>CM077568.1:32713873-42713873 GCA_039657325.1 Stephania cephalantha | reverse complement strand
ATTTTAGGATAGCGTCACCTTAGAGAATGAGATCTGCAAAACCATTGCCCTAAGAGAAACCAAATTAGATGAACAACACACACCCCAAGGAAGTCCCAAAGACATCCTACTTAAATATGTTGATTCAGGGTAGTAGGTATCCCTTACGCGATAGGTGGAATCTATTTGAAAAACGTAATGCTTGATTTTGGAGCATTAATTAATGTGATGTCCTCAGACTTTTCATAATTCTATAAGGATTTGTATGTTGATCGAGACAAAAATCCAAATTAATGCCAATGGCAGCAAGGAGATCTCTTCCAAATGATTAATCCAAGACCTAACGGTACATGTAGGGGATATGAAATTCCCTACAAACTTTCACGTCATCAACATGACTGAGTTACATAAGTCAAAGCCATTCTTAGTTCTTTTTGGTAGGCCCTTTACGCGAATGTGCAGAGCGAACTTTGACTTAGTCAAATGTTCTATGTCTGTGGAACATAAAGGAAGAGTAGTCGGTTTTAAAATCCCACATATCTTGAATCTTCGACTTACACTTTGTTTACTAGTTCCACTATTATTTTGAACATGATGTTTAGGGATGCATATGCATGGAGCAAGGAGGCCCTGTGAGAGATCGAGCCAGAGATAGTCCCAAGAGAATAGCCTCCGCGAAGATGTGCACGTATCGATATCAAGCCTCCATTGAATCTGCAGCTCACCGAACGAGGGACCAAATATATGAGGATGGACGAAGATGCAGAAAAGAGGACCATACCCCTAGACATATTACATTACTAGTTCCAATCCGACAATCACCTTACAATTGTCACGCTCCATGTAAGATCAGATACAAAAGGTTCCCTACGGTGGATTGTGACACGAGTGCTACAATCAATGTAATGTCATCCAAAATTTTCAACCTATACGGATTTTTGTAACTCAAGTGGAAGAAATGAACATTAAAGGGAAGATTATGAAGGAATTAATCAAGTGGAAGAAATATATAAAGAATCATCATCATGGTAGCAAGGAACAAATAGATTTTTGTACTGGCAATTCTCAGCAATTCCTAGAGACAGAGAATCGCTGCAGAAATCAGTGGACATAAGAAAAAAATAAGATAGCTCAATTTTATGGATTTTCGAGGTGATTCCACTTATGCCTAAATCGCTAGGAATCGCTGGAGTAGATTTCTTGAATTTTAGATAACTACGAGTTGTTTGAGTTAGATTGGGATGTTTATTACCTAGAATACTATAAATATAACCATATGGTTTCAAAATTAGCAGCCCTTAAGTAGTTAAATCAATATTCCATTGCTATAGGAGCCAGCGTTTATTTTCAAATTTTATTACTTTTTTGTTCTTTGCTTCTACGTAAGACTTGAAGATTTAAAGTATTCTAATTTATTATTATTTATCTATACCTTTTATTTATATTATTGCAATGTTATTTAAGATTACGAGTGAGTAGTTATTTGATCTAAACAATGTTGGACTAAGTGGTTAGTCACTTTTACTCCACCCGAGATTTTGATGGAAACAAACAAAGTGAAAGTATATTAATAATTTTATCAAGCGTGTTTCAGTTAGTCAAAGTTTGTAGAATATCACATCTCAAGTGTTCAAGCCATAGAAGTTCAAGATTCTGTCCACACAAGGAAACGAAAACGAAAGATCATATTACATGTTGTAACATTGACGTAAGGTACACATGTTCATTTATGCAAGCCTAATGCATTAGTTCATGCATATCATGTTTTTCAAATCGCTTTTCAAATTTAAAGTGATCATTTGGAGTTTTAAATAAAACTAACCACTTAAATCGATCTTACAAGTTCAAACTATGTGAAACCATGTTTTTATATTCATATTGTACTTTAAAAACCATTATGGAAGTTTTCGAAAATGAACAACTTGTTTTAAAAGATATTTGTAAAGAAATAATGTGTATTTGCAGAAAAGTCCCTGTGTAAGTAATTAAATCATGATTTTCCATTTTCAGGATATGTGAAAACATTCGGACCACCTAAATAGGTTCTATGACCCTTAACAAACATGTATAAAATGTTATAAAAGGTTTGGTAGGGTTCCGGATGCGATAAGGGGTCGCTAACTCTTGGGCCAAAAATATTTATTTTGAGGCTCCTGACAGTTAGCGCGCTAATAGTGTTTTTAGAATGCTAATTGCAAAGTTAGCGCGCTAATGTTCAGCATTAGCGAGCAGCGTAGAGGATTAGACGCTAGGTCCCAATATTAGTGCGCTAATTGCCTTTCTGACAGCTTTTTTATAAAGCTGAAAATCACACTTTAATTTGAATATATGATCAAATATGAGCCCTTGGATCTCTAGAACGGTCAAAAACTATTAAAAAGGAATGTATAATATTCTCAAACCACCAAGAACATTCTATTGTCTTGTCAAGCAAGAAAATCCTATTGTGCTCATTGTTTTCAAAGAAGAAGCTTGGACTTTTGTGTGCTATCACTTGTAATCTTTCGAGGCAACTAAATCACTCTCGAAATTAGCGTTATTGAGGCGTTCTAAAGCTTACAATATCCAATCCGAAATTGATTTTCAAATCACTCTCTTGGGGTTGTAAGAAAGTCTGATTTCCTAGCTTTTCTTGTGCTTAAATTTCATATTTTTTTATGCTTGACTGGTGGAAATCATTTGTTGTGTTCTTAAACACATTTGTCTTGGGTTTTACACTTAAACTTGGTTTACTAAACCCTAGGACTGGTTTGAACAAGAGTTTGCACTTAAACTTGATTTTTATCAAACTTCTTATTCATTTGATTTGAAACCGGATTTGTTTTAATCAATTTGTTTGAAATAGTTTTGTATTTGTGATTTGCACAAAATCACTGATATACTTGCATTTCTCATTTGTTCTCATACTTGCATGCATTAGAGTGGTTAGGCTCTAGGAAGCTTGCTTGTATTTGAATTTGGTGCTGCTTTACTTTGTAAAGTGAATTTGATTATTTTCATCTACTCTTTGTAAGTGGCTAATTGTATGACTTAGTGGGATCAAAGTCGAAGGGAAGAACTAGTTGAGGCTAGGCATAAACCCTAGTTGCGGCTAGGTAAGAAGTCCTAATTTGTGATTAGGCATTCTAGGCTTGTACACTTAGTTTGTAACACTTATTGGCAATATAAGTGGGGGTTTTATAATCCTAACCGGGGAGGTTAGGTAGTTGATCATGATCATTGGATCGAACCACTATAAATCGCGTGTCTTTTTCCATATATACTATCCATTTCATTTTGCATTGCATTCATACTTGTGTTTGAGTGAGCATATATCATCTTTATTGTTGAATTATTTTAAAAAGTCGATAACTTCTCGATGCACCCAATTCACCCCCCTCTTGGGTGTGGTTTCAATTGGTATCGAAGAGGGTTATTGCTCAATGTGTTACTAACGTATCTTTGAGTGTTTTTGTGCAAGGACGCAAACTTTAGATCCGGATTGCCTTAAAGAAGGCAACTCCTCGAGTAAGGCTCCGTATTTTTATGGAACCAACTATGCTCATTGGAAAATAAGGATGAAGTTCTACATTGGGGTGCAAAGTAGACTTTTGTGGGACTCAATTGAGAATGGGTACACTCCATCGGACAAGCCTGTGAGAGAATACACCACCGAGGAGACCAAGATTGAGCTCTGAAATGATCAAGCCATGAATCATTTGTTTTGCGCGCTACGTGAGAACAAATTCAACCGAGTTAGTGCTTGTCAACCGGCCAAGGAAGTGTGGGAGAAGCCCGGGATACACTATGAAGGTACACTTCAAATGAAGAAGATTAAGTTTAGAATCCTTGAGGAGCACTATGAGACTTTCCTAGTTGGCTCCATTGAAGACATAGCCACCACCATCACTAGTTCACTAAGTTGTTGAATGAGATAAAGAATCTTGGAAAGAACTATGAACAAGAGGCTTCGGTGTACAAATTCCTTAGAGCCTTGCTTAAGGAATGGGATGTCAAGAAGTATGCTATCCAATCGGCACAAAAACTGTGAGAGTACACTTTTGATGCCTTATGTGGAGAGCTAACGGTCCATGAATTTGAACTAAAGGACCGAGCTTGATTAGAAGCATTGAGTGGGGGTACTAAGAGTTCAAGAAAAGATATTGCTTTGAAGGCAAATAGCCCACCGGCTCCATTGGTTGAGATCATTGAAGATGAGAAATCTAGTGATGACAATTATCTTGAGCAGGAAGTAGCCATGCTCTGAAGAAAGCTCAACAGGGCTATGTACAAGCAAGACAAATACAAGAAGAAGTTTAAGCGTGGAAGCAAGGGAGGAAAGTCAAGTGACACCATATGCTTCGGGTTTGGCAAACCGGGCCACATAAAGGCGGAATGCAAGTCCAAGAAGGTGTTGGACAAGAAGAAAGGCAAGAAAAGCTTCAAGGCGACATGTGATGATTCATCTTCATCAAGTTATGAATCCGAATCGGAAAGTGAGAAAGCCGTACTTTGTCAAATGGCAAAAAGTGAGGTAAACTCTTAAGATTTCAATTTTGATGATGTTGATGATTTGGATGATGTTCCTAATGTTGATGAGCTTAGGAAAGAGTTGGAAAAGGAGGTCAAAAAGACCAAACAACTCAAAAAGAGCTTGACCATAGCAATTAGTGAGATTGAGTCACAAAATGAGACCATTAATGATCTCCAAAGCGACTTGAATGAAGTCCTAAAGGAGAAAGATGCTTTAGTCAAGGAATTAGAGGACTTGACTAGCACGGTGCACAAGTTCACCAATGGTAAAGAGATGTTTGACATGATGTTGTGACCACAACGACGTGCAATCAACAAGAGAGGCATAGGCTATGGAGAGAACTTGTTGAGTTACAATAAATTGCTAGATGATGCCCGTAGAAGCTTAAAATGCAATAGGTCTCATGCGGTTGGGAAATGTGCCTTACAAAATGCCAAAATGGGTAGACTAGCATGGTTAGTTAAGAATGTTTATGATACTAAAGGTGTTTGGATACCAAAATTTATTGTTTTTTCCATTGTGTAGGGTGCGAGGAAGAGCACCCCATGGTACTTGGATAGTGGGTGCTCAAGATACATGACGGAATATGCACATCAATTCATTGAATTAAAGCAGCATGATGGTGGAAAGATCACATTCGGGGACAACAACAAAGGAAAGATTACAGGCCTTTGAATCGTTGGTAACGATTTACTTTCCATTTCTAATGTTTATCTCGTTGATAATTTGAAACATAACTTGCTTAATATTAGTCAATTGTGTGACAAAGGATTTCATGTTATGTTTGAATTATCAAAATGCATTGTTAGGAATGAGAAGCATGAAACTCTATTTGTTGCATATAGAGATAAGAATGTTTATGCCATTAACTTAGATGAGATGCATATGCAAAAATGTTTCATGTTTGAGTGCTCAAGTGAATGTGACGCATGGTTGTGGCACCATAGACTAGGGTGTTCTAGCATGAAAACTTGTCCAAATTGACCAAGCATGATCTTGTGAAGGGTATACCTAAATGCACTTATAAGAAAGACAAGGAATGTGAACCTTTTATCCTTGGTAAGCAAGAGAAATCGTCATTTAAGATGAAAGTAACAAGTGATATGACTAGAGCATTGGAACTTATCCATATAGATTTGTTCGGACCCACCCAAACACAAAGTCTAGGGTGTAAATCATATTGCTTTGTCATTGTTGATGATTTTACTAGGTATATACATGGGTTTATTTTCTAGCTCATAAGCATGTAGTGTTTGGTGTGTTTGTGAAATTTTGTGCTTTGGTTAAGAATGAGAAGGGGTATAAAATTATCATCATTAAGAATGATTGAAGTGTTGGGTTTGTCGATAGGAACTTAGAGGAGTTTTTTGCTAAACAAGGATACACACACCAATTATCTTCTCCTAGGAAACCACAACAAGATGGAGTTGTAGAAAGAAATAATATGACCGTGCAAGAGATGTGTCAGACCATGCTAAATGAGTATAACATAACTAAGCACTTTTGGGCCGAAGTCATTAACACGACGTGCTACGTTCTCAATAGGGTAAATGTCTGAAAGCAAGTGAATAGAACTCCTTATGAACTATGGAAAAGCTGAAAGCCCAACATAAGTTACTTCAAGGTGTTCGGTTGCACTTGCTATGTTCTAAATGATAAGGATCATTCGGACAAATTTGAGCCAAAGTCAAATGTGTGCACTTTTCTAGGCTACTCCATGCATAGCAAAGCATATAGGGTGTTCAATAGATCACCAAAACCATAGAGGAGTCTATTCATGTCAAATTTGATGAAGTAGATCCCAAAATGAAAATGATGCATACCTTAGAAAAATTGAGGATTGATGATGATGATGATGTCACCTTAGGCCAAACATCCAATAGTCAAAAGGTTGAGGTGAGAGTGGAACCCGAACCTAGTGCACCTAAGAACTCAAGACTTCTTATAGGCCATCCTCCCAACAAATTATAGGTGATCCAAACAAAGGAATAACCACTAGGTCATCATTGCACCGAGATGAGGGATACATAGCTTTTGTATCACAAACCGAGCCAACCAAGATAGATGATGCCTTAAGTGACGAGTTTTGGATCATGGCTATACAAGAAGAACAAGGTCATTTTGTTAGGAATAAGGTATGGACACTAGTACCTACACCTAAAGACCATACTATCATAGGCACCAAATGGGTCTTTAGAAACAAAAAGAATGAGAAGGGTGAGATTGTAAGAAACAAGGCTTGGTTGGTTGCACAAGGTTATAATTAAGAGGAAGGAATTGGCTATAAGGAAGCCTTTGCACTTGTAGCAAGACTAGAAGCAATTCGGATGTTTCTTGTTTATGCTTGCTACAATGGGTTTCTACTATACCAAATGGACGTTAAAAGTGCATTCTTAAATGGCTTAATCAATGAAGAGGTATATATAGAACAACCACCAGGTTTTGAAGATCATGATCATCCAAGTTATGTCTATCATCTTTAAAAGGACTTTTATGGATTGAGACAAGCTCCTAGAGCTTGGTATGACCGACTTAGTGCATTTCTACTTGACAAAGTGTTCAAGAAAGAAACGTTAGATCCTATTTTGTTCATTTTGATTAAAAAGCGTTACATGCTACTTGTTCAAATTTAAGTTTATGATATTATCTTTGGGTCATCTAATACACGCTTATGTGATGAATTCTCATCATTGATGACCAATAAATTTGAAATGAGCATGATGGATGAGCTAAAATACTTCCTAAGCTTGCAAATTAAGCAATCCAAACATGGCATTTTCATAAACAAAGCAAAGTATGTAAGAGACATGCTAAAGAAACTCAAATTTGAAAATTTGAAAGCATGTGACACTCCTAGTAGTTCCACCGTCAAAATGGACAAAGACCAACTAGAAAAATCCATAGATCCTAAACTTTACCGTGACATGATTAGTAGTCTCCTACACTTGACCGCTAGTAGGCCCGTTATTAAATTTAGTATGTGTTTATGTGTTAGATTTCAATCCAAACCTAAGGAATCTCACTTGAATTGTGTTAAATGTATATTTCGTTATCTTAGTAGGACAAAAGATTTGGGATTGTGGTTCAACTAAGCTTAGAGTTCAAACTTCAAAGCTTTGTTGATTTTGACTATGCGGGGAGTCTGGTGGATAGATAAAGCACTTCCGAGTTTTGTCATTTGCTAGGAAATTCACTTATATTATGGTTTAGCGAAAAGCAAAATTATGTTGCTTTGTCTACATTTGAAGCCAAGTATATGGCTGCCGAAAAATGTTATGCTCAAGTCTTGTACATGAAACAACAACTTGAGGATTACCAAATCCAAGTGAGTTGTGCTGAAATTTGTTGTGATAATACAAGTGCAATCAACATATCGAAAAATCTGGTGTTACACTCCCGCACAAAGCACATTAAGATTAGGCACCATTTCCTTCGCGATCACGTCTAAAAAGGTGATGTTAAACTAATCCACATGCCCACGGAGGACCAACTAGCTGATATCTTCACGAAGCCATTGCCTAGAGACCAATTTTCTAAGATTCGGCGTGAATTAGGCATGTTTTGTGAATCGGACCTTCTACAAATGTTTTCGTTGTTCCAATCATTTTTATATGTTATTAGTGAAGTGTTCATGAAGTATGAGGTGAATCGAAGTTATCCGTCAAAAACTCAAAAAATTTAATTACGAATTCTAGATATTAATTAGCGCGCTAGGTCTACTAATTAGCACGCTAATTGTCTCTGATTAGCGCGCTAATTCAAGGACCTAGCGCGCTAATCGTCCCTAGCCTAAATCACTTATCCGCATCATTAACGCGCTAATTCTATCATTAGCGCGCTAATGTCATTCGGCTAGGACCATTATATACAATTTTATACCCTAAATTCTTATTTTTCACACACCACTCCTCTCCTCTTGGGTCTTCATCCACTCCAACGACTCTCCCACGATGCCAAGGTAAAATCCATTACTTTCTTTGTCAATATGGGTGTTTTTACTTCCTAGCCCTAGGATTGAACAACCGTTGTTGTTTCCATCCTTGAGTTTGTACAAAGGATGAGTCTTCCACCCACTGTGTTGTTGTTATATTCGCGGCTCATTTTTTGTTATGCTTGTTGTGAGGGAGAGCTTGGCCCCACTTTTTGATGTTATCAAAAGGGGGAGAAATATATGCGTTGAACTTGAGATTGTTTGAGATTGCACTATGGATATGAATACACTTGAATTCCATTTTTATTGTGAAGTTCACATTGTTTGTTGTCATCAAAAAGGGGGAGATTGTTGGACTAAATGGTTAGTCACTTTTACTCCACCCGGGATTTAGATGGAAACAAACAAAGTTAAAGTATACTAATAAGTTTATCAAGCGTGTTTTTGTTAGTCAAAGTTTGTAGAATATCACATCTCAAGTGTTCAAGCCATACAAGTTCAAGATTTGGTCCACACGAGGAAACAAAGACGAAAGATCATATTACATGTTGTAACATTGATGTAAGGTACACAGGTTCATTTATGCAAGCCTAATGCATTAGTTCATGCATATCATGTTTTTCAAATCACTTTTCAAATTTCAAGTGATCATTTGGAGTTTTAAATGAAAGTCACTACTTAAATCGGTCTTATATGTTCAAACTATGTGAAACCATGTTTTTATATTCACATCGTACTTTAAAAACCATTGTGGAAGTTTTCAAAAATGAAAAACTTATTTTGAAAGGTTTTTGAAAAGATAAACTGTGTATTTGTTGAAAAGCCCCTATGTAAGTCATGAAACCGGGATTTTCCATTTTTGGGATTTGTGAAAACATCCACACAACCTAAAGAGGTTATATGACCCTTAACAAACATGTATAACATGTTATAGGAGGTTTCGTATGGTCTCAGATGTGAAAAGGGGTCGCTAACTCTAGGGCAAAAAATATTTATTTTGAGGTCCCTGATAGTTAGCGTGCTAATAGTGATATTAGCATGCTAATTGAAGAGTTAGCGTGCAAATGTTCAGCATTAGTGCGTTAGCTTAAAGGATTAGCGCGCTAATTACATTTCTAATAACTTTTTATAAAGCTAAAAATCACACTTTAATTTGAATAGATGATCAAATATGAGCCCTTGGATCTCTAGAACAGTCGAGAACTGTTAAAATGGAATGTAGAATATTTTAAGACCACCAAGAACATTCTATTGTCTTGTCAAGCAAGAAAACTCTATTGTGCTCATTGTTTTCAAAGAAGAAGCTTGGATTTTTGTGTGCTGTCACTTGTAATCTTTCGAGGCAACTGAATCACTATTGAAACCAGCGTTATGGAGGCATTCTAAAGCTTACAACATCCACCCTAGAACTGATTTTCGAATCATTCTCTCGGGGTTGTAAGAAAGTCTGATTTCCTAGCTTTTGTTGTGTTTCAATTTCTTATTTTTGTGTGCTTGACTGGTGGAAATCATTTGATGTGTTCTTGAACACATTTGTCTTGGGTTTTACACTTCAATTTTATTTACTAAACCCTAGTATTGGTTTGGACAAGAGTTTGCACTTAAACTTGATTTTTATCAAACTACTTGTTCTTTGGATTTGAAACCGGATTTATTTTAATTGATTCATTCGAAACGGTTTCATATTTGAAATTTGCACAAAATTAGTGATATACTTGCATTTCTCATTTGTTCTCATACTTGCATGCATTAGAGTGGTTAGGTTCTAGGAGGCTTGCTTGTATTTGAATTTGGTACCTATTTACTTTGTAAAGTGAATTTGATTATTTTCATCTATTCTTTATAAGTAGCTGATTGAAAGACTCAATGGGATCTAAGTCGAAAGGAAGTCCTAGTTGAGACTAGGCATAAACCCTTGTTGCGGCAAGGTAGGAAGTCTTAATTTATGATTAGGCATTCTAGGCTTGTATGCTTAGGTTGTAACACTTATTGACAATATAAGTGGACGTTTAAAAATCCTAACCAGGGACGTTTGAGTAAGCATATAGCATCTTGATTGTTGAATTATTTTAAAAATGCGGTAACTTCTCGATACACCCAATTCACCCCCTCTTGGGTGTGGTTTCAAACAAGTCCGAACATGAACTAGATTTGTTTTACAATGTAGTTATGATGAGATGATTAGTACTTAATGCTTTAAACTTAATTGTATTCTTCGCTTCACTAATTTAATCGGTTATTATATTTTGATTTTAATCATGATCTTTGTATCCTATGCATAGTCTAGAATTTATATTGTGATATTTGGTTTTATTATCTATTTGAAATAGTAACTAGGATTGTTTGAAAGGCAAACACTGTTTATATGTCATAGGTGAATTTGAGATCTAAATTTGACGTTGAAGTGGCTTTCTGAAGACGTTAATTTAGTAGTTCAAAGTTTTCATAAAATGTAATGCGGTTTTATTGTGGGAAGTTAATGTCTTTATGTAAATAAAGGGGTTAGCTCAATAAAATTAGAATGTGGCTTTTCCACTGTTATAAGGAGAACAAATGGTAGGTTAAAGGTTATTTACTTATGATTATAGTTTAATGATCTATAGTACATTATTAAGTATGCTCATAATTATATGGTAGAAGTTACATGTTTGGAATGCAAAACAGGTATATGTTTCATTATTCTGGATGTTTGTTTAGATATTTATTTATTATTAAATTAAATTTATTTGATTGATATTGAATTGGAATTGTGTTCGTTAAGATAGTATAGTTAGTTAATTATTATTATATTATAAAGTGAATTAGTTAGTTTAATTATTGTTTTTAATTAAATTAAATTAAAGTAAAAATAATAAAAACCTTTAAAAGTTATTTTTTCCGAGAGAAGTTTGATAAATCTTTATGGATACGATTCCCGGTTATCGCTACTGCAAAATATCTAAAGTATAATATGAAGGAAAAATTATTGTACACACCTGACGTGCGACAATTTTTGGCGTCGTTGCCGTGGATTTAAATATAATTTCTTAGGAGTTTTAGACGTTGTATGGCTTATCCACTTTCTCATTCTAATTCCAAATGATCTTTACATCCGTTTAATCCTGAGGTACATAGGACATTTAATCGTAATTTAAGACTACAACAACAACAACATAGAGAAAACCAATCCACCATAACGGAAGCCAATAATAACTTTAATATTCATAATAATAATGATAACAGAGAACTTAATTTTAGGCAAGCTAATCAAAATGTCACTGCTTCTAAACTAATGTGTAATCCCTATCTTGAGGGACTTCATGAATTTGAACTAAGATCTGGATTCATTAGTGCTCTACCTAACTTCTATTTTAAGGACAATAAAGACCCGTAAAGATTGATAAGAGAATATCAACATAAAGTCAATAGGATGAAACCTAAATATTGCACATTAGAAAATGTCAAACATAAAGCTTTTCTTTTTGTATTGAAAGATCAAGCACAAGATTGGTTATTTATCTTCATTTAGATTTAAAAACCACATGGGCTAAAATGTTAGAAGCTTTCTTAGACCAATATATGCTTGCAACAAAAATTAGTACTTATAGAAGACATATTAAAGTTAGGAAAATGAAAGATGATGAAAATCTTAATGAATTTTGGGATATATTTCAAAGATTAATTTCATCTTTTCCACAACATGGATACACCTAAAGAGCCTTATTAGAATCCCTCTATGAAGGACTACATCATTTTGAAAAAAGACTATTAGATAGCATGTGTGGTGCATCATTATTTAATGTTACACCTACTCTAGCAAAAAATCTATTAATAAGATGACCAAACAATCTAAAGAATATGGTTAAAAGACGGATATGTCAAGAAAGAAAGTTTATAAGGTTAATAATTAAACAAGTAATAAACTTGACGAAAAAAGTTGAAAAATTATCTAGCATGGTTAAATTATTATTAAAAGATAGGTAAAATCAAGTTAAACCTTGTGGATTTTGTAATGAATTTACACATCCTACGGATGTGTGTCATACTTTACAAGAAGATAACAATGAAGAAGTCAACTCAGTTATACACTAATATTTTGGTCCTTATACAAACCAATATAATAACAACAATTATTACAATGGAAAACCAAATTTAAATCTTATCTATAGTCCAGAAAATCAAAATTGTACTACTTATAGACTGAACGCATCAACACAACCTACACTAATGCAATAACCACAACAAACTATTTAACTTACGCAACCGAATAAAAAAATATTACATAACTTTATGACCCAAATTCGTAAATTTCTCAAAAATAAATTAAAACAGATACGTCTATTAAAGAGCAGAAAAATCAATTAAGTCAAATGACTCTATAAATCAAAAAGTTAAACAATTAAATTAATGTAAATACTCAAACTACAAACACTAGTAATCAAGCACAAGTTAACGCTTTGTATTGTGAAAATGAAAAGAAATGAATAAGCAAGAAAAGACATCAAAAAGAGGTAAAAAGAAAATTAAAATTCCTAAGACAATAGAATTAGAAGAAAAAAGAGATGATGACAAATGTCGTTCCCACTATGGATTAGATGGCCGAGCAATTAAATATACACCTTTTCTCGAAAGATTATACTCATGGTATTTAGCCAAAGTATAAGCCTACAAAAATCTTTACAAAATTTTGAATTAGTTAACAAAGAAAATTAAATGAGATTTATGAATCGATCGAAGATATTCATTCTAATTCTACCCTTCCACCACTATTAGCAAATGCTAGGGAGGAAGAAACTAAAGAAGACATATCTAAACCATTTAAAAAATTAGAAATTAATGAAAATTTAGAATGAAAGGCCCCATACTTAACAAGAATGCCTGATAAATGTTCTAACACAGGAATATTTCTCATACCCATCACCATAGGTAATTCTTCTATTGAATTTTCTATGTGTGATTTCAGAGCATCAATTAATGTTATGTCACTTAACTTTATGATACATTGAAAATAGGATTGTTACCGAATACGCCTACTAATCTTACATTAGCAAACAATACCATTATTAAACCATATGGATTACTAGAAGACATCCTAGTACAAGTACATTATTTAGTATTTCTAGCAAATTTTTATGTCATGAAAATTGAAATTCAACATCACCCAATATTTTGCAAATATTATTCGGTAGACCTTTTCTAAAGATATCTAGAATTAAGTTTGATATTTTTAAAGGAACAATATCTATGGAGTTTGAAGATAAAATTGTTAAATTCAAAATTAATAATGAACACAACTATGACATTTATGATGAATATGATGAATTATCTGATAATTAAATAGATGATAATGAGTTTTTAGAGCTAAACTATTATGATTATTTTAACGCTGAAATTTATGCAATTAATGCAGTAATAATGAAAAATGATAAAAGGATTTCAAAGAAAGATTCAATCGAAGATACTTCAACAAAAAAGAAAGTAATTCAAGAATGGAAAGTTAATCAATCGGAGAATAATAAAAGCAATAGCTATTTCAAGATCCAAGTACAATAAGAAAAAGAAAAAGCCGTACTTGATTCCTATTAAGCTTAATGATATTGGAGGCATATACTTGCACATTAAAATCAAATGGGTTTGGTAATTCAGAGCTCTGTGTGACACGAACTCGAATGCAAATTTCTTGCCCATACATTTCTTACTACATGCTCAATTAGAGTTGAACTCACTTGTTTCTAAAAGATTTTCTTTAACGAAGGAAATTTCAATTCAACCAATAGGAGTAGTCATGGATGTGCCGGTTCAAGTAGTCAACAAAACTGTACCCACAGATTTCTTGGTAATTCCACACTTTATCAATAAAAATCCTCCTTTCATTTTAGGACTTCGTTTCTTAGCTACTACTCATGCTATTATAGATATTCTGAACAAAACAATTACTCTGATGATCAATGACCGAGCACTCACTTTCTGGAATGGCACTCGAGTGGAAAATACTAAATTCAAGTTTAGAAATCCAAACTAATTTTAGAAAGGTTAAGTCGAGCCAACGACAATAAACAAAAATGCTCTATGAGAGGCAGCCCATAATCTATGTTTATTTTATGTTTGTATAATTTTATCAGGAATTTTGTTTAGTTTAGTTTGGTATGTTTATATTCTCTCTCTTTTTAACTCTTATATTGGAAATATTTTCAGAATTTAAACTCCGGGATAATTTTAATCATGGGGGAGTGATCGAGTTGTTTTTGCTTATATGGACTTTATGTAATCGCATTATTTATTTGCTTATTTATATGTTTATTAATTTATTTAAATTAATAAAATTATTTAGTTATTTATATGTCCCACTCAAACTTTTAGATTTTTAGTCAATTCTACCCTAACATGAGTTTTTATAAATGATGAATAAGTTAATTATAAGATAAATTGCAAAAGCAATAAAAATAGGCCTAGCGATTCCTCATCAATACACAATAACACTAGGAATTGCTGGTAAAATTAGTAGCAAAACACAAGAAAATTAGTGCAAATTTGGAGTCTTACGATTCCCAATGATTCGCTTTACAAAGGAATCATTGGAAAAATCGATAGGTCACTATATTTTCCAGTAACTCACTTAATATCAATTCACATAGCAATTATTTGCGATTCCACTTACACAGCAATCGCTGGGCACGATTTTTTGTTTTTCAAACTAAAACCCTAAATCATCACACACACTAAACCATTCACACTAACAAACCATTACACCATTTCACAAAAATCCCAATTTCTTGCCTAGATTCAACCATTCTAAGCTCAATCTCATAGTATTTAAGTGATCCTCACCTCAACCTAGTCTAATTCAAACCAAAAATTTTGATTTTCTGGGTTTTAAGCAAACCTAGGGCTTTAAGAAATTTCAACATAGTGCTTATTAAGAAGATCTAGAGGAGTTCAAAAGCTTCAATCTTGAGGGATTCACTTTTAAGAATGTAATCACATTAACCCTAACTCTTTACTTTAACAAAATTTTGTTTCTAGGGTTTTTTGCAAAATTTTCAATATTTTTTGAAATTATTTTGTTGTAATATATTCAATTTTTTTACATAAATGGTTTCACTAATTTTAATAGACTAGGAATGTCGATCACATTGATCATTGATTGACAAATTCAACAATTTTGAGATTTTTGTTATATTTATACATATTTGCAAATGGTTTACAAAGCAAGTTTAAAAGGAGTTTGGGGTTTTGGTTATGGTTTTATTTCTGTTTAAGTTGCTATATTTTAAAAAAGACTTACAAATTGTCACCAAATTGCTTTATGATATTTAGAAAATCGATTTTCAAGTTTATATTTTAGTTATCACTTCGATGACAATTTTCTTTTACATTTACAACGAATTTAAAACTAGCATTCCAAATAGACTTCTCATTTACTAATAGAGTCTTGAATTTTACCAAACTATTTTCAACAACGTTGTTTCCATTATTTACATGTTTCTTTAATTTTTGAACCTGTGAGTTTTGAAATCCAAAACAATGGCCGAAGGAGGAAAAAGTGGAAGCTCTCAAGAGGAGAAAGGAAAGGTGTAACTAGTAGAGAAATGCAAACAAGAATCTAAAGCTCCACCCAAACCAATTAGGCCAACGAGAGTACTTAAAGAACCTTTTCTACCTTTATGTTTTAACTAGGATTCGGAGGGAAGGAAGAGATTGAGGCTATACCCACTATTTCTTTCCATGCCCATAACCTTATCAATGCCAAAGCTATTGCTAGGATGACTAGCGACATTAGCCATAATAGAAAGATTATACCGGAAAGAGGTATCAACATGAAAAAGGAATTTAAGCATAGGCCTAGGATCTTAAACATAATAAACGAAAAGAAATGGGGTTGCTAACTAGGGATTACTACACTGATAACGATGCAGGGTCCTCGGTTGGAAATGGGTGTGAAATTTTAGTTAGAGAGTTCTTTGCAAATGGACATGGAGATGAGAATAAAATAATAGCCATAGTCTGAGGAAGTCCAGTGGACTACTCACCAGAAAGAATAAATCGGTACTATGGTTTACCAAATGTTCATTTGAGACAAAATAACGAGTACCAATAACCTAAATACATTTATAGACAGAGAGTTCCCCATGAGACCATTAGGAACTATTTAGAAGCTATTCTGACGCATGGTTTCCATTTTGATTTAGACGGGTACCCAAAATATATCCAAGCCAAATATTTTAGGAAAATCACCAAAGCTTAGAGGCTATTCTTAAATGGGAGCATAAAACCAAGTTCACAATTTTACGACATAGTAAACTATTAGGCGGCTCTTTTATACCACATAGTCCAAGGGATCGAGTATATTGATGTCACCAAAATAATATATGAATCAATTAGGAATGTCATAACGACTAAGAAAAATAAAGGACTGCCTTTTCCCTTTATTAATATTAAATTTAGCAAGCTAGAGCGAGTACCGATGAGAGGATTAGAATTCGATGTTCTCTTGGATAAGATCATCATTGATGATGTCATTGAAAAAACGCAAAAAATGCTGGGATACGTTGTATCGGAGGAGGAACGAGAGAATAGCATAGGCAAAAAATCGAAGAAATTTGGAAGAAATGTAAAATGTCGCGTACAATAAGCAAATGAACCAGAGCCTAGAGCCACCTGTAGAGGACTTCACTAGCATATATGCAGATAAAATAGAAATAGCCATGATGAGGTCAATCTTGTGTAATCAAATGAGAACTCTGAGACATCTAGTGTTCATGTTCCAAAACCAACAAGAAATTTCTTGAAACATCTATGGATCCCAGCAACATAGGACTAGGAGGAAGCAAAGCGGGGGAGCCAACATTCATGTTCCATCACTCCAATTGGGAATGCCTAGCTAGGGAGTCTTTACTGAAGATAGCCCAGTGGAGGGAGTAGACTGCACCATACATGATCCTGCAGCTAGCTACAAGTCTCAACAGCGAGATCATGGGAATGTTGGTGATTATGCAACGTCTGGACGACAATTCTAAAACTTTTATTATTCTCTATGTAATCTTTTCCATAGTGTTAATCATGAGAGGTCTATGTTTGTAATATTATGCTATGAATGATTTGGTATATGTAATACAATATGATACAATTTGCTTTGGTTTGTTCACAATTTGATTATTTGGTTCAATATGTTCAATTCTATGCAACGACGTTTGAAAATGTTTAAATTGTCTTTACATATTCAATTCATACTTATGTTAGTTAATATTTATTTAATTTATTCGTTTATGCTTCAAGAGGTATTTTTTTAAAAAAAATCTCGACTTAATTTTTAAACCTTGAGGATAAGGTTTCAATTGAGTTTTGGGGTATTAGGTTAAGTGAAGTATAAAGATGCGAAATGTAGAGAAAACAAGAGGTTGAATCTAGTTCAACATTATGAATTTCTTAAAAAAATTCACAATACAAGAAATATTTTTTTGTTTCATTTTAGTTTATTTTGTAAGGAATATAATTATAATTAGAATTGGAAAGAAAATGATATATTTTTATTACCCATGAAAATATAAATTTTATGATGGAAAAGAATTATTATACACTATTTGACTTAACCTATATTGTGTATACACTAGTTGAGTTTAGAGGGGATTGATTACTTTGTGTTAAATATTATAATGGGTAGAAGATTAACACGTTAGTGTAAGATAAACAAGACACATTTCTAAGAATCTTGTTATACAAAGATTATTGATAAAGTTTTTATTTATATGTATTGAAAAAAATTTACGCAACAAATGAGGAGAAAAAAAGGAAATAGTCCATAAACTTTACTAAGTTGGAAAGAGGACTTCCTTGACTATAGTAAAAATGAGAAGAGCTAACAAGGATTTTTAAATGAAAAACAGAGAGACCCATAGATTCCAAAGGAAATAGAGCAGAGAATCTAGTGTGGGAAAAATGAGAGGAATAATTCCTATAAAAAGAATAATGGATTCCAAAAGAAATAGAGCAAGGAACCGTAAGAATACAATATAAAGAAGAAAATGAATATATAAAATTGAAGAAGAAAAAAGATATAGATATAAGAAAGAATGAAGTTTATGAAAATTCTTCAAATAAAAGATTATGCTCGAGTGCTTATGGCTTAGTTAATTATATATTTTTATTCCAAAAAATTAAAATTAAATAATGATGATAGGAGAATAAAATTTCCTATCGACTTTGATTATGGTAATATTTTAATTATTATATGAAAAAGAGATTGATTTGGTGATTTTTGAATCTTGAGATTATATATTAGTTATCGTAAGCTTAATGCTTGTTAGTGGTGGTTGAGAAAACCTATGTAGTGCATTGACCTTGGTGATTGATTTAACTTTGAATTCTTATGTGTATTGTACAATTAAGAGGTTGAATTGTCTAATAAAGAGATTGTTCTTTAGTTATTTCTATTCTATAATGATTCTTATTTTTATGAAGGTAATATATTTTTTAATCTTAAGATCAATTTTATTTAATAATAAGAGTATATGATTATGAAATTAAAATGAGGGAAGAAAGAAAATAATGTTAAGAGTATTCATTTGCTCGGGACGACAAGGTGCGGAGTTTGGGATATTTGACAAATCAATAATTAAGCATATATTATAGTTCATTTTAGGATGATTTTAGATGTAAAATACTATATTACACAGTGTTTTCTCTTATTTTTGTTATTTCAGGTAATAAATAAAGAATATGAAGAAATGAACGAAAAAGAGAAGATTATGAAGGAAATGCTCAAGTAGAAGAAGTATACAAAGAATTATCACCATGGAAGCAACGAAGAACTAGATTTTTGTACCAGTGATTCTCACCGATTCCTAGAGACATAGAACCGCTGCACAAAATGGTGGACATAAGAAAAAGCCAGAGAGCTCAATTTTCTGAATTTTTCCAGCGATTCCACTTACACACAAATCGCTAAGAATAGTTATAGTAGATTTAGAAAATTTTAGATAACTACGAGTTGTTTGAGTTGATTTTAGATGTTTACTACCTCGAATATTATAAATACAAACTTAAGGTTTCGAAATTAGTTGCCCTTGAGTACTTAAATCAATATTCCATTACTTTAGGAGCCATTGTTTTTTTATATATTTTATTGCTTATTTGTTCTTTGCTTTTGGAAAAGACTTGAAGATTTAAAGTAATTTAATTTAGAGGTATTTATTTGTCTTTTATTTATGCTATTACAATTTTATTTAAGATTATGAGTGAGTACTATTTGATCAAAACAATTTTCGAACGTAAACTAGATCTGTTTTACAATATAGTTATGATGAGAAGATTGTGTGTTTAATGCTTTAAACTTAATTGTATTCTTTCATTCACTGATTTAATAGGTTATTATCTATTGATTTTAATCATGATCTTTATATTGCATGCAAAGTCTAGAATGTGTATTATGATATTTGGTTTCATTATCTATTTGATGCAGTAACTAGAATTTTTGAAAGGCGAACACTGTTTAAATGTCCTAGGAAAATTTGATACCTAAATCTAATATTGAAGACCTAAATCTAATATTGAAGTGGCTAAGATGTTTGATTTAGTGGTTTGAAGTTTTTCATAAAATTTAAGGCCGTTTTGTTTCGGGTAGTTAATGTCTTTATGTAAATAAAAGAATTAGCTTAATAAAATTAGAACATGACTTTTCCACCAGTATAAGGAGAACAAATGGATGGCTAAAACCTATTTACTTACTTATGATTAGAATTTAATGATATTTGGTACTTTATTAAGGATGCTCATAACTCTATGGCAGAAGTTACATGTTTGGATCGCAAAATGGGTTTATGTTTTATTGTTCTGGATATTTGTTTAGATATTTATTTATTGTTGAATAAAATTTATTTGATTGATATTGAATTTGAATTTTGTTAGTTATGAAAATATAGTTAGTTAATTATTATTATATTGTAGAGTGAATTAGTTAGTTTATTTAATGTTTTTAATTTAATTAAATTAAACTAAAAATAATAAAAAAACTTTAAAAGTCATTTTTGCTTGAGAAGTTTGATAAATGCCCGTGGAGACAATTCCCACTTATCACTACTACAAAATATTTAAAGTATAATATAAAAGGGAAATTATTGTACATGCCCAACACATGTCACCAAGAGAGGACTTCAAATCTGAAATGTGTATAAATATGAAGAAAAAATCTTGAGCATCATGCAGGAGAGAGAATGGGAACACCCCCTTAAGGATTACAGAGGTATATTAGAGAGAGGATGTTTGGAATTAGTTCACCAATTCTATGCGAATGGATATATGAGTAAAAATCATAAGGAAGTTATAGTTAAAGGATGGAGGATAGATATTTTACCCAAGGTACTCAACAGACATTATGGACTCCCAGAGTTAAGAGTTAGACATAATTATACTGACTATCCTAGCATGCATTACCTCTCTAGGGAACTTTAACCATCAACATAAATTAAAAAACGCCTTAGAAGTAATTCCCGGATGAGGATTTTCTCTCGATACATATGATCACTCGAAGTTCATCGAAATCAATAATTTTAAGAGAACCACCAAATGTCGGAGCTACATTATAGACGCTTGCTTATACCCCATTAAGCAACATTCTAAAGTGAAGAACAGTAGAGCCACTCTACTCTACCACTTCATTATGAAAACTTGGTATATTGACATTAGGTACGTAATTTACGAAGCAATAAGACATGCAATGATGACTATGGAGCATAACAGCCTGCCATTCCTATTTTAATCACTCTGTAATATATGAAAGCTAAGGTTGGTTGCCTTAAAATGGAATTTGAAGTGCTACCTAAAAGGACTATCAAAGTTTCTGCAATTAAGAGGATCAAAGAAGTCAATGGGTATAATGATTCAGAAAAAGAGAGGGAGACCAATGAGATAAGGAGGTTTGAGATTGAAGACCAAACTATTTAGCTAAGACTCCATGCAAGCACACAAGAAGAAGTGAGGCGAGTAGCAAGTCTGATAGTTCAAATACATGTTCCAGTGCAAGAAAGCAGTTCTACATCCAAAGCAAAATCTAAAAGGAAAGGATTTTTCAAATCCTTAATTTCAGCTTATCGGCGCAATGAGAAGCAAATCTTGAGAAATAATGGGATGTTCAAAAAGAATGAAAGAACTTTGGCACGCCACCATTCCATTTCGAAAAATAGGAATATGGAATGTTTACTTGATTCTAGAAGGAGTATCGACGTTCCTTCTATGCAGTCGATATTACCATTGGGAGTTTATAAACCTACAGATAACCAGACTTCACAACCTACTGCAGCAAGAAATGACGACGAAATTGAAGACAACAACGATTAATTTACTTCTATGCAGAGTACTTTGTAAAACTTTTGAAGTATTTGCTTTTATGTGTAGAATGTGAACTCAATTTGAACCTTAATGAGAATTGAATGCTTTACTCCATTGTGTATCTTTTTTGTTTTGTTGAAAACCCGACTTAATTCTTAAACCTTGAAATCAAGGTTTGGAATGAGTTAGGGAGTATGTAGGTGAAGTGAACTATAAAGAAGCTAAGTATGGAAGACTTGAGAGCTAGAATTTATTTGACTGAGAATTTTGGAAGATTTTCACAATTCAGGTCATTTCTTCATTTTCCTTTATTTTAGTTAAAAATGTGAATTAATATAATTGGGATTTAAATGGAAGTGATATATTAATATTAACCATTAAAATATAAATTTCATGATGGAAAGAAATTGTATACAATATGTGACTTAACCTAGGTTGTGTATATATTAGAGAAGTTTAGAGGGGATTGATTGCTTTGTGTTAGACATTATAATGGTAAGAAAATCGAAACAATAATTCATGGTAAACGAAACAGATTTCTAAGAACCTTGGTAAAAGTTATTGGTGAAATTTATATATATATATACATATTGAAAACGTTTATGCCACAATTGAGGAGAAAAATAGGGAAAAGCCAATAAACTTTACATATTTGGGATGAATGCTTCCTTGACTATGGTGAAAGTGAGAGGAGCTAACAATAGTTTATAAAGTAAAAACAAGAGAGACCCAAAAATTTCAAAGTTAATGATGCAGAGAATCTAGTGCTGGGAAAAATGAGAGAAAGAATTCCTACAAAAAGAATAACAGATTCCAAAGTAAATGGAGCAGGGAACAATATAAATACAATATGAAGAAAAAGAATAAATGGAAGGAAGTTTATGAAAAACTCTCTAAATAAAAGATTTAGCTCAAGTGCTTATAGCTAAGTTGAGTGAAGTATCTCTTGTTCCAACATTCAAATAAACAAATATGAAATGATAATAATTGGTGATTAAAAATTTTCTATTGGCTTTGATTGTGGTGATATTTTAAATATTATTTTAAAATGAATTTGACTAAGCGATTTTTGTATCTTAAACTTCTATATTAGCTATCGCAATCTTGATGCTTGTTAGTGGAGATTAAGCAAACCTACATAGTGGTTTCACCTTGGTGATTAGTTAACTTTGAATTTTCAGGTGTATTGCATAACTAGAGGTTGAGTTGTTATATAAACGGTATTGTTCTTTATTTTTTTCTATTCTATCATGATTCTTATTATTGTGAATATAATATCTTATTATTTAAAGATCATTTCTATTTAAGAATATGAGTATATAATTATGAAATCAAAATGTGGGAAGAAAATAAGATTTGATTGATAGTATTCCTTTGCTCGAGACAACAAAGTGTTGAGTTTAAAGGTATTTGACAAGTCAATAATTAGACATGTTTTATACTATATTTTAAGATAATTTTAAATGTTAGAGACAATATTACACGGGGTTTTTGTTTTTGTTATTTCAGGTAATAATTGGAATATTTGAACAAATGATGGAAAAATGAAAGAAAATGAAAGAATTGACCGAGTGAAAATATTGCACGAAGACTTATCAAGGAATCAAGGAATAAAATTGGGTTTAATACCCAGCGATTTCCATCGATTCCTATAACAATCGGAGTCGCTAGAAAAAATAATGGAAATAGGGAATTCAGTTTCATTGATTTACTTAACGATTCTACTTACACAAGAATCGCTAGGAATCATTGGGTACAAATTCGGGGATTTCAGATTATAACAAAGATTTTGAGTTGGTTTAGGATATGTATTACGCAATATACTATAAATATAAACCCTAGACTAAGAAATTAGGGCCTTTTGATAGTTTTACACATTTTTCTTTAGTTTGGATGTCATTCTTTATTGTTTTGGTTTTGAAGATTAAAGATTCAAGTTTCTATCAAGGTATTCTTAATTATGTCTTTTAATTTCAATGTTTTGATGTTATTTGTTAGTAAGAGTGAATAGTTTGTTAATCTAAACAAATCTCCAAACATGAACTAGATATGTTTTGCAATGTAGTTATGATGAGATGAATGTGTACTTAATGCTTTAACCAATTTTATTCTTTGACTCACTATTTTTATAGATTATTATTTACGGATTGCAATCATGGATTTGAGTATTATATGCATAGTGGCAAATAAGTATATGATGTTTTGATTCATTACCAAATTAAAGTACTAACCAGGATTGTTTGAGAGGCAAACAATGTTTAGATATCCTAGGTGAGTTTTTAATCTAAGTCTAATGTTAAAGTGGTTTTTCGAAGGTGTTAGATTTAGTAGTTCGAAGTTTTCATAAAAGTGTAATGCAGTTTTATCGCTTGAAGTTAATGTCTTTATGTATTCAAAGGGGTTAGCTCAATAAAATTAGAATATGACTTTTCCACCGATATAAGTAGAACAAATGGATGGCTCAAGGTAATTTACTTACTTATGATTAGGGTCTAATTATCTAGTATACTTTATAAACTATGTTCATGACTATGTGATTGAAGTAATATGTTTGGATGCAAAACAAATTGAAGTTCCATTGTTTAGGAAGATTGTTTAGATGTTTATTTATATTGTGTTTCATTTAATCGAATTGTTTTTAATTTATTGACCTATATTTTTGTTATTTAAGTAAGTTTAATTAGTTTAATTGATTTTATATTTCGAAAGTATTAGTTTAAATTCTGATTTTTTTACATTAAATTAAAACTAAAAATATAAATAATAAAACTTCTTTTCTTAATGAATTATCAAAATCCTTGTGGAGACGATTCTCACTTACCACTACTACAAAATATTAATAGTATATTAAAGGTGGGAAGTTTATTGTACATGTTCAACACGTGTCAAACTTGTGACTTACCCACATACTAACTAGGGCTGCAAACCCCCCCATATGACGTAGATTTTCAATAAACTAGCAACATTAACACTTTATGAGAACACTTTATGTGTGGTGACTAGCGTCAAATTCTACCGCTGATCACGTGGAGATTACAATACGCCGCCATTTTTCTTATATCTCAATTGCGCAGAGGTACATCGATTGCCAACAGGCAAGGCCCTACTTGCCCTATAACGTGATCCCTTTACTAAGTGACCATAGGATGATAGGAAATAATTTCTAACCTAACTGGTGTGCACCTGCATTTACGGATTAGAAAAGTAGAAACTCTAATTAAATATATACAGCGATGCAATCAAAAATACAAGGCAATAATAAAAATATGTAATTTAATATATATGAATCTTATAAATCACTTAAAGGTCTCCTTCATCTAGACAATATTTTAGCAAAATACGGCCATGCAAATAAAAATGTAAATAAAAGAGGCAGAGTGGAGAGGAGAAGATAATGGAGAAGTGCTTCTTTAAAGTCGTTACATTATTTTCTATATATATTAGAAGTGTTATGAGAGGTACTCTAATCCTAAATCTTGGAAATCCGCAAAAGACGAAACTGCCAATCTTCTAATCTATCGAACGTCGTACGTGCGAAACTCCACGGAGTTGGAATAGCTTTGAAGGCACTACAATACTCTATTTTTCTTTCAATTTTGTCCCGACTTGTGTTGAGCTCCTTGCCAGCGCCGTGACAGTGCCACTTGTACATCCTAAGGCGATGTGAAGGTGGTGGCCTTCCCTTTGGAATTTGAGCTTCATTTTTCTTATAGGACTTCACAAGGATTCGTATGCAACGTCCCTAATGAGTTTACTCTGATCTGGTCAAGTTTTGTCTAGCGTTTCCTTGGCGATTTCAGGTCACTTAGAGGCGTTGGGAAGGCGAGCCTATGTCTAGCATTTTGGCTGAATTTTTGTAGGAAATCACTATTTTTTGTCCAATACCTTGTATTTACCCTAAAATTACAAAAACAAAGGTTTTAAATTATCAATGGAGATAAAAGTCTTGGAATTCATAGTAATATCACACTAAAATATAGCACAATTTATCACTTATCAAATAACCCCAAACTTAGACAATTGCTCATCCTAAGTAAAAGAGCTTAAAACAATTAACTTGCATACACAACATACATTTAAGCTTTATTAATGCCAAACTCTAATTTACATGGTTTAGTCCAATTTTTTGCAAATTTCCCAAATGGAAACAAGAATAATTAAGCAAGGTTGGTTACTTTGAGTTAAGATATTTTGGCTACTTTCCCAAGAATACTCTGCAAAACACTAGATTTTGTGCAGACTACCGTCATCTATTAATCACGAGTTACCTTAGAACATTTAACAAGACAAAAACTTGTAATATCTAAATAAAGCATTGAATACTAAGATTTCACAAATAGAACTTACACAACCATTCAACTGACATATTAAAAACATTATTTGGAGTGAATATGACTTTCTTTTGGGTTATAATGGCTTGGTTGGTTGACAAAGAAAAGTAATTCATGGATTCAAAACGTTGGAAAATTTTCGACTTAAACTTATCCAAATATGACATGATTTACACCGCACCTTAATTTTTCTTTTCACATTATCCTGTCCTCACCTTTTTCCAACAATTCAGCCCCTATCTCAATTTCTTATAAATATTTGTTTATATGGGGACTATGATTTTTCTAACCACATGGCTCCCCTGCTCCATTTCCTATAAATACTATTTTTAGGTGGAACTCTCTAATCATGACTTGATTGATTGAACTTTTCATCATGACCAATTTCCCCTTATTTTTGGTGTATAAAAAAATTTCGTTCTTATAATTTTTCTTTCCTCCTTCTTATTCGTTTCATATCTTTTTTTATGATTTCATGTTTGAGACTATCTTCCAACTAGGTAAAAGATTATAGGCTAATGGTTTATGGGTTTCATGTTAGGTGATGAAAGAGTTAGGTTGTGTTGGCTCAAAAGAGTTAACTAGTGATAACTTAATAGGTAGGTTAGAGGCTAATAGCTTTTAAGAAATAAGGCCTTTATCTTCACCCAAAATTATTCATAAGTAATTACTCAGTTGTAAATGGATTGCAAACCTACCCTTAAATCAGATAGACTTATGGTGACTCTTTTCCTTGACTTTACGCTAGCACTCTTTGGTGTAGACTCGGGACGATAGACCAATCACAAGAAATAAGTTTTTTGCCTAAACTCTTCTTAAGGTCTTGTCCATTCATGGCAACATCAATCCACATTTGAATTCTCAAATTGTCCACCATTATCCTAAGCTCGAGTTGCGCATTCATTTAAGCTCAAAACAACAGAGGGAAAAACAAAAAAAAAGAATTCACAAATTTGGAAGTGTGTAAACAACCTACAAAAACATCAGTCGATGTAATAAAATTGAAATAGTATAACATGTATTTTCGCTAGAAATTGTGAAGAAATTCTAAAAAATTTACCATAACTCCCTTACATATGGTACATTCATACATTTCAAAATTGGGTGGGTGCTCTCACCAACATGAGAGGTTGGTCTTTCTTGCTCTCTTTATGCGGCTCAATTGACCTTTTAAAAGTGATTTCAACTTCCTTCTCTTCTTTTCATCAAAACTTGTGTAATCATGAGAAATAGTCATGGAGATCAACTGAAGTTCTTCGTATGATTCCTTTTCCTCATCACTTAGATAGTCAACAACTGATGGAAGCACATCCATCTCAACATAAGTATCATCAATCGAGGCCTCCTTTGAAAAAAAAGATTTAGGAAGCTTGGGTTTCTCAAGTTCGATACTAGGAAGGGTTTCTGAAGATAACTTAATTTTTTTCCACTTTTTGCATCAAGTATGATAGATCCTTTAGAATCCTATCTGCATTGCCACCATATTGGCTCAATCACCATACAAAATCTTTTAAGTTCTTGGCAAGCTTTCGCAGAATGAGAGTAATCTCCACAAAATGTAAAAGCATTGACCTATTGCATAAAATAATGTCGATTAAATAAATCTTGTTCAAAATATGACTTACCTACCCCATTCATACTATAATAGTGTAAGTCTTGATATGAATCATGATTTTAGGAGTAGTGAGCCATAAAGTGAACCTGCAAAAACTAAGATACAAAGGTGTGGAGATTTTTCTTTTATTTTTATATAGTAAACTAAAGTTAATCCACACCAGTCCCCAGGAACGGCATAAAAATTTAATGTCGCGTCGAACGACACAATTAGTAGTCTGAAATATCAGGCTACTATTGATTTTTATAGTAGCAGTAAGCGAGGTCGAATCCACAAAAAATGGATAGCTTTAGGTTTCAAAAAAGGGGTTTTGAACTAGTTATATTAATATAAACTAATTACTAATTAACTAACAAGCTAGGAAATAAATACGAGAACAAACAACTATAAATACTACTAAATTAACAATAGTATAATAATTCCAGATCAATGAGATACTTAGACCAATGTAAGTATGATTTAGTCTTTGATTAAAAAAATTATTTTCTTCAAGTTATATTGATAGTCTTATGGTGACTCGCGCCAACTCATTCTCCTCATATCAATGAAGGGAACGTGCTACACAACCATATACTAACTAGGCCCACAAAACCCCTAAATATGTTTTTGATTTTTAACCAAGTAGCAGCATTAACGCTCTATGAGTTGTGACTAGTGTCAAATCCCACCACCTATCACGTGGAGATTACAAAACACCACTACCTTTCTCATATCAATTGCATAAGCGCACATCGATTGCCAACAAACAAGCCCTACTGGCCACCTAACGTGATCCCCTTTATTAAGCTGCAGCAGGAGCACTCGTAATAATTCCTAACCTAACTAGTGTGCACATGCATTTACACATCAAAAAAGTAGAGATTTTTATTGAAACTATAAAGAGAAGCAATCAAAAACACATGATAATAATGGAAACTATGGAACTTAATATATGAATTTCATAAATCACTTATAGGTCTCCTTAGTCTAGACAATAATTTAGCCGAGTACGACCATGCAAATAAAAATATAAAGAAAACAGGCGAGATGAAATGAGAAGATAATGGAGAAGAGCTTCCTCTAAGTCGTTTTTGGGTTTTCTATTTACACTAGAGTGTGATAAGAGGTAATCTAATAATGCACCTTGTAAATTCCTAAAATATGAAACTACCAATCATTAGATATGTCCAATGTCGTACATGCTAAACTCCAAGGTAGTGGAAATCGCTGAGAATGTGCTATTGTAATCTATTTTCCTTTCAATTATGTCCCGACTCCTGTTAAACGTCATGCCAGCGCTGTGTGTACATCCCAAGGTGATGTGAAGGCGCTTGTGACAAGTCAATAATTAGATACATTTTATAGTGTAATTTAGGTTAATTTTATGCATAAATAATGATATTACACTAGGTATTCTCTTATTTTTTTATTTCTAGTTTTAAATAGGAAAATGAAGAAATGGAAGAAAAGAGAAAAAAAGAAGTAAAACAATCAATTGAAAAACTACACCAGCGATTAGCCATCGATTTGAAATAACAATAGGAATCACCATTTAAATCAGAAGCAGAAGAAGGCCAGCGAATCCACAATGAATTAGAAAATAAACTATAAATCGTCAGCTGAATCGGTGAAGCACTGAGAGTTAAACTCAGTTATTTATGTATAATATACGAATTGCTAACAAATCGATGAGGCCGATTATGGGTTTTTTAGATTAATATCAAGATTTTGAGTTTATCTAAGATGTGTATACTTAGGGAGACTATAAAAAGGTCAGAGAGCTTCGAAATGACTCCCCTACCTCTTTTTTTTCTTTCCTTTTGCTTTATATTATTTTTATTTTCTATGTTTGAAGATACATTAGATCTTTGATTTATATTAAGTTATTTATTTATTCATTATGTCTTTTAATTATATTTATGCATTGTTTATATCCAACATGAGTGAGTAGTCTATCAATATAAACAAACCCTAGACAATGTAATATATTTTGGATTACTAGATAGTTATAGTTAAGGATTCAGGAACTTAATGCTTTAAATCTATTCATACATGTCAATCACGGATTTAACAAGTTGTTTTTGCATATTACAACTAAAGGAGATTAGTATTGCATGCATAGTTGAATATGTGTTATGTGGTATTATGATTCTTAATCTATGTCTATAGTTATTGACAATAATTGCAGAAGTAGTAACTAGGATTAATCTATAGGGCATTTTCCGAGTGGATGTTCTAGGTGATTATTTTCTAAGTTGTTTATTATGTGGCTCCGATAATATTGGCTTAGATTAGCCATGATTGTCACTGACTGTCATACTATCAACCTATTATAATGTAGGATTTAATGATTCCAAGATTCCAAGTATATCGTGATTATAACTATAGAGTGAAGTGATATTATGTTCTAGTGTTTGAAATAATCTAAATATATTATATCGTTTAGGGGAGGTTTGTTTAACTGTTTGTTTATTTATATTGAATTGAATTTGAATTGTTTGAATTAGTTTGTTTAGTTTGGTTATTTAAGTTAGTAATCATAATTGTTAGTTATTTAATATTTTAATTCCAATTTAATTAGATTAACTAAATTAATAAAAACATGAAATAATTTACTTTCTTTTGAGATTTCCAAAATCCCTATAGAGACGATATCTCATTTACCACTACTACAAGTTAATAGTAAAATACAGTAAATTATTGTGCACACTTGACACATGTCAGCTGGCCTTCCCCTTGGGATTCAAGCTTCGTTTTTCTCATGTGTCTTCACAAGGCTTCGTACGCAACATCCCAAATGAGTTTACACTGATCCTGTCAATTTTCGTCCAACGATTTCAGTACACTTAGAGGAGATAGGAAGGCGATGAGCCTATGTCTAATTTTTTGACTGGATTTTTGTGGGGAATCACTCATTTTTGTCGTATAGCCTAGGAATTCATAGTATAAATGGAGATAAAAGTCTTGGCATTCATAGTAATATCACACTAAAATATAGCACAATTGATGACTTATCAACATCCTTCTATTTTGCTATATCTCTATTTTTTCTTTCTTCTATATATTCTCTTTTTTCTTCTTTATATTCCTACTGGTCCCTGCTCCATTTGCTTTCGAATTTGTAGGTCTCTCTAATTTTTTTGTAAAAACTCTTATTAGCTCTTCTCAGTTTCATTATAATTGAGGAAATATTATTTCTAACTAAGTAAAGTTTATTGGCTAATTTCCTATTTCTTCCCTTAATTTTGGTATAAATTATTTTCATTATATGTATAAATACTTATATAAAATACTTAATCAATAATTTGTGTATAACAAGATTCTTACAAATTTTTCTTATTTATTTTGCTCTTTTGTTTCGATTTTCTACTCAATATAATGTCTAATACAAAGCTATCAATCCATCTAAACTCTTGCTTTGCATATACAATCTAGGTTTAGTCAAATAAAGTATAACAATTCCTTTCCATCACAAAATTTCTATTTTCATAGGTAATAAAAATATCACTTCGGTTTAAAGCCAAATTATATTCAATTCATATTTCCTAACTAAATAAAATAAAATGAAGAGATATTACCTATATTTGCAAAAATTGAAAAATTCGGTCAACTTTGAACATTGAGTAAATAGATTCTACCTCTTGAATCTTTCATACTTCGCTTATTTATAGTTCACTTAGCTAAAAACTCCTAAACTCATTCTGAACCCTGTTTTCAAGGTTTAAAAATTAAGTCGAGTTTCCAACAAAAAAATATACCTTGTGAAGCATAAATGAATTAAATATAAATAAATAATGAACAAATTATTATAAGAATGAATTTCATAATCAAAGAAAATATGACGAATTTAGAATTTCAAAGCATCATATGTAGCATAAATACATCAAACATGGTAGAAAACCATAACAGTGGCAAATATCACTTCACATCGCACAAAACATAGTATCATATTACATCACAAGACCTTACACAGTTTCACTTTGAGATAGACAAAACAGAGAAGAAAATATATTAGAACCACCATCCAAAAGTCGCATCATCACCATCATCACCTTGCCCATGCTGTCAATATTGGTAGCTCGCTGCAACATTATTAAGCATGTAGTCAACTATAGCCGTCGAAGTACTTTTTGAAAAGACTTCTTCATTCGACAATCTTAATTGGGTAAATGGTATTGGAATTTCAGTTCTTCCGCGTTGCATTCTCCTAGCCATAAGTCTTTCAAAATTATGCAAGTTCCTCACAATTTCGGGCTGATTTTGAAACTTGTACTTTTGATTTCTCAGATTTCGTATTTGGTTCTGCAGGATTAACCCAATCATGGCCATCCCCATCATTTTAGCGTACATGTCAGTGAAATCTTCAGCAGGTGGCTCTGAGCTCTAGTTCATCCTCTCATTATACACAACAAATTTCATCTCTTCCAAAACTCGCCTATTATATGCTCGTATTCTTAATCTCCATGTGGTTTCTCTTTTAAGTATCTCATTTCTCTCGCGCTCCTTCTCTTAATTGACATAGCCTTGCACTTTTTTGGTGCTCTCTATGTATTCATTAGTGATAGTCTTATCGCAGTGAACATTGAACCTAAGACCTATCTTGGAAACTTGGTCTTGTTTGCATAATTATGTGATCATCATGGGAAAGGGTATCCCTTCTTTCTTGTTTGTGGTCATGGATTTTTTTATTGAATTGTAGATGACCTTCCAAACATCAATGTAACCTATCCCTTAGAATACATGATATAACAATGATGCCTTGTAATTCACAATTTCGTAGTATTGCAAACTCGACTATAGGCTTGCATTGATAAAATAGTTCCATGCTTTTATGGTTTTTCCTAAAAGTTTTAGTTTAAATATGTTTTGGATACTTGTTTTTATCCAAATAGAATCCATTCCCCAGAATTGCTTCTAAACAATTTTTTATGGTTTCTTGGGGAAATCCATGTCTAAATCCATATTTTGGTTTTAGGTATTCATTATTTTCTCTCCAATGAAATTTTGGTAAATCGAAGTACTTGTTTATTCTGTTGTCTACTGGTCTTCCTCAGACCGTGGATAATGTTCTATTGTCCCTCCTATGTCCGTTAGCATAAAATTATTGGGCTAAAATTTCATAACACCTCTCTTTAACAATCTCTGTGTCATTATTAACATTGTAATCCCTAATCAACAATCCCCAATTCCTCTCCCTTATTATATTCAAAATCTTAGGCTTGTACTTTATTTCATTTTTCGCGCTAAAGCCCCTCTCTTGAATTATTTTCCTATTCTTTGCAAATGTCTGACATTCATACTAGCAAGATCCTTTGCATTGATCAAATTATTTGATGAAAAAAGAATTCGTGGAGTCTCCTCAACTCCATCCACTTCCTTTGACTCATCAGTAAAATCTAATGATGGAGAAGGTTCTCTTGGTGTTCTTACTATATGATTTTTTATTGACATCCACATAGGCCTTATTAGTGTGGGTGGAACTGTATATTTCATTTTGGGCTTTTCTACTAATACCCCCTCTCTCCTCTCCTCTCTTCCCTTGAACATTAACACGTGTCGAACGTGTACAATAACTTTCCTGTATATCCTTATTATTTGTAGTAGTGATAAGTGTGATCGTCTCCACATAGATTTATCAAACATCTCTAGGACAAAGTCTTTCAATGGTCTTTTATTTTTTTAACTTTACTTTAATTAATTTACATAAAATTGGAATTAAAAATAACTAATTCAATCTATCATACTGTAATGATTAACTAAACTAATTATACAAGCGTAAATGTCTTACTTAAATAATTGACTTATCTATCACAATTCACATTCACTAACATTCAAATCAATTCAATTCAACAATAGATAAATATATAAACACACATCCCGAAAAATGAAACATCAATCTGTTTTGCATCCAAACATGTTACTTCAATAATATAGTCATGAGCATACTTTATAAAGTACCATAGATCATTTATACTCTAATCATAAGTAAGTAAATAACCCTTATCAAGCTATTTGTTCTCCTTATACCCGTGGAAAAGTCACGTTCTGATTTTGATGAGCTAACCCCTTTAAATACACAAAGACATTAACTTCGTGCAATAAAATCGCATTACACTTTATGAACACTATGAACTACTAAATCTAATACCTTCAGAAAGCCACTTAAATACTAGATTTAGATCTCAAATTCACCTAGGACATCTAAACGGTAATAGACCTTTCAAATAATCCTAGTTACTACTTTAAATTAGATAATGAATTCAAATATCACAATACATATTATAGACTATGCATGCAATACAAAGTTCATGATTAAAATCTACAAATAATAATCAATTAAATTAGTGAATCAAAGAATACGATTGGTTTAAAAAATTATGCGCATAAGTATCTCATCATAACTACATTGCAAAATAGATCTAGTTCATGTTTGAACTTCATTTGGATTAATAAACTACTCACTCATATTCATAAATAACATTGCGATAATAAAAATAAACAACATAGATAAATACCTCTGAAATAAATACTTTAAATCTTTAAGTTTTCTCTAAAACAAATGAACAATAAAATAATAAAATAAAATAATAAACAATGGCTCATAAAGCAATAAAATATTGATCTAAGTACTCAATAGCAACTGATTTCGTAGCCCTAGGGTCGTGATTATAGTATTCTAGGTAATACATATCCCAAACTAACTCAAACGTCTCGTTCTTATCTAAAATCTTTGAAATCGAAACCAATGATTCCTCAGTGATTCGGGTTTCGGTGGAATCGTTAGGAATGTCCTTGTAAAGCAATTTCGGTGTTCCACTGATTCGAGTAGCGATTCCTTGTATAGATAAAGAATCGGCCAGGAATCGCTAGACTTAATTCTAGTTTTTCTTTACTTGTTGATGATTCTTTGCATAGTTTTCCAACTTGATCAAATCCTTCATATTAGTCCCTTTTTGCTCCATTTCTCCATATATTCCAATTATCACCTAAAATATCAAAAACAAGAGAAAACCTCGTGTAATATAGTCTCTTACATCTAAAATCACCTTAAAATGTACTATAAAACATGTCTAATTGTTGACTTATCAAACACCCCCAAACTCAGTACTTTTTTGTCCCGAGTAAAGTAATACTCTCAATTAGTCTTTTTTCTTCCCTTTTTTTGATTTCATAATTATATACTATTATTCTTAAACAGCAGAGATCTTTCAATAAAAATATTTACCCTCATAAAAATAAAAATCATGATAAAACAGAAAGATTTAAAGAACAACCCCTTTATTTGAAAACTCAACCTCTAATTATGTAATACACCTCAGGATTCAATGTTAAATCCATCACCAAGGTCAAGCCACTATATCAACCTCCATTGACAAACATCAAGCTTACGATAACTAATATAAAATGTGAAGCTACAAAAATCACTAAATTAATCTCATTTTAAATAATGTTTAAAATATCACCACAGTCAAAGTTGATAGGAATTCTTATTCACCAATAATCATTATTTTATATTTATTTGTTGAAATAAAAAATATACTTCTCTTAACTTAGCTTTAAGCACTCGAGTTAAGTCTTTTATTTAAAGAGTTTTTCATAAACTTTCTTCCATTTTCTTTATATCTCTCTTTCTTTCTTCTTCAAGTATATATTCATACGATTCCCTGCTAAATTTCCTTTGGAATCCATTATTCTTTTTTATAGGAATTTATCCTCTCATTTTACCCATCATTAGATTCCTTGCTCCATTTCCTTGAATTTGTGGGTCTCTCGATATTTTTTTGTTTAAAAACTCTTGTTCGCTCTTCTTACTCTCACTATATTCAAAGAAGCATTCTTCCAACTAAGTAAAATTTATAAGCTAATACCTATTTTCGCTTCAATTGTGGGATAAACTCTTTTAAATGTATATATATAGTACTTGATCAATAATCTTTGTATAACAAGATTCTTAGAAATATGACTTGTTTATCTTGCGCTATTGTTTTGATCTTCGACCCATTATAATGTCTAACAAAAAGTAAGCAATCCCCTCTAAACTCCTCTAATGTATACACAATCTAAGTTAAGTCAAATAGGATATAACAATTCCTTTCCATCATAAAATCTCTATTTTCATGTGTAATAATAATATATCATTTCTATTTGAATCTGAATTATGCTCAATTCCATATTCCTAACTAAATAAAGTAAAATGATATGAAAAACTATTACCTATACAGTGGAAAATTTTGAAAGATTCGCAATGTTGAATGTTCTAATAGATTCTAGCTCTCGTTTCTTCCATACTTCATTTCTTCATACTTCACTTCACCTAATACCCCCAAACTCATTCCAAACCTTCTCTTAAAGGTTTAAAAATAAATTCAGGTTTCTGACAAAATAAAAATACCTAGTGAAGCATAAATGATTAAATAAATAACTAAATAACTAAAGAATGAATTTCACAAGTAAAGAATGCATGATAAATTGGAAAATTTCAAACCTTCATAGAATTTAAAAGATAAATATCAAACCAATGTATAAATATGGACCACACCATACTAAATATATCATTAATTTACATCACATTATACATATAAAAAATTACTAACAAAGAACTCTCATCATATTACTTTGACACAAATTACACAGAGAAGAATAAAAGATCAGAACCGCCATTAAGAAGTTGCATCGTCACACTAATCCCCTTGGTCTTGTTGCTGAGACTTGAAGCTTGTTGCAGGATCATAGAACTTGTAGTCCACTCCCGCCATTGGAGTGCTTTTCTGAAAAGACTCCCTGGTTGGTCATTCTCAATTAGGTAGATGTTATTTGAATTTCAACCTCCCTTCCTTGTACCCCTCTAGTCATGCGTCTCTCGAGCGCGTGGATGCTCCTAGCAATCTTGCATTAGTTCTGGAACATTAACTCTTGATTTCTAAGAGGTCACATCTAGTTTCATAAAATTGACCCATCATGGCCATGCCCGTCTCGTCCACATAAATTAAATGCCAATAAAATCTTCTGCTGGTGGCTCTGGGATCTAGTTATTTCTATCACTATGTAACCGACTTCTAAAACTCAATTGTTACTGCCCATATTCATCTTCTCTCCGTGGTCTCTCTCCTAGGTGTTTCATTCCTTTCTTGTTCCTATTCCGAATCTACATATCCTGGCACCTTTTTTGCATTCAATTATTTTGTGAGTGATAGTCCTATCATGGTAACATTTAGCCCTGTACTTCTCATGGAAAGTGGATCTTGTTTGCAAAATTTGGTGATCATTAAGGGAAAAAACAATCCTTCTTTTTCTTTGTGGTCATGGCATTCCTAATTGAATCATAAATTATTTTGCCAATATCAATATAGCCTATCCCTTGGACAATGTGGTAAAAATGTGTCGCCTTATAGTTCACAATCTCGTAGTGTTGCATACTTGGTTGTAGGCTCGAATTTATGAAAAAGCTCCAAGCTTTGGTGGTTTTCCTAAAGTATTTGGTTTTTATGTGTTTTGGGTACCCATCCTCATCAAATAGAAATGTAACCCCAAAATTGCTTCTAAACCATTTCTTATGGTTTCGTGGGGAAATCTATGTCTAAACCCATGTTTGAGTTTTGGGTACTCATTATATTGTCTCCTATTAATTTCTAGTACACCATATGTGCCGGCCCCTCTCCTAATCTAGGGCACCACCAGGCCTAATCCCGTAATTAAGCCCTAATCATATCCACGCAGGACTTAACTACGTATTAGTTAGCCTTTATGACCTAGACGCCTCTTTTCTCGTGTTCAGGATAAGTAATACACTAGTCCTACCAGATTATAAAATTTAGAGTTAATTAAAACTTTTTATTAAATTAATTAATTAGCGAAAATCTTATTGATTATACATAAGCAATTAGTAACTTATGCAGAAGCCATTTATAAAATCCTAAGTGTGGAAAACCAAGAAATGACATCACATATATAAAGTCCTCAAAATTTAGTGAAACAGTAAAATAGTCTAAGTCAAGTCGGGGAAACTAACGCTCAACCCTATATATAACCACAAATAGTATCTGGAAGACATATATAACATATACAATCAAATTACCAAAAGAAGACCTACAATCGATGCAGTGACGCGCCGCGGGCTCAGGGATAATCACCGATCTTCTCCTTGCCCGGCCTGCTGGTAGACGGCTCTGCACCCACTGTCATAAAAAGGACGGTGAGTACAAGAATAAAATAGTAATCCCCGATGATAAGTTTAATTTGCATTTCCAAACATTCAAATGGTATTTAAAAGCATATAAATGGGAAAACTAGAAAATAAACCATATGCGAGTAAATACCAGAGTTAAACAAGTGATACTGACACTAGGCTAAGTAGTGGTGATTTAGGTCCAATCGGCAGTGAAACATGTCACTCTGACTCGATAATCATATAGCACAAGGGCCCAAGTGTTACCAGGGACTCTAACCCCGATGTGTAGACCACCTCAAGGACTCTAACCCCGAGTGTCATACAATGTCAAGTAACATGTGCCGACATCCCTAGAGACTCTAACCTCGTGAGTCGCGCACACCTCGATCGAGTACGGGACCTAAATGCAAAAACTATTTTTTAAATTTCAAGAAATACCAAGTATGGATTGTCAAGGCATAGGCACATCTACACACCTAAACAAATAAGGAATACAAGTCCTCTTAAACATTTATAAGATATTCACTAGCCTAATAGCATGCTATTTATCATTCAATTCACATTTAAAACAACAAGAATAGACATAGCATGGGATAGAATCAATGAATCAAATCAAATGAATGGATATCATGCAAACTAGACTCATCAAGTGAGCATAAACACAAAGAACACATGATATAAGAATACAAAGGCAAAATAGTCAAAAAGACTATGCAAGGACAACAATTAATAGAAATGAAATGCCCAATAAAGTTGCCATTGGGTATACTCACAACAACAAAGTAAAGTCCTAGCTTTACTGGCCTCCCGATACTCCAACTCTTGTATTCGCTATCCCGTACCCTTTTCCTAAGTTCCTGAGTTTGGTGTCTCATTAGTTCAAATATAATGGATTTAAGCTCAATTTAGTGTGTTTATTGTGTATTCAAATTGGTTCAATAGACTTTAAATCAATCTTCCTAAATCAGCCCCTAAATAATAAATCAAGTTTCAATTTCAGTCCTACATTTTAACGCACTTTTAAGCATGAAATGGTCTAAATATCGAAATCCTCCATCAGTACAATTATTGTTGGTTTCTCTCTTAGCTTTCTGGAAAGGTTTAGTTTGCAAAATTATGATTTAAAATGAAAGAGAGATAATGATTTTACTGAACATAGGTCTAATTGGAATTTAATCCAACTAGCGGATTTAGAAAATATATTTCTCCCAATATATAGTCCCTAAAAATGTGATATTTGGTCGAAAGGTAGAAAATATATCTAAATACAACATACTAAAATATTAGCTCATTTGGATAAGTAGTTAGGGAGTTATACCCTTAACAAACTTAGTTTCAAAACTTTCCTTTATAATTCCAGTACCTAGTTGTAGAGCTTGTTTGGAAATAAAAACATTTGAATCAAAATACCTTCAGTTAATGAAAGTTATTCCCCTTAAAATAAGCTTTCAAATTCAATTGGTTTGGATCAATTTGGATAAAAAATGAGCAGATTATGACCAAATTACCCAGGTTGATTCCTAATACAACATGCAGAATTCTAGTTTTGGTGTTGCAAATTAAAAAATTCATATCTTTATGATTTCAAAACCAAATTTAGAACTTAAATATAGCTGGATTATCAGCTTGAAATGATGAATCTAAATATATAAATCAATTGCAAATATTCAATCATCTACCATCTTAAATTAGCCTAAAACCAGAACTTGTTCTAATGTCAACTAAAAAGATGTGTACCTAGTTGATGTAGCACCCTAGCTTGAGAATTTCTCACCAACTCCCATGGATTCCTTCAACACCTTGATGATTCACTCCTCTCCAGAAATTCCTTATTCTTCTCCAGCAAAAATGAATGAGTGATTTGGTTTGCATGTTGTTTGATCACTAATATTATATATTAAAGTGATGTTCCTTCCTAGCCCTTGATCTCCATGGATTTATGTAACCCGAGGAATATCTAATGGTCCACCTATTGCCATATATCCCACTAACTCCCACTAACTCAACCTCAAGTGACACCATTTCATTACTCACCTAGTTCCTAGATGTGCCAATGTGTATCTCTAGACCAATCTTATGTTTTCCATTTAATTTACTCGACTATAGGCCTTTAATTTGATTTACATTAACAAACACAACCATAGGCTTATATGTAATTTCTTATTTCATATTGGTATTAACTAAGACTTACCAAAATGCTAACTACCCAGTTTCCCCGGCTCGCACGCTACTCGAGGAGTGTCTCCTCTCTCGTCTCGATGCCTACAACTGTACGAACCGACTTAGTAAGTCTACACAATACATAACACTAGGCATACATCAATACAAAAATATAATATACCTCGGCTACATGCCTCTATCGGTGCACGTATCAAAGTGTAGGTCCCACATCAAGGGTCGGTGATCCTGATTAAGGAGCTAAAATGGGGTTAGAGATTTCGGTCGTGACACCATAATACTGATTTATTCTAGCAGGTGAGTAGTCTAGTGGTCTTCCTCGGACCATAACATCGTCTTATTATCATTTATATGCCTATTCGTATAAAATTCTCGTACTAGGATCTCTCAACACATCTCTACCGAGGACACCGCGTCATTGTCGACATAATAGTCTCTAGTCAACAATCCCCAATTAATCTCCCTTACTATGTTCAAAATTCTAGGCAACATTAAAACCCATTTCCGGTATGATATTCCTATTTTTACAAATGTCATTTTTATCCAATCAATAGCTTTTGCGTTTATGAGGTTGTGAGGCAAGAAATAAATTCTTGGTGTCTCATTTACTTCTTCTTTTCTATCCAATTCATCGATAAAATCTAGGGGTGGAAAAGGTTCTCTTGGTGTTCTAGTTCATGAGTTATATATCGAAATCCCCGTTGGCCTAATAGGTGTGGATTGAACTTTAGATTTATGTTAGGGTTTCTCAGCGAAAGGTGTTTTCCCTTTCTCCTCTCGTAAGCTTCTACCTCTACCACCTCTGGCCATTTTCTTAATTTAAAAACATATAAGTCCAAAATCAAATAAACCCATGGATCATAAAAACAACGTTTGTTGAAAATAATTCTAAAAAATTAAAGACTTTATTTAAAAGAAGAAATTCATTTAGAAGGCTAGCTTGAAATTCAATCAAATATAAAAAATAAAATTGGCATCAAAGTGTTAACTCAATTATAAACTTTAAAATCAATTTTCTAAATCTTGTAAGGCAATTATATGAAAATTATAATATTGTCGTAATGGAATTAAATAAACTAAACAAACTCATTTGAAACTCGATTTTAAAACCATTTGTAAATATATTTAAAAATACCAAAATTTTGAAATTGTTGAATTAATGAATCAACGATCATTCTAATCGAAATGCCTAAACTTTCGGAATCAATGAAATCATTTCTTCAAAGTAATCGAATAAATTCCAATGAGAAAATTTGGAAAATCTTTGAAAATTTAGCAAAAATCCTTCAAATCAAAAATTTGTTAATGTAAAGAGTTAAGGTTGAAGTAATTACTTTCTTGAAAGTGAATATTTCAAGATTTAAGCTCTTTAACTCCCCTAGACAGTTCTTCCAAGCTCTAAAATGAATTCTCTAAAATCTTAGTTTGGCTCAACATTCTCAAATTCAAAAATGTTCGTTTGAATGGAAGTAGGTTGAGGTGAGTATCACTTAAATACACTAAGATTAAGCTTAGGATGGTTGAATCTATGATAGAAACTGAAATTTGTAAAAAGGGTTGGAACGGTTTGGTGTGCAAATGAGTTAGTGTTTTATGGTGATTTGGGTTTCTATTTTAAAAACTAAAAATCGTACCTAACGATTCTTGTATTAAGTGGAATCGCTAGGAAATTGCTAGGTGACTCGGTGGGTTGTCAGGTGCAGCTACCCAACAATCTGAGCAGTGATTCCATTGTAATGGTGAATCATTGGGGATTTTCCAAAACTTCAAATTTCACTTAATTGACTTGTTTTCACTGGTTTGGTTAGTGATTCTTATTGTTGTTTTGATTCATTGGGGAATCGTCAGGCCTAAGTTACTATTTTTTTCAATTTATTCCATAATTAACTTATATATCATTCATTAAAACTTATATTATGGTAGAATTAACTGAAATTCAATAATTTGATTAGGATATGTAACTAACTAAATAATTTTATTAATTAAATAAATAAACATAAAAATAAGCAAGTGAATAATGCAACTTGCATAAAGGCCATATAAGCAAAAAACAACTTGATCACTCCCCTTTGATTGAAATTACCTTGGATTTTAAATTTTGAAATTATTTCCAATACAATAGTCAAAAAGAGGGACTAAAAACATACTAAATTGAATTTCCAATAAAATTTAAACATAGAATATAGGCTGCCTCCCATAGAGCGCTTTTGTTTACTGTCATTGGCTCGACTGAACCCTACTAGAACTAGGTTGGGTCTTTAAACTTAATTTAGGATTATCCACTCTAGTGCCATTCTAGAAAGTGGGTGCTCGGCCATTAATAGTTAGTTTAATCATTTTGTTCAGAATATCCATAACAACGTGTGGCGGCTAAGAAAAAGCATCATCAGATTAAAGGAGGATCTTCATTAATAAAGTGTGGCATGACTAAAAAGTTTGTGGGTACAATGTAGTTGTTGACTTGAACTAGCATATTCGTAACCAGTCCTATTGGTTGAATTGAAGTACCATCCGATAAAGAAACTCATTCATAAGCAAATGAATTCAACTCTAATTGAGTATGTAGAAAGAAATGTATGGGCATGAGACTTGCATTAGAACTCGTATCACACTGAGCTCCAAAGTACCCAACCTATTTGGTTTTGATGTGCAAGTGTATACCTCAAGGATCATTAAGCTTCATAGGGCATACATCCGACTTTTTTTTCTTACTATTCTTGGATTTATAAGCTCCCGGATTGTTGATTTTTTTTCATTCTCCGGTTGCTTAACTATCCTTTCTTGGGTTACTTTCTATTCTTTTGAAGTGAGTTCAACTTGTTCTTTCTTTGAAAACTCTTTTGCATTTTAAATCGTTACTGCATCAAGTGCAAAAATTTCAGCATTAAAATTATCATAATAGTTTAATTCTAGTAAATCATTAAAATCAATTTCAATATCAAATAATTCATCATAATCTTCATAGGTAAGTTCATTATTAATTTTGAATTAAACAACCATATCTTCAAATCCCATAGACATTGTTTCATTAGAAAAATATAACTTAGTTATAGCTGTCTTAAGAAAATGACTACCAAATAGTATAGGCAAAGAAATTGGGTAATGTCTTCTAATAATCCATATGGTTTAGTAATTGTATTGTCTGCTAAAGTAAGATTAATAGGCGTATCAGTTAATGAACCTATTTTCAATTATTCATAAAGTTTAAGTGACATAACATTGATTGATGCTCCGAGATAGAAGAATTTCCTATGGTGATGGGTATGAAAAACATTATTGGGTTGAAACATTTCTCTGGCATTCTCTTCTTTATTAAAGATGACATATTTTGTCTTAAATTTTCATTTGTTTCTTCTCAAATTTCGTCCTTAGATTTAGATAATTCGTTGCTAACTTCATCATGATTTAATAATGACATTAGAGGTTAATTAATTTCTATTTTCTTAAATGATTCAGATATGACTTCTTTAGTTTCTTCCTTCTTAACATTTGCTAATTGTTGTGGAACGGTAGAATTAGAATGTCTATCTTCATCTAATTCACAAATATTATTATTCAATCTATCTAGATTAACTAACTTAGAATTTTGTAAAGATTTTCTAGAGGCTTCAACTCTGGCTAAATACCATGAATATAGCTTTTCAAGAAAAAATGTGTATTTCAGTCGTTCAGCCATCCATTTCCTAGTGGAAATGACATTTGTCATCATCTCTTCTTCTTTGTGTTCTATTGTTTTATGTACTTTATTTTTCTTTTTAACTTTTTGTTGGTGACTTTTCTTGTGTGTGTGTTTCTTTTTCATTTTAACAAAATAAAGTGTTAACTTGTTCTTGATTAGTAGTGTTTGTAGCTTGAGTAGATACTTTTGTTCGATTGCTTAACTTGTTAATTTGTAGATTCATTTGATTTAATTGATTTCTCAACTCGTTAATACATGTCCTAGTTTTAATTTTATTTTGAGGAATTTATGTAAATTTTTGATGACTTTGGGTCATAAAGTTATGTAATATTTGTTTTAAATTTGGTTGCGTAAGTTGAATCGTTTGTTAAGGTTGTTGCATTGGCGTAGGTTGTCTTGGTGCTCTCGGTCTATAAGTGGTATAATTTTGATTTTATGGTATGTAGTTAAGATTTGAATTTGGTTTTCCATTGTAGTGATTGTTGTTATTATATTGATTTCTAGGGAGACCATTATATTGGTTCATAAACGCGTTGACTTCTTCAATGTTATCTTCTTGTAAAGTACGACACGCATCCGTAAGATGTGTAACATCATTACAAAATGGTTTAACTTGATTTGATCTATCATTTAATAGTAATTTAACTATGTTAGATAATTCATAAACTTTTTCATCAAATTATTACTTGTTTTATTGTTTAGTTCATAAAGTTTATTTCTTTATGTGTCGGTCTTTTCACCATATTGTTTAGATTGTTTGGCCATTTTTTTTATAGCTTCATTTGCTAAAGTTGGTCTAACATCCAATAATGATCCACCACATACAGTATCTAATAGTCTTTGTTCAAAATGATTTTGTCTTTCATAGATGTATTGTAATAAAGCTCTTTTGGTGTATCCATGTTGTGGACAAAATGAAATTAATCTTTGAAATCTATCCCAAAATTAATTAAAATTTTCATCATTTTTCCTTTCTACGACTATGATTTGTCTTCTAGAAGTACTAATTTTTCTTGTAGGCATATATTGATCTAGGAAAGCTTCTAACATTTGAGCTAATGTGGTTATCGAATCTTGTGGAAGATAAAACAACCAATTTTTTTTAATCTTTCAATACAAAAGGAAAAGCTATGAGTTTTACATGTTCTAACGTCTAGTCTTTAGGATTCATCCCATTGAATTTGTGTTGGTATTCCCTAAGAGATTTTTAGAGGTCTTCATTGTCTTTACCATAGAAGTTAGGTAAAATACTAATGAATTAGGATCTAGGTTCAAATTTGGGAAATCCCTAAAGATAGGCAATACACATCAGTTCATAAGAAGTGATATTTTGATTGGATTTCCTAACACTAAGTTCTTTATTATCATTGTTAATATAAATATCAAGGTTATCATTGGCTTCCAATGTGGTAGTTTGTTGTTCTCTTTGTTGTTGATGTCGGAAGTTACGATTGAACGTCATATCTACCTCAGGATCAAACGGATGTAAAGATCCCATGGAATTCGAACGACGAAGTGGATAGACCCTAAATCTCTATTTAAATGTCCAATAATGGCGCCAAAAATTGACATGAGTTGAATGTAACACCGTAAATCTCTATTTGGATAGTCGTCCTTTTATCAAGTCTAATTTGGTAGACATACTTGGTATGCATGTAATGGTGTGAATAATGTGTGTACTATGTACTATTTAGTTGACTTATGTGGGAATATAAGCCTAAGTAAATAAGAATAGGCCTAATGGACTTGTAAAATAAAATAAACAAAGAAAAAGGGAAATTTTGGTAAATAAACATACATAAGGGTATAAATGTAAAATATAAGAAAGGATGGACTTAATGCGGACTCTAGGATCATCCTAGTACTTATGTCCATCAAGATGAGATGTGGGGTTTTGATTTGGTCAACATAACCCTAACCTCATTAACTAAGTATTTAAACCACAATTAGGACTTCAAGCCACTTTTTGTTTAAATAAATACATAAAGAAATTGAGGAACCCTATAACACTTTTTTGGTACATGTGATGACTCTCATCGAAATCACAAAGCAAGGTAAAAAACTTGTCTCATCTTCTCTAATTATCTCTATTTGGTTTACATATTCGATTTTCATTGAAATCATGTTTTCTCTTGGAGTTTTAAGATGGGAGATGAACCCATATTCTTTGATTTGTGATTAGGGTCATCTCTATCTCATCTTCTTTAGGTTATTCAAAAGGAATTGCAAAATCAATGTTTTAATGGTGGATTTGTGGTCTCGATGCATTCTTTGATTGTACGAGAATGATCTTGGGGTTTCAAACGAGGTGTTCTTTACTATTTTTGTCATATTTAGAACCTTGGGAGTTGGCGTGAGTTGTTGGAGAATTTGAGAAATTGATTTCAGGTCTAAAATTGCAAATTCATGCCTAGCGTCGCGCTAGCGCTTTTCTAAAAGGAGGAACGGTGCTATCCATGGCGCTATATGGGCATTCGAAGAAGCTAATCCAGCGATTCCCAGTCGTGGTGTGTTATGTACGACACTGAAAAATCACTGGGATAAATTTTGAACTGTTGAGTTAAAGCTTACAATTTTGCATTAGCGCCAATATTGGCACAACCTTGGCAGGCACGATCATTATGATGCTTAGACACTAATCTATGAGGTAGGATCATTTTTAATACATTTGAAGCTAGTTGGTTGTCACATCATGCAGTTTATATTTGGTTTCCACTTTGTTGACTCTATGGCATTCATGTTATCATTGTTATTTTGTCGACTACCTTGTTCGAGCTTTGCTTTGTTGTATCACGCATTATATATTATGCTTGTTTATATTATCTTCTCATGCCTAGAATGATAGTAGGATTTGTCAATAACCTTAATCATTTTAGTTAGTACACATTAGGTATTACTTGGATGATTAAGGGTAAAGTGGGCTTTTGCTTTACTGAACCTGTTGAAATATTGCTTACCCCCACTACTTCCCCCCCTCCAGGTTCCTCAGGTGATGCTTACGATAGAGGAAAGAGCAATGTTATAGTATAGAAGCTCTTTTATCGTTTGCAAGGTTGTTTATTACATTTATTTGGTTTTAAGACATTTAAGTATTAAGTAGGGAATTTTATCATGCTTAGACTTTGTGAACCTATCGCCTAGTTGTTTAACATTTGTAAGACTTTCTATTTTATTCTTAACCTAATAAATTCAGAAGACTTTTTCCCTCACAGATTACATGTTTTAGTAGTCTATTTGTAGATTGTCTTGTTGTATTTACATAGGTTAAGGCTTACTAGATTATCGCCCGACTCACTGGGTCATCTCGATGGGTTTGGCGATGGTTTAGGTCAGGCAGCCATCGCTGTAGGAATTGGGGTCATCAAATTGATCGTGTACAATAGGTTTTTCGTATATCCTTATTATTTGTAGTAGTGATAAGCAGGATCGTCTCTACCGGGATATATCAAACTTCTCTAGGAAAAAGTCTTTCAATTGTTTTTTATTATTTTCTTACTTTATTTTAATTAATTTAATTGAAATGGGAATTAAAAATCACTAATTCAATCTATAATACTATAATAATTAACTAAACTAATTATACTAACTTAACTATCTTACTTAAATATTTAACTTGACTATCGCAATTCAAATTCACTAACATTCAAATCAATTCAATTCAATAATAAATAAATATCTAAAAAAATATCCAGAACAATGAAATATCAATCCGTTTTGGATCCAAACATGTTACTTCAATTATAAAGTTATTAGCATACTCTATAAAGTATCATAGATCATTAAACTTTAATCATAAGTAAGTAAACAACCTTTATCAAGCCATTTGTTCTTCTTATACTGGTGAAAAAGTCACGTTCTAATTTCATATGAAAATACAAAGACATTAACTTCACGCAATAAAACCGCATTACACTTTATGAAATTTTCGAACTATTAAATCTAATACCTTCTGAAAGCCACTTTAGTACTAGATTTAAATCTCAAATTCACATATGACATCTAAACGGTAATAGACCGTTTAAACAATCCTAGTTACTACTTTAAATTAGATAATGAGTCCAAATATCACAATACAAATTCTAGACTATGCATGCAATACAAAGTTCATGATTAAAATCCATAAATAATAATCTATTAAATAAGTGAATCAAAGAATACGATTGGTTTAAAGTATTAAGCACACAACCATCTCATCAACTACATTGGAAAATGGATCTAGTTTATGTTCGGACTTTATGTAGATTAATAAACTGCTCACTCATATTCATAAATAACATTGCAATAATGTAAATTAACGACATAGATAAATACCTCTGGAATAAATACTTTGAATCCTTAAGTATTCTCCAAAAGCAATTAACTATAAAGCAAAAAAATAAACAATAAACAATGGCTCGAAGAGCAATGAAATATCGATCTAAGTACTGAAAGGTAAATGATTAAGTAGCCATAGTGTCGTATTTATAGTATTTTAGGTAGTTTACATCTCAAACCAACTCAAATGTCTTGTTGTTATTTAAGATTTTATGAATCGAACCTAGCAGTTCCTCAACGATTCAGGTTTTAAGTGGAATCGATAAAAAATCCTTGGAAAGTAGTCACAGTGTTCCACCGGTCTGAGTAGCGATTCCTAATATAAATGAAGAATCAATCAGGAATCGTTGGACTTAAATTCAAATTCTTCCTTTACTTGTTCATGATTCTTTGCATACTCTTCCAACTTGATCAAATCATTCATATTCTTCTCTTTTTAATCCATTTCTCCATATATTCCAATTATCACCTGAAATATCAAGAATGGGAGAAAACCTCGTGTAATATACTCTTTTACATCTAAAATCACTTTAACATGTACAATAAAACATATCATATTATTGACTTATCAAACTTCTACCTTTTTCCGCTTACGGCCATTTTTTTCGAAATCTAAAGTCAAAAGTCCAAATAACAGGTTAAACATGTGGATCATAAAAACGTTTGTCGGAAACAATTCATAGAATTCAAAATTCTTCTTAAAAGAAAAAATTTACTTTAAAAGCTAGCTTGAAATCAATCAAAAATTAAAATTGTGGCATCGAAGTTTTAACTCAATTATAAACTTAAAATCGGCTTTCTAAATAATATAAAACAAATATGTCATAAATTATAGTCTTTTTGAAAATAAAATAATTCTCCAAACTTTCAATTTCAAACCAATTGTAAATATGTATCTTTTTAATTGATAAAAATATCAAAATTTAGAAAATATTGAATTTGTAAACCAAATGATCATATTAATCGTAATTCCTACTATATTGGATTCAATGAAATCATTTATTCATGGTAATAGAATGAATTCCAATAAAATAATTTCAAAATCAAATGAAAATTTTGCAAAAGTCCATCAAACGGAAAATTCATAATCATAAAGATCTAGGGTTTATCGTGATTACCTTTTTTAGAGTGAATCCCCTAATATATACGCTCTTGAATTCCTTTAAATTGATTCTTCAAGCTCCTAGTCGAAATCCCTTAAACCCTTATTTTGTTCTACTCTCTCAAATTTGAAATCTTTTAGGTTGAAAGAAACTAGAATGAGGTGAAAATCACATGAATACACTAAAATTGCGATTAGTTGGTTGAATCTAGTTTAAGATTTGATGTTTGAGTTGAAAGGATGTAATGGTTTGTGTTTGCCAAATGGGGGTTTATTTTAAGAACTAAAAATTTGGCCCAACGATTTAGGTTTTAAGTGGATGTGCTGGGGAATCGCTACTTAAATTGATAGGATTCAAGCTCGGTGCCTCTTCGTTGTGGCCAGTGATTTACATTATAAAGCTAAATCGATGATGATTCGCGAGACTCAAATTTTCACTTAAAAGTCTTGATTTTTGTCACCGTTTTTGCCAGCGATTCCTAGTGTTATTCCAAATCGGTAAAGAATCGCTAGGCTTCTTTTACTGTTTTTCCAATTATTTCATAATTAACATTTACATATATATCATTCATAATAATTAATATATATATATATATAATTGACAGAAAATTCGAAAATTTGATAAGGATATGTAACTAACTATTAATTTTATTTTATTAATTAAATAAATTAACAAACAAGTAAATAATGTAAACTTTTATAAAGGCCATAGAAATAAGAAATACTCGATCACATCCCCCTTCATTCGAAAGTAATTCTAAGTTTAAATTTCGAAAAGACTTCCAATACAAGAGTCCAAAATTGAAAGAATAAAAACATAATATACTAATAGTAAATTCCTACTATAATTAAAGCATAAATAAACACATAATATGGGCTGCCTCCTATAGAGTGCTTTTGTTTACTATCATTGGCTCGACTGAACCATTTCAGAATTAAGCTGAATCCTTAACCTAGAATATAAGATTGTCCACTCTAGTTCCATTCCAGAAATTGATTGCTTGACCATTAATTGTCAAAGGGATAGTTTTATTAAGGATATCCATAACAGTTTGAGAAATGGCTAAGAAAGGTCTTCCTAAAATTGAAGGAGGAACTTCGTTCATAAAGTGTGGCATGAACAAAAGTCTGTAGGTAAAATATACTTGTCTACTTGAAGTAGTACATTTATAAAGGCCATAGAAACTCATTCAGAATCAAGTTCATCCAACTTCAATTAAATGTGTAGAAAGAAAGGTATATGCACTAGATTTGCATTAGAACGCGTATCAAACTAAGCTCTAAAGTAGGAAGCCCATTTGTTTTTTTATGTTCAAATGTATACCTCTGGGATCATTAAGCTTCACAGGGCTTATATCTAGGTTTTTCTTTTTTTATTCTTCTAGGATTTAAAATCTCCCAGCTTGTTGATACTTTTCCCATTCTCCAGTTGCTTGACTCTCCATTCATGAGTTACTTTCTTTTCATTTGAAAATTCTTCAACGTGTTCTTTCTTCAAAAATTCATTTTAAGTTTTTATTGTTACTGCATTAATTGCATAAATTTTAGCGTTTAGTTCATCATAATTTTTTTAAATTCTAGAAAGTCATTATCATTAGTTTCATTATCAAGTAATTCATCATATTCATCATAATTATGTTCGTTGTTAATTCTAAACGTAATAATTTTGTCTTTAAATTCTATAGACATGGTCCTTTCAGAAATATCTAACTTAGTTTTAGATGTTTCAAGGAAAGGTCTACATAATAGTATAGGTAGAGGATTAAGTGATATTTAATCTCCCATTTCTATGACATAAAAGTCAACTGGAATTACTAAGTTGTTTACTTTTACTAAAATATCTTCTTATAATCCATAAGTTTTAATAGTTGTATTATTGGCTAAAGTGATATTAAAAGGTGTATTAGTTAACGATCATATTTTCAATGATTCATATTGTTTAAGTGACATTACATTAATTGATGCTACGAGATCATACATAGCAAGTTCAATAGAGGTTCTTATTGTAATAGGTATTACAAATATTCCTAGGTTGGAACATTTCTCGGGTATTTTCTTTTTCTTTAAGTATGACACCTTTTGTCCTAAGTTTTCTATAGATTCTTCTAAAAAATGGCCTTTAGATTCACTGAATTCTTTAGTGACTTCCTCATAAGTTGATAGTTACATAATAAATTCCATTAAAGGTTTATCGATTTCTATCTTCTTAAATGCTTCAAAATCTTCTTCATTAATTCTTCCTTCTATTAGTTAGAAAATTCAAAAGTTTGTAACAAATTTTCATAAGCTTGAACTTTGGCTAAATACCATGGATATATTCTTTTAGAAAAATATATAGATTTTATTTTTTTAGCCATCCATTCTCTAATGGGAATGACATTGGCCATCATCATTTCTTCTTCTTCTATTATTTTTTGTAATTTCTTTTTTTGACATATTTTAGGTATGTTTTCTAGTGTATGCATTTCTTTTTCATTATCACAAAATGAAGCACTAACTTGTGCTTGATTAGTAGTGTGATTAGGTCCTTTAGTTTGGTTTCTTAACTTATTAATTTGTAGATTCATCTAACTGAATTGATTCTTCAACTTATTAATAAACGAACTGGTTTTAATTTGATTTAGAGAAATTTGTGTAAAGTTTTGATGACTTTGAGTCATAAAATTATGTAATATTTGCTTTAAATTTGGTTGCGTAGGTTGAACCATTTGTTGAGGTTTTTGAATTGGTATAGGTTGTTTTATGCTCTTGGTAATAAAGTGATATAATTTTGATTTTGTGGACGATAGCTAAGATTTGAGTTTTGTTTCTAGTGTAATAGCTCTTGCTATTATATTGATTTATGGGAGGACCAGAAAATTGGTTCGTAGCTACATTAACTTTTTCAATGTTATCTTCATGTAAAGTAGAACACCCATCTGTGGGAGGCATAACCTCATTACAAAATGCACATGGTTTCACTTGGTTTGATCTATCATTTAATAGTCATTTACCATGCTAGATAATTCATCAAATTTTTTGTCAAACATATTACTTCTTTTATTATGAACTTCATAAAGTTTCTTTCTTTATGTCTCAGTCTTTTCACCATATTGCTTATATTGTTTGGCCATTTTGTTAATAGCTTCTTTTGCTCAAATTGGTGTTAAATCGAATAATGATCTAGCATATACGATGCCTAATAGTCTTTGTTCAAAATGATTAAGTCCTTCATAGAAGTATTCTAAAAAAGATATTTGTGTATATCCATGTTGTGGACAATATGAGATTAATCTTTAAAATCTATCCCAAAATCAATTAGAATTTTTATTATCTTAAATTTTTACGACTTTTATATGTCTTTTCTAGGAACTATTTTTTTGTTGGCATATATTGATCTAGAAAAGTTTCTAACATTTGAGCACTTGTGGTTATTGAATCTTGAGGAAGATAAAACAACTAATCGTGTGCTTGATCTTTTAATGCAAGAGGAAAAACTTTAAGTTTGACTTCTTTAACGTGTCATTGACAAGTAATAATTAAACACATTTTGTAGTGTAAATATGGTTGATTTATATATAAATGATCATATTATGTGTGGTATTCTCTTGTTTTTTTGATTTCAAGTTTTAAATAGGAAAATAAAGAAATGGAAGAAAATAGCAAGAAGAGCAAAACAGTGAACTGAAAAAATGTACCAGCGATTAGTCAGTGATGAGGAATAACATAAGGAATTGCCACCTAAATCAGCAGCAGAATAAAGCGAGCGAATCCATAGCGAATTAGAAAATAAAGTAAAAATCTCCAGTTAAATCGGTGGAGCACTAAGAGCTAATCTTGGTGATTTACTCAGCATTCGTGTATAAGTGATGAATCGCTGACAAATCGGTGAGGTCAGTGATGATTTTTTAAGATTAATAAGAGGAATTTGTATTTATCAAGGAATATACTCCTAGGGAAACTGTATAGGACCATAAAGCTTCGAAATAACTCTCTCTAATTACTATTTACTCTCTCTTTTGTCATTTGTTAAGTTTTATATGTGAAGCAATATTGGAGCATTGATTTAAAGTTATTTATTTACTTAATTATGTGTTTTAATTACATATTTGCATTGTTTATTTCCAGCATGTGTGAGTAGTCTATAAATCTAAACAAACCCTAAGCATGTAATATACTTTGGATTGTTATATAGCTATAGTTATGGAATCACGTAGTTAATGCTTTAGATCAATTCATACACGTCAATCACGGATAAAATAAGTTGTTTTTGCATATTACAACTAGTAATTCTTTATGTTGAGTGCATAATGACCAATATGTTCCTTAATATAGAGTATTTAGTTATGTCTATAGTTATTAACAACAAATATAGAAGTAGTAACTAGAATTAGTCTATAAGGCATTTCCCTAATGGATGTCTTTGGTGATTGTGTTCTAAGTTGTTTATTATACAACTTTAGTAATATTGCCTTAAATTAGGCATGATTTTAATTAGACTTAATGCTATCATATTTCTACGTTGTTACGTTTTATCCAATGGGTAGACTTACAATGATTAGAAAGTGGTATTTCCATTGAATTTAGGAAAAGCGGTGGTTGGCTAATGGCTATCACCGTATTATGAATTAGGATTTAATGATTACAAGATTCCATATGAAATATTTATAGCTATATTATGAAGTGATGTTATATTTTAGTGTTTGAAAACAATCCAAGTGTATTATATTGTTTAGTGAGGGTTTGTTTAGATGTTTGTTTCGTATTTTATTTACATAGATTTATTGATTATATGATTTATTAGTTTGAGTATATTAAGTTAGTTTATTAAATTCAAATTGTGTATAGCTTAATTATTTTAATTAATTGCTCAGTTTATTTGCATATTGTTTAGTGTTTATTTCCCATTTAATTAAATTAATTAAATTAAAACTAGTTGAATCTGATAAAACTCTAAGGTAACTTAAATTCTTAAGAGATTTAAAAAATCCCTGTGGAGATGATATCCTATTTACCACTACTACAAGTTAATAGTAAAATACGAAAATTATTGTGCACACTCGACACGTGTCAATTTTGGCGTCGTTGCCAAGGATTTAAAAAATAATCTCTAGGAATCTTTCTTGTTGAAAGTCATATAAAATGGTTGAATACGAGGAAGAACTAACTTTTAGGTAATCTGATAGGAACGTCACAGCATACAAACTTACGTTTATAACTTTCACAACATAATTTTTAGAATTTTAATTGAAGTTTGGACTCATAAATTCTTTACTGTGTTTCTATGGTGAAGATAATGAAGATGCTCAAACGTTTATTAGAGAGTTCATACACAAAGTAAGCAAGTTAAAACCTAAAGATATAGAAATAGATTATTTTAAATTAAAAGCTTTTCCTTTCATATTAAAAGGCGAAGCTTTAGATTGGTAATTTTACCTTCCTCAAAACTCTGTAACCAACTGTTCAGAGATGCTACAAGTCTTTCATGACTAATATGTCCCAACAAGACAAATTAGATTATATAGGAAAATAATTAGTAATGCTAGGATGGAAATTGAAGAAACATTTGATGAATTTTGGGATAGGTATCAAAAATTGATCTCACTTTGTCCAATGCATGGATTTACATACAAAACTTTAATGCAATATTTTTATGAATGATTAAATCACTTAGTATGAAGATTCTTAGACACGGTATGTGGAGGGTCTTTGCTCGATAAAACACCAACTTTAGGAAGAGAAGTTATAAATAAAATGGCTAAACAATCCAAGCAATATGGTGAGAAGAGTGAGCCGACCAAAGATAATCTAAATGATATGAATATGACCCATAAAACACCAAATGATAAGATAGACGAACTAAAAGCCATGGTTGAATTATTATTAAAATATAGATTAAGCACAGTAAAATCTCGTAATGAATTAAACCATTCTAATGATGAATTTCCTAAGAAACAACAAACCAAAATAGAATAAGCTAATGCTATAATGAACCAATATGATGGGTTTGTTGATCCCAATTATAACTTTAACAGTTACACAAATTACATACAACCGAATGTAGCTAATCATATCAACAATCAGGGTTATCAAAGGAATAAAACATCGAATAATTCAAAAAGAGAAAAAAATCAAATAATGCAAACATTACAAATGAAATGACCGAATTAAAAAACTAATTGAGTCAAAATGCAACACAAATGAGTGAATTTGTAAATCGAAGGAAATTACTATTTCAACCTTATCCTACTATATATGAAAAAACACTAGCTATAACATTAAGAAGTGGTAAGCATATGGATGAACCTAAAATGTCAGACCAATAAGTTCCAAGAAAAGAAATAAAAGCAGAACTAGAAAAAGAAATTGAAATAACAAGTAACAAGACTCCCAACGAAAAAGGGTAATAAACTTAATGAAGATAGAACAATTAATATAGAACAACCATTCCCTTATCGTTGGGAAGATAATTAAAATGCTAAGAAACTGCAAAAAAACTAATATCTGATACATTAAAGAAAGTAGTAGTTAATATACCCCTGTTTGAAGTTATTCAAGATGTACCTAAGTATCAAAAATTTATAAAATACTTATGCACTAATAAGATTAAGGCTGATGAAAAGGTGAGTCTAAGAGAACACGTATCAGCACTAATCCAAAAGAAGTTACCTCCTAAATGCTCTAATTATGGAATGTTTTTCGTTCCATGTACGATTGAGAACATAGAAATTTTTAAAGCATTATGTGATCTGGGAGCCTCCATAAATGTTGTGTTTATCTATTTATTAATAAATAACATACGTATATTTAGAAGAAAATGGTATAGTGGCACAATTAGCATATAGATCCATTATTAAACCAGTAGGGTTACCGGAAAATGTACTAGTCAAAGTTAATGATTTAGTCTTCCCGACATATTTCTATGACTTAGATATGAAAGAAGATAACTTCTCTAATAGAACTTCTCTAATCTTAGGAAGGTCATTTTTGAAAACAGCAAAAGCAATGATTGATGTTTCAAATGGAGCATTAGCAATGCACGTAGACTATGATGTAGTAAATTTTAACATATACGATGCAATGAAATACCCAATAGATGTTTCTTTCATATGCATAGTAGATATGATAGATCTGCTAATAGACAAATCTTCAAGAAAAGATGACATAGATAAATTAGACTTATCTAGATCTCATTGAGAACTTCTACCTTTTATAGTTAAAGCCCCTGAATAAGATGTTAAAACCTTACCAAACCATTTGAAATAAGTTAATTTAGGGGTTTTTGATAAACGGCCAGTAATAAATTGATAAATGTATTGAAAGAATTTAAAGGAGCAATAGGATGGACAATAGATGATATATCAAAGGAATAAATCCATTTACATGCATGCATAGGATAAACCTAGAAAGTGATACCAAAGCTTCTAGACAACCTTAACGTAGATTGAACCCACCTATGTTGGATGTAGTAAAGTTGAAATATTAAAACTATTAGATGTAGGAACGATATTTTCAATAGTCGATAGCAATTAGGTAAGCCTAGTCGAAGTAGTCCCTAAAAAAAGGGATTACAGTTATAACAAATAAAATACGGAGAATTAGTACCAACAATCCAAAACGGTTGGAAGGTATGTATAGATTATAGAAAGTTTAATTCCTCAACTAGAAAAAAACACCAACCACTCCTGTTTATAGATAAGATGTTAGAAAGTTTAGCTAAAAAAACCCATTACTACGGTCTAAATGGTTATTCAGGATTTCACCAAATACCTATAGCCCTATAAGATCAGGAAAAAACTACTTTTACTTACCCATTTAGTACATTTACTTATAGACGTATGCCTTTGATTTTATGTAATGCATTTGCAAAGTTTTAAAGATGTATGGTTAGTATTTTCTCTGATTATGTGGAAAATCTTATTGAAGTATTTATGGATGATTTTACACTTTATGGTAATTCTTATATGTGTGTTTAGTTAATTTAACTAAAGTACTTAAAGGATGCATAGAAAAGAATTTAGTACTAAACTATGAAAAATGTCATTTCATGGTAGACCAAGGATTGATATTAGGACACATAATGTCTCATAAAGGAATTGAGGTAGACCCTACAAAAATTCAAGTAATCAAAACGTTACTTTACCCCACAACGGTAAGAGAGATACATTCATTTCTTAGACATGCCACATTCTATAGAAGATTTGTAAAAGATTTCTCTAAAATTACACAACCCTTATGCAAACTTTTACAAAAATACATTCCTTTTGAATTTAATAATGAGTGCAATATAGCATTTGATAAATTAAAAGATTCTTTAACAACTACACATGTGATTAAATCACCAAATTGGTCGTTACCCTTTAAATTATGTGTTATGCAAGTAACTTTGGAGCTATTTTAAGTCAAAAAGTAGGAAAAGAATCTCATGTTATATATTATGCTTCTAGGATACTAGATCCAACCCAATAGAATTATACCACTACTAAAAAAGAACTCTTAACAGTAGTGTTTGCTTTAGAAAAATTTAGACATATCTATTAGAACAAAGGTAATAGTTTATTCAGATCAAGCAGCTTTGCGATATTTAGTGAAAAATGAAGATGCAAAACATAGACTAATAAGATGAATATTATTCCTACAAGAATTCAACTTTACTATAAAAGATAAGAAATGAGCCGAGAATCTAGTAGAAGACAACATTAGTAGGATACATAATGGAAAACCACCTAAGAACCACTTATACCCTTAAAGGATGAATTTCCCAATGAATACTTATATAATATGCATACTGATAGCCCTTGGTATGCTGATATAGTTAATTATCTTACGACAAATAGGTAGTCACCTTACTTAACGAGAGCCCAAAAGAATAAAATTAAAAAGTATTCTAAAAAATATTTATAGGATGGACCTTATTTATAAAAGTTTTACATCGACCAAAATAATTAGGAGATGCATACGACATTAAGAAGTACAATCAAGTATAAATCATTCTCATACTTATCCATGTTGAGGACATTTCGGCCCGCGTAGAACTGCCCATAAAATTATAAATTCCAGATTCTCCTAGCCCACTTTGTTTCACAATTGTTTCTGTTCTATAAAATCTTGTCCAAATTGCCAATGAACTGGAAACTTAGGATGTAGAAATCAAATATCTATAACCCTATTCTATTTTGTAAAGTGTTTGATGTATGGGGCATAAATTTTATGGGACCTTTTCCACCATTAAATGGCTATGTTTATATTTTACTTGTTGTAGATTATTTGTCTGAGTAGGTAGAAGTAAAAGTTACTAAACATATTCATTCAAAAATAGTGATTAATTTCATTAGATAAAAAATCATTACAGTTTTTGGAGCACCTAGAGCACTTATAAGTTAGAGGTTCACAGTTTTATAATTGATTAGTTGCTAATATACTTGCTAAGTACAACGTCACACATAGGACATTTATTGCATATCACCCACAAACTAGTAGACAAGCTGAAACATCAAATAGAGAAATTAAGTTAATAATATGAAACAGTTAGTGCTACACGTTAGGACTGGAGTTTTAGAATGGAATATGCATATGGGCATATAGAACAACATTTAAGACACCCATAGGCATGACACCTTATAGGTTAGTATTTGGAAATGCATGTCATTTACCAGTCGAACTAGAACATAAAGCCTATTAAGCAATAAAAATATGCAAAATGAATTATAATGAGCAAGAAACCAATCTAAGTTGTGCTCCAAAAATTAAAAGAAATTAGGAATGACGCATATGAAAATGAATCAATTTATAAAGATAAAACTAAAGTGTTTTAAGATAAGAAATTAATTCCTAAAAATTCTCAAGTAGGAGATAAAGTTATACTCTTTTGTTCAAGACTTGAATTATTTCTTGGAAAACTCCATTCAAGATGGATGCGACCTTATCTGGTTGACAATTTACTTCCTCATGATGCAGTAGAATTAGAAAGCCTAGAAATGGGACAAATATTTGAAGTAAATGGTCATAGGTTAAAACCTAATTATAAAAACTTTGTTGAACATGATACAAAAATCATCAATCTCGAGACTTACCAACAAAATCTGCAAAATAATGAAATAAAGTTTAATGTTTGCATCCGCATGAGTAAAATTGTTAAAAATGAAACCATTACATTATGGATGTATAAGAAACCCCGTAATATGAAGAAAAAGTCAAATAAGTAGCAACCTGAAGAGCAGCAACTTGAAATTCAACATCAAGAAGAGAAGTAGCCAGCGGGAGAAGAATTCATTGATGAGCAACTAAAGCTTCAATATTTAGGTCATATGATTGAAATTTACGATGATGATCCAAGGAAACTATTCCTCCATGTAATGATCAATGACTTCAGTTTCCCTAATGTTTCACTTGACACATGAGCTGATATGAATATCTTACCTGAACAATGGTTCAGAAAAGCCAAGTTGATTATTGATTTTGTACCATCTTTTGTTGTCCACAAAGCAAATGGTGATAAGATATTTCCAGGAATGTCAATGATTATGCCAGTACAAGTAGGACGATTCAAGTATCTCACCAAATTCTTGGTAGTACACAGATTGAGAAAGATGATGTGATATTGATGGGACGTACTTTTCTTAGGATAGTTGGAGCTATTCTCGATGTCGAATAACGTATAGTCACACTTAGGATAGGAAATGATTACATGTATCTTCAGGATGGTTATGAGATGGACAATTATACCAATGAAGAAAATTATGATGATGATTATGAAATAGATTCTTCCTGTCGTGATGAATGCCCTGAAGGACATTATGCAGATGCTGCGATTGATAAGGAAGCTGAAGATGTCAAGACTGATGAAGAATCGACTGATGGTCAGTTTGCCTTGTTCAAACTGAACTATAAGTGATCTTATCTACTAAGCTGAGCCAATGACTACAAACAACAGTGCTCTATGAGAGGCAGCACATACTCTATCTTTATTTTAAGTTTTACTAGTAGGATTAGTTAGTTGTTTTTCTATTCTTTCAAATTTTGACTCTCATAATGGGAGTATTTTAAGATTACTATTCTAAAATAATTTCATATACTAACCAATGTCTTTCCATTTACTAGATTTAGGATAGATAGTATATTTATTCTCTCTTTCTCTCTCTCCTTTTAACTCACTTTTGGGATATCCCTAGACGATCGAGTTGCTTTTCCATTGCATCTTATTTGTCTTTAACTATTTTTAGTAATAAAGCATATTTTTAGTATATTATCTCCTAAATAAAAGTCTAAATTATTACAATACCTCTTATTGAATACAAATCATTCTACCTTAATTATGATTGTTATGTGTGATAATTAATCAAATATAAAACATATTGGAAAAATAGTAGTAAATTGACTTAGCTATTTCCCAACGATACCAATTAACAGTGGAAATCATTGGGTAAATCGCAAGAAGTTTGCAGGTTTTTAACTGAAAATTGACTTAGTGATTTATCTGCGATTTTGATTTTGTACTAGGACTTACTAAACTAATTACAGAACCACTGAGACCAATTTTCACTAATTTTACTTGCAATTTTTCAGTTATTTCACTCAAACACCGATTTGCTAAGCACGAATTTGTGTTTTTAAAAAACAGAACCCCAAATCGCCATCAATCTACCATTTCACACCTAAAACCCTTGCACCCATTCGTTTGATATATAGGTTTTTGCCTAGATTCAACCCTCTGAAGCTTCAATTAAAGCTTCCTAAGTGCATCCCACCTTAATTAAAAGCACTACAACCCTATAACTTTCGAATTCAAGTTCATACACCCAACTTATGGCTTGGTGAGTGTTTTGTTCAAAATTGAAGCTTTGAAAGGGGATTTAAGGAGCTATTAAAGAATTTTACTAGAGATATTCACTCTCAAAAAGGTAATGAATCAATACTATAAAACCTTTTTGATTTCGATATCTTGAACATAAATCATTTTTTTGATAAATTTCAAAACTTATGTACTTTTTGGGTTTTATTGCAAATTATTTTTGGAAATAGTTTTTATGCACATTTTCAATTTGAATAAGGTTAAATGAGTTTGAGGGTTTCTATGAATTCTTTCCAATATATACGTACTTCTTATAGGGATATGTTGATACAATTATTTTATACGATCACTTTCAACTCTTTCAAAATTTTACGTTAAAACCTTTACATAAACTTGTTTTCTTTACCTTGTTATTATAGAATTTCAATGAAAGGATCTTAATTTACCTATTTCATCATAGTTGAATTATCCTATGGTGGGACGAGGGAGAGGGAGAGGAAGAGGAAGAGGTAGAGGTAGTAAAAAAACAAAAGGGAAAGGTGTAGTGCAACCTAAGTAAAAGACAAAATATGCACGCCACCTAATGAATATTATATTTACCGGGGTTAGCATTAGAGAACCTAGACAGGGGAGGGCTGAACTTAGAGAACAATATCCATTGTCATCTGATGAGGAAGAATATTTTGAGAATCCCTAGTGACTTAGGGCCATATGACCTTTTTTTGTCTGCGAGACCTAGAGCTCAAATGAGATACTATAGTGATAAAAAAGAGTCATCATTCCTAATAGAGGGTTTAGCATTCAATATGTGAGAATGTATGAGGATAGAATCGTGAGTATCATTAGAGATTGGGGATGGGAATGCTTTCTATGAGACTATACGTGAGAAAGGGGATGTTCATAAATTATATGACAATTTTATGATAATGGACATGTTAGTAGGGAATGGGACAAAGTGTTAGCTAAAGGTAAGATAATCAATATTTTACCTGCGAGGTTGAGTAGATTTTTCAGTTTACCAAAAAACAGACATAAAATAGAGGAGGATTACTCGAAGTCAACTATAAAGATAAGGAATCCTAAATATTTCAAGATGCGTTAGAGATACCTCTGGGAGGGGATTTCGCTTGATAGCGATGGCCACCCAAAATTTCTTGAAACCACCTATTTTAAGAAGATCATGAAGAGTTTAATTTATATTATAGACGCGTTTTTTACCCAACCAAGCAACACTTCAAAGTGAAGAACCCTAAAGCTGTTTTATTTTACCATATAGTGATGAAGAAAAGTTAAATCGATATTGGAAAAATCATACATGATTCTATGATGTTTGTTATTCAGACTTGAAGAATGAAGGATTATCGTTCCCAATTTTGATCATTGAAATGTGTAGGACAGCCGGGGTAGGTCTCGATATCGAGTTCGATCTATTGCCCGATAGGAGCATAAATGATGCGATAGTACAACGAATGAAAAAGGTGGTAGGATACAATGACTTGAAGGATGAACGAGAATCATTCAATGCAATAAATGTAAGTGGAGCACAGAAGCGAAACACCACTGAAAACAGAAGGAATATAAGAGAAGACGCGTAGAGAGCGAACAGTTTTATGGATAGAGTGAACGTACCAAATTTTCTAACCAGTTCGGCACCATCTTCATCACAGGCTCATAGAAGAGGATTTTCCAAACTATATTTTCTTCATTAATGTGTAGCTAGACAAAGCTTCATTGCAATGAAGAAATAATAGCAGCAAAACAATAGGACTCTACAACGCTACCATTCTATGTCTGAGAGAATACATGATAATCATTTGCAGGATTGGAGGAGGACCATCGACATCCCATCTCTACAGTTGCAATTTGTAACTAGGACTTACGATAGAGCTAATAGCTATGTTTCTCAACCTTCTGTAGAAATGGCTGAAGATGATGAAGCTGACTATGAACTCACTTCTGGACATCACCGTATGTAAAGTTTTTATCTTGTATGCAATGATAATACAATGTATTACTCTTGGTGCAATTTTTGTTAATGACGGTTTATGTTCCCTTTTGCATTCCATTCATTTGGAACTGTTGAATTATAAATTTGAATATTTATTTACATTTTGATTACACATATCAAATTGTTTATGCTTCATGTGGTATGTTTGTTATGTTAGAAACCCAACTTAATTTTAAAACCTTGAAGATAAGGTCTGAAATGAGTTTGGGGGTATTTTAGGTGGAGTATGACATTGATGGCAATAAAAGCAAAGAAAGGAAAGAAAGTTAGAAGATAAATTCAGAATTAAATCACAAATTTTTATCCAATATTCAAGTAAGTTCGCGAAATTTTTGAAATTTCTTCCGAATTCAAGTAAGTATGATTTTCACTTTACCATATTTTTAGAAAGAATGATAATGAATATATAATAGATTTTGAATTGAAGTGATATTTTACTACCTAAGTAAATTTTATGAAAGAAGAAAATAATTTTATACCATTTTTGATCAACTTTACTACTTGATGTGAGCACTAAATGAAATGTCTTGTGTTAGTCATGATAATGGGTAGAAGATCGAAACAATGGTTCAAGATAAACAAGATAGATTTCTATGAATCTCATGATACAAAAGCTAGTGATTAATTATTTTTATATTATATATAGAAAGCTATTATGCCATAATTGAATGAAGAAATGGGTTAGAAACTGTGATTTCCTATAATTTAGAACGAATACCTTCTTCAGCTTTGATGGATAGTGAGAAGTGTTAACAAGAGTTTATAAATATACAGAGAATCTTATAGATTCCAAAGGAAATGGAATAGAGAATCTATAGTGGGAAAAAGATGTGAATGTCCAAAGGAAATGGAGCAGGGACTCAAAAGCAAACATAAAATAAATATGTTAAAAATAAATAATTAGAATAAAGTACAAAATGAGATATGAAAAAGATGGATGTTCTTAAACTTTTCAAAGAAAATATTTAACTCGAGTACTTGAAGCTAAATTTGTATGAAGTATTTCTTAATCTAACACATTTTAAGCGATACATTCATTGGTATCTTGGCAAAAATCTTATTGATTTAGTGGTACTATTATAAAGTGTTTTCTAAAATTAAAACTAATCTAGTTGTTTTGTTGTTTTGAGATTCTACACTAGTCATCCTAAGTTTGATGCTTGTTAGTAGAGATTGAGAAAACCTATACTGTGTACTAACCTCGGAAATGAATTTAATTTCTAAAGAGTGTTACATTAAGTGGTTGAGTTATCATTAAATGATGTTTTATTTGACTAAATCATTTTATTATATCATAACTTTAATTTACTTGTGGGTAATTTGTTTTCATTTGAAGATCACTTCTAGTTTAAAACTTCTATTATTTAAGTTAGGATGAATTAATTTGAAATCAGTTTATAAAGAATGAAAAGAGAATATGGTTTAGAGTCTTCATTTGCTCGGGACGGCAAAGTACTGAGTTTGGAGGTATTTGACAAGTTAATAATTAGACACAATTTATAGCGTAAATCAATTTGATTTTATATATAATTAATGATATTACACATGATATTCTCTTTTTTATTTCAGGTTTTAAATAAGAAAATGATGAAATGGAAGAAAAAAGCAAAAAGAACAAAATAGTGAACTAGAAAAATGTTCTAGGGATTAGCCAGAGATGTGGAATAACAATAGGAATTGCCACCTAATTAAAAAGTAGAAGAAGGTTAGAGAATCCACAATGAATTGGCAAATGAACTAGAAATCTCCAGTTAAATTGGTGGAGCATTGAGAGCTAAACTCAGTGATTTGCTCAACAATTTATGTATAAGTGAGGAATCGTTGACAAATCGGTGAGGTCGGTGATGGTTTTTTTAGATTAATACGATGAATTTGTATTTATCTAGGATATGTACTCTTAGGGAAACTACATATATGGCCAGAGAGCTTCAAAATAACTCTCTCTAATTACTCTCTACTCTCTATTTTGTCTTTTGTTAAGTTTTATATGTGAAGCAATATTGGAGCATTGATTTAGAGGTATTTATTTACTTAATTATGTGTTTTAATGACATATTTGCATTGTTTATTTCCAGCATGTATGAGTAGTCTATAAATCTAAGCAAATCCTAATCATGTAATATATTTTGGATTGTTATGTAGGTATAACTATGGAATCACGTACTTAATATTTCAAATCAATTCATAAACATCAATCACGGATAAAACAAGTTGTTTTTGCATGTTACAACTAGTAATTCTTTATGTTGAGTGTAAAGTGGCCAATATGTTCATTAATATAAAGTATTCAATTCTATGTATATAGTCATTGACAACAATTAATGAAATAGTAACTTGGATTAATCTATAGGGCATTTCTCAATTTGATGTCCTAGGTTATTGTGTTCTAAGTTGTTTATTATGCGGCTTTGATAATATTGGCTTAGATTATGCATGATTTTCATTGAACTTAATGCTATCATATTTCTACGGTGTTGCATTTTATCCACTGGGTAGACTTACAATGAAAAGAATGTGGCATTTCCATTGAATTTAAGAAAATCAGTGGCTGGCTAAAGGCTATCAACCTATTATGAATTAGAATTTTATGACTCCAAGATTTCATATAAAATAATTATACCTATATTATGAAGTGATGTTATATTTAGTGTTTCAAAACAATCCAAGTGTATTACATTGTTTAGTAGGGGTTTGTTTAGATGTTTGTTTCGTATTTTATTTACATAGATTTATTAATTATTTAATTTAATAGTTTGAGTAAATTAAGTTAATTTATTAAATTTAAATTGTTTATAGTTTAGTTATTTTAATTAATTGTTCAGTTTATTTGCATATTGTTTAGTGTTTATTTTCCTTTTAATTAAATTAATTAAATTAAAACAAGTTGAATCTGATAAAAATTTATGGTAGCTTAAATTTTTAAGAGATTTGAAAAATCTCTCTATAGACAATATCCCATTTTCCACTTCTACGAGTAATAGAAAAATACGAGAGATTATTGCGTACGTTCGACATGTCTCAACCGTATTTAGGATTCATCCCATTGACTTTGTGTTGGTATTCCCTTATAAATTTCTAGGGGTCTTCATTATCTTTATCATATAAATTATGTACAACACTAATGAATCCAGATCTTAGTTCAAATTTAGGAAATACTTCATGATAGGCAATGCACATTGGTTTATAAGCTATGATATTTTGATTAGTTTGCCTAAAAGTAAGTTCTCTATTGTCATTATTATTAATGTTACTATTGGCTTCCATTGTGGTAGCTAGGTGTTTTCTACGTTGTTGTTGTCTTAAATTACGATTGAAAGTCATATCTACTTTAGGATCAAATGAATGTAAAGATCCAGTGGAATTAGAATGACGAAGTAGGTAGACCATACAAAGTCTAAAACTCTTAAGAAATTATGTAAAAATATTCAGCAACGACATCAAAAGTTCACACGTGTTGAGCATGTACAATAAGCTTATCTTATATCCTTATTATTTGTAGTAGTGATGAGTCGGATCATCTCCAAAGGATTTAGCAAAATTATTTAGGAAGAGGTTTTTCAATAGTTTTTATTATTTTCCTACTTTAATTCAATTAAACCATGCATTAAAAATCACTAAATAAAACTATATTAATTAATTAAACTAAGTAAACTAACTTAATTAACACAATTCAAATTCACTAAACTCAAATCAAATCAATTCAATAGAAAATGAATATCTAAACAAACAACAACAATAACATAGCCTCAGTCCCAAATTAGCTGGGGTCGCTATATGGATCAAACTTTTCCATTGTGCTCGATTAAGTGCAATTGATTGTGAGCTTTTCAAACCATTCAAATCCCTCTTAATTAATGCATCCCATGTTAACTTTGGTATGCCCCTACCTCGTCGAATTTCTATAGTTTCTATTGAGTCAAGTTTTCTAGTTGGGGCATTTGTAGGCCGTCTTTGCAGGTGACCAAACCACCACAACCGCCCTTCCCTAATCTTTGTATCAATTGGTGCTACTCCTACTTGTCTTTGAATTTCTATATTTCTTATTCTATATTTACGAGTTTTACCACACATCCACCTAAGCATCCTCATTTCTGCTACGTTCATTTTATGTAATTGTTGTTGCTTTACCGCCCAACATTCACTTCCATAGAGCATAGCTGGCCTAATTGCGGTCCTATAAAATTTTCCTTTTAACTTAGTAGGAACATTTCGATCACAAATCACCCCTGTTGCACTCCGCCATTTCTTCCATCCAGCTTGAATTCTATGTGTAACATCATTCTCAATGTTACCATCATTTTGTATGATTGATCATAGGTATCTAAAGTGGTTTACCTTAGGAACTTCTACTTCCCCTAATTTTACCACTTCGTCATCTCGATGTCTAGTGTTTCTAAAATCACAGTGCATGTATTATGTTTTCGTCCTACTCAACTTAAAGCCTTTAGATTCTAATGTATTCCTCTAGAGTTCTAATTTCCTATTTACACCATCTTTAGTTTCATCCACTAATACAATATCATCTACAAATAGCATACACCATGGTATATCCTCTTGAATATGTTTAGTTTGTTCATCTATAACTAAAGTAAATAGATATGGGCTTAAAGTCGATCCTTGATGTAGTCTTATCGTAATGAAAAACTCTTTTGTAGCTCCTCCAAATGTCTTTATACTCGTTACTACTCCATCATACATATCCTTAATAGTGTCTATGTATCTAGCATGCACTTTTTTTCTTTGTAGAACCCACCAAAGAACATCTCTAGGGACCCTATCATATGCTTTCTCTAAATCTACGAATACAATATGAAGATCTTTTTTCTTTTCTCTATATTTTTCTAACAATCGTCTTACAAGGAAAATCATCTCCATAGTTGACCTCCCAGACATGAAACCAAATTGGTTCTCTGACATTGTTGTTTCTCTCATTAGCCTATTGTCAATTATCATCTCCCAAAGTTTCATATTGTGACTCATAAGTTTAATTCTCCGATAGTTTGAGCAACTTTGAATGTCTCCTTTGTTTTTGAAGATTGGCACAAGCGTGCTTCTTCTCCAATCCATTGGCATCCATTTTGATTTTAAAATTTTATTGAAAAGTTTTGTTAACCAAGTCAATCTAATTTCTCCTAAGCATTTCCAAACCTCTATAGGTATTTCATATGGGCAACATGCTTTCCCTATTTTAATTTTTTTCAATGCCTCTTTAACTTCTACAATTCTAATATTGCGTGTATAGTTTACATTTCTTTCTTGGTGTGGGTTTTCATCTATTATAGTATCAACTTGACCATAATTAAATAAACTATCGAAGTAACTTCTCCATCTCTCCTTATTATCCTCCTTGCGCGTTAAAACATATTGATTTTTGTCCTTAATACATCTTACAAGACTTAGGTCTTGTTTCTTTTTATCTCTTAATTTGGCTAGCCTATGTATGTTTTTCGCCATCTCTATTACCTAACCTTGTATATAGATCTTTCATGAAATTTGTTTTAGCTTGACTAACTACTTTTTTAGCTTGTTTTCTAGCTTCTCTATATTGATTGTACACATCTTCATCTTGACACTTATGTATTTTCCTATACATCTCTCTTTTAGTCTTAATTACTCGTTGGACATCCTCGTTCCACCACCATGTTTCCTTTATTGGTGGTCCCGAGCCTTTAGATATACCTAATACGTTTGATCACACTCTCATTATGCAACTACTCATTTCTAGCCACATTGTATTAGCATCTAAGTCAAGATTCCAAATATTTTCCTTAGGTAGTTTTTCTCTAAACTCTACTTGTTTACTATGTTTTAGGTTCCACCACTTTATTCTAGGGTCGCTAACTCTTTTATTTATATTATGTCGTCGTGTTAGCTTAATATCAAGTACTACTAACTTATGTTAGGTAGTAAGTGCTTCACAAGGTATTACTTTGCAGTCTCTACATATTTTTCTATCTATTTTTCTTGTTAAAAGAAAATCTATTTGACTCTTGTTATGACCACTACTAAAAGTAATTATATGCGACTCCCTCCTCCTAAAACTAGTATTTGCCAAAACAAGATCGTATGCTGAAGCAAATTCTAAGATTGATTCTCCTTCTTCATTTCTATTACCGTAACCAAAACCTCCATGAACTCTCTCAAACTCATCGTTACTTGCCCCTTCATGCCTATTTAAATATCCTCCAATAAAAACATTTTCATCTAATGTTATAATTTGCATAAATCCATCCATATCGTCCCAAAACTTGTGTTTGATGATCTCGCTTAATCCTACTTGTGGTGCATAGGCGCTAAGTATGTTAATTTTTTCGTCTTCAGTAATTAATTTAACTAGAATCAATTTGTCCCCCATTCTTTTAACCTCTACGACCTTATCCTTATAATCATTATCCACCACAATTCCTATTCCATTGCATTTTCTATCTATACCGGTGTACCACAATTTAAACCCAGTGCTTCCTATTTCTCTATTCTTTTCTCCTACCCATTTTGTCTCTTAGAGGCAAGCAATAATGACTCTCCTTCTAATCATGGTATCTACTAGTTCTATTGACTTCCCCGTAAGTGTTCCTATGTTCCATGTTCCTAAACGAATTTTTTCTCCCCTTTGTATTTGTTTTCCTTTTCTATTTCTATTTTGTCTAAAAGATCTAGTGTCCGTATCTATGATTTTGTTTTTGTTTTTATTTTCGTGTTTGTTTTGAACTAGCTTCTTTACCCACACCCGCCCTTTGTGTGGGAACCCTTGCTCATTTTTCTTCACATCCGGGCGACGATGTAATAAAATGAATATCTAAACAAACATCCGAAATAATAAAACATTGATCTATTTTGTATCCAAACATATTACTCAAATCATACTCATAAACATACTTTAATCTCTTTATAAAGTATTTTTAGATCATTAAACTCAAATCATAAGTAAGTAGGTAGTTCTTAGCAAACCATCAGTTCTCCTTATGTCAATGGAAAACCCATATCCTTATTTTATCGGATTAATTCTTCGAAAGCTGAAAGAAATTAATTAAGCAGTAAAACAACATTAAGTTCCATGAAAAATCCAAACTACTTAGCCTTATACCTTTGGAAAGCCAATTCAATATTAAACTTAAATCTAATCCTCCTAGGACATCTAAATTGTAAAAGACCTATTTAAACAATCCTAGTTACTACTTTAAACTAGATATTGAAGACAAATATCACAATACACATTCTAGACTATGCATGCAATACAAAGCTTCATAATTATAATCCGCAAATAATAAGGTATTAAATCATTCAATTGAAGAATGCGAATTTATTAAAGCATTAAGTATAAACCAATCTTCATTATGATTACATAACAAAACAGATCAAGTTCATGTTTGGGCTTTGTTTAGATTAATAAACTACTCACTCATATTCATAATAAACATCACAATAATGTAAATAAAAAACATAAATAAATACCTCTTGTTGAGTACTTTGAATCTTCAAATCATCTCCAAATGCAATGAACAATAAATCTGAAATAAATAAAAACTAATAAATATAGAATAATATGGATCCATGAGAAATGAAATATTGATCAAGAGTAATCAAGAGTAATTGATTTCGATGCCCTATGTTCATATATATAATATTCTAGGTAGTACATATCTCAAACTAACTCAAACTCTTTGTAGTTATCTAATATTCTCGAAATTGACTCCAGCGATTCCTGACTGATTCCACTTAAAATGTGATTCGTTGGGCAAATCAGTGGAAATAGGGCTATGTGCTTCACCGATTTGTTTGGCAATTCGTGTATGAACTGTGAATCACTGCCAAATCGCTAGTAGTGACTTTTAGTTCATTCTTCATTTGCTGCTGATTTGTTGTGCATTTCTTCCACTTTATTAAACTCTTCATTTTCTTCCTTTTTTCCTTAATTTCTTCACGCACTCTAATTATAACCTGAAATCACAAAAACAAGAGAAAACCTTGCGTAATATAGCCTTTTACCTTAAAAATTACCCTAAAATATACTATAAAACATTGTCTGATTATTGACTTATCACCCTCGGTCTCTACCCCTCTTATCTTGAGTCGGTCTTTGTCCATATTATGCATAACCACTAGGCAAAGTCTGTGCTCGTTGTACAGGTACTAAGGCATTGGTGCTAGCCACATGCTCGTCATCATGTTAGGGGCTATGTCCTTGTCTATCTATCCGATCTCTCCTCCTCTCCCTCGTTTTTTCAAATCTGGTATTGCATGCGAACGACCCTAATATTAACTATAGTGTTGGCGTCGCGGCGCGAGAAAGGATGTAAGTCTCATGAGCTAAAGCATTCTTATAAATATCCTTTAGAGTGTAGGCTCCACTTAAGACTACTATATTGGCAATCTCATCTCTAAGCCTGATTGCAGAGTAGTGGACTCGATCCTTCTCTGTAGTGACCAAATCTTCAACGAATTACAACAAACAGTGGTATGTCTCCATGTCCTGAATCACTGTGCAGCTACCCCGCCCTACAATAAGGAATTTATGTTACAATTGTAACTGAATCTTACTCAATATGTACTAGTCATAAAATATCTACCTGAAGCTTACATAAGTACTCTGCTCTTCGTAGGTCTCCTTGTGTACTACCCACCTGACTTTCACCTCTCCTCGGAATATGTATCCTGTAGTGTAGCCTTAATGTTATCATGAACCCGAAGTAGTCTATGAAGTTTCTCATATAAGAGGATCCTTCTCCTAGCTACCTCAGGGTCTCTTCCTTAAGTAAAATATTATGGTTGGAATCTCACAAACTCCTTTATTAGTTTAACATCAACTGAAAAGCGTGAAATTGATTAAAATAAATGGAAAATTAGAAAATAGGTATCAGAGTTTGGGATTCTATTGGAACTAGTTTAGGGTTCTAATCAATGAGTATTGGACTCCAATTAATGATGATCAATCTATTTTAGGTTCTTGGTTGACGGGGAAAAAGTTGAGGACTCCGGGAGTGATGTAAGTTTGTATAAAGTTTGGAAAGCTCGACAAAAGTAAGTTGGACTCCTATTCTTATCAATTATGCATCATAATTAGTTATAATTAGTTAACTTCGTTTTTGGACTGAGATATTGGAGTTGTGTATATACATTGATGGGTTCCTGATTTTCTATACGCACTAACACTGCGTGAACTGGACTGTCTTTGGTTCATACTTGGTAATGTAGTTGCATACTTTCATGCTTGTGCAGCGAAGTCATTGTACAGTGTCCAATACACCACATTTTACGTGTGCATGACATGAGGCCTCCGTGGAAATCGTGCTTTTGTCCCGATAAGAGAAGTGATCGTTGAAAAGCTCACTGTGCGCCAAGTTGAGACGGGTCACTGGTGTATGAAAACAACGTTTGGTGGTTTAAGATCAGAACTAGGATAACATGAGATGATGATAGTCTTGTTACGGTAGTGACATTGACTAGTGGACTCTGTTTGAATGGGTAATCGGCCACCCCCGTATTGAGCAACTACATCTTTGTATGAACATCAGCTATGAAACCAAATGACTTGCTTCAGTTATGTATTGTTTATATCAATTAGAATGCGTGAATAGATATGTTTTAGATTCATATTGCTATTCATTAATTCATTGATATTAGTTGATAATTGATACGTTTACGAGCATCACTTACTGAGCAAGTTGGAGCACTCATTCCCCCATTAACATTTCAGGTTGTCGACATGTGCTTCAACTCAGGAGCGGAGAAGATTATGAGTTTATAGCCTTCTCTACGATGAATTGATTTCCCTATTATTTATATATTGTATTGAATTACTATTTTTTAATAAATAGGAATGTGATATGGTTTTATGTCTAAGGTATATGCAAGTTTTTGTATATCTTTTGTTTTATTGAAAAAAATTAAATTCTACTGCGTTTTCAATTATTTATTCGATATAAGATATACTCAATTTGTGATTATCAGGTATGATGGACATTTGTACTGCTACTTTATTTGAGTCTTACTGGTGTAACGAGGCTTAATTAGGATTTTAGGCCGAGTATTGCCCTAATTGGGATAGGGGATGCAATAGAATTTATTTGAATTTAGTGAATTTGAATTGTGTTAATTAAGTTAGTTTAATTAGTTTAGTTAATTATTATAGTTTTTTTAAGAGATTTTTAATTCCCATTTGAAATAAATTATTTAAATTAAAGTAAAAAAATGATAAAATCTATTAGAAGACATTTTCCTATAGAAGTTTGTTAAATCTCTGTGGAGACGATCCCACTTATTACTACTACAAATAATAAGGATATAAGGGAAACGTATTGTACACGCTCGACATGTGTCTGTTTTAGCGCTGTTGCCAAGGATTTTTACATAATTTCTTAGGAGTTTTGGACGTTGTATGGTCTACCCACTTCGTCGTTCTAATTCTACATGATCTTTATATTTGTTTCATCTTGAGATAGAAAGGACTTTCAATCGTAATTTAAGACAACAACAACGTAGGCAACACAAAACTACACAATGGAAGCCAATAATAACAATAATAATATTAATAATAATAATGACAGTAGAGAACTTACTCGTAGGTAAGCCAATCAAAATATCACTACTTATGAACCAATGTTCATTCACTATCCTAATGGTTTTCCTGAATTTAAATTAAGATCTTGATTCATTAGTGCTCTACCTAACTTCTATGGTAAAGATAATGAAGACCCAAGATGTTGGGGCATGTGCCCTAGTCAATCTACATACTTTGTTTGTATTATAATTTTAGTTAGTAAAATAGAGGTTTTCATTTTTTGTTTTATTATAAGTGATTACTTGTTTACCTTATAATAAGATCTATAGGTATTTGTTAAAATTTCTTAAATTTCCTTAGTCGATCATTATAGTGGGAACTATAATGAATTAAAACTAGCGTGAATCTTTATTAATGGTCATTTGATGATCATTCGTATTGGGATACGAATTGATATCATGAATACTTGTTAGGGAACAAGGTGCTGGGCTGACCCGCTATGAGAACATCACATGGATGAAGTCAAAGGTGTTACTCATGATAACTATATCATTTAATCATTTAACTTGAGACTACCATAGACTTCAATATGAGTGGCATGGTAATTTGACACAATCGAACGTTGTCAATAACGGGACGATTAATAGATTATGATTGGTTACCATGTGAATAATATATGAAGGTGTGTGATGAAGATATAATTTTTCACTCTCATATAAAGAGAGATATCAGGGGATCCCTTGATATGTTAGACTGTTAAATGGCCAAGTTCAAGTGAATTGATTTGATCAGTGTCACTTGGATGTTTTCTGTGTACCAAAAGGTCCAAACTAGTTTGTTTGGACATTGTATTTAACTGGACGATTATAAAGATTGTGAGTGGTTGCCATGTGAATAATATATGAGTGTATGTGATCAAGATAGAATTAGTCGCTTTCATATAGAGAAAGATATCACTGGATCTCTCGATATGTTAGACAGTTAAATGGCCAAGTTCAAGTGAATTGATAATATCAATGTCACTTGGATGTTTTCAGCTAACCTAAAGATCAAGACTAATGCGATTGAACATTAAGGGTGACTTTCCATGCCTTATGTAATCAAAGGATATCACACGACAAAATGATATGATATATGTTATTCATTAGGTTGTATCGATTTTGATATTCATGCTACTTGGGTAGTCATAATGTCTTGCTAGACATCGTTTATGACTTGTGTACCAAAATGGTTTTGGCTCACTCGCAACCTCGCATGAAGCTACTGGGTCTCACACAAAGAATTACTTTGTGTAATTTCTAATGGTCCAAAGTAATGAACTTTATATGATAAAATTCATGACATAAAAGCCCTTACAATTTGGTATATGATACCTTATTAATAGGGGCATTTGTGTAATTTACTTGAATTGCCCAAATACAATAGTTGTATTTTATGTTTTTTTATGTGAGTTTTTCTACACTTATAAATACAGGTTGAAACCCTAGAAAGAAATATGATTTTCATTTTTCCTATTTTTGAGTTCTCTGGATTTTGGGAGAGAAAAAAACATTTTCAATCTCTCTTGGAGCTAGCACTATAAATTGTGGTCACCGCTTGTGTGTGGATTTTAGATATAGGACATGCAGTTTAACGTCTTAGAGATCAATCAATCAGAAAGGAAATCATGCATTACGGTATGATTTACTTTTGTATATCAAGTTTAATGAAACTTATTTTCGATCTCGTTATGGTTTTTTTAAAATTGTTTTGAATTTCTCGCTGCGTATGAACCCCAAAACTTAACAATGGTTTCAGAGCCTTAGGCTCGGTTCTGTTAAACATTTGCATGTTTTCTCCGATGTATATATGATATATGTGTGAAAACATAATCTTTATTAATGTAAATATGATGTACATATAGGTTCTGTGATAATTGTTATCAAGAATTGATTTTGAAGCATGTTGTTAATTCATGTATTTGATACATACGCATGATTTGATTCAATGAAAGAATTCATGTTTAGAATATTTCGATTAATATATGTTTTAATATTGAATGATCTGGATTTTGTATGTTCATATTGTAGAAGTCATGTTTAGGTTAATGTGATTCTAGTGTTGAATACATATTTCATTTTTGTTCAATAATAATGTATGAATCCATGATAGAAGTCATGATTAGGTTAATATGATTAATTTAATATGATTCTAGTGTTGAATGCAGGATTAATATTTTTTTCTTAATTCAAGTGCTTTTTTGTATGGATAAGAATTGAAATTGATTTTGATCATATATCTCATTGTGGTTATCTATTAGTATATTCCTATTAGATAGAAGATAAACTTCTAATCTGATAAGAATTACAAATCATATAAGATAGGTGAGATATATAAAAAATTCGTAATTGATATAGATTCATAGCATCTTAAATTATAACTGGATTAGGATAAGATATTAAGTTACAGGTGGGCCTGAGCTAATTAAAAATATTTTAATTAATATTTTTTGGAGTTAAAATTAGAGGCGGTTTTGGTCAATTGGATTAACTAAAATAATGAGAGATTTTAGGTGAATTTCAATTCAACCTAGAATTCGTTATCTAAAAAAAATAATGAGGGCACTGCCCCCTGTACCCATGTCCGCTTACCGGTCAGCGGGACCGTCGCTAACTGTTCATAGCGCAAGGAGATTTGTATAGGAGCTAATATTAGTAAAATTTCCTAACTTGTTTAATGATTGTATATGCATTGTAATATATGAAATTTGACTTGTTTAAATTATGATCACTAAAACAAATTTAAAACCCCTCTTCCAAATTTATCTTGATTCAGAAACTTGAGAATTGTTCTTAAGCATGAACGCAAGTTGTATGTCTTGGATTATCTTATTCCCGAGGAACCACCACCCAATGTTTTAAGAGCCGTGAATGTTGCATATACTAAGCATGCCAATGACTCAACTAAAGTTGCATGCATTATGTTGGCGACTACGGTTCCTGAACTTCAGAAGGAAATGGAACACATAGAAGCTTATGACATGGCTACAATGCTGAAGGAAATATTTCAATAGTAGGCTGGGCGAGAAAGGTTCAGGACAGTCAAGAAAATTCATTCTTGCAAAATGGTTAAGGGTGCATCAGTTATTCCTCATGTTCTGAAAATGAAGGGCTATATTGACCATCTTGACATACTCGGATTTCCTATAAGCCAAAAGTTGGCTACGAATTTGATCATGAATTCATTGCCTGAAAGTTAGTCACAATTTATAATGAAATATAACATGAATAATATGGAGAATTTTATCTCATAGTTGCATTTGATGCTTAAAACTGTTGAGCAAAATGTCAAGAAACATATTGCTAATATGTTGATGGTTCAGAAAGCAAATGCTATGATGAAGAAGGCCAAATGCAAGGCTAAAGTTGTCAAGGCTATTGTGATTGTCACAAAGCTTGTGGAACAAGTGAAGCCTAAGGCTGCTTCTACTTCATAGTCCCAAAAGGAAAAGGAAAAATAAGGAAATTATCATTTTTGCCATGCACCTGGGCATTGGTTCAGAAATTGCAAGCTCTATATTAAAGATCTAAAGAAGAAGAAAGTAATGCAACTACTATTTTGGGTATTTGCATTATTGAAGTTAACTTGTCTACTAGTGATTTCTGGGTATTGGATGTCGGATGTGGATCACACATCTGTATTAATGTGCAGGGTCTCACCAAAAGTATATAGCTAAAGAACGGAGAAGTCGTCCTACGAGTTGGAAATGGAGCAAAGGTTGTTGTGTTGGTTGTAGGATGCTATAAGTTAATTTTACCTAGTGGACTTGTTTTAGTTTTAAATAATTGTTATTATGTTCCGGGCTTGAATAAAAACATCATTTTAGTTTCATATTTGGATTTGGATGGTTTTATTGTCATTATTGCAAATAATAAATGTTCAATTTCTCGTAAAGGTTTTTTCAATGTGAATGCTAATTTATGTGATGGACTTTGTATTCTAAACATGAAAAGGTTCATAAATAATCATATTCTTAACTTAAATACAAAGATATTCAAGTCAAATGATTTGAGTCAAACCTATTTTTGGCATTATCGTCTTGGTCACATAAATGAGAAACACATCTCTAAACTTCATAAAGATGAGATTTTAGATTCATTTGATTTTGAATCATATGAAACATATATATCTTGTTTACTAGGCAAGATGACGAAAAGTCCCTTTACTAGACACAGTGAAAGGAATATATACCAATATATGCGGTCCTATAAACATAATGGCTAGAGGTGGTTATCATTACTTCATTACTTTCACGGATGATTTCAGCAAATATGGTTACGTGTATCTCGTGAAATATAAAGGTGAGTCTTTTGAGATTTTTTGAACATTTCAAAATGAAATGCAAAATCAATTTGGCAAAACTGTTAAATCACTTGGATCAGATTGAGCTGGTGAGTATTTAAGCCAAGAGTTTGATGATCATCTTACAAACTGTGGGATTGTCTCATCTTTAACTCCTCTAGCAACTCCACAATTGAATGATGTTTTTGAGAAGAGAAATCGAAATTTATTAGATATGGTTCTATCTATGATGAGTCATACAGATCTTTCTATTTCCTTTTGGGGTTATGCCTTAGAATACTTCTGCTTTTACAATGAATCGTGTTCCTTCTAAAGCGGTTGATAAAACACCATTTGAGATGTGGTTTGGAAAAAGACCAAGATTGTCTTTCCATATGATTTGGGGCTCTGAGGTTTTCGTACGACGAAAAATCCAAGAAAAATTATCAGCCAAATCTACCAAGTGTGTATTTGTTGGTTATCCTATAGAAAGTAGAGGATACTGCTTTTATAATTCCACTGAGAACAAAGTGTTTGTTGCTCGAAATGGTGTCTTTAAAAATAAAGAGTTTACTTAAAAAAAAATGAGAAAAAATGTAAGTCTTGAAGAAGTTCAAGAACCACAAATAAACACTCAACTGCTAGTGGGAGATCAACAATGTCGAGAACTAGTTGAACCTCCATAGGTATCATAAGGCCCACGTAGGTCTGATAGGGTAAGACATCAGCCTGAGAGATTTGGATTTCATATCACTAATAGTAATGAGGTATTGCTTATGTATCAAAACGGGCTTACTACTTATTAGAAGGCTATGTTTAGCCCTGAGGTAGATAAATGGCTTAGTGCCATGAATTCTGAGATATAATCCATGTATGATAACCAAGTTTGGAACCTGGTTGATGTTCCTGAAGGTGGTAAGACCATTGGATGTAATAGGGTTTTCAAGAAGGAAACTGACATGGATGGCAATGTGCATACTTATAAAGGACGGCTAGTAACAAAAGGTTTCAGGCAAACTTAAAGTGTTAATTATGATGAGGCTTTTTCTCCTGTAGGCATGCTTAAATCCATTAGAATTCTAATTGTCATAGCCGCATATTATGACTATGAGATGTGGCAAATGGATGTCAAAAAAACGTTTTTAAATGGAAAGTTACTTGAGGACGTGAATATGATATAACTTGAAGGGTTCGCTCATCCTTAGAATTCTAGGAAGGCACACAAGCTTCAAATATCTATTTATGTATTAAAGCAAGCTTTTAGGAGTTAGAATCTTCGTTTTGATGAAGCAGTTAAGGAATTTGCTTTCATTAAAAATGATGATGAGTGTCAAGTCTTGGTTAGGGAAGTTTCTCAATGAATGACTTAGGAGACGCTGCCTTCATCATTAGGACTACGATCTATATGGATAGATCTAAAAGGTTGATCGGCCTTAGTCGGAGTACTTAAATAATGAATAGGTTCAGTATGTCAGACTCTAAAAGAGGGTCGTTGCCAATGTCTCATGGTATAAGTCTCAGCAAGACTTAATGTCTAAAGACTAATGATGAGCGAGAGTGCATGAATCCGATTCCATATGCATCAACTATGGGATCTATCCTGTATCATATGTTATGCACCTGACTAGATGTAAGATATGCTTTGAGCGCAACAAGCAGATATCAGTATGATCCATGTGAGAGTCACTGGATAGCAGTAAATACCATTCTTAAGTACTTGAGAAGGACTAAAGAAGTGTTCTTGGTCTATATAAATTTAGAAAATGAGCTTGTTGTAAATGGTTACACATATGCAAGTTTTAGAACTGATATAGATGACTTCAAATTGCAGTCTTGATATGTGTTTATTTTGAATGGAGGTGCAGTGAGCTGAAAAATTTCAAAGCAAGACATGGTGGCAGATTCTACAACAGAAACTGAGTATATTGCAGCGTCTGATGCAACTAAGGAGGTAGTTTGGATCAAAAAGTTCATCTCTAAACTTGGTGTAGTTTCGAGTATAGCTAACCCCGTTTGTATGTATTGTGACAACAACGGGGTGATAACACCAGCCAAGGAACCAAGATCACACCACTAATCCAAACATATACTTAGACGTTTTCATTTTATCTAAGAAATCATTGAGAGGGGAGACGTCAAGATTTGTAGAGCTCCTTCAGAAGACAATGTTGTAGATCATTTGATGAAGGCTCTTCCACAAGCGAAACATGATGGTCATATTAGGTCATTAGGTATTAGATATGAATGATTGGCCCTAGTGCAAGTAGGAGATGTTGGGGCATGTGCCCTAGGTCAATCTACGAACAATGTTTATCTTATAATTTGAGTTAATAAATTGGATGTTTTTGTTTGATGTTTTATTATAAGTGATTATAGGTTTACCTTATAGAAAGATCCATGGGTATTTGTTAAAATATCTTAAATTTTCATAGTCAGTCATTATACGGAAAACTATAATGAATTAAGACTAGCATAAATCTTGATTGATGGCCATGTAGTGATCATGCGTATATAGATACGAATCGAGATCATAAGTACTTGTTAAGGAACAAGGTATTAGAGTGACCATGAGAACACCACATAGATTAAGTCATAGGTGTTACATGTGATATATATATCATTTAGTCATTTGACTTGAGATTACCATGGACTTCAATATTTGGTGCATGCTAATTTGACACAATCAAATGTTGTCTTTAACCGGACGATTATTAATATTATGATTGGTTACCATATGAATAATATGTGAAGATGTGATCTAGATAGAATTTGTCTCTCTCATATATAGAGAGATATCAATGGATCCCTCAATATGTTAGACTGTTAAATGGCCAAGTCCAAGTGAATTGATATGATCAATGTCACTTGGATGTTTTCATTCTACCTAAAGATCAAGACTAATATGATTGAACATTAAGGGTTAATTTCCATGTCTTATGTTTAATCAAAGGATATTGCACGACGAAAGGATATGATATATGTTATTCATTAGGTTGTATCAATCTTGATATTCATGCTACTTGGGTATTCATAATGTCTTGCTAGAGACCGCTTATGACTTATGTACCAAAATGGTTTTGGTTCACTACCAGCTTCACATGAACCTATTGGTCACAAACAAATAATGACTTTGCGCAATTTCAATTGGTCTATAGTAATGAATTTAATATGATAAAATTCATGGCATAAAAGTCATTACGATTTGTTATATGATAACTTATTAATAGGGGTGTTTGTGTAATTTGCTTCAATTGCCTTAATATAATAGTTGTATTATGAATAGGTTTTCAAATGAGCTTTTCTACACATATAAATGGAGGTTGACGAACTATGATTTTCATTTTAACTATTTTTGAGTTCTCTGAATTTTGGGAAATAAAGAAAAATGTTTTCAATCTCTCTTGGGGCTAGCACTCCAAATTGTAGTCACCATTCATGTGTGGATTTCCAATAGAGGACGTGCGCTTGAGTGTTTTTGAGATCGATCAATCAGAGAAGGAAATCACGGATTAAGGTATGGTTCACTTTTGTAGATCAAGTTTAATGGAACTTATTTTTCATCCAGTTGGGGTTTTTTAAAAAACTCTTTTGAATTTTCTACTGCGTATGAACCCCAAAACCCAACACAATATTTGTTGTTTTACCTTACTTAAGATTCAATAGTCATATGGGCTCAAATGTTAGAAGCTTTTCTATATCAATATAAGCCTGCAAGAAAAATTATCAGTTATAGAAGACCAATCACTGGTGTTAAATGAAAGATGATGTAAATTTTAATTAAATTTTTGGATAGATTTCAAAGATTAATTTCATCTTTTCTACAACATGGATATACACAAAGAGCTTTATTATAATAATTTTACAAAGGACTTATAGACCGACACATCAAAAAATAAACTTTATAAACTTAATAATAAAAGATGAAATACACTTGAAGAAAAAGTTGATGAACTATCTAGCATGGTCAAATTACTATTAAAAAAAAATAGATCAAACCAAGTGAAACCATGTGGATTTTGTAATGAAATTGCACATCCTACGGATGTGTGTCCTATTTTATAAGAATATAATATTGAAGAAGTTAATGCGGTTATTAACCAATATTCTGGTCCTCCCGGAAATCAATATAATAACAATAGTTACTACACGGGAAAACCAAATTCAAATCTTAACTATTGTCTACAAAATCAAAATTATACCACTAATAGACCAAGAACACAAATACAATCTACACCAATTCAACAACCACAACAAACGACGGAACCTATGCAACCAAATTTAGAAAAAAGTACTACATAATTTTATGATCCAAATACATAAAAACTTCAAACAAATTTCTCAAAATCAAATTAAAACTGATACGACTATTAACCAGTTGAAAAACCAATTAAATCAGATGAACCTACAAATTAATAAGTTAAGTAATTAAACTAAAGGACCTACTCAAACTACTAATCAAGCACAAGTTAACACTTTCTTTTGTGATATTGAAAAAGAAATGCATATACAAGAAAAGATACTTAAGAAAGATAAGACAAAAAGAAAGTATAGAAGACAATAGAAGAAACATAAGAAGAGGTAATGGCTAATGTCATTTCCACTAGGGAATGGATGACAGAACAATTGAAATATAAGCCTTTTCCTGAAAGGCTATACCCATGGTATTTAGCTAGAGTTTTAGCTCATGAAAAATCTTTACAAAATTTTGACTTAGTTAGCCAATAATTAGATAATAATATTTATGAATTAAATGAAGATATATATTCTATTTCTCTCGTTCCACAACAATTATTGGATGCTAGGAAGAAGAAATTAAAGAAGATATTTCTAAATCATTTAAGAAAATAGAAATCGACAAACCTTTAATGGAATCGATTATACAATTATCTAATTATGATGGAGTTTCTAAAGAATTATTTGAATCTAAAGACAAATTTTTAGAAGAGTGTAATGAAAAAATAGGGCCAAAGGTGTCATCTTTAATAAAGAAGAAAATGCCCAAAAAAATGTTCCGACTTAGGAATGTTTGTCATAACTATTATAATAGGAACCTTTTCTATTGAATTTTCTATATTTGCTCTCAAGGCATTAGTTAATGTAATGTCAGTAAAAACTATATGAATCATTGAAAATATGATCGTTGACTAGGATGCCAATAAATCTTACTTTAGTGAACAATACAATTATTAAATCGTATGGATTATTAGAAGATATTTTAGTACAAGTACATGACTTAGTATTTCCAGCCAGCTTTTATGTCATATAAATGGGAGATTCAGTATCACCCAATCCTCTACCTATACTATTAGGTAGACATTTTATTTGAAACAGCTAAAACTATGTTAGATATTTTTTAAGGAATAATGTCTATCGAATTTGAAGACAAAATTATTACATTTAAAATTAATGATGAATACAATTATGATGAATATGATGAATTACTCGATATTGAAATTAATGAGAATGTTTTCTAGAATTCAATCATTATAATAATCTTTATGCTCAAATTTATGCAATTAATGCAGTAATAATGGAAATTGAAAAAGAAGTTTCGAAGAAATAACTAGTTGAAGACACTTCAAAAGAAAAGAAAGTAACCCAAAAATGGAGAGTTAAGCAACTGGAGAATGGGAAGATTATTAACAAGTCGGAAGATCTTAAATCAAAGAAGAATAAGAAAAAGAAAAAGAAAAAGCCAGATTTAAGGCCAGTGAAGCTTAATGATCCTAGAGGTATAAATTTGCACATAAAAATCAAATGGGCTTGGTACTTCAGAGTTCAGTGTGATACATGGTCTAATGCAAACCTTATGCCCATACATTTCTTTCTACATACTCAAATGGAGTAGGACGCACTTGCTTTTGAAAGATTTTTATATCGGATGGTACTTCAATTCAACCAATAGGGATGGTCACGAATGTACTAGTTCAAGTGGACAAACATATCGTACCCATGAACTTTTTAGTCATACCATACCCTATTAATGAAGATCCTTCTTTAATTTTATGACAACCTTTATTAGCCACTACTCAAGTTGTTATGGATATTTTGAATAAAACGATCACCTTGACGATTAATGGTTGAGCAATTAATTTTGGGAATGGCACTAAGTGGACTGATCTAAATTCAAGTTTAGAGGTCTAGCCTAATTCTAGAGTGGTTCAGTCGAGCCAACGACAGCAAACAAAAGCGCTCTATGTGAGGCACCCCATATTCTATGTTTATTTATGCTTTAATTTTAATAGGAGTTTAGTATTAGTCTTTTATGTTTTTATTCTCTCACTTTTTGACTCTTGTATTGGAAATATTTTGACATTTAAAACTCTAAGTTTTTTTCAAATAAGGGGGAGTAATCGAGTTATTTTTGTTTTCGTGGCCTTTAAGCAGGTTTGCATTATTCACTTGCTTATTTATTTACTTATTTATTTAATGAGATTATTAGTTAGTTATATATCCTAATCAAACTTATGAATTTCCTATGAATTCTACCTTTATACTCCCTCCGGTCATCTATTTAGGTCGTTTTAGCTTGTTTTCTCCTTTGTTCAACAATATATGTCGTTTACCAATTCCAAAGCAATTTCATCCATTTTGCTATGTCCTCATTAATGAGGTAAAGCCACCTTATGAAGTAGACAACTTTTTTTTCTACTTTAAAGAATTTAGAAAAATTTTCTACAAATCTTCTACAGCGACACAACGCTGCCGAACTAGCTCTTCTCCAACAAAACTCACACAGCACTTCAATCAAATAAAAAGTCCCAAATCTGTTCCTCCAAAAACAAAGTGTCACGCCCAAATTTAACAAGAACTCTATGATTTGTGTTCATCACCAGACATAAAAACACACTTGTTTCGATCTTCCCAATTCGATCTAAAGCCCTATGAACTTTCTTGTAACATTGAGAAGCCCCAAATTCTTTGTTCTCAAATCAAAGCTCACGATTTAAGCTTTCTGGATTTAATTGGGGTTTTAAGGAAATGGGTGTTGTGAATGAAATCGATTGATGTGGTGGTGTCAGGGTTGCAGAAGAGAGGGATACATAGGGATGGCAATAGGAAAGGTGTAGACGAAAATAGAGAGTGGTGGAGGCCATGACTTAGGCAAAAGTTATTGACTTTGAAAGTTGGTTTCTCGTTTTACCTAGTAACCATTAATAAGGGTAATATAGTAAAATGATGTTACAATTAACTCATTCCTTAAATCGTTAGCTTTAACCTTAAATGACCTAAATAGATGATCGTAGGTAGTATTAGTTTTTATGAATGGTATATATGTTACTTACGAGATAACTGGGAAAATAGTAATATAAGCTTTAGAAAATCCTCAACGAGTTAGATTAACACTAGGAATCGCTAGCAAAATCGGTGACAGTAACTAGAAATTTTAGTGAAAGTTTGAGTCTAGCAAAACGGTGGCGATTCGGCCTTGTAACGTAAACCTCTAGTCAAATCGGTAAGGCATCAAGCCTCGTTTATATCGATTTACGCAGCGATTCCCCAGCAGTTTCACTTAACACCTAAATCGTTAGGCACAATTTACAATTTTTAAAATAAAATCCCCTACTCGCCAAACACAAACCCACCTTAAACATTCGCTCATCATCCATCCTCTTCATAGCTTGCTTCACTCATTCCATCTCATTCTTGTGCTTCTTATAGTGCTCTCTATTGCTCACGTCCATGTCTTGCAAATACTTCTCAATTAACTTCAATGAAATCATCTTTTCGCTATACCCCAACTTCACTTATTGGACTTGTTGATTGAAGCCTTAAGGTAACTTCAGTCCATTATCAGGGTTTTCATAAGAGAGGTTCGGGTTGTTGTTGTTGTATTCTTAATAAAACCATTGAGGAGTCATTCCTCTTGGCTTGAAGTTGTTCTAGTAGCCTTGGTTATTCATGAAGTTGATGTTCTCATACTCCATTCCCTATTGTATGTCTATTTGGTTAACCACCATGCCTTGGTGATTATTTGGTTGATGTGTTACTTGTAGACCTTGGTGTCCCATATAAAGTTTTTCCATTTGACAGCTCAGGTTTAATATTTGTAGCATAATTACAACTTGCGAGTCAATCTAGTACACCCCTGCTTGTTTCCTTACTGTTGAATGAGTACTTGGCTGTAGAATTTTGAGACATAAGATCAAGGAGATCCAATGCTCCATCATTATCCTTGGTCTGTAGAGAACCACCTACGATAGCATCTACTGGTGTTCTCATATTGTGTATCATCCCATAGTAGAAAATCTGGAGTTGTACCCATTTCACGTATTCGTGTCCTGGAAATATCCTCAGCATCTCTTTGAATCTTTCACAAGCCTCGCCAAGAGACTCGGTGTCATCTTACTTAGATTGATTAAGCTCAAGTTTCCTTTCGCTAACCTTTACCGGGGGAAGGAACTTGTCTAGAAATATTTCATTCATTTCTGCCCATGAAGTCATACTCCCTACATTCAGCCCTTGGAACCAAGATTTGACTTTTCCACCCAATGAGAATGGAAAAGTTGCATCCTGATTACCTCCTTTGTAACTTCGGTAATGGTAATGTGAACAATGTCGCACGTCTCCAAGAGATTCTCAACATGTGCAACTAGATCTTAGTTGGATAGCCCATTGAACAAGCTATTTTGCACCATGTTTATTAACGACAGTCTCGGTTCAAACTCGATGGTGTTGGCTGAAAGCCTCATCTCTCCATTACAAGTCTCTTGAACTTCTGGCTTTAAATAGTCACAAAAGCATCTCTATCCTTGCACTCTATCTTGCACGACCAGATCAATTGCGGGTTAGTTATTCCCGCGATCCTATTGTTGGTTTCTTGTTTGCTCCTCTGGCATCTTGATTCCTTTCTTTTTCTTTTACTTATTTGTTTTTTAATCTTAGGGTTATAAGGCACTAACTCCTTCTTTCCTTTGCTACGCATGCAGTAGTCATCCCTGAAAAGAAAACACAAAAGATTAAGTGTAGAAAGTCAAACTTGAAACTTAAGCCTTTATTTTTTTTGTTTATGTTTTTTATGAATTTGAAAGTAAAGTACATAAAATAAAACTTAACAACTTTTCAAACTAACTAGGTAATACTAAATGGCTACCTATCCCCGGCAATGGCGCCAAAAACTTGATGTGCGTGCCGCAAGTATAACGGCTTGCTTGTAGTAATAGTGTAATCAACTTACATTGACTACGAATATCATCCTCATGGTAAGGTTTTTGTACTAGTTAAATACCTATTTAACTTTAAACTATTGCTAAGGAAATTCCTTTTTTTAAAATGGTTTTATACTAAACTACTCTATCTAACAAAATAATCTAAACTTTACTTTAACTCTTATATTAAGAATGTCTTGGTTCACAACTTCACATAGGTAATGAAATACTATGCTTTTCAACCACTTTTACATCTTAATATGTTGTGTGCAATGCCTGATTAGAATAGTTGAATTTTCTTTAAATCGACTTTAGCACACCGTCTTGACGGAAAATATTTTAATGTGCAAACTAGAACTTCATCTATCAGTTTGAATAACGTAAGCTCTACATTGCTTTAATGCTTCAAATTGTTAGATTCATAACCAATTAAGTTTACTATTTATGCCTCCTTAATCAACAACTATTGCTCGATGTCGTGCATTTTATGGTTGTACCATTCATGTACGGCTTAAAAGCTTCAATGGCAAGGATAACTTCTAAAACTTAATATGAATAAACACGTGATTAAGATGTCTAAGCATTACGTTCAGAATCAATACAAATTCTAACCATTGCACTTTTTATATTCACTTTATATTCATATTCATAACATAGCATTCATACCATAGGATTATTGATCCCTAAGATTAATAGACTACTCACATTTCATTGAAACACACATATCACAATTCATAATTAAAAATCATTGAAAAGTAAAGATGAATATAAATATATTACCTTCAATTAAACCAATGAATCCAAACTTGAGTTAAAAAAGTGGAGTCTTCAATGTTTTCTCCACACAAATCTTCTTAATACTCAAAATCAAAGTAAATATATGCTAAATTACACTAATGGTGGCTAATGGTTGATATGTGGTGAAGTTTACCACGTCCTAATACTGATTTATACTTCCTAATGACAATTAGAAACCCTACTTTACAATTTAACTCGAAATAAAATTTTAACTTTCTAATTCCTACGAGTCTTGCGCTGTCACTTATGATCTGGCGTTGTGTGGACATTCCCATAGCTGCTGCCACTGCGTCGTCGGTGTATGCTATTTTTTCACCTTCTATCCACCTAGCGTTGTTACTATGATGTCCCAGCACCGTCCCTTAACTTCTACAGCATTGCCACTGCGTCCAACCTCTAATCTTAATTTCTTCACTTTCTTTGCACTCCCACGTCGTGCCTTTCCATCCCACGTTGTCCCTTTCCTTCACTTTCTTGGTGTGTTTTCCGTTGGTTTTCATTTTTGCTTATTTCCTTTCATTACACCTTAATTACCTGAAAATGTAATAACACCATTAATTAGAGCTCATTTAGGGATATTCATACGAAATATACTACTAAACTAACCATATATATAAGGGTAAATAACCACTTATCACTATGTTGACAAAGGAGTTTGTAAGATTTAGCTAGGACATTTTATTGGAGGCGGAGACCTAAAGAAAAACGCGAGATCGGTTCTCGCACATGAGAAGCTCCATAAGCCTTGGAGGATTCACGACAGCATCCAGGCCAAGATATTTGGATATATGCTTCAAGGAGAGGCTGGTGTTTAATGGACCGCCCATACTGAGACCCCACAGAGAGCCAGCTACCTGGGCCAGTTGCAGACAGATCTTCTATGACCAATACATATCGAGGGAGATACAGCTGCGTTTGAAATAGGAGTTTTTGTGTTTTGGGCAGGGTACTTGCACAGTTGTTCAGTATATGGAGAGGTACCACTACATGCTATAGTTCTTTGGGGACTTGGCCTCTACGGACCGCGATCAGGTTCACTATTTTAGAGTGGGACTTAGAGATAAGATAGCGGGTGCAGTAGTATCAGGCGGAGCTCGTACTTTATAAGAGATCCATGAGATGGCCTTAGCCCATGAGACATATCTTCTCTACTACACCACGATGCCCATACCACAGCTTGCATCAGGGTCGTTCTAGCGTGGCACCAGGTTTGACAGGAAAGGGAAAAGGATTATAGATCACAGAGATGAACGGGGACAGAAGCCCAGAAATAATGACCAGCAAGCGATTAGCGCCCATGTTCTAGTACCTGCGCGGCCATCGCAGACGTTCGGTAGTGGTTATACACAACTACAGGGACATAGATTGACTCAGGAGTAGGGAGGCATAGACCGAGGATAGTATGGTCAGGGTCAATGCCAAAGGTCAGGAAGTGTTCAAGGTCAGGGGTTTTGTTTCAAATGCAGACTGCCTTGACACATTAAGAATGATTGTCCGAGATCTTCAGTAGCACCAATTGCAGCAATGTATGTTTTGACTAAAGAGCCCGCACAAGCGATACCACAACCATACCATGAGGCCACCGAACAACTCGTCGAAGGTATGATTTCGATTTGTGGTCACTTTATCCATGCACTTATTGACTATGGTTCCACCATATCATTTATTTCTTGACATATGGTTAGAGAGTTAGGGTTAACACCGATTAGAGTTAGCACACACCTGATTTTCAGCACGGCAGCTAGGAAGAAGGTTTACCCTAACAAGATGATTGCACGATAGAGATTTGTGGACACCAGCTCCCTATTGACCTCCGCGTTCTTGAGTTCTTAGAGTTCGATGTGCTTTTAGGCATGAATTGGCTAGCGGCGTATCACGCTAATATGGATTGTTTCCATAAGACAGTTACTTTTCAGATCCCTAACATACCAGAGTTCAGTTTCACTAGGGATGTAAGTGTACTAATGACCACTAGGGGTAGATTAACTTTGAACCAGGAGATAGAGGTATTTATAAGGATAGTAGAGTCAGTCAAGACATCAGAGGTTAGACTTGAGGACATCCTGTTAGTGAGTTTCTCGATGTATTTTTATAGGATTTACCAAGATTGCCCCTACGCACAAAGATTGAGTTCGTTATTGAGTTAGTGTCGGGCACACAATCGATAGCCAATAGACTGTACCGGATGGCACAGAAGGAGCAGGATGACTTGAATGCACAACTTTAGGACTAGGAAAATAGGGGTTTATACACCCGAGCACGTCGGCACAGGGAGCACTGGTCCTGTTCATTTAAAAAAAGGATGGTACCTTGAGGATGCGCATTGACTATAGGAAGTTGAACCAAGTGACAGTACGGGATCATTACCCTTTGCCCATGATCAACGATTTGTTTAACCAGTTGGCTGGAGCTCGTTTCTTCTCTAAGACTGACTTAAGATCGAGTTATCATCAGCCCAGGATTCGGTAGGTGGACATACCTAAGATTGCATTCAGCCCCATATAATATCTATTTGAGTTTACAATGATGTCGTTCAGACTAACGAATGCGTCGGTCATGTTCAAGGACTTTATGCACAAAGTATTGAAGGCATACTTGGACATATTCTTCATAATTTTTATTGATGACATATTGATCTTCAGCAAGACTTGTGAGGATCGTAGACAACATCTCATGCAGATATTGATGACAATAAGAGAGCATAGATTGTATAATAAGTTTAGTAACTTCAAGTTTTAGCTATAAGAGGTCAAGTTCTTGAGACACGTGATTAGTGACAAAGGTATATCAGTGGACTCAGGTAAGATTCATGCAGTCATCAATTGGCCGACACCAGAGATAGTGACAAATAGTAAGAACTTCCTAGGGTTGGCAGGATACTTCCAGCGATTTGTTAAGGACTTCTCAAAGGTCATCGCTCTAATGACCAATTAACTAAGAATGACGTACCTTTTGATCGGTCAAAGGAGTGTGAGGACACCTTTGCACATTTGAAAATGAGGCCGACTACTAGTATTTTCGAAGCCAGGCAAGGGATTGACTATTCATACAGATGCTTATGACACGGGTTTGGGTTGATGCAGGGAGACAGTGTGATTGCCTACCTTTCTCGACAATTGAGGACCCATGAGAGGAATTATCTAGTGCACAACTTGGAGCTTGCAGTAGTCGTATTTGCACTAAAGGTATGGAGACATTATCTCTACAGTGAGAGGTTCACATTATTTACAGATTATAAGAGTTTAAAGTATTAATTCACTTAGAAGGATATGAACATGAGACAACGATGTTGGCTAGAGTTGTTGAAGAACTAAGACTTCTCCATTAAATATCAGCCTAGGAAATCAAATGTCGTCGCATATGCATTGAACAAGAGAGGACGAGATTCTTAAATAGTCATCTGTCATATGATGCACGAATATGGTTTACTTAAGGCGGCAACTGCATTGAGTATGACAGAGGTTCCCGTTATAGCGAACACATAGATTTGTGAATAGATTGGAATATCGTTTGTTTCTATTCCGCAAGTGTTAAGTGATAAAAGGCTGATGAGATGTACTAGAAGTTTCGTGACATGGCACGTAGTCCCAATCATCCAAATGGAAGCGAGTCCGTGGATCAGTGTTTCAAGCATAGAGGGAGGTTATGGATTCCGGTAGTGGTAGAGATACACGACGGGATACTCCAAGAGGCTCACAAGTTTCGGTATACAGTGCACCTGAGCAGGACCAAGATGCAACCTTATTATGACACTCGGTTGAGCTTAGCCGACACTTACTCAATGGTCTCGACAATAAACAACCGATACTAAAACACAAATCACGACCATGTGTGGTCGAATAATACGGGATTGCAGTTAAACCCAGTTGTAGGTAAATTTTGTGAAAATTAGGGGATTTAATGGATGGAGGCCATGATTTGTAATGGGAATGAGAACGGAAGAAGGGAAATTAAAGGTTTGATTCAATTTGGTGGTGGGGTGCACTAAGTGACAGGAAAAAGGCAATTTCTTCCATTTTCGGGGTGCTCTGACAAATTCGATGGGTGCCTTTGTAAATGGGTTGTCTTAAGTAAGCATTAGGGTGCACATAGTGCAACCATAATTGAATTTCAACAAGCATAGCGAGCGTGTTCAAGTGTGCGCTTCATAAACATATATATAAAAAATATAAATTTCATTAATCATCAATGGCTATCAATACATTGAATGGGAACATGACGAGAAATGGAATCAATTACCGTAGCAAATTGATTCACTAATTCTAATAGTTCAAAAGAATATTCAACCGCAAAAAGGTTGGCTTTCAAGAACTTTGACTGTAACAATGAAACAATATGACAATCAGTAACTATTCTCTTAACAAACATCTGGAGCATGATATTACACAAATATATTACTCGAGCCATAATGAAAAATAAAAACTTTCGACAAGGGAAGTAAACACAACTTCTAATGATGGAAGACAATCTAAACCTTCTAATAAGGGAAGGAAAAAAAAAACTACCTATGAAATAAAGCCTAATGCAAGAACCGACCCCATAAACGCTAATCCACACAATCTTTCAGGAGGATGCACATGTAAAGAAATGACTATATTGCCAATAGTAAATCTCATGGACGCAATAGGGATGAACTTAATCATGTCATCAAATCTGAACAGATCTGAAGTTTATTTGATAGATAAAAGGCAAAAGAAGATATTGGAACCACCGCCGATCAGAAGAGAGGTTTAACGGTGATTCAAAAGGTTGAATCGACAAAGAGAACCAAAGAAAAAAATTAAGGTTTTTAACTTTTTAATTGTTGGCAGCCTCAACAAACTATATTTTATGGACACAAAATTATAGTTGTATGTTCGAGCCACATGTATAAAGAGTAGAGACGTCTTAGAAGTTAAAACATTTGGTTAAAGGCATCACTACCTAGTAGTTCTACTTACCAGAGTCCAAAACTAAACCCCTTGTCATGGGACCGCCCTGGGTGGGGTCACGTCGTACCTAACTAGGCCTGGCACAAGCCAACCCAACTAAACCCACTTATATTTTTTATAAATAAATAATAATAATTTAAGGAGCGCCTATTAGCCCCTACTACCCTATATCAACCCTCGTTTAATTTAATTCATCTTTAAAGTAAAATGTTTTTAGGCAAAATTAAATAAATAACTCTACTCTAAACTATGAACTTATTTCATTTATTTTTCCCCTTCAACTTTTTACTCTCTACTCCCCTCCTTAACTTACTTTTCACCCTTTACACCCCTCTCTAAATGAAACCTCAACTCATCCCCAACTCTTATCTCACTCACTACACTCACCTTCTCATCTTCTACTTAATTTTCACTTTCTATATTCCATCTCAAATTAAACAATAAACTCGTCTCATTTTGTCTTCTACTTTCTAATCTCTACACCGCTTCTCATCTCTTTGTCCATACACTCAACAATTCACCATTAAATACAACATATTGTTTATAATATTAGGTTGAGATTTGATTCATATTCTTGAATGGTTAAAACATTTATTTGTGTTGAATCTTAGCTTTTAAAGATCAAAGAATCAATTTCGGGATGCATATGGAGCAAATTGAGTTAAGTGGAAGAAAACGATGATGTTAAATAAGGAGTTAGAGGTTGAAGATCACAAAGATGAAAAAAAAAGTTTTCTTTAGGGAGAGAGGGGAGCAAATATAAACTAAGGGCATTTAGGAAGTTACTAACAATTAAAGAGGGGTGTTTACGGCATGAACTAACTTATTGGGAGCTTTAAATAACATTAAACTAAAAGGGTGGCTGATATAAGGTATAGGGTTGCTAATACTCATTCCCTAATAATCTTTTTACTTATAAAATAAACATTTTTTGTACTAAACATATATAAAATATTTTTAAAACTAAAACAAGTTAGTAGTTCGGCCCTTCACTAGTCGACCCAAGCCCAGCTTATGAATTGGTGCGCGTGCCTGGCAAGTACCCAAGCCTATGAACAATTCTATCGAGAACTAGTCTAAGGTTCAAGCGTCGGACGATGGGTAAAAAAATAAGAGTGGCTAAACGCACCACGATTTTTTTCGGGTTCTTTTTACTTTTTTGAGTCAATATTATTTGTGAGATTTTTATTGGGTTTAAGGCTTCGCTTTGGGGGTTGAAACTTGCATTTTGAGTGCAAAGTTTTGATGGAATCGAAAATATTAAATGATTCCGAGCAAAACCCACTATTTTTTTTTGTTATTTTCATATATTTTTAGAATTTTTTAAAATTGTTTTTGTTCGTTCTTGTTGTCTCGCAGGTGTCGGATACACAGAACTAATACCTCTTCAGAGGTGTCGAACACACGAGGCTGACACCTCTAAAAAGGTCTCGTTCGTGTGTCCGACACCTCTAAAGAGGTCTCGATTAGACTCCTCCGTCACCTATCGAGATTTAGTTCTTTTTACAGTTTCGATCGGAGTCGGTCGTTACCTCTTTAAAGGTTTTGACCTTATGTGTCAGACACCTCTTCAGAGGGATGTTGGGGTAAGCATTAAGGTAATTGGGTACAAGGTATTTTTGGCCATTTGAGAAAAAAAAAAAAAAAAAAAGTGGGTCACACTAAGTAAAAAGTGGGGTACGACAAAGTAAAAATTCAAAAAGGGGTCTTATAAGCAAAAGTTGGGACTGTTTAGCTGCTCCCAAAAATAATAATTGAAGTAGCTGCCTGTAACATATGCTACCCAAGATTGAGAAACTGATGATTGTGAATATGTGATCTATGATCCAACATTAATTGATATAAATTCTCAATAAATAAATAAAATAAAAATAAATAATTGGTGATTCTTAATACCTCAAAGTGGCAGGAGCTGCTGCACATAATCATGCAATATTTAAAAAATAATAATAATAAAAGGATCTCGTTCATGCTACATCAAACATGATCTCAGTAGACCTGCGAGATTTAAAATTGAGCTCAAATACAATCTAGGAAATAATTATCATCCCAGTTGAAATACAGAGCGCAGGAAAAGATTTAGAATGGACTTGAAAGCTTCATTCACAACAGAAATAAGGCTTCATAAGCAAATGATTAACAGAAAACTATAGAACAAAAATACAATGGTTTTTCCCTTCCTCATAATCCAAATACTCTTGCACAAAAAAAAAAATAAAAAAAATAAAAAAATAAATAAAAAATAAAAAAAAAACCGTAACAAAAACAGAAAATGAAAAGCAAGAGTAAGCCTGTTTGCAGCTGATACATCCATCATTTTACCAAAATAGTGTCCTCCAAAACTGCCCAGGAAATTTAATATTTCATAGAGCAGTAGCATTAGAAATTTGATCCAGAATATAAAATGCAGATGATAAAGGGATTAAAAACAAACAAATAATACTCTAATATCTTGGCAATACTGTTAAAAAACAAAATTTTCTAAGTAATCTTTCTTATTCTGGAATTCAGCAAGTCCATCACGGATCTATCAGGAATCACCTCAGCAGAACCGTGAAGTGCACATGCATAAAACACAGAAGGGTTACGAGGCAAGAATGGCACATGAAAGCAGAATACAAAAGAAGACCGGAGGTCTTAGCATCAATTACGATAATCAGAGCAACAACCTCAAGAGTTGTCATTGAAGACGTGAAGAAGATTGGCAAGTCTCAACAATGGAGCGGTAAGTCAGAAAAAACTGGAGTACTAACTTCAAGAGGAGCAGTTGATAACAGTATTCATGATTTACCAGCAGCAGTTTGAAAGAAAGCTAACTTCTAGAGAATAGTTGCGCAGTCACATGACTAATGTTCAAGAACTCTTCAAGAAAACAAAATTGCAACTTCTAAAGTTGGGAGTAAGAAAGGACCATAAGTTTCTGTCATGAAAAGCAGAGGCATAGTCGAAACTAAAGGTTACATATGTAATATCCTACAAATAATTTAACACATAAATCTATGCATACCTGTCAAAGTAGGATATAGAGATGTGGCAATAGTACCTGTCAAAGTAGGATATATAGATGTAGCAATAATACGTTTAAACAGGAAACCCCAAGCCTATAAGAAATTTTATAAACAACATTCTTCTTTAATGTGACAAAAGTATCAAATTACCAACATCGAGTCAAACTGCCTCAAAAACCTTCAAATTCTAAGTGACAAATGTCCTAGGCGAAGTCGAATTTTTAATCCTTATCGATGAATAAATTAAAAGATAAAAGGCTTTCTGAACAGGACACTCAAACCTACTTAAAGGGCTAATAACAATCATTTGATAACCTTATAAGCCTTGCAAAAGAACTATCGGAAAACTGATAACATTGAAATGTCACTGTTAAGGTAAAATTGTTGATTGTCATTATTTGCATACCTTTTGTATGGTAAGTAAACATAGTGTGATCAACTATAACTTGTGGGTTAAATATGTAGAATTGTGTTTTAATGTTGCGCCCACAAAGACATTGTCTGTAGGCACAGCCGTAATCTTGACAGATAAGTAGGTTATTTGACAGATGTGAAGAATATTCTCCAACGGACAGAATATACAATTCAGATATTTTCGAATATATTTCCAATGACAACCAACGAAGACTTTGGCTGTACACCCACAAAATTTGGCAATAATCTTTCCTTGCACGAAAAGAAGAATGAATGAAAGGTAAGATTTGCCAATCTATGTTTGACGACCTACATGAAAAGAATTTCAAAATGCATTGTATGTTTTCTTTATATATCCATGTAACCAGATCTAGTTCTTCGTCTCTTCCTTGAAGATCGAAAACCGATCTTGAGATAGACGAACACTAGTTCGATCTTTTCTTTTTCTATTTTTTTTTACAAACCTGTCAAGGGGACTTGACTTGTAAGCTGAAGGGATCTTGAGTAGCAAGGGGATCTTGGGTAATAGTGTAGGATCATTGTAAGGGAAGTGAGGAGTGTGTCAAAGCTCTAGCTAAATGGGGGATCACTAGTTAGGAGCTTTGTGTAATTTTGTAACTCATTCTCTTAGTGGATCTTACACTTAGGCATGGTCCCGCAGACGTAGGACGAAAGGTCCGAACTATGTAAACAAAATCTTGGTGTTGTGGTTTGTCTTGTTTATTTTCAGTTTTGCATTACTAGTTGAGGCATCGATTTTATCAAATGGTATCGCAGCCAACACCAAGGCTCTTTGTTGTGTCAAAGAAAGTGCGATCCTTAATGAATCAATGACTCAAGTAATGAAATCATATTATTAAGGTAAAATTGTTGATTGTCATTATTTGTACATTTTGAGATCAGATCAATCTTCGAGAAAAATTTGGTTTTACGATTATTTACCTTTCTACTAGACTATATGGTAAGAATCATGTAAGAAGGACACATGGGTAGATTGGGTGCATTGTTAGACATTGTGTACATAACTTAGTGGAGCTCGCTCGGAATTCTTGCACCAGATACTACAAGTTCGACCAGAAGTTCGGGACAGTTGGACCGTAAAGGGAGAATAACGAAAAAAGGCAGTCACCCAGAATTATTATTTATTAATTGAGAATACGGTTAACTCCAATGTTCTCAATAAATGTTTGGTAGTGGGTGCTATGTCCAGTTGGACTAGTTTGTGGACTTGGTGATAGGTAAATCTTTCACAGTGTAAGGGAATGAAGTGTTGATACCGCTATGGCCATAGTAGGGTCAATCTTCACGAGCTTCAGCGTGGTTGAGGAGTCTATCACGGTAGCTCATACATGTCTAGCATTTGCACATTTTGATGTATTGATAATTATTTTGTTTATATACTTTCCTGCTTATTCCCTTCGTCATATTAAATATTTGCAAGTCATGCATTTTATTTATTGTTGCATCGACTATATGGAATGGTCATAACGCCCGTAACTTAACCTAAACTTATTGAGCACTGTTGTCCCTTTGTGCTCACCCAACAATTTTCCCCAGAGGTTCTTCGTCGAGAGTAGACAAGGGGAAAGGAGTAGCTCCAGCTGTCAAGAGGATTTTTCTTACTGTTGATTGGGTATGGTTCGAGATCGAACCAATACTTTGTTTTTATTTATACTATTTATCATGGGATTGGAATTTGAATTAAACCGAGCTAGGGGAGTATTTATAGTTGATAACTCTTGATTTTCAGTACTGACCTTTATGTGGAAACATTGAAATAAGTTTTAGTTAATAATATTCCTCTGCATTTATGATTATTTAATTTGAATTCCAATTGCTGATGAAAGATAATGAGTTGTTTTCGAAAGAAGGCATACTAGTTTGGTTCACCGAGTTGGTTAGTGAGTTATGGATCGAGCTCCATCTGACCATCTGTCTGAGGATGAAATGTTGTGCTGAGGTGTACTCTGGAACCCAACTGTCTCTGCAAATCTTGCCACATCATCGATGCGAATCGAGGATCCCGATCTGAAACGATGGACACTGGCACTCCATGCATCCTCACAATTTAATCCACGTACAGTTTGCTCAACTTCTCGAGTGTGTCTTGGGTAGCTACGGGTAGAAAATGAGCCGATTTGGTCAAGCGATCCACCATGACCCAAATAGCATCATTGCCCTTTTGTGATCTCGGAAAATCAACCACAAAGTCCATCGAGATGTGTTCCCACTTCCATTTTGGAATGGGCAACGGCTGCAACTGACCACTTGGTCTCTGATGCTCTGCCTTTACCTGCTGGCATGTATCACATCTCCTAATGTACTCTGTAATGTCGGTCTTCATTTTCGGTCACCAATACGTCAACTTCATGTTCCGATACATCTTGTTACCTCCCGGATGTATGGTATACTTGGTTTTGTGTGAATCTCGGAGCAATTCTTCTTTCAACTCTTCCTGAGCTGGAATCCATAATCTATCTCGATACCTCAAAGCTCCATCTCCAGATTCCCTCCAATCTGGGTACTCTGTTGTCAGCCCAAGCCTTGTAATACCCATACTCTGAGTCTCTCTTCTGACACTCGATGATCCTGGTGATGGTCTCTGGTTCGGCCCTTAAATGTGCACACACTGAGTTCCCTGGTAGATCACTGTGAATGCTCAACATCGACAAATCCTCAAGCAACTGGTACTCACATGTCATCAATGAAGCAACTGTCTCTGTCACATGTCTCTGTCTATTTAAGGCATCTGCCACCACATTCGCCTTCCTTGGGTGGTACTCTAAGCTGAAATCGTAATCCTTCAGAAACTCGAGCCACCTCCTCTGTCTCATATTCGACTCACTCCGAGTGAACAAATACTTCAAACTATTGTGATTTGAATAAACGGTAAACTTTTCTCCATAAAGGTAGTGTCTCTAAATCTTCAATGCAAAAACAACTGCTCCCAACTCGAGATCATGAACCGAGTAATTCTTTTCATGGATCTTGAGTTGTCAAGATGCGTAGGATATCACTTTCCCATCCTGCATCAATACTCCACCAAGTCCGGTTCCTGAAGCATCTGTATAAATTGTTAGTGCAATCCCTGGTTCTGGTAGTGTCAACAGTGGAGCGGTGGTCAATTTCTGCTTCAATTTCACAAAAGTATTCTCGCACTTGTCATCCCAATCGAATGGTGCATTCTTCCTTGTCAGTTGTGTCAATGGGGAAGCAATGCTGCAGAAACCTTTAACAAATCTTCTGTAATAACCAACCAATCCCAAGAAACTTCTAATCTCTGTCACCGAACTCGGTGTCAGCCAATCTATTACTGCCTTAACTTTATCACAATCAACTGTCACTCCTTCTACACTGATAATGTGTCCCAAGAACTTCACCTCTGTTGCCCAGAACTCACGCTTACTGAACTTAGTGTACAATCTATGATCCTTCAATGACTCTATGGCAACTCAAAGATGTGTCTCATGCTCTTCCCGAGACTTCGAGTAAATCATTATGTCATCAATGAAAACGACATCAAATTGATCCTGATAAGGTCAGAACACATGATGCATGAGATCCATGAACATCGTAGGTGCGTTAGTCAACCCAAATGGCATAACTGTAAACTCGAAAATGACCATATCTCGTACTGAACGTTGTCTTCGAAACATCTTCCTCCCTGATCCTTAGCTGATGATACCCTGATCTTATATCAATCTTCGAGAAAAATTTGGCTCCTCTCAGCTGGTTGAATAGATCGTCAATTATCGACAATGGGTACTTGTTTCTGAAAGTTGCTCGGTTCAGCTGATAATAGTCCACACACATTCTCATACTCTCATTTTTCTTCTTTACAAATACGACTGGAGTGCCCCAGGGTAACATACTCAAAGTTAAGTTATTGGGATGCATCGTGTGTAGAAAGGTAAATAATCATGCGGGTAGCAAGGAGATCGTTGCTCGTTGTAGGAGGCGTGATATTGTAAGTAAGTAAACATAGTGAGATCAACTATAACTTGTGGGTTAAGTATGAAGAACTATGTTTCAGTGCCATGTGCACAAAGACATTGTCTGTGGGCACAACCGTAATCTTGACAGGTATGCATGATATTTGACAGATGTGAAGAATATTCTCCAACGGATAGAAGATACAGCTGGGATATTTTCAAATATATTTCCCATTACAACCAGAGAAGATTTTGACTATCAACCCACAAGATTTGGCAATCTTTTTCTTGCGCAGAAAGAAGAATGAATGAAAGTGAAGATTTGCCAACCTATGATTGAAGACATACATGGAAAGAATTTCAAAATGTATAGAGTGTTTTCTTTATATATTCATGTAATCAAATATGGTTCTTCGTCCATTCTTTGGAGACCGAAAGCCGATCTTTTCGTTTTTTTTACCAACATGTCAAGAGGACTTGACTTGTAAGCCGAGGGGATCTCCGGTACCAAGGGGATCTTGGGTAATAGTGTAGGATCATTGTAAGGGAAGTGAGGATTGTGTCAAAGCTTGGTGAGGAATCACTAGTTAGAAGCTTTGTGTAATTCTATAACTCATTATCCTAGTGGATCTTACACCTACGCATGGCCCAACAAACATAGGACGGGAGGTCCAAACTGCGTAAACAAGATCTTGGTGTTGTGGTTTGTCTTGTTTATTTTCGGTTTTGCATTACTTGTTGAGGCACCAATTTTATCAGCCACTACTAAAGACATAAGAACAGGGACATCATTGTAAACAACTAGGCGTGTTTTCATGTTTCAATGATCCAAAGCGTGCTTCGTTGTGGTGACACATGTCTCAAAAGATGAAAGGGACAACAATATAAAGCTTATTACTTTAATAAAACCGTTATTTACATACACAACAATCGCCCACCCTTTCAACAAATTTTAATTGGTAATCAAATCAATAAATCAAAGCTTCTGCACCTAATTGAAGTTCTAAGTAGATAATCTATACGAGAAACATTTCATGAATATAGTTACATAAAAGAACATATATTACTTGGGAGTTAGGACACACGATAGCGAAATGTGAACATCAATTGCTAGGATCATGAAGTAAAGGAACTTCAGGAAAAGATACACCTTTATCATGACTTTCCTTATCATCTTACAGAGCCTTGCAAAGTTTTTTACAAAAAGAAAAAAAAAATCCTTTTGCAAAAACACTAAATTCTACAAGCAAACAAAAACACTTCAAAATTATTGCAGTAAAGCTGAAAAACCAATTACCGAACTAATAATTGTGAAAGGTCCTTCCATCCATATTTTGCCCATCCCAACGCAAAGAAAGACACAAAATGGAGACTGATATTTTAGCTTTGTTGAGAAGTAGGGATGCAAGGCACTTGCATCCCGCCAAACAAAGATCCCCCGCCAATCAAAGATCCCTACATAAATTTTACGGAAAGAAAGAGGAAGAGAATGGGAAAAAGGACTTTGCATGCCAGGAAGCAAAAAAAGGGAGATCTACAATGGGAGAAACAAAAGATGAAAGACAACATACAAGATAGATCGAAAGAAGAAATGAAGAGTGAAAAAGAAACAACAAGAAGGAAAGGGGTGAAATCAGGTATGCAGAAATATGAGAATAACGGAAGTATACTTGGTGATAACAGTTAATGAGAACCAAGATACAAAGTGAGGACATATACATAATGGAAAATTGAAGAAAGAGTGACAGATTTTGAAAAAGAAAATGTCAGAGAAATACAAATGGGGATAAAGATGGAAAGGGCAAGGAGAGGACACTATGAATACCACTGTCATGTCACCATATATATATCTGAAAACCATATATATATATATATATATATATATGTATGTATGTATGTATGTATATCAGAAACAAGAGTACAATTCCTTGTTATTTAATAGATCAAATAAAGATGGAAGTTGGTAATGGTATAATCTAATAAAAGAGATTATTAAATTCCAAACTCGTTAGTAAACATTTATGGGCCTCAACATGTTTCAGTTTCTATTTTACAAATCTGTACTAAGAAAATAACTATAAATGTAAAATGCCCACCTCCAATAATGTACAGATACGCTTAGAGCAAGAGGATGAACTCAACATGCAACTTCGACAAAATTCTTCTTCTGCAAAATAGACAAAGTTGCTGCGTTAGCCATGCCACTCACGTCTGTCATGGAAAGAACCACCTTCATTAAATATTAAAGATTTTCAACAGTCTCCCCCCACAAAAAATAAAATAAAATAAAATAAAAAGAACATGATTGCTTAACTAAAGTTGGAACTTGGAAAAGAAAAATAGCAAATACAAAAATGAGCTACAACACAATGCTAGCTAATTATCAACATGGCACACTTCAGGCCCTTGTACATGCCCAATCAAAAAAGTTAAGCAAATAGAAAACAATTCACAAAATTATATACATGTTTGCTGACCCCAACTTTCATAGTTTGTACTTGGGCTTCCTATAATATATAAATTAAAGAGCCTCCGTGTGACTTTCACCGCTAATCAGCATATGAGCTTTTTTCACAACATTCAACAGACACAATAATCACCATTGATATCCAGCTTAACTCTTTCAACATAACTCACAGTTGATGATACTACTTTTTAATATTCTCACAACGAGTTAGTGTTTTCCATGGTAATTTGGCATACCAACTAAGACAGAGTGGACTGGTAGAGTTGCTTCAACTCATATATAAAGTGTATCGAAATATTCACAAACAAGAAAAGAAGTGAATTGAAATTTCCAAACGTTTCTCCTAAGGGTGTGTTTGATAGCATGGAAAAATGAAAAAAATAAAAATAAAAAAGGAAACTTCTGTCTTTCTTGCGAATATAACTGAATTTTCATGCGTTTGATATCTCATAACTGTCGTGAGAAAATATTCCACACATCCTTATTTTTCCTCCAATATTTTCTAACCCTGCACCTTGGAAAGAGAAATTGTCCATGTACGACACAACTCTGACTCCTTTCTAGAAACTACCAATTCTCGTATGTCATCTCCAAGACTCCAACTCAATGATTCAAACTCGTTAATTTGCATCTGTTGTTAATTAGATAACTTCAAGTCAATTACCAAAAAAAAAAAAAAAAAACAATTACTGATTCCTTCTCGGCTTAGATAAGCTGATCAATGTCTCATCCCACACCGTGCATACCACCCACAATTACAAGTAGGATAATGCTAAGTTGACCCACTACGGACACTCACTACGAGCACGCACCATGATTTTTTAATTTTTTCACAGTTTTGTGGCAGAGCCGCAGAGGAGCCACACACCACCTCCTTCATGTTTACACACGCCTTCACCCCCCTAAATTAAAAAATTGTATACAAATTAAAAAAAAATCAAGGTGCGCGCTCGTAGTAAGTGTCCGTAGTTTAAAAGTTTTTCATGGTTGATTACCCATTCTAATCAACTATGGAGACTGGAGCTTGTTGATGTCGGTTTAAATTAATGTGAAAAATTTGATTATATATTTTATTTACTAAAATGTGAATAGTGAAGACTGCCAATTAATTTTGTGGTGTAAAAATGAATGGATGTAATAATCCCTCCCCAACTTGTCGTCATGCTTGGAGGCTCTAGTTGACTATGCATAAGTTGTTGCATTTATGGGCATAGCAAAAGAAGTTTCCTTAACCCAATCAAACAACTACAAGAAATTACTCTAAAGAAGATTTTCTTAAGAGATTTTTCTTGAGAAAACTATTTTTTGTTCAAGAATATTTTCAAAGCTATCAAACAAACCCAAGCTCAATAGCTACGAATTAAATAACCATTTAAAATTCATGAAATTAGATGTATGATTACTCAAGCTCAACAAACTTTTGTCTACTAAGAATCTGGGAAAGTAGGAAATATATGCAGTAAAAATGGAGACTGGCATAAGTTGTTGCATTTATGGGCATAGCAAAAGAAGTTTCCTTAACCCAATCAAACAACTACAAGAAATTACTCTAAAGAAGATTTTCTTAAGAGATTTTTCTTGAGAAAACTATTTTTTGTTCAAGAATATTTTCAAAGCTATCAAACAAACCCAAGCTCAATAGCTACGAATTAAATAACCATTTAAAATTCATGAAATTAGATGTATGATTACTCAAGCTCAACAAACTTTTGTCTACTAAGAATCTGGGAAAGTAGGAAATATATGCAGTAAAAATGGAGACTGGTTTAAAAGATGACATCCACTATACAGTGTTAGCAACAAGGTTGTAGATAGTCAATTCCCAGCTGATACGACACAGAGGATTATAGAACCTACCAAAAGATTTGCCTTACTAAGAGATCATGCCTGTTAAATCTGTTTTCTTTATTAAAAACAGATTTTGTATTAGTAACGTGGCTGTTAAATCTTGATCCAATAGAAAAACATTTAAGGTCAATCAGACTCCGTATGAGGACTATATTTTGGACCATTGGATCTTATTCCAATGGTCATGAATAATGATCCCACCTCCCATGGCATGGGAACTTTTTAAGTCAGTATTGCAGAAATATCCTGTCTTAGTGGATGTGAGAAGGTGTTGGACATGTGGAATGAGGGAACATAGTTGCAAGGTTCAAAACCAGCAGTATCAATGGTTTGCCTTAACTAGTGCTACTTTTGAGGTTTAAAACCAAAATGCATAGATCAGAGACTATCATTAAACCCAAGCAAAATCACATTTGCTGGTTTAAAATCTAGAGAACCAGGTAGACGAAGGAGCAAGTGACCTTGTTGCCAAAGGCGAAAGGTATAAGCGTACATCTTAAGTCAGGCAAACAACAAAAAATTCAAGGGAGACATCCAATATATAGCGAGGTTATCAAATAAATAAAAACTAGTAACTAACAAAATTTCCATGTAACATAACACAATGTAGAGGTAGAACATTCAATATTTCAAATCTTAAGTTTCAAATAATGGACTAATAAATAATTGCCGACAAATCACAATTTAGTAAAATTCAATTTCTCAGTATTGTGACTTTTTGTTTCCCCTTTCAAGCTTCGCGCATCTTAGTATTCAGAAGTAAATTTATGGTAGGGGGTCTCTTGAAAAGGCATAAACATATATTAACATATTTACACTGTAATCGACAAAGTTTGAAGTTGCAACTATGTGCACGTCTGGCAATACTAACACATAAAGAAACGCTGAAGCACAACAAGACTTGCAGCTCGTCTGGGATTAGACAAAAGATGCTACATGAAGTGCGTCACTTCAAGGTGCATCTACAAACATTTGAGCAGCCTCTACTACACTGTGGAAGAAATCAGTGACAATTGTTATTTTGCGTCAAAAAACAAGAAAGAAAGAAGGGAAGAAAATATGAAGAGATTGAAAACAAATTGACCCATTTTGCAGAGATTAAGCAAAAAAAAATTGTTCAGTTTTTTTTTCTTTTCGAGGAAAAAATCGTTCATTTTTAAGTACTCACTAAATCAGAAAAAATCAAGAAAGTGGTCAATTGATCAGCCACATAGAACAATTCACCCACCAGCTGTAGCTCGTGGGCGAGTCAAGTAACAACTTGCATAAAGCAACTTTTCCAATGGTTCTCAGAGATACTAAATACTTCTTATGAACATAAAAATGGTGACCTCAACTACTGTTCCACTCACGATAACATTGATCGGTGTAAAAATAAATAAAAATGTTTCAATATTAAAAAATAAAAAATGAAATAATGGACCCTAAAAATGAATGGGGGAGAAATTTTGCTCATCAAAGTCTTTCCATCAAGTATCCACAAATCAGACAAAAATGGAGACAAACAATCTACAACTACAGGTCAGCTTCCTCTTTTACACAAAAAAATTGAGTCACACTATGAGCACCCCACCGATTACTCAGGGCACCCCATTTATTTTGTTTTCAACGTGAAAAGACACATTTTCCCCTTCCAAGCCAAACGATTAACCAAGGCACCACATTCGTGCTATGGTGTTGTCTCGGTTGCTGATAGTCGAGACTTCAATAGCGGGTCTCAGTGGGTATCCACCGAGACTACCCACCGAGACTAATTCCATAGATACCTTCCTAATGAGACTCAGCTGGCATCAACCGAGACAAGGGCTAATGTCTCAGTGATAGGTCACCGAGACCAAATGCATAGTCTCGGTGGTAAACAATAGGTCATTGGGGTCCCCCCTCAATTAAGTTTCAATGGGTTTTGGCCAAGAGATGAGTAGAGCAAGACGAGAAAGGAGTAAGGTTTGGCGGACGAGAGAGGAGTCGGGCACGATGAGGCTTTGGACAGTTTTATGGGTTTCACGCAATTTCATTTCGGTTTGGTGGTGGGATGCCCTGAGAAAAACGCCGGGTGCCCTTGTAAATGGGGTGCCCTGAGTAATCGATGGGGCGCACATAGTGGGACTCAAAAATTTCCACAAGATAATCTTGCATAACATGATGAATTTGACAATCAAAAGCTCCATTACCTGATCTTTCAAAATGGAAGTGTTTTCACAGACGGTACAGAAAATGATAGAATAAGATAAGAGGAATAATTAATCCATATAATCAGTCCTGTCCAATCCAAGCTAGAGTTTCAGAATTTGACAATCAAAAGCTCCATTACCTGATCTTTCAAAATGGAAGTGTTTTCACAGACAGTACAGGAAATGATAGAATAAGATAAGAGGAATAATTAATCCATATAATCAGTCCTGTCCAATCCAAGATAGAGTTTCCCACTCGGGCGCTCCAACATCAAGTGAGCCCAGCCCATCTCACAGAAGCAATTAACCCATCTCGATTCATGGCCATCTATAGGCACTAGAGAGTTTGTTCCTCAAATCAAGCTAGACAGACCGCTACCAAGTACCAACCCACTAAACAACAAGACATAAACAGGTTTTCGTTCCATTCATTGGCCGTTTTACATCAGTTCATTCTTCTCATCTTATTTTCATCTCTTCCCTGCTGCTTGTCAACAGCACCAACCTGTCCCTCGTAACACTTTTTAGAACATTGCCGAAGCAAAAGCCACAAATAACCTATATATATTGTGATTGTGTTGCCACTTACTACCAGTCTCTTTAGTTCCCTTTCCAGCCATCATCATTCCATCTCTTTTTCTTTTCCTTTATTTTTTTTTTTTTTTTTGGGAAAACCATCACTCTCATCTTTACAACAAAACAAAACCACCATAACTTCACATGAAATTCGTATTTCTTATTGTATCCATGGTACAACATAGTGCTACTGCTATTAGAGGTCCTCATTAACAGTTTGTTGTAAATACATCACATACCGTAAACCATGAGAAGGAGAGTGGTACTATGATGATTGGCTGGAGTAGAGAGAAGGAAGATTAGTGATGAAATTACCAAGTAAGAGAGCATACTGAAATCGACCAGCAAGCATAAAAGAGACTGATGGAACTATGTCAGATGTAGGATGAAAGAACCTTAGAAACAATAAAAGATATTAAGTGTTTTACAAAATTTCGTTATCATATATTTCACAATGTTTGGAGGTAATGTGTAAGCAGTCTTTATGCAATTTGGGTGAGAGAGAAAGCAAAACGATAATGAATAATGACATCAAAACTGCAAAACTCGTACTCAAATTCAAAGTTCACAACAAAAAAACCTCAAACCCCACATAGAACTGGCCCAGCAGCAGTCTCAGAACTGGGTATCAGTACTTTACTAATGAACCCATGTCTAACCTAATATAGGAGTCACTTGCCAGTTGCCAGCAGTTTCAGTGCAGTAGATGTAAAAGCGTCACATTTTATCATAATGCTAACCAGAGTATTGAATTTGAAATACCACATCCTCCCCTGACATTGAAATGCAAACACAGAAACCAATAACTACAAAGTGTTCCTAAGCATTAAAAATGCATTTTTCTCAATTAAAATGCAGTGAATGGCAACAATCAAGTGAAAAGGTACCAGTAAACCTTAAAGAAAATAAATAATCTAGAAAGGGATAACCAATGTAATGATGAACTCTAAACATGCAAACTATAGAAGAAAATAAAAACAGTTATGTAAGACCTCAAAGCATACCTGGTCAGGTCTACAAATGATGGTGATTCAATCCCATCTAAAACTGTTCATCATGATATGCTTGCACTAACAAGCCCAACAGGTCTATTTCTGCTGAAGGACTCATCCTCATAATCCCCATTCGTTGAGTTTTCTAGGCAGAGCAACTTATTTTCCTGTGGAGAATTCAGGCCAAGAACATCCCAACCCATTGGATGACCTCGATGTACACTAACTTGTCCTGAACCAACAAATTCCCTGGGCTTCTCCTCCTCATCTGGCCTTAAGTTATTACATAAAGGTTCTGCTCTCTCTCCTGCATGAGTGGATACCAAATCGATATTCAGATCTGAACCACGGTTGTATCCAGCCTCTGAACCTCCTATGACTTGCTCCCCAATCCCAGGAAAAGCAACACTTACTGTTCCAGTATCAGGCTGTTCCACAACCTCTTTCCTTGGTCTCTTCCATTTCTTGGTAGATGACGTACCATCATCCTCAAAGTCTTCTTCTTCTCTTTCCCTGTGTAGATAAACCCATAACTTCCTTTCTCCATCAAATTGCACACAAGGATCACGTTCATAGTGAAGACGATCCAGAGCTCCACTTACAACTTGGTTAACCTGTGCATCAGAGACATCTTCCACAATATACTGTGAGTCTCTAATCAGTGTACAAACATCTGCTCTTGTGCCAATACTTCCAGGCAATCTGGAAGCTGCATCTCTCACAAGACAAAGAATTGTCACATGTGGTGGCCTATCACGCTTAAGCATAAAATGGTCCCGAGCTTTTGATGTAGGCTTGCCTCCACACCTTTTCAAAGGAGCAACAACAGATTTTCTACCATCAGCAGCTGTGTAGGCGAAGGCTCTGTCTGGAACTGAATACCTAAGAACTTCCTCTCTTCGAAAGTATTCCCTTACTTCTTCAGAGCTTGGGCTGATGGTGGTGAGGCTCTTTTGAGCTCTCAGATCCCTAAACCTCTCCTTCTCATCCACGTTAATTTGCATTAATGACAGAGGAGGTGAAGGAAGGCTTCCTATTAGCTGAAGTGTCTCTTGGCCATTTTTCAGCCAATTAGCAAATGCATCTACCAACTTCACAAGCATCTTGTGGGGAAGTCCCCATGCCTCGGGAGATGTCTCCTCAACCATATCAGCATCCAATAGACTAGAAGAAACTGGACCATTCCATGACCAACATTTTGAATTTTTTTCATATGAGACAAGGGCCTTCCAAGCTTTTGCTCCTAAAGGTGCAGTTTTTGATGAAAATATCTTCAGCACTCCTCTGATCAAATCCTGAAGTGGCTCTTGTGTGTCAAGAATACAAGGATCCGAAGGGTTTGACCTCACACGATTGACAATCTCCTGAAGAGTTAGAGAAGGAATTCCTTTGCGTTCCAAAGTACCTGACTCCATAATCTCTTGAGAATTAGAATTAGGCATTCCATTCTGTTCCTCTTTCATAGCTTTCAGGCTGGCGTCACTCTTCTCATGATGTTTGGTCCTGTCTGATAATTCTTCTGCAAGTGGACGTATCATTGCGATGCGAACAGCAGAAAGAAGGTGTATGATGGAGAAGGAAAAGTTAGTGTGAACAGTGGGCATGATCAATGTGAATGGCTTCTTCCCAGGCTTCGTTTCTGAGTCAACATCTAAAGGAACCTTCTCGGATACTGTAGCAGCTGTAGAAACAATGTCAACCTGCACTTTTCTTCTCATCCGTTTCTTCAAGGAAGATGATTCATCAATTTGCTGTTCTGGACTAGAATTCGAATGATCAGATCCCTCTGGAACATCCAATCCTGCCAAGTCGGCCTTTAATTTCCTCTTCTTTGCAACTGTATTGCACCCTAACAAGGGCATTTCTCGTCCATCATCATAATAAGTAAGTTGGGCATCAGAAGTTCTTCCATTTCTCCTCACCCTATCAATGGGTACGCCATTGTTTACAAATCCATCATCGTTGTGATTCCCAGTATAATTGCCTGTGTAGTTTGATTGCGGCAGAGTAGAGGCATGGTCAATTTTACTGTTCTTTCTTCTCTCCCCAGGATACACCTTCACGTGTGGTTGGTGAATCCTTTCATCAGGTTCAACCAGTAAGGAACTGTTCTTTGCCAATTTTTTAGAGTTTTTCCCATTATTGTATGCGAAGGCAGCAAGGCCAGAAAAAATGCCATCCTCAAAAGTTCCAGCACCGTAGTTTGGCAAGTAATGAGGATCAGCTACTTTTCCCTTCTTTTTCCCTTTCAGAGTTTGCTCGAATTCTGGCATATGCAGAAAGCCACCCTGCTTTTTAGATGAATTTCCAACTCCAAATTCTTTCTTCGCAAGTTTATTTGCTCTTTTAGGACCTGAGAAATGCTGATTCACATCCATAAAAACGCTGCTTGGATTAAGCACCTTGCCTCTGAAGGGGTTGATATTATCTCTCTCATCAACCTGTGCTGATGAGTCTGATTCTGTTTCATCACTTTGACTGAACAAATCCATTCCCCCCATCCCTATAATGTCCATTTTTCCATTTTGAGTAGAACCTCTTCTGGACTTGCGTGAAAATTTGATTCCATAACTTGAAGGAGATGGAGTATCATCAACATACTGTGAAGAATTTCGATACAATCTAACGTCAACATCAGAATCCTTGTTGCTTCTAACACTTTGAAACCCTTTTACTGCCTTCCTCTTTCCACTTCGTGAAAACTCATCTTTTATTTTATCTTGAGAAAAGGAATAATTTGGGGCAGACAAGTCAAGAAAACCACCTCTAGATGATAGATGCTTACCCTTCCTCCCAGGATCTGGGGGTACATAGTCAAAAGAAACTCGATCATGTTTTGATCTCACTAGCTCATTGTCTGCTAGCTGGCTGACAATCTTATTCATCCTATGAGATTGCAAAGCATCATTATTTAATGAAAAAGGTAAGCCTCCCGAATTGCTGTTGGTAAAACCATCTTCAATTTTCAAATGTTTCTTTCCTAGTTTTGCAGATCCGGCATTAGCCAATGTATTGCCGCATGTGGCTGGATATCTCTTCATATTTGTTTCATAAAATTGCTCTTCAATGGAATCCCCACCTCGGAATTGACTCTTACCTTGATGAGATCTACCAAAATCATAGTGATTTTGGGAAGAACTAAGCAACTTGCGCTGTGCTTCTAAACCATGCGTACTCGAAAGAAAATGATCTCGTGAACTTTTTGATGAGTGAACATTTGATCCCACTAGTTTCAATATACCTTTTGGATTTTGTCCGTCATATTTTGCTGCTTCAAAAGTCATGCTGCTTCCTCGAGAAGCAAAGGTTGGAGTTGCTTTATACACACCTTCCCCACCCATTTTCATCCCAAACACGTGTTCCTTCAGTTTTTTGTTCCGCAAACCCAGAGAAAACTCCTCTCTTCCAGATGAATCAGTCTCATACCCCATGTCTCCACTGTCTTCCCAGGTCAGAGTCCTCCGAGTTCTCATTAAATTCAGAACCCGGATTCTTTCTTCAATACTATATCCCGAACAGTTCTTCCATGCATCCTTTATCTGAAATAGACTGCTAACCATGGAGTTGTGATAATTCCGAAGTAGGTGATAGTGTTTGCGCTTCTGAAAAAAAATCAAGTTCTGCCGATAAAGCGACACTCTTGGTTCACATAATCCTCCTCTCAACATCTCCAAAAGCTTAGAAACAGGGCTTCCAAAATGGAAATTCCCCCCAGAGAAAAGCTCCTTCATAGTACACACAAATGTCTCCTGTTCCATGTCGGGCAGGAACTCCGCAAGGCAAAACCGGTCCTTATCAGTCAGACAATCGTTCCACACATCCACTGACAGAATTTGGCTCAAATCTGGTAGATCATACAGCTCCAACGGTACACTACACACCTGATCCCCAACTCGACACAACTCCTCCCCAACATCCTCCAATTCCGACATGTCGTCATTGTCGTCGTCATCAGAACCCGCCCCAGAATCAACGTCATCGTCATCCTCGTCATCCTCCTCATCGAACTCCGACGCAGAACTCCGCCATTGAAGCTCGTCCTCCTCACTCGACATAACTGCCTCTCCTCTATCCGTCAATAACCTAAAATCATTACAACAAATCCATTACCTACTCAAACAACAAATCCCAAACAAACCCTAGAACAGATTCACATACACCGAAAACAAACCCTAACAGACCAAACTAAGTTCGCATTCTCGATTCCACCAACCAGAAATCAAACAAAAAAGTCGACGAACGCAATCAAAACAAAACCAAAAATCCGTACCTATCTAAAAACCTTCCTTATTCGTCACTCGAACAGCTTCAAATCGTCGAAATCAACCGAGAATCGGAGATAGTTGGAGCGAGCGCAGATAAAAATCCGTTTAATTACGCAGAAGATTGTCAAGAATCTGAGATTTCTGTGACTCGAATTGCGATCATGGAAACCCTAGAAGGAACAAAAAGGGGAGAAGAAAACGAGGCGGTTTTATAACAGAGAGCGAACGAACAGAGAGAGAGAATGACGAAGAAACGAAGACGACGATGGGGGTGTCTATGAATCTGGGTCGTCGGATCAGCGTCTCAAGAGAGGGAGCGCTATGGTTGGGAAAAAAGACAAAAATGGGCACGGTAGAGAGAGAAAACAAAACGTGTAGTGTAGCAGAGAGAGAGAGAGAGCAATGTGGTGGCTGTGGTTGGTCTCGGTCGTAGAGAGAGAAAGCTGACGCGAGTTGCAGAGAATCTAGAGAGAGAAAGGGAACCAACGCGATTCCTCGATGGGCACAATTGTGCGTGATTGTCGATTTAAGACCGTTGGATCCGAACCGAGGCGATGTTGGACAGTTGGAGTGCAGGGGTCGGTCCACGTATGAAAATGCCGAGATTGTTGGGGTAATTTGGATTGGCAGTTACCAATCCTACGTGTCAAGACTCGATACGTAAATAATAATAACAATAATCGCACGTGCGTGTTTGAATGGGTGTATGGCTTGCACGTGGGTATTTTTCTTTTTTTGGTACAGCGGGATTTTTAGAGGGCCGCTCAGGGCACCCCACACCCCACCACAAGGTTGAACCCCAAAGCCACATTGAATTTGGCGAGCGTTGATCGATTATTGCGGATTGTCATCATCCGACAAAATGAGGTAACAATGTTAGACAACCATATTCGTGCTTTTTAGAACTGTTGAGTTGTGTATAACGTGAAAATGATGATTTGTTTGTCAACGTAGGGTTTGGTAATTTCTTCAAATCCGAACTTGCATCCACTATATAATGGAGGATTGTACTTGCTTCGGTGGCGAGAGGAGAGGTCGTACTTGAGGTAATTTTGCAAATTTATTGTGTATTTGTTGCGGTTATCCGAAGTTTCGTCTGGGTGCGTGATTGTTTCGACCTCGCAGACCGAGAGGTATTGTAATGTCTCGGTCGTAGAGGACCGATTGGTATACGTCTCTCACGGAACGGTAAAATCGAGAGTATTCAAGAACTCTCGGTCGTTCGTGAGCGAGACCGTGAAGCAAGTTGCTTGACTGTACTACCGATAACTAGTTTTTTTGGATGTTATTGTGATTGTGCTTGTACATTTCCGTTGTTTATAATGTTACATCGTTTGTATTGCGAGTAATGCTGGTTTACGCCTCTATTTCCGGACTACACGGACACGTTTACACCTTGTAGGCCATTCCCAACTAGAGAAGCGAGCTTCATGGCTTCAAATGATAGGCGTGAGAACATGTTCGTGCTAGTGACAAAGCACTCGACGCCGGGGCATTAAGCGCAGGGGAAGGGTGAAAATTGCTGTGAGAGGTCGGGGACTTATAGGGAATGTCATAAAGAGTTGGGATAGGTAAAGCGGAAAAATTGCTTTGAAACCAAGAAATGAGATCGAAGAAGAGGAAACGGCGAGGACTCAAACCGGTACCAAGAAATGTCAACGTAAAGGAAAATGTCGACTCGTTGTGGTATATCACTGTTATATGTGGGAGGCACAATCACGAGCCCGCAAAAAACTTGGACGGCCATTCTTTTGCCGGGAGATTGGATAAGGCGGAGCAGGAAGTTGTAGTGCAAATGACAAAGGGGAATGTGAAGCCAAGATACATCCTAAATACGTTGAAGCAAAGAGACATTAGTAACGTATCGACAATGAGGACTATATATAATGCAAGACAAAAAGCCCGAAATGAGGATGCGGGTGGGAGGACTCAAATGCAACAACTGTTGCACATATTGGAGAAGAATAAGTGGCTGTCATGGCATAGGAAGGATCCCGTTACGAATGTTGTCACGGAGTTATTTTGGTCACATCCCGACTCAATAAAGTTGGTCGTGTGTTTTCCATCGGTTATTTTGTTGGATTGCACGTACAAGACAAATAGGTACCGAATGCCTTTGTTGGAGATTGTTGGCATCACTTGTACGCACTTGACGTTCTCCGTTGGGTTCGCATTCTTATCATCAGAGAATCATGGGCATTATGTTTGGACACTTGAGAAGTTGAGATCCATATTGGATGGGTGGCCTAAGCCTGACGTGTTTGTTACCGATAGGGACTTAGCCCTTATTAGTGCCATAGAAGAAGTTTTTTCGGCCTCGTCTCACCTCCTTTGCTCTTGGCACATCAACAAAGTAGTATTGTCCAAGACTAAGAAGATGTTTGGGGAGAACGATGGTTTTGCGCGTTTTATGGATAGGTGAACGAGCGTGATGTATGCCAACTTGGAGGCCTTATTCGAAGTTAGGGCGAATGACCTGCGTTGTGAGTTTGGGCATGTAAAGTGGTCTTACTGAGTAATTGGACAACACATGGTTAAAGAACTACAAGGAGAAATTTGTCTCGGCTTGGACAAATAGACTTATGCACTTTGGGGAAACGACAACGCAGAGGGTGGAGTCTGCGCATTCTACTCGAAGGTACACCTTGGGAACAAGTCAGCCAATTTTGAGACTCTATGGCATGTGGTTGATGGACTCCTTAGAATCCAACACAACAATATCAAGGCATCGTTTGAGCTAAGTTTGAATGTCGTCCAACATGAGTACGTTGCTTTGAGTTGTATCGACGATTGCGCGGTTATGTCTCTCAACGGCGCTTAGGCTAATTAGAGATGAATTGACACGTGGAGAGGATGTTGGTCACGATTCCACTCGTTGTGGTTGCGCGATACGCACCACACATGGCCTTCCTTGTGCACATGAGTGAACCATCATATATTTGCTTTGGGTCGCCCATCCCTCTCGAGGACATTCATGTTTCTTGGCAAAAGTTGAGTATGATACCCGAGAGTCCGGTGGACTCGTCTGGGTACAACGTGCACGATGAGATTGAAAGGGTGTTGGAAAAGTTTCATGCTTGTAGTAATGAGGACGATCGACTCGGGATTATTCAAAGCGGCTCGGGGAGATTAGTCGACTTTCGTCTACACAGGGTGTTGTGCGCCGGCAAAATTAAGACAAAAGGGAGGACACCGGGTCTTCGAAGAGAAAACACGACGTGACGATTCATCTACGAGACGGTTGCGAGTCGGTTTGAGTACGTGTTATCGACTCGGAGGCCTCAAGTTCTAGGCGAAAGAAAAGTAAAGTTGTTCCTAAACTGCGTCGTGGTAGTCGACGCAAGCAAAGTGCAACTAACATGGCTTACGGTCATTGCGTAGAACCGGATTGGTTGCTACATGTTGAGGGGATCATCGATGTGCTTGCCGATGGGAATTGTGGATATAGGTGTGTTGCGTCTGGGCTTGGACTAGCCGATGTCGACGGGTGGAGGATCGTCCGTAGAAGGATGTACGATGAGATTATCGGGCATGAAAACCTTTGGCGCGAAGTGCTAGGCTCGGGTTACGAGAGTGTCAAGATTGCGGTGCATTGCCGAGAGAATCAAGTTGGTGCAACTTTCCAAGAATGGTTGACACTTCCAGACATGGGATTGTTGGTAGCCACTGCGGTCAATGTGGTTCTCGTCAACCTTTCGCGTGGGAGTGCCTCCACATTTCTACCTCTACGTAGTGCTCCACCATCCACCGGGCACAACAGACATGTCATTGCCATGATTAATGACAGGAATATACATTGGCTTAGGGTAAGTGATGTGAATTTGGTTGAATTGTTTTGTTGTTTCCCGACAATATGGTCATGTCATACTGTTCAAATTGACAGTGTTGTTGAGCACGAATGCACCATTGCCATCCTTATACCCGTCATGGGTACGGTATGTTCAGGATATTGCGAAAGGTTGGCGAGATAGATTCGTATTCCGAGACATCGCGCCCATTGCAACTCTACTTGATGCCACCATATCCGTTGTAGATTTAAGTACACCGTAGTGTTACAACTAATACCTCTAAATTTGGGCGGTTGTACATGTAGTTATTTTGAAAGTTAGCTTTCAACTTGCGTGGATATAGAATGAATGAATTTACCCTATCGACTCGGGTATTGTTGTGCAGTTACATTCGTTTCGGTCATGCGTTAAAGTTATTTGTATTTGCGGTTGAACCAGTTCTCGGAACATTCGTTTCGATCATGGATGACCGAGACGAATGGTTGACACTTCGGACGTACGCCCCCGAGACTTGACGCCAAAGCTCCTACACGCAATACCGATAACGCCACTTATGGTCTCCGCTGATCAAAACCGAAAATTATAAATGGGTGTCGGCCCTGCTTGACCGAGATATCAGATGGATACAAACACAAATTCCAACCAAAAAAAATGGGCACTGAAACATTATAAACTGTCATGCAAATGTATTCAACAGGCAACGGGAACACATCAACCATTTAAAAATGTCATAAAAATGTAGTACAAATGTCTATCCCTCCGTTATCGGCTGATCATTGCTTGGGTTTTTTCATATTCTTCCTTCGATACTCCTTCCCATGCATTCTCTTCTGAGGCCCAGCATCGGCCTCGGCAGGCTGAGCTGTGGCCTGGGTTGAGGGTGTCGAAGTGCTACCATGCTGGGAGTGCCTCGGGCCTTGTTCGGTAGGGCCGGTTGTCGTGGTTGTGCCGGTTGCGGTCGCGGGAAATGTACTCGTGGGGGTGGGACTTAAAGTCCTTCCCGAAAGGAGGTTGACCATGTCGGTCAGAGTGGTCCTCGCCGAGTCAAACGTAGACATCTCTGGGGGGAGGTCCATCCATCGCAACGCCGCGTCCAACGCTCGCCTATTACGCTGATGAAAAATATCGGGTTACTGTCAAATACTCAACATTTCGGAATTACTTATAAATGCATAATACGTATAACCATTCCAATACCTCAAGTATCTCGTTGTCTGCGATGGTTGAGGCCACCATTACAAGGTCCTCAAAGCTCGGATTCGTGATAACAGGATGAGACACTTTGACGAACCAAGGGAGGTACTCTGGTGTAGCCAAAAACTCAAATACTGCCTTCTCGCCCGAACTTCGAAGCCAACACATGGTTCCTCCATCGCTCCCAATTGTCTTGTTCGAACCCATACTTGACGGAGTACTTGTTCGCAAATGGGCCTCTGTGTGCTTCCAATGGACGGTACGGAGGATCTGGTATAGATTGCACATGGCCAAACTGTCTCAGTATCCTCTCCGGGTGGTAGGGCTCCACCACATCCATGTACTTGATCTTCCCACTTTGTAAAAGGCCATCGCTTGCACAACGCCATTTTCCCTTAAATTTACATATGGGTCCCAAGTGACCTAAAATAATTCAACAACAAGTGTGTGTAAAATAAATTACCAAACAAAATCATTCATCAGAGGACATGGATAAGCAGCTCACCTCACTTGGTCGCAACCTATCCAAGGTTCTCCTAATGGCCCCGAGCTTGTCAACATTCGCAACCGTCTCGTGCTTTTGAATCCATCTGGAGACACGAGGGTGCACGTAGTCCAAGTACTTCGCATTGGGCGTGGCTGCACCAAGTTTGAAATGGTCGTACACCCATCCCCGCAAATACGTACAATGTTAGTTAGTCCACAATTGCAAGTTAGCCTCATTGAAAAACGAGAATGATAATTAATTCTATTTTGTAACAAACCTCAAGCAATGTCGATAGCCAGCAATCTGAGACACTAGCACTCTCGTTGCGGACCCCAAGTGTCGATACAAGTAGGCCAACGCAGCCGCTCCCCATGCGTAGTTCCCTACGTCGTCCAAGTCCTCAAGTAGCTTCAGCAGCGCGATAGACACCCGAGACCCACTCTTATCGGCAAAAAGAGTGCACGACAACAAGTACAGCAGGTACGCTCGAGCCGTGCATTCCACAGAGGATAATTTCGGGTCTTGAACCGCTTTGGGGCACCATCGACTCTTCAACCAATGTTTGCGCACTGTGAGCCCCTTGCTGATATTCACCTCCTCCTCGGCCTCCTCTACGCTAACCCCAAGTAGGTTCGAAACCATCTTGATAGCGTCCGAGCGAGATTCCTCCGTGTACCTAGCAAAGTTCTCCACTTCAACAACTTTGCCCGTCACAGGATCTTCGGGAGGAAGTTGACATCCTCTAATGAGATAGACATTTCACCAAAAGGTAGGTGAAATGTGTTCGTCTCCGCCGCCACCGCTCCACAAATGCAGAGATTAGCTCCTTGTTGGCCTTCCCAGGTAGAGCGATCTATCGCGTATTCAACCCCGAACAGCTGAATAATCCTCTCGAGTCCCGCCGTGTCCGGGTGACACGATCAGTAAATCCCATTCCGCTATTTGAGCTCCGTGATTGATACACTTAAGAACGGCCGCTCCTGCAAATGTAAAAACATCTCGTCATTATGTGAAGACCATGAGTGTTAAGTTTATCATTTCAATGAAATTGAATTTACCTCATTCCTCCATATCGATAAAGCCACATGATCCTTGAAGCTCTTCAGCAACGCCCCGTCTATAGGACCACCGGGGAATGGAGCACGCGCTTCAACACCCACTTTTGGCTCTCCTTCATCATGGCCAGCTCCACCTCTACTGCTCCCCCCCACATTACGATCTGTTTCTATCATGTTCCCCGCCTCTGAAGAGTCACCGCTATCGGACTCCGATGCACGCCCCTCCTCTTCTCCTCCGCAACAACAAGATCCTCGGGTCGCCGGCATTGAGGGTCGAACCCTCATCGTGCAAATGTAACCTTCCACGAGTGCCATCTACCTTCGCCTTGCCCTTACCATCCTCATTCTCCTTCTCTTTCTCTTTCCTAGACGATGTCGTTCTGGGGTCTCCGCCACCTCGCCCCCCAGTTAGGCCTCGGGACCTCGGCTCCAGCCTCTTCCCTAGTCACCGGTAGCTTCGGACGAGCCATACCTGAATAAATTACAACATACAAGCGCATGGAACAGATCCCAAATTAAATTTACAAAACAAAAATGTCCAAATCATCCATTTCTTATGTCTCGGTCATGCAGGTTTGTGAAACAACACATATTCTCGGTCACCCATGACCGACAATTCCTCTAATATATCGTCAGTGTACAACCGAGTCCAATGAAAAGGTCTCGGTTGTCCGCCACCGAGATGTGTTGACCATTTCAATTCGCCTTGCTCTCGGCCAATCACGACCGAGCCTACTCTAACACTCACGCCATGGTACAACCTAGACTATGACCAAATTCTCGGTTGTACACCACCGCCACCACATTACCTAGCAGTAATTCTATCTCTCGTCACGTCTCGGCCGCGATACCTAGAGTCCTCTCGGCCTTGCGTAGCCGAGACTCTGTGATATTTGTCGGCCTTTGTGGCCGAGAGTTCGACTTCCCCAAAATGTAGCTTCTCTCTCGGACATGCTTGTCCGAGAGAGTAAGCACATTCTCTTTCCTGTGTGGCCGAGAACCGCGAATTCCCAGTTCTTACACTAATGAACAAACCACCACTGTAAATCACAACTACTCTACCAAATGTAACTTAATTACACTAAAAACGTACCTTCAAACGACCGATTTCGCGCAAAAACTGTGTGTTCGAAGATGTTCAGTGGAACCCTAACTTCGAGACGAAATCGGCTCACACCACGGCCCTACGAACTGCAAAAAAACCGTCAAACGGAGGAGAAACACAAGGCCAGACACGGGAGACACGATTTCGGAGATTCCTCCCACCGGACGGTTCACACAAAACGGGTTCTTGGAGTCCAGGCGGTGAAGATGGTGCTGGGGGTGGTGGGGTGCAGATGGATTTCCACGAGGGGTAGTTTAGGTATTTCGGGTCTAATTTTTGGGTGCCCTAGGTAAATCGGTTTGTGCCCACATTAACTGGGTGCCTTCATTAAATGGTGGGGTGCCCTTAGCGGCCCTCGATTTTTAAGGGTCGCGTTTGCGTTTGCGTTTGCGTTTGCGTGAAAAATGGCAATGTCTATTGATCGTCTCTGAAATTTTTTGGACTCAATTACGGTGTTTTTCAAAAAATGGGGTGGGTTTACTTTTTTATTCATCAAATAGGGGGTTACTTTAAAATTACAAAAGTAAGATATGTCTCCTTTTGAAAAAGAGCTATTGATGATGATGTGGATGTATGGCGTGATGTGTTTGATGAGGTGGAATTAATGTCTCATTTTCAAAAGAAGTCATCTATACAAAATACAAAACTGTCTTAATTACTCATTCTCAAAAGGAGTAATTTGTTCAACTCGAGGTGGAGAACTCATGCAAATGACATGTGCGTATCGAGATAGACAAGCCGCGTCACGTACGTATATCGAGGTGAACAACCCGCGTCACTCACGTATCTTGAGGTAAACAACTCATGTAAAGGACATGCACGTATCTCGACGTAGACAGTTCATGCAAACGTCACGCATGTATCTCGAAGTTGAGAAGTCATGCAAACGCTACGCTCATATGTCGAGGTGGCCGACCCATGCAGCCTCGTGCAATTCATGCAAACGTCACGCACGTACCTCAAGGTGTGCAACTCATGCAACCTCGTGCAATCGATACAAACGTCGCGCACGTATCTCGATGTGGACAACTCATACAACCTCGTCCAATCAATGCAAACCATGCAAAGGTCACGCACGTATTTCAAGGTGGGCAAACCAATCAATGCAAACCGTGCAAATGCCACGGACCAGTGCACATAACACTCCACGTGGCGTCCACGTGGGATGTTCAGAATACATGAATGGCGCATTTTGAGAATGCGCCATTCAAGTTATGAAACAATCCACGTGGACGCCACGTGAGATATTCAGAATACGTGAATGGCGCATTCTCAAAATGCGCCATTGTGTATTTTCAACATTGTACACTAATGGCACATTTTCAAAATGCGTTTTACCTTAGTTATGGAATAAAAAAAATATTCACTTATTTTACTCATTTAAACTAATTCTTGTTGTACATCTGTAATTTTTTCCTCAATTACTACACAATAAAAGAACAAGCAGAAGTAAATTCAATAATTTTCTTTTTTATTTTTGTACTCATCTACTTTAACTTGCTTACAAGTCACGCATTCGTAGATATACTTAGCAATATCTGCCTTCATCCTCGGTCACCAATATAGTCGTTTCATGTCATGGTACATCTTGGTACTCCCTGGAAGAATAGTATAGCGTGATTGATGAGCTTCCCGAAGTAAATGCTCTCATAACTGTACATGCGATGGTATCTATAGCCTATCCCTGAATCTAAATGCTCTGTCTACCGAAAGCTTCAAATCTGTAGATTCCTCATTGTCAGCATGTGATATGTACTTGCCATATTCTGCATCAGCTCTTTTATGATCCATAACTTTGGAAACATCATTTGGCTCTACTCTCATCTCAACTCATATCGAGAAACCTGTAACATAAGACTCTCTCGTAAGTAACTCATGTATAGACATCACTGATACCAGTTTGAGCAATCTATAGTCCTTAGTCATCATCAACCCACATCCTTTTATTTCCTTCCTCACACGACTCAAAGCATATACCATAACATTCGCCTTTCTAAAATGATATTGAAGTGTGAAGTCGAAGTATTTCAAGAACTCGAGCTAACGTCTTTACCACATGTTCAACTCGCTCTATGCAAATAAGTACTTCAAACTCTTATGATCTGAGAACACTGTGAATTTCTCACCATATAAGTAATGTCTCCATAACTTTAAAGAAAACACAACTGTTTCCAACTCCAAGTTATGAGTTAGTTCTTCTCATGTATCTTCAACTGTCTCGATGCATAGGCCCTTCCTTCTTTCATCAAAACACATCCCAAACTGATCTTTGAAGCATCAGTATAAAGAACCAATTCTTTCCCTGCTTCTGAAAAAATACCAATATAGAGGTCGAAGTCAACCTATCTCGCAATTCTTTGAAAGCACTCTTGCACTTTTCTATCTATTCAAATTCCATATATTTTTTTAGTTACCTTTTTCAGTGGTGTTGCAATCTTCGAGAATTCCTACCCGGACCTTCGATAATAACCCGTTAATTCCCAAAAACTTCTAATCTCCTTTACCATGGTGGGATGCTGCCATTTTGTGATAACATCAATATTAGTCGGATCCACATAAATCCCTTCCACATTCACCAAGTGACCTAGAAATTGCACCTCCAAAATCCAAAACTCGCATTTGCTAAACTTATCATATAACTGGTGATCCTTCAAAGTCTGCAAGGTCACTCTAAGATGTCTCTCGTGCTCCTCTTAAGTCTTGAAATAAATCATGATGTTGTCGATGAAGACAATGATGAACTTATCAAAATGAGGTATGAAGACTCTGTGCATGAGATCCATGAACACTGCGGGTGCTTTGGTAAGTCCAAACTGCATCACTATGAGTTCATAATGTTCATATCTCATCCTGAAAGCAGTCTTCTTTAAGTCTTCATCCAGTATTCTCAACTGGTGATATCCCAACCTCAAACCTATCTTCGTAAAGAACTTCGCTCCCCACAACTGATCAAACAAGTCATCGATCCTAGAGAGTGGGTATTTGTTTCTAATGGTCACCCTATTCAACTGTCAATTGTCAATGCATATTCTTAAACTAACATCCTTCTTCTTTACAAACAACAGTGATGCTCCCCAAAGCGACATACTTAGGTGAATAAAGCCTTTCTCCAATAATTTATCTAGCTGGGTGTTCAACTCGGCTAAATCTTTGGGTGTCATTCTATATGGTGGTATAGATATAGGTCTCGTACTAGGAATAAGGTCAATAATAAAACCAATATCCCAGGGTGGAGGGACTCTAGGCAAGTCTAAGGGAAAGACTTTCGGGAATTCTCTAACCATCGAAATTTGTTCAAGTTGAACTTCATGACCATCTTCTTCCATGGCTGTCAAACTCATAAGAATTTCCGACTCACTAACAATTACTACCATCCCACAGGTGGCAACTTGGCTAGGTGCACGACGTCTATATCTAAATAGTGGTATATCGGGAATACGAAAGGTAACGGTCTTGTGATAACAATCGATACTAGCATGGTAAGCTGCTAACCAGTCCATCCCTAATAAGGCATTGTACTATAAATACTATAAAACCCACAAATCATGTGATAAGATGTGGTTCTCAATTTTAACCAAACACCCCTCGTACACCATGTTAGGATATACTTTAAAGGTATCAAATATGATCTTACCTCATAGATTGGTGTCTAAGCACCATAATGATTCCGCTTGCCATAATTGGCCTCAAATGTATCATTTAATAGCGGAAGGAGATGACTGGTGGCCACTAGCTCTCCAGTCTGAGGTACCATTTACAATATGTTCATTTCAAACATATTAGTTCCACATGCATTTATAAATAGAGAGCTCAAAGGAAAAGATAGAACGAAATAACAAAATATATTCAATTTGATTCCAAGCAAGATATCAACCATTTAATATCGTAAGTCCTATAGTATCTAATATCATGGCATGATTAAAAATAAAGCAAACCCCACTTACCTTGAAGCGCTACTATCATATCCAATCCTAACATGAGAGTTCCTATCCGGTTCTCCTCGTGTCTACATTGGTATAGGTTCATGAATGTATTATTCATATGTTTTATTTGAGGTAAGTTTACTCAATTACTATTAATATCTTGAAAACAATATAAAATATTTTTTTTTAATCAATGTCATGCCTTCGCCTCGGTGATTAAAGTTTCAGGGGTTAGTTACCACTGCCCGGATCCTTGTCCTGGTGATATGTCTCGATAAAACTCAGAAATTCTAGAAAATAGAACATCCCATTTAAATTCAAGAAAACCTTCAGCGCCCTCCCAGCGTTATAGGTTTACCCACAAGGCGCAGGGGTGAAATCGCTGGAGTTCGAGTCAAAAATCATGAATTGATCCCAGCGATTTGCCAGTGCCATACGTTACACATGATGGCATTGGGGAATCATTAGACCCACTCTTCTGAATGCCCATGCAGCGCCATGTCCCCCACCGCTTATGAGCGAGGCGCTGGTGGTGTGCTGAACGCGAATTTGGAATTATAGATCCAAAATCCAATTTCCAAATTCCCTAACACTCACGCTAATCCAATCGAAATAACATTAAACCACTTGTTTGAAACCACAAGATCATTCCCATTAAATTAAAGGATGAATTTGAACTATAAATCCACCATTAAAATATAGATTTCGCAATTCCTTTTTAATAACCTAAAAAAGATGAGATATAGATGACCAAAATCACATATCAAAGCATATGGGTTCATCTTCTTTCTAAAAAATCCAAGGAAAACTATGATTTGCACCCAAATCGAATATGTGAACCAAATAGACAAAATTAGAGAAGATGAGACAAGTTTTTTACCTTGCTTTATGATATCTTGATGAGAGTCCCCTCTCCTCTACTAAATCCACCAAGCACGTGTTATAGGGTTCCCTCCTCAATTCCTCTACGTAGTTTATCCAATCAAAAGTGGCTTAAAGCCCTAATGGTGGTTTAAATACTTAGTTAATGAGATTAGAGTTATGCTGACAAAAATCAAAACCCCATATCTCATCTTGGTGCACTTAAGTACTAGAATGATTCTAGAGTCCACATTAAGTCTATCATTTCTTATGTTTTACATAAATACCTTTTTTCTTTATCTAATTTATTTAACAAGTCCTTTAGGCTTGTTTTATTTACTTAGGCTTATATTCCCACCTAAGTCACCTAAATAGTATGTAGTACACACATTATTCATGCCATTGCATGCATACCATGTATATCTACCAAATTAACCATGATAAAAGGACAACTTATCCTAATCGAGATTTAGGGCATTACCCTTAATATAATCTAAAATCATAAAAACAAGAGAAAACCCAGTGTCATATAACCTTTTACATCTAAAATCACCCTAATAAATACTATAAAACACTGTCCAATTATTGACTTATCACTTAGCCTATGTTTAATATCAAATCAAATGTCTAGAGCCTAAGTTATACATGTTAATTGAGAACCATTGATAAGCTTAGAGATGTGTGCATTGACTTGATCCTAGGTATAATGAGTTTATTAGTAGTGTTAGTTGGAGATGGTTAGTGGGAGTAGGTATGTTTGAGGCTCATGTGATCAATCTCTAGATGATGAAAGAACATTAAGATCAATGGCTAGGATCAATCATCTTCACTAACCTATAAATACTCATACTTAGTAGATTTCTCCAACATTCATCACATTCTAACAAGAAAGAAGATTATGAACTTCATTCTTGCTAGAAATCAAAGGTTTCAAGAGTGGAACTCAAGCTATTTCATCAAAAACATGGATCACCAAGTCTAGGAATACAAGCAAGAACCATATGTGAGAATACCCACCTTGTATGCTTTCAATTTAGATATTTGAACATGAACCATGGGGCATTTGTTCCAAAATGAAATTAGGTTCTATTTTAGTGTTGGTCAATATGAACTCACCATTGAGTCTGCAAGCGTCATTTTCAAGTTTTGTGGTTTTTCAATATAATTAAGGGGTTTTTCATGAAATTGAAATTGGAGGTTCTGATCTATAAAATGAGTTGTTTTTGAAAATAAATTGAAGATTTGGCTTCCTCGTGGAATTTTACTTAATATACTATATTGAATTTTCATTTTCGAGTAAGAAATGAGTTTGTTATGAATTTTTCAAGTTCACGAAGTTCATGAAACAAAAATTAGGATTTTGCATGTTCTTATTCCGAACTAGTCTCTGTAATTTGACCATAACTTTCTCTTTTTAAATCCAGAATTGACTCATTCTGGTGGCAGTTGAAAGCTTAGCCATATGCTAAAACTTGTAGCTCACACGTGATTTTAAGATTTGGACTCCTTATCCAAAAACACTATGCAACGTTGATGTTAAATATGAAACTTCTGGACTTCACAGTTTTGATAATGCCCTGATTTTTTGAGAATAACTCGCTCATTTCTTATTGGATTGAGCTCATATTTTAGTATAATGTTTTTGGGTATGTTTGTAGTCTTCACTACAAAATTCATGATTTTCGGATAGATGGTTTAGGAAAATAAAATTTTCAAATTTGCTGGTTGGAATTTAAAACTTTTTTGAGTTATTAGTGTAAAATTTTCATATCTCCCTCGTTTCTTATCGAAATTGCATATACCTTATAGTTTCAGAAAGTTAAGACAGCCTAAAAATTCCTCTTTAAACAAAAATACTGAATTTAAATGTTTTGGTAATTGAAATTAACTCACAAATTGTTGCACCAAAAATGCATTTATTTTAATAAAGTAGATTTCAACATAAACAAATTATTAAGGGGACATATTTTAAAAATTGAATTTAAAAATCACTTAACTAACCTAAAACACTTTTAAATCCAATTGTTAGGACACCTCATAAGCTTAAGGAAGCATTTTAGGGATAAGTACGCATGTTTTGTGGTGCTAGGAGGCCGGTCTAGCATATGACTTTGCATGTATTGAGGTACGTAAACCCGTTGGGCACTTATTTCCATCTCATTCCCAGTTTTACATTTTATTCACAATCACTTGGACTAGTGTAGCTATATGTATTCTTGATGCCATGACTTGTGTGACTTTACTCAATTTATGAGTTTTTTCTATCATGACATTACATATGTATTGCTATTTTTGGACTCTTATACTTATGTTATATCTTTATTGCTATCATTGATATATTGATTGATTAGCATGCTATTAATGTAGAGGAGTTGCGTTTTGTATCCTTATGCCTTGTGTGCTTTGCTAAACATATTAATCGTTAAAATCTTAGCTTATGTAAATTCCTGATAGTGTCAAAGTAGTTCTTGCGTCTAGGTTCCCTGACTTGATTTAGATGAGGGACACACTAGGTCAGTGGACCCTGAGGGTGTCGGCACTTACCACTAGTATTGTGCGGCATACAAGATTAGTGAATCTCAGGGTTGTCAGTAATATATATCTGGCTAATGTGATGAAACTCATGACCTTTTAAGAGTTGAATAATAGGTATATGTGATTAAACTCTCGACCAAACCAAGATCATTACTACTTCTTCTTAAGTCAGTTTCATTTTATTTAATTTGGTACCTTCAAGCATTCCTTTCAACATTTATTTCACTACTTATATGCTTTTAGTTACCGTTTGTATATTTGAAAATATGAATACGTGACCTCAAGATTTAATTACTGGGGCTTGTCATTCTGTTTTGTGACAATATGCAAATCCGTCGAGCAGCATACCGGGAAATGAGAATATTGATGACTACCTCTGAGCCTCAGACCTTCTTCTTGACACGTGTCGAACGTGCACAATAATTTTTCGTATTTTACTATTATTTTGTAGTAGGTAAACGAGATATCGTATCCACAGAGATTTTCCAAATCTCAAAGGAAAATATTTTTTCTTATTTTTATTAATTTAGTTAATCTAATTAAATGGGAATTAAAATATTAAATAACTAAAAACCATAACTACTAACTTAATTAACCAAATTAACTAACTTAATTCAAACAATTTAACTTAAACTAAATTAAAAATACTCAAATTCAATATAATATAAGTATCTTAAACAAACATCTAAAAAAACCACCAAACAATGTAATATACTTGTATTGCTTTCAAACACTAGAACATAAAATTACTTCATACTATAATTATAATCATAACATATGGAATCTTGGATTCATTAAATCCTAATTTATAATAGATTGATAGCCTTTAGCTAGCCATCGATTTTCTTAAATTGAATGGAAAAGCCACATTCTTATCATTGTAAATTTATCCATTGGATAAAACACAACACCTTAGAAATATGATAGCATTACTCTCAATTAAGATCATGCATAATCTAAGTCAATATTAACCAAAGCCGCATAATAAACAACTTAGAACACAATCACCTAGAACATCCACTCGGGAAAAGCCCTATAGATTAATCATAGTTACTAATTCTATAGTTGTTGTCAATAACTATAGACATAGATTTAGAATCAAAATATTACATAACATATTTGCAACTATGCATGCAATATTAATCTTTTTAGTTGTAATATGCAAAACAACTTGTTAAATCTGTGATTGACATGTACGAATAGATTTAAAGCTTTAAGTTCATGATTCCTTAGTTATAACTATCTAGCAATTCATAGTATATATATATATGTCTAAGGTTTGTTTAGATTGATAGACTACTCACTCATGCTAGAAATAAACAATGCAAATATGTAATTAAAAGACATAATGAATAAATAAATAAATACATTAAAATAAATCAAAGCTCCAATGTAGTTTCAAACAACAACTAAAATATGTAAAATAGGGTTAAGAAAAAACAATAGAAGTAAATGAGAGAAAAAGAGATAGTTATATTGAAGCTCTCTAAACTTTTTTATAGTCTCTCTACGTATAAATATCCTACATAAACTCGAATTCTTCATGCTAATCTAAAAACCCGTAACCGACCTCAGCGATTCCAAAATTGTATACAAATTGATGAGTTAATCACTAAGTTTAGCTCTCAGTGCTCTACTGATTTAGCTGACGATTTCTAGTATATTCTTCGATTTGCTAAGGATTCACTGGCATTTTCCTGCTGCTGATTTAGGTGGCGATTCTTAATGTAAATACAAATCGTTGGCTAATCGTTGGACTTCTTTTCCAGTTAACTGTTTTGCTCATCTTCCTTTTTTTTCTTCCATTTCTTCATTTTCTTATTTAAATTCAGAAATCACAAAAAAAAAGAATACCTAGTGTAATGTCATCATTTATATCTAAAATCAACCTAAATTACACTACAAACATGTCTCATTATTGACTTTTCAAATACCCCCAATCTCAACACTTTGATGTCTCAAGCAAAGGAATACTCAATCATATTCTCTTTTCATTCTTCATAAACTGGTTTCAATCTAATTCATCTTAACTTTAAATAATATATATTTTAAAATAGAAATGTTTTTCAAACGAAAACATATTACACCCAAGTAAATGATAGTTATGACAAAATAAAATGATTTAGACAAAATAGAACATCCATTAATGATAACTTAACTATCTAATGTAACACTCTTCAGAACTAAAATTCTATTACCAAGGCTAATACACAATATAAGTTTTCTTAATCTTTACTGACAAGCATCAAGCTTAAGATAACTAGAATATAATCTCAAGACACAAAAACCACTAGATTAATTTTACTAGTTGAGGTATTCAATTTAGTGTATACATCAACTAGTAAAATTAATAAAAAAGGTACAAAAATTGATTCCTTCTATCATAAAATTCACCTGGATAATAAAAATATTACTTCCATTCAAAAATCTATTCTATGTTAATTATCATTCTAACTAAAAATAAAGTAAAATGAAATTCATACTTACTTGAATTCGAAAGAAATTTGTAAAATTTTGTCAACTTTCTTGAATATCAGATAAAAAGTTTGAACTTTTTGGATCAATTCTGAACTTATCTTCTACATTTCTTGTGTTTCCTTGCTTTCCTTGCTATCATTGTCAAACTTCACCTACACTTAACCCTAAAATATCCCTAAACTCATTCCAAACCTTGTCTTATAGTTTAAAAATGAAGTTGGGTTTCCAACAAAACAAACATACCACGTGAAGTATAAAAGAATTGATATAATCATAAATTTGACAATCAATATATATAAATAAACTTAAATTTAGAATTATCATAAGACAAAGTGCATAAAAAGAAACTTATGAATAACCACAACCACTATATATCAAATGTATCAAATATCACACAAAACACTTAATAAAATTATATCACATAGTATACCACTACCATAAACACAAAGTATCACCATTAATCACAAAATATATCACCAAAACTGGATTTACATTGAAGACCTCACACTATATCATTTAGAGACAAAAAAGGTAAATAGAATAAGGAAATCAATGTCGTTGTCAAGAAGTCACGTCGTCATCGTCCTCTACTGGATTAATCCTATAGCACTTGTAACTTATAGCGGGGTCGTAGAGGTGGTATTCCTGACGAGGCAATGTTGGATCATCAAGGTTACTACTAAGTGTAGCCTCATCTGTGTAGATGGTATATAAACCTTTGTGCCTCATTGACGTTTGTTTCTCCTAGACATTGTTCGCTCCATCCTATAGATGCTCCTTGCTAAGGCCCTCTGGTTCTTGAATACCAGTTCTTGATTACGCAAAGTTGTCATGAGATTAAGCATAGTTGCACCCATGAAGGCCATCTGCGACTCTTCCATGTATAGTCCATCATAATCCCTAGCAGGCTGTTCCACATTTGGGTCATGTCTAGCTTTCGACATTTCCTCCAAAATTCTCCCTGTGTCATCTCTGATTTTCTTTCTTTGCTTAGTTTCTTTTATGGCTATCTCAGACCTTTCTCTTTCATCCTCTGTGTCTTCATAACCATTAACTCTTCCATACCTCTCTATAACCTCATCCGTAATGGTCTTCTCTAGTAAAACATCCATGTCAAGCCCAGCCATGTTCAAATGATCCGCTCTACAAAAGGTCGTAATCATCAAAGGGAAAGGTAGTCCATCATTTTTCTTCGTGGTGATGACACTCCTAATCGATTCATAAATAATCTTGCCAACATCCAAGTATCATAATCCCATAACGATGTGGTAAAGTAGGGCGACCATGTAGTTCACTTTCTCGTAATACTGCAGGCTCTGCTGTAAGCTGATGTTAATGAAATAACGCCTAGTTCTAGTGATTTTTCTAAAAAATTTGGTGGTTATGTGTTTTGGGTACCCCTCCGTATAAAAAACAAATCCATCTCCATGGATTGCCTCTACACCTCCCCTGATTATCTCGGTGGGGGTAGTGGTACTTTAAAGGATATTTGGGTTTAGGGTAATCATCGTTTTGTTTTTGGTGAAAATTCGGTAAACCAAAATACTGATTTATTCTTGCAGCAGAATAATCTACTGTTCTACATTGAACTTGTGACTCGATCTTACTCTCACTTCCATATGCATTGGCATAAGACTTTCTCACCAAGATATCATAACCCCTATCACTATGAACATCTTCTAGGTCTAAGTGGTTATAGTCACTAGCCAACAATCCATTATCCTAGGTTTGTATTTCAACTCGTTATTTACATTAAATCCCCTCTCCAAAATTAACTCTCTCTTGTTCTAAATCATTCTTGAATTTTTCAAAAGCCTTCTCATTGACAAAGTTCTCCTTCCTAAGTATGTAATTCTTCACCCCCGTCGGTATCTCTTGTTCAACTTCATCCATTTCCTCCTCCTCATTGACATAATCATCCTTGGTATTGAAACTAAATGATGATGGTGAAGTAGGTTCTCTTTGTGGTCTAGTCATAGGTCTGTTAAAAGAGATTAATGTAGGTTGGATTTAGGAAACTGTAGAGTTAGTCTTTGTGTTCTCTACAAACTTCCCCTCCCCTTTCTCATCTCTTGAACCTCAACTTTTTCCACCTCTGGCCATTTGGACAAGTATAAGTAAAAGAATGAAGCTATAAAACTATTTAAAATCAAATTTGTCGGAAAAGTATTCGGTAAAACTAAACTTATCTATCAAAAAGGAGAAATTCATTGGAAAAGTCCTTTATGAATTTAGAGTTTGAAGTTTATATGAAAGTTATCGATAAAGCATAATTGAGAAAACAATCGTTTGTATGTAATTCAAATCAGTAGATAGAAATGCACAAAAAACCCCTAAACTCATTTGAAACTTAGTCTCAAATTAGCTTGCGTATAAAATTCGATTCATCTGCTATATATGAAAATTAGTTCAAAAATTCGATTGCGAGAAACAAATTATCATATCACTCCCATAATAGTATTGTAATAGAAATAATTTGATATCAAAACCATTTTAGAGTAAAAATTTCGAAATTTAGCTTCTAACTTAATAAGAATTCAAAATCGGTGAAAAACCAAAAAATTTAATCAAGAAAGGGTTAGGGTTTTTGTTTATTACCTTCTTGAAAGTAATTCTTTCAACATTCGGATTCCAAATCACTTCTCTAGAACGTCCCTCCAAGCTCCAACTCGAACTTCCTTGCTAAAGCTCTAGGTGGCTTTACATTCTCAAAACTCACCAAATTTTTGGTTGAATATGTGAAGATTAAGGTGAGAATCACTTAAATTCACTAAAATTAAGTTTTGGAAGGTTGAATCTAGTCAAAAACTGGTCTCTTGATCAAAAGGTTGCAATGGTTTGTAAGTGTGAAATGTTTAAATGTGGCGATTTGGGGTTTCTGTTTCTAAAAACTCGAATTCGTTCTCAGCGAATCAGGGTTTAAGTGGATTCGCTGAGAAATCGCTGACAAAATCGCTAAAAATAAGCTTCAATGGGTCAACAATTCGTCCAGCGAATTCTTATTATAAGTGCGAATTGGTGAGAAATCGCTGACTTAAAATTACTCTGAAAACTTTACACACTGTTGCCGATTTTCTCAGCAAATCCTAGTACAAACTAGAATCGTTAGGAAATCGCCAGCCAATTTTTACTATTTTCCAATTAAATTGATTTTTCATTTATTTATCACATATTTATGCAATAAAAAGGTAGAATTATTCAAAATTATCAAAGCTTAACTATGATATGTATTAAGTGATAACTTCAGTACTATAGATAGCTAATTAATATAAAACTAATGCATGAAAATAATATTATACGAAAATAAATTAGCTCGATCAACCCCCTTTACATGAAATTATTTCGAAATTAAATTTCTAAAATATCCCTATTATAAGAGTCAAAAGTTGAGAGAATATAAAGACAACTAGCCAATCTTAATACTAAAACTGAATTTAAAGATAGAGTATGGGTTGATTCCCATAAAACATCTTTGTTTACTATTGTTGGCTCGACTGAACCATGCAGTTCTAAATTGATTTTATGAACTTAAGTGTAGAATTATCCACTCTTGTGTCATTTTAGAAAGTGATTGCTCGGCCATACACCTTAAAAGTGATTGTTTTGTTCAGATTATCCATGATAGCTTGCAAAGTGGCTAAAAAGGTCATCCTAAGATTAACGGAGGATCTTCGTTGATGAAGTGTGACATAACCAAAATGTCTATGGGAATAATGTACTTATCAATTTGAACAGGTACATTAGTAACCACACCTATTAGTTTTACTGAATAACCATTTGGTATAGTAACTTTTTCAGAAGCAAGAACATCCAATTCCAATTGAGTATGAAGAAAAAAATGAATTGTCTTGTTGTTCGCTCTAGAACCCGTATCACAAATAGCTTTAAAATACCAAGCTCATTTGACCTTTATGTTTATATATATATCTTCTGGATCATCGAGCTTGACAATTGTTGAATTCTTTTTTTTTTCTTCTTATTCTTTGTAGATTTAAATTCTTCCATATTATTATCGTTCTCGACATTTTTCAGTTGCTTAACCCTCCATTCACTGGTTATTGTCTTTTGATTCGAAGTGTCTTCAACTTGCTTATTCTTGATCGTAACATTTTGATCTTCTATTATTACTACATTATAAACATATACTTCAGCTTCATGATGATTAGATTCTAAAGATTCATTATCATTAGTTTGTCCATTATCAAATTCATCAGGATTTTCATAGATATCTTCATCGTTGAGTTGGAAAGTGACAATTTTGTTTTCAAATTCCATAGACATTATTCCTTTAAATATATCTAACTTCATTTTAGCTATTTTAAGAAATGGTCTTCATAAAAGTATAGGTGGAGACTAAGATGATATTGAGTCTCTCATTTCTATAGATTTAGATTCTTCTAAAATTTTATCCTTTGATTCAGAGAATTCTTTCAAAATTTCATCATTATAAGAAAATTGTATAATTGATTCCATCAATGGTTTATTAATTTATATTTTCCTCAACGTTTCAAGAATGTTTTCATTATTTTCTTCCTCCCTAACTTCAGTTAATCATTGTGGAACAGGAGAATATGAATCCATATCTTCATTCAAATTATTAGAAACCGTATCGTTTTTATCCTTATCAATTAACTCAGACTTTTGTAAGGAATTTTCATATGCTTCAACTTTATCTAAATACCATGGGTATAGCCTTCCAGGAAAATGTGTATATTTCAATTGTTCAATCATCCATTCTCCAATAGGAATGACATTAGCCATCATTTCTTCTTCTTCTTCTTCTTATTCAAAAGTCTTATGAGTTTTCTTTTTATTATTCTATTTAAGTATTTTCCCATTTATAGAGTTGTCTTTCTTATCACTGAATAAAGCATTAACTTTTGCTTGATTAGTAGGAGCAACATTAGCTTGAGTATGTGCTTTAGCTTGATTACTTTGTTGAGTAGTTAACCTATTTATTTGTAAATTCATTTGACTTAATTGATTTCTCAATTCATTAATAGTAGTACAGTCTTAATCTGATTTTGAGAAATCAGTGTAAAGTTTTGATGACTTTGACTCATAAAGTTATGCATGATTTGCTCCAAGTTTGAATTCATAGGTTGAGTATTTTGTTGAGGTTGCTGATTAGGTGTAGATTGCATCTGAGCTCTTGGTCTAAAAGTATTATTATTTAGATTTTGAGGACCATAACTAAGATTTAGATTTGTTCTTTCAAGATAATAAGTATAATTATTATATTGATTTCTTAGGGGACCAAAAAATTGATTCATCATTGCATTAACCTTTTCAGTTTTTTCTTTATGTAGAGTAGGACACGCATCCGTAGGATGTGTAACCTCATTACAGAATCCACATGCCTTAACTTGATTAGATTTATCATTATTTAACAGCTTAACCATCTTAGAAAGTTCATCAATTTTATCATTAGACGCATTATTTCTTTTATTATCCACTTCATAAAGTTTTTTTCTTGAGGATTCAACCTTTTTACCATATTGCTTGGATTGTTTTGCCATTTTATTATTTGCTTCTTTTGCCAAAGTAATGCTATTTAAAATAGAGATCCACCACGTACTGTGTCTAATAATCTTTGTTCAAAGTGATTGAGTCCTTCATAAAAATATTATAATAAAGCTCTTTGAGTATATCCATGTTGTGGATAAGAATAAATTAATATTTGGATTCTATTCGAAAATTCATTAAAGTATTCATCATTTTTCATCTTTGCAATTATGATTTGCTTTCTATAAGAACTATTTTTTTCTAGCAGGCATATACTCATCTAAGAAAGCTTCTAACATTTGAGTCCATGTAGTAATTGAATCTTGTGGGAGATAGAACAACCAATATTGTGCTTGATCTTTCAATGCAAAAGGGAAAGCCTTAAGTTTGACTTGTTCTAAAGAACCCTCTTTCAGTTTCATCTCATTAATGTTATGTTGATACTCCTTCATGAATTTATGTGGGTCTTCATTGTCTTTACCATAGAAGTAAGGTAAGGCACTAATAAACCCAAATCTAAGTTCAAATTCAGGAAATCCATCGGGGTATGTTATGCACATAGGCTTATATGCTGTAACATTTTGACTTGCTTGTCTAAAAGTGAGTTATCAATTGTTGTTATTATTATTGAAAACTCTATTATTATTATTATTATTATTATTATTATTATTATTATTATTATTATTATTATTATTATTAATGACATTGTCATTAATTCACTATTTTTATCTTCCATCTTATTAGCTAAATTTTCCCTAAGTTGTTGTCTTAGACTCCGATTAAAAGTTCTATCTATTTCAAGATCATACGGATGTAAAGATCATATAGAATTAACACGACGAAGTGTGTAGACCATACAACGTCTAAAATCCTTAGATATTATTTAAAAATCCTCGACAACGATGCCAAAAACTGACATGTGTCGAGCGTGCGCAATAATTTCTTGTATTTTACTATTATTTTGTAGTAGTGGTAAATGAGATATCATCTCCGCAGAGATTTTTTAAATGTCAAAGGAAAGTATTTTTTCTTGTTTTTATTAATTTAGTTAATCTTATTAAACAAGAATTAAAATATTAAATAACTAAAAACTATAACTACTAACTTAATCAACCAAATTAACTAACTTAATTCAAACAATTTAATTTAAACTAAATTAAACAATACTCAAATTCAATATAATATAAATATCTTAAACAAACCTCTACTAAACAATGCAATATATTTGGATTGCTTTGAAATACTAGAACATAACATCACTTCATACTATAGTTATAATCATAACAAATGAAATCTTGGAATCATTAAATCCTAATTCATAATAGTTTGATATCCTTTAGCTAGCCACCAATTTTCCTAAATTTAATGGAAAAGACACATTCTTATCATTGTAAATCTATCCATTGGATAAAATGCAACACCATAGAAATACGATAACATTACGCTAAGTGAAAATCATGCTTAATCTAAGCTAATATTATTTGAAGCTGCTTAATAAACAACTTAGAACACGATCACTTAGAACATCCGCTCGGGAAAAGCCCTATAGATTAATCATATTTACTACTTCTATATTTTTTGTCAATAACTATAGACATAGATTAAGAATCGAAATACCACATAACACATTTGCAACTATGCATGCAATATTAATCTTTTTTAATTGTAATACGCAAAAATAACTTGTTAAATATCTGATTGACGTGTACGAATAGATTTAAAGCATTAAGTTCATGATAACTATCTAGCAATCTAAAGTATATACATGTCTAGGATTTGTTTAGATTGATAGACTACTAACTCATGCTAGAAATAAACAATGCAAATATGTAATTAAAAGACATAATGAATAAATAAATAAATATCGTAAGATAAATCAAAGCTCCAATGTAGCTTCAAACATCAACAAAAATATGTAGAATAGTTTTAAGAAAAAACAATAGAAGTAAATGAGATAAAAGGATAGAGTTATTTCGAAGCTCTCTGGCCTTTTTTAGTTTCCCTACGTATACATATCCTAGATAAACTCAATTTTTTCATGTTAACCCATAACCGACCTCAGTGATTTGTCAGCGATTCCTAAATTGTACACAAATCGTCGAGTTATTCACTGAGTTTGGCTCTTAGTGCTCCATCGATTTAGCTAGCGATTTCTAGTATATTCTTCAATTCGTTGAGGATTCGCTGGCACTTTCCTGCTACCAATTTAGGTGGTGATTCCTAGTGTAAATACAAATCGCTGGCTAATTGCTGGACTTCTTTTCCAGTTGACTGTTTTGCTCTTCTTTTTCTTTTTCTTTTATTTCTTTATTTTTCTATTTAAATTCTGAAATCATAAAAACAAGAGAATACCTAGTGTAATATCATCATTTATATCTAAAATCAACTAAAATTACACTACAAAACATGTCTAGTTATTGACGTGTCACTTATATTGCTCATTTTGTAGGTTTCGATATTTTGATGTATTTACGTACTCTATGTCCTTCATACCTTTGGGATTGAATATCTTTGGGTTGAGCGACTTGTTCCTGGACTTGTGTAATGACCCATTACCTTAATTTGGTTATTAGTGTTAACCCGAATCCTAATTAACTTGAGTTAGGCCCATGGTTAAATTCAACATAGCTCGATTAGCATGTATGTGGGTCTACGTGATGATTGGTTTTTGTGTGATGTGTTTAATGAATTTTATAGGTTAATTGAATTAAGGAAATTATTATAACCTATAGTTTGGAAAATCAAATGAATATTGTGAACTATCGGATCAACCTCGAGATGTGTGGCATGTCCCAATTAGTGTCACTTTAAGCTCAACACCATCAAAGTTGCCTCGAGATACCTGTTTGGTTGGATGATGAGATCGAAGCACGTGGTGGCAAGGTGGAGGTGGATTACTTGGGTTTTAAGACAAATGATGATGATTAAAACCCATCCTCATCCCCTTCTCTTCATCTTCATCTTCAGACCCTCTTCGTCTCTCTCCCTATGCTTCTCACAATCATCATCACCATCGTCTTCACATCTACGCTGGGACCACCATCATTGTCACCCTCATCGTGGAAATCACCTTCGTTAGTAAGCTTACTCACTCACTCACTCACTCACTCACTTTTCTTAACTATTTTTGTGAGGTTTGTGTGGTTTTTGAGGGTTATGTATAGTGGTAGGGAGGTGATGAGGGAGGTCCAGAGGTTCACTAGAACCTATAGACAGTAAAGGATGGTGGTGGTTGATGAGTGGTAATGGTGGGAGTCGCAGTGTTTTGGTTGTTGTTGTTGTAGTAGTTGTTGTTGTTATTGTAGTGTGTCGATGTTGTTGGTAGTTTTTGGATGATTTGGTAACAAGTTGAGACCCATATATGGACTCTTTAATGAGTTTGGGACATGTTTGGAGGTGTCCAAGAGGTCTGAGAGGTTGCGGGGGTCGTTGGGGAGGAAGGCAAAGTCGAAGTGAAGTGACAGTGAACGACGCCGCCAACGGTGCCACCCATGGCGTATATTACTGTTTTACAGCCATGTCACACCTTGAATGGCTTCATGGTTTCTGCCTATGGTGTGACTACGACGTGGTTTACAATGCTAAATGTTAAAAATCCCAAAAGTCGAGTTTCGCTTATCGGATTCGAACGAAATTTGGACAAAAGTTCTAAGATCACACTAGGACCATATTAACATCAACATGGATCCAAATAACTTGTATTCATGTAGATTTATGTCAAGAACCGTCTCACTAAACCCTGACTTAACCTAATTATCCTAATTAGGTACCTAACAATACAATTAATTAACTTTAAACCTCGAAATGACTCTCAATTCAATCCTTATAATGCTCCAAATCTAAATCTAAATCGTTATTTGAACCCCTGTTCTTGACTTGTTCAATTGGAGCCCCAGTTCTTGACTTGTTCAATTGGAGAAAACTAGGAAATCACATGAAATGTTTTCCGTATTTTTAAAATAATTTTGGCAGTACCACCTTTAATTATGAACTACCAACACCTAAAACCTAATAGAAAACAGAATGGGGAGAGGCCTAAAAGGGCTCATAACTCCCTACAGCTCACAAAATGATATCAAATTTAAATTATAAACTGAACTGCAAATTTCACAACAATAATTACAGCTTAACAACTTCAAACTAAAACTAAAACTACTTTTAAACACCAGATAATACAAAAACTGAACATTTAAGTCTCAAACTTATTTTCAACCAATTTGCGAACTTCCCAAGCTATATCTCAAGTGATTCACGTCCTACGCTCACCCTAAAGACAAAATAATATAAACAATACTTACATGCAAAACGAAAAAAGCTCTTTAGTAGAAGTCTTCTAGCTTCATCTTTCCTTTTCGATCATTCTTAGCCTCAAAACCTGATAAAGACATTTCGAGAACACTAAACAACAGTGCACAAAATAAATAGTGTCAGATAAGTAAACATCTACCTTGCTTCATACACTCGATAATAACAAGAGATATAAAGGAAATAACACAAAGCAAGATTCAAAGAAAGAAATTAAGCAATGTGAATCCCTCATTTCTAGTTTGAAGGTTACAAATAGGTTGGCCACCCCCAAAAGTAAACCTAAAACTGTACAATGAATTTAATGCATGCTTCTCCAACATTGCCCGCTTACAGATTTACTCTCATCTAGTCTCTTTCACCTAGACGGGATACCTAGTCTCGACTGGATTTACATGCACCTAGTCTTTTTCACCTAGGCAGGATACCTGATCGAGACCGAACTTGACAATGTGGTCTGTGTGACATGAATGCATGATCAAGAAATTCAAACCTCACCGTGCATTCTCTACACCATATCAATGTAAAAAGCAAGAAATAATGTTTACTTACAATCAAACAAACTTAAGTTAGTTAAACGAGTCCTCGTTCGCACGTTGCTCGGATTCCCTTCTCTAAAAAATCCTATTAAATCACACAAATTATAACTTATAAGTCTCGACTCAATTGTACTATTTTTCAACAATTTCTCATAATTTTCAAGTCATGTCGATGTTTAAACCTCTTAAAACCCTGCCCAATTCTTTTTAAAAACCCTAAACATTCCTCGAAACCTCGATTTCATAATTGGATTTCTAATTACTGTAATATATAGCTAATTTACCTCAAAAAGCAATTTTTATGGTCTTTCGAATCCAATTTGGTGTCTTGCTCAATCGGCCTTAATTATGCTTTACGAGGCAAAACCCCCGGGTAAAAAGTTTCATGAGAATCCCAAGTTTTTCATTTTTTTCCATGGAAATCCACAATTTCTATTTATTTGATCCAAATCCCATGTTTACTGAATTTTTCTATTTTTCGAGGATTTTCATTTTAATTTTTCCAAATTAAAACATTTTCTTATTTTATTTTTAGATGAGGGGGTTTAATCCTTGAACGGGGCCCGGTTCGGATCAGCTGAGCCTAACCCGATTCGGCTCGGTTTAGAGGATCAAACCCTTCATCGACCCCATTGAGACGAAACATAGTAGAGGCTCTGTTTCGTTCTTAACCTCCCCATTTTTTCTCTCTTTCGGAGATTGGGGTCTGGGCTCACGGTTTTCCTCTCCCCTTCGTCGTCCTCCTCCCCTTTCCCTTGAGCATCTTCTTTTCTGGCTCTATTACTATGGTTTCGTTTCGTTTTTTTGTGTATTTCGTTTCTGTGGTTGTTTTTCTTGTTGTTGTTTCAAACCAAACTTTAACAACCTCACCTCCTCATCTCTCTCTCACTCACATAGCAACGGTTACAACTTTATTAATTTGAATCAAAACCGATTCGAACATTCCATTACCAACCAGTGTCCAATTCAATCTACCACTAAATCAAACTCAATTTGATTTACCTTGATCGAGGCACCAACCTCCACGGTTCTCTCTCCCGATTCCAATTCGAGATATCACAGTAGAGGGGGAAGCTAACCAAAAAGATGAGAGAGATGACCAGTCGATGAACGAAGAGTAGAGAGATGAGGGACGAAACACAGTTGAAGACGATACACAATGACCCCGTTTCGATTGAGGCCCGCTAAGGGCACCCCACCATTTAATGAGGGCACCCAGTTAATGTGGGCACAAATCGATTTACCTGGGGCACCCAAAAATTAAACCCAAAATACCGAAAATGCCCCTCGTGCAAAAAACCCTCTCACCCACCCTCGTGCAAACCCCTGGGCACCCCACCACCCCCACCACCACCACCACCCTCGTTCACCGAATTCCTGGTGGAAGAATTCATTTGTTTTGAACCGACCAACGAGAGGAATCCCCGAAATCGTGTTCTCCGTCCCTCGCCGTGTGTTTCTCCTTCGTTGTTCTAGGTTTCGCATTTTGTAGGGTCCGGTGTGTGAGCCGATTTCGTCTCCAAATTAGGGCTCGGTTGAAGATCGAAGAATTAAGTTACATTTGGTAGAGTAGATGTAATGTGTGTGTGGCGGTTTTTAAAATGTAAAAAAATTGGGAAATCGTGGTTCTCGGCCACACAGCCGAGATCTGTCTCAACCGTCTCGGCCTTTGCGCGAGACATAAGCTAATATTTTTGGGAAGTCGCAGCCTCGCCCACGAAGACCGAAGAGTTAATCTGCGTATCGGTTGTCCACTTCCGATAGGGTCTCGATAGGCTCGATCGTCATAGGACGAGAGTCGCGAATCGAAATGGTCAATCCATCTCGGTGGTGTACAACCGAGAAATTTAAATAGGACTCGGTTATACAAGAACGATATATTGGAATACTTGTCGGTCATTGGTGACCGAAAATATGGGTTGTTTCACGAACCTCGCTTGACCGCGATATCGGAATGGATGAATTTGAACATTACGCTTTCAAAAAAATCTCCGTAGTCGTCAAACTAACAATGCAAGATTGAAAATCCAAAGACGACAATTTGCACCGAACCTTAATTAATTATAAATCTCCGTAACATTCAAACCGACTCTAAAAAGGGTCCATCCATAAGTAAACAACAATTAAAACACAACACAACATTTGCATATACATAGAACATTCGGACGAATTGGCAAAATTTCTAAATGTTTAGCCGTCTAGGTACAAGCTTTAACCTACGGTGTATCTAAATCTACAACAGTATGGTGGCTTCATGATCAGCGAGCTGCAATGGGCGCGATGTCTCGAAAAACGAATCCATCTCGCCAACCTTTGGCGCAGATCCTCAACGTACCGATCCCACGATGGATATAAGGATGGCAAATGGTGCATTCACATGCAACCGCACCTGTCAAAGTGAACGGTAGAACATAGAAGATATTGTCACAAACCCGATTAAGGGGGAAACAAACCAATTCACAAAAAAATCATAAAACTTACCCTAACCCAATGGATATTCCTTTCATTCGCCATTGCAATGATAAGTCTGTTGTGCAATGACGACGTTGGAGTACTACGTAGAGGTAGGTATGTGGAGGCACTCCCATGCGAGAGGTTGACGAGAATGACATTGAATGCGGTGGATACTAACAATCCCATGTCCGGAAGTGTCAACCATTCTTTGAAAGATGCCCCCTCTTGCTTCTCTCGGGCAATGCACCGCATTTTGACGAGCTCGAAACTCGAGCCAAGCACTTCCCGCCATAGGTATTCATACCCGATAATCTCATCGTACATCCGTCTACGCACAATCCTCCACCCGTCTACGTCGGCAAGTCCAAGCCCGAGGCTATACACCGATATCCACAATTTCCATCGGAAACCACATCGATAATGGCCTCAACATGTGGCAACCAATCCGGTTCTAAGCAATGACTATAAGCCATGTTAGATCCACTTTGCGTGCGTCGACTGGCACGACGCATTTGTGGAACCTTGCATTTCTTCTGCCTAGAAGCTTTTGTGGAGTGGGAGGACTCAAATCCGATTGGAGATTGGGGTGCCTCCAACACTCGGGGTGCCTCCGGTTGGAGACCCCGGTGTCCTCACACCCGCATCCTCAACTTCCTGCTCGCACTCCACAAAAGACGAAGGTGGACTAATCTCCCTGAGCTGCTCACTTTCAGTCCTCCCCCCCGCATCCTCAACTTCCTCCTCCCCCTTATCCAATCTTCCTGCGGTGTCGTGATTGTGCCTCCCACAAATCACAGTGACATACCATAAGGAGTCAGCATTCTCCTTGACGTTAATTTGGAAAGGGCATCCACCATTTCTTCGTACTAGTGTGAGTCCTCGCCTTTTCATCATTCCTTGATTTCTTTAAAAATTTTGCCGCTTTCCCCTTCCCAACTCTCTGAGCCAGTCCCCTATATGTCCCAGACCTGTCACATGCAATTTTCACCCTTCCCCTGCGCTTAATGCCCCCGACATCCGAGCGCTTCGTTACTAACACAAACTTGTTCTCGCCACCAATCGCTTGAAGCCATGAAATTGCCGCTTCTCGAGAGGGGAATGGCTTAGAAGGTGTAAAAGTGTCCTTGTAGTCCGGAAAATTACAAGATAACGGCATTACTCGCAATACAAACAAGTAAACACTATAATCAACCAAAATGTACAAAGCACAATCACAAAAAAACCCAAAAAAATAGGTTCTCGGTTGTACAGTTCTGAAACTTTCTTCATAGTCTCGTTTACGTGAGACCGAGAGTTACCATTACCCTCGGTCGTTTCATACCGTGACCTACGTGAAACCTCTCGGTCCTCTGCGACCGAGACATTACCATACATCTCGGTTCTGCGAGGCCGAAACAATCGCGCACCCGACCAGATACTTCGGATAACCGCAAAAAAAACACAAAAACATTTGCAACATTACCTCTAGTACGACCTCCTCTTGCACCGAAGCAGTACAATCCTCCATTATATAGTGGAAACAAGTTCGGATTTGAAGAAATTACCAAACCCTACGTTGACAAACAAATCATCATTTTCACTGTTATACGCAACTAAACAGTTCAAAAAAACCCGAAAATGGTTGTCAAACATTGTTACCTCGCTGTCGGACGAGCAAGAATCGATCAGCTCTTCGCCAAACGCAATGTGGCTGTGGCTTTGTGGTTGACGCTTGCTGGTGGGGTGCCCTAACTCCTTGTCGAAATGGTTTGTGGGGTTTGAACCATATATATATACGGGGGCAAAATGGTCTTTTCCATTTTTGCTGGAATTTTTACAAATAAGCTGGGTGCCCTCATTAAATGGTGGGGTGCCCTTAGCGGCCCTCTTTCGATTTGAGTTTTGGTTAAAAAGAGTAAGCCAATTTACCCTTTTACCCTTCACTTGTTATCTTTTTGTATATAACACCAAATGCCCTTTTGGTCTTTTGCCATTTCTATTTAATTTCATGATTATCTCTTATTTTTAAGTCCAAATTATACCCTGATAAATACCCCAAGTTCGCCAAAAATTGGAGAAAATACCAACGCAATCCGAAACACTCGGACAACGCGTCTAAATGCCAATTGAACAGTATTCACGACGAATAGAGTATAATACATACAATAAGCACACAACAAACAAAAATATAAAATTAGCTTATGATCTTTGGTCCATCACGCATGAGTCCCACCTCGGATACCTAAATTTCAAATCAAATTTGAAAATACTTAATTAGTTGTTTAATCCACCTTAGGGAATTCTCAGATTTCATAATTTAATCAAGATTTCCCAAGGAGACTCAAACGGTGTAACGAGACTAAGAAACCCAAATCGAGGTAAGTACGGATGATGGGTTTTACCAATATTGCCTAGATATGTAGTATATGTCGTTCATATAGTTTATGGACTTGAATGGGGGGCTATGTACAATGCGATGGTTTTTAATAAAAGGAAAACGATGTATGATGTGATCAGCGAGAGTAAACCCTGGAGTTGAAAATATGTTTTACAGGATAAGGGTTAGGTTCTAACCCAACCTATATGTTAAATCCTACTCAACTAAATAGGTTGTGTGGATTACACATTCACTATAGGTTTATGATAAAAACATTGAACATTGATGGATTAGCTAGACGAAGCATCGACCAATGTGTTGGTCTAGCAACACCTTAGTATCAAAGCTTAAGTTCTAGGTTTTCCTTAGTTTTAAGTTGAGGAATAACTTTGATACAATTTGGTATTAACTCTGTTACACTTTGGTACCAGAACCTAAGTTTACTAATTCCGAGAGTTGTCTCGAGTTATGAAAAAAACTTATCAACAGCTTTATCGTGGTTTTGGGGGGGGGAAGAAAATGAAAATAGTATTATACGTTATTTGTTGCATTTATTATTATCTAATATATAGATATGAGTCCCCTGAGTTCTCTGAATGTTACCATAATGGTATTATCTCTCCTTTAAATCTAATGGATGCTCAAGGATATGGTTTGTAGAGGCCTAAAACTCATGGTAACCAGGAGAATGTGGTTAAGTGGAAGTCTAAAACTAAGCAGCAAATTAGAGAACTCTTGGAATCCCAGGCAAAACACATGGTAATGCTAATGGCTTATATGAGACCACCAGCTCAACGACCCGTGATACATCCAACGTCCTGCCCGGAGGTTAGCAGGATTAGGGGCGGAGCTGAGACAGTAGCAGTTCTAGCAAAGCCATTGGTGGAAAAGATTCAGGCGATGGAGACAACTGCATTAGTGTCAGTAGATTACGAGAAGGCTAGATTTCTCGAAACACGTAAAGAATTCATGAAATATGATATAATGGGATTCAATGACACTATGGAGGATTGAGTAGCTGGGACATGTATACTTGAAATGGAGCAACATTTTGTTACCGTTGATGTTGAGGGCCAGTTTAAGGTCAAACTGATCACATTCTTGTTGATTGAATCAGCTCAGAAGTGGTGAAATTCCCAAGGGAGAGAAGGGAAGACTGTCATTAATTGTCCATAATTTAAGACCATCTTTTACGGGAAATACTTTTCGAAGTGAGTTAGGAATAGGAAGAAAAATCAATTCATACAGTTGAAATAGGAAAATATGTTTATACGAGAATACGAGCAAAGGTTCACATAATTGAGAGAGTTTGCTCGAAAAATGGTGGAATTGGAGGAGAACATGATAGACATGTTTCTCACAGCGCTGAACTATGAGATACCTATTGTAGTTTCACCTCATTCATGCACCAGTTATGCATTTATCTTTGAGAGCACTCTGAAGGTGGAATTCGATATATTAGCCAGACCTTCAGGAGTGGTACCTATTCCATTATAAGTACCACAATTTCCTGGGAGTAAAAAAACCTAAGAGTTTGCTTATTTTCATCCATCGAAGAGACAAAGGAGTCCAGTTAGAGCCTATACACCGATGGGGTCTGCAAGGATGACATTTGTTAGTGCACTGATTCCACTTATTTCTTAGGATTTAATAGTCAAACCACCTTTGCTAGCGTCTCAGTTTGGAGGTAAGGGCAAAAGTAAGACTCAGTCTGTGCAGAAACTGAGTGGATTTGGGCAGTTTCCATAGGCCAGTGGATTTTCTTAAAGGGCTTTAATGATATGTTATCGATGTGGGCAAGTAAGGCATATTCAAAGAGATTGTTCTATGCCCCCGTCCATATTGTTAAGTAGTAGCTGACACAAGAACAAACTCATGTAGTGGCTAAGGCAAATCCTGAAGCTATGTGGAGGCTTGTGGAAGGTATGTTAAACATTTGTGGTCGAAATATGCATGTTCTAATTGATGTTGGGTCTACAATTTCTTTTATTATTGGTGTAATGGTTGATGAGTTGAAATTGAAACCCGTTAGAGCCAAAACATTGTTCATTTTAAGTACTTCACTGAGTGAGAAAGTTTATCCTAACCTGATTTGTGAAAGATATGTTGTCAAAATTGGGGAGAATGAGCTCCCAATTGCTTTGAGGGTTATGGTGCTCTTGGAGTATGACACACTACTAGGAATAGATTGGTTAGCAGCGTACCATGCTAGTATTGACTGCTTTCTTGAATGGGTAATCTTTCAGATTCTAAATCTTTTTGAAATTATAGTATATAAAGGCTATAATCCTTCATGACTTGCAAATCGTGGAAGAGAAGCTACTCCTCGAGATTTAGAGGTTATGGTAGGGTTTATTAGTTTTGGAGACCTTGGTTAGGAACTTAATATTGGTAAAATACTTTTGGTTTGTGAATTTTCACAAGTCTTTCAATTTGACTTGCCTGGACTTCCACCACCACATGTCATAGACTTTATCTTTGATCATAGTCCTTGCACTAAATTTATATCAATTCCTCTATATTATATGGCATCGAAGGAGTTGCGAGAGTTGCATAATCGACATGAGGGGTTAGTACAGTAAGGGTTTATCCATCCTAGTATGTAACCGTGGGGAAAACATTTTTTTATGAAGAAGGATGAAACCCTACATATATGCATTGATTATAGATAGCTCAATCAGTGACTATCAGAAACAAATATCCATTGTCAATGTTCGACGACTTATTAGATCAGTTGAAGGGTGCAAGATGTTTCTTGAACACTTATTTGAGGTCTTTTTATCATCAACTAAGGATTAGGGATGAAGGTATCTCGAAAAAAGATTTTCAAACTTGATATGGGCACTTCAAGTTCACGGTGATATTGTTTGGACTTACAAATTCTCCTGCTATGTTCATTGACAAGTTAATAATTAGACATGTTTTGTAGTACATTTTAGGATGATTTTAGATGTAAAAGACTATATTACTCAAGGTTTTCTCTTGTTTTTATTATTTCAGGTAATAAATGGAATATATGAAGAAATGGAGTAAAAATGGAAGATTATGAAGGAATTAATCAAGTGGAAAGAGTATGCAAAACATCATCAACAAGGAATCAAGGAAAACTAGATTTCAATACTAGCAATTTTCTAGCGATTCTTATGTACTTAGAACTGCCACTCAAATCGGTGGAAACAAGGACTTCAATTCCACAGATTTACCCAGCTATTCCACTTAACCCTGAATTACTGAGGAATCGTTGGAGCATATTTTGAGGACTTTAGAGAACAACAATTAGTTTGAGTAAGTTTGGGATATTTACTACCTAAAATACTATAAATACGTCCTTAGGGTTACAAAATTAATTGTCCTTGAGTACTTAAATCAATATTTCATTACTCTAGGAGCCATTCATTATTATTTTAGTTTATTACTTTATTGTTCATTGCTTTTGGAGAAGACTTGAATATTTAAAGTATTTATTCTAGAGGTAGTTATCTATATCTTTTATTTATATTATTGAAATGCTATTTATGATTTTTAGTGAGTAGTTAGTTGATCTAAACAAAGTCCAAACATGAACTAGATCCATTTTGCTATGTAGTTATGATGAGATGATTATGTGTTTAATGCTTTAAACCAATCATATTCTTTGATTCACTTATTTAATAGATTATCGTCTATTGATTTTAATCATGATCTTTGTATTGCATGCATTGTCTACAATGTGTATCATGATATTTGGATTCGTTGTCTAATTTAAAGTAGTAATTATGATTGTTTGAAAGGTATGACCATTTAGGTTTTCTAGGCGGATTTGAAATCTAAATCTAATGTTGAAGTGGCTTTCCCAAAGTGTTAGATTTAGTAGTTTGAAGTTTTCATAAAGTGTAATATGATTTGATTGCGTAAAGTTAATATCTTTGTGTATTCAAAGAGGTTAGCCTAATAAAATTAAAACGTGGTTTTTTCTATCGGTATAAGGAAAACTAATGGTTGGTTAAAGGTTGTTTACTTATTTATGATTAGAGTTTAATTATCTATGGTACTTTATAAAGTATGATCATAACTATATGATTGAAGTTACATGTTTGGATGTACAACAGATTGATGTTTCATTGTTCCTTTTTTGTTTAGATATTTATTCATTACTAAATTGAATTTATTTGATTGATATTAAATTTGAATTGTGTTAGTTAAGTTAGTATAATTAGTTAATTATTATTATATTATAGATTTAATTAGTAAGTTTAATTACTATTTTAATTAATTAATTAAATTAAAGTAAAAATAATAAAAACCATTAAAAGTCCATTTTCCTAAAGAAGTTTGATAAATCCACATGGAGACGATTCCTACTTAACACTACTACAAAATATTAATTTTATAATATAGGAGGGAAATTTATTGTACATGCTCGACACGTGTTATTCATGGATTTGGTGCACAGGGTGCTCAAACCCTATCTTAACTAGTTTATCATCATGTTTATCGATGGTATTTCGATATATTTGAATACTCAGGAAGAACATTCGCACCATCTTAGAGTTACATTGCAAACTCTGAAGGATAATCAACCGTATGCCAAGTTTAATAAGTGTAAATTTTGGTTTTCGGAGGTCAAATTTCTCGGACATGTTGTTAATGCTGAGGGTATATCTGTTGATTCGATGAAGGTTGAGGAAATCCAGGTTTGGCCTACTCCTACCACAATGTCAGAGATTCAGAGCTTTCTGGGGTTGCCTACTCCTACCACAATGTTAGAGATTCAGAGCTTTCTGGGGTTAGCAGGTTATTAGAGGCTATTTGTTGACGGTTTCACTCGTATTTCTTTTCTAATGATTCGGCTAACACAAAAAGATATTAACTTTGTTTGGTCTGATGAGTGCAAGGCTGCCTTCAAGGAATTGAAATGTAGTTTGACTACAACTCCTGTTCTTACATTACCTAAATTAAAGAGAGAGTTCGCGATTTATAATGATGCTTCTCATTCAAGCTTGGGCTGTGTGCTAATGCAAGAAGGTAGGGTTGTAGCTTATGCTTCAATGCATCTCAAGATTCAAGAAAGAAATGATCCAGTTCATGATCTTTAGCTAGTAGATGTTGCATTTGCCTTGAAAAATTGAAGGCATTACTTGTACGGTGAGAAGTTCACAATATTTTTATATCATAAGAGTCTGAAATACTTGTTTACTCTGAGTGAATTGAATATGAGACATTGTAGATGGCTTGCATTTCTCAAGGATTATGACTCACTCTGGAGTACCACCCAAGCAAGGCAAATGTTGTTACAGATGGCTTAAGTAGGAGAAGAACATGCAGAAAGATTGTAGCTATTGCAATAGCTTCTTAGCTTTGACTTCTTGAAGAAGCATCAGTGATGATGATTTATGAAAGTCCAACTGGATTATGATTCTATATCTATAATTATTGACAACAATTATAGAAGTAGTAACTATGATTAATCTAAAGAGCATTTCCTTAGTGGATGTTCTAGGTGATTATGTTTTAAGTTGTTTATCATGCAGCTTTAGTTATTATTTGCTTAGATTAGGCATGATTTTCATTGAACTTAATATCATCGTATTTATATGGTGTTGCGTTTTATCCAATGGGTAGATTTACAATGATAAGAATGTGGCATTTCCATTCAATTTAGGAAAATAGGTGGTTGGCTAAAGACTATTAACCTATTATGAAGTAATTATAGTTATGTTTTGAAGTAATATTATGTTCTAGTGTTTGAATGCAATCCAAGTATATTGCATTGTTTAATGGGGGTTTGTTTATATGTTTGTTAAGATATTTAAATTATATTTAATTTTGTTTACATTAAATTGTTTGAATTAAATTAGTTAATTTGGTTAGTTAAGTTAATAATTATAGTTTTTAGTTATTTAGTGTTTTAATTCATATTTAATTATATTAACTAAATTAAGAAAAACAAAACAAAAACACTTTCCTGAGAATTTTGTAAAGTCCCCGTAGAGACGATAACCTGCTTATCACTAGTACAAGTTATAAGTACACAAGAAATTTATTGTTGTGCACGCACGACACGTGTCAATGCAACGTTAGTAGTGAACCAAAATTATTTTGGTACACAAGTCATAAGCGGTCTCTAGCAAGGCATTATGACTACCCAAGTAGCATGAATATCGAAATTGGTATAACCTAATGAATAACATATATCATATGCTTTTGTCGTGCGATATCTTTTGATTAAACATGAGGCATGGAAAGTCCCCCTTAATGTTCAATCATACTAGTCTTGATCTTTAGGTATACTGATAACATTCAAGTGAAATTGATCATATCAATTCACTTGGACTTGGCCTTTTCACAATCAAACATAACGAGGGATCCACTGATATCTCTCTCTATACGAGAGGGACAAATTCTATCTTGATTAATTTTATTTCGATTACACATCTTCATATATTATTCACATGGTAACCAATCACAACCTTTTTAATCATCCGTTTAAAAAACATTTGATTGTGTCAAATTACCATGCTGCTAATATTGAAGTTTATGGTAATATCAAGTCGAAGGTAGAAATAATATACCTATCATGAGTAACACCTATGAATTAATCTATGTGGTGTTCTCATAGTGGGTCGGTCCAGTACCTTATTCCCTAACAAGTGCTCATGATCTCGATTCGTATCCCTATACGCATGATCATCGCGTGACTATCAATCAAGATTCACACTCGTCTTAATTCATTATAGTTCACAGTATAATGACTGACTTGGGACATTTAGGATATTTTAACAAATACACATGGATCATATTATAAGATAAACATGCAATCACTTATAACAACATAGCAAACAAAAAACTCTATTTTACTAACTAAAATCATAAGATAAACAATATTTGTAGATTGACATAGGGCACATGCCCTAATATAAATGTACAACTATCAAATACCCCCAAATTTATTGCTTTGCTCGTCCCGAGCAAATATTATTCAATAAAATTCTAACTAGCTAATGCGACTAGACTCCAAAATAATGCAAACCTATGGACTCGCAACAAAAATATAAACACATCAAGTTTTATGGAAAAACAACCAACTACGAAAAAATGACCTTAAGCCCAAAAATCAACAAAAGTATGAATCCTTTGGTTTCACTAGATACTAAATCAACACAAAACTGAAGAGACTTAAGAGATTGTGAGTTGTCAAGAACATAGGCCTGACCTCATCAAATATCATACTTTCAGATCTAAAACTTGGTTAAAAGCCAAGGATATCAATCAATCATGATTTTTATTAGCCAATACATTCAAGCCGTAGGTTTACGATCTTTTTATTGAGCATTAAAAATGCAAAGGAATCTCATAGGCGATGCTATAACTCACACTCTTCGCTAATGAAGGCTTAAGACATGCATGAGTCAAGTAGATCTTTCATTTTAGTTGTAATGTGGCTTGGCGAGGCTCACAATGAAAAGATATGTATATGGATTCAAAAATGTTGGAAAACACTAGCATAGACCATACATACACGACATAAAGCTAAAACAAAGTGAATAACAACATAACTTTTGAACTTTCATTCACAATCACTTCACTATATTTTTTTACCAACTCATTTATTTTCAAGCGCTTTACGCACGTTATTTTTTTTCACAACTTTTGAAGTGGTAAACGAACTTAACAACTCAGAAACAACCCCCAAACTTAGGCTTTTCTTGCAATGAATCACATGACCTTTCTTTTTCAAACTTTTGGTCTAAAATAGGCTTCCCAACAACTAGGTAACATGGATATAAAGGCTATGAGGTTTTTTGGTTTTCATGATTGGCGCCAATAAAAACATGGTGAAATAGGCTCAAACATGGTTAACTAGTGGAAATAGATGATAGGTGGGCTATGAGGCTATTTATTTAACACAAGCATATCCTAAAATCATTCTCCTATAAATTCTTTGGTCTTTAAACTCTTCCCTCAAGTAGAGTGCAACCTCATTCTAGGACCCTAGAGATTTAACTTATTCCACTAGCACAGTTCTGACTTTAGCATCACTTTTGTGTCAAGCGCAAGACACATCCCTCGTAGTAGACCTTACGGTATAACACTGATCAAACCAGTTCAAGGACATGACAATGTGCAGTCTCTTACATCATCCTAAGTTTGCATCTCAAGGGCATGCATAAACAAAATTCACAACCCATAGGCATTAAAGTTAAGTTTGGGCAACTCTATATGCATCAAAATTGTTCTTAAGACTCTAAATGCATGGAACAAATCATATTTATTCTCAAAAACTTTTTTATTTTTATTTTTATTGGAATAAAAAAATAAAAAAGAAACTGCATGTGAACATGATATGGACAAAATAAATGAATGCATGTATGAATGAATGAATGAGATGGAGAGATAAATGATATGAATAAGCAAGAAATGAGTGATAGACAAGCAGAAGAAATGATCGAGAATAGAGGGGATAATACCACCATTACCATCCATAGCAAGCATTGGCTTAAAAAGATTTGAAATGATTATTCCTGTCAAAGCTTGCATTCCCAAACCATTCAAACCAACCTTCCAAGAACCTATATACCCCCTTCCCCCAAACTTAGTATAAACCTTGTCCTTAAGGTTCAAAATAAAGTAAGGGTAAAACAACCACAAAGACAACAAAAGAAGGTGAAGGAGAACGAGTAATATACTATGGAATGAAAAGTAATAGTAAACAAGCTAACTACCATGTTATTAAGCAAGAAACAAAGTCTCCACAGCTAATAAAAGGAGAGAATAACTCCTAACAAGAGAGACTATTCATTAATGTTATTTTATGTATTATATATTTTCTTTTTTTTTTCTATCTATATTACTTTAAACAATCTATATATTAATGACCTATGTACAAACGAAATGTCTTTATTTACAAACTAGAATCCTAGTATAATGAGGGACTAAAAGTGTTAAAGTCAAGTCAAGTATATTTTATTTGAGACCACAAGTCAAGTTTCATGCATGCTATTCCGAAGATGTTCATGAATTCCCACTCGCACAGGAAACGGATCCACAAAAATTTCATAGACTCATAGAAGCATCATTCACAAGCATAGATTCAAATTTCAAGTAGAATGCTAAAATAATCATGAATTTCAACATGAAAAATGTTTTGAAGTCAACGACTTGCAAGGCATTATCCATCTTGTTGAAACAAGGGAATGGGATATATGGGAGTGAATCATGCATGCTAATCTAAATGATACTTGATCGACGTGCACTTAGATAATCTTATCTTTATTCATGCTTGCTCAAAGACATAAAAGTACCTACAAAAGTCTTATAACCAAAAGTATCAAAATTAGTATGTACAAGAAAACCAAAACATGAAATGAACGAAACAAAATTGAACTTCATATTGGTTTGCCTCCCAACAATCGCCTTAATTTAAAGTTTACGGCTAGACTTCGTCATGATCAATCCGAGTACTTTGGGATGACAAGAGTCTCGCTCTCTAAGTCATGAAATGGGGCATGCTCATAGAAAGGCTTATGTCGATGCTCATTCACTTTAAAGATCTTCTCGGTATCCATGCTTTGAATTTCTACTACACCATGCTCAAAAACATTAGTAGTAATGAAAGGCCCGATCCAACGGGACCTTAATTTATCAGGCATTAAACGCAAATGAAATTGAAAGAGTAAAAATTATTAACCCACTTAAAAAGTCTGCCTAGAGATATGCCGGTCATGAAATGCCTTGGTTTTGTCCTTGTAAATTCTCACACTCTCATAGGCATCATTGCTGATTTCCTCCAATTCTTTAATATCAAGCTTTCCTTCCTTTCATGCATCATCAAGTCGCATGATACACTCCTTCATCGCCCAAAAGGCCTTATGCTCAAGTTCAACCGGCAAAAGACATGTTTTCCCAAACACTATGAGGTAAGTACACATGCCAATAGGAGTCTTATATGTTGTTCGGTAAGCCCAAGGAGCCTCATCAAGACGTGTTCTCTAATACTTTCGTGAAGGATTAACCATTTTCTCTAAAATGGCGTTAATTTGCTTATTTGAAACTTTGGCTTGCCCATTTGTTTGGGGATGATAAGCCGTGGAGGTTCGGTGAGTGACATGGTACTTCTTTAACAAGTTTTCAACAAATATATTGCAAAAATGAGTGCCCTTATTACTAATAAGAGCCTGGGGTGTGCCAAATGTGGTGAATATCCTCTATTTGAGGAATTCACACATGACTCTATAATCAATTGTTCACGTAACCTTAGCTTCGACCTATTTAGAGACATAGTTAACGACAAGCAAGATGTAATCATTACTAAAAGAAGGTGGGAATGGTGACATAAAGTCTACACTCCATAAATAAAAAACCTCATAAAATTGAAGTGAAGTGAAGGGAATTTGGTATCTTAGGCTCAAGTTTTCGCTCATTTGACACTTAGGACTAGTCTTAGTGAACAAGTTAGCATCACAGAAGAGGGTTGGCTAGTAAAATCCACACTCCAAAACTTTCTTCGTCAATCGAAGTGGTCCAAAGTGACCATCACATGCATGTGAATGATAAAAAGCCAAAATAGAAGCACATTCGTGTTGGGGAACACAATGACGAATGACTTGATCGGATCAAAACTTCTAAAGATAAATTCATCTTAAACATAATGCTTCGAATCACTCTTAACCTTATTCTTTTGCACTCTAGTGAGTTGAGGAGACAATGCTCGAACCGTGAGATAATTCATAATATCAGCATACCATGAAAGTTCATCCCTCAAAGAGAATATGTGCTTATCGGGGAAGTCATCTCTCAAATGAAGTGGGGGCTCACCACTCTCAACACCACTAAGATGGCCGACAACAAGATTTTCTTCTCCACTTTTATCTTTGATTTGTGATATCAGACTCTTGGAGCAAAAGAATCCAACGAATCAACCGAGGCTTGGCCTCTTTCTTTGCCATTAAATATTTCAAGGCCGCATGATCGGAGTAGACAATGACGTTGGTTTCAAGAAGATATGGCCTAAATTTATCCACTGCATACACCACGGTGAGAAGTTCTTTCTTGGTTGTGGTGTAATTCATTTGAGCATCATCAAAAGTACAGGAAGCATAATGAATGACATGTAAGGCTCTCTCAACTATTTGACCCAAGATGGCTCCTACAGCATGATTACTCGCATTACACATGATCTGAAAAGGCAAGTCCCAATTAGGAGCTTTGATCATCGAGTTGGATGTGCGAGATGCTTTGAGTGTGTCAAAAGCATTCATGCATGCCTTGTTAAAGATAAATGAAATATATTTTTGTAGGAAGCTGCACATAGGTTGAGATATCTTAGAGAAGTCCTTCATGAAATGTCAATAGAAATTGACGTGTCCTAGGAAAAATCGAATTTCCCTAATAATGGTAAGGTAAGGCAACTTCTTGATAACATCAACCTTAGCCTGGTCAACTTTCAAGCTACAAGAGGAGACAATGGGACCTAAAATAAGACCTTGGTCCACCATGAAATGACATTTCTCAAAATTGAGGACCACGTTCTTTTCAATGCATCGAGCAAGGACCTTCGTCAAATTGTTGAGACAACTATCAAATGAATCACCATACACAGTGAAATCATCTATGAAAACCTTAATAAATTGGTCAACAAAATTAGAAAAAATGCTCACCATGCATCTTTGAAATGTGGCTGATGCATTGCAAATCCCAAAAGACATGCGATGATAAGCAAAAGTGCCGAAAGGACAAGTGAAAATCTTTTTTTCTTGATCTTCGTGAGCAACCATAATTTGATGAAGTCCGAGATAATCATCAAGACAACAATAGTGTGACTTACTGGCAATTCTCTCTAGCATTTGATTAATGAATGGTAATGGAAATGGTCATTTTGTGTGGAAGCATTAAGCTTCTACTAATCAATGCACACTCCCCATCCATTTTGGACACAAGTTGGGACTAAGTCACCTTCTGAGTTGCTGACTACCATGATTCCCATTTTCTTAGGAATGACTTGAACCGGACTCACCTATTTGCTATCCAAGATTTGGCAAATCATGTCTACAATAAGGAGTTTGACAATCTCCTTTTTGAAAACCTCCATTATGGGAGGATTGAGTCTCTTTTAGGCATTTGTATAGGTTTAGACCTTTCATCCATGTGAATGTGTTGCATGCAAATGGAAGGGATAAAACCTTTGATGTCAACAATTGTCCACCCAATTGCCTCTTTAAACTCTCTAAGGAATCTTAAGAGTCGCTCCTCCTCCAATGATGTGAGTCTAGCAGAGATGATCACCGAAAGTGTGTATTTCTTTCCCAAATACACATACTTCAGATGATTAGGCAAAGGTTTGAGCACAAGTGTGGGAGCTCGCTCCAAGAAGGGAGTAATCTTAGATTGAGATATAAGCAAGTCCATGAATGAGACATTGAGTGTGAGGAGAAGGAATCCAACACTATCACCATATCGTCGATGTCCGAGTAAAAAAAAAGTGTGTTCTTCATTAAAGAGTCGATGTAGAGATGGTTCTCAAGCACTATTTGAAGTGCATCGCCATTATCACTAGTGTTGAAGGTTCATTCCACAAAAGTATCAATGCAATCAAGGGCACAAACAGAAGAAATATCACTAGGATACCGCATAGCGTCATAGATATTATATTTAATGGTCTCACCATCAAACTCTATCGTAAGTGTACCATTAAACATATCAATCTTGGTGCAAGCCATTTTCAAAAACAGATGACCAAGGAGAAGAGACGACCTACGAGAAAAGATAAACCATTAATGCAAGGAAAAGAGATCGACAACAAAGAAATCCGTCGAAACGACCAATTCATTCACACTTACTAAGACATCTTCAAGAACACCAATGGGTTGAACAACGAAGTAGTCCGCTAGTTGAATGATTAAATATATTTCTTTGAGAGGACAGATATTAAGTGTTTTAAAGATGAAAAGTGGCATGACATTGATTGAAGCTTCGAGGTCACACATGGTTTTTTGGAGGGTAACCTCTCTAATGGTGCATGCACTGAAAACAAGCCGAGATCCCTACATTTGGAGGCAATTTCTTTTGCAAGATTTCAGAGACATTCTTTCCAACCCTGATATTCTCATTGCCTTTCAACTTTCCTTTGTTAGCATAAATTGCTGAGTTTTGGGGTTCATACGCAGCGGGAATTACAAAACAATTTTGACAAAAACCCCAACAGGATCCGAATCTAATTCCATTAAAAATATTTAAATCATGAAAACTTAATCATACCTCGGTTGCAATATACTTTTTTGATGGTTGATCAATCTCTAAGGCGCTGCAAACGACGGACGCCCTCTACCAGCAGTCCACACACGAACGGCGGACGAGATTCGAAGTGCTAGCTTACAGAGAATACCAAACCTTTTGTTTCTCTCCAAAATGATCCAGAGCGTACCAGAAAATCCTAATTCGTTTCTGAAACGAAAATAGAGTTTCAGCACTTAATATTTTCATACCTGTGTTTTAACTTAAAGCGTCTATTTATACAACCCTTGTATATAGACGGTTAAGTAAATTACACATATACCCCTACTTAAAGAAGTATAAGTGTAATACACCACAAGGACGTTTCTGTCATGAATTTTATCATATAAATTTTATTTTTCTGAACCATCTTAAAATCTCGCAAAACCATTCTTAGTGTGCGACCCAATAGGCTCATACAACGTTGGCAGTGTACCAAAACACATTTTGGTATACAAGTCATAAGCGGCCTCTAGCAAGACATTATGACTACCCAAGTTGTACGAATATCAAATCGATACAACCTAATCAATAGTGTATATAACATCCTTTTGTCACACGATATCCTTTTGATCAAAGATAAGGCATGGAATTGTCATCCAACATGTTCAATCATACTAGTCTCGATCTCAAGGTAGACTGAAAACATCCAAGTGACATTGATTAATATCAATTCACTTAGACTAGGCCTTTTAATAGTCTAACACATCGAGGGATCCACTGGATATCTATCTTTATATGAGAGGGACAAATCCTATCTCGATTACACAACTTCATCACATTGCTCACACAATAACTAATCACAACCTTTATAATCGTCCGGTTAAAGACAACGTTTGATTGTGTCAAATCACTGTGTTCCTAATGTTGAAGTCTCTGGTAATCTCAAGTCAGAGGACTTAAAAATATACCTATCATGATAAACAACTATGACTTAATCCATGTGATGTTCTCATAGCGGGTCGGTCCCGTACTTTGTTCCCTAACAAGTACTCGTGATCTTGATTCATATCCCTATACGTATAATCATCATATGATCATCAATCAAGACTCACACTAGTCTTAATTCATTATAGTTCCCAGTATAATGATCGACTAGGGACATTTAAGATAGTTCTGTAAATATCCATGAATCTTATTATAATGGAAACATGCAAATTAATTATAATAAAAAGCAAATGAAATCCTCTATTTTATTAACTAAAAGTATTCATAAAGATAATTAATGGATTGACCTAGGGCACATGCCCCAACATCTCCCACTTGCACTAGGGCCAATCATACATGCATCTAATGCCTAATGATATAACATGACCATCATGTTTTGCTTGTGGAAGAGCTTTTGTCAATGGATCCGCAACGTTGTCTTCGGTAGGTACTCTGTAAATCTTCACGTCTCCCCTCTCAATAATTTCTCTGATGAGATGAAAACGCCTGAGTATATGTTTGGATATGTGGTGTGATCTAGGTTCCTTGGCCTGTGCTATTGCCCCGTTATTGTCACAATACAAACAAACAGGGTTAACAATACTTGGAACCACACCTAGTTCAGAAATGAACTTTTTGATCCAAACTGCCTCCTTTGCTGCATCGGACGCTGCAATATACTCAGCTTCTATTGTAGAATCTGCCACAGTCTCTTGCTTCAAACTTTTCCAGCTTACTGCACCTCCATTCAAAGTAAACACATATCCAGACTGCGATCTATAATCATCTATATCAGTTTGAAAACTTGCATCTGTGTAACCATTTACAACTAGATCATTTTCAAAACCTCCATAGACCAAGAACACTTCCTTAGTCCTTCTTAAGTATTTAAGAATGTTCTTTACTGCTATCTAGTGACTCTCACCAGGATCCGATGATATCGCTTGTAGTGCTCAAAGCATATGATACATCAGGTCGAGTGCATAGCATGGCATACATGATAGATCCAATAGCTGATGCATATGGAATCTTATTCATACGGTCTCGCTCATCATTTGTCTTAGGACATTGAATCTTGCTGAGACTTATGCCATGAGACATTGGCAACAATCCTCTTTTAGAGTCTTGCAAACTGAACCTATTCAGCACCTTGTCTATGTAAGCACTCTGACTTAGACTTATTAGCCTCTTAGATCTATCCCTATAGATCCTTATCCCTAGGATATAGGCTGCATCTCCTAAGTCTTTCATTGAGAAACACTTCCCTAACCAAGACTTGACTTTCTGCAATGTTGGGATGTCATTTCCAATGAGTAATATATCATCAATATACAGTACCAGAAAAACATCTACACTCCCACTGAACTTCTTGTATACACAAGGCTCATCTTCGTTCTTAATAAAACCAAAATCCTTGATTGTTTCATCAAAATGAAGATTCCAACTCCGAGAAGCTTGTTTTAATCCATAAATGGATCTTTGAAGCTTGCATACCTTCCTAGAATTCTCAGGATGTACAAAACCTTCAGGTTGTGTCATATACACGTCCTCAAGCAGCTTTCCATTAAGAAATGTTGTTTTTACATCCATTTGCCATATCTCATAGTCATAATATGCAAGCAATGGCAATTAAAATTCTTATGGATTTAAGCATGGCTACTGGCAAAAAAGTTTCATCATAATCAACACCTTGGGTCTGCCTGAAACCTTTTGCTACAAGTCTTACTTTAAAAGTATGCACTTTGCCATCCATGTCACTTTTCTTCTTGAAAACCCATTTACATCCAATAGTCTTACCACCTTCAGGTAAATCAACCAAGTTCCAAACTTGGTTATCATACATGGATTGCATCTCAGAGTTCATGACACTTAGCCATTTATCTGAGTCTGGTCCAGACATAGCCTCCTGATAAGTGGTGGGCTCATTTTGATCCATAAGCAACACATCACGACTATCAGTAATGAGAAATCTGAATCTCTCTGGCTCATGTCTTACCCTACCAGATTTACGTGGGCTTTGTGTCACTTGTGGAGGTTCAACTGTTTCAAAACTTTGTTGAACTTCTAGTAGCAGTTCAGTGTTTATCTGTGATTCTTGAACTTCTTCAAGATTTATCTCACTCCCACTAGTGTTTTTTGAAATAAACTATTTTTCCATAAAGGCACCATACCGAGCAACAAACACTTTGTTCTCAGCGGGATTATAAAAGTAATATCCTTTTTGTTTCCTCAGGATACCCCACAAATAAACACTTGTCAGATTTAGGTGCTAGTTTTTCTGAGACTTGTCGCTTTACGTAAGCCTCACAACCCCAAATCTTAAGGAAAAACAAACTAGGTCTCTTCCTGTACCATATCTCATATGGTGTTTTATCAACCACTTTGGAAGGAACTCGATTTAGAGTGAAAGCTGCAGTTTGTAATGCATAACCCCGAAAGAATAATGGAAGATATGCATGACTCATCATAGATCGAAACATATCTAATAAGGTTTGATTTATCCTTTCAGAAACTCCATTCCATTGTGGAGTTGCTGGTGGAGTCAATTGGGAGACAATTCCACAATTTCTAAGATGAACATCAAATTCTTGGCTCAAATATTCACCACCTCGATCTGACCGAAATGTTTTGATAGTTTTACGAAGTTGATTTTGCACTTCATTTTGAAAGTTCGAAACATCTCAAATGATTCAGCTTTATGTTTCATAAGATATACATAACCATACCTGCTGAAATCATCAGTAAATGTATTGAAGTAATGATAACCTCCTCTAGCCATTGTGTTTATAGGACCACATACATCAGTATGTATTAGAGACAATAAATCACTTGCCCTTTCACTGTGTCCAGTAAAGGGACTTTTAGTCATCTTGCCTAGTAAACAAGATATGCACGTTTCATAAGTTTCTAAATCAAATGAATCTAGAAGTCCATCTTTATGGAGCTTCGTTATGCGTTTCTCATTTATGTGCCCGAGACGACAATGCCAAAAATAGGTTTGATTCAAATCATTTGACTTGAATCTCTTCGTATTTATGTTAAAGACTGGAGTATCAGTGGACCTTTTCATGCTTAGAATATAAAGACCATCACACAAATCAGCATTTGCATAAAATATGCCTTTACGAGAAATGGAACATCTATTATTCGCAATAATAAAATCAAAACCATCCATATCCAAGCATGAAACAAAAATGATGTTTCTGCTCAAGGCAGGCACAAAATAATAATTATTTAAAGTTAAAATAAGTCCACTAGGTAAGACTAAGTCATATGATCCAACAAATGGGCGAAGAACTTGCTCCATTCCCTACGTGGAGGATGACTTCTCCTTTCTTCAACTTTCTACTTCAGGTGTGTCCCCGCACATTTATACAAATGTGAGATCCACATCCGGTATCTAATACCCAGGAATCACTAGTAGATAAATTAATTTTAATAACATTAATACCTGTAGTGGTAGTCGCACTACCCTTTTTTCTTCTTTAGATCTTCCAGATAGAGTTTACAATTTCTAAACCAATGTCCAGGTGCATGGCAGAAATGACAATTTTCTTCCTTTTCTTTTGGGTGTTTTGAAGCAGGAACAGGCTGGGGCTTGACTTGTTCCATAGGCTTTGCGACAGGTGCAGCAACAGCCTTGGCAACTATAGCCTTGCCTTTGCCTTTCTTCTTCATTCCCTTTCCCTTTTGGACCATCAACATATTACTAGAGGGTTTCTTGATATTTTGTTCAACAATTTTGAGCATCAAATGCAACTCTGAAATTGATTTCTCCATATTATTCATATTGTAGTTCATCACAAATTATGAGTAACTCTCTGGTAATGAATTCAGGATCAAATCGGTAGCCAACTCTTGGCTTATGGGAAATTCGAGTCTATGAAGCTGGTCAACATAGCCCTTCATCTTCAGAACATGAGGACTAAATGACGCACCCTCAGTCATCTTGCAAGAATGTAGCTTCTTGACTGTCTCGAAATTTTCTTGCCTAGCTTGCTGTTGGAACATTTCCTTCAGCGTTACAGCCATGTCGTAGGCTTCCATTAGTTTCATGTCCTTCTGAAGTTTAGGAACCATAGTTGCCAGCATAATACATGCAACATCAATAGAATTGTTGACATGCTTATTATGCGCATCCTTCACAGCTTTCGTAGCATTGGCTGGTGGGTCCTAAGGGATTGGAGCATCTAGGACATACAACTTGCGTTCATGCTTGAGAACAATTCTCAAGTTTCTGAACCAGTCAAGAAAGTAGGTCCCAGATAGCTTATCCTTCTCAAGGATGGATCGCAGTGACAGGGGATTATTGTTACTTAAAGAGGCCATTGATCTACAATAAAGATTATGCAAGTTTATTTTAGTATAGAGGAATAGACTCCCACTAAATTAACAACCCTCCTAAAACATACTATTTATTTATGGGACTAAAATTCATATTTCACCTAATTCTATGACAGCTATGGCATGAAATACATAACTAGATTATTTAGGTAGGTAACAGTTACCAATTACATCTTATGTAATTTAGATACTTTTATGAGATACGGGACATCTTATGTCTTATCATGTTTTTTATCTCATCATGTGCCTAAAGCTCAAAACTATTTTGATAGTTTTATTAAGTCGGACCATTTTAAACATTTAGGTAACTCTTACCCAACTTGTCTCACCAAGATAACACAATACACCCAGCTATGGCTGAAACTATATTAGTGTGATCGAGGCCTTGACAAATGTTTAAAATGGATGGCACGAGACTTAAAATTTAATAGAGGGATCTTATTCAGTTTTAGTGATTTTATGTAAACAATGAAATATCATATATGTTATTGATTTGTTCAATCACTAAACAATTTGGAAATTTTTATACTGTTCATTAATAAAAGAATTTCTGTGCACTAGGATTAGTTAGACGGCGGTCTCGCTGACCGGTCAATGGCGATGATGGTTCCATTGACCATCGGACGGAAAAACAAGGGGCAAATACTTTTTTTTTTTTTTTTTTTTTTAGGAGACGAATTTCAATTATGAAAATTAAAATTCGCTATAGAAAATCATATTCTTCGCTCATTTTATTATCCTAAATTAAACCCTTAATTTATCCGAAATTAAGTCAATTAAAATATTTTTATTGACCCGAGACCAGATCTAACTAATCATCTTATCCAAATCCAATTAGGACTTAAGATATTTGAATCCTAGCATATCACCAATAACAAAATTCTTGATATTTATCTCATATCCAATAGGGATAACGAAACCGATTTTGCTAATATCTCCTAATATAATTTGTTATCTATTTCTTATCAAATAGAAATTTCATAACAAAATAGATATAACGAGATAAATAAATAATTTCGAAAAATAATTATTTGCAATTTCGGTCCTCATCCAAATAATCACAAACATGTAATTGAATCATGAACTACTATCCCAATCGAACCTAATCATATTTTTTCAAATTAATATTAAGACTTATACAATTTAAGAAACTTAAAACAATGTAACCTAAATATGCATATTGCATTACAGAGATTTCATCCATGCATCAATACACGAAAAATAAAGATTATACCTAATGGTGTTATGGATCACAGAACACGAAATTCAATTCATTAAAATTATTCGAATTAACCTAACATGGTTACTAGCATGTACGAAACTGATTTCAATTAAATCACGAATATATGTATCATATACACAAAACATGATAATAAATCTCACAGAAAACTTATGTATATCACATATACATCAACTATTAACATGCTTTCAATCATATATCATGTATATATAAGAAGAAAACATGCAATGAATTTAATGGAATCGAACTCGAAGGCTCTGATACCACTGTTCAGTTTTGGGGTTCATACGCAGTGAAAATTACAAAACAATTTTGACAAAAACCCCAACAGGATCCGAATCTAATTCCATTAAAAATGTTTAAACCATGAAAACTTTATCATACCTCGATCGCAATATACCTTTCTGAAGGTTGATCGATCTCTAAGGCGCCGCCAACAACGAACGCCCTCTACCAGCAGTCCACACACGAACGGCGGCCGAGATTCGAAGTGCCAGCTTCGAGAGAATACCAAACCTTTTGTTTCTCTCCAAAACGATCTAGAGCGTACCAGAAAACCCTAATTCATTTCGAAATGAAAATAGAGTTTCAAACACTTAATCTTTTCATACCTGTGTTCTAACTTAAAGCGTCTATTTATACAACCCTTGTATATAGACTGTTAAGTAAATTACACATATACCCATACTTAAAGAAGTATAAGTGTAATACACAACAAGGACGTTTCTGTCATGAATTTTATCATATAAAATTCATTTTTCTGAACAATCTTAAAATCTCGCAAAACCGTTCTTAGTGTGCGACCCAATAGGCTCATACAACGTTGGCAGTGTACCAAAATACATTTTGGTATACAAGTCATAAGCGGCCTCTAGCAAGACATTACGACTACCCAAGTTGTACGAATATCAAATCGATACAACCTAATCAAAAGTGTATATAACATCCTTTTGTCACACGATATCCTTTTGTCACACGATATCCTTTTGATCAAACATAAGGCATGGAATTGTCATCCAACATGTTCAATCGTACTAGTCTCGATCTCTAGGTAGACTGAAAACATCCAAGTGACATTGATCAATATCAATTCACTTAGACTAGGCCTTTTAACAGTCTAACACATCGAGGGATCCACTGGATATCTCTCTTTATATGAGAGGGACAAATCCTATCTCGATTACACAACTTCATCACATTGCTCACACAGTAACTAATCACAACCTTTATAATCGTCCGGTTAAAGATAACGTTTGATTGTGTCAAATCACTGTGTTCCTAATGTTGAAGTCTCTGGTAATCTCAAGTTAGAGGACTGAGAAATATACCTATCATGATAAACAACTATGACTTAATCCATGTGATGTTCTCATAGCTGGTCGGTCCAGTACTTTATTCCCTAACAATTACTCATGATCTTGATTCGTATCCCTATACGTATAATCATCATATGATCATCAATCAAGACTCACACTAGTCTTAATTCATTATAGTTCCCAGTGATAATGATCGACTAGGGACATTTATGATATTTCGTAAATACCCATGGATCTTATTATAATGTAAACATGCAAATTAATTATAATAAACATAAAATGAAATCCTCTATTTTATTAACTAAAAGTATTCATAAAGACAGTTAATGGATTGACCTAGGGCACATGCCCCAACATAAAGATCCTCAAAGAGCTTGACAAAATGGAGAACATGCCTTAAAGCATCGATACGAGGGATATTGATCTCTACTTTCTTGAAGACCTCCAAAATCTCTTGTTCCACTTCTTGCTTTTTTGTTAAGCATCAAGCATTGAGGGAAGGGAAGCTTGATTTGGAGGAGATGTGGGGAAGTATTTCAATCTCTTGCTCTACCTCATTAAGTTGAGGTTTCGCATTTAATTTCCCTTGCTTTGGTAGAGTCACTTCCAAATCTTTCCCACTCCTACTCCTCGAGGAATGCATGAGGGTCTTCATCCTTTTTTACCATAGAAGTGTTGTAAAATTTTCTTGTTATGCAAGATAGACTAAAAGGGAGAATTAGGCTATCCGCTTGCTAAATGTTGCCCAACAATCTACACAATTATGGATGCAAATCGATGAACTAGCAATAGGTTCTAACCAAGGCAACTGTATTCATGACTACAAAAACCATAGCTCAAACCATATGAATTAACACAATAATAAGAAGAATAAAAGAAAATCACTGAAAATTTGTATCAATCAAGAAAATCTCACATTGCTTTGTTGTATTTAAGTCTCCCTTGCTGGTTAAAGGATTTCTTTAGCCTCTTATGGATTTGAAATCCAAGTGTTAATTGTATGCCAAGATCAAATTACAAACTATTGGAGGAAAAATAGAGAAAAGTTGGTGAGGAAATTTTAAGAAAATGGGGGAGAGAGAAGAGGAGATGAAAATGAGGGTTAAGGGTTTTATTTTTGGTGTCTCTGGTGTGTATTTCCCTCATGCCCAATCGTGTGTATTATCAATCTCGTTTTTGCCCAATTGTGAAAGAGGAGCCTGCCATGTATCGAGGGAGGAAGCGTTTTCATTTTATTTCTATTAGAGAGGTCAAATACTACACGTGCGCCTAGGACGATCAAGGGTGGTTGATTAGTAAAGGAAAGAGGCGTACGTCCTTCAAGGATCATCCAAGAGCTATTGATTGGTGAAGGAGTGAGTGCTGGTAAGCATAAGTGTTGATGAGTATATTGAGCTACATCCAAGGCAGTGGTTGATGGAGGCAAGAATGATGCGCGGTTCAAGGCCTATCTTAGGGAAGCTTGGTAGTAGTTGTTGATGATGAGAGAGAGTGCACGAATGCATGAGGGACTAATGAGTGAGCCAAAGCCTATTTGATGACCATGTATACTGGAACTGCATCTAATTAGCTAATCGAGGCAAGATCCAAGGGGCTGAAGAGATGCACAAGATTTGAGGGGTGATTTGATGAGTCAGCCTAAGATCATCCATGGGTGGTGATGGATGAGGAGGAGGATGATATGTCTATCAAGGATGATCTGTGTGGCTCTTGGGACGCACGCATGAGCAAGTGTGGGAGATGCTTTTTTCGTCTAATCTGGACACAAATTTCAAGGATAATTTATGTGGCTCTTGGGGCTGTTGTGCTTCAAGTGTGTCACTGTCTACGTCGTTTGGCCTGCTTTATCAATTCTAATCAAATAAAAGCTCGTGTCCCGAGGCCGATCTGAATGTTGTTGCACTGCACTTGACTCGTTTTGTATATTTAGCTAGATTTTGTGATTTTCTTTAATGTTGAGTCTTTAACACACTTTTCAATCATTCGGTCATCGCCATGGCCTAACGCGAGTCCCACACTACTGCCTCGTAATGCATGCTGGCACGTTCTTTAATACGGATCATCAAAAAAACTCTAAAATCCCCCACTTTTATTCTTTTTCATCGAACATAGCCTAAAACGCAAAACAAACAATAATAAGTATTTATGAACTAAAATTGGAGACTTTGGCATCAAAATATATTACTTACATATTAAATTAAGGCATAAATGTATAACTAGCAACACACTTATCTCAATTAAAATTACTCAAACTAGGGTTTTTGAGAGATGTATGCTTGGTTGGTGGTGTCTGGAATAAGTTGCAAGTGGGTATGTTTTTGTTTTGAAGGGTTTTAAAAGCCCTTCATCGACGTTGACACCGTCCCTTACAGGGCACGGCGCCACCAGAGCATGGGCACGCCATCGAGTCCACTATGAGTATGAAATGCTCACAGGCCGACACTGTCCTGGCGCCGCTTGTGTTGGCTCATGGCACCATGTGTTAATACACACGGCGTCAACTAGTCCTTTTCAATAATTTTTCAATTTTTCCTTTAACTCCATATTGACACTCTCTCGGCTCTGTAAATTACTACGCAAAGCATCAGGAAAGCGTGAAATACCTGTATATAAAAATTTCATAAAAACTTACCTGGGATTTGTCGATTTACCTGACCTTTACCATTCTAACTCCTTTGCTCATTTACGTTCTTTGCTGAGTATGTTGACACTCCCCCATTCCGATGAAAATTCACCCGACAATAGTCTTTTCTACACATTTAGCACAAGACTTGTTAAAATTAGAAAAAATACTTACTAAAATGTTTGGATTGCTATAATTATTAATTAAAAAAAATTACTAAATTAAAACTGAAATTAAAAACTCCTTGGTTGCCTCCTACTAACGCTTCGTTTAACGTCCCAAGCCAGGCGCCTTTTTGTTCATTTAGTCCGAGTCTAAATCGAGGTACTCCAATTGTAGATCGAAGATAATGATATCTCTCTCATTGAGATGTATTTTTTGCCCTTCAACAAAGACAATCTTCTCGCTATTTTCATCCTCTTTGATACTCATTGTGATTATTTTCTTTCTCTCTTGCAAAATTACATTGGTAGTGTTCAAGAATGGCCGCCCAAGTATCATAGACACATCATCATCTATATCACGATCAATAATCTCAATATCAGTGATAAATGTGAATCTACCCACTTTCACATGCACATTCAAGACTCTCCCTATTGTTAGTACCAAGTTACCATCAACTACTTGCAAATTTGTTGTATTAAGACAATTGATCTTTAAACCTGCTTGTAACATGTCTCTTATAGGCATTACATTGGTTGAAACTCCCGTATCACACAAGTTGTTTCTATACTGGTGCCAGTCAATGCTTACTGGTATGCGTATATCTCTAAGATCTCTCCTCTTGCTTAGTTGAAGTCTCGGCATGAGCTTGACTTTTGGTTCTAGCTTCTTTAGAACAACTTAGATGTTATTTCCTTTTGGTGCTTCTTCAAAAGGTCTTTCATCTTGTTGTGTAACTCTCCGTTGTTTCTTCCCCTTATTTTACTTCTCATGGTGATGATCCTCTATTGCTTGAGCCCTTCAAGTTCTTTATTTCTCACTTCTGTTCCATGAAACAAATTAACCCTCTGGGCATTTACGTTAAATGTCTTATCACTATCATTCATTAACTCGACCACTCCATAAGGCCATGTAGCAACAACCTTGAATGGTCTTGACCATCGTAATCTAAGTTTTTCGAGAAACATTTTCAGTCTTAAATTGTATAACAAAATTAGCTGTCATGGTTCAAAAGATCAATATTTAATTCTTTTGTCATTCCATTACCTTGATTTCTCTTTGTGTAGCTTGGCATTTTCGTATGCATCCAAGATAAACACATCCAACTCCATCATTTAAAGCAATCTAGGTTTTTTTGCAGCTAAAGTTCATGTTGAGCTTTTTTATAGCCCAGTATGATTTATGCTCTAACTCTACTAGTAAGTGACATGTTTTTCCATACACCAACCGATACGGAGATGTGCCAACTAATGTTTTGAATGTCGTTCTATATGCCCACAATGCTTCTTCAAGATGGATGCCCAATCTTTACTCTTTATGTTAATTGCTTTTTTCGAGATCTAATTCACTTCACTGTTATGTACTTTAGCTTGTCCATTTGTTTGAGGATGGTATGCAAGTGAGGTTTTATGCCTAACCACATATTTCTTAAGCAATGTGTCCAAGGCTTTGTTATAGAAATATGACCCCTCATCACTAACTAATGCTCTTAGTGTTCTGAATCGACAAAAAATATTTTTCTTTATATATTCTCTAACTATTTTTGCATCATGGTTGTGGTTATTATGGATTCCGCCCATTTGGAGACATAATCCACTGCTAACAATATATATTGTTTTCTATTTGAAATAGGGAATGGTCCCATAAAATCTATTTCCCATACGTCGAATAGCTCAATTTCTTAAGAAGTAGTTTGTGAAAACTCTTGTTTTCTAGAGATATTTACTGTTCTTTGGCATTCATTGCGAGTTTTCCCAAAAATATATGAATCCTTAAATAGATCTGGCCAATAAAATCTGCATTGTAACACTTTTGATGTTGTTCTTTGTGGTCCAAAATGTCTCTTATATGGTGATAAATGACATCATTTAAAATGCTTGCAAATTCCTCCTCTGCTACACATCATCGAATTAACCCATCATAGCATCTTTTGAATAGGTATAGCCCATCCTAAAAATATGACTTTACATTACTCAGGAATTTCTTTCTTACCGCATTTGTTAAATCTAGAGGAAACACACCGCACGCCAAATAATTGACATAGTATGCGAACCATGGTGCATATTTCTAAACCTCAACCTTTTTTTACTTCTTTCGACTTCCCTGTCTTCTTGACCACCATCGATTCACCTTTTTTGGCTTGTACATTGCTTGCTCTTGCATTGGCTTATTAGTTTCCTTAGTGTTCATCATATGAATAGCACTAACACTCTCCTTGGGATTTGTGATTGTGCTACTTGAAAATTACCTTTCCTTCCTCGAACTCAAGGCAATGGCTAGTTGACCAATTTGTCTCTCCAAATTCTTAATGGACTGGTTCCTTTCATCATCCATTCGCTTAAGAGTTTGCTTCGCACTCTCCATCTCTTTCTCATTCCTCTCATAAGGTTCTCTATTGTTGATGTTAATGGCTTGCAAGAATCTCTCAATTGACTTTAATGAAATCATTTCTTCGCTTTGGCCCAGCTTCCCTTGTTGAACTTGTTGATTAAAACCTAGAGGTAGCTTCAAAGCATTATTAGGATTTTCATATGAAAAGTTCGGGTTGTTGTATCCTTGATAATATCTTTGAGGAGCCATTCCTTTCTACCTGTAATTATTTCCATGGTTCTGATATTCATAAAGTCGACATATTTAAATTCCATCCATTGTTGCATGTCTAATGGATTAACCTCCATTGTTACTAGTGTTGCGTTTTGGGGTTCATGCGCAGCAAAAAAATTCAAAACAATTTTTGAAAAAAAGCCCTACTAGGATTGAAAATAAGTTCAATTAAACTAGATCAATAAAAGTAAATCATACTTATGTACCTTTAGGGTTCTTATCACAAATTTTTTTTGGAAATAGTTTTATGTACACTTTCAATTCGAAATGGATTTTCAAATGCATTTGGGGTTTCTTATGAATTTTCCCAATATATACATACATACAAAAGGGATATGTCGATACAAATATTTTAAAGGAATCACTTTCAACTCTTTCGAGTTTTACACTAAAGCCCTTACATAAATTATTTTACTTACCTTTTATTATGGAATTTCAACGATAGAATTTCACTTTACCCATTTCATCTTAGTTGAGCTATCTTATGGTGGGACGAGGTAGAGAAAGAGGTAGAGGTGGTAAACAAGACAAATGGAAAGGTGTAGTGCAACTCAAACAAAGGCAGAAAAAGTATGCATGCAATCTAAAGAATATAATACCTACCGAGATTAGCATTAAAGAACTTAGACCTGGGACGGCTGAACTTAGAGAACAATCTCTATTATCGTCTGACAAGGAAGAATATTTTGAGAACCCAGACCCTAATCACTTGCTACCTTATGACCCTTCATTATTTGTGAGACATAGAGCTTAAATGAGGTATTACAGTGATAAAAAGAGAGTCTTCATTCTTGAGAGAGGGTTCAACATTCAAAATATGAGCAAGTATAAGAATAGAATTGTGAGCATCATCAGGGATAGGGGATGGGATCGACTACTGCGAGATTATACGAAAATAAAAGAAAGGGGATGTTCAGAAATTGTACAAAGATTTTATGCTAATGGACATGTTAATAAGGAATGGGACAAAATGGTCGTTAAAGGGAAGAAAATTGATATTTCACATGCGAGGTTGAATATATTTTTCAGTTTTTCACATAACATAAATAGAATAGAGGAGGAGATGTCAAGTATGAAGATAAGGAATCCTACCTATTCCAAATTATCCAAGATGCATTATAGATACCTCCGGGGAGGGGATTTGCGCTTGATAGTGAAGGCCACCTGAAATTTATTGAAATCACTGATTTTAGGAAGATTACGAAGAGGTGAAGTTATATAATATACGCGTGCTTTTACCCAACCAAGCAACACTTCTATGTGAAGAACCTCAGAGACACTTTATTGTACCATATAGTGATGAAAAAGGTTATATCGATGTTGAGAAAATTATACATGATTCTATGAAGTTTGCCATATAAACTACGAAGAATGAAGGGTTACCATTCCCAATTTTGATCACTGAGTTGTGTAGGAAAGTCGAGGTAGGTTTAGACAATGAATTTGATGTATTGCTGAATAGGGACATAAATGATGTGGGAGTGTAACGAATGAAGAAAGAGGTCGAATACAATGACTCGAATGATGAAAGGGAAGTCTTCAATGCAATAATTGTGATGGAAGCAAGGAAGTGAAGTACCACTAAAAATAAAAAGAAGACAAGAGAAGACACACAAAGAGCGACAAGTTTAATAACTGGAGTAAACATACCAAATATTCCTATGAGTTTGGCTCCATCTTCATCACAACCTCTAGAAGAGGATTTTTCAAAACTATATTTTCTTCATTATTGTGTAGCCAGATGACGATCTGTTGCAATGAAAAAATGATAGCAGCAAACAAGAGGACTCTAAGTCACTACCATTCTAGGTTTTAAAGAAGACGTGATAGTCATTTGCAAGATTCGAGGAGGAGCATTAACATCTCATCTCTACAGTTGCAATTTTCATCTGGGACTTAAAACCTAGCTAATAGCTATGTTTCTCAACCTTCTATAGATATGGTTGAAGATGATGAAGCTGATACTGAGCTCACTTCTGGACATCGTCGTGTATAATATTTTTTTCTCTTGTATGCTTTGAACGATTAAGAATACAATGTATTAATCCTTGTGAGATTTTTGTTAATGACAATTTATGTTTCCCTTTTGCATTCTATTAATTTGAAATTGTTAACTTATATATTTGCATATTTATTTACATTTTAATTACACATATCAAATCATTTATACTTCACATGGTATGCTTGCTATAGAAACCTAACTTAATTTTAAACCTTGAGGACAAGGTTTAGAATGAGTTTGGGGATAATTTAGGTGAAGTATGAGACGAATGCAATTAAAGGAAAGAAAGGTATAATAAGTAAAATTCAGAATTATTTTTAATTCTGATATTCAATTAAGTTGATGAAATTTTTTAAACTTTTTTCTAAATTAAGCATGAATTTCATTTTCTTTATTTTTAGTTAGGAAAAGAATGATAATGAATGTATAATAGATTTTTAATGGAAGTAATATTTTTACTACACAAGTGAATTTAATGATAGAAGGTATCAATTTTTAAACCTTTTTTATTAACTTTACTAGTTGATGTGTACATTAAATTGAATACCTTGTTTTAGTCATAATAATAGATAGAAGATCGAAACAATAGTGCATGATGAACAAGATAGATTTCTAAGAATCTTACAATACAAAAGCTATCGATTAAGTATTTATATATATATATATAAGTTACTAAGTCACAATTGAAATAAGAAATGGATTAGAAATCGATGAATTTTTATAAGTTAGAAAAAATACCTTCTTCAAATTTAGTGGATAGTAAGAGAGTTTATAAAAATAAATATTTAAAGAGTCATATAGATTACAAACGAAATGAAGCAGAGAATCTATAGTGGGAAAAATGAGAGAATGTCCAAAGGAAACAGAACAAGAACTCAAAAGCAAAAGTAAAAAAAATATGTTAAAAAGAAACAATTAGAATGGAGTAGAAAGAAAATAAGAGACGAAAAAATGGAAGTTCTTAAACTCTTCAAATAAAAAGATTTAACTCGAATACTTACAACTAGAGTTGAATGAAGTATTTCTTAATTTAACATGTTTTAAATGACATATTTATTGGTATCTTGAAAAAATTCTTATTGACTTTGATTGTGATATTATTATAAAGTATTTCCTGAAGTTGAGATTAATTTAGCGGTTTTTATGTTTTGAGATTCTATATTAGATATCATAAGCTTGATGCTTGTCAGTGGGGATTGAGAAAACCTATGTCATGCACTAACCTTGGTAATGAACTTCAAGTTCTAAAGAGTGTTACATTAAGTGTTTGAGTTATCATTAAGGGATGTTTTAATTTGACTATGTCATTCTATTTTATCTTCACTTTCATTTAATTGTAGGTAATATATTTTCATTTGAAAACCACTTCTATTTTAAAATTTCTATTATTTAAAGTTAAGATAAATTAAATTGAAATTAGCATAAAAGAATTAAAAGAGGATATGATTATGAGTATTTCTTTGCTCGAGACAGCAAAGTGCTGAGTTTGGGGACAAGTCAATAATTAGGCACATTTTATAGTGTAATTTAGGTTGATTTTCGGTACATATGATGATATTACACTAGGTATTCTCTTATTTTTGTGATTTCAGGTTTTAAATAAGAAAATAAAGAAATGGGAGAAAAAAGAAAGAAAAGCAAAACAGTCAACTGGAAAAATACACTAGCGAATCCACAGTGATTCGGAATAACACTAGGAATCGTCATATAAATCAGCAGCAGAAGAAAGCTAGTGAATCCACAATGATTTAGAGAATGAACTATAAATCGCGTGCTGAATCGGTAGAGCAATGAGAGCCAAACTCACTGATTTGCTCAGTGATTTGCGTATACTTGAGGAGTTGCTGACAAATCGCTGAGGTTGGTGACCTTTTTTAGATTAATATGACGAATTTGTATTTATCTAGGAGATGTATTCCTAAGTGAACTATATATAGGACCAGAGAGCTACGAAATAACTCTCTCCAATTACTCTTTAACCAGTCTTTACTTTTTCTTTTCTCTTTTATTAAGTTATTTATGTGAAGCAACATTAAACCATTGATTTAAAAATATTTATTTATTTAATTATGTCTTTTAATTACATATTAGCATTTTTTAATTTCATCATGTGTGAGTAGTTTATTAATCTAAACAAATCGTAAGCATGTAATATACTTTGGATTGTTATGTAGTTATAATTATGGAATCACGTACTTAATACTTTAGATCGATTCATACACGTCAATCACGGATAAAACAAGTTTTTGCATATTACAACTAGTAATTCTTTATGTTGAGTGCATAGTGTCTAATATGCTCCTTAATATAGAGTATTCAATTTTATGTCTACAGTTATTGATAACAATTATAGAAGTAGTAACTAGGATTGATTTATGGGGCATTTCCCGAGTGGATGTCTTAGGTGATTGTGTTCTAAGTTGTTTATTATGCGGCTTCGGTAATATTGGCTTAGATTAGACATGATTTTCATCGAACATAATACTATCGTCTTTCTACGGTATTGTATTTTATCCAATGGGTAGACTTATAATGATACGAATGTGGCATTTCTATTGAGTTTAGGAAAATCAGTGGCTGGCTAAAGGCTCTCAACCTATTATGAATTAGGATTTAATGATTCCAAAATTCCATATTAACTAATTATAGCTATATTATAAAGTGATGCTATGTTTCGGAGTTTAAAAACAATCCAAGTATATTATGATGTTTAGTGGGGATTTGCTTAGATGATTGTCAGATATTTTATTTAAGTTGGTTTATCAATTATTTGTTTATTAGTTTGAGTATATTAAGTTAGTTTATTTAGTTTAAGTTGTTTAAAGTTTAGTTATTTTTATTAATTGTTTACTTAAATTTTTATATTGTTTAGTGGTTATTTTCTATTTAATTAAAGTAATTAAATTAATTAAATTAAAACAAGTTAAATCTGATAAAACCATAGGATAGATTAAATTCACAAGAGATTTGAAAAATCTATGTGGAGACGATATCCCATTTACTACTACTATAAGTTAATATTAAAATACGGGAATTTATTGTGGACGCACGACCCTTGTCATAAATCTATTGTGTAAAAGTTGTTTTGAAGAACTATCCATCTTCTTATTCCAGAAGGAGTTTATTCAGTGTTCATTTACTAGTGCGATCAAGGGTAATTTGCTAACGATTATGCAAATATGATTTTTAAACATCGTGATGCGTGGTTTCTCATGACGGATGCAATGTAGATCATTCTTAATTGGGATTCATTGGTATCATAAGAGCATCTCCAATGGTACCATGGATTTAGACCATGGATTGGTGTCACATCGATCATGGATGTGGAGAGGATGTATATCATATGTGGCACTAGATAGACATTCAGAGCATCTTCAATGGTAACATGAATTTAGACCATAGATTGGTGCCACATCATGAATGTGGAGAGGATGTCCATCCTGTGTGGCACTAGATAAACATTCACCTCTTGATCTACAATGGTAATGTTGATTTAGAACATGGATTGATGAGTTGGCACTTTTATTTTCAATTTTCATAATATTAATAAATCTTGAAAAAAATAAAAACTTAAAAAAAATTAATAATGCTGACGTGGTAGTCTACCATAATGTCTAGAAGTGGACATTGAAGTAGACACCCTCCACTTCGATTTCATGCCATATAGGATGGACATTATGAATCCATGGTCCCATTAGAGAGAATTTTTGGGTTGGATGTGGATTGTATCCTAGGTGGATCCATTTCCAACCCAATCCATGGTCACATTGGAGATGCTCTCACCTCTCGAAATGATCTCCAATGGTAATGTGGATTTAGACCATGGATTGATGAGTTGGCACTTTTATTTTTAATTTTCATAATATTAATAAAGGCTTGAAAAAAATAAAAAACCTTAAGAGAATTAATAGTACTGACGTGGTAGTCTACCACAACGTCTAGAAGTAGACATTATAGTAGACACCATCTACTTTGATTCCATGCCACATAGAATGGACATTATGAATCCATGGTCCCATTGGAGAGTATTTTTTGGGTTGGATGTGGAATGTATTATAGGTGGATCCATTTCCGCCTCAATCCACGGTTCCATTAGAGATGCTTTAATAACAACTCAGTTGTCGTCATATGATCAAATCAATTGATATATCATGAGATTTGATTAATTGCATTATTATAATTGGTTGAAATTTAAGGATATATCGTACTATGAACTAACTTTGTATCATCAATTACAAAGTTAACTCACATCATAATGGATCACGATTTAGTCACCAAAATTACTCGCAATATTATTATTCCATCAAGAAATTCGCAGTGTTCTACAACCAATCAACAAAACAACAAATCGATAGCCACACATTTCACGAAACCCGCTAAAATGGTCGAAAATCAAACGAATATTGAATTTTGAACAACAAAGTGATTCCTTCAACAAAAAGGGAAGCAGAACATCAAGAACATAAGTAATTCCTTCAACAAGAACAACACCAAAGATATCTCGGAAACAAGCACAATGGAAGAACATCGGTGATTCCTCAATGCCATGTAAGTAATCTGCCACAACAAAGACAATTGTGAATAAGGTCTTACATACATACCTTGTCTAATTGGTGAACATTGCTATCCTCAATGCCATGTAAGTAATCCGCCACAACAAAGACAATTGTGAATAAGGTTTTTGTCACTTTGAAATGATCATTGTCAATGTAATAATAGAAATTGAGAAGCCAAGGACAATAATTAATATATATTTTTGCGATACACCTAATTCACACCCTCTCTGAGTGGTTTCATTGTCCTCGTCTTGGTGCAAGACACTTGATTTCAGCGAGGAAAATCATCAACATGACATGTCATAATATAGCTTGATAATACATATAAGAATGAGTGTGCACATATCTCAATGCATGCACGGTTAAAAGGACTCCAACAACTATGCACCATATCAACATGTCAAAAGGATGCCACCCAAATCAAATTATGCCAGTACCTAGTCTCTAAATGGAGAGAAGAGCAAGACATACCTGTTTACGACTAACATATGAAGCCTTTTCTACGTTCTTAGAGATCATTATCTGCAATCCTTGCTTTGGTTGATGCTTGAGCAAGCTAATTTATAGTAGCATTTGTTGTTAAAAAAAGTCCGTGGCAGTATTGGACTTATTCCCTTGTTGAACCAATAATATTTTGACACTCTTCCTTGAATGTCATTCTAAAGTAGTATTCATTGTTGATTGATAAGCTCAATATAATCTTCGTCTCTTGTCAAACCTCTCCACGAATCTGACTTCAACTTCAACCTATTAGTCATGGACGCATCCACCTACAGGGAACACAGATTAATTAAACTGAGTACAAATTTATCTGATCAGTAGTAGCAAAATCTAATAACAGGGAAACTTGGTAAGTAAAGTACATACAAGCCCTGGATGCTGGATCCATCAAAACTCACTGTGGGTGACATGTGCACACCTCATATTTATATGAGTTTAGCTTAATAAATCTTAATCTTATCTAATTGAAAACAACACAAAATATTGTGTGTATGTAATGTAACAATAAGAAGAGGACAAGAAGGAGCATAATGTTCAGAGCACAAACTTAATAAAACAATGCATGATACACAAAATATTGTTCATACGCAATTCATAACCCAATTCAACCTCATCTACCTCCCCTATCGAGACCAAACAACTCCCATATCTATCAATCTCAACATCAATGACAGAAGATCATCGCCATCCATCACTCAATTATCACTGAATTCTCAAAATAAAACAATAATTCGAACAAAAAACGCTCCTTAAATCAGTGACTAATTCACCTCTTTGGAAGATCCATGATACAATTTATCTCTTCTTTCTTTGGAAGCTGTTCAAGTCCAAGTAACTTAAATGAGAATGTATGAAAAATAAGCAGAAATCTATTTAGGAAATAAGAGAATGAAAACAATATAATATAGAACATATAATAGTCTGAAATTTCTGAATCAGTAATGACATGTAAATTCCACAAGATTTGGCTCAAAGAAGTGAGAGAATCAATGGATACATGTGAAGAAATGGCTTGTTCAAAATTCATATGATTGATTGGAAATACAGAAAGAATACATACCTTGATCAATTCGTCACTTTTGGATTTAGACTCTTTTAGCATCTCCTTTTCTTTTGTCAGCTACATTCATGAAAACATGAAATACAAGTAATCATAAGGATGACTAAATAGTTAAAAGATTTTCGCAGCAAACTTAACTTCTGTAGGAGTTTATCATATTTAAATTATCTTTCACTGCAAAACTGGATTCATTAAACTACATAAAAAAAAACATTAATGACCAAAATGTTGAAAATAAAGATGGACTTCATTCTGCAGTGAAATAGCAATAGCCAACAAGGGGAACACACTTTATAGAAATGATCTTAGAAATTATCTTCTTTGAGTGCACATCGGATATAGTGAAATAATCAGTGCACATAAATTAAGATGTTTATTATGACAGCAAGAAATATGTAAATGGCAACAATTGCATGACAAAATGAGCACCAATATTTGAATAATGAGTCACCTGATGAGGATTTCGGTCTATCATGGACTGCTCCTTGAACTTAAGCTTACAAGAGTACTCGCGATTACCTTTAATGTGCATTGTACCATAGTGATCACAATATATCTTGCCTAATATAAGGTTGTAAATAGAACTTGTGACCTGAAATATGTATCTGAGTCACTAAACATGCTCAATATATGACTTTTTTTTTAGGTCTGCTCAATAGATGACTTGATTTAATGAATGTTGATGATTTTGTTTACCTTACTCCACTGAAAAATCTCGATCCGAAGACAAATAGGGTGGAGAGTATGACAGAAAGCAGCGGCGCAATGGCTGGAATCCAAAACAGTTTCTTCTTCTTCTTGCCCTGATTATAAGATGCAGAGACAAAATTCAATTTCGATATAGTTCAATCAAAAGAAGTCTGTAGATCAAATAACAAAAAATGGGTCCTCAGAAGTAAACTCTACCACTAATCGCGCAATCAGTAGGAAAATAAGGAAGGAACATCCAAGAAGAAAATTATGTGCATTCCACTGTTGGAAGCCAAAGCAAAAGAAACCAATTATTAGAACAATAGGAAACAAAGTTGTACAATGTGCACCAAAAAGAAAAATTGAGTTCTCTAATAACTAAACTAATTTTGCAGTTCTAGGAAATAAAATTTCTTACTGTATGGTGAGATTTCCAAACAGATTGCAGCACAAAGATTATATCGGTTTTGCGCGTAAAGTGGGCGATCCCGAGTAGCCTTTTCAATTGTTGCGGACCAATTACAATTGCGGCGCCTCCCATGAATCCAACAATGGCAGCATGAGATAAGAGATCCACAAGGAACCCCAACCTTGACAATCCACCACAAATTCCAAACTAACATGTTAGGATTAATCAAAAGCTAATTAATAGCATCAATGAAGAAGAAAATTCAATGCTCACCTCAACAATCCGAAAGCGGCTTGAAATATGCCGGCGAAGCAAGTCACAAGTGAAAACAAACCTTCTATAAGCCAACTATGTATGCTTATAAATATAACTAGGCCAACATTAATTCCACAATGCGGCTTCATTAACCAACTAAGCTTATAAAGAGATTTTAACATATAGTATATTTAAGTTGTGCGAGAATCACTTACATAGACCATACTGTGGATCAAGCTTAGCTAAATTTGCATACCCTATACTCTACAACAATCAACAAAGAAATCAAAAAATCAATTAAGGGAAGCAATTAATTAATTAATGAATCTCAAAATAGGAAATTATGTTTTAGTCTGAACCTGTGGAATGCTTAGACTGGCAAGACTTAGGCCAGCCATCAAGTCATTCTTGAACTTAGTTGCCTTGTAGGCGCGGCACCACCGGAGAATCGAAAACAACCCCGGCAACCATAAAAAATATTTCAGGTAAACAAAATCGGAAATACGATCCGAAGAAGAAAAAAAGTGGAAGCAATTCTTGTTCTAGCCTGTAAATCAAAATCAAAGAAAACTCAAAGATTAAGATTAAACAGCCTATCACTACATTCACATCTTCGTAAGAAAAACAAAGTGAATAAAACCTGAGTGCATGAATAGGAATAGCTACAAATGAAAATAGCTAAATTACACTACCAAAATATTATAAGATAATAGTTATCCATCCATGACCAATTCAAAAGTAGAAAAAAAAATCCCACCAAGTATATAGGCTAATAGGCATGCCTTTTAACAATCATTTTGTCTTTATTTCCAGATTCAAAATCATGACACAAATGAATGCATCACTCCTAGCTAACCAATTGACTATCTCAAGTAACAAAATCTCAAAATGAAACCGCGTTCTGCAAGTATTTTCATTGCTAAATTTCTGAAAAGGACACATTGGATTCAAATCCAGTTGAGGTGCAAACCATTGGAACAATCTGCTATACAAATATATATATATATATATATATATATATATATATATATATATATATATATATATATATATATAAAGTAACACTAGTGTCCCTTATGAGAGACTAAGATTGTGACACAATCAATCAAAATGGAGAGATGGGACCTGGGGAGAAAGTTTACTAATATTCACTTTAGTTTCAATACATTTAAGGTTCACCTGATAACAGATATCAGTAATCAGTATTCAACTACTATGCTAGTCGGGTTTTCACCTGATCACAGATTAGCTTATACTAATAGAGGTCGAAACCACATCAGTGACGGACGGATACAAATCAACTCGGATAGAAACTTTTGGTCCATGTAACCTACCCTAATTAATTTGGATTGTGAAGCTTGGTTGTTATGGTCGTTTAATCATCGAGTTGGTGAACTTTTTTTCCCTTAAAGTTTTGCTTTTACTGCATTTCTTATTTATATACTATAACCTACTCTGCACTAACCGCGAACAATTCTCACTTTCAAAAAATGTCTGTCGAGCGCATTACACATCATGTGTTTAAGGGAAAACTCTTGCTCCAAATTAAGGTCTCTATGCCGCCGGATATAATCTTATTAAAATATGCAAATCTATTCCAACAGAAATATTCAAATTCAATAATCAATTAGTTGTAGGCACCTATCATTGTAGTTCAATAATCAATCACAGTTCAATCTATAGAGCAAAAAATTTGCTTGGACTTTCGATCTAGAGCAAATCAATCACCAAAGCCAATTCAACATAGAACCTATGAAATCAACTACATTCATCGCTAATTCAAGTCACAAAACCATTAAAAACAAAATTCAGTTAACCTAATCAATATAGAGACTTAGAGAGACTGTAAATCAGTAACCATTTACCATAGAACCATAGAAACAATCTCAGCTAACCTAATCAACACAGCGAGACTGTAAATCAGTCTAGATGATCAAAATTAAACAACAGAACCAAAGATTCACAGCTTCATCAAATCGAATCGTTAAGATCGATCGAGACTAACCTTGCAGATTGGACAACTGGTCTTGAGATCGATCGTCCCTGCTAGAGACAGTCGATGAGGCGATGAAGGTGAAGACGACAGAGTTGGGGGAGGAGGCGATGATGGTTTGAATCCGAGCTCAGCCACCCCAACAATGGCGATTGCGAGTGAGTGTTGACGACGACGATGACGGACGCGAGTGCGCGAGCGAGTGAGGCGAGCGAGGGAGACGAGCGAGGCGAGTGCGTGAGCGAGGCGAGCGAGGGAAAGCGAGGCGAGTGCGTGAGCGAGGCGAGCGAGGAAACGAGTGAGTCGAGTGCGAGCGAGTGACGGGCGAGCGAGACGAGTGAGTGGGAGTGTTTAGGGAGTCGGGCAGCGAGACGAGCAAGACGAGTGAGTGAGAGTGTTTAGGGCATTTTGTTCTTGGGCCATAGTTTCCATAGAGGTTTTTTAAACCTCTATGAATTAGTGCTATTAAAAGCCTAATTGTCTAATTCATATGGGTTAATTAAAACTTCTATATATTAATTACTATTAAAAGCTCAAATTGTCTAATTCATGGGGGGTTAATTAAAACCTCTATCTATTAAGTGCTATTAAAAGCTCAAATTGTTCTAGTGTCATTAGGTGGCATATAGCTTATGTCCGATTTGATCGCAGACGATTACATAATTGGGATACTTTAATTCAAATCGGTGTTATCATATTATATTGATAATTAGTATCCCAATAAACTAGGTAGGACTAGAGTAATCTCACTGTTTCACGTTGCAAGTAATCGGGAGATGGTTCATTGTTTTCTTTAATGTCGACATCATTGAACTTGGTCCATGCTTTAGATCCAACCTGTGAACACGGATGTGTGTGCAATAAAATATGACATATTAAACTCCATTAAATAAAACAGTTTTGATTGTACCTATGGTTAATATAAGACGGTCATCATAATTGGATATTAACTGGACTATTTTAATCAAAATATCTTAGATTAATGGAAAAGGGCTTTAGTTAATTATAGTCCAAATAATATTTTAAAGTGTGACTGTGTTGCATGGGCAGTTAAGATTATTGTGATATATGACATTAATATTTTTTTAATTAAAAGGGCTTTAATTAATTAAATTCTTATAAAGGGGTAAATTACTATTTGATTGATAGAAAAAAAATTGATTTTTAAATAACGCAATTTTATTTTGAAATAAAATTTGTCTACTTATTACCCCTCGACCTAATTCACTCTAACTGGTCAACGTGGCTGCCATGTCACTAATTAGAGAGCAATGAGATTTTTTTATTAATGAATATAATTGAAGTTTCTTGAATATTGTTTTATGATGCTATGTTGTACATGAAAGTATTTGCTGTTTATATTTTCTGATCTTTTTTTTATGCATATTTGCTATATAGGATATTCCATTATAAAAAATGATAGAATTAATCATCATAAAATATAGAAGGATCATAAAAATTATTAAAATTCCTCTTTAAAATTTTAAGTCAATGCCATCCAATTTTAAAACACTTGTCATAGCCTCGATCACATCAATATGGGGATCTGCCTCTGTAGGGTGTATTGTGTTATCTTGGTAAAGCAAGCCGGGTAATGGTTACCTAGATGTTTTAAATTGGTTGGACTTAATAAAGCTATCAAAACAGTTTTGGGCTTTAGGCATTGATGAGACATAACATGTTGTGATATATGATGTCTAGGTCTCATAAAGAACCTAAGAGTTGCATGTGATGCAATTGGTAAAGGTTACCTACCTAAATAACTTGATTTTGAGTGTTATGCCCTAGCTGTCTCAAAATTAAGTAAAATATGGATTTTAGACCTATAAATTAATATTTACGAGGGTTATTGATATAGTGAGAGTTTAATTCCTCGATAATAAATTATTCTGCATAATCTTCTACATGTAGATATTAAACTCTTAGTAACACTAATCAAGAGTAACTGCGATCAATCCTTGAGAAGGATAAAATTCTAAGACTAATTTCCCTGTTTTGATTGGAAAATTGATAAATGTTATCAACCATAAAAATGAGAATGTATTTCTTAAATTAATGGTTCCTTTTAAACTACTATCTATTTGTACAAGAACAATATGTCATGTTAGCAAGTATAAAGCCAGACTTTAGGAAATATCTGAGATCATGGAAACTAATAACATAACAATGATGACACATAAGGAAATGTTCCAATAGTAAGTCACAATGGAAAAAGGTATAAGATTACAAAAATTCCTAGATTCTTGTAAAATGGTTGAGAACCTATTGATATGTCTTTATTAGGAGCATGAAAGGACTATATTAATTATCTCAAAAGGCTTGAATCTTCACGTGTCAAAACTTGGCAGTAGATTTGATCTATAATTCATCAAAATAGTTTTGAACTATATAATATGAATGACATGGAGAAATATGTTTACAGTTGCATATGATGTTTAAAATTGTAAGACAAAATATTAATAAAAAGTCGTAGACATATATTTGATGGCTCTTAACATAAAGGGACTTAATATGTAAAGGATAAGAGGAAGGTAAAGGCTACCAAAGAAGTTTATGTGTCAGATAAAGAAATTTTAGTAATGAGCCAGACTTTTCGCCTAAATCTAAATAAAAGCTCTAAAGAATAAATTTTGTTATTCATGGAATAAAATTGTTCATTTTATAATGAATTACAAATCTTATTAGAAAGAAATAATTTTGAATTTTTACGAACATTTCAAAATGAGTATACAAAATAATCACTTGACAAACTATTAACATATTTTGATTAGATCAAGGTGGATAATATTTGAGCCAAGAGTTTAAATGACCATCTTTGAAATTGTGGGATTGTCTTGCAATTAACTCTACTAGAAACGTCATTTGAGAAATGATGCTTAAAGAGGTGAAATTGAACTATATAGGATATAATTCGATTTATGATGTGTCACACAGACATTCCTATGATGTCCTATTGAGGCTATACTTTACAAACCACTGCACTTCGCACTAAACATTATTTGCTTTAAAGTGTTTGATAAAACTCCATATACGATTTAGAGTAAAAACACCTAATTTGTCTTTTCTTGAGATTTGAGGCGGCGAAACTTGCGAAAGATGCTAAGTCACATAAAGTTTTATGCCTAAGTCATTTGTGTCTAATTTTGGTTGAACATTATGATACTATTTTATACAATCGAGAACAAATTGTTTGTTGCTCAAAAATATGTTTTTTTTAAATAAGAATTTTATTTCAAAGACACTATTAGGAATAAAATAAATCTTGAAATATTTAAGAGCCACAAATAAGAACTAAACCTCTTTAGGATACTCAACAAAGTTTTGAACTAGTTGAGTATACACAAGTAACATATATCTTTTGAAAATCTAGAATAATAAGAAATTGGCTAGAGCAATCTGGATTTTCTAATTATTGATAGTTGTTATATACTTTTGATACTGGATCAGAATGAATCACTACTTATCAAGAAACATATCTCGTTTAGATTAGATGAACAGACTAAATGTTAATGAACTCTAAGTTTTAATTCATGTATGTTATTCAAGTTTGGAACTTGATTTATTTACTTGGAAGTGGTATGACCATTAGATGTAAATGATTTAAAATGACATGAAAAACAAAAAAGGTGCATACTTAAAAACACGGATTGTCGAAAAATTATAATCTAAATCAAGGTGTTGATTATGATAAGAAATTTCACCGGTAGCTAAGCTTAAGTTCTAGAATTCTAATTGTCATTACTTCATAGTTTGACTATAAGATATGACAAACGGGTGTCAAAATAGCATTGCTCAATGCTCCTTAAAGATGTGTATGACACAACTTAAAGGTTTTGATTATCTTAAGGATTTAAGAAAGGTATGCAAGGTTAAAGGATCCACTTGTGGATGATAGTAAGCTTATCAGAGTTATGGACTTTGTTTTGATGAAATAATTGATAAATTATGTTCATTAAATCAAAAATATACCTTGTGTATACATAAAGGTTAGTGGGAGCACAATTTTCTGAATCATATGTTGATGATACAATTTTCTCAATGAAGTTCTTAGACAATTAGGCATATATCCTTATGATATAGATCTATAGAGATAGATCTAATAGGCTAATTGGTCAAAATTAGAGTGCTTATATAGAAAAATAAACAAAAATTTTTAAGTGTGCGAGATTCTTAAAAGAATTCGTACTTATTTCTTATAACATAAGTCTATGCAAGACTCAGTCTTAGGATAAATGATAAGCAGGACAATGTGAATATGATTCCATGCGTATTAGCTATGAGAATCAACATATATATTATACTTTGCATTCAACATGATATGTCATATACTTTGGGCAACAAACATAAAGATTCTAGTGAAGGTCACTGGATATTTATTGATAACATTCTTAAGTACTTCAGAATCACTTGAGAAATGTTATTGGATTTGAATAGGTTTAAAAGATATGAGTCTTGTAAATGGTTACAAAATGCAAACTTTCAAGCTAATATAAATGATTAATGATCACAATATGGATATGTGTTAACTTCGTAGGAAGATGCAGTGAGTTGGAAACGTTTTAAACTCACTCCAACAAGTTCTACAACATTAATTTAATTTTTAGCCGCATTTGATGCAGCCGAAAAGAATGTTTAGATCATAAGGTTCATGATTGAATAAGGTGTGATTCCAAGTGTTGAAAACAATGTTTGTTTTTATTGTAAAATCAATGAACAAATTTAGGTCTGTTTCGATTCCTATGGGGAATAAGGGGCTAGGCCCCTAAACTAGGCGGGTTCGTCCAATTCAGGTCCAACCCCTTCCAAAAACAAAAATAAAAAAATAATAGGGTTGATCCCCTAGACCGGACTGAACAGGTCCGGTTCAATTGAGCCGAACCGGTCCGATTTAGGGGTAAACCCCTCTTTAAAAGCTAAATTAATAAATATAAATTAAAATAAGGCTGGAAATTAACAAGAAATTTTAGAAAATAGGAAGAAATTCAGAAAAATAATATATTAGCCTAAATAGATAGAAATTATGGATTTCTATGGAAAATGGGAGATTTTGAGATTTTTTGGAGACTTAATAACGGGGTTTTAATCTTGAAAGTGTGAAAAGTCCGGATGGACTTTAAAAATTGACAAATTAGATTTAAAGTCCATAAAAATGATTTCAGACTCGGGGCTCGTGTGGGGTTTGTCTGAGACTTGGTGAGGAGTTATAAGGCTTATTAGACTTAGATTAACGTGAAATTAAATTAAAAATACCTAATGTTAGTATAGGTTTATTGATAATCAAAGAAGAAGCTCACGAGACTCGAAAGGGTGATGAATACATAAAAATTTGGAAAACATGACCGAGGTAAGTAGGTTTTACTTATTTATCATTTATGTCATGCTACTAGTTATATTGTAGGTTCACGTAGCTTATAGACCAGGAATTGAGAGCTGTGTATTGTGACGAAAATTATTTGATTTAAAATCTTATTAAATGGACATGTAGTACTTAGTGATATCCGATGATATACTAATGGCAATATATCGTGTGTGTAAACCCGAGATCGAGAATGTTAGTGGAATAAGGTTAGAGGCAGCACCTAGACTATTCGTAAATCTGAATTTGATAGATTGGTGGCACAGTTATATCTTAATTAAAAGGTCTTTGACAGAGCTATTGGAATGAGTATACAACTGAATGAACAATATTTTGCCAGAGTATTGATTCAGTCAGTTGGTATACTTGGGGAATATTGGATTCGACCCTCGTTTTGATAAATGAAAATGAAAACGTCACATATCACATGCCATGGAAACTATTAGATTTACATGCTGCTTATGTGTTGTTTATATGAATTTAAATACCCTTTTTAAATATGATGTTGGTTTATATTGCTATTACATTTCTCTTTGGTTATTATATGGATATTTGATGGGTAAGTGAACACCACTTTACTGAGCCCGTTGAATAATCACCCCCTTTCAACAATCTTAGGTACCTCCGCTAGCGTGCAAGAACGAGAAAATATGGCAAGATTATGAGTTTGGTCTTTTGTCTTTCGATGTTTGAAATAAATTTTCTATTATATGATAAAAGTTTTAATTTTCATGTATAATATTATATTATCATAGGGTTTGGGTAATTTGTATATTTCATCGATTTTATCTAGGTTTTGGGGAAATGGGTTAACAGAAAGATAAAATCCTTGATGTGGTATTATTTTTTGGTTTTTTTATTATCTATCATAATAGATGTTAAACTGTACTTTCCTTATGATATTTTTGACAGTCTTATTTCTCATCATGTTTCTCAAAATATGATGAGTACTGATGGAGAAGATCTGAATAGACTTAGATCCCAGGATGAACGAGAGGTGGAAAGATAATGCAAAATAAAAATAGAACAACAAATGGGAGATTTGTTGGAGTCTCATAACAGACTTTTGGCCATGTTTGTTGCACAGAAAGTACAACCAACACAACAATTTGAGCCTCTACATGAAGCTATTTCTGAGGGAAATAGGGTAAGAAACATAGTGGAATCAATAAAGAATGTTCCATTTCAACAAGCGGTAACTATCCAAGCTCCGAAAACAACCCCAATAGTACCATTAGATATTGAGAATAATGCATATCTCAAGACTAGAAAGGAGTTCATGAAGTATAATATTATGAGATACAATGGTACTTTGTAAGAAGGTGTTGCAGAGGCTTAGATACTAGAAATGGAGCAGCGATTTGTCACGGCCGAAGTTAAGGACTTGTTAAAGGTCAAGCCAACCGTATTTTTGTTGATAGACTCTGCTCAAAAATGGTGGAACTCTCTTGAAAGAAGAGGAAAGACAGTAACTACGTGGCCAGAGTTTAGGATCATCTTCTACAAGAAATACTTTCCTAAACTAGTTAGGAACTAGAAGAAGGTTGAATTCATAAGTCTGAAACAAGGTGATATGATTGTGAGGAAGTACAAACAAAAATTCACTGAGTTGAGTGAGTTTATCTCCAAGTTGATTGAGTTGGAGGAGAATAAGATTGACGTTCCTCAATGGGCTAAGACGTGAGATACGGATAATCGTATCTTCACATCCTCGTACCAGTTATGCATTTATCTTTGAGAGTGCAATTGAGATTGAAGCAACACTATTAGCTTGGCCACCGAAACAGGTGTTAATTCCTCCTCCAAGCCCATAATATCCTGGTACCCATATTGTAAGGGAGTGTGTTCATATTCAACCAGCTCAATCATTCAGAAACAAGTGTCATCAGGATTTTTCTTTAAGGTAGTCGTTACAGTCGCAACCTGAAGAAAAAAGATCTAGTGGAGTTAGAAAAATTAGATCTAGTTGAATGTGGACAGCTAGGGCACCTAAAGAGGGATTGTCCTATATTAATAGACATTGATGTATATCTGGTAAGTGATCAATTACATGCAGAACACAAGAGGATTTAAAATCAAATGAATAACTTATGAAAGGTAAACTTTAAATAATTACATTATTGTGATTTAAATCTATGCATCATAGTGATCTGATAATGATGAAATGATGTAAATCCAGTTAATACGGTGATCTAGGGATAATCATATGGTGTGATCCACAGTATAAGTTTGCCTTAAATTGGGAAGAACCAAATAATGAACTAAATAAGAATGAAATTGAGAATTAAGGTCGAGTAAGTATTGATGGTTTGAAACCTTGCAGGTACATCAATCACTTGACAAAGTTTTATGTTCTTAATTGAAAACTAATGAAAGCGGGTGAGCTTGATCATTAGTGTATCCAGATCTAGCAATAAATAATATGATTTAGCCCTAAAATAATGAGATTAACTTGTGGTTTAGCCCAGTTAATGATAAAATCTAGTATAACAAAATGTGAAAAGAAATGAAATTGGTCAGTGGAGTTGTGATATAACCGCATTCACTAAAATATTAATTAAAGAAAATGTGTCAATATAGAGGTGTAACCATAAACACTGAAAAGTAAGATTTGAAAAAAAAAGAAAAAAAACCCAATCAGTATTGTTGTGATGTAACCGCATATACTGAAGGTGAAAATTTGAAAATTTGTTTAGTGTTGTGGTGGAGCCGCAAACATTAAAAGAAATACATAATGATTAGAAATGACGTTGTAGTGGATCCGCACGCATTCTAATGTAAAAGATGAAAATAGTGACGTCGTGGTAGAGCAGGGTGCACTAGAATGAAAGTGAACAGTGTAAGAGTGGTGTATCCGCATACACTGTAATGATGATGTAAACGATAAAGTGGAGTTATGGTGTATCGACTCACTATATCAAAAATAAAGAATGAAATGGTAACTCTGTTACATTCGAATTAATTGGAAGAGGTCGATAAGGCGGATCGGGACTGAGAAGTGAAAGCTATCCTAGGAAACAAATTTCACCCTTCATTCTCAGTAGCCGGAGGTTATCTTAGTTGCCCACTATTCAGTTACAGGTGGTAACTACCTTATACCTCACTTACATTTATTTAGAAATTAAATTTGAAAAAGCTTTGAGCTAATGGTATGTGGTATAATTGCATACAATAGACAAGAAAATTAAAGACATATGGTGGTGTAACCATATATGTTAGACAATGAAAGTGTTATAACAACATACGTTAGTGAGGAACTGGTAATATACTGGTAAGTGTGACTATGGTGTAACTAGGTACACTAATTCAATAAAGAAATTGAAATTTGAAAAAGATTGAAAATGACTAGTATGGTCAAGTCTTAAACCTTAAGAAATTGGTATATCCAATGGATTGAGGGTAAGAAAGGTTATGAGTTACAGTATTCTCTAAGTCTTCAAAGGTTTTAAGGCGTGGTTACCTTAATTTTGAAGACAAAATTTCTTTAAATTGGGGAGAAATGTAACGTCCTAAAAACTAAAACCAAATTAATTACTATTAACTTTGGATTATCGATAATTAAACTTTGGGTTTAGCCCAAGTTGATGAGATTGTCTTGTGGTGTAACCCTGATAATCAATTGTGGTAGTCTAATTAATAGTAATATATGATGTAAATTAGGAATTGTGTGTTGTTGTGGTGTGATGATAATTAATATAATTATAGGTGATTAACGTGGTTAATGTAAACCCTATAATTTAAAGAATAAATGATTAGTAAGCCAAGGATATGTCTCGTAATACATGTAAGTCTTGGGAACGGTGTACACGCTCTAGTGAGCTCATCGGTGTGTCCGCTAGGCGAATATACGGAAGAAAAGTATAGGTGTATATATATTAAATCCTAAAGTTTACAAAATAATTAATCAATTGGTGGGCGCCTAGTGAAGTTGGGTCATAGGTGATACGCGTGGGACGTATAATAGTGTGCACGCCCAAAAGTGGTCGTTAGCGTGCACATCGAGTTTATAGGCGCAAAATACAAGTTATATATATATATATATAATTTTTATATATAAAAATATATAAATGTATCCTAAAGTTTAAATCAAATAAAATTATACATTGAATTCACTTTGAGACACTTGTTATGCTTGAATCGAGGAAGTAAATGAATTGATCGGTTGTAGATTTGGAGGAATTATTCATGCTTTGAGATGTGTGTAACCACATCACAATAAGAATCAATGTGTAAGGATTGTTATTTGAATTTTTGGATTGTCCTCGAGATTCGTATGTACGAATCTAGAGGAATGTTTATATTTGAACTTTTGTTCCTTAGATTGGCCTCGAGATTTGTGCATACGAATCTCGAGGAAAACCCATATTTATCCTAAAACAACTCCATCGCCTCGTCTGTATTTCGTTCCAACAGAAAGAAATCGAAAGAGGTAGAGAGAAAGAGAGAGATCGAAACTATGGAGAGGGTGGAGGCGATGACGATATAGGTGAGTTGTTGTTATTGTGTTGTTGGATTGTTGTTGTTGATTGTTGTCGTTGTTGTGGTTGTTGTTTATTGTTGTTGTTGGTGTTAGTTGTTAATGGAGGAAGATGGAGGGGAGGCTTGGGTCCGAGGAGGGAGACGACCTAGAAGAGTTGTCTCCCCTCCCTAATTGAATTGGGGAAAACTCAGTTCGATGAAAAAGAAATCAGAATCAAAACAAAGCAGTACTCTATTTCAATTCTTATGGGGAAGAAGGGTTAGCCCCTAAACCGAGCCAGTTCGGCTCGATCGAGTCGAACCTTATTCGACCCGGTTCTGGCCCGACCACTTCCAAAAACAAAAACCAAAAAATAATAAGGGATTCTTTAATCGGATCGAACCGACTCAACTTAATGGTCAACCGCTTCTAGGGCCAACCCTCTTTAAATAAATAAAAATTAAAATAAGGCTAGAATTTAACAAAAAAAATTCAGAAAATAGGGAGTAATCCGGAAAAATAATATATTAACCCAAATAGAGAAAATTATGGATTTCTATGGAAATGGAAAATTTCAGGATTCTTTGGAGACTTATTACCGGGGTTTTAATCTTGAAAACATTAAAAGTCTAGATGGATTTTAAAAATTGATAAATGAGAATTTAAAGTATATAAAAATGATTTCGAACTCGGGGACTCGTGTGGGATTTTTTCGAGACTTGGTCGGGAGTTCTAAGGTCTTATTAGACTTAGATTAACGTGAAATTACATTAAAATGCCTAATATTGGTATAGGTTTACCGGTAATCCTAAATGAAGCTCGTGAAACTCGATACGGTGAAGAAAACCTAAAATTAGGAAAATGCGACCGAGGTAAGTGGGTTTCACTTATTTATCATTTATGCCATGCTACTAGTTATATTGTAGGTTCACATAGCTTATGGATCTAGAATGGAGAGCTGTGTAATGTGATGAAAATTATTTGATTTAAAATCTTATTAAATGGACATGTAGTACTTGGTGATATTCGAGGCTATACTGATAGTGATATATCGTGTGTGTAAAATCGAGATCGAGAATGTTGGTGGAATAGGGTTAGAGGTGGCACTCTAGACTATTTGTAAATCTGAACTTGATAGATTGGTGGCATAGTTATATCTTAATTAAGGGGTTTTGGATAGAGCTATTGGAACGAGTGTACAACTGAATGAACAATATTTTGCCAGAGTATTGATTCAGTCAGTTGGTATACTTAGGGAATAGTGGATTCGACCCTCGTTTTGATAAACAAAAATGAAAACTTCATAGTATCACATGCCATGGAAACTATTGGATTTGCATGATGCTTATGTATTGTTTATACGAATTTCAATACCCTGTTTAAATATGATGTTGGTTCATATTGCTATTGCATTTCTCTTTGGTTATTATATGGATATTTGATGGGTAAGTGAACACCACTTTACTGAGCCCGTTGAATAATCACTCTTTTTTCAACAATCTCAGGTACCTCGGCTAACGTGCACGAACGAGAAAATAAAGCAAGCTTATGAGTTTAGTCTTTTGCCTTTCGATGTTTGAAATGAATTTTCTGTTATATGATAAAAGTTTTAATTTTCATGTATAATATTATATTATCACAGGGTTTGGGTAATTTGTATATTTCATCGATTTTATCCAAGTTTTGTGTTTCAATTTTGGAAACATTATTTTAAAGTCGTCCATTATTATTACTCTGGTTTTATTCAGTTTTTCTTAAGATATGCAAGTTATTTTATCAGGTATTGCAGAGTGGATGCTGGCTCTAGCTAAGTCTTATTGGTGTATCTAGGGCTTAATTAGGGTTTCAAGTCGAATGATGCCCTAATCAGGTTCAAGGGTCATTATAGTCATCATTATACCCACATTCTCCATTTCCTTCCTCACACGCCTTATAGCATCTGCCACAACATTCGCCTTTCCAGGATGATATTGAAGTGTGAAGTTGAAGTCTTTCGAGAACTCGAGCCAACGTCTTTGTCGCATGTTCAACTCGCTTTGTGTAAATAAGTACTTCAAACTCATGTGATCTGAGAAGAGTGAATTTCTCACCATACAAGTAATGCCTCCATAGTTTTATAGCAAGCATGACCACTGCTAACCCTAAATCATGAGTTAGGTAGTTCTTCTCATGTATTTTTAACTGTCTCGAAGCATACGCGATCACCCTTCCTTATTGCATCAAGACACATCCCAAACTGATCTTTGAAGCATCAGTATAAAGAACCAATTATTTTCCCGCTTCTAGAAGCACTAATATGTGTCAAAGTCAACCTATCTTGCAATTTATTGAAAGCGCTATTGCATTCTTCTGTCCACTCAACCTCCACATTTTCTGAGTTAACCTTGTCATTAGTGTTGCAATCTTCGAGAAGTCCTTCACGAACCTTCGTTAATAACCTGGCTAATCCTAGAAAACTTCTTATCTCCATCACTGTGGTGGGTTGTGACCGTTTTGTGATGACATCAACTTCAGTGGGATCTGCAGAAATTCCTTCCGCATTTACCACATGACCCAAAAATTGTACCTCCGAGACCCAAAACTCGCACTTGCTAAACTTTACATACAACTAGTGATCCTTCAAAATTTGTAAGGTCACTCTGAGATGTCTCTCATGCTCTTCTTGAGTCTTGGAATAAATCATGTTGTCATTGATGAAGAAACTTATGAACTTATCAAGATAAGGCTTGAAGACTCTGTGCATGAGATCCATGAACAGTGCAGGTGCATTGGTAAGTCCAAACAGCATCACTATGAACTCATAATGTCTATATCTCATCCTGAAAGCATTCTTCTTAATGTCTTCCTCTCGTATCTTTAGCTGATGATACCTCGACCTTAAGTCTATCTACGAAAAGAACTTCGCTCCCCGCAACTAGTCAAATAGGTCATCGATCCTAGGTAGTAGATATCTTTTCCTAATGGTCACCCGATTCAACTATCGATAGTCAATGCACATCCATAAACTACCACCCTTCTTCTTCGCAAACAACAGCGATGTTCCCTAAGGAAACATGCTTAGGTGAATAAGACCCTTCTCCAACAATTCTGCTGAGTCTTCCACTCGGGTAACTCCTTGGGTGTCATTCTAAATGGTGGTATAAAAATGGGTTTCATACCAGGTATAAGGTCAATAACAAAGTTAATATCTCGAGGTGGAGGGACTTCAAGCAAGTCTAAGGGAAAGATTTCTAGGAATTCTCTAACCATCGGCATTTGGTCAATTTTGACTTTATGACCATAGTTCTCCATGACTAGAGTTTTCAACTCACTAAAAGTTACAACCTTCCCACGGGTGGCAACTTGGCTAGGTGTGCGACCTCTATATTTGAATGGCGGTATACCGAGAATTTGAAAGTTAATAGTCTTGTGAAAATAATCGATACTGGCATGGTAAGGTGATAACCAATCATTCCCTAACAGGGCATCATACTCTAAGTACTCTAAGACTCGTAAATCATGAGATAAAAGGTGATTCCCAATTTTAATTATATACCCCTTGCACACCATGTTAGTATTAGCTGACATACTCATGATTAAAACTATACTAGCTCTAACCGGTTTCAGTCCTAGCTCATCAACCAGCTTACCAGACAAAAATGAATTAGTAGAACCGGAATCTAACAAGGTATGCATGCCTCACAAATGAAAATCGTACTTGCCACAAACTATCAAATGGCCCCCGCATTAGGTTTTGCAATAGAATGCACTCCTTTCCTGACTAACTGAAAAATGCTAGCTATGGAACCTGTTTGTTTGTTATCTTGCTTGCTAGGACACTCTGACTTAAAGTGCCCAACATGCCCGCATCCAAAACATACACCCCTAAGTCTCTTAAATGTCGTAGATGATGTTCCCGCTAATTTGCTTGGCCTTGACCCTAATAGTCTCTTACTCTGAGTATTCTCCGATTATCGAGTGGCGGTTTATACCCCGAACCGTTAGTAGTCGAGGTCAGGGGTATGAGTAATTCCCGTTGAACTGTGCGGTACCCTCAGCGCCGCACCGGAACAAGCGAAACTGCCGAAACGTTCCATGCTCTTACTTATCTTAGTGTAAACCATCTGATAACTTTCCCCGGACGTGCTCCTACTGACTCCCCGATAGTCATCCCTACTTATCACCCGTAGTGGTGGCATAGCCTCCTTATCCCTGTTGACCTGATATGCCACCTCGCAATGTTGTGCACTAGCAATTGCCCTCTCATAAGTGTCCAGCATAGAGGGTGTCACGCGAGTCTTGAGATGTTCGTCTGATCCATCAATGAATCTACTGACCCTCTCCTTCATGGTAGCCACATAGTTTGGAGCATAATCTGACGAATCATTGTATTCTGATTCATAATCTCGTACTGGTCTGCCTCCCTACACTAAGTTCAAAAACTAGTGCCTCTTAGCATCTCTGACCACCTTTGGAAAATACTGCTCATAAAACAAAGTCTTGAACCTTGACCAAGTGTTAATCGGCCCTGCGGTCCTCTTCACTAACTTCCACCACTTATAAGCCTTTTTTTCCAAAAGATACGAAGCAAGAAAAAACCATAGTGGAACTATCGATCTTCAGAACTTCTTGCCTCTTCTCCATACACATGATCTAATGCTCAGCCTCATTCACCTCTTCGTCTCCAAAGACATTTGGTACATTGTACTTCATAAACCCATTTTGAATCTTAAGCATCCTGAAGGTTTCTGCGTTTGCTGGTAATGCTAGTGGTAACACTGTTGGTGCTACGAGATTCTCATCTACCCAAACCACTGACTGAGCCGTGTCATCTTCCTCATAACTAGTAGTTGCATCTGTGGAAATACCTGTGGTTGTGGTAGCGGTGGCATCTACGGTGGTGCCACTTATGCTCTATGTCCCCTAATAGCTTCTATCATCTCACTCATTCTGTGCTCCTAGGCTACAGACATATCTTCAAGTGTCTCACGATGATTCTCAGTCATTTCAGCCATCCAGCTCTCTATCTAAGCACGCCACTATTCATCATCAGTCCCCTGTGCACCCCTGGCGCTCCTCAAACCATAAGAACTTCCACCCCGAGTACTCATTATGTACAGTGAGCAGTTCAAGGAAGTTAGTTCTAAGGCTTTACACTGGGAACAAGATGAATGAACAATATATCTAAATATATAGATATTATATACATTAGAAAATAGCATCATAACATATAATTTTTCATTTTAAATCTCATTCCCACCTTAAGTTTGGTCACTTGTGCACATTAAGTCAATGCGAACCATAAGCCTACGCAAATGATTCCATTACTTAACAATGACCAACCCTTTCTAAGTTTAACAACTTGCTAATCTTTAAGGTGACTTAAGTCATATGTTATTTATGACTTTTTAACCAAGTCCTATTCCCAATTTTAGGATTGGACTACATTTTTTCTCTAAGCTCCATTACCTCTGGTTAAGATGTCAATTGCGATCTTTCCTAGGTACTAATACCTAGACTGGATACTAACTATGGTCACTACCCACTTTGTTTCTAGGTTCGTTTAGCCTACGCTCTGATACCAACTGTGACGTTGGTATCACATGTTTATATAACCTTATACATTTTCCCTTAGGTTATGTTATCTAAAGCTTTGATACTAACTGTGACGACCCCAATTCCTATAACTAAGGTCGCCCGGCCTAAACCATCACCAAACCACTCTAGATAACCCAGCGAGTCAGGCGATGATCTAGTAAGCCTTAACCTATGAAAATAAAATAAGACAATATACCAAAGACTACTAAGACATAAATAGTGCAGATAAGTCAATTACGTGCAGAAATAAAATAGAAAGTCTTGCAAAAACTTAATGACTAACCTATGGGTTTCACAAAGTATACTCATGATATTATCCCCTGTCTATTACATAATGTCTCAAAATCAATAAAATATAAATAAGACAACTTTGCAAACAAAAAAGAGCTCTACGCTATGACCTTGCCCTTTCCTTCGTCCTGAACAGTAGTTGAGGTACCTGGAGGGGGAAAATAGTGGGGTGAGCAATATTTCAACGAGCTTAGTAAAGCATAAGTCTACTTTACCCACAATCATCCAAGTAATACCTAATGCATAATAAGTAGCATGAATAAGATTATTCTTCAATTCCTACTATTATTCCAGGCATGAAAAGATAACATAACAAGCATACTATATAATGTAAGACATAATGAAACAAAAGCCTGAACAAGAAAGTCAACAAGATAACAATGATAATATAAATGTCGTAAAGTCAATGAAGTGGAAATCAAATATAAAGTGTGGGATATGACAACCAACTGGCTTCATTAGTATCATAAATGAGTCAGCCTCAACAGATTGGTGTCAAAATAACCAACTGGCTTCAATAGTATCCAATAGGACCCGGCCTCAACAGATTGGTGTTCAAGCATAGCGGGGGGAGATGACCGATGGCCGTTGGCTCTCCAGTTCGAGATACTATTACAAATATTCATTCCAAGCACATTAGTTCCACATGCATTCATAAGTAGAGAGCTCAAAGAACGAGATGAAATGGAAAGACAAGATATATTCAACTTGATTCCAACAAGATATCAACCATTCCTTCTCATGAATTCTAGCATAACTAATAGCATGACATGATTGAAGATAAAGCAAACCCCACTTACCTCTAGCGCTGCTTTCCTAACCAAATATTAGCCTCAAGAAGTCTTTGGTGGCGTTCATATCTATATTACATATATGCTAGGTAAGTTTCTACGTCAAACTATACTCATGGCTTCCAACATGGTTTTTAGTTAGTTAAAGTTTTATTTTAAGTGATTTATCAATTCCATGTTGTTAGGTTTTCCACAAGCTTTCTAACGGTGTTTGGAACGTCAAAAATGGAGTTAAAACGAAGAAGTTATGCCACTTTTACGAATCAATAAAAATCAGGGTGATTAGCGCTGTGGGTTTACCTATACAGCACCGATACAGTATCAACACAATTGTGACTCCAAATTTTTGTCCTGTTGACACTGTGTGGTTTACACACACAACGTTGTGCTTGTGTAGGCACGATGCCGGGATGGCATCAATGTCGGGGAAGCCTAAAATTTTATGGTTTTCTTCTTTCCGAACTCTGACCTATTCTCGACCCCTTTGGAACTTCAAATACACCAAAACAGTCCAAAATCAAGGGTTTTATCAACCCATATTAATTAAAACCTTTTCAAAAGAGTTTTGTTCAAAAAGATGCCAAAAACTCAAAGTTTTGTCACGAAGCCTTTCTGAATCCGAAAATATGATTCAAACGTCGAAAACATGATTTCAATACACCACACCTCAGATTCAAATCAACATCCTACTAGAAATCATGTGCTCATCACCAATTTGAATCAAAACATTAATTTAAACTCCAAATCCATACATATAATCATTGAAAACCATGAAGAACACAAGTCGAAGTGTCAAAACCTTGTAAATTCACTTTGAAAACTTAGGGCAAACCAAAATCCGAGATTACACACCCACTATCACTTATTTTCATTCAAGATTAACAATTTGGGTTGTGAGATTTACCTTGTTTTACTTATTCCCACCTTATGGAGATGATTTTTGTTCTCTAGCACTCCTACCCTAGCCTCCACATTATGTGTGTTGAAAAGGATTATAACCAGATTGAGGTTTGTATTTATGTGTCTCAAGACCTAAGGTTTAAGTAACCAACTCTTAACCCTTAATCTTATTTGATGCCTATTAATCCTAAGACCATCCAATGTCCCTAATTACGTCCATCCAACTTGGATTTTAACCAATCTACTATTACTTGTTCCACAAGTAATTATTCTATTATTAATAAATAATGCACATAAATAGGCATATTAACACACAAAGTCATATTTACTTATTTAATTATCCTAAATATGAGTTTATTCCTAAATTCAGGGATGTGGGCGTCACATAACTTACTTGATTAAGTGAAAGTGAGAAGTGTTGACAAGAGTTTTAGAAATATAAAAATGAGAGAATCCCACTTGTTCTACATGAAATGGAGCAAAGAACTTGATGGTTGGAAAAAGCGAGGAAAAACGGAGTCCATAGGAAAAGGAGCAGGGACCATGAAAAATAAAAAATAAAAGGAGAAGAAGAAAAAAGAAAAAGAAAAAGAAAAAAATAAAGAAAAGAATGCGGAAGTAAAATAAAACTCTTCAAATAAAAGATTTAGCTCGAGTGCGAGTAGCTAGTTGAGTTAAATTTTCTTTCCAACTATGTGAAGCCATATAGACTCTTAAAGTACTAAAGTCTACTAAAGATGAGTATGATCTATGCTTATTTTCGAATTCCTGAGCTTAATAAGAAATCATGAGATTGCATACTTGCTACTTGAGTGTCGAGGTGAAATAAACGTGTGAATAATGATGGTTTTAATTGTGATCTACTTTGGTATTTTGAAAGTGAAGTTATATGTGTTGTTAAAGCTACACATCTTAAAATAACAAGTTTTTGCAAAGAAAAACTCTTGAGTGGATTATTAACTTAAAACTTAGTGAATTAAAGAATACTTCATGAACAATGTAAATTGAACGAGAACTAGTTATTAGGAGATTTAGTAAAATACACTTTTGCTCGGGACGCGCAAAATCTTAAGTTTGGGGTATTTGATAAGTAATTATTTGGACTTATATAGGGTTAGTTTAGTAGTATATTTAGTATAAATATCCTTTAATGAGCTCTAAAAATGGTGTTATTGCATTTTTCAGGTAATTAAGGTGTAAAGGAAGGAAATGAGCAAAAATGAGAAGAAATAGAGCTAAAATACACCAAATTAGGTTTGGCGTCATAGCTAACATAGTGGCGTCGTGGAGTGCTAAGGCACAGAGTAGGAAAGAAAGGCACGACGTGGGAGAGCAAAAAAAGTGAAAAAGTCAATATTGGAGGCTTGGCGCAATGACGGTGTTGGGACATCATAGTGACAACGCCAAGGTCACTTGAGCTAAAATAAATGCATACAGTGGTAGCGCAGTGGCGACGCTATGGGAATGTGCACACAACGTCGGATCATAAGTGACAACGTCAGATTCACAGAAATTAGAAAGTTAGAGTTTTATTTCGAGTTAAATTGTAAAGTAGGGTTTCTAATTATCATTAGGAAGTATTAATAGAAATTAGGATGTGGTAAACTCACCACATATCAACCATTAGCAGCCATTAATATATTTTAGCATAGATTGACATTATTCTCGAGTATTAGAATGATTTGTGAGAAAAGACATTGAAGACTCACGTGTGGTGATTCATGTATTTTTGTTATTGATTTATTTGAAGTATTTCTAATCTATCTTTAATTTCAATGAATACTACTATGTACATGTTTGTTTCGATGAAGTGTGAGTTGTCTATTAACCTTAGGGATCAATGGATCATATGGTATGAATGTTATGCTATGAACATGAGTAGAAATTGAATATAAAAAGTACACTGGTTAGAATTTGTATTGATTTTGAGCATAATACTATAAATATCTTGATCACATGTTTATTGATATGAAATTTTAGAAGTTATCATGGCCATTTAAGCTTTTACGCCGGACATGGCCGGTACAAGTGTAAAATACACAACATCGAGCGATAGTTGTTGATTAGGGAGGCACGAATAGTAAACTTAATTGGTTATGAATCCAAAGATTTGAAACATTAAAGCAATGTGGAGCTTACGTTATTCACACCGATAGGTGGAGTTCTAGTCTGCACATTATAATCTTTTTCGTCACGACAGTGGGTTAAAGTGGATTTGAAGGAAATCTATCTATTTTAAATAGGCATTGCACAAAACATAATAAGATGATAAAGTGGTTGAAAAGCATAGTATTTCATTACCTAGGTGAAGTTGTGAACTAAGATAGTTTTAATATAAGAGTTGAAAGTGAATTGCATTGACTTGATAGTATAGATTAATTTAGTTTAGTTATAAAACCATTTGAAAAGGAATTTCCTTAGTAATAGTTCAAAGTTAAATAGGTAATTAACTAGTGCAAAAACCTTTCCTTGAGGACGATATTCGTAGTCAGCGTAAGTTGGTTACACTATTACTACAATCGAATCGTTATACTTGCGACACGCACATCAGTAAATAACAACGAAAGACTTAAACATCAAGGTTTTTTGAAATAACATAAAACAAAAGAGTTACATGGTCTCATCCCTATCATAATAATTATAGTACTATTTCAAAACTTCAAACAATATATAAACAACTAGATCCCACCACATATAACGAAAGGACGGCTACACTCTTAAGCTTTGCCCTTTCCCTTGTCCTGAGTGCTAGCCGAGGTACCTAAGATTGTTGAAAAGTGGAGCGAGCATTCAACAAGCTCTGAAAATGGAATTTCACTTAGACCATCCATTATCTACTATTACCTCATTTGCAATAACTAAGTGAGCAATAATAACTACAAAAGTTAATAACGGAAGTGAATAAACAATAGATAGAATGGGATACATATCGACATTTAAAATTTGCTAATGTACTGACAATCATTTGAAAAGAAGTTAGAAAGCATGGACTGGAAACTAACTTACATAAGAATACCAAAACCTGACCTATACAGTGGCCACTGTAGGGTCTCGATAATGTATTCCAGCTTAAGTTAGCTCTCCAACATCCCTAGTGATTTCTCAATCATTCTGTGAACCCTTGCAAAGGCGGGTTTACACTAGATCCCAATCGAACTCTTTGCGTGAGCTTCGTTATAGACCTATCTTGCATATTCACTTTACATGTTACTAAACATAGATTCCAATACAAAGCCCCTAAATCCAGTCCATATATTATATGAAACTAAATATAACATAGACATGACATAAAAATAAACTAAATGAATTCTCACTTACCTCGGTCGCACTTTCTAGTTCTTTTGACTTTATCTAAGTCATAAACGTCTCGATTTGTTTCCCTCGGATTAAGGACCTAAAACCAATCAATTTGTATTAATTACTATTTCAATTAGATGTATTTAAGAACTCCTAAATATCCCTTAAACCCTCGGTTAAAATCATGGAAAAATTCAGCAACAACGCTAAACATTGTTGAGCTTATGCCGCTGCAGGGCTGTTGTCTTAGAATAACAACTCTTGCACCCATCCAAAGGCTACCAACTCCATTCCTATTGTTCAGAATACCCTCAAAAGTGTATAAAACATGTATAAAGCATTCAACTATAATTTGGATTATTAAAACGTGAGATTCATGTCCAAACTTCTTCTCATTATGAACCAAAATATGAACCAAAATATGATGAACATACTATGAAGATAGGAAAGAACTTAGGACATCATTCCTAAGTTTTTTTTTCTCAACTTTAATGGCTTCAAATGAACCTAAATTTCCCACTCTAGGATATGTTAATGTTGTCCCTGTCCCAATCCATCATTTTACATCACTTTTGGTCTCAATGCATGCATTGAAACACACATAAAGTGTTTCGGCAGTGATGAACAACTTGTACACATGATTTCTCATCATAGATGGGTTCTAACAAACCCATCTTTTATCACCCAACTGGTCATAACTCCTAACCACAATACTCCCAGTTAAAACCCTACGTAATCCCTTCATTTAAATGAGAAAGTTGAAGGAGAGATAAAAGGTTACTAATTACTAAAGGAAGAAGATGAAGATGGCTTAATCTTGGACTTCAAGCTCCGATAACTACTAATTTTCTCCTTCCACTCTTCTCTTACTCCACCAAGCTCTCTCTCTATATTGTTGGTTTGATTCAAATGGATGAGATGAAGTTAATCTCATCTTTGTTTCCTATTTATGTTTTGACCAACTTAAATAATTGCCGCTTCGATGCATCCACCTCATCCTCTCATGCCTATCCATAGATCATCAACTAGATGTCCATTTACACACCTCGAGGTAGATCATGTGTCTAGTCACTTAAAGTGACACACCTCATTATCACATACGTATCTCACAAGCGCGCTAATCTAACAAGCCGGGCTTTACCACGAGTCTAACTCGAATTAATTAACATTCAGATTAGTGCTAATCACCAAGTTAAAATACACGAATTATTACAATTGAGACACTTACAATTAAAATATAAAGATAATCAACAGTAAAGCTGTGTTTTTCCTAAAGATCAATCTGTCATTCCCCTCATCTCTCCTCCCTGCCTCTCCATCTTCAGCAAAGAACACAAATGGGCAAAAATCGCTAATACAATTATACAACTCTAAAAAATTAAATAAATCACATAAAATGCCCACATAAACAAAAACAAGATTTCACTAGTACTTTGGACGTCATCATCGGTACCATAATAGGACATAGACCTACCCATATCATCAATCACAATTGCTAATATACTTCAGAGTTCAACATCTAAAACATATCCCTAAATCAAAAGAATTAGAGATCCGGGGGTTTTGGGATTATTTCTTTGGAATGAGAATGAGAGATTAAGAGGCAGAAAGGTGAGATGAGAAGAATGGGAGATTGGCCTTAAGGAAAATTATAGATTTACTGCCGATTTTCTTTAGATTTTAATTACAACTTGCACAATGATATGATGCCCAAAGCCAAATTCCACGGATTGTATACTATTGGATTGTATCCCGTCACAGCCACACGCAACACGGGTTCCGTTGCGCCAAAGAACTACACAAACAAGAAACGCACATCAAAAGAAAATGAAACAACAACAACAAAATGTACCAGTCTTTCGACTCTTTCAACTCCAACACTTCTCTCTCTTTCAGTCGTCTATTTTAAAAAAAAAAAAAACCCTACTTCGGCCTTCCTGATCTGCAGAATCTCTCTTTCTCGAGATTTCCACTGATTCATCGATCGGTCCATGGAGCCCGAGTCCCAATCCAACGGCGATCCAGCCGCCGCGACTGCGCCACCCATTGCGGCAGCATCGGTTCCGCCACCGAGATCCGTGAACACTTTCGCAGAGTCGCTGAAGCTCGAGCACCAGCTGCTTAGGGTTCCCTTCGAGCATTTCAAGAAATCGATTCGATCCAACCACCGAATGGTCGAGAAGGAGATGTCCACCGTGATCTCCAGCGTCGCCGAGGCTTCCAATCGCGAAGCCGCCATGTCGCAAGAAGAAGCCGTCAATCATCTAACCTCTCTGGTTTACAGATTACAAGGCCTCAAAAGAAAGGTTAAAACTCAGTTGATTGATTCAAGTTACTTGTTGCATTGTGTTTTCTGTGTGGAATTTGCGAAATTTCTTCACGGCATCTGAATTGAGATTTTATTCATGTGTGGAACTGAATTAGTTGGAGGAAGGGAGTAGAGTGGAGAATCTGCAAGTGCAGCGATGCCGGGTGAGGCTTGATCATATTGAGGCAGCAGATGCAGAGAATTCTTCGGAGTGGTGTAACACTAGGCTGAAGCGGATTCTTGTGGATTATATGTTGCGGTTGTCTTACTATGACACCGCTGCCAAGTTCGCCGCGAACAGCAATATAATGGTATGTTTTGGCTTCTTATTAGTGTTGCTGTTTGATTTGGTAGGTTATGTTATTTTGACTGTTTAGAGAATTAAGTGATGCAAATGTATTCTGGTTGCAATTTGGATTCTGTCATATAAAATGGAACAAGCGGGTTTAGGCTATGAAAAATAACTAGCCACTGAGAGACTGGAAGATAAAATGAAAAGGGGTGTTTTAGTGATTAGGTCCCAAAACTTTGAGGATTCAGTATTTAGGTATGAAAAGGTAACTATTTAGCTTTGAGATCCGGCCATTGCTTCAGAGGAGAGATCGTCAAATGACCAATTGTTGAAGATTTTGGGATCAGCGCTTAGAAAATATGACTAGGATTGTGAACATGATAAACTATTGGTATCTCATTTGGCAAGATAAAAATAAGATATGGTAGGTCATTGGGATGATGTTGATTAGGCTACTTAATGTCGGGTTTGACACTTTGTTGTATGCATGACTTATCTGGTAAGAATGATATTTTTCCACTAGTTATATAGTTGGTCGGGTAGATTAAAAATAAGTTGTACAAGCGATTTGAACAATATTTTATTAGGTAACTTGGTGTTGGGTGCGTCAGAGCCCGTCATTGGTATAAAATTTGAGAGAAGTATTCTATGAGGAATTTAATATGCATTTTAAATTTGGGTGATCTTGTGATAGACATGTGATGTGCATGCACACATCTAGAAATACATCTCACAGACTCCCTAGTGGGTTTGTTACTTACATTACGAGTAAAAGATGTTTCTTATTTATCACTAGTTTTTTATCTTGAATGAAGCAAGTAGACAGTAATATGAAGCACCTACAGCTCACCGGTGTGTGGTTATGTACTTTACCTAGCCGTTTATTGTAAAATTTTGTAATATTATGTATGACAATGTTTTGATGGAAAAAAAAAAACAGAGAACAATTTTCTCTTTTTATTGAGAGGAAATTATACTTTGTAGTCTATATTAATAAAGATTACTATATATGCATGTTTAACAATTTTTTGGTGAAAAAATAGGTATTTTATTTAATAGTAATCAAATGTTTTCTCGAAAGTTCTTTTATTTTAAATTATATTCAGGAATTACTTGCCTATTACTACATGGTATTGATATCACGAGCTATCCTTAATTAAGAACGCATGACTGAAGGAGCTGGTTTGCTCATTAAGAGGCCTTGGGTAGATGAAGAGCTAACTTAGTTTGTGTATTGCTTATTTTGACTGTTATCTACCATATTTGTGATTGTAATCCTCTCCACCCTTCATAATTACATCAAGGTCGCAACATATGTAGTCAACTCCTAATTACTTATTTAGATTAAAGAGTTTACTTTGAGCCTACACAACAAAATCAATAAGCCTTCGTTATCTCTTAAATCTAAAGTAACAATTAGGAGCTAACTACTAATGTAGTAACTTCTATGAGATTAATGATTGATTGGAGAGGAGTTTGATAACTTACAATTGATGATTACATCTAATACAAACACGTAGGGCACATATGTAGTCGGTGCTTCATTCTACCCGTTAATGGCACACAAGATGAGTAAGCTGGCTTCTTTAGCCCAGTATTTTTAAGGCGGCAAGGCGGTGTAAGGCGCTTTAGTCCCGCCTAGTTGAGGCGGGGTCTAGGCGAACGACAAAATATTTAAATAGACCTCCCTAAGATATAATTTAATTTATTTAGAGACCCTCAACATTAAGGGGCATATTTTCTGAACCACAAATTCCCACTACCATATTTTCACTTCCACGTTTTTCCACAAATTATGGAAAAAATATTTTCAAAAAATAAAAAATAAAAAAATAATATTTTTTAAAAATATTTAAATTAATAAATGAATAGTATTTTTAAAAATAAATAAATAAATAAAGTTTTTAAAAATAAATGAATAAATAATATTTTCAAAAATGAATATGACAAATACATAATTTAAAAATAAAATAAAATTAAAGAAGCATTAGTCGAATAGACAAACTAATAATATGCAACAAATCTAGTATCTAACCATCATGATCATCAACCACTCCCACAATCAAACGTAAAAAAAAGACAACCATCCAAACTATAGTCATTAAGGTTACAAGCCTACAAGCATAAATGCTTGAGTCCACAAAAAGGTGAAGAGTATAGCAAGCCCAAGTTGATTGAATCAAGTATCTAACCATCGTGATCATCAACCACTCACACAATCAAACTAAAAAAAATAAAAATAAACAAACATCCGAACCAAAACACAATTTATTAAGGCTACAAACCTACAACTACAACCATAAATGCGTAAATACACAAAAAGGTGAAGAGCATAGCAAGCTCAAGTTGATTGAATTATAGTTCAATAATCATCCTCATCAGACTGAAGTTGAACTTGTTGCAAGAGAACTGCATCGTCAATATCATCCACATCATTGTCTGAAACGCCTTTATCAGCCAGTTCTTAGTTTTACACTTCTTCATCTATTTCATCTTCACCAGGTTCATAATCAATATTAGGTAGTGGCTTTTGTTCTACGTGAATATCAACCTCATCCATTGGCATATGCGATCTAGTGTGGTATCTTGCTTCATCTGCACCAATAGCTCTACCAACTTGCTCCCAAGTTAAATTGTCATTACCATGAACCAACTCTATCTCTTGCATTTTTCCATTGAGCCACTCACAACAACCATCAATATCTAATAATGTAAGTAGGTTCAATTTCTCCCTCTTATTGAACCTCTCAACCAACCTTTGATTGTAGCTAATGTACACCAAATCATTCAACCTCTTTTGTTCCAATCTATTGATTTTCTTTGTGTGGATCTAAAAGTTCAGAAAGAAGACAAGTTATATTAAATTAATCCCTTTATAACTACACAGTATATAGTATATACACCTTCAAGGCGTCAACAACAATATACTAAAGCAATAATTTGAGTGCAACTCACATGCTCAAACACGCTCCAATTTCTTTCACATCCACTTGCGCTACATGCCAAGCTAAGGACTTTGATTGCCAATTGTTTGACTGTAGGAGTTAGACTTTCGTAAAGACGCCACCATTTAACTACAAAAATGATTTGAAAAGAAGTCGTAACGTATTGCAAGTAATTTAAAGTTTGAACTAAACTAAAAAAAAACTAAAATTAATGAATACCACAACTAATTGAAAACTTACTAACCCGGGGCTAGTTTAGTTCTTTGCCTAATAGCATTAGGCGAGCCAAAATTGGCTACGGCTTGCATATACATAGTCAATTCATCACACAAAGATCCTCATGGTCCATACTCGTGGAAAATCTTTTTATAACATCTTTCATCCCTTTCATTGCCTCCTCATCATTCTCTACCTTGTTCTTATAAAACAATTGTGGATTTAGAAAGTAGCCAGCGGCATGGAGTGGCGATGGAGTTGCTTGTCCCATCTAGTATCGATGATTTCCCCAAATTGGCAAATACCTATTGTTGCAAAATGCAAAATACACATTATGGCTAGGTTATTAAGTAATTCACATAATATGATGAAACTTAATGCTTCAATTCAATCTAATAACTTACACTCTCTCATTCTCTTCCAAAGCAATTTTAATGGCTTCCTTTGCCCTATCCATTTCCTCATAAATGTAGCCCATAAAATGTCTTTTCTCAGCGTCGACGAGTCTTAAAACACGAACCAAATGAGCTGATATTTTCAATGCATAAATAACTCCATCCCAAAATGATTTTGAATGAACTAAATTTTCTGCTTGCGCACCTTTAGTATCCCCAGGCCATTTACTAGATAACCACTCGTCACAAATGAAAAGTTTCCTCAATGCATCTTTTTTTGGTAAAGACTTTGCAACGTGAGAAACGACGTTGCAAATCTTGGAACCGCCGGGCGAAGTATGTCAGCATTGCGAGTATGCTTCCTCATCAAGTTTAGGAGAAAAGCATGATTATAAATAAAACCAGTAAGCATTGAGGCCGTCTTAATCAATGCCTTGACCTTGGAGAGTCCACCAATATCTTCTAGCATCAAATCAATGCAGCGGGCTAAACACATAGTCCAATACAAGTGAGACCACTTTCACATCGACATCTTGCCTGCCGGTACATGATTGGATGCATTGTCAGTAATCACTTGCACTACATTTTTTTCGCCCACCTCCTTCACCATTCCATCTAATAATTCGAACGTTTTTTGTGATGTCTTCGCATAAGATGATGAATCCACGGACTTTAAGAAAATAGTACCATATAGGCTATCGACCGAGAAATTGATCAATGATCTATTTCTTTTGTCTGTCCAGTCACCAGACATAATTCTAACACCAAACTCCTACAACGACTCCTTCATGAGCATTAAAAGGTCATCAATATGCTTTACTTCTTCTTTAAGGAGAGGGACTCGTAGTTCATTGTAGCTTGGGGGCTTCAAACCAGGGCCAGATTGCCCAATCGCTTCAATCATTGTCTAAAAACTTTTAAGCTTAGTTGTGTTGAGTGAAATTCCAGCTTGATAAATCCATCGAGCAATGTATTGTACAACTTTTTTCCTCTCTTCTTTCTTGAACTTGCTTTCAATGGTTGGTTGTTTGAATTTTTTTCAAGGTTTAAAAAATCGACAAACTTCGTCGAACTTCGAGCGAAGTTTGTCGATGTGCAGGTGAGCGAAGCGAATTTGGAAGACAATAGGAAAAATGCAAAACTTCGGTGACCTTCGACTGAAGTTCGAAAGCTTCGGTCGAAGCTGATGAATCGTGAAGAAAAAATGCATTGTTTCGGTGAAGTTAGTCGACTAAAATGTCGAAGTTGCCCCTACAGGGAATCAAAAAAGCTGGAAACGTATCTAGTTGAGTTGTGAGTCTGTGACGTGCTTCTGTCCAATTTGACATCTTCATCAGCTTTGCTCAAAACTTTAAATGAAGAAGAGACATTGTTGACCGAACAAGCCAGGCTCTTACATCTTCATTCGCTCAGTCACACTTCTTCTCTTCTTCTTAAAAAACCCCATGTGAAGAGGCGGGAACTAGGGTTTTTTGGATTTTGAGAGTAGGCTCACTAGATAGAGAAGAGGAGAGAACAGACGACGAAGAAGAAGAAAAGACAAAGAGAGAGAGAGAGAGAGAGAGAGAGAGAGAGAGAGAGAGAGAGAAAGAGAGAGAGAGAGAGAGAGAGAGAGAGAGAGAGAGAGAGAGAGGGCTCAGCTGGATCAGGGGAGAAGAACTTATCCATAGGTCCCTTCTGCCTAGGAGGCCTGGGTGCTCCACTTCCACTAGCATTTGACAATATTACCACGTCGGCTTCCTCATCATCATCCTCCATGTTATACTCTTGTCGATGGATAGATGAGGATGAATCAACACTAAGGTCATTCCTCCTCCTAGCCTTTCTAGATTTGGATTTGGATATAAACTCTTTAACCTCATCTCCAACAAGCGCGGGCACCTTCTTACACGGTTTCACATTCGCACTAATTTGTGCCAAATGCAACTTCATTCGATGAATCCCTTGATTGATCTCTTTTCCGCAAAAATTACAAGTCACCTTGGATTTATTGTTTAAGTCTTTCAAGTATGCATACTTCCATCCAATGTCATTTGATCGTACAAATTGACTTTGATCCATTGATCCATCATCGAAGTCAACATCATCAAGTGACACCATATTCTACAATTTGACATTTCCATTACACATTTGCAATCAATATAGAAAGGTAAAGAAAACAAGCATGTTCGACCAGAGGAATCAACAACGACTTCAAAGCGTGTATCCATGCCATTTTTCGAAAGGAAATTTTTGCTCTCGGCTCTGCAAAAGTCGGCAAAAATCCTAACAGATACGATGAAGACCCAGTTTGCACTTGCATAAGTGAAAACTGAACTAGAGCTTTTGTTGTGATTTTTGATCTGTATTTCTTCCTTCCAAGCCTCTCTTTTTATAAGAACTCCAGTCAAAGGAGTTGGAGAAGAGAGTGGGATATTGGGCAGTTTCAACTGTTTGGTCAGTTGAAACTGCCCACTTTCTTGTTGAGTGTTTTTTTCTTTTCGAGTGGGTCTATTAACTACTCACTTTCAACACATACTCGAAATTGGTAAAAATGTAATAATGGTTAGTTTCCCACACACGCGTGCACGTGCCTCGTGTCAAGTGCTAAGTGTGCCTATAAAAGCGCCTAAAATGCGTCATATGTGTGACGCACGCGCGTGTAGCTCACTTAGCATAGCTTCTTTGTAGCTCCCGTAGAGCTTCTTTTGACACTTAAAGAAGTGTAAAACCTTTTATATTATTTTTGTGGACCCAAACTTTCCATGTGGGACTAAATATTTTGTTTCGAAAATGTTCAACAATCCTGCGACATTTTCAAAATAATATAACGTATAGATCATGGATTCAAGAAGAAATTTGAACATTATATGCATAAATAATGGTATCTTGCAATTTGAACCACTAAATTGTGATAAGTTCATTACATCATATTAGATATCATGGTAGATAAACTTTGAACCAATGATTCTGATCGATATGTGGCATAAACATATCACGCATATAACTTACACCAACAAATTGCCATAATTTTCTTGACACATTCAACCTTGGCTTTATGTCATGTATCTTCTCGTGAATGTTTTTGGATCCAAGCCTTTTAACTCCTTGAAGCTGCCGCACTTCACATTCACATAGGCGGTCTCCATTCTAGCACCCCTGCAATTTAAGCACCTTTTGAAGACTATTAAGAGATTAACTTAACCTCCTTCCTTTTTTCATGCAAGTACCAAGCACTAACAACCTTGGGATGACAATAAAATTTAGTGCTCACAGTCACACTAATAATGTACTTTGACTACGTTGAACTCAAGACTTAACGAAATGTTAAGCGTTGAGTCGAGTTTCCATTATTGGTAACTTCAATTCATGGGCTTGAGGCCCATCCCCCTTGATGTTTTATTCACCAAGTCTCTGGCTAATCCCTTAGTGAAAGGATATACCAAATTTTGACTAGATCTCACATAGTCAATTATGATAATTCCGTTTATTATCAATTCTCTGACACAACTATGCCTCAATCCAACATATCCAGATTTTTCATTGTATACTTGGCTATAAGCCCTTGCCGATGTTGCCTCATTATCACAATAAATATAAATAGGAGCTATCGGCTTAGGCCACAATGGTATCTCGTGTAATAGTTTACGTAACCATTTAGCTTCTTTTGAAGCAGTGGCTAACGCAATAAACTTTGATTGCATGGTGGAACCAACTATTAATGTTTGCTTCTTTGAAGCCCACGAGATTGCACCTCCAGCAAGCGTGAAAATCCACCAACTTGTAGAAGCATGATTTTGATCTCTTACAATCCAACTTGCATCTGAAAATCTTTTTATGACCGAAGGATATCCACTACAGCTTGAGCCATAGTTAATTGTTTTCTTCAGATATTTTAAAACTCTTCGAATTGCAAACCAGTGCAACTCACTTGGATTAATTGTGAACTTGCTCAGCCAAGGCAATATCCGACCTAGTGCATGTCATTGCATACATTAAACATCCAATTAGTCTGGAATACTCCAGTTGTGAAACTTGATTGTCGGTATTTATCACTAGCTCGACACTTGGGTCTAGCGGGGTAGATACATGGGCACAATTAAAATGATTGAATCTAATAAGAATTTCCTCAATATAATGAGATTAAGTCAGAGTAATACTCCCCTCATCCCTTACAATCTGAATTCCGAGAATGACATCAGCTTGCCCCATATCTTTCATTTCAAATTTGCTTGAAAGAAAGATTTTGGTCAACTGGTCTCGTTCCAAGCCGGTTCCAAAAATTAAAATGTCATCCATGTAAAGACAAATAATGACACCATTTCCTTTTTTAATCAAACTTGATATGTACACATTTATCAGATTCATTTATTTTGAATCCATTACCAAGTACAACCTGGTCAAATTTTTGGTGCCATTGCTTTTGTGTTTGCTTTAATTCATACAATGATTTTTGCAATCTACACTTTATTTTCATGACTGGGCATAATGAACCCTTTAGGTTGTATATTTCCTCATCCAATTCTCCATATGAGAACGCAGTTTTCAAGTCCATTTAGTGTATGACCATCTTGTTTATAGCTGCAATTGCACTAAGCAATATGATTGTAGCAATTCTAGCTACTCGCGAATAAGTATCGAAATAGTCTATTCCGTGCTTTTGGGTGAATCCCTTAGCAACCAGTCTTACTTTGTTTTTTTTTTTCAATGGATCCATCAACTCTTCTGTTCCTTTTGAAGAGAAATTTGTATTTAATGGGTTTACACCAAGGAGGTAGATCAACTAGCTCCCAAGTATTATTTCCCATTATTGAATCCATTTCATTATTCAATGCCTCTTTCCAGAAAGCGGCATCTCTTTCTTTCATCGCTGCCTCTACTGTTTGATGATCAACCTCCGTATTAAAACAATACGGAATTTGTCTTGTTACCGTTTCTCTACTTCCTTCAACCAAGAATATATAAAAATCAGAACTAAACGACTTAATTTTCTGAGCTCTATTGCTCATTCGAAGTTTAGGAACTTCTACTATCTCTTTTTCATTGTCATTTTCTATGACTTCCTTCCCTTTATTGTTTTGTTCATGAATATTTTTGGGAACATATTTGAATGCGGTCTCATAAAAAATTGCATTCCTTGATTCAATCACAGTATTTATTGAAATCGAATTATTGGGCTCGATTACCTTGAATCTATATGCCTTACTGTGTTGTGCATATTCAATAAATATACACTCCTCTCCCCTTTCGCCCAATTTCCTCTTTTTGGGTTTAGGTACTTTTACTGCTGCTCTACAACCTTAAATTTTTAAATAATTAAGGTCTGGTTTTCGCTTATTCCAAAGCTCTTATGGAGTGACCTTGTTCCTTTTTTGTGAAATTCAATTCAAAATGTGGCATGCAATTAGCAATGCCTCCCCCCAAAATCGCTACTCAAACACCCGAGTTTGATAGCATAACATTAGCCATTTCAGTTTGAACACGATTTTTGCGTTCAACCACGCCATTTTGTTGTGGCGTATAGGGAGTTGTGGTCTCATGGACTATTCCTGTGGATTCAAAGTACTTAGGAATATATTACTCTCTTCCCCTATCAGACCTTAAGCATTTTATAAAGGTCTCACATCGTAATTCACTTTTTGCCTTATAGGCCCGAAACTTTACCATTGCATCATTTTTGGAATGCAACAAATAGACATAAAAGAACTTGCTATTATCATCAATAAATGTTATAAAATATTTATTGCCTCCTATTGATGGTGTACTATGCATGTCATATACATCAGAATGTATCAAATCAAGCAATTTGAATTTCTTTCAACCTTAGGAAAAAGGTTCTTGTTATTTTTGTTTTCATGCATGTATTGCAATTTCCTTCACTTTTATCAAAATAAGGCAGTAATCCCAAATTCACCATGTCATAATTTTCTAAATTTAACATGTCCTAATCTGTGGTGCCATAAAATTGAAAGGAGACTCAACAAGATACGCAGAAACAACATTCTTATTAGATAAAGCGATTATATTCAGCTTAAACAATACCCTCATAAGCATAAATCCTCTTCACCAACATACCACCCTTAGACATTACAAATTTGTCAGCCTTAAATACAAGCCTAAACACAAACTTGTTCAACATACTACCCGACACTAGATTCTTCCTCACTTCTGGTACATAATACACATTAGTAAGTGTTGCAATTTTTTCAGAAGTGAATTTCAGTTCAACACTACCTATGCCTTTGACGGGAACAGTGGCAACATTTCCCATGTACAAGACAGTATTTTCATCTACTGCCTCCATGATCTTGAAGAACCCCGTGTTCTTGCAAATATGTCGGGTAGCTCCAAAATCAACCCCCCAAGCCATGTCATTTTCAATCATGTTGATCTCAGAAATCATGACAGTGAAATTATCATTGTAATTTCCTGCATTACTCGAGGAAGTATGATGTTTTCCTTTCTTCCTCTTCCAAAAGCGACAATCAGACTTGAAGTAGCCATCTTCCCCTCAAAACCAGCAAGTGACTTTCTGCATCTTTGATTCTAGTTTTGGTTATTCGATTTTCTCGAACCACCAGGCTTGTTAGGCCTTTTGAGCGAGGGCTTTTTGAACTTTGCATCCTCCACCACACGCACCTTTAAAATTTCTTGAGCATTCTGCTTTTTTTCATTTTCTTGCATGCGACAATCTTCTATACGAAGATGGTTAGCAAGTTCATCAAGAGTAATACCCTATTTTTTATGCTTTAGAGTTCGTTCGAACCCTCCTCAAGATGGTGACAGTTTGTCGATAATAGAAGATACAACAATAGTTTCATCCATAACAAGATTATGTTGAGAGAAATGATTACGAATTATCTCGATTTCACGAAATTGCTCCATGACAGATCTATCATCTACTATTTTAAAATTATTAAAATTGGAGATGAGAAATTTCTTACTTGTAGCGTCTTCTTTGTGGTACATTGCCTCCAGTTTCTCCCATAGTTCCTTGGCTGAAAGAATGTCATGGTAGTGGTCGAACATGGAGTCTTTCATCGCATTCAGAATGTGACCCCTACAAGTGTAGTCATCCGTCTCCCATTTTTGTCTCTTCCTGATACGCTCGACAGTCATGTTTTCAAATTCTTCAGGCTTTCGTGTATTCAGGAAATACACCAAATGAAGTGCCACCAGCAGAAAGTGTACCCGCTTATGCCACCTCAGAAAGTCTCCTCCATCAAAGCGATCGAGTTTCACAATGTTTGCCGCCAAATCCTTAATTGAAACTATTGCAACAAGAAATTTTTTTTTAGATTGTTAGACCAGAGGAATCAGGAATGACTTCAAAGCGTGTATCTATGCCACTTTCCTAAAGGAAATTTTTGCTCTTAGCTCTGCAAGATTTAGCAAAAACCCTAAAGGATACGATGAAAACCCATTTTGCACCCGCAGAAGTGAAAACTGAACTAGAGCTTTTACTGTGAATTTTTATCCGTATTTCTTCCTTCCTAGCCTCTTTTTTTTTTAAGAACTCCAGTCAAAGGAGTTGGAGAAGAGAGTAGTTAGTCGCCCACACAAATGCGCACGTGCCTCTTGAATGGGTTCATTAACTGCCCACTTTCTTGTTGAGTGAGTCTATTAACCACCCATTTTCTACACATACCCGAAATTAGTAAAAATGTAATCATGGTTAGTTGCCCACACAAATGCGCACATGCCTCGTGCCGAATGTTAATGAAGCGCCTAAAATGTGCCATATGCGCCGAGCGCGCGCGTGTTGCTCACTTGGCATAACTCCTGTAGAGCTTTTTTTGACACTTAAAGAAGTGTTAAACCTTTTATACTTTTTTGTGGACCCAAACTTTCCATATGGGACTAAACATTTTGTTTTGAAAATGTTCAACAAAGCATTCCAAGGAACCCATCAAAATAAAAAAAGCAAAAAAATAGTGCATCTCAAAGTTGTTCGACATGCGCGTGTCAACGATTTTCCCTAAAAAGAAAAAAAGAATCGCGGTTGTCGCAACACTGTGAATAGTTGTCGGCGGCTACCTGCGAGTGTTCACAGGGGCTATTCTCCTCTATAATAGTCGTTGGTGGCCGGCAATGGTTTAGGGGAGGTTCTTGCTCCCCTGCGGAAGTGTCGCGACAGCGAGGAGGAAGAGATGACGAGAGAGTTACTGGATAGCCGGAGAAGGTGGTTGTCGCGTTCACCGGATAGCCGAAAAAGGTAGGTGTCGCGTTAACTGGAAGGAGGGTGAGATTGGGGTGGGGCATGACAACAAAGAGAGCAGGGTTAGGTTATTTGATGTTTTAAATAGAAAAATTTTAAAATTTACAAACATCTCCCTATATTTTCTTAATATTTATTTTAAGGCACACTACCCACCTTATTCAGGCCTAGGGGTGGCCAGAGCCAAATGCTTACTGCGCCGCCTTAAAAACACTACTTTAGCCATAACTTCTTCAAAAGTGCCACATACACATCAATTATACTATGTAGTGATAGGTTAATGTTTCCTAGATTTAATACTAAAGAACTACCTAACCTTTATTAGCACAGTAAGATGTAAAACAACACAAACTTTAGGGATGAAACATTCCTGAGGGGAGAATTGTGACGACCTAGTTAGAATCGTGAATTTCAAGGAGAAGAATTTTTTTTTTAGGGGATATTTGCGAGGCTCTGACTTTTGATCAATGCCCGTGGCAATGTAGTCGGCCCCATCGTCTCTCCTGCCTACCCAAAAGTGTTAAAAAATAACATGTTACAATTGAGTTAGACATTGATCCGCCCTTGATAGCCCAAAACTAGCGAATACACCTATTGTTTGATTACAGTAACAGTCTTTCAGTCAATCATTATAATTTGGAGATGAAATTGTCACCAAAATTACCGTCATTCACTCACGATTTCAATGCAAATAATTGTGTCTAAATCGGAGGTGAAATGAATTTTCGTCGTTAGTTTTACTTGTGACACAAATTGAGGTGATGACAAGCAAATCGAGGCATGGACACACAAGTCGAGAAAGGCTTAATTTGTCGCATTTAGTGCTTCACCTAGTTGGGCCAACAAGAGGGGACCAAGTAGTAGAATATTGAAGACCACTGGTTATCTAGCAACTTATATAGTTTTTCACTTGAGGAAATAAATTGATTTACATGCAAGACCTTAAAATGTTAGATATTTTCAAATAAGCCCACCTTGTAAATTACCCCACATCCAACGCCTATTCATTCTTCTCCATTTCAATTTTCTTATTCCTCCTCTTTGTGTTGAAGAATCTACTACCATTGATGGCTTGCTTAAGAAAAAGCTTCTAGGAAGCAAGTGCTACACCTATTCACTCTCTCCTTTCAACTGTATATTTAAGTTTGATTGCCCAAAATACTTGACCCATTATTTTTATGAATCTTCTAGATTTGCGTTGCCTGACCAAAGCAATTTCCTTTATTTAATTGTTGGGTTGAGCTCTTAATGATAAATCTAATTTTGATTTCTTAATTAAGTACACGCACACACTCAAAATAAAAAAAGAAAAGAAAAGGAAAGGGTTAGTTGGGATGACTGTAAAATTGGGTTGGTTGTGATGAAAACGATAACCATGAGGTGCCAAGGAGAGAGTCAACGTTTGAGACTTCGACTAGTAATTCGCTCACTTAAAATTTGGAAATAATTCGGGGAAGTTGTACAAAAAATCGTCTTGGTATGGTAGTTGGTGTGCATGCCGCAAGTATAACAGCTCGCTTGTAGTAATAATGTAATCAACTTACATTGATCACGGATATCGTCCTCATGGAAAGGTTTTTGCGCTACTTGTATATTACCTACTTAACTTGAATTATTGCTAAGGGATTCACTTTTAATTGATTTTATGCTAAACTAAACTATTCTAACAAATCAAATGAACTTTACTTGAGCTCGTATATTAAGGATATCTTAGTTCACAACTTCACCTAGGTAATTTAATATTTTGCTTTGTATTCATGTTTACATCTCAATATGTTGTGTGCAATGCCTAATTAGAATGGACAGATTTCCTTCAAATCCACTTCAACCCATGGTCGTGATGGAAAGGATTCTAATGTGCAAACTAGAACTCCACCTATCGGTGTGAATAACGTAAGTTCCACATTGCTTTAAATCTCAAATCATTGGATTCATAACCAACTAAGTGTACTCCCTAATCAACAACTATCTATTGATATTGTTTATTTTACGGTTGTACTGTTAATGTCCGGATTAAAAGCTTCAATGGTCATGATAACTTCTAAAGCCTAAGTTCATTATACACATGATCAAGATGTCTAAAGCATTACGCTCACAATCAATACAAATTCTAACCATTGCACTTTTTATCATCACTTTTTATTCCTATTCAAAGCATAACATTCATACCATAGGATCCATTGATCCCTAAGATAAATAGACTACTCACACATCATTGAAACACACATATTAAAATTCAATATGGAATTCATTGCAAATCAGAGATGAATATAAATATTACCTTGAATTAATCAATGAAACCAAATATTGATTGCAAACGTAGAGTCTTCAATGTTTCTCCAACAAAAAACTCTTTAATACTCAAACTCAATGCTAACTTACTCTAATGGAGGCTAATCTCCTTCTATGTTGTGGTGTCCTCTTAGTTTATCACGTCCTAATACTTATTTATACTCCTTTATAACAATTAGAAACCATTGATTACAATTTTACCCGAATTAAAGCTTCACTTTCTAATTCCTGCGAAGTTGGCGTTGTCACTTACTACCCCGGCGCCGTGTGTATTTAGCCGCGGCGCTGCCACTGCGCACTACTTCATTGTGTGTTTTTGAGCTCCTGGAGTCTCGGCACTGTCCTTTGTGTGTCTCGGCGCTGTCCTTTATGTGTCTCGGCCCTGTCCCTTGTGTGCCATGGCTCCGCTACTGCGCCGGACTATTAAAGTTGATTTTCTTCATTTTTTCTTCTCTCCCATGTCGTGCCTTTCATCCCCACGCTGTGCCATATATTCCCACAGTGTCAACTCATGCTCCCACGACGCCAACTCTGATTTTATGGGTTTTTGCTCCGTTTCTTCTCGTTTTTCCTTGATTCCTTCCATTACACCTTAATTCTCTGAAAATTGAATAATACCATGAATTAGCACTCATTTGAAGTTATTTATACTAAATATACTACTAAACTAACCCTATATATACGTATAAACAATCACTTATCAGTACTCTATGGAATTTCATTCTAAATGCTAAAAACTTAAATTTCTTTTTAAAGGTGTTAAAAATATGCTTACATATACAATTGTAATGCATAAGTCACAATACAATTGGTTAAAATATATTTTTTTTAATACAACATGCAATTTGCAATTATATAACATTATTTCACAATAGAACATGCAATTCGTTGATTAGTTCCCTTTTGAGGTATTGATTTTTATTTTAGATTGTTTTCGTTACATTCTATGAAATTTCCGTGAAACTTTATTGAACTTCTCTGAAATTTCCACGTGGTCATGGAAGTTTTGCAATTTTTGCCACTGTTTGGTAGGACTTCCTCGAATTCTTCGTCGAATTTGGACATTTTTATCCTTACATATGGATTTTATTTCCCCTTGTTCGAAAGTGAACAAATTTAGCTAAAATTCGGGGAATTTGTCGATTTTTAAAACCATGGAGAGAGAAGATGAGAGAAGTTGGAAAAGTAAATTATTAAAAGGAATAGGGAAAGGGAAGCTGTTACAGAGAGTACAAGGAGAGTTTTTTTTTTTTTTTTAATAAGTAGAATATGGATCGATCGTCTGGTGTAGTAGTGTAAGTAATGTACTTTTCCGCACAAATTGTTTAAGTCTATCTAATCTTAGTGCATATGTGCTCTTCATGAACCAAAACAACCTCACTAATTCATTTTTATTTATATTATATACCTTTTGTTGAAGAAATCATGAGATATTTTGTAGCTTTCATATCTAATCCCATATCTAGCAATGAGTTTTGTGCTCCAAAGTAGGTATTACCATGAAATTTGTAGGCTAGGCCTCTTGTGAACTTATGGCCCTTCGTTTTGCTTTCAATCGGTGCTTTGTTCTCTGAAATGGGTATGTTACATGTTGTCGATCCTTCATTTTATATTTCGCCTTCTTTCTGGATATACATATGCATGCTACTACTTCAATAGTTGGATCGGTGTTAAACAGTCGTAACATTTGTATTTTTCTTCTAAATGCATTTACAAATTTACATAATTATAACAGGATCTTGTCGATATAGATGTCTTCCATGAAGCCAAGAAGGTTATTGATGCTCTTCAGAATAGGGAGTTTTCTCCAGCTTTGGCTTGGTGTTCAGAAAACAAATCTAGGCTAAAGAAGTCAAAGGTGTGAGATTTTTACAATAGCTTTCTTACATTTATATTGTTCATTGATGAATAAAATTGAAGTTTGAATAAATATATAGTCTCTGCAAAAACAAAACCAACTATTGTCTTAGTGCAATAGTGAGATTTACTAGTTATTTGTTTGGGCCTCTTAGAGGTTACAATTTCGAATCTTCTAATATTTCGACGCATATTTCTTGTAGAATAGCGTCTGTTTCTCGTGGAACGATTAGGGTAATCCTTGATACCACAATATCAAACAACAACAACAACAACATAGCCTCAGTCCCAAATTAACTGGGGTCGGCTAATACCACAATATCAAAAAAAAAATAATAATAGTAAAAGAAATAAAAAAGAAAAAGAAATAAAAAAAGAATCAAAGTGTTACTACTCTTGTTAATTGATTTAGGATTCTTGTTGGTTTTAGTAATGACTTAGCTTTACTTAATTAGCAACGGAAAATCCAGATTTGATTTTTAATTAATCTAGAGTGCTAGATTGAAAATTTAAAGGTGTAGCGTTCAAGGTTTGAAACTTCAACTTCACATTGTAATTTGGTCACTTATAAGTAGTAAATAATTCGGGGAAGTTTAATTCGACAAGGGGAAGTTGTGCAAAAATTTGCTTATGTATGTAAGTCCATGAAATTTCATTCTAAATGCTAAAAACTCAAATTTCTCTTTAAAAGTGTTAACAAATACGCATAGTTATACAATTGTAATGCATAAGAGTCGCAATACATTTATCCAAAATTGTTATTTTTCAATACAACATGTAATCTGCACTTATATAGCATTATTTCGCAATACACCTTGTAATCGCCGACTACATCCCTTTTGAGGGGTTAAGGTTTCATTTTAGATTGGTTTCGATACATTCTGCAAAGTTTTACTAAAACTTCCATTAAATTTCCCCGAAATTCCACTCAAGTTTCATAGCTTCAATTTCGAGTTGCAATTCGCTCATTTAAATTTGAAAATAATTCGATGAAGTTTAATTCGACGAGGGGACGTTGTGCAAAAACTTGTCGATGTGTGGAAGTCCATGGAGTTTCATTCTAATTGCTAAAAACTCAAATTTTTTTTTAGAAGTGTTACAAATACACATAATTATACAATTATAATGCATAAGAGTCACAATACAATAATGGCAAAACCCATCTTTTGGTCCTTAAACTTTGAACTTTTTATGCTTTTGGTCCCTCAACTTTCAAACCTACGCATTTAGTCCTCGAACTTTCAAAAGAGTGTACATTTTGGTCCTTTTGCTATTGAGACCGTTAAGACTGCTAACGTGGCAACAGTTGGCCGGTTTTCTACTGAACTGCTGGTTCATCCGTGAACCGGACAAAACCAAACTCGAAAAAAAAAACCCAAAACATTTTTCCCAACACCTTCATTCCATGTTTGCACCCTCAGCCTCCCTGTTCATTGATTCTCTCTCTCGCGAAAGTCTCTTTGTTTCAATGGATGAGAGGAATCAAAAAGAAAAAAAAAATCCAAAAACATTTTTCCCAATACTCGCATGAACAAAATCACCATTAACAACAAATAAAATGATCCCTCAATTTAAGTTCATCATATGAACATCAAGCAAACCCAAAATTCACTATCTAGCTATGATGGCTCAAGAATGGAAGTCATTATAATTGACTCTTCGAAATTACTGTCTTCACTACATAATTGAGAATTGCAATTGCTTTTGCTACACTGACAAGAGAGCTTAAAGTAGAGAACTTTAATCAATCAATTTTTGCCCTTTTTGGACAAGTCGCGATGTATCCATCGGAGTCTTTGAATCTAGAATTGAACACACATTTAACAAACCCAATCCTTCAACTCTCTTTATAAGGTTGGGTTTTCATCAATGGAAGTGCAAAGATTGTGCATTGACGCAACAAGGAGACGGCCCACTTAATGTAGAGAATCTAGAGATCAAACTGTTGTGGCAGAGCAGTTGAAGAGGGAATTAATACAACATAAATCATTAATTATTGGATGGTTAGTCCAATTGAAAGTGCATATGAGGTGTTTGAGGAAATGCCAAGCTTAGGGTGGCAAGTTTTCATGGGGTGCTTGATTAGGATTGATTGAATTGTTATTGATGAAAAGAAACAATTTGATGAAACAAGGAGAAAATGATCTTCAGTATGCATTTTTTTTTTCGATTCCTCTCATCCATTGAAACAAAGAGACTTTCGTGAAAGAGAGAATTGATGAACAGGGACGGTGAGGGTGCGAACATGGAATGAAGGTGTCGGGAAAAATGTTTTTGGTTTTTTTTTTTTTTTTTGAGTTTGGTTTGGTCCGGTTCACGGCTGAACTGGCGGTTCGGTAGAAAACCGGCCACGTGGCACGTTCTGTTAGCCACGTCACCAGTCTTAACAGTCTCAATAGCAAAAGGGACCAAATGAACACTCTTTTGAAAGTTCAGGGACCAAATGTATAGTTTTGAAAGTTGATGGACCAAAAACATAAAAAGTTCAAAGTTTAGGGACCAAAAGATGGGTTTTGCCTACAATTATCTAAAATAGTTATTTTCTATAGAACATGCAATTTGCAATTACGTAGCATTATTTCGCAATATGACGTGTAATTCACCGACTACTTCCCTTTTCAGGTATTAAGGTTTCATTTTTGATTGGTTTTGGTACATTCTACAAAATTTAACTAAATTTTTTATGAAATTCCTCGCAACTTCCATGAACTGCCCTGAAACTTCCACTTAGTCATGGAAGTTTTGCAATTTTTGCCTCTTTTTGGTAGGACTTATGTCAAACTTCCCTGAATTATGTCACATATTACGGATAATTTTGGCATTTTCTTCTATACACATGGGTTTCGTTTCCTTTCTTTTGAAAATGGATAAAATTCACCAAAATTCGGGGAATTTTGTCAATTTTTAAAACCATGGTAGAGTTTGAGTTTGGACTTAGTTTTGAAACATGGGGTAGGAATACTAAAAACTAATTTAGAATGCAATTTCGACCAAGTGAAAAAAACTAATAACCATTACGGGAGGAATGTTAGTTTAGTAAAAGTCACTCCTTATTTAGTAGTCTATATGTATACATTTGGTTCCAAATTAGCCAGAATTATGATAGTCTCTCAAAATTATCATAACCAACTATGAGACAGAATTGCACTGGACGAAGCTTTTCTGATTCAAGTTATGTTAACCAATTTAAGAAAAATCAACGCCTTAGAAGATGATAACATAACTTGAAGCTGCATAGAATGGAATGTAATGCTCTTATATTTATTGCAAAAAGTAATCACATTACTTCTACTATTATTTTTTCTTGCAAAGACTCTTTATTCCAATAAATAATTAGACCTATGACTCACCAAATTAGCAACTAATGGGGCCCTAATCCTTTACAGGAAACAATAAGTTACAATATTTGAATTCAAGTGTTACTTTATTTGGTGGGAGTGTAATTAAATGGCAAATGTTGTTCCTGGTTTGCTTGTTCACTTTTTCCTTGCTTGGTCGTAGAATTAGTACCATTTATTTAAATCGTAAAGAAATAATAAATTATTAGAGGTTTAATTTACAATTGTACATAAAAATTTGAACATTTATTTCCGACTATACCAATCTTATCAACTTGAGCCAATTCAGTCTCAAACCAACCTCTGAACTTGTCTAATGTCTTATATCTTTGTACATTTTTACTCTAAATTTGTTTATCATGCAAATTCTTCTATAATTAGGCATTGCCCCTGTTTTTATTTCCTTGCTCTATAAGCTATGATTAAATTGACTCCTTTTGGATAACAGAGTAAATTTGAATTTCAACTGAGGCTTCAAGAGTTCATAGAGCTCGTGCGAGCTGATAACAATTTGCGAGCTATCACATATGCTAGGAAGCATCTTGCGCCATGGGGAGCAAGCCATATTAAAGAATTGCAGCGTGTCATGGCAACCCTAGCCTTCAAAAGCAACACAGAATGTGCAGCGTACAAGGTTAAACCTTTTATTATTAGTATTTTTGGCATCTTCTTGTTGCCATGTGGATGTCATCTTTTGTTATTCAAACTGCAATTGTAGGATAAATAAGGAAAAAAATTTAGTGCACCCTCTCTTGGAATGCCTATGCTAACCCATGGGTTATTCGGCCCTCGAATGCATAAGACAAGTGGATGACATTTGGTGCTTGTGCGAACGATTGTTCTTTTTGAGGACTTTATCCCCCTCATACCATTGTCAATTAAAGCCTACTCATCAGTTTGTGTACTTTTCTCACATTTTGATTCCTTTTTCTCTTGGTTAGTGCTCCTTTTTAAGTGTGGAACCTATATGAACTCTTTCGACGTGTTTTGCAGTCCTTGGTACTGTTTTTGATGCTTGTTCGCTTACAATGTAATTTCACTAGATACTCATGTCTAGAATTTCGTAATTCTCTTAATAAAAAAATATCTTGGGTGTCAACCTTTTTCAGCCCCTCCTTTGTTTGACTAATCACGTGGGAGTTTGTCGGTTGCCCCAATCTCTGTCTCAGTTAAAGCTATGGTGCTTATGATCTCATTGCCTCTTCATCACAGCCCTAGAGGGTTGGATAGATACGTACACTAAATTGTAAATAAGCTTCAAAGCCAGTCAACATGTTAGGAACTAAATGCCATTTGTTGCATTAGTCCTCCAAAGATATTATGGTGTCTGTTCTCCATGACATGGTCTGACTGAGGCTTTGTTGTTGTTGTTGTTGTTGTTCTCCATAGAAAAATCCTTTTAAATTCTTTTATGCGAAACTCTTATTACTTTCTGCTAGTTTGAGGACCATAATTCCTCAATGACTTAATTTGACTGTTTCCGATGTATCATAAAACTCGAATCATGCACGAGGTGGTATCAAGGAAACTATTTCTTATAAAGATTACAAGATAATTTACGTGACATTGAAGCAAACATTCCGTGCCTGGCATAATTTGAACAATTAAAGGGAAAAAATCATTTCTACCCGGAAAAAAGTGAAAAAATAAACAGTTAAATAATTGATGATTGTGGAGGTGACTGTCCATGTGGATGATGGAAACTGAAATAGGTGACAAGAATAGTCGTTAGCTAAAAGTATAGACATATCAGAAATTGGGGACTGTATGAGATGAGGACTTTTGTTCATACTTATTTGATGATAGAGTTGGCGATTGAGCAGAAATGAAACGTTCAAGCCCAATAGAAAGTAGTAAACTTGTAGTGCTGAATGGAGTAAGGAAGTTTGTGCCACTATTTGCAGTAGTCCGTATAAGGCTTTATGTCATAGTCATTTTTCTTGTCTGATTTACTGATGTATCTTGGACCTGTTGCTCAGGCGATTATGTTTCTTGTGCTCTGTAGGTGTTCTTTGAACCACAGCAATGGAACTATTTAGTGGAGCAGTTCAAGCAGGAGTTCTATAGATTATATGGCATGACTCTTGAGCCCTTGTTAAACATTTATCTTCAAGCTGGTTTGTCTGCTCTGAAGACTCCGTATCCATCTTATATCATCAATTAATATTTTTCTCTTCTCTCAATTACCATGTGAATAATCTTAATTTGATTGTGCCGTAGGAGCAGTATTGAGATATCTGCATCTATATTTTGTTGAGCATAGCATTTTTTGCTATATGAATTTTATCCAACTTAACTTGGTGTTTGGGTTTTGGCTTTGAGTCTATGAAGACATCAATGAAAAGAGTACTGCGTTATGGTGTCTTTTTTAGCGGACCTCTCAAGGTTATTTTATAGCGTCTCTTGTTTCTTTAACATAATATAGATTTTGCTATGAAGATGATTGCACAAAAGAAGATCCTCTGTCACATGAGAACTTCCGAAAGTTGGCTAAGCCATTACCATTCTCAAAACAGCACCATTCGAAGCTTGTCTGTTATATCACTAAAGAGCTGATGGATACAGAAAACCCACCACTCGTCTTACCGAATGGTTATGTTTATAGTACAAAGGTCCGAACTATACTAAGTTGCAAAAGCTTAGTTGGTATATGTGGCACGCCATTCTGTAAATATTAACTCATATTTTGTTTATGTTGCAGGCTCTTGAAGAAATGGCAAAGAAGAACGATGGCAAAATTACTTGTCCAAGGACAGGCTTAGTTTGTAATTATACAGAACTTGTCAAGGCTTTTATTTCATGAATTTATGTCACAGCAACAGGAGACTTCAGCTATTACATATTTTTAGGCCCATGAAGCAGATTTGCTTTTCTTCTCTTGACCTGTAAATGACCAAGGGCTAGTAGTGGACGAGTAAATTTCATTTATATTTAATTAAGCCAGTTCTCAATTTGATGTATATTAAGTAGAGTGTTTTTCTACAATATAGACCTTTATGAAATGCCAAATAATTCTTGATACCATTTGGGAAGCAATTTTTGGTGCTTGTGGTGGTTTGTGCATGTAGAGTTATCTTACGAAGTGATTGGATTGTATCAGTATAGAACAGTGCAATTTGTTACATATTTTTGGTACATACATTTGCTACATATTAGTGTAGGTTTCATTGGTATATAAAAAATATCATTTTCCATCAAGGACAATGCTATTTGAAGCTTTGTTATTGTTGCTGAAGCGTTTCATTACGATGACCCAAAGTCTTCAACGCTGGATTTCGGAAGTCAACTTAATTGTGGTCGAGTTAGTAAATAATTGAAACGAGATATGTTTGCTATGTACAACTAAGAATAATTTTGCATACAATGGTATAATTTGTTTTGAAGTAAAGCAAGAAGAAAACCAAACAGAGAAACACATTAAGAGAGTTCTTTAAAAATATTTAAAGAATTAAAGCCCTCAAAAATTTTCCGTTATTTGGTCCTGCAGTGCCTATACTAACGACTATTACATGTATCCATGTATCAGATTAATAATTACAGGAGTACAAATTAATGTAGGAATTTACTTACCTGACATCTTCGAATTATTTTTGATAATGTCATATTCTATATGACGACAAGGGAAGAATGGACAAGACTCGAAGATTGTGGTGATTGTTTTCAAAATTTAAAGTACATTCTTGTTTTAAATTGTTTATATATATTATTCTTGGACTTTTGGGGTGAGTGTATGTAGCATCCCTTATCCCAATTAGGGCGATACTCGGCCTGAAACCTTAATTAAGCCCCGATAACTTAGCCAGACTTAACTAGAGCCATCAACCTCTCCATCTCTACCTGATAAATTCAACCTATATATCGATATCGAATAAAAAATTCAAAAACATACGCAGCGAAAAATTAAAACTTTTTTGATAATTAAACGATATACATAAATACTGAGTTTATCAAAACTCAAAACACGATTATAGACCTCCCAACCTTTTTCATATACAACAAAATAACTCAAACAATGTGTATATATACAGGAAGACTTATTGCATGGTAAAGAAGATAATAAGACTCCTAAATCTTCTCTTTTCCTTTTGCTGAAGAGCAAGGCTGCGAACCTGAAATATTAAATTTATGGTGAGCGCCCCAACTTGCTCAGTAAGTAAGGATTCACAAAGCCATCAACATTCCATATAATAATCAAGAACATTATGCAATAACAATATACATCAATGTTAACTAACATAATTATGAAAAACATATAATTCAATAAATAACAGATGTAAGTCCGTCTGTCAATGACTATTACAGTATGATTCCCATTTTATTTGTAAAACTAGGGTCGATTACCCACTGACACTATTAATGCGATTGTTAGACCAATACATTGGCTGATGTGTTGTCTAGTCAATCCATTAATATCCAGTGGTTCTATCCGAAACCTTTTAGTGAATTTGTAATCCACAAAACCTATCTAAGTGATTAGGAAGTTACATACATGCCGAAGGTAACTCATCTCCTATATAACCTAATATTAGTTCCAGGAGTTACTATCATGAATCACATTAAACATCATTTCCCATTTATTAAAAACATCACAGTATACATAGTCCCCCCATTTAGTCCATATACTACATGAACTACATTTACTAAAATAGCCAAGCAACATTGATAAATAAGCGAATCCATACTTACCTCGGTTTTGGTTTCCGTTAACAAATTCCTTAACTTTCTGGGTCACCCACGCTTTTTCGGTGATCCAATACCTAGCACAAATCATTTGCGATCAATATAGGTATAATACCCTATATTTAGAACCACTAAGTCAGTCTTGAAGACCTAAAAAAAATTTAGCCAAATTACAGTAGAGTTGCTATTTTATGTGGTGGGAGCGCCCCTCTCAATTGGTGAGGTGCGCTCCACCAACTAGGTTCGTCCTGATCGATGAAGGGAGCATGTTCCTCTGCTAGGTGGAGCACACTCCACCCTGTACTGTCTCGACTGTAAACATGGCAGCAACCATTATTCCATCCAAAATCATAACAATAATAGTTAATACTTCTCAAATACACCAGGGAGGACTTTTAATGATGTACAAACTCACTTACAATTAATAACAACAACTATTCACATAGAAATCATCACTAACTATTGAATTGAACTTAAAATTCAAAACTTCAACTTACCTACTGATGATCTCTGATTTAACTACTATATGATCTCCTTGAAATAACCCAAACACTACTTTGATTGATTCCTCAAATTAAACCCTCAACTGCTTGCCTTTGACTCACTGTCTCGATCAATCAATGAAGATATGTTTGAAGGTGTTAGTTGAAACATATGATTTTTTCTCGAGATACGAATCGCGCTATCTCGAGGTTGATCAAATGATTGATGTGTTAACATGACACCTCTTAAAGTGACACACATGTTGACACTATGAACACTTACGCTAATTTCGAGGCGATCCTACACTCCATATAATTCAAACCAAACTTAAAGTTTTAGTATATATTTATATCAAATATATATACTTCGAGTATTTTCTCGCTAATAAATTCACCGGACATGCCTACGAGTATTCTCGAGTGTGCATATTCATTTTACGACCCCCTCGTTGCAATTGGTGTACCGGCTATTTCTTGTTTATTTATTTATTTTCTGATTGTAGGCTTGTATATATAAATTCTTGTTTATACTATAACCTATAAAATTCATTAAGCATTCCAAACAAATACAAACCATCATATAAACCCACGCACAAGCTATTCGAGGTACGCCGAACTTTACCACGAGCCTAACTCGGGTTAATTAGTATTTGAATTAAACACTAATCATTAGCTTAAGGTAAAAGGTCGTTATAGTCTCCCCAATTTAAAGCAAATTCGTTTTTGAAATTAAAGTAAACGTAAAATTGCTTGTAGTTTCAAAGAGAAATGAAAATGGCTCCTTCATATAAACTCTCGCTCCCAGGTTAGTTCCTCATCTTCATGAAATTGCCATTTCACCTTAATCAAAGGAATCTCTTTGGTTCTTAGCCTCTTAATCTTATGATCAAGTATTTGAATTGGCTTTACATCGTAAGATAAGTCTTTCCAAAGATCAAATTCATTCTAATCAATCCTTGGAGTGAACTGAGTCTCCTTTTTGCGAAGCATAGACGTGTAGAAGACATTATGAACTCCAACTAACTAAGGATGTAACTCCAACCTGTAAGCAATATGACCAATCTATTCCTGCACTTTAAACGACCCAATATACCTTGGAGCTAGCTTACATCACAATCCAAACCTAGTAAAATAGAGACTTTTAATATAACGTAATCTTTCTTTGAAAACTCCAAAACCGATGATGTTTATCGATGTATCTTTTATGTCTTAGCTGTGCCATAGTCAAACGTTGGCGAATCTACTGAACTCTCTCTGTGTAGTCCTGAATCAACTTCGGCCCCAACAAAACTGTATCTCCAACCTCTGCCCAACACGCAGGTGAACGGAAAAACTGACCATATAGAGCTTTAAAAGGAGCCATTCCAATAATAGTATGATACTTATTATTATAAGAGAAGTCACACAAAGGAATGTATTTCTCTCAGTTACCACCAAACTCCAAGACACATGCTCGAAACATCTCCTCTAGCACCAATATCAACCTCTCAATCTGCCCATAAGTTTGTAGATGGTATGACGTCCTGAGGTTAAGAATAGTTCCCTGCTGTCTCTGAAATTCACTCCACAGTTTGGTCGTGAATCTCGGATCTCTATCCAAAGTAATCGACACTAGAACTCCATGAAATCTCAACACCTCGTGTACTTATGCCTCACATAATCAATTAAGAGGATCCCGCATAGAAACTAGCAAGAAATGCACATATTTCATTAACCTATCGACTACAACCCATATTGCATCGTGCTTACGCTGACTCAAAGGTAGATCGAAAACAAAATCCATCGTTATATGTTCCCATTTCCACTCAGGAATAGGTAATGAATCCAATAGCCCTCCAGGTTTCCTATGCTTAGCCTTAACTTGCTGACATATCTTACATCTCTTTACAAACTCAACAATATCAGTCTTCATCCCATGCCACCAATAAACACTCTTCATATCACAATACATCTTAGTGTTACTTAGATGAATAAAGTAATGAGATATATTAGATTCTCTTAGCAATTCCTGCCTTAACTGATTTTGATCTAGAACCCACAATTTATCCCTGAACCGTAACGCACCATCATCAGAAACTGACCAATCAGGATGATCCATACTAGCTGCTAATCTCTGACGCACTATATAATCATGATCAACTTTCTAATAATCAATCACCCGCTGAATCATTTCCGGTTCAGCCCGAATATGAGCACAAGAGAACATATTAGTAGCTTTGGAACTAACTTTCTCAGTTGATTATGCACCAACTAGAATTTCACGTATTATCATCACTAATGTTTCCTTAAGAAGTTTAAACTAAGAAGTTTTGACAGTAGTTACGTTATCTCTTCCTGTTCTTCTCCTATTCAAGGTATTAACAACCACATTTTCTTTGCTTGGATGGTACTCTAGAGTGAAATCATAATCCTTGAGGAACTCAAGCCATCTATGCTGCCTCATATTCAATTCACTCTGAGTAAACAAGTATTTCAGATTCCTAGGATCTGAAACTATTGTAAATTTCTCAACGTACAAGTAGTGCCTCAAATCTTCAAGGCAAAAACTACTGCAGCTAGCTTAAGATTATGAACTGGATAATTTCTTTCATGAATCTTGAGTTACCTTGAAGTATAAGCTACAACCCTGTCTTCATGAAATGTATAAATATGTATTTATATCTTTAAAAATGAGCAAGGGTTCCCACTTATAGGACATGTGTGGGTAAAGAAGCTAGTCCCTTCACATCGTCGCACGGATGTGAAGAAAAATGAGCAATGGTTCCCACACAAAGGACGGGTGCGGGTAAAGAAGCTAGTTCAAAACAAACACGAAAACAAAAACAAAATCATAGATACAGATACTAGATCTTTTAGACAAAATAGAAATAGAAAAGGAAAACAAATACAAAGGGAGAAAAAATTCGTTTAGGAACATGGAACATAGGAACACTTACGGGGAAGTCAATAGAACTAGTAGATGCCATGATCAGAAGGAGAGTCAATATTGCTTGCCTCCAAGAGACAAAATGGGTAGGAGAAAATAGTGGAGAAATAGGAAGCACAGGGTTTAAATTGTGGTACACTGGTATAGATAGAAAATGCAATGGAGTAGGAATTGTGGTGGATAATGATTATAAGGATAAGGTCGTAGATGTTAAAAGAATGGGGGATAGATTGATTCTAGTTAAATTAATTATTGGAGATGAAAAAATTAACATACTTAGCGCCTATGCACCACAAGTAGGATTAAGCGAGAGCATCAAATGCAAGTTTTGGGACGATATGGATGGATTTATACAAAGTATACCATTAGATGAAAAGGTTTTTATTGGAGGAGATTTAAATGGGCATGTCGGGGCAATTAACGATGGGTTTGAGAGAGTTCATGAAGGTTTTAGTTACGGTAATAGAAATGAAGAAGGAGAATCAATCTTAAAATTTGCTTCAGCATACGATCTTTTCTTAGCAAATACTAGTTTTAGGAAGAGGGAGTCGCATATAATTACTTTTAGTAGTGGTCATAACAAGAGTCAAATAGATTTTCTTTTAACAAGAAAAATAGATAGAAAAATATGTAGAGACTGCAAAGTAAAACATGGTGAAACACTTACTACCAAACATAAGTTAGTAGTACTTGATATTAAGCTAACACGACGACATAATATGAATAAAAGAGTTAGCGCCCTAGAATAAAGTGGTGGAACCTAAAACATAGTAAACAAGTAAAGTGTAAAGAAAAGCTACTAAAGGAAAATGTTTGGAATCTTGACTTAGATGCTAATACAATGCGGCTAGAAATGAGTAGTTGTATAAGGAGAGTGAGATCAAACGTATTAGGTATATCTAAAGGCTTGGGACCACCAAAGAAGGAAACATGGTGGTGGAACGAGGATTTCCAACGAGCAACTAAGACTAAAAGAGAGATGTATAGGAAAATACCTAAGTGTCAAGATGAAGATGTGTACAATCAATATAGAGAAGCTAGAAAACAAGCTAAAAAAGTAGTTAGTCAAGCTAAAATAAATTTCATGAAAGATAAATATACAAGGTTAGGTAATAGAGATGACGAAAAATATATATATATATAGGCTAGCCAAATTAAGAGATAAAAATAAACAAGACCTAAGTCATGTAATATGTATTAAGGATGAAAATCAAAATGTTTTAACGTGCGAGGATAATATTTAGGAGAGATGGAGAAGTTATTTCGATAGTTTATTTAATGATGGCCAAGTTGATACTATAATAGATGAAAACCCACACCAAGAAAGAAATGTAAACTATACACGCAATATTAGAATTGTAGAAGGTAAATAGGTAATGAAAAAAATGAAAATAGGGAAAACATGTAGCCCAGATGAAATACCCATATAGGTTTGGAAATGCTTAGGAGAAATTGGATTGACTTGGTTAACAAAACTTTTCAATAAAATATTAAAATCAAAACGGATGCCAATGGATTGGAGAAGAAGCACGCTTGTGCCAATCTTCAAAAACAAAGGAGACATTCAAAGTTGCTCAAACAACCGGAAAATTAAACTTATGAGTCACACTATGAAACTAAGGAGAAAAATAACAATATCAGATAACCAATTTGGTTTCATGCCTGGGAGGTTAACTATGGAGGCGATTTTCCTTGTAAGACAATTGTTAGAAAAATATAGAGAAAACAAAAAAGATCTTCATATGGTATTCGTAGGTTTACAAAAAGCATATGATAGGGTCCCTAGAGATGTTCTTTGGTGGGTTCTAGAAAGAAAAAAAGTGCATGCTAGATACATAGACACTATTAAGGATATGTATGATGGAGTAGTAACGAGTATAAAGACATTTGGAGGAGCAACAAAAAAATTTCCCATTACGATAAGACTACATCAAGGATCGACTTTAAGCCCATATCTATTTACTTTAGTTATGGATGAACTAACTAGACATATTCAAGAGGATATACCATGATGTATGCTATTTGCAGATGATATTGTCTTAGTGGATGAAACAAAAGATGGAGTGAATACGAAATTAGAACTCTGGAGGAATTCGTTAGAATATAAATGCTTTAAGTTGAGTAGGACGAAAACCGAATACATGCACTGTGAGTTTAGAAACACTAGACATCGAGATGACTGAGTGGTAAAATTAGGGGAAGTAGAAATTCCTAAGGTAAACCACTTTAAATACCTAAGATCAATCATACAAAATGATGGTAACATTGAGAATGATATCACACATAGAATTCAAGCTGGATGGAAGAAATGTCGGAGTGCAACAGGGGTAGTTTGTGATCGAAATGTTCCTACTAAGTTAAAAGGAAAATTTTTATAGGACCGCAATTAGGCTAGCTATGCTCTATGGAAGTGAATGTTAGGCGGTAAAGCAACAACAATTACATAAATTGAACGTAGCAGAAATGAGGATGCTTAGGTGGGTGTGTGGTAAAACTCATAAAGATAGAATAAGAAATATAGAAATTCAAAGACAAGTAGGAGTAGCACCAATTGATACAAAGATTAGGGAAAGGCAGTTGCGGTTGTTTGGTTACCTGCAAAGACGGCCTACAAATGCCCCAACTAGAAAACTTGACTTAATAGAAACAATAGAAACTCGACGAGGTAGGGGCATACCATAGTTAACATGAGATGCATTAATTAGGAAAGATTTGAATGGTTTGAAAAGCTCACCATTGATTGCACTTAATCGAGCACAATGGAAAAGTTTGATCCATGTAGCCGACCCCAATTAATTTGGGACTGAGGCTATGTTGTTGTTGTTGTTGTTGTTGTTGTAAAAAGTGAGGAATTATGGGTTTGAACCCAGGTTGACCAAATGCTACACTAAAGTCTTAACCAATGTGCTAATAATTTGTTCTTGTCATCTAACTGCATATGTATATATTTATTATAACATGTTCTGGTTCCATGATCAATTTCTAAAACATTTTTTTTGTTAATACTTTGAAAATTAATAAATTATAATTTATACATTTTCAATCAATCTTATATTTGATTTATTAAAACAACTAATGAAGTGTGTTTTTACATGTCGCATTTGTCCTTCTATAAGTTCTTTTAGTTCTATACTTATATTTTTAATAGGTGTTTTTGTTGTTATGGTAAGCTTGAAGTTTAGCATGAGGAATTTGCCATTATATGTTGTTATTTTAAGTTTTAGAAGTTGAGTTCTTAAATGATTGTTTTCAATTTTGATTCGCTTTGATTTCTTAGTGTGCTATGGCTAAAAAGTTATGTTTCACTTTTTTTGAAGGCCCATTTGGGCCCAGCCCAAGCCTGGCCCTTGATGGGCATGGGCCCGCAATACTTAGAAACAGGCTTGGGCAGGCTTGGATAGGACTTTCAAAAACTGTTTGCCTAGGCCCAGCCCAAGCCTACCTAAGCCCGCCCGATGATCCGATTTTTCGTAATAATCCTCTAACCCTAGAAAACTTCAAACCTTGGCACTGTGGTAGGAGTAGGCTAATATTTAATTGCCTCAAACTTCAATGGATCAATAGATATACCCTCAGCATTAACCACATGTCCAAGAAATTTGACATTTGAAGACCAGAATTCGTACTTACTAAACTTGGCATACAACCGATTATCCTTCAGAGTTTACAATGTAACTCTGAAGTGGTGCAAATGCTCTTCCTATGTCTTCAAATAGATCAGAATATCATCGATAAACATGATGATAAACTGGTCAAGATAGGTTTTAAATACCCTATGCATCAAGTCCATGAACATAGTAGGAGCATTAGTGAGCCCAAACGACATCACTGCAAACTCAAAGTGCCCATAACAAGTACTGAAAGCCGTCTTCAAGATATCCTCATCCCTGGTCCTCAGTTGATGATAACCTTACCTTAAATCAATCTTTAAGAAATTTTTGGCACCCTTCAACTGATCAAATAAATCATCAATCCTGGGCAATGGTATTTGTTCCTGATAGTCACCCGATTAAGTTGTCTATAATCAATGCACATACGTATGGTTTAGTCATTTTTCTTCACAAAAAGAATTGGTGCTCCCTTGGTGACATACTAGGATGGATAAACCTCTTTTGTAACAACTCCTCAAGCTGAGTCTGCAACTCACGTAATTCCTTTTGTGCCATACGATACGGAAGAGTAGATATAGGTTTGGTAACATGAATAAGATCGATGATGAAGTCAATGACACGTGGCAGTGGAAGTCTAGGTAAGTCAAAAGGAAATACTTCTGAAAATTCATAAACCACGGGTATCTCACTAATCTGAAGTTCCCGACCAGGCTCTTCAAATGTAACGACTCCTGCCATAACCTCTAAGTCTTGAGGAGTAGTTTCCCCTCCACGAGTTACAAGCCATGAAGGATTATTGTCATTATAGACTATAATTTCTGAAAGGTTAGGGATATGAAAGATACTCTCTTATGGAAACAATAAACACTGGTATGATATGCTGATAACTACTCCATCCTTGGTAATGCATCATACTCTAGAAATTTCTTTACCGTAAATCAATTAAGAGTTCATTCTCCCAAATCTTGACTACTTATCCCTTGCAGATCAGGCTAGGATAAACCTTTTCACTCATTGTTGTGCTCAAGATCAACAACGTACTGGCTCTAACAGGTTTCAATATCAACTCATCAACCATTGCACTAGCAATAAAGGAAACTACAAAACCAGCTTGTATTAAAACATGCATATCTCGACCACAAATATTTAATCTACCTTCCTCAAACCACTTATTAGCCTCTGCATCTACCTCTGCCACTACATGAGTCTGCCCTCGTACTGACTGTACTGTATTGCCTACCTATGTGGCCAGTGGCACATAATACTCTATTTGAATATGCCTTGTCTGCCGACACCGATAATATATCTTGGAAGTCCTTTGAGAAAAACCACTGGCCTGAGTAACCTGCCCATATTAACTCAGTTTCTGTAATTATTGTGCCCTGCTCTTGCCCTTACCTCTAGCCTGAGGTGGTGGCAAGGATAGTTTGGCTACTGAAGCCTGAGAAACTGGTGGAACTGGTGCACTAACAAATGTCGTCCCCATAGACCTTGACTTTGTAGCTACTCCAACTACACTCCTCTTCCTCTTATTTGGCAAAAAATGAACAAATTCCTGGGTTCTTTGACTCCTAGGGAACTGTGGCACTAGTGGTGGCATAAGTACTGCTCCGGAGGGTTTGGCTAATATGGCTGCTTCCAACTCTCGAATATAAAAGCATAGCTAGTGCGAAGATGAAAGGAAACCACAACTCAAATCTCGTAATTCAGCCAACCAAGAAACAAATCTATTTTATTCTACTCTAACTCTGTCACCTCTAGAGCAAATTCACTCACCTTTGTGAACCTCTGCTCATATTCCCGAACATACATAACTCATTGTTGCAGCTGAGTAAACTCTGTCTTCTTCCTATTCCTGATTAATTTTAGGAAATATTGCCTGTAAAACACAGTTCTAAACTGTGGCCAGGTGGTGACAGTCATCTATTCTCTCTCTTGGGAATTCCACCACTTTCGTGCAGAATCAATCAATAAAAATGTGCCCAGTTTAACCTTAAATCGGTCCTCAACATCTACAACAATGAATCATTACTCCATTTCCAATATAATGGTCTCAGCTTCCCCTTCCTCTATTGTGCCATTAAACAACATAATGTCATATTTCATAAATTCCTTGCGAGTTTGGAGAAACGCAGCCTTCATAGAATTTACCGGCACTACGACAACTGTCTTCGACACCTAAATATGAGCTAAAACTTGTTAAGCTGGAGTTGCCACTATCTTAGCTCCTCCCTCAAATCTGCTAACCTCAGGACTGGTTGCAGGTTGTGCCTCAGGTCATTGTACTGGTGGTCCCATTTGAGCCATTAGCATAGCCACAAGTTTCGCTTAAGACTCCATAAGTTCTCTCATTTGCTGCTCCATTTTAGATTTCCATTGCTCTTCAGAATTCCTATTACCTAAAGATCTAGGCCTCTATGAACCCTCTCCTTGATTCGCTATTAGATTCTAAAGTCAAAGGAGAGATAAGATCATTAGGATAACATGCAAAGAAGACTAAAAAAATCATATTTGTACAGTAGATAACAATAAGTGCAGCAAATAGCGTATAGTAATATTTTCATTTTCATTTTTCCCCCAAAACATGATGAAAAATGTTTATCATACTTTATGCTTATTCATAACTCGAGACTACTCCCAGAGTTAATAAACTTAGGTTCTAGAAGTTACTATCGTGAATCACATTAAACATCATTTATAATTAATGAAAAACATCACAGTGTACATACTCACCCATTCACTCCATAAACTACATGAACTACATATACTAAAATAGCCAGACAACATTAATAAATAAGCAAATCTATACTTACCTCAGTTTAGGTTTCCGTTAATAAATTCCTTAACTTTTCGGGTCACTTACGCTTTCTCGGTGATCCAACACCTATCACAAACCATTTGCGATCAATATAGGTCTAATACCCTATATTTAGAACCCTTAAGTCAATCCCTAATACCTCAGGAAATTCTAACCAAATTACATTAGAGTTGCTATTTTCAAAGTTAAGAGCGCGCTCCCACAATTAGTGAGGTGCGCTGCACCAACTGGGTTCATCCCAATTGATGAAGGGAGTGCGCTCCTTTACTAGGTGGAGTGGCTCCACCTTTTACTGTCTCAACAGTAAATAAGGCAGCATCGAATATTCCATCCACAAATCATCACAACAATAGTTATCACTCCCTAAATACACCAAGGAGGATCTCGAGTGAGCTATAAATCCATTTACAATCAATAAGAACAACAAGTCGCAGAGAAAATCATCACTAACTATTGAATTAAACTTCAAATTCAAAACTTCCACTTACCAACCAATGATATGTGATCTAACTACTGTTTGATTTCCTTGAATTAACCTAAACACTCATCTGATTGATTCCTCAAATCAAACCCTCAGCTGCTTGCCTCTTACTCACTCTCTCGATCAATCAATGAAGATAAGTTTGAAGGTTTTAGTTTAAATATATGGATTTCCTTGAGATACGCATTGCGCTATCTCGAGACTGATCAAGTGATTGATGTGTTAACATGACACCTCCAAAAGTGACACACATGTTGACACTATCAACACTTATGCTAATCTAGAGGCGATCCAACACTCCATATAATTCAAACCAAAATTATAGTTTAAATATATAAATATATATATATCAAATATATAAATATATATACTTCATGTACTTTCTCGCAAATAAATTTATCGGACATGCCTACAAGTATTCTCGGGTGTGCACATTCATTTCACGACCCCCTCGCCATACTTGGTGTACCGACTATTAATTGTTTATTTATTTATTTATTTATTTATTTATTTATTTATTTTCTAATTATAGGCTTGTATATATAAATTATCTTTTATACTACAATCTATAAAATACATTAAACATTCCAAACAAACACAAACCATCACACAAACCCATGCACACTCTAATCGAGGTACGCCGGACTTTACCATGAGCCTAACTCGAGTTAATTAGGACTTAGATTAACACTAGTCACTAGCTTAAGGTAACGGGTTTTTACAGTGTAGGACGTGAAGTTTAGTTGAATGGTTATAAAACTCTCCTATACTTTTTGAAAATAAATGGAGAAGTTTATGTTTCAATTTTGGTCTATTGGGATAGTAAAGTTGTGATTAAGCTATCAATGACTCTAAGTTAGGTTATAAATGTGAACTTGATATATATTGTGAACTGCGGAGAGTTGTGAGTCCTTTTAGGCCTCTCCCCGATTCTGCTGTCTATAAGGTGAATGTCTCGGCAGGTTACTTTTAGGGGAGGTGCCACCGAAATTTTATTAAATACAATTTTTTGTTAATTTGCTCCAGTTGAAGAAATCATGAATTCATATTCATTGAGGATGTAAATTCAATTTTGGAGCCTTATAATGCATTGAAATAATTATTATTTTGATGTCAAAGTTGAAAAAAATGGATTAGGCTGACTAGATTATCAGAGAAATAAGATAATCTAGGCCGATCATTCATATTAATGACGAGGGAATTGACACAAGTGTAAAATATATAATATCTATAGATAGTTGTTGATTAGGGAGACATATATAGTAAACTTAATTGTTTATGAGTCTAAAAATTTGGCACTTAATGCTTTGCGAAACTTACGTTATTCACACCGATAGGTAGAGTTCTAGTTTGCATATTATGATCTTTTTCACCATGATATAATATTCATTATCTAGGTGAAGTTGTGAACTAAGAGTTTTCTTAATATAAGAATATAACTTGAATTATATTGTTTTCATAGAATAGATTAGTTTAGTTTAAATTGAACAAAAAGAGACCTTCTTAACAATATAGTAAACTTGACTACGTAATTGTGTCCATATACACCTTTCCCGGAGGAATGATATCCATAATCAATCTTTGTTGATCACATTGTTACTACAGTTGAACCATTATACTTCCGGTTGCGATCAAGTTTTTGGCTTTGTTGCCGGGGATAGGTAGCCACAATTAGTTTAGTTCACATAATTGTTAATTTTTTTTCAGCAATTTACTATTTATTTTAAGTTAAAAAAGTTTTAGTTTCTAGTTTGACAATCTACACTTGGTCTTTTGTGTTTTCTTTCTCTGGGAACAAGTAGTGCATGCGTAGTCAAGGTGACAAGGACTTAGTGCCTAACGATCCAAAAACTAATAGAACAAGCAAAGGTAACAACAAAAATAAGAATAAGAAAGGGACTAAGATGACAGATGATCAATTAGGAAACTGGAACCAAAATTATGGCCAAAGGAACAATCAACCCGAAGGTGATCTAGTAGTGCAAGGTAGAGAAAGAGGACATAGATTTCTTTGAAAGATTACTTCAAATCGAAAGAGCAAAAGATATACAATGGGTTGATGAGGCTTCCAGCCGAGACCACTGAATTTTAGTTGAGACTGTCTCCCATTAACATGGCGCAAAATAACATATTCAATGGGTTAGCAAGCAGGATCTTGTTGCACATGTGGAGAAATTTCAGGAGAAGTGTGATATTGTTCACATTACTGGAGTTACGAAGGAAGTAATTAGGATGAGACTTTTTGTGATGACCCGTTATGTGACAACCCTTCCCCGACCTAGGGTCGGGGAATTGGGCATGAGCAACGGCATGGCTCGCCTAAACAAAACCTACGTAAATATAATAGCTTTACAAATGGATAGTAAATGCGGAATCAAGGAAATAAAATATCCATAAAGATATTAATGTAAGATCCATGAAATGAGTTTTCAAAAGTCTATTCAATTCACGATAACCCAAAAAGCTTCCATAAGTTCTAATTACGACAATGAATGGTTCAAACTACCCAACAAGTCTTAAGTTACAACCCAAATTCATAAGTTCTTAAAATCAAATAACTAGATAATAGGAGCACACGAGGCTCACAATGCAAGGGAATACTTCAAGCTATCTCCTTTCCCTTGTCGCGGTCTAAGGCAGATGTGAATGTACCTGGAGAGTAAGTAAGGTGAGCTAAAAAGGGCAACAAAGCTCAATAAGAGGAAAACCTCACTCAAACATCAAACACGCAAGTACTACTTAATAAAAATGCAAGATCTAACATGGAGTTGAAATCAAATCATCAAGCATTTAGTACAAAGCATGGAAATAAGATTTATATCTATAATTAAATTTAAACCATCCATTCTATTCATTTAAGTCAAGTTCCAAGATGCATTAAACCATAATAGCTAGTGGTTTGAAAATCATAAATGAAATTAAAACATTCGTGCATAGGGGCAATAAGAGATATACCATAAAAGAATAATAATAATTATAAGTCATGGTTCCATTCAATGCATACTAGTTATTGACTTGATTCCGGTGATCGATTCCCTTACTCTCGAGGTGATAAAGATCTATAGTGATCATAATGGCCGTTGTGTCCCCTCAATGGTCCCATTAAACCAATAGTAAGTTCGTCCTAGCCGTCGTCGATATGTGCACTAAGATCACTTATAGTTTTCATGAGAAGTTTACTACCGCTCACATCATCAGTAGTTTAACCCCCATCACCTTAACCATGAGGTGTAATCCCAACTCCTTGTCTAAGAGAGGGTCATCCAACTCCTTACCCATGAGTAGGTTATTCAATCTCCTTGTCCAGGAGAAGGAAATATAAATTTTCGGTAAAACATATATACAACCCATATATAAGTAAAATAAAGTCAATAACATAATGCAACCATTCCAAAGTCTTGAATTTCAAATCATGAATCTTAATTATCTAATAACATGCCATAGTTGATACTTAAGTGAAACTCCCCATTTACCTCGACTCGCCGCGATATCAACTCCTGGTCCTTGCGCGTACGTGGTTCTATGTGAACTATTTCACGAATCTATACAATTCATGACACGTCACATCAATGAAAAGTCACATTTTAAATTTTAATTTTCCATTAAATTTACTTTGGGTCCCACTAGTGTAGGTCTTAGGTCCCCCGTCGCCCGGTGCGATGATCAAGGGGTTGGACCCGGTCGATCTCATTCGGAGACGTGGTAGTGCCCCATTTGAAAGCAAATGTTTGTTTTCCTTTATTATATATGTATATATATTATTTTTGTTTATTTATAATATATATTATTTTATTTTTATTTAGTTATTATTATTTTTAAATTTATTTAGGTACAGGGGCCAAAATGGCCCATAGTTGGAGGAGGGCTTACATGAGGGGGGCCTCCTCTAGGAGGCCCCTCCTCCTCTCGGTGGCGGCGAGGCCGTCGCCCATCTTCGGCGGTGCCGACGACACTGCCCCGTTGGGGTTCTGCACCAAAATTTTACAAATTTAAAACAAAAAGGAGAGAAAATATGTTTTCCACCATTATTGAAGCAAACACAAGTTTGTGACTCGTTTAGACAATAAAAAAAATGTATAAAGGGTGGGTACTTAATGTTTTGGGTCTAGGGTTTACAATTTGATTTATATAGCAAAACCAATTTAGTACAGAGTTTGTGAAATTACTAAATTACCCCTTAGATGGGTACTTAATGTTTTGGGTTGTTACAATATCCCCGATTTTAAGAACTTCCATCCTTAAAAGTAAAGCAAAGTACACCCGTAGCTCCGCGTGTCTAATCATAACGATTTCTTTTACGACCTTTTTTTTTGAACTAATGCAAATCCGCACTTGCAAAATCTATCTGACCTCACATGAAATAAAATTTACCTTTGACTCCAACATCCCAACATTCTTATATTCCGTCCTATCGAGCGGAATTCATGAGGCTTACTTTGTATAGGTTTTAATATAGTCATTAAACTTTAGCTACTCACTAAGTCTTCATATTACGCGTATCTGGGTATTTCCTTGCTCCACCGAAATAGCAATAGACACCTAATTCATTCAACCAGCAAGTAGGCAAAAACCTACTGAGATGTGATTTGGTACCTATTCGTGTCATAAATATCTCTGCCTATCTGGCAACGAAACCATACTGCCAACTGGCAGTAGGAATGAGGATAACTACCCACTGTAGTATGAGCACTAGCACACCAACTGTATCGTCATCTCGGTTACATATCAATGAACGACTTTTCATGTCTTTGCGGCTCATATGTGGAGTCTACAAATGAGAATATCAAGTATTCCTCTCGAGAATAATACCTTAACATCAATGTTAACATACATTTATCGGCATTTATTGTTGTAGATTTTATATTTTGAGTCAACTATCACAATCCTGGGCGACTGTTTTAAATTCATTTTGCTTTTTCATGTTTACATTCAATGATCAAGCGCCTCTTGTTACCTTTATGAGCTAACTCTTAACTCTTACAACTTGTTTAAAACTTTCTCTCACTGAGAATAAAGTGTCTTAACTTTTATATTTTAGTTTGAAAGTAACAGTCACTCATATCGAGAAATTTCAAGTCACTTATGACCAGTGATTATCATGATTTCTCGTTGTGTTATCAATATCATTATAATTTAGCCTTTCGAGCAAGTTACTCCCCTTACAAGTCTCATGGCTATGAAAGGCTATCGTAGTGTTCAATGTTTCTCTTAGATTCGTAATCCACTATACCACAGAATTGTCTCTTTATGACCGGATTAGGTTCCACATAACCTAACGGTTGTCAATCCGCATGTCTAACACCAGACCATCATACCAAGACTATACTTTTAATTGGGTACCCTAAATTTTTATAAAATGTCTATCATTGAGTTCATTATCATTTGACTCATTATAGTATTACTAACCGTAAGGTATGCTCTCCAAGTCGTACTAACTTGGTTAATTTATATTTTGTAGTACAGTCAAGTAAACCACACTTATTTCGAAAGAAGTTGTAACGTTTTGGTATCCCTAATTTTAGTAACTTGATTATCCTCGATGCGCCACCCTCCATGATGTGCATATCTTTTAAATCAAAATCACTAGATCTACTTATATCGATGCGTCATGCACTTAATGCTCATTTTTAATGTATTCTTAGTTTGGGGATCCTAATTTTAGTATTCTACCCACTATTTGTAAGATCATAGAATCCCATCAATGATAATATTATTATTATTATTTTTGTCAAGCTTTGCTCTGGCCTATCCAACCCTAACGTACCAAATTTCGTTTCTCAACAACAGTAAAACGATAAATCTCAAATTAAATAATGCATGTTGGTTTCGTTACTAAAATCGAAGCCCATACTTGGAACTACCTGTCGCAGGGTCTCCTGATCATGCTCAGCTACTACTTGGACTCTTATTCGAGCAACTAGAGCTACACTCCTCTCTAATGGTGGTGAGTTGGGACATTTTCTTTTATAATGTCCTGCTTCCCCATACTGGAAAACATTTTACATGTGACTTTTGGTAATTCGGAGGTGGCACCGTGACATTCGCAGATGCACTCGATCTCAGCCCTCAACCTTCGCTCTGCTACGACTGCATCGATGTACATGGTGGCTTAAATGTCACACTATGAGTAGTCGAAGGGGTCGAGACACGTGAATGCTTGGGGGTCCCTAAAGCTACACCAAGGGGTGCATGGCCACCGGATGATCCTCCATATCTATGCTTCTTGAAATTTCCTCCATTACTTTTCTAATAAGTGTCGAAACTGCGTTTGCCTTGACTATATTGATCGAACCCTGCCTGAAACTGCATACCATCGTCACGAAGCGCTGACTCACACTCGAGTGCCCGATGGTAAGCTTGCTGGTATTTCTCTGATCCCGATGCTGCCACCATAGCGTGAATGTCTCTCCTCAACCTATCAATGAATCGTCTCCTGCGAGTCGCTTCAGATGGAACATACTCATATTTGGTCCCCGAGTTCTTGAGATAGACAACCAGCACTTATGCGTCTTATGTTCCAGCAATAAGGCTACTAACTGCACCATAGTCCTCTTATCAATGCCCAGAGTATCATTCCTCTTTCCCATATTCAATGTCCAAGCTTCTACCTCAATAGGATCAGGGTCTCCAAAGAAGTGTGGTAAATCGTATTTCGTGAATTCCTTTTGTATCCTGCCCCTCTAGCATGCCTCATTATCTCTATCGACTAGAGGTACGACCGCTGCAGCTGCGGTAGTAAAAGGATCAGCTCCCTCTTCCATGGGATGGTCCTCGTGTATAGGTGCTAGTGGAGGACTTGGCCCTTATCCCCTAGGTGCCTACTCAACTGGTCTGGTATTCCTCTGATTATGCAATAGTTCCAAAATACGTGTCATGTTTCTTTCTTGAAACTGAACTAGCTCAGCCAACATCCGGTCTTGTGCAAAAGTCAAGTCCTGAATGGCCTTCTGATGCGTTTCAGTCATAGCAGATATCCATTGTTCTATCTGACCGCATCATTGTCTTTCTTCTCTTTCCTGAGTTTCCCTCAAGTTATAGGAAGTTCCCCCATGGTTGCCCATGGTGCACTGCAGAGCAACAAAGATGAATTAGTCCTCCAAAATTTGGAAAGTAGGCAAGAATATCTAAACGCTATAAATATTACAACACAAAGCAAATAACATCATACCAATGTTTTATTTCATGTTTTCAATCCCTTCCCATCCTAGGATTGGTCGTTTGTGCACATTTAGTCGACTTGAACCAATGTCTCAAACTATTGATTCGTTCTACTTAAACTTGACCTTTACACTTAAAGGCTCTACATACTTATGTCTCGGTAACTTAACGTTTCCCTAGGTTCTAATCCCTATGTCTCTGATACCAACTGTAACAACCCTCCCTCGACCTAGGGTCGGGTCTCCTGGCCTAAACCATTACTTAAGCCTAAGTACCTGAACTGGGCTCCAGCAACAGCTTGGCTCGCCTAAACAAAGCCTGCGGAAAGCTAATAGTTATACAAATGGATAATAAATGCGGAATTAAGGAAATAAGAATATCCATAAAAGAAGAATAATAATAATCATAAGTCATGGTTCCATTTATTGGCTTAATTCCTGTGACTGATTCCCCTACTCTTGAGGTGATGAAGATCACTAGTGAACACAATGGCCGTTGTGTCCCCTCAATGGTCCCATCAAACCAATAGTAAGTTTGTCCAAGCTGTCATCGATATGTGCACCAAGATTACTTAGAGTTTTCATGAGAAGTTTACTACCCCTCACGTCCTTAGTAATTTAATCCCATCTCCTTAACCAGAAGGAGTAATCCCTACTCCTTATCCGGGAGAGGGTCATCCAACTCCTTACCTAGGAGTAGGTTATTCAATCTCCTTGTCCAGGAGAAGGAAATACCATTTTTTGGTGCAACACATATACAACCCATAAATGAGTAAAATCAAGTCAATAGCATAATGCAACCCATTCCCAAGTCTTGAATTACAAATCATGAATCTTAATTATCTAATAACATGTCATATTTGATACTTGAGCGAAGCTCCCCATTTACCTCGACTCGCCGCGATATCCATTCCTAGTCCTTGCACGTATGGGGTTATATGTGAACTGTTTCACGAATCTATACAATTCAAGACACGTCACATCCATGATAAGTCACATTTTCAATTTTAATTCCATTAAATTTACTTTGGGTCCCACTAGTGTGGGTCCCGCGGGTCCCTCATCGCTCGGTGCGAGGGTCGAGGGGTGGGACCCGGTCGGTCTCCCTCGGGGACGCGGTAGTGCCTTGTTTGAAAGCAAATTTTATTTTTATTTTATTATATATGTATATATATTATTTTTTTTATTTATAATATATATGTATATTATTTTATTGTATTTTATTTTATTTTTATATAGTTATTATTATTTTTAAATTTATTTAAGTCCAGGGGCTAAAATGGCCATTGGTTAGGGGTGGTCAGGGGTCAAAATGACCTCTCACCTCCTTTCCGTGCTCACTATCGATGCCAGTGAGCGTGGCTCACATGAGGGGGGCCTCAATTAGGAGGCCTCTCCTCCTCTCGGTGGCGGCGGTTGGTCCGCCGCTCTAAATTTACGGCGGTATTCGGTAGTGAACATGGCTCACATGAGGTGGGCCTTCATTAGGAGGCATCTCATCCTCTCGGTGGCACCGGTGGGTCTACCGCCCTAAATCGACAACGGCAGCAAGGCCGTCGCCCTTATCCGGCGGTGCCGATGGCGTTGCCCCTAAAGGTTCTCCACCAAAATTTTACAAATTTAAAACAAAAAGGAGATAAAACGTCGTTTTCCACCATTATTGAAGCAAATACAAGTTTTTGATTCGTTTAGACAATAAAAGAAAGGGTATAAAGGGTGGGTTTACCTTCAATATTGGTCTCCTAGGCTTCAAAACATCATACCCACCACAATTCCCCAAATAAAAGTCTCCTCTCTTTTTTTCTCACAATTTTTATGTGTGGACAAAAGGGGCTAGGGTTTACAATTTGATTTATATAGTGGGACCAATTTACTGTAGAGTTTGCAAAATTACTAAATTACCCTTGAGATGAGTGTTTAATGTTTTAGATCGTTACATGTTTCCCCAAATAGGATATCGCCAGGCCTAATCCTATCATTAAGCCTTAATCATTGCCACATAAGACTTAACAACATATTAGTCTGCCTTTTATCTCATTCACCTCGTTATACATGTTTAGAATAAGTATTGTTCATTTTATCCTTATTCATGATTTCAGAGTTCATTATCTTTTTGTCATTTCAATATTACCAGTGAAGGACTTAATAAAATTAGCGGAAGCATTATCAAAACACCTGTGGAAACTAGGTAAAATAGACGATCACATGAAATTAAAACTAGTAATACATGCATCAGTAGGGAAGTCTAGTCTTTCATCCCAATATACAACGTGAAATCATACAAATAGACATGTAATAAATACACTAATCGATCACCTACAAAAGTAGCATAAACCACTCGCCGAAGGCTCATAGGTAGTTGTCGATCTTCTCCTTCCCTGGTCTGGTACTCGATAGATCTGCACCAACCGTCATAAAAAGGATGATGAGCACAATAAAGTAGAAGGTAAAACTTGAAGGCTATTCCTCCACATTTCAAAAATATACAAAGAACGGTAACTGAAAGCATACAATAGATATGAATAGAAGAAGCTGAAAGGAAAGATGCAAACAGTTGCCAAGCTTTTTATAGGGAATGATAAACAGAATGATCATGCAAATCTAGGTTTGGTCAACCGACATCCCCAGAGACTCTAACCTCGTGTGTCGCGCTAAAAACATCAGTTGTGTGGAGTGCGAACATCCCCAAGGACTCTAACCCCATAACCCGCGCATCTCATATAATCAAAAGATATTAGTTGTGCGGAGTGCCTACATCTCTAGAGACTCTAACCCTAGGTATCATGCAACTCATAAAGTAAAGTCACCCACAAAGGTGGGATTCTCAAGTCATGCCTATCGAAAAGTTAATGTTGAAGATTGTACAAACATGTATCACACAACAAACATATTGACATGCGTGTGTACATACACCAATAAAAAATTCAAATAAATCATAGCATGCTATTAAGAAGAAATTTCAATAGCTTCGAGATCAACAACAATGAAGGAATCCAATCATAGAATGAAACCAAAACAAGGAAAGTCATGCGACAAGTCAATACACGACGATTATAGCCAAAGAAATCATAAACATGAAAGTACAAGGCATGCTATTAAGAATATAAGATCAACATTAAAACAGTCTAAATGACTGTATATTAACTCAATAATGGAATGAAATGGAGAGAATTGCCACAACAGGTTTACTTACCTCAAATGCACGTAATTCTTAGCCTATACCGGCTCTCGACCACTCAAAACTCGCATTCAACACCCCGTAAGTCCTCTCTAAGCTCTTGAGGTATCCTAACAAATTTAATTTAACTTGTTTTAGGTAAGTTAAGTGGTTTTAAATTCAAATTTTTCGTGTCAAAAAATCCTCTGCAACTTTTATGATGAATCTGAAATTTTTTGGGTTCACATTTTTGCTAATGTCCTGCTGTTTTGAGCATAACTTCATAATTTCTTATTGAATTGAGCTCATATTTTAGTATGATGTTCTAAGATATGTTTTTAGGCTTCAGTAACAAAATCATGAGTGTTGAAGCTATAGTTTAGGAGAAATAAAACATTTGAGTAGGCCAAAGTTGTTTCCTTTAAGTTAGCTTTCAAATGCCACCAGAATGAGTCCATTTCGATTTAAAATGAGGAAGTTATGACCGAATCACAGTGGCTGATTCATAACAACAACATGCAGAATTTTTAGTTTTTCTTTTTACAACTTCTTGAACTTCAAAAACTCATAACTTAATGAAAATAAATCCAAACCCATAACTTCTTTATAGTAGAATAAGTGGAATTAGATTTTGAAAACAAAGTCATTTGCCCACCGAAATTGCTGAAAAATCAGAACTAAACCAAAACTTACAATTTTTTGTTGAATTTAACAAATTGTAGTTGTAATTAGCTTATCTAGTTGTGAAGCTTCCTTAATTTGATCAAACTCCTCCCAATTCACAAACTTTCTTCAGCAAGTTGTTGATTTTTCTCTCCATATCTCTCTCCCTATCTTTGAATGAAAATGAATTGGTTTTGTATGAAATCTCCACTAACTCCATTTAGATAGTGATGAGGCTTATTTGTGACTATCAATCTTGTTTTCACAAGCATCCCTAAGACAATCTAATGTCTTTTAACCTGGTCCTACAACCCACTAAATCATCCATAATAACTCACATATTGACATAAGTTACTTTATGATGGTAATAACACGTATCCTGAGGCATATTAATGTTCCTTGTTTTATTTGTATAACTTAGGTTACATTTATGTAAATTTAACTATAAGCATATTAGATTAGCTATTTTAAATCTCATTAACTAAATTATGACTTTCCATATTACTTTCTACCCTGGTCCCATGCCGACACGCATTTTGAGGTGTGTCTATGCTCGTGTGCCAAACTTACAAAATACAACAGTAAATAAATATTCCCAAGTATCATGTACATACATACATCATACTAGGAATCCATCACTCAAAAGTAACATATTTCTCGATCCTTACACCGAGTATTGAGACCGTGTACCCACTCTCGGGTCATGTCACGGGTTGGTGACTCTGATTAGGGATTAATTTACTATTAGTAAATTTTGAGCCATTACACTTTTCCCGTACTCATAAGGTGGAAAAACCAAATTCAGGTTTCAAGGACTTAATCGAGGAAGCATGACTTCATTGGCGGTAACTAATGAGAGATTCTTAGACAAATTCTTTCCCCCAATGAAAGTCAGTGAAAGTAGATTGAAAATAAAGCAATTCAAGCACGATGATACCGAGTCTCTTGATGAGGCTTGAGAGAGATTTGAAGAGATGCTTAAAAGATGTCAAGGACATGGATATGTTAAGTGGGTACAATTGCAAATATTCTACTATGGAATGAATCGTGACACAATAACATTAGTGGATGCCACAATAGGTGGTTCTGTACTAACTAAGAATGAAGATAGAGCACTAGATCTTCTAGATCTTATGTCCCAAAATTCCACAGTAGGAACTTGTTCCATAGTTAGGAAGTCAACAGGAGTGTTTGAAATTGATTCACAAGCAGCGATCATGGCATAATTATCTAACCTGACTAGTAAGATGGCTAAGCTACAAATGGGACAATTAAGTCCATAAGTGCAAGCAATTCAACAACCTATTAATCACCTAGCATTGGTGGTTAATCCATTGGATATGCAACAAGGGATGAAGTTTGAAGATGTCTACTTCATGAATAATCAAAATTACGTAAACAACTTCAGACATATAGGAATGGATCCTCAAAGATACTATTAAGGATACAACAACCCGAAATTTTCATATGGAAACCCGATAATGCACTGAAGCTACCTTCATGTTTTGATCAACAAGTCCAATATGGAAACTAGGCCAAAGTGAAGAAATGACTTCATTAAAGTCAATCGAGAGATTCTTGCAAGCAATTGACATCAACAATAAAGATCGTCATGAGAGGAACAAGAAAGAAATGGAGAATGTGAAGCAAACTCTTAAGCGAATGGAAGATTAAAGAAACTTGTCCATTAAAAATTTGGAGAGACAAATCGGTCAGCTAGTAATTGCATTAAATTCTTAGAAGGAAGGACAACCTCCAAGTAACACAATCATGAATCTCAAAAAGAACATAAGTTCTATACAAGTGGTGAACAAACCAGAAAAAGTAAACACGATAACAGTCAAGAGAGTTGGGGAGTTTGAAAGTGTGAAGACACTATCAACAGAAGTGAGAAATGAAGAACTTGAAGGGCCAAAGCAACCAATGGTCAACACCTTGAGAAATAAAAACAAGGGAATGAAGTAATGGATGGTAAAACAACTTTATGAAGGAGCATCTGTTGAATTATTTAAAGAAAATCTGATCAAGGTGGCAGCAAAGGAGGTGGAACCTAAGTTCAAGTTCATACCAAGACTCCAACCATTCAAAAAGGAAGATCCGAGAGATATAGGCATCCCCATCGACATTAAAGGAACAATATTCAAGGATGTGCTATATGATTCGGGAGCTTCTATGAACGTGATGCCACTTCGTTTCATGTTAGAAGCAGATTTAAAGATTAATTATCCAAAGGGAAAACAATTGCAATTAGTAGATGGTAATTTAATACCAACGATTGGGCGCATCTTGATGTGCATGTCAAAGTGGGAAGATTCACATTCATCGCTGATTTTGAAGTCATGGACCATAAATTAATGGATGATGTATCTATCGTACTTGGACGCTCACTATTGACTATGACAAATGCTATCATAGAAATTGAAAAGAGAAAGATCACCATGAGTATTGCCACAAATGAGGAGAGTGAGAGGTTATTTTTTTGGAAGGAAAAGAAGTCTATCTTAACGGGCGAGACATCATCATCTCGGGCTTATAGATGGAGTTACTTGATCTAGACTCAGACTAAAATGAGCGAAAAGGCGCCAAACTAAAAAAGTTAAATGCAACGCTACTGGGAGTATTTTTCTAACTTTAAAGAAATTTTTTGTGCAGTTTTTTTACTTTTAAGTCATAAGTATAGCAATCCAAATGTTCTAGTAGTATTTTTCTAACTTTGACGAAATTTTTGTGCAAATTTTTTAGGAAGAACCATTTTGTAACGATTTATGTCCTTAATTGTCAAGGCCCAGACCACTCAACCGTACGCTCAGCACCTTGAGTCACAGGAAGTGTGACTTTACCACCACACCATCTGTGTTCCCCTTATATTTTTACCAATATGGGCACAGTCTTTCGCCTCCCACAACTCGAACCCGTGCCCTGAAGGCTTAAGGCCACAAATTTTGCGAGTTGTGTACCATTGAGCTAGGAGGCGAAAGATTGTGCCCATATTGGTAAAAATATGGGGGGAAACAGATGGTGTGGTGGTAAAGTCACACTGCTTGTGACTCAAGGTGTTGGGTGCACGGTTGAGTGGCCCAGGCCTTGACAAAAAAATGTTTGTGAAGTCTGTCAGACAGCCACGCGACCATCTCAGCCAATCAACTAACTGAGAATGATCCTTTATGATTTCGAGATCGTATATCTTACATCCCCGATACCGGTAATCATGCTCTAGTCACGTGTTCTGATTCATCCACCAGACTTTGGTTCTTGTCTCTTTAGCACTTGAGGTTAAGGAGGTACTCCCCTATAGAACAGATCCTATTCAAGTAAAATCGTGCGCCTTTTTTGTCAAGGCCTGGGCCACTCAAGGTGCTGGGTGCACGGTTGAGTGGCGCATGCCTTGACATAAACCTGGTGATTAATATAAATTCGAAAGTTAATTAACCCGAGTTAGGGTCGTAGTTAAGCCCGACTTGTCTCGATTAGTGTGTGAGTGCGATTGTTGTAAATTATTGTGTTTGGTTGGTGTGAGGAATAATCAATGTAACTGTAAGTGATTAATGTGAATTAATATTAAACCTATCTTTGTAAAATAAATGATAAATAAATTGACTTTATGCCTAGAGTGACACATGTGAATCATGGGGGATCACACTAGGAGACGTGGAAGTAATGTGTATGCTCGAGTGTATTTATTGGCGTACGCGACAAAGGGATAAGTCATAAAATATATGAGTGTATATATATTTATATATTGATATATAAACATATAAATAAAACCTATAGTTGGAAAGAAAATAATTAATAAATTGATGGGCGCCTAATGACACGCGAGGTCGAGTGTCAAATCTCAAAATTTTTAAATCAATAATTGCGGCTAATCAAGGATTAACAGATGCTAATTATGGTTTACGCTGCGAGTCAGGAGCTAATGAGCGGTGAAATGAGACTTACATGCAATTTTATTATTATGTGATGTGTGCCTAGTGTTGTATAGTATATATTATGTTAATTTGCAAAATTCAAAGTTGATTAAATAAAGTCGAGATTTACGGGGTTTTATCTTGAGATACGTGTCAAAATGAGTCTCGGTAGAGTTAAAATGTTGACTTGAACTATCGTTTCGAATTTCGCGGTAAATAATTATATTTAAGTTTAAAAAATTGAAATGTGAACTTTAATTGAATTTAATGAGCTGATGTGGGTCCTAGACTTCGGTTTGCATGCGAGACGAGTCGTCCGAGAGTTTCGTAGCGCATTTGTAAATTCTCTAGTTTTTGGCGGAATTGGTATATTTTTCAGGGTTTAATTTTGACTCAAAATGAAGATAAGTGGGGCTGAGGGACTTTAAAACAAATAACAAAATTCTTGATGTAGAGTGGTGAGGATTTGTGATTTTACCCAAGTATAACGCAACCGCCTCATTTCCTTAACCCTCAAAACAACTCACTCGACCTTTCCAAGCGCAAGCTATCGGTCTCTCTTCCCTCTCCTCCATACCAACATGATATCTTGCCAGTTTTCCACTTAAGTCGAGCTTGAAATAAGTGAGTTTCGGAGGCTCAAAGTGTGTTGCAGGTATTGGCACACTATGACAACATTGAAGAACAAGGGAAGTTTCTCTTCATGGGTGGTGGGACTGTTTTGGCTTAATTTAATGGGGTTTTTGTTGATAATTTTAAAAAATATAAAAAACATGAAGCTAAACAAGAACAGAGATGATGTTCTCTTTATTTTCTTATGTTAATTGCAAATGATGGAGTACACATTTATAAGCAATGGTTTGACACACTAACCGATTTTTGACTTGGTACACACCACTAACAATAAATAGTTGAGTAACTACTCATTATCTTGACTCTAAACATGACACATGTCCTACTCTCTAGCTAATATAATCCGACCACATATTGACTTAGTAACTTCAACATTGTGGGCATATTTTTGAGAGCTCACATTGTCACACATAACATTAATACCCATGCATCTAAATTTGAATCATATTCTAACATTCCCCCTAGATTCAAATTTCCTACAAGTAAAATATAAAATATAAATCAAACTTTAAGTTTTGCAAAGCACGTCTCTTTGCGTAATTCAAACTCATAATTTTTGCGTAATTCAAACTCATAATTTTGAAGCACGTCTCTTCAACTCACTTGGAGCACATCTCTCCATACAACTCATATGATGCACTTCTCATCACATATTAAAACATATCTTCTTCAATGGTCACCAGCTTCCACCTTCATCTTGTCATACACGATCAAAAATCAATTCATTATTGATGGCGTCGGAGCACTCACACTCTCATGCAGGAGCTTCTTTGATATCACCATTATCTTTTTCTTCACTTTCTTAGCAACACTTTTTCACGATCTATCTTCGCAACACTTCTCTACGAACTAGCTAGCTTCGACTTCTCGAATCGAACATGCCTCGAGATTGAACCATCGGCTCGATACCATGTTGATAATTTTAAAAATATAAAAAACATGAAGCTAAACAAAAACAGAGATGATGTTCTCTTTATTTTATTTTAAATTTTGTTTAAAAAAAATAAAAATAAAAATAAAAAATTTGTTGATAATTTTAAAAAATATAAAAAACATGAAGCTAAACAAAAACAGAGATGATGTTCTCTTTATTTTCTTATGTTAATTGCAAATGATGGAGTACACATTTATAAGCAATGGTTTGACACACTAACTGATTTTTGACTTGGTACACACCACTAACAATAAATAGTTGAGTAACTACTCACTATCTTGACTCTAAACATGACACATGTCCTACTCTCTAGCTAATATAACTGACCACATATTGACTTAGTAACTTCAACATTGTGGGCATATTTTTGAGAGCTCACATTGTCACACATAACATTAATACCCATGCATCTAAATTTGAATCATATTCTAACAGTTTTGGGGTTGGCTGAACTCATTGATGTTGTTTTTGTTAAGATGGAGTTGTTGGGTGGGGGTTTTAAACATTAAAAAAAGAAAATTTTAATTAAACATGACAGCAGGAAAGTGTGCTACTGTCATGAACAAGAAAAAAAAAAAGTTTAATGGCTGGCCTTGCCATGGCCAAACCAAGACAAGGCCAGGCCACGGCCAAGCAACGCAGCAAGGCTGCCCTGGCTTAGGCCAGGGCAGACCATGCCTTTGCCTTGCATAACGCAAAGCAAGGTTTGCCTTGCGTTTTGCAAGGCTAGGCCTTGTGTTGTTGGCAGGGCTGTCTTGTTCCAGCCCATGCCAGACAAGGGGCATCCCAAGGACGCCCCGGACCTTCCGATCGTCCCCGAGCCACCTTACCCGAAATCGACGCTATTCAGCCTGATTTGGCAAAATTTTGAGTGAAAAAAATTTAGAAAATTTGGGGGATTAATTAGAATAATATAATTTTGAGGATAAAATGAAAATTAGGAATCTTCGGGGTCGGTACGCCGGGTTTTGCCTCGTAAAGCGTGTTACGACGCCTGAAAAGGCTTGAAATTTGAAAAAAATTATATTTAAGCCTAGACAATGTAAGTTTCATTGCCAAACAATAATTTTGAGTCAAAAATTGGATCTGAGCTTCGGAGAATTTATTTTAGAAGTATTTTAAGGGTTTCGGGATGCGATTGGATCAATTAAACTGCAACTAAATGGAAAAAAAATTAAATAAAATGCTGGAAAATAGAGAAAATTATGAAAAATGGGATTTTTGGAAAAATTAATTGAAGTTGAGGATTTTGGGGTTTTCTCGAGGATTTATATCAAGAATTTTGCCTCGTAATGCGTGTTACGACACCAAAAATGTTCGAAATTGTGAAAATTATTTAAAAGCCTAGTCAAGATTAATTTTCGATGTTAAATGACAATTTGGAGTCAAAATCGGGATTTAGACATTCAAAAATTTAATTTGTAATCCGGGGTTTCAAGTCAAGGCATGACCAAATAAAATGTAATAAATTGAAAAAATTGTGAAATTGTTGTTGAATCTGACCAAACTTGTAAATGAATTGTAGAATCGCAATTCGAACCTCATGTGGACTATTTTATTAACATAGAGCACAAAGAGTTTCGGTATCGTGTTTGTATGGTTAAGTAAATCTTATCGTAACCTTTACATTGTATGAGTATTTCTCGAGCATAATTGCATATACGGATATGAGAGGAAAGAGGCTCATGGGGTCCGATTGTCTTCATTGGCTATATATGTGGTAGGATGAACACCGTGGTGTTCAATGACTGGAGTCATTGATCATTGTAGACACTTGTTTAAAAGGATTTGTGATGCTGGCTAGGATCATACTCCATGGAGAGTTGAGGGCGTGGCTTCTCAAGGTGCTTCCTCTCAAACTCATGAATCTTTATTATTGTTTACCCACTAATCTTGGAAGACGTCATCTGATTATGGTCGGTTAACAAAAACATGATGGATTGCATATTTGTCTATTTATGATTCCCTGTGATATTATTGTTCATTTAATCTCTCAGAATACAATGCATTTGATTATTACAAGTGTACTGGATAGTGTGAGATTTACTTATTTGACACTATCAAATTTTTATAATTAGGTAATGACAGGTGTGAGTGATGATAAAGAAAAGGGAAATATGTCAAATTATCTGTGATTTGATTAGTTCCTTTCTCTCTCTAAGTATGCATTTTTTGAATATAATATATTATATAAATGGGTTCTGAGGTTTATGTGTGATTATGATCTCTTTTGAAATGGTTGTAACAGTTTTGGGATGAATTGGAACACTATAGAGCTAAAGTAATGTTAGTTAAGGATTTTGATACTTTAAATCATGTTAGAATAAATATATAATTTTGTTAATGCAATATATATTATTATGGGTGGATTATGAGTCCTTCGGAATTCCCACCAAGCTGAGCAAGTTTTGTTTGAAGACTTTTGAAGGTCGGGTTTTCCAGTATAGGCATAGAAACAGGGAGGTGCTGCAGAAAAACTAATATGAAAATTTGAGGATTATTTAATTAATCTAAACGAACATTGAGGTTTAAGATTTTCTTTAAAATCCTTTATGGTTGATAAAATATTATATTTGATGATTATGAGGAATTGAATAAATAATTTTTATTGATGGTGGGATTAAGGCTGCTAGATAATCAGGGGATTGAGGTAATCTAGGCCGATTAGATGCCTTAATTAGGTGGGATCTGACATCGAGGGTTACACACGTGGAATGTACAATAGTGTGCATGCCCAAGGGTGCTTGTTGGCGCGCGTGGTGAATTTATAGGTGCGTTAATACTTGGTTATCTATTTAATTATATATATATATAAAGTTTATATATAAATATGTAAGAAATGAATCCTATAGTTTTGATTTGAATTATTTAAACCATTGAATTGCATCGAGATACGTGTAAAGTGAGCATCGAGGAGGTGAATAGTGAGCGATTGGTGATTTTTGAGAAGTTAGTTCACGCATCGAGAAGCGTGCAATCCCATCTCAAGAACAATAAAAGGTGCAAGTGTATGCATGAGTTATAATTGATGTTGCTTTAACATATGGTTCATTGGATCTCCTCGAGATGAGCATAAGCGAGGGATTGTGTTAAGATATGTGTTACTTAAATGTTGTGGCACTTTAACGCCATTTGATAAGCCTTGAGATAGTGCGATGCGTATCTCAAGGAGAATTCATATATATAAATCAAATTCACTCATCCTTATCACTGTTTCATCGATAGAGAGTGAGGAAGCAGCTGAAGGTTTGACCCATGGAGAGGGATCGAAAAAGAGGGAAAAATAGGGAGATTTCGAAACTGTGGAAGAGGGAGGAGTGAAGGAAGTGATCAAACATAATTAATTTATAGATTCATCACTGGTTGGTAAGTTAGTTTGGTTTTCAAGTTGAATTCTTGATATAGGTGATGAATTCTGTGTTAATTGTTGCTATTATTGATTGGAAATGGGTTTACATCTCACTAGAGATCCTCTCTGACGTGTTGGGGGAGTGTTTGATGTTGTAATTGAGAGTAAGGATTCGAAAAGGGGCTGTGGCCCTGTTCTCTGTTAAGACGCTCGATGATGAAGCATGTTCCCTATAGCAAGGAATCATGCTCCCATCAAGAATTTTGAGGAGCCTAGTTGGTGGAGTGCGCCCCACCAAATAAGGGAGCGCGCTCCCACCTAAAAAAATATCAATTGTGTTATGTTTTTAATATAATTTCCTGAGGTCTCAGGGGCTGATTTAGGGGTTCTAAATATAGGGTATTGGACCTATACTAACGACAAATGATTTGAAATAGGTTTTGAAACACTGAGAAAGCTCAAGTGACCCGAAAAGTTAAGAAATTAGAAACGAAACCTAACCGAGGTAAGTCCACATTCATTTAATTATCAACTTTACCTGGCTATGTAGTAAATTTAGTTCATATAGTTTATGGATTTGAATGGGAGCTATTGATTAGGTTGTATCAATTTTGATTTTCGTGCAACTTAGGTAGTCAAAATGCCTTACTAGAGATCATTTATGCCTCACTAGAGATCTTATTACTAACCGAGGTTGTATCAATTTTGATCAATTTTTCACCAAAATGGTTTTTGGTTCACTGCCAACATTGCATGAACCTATTGGGTGACACATAAAGAATGGTTTTGCGGGATTTTAAATGACTCAGAACAACGAATTTTATATGATAAAATTCATAACATAAAAAGGTCCATATGACGTTACATATTAATACCTATTTAAGTGGGGGTATAATGGTAATTCACTTAGCCGGCTTTGTATGAGGGTTGTATAAATTGGCATGTTAAATGAATTAACATAACATATGAAACTAGGGTTGAAACCTAATTTTCGTTTTGTGAGTAAATGAGTTTGGTTTTTCAACTGTTCTTGAGTTTTAAGGAGAACAAGAAATTGTTTTTTGTTCTCTTTCAGGCTTGCACTTGGAATCTCGGTCGCCATTCGTATGTAGGTTTCTAATAGAGGATGTTCATCTCTGGCAACATCTTACAGATCGATCTAATCATAGAAGGAAACTTGCAATTAATGTACGGTTTAGTTTCAATCAATCAGTTTAATGAGACTTTGATTTGATCCTGTTGGGGTTATCAAAATAAAACGTTAAGACTTCCGCAGCGTTTCGAAGCCCAAATCCCAATAGTTTCCTGCTTGATGCATCATCGACGATATTGGCTTTCCCTGGATGATATTTAAGACTAAAATCAAAATCCTTTAGGTGTTCGAGCTATCACCGCTACCTCATATTCAATTCTTTCAGTGGAAACAAACATTTTAGGCTTTTGTGATCAGAATAAAGAGTGAGTTTTTCTCCCTAAAGATAATGTCTCCATAACTTCAGAGACAAACATAATAGTTGCCATTTTTAAATCATGAACATGGTACTTATTCTCGAGCATCTTCAACTGTCGAAAAAATAACAAATAACCTTATTATTCTACATCAGAACAACACCCAAACCAGCTTGAGAAGCATCAATATGCACTGTAAGTTCCTTCCCAGGCTCAGGTAACACAAGAACTGAAGCTGAGGTCAAACACCTATTGAGTGCTTCATGTAAACATTCAAAACATAATGAAATCTAGATCAATTTTATACGTTACATAATGTATTCATTACATAAATTAAAAGGATTATGAGACACATTATGTTCTTACATTCTCTCACTTGTCTCATAGTATCCTGTATTTCAATAATGTGGGTCACATACATATAGCTTAATGATTCTTCCACTTGACCCACATTACAACCAAACATTACATAATTTCTATGTTAGCGCACTTATATGTTTGGCATCATTAAATTATTATAAAATAAATTAGCAATGAGAGTCATAGCGGTTATAGATCAAAACAAGACATATTCCCTTCCATGTACCATGGACATTACTAATTCATTTTAAATGATTCATAAATCATAATGTCAGTGTCAAAGACTAAATTCACTTACAATGATTGTTAACATAAGTGTGCACATACTATAGTATAATTAGCACATTAAATGAGATCTCATAAAATAAACATAAACGTAAACATAATCGAATCCCAAATTAAGAAATCATTAGGAATTACAATCAACGCTCATTATGTCGACAATTTCTTAATGCCTTTGATGTAATTTTTTTTATTAGGGGATCTGTAACCATAAGATATGTGCTAGTATGTTTAATTGACACTCTTTCTTTTAAACTTCTTCGTTAATGGCTTGAAAATTAAGTTAATAGTACGAAGCCTTTAAATGAAGTTTATTAACAATAATCCTTGATTTGTAGCTTTCAATTAAAACTCAACTGTCAAAGTAGAAGTAGTCATAATTGTCTGCTTAGCATTTAAAGAGATTTCTCCATTAGTGGAAAGAAAAACATGCCTAAAAGTAGACTTCTTAGTTTGAAGAAAAACAACAAAGTCCACGTCTGAATAACCAATATCTTGAAAGTTATCAGACTTTCTATAAGTGAGCATGTAATCTTTTTGTCCATTATAAATACTGTAAAATCTTCTTTGCAGCTCACTAATGGTCTATGTAAGAGTTACTTTTATTGTAACATCCCAACATGCCAATAGTAAAACTGAAATTTGGTCTAGAATATCATTTGTTTCAAAAGTCTAAGAGAAACTTTTTGATCTCATAGAACATATTGAGATCGATATTGTTAAGCAAAATATCATTAGTGTATAAAATCAAAATATGATGAACTTTCTCCCACTGACCTTCAAATATATGCATCGATTGATGACATTTTTCTTAAGTCTGAAGGATGTTATGGTATTGTTAACTTAATATACCATTGATATGAGCTTGTTTTAATTCATATATTGACCTCTTAAGTTTGCAGACTAGATGTTAATTTCCTTCTACTATAAATTCTCTTATATTGATTCATATAGACTTTTTCATCTAAACTCCCATTCAAAAAATAATGTTTATATTCATTTGGTGTAATTCCAAATCAAATAAGTGACAAATTTCATTATGATTATGAAGGAGTCCTTGTATACAAGAGAAAATGTCTCTGTATAATCAATGTCTTCTTTATAAATAAAATCTTTAGTTGCAAGTATAGCTATATATTGTTTGATGTTGCCTTTAGAATCGTGATTAGTCTTTAAAACCCATTTACATCCAGCGGGTTTAATTTTGAGGTGATCAAATAAGATTCTAGACCTTATTTTAAGTCGTTTTAAACTCATCTTTCATGACGTCAATACAATTTATAAACTCGTCATTTTGTTGGTTTCATTATAAGAAACTGGATCTTTAAAATATGTTCCTATATCATAATTAGACTCATATAAGTATACCATAAAATCATCAAGTGTAACATGTTCCCCACTTTGAAGCTTTTGAAACACTAATTCCCGTGAATTATTAATGGGTGTATTAACATTATCTCAATATTTGCTTTATGAGAAACACCAGTAGGAACAACTACTACTTCATTAAAAGCTATAGATAGTGAGTCATGTTAACCAATTTAAACTCTTATTTCACCTTTTGTGAATGTCACTCCCGCAGATTTCACCATTTATGATGATCCTTACATTTCTAATTTTAACAATCTTTATGTCATGGCTAGGATAATAAATTAAGTAACCACTCATTGTATCAAAATTTAATTTATTTTCTTGTTCATTATAAATTTTAGCCTTTACTGAACAACCTCAGACATTGAGATGTTTTAGGTAAAGTTTCCGTTTAGTCCATAACTCAAAAGAGATTTTAGGAACTGACTTACAAGGAATCTTATTCAATAAATATGTAGCAATTTTTAAGGCTTTCGTCCACAATGACTTAGGGTATGTAGAATTACTTAATATACCCCTAGCTATTTTCATCAATGTTTGGTTTTGCATTTCAGCTACCTCATTATATTGAGGCTTATGCCGAGTATTGTATATTGATCACAAATACTATGAGTATTGTATATTGATCACAAATACTATGTCGCTAATGGAGTTTAGTAAATGGATCAAGACATTATTAATTAACTCAATCCTATCTTCCAAAATCTTTACCAAATAGAGATCGATGGAGTGTCAAATTATCCATATATGCCTATATGAGTTATTCATAAGATTGATAATATTATTGTGTTTTTCCTTTGGGTAAAAAAACATAATATACTTTATTCAATAAATAAATAATTAAAAATTATGGTACCTTTGGGTATCCATTCCATTTTAACTTTTCATTAAATTTACATATATTACTAAAATGTGGTGCACCTTTGGGTCAGCCATAATATTTTAGTAATTATTTTATATATATCATAAAATGTTAGTTTATATATTACTAAAAATGTGGTGCGCCTTTAAGCCAACCATGATATTTTAGTAATAAAAAAATCGAGAAGATGAGGTACCTTTGGGTATCCTTCATCATTTTAATTATCATTAGCAGAACTAATATGTATTAAATCATGTTAATCATAAATTATTAAAAAATGATCCACTTTTAGGCGAAATCAATTTTGAACATTTATCATAAAATCATAAGAAAATGTGTTTAAGAATTCATATAATTTTGATGTTTAAATTATTTACTTGGATAACTTTGGTAATTAACGCAACTTCATAATATAAACAACAAATTATATCCATAATATTAATAATAGTGCAATTTTGTGCTATTTTTTATTTATTAACGCATATACAAATACCAGTTCATTATACATTACTAAAATGTTGTAAACCTTGAAGTCAATCAAAATATTTTAGTGATGTGTGTGGTATATATATATATATATATGTCACTTTGGTGACAACTAGCTCATAAAAATAATTTGGTTATACTTAACCAAATTATATCACATTATAGGATTTTCGGGGACAATATGTAACATCATGATATGGTCATAATTTAATTGAGATATACATAGAGTTAGGCTATACATTATGAGAACAAATAAGTAATTTAATATAAAGTTTTAGGGATATAGTGGTTATATATAGAAACGACAAGAATAATGATTAAAATATGATCATTGTGTGATATGACATTTAATAAATTATTATTTTTTTGATTAATCACAACAGAAGGCGTAAGCAAATATAATTTGAAAACTTGAAACACACCAAGTAAATTCCATGAGAGACGAGTTTGATTTTAATTAATTGTGGTGTATCTCGAGGTGAATCTTCATGTCTCAAAGACTTTATATGGTTACAAGATTCATTCAATAGTAGAGGTAACACAAGACAATTCATCTTCTCAAACGGTTTAGGAATTAATCAATTATGACTAGTAATTAAAAGCATACAACGCCCCACAACCACTCTAATTTTGTTAATGTCGTTTGTGGCAATGTTAGTAGGCAATGCCCGTTGCGAGGTATAGTAATGGTGGTGGCTAGTGGTTTCAAGTAATATGTCAAATATGAAGCATCATTTTGTAAACCATATCTTAATCCACACCAAATAAAATAAAACAAAATGATTAAATGGTGTGTGCTGTAAAACAACAATATTTTTACAACTATATATTTGTTAATTAAGGACGTGAGATTACATTCATAATTTTGACACAAGTATCTAAACAAAATTAAGCAATTGAACGAAGTCGATTTTTTTTATTTTTTTTTAGTAAAACTTAATATCTTACAAAAAATTTGTTCATTAAGACTAACATCAAATAATGTAATTGATCTAAAAACCTAAAGTCTTTTGATAAAAAAATTGTGAAGGCTTTGTAAACCGTTACTCAATGCTTAATCAAAACTGCTTTTTTGTAAAATGTCTTTAATCCATTACTTAAGACATCATACGAATTGTAACTGTTTCCATCAGCGTTACTCCCCACTACTTTTACATTATGACATTTAGTGTCTTTGATAACATATAACAATTACTAATTCATATTATATATATATTTAATGAGTGCAAACATAAAAACCCAAATTAATTTCAGTATCTTAAGAGATAAACGGTTACAGAGGCCTTTTAATCTTCTTTAAACTAGAGAGAATACAGTCAACCTACACCACTGGTCGTTGCCCGCGAACTTTGATTGTAGTGTAGATGGGTGTGTGCACAATATTGTTGTGCCACTGTTTTGCGTCTAGCCATGAATCAGGTGTAGCTCTTGGCACTCTCAAGATAGTTGTTACTTACAGTATATGGCTTAATAATTTAATTTAGTATGAGAGATGTGCTAGACTAGTGGTAGATCCACTCCAGCACCATATTTTAGATTTTCGATAGTGAATGCATTATATATGCAGCAGCACACATGAGATCATACATACATCATTATCCACCCAATATAAGTAAATCAAATACATACAATTTGATTTACAAATGCATGTAATATCTGATCATCAACGACTAACTTAGTCTCATATGTTAATCCAATTCATCTAAGATTACTACGCAAACATATTTTGTAAAATATTATAAAATTAACTCAACATTAAACTAGATGATAAGCTAAAATAGATCATTCGTGGAAAACTCTAATGATCTAGTAGGCTCTGATACCAAATGTAAACATTCAAAACATAATGAAATCTAGATCAGTTAGACAATTACCTGCGGATGCGATTATCTAGTTGAATATCTTAAGCACTACACCAAAACCTTATCGCCCTCATGAGCCTCAACATATTCGACACATTGTTTGATGGTTCAAGTGTCATTTTATAGGCATGAGGGAGAACCTTTATGCTTCTCACATTAATACCAATTTCCATCAAATTGGTAACGGTAATGGGAGCTCAAGAGTCTTTAGGTCTATACGTTACATAATGTATTCATTACAAAAATTAAAAGGATTATGAAACACATTATGTTCTTACATGTCAAAGGCATTCTCACAATCCTTAGACCACTCAAAATCAACGTTCTTTATGGTTAATCTAGTGATTGGTGCAGCTATCTTGGAGAAATCTTTCACAAATCTATGATAGTAGCCATCTAATCCTAAAAAACTTCTGATTTTTGTCACTAAGGTGGGTGTAGGCCAACCCTTGATAGCTTCAATCTTCGATGGATCTACAGAGATTCCCTCTGTTCCAACCACATGACCAAGAAATTTGACTTATGATAACCAAAACGTTCATTTATTAAACTTGCAATAAAGTCCGTGACTCCTCAAAGTTTAAAGGATTACTCTGAGTTGTTGTTCATGTCTCTTGCTAGTTTTGGAGTACATCAGTATGTCATCAATGAACACAATTACAAATTGATCTAGATATGGTTTCAATACCCTCTACATCAGATAGAAAATAAAAAGCAAAAAACTCCACTTTCAAGTGCTCCGGTATACCAAGCAAACGATGGATCTTCTTATGATTAAGAATCTATTCCTCAATCGTTTCATATCCAAACTTCCTTCAAAGGTCTTGGGATGGATTTTTCGGAACTCAGATCGTAACTTATCCTCCTTAGATTGAATAGTGGTTACAGTCTGTTCCGACATTAGATTAGGATCCTCCCGTGCTGGCTTTAATCTTGCCCGAACAGCAGATGTACCATGTTCCTCCTGAACATCTAGAACATTAGGGACTACAGGTGTCAGTGCTACTACACTCTGAGCCCTCATCAATGCTAATGTATTGGCTATCTGTTGTTGCTGAGCGGTGATCTGCTTAGTCCATTTAGGAAAAGACTCAAAGTCAACGTATCATGGATCCAATCCCTCACTTAATTCCTGTTAGGGATCCTTCTGTCCATTCATAACTTATGCAATGTGACAACCCCTTCTCCAAATAAGGGCACCTGGCCTAATCCCTAATTAAGCCTTAATCTCCCCTATAAGACCTAACAAGGAACTAGTCAGCCTTATTTAAACACCTAAACACCTACCAATTATGATACCACCTACAGGTAACTAGCTAGTTCTACTGACTAACCTATGGTTGTCTATAAAGCAGAGTTACTTTAGATTTTTCAAACTAACGATTTATGCAGCATAAGTCTTATTTCGTTACTGGTGGAAATTAGATCCTAAGGCCTAACCTATTGTGGAAAAACCAGGAAAAAGAGAGCACATGCATATATAAACAAAAATGGACATATATATATATAACACGTGTCTAGTCCGATGTTCCTATCAATCAACCCAAAAGTAAAACTACCATGTACATATAAAATGTATTACAAAAGAATACAAAACGTACCAAAATATGTTGTAGCAATCCTTCACTGGCTCGTAGGTAGTCACCAATCTTCTCTTTGCCTGGTCTGCTACTCGGCTGATCTACACTCACCGTCACAAACTAGACGGTGAATACATAAAATTATTTAAGTAATACTGAGAGACATTAATCCACATTCCCAAAATAGGCAACAAGTATCAAATGGCATAACTTAACTAGCAACTAAGCTGAAAGAAACATCGTGCAAAGAGATACTTGAGTTAACCAAATATGAAATTGACTTAAGGCTAAATAGTAATGGATTAGGGTCGGTCGACTGTGAGCTACGTCACATAAGCCTTTCCACTACAATTTGTGCTCTGCTCTATATCATTTCATTACAAATTGAGCTCTAGATCATAATTTCAAAAGGTCGTACTTACGATTACGCCTTTTCTATTCCAAGTGAATTAGTCGTCACCAGAATGTATACTTGCTAACATACCCGAGTGTTAAAACTCATCATGCTCACCCAAGTTATTATTGCGCCAACAAACCCCGAGGTCCGGTTACCCCATTCGAGGCATGTTACCCCGTGTGTCATGCAAGGTAGTGGAGAAATTCCCTAACATCCCGAAAAGTCTAGGGACCCCCATATGAAAGCTGAATTTCTATCATCAAATGACCCTAACCACAATAACCACTTTCACTTTCAATAATGACTCGGTAATAGAATCCAAGAGATGTAACTGCATACTAATGCACAAAGGATAGAGTCAAAATAAACAAACTAACCTAATAGCATGCTATACCACTGACTTCCAAACACAACAATCAACATGACAAAGTATAGGAATTGGAATCAATGATAATATATAAACAACAGAGTATGCTATGAGCAACATCATAAAATGAGAAATAAACAAGGCATAGCATATGGATTTCAAAGGTAAATTCAGTTCGAATAACTGAGAATGAATAAATAAATGGAATGTAAATAAATGTCTCACTCAGTTTACTTACATACACAACAATTCCTAAGCTATCCGGCTTCTCGTCGCGTCACTGTACGCACCCACCTCGTAATAGCTCCTTTACGGTCCTAACATTTGACAATTTATCAATTTAGATTCAAGATTAATTATTTGGGCTGTGACATGCAAAACAATATGCAAGAAGAGTCGATCGGTAATGTTATATTTATCAATACAACGATAATATAAAACACAACTAACACAAATATAATTTTTCCTAGCTCACATTCACTTCCTAACTAATCGAAACATGATAGTGGAATCTGTAACTTAAAAAAATCAATGTACTCAAGATCATTGCTTAGGTTACTCATTCATAAGTTACCTTAATTTAGCCAAAACTAGGCTCTGATACCAACTTTGTCAGCCCTCTCGTCATTAGGACGACCGATTGACCTAGATTAACACTAAACCTTGATAATCTAGTATGCCTATCAAAAACCTCAAGATTTCCATCAATATTTTAACCCAGATAGTTGTTTATCTGACTATCTAAATGGAATTCTTTCACCAATAAAGTGGAGCAAATTGAGAAATCACATTCTAAATGATTTCAATTCCTTAAATAAAAAAATTGGACATAGTCTCCCCCAAAAATTGATTGCCGTCAAATTTTAGTACCTAATAAACAGTAGTAAGAGAATGCCTAAAAGGACTCAGATCTCAATATAAGATACTATCATCAAATAAATACAATAAGAATAAGTTTAAAATTTTTAAACCTTCCAAACCACCCTATAGTGTCCACAAGAATGATATGAACACCAAAAAGTTCGTATTCAACATCAAAAAGTCCAAAGTCTAGTTCATTGAATATCCTACTCTCACCCCAACCCAGAATATAGAATATATACAAAAAACTAAGTCACATACAGAGAAAGTAAGCTCTAAATGAATAAAAAAAAGTCTTTGAGCTTCCCCTTTCCCTTATTGCTGCAAGATGGACCTGTCACTATTACAACAAATAATGATGTCAGATAAGTAAACTTTACACTGTCTAACACACCTGGTAATAACAACAAGATAGTATGGAATAATCATAAAACAAAAGAATTGAAGAAATAAATATACAACTATGCAATCTACTCCATTTTTATTCCTTAACTATAATCATACGTTGACTTCTAAAAATAGTACAAAAACGGTATTAAGAGCTTATGAAATGCAGAGATAACTTGTTGACGTTTGACTGTGGAACTAGTCTCACTAGCCGACATTTGAAATAGGATTGAAATTTAATTTCAAGTAAACCAAACTTCGAAACAAGCTTATCTCCTTCACTTTCTCCCATGCATGCATGACCAATAATGAATGCAATTCATGCAAATAGATAAACCATATCAATGTTAGAGTCACTGCGAAGTTTACTTACCTTTAATATACTTCAAACCTATAACTTGAGCCTAGTTTCGAGTGGTTTTGGTATCCTCGATGTTCCTAAAAATCGTTGAGGAATTCGAATAAGTTTTCTATTTAAACTCGTTAAGTCTTTGGTCAATTCCTGAATTATTTCGGTATTCTCGAATCTTAAAAACCCCGAAAGGCAATTATAAAATTAAATTCCCAAGTTCTAATCCCAATTGTGACACCAATTAAACTTAATTTCCATAACTCAATAGGTCTTGACATTTGGTCTACTTAATTCTTTAATTTTATGATATTTTGGGGTTTCAAGCACGTTTTTTGAGGCACGAAACTGGATGTACACCCACGATAAAATCCCAAAATTCTCATTTTTTGGTCAAAATAAATTGATTCTCTTTTATATGGATAAAATTCCTTTTTTAATGAGTTTTCCCTAATTTTCCAAGTGTTTTAGTTTTATTTTTCAATTTTTAAACCATTTTTGTTTAATTATAATGGGAAAGGGGTTTGATCCTTGAACTGGACTGGTTCGTCTCAACTGAGCCGAACCCGATACGGGTCCGGTTTGGGGGTCATCCTTAACCGCTCACTGAAATGAAACAGAGAAGTCTTCTCTGTTTAGTTCCTCAACTTTTTTTTTTCAATTGGGGTTTTTGGAGTTGAGCTCAAAGCTCCCCTCCCTTCCCTGGTCATCTCTCTCCTCTAAATGCCTTTTTTTTCTTCCTTCTTTTCTTCGTTTTTCATGTTTGTATTGTGTTATTCTGTGCGTTTGTTATCATTACTGATCAAAACAAACCTTCCTTTCACATTTTTAACTCAACAACAACCACCACATAATCACGTCAAACCTAATCTAATCAAAACAATCCACACAAATCCAAATTCAATTTAATTTATTCTTCACCTTGATCGATACGCCACAATCACAGTTCTCTCTTATTTAAAGGATATAAACGAACTAGAGATGATTAAGAAGGAAATATCAACACAGTGAGAATGAGAAAAAATCAAACCAGAGAGGGATATATGAAAACAGGAAAAAAATGAGAGAAAACGGTGAATAATGGAGCTAGCAAGACCCCTGGTTCGATTTCAAGTTTAATAAAAGGGGTAGCCAAATGACTATATTGCCCCTCAATTTTAATCCTCAACTATACAAATCATAGACCTTTTTTGGTCTTTTTACCTTTTTTATTTCATGTTTATCTCCTCATTTTTATGTCCATATTAAACCCTGAAAAATACCCTAATTCGTTCAAAAATTAGAGAATTTACCAATGTGATCTTAAACTTTCGGACGAAACATATCGCACGCAATTTGATTTGTGGGGACCCATGTCGACTCGTTAAATCCCTTTAAATGTAAATTTCATATTTTTTAAACTTAATTACAATTATTTTTCGCGAAACTCAAAATTACCGGCCTCACTTGAAATTTTTTAAAATAACATAAATATATTACACACATTAAGCAAACATCATGAAAAAATAAAATTACCTTAAGATCTCAATTCCACTGACCTGGCTCTCGGGTCATGACCTAAAGCATAATTAACCTCTATTAATCCAAGATTAGCCTTAATTACAGGTTTAAGAAATCTAGGATTTCAAATAATGATCATAAATGAAAAAGAATTAAACAAAATACACTACCATTCTTCCTTTTTAACCGCTTCAAAAATAAAATTTTACGATCATACCTGCAGTGTTTATCCTTAATTTATCCTTTCTTACCACTATCCATAGTGTTGATGCCTCCAAACTTAAACCAAACCTTGTCCTCAAGGTTTAAAAATAAGCCTGAAATATAAAAATAGTAAGCAACACAAACATTTGTAATATAATATGATAAATATAAAAATGCATAAAAATAAAGCTTTACTAACTACTTAAGTGTCAAATATTTCAAATTAAAATATCAATATTAATGTATCTCTCATCTCCCCACTATCTAGAGAAATCTTATGACTGAGAATCTAAGACTGCACATCATCATCAACTTCATCATCATCAGCTCCAGCAAAAGATGGTGGCAAATAACGCTCCACATTTCTGTTCTGCACCACTTCAAGATCAAACACGTAGGTCGGTGCCTCTGGAAATCTGATAAACCTGTCAATAGGTCTCCTGCCTCCATTCCTCTGATATCTCGCTTTATCCCTCTGATGATGTGCAAATAGCATAAAATTCCTTTATCCATTTAGTTTGTCTTGCACTATTCTCTGCCTATCTTAATCATATTTCAACATAGCTTGCTTATACCATGCTCTATCCACTCTATGTTGCCTTCTCATTTCAGCTATCCCTAACCTTTGCTGTATTGGAGTCAAATTCATTGGTGGTCGTATAGGTGCATGTGGTGGTGAATGTGGTGGTGGAAAAACTTCTGAACCATCCTAGTCCTACTCATTAATCATAGGGTCTACAAAACTCGTAGTCTGCTACAAAACCTTACTGGTTCTTTTCATCAACTCCATATCCTTTTTCTAACTCCGAGGCAACCTCAGCTGCTGCTATTTGCACTGCAGCTGCTTCCTTAACTTCCCTATCTATTGCTTCTTGTGCTTGTCTGCCCAATTTTGCTTTGTTCCTCTCATTTTCGGAGTCTTTGTATCCAGTGGGTGTGCGCATAATAGACATAAACTCCACATCTATCACTGCTTGAGCTTCTATATCAAGGCTTTCTTCTTCAAACATCCCCACTCTAGCTCTCAAGCACATTGAGGTTATTAGGATATGAAACATTAAGAGATTGTCTCTTTCAGTCATAATTGATTCACTCAAACTCTTGTAGATGATTTCTACCACATTGATCTTCCCATTCTTCATTATTTTATATAAACAAACCACCTCGGGTTTGTTTATCCCACCCTACTAAGTATTAGGGTATAATGAAACAATCATGAAATGTTGCCACATTCTAGAGACTTTCTTAAGCTCCCCTTCAAAACTTTATTGGGCAAATTCTCAACTCCCATAATCTTTCTCTTTTGTCCTGGGACTACTAATGTTCTCTCTCTATATCTCTTATGGGATATAGGTTGTAGGGTGTCTCATATAAAGGTAATGGGTAAGTCCTTGGGTCTCCATTCTTATTCAAGTAATCCAACCCATAAAAATTGTTTATTGGATTTGCATTAAATGACACTAATACTCCTCTCACCCATACTGGATCTCCATTCTTTGTAAACTTGGCATTGGCATAAAATTCATACACAACCTCATGCACTCCACAAACTTCATTCTTCTTTATAGTCTTGCGTGAGTTGCTCCCATCCCAATTCCTAATGAAATGGTTCACTCTATCATCATATTTGGATGGGAGGTCTATTACTCTTTCATAGATGAATTCCTTATTCTCTATTGCCTCATATCTCTCATTGGCCTCCTTACTAATAAATCTCCTTGATTTAAATAGTCTCGAAGCCATCCCTAGCCCTAGAAGTAGATGTCTCATGATCATTAGCCCTAGCTTCACTAGCTTGTTTCTTTGTTCTTTCCATTTTTCAAAAGCTTTGCAATAACACAACAACAACGACGGGCTCTAAATTCCTAAAAATCAAAATTTCATAGACAAGGGCCATTCACACACCACATAATTCATAAGGACTCACATTTAATCATAATAATTTGTTTTATGCTCTAAATCCATACACAGTCCTCTAAAATTCACTAAAAACCCAAATTTCCATAATTCATTCAAATCTCATCTTAAAATAAAAAATTCAAAGCTAAAACAGAATGAAATTGACATTTTACCTTAATGTCAAGCTACTTTCCTGTGTAGAATACTTCTCCAAGCTTGAATCAATCTAAGCCTTCTCATTTTGCTTTTAAACTTCTACCCAATTGCTTTCTTGTTCACTAATCCAAAATTCGATGCCCTAGCTCTACAAACTTGTGCAAAATCATAATGTGACTTCATTCTTCACTCTCAATCACTAGAACGTTTGGATTGCTATACTTATTACTTAAAAGTAAAAAATTAAATTACAACTGAATTTAAAAACCCATGGGCTGCCTCTCAGTAGCGTTGCATTTAATGTCTTTAGCCCAACGCCTGCACCGTGGCTCTCTAATGATCATCATGATGCACCAAGATTACTTCAATGATGTATCCTCGCGAAGTTACTCATATCCTCTAATACTTTTCTGGCATGCAACCCTATCCTTCGTTATTTTTAATATAATCTGGCATAGCTTGCCATGTCTTCTCAGAAGGGATCACCTTTGTAATCTCCTCATACGTCTCTGCAAATATCCCAGTTTTCTCATCATTCCATTGATCTTGCAATTCTTGTTGAAATAGTTTCATTGATACAAGAAAATTGATTGTTCCTTGCATAAACTTTATACTGTGTGATCTTAAGATTTCATTGTTTTCGTCTTTCATAGTTATTTAAAACTTCTCTAGATAAACACCTATATCATCTTGCATAATATCCTTGATATGAATCTCCTCTCTAACATGGTCAAGGGAGTCGTATTACTCTGAAGTATCAATAATGTTGCAATCCTCTTGATTTAGCTTATCTACTTCTTAATATGTTTCATGATATGGTTCTTCGCTTAGTAACATCTCCTCAACTTGGTTCTCCTTAAACTCAACCACAACCTCTTGTCTTGATTTTACGAATGTTGCAATTTCTTCTAAATTCTTTTTCAAATTCAAGAACGATTGATCATCTTCTTCCTCCATTATATTAAATGATTGCGCATAAATGTCTAATCTTTCCTCATACTTCTTGAGATCATGCTTGCTCTGGTCAGCCATATTTCTTATCATTTGCTTTAAAAATGTAGGAGACAATTGTTCATCCATCTCTTGATTGCTAGTTGTCCCGAGAACTCTGTGATGGTTGATAGACATTTTGAATGCGAGGGTTGTAAAAGCTTTGATAATTATGTCATGAATCTTTTCCTTGTATGTAGGTGCAATGCTCTTGACTTCCCACAAATCTCGTAACTCCATACAGGTTATAATATGGTTGTTTATATCACGTCCATGCCAAATCACTCGCAATTGGTTGTGCTTGGTATGTGGTACTGTCTCAAACAGCTTCACTTTGATAAACCAACCTAGAGATTTTATCAAGGACTTTACTGTTTCATTCTTTCACATGATAGTTATACATTTTTTACATCTTTGAAACACAAAAGACAAAAGAAAGTAGATCAAGTTCAGTAAGGTCAATCAACTTAAAACTTAAATTAAAAATTACAATAAATTTAAAATCTTAACAACTTAGTAAATTAAACTAATTGTGACTACCTATCCCCGACAATAATGAAAAAAATGTGATCGTAACCGCTAGTATAACGGTTCAATTGTAGTAATAATGTGATCAATAAAGGTTGATTACGGATATCATTATTCTAGAAAAGGTGTATATGGATACACTTACTTAGTCAAGTTTACTATATTGTTAAAAAGGTCTCTTTTTGCTTGATTTAAACTAAAACTAAACTATTCTATGAAAATAATGTAAATGAAGTTGTATTCTTATATTGAGAAAACTATTAGTTCATAACTTCACCTAGGTAATTAATACTATGCATCTCATATCTAACTTCCTTCACCTTTCTTATGTGTGTGAAATGCATAATTAGAATAGATAGATTTTCTAAATATTCACTTCAACCCACTATCATGGTGAAAAAGATCCTAATATGCAAATTAGAATTTAGCCTAATGGTGTAAATAACGTAAGTCTCATAAAACATTAAGTAACAAATCTTTAGACTCATAAACATTGAAGTTTACTATCTATGTCTCTCTAATCAACAACTATCTATCGATGTTATATATTTTACGGTTGTGTTGTTCATTTCGGCTTAAAAGCTCCAAAGCCATGATAACTTCTAAAACCCCTAATTAATGAACATGTGATCAAGATGTTCATAGCATTAAGCATAAATTCAAACACAAATTCTAATCATTGCTCAACTTAAACATTATAATCAATTTATAACTTTGCATAGTATTCATACAATAGGATCCATTGATCCTTAAGATAAATAGACTACTCATTCATCATTGAAATCAACATCATACAATTCATAAACATCATTGAAATTAGAGATTAAACTAAAGAATACCTTTAATTAGATCATTGAAACAAAGATTGAATTGCAAATAGGGTTCTTCAATGTCTTCTCCTTCAAAAGCTCTTCTCTATACTAAACTCAAAAGAAATGTAAACTATCTTCTAATTTTATTGCAAAAGTATGGTAATGTATGAGTTTACCACATCTTAACCATTATTTATACTTCTAAACCTACTAACGATACAGTAAGAAACCCTAAATAACAATCTCAAACAAAATAAAAGTAAAAAACTTTCTATTTTTTTAGTATTGTCACTATCTGTAAATGATCCATGCTATTTGTGTTATGTGACTACGCCACAACAACGCCGTGTCTTCTCTGCATTTTTCCTTCTTAGTGCACTTCACGTAGCTTGTGTTATGCTCCAGTGTCGTCTGTTATGGTCCACAACACTATGACTGCGTCACTCTCACTGCATTGTTTTCTTTGAATCCCACGCCATTCAATCACCCTTTTTGGTGCCGTCTATGTACTCCATGGCATCAGCTGTTGCTCCCACGACATTAACTTTGTTTTATGCTTTTTCTTCTCTTTCTTCATGGAATCCTTCCTTTATGTCTTTTATGCCTTGTATACCTAAAAATATACAAATACCATCTTATAGAGCTCATTTTAGGATATTTAGTCCTATTATGCAACGAAACTAACCTGATATATAAATCAAATTAACTACTTATTAATAACCACACCCTGCAGACACCTTCCTAACTCACTTGGCCCTCAGACTTTCATAATAGGAGTGGGAATCTATTAGAAAGCTAATTCACAATTTTAAAGAGTGAAGAAACATCAATGAATTACTATGGAGATCCTCGCTGGGTTACTTACCTTAAAGTGCAAAAATAATACGCCCTCGTGGCTCCCAACACGCGTCCGAATCAACCCATGACTCCTAAATCTAGCTAGCTAGGTACCTGGTGTCCCATTTAATCAGTTATATATGTGTTAGAGTCATTACGTTGCATTTACAATAATTATTTCTAATATAATTCAATTGTAATCTAACTTGACTATTTATAACTTAACACTCGTTTTGATCTTAGTATTATGCTACCAAGGGTTTTCATTGTGTGAGGAATGTAACTTGACATATTTGTGCTAAAAAATCCTATGTAGAGCCCTACAAATCATTCTAAGTCAATTTGGTGTCTAATGGTTCCTTTTATTCAATTCAAGTCCTAATTGGGCACTTAGCTCGACAAAAAGCGTCCAGACTTCCTTATTATTGTTCAACAAACTTTATCTATTTTTTGGTGTTATTGAACTAATTATGGCAGTTAGAAATCATTTCAAGTTGGTTTCAAACACTAGTTTGCAAAGCAGTCTTTTAAGGACTTCAAAATAAATATTCAAAAGTTAGTTTTCATTCAACTTGAAAAATGCCTTAATAATAAATAGAAATTTTCAAAATTCTTGAAGTTGTTTCCTTGAAGTCCAAATACTTGAAACCAAAGTTTTTGAGTGATAAAATCTCATTTAAAAGCCTGAAAACCCAATTTGTAACTTTTGGGCTGAAATGATTTTAAGCGCATTCTATGCATCAAATGATGCTAGAATTGGACCAATTTTCTGATCATATATTTGTATCTATTAGACTCAAGTTTACTATGTTTGGGTTGATCTATTCTTGGTTTCAGTATATTGTCAAAAAAAGTTAAGTTAGTTAGGTAAATACTGCAATGAAAATAGAAGCGAGACTCAATAAGATGTCCGAGTGTCGATATAACTCAGAGATAGATTACAATGCAAATTCTAGTGAAGATTACGGTATCAAAATCAGATTCAAAGACAATGACAAAATTGAAGCCGAAGCAAGAATTGAATATGAGATGGATATTGCAATAGAGCAAATATCGATATTAGTCTACATCAGTGAAGATGTTCGATGCTGCAAGGAGAGAACTTCAAGATGGGTTACAACGTATCTGAAAAAAAGTTTCATAAAGGACTGAAGAACTTTATGGAGACGACGAGTCAAGATTTTTGAAGGAATAAACGACTTTGTTGTTGAGCATTGGATATTTCCAACATAAGTTACAATTAGAGACTGAGGAGGTTTTTCCAAGTTGTATTTTATTTAGGACTAAATGCGCGACCTTCCTAATTTAAAGATTATTTAATTATTTAATTTTAGACTAGGACCCAGCTTAGACCCACGTGGACGTCACGGATTAGTCTAGGGCATGCCTACCGTGGTATAATTCTTTATATTATATTTGCGTGATGCTTGTTTATTATGGTTGTTATACTATGAATTATATCATTACGCTATGTGTACCATTCATTATCACGTTTTGCATGAGTTACGAGTGCAGTGAATAGCACCTTGAGATGCGTGCGACGAGGGTACATGAACGTGATAGCTTATACGCATAAATTATCAATATACAATAATATTCTATGCTAAACAATCAAACAAACTTGACCCAAGTTGAAAAAAATAGTAATAGGCCAAAAATGGACCCGTCGCATCTCATGATGTGCCACGACACCGAGTAGCCGGTTAGACAAGTACCTAGCTAAATCTTGGTATGTGTAATTCAAATAAATATTATGCTAAACTAATGAGACCAAATAACACGCCTATGGTAATTTAACTTTGCTAGAAAATAAATATGTGCCTAAGTGGTAAGAAATTTGAGAAATAAAAATCCTACATTGACTTACTTAAATTGACACATGTGTGACACAACAACATGGCTAGAATTATTTGGAGCCTTAGACGTACCTCGAGATGAGTGTGAAGGCTTGATGATGTGTATTGGTATATAAAGGGGACTTAGCATGAAAAATTCAACAAAAAAAATCAGCACAAAATGAGCCATTGAAAGCAGGGATTTAAGGCTTATAGGGGAGAATTAAAGCTGATATTAGTGGATCCAAACTCTAGGTGACCAAATTACTCCTCTCTTCCATGTTAATTTGTCAATTTTTCATTGCATGCAAGCAAGAAATTGGGGTTTTTAGTGCAAAACGAGTTTTTGGTGTTCAATTAGGATTCAATCTATATTTTCAAGTTCAATGATTGAGTTAAGCTCCGATTTGATCAACAAATTGCTCACAAATTGAGTTTTTGGGATTTTTGGTGATAGAATGTATGTTGATGACGATGATGGTTTAATGGAGTATAGTTGAATTGTTGTCATTGTTGGTTGTTGAAGTTGATGATGTTGTTGATAGAAGAGAAGAGAAAAAAAAAGGAAAAAGAAAAAAAAAACAAGACAATATATATATAAGCTCTTACGCACGCTTCGTGCCTGCGTACGAGCTTGGGCGGCCTGGCCCAGTTGGGTCGAATTGGGCCCGGTACAGTGGGCCCAACCCTATTAAATTAATTAAAAATTAATTAAAATTAAAATAAAACACAAAATAAATATAATAAATTATAGAAAAACTTGTAAAAAATAAAAATCTAAAAAAAATCAAAAAAATCATAGAAAATATGAGGAATTGGGAAAAAGGTATAAAATGGGGTTTCGAGATATTTTCAGGCATTTGACACCTTTTGTAACCCGAAAAATATGTCACAACTAAATATTAGAATTAAAAAATTCTAATTTTTGTTCCCATAATATAAAATCAATTAATGTGACCATAAATTATTTAAAATTGGTATGGATACTCGAGGCCTAGGGAAGCTTAGGGGACCGATGGACGGGTATTCCGAGGACGAGTGAGCAGCTAAAATCGAGTATTTATCACATTTTGGTAAGTAAACCCCACCAGAAAAAGGAGCATTTATTTACTGTTTATTTCATTATTTCGTTAAATTATGTCAGTTTTGACTTATTTGACTACTTTACTCCCGCGTGTGTCTGTATATATTCGACGAGACGATATGACCCCTCATCGGCTCCCTCATGATTAGCAATTCGATTGCCGCTACGGGTTCCGTTCATGTCCTAAGCTATGCATGAGAATTACTCCGCGAGTCGATGATTCAAGAGAGGGTGTCGTGAGGAGTTAACTCCGACTCAGATTCCTCTCATTTGAAATAGTTGGCCTAGAGTTGTAAACTCCCGACCAACAAAGTTCTTCATTGACCTTGAGGCGGTGGCAGGGAGTTACTTCGTCACTATAGTCTCTTCAGTCTAGTGTTATTAGTCCTAGAGTTCACCAGATATACACCACACTCGTGTCCAACATTTATTGCTTTCCTAGCGACTTATCTTCATGCTTTTATCCCTTTTTAGTGCGTTTCTTATTAATTAACATGATTTGTAGCCATTTTATTTACATTTTTATTAAATGCAACTTGCATTTCTTTTGGGGATTTACTCACTAGACTCGTCATCAACTTTTTGTATGGATGACCGAGTGCAGATCCTATAATGAGCGAGGGAAGGCTGTACTTGGCGACTTCATCTGATCATTGAGAGCCTCCGCTAGCCCATCTCGTAGGCGTTTGTATATATTATGTTACTACTTTTGGGTATATTTTGGGAGCCTTGATACACTGATACATGTATATTGATCATATTGTACATTTTGTTGCCTTATATATACATGGCTTCCTTTTGATAGGTTTTCCTTTACTTAACGTTAGTTAATGATGTAAAAATTTCTATTATTTATTATTCGCTTTTGACGCGCGCTGAACGCGTCAATAAAGTAAAGTTTCTTGAACCAACTATTTTGTAGAATAGTGGCAAAGGGTCGATCCCACAGAGATTAGTTGTCTTTCTTATTTTAAAAACAACAAAAAAAGGAAAATCAGGGGTTTTAAAATAAATTAATTTAACTAACTAAACTAAAAAAATAAAATAACTAAACTAATTTTGAAAATAATTAATTAATACCTAAGTAACACCTAAGTCTACAGTTCCACAGATCAGGATCAAGATTCAATGGAAATCATGGTCTTCAATCTTTCCCAAAAAGTCATTAATTTATATTCTCCTAGATTAGCTATAGAAAATCGATATCCGCCAGAAATTCCTTGTTCCCCTAATCTCGATAGCCAGGACGTCCACCACTAACTACTTCCCTAATTAATGTATAACCCGGATATCCGCCAATCGGGTTTAACACACTAACCACAATAATTTGGGTTTATGGGAACACTAATCCTAAATAATCGGGTCTCATCCCCTCCCGATTTAATCTAGATTCAATTGTTGCACACTCAAGAACCGAAAGGGTTTGACGGCAAACGGGTGAGTGTTTGTTACGTTATTGTTCCAAAATCACAATTACACAGATACTAATAGTCTAAATAACTATAGGTTGTCCACCTAAAAGCATGCACTGGCCACATACACACCCTAGATATAAACCATATACTTTAAAATCAACAACAATGAAATAGGAGAAATTAAATCAAATTAAAAAAAAATCATAGATCTCACATAGTATTTGCCATGAATCATGAATCCCATTTGTTTCCCCTTCGACCTAGGCGAAGATTGGTCTAGCCGGACATCATCTCTATAATCTCCAAATATAAAAAATTGTGTGTGGCGGCTCCAATGTGTTCTTCCCATATGAATACCCTAGTACCTAATATGAAAACCAATAAAAATTAGTCTCGCGAGGTGAGAGGAACTAATTTTGGGGTTGGGGAGGTGACTCGTGCGCCGAGGAGCATTATAGGGCTGTTTTTGGCTAAAAAACTGGTGTCCGCCACGTGTCTGAACCGCATTGGTTCATTTCCTGCTGGAGCGCTGACATGGCGTCTTCTAATTGGTGGAGGCCGCTGCTCATGAAGCTGTGGCATGGTGAGTGAGCAATACTTGACGCACGGGAGGCGGAGAAGAATCACACGAAATCATGCGAATTTCTGGGAGACAGTGCTGTCGCGCATCCCGAGGAATCGAAGAGCAGCTGTGCGAGGAGAAGAAGAGGCCCGCTATGGGCACCACACCAATTCATGAAGGCACCCAGATTTTTGTAAAAAAATATGCAAAAGGGAAAAGACTATTTTGCCCTTGTATATATAGTGATTCAAACCCCACAAATCATTTTGACAAAGAAAATAAGGCACCCCACCGCAAGGTTGAACCGAAACCCACATTGAATTTGGCGAGCGTTGATCGATTATTGCGGATTGTCATCATCCGACAAACGAGGTAACAATGTTAGACAACCATATTCGTGCTTTTTAGAAGCTGTTGAGTTGTGTATAAGCGTGAAAATGATGATTTGTTTGTCAACGTAGGGTTTGGTAATTTCTTCAAATCCGAACTTGCCTCCACTATATAATGGAGGATTATGCTTGCTTCGGTGCGAGAGGAGGTCGTACTTGAGGTAATTTTGCAAATTTATTGTGTATTTGTTGCGGTTATCCGAAGTTTACGTACGGGTGCGCGATTGTTTCGGCCTCGCGGGACCGAGAGGTATTGTAATGTATCGGTCGTAGAGGACCGATTGGTATACGTCTCTCACGGAACGGTAAAATCGAGAGTATTCAAGAACTCTCGGTCGTTCGTGAGCGAGAGCTGTGAAGCAAGTTGCTTGACTGTACTACCGATAACCGGTTTTTTGGATGTTATTGTGATTGTCTTTGTACATTTCCGTTGTTTATAATGTTACACTTGTTTGTATTGCGAGGTAATGCGGTTTACGCCTATTTCCGGACTACACGGACACGTTTACACCTTGTAGGCCATTCCCAACTAGAGAAGCGACGGTTTCATGGCTTCAAATGATAGGCGTGAGAACATGTTCGTGCTAGTGACAAAGCACTCGACGCGGGGCATTAAGCGCGGGGAAGGGTGAAAATTGCTGTGAGAGGTCGGGGACTTATAGGGGAATGTCACAAAGAGTTGGGATAGGTAAAGCGAAAAAATTGCTTTGAAACCAAGAAATGAGGCGAAGAAGAGGAAACGTCGAGGACTCAAACTGGTACCAAGAAATGTGGATGCCCTTTCCTTATCAACGTAAAGGAAAATGCGACTCGTTGTGGTATATCAACATTATATGTGGGAGGCACAATCACGAGCCCGCAAAAAAAAAACTTGGACGGCCATTCTTTTGCGGGGAGATTGGATAAGGCGGAGCGGGAAGTTGTAGTGCAAATGACAAAGGGGAATGTGAAGCCAAGAGACATCCTAAATACGTTGAAACAAAGAGACATTAGTAACGTATCGACAATGAGGACTATATATAATGCAAGACAAAAAGCCCGAAATGAGGAGGCGGGTGGGAGGACTCAAATGCAACAAGCTGTTGCACATATTGGAGAAGAATAAGTGGTGTTTGTCATGGCATAGGAAGGATCCGTTACGAATGTTGTAACGGAGTTATTTTGGTCACATCCCGACTCAATAAAGTTGGTCGGTGTTTTCCATCGGTTATTTTGTTGGATTGCACGTACAAGACAAATAGGTACCGAATGCCTTTGTTGGAGATTGTTGGCATCACTTGTACGCACTTGACGTTCTCCGTTGGGTTCGCATTCTTATCATCGGAGAATCATGGGCATTATGTTTGGACACTTGAGAAGTTGAGATCCATATTGGATGGGTGGCCTAAGCTTTGACGTGTTTGTTACCGATAGGGACTTAGCCCTTATTAGTGCCATAGAAGAAGTTTTTCCGGCCTCGTCTCACCTCCTTTGCTCTTGGCACATCAACAAAGTAGTATTGTCCAAGACTAAGAAGATGTTTGGGAAGAACGTGATGTATAGGTGGACGAGCGTGATGTATGCCGACTCGGAGGTCTTATTCGAAGTTAGGGCGAATGACATGCGTTGTGAGTTTGGGCATGTAAAGGGTCTTACGGAGTACTTGGACAACACATGGTTAAAGAACTACAAGGAGAAATTTGTCTCGGCTTGGACAAATAGACTTATGCACTTTGGGGAAACGACAACGCAGAGGGTGGAGTCTGCAACGCATTCTACTACGAAGGTACACCTTGGGAACAGTCGGGCCAATTTTGAGACCCTATGGCATGTGGTTGATGGACTCCTTAGAATCCAACACAACAATATCAAGGCATCGTTTGAGCTAAGTTTGAATGTCGTCCAACATGAGTACGTTGTTGAGTTGTATCGACGATTGCGCGGTTATGTCTCTCAACGGGCGCTTAGGCTAATTAGAGATGAATTGACACGTGGAGAGGATGTTGGTCACGATTCCACTCGTTGTGGTTGCGCGATACGCACCACACATGGCCTTCCTTGTGCACATGAGTGAACCATCATATATTTGCTTTGGGTCGCCCATCCCTCTCGAGGACATTCATGTTTACTTGGCGAAAGTTGAGTATGATACACGAGAGTCCGGTGGACTCGTCTGGGTACAACGTGCACGATGAGATTGAAAGGGTGTTGGAAAAGTTCCATGCTTGTAGTAATGAGGACGATCGACTCGGGATTATTCGGCGGCTCGGGAGATTAGTCGACCTTCGTCTACACCAGTGTTGTGCCGCCGGCAAAAATTAAGACAAAAGGGAGGACACCGGGGTCTTCGAAGAGAAAACACGATGGTGACGATTCTTCAACGAGACGGTTGCGAGCGGATTTGAGTACGTGCTATCGACTCGGGAGGCCTCCGATTCTAGGCGAGAAGAAAAGTAAAGTTGTTCCTAAAATGCGTCGTGGCGGTCGTCGCACGCAAAGTGCAACTAACATGGCTTACGGTCATTGCGTAGAACCGGATTGGTTGCTACATGTTGAGGGGGTCATCGATGTGCTTGCGATGGGAATTGTGGATATAGGTGTGTTGCGTCTGGGCTTGGACTAGCCGATGTCGACGGGTGGAGGATCGTCCGTAGAAGGATGTACGATGAGATTATCGGGCATGAAAACCTATGGCGCGAAGTGCTAGGCTCGGGTTACGAGAGTGTCAAGATTGCGGTGCATTGCCGAGAGAATCAAGTTGGTGCAACTTTCCAAGAATGGTTGACCCTTCCAGACATGGGATTGTTGGTAGCCACTGCGGTCAATGTGGTTCTCGTCAACCTTTCGCGTGGGAGTGCCTGCACATTTCTACCTCTACGTAGTTCTCCACCATCCACCGGGCACAACAGACATGTCATTGCCATGATTAATGACAGGAATATACATTGGCTTAGGGTAAGTGATGTGAATTTGGTTGAATTGTTTTTTTGTTTCCCGACAATATGGTCATGTCATACTGTTCAAATTGACAGGTGTTGCTAAGCACGAATGCACCATTGCCATCCTTATACCCGTCATGGGTACGGTATGTTCAGGATATTGCGAAAGGTTGGCGAGATAGATTCGTATTCCGAGCCATCGCGCCCATTGCAACTTTACTTGATGCCACGATATCCGTTGTAGATTTAAGTACACCGTAGTGTTACAACTAATACCTCTAAATTTGGGCGGTTGTACATGTAGTTATTTTGAAAGTTAGCTTTCAACTTGCATGGATATAGAATGAATGAATTTACCCTATCGACTCGGGTATTGTTGTGCGATTACATTCGTTTCGGTCATGCGTTAAAGTTATTTGTATTTGCGGTTGGAACTGTTCTTGGAACATTCGTTTCGGTCATGGATGACCGAGACGAATGGTTGACACTTCGGACGTACGCCCCGAGACTTGACGCCAAAGCTCAGACCACACAATACCGATAACGCCACCTATGGTCTCCGCGGATAAGTACCGAAAATTATAGATGGGTGTCGGCCACTGCTTGACCGAGATATCGATGGATACAAACACAAATGCCAACCAAAAAAAATGGGCACTGAAACATTATAAACTGTCATGCAAATGTATTCAACAGGCAACGGGAACACATCAACCATTTAAAAATGTCATAAAAATGTAGTACAAATGTCTATCCCTCCGATATCGGCTGATCATTGCTTGGGTTTTTTCATATTCTTCCTTCGATACTCCTTCCCATGCATTCTCTTCTGCGGCCCAGCATCGGCCTCGGCGGTGAGGCCGTGGCTGGGTTGGGGGTGACGAAGTGCTACCATGCTTTGGGAGTGCCTCGGGCCTTGTTCGGTAGGTCCGGTTGTCGTGGTTGTGCCGGTTGCGGTCGCGGGAAATGTACTCGTGGGGGTGGGACTTAAAGTCCTTCCCGAAAGGAGGTTGACCATGTCAGTCAGAGTGGTCCTCGCCGAGTCAAACGTAGACATCTCTGGGGGGAGGTCCATCCATCGCAACGCCGCGTCCAACGCTCGCCTATTACGCTGATGAAAAATATCGGGTTACTGTCAAATACTCAACATTTCGGAATTACTTATAAATGCATAATACGTATAACCAATCGAATACCTCAAGTATCTCGTTATCTGCGATGGTTGAGGACACCATTACAAGGTCCTCAAAGCTCGGATTCGTGATAACGGGATGAGACACTTTGACGAACCAAGGGAGGTACTCGGTGTAGCCAAAAACTCAAATCGCCTTCTCGCCCCGAACTTCGGGAGCCAACACATGGTTCCTCCATCGCTCCCAATTGTCTTGTTCGAACCGTACTTGACGGAGTACTTGTTCGCAAATGGGCCTCTGTGTGCTTCCAATGGACGGTACGGAGGATCTGTATAGGCGCACATGGCCAAACTGTCTCAGTATCCTCTCCGGGTGGTAGGGCTCCACCACATCCATGTACTTGATCTTCCCACTGTAAAAGGCCATCGCTTGCACAACGCCATTTTCCCTTAAATTAACATATGGGTCCCAAGTGACCTAAACATAATTCAACAACAAGTGTGTGTAAAATAAATTACCAAACAAAATCATTCATCAGAGGACATGGATAAGCAATTTCTACCTCACTTGGGCGCATCCTATCCAAGGTTCTCCTAATGGCCCCGAGCTTGTCAACATTCGCAACCGTCTCGTGCTTTTGAATCCATCTGGAGACACCAGGGTGCACGTAGTCCACGTACTTCGCATTGGGCGTGGCCAGACCAAGTTTGAAATGGTCGTACACCCATCCCTGCAAATACGTACAATGTTAGTTAGTCCACAATTGCAAGTTGGCCTCATTGAAAAACAGAATGATAATTAATTCTATTTTGTAACAAACCTCAAGCAATGTCAGATAGCCAGCAATCTGAGACACTAGCACTCTCGTTGCGGACCCCAGTGTCGATACAAGTAGGCCAACGCAGCCGCTCCCCCCATGCGTAGTTCCCAACGTCGTCCAAGTCCTCAAGTAGCTTAAGCGGCGCGATAGACACCGAGACCCACTCTTATCGGCAAAAAGAGTGCACGACAACAAGTACAAGCAGTACGCTCGAGCGAGCATTCCACAGAGGATAATTTACGGGTCTTGAACCAGCTTTGGGGCACCATCGACTCTTCAACCAATGTTTGCGCACTGTGAGCCCCTTGCTGATATTCACCTCCTCCTCGGCCTCCTCTACGCTAACCCCAAGTAGGTTCGAAACCATCTTGATAGCGTCCGAGCGAGATTCCTCCGTGTACCTGGCAAAGTTCTCCACTTCAACAACTTTGCCCGTCACAGGGATCTTCAGGAGGAAGCTGACATCCTCTAATGAGATAGACATTTCACCAAAAGGTAGGTGAAATGTGTTCGTCTCCGGCTGCCACCGCTCCACAAATGCAGAGATTAGCTCCTTGTTGGCCTTCCGGTAAGAGCAGTCTATCAGCGTATTCAACCCTGAACGCTGAATAATCCTCTGAAGTCCCGCCGTGTCCGGGTGACACGACTGTAAATCCCATTCCGCTATTTGAGCTCCGTGATTGATACACTTAAGAGCGGCCCGCTCCTGCAAATGTAAAAACATCTCGTCATTATGTGAAGACCATGAGTGTTAAGTTTATCATTTCAATGAAATTGAAGTTACCTCATTCCTCCATATCGATAGAGCCACATGATCCTTGAAGCTCTTCAGCAACGCCCGTCTATAGGACCACCGGGGGAATGGAGCACGCGCTTCAACACCCACTTCCGGCTCTCCTTCATCATGGCCACTCCACCTCTCTTGCTCCCCCCACATTACGATTTGTTTCTATCGGGTTCTCCGTCTCGAAGAGTCACACTCTTTGGACTCCGATGCATGCCTCTCCTCTTCTCCTCCGGCAACAACAGCATCCTCAGGTCGCCCGGCATTGAGGGTCGAACCCTCATCGTGCAAATGTAACCTTCCACGAGTGCCATCTACCTTCGCCTTGCCCTTACCATCCTCATTCTCCTTCTCTTTCTCTTTCCGGTACGATGCTGTCTGGGGTCTCCGGCCACCTCGCCCCCGGTTAGGCCTCGGGACCTCAGCTCCAGCCTCTTGCCTAGTCACCTGTAGCTTCGGACGAGCCATACCTGAATAAATTACAACATACAAGCGCATGGAACATATCCCAAATTAAATTTACAAAACAAAAATGTCCAAATCATCCATTTCTTATGTCTCGGTCAAGCAGGTTTGTGAAACAACACATATTCTCGGTCACCCATGACCGACAATTCCTCTAATATATCGTCAGTGTACAACCGAGTCCAATGAAAAGGTCTCGGTTGTCCTCCACCGAGATGTGTTGACCATTGCAATTCACCTTGCTCTCGGCCAAACACGGCCCGAGCCTACTCTAACACTCACGCCATGGTACAACCTAGACTATTACCAAATTCTCGGTTGTACACCACCGCCACCACATTACCTAGCAGTAATTCTATCTCTCGTCACGTCTCGGCCGCGATACCTAGAGTCCTCTCGGCCTTGCGTAGCCGAGACTCTGTGATATTTGTCGGCCTTTGTGGCCGAGATTTCGACTTCCCCAAAATGTAGCTTCTCTCTCGGACATGCTTGTCCGAGAGAGTAAACACATTCTCTTTCCTGTGTGGCCGAGAACCGCGAATTCCCAGTTCTTACACTAATGAACAAACCACCACTGTAAATCACAACTACTCTACCAAATGTAACTTAATTACACTAAAAACGTACCTTCAAACGACCGATTTGGCGCAAAAACTGTGTGTTCGAAGATGTTCAGCGGAACCCTAACTTCGAGACGAAATCGGCTCACACCACGGCCTACGAACGCAAAGAAATCGTCAAACGGAGGAGAAACACAAGGCCGGACACGGAGACACGATTTCGGAGATTCCTCCCACTGGACGGTTCACACAAAACGGGTGGAGGATCGTCCAGCGGTGAAGATGGTCTTTGGGGGTGGTGGGGTGCGAGATGGATTTCCACGAGGGTAGTTTAGGTATTTCGGGTCTAATTTTTGGGTGCCCAGTAAATCGGTTTGTGCCCACATTAACTGGGTGCCCTCATTAAATGGTGGGGTGCCCTTAGCGGCCCTCGGAGAAGAAATGGTGGTGTAATGTGTTGTGAGACACCACGTGGCAGATTCTGATTAGAGGATAGGATGGAAACTGCTGACGTGGCAACACGTGATTAGTCAAGAACCAATGAGTGACGTGCTTGGGGGTGTGAGAGGCCGACACTTGGCAGCTACTAATGAGAACCGCTGACGTGGCATCGTTTGATTGGTTGAGAGAAGATATGCGCTGACGTGACGCATTCTAATTGGTTGAAATATGCTGTCTCCTTTTCTACCCGCCGCGCAACACGTAACTCGAGGCAAACTTTTCAACATTCGATCACTGCATGTAAATACTCGATTTTGAGTATTTTTCCGCCACGGATTCAACCGCGCACTTTGTTTGACCTGAAAATGACCAATTAATATAATTAATATATATTTTGGAGACTTTGAATAATTAAATATACTAAAATAAAGTACTAAATAACTATAAATATTGACTTATCAAATACCCTCAAACTTAAGACTTTGCACGTCCCGAGCAAAGGTGTAGATGATAACACAAACTAAACTAGACTCCTAATATAATAATGCACTGACTGAACTAATCCTATACCAGACCTAAATTCATGGAGTTCCTTTGGTTTACATAGTCACCAAGTTAACAAACAACTCAAGAAATGTCAAAGTTATGATATGTCAAGACTCACAACCCAAACACAATTAGGATCCCACTTTCAAGACAAAGACTCGGCCAAACAAAGGCCATCAACTACTCACGAGTTTTATTGGTCTATACCTTAAAGCACGCAAATTTAAAATTCTCACTTAATATAGTGAAAGCACTCGAACTAAATCTTTTATTTGAAGAGTTTCACAACTTTCGCCTTTATTTTTTATTTTTATTTTTTTCACATTTTTTCTTCTCCAAATATTTTTTCAATTAATACGGTCCCTGCTCCATTTCCTGTGGACAACTTTTCTCACTTCTTCCCACCATAAGTTTCCTTGCTCCATTTGCTGTGGAAACCAGTGGGACACTCTATACTAAGAAAACTCCTGTTAGTACTTCTCGCTTTCACTATAATCTTGCAAATTCCCCAATGTGGGTTAAAATAATATCACTTGTACAAATTTGACCTTCTACTCATTTTCGTTATCTAGCACAAAGTTTAACCATCATCTAAGTCCCTAATCATGAAAGCATAAAAATGTCAGGTACGAACTCGATTGAGTGTTTCTCCTAATTTTCCATAAGTTTCAAGTTAACGAGGCGATTGTAATTTACTCATCCACGAATAAAGGCATGAACAAAGTTTCGGGTGACTCTATATGCAATAAAAAATAAAAAAAAATAAGAAAAACTATACTAAATACATGCATGAAAGTGTATCATATCCTAATGAAATGAGAAAGAAGTATGAAAAGACAAGAAATGAAAGAAATGGAAAAAATGATATAAAACACCACCATTACCATCCACAACCGCATATAACCGCATATAAAAATAAACGATCTCACCTGCGATCTTTCACAAAGAATTCATCCAAATCAATCCACAATCCCTCAAGTACCCCCAAACTTATCCGAACTTTGTCCTCAAGGTTCAAAACAAGTCAAGGCATCCATCCAACAAAAAAGAAAATGACAGTGGCAAAGAAAAGCATGGATAAGAAGATGATACAAATACATGCATAATAAAAAGTCTCTAAGAACCAGTGAACGCATAAAATCTCTCATGTGTAGGTTACTAAGGAAACAATAAAAGAACAATCATAACAAGAGCAAGAACTAGTAAACATAGGAGTTAACTGAAAAGATTCCAATCAAATCTTGCAAGCTCGAAGTCTTTAAACTAAGGGTGAATTCAGCAAGATGATGGAATGAAGTCTAGGGTTTTGGGTCTACTCAAAAACCCGCCACTAATGCGGCGACTTAAGTTAGGTATGTCCCAACCAAGTCTCAAAACATTTAAAATTTTATAAACATGGTAATTCCTAAAAAAATTCTCAAATTATGCTTAAAAAATGTAATCCAAAGTCAAACCTACAAAACTTGGGGCTCAAATCCTCCAATGAACGTCAAACGTAATATATCACCTGTAAAAATAAAGAGACCAAATTAGAGTGTTATTAAATATAAATAAAAATACTAAAACTGAACTAAAACTAAAATAAATGCAAGAAATAAATAAAATAAAATAAAAATGAAGCTGGCCTGCCACCCAACGAGCCGCCTTTCTTTTAAGTCTTTGGCTAGACTTGGCGTGATTGATCACGTGGTGCCCTCTCCTTTAGAGATGTCAACAACGAATGACGCATCTACGTAATTGGGCAATGAAACATGCACACCCTCTTTCAGATTTAGGAGCTCATTCGGGACTTCCAACACGAAAGAATCTGTCGCATCAGGATCGTCTACCACAAAGGTGTCGGCAGTGTATAAGATCTGCGAACGCTCCCTTACTTTCACCCCCTTATAAGGTGTACCAAATGTGCATGGGAGGGTGGGTGGTTGCACCAACACTAGAGGTTGGTATTCCTCGCTCTCTATCTGCGGCTTCTCCGGCTTGTCTGAAATGACATCAATTTTCATCTCATTTTCCCCCTCATTTAGTGCAATGACACTTTCTGGCTCAATTTGAAAGACTTCACATTCTTTCGATGTTTCTCTCCAATAGTCCTCCACCTGTGTAACCTCATTCAGCTCAAAATTTTTCAACGTATCAACACTCACATCCTCCTCTGGGTTAAAAATTGGTTGTATACTACACAACTTTTCCTCATAAGTCATATTCTGAAGCCTGGCATTATATTGAATAAATTGAGTTTCCAAGTCCTTCAAGCCTGGAATCTCAAAATCAATTTGTTGAATCTTTTCAAGAATCTGATTAACCTTTTGCTGATTATCTATCGATTGCTTCATCATATCTTCCAAGGAGGTGCTTTGATGAAAGTGTTGATTTCCTTCATGTTGAGGAACCTGTGGGTTTGACATGAGCCCAAAGATCGGGCTGTGGCGATGCATAGCTAGAATAGTGATAATTCTCATACTGTGGATAATAGAGACAATTGTGTGCGGAATGAGAATAGTGTCCAACAATTTCGCAAACCTTGACCTATTGCACAAAAGAATGCATGTTAGAAAATTGATATCCATTATGTGACATACCCACCCCATTCACATTATAATAATGTGAGTCTTCGAATCGACCATAATTATGGGGGTAGGAGGAGTCCATCGCGGGGTTGCCTGCATATATGTTAAGAGCAAGGGACTAGATAGGCAAAATAAAAATAAAAAACCAAAGAAAGAAAAATACCAATCCCCGGAAAAGGCGCCAAAAATTAACGCGCACCGAACGCGTTAATAAAGTAAAGTTTCCTGAACAAACTATGTTGTAGAATAGTGGCAAAGGGTCGATCCAACAGAGATTGGTAGTCTTTCTTAGTTTAAAAACAACAAAAAAGGAAAATTGGGGGTTTTAAAATAAATTAATTTAACTAACTAATCTAACTAAACTAAATAAATAAAATAATTAAACTAATTTTGAAAACAATTAATTAATACCTAAGTAACACCTAAGTCTACAGTTCCACAAATCAGGATCAAGATTCAATGGCAATCATGGTCTTCAATCTTTCCCAAAAAGTCATTAATTTATATTCTCCTAGATTAGCTATAGAAAATCGACATCCGCCAGAAAATTCCTCGTTCCCCTAATCTCGATAGCCAGGACATCTGCCACTAACTACTTCCCTAATTAATGTATAACCCTAGACATCCGCCAATTGAGTTTAACACACTAACCGCAATAATTTGGGTTTGTGGGAACACTAATCCTAAATAATCGGGTCGCATCTGCTCCCGATTTAACCTAGATTCAATTGTTGCACACTCAAGAACCGAAAGGGTTTGACGGTAAACGGGTGAGTGTTTGTTACTTTATTAGTCCAAAAGCACAATTACAAGGATACTAATAGTTTAAATAACTATAGTTTGTCCACCTAAAAGCATGCACTGGCCACATACACACCCTAGATCTAAACCATATACTTTAAAATCAACAACAATGAAATAGGAGTAATTAAATCAAATTAAATAAAAATCATAGATCTCACATAGTATTTGCCATGAATCATGAATCCCACTTATTTTCGCTTCGACCTAGGCGAAGATTGGTCTAGCCGGACATCATCTTTACAATCTCCAAGTATGAAAAGTTGTGTGTGGCGGCTCCAATGTGTTCTCCCCGTATGAATACCCTAGTCCCTAATATAAAAAAACCCCTAAAAATTGGTCTCGGGAGGTGAGAGAAACTAATTTTGAGGTTAGGGAGGTGACTCGTGCACTGAAGAGCATCGTAAGGCTATTTTTTGCTCAAAAACTGGTGTCCGCCACGTGTCTGAACCGCATTGGTTCATTTCCTGCTGGAGCGCCGATGTAGCATTTTCTGATTGGTGGAGACCGCTGCTGATGACGTTGTGGTGTGGTGAGTGAGCGACACGTGGCGCACGGGAGGCAGAGAAGAATCGCACGAAATAGTGCGAATTTCTGGGAGACGGTGCTGTCGCGCATCCCGAGGAAATCGAAGAGCAGCTGTGCGAGGAGAAGAAATGGTGGTGTAATATGTGTTGTGAAACACCACGTGGTGGATTCTGATTAGAGGAGAGGATGGAAACCGCTGGCGTGGCAACACGTGATTGGTCAAGAACCAATGAGTGACGTGCTTGGGGGTCTGAGAGGCCGACACTTGGCAGCTGCTGTAATGAGAACCGCTGACGTGGCATCGTTTGATTGGTTGAGAGAAGATATGCGCTGACGTGACGCATTCTAATTGGTTGAAATATGCTGTCTCATTTTCTACCCACCGCGTAACACGTAACTCGAAGCAAACTGTCTAACATTCGATCACTGCATTAAATACTCCATTTTTAGTATTTTTCCGCCACGAATTCAACCGCGCACTCCATTTCACCTGAAAACGACCAATAAATATAATTAATATATATTTTGGAGACTTTGAATAATTAAATATACTAAAATAAAGTAATTAATAACTATAAATACTGACTTATCAACTTTATCTAAAATGAAAGACTTTCGCTATTATCGATAACTCACACATTTAGTTGAAAAGATCAAGGAATGACTAAATAACTTATCAAATAAGTTAAGTGAGATAAATAAATAGACTAACTAAACCAAATTTAGAACATATTTTCATAAAACACTAGATAATTGAAATAGTTAGGCTAGTTGACAAGGTTAAGTACTTGTCGCGGGCCATCATGGACAGGCGTGCAGATGACGTGGCATAACCTGGTGATGTGTCCAACAACATGACGGGGCCTAGATTGCCTTGGGATTTGGGGCTGCCATAATGAATTCCTAGATAGAGTATATAGATTGAGTCTATAAATACTAAAGGTCACGATTGTGTGGATCATCGTTCATTACTTGAGTTTGATGAAAATGAGAGATCATTATAATGGTTGTTCACATTATCAATTTATTTGATTGATTGTTCAGGCTAATCCTACTCAAAGCAAGACATTCAAGTCTTACTGCGAAATCAATTCATGTTTAGTATTGATGTGTGCTTGTTAGTTCATCTCTGATTCGTTAATCTCTTTAGTTCCTTTGATTTCCAAAACTTTAACAATGGTATTAGAGCTTTGTCACTTTGTTATTTCTACAAGCGTAGAAAAGTAAGACTTTGGAGAGTTTTATCACTATGGGATCGATTGATTAGTTGTTACGAAAATGAATTGGTGAAGGACATGAAGGTGGATCGATAACTCGATCGCAATTGCTGGAAGGAACCAACTATGCCTACTAGAAGGCTCAGATGGTTCACTTTGTCTCTGCCATTGATGATATTGCTGGAGAATTTTCGTAGATAGAATTCACTACTCCAACACGACTAGATACGAATGGTAATGTTGTTCCAAAACTTGCATCTCTGAGGACAGACGCTGATAAAAATAGAAGGTTGCCAAACATAAGGTAATCAATGCTGTCTTTAGTGACGTTGATGCTCAACGCTTCAAACTGATTATAAATTGCACTACTGTAAAGCAAGCATGGGATGTTATGAAGAAAATCTTTGAAGGTATGAATTCAGTCAAAATTCCCAAGTTACAATAATTAAGTTTTATGCTTGATCTTCTTGAGATGAAAGAGGATGAAAATACTGCCTCTTTCAATGGTTATTTATGAGACATTGCTAATCAAGCTTTTCAACTTGGAGAAAAGTATACTAATGAGCAGTTAGTATGATGTGCACTTCATGCTCTTCCTTTACGATTTGACTTAAGTATTACTGCAATCGAAGAGTGTCGTGATATGACTTAGATGTCTCTTAAAGAATTAATGGGTTCTCTGCAAACATATGAGATGAATTTGTTTAAAAAGTCTAGTTTTTCTAAGAATGCTTATCATGTTGAGACTACTATTTTTGATGACTCTATAGGACATGATTTTTCTATGATGGCAAATAAGTTCTCAAAATTTTCCAAAAACTATAAGAAAAATTCTCCTGGAACTAATTACTAGAAGGCAATGATAGCAATAACCCTTCTACTGATGATAAGAAGGCAAATGCTAAGAATAAACTTAAGGGCATTAAGTGTCACGAGTGTGGTGGAGTTGGATATATTCAGATTGAATGTCCTACTTATAAGAAGAAGAAGTCTTTGAATGCTCCTTAGAGTGATGATGTCTCATATAACATTGATAAAGAGTATAATGATGCTAGTACTGCACTAACTGCTATATTGATGGAGTCAAATACTGTTGATGCTTCTCCATCTAGTATTGGTGTTTCTGAACTTGATTCCATGGTATTTCACATGGAAAAGGGTAAGGAAAAGGCCAAGGATGTATGTGCTGCTATCAAGGTTGAGAATTCGGCAAAAGATCTTTAGGCCTCATATGATGTATTGTTCGTTAAATGGTCATCTCTGCATGATCAGAATTTTGACTTAAAGATGAAACTGTTCTCTATTAAGTTGGAACTTAAGACTTTTGAAAGAGAACACGATACTTATACTACATTACTAAAAAAACGTGAGGCTGAAATCTCTACATTGAAGAAAGCTCTTTCTGATTTTGAGGCTGTTACTACAAAGTTACATTCTGGTTTGCAAAAATTATACAAAATGATGCAAATTGGTCAGTCATCGCAAGTTAAGCATGGTCTTAGCTATACTGAAGGATATGTCAATGCTCCTAATGTCTTTATCAAAAGTATTGTAATCAATGACAGTCAATCAAATAAGACTCAAGTTGATACAACAAAGGCAAAGAAGTTTATGTCACAAAAGGTTGCTACAAGTGCAAAGAAAAAGGTGACTGATGTTGCTGGCAACAAACCTCCTCCTACATGTCATGATTGTGGGATTATTTGTCATATTTAACCATGATGCTATTGGATGTTTAAGGAGTACACTTTAAAATAAGGAAACATCTAGGAATGTTTAGAGAGTTAAGTCTCATAAGGCTATGATAACACATATGCAACTCTCAGCAACTATGACTGAGTTATGGTATTTCGATAGTAGTTGTTCCAGACACATGAATAGTAATAAAAGCTTTCTTACAAGTTATGAATCTTTTAAGGAAAGTGCTGTTACATTTAGTGACGGAAAGAAATGCAAAGTTGTTGGCAAATGAACTCTTAATGTTGTGGGACTGCTTAATCTCAAAGAAGTTCTACATGTTTATGGGTTGAAATCTTACCTGATCAATATAAGTTAGCTAAGTGATCAGGAACTGCTCGTTAACTTATCTAAAGATCATTGTCAGATAATCAATGAAGAAAAATAATGCATCATGTATGAAATTCATACATCTGACAACTGTTATATGATGCTTCAATATTTTGTATCGCCTCATAAGGTGAAAGTTATGTGCAACTCTGTTTCTCTAACTAATATAGAGCTTTTACAAAAGGCTTAGTCATCTTGATTTCAAGCAACTTTAGAAATTGCTCTCTAATGAGCTTCGACACATGGACTTGTTTGGTCCAATGCAAGTTGAAAGTCTTGGGAGAAAGAAGTAAGTTCTTGTCATTGTTGATGACTACTCAAAATATACTTGGGTTCATTTGCTGCATGATAAAGCAGAAATGTTTGATGAGATTAAAAAGTTAACTGTTCAAATTCTAAATGAGAAAAGTGATGAGGATATATCCATTAATCGAATTCACAGTGATCATGGAAATGAGTTTGAAAATCGGCAATTTGCTGATTATTGTGCTGAATTTGGGATTATGCATGAATTTTTTGCTCCTAAGACACCACAATAAAATGTTGTTGAAAGGAAAAATTGCACAATTCAGGAGATGACAATGGCCATGCTAGCTGATAAAAATCTATATATGAATCTTTGGGGGGAAGCAGTAAACACTGCTACGTATACCATCAACAAAGTGTATTTCCGGCCACTGACTACAAAAAATCCGTATGAAATCGGGAAAGGCAGAAAACCATCTCTTAAACATCTTCATTTTTTTGGCAGTACCTGCTTCATATTGAATGATAGAGATCACTACTCCATCTGATGATGAAGATGATGATCCAAAATCACCTACTATTATAGAAGTTGGTTCTACATCTACTACTCTACATTAAAGTATGTTGAAAATCATCCAATAGAGCAAATTATTGACTCAGTTAATGATCCAATGCAAACCAGAGATATTCCTCCTATTGACTATATGAACATGGTTCGTTTCGCATGTTTTACATCACAGATTTTGCCTATAAATATTAAGGAGTCTTTAATGGATGAATATTGAGTTAATACTATGCAAGAGGAACTTATAAGTCTGTTAGACATGACTTATGTGAGCATATTCCACGACCTACTAATGTTAATATCATTGGTACTAAGTGGATATTCCGTAACAAGATATATGAGAATGGTGTTATCGTTGAAAAAAAGCCAGATTGGTTGCACAAGGATATACATAGGTTGAGGGTATTGATTTTGATGAGATGTTTGCTCCAGTTGCACTATTAGAATCTAATATTCTACTGGTAGCCATTGCTTGCAACAAAGGTTTTAGGTTACAGCAAATGGATGTTAAAAGTGTTTTCCTAAATGGGTATTTGCAAGAAGAAATTAATATTACCCAACCTAAAGGATTTGAGGTTCATGATAAACCTAATGATGTTTATTATATGAAAAATGCACTTTATGAACTGGAGCAAGCGCAAAGAGTATGGTTTGAAAGGTTGACTACCTATTTGTTGTAGAAAGGTTACAATAGAGGGTCTACTAAAAAGGTTTTATTTCTCAAAAGGTAGAATAAATAGTTTATGGTTGCGCAGATCTATGTCGATGATATTTTATACGGGGCTATATCTGTAAAGCTAGCTTCAGTGTTTGTTGATCTGATGAAGAAAGAATTTGAGATGAGCATGATCGGAGATCGTTCATATTTCTTGGGTCTGCAGATTACATTGTCTCAAGAAAATATATTCATATCTTAGAATAAGTATGCTAAATCTTTTGTTAAGCGTTTTGGATTGGACACTAAGAAGTCTATTCAAACACCTATGACCTCCAGTGAGAAGATTAATAAGGATGGCAAAGGTGTTGATGTCAATCCTACATTATATAGAGGCATGATTGGTAGCTTGTTATATCTTACTGCAAGCAAATCAAATATTTCTTTCAGTGTGGGACTTAGTGCTCGCTATCAGGCATGTCCAGAAGAGTCACATATGGTTGCTGTAAAAAAGATTCTGCGTAATGTGCACGGAACAACTGACTTTGGTATACTTTTTACGAAGAGAGGTGCTAGTGACTTATTCGGGTATAGTGATGCTGATTTAGCTAGAAACATTTATGATCTAAAGAGCACTATATGTGGATGTTACTACATGGGTTCTAATCTTTTTGCTTGGAATAGCAAGAAGCAGAACTACATTTCTCTATCTACTATTGAAGCTGAATATATTGATGCTGGTACTTGCTACATGTAGTTAATATATATGCAACAAATGCTCAAAGAATATGGTATTGCTTTATCTCAGTTAAATATGTGCTGTGATAATGAAAGTGTCATTAATATTTCGAATAATCTAGTTCAACACTCTATGACGAAGCATATTGATATTCATCATCATTATATCAGGGATATAGTGGAAAAAATTAATTTATATATAACATATTCCTACTGAAAGGCAGTTAGCTGACGTTTTTACAAAAGCTCTTGACATACAGACTGTTAAGAGGTTTCACCATGAAATTATCGTGTGCTCTCACTAGAAAGGGCACTTGCTACAAACTGGCAGTAGTGTGCTTTCATGCAGTCATTTATGTGATTTGACATTTTGTTGTGAGTTGCTTTCATGTTTGACCAAGAAACTGCCACTTGGAATTAACTACAACACATCGCTCTTGTTTAAGTCGGCTGTAAAAAACTAGCCGTTAGAATTGGTTAAGGGTACATTGGTTTATCATCAGATCCTATTGTCGTTGCGAATAGTAGAAAAGTGAAAATAAGGGCTACCGTCCTCAACAACTACTTGGCACACTGGTTCTCTTAAGAAAGCCATAACCACCAGGGGAAAGAAGAAAGTTGCTGCAGATGAAAGGGTTTCAACTAATTCTTTAGGGAGGATTCTTGATGAAGCTGAAGTCATTAGCAAGGCCTCTGATCAGACGAAGATCATGTTTTATCTCAGTACTTTGTTGTGCGTACTCCCTCTGCTTTTGGTCATTTCAGATCATTGGAGTGCGCGGAGAAATATAAAGAAACAATGAAGATGAAATAATAGTTTTATCATCCGATCAACGCTTTTCATTTTCATGAAACTAGCCTTGAAAGTTTGTTGGTTCAAAATGGCATCAATGGGTTGGTGTCTCTTGAAGGCTTCTACAATGACTCCATTGTCAAGGAATCCTACAACGATCTTCCTGAAAAACTTGGAGATACTTTTGCGGATAAGGCATTTGTTTGTGTAGGGTTTTTGGGTTCATACGCAGCGAAAAATTTAAAACAAATTTTGAAAAACCCCAACAGGATCAAATATAAGTTACATGAAACTAAATCTATGAAAGTAAATCATACCTTATTCCGTGATTTCCTTTTTGATTGTTCGATTTTAAAGATGTTCAAATGCGCGTCCTCTATCAAAAATCCACACATGAACAGTGACCACAATTTGGAGTGCTAGCCCCAAGAGAGATTGAAAATGATTTTTCTTTCTCTCCCTAAATCCAGAGAACTCGAAAATTTTAAATTGAAAATCTTATATCGTTTTTAGGGTTTCACCCTTTATTTATATGTGTAGATAAGTCTTCACTTAAAATCCTATTCGTTATACAACTATTGTATTTAGGCAGTTTAAGAAAATTACACATACGCCCCTATTAATAAGTTATCATATAACAAATCATAAGGGCTTTTATGTCATGAATTTTATCATATAAAATTCATTACTCTAGACCAACTGAAATTGTCCAAAGTCATTCTTTGTGTGTGACCCAATAGGTTCATGCGACTATGACAGTGAACCAAAAACCATTTTGGTACACAAGTCATAAGTGGTCTCTAGCATGGTATTATGACTTCTCAAGTAGCAAGAATGTCAACATCGATACAACCTAATTAATAACGTATATCATATCCTTTTGTCGTGCGATATCCTTTGATTAAACATAAGGCATGGAAAGTCACTGTTAATGTTCAATCATACTAGTCACGATCTTTAGGTAAACTGAAAAACATCTAATTGACATTGATCATATCAATTCACATGGACTTAGCCATTATCTGTCTATCTTATCAAGGGATCCACTAATATCTCTCTCTATACGAGAGTGACAAATTCTATCTTTATTACAAAGCTTCACATATTATTCACACAGTAACCAATCACAATCTATATAATTGTTCGATTAAAGACAACACTTGATTGTCTCAAATTATCATGTTCCTAATATTAAAGTCTAGGGTAATCTGAAGTCAAAGGACTAAATGATATACCCATCATGAGTAACACCTATGACTTAATCCATATGGTGTTCTCATAGCGGGTCGGTCCAATACCTTATTCCCTAACAAGTACTCATGATCTTGATTCGTATCCTTGTACGCATGATCATCACATGACCATCAATCAAGATTCACACTAGTTTTAATTCATTATAATTCCCAGTATAATGACCGACTAAGGACATTTTGGATTTTTCAACAAATACCCATGGATCTTACTATAAGGTAAACATGCAATCGCTTATATTAAAACAACAAATAAAACCTCTATTTTATTAACTAAAATTATAAGATAAACAAAGTTTGTAGATTGACCTAGGGCACATGCCCTAACATCTCCCACTTGCACTAAGGCCAATAATTCATGTATCTAATACCTAATGACCTAGCATGACCATCGTGTTTGGCTTGTGGAAGTGCCTTCATCAAAGGATGTGCAACATTGTCTTCTGTAGGAACTCTGCAAATCTTCACGTCCCCCCTCTCAATGATTTCTCGAATGAGATGAAAATGTCTAAGTATATGTTTGGATCGATGGTGTGATCTTGGTTCCTTGGCCTGTGCTATCGCCCTGTTGTTGTCACAATACAAGAAAATGGGGTTAGCTATACTCGGAACCACACCAAGTGTTAAGATGAACTTTTTCATCTAAACTGTCTCCTCAGTTGCATCAGACGCTGCAATATATTCAGCTTCTGTTGTAGAATCTGCAATAGTTTCTTACTTCGAACTTTTCTAGCTCACTGTGCCTTCATTCAAAGTAAACATATATCCAGACTGCGATATGAAGTCATTTATATCAATTTGAAAACTTGCATCTATGTAACCACTTGCAACAAACTTGTCTTCCAAACTTTCGTAGACCAAGAACACTTATTTAATCCTTCTCAAGTACTTAAGAATGTTCTTTACTGCTATCTAGTGACTCTCACTGGGATCGGACTGATATCTGCTTGTTGCACTCAAAGCATATGATACACAGGTCGATTGCATAACATGGCATACATGATAGATCAATTAGCTGATGCATATGGAATCGTATTCATGCGCTCTCACTCATAATTAGTCTTAGGACATTGAGTCTTGCTAAGATTTATACCTTGAGACATTGGCAATGACCCTCTTTTAGAGTCTTGCATATTGAACCTATTTAATACCTTATCAATATAAACACTCTGACTGAGACCGATCAGCCTTTTAGATCTATCCCTATAGATCTTAATCCCAAAGATATAGGCTGCATCTTCTTTGTTTTTAATGAAACCAAATTCCTTAATTGCTTCATCAAGACGAAGATTCCAACTCCGAGAAACTTGCTTTAATCCATAAATAGATCTTTGAAGCTTGCACACCTTCCTATAAGTCTCAAGATCAATAAACCCTTCAAGTTGTATCATATACACGTCCTCAAGTAACTTTCCATTTAGAAAAGTTTTTTTGACATCCATTTGCCATATCTCATCGTCATAATATGCGGCTATGGCTATTAGAATTCTAATGGATTTAAGTATGGCTACAGGAGAAAAGCTTTCATCATAAATAACACCATGAGTCTGTCTGAAACCTTTTACTACTAGTCGTGCTTTATAAGTATGCACATTGCCATCCATGTCAGTTTTCTTCTAGAAAATCCATTTACATCCAATGGTCTTACCACTTTCAAGTAAATCAATCAGGTTCCAAACTTGGTTATCATACATGAATTGCATCTCAAAATTCATGGCACTAAGCCATTTATCTGCCTCAAGGCTAGAAACAACCTCTCGATAAGTAGTAGGTTCATTTTGATCCATAAGCAACACCTCACTACTATCAGTAATAAGAAATCCAAAACTCTCAGGCTGATGTCTTACCCTATCAAACCTACGAGGGCCTTGTTATATTTGTGGAGGATCAATTAGTTCAAGACTTAGTTGATCGCCCAATTACGGTTGAGTGTTTATTTGTGGTTCTTGAATTTCTTCAACACTTACCTTATTCTCACTGTTGTCTTTTGCAATAAACTCTTTTTCAATAAAGACTCCATTCCGAGAAACAAACACTTTGTTCTCAGCGGGATTATAAAAGTAGTATCATCTAGTTTCTTTAGGATAACCAACGAATACACACTTGGTAGATTTGGCTAATAATTTTTCTAAGATTTGTCATCGTACGAAAACCTCACTATCCCAAATCTTAAGGAAATACAAACTTGGTCTTTTCCCAAACCACATCTCACATGGTATTTTGTCAACAACTTTAGAAGGAACACGATTTAGTGTAAGCGCGACAGTTTCTAAGGAAGAACCCCAAAAGGAAATAGGAATATTTGCATGACTCATTATAGATCGAACCATATCCAATAAGGTCCAATTTCTCCTCTCAGAAACACCATTCCACTGTGGAGTTGCTGGGGGAGTTAACTATGAGACAATCCCACAGTTTCTAACATGATCATCAAACTCTTGGCTCAAATATTCACCACCTCGATCTGATCGATGTGCTTTAATAGTTTTACCAAGTTGATTTTGCACTTCGTTCTGAAATGTTCAAAACATAAAAAAGATTCACCTTTATGTTTCAGGAGATACACGTAACCATATCTATTGAAATCATCAGTGAATGTAATGAAATACTGATAACCACCTCTAACCATTGTGTTTATAGGACCGCATACATCAATATGTATTAGACCCAATAAATCACTTGCCCTTTCACTGTGCCCAATAAAGGGACTCTTTGTCATCTTGCCTAGTAAATAATATACACATGTTTCATATGATTCAAAATGAACTGAATATAAAAGTCCATCTTTATGGAGTTTAGAAATGCGTTTCTCATTAATGTGGCTAAGGCGACAATGCTAAAGGTAGGTTTGATTCAAATCATTTGACTTGAATCTCTTTGTATTTACATTAAGAATGGGAGTATATGTGGACCTTTTCATGTTTAGAATATAAAGACCATCACACAAATTAGCATTCGCATATAAAATGTCTTTACGAGAAATGGAGCATTTATTATTTGCAATAATGAAATTAAAACCATCCAAATCTAAACATGAAACTGAAATGATGTTTCTGATCAAGGCATGTAAATAATAACAATTATTTAAAACTAAAACAAGTCCACTTGGTAAAATTAACTCATAGCATCCTACAGCCAACGCAATAACCTTTGCTCAATTTCCAACTCGTAGGATGACTTCTCCTTTCTTTAGCTTTCTACTTTTGGTGAGACCCTGCATATTAGTACAAATGTGAGATCCACATCCAGTATCCAATACCCAGGAATCACTAGTAGACAAGTTAACTTCAATAACGTAAATACCTGAAGCAGTAGTCGCACTACTTTTCTTTTTATTTAGATCTTTAAGTTAGAGCTTACAACTTCAGAAACAATGTCCAGGTGCATGGCAGAAATGAAAATTTCCTTCTTTTTCCTTTTCCTTCTAGGACTGTGAAGTAGAAACAGCATGGGGCTTGACTTGTTCCATAGGCTTTGTGACATTCACAACAGCCTTGGTAACTTTAACTTTGCCTTTGCCCTTTTTCTTCAAAGCCTTTCCTTTTGGAACAATCAACACACTAGGAATAGGTTTCTTGACATCTGCTCAGCAGTTTTAAGCATCAAATAAAACTCTGAGATATACTTCTCCATGTTATTCATGTTATTGTTCATCACAAATTGTGAATAACTATCAGGCAATGAATTCACGATCAAATCCGTAGCCAACTCTTGGCCTCTTGGAAATCCAAGTCCGTAAAGATGGTCAATATATCCCTTCATTTTTAGAGAGGCCCACTATGGGCACCCCACCAATTAATGAAGGCACCCTCTTATTGAGGGCAAAAAGCAAATTTCGAAGGGCACCCAAAATTCAGGCCCGAAATCTCGAAAATACCCATGCCGCCAAAGTGGAGGCACCCCACCACCCCACCAGCCAACCACCGTGCATATGAACCCTAGAATTTGAGATCAATCCATTGAAAGCAACCTACGAACCCCGGATTTGTCTTCGTTCCTCTCCTCTCTCCTCTGTTGTAGGCGGATTTTGGCTGTGCCGTTCGAGTTTGGAGGCTCACCGAATTGATAGAGTTGGTGTTGACATTAGGGCTCGGATTCGTCGTTCTCGGGCTCAAGCCGTGAAATCGATCGATTGAAGGTACGTTGATAGTCTAATTAAGTTGCATTTGGTCGATTATTTGTTACGTTTGTGTAGCGGTGCATTAAATGGTTCGTGCAATGCGAATTCGTGGTTGTCGGCCACATAGGCCAGAAAAAACTAGATTAGTCTCGGCCAAGCATGGCCGAGACGCTGGGGAAGTTTTTGGGGACTCGTGGTTCTCGGCCAGAGAGGAGACACTATAGTCTCGGCAATGAGTGGCCGAGACTGAGTCGGGTATATCGGTCACGTGTCGCCAAAATTGTAATTGTGTTATTATGTTAGGTAGCGTAACGCTGTGAGAGCTCTCGGGTACCATCTCACGAGAGTAATTCAAAGTGTGTATTAGATGTCATGTCGGTGATGTACAACCGAGAAATTAGAAATTGTCTCGGCTGTGCATGACCGAGACTGATATTGATATCTCGGTCACGTGTCATCGAGATTTTTATTTGTTTCTCGGACCTGCTTGACCGAGACTATGGAAATGGAAGATTTTGCTCCTTTTTTTATATTCCTCTTCTGTTTGTGCGGCAGACGCTTACATGTTGTAGTCTTCTCAGGTATGGCTCGTTCGAAAGCCCCAGTGACTAGGAAGGAGGTTGGTATTGAGGTGTCGAGGGGTAACCGTGGGCGAGGCGGACGGAGACCCCCGACGACATCGGAAAGAGAAAGAGCAAGAGAAGGTGGATTTGAAGGGAAAGGGTAAGATTGGTGGAGGACGTGCAAAGAAATTAGAATTGCACGATGAGGGTTCAAACATTGACGCGCAGCGACACTCAGATCTTGTCGTTGCCCGAGGCGAAGATGAGGCGCATGCATCTGAGTCTAGTAGTAGTGACTCATCAGCACCGACGGACACCACAAGTAGTGATCGTAATTTGGGTGGGAGTACTAGTGGTGGAGGTGCCCATAATGAGGGAGAGTCACATGGGTAGAGGGAAATGTGTGCTCCTTTCCCCGGTGGTCCCGAAGATGGATCGCTGTTGAAGACCTTTAAAGATCATGTCGCATTAGCGATTTGGAGCAATGAGGTACATACATTTCTCCTTGTATGGAGTAGTTTAAAATTTTGGGTTTTCAATAAGTTGACGGAATGTTTTTTGTTGTTGCAGGATCGTCCGACACTCAAGTGTATCAATCACGGTGCTCAGATCCAAGAATGGGACTTATAGTCGTGCCACCCTGACACCGCGGACCTTCAGAGGATTATTCAGCGCTCTGGGTTGAATACGCTGATAGACTGCTCATACCGCAAGGCTAACAAGGAGGTTATCACTGCCTTTGTGGAGCGGTGGCAGCCGGAGACGAACATATTTCACTTACCATTCGGTGAAATGTCGATCTCCTTGGAGGATGTGAGCATGCTCCTGAAGATTCCTGTCACGGGCAAGGTGGTGGCAGTTGAGAACTTTGTGAGGTACACCGACGAATCTCGCTCGGATGCAATTAAGCTGGTGTCGAAACTACTTGGGGTTAGCATTGAAGATGCTGAGGAGGAAGTGGACATCAGCAAGGGGCTCACAGTGCGAAAATGTTGGTTGAAGAGTCGATGGTGCCCCAAAGCTGGTGCGAGGAACATAACTTATCCTCCTGTAGAATGCACAGCCCGAGCGTACTTGTTGTATCTACTATCTTGCACCCTGTTTGCGGATAAGAGTGTATCTCGGGTATCTATCGCATTGTTGAAGCTTCTAGAAGATTTGGATGACGTGGTAAAGTACGCATGAGGTGCAGCTGCATTAGCCTACTTGTACCGACACTTGGGGTCTGCCACCAGATTACAAGTTTCTCAAATTGCCGGATACCTCACATTACTTGAGGTTTTTTACTAAATCGACTAGAATTCTTTTCTGAGTAATTACTATTTATTTTTGCATTTTATCTCTAACTAGCGTTGTATCTATTTGCAAGGATGGGTGTACGAGCATTTCAAGCTTGGGCTCGCCACACCTAATGCAAAATACATGGACTAAGTGCAACCTCGTGTCTGCAGATGGGTTCAAAAGCACGAGACCGTGATGAATATTGACAAGGTTGGGTCCATTAGGCAAACATTCGACAGGTTGCACCCAAGTGAGGTGAGATACTACACCCTTCTTAAAACTAAATGTTGCATTTAGTTTATGGTTATTAATTATGGTTGTCTACGTTTCATTAGGTTACTTGGGACCCATATGTTAATCACCGGGAGAATGGAGTTGTGCACGCGATGGCCTTCTACAGTGGCACACTGAAGTACATGGATGTGGTGGAGCCCTACCATCCGGAGAGGATTCTAAGGCAGTTTGGCCACGTGCAATCTATACCAGATCCTCCGTACCGGCCATTGGAAGCACATCGAGGCCCTTCTGCACTCAAATACTCGGTCAAATATGGTTTCATCAGCGTAATAGGCAGGCGTTGGACGCGGCGTTAAGGTAGAAATTATTGCCGCCGGAGTTGTGTATGTTGGAGTCTGCAAGGCAAATGACGAGTGACGTCGTCAATTTCCTTTCGGGGAGGAGTTTCGGTCCCACCGCCACTACTACGACACCCACCACCGCAACCGGTGCAACCGACACATCAGCCCCTACCGAAGCAGCCTGTAGACAGTCCCAGCACGATAGCACTTCTACACATTCCGCTCCAGCTAATGAACCACCCGGGTCGGTCGCTGCTCGCCCCCAAAGAGAATGCATGGCAAGGAATACCAACAAAAGAATTTCAAGAAGCCAAAGGAATGAAAGAACAACGACATTGACATTTCTGTAGTTGCTTGAGTTTTTCTTGAATTGAGGAACAATTAGTTTATGTTTTGTTGAATGGTTCTTGAATGTGTCATGTGGCATGAAACTTATATGGAACATTTGTCACTGTTTTTCTGTTCATTGGAGTTATGAAAATGTATGTGTTATGTTTGGCTATTGAAATGTGGCAAATGTGGCATGAATATGTTCATTATATGCAAATTGCGACATGTTTATTCTTATGGTATTACTTATGTTCCATTTATTCTGACTTCTCGCTTAATATTTGACTGTTTCGATCGCTATGGTGTTGTTCTTGGTGTTGAGTTATGTTCCATTGATTCTCATCTCTGTTGATCGTAATTTTTGCATAAGGAAAGTGGTCTCGGTCGTTCAGGGGCGAAACCAAGGTAAAGTTCCCGGCCCTGCACAACCGACATATCCTGATACGTCTCGGCCTTGTCCCGCCGACAACTTCACCTCATACTCGTTGACTTATAACCGAGAGTAATGTAGACCCCGAAACCTCCTCTACTTTCAGCTTTTGCATACCGAGAAGTTCTTATGGTTTTCGGTCGCAGAATACCGAGAACTTCTCATTTTTATCGGTTGGTACGTGCCGAGAGTAATGTAGACCCCGAAACCTCCTCTACTTTCGGCTTTTGCATACCGAGAAGTTTCTATGGTTTTCGGTCGCAGAATACCGAGAACTTCTCATTTTTTTCGGTTGGTACATGCCGAGAGTGATGTAGACCCCAAACAGAGACCAATTTAGGCTTTTTCATACCGAATGACAACCATAACATTGTACCCACCTCACTTTACAAACCATAACATAGTACCAACATCAATTTAGATACATAACATAAATTATTGACAACATCACTTTACAAAGTCAGAGTTAATAATATTTACACGCTTGTTGGTATTTCGTCAAACACATTTCGATCGCTATGGAGTATCTAAATCTACCACGGATAGAACTCCTTCTTCAGAAGGAACGACTAGTACGATTTCATGAACGACAAATCCATCAAGCCATCCTTTAGCGCACTCCTCAACATATCTTCCCACGATGGATATAAGGATGGCAGCGGTGCATTAACAGTCAACTTCACCTGTCAAAGGCAAAAGTACAACAGAGAACCCATTGTCACATACCCGATTAAGAATGAAAATAGCCCAATTCACAAAAAAGTCTAGGAACTTACCTTAACCCAATGGATATTCCTTTCATTAATCATGGCAATGATAAGTCTGCTATGTAACGATGCCGGTGGAGCACTACGTAGAGGAAGAAATGTCGAGGCAATACCATGCGAGAGGTTTACTAGAATGACATTAAAGGCAGTTGATATTAACAATCCCATGCCTGGAAGTGTCAACCATTCTTCGAAAGAGGCACCAACATTATTATCTGGACAATGCACGGTAGTCTTGACATTCTCGTAACTCGTTCCAAGTACTTCCCGCCAAAGGTTTTCATACCCGATTATCTCATCAAACATTCTTCTACGTACTATCCTCCAACCGTCTACATCGGGAAGTCCTAGCCCGAAGGCAACACACCGATATCCACAATTCCCATCCCCTAGCACATCGATAGTGCTCTCAACATATGGCAACCAATCCGGTTCTATGGAATGAGAGTAAGCCATGTTAGATGCACTTTGGGTGCGTCGACTTGTACGACGCATTTTAGGCCCAACTTTACTTTTTTTGTTCCTCGAACTAGAAGCCTCTTCTGTTGATAGTACGTACTCGAATCCGTTAGGCAATCTTGTCATCGAAGAATCGTCTTCATCGTGTTTTCTCTTTGATCATGTCTTGCCCTTTTCAACATACACCCGATTGAAGACCCCGGTGTCCTTCCCTTTGTCTTTATTTTCGTAGGTGGCACCACTCCCGGTGTAGATGAAGGTCGACTAATCTCCCTGAGCTGCTGAATAATCCTGATGCGATCGTCCTCTTCAGTGCAAGCATGAAACTTTTGCATGACTCTTTCAATCTCATCCTGCACATTGTACCCAGACCGATCCATAGGATTCTCATGTATCATACTCAACTTTCGCCAGTACACATGAATGTCCTCGAGAGGGATGGGTGACCCAGCAAATTTATGGAAATTTAGCTCGTGGGCACAAGGAAGGCCGTGTATGGTAAGTATCCTGCAACCACAACGAGTGAGTCGTGTCCAACATCCTCTCCACGTTCCAATTCATCACGAATTTACTTAAGCGCCCGGTGAGAGACATAACCATGCAATCGGCGATATAACTCATCAAAATATTCATGTTGGACCACATTCAAACTAAGCTCAAATGATGCCTTGATGTTGTTGTGTTGGATCTTAAGGATGCCATCAACCACATTCCACAAAGTCTCAAAATTTGCCTGACTGTTGCCAAGATGTAGCTTCAGAGTGGAATGCGCAGACTCAACCCTCTGTGTTGTTGTTTCCCCAAAATGCATAATTCGATTTGTCCAAGCCGCTACGAATTTCTCCTTGTACGTCTTTACCCATGTGTTCTCCAAGTAATCAAGAAGACCCTTCATATTCCCGAATTCACAACGCAAGTCATTCATCCTAACTTCAAATAAGGCCTCAGACTTAGCATACATCACACTCGTCCACCTATCCAAGAAACGAGCGAATCCTTCGTTATCCCCAAACATCTTCTTAGTCTTGGCCAATACTACTTTGTTGATGTGCCAAGAGCAAAGAAGGTGAGACGATGATGGGAATACTACATTGATGTCACTAATAAGGCCTAAGTCCCGATCCGTAACAAACACGTCAGGTTTAGGCCACCCATCCAGTATGGATCTCAAGTTCTCAAGTGCCCAAACATAATTTACATGACTCTTTGATGATATGAAAGCAAACACAACGGAGAACGTCAAATGCGTTGAAGTGATGCCAACTATCTCCAACAAAGGCATTCGATACCTATTTTTTTTGTAAGTGCAATCCATCAAAATTACCGATGAGAAACACCTTAGCAACTTGATTGAATCAGGACGTGACCAAAAAAAATCAGTGACGATATTCGTATCGGGATGCTTCCTATGACATGACATCCACTTATTCTTGTCCAATATGTGCAATAGTTGTTGCATTTGAGTCCTCCCACCCGCATCCTCAATTCGGAATTTTTGTCTTGCATTATATATTGTCCGCATTATCGATACGTTTGTAACATCTCTTTGCTTCAATGTATTGAGGATGTCTCTTGGCTTCACATTACCCTTTGTCATCTACACCACAACCTCCTGCTCCCCCTTATCCAATCTTCCGGCATATGAGTGGCCGTCCAAGTTTTTCATGGGCTCGTGATTGTGCCTCCCACATATGATAGTGACATACCACAAAGAGTCAACATTTTCCTTGATGTTAATAAGGAAAGGGCATCCACATTTCTTCATACTGGTTTGAGTCCTCCCCGTTTCCTCTTCTTCTTCATTTCTTGCTTTCAAAGCAATTTTGGCCGCTTTACCCTTCCCAACTCTTTGTAACATTCCCCTATATGTACCAGACCTCTCAGACGCAAGTTTCACCCTTCCCCTGCGCTTAATTCCTCTGGCATCAGAGTGCTTCGTCACTAACACAAACATGTTCTCCCGGCCTATCATTTGAAGCCATGAAATTGCCGCTTCTCTAGATGGGAATGGCCTACATGGTGTAAACGAATCCTTGTAGTCTGGAAATAAAGTAGAAACCGGCATTACCTGCAATACAAACATTGTAACATTATGATCAACCGAAATGCATAGTAAATTCACCAAAAAACCCAAAAAACCACGTTTTCGGTTATACAGGTCCGAGATTCTAAGCATAGTTTCGTTCATGTCCAACCGAGACCAGTAGAATTGTCTCGGTCGTTCCATACCGAGATTATGAATTCGTTTCGTTCACATCATGACGTGAACTACGAAGAAGTCTCAGTGGATGTCGACCGAGACGTTTCTACAACTCTCGGTCCTGCGAGGCAGAATCAATCGCGCCCGTGAAAAATCGACTGAAAATTTGAGAAACTGCATATATAACACATTAAATTTCAACAATTACCTCTTGTTCTACCTCCTCTTGCACCAATGCAGTACAATCTTCCATTTTATAGTGCAAACAAACTCGGATTGCTCGAATTTACCAAACCCTACGTTGACAAACCAAACCATCAATTTCTCAGTTTTTGATCCAAATAACAGTTCCTACAAAGCATCATTAGGTTGGCAAACATTGGTACCTCACTGTCGGATGATGTCAAGACACAACAATCGATACACGCTCGGCAAACACAATTGTGGCTTTAGGTTTCACTTGTGATCAATGTTGTGGTGGGGTGCCCCAGTTTTACTTTGAAAATGGTTTGTGGGGTTTGAGTGACTATATATGAAGGGGCAAAATAGTCATTTCCATTTTAGCTGGGAGAATTACAAAAAATATGGGTGCCTTCATGAATTGGTGAGGTGCCCATAGCGGCCCTTTTTTTAGAACATGAGGACTAACTGATGCACCCTCAAGCACTTTGCAAGAATGAAGGTTCTAGACTGTTTCGAACCTTTCTTGCCTAGCCTGCTGTTAGAACATTTTCTTCAGCGTCATAGCCATGTCGTAAGCTTCCATGAAACGACCCTCACCTAAAATAGGGTTGGGTCACCTGGCCCAAACCGTTACTCAAGCCCGATACCTGAACCAGGCCCAAATAATGGTCTGGCACGCCTAATTCAAATTGCAGAATAACATACTACCATATAGGACAATAAATGTGAAATTTAGATCAACACTAAAATTCATATTATCGCCAAATCAGCGTGATAAGTATCCAACACTTTGATCATCTCAATAAGTTACCAAATCAACCAAAAAACTTCCATAATGATCCGAAAATAGATAAGGAGGGTTCAACTCTACCCCAAGTAAAACTACATAGAGTTACAACCTTATTTATTCTTCTGAAAATCAAACAAATATATATATAAAATAATCATGCAAATTCTCACAAAACAAGGAGACTTCAAGCAATGGCCTTACTCTTGCCAAGATCGATCGCACTCGTAGATGGACCTGTATTGTAATTGAGGTGAGCTAAAGAACCAACAGAGTCCAATAAGAGAAGAACTATGCTCAAAGATTAAACATGTAAGTAATACTTATAAATCAAAATAAAACTAGCATGCATTTAAAATCAGGATACATTGAAATATATAGCATGGCATCAATTTCATATAGAGTAAGCATATCATAATCATAGATCAACTTAAACAAATGTATAGAGCATCAAGGATTGCAAAAACATAAGAAATTCAACTTTTGCATTCAAAGGGGTTCCAAGAGATATACATAGAATGTAATAGATATAAATGCTAGTTCGTGGTCACATTTGTCATTATCTTCCCTTGTCGACCAATCATCATAATATAATAAATATGCATGGGTGACTTGATTCCACCGTGTGACCACGGCTCCTCAAGAGGCCCAGGTGACTTGGTTCCATCGTGCTTCCACGACTCCCCAAGAGTCCCTTGCAGAAATGGGTGACTTGGTTCCACCGTATTACTACGGCTCCCCGAGCGGCCCTTAAGCATGTAAGTTGACTTGGTTCCATCATATGAGTATGGCTCCCTAAGAGGCCTTACGTGAAGTGAACCAAGGTAGGTAACGACCCCATCCCAAGTCATTTATCTTAAAATCATGAATTCCTAATTATACTAATAGCATGCCAAATTTAATAAACGAGCAGAGCTCCCCACTTACCTCGACTCGCAGCGACGCCTATAACAACTCCTGGTACGCTCGGGATCCGATGCGAACCTTCACGCGACGCTATACAACCATAATAAATCTCATCAACAAATACTTTAATTTAAGTTAATTAAATCTTTCATTAATTGGTTATTGGGATCCACTAGTGCGGGTCCCGCGGGTCCCCTGTCGCCCGATGTGAGAGTCGAGGGGTGGGACCCGATCGGTCTCCCTCGAAGACGTGATAGCATCCCGTTCCAAAGCATTCACTTGCTTCTATTTTGTTCTAAATATATATGTGCATATATTATTTTATTTCATTATATATATATATATATATATATTTATTTTTATTTTTCTTATTTTTATATTATTTTTTTTCGGTTCAAGCCGATTTCGCCCCTAGTCCCCCAGCGCGCTGGGCAGAGGGGGGAAGCACCACTCCCCCCACTGCCCTTAAATCGGGGGCACACTAGCGCCGCCGGTGTTGGTGCGCCGTGATTGGGGGGGGGGGCGGTCACGGCCTTAATCTCTAACCCCCGTTTTAATTCCTTAATCAGGATGACTGACCCTTGATATGGGACCTACACTATGATACGGGCACCGACCGAGGCACGTGGCTGAGATATATTTTATATTGATGTATGCCTAGTGTTACGTATTGTGTAGACTTACTAAGTCGGTTTGTACAATTGTAGGCGTCGAGACGAGAGCGGGGACAAGCCTCGAGTAGCATCTGAGCCGGGGAACCGGGTAGTAATCATTTTGATAAGTCTTATTTAATACTAATATGAAATAAGGAATTACTAATAAGCCTATGGTTGTGTTTGTTAATGTAAATCAAATTAACGGCCTATAGTTGAGTAAATTAAATGGAAAACATAGGATTGGTCTAGAGATACACATTGGCACATCTAGGAACTAGGTGAGTAATAAAATGGCGTCACTTGAGGTTGAGTTAGTGGGAGTTAGTGGGATATATGGCAAGAGGAGGACCATTAGATATTCCTCAGGAGACATAAATCCATGGAGATCAAGGGCTAGGAAGGAACATTAGCTTAATATATAATATTAGTGATCAAACAACATGCAAACCAAATCACTCATTCGTTTTTGTTGGAGAAGAAGAAGGAATTGCTGGAGAGGAGTGAATCATCAAGGTGTTGAAGGAATCCATGGGATTTGGTGAGAAATTCTCAAGCTAGGGTGCTACATCAACAAGGTACACATCTTTTTAGTTGAAATTAGAGAAAGTTCTGGTTTAAGGCTAATTTCAAATGGTAGATGATTGAGTATTTGCAATTGATTTATATATTTAGATTCATCATTTCAAGCTGATAACCCAGCTATATTGAAGTTCTTACTTTGGTTTTGAAATCATAAAGATATGAATTTTTGAAGTTGCAACACCAAAACTAGAATTCTGCATGTTGTATTAGGAATCAACCTGGGTAATTTGGTCATAATCTGCTCATTTTAGATCAAAATTGATCCAAACCAGTGGCATTTGAAAGCTTATTTAAAGGGAAATAACTTTGCTTAACTTAAGGTATTTTGATTCAAATGTTTTTATTTCCAAACATGTTCTACAAGTAGGTGCTGTAATTATAAAGGAAAGTTTTGAAAACTAAATCAGTTAAGGGTATAACTCCCTAACTACTTATCCAAATGAGCTAATCATTTAGTATGTTGCATTTGGATATATTTACTGCCTTGTGACCAAAAATCATAGTTTTAGGAACTATAAATTGGGAGTAATAGATTTTCTAAATCCGCTTATCGGATTAAATTCCAATTTGAACTATGTTTAGTAAAATCATGATATCTCTTTCATTTAAATCATAATTTTGCAAACTAAACCTTTCCAGAAAGGTAAGAGAGAGACCAACAATAATTGTACTGATGGAGGATTTCGATATTTAGACCATTTCATGCTTAAAAGTGCGTTAAAATGTAGGATTGAAATTAAAACTTAATTTAGTCTTTAGGGGCTGATTTAGGAAGATTGATTTAAAGTCTATTGAACCAATTTGAATACACTATAAACACCACTAAATTGAGCTTAAACCCACTATATTTGAACTAATGAGACACCAAACAAAGGAACCTAGGAAAAGGGTACGGGAGAGCGAATACAAGATTTGGAGTATCGAGAGACCAATAAAGCCAGGACTTTACTTTGTTGTTGTGAGTATACCCAATGACAACTTTACTTGGCATTTCATTTCTATTAATTGTTGTCCTTGAATAGTCCTTTTGAATATTTTTCTTTGTATTCTTATATCATGTGTTCTTTGTGTGTATGCTCACTTGATGAGTCTAGTTTGCATGATATCCATTCATTTGATTTGATTCATTGATTCTATCCCATGCTATGTCCATTCTTGTTGTTTTAAATGTGAATTGAATGATAAATAGCATGCTATTAGGCTAGTGAATATCTTATAAATGTTTAAGATGACTTGTATTCCTTATTTGTTTAGGTGTGTAGATGTGCCTATGCCTTGACAATCCATACTTGGTATTTCTTGAAATTTTAAAATTAGTTTTCGCATTTAGGTCCCGTACTCGATTGAGGTGTGCGCGAATCACGAGGTTAGAGTCCCTAGAGATGTCGGTACATGTTACCTGACACTGTATGACACTCGGGGTTAGAGTCCCTGAGGTGGTCTACACACCGGGGTTAAGAGTCCTTGGTAACACTTGGGTTAGAGTCCCTTGTGCTATATGATTATTGAGTCGGAGTGACATGTTTCACTGCCGACGGGACCTAAATCACCACTACTTAGCCTAGTGTCAGTATCACTTGTTTAACTCTGGTATTTACTCGCAGATGGTTTATTTTCCAGTTTTCCCATTTATATGGTTTTAAATATCATTTGAATATTTGGAAATGCAAATTAAACTTGTCATCAGGGATTATTGTTTTATTCTTGTACTCACCGTCCTTTTTATGATGGTGGGTGCAGAGCCGTCTACCAGCAAGCCGGGTAAGGAGAAGATCGGCGATTATCCACGAGCGAAGACGCGTCACATCGCATCGATTGTAGGTCTTCTTTTGGTATTTTGATTATATATGTTATATATGTCTTTCAGATACTATTTGGGGTTATATATTGGGTTGAGCGTTAGTTTCCACGACTTGACTTAGACTATTTCACTGTTTCACTACATTTTGAGGACTTTATATATGTGATGTCATTTCCTGGTTTTCCACACTTAGGATTTTATAAATGGCTTCCGCATAAGTTACTAATTGCTTCTGCATAATCAATAAGACTTCCGCTAATTAATTAATTTAATAAAAAGTTTTAATTAACTCTAAAGTATATAAACTGGTAGGACTAGTGTATTACTTATCCTGAACATGAGAAAAGAGGCGTCTAGGTTGTAAAGGCTGACTAATACGTAGTTAAGTCCTGCGTGGATATGATTAGGGCTTACTTACGGGATTAGGCCGGGTGGTGCCCTAGATTAGGAGAGGGGCCGTCACAGCGGCAGTAAGCCACCCCCTCTCTCGTGCTTCCTCTCATGGGGCCTCCCCACCATGGGTGGCGGCAGTGGCGACGGTGATGCCGCTGCCGCCTTCCTCCAGCGGTGGTCGCGACTCGCCGCAGTCCTCTTCGGCGGCGGCGATGCTACTCCACCTCCTCTCCATTTTGTTTACACTCTTCACCAAAATTTCAAACAAAGAGAACTTAGATTAGAGATTACCTATTTTTGAGATCTGTGTAGTTGTTGTCTCCTCCTCTACCTTCTCTTCAAATCTGGGGTTTTATACACAAAAGGGGGGTTAGGCTTTTAAAATCAATTTAAATTAGGGCAACATTGATTTAGGGTTTGTGAATTTACTAATTTGCCTATAGGGCATTTTTATTTGTATTTGGGTCGTCATAACATCCTAAGTCTACTCCTATTCTCCATGGAATTGCCACTGAACTTGCACCAACGAGACTTCTTTCTTTCGTAGCTTATGCACTTTCTTATCCACAATTTGAATACGCTGCTCGACGTAGGACACATATTCCCTCAAATCAACTTGCCCCCAATCGATCATCGGTGCATGTTTATTATGTGCCTTCCTCAACATAGAAACATGAAAGACATCATGGACTCCAGGTAGCTGTGGTGGTAACTCGAGGCGATATGCTACCGGGCCTATTCGTTTCTTGATCTCGAATGGCCTGATGAACCCGGGAGATAACTTTCCTTTCAATCCGAATCGTTAATGCCCTATCATTGGTGATGCTTTAAATAGCACAAATTCTCCTTCATTGAACACAACCACTCGATGGTCTTTGTCGGCATACTTCTTCTGGCGGCTCTGGGCGATCTCCAATTGTTGCCTAATCAGTTTATCCTCTCGATTTGGTCATGCACAAGTTCTGGGCCGATCAAAACGACATCTCCGACCTCGGTCCAACAAATTGGAGATCTACACGGTCTCCCAAAAAGTGCCTCGAACGATGCCATGCCAATACTCGCCTGAAAACTATTGTTGTACGCAAACTCGCACAACATAGTATACTTCTCCCAACTACCACGGCAATCTAGCACATAAGCTCTTAGCATATCCTCAAGTATCTAAATCAATCTCTCGGACAACCCATCTGTATGTGGGTGAAAGGTCGTCCTGAGATTGAGCTGAGTCCCCATCCGGTGCTGAAACCCACTCCAAAACTGAGAGGTAAACCTCAGATCATGATCCGACACAATAGACACCAGGACTCCATGTAATATGACGATCTCGTCTACATATATGCCCCCTACTTGTATGTTGAATACTCCATGAAAAAGGGGACGAAGTGGGCTGACTTAGTCAAACGGTCCACGACCACCTAAACGACATCATGACCCTTCTGAGTCGCCGGTAGCCCTGAGACAAAATCCATAGCTATGTGTTTCCACTTCCACTGTGGAATAGGTAATGGTTGCAACAATCCCCCCGCCTTCCGATGGTCTGCCTTCACTTGCTGACAAATTTCATAATTTTGGATGTAGGTTGCGATGTCCTCCTTCATCCTCGGCCACCAATACATCCTCCTCATGTCCCGATACATCTTATTACCCCGAGATGAATAGTAAATTAAAATAAGTGCGCCTCTCAGAGTAAGTCATCCCTCAACTGTATATGAGATGGTATCCATAATCTATCTTGAAATCTCAACGCTCCATCAGCTGAAAGTCTCCAATCCACATCATCACTGCTATCTGCATGTGTCCTGTATTTCCCGTACTCTAAATCGACTCTCTAACAATCAACCACTCTATACACAGCTACTAGCTCTCCTCTTATTTGAACTTGCGTCTGACCTCCTGAAACATCTGAGCTGATCCCTACGCCATCTGTGGGTACTCCCTGAATGTTCATTACAGTCACTGACTCTGTCTCTAGTCGTATACGGCTCAAAGCATCTGCCACTACATTAGCCTTCCCCGGGTGGTACTCGAGTGTGAAGTCGTAATCTTTCAAAAGTTCCAACCATCTCCTCTGTCGCATATTCAACTCGCTCTGTGTGAACAATTACTTCAAACTTTTGTGGTCCGAGTAGACAGTGAATTTATCCCCATACAAGTAGTGCCTCAACAACTTCAAAGCAAACACAACTGCCGCCAACTCTAAGTCGTGCACTGGATAGTTCTTCTTATGTAATTTCGACTGTCAGGACGCGTAAGCAATTACTTTCTTGTGTTGCCCTAATACACCTCCCAAACCAGTCCCTGATGCAACGGTATACACTTACAACTCCTTGTCGACCTCTAGTAGAATCAGAATTGGTGCGGTAGTCAGACGGTTCTTCAACAGCTGAAAGGCCTCCTCACATGAATCAACCCATTCATAGGCCACATCTTTCTTAGTCAAATTGGTGAGTTATGAAGCGATCGACGAGAAACCTTGCACGAATCGTCGATAGTACCATGCTAAGCCTAGAAAACTCTGAATCTCAGATGCAATAGTGGGTTGTAGCCACCTAAGAATCGCCTCGATCTTCGCGGGATCAACTGATATCCGTTCCATATTCACCACGTGCCCTAAAAACTTCACCTCTGAAACCCAAGACTCGCATTTGCTTAACTTAGCATAGAGTTTGTGTTCCCTCAACATCTGCAACACTTTCCTAAGGTGCTTTCTGCGATTTGACTTGGTCTTGGAGTATATCATGATGTCATCGATGACCACAATCACGAATTGGTCAAGGAACGACTTGAAGACATTGTGCATCAAGTCCATGAACATTGTCGGGGCATTGGTGAGCCCAAATGGCATCACCGTGAACAGAAAGTGCCCATAGCGGGTGCTAAAAGCTGTCTTCGGTATGTCCTCCTCCCATATCCGCAGCTGATGATATCCCAATCTCAGATCTATCTTAGAGAAGAATTTCAATCCCCTCAACTGGTCAAACAAGTTTTCGATCCTGGAAAGCAGGTACTTATTTCATATAGTCACCCTGTACAATTGCCGGTAGTCAATACACATCCTCAAACTACAATCCTTTTTCTTTACAAATAACACTGGTGCTCCCCATGACGATACATTAGGTGTAATGAAGCCTTTCTGAGTTAACTCCTCTAACTGAGTCTTCAACTCTTTCAACTTAGTAGCCGCCATACGGTAAGGTGTCTTGGAAACTAGTCTCGTGTTGGGTATGAGGTCAATCATAAAGTCAATCTCCCGATGAGGTGGGACTCCCGGAGAATCTGAAGGAAAAACATCCAAAAAATCTGTAACCACTAGATCTTCTCAATCAAAACTTCTTGCCCTTCCTCCCCCAATGAAGTCAAGCTCGCAATGGTCTTTATCTCAGCCAAACTTGCGACCCTACTATGTGGGGTGGCGTTGGTCGGTGTACAACCCTTAAACTCAAACTGGGAAATGCCTGGGATTTGGAAAACAACAGTTTTATGAAAACAATCTATCTTGGCGTGATACGCCGCTAACTAGTCCATTCCTAGTAATACATCAAACTCAAGACACTCTAAAATGCGTAAATCAAAGGTTATCGTGTGATCCCATATTTTAATTTTACACCCCTCACATACCATATTAGGATAAATTCGTTCAGTAGAAACTGTGCTTAGAATCAAGTAAGTGTATGCTCTAACTGGTGTCAACCCCAAAGCATGAACTACATTCCCCGATATAAGTGAAGCAATGGAACTAGAATCAAACAAGGTATGAATATCTTGGCCATTAATGGAAATTGTACCTGCGACTAGCTGACGCGAGGCGTCTCCATCATGCCCAACAACTGCATTAACTCTTCCTTGAGAAATTGGGGTTGTGCTCCCCTCAGATGGTGGCAGGTTAGAGCATTTGCTCAAAATGTATCCTAGAGTCCCACACCGATTACAAATCAACTGTGGCATCTGGTAGGTCGGAGGTGGCTGAACAACACTCCCTGATGAGCTAGAATTTGGCCCGATCAGTCCCCGATCCTTACTCCCACGCTGCTGAGACTATCGATGTGGACGCGATTGCCTGAATGCCATGCTCTACGAAGCCGTATGAGTAGGGACAGGTGCATGTCCTGAAGTCACAAAAGGAGTGTGTGTCGCCCTTGAAGCTGTACCTGAACGTGCATGTCCACCAGAAAACTCTCCAAACTTTGGTTTCTTGAAAATGTCATCCTGACTGGTCCGGTAACCCCCAAAGCTACATTTACCATGACCATACTGATAAGATCCTGCCTGAAACTGCATGAAACCCCCACAAAGTGATGCCTCACACTCAAGTGCTCATTGGTGTGCCTAGTGATAAGTCTCAAATCCAGACGCCGCTACCATAGCACTAATATCTGGCATCAGTCCATCAATAAATATTCTCCTATGAATCTTGTCTGTCGGGATATACCCATATGCAAACTCTAGCAACTCGTTGAACTTCGATGCATACTCAGCCACTGACATATCGCCCTGTAATAAAGCAAGGAACTCTTGAATTTTCGCATCCTTCACTGGCTCTGGAAACCATTCTTCGTAGAATAGACGCTTGAACTGGAGTCAATTCATATTAGTTCCCTATGTCCTTTCTATAGTCATCCACCACTTGTATGCCTTGTGTTCTAACAGAAACTCACCAGCAAAACTATGGTTCATTCATCAATATTCAGAGTTCTCATCCTTTTTCCATATTTAATATCCATGCCTCTGCTTCAATAGGTTCCAGCTCTCCATAAAAGTGCGGCACATCATATTTCATAAACTCTTTCTATATCTTGCCCCTCCAACACGCCTCTGGATCTCCGTTCACTACAGGCACAGCTGCTGCAGCTACTGCCGTAGCAGAATCAGCTCCTTCTTCCACAGGATGATCTTCATGTATAGGTGCAAAGGGAGAACTAGGTCCATTCCTTTTAGGTGCTCGCTCTGCTGCCCCAGTGTTTCCTTGCTGCATCAACTCTAGTATACGTGCCATATTCCTTTCCTGTGATTGCGTCATGTCCGCCAACCTTTGGTCTTGAGCAGATCTCATGTCGTGAATGGACTTCTGATACGTTTCTACCATAAAAATCATGCGTTGCTCCATTTGAGCGTGCCAATTTCTCTCATCCATATCCGTTGTTTCCCTTAAATTGTAGGAGTTTCTGCCTTGATTGCTCATGATGCAGCTGTGGAGCAAATAAGAGTGAATCAGTCCTACATACCAAGAGAGTATGTAAAATATATAAACGCGTTAGATATTATAATACAAAGTAAATAACATTATTCAAGTGCTTTATTCAAGTTTATCAATCACTTCCCATCCTAAGAATGATCATTTATTCTCATTAATTCAACTTAAACCAACATCTCATACCATTGGTTTGTTCAACTTATCTTTGACCTCGAAATGCAAAAGCTATACAAACTTAGGTTCTTTTCAAACCTATTGTTTCCTTATAGTCTAATCCCTATGCTCTGATACCAACTAAAATGACCCTCACCTGAAATAGGGTCAGGTCACCCGGCCAAAATCGTTACTTAAGTCCGATACCTGAACCAGGCCCAAATAACGGTCTGACACGCCTAATTCAAACTACGAAACAACATACTACCATATAGGACAATAAATATGGAATTTAAATCAATACTAAAATTCATAAAATATCCAAATCAGCGTGATAGGTATCCAACAGTCTAATCATCTCAATAAGTTTCCAAATCAACCATAAAACTTCCATAATGATCCGAAAATAGATAAGGAGGGTTCAACTCTACCCCAAGTAATTACAACCCAATTTATTATTCTGAAAATCAAACAAAAATATATATATAAAATAATCATGCAAATTCTCATAAAATAAGGAGACTTCAAGCAATGGCTTTCCCCTTGCCAAGATCGATCGCACTCGTAGATGGACCAATATTGTAAATGGGGTGAGCTGAAGAACCAACGAAGCCTAATAAGAGAAGAACTACGTTCAAATATTAAACATGCAAGTAACACATATAAATCAAAATAAAACTAGCATGCATTCAAAATCAGGATACATTGAAATATGTAGCATGACATCAATTTCATATAGTGTAAGCATATCATAATCATAGAGCAACTTAAACAGATATATGGAGTATCAAGGATTGTAAAAATATAAGAAATTCAACTTTTGCATGCAAAGGGGTTCCAAGAGATATACATAGAATGTAATAGATATAAATGCAAGTTCTTGGTCACATTTTTCATTACCTTCCCTTGTCGACCAATCATCATAATATAATAAATATGTATGGGTGACTTGATTCCATCGTGTGTCCACGGCTCCTCAAGAGGCCTGGGTGACTTGGTTCCATCGTGTATCCATAACTCCCCAAGAGGCCCTTGCAGAAATGGGTGACTTGGTTCCACCGTATTACTACAGCTCCCCAAGAGGCCCTTAAACATGTAAGGTGACTTGGTTCCACCATATGAGTATGGCTCCCCAAGAGGCCTTACATGAAGTCAACCAAGGTAGGTAACGACCCCATCCCAAGTCATTTATGTTAAAATCATGAATTCCTAATTATACTACTAGCATGCCATATTTAATAAACGAGCGGAGCTCCCCACTTACCTCGACTCGCAGCAACGCCTATAACAACTCCTGGTACGCTCAGGATCCGATGCGAACCTTCACGCGATGCTATTCAACCATAATACATCTTATCAATAAATACTTTAATTTAAGTTTATTAAATCTTTCATTAATTGGTCGTTGGGATCGACTAGTGTGGGTCCCCTGTCGCGCGATGTGAGGGTTGAGGGTGGGACCCGATCGGTCTCCCTCGAAGATGTTATAACGTCTCGTTCCAAAGCATTCACTTGCTTTTATTTTGATCTAAATATGTGTGTGCATATATTATTTTATTTCATTATATATATATTTTTTATTTTTATTTTTATATTTTTTGGGTTTAGGGCCTGTTCAGCCCTTGGTCCCGGTCTAGGAGTCGAACTGGCCGCTGGTTGACCAGGGATGTTTGACCTCTAATACGCGCTGGGTAAAGCGCTGCTCTGCCCAACGCTGGTAATGAGGGGAAGTAACGCTCCCCCATCTGCCCTTAAATCTGGGGTGCACCAGCGCCGCCAACAGCGAGCCGCCCCCCTCTCTCTACTTCCTCTCATGGGGCCTCCTAGTGAAGGCCCCACCATGGGTGGCAGCGGCGGCGGCGGTGATGCTGCGGCCGCCTTCCTCCATGGGTGTCCGCGACTCGCTGCGGTCCTCTTCAGCGGCGGCGACGCTACTCTACCTCCCCTCCATTTTGTGTACAATCTTCACAAAAACTTCAAACAAAGAGAACTTAGATTAGAGATTACCTATTTTTGAGATCTGTGTAGTTGTTGTCTCCTCCTCTACCTTCTCTTCAAATATGTGATTTTGAACACAAAAAGGGTTATTAGGGTTTTAAAATCAATTTATATTAGGGCTACATTGATTTAGGGTTTATGAATTTACTAATTTGCCCCTAGGGTATGTTAATTTGTATTTAGGTCGTCACATTCCATGTATTCCATGTCCTTTTGAAGTTCAGAACCATGGTTGCCAACATAATGCATGCAACATCTGTTGAATCGTTGACATGCTTAGTATGTGCATCCTTCACACCTCTTAAAGCATTGGCTAGTGGTTCCACTAGAATAAAATCATCCAGGACATACAACTTGCGTTCATGCTTAGGAACAATTCTCAAGTTTCTGAACAAGTCAAGAAAGTTTGTCTTAGACAACTTAGCCTTCTCAAGAATGAATCACAGTGATAAGGGATTAGTGTGATTTGAAGAGGCCATAGATCTACAACAAAGATTATGCAAAATTTCATTTTAGTATAGATGAAGAAACTCCCACTAAATTAACAACCCTCCTTAAAAATGTTATGTTAATTTAAGGGACTAAAATCCATGTTTCACCTAATTCCAAGACTGCTAAGGTATGATACATCGAATTAGGTTATTTAGGTAGGTACCAATTACCAATTACATCATATGTAACTTTTAGTTATTTTATGAGATTATGACATCTTATGTCTTAGCATGTTTTATCTCATCTAGTGCCTAGAGCCTAAAACCGTTTTGATAGCATTATCAAGTCTAACCATTTCAAACAATAGAGTAACTGTTACTCAACTTGCCTCACCAAGATAATTCACAATAGAGTAACCATTTCAAGCAATATACACTCTACGGAGGCAGACCCATATTGATGTGATCGAAGCCTTGACAAGTATTTGAGAATGGATGGCACTTGACTTGAAATTTGAAAGAGAGATTTTCTTTGTTTGTTTTAGTGATCATAATTAAATAAGATAAATATCATATATTACGATTCATGAATAATCACTAAAAAGTTAGGAAATCATGCTAATATTGACTATTGTACGATTTTTTTGGACATTACGAACAGTATAACATGTCCCGTTTGGCCGTCAATGGCGCATATCTGGCTAATGGACGGGGTACAGAGGGCGGCACCCCCAATTTTTTTTTAGACAATAAATTTCAATTCAGAAAATTGAAAATCGCCTAAAACTTCTCATAATTTTAGTTAATCCAATCAACCAAACTGCCCCTTATTTTAATTCCAAAAATATTAATTTAAACATTTTTAATTATCTCGGGCCCACCATTAACTTAATATCTTATCCTAATCCAATTAGAATTTAAGATACTTTGAATCCTAACCCAATTAGGATTTATTTTATATCTCACCTATCTTATAGGATTTGTAATTCTAATCCAATTACAAGTCTATCTCCTATCTTGTAGGAATATACTAACGAATTACTACAATGACATATATGATCAAAATCAATTTCGAGATATTAGTCATGCATTCAACATCAGAATCATATTAAATTAATCATATTAACCTAATCATGATCTTTATCATGGAGACATTCATAATTTTGAACAAAAAGAAATATGTGTTCAAGATCAGAATCATATTAACCTAAACATGAAATCTACCATTAGCATACAAAATTCATATCGTTCAAAATAAAAATATATGTTGGTCGAAATATTCTAATAATGAATACTATCATTGAATCATATCATGCGATGTATCAATATACATGAATTAACAACATGCTTTAAAACCAATTCTTGATAACAATTATCACAAAATCTATATGTATATCAAATATACATTAATCAAGATTATGTTTTCACACATATATCATATATACATCGGTGAAAACATGCAAACGTTTAATAGAACCGAGCCTAATGCTCTGATACCACTGTTGTGTTTTTGGGGTTCATACGCAGCGGAAAATTCAAAACAAATTTTGAAAAACCCAATGAATCGAAAATAAGTTCCATTAAACTAAATCTATGAAAGTAAATCATACCTTATTCCGTGATTTCCTTTTTTATTGTTCAATTTTAAAGATGTTCAAGTGCGTGTCCTCTATCAGAAATTCACACACGAACGGTGACCGCAATTTGGAGTGCTAGCCCCAAGTGAGATTGAAAACGATTTTCTTTCTCTCCCTAAATCCAGAAAACACAAAAATTGTAAAACGAAAAATCTTATATCGTTTTTAGGGTTTCACCATTTATTTATATGTGTAGATAAGCCCTCACTTAAAATTCTATTCGTAATACAACTATTGTATTTAGGCAGTTTAAGCAAATTACACAAACGCCCCTATTAATAAGTTATCATATAAAAAATCGTAAGGGCTTTTATGTCATAAATTTTATCATGTAAAACTCATTAATTTGGACCAATTGAAATTGTGCAAAATCATTCTTTATGTGGGACCCAATAGGTTCATGCAACGTTGGAAGTGAACCAAAAACAATTTTGGTATACAAGTCATAAGCGGTCTCTAGCAAGATATTATGACTTCCCAAGTAGCACGAATATCAACATCGATACAACCTAATTAATAATGTATATCATATCATTTTGTTGTGTGATATCCTTTGATGAAACATAAGGAATGGAAAGTCACCCTTAATGTTCAATCGTACGAGACTCGATCTTTAGGTAAACTGAAAAACATCCAAGTGACATTGATTATATCAATTCACATGGACTTGGCCATTATCAGTCTATCTTAGAAAGGGATCCACTGATATATCTCTCTATACAATAATGACAAATTCTATCTTGATTACACTCCTTCTCATATTATTCACACGGTAACAAATCACAATCTTTATAATTGTTTGGTTAAACACAACATTTGATTGTGTCAAATTATCATGCTCATAATATTGAAGTCTATGGTAATCTCGAGTCGAAAGACTAAATGATATACCTATAATGAGTATCACCTATGACTTAATTCATGTGGTGTTCTCATAGCGAGTCGGTCCAGTACCTTATTCCCTAACAAGTACTCATGATCTTGATTCTTATCCCTATACGCATGATCATCTCATGACCATTAATCAAGATTCACACTAGTCTTAATTTATTATAGTTCCCAGTATAAAGATCGACAAGGGACATTTAGGATATCTCAACAAATACCCATGGATCTTAGTATAAGGTAAACATGCAATCACTTATAATAAAACAACAAATAAAACCTATATTTTATTAACTAAATTATAAGATAAACAATGTTTGTAGATTGACTTAGGGCACATGCCCTAACAGTTTGTGGTTTGAATATTCCATTCAGTCACACTTCTTTCACTTTCATTCTTAGACTTTCTTGATTGGAGACAACTGTTGACAAGTTAGGTTCAACACTGAAGCTTGACGGTGCAACCAAGTGGTTATTACTAAGTGGCCCTTTTACAACACTTTTGGGCTTCCTGCAACTAAGCTCGCATGCAAGGCTTACATGTTGTGGAAGGTCCTGACTATAAATATTGTAGCTACTTCTCATTAGACTTGTATGTTTAAGGAAATCGTTTTAGTGTTGTATGCCCTTGCTTTGGGGAATAAGTTCAATGTTGGGAAAGAGATCTACGACTCAGTTATGCATTCGAGGAAAAAGCAAAATAGGCTTTATCTACCAGGTATAGAAGAAGCCATCAACTATAACAGTTTTAGGATTTCAATCTGCTGCTACTAAGGCTGCTCCAACTTCGCTTCAGTCACTGCTGCTACAGCTGCTCCTATTCCTACCCCTGTTACAATGCTAATATAGAAGTCTAGATGGATGATGAAATGAAAACATAAGGTGGTTTCTCAATCTGAGAAATTTGTTGATGCTTAGAACACTAGTCCTATTCAAGTACGATCCTCAGGTGGAGATATTATGAGAGGGGAAGATTCTCTCCCTACTTCCACATGATAGACTGGACCGCCACCTGCTTCAACACAAGGTGCAAGTTCAACTACTATACTTCTTGATGAAAAAGAGGAAGTTACCTCCCTTGCTGAATTTCAAGCGAATGAGATTGAAGTTGATCAAGGTAACTTTACAAGTTTAAACTTTGATCTAAGTTATGTTACTCTTATTGCTACTACTGAGACAAGTATCCTTGAGTCCCTTAGAGAAAATTATGGAATTGATGCTATAGCACCACATGACGTTCCTTGTGAAAAGGTTCCATGTTGAGTCTCTAGCAATACTAGAGATTTTACTTGCTACGAACTTGAATGTTGCTAACCTTGATGGCATTCTACTGCCTTCGATTCCTGCACCTATGGAACATATTGTTGAGGCTCCAGTAAATGAACCTTTGCAGTTTGAGCCAAATATGTTAGTTCATCCTCCTACTCACCTTTAGCAAAAGGATTTAAATGTCAATCAAACCATTTAAGCCGAGCCAACAACTTTGGTTTACGTTATCGCTACTGCACCATAGGAGAATGCCACCGCAAGTTTTGACACTACTGTTGCTACTGTACCTACGAGTTTTGAACATGTTGCTATTGCTGTAATGACATAGACAAAAGTTCTTGAAGACGATTATGCTCCTACTCAGGATGAGCCTCTGCAACGACCAAGTTCTCCGGTGGTGATGAGACCACACCTTCTATTGTTAGATTACTTTTTGGGTCGCACTACTTATCTGACTACTTATAGAGACGAGATAGTTGCGCAGATGCGTTCATTGCAAGAAGAGTTAAACATTGCTAACGCTGAGCTTCAATGTTTGAGGTGGCTGACTAACACTCAGCTGTAACCTTTTTGACGTAGTTAGTCAAAAAGAGGGAGTAAGTGAGTAAGGTTAAGTTTTTTTTAATAATTTTCAAACTGTATTTCATGGATGTACTTATTGGTTGATGACTATAACTTTTTGGGGTTTTGCTTTTGTGTATTGTTACTTTAATCCATCGATAATAGTACATTTTATGAAGTTTCTAAAAAATTTGGTTATCTTGCTATTTACTATTTTCAACCAAACTACACAAAAGGGGGAAATTGTTAGACCTTAGTTTACTGTGTTCGGGTGAGTCTATCCTTGTTGGCAATATATTGTCAAAACAAAAGCTAAGTTAGTTAGGTAAATGCTACAATGAAGATGGAAGCTTAACTTCGTAAGATTCTGAGTGTATATACAAATTTCGGTGAAGATTACAGTATCAAAGTTAGAGTCAAAGACAAAGACATAACTATAATCAAAGTAGGAATAAAATATGATTTGTATACTGTAACAGAGCAACTATCAATACTTGTCTACAACAATGAAGAAGTTTGATAGTACAAGGAGAGAACTTCAAGATGGATTACAACAACAAATCTGATCGAAAGGTGCATAAAGGACTGAATGATATTAATGGAGACAACGTGTAATGGCTCAAATTAATTTAATTAGGATTAGCATTAATCTCGACGATTGACAGTCGTAATTCGGGCGTTACGTGGATAATTCGTTTGACTCGGACACGAGAACCGAGGGAATATGTTACTTATGGGGTGATGGTTGTTTATATGTGGTGTTTAAATCATTGTTATTTGTATTGCTCCACATGTGTGTATGTTGCTATCGGTGGGCTGGTGTGATGGGATCACAAATTGTCAATTTTAGTCAATAAAACACTAACCATATGTATTATTATAGGCCTAAGCTATGTTAATTAAATCAAATAAATGAGGGCAATAGTTGGTTAATTAAATAGAAACCATGAGATTGTCATAGAGATACATATTGACACATCTAAGAACCAAGTGAGTTACATATTGGTGTCATTTAAGGAGAGTATGAGGGAAATGTGTTAAAAGATATGCCAGAATCTCGGGATACATAAACATATAGAGATTAATGGCTAGGAATTAACCCCACCTTAATATATATGGCATGAATTAATCAACAAATGCAAAGCAAAACCCATTTCAATTGTAATTCTGGAATTCAGAGAGAAGAAAAGGTGATTGAGGAGCTGGATTTCAAGGAGTTGGAGGTGAAATTGGGAGATCAAGCTTAAGGTAATCTTCTTTTCCATCTCCTACATTTTCAATTGAGTCCAAAATTTGGTGTTTGATGTAAAGGTGATAATTAAGGAGATGTCTTAGTTTTTAATAAATTTTTAGTGAATTATAAGTATGAAGAACAATTCCATGGAGTTATAAACTAGTTTTGATGGAAATTGAGGTTTTAGTAAATTTGGGAAAAAACTAGTGATTGCATGAAATTGATGAATTTAATCTAATAGTTGTTATTCTGTTGGTTTAAATGATGTTTTGGAGTCACTATGGAGTGGAGATTATGTTTATGGGGTCTGGTTAGCTGATTAGGGAGTTGGTGAAAGAATTCTCAAGTTGAGAATTCTATCACAAAATGCAGTTAGCGCGCTAACTAGTCTAGGCACTTAACTATTTTTCAAAATGAAGAACAGTAGCGCGCTAACTCCACCTAGTGTGCTAGGTAGACCCATTAGTGCAGTAATGACAGATGGAAAATGAATTTAAAGGGCTGTTTTTGGGATTTTTGACTTAATACATACCCAAACACCTATAAACATACTAAATATATGAAATTGGACTTCAAGAACTTAGGGGATCGAAGATCGAGTATCGAGGAGCTAGTCGGGTCGGATTCGAGAGTTCAAGAAAGTCGAAGCGCAGATTTAAGAGCGTAAACCCATTGGAATGCTTCACAAAATTCATGGTTTATTTTATCGGTATCGAATTTTATGTGTAACCGCTGGTGGGCAGACATTGGGTTTTGCTCATATTTCGGCTTGCGTATATATTGGTTGTGGCTAAATCGCTTGCACGAGTTACTTGTGTTTAATGCTCGTGTCGACGGCAGTAGAATATATCTACGACTGTCAGGAGGGATGTAAGGTGTTCCATTGACTTAAAATAGCATTTGGAGGGGTTCATCTATTAACCATAGTTGTGGTTTAGCCACTATAAGCCTATAAGTATATACGTGGTTTCTGTCATGCTTTGTCGATTACCTGCTGGTTTGGGTCAGGGTTTTCTAGTGATTATACGATTGTTTACTTATTAATACCTTATTTCTTAGCATGTTTAGTTGCTATGTGCTGTTTATTCATCGCTACTATTTTTGTTTATCGTATGCTGCCTACGTTCATGGGAATATGACTTACTATTACCAAAGGCCATATTCGCATGTCTCGTAGTTTACAAGGTTCATTTCATGAATATTGTGTGGACTTCTCTTGGGATTTTACTCACTTGACTCGTCACTATATTTGTTGGGTGACTGAGTGCAGATCCTTCGACAAGAAAGGGCTAGGGTAAGGAGGTATTGGGTGACTACCTCTGAGATGTGATGCCAGCTCGTGTATTACTACAGTATGTGCGTATTTAATTTTTGTTGGGTTTTGGGGACTTTAGGACACTGAATACATGTATATGGATCTTTTGTCGTATTTACCTCGCCTTAGATATATACATGATATCTTTTTGTCGAGTTTTCCACTATGTAGGATTGTTAAATATTGCGTAACATACTCATTTGAAGACTTCCGCAGTAGAATTTTAATATAACTTGATAAATTGACTAACTGGCTAATTAAATCATTAATACTTATATAGAGATTAATTAGCAAAACTAGTGATAATTGGAAAAGTGTAAGCAACCTGTTAGGTCGTGGGGCATTATATGTAAGTGGGCCATGACGTGGCAGGGCTTGGTGACGTTGGATGCGACATGGTAGGTCCTAGGGTTGCCTCGGAGTATCGGGCCTCCATACAACGAGCCAAGATTCTTGAAGGAAAAGAAGACTTAATTGTTGAACATTGGATGATTCCAACAAAAGTTACAATTGGAGACCGATTAGGTTTTTTCGAGTTGTACTTTATATAAGACTGAATTCCTAGATAGAGCAGATAGACTGAGTCTATAAATTCTCAAGATCACCATTGTATGGATCATTGTTCATTCTTGAGTTTTTGGAGAACGATAGATCATTATAGTGGTTGTTCACATTATCAATTTGTTCAATTGATTGTTTAGGCTGAGCCTACGAAGAGGAAGACATTCAAGTGTTACTGCGAAATCACATCATGTTTAGTATTAATGTGTGCTTGTTAGTTCATCAAAGATTCATTAATCTCATCAGTTCCTCTAGTTTACAAAACTTTAAAAATACCATAAGGAGGTTGTCCACCGAGTTTCATTTTTTTTATAGTTGTTTTGCCTATTTTTCCAAAATGGATGTTGAAATAAGCAAAATGTACATACTTAATGGGATGATTTTTGACTTAAGGTATTTCAAAAATCGAATGATGTTGAAATTGAACCAAATTCTCCAGAATACTTTATTGAATCATTATGAAGGTGTCCACTGAGTTTCATGACTTTTCGGCATATTTAACTCAGTTTTTTCAATTCGCATTTCAACTAAAAATTCTATGACGACCCCAAAGCTCACAAATTAGGCCCCTCTTAGCCTAGACTTATGTGGACCCCCGAGTTAGCCCTCGCAATGTCAAACCAAGCTTAGTCAGCCCTCGTTTTTGTTATTATTACAAATTTAGTGTTTTAAAGTTGAGTTATTACATTTTGCAAGTTTTACAATTAAAGCAACATAACTAAACTAAAGCAATTTAAATAACTCAAAAAATGACAAGTCCGGACAACCTATGTTGTGGAAACCCAAAAAATACAATCTCATGCATATAAAGTAACAAAAACTAGAAATATACATGTATCAAAGTGCACTCGGCCCATTTAACCAATTTTACAAAATCGATATATAACATAAATACACCAAAAGGACCAACGAGTAGCGAAAGTGGAAGGTGACTAAGGAAAGCTCAGAGGAAGTCACCAAATATTGGCTCCTTTCCCTTGCTAGACGACATACCTATAATTTTCATTACACAAGAGATAATTCTAGTGAGTGAATCCAATGGAGGCTCAACATTAGTTCTAGAATCCAATAAAAGGTTAGTCGATAAATCATGTAGGTAATCACAAAGAAATGAAATAAAAAATGCATGATAAATAATATAATAAGGAATTCGAAGAGAATTGAGCAACAATATCACATAGACATGGGTATCCAAGTGGTCCAAGTCCTTCCGGTTACAACTCACAGTACACAACTTAACTTTCAGAGCGGGTTGTAGACTTAACTAAGTCGCCAACGATTTAGATTGGTTCCATCAATTGTAGCAGACACACAGTCACCTCTACCAACTTGAATTTCCAATCCTAAATTGCGAACTTAGCATAATCTACAATTTGTGTTGTCACGATAGTACATATTATCACACAGCACATGTACCACTCCCCTGACTATCATTCAACCACTTAGACTCTCATTCGCTCGATACGAGAGTACATCACGAAGATAATCAATATGAACTACACATGTTGTCATAGATAATAAAATGAGTTTAGATTCGTAAATAGTTCATGAATTTCAAAAAGTAAGTCAGGAAGACCAACAATGAATCACATAAATAAGTCATAGATAACGAATTCGCAAGAAAGCATATCGCTAAGATATGGAATGGGAATCACAAAGAGAGCATCTACATCGGCATAACATGACAAGAAAGTTCACATAGAATAAATTACCAGGTATAATGACCAAAGAATTGATGAAAACTAGTATGAGTCCCTGCTGGTTTACTTACCTCGAACCTACGCGAAATTCAAACATTCGCGACTCCCACACGCCTCCGACTGATCTCTGATACCCGACACATGCGACTAGGCTCCTGGTATCCACTTGGATCAGTTCTATTTGTATTATAGTCCATTTAACTTGGTTTACATCTATTAATCGAATCGTAGCCTTATGTTATTTCATAGCAACCTTTTTACAAATTTTACTTCAGGAAAATAAGTCAAAATGGCTTAAACATGTCCTGAAAAGACCCGAGTTTCAATTGCGGTGCTAAAGAGTGAAACCCGTCATCAAAAACTCATTTGGATGGTTTAAATTCATTTATTTGAAATTCAGTCCATATATGGATTTGTTTAAAATAATATAATTTCCAAACCAAAATACATCTCGAAAACCGTGTTAATGATCTCGAAACGACACAAAAATTGACAAGCAATGAAATCATATAAAAGAAACTTGATTTGGAAAAACCGTGCTAAATCTAATAAGTGGAAGGTCCCTGAACAACCCTTAAATAAAACAAGCCTAAAAAGTTATAAAAGTGTTATCTCTATGGATAGACCCCCAACTTTGAGCCCGTTTTTGAAAAAAATAAATGAATTCTTTTTTTAAATCTAATGACCTTAAGTTGTTTTTCTCTCTAAGCTTTCCAACAGTATGTGGAGCATCAAAAGCTGAGTTAACATGAGTTAGCTATGACCATTATATGAAAGTCATTCAAAATAGCCCCGAAGTTGTCCAAAAGGCGGAGTGTGCTCCACGTTTTGGTGGAGTGCGCTCTAAGGTCGAGCAGAGCTTTGAAATGCAGTTTTGCACTCCTAAATCACCTAAAACTCATTCCTTAAACCCTATTCATACCATAGCACTAAAATTCTATCAAATACTTTTTTGGGTATTTCAAACATCATAACATCATTAAACATCATCAATTGAGTCAATTAATCATACATTTCCATTAGAACTACTCAAGAACGTATCAACACCATAACTTTATTCAAAAATTGATTCTATCTTTATGAAGGTGTTGTCCAGAGTATTAGGGTTTACATAATTAACGATCAAATACACATCCATTAAAAGACCCATTTAATACATAACATTGACAATCACAATCAAGATCTTGAAACCCCATTTGAGTCAAGAAAATTGGTTTATATGCTTACCTAGGGTTAGATTCTTAGTGTAAGCTTTCTCCTCCTAGTTTGAGTGACTCCAATTGTGTCCTACCCTTCCCTAAACTCCCAGCTACAATGGTGCACTACTAACTTGTTCTCACAAATATTGAAGTTATGAGGTTAGAGATGGAGAAATTCATGCTAAGTCCTACTTATATACCTTGGCCCAGATTAACTCATAGCCATTGATCAACCTAGTTTACAATTTCTAGGAACATCAAAGGTTTAATCTACATCCAACACATGCACCCTTAAAACTCCACTAATTCATCTTAAGGTTTTTCATTTCTTAAATCCATAGGATCATCTCAAGGTTCATGAAAATACCCGTTTCACCTTAAGCTTATTAATTGCTATTAAAACTTATTTAGAGACTGTAGTTTCCCATACACCAGTTAGGGCGATATCTAGTCCGAAACCCTAATTAAGCCTTAGTAGACTAGTCGGACTCAATTAGAGTAACAGTACAACCATCTTTCATACCTACTAATCACAAATACAATATATCGTATATCAAATAAATAATTAAAAACGCAGCCGAATTATAATTTTTTTTTTGATAATACGAATGATCTACTAAAACCGACATAAACCTTGATTTTCAAAACATATCCCAACCCCGTTTAGTCCAAAAAAGTAATTCAATAGAATGTTTAAATAGTAGGGAAATCAATTCACCATAGAGATGACTATAAACTCCTAATCTTCTCCATTCCCGAGTCTAAGTGCACGCCAATAACCTAAAATGTTAATGAGGGAATGAGCCCTCCAACTTGCTTAGTAAGTGATGCTCGTAAACCGATCAACTATCATCTAATATCAATGATTCAATAAATAACAATATGAATCCAAAACATATCTATTCAGGTATTGAAAATGATATAAACAATTGATATCGAAATGCAAGTTCAAATATCAACTGCAACCGTACTCGTGACTTGTAAATTTGACTTTAATTACGAAGTCGTACTCTCAGTCTCTCAAGAATACAACTACAGAACCAGTATGTTGGCCGACAAGGGATTCTATTTGTTTATTCAAACTTGACTAAGCTACTAATCCCAAATGGACAGTGAACAACTAAGGTAAAACTCAAGTCTACTAAGGATGTTAAGGCAGAATCAATTTCTAGGACAACTTTTTTCTTTTATTAGGACAAACGTAAGAAATCATTTCCTGGCTAAACTTCAAACCCCTTAGTCTGGTCCAATTTATCGAAACTTCGAGGATTTTTCAAATTTAAAACAATCCCAGTCCATAATGCTATATGAACTAAATATACTAATTTACGATACATAATCGATAAGAATATGAGTCCCACTTACCTGTGCGAGCTTTTCTAACTTTATACTTACATGATTCTTGAGATTCATACACCTTTCCCCGTCGACCAATAACCTAAAATAGATTTTTCATTATCAATTTGAGTCTAATACTCATTGATTAGAACCCTTAAATTTTCCTACTTGAATTCTGAACCAATTTACCACTTTTTGGTCAATCCGATCATTTCACATTTTTCGAGAAAAAACTATAGTATAAAGTCTCGCACGAATCCCAGATTCTTCATTTTCATAGAAATTCACCAATTCCTATTTATTTGGTCAAAATATTTTTTTTCATGATTTTTCCTTATTTTTCTAGAATTTTTTTCCTATTTTCTAGGGTTTTCCATTTTTTCTTTTTTTTTTATTATTGGAAAAAGGGTTTGATCCTGAACCGGACTAACCGGGTTCGGCTTAACCGAGCCGAACCGGCCCGGGCAACCCCTTCTTCCACTACATCCTATCGTATTTTCAGCAGACCAAAATGTAAATATTTTTTTATTTGATTTGCTCACTAGGGTTGGGTTTGGCCCTAACCCCAGGGCACTCTTGGGAGGGGAAACGACTCCCATGCCGTCTCCTTTCTCAGGTCTGAGCCTCCTTTCAATCCACCATTAACCCCCAACAAACAACAAAAACATCAACAACAACCAACAACCCACAACAACGACGTCTCACAACAACACCATCAAACAACAACACAACTCACCTCTATCGCCTCTCCCTTAGTTTCTCCTTCCTCCCATATCAATTTCAACCTTACTATTTCGAAATCGAAACACAGTGATGAGGCTGTGCATTTGTGTTTAGTGATAAATATAAAATTTTCTCAAGATTTGTATTGCACAAATCTCAAGGCAAACATAAATGTTCATTCTTTTTTTCATTTATATTGTGATGTTTCTCATGATCCGTGTTGTATATCTCTAGATCGATCATGTGGCTCTTTGCAACTCAAACAAACCTTCATCACATACTGACCACCTTACTTAGGATCAAATACCAATTTTTCTCGAGATTTGCATGTACTAATCTCGAGGATGACCCAAAGAACATGAAATAAAGTCACATTCCTTAATGCGAGATGAATTTTGACATATGCATACACATATAAATTGATTATCCTTGAGATGTGGTTGCATGCATATCGAGGTGAATCCAATGTTTTATTTTATTTGATTTAACTTTATGATTCATTTATATATATTTATATATAACCTATATATAAATATATATTCACCTACGTATTTTCGCGTCCATAAATTCACCGCACTATCCAACGATCACCCTTTGGCGTGCACATTATTGTACATCCTATGCGTGTCATCTTCGACCCTGCATGTCACTAGGTGCCCACCAATTATTAATTAATTATTTATTTTCAATATATATATATATAAATGATTTATATAAATATAATATAAGCCTATATTAACACGAATATGATTTTGCCGTGCGCGCCAACGAGTTCACTCAAGCAAGCACGCTACCGTATGACCCATGTATGTCACCCTTGACCCACATACGGTATTAGGCGTCCCATGACTTGTCAATTATTCAATTATAGGCTAATTCATCTAATTAATCTAAATAAATATACTACTATCCATACAAACACCAAAAGACAAGTAAATCCATGCACACACTAATCGAGACAAGTCGGTCTTAACCACGAGCCTAACACGGGTTAATTAGAATTCAGACTAATGTTATTCACCTGCTCAAGGTAACGAGTTGTAGCATCCTCAATCCCGATTAGGGCAATACTCGACCTAAAACCCTAATTATGCCCCTATAACCTAGAGAGACTTAACTAGAGCCAGCATCCTCTTCGTATGTACCTGATAACTCAACTTGTATATATCGAATAAAAAATTAAAAACTAACGTACCAGAAAATTAAAACTTTTTCAAAAATTATATGACATACATAAATACAGAGTTTATCAAAACTCAAAACTTCATTTATAAATCTCCCAACCCTGTTTATATACAACAAAATAACTCAAACATTGTATATATATACAGGAAAGCTCATTACATCATAGAGAAAATATTAAGTCTCATAAATCTTCTCTTTTCCTTTTTCTAAAGCACTAGGCTGCGAACTGGAAATATTAAGTCTGGGTGAGCACTCCAACTTGCTCAGTAAGTAAGGATTCACAAAGCCATCAACATTCCATATAATAATTAAGAAATTATGCTATAACAATACGGACCAATGCTAACTAACGGGATTATGAAAAGCATATAATTCAATAAATAACAGATGCAAGTCAAACTGTTAATGACTATTACACTGTGATTAAAACTTTATTTATAAAATTAGGGTCGATTACCCAGTGACACCATTAATGCTATTGTTATACTAACACATTGGTTGATGTGCTGCCTAGTCCGAAACCCTCTAGTGAATATGTAATTCATGCAACCTATATAACTGTGTAGGAAGTCACATATAGGTTGGAAGGTAACCCATCTCCTATATAACCTAGTCTCAGTGTTTAGTCGTTAATTATGTAATTATATATAGGTAATTTGTATATTTTTTATTATTAAGTCTCCAAAATCTACTTATATTTATTTGTTATTTTTAGGGTTATTGGAGTGTGTGGTTGCATTCGAGGCGAAAAATTACTCAAAGTAGTGTATTTACATGAAGTAGAACAACTACCAGAGGATCAGCCTCGAGACACGTATTGCACAATTTGCTAATAGTTGACTGCAGGCCATGTGATGCAACTCACGGACATACATTAGTTACTCGCAATCACAACCTTTGATGAGTTCTCGAGATCCGTATGTTGATTTCTCCCATTAATTCGGTCTCTTTTGTGCATTTTCTTCACCTCAGATAGCCGCCATGTGGCGCTCTCCCAATGGCCCAACTCACCTCCAGTAGCAGCTCTTCTCCTCGTCAGCGATAGCCCTTGATGATCTTCCAGATTCATGCATTGATGCCTCCCATTTATTCACACGATTTTTTGCGAGCTTTTCCACACCCAGCATGCTGCCAAGTGTCATCTTCTCACTCGCCCAGTATGTCAAACAACGTTTCTCCTCCAATCCTCGCGTGACACATCAATAGCTCACAGCAGCTCATCCAATTAGCTCACATCACGTGTCTCAAGACCTGAAACAAACTCCCAGCATCCAATAGATCTTTTTCGACGCATTTGTCAAAAAGGAACCCATGGGAATCAGTTTCTCTCACTTCCAAAGAGTAGTTTTTGATATTAAGACTTTAGGGATCAAATAGGAAGGTTGACTTCTATTAATAAAACCTATTCTCTTCTATTTGAGGCTCTCTCCCTCAACTTGTATTTTTCTATTATTTTTCTTGTTCTTTTTCATGAGAGACTAAACTCATGGTCTAGGCAAGATTGCGAGGGAGGTTCAACTACTTTTATCCATGGATTTGTGAGGTTTATTTATTTTAATTTCATTGCTTTCATTGATATTTTATTTCGTTTGGTATTGTTTGAATAATTAGAGTTAAATTCATATTTAAACTCTAATTTAATTGCGAGTGAGTTGTAAGCATCCGTCCTTATGCAATAAGACCACACTAGTGGCAATTAACCCTACCAATTGATTGGCCTCTTTTGGGACCGGTTGAATACCTTAGGAATCTATTCTAAATCGGACACACTAGTGATCTGGTTGTCTAGGGTTGTGTGATTAGCTAGGGAAGTAGTCATTGTCGTACCTTGGCTATCGAGATTAGGAAATGCGAGGAACCGCACACGTTACCGGGTCTATAACTACACTAAGATACTTTTGATTTGCATATTTTACATAAATTGAGGATCAAATCCAATCTTTTATCGAATCGAACTTGTATTTCTTGACCTAGGTATTTTTATCCATTGTTTTCTAAGAAATTTCCATTGCTTTATTTAATTCCTTATTACTTAGATTAGTTAATTCATTCACACTCTTTAAACCCCTGATTTCTATTTTTGTTGTTTTAAACCTTAGAAAGAATATCAATCCCAATGGGATCGGCCCTTTGCCACTATCTACTAAATACTTGGTTTAGGTAAATTATTTTATTGACGCATTCGGCGCGCGTCAATTTTTGCCGCCGTTGCCGGGGATTGGTTTTTTTCTTTCTTTGGTTTTTTTTGTCTATTTGTTTTATTTATTTTTTATTTTTTTATCTATATAGCCCCTTGCTCTTAACATATATGCAGGCAACCACGCGATGGCCTCCTACCCCACAATTATGGTCGATTCGAAGACTTACATTATTATGATGTGAATGGGGTAGGTATGTCACATAATGAACATCAATTTTCTAACATGCATTTTTGTGAAGATTATTCTCATTCAACATACGATTGTCCTTGTTATCCAAAGTATGAGAATAATCACTATTCTAGCTATGCATCGCCAAAACCTGACTTCTTTGGGCTCATGCCAAGTCCACCAACTCCTCAACATGAAGAGAGGTCTATACAAGACATGATGAATGACTCGATCTTTAAAGAACTACCTTTTCAACAAAGTCATCAATAGTGTCATGAAGAGAACCAACAGTTTCAACAAATCACCTCCTTGGAAGATATGATGAAGCAATTACTAGATGATCAACATCGGTTTAATGAAGAGCTTCAACAATTTTCGCGTGAGTTTCCAACCTTGCAGAACTTGGAAACTCAACTTATTCAATTGAATGCCACACTTCAGAATATGACTGATGAGAAAGAGTTGTGTAGTACACAACCAATTTCTTACCCAGAGGAGAATGTGAGTGTTGACACATTGAAGAATGTTGAGGTGAATGAGGTTACATAGGTGGATGACTATTGAAGCTAAACTGCGGAAGGACTTAAAGTCTTTCAAATTGAGTCATAAATTGTCATTACACAAGATGAAAAGGAAGAAAATGAGACGAAAATTGAAGTCATTTTAGAAAGGTCGGAGGAGCCACAAATATAGAGCAAGAAAGACCAACCTTTGGTGTTGGTGAAACCACCCACCCTCCCATGCATATTTGTTAAACCTTACAAGGCGGTGGAAGTAAAGGAGCGTTTGCAGATTTTCTACATTGCCAACACCTTTGTGTTGGATGATCGTGATGCGACATATTCTATTTTGTTGGAAATTCCAAATGAGCTCCCAAATCTGAATGAGGGCATGTCTATTTCATTGCCCCAATATGTTGATGTGCCATTCGTTGTTGACATCTCAGAAGGAGAGGGCATCACGTGATAAATCACGCCAAGTCTAGCCAAAGACTTAAAAGAAAGGCGCTCGTTGGGAGGCAGCCCAGCTTTATTTTTATTTCTTTTACTTCTTGCATTTATTTCAGTTTTAGTTTTTTCTTATGATTAACAAAGCCCTAACTTGGTTTCTTGTATTTTTTCAGGTGGTTTGAATGTTTGATGAGCACCAGAGGCACGGGAGCACCCCTTGAGTTTTGCTAGGTTTGACTATGGATTACATTTATTTGACATAATTTGAGAATTTCTAGGGAATTAACATATTACTAGAGTTTTAGGTGTTTTGAGACTTGGTTGGGACATAATCCAACTTAAGTCACCGCATTAGTGGCGTGTCTTTAAGTTGACCCAAAACCTTAGACTTCATTCCATCATCTTATTGATTTCACCCTTAGTTAAGAAACTTCGGGCTCGCAAGATTTGATAGAAATCATTTGAGTTAACTCCTCTGCTTATTAGTTCTTGCTCTTATTATGATGATTTTATTTCATAGTTTCCTTAGTCACCTAGACATGAGAGATTTTCTGTATTCACTAGTTTCTAGAGACTTTTGTTATGCATACATTTGTATCATCTTCTTATTTCTTAATCCATGTTCTTTTTCACCACTATATTTTTTTTGTTGCATGAATTCCTTGACTTGTTTTGAACCTTGAGGACAAGGTTCAAACTAAGTTTGTGGGTACTTTAGGATTTGTGGATTGAGTTGGATGAATTTCTTTACGAAAGACCGCAGGTGAGATCGTTTAAATTTTTTCAATTATATGCGGTTGATGGATGGTACTGGTGGTGTTTCGTATAATTTATTCTTTCATTTCTTTCCCATTCATACTTTTCTCTCTCATTTCATTAGGAGTTGATACACTTTTATGCATGTGTTTAGTATAGTTTGCATTTTTGTTATTGTTTAGAGTCACCCGAAACTTTGTTTCATGCCTTTGGTTGTGGATGAGTACACTATGGTAGCCCAACATTTTTATGATTTCATGATTAGGGACTTAGTATAATGGATAAGCCTTGTGCTAGATGCCTAAAAGGGCAGACGGTCAAAATTGTACAAGTGATAATATTTTAACCCATATTGGAGAATTTGCTAATCATAGTGAAAGTGAGAAGAGCTAACATGGTTTTCTTAAAATAAAATATAGAAAGTCCCACATGTTCCATAGGAAATGGAGCAGGGAATCTTGTGGTGGGAAAAAGTGAGAAAAATGGTTTCCATAGGAAATGGAGCAGGGACCGTATTACTTGAAAAAAAAAATTTGGAGAAAAAAATAGAGAGTATATACATAAAATGAATAAAGGCAAAAGTCTATGAAAACTCCTCAAATAAAAAGATTTAACTCGAGTGCTTTTAATTAGATTAAGTGAGACTGTAAACTTGCGTGCTTGAATTTATTGACCAAGAAAACTTGTGAGTAGTTGATGTCCTTTGTCTTTACCGAATTTATGTCTTTAAAGTATGATCTTAATTGTGTTTGGGTTGCGGTTCTTGACATATCAAAACTCTGAAATTTCTTGAGTGGCTTGTTAACATGGCGACTACATAAACCAAAGGAACTCCATGAATTTTTGAATCGGATATAGGATTAGTTGAGTTAGTGCATAATTACATAAGGAGTCTAGTTTACTTGTATTTTGTTATTTACACCTTTGCTCGAGACGTGCAAAGTCCTAAGTTTGGGGGTATTTGTTGAATCGCTAATTATGTAATTATATATAGGTTATTTATATGTTTTTTGATGTTAAGTCTCCAAAATATTAGTCTAATTATATTTATTTGTTATATTCAGGGTTAACGAAGTTCGCGATTGAATTCGGGGTGAAAAACTACTCAAAGTAGTGTATTTACATGTAGTGGAACAACAACTAGAGGATTGGCCTCGACACACGCATTGCACAATTTGCTAATAGTTAACTGCAGGCCATGTGATGCAACTTACGGACACACATTAGTTACTCGCAATCACATCCTTTGATGAGTTCTCGAGAACCATGTGTTGATGTCTCCCATTAATTCGGTCTCTCTTGTGCGTTTTCTTCACCTCAGCTCGCCACCATGTGGCGCTCTCCCAATGGCCCAGCTCACCTCCAGCAGCAGCTCTACTCTTTATCAACAGCAGACCTTAATGAGCCTCGAGGTTTGTGCGTTGATGCCTCCCACTTATTCGCATGATTTTGTGCGAGCTTTTCCACACCCAGGGTGTGTTTGATAGCAAAAAAAATCTTCAATGAGAAAAAACTTTTTTTTTAGAAAATCTTATCGAGAGAATTTTATAAAGAAAATTTTCTCATAGTTGTTTGATTGCATGAGAAAGAATTTTCTTTTGTGGTTCAATCCGTGTGCGCATCTAAATCATCGTCGATGTCGGGCGGCTCGACGATGATGTTGGTGACGAAGCCGGAGACGAAGAGAGAAAGAAAGAGTGTGTATCCGCGAAAGAGTAGCGGAGGCCAAGTTTGTTTGGGTGGAAGAAATGATCAGTTCGTGAGAGAGATGGAGAGATTTTCAATTTTCCACGCTAAAAGATGAGAAAATAAATGAGGAAAATAGGGGGATGTGATTTTTTTCTCAGTGCAGTTACAAAGTTATCAAACAGTGGAAAAAACGGTTACATAAAAAAAGTGTACAATTTTCTATGATTTTTTTCATTTTCTTTGCTATCAAACACACCCCCACTGTTATCTTCTCACTCGTCCAGAGTGTCACACATCGTTTTCTCCTCCAATCCTCACGTGACACGTCAACAGATCACAGTAGCTCGTCCAATTAGCTCACGCCACATGTCCCAAGACCAGAAACAAACTCCCAGCATCCACCATATCCGTTTCGACACACGTGTCAAAAAGGAAACCACGGGAATCCATTTTGCTCACCTCCAGAGATTAGTTTTTGATATTAGGAGTTTAGGGATTAAATAGGAAGGTCACCTTCTATTAATAAAACCCTATTCTCTTCTATTGGAGGCTCTCTCCCTCGACTTCTATTTTTCTATTCTTTTTTTTTCGTTATTCTTTAATGAGAGACTAAACTCATGGCCTAGGCAAGACTACGAGGGAGGTTCGAATACTTTTATCCATGGATTGTTGAGGTTTATTTATTTAATTTCATTGCTTTCATTGATATTTTATTTCCTTAGGTATTGTTTGAATAATTAGAGTTAAATTCATATTTAAACTCTGATTTAATTGCCAGTGAGTTGTAAGCATCGTCCTTATGCAATAAGACCACACTAGTGGCCACTGACCCTACCAATTGATTGGCCTCTTTTGGGACTAGTTGAATACCTTAGGAATCTAGGCTAAATCGGACACACTAGTGATCCAGTTGTCTAGGTGTAGTGCCTTCACGAAACGAACTGCATCTAACACATTAAACCCAATTCGTTAGAGTCTAGGGTTGTGTAATTGGCTAAGGAAGTAGTCATTGTCGTACCTTGGCTATCGAGATTAGAAAGTACGAGGAATCCCGTATGTTACCTATTCTATAGCTACACTATGATACTTTTGATATGCATATTTTACATAAATTGAGGACCAAATCCAATCTTTTATCGAACCGAACTTGTATGTCTTGACCTAGGTATTTTTATTAATTGTTTTCTAAGAAATTTGCATTGCTTTATTTAATTCCTTTCTACTTAGATTAATTAATTCATTCACTCTCTTTAAACCCTTGATTTCCTTTTTTGTTGTTTAAAACCTTAAAAAAATATAAGTCCTTGTGGGATCGACCTTTTGCCACTATCTACTAAATAGTTGGTTTAGGTAAATTATTTTATTGACACGTTCGGCGCGCGTCACTCAGTTCAAGGAAGTTACTCTCATGAATCACATTAAACACCATTTTCCATTTATTTAAAACATCAATGTGTATATAGTCCCCCCATTCAGTTCATATATCACATGAACTACATATACTAAAATAACAAGGGAACGTTGGTAAATAAGTGAATCCATACTTACCTCGGTTTAGGTTTCTATTCAGAAATTTCGTAACTTTTTAGGCCACTTACTCTTTCCCTCTGATCCAAAACCTATCATGAACCATTTGTGATCAATATATTTCTAATAACCTATATTTAAAACCTCTAAGTCAGCCCTTAAGGCTTTAGGAAATTCTAACCAATTTACAACAGAGTTAATGTTTTTTGGGGTGGGTGGTCGCTCCCTCACTTGGTGGAGTGCGTTCCATCAGTAGAGTTTATCCCAACTGATGAAGGGAGCGCGTTTCTCTGCTAGGTGGAACGCGCTCCACCCTGTACTATCTCGACATAAATAGGGCAACAACCACTGTTCCATTGCCAAATCATGAAAACATCAATTAACATTCCCCAAATTCATCAGGGAGGACCTCTAGTGAGGTATAAACCTATTTTCAATTATAAACAACAACAATTCACAGAGAAATCATCATCTACTATGTTCAACTCAAAAACATCAAAACCAAACTTACGACAGTGATGATCTCTAGATTTCTAGTTGTTTGCTCTCCTAAATTCACACTAAAACAACTCTTCCGAATCGATTCCTTCAAGATCAGAACACAAAAACCCTCAGCCGCTCTCTCTCACTCTCTTTTGATCAATTTGTGATGATAAACTTGAAGGTTTTAGTTAAAATATACAGATTTTTCTCAAGATACGTATCACGCTATCTCGAGGCTAATTAAGTGAATGATATGTTAATACGACACCTCTAAAAGTGACACGCATGTTGACACCATCAACAGTTACACTCAGCTCGAGGCGATCCAACGATCCATATAATTCAAACCAAACTTATAGTCTTAATATATATTTATAAATCAATTATATATAAATATATATACATCTTGTGTATTTTATCACCAATAAATTCACCGGACATGCCTACGAGTAATATCAGGTGTGCGTATTCATTTCACAACCCTTTCGTCGCACTTAGTGTACAGACTATTTATTATTTATTTATTTATTTATTTATTTATTTATTTTCTAATTATAGGCTTGTATATAAGTTTTCTGTTATACTAGAACATATAAAATTTATTAAAGGGTGATTAGGGATAAGTCAGGGCTTAGTGAGATGTGCCGTGATACTTGTGGACCTTGTTGTCCTATTTGAAGTTTTGCTATTTGATTGCTTAGGTTGGATATTTATACCATAATTTTAGCATGCAAATCAATCTTGTATATACATGTTGGTTTCATCACTGTGGAACGAGTACTAGTTGTAGAGTTTTGAAACATGAGATCTAGGAGATCTAATGCACCATCCTCATCCTTGGTTAGTAGAGAACCACCTGCTGCAGCATCTACTAGCGTTCTCGTGATGTGGTTCATCCTATAGTAGAACTCGGTGGTGTTGCCTGGAAGCCTCATCACTTCGTTGTAAGTCTCTTCAATTTTCGGCTTAAAGTAGTCACGAAGGCATCTTTTTCCCCGCACTTTATCTTGCACTTCCAAATCACCTTTAGGTTGGTTATTCCCTCGGCCCTATTGTTGGTTTCTTGCTTGATCCTCAGACATCTTGATTCCTTTATTTTTCTTTCCATTGTTCCTTCTAGTAATCTTAGGGTCGTAAGGCACTAAGTCCTTCTCTCCTTTGCTACGCATGCACTAATTATCCCTGAAAAGAAAACACAAAAGATCAAGTGGAGAAAGTTAAACTTGAAACTTAAATCTTTTATTTTTTTAGTTTTTTTGTTTTTATGAACTTGAAAGTAATGTACTTAAAATAAAACTTAGCAACTTTTCAAACTTACCACATAAGTCTAAGTGGCTACCTATCCCTGGCAACGGTGCCAAAAACTTGGTGTGCGTATAGGAAGTTTAACAGCTCGCTTGTAGTAATCGTGTAACCAATTTACGTCGACTACATATATCGTCCTTAGGGAAATGTGTATGCAATCACTACGTACTTAGCTAAAATTACTCTATTGCTAAGGAAATCTTTTTAATTTGTTTTATAATTAAACTAAACTAATCTACATTAACTAATCAATGCAAATTACTTAAACTCTTATATTAAGACTATCTTAGTTCACAACTTCGCCTAGGTAATAAAATATTATGCTTTTCACTCACTTTATCATCTTTATTATGTGTGTGCAATGCCTAATTAGAATAGACAAATTTTTTTTAAATCCCCTTTAACCCACTATCGTGACGGAAAAGATTATAATGTGCAAACTAGAACTCCACCTATCGGTATGAATAACGTAGGCTCCACATTGCTTTAATGTTCCAAATCCTTAGATTCATAACCAATTAAGTTTATTATTCGTGCCACCCTAATCAACAACTATCGCTCGATGTTGTGTATTTTACGATTGTACCGTCCATATCTGGCTTAAAAGCTTTAATGTCGATGATAACTTCTAAAACCTAATATCAACAAACACGTGATCAAGATGTTCGTAGCATTACGCTCGTAATCAATACAAATTCTAAGCGTTGCACTTTTATATTTATACATTTTTCATGTTTATAGAATTGCATTCATACCATAGGATCCATTGATCAATATGATTGATAGACTACTTGCACATCATTGAAACATAGTTGTATTAATTGCAATCAGAGATATAATGAAGTAACTTCAATTAAATCAATAAACACAATACCTGAATCAGCAAACATGAGGCTTCAATGTCTTCTCTCCAAAAATTTTCTTAATACTCAAAAATAAAGTAAACCTATGTTAAACTATGTTAATGGTGGCTAATCTCATGTATTTTCTATGTTTACCACGTTCTCGTATAAATATATATATTTATACTCCCTAATCACGTTTCCAAACAATTAGAAATCATACTTAACAATTTAACACGAAATAAAACTTTACTTTCTATTTTTTTCTCTTCTTGGTGCAATCACTTAAGTTTCGGCGATGTGTGTTCATTCCCACAGTGCCGCCATTTTGCTGAGCATCCTGTGTGCATTTTCTCTCTTCAGTGGTCCTGGCTCTATTCTTTTTACTCCCTAGCGTCATATCTACACCTCTATAGTGCCGCCATTACTCTGAGCTTCGTGATCATTTTTCTCTACTTCCTTGCTCTCCCACACCGTGCATTGACATCCCAAGTTGTGCCTTGATGTCCCAAAGCACCAACATTATGTGCCACGGTGCCAAACCTCCGTAGGTGTGTTTTTGCTCTTTTTTTTCTCAAATTCGCTTGTTTCCTTCCTTTATTCCTTGTATACTTGAAAATGCATAAACACCATCAATTTGTTCTCATCTTGGGATATTTACACTAAATATACTACTAAACTTACCCTATATATAAGTCTAACTAATCACTTATCAATCTCTATTTATTCTTCTTCAATTATATAACTACTCATTTTATTCATATTATATTCCTACAATTCCCTACTCCATTTCCTTTGGAATCTATTATTCTTTTTATATGAACTATTCCTCTTTTTTTCCTACCACTAGATTCCCTACTCCATTTCCTTTGGAACTTGTGGGTCTCTCTATTTTTCCTTCTTCGAAAAACTTATGTTAAGTCTTCTAACTTTCACTATAGTCAAGGAAGCCTTCCTTTATGCCTTGTATACTTGAAAATGCATAAACACCATCAATTTGATCTCATCTATGGATATTTACACTAAATATACTACTAAACTTACCCTATATATAAGTCTAAATAATCACTTATCAATCTCTATTTATTCTTCTTCAATTATATAACTACTCATTTTATTCATATTAATTATATTCCTACGGTTCCTTGCTTCATTTCCTTTGGAATATATTATTCTTTTTATATGAACTATTCTTCTCTTTTTCCTACCACTAGATTCACTACTCCATTTCCTTTGGAACTTGTGGATCTCTCTATTTTTTCTTCTTTGAAAAACTCATGTTAAGTCTTCTAACTTTCACTATAGTCAAGGAAGCATTCATTTATGCCTTGTATACTTGAAAATGCATAAACACCATCAATTTGATCTCATCTTGGGATATTTACACTAAATATACTAATAAACTTACCCTATATATAAGTCTAAATAATCACTTATCAATCTCTATTTATTCTTCTTTAATTATATAACTACTCATTTTATTTATATTATATTCCTACAGTTCCCTGCTCCATTTCCTTTGGAATCTATTATTCTTTTTATATGAACTATTCCTCTCTTTTTCCTACCACTAGATTCCCTACTCCATTTCCTTTGGAACTTGTGGGTCTCTCTATTTTTTCTTCTTTGAAAAACTCATCTTAAGTCTTCTAACTTTCACTATAGTCAAGGAAGCATTCCTTTATGCCTTGTATACTTGAAAATGCATAAACACCATCAATTTGATCTCATCTTGGGATATTTACACTAAATATACTAATAAACTTACCCTATATATAAGTCTAAATAATCACTTATCAATCTCTATTTATTCTTCTTTAATTGTATAACTACTCATTTTATTCATATTATATTCATACGGTTCCCTGCTCCATTTCCTTTGGAATCTATTATTATTTTTATATGAACTATTCCTCTCTTTTTCCTACCACTAGATTCCCTACTCCATTTCCTTTGGAACTTGTGGGTCTCTCTATTTTTTCTTCTTTGAAAAACTCATGTTAAGTCTTCTAAATTTCACTATAGTCAAGGAAGCATTCTTTCCAAATAAGTAAAGTTTATTGGTTATTTCCTATTTTTCTCCCCAATTGTGGCATAAGTTTTATTCAATACATATGTATAAAAACTTGATCAGTAATCTTTGCATAACAAGATTCATAGAAATATGTCTTGTATATCTTGCACTATAGTTTCGATCTTCTACCAATTATAATGTCTAACAAAAAGTAATCAATCCCCTCTAAACTCCTCTAGCACATATACAATCTAGGTGAAGTCAAATGGGGCATACAAATTCCTTTCCATAAAATTTCTATTTTCATGGGTAATATTAATATATAACTTCCATTCAAATTATAATCATATTTATATTCCTAACTAAAATAAAGTAAACTGAAATGAGAAAATATTGCATGTATCGTGGAAATTTTTGAAAAATTCAAAAAAATTCAGTCAACTTTGAATAAATAAATGGATTCTGCCTTTCGTTTCTTCAATACTTTTATATTTATGCTTCACTTCACTTAATACCCTCAAACTCATTCCAAACCTTGTCCTCAGGGTTCAAAAATTAAGTCGAGTGTCCCAACAAAAATAAAAAGTACCTCGTGAAGCATAAATAAATAAATTGAATAATTACTGATATATCTTAAGAATGAATTAAATAATTAATTAAAAACGTGATAAATTTAAACATTCCAAGCATTATATAATTGAAAGGGACATATTAAATCAATGTATAAAATTTTAACACACCAAAGCAAATGTATCATAGTAGCACACCACATCAACCTAATCATAGGATTACAAACAAAGACCTCTTGATAACACTTAAGAAAAGATTACACATAGAAGAAAAATCTCAAGACCGCCATCCTGACATCTCTTTATCACCATAATCCATATGATCAAGCTATTGGGACAGGTACCTCACCTCAGGATCACAGAGGGTGTAGTCTACTCAGTCTACTGGGTTTTCTACATTGAAGACTCCCTAATTAGGCATCATCAGCTGGAGTGATGGAATGTTAATGTTGGATCCCCCGCTTTGAGTCTTCCTGGTCTTGCGTCACTCTGATCCATAGATGCTTCAGGCAATCTCGCATTGGTTCTGTAATATGATCTCATGATGACTCAGAGTCCTCATTTAATTATGCAATATTGCCTGCATTATGGCCATTTCTGTATCCTCCCCATGTACGCCAGTGGAGTCCACTGTAGGTGGCTCTGTGGTCTGGTTAGTCTACTTATTATATGCTGCAGCTTGAGTTGCCTTTGAGTATTTTTAGTTAGTTGCCTGTACTCTTCTTCTCTTTGTTGGTTATGTCCTATGTGTAGCATTTATCTCTCGTTTTTCCTCTGAGTCAACGTATCTCGGTACCTTCTTACTTTTCTCAATGACATTATCAGTGATGGTCTTGTCCGGAAATACATCAAACTCGACATCAATAATTGGGACTCGTTCTTGCTTGCAAAACTCTATGATCATTAAGGGAAAATGTAGACTTTCATTTTTCTTCGTGGTCATCGCATTCCTAATCGCTTCATATATTATTCGGCCAATGTCAATGTACCTGATCCTTTGGACTATATGGTATAGTAGAGCCGCCCTATAGTTCACTATGTCATAGTGTTGTAGACTAGTCCGTAGGCTCTCGTTCAGGAAAAAGTTCTAGGCTTTGGTTGTTTTCCTAAAGTTTTTGGCTTGTATGTGTTTTGGGTACCCGTTTGAGTCAAAATGGAAACCATCCCCCGGAATAGCTTTTAAACCTTTCCTAATGGTCTCGTGGAAAAATTTGTGTCTATAAATGTATTCAGGTTTAGGGTATTCATTATGTTACCTCAAATGAAATTCTAGTAAACCATAATACCAATTTATTCTCTCAGGTGAGTAGTCCACTGGTCTTCCTCAGACTATGACTAGTTTTTTATTCTCGTCCCCGTGCCCATTCACATAGAATTCTTTAACTAAGATTTCACACCCTTTTTAACTAAAGACCCCACGTTATTATCATTATAGAAATCCATAGTCAATAATCCCCAATTTCATTCCCTAATTATGTTTAAGATCCTAGGCCCGTATTTGATTTCGTTCTTTATGTTAAAACCCATTTTCGGTATAATTTTTTGGTTCTTACTAATAATGCTTTCCATCTTAGCAATGGCTTTAGAATTGATGAGGTCATGGCCAAGGAAAGAAATGGTGGGTGTCTCCTTAATGTCTTCTTCTCCCTCTGAATCATATTCAAAACTTAAGTGTGGAGAAGGCTCTCTCGGTACTCTCTTTCAGGGGCTATTCAAAGAAATCCCCGTTGGCCTAATAGGTTTGGGTGGAGCTTTGGATTTTTGTTTGGATTTTTCCATTAATGGTTCCTTTCTCTTCTCCTCTCGTGAACTTCAACATTTTCCTCTGATCATGTGTCATGTGTGTCAAATATAACCTGTAATAGGTTATCAATCCTACTGGAATGTAGTAGAGGTAAGAACGAGTCGAATCCATAGGATTCAGTAAAACTGAGTTCAACAAACAGAAAATTAAATCTTTGATGGTTTTTGAAAGAGTTTTATCTAAAATTCTACTTAACAAGAAAGTAAATATGTTGTAAATCAAAGAATAAAAACATATCTATGTCTAGGAATCTACAATCTAGCTATATGTTGTTTCCATGTCTTGTATCATCGACTTTAAAAGATGGGATTTAAAATAGTTTCCCCATATAGGCTATAGGTGTTGGGGCCACCAACACCCTATTCCCCTATTCTTGATAGATAGGGCAACCGCTCTCTAAATACTTCTCTTACTCCACCGTACAATCTTGGGCGACGACTCTCAAGAATTAGCATGTGAGCAACATTAACAACTGTGGGAACACCTACCCTTAGATAACCTTGGGCAACTGCTCTCAATATTTAATCTAGTTCTCAATGTTATTCACCTAGAACAAAAAGTGTGTCAGGTTTCTTGCTCTAGTTGATTGCGACTTCTTAACCCGGTTGGTATCAAGAACTCGACCAGATAGATAGCAAGTCAATGGGTTTACGCTTAGAGATTTTCCATTAATATACAAACTCTAAAATACCATTGAGACAACGTTAAAAACAACAACAGAAAGATAGAGAACTTAAATAAAACACTATTATTATAGAAAACCAAAACAAGAAATAAAAAACCTATTTTTGGCTATAGAGCTTCATCCCCGACCTAGGCATTAAAGAAGGTAGTTGGACATGGCTACTTTACCTTGCTCTATTCTTAAATCACACCGAATAAAATGTGTTTTTGTTCATAGAGGTGTCTCCTTTATATAGGTGTGCTTGGGATACAAGAAATAACAACTCATACTAATAAGAATCTTCTAAAAGTCTAAGAATATCTATTATGAGAATTTGGTACTATCCGTGGTGTCGTGGGAACGACATCGAGTGGAAGCGTGGCAATTTATAGAAATTCTTGGGCAGCAAGTTCATATAAAACTTCTAATTATGAACCTGGCGCGGTGGGTAACGCTGTTTGATCGTGGCCGCAAGTATAATGACTCAATTATAGTAATTGTAATGGCTTAAATTAATTAAACTAGGATTAGCGTTAATCTCGAGGATTAACAGTTGAAATTTGGGCGTTACATGGACAACTCGGTTGACTCGTACATGAGAATCGAGGGTATATGTTATTTATGGATGATGGTTGCTTATAATGCGTTGTTTAAAATTATTATATTGTTTTATTGCATCGCATGTGTGTACATTGCTATCAGGAGAATTGAAGTGATGGGTAGGTACATTAGGAAACATATCGACACGAATATCAGGTAGGAGTTACCCGGGGATGTTAGACTAATCTAAATAGTAGGATATGGTGTCTAATTAAAACTATAGCCTAAGTTAGTTCATTTAATGAAGTAAAATATAGCTTACCTCGAGATGCATGTCGGGGTGCGGGGCATTGGGTGCCGATTAATCTGGGTTAGCGTGACTGCAAATATGTTAAATATATGACTAAAAACACTAACTATATGTAATTATGTGCCTAGGGGAATTAATTTTATTTTAAGATAAAATAAAGTCCTATAGTTGGATAGGAGTTAATTAAACCCTTGATCAACCTAGTGATGATACTAGAATACATATAACAAGGCAAGATGAGTGGCTTTCATGTGGGACAAATGGCTTCATGTGAGACAAGTTGTTTCATTTGGGGACAAGTGGCATTGAGGGAGGACACATGTCTACATAATTAACTAATAATAAATCAAAGATTTTGCTAATTAACCCACTTACAATATAAGTATACAAGGCTTATACTTAGTGGAGGAACTCAACATATACATTTGAGCTGAAAAATCAAAGGAATTGAGGAGGGTCTTGGCTCAAAAATTCATGGAGATCAAGGAGAGTTGGAGCTCAAATCAAAGTGTCATCAACCCTAGGTACACATATCTTTATTTCATGTTTGAAATCAGTTCTGGATTTTGATCATTTTTCTAAGGTAGATGTTTAAGTATTTGAAATTGGTTTATATATTTGGATACCTTATTTCTAGCTGATAATCTAGCTCTTATGAAGTTCTTAATTTGGTTTTGAAATATAAAAAATGTGAATTTTTGAAGTTGTAAGACCAAAATTCGAGTTTTGCATGTAATATTATGAACTAGCCTATATAATTTGGTCATAACTTCCAAATTTCAAATTGAAATGGACTCAATCAGGTTGCATTTAGAAGCTAACTCAAAGGGAAACAATTTTTTCCTTCTAAAAATTTTGTAATTCAAATGTTTTCATGTCCAAAAGTGCTCTACAAATAAGTGGTTGAATGCATTATGGGATTTTTTAAACTACAAGTTTGAAAGGCATAACTCCTTAATTACTTATCCAAATGAGCTAATCTTGTAAGATGTTGTTATTGGGTATGTTAGCTACCTTGTGACCATAAATCATTGTTTTTGAAACTATAGATTTTGAGAAATAAATTTTCTAAGTCTACTAGTCGGATTAGGTTCTAATTTGAGCTGTTTTGGGTAGAATTGCAATATCTTTCTTATTTTAAATCATAATTTTGCAATTTAAGCCTTTTTGAAAAGCTAGTATATAAACCAAAAACTTTGGAAAAAGGGAAGTTTTTGGGATTTGGACAATTTCATGCCTAAAAATGCGTTGCAATACATGATCGAAATTGAGACATTATTTAGTCTTTATGGGCTAATTTGGGAAGATGAATTTAAAACCTATTTAGCTAATCAAAATACATAATAAAAAAACTTAATTGACTTCAGGGACTAAGGGGAGCATAGCTCGGGTACCGGGAGCTAGGTGGGGCCAAATTATGGAGTTAGGGGAAGTCAGAGCGTGTATTGAGGTGCGTAAACACATTTGAATGCCTCATAGAATTTTTGGTTTTATTTTATCGACATCGGATTACATGTGTGACTGCTAGTGGGCATACATGTGTTTTCACTGTAATTTGATTGCATATATATTGGTTGTGGCTAAATCACTTACATAGGTTTGCTTGTTTTTAGCGCTCATGAAGACGACAGTAGAATGTATCTACGATCATTGGAAGGGATGTAAGATGTAAGCCTATGAGTATATATGTGGTTCCTGTCCTATTTTATTGATTATCGATTGGTTTAGGTCAGGGTTTTCTCGTATTATTTACTTTGAATCCTAATCCAATTAGGATTTATTTTATATCTCACCTATCTTATAGGATTTGTAATTCTAATCCAATTACAAGTCTATCTCCTATCTTGTAGGAATATACTAACGGATTACTACAATGACATATATGATCAAAATCAATTTCGAGATATTAGTCATGCATTCAACATCAGAATCATATTAAATTAATCATATTAACCTAATCATGATCTCTATCATGGAGACATTCATAATTTTTAACAAAAAGAAATATGTGTTCAAGATCAGAAAAAAATATTAACCTAAACATGAAGTCTACCATTAGCATACAAAATTCATATCGTTCAAAATAAAAATATATGTTGATCGAAATATTCTAATAATGAATACTATCATTGAATCATATCATGCGATGTATCAATATACATGAATTAACAACATGCTTTAAAACCAATTCTTGATAACAATTATCACAGAATCTATATGTATATCAAATATACATTAATCAAGATTATGTTTTCACACATATATCATATATACATCAGTGAAAACATGCAAACGTTTAATAGAACCGAGCCTAATGCTCTGATACCACTGTTGTGTTTTTGGGGTTCATACGCAGCGGAAAATTCAAAACAAATTTTGAAAAACCCCAACAGAATCGAAAATAAGTTCCATTAAACTAAATCTATGAAAGTAAATCATACCTTATTCCGTGATTTCCTTTTTTATTGTTCAATTTTAAAGATGTTCAAGTGCGTGTCCTCTATCAAAAATTCACACACGAACGGTGACCGCAATTTGGAGTGCTAGCCCCAAGTGAGATTGAAAATGATTTTCTTTCTCTCCCTAAATCCAGAAAACACAAAAATTGTAAAACGAAAAATCTTATATCGTTTTTAGGGTTTCACCCTTTATTTATATGTGTAGATAAGCCCTCACTTAAAATTCTATTCGTAATACAACTATTGTATTTAGGCAGTTTAAGCAAATTACACAAACGCCCCTATTAATAAGTTATCATATAACAAATCGTAAGGGCTTTTATGTCATAAATTTTATCATGTAAAACTCATTAATTTGGACCAATTGAAATTGTGCAAAATCATTCTTTATGTGCGACCCAATAGGTTCATGCAACATTGGAAGTGAACCAAAAACAATTTTGGTACACAAGTCATAAGCGGTCTCTAGCAAGGTATTATGACTTCCCAAGTAGCACGAATATCAACATCGATACAACCAAATTAATAATGTATATCATATCATTTTGTTGTGTGATATCCTTTGATTAAACATAAGGAATGGAAAGTCACCCTTAATGTTCAATCGTACGAGACTCGATCTTTAGGTAAACTGAAAAATATCCAAGTGACATTGATTATATCAATTCACATGGACTTGGCCATTATCAGTCTATCTTATCAAGGGATCCACTGATATCTCTCTCTATACAATAGTGACAAATTCTATCTTGATTACACTCCTTCTCATATTATTCACACGGTAATAAATCACAATCTTTATAATTATTTGGTTAAACACAACATTTGATTGTGTCAAATTATCATGCTCCTAATATTGAAGTCTATGGTAATCTCAAGTCGAATGACTAAATGATATACCTATAATGAGTATCACCTATGACTTAATTCATGTGGTGTTCTCATAGCGAGTCGGTCCAGTACCTTATTCCCTAACAAGTACTCATGATCTTGATTCTTATCCCTATACGCATGATCATCTCATGACCATTAATCAAGATTCACACTAGTCTTAATTTATTATAGTTCCCAGTATAAAGACCGACAAGGGACATTTAGGATATTTCAACAAATACCCATGGATCTTAGTATAAGGTAAACATGCAATCACTTATAATAAAACAACAAATAAAACCTATATTTTATTAACTAAAATTATAAGATAAACAATGTTTGTAGATTGACTTAGGGCACATGCCCTAACAGTTTGTGGTTTGAATATTCCATTCAATCACACTTCTTTCACTTTCATTCTTAGACTTTCTTGATTGGAGACAACTGTTGACAAGTTAGGTTCAACACTGAAGCTTGACGGTGCAACCAAGTGGTTATTACTAAGTGGCCCTTTTACAACACTTTTGGGCTTCCTGCAACTAAGCTCGCATGCAAGGCTTACATGTTGTGGAAGGTCCTGACTATAAATATTGTAGCTACTTCTCATTAGACTTGTATGTTTAAGGAAATCGTTTTAGTGTTGTATGCCCTTGCTTTGGGGAATAAGTTCAATGTTGGGAAAGAGATCTACGACTCTGTTATGCATTCGAGGAAAAAGCAAAATAGGCTTTATCTACCAGGTATAGAAGAAGCCATCAACTATAACAGTTTTAGGATTTCAATATGCTGCTACTAAGGCTGCTCCAACTTCGCTTCAGTCACTTCTGCTACAGCTGCTCCTATTCCTACCCCTGTTACAATGCTAATATAGAAGTCTAGATGGATGATGAAATGAAAACTTAAGGTTGTTTCTCAATCTGAGAAATTTGGTGATGCTTAGGACACTAGTCCTATTCAAGTGCGATTCTCAGGTGGAGATATTATGAGAGGGGAAGATTCTCTTCCTACTTCCACATGATAGACTGGACCGCCACCTACTTCAACACAAGGTGCAAGTTCAACTACTATACTTCTTGATGAAAAAGAGGAAGTTACCTCCCTTGCTGAATTTCAAGCGAATGAGATTGAAGTTGATCAAGGTAACTTTACAAGTTTAAACTTTGATCTAAGTTATGTTACTCTTATTGCTACTACTGAGACAAGTATCCTTGAGTCCCTTAGAGAAAATTATGGAATTGATGCTATAGCACCACATGACGTTCCTTGTGAAAAGGTTCCATGTTGAGTCTTTAGCAATACTAGAGATTTTACTTGCTACGAACTTGAATGTTGCTAACCTTGATGGCATTCTACTGCCTTCGATTACTGCACCTATGGAACATATTGTTGAGGCTCCAGTAAATGAACCTTTGTAATTTGAGCCAAATATGTTAGTTCATCCTCCTACTCACCTTTAGCAAAAGGATTTAAATGTCAATCAAACCATTTAAGCCGAGCCAACAACTTTGGTTTACGTTATCGCTACTGCACCATAGGAGAATGCCACCGCAAGTTTTGACACTACTGTTGCTGCTGTACCTACGAGTTTTGAACATGTTGCTATTGCTGTAATGACACAGACAAAAGTTCTTGAAGACGATTATGCTCCTACTCAGGATGAGCCTCTGCAACGACCAAGTTCTCCGGTGGTGATGAGACCACACCTTCTATTGTTAGATTACTTTTTGGGTCGCACTACTTATCTGACTACTTATAGAGACGAGATAGCTGCGCAGATGCGTTCATTGCAAGAAGAGTTAAACATTGCTAACGATAAGCTTCAATGTTTGAGGTGGCTGATTAACACTCAACTGTAACCTTTTTGACGTAGTTAGTCAAAAAGAGGGAGTAAGTGAGTAAGGTTAAGTTTTTTTTGATAATTTTCAAACTGTATTTCATGGATGTACTTATTGGTTGATGACTATAACTTTTTGGGGTTTTGCTTTTGTGTATTGTTACTTTAATCCATCGATAATAGTACATTTTATGAAGTTTCTAAAAAATTTGGTTATCTTGCTATTTACTATTTTCAACCAATCTACACAAAAGGGGGAGATTGTTAGACCTTAGTTTACTGTGTTCGGGTGAGTCTATCCTTGTTGGCGGTATATTGTCAAAACAAAAGCTAAGTTAGTTAGGTAAATGCTACAATGAAGATGGAAGCTTAACTTAGTAAGATTCTGAGTGTATATACAAATTTCGGTGAAGATTACAGTATCAAAGTTAGAATCAAAGACAAAGACATAACTCTAATCAAAGTAGGAATAAAATATGATTTGTATACTGTAACAGAGCAACTATCAATACTTGTCTACAACAATGAAGAAGTTTGATAGTACAAGGAGAGAACTTCAAGATGGATTACAACAACAAATCTGATCGAAAGGTGCATAAAGGACTGAATGATATTAATGGAGACAACGTGTAATGGCTCAAATTAATTAAATTAGGATTAGCATTAATCTCGACGATTAACAGTCGTAATTCGGGCGTTACATGGATAATTCGTTTGACTCGGACACGAGAACCAAGGGAATATGTTACTTATGGGTGATGGTTGTTTATATGTGGTGTTTAAATCATCGTTATTTGTATTGCTCCACATGTGTGTATGTTGCTATCGGTGGGCTGGTGTGATGGGATCACAAATTGTCAATTTTAGTCAATAAAAACACTAACCATATGTATTATTATAGGCCTAAGCTAAGTTAATTAAATCAAATAAATGAGGGCAATAGTTGGTTAATTAAATAGAAACCATGAGATTTTCATAGAGATACATATTGACACATCGAAGAACTAAGTGAGTTACATATTGGTGTCATTTAAGGAGAGTATAAGGGAAATGTGTTAAAAGATATGCCAGAATCTCGGGATACATAAACATATAGAGATTAATGGCTAGGAATTAACCCCACCTTAATATATATGGCATGAATTAATCAACAAATGCAAAGCAAAACCCATTTCAATTGTAATTCTGGAATTCAGAGAGAAGAAAAGGTGATTGAGGAGCTGGATTTCAAGGAGTTGGAGGTGAAATTTGGAGATCAAGCTTAAGGTAATCTTCTTTTCCATCTCCTACATTTTCAATTGAGTCCAAAATTTGGTGTTTGATGTAAAGGTGATAATTAAGGAGATGTCTTAGTTTTTAATAAATTTTTAGTGAATTATAAGTATGAAGAACAATTCCATGGAGTTATAAACTAGTTTTGATGGAAATTGAGGTTTTAGTAAATTTGGGAAAAAACTAGTGATTGCATGAAATTGATGAATTTAATCTAATAGTTGTTATTCTGTTGGTTTAAATGATGTTTTGGAGTCACTATGGAGTGGAGATTATGTTTATGGGGTTTGGTTAGCTGATTAGGGAGTTGGTGAAAGAATTCTCAAGTTGAGAATTCTATCACAAAATGCAGTTAGCGCGCTAACCAGTCTAGGCACTTAACTATTTTTCAAAATGAAGAACAGTAGCGCACTAACTCAACCTAGTGTGCTAGGTAAACCCATTAGTTCAGTAATGACAGATGGAAAATGAATTTAAAGGGCTGTTTTTGGGATTTTTGACTTAATACATACCCAAACACCTATAACCATACTAAATATATGAAATTGGACTTCAAGAACTTAGGGGATCAAAGCTCGAGTATCGAGGAGCTAGTTGGGTCGGATTCGAGAGTTCAAGAAAGTCGAAGCGCAGATTTAAGAGCGTAAACCCAATGGAATGCTTCACAAAATTCATGGTTTATTTTATCGGTATCGAATTTTATGTGTAACCACTGGTGGGCAGACATTGGGTTTCGCTCATATTTCGGCTTGCGTATATATTGGTTGTGGCTAAATCGCTTGCACGAGTTACTTGTGTTTAGTGCTCGTGTCGACGGCAGTAGAATATATCTACGATTGTCAGGAGGGATGTAAGGTGTTCCATTGACTTAAAATAGCATTTGGAGGGGTTCATCTATTAACCATAGTTGTGGTTTAGCCACTATAAGCCTATAAGTATATACGTGGTTTCTGTCATGCTTTGTCGATTACCTGCTGGTTTGGGTCAGGGTTTTCTAGTGATTATACGATTGTTTACTTATTAATACTTTATTTCTTAGCATGTTTAGTTGCTATGCGCTGTTTATTCATCGCTACTATTTTTGTTTATCGTATGCTGCCTACGTTCATGAGAATATGACTTACTATTACCAAAGGCCATATTCGCATGTCTCGTAGTTTACAAGTTTCATTTCATGAATATTGTGTGGACTTCTCTTGGGATTTTACTCACTTGACTCGTCACTATATTTGTTGGGTGACTGAGTGCAGATCCTTCGACAAGAAAGGGCTAGGGTAAGGAGGTATTGGGTGACTACCTCTGAGATGTGATGCCAGCTCGTGTATTACTACAGTATGTGCGTATTTAATTTTTGTTGGGTTTTGGGGACTTTAGGACACTGAATACATGTATATGGATCTTTTGTCGTATTTATCTCGCCTTAGATATATACATGATATCTTTTTGTTGAGTTTTCCACTATGTAGGATTGTTAAATATTGCATAACATACTCATTTGAAGACTTTCGCAGTAGAATTGTAATATAACTTGATAAATTGACTAACTGGCTAATTAAATCATTAATACTTATATATAGATTAATTAGCAAAACTAGTGATAATTGGAAAAGTGTAAGCAACCTGTTAGGTCGTGGGGCATTATATGTAAGTGGGCCATGACGTGGCAGGGCTTGGTGACGTTGGATGCGACATGGCAGGTCCTAGGGTTGCCTCGGAGTATCGGGCCTCCATACAACGAGCCAAGATTCTTGAAGGAAAAGAAGACTTAGTTGTTGAACATTGGATGATTCCAACAAAAGTTACAATTGGAGACCGATTAGGTTTTTTCGAGTTGTACTTTATATAAGACTGAATTCCTAGATAGAGCAGATAGACTGAGTCTATAAATTCTCAAGATCGCCATTGTATGGATCATTGTTCATTCTTGAGTTTTTGGAGAACGATATATCATTATAGTGGTTGTTCACATTATCAATTTGTTCAATTGATTGTTTAGGCTGAGCCTACGAAGAGGAAGACATTCAAGTGTTACTGCGAAATCACATCATGTTTAGTATTAATGTGTGCTTGTTAGTTCATCAAAGATTCATTAATCTCCTCAGTTCCTCTAGTTTACAAAACTTTAAAAATACCATAAGGAGGTTGTCCACCGAGTTTCATAATTTTTTAGGTGTTTTGCCTGTTTTTCCAAAATGGATGTTGAAATAAGCAAAATGTACTTACTTAATGGGATGATTTTTGACTTAAGGTATTTCAAAAATCAAATGATGTTGAAATTGAACCAAATTCTCCAGAATACTTTATTGAATCATTATGAAGGTGTCCACTGAGTTTCATGACTTTTCGGCATATTTAACTCAGTTTTTTCAATTCACATTTCAACTAAAAATTCTATGACGACCCCAAAGCTCACAAATTGGGCCCCTCTTAGCCTAGACTTATGTGGACCCCCGAGTTAGCCCTCGCAATGTCAAACCAAGCTTAGTCAGCCCTCGTTTTTGTTATTATTACAAATTTAGTGTTTTAAAGTTGAGTTATTACATTTTGCAAGTTTTACAATTAAAGCGGCATAACTAAACTAAAGCAATTTAAATAACTCAAAAAATGACAAGTCCGGACAACCTATGTTGTGGAAACCCAAAAAATACAATCTCATGCATATAAAGTAACAAAAACTAGAAATATACATGTATCAAAGTGCACTCGGCCCATTTAACCAATTTTACAAAATCGATATATAACATAAATACACCAGAAGGACCAACGAGTAGCGAAAGTGGAAGGTGACTGAGGAAAGCTCAGAGGAAGTCACCAAATACTGGCTCCTTTCCCTTGCTAGACGACATACCTATAATTTTCACTACACAAGAGATAATTCTAGTGAGTGAATCCAATGGAGGCTCAACATTAATTCTAGAATCCAATAAAAGGTTAGCCGATAAATCATGTAGGTAATCACAAAGAAATGAAATAAAAAGTGCATGATAAATAATATAATAAGGAATTCGAAGAGAATTGAGCAACAATATCACATAAACATGGGTATCCAAGTGGTCCAAGTCCTTCCGGTTAAAACTCACAGTACACAACTTAACTTTCAGAGCGGGTTGTAGACTTAACTAAGTCGCAAACGATTTAGATTGGTTCCATCAATTGTAGCAGACACACAGCCACCTCTACCAACTTGAATTTCCAATCCTAAATTGCGAACTTAGCATAATCTACAATTTGTGTTGTCACGATAGTACATATTATCACACAGCACATGTACCACTCCCCTGACTATCATTCAACCACTTAGACTCTCATTCGCTCGATATGAGAGTACATCACGAAGATAATCAATATGAACTACATATGTTGTCATAGATAATAAAATGAGTTTAGATTCGCAAATAGTGCATGAATTTCAAAAAGTAAGTCAGGAAGACCAACAATGAATCACACAAATAAGTCATAGATAACGAATTCGCAAGAAAGCATATTGCTAAGATATGGAATGGGAATCACAAAGAGAGCATCTACATCGGCATAACATGACAAGAAAGTTCACATAGAATAAATTACCAGGTATAATGACCAAAGAATTGATGAAAACTAGTATGAGTCCCTGCTGGTTTACTTACCTCGAACCTACGCGAAATTCAAACATTCGCGACTCCCACACGCCTCCGACTGATCTCTGATACCCGACACATGCGACTAGGCTCCTGGTATCCACTTGGATCAGTTCTATTTGTATTATAGTCCATTTAACTTGGTTTACATCTATTAATCGAATCTTAGCCTTATGTTATTTCATAGCAACCTTTTTACAAATTTTACTTCACAAAAATAAGTCAAAATGGCTCAAACATGTCCGGAAAAGACCCGAGTTTCAATTGCGGTGCTAAAGAGTGAAACCCGTCATCAAAAACTCATTTGGATGGTTTTAATTCATTTATTTGAAATTCAGTCCATATATGGACTGAATTTCAAATAATATAATTTCCAAACCAAAATACATCTCGAAAACAGCGTTAATGATCTCGAAACGACACAAAAATTGACAAGCAATGAAATCATATAAAAGAAACTTGATTTGAAAAAACAGTGCTAAATCTAATAAGTGGAAGGTCACTGAACAACCCTTAAATAAAACAAGCCTAAAAAGTTATAAAAGTGTTATCTCTATGGATAGACCCCCAACTTTGAGCCCATTTTTGAAAAAAATAAATGACTTCTTTTTTTAAATCTAATGACCTTAAGTTGTTTTTCTCTCTAAGCTTTCCAACAGTATGTGGAGCATCAAAATCTGAGTTAACATGAGTGAGCTATGACCATTATATGAAAGTCATTCAAAATAGCCTCGAAGTTGTCCAAAAGGCAAAGTGTGCTCCACGTTTTGGTGGAGTGCGCTCTAAGGTCGAGCAGAGCTTTGAAATGCAGTTTTTCACTCCTAAATCACCTAAAACTCATTCCTTAAACCCTATTCATACCATAGCACTAAAATTCTATCAAACACTTTTTTGGGTGATTCAAACATCATAACATCATTAAACATCATCAATTGAGTCAATTAATCATACATTTCCATTAGAACTACTCAAGAACGTATCAACACCATAACTTTATTCAAAAATTGATTCAATCTTTATGAAGGTGTTGTCCAGAGTTTTAGGGTTTACATAATTAACGATCAAATACACATCCATTAAAAGACCCATTTAATACATAACATTGACAATCACAATCAAGATCTTGAAACCCCATTTGAGTCAAAAAAATTGGTTTATATGCTTACCTAGGGTTAGATTCTTAGTGTAAGCTTTCTCTTCCTAGTTTGAGTGACTCCAATTGTGTCCTACCCTTCCCTAAACTCCCAGCTACAATGGTGCACTACTAACTTGTTCTCACAAATATTGAAGTTATGAGGTTAGAGATGGAGAAATTCATGCTAAGTCCTACTTATATACCTTGGCCCAGATTAACTCATAGCCATTGATCAACCTAGTTTACAATTTCTAGGAACATCAAAGGTTTAATATACATCCACCACATGCACCCTTAAAACTCCACTAATTCATCTTAAGGTTTTTCATTTCTTAGATCCATAGGATCATCTCTAGGTTCATGAAATTACCCGTTTCACCTTAAGCTTATTAATTGCTATTAAAATTTATTTAGAGACCGTAGTTTCCCATACACCAGTTAGGGCGATATCTAGTCTGAAACCCTAATTAAGCCTCAGTACACTAGTCGGACTCAATTAGAGTAACAGTACAACCATCTTTCATACCTACTAATGACAAATACAATATAACGTATATCAAATAAATAATTAAAAACGCAGCTAAATTATAATTTTTTTTTGATAATACGAATGATCTACTAAAACCGACATAAACCTTGATTTTCAAAACATATCCCAACCCCGTTTAGTCCAAAAAAGTAATTCAATACAATGTATAAATAGTAGGGAAATCAATTCACCATAGAGATGACTATAAACTCATAATCTTCTCCATTCCCGAGTCGAAGTGCACACCAATAACCTAAAATGTTAATGAGGGAATGAGCCCTCCAACTTGCTTAGTAAGTGATGCTCGTAAACCGATAAACTATCATCTAATATCAATGATTCAATAAATAACAATATGAATCCAAAACATATCTATTCAGGTATTGAAAATGATATAAACAATTGATATCGAAATGCAAGTTCAAAGATCAACTGCAACCGTACTCGTGACTTGTAAATTTGACTTTAATTATGAAGTTGTACTCTCAGTCTCTCAAGAATACAACTACAGAACCAGTATGTTGGCCGACAAGGGATTCTATTTGTTTATTCAAACTTGACTAAGCTACTAATCCCAAATGGACAGTGAACAACTAAGGTAAAACTCAAGTCTACTAAGGATGTTAAGGCATAATCAATTTCTAGGACAACTTTTTCCTTTTATTAGGACAAACGTAGGAAATCATTTCCTGGCTAAACTTCAAACCCCTTAGTCCTGGTCCAATTTATCGAAACTTCTGAGGATTTTTCAAATTTAAAACAATCCCAGTCCATAATGCTATATGAACTAAATATACTAATTTACGATACATAATCGATAAGAATATGAGTCCCACTTACCTGTGCGAGCTTTTCTAACTTTATACTTACATGATTCTTGAGATTCATACACCTTTCCCCGTCGACCAATAACCTAAAATAGATTGTTCATTATCAATTTGAGTCTAATACTCATTGATTAGAACCCTTAAATTTTTCCTACTTGAATTCTGAGCCAATTTACCACTTTTTGGTCAATCCGATCATTTCACATTTTTCGAGAAAAAACTATAGTATAAAGTCTCGCACGAATCCCAGATTCTTCATTTTCATAGAAATTCACCAATTCCTATTTATTTGGTCAAAATATTTTTTTTCATGATTTTTCCTTATTTTTCTAGAATTTTTTTTTCCTATTTTCTAGGGTTTTCCATTTTTATTTTTTTTTATTGGATAAAGGGTTTGATCCTGAACCGGGCTAACCGGGTTCGGCTTAACCGAGCCGAACCGGCCCGGGCAACCTCTTCTTCCACTACATCCTATCGTATTTTCAGCATACCAAAATGTAAATATTTTTTTATTTGATTTGCTCACTAGGGTTGGGTTTGGCCCTAACCCCAGGGCACTCTTGGGAGGGGAAACGACTCCCATGCCGTCTCCTTCCTCAGGTCTGAGCCTCCTTTCCATCCACCATTAACCCCCAACAAACAACAAAAACATCAACAACAACCAACAACCCACAACAACGACGTCTCACAACAACACCATCAAACAAAAACACAACTCACCTCTATCGCCTCTCCCTTAGTTTCTCCTTCCTCCCATATCAATTTCGACCTTACTATTTCGAAATCGAAACACAGTGATGAGGCTGTGCATTTGTGTTTAGTGATAAATATAAAATTTTCTCAAGATTTCTATTGCACAAATCTCAAGGCAAACATAAATGTTTATTCTTTTTTCATTTATATTGTGATGTTTCTCATGATCCGTGTTGTATATCTCTAGATCGATCATGTGGCTCTTTGCAACTCAAACTAACCTTCATCACATACTGACCACCTTATTTAGGATCAAATACCAATTTTTCTCGAGATTTGCATGTACTAATCTCGAGGATGACCCAAAGAACATGAAATAAAGTCACATTCCTTAATGCGAGATAAATTTTAACATATGCATACACATATAAATTGATTATCCTTGAGATGTGGTTCCATGCATATCGAGGTGAATCCAATGTTTTATTTTATTTGATTTAACTTTATGATTCATTTATATATATTTATATATAACCTATATATAAATATATATTCACTTACGTATTTTCGCGTCCGTAAATTCACCGCACTATCCAACGATCACCCTTTGGCGTGCACATTATTGTACATCCTATGCGTGTCATCTTCGACCCTGCATGTCACTAGGTGCCCACCAATTATTAATTAATTATTTATTTTCAATATATATTTATATAAATGATTTATATAAAAATAATATAAGCCTATATTAACACGAATATGATTTTGTCGTGCGCGCCAACGAGTTCACTCAGGCAAGCACGCTACCGTATGACCCATGTGTGTCACCCTTGACCCACCTACGGTATTAGGCGTCCCGTGACTTGTCAATTATTCAATTATAGGCTAATTCATCTAATTAATCTCAATAAATATACTACTATCCATACAAACACCAAAAGACAAGTAAATCCACGCACACACTAATCGAGACAAGCCGGGCTTAACCACGAGCCTAACACGGGTTAATTAGAATTCAGACTAATGTTATTCACCTGCTCAAGGTAACGAGTTGTAGCATCCTCAATCCCGATTAGGGCAATACTCGACCTAAAACCCTAATTAAGCCCCTATAACCTAGAGAGACTTACTAGAGCCAGCATCCTCTTCGTATGTACCTGATAACTCAACTTGTATATATCGAATAAAAAATTAAAAACTAACGTAGCAGAAAATTAAAACTTTTTCAAAAATTATATGACATACATAAATACAGAGTTTAGCAAAACTCAAAACTTCATTTATAAATCTACCAACCCTGTTTATATACAACAAAATAACTCAAACATTGTATATATATATAGGAAAGCTCATTACATCATAGAGAAAATATTAAGTCTCATAAATCTTCTCTTTTCCTTTTTCTGAAGCACTAGGTTGCGAACTGGAAATATTAAATCTGGGTGAGCACTCCAACTTGCTCAGTAAGTAAGGATTCACAAAGCCATCAACATTCCATATAATAATTAAGAAATTATGCTATAACAATATGGACCAATGTTAACTAACGGGATTATGAAAAGCATATAATTCAATAAAGATGCAAGTCAAACTGTTAATGACTATTACACTGTGATTCAAACTTTATTTATAAAATTAGGGTCGATTACCCAGTGACACCATTAATGCTATTGCTATACTAACACATTGGTTGATGTGCTGCCTAGTCCGAAACCCTCTAGTGAATATGTAATTCATGCAACCTATATAACTGTGTAGGAAGTCACATATAGGCTGGAAGGTAACCCATCTCCTATATAACCTAGTCTCAGTGTTGAGTCGTTAATTATGTAATTATATATAGGTAATTTATATATTTTTTTATTATTAAGTCTCCAAAATCTACTTATATTTATTTGTTATTTTCAGGGTTATTGGAGTGTGTGGTTGCATTCGAGGCGAAAAACTACTCAAAGTAGTGTATTTACATGAAGTAGAACAACTACCAGAGGATCGGCCTCGAGACACGTATTGCACAATTTGCTAATAGTTGACTGCAGGCCATGTGATGCAACTCACGGACATACATTAGTTACTCGCAATCACAGCCTTTGATGAGTTCTCGAGATCCGTATGTTGATGTCTCCCATTAATTCGGTCTCTCTTGTGCATTTTCTTCACCTCAGATAGCCGCCATTTGGCGCTCTCCCAATGGCCCAACTCACCTCCAGTAGCGGCTCTTCTCCTCGTCAGCGATAGCCCTTGACGAGCTTCGAGATTCATGCATTGATGCCTCCGATTTATTCATACGATTTTTTGCGAGCTTTTCCACACCCAGCCTGCTGCCAAGTGTCATCTTCTCACTCGCCCAGTATGTCAAACAGCGTTTCTCCTCCAATCCTCGCGTGACACATCAACAGCTCACAGCAGCTCATCCAATTAGCTCACATCACGTGTCTCAAGACCTGAAACAAACTCGCAGCATCCAGTAGATCTTTTTCGACGCATTTGTCAAAAAGGAACCCATGGGAATCAGTTTCTCTCACTTCCAAAGAGTAGTTTTTGATATTAAGACTTTAGGGATCAAATAGGAAGGTTGACTTCTATTAATAAAACCTATTCTCTTCTATTTGAGGCTCTCTCCCTCAACTTGTATTTTTCTATTATTTTTCTTGTTCTTTTTCATGAGAGACTAAACTCATGGTCTAGGCAAGATTGCGAGGGAGGTTCAACTACTTTTATTCATGGATTTGTGAGGTTTATTTATTTTAATTTCATTGCTTTCATTGATATTTTATTTTGTTTGGTATTGTTTGAATAATTAGAGTTAAATTCATATTTAAACTCTAATTTAATTGCGAGTGAGTTGTAAGCATCCGTCCTTATGCAATAAGACCACACTAGTGGCAATTAACCATACCAATTGATTGGCCTCTTTTGGGACCGGTTGAATACCTTAGGAATCTATTCTAAATCGGACACACTAGTGATCTAGTTGTCTAGGTGTAGTGACTTCATGAAACCTATTGCGGTCAATGCATTAAACCCAATTTGCTTGAGTCTAGGGTTGTGTGATTAGCTAGGGAAGTAGTCATTGTCGTACCTTGGCTATCGAGATTAGGAAATGCGAGGAACCGCACACGTTACCGGGTCTATAACTACACTAAGATACTTTTGATTTGCATATTTTACATAAATTGAGGATCAAATCCAATCTTTTATCGAATCGAACTTGTATTTCTTGACCTAGGTATTTTTATTCATTGTTTTCTAAGAAATTTCCATTGCTTTCTTTAATTCCTTATTACTTAGATTAGTTAATTCATTCACTCTCTTTAAACCCCTGATTTCTATTTTTGTTGTTTTAAACCTTAGAAAGAATATCAATCCCAATGGGATCGGCCCTTTGCCACTATCTACTAAATACTTGGTTTAGGTAAATTATTTTATTGACGCATTCGGCGCGCGTCAATTTTTGGCGCCGTTGCTGGGGATTGGTTTTTTTCTTTCTTTGGTTTTTTTTTTCTATTTGTTTTATTTATTATTTATTTTTTATCTATATAGCCCCTTGCTCTAACATGTATGCAGGCAACCACGCGATGGCCTCCTACCCCCACAATTATGGTCGATTCGAAGACTTACATTATTATGATGTGAATGGGGTAGGTATGTCACATAATGAACATCAATTTTCTAACATGCATTTTTGCGAAGATTATTCTCATTCAACATACGATTGTCCTTGTTATCCAAAGTATGAGAATAATCACTATTCTAGCTATGCATCGCCAAAACATGACTTCTTTGGGCTCATGCCAAGTCCACCAACTCCTCAACATGAAGAGAGGTCTATACAAGATATGATGAATGACTTGATCTTTAAAGAACTACCTTTTCAACAAAGTCATCAATAGTGTCATGAAGAGAACCAACAGTTTCAACAAATCACCTCCTTGGAAGATATGATGAAGCAATTACTAGATGATCAACATCGGTTTAATGAAGAGCTTCAACAATTTTCGCGTGAGTTTCCAAGCTTGCAGAACTTGGAAACTCAACTTATTCAATTGAATGCCACACTTCAGAATATGACTGATGAGAAAGAGTTGTGTAGTACACAACCAATTTCTTACCCAGAGGAGAATGTGAGTGTTGACACATTGAAGAATGTTTAGGTGAATGAGGTTACATAGGTGGATGACTATTGGAGCGAAACTGCGGAAGGACTTAAAGTCTTTCAAATTGAGTCATAAATTGTCATTACACAAGATGAAAAGGAAGAAAATGAGACGAAAATTGAAGTCATTTTAGAAAGGTCGGAGGAGCCACAAATATAGAGCAAGAAAGACCAACCTTTGGTGTTGGTGAAACCACCCACCCTCCCATGCATATTTGTTAAACCTTACAAGGGGTGGAAGTAAATGAGCGTTTGCAGATTTTCTACATTGCCAACACCTTTGTGTTGGATGATTGTGATGCGACATATTCTTTTTTGTTGGAAATTCCAAATGAGCTCCCAAATCTGAATGAGGGCATGTTTATTTCATTGCCCCAATATGTTGATGTGCCATTCGTTGTTGACATCTCAGAAGGAGAGGGCATCACGTGATAAATCACGCCAAGTCTAGCCAAAGACTTAAAAGAAAGGCGCTCGTTGGGAGGCGGCCCCCACTTTATTTTTATTTCTTTTACTTCTTGCATTTATTTCAGTTTTAGTTTTTTCTTATGCTTAACAAAGCCCTAACTTGGTTTCTTGTATTTTTTCAGGTGGTTTGAATGTTTGATGAGCACCAGAGGCACGGGAGCACCCCTTGAGTTTTGCTAGGTTTGACTATGGATTACATTTATTTGACATAATTTGAGAATTTCTAGGGAATTAACATATTACTAGAGTTTTAGGTGTTTTGAGACTTGGTTGGGACATAATCCAACTTAAGTCACCGCATTAGTGGCGTGTCTTTAAGTTGACCCAAAACCTTAGACTTCATTCCATCATCTTATTGATTTCACCCTTAGTTAAGAAACTTCGGGCTTGCAAGATTTGATAGAAATCATTTGAGTTAACTCCTCTGCTTATTAGTTCTTGCTCTTATTATGATGATTTTATTTCATAGTTTCCTTAGTCACCTAGACATGAGAGATTTTCTGTATTCACTAGTTTTTTGAGATTTTTGTTATGCATACATTTGTATCATCTTCTTATTACTTAATCCATGTTCTTTTTCACCACTATATTTTTTTTTGTTGCATGCATTCCTTGACTTGTTTTGAACCTTGAGGACAAGGTTCAAACTAAGTTTATGGGTACTTTAGGATTTGTGGATTGAGTTGGATGAATTTCTTTACGAAAGACCACAGGTGAGATCGTTTAAATTTTTTCAATTATATGCGGTTGATGGATGGTACTGGTGGTGTTTCGTATAATTTATTCTTTCATTTCTTTCCCATTCATACTTTTCTCTCTCATTTCATTAGGAGTTGATACATTTTTATGCATGTGTTTAGTATAGTTTGCATTTTTGTTATTGTTTAGAGTCACCCGAAACTTTGTTTCATGCCTTTGGTTGTGGATGAGTACACTATGGTAGCCCAACATTTTTATGATTTCATGATTAGGGACTTAGTATAATGGATAAGCCTTGTGCTAGATGCCTAAAAGGGCAGACGGTCAAAATTGTGCAAGTGATAATATTTTAACCCATATTGGAGAATTCGCTAATCATAGTGAAAGTGAGAAGAGCTAACATGGTTTTCTTAAAATAAAATATAGAAAGTCCCACATGTTCCATAGGAAATGGAGCAGGGAATCTTGTGGTGGGAAAAAGTGAGAAAAATGGTTTCCACAGGAAATGGAGCAGGGACCGTATTACTTGAAAAAAAAATTTGGAGAAAAAAATAAAGAGTATATACATAAAATGAATAAAGGCGAAAGTCTATGAAAACTCCTCAAATAAAAAGATTTAACTCGAGTGCTTTTAACTAGATTAAGTGAGACTGTAAACTTGCGTGCTTGAATTTATTGACCAAGAAAACTTGTGAGTAGTTGATGTCCTTTGTCTTTACCGAATTTATGTCTTTAAAGTATGATCTTAATTGTGTTTGGGTTGCGGTTCTTGACATATCAAAACTCTGAAATTTCTTGAGTGGATTGTTAACTTGGCGACTACATAAACCAAAGGAACTCCATGAATTTTTGAATCGGATATAGGATTAGTTGAGTTAGTGCATAATTACATAAGGAGTCTAATTTACTTGTATTTTGTTATTTACACCTTTGCTCGAGATGTGCAAAGTCCTAAGTTTGGGGGTATTTGTTGAATCGCTAATTATGTAATTATATATAGGTTATTTATATATTTTTTGATGTTAAGTCTCCAAAATATTAGTCTAATTATATTTATTTGTTATATTCAGGGTTAACGAAGTTCGCGATTGAATTCGGGGCAAAAAACTACTCAAAGTAGTGTATTTACATGTAGTGGAACAACAACTAGAGGATTGGCCTCGACACACGCATTGCATAATTTGCTAATAGTTAACTGCAGGCCATGTGATGCAACTTACGGACACACATTAGTTACTCGCAATCACATCCTTTGATGAGTTCTCGAGAACCATGTGTTGATGCCTCCCATTAATTCGGTCTCTCTTGTGCGTTTTCTTCACCTCAGCTGGCCACCATGTGGCGCTCTCCCAATGGCCCAGCTGACCTCCAGCAGCAGCTCTTCTCTTTATCAACAGCAGACCTTAATGAGCATCGAGGTTCGTGCGTTGATGCCTCCCACTTATTCGCATGATTTCGTGCGAGCTTTTCCACACCCAGGTTCTTCAATGAGAAAAACTTTTTTTTTTAGAAAATCTTATCGAGAGAATTTTATAAAGAAAATTTTCTCATAGTTGTTTGATTGCACGAGAAAGAATTTTCTTTTGTGGTTCAATCCGTGTGCGCATCTAAATCATCGTCGATGTCGGGCGGCTCGACGATGATGTTGGTGACGAAGCCGGAGACGAAGAGAGAAAGAAAGAGTGTGTATCCGCGAAAGAGTAGCAGAGGCCAAGTTTGTTTGGGTGGAAGAAATGATCAGTTCGTGAGAGAGATGGAGAGATTTTAAATTTTCCACGCTAAAAGATGAGAAAATAAATGAGGAAAATAAGGGGATGTGATTTTTTTCTCAGTGCAGTTACAAAGTTATCAAACGGTGGAAAAAACGGTTACATAAAAAAAGTGTACAATTTTCTATGATTTTTTTCATTTTCTTTGCTATCAAACACACCCCCTGTGTTATATTCTCACTCGTCTAGAGTGTCACACAGCGTTTTCTCCTCCAATCCTCACGTGACACGTTAACAGATCACAGTAGCTCGTCCAATTAGCTCACGCCACGTGTCCCAAGACCTGAAACAAACTCCCAGCATCCACCATATCTGTTTTGACACACGTGTCAAAAAGGAAACCACGGGAATCCATTTTGCTCACCTCCAGAGATTAGTTTTTGATATTAGGAGTTTAGGGATTAAATAGGAAGGTCACCTTCTATTAATAAAACCCTATTCTCTTCTATTGGAGGCTCTCTCCCTCGACTTCTAATTTTCTATTCTTTTTTTTCGTTATTCTTTCATGAGAGACTAAACTCATGGCCTAGGCAAGGCTACGAGGGAGGTTCGACTACTTTTATCCATGGATTTGTGAGGTTTATTTATTTAATTTCATTGCTTTCATTGATATTTTATTTCCTTAGGTATTGTTTGAATAATTAGAGTTAAATTCATATTTAAACTCTGATTTAATTGCCAGTGAGTTGTAAGCATCGTCCTTATGCAATAAGACCACACTAGTGGACACTGACCCTACCAATTGATTGGCCTCTTTTGGGACCGGTTGAATACCTTAGGAATTTAGGCTAAATCGGACACACTAGTGATCCAGTTGTCTAGGTGTAGTGCCTTCACGAAACGAACTGCATCTAACACATTAAACCCAATTCGTTAGAGTCTAGGGTTGTGTAATTGGCTAAGGAAGTAGTCATTGTCGTACCTTGGCTATCGATATTAGGAAGTACGAGGAATCGCGTATGTTACCTATTCTATAGCTACACTATGATACTTTTGATATGCATATTTTACATAAATTGATGACCAAATCCAATCTTTTATCGAACCGAACTTGTATGTCTTGACCTAGGTATTTTTATTAATTGTTTTCTAAGAAATTTGCATTGCTTTATTTAATTCCTTTCTACTTAGATTAATTCATTCATTCACTCTCTTTAAACCCTTGATTTCCTTTTTTGTTGTTTAAAACCTTAAAAAAATATAAGTCCCTGTGGGATCGACCCTTTGCCACTATCTACTAAATAGTTGGTTTAGGTAAATTATTTTATTAACACGTTCGGTGCGCGTCACTCAGTTCAAGGAAGTTACTCTCATGAATCACATTAAACACCATTTTCCATTTATTTAAAACATCAATGTGTATATAGTCCCCCCATTCAGTTCATATATCACATGAACTACATATACTAAAATAACAAGGGAACATTGGTAAATAAGTGAATCCATACTTACCTCGGTTTAGGTTTCTATTCAGAAATTTCGTATCTTTTTAGGCCACTTACTCTTTCCCTCTGATCCAAAACCTATCATGAACCATTTGTGATCAATATAGGTCTAATAACCTATATTTAAAACCTCTAAGTCAGCCCTTAAGGCTTTAGGAAATTCTAACCAATTTACAGCAGAGTTAATGTTTTTTGGGGTGGGTGGTCGCTCCCTCACTTGGTGGAGTGCGTTCCATCAGCAGAGTTTATCCCAACTGATGAAGGGAGCGCGTTTCTCTGCTAGGTGGAACGCGCTCCACCCTGTACTGTCTCGATATAAATAGGGCAACAACCACTGTTCCATTGCCAAATCATGAAAACATCAATTAACATTCCCCAAATTCATCAGGGAGGACCTCTAGTGAGGTATAAACCTATTTTCAATTATAAACAACAACAATTCACAGAGAAATCATCATCTACTATGTTCAACTCAAAAACATCAAAACCAAACTTACGACGGTGATGATCTCTAGATTTCTAGTTGTTTGCTCTCCTCAATTCACACTAAAACAACTCTTCCGAATCGATTCCTTCAAGATCAGAACACAAAAACCCTCAGCCGCTCTCTCTCGCTCTCTTTTGATCAATTTGTGATGATAAACTTGAAGGTTTTAGTTAAAATATACAGATTTTTCTCAAGATACGGATCACGCTATCTCGAGGCTAAATAAGTGAGTGATATGTTAACATGACACCTCTAAAAGTGACACGCATGTTGACACCATCAACAGTTACACTCAGCTCGAGCCGATCCAACGATCCATATAATTCAAACCAAACTTATAGTCTTAATATATATATATATATTTATAAATCAATTATATATAAATATATATACATCTTGTGTATTTTATAACCAATAAATTCACCGGACATGCCTACGAGTAATATCAGATGTGCGTATTCATTTCACAACCCTTTCGTCGCACTTAGTGTACAGACTATTTATTATTTATTTATTTATTTATTTATTTATTTTCTAATTATAGGCTTGTATATAAGTTTTCTGTTATACTAGAACATATAAAATTTATTAAAGGGTGATTAGGGATAAGTCAGGGCTTAGTGAGATGTGCCGTGATACTTGTGGACCTTGTTGTCCTATTTGAAGTTTTGCTATTTGATTGCTTAGGTTGGATATTTATACCATAATTGTAGCATGCAAATCAATCTTGTATATACATGTTGGTTTCATCACTGTGGAACGAGTACTAGTTGTAGAGTTTTGAAACATGAGATCTAGGAGATCTAATGCACCATCCTCATCCTTAGTTAGTAGAGAACCACCTGCTGCAGCATCTACTAGCGTTCTTGTGATGTGGTTCATCCTATAGTAGAACTCGGTGGTGTTGCCTGGAAGCCTCATCACTTCGTTGTAAGTCTCTTCAATTTCCGGCTTAAAGTAGTCACGAAGGCATCTTTTTCCCCGCACTTTATCTTGCACTTCCAAATCACCTTTAGGTTGGTTATTCCCTCGGCCCTATTGTTCGTTTCTTGCTTGATCCTCATACATTTTGATTACTTTATTTTTCTTTCCAATGTTCCTTCTAGTAATCTTAGGGTCGTAAGGCACTAAGTCCTTCTCTCCTTTGCTACGCATGCATTAATTATCCCTGAAAAGAAAACACAAAAGATCAAGTGGAGAAAGTTAAACTTGAAACTTAAATCTTTATTTTTTTATTTTTTTGTTTTTATGAACTTGAAAGTAATGTACTTAAAATAAAATTTAGCAACTTTTCAAACTTACCACATAAGTCTAAGTGGCTACCTATCCCTGGCAACGGTGCCAAAAACTTGGTGTGAGTGCAGGAAGTTTAACAGCTCGCTTGTAGTAATCGTGTAACCAACTTACGTCGACTACATATATCGTCCTTAGGGAAATGTGTATGCAATCATTACGTACTTAGCTAAAATTACTCTATTGCTAAGGAAATCTTTTTAATTTGTTTTATAATAAAACTAAACTAATCTACATTAACTAATCAATGCAAATTACTTAAACTGTTATATTAAGACTATCTTAGTTCACAACTTCGCCTAGATAATAAAATATTATGCTTTTCACTCACTTTATCATCTTTATTATGTGTGTGCAATGCCTAATTAGAATAGACATATTTTTTTTAAATCCCCTTTAACCCACTATCGTGACGGAAAAGATTATAATGTGCAAACTAGAACTTCACCTATCGGTATGAATAACGTAAGCTCCACATTGCTTTAATGTTCCAAATCCTTAGATTCATAACCAATTAAGTTTATTATCTGTGCCTAACTAATCAACAACTATCGCTCGATGTTGTGTATTTTACGATTGTACCGTCCATATCTGGCTTAAAAGCTTTAATGTCGATGATAACTTCTAAAACCTAATATCAACAAACACGTGATCAAGATGTTCGTAGCATTACGCTCAGAATCAATACAAATTCTAAGCATTGCGCTTTTATATTTATACATTTTTCATGTTTATAGAATTGCATTCATACCATAGGATACATTGATCAATATGATTGATAGACTACTTGCACATCATTGAAACATAGTTGTATTAATTGCAATCAGAGATATAATGAAGTAACTTCAATTAAATCAATAAACACAATACCTGAATCAGCAAACATGAGGCTTCAATGTCTTCTCTCCAAAAATTGTCTTAATACTCAAAAATAAAGTAAACCTATGTTAAACTATGCTAATGGTGGCTAATCTCATGTATTTTCTATGTTTACCACGTTCTCATATAAATATATATATTTATACTCCCTAATCACGTTTCCAAACAATTAGAAATCATACTTAACAATTTAACACGAAATAGAACTTTACTTTCTATTTTTTTCTCTTCTTGGTGCAATCACTTAAGTATCGACGATGTGTGTTCATTCCCACAGTGTCGCCATTTTGCTGAGCATCCTGTGTGCATTTTCTCTCTTCAGTGGTCCTGGCTCTATTCTTTTTACTCCCTAGCGTCATATCTACACCTCTATAGTGCCGCCATTACTCCGAGCTTCGTGATCATTTTTCTCTACTTCCTTGCTCTCCCACACCGTGCATTGACATCCCAAGTTGTGCCTTGATGTCCCAAAGCGCCAACATTATGTGCCACGGTGCCAAACCTCCGTAGGTGTGTTTTTGCTCTTTTTTTTTCTCGAATTAGCTTGTTTCCTTCCTTTATTCCTTGTATACTTGAAAATGCATAAACACCATCAATTTTTTCTCATCTTGGGATATTTACACTAAATATACTACTAAACTTACCCTATATATAAGTCTAAGTAATCACTATCAATCTCTATTTATTCTTCTTCAATTATATAACTACTCATTTTATTCATATTATATTCCTACGGTTCCCTACTCCATTTCCTTTCAAATCTATTATTCTTTTTATATGAACTATTCCTCTATTTTTCCTACCACTAGATTCCCTACTCCATTTCCTTTGGAACTTGTGGGTCTCTCTTTTTTTTCTTCTTTTAAAAACTCATGTGAAGTCTTCTAACTTTCACTATAGTCAAGGAAGCATTCCTTTATGCCTTGTATACTTGAAAATGCATAAACACCATCAATTTGATCTCATCTTGGGATATTTACACTAAATATACTAATAAACTTACCCTATATCTAAATAATCACCTATCAATGTCTATTTATTCTTCCTCAATTATATAACTACTCATTTTATTCATATTATTTTCCTACGGTTCCTTACTTCATTTCCTTTGGAATATATAATTCTTTTTATATGAACTATTTTTCTCTTTTTCCTACCTCTAGATTCCCTACTCCATTTTCTTTAGAACTTGTGGGTCTCTCTATTTTTTCTTCTTTGAAAAACTCTTGTTAAGTCTTCTAACTTTCATTATAGTCAAGGAAGCATTCCTTTATGCCTTCTATACTTGAAAATGCATAAACACCATCAATTTGATCTCATCTATGGATATTTACACTAAATATACTACTAAACTTACCATATATATAAGTCTAAATAATCACTTATCAATCTCTATTTATTCTTCTTCAATTATATAACTACTCATTTTATTCATATTAATTATATTCCTACGGTTCCCTGCTTCATTTCCTTTGGAATATATTATTCTTTTTATATGAACTATTCTTCGCTTTTTCCTACCACTAGATTCACTACTCCATTTCCTTTGGAACTTGTGGGTCTCTCTATTTTTTCTTCTTTGAAAAACTCATGTTAAGTCTTCTAACTTTCACTATAGTCAAGGAACCATTCATTTATGCCTTGTATACTTGAAAATGCATAAACACCATCAATTTGATCTCATCTTGGGATATTTACACTAAATATACTAATAAACTTACCCTATATATAAGTCTAAATAATCACTTATCAATCTCTATTTATTCTTCTTTAATTATATAACTACTCATTTTATTCATATTATATTCCTACGGTTCCCTGCTCCATTTCATTTGGAATCTATTATTCTTTTTATATGAACTATTCCTCTCTTTTTCCTACCACTATATTCCCTACTCCATTTCCTTTGGAACTTGTGGGTCTCTCTATTTTTTCTTCTTTGAAAAACTCATGTTAAGTCTTCTAACTTTCACTATAGTCAAGGAAGCATTCCTTTATGCCTTGTATACTTGAAAATGCATAAACACCATCAATTTGATCCCATCTTGGGATATTTACACTAAATATACTAATAAACTTACCCTATATATAAGTCTAAATAATCACTTATTAATCTCTATTTATTCTTCTTTAATTATATAACTACTCATTTTATTCATATTATATTCCTACGATTCCCTGCTCCATTTCCTTTGGAATCTATTATTCTTTTTATATGAACTATTCCTCTCTTTTTCCTACCACTAGATTCCCTACTCCATTTCCTTTGGAACTTGTGGGTCTCTCTATTTTTTTCTTCTTTGAAAAACTCATGTTAAGTCTTTTAAATTTCACTATAGTCAAGGAAGCATTCTTTCCAAATAAGTAAAGTTTATTGGTTATTTCCTATTTTTCTCCCCAATTGTGTTATAAGTTTCATTCAATACATATGTATAAAAACTTGATCAGTAATCTTTGCATAAAAAGATTCTTAGAAATATGTCTTGTATATCTTGCACTATAGTTTTGATCTTCTACCAATTATAATGTCTAACAAAAAGTAATCAATTCCCTCTAAACTCCTCTAGCACATATACAATCTAGGTGAAGTCAAATGGGGCATACAAATTCCTTTCCGTAAAATTACTATTTTCATGGGTAATATTAATATATAACTTCCATTCAAATTATAATCATATTTATATTCCTAACTAAAATAAAGTACACTGAAATGAGAAAATATTGCATGTATCGTGGAAATTTTTGAAAAATTCAGAAAAATTCAGTCAACTTTGAATAAATAAATGGATTCTGCATTTCGTTTATTCAATACTTCTCATATTTATGCTTTACTTCACCTAATACCCTCAAACTCATTCCAAACCTTGTCCTCAGGGTTCAAAAATTAAGTCGAGTGTCCCAACAAAAATAAAAAGTACCTCCTGAAGCATAAATAAATAAATTGAATAATTACCGATATATCTTAAGAATGAATTAAATAATTAATTAGAAACGTGATAAATTTAAACATTCCAAGCATTATATAATTTAAAGGGACATATTAAATCAATGTATAAAATTTTAACACACCAAAGAAAATGTATCATAGTAGCACACCACATCAATTTAATCATAGGATTACAAACAAAGACCTCTTGATAACACTTAAGAAAAGATTACACATAGAAGAAAAATCTCAAGACCGCCATCCTGACATCTCCTTATCACCATAATCCCTATGATCAAGCTATTGGGACTGGTACCTCGCCTCAGGATCATAGAGGGTGTAGTCTACTCAGTCTACTGGGTTTTCTACATTGAAGACTCCCTAATTAGGCATCATCAGCTGGAGTGATGGAATGTTAATGTTGGATCCCCCGCTTTGAGTCTTCCTGGTCTTGCGTCGCTCTGATCCATAGATGCTTCAGGCAATCTCGCATTGGTTCTGGAATATGATCTCATGATTACTCAGAGTCCTCATTTAATTATGCAATATTGCCTGCATTATGGCCATTTCTGTATCCTCCCCATGTACGCCAGTGGAGTCCACCGTAGGTGGCTCTGTGGTCTGGTTAGTCTACTTATTATATGCTGCAGCTTGAGTTGCCTTTGAGTATTTTTAGTTAGTTGCCTGTACTCTTCTTCTCTTTGTTGGTTATGTCCTTTGTGTAGCATTTATCTCTCGTTTTTCCTCTGAGTCAACGTATCTCGGTACCTTCTTACTTTTCTCAATGACATTGTCAGTGATGGTCTTGTCCGGAAATACATCAAACTCGACATCAATAATTGGGACTCGTTCTTGCTTGCAAAACTCTATGATCATTAAGGGAAAAGGTAGTCTTTCATTTTTCTTCGTGGTCATCGCATTCCTAATCGCTTCATATATTATTCGGCCAATGTCAATGTACCTGATCCTTTGGACTATATGGTATAGTAGAGCCGCCCTATAGTTCACTATGTCATAGTGTTGTAGACTAGTCCGTTGGCTCTCGTTCAGGAAAAAGTTCTAGGCTTTGGTTGTTTTCTTAAAGTTTTTGGCTTGTATGTGTTTTGGGTACCCGTTTGAGTCAAAATGGAAACCATCCCCCGGAATAGCTTTTAAACATTTCCTAATGGTCTGGTGGAGAAATTTGTGTCTATAAATGTACTCAGGTTTAGGGTATTCATTTCGTTACCTCAAATGAAATTCTAGTAAACCATAATACCAATTTATTCTCTCAGGTGAGTAGTCCACTGGTCTTCCTCAGACTATGACTAGTTTTTATTCTCGTCCCCGTGCCCATTCACATAGAATTCTTTAACTAAGATTTCACACCCTTTTTAACTAAGGACCCTACGTTATTATCATTATAGAAATCCATAGTCAATAATCCCCAATGTCATTCCCTAATTATGTTTAAGATCCTAGGCCCGTATTTGATTTCGTTCTTTATGTTAAAACCCATTTTCGGTATAATTTTTTGGTTCTTACTAATAATGCTTTCCATCTTAGCAATGGCTTTAGAATTGATGAGGTCATGGCCAAGGAAAGAAATGGTGGGTGTCTCCTTAATGTCTTATTCTCCCTCTGAATCATATTCAAAACTTAAGTGTGGAGAAGGCTCTCTCGGTACTCTTTTTCGGGGGCTATTCTAAGAAATTCCCGTTGGCCTAATAGGTTTGGGTGGAGCTTTGGATATTTGTTTGGATTTTTCCACTAATGGTTCCTTTCTCTTCTCCTCTCGTGAACTTCAACATTTTCCTCTGATCATGTGTCGTGTGTGTGTCAAATATAACCTGTAATAGGTTATCAATCCTACAGGAATGTAGTAGAGGCAAGAACGAGGTCGAATCCATAGGATTCAATAAAACTGAGTTCAACAAATAGAAAATTAAATCTTTGATGGTTTTTGAAAGAGTTTTATCTAAAATTATACTTAACAAGAAAGTAAATATGTTGAATATCAAAGAATAAAAACATATCTATGTCTAGGAATCTACAATCTAGCTATATGTTGTTTCCATGTCTTGTATCATCGACTTTAAAAGATGGGATTTAAAATATTTTCCCCATATAGGCTATTGGTGTTGGGGTCACCAACACCATTTTCCCCTATTCTTGATAGATAGGGCAACCCCTCTCTAAATACTTCTCTTACTCCACCGTACAATCTTGGGCGACGACTCTCAAGAATTAGCATGTGAGCAACATTAACAACTGTGGGAACACCTACCCTTAGATAACCTTGGGCAACCGCTCTCAATATTTAACCTAGTTCTCAATGTTATTCACCTAGAACAAAAAGTGTGTCATGTTTCTTGCTCTAGTTGATTGCGACTTCTTAACCCGGTTGGTATCAAGAACTCGACCAGATAGATAGCAAGTCAATGGGTTTACGCCTAGAGATTTTCCATTAATATACAAACTCTAAAATACCATTGAGACAACGTTAAAAACAACAACAGAAAGATAGAGAACTTAAACAAAACACTATTATTATAGAAAACCAAAACAAGAAATAAAAAACCTATTTTTGTCTATAGAGCTTCATCCCCGACCTAGACATTAAAGAAGGTAGCTGGACATGGCTACTTTACCTTGCTCTATTCTTAAATCACACCGAATAAAATGTGTTTTTGTTCATAGAGGTGTCTCCTTTATATAGGTGTGCTTGGGATACAAGAAATAACAACTCATACTAATAAGAATCTTCTAAAAGTCTAAGAATTTCTATTATGAGAATTTGGTACTATCCGTGGTGTCGTAGGAACGGCATCGAGTGGAAGCGTGGCAATTTATAGAAATCCTTGGGCAGCAAGTTCATCTGAAACTTCTAATTCTGAACCTGGCGCGGTGGGTAACGCTGTTTGATCATGGCCGCAAGTATAATGACTCAATTATAGTAATTGTAATGGCCTAAATTAATTAAACTAGGATTAGCGTTAATCTCGAGGATTAACAGTTGAAATTTGGGCGTTACATGGACAACTCGGTTGACTCGTACATGAGAATCGAGGGTATATGTTATTTATGGATGATGGTTGCTTATAATGTGTTGTTTAAAAATATTATATTGTTTTATTGCATCGCATGTGTGTACATTGCTATCAGGAGAATTGAAGTGATGGGTAGGTACATTAGGAAACGTATCGACACGAATATCAGGTAGGAGTTACCCGGGGATGTTAGACTAATCTAAATAGTAGGATATGGTGTCTAATTAAAACTATAGCCTAAGTTAGTTCATTTAATAAAGTAAAATATAGCTTACCTCGAGATGCATGTCGGGGTGTGGGGCACTGGGTGCATCTGGGTTAGCGTGACTGCAAATATGTTAAATATATGACTAAAAACACTAACTATATGTAATTATGTGCCTAGGGGAATTAATTTTATTTTAAGATAAAATAAAGTCTTATAGTTGGATAGGAGTTAATTAAACCCTTGATCAACCTAGTGATGATACTAGAATACATATAACAAGGCAAGATGAGGGGCTTTCATGTGGGACAAATGGCTTCATGTGAGACTCGTTGTTTCATTTGGGGACAAGTGGCATTGAGGGAGGACACATGTCTACATAATTAACTAATAATAAATCAAAGATTTTGCTAATTAACCCACTTACAATATAAGTATACAAGGCTTATACTTAGTGGAGGAACTCAACATATACATTTGAGCTGAACAATCAGAGGAATTGAGGAGGGTCTTGGCTCAAAAATTCATGGAGATCAAGGAGAGTTGGAGCTCAAATTAAAGTGTCATCAACCCTAGGTACACATATCTTTATTTCATGTTTGAAATCAGTTCTGGATTTTGGTCATTTTTCTAAGGTAGATGTTTAAGTCTTTGAAATTGGTTTATATATTTGGATACCTTATTTCTAGCTGATAATCTAGCTCTTATGAAGTTCTTAATTTGGTTTTGAAATATAAAAAATGTGAATTTTTGAAGTTGTAAGACCAAAATTCGAGTTTTGCATGTAATATTATGAACTAGCCTATATAATTTGGTCATAACTTCCTCATTTCAAATTGAAATGGACTCAATCAGGTTGCATTTAGAAGCTAACTCAAAGGGAAACAATTTTTTCCTTCTAAAAATTTTGTAATTCAAATGTTTTCATGTCCAAAAGTGCTCTACAAATAAGTGGTTGAATGCATTATGGGATTTTTTAAACTACAAGTTTGAAAGGCATAACTCCTTAATTACTTATCCAAATGAGCTAATCTTGTAAGATGTTGTTATTGGGTATGTTAGCTACCTTGTGACCATAAATCATTGTTTTTGAAACTATAGATTTGGAGAAATAAATTTTCTAAGTCTACTAGGTCGGATTAGGTTCTAATTTGAGCTGTTTTGGGTAGAATTGTGATATCTTTTTTATTTTAAATCATAATTTTGCAATTTAAGCCTTTTTGAAAAGCTAGTATATAAACCAAAAACTTTGGAAAAAGGGAAGTTTTTGGGATTTGGACAATTTCATGCCTAAAAATGCGTTGCAATACATTATCGAAATTGAGACATTATTTAGTCTTTATGGGCTAATTTGGGAAGATGAATTTAAAACCTATTTAGCTAATCAAAATACATAATAAAAAAACTTATCTGACTTCAGGGACTAAGGGGAACATAGCTCGGGTACCGGGAGCTAGGTGGGGCCAAATTATGGAGTTAGGGGAAGTCAGAGCGTGTATTGAGGTGCGTAAACACATTTGAATGCCTCATAGAATTTTTGGTTTTATTTTATCGACATCGGATTACATGTGTGACTGCTAGTGGGCATACATGTGTTTTCAATGTAATTTGATTGCATATATATTGGTTGTGGCTAAATCACTTACATAGGTTTGCTTATTTTTAGCGCTCATGTAGACGGCAGTAGAATGTATCTACGATCATTGGAAGGGATGTAAGATGTAAGCCTATGAGTATATATGTGGTTCCTGTCCTATTGTATTGATTATCGATTGGTTTAGGTCAGGGTTTTCTCTTATTATTTGCTTGTTTATCTATTTGTTGTTGCTTTATTTCCAAGCCTTCTTTATTGGTATGTGTTGTTACATTTATTCACTGCTGTTTTTTTTTGTCTTATGCCACCTACATTTATGGGAATATGATTTACTGTTGTTAGATGTTATATTCGCATGTCTTGTTGTTTACCAGTTTTATTTCATGAATATGATGTGGACTTCTCTTGGAATTTTACTCACTAGACTCGTCATTGTTTTTGTTGGGTGACCTAGTGCAGATCCTTCGACGAGAAAGGGAAAGGGCATGGAGGTATTGGGCGACTACCTTTGAGATAGTGACGTCAGCTCGTGTTTGATTACTGCATGTATGTATTTACTTTTCGTTGGGTTTTGAGGACTGTAGAATACTGAATATACGTATATGGTCGTTTGTTGTACGTATTTCGCCTTTAATATATACATGGTATCTATTTGCCTAGTTTTCCACTACTTAGGATTGTTATATTTTGCATAATTTATTCACTTAAAGAATTTCGTTGTAAGATTGTATTAATACTTGATTAAGTGATTTCTCAGCTAATTTAAATAGCTAATAATTATATGAAAATTAATTAGCCAAGTTAGAGTTTCATGTAAAACGTGCAAGCAATCAGTTAGGTCGCGGGCTGCCATAGATAAGCAGGCCACAATGTAGCAAGGCTTGTTGATGTGTGATGCGATGAGGTAGGTCCCATAGCGGCCTCGGAGTTTGGGGCCACCACAACAATAATGTGATCAACTTACGTTGATTACAAATATCTTTCTCAGGGAAAGGTATATTGTGCTCAGTATACTTAGTCAGATTTACTCTATTGCTAAGGAAATCATTTTTTAATATAAACTAAACTATTCAATCTAACAAAATAATGTAAATACTTGTACTCTTATATTAAAAAGATCTTAGCTCACAACATCACCTAGGTAATGAATAACTATGCTTTTCAAATCACTTCCTTCATCTTCATTATGTATGTGCAATGCTTAATTAGAATAGACAGATTTCCTTCAAATCAACTTCAATCTACTGTCATGATGGAAAAGATTCTAATGTGTAAACTAGTAATCCACCTATCGGTGTGAATAACGTAAGTTCCATTGCTTTAAGTTCCAAATCTTTAGATTCATAACCATTTAAGTTTACTATACATGCCCCCTTAATCAATAATTATCTTTTGATGTTATATATTTTACGGTTGTATCATCTATATCCAGCTTAAAAGCTCTTATGGCCATAATAACTCATAAAACCTCTAATTAACAAACAGTTGATCAAGATGTTCGTAGCATTACGTCTAGAATCAATATAAATTCTAACCATTACACTTTTTAACTTTATAACCTATTCAAACTACTTTAGCATAACGTTCATACCATATGATCCATTGATCCCTAAGATTGATGAACTACTCACACATCATTGAAATAAACATGCACATAATGATATTCATTTCAATCAATGATTAAACTAAATAACTTCAATTAAATCAAGAAAAAAATACCAAATAACCACACGTCAGTCTTTAATGTCTTCTCCTCCAAAACTCTTCTTAATAATCAAGAACAAAGTAAAACTACGCTAAACTATGATAATTGGTTGCAATCTATGGAGGTGTATATGTTTACCCTATTCTAATACTTATTTATACTCCTAAGTCGTTTTAGAAAACAATTAGAAACCCTAATAGACAGTTTCACACGAAATAGAACTCTAAACTTTTTATTTTCTACGTCTCGGCATTGTCTGTAAGTGATCTTGCACTGTATGTGTAAAGTTATGGTGCCGCCACAGCTTCAGGCTCTTTGTATGCATTTTTCCTTACTCAGTAGACTCGTCGCTTTGCACTGTCCATCTGGGCGTCGGTCCTTGTGTCCCGCAACACCGCCACTGCTGATAACTTTTCTTCTCCTTGTTGTTCCTTCATGCCTATTCCACGCTGTCTAGTCATCACCCACGACGTCAAGCATCCTTTCCATGACGTCGATCATACTTACGTGCATTTTATTCTCATTTCCTCTCAAAATCACTCAATTGTCTCCTTTATACCTTATATACCTAATAATACATTAATATCGTCAATTAGAGTTCATTCCGAGATATTTTCTACTAAAAATACTATTAAACTAGTCCTATATATAAGTATAAATAATCACTTATCACGGTCCCTTGTAGGTTTGTCGTCATTTATTCAATTATGGCGACGTTGGTTGTTCTGTCGTAATGCATACTTAGCGCCGTGGGTTTTCACTAGCGCCGTTTGTCCATCCTTAGGGCGTTAAGCCTGCTGGTTTTTGACCTATCTTCGACTTCTTACCTGGATTCGTCTAATTCATGCAAAAACACTCAAATACCCTATAAATCTCCCAAGTAAACATATATAGCCATAAAACATAACTTTGGACTTGATTTACACAGCAAATACCTATGAAAAAATACATAAATAATGACTTATCAAATTCCCCAAAACTTAAGACTTTGCATATCTTAAGCAAATGGTTATTTGACTATAAAAACTAAATATATTGTGACGAAATTGAGTGATGTTTTCCTAAAGACTTTATACCTACTTTGCAAAAAAATGGATTCCTTGTAATCGAAACTTGGTCGATCTGTTTAATAAAAAACTTAGAATTTCCGAAGGCTAGTCAAACACAGTCACCTTTCATGACAACACTTTTTCCAGACTTGAAGCATTTAAAAACCATAACCTTCAACTTACTCGTAGGTTTTCTGGGTCTCTTTATGAAAGCAGTATATCCAAATCGATCAACTTATTAAATGGACTAATTCAAATGGACTTTATTATTACTTTTTGTTTATTTGCAGATTGCCACATCGTAAAGAGTCCATTTGGCTTATTTAGAGGTAGGCTATTATTTGGTTCATTACATTTGAAGAACTTACTTAACCTTACTACAAGCACTTGAGCTAAATCTTTATTTCTTAATAGAAGTTTCTTTTTATAAAATTTTGCCTTTTATTCAACAAAGATCCTCACTTTTCTCCCTTGATATGGTTTTTCATTGTATGGTCCCTTCTCTTTTTCCTGTGGATACATTTTTTCCATTATTTTTCCAACCATCAAGTACCCCGCTCAATTTCTTATGAAACTTGTGGGACTCTCTATTTTTATTAAAAATCTCCAGTTAGTAATTCTCGATTTTACTAAACATAAGTTAGTTTTCCAACGTAGAATCATCAAACCAATATTTATTTTTAGTAAATAAGCCCGCTTCTTCCTCCTACAAGTGCTATCTTTAACAATTATACTACAAGTGGATTAGTCCTAGTTTCATAGTCCTAGAGATTTCTTATTTTCCCACAAATTAATTCGACCACATATCTACATTGGTCTCAAGTTATGACTCATCCTTACTTCAAGTTTCTATTTATGTTGTCGAGTAGGTGTAAACAATCTTCTATTTCTTTCAAATGTAAAGGCATACAATTTGACCGAGTTTTTACTCCAAAAATTAAAAGCAAATTTTTGCTTGTAGATAAGACTATAAAAAATAAACATACTAAACTACCTAAAACATGCATGCATTATTGCATTAGATTCTGAACGAGATGGAAGGTATGAAATAGGATGAAAAAGAAGAAATACCACTATGATTCCACTACAGTTGCAAATAAATTGAAAAAAAATGTAAAGCTTATACCTGCAGGTCTTCAACCAATGATTTTGTGCAACGGTCCACTTACCTATACACCCCAAAACTTATTTTAAACCTTGTCCTCAACGTTCAAAATAAGTTGGGCATACATAACATAAAAGAGTTGGTGGAAATAAATGGATAGTATATATATAGAACTTCATACAATAATTTTATATGGTTAGGAAAATAGAAAAACAAGAATTAAAACCGATTACTAATTACAAAATTGTTCATGGTTAGCTTCCCAGTAGTCCTTTCATTTAATGTTGTTGGCTCATCAAATTCACTTCCCCCTAGTCAAGGTTCAGATCAATAACCTCAATTGCTAGTACAGAGAATTGTGCGAAGACTCATTCTCTCTTACATAAGATCTCACTCCCATCCAGGAAAAGCTTCTTCCTCTTTCCTACCAAGATGCTAATGTACCACTGTTGCACATCGATCAATGCTCCAGCTGTCGCTAAGAATGGTAATCCCAACAGAAATGTTTTGCACAAGTTATTACTTCCATTCACCACATAAAATTCGTGACGAAACGAAGTCTCCTACACTAATAGATACATTCTTGGCCATCCCTATGAGTTTTTCCATTGTCCCATTTAGATATCTCACATTGGTCTCAGCATCACCAGTGATACATAATTCGCACAGTTTGAAACATTGACTGTAGCACCCATGTAATATAGCACCCTAGGGAACCTCTTGTATTAAATTTTGCATGTGAGTACGATCTTCCTAAGGTTTTTATCAAATTGGAATTGGTTATGCAGTATGTCAAGGGGTGCAGACCTTTTCTCCTTGCTATCATCCATCCTTATATGTTTAGTTCCTTGTTGGCGAGTTGCAAGTCATATGGAGGCCTGGTACTAATTCGTGCACCTCTTCGCAAAGGCTCTTTTTTAGGGCTATCTCTGGCTCGATTTCCTTCGTAGCTTCCTCGATCGATGAATACATATTCATAAACATCCTATGCAAAACAATAATGCAACAAGCAAAAAAAGTGTAAGTTGAAAAATTAAAAAGATACAAAATTTTAAAGCTGACTACTCTTCCTTTATGCTCAATGGACATAGCCCCCTAACTAAGCCAATGTTGGCTCTGCCCATTCGCATAAAGGGCCTACCTAAGTGAATTGAGAATGGCCTGGACTTGTGTGACTCTATCATGTCGATGACGTGAAAGTTTGCAGGGAATTTCAAATCCCCTAAATGTACCATTAAGTCTTGGATTACTTCTTTTGAAGAGATCTCCTTTCCATCGATGGAATGAATATGATTCTTTGTCTCAATCAACTCTCCAATCCCTATAGAGTTATGAAAATATGAGGACTTCACGTTAATTGACACTCCAAAATCAAGCATTACATTTTCCAAATAGATTCCCCCATTGTGTAAGGGATACCTACGACCCCTGAATAGGCATATTTAAGCTGGATGTCGTTAGGACTTCCATGGGGGTTAGGTTGGTCATCTAATTTGGTATCTCTAAGGGTGATGGTTTTACAATCCTCATTCTTTAAGGCGGTGCTATCATGAATAATAGCGTTCACTTGATCACTTGATGGGTTAATACCCATATTCAGGTTGGGGAAGGGTTGTGAGGGCAACTTCCCTATCTCCTCTAGCTAACCTAGTTGTTGTGCAATTTGCCCCACCTGGCCTTTTAGGTTTCGAACCGCCGCATTTGTGTCAATGAGAGCTTTCTTAGTATTCCCCTGAAATAGGGTGACATCTTTAGCAAACTTGCTCTTTTGAACTGCTAGAGATTTAATCATGTCCTCTTGTGAGGAACGATTGGCCACTAGTTTAGGCAACGATTATCCTCTAGGGACAAAGGATGAATAGTTCAGGATTTGAGGCCCATAATTGAAGTGAGGGTGATTCCTCGTTGTTTTTTGGTTATAAGTGTTTCTGAAGGGCGCTCGGGTTTGCCCTTGGAGTTAGTCACCTATAACATTGACCTGGTGATGTTCCTCAAACATATTAGGACATTCACCAGTCGCATGACTTTTGGCTAAGCATAATCCATAAGCTTTAACATGCACTTGGCCATTGCTTAGGTTACGTTCCACTAAGGAAGTCAACTAATCAATTTTCTTGTCAGTGGAGCTAGTAGTAGCTTCCACTGACGGACTTTGGCATACGTCAACACCAATATCCCCACATAATCAGGACTATTGCACTATGTCCTTGTAGAGTTGCTTCATTTACGCAGAGGTTTTGTCACGAATGAGGCCACGACAAGCACTATCAATCATACGCCTCTCTAGGGGACATGCGATGTAGAAGAACCGGATAGTGGCCCTATCGAATTGGCCATGTTGTGGGCAAATTAGCAATTAGGCGTTTATAGTGGTTTCAATAATCTCCAAAAGACTCACTGGTCTTCAACTTAATACTACATATTGACATGTGTCGAGTGCGCATAATAGTTTTTCGTATTTTTCTATTATATGTAGTAGTGGTAAGTGGGATATTATCTCCACAGGGATTTTTTAAACTTCTAAGGAAGATGTTTTTTTGTTTTGTTTTTCTCAATTTAGTTAATCTAATTAAACGGGAATTGAAATACTAAATAACTAAAAACTATGACTACTAACTTAATTAACCAAACTAACTAAAATAATTCAAACAATTCAATGCAAAATTAATTAAATGAAATTCAATATAATATAATATCTTAACAAACATCTAAACAAACCTCCACTAAAAAATGTAATATACTTGGATTGCATTCAAGCACTAGAATAGAACATTAACTCGTTACCTATTTATAATTATATCATATAGAATATTGGAATCATTAAATCCTAATTCATAATAGGTTTATAGCCTTTAGCAAACCATCAATTTTCTTATATTCAATGGAAAATAGCCATATCTTTATCATTGTAAATCCACCTATTGGATAAAACACAATAAAATAGAAATACGATAGCATTAACACTCAATGAAAATCATGCCTAATCTAAACCAAATACCAATCATAATATGTCAATCAAGAAATAACTTAGAACACAATCACCTAAAACATCGACTTGGGTAATTTTGCCCTTTAGATTAATCCAAGTTACTACTTCTATAATTTTTGTCAATAATTATAAACATAGATTCAGGAAATCGAATATCATAATAGATATTTGCAACTATGCATACAATATCAATCCTCATTAGTTGTAATATGCAAAAATGACTTATTAAAATCGTGATTGTTGTGAATGAATAGATTTAAAAGATTAAGTATATGATTCCTTAATTATAACTATATAGAAATCCAAAGTATATACATGTATAGGGTTTGTTTAGATTAATAAACTACTCACTCATGCTAAAAATAAATCACACAATAATATAATTGAAATACATAATTAAATAAACACCTCTTATTGAAATAAACAAAGATCCAATGTTGCTTCAAACATAAACTCAATAAAAACTAACTTACGACTTTCATCAACTTGTTAATAGAAAAGAGGGCTCTTAATTTTGAAGCCCTAGTTATTTATAGTTTTTTAAGCTATACAAATCATAGATAAACTCAAATTCTTAGTAATAATCTAGAAAACTCGTCACCAACCTCAATGATTTGGCAGCGAATCCTATATTGTTCACAAATTGCTAAGTTAATCACTGGAAATATTTCTCTACGTTCCATCGATTCATCTGGCGATTCCTTTGTAAATCCCAATTCGATGGCTAATCGATTGCTCTTTTATGTCGTTGATTTAGGCAGCGATTCCTATGTAATTTCGTATTGCTGATGATTCACTGGACTTTTTCTTTAGTTGATTGTTTTGCTCTTCTTTCTTTTTTTCTATTTCTTCACTATTCCTAATAAAATCATGAAAACACAAAAAATAAGAGAATACCCAATGTAATATCATCATTTATATCTAAATCAACATAAATTACACTAAAAAATATGTGTAATTATTGACTTGTCAAATACCCCAAACTCGGCACTTTAATGTCCTGAGCAAAGAAATACTCTGAATTATATTCTCTTTTCATTTTTATATCATGATTTCAATCTAATTCATCTTAATTTTAAATAATAAAAGTTCTTAAATAAAATTGATCTTCAATTAAAACATATTAGCCACAATTAAATAGAAGTTATGATAGAATAGAATGATTTAAAAAACAAAGAACCATCCCTTAATGATAACTCAACCACCTAATGCAATACCCCTTAGAACGTAAAGTCCAATCAATATCAAGGCCAGAACATAATATAGGTTTTCTCAATCTCCACTGACAAGCATCAAGCTTATGACAACTAGTGTAGAATATCACAAAAAACATTAGATTAATATTAATTTTAAAAAATACTTTATAAATAGCACTATAATCAAAGTCGATAGGAATTTGCCAAGATACTAATGAATATATCGTTGAAAAAATGTTAGATCAAGAAATGCTTCACTAAACCCTAGCTTCAAGCCCTCGAGCTAAATCTTTTCTTTCAAGAGTTTAAGAACGTTCGCCTTTTTCATCTATCATTTTTTCTCTACTTCCTCCTAATTATTACTTTTTATTATTTTTAATTATTTATATTCATTTATTTATTTTCATTGACTTTTGAGTTCTAGCTCCATTTTCTTTGGACATTCTCACATGTTTCCTACTATAGATATTCGCTCTATTTACTATGGAATCAATAGGACTCTCTATATATTTGTAACTCTTGTTAGCACTTCTCACTGTGCACTTAAGTTGAATAAAGTATTATTTATAACTCATAGAATTAATTCGTTTCTATCCCATTTTTTCTTTCGATTGTTGCATAATAATTTTTTAAATCTATATACACTATAAAAATACTTAATCTATAGCCTTTGTATCATAAGATTCTTAGAAATTTGTATTGTTCATCTTGCACTACTGTTTCGATCTTCTACCCATTCTCATGACTAACATAAGGCAATCTAATGCATACATCAACTAGTAACTTTTATAAAAAAAGGAATAAATTTGATTCATTCTATCATAGAATTCACTTGGGTAATACAAATATAACCCATTCAAAATCTATTATATATATATATATATATATTCATATTCATTTTTTTTCTAACTAAAAATAAAGAAAAATGAAATTCATACTTACTTGAATTCGAAAGAAATTTGAAAAATTTTATTAACTCACTTGAATATCAAATCAAAAGTTTGAACTTAGCATAATTCTGAACTTATCTTCTATCTTTCTTTTCTTTCTATGCTTTCTTTGCTATTATTGTCTTACTTCACATAAAATACCCCTAAACTCATTCCAAACTTGCCATCAAGGTTTAAAGACTTAGCAGGGTTTCTAACAAAACACACATACCTCATGAAGTATAAACGAATTAATGCAATCATAAAATGGATAATCAATATATAAGGCCAATATAGAAATTTTCATCAAACAGATTGCGTTAAAAATATGAATAATCATTATCAATGTATATAAAATGTAGCATCACCATCAAAAGCAATACCATAGCACAATATCAAATGTATCACATAAATTCACCTGAACAGGCATAGTATCAAAGATAGTAAATCATCAGTATAGATTATATAGTATCATTACCAGAGTTACTTGTAAGACCTCACACATCATCGTTCAGAGACAAATGAGAAAAAATAGAGTAAAGAAATCAATGTCGTCATCCTGACGTTGCACCATCATCATCCTCCAATGGATGAATCCTCTTAATTGGTTACTCGTAGTGGGATTATAAAGGTTGTAGTCATAAACTTGCTATAGTTAATCATCAAAAATACCATTAATTGGTAGCCTCATTTGTGTAGATGGTACAAGAACCTCTGCGCCTCCTTGTTTTATATGTCTTCTATACATCGTCCTCTTCATCCTATGAATGCTCGTTGCTAAGACCCTCTGGTTCTCGAACACAAGTTTTTCATTCCTTAGAGTTCTCACTTGATTGCGTAGAATTGAACCCATAAAGGCCAACTCTGACTCCACTATGTAAAGCCCATTGAAGTCCATAGTACGTTGCTCCACATTCAGATCATTTCTTGCTCTCGACATTTCTTCCAAAACTCTCCTCATTTCATCTCTAATCTTCTTATTCTTCTCCGTCTCTCTATTGGCTGTCTTAGTTTTCTCCCTCTAGTATTCAGAGTCTTCATATCCATCGATTTTCTCACAACTATTTATTACTTCATCCGTGATAGTCTTCTCGGGTAAAACATCCATTTAAACTCCTGCCATAATTACTCGATCTTCTCTACAAAAAGCCTTGATCAATAAAGGAAATAGTAATCTGTCAGTCTTCTACATTGTGATGAAACTCCTTATCTTTTCATAGATAATCTTGCCAATATCTAAATATCCCAATCCCTTCACAATGTGGTAAAGCAAAGCGGCTCTGTAGTTAATGATCTCGTAATATTACAAACTTGGTTGTAAATTAGTATTGATGAAATAACACCATGGTTTCGTGATCTTCTTAAAATTTTTTGGTAGTGATGTACTTTGGGTACCCTTCGAGTCTAAAATGAATCCATCACCATGGATTGCCTCTATTGGAACTTAATCGAATATTCAAGCTTTAGGTATTCATTTTTTTTTCTTTTTGGTGAACTTCTGGTAAACCGAAATATCAGTTTATTCTCCCAGCAGAATAATCCACTATTCTTCCTCGAACTTGTAATATTAGATTCATCAAAAGTATCATAAATATCTTAATCATTAAAATGTAAAGTGACAATTTTGTTTTTTAATTCCATATATATTAGTCCTTCAAAGATATCTAACTTTGTTTTAACTATTTTAAGAAATGATCTTCTTAAAAGTATAGGCAGAGATTTAGATGATATCGAGTCTTCCATTTCAATGAAATAGAAGTCAGCTGGAAATATTAAGTCATTTACTTTTACTAAGACATCTTCTAATAAACTATAAGGTTTAATAACTGTGTTGTCGGCTTAATAAAATTAAATAAACACGATATAAACATAGAATATGGGTTGTCTCCTATATAGTGCTTTTGTTTATCATCGTTGGCTCAACTTAACCTTTCCGAAATTAGGTTGGATTTTTAAACTTGAATTTAAGATTTTTTACTCTAGTGCCATTCCAAAAAGTGAGTGCTCGGCCATTAATTGTTAGAGTGATTGTTTTATTCAGAATATCCATAATAGCATGATTAGTGGCTAAAAAAGGTCGTCCTAATATTAAAGGAAAATCTTCATTGATAAAGTGTGGCATTACCAGAAAGACAGTGGGTACGGTGTTGTTGTCCACTTGAACTAGCACATGTGTGACCACTGCTTTGGATGAACTAAAGTTCCATCCGGTAAAGAGAATTGTTTAGAACCAAGTGAATTCAACTCTAATTGAGAGTGTAGAAAGAAATGTATAGACATAGGATTTGCATTAGAGTTTGTATCACGCTGAGCTTTATAGTACCAAGCCCATTTGATTTTAATGTATAAGTGTATGCCTCCATGATAATTAAACTTTATAGGATTCTAGTCTGATTTTTTTTCTTTTTCTTATTGTACTTGGATTTTGAAACTATCGGCTTGTTATTGATTTTTCCATTCTCTGGTTGCTTAACTCTATATTCTTGAGTTACTTTCTTTTCTTTTGAAGTGTCTTCAACTGAATCTTTCTTTGAAATCCTTTTATCAGTTTCCATTGTTACTGCATTATTTGCATAAATTTCAGCATTAAAATTATCATAATAGTTTAAGTCTAAGAATTTAATATCATATATGTTATTATCAAATAATTCATCATATTTATAAATTATGTTCGTTATTAATTTTGAATTTAACAATTTTATCATCAAACTTCATAGACATTATTCCTTCAGAAATATCTAACTTAGTCCTAATAGTTGTCTTTAGAAAAGGTCTACCTAATAGTAAAAGAAAAGGATTGGGTGACATTGAATCTCTCATTTCTATGACATAAAAATCAGTTGGAAATACTAAATTGTGTACTTGTACTAGGATGTCTTCTAATAATCCATACATTTTAATAATGGTATTGTTGGCTAAAATAAGATAAATAGATGTGTTATTTAACGCATATTTTCAATGATTAGTAAAGTTTAAGTTACATAACGTTAATTTGTGCTCTGAGATCACATATAGCAAATTCAATAAAAGAGGTGCCTATTGTGACTGGTATGATAAACATTCCTAGGTCGGAACATTTATTAGGTATTCTTGTTAAAAATGAAATCTTTTCTTCTAAGTTTTCATTAATTTTTAATTTATCAAATGGTTCAGATATGTATCATTTAGGTTCTTTCTCCCTAGCATTTGCTAATCATTGTAGAACGGTAGAACTAGAATGCATATATTCATTTTTCTTATAATCATCATTTACTTTGTCTTGTTTAATTAATTCAGAATTTTGTACAGATTTTCTAGAGGCTTTTGATTTGGCTAAATACCAAGAGTATAGTCTTTTTGGAAATGATGTATATTTCAATTGTTCTGACATCCATTCTCTAGTGGGAATGACATTTTCCATCATCACATCTTCTTCTTGTTTTATTTTCTTAGGTATTTTAGTTTTCTCTTTACCTCTTTTTGGTTTTAAGAAATTTGCGTAAAGTTTTGATGACTTAAGGTCATAAAGTTGTATAGTATTTATTCTAAATTTGGTTGTGTAGGTTGTATAGTTTGCTGAGGTTGTTTCATTATTGTAGGTTGTGTAGGTGCTCTCGATCTATAGGTAGTATAGTTTTGGTTTTGTAGATCGTTGCTAAGATTTAAATTTGGTTTTCCATTGCAATAATTGTTGTTATTGTATTTGTTTCTAGGCAGACTAAAATATTGGTTCATAACCACGTTGACTTCTTTATTGTTATCTTCTTGTATAGCAGGACACGCATCCGTAGGATGTGTAACATTATTACAAAATCCTTATGGTTTAACTTGATTTGATTTATTGTTTAATAATAGATTAACCATGTTAGATAGTTCTTCAAATTTTTCGTCAAATTTATTACTTAATATGTTATTAACCTCATAAAGTTTCTTTCTTAATGTATCGGTCTTTTCACCATATTGTTTAAATTGTTTGGCAATCTTATTAATAGCTTCTTTTGCTAGAGGTTGTGTAACATCAAATAATGATCCACCACATATAATATTTAATAGTCTTTGTTCAAAAAGATTTAGTCCTTTATAGAAATATTCTAACATGGCCCTTTAAGTGTATCCATGTTGTGGATAAGATTAAATAAATTTTGAAATCTATCCCAAAATTTATTAAAACTTTCATCATCTTTCATTTTCACGATTGTGATTTGTCTTCTATAAGTACTAATTTTTCTTGTAGACATATATTGATCTAGGAAACCTTATAACATTTGAGCCCATGTAATTATCGAATCTTAAGGAAGATAAAACAACCAATGTTATGCTTGATCTTTCAATACAAAAGGAAAAGCTTTAAGTTTGGAATGTTATAACGTGCAATTTTTAGATTTCATCTCATTGACTTTCTGTTGATATTCCCTTACAAAGTTTTGTGCATCTTCATTGTCCTAACCATAGAAGTTACGTGGAGCACTAATGAATCAAGATCTAAGTTCAAACTCAGAAAATCCCTCAGCATATGCAATACACATTGGTTCATAAGTAGTGACATTCTTATTAGCTTGCCTTCCTCTATTATTATTATTATTATTATTATTATTATTATTATTATTATTATTATTATTATTATTATTATTATTATTATTATTATTATTATTATTATTAGATTAAAGTTATTATTAGCTTCCATTGTGGTAGGATGGAGTCCTCTACGTTGTTGTTGTGTTTAATTACGATCAAACGGATGTACAGATCTATGGAATTAGAACGACGAAGTAGATTGACCATACATCTAAAACTCTTAAGAGGTTGTGTTTAAATCTCCGGCAACGAAGCCAAAAATTGACACGTGTCAAGCGTGTACAATGATTTTCCCTTTTATATTATACTTTTATTATTACGTAGTAGTGATAAGTGGGAATCGTCTCCACAGCGATTTATCAATTCTTTCTAGGAAAATGACTTTTAAAAGTTTTTATTATTATTATTTTTATTTTTAATAATAATAATAATTAATCTAACTAATAACTAACTATATTATCTTAATTAACTATCACAATCTAGAATCATAATCAATCAAATAGATCAAATTTAATAATAAATAAATATCTAAACCAATATCCAAAACAATTAAACATAAACCCGTTTTGCATTTCAAACATGTAAATCCTATCCATATATAGTTATGAGCATACTTTTTAAAGTAAGATAAATCATTAAACTTTGATTGTGAGTAAGTAAACATCCGTTAGCCTGCCATTAGTTCTCCTTACACTGGTGGAAACGCCATGTTCTAATTCTATTGAGCTGAGCCATTTATTCATTCAAAGACATTAAGTTCACGCAATAGAACCGCGTTAAACTTTATGAGAACTTTGAACTACTAAATCTAGCATTTCATAAAGCCACTTCAACACTAGATTTAGATCTTATATTCACCTAAGATATTTAAACAGTGTTTGCCTCTCAAACAATCCTAGTTACTACTTCTAATTCACAATACACATTCCAAACTATGCATGCAATATAAAGGTCATGATTTAAATCAATAGATATTAACATATTAAACCAGTGAATCAAAGAATACCATCGATTAAAAGCATTAATCATATATTCGTCTCATCATAACTACATTGCAAAACAGGTCTAGTTCACGTTCGAACTTTGTTTGGATCAAACAAACTACTCACTAATATTCATAAATAATATTGCAATAATATAAAAAAGACATAATTGAAAATACCTCTGAAATAAGATACTTGAATCTTCAAAAGCAATGAAACAATTGACAATGTATGTAAAATATGTAGATTATGGCTCCAAGAACAACCAATAGTTCTAGGGCTTCAAAGTATGATAAATGGCAATTAATTCTATAACTAAAGGTCAGTATTTATAGTATTCTAAGTTGTAAACATCCTAAAACGACTCAAACAACTCGTAGTTATCCAATATTCCTGAGATCTAGCTCAACGATTCATAATGATTTATGTGAGTCAGGAATTGCTGATTAAATCCATAATTTTGAGCTCACTATTCTTTTTTTGTGTCCATCAATTTAGCCAGCGATTTGATATCTCCAGGAATCGTTTAGAATCGCTAGTTCATTTCTAGTTCTTCTTTGTTATCTCTGTAATAATTCTTCATATATTTCTTCCACTTGATTAATTCATTCATAATCTTCCCATTTTCTTTCATATCTTCATATTCTCCATTTATTACCTGAAATACCAAAAACAAGAGAAAACTACCTGTAATATAATCTTTGACATCTAAAATCATCCTAAAATGAACTATAAAACATGTTTAATTATTGACTTGTCATATAGGTAGTTAATACACAACATCAAAAAAATATAAAATACCTCGATTTCGACTCCCAAAGGTTAACCAAGTACACCATGTCATATCAGGTCCAAGTCAAGGTCGTAAAAATGGCCCATGGCATGAGTTAGAGTTTTAGGGTTTTTACACTAATGTTGTGGCTGATGCACCGAGCAAGAGGAGTGCTAACACATTATGTGCAGCTAGCCAATTTACTTACGAGTATGAATTGAAAAAGTCATTATGATTACTTTTTCGGAGATTCCTTATTTTAATTATGAACCGATTTGGACTCAACTTAGTGTATAAATTGTTTTCATTTAGAAAGTGATAAAGTATCAACAAAAATGATGTAGATTATCGGAAACTCAAAGGGTTTGCTATTGATAGTAATAATCTAGATAGGGCGGAGTTTGTGGATCAGAGTTTGTAGCTTAAAGGTAGACTTTGGGTTTCATCGGTGGCTGAGATTCATAATGAGATACTCGTGGATTGTTATCGGTTAAGATGTAGAATTCATATTGGCAAGACCAAAATGTATCATGATATGAAACGATTTTATTGGTAGCCAGGGATGAAGGAAAATATGGGTGACTATGTGAGGAGATGTGAGATTTGCCAACAGGTGAACACCGATTGGCAGAAACCTAAAGGTATGTTGCATCCACTTTACATACCTCTATGGAAATGAGAACATATTACGGTGGATTTTTCTATTCATCTGCCTATCACTACAATATTTACATGTTTTAATATTGAAATAACTAATGACGGTTTGGAAAAAATGATAGGAAATACATCCTTTTATAACGACTACCATTATTTACAAGCCACGAGTTTAAATCATCGACTAAAACTCCGCCTTAAAAAAAACTCTCTCAACAAAAGAACCCTAAAAACCCTTCGATCTGTTGCTTTGAAGAATCACTCTCTCGAACTCTCTCGAACTTATCTCGCACTCTCTCACCATTGTTTCTCTCTCAAACTTGTCATTCACTCTCTCTTGAACTCATATCTCTCTCTCGCCAATGCTGCTCTCTCAAACTCATCTCTCATTCTCTCGCCATTGATGCTATATTACTAGATCTTGCAATTGTTGCATCAGATCTCCCTCATCGTCTCTCATCATACCTCTGATCTTTCCCCATCTCTTGCATCAAATCTTTCTTGACCTACCTTAGATCTCTTGCCATCTCTAGCGTCAGATCTCTTGTGTTGGCCCCGGGCCCCGAGGCTGCCCCCGGTGTCGTCATGTCGTACGCTCTTCACTTGGTAGGCCCAGCTACACATGTCAGGCACCTGCCCATCCATCTCATATATAATTATTCATGTCCACATGTGTGTAATTAGTTTAGTTAATCGGTTATCCATAATTTTTTTAACTTATTTCCTTAAGTCTTTCAATTTTTTAAGTTCAATTATCTGTAGCTTATTCAAGTCCTAATCGTGCTAGTGGTTTGTGTTTTACAGAGTTGCAAGTAGATAATCAGTAATTTACAGCATAAGTCTTAAAATAAACATAAACATGGATTTTCATTAACTCTTAAGTTTTATACAGCATCAGTCCTACTATGAAAAACTCAGAATATAGCACACTGTATATAAGGCGAAAAAACTATATATATATATATACAAGTACATATGTTTCACCAGTATCCCACAAACCCAAGATATAACAAGATAGCAAAATAAACACATACGAGTAGTGTGCCGAACAGTGGGCGAGCTTAGAGATAGTTGCCAAGAATCTGCACTCAAGCAATAAAAACATATGATTAGTCGAGTCAGTAAAATCACAAGGAAATTCACTGAGCATTCATATGATAAAGTAAAGGAAAGCCAATAAATATTGTTAAATAAACATGTGGAATGTAAATAGGCAACTGTAAATGGATTATCGCATGCATAAATAACAATAAAGCGCAAACGTGTATGTCTGTTCAAGTTAAACAAGACCATACTTCGGATACCCTCCCCAGGATCCTACCAGTGGGCACACCAAACTGGCCATCACCTGGTCCTTTCAGTGGCAGGTGTAGACCCAAGGCGCACTGACACATGTACTGACAAAATAGCTCGGGTCGTCATTCACTGAGGACTCCTGATACACATGCTATGATCTAGCGTGTCATAGACACACAACGGAATACCCGACGAGAGTGAACTCCACGAACCATTCAAACAGTGACACAGATGTAGATAACTGAAGTAAATAAGGAAGAGAATTAGCAACACACTGAACAAGATAGAGTAAAACAATAATAAAATTAAGTAAATACTCAAGTGACGTTCCTATGGGTTAAAAACCTCACACGCATGCTCCGACTTCTTCGGACTCTCGAATCCGACTAGCTCCCTGATACTGAGTTACAGTTCCCTAACTTCCTGAAGTCCAATTTTATAAGTTTAAGTTGGTTACAAGTGTTTGAATATATATTTAGTTAGAAATCACAAACTGTCTATCTAGGGCGATACTGTTGTTCATTTCGAAGAACAATTGAGCACCCAGACTGGATAGCGTGCTAGCCAATCTAGTTAGCACGCTATCTACGCTGGGTGACAGAATTCTCAATTTGAATTTTTTTTTTCCAACACCCTAATTAGATAACCTAACCCTGTAAACTTATTCTCCACTCAATGGGGACTCGAAAACATCATTCACAACAACCAAAACAATAATAATTGGATAAAAATCATCAAATTCATGCATACATTAGTTTTTCCCAAATCCATCAAAACCCAAGTTCCTTCAAAATTAGTTCATAATTCTCAATTGAAACGCTAATTATATTTGTAATTCATCAAGAATTCATCAAAAACCAGTGAACTATTCCTCAAATTTGAATTGACATCAAAACAGACCAAATTGAGTTCATTATCATGTCTACGAGATAAAGAAGATGATTACCTTGTGTTTGATCTTCTAATTTGAACTTCATATGCTGAAATCCAGCTCTAAAATCAATCTCCTCTCCTCTGGTTTTCCAGAATTGCATGTATTTGTTGTTAGTGGAGATGAGGAAGGCCCACTCATATGATATTTATATGTTTTTTATGATCTAATGTGCTATGCATATCTCAATGAAAATCTTATGGCTCCTAATCAAGTTGTCCACACCTTGTTGACACAAAAATATGACTCCATCTACCCTAGTCTTACTTAACTAGGATCATCTAGATACACATCTAGGTTCCACATTAAATAACCAAACTATAAGACTTATATCATTTGATTTAATTAAATTGACTTAGGCCCATTCAATCATATTGTTTGTGTTTTTATTTACCAAATTTTACAAATTTGTGGTCCCATTTTAATCCTCGACTACCCTGCACCCTGCGCCTCGCATCCCGGCATGCATTTGAGGCACGCCATAACCTATTGCTTCGATTAGATTGACTTAGTTCATGGTTATATTATCCATTTTACTTGATTAATTAGTCATCTTAACATGAATTAGTTGATTTTTCTAATGTGCCCGTGGTTCACCTACCCGATGCTCGCGTTAACATGTATTACAAAATGAATACATGTCACATAATCTTACACAATAGCAATGTACGCAATGCGATGTTACAATAATATAATGCTTAAACATCACATATAATAAACCATCATCCACAAGTAATATATTCCCTTGATTCTCACGTCTGATTCAACCGAGTTGACAACGTAATGCCCGAATTATGATCGTTAAATTTCGAGTTTAACACTAATCCTAGTTTAATTAGTTTAGGTCGTTAAAATTATTCCCAACTAAGGGATATTTCATCCTTGAAATTTAGGTCTTGAGGAATTTCTGGTTCACCTCTTTATGAAACTGAAATTGTGGTGGAACAATTGACGTCGCTAACTCATTCTCGAATCCCACTCGACCATACTTCAGTACGTTGGGATCCCTCTAGTGGGCTTCTCCACCCCTTCCACTAGTTCATCACCCAATAGCCCTCGCAGTGGTAGGCATGGACCCATGACCCATCGACACGTGCACCGAAGATAAACAACTCAAGTCGCAATTCATTGAGGGAGTCAGTACCACGTGCTATGGCTTAGTGTATAGCACAACATTGAGTTTTCATATTCATAGCTAGGAATCAACATAAATATGCACATAATTAAATAAACAACTGACAAGATGGGTCAGACAACTTACCCTCGACATGCTGTCAGGTCGCCTCCCTGTTTGGTTGACCAAGTACATAAGCCCTCTCTCGGATCTAATCTGGCTCTGATAGTGGTGATACCCTCCACCAATCAGTTCTAAAAGGTCTAGTGCAACCACACAAGAAACATCAATGCGTCACTAACCTGTCTGTCTGTCGATCTTTAGATCTCTACCCTGACTCTAGTAACTCTGACCCCTGTCATGTCCTCCCCAATCTCTACCATGATGGTATTCTTATGGCTTGTGCCTTTACTGCTTAATCTATACTGGTACCATTACGTGAAGCTGCTGTCTATCCTCATACTAAAATCGACAGTCTTGGCGATCATCCCTTCAGTCCCTGTCCAGTCTATCACCCCTCCAGCCCCTATCTGAATGATCCATTTATCTCTTTGGCCTTCGATCCGTCCGAGAACTTTTTCCAGTCTATACCTCAGTCTTAGTAACACGCCTACCCTCTCTCTGCATCAGAAAGGTCTCGTGTGCCAATGCTCTCTCGTAGATATCCTACAGAGTATGAGCCTTAGATGACACTACCGCCGCAGCAATCCTCTCATTACTCCTCTGGTGAAATAATATATCTATAGTCAATTTATCCCTGCCACATCCACTAAAAACTATGACAGGTACCGATAACGCTCTAGATACTGCATTAGTGAGTGTTACCCTATCTCAGGGCCAAAAAATCCTATCTCAATCTCCACCTCATCTCTATGGGTATATACTAATCATAAAACAACTCTCTGAACTCTGCCTATGCTTTCGGCTCTAGGTGTATGTCTTGATACATGGTCCAATAGATTGTTGCATGACTTCTCAAACATGTTCCTGATAGACGTGTATGCACCCTCTTATCGTTCATCATCAGCTTAGGGAACCGCTGATAAGATATTATCCATTTCCCTATCAGCTCAAGGTCACCACCTCCATAAAGGAAACCTGGCTGAAATTTCATAAACTCTCTTACAAGTTTTGCCTTTAGGGGCAAAATGAACCCTGATGTAGCAGCAACAATAGTGGTAGTCAACTACTCTATAATCAAAAGTGGAGGTGTTGGAGTCAAAGTCTCTAGTGGAATGAAAATTGGTGTAGCACCCTCTACCCATATCTATGCATCTACTCTATCAATCTATGTTTGTGTAACAACCAGGGCGACAGCTGTCCCTGCGGGCTGTGATAACCACTGGGTCTTGAGATGCTCTAGCCGTAACTATAGCAAGTACTATAAGTCTGGTGGCTTGATCCCATATCACTCAGAGTACCTCGGCCATCTGAGTCTTTTGGGCTCTGACTCGGTCCTCCAGACTTACTGTGATAGGGGAATCCATAGCTGCATTGCTAGTGTGTCCAGTCTCCTGAGGCGTAGTCGACCATATGTCCATGATCTGCATCGAGAAGCATACGCTGAATAAGCCTCGGTACATATACGTATATCATATATATATAACAAAATAAAACACGTATATAAACCCAACCTCTACTCGCCTCATATCACTACCCAACTAAAGTTCTAAGCCAATATCATCGAGTTTCTATATCTAATGTTTGTTTATTAAATTTTATGCTATTTTTTTAAATTTCCCAAGTTCCTAAAACTCATTGCTCTGATACCAACTGTGGCGGCCTCCGCCCCAAAGCCGCCCCGGGGCGTGCGCTCCATGCCTGGTGGGCCCAGCTATACGTGTCCGGCACCGGACCGTTCATCTCATGTCTCATTATTTTGTGTCCACGTGTATGTAATTAATTTAGTTAATTGGTTATTCATATTTTTCTTAACTTATTTCCTTTAGTCTTTCAATTCCTTAAGTTCAACTGTCTGTAGTTTATTCATGTCCTAGCCGTGCTAGTAGTTTATGTTTTACAGAGTTGTAAGAAGATAATCAGTAATTTACAGCGGAAGCCTTAAAATAAACATAAACATGGATTTTCATTAACTCTTAAGTTTTATAAAGCATTAGTCCTACTGTGGAAAACCCGAAATAGAGCACACTGTATATAAGGCGACAAATGTATATATATACAAGTACACATGTCTCACCAGTCTCCCATAAACCCAAAATATATTAATAGACCAAAATAAACACATACGAGTAGTGTGTCGAACATTTGGTGAGCTTAGAGACAGTCGCCAAGAATCCCCTTACCCTTACTCGTAGAACGATCTGCACTCAGCTATCACAACAAAATAGATGACAAGTCCGGTAAGTAAAATCCCAAGGAAATTCACTGAGCATTCATATGATAAATTAAAGGAAATTAAATAAATATTATTCAATAAACATGTAGAACGTAAACAGGCAACTGATGGATCATCACATGCATAAATAACAATAAAGCGCAAACATGTGTATCTTTTCCAGACAAACTAAACCATACTCTGGATAACCTCCCCATGATCCCACCAGCTGGAGCACCCAATTGGCCCATCACATGGTCCTCTCGGTGGTCTGTGTAGACCCATGGTGCACCGACACATGTACCGACAAAGTAGCTCGGGTCATCATTCACCAAGGACTCTTAATACACATGCTATGGTCTAGCGTGCCATAAACACACAACGGAATACCCAAGGGGATTCATTTCAACTAATCGTTCAAATAGTGACACAGATGTAGATAACTATAGTAAATAAGGAATAGAATCAAGAATACACTGAACAAGATAGAGTAAAACAGTAATAAAATCAAGTAAATACTCAAGTTGCGTTCTCATGGTTTTACAAGTCTCACACACGTGCTCCGACTTCCTCGGACTCCCGAATTCAACCCGACTAGCTCCCTGATACTGAACTACGGCTCCCTAATTCCCTGAAGTCAAATTTTATAAGTTTAAGTTGGTTACAAGTGTTTGAATATGTATTTAGTTAAAAATCACCAAAAACAACCCTTAGATTTATTTTTCATCTGTCATTAGCGTGCTAATGAGTCTGCTTAGTGCGCTAGGGAGTCTATCTAGCATGCTATTGTTCTTCATTTCGAAGAACAGTTGAGCACCCAGACTGGATAGCGCGCTAGCTAGTCTGGTTAGCGCACTATCTACGTTTGGTGAAAGAATTTTCAATTCCAGAATTTTGTCCCTAACACCCTAATTAGCTATTTTAACCCTATAACTCATTCTCCACTCAATGGGGACTCGAAAACATCATTCAAAATAATAGAAACAACAATAATTAGATCAAAATCATTAAATTCATCCATACATTAGTTTTTCTCGAATCCACCAAAACCCAAGTTCCTTCAAAATTAGTTTATAATTCTCAATTGAAATGTTAATTATACTTGTAATTCATCAAGAATTCATTAAAAACCAGTGACATATTCCTCAAATTCGAATTGACATCAAAACATACCAAATTGAGTTCATTTTCATGTATAGGAGATGAAGAAGATAACTACCTTTTGTTTGATCTTCTAATTTGAACTTCAAATACTGAATTCCAGCTCCAAAATCAATCTCCTCTCCTCTTGTTTTCTAGAATTGCATGTATTTGTTGTTAGTGGAAGTGAGGAAATCCCACTCATATGATATATATATATATATATATATATATATTTGTTATGATCTAATGTGTTATGCGTATCTTGAAGACAATCTTATGGCTCCTAATCAAGTTGTCCACACCTTTTTGACACAAATATATGTTTCCATCTATCCTAGTTTTACATAACTAGGATAATCTAGATACACATCTAGGGTCTACATTAAATTTACCAAACTATAGGCCTTATATCCTTTGATTTAATTAAATTGACTTAGGTCCATTCAATTATATGTTTAGTATTTTTATTTACCAAATTTTACAAATAGTGGTCCCACTAACCCTCGACTACGCGGTACTCGGTGCCTCGCACCCCAGCATGCATCCCGAGACACTCTATAGCCTATTGTTCCTATTAGATTGACTTACTTCATGGTTATATTATCCATTTTAATTGATCAATTAGTCATCTTAACGTGAATTAGTTGATTTTTCTAGTGTGTTCATAGTTTGCCTACCCGATACCTGTGTTGACACGCACTACGAAATGAATACCAGTTACACAATCTCAAACGATAGCAACGTACACACATGCGATGTTATAATAATATAATGTTGAAACATTACATATAAACAACCATCATCCACAAGTAATATATTCTCTCGATTCTCATGTTCGAGTCAACCGAGTTGTCCACGGAATGCCCGAATTACAACCGTTAATCCCTGAGTTTAACATCTCTCTTAATTGATTTGATCAATTAAGAATGTCAGTGTTGTTGTTGATTTTGGTGATTCCCGTCGACAATCTCAAGTACTTCGCAGGTTCTCTTCACCATTGGATACGCCGCTAACTTTTCGACGGTGACTAATCCCTTATTTCATCTCTTTTATTGATGGTTCTCTAGATTTGAATGCTAGGATTTTCGGATGGTGAAGGTGGTTTTTGTTGTTGTTGTTGTTGTTGTTGTTGTTGTTCTTGTTATTGTTGTTGTTGTTGTTGTTGTTGTTGTTATTATTACTGTTATTGTTGTTGTTGTTGTTGTGGTTTTGTAAATATTATGGATTTGAATGCTAGGGTTAGTAATGCTGAGGTCTTGGTGTATTTAAGCCCTACTTTTTTATGATTATCAAAAGAAGAAAAAATATATTCTCCCCATAAAATTGTCAAAAAAAGAGGATATTGTCACCATGAACAAGTACTTGTATATGCATGCATATTCAAATAAATGAGAAAAGAAAGATACAAATGCACAACTTTGTTTCCAACTTAAATTGAATGAACTTAAGAAAATATTTATTTTTCGGTACTAATATTAACAAGCAATCAGGACCTCAAGTTTTAAGAAATAGAAAAGACAAAGTTAAGTCTACTTTGACATTTGTAAATATGAATTTTATCCTCTAGAGACATACTTAGTTAATTTAGTGGTAGTTTCAATGGGTTGAAATGGTCTCACCTATACATGGTGTTGAGAATTTTGCATTTTCTTACGAAAAAATTTGGTTGTTAATGTTGTCATTTTTACTTTGCCCATGCTTAAAAATATGGAAATGCAGATTGAGAGCAAAGATGTGATGAGGTGGTGGTGGACCACATATAGCACCAAATATAGGTCAAAAAAATTGAAAAGGGACTTAACACTAGATAAAATGCTTGTGGCTCAAAGAAACACTACCACCACTAATTTCAATGAAACTCCCAAATCCAATTCTTCTATGTACACAAAAGCCCTATACATGCCCTCTAACATCTCATTTCTCCTCCTCCATACCAAGATTCCATGGAAAAAAACCCTCCATAACAACATATTCCCTTCTCCTTCTCCCTCTCTGTGTTTACAATCTGAATTAAAAGGACATAAAGTAGTTTACATCAAACTCAAATGAACAACAAGAGTTATAAGATGAAAAGAAAAGATAAACTTAATTGATAATATTTTGGAAAAATAGAATTTTTTAGAGTTTCCATTTTTAGGTTGTGATCTTTGTGCTATTGAGTTTCTTTTTGAAAAGTACGAAGATATTCAAAAGGAGAATTTAAAATAAAAACATTCAAATAAAATGGAGGAAACTGAATGAATTGGGAGAATTTAAAATAAAAATATTCAATTGAATTATATGGATTGTTCAAATCTTATATGATTTGAGTCATTCAATATAGCTCAGAAAAAAAGCTTGAACTTTTTCCATGTAATCCTACTGAAATATATGTGAATTGGTGATCTGGTTATGTGAAACATGTAGATGAATTTTACTTGGAGTCTACCATGAACTTGTTCCATGATCCATCACATTGTGTAGTTTTTGATTGACTTCGTATCTACGTAACTACGTTCCCCTGCTTCATTTTTTGATGGGCAATAAAAAGTAAAATAAGATTTTTCCCAATGTGCTTTACATTTACATTTTATTGGATTGATGACTTCAATGGCTAAACTCAACAATTTTGTCAAATTTGTATGTCATTGTGATGCATTGACAAGAAAACTTTCCTTCTTTCATCTTCCCAACTCCTTGTCTTTGCAATGACTGAATTCACAAAAATCATGATAGTCTCGAATTTTTTTTATTGAAAAAAATATTGTAGTAATTATTCGTTCAATAAATATGATTTATTTGCATTTGTCATGTGATAACCATGACAAGTTGTCTAATAATTATAATTGTTGAATAGTCTATCTCGGACAGTTTTAATGATGAATTAATTGTTATTTGACCTTCATTTTATAAGGTTTTCATGCTAGTTTATCGTGGAAAAAGATGTAGTTCCGATGCGCCTAGTGATGATGTTAAGAGTTCAATTCAAGCGATGGGAGCACCATGATGCTTATAGAGTCGTAGAAGATTTTACAAATCAACTTGAGTGGAACCATGAGGATCAAGTTACTTGGAACCAAGGAGATCAAGGTGCATGGGATGAAGAATATGACGTCAACGTTGATTTCAATGAAGAAAAAGAAGAAGATGATAGTGCTCAAGTTGATAATGAAGGATTATTTGGAGAAGACAAAACCCCTCCTCTTTACTTTGGTTGCACAAATTACACAAGATTTATCCATTTCAAAAGTGAAAAAAATAATTTTGCTTGTCTAGCATCCGGGATTAATACTTGCTCACAATGGTTGAGGGCAAGTACTAAAACTATATATATGGATCATAGAAAATTCCTTAGGCATGACCACCATTTGCAAAAAAAATGACGTGGTTTGATGGGAGTTGGAAAGAAGGAGGAACACCTAATGTGATGACCGAAGTCGAAGTTGCAATGACAACCAAAAATATTGTAAATGATTAGGGTAGTATTAAGAGCGGAGAAAAAAAAGGCGAAAAAATTCAGAACCTCTTAAGATTTGGAAGAATAAGTTTATCTTTTTTGATTTTTCATATTCGGATGTGAATATCAATTTTACACGCTTCTCATTTTTCCCCCAATTTACGTTAATTCGGTACACTAAAATTAATTTTATTAATGCGTAGTTACCTTTTTTCAACATCTAGTTTTACGTCACATTTTAAATGTGATGCACATCGAGAAAAAATGTGCGATAGCATTATTGGGACAATTCTTGATTCTAAAGGAAAGTCTAAGAATGGAATTAATTCTCGAAAAGATTTGCAATAGATGGGCATTAGACATCAATTGCATCCACAAGAGGTAGGAAACATGATGTATCTCCCAGCAATGCCAAATACCATTTCTAGAGACAATAAGCATATGTTTTGCAAGAGGTTGGCGAGTATGAAGCTTCTAGATGAATATGGTTCAAATATAGCTAATTGTGTATTGTTAGTGGATTGCAACATTTTAGATCTTAAGTACCATGACTATCATGTTCTAATGCAAAAATTATATTTGTTGCTTTGAAAGGGCTTCTACCTAAAGGACCTCAAATTACAATATTACGGTACTGCAATTTTTTTAATGAACTATGCCAAAGAGTTATAGCTAAAAGGAAAATGTTGAAGCAATAGGAGGATATCGCTAAGATGCTATGCATGCTTGAAAGATATTTTCTTCCGTCCTTTTTCGATGTCATGGTTCACTTGCCGAACCATTTGACTAAGGATGTGCGTTTATGTGGACACGTTCACTATCGGTGGATGTATCCGATTGAACGACATCTTTATTTTAAATTGCGAGGAGCTTTGTTAAATTATTTTTTTCACTTTTGAAATGGATAAATCTTTTCCAATATAATCTTATATAAGATATCTAGGAAAGCTGAAAAAGTTATGCAAAAATCGTGCATGACCTGAAGGATGCATTGCGGAATGTTGTATTGCTGAGGAGTGCTGACAAGTCAATAATTAGACATGTTTTATAGTGTAATTTAGGTTTATTTGAGATATAAATTATGATATTATACTATGTATTCTTTTTTTATGATTTCAATATTTAATTAGGAAAATGAAGAAATTGAAGAAAAATAGGAATAAGAGCAAAATAGTCAATTGGAGAAGAAGTCCAGCGATTTGCATTTACACTAGGAATTGACAGCAGAGAAGTGTTAATGAATCCTCTGCAAATTGGAAATTATACAACAAATCGCTAGCTGAATCGGTGGAGCATAGAGAACCAAATCCAATGATTAACTCAATGATTTGTGTACAACTTAGGAATCTTTGACAAATCGCTGAGATCGCTTACGTGTTTTTTAAATTAATATGAAGAATTTGGGTTTATCTAGGATATGTATAACTTAGAAGACTATAAATAGGACCAGGGGGCTTCAAAATAAAGCTATCTCCAACCTATTTCACATTTTCAATAAGTATTTTACTAGTTTAGTCTATGTTTGAAGCTACAATGGAGCTTTGATTTATTTAAGAGGTATTTATTTATTATTTTATTATATGTTTTAATTATATATTTGCATTGTTTATTTCTAGTATGAGTGAGTAGTTTATCAATCTAAACAAACTCTAGACATGTATATACTTAGGATCGCTAGATAGTTGTAATTAAGGAATAATGAACTTAATGCTTTAAATCTATTCATACACGTCAATCACATATTTAACAAGTTGTCTTTGTGTATTACAACTAATGAAGATTAATATTATATGCATAGTTGCAAATGTGTATTGTGGCATTTTGATTCTGAATCTATGTTTATGATTATTGACAACAATTATAGAAGTAACTAGGATTAATATATTGGGTTTTTTCCCGAGTGGAGGTTCTAGGTGATTATGTTCTAAGTTATTTATTTATTAGCATATTTTGATTTATATTTGATTTAAAAAATGCATGATTTCATTAAGTGTTAATGCTATCATATTTCTACGGTATTGCGTTTTATCTAATAGGTAGATCTACAATGATAAGAATATAGCTTTTCCATTGAATTTAGGAAAATTGGTGGCTAGTTAAAGGCTATCAACCTATTACGAATTAGGATTTAATGATTCCAAGATTCCAAGTGTTAAAATTATAACAATGTTATGAAGTGATGGTTTGTTCTAGTGTTTGAATGCAATTCAAGTATATTACATTGTTTAGTGGGGTTTGTTTAGATATTTATATTATATTGAATTTGAATATTGTTTAATTTGGTATGCATTGAAATGTTTGAATTAGTTTATTTAGTTTGGTTAATTAAGTTAGTAGTTATAGTTTTTAGTTATCTGGTATTTTAATTCCCGTTTAATAAGATTAACTAAATTAAGAAAAACAAGAAATAATACTTTCCTTTGAAGTTTGCAAAATCCCTGTGGAGACGATATCTCATTTACCACTACTACAAATAATAAGAGAAAAAAGGAAACTATTGTGCATGCTCGACACGTGTCAATTTTTGGAACAAGTATCGGGGATTTTTAAATAATTTCTTAGAATTTTATACGTTGTATGGTCTACACACTTCATTGTGTTAATTCTATAGGATCTTTACATGCGTTTGATCCTGAAATAGATAGAATTTTTAATCGAAGTTTAGGACAACAACAACTTAGGGAAAATTTAGCAAATAGGATGGAGGATAACAACAATGATATTAATGACAATGTCATTAGTAATAATAATGATAATAGAGTTATCAACAATAATAGAGAAATAACTTTTAGACAAGCAAATCAAAATGTCACAATATATGAGCCTATGTGTATAGCACAACCTGATGGATTTCCTGAATTTATACTTAGATCTGGATTTATTAGTGCCTTACATAACATCTATGGTAAAGACAATGAAGACCCACAAAAACTCATAAGAGAGTATTAACATAAAGTTAATGGAATTAAACCGAAATAAGGTACTTTAGAACAAGTCAAACTGAAAGCTTTTCCTTTGCATTGAAAGATCAAGCACAAGATTGGTTGTTCTATCTCCCATAAGATTCAATAACTACATAGAATTAAATGTTAGAAGCTTTCCTAGATGAATATATGCATCCTAGAAAAATTAGTTCCTATAGAAAGCAAATATCAGTTGTAAAGATGAAAAATGATGAAGATTTTAATGAATTTTGGATAGATTCTGAATATTAATTTCTTCTTGTCCACAACACGGATATACTCAAAGAGCTTTATTAGAATATTTTTATAAAGAACTCAATTAATTTAAACAAAAGGTTATTAGACACCATTTGTGGTGGATCTTTATTTGAAACAACACCTACTTTAGCAAAAGAAGCATTTAATAAAATGGCAAAACAATCTAAACAATATGGTGAAAAAGTTGAATCCTCAAGAAATAAACTTTATGAAGTTGATAATAAAAGAAATAATGTGTCTGATGATAAAATTGATGAACTATCTAAGATGATTAAGTTGTTAATTAATAATAGATCTAATCAATTTAAAGCTTATGGATTCTGTAATGAGGTTACACATCCTACGGATACAAGTCCTACTTTACATGAAGAAAATACTGAAAAGGTTAATGCAATGATGAATTAATTTTTTGGTCCCCCAAGAAATCAATATAATAACAATGCTTATTATCTTGAAAGACCAAATCTAAATCTTAGTTATGGTCCTCAAAATCAAAACTATAATATTTATAGACAGAGCTCATATGCAATTTTCACCTAATTAGCAACCTCAATAAAATGTTCAACCTACGAATCCAGATTTATAGCAAGTCTTGCATAATTTTATGAACCAAATGTTGGACTAAGTGGTTAGTCAGTTTTAATCCACCCTGGATTTTGATGGAAACAAACAAAGTGAAAGTATACTAATAAGTTTATCAAGTGTGTTTCAGTTAGTCAAAGTTTGCAGAATATCACATCTCAAGTGTTCAAGCCATACAAGTTTAAGATTCGGTCCATACAAGGAAACAAAAATGAAATATCATATTATATGTTGTAACATTGATGTAAGGTACACAGGTTCATTTACGTAAGTCTAATGCATTAGTTCATGAATATCATGTTTTTCAAATTGCTTTTCAAATTTCAAGTGATCATTGGAGTTTTAAATGAAACTCACCACATGAATCGGTCTTATAAGCTCAAACTATGTGAAACCATGTTTTTATATTCACATCATACTTTAAAAACCATTGTGGAAGTTTTCAAAAATGAAAAACTTGTTTTGAAAGGTTTTTAAAAAGAAAAACTTTGTATTTGCAGAAAAGCCCCTATGTAAGTCATGAAATCGGGATTTTTCATTTTCGGGATTTGTGAAAACATCCAGACCACCTAAACAGGTTCTATGACCCTTAACAAAGCCAAGAGTTTCAAACTCCGAAGCTTTGTTGATTCCAACTTTGTGGGGAGTCTAGTGGATAGGAAAAGCATTTCCAGGTTTTGTCATTTGTTAGGAAATTCACTTATATCATGGTTTAGCAAAAAGCAAACTTTTATTGCTTTATCTACGGCAGAAGCTGAGTATGTGGCTGTCGGAAGTTATTGTGCTCAAGTCTTGTACCTGAAACAACAACTTAAGGATTACCAGATCCAAAGTGGTTGTGTTGAAATTTATTGTTGCAACACAAGTGCAATTAACAAATCAAAAAATCTGGTGTTACACTCCCGCACCAAGCACATTGAGATAAGACACCATTTCTTTCACGATCACGTCCAAAAGGGTGATGTTAAACTAATCCACGTGCCCACAGATGACCAACTAGCTGATATCTTCACCAAGCCACTGCCTAGAGACCAATTTACTAAGATTCGGCATGAATTAGGCATGTTTTTTGAATCGGACCTTCTACACATGTTTTAATTGTTCCAATCCTTTTAATATGTTGTTAGTGAGGTTTCCATGGAGTATGAGGTGAATCAGAGTCGTCTGTCAAAAACTCAAAAAATTTAATTTCAAATTCTATAGAGCAATTAGCGCGTTAGGTCTGATAATTAGCACGCTAATTGTCTTTGATTAGCGCGCTAATTCAAGGACCTAGCACGCTAATCGTCCCAGGCCTAGATCACTTATCGACATCATAAGCGCACTAATTATATCATTAGCGCGCTAATCTCGTTCGACCAGGACTAAAATATAACTATTTTTTACCCTAAATTCTTATTTTTCATACACCATTCCTCTTCACTTTGGTCTTCATCCTCTCCAATGACTCTCCCACCATTCCTAGGTAAATTACATTACTTTCTTTGTCAATAAGGGGGAGCACTAGGCTCATCTATGTTAGTCTTTAGTGTTTTGATGTACATTTGCTATGTTGTAGACTCAGCTGTTTAGGCCACAACTACGTTAATGTTCTTTTTCTGCATTTAATATCATGATATTCTTTTTTTGCGTATCTCTGAGTTACTGTTATGTTTTTGTTCATTGCCCTATATTGGTTACATGTGAATGACTTTCATTGATATACCTATTTATGTCTCATAATATGCATGTAGTGAGGGGGAGACTTCCACCCACTGTGTTGGTATTATATTCGTGGCTCATTTTCGGTTATGCTTGTTGTGAGGGGGAGCTTGGCCTCATTTATTGATGTTATCGAAATGAGGAGAAATGTATGCGTTGAACTTGAGATTGTTTGAGATTGCACTATAGATATGAATACACGTGAATTCCATTTTTGATTGTCAAGTTCACATTGTTTCTTATCATCAAAAAGGGGGAGATTGTTGGACTAAGTGGTTAGTCATTTTTACTCCACCCGGGATTTTGATGGAAACAAACAAAGTGAAAGTATACCAATAAGTATATCACATCTCAAGTTTTCAAGCCATACAAGTTCAAGATTCGGTCCACACGAGGAAATGAAGAAGAAAGATCATATTACATGTCGTAACATTGATGTAAGGTACACATGTTCATTTACATAAGCCTAATGCATTAGTTCATGCATATCATGTTTTTCAAATCGCTTTTCAAATTTCAAGTGATCATTTGGAGTTTTAAATGAAACTCACCACTTGAATCGATCTTATAAGCACAAACTATGTGAAACCATTTTTTATATTCACATCGTACTTTAAAAACCATTGTGGAAGTTTTCGGAAATGAAAAACTTGTTTTGAAAGGTTTTTGAAAAGAAAAACTGTGTATTTGCAAAAAAGCCCCTATGTAAGTCATGAAATTGGGATTTTCCATTTTCGGGATTTGTGAAAACAACCGGACCATCTAAACAAGTTCTATAACCCTTAACAAACATGTATAATGATAAGTTGGTTTTTAAATGCTTTTATTAGTCTATTTTAGCATATTTAATGTGAAAGGTTTCCAAAATATATATTTAATTATATTTATTGGTCTTTTCAGGTGAAACGGAGTGCGCGGTTGAATTCGTGGCAAAAAAAATACTCAAATGGAGTATTTACATGTAGTGATCAAACACGGAACAGTTTGCCTCGAGTTACGCATTGCGTGGTGGGTACAGCAGGCCAAGTGACGTAGAAAGTGACACAGTTAAGTAGCTTGAGTCGAGGTGCGGTTGGATTGCCTTGAGATCTGTATTACACTCTTTCTCACACATTCGCATAATGTGTGCCATTTCCAGCTCATTGTCACGTGGCAGTCGTCAATTCACCCAGCTCACCAAAGAACAGCTACGTGTTGGTAACCAATTTGTCCACATGTCCTCAGCATCCAGCTCACCAAAAGTCTTCTCACGCTTCAGCTTGTATAGGATGTGCCTCGAGATGCGCATAAGTACATTCTCCCACTTTTTCGCCGAGTTTTCGAGCGAGCAAAACAATTCTCAAGCTCTGCCACATGTCGCCTTCCAATTCGTCCAGCTCCTCCACAGTTAGCTTTCTCGGCCAATCGCCTGCTGCCACGTCAACTAGAACAACAAACTCGGCCAATTGCCTGCTGCCACGCGTCTTATCTTCCATGCGTAGCACGTCACTCCAGCTGCCACCAACCAATCATAACACGCCACGTCAGCGCACGAATAAAAATAGACCAATCACGAGCTGCCACGTGTACGAAAACCAATTTCACCTCAAAAACAGTCCCTAGATGCTCCTCGGCGCATGGGTTACGAGACCAATCCCCTAAATTAGTTTATCTCACCTCTATAGAGCAATTTTTAGTGGTTTTTCATATTAGGAACTAGGATATTCATACGGGGAGTCTACATTGGAGCCGCCACACACAACTTTTCATACTTTGAGATTGTAAAGATGATGTCCGGCTAGACCAATATTTGCCTAGGTCGAAGGGGAAACATGTGGGATTCATGATTCATGGCATATATTATGCGAGATCTATGATTTTTATTTAATTTGATTTAATTTCTCATATTTCATTGTTGTTGCTTTTAAAGTATATGGTTTAGATCTAGGGTATGTATGTGGCCAGTGCATGTTTTTAGGGGGACAACCTATAGTTATTTGGACCGATACTATCCGTGTAATTGTATTTTTAGACTAATAAAGTGACGAACACTCACCCGTTTGCCGTAAAACCCTTTCGGTTCTTGAGTGTGCGACAATTGAATCTAGGTTAAACCGGGACCGGATGCGATCCTGTTATTTAGGATTAATGTTCCCACATATCCATATTACTGCGGTTAGTGTGTTAAACCAAATTGGTGGATGTCTAGGGTTATACATTAATTAGGGAAGTAGTTAGTGGCGTACATCCTAGCTATCGAGATTAGGGGAATTCGAGATTTCTGGCGGACGTCGATTTTCCATAGCTAATCTAAGAGAAACTGAATTAATAACTTTTTGGAATGATTGAGGACTATTAAATGCCATTGAATCTTGATTCCTGTTTGTGGAACTGTAGACTTAGGTGATTTCTTCTCATTGATATTATTTTTGCGAACTTTTTATTTATGCTAGTTTAGTTAATTATTTCCTTGAACTTTTTGAAAACCCCCCATTTTTAGTTAACTTGGAGTAAAACTCAAGTCCTGTGGATTCGACCCCGTATTTACCACTACTACACCCTTGTGGTTGGTAACTCAATTGTGGGTTATATTTGGCACGCACGACACGTGATCAAATTTTAGCGCCGTTGCCGGGGACTTAGTCCTTACTCCCAGTTTAGGTTTCATTTCTTTTATTTTTCTTAGTTTTATGCTACCACACCTCACTCAGTCAAAATCGGTTGGTTAATCATTACTTTTCGATCTTGAACCGGAGAGAACATTTCATAGGTGGATTAGAGAGACCCAACTTAGGCAACAAGAAGGCCAAAATCTTTTGAACATGGTTGTAAATCACCAAATCATTATGGGTCACACCAATTAAGAGCTTCAAGCTCTTTTGGTGCAATAACCCCATTGTATTAACTATCCGGATAATGCCGGAGACTTTGAATTGAGGTCCGGGTTCATTCACTTCCTACCATCCTTTCATGGTGGCGAGAATGAGGATCATGTAACTTCTTTAAAGGAGTTTCAGACTAACTGCAAGTCAATGAAACCCTCTAATGCAGACGAGGACACGGTTAAGCTTCGATCTTTTCCATTTTGCCTTGAAGACAAAGCCAATGAATGGCTTTTCTACTTTCTGCCCGGCTGCATTAACTCTTGGAATGAGATGACAACCGCGTTTTTGAATGAATACTTCCCTGCGGATAGAGTTGCTCAATTCATCAAGGATATATGGAGCATTAAAATGAGGTCGGGCAAATCATTTAGTGCATATTGGGATCGTTATAAGCGATTGATTGCTAGCTGCACGCAGCATGGCCAGTCTTAGAAGGCCATAGCCCATTTCTTCTATGTTGGCATGTCACCCATAGAATAACACATGATTGATAATGCGTGTAGGGGTCACATTCGAGATAAAACTCCTGCCCAAATGAAGCAACTGTATGAGGACATTGCACAATAGTCATGCCTTTATAGTGATCTTGATGCTACTTCTTACCAAAGTCTGACTGTAAGGAGTGTCTCGGGGCTACTGACAAGAAAATTGACCAACTAACCTCCATGATGGAGCGTCTCCTCTCCTCTGGCAAAGTGCAAGTCAAAGCTTGTGGCTTTTGTACTGCCACAAATCATGCAACTGATGAATGTCCTACTCTCTTTGAGGACAATCAACAGGCTAATGCCATAGGTAATCAGTTTTAAGGACCATCTAGAGTCCCATTTGGGAATACATACAATCACACGACGGCGAGTAACAACCCGAACTTCAGTTACAGGCCTCAAAATTAGAACTATCAGACCTTTGTCCCTAGAGGTCAACCATTGCCTACACCCTCTAATAATTCCTTTTCACTTGAGGATATGTTAAAAGCCTTTATGGGTCAACAAAGCCAATTTATGAGTGAAATGGCCCAATTCAAGGCTACCACTGAGAAATCCATCAACGAAACAAAATCAATGGTTTGAACTCTTCAGGTTCAAATGGACCAAGTGACACAACAGAATGGACGTTTTGAGGATAAGGGAACGTTGTCTTCGCAACCTTACCCGAATCCTAACGCGAGTGCTAACGCAGTTACACTTCGAAGTAGTAAAGAGTTGGAGGGACCCAAAAGGAACAATGGGTCATCTAATGCCAAAGACCAGGTAAATGAGGAAGAACACGAGAGAGTAGTGACTCCATTTGTCCCTAAACAGATGGTAACTTATCAAAAGGAAGCACCGTCCACATTCAAGGTCAAACCTCCTTTTCCACAACGACTCATCTTAGATAAGAAAAAGGAGGAAGAGAAAGAAATTCTCGAGAACTTTCGGCGAGTGGAAATCAATATTCCACTCCTCGACGCTCTGAAGTAAGTCCCTAGGTACGCAAAGTTCCTTAAGGGACTATGCACTAAAAAAGGGAAACTCAAAGGCAACGAAAAAGTCTAAATGGGAGAAACTGTCACGGCTATCGTACAAAAGAAGTTGCCTCCTAAAGGCAAAGACCCTGGGATGTTCTCAGTACCTTGTTTTATAGGTGATGTATGCATTCAGAGGGCTATGTGCGACCTTGGCGCTTCCATTAATGTCATGCCATTGTCTATTTATTAGACATTGCATGTAGGCCCATTAGAGGAGACTGGTATTGTCATTCAGTTGGCAGACCGTTCAGTTGTAAGACGCGTAGGCGTTCTCGAGGACGTTCTAGTTTGAGTGAATGAGGTTGTGTTTCCTGTCGACTTCTACGTGGTAGATACGAAGGGGAGCCATTCCCCAATGCTTCGTTAGTACTCCTTGGACGACCGTTTTTGAAAACAGCGAAGAAGAAGATAGATGTTGATGATGGATCTCTTACCATGGAGTTTGAAGATGAAGTCATCAAGTTTAACTCTATGACTCGATGCGATACCCCAGTGATGTGTCGTCTGTGGTGTATACCATGGACTGTGTGGATCCCTTCGTTGAGCAGACCTTTCTCATTAATGGCGATGATGAAGTTAAAGTAGTGTTAGAGAATCATATTGACACTACTTATATCCACGAGAGTATTCTGACCCTCGATACTGATGTCGATGATGTTGTTTTTGAGTTGGATTCATTCCAACCCCTGCCCCCAAGTGTCTATTATTTGGAGTTGCCTACTTCTGACTCCGAAATTTCTCCCTCCTTAGTTAAAGCTCCCATACTTGAGCTAAAGCCATTACCTGAGCACCTAAAGTACATGTTTTTGGGTAAGAATGACACACTCCCTGTGATCATCTCGGCCAAAATTACACATTTGGAGGAAGAGAGGCTTCTTCGAGTACTCCAGGAGTTTAAACAGGCTATTACGTGGACCATAACGGATATCAAAGGTTTGAGCCCTTCCACTTGCAAGCATCATATATATGGAAGAGGGGTCAAAACCTATGAGAGAAGCCCAAAGGAGGCTCAAATCCGCTTATGATGGAAGTCGTGAAGAAGGAGATACTGAAGCTCCTTGATGTTGGCATGATTTACTCCATCTCTGATAGTAAATGGGTAAGCCCTATCCAGGTGGTCCCTAAGAAAACGGGATTCACGGTAGTCACCAATTCACATGGTGAGTTGGTTCCAACCCGCATTCAAAATGGATAGCGAGTATGCATTGACTATAGGAAGTTAAACGCTTCCACCAGGAAGGATCACTTCCCCTTACCATTCATTGATCAGATGTTGGAGAGACTAGCTGGTCGTTCTCATTATTGCTGTCTTGACGGCTATTCCGATTTTCATCAGATACTGGTAGCGCCTGAAGACCAAGAAAAGAATACATTCACTTGTCCGTTTGGCACTTTTGCCTATCGGCGCATGCCCTTTGGGTTATGCAATGCACCTGCCACCTTTCAAAGATGCATGGTAAGTATCTTCTCAGATTTCGTTGAGAATTTCATTGAGGTCTTTATCGATGACTTTACTGTTTACGGTGATTCATTCGATAGTTGTCTCAATAATCTGACAAAGGATATGAACAATGAAAAGTGTCATTTTATGGTGGACCAAGGTCTTATTTTGGGACACATTGTCTCAACCAGGGGCGTAGAGGTAGACCAAGCTAAAATTGATGTTATCAAGAAACTTCCCTACCAAACGAACATGAGGGAGATTAGATCTTTCGTTGGACACGCTGGTTTTTACCATTGTTTCATCAAGGACTTTTCGAAGATCGCACAACCCCAATGTCATCTACTCCAAAAGGACGTGCCTTTTAATTTTGATAAGGCATGTAAGAGTGCATTTGATGCACTGAAAGACTCACTTACTAGCACACCAGTGATTCAGGCCCTAATTGGGAGCTTCCATTTGAAATTATGTGTGATGCTAGTAATCATGCAGTGGGTTCAGTCTTAGGACAGAGAGTCGGGAGAACTTCATATGTCATTTACTATGTTTCTCATACTCTAGACGCGGCTCATATGAACTCCACCACTACTGAGAAGGAGCTCCTTGCCGTTATCTTCGCACTTGAGAAGTTTATGCCTTATATTTTAGGAACCAAGGTTATCATTTACTCTGATCACGCTACCTTGAAGTACTTGATAAGTAAAAAGGATGCCAAACCTAGGCTCATTAGATGGATACTCCTACTATAGGAGTTTGACATCACAATCAAAGATAAAAATGGTGCAGAGAATCTAGTCGCAAACCATCTCAGCAAAATTGAGAATGGTGAGAGTCTTACCCCTCTTATTGATGATTTCCCTGACGAGTACATCTATGCCATTATGGAAGATCTCCCCTGGTACGCCGATTTGGTGAACTATATCACCGGGCGAGCTATATCCTCACCTTTCGAAGGCTTAGAAGAATAACGTTAGGAGCAATGCTAAGTACTATGTATGGGATGACCGTACTTATAGAAATTCTACTCTGACCAGGTTATCAAGCGTTGTGTTCCTTAGACTGAGAGTCACTCCATCTTGGCTTTTTGTCATACTTATGCCTGTGGTGGCCACTTCGGTCCCCGTCGGACAGCTAGGAAAGTTCTTGAAAGTGGGTATTACTGGCCCATTATTTTCCATGATTCATACATGTTTACCAAAACTTGTCCAGACTGTCAAAAAATTGGTAACCTTGGTCATCGGGACCAAATGCCACTTACCTCGATTAATATTTGTGAGATATTTGACTTATAGGGTATAGACTTCATGGGACCGTTTCCAGTGTCATTTGGTAATGTTTACATATTCTTGGCAGTGGACTACGTGTCTAAGTGGGTGGAAGCTAACGCTACACGCACTAACGACTCTAAAGTGGTATGGGAATTCCTTAAATCGAGGATTTTCACAACATTTGGTACCCCACGTGCCCTGATCAGTGATAGAGGCACTCACTTTACAACTGTATGGTTGAAAGTCTTCTGAGGAGGTACAATGTCACTCATCAAACGTCTACAGCGTATCATCCCCAAACGTGTGGCCAGGTAGAGGTCTCTAATATGGAGATCAAATCCATCTTAGAAAAGACTGTGAATCCTACTCGTAAAGATTGGAGTACATGTCTTGATGATGCATTTGGGCTTACCGAACGATGTTTAAAACGCCAATCGGGATGTCCCCATATTGCCTTGTGTTTGGTAAAGCTTGCCACCTACCAGTCGAGCTCGAGCATAAATCCTACTGGGCTGTTAAATAGCTTAATATGAAGCTCGCCAAAGCTGGAAAAGAGAGAAAGCTCACTCTCCAAGAATTGGAGGAAATTAGGAACGACGCGTATGAAAATGCGCGGATTTATAAAGAAAAATGAAAGCGTTCCATGATTGAAATCTCTCTAGGAAATCTTTTCGTATTGGTCAAAAAGTGCTTTTATTTCAATCACGTCTTAAGATTTTTGCAAGTAAGCTGAGATCGAGGTGGACAGGATCGTATATTGTGATTGCAGTGTATGATCACAGTGCATTGGAGATTCAGAGTTTGGAGACTGGTAATGCTTTTAAAGTGAACAACCACAGATTGAAGATCTTCTATGAAGACTTCCCGAGCCATAATGTGGAGGTCGTCTCACTTGCAACGCCAGTCTACACCGATTGACAGACTCAGATCAAGTCGAGCAAACGACTTTAACCAAAAGCGCTACTGGGAGGTAGTCCAAAGTTTGATAAGTATTATTTTTTTATTCATTTTAGTATTTTCTTATCATTATGCATGAACTTGTATCATCTTTCATCTTATATCTATCATGTTCTTTCACCATCTTGTTTGTTTTCTATGTGTGGACCTCTGGACTTGTTTTGAACCTTGAGGACAAGGTTCGGAATAATTTTGGGGGTGTTTTAGGGATTGTGGATTGTTTTCGATGGATTCTTTTGTGAAAGACCGCAGGTGAGATCGTTTATTTTTTTATATACGGATATCGGATGATAATGGTGGTGTTTTATATCATTTCTTCCATTTCTTCCATTTCTTGTCCATTCATATTTCTTTCTCATTTCATTAGGATTTGATACACTTTCATGCATATATATTTAGTATTTTTTCATTTTTTTGTTGTTTAGAGTCACCCGAGACTTTGTTCATGCATTTGGTTGTAGATGAATAAATTACAGTTGCTTTTTTACTTGAAACTTAGGGAAAACTAGGAGAAACACTCAATCGAGTACGTAGCTGAGCATTTTTATGATTTCATGATTAGGGACTAAGTTGATGGTTAGACTTTTTGCTAGATAACAAAAGGTAGTAGACGGTCAGACTTATGCAAGTTTTGATATTTTGATCCACATTGAGGGATTTGCTTGATTATAAGGGCTAACAAGAGTGTTATAAAAAATAGAGAGTCCCACGGGTTTCCACAGGAAATGGAGTAGGGAATCTGATGGTGGAAAAAGTGAGAGAAGTGGTCCACAGGAAATGTAGCAGGGATCATATTAATTGAAAGAAAAATTTGAGGAAAAATAGAGAAAATAAGATGAGTAAAGGTGGAAGTTGTGAAACTCCTCAAATAAAAGATTTAGCTCGAGTGCTTTCACTTGATTAAGTGAGATTTTAAACTTGCGTGCTCAAATGTATAGACCAATAAAACTCGTGAGTAGTTGATGGCCTTTGTCTTGACCGGATCTATATCTTAAAAGTGTGATCTTAATTGTGTTTGAGTTGCGAGTCTTGACATATCATAACTCTAAAACTTTTTGAGTTGCTTATTAATTTGGTGGCTATGTAAATCAAAGGGACTCCATGAATTTTGAATCAGGTACATGTCTATTTTATGTTGTCATTTACACCTTTGCTCAGGACATGCAAAGACTCAAGTTTTGGGGTATTTGATAAGTTGGTTTTTACATGCTTTTATTAGTCTATTTTAGCATATTTAATGTGGAAAGTTTCCAAAATATATATTTAATTATATTTATTGGTCGTTTTCAGGTGAAACGGAGTGCGCGGTTGAATTCGTGGCAAAAAAAAACTCAAAATGGAGTATTTACATGTAGTGATCGGACACCGGACAGTTTGCCTCGAGTTACACGTTATGCGGTGTGTAGAATAAGAGACAGCAGGCCAAATGAAGCAGAAAGTGACATAGTTAAGTCGCTTAAGTTGAGCTACTGTAGGATTGCCTCGAGATCCGCATTACACTCTTTCCCACACATTCGCATAATGTGTGCGATTTCCAGTTCGCTACCACGTGGCAATCGTTGATTCGCCCAGCTCGCCAAAGAACAGCCACGTGTCGGCAACCGATTCGTCAACATGTCATCAGCGTCCAGCTCACCAGCAGTCTTCCTACGCTTCAGCTGCCTTAGGATGTGCCTCGGGATGCGCTTCAGCACATTCTCCCATTTTTTTGCTGAGTTTTCGAGCGAGCAAACCAATTCTCAAACTCCGTCACGTGTCGCCTCCCGATTCATCCACCTCCTCCATAGTTAGGTGTCTTGGCCAATCGCCTGCTGCCACGTCAACATGAACAGCAAACTTAGCGAATCACTTGCTACCACGCGTCACGTCTTCCATGCTCAGCACGTCACTCCAGCTGCCACCAACCAATCAGAACACGCCACGTAAGCGCACAGTAGGAAAATGGACCAATCGCGCGCTGCCACATGTAGGAAACCCAATTTCACCCTAAAAAAGTCCCTAGATGCTCATCGGTGCACGTGTTACGAGACCAACCCAAAAAATTAGTTTATCTCACCTCCGAAAAGTAATTTTTAGTGGATTTTCATATTAGGAACTAGGGTATTCATACGGGGAGTCAACATTGGAGCCGCCACACATAACTTTTCATACTTGGTGATTATAAAGATGATGTCCGGCTAGACCACTCTTCGCCTAGGTCGAAGGGGAAACAAGTGGGATTCATGATTCATGGCATATACTTTGTGAGATCTATGATTTTTATTTAATTTGATTTAATTCCTCCTATTTCATTGTTGTTGCTTTTAAAGTATATGGTTTAGATTTATGGTATGTATGTGGTCAGTGCATGTTTTTAGGGGGACAACCTATAGTTATTTGGACCGATAGTATCCGTGTAATTGTACTTTTGGACTAATGCAGTGACGAACACTCACCCGTTTGCCGTAAAACCATTTCGGTTCTTGAGTGTGCAACAATTGAATCTAGGTTAAATCGGGAGAGGATGCGATCCGATTATTTAGGATTAGATTTCCCACATATCCATATTATTGCGATTAGTGTATTAAACCCGATCGGGAGATGTCTAAGGTTATACATTAATTAAGGAAGTACTTAGTGGCGGACGTCCTAGCAATTGAGATTAGGGGAATTAGGAATTTCTGGAGGACGTCGATTTTCCATAGCTAATTTAGGAGAAATTGAATTAATAACTTGTTGGAATGATTGGGGACCATTAAATGCCATTGAGTCTTAATTCCTACTTGTGGATCCGTAGACTTAGGTGACTTCTTCTCATTGATATTATTTTTGCGAACTTTTTATTTTTGCTAGTTTAGTTAATTATTTGCTTGAACTTTTAAAAAACCCCCCATTTTTAGTTAACTTGGAGTAAAACTCAAGTCATGTGGATTCGACCCCGTATTTACCACTACTACACCCTTGTGGTCGATAACTCGATTGCGGGTTATATTTGGCACGCACGATAGTATTTAGCCAGAGTTGAAGCGTATGAAAAATCATTACAAAAGTCTGAATTAATTGATAAGGTTAAAAATAATAAGGTTTCTGATAATTTGAATGAAGGCATGTATTCATATTCTACCATCCACAACGATTAGCTGATGTTAGGGAGGAAGAAAACAATGAACACATTCTTGAAGTGTTTAGGAAAATAGAAATCAATAAACCATTTATGGAATTTATTATGCAATTTTCTAATTATGATGAAGTTTTGAAAGAATTCTTTGAATTGAAGGATAAATTTTTTGAAGAATCTAAAGAACACTTAGGACAAAAGGTGTATGTGCTAATTAAAAATAAAATACCTAAGAAATATTTCGATCCAAGAATTTTTGGAATACCTATTACATTAGGAACTTCTTTTATAGATTTTTCTATGTGTGATCTTGGAGCATCAATTAATGTTATGTAACTTAAACTATATAAGTCATTGAAAATAATTGACTTATACACCTATTAATTTTACATTAGCTGACAATACAATTATTAAACCTTATGGTTTACTAGAAGATGTCTTAGTAAAAGTAAATGATTTAGTATTTCTAGCTGATTTCTATGTCATGGAAATGAGAGACTCGATATAATCTAAATCTATGCCCGTACTTGTAGGAAGACTGTTCTTAAAACGGCTAATACAAAGTTAGATATCTTTGACGGAATAATGTCTACGGAATTTGAAAACAAAACTATCACTTTCATTTCAATGATGAATATTTCTATGATAATTCTGATGAATTTAATAATGAACAAACTACTAATAATGGATCTTTAAAATTAAATCATCATAAAGTTGAAGTATATGTTATTAATGCAGTAACAATGGAAGAAGAAAATGCTATGAAAAAAAATAAGCAAGTTGAAGACACTTAAAATCAAAAGACAATAACTCAAGAATGGAGGGTTAAGCAACCAAACAATGTTGAGAATCATATTAAGATGGAGTAATTTAATTCTATAAAGAATAATAAAAAGAAAAAGAAGAATTTAGCAACTACCAAGCTCGATGATTTAGGAGATATACATAAACATAAAAGTCAAATGGGCTTGGTATTTTAAAGTTATTTATGATACATGTTTTAGAGCAAACTATATGCCAATTCACTTCTTTCTTCATACTCAACTGGAATTGAATGTGCTTGCTTCTAAAAAAGTTATTTTACCAAACGGTTATTTAGTGAAACCAATAGGTTGGTCACTAATATACCAGTCCAAATTTATAAGTACATTATTTCCAAATAATCTGGTTATGCCAAACTTTATCAATGAAGATCTTCCATTAATCTAAAAATGACCTTTCTTAACCACTTCGCTAGCTGTTATGGATACTCTGAACAAAATTATCACTTTTAGGGTTCATGACAGAGCAATCACTTTCTGAAGTGGCACTAAAGTGGACAATCCTACACTTAAGTTTATAGAACTAGTCTAGAACTGCGTGGTTCCGTCGAGCTAACGATAGTAAACAAAAGCACTATATGGGAGGCAGCCCATACTCTATCTTTACTTTCAGTTTTAGTATTATGATTAAATAGATGTTTTTATATTCTCTCAACTTTTAACTCTTATAATTGGGATATTTTAGAAATTTAATTCCCGAATAATTTCGTGTATGGGGGTTGAATGAGCCAATTAATTTATGTATTATATTATATTTTATGCATTAATTTTATGTTAGTTGGCTATTTATAGTAATGAAAATAGTATTTAGTACATATCATAATTAAATTCTGATAATTTTTTATAATTCCACCTTTTATTGTACATAAATGTGATAAATATATGGAAAAATCAATTAAATTCGAAAAATAGTTAAAATAGGTTTGTGATTTCCCAGCGATCCCAGTTTGTACTAGAAAATCTATAGCATTGTGCAGAGTTTTCAGTGTAATTTCAAGTTAGCAATTTATCACTGATTTGAACTTATAACTAGGATTCACCGAACTAATCGTTGAGCCATTAATGCTCATTTTCAGTGATTTTGTCAACGATTTCCTAGTGAATCCACTAAAACCCTGATTCGCTGAAAATAAATACGAGTTTTGAAAAATAGAAACCCTAAATTGTCATATTAATGCATTTCACACTTACAAACCATTGCGACTTTTCAATCAAGAAACCAATTTTCGACTAGATTCAACTTTTCAAAACTAGATTTTATTGTATTTAAGTGATTCCCACCTCAATCTTCACACATCCAATCCAAAAAATTTGGTGAGTTTTAAGAGTGCAGAGCCACCTAGGGCTTAAGCAAGGGCAATTCGAATTAGAGCTTGGATGAGTGTTCTAAAGGAGTTTAGAGTTTCAATCATGAAAGAATCACTTTCAAGAAGGTAATCAATGAAAACCCTAACCTTTTCTTGATTACATTTTTGGTTTTTTCATCTATTTTGGATTATTATCAAGTAAGAAGCTAAGTTTCGAAATTTTTACTCTAAATTGGTCTTGATATTGAATGTTTTCAATTACAATACTAGTTTGGGAGTAGTGTGATGATTTATTTATTGTTATCAAATTTTTGAACTATTTTTCATATATAGCGAATGGATTGAATTTTATACGCGAAATAATTTGAGATTAAGTTTTCAATGAGTTTGGGGTTTTGTGTTTGCATATCGTATTATTTGAATTACTTACGAACGATTGTTCTAATGATGTTTTATCGATAAATTTCATACGACTTTCAAACTCTCTATTTATAAATGACTTATTCGATGAATTTTTCCTTATTAGATAGATATGTTAAATTTTACCGAACATTTTTCTGACAAATTTGGTTTTAAATGGTTTTACACGTTCATGCTTTTATGTGTACTTATCCAAATGGCCGGAAATGGAAATGGTAGAGGTTCAAGATAAGAGAAAGGAAAGGGGAAGTTACTGTAGAAATCGAAGAATAAATCCAAAGTTTCCCAAATCCAACCTACGTCAATTTTTATTAACACACCTAGAACTAGACTACAAAGAGAGCTTACTCCACCTTCATCATTTAGTTATAATACTGAGGATGATTATGTAGATGAGGGGGGATGTGGAAGAATTTGAACAAGAGATACAGACGGGGTGAAAAATTATGTACTTAGGAAGGAAAAACTTGTCAATGACAAAGCTTTTGATAAATTAGGAATGATTTAGTGAAAGATAGGAATTTGATCCCGGAGAGGGGATTTAATGTGAAGAATGAATTGAAATATAGGCTTAGGATACTAGATATCATTGAGACAAGGAACTGGGGATTTTTAACTAGATACTACAACCACCTAAACCTAGAGGATGTTCCTAGTGAGAGGGGATGTAATATTCTAGTGCGAGAGTTTTATGCAAATACATACGGAAGTGAAATTAAAATAGAGTCACGAGTTCGAGGAAGAACAATGGATTATTTCGCTGTAAGAATAAACAAGTATTTTGGTTTACCAGAATTTCACCAAAAATAAAATGATGAGTACCCAAAGCCCGAATACGCCATTAAGTACCACTACCCTATCGAGATAATTAGGGGAGGTTTAGAGGCAATCCGTGGTGATGGATTCATTTATGATATGGAATGGTATCAGAAGCACATAACCACCAATTTTTTTAGGAAAATCACAAAAGCTTGGTGTTATTTCATCAACATCAGCTTACAGCTAAGCCTACAATATTATGTGATCATGAACTATAAAGCTGCCTTATCTTACCACATCATCATTTAGGATATTTAGATGTTGGAAAAATTATCGACAAGTCGATAAGGAGTGTCATTACCCCAAAGAAAAATAACGGACTACATTTTCCTTTAATGATCACGGCTGTAAAGCAGATCAAGTAAACATGGCAAGACTTGATATGGATGTTCTACTAGAGAAATCCATCATGGACAAGGTCATAGAGGATATGGACGAGTAAATTGTTATGAAGACAATGAGGATAAGAAAGAGAAGGCTGAGATAGCCAGATGAGAGACATAGCAGAGAAGGAAAAAATTAGAGATGACATGAGGAGAATTTTGGAGGAAATGTCATAAGCTCGACATAATTCGAATGTGGAGCAACCTGTTAGGGATTATGATGGCATATACATGGAAGATTCAGAGTTGGCCTTCATGGGTGCAATTCTGCGCTATCAAATGACAACTCCGAGAAATCAAGAACTGGTGTTCGAAAACCAGAGGGCCTCAACAAGGTGTATTCATAAGATGGAGAGAGCAATATCTATAAGACATAAATGACAAGGAGAGGCAGAAGTTTATGTACCATATACGCAGATGAGGCTACCACTTAATAATAGTCTTAATGTTCCAACACTGCCAGGTCAGGACTACTACCTCTATGACCCCACTGCGAGTTACCATTCTCAGAGGATTGATCTAGTAGAAGACGATGATGATGCAACTTACGAACGACATTGATTTCCTTACTCTATTTATCTTCTTTATTTTAGAGTGTTATTTTGTGAGGTCTTCTATGTAACTCAGGTTATGGTGATACTTTGTTATTAGGTGGTGCTATACTATGTGCTCTGTTATTGGTAATTTGATACATATGTGATACATAGATGATGTTTATTCTAATTTTTATGCACTATATTTTATGAAAATTCTATATTGCGTTAATTTATATTGATTGTTTATCCAATTTATGATTATTTCAATTCCTTTATACTTCATGCGGTATATTAGTTTTGTTGTAAATCTCAACTTCATTCTAAAACCTTGAGGGCAAGGTTTAAAATGAGTTTGGTGGTATTTTAGGTGAAGTATGACAATGATAGCAAAGAAAGCAAAAAAAGTTAGAAAATAAGTCGAGAATAGATGCAAAGTTCAAAAAGATCTTATGTTCAAGTAAGTTGATGAAATTTTACAAATTTCTTCCGAATTCAAGTATGAATTTCATTTTACTTTATTTTTACTTAGAAAAAAATGATAATGAAAATGAATATAATGAATAGATTTTTAAATGCAAGTGATATTTTTACCCAAGTTAATTTTATGATAAAATGATCAATTTTTATACCATTTTTATTAACTTTACTAGCTGACGTATACACTGAATTTAATGTGTTGTGTTAGTCACAAGAATGGGTAGAAGATCGAAACAATAGTGTAAGATGAACAAGAGAGATTTTTAAGAATCTTGTGATACAAAAACTATTGATTAAATATTTTTGCAGTGTATATATAAAGAAAGTTATTATACCGCAATTGAAAGAAGAAATAGGGAAGAAATCGATGAATTTCTATAAGTTAGAAAGCATATTTTCTTCAACTTTAGTGAACAGTGAGAAGTGTGAACAAGAGTTTACAAATATATAGAAATTCCTATAGTAACTATAGGAAATGGAGCAGAGAATCTATAGTGGGAAAAATGTTAGAATGTCCACAGGAAATGGAGTAGGGACTCAAAAGCAAAAGCAACAAAAAATAATAAAGAAAGAATAATTAGGATGGAGTAGAAAAAAATGAGAGATCAAAAAGATGGATGTTTCTTAAACTCTTCAAAGAAAAGATTTAACTCGAGTGCTTGAAACTTGAGTTAAGTGAAGAATTTCTTAATCTAACACGTGTCAAACGATATATTCATTGATATTTTGATAAAATCCCTATTGATTTTGATTGTGCTGCTATTATAAAGTATTTTCTAAAATTAAAATTAATCTAGTGGTTTTTGTATTTTGAGATTTTATATTAGTTATCGTAAGTTTGATCCTTGTCAGTGGAGATTGGGAAAGCCTATATTGTGTACTGGTCTTGGTAATGAACTTTAAGTTTAAAGAGTGTTGCATTGGGTGGTTGAGTTATCATTAAGGGATGTTTTGTTTTATATAGATCATTATATTCTATCATAACTTTTATTTACTTTTGGGTAATGTGTTTTCATTTGAAAATCACTTCTATTTTCAAAATTTTATTAATTTAAAATGAAGATGAATTATATTAAAATCAATATATAAAGAATGAAAAGTGAATATGATTAAGAGTATTCATTTGCTCGAGATAGCAAAGTGCTGAGTTTTGAGGTATTTGACAAGTCAATAATTAGTTAGGTTTTATAGTGTAATTTAGGTTAATTTAGATATAAATGATGATATTACACTAGGTATTCTCTTATTTTTGTGATTTCAAGATTTAGTTAGGAAAATGAAGAAATGAAAGAAAAATAGGAAGAAGAGCAAAACAATCAATTGGAGAAGAAGACCAGCGATTAGCAAGTGATTCGCATTTACAATAAGAATGACCACATAAATCGGTACTTGAGAAATGTTAGTGAATCCTCAGTGAATTGGAAATTATACTAGAAATCACTAGTTGAATATGTAGAACACAAAGAACCAAATCTAGTGATTAACTCTGCAATTTATGTACAACTTATGAATCGCTAACAAATCGATGAGGTCGGTTATGGACTTTTTAGATTAATATGAAGAATCTGGGTTTATCTAGGATATGTATAACTAGATAGACTACAGATAAGACTAGAGGACTTCGAAATTAAGCTCTCTCTAACCTATTAATAAGTCTTTTATTAGTTTAGTTTATGTTTGAAGCTACATTGGAGCTTTGATTTATTTAAGAGGTATTTATTTATTTATTTTATTATGTATTTTAATTATATATTTGCATTTTTTATTTCCAACATGATGGAGTAGTTTATCAATCTAAACAAACCCTAGACATGTATATACTTTGGATTGCTAGATAGTTGAAATTAAAAAAATCAAGAACTTGATGCTTTAATCTATTCATACATGTCAATCACAGATTTAACAAGTTGTTTTTGTGTATTACAACTAATGAAGATTAATATTCCATGCATAGTTACAAATGTGTATTGTGGTATTTTGATTTTGCATCTATGTCTATGATTAATGACAACAATTATAGAAGCAGTAATTAGGATTAATCTATAGGACTTTTTCCGAGTGGATGTTCTAGGTGATTGTGTGCTAAGTTATTTATTTATTAGCATATTTTGATTTATATTTGATTTAGATTAGGCATGATTTTCATTGAGTGTTAATGCTATTGTATTTATATGGTATTGCGTTTTATCCAATAGGTAGATCTACAATGATAAGAATATGATTTTTCCATTGAATTTAGAAAAATCGGTGGTTGGCTAAAGGCTATCAACCTATTATGAATTAAGATTTAATGATTTCAAGATTCCATGTCTTATGATGATAACTTTGTTATGAAGTGATGATATGTTCTAGTGTTTGAATGCAATCCAAGTATATTACATTGTTTAATGGGGGTTTGTTTAGATATTTATATTATATTGAATTTGAATATTGTTTAATTTAGTTTGCATTGAACTATTTGAATTAATTTAGTTAGTTTGGTTAATTAAGTTAGTAGTTGTAGTTTTTAGTTATTTGGTATTTTAATTCCCATTTAATTAGATGAACTAAATTAATAAAAACAAGAAAAAATACTTTCTTTTGAAGTTTGCAAAATCTCTGTGGCGACAATATCTCATTTACCACTACTACAAATAATATATAGGAAAATAAGAGAAACTATTGTGCACGCTCGACACGTGTCAAGTGCTCACGATTTTATTCTAATATGTTAGAATAACCATTTGATGTTGGAGATCAACAATCTCAAAGCAAGAATGCTAGAAATGGGAACATTGGTAGGAGAATCAATTTCTAAACTATGTTCAATAACGTTGAGGGATGACTTATTACAAAAAGCTCATCGATGTGATTTGTTTAATACAACAATTATGGAACCTTATTTGTAGTAAGTATATCAGTTATTGAAATTATTTTATTTATATGGATTGAATTATGACTATTTCTATTTTCTAAATATATATGTGTAGAATGCATATAGATGAGTGGAAGCAAACTAACAAACTTCTCGCTAGACAACAAGGTCAGCTATGGATGAAACATACTAATTCATTTAGTAAATGGTTCAAAGAAAAGGTTAGTAGATGTTCCACAATAGTTTACTTTCTATTTTTATATCATGAGACCCACCAATCACATTCATATTCCATGTTCTCAACAAGTTATATAATTCTCTTTACAGGTTAAGTTTGAGAATATTGAATCGTCATGTTTGTTACCGTGGCTTTCTCGTAAATATAAAAAACAAGCATTATCATGTTTCGATTACATTGTAAATGGATTGAGGTTTAACACGAAAGATGTGAATAGAGTCACACAGAATAGCAGCTTTTCAATTGATTCGTCAAGTTTATGTATGTCAAAATAGGGAGAACATTCAAAAGTGAGTGTTGTTCTTTATTATGGGGTCATAAAGAACATCATTTTATTGGACTATCGAGTTCTTCATGTTCCGGTGTTCTTGTGTGACTGGGTGAACGAAGGCAAAGGCATGAGATCCGAAAATGGATTTACCCTACTTAATCTTCATCAACAACAAGCTAAACAAGTATTTTATGCTAAGGAAAGCAATACCTCTAATTGGCATGTCGTATTAAGGGCGCCAACTAGAGGATTTTATGATTTGATAATGTATGATGGAAGTGGGCAACAATCATCTTCTCCTTTTGATGTATAACGTTTGAATCTTGATACTTGTAATGAAGATGAAAGTTATGCTAGAGAATATTGTGAGGGTCAATTTGTGTGAAAATTTATAATTAACGAAAAAAAAATTTTGCTTAAACCTTTTTTTTATTATTTACTTGATCATTTAGTCAGAATGCCTGATGTGATAACAATGCAAATATGATTATGTTTCTTTATTTGTTGTGTGGCCTTTAATGTTTTATGCAGCTTGCTTGGTTCGTGTAAGAGTTAATGTAACATATTTATAAGTAGTGTTGTTTTTGTTTAGGATGGGTGAACAATCATGGAGGTAATTTACATTTTTTGAATTCTAGAATGTTTTCTATTCTTTATTGATTTGACCTACTAATTGTACTTTTTTGTAAATATTTGAGCAAGTTTGTGACATACTCAAAATAAGCATCAACATGATAAGAAAGGACAAAGTGTAGTTGAGGCTCGTGAGGTAGAGGTAAAAGCTAAATAGCTTAATGCATTATTTTTCTATAAATACGTACATTTTTAAGTGTCACTAATGAATTCATTAATTGTTATTAAAGTTTTAGAAAAACGCATAAAAGGAATGAGATAGATAGACGAGTTTGCAAAGCAATACTAACTCAGAATCTAAATGTTGGTGTAAGGATTGGAACTTCACCTAGGCATGCTCATTCGGTTTCAGCTTCATCTCCAAGTTCGCCTCGAGCTCCATCTGTAGCTCCATCTCGTGCACCATCTGCAGCTTCTTCTTTAGCTCCATCTTCAGCCCATCTCAAGCTGCATCTATAGCTCCAGCTCCGACTTCACTAGGTGGTTCTCAATCAAGAGAAAGCGCCAATCAACAAGAAGGTGAACCACAAAAAAAGCAAGAGAGGTCCAATAAAGCTTCGGACACTTGCTTCAAAAACTCGCGAAGTCGTTCAATTCAATGAGAGGGGTCGGACTGTTGGAAAGAATTCTGACAAGATAGCTTTTTTGGCGCTTTGGGGCGTCATATGGTGCTAATTACTTTGTCAAACTAGCGCCTTTTATTAAGAAGAGAGAAATAAGAATTGTGGAAGTTGGTAAATGTTAGGTTTTTAATATTATTGTTAACTTAGTTATTTAGTTCCTTAATCTAATCATATTCATCTCATTATAGCAAAGATTTGTTGGTTTACAAGGCGATCAAAAGAAGAAAATGTTGCAACAAATTGGAAATCTATGAAGATCTTGGAAATTAAGGTTAGCAAGTTCTTTAAAAAAGCACATAAAGAAGGATGGTCATATGATTAAATCAATAGTAAACTTAAACCTAAAGAAGTCGAGTTAGTTGCTGGTTAGCATTTCGAAAAGAAAGAGAGACATCGACATTCAGGGAGATAAGCAATAAATTCAAGAAGCTTAGATCGAAGCACGTACCTCATCACACTATGAGTCAAAAGGGATATGCTCGCCTCGAGGAAGAATTTGCAAGCTTAATTTGTTTGTCTTATATACACATACACATTTATATATATATATATATATTATATATATATATATATATATATATATTATGGTAACCAAATAATGCTCGAACCGCCAAATTAGTGATATGATTAAGTGATATATAAACTTGCTTATTTTATTTTGTTTAAGTGATCCTTTATTTGTTGTTAATACTTTGTCAATGTTGAAGGACAAAATTAATTAATGTCAAATGAGATCATCGAAGACGGCTTCTCAATCAATAAACAACGATCTGATTGCGCAACTGTTTGGTCTTAAACACCAGGGTTGTGTGAGAGAGCTTGGGTTTGGAGTGACTCCTTCTAATGTTAGCGCAATAACTCCAAGCACAATTTTGGTTCAAAAGCTTTAAGGGGATTTTCAAAGATTAGAAGAAAAACATGAACAATTAGCGAAGCTCCTTCGTAGCCAACAAATGTCACCATCTTTGTGACAGGTAAAAGTGATATTAGTCATCTAAGGTAATAGCCTATTCGAGTTTAGGATTTTGTTTTGTTTTTACTTGAAGCAAAAATAACAACCCTCCAAATTTACGTGGCAAGAAATGCAAGATTTTTTATTGGTTGTCTCCAAACAAGTTAATTGACGAAGGAGAGGTTGAAACTGATGATCCCATGCATGTCGTGGGCGGCATACCTATTAGAGGAAGTGCATACTTAGTGTTTTTGGAGAGGGTGTTTAGACCAAATGCTTTCTTATAGAGGAATCAAAATAATTGGACAACACTGGAAAATGCTCTTAGGGAAATAATATCATGGCCAAAAGAAGCTGTCGCAATTATTTTCACTTAAAACAGGTATAATTTTGCAGTTCGTGCTCTTATGCCATTTATATAGTTTTAAATGCGTTCACTTATTCTCTTCAATCATTTTGAAAGGTTGTTGGAACTTTGATTGTTTTGCAGTGAATCACCAAAGGGTGCAAATGATGCATCTACATTAAGGTTGGCTCATTGTTTTAACTCAAGCCCTTTAGTACATAATAGATTTAGTTGTTTAGTAAATTAAAATGGTTGCATTGTTCTTCATTAATGTCTTCCATAATATTTATAACTCAAGAATTAAATGTTTTCATGTTTTATGCATGTAACAACCACGAGCAAACATACAATACATATTTTTTAAAATTAATAAAATGGGGTAAGTTTTTTTTATTCGCTCAATAAGGTATTTTGGCTTTTCAAAATGCATAATCCATAGGAAAGTAGTGTACCACGCCATGTTTACACTAATAGCACATTCAAAGAATGCACTATTAGTGCAAACATGGATTGACACGTGTACAACATGAATGACACATTTGGAGAATGCCCTATTCGTGTTATCTAAATGGATAAGTCCACGTGGTTTGCGATTTCATATAACATGAATGACGCATTCAAGGAATGCACTATTCGTGTAAAAAAAATTTGGATCAGTCCACGCAGCTCCACGTAGACTGATCCGATTAGCCTTACAAGAATGGTGTATACTCCGAATGCACTATTCTTGTACTTGTTTTTAGGATCACTCCATGTCGATCCACGTGGACTGATCCACCCAGCAATCTGGCTCCATCTCTAGACATCCAGAACGCAGAGAATATATTCTCTGCATTCTGGAGAATTAGGTCTAGGGGCTTAGAGCGTACTAGTTTCAGGGTTTAGGGTAGCTAAGTCAGGCTTTCAATGAGATGGGTTAGAGTTGGGTGTCTATTTAATGGGGTGGCAAGTTGGTGGGGGTGTATTTTGAGTCGAAGACAAAGTCGAGAGTAAAGCGTGGTCGAGAGAGAGAAAGGCAGTAAAGTCGAGAAAGGCATGAGGTGAGAGAAGCTAGGGTGGCCACAGTGAGAAGTTAAGGTGAGAGAGGCAGGAGGGTCGAGATGAGTTTAGTGTCTTTAGCTTGAGCTTGTGTGTGTTTGTTTTTATCTTATGTATATGTATGTATGTGTGTATAGGCCACGGTTGTGTGCGTGTAATAGAGATAAGCCCAACTCTGTGTTCCATAGTGTGTTGAGAGAGAGACCGAACTATAAATGTGTTCAATAGTGTAGGTGTGTGTGTGTATGTGTGTGAGAAGGTGTCTTTCCTCCCCAAAGAAGTGTCTCTATGTGTGTGTCTATGTTCGACAGTGAGTGGGTGCCATTTTCATTCATTTGTCTATCTAGCAACTAATTAATTTGTCTTTTTCATTCATCCATTTTGACCTACTTTCATTGTGTCACTCACCACTATTGTCCCTCTCCTTTGTGCTTCACCATGGGTCCATAAGCCAAATATGTCATCTTTCATTGTAAGGGCAAGTACTATAGCTGCAACTATAGAAGATCATATATATAGATCGATAGACACATGCGCAGTTGAGACCACATCCTTAGATTTGCTCCAACAGACGACATGGTTCAGTATCTTTTTTATAACTTTGCAAAAGTGATGATATATATAGTGGGAAAGAATTTGAAAAATGAGACAAGTACATGCGAGATCTAAAAAATCACCTCATTTTTCTTGTTCTTTTAAAAAAAAAAAAAAGTGTCTATGTGTGTGTGTGTGTGTGTGTGTCTATGTTCGATAGTGTGTGGGTGTCCATTTTCGTTCATCCAAAAAGGTGTGTGTGTGTGTGTGTGTCCAATTTACAAAGTGTGTGTGGATGTGAATGTTTACTTTCGACAGTGTGTATGTTTTTTTTCAAGATCTACGGTGTGTGTTAGTTCCATTGTGTGTTTTTGCCATTTTACAGTGTGTTTGTGTTTTAATTTTTCATTTTTTAAGTTTTTTTATATTTATTTTACAAGGAAAAGGACTTGAGGATCAAAGAAGAGCACCACAGTAATTAAAGCAACATAACAATAAATATTTTATAGTGATTATAACATTTTATCATGAATGAATGATATAGATAAAGGTTAGTTACTAGATTTGACTTGAAAAAAAAATTGTAGCATAAACAACTAAGTTTAAATAATTATATTTTTTTATTTAAATTTCGAAAGAAAGAGACACTAATTGAATGAATATTAAATTGAAGAACATAAGATGAGGGAAACAACAAGTAAAAATATTTGTTTTGTTTTTCTTTAATTTTATTTGATTTGTTATTAAATTCATATTATGTAGTCACGTAGTTTTTTTTTTAGAAAAAAAAATGGTTAAGTAGCATGTGTTCAATGCGCATTATGTGTAGTTTAACTGTGTTTCTGTTTTTTTATGCTTAAAAAAATTTAATAAGAAGAAAATATTATAATTTGCATAGCTTATTGTTTTTAGAAAAATATTTTTCAAAAAAATAGAGACAATAATTGTGTGATAAAAAAATATATAAATGAACAGTGATAACAAATAAAATGGTTGCACCATGAATATTTTTTTATCCAAAAGTTTAATCTTCATTCTATTTTTCATTTTGACTTCATGTGTAATTAGTTATATCATTTTTAGAATGTAAAAATGAGTTATTAATTGGTACTTGAAGCAGACAAATGAGTATGCTCTATAGTTGCGCTATTAAGGTAATCCTCTACATCAGAAAGTTTGATTGCAGTTCAAATCCCCAATTTGATCAACTTTTTGGCTTGATATTTATGTAATCATGTTACATTATCAATTCGCTAAATTATGTAGGATATGTTAGATGCATATTGGATTCCATGACCTTAAATAAAGACTTATTTTAAAACATTTGTGACAGTATTTTCACCTACACATATGTATAAAAGATCGATCGATTAGTTAATTTCATCAAGATTTCTCAAACTTTGATTAATTCTTATCAGATATATAGATATAGCTAGGTATACATATAAAAAGTGTTCATATGTATTTCTCTAATTAAATTAAACGGAATTAGAAATAAACCTAGTACTTGTTAGCTAGATATATATATATATATATGTTGATAATCAGAAATGTTCATGTAAAGATTACAAGTATAATTTAGGTGCATGATGATGTAGTTTATAATTAACACATGATTTTCAAACACCTAATGGATTGTAAGTATATTATAGTGTTTTTTATTGAAAATATCCTAAAAGTTATGCGTATTTAAAAGTTTTTACATACCTACATATATGGAAGAGCCAATTGTGGATCAAACAAATATACCATATGAATCTTAATATACAGTTATCACGTTATAAACTTTATAAAAAAATGAATTTCATCATATACAATTAAGTTTGGTCTCTTTCAGAAGAATAGAAAGTAGCGACTTACTGTACTTAAATATTTATTCTTATGTACTTTTCGATGAACCTCATCTAGAGATAGCTTTTGTCTTTGATTTGTATATAAATGGTGTTAAATATGAGACATAAATTAAGAGGGTATAAAACTTTGATGAAATAAATGCTCATTTTAATTAATTTAGTAGTACTCATTATTTAGGATGCACATATGAGTTATTAATTGGTACTTCATGCAGACGAATGAGTATGCTTTGTAGTTGCGCTATTAAGACGATCTTCTACATCAGAAAGTTCGATTACACTTTAAATCCCCAATTTGATCAACGTTTTGGCTTGATATATATGTAATCCTTTAATATCATTATTATCTAATAAATTATGTGGGTCGTGGAACATAGGAACATCCCATTTCTATTTTATGCGTACGGTGAAATTGTAAACAGTTTGAATAGCATCGGGTACAACGCACCCCATCAGCAGTGCTGATGCTTAAGTTTGGGACGAATAGACAACAATTGATGGATCACGTGTGTAATGCGTTCAACATCTGATCTATGGAGACTCTAGTTAGGATAACTTATCGTCACGTGATAATCCTCCTCGGAAGTTCGCAATATTTCATCCCCCTATCGTTGCAAGATGCGACGCACTTCACCTTGATGTAGACAAAAGTGGTCAATCTACCATTATCTGCAAGAGTAGATATTAACATTTGAGGCAATCAACTCTTTTCAACATCCTACAGTTCATTCGCAACTGGTAGATGAAGATGTCGGTATGTCAGACACTAAATCGATGATGGAAAGACATCATATGTAATCACTGCAAGGTGATGTCGCGCAAGATGGATTTGTTAGTCCAGGACATGATGATATTAATGCCTCTAGTGACGATGACCCCAACGACGATGACGACAATGACATGGACAAGGACGTACGTCCCTGGAGGATGCTACACCATCTGTCGATTGGAAAAACTTAAATGTTGTTATGGATGACCCAAGGTATGAAACTTTAGGGGCGAAAAATGTGCAAGATGATGAGCAATTCACTATCGATGAAGAGAGTTTCATGGAGGTAGCAAATGATGATGAAGTTCACCAACCGTTGGCGGTGTATAATGAAATCAATTGGGAGGTGGCTAACTCCACTTTGACCCAACATTCTCATCAACAGATTGGGTGGGACATGTCTAATTTTGAGTTGGAAAGAGGAATGTGCTTTGAATATAAAAAAGACTTACAACATTTCGTCAAAGTGTTGCATGTTAACAAACATTATTAATACCATATGATGGAGTTGACTACAACTTTTTCGGCAATCAAGTACACAAGACGGGTACATGTGGCGTCTGCGTGCTTGTTTGCGAAAGAAAACATATTATGGAAGATCATGCAATTAGACAAGCTGCACAACTATATAAATCCCGACGTAGAACGTGGTCATGTCCAACTCAATGCCAACATGTTTGCGCGAGAGATCCAAAACATTGTCCAAATAGATCAGGCAATAGATATCAAGGAATTAGTGCAAATACTAAAGGAAAAATACATACACAAAGTAAACTATAACCGAATGTGTGATGCCAAAAGGAAGGCAGTTGCAAATGCATTTGGAGATTAGGACGCGTCATACGCTAGATTGCCAAGATTGTTAGCGGCTGTGAAGAATAAGAGTCCGAGGACAAAAATCAAGTGGTCGCATAGACAGTGGGCTGCTTTTAAGATAAGAATATAACATCCTTAATTTCATCGTGTGTTTTTCGCATTCGAAGAATCAATCGAAGCTTTCAAGTAATGCAAGCCTCTTCTACAGATTGATGCGATTGTCTTATATGGAAGGTATAGTGGTAAGCTAATGATTGCCATCTTTGTTAATGGTAATTGACACATACTATTGGTCGCATTTGCCATTGCAGAAACTGAATCTATAGATTCGTGGGGATGGGTTTGAGGATGTTGCGCAGACACGTGATGGATAGAGATGGTATTTGCCTTCTTTTTTATTATCACCCTAGCATTCTGGAGGCAGTCAACACACCAGCTAATGGTTTTTGTCCCCCAAAAGGATACCACCGTAATAGCCTGTGACATTTGGTAAGCAATTTCAACACCTGTTTCAAAAATGAACCCTTAAAAAACCTATTTTCTAGAGCTGTTGCTCAACATCAAGAACGAAAATTTAATGCGTGCATGGAGTGTTTTGCAAACTTATCATCATGAACTCTTTAATGTGTGCAATATTTCAATGCCATCCCTAAAGAACTAGGGACTAAATTTCATGACGGAGGTATGCGGTACGTATGGATGACTTCTAATGGTGTCGGTATATATGAAATGCAAGTTCCATTCATTTTTCAACAATTTAGTTATTGCTGACCTATTATTACATACACGAATTATGTTACAATTGTAGAATGTTTTAACGATGTATTGAAGGGGGCATGATTCTTGCCAATAATAGCGATGTCTCATATGATTTACTACAGATTGGTGACATACCACGATCGGCGCAGACAGGAGATCAATAAAGCAATCACTAATGGCCTCTCCTACACAAAATATGTCACGAATAAACTCACATATTATGAACAATTCGCAAGGAGGCATTAATTTCATTTGATAAATCCTGACACAGATGAGTTTGAGGTGCTGACTAGACGACATGAAAATTGCATGCATAAAGGCAACAATACCCAAGTCGTAGTCTTGAAAGATCGGGTGCGCAGTTGCAATAAATGGCAATCATTTAGTTTTCCTTGCTCATACGTGTTAGCTGGATGTGCCCTTATTCGAGTGAACTACTCGCAATTCATTAAGCCTTACTATAGGATGGATGTGTACATGCAATATTACTCCTCTAATTTCAAAGCCATCCCAAATGAAAAGTATTGACCAACTTTTATGACGAAGATCCTATCGGATCCAGGGTGCAGGCATGGCCGAGGGAGACCTAAAGGAACGCGAAGGCAAAATGAAATGGATCTTCCTAATGTTTTAAGGGCCTTGCGATGTGGCATATGTCATCAAGAAGAACATAGATGAACAACATGTCCTAATAGAGACCGTGCTCGAGTCCCTATTAGGAAGAATCGATACAGTATTTGTCGTGTAGAGGGTCATAAAAAAATCATAGCTCAACCTTCCAATCCAAACCAATAGTAAATTTTGTATTTTGTTTGTAATTGGCGTCAGTTGGTAATTTGATTACAATGATATTTTTAAAGTATCCGAAAATGTTACGTCATGAAATGTTTATGTATTCGTTCTTGTTTTAACCTATATTAATGTTTTTTTGTAACTTTCCGAGCAACACCACTAATTTTCTTAAATCACTCAATTGTTGCTTGTACACTAATGGATCAAGGTCTATCAGATCCTTCAATTTTATATCTTTAATCTACACATAGATCCACGCAAGCATAGAGGGGTGTGGTAAACCTTTTAAGATGTATATGTTTAAGCACAAACTTATAATACATATGTATCCACTAAAATATTTTCAATTAAAAGGAGTACGAAACAATGTGCATGCAGTGAATATGAGGAGTCATTGATCGAACGGTGAAGTACCATTCTCGAATGATCCCATATCTACTTTCTAGTGGTTTCTATGAGATTTTACTCGTATCATTTTTCAGCCTTAATTGGGCTTTGATTACTACCTTCATTGAGAGATGGCACCCAAAGATACATACATTCCACATGCAATATGGCGAATGCATAATTACACTTTAGGACAAGGATGTACAGCTCGGCTTACCTATTGAAGGTATGCTTGTGACAGGAACCACCGATACTATCTATGTTGAGTTGTGTGAGAGGCTACTTGGTGGAATTCATGTTGGACATGACATTATTGAGAATTGACTTAAAGTCGAATGGCTTGAACGTAATGTACCAGCTATACATGACGAGAACGATGAGGAAACAGTGCACCGACAAGTCAAACAGATTTTTACATTTGATGTTTCTTCTGTTGCTTGAGGACCTTCAAATAGCTGGACAATATAGTTGGGGAAGTGCGTGTTTGGCTTATTTGTACAGGGAGTCGTGTCGCGCATCTCACTCGGGTGCATAGGAGGTTGCAAACGCGTTAATTTTTATACACCTGTGGGCATGAGTAGGTTCATATTTATAACACCAATGCGTCCAGTGGTTTCTAGATTTCGGCCTCGAACAATGGATTGAGTATACATGCCAATTGACGTTCCATTGGGACGTAGGTAATAAAAATATTTTTTGTAACTTCTCAAATATTAAGACCATTTTATTTTTAACTAATTTATTATTCTATATACAGATGGATCGATGTGTTACTCAATCACAGACACACGTCTTATCATCTTACTGTGATGCATTCGACTCACAGAAGGAGGATGACGTGGCGTGGCAACCTTATGCTGATGTCATCGAGTCTTTTCCTGAATATTGTGCTTAAGGTCATGGGAGTTGGCTATCGACATCTCCTTAAATTTGTTTGCACATAGTCGACTGGCATTGACCAGAAAAGGTAATGAGATAATTTAGAATGATACAGGTCATGCCACCAAACTGTTATTACGACACCCAACTGCACCGCATCAAATTGTGATGACACACTCAAAAAAATTAGGTGGTTTGTCATGCAGACTTTATACAGATGTGGAAAAATCGTGGTGATAGCATAGTCAAAGCGGAACAAGAAGAAGGATACAATCAAGAAGACTACATGACGTGGTATCGATCAATCACCAGACGATTCATTAGACAAGATGGGGCGCTTCGTGATTATTCGGTAAGCTTGAAACTATTATTTTGTTTTCCTTTCGAGTTACATCATAAATTGCATGTATTAACAACTAATTTTTATATATCAGTGTAACTTGGTGCATGGACTGCGGTGAGTGTTCATTGAGGATGGATATGTGTAAGGTCTTGATGCGCTTGATGAAGGCATTAAAATCTTAGATGAAGATGAACGAAAAAGGTCTACTCTATGGAATGATGGAAATGTTGTCAAACTGAAAATATATGATGAGACATTTGATTAAGAAGATGGAGAAGAGATTAGGGCAAATCAGATAGAGGGATGAGAAGAAGAACAACACAGATAGAGACTGTGGGTGAGAGCAGCAGATGTCCTCGTTCACCACGTCCATCTCGTCGAACAGAGACTACTGCTGAGAGTAGAAGACATTCTCCTCCACCACGTCCATCTCGTCCGAGAGCAAGAAGAACAGAGACTATTGGTGAGAGTAGCCAACGCTCATCCCACCATGTCCTTCTTCTCATGGGAACATTTCTACATTGTCCCCAATGTAACCAGAAGTTCATATGTTTGTACCCAGGCAACTGACTATGAATCCTTCTCTTTACCATTTTGATCCTTATGCACCCTGGCCGTCGTCTTCACATATGGACCATGGAATGCCTAAACATTCAATGTATGGTTCATTACCTTAATACATGTCGAGTCTATTTACTCCATCATGTTATGATTATAGTATGCCATATAGTGGAGATGGCTCATTTATGAACCTATTAAGCATGTCGCCGCCTCATGTTCCTTTCGGCCAACCACATACAGGAAGTCAGTATTTTGGAATGGTTCACCCTCCTATCTTTGGTAGCATTAATACCAGAGGTGAGTCGAATGAACCAGAGGAAGAAAATCAATTGACTCAACGAAGTTCAATGTAAGATTAACAACCTCAACAAACTCAACCGGATCTACAAACACTACTCCAACTCGACATAGAGTATGTCTAGTTTGCATCACGGAGCAGCAATGTCAACGTAATCGTCGATAGACATGTATGAGTTTTTTTGATGTCATCGTGATTTTTTAAAAAATTTATATCTTAGGTGAATGAATTTGTAAAGTTTATTTTTCATGGAATGAACTTATTTTTCAAAATTTCCTTATCGTTCTCAGTTTAAAATTCTAGACAAAGAAATAGCATGGTTTTGCCCTTAAAAACATTTTCATCTTCATATCCCTTCTGATGATCATGAGATAGAAGTAAGACAAAACATTAAAGGGTGTAGAAAGTGTCTTTAATCTGTAGATGCACCATGTAGAGTTTTATTGATGAGCGAGGTCAGTGAAGGCAAGATAAGCGGTGGGTGCGACTGGCTAGCTTGACAAGGTATTCATCTTCATTAATACTTCGTTTAAGAGAAACTTATTTGAGATCTTCATTTTTCTATTGACTAGTTATGCTAATGAATATATTTTTTCTTAATTATTAAGTCAATAACCAAGAAACATGGGGTTGCATGGGTTTTGGATTAAAGCAATAAAGGATTTTAGTTTTTATTCCACTTCTCATTAGTCTCTTTTTATCTCTATTTCGGTGTTCCCAATTTGCATAAAACGCATGAGGTTTGCATGAGGTTGTATGGGGTTTGCATAGGGTTGCATGGGTTTACAATTATAATTGGTGTACGAGTTGTCCACCTCGAGATATGTGCATGAGGTTTGTATGGATTACATGGGTTTGCATGGGTTGTTCACCTCTAGATATGTGCGTGGAGTTTGCATGGGTTATCCACCTCGAGATATGTGTGTGACGTTTGCATGGTTTGCGGTTGGATTACATAGGTTATCCACCTCGAGATATGTGCGTAACATTTGCATGGGTTGCATGGGTTGTCCACCTCAAGATATGTGCATGACGTTTGCATGGTTTGCAGTGGGTTTGCAGTGGGTTTGCATGGTTTGTCCACCTCGAGATATGAGCGTGACGTTTATATGGGTTGCATGGGTTTATGTCGGTTGTCCACCTCAAGATATGTGCGTGACGTTTGCATGAATTGCAGTGGGTTTGCATGGGTTGTCCACTTCAAGATATGTGTGTAATGTTTGCATGGGTAGCATGGGTTGTCCGCCTCGAGATATGTGTGTGATGTTTGCATGGTTTGCAGTAGGTTTGCATAGGTTGTTCACCTCGAGATATGTGCATGACGTTTGCATGTGTTTGCATGGGTTGTCCATCTCGATATATGTGTGTAACGTTTGCATGGGTGCATGGGTTGTCCACCTCGAGATATGTGCGTGATGTTTGCATGATTTGTAGTGGGGTTGCATGGGTTGTCCACCTCGAGATATGTGCATAAACTTGCATGGGTTGCATCAGTTTGCATGGGTTGTCCACCTTGAGATATGTGCATCACGTTTGCATAGTTTGCATAGGTTGCATGAGTTTGCATGGTTTGAACAAATAAATTTTTCTCAAAATGAGTAATTTATAAATTTTTTAGGTTGAACAAATAACTCCTTCTCAAAAGGAGTAATTCATACAAAGTTGAAATGCACACCAAGTCATCACCACGTCATCAACAATAACGCTATGTCAAAAGGAAAAATACATTAATTTTGTAATTTTAAAGAAACCTTCCCTATTTGATGAAAAAAATGTAATCCCACGTCACTTTTTGAAATAGCCCCTTAAGTGCTATTATTTCTGTTTTCCTTTTTTCTGCTACTAATATTAAAGTTGTTTTATCACATTTTTCTTTATATGGTTGTATTTGAAGTGCCAAACATTTGAGTCATTTATAATGTATACTTTAGCCTCAGCTTGTAGTGGATTGCATATTTTGTTTTGCATGTGTACGTTTCATGGAATGTTGTCTACATGAGGGCCTTACAGGTATCTATGATGTATTGATTTTTTACCTTTCTTCTATTACTTGCAATTTCCAGCAAGCTTTTTACATGGTTTGACCTTTATTGCAGAGAAGTTGTGGTTAGGGATGGAAAATTTTTTATTTGATTTGCTAATTGACTTCCCATGGTGTGAAGAATCTGAATTGATCCAATTATATTTTGTAAGGTTGCATGGTTGGTGACTGCATTAAACTAAAGGTAAGAGAGTTGCACAAATTCGAGCTGGTAGAGGTGGATGTTAGTTAGGTTAAAAATCTCTTTGGCCATTTAGCATAGATTGCATAGCTTTATCTAAACTCTTAACCTCCTTATCAGAGGTCATCATATCAGAAACTAGTTAGAAGAATTATAGAGGTTGCATTTGTTAGAATATGATTCAAATTAATATGCATGAGTTTAATGTTTTAGTAGTGTTAATTAGTAAAAAAGTGTTTATTATTAGTACTTGTGTCAAGCAAGAAGTGAGCTATGACGACCGTCCCCCGACCTAGGGTCGAGTCGCCCGACCCAAGCCATTATCGAAGCCCAAGTATCTGAACCGGCTCGAGCAACAACTTGGCTCGCCTAAACAAAACCTTCGAAAAGACAATAAATATACCAATGGATAACAAATGCGGAATTAAGGAAATAAAACATCCATAAAGCTATTACAGTAAGATCCATGAACTAGGTTTTCAAAAGTCTATTCAACTCACGATATCCTAAAAGAAAAGCTTCAATAAGTTCTAATTATGACAAAGAATGGTTTAAACTACCCAACAAGTCTTAAGTTACAACCCAAATTCATAAGTTCTTAAAATACAATAACTAGATATTAGGAGCGCACGAGGCTCACAATGCTAGGGAAGACTTCAAACTATCTATTTTCCCTTGCCGCGGACTAAAGCAGATATGGATGTACTTGGAGAGTAAGTGGGGTAAGCTAAAAGGGGCAACGGAGATCAATAAAAGGAAAACCTCGCTCAAACATCAAACACGCAAGTACTACTTAATAAAGATGCAAGATCTAATATGGAATTGAAATCAAATCATAAAGCATTTAGTAGAAAGCATGGAAATAAGATTCATATCTATAATTAAATGTAAACCATCCATTTTATTCATTTAAGACAAGTTCCAAGATTCATTAAACCATATAGCAAGAGGTTCACAAATAATAAATGAAATTAAATCATTCATGCATAAGGGCCCACAAGAGATATATCATAAAAGAATAATAATATTTATAAGTCATTGTTCCATTCAATGCATACTAATTATTAACTTGATTTCGGTGACCAATTCTCCTACTATCGAGGTGATGAAGATCACTAATGAACACAACTGTTGTTATGTCCCCTGAATGGACCCATCAAATCAACGGTAAGTTTGTCCAAGCCATCGCCGATATGTGCACCAAGATCACTTAGTGTTTTCATGAGAAGTTTACTACCACTCATGTCTTTAATAATTTAACCTCATCTCATTTACCAAAAAGGGTAATCCCAACTCCTTACCCAGGAGAAGGTCATCTAACTCCTTACCCAAGAGTAGGTAATTCCATCTCCTTACCCAGGAGAAGGTAATCCCAATTTTTTTAGTGCAACACATATACAACCATAGATAAGTAAATCAAGTCAATAGCATAATACAACCTATTCCCAAGTATTGAGTTTAAATCATGAATCTTAATTATCTAATAACATGTCATATTTGATACTAGGGCGAAGCTCCCCACTTACCGCGACTCATCGCGATATCCACTCCTGATCCTTGCGCGCTCGAGTTTCTATGTGAACCGTCGCGAGTCTATAATATTTAAGACTCATTCTCATTGATTCACAAATCTCATTTCAGATTTACTCAATTTCCAATTTATTAGCATATTGCTTTGGGTGCACCAATGTGGTCCCGCGGGTTTCGCGTTGTCGAGAACCCTCGTTCAAGTGTGGTAGTGCGACTCGAATTCCACGACTTTTGTTTCTTATTATTTTATTCAATTTATTTCTATTATATATATAGTATTTTAGTTTATTTTTATTTTTCATATTATATATTTATTTTATTATATATATTATATTTTTTTATCCTGGGAAAAAATGGCCCCTGGTTGGGGCTGGCCAGGTCAAAGTGACCCCTGATGTCCCCCCCACCCTCCCGTGCTCACTGACAGTCGGCAGTGAGCATGGCTCACATTGGGGCATCTTAATAGAGGTCCCTTCTCCTTTGATGGTGGTGCCCCACCGCCGCCACTTAACTCCGCCGAATGAGTGTCCGCCGCCCAAACTGACAGCGGCGCGGGCCCTTCTCTGACGCCAACGGCGCCAGCCCTTCTCCGGTGTTGCCAACAGCACCGCCCCTTGTGGTTCTCCACTAAAATTTTACAAACTTAAAATCAAAAGGAGAAAAACATGTTTTACACCATTATTGAAGCAAACACAAGCTTGCAAATTTGTTTAGATAAGAAAAGAAAGGTATAGAGGGTGGTACCTTCAACAGATGTCCCCTCGGCTTCGCACCACCACGATTCCCCAAACAAGTCTCCTCTCATTTTCTTTTTCGATTTTTGTGTGTGAACAAAAGGGGGCTAGGGTTTACAATTAAATTCAGATAGTGGGGCCAATTTAGTTTAGGGTTTATGAAATTACTTAATTACCCCTGGGATGGGTGTTTTTGATTTGTAGGTCCCCACAACATCACCAATTTTAAGAACTTTCATCCTCGAAAGTAAAAGTAAAGTATACATGTAACCCGACGTGTCCGTTCGTAACGATTTCTTTTACGACCTTTTTTTATACTGATGCAAATCTGCAATTGCAAAATTTACTTGTACCCTGCGTGAGATGAAATTTACCCTTGACTCCAACATCCCAACATTCTTATTTTCCATCTTACTGGGTGGGAACTTGCAAGGCTTATCTCGTATAGGTCTTATTATAGTCATTAAACTTTAGCTACCCGCCAAGTCTTCGTTTCATCACACGTATCTAGGTATTCCCTTGTACGCTCCACCGAAATCGCAATGGATGCCTAAGTCATTCAACCAGAAAGTATGTTAAAACCTACTAAGAAGTGATTTGGTGCCTATTTGTGTCATAAATATCTTTGCATATTTTCCAATAAGACAATACTGCCAACTGGCAGTAGGAACGAGGATAGCTACCCACTATAGTATGAGCACTAGCACACCAACTATATCGTTATCTCGGTTACATATCAATGAACGACTTTTCATGTCCTTGCGACTCATTTGTGGAGTCTGCAAATGAGCATGTCACGTATTCCTCTCGAGAATAATACCTTAACATCAACGTTAACATACATTTTATCGGCATTTATTGTTGTAGGTTTTATATTTTGAGTCAACTCTCACTATCCTGGGCAACTGTTTTAAATTCATTTGGCTTATTCATGTTTACATTCGGTGAATAAGCGCCTCTTGTCACCTTTTTGAGCTAACTCTTAACTCTTACAACTTGTTTAAAACTTTCTTTTACTAAGAAATAAAGTGTATTAACTTTTATATGTTACGTTTGAAAGTAGCGGTCACTCCCGTCGAGAAATTTGAAGCCACTTACTTCCAATGATTTTCAAGATTTCTCGTGATGTTATCAATATCATAAAAATTTGGGCTTTCGAATGTGTTGCTCCATTTGTAAGTCTGATGGCAACAAAAGGCTATCATAGTGTTTACTGTCTCTTTTGGATTCGCAATCCATTATACCACCTATTTACTTATTCTTCATTTTCAAAAATCGATTCCATATTAAGATCCCCAATTTTAAGGATTATGTCATCATGACTTAGATTAGGTGGTACTAGTTACATTATTTATTTCTCAACTTTATTTTTATTTTTCAACTAACCTCTTATGGATCAAACGTATTAGGTATATCTAAAGGCTTGGGACCACCAAAGAAGGAAACATGGTGGTGGAACGAGGATGTCCAACGAGCAATTAAGACTAAAAGAGAGATGTATAGGAAAATACTTAAGTGTCAAGATGAAGATGTGTACAATCAATATAGAGAAGCTAGAAAACATGCTAAAAAAGTAGTTAGTCAAGCTAAAACAAATTTCATGGAAGATCTATATACAAGGTTAGGTAATAGAGATGGAGAAATATATATATATAGGCTAGCCAAATTAAGAGAAAAAAACAAGACCTAAGTCATGTAAGATGTATTAAGGACGAAAATCAAAATGTTTTAATGCACGAGGATGATATTAAGGAGAGACGGAGAAGTTACTTCGATAGTTTATTTAATGATGGCCAAGTTGATACTACAATAGAAGAAAACCTACACCAAGAAAGAAATGTAAACTATACACGCAATATTAGAATTGTAGAAGTTAAAGAGGCATTGAAAAGAATGAAAATAGGGAAAGCATGTGGCCCAGATGAAATACCCATAGAGGTTTGGAAATGCTTAGGAGAAATTGGATTGACTTGGTTAACAAAACTTTTCAATAAAGTTTTAAAATCAAAACATATGCCAATGGATAGGAGAAGAAACACGCTTATGCCAGTCTTCAAAAACAAAGGAGACATTCAAGGTTGCTCAAACTACCAGGGAATTAAACTTATGAGTCACACTATGAAACTTTGGGAGAGGATAATTGACAATGGGCTAGGGAGAGAAACAACAATATCAGAGAACCAAATTGATTTCATGTCTGGGAGGTCAACTATGAAGGCGATTTTCCTTGTAAGACGATTGTTAGAAAAATATAGAGAAAAGAAAAAAGATCTTCATATGGTATTCGTAGATTTAGAAAAAGCGTATGATAGGGTCCCTAGAGATGTTCTTTCGTGGGTTCTAGAGAGAAAAAGAGTACGTGCTAGATACATAGACACTATTAAGGATATGTATAATAGAGTAGTAACGAGTATAAAGACATTTGGAGGAGCTACAAAAGAATTTATCATTACGATAGGACTACATCAAGGATCGGCTTTAAGTCCATATCTATTTATTTTAGTTATGGATGAACTAACTAGACATATTCAAAAGGATATACCATGGTGTATGCTATTTGCAGATGATATTGTCTTAGTGGATGAAACAAAAGATGGAGTGAATAGGAAATTAGAACTCTATATGAATACATTAGAATCTAAAGGCTTTAAGTTGAGTAGGATGAAAACCGAATATATGCACTGTGAGTTTAGAAACACTAGACATCGAGATGACGGAGTGATAAAATTAAGGGAAGTAGAAGTTCATAAGGTATACCACTTTAGATACCTAGGATCAATCATACAAAATGATGGTAACATTGAGAATGATGTCACACATAGAATTCAAGCTGGATGGAAAAATGACGGAGTGCAATAGGGGTGATTTGTGATCGAAATGTTCCTACTAAGTTAAAAGAAAAATTTTATAGGACCTCAATTAGGTCAGCTATGCTCTATGGAAGTGAGTGTTGGGCAGTAAAGCAACAATAATTACATAAAATGAATGTAGCAAAAATGATGATGCTTAGGTGGATGTGTGGCAAAACTCGTAAAGATAGAATAAGAAATATAGAAATTTAAAGACAAGTAGGAGTAGTACCAATTGATACAAAGATTAGAAGGGCGCTTGCGGTGGTTTAGTCACCTGCAAAGACGGCTTACAAATGCCCCAACTAGAAAACTTGACTCAATAGAAACTGTAGAAATTCGACGAGGTAGGGGCAGACCAAAGTTAACATGGGATGCATTAATTAGGAGGGATTTGAGTGGTTTGAAAAGCTCACCATCAATTACACTTAATCGATTACAATGGAAAAGTTTGATACATGTAGGCGACCCCAGTTAATTTGGGACTGAGGCTATGTTGTTATTGTTGTTGTAACTGACCTCTTATGACCTGATTAGGTTCCACTTGACCTAACGGTTGTCAATCCACATGTCTAACACCGAACAATCATATCAAGACGTACTATAATTTGAACTGGGTATACTTAATTTTTAAAATTTGTATATCATTGAGTTCATTATCATTTTACTCATTATAGTATTACTAGCCGTAAGGTAAGTTCTCCAAGTCATACTAACTTGGTTCATTTATATTTTTGTACTATAGTCAAGTACACTACACTTATTTCAAAAGAATGTTGTAACGCTTTTATATCCCTAATTTCAGTAACTTGTCTATCCTCGATGCGCGCCCTCCATGATGTGCATCTCTTTTAAATCAAAACCACTAGGTCTACTTATTGAGTTCTTTTAAAGTATTATCTAGCTTTTTTAAGTCGTTATTCCGTACGCCATGCACTTAATGATCATTTTAATGTATTCTTAATTTGGGGGATCCCCAATTTTAGTATTCTACCCACTATTTATGAGATCATGCAATTCCATCAATGATAGTATTATTATTATTATTATTGTCGAGTTTTGCTCTGGTCTAAGGTACCAGATTTCGGTTTCCCAATAACAGAAAAATGATAGATTTCAAATTAAATAATGCATCATGGTTTGATTACTAGAATCGGAGCCTATACCTGCAACTACCCATCACGGGGTCTCCTGGTCATGCTCATCTACTACATGGACTCTTCCTCGGGTAAATGGGGCCACACCCCTCTCAGATGGTGGTGGGTTTGGGCATCTTCTCTTATAATGTCATGTTTCCCCTCACTGGAAACATATTATGTGCGACTTCTGGTAATTGGAAAGTGGTTGCGCGACACTAGCAGATTTACTCGGTCTCGGCCCTCTGCTTTCGCTCTGCTGCAGGTACCACGACGGACGTGGTGGTCCAAATGTCACATTCTGAGTAGTCAAAGGCGCGGGGACACGTGAAGGTAGGGTGGTCCCTGAATCTACTCTAGAGGGTGCACGACTACCCGATGATCCTCCAAATCTATGCTTCTTGGGATTTCCTCCTTCACTTTTCTAATAAGTGTCGAATATGCGCTTGCCCTGACTATACCGATCGGATCTTGCCTGAAACTATATATCATCCTCATCATGAAGTGCTGACTCACATTCGAGTGTCGGATGGTAGGCCTGTTGGTAAGTCTCTGATTCCGATGCAACCACTATAGCACGTATTTCTTTCCTTAGTCCCTGGATAAATCCTCTCCGACGTGTCGTTTCGGATGAGACATACTCGTACGCGAACTCTGCCAGCTCATTGAACCTAGATGCATATTCAGCCACGGTCATGTTGCCTTGTACCAACGCAAGGAACTCCCTGATCTTATCTGCCTTGACAGTCTCTAGGAACCACTTATCGTAGAACAAGTGTATGAATTGCGGCCAAATCATATTTGGCCCCCGAGTTCTTGAGATAGACAAGCACCACTTATGCACTTTGTGTTCTAGCAAAAAGGCTACCAACGGTACCATAATCCTCTCGTCAATGCCCAGGGTAGCTTTCCTCTTTTCCATGTTCAAAATCCAAGCTTCAGCCTCAATAAGATTAGGATCCCCATAGAAGTATGGTACATAGTACTTCACGAATTCCTTCTGTATCATGCCCCTTCAACATGCCTCATTATCTCTATCCACTACAGGTACTACCGCTACAACTGCGTCAATGATAGAATCAGCTCCCTCCTCCATGGGATGGTCCTCGTGCACGGGTGCTAGTGGAGGATTTGGCCTTGATCCCTAAGGTGCCTGCTCAACTGGTCTAGTATTCCCTTGATGATGTAATAATTCCAGAATACGTGCCATGTTTCTTTTTGAAGATTGGGCTAGCTCAGCCAACCTTTAGTCCAATGCAGAAGTCAAGTCCTGAATGGCCTTCTGGTGTGTCTCAGTCATAGCATATATGTGTTGTTCTATCTGACTGCGCCATTGCGTTTCTTCTCTTTCCTGAGTTTCCCTCAAGTTGTAGGAAGTTCCTCCGTGGTTGCTCATTGTGCATTGTAGAGCAACAAAGGGGAATTAGTCCTACAAAATTTGGAAAGTAGGCAAGAATATCTAAACGCTATAAATATTACAACACAAAACAATAACATTATATCAATGTTTTATTTCATGTTTTCAATCCCTCCCCATCCTAGGATTGGTCTTTTGTGCACTTTAAGTCGAATTGAACCAATGTCTCATACCATTGAGTTGTTCAACTTAAACTCGACCTTTAAACTTAAAGGCTCTATATACTTGGGTTTCACTAACCTAACCATTTTCCTTTTGTTCTTATACCTATGCACTGATACCAACTGTGACGTCTCCCCTGACCTAGGGTTGAGTCGCCTGGCCGAAACCATTACCCAAGCCTAAGTACCTGAATTGGACTCAAGCAACGATTTGGCTCACCTAAACAAAACATGTGGAAAGACAATAGCTATACCAATGGATAATAAATGCGGAATTAAAATAAAATATCCATAAAGCTATTAGAGTAAGATCAATGAACAGGGTTTTCAAAATTCTATTCAACTCACGATATCCCAAAAGAAAAGCTTCAATAAGTTTTAATTATGACAACGAATGGTTCAAACTACCCAACAAGTCTTAAGTTACAACCCAAATTCATAAGTTCTCAAAATACAATAACTAAATATTAGGAGCACACGAGGCTTACAATGCAAGGGAAGACTTCAAGCTATCTCATTTCCCTTGCCGCGGACTAAAGCAGATGTGGATCTACCTGGTGAGTAAGTGGGGTGAGCTAAAAGGAGCAACGGAGCTTAATAGGAGGAAAACCTCACTCAAACATCGAACACGCAATTACTACTTAATAAAGATGCAAGATCTAACATGGAGTTGAAATCAAATCATCAAGCATTTAGTATAAAGCATGGAAATAAGATCCATATCTATAATTAAATGTAAACCATCCATTTTATTCATTTAAGACAAGTTTCAAGATTCATTAAACCATATAGCAAGAGGTTCGCAAATCATAAATGAAATTAAAACATTCATTCATAGGGTCCCACAAGAGATATATCATAAATTATAAAATAATCTATTTAGACTCTTTGAGTCTGGACTCAAAACGTTTTTTACTTGTAGTTTAAAATACACTACTAAGTAAAAAGACATAATTACCATCGTTTTTAACCCCAACACATATCAACATATTGACTTCCATCACCCACTTCCACCACCACAACTACTCACCGCCACCGACCACATTCCACCACCGCTAGCGACCACTTTCTTTTCTCTCTCTGCTAGTAACCACTCTATTCTCTCTCTCTCTCTCTCTCTCTCTCTCTCTCTCTCTCTCTCTCTCTCTCTCTCTCTCTCTTTTTAAATCCCTCCAAACCCTCCAAACCCTCATTTAAACCAGTATCGGCAGTGCTCTAATGGAACCAAAAGCCCCTACTCTCCGGCGACACCCCGCGCGTGGTAGTCATCACGTCGGGGAAAAGTGGAGTCAGCAAGACCACCACCACTGTCAACGTAGAAGTCTCTCTCACCCGCCTCGGCTTCTCAGTAGTCGTCATCGACGCTGATATCGGCCTTCGCAACCTCGACCTCCTCTTCGTTCTCGAAGACTGCGTTAACTACACCATCGTCGAGGTCCTCAACGGTGACTACCGTCTCGACCAAACCCTAGTCTGCGACAAGCGCTGGTCGAGGCGGCGGTTGCGGCGGCGGCGGTTGTGGCCGCGACAGTGGAGGTGGATCGAAGAAGAGGTTTTAGATTTGAATATAGGGTATTGTAGTCTTTTTTTATGTTTGAGCTCGAGCTCAATGAGTCCGTTTAGCACTACCCAAAGAATAAAAATATTTATAAGTCATTGTTCCATTCAATGCATACTAGTTATTGCTTTGATTTCAGTGACCGGTTCCCATACTCTCGAGGTGATGAAAATTACTAGTGAACACAATGGTCGTTGTGTCCCCTCAATGGTCCCATCAAACCAATAGTAAGTTCGTCCAAGCCATCGCCGATATGTGCACCAAGATCACTTAGAGTTTTCATGAGAAGTTTACTACCGCTCATGTCTTTAATAATTTAACCTCATCTCCTTAGCCAAGAGGGGTAATCCCAACTCCTTACCCAAGAGAGTGTCAACCAACTCCTTACCCAGAAGTAGGTAATTCCATCTCCTTGCCCAGGAAAAGGTAATCCCAAATTTTTTGGTGCAACATATATACAACCATAGACAACTAAATCAAGTCAATAGCATAATGCAACCCATTCCCAATTCTTGAGTTCAAGTCATGAATCTTAATTATCTAATAACATGTCATATTTGATACTTGAGGGAAGCTCCCACTTACCTCGACTCGTCACGATATCCACTCCCGATCATTACTCGTGCGGGGTTCTATGTGAACCGCTTCGCGAATCTATAAAATTTAAGACTCATTCTCATTAATTCACAAATCTCATTTCAAAGTAACTCAATTTCCGATATATTATCAAATTGCTTTTGGTCCACTAGTGTGGGTGATGGGTTTCGCGTTGTTGAGAAATCTCCTTCGGGTAAGGTAGTGCGACTCGAATTCCACTAGTTTCGTTTCTTTTTATTTTATTCTATCCATTTCTATTATATATATAATATTTTAGTTTATTTTTATTTTTGTATATAATATATGTATTTTATTATTATATATATATATATTATATTTTTTTTATTTGATCCAGGGGCCTAAACTGCACCTGGTTGGGGTGGTCAGGGGTCCAAGTGACCCCTGACCTCCCCCCAACCCTCCCGTGCTCACTACCATTAGGCAGTGAGCACGAATCGCATGGGGGCCTCCTAATGGAGGCCCATTCTCCTTTGATGGCGGCGCCCCACCGCCGCTACTCAACTCCGGCGGCGGTGGGTCCGCCGCCCAAACTGACAATTGTGGAGACGAGGCCGCCGCCCCTTGGGGTTCTCCACCAAAACTTTACAAACTTTAAATCAAAAGAAGAAAAATATGTTTTCCACCATTATTCAAGCAAACACAAGCTTGCAAATTTATTTAGACAAGAAAATAAAGGGTATAGAGGGTGGTTTACCTTCAACGGATGTCCCTTTGGCTTCGCACCACCATGATTCAACAAACAAGTCTCCTCTCATTTTCTCTCTCAATTTTTGTATGTGAACAAAAAGGGGGCTAGGGTTTATAATTAAATTTATATAGTGGGGCCAATTTTGTTTAAGGTTTATGAAATTACTAAATTACCCCTGGAATGGGTCTTTTTGATTTGTGGGTCATCACATGAGCTCTCAAAGTCAGCTCACAATGTTGTAGTTATGGAGTCAAGTATCAAGTATGTAGTCAGTTATGTTAGAGAGTGGGAAATGTGTCATGTTTTAAGTCAAGGTATGTTGTAGTGCTAATATAGTGGGTAGTTATATAACTATTTGTAGTTATTGGTGTGTACCAAGTCTTCAATCAGTTAGTGTGTGAACCGTTGGTTATAAATTTGTAGTCCATCATTAGCAATCATCATATGACGATAAAAGAAGTATTTCTTCTTCTCTGTTTTGTAATATTTTTTTAGCTTGCTATTTTTTTTCTAAAATTACCAACAATGGTATCGTAGCTTATTAATTCTCAAGGGCCTATAAGTGTCTCAAGATGTTCTCCACCACAACATCATCATCTCTTCCACCTCCAATCTTCAATGGTGAAAATTATGAAGTTTGGGCTATCAAGATGAAAGCCCATTTGAAGGGTCTTAGTCTATGGCAATGTGTTAAAAGTGATCAAAGAGATATTCCTCCGTTGGGGAATAATCCAACTCTGAATCATATTCGGGTGTATGAAAAAGAACTCGTGAAAGCTTTGAGTGCGTTTTCTCAGATTCATGCCACTGTTGCGGAAAGCATTTTTACAAGGATAATGACTTGTGAAATGCTAAGGAAGCATGAATTGTGTTGCAGGTGATCTACAAAGGCAATGAAAGAACCAGGCGTCAACAAATTTTGAATCTGAAAAGATATTTTCAAATCATGATCATGAAAGAAAAGGAAACGATACAAGAGTTCTCTGATCAACTAATGAATGTGGTGAACAAGATCTGACTGATGGGAGAGGATCTACCGGATTACATGATTGTGGAGAACGTGTTGTTAAGTTTGCCTGAACGATTTGAGGCAAAAATCTCTTCTCTTGAATATTCAAGAGACACCACCCAAATGACGTTTCTGGAGCTGATCAATGCGTTGCAAGCTCAAGAACAATGAAGAATGATGAGGAATGAAGCAGAATATAAAGTGGTTGAAGGTGCTTATATGGCAAGAACTTCATCGTCAAAGGTAAAGGGGAGAAATTTTCAATGTGTTAATTGTATGAAGTTTGGCCATTAAGAAAAGGATTGTTGGCACAAAGACAGGCCACAGTGTTACAATTGTAAGAAATTTGGTCATGTACAAAAGTATTGCAAGTTTAAGAAAGAAGAGCATGCAAAATTGGTGGAGGCAACCACCGAAGAAAACCTTTTTTAGAATGTGATAAGAAGTGCATCACATTGGATTTTTGGAGAGATATGCTTCAAAAAGGTTGAAGAGAAGAGCTTCAAATACCATTGAATTGAAGTGTGCGGAGAAACGTGCTTCGCAAATTTTAAAGTTAGATTTATATTTTCTATTTTATTTGTAGGAAATTTAAATCAAGGGGGAATGTTAGAATATGATTCAAATTAATGAGTTTACTATTTTAGTAGTGTTAATTAGTAAAACAGTGTTTATTATTAGTACGTGTGTCAAGCAAGAAGTGAGCTCTCTAAGTCAGCTCACAATGTTGCAGTTATGGAGTCAAGAATGTAGTCGGTTATGTTAGAGAGTGGGACATGTGTCATGTTTTGAGTCAAGGTATGTTGTAATGCTCATATAGTGGGTAGTTATATAACTGTTTGTAGTTATTGGTATGTACCAAGTCTTCAATCAGTTAGTGTGTGAACCGTTGGTTATAAATTTGCAGTCCATCATTAGCAATCAATATATAACAATAAAAGAAGTATTTCTTCTTCTCTGTTTTGTAATATTTTCCTAGCTTGCTATTTTTTTTCTAAAATTACCAACAGCATTCGCTGTCAAATCCAAAGCTAGTTGGAAGAGGGAGTGATTGAAGAGCCATGTTCATTTTTTGCTTATAGGTATGATAACACACTATGAAAATAATGAGCTTAATGAGTTTGCTAAACTGCACCTAAAGTTCTAGCTTTGTGAATACTATATATAAAGGCTTGCTTCCAAATTTCTCTCTTCAATGACACTCTCACTGCATTTTTTTAAAATCATAATTGAAGTGGATGAATGCCTCTTAATGTTAATTTAATGCTCATTTATAATTGTGTCTGGATTAAGTTCTCAGTTTATAAACATATATATTGGTCTTTCTGAACTCATTTATAAATGTTCTAGATTGAATGTAAGAACACCTTTAGAATTTCTCTTCATATCCTTTTTGGTTTTTAAAATTTTTAAAAACTGGAACTAGACATGACTTTAACTGGTAAAGAATGACATTCTAGACATATATGATCTGGTTTAAGGATCGAGAAGCTCTGCTATTTTGATTTTGCTTTCCCCTCTTTACTTCTATAGATTTAGTTATGTCACCAAACGCTTCTTCATGGAGCTAAATACTCGTTGTATCGACACCAATGTTGCTAGGAGTGAAACAATAAGCATAATTAAAAGGTGCTTTCTAATATGTATTTATAGATATGTCCGCCTGTTCGTTTTTTCAAAAACCAACTAATTGGCAGGTTAAGACAGAAGGTGGACTTAATGTGTCAGTTTCCTTTGTAGCAAAAGCTAATACTCTTAATCGTCCTACTCACAAAAGAAAAAGTGAACTTCACCATGGTTTTTGTAATATGCTTTTAAGCATATTAGTTCCTCTTGCAGATGGTGGAAAAATCCAATGGCCCCCATCAGGTGTGGACTTCGCGCTTGCTTTTTCAGGAAAATAAATGAATTAATTCCTCTTCAACTTCAAAAACGCTTTCTCTTTCAAGAGAGCTAGTTAGAAAATTATGTTGAAATGTTTCTTCATGGATCAGGGGTCTCCTGGTTCACTTCCCATTATTGGTTCTGCTTTCATGTTTCAGGAATATTAATAGGTGTGTTTCATCATTTAGTAAAGGTTATTGCTTAGATCTTGTTTAAGCCTTTTAGGTTTTCAGTGAGGTGAGGTATGTTTCACAGCACTATATCATACTTGAAAGATCAACTTTCTCTATTTTTAGCTTTAGACTTCCTAGATGAACTAGCCAGACAACTATTCTAATCATACAGAGCCCAATGAGCTATTTACTAAGCATTTATATGCTCACCATGAGTTGTAGCAATAAGGATCATGGGCAAGAAAAGGTCAGCATTGTTGTGTGGCAATGGGATGCCTGACCATTTTTATATTGTCTTCTCTCTTTTTCTCAAAGGTAGGTAAGAACTTACTACTCATAATAATCCTACTGAAATATATGCAAATTGGTGAATTGTTTCTTGAAGACTGAGGGGTGGTTTGATTATTAGTCAAATGGGTCTTCTCTGATTCCACTGAAAATGCTCGGATGGGGTTCAAAATTGTTGTTTTTTTAGGTTTCTTTGGGTGGGCCTTCATCAATAGTGGGAATGCAGGGTTTCTCTGGAAAGACAGTAATGTATTTGTTGTTGTTCCTCTTCTTTTTCTCTTGTTCTTCAGTTTTTGTGGGTACCCTTTTGTTTAAATTGATGTTTTATGGTGTACTATATTATTGAAATTACTTGTAGAAGGAACCATACTTGCTTTCCTAATTTTGTGAGATTGAAGAGTCAACAGCAGCGTACTCTGTTTTCAATACATGTAGCCCAAGTGAGGAGGATCTTTAGCTTTTATTTCGCAATTTAAAGGGGAGTTAGTTTTTTTATGTGATGTTTGGGACTTTGATTGGTTTTTGTTTGTTATTTTGTTTCAGTTATTCTATTTTTAGTTTGAGCAATCCCAATGGTGTTGATGTTGGTGTCGGTGTTGGTGTTGTTTCCCCTTTCAAACTTAGGAGATTAAGAGAAGTAAGGCTTTTTTTATTTCTATTTTTCCTTTTATTTTATCAAATTTTCAAGAATAATGTGTTCTTTTAATGTTTGATTTTGTTGTTGTTGTTGTTGTTTTGTGTGTGTATGTGTGTTAAAGAACATTAATGTTTCAGAAATAACCACTCCATATGCATTGCAGATTAATAGTTTTTATTTATTATTATTATTTGAAATAAAAGTTAAATGCTGCAAAACACAACGGTCTAATTTAAAAAAAAAATTGAAAGCCCTTTTTAATAACAGTAACCATTATTAAAGGCTAGGTTTTCCTATCAGTGAATAACTGATAGGAATGGCCTTAATTTTTGTAACGTCGCATAAGATGACAGACATCGTATCGGTTTTTAACCGTTATTAAAGGCTTTAATAACGGTTAAAAATTAATATTAAAGTTGTTTTCAGTTCTAGTGCTACTTCACTGAAAAGCCATGTACATGATTTAGTTTGGGTTGTTGTTGATAGACTGATGAAGTATGCTCATTTCCTATATATGTACATTTTCGATGTCTTTACACATTTAGCTTGTTTTATGAGCAAGAGGTTGTTCTCTTGCATAGGGTGTCGTTAACAATAGTTTCTGATGGAGATGCTCAGTAATCATCGGGGTTGTAACAAAGCATACAATAATAGTTCGACACTTAGTTACATTTCGGTATTGCATTTCATCCACAAATGGATGATCAGACTGAAAGATTAATCCAGGTGTTAGAGGACATGCTCAGGCCTTATGTACAAGAATTTTGAGGTTCAAGGGAAGAATACATACCTTTGTGTGAGTTCTTTTACAATTACATTTAATAATCGAGTATCTATAAGATAGCTCAATTTGAGGCTTGGTATGGGATACCTTGTTGTTCTTTTGCCTGTTAGGCTGAACCGGAGGATTTGACAAAAGAAGGGCCACAGATGGTTCGAGATCACAATAAGATTATTCGACAGCTCCTAAGATTGAAAGTACATCAAGAAAGGAATAAAAGCTATTATGATCTTTATCACCAGGTTGTAGAATGTAATGAAGGAGATTGGGTTTATTTGAAAGTATCCCCTTGCAAAGGGCATTATAGATTTGGACTGAAGGAAAGCTTTTTCCTAGATTTATAGAACATTTTGAGATTATGAAATGCATTGGGAAGGTTCCTTATAGACTTGCATTACCGCCTTAGTTAGCCAGAGTTGATGATGTATTTCATGTGTCTATGCTCAGTCGAAAGGAACTTGATTCGCACCACATAGTAGAATGGAATCAGTTCGATTTGCAGGGCAATGTCTCCTATGAAAAGCAACCTTCTTTGATTGTGGATAGGAAGGTCCAAAAGCTTTGAAATAAAGAAATTCCACTTGTCTTGTTTAAGTGGCAATTTCATGGTGAATCGAAGCTAATGTGGAAATGAGAGGCGTATATGACAGCATTTTTCAGATCTCTTTTAGTCCAGGTAAATTTGGTTTTAATTTTAATTTCAAGGACGAAATTTTTATTAGGCGGGAAGATTGTCAAATCCGAAAATTTTTAAAATTCATAATTAGGCCTAATCAGGGATTAGCAGATACTAATTATGGTTTAGGCTGCGAGTCGGGAGCTAAGGACCGCTTAAATGAGATTTACATGTAGTCATAAATGAGAATTTTAAAAATATTAAATTAGAATTATGAGGTGTCACGTTTTGGTGGTGTATGGAGAGGTAAGAGCAAATTAAATTAACTAAAAAGATGTGGTGGTAATTAACTCTTCAAAAGAGAGCATAAAAGATAGAGTTTCCTTATTCATAGAGGTGGTCTTGGAAAGACTAAATTGGTTTTCCTTGGAGATCTTGATTAAGTCAAGTAAGTAACCCTCAATTTTATTTAATTTTTAAGTTCTTAGATAAATACATAGTAGATTTGATCAATTCACTGTTTGTAGTTTGATTTTATGGAGTTGATTTTTAGTTGGGTTAATTAAAAGAAAAAAAGGTATTGTTGTTGATAATTTTGAAGGAAGAAAAAAAGGAATTAAGAAAAAAAGAAAAAAAAGAAAAAAAAAAAAAAAAAAAAGACATGGCTGGTCCACCCTTATTTTGAAGGAACCAAGCGTCCCTTGGCTCGTTGGGTCAGACTGAGCTCAAGCCTAGCTGGCTGGGCCGAGCTAACCGGGCCTGAAGTGGGCCCGGTTCAACCTGGGCTCGGTTTAGGACACCCCCACCAAATTAATAAAAAAAGTTATTAAGAATATATATTTTTATATGTCAATTAATAAAAATCATAAGAAATAACAAAAAATTCAAAACAATTCAGGAAAAATAGGAAAAATTAGGAAAAACAAGAAAAATGAGAAAATTGTAGGAAAGTGAGTTTGGAGATTTTTTGGGGATTTTACATCGAGATTCTTTTCGAAAAATGCACCACAGCTATAACTTCCATATTTTGAACTATTTTGAGCTTTAAAAATCTAAATTATATCAAATAGTTCAAATACATCTAATTCATTGTAAATTGTTACTAGGGGTTTATGAAACTATTGTCAAGTATCGGGTACGTATTTTGAGGCGTGTTGAAGTCGCGATTTGCTAAGTATTTTGCGTTATTTAGGTAAGTAAACTAGTAAGAAGTTCAATATTAATTCTTTTCATTTCCTTTCCATATTTGATGAAATGATGGCTATTATAGGACTCTACTTCCGTATTGAGTGACTTAGGGTCTAATTGGTCGAGTCTAGTCACTGTCCAATCGTGGGTTGAGCAGTCGATTAGCTCTCGTTGCTTCCCGACAGGTCTTAATCCTTAGAGAGAGCATCCGCCATACATCTTGGCTCCTCTCAAGTATTCGAGTTCCATTGCGGCTAAGCATCCAGTTAAGTCTGTCTCTATTTGAAATTTTCTCACATTGCGACTCAAGCATGGCGACAATGCCGAACGGGTTAGGTGCAGTTGAAGCAGCTTTGACCCGCCGCACCAATTTTAGACAATTACACGTTTTAAGTGGCTTTAAGACCACGTGTAGAGTGTCATGACCACTTACTCCCTATACTTTGCTTCCGGGCCACTAGGTCCCTACCATTGATCATTGTAGTCTGTTTATCATGCGTTTTACTATTTATTTATCAATTTTATTTCTTTTCACCATGATTTATGTACTTATTTATTGTTTATCTTAAGATATAATATTGAACTTCTTTTGGACTCACTAGAATTGTCTCTACTTTTTGTGACAATTGCAGGACCCTCTAGTAGTAGGGGTAAGGAACCTGTGATCGGTGACTTCCTCTGAGCTTTCTTCAAAGTCAGCTCCTCTCTGTTACTACAGTAGTTTTATTTTTGATATATTGAACTGTACATATGATATATATATATATATATATATATTTTGGTTACCTTGGGGCTCATTTTGGGTTGTGAGACGTTTAATACATGTATATGATACTTCTTCACACTGTTTGTCACTAGATTTATACATGAGATCCACTTTTGCACGATTTCCACATCTAGGCATGTCCCGACTATTGTTTACTTATTTAAGTTGTTTTAAATGTTTTAAATTTGCTACATAAACATTAAGACTTGTTAAACTAAATAACAAACCTAATAAGCAACTAATGATTGAATAACTGAGATAAAAGGATGACTAGGCTTGCGTTGACTCTGTGGGAGTTGGTCGGGTCCACGTAGGTTTAGGTCAGGTGGGGCCTAGTTTGTGAGGTTTGAGGTCGTCACACTTTAAGAGTTTGATTAGTCGTTAAGTTGATCAAGAGTTTGAAGATTCTAATTCTTCTATCTCTTCAGCTGAACAATAACGGACAAGTGAAATCATCAAAAGTGAAGTGATAAAATGTAAGATATTTTGATATCTTAAATAGTCTCTTAAAAAGTAGCAAAATTATTTTTGAAAGAAAGAAAAGTTGAAAAAATCTGAGACTAACTGAAATGAATTAAGGCAATAATAAATTGTTAGTCTGTTTTAGTTATGAATATCTCTTTTTCAAACAAAGATTAGTTAAAGAAGACTTTAATTGGTTAAATAATCATAAAAAGTCGCACCATCCTTAGCTAAGTTCTCGAAAAGAGAAGAGATATAAATTATATTTTTAAGCCAAGATAAAGAAGTTAGAAGTGGTTTAAGTGCGGATTGATGTTCGGCTAAGTTTGTAAATGGACTAAGAACGAGATAAATGTGAGAATAGCTAAGATTGAGAAAAATAAAAAAGAGTAGACTTTGTATCATAATCACCATTCATTCATAGCGTAGAAGACTAGTGAATCACAACATTAGTCTTTGTACAATCAAATAAATTGGTGAGGTTTGGTATAAAAGAGTCTATAAAGTTTCATTGAAGGCAATTAGAAGCTTAATTATAGGCAAATTAATGGTCCATAAATTCTCATACAAGTATGGAAAAGGAGTTTCAGGTCAACGAGTATTGATAAGACTTAAGATATCAAATTATAAGTTCGATGGAATTTAGTTGATAAGTCAATAATTAGACAGTGTTTTATAGTATATTTTAGGGTAAATTTAGATGTAAAGGCTATATTACACTGGGTTTCCTCTTGTTTTTATGATTTCAGGTTATATGAAGGTAATATGAAGAAATGGAAGAAAAAAGAAAGAAAAGTAAAGAATTCAGTCAGTTGAAGAAGACCAGCGATTCCACAGTGATTCAAGGTTTACACTAAGATTCGCTACATAAACCAACAGCAGAAGAGTGTAGCAAATCATCATCGAATCAAGAAATGAACTAGGATTCACTACCCAAATCGGTGAACCATAGCGACTTATTTCCATCGATTTTCCCAACGATCTACCTAAGATAGAGAATTTGGTCAGGATTCCCTAAAGTTGGCCACAAAAATTTTAGATTAAAATAAGGAATTTGAGTTCAATTGAGATATATACTACTTAGACTACTATATATATGACCCTACGCTTCAAAACTAAAAATCTCTTACTTTTTTATATTATTTTAAATTGCGTTTAGTTTAGTTTCATTATTCTTGTTTTTGAAGATGCTTTGGAGATTCAAGAATTCAATAAGAGGTATTTTTCATTAGTGCCTTTTATTTATTTTATTGCAATTTTATTTTGAATATGTGTGAGTAGTTTATTAATATAAACAAAGTTCAAACAAGAACTTAAACCGTTTTGCAATATATTCATAATAAAGAAGAATTTGTACTTAATGCTTTAAACTTAATCGTATACCTCAATTCACGGTTTCAATAGATTTGTTTTTGTGTATTAAAATCAAAAAACTTTGTATTGCATGCATAATGGCTAATGTGTATTTCAATATTTAGGTTCTAAATCTAATATAAAGTAGTAACTAGGATTAATTTAAAAGGTATTTTACCATTTAGATGTCTTCGGTGAACTGTGTACTAAGTTTGATATTAATACTGCTAATTTCAATCATACCGGCTTATTAGTAAGAATTTTTCATATAGTGTAATGTTGTTTTGTTTCTATTAGATATCTTTGAGCTTTTCAAGAACTAATGGTAATAAAAATAGAATATGGCTTTTCTATTGATATAAGAAAAACTAATGGCTTGATAAAGGCTATCAATCTTGTCTAAGATTTAAGTTTAATGATTCAAGAATACTCAATAATATGATGATGGCATGACTATGACTATAATTTAATTAATATGTTCAGATTCCAAACGAATTATGTTTCATTATTCTGCAAATTTGTTTACATGTTTGTTTTATATTGATTTGAATTGAATTTAAACTATTTAGTATAAGTGAATTGAGATTATGTTAGTTTAATAAGTTTAATTGATTGTCATAGTTTGATTAGATAATTTTAATTTCCATTTTAATTAAATTAATTAAATTAAAGTTAAATAATTAAACCTTTGGTAAACCATTTTTCTTAGGAAGTTTGCAAAATCTCTATGGAGATGATCTCGCTTATCACTACTACAAATAACAAGGATATACAAGAAACTTATTGTATACATTTGACACGTGTCATTAAGATATCTTCACAAGGACCTTACTTGAAGTCAAGCTCCAAAAGTTAAAAGTTTTGAACCATAGTACTATACAATTAATATCAGTAAATATGTTGTATATTGGTTCAAATGTTGTGCTACACCACGTGATGAGTCAGTGGTGATGTTTGAAGCACTAGGATATTCAAATTTGAGTGATGTTAGGTACCTGTATGGTGAAGATACAAATATGAATGAAAATGAGAAGAGATGCATGACTTACAACTCAATTAGTCAGTATTGTCCCTTTTGGTTGGAAATACTTAATAGAGTACATTGTATTTGACTAAATATATTTGAAGAATATAGTATTTTTCCAATGTAATTTAAGAAAAGCCAGAAGTATATTTAAGTAGTAGAAAAAAAAGATAGCATATTTATAACTTGTATGGGATACAAATTAAAAGTTATACTATGAGAGTATAACCATGCAATATGTCAATATTTATGTTTAAATGCTTATATCTACTCAAGTAAAGGATAAGTTTCTCCATTCAGGTAATGAGAAAAGTCAGGTGAAGAATAAGTGATTGAGACGTGAATGTATAATTTATGTAGTTGGAGGAATGTAGAAACCAATGTGATTGAGTTGGAGAGGCAAAAATGTGGAAACTGGAATAGTGATCAAGGCAACCTGAAAGAGATTGGAAGTTAAATGAAAGAAATGAGATTTATTGTGAACTCATAAAGAATGATTTGACAATGTTAGAAAAGTCATAAATTTTCTAACTAGTCAAATAAAAAGTTAAGTGAATTAGATGACGAGTCAAAATTGATAATTTCTTCTAATCCACAACCTAAATGATATTGTGAGTAGACATTTAGAGAATGAATGAGAATTACATGATGTGTCAAGTTTCATTTTCTGATCGGATTGAAATTTGAGATATTTTATCATTGGATGACAAAAGTAATTTGAGATCTATATAGTCATGGGATGACTTATATAATTTCATATTTTGTCTAGAAACGCTGGAATAGTGATAGATCAGATAGACACGCGACTTTACTTTAGTATATAATGTCGTGCACAAATATTTTTTTACATCACTTATATTTATACTGATGATAGTTTAAGAAATCAGGCGGCAGTTTTGATGAAAATATGATCAGTGATGAGAAAGTAAACTGGGATGTGTATACTAGAGTTTGGTGGATATGGAAAGAATTATCAAAGATTTATGGAATAGTATTCAGTCAAGAATAAAAATGGTTTTATTGAAAAGAAAGATAGGCTAGATCTTGCTAAAAATTGATTCAAGGTATGATATGAGAAATGAAGCAAGTTTGTTTTGGATATTCCACAAAGTTGGTTTTTTAACTCGTTAGAAACTCACAAAATTTTAGGATTAGCTGAGTAAATGGATATATCTTTTCATTAAACCAATAATTTGGAAATGAAAAGTTGAAGTATTCATGATCTCTACCACTGAGTTGTTGATTACAACGAAAGGTGATTAGGTCCATTTTGTAGTTTCACTTCAGAAAAGTCTTTACAGGTCCAAATTGAAAGATTATTTTTTGCATTTCTTTTGATTTAGGTAACGTGTAAGATTAAATTTCGAGGATGAAATTTTAAATTAGTTGGGAAGAATTGTGAAAATCGATAATTTCGTAAACTTGATTAGGCAAGTAACTATGTATTTTAGAATTTTTTTGGGATTTAGGTATCTGAGGTGGGACCCACGTGTTTCAGACCGGAGATCATAAGGCAAATTGTTATTTTTCGTTGATGAATACCTAGTGTATAAATTATACGGTATTTCATCGCGAAGTCTATATGTTGAGGTGTATCCTTAATTTGTCATAATTATTTTTGTAAGTGTGTCTGAAGGGCACAAGTGAAATAAGAATTATTGTTTGCTAAAAAACTAGTGATCAAATGTTAAGAATCGTGTGAGGGTTTTGCCTCAGTTTGCATGAAAGTCGGGATTGGTGGTAATGAAAAATGAGAACGAAGTTGGTGCGACACCTACCTAGAGTTGCGTGTCAATCGGCCATGGTCGAGGTTGAGATTAGGTCCAAATTAGTGCAAGTTTGGCTAAATATGGCACTAGAATTGGTTCGGATGATTTTGGTATATCGTGAAAAAAGTTAAGATTTTTAGGATTTTGACATAACCAAAATCATTGTTATGGATGTTTTATGGAGTTGGACTATTTTATCGAGAAGTTGGCTCAATTTGGTGAAAAATCAGATCCAAAACAAGCACTGGAAGTCAAAACACGTCAAAATAGGGATTTTAAGGAATTGATAAATGTTTAATAAACTAAGATGCCGACAAACAGCTGAGGGTTTATATATAAATAAAAGAAATCAAATCAAATAAAATTTTATTTTAAACGTTTAAGTTTATTTGATATTTAACCCTATCAATTCACTCGTTCCCTCCGCGATCTCCCTACGTCCGATTTTCACCAAGTTTCTTTTCGCAAAAATGTAGAGCATTGAGAGACTGTCAATTCGAGCTAAAATTCTTTGATGGAAATAAGGTATTCAGCTTGGAATTTGGTAAATTCTCAATTCAGAGCATTTCCCTCAACTCTATTTGAATTTTCACGAATTTTCGATTTCTTTCACGAGGTTTTGATAGGAATTGGTAAGGATTGTTGAGAATTGATGTATTGGGTTGATTTGCATCAATTTCGAATAAATCTCACCGACATGGGATAGGATTTTGGTGAAGAGAATTGATGCAATTTGGTTGATAATTATTTTGAAGATGCTTTTATAATTGAAATTGGTTTCCATTAGGATTTTTAATGAATCAGATTATTGGTTTTTGTCAAGATTGATTCCACAAGCTGTGGAAATATATTAAATATGCTATTGAACAATTTTCTGGTGTTTTTTGTTGAGTTTTGATGATATAATTGCAAAAATATGAAATGAGCTATACAAGTTGTATTAGAAAATTCATAACTTCTATATAGAAAGTATGAAATGAGCTATACAAGTTCTTTTTTGTTCAGTATGAAAGATATTGATATTTTTAAGGTTAAAAGGTTACCTCAAGTTAGCTAGTTGAAAGCTTCTTGAAACTGTTACAAATTATTATTTTTGGAAACATTTATCGAGGATATTTTAGCTGCTATTTTCGTAGGGTTTCATTATTTGGTTTCACCTGAAGCTTAACCCATATCATTAGCAGGTAAGTAGGGAAGCTATTGGAGCCACTTTCAAGGTAATCCAACATTCAGAGAACCCCAAGAATTTAGCTTTAAGTTGGTTAGTTGTAAGTAAACCCCACAGTAGTCTTCACTTTTTCTAAAATTTATCTTTGTACCTACATTTGTGTTTAGTCTACATTGTGTAATTACCCAAATTAATTAAACTAGGATTAGCATAAATCTTAGAAATTAACGCTCGTAATTCGGGTTTTATGTAGATAACTCGGTTTACTCGGACACAAGAATTGAGGGATTATACTATTTATGGGTGATGGTTATTTATATGTGGTGTTTAAATCATTGATATTTGTATTGCACCGCATGTGTGTATGTTGCTATCGGTGAGCTAGTGTGACGGGGAATTACCTCGAGGTACGTGTCAAGGCGTGGGGCACCTAGTGCCGAGTAGTCGAGGGATTAGTGGGACCACTAATGTGTCCATAGGAGTTCTAAGAACACTACTCACATGTATTAGAAGTGGTCTAAGCTAATGTAATTAGATCATATAAATAAGGCATATAGTTAGGATATATTAAATTAGGGCTATAAGAATTTTCTAGAGATACATATTAGCATATTTAGGAACCAAGTGAGTTTCAAATTGTTGTTACTCAGAGGGAGTTAGTGGAGAGTAAATGGGAAATGTGTTAAGAGATAGGTCATTAAATGAATCTCGGGATACGTAAATACATGGAGATCAATGGCTAAGAATTAATCCCACCTTAATATATTATTTATATGATAACTTGATCAACGCATGCAACCAAACTACCTTCAATTCTGGAAAATTAGAGAGTTAAAGAGGTGATTTGGAGCTGAAGATCAACAAATTGGAGTTCAAATTGGAGATCCAACAAGGTAATCATCTCCTTCACCCCATATATATGAAAATGAGTTCAATCTTAGGTGTGTGAATGTAAGTTCGAATTTGAGGATTAGGTCACTTGTTTTGATGAATTATTGATTAATTACAAGTATTGTTAGCATTTCATTTGAGAATTAGTAACTGGTTGTAACCGAAATTGAGTTTTTGGTGAATTTGGAAAAACTAATTAATTTCATGAGATAGATGAATTTGCTTCAATTGGTGTTGTTCTATTTATTTGGATGATGTTTTAGAGTCACCATGGGGTGGAGAATGGATTGTAGGGGTTTAGTTAGCTAATTAAGGAGTTGGGGATATAATTCTCGAGTTGAGAATTTTTTTCACATAGCACAATTAGCGCTCTAACCAGTCTGGGTATTCTACTTTTTTTTAAATGAAGAATAGTAGCGCGCTAGATAGATCCCTTAACGCGCTAATCACACCTAGCGCGCTATGCAGATCCTTTAGCGCGCTAATGACAGATGAAAACTGGATTTAAGGGTTGTTTTTTGGAATTTCGACTTAATACACACCCAAACACCTATAAACATACAAAATATGTAAAATTGGACTTGAGGGACTTAGGGGACTGTAGCTCAAGTATTAAGGAGCTAGTCGGGTTGGATTTGGGAGTCCGAGGAAGTCGAAGCGCGGATTGAGGTGCATAAACCCATAGGAATGCTTCATAGAATTCATAATTTATTTTATCGATATTGGATTTCATGTGTGACTGCTGGTAGGCACACATGGGGTTTCACTCCTATTTCAGTTTGCGTATATATAGGTTGTAGCTAAATCGCTTGCACGGGTTACTTACGTTTAGTGCTCATGTTGACGACACTAGAATATATCTACGATTGTCGAGAGGGATGTATGATGTTCCCTTGACTTAAAATAGCATCTGGAGGGGGTTCATTCGTTAACCGTAGTTTGGTTTTAGTCATAGTAAGCCTGTAAGCAAGGTTAAAAAATCGACAAACTTCACCGAAGTTCGAGCGAAGTTTATCGATTTTGAGGTGAGTGAAGAGAAGTTCAAAGGCAGTAGAAAAATTGTAAAAATTTGACTCAACTTCGGCTAACTTGGACTGAACTTCGAAAACATCGATGGAAGTTAATAAAACATGAAGTAAAATTGTTATGTTTCGTGGAAGTTGAACAAACTTCGACTAAAACTTCTATTGAAACTTCGTCTATGCTAGAAATATAATTAAAATTCAGAATATCCTCCGATGACATGAGTTTTATGCATTACTGTCGTATGATTAAGTCTAGTTCTAGCATCTCTATGAAGAAACTTGAGTTTTCTAGCACTTAAAGTAAAATTTCGTAAACTTTTGTACACGGTGAATTTTTGTCTATCATCGTCAAAGTTAAATTCCTCGAATTAATCTCGAATTTTAAGTGAGCGAAGTCATAGGCGAAGTCGAAGCTTCAAACCTTGCCTATAAGCATATACGTGGTTCTTGTCCTATTTTATCTATTACTAGTTGGTTTAGGTCAGGGTTTTCTCGTAATTATACGATTATTTATTTATTAACGCCTTGTTTAGGAGCTTGTTAATTGAGTATGTGCTGTTGATTAGACGCTAATATTTTGTTTGTCGCATGCTGCCTACATTCATAGGAATATGACTTAGTGTTACCAGGGGTAATATTCGCATGTCTCGTAGTTTATCAATTTTATTTCATGAATATTGTGGGGACTTCTCTTGGGATTTTACTCACTGGACTCGTCACTGTATTTGTTGGGTGACCGAGTGCAGATCCTTCGACGACCAAAGGCAAGGGCAAAGAGGTATTGGGCGACTACCTTTGAGATAGTGACGCCAGCTCATGTGTGATTACCGTATGTATGTATTTAGTTTTCGTTGGGTTTTGGGGACTGTAGAACACTGAATACATGTATATGGATCTTTTGTTGTACTTATTTCACCTTTGATATATACATGGTATCTTTTTGTCGGGTTTTCCACTGCTTAGGATTGTTAAATACTGCATAACATACTTAATTAAAGACTTTCGCCGTAAAATTGTAATATAACATGATAAATTGACTAACTGGCTAATTAAATCATTAATACTTATATAGAGATTAATTAGCTAAACTAGTGTTAGTTGGAAAAGGGTAAGTAACCAGTTAGGTTGAGGGGCGTCATAGGTAAGTGGGCCATGACGTGGCAGGGCTTGGTGACGTGGGATGCGACATGGCGGGTCCCACGACAGCCTAGGAGTTTGGGGCCGCCACAGTTTAGTATCACAGAGAGGATCAATGGAGTTTTGGGCATAGTTTAAAGAAATTGAATAAACCATAACAAATAAACCTTAGATGTGGAAACCCAAAGATCCTGACTTTGAATCCTAGTTGGGAAGCAAACTTGAGACGGGTAGTAGATAAGCTTTATATATGTGTTATGTTTTTTATTATATACGGAAGGTGATCCGACGCATGCTTTTCATTGCAAATCACGATGGAGGGCCAGTCGACTCCAACTATGACAGATGTCGGTCAGATGAGCGACCAGACTAGAGATAAGATTTTGGATTATGTATTACTCGCGCGGTTCGAAGCTCAAAATAGGCAGTTTGAGCTATTTATGGATATAATGCACACACAGACAGCAATGATTGCATCACTCACTGCCACTCGGGTACAAAGCACGATTGAGACGATAGTTGCTGTGATGATGATTACATCGATGATTCAGGCTATATCGACGCATGCAGTGGTACAGGAAACTCTAGTAGTGGTTACTGCACCGATAGTAGCACAGATTGAGACGTTGACTGCTACGCAAGCACGGACCGATGTATTTTAGACTTCGATGACAACAGAGGTCAAGTTGATGTGGGAGCTCATCGAATTCGATCCTAGATATTTTCATGGAGGCGGAGACTCATAGCCAGCTGGGAAATGGCTGATTACACATCAAAGGCTACACAAGTTACTACGGATTCAGGAAAGCATACAGGCCAGGATATCGGGGCATATGCTGAGAGGCAATGATGTCTTGTAATGGATATCATATACAGAAAATCATCCATATCCGACTACATGGCCGAGTTTCGATAGGTCTTCTAAAATTAGTTCATTCTGATCGAGATCCGACTGAGGTTGAGAGAGGACTTTCTAGCTCTGAGACAGGCCAACTGGTCGGTGTTACAGTACATGGATAGATACTGGTACTTGATACAATTTGCCACCAAAGTCGTAGGCACTGAGAGACTCCAGATATATTATTTCGTCCAAGGGTTGATAACATAACCAGAGCCATTATTTCCCTCAAAACCTAAACACTACAGGAGATGTATGATAGAGTGCTTACCCATGAGATACATTTGATGCAGAGGGGTGACATGCATTTTTCTATGGAGTCAGAAAGGCAGACTGGACAAAATTCTAGGCAGAAGAGACCGGGAGATCAGGATGATAGAGAGGATATAAGGTATGGTCAAGGCCGAAGAGATGATGATCGGGCAGCCAAAGCTTATGTTATACCCGTACTACCTGCACCACCGAAGAGATAGACTCGTTCCAAGGAGGCAGGGACTAGAGATCACAAGGTCAGGGCTAGGGGTCAGGGAGTCAGTGGGTAGGACCAAGATAGAGGATCACATGTTGGTGATGTGGGCAGGAGGGTAATGTCAGGAGGGATTATTCACAAAGATCGGCGACTCCAGCAGTAGTGACACCGGTATAGACTCGAGAGCCGGTGCATGTAGTGATTGAGCCAGGCCGGGAGACGTCCCAGTAGCGGGTTCTGGGTATAGGATTTTAAATTTTGAATAATTACAGTTAAGGTTCATGCATGGATGGTGGTATGATGGTAGGTCATGGTAGATTATGGTAGGTAGTGGTATGGAATGGGCTTGTCACGGTATGTCATGGTTGGTTGGGACTATTATGTTGTGGTACATGATATAAGAGGTTTACCTTTACCTGGTGTTAGGTAATTGAGTTAGGAAAACTTGGGCACGGAATCGAGCTGTGAGCAGGTTGCGGAGGTCCTAGAGAGCGTGAGGGAAAATGATCACCATGGCAGCATGCGCCTATGTCTCAGTGCAACACTATGTCCCCGGTAATAGGTACAAGAGTAATGGGGTGTTCAAAGGGCCATAGAATGGTACTATCAAAGTGTGAGGCGTGGTCACACGGGGATAGGTTAGATGCACTAGAGTTTACTCGAGATCTAAATTTCGGAGATGAAGTTTCTCCTAGTTGGGAAGAACTGTAACGGTCTAAATTAATTAAACTAGGATTAGTGTTAATCTTGGGGATTAACTGTGGTAATTTGGGTGTTACATGGATAACTCGATTGACTTGGACATGAGAACTGAGGGAATATGCTATTTATGGGTGAAGGTTGTTTATATGTGGGGTTTAAATCATTGCTACTAGTATTGCACAGCATGTGCATATGTTACTATCGGTGGGCTGGTGTGACGGGGAGTTACCTCAAGGTACATGTCGAGGCGCGGAGCACCGAGTGCTGGGTAGTCGAGAGATTAGCGGGATCACTAATGTGTCCATAAGAGTTTTAAGAACACTAATCACATGTAATATAATGGGCCTAAGCTAATGTAATTAGATCAAATAAATAAGGCATATAGTTTGGATAAATTAAATTGCGACTATAGGATTTTTCTAGAGATAGGTATTGGCACATATAAGAACCAAGTGAGTTTCAAATTGTTGTTACTTGGAGGGAGTTAGTGGATAGTAAATGGGAAATGTGTTATGAGATAGACCATTAGATGAATCTTGAGATACGTAAATAAATTGAGATCAATGGCTAGGGATTAATGCCACCTTAATATATATATGTATATATATATATGATAACTTGATCAACACATGCAATCAAACTACCTTCAATTCTAAAAAATCAGAGAGTTGAATAGGTGATTTGGAGCTGGAGATCAACAAGTTGGAGTTCAAATTGGAGATCCAACACAAGGTAATCATCTCCTTCACCCCATATCATGAAAATGAGTTCAATTTTGGGTGTGTTGATGTTAATTCGAATTTGAGGACTAGGTCACTGATTTTGATGAATTATTGATGAATTGCAAGTATTGTTAGCATTTCAATTGAGAATTAGTAACTGGTTGTAACAAAAATTGAATTTTTGGTGAATTTGAAAAAACTAATTAATTTCATGAAATTGATGAAATTGATGAATTTGATTTAATTGGTGTTGTTCTATTTATTTGGATGATGTTTTGGAGTCACCATGGAGTGGAGAATGGATTGGTGGGGTTTAGTTAGATAATTAGGGAGTTAGGGCAGAATTCTCGAGTTGAGAATTTTGTCACAAAGCGTAGTTAGCGATCTAACCAGATTGGCTAGCGCGCTAACCAGTTTGGGCGTTCTATTGTTTTTCAAAACAAAGAATAGTAGCGCGTTAAACGGATCCTTTAGCGCGCTAATCACATATAGCGCGCTAGGCAGATCCTTTAGCGCGCTAATGACATATGAAAACTTAATTTAAGGGCTATTTTTAGAATTTTCGATTTAATACATACCGAAACACCTATAAACATACTAAATACATAAAATTGGACTTCAAGGACTTAGGGGATTGTAGCTCGGGTATCGGGGAGCTAGTCGGGTAGGATTCGGGACTGTAGGGAAGTCGGAGTGCTGATTAAAGTGCGTAAACCCATCGGAATGCTTCACAGAATTCATGATTTATTTTATTGATATCGGATTTCATGTGTGACTGCTAGTGGGCCCACATAGGATTTCACTCCTATTTCAATTTGCGTATATATTGGTTGTAGCTAAATCGCTTACACGGGTTACTTATGTTAAGTGCTCGTATTGATGGCAATAGAATATATCTAGACTTTATGAAGGGATGTAAGATGTTCCCCTGATTTGAAATAGCGTCTGGAGGGGTTCATCTGTTAACCTTAATTGGGGTTTAGTCACTGCAAGCCTGTAAGTATATAAGTGGTTCATCTCATGTTTCATCATTTACTGGCTTATTTAGATCAGGTTTTCTCGTGATTATACGGTTGTTTATTTATTAATGATATGTTTCCGAGCTTGTTTATTAAGTATGTGTTGTTGATTAGATGCTACTATTTTTGTTTGTCGCATGTTGCCTACATTAATGGGAATATGACTTACTGTTGCCAGAGGTCATATTCACATATCTCGTAGTTTATCAATTTTATTTCATGAATATTGTGTGGACTTCTTTTGGGATTTTACTCACTGGACTTGTCACTGTATTTGTTGGGTGATCGAGTGGAGATCCTTTGACGAGCAAAGGCAAGGGCAATGAGGTATTGGGCGACTACCTCCGAGATAGTGACGCGAGCTCATGTGTGATTACAGTATGTATGTATTTACTTTTCATTGGGTTTTGGGGACTGCAGAACACTGAATACATGTATATGTAACTTTTGTTGTACTTATTTTGCCTTTGATATATACATGGTATCTTTTTGTCGGGTTTTCCACTACTTATGATTGTTAAATACTACATAACTTACTTAATTAAATACTTCTACTGTAAGATTGTAATATAACGTGATAAATTGACTAACTGGCTAATTAAATCATTAATACTTATATTGGCTAATTAAATCATTAATACTTATATGGAGATTAATTAGCTAAACTAGTGTTAGTTGGAAAAGGATAAACAACCAATTAGGTCGAAGAGCGTCATCGGTAAGTGGGCCATGACGTGGGAGGGTTTGGTGAATTGAAATGCGACATGGAATGTCATGACCCAAATTTCTAATCTCGCTTATTTTTCGTAATCAGGATTACTGACCCATGACGTGGGACCCTCACCGTGATATGTGCATTAACCGAGGCGAGATGGCTGAGGTATATGTTAGATTTGTTATAGTGTATGCCTAATGTATTGTATATGTGTAGACTATTAAGTCACTCCTACTCGTGTATAGTTGTCAACACGTGAGAGGGTACGTACCTCGAGTTGCGTGCCGACGAGGGACCGAGGGTAGATAGTGATGTGGTAAGTTTGTTTTGAGCTTAGTGTAGTTGAAGTGGTTGCTTTAATGTGGCTATGGTATATTTTGAATTCAATGTGCCTAAGTTAGTAGTTTAATAACAATAGCCATGTGATATGCATCGAGACACGTATTAGCACATTTAGAAACCAATTAATTTACACATTAGTGTTACTTAGGTTTAGTTAGTTGAGGTAAATGGAAAATGTGTCTTAGTGTGTGCTATAGGATAGTCTCGAGATACGTGTATGTAATTAGATCAATGGATATTAATTAAGGATGCAAATGGGTAGGGGAATACCCACGGGTGATAGGGGTTTACCCTAATGGATACGAGTATGGGGATTTTAATTGGGGATGGGTGTGGAGATAGGTACAAAATCTCATACACATACGGGTATGGGTAATAAAATATCCCCACAGTGATCTCAACGGGTAATCCCCATGGGGATCTCCACGGGAATATCCACGCTTAATACCCAAGAGGATACCCATCTACCCATGGGGATCCCCATATATCAATTTATACACTATATGATATTTATTATTTATATATACCATATGATATTTATATATAAATATTACATAATATTACATAATTTTCACTCCAAAACACTAATATATATAACAAAAAACCCCTTAATGAGATTTATAATTTTAATTTATTTGGTTAATTAATAACTATATGTTTTGTTTTGAATCGTTTGCAACTATATTTATATTTTAGAATTTTAGGATCAAAAGTACTGAAAAAAGTTGATGACTTGGTAGTTGTAAGACATAGTGACTTTAAAGAATATTTTGAATTTGAACTTTTCGTTTTGCATATGCCAATGATTTTGTAGAAACTTACTTATATGTATTAGCACTTAGTAGTTGCATTTTAATTGCATGATATGTTGATTTTTTTTTGTCGAAATTTCAACAATTGTGTTATTATGTATGTATATTTGACACCTTATTTATTCAATTCTTTTTTTTGAGAATCCCTAATGGGGAATGGAATGGGGAAAAAAATTTCCACGGGGATTCTCCATCTCCGCAAAGATCCCCATGAAAAATCCCATGGGAATCCCCAATGGGGAATGAAATGGGTAAAACATTTTATCCATAAGGATTCCTCATACCCACGGGAATTTGATAGGTATAGGGATGAGTATGAAAATTCATCCATAGATGGGTATGGGTATGAATATGGGTGATAAATTTTTTAGTGGGTATGGGTATGGGAATGAGGTCCCCATCCCCTGCCCTACACATTTGCATCCCTACTATTAATCAACCATATCCATTCATACATATAGTTAGAGATCAATACATGCAAATCAAACTTTTCATTTTCAACAACTTAGGAGCTAAGGAAACCTTGCTGGAGGATTGAGGAATGAGAAAATCAGTGTTGATTTGGCGAATTAAAGGTGATGGAGTTGATCAAACTAGTGTACATCAACTAGGTAACTTACTTGCATTAGTTTATTTAGCATTAATTAAGTTGATGAATTCATGAATTTATTTGTATGTATGGCAGTTTTTATGTTGTTTATGTTGTCTTGGGGTTCTGGAGGTATTTATGGAGATCCCCAAGGCACTAGTGAAGCCTATATGTGGAGTAAACTCAGAGTTCAAGTTGCAGAATTCTTGGTTTTCCTGCACATAGCGCTAGGTAGATCAGCTAGTGCACTAACTTTAGGTAGCGCACTAGAGACAATTTGGTAGCGTGCTAATGAGGCTGCTAGCACGCTAATCAAATCACTTAGCACGCTAATCAAATCACTTAGCCCGCTAATTTCCATGACAGCATAAAAATTTGTAATTTTTTAAATTTGCCTAAACGCTATAAATAAGCCTAATACCCTAAGTAAAAGTCTAAACACATCTAAAAACATGTTATATGATATCAGGAACCAAGTAAAAGGTTACGGGGGTTCGAATACGAGATTTGGGGTGTTGAGAGGCTGGTAAAGCTAGGACTTTACATTGCTTGATGTGAGTTTACCCGTTGATTGTTTATTTACATTTCATATCCAGTTTACACTTGTTTGTTAAAGTCTAGATTAACTATGTCCAGCTTTGTTGTCTCATATCATGAACTTATTTGTTACTCCTCACTTGTCGAGCTTGGTTTTCATTATATTTTGATGAATTGAATTCTTTTGAATCCATTCATGTGCTTTATGTCAATTCTTGTTGTTTTCATAGTGAATATAGTGTAAATAGCATGCCATTAGGGATTGTGAGTTATGAATTATGACTTCACGGACTTTTATTCTTTGGAGACTTTGTGCTTTGTAGCATAGCCAATTCTTGGAATACTTAATGAGTCAATTTCTTGGAATTATAAAGTAGTTATAGAATCTAGTGTCAATTGCACTATGTTAAAGTTTATCAGCACATGGGGTTAGAGTCCCTGGGGATGTCGGCACTCGCCACTATGATGCGACACACAGGGTTAGAGTCCATGGGGTTGCCAATTTATGGGGTTAGAGTCCCTATCACACTGGGGTTAGAGTCCCTAGTGATATTAGACTGTGCGACACCACGCACGTTTTTTAGTGGTTTAAGGCTTCACTGATGTATGTCAAGGCCAACCGGATCTAGATCATAACTATTTAGCCTTATGTCAGTTTCATTTGTTTAACCGTGGTATTTCTTAGCATATTTGTGGTATTAATCTTCTTTTATTAAACTTATGCTTTTAAATACCATTAAGTTTTGTTTTGGAAAATGTGAATGAATATTTGAACGGGGATTACTGTTACTTTTTGTACTCAATGTCCTTTTTATGATGGTGGGTGCAGAGCCGTTGACGAGCAAGCCGGGCAAGGAAACGATTGGCGACTACCTCTGAGCCACTGGCATACCTCTGCATCAACATTTTGTAGGTTTTGATATTTTGTGTATTATACAGTTATGTTTTGATACTGTTTGAGGTTGTATATTAGGTTGAGCTTATAGTTTCCTAAATTATGATGACCATCACACTATTTATATTCACAACTTTCTTATATTTTCATGTGATCATTTTTCCCTGATTTCCATAAACTTAGAATATATTATATTGTTTTCGCATAACATTTTAAGACTTCCGCTAAACTTTATAACTTTTAATAAGTTTTTAATTAACTTTGAAATTCAAATGTAAGTGACATGTGGCTTACTTATCCAAAACACAAATATCGAGGAGGTTTGGATAGAAAGGCTGACTAATATGTAATTAAGTTCTATGTGGCTAGGATTTGGGCTTAATTATGGGATTAGGCCGGGCGGTGCATTGGATTAGGGAAGGAGACATCACAAGGCGGGTCCCACGGCAACCTCAGAGTTTGAGGCTGCCACGCATTGCATTTTGCATTCTTGACTGGTCATGCATACATGGCATCTAGATAAAGTTTCCCCTATCTCGGTCGTAAGAGTATGATGTGATCCACTCTAGACTAAACGTATTGCAGGCTTCTAAGGCGGGTAATGTCGACTCCGGGGTAGCATGCATTAGACTTTTATTACTGTTTTAGTTCATTCTTAGGTCGGCTAACCTGTTTGTGAACCTTGAATAGTAATAAAAGGGTTTAAAATTGTTATATGAATTTGTTGCTATTTGGAAATGCAATTACATGTCTCCATGTATTCGGATTAACATTTGCAGGAGTACATAGCAATGTAGGATTTAACTTACCTAACATTATTAATTTGTTTTTGATAATGTCAAGTTCTCTGTGAAGACAGGAAAGAATGAACAAGACTCGAAGAACTTGGTGGATATATTAAAGTTAAATTTTGATGTTGTAAATCATTTTTATATACTGTTTTTAGGCTTCAGGGTGTGTGGTGGATGTGAAACACCTTACATAAGTGATGAGAGTCTCCTAAATTAGATTAAGGTAAGTTGAGAGGTTTATGTTTTAGTTTTAGTTTATTTTGAGATTGTAAAGTTGTAACTAAGATATCAGAGACTCTAAGTCAGTTCATAAAGTTAAATATGATATATATTGTGAACTGCGGGGAGTTGTGAGTCCTTTTAGGCCTCTCCCCAACTCTGGTGTCTATTAGGTTTTTCAACAGCCCACTTTTAAGGGAGGTGCTGCCGAAATTTTTATAAAATGCGGAGGATAATCCGTATGATTTCCTAATTTTCTCCAATTAAGTGAATTAAAAATTAAGATACGTTGAGGATTTAAATTTAGTTTGGAGCACTATAAAAAATTAAAATGAAAAGTGTTTTGAGGCATATAGTTAATTGTATGGTTTAGTTGCCTAATTAGGGGAATTAGGCTAATGCCTTGTTTGGTTAGGGGTGGAGTTATCTCCCGGGAGATAACTTACTGGGAGTTGGGAACTAATCTTGTTTGGTTGCCCAACTTGCCTGCAAGTTATCTCCCAACTTACATCGTAGGGTGTCAGATATTTCCCCACCACCCCCTTAAAGAGTAATCTCCCAGGAGTTGTGGACACAATTACCCATCATTAATGACTCATTTATTACCCATCTCTATCTTGTATGAAGGCTATTTATGTCAATTCATATTTTTTATTGTATAAAAATTCGAGACTTCCTTACAAGTTTAAAGTTAAACTAAACATGAAAATATTAACTCCAAAAAGTTAACTACTAGGAGATAACTCCCAACTAACAGTGTAAGTTAGCAAAAATGAACCAAACGAGGCCTAAGTTGTGACTTAGTGAAACGGGTCTTGACAGTATCGATCTACTTATTTCATTAGCTTACCACATTCATTTACAATCTCAAACTGGGAAAGCTCTACGTAAAACATTATGGTATAATGCGCATACATGGAAATCATGAATACTTAAGTAAATTGAAACTCAAAGAACTATTAATCATTGATCGGAATCCTCACCAGGGGCATAGTATTTTCATAGCAGCCCGCTTTAATTAATCTCGATTAATTGATATATTACAGATTATAACCCTAAGCTCAGACCCACATAGTCGTAGCGGAAAAGTCTGGGGCACGCCTAACAAGGTAAATTTGTTATTTTTGTATGTCGCGTGTTTATTTATTTTATTATTATTTAATCATTCGCGTCGCGCTAATTGAGAATTACACTTGGTTGCGTTGTGCGCGTGTAGTGACGAGAGTGTACGACATCGCGGTGTGCGCGTAACATGGGTGTATGGGATAGGATTAGTTGTCACATTATATATCACATCACATCAATCAAGTCACACCCATCCCTCGCTATTTCCTTCTCCTCTCCAAAATCAAACAAATAAATAAAAAATATTTTTCCTCACTCACTCCCTCTCTCTATCCCAGCTCATCCTCCCCCTCTCATTTTCATTTTCTCTAACAAAACCACTCAGTCTCCATTATTCTCACCCTCACCAAGCTCTCCATCACTCCCTCGAATCGAACTCACATCTCTCGTGGTGTTCGCTCCTCTCGGTGGCGCTCGCGACGATCTCCGAATCGAGGTGAGTTTTGTTGATTTTATAAGCTTTTTTCTGGAGAAACTTAAATTTCATTGATGTTGGTGTTGTTGGGTTGTTAGTGTTGGTGATGTTGTTGTAGTTGTTATGATTTTTGTTTTTTAAAAAAATATGTATATATATTTTACGTCTCTCTAGAGAGATCGTCTCTCCAGATAGATGATTTTGGGGAAGAGGGGGTAGCCATCTCTCTAGAGATATCCTCTCTCCAGATAGACGATTTGGGGAAGAGGGGGTAGCCAGTTGGGCTGGCTACCCCCCATAGCAGGCTCAGCCTGTTGGCCATGCCCATGTGGGCTTGCTAGCCAGGCCCATGGGGGCCTTGTAGCAGGCCCAGGGGGGGCCTTGTAGCCTAGGCTTCCCCGGCCCTATGTCGGGTCGAGCCGAACCGGCCCCTTATGATATTACCCTCCCCACCGTAAGAATTCCCCGCCACGCCCTATGGGGTTTCCCCGGATTCTCCGCCACGCCCTTTGGGGTTTTCCCAATGGGGATTCCCCACCACTCCGAGGATTCCGCAAATAAGAGGGGGGAGGAAAGATTCGACCTCTGCCTACTCAAGCCAATTCATCTTGTGGGAACCACTAAGCCAAGCTAGTTGGTATGTTTTGAATTTAAACTTTTTTACAAATATATCTTTATAGAAAATAATTGTACTTTTATTTAACAATATATTACAGACTTTATAGTTAACTAATGTTTGAAGTTCAAAAGTATTGGAAATTTGGAATATATTGTTTAGATTATGATATATCTCTAACTAATGTAACTTCATTTATAAAAATAAAAAAATATAAAAAAAACTAATATATTGCATCATTAACATGAAATCCATATTTAATGTAGCGTGTATATATATATATGTTGTGGAATATGGATGACCATGCATGTACACCAACATATTGTGTAGTCATGTAACTTGTATTTCTCACTTAATAGTACCTCCACTTGTTTATGTATTGTCACGTAACTTGTAATCCTCTCCAATGTACACCAACTCTTCCTTGTATTGTCTATGTTGCTTGTGATGTGTTGTATGACTTGTGGTGTATGTATAACTTGTACACATTGTATAAGTACAATTATCATCATCACCAAATGGCCTATATAAAGGGTGTCAACCCCATTTTAATTCACACACCAAGTTGAATGAAAACTTCTCATTCCAACTATCTCATTTCTTCTCTTCTCCTTTGTAGTAGTAGTTTGTAGTAGTAGAAGTTCTTAGTCTTCTATTTTCCTTCTCTAGTTCTTAGCAAGTTCAAACTCAATTTACAACACGTTATCAGCACGAGCTTGCTCTAGCATGAAGGAGATATTGAAGTTCAAGAAGGCTTGTTAAGGAGACAAAGCTAGGAAGGTATAACTTTTTTTATTTAAATAAGTTTAATTTATTTCTATATTATCATGGTTGTTTCCTTTATTACACGCATCACTTCTATATGCATACTTTATTCATATATTATGCATTATAACGTCACCGATTGCGAAAGTATGCTCTGTAGTTGCGTCTTGTACGATCTTCTACATCATAAAATCAAAAGTCAATGTGTGACATATAGTTTTTTCTCTTAAAACTACAAACGATTAGTTATTGTTCTATTCTTGATTTTATAATACAAATAATGCTATAAGTTTGAGTTGATAGTGGGTAAGCCTTGTCCCTGGTAAAGCTAAACATTGAAAGGGAGACGGGTTATCCCGTTCGAGGAGGCATGGTATTAAGTAGACTATGTCTCGCCACCCAACCTGGAGGTTGTCCCACCAACTCATACGAATAGTACATTTTGTTTATTAATGAATCAAGTTGTGAACATATATTTAATCATATGTTATGTTTTTACATAAAAAGGGGAAAACTATTTTATATTAAATTTATTTTCAAAATATTATTCAACCATAGTTGAATTTGTTGTCTTATTATATTACCGACAAGAATTACTTGTCATGACAATTAGATACTACAATTTGTGAATAAAGCATATATGCAAAACTGTGTGTTATACACAATCATTCGCCAATTTCTCTTTAGAGACCTGAAAAGTGAATATTTCACTTTGTATATATTTTCACCTCATGGAGTTATAAATATATAAATACAAAAAAAAATAATGCTCTAAAAGCTCGAAATGAGCGGTTGAGTCTCAAGCTACAAAATTTAATCAGTCAAATATTAATTATAATTCCGCAATTTTAATTACCTCTATGTTGAGGCTATGTGGAAATATGACTCATGAGACAATAAAATAAGGTCACGTGACCCGCCTCGATTTATTGCTGCAACAAATATCGAGTGCGCACGTCAATCCAATAAATATTAAGGATTGATTTCTTGTCTCATGGTAGCTGAGTAAAATAATGAGATATTATAAATATAATATCGCTCCCGTCCAATTAGTTCAGCTTCAAATTAAGAAGCATATGTTGCATATAATGATCATCATCGCAATAACAAATTTATGGACGTGGAAAATGTGAAAATATCAGGTAAAAGTCGTATTGACAATTCCACAAAAATTGGAACAAAAGCGGTGCACCACTACAAAGGGCAAATAATTATTGACAATGAGCGCTCATAATTGTGACATTTTTTTGGTCATATATGAAAGGCTATTTTGCATAAATATTGTCATATATATACCCGAATATTTTTGTGACCTTTACCATGCCTTCAAAATCAAAGGCAAAATATTATGAATTTTATCATTGAAAATGGCTCGATAAAACAGGCACATCGACATGTGTTTAAATCGTGACCTAAATATGGGCGATGAGTTTATGTCTTGTGTATCGTGCTACATGCATGTACATTATAATATAAAAATGAGTATTTCTCGAATTCAAACTTAGCGGAGGCTAATGTTCAGACAATATCTGGTACAACAATTTTATTGTTTATATCTTGTTCAGAAGAAGTCTACTCAGAATAATAAAAAATTTATCTATATGAATATGACTTAATCTGAGTATAATATTCCCGGCTTTAACTTCTGGAATATATAAGGCACATTAAAATGAATGTCGTCATAAATCAAATGACAATAATAATATGGAAAGATTTATTTGATTATTCATAATCATCAATAATGCGAAAATATCGTAAATTCGCACGGACATCCTTTATCGAATTGGATTTTTTTATCAGCTGAAGATTATCTCAAGGCCAATCAATAGGAGACGTATATTGATTTAACTCTCCATTAATCATATTATAAGATTCCTTGGATCCCTAATAGGGAAATTATTTATAGCAAGTTTTGTTAATTGTCACTTTGATGAAGCAATTTTCCCACCATTAGGGGGAGATATAAGCCAATTTAAAAGGAATGACGTGAAATTGCTTGAAACACATCAAATTGCATTAAATTTGTTGTATTATGATCCATGTATAAATTAATATGAACTCAAAGTTCAAAGGATCATTCAGTAGCAACAAATTATGAATCAATTACTTGATGCAAGTACTAAACACAAAAGAGTGACAATCATATGCTTCAGCATTAAATGGTTCATATAGAAAATGATGTCCATGTGCAACAAAATGCACAAGATGTCTCACCCATGTGAACATGAGGGGGAGAATCAAAATGAGTTATTGATTAGTGTATTGCACTCTTTTTTCTTTGCTATGGTTTTATCCCACTGGGTTTTCCTAGCAAGGTTTTCAATGAAGCAATCCTAACATTATTATAATCCATATAAAAAAATAATAAAATTATGAGAGCAATGTACTCTTTTTCCTATACTAGATTTTTTTCCTACATGTTTTTCTAGTAAAGGTTTTAATGAGGCATTTATATATTCTCTCAAAGTGTATCAATGTGTTGCACTCTTTTCCTTAGCTATGATTTTATCCCACTGGGTTTTCCTAGCAAGGTTTTTAATGAGGCAATCAACAATATTATACTACAAATCAAGATTGACGAGAACATTGTACTCTTTTTCCTATACTAGATTTTTTCCCACAGGGTTTTTCAAGTACAGGTTTTAACGAGGCACAATCTCTAAGCAAGTGTCATCCAAGGGGGAGTGTTGTGGAAAATGGATGACCATGCATGTACACCAACATATTGTGTAGTCATGTAACTTGTATTTCTCACTTAATAGTACCTCCACTTGTCTATGTATTGTCATGTAACTTGTAATCTTCTCCAATGTACACCAACTCTTCCTTGTATTGTCTATGTTGCTTGTGATGTGTTGTATGACTTGTGGTGTATGTATAACTTGTACACATTGTATAAGTACAATTATCATCATCACCAAATGGCCTATATAAAGGGTGCCAACCCCATTGTAATTCACACACCAAGTTGAATGAAAACTTCTCATTCCAACTATCTCATTTCTTCTCTTCTCCTTTGTAGTAGTAGTTTGTAGTAGTAGAAGTTCTTAGTCTTTTATTTTCCTTCTCTAGTTCTTAGCAAGTTCCAACTCAATTTACAACAATATAAATATATTATTTAATATATTTGTATAGATTCAACAATGGAACCATGCTTTTGATTAAAAATAAATTGAACAAGCAAACTATCCTCATATAATAAATATACTATCAATAAAATAAATAAATAATATGTGATCAACTAATTATAATTACGTAATCAAATATAATGCATTAACATTTAATATGATATACCATCAAAAACTTTTAGTCAATATACACGAGACTACGAGATGCTTGTAAATAATAGATTTTTTTCCTTACTTCAAGAATTAGCACATATATGATATAACCTATAAATAAGATTTATATAACAAATTTCTTAAAAAAAACTAAATAAAGTTGTAATTAATTTAATATGGACCGTATGGTATTTCTAGACACAACATAATGTATACTATTCTTTATGATTAATTAAATCAACTTATTGTCAAATGATTAAATCAATTTCACTAGATAATATTTGATCAACTAACAATGATTAATCATATTCTTTATGGTTAAATCAACTAACATTGGCAAAAATTGATTAATCAATTCTTTATGTTTAAAATATTGGGTTTGAACATCGAACCTATTCTAATATAAAATTATAGTGAACAATCAAGATTGCTATCGCGGCCTTCTTTAAATATTATAGAAAAAAAAAAAATTTCAATGGTCGCACGACTAATGTTTTATTTTCTACATTCATAAAATAGTTAAAAACAAGTCATTGCCTTAAAAAGAAATAGAGAAAAAAGACAAAGAAGCTTTTTGTGTACATACAAATAATTAATCATTTTATTAGTACTGAAAAATTGAAGATTGTTAGAATTAAACATAGACTTCCACTACAAGAAAAAAAATAAACAGCAACAAACTAATCTGTTGTTGAATTGGTACGGATTTGTTGCTAAGGGACTCAACAACAGATCAGCAACAGATCAGTGGTGTTGTGAAGGCTTTGTCGCATGAGATAGAAGTTAGCAACAGATTTTGGATCTGTTAGTTGCTCAAAGAATGATTTGTGACAGTAAATCATTATTGAACAAGAATGAAAACAAATCATTGCAGATTGAAAAAAAAGGAGGTTTTGTTGCAAATCTGTTGCAAATCAGCAACAGACAAAGTCTGTTGCTGAATTGCACAGTCAGCACGAACGAATGTTGTTGCTGATCTGTTGCAAATCAGCGACAGACCTTGTCAATCATGATTTGCATCAAAAAACCAACTTTAGTCGTGTTGCAAATTTGCAACAGATCATTTCCTTTTTTGCTTGATCAGTGCAAATCAAGAATACTTGGTCTGAATTAAATTATTGTTGCATCTTGCCCCCGTTTACAACTTTACATGTTTAGATAGCTATCTAAAGTTTTAAACATATATACTACTCTTACTACTACTACTATATGCTTAGATACTATTATTGTTGCACCTTGAATTAAATTAATATATGTTTAGATAATACTATAAATGAAGAGATATATGATATATCATATTTAACATATATATATATATACACCATTATACATACTATAATTTAATTCAAGCGCATGTTGACTTAATAATTTAACATATATATACTACTATATCTATATGTTTAGATAGTTACTACACTCTATGTAAGTAAACAAATTTAATGTAATGTAGACGTACAGATCTAATTTAATATAATATATTAAATTAAATTACTACTATATATATGTTTAGATTATTAGATCTTACTACTATATTTATGTTTATTGTTTAGGCGTTACCATGTCATTTGGCCCATTAAGGTGTTAACATGCCAAATACAGACAAACGTGAATAGAACTTTTTTTTTTTCTTCTCACGGTCTGTTAGACTCTTACTTGGCAACTCACAACTCTAGTCAAGGTAATATTGCATTCCAAAAGTGGAATTGGAAACGTCCATTCGGAATCAAGTTTTCATTCTCTCCTCTGCAACCCTGGTTCAAGTTCAACACTTCAACTCCAGTGAGTCTCCTTGCCCGACGTCATGCCGACTCTCATGTCCCGACTCTAGCGTTCTCCCTTCTCGCAAGCTTTGTGATTCGCGTTCCTTGCACTCATCTTGTTGTTTACTCCAGCCTGCGAGAGTGCAAGGAGTTGTCTATCAGTGTTCGGTATTCCTTTGAAACCACTCCGCTTCCTTCCTTACCACCATTATTACTACTACTACAAGTCTACTACGACTCAAATCCAGGTATACATTTATCTTTTATCTCTTTATATTTTCATCTCTCCATGTAGATGTCTATGATTTGTTTTTTTATTTACTTCAATGAATGTCGACTATCGAATTCATGACCAAACGATCCATCATCCAAATCAGAGATGCTTTGGCACGGGTCTCTGACTTATTTGTTGTATAATTTTGGGTTTACAAGCTTTTTCTAACTCTTTTTGGAAGTCTCTTTCTCGATTTAGCAAAAGTATGTCTGATTCTTGAAAAAAAAAATTAAAAAAAATATCTCTGATTTATTTTTTTTCTTTTTTTCTTTTTTAATCGATGTCAATTTTCAATTTTGTCATTATATGCTCAACTCTCTGAAGTTGAAATATTATTTTTCATATTTTTTGTAGGTCTTAAATCAGATACTACTTTCTATATTTATCTCTCGTACCGTCGCTAAATTGATTTTATTATTTTGAATCAATGAAATATGAGTGATACTTCACAGTCTACACATAAGGAATATTTACCTTTTCAAGGTTCTACAACTCTTGCTCCTATAGAATCATTAGATGAGCATGTCCCTAATGTGAATGAAACAAACAAGGAACTAATTTGACTGGTACATCAAAGTTCACATCACCACTATGGAAATACTTTAAGAGCAAAAATTGATGGTAAGTGGAAAGCTAAATGTAATTACTTCAAGAAAAAGTTTGGAGGGGATCCAAAGAATGGGACTGTCACGGCCCAAATAATTAATACACGTTTACTTCGTTAATCAGGACAAAATGACCCGTGACGTGGGACCCGTAGCGAGATACGTGTCACTACCGAGGCACGGTGGCCGAGGTAAATATTATATTTGTTGTGTTGTATGCCTAGTGTATTGTATATGTGTAGACTACCAAGTCATTTATGGGTATGCAGATACAGAGAAGAGCAGGGACGCGCCTCGTGTTGCATGCCGATGTGGGCCCGAGGCAGCAACTCGTGGGGTAAGTGTAATTAGTTAAATCAAATTTACAAATAAAAAAATAAAAAATGAGTGGCTCACATTCAAGCACCCAAAACATATATATATATATATATATAAGTCAATACACCCCTAAAGTCCAACCTTATCTCATTCTATCTCTTTTGATCTCTCGGTGGGGTGGAAGAGGAGAAAAAGAAAAACGCAGCCGAGAGGAAGAAGAATGAGAGTGACCTGGAGAGAGAGAGAGATAGAAAAACGCAGCAGAGGAAGAGAATGAGAGAGGACCTGAGAGAGAGAGAGAGAGAGAGAGAGAGAGAGAGAGAGAGAGAGAGAGAGAGAGAGGGGAGAGAGTGAGACCGGAGAGAGAGAGACCGAGAACGCAAGGTGAGTTGAGTTGCTTTGGCGTTGTTGTTTGTCTTTGTCGTTGTTGTTGTGTTGCCTACCGTTGTTGTTGCAGTTGGTAGCCATGGAGGTTCGGCCTCCATGGCCGAGAGAGGTGTGGGGGGAGATGGCAGGGGTGTCTCCCCTGCCATCAAAACCAGTTGGGAGCCAACCCTAACGCCTCAAGAGAATAAAAAAAAAAAGCATCGGCTCTGTTCTGTTTCGCTCGAGGAAGAAGAATAAGCCGGACCGGGCCGACCCGAGCCCGGGGTGGGCCAGGTCGGTCCGACCCTGACCCGACAGGAACGGGTCATACCGACCCGGATCCGGCTGGACCGGGTCGGGTTAACCCGGATCCGGCTGGACCGGGTCGGGTTAACCCGGACCCACCCCAATAAAAAAAATAAATTAAATTGATTTTTAATAAAATAAATTCCAGAAAATAGCTAAAAATATGGTAAAATTCAGGAAAATTCGAGAAAAATAGGGAAAAATATATGTGTGATCCAAATTAATAGGAATTTGATATTGCCATAAAAAGTGAAGATTTCGAAAGTCGATTGAGACGTTATATGGGGGCTTTACCTCGAAAAAGGCAAAATGGGCCGATTGGCCAAAAATAAAACAAAATGGTCTAAAATGTTATATTATCCCATGGTAGGAAACTAAAGGGAGACCTCCGACGTTTGGGCACGCACTTCGACTTATCGAGGGATCGGATAGACTAGGACAAGTGTGTGACTTGTAAGTACGACTGTAAGAATTTTATATTTCATTTCATTCTCTTATTGTTTTATTAGTTTATTGGTAGACATTGCTACTTGAACTCGCGCATCATGTTGTTCTTGTATCTATTCATGGATGGGTATTTTGACATGATGCCTTGTGAATTGTTTCGTTGCCTCTGTTTCCTACACTTGAGTTCATTCTTGAACAAAATTGAGAAAAAACATGCTAATGGAATAATGTGGATTTACTTGGACTTGTCTTCGATTTTTTTTTGGCTTTGTAGCCTAACTTATCTTGGTATCCTATAATTTTGGAATTATTTGTCTTTGAAATTAAAGTAGGGATTATCTAGTGTCCATTGTACGAGAGATGCGCGTTTCACGGGGACATGGGTCTACCGGGGTTCCGGCACTCACCACTACACTTACGCGGCACACGAGGTATAGGACTCGGGGTGGTCGGGAAGCATGAGATTGATTTTGTAAAGCGTAGAGCGCAGCTCCGCTATTTGTGTGAGATATGTTGAGCACAACTCCATATAGTAGTGGGAAAGGTTAGGTGATAGGTCTCACCGCTGACCGGACGTAGATCATCTCGACTTAGCTTGTGTCTGTCTCTACATCTTTAACTATGGTATTTACTTGCATTTCTTGTTTCAGCAATTGATTTCGCTACTTGATGCTTTTAAATACCATTCGTTTATTTTGGAAATGTGAAATTCACCAGTTAGTACTTAAATATCACTATACTCACTGTCTAGTTTGTGACGGTGGGTCTAGGTCCGTCGAGCAGCAGCAGATCGGGGAAAGAGAAGATCGGCGACTTCCTCTAAGTTGTTCGGTGACTCTCCTCACTCATTTGTATGTCTCGACTTTTGATGTATTATTTTTATGTCATTTTAGGTTGTACATTGGGTTGAGTGAATAGTGTCCTATATATACGTGCTTGTGCTACGGTTTTTTCTTGGTTTTCCACACTTAGGAATTTTGAATTATCATGGCTTCCGCATAATCTTTAAACTATAATTTAGATCAAGACATGAATTTAGAGGAATATAGGAACGAAAGGCTGACTAATACGTAATTAAGTCTTAGGTGCGTTGGATTAAGGCTTGATTACGGGATTAGGCCGGGCGGTGCCCTGTTTAGTAGTTGGGGCCGTCACAGGGACAACACATTTACATGGTCATTTTTCTATTTGTCAATTAAGAAAAGGAAAAAACATAAAGCAACTGTTGTTGAAGCCTAAGGTGGAGGCTAGTGAAAAAGTTTCACTAGTAAATTATGTGTTCGATCAAGAAACAGTAAGGCAAAAAATGGCTACCATGATTATTATGCATGAATATCCTATAATGATGGTGCAACATGAGCATTTTCTAAAGTTTCTTGAAGTTTTTCAAGCATTATTCAAGCTTGTATCTAGAACCACCACAACAGAAAATATAATGAAGATTTTTAAGCATGAGAGATCATAGATAATGAAGTTGCTAGATCAAAATAAGAGTCGTTTGGCAGTTACTACTGATATGTGGACTTCTGAGAGTCGGAAAAAAAGGATACATGGTTATAAATGGACATTACATAGATGATCAATTGATTTTGAGAAGTCAAATTATCAGGTAATAATAGTTCTTTTCAACTATTTCTTCATCATACATTCTCGTAATAATGTTTCTCTAATTATACTTTGATAATGTCTATCAATAGGTTCATTTATGTGCCATGTCCACATACTGCTGAAGTTTTGTGTGATGTACTTCTTGATTGTTTGATGGATTGGAATCTAGATAATAAGTTGTCTACTCTGACTTTGGATAACTGTACAAGTAATGATTTGGTAGCAAAGTTGTTTGTGAGTAAGTTGTCAAGTATTAATCTTTGGATGGATGGAAAGTTGTTGCATATGCGTTATTGCGCACATATTTTGAATATAATTGTTAAATATGGCTTGGAAGTGATTGAGAAAACCATTGAGGATGTTCGTAACAGTGTCGTGTCACGACCCAAATAATTAATATACGTTTAATCTGTTAATCAGGATTAAATGACCTGACCAGTGACGTGGAACCCGCAGCGAGATACGTGTCACTACCGAGGCACGGTGGCCGAGGTAAATGTTATATTTGTGTGTTATATGCCTAGTGTATTGTATATGTGTAGACTATTAAGTCATTTACGGGTATGCAAATATCGAGACGAGCGGGGACTTACCTCGTGTTGCGTGCCGAAGTGTACCCGAGGTAGCACCCCTTGGGGAAAGCGTAACTAGTTAAATTATATAATATTAAAAATGATATATGTTAGTGGTTTTTATGTGGCCACATCTACCTATTTATTAAATGGGCTTAAGTTAAAGAATAAAAATATTTACACCACTAGATAGACATGGAGATACACACACACTTATCTCTAGGAAGAGTGTCACACATGGGAGTCACTTGAGAATGACACAAGGGACAAGTGGTGTGAGCAAGACCACCCGATGTGCCTCGAGATACGTGGGTGGTTTGAGATGTGTGGCTCACATTCAAGCCAACCCAAATCATATAAATATCGGTCAAATGAATCATTTAGTCCAACTTATCTCATTTTGGTTTGCTTAAGGTCAGTTGAGGAGAAGAAGAAGAAACTGAAAAGAGGAGAGGAAGAACGAGAAAGAGAAAGAGAGAGAGAGATAGAGACCAAGCTCGACACGCCAGGTGAGTGTTGTTGGTGCTTTGTGGTTTGTTGTTGTTGAATTCGGTTGTTGTTGTTGTTGGTTGGAGATGATGGAGGCTCAGACGAACTGCTTGTGCAGTTCGTCCGAGGAGGGAGACAACCCAGGGGAGTCGTCTCCCCCTATTACATCAATCTGGGGTTGGATCTCCAACCCCAGATCGAATAAAAAAAAATTCTCCAACCGAACCAGGGACTTTGTCCATTGGGTCGGGCCAAGGGGCCTGGGCCTGGCTCGGCCCATGGGGTGAGCCAGGCCCAAGGCCCTGGCCAGGGTCGAGTTCGACCCGGTTGGGTCAACCCGTCCCAAATAAAAAACAAAACAAAAAAAACAAACAAAAAATGAGAAAAATAGAAAGAAAATGTTGGAAAAATTGGGAAAATTCCATAAAAATTAGGAAAAATTCCAAAAAGTTATATTTCGAAAAAATAAATAGAAATTGATAAATTTCTAAGAAAAATAAAATATTTGAGATTTCGGACAAGACTTTTACGGGGTTTTTACCTCGAAAAGCGTGAAATTTTTAAATTGGTCTCGAATTCGATTTCGACCAATTTAAGAATTTTAAATAATTAATCTGGAATCTAAATTGATAAATTGAAAAATGTTAGGACCCTAAAGGAGATATTACGGGGTGTTGGGTGCGTACAGTGACGCGACAAGAAGCCGGATAGCTTAGGAATTGTTGTGGACTGTAAGTAAACTGAGTGAGACATTTATTTACATTTCATTCCATTTACTTATTCATTCTCAGTTATTTGAACTGAATTTACCTTTGAAATCCATATGCTATGCCTTGTTTAATTCTCATTTTATGATGTTGCTCATAGCATACTTTGTTGTTTATATACTATTATTGATTCCAATTCCTATACTTTGTCATGTTGATTGTTGTGTTTGGAAGTCAGTGATATAGCATGCTATTAGGTTAGTTTGTTTATTTTAACTCTAACCCTTTGTGCATTAGTATGCAGTTACATCTTTTGGATTCTATTACCGAATCATTATTGAAAGTGAAAGTGGTCCTTGTGGTTAGGGTCATTTGATTATAGAAATTCAACTTTCATACGGGGGTCACTAGACATTCCGGGATGTTAGGGAATTTCTCCACTACCTTGCATGACACATGGGGTAACGCGCCTCGAACGGGGTAACCGGACCTCGGGGTTTGTTGGCGCAAGAATAACTTGGGTGAGCATGACGAGTTTTAAAACTCGGGTATGTTAGCAATTATACATTCCGGTGACGACTAATTCACTTGGAATAGAAAAGGTGTAATCGTAAGTACGACCTTTTGACATTATGATCTAGAGCTCAATTTGTAATGAAATGATATAGAGCAGAGCTCAAATTGTAATGGAAAGGCTGATGTGACGTAGATCACAGGCCGACCGACCCTAATCCATTACTACTTAGCCTTAAGTCAATTTCATATTTGGTTAACTCAAGTATCTCTTTGCATGATGTTTCTTTCAGCATAGTTGCTAATCAAATTATGTCATTTGATACTCGTTGCCTGTTTGGGAATGTGGATCAATGTCTCTCGGTATTACTTAAATAATTTCATGTACTCACCGTCTAGTTTGTGACGGTGGGTGCAAATTAGTCGAGTAGCAGACCGGGCAAGGGGAAGATTGACGACTAACTCTGAGCCGGTGGAGGACTGCTACGACATATTTTGTAGGTTTTGCATTCTTTTGTAGTACATTTTCTATGTACATGATATTTTTACTTTTGGGTTGAGTACTAGGAACCCTGACCATACACATGTTGTATATATTGTCATTTTTGTTGTATATATGCATGTGATCTCTATTTCCTGGTTGTTCCACAATAGGTTAAGCCTTATGTTATAATTCCCACCAGTAACTTAAGAAGATTTCTGCTGAATAACTTGTTAGTTTGAAATTTTTAAATAAACTCTGATTTGTTAGGTAGTTGAACTATCTAGATAACTATAGGTGGTATCATGTTTTTAATACTGGATAATTGGTAGGTTTTTAGGTGTTTAAATAAGGCTGACTAGTTCTTTGTTAGGTCCTATATGGGAGATTATGGCTTAATTAGGGATTAGGCCGGGCGGTGCTCTTATTTGGAGAAGGGGTCATCACAGTTGGTATCAGAGCCATGGTTTTGAGAATTCATGGCTTACCACCGAAGCTTGCTAAGCTTAAGATTGTAGAATATGGTGATTCTACAATATGATACCACAACAACAGCAGGAACCAAAAGATTTAAGAAACGTAGAATCTAGATAATCGTAGTTAGTGATGGAAAACTAGATGATCCTTGCCTAGAAGCTATTAGTTGGGAAGTGAGTTGGGGATTTGATATATTTATATACATGTTAATTTTGTTATATGTATCTATACGTTATCAACGTAGTAGGTGATTCGCGTTCGTTATCACTTTGCAGTCAGAGATGACGGATTTACGCGATAGCGGTGATGCCGGTGCGAGCGGCAGTAAGCCTTCTATACCGTCAGCGGGGGACTTTCAGAGGCTTTCTGATCGTGTAGCTACTCAGGGTCAGCAGTTGGCGGAGTTCATTGCATTGATGACTTCCCGATTTGCTCCACCAACACAGCCAACTCAGACATCATGTCCTACTGCGACTACTACTTCCACAGTACCGACCGTAGTGTCGGTTTTACCTGCGACACCAGTGATAGAGCTCCAGTAGTAGTGATAGTGTCTACACCATCTTTCACACCTCCATCATCTAGTTCGATAGCAGTGGTTCAGTTGGTGAAGGACTTCATCAGACTGAAACCCGTATACTTCGACGGTCACTGAGATTTTGAGAAGATTGAGAAGTGGGTCATGTCCCAGGAGAAATCGCACAGAGTCTTGTAGATTAAGGATAAACTCAGAGCAGAGATTTCGTTGTACACCTTACAGCGAGACGCCGATGTGTGGTGGCATGCGATGATAGCTGTTGAAGGAGAGTTTGAGTCTTGGGATGCCTTCAAGAGTAAATTATATCAGTAGTACTTCCCACCTGCGGTGATGAAGAGGTTGAGGAACGAGTTCATGAATCTGAGACAGGGAGCCGACGAGTTGGTGATGAGCTACAGAGATCGATACGGCTATTTGAGACAGTTTGTCGGCGATCTGGTGCGAGAGGATATGGATGATGTGTATCATTTTGGTGATGGGCTGAGGCTTGATATTGGCTTTTACGTTGTCTGTTCAGGTGCCACGACGTTGGGTGAGATATTCGAGCGTGCACTTGCTCATGAGACGTATTACTTGGGCAGAGTGGCTGACGGGACACCCTTAGTACCCGCAATGACACCTGATCTGATTGCGGAGAATGAGCGGGGAGACATAAGGGCAAAGGATCGAGGAGATGGGATAGAGGTGCTCAGGTGGCAATTGTGCCTTATGTTGCATCTCCTACACCTTTGCAGACGATTTTGGGTAGACCTCCCGTACCACAACCAGTCAGACCTGCATTGCCAGCTCCCGCTACGTCTACTTTACCAACACCACTAGCTCCACGTCAGCAGCACGGTGGTAGAGGCAGAGGTAGAGGACGAGGACAAGATAGTTCCAGACCATGGCAAAGACAGGCACAGGCATCTACACAGGCCCAGGATTGGACGCAGGGTCAGCCTAGAGCAGTCACTTATTTTGGATGTGGCCAGGTTGGACATGTGATTTGAGACTGTCCACAGCCAGCGACAGTGATTCCACCACAGTGTCGAGAGGTCGTTCATGTGGTTACACAGCCTGACGCAAACACTACTCGGAAACTCATTGAGGGTATGGTTTCCATTTGTGGTCGAGAGTCTTATGTTTTGTTTGATTCGGGTTCTACAATCTCTTTCATTTATGGTCGCATGGTAGGCATATTAGGGTTGGAACCAGTTAGTGTCGGAGTACATTTGATCTTGAGTATTGCAGCCGGAGATAGAGTGTACCCTAATTCTCAAGTGGAGAAATGTCAAGTAGAGATCGACGGGGTAGAGTTACTTGCGGACTTCAGAGTGCTTGAATTCTTAGAATTCGACGCGTTGCTAGGGATGGATTGGTTAGCATCATATCATGCTCATATCGACAGTTTTACGAAAATAGAGATATTTGAGATTCCAGGGCGTCAAGTATTCATGTATAGCGGTAGTACACCGAGAGCCGAGGGCACTCGAGGTCGGCTTGCGACTAGTGGGGAGATAGAGACTCTGGTATCGATATATATCGTTGTAGAGAGTCATGGACCTAAACTTGAAGAGATTTCGGTTGTATGTGAGTTTCCAGGACGTGTTTCCGGAAGATTTACCTGGATTACCACCACCGAGGGAGATCGATTTCATTATTGAGTTGGTGCCCGATACGAAACCGATATCTATACCCCCATACCGCATGGCTCCACGAGAATTGGAAGAATTGAGGAAACAATTGCAAGAATTGGGCGAGAAGGGATTCATCACACATTTGATATCACCATGGGGAGCACCGGTCCTGTTTGTGAAGAAGAAGAACGGTACTTTGAGACTGTGTGTTGATTACAGACAATTGAACAAGGTCACAATCAAGAACAAGTATCCATTACCGCAGATTGTCGATTTATTTGATCAGCTGAGAGGAGCGCAGTTTTTCTCCAAGATAGATCTACGATCAGGGTATCATCAGCTGAGGATCAGGGAGGATGATAGATACATAACAGCATTTAGTACGAGGTATGGACATTATCAGTTCACAGTAATGTCGTTCGGTTTGACTAATGCTCATGCCATGTTTATGGATTTGATGCACCGAGTGATGAGACTGTTTCTTAACCGCTTTGTGATCTTGTTTATTGATGATATATTGGTGTACTTAAAGACTCGGGGAGATCACGAGCAGCACCTCAAGGAGACGTTGCAGACTTGAGGGAGCACATATTATATGCCAAATTCAGTAAGTGTGAATTTTGGTTGTCTGAGGTCAAATTTTTGGGTCATGTTGTTGGAGCAGCAGGTATTGCTGTAGATCCAGCAAAGATTCAGGCAATTTTGGATTGGACAGCACCGACGTTAGTGACTGAGATTAGGAGTTTTCTGGGGTTATCGGGCTATTACCGAAGGTTCGTGAAGGATTTTTTGAAGATCGCTTCACCAATGATCAAGTTGACCCAGAAAGATGTGAAGTTTCATTGGTATGAGGAATGCGAGGATGCATTTGCTCAACTGAAGAAATTGTTGACTACCGCGCCAGTGCTGATATTGCCAAAGGCTGGAAAAAGTTTCATGGTGTACACAGATGCTTCTCGTATGGGTTTAGGTTGTGTTTTGATGCAAGAGAAAGGCACAGTGGCCTATGCATTAAGATAGCTGAAGACACATGAGAAGAATTATCCAACTCATGATTTAGAGTTGGCAACGGTAGTGTTTGATCTTAAGATATGGAGACATTATCTGTATGGCGAGAGGTTCACGCTCTATACTGACCATAAGAGCTTGAAATATCTCTTCACACAGAAAGAGCTGAACATGAGACAGTGCAGATGGTTAGAATTTTTGAAAACTATGACTTTTCTCTGGAATATCATCCAGGAAAAGCTAATGTCGTTGCAGATGCGCTTAGTAAGATTCCGACTGGAGATGCCAAGACGTTTAGTTGTCATATGACGCACGAGTATGGCTTACTCGAGGTGTTGGCAATGATGAGTCGGTCAGATATTCCTATTGATAAGCACGTCCTGATTTGTGCTCAAGTGAGGCTTCAGACAGTGTCGACTCAAAGAGTGTCAGAGGATCAGAAAACTGACATTCTATATCCGAGATTCAGTGAGTTAGCCCAAAGTCCTGAGTGTACTGACTGGACTGAGACAACAGATCAGGGTCTCAGATTTCGAGGCAGATTGTGGATACCGGCAGTGGTAGAGCTGAGAGATGAGATTCTTCAGGATTCACATCGTTCCCGGTTCACTGTTCATCCAGGAAGGACCAAAATGTACCATGATATAAAGAGACATTTTTGGTGGCCTGGGATGAAAATGGACATATCAGAGTTTATCAGCAACTGTGGGATCTGCCAGCAAGTGTGAAGGCAGAGCATCGTAGACTTGAAGGATTACTACAGCCGCTTCCCATTCCATGATGGAATGGGAAGACATAGCCATAGATTCCGTTCGAGGACTGCCGAGGACTGTTCATCGACATGATTCCATCTGGGTGATTGTGGATAGATTGACAAAATCTGCCCATTTCATACCAGTTGCAGCTCATTACACATTTGACCAGCTGAGTGTATTGTTCGAGAAAGAGATTATCAGGCTACATGGGGTACCTTTGACAATTACATCAGACAAAGATGTTATGTATACGTCCAGGATGTGGCGGAGTATGCAGGAGTAGTATGGTACGTGTTTACAGTTTAGCACAACCTTTCACCCTCAAACTGATGGGCAGCCTGAGAGGTTGATTCAAACTCTCGAAGATATGCTCAGGGCGTGTGTACTTGAGTTTGGCGGATCGCGGGAACAGTATTTACCGTTGTGTGAATTTACATACAACAACAGTTATCAGGCGAGCATTGAAATGGCGCCATATGAAGTGTTATAAGGCAGACCGTGTCGCTCACCATCTTGTTGGGCTGAGCCAGAAGACCGGGATTTGTTAGGGCCTGAAATTATTGTCGATCACACAGAAAAAGGTAAGACAGATTCGCCAAAAGCTTAAGGGAGCCTAAGGAAGGCAAAAGAAGTATGCAGACACGTATCGCAACGATCTCACGTAAGATGAGGGAGCTTTATTTTATCTAAGGTTTTCTCCGTGTAAGGGTCATCATCGATTTTGTTTGAAAGGCAAATTAGTACCGAGATTCATCGGGCCTTTCAAGATCAAGAAACGGTTGGAAAGGTCGCATATGAGCTAGAACTAGCTCCACATATGTCGGGAATTCATTCGGTGTTTCATATATCGATGCTTCGACTAGCTAAGTCAAAGGCAGGCGAGAGACCGACAATGGATTTGAGTCAGATTGATTTGAGTGAAGATATCTCATATGAAGAGCAACCAGTTTAGATCCTTGAACGAAGGGTACAGAATTTTAGAGGCAAGTCTATCCCGAAGGTGTTAGTTAAGTGGCAGTTTCATGGAGATTCAGAACTCACTTGTGAACGGGAAGACTATATACGAGATAGATTTTTGTACCTCTTCGAGTCAGGTATATTTTTAAATTCGTTTAGTTTAAGTTCGAGGACGAACTTTCCTATAAGTTGGGAAGTATTGTCACGGCCCAAATAATTAATATACGTTTAATTTGTTAATCAGGATTAAATGACCCGTGACGTAGGACCCGCAGCGCGATACGTGTCACTACCGAGGCACGTTAGCCGAGGTGAATGTTATATTTGTGTGTTGTATACCTAGTGTACTGTATATGTGTAGACTATTAAGTCATTTACGGGTATGCAAATATCAAGACGAGCGGGGACTTACCTCGTGTTGCGTGCCGAAGTGTGCCCGAGGTAGCAGCCCGTGGGGTAAGCGTAACTAGTTAAATTATATTGTATTAAAAATGATATATGTTAGTGGTTTTTATGTGGCCACATCTACCTATTTATTAAATGGGCCTAAGTTAAAGAATAAAAATATATACACCACTAGATAGGCATGGAGATACACACACACTCATCTCTAGGAAAGTGTCACACATGGGAGTCACTTGAGAATGACACAAGGGACAAGTGGTGTGAGCAAGACCACCCGATGTGCCTCGAGATACGTGGGTGGTTTGAGATGTGTGGCTCACATTCAAGCCAACCCAAATCATATAAATATCGGTCAAATGAATCATTTAGTCCAACTTATCTCATTTTGGTTTGCTTAAGGTCGGTTGAGGAGAAGAAGAAGAAACTGAAGAGAAGAGAGGAAGGAGGAGAAAGAGAAAGAGAGAGAGACCAAGCTCGACACGCCAGGTGAGTGTTGTTGGTGCTTTGTGGTTTGCTGTTGTTGAATTCGGTTGTTGTTGTTGTTGGTTGGAGATGATGGAGGCTACGACGAACTTCTTGTGCAGTTCGTCCAAGGAGGAAGACGACCCAGGGGAGTCGTCTTCCCCTCTAACATCGATCTGGGGTTGGATCTTCAACCCCAAATCGAATAAAATAAAATAAAAAAATTTCTCCAACCATACCAAGGACTTTTTCCATTGGGTCGGGCCAAGGGGCCTGGGCCAGGCTCAGCCCATGGGGTGAGCCAGGCCCAGGGCCCTGGCCGGGGTCGACCCGACCCAAATAAAACAAAAAAACAAAAAAAAACAAACAGAAAAGGAGAAAAAATGTTGGAAAAATGTTGGAAAAATTGGAAAAATTCCAAAAAAATAGGAGAAATTTCGAAAAATTATATTTCGAAAAAATAAATAGAAATTGATAACTTTCTAAGAAAAATAAAATATCTGAAATTTCGGACGAGACTTTTACAGGGTTTTTACCTCGAAAAGCGTGAAATTGGCAAATTGGTCTCAAATTCGATTTCGGCCAAATTAGGAGTTTTAAATAATTAATCTTGAATGTAAATTGATAAATTGTCAAATGTTAGGACCCTAAAGGGGATATTACGAGGTGTTGGGTGCGTACAGTGATGCGACAAGAAGTCGGATAGCTTAGGAATTGTTATGGACTGTAAGTAAACTGAGCGAGACATTTATTTACATTTCATTCCATTTATTTATTCATTCTCAGTTATTCGAACTAAATTTACCTTTGAAATCCATATGCTATGCCTTGTTTATTTCTCATTTTATGATGTTGCTTATAGCATACTCTGTTGTTTATATACTATCATTGATTCCAATTCCTATACTTTGTCATGTTGATTATTGTGTTTGGAAGTCAGTGATATAGCATGCTATTAGGTTAGTTTGTTTATTTTAACTCTAATCCTTTGTGCATTAGTATGCAGTTACATCTCTTGGATTATATTATCGAGTCATTATTGAAAGTGAAAGTGGTTCTTGTGGTTAGGGTCATTTGATGATAGAAATTCAGCTTTCATACGGGGGTCACTAGACTTTCTGGGATGTTAGGGGATTTCTCCACTACCTTGCATGACACACGGGGTAACGTGCCTCGAACGGGGTAACCGGACCTCGGGGTTTGTTAGCGCGAGAATAACTTGGGTGAGCATGACGAGTTTTAAAAATCGGGTATGTTAGCAAGTATACATTCCGGTGACGACTAATTCACTTGGAATAGAAAATGCATAATCTTAAGTACGACCTTTTGACATTATGATCTAAAGCTCAATTTGTAATGAAATGATATATAGTAGAGCTCAAATTGTAGTGGAAAGGCTGATGTGACGTAGATCACGGCCGACCGACCCTAATCCATTACTACTTAGCCTTGAGTCAATTTCATATTTGGTTAACTCAAGTATCTCTTTGCATGATGTTTCTTTCAGCATAGTTGCTAATTAAATTATGCCATTTGATACTCGTTGCCTGTTTGGGAATGTGGATCAATGTTGGCAAGGAGAAGGTTGGCGACTACCTCTGAGCCGGTGGAGAACTGCTACGACATATTTTGTAGGTTTTGCATTCTTTTGTAGTATATTTTCTATGTACATGATATTTTTACTTTTGGGTTGAGTACTAGGAACCCTGACCATACACATGTTGTATATATTGTCATTTTTGTTGTATATATGCATGTGATCTCTATTTCCTAGTTGTTCCACAATAGGTTAGGCCTTATGTTATAATTTCCACCAGTAACTTAAGAAGATTTCCGCTGAATAACTTGTTAGTTTGAAAAATTTAAATTAACTATGATTTGTTAGGTAGTTTAACTATCTAGTTAACTATAGGTGGTATCGTGTTTTTAATACTGAATAATTGGTAGGTTTTTAGGTGTTTAAATAAGGCTGACTAGTTCCTTGTTAGGTCCTATATGGGAGATTAATGCTTAATTAGGGATTCGGCCGGGCGGTGTCCTTATTTGGAGAAGGGGTCGTCACATGTCGTTTATTCGGTTGCAACACCAAAAAGGTATGAGAAATTTGAGGAGACTGTTCATTAGCTGAAAATAGGTTTCGCCAAAAAATTGGTATTAGACTGTAAAACTAGGTGGAATTCCACTTATTCGATGCTTAGTGTAGCAATTGAATATAAGGAAGCTTTCAAGCGTTTGAAAAAACGAGATCTCCTTTATATTTGTTGTCCATCTGATAATGAATGGAAAATGGCTAAGGAAATTTGTGATAGATTGAAGTTGTTCTACAATGTGACAGAGTTATTTTCAGGGAGCAAATACCCCACAACAAATTTGTGTTTCCCTAAGATTTGTAAAATTAAGAATTGATTTATTGTGGGATTGATTATATTGAGTCAATGGCACTAAGAATGAAGATGAAATTTGACAAATATTGGGAGCAAATTCATGATGTGATGGGTGTGGCGGTTGTTTTAGACCCTAGACTCAAGCTTATGTTTTTGGAGATGTATTTTCCTACTATCCATGGCGGTATAAAGCAAAGAATGAAATTCAAAAAATTCAAAATCTTTGTTATGATTTGGTGGGAGAATATTTTTCTAAAACAAAGTCGAATGAAGCTAGTGATGACTTGATGGATGATTCAATCACACAAGTAATGAATGATGAAGATGATATGGAATTCCTTAATAATTATCAAAAGTTTGTTGCTTCTCATGGGTGTCAAGTGAATAATGTGAGATCGGAGTTAGAAGACTATTTGCAAGAGAACGTGTTAAGAATGACAAATGATTTTGACATTTTAAGTTGGTGGAAAAATGCTCTAAAGTATCCTACTTTCCAAATGATTGCAAGAGACATTTTTGCAATTTCAGTATCCACTGTGGCTTCTGAATCATCATTTAGTACAAGCGGCTGGTTTATCAGTCCACATTGTAGTAGGCTTCGACCAACTACAATAGAAGCATTAATTTACTCAAAGTTGGATGAAAGGTATACTAATGTTAATATCATTATTATTATTGCTATTATTATTATTTTTTAGCAAGTTATTTTTTTAATCTAACAATTACTTGTTTATTTGTTTCAGATGTTTTTCCTTGGTAAAAAAAAGGGCCACTTACTCCACAATTACTGAAGAGGAGATCGAACAAGATGAGGTAATCAAAGTTACAAAATGAAATTTTTTATAATTCTCTTTTTGTTTAACTTTTATTATTTTCATACAATATATTTATATATAAATCTAATTTATGCACTTTTTAAAATCATTAAAAGATGAACAATCATTTCAAGTAGCTAACATTGATGGAGCGGCTTCACAATGACATGTTGAAAGTATCGAAGATTCAAGGTTTGTTAAATTTGTTTGAATATTTATATTTGAATTTTATTTATTGTGTTGAGCTTTGATGAGAAGTTTTTGAACTTTTTATTTGCAATCTTATGATGAAACTTGATGCAAATAGTTATTATTTCAACTTTGGAGGAGAACCTTAATTAGTAGTTAATTTCATACTTATTAATTATACTTGTGTAAGTAATGTATTAAGAAGATAAAAATTCAACATACCCAAGATCTAATAGTAGTACATAAGACAAATGAAATTTAATGTGAACATAAAATTTGATTTAATTGATATTTTTTGTTGTTTGTTGGTCTATTTTGATGTTGCAGATGATTGATAGGGTATATAAGCAATGTCGTCAATCTATAGTGGGAGACATTGGCTCATTTTTTTTATGTTTCTCATCGCTTCTTTTACTTTTGGCCTTTTGATCATGCATGTTATTCGTGGGAGGTGTTGCAACATCTGAGTAGGAAGCATGATGCTATGTAACTTTAAAGACTATTGAAGGATTGAAGATGCTGCAAAGGAAAAAAACATTTATTTTTGTTTTGTCTTTTCTTTCGCTAGTTGTCCCAAAGATATTAAATAGAATTGCTCAATATTTTCTCGAGAGACTTCTTTTGACAAGAATTACATCAAAATATTTTTTGAGAACTTTTTAATGATTTTAATTATGTATGTATAATGCATTTGATTATATATATATATTAGGTGAAGAAATAATAGGGGTGGGGAATCCACTCGGGGTGGGGATCCCCCTGGATGGGGAATGAGGGTTAAAATTTTCCTGTGGGAAATTTCAAGCGAGGAATCCCCGGCCCGTCATAAGTGGGGATGGGGATTGCATTCCCCGCCCCAAATCCGCCCAACCTGCATCCCTAATCGTGGGTATCAAATAAATACTCATGGCATGGGCATCAAATTTATACCCATGGCATGTGTATTAAATGAATTGGTAAACCTTGCATTAATGACATAGAAAATTGATTGGGAGACTAGCAATATTTTATAGGCAATCATGTAAACTGACAAGTTTAAATTAGTGGGCAATTTAGTCGTTTGTCATAGGCATTAACCACTCATGTTTTTCTAGCAACCGCCATGTGGCATTAGTAGTGAAAAACACAATAATTACTTTCTCCCTCTAAAAACTATAATGTCTTGTATCACATTAAATAAAAAATATATTCAAGTAATCTAATGTATCATGCTCCAAAAAAAACAAAAAACAAAACAAAACCAAAAATTGGAAAAAAAAAATGAAATTCAAATGCATTTTTTATTTCTTCACATTTATTTTTTTCTATCTCATTAAAAAGAGAGTTGTTTTCTATTAAGGTTCTTAAAATTAATTTTCGTTGAAAAATCTTTTAAAACTAAAATATTATAGATTTTAATGCGAAATTTTTATTTTTATTTTCAAATTTTATCATCATATTTTAGTTAATATCTCTTAATTGTTAGTTATATTTGGGGTCAGAACAAGTTTGAATTTTATAATGAACTGAACATAAGTTGGGTTGAGTCGGACTAGCTTTATTTGAAAAGAGTTGTCTACTCATGACTAATTATTCACGGCCTTGAGTAGATCGAGCGACCACCTATGCTCCTGAAATAAATTTAATTTACTCATTATCAATTCGAAAAATCAAATAATACAGTTATAAAATTGAAAGTTGCGTGAATTAGAATTCTAGCCAACAAAATTACGAAAAAAATGCATGTAGATTCATCACTTATCACTTATATATAAATATATATAAAATAATATTCATTTTTAAATAATCTAAATTGGATAAATAATTATCTCAAAAAGTTTAGATAAATAATTAACTAAAAAGATCAGAAAAATAATTTGAATGGTTGAGTTTTGATTTCTAAAATATATTTTAAAATGTAATTTTTATTGATTACAAATTCATAAGCAAAGCGATATTTAAAGTGATCTGATTAAGTCTTTATTATTTATATTATATAATTTGTTAGTATATATAAATAATTTGGTGATGATGATACAATAATTGTTAAAGTTAAAAAAAAATTTATATAAAGTTAAATAAAAGGTTCAATTAAGTGACAAAAAAAAACTAAAATCTGGAATAGTTAAAAATTATTTTTTCTATTTTCTTGTGATTATATCAAAAATTTGTTTGAATTTCATGCTTCGTGCTTATATTATTTTTTTGTTCAAAAATATAAGTACATAGCTAAATGTATTCTTACATAAAAATTCAAAATATCTAAGAAGTAGTAACAGTTAATGTTACAAAAATGCTTAAAACAATCTCGAGCTTCGAATGTTAAAAACAAAATTGATCTTTATTTGTAATATCAAAGTTTTTCCCATCTCATTTAAATAATTTTGTATCACCATAAATGTTTAAGTATTAATATACTATCTACAATTACTGTAGTCATAATCAAAATAATTATATATATATACTAGTGAGAGGGCACGTGCTACGCACGTTAATATATCTAGCAATTGGCTAATTAAATCAAAAGATTCAATTAAGATAACTACACATATCCACCCAAAAAAAAGATAACTACTACACGGTTATTTCTCTCTCTTTATCCACGTTTCTCACTTCGCTCTCGCTCTCTCTCTCTCTCTCTCTCTCTCTCTCTCTCTCTCTCTCTCTCCACGTGTATCACTTTTAAATCCTCACTTTTATCTCCACGTGTATCACTTTTAAATCCTCGCTTTTATGTTAGTTAAGTCGAATTTACCTAAGCACCTCTACTTTTATTTTTTCAAAAAAAAATTCATCCAATCAAATGTTAACATTGATGGGTACTTTTGTCAATAAGGTTATTTTAGCTTCAATAAGATCCTAGAGTGTATTGCCATTATATATAAGATATATATATATATATATATATATATATATATATATTTGTACACACAATTTTTGTTTTTTTGATATGATAAGAAAAGTTTTAAATTTATAAATCAAACCTAGAGGTGTAAACTTTTTTGTCCACTCTGTTGACTCAATTTTATTTGACCCGAAAAAAAAAAAAAGCTTGGGACGATGATTTTCTAAATTCGAGACGGATCTAGGCAAGGCTATGATGTTCGAATTGAAATATCGGCTAGGTCCAGATAAAACCCTTTAAGCCTGGACCTCATCCAAATTTCAAAAGATACTGGCCTACTTTTATTTTGAAAATATATTAACATCCAAATTTCAAAAACAACTTTAAAAATAACAAATCACATAATATTATCTCAAGCAATCTAGATAAGTCTTGGATTTAAAATATGTGTGTTGTGCGGTTTATTATTTTTTAAGTTGCTTTTAGCAAATTATATAATGAATATGAATATATTTTCAAAGTAAAAGTAGGCCGATATCTTTTAAAATTTGCGTAAGGTTTAGGTATAAGTATTTTTGTAACATTAATCGTTACTATTTCTTAAATATTTTGACATTTTACTTAAGAATACATTTAGCTATGTACTTATATTTTTGAACAAAAAATAAAATAAACTCGAAGCATGAAATTCAAACAAATTTTCGATATAATCACAAGAAAAAATAAAAAACAATTTTTAACTATTCCATATTTTAGTTTTTTTGTTCGATCACTCAATTGAACCTTTTATTTAAGTTTTGTGTTTTGTATAAAAAAACATATGTAACTTAAATAGTTATTATATCATTATCACCAAATTATTTATATATACTACAAAATTGCAAAATATAAATAATAAAGACTTAATTTGATCACTTTAAATATCGCTTTGCTTATGAATTTGTAATATTCAATAAAGTATATTTTGAAACATATTTTAGAAATGAAAATTCAACCATTCAAGTTATTTATCTGATTTTTTTGGTTAGTTATTTATATGAACTTTTTGAGATAATTATTTATCCAATTTAGATTATTTAAAAACGAATATTATTTTATATATATATTTATATATAAGTGATAAGTGATGAATCTACATGCCTTTTTTTCATGTGGGCCAAAATTCTTATTCATACAACTTCCAATTTTATAACTTTATTATTTGATTTTTTTGAATTGATAATGAGTAAATTAAACCTATTTCAAGAGCATAGGGGATCGCTCGATCTACTCAAGGCCGTCAATAATTAGTCATGCGTGGACAACTCTTTTCAAATAAAGCTAGCCCGACTCAACCCAACTTATGTTCAGTTCATTATAAAACTCAAGCTTGTCCTGACTCAAATATAACTAACAATTAAGAGATACTAACTAAAATACAATGATAAAATTTGAAAAAAAAAATTCGTATTAAAATCTATAATATTTCAGTTTTAAAATTAGTTTTAAGAATTATTTCAACAAAAAATAATTTTAAGATCCTTATAAAAAACAACTTTCTTTTTAATGAGATAGAAAAAAATACTATATGCGAAGAAATAAAAAAATGCAGTTGAATTTCATTTTTTTTTTCCAATTTTTAGTTTTGTTTTGTTTTTTGATTTTTTCGGAGCATGATACATAAGATTACTTGAGTATATTTTTTATTTAATTAATGTGATACAGGACATTATAGTTTTTAGAATGAGAAAGTAACTCTTGTGTTCTTCACTAGTAATGCCACATGGCGGATGCTAGAAAAACGTGAGTGGTTAATGCTTATGACAAAAGGATTAAATTGCCCACTAATTTAACCTTGTCAGTTTACATGATTGCCCACAAAAGCTTTCTTCTCTCCCTATCAACGTAACTTTTTTCTATGTCATTAATGCAAGGTTTACCAATTCAATTAATACTACCTTCTCTCTCTTGATATCAATCTGACAGCTATAAATTGATACCCGGATATTTATTTGATATTTATGGTAGAAGCACTCATATATATATATATATATATATATATATATATATGCAAGGAAGGTTCATTACATCGTAGAGAAGACGATAAAACTCGTAAGCTTCATTTTCCCTTTAGCCGAAGCGTCGATTTGCGAACCTGAAATGTTAAGGGGGTATGAGCACTCCAATTTACTAAGTTGATGCTCGTAAACATATCAAGCATCAACTAATATCAATGAATAAAAATATGAATCCCTAACATATCTATTCAAGCATTGAAATTTAATATAAACAATACATAATTGAATGCAAGTTAAACAGGTAGTATGAACCGTATTCACGATTTGTAATTTGAACTTATTTAAATAACCATACTCTCACGTCACTTGATAATACAATTACAGAATCCACATATTGTCCGACATAAGATTACGTTAGTTTTTTAAGCTTGACTGAGCTACCAACTCTAACTGGACAATGACGACTAAGGTAAAACTCTGGCTACTTGAGTGAAAGGGCGGAATCCATTTCTAGGCTAACCTTTCTATCTTTTAGTCCCGGTCTGCCTTATCGACTATTTCCAAGAATTTTCACATTTAAAATAGTCAAATCATAGTATGTTGCCCCATTCCGGTCCATAATGTTATATGAACTAAATATACTAAATTATGAAACATAATTGATAAGAATACGAGTCTTACTTACCTTTATTGGGTTTCTCTAAGTTTCATTCCAAATTCACTAAATTTTGAGGTACTTGAACCTCTCCCAATATTTGAAAACCTATCATAAACCATTTAAGGTCAATATATATCTAATAATCCAAGTTTAGAACCTCTAGACCAGTCCCTAAACCCTCAAAAATTACCATGAACAATTCAGCATTATTGATGTTTTCTAAGGTGGGAGCGCGCTCCTTATTTTGATGGGGCGAGCTCCATCATCAGGGTTCATCAATATTTACGAAGGGAACACACTTCCTTGCCGCAAGGAGCGTGCTCTATCATCGAGCGTCTCAATAGAGAACAGGGCATCAGCCCCTGTTCGATTACCAATTCACCAACAAAGCATCTCACACCTCCCCACAACATCAGGGAGTGCCTCTAATGACGTTTTATACCAGTTTCAATCACCAACAACATAATTAACGAGATTTCTATCTTTAATTCATCTAAAACGTCAAAACCAAAAGTAAAGAACTTGATGAGACACTTCCAACAATTAATTCAACTGTGCTAATGACTTAATCTAGTTATGGAATCCCTTATTTCCTTTCTCTCCTTTCTTGATCATTTCATATCACGGATCAAAACCCTCACCTGTTTCTCTCTTTGTTTCTCTTTTTGTTTGATCAAATGAAACAGTGATAAGTTTGAAATATTTTGATTATATATATGAATTTCCCTCGAGATACGCATTGCACAGCTTCCAGACTGGTCTAGTGGAGATTTTCTTAAAGTGATACTGATCCTAAAGGGACAGACATCTTGACATATCCTCCATTTATGCTCATCTGAAGGTGATCCAATGATCCACATTGATTAAATCAAACTATAGGTTAATTTATATATTTATATATCAATTATATATAAATATATATATATATACCTACATATTTTAATGCCAATAAATTCACCAAACATGCCAACGAGTACTCTCGGACGTGCGCATTCATTCCACGACCCTCTCGTCGCACTAAGTGTAACGACAATTTATTAATTATTTATTTATTTTTCAACTATAGGCTTATATTAATTCATATTAATAGCCTATAGTGTATTAATTCATTATCATACCATCCGAATATTTTACATTCATGCCATCACTCGCACATACAGTAATCGAAGTACGCCGAGCTTAAGTACAAGCTTAAATCGGGTTAAATAGGACCCGAGTTAACGCTAATCACCTACTTAAAATAAAGGGACATTACACACCCTCTATATGATGACTTATTTGGCCAGATACTGCCCCTTAAATCGAGGAGCTGTCGTTGGTAAACATCTTATTACAATATGTTTGCATATGAATAGACTAATGTACTACGAGCAGTGAGATATCTTATTACAAGTTTTAATGGTTTATCTGCAACAACGATTGTAGTCCAGGTTCAGGGTATAGTTCAGGATAGGAGCGAAAAGACTACAACTACAATTAGGGATGCAAATGGGTAGGGGAATACCCACAGGTGATGGGGATTTACCCTAATGGGTACGGGTATAGGGATTTTAAATGGGGATGAATGTGGGATGAGTACAAAATCTCATACACATATGGGTATGGATACATGTATGGGTAATAAAATATCCCCACGGAGAACCCTACGAGTAATCCACACGGGGATCCCTACGGGTAATCCCTACGAGGATACTCATCTGCCCACGGGGATCCCCATATATCAATTTATACACTATTTGATATTTATTATTTATATATATACCATATGATATTTATATATATAAATATTACATAATATTACATAGTTTTCACTCCGAAACACTTATATATGACATAAAACTTCATAATGAGATTTATGATTTTAATTTATTTGGTTAATTAATAAATATATGTTTTGTTTTGAATTGTTTGCAACTATATTTATATTTTAGAATTTTAGGATCAAAAATACTGAAAAAGTTGATGACTTGGTAGTTTTAAGAGAAAGTGACTTTAAGGAATATTTTGAATTTGAACTTTTCGTTTTGCATATGTCAATGATTTTGTAGAAACTTACTTATAAGTATTAGCACTTAGTAGTTGGAATTTTTATTGCATGATACGTTGATTATTTTATTTTTGTCGAAATTTCAACAATTATGTTGTTATGTATGTATATTTGACACCTTATGTGTTACAATTCTTTTTTTGAGAATCTCCAATGGGGAATGGAATGGGAAAAAAAGTTTTCTCACGAGAATTCACCATCCTCGCAAAAATCCCTATGAAAATATCCACGATAATCCTCAATAGGGAATGAAATGGCTAAAATATTTTACTCATGGGGATTCTCTATACCCACGTAGATTTGATGGGTATGGAGATGGGTATGAGAATTCATCCCTATGTGGATATGGGTATGTATATGGGTGATAAACTTTTTAATTGGTATAGGTATGGGAATGAGGTCCCAATCCCAAACTTACCCATTTGCATCCATAGCTACAATGCTTGGGAAATGGGATGAAAGCATTTACTTTATGACTGGAGACTCTGAGATTTGTTTCTAGTACTTATTAATTCTTTTTGGTTTGTTGTTCCGTAGATTTTTTTTTCTTGAAGCCACGTTCCATGGATTTGATAGCAATAGAGTCACCAAAATCTGAGTAGGTATCCAAATGGTTCAATAATGCTCATCCATTTGAAGGGTTTTGTTATTTTATCTTCTTAAGATCACCTCTTGAAATGTAATCTACCAGTTTGTGCAAGATCCCTCTACTTATACAGTATTTAGTAATGTGGGTGTTTGTTTGTTTAGGATAAAGAATGACAAAAAAAAAATTAAGATCAGGGAAATTGGCAACATGACGATGAGACATGTGATATTCTTGAAGAGGGTAGAAGGCTTTTCAAGAATGTTGAAGAGTTCTCCATTCTCTGTGAACCTAATGTAGTTCTCATCATCTTCTCCACCACTGACAAGCTCTTTGAGTGCCTTAGTTCAATGTCTCTCTAACACTCTGGCCTTATTTGGTTCGTTTTTACTAAGTTACAGTGTTAGTTTGGAGTTATCTCATTGGAGTTAATATTTTCATGTTTGGTTCAACTTTAAATTTGCAGGGAAGTTTCAAATTTCTAAACAATAAAAATATGAATTAATATAAATAACCTTCAAACAAGAGAGAGATGGGTAATAAAGGTGTAATTAATGAAGGGTAATTATGTCCACAACTCCTATGAGATAACTCCCTGGGAGGGGCGGGGAGATATCTCTCACCCAAGGGTGTAAGTTAGGAGATAACTTGCAGGCAAGTTGGGCAACCAAACAAGATTAATTCTCAACTCCTTGTAATTCCACCCCTAACCAAACAAGGCCTCTATTATTGTTTCTTTATATTGAGTACTACTATGTTTATTTAGCTATGAATATACTAGTCTTAAAACTTATTTGGACGAAAAAGAAGAAGTTAAAAACTTTATTGTAATTCAAGATAATTGATATTTATAAATGATAAATGTTTTGTAATCAATTTCTTAATGAATATCTTGTAATATAATTCTTAGTTTTATTTTTTGCAAATTATAAAATATTTTGAATTTAGCATTTATATAATTTTAGAGATTATATTTTTTTATAAGAGCTCTTATATTTGTGGCAGCTAATTGGTGCCACAAAAATATATTTTATAGCAGGTAAATGTTGCAACAATATGTATATGTTATTTGTGGCAGCTAATTATTGCCACAAATGTATATTTTTATGTGGCAGCTTTTAATATGCCATAAAAAATAATATCTTTTGTGGCGGTAGAATGTTGTCATTTAATATTTTTATGGCATTGTAGGAGCTGCCACAAATGTCGTCACAAATACTTTTAATGGCAGCAATTGGCGTCACAAAAGTTTGTGTGACAAGCTTTTTGTTAGGCTTTAGGGTTCAAACGCAGCGAGAATTTTAAAATCTTATTTTCAAAACCCTAACATGATCAAATATGAATTTCATTGAACACATTAACAAAAGTAAACCATACCTCAATCCCTAATTTCCTTCTCTGTGAAGATCAATGTTTAAGAAGTGTTGGGGCATGTGCCCTACGTCAATCTTATGAACATTGTTTCTATTACTACTTTAGTTAATAAAATAAAGGATTTCATTTGCTGTTCATTATTATAATTGGTTTGCATGATTACATTATAATAAGATCTATGGATGTTCACCGAAACTTCATAAATGTCCATAGTCAATTATTATACAAGGAACTATAATGAATTAAGACTATTGTGAGCCTTCATTGATGGTCATGTGATGATTATATGTATAAGGATATGAATCAATATCATGAGTTACTCATGATAGGTATATCATTAAGCCCTCTGACTTGAGATTATCAAAGACTTCAACATTAGGATCATAGTGATTTGAAACAATCAAACGTTGTCTTTAACCAGATGATTATAATGGTTGTAATTGGTTACTGTGTGAATAATGTGTGAAGGTGTGTGATCGAGATAGAATTTGCCCCTCTTGATTAGAGAAAAATATCAGTGGATCCCTCGATATATTAGACTAAAAATGACCAAGTCCAAGGGAATTGATATGATCAATGCCAGTTGAATGTTTCCAGTTTACCTAAGATTGATACTAGTACGATTGGGAGTTTTCCGTGCTTTACGTTTAAGCAAATGATATTGTACGACAAAAGGATATGATATACACTATTGATTAGGTTGTATCGATTTTGATCTTCATGCAACTTGGATAGTCATAATGTCTTGCTAGAGACCGTTTATGACTCATGAACCAAAATGGTTTTGGCTCATTGCCAACGTTGCATGAACCTATTGGGTCGCAAGCAAAGAATGAATTTACGAGATTTTAAATGACTCAAAACAAGGAATTATGTATGATAAAATTCGTAATGTAAAAAGTCCTTATGATGTGTCACATTAATACCACTTTAAGTAGGAGTATAATGATAATTCACTTACCGAGCAGTGACGGCTCCAGTTCCACAACCCAAACTGGGCCCCACCCGACCAAGAATTACGTGGACCCTGAGTCAATCCTCGCGACGTCAACGCAAGCCTAGTCAACCTTCCTAACCATTTTTCCATTACAAGGCAGCGAGATTTAACATTTATTGTGAGTTATTCAAATTTGTAAGTTATCAAAGGTTATGCGGAAGCGATTTCAACTTAAACAAATATAAACAACTCTAAACCAATCAGTCAGAACATCCTAGAGTGTGAATTAATATCATATACGTGTTCCTAAGTATCTCACAAAACCCATATACCCCATATAATAAAAACAATATACATAAGTAATACAAAACCTACAAAAGTACGAGAATGAAGATCGCTTCAAAGTCATCACCGTAGATCTCCAAGTACTGGCCCATTTCCTTTACTCGACTACGGATCTGCACTCAGTCAAACACAAGAATGACGAGCCTAGGTAAGTAACGTCGGTAGGATACTAAACATCATTTTGAAATAAATAAATCAGTCTATATTCATGCAGATAGAAAGAAAGGTATAAGTACGCATGAATAAATAAAAGACAGTAAATATATCAAAAGCAATCGATACATGAGTGTTCAGGGATGCAAACAGAGATGTGCAAATAGTCCCGACCAATAGGTCGTTGAGTCTTGGCAAACCATCAAGACTCGGGTTCTAGGACTTGGTACATTCATAAGCCCTAAACCCGCGAGATAGTGAGACTTCTTGGGACAACCACGCTAAGAACTCACACCCCATCAAGAATCAATATCCAGTGCAGTGCATCCCGAGGTCATGACTCTAGTATGTTACCTCAGCCAGCCACTCCTTCCAAGGATCACAATTGACTCACTTGCACTTGGACAACTCAATTAGAATGGAATTCCAAGGATAGATAGCAAAGCAATGAACAACAATATCCAATAGCTTAAGATGAAATACTATGCATTTCCTAGCTGGTTTACTTACCTCGATATCGCAGAAATACACTCTCACAGCTCCGACACGTCTCCCAATGAATCCCGAATACCAAACACCCAATAATATCACTCTAAGTCCCTGGCGTTAATTAGATTGGTATTGAGTGTGTTAGAAAATCATAATTCACAATTTAAACTTAAATCTTATTTCAACCTTAGCAACTATATTTGTGATAAGTTGATTTAATGTTAGATTGGTGAATAGTGATTGAACCATGTTAGTGGTTGAATATGGCTTGCAGTCGACTATATCCTTTCTTAGACAAGACATTTATACCATGGCTATAGCACCACTGGTTATGTCATAACCGACTGAGTTGGAACTCTCAAGTGTAAGGGTTTACAATCTGACGAGTCTCATGTAAAATTTCCATTTGGCTCTGCTATAGGAAGCTGTACCACGACCTACCATAACCCCAACTGATCACGCCACCATTGGCTAATCCATGACTATAATAGCTACATTTGGCTGTCTCGAGACATGATGTACTATGAAATGAAATGACTTAATTTTGTTGAGCCCTAATTCCATTAAACACGTTTTGCAGCGACCATATTCGGTTTTGCTGAAAAAAAAAAAAATTGAGCTACGACTGACTGAACTATAGTCGACTAAGCTAAAATTAACCGTCGAAGAATGGTTGAACTATGACTTACTGAACTATGGTCGACTGGGACATGGCTGACTGCTTTCAAGTGTTTCAGCCAGCTTTAAACCTCACAACAAATTTTGGCAGTCATAGCTGGGTCTTTTAGCCACTCATAAACACCATGATAACAACAATAAAACATACATTAAGCCCAATGAACCATGATCCACTCTTTGAACAAGACTACCATAATGAACATCAACAATAATATGTGTTCCCACTATGAAAACTTCAACAAATAAGAGTTATTTAAACTCCTCCATTAAGTCCTAAAATCCAGTAGCACAAAGAATTAATGAATTGAGATTAGAATGACAATATCATGGTAGAGAAGAGACTTACCAAAGCTTTGTTTTGTATTCCCATCCAACTCAAATGACCATCAACCTCCACTTCTCTTTCTCTCATTTCTATCTAAAATTTTGGAAGTGAGAATCGGTTAGAGAGGGTTTGAAGAGTGGGCAGTGTTTGGTCTAACTTTTGTGGCCTAGAGTGTGCCAACAATACTTCTCATTATGTGGCCAAAATTTGGACAACAAACCTATTTCTAAGACCATAGACTTTCCTAGTTTGACTTCTACACCCTCATCCCAATGCTAATCCAAAAGCCAATAAACATTAAATTGGACTTAGGCTAATCAAACATATAATTGATTTAAATTTTTAACTTAGGTATTAGAATCAACCTAAATAACTAATTCATGAACTAAGTTAATTTTTATCAAAATGGCCTAAGTTATACCCAACATCTCGACCGATCTAAATGCCCCACGTGCACCTTACACGCAAGTTTTTGAAATCAATTAATTTAAATTGTCCAATTTTTGTATAATAAATAATATATGTATTAACCAAAAATAGCATACCTCGGTGTCGACGCCCGAGAATTGGACAAGCATATCACGACAACAAGGTGAGAACGTACGACCCTGAAATGACATGTGGCACGAGTTAGATTTTAGGTTCGTTACAGTCTTCCCAACTAATTAGAATTTCGTCCTTAAAATTGAAACAAATCACAAGGAAAGAACTTAATAAAACTCAGAAGAGGTAGGGAAAGTACTTGCGCATGTATGACTCGAGCTCCCACATCACCTCCTCATCTATGTGATGCTGCTATTTAACAAGGACTGATGGGATCACTTTGTTCCTAAAAATCTTCATCTTACGGTGTAGAATTTGGATAGGCTGCTCGTCATAAGTAATATCATCCCTGAAGTCTATCTGGCCCAAGTCCATTGTCGGTCGTCTGCCCTCTCCCGACATATCCAGTCAAAGCATAGAAATATGAAATACAGGGTGACTCCTAGACAACTAAGGTGGCAACTCTAGCTCGTACGCAACCTTGCCTATTCGCTTCTTCACTCTGAACGGACCAATGAACCTTGGCGCAAGCTTTCCTTTAATCCCAAACCTCTTGTTTCCCTTCATCAGGGAAACCTTCAGATACACATGGCTCCCGACATCATACTCTAACTCGCCGTGATACATGTCATAATATTTTTTCTGCCTCTCATGCTCACCCTTCAGCCTCAAACTGATCAGTCGTATCTTCTTTGTGTGATCCACCACAATTTCTGGCTTAATAATTGCTACATCCTCAAACTCCGCCCAGCAAGATGGAGATCCGCATGGTCAACCGTAGAGTGCCTCAAATGGTGGCATACCAATACTAGCCTGATAACTGTTATTGTAGGAAAACTCACTCAAATGAAGATATTTTTCTCATGATCCACCGTACTCTAACACACACATCCTCAGCATATCCTCAAGAATCTGAATCAGTCTCTCTGACCGTCCATCAATCTGTGGATGATAGGTTGTACTGAGATCCAATTGCGTGCCGAACTGTGCCTACATGCTGTGACAAATCTGAGATGTAAATTGTGGCCCTCTATTTGACATAATCGATGACGGAACGCCATGTAGTCAAACAATCTTCCGATCATACAAACTCACCAACCTATCCACCCGATGTATGGTAGAGATCGGTAAGAAGTGCGCAGACTTCGTCAACCTGTCCACAATCACCCAGATACTATCACGCCCTCTTTGAGATCGAGGTAGGCCACTGACGAAATCCATTGCAATATGCTCCCAATTCCACCGAGGAATGGGAAGTGGCTGTAATAACCCACCGGCGCTCCGATGCTCAGCCTTAACTCGTTGGCATACCTCACACGCTCGAACATAATCAGAAACAACGATCTTCATCCCCGACCACTAGAAAAGACGACGCACATTAGCATACATCTTGGTCCGACCCAGATGAACAGTTAAACGTGAGCGGGAAGCCTCATCAAGTATCTCATCACGTAACTCAGCCACTAATGGAATCCACAACCGACCTCTAAATCTCAGGCATGAGTCTATCGACTGACTCCAATTTGGATGATCCAGACTCTGAGCAAACTCCAAGAAACTCGTACTGCTCATCTGTCTACTGACCCTCAAACACACTCTGAATCGACACTGTTTGAGTCCTCATCTGCCTACAAATCAACACCATGGTACTGGTTGAGATATCAATATAATACATCGACTCGACCACCTCGAGTAACCCATACTCGTGTGTCATGTAGCAAGTAACAATATCTGAGTCTGCCCTTCTGTGGCTCAATGCGTCTGCAACAACATTGGCCTTCCTCAGGTGGTACTCCAATGAGAAGTCATAGTCTTTGAGAAACTCAAGCCAACGTATTTGTCACATGTTCGACTCTTTCTGGGTGAAGTACATCAAACTTTTGTAGTTAGTAAACAACACAAACTTTTCTCCCTAGAGATAATGACGCCAAATCTTCAATGCAAAGACCACTGCAGCTAACTCCAAATCATGGGTATGGTAGTTCTTCTCGTGAATGTTCAGCTGTCAGAACGCGTAGGCAATCACTCTACCACCCTGCATTAAAACACAGCCCAAACCGACCTTAAAAGCATCAGTGTTCTCCTCAAAACCCTTCCATGACTCAGGTAGTGCCAAAACTGGTGTTGTAGTCAATATTTCCTTCAAAGTCTTGAAGGCTTGCTTACAACTGTCATTCCGCTGAGAACTCGTATTTTTCTTCGTCAATTGCGTCATTGGTGCTACAATGTTCAAGAAGTCTTGAACAAAACGCCTGTAATAGCTTGCCAACCCTAAGAAACTACAGATATCTATCACTGACCGCGGTGTAGGCCAATCTATCACATCTCTGATCTTAGTAGGGTCCATCGACACTCCGATGGCTCGACGATGTGCCCAAGAAATTTGGCCTCTGTAAGCCAAAACTCACACTTACTGAACTTTGCATACAATCTGTGCGCCTCCAAGTTTGCAAAATCATCTTGATGTGCTCCTTGTGATCCTCACGAATTTTGGAATAGATAAGGATGTCGTCGATGAACACAATCACAAACCTATCTAAATACTCTCTCAATACTCGATGCATGAAATCCATGAACATCGTCAGGGCATTAGTCAACCAAAAAGGCATGATTGTAAACTGGTAATACCCGTATCGTGTGCGAAAAGTAGTCTTCTCCCTGTCCTCTGCTCTAATCCTCAGCTGATGGTACCCTGATCTCAAATCAATCTTCGAGAACCACTGTGCTCTTGTCAGCTAGTCGAACAAGTCATCAATGCGAGAAAATGGATACTTGTTCTTCAGTGTAACCCTGTTGAGTTGTCTGTAATCAACGCATAATCTTAGGCTGCCATCTTTCTTCATAACAAACAAGACTGGTGCGCCCCAAGGTGACATGCTCGGGTGGATGAACTAACTCCAACAACTCATCAAGCTGTCCACTCAGCTCCTCTAGCTCCTTCGGAGCCATCCGGTACGGCGGAATAGATATAGGTTTGGTCCTGGAAACCAAATCAATGATGAATTCAATCTCTCTAGACGGTGGAAACCCTGGTAGCTATACAAGAAAAACATATGGGAACTCGCACACGATAGGTACCTCCTCCTACTTAGTCTCGACCCTCTCCGTCGGACTCAAAACGCTACAGAATGTCTCAACATTTATGCTAAAAGCTATTCTGCCTCTTGTAATTGGTAAACTAGTCGAAGTCCCCTGAAAACTGAACTCGGGATGTCTGAGAACTCGAAATGTAACTCTCTTGCGGAAACAATGGATCTGTGCATGATGGGCAATCAACCAATCCATGCCCAACAGTGCATCAAACTCCAGGAACTCCAACATTCTCAAGTCTGCGGGCAAAACATGACCCTCTATCTCCATCGAACAATCAACACACAACAAGTTTGGGTATATCTTGTCCCCAGCAGTTGTGCTAAGGATCAAGGGTATCTCTAGTCTAATGGCTTTCAAACCCAACTCTTCAACCATGCGACCGAAAATAAAGATACCATAGAACTAGAATCTAACATAATATACATAAAACGACTACAAATATAAATCATACCCTCAATCAGGATACTGGTAGCAGTCGGATCTGGTGCGGCAATAGAATGAACATGCTCATGGCTCTTTGTGTGGCTGCCCTCTGCTCAGTCGTGGACACGTACTGACGAAGTGACCTGGTTGTTTACACTCCCAACAAGTACGCTGAAATCCCGATCCAGATGGATTACTCTGTCTTCGTCTCTGTACCTGACTGGAACTATGAACCTGTCCATACCTCGGCCCTAGACCACTGCCTCTACCCCTGCCACTGCGACTACCCTCAGCCTTCTGATACTATTGTCGTTGAGGACCTGACTATGTCAGCTGTTGTGGTGTGCTGACATAACTCCACACAGAAGTAGATGGTATTGGCGCAGTACGTGTTGTATAAGGTGGAGATGCAACAGATCCTGTACTTTGAGCTTGATCCCTCGACCTCCACTGTCTAGGTCTCTTCTTTCTCTCGTCACCTTTAGATCTGACATCGGAGCTACGACTACTGCACCGGTGCGCATGCTAAAAAAGGTTTCACTAGCCATACTTCTCTCATAGGCCTCTTGTAAAGTTCCTGAAGCTATGGTCATCATAGTCCCGATCTCACTCAGCAAGCCATACGTGAAATAGTAGGCCTGATCGGTATCTGCATTAGCTATGCACCGGCATAGTCCATCAACTGCAAGTATTGGCCCATATACTGCATCACTATCTCGCCGGTAGTTTGCCGAATATTTTGAAACTCGGTCCTTTTCATGTTCCTGACCGAAGGAGGGAAATACTTTTGGTTGAATCTACCCTTGAACTCAGCCCACTTCTTGGGCTTCCCCTTCGTAGCCACCATGTTACGCCACCAAATATCGGTCTCTCCGAACAACGAAGCTGATGAGATGTTCGACCTCATATGATCCGGTGTAGCCAAGACATCTTAGATATTCTCCTAACTCCTCATAAACTTCACTGCCGCTTTGAGATTCGTACCACCATGAAAATTCTCCTGGTGATGTCACTGAAACTCGCGAGACTATCTCGCCTCAGCCGTCGCTCGAGTGCTCACATCAGAAGGCATGTTCGCCGTATCCTTCGCCAGTGTATCAGGCATATGTGGTACTCTTTTAACCTGAACCTGAACCCCCCATCAATCACAGGTCTCGTCAACGCTGTAGAAGTCGTAATAGTGTCATGTATTCTAGGTGCACTCCCGCCTTGAGTGACTAATGTTGCAGACGTAGAAGGTGATGGTGTAGCCTGTACCCTCAACAATCGGAGAATCTCCTGAAATTGTTGGCCATGTATGGTGACCAGTTGGGACATCTCATCTAACCTCTCACGAACGTCACCCGAACCGCTATCGTTGATCTTGGGCTGATCTGTCATCGCGATCTGCAAAGAATGTGATTCCTCGATCATGACATAGCTATCGATAGTAGTAATATACAATACATCAAATAGCTCATATAGTCCAATTTTAATTTTCCCAACTCTCCTCACTTCCCAACTAAGACTTAAGTCAGGATCATAGGTTTCCACTGTAAGTTCCAACTGTTTCATAACTCTATTATTGATTTGTGTCTTATGTTGGTTGTGGGTTGTTCTTGAGTTAGGTGTAAAAAATTAGGCTCTAATACCAACTTTGACAGCCCTAGTTCCACAACCCAAACTGGGCCCTGCCCGGCCTAAACTTAAGTAGACCCCGAGTCAATCCTCGCGATGTCAACGCAAGCCTAGTCAGCCTTCCTAACCATTTTTCCATTATAAGGCAGCAAAATTTAACATTTATAGTGAGTTATTCAAATTTCTAAGTTATCAAAGGTTATGCGGAAGCGATTTCAACTTTAACAATTCTAAACAACTCTAAACCAATCAATCAGGACATCCTAGAGTGTGGAAACCTGCATAACATAGTCAACATGTATAATAAACAGAGAAGAGAGAATTAATATCATATACATGTTCCTAAGTATCTCACAAAACCCATATACCCTATGTGATAAAAAAATATACATAAGTAATACAAAACCTACAAAAGTACAAGAGGGAATGCCACTTCAAAGTCCTCACCATATATTTCCTAGTACTGGCCCCTTTCCCTTACTCGACTACAGATCTGCACTCAGTCAACCACAATAATGACGAGCCCTGGTAAGTAACGCCAGTAGGATACTAAACATTATTTTGAAATAAATAAATCAATATATATTCATGCTGATAGAAAGAAAGGCATAAGGACGCATAAATAAATCAAAGATAGTAAATAAATCAAAAGCAATCGATACATGATTGTCCAAGGATGCAAAAAGAGAGGTGCAAGTACTCCTGACCAACAGGTTGATGAGTCTTGGCAAACCATCAAGACTCGGGTTCTAGGACTTGGTACACCCACAAGCCCTAAACCTACGAGATAGTGAGACTTCCTGGGATAACCACGCTAAGAACTCACACCCCGTCAAGAATCAGTATCTAGTGTAGTGCATCCCGAGGTCATGACTCTGGTATGTTACCTTAGCCAGCCACTCCTTCCAAGGATTACTATTGACTCACTTGCCCTCGAACAACTAATCAGAACATAATTCCAAAATAGATAACAAAGCAATGAACAATACTATTAAATAGCTTAAAATAAAATATTGTGCATTTCTTAGCTGGTTTACTTACCTCGATATCGCAGAAATATGCTCTCGCAGCTCCGATACATCTCCCAATGAATCCCCGATTCCAAACACCCAACTATACACTCTAAGTCCCTGGTGTTAATTAGATCGGTATTGAGTGTGTTAGAAAATTATAATTCACAATTTAAACTTAAATCTTATTTCAACCTTAGTGACTATATTTGTAATTGGCTGATCTAATGTTAAATTGGTCAATAGTGACTGAATCATGTTTAACGATTGAATATGGCTTGCAGTCGACTATATCCTTTCTTAAACAAACCATTTATACCATGGCTACAGCACCACTGGTTATGTCATAACCGACTGAGTTGGAACTCTCAAGTGTAAAGGTTTAAAATCTGACGAGTCTCATGTAAAAGTCTCTTTTGGCTCTGCTACAGGAAGCTGTACCACAAACTACCATAACCCCAACTGACCACGCCACCATTGGCTTATCCATTACTATAATAGCTACATTTGGCTGTCTTGAGATATGATGTACTATGAAATGACTTAATTTTGTTGAGCCCTAATTCCATTAAACACATTTTACAGCGACCATATTCGGTTGTGCTGAAAAAAAAAATGGTTGAGCTACGACGGACCGAACTATGGTCGACTGAGCTAAAATTGACTACCGAAGAATGGCTGAACTACGATTTACTGAACTATGGTTGACTGGGACATGGCTAACTTTTTTCAAGGGTTGCGGCCAGTTTTAAACCTCACAACAAATTTTGGCAGTCATAGCTGGGTCTTTCAGCTACTCATAAACATCATGACAACAATAATAAATCATCCATTAAGCCCAATACACCATGATCCACTCTTCGAACAAGACAACCATAATGAACATCAACAATAATATGGGTTCCCACTATGAAAATCTCAACAAGTAAGAGTTGTTTAAACTCCTCCATTAAGTCCCAAAATCCAGTAGCACAAAGAATTAATGAAGTGAGATTATAATGACAAGATCATGGTGGAGAAGAGACTTACCAAAGCTTTGTTTTGTATTCCCAGCCAACTCAAATGACCATCAACCTCCACTTCTCTTTCTCTCCTTTCTCTCTCAAACTTATGAAGTGAGAACTTGTTAGAGAGGGTTTGGATAGTGGGTAGTGTTTGGTCTAACTTTTGTGGCCTAAAGTGTGCCAACAATACTTCTCATTATGTGGCCAAGATTTGGACAACACACATATTTCTAAGACCATAGACTTTCCTAGTTTGACTTCTACACCCTCATCCCAAGGCTAATCCTAAAGCCAATAAACATTTAATTAGACTTAGGCTTATCAAACAAATAATTGATTTAAATTTTTAACTTAGGTACTAGAATCAACCTAAGTAACTAATTCATGAACCGAGTTAATTTTTATCAAAATGGCCTAAGTTATACCCAACATCTCGACTAACCTAAATGCCCCGCATGCGCCTTACTCGCGAATTTTCGAAATCATTTAATTTAAATTGTCCAATTTTTGTATAATAAATAATACAAGCATCAACCAAAAATAGCATACCTCGGTGTCGACGCGCGAGAACCGGATATTCATATCACAACAATTGGGTCCGACGTACGACTCTGAAATGACACGTGGCACGAGCTAGATTTTAGGGTCGTTACACGAGCTTTATACAAGGGTTGTATAAATAAGTGTGTTAAGTGTATTGACATTACGAAAAAATTTAAAGTTGGAATCTAATTTTTTGTTTTTTAAAACGAGTTAGATTCTTCAGTCGTCATAGAGTTTTTAAGGAGAACAAAAAATTGTTTTCATGTTCTCTTTCAAGCTAGCGCTCAGATTCTCGGTCGCAGTTCGTGTATGGATTTCTAACATATGATGTTCATTTCTCGCAGCGTATTAAACATCGATCAACACAGAGAAGCAAACTAGCGTTTGATGTATGGTTTACTTTTATTAATCACTTTAATGGAATTTGTATTTAATCTTGTTGGGGTTTTCAAAATAAGAATTTAAAATCTTCGTTGCGTTTTGAATCCCAAAAACATAACAACTGCCAAAGATGAACGTCCTCTCTCAGAAATTCACACGAACAGGAGCCGAGAATCCAAGTGCTGGCCCGAAAAAGAACACGAAAATGATTTTCTGTTCTCCCTAAAAACTCAAGAACGAATGAGAAATTTAACTCGTTTTCTAAAAACAAAAAATTAGATCTCAACCCTAATTTCTCTCGTAATGTGAATTCACTTGACAAGCCTATTTATACAACTCTTGTATAAAGCCGAGTAAGTAAATTACTATCATACCCCTACTTAAAGCGGTATTAATATGACATATCTTATGGATTTAATTTATATGTTACAAATTTTATCATATAAAACTCATTGTCCCATGTCATGTAAAATTCAGCAAAACCATTCTTTGTGTGTGACCCAATAGATATATGTAACGTTGGTAATAAACCAAAATCATTTTGGTACATGAGTCATAAGCGAACTTTAGCAAGCTATTATGACTACCCTAGTTGCACAAAGATCAAAATCGATACAACCTAATCAATAGTTTATATCATATCCTTTTGTCGTACGATATCCTTTGATTAAACATAATGCATGGAAAAGTCACTCTTAATATTCAATAGGACTAGTCTCGATCTCTAGGTAGACTAAAAATATTCAAGTGACATTGATCATATTAATCCACTAGGACTTGGCCGTTTTTAATTTAACATATCGAGGGATCCACTGATATCTCTCTCTAAATGAGAGGGACAAATTCTATCTCGATTACACACCTTTACGTATTATTCTCATAGTAACCAATAAAAAACTTTATAATTATTCAATTAAATACAACGTTTAATTGTGTCAAATCACTATGATATTAATGTTGAAGTCTCTGGTAATCTCAAGTCAGATGACTAAATGATATACATATCACGAGTAACACCTATGACTTGATCCATGTGGTGTTCTCATAGCGGGTCAGTCCAATACTTTGTTCCATAATAGGTACTCATGATCTTGATTCGTATCTTTATACACATGATCATCACATGACCATCAATCAAGACTCACACTAGTCTTAATTCATTATAGTTCCTAGTAATGACCAACTAGGGACATTTAAAATGTTTCAGTAAACATCCATGGATCCTATTATAATGTAAAAATGCAAACCGATTATAATAATGAACAACAAATGAAATCCTCTATTTTATTAACCAAAATAATAATGTTCATAAGATTGACCTAAGGCACATGCCTTAACATTTTTTAAGGCATCCTCCATCCTGTCACATAGTCGCCACGAAAAGTCTTTAATGGCAACAAAATGCTTTTTGTGGCATTTTTAGTGCTGCCACATAAAGTAGATTTTCTTGTAGTGGTATTTAATCTCAGTTAGTAGATAATTAGTTAGTGAAAAAATAAAATAAAAACTCTTAAAAGTATAACTTAAAAAGTTTGCAAAATCCATGTGGAGACAATCCCACTTACTGCTACTACAAATTTATAAGTATAATAAAAAAAGTGAAGACTTTATTGTACACGTTCGATACGTGTGACAAACCTATGGTATTGGACACACATGACCGATACATATACACATGTCTCGGCATAAGGCCACTGAGACCATTTGTATAGTCTCAATGATCACCATCGAGTTAGGTATCTGACCACCTTATTTGGGTGTCGCTTGGTAGACCGACACTTAATTACGTGTCTTAGCAAGACATGACTGAGACCATCTCACTATTCTCAACCCTATGTAACCGAACAACACACGAATCACAAAAAATCATCATGTGATGGCTAAATTTCAATGAACAATATTCAAAACGCGAGAAACAAATTAATGAGCAACAAAAATTAACTTAAAAGCAAAAAATGAACAATTTCTTCGTTCATTTTATCAATTTTAGTGGCAGGGTACGTTGGTTGAGAGTAAGGTAGTTTAGGGCATTCACTAAAAAAAATTTGGTGCCTTCATAACGATTGGTGCCCTCAACAATGGGGTGCCCTTATGCAAGGCTGGGGTGCCTATAGCGCGACTCAAAAAAAACTTTGTCAAGTAGCTTATCATTGAGCTAAAATCGGACTAAAAAGTTAGATTAGGGTTGTATCAGATAATAGTCTATAAACATTCTAAGCGTTTAGCTCCTAAAGCATATGTAAGTGCATGCTCTATGTTGTATATACAATCTTTATTCTATATGTTGAGGAATAAAATTTCACAAACTTTCCACCAAAAGAAATTTCCAAAATCTGTAAATTAAATCTTATCATAATTAATTAGACTCATGCAGGCTAAGTATTATTATGAGATTGTATTTGATCTCCCATCAGGCAAAGCAATACATCAAATTAGCCCCCAAATCCACCGGGGCTTGCTTCATCAGATACTATTGCGTTACAATACAATTTAAGGCTAACAAATATAAGTACGGACCAAAACTCTGGATAAATAAACTCTGGATAAATGAAGTAAAAATAAATGAATAGCACTCGATTAACTCCCATAAATTTAGTCAAATCAGAGTACAAAAAGGCTAAAAAAAGATTTGAACGTTATAAAAAAAATACGAATAGAGTGGTCCAAACACTCCATCATATACTCTAGTTGATGGAGGCCTAGATCCCACCCACATTTTCACTTAAAGTAATGCTAAGGTGACCCACTGTGGACACTCACTACGAGCACGCACCTTAATTTTTTAATTTTTTTTTTTTGCAATTTTGTGGTTAAAGAGGGTGATGGTGTGTGTAGACAGATAAGAGGTGGTGTGTGGAAGGTGCGTGCTCGTAGTGAGTGACCGTAATGGGTCACCTTAGCATTATCCTTTCGTTTATTATATCACGTCGGTCTCGGTTGGTTGGGTTCGATCACGGCTAAATATCTGGCACGCCCTATTCAAGTGGGGAGGCGATTCAGGTGATGGTGTGTGTAAACAGAAAAAAGGTGGTGTGCGGGAGGTGCGTGCTCGTAGTAAGTGTCCGTAGTGGGTCACCTTAGCATTATCCTATCGCTTAATATATAACATCCCAAAAACTCCCGTTTGGCGATCAATCTTCATACACACCTTCTCGACGCTAGAGGGTTAGATATGGTTTATTTTAATTAAAAATTTATAATTATCTAAGATATAATTAAGAGATATTTATGGGCCTTTTGGTTTTTTAAGTAGAGTTTGTTATTGACGATTGATGGAACCGTCTATAACCAACTCCACGAATATGTTGGAAGTTCTAGCCTTCTCGGTGAAAATAAGTGTTTTTGGACAAAAGGGTATCCATGTGACTTTACACCATTAAGATTGCAAAAGGTTGAAGATCTTCTAATAAAAATGACTTGTAAGTTTTTTTGTTTATAATCTATATGAGATTTATGGGATCTAGGGTGTGCTTAGTTTTATCCAACAATTGGTATTAGAGCAGTCCATAAATCTCTAAATTTGTTTTGATTCCCGACTTTCCATTAGTGTTTTTATTTCGAAATATATAGTTTACAATTTAAGTTTTCCCTATTTAGATTGCAATTTATTTGAAATCAGTATATTAATTTATTTGTTGCATTCACATATCACTAATTGATCAACAAAGTCGCAAATAATTTTAGGGGAGTTAAATTACAATTTTAGATAAACTTGTCATCCATTATTTTTGGGATTTGGGAATTAATTGCCTAAATAAAAGGATATTGAATGATGCATAATACCATGTTTTTACTCTAAAACTGTAATTGGCGTCTAAGGATAAGCATGCAAAACCACGTGTTATTAAACAAACGAGACCTACAATGTCAACTATCTTTACTCATCTTATATAATATAATATTTATTTGATGAATCCATGTGCAAATCTTTATATATGGATATGTATGTACTGGCATATACATGCATAGGTATATACATGCATAGGTTATTATAAATGCATGTTATTAATAATTTAATTAAATATGAATTTAGAAACCATGCTATGCACCAGCATGGATATATTTTTTTTTTTTTTGCCAACATTTTTCTTATTATAATTTTAATTATTACTTTATATGCATGCAATTTATCAATTATATAATGAATTCATCAAGCATGCCGTACATTTTGTCTTATTATAATTTTAATTAATACATTAGTGTGCATATATATATATATATATATTACGTGACCATGTCTATGTCGGCCTCGTCAATTTATGCTTCAGTTATATTTTTATTTAAATAATGTATGATACATGTTATATATGCATGATTAAATTTTTATGATTCATTTGGAGATTGAATCATCATAATCTAAGGCATCTATATCATTAAAATTGATTGATTAGTGTCACCAAAGTGACTTGATTAATTGTATTTTAATAATAATTGAGTTGCAACCAAATTTATTTTGGTCAAGATTATGTGTGTGTTTAGAGAGACGAATGATACGATTACCTAAAGGTAGCATATCAAGTTGTCCAGCTAAACCGTATGAGATAATTGATGTAAATGAAATCAATTATTATTTTTCTCTCAAAGGAGATGATATTAATAGTTTTACTTATGATTAATTAGTCTCGTGAGGTGAACATTGGTTTTCCTAGTGGGAGACTTACATATGAAATTTATTCCCAAAGAAAAAATTGTTATATGTGATGTCGGTCTCATTCAAAATTGATTGTTTTATTTTGAGGCATGTTAATCAATTCTGAAAAATTTAATGTATTTACCCGTCAATTAAATTGTTTAAATTATGTGGCTTATTATTTATGTGAGCATATTCATTAATGTTGTTTTACATGCAACAGCTAGTTCTATTCCGTGTGTTAAGGCGCTTACAGGGTCAAATTTTTCGGACTATAAAGATGAAGTGCTATTTAACTTAAGCTTCGGGGACTTGGACTTTGCCTTTAAGTGTGTTGAACCACTCAGGCCAACTGCAAATAGTAGCCTTGAGGTTAAGAGAGAATGGGAACGGTGGGAGAGATCCAACCGTTTAAGCTTAATGTACATCAAGAATAATATTCTTAAGTACATTAGAGGAGCCGCTCTTGACGCCTTATTAGCTAAAGACTATCTGAAAGTCTTTTAGGAACATCTCAATGTTTCCAAAAAGTCCTTAGCTAGTACTCTTATGACTAAATTAGTGACCATAACCTATGATGGACAAAGTGGTGTTAGAGACTACATCATGAAAATGACTGACATTGCAAGTCAGTTAAAGAATCTGGATATGGAAGTTAATGACTCATTTCTAATTCACTTCATTATGACTTCTCTTCCTGCGCAATATGATGTTTTCGAAACTACTTATAATGCGGCGAAAGAGAAGTGAAAATTGACTGAGTTGATTAGCATGCAAATCATATCAAGTAAGCTTGAAGAAGCACATTATGTGAATCAAAAATATATCAATAGCAAAAAGGGAAAGGAAATAAAAATTGGGAAAAATGGTAAGACCAACACTGATGCTAGTTCCAGTCGTGAGTACAAACCTAGTAGGAAAAAGTATGTTGCTTCCTTTTTTTTGCAAGAAATGTGGTCATGTAAAAAAATGATTGTTTTGGCTACAAAAATTGGCTTGTTGTACTATTCATTGTCTTGTATGTTCAGAGTCTAATTTGGCCATTGTTTCACCAAATACTTGGTGGATTGATTCTAGAGCCACTATTCACATTTCTAACTCCATACAAGCCTTCATAAGGAGTCAGAAGGTCAACCTTAGCCAAAGGATGCTCACAATGGGTAATGAAATTCAAGCTCTGGTTCATACTATTAGAGTTGTTTATTTGGTTCTTTCTAGTAGAATTCCTTTAATCCTATAAGATGTATTATTTGTACCATCAATGTTTAGAAACCTTATTTCTATTTCCAAACTTGACAAACATAATTATGAGTTATGCTTCAGCAATAACTCTCATTGTATTGGTTTTGGTTCATTAGTTGATGATTTATATCTATTACCTTTGGATCATTCATTTTCTCAATCTCTTTTATCTTTGAATGTGAGTATCAAAAGTGGCTGAGTCAATAATTTTTCATCTATGTTATGGCATCGTCGGTTAGGCCATATTTCTAGGCATAGACTAGAAAGATTGGTCAAAGAGGGAGTTTGAACACATTAGATTTTCCAGACTTTGGTTTTTGCATTGATTGTGCTACAGGAAAAATGACCAAGTCTAGGAAAAAAGGTGCTACTAGAAGTGATGAGCTTTTATCTCTTATTCACACTGACATTTGTGGCCCTTTTCCTACTACCACTTTAAGTGGTAAAAGGTAGTTTATATCATTCATTGATGATTTTCTGCTATGGTTATGTATATTTGATTGGAGAAAAATAAGAGGCATTGGATGTTTTTAAAGTTTATAAAACTAAAAGTTGAGCGTCAGCTTGATAAGAAAATATAAGTTGAACGATTTGATCGTGGTGGTGAATACTACAAAAGACATGATCAAAAGGGTCATAATCTATTGCTAGATATCTACAAGAGTGTGGTATTATTGCTCAATATACCATGCCAGGAACACCTGAGCAAAAATAGTGTATCTAAAATAAGGAACCGCACTCTTATGGATATGGTAAGGTCTATGGTAAGTCATTCTAACTTACCTGAAAACTTGTGGGGTGAGGCTTTAAAGACTGTTGCATATATTCTCAATCGTGTGCCATTTAAGGGTGTAAGTAAGACACCATTTGAGCTATGGACAGGAAGAAAACCTAGTCTAAATCACTTGCGTGTTTGGGGTTGTGCAACGTAAGCAAAATTATACAACCCACATGAAAGAAAACTTGATCCTAAAACAGTTTCTTGTTCATTTGTTGGATATCTAGAAAGGACCAAGGGTTATAGGTTTTATTGCTCATCTAATAGTACCAAATTGGTTGAAACTATGTATGCAAGGTTTATTGAGGATGATGACATTCATAGTGATAGTAAAAAGTCCAGACACTTGGTATTTGAGAAACATGACCAATCTTTGGATCATATTTCTCAAAGTCGGTTTAATCTGCAAATTAGTACCATGCAAGAAAGTGATGATAATCACATATAGCATAATGTGCATGTACCTCATATGAATGTCAACATATAGGATATTCCCATAGAACAACCTACAAATGTGCCATTAAGGAGATCGGAGAAAGTAAAAAAAGTGATATACCAAATGACTTTGTAGTTTATATACAAGAATGTGACTTCGACATTGGTGAAGAAAATGACTCTGTATCATTTTATGAAGCACGAGATAGCATTTTTGCATGTCAATGATTAAATGCTATGAAATTTAAGTTAGACTCTATGCATGAAAAACAAGTCTAGAATTTAGTTAACTTACCTGAAGGAGTCAAACTCATTGGTTGCAAATGGGTATTCAAAACTAAAAGGGACTTTAATGGTAAAGTTGAGAGACATAAATCCAGATTGGTTGCTAAGGGTTTTACACAACAAAAGAACATTGACTATAAAGAAACATTCTCTCGCGTATCTAAGAAAGACTCCTCAAGGATAATAATGCCATTGGTAGCTCATTTCAACTTTGAGTTACATCAAATGGATGTTACTAGTGTATTTCTAAATGGTTCCTTATTTGAAGACGACTTTATGGTACAACCATAAGGTTTTAAGGCAGTGGGTAAAGAGCATTTAGTTTGCAAGTTAAAGAAGTCTATTTATGGGTTGAAACAAGTTTCTAGGCAATGGTACTTAAAATTTGATGAGGTCATTAAGTCTTATGGCTTTGAGAAAAATGCAATTGATGAATGTATTTATCTCAAAGTCCGTGGGAGTACATACATTTTTCTGGTGTTATATGTTGATGATATACTACTAGCAAGTACTAATCTAAGTATATTAACTGAGACTAAATAATTCTTATCTCAAAGTTTCGAGATGAAGGATCTTGGTGAAGCATCGTTTGTGCTTGGAATTAAAATTCACCGAGATAGGTCTCTTGGTGTACTTGGTTTATCTCAGAGAACCTACATTGAAAATGTTATCAAAAGGTTCAACATGGAACACTGTAAATGTGGAAGTGCACCCATTGTTAAGGGTGATAAATTTGGAAAATTCCAATGTTCGAGAAATGACCTAAAGTGTGAACAAATGAAAGACATTATATATGCTTCAGTTGTGATAAGTCTTATATATGCTTAGGTCTACACACGTCCAGACATTTCATTTGCAGTCGGAATACTTTGCAGTTATCAAAGTGATCCCAGATTAGATCATTAGGTAGCGGCAAAAAAGGTCTTAAGATATCTGTAAAAGACAAAGGACTACATGCTCACATATAAATAGATAGACAAACTTGAAGTAGTTAGTTATTCAAATTCGGACTTTACTGGTTTTCCACATACCAAAAAGTCTATTTCAGGTTTCATTTTTCTGATGGCTGGATGAGCAGTGTCATGGAAGAGTGCTAAATAAACCTTGACAGCTTCATCCACTATGGAAGTAGAGTTTGTCGCTTGTTATGAGGCCACTTCATTAGCTCTACGGCTACAGAATTTCATCTCAGAACTAAGAATCATTGATTCCATTTCATGCCCATTATTGATATTATGTGACAACTCTGCTGCAGTTATATTTCCAAAGAACAATAACAGTTCAAGCAATTCAAAACATATTGACATAAAGTATCTTGTTGTTAGATAGAGGATTCAAAATCAGCTTGTGTCAGTAGATCACATGACTAAGGGTTTGTCGCCTTCATTGTATAAGGAGCATGTGCTCATATGGGTCTTATTGAGATTTCTTATATGGTTTAGTTAGTGGGAGTTTTATATGGCTCGAATCAAACAAGTACATTTATTTTGATCACATTTCTTACAATGAATATCCTATATGCATTTATTTTCCATATTAGTGAACGTGTGTATGGAAAATGGAATTCGATCTTGTTTAAAGACATGTGGTGTCCGTAATTGAGACACTGTATGACTAAAACATGGCATATATAATTTAAGCTGGCAATGCACATGTTGTTTCGAATGAGGTTCCTATTTGGACAAATTATTTGACAATTTATAAAGGCCAAATGGGAGAATATATTAGATAATGACCTTTATAAATGATAAACTTATTAATTAAATTAAATCAAGTGGGAGAATGTTAGATATGATTTATTTTAATTAAGAACTTATAATTATCTAAGATATAATTAAGATATATTTAGGGGCCTTTTGGTCTTTTAATTAGAGTTGGTTATTGACGGCTGATGGAACCGTCTATAACCAACTCCACCAATTTGTTGAAAGTCCTAGCATTCGTAGTGAAAAATAGTTGTTTTTAGGCCAAAGGGTATCCATCTTACTCTACACCATCATCACTGCAGAAGGTTGAAGATCTTCCAATAAGAATGACTTGTAAGTTTTTTTTGTTTATAATATATACGAGATTTATGGGATATAGGGTGTGTTTAGTCTCATCCAACATACAGACCACCGAAAGTACTATCTAAACAAAACAATCCATCTAAAAACCCCCTAAAAGTTGGTCCGAAAGAGGCTTGAAGCACTAGGAAGAGAGCTAGTTCGTAGGTAGGTTTAGAACAAACGGACCTTTAGTCCCACATCGACAATAGACCTTAAAACCCAATGCTTGATAACCGAACGAGTATTGGGTGAGTTGGGTGACCCCAGTCGTAATAGGTTACTTCTGAACGAGTGATTTATATCGCGACTAATGGTTAGGATTGCTTCACAGAGTCAGTGCCGCCTGGACACCCCCACATGCCACTCGGGCCGGTCCTGATTTTGTTCTTTACTTTTTTAACTTTTTTGATGAAATGCCTAGAAGAACTATTTTCTCTGTTTTATTTATTAATTCATTGTTCATTTGGGTCTTTTTCTCATGCTTTTTCTTTTGTTTCATTTTTTTACCAACTTTTTAGTAAATATATGTGATGCCTGAGACCTGAAATAAGATTTCTAACCTTTGAATCATACAAACAAAAAGTTTGAAGGATTCAAAATGCTTGCTGTTAGTAAACGAAGGAGGCATCAAGTAGGCTCTGACATTAATCTAGAAAGAGTTGTCCTTATTAATGTGGAACTGAAGAGACATCTGAGGAGCTCCATCTTATGTTTTTACTCAATCATTGGCAATTGCTTATTTGATTCTGTTGCATATACTAGCTAGTCTTCTGCCATTGTTCATCGTTGTTATATCTACCGTCCATAGGTAAGATTACTTGGAATTCCTGTCTTGCTCTTTAAAAATATATTATTTTTCTTTCCTACAAGCTACAACTAAACACATGGAGGGAGGGCAAGACCATGTCAAGTTTGATGAACGTGCAACTATAAGTTCCATACATAACACAATGGCTTGGCCTGCAAGAGCATCTCCAATGGGACCATGGATTGGGGTGAAAATGGATTCACCTATGATACAATCCACATCCAACCCAAAAAATACTCTCTAATGGGACTACGGATTCATAACGTCCATCTTATGTGGCATGGAATCAAAATGGAGGGTGTTTACTACGATGTCTACTTCTAGACATTATGGTAGACTGTAATGTCAGCATTATTAATTTTTTTAAAGTTTTTATTTTTTTCAAGCCTTTATTAATATTATGAAAATTGAAAATAAAAGTGTCAACTCATCAATCCATGGTCTAAATCCACATTACAATTGGAGATCATTTTAAGAGGTGAATGTCTATCTAGTGCCACATAAGATAGACATCCTCTCCACATCCATGATGTGACATCAATCTATGATCTAAATCCATGTTACCATTGGAGATGCTATAAGAAATGTCAAAAATGGAAGTGAATGTGGATTTTGAATAAGATAGACATAGAGAAAACATGTGAAATGCTAACTTGAAATGTGTAAACGTTTGTGCTCAAGTACAAACAAACAAACCGATAAGGTAAAATATTTGGAAATTGCTAGAATGACACCTCAAATGACACCCTAAGTGACACCCCTGTAGCGTGCGGGCCCCGCGCAAAAATAAGTGTGCGCAAAATAATTTTCGGTGCATAACACGCACGGTGTGTATCTCGAAGCGCGGGCGACGAGTCTCATAGATGCGGGCCCTGCGCCATGTCATAAGGGTATCACTTGGGGTGTCATTTTGGGTGTTATTCTAGCATTTTCCAAAATATTTATTGTCATTATTTGTTCAACCAATACTCAAGTATGAAAAATGACATGATTTAAACCTTGCGAGTTTATGCAAGAACACTTGGTCTGGTACAAAACACGTTCCAGAATTTTACTCAATATTCTCAATAGATTCACTTACAGCTGGACAAGATATTTTTGCCAACCCATACATATACATCCAGCTAGGAGAATATATTTGATTGCCAACTCGCAAAATAATCAAGGCATGTTTTCTTTGATCAACGGAGAAAGAAGGAAACAATATATTTACCGTCTCATTTGATTTAAGACATACAAGGAAGCTTCTACAAGAAAGTCATTATATGATCTTATTATATATTGACGTAATCACAATAGAAAATTCATCTCCAATGCTGGAATTTTCGATGTCACTATGAAACAAAAGCTTTCGAGAAATTGTTCTTTTTTATTTACACACACATAGCCGAGGGGATCTCGGTTGTTGTCCTAGGGGAACTTGGGACTATTGTGTAGGATCGGGTGTAAGGGGAGTGGGTAGTGTAGCAAAGTTTGGTGAGAGATTCACTAGCTAGATGAGGGGTCACTAGTTAGGAACTTTGCATAAATCTATGCATCACTTTCTCTTAATGGATTCTACACCTGGGCGTGGCCCCGCAGACGTAGGACGAGAGGTTTGAGCTGCTATAACAATTTTGTGTGTTCATTTATTATTGCTTTATTGTTGTTTTTCTTAATTGTCGTGAATTAAGCGTTTTCAAGTGGTATTAGAGCCAACACCTAGGCTCCTTGTTGTTTCAAGGAAGGTGAGATCATGACAAGATAAATGTCTCAAGTATTGCAATCAAATCAGTCGAAATGAGCATCTACAACAAAACCACCATTGCTCACTAGTACAAATTATATATACTAGAGAATCAAGAATGAAAGCATTCATTTTATCACTTGATGTGAAGGCAAGGAGAGCAATAGAAAATGGATATGCGCCAAAGGATCCCGACATTTGGACTGAGGCCGAGGAGAGATTACTTCTTGCAAATGCAAAATCGTTGAATGCGATATTCAATGCTGTAAATCATGATCATCTCAAGCTAATTTCTTCATGCGAAGAAGCTAAAACTGCTTGGAAAATCCTTCAAGATATTTTCGAAAGAAACGATAATGTCAAAAGTGAAAATGGACATCACAGCAACTATGTTGCTTTTGCTTATGCAATATACAAAGAATCCAATTATTTCTTTGTTGTACCTAGGTCTTCTGTACCTACAACTTCGGCTATAGACACAACGCCTGTTGTACCTACAACACTTGTTGTATCCATAGACTCCAATACAACAGATCCGGTAAGTTCTTCAACTTATGATTCAGATTCAGATTCTAATAATTTTGTTGATACTGTAGATTTGAAAGTGTATGCGGAGATCTATATGAAATGTCAGATGCAGTTAACAAAAATATCAAAATGTCAAGAGAAATCACTGCCTTGTAACACCAGCTTAATGCCAAAAAGGAGTTGTTAAAAGTCAAAAAGGCCCTTGAACTTTCCGAATCAACTCTTAAATAATTGAATAATGGAAAAGTGAAGCTTGATGACATCTTGAAAATAGGGAAAGACTCTTGTGACCACAAGGGTCTTGGCTATACAAGTAAAGGGTCAACTTCAAAGAAACGTGAATCAATTCCATTTGTTAAGGAAAATGAAGCCATCACTACCGTTGAAAATGAAGTTGCTCAATCGCGTTTCAAGCCGACGTGTTTTTATTGCGGTATCAAGGGTCATATCCGACCTCGATGCTACAAAATGTATTGAGATATAGGTAGGCGACAAAGAGCCATCACCAGCAAGCATGATAAGTCCCGCAACGTAGCTAACATGTTCCAAAAGAGAAGCAAAATAGGTACCCAAAAGGACCTTGCAATGCAACTTAGCTCACATGATTGATGTACGTGGTTTGCCTCCATTTCAATGCAATGGCACAAATGTTCCATTAAGTTCGTTTTTATCTTCGTCCATATATCAAGATAACACCATATGGACTACGGTCAAGTATTAATTGAGATTATGTTATGATTAAAACTCTGGAATTCAATTTTTTATTTTTATTCTATTATTTTTATATTTTTTGACGGATTGTTTTTTTTTACTTTTTTTTAAAAAAAAAGATATTCATAACCGTTTTGAGCCGGCTATGAACACTCTAGCACATTCTTGGGAAAAAAAAAATCTATATTGCATCATCATTAAGAATTGTAGATAACTTTAGAGGACATTGGTTGAGCACATGATACCCCATCGCATGCTATTAGTAGCCTTTAATAGTGGTTTAGAAATTAGAACCGCTATTAATGAAGCTGATAAGCTCCTATGATGCAAGTCAGCAATTTTTTATATCTTTTACGATTAGAACATGGATTATGAGAAGTAAAAAAAATTAAAAAAAAAAAAAAAAAAAAAACATGGATTACGCATAAACCCGTGTAATAGCATTGTACAATAGCTCATACAACAGTAGTCGCCTAACCAGTTAGAATATCATTAGCATTACACTGATGACATACAAATTACATAACACGAGTCAATGATGTAAGCTTAAATTAACATCCTTCAAGACATGAGGAAAGCGGATTTTTTTACTAGAACAAGAACGTTAGATTTATACCAAACATTCGCATCAAAAATATAAACATCCCCTCTCAGAAGCTTCTTCTGGGCAATCAAATCAATGATATTCCAACCAGAACCAAACCATTAGTCTGGACTCAACACAATTGAACTTTAATTATGGATTCCAGTCTCATCTTTAGAGTCAGCCCCTCCACTGCATCAATTCTGTCGAACAGTGACTGCAGCAACAACTCGAATCAACATTTTGATGGATGACTGCCCCGTTCCCTAAAACTTAGGCAGTTACATATTAAGTATACTTTTCAAGTTAACCTCAAACTAGTATCGAGTGTAAACTTGGAGGCATTTCTAAACTGTATCTGGTATTCTTGGTCATCGCTTTTCAGACTTCACCTCTTTGGGATTTATTGTTTTCTTAGCAAATGTTTCCGAGACAAGTAACGGAAAAGCAATAGTCGCATCACAGTGTACCTGCTCAGGCCAAAGCCAAAAGGGAAAAAAAGGCAAAAAAGAAGTTATAAATAAAATGTTGTCTATCGACCAAAAAGAAAAGAGGAAAAAGAGTCATCGGTGAATACAAAATAAGCTCCAAAGTATTGAAAACTGAATAACGTAAACAAGTAATGGTATTGGTCCTGCAAGTTTTTTTAGGTGAACAAGCAAACTAATTTAAAAAATAAAAAATAAAACAATAAAGCTGCAGGCCCTTTATGCAAGACTAGGATGTATATACAGAAATGAAAGCAAATATGAAGATGACAAGGACAAAGGTTTCAAAAGAGAACCACAGAAAGAGCAGGAATTATACTTTAACCATCTTTGCAGATCCACGTATCTTTCCCCACGATACAGCTTCATCAGGACGAGCTCCAGAGTCACTGCCATCAAACTCTTGGGCAGTATTGATGAAAACCGCGTAATCTGCACCATTACGCATCATGTTTGCATTACATATATGATGTTTGGGCATGCCACCTCCAAGAATTATCATGCCTGTTTTCCTTGGAGCTGCACGGACAGCTTCCCCATTCATGGCCCTTACATCTGTTCAAAGGGTCAAATTAGCCCAGGGTGCACATTTAATGATAACAATTACAATAGGAGCCTCAAAGACCAGCACCAACCTTGCACAATATCAATAACCAGACCAGGATTACGAAAGGAATGGAAGTATAGCATATCTCCAAGAGAGCCATCAGTTAAACTGGGACAAAAGACTGGAATATCATTCTGAAGAAAAGCATTCATCAGCGTAAACCACACATTAAAGCGTTCACAAGATAGATTTTGTGATAGAACACAGAATATTCAGTTCTCTCCTGTATAATTACATCACAAATTATCTAAATATACAATATATTAGGGGCAACAAATTTGTTTGAAAAATGTGGCTAATCATCCAGCTCATCATTAAAGGCACCACACTTGACACATAGGGAACAGAGAATGGAAACAGTCAAGAACCTGCTTGATGCAAACTTCTAAAACTGCGCTATGGAAAATTGACTTGTAATATGTGAAAGGTTTAAGGAGAGAGATTGATAAGGGATGTGGCGAAAGAGAGAAATCAGGTGAGCATCTCTCCGTTACTTTTTGCAGAGTAAAATCCTTTTTTCATAGGAAACAGGCAAGTGCAAAATCCTTTTTCATCTACAATACATATATAGGTAATGTGTAAAACATTTTGTAGAGTATCATTTGGTGCACAAGTGCAGCAGTTTCAAATTTCCAATTTGTACAAAGGAACAAATGCTCGATGTTAGTGCACAATCTCCCTTAAACTTTCTTTTCATTCACATTCATTTATTCGTCTTTCTCCCCATCTTCACTATCAATAATGTTCATACTGCGATTGATATAAATTTCCACTTCATGCCATGGTTGACTATCTACAGGTCTGCTATCAATTTATCTTAATATTGTAAGACTTGCCTGCTTGTACCACGTGCCACATTAATATATTTATCCAAATGACAAGGATGTCCTACTATCTCTTCCTGCGTTCATTGTTTAGCAACAGCATCAAATATGAAAAAGAGGTCCACGTGGGTACTTTCGAAATAATGTAAGACATTTTATTTTATTTTTAGTAACCATGGGTATACGGACAATTTGTCTTACTAGTCCTACGGGCCCTGGGATTGCGCAACGAGACCACCGGTGACCCGACGTTTGGCTATAATAGGGAATCGAAACTGAGGTCGTGCGCCTAACCCACACAACCCCTTCTTCACCCTTACCACTAGGCCAAACCCATCCGGGTTAATTTTAGAATCACAAGGAGAATTAATTTGTAACCCGAACAAAACTAATACGATTACAGAAGGTTAATAAATAAATACAAGGGGGGTGTAGGAAAAAATAAATAAAGAGTATATACATTACAGGATATACAATCAAATTAGAAGAGTTTATCTGAACTGTTGACGCTTAGAACACTTATCTAGTCTTCTTAAGTATATAACATATGCTTCCATATCCTTGCACATTCTGAGATCTTTTCAGTCAGATCGCTAGGCATAAGTCATCACACCAAACCCATGTTGGTAGAAACTTTGATCAACAATTTTTTTTTTCACATTTTATATAAATTATATGAATTATTTATCTTGAATCTCAAATATTAAGATCTGGATGGTGAATTTTAAAGGCCCATTAAATTTACATGCTTTGTAATGAAGTTCATACGCATTAAGATTGACTTACAGTTTCCGTTGACTCTCCTTGATTCACATAGTAAATAGAAGACTCTTGATAATGGGATTCTTCAGGACATCATCAAATAAGGTTCACACATCAAGATTGGTGAGTACCGACATCTTTAAAAAGAAATTATTGCACTAGTGGAATTGGGGTAGCTAACTAGATGAGTTGTTCTATAATCAACAATGCAAAAATTAGATTTGCAGTAGGAAACAGAAACAATTTTCCAGCAACTAGTTTGACTGTTACCTTGAAGGCCCAGTAGAGGTATGAACTTTGGTCATTTATCTCTTTACCCAACCGGGCGATGACCTTGGATGGTGTCCATAGTTTATTCTGGGCAAAATGAGAAGCAGCAACAACAACAACTTAGCCTCAAACCCAAATTAAAAACTACACAACAGCAAAAACGTAAATATAATATTTGACCAGATGAGCACAATCAAAAACTCTAATGCCCTTTTGTGTTTTTCAAAGCATCAGTACAATGGTATTCATAATATTCATAAATCAACAATAATGGCATTATGGCAATACAAAAATCAACAATCATGAGCCAATTAACTATAGTAAGAATAGTATATATTTTGACATAGGCGTGTTTGGGGTTGGGCAAGAAAGAAAGGAGAAGACCTTATTCAAATCTGAGTTTGTGTAAGATTAAGATTTCTTATTTATTAAATAAGATTGTTAGCGTTTTATGTCAAAGTTGAAGTCATAATTAGACTAACTTGGATTTGTTTTTAGTATACGAATTCATAGGAGTTGGAGTTTATGTTGGAGTCTATGTTAGTCCATAATAAAGCCTATATATAAAGGTTGGTCGTATTTTATTAGTGGGGGTTGACTATTTGATGAATAAAATTGGGTTTTGAGAGAGAGTATCTCTTTGTTTGTTTTGATTTTTTGAACTTCGTGTTCAATCACAAGTTAGAAACGTGTTTCTTCAATTTGGTGTTCAGGGGAATCAACAAATTGGTGGAAAAGCTATTTTTTTCTTTGTAGCGAGCAATGGGTAAATTCCTCGCTACATCAGTTGGTATCAGAGCGTCAAGGTCCTATAGTCTTCCGCAATGCCGCCAAAAAGACAAGCTCGACATGAAGACCATGTAGATGAGGTTCCTTCAAGAGATACTACGACACATGTTGATCGAATGATGAATCAACTAATGAATTTCGTTGAAAATCTAGCACTTCAAGTACAACAGTTGCATCAGAATCAAGTCCAACAATTGCAGCAGCAGAGACAGCCGCAACAACTTTGTCAACAACGTTAACAATGGTTTAAGGACGAAGTGCCTACTGAGTGAGCCAAAAGAGGAGTATTCTAGTTCCGACTACGAGTTTGTTGCCGAGAAAGAAGTATTTTTTCTTTACAGTGACGGCGAAGTAGATCCGGTCTTCTTCGAGGACTCCGACAACTTTGACGATGGGCACGACTTCGTGGAAGACAAGCTAGTCTTTGGAGACGACGGCTTTGTCATCGAGTTGATTTCTGATTCTAAAAGCCCTCAGGTGTTTAAAAAGGTGGTTGCAGATGGTGTCGACAACTACCCAATCAAAAAAGTTGCGGAGACAAAAGTGAAATTCGTAGCGACCAAACACTTTTGCTCATTAACTGATGACACGAATGATGAGTTAGTTGTTGACATTCTTCAAGATTCTCACGGTGGTGTGTTTGTTCATAACATGGATTTGTCGGTTGAAGTTTTGAATATTGTTCATCAAAAACATGTTCCAACAAGTGGTGACGACTTTTGTTGTCAAACTCGTACGGTTTAACTCTAACGAGTTAACTCGGTACAAAGGAAAAACGAGTCGAGATGGCTATTAAATCGCAAACATACAAGAATTGCACGATTCATGAATCGAATCGTGATGAGTTAACCCCTTTAACTCGATAAAGGGGTCGTTGGACTGTCAAGCAACCCCAAGTTTTTTTTGTTAACTCTCGAAAAGGAGAGAGAGAGAGAGAGAGAGAGAGCAAAATGGGAGAGGAGACATAGAAATCAAGGTAAGGAAAGAAAGGATAAATTTGGAGAAGATCTAAGAACGAAACCAAAACGAGAAAGATTGAATCCACTAAATACACACCCTCTCAGACACATTTGTATATAAAATACGAAGTGTTCCACACGTTAGTAAAAAAAACCTTTTCTTACACAAAATAAAGCTTTTCTTATTTAATTTTCTATTGAAACTATTATATTGTATGTCATTTAAAATTAAAAGAAAATCAATGAATACACAAATTAAAAGTGCTTCGAAGCATTTTAAAAGAATCAGAAAAAATCTTACAACTTACAATTCGATTCACAATTCACCCTTACCGATATTACAATTCGAATTCGATTTCGATTTGACAACTTTGGTGATGACCAATGTTTTCAATGCGGCAAGGCGGTGCTAGGCGGTTTAGCCCCGCCTAGTTGAGGCGGGGCCCAGGCAGGCGAAAAATATTTAGTTAGACCTCCCTAAGAAATAATTTAATTTATTTAGATACCCCTCATTGCACTTAATCGAGCACAATGGAAAAGTTTGATCCATGTAGCCGAACCCAATTAATTTGGGACTGAGGCTATGTTGTTATTGTTGTATTTAGATACCCCTCAACGGTAAGGAGCATACTTTCTCACCTACACATTCTCATCACCATATCTTCAACTCCACACTTTTCCACACATTTTGAAATAAAAAATATTTTCAAAAAAAAAATATGTATTTTCAATAAAATAAATAAATAAATAAATAAATAATATTTTCAATAAAAAAATGTTTTTCAATAATTATTTTCAAGACCCCCAAAGGCCTAAGACGGTGCCTAGGCACCTTGAAAACACTGGTGATGACTACATTCAAATTGTGTTCAAGCAAGAATTGTCGGTGTTTGAAGACTTTATGGCTCAACATCGCAAGTCATGAAGGGAATAAAATTCGTGGACGAGTTTTTTCAAACCGAGAGAGAATGATGAAGATGAAGACCACAGAATGATTCAGGCATCAAATCCGATGAAGGATTTTTCTCAACCAGGAGAGAATGATGCAAATTAGAGTTTGTGTTAGATTAGGATTTCTTATTTTTTTTTAGACAAGATTGTTTGAGCTTGTGTCAAAGTTGAAGTCATAGTTAAATTAACTTGGATTTGTTTTTAGTAAAGGAGTTTATAGGAGTTGGAGTCTATGTTAGTCCATAATAAAGCCTATATATAAAGGTTGGTCGTATTTTATTAGTGGGGGTTGATTATTTGATTAAAATTGGATTTTGAGAGAGAGTATCTCTTCGTTTGTTTTGGTTTCTTGAACTTCGTGTATCACAAGTTATAAACATGTTTCTTCAATTCGGTGTTCACGGAATCAACGAATTGTTAGAAAATTTTATCCTTTTTCTTTGTAGCGAGTAATTTGTCAATTCCTCGCTGCATCAAGACCCCTATGTTGTAACCTAATAAATTGAGGTATCATCATCTCCTCACATAAAAAATCTAGTTTATTTAGGGAATTGTAAAAGAACTTTTCATTTCTATAAAATCTCATTTGATCTATGCAATCTTGTAAGTGAGATACGTTGTTTCGACTTCCTCTAATTTCTCGCCTCTCACCCTTCACGTACTCCCTCATTCCTCTAACCTCTTTGTAACTCAACCGATGATAAGTAAATTCTTACACTGTCCACTATCTCCTCGATCGGTGACGAGATTGCCCCACACTCGCTCCAACAATTACGAATTCATTTTCTTCCTTGTTTGGGAGCCATTGCTTTTGAGCGGATGTTGGCTCTCGCTCAAGTCCAGAGGAAGATGGAAAAGGTCTTAAAATAATTTTTAAAGTATAATTGTGGTATAAGGTAAAAAAAAAAAAAATTAATTTTATTGAAGGCCCTCATTTTTAAGGTTTCGTCCAAGGCCCCCAAAATGCCAGGACTGTCCCTATATTTTGAGTCAAGATATACAAGGTGGGAAAAAGAAATTTTCAAGCTTCTTCCAGCAAAGGAATTATTGATAAGGAAAATCTCAATCAATATCCATACTTCCATAACCAAAAGTTCAGAAGACTTGTTTCTGGCACAAACTTCATAAAGAAGTTGTAGAGGGGTGCAAACAAGGTTTTCTACATCCAACTCAATGCATTTGAATCTGATGATTCCTCCACAAAGCAAGTAGTGATGCCTCCATCGTCCAAAGATATCAAGAAAAGGATAATTAAAAACAAAAGAAAGAGGGTATATAGAAAAATAATGCAAAATTTTACATCAGAATTTTCCGTATAGATGGAGTCTTTAGAGGGTAATAGTGTTTTCTTTAATGACTAAAACATCAAGAGCACCTTGTTCTTGTGTGCACCGAAAATCATAGAGTGGGCAGGTTATGACTTGACGATTACATGACAGCAAGAAATGAATGCATGAAGATAAAGCAATTATCACCTGGTATTCCAGGAAATGAAATTAGAAAATATTAAAGGAGTTTGACAGTGACTAGGAGCTCTTTTCTCAAGCTGAATTGACGATTACATCGTCATAATCTTACATCCTTTAAAAGAACTTGCAGTAGAAGTTTATATGAGTACTATTTTCATTTCATGCTCTCCCAGGAAATAAACTTCATTGTTGGATGCCATTGCAGTCAATATGGGGTTTTTTACTCAATGTGTAAGCCTATGGAGAATCAACCATTTTACCTGCAGATTCATTAGGAGTATCCTTAAGGATAATCAACTAGTTGTCAACATATTTATTGTAAGTGAGCCCAGGGAGAGTCATTCATTTACATGCATATTCATTTTCCTTTGCCAAAAAGTATATGTTGAAAAAATAGTCAATCTCAGAGTTGGAAGCTTAAGGGGGGCCCTTTCTAATAGGTGAAAGCACACACAAAAAATAAGCAAATAATATTGGCCTTACCATCAAGGTCTAAAACTTTGACTTCGCCGATGACTTCGCTCACTTAAAATTCGGAATTAATTCGAGGAAGTTAACTTCGACGATGGAAGTTTGACAAAAAATCGCCGGTGTACGGAAGTTTATGGAATTTTACTTTAAATGCTAGAAAACTAAAGTTTCTTCGTAGAGATGTTAGAATTATGTTTTATTCAAATTTAGCCGAAGTTTAAGTATATTTCTAGCATAGTCGAAGTTTCAGTCGAAGTTTGCTCAACTTCCACGAAATATAACAATTTTACTTCATGTTTTATTAACTTCCATCGATGTTTTCGAAGTGCGGCCAAAGTTAGCCGAAATTGAGTCAAAGTTTTGCAATTTTTCTACAGCCTAAGAACTTCGCTCACCTCAAAATCGACAAACTTCGCCCGAACTTCGCCGAAGTTTGTCGATTTTTTAAGCCTTGCTTACGATAGGAAATAATTAAAATAATATTTGGAGAAAAAAATGCTTGTTATAAGGAGATGAATGGACGCATGGGGTTCAAGCAGTTTCTTATGGTATCAATTAAGTGTTTCAATAATAAATTCATAATAAAGACTGGAGAAGGTTCCAAGACAAAGTAAAGAACTCAAAAGATTAGAATTCTTTTTTCTTTTAAGGAAAGAATTTTACAATTCTTGACTAGGCATTTTAATGCAAGAACCTACAAGCTATGCCATAAAGCGAATTGAACACGTTGACATAATAGAAAAGAAGGGAAATAAATAAAACATACCTCCGAAGATTGTTCTTCCAGCATTTTATCAAAAATCGGTAAAATCCAATCCTCAAATTTGCAGTAGTTATCATTTGGCACCAACAAATTACCGATGCGATTCAACCCTTTTGAGCGTAAATAAGCTCCAGGTAATGAAAAATCACCCTTATAAGTGGGTGCGAGACACTTGATGAGATCCTCCTCTATGCCACCAGCCGTAGTCACAACTACATCCACCTACAATCAATTCAAAATGGAAGTGGTATAGCCAAGTATTTATTTTTTTAAGAAAGGAAACAAAAACTGCATCGGAGAAAAAATATTAGGTCATATCAAATAGCCCAAATATATTTACCGTAAGCTTAATAGCAAACCAATTTGGCAAAATTAAAATACCAACATAACCAAAAACTTCTGTTATATAAAAAACCTGAACAGTCATATCACTCTTGCTCAAGTTAAACAGGTGCAACGCAACTGCAATCATGGGCATCAAAGCCTACAGATGTAGATCAAAAGGAAAGACAAGTTGATTCCGTAACACTGGCAGAAATTTGCAGCCTAATTCATTCCTTATAGGAAGATGATTCAGATTTGGAAAATTGTTAATTGCTTCAACTTATGAATTCCTTTTCATTCTACTTACTCCTCCAACTTTTTCTATTCCAAAATCTCAGAATCAGAAAGTTTCTTGAACATAAACTAAATAGAATTTTGATTGCTGGTAATGAAGTTTTTTGGTTCGTTCTAATAATAATTAGGATATCGTGAAGCAGTCTAAAAACCTTTTGTTTATTCAATCACAATAAATAGGTGTCACATCGCCAAAGCATCACTAGTGAGATGGATGTGACATCACTTCCCAAAAGCAAGGTTGGGGGGTTCGATTCATGTTGGAATCAAGGGTGTTGCAATTTAGTTGGTTTCTTATAAAAAAAAAAGAACAAATAGGTGTTACATTAGCTACAAGAAACCATTAAGAAAGGTCAAATTGCCACGTTGAATAAAGAAGAACACTTTCTTCATGTTGATATCAAGAAGAATCATATACTTCAACACTTCTAAATTAAGACAATAAGTCAATGAACTCAAATAGCTCAAAGAACTCACTATTTAAAATTGACTTCATGAAAGTGAAATTGTGAAAAGTCAGTAATGAAGATGTGGCGATTCAATTAGAGACTACACATGAGATGAAAGCAGCATATATGTCGGGTTAGGATGACTTTCATGAACTACATTGAAAGTTAAAGGCCATTTTCAGACGATGCAAATGCAGAATCTTTGGACAACAGAGAGCTGTATGCCGTGTCTTGACATTCCAAGAATTAGCATCAATTGTTCTCACTTCCAATTTTACGACTGAGGGAAGCAACTAAAACATAAATTCACTTTTTTGGCACCAACTACAGAGAGGAATCTATATTGTTGCGGAACTGGAGATTTCAATTAATTGTGCACTTTCTAGGAACCCATCAAGAAATAAATAATCCGCATCTCATCACATTAAGCAAACAATTCCTCATCTTCAACTCTATGCAAAACTCTAAGAACCTAACAAAACTGATTTTTAGAACTCGTTTAACGCTAAAAAGCAACTTTTTAAGCACAGAAACATCACAAAAAAATGCTTAGACAGAAAACAACAATGAACTAATAAAGGTGGAATAATGCTTTTTGGACTTCAATCTCGCATGCCATTTTGACACGCAGTTGATTGTGACTCTTCGTTTTTGCTTCGTTGCGAAATTGAAGTTAGATTAGCAGGACTCATAAAGGTGATAGCTTTACCATACAACAACAAAGCCTGAATCCCAAATTTAGTTGTGGTCGGCTACATAGATCAAACTCTTCCATTGCGCTCAATTTAGTGCAATTGATGGAGCTTTAACATTTCCTCAAACAAAAAAAAGTGATAGTTTTACCATGTGGTGTTGGACAAGATATCGGATGGTGTCGCGAACGCCTGAAGAGACAAGATTGGAAGTGAACCCCAAGAACACTTTGCACCGAACAGAATCCCTAAACTTGAAATCCTTCTCCTCCTCATTACAATCTTCCGTCAAAGGCTCATTAGAGAGCTTCCAATCTAGCTTCAGTCAATCAAATTGAACAAATTAGCAGGAACAAACTTGAAAATCAAGATTGGAAGATTTGGATTGATTGATTCCGTGACTCACCATCTGATTAACAACTTGAATGGCATCGCCAAGATTGGATGCTTGGAACCCAGTGGTGATAAGGGATTTGAGGAGTTCGGAGTAGTTCAAGCCTCGATTGAAGTCGTAACCCTCGATCTTGGTGCAGGTTCCTTCTAGGGTTTCGGATTCTTTGAACACTGTAGCGTGGACGGATTCCATGATTCGCTCTTCCTCCACTGCTTCGCCCATCTTCGTCAAGGAAGTGACCAATTCGTTTCGTTGCACTCAACTCAACGCTGATGCGCAGGTTTGCTACTCTCGGGAGTCCGTTGGGCTACACCTATTCCTATTCGGATGGGCATCGCGCCCTTATAGGGATAGGCAAATTCTAGGATACTCGGTGCCAAGCATCGGAGTTCGTTCACGCATCGAAATATATGCACACACACATCGATGCGTGAATCGATAGACACCTTCATCAAGTGTTCATTCCGAGTGCTCGGCATCAGATCTCCCAGCATTTATCATAAGGATATTGTTGTCATTTGATTCGTTGAAATAACAACCCTCATTACATGTTTTAGTGAAACACTAGAGTAAGCAACCTTGCAAAACGTAGATTCAACATTTGGTTGATGTAGTCGTTTAGATACACTTCGAGACACGTACGCACATACTTAAATGCGAACAAGTCTTTTGGACATCAACTGGGTGTCAAAAATAGTCAACCAATCGTCGGATTTATTTGAATAGATTGTTCCTTGCAACCCTTTGTACATGAACGTGGGCTATGAAGACTGAAAAAAAAAAAAAAAAAAAAAGGAACAAGGTTTTTTGCAAAGAGAAATGCTAGGGTTACACGCATTTGCGAGTCATTAATAACTTCAAGAGATAGATTTAAAAGATTAGAATAAGCTCCTAAAACCGATATATGTCTTTGGTTCGAGCATTATACTTTGGTTGGATATTTTCCTACCAAAACTTTTTTGGATATTTGAAAATATAATAAATTATTAAGATTGTTTTCAAAAAGGAAAAAATTATTATGATTAACACTATTTAGATTTCAAAAAAAAAAAGGAAAACCTATAACACTCTTTAAAAAGATTTAAATTTAATTATATCTATAGGATATATTTGCCAAGAAAAGTTCTAAGAAAATGAAATTTCTTTGGTCTCCAATGCAAATGGACACACTGTTTGAGATGTAGGTTGGTACCTCAAAATTGCAAATTAATTGACCCCAAAAAGTATAAAATATAAATTGGTCTATGAAATTTACCATAATTTGCATTTTAGTGCATGTAGTTTTCAAAAATATGCACTTGATCCTTGTAGTTTACTTCTAGTTAATCAAAAGCATCTTTTATGTTAGTGTCACATAAAAATATTATTATTATATTACTTTTTGATGACGTGACATATTTGGTTTACCAACATTACCCTTTAAGTTTTTTAAAATTATCTTTCCTAACCAATAATTATGTCTCTCATGTTTTAAAAAATTAATTATCAACTTTATTCTCTAATCTATATGTACATATGTATATTTATTATTTATCTATTTGTTTAAGAATTATTCGTGTATTTAAAATTAATAAATCATAATTTTCAATAAATAAATAAATAACAATCAAATTGTAAGTATATTTATTATTTAATAATAATGATAAAGGAAAATCATATATATATATATATATATATATAATGACACTCCAAAGTCACATCGGGTAATGTGACATGCATACTTACGATACACACCCCATATGTTATGCATCGGGAACTATTTGCGCACTCATTTTCACGTGGGGTTCACACGCTACGTCACCTTAGTGCGAATTTGGGGTGTCATTGTAGCATCTTCCAATAAAAATTTGTCAATTCATATCATGCATATAAAAGAGATTGGGTACTTCACAACCAAAATAGTAAAGCCACGTGTTGATTTTTACATTAAAATAAAAAAATATACAAAAGGTACGTAAGTTTGTGCATACAAAAAATAAAATAAAAAATATGAAGTAAATTCTCACCTTTTGATCCCGATTTACATTTTTTTATAATTTGTAGAAATAAATACACAAAATATAATTGAAGGCTATAAAAATAGTAGATCAACATTGAAGTCAATATTAAATAATCACAAAAAAAAAAATCAAATACTAATTAATGAGAAATTAAAGTTTATATATATATGGGTGCTTCTACAATGAAGTTCAAATATATATCTATGTCATGAGAACTACATATCTCACCATTGGATTACTATGAAATTTTAATCTAATGGTAATTGATGTAGTGCATTTAATGTAAAACACATTAAATGCGCAATAAAATGTTATATAATTGGGTTTCATGGTAGAAGCACCCATGAAAAAAGCTCATCAAAAATCACATTAAAAAATTAAAGTTTATAAAAAAAAGTCATGATTTGAAAGTATTGAGTCTTTATTTTTTGTGTTTGTCAATTTTGTAGTGTTAGAGCATCTCCAATGGGACCATGGATTGGGGTGAAAATGGATTCACTTAAGACACAATTCACATTCAACTAAAAAAATGATCTCCAATAGGATCATGGATTGATAATGTGTAGGTGATATGCCATAGAATCAAAATAGAGGGTGTTTACATCAATGTCTACTTCTAGACATTAGAGCATCTCCAATGGTAACGTGAATTTAGAGCATGGATTGGTGTCAAATCATGAATGTGGGGAGGATGTCTATTATATATAGCAGTTGATAGACATTCAAATTCCAAAATGATCTTTAATGTTAATGTGGATTTAGACCATGTATTGTGACTTTTCTTTTGTCTTCACATGGATAATGTCATTTATTTTATCTTTTTGTTTTTCTTTAAGGGCTATCATGTCTTTTTCTTTATTTCTTTAACTAAAAGTGATGATGTGGCAGTAGATAGGATGTCTACCACAATGTCTAGAAGTAAACATTGGGGGTAGACACCCTCTCTTTAGAGCATCTCCAATGGTAATGTGGATTTAGACCATGGATTGATGTCACATCATGGATGTTAAGAGGATGTCAATCATATGTGGCACTAGATAGACATTCACATCTCGAAATGGTCTCTAATGGACAATGAATTTAGACCATGGATTGATGAGTTGACACTTTTATTTTCAATTTTTATAATATTAATAAAGGCTGAAAAAAATAAAAAAACTTTAAAAAAATAAAAAAGAGTCCATTTGTATGACGTGACAGTCTACCATAATATCTAAAAGTAGACATTATGGTAGACACCCTCTGCTTTGATTCCATGCCACATATGATAGACATTATCAATTCATGATCCCATTGGAGGACATTTTTTGGGGTTAGATGTGGATTGTATCATAGGTGGATCCATTTCCACCATAATCCATGGTCTCATTGGAGATACTCTAGACATTGTGGTAGACTGTCACGTCAGCATTATTAATTCTTTTAAAGTTTTTATTTTTTTCAAGCCTTTATTAATATTATGAAAATTGAAAATAAAAGTGCTAATTCATCAATCCATGGTCTAAATCCACATTACGATATCATTTTAAGAGGTGAATGTCTAACTAGTGCCACGTAAGATAGCATCCTCTCCACATCCATGATGTGACACCAATTCATGGTCTAAATTCATGTTACCATTGGAGATGCTCTTAGATTTCTTACCACATCACTTAGACATTATCAATCCACGGTCCCATTAGATAGCATTTTTTTGGTTGGATGTGGATTATGTCTCACGTGGATCCATTTTCACCCCAATTCATGGTCCCATTGGAGATGCTCTTATGGTAGACATCTCTCCACTACCAGGGGTATTTCAAGAAGTAATGCGGGTATAACTTTGTTTTCATCAAATAGGGAAGGTTACTTTAAAATTACAAAACTAATGTATATCTCATTTTCAAAAGGCGTTATTGATGATGAGGTGGATGAGTCCGTGGTGTGATGTGGTGGAGTTTGATGAGGTGGAACTTTGTATGAATAACTTATTTTGAAAATGGGTAATTCATACAAAATACTAAGTGTATGAATTACTCATTCTCAAAAGGAATTATTTGTTTAACTCATCCATCATAACGTCACCCACTCACGTATTGAGGTGGACAACTCATGCAAACGACACGCACGTGTCTCGAGGTGGACAACCCGCGTCGCGGGCATATCTCGAGGTTGACAACCCATATAAATGATACGCATGTATCTCGACGTGGACAACCCATGCAAACGTCACGCGTGTATCTCGAGGTGGACAACTCATGCAAACGTCATGCATGTATGTCGAGGTGGGCGACCAATGCAACCTCGTGCAATTCATGCAAATGTCACGTACGTATCTTGAGGTGGACAACCCATATAACCTCGTCCAATCAATGCAAACCATGGAAACGTCATGCACGTATTTAGAGGTGGACAACTCATGTAACCTCGTGCAATCCAAGTAAAACCATGCAAACGTCATACACGTATCTCGAGGTGGACAACACATGAAAACGTCATACTTGTATCTCGATGTGGACAACTCATGCAAATGTCATGCACGTATGTCGAAGGGGGTGACCCATGCAACCTCGTGCAAACCATGCAAACGTCACACACGTATATCGAAGTAGACAACTCATGCAACCTCGTGCAATCCATGTAATCTATGCAAATGTCATGCACGTATCTCGAGGTGGATAACTCATGCAACCTCGTGCAATCCGTGCAAACCAAGCAAATGTTGCGCACGTATCTCGGGGTGGTTAAACCATGTAACCTCGTGAAATCCACGCAAACCATTCAAATGTCACAGACGTATCTCAAGGTAGACAACAAATGCAACCTCGCGCAATCAATGCAAACCATGCAAACGTCACGCACGTATCTCGAAGTGGACAACCCATGCAAACAACACACACGTATCTCGAGGTAGACAATCCATGCAAACATCCCACCAGTATCTTGAGGTGGACAACTCATGCAAACGTCATGCACGTATGTCGAGGTGGGCGACCCATGCAACATCGTGCAAACCATGCAAACGTCACACACGTATCTCGAGGTGGACAACTCATTCAAACGCCATGCACATAACCCATGCAACCTCGTGCAATCCATGCAAACGTCACGCACGTATCTCGAGGTGAGCAACTCATGTAACCTCGTGCAATTTATGCAAACTATACAAATGTCACGCACGTATCTCGAGGTGGATAACTCATGTAAACGACATGCACGTATGTCGAGGTGAGTGACCCATGCAACCTCGTGCAATTCATGCAAACGTCACGCACGTATCTCGAGGTGGGCAACTCATGCAACCTCGTGCAATCCATGCAAACCATGAAAATGTCACGCACGTATCTGGAGGTTGACAACCCATGCAACCTCATACAATTCATGCAAAACAATGCAAACGTCACACACGTATCTCGAGGTGGATAACCCATGCAACCTCGTGCAATCCATGCAAACGCCATGCACGTATCTCGAGGTGGACAACTCATGCAAATACCATACACGTATGTCGAGGTGGGCGACTTATGCAAACGCCATGCACGCATGTCGAGGTGGGTGACCCATGCAACCTCGTGCAATTCATGCAAACGTTACGCGTGTATCTCGAGGTGGACAACCTATTCATATCCACTGCAAACCATGCAACCCATGCAAACATCACGCACATATCTCGAGGTGGACAACTCGTGCATACCCACTGCAAACCATGCAACCTATGCAAACGTCACGCACATAACTCGACGTGGACAATCCATGCAAACCCATGCAACACAAACAAACGTCACTTATATATATCTTAAGGTGGATATGAACGACTCGCATACCAATTGTAATTGTAAACTCATGCAACCCCATGTAAACCACCGCTTATCAAGCTAGTCTGTCGCACCCCACCGCCCATCTTGCCTTAACTGGCCTTGCCTATCAATAAAACTCTACATGGTGCATTTACAAATGAAATGTACTTTCTGCACCCTTTAAAGTTTTGGCTTACTTCTATCTTGTGATCATAAAAAGGGATATGAAGATGAAAACTTTTTTAGGTCACGTTATTTCTTTGTCTAGAATTTAAAAATTAAAACAATAATGAACTTTTAAAAAATAATTTCATTCCATGAAAAATAAACTATACAATTTCATTCACCTAAGATATAAATTGAAAAAAAAAATCACCACGACACCAAAAAAACTCATACAGGTGTATCGACGGTTATGTTGACGTTGCTCCTCTGTGATGCAAACCAAACGAACTCTATGTCGAGTTGGACATTGTGTTTGTACATCTGGTTGAGTTTGTTGAATTTGTTGATCTTGCATTGAATTTCATTGAGTCGATTGATCTTCTTCCTTTGGTTCACTTAATTCACCTCTAGTACTAATGTTACCAAAAATAGGAGGTTGAACTGTTCCAAAATATTGACTTCCTATATGTGATCGACCAAAAGAAGCATGAGGCTGCAACATGTTTAACAGGTTCATGAATGAGCCATCTCCACTATATGACATACTGTAATTATAACATGGTGGAGCAAATGAACTCGGCATGTATTGAGGTAATGAAACATACATTGGATGTCTAGGCATTCTATGGTCCATATATGAAGACGACGGCCCGAGTGCATAAGGATCAAAAAGGTAAATATGAAGATTCATGATCGGTGACCTGGGTACAAATATTTGAGGTTTTGGTTGCATTGAGGACAATTTAGGAATATACCCATGAGAAGAAGGACATGGTGGAGATGAGCGTTGGCTACTCTCACAAACAGACTATGTTCTTTTCGCTATCGGATGAGATGAACGTGGAGGAAGAGAACGTCGGATACTCTCAGCAGGTGTTAGGGCATGTGCTCTAGGTCAATCTACAAACATTGTTTATCTTATAATTTTAGTTAATAAAATAGAGGTTTTATTTGTTGTTTTATTATAAGTGATTGCATGTTTACCTTATAGTAAAATCCATGGGTATTTGTTGAAATATCATAAATGTCCATAGTCGGTCATTATACTGGGAACTATAATGAATTAAGACTAGTGTGAATCTTGATTGATAGTCATATGATGATCATGCGTATAAGGATACGAATCAAGATCATGAGTACTTATTATGGAATAAGATACTAGACTGACCCACTATGAGAACATCACATGGATTAAGTCATATGTGTTACTCATGATAGGTATATCATTTAGTCATTCGACTTGAGATTACCATAGACTTCAATATTAGGAGCATGATAATTTGACACAATCAAATGTTGTCTTTAACCGAACAATTATAAAGATTGTGATTGGTTACCGTGTGAATAATATGTGAATGTGTGTAATCAAGATATAATTTGTCACTCTCGTATAGAGAGACATTAGTGGATCCCTCGATAAGATAGACTGATAATGGCCAAGTCCGTGTGAATTGATATGATCAATGTCACTTGGATGTTTTTCAGTTTACCTAAAGATCTAGACTAGTACGATTGAACATTAAGGGTGACTTTCCATGTCTTATGTTTAATCAAAGGATATCGCACGACAAAAGGATATGATATACGTTATTAATTAGGTTGTATCGATGTTGATATTCATGCTACTTGGGTAGTCATAATGTCTTGCTAGAGACCACTTATGACTTGTGTACCAAAATGGTTTTTAGTTCACTGCCAACGTCGCATGAACCTATTGGGTCGCACACAAAGAATGGCTTTGCACAATTTCAATTGGTCAGGAGTAATGAATTTTATATGATAAAATTTATGACATAAAAGCTCTTACGATTTGTTATATGATAACTTATTAATAGGGGCATATGTGTAATTTGCTTAAACTGCGTAAATACAATAGTTGTATTACAAATAAGATTTTAAGTGATGGCTTATCTACACATATAAATAAAGGGTGGATCCCTAAAAACGAAATAAGATTTCGTTTTATAATTTTTCGAGTTCTCTGGATTTAGGGAGAGAAAGAAAAATCGTTTTTCAATCTCTCTTGGGGCTAACACTCCAAATTGTAGTCACTGTTTGTGTGTGGATTTCTGATAGAGGACTCGCACTTGAACGTCTTGAAAATTGAACAATTAAAAGGAAATCACGGAATAAGCTAAGATTTACTTTCATAGATTTAGTTTAATGGAACTTATTTTCGATCCTGTTGGGGTTTTTCAAAATTTGTTTTGAATTTTCCGCAAGAGTCTCTATCCGACGAGATGAACATGGTGGACGAGGACGTCATCTGCTCTCACCCACAATCTCTGTTTGTGTTGTTTTTCTTCTCACCTCTCTATTTGATTCCTCATGATCCTCTTTTTCATCAGCTTCTTCAAATGTCTCATCATTTATTTTCGGTTCGACAGAAATTCCATAATTCCACAGAGTAGACCTTTGCTTTTCATATTCATCTAAAATTTTAATGCCTTCATCAAGCGCATCAAGACCTTGATCGTACCCATCCTCAATAAACACTCGCTGCAGTCGATGCACCAAGTTACACTGATAGAAAAAATAGGTGTTTAATACACGCAATTTAAGATGTAACTCGTGAGGAAAACAAAATAATGTTTCAAGCTTACCGAATAGTCACGTAGAGCCCCGTCGTGTCCAATGAATCGTCTAGTGACTGATCGATACCACGTCATGTAGTCTTGTTGATCGTGTCATTTTTCTTGTTCTGTTGTGACTATGCTATCACCACGATTTTCCCATATTTTTTACGTTTTGCATGAAAAACCACCCAATTTTGTTGAGTGTGTCCTCGCAATTCAATGCGGTGCAGTCGGGTGTCGTAATCACAGTTTGGTGGCACAATTTGTATAATTTCGAATTGTCTCATAACCCTTTCTGGTCGATGCCACTCGACTATGTGGAAACAAATTAGAGGACACGTCGATAGCCAACTTTCATGACCTTCAGTACAATATTCGAGAAAAAACCCAATGACATCAGCATAAGGTTGCAACACCACGACATCTTCCTTCTGTGAGTCGAGTGCATCACGATAAGCTGATAATACGTGTGCCGCACTCCGAGTAACCGAAAATGCATTGATCCATCTGTATACAAAACAATAAATTAGTGAAAAATAAAATGGAGTTAATATTATAAAAATTACGAAAAATACTTTTATTTCCTGTGTCACAATGGAACGTCAACAGGCATGTGTTCTCCATCCATTGTTCAAGGTCGAACTCTAGAAAAACCTAGGCGCCTTGGTGCTATAAATGGAAACATATCCCATGTCCATAGCTGTATCAGAATTGACACGCCTGCAACCTCATGTGCACCCGATCGAGATCCGCGACATAACTCCCTATACAAATAAGCCAACACAGGCACTCCCCTAACTATACTGTCTAGCTGTATGAAGATCCTCGAGCCATGGTAGAAACATCAAATGTACAAATCGATTTGACTTGTCGGCGAATAGACAACCACCGATAAGTTGCAGTATGTACGATCGAACATAACGTTGTATCGTTTTCTCATCTCTGTCGTCATGTATAGCTGGTACATTACTTTCAAGCCATTCAACTTTAAGTTTATTTCCAATAATGTCATCTCCAACAGGAAATCCATCAAGTAGCTTCTCACACACCTCAACATAGTCTGTATCGGTGGTTCATGTCACAGGTATACATTCGATAGGTAAGTTGAGCTGTACCTGCACGTCCTGAAGTGTAATTGTGCACTCGCTACATTGCATGTGAAATGTATGTGTCTCTAGGGGCCATCTCTCAACGAATGCAGTAATCAAAGTCCAATCAAGGCTTAAAAATGATATACGTGAAATCTCATAGAACCCACTGGAACGTAGATATGAGATCATTCGAGAATGGTACTGCACCACTCGATCAACGACACCACGTCTTTGACGCACGCACAATGTTTCATACATCTTATAATTGAAAATATTTTAGTCGATATATATCTTATACGTTTGTGCATGAACATTAGACGTAAACATCTTAAAAAATTTACCCGACCCCTCAAGGCTTGCGAGGATCTGTGCGTAGATTGGAGATGTAAAAGTGAAGGATCTGATGGACCAGGATCCATTGGTGTACAAACTACAATTGAGTGATTTTAGAAAATTAGTCGTGTTGTTCGAAAAGTCACAAAAACTCATTAATATGGGTTAAAAAAATAACGAATACATAAACATTTCATGTCGTAACATTTCCGGATTCTTCAAAAGTATCAATGTAGTTAAATTACCAACTCACGTCAATTGCAAACAAAATACAAAATCGACTATTGGTTTAGATTGGAAGGTTGAGCTCTGGTTGGACAATTTTTTTAATATGACCCTCTGCACGACAAATACCGCATTTGTTCTCCCTAGTATGGACTTGATCACGGTCTCTATTAGGACATGTTGTTCGTTTATGTCCTTCTTGATGACATATGCTATATCGCAAGGCCTTCGAAATATTAGGAAGATCCATCTTGTTTTGCCTTCGCGTTCCCTTGGGTCTCCCTCGGCCACATCTGCACCTTGGGTCCGGTAGGATCTTTGTCGCAAAAGTCGGCCAATACTTCTCATATGGAAAGGCTTTAAAATTAGAGGAGAAACATTGCGCGTACACATCTATCCCGTAGTATGGCTCAATGATTTATGAGTAGTTCACTCGAATAAGGGCACATACAGCTAACACGTGTGAGCAAGGGAGACCAAATGATTGCCATTTATTGCAACTACACATTCGGTCCTTCAGTACTAGAACTTGGGTATTGTTGCCTTTATGCATGCGATTTCCATGTCGTCCAGTCAGCACCTCAAACTCACCTATGTCACGATTTATCAAATTGACTTGATGCCTCCTTGCAGATAGTTCATAATGTGAGTTTATTCGTGACATATTTTGTGTAGGAGAGGTCGTTAGAGATTGCTTCATTAATCTCATGTCCACGTCGATCGTAATATGTCACCAATCTGTAGTAAATCATTTGAGCTATCACTGTTATTGGCAAGAATCGTGCCCCCTTCAATACACCGTTAAAACATTCTACTATTGAAAATTAAATTCGTGTAAGTAATATTAGGTCAACTAAATCGTCGAATGTGAATCAGAACTTGCATTTCATACATACCAACACTATTAGAAGTCATCCATCCGTATCGCATGTCTCCGTCATGTGATTGAGTGCATAATTCTTTGGGGATGACATTGACATATTGCACACATTGAGGAGTTCGTGATGATAAATATGCAAAACGCTCCATGCTTGCATTAAATTTTCATTCTTGATGTTGAGCAACAGCTCGAGTAAGAAGGTTTTTCAAAGGTTCACTTTTGAAATGTGTGTTAAAATTACTGACCAAGTGTCGCAAACAGTAACGGTGATATCCTTTTAGAGGACAAAAACCATTGGCCGGTTTGTTGACCGCCTCCAGAATGCCAGGGTGACGATCAGAAATAAGGCAAATACCATCTATATCCATTACGTATTTGCGCAACATCCTCAAAAACTATCCCCACGAATTCGTAGACTCAGTTTCTGTATTGCCAAATGCAATTGGTAGTATGTGTCCATTATCATCAACAGATATGTCAATAATTAGCTTACCACTATATTTGTCATACAAGAAAGTCGCATTAATTTGTAGAATAGGCCTGCAATACTTGAAAGCTTCGATTGATGCTTCGAATGCGAAAAACACACGACGAAATTGAGGATGCTCTGTTCTTATCTCATCGGCATCCCACCGTCTATGTGACTACTCGATTTTTATCCCCAGACTCTTATTCTTTATACGTCGGGATTTATACAGCTGTGCGACACGTGTAATTGTGTGATCTCCCATAATTGTGTTTTTTTTGCAAACAAGCATAAAGACGCCACATGCACATGTCTTGCGCATTTCTGCACTTGATCACCCACAGAGTTGTAGTCGATTCCATCACATGATATTGATAATGTCTGTTAACATGCCACACTTTGACGGCATGTTCTAAGTCTTTTTTGTTGTCAAAGTATATTCCTCTTTCCAACTCAAAATTAGACATGTTATGCCATGTCTGTTAATGAGAATGTTGGGTCGCAGTGGAGTTAGCCACCTCCCAATGGATTTCAATATGCATCGGCAACGGTTTGTGAACTTCATCATCATTTGCTTCCTCCATGAAATTCTATTCATCGATAGCAAATTGCTCATCATCTTGCACGTTTTCCGCCCCTGGAGGTTCATACCTTGGGTCATTCATAACAACATTGAGGTTTTCCCAATCGATAGATGGTGCAGCATCATCCAGGGAACATATGTCCTCGTCTGTGTCATTGTTGTCATCGTCACTAGAGGCATTAATGTCATCATGTACTGGACTAACAAATCCATCTTGCGCGACATCACATTGTGGTGATTGCATATTCAATTTTTCCATCATCGATCTAGTGTTTGACGTGCCGACATCTTCATCTACCAGTTATGAATGAACTGTCGGATTTTGAAAAGAGTCGATTGCTCAAATGTTAAATAAATATTTACATTTACATTTAATGGTAGATTGGTCACTGTCACACATATCAAGTCGAAGTGCGTCGCGTCTTGCAGCAACATGGGGATGAAATAATGCAAACCTCCGGGGAGGATTATCACGTGACGATAAATCATCCTAACTAGAGTATCCGTAGATGAGATATTGAACGCGTTAGACACGTGATCCATCAGTTGTTGTCTACTCGTCCCAAACTTAAGCATCAACACTGCTGATGGGTCTGCGTTGTACGCGATGCCATTCATACCATTTAAAATTTCACCGTACGCATAAAATAGAAATGAAATGTTCCTATGTTCCATGACCTACATAATTTATTCGACAATGATGATGTAAAAGGATATTACATATATATCAAACCAAAAATGTTGATCAAATTAGGGATTTAAAGCGCAATCGAACTTTCTGATGTAGAAGATCGCCTTAATAACGCAACTATAGAGCATACTCATTCGTTTACATGAAGTGCCAATTAATAACTCATATTTACATCCTATACGATGAATACTACTAAATCAATTAAAAAGAAGCATATATTTCATCAAAGCAAGATCAAGTTGAAAACAATATAAAAAATTGAAGACCCAACATGCATGCAATTACATTTTCCTTCCTCCTTGCCTCTTTGATAATGTAACGTGATTACATATATATCAAACAAAAAATATTGATCAAATTGGAGATTTAAAGCGCAATCGAACTTTCTGATGTAGATGATCGCCTTAATAACGCAACTACAGAGCATACTCATTCGTTTGCATGAAGTATCAATTAATAACTCATATTTACATCTCAAATGATGAGTACTACTAAATCAATTAAAAAGGAGCATGTATTTTATCAAAACAAGATCATACTAATTTCTTCCCAAAGACTAACATATATACTTTATTTCTCATCAATAGTAGTTGTACTTATTCAAGTTTTTTTCCTTCCTTTTTTCAATTATCATACCTAATTAAATATATAAAGTTAATACCCGTTACGATTTTTTCACTTTGACCTTCATTCCTCCAGTTTCATTAAAGCATATATTTGGTTAAAAAAATTTATTCTAAAACATTTTTTTGTCAAAAATTTTGTGTACATCCTCCAATTGTTTTATAATATTTTCTCAACTAAGTAAAACAACTAAATTTACTAACTTAAATATTGAATGTAAAAAAGCTTTATTAAAGCAATCCATTATTGACATAAAATCAAATCTATAACAACAAACTAAGTTGAACATTAAGTTAAGGTTTCCACTTTTTTATTAAAAAAAAAGTACCTAACAATAAAAAACCAAGTCAAACATAATAAAACTTAAATAAATAAATTTTCGTACTTACTAGTTTCCTCCTCTTTGATCTTCAATTTAATATTCCCTTAAAGAAAAATTAAGTTAGCTTTTATTTAAATAAAAATTACTAACTACAATGCTATTCTTTAAAAATAAAAAAAAACCTAAGCTTTTAACAACCTATACAAACACAAAAAATCCCAACCATTTGTATAAGAAGATTATTGTAAAACATTTTTTGTGCGTGTCATCCTTGCGTAGGGGCCATGCTAATCTTCTCTGTATTGTTCCAATTTTATCGGATGTCTCCGAAGAGACGAAGTACACTAGCTAGAGTAATACACTTTTCCTACCTACATTTAACACCTAATTGATATAGTCCTTTGTAGACTCATATTATTAGTTAATAAGGCTTGCAATCTGATTAGTTTCTTATAAGAGTTTGAACAATGGTGGGCTGCAAATTAATTACAATTAATGAATCATACTTGAATAAATAAATTTTTGTACTTGCTAGTTTCCTAACAATAAAAAACCAAGTCAAACATAATAAAACTTAATAAATAAATTTTTATACTTACTAGTTTCCTCCTTTTTGATCTTCAGCATAATATTCTTTGAAAAAAAATTAAGTTAGCTTTTATGTAAATAAAAATTACTAACTACAATGTTATTCTTAAGAAATTTAAAAAAAAAATCCTAACCTTTTAACAACCTCTACAACCACAAAAAACCCAACAAAAAACCCAACTGATCCAACTTTCTCACAACCCAACCCTTCAAACCCAACACACACACACACACACACACACACACACACTCTCTCTCTCTCTCTCTCTCTCTCTCTCTCTCTCTCTCTCTCTCTCTCTCTCTCTCTCTCTCTTTAATCTTTCTTTCTTTCTCTCTCTCTCTCGTTCTCTCTTTAATCTTTCTTTCTTTCTCTCTCTCTCGATATATATATACTAGTTTCTAGTTTCAGGATGTGCTACGCACGATTGACCCGCTCGCTTCGTTCGCGGGAATTAATTTTTAAGAATTTATTAATAAAATTCAAAATTTTAATTAAAATTTAAAAATTAGAAATACGAGTACATTTTTTAGCTTATCAATATTCTCTAATGTGATTGAGATAAGATGTGAATGAAAAAACAAGCTAGTCATGCTAGGACATTACTTCCTCAAAAAAAAAAAAAAGAAACAAGGAAAAAAAAAACACTAATGGTTTGACCCATCAATTTGTAAACACTTGCTTGTGGAGATACCGTAGAATTGTACATAAAGTTCAATCTTTACCTCAAACTTTATAGATATAAATGACAACTTTGAAATTATGAATGTAAATAATTGAGTTAATTGGGATTAAAGCTTTAGACACCTTCTTTTTTTCACATGATTAATCAAAATTTTTTTCATTCAAATTTCTTCTGGGTTTTGGGTTTGTTCCATCCCCCAACACCTTCTTCAAACCACCTTCTTCTTCTCCCTATCAGATTCTCTCTTCTTCACTATTTATATATATATATATAAAATTGAACCTTCTTCTCTCTTCATCACACAATCAACAACCAACCACAACAACCCATCCCAATTCCAATTTCGAATTCATAGACAAAACCAGTCCCACAGTCACTAAAATCAAAAATTGAAATATTATCTCACCTTCAACTGTTCTTCAACAACGCCACCAACCCTCACGGCTCTCCTTGAATTAATTTGATCTCCAACCGAGATGTATATATATATATATATATATATATATAGGGAAGAACAGTGAGGGTTTATGTGAGAATGATGAAGGCGGTGACCAGTTGTATGCACCCCCTTAAAACGTATCAAATGGTAGCATGCAATTCAAGCTTTCAACAGATACAATATTCATATAAACCGATTTGCCCCATAAACAAGTGCACACTCCAATTTAGAAGTCTCCCTCAATTTATCAACCTATCTGTCTCCGTATATTGGATTGATGAGAAGAAGTTTGTGTATTGGATTGATGAGAAGGAGTTCGTCCGGAACACGAGAGTGATCGATTGAAGACTGAGAGAAAGAGAAAACCGTGTATTGGATTGATGATAAGGACTTTGGGATTGATTTGGAGATAAGAAAAAAAACGTGTGGTGAATTGATAAGGAGTTAAGAGTTTGATTTGGAGACAAAAGAAAATGTTGATTTGGAGATGAAAAAAAAAGAAATATGGGCAAATAGGTAAATTTTATTACCAATCAAAAATTTGTGATTCGTGCTTTTATATATACTAGTTTCAGAACGTGCTACGCACGATTGACCCGCTCGCTTCGCTTGCGCGGGAATTAATTTCTAAGAATTTATTAATAAAATTCAAAATTGTAATTAAAATTTAAAAATTAGAAATACAAGTACCTTTTTTAGCTTATCAATATTCTCTCATGTGATTGAGATAAGATATGAATGAAAAAACAAGCTAGGACATTACTTCCTCAAAAAAAAAGGAAACAAGGAAAAAAAAACACAAATGGTTTGACCCATCAATTTGTAAACACTTGCTTGTGGAGATTTCGTAGAATTGTACATAAAGTTCAATCTTTACCTCAAACTCTATAGATAGAAAGGATAATTTTTAAATTATGAATGTAAATAATTGAATTAGTTGGGATTAAAGCTTTAGACACCTTCTTTTTTCTTCACATGATTAATCAGAATTTTTTCATTCAAATTTCTTCTCGGTTTTGGATTTGCCCTAGAAATAAGTGCGCATTCCAATTTAGAAGTCTTCATCAATTTATCAACTTCTTCGTCCCGTGTATTGGATTGATGAGAAGGAGTTTGTGTATTGGATTGATGAGAAGGAGTTCGTCCGGAACACGAGAGTGATCGATTGAAGACTGAGAGAAAGATAAAACCGTGTATGGATTGATGATAAGAAGTTCGGGAAAGAAAAAAAAAACGTGTGGTGGATTGATAAGGAGTTAGAGTTTGATTTAGAGACAAGAAAATGTTGATTTGGAGATGACAAAAAAAAGAAATATGGGCAAATAGGTAAATTTGATTACCACTCAAAAATTTGTGATTCGTGCTTTTATATATATGATAGAGATATATCTCTCTCCCTCTCTCTCTCGCGCGCCTACTCCCTTCCCCCTCTTGTTTCTTCGAGATCATCTCTCTCTCTCTTGGCCACGTTTGCCTACTCCCTTCCCCCTCCAAGGACGGTCTCTCTCTCTCTCTCTCTCTCTCTCTCTCTCTCTCTCTCTCTCTCCCCTATGAGTCTCTTGTGCAACGGTTTTGGGGTCCCTAGTAGTGTTTCTCCTCCTCTCTCTCATTGTCGATCCCTCTACACTCACACCTCCACCTCCCTTCCCGAGTCTCCCTCTTATCACTATACACACACACACACCAAAAAAACACACACCCTTCTCTCTCGAGATCTGTTGTGCTACTCTCTCTCTAATAATCTCTCTTTGCTTCTAAATTTCACCAACCAACACCATTAAATAAACAACCACCTCATTCAAACCCTTTGACCACCTAGCTCTACACCCCACCCCCTAGCCCATATCCTCGAGAACGCAAGGAATATATTCCTTGCGTTCTCGAGGACACCCCGGTCCGTGACGATGGGTTGTTTGAATGCGCCATTCGTGTTATGGAACGTCCACGTGGACGCCACGTGGAGTGTTCAGAAAACTTGAATGCAACATGAATGGTGCATTTTTCGAATGCGCCATTCATGTTTTCTGTAAACTCCACGTGGACTGTCCCTAGAAACGTAAATGGTGCATTCCTCGAATGCGCCATTCGGTGCATCTACAACAAGACAGTCTATGTGGACTTCCACGTGAACTGTCCATAGGAATAACACGAATGACCATTCATGTGACCACGTGGCAATGACACATTTTCAAAAGGTGTTTTACATTAGTTAAGGAATAAAAAGAAATCGTAACTTATTTTACTCATTTAAACCAATTTTTACTGTACGGCTATAATTTTTCCTGCTACATCATCACTTTTAGTTAGAGAAATAAAAAAGACACGACAGCCCTCAAAGAAAAAATAAAAAGACAAAGTAAAGGGCATTATCCATATGAAGACAAAAAAAAATCACAATCCATGATCTAAATCCACATTATCATTGGAGATCATTTTGAAATTTGAATGTATATCTAGTGCCACATATGATAGATATCTTCTCCACATCCATGATTTGACACCAATCCATGTTCTAAATCCACATTACCATTGGAGATGCTTTTAGATTAGTCATTTCACATTAACTCAATGATGGTTTTAAAAAAGATTGGTAGGAATGATCAAAATGCATATTTTTGAAACCACTTGAACTACAATGCATATTATGGCAAGACCTAAAAAAAATGCAAATCAAACAAGGGAAATTACAATCTTGCTAAGAAAAATTAAATGAATTTGCCTCCCGAGCTCTCCAGCTTACCAGAATCAAATCTGGTCCAAGTCCAACTAATGCAAATAAATTAAAAAGTTATCGATTGTACTATTGTAGACATATAGTATAAATTACATAGAAAACGCATTAACCAATTGTAAGAACTGGAATATTACACGAAACGATTTATGGACTAACTTCTTCAAGTTCGTAGAGGCTTTTTTTGTTCATCCATTATCAAGATCATCTTACAAAAAATGGAGGCATCACACCCGGCCCCCAACAAAGCAGCTGCGGAAAGAAATGCATAGGACATATTTTGCAGTTAGAGGACAAAGAATCTCTGGAGGCCAAACAAAAATGGGCACATTTCGCAACACTAAATCTTATTGAAGTGGAATGAGGTCTTCAGATTATTGTTGTTAATGTGGGAGAAGAAGTGTTACTAACGATGAAGATGACAAAGTGACATGGGAATGGGGCATCAGAGACGCAGCAAAGACAAGTAACAAAAAAGGGGCCCCAACTTGTTGCTACGCCTATAAAACCCCTTCTCCACCTCACTCTTTCATCTTCATCATTAGCAACATTTTCCTTTCCAGGAAGCAACAAAACAAGATCTTTTTCCGATCCCATAGGATTAATGCCGCGCAACATTCCCATTTCCCTTCCACCTTAGCTTCCCTGCCTTCTCTTCCACGAGTATTTTTGTTGCAGTGTGATGCTTTTGTAAGCGAGTTTTGCTAGTGGAAGAACAATGAATTTATCAAAGTGGCAGTGAATTTATCAATCGAAAACTTTGTAATAATATGAAAGACGAGTAGATGAAGCAAAGCCAAAGCATATTTGGTGAGATGAAGAGAATCCCATGCCACAATTAATAAGGTTTAATTAGGAAGGTTGTGAGTTCGACTTTTGCTAAAGTTAAAATTAAAAAAAAAAAAGAAAAAAAGACAAGTAGATGAAGCAATAGGACATGCCTAAGGGTTCACAATTTACCAACTGGATATAAAAAGTGGTTTATCTCAATTTTCGACCCAAAGCAATTTTGATCATCGTGAATGCCAATAAATAATTCAACAACCTGTTTCAAATGAGGACTATATGATTAGTTCAACAACTTGCCATGGTTCAATAAGATCATTGGTCAAGAGATAGAAACTTTACCAAGTGGACAGCCCATTGGTGTGGAGCCCATTGGTGTGGTATGGTTTTATGGGGCTTCTTGTATAAAAGGGCAGGAGCAAAGACAAGTTGTGGACTCTTTCTTATAAAAAATAAAATAAAAATAAAATAAAAAAAATTTGGCTACTTTGATATCATGAACTAACAACATAATATTGTACAGATTTCTCATAAACTAACCTTTTTCATAAATTTCTTTATAATTCAGCTCCTGCACATGATGATTAAGAAAAAACGGGCAAGTACAAAAAACTAACACAGAATGTAGTAAACCTGTCTTCAATTTGTTTTGTTTACACAAAAAAGAACTCAAATAACTTAGAGAACCATGTTACATGAGCATATTTGAATTCCAGTGACGCTCTTCATCCAATCAAACATTAAAATCTTACACAATACCTACAACAACATGAACAAGAAGTGCTGCATTGCAAACTGCATAAAATTGTATTCAAAAACACCTCCTAGAACTCTTCCATACCTCAACATATTGCTGGTCCTTCCTAGTAACAATCATCTTATTCCCTCCGAACTCCAAGTTTGTAATCTTCCCTCCACTCCCATCTTTCTCTCTACCCATCAAATTCTTCCTAAGCACTCTTTCACCCACCTCATCTTCACGACTCTTCGACACGCCCATCAACACCTCTGACCACAACTCCACTCCGCTTCCTTTACTGCAAAACACTTGATTTCCATAACTCTTGATCTTACAACCAAACCCTTCTCTCTTCCCTTTCAGCAAAACCCCTTTTCTACTATCTCCAAGACAAGCCCATGAATTCCCATTACTACCAAGCTTCCTCAAATCAGCCCAATAAACCTCACCAGAGTTCACCCCAACTTTGAAAATGGAACAAAGATTATCAGACACTGTAATGTCAGCGAAACAATCAGTCTTCTCTTCCGATTTCCAATACACATTGCCTGATCTCACATCCCATAATCTCACTGTGCCCATCACTCCAGAAGGTCCCCTGTGAGACCCAGACGCCATTAGAAGGTTATAGCTAGAAACCCACTCGAGTTTCGTTGCCGGAATAACCGCGGAATCAATCTCAGCACCATAGATTTCGTGGCGCCCAATTTCAGAAACCGGCTTGAAACTCCCCTGAGCATCAAACACCATGATAGTATTCGAGTTTCTCCGGCTCGACTCGAAACTCGTAAACAAGTACTGATCAGAACACCCAACTGCCTGCACAGTAGAGCTCGACCTAGTCGGATTCTCCCACTCCAAGCTTTCCCTCACAAGCCCATTTTCAAGATCAAGAATCTGCAGCCCAGAAAAGTCAGTGGCGCCGGCCGCGGCGACATCCGGGGAAATGGCGAGAATAGAATCAATGGCGGAGAAATTGGTGAGAATTGTGGACTTGTGGGTAAGGGATCGATCGAAAGACGTGATCTTGCTACCGTGGGCGACGTGGATTGATCCATGAGAAGTGGTGGAGACCGAATTGGGCTCATCTCGGCCGTTGAGAGGCAAAAGGAGCGATCTATGAAGCGTGAAAGGGTCGAACTGAGAGGGGTTTGTGAGGGAAGAGAAGAGGAGAGAATCGAGACCGTAGAACTGGGCCTCGAAGATCAAGTCTCGGAGATCGAAAGGCAGAGATTGGGCTTTGGAAGGGAGAGTGCCTGTGCGGAGGAAGGAGAGGAGGAGAGAGAACATGTGAGGGTCTCTGTCAATGAAGGGAGGAAGGCTATCACATGGAACCCTAACCCTAGAAGAGAGGGTGGAGAGGAGGGAGTTTGGGCCGGCTAGGGTTAGGGTTTGGTGGGTGGTCTGGAAGAGTCGGCCTCCCACGTTGATGGTCACGATGTTGTTGTTATGTTCGGATTTCTTGGAGGATTGTTGTGTTGAGAGGAAGTCCATTGCAGGACATATCTGATCAGTAGTCGCTGTGTGAGGAGGAGACATTGTTGGGGAATCTTTTTAGTCCGAGAAAACACTAATTTGGTATTAAAACAAGCAAGATTTGGGGATTTAAGAGAGGGGGGGGAGAGGACGAAAAGTTGGATGGAGAGGTCAGAGACTCAAGAGGAGGGAGAGAGAAAGTCAAAGAGGGGGAAAGGAAGGTTCGATGAGGGAGACTTCAACATTCAAAGAAATACAGAACACCAAAGAAGAAAGTGTGAGCTTGTGCGGTGCACTTGTGTTGTGTTGACCTGTACTTGGTTGTCATTCTTTCCTTATTTTATTGCGGTGTATGGGTAGTTGAATGCTACCTTTGGCCTCATGTCAGCGCACGTTTTGTCAAGTCTTGTTTGAGATGAATCAAACCAAAATAAAGAACTTTTTGTTGTGTTTTTTATTTTTTTTTTTATTTTTTTGTTTTTTGTTTTTTTTTTTTTGTCATAAAATTTTGTTGTTTTCTTGAATGCATATCGTTACTTATTCTAATTTCTCAAAGACTCATTCTTCTTCTCAAATCCAAGATAAAGAACAACTATCAATGATTGAACACTTCTCCAAAGGCTGGGATCGCATTTGTAGGTAGGAAAAATGGTAGAGCCTTAAACTAAATTAAGTTAGATTATTATTAGGAAGCCCCTAAACGAACTTCAAAACTTGCTCAACATACCTTATTACTCAAGCATATCTCGATTTTTGAATTCCAATTGCTACAAGTACCTCGCTTTTTTTTAAAAAAAAAGAAATCTTCAAAATACCCTTGCTCACTCCATCACACACCCATCAATCCTCATCATTTCTCGATTTTGTCCATTGTAAATCACTTGTACTAGGTCGGAATTGTCGTAGGAATATTTTTTTAACAAGGTTGGATCTAGTTTCATCGTGCCCTAGAAGTAAGGAAGTGTCGCCCGCGGGTTTTGGACGCACAGGGCTAAGACCTCTTTAGAGGTTTCAGTTGACTCCCTCCAAGACTGTGAAGAGGTCTCGGTCTCGGTCTCGGTGGGAGACGAAAAGAGCCAACCGAGACCTTTAAAGAGGTCTCGGTCATGTGTGTCCAAAACTCACGGACGACAAGAACGAACAAAAAAATTTCAAAACTCCTAAAAAATACATGAAAATGACCCAAAATAGTGGATTTTGTTTGGAATCGCTAGATATTCTCGATTTCATTGACATTTTGCGCCCTTTATATGAGATTTAAGCCCCAAACGGAAACCCTAAACCCAACAAAACACCAAAATTTGACTCAAAACAACAAAAAACTTTGAAAAATCTAAAAATCAACATGAAAAGATGTAGGAAATGCACTCATGGCATTGAATAGATGTGGATTTGCTCGGATTTCGTCAGAGTTTGGCCGGAGGTGTGGGGCGATTAGAGAAAGGAGAGTCAGTTGAGTGACCGAGGTATGGGTGAGTGGGGTATGCGGGAGCAAAAGCCCTTTTATATTGAGTGGCAAAAATATCATTTCCCACATAAGAAAAAATGAAAATTTGCATTGGAGTCCGTTGAGCAAGCTTTGGGGTATTCATTATTATTATTATTATTATTATTATTATTATTATTATTATTATTATTATTATTATTATTATTATTATTATTATTATTATTATTATTATCCTCCTCTCAACTTCCTCCCTTTCCTATCAATGTAGGCATGCTCTCTTCGAAAATCATTACCTTTCTTCTCCCTTAAGCAAAAGTTAAATTGCTCAAAGGCCTTGTTTGGTTAATTTTGTCAAACTTCCTCGGAAATTGATATTTTTTTTTGTTTGGTTCAATTTCAAACTTTCTTGAAAAGTTAGATATTTTAAAAATAATAAAACACTTTCTTAACTTATCTCGGCCACTATAAACTCTAAAATCTCTTTTTTAGCTCTCTCTGACTCAAGATCTTGAACCACCGTCGATCTTCTCTTTTGATCGACGACGGTTCCAATCAGTACATCTCTCTATTTTTTGTTTGTTCAATAAATTGTATATCTATTTAGACTTGTGAAGATTGAGTCCATTTTTATTGCGGTACTTCTTCCTCAATCATCGTTCATAGATTTGTACGGTTGTTGGGTTAGTTCTCTTATTTAGTTTTTATTTTTAAGTAGTCTATCTTTCCTTATTAGAAGTTTTCATTTTGTCTTCCCTTGCTGGAAGTCTTAGGTCTTATTCCCTTGTTGGAAGTTTTATTATTCGTTATGTGGTTTTAATGGTGTTCGTGTATTGTCACGTGTTCTATATATTGTAGAGAGCAATCCATGATTGTCAAACTATTTCAATTTCACAATCACATTCACGACAAAATTAGTGACAATTCTTTTGAACAAATAGGATTAGTGAATCAATGTACTTTTTGATTCTATGTCTGGTCATGTATTGATTAGTTAATAATTATACAGTGTTTTATAGTATATTTTAGGGTGATTTTAGATGTAAAAGGCTATATTACACTGGGTTTTCTCTTGTTTTTGTGATTTCATGTTATAGTAAGGTTATATGAAGAAATGGAAAAAAAGGAAGAACAGTAAAGAATTCAGTCAATTGAAGAAAACAAACAACGATTCCACAACAATTCAAGAAGTACACTACGATTTGCTACATAAAACGATAGCAGAGAAGTCCAATGTTCATTATTGATTTTAGAAATGAACTATGATTCGCTACACAAATCGATGAACCATTGATTCATTATTTCATTGATTTTCCCAGCGATTTAGCTGAGAAGGAGGACTCAGTTAGGATTCGCTTATGTCAGCTACGAGAATATTGGATTACAATAAGAAATTTGTGTTCGATTGGGACATGTACACTATAGGATACTATATATGACCATAGGGCTTCGAAATTAAGTGCCCTGGATTAATTTTACACTATTTTCAATTGAGTTTAGTTTAGTTTTATTGTTCTTGCTTTTGAAGACTCTTTAGAGACTCGAGTATCCAATAAGAGATATTTTTCATTAGTGTCTTTTATTTATTTTATTGCAATGCTTATTTTGAATATGTGTGAGTAGTTTATTAATCTAAACAAAGTCCAACCATGAACTTAAACCGTTTTGCAATATAGTCATAATGAAGAAGAATTTGTGCTTAATGCTTTAAACTTAATGGTATACGCCAATTCACGGTTTCAATAGATTTATTTTTGCACATTACAATCAAGAAACTTTGTGTTGAATGCATAATGACCAATGTGTATTTAATATTTAGGTTATAAATCTAATAAAAAATAGTAACTAGGATTAATTTAAAAGGTATTTTACCATTTAGATGTTTTAAGTTTGATATTGATATGACTAATTCCGATAGTCTTGGCTTAGTAGCAAGAAGTTTTCATAGAGTGTAATATTGTTTTGTTTATATTAGTTATCTTTGAGCTTTTGAAGAAGTAATGATGATAAGATTATAATTTGACTTTTTCATTGATATAAGGAAAACTGATGGCTTGATAAAGGGCTATCAATCTTGTTTATGATTTAGTTTTAATGATTCAAGAATACTTCATAATATGATGATAGTATGATTATGACTATACTTTAATTAATATGCTCGGATTCAAAATGGTTTATGTTTCATTGCTATGGATATTTGTTTAGATGTTTGTTTTATATTGATTTGAATTGAATTTAAAATATTTAGTATTAGTGAGTTTGAATTGTGTTAGTTTAATTATTTTAATTAGTTGTTTTAATTGTTTTAGTTTGATTAGATAATTTTTATTCCGGTTTAAATTAAGTTAAAGTAAAATAATAAAACCCTTGGAAACTCTTTTCTTAGGAAGTTTGCAAAATCTCCGAGGAGACGATCCCACTTACAATTACTAAAAATAATAAGAATATATGGGAAACTTATTGTACATGCTCGACACGTGTCGATTTTTGGCGCTATTGCCAGAGATTTTAAAAATAACTTCTTTGGAATATTTATCGTTTTATGTCATACAATATGGCAGAAGGCAAACAAGATCTTACTTTTAGGCAAGCCAAACAAAATGTCACAACTTACAAACCTATGTGTATTGCCTATCTTGTAGAGATCCCCAATTTTGAATTAAAATCGAGATTTATCAATTCTTTACCTCACTTTCGCGGTGAAGATGATGAAGATCCTTAACAATTTATTAAGAAATACACACGCAAAGTAAGTGTGATAAAACCAAAGGATATAGAGTTAGAATATATTAAGCTAAAAGCTTTCCTTTCTTCTTTAAAACGTCAAGCTCAAGATTGACTATTCTATCTTCCTCAAAATTCCATAACCACATGGTCTGAAATGTCACAAACCTTTTTAGATCAATACGTTCCATCATACAAGATTAGTTTAGATAGAAATCAAATTAGTAATGTAAAGATGGAAACTAAAGAGACTTTTAGTGAGTTTTGGATATGACGGCCCCAGTTCCCACAAACTGGGCCCTGCCCGACCTAAACGTACGTGGACCCCAAGCCAACTAACGCAAGCCTATTTAGCCTTTTTATGCCATTTCATCATTAGTTTGATGTTTTAATATTGAGTTATTAATTTTGCAAGATTTAAATTAGTAAGCAGCAGAAAGAAAATAAACGAAGCAATTTAAATAACTGTATGATAATCGCATGCGTAACTAACACCAATAAAAACCAAATAATTCCGTCACGCGTAACAGACTAGACCATACTTCGTCAATCCGGATGATCTCAGCGATCTGTACCATACTGGCTCACATCCGGACTACTAGCGGAGGATCGGTCTGTATCACAACCCGCCAAACACGTGCACAAATGAGGTTAGCAACTCGAGTTACCATTCATCGAGGTCGCGAATGACAGATGCTACGGTCAAGGATACTAGAGCCTGTATAACACAACAGCCGAATAAACCCCGACGGCGAACAAAACTATCGACCGTTATGCCAAATCAAAGCAGTGATAAAATATGGATAATGAATAATAAAGAATACTAGATAGCAGAATTGAAACAATTAAATACTTAAGATGTGTTTCTTAACGGATTTACACACCTTAAATCGCACTACAAAGCCCCGAAAACACCCCAGTCCGACCTCGTTACAGTCCCGACTACCGTACCATAGCCCCCGAGCCCCCTGAGACCCATTTTGAGTGTTTTAGAGTGACTTAAGGTGTTTAAATCAAGTTTAAAGTTCTATTTCCCAAAAAAGCCCCTTAAGGACTGAATAAAGTTTCAATTTTCAATTTAGGATCATATGTTGCAGCGCAAATTAGATCATTATAAATTCCAAATCATCGAGGACACTTGGCAAGAAAGGATTTGATCTATATTTTAACTTTCTAAAAAGGTCTGGTTTGCAAAATTTTGATTTAACAGGAAAGAGATATCGACCTTCTACCAAAACAGCTCAAATTGGAATCAAGTCCGACCATAATTCTTGTAAAAATCATTTCTCCAAATTTATAGCTCCAAAAACTATAATTTTTGGTCACAAGGTTGTTAACATACCAACAACAACATACTAAAAGATGAGCTCAATCCGATAAGAATTGAGAGATTTATGCCTTGTCAAAGTTCATTTTAAAAATCACGTAATAAATTTCAACTGCCTACTTGCAGAGCATTTTAGAGCTAGTACGAGTTTGAATTTCAAAATTTCTCCGACACAAAAGTTGTAGATATATGAGTACGCTTTCCAACGCCATATGATCCACCCAATTTGGAGTTCGTATGAGAGAGGTATGCTAAATTTATAGAGGTTAGGTCAAGAAATTTGCTAAGAACTAACATGCATGAATCAAGAACTCATGAAACCCTAATTTCTTGGAAAAACTATTTTGAAACCATTATTGATCATCAAAATTAGTTTAAAACACTACGTTAGACAATAAAAATATTAGCTTAATCTTTAAAATTCATTTTTGCATAAAACCCCCAAACTTGAGTTTCCATGTACACATTTTTCATAAATTTAAGCAAGTTTGTACCTTATAATGAACACATGGATTTGATCTTCCTAGCTTGATTCCTCTAGTCGATGGCCTCCATTCCTCCTAGTTCTTGCTGAATTTTCTAGCCCTCCAGCCCAAGAACAAACTTTGTTATTATTGCATGAAGAGATTTCTCACTAACTTAGCTATATATATGTTATGTTAGAATCAATTGTATTCACGTATCTCGAGGTCAATCTAATGGTCCTTGTTAACTCATACTCCACTAACTTCCATCTTTTTGATACCAATTCCCAACTCAGATCTCCTAGGATTCCATTCTAGTGCGAATCTCGCGGCAAATCTATGACATTAGTTTTTTCATACAACTATTGTGACATCCGATAATTTTATAAACTTAATTAGGTAGCTAATTAAGTATTTTCATATTTAATTAGGGATTTAAGTATCTGAGGTGGGACCCACGTATTACGAATCGGAGATCATAAATTTTAATATTATTTTTGCGTGCCTTGTGCCTATTCGATGTATTATACACTATTTCGATGTGAAATAAGGTCAAGTGGAGTGCATACACGATGTTCGTGAATTTCGAAGCGTGTTGGAGAATTTTTTCCAATTTTGTTGAAATTGAGGTATTTTTCAGAAATTAACTTTGAGTTAAAAACAAGAGATAATCATGAAATTGAATAAAATAATGAATAAATTGGTGAGAGCCTACTGACATGCGGGGTCGAGGGTGTCATGCGTGGGATGTACAATAGTGTGCACGCCCGAGGGTGGTCGTTGGTGCGCGTGACGAATTTATAATCGCGAAAATACATAGGTGTTTATATATTTTATATATACAATATAGTTTATATATATAAATATATATAAATCAATCCTATAGTTTAAATCAAATAAAAGTAAGCATTGGATTTGCTTCGAGATACGCATAGCGTGATCATCGAGGAGGTGAAATGGTTGAACGTGATGTTGGTGAGGTGTATGCCTGCCACGAGATGCGTGTTGTCCAATCTCAAGGAGAATAAAATGGTGCATGTTTATAAACATAAGATCTACTTCGACATACGTTATACGTATCTCAAGGAGAACAATATAATTGGTATAACTTAAGGAGGTTAGGTGATGATTATCTTGTTTATAGCCACCAAGATTGACCTCGAGATACACAACATATATCTCGAGGAAGATCAACATATATAAGGAGATTAACAGATGGTTGTTAATCTTTAGATTTACCTCGAGATTTGTGCAGTACGAATATTGAGAAAATCTTATATTTATCCAAGCAATACACCACATCATTCAATGTTGTTTTGGAGACAACGATTGACCTCGAAATACATGGTACGTATCTCGAAGAAGATCAAATTATTTTATGATTATGGAACCATTAGATTTGTTTCGAGATTCTAGCGATGCAAATCTCGAGGAAATCTAATATATATTTTGCAAACGAAACAAAAGCTCTTCACCACTAATTCGATGATTTCGACTGAGAGAGAGATTGATTAAGACCGAGAGGGAGGGAGAGAGAACGAGAGAGGGAGACCGATAGAGAGACCAAGGGATCGAGGCCCATGGTGAGTGATGGTTGTTATTGTTGTTATTTATGTTGTTGTTGTGTGGAGTTGGTGTGGTAGACTCGGACGAACTGCCATGACAGTTCGTCCTAGGAAGATGATGGTAGGGGAGAGTCTCCCATGCCCAGTCTAAACCCAGCCCCAATGAAATTGAATAAATTTCTTTTAGTGAAATAGAGGAACTGGAGATATGAAGAAGATGCGGGGGTTTGATCCCTAATCGGATCGAACTGGGTCTAGTTTAGGGATCAAACCCTAAATTAAAAAAATGCTAAGAAATTGAGAAAGAATTCGGAAAATAAGAAAAAATTTAGAAAAATTATATTTTTGGACAAATAAATTGAAATTGTGGATTTTTATGAAAAATGATGAATTTGGGATTTTTTAAGGATTTTTATCGAGGTTTTGCCTCATAGTGCGTGCTACGATACTTGAAAAATGTCCAAAATTTAAAAAATTGTTCTAAAGCCTAGTCTAGGTTAACTTTTGATTCTGAACCACAATTTGGAGTCAAAATTGGGATCTGGACATCCGAGTAGTTGATTTGGTTTTCTAGTCGAGGAAGACCAAATAAAATATAATAAATTGAAAAATTATATTTAAGGCTAGACAACGTAATTCTGGATGTTGAACAATAATTTTGAGTCAAAAATGAATTTCGGGCATCAGAGAATTTATTTTGGAAGTATTTTAGGGGTTTCGAGGCGCGATTGGATTAATTAAACTGGAAGTAATTGGAAAAAGATTGTGGAATTGTTATAGAAACTTATCGAACTTATAAATGAATTGTAGGACTGCAATTGGAGCCCCGTGTAGACTATTTTACTGACTCGGAGCGCAAGAGAGTTGTGATATTGCGTTTGTAAGGTTAAGTAAACCCCATAGTAACCTTTACATTTTATGATTATAATTTCGTATAAATTGCATTGATTCTTGATATTGCATTTTTGTTGTACATGCATACACAAATAGAGAGGATAAGGGAAATTTGAGTCTCCTTATAGCGTATATTATATCGTGGTTATAGAACACTATATTATGCTTGAGGGACCAGAGTCACTGATACTTTGCATCACGTGGTTATCATGAGATCACGTTGAACCAAATCATACTCTCATAGTCTATAGGAACGAGACTCGTTTAGTTATCATTTTCGGGTATGAGTTCTTATTATTATTTACTTACCACTTTCAGGAGAACGTTATTTCATTGTGGTCGGATAACAAATACGGGATGGATTCATGATTTTATTTAAATTCTTTGGATTATATTCTTCATTTAATCTCTTGGATTATTATGCATTTGATTATTACAAGTGTACTAGATAGTGTAGGATTTACTTATCTAACATTATCAAATTTTTATAATTGGATAATGAAAGGTTCTAGCGGTGACAAAGAAAAGGGAAAGCTTTCCGACTGTATGTGAATTACTTAGTTCTTTTCTCTATGTATTTATTGGTTTTTGAATATATTATAATGTATAAATGGATTTATGGGTTCGAGAGTGATTATGATCTCCTTTGGGATGACGAGAACGGTTTTAGGACTAATTGAGATAATTTTTGAGTTAAGGTAATGTTAGCTTAAAGTTTTTAATACTTCAGATCTGGTTATAATGAATATATAATATCGTAAATGCAAATTTATATTGTTATGAGGTGGATTGTGAGTCCTTCGACATTTCCACCAAAGCTGAGCAGGTTTTATTGAAGATTTTTGAAGGCCGAGTTTTTCAGTGTAGGCTTAAAAATAGAGGAGGTGCTATCGAAAAAACTTTTACGGAACTTTGAGGATTATCTAATTAATGTATACAAACTTTGAGGTTTAATATTCACTTAGAATCCTTAGTTGTTGATAATATTTTATAATTGATGAATACAAGATCTTAATCTTAATTGTTTAATGATGGACAGGTGAAGGCTGCTAGATTATCAAGGGATTAAAGTAACATAGGTCGGTCAGATGCCGTAACTAGGTGGGGTTTGACAATATTGGTATCAGAGCCTCGATTTGGCTCAATTGAGGATAAAACTTTGGTTGAGAAGCAAAAGGTGGTTGAGCACGATTAGTTGGGAAGTAGCACAATGGTACGGGGTTTAAATGTTTAAAATTTTTATTATTATGTTATATTTGTGTTGTATGTATGTATTATCGCAAGATATGCGAAAGGAAGTTTATTCTTTTTTTCTGTTCGAAACTTAACTCGTAAGATATGATGAGTAAGATTAGAAAATGATAATTAAAGAGAGAATAAGCTTGAATTCACAAAGGGGCTGTGAGTAGTTCGGTACTGATATAACTGACGAAAGTGTCAGTTATGAAACCAATAGGAAATTGGTTGAATGGGTAGTCCAAATGATTCATGTACGTAAGTACTGAACATGGATTCCTTTAAAATTGAAAGTATCGAACTATTATAATTTTTAAACACTCAGGAAAACATTAAAATAGACTTAAATTAAGTCTCAAACGATTGAGAATCGTTTGGAAAACATAATATGAAATTGAGACTTTTGCGAAACACAAGATATGGATATCTTAGATTTTAGAATAAAGTTATTACCGGTTGCATGGTTAACTTGGGAAGACTATTTTATAAAATATTGGTTTGATTCATAATCAGTTAAGAGTTGCTTTCGAACGAATCTCAAATGAAAAGAAAAAGGAAACACGTAGTTATCGAAAATGTAAAATGGAAACTGATTAGACTAACTTAATCTAGACTTGGAAATCACAATGAGATTGTGATTGGATCAGTCAAGTTGTATAAGTCAGTTTCTAAGAAAATAAAATACTTTGAAGTAAATGATTGTCTTCTTTTCAAAACAAAATGTCGAGTGAAAAAATGAAATAGAACCATATTTTAAAACAATAAAACGAATTCTACATAGAAGTAATGAAAACTTTGATTGTTTATTACTCAAGTTACTTATCCATAAGTGACGTTAAGTATAGTGGTTCTATAAATCGAATAAAGTACTGATAAAATGAATGGAAATACACGAGTTAGAAGTATTCTTTATTAACACTAGATTAGGTGTTGTTATGAAACAAAGATCAGTGAAAATTCTAACTTGAAAAAAAAATAGTGATAAGATCAACATGTTAGAAGTTAAGGTGTTGGGGAAGTGGTCTAATAATAGCTTGAATTAGCTATTAAACATCAACACAAGTGATTATGTTTTGAGATTCGAAATACCCAATAATCACTTCTAACGACATTAAGTTATGCCACTTATCACTACAACCTAAAATATAATAAAGGAATATATATACATACTAATTGAGAATCAATAAGTGAGTTGTATAAGACGTCAGTATGAGCTCCTATATTATGAGAATTTATATTTATAAGACTTAAATGATTGAAATAGCATCCTTTAAAAGTGTAAGTAGTCATTAAGATAATCAGAGTTTGGAAATTTAAATTCGTATACTCTTCAATTGAATAATAATGGAAAGGTAAATTCATCAAAAGTAATTTGTTGAATAATAAGATACAAAGTTATCTTATATAGTTTCTTTAAAATATCGAATTTCTTTTTGAGAAAAAGAAAAGTCGAGATATTTGAGACTAATAGAAATAACGTAAGGCAAAAACAAATAGTTTAACTGTTTGAGTAGTGAAGTTTCTTTTTTTCGAATTAAGATTAGCTAAGGAAGACTTCGATTCATTAGATGATAATAAGAAGTCACACCATCCTTTGCTATATTCTCGAAAATAGAAGAGATATAAATTGCCTTTCTAAGTCAAGATTAAGGAGCTGTAAGTGGCCTGGTTGTTGAGCGAAAGTCGTGGTAAGTTTGTAAAGGGACTAAGAGCAAAATCAATGTGATAATAACTTAGATTGATAAAAAATGAATGGAATAGATTCAATGTATAGAATCAAATGAGATGTTGAGATGACTTGTGACTGCTGGAAGTGATACGGACAGACTCCTTTAGTTAAGGTAAGGCATTGGAGTAGTTGTGCATGACCAAAAGTCTAAGTAACTTCGTTTCATAATCACGATTCATTCACAGCATAGAAGATCGGTGTGACACGTCCACCCATCTTTGAATAATCAAATGAATTGGTGACAGTCCGTATAAAAGAGTCTATGAAGTTTTGTTGGAGTCAATTGGAGGCTGAAGTATAGGCAACTTAATGGTCAATACATTCTCACATTAGTATGAAAATGAAAATTTCAGGTTAACGAGTCCCGATCAAATTAGAATATCAAACTATAAGTTTGATGAAACTTAATATATCTTCACAAAGATCTTACAAGGAGTCAAACTCCAAATTTTGAAAGTTTTGAATCAAATTAGTCTACAACTAATATCAGTGAATATATATTATACATTGGTTCAATTGTAGTGCTACACCATCTGATTAGTCGGTGGTGAAGTTTAAAGAACTAGTTATTGTAAATTGGAGATGATGTAAGATGCCAGTATGTTGGCGAAGTTATAAATGAAATGAAGAGAAATGCGTGACTTACATCTCAGTTAGTTTTTTTTTTATTTGTATTGGTTAAGAATATTGAATAGATGACAATATGTCTGACTGGATATGTTGGAAGAATTGAGTAGGCTTCCATTGTAATTAAGGAAAGTCGTAAATGAATTGGGTATATGCACAAAGAGATATCATATTTATAACTTGTGTGAAATACAAGTTAAAAGTTATACTATAAGAGTATAATCATCGAATATGTTGATATCTCTATTTAGAAACGTATGTTTGCTCAAGTGAAGGATAACTATCTCTATTCAGATAATGAGAGAAGTTGGTGAATAGCAAGTGATTAAGATATGAGTTTGTGGGAGATCTCAGTAAAGTGAAAGGAATGAGGTTTTTGATAAACTCATCATTAGAGAATAATTTGAAGAAGTTAGAAAAGTCCATAATTTACTAACCAATCAAATAAGAAGTTAAATGAATTAGCTGACGGGTTGGAATTGGTAATTACTTTCTAGTCTACAATATAAATAATATTGCGAGTAGACATTTAGAGAATGAGTGAGAGTTTCACGATGTGTCAGGTTTCTTTTTTTGATAAGATTAAAATTTGAGATTTCTTGTCATGGGGTGGCAAATGTATTATGAGATCTACAGTCATGGGATGACTTGTGCGATTTCAGGTTTCTGGTAGAGAACGTTGGAATGGTGATGGATCAGATAGACATGCAACTCTACTTACTATCTAATGTTGTGCTCAAGTATTATTTGTATCGATATGTAATTTTAGACTGATGGTTGTCCAAGAATTAATCGGCTGACAATTCAAATAAAAAAGGGATGATTAGTGATGTGAAAGTAAACTGGGATGTGTACCAGAGTTTGGGTGGATATGGAAAGAATTATTAATGGGTTGTGGAATAGTATTTAGATTAGAATGAGAACTGTGTTATGAAAAGCAAGATAGGCTAGGTTTTCCTATGTACTAATACTTGAATGAGATTTTAGGTGTGAGATGAGAAATGACGTAAGGTTCTCGAATATTCTACAACGTTAATTGTTTAACTCGTCAAAAATTCAAAAATTACCAAGGTTGGCAAGGTAATGGAGATAACTTTTCATCAAACTAAGGATTTGAAAATGAAAAGTTAAAATGATTATGATCTCTACCACTGTGTTGTTGAGTACAACGAAAGTGATTGGGTCTACTTAATGGTTCACTTTGGAATGATTTACAGGTTTCGAATAAAAGAATTATATATGAAGATTCATTTTCTCACATCTCTTTTGGTTCAGTAACCTGTAAGTTTAAATTTCAAGGACGAAATTTTTAATTAGTTGGGAAGATTGTGACATCCGAGAATTTTATAAACTTAATTAGGAAGCTAATTAAGTATTTTTAGATTTAATTAGGGATTTAGGTATCTGAGGTGGGACACACGTGTTACGGATCAGAGATCATAAATTTTAATATATTTTTTTATGTGTCGTGTGCCTATTTGATGTAATATACACTATTTTGAAGCGAAATAGGGTCAAGTGGAGTGTATACGTGTTGTCCGTAAGTTTCAGAGCGCGTTGGAGAATTTTCTCCAATTTTGTTGAAATTGACGTATTTTTCGAAAATTAATTTGGAGTTAAAACAAGAGATAATCATGAAATTGAATGAAATAATAAATAAATTGGTGGGCGCCTAGTGACATACGGGGTCGAGGGTGACACGCGTGGGATGTACAATAGTGTTCACACCCGAGGGTGGTCGTTGGCGTGCGTGGCAAATTTATAGCTGCGAGAATACGTAGGTGTTTATATATTTTTATTTATTAAATATAGTTTATATATAAATATGTATGTAAATCAATCATATAGTTTAAATCAAATCAAAGTAAGCATTGGATTTGCTTCGAGATACGCGTAGTATAATCATCGAGGAGGTGAAATGGTTGAACGTGCTGTTGGTGAGATATATACTCGCCTCGAGATACGTGTTGTCCAATCTCAAAGAGAATCAAGTAGTGTATGTTTATAAACATAAGATCTACCTCGAAATATGCGATACGTATCCCTAGGAGAACAATCAATTGATCTAACTTAAGGTGGTTAGGTGATGATGATCTTATTTATAGCCACCAAGATTGACCTCAATATACGTGCCTCAAGATTTGAAAATTGTTGTTATGCCCCAATTTAGTGTGTAAATATCATATTTTGATGCGCCAAAGTCTCCAATTTTAGTTAATAAATACTTATAATTGTTTGTTTTGTGTTTTAGGCTATGTTCGATGAAAAAGAATAACAGCGGAGAAGGTTGGAGTTATTTTGATGATATGTCTCGAAGAATGTGCTAGCACGCAATACAGGGCAGTCGTGTGGGACCCGCGTCAGGCCATGGCGATGGTCGGATGATGGACAAGTGCGTTAGAGCTTCAAAGTTGAATAAAATCACCAAATTTGTTTTTTATACAAAGCAAATCAAATATGGTTCAACAACCATCAGATCGGCCTCGAAACATGTACTCTATCTGATTAGAAGTGATGAAGCAAGCTGGGCGACGTAGACAACGACGCACATAGGCAACACGAGTTCTAGCAGCCGTCCAGACGTTTCTCGAGATGCACATCAATGCAAATATCGGATGAAGCTATTGAAAATGTCCTCACTCATATCCGTTATCACTCCTATGTGCGTCTTTACCAACCATCAGACTCTCCTCAATTGATGCGTTAACACCATTTCTAGCAACCATAGCCATGGATCGGCCTAGGCGCACTAGTAGTCTCTGTTTCACTCCTCAGCGCTCTCTCTCAGACCATCTACGACGCGTCTCTCGCAGCTGATAAGTTGGTTATTATATATTTTTATTAATTTAATTTTATATATTTAATTATATAAAGTCTCTAAAATATATATATTTAATTATATTTATAAGTCATTTTCAAGTGAAACAGAATGCGCGGTTGAATTTTTGGTGAAAAATACTCAAAATGAAGTATTTAGGACACCGAACTATTTGCCTCAAATTACATACTATGCATGCAAATGTCGGGTAGAATAGGAGACGCAGTCAGCGGCTTTAAGCAATCATTGCACATTGCTCCTCCAATAGGAATCCGCCACGTGGCGTCTCACTTCATCACATCACAGACGAACCATTTCTCCTTATTCAGTAGCTCTTCGATTTCCTCGGGATGCATGTCAGCACTGTCTCCCGGATTGTCGCCGAGTTTCTGCACGAGTTGCTTCACCACCTCTTGCCGCCACGTGTCGGCCTCCCACTACACCAGCACGCCATCACCCAGTTTCTCCACCAATTACATGGCGCCACATCAGCAGACGGCAGCAGATGAACCAATCAGGCATGGACATGTGGACAAAACGTCCTTTTCACCCCCAAAAAGTCATACGATGTGCCTCGGCGAACGTGTTAATAAAGATTTCACAAAATTAGTTTCTCTCACATCCATGACCAATTTTTAGTAATTTTATATATTAGGAACCTTAGGGTATTATTAGAAAACATTGACTATTATATTTTTAGCATTTACTTCTCTTGACGATTGCCTAGGTCGTCGGGGGAACAAGTCAGGATTATGGATTCATGACATATTATGTGAGATATTTTATTTTATTATTTAATTTAGTTTAAATTCTCCTATTTCATTGTTGTTGATTTTAAGGTTTATGGTTTAAATCTATGGTATATATGTGGTCAGTGCATGCTTTTAGGGGGACAACCTATAGTTATTTGGACCATTAGTATCTATGTAATTGTACTTTTGGACCAAGAAAATGACGAACACTCACTCGTTTGCTGTCAAACCCTTTCGGTTCTTGAGTGTGCAACAATTGAATCTACGTTAAATCGGGAGCGGACGCGAGCCGATTATTTAGGATTAGTGTTCCCACATATTCATATTACTGCGGTTAGTGTGTTAAACCCGATTGGCGGATGTCTAGGGTTATACATTAATTAGGGAAGTAGTTAGTGGCGGACGTCATGGCTATCGAGATTAAATGAATGCGGAATTTCTGGCGGATGTCGATTTTCTATAGCTAATCTAGGAGAATATAAATTAATGACTTTTTGAGAAAGATTGAAGACCTTGATTGCTATTGAATCATAATTCTGATTTGTGGAACTGTAGACCTAGGTGTTTTCTTGAAACTATTTGAAAATTATTTGTATTATTTTATTTATTTTGTTTAGTTAGTTTAGTTAGTTAAATTATTAAACCCCCCGATTTTTCCTTTTTGTTATCTTTGGCCTAAAAAAGACTATCAATCTCTGTGGGATCAACCATTTGCCACTATTCTACAAAATAGTTGAGTTTAGGAACATTATTTTATTGACGCGATTGGCGCGCATCAATTTTTGGCGCCGTTGCCGGGGATTGATTTTCTTTCTTTGGTATTTTTATTTTTTATTATTATTATTATTTATATTTATATTATTTATTTTTCTTTATTTATTTATTTAATAAATTGGTGCACCCCGAGAGTTTTGTTAGGTTTGACTATGGATTACATTTTTTAAGCATAATTTGAGCATTTTTTAGGAATTACCATGTTTATAGGATTTTAGGCGTTTTGAGACTTGGTTGTGACATATCCAACTTGAGTCCCCGCATTAGTGGCGAGTTTTTGAGTAGACCAAAAACCCTAGACTTCATTCCATCATCTTGTTGATTTCACCCTTAGTTGAAAGACTTCGGGCTCGCAAGACTTGATATGACCATTTTGAGTTAACTCCTATGTTTACTAGTTTTTGCTCTTGTTATTATTGTTCTTTTATAGTTTCCTTAGTCAGCTACACATGAGAGATTTTGTGCGTTCACTGTTTTTAGAGACTTTTTGTCGTGCATGCATTCGTATCATCTTTTTATCCATGTTCTTCTTATCCATGTTCTTCTCCACCACTGTCTTTTTCTTTTTGTTATATATAGATGCCTTGACTTGTTTTGAACCTCGAGGACAAGGATCTGAATAAGTTTCTGGGTATTTTAGGGATTGTGGATTGATTTGGATGGATTCTTTGCAAAAGACCGCAAGTGAGATCGTTTATTTTTTATGCGGTTATATGCGATTGATGGATAGTAATGGTGGTGTTTTATATCATTTCTTTCATTTCTTTCATTTCTTGTCCCTTCATATTTCTCTCTCATTTCACTATGATTTGATACACTTTCATGCATATATATATATTTAGTATAGGTTTTTATTTTTTTTATAGTATGTAGAGTCACCCGAAACTTTGTTCATGCCTTTGGTTGTGGATGAGTAATTTATAGTTGCCTTTTTGACTTGAAACTTATGGAAAACTAGGAGAAACACTCAATCGAGTCCGTAGCTCAGCTTTTTTATGATTTCATGATTAGGGACTTAGTTTATGGTTAAACTTTGTGCTAGATAACGAAAATGAGTAGATGGTCAGACTTATGCAAGTAGTAATATTTTAACCCACATTGGGGGATTTACTTGATTATAAGTACTAACATGATTTTTCTTAATGTAGAGTGTCCAACAAGTTTCCACAGGAAAAGGAGCAGAGAAACTTGTGATGGGAAAAAAGTGTGAAAATATGTCCATAGGAAATGGAGCAGGGACCGTATTTGTTGAAAAAAAAAGTTTTGGAGAAAAAATGAAAAAATAAAGAATAAAATAATGAATAAAGTCGGAAGTTGTGAAACTCCTCAAATAAAAGATTTAGTTAGAGTGCTTTCACTTGATTAAGTGAGATTTTAACTTGCGTACTTGAATGTATAGACTAAGAAAACTCATGAGTAGTTGATGGCCTTTGTCTTGACCGGGTCTATGTCTTCAAAGTAGGATCTTGATTGTATTTAGGTTGCGAGTCTTGAAATATCATAACTCTGAAATTTCTTGAGTGGCTTGTTAATTTGGTGGCTATGTAAATCATAGAAAATCCATGAATTTTGAGTCGGGTATATGATTAGTAAGTCATTGCATTATTATATTAGGAGTCTAGTTTAGTTCGTGTTGTCATTTACACCTTTGTTCGGGACATGCAAAGTCTTAAGTTTGGAGGTATTTGATAAGTTGGTTATTATATATTTTTATTAGTTTAGTTTAGTATAATTAATTATATAAAGTCTCTAAAATATATATTTAATTATATTTATTGGTCATTTTCATGTGAAACAGAGTGCGCGGTTGAATTCGTGGCGAAAAAATATTCAAAATGGAGTATTTACATGTATTGATCGGACGCCGGACTATTTGCCTCGAATTACGTGCTGCGCAGTGGGTAGAATAGGAGACAACAGTAGTAGGCCGCCAAATGTCACTTTGCCATTGGATAAGCACGTCATTTCAAACGTTTTCCACCAACCACTGCTCGACACGTGGCAGTCAACGGCTTTAAGCACGTCATTGCACATTGCTCCTCCAATAGGAAGCCGCCACGTGGTGTCTCACTTCATCACATCACAGACAAACCAATTCTCCTTGTTCAGAAGCTCTTCGATTCCTCGGGATGCGCGTCAGTACTATCTCCCAGATTTTCGCCGAGTTTATGCACGAGTTTCTTCACCCCCTTTGCTGCCACCTGTCGGTTTCCCACTACACCAGCACGTCATCATACAGTTTCTTGACTAATCACATAGTGCCACATTAGCACACGGCAGCAGACGAACCAATCAGCCATTGACACATGGACAGAACGTCATTTTCACCCCAAAACAGCCATACGATGTGCTTCGGTGCACGTGTCAATAAAGATTCCACAAAATTAGTTTCTCTCACCTCCCGAGACCAATTTTTAGTAGTTTTATATATTAAGAACCTAAGGGTATTATTAGAGAATACCGACTACATATTTTTAGCATCGACTTCTCTCGACGATTGCCTATGTCGGCAGGGAAACAAGTCGGGATTATGGATTCATGGCATATTATGTGAGATCTTTTATTTTATTATTTAATTTAATTTAACTTCTCCTATTTCATTGTTGTTGATTTTAAGGTTTATGGTTTACATCTAGGGTATGTATGTGGTCAGTGCATGCTTTTAGGGGGACAACCTATAGTTATTTGGATCATTAGTATTTGTGTAATTATGTTTTTGGACCAAGAAAGTGACAAATACTCACCCGTTTGCTGTCAAACCCTTTCGGTTCTTGAGTGTGCAACAATTGAATCTAGGTTAAACCGGGAGCGGATGCGATCCAGTTATTTAGGGTTAGTGTTCCCAAAGATTCATATTGCGGTTAGTGTGTTAAACCCAATTGGCAGATGTCTAAGGTTATAAATTAATTATGGAAGTAGTTAGTGGCGGACGTCCTGGCTATCGAGATTAAGGGAATGAGGAATTTCTGGAGGATGTCAATTTTCTATAGCTAATCTAGGAGAATATAAATTAATGACTTTTTGGAAAAAATTGAAGACCATGATTGCTATTGAATCCTGATTCTGATTTGTGGAATTGTAGACCTAGGTGTTTTCTTGAAACTATTTGAAAGTTATTCTTATTATTTTATTTATTTAGTTTAGTTAGTTAAATTATTAAATTATTTATTTAAAACCCCCTGATTTTCCCTTTTTGTTATTTTTGACCTAAGAAAGACTATCAATCTATGTGGGATCGACCCTTTGCCATTATTCTACAAAATAGTTGGTTTATGAACATTATTTTTTTTAACGCGTTCAGCGCACGTCAACAACCGTAAGAATACGCCTCAAATTGCGCGTCGTCCTTATCTCTAGCATTTATAGCCGTCGATAATCCTAGGCGAACTCATAATGATCGCACTTCAACTCTCGTGCGTCTCTCATAGCCTCTTAATCATCCCTGAACGACGTGCAGGTCTCTATTCCCACGATCACCCATTGTAGATTATCCTTTGTACATGTGCACGAGTTGATTTCTCTATAGAACATATGGTTTCACCCCTCCATTTGACACGTGGCAGACTGTTCTTTCACAATTGGGCAAGAATTGAATTAACCAGGGACTTTATTGAGCAACACGTGGAGACAGACTAGAGACGCCAAAAAATAAAACTCTCAACCCCATTCTCAACCCTTCTTACTCCCCTATTTTCACTATTCCCTCACCAACTTTTTCTTTTATCATTATTTTTGTAATTTGATTTGGCACGACAAACAAGACTTAAATTTCAAAGCCATGAAAGGCTAAAGAGCTCCTCTAACCTAGGGTTGGGGAGGAGCAAGGGAGACTCAAGTTTGACAAAGTAATGTGAGATTTTCTCCTTTTATACAAATTTTCAGTTATTTCTTTTATTCTTCTTGTTATTGTGTTAATTCATATGGTTTGAGCTAAGATTTTTATAGTCATGAATACACTTACCTTGGTTAGAACCTATTGCTAGTTCATCGGTTTGCATCCGTAATTATGTAGATCATTGGGCAACATGTAGCATGCAAATAGCCCAATTGGTTCGCTCCATTTTTGTCTATCTCGCATGACAAGAAAATCTAGATTAAATCAAACATGCTCATTATTTTGATTGTCTAGGGCTATTGATTCCATCAAGCTTAATGCGGCAAGTTTGGTAAATTCTTGGTTGCTTTACTTAGGTTCACATGTTTGGTAGAGAGTCTTTTACTAAATTTAGGGAATCGATGAGTGTTAGGTGCTCTTCGAAGCTTTGTAGCTAGCCTAAAAAACGCATTTGGAATATATTTTTATGTGGAAATTGATGATCATTGCTTGTTCATTTCGAGTTGATCTTGTGAATCTCCATGGCCTAGGTTAGTCTTTTATAATTGATTTCATCATTCCGTTTACATTCCTTTGTTGGCATACTTACTTGTTTTTGTTGCCTATATGTGTTTAATTTGCATACCTTAGTTCAGGTTTATACGTCCCTCATCGAAATTAGATTTTTCTTATTTTTGTCACCTAAAGTACCCTAATTCCTTGAGGTTTAACCCCTTGACTTACCACTACTACAAAATAATGTGAAAAATGGTTACCTAATAAGGGTTATATTACTTTTGTTGCTCTCGACAAGCAGCAAATACTACATTGCAAAACGGTTTAAGTTCATGTTCAGACTTTGTTTAGATTGATAAACTACTCAAATATATTCAAAATAAACATTGCAATAAAATAAATAAAAGACATTAATGAGAAATACCTCTTATTGAATACTTGAATCTTCAAAGAGTCTTCAAAAGCATGAACTATAAAACTAAACTAAACTCAATTGAAAATAGTCTAAAACTAATAAATGACACTTAATTTTGAAATCTTAGGGTCACATATATATAATATTCTATAGTGTACATATCCTAATCGAACTTAAATTCCTTATTTTAATCTAATATTCTCGTGGCTGACATCAGCTAATCCTAATCGAATCCTCATTCTCCGCAACATCGTTGGAAAATCTGTGGAATAATAACTCTGTGGTTCATCGATTTGTGTAGTGAATCCTAGTTCATTTTTTGGATCGTTGATGAATTGCTGGACTTCTCTAATGCCGATTTATTTAGCGAATCCTAGTTTATTTCTTGAATCGTTGTGGAATCGCTGGCTATTTTCTTGAATTGACTAAATTCTTTACTCTTATTCCAGTTTTCTTTAATTTCTTCATCTAACCTTAATATAACCTGAAATCACAAAAATAAGAGAAAATCCAGTGTAACATAGCCTTTTACGTCTAAAATCACTCTAAATATACTATAAAACACAATCTAATTATTGACTTATCATATACCCATAAACTCATCACTTTGATGTCCGAAGCAAAGGAATACTCTCAATTATATTCTCTTTTCATTCTTTATTCTGATTTCATAATTACTTACTCTTATTCTAAAACATAAGTGATCATTAAATAGAATAGAAAGATTTAAAGAACAACCTCTTAAATGGCAATTCAACCCTCTTTATGCAACACACCTCAGAACTTAAAGTTCAATTAATACTAAAGCCAGACCATTATATAGGCTTTCTCAATTCCCACTGACAAGCATCAAGCTTACGATGAATAATCTAGAATCTCAAGATACAAAAATTACTGAATCAATCTCAATTTTAAATAATATTTAAAAATATCACAATAATCAAAGTCGATAGGAATTTTTTTAAGGTACCAATAAATATCATTATCCTATTCAATTGTTGGAATGTTGGAAAAAGATGTACTTCATTCGACTTAACTATAAGCGCTCGAGCTAAATCATTTATTTAAGAGTTTTTATAAACATTCTTCCATTTTATTACATATATTTTTTTCTCCCATATTTCTTCTTTTTCATTCCTATAGTTCCCAACTCCGTTTCCTTTGGATATCGTTATTATGTTTATAGGAGTTCTTTCTTACATTTTTCCAAGCTGCGCTCAGTGATTTCCAACTCAGCTATCTGCAGGAGTTCTATAGAAATGATGTTCTCGAATGCTCATTTGTCAATGATAGCTGAATGCACCATCAGACCTACTTTCCCAAAAATGCATGAGATATGGATGTATGATGGTGGCTCTTCCTTATGTCTTGCACTGCAAATCACCTTTGATCGATAATTCTGTGTCAACTTTCGACCTTCAGGCACTCTGTTCCTTTTTCCCCGCCTCTTTCTCTTCTTCTCTCGCTCTGTCTCGCCCGTCATTTTCAAATGTTCTACAAAGAGTTCCATACTATCCTGCAAACCATTGTCAGTAGGGGACAAAATTGTATGTATAGTGGAAACATTAGAAGGTAAGTCCAAATAGTCAGGAACAACAAAGTGAACTACCCTATCATCATGCTCAAGTGAAATCTTACCACTAAACACATCAATTTTAGCTTTTGTCATTTTCATAAAAGGCACCCCTAACACAACTGAAGTATGTTTGGACACTGAAGTGTCCTCCATGTCAATAACATGAAAACCAACAAGAAAGATTAGGTCCTCGATGTGAATAGTCACGTCTTGCGACATACCAATCGGTTAGATTAAATATCCATCTGCTAAATGGATGGTTATGTCAGAATGCTTTAAAGCATGATCATGCATGGATAAGAAAACAAACCATGACATGATATTTATGGATGCACCTAAGTCAAACATCGCCTTTTCTACATGCAAACCTCCTACTGTGCAAGTAATGATTAATATACCTGAATTAACACATTTCTGTTGTGTATCTCTATTACCTACTAGGATATTCTCATTTTCCTGTTCAAAAAGTTTGGCGATGTCAAATGGTTCGCAAGACTCTTCGACCTCAGTCTGAATCTTCTCCTTCTTCTTCAACTCTGTTTTGGCTTTCACATATTCCTTGAAATGTTTCTTAGTAATGAATGGATACCTTTCTGAATACAATCTTTGAGGAAATGGTGCCTTGTGCTGGATGATATCAATCCATCTTCCTCTCTTAGTACTCCTCTCAGCTTGTTTAGTCATATATGATGCATTGATATGTGAAATAACATTTAGGGTTCGAGACTGGCTGGGACGGCAAATTTCCTTGCTTACTTGCTTGGCCCATCTAAGCTAACATGTCAACTAACCTAGCTTGCAATTCCTTGATCAAAGCTTCACTCATTGCCTCGTACTACTGTTGTGATATGATCAACTAATTAATCATCCCTTTTAAGGTGGGTCATTGTGGCTGAGGTGGTTGGCTCTATAGTGCTACCGATAATGGTTGTCCCCTGGGCACAAAATTCTGGCAGTACTGATTTTTGGCAGCATAGTTAAAGTTACGATTTCTATCCTTCCCCTATAGAAATTACTTTGCTGCCCAAATTGCCCTGTTGGTGGTCATGGGAACTGCCCTGCTGCCTTTACCTCCATAGTATCCTCGAGAAGCTAAGGAAATTCGTCTGTAAAGTGACTCGGCTCAAAGCGAATCCCACAAGCTTTCATTTTGCTCTTCTCTACCATCATCTATTTGACCATATACTTGAGCTCCGATAAATCGTTCTCAAGTCTACTTTGCCCTGAAAATATCGTAGCCCCTCGTCTCTTACAAGTCGATCCATACTACTTAGCTTGGTCGACTACTTTTTCTATGTATCCTCTAACCAGAGTCGGTATGATATCAGATAGATTACTGTTGCACACTGTATCGAAAAGCCTTTTTTCATTGTATATGAGCCCTTCATCGAAGCTTTTCATCAGAGATTTCTCGTTGAGACCATACTGAGGACATGCCCTGCACAATCTTTTAAATCTCTCCCAATACTATGACAATGACTCATCATCCTTCATGATAATATGGGATATCTCCCTCCTAAGCTGAGTGATCCTCTTGGCTGGCCTATAGTCATCCTAGAACTTCTGATGTAGCTCATTCTAGTTTTTTATGGAACCGATCGGTGAGAAGAATAACCAGTCTTGTGTAGCATCTTTGAGACAGAAAGGAAACACCTTCAGTCTCATTAGATCAATATCAATTGTAGCATGCTTCATGCCTACTACAACTATCTCAAACTATGTGAGGAACTTTATAGGATCATCATTCTCTTTCTCTTGAAAGTTAGGCAACTTATGTAGCAATCCTGATTTCAGATCGAACCAACCAATGGCAGACAGACACTCAATACATAGTCGTAACGAGCCTCTTTGGTGTTAGTTTTCTTCCTTGAAAGTGAGCTCATTTCTTGCCTCAATTCTCGCCCTGCATTCTGCTGGTTGTTCTACCCAGTAGCCTGCACAACTGGAAGATTTTGATTTATCACATTGTCCTTCATAGTCACCCTTGACTGTTCTCTCATTCTTTTAGTTTTGTTCCTTCTTCGGTAAGTCCAATCAATTTCTAGATTGTAGGGGACTAATGAATATGTGGAAAGTAAATGTCAGTGACCTACAACCATATAACAAAAACAAAAAACCTAAAAGAAAACAATTTGCACCAATCCCCGACAACGACGCCAAAAATTGATGTCACGTTGAAAACATTAAAAATAGTCTTGATTTACCGACTACTTGGATATGTAGTGAGGAAAGTATGGGGTTGAACCCATAAAGATTTGGATGTTCTTTTTTAGGTTTTGGAAAAAATAGGGGTTTTCGAAAAAAAAACTAAATTATGCTAGGAAATTAAATGCAGGCAAAAGAAAGCACCTAAAAAGTGAAATCAATAAAAAAGACTCTAGACCAAGGCGCGAATTGACATTCTAGGGAACATATTCGATTATCGGTTTATCAAATGTTTATCCTCGTACTGATTCTCATAGATAGGCTTATAGTGACTCTTGTCACCTTGTTCTCCTCATGTTAGTGGAAGGAATGTGAGACACAACCACATACTAACTAGACTTGCAAAGCCACTGGATATGCCATAGGCTTTCAACAAACTAGCAGCATTAACGAACCGTGAGAACACCTATTATGAGTGATAACTAATGTTGAATTATCCACCAGTCACATGTGGAAATCACAAACCACCGTCATCCATCTCATATCCTAACAACATAGAGGCACTTTGATTGCCAACAGATAAGGACTAACTTGCCACCTTACGTGATCCCCCTTATCGAGCGGTAGTAGGATCACTGGCGATAGTTTCTAACCGTAATCGTCGCGCAGGTGCACTTATACAACAAAAAGGGAAACTAAAGTTTAAAATCGTAATTAATAAACTCGGTACTATGATGCAATTAAGAATACAAAAACCAACAACAAACAAATTAATAATTGAAGTGCATAAACCTCCCGAATCCTGTAAATCCCTAGAACTCAAACACTTTAGCTTAGATGGTGGAACTTAGCCATTCATATCATGAAGAGAATTCTGGAATTTATTCAATCAAATCAGAATGTAAAATATAAAAATGAAATAAAAACTTGCAAAGACCGAACGATTGAATCCCAATAAGGCGTCTCCACACAAGAATTCAAAAGTAAAACCTAACACAAAAGTATTCCTCTCCAGAATTCTATATATTTTTCGTCGTTCTGAGGTCTCCTATTTATAATAGGAATAGGATAGAATAAGATGTAAATTAAAATCTTGAGAAACGACCGAATTAGAAACTAACATTATTTGGATCTTTCTAACGACGTATGTTCACATGGCCATATCGCTGAGAGATCGCTGCAACATTACTACGACACTCTATTTCTGTCCAATTTTGTTCCGAGTCAAAGCCAACAATTAGCCAGTATCGTACGTACAAATGAAATCGCTATGAAGGCCTTGAGGTTTTTCTCGAGATATGAGCTCTGTCTTTCTCTTGGATCTTTATAAGGCTTTTCCCGCAACGTTTCCATCAAGCTTACTGCAATCCATCCAAGTTTGACCTAGTGATTCATTAACGATTTGGCTTTGTACTGAGGTCGCTGCCAAGGCGCTAGACCTATTTTTAGCTTTTGACTGAATTTATGTGGAAATCACTCCTTTTGTATAGAATCCTATTTTTGACTGACCCCTATGAGAACGCTACATGGTAGATGTCATAAGTGCTTCTAACGATAATTATATCATTTAGTCATTTGACTTGAGATCACCAGAGACTCCAACATAAAGAGTAAAATGATTTTGACACAATTAAATGTTGTCTTTAACTAGATGATTGTAAAAATTATGATTGGTCAATTTCCAACTAACGTGTGGATGCTGTGTGATCAAGATGAAATTTGTCCCTTTTTTTTAGAGACAAATATCTATTGGGACCCTCTATATATTAGACTGATAAATGGTCGTGTCTAGTGAATTAATTGGATCAATGTCACTTGACAATTTTAGTCTACTCAGATGTCGAGACTATTAAATTGAACTATAAGGATGAAATTCCATGTCTTATATTCAATCAAAAGATATCGCGTGACAAAAAGATATGATATACACTGTCTATTAGGTTGTATCCATTTATTGATCTTCGTGCAACTTAGGTAGTTATAATGTCTTGCTAGATGCCGCTTATTATTTGTGTGCCGAAAAAAGGGTTTTGGTTCACTGCCAACGTTGTATGAACCTATTGGGTCGCACATAAAAAATGGATTTGCACGATTTAATATTTTCTAGGTTGATGAATTTTATTTGATAAAATCCATCTTGAAGATTCTCATCATGTGTCATAGTTTGACTAGGATCCAAAACTCTCCTACATTTCTAGTATGACTAGAAATTTTGTCCTTAGTAAATCTTATTTTGAATAAGACTCTATTTAAAATTATAGTATAACTTTAATTATTATTTGAGTTTTAGATAAATTACAACTCTTGTTGGATAAGTAATCGTAGATTATATATAAATACATCCTTTTTAGAGTTGGACTTAATTTAAGACTCTATATGGAGTGTGACTAGGAGATTGAGTTTTTTTACAACTTGACATGTTGTACTATAAATAAGACATTAAGGTCACAGTTGTCGTAGAGATTTTTCTAGTGAGTTTTCATGAGGAATTTTGCCATAGGATTTTTAGGGCGAGCGCTCTAGATCGCGATCATCCATTCGTTTGTGGATTTCTCATAGAGGACGTTCGTCTCTGGCAGCTTCTTGAAGGAATCGATCAACACCAAACAAGACAGAAATAGAGTTGTTCTTGTTAAAGTATGTTTTTTTCTCTATTGGTGCATCAGTTTAATAGAATTGATAGGATCTTGGTTCGGGGATATTCGAAAAGGTTTCGAAAACTTCCGCTGAGCTTGATCCCCGAAACCCACCAGCGGTATCAGAGTGTTGTTTTCTTGACGTATATGCGATATTAGTAAAAACATGTTATTGAGTAGAGTATAATTGATATATATATATATATATATATATATTGAAATTGAAATATGATTTCGTATTTAAATATAATTGCTATCGATTTATTTGTGATTAAAACGCGGTCTAGCCGAATAATCACCATAGTTTGCTGTAAATTATTTTGTAGAGGTCTCATAGTGACGTCGATTAAATTGTGATGGGTATGCCGTGTACGACGCTTAGTGCCAAGTGTCGTCAAATAATGTAATTGGTTTCATTGTTGTATAGTGGGGTGTGAGACCTCACGAAGCTCTAGTCCATTTTAATTACATGTGCTAATTTTTGATAGCTAATATGCCATGTCATATATTTATCCATATCATGGTTAGTAAATTATATATGATAATGGTTATCTTAAATTTGGTAAAGTAAGATACGTGTGCATTGTGTGCTAAAATATCTATATTGGATATAGACACAATCTAACTTTTTTAGAGATTACATTATGATAAAAAAATCTCAATTTGGTCGATCCTATTTTGGTGGTCTACGCTCTAATGAGACTATCTATTTAAAATTGTATAATCTAATTAATATTAGTTCGGATACTTTAATTAAAATTGTTTTAATTGAGATAAGTCAAACTAATATTTTAAGGGTACGTAAAGATGTAGCCCTTATTAGATATGGAAAGATGGTTTGCAAAATTTAATATTATGGGGTTATATTTTGGTTAATAGGATCGACAGAAAAAATATATTTTAAAGTAAATTTTATTTTCGAAAGTAAAACTGGAACCTTAAAATAAAAGGGCCCCTTGACTCATCGCTCATTGACCGAACAATGGGACTATCGTCTAACTAATCAAAGTGCAAGAAATTTTTCTCTATTTGTGAGCATAAATTTTAATTTCTTGATCTAAATTTATTTTATGATTCTTGTGTATGTGAAATTGTTTCCTGGTTTATTTTATAATATTTGTTCTATGCATAATTTGATATATTGGATATTTCATGATTAGATGCTTGAATTATAGGTTATAATATAAAAAAGGACCATAAAAACTAAATATGAAATCCCTTGATTAAAAATTTCAAGTCAATGCCACCCAATTTTAAAACACTTGTCAAGGCCTCGATCACATCAATATGAGTCTGCCTCCGCAGGGTGTATTGTGTTATCTTGGTGTGGCAAGCCGGATAACGATTACTTGGATGTTTTAAAGTGGTTTGACTTAATAAAGCTATCAAAATGATTTTGAGCTTTAGGCATAGATGAGACATAACATGTTATGACATATAATGTCTATGTCTCATAAAGAACCTAAGAGTTGCATGTGATGCAATTGGTAAGGGTTGCCTACCTAAATAACTTGATTTTGAGTGTCATGCCCTAGCTGTCTCAAAATTAAGTTAAAAATGAATCTTAGACCACTAAATAAATATCTATGAGGGTTATTGATTTAATGGGAGTTTAATTACTCAGTAATAAGTTATTCTGCATAATCTTATAGGTGTATATATTAAGCTCCTAGTAACACTACTCCAGAGTAACTGCGATCAATCCTTAAGAAAGATAAAATAATTTATAAGACTAATTTTCTTGTTTTGATTGGAAAATTGATAAATTTTATCAACCATAAAAACAAGGATGTATGTCTTAGATTAATGATTCCTTTTAAACTATCATATATTAGTACAAGAATTACATGTCATGTTAGCAAATATAAAATCGGACTTTAAGAAAGATTCAGGATCGTGGAAGCTAATGACATGACAGTGACACTGAAGGAAATGTTACAACGGTAAGTCACACGGGAAGGGTATAAGATTACAAAATTCCTAGATTCTTGTAAAATAGTTGAGAACCTATTAATATGTTTTTATGTTTGAAAAATGAAAGGACTATAGTAATTTCTCAAAAGGCTTAAATCTTTATGTACCAATAGTTGGCAGTAGATTTGATCTATAATTCATTAAAATAGTTTTGAACTATATAATATGAATGACATGAAGAAATATGTTTAAAGTTACATATGATGTTAAAAACTATAAGACTGAATATTAAAAAAGGGCATTAGAAATATATTTGATGGTTCGTAACATAAAAGAACTTAATAAAGAAAGATAAAGGAAGGTAAAAGCTACCAAAGATGTTTGTATCAGACACATTAACCTTAGTTGTGAGTTAGACTTTGCCTAGTTCTAAAGATAAGGCTTAAAGAACGAATTTCGTTATTCATAAAATTAAATTGTTCGTTTTATAATGAATTATAAATTTTATCAGGAAGACATAATTTTGAATTGTTACGAACATTTCAAAATGAGTATAAGAAAATCACTTGGAAAACTATTAACATACTTTAATGAGATCAAGGTGGATAGTATTTGAGCCAAGAGTTTAAATGACCATATTTAAAATAGTGGGATTGTCTTGCAATCAACTCCACTAGAAACATCATTTGAGAAATGATGTTTTAAGAGGAGAAATCGAACTATATAGGATATAATTCGATTTATGATGTATCACACAGACCTTCCTAACATGTCTTATTGAGGCTATACTTCATAAACCACTGCACTTCGCATTAAACCTTATTTTATGTAAAGTGGTTGATAAAACTCTATATACGATATGGACTAAAAAGACCTAGTTTGTCTTTTCTAGAGATTTGAGGCGGCGAGACTTGCGTAAGACGCTAAGTCACATAATTTTTGATGCCTAAGTCATTTGTGTATGATTATGATTGAACATTATGATACTATTTTATACAATTGGGAACAAATTGTTTGTTGATTAAAATGATGTCTTTCTAAATAAAGAGTTTATTTCAAAGACACTATTTGTAATAAAATAACTCTTGAAATGTTCAAGAGCCACAAATAAGAATTGAACCACTTTAGGATGCTTAACAAAGTTTTGAACTAGTTGAGTATACACAAGTAACATATATCTCTTGAAAATATAGAATAATAAGAAATTGGCTAGAGAAATCTGGAATTTCTTATCGTTCATAGTTATGATATATTTTTTATACTAGGTCTGAATGAATCACTAATTAAGAGACATGTCTCGTCTATATTAGATGAAAAGACTTAGTGTTAATGAACTCTAAATTTTAATTCATATATGTTATTCAAGTTTGGAACTTGATTTATTTACTTGAAATTGGTATGACTATTGGATGTAAATGATATAAAATGATGTGAAAAACAAAAAAGGTGCATACTTAAAAGTGTGGCTTATCGAAAAATTTCAATCTAAATAAATGAGTGGATTATGATAAAACCTTTAATTAGTAGCTAAGCTCAAGTTCTAGAATTCTAATTGTCATCACTTTATAGTTTGACCCTATGATATAAGAAACGAGTGTTGAAATAACATTGCTCTTTGCTCCCTAAAGATGTGTATGACACAATTTAATTTGATTATCTTGAGAATTCTAGAAAGGAATGCAAGCTTAAAGGATCAATTTGTGGATTATAGTAAGCTTATCAGAGTTGTGGTTTTTTGATGAAATAAATAATGAATTATGTTCATTGAATAAAAATAAAACTTGTGTATACACAAAGGTTAAAGGGATCACAATTATCTGAATTTGTATGTTGATGGTATAATGTTCATTAAAAACGATGTCCTAACCTTGCAGAATGGCAAGTCTTAGTTAAGGAAAAGTTTCTCAATGAAATTCTTAGACAATTAGGCCTATATCCTTGTGATATAGATCTATAGAGATAGATCTAAGAGGCTAATTGGTTTAAATTAGAGTGCTTATAAAGACGAATAACTGAAAAGGTTTCAGTGTGCGAAATTCTTAAAAAAAAATTCGTACTAGTGTCTTATAACATAAGTCTCTGCAAAACTCTAAGGCATAGGACAAATGATGAGCGGGATAATATGAATATAATTCCATACGCATTAGCTTTGAGAATCATCACATATGTTATACTTTGCATTCAACTTAATATGTCATATGATTTCGGCAAAACATACATATATCTCATAGATTCCAGTGAAGGTCATTGGATATTTATTGATAATATTCTTAAGTACTTCAGAAGCACTTGAGAAATGTTATTGGATTTGCAGAGGTTTGAAAGATATGAGTCTTGTAAATGGTTAGAAGATGCGAACTTTCAAGCTAATATAAAAGATTAATGATCACAATATGGATATGTGTTAACTTCGTAGGAATGAATTGGAAATGTTCTAAATTCACTCTGACAAGTCCTACAACATAAACTATTTTTTTAGCGGCATTTGATGCAGCTAAAGAAAATGTTTAGATCATAAAGTTCTTGATTGAATAAGGCATGATTCCAAGTGTTGGAAACAACATTGGCTTTTATTGTAAAATCAATGGACAAATTTAGGTTATGGAACCTAAATCACACTATAGATCTAAACAATCACTTGAGCATTTTTTTCTTATTAGAGAAAGAATGTGAGGAATTATAGAATATCAAACAATGTAGCAGATCATAAATAAACAGTGTAGGATTGGACCTAGTGCAAGTGGGAGATGTTGGGGAATGTGCCATTGGCCAATTCTATAAATGTTGTTTAACTATTATAAGTAGATGCATGTTTCTTTTATAATAGTATCCATAAATAATAGTTGTATTATTCTAAATGACCCTAGTCTGTTATTATTGTGGGAATAATAATAAATTAAGACTATTATGAGTCTTAATTGATAGTCATGTGATGATTATGCATATACGGATACGAATCAAGATCATAGGTATCTGTTGGGAACTGATGGTGGACCGACCCGCTATAAGAAAGTTACATAGTAGATGTCATAAGTGCTTCTCATTATAGTTATATCATTTAGTCCTTTGACTTGAGATCACCAGAGACTCCAACATAAAGAGCACAATGATTTGACACAATTAAACGTCGTCTTTAACCAGATAATTATAAAAGTTATGATTGGTCATTGTCCGACTAACGTGTGGATATTGTGTGATCAATATGAATTTGTCCTTCTCTTTTAGAGATAAATATCTATTAGGCCCCTCGATATGTTAGACTGATAAATGGTAATGTGTAGTGAATTGATTGGATCAATATCACTTGACAATCTCAGTCTACTCGGAGATCGAGACTAGTAAATTGAACTATAAGGGTGACATTCCATGTCTTATGTGCAATCAAAAGATATCACGTGACAAATGGATATGATATACACTGTCTATTAGGTCGTATCCATTTATTGATCTTCTTGCAACTTGAGTAGTTATAATGTCTTGCTTGAGGCCACTTATGATTTGTGTGCCGAAAAAAAGGCTTTGGTTCACTGCCAACGTTGTATGAACATATTGGGTCACACAAAGAACGAATTTGCACGATTTAATATTGTCAGGTTAATGAATTTTATTTGATAAAATTCATTTTGAAGTTTTTCATCTAGTGTCCTAATTTGACTAGGATTCAAAACTCTCCTACATTTCTAGTGTGACTAGAAATTTTGTCTCTTGGTAAATCATATGTTGAATAGGAATTTAATTGGAATTATAGTATGACTTTAATTTTTATTTAACTCTTGTTGGATTAGTAATCGTAGATTATCTATGACTATATCCTTTTTAGAGTTGGACTTTATCTAAGATTATTTAGAGTGCAACTAGGAGATCAAGTTCTTTTACAACTTGACCTGTTGTACTTTAAATAAGACATTATGGTCATAGTTGTTGTAGAGATTTTTCTAGAGAGTTTTTGTGAGGACTTTTGTCATAGAGCTTTTGGGGCTAGCGCTCCGGATCGTGATCGTTTGTTCATGTGTGGATTTTTGATAGAGGATGTTCGTCTCTGGCACTGTTTTGAAGGAATCGATCAACACCAAACAAGGCAGAAATGGAGTTGTTCTTGTTAAAGTATGTTTTTTCCTCTATTGGTACATCAGTTTAAACGAATCAATAGGATCTTGGTTCGGGGATATTCGTAAGAGATTCGAAAACTTCAGCTGCATTTGATCCCCGAAACCCAACATTTTGGGCCCCTGGTTTGGGCCCAATTCAGCCACGTTGGGCGACCATGAGCTTGTCCCAGACCGCTAGGATGGGCCTGAAATGCGTGCGATCCCCCCGACCCTTCTGTTTTCGCACAGAGAGGAGGACGAATTAGATTTATTTCTTCATTCATTCATTCATTCATTCATTCATTCTTCTTCTATTAAAACCAACTATCACAATAACAACTTTCAAGGATCAAATCAAATCAAGATCTACTCCATGAAACCCCAATTTTGAAACCTAAATCCAACACCATTCGAAACTCATTCTTCCAACCAACTTCCAGACTTCAATTGCATTTGAAAATCAATGATGATTATGAAACTAGTTATTGCACGCACAAACCTCAATTTTTCATACAAATTGAACAAGAAAGTGGAAGAACTCACAACTAGGGCTTATGTCATGGGCTTTTCTCCTAGCTTGAATTGACGAAAAATCCTAACCTTTTGCTCCCAATCAATCTCTCCAGCCATAATTGGAACTCTCATATCTCTTTCTCTCAACTTTAGCCTCTGAAGTGTTTGAGAACAAGAAAATGTTCTAAGTGTCTCCTTTTATACTAATGGTTTCTCTTGACCTCAATTTGAGTATCACTAAGAGGATCTAAAGCCTTTATTTATCCTATACATGCAAGCCTTGATCTCCACTAATCTATTTTACACATAAATCCTTAGGCTTATCTATTGTTTTGAACTAATGTGAGTGTCCTATATGTCTCATTTTATTTATTTTTTTCAATCTTAGGTTATAACTACAACCTAGGCGAAACTCGCCCAAAAGTCGACTACAATGGAGATATAGATAAGCGACATTGTTCATTAGAATGATATAGGTAACTAATACACGACATCAAACAAATATAAAATACCTCGATGTCGTCTCTCAAGGGTTGACCAAGTACACCACATCATCATAAGTCTCCGTCAGTGTCATACAGTGACACATCGCACGAGTTAGAGATTTAGGGTCATTACAACATTCCCAACTAATAAGAATTTCGTCATCGAAATTGAAATAATTTAAACTAAGACTTACTGGAATTTAGAATAGGTCTGGGAAGTGCTCGCATGTAGGACTCTAGTTCCCATGTCAATTCCTCGTTTACATGATGTTGACACTTGAAGAGGACTAACAGGATGCCTTTGTTCCATAAACTCTGCACCTTACGATCCAATATCAGAATAGGTTGCTCCTTATAGGTAATGTCCTCTCTTAGATCTATCTGGCTTTGATCCACCGTCAGTCGTATGCCTCCTCGTGACCTATCCTATTAGAGCATCGATATGTGAAAAATTGAATGAATCCTGGCTAGCTGAAGAGGTAACTCTAACTCGTATGCAACCTTGTCGACCCTCTTCTTGACTCTGAATGGACCAATAAATATCGAAATGAGTTTTCCTTTGATTTCGATAGACATATGCTCATTCATTATACTCCAACTCGTCGTGGTACTTATCACAATACTTTTTATGCCTCTCCTTTGCACTTTTCAGGTGTAGCCTGATCTTTCTGTATTTTCTCTGTGTAATCCACTACAATCTCTAGCCCAATAGCTGCCACATCCTCGGGTTCTACCAAACATGATGGAGATCTACAGTGTAACACCTAAAAAAATATCTTATTTGTGGATGATGATATGGCGTACTTGGCCAACCCTCGGAAGTCGACACCGAGGTATATTTTACTTTGTGTGATGTGTGTAGTATTTTACCAACATTTAGTTACAAACTCATTTATTTTAGATGTGAGGCTCGCCTAGGAAAGCATGTAGACACGGGTAAGGAGTAGGTCGCGATGAAAAAGAACATAAACGCTTAGGTGGATTGATGGAATTGGGTTAAATTACAACTTAGACTTTTAAATTTATTCAATAAGGAATCTCTAAGTTAATTAACAATTATTTAATTTAGATTTGCCTAAGTTAGAGTTGATAAAGTGATAAAATGTGTTTATGGTTTGATCTTAAATATAGTGAAATCTAAGGGCAACTATTAAGTTTGTAGAATTAGACATGCATGTAATTATTCTAAAAGTTCAAGGACAAAATGGAATTAGACATGCATTGTGTAGGTGGACCAATAGGAAACAAAATGCATGCTAAGTTTCATACCAAAAAGAACAAATGGTTGTTAGTAATGATGTAGTGGGTGTGTTGTCTAATTTCAAATCACACAAAATGCGGAGTGATTCCTAGTCACATAATAATAAAAAATGTGTTGGAGCACTAATGACCATGAGAAGTTTCTAGAAATACTCTCATGTGATTCCAAGTGGGATAATTACTTAAACCCTAAGTTTTCCATTTCTCTCTCATTTGAACAAAAAAAAGCAGAGAGGAGAGAGAACGTGGTGCTAGGAGGAGAAAGAGAAGAAAGGTGAAGGATTTGGTAACTTTGTATGTGAAATTGTTAGAATCTTTGGAGATCCAAGAGAGGTAAAACAAGAGTGACGACTCCATTAAAGCCATATGTATGTTCTTTACCAAATCTTGATAAGCATGTTCTAAGGTTTTTATTCTTTGATGTCATGTCGTACAACACTAATAATAGTCTCGATTTGCTGACTACTTCGATATGTAGTGAGGCAAGTACAAGATAAAACTCATAGAGACTGGGATTAACTTTAGGTTATCTGTAATGGCCCAAAATCGCTAACCATGTTTACGTCTTTAAACAGGCTCAACGACCCGTACTGTGGGACCCACACCGTGATATATCCGTTTACCGAGGCAAGGACCGAGGTACATTTTATATTTGTTGTGATGTATGCCTAGTGTATTATATATGTGTGGACTATTACGTTAATTTTCTACAGGTGTGTAGGTATCGAGACGAGCGGGGACGTACCTCGAGACGTGTGTCGACGTGGGATCGAGGTAGTGACATATTGGGGTAAGGTTAATTTATGTGAATAAAATGTGAATTTATTGGGTAATGTGTCGTTTTAATGTGGCCACATGTAGTTAAAGGATTAAAAGACTATAGTTAGTGAAATAAAATAAGGTGCATTAGATGTGCATCGAGACACGCGTTAACCCATCATGAGGCAAGGTGTCACTTTGTTGAGTCACTCACAAGTGACTTAGGGGACAAGTGGGACAATGTGCTCCATGTGATGAGCATCGGGATACGTGTGCACACCAAGATCTAAGGCTATGGTTTAAAATGACCATTATATACATAGTCAACATTTCATATCCTTATCCTCACCGAACAAAAAAAATTGGGAGAGAAGAGAGAAAGAAGAATCGCTGCTGGTGGAGGTGGAGGAGAAGGAGAAGGAGAAGGAGAGAACCCGAGACGAATCAAGGTGAGTGTGGTGTTGTTCAATTGATGGGGTGTTGTGGAGTGGTGTTGGTGAGGGAGCACGGGAGCTTGGGAGCTCCCGGCTCCCGGGGAAGGAGACGACTCGGGAGAGTCGTCTCCCTTCCCTACACGAGCTGGGGTGGATCGCCAACCCCAGCTCGTGAACAAAAAACAACAGAAAAAAAAAATTGACTCCCCTACGAACCAGGGAGTCCTTGGTTCGTTGAGGAAGAAGGGGGCACACACACGTGCCGTGCGTGTGCGCCCCTTCACCCAAGCGGGCCGGGCCCAGGGCCTGGGCCGAGCCAGGCCCAATGCCCTGGCCAGAGTCGACTCGACCCAAAACAAAAAAATAAAAAGAGAAAAAAATAGAAAAATAAGAAAAATGGAAAAAAAATTCCGTAAAATTTGGAAAAAATCCCGAAAAATTATATTTCGACAAAATAAATAGAAAGTAATGAATTTCTAGGAAAAATAAAATATTTGGAATTTTGGACGAGCATTTTACGGTGGTTTTATCTCGAAAAGCACGAAATGGGCGAATTGGCCTAAAAAAAGAAGAAGAAATTTTTAGAAATTTGTCTCGAATTCGATTTGCCTAAATTGAGACATTATTGAATGTTAGGGCACTAAGGGGAGAACTCATGTGTTTGGGCACGCATTTCGAATTGTCGAGGGATCGAATAGACTAGGACAAGCGTGTGAATTGTAAGTACAACTGTGGGAATTTTATATTTCATTTCATTCATCTTTGTTGATTTATTTGTCTCTTGGTAGACATTACTACTTGAACTCGCACATCATGTTGTTCTTGTATCTATTCATGGGTGAATATTGTGACATGATGCCTTGTTCATTGTTTCATTGACTCTGATTCCTACACTTGATGTCATTCTTGAAAAATTGATAAAAAGCATGCTAATGGAATAATTTGGATTTAATATGACTTGTATTCGATTTCCTTTAGGCTTTGTAGCCTAACTTGTTTTAGAATCCTAGAATTTTGGAATTATTTGTCTTTGAAAGTAAAGTAGGGATTATCTAGTGTCCATTGCACGAGAGATGCGCGGTTCACGGGGACATGGGTCTACCGGGGTTTCGGCACTCACCACTACACTTGCACGGCACACGAGTTATGGGACCGCGGTGGTCGGCAAGCATGAGATTAATGTTGTGTAAGCGTAAAGCGTAGCTCCGCTAGTTGTGTGAAATATGTTGAGCGCAGCTCCATATAGTAGTGGGAAAGGGTAGGTGATAGGTCTCACCGCCGACCGGACGTAGATAATCTCGACTTAGCATATGTCTGTCTCTACATCTTTAACTATGGTATTTACTTGCATTTCTTGTTTCAGCAATTTATTTCGCTACTTTATGCTTTTAAATACCATTCGTTTATTTTGGAAATGTGGCATATAATTCTCCAGTTCGTACTTAAATATCACTATACTCACCGTCTAGTTTGTGACGGTGGGTGTAGGTCCGTCGAGCAGCAGCAAACCAGGGAATGAGAAGATCGACGACTTCCTCAGAACAGTTTGGCGACTCTCCTCACTCATTTTGTATGTCTCGACTTTTGTTGTATTATTATTGTTTATGTCATTTTGGTTTGTACATTGGGTTGAGTGAATAGTTTCATATATATATACGTGCATGTGATGCTGTATTTGTCTTGGTTTTCCACACTTAGGAATTTTGGAGAATGAAAGCTTCTGCTTAACATGATAAGGGAATTTGAATTAACTTTAAATTGCAATATAGGGACGAAAGGCTGACTAATACGTAATTAAGTTTTAAGTGGTTAGGATTAAGGCTTGATTACAGGATTAGGCCGGGCGGTGCCCTGTTTAGAAGTTGGGGCCGTCACAGTTGGTATCAGAGAATAGGTTTAGAAACCAAGATGCATAAAATACAAACCTTAGTTGTGGAAACCAGATGATCATTGCCTAGAAACCATTAGTAGGGAAGTGAGTGACAGTGAGATGGGGGATTTCTTCTATGTATTGGTTAATTGCTATATGTATATATATACTTATGCATTATGTCACGTAGAAGCTGATTCGCGTTCGCTATCCATTGCAGACCCCATGGCTGATACACGTGGGGGAGGAGATGCAGAGCCTAGTGGCAGTCAGCCTCATACTCTTGTGGAGGATATACAACGACTGTTTGAGCGAGTGACAGCTCAGGGCCAGCAGTTGACTGAATTCATCGCTATGATGACCGCTCGTTTTGCTCCACCGACATCGACATCGACTCCTACGACTGCTACGCCGACTGTACAGGCACCGACTGTACAAGCACCAGCACTTCATACTGCAGTGTTAGCAACGCCGATAGCCGTGACTACACCAGTGGTGGAGAAAGCTGAGGCAGTACCGTCTCCCACGCCCGCATCTTCCAGTACTTCAGTGGAAGTTCAGCTGGTGAAGGAATTCATCAGACTCAAACCAGTTTATTTCGATGGGCAGACTTCCCTTGCCAACTCCCAACAAACTAGCCTTACGAGCTTCTGTTGTTCCTGCACTTCCCGCCCCACATGCTTCACAGTAGCAGCCGCAGGGTGGCAGAGGTCAAGGCAAAGGCAGAGGCCGAGATACGAGACAGATACCTAAACAGGTGCAGAGATAGGGTCATTATCAGGCACAGGGCCAGTCTCAGACTCAGGGTCAGCGCAAATAGTTGACATGCTACAGATGTGGACAGGTCGGACACATCGTGAGAGAGTGCCCGCATCCTGCAGCAGTGTACGCACAGCAGGCCTGAGAGAAGGTTCACATGGTAGCCCAGCCAGACGCCGACGCTACACGAGGTCTTATTGAGGGTACGATTTCTATTTGCGATGGAGCTTTATATGTTTTGTTTGATTCCGGCTCTACCGTATCTTCTATTGCCGGTCGCATGATAGACATCCTAGGGTTGAAACATGTTAGGCTTAGCGTACATTTGATCTTGAGTACTGCAGCCGGGGATAGAGTTTACCCTAATAGTATTATTGAGAAATGTCTCGTCGAGATAGATGGAGTAGAGCTACCTACTTACTTTAGAGTCCTCGAATGTTTGGAGTTCGACGCGATTTTAGGGATAGACTGGTTAGCTACATACCACATTCATATCGACTGTTTTAGCAAGACAGTGATATTTGAGATCCCAGGACGTCCGTCATTTACTTATAAAGGTAGTGCAGCGAGAACTGTAGGAACGAGAGGTCGACCTGCGACTAGCGAGGAAATGGAAACGTTGATTTTGCTGTCCACTGCACCAGAGAGTCAAGGACCTAGGTTGGAAGATATACCGGTTGTTAGAGAGTTTCCTGATGTTTTTCCAGAGGATTTACCTGGTTTACCGCCGCCGCGAGAGATTGATTTCATCATTGAGTTAGTACCAGGTACGAAACTGATTTCCATACCACCATACCGGATGGCACCACGAGAGCTATAAGAGTTGAAGACTCAGCTTAAGGATTTGGTACAGAAGGGATTCATCACACCTTCTATGTCGCCATGGGGAGCACCCGTCCTTTTGTGAAGAAAAAGAATGGTACGTTGATACTTTGTATCGACTATCGACAGTTGAACAAAGTCACAATTAGGAACAAATATCCACTCAAGTGGATACATGATTTATTTGATCAGTTGAGATGAGCACAACTTTTCTCCAAGATAGACCTGCGATCAGGGTATCATCAGCTTAGGATCAGGGATGAAGATAGGTCCATTACAGTTTTCAGCACAAGATATGGACATTTTCAGTTCACAGTCATGACGTTTGGGCTGACCAATGTTCCAGCAGTGTTTATTGATATGATGCATCGTGTTTTCAGACCGTTTTGTGATAGTCTTCATCGATGATATACAAGTATACTCGAGGACGAGGGAGGATCACGAACATCACCTCAGAGAGATGTTGCAGACTTTGATGGAGCGTAGACTATACGCCAAATTCAGTAAACGTGAATTCTGGCTGTCAAATGTCAAATTTATAGGGCATGTTGTCGGAGCAGCAGGGATATCAGTGGATCCAGCCAAGATTCAGGCGATTATCGATTGGTGAGCACCGACTTCAGTGATTGAGATCATAAGTTTTCTGGGTTTGGCGGGGTATTATCGCCGATTCGTGAAGGATTTTTTGAAAATCGCTTCACCGATTACTAAATTGACTCAGAAAGATGTGAGATTTCATTGGTCTAAGGAATGTGAGGAGGCATTCACTCAGTTAAAGAGGTTATTGACTACTGAGCCAGTATTAGTGTTACCAGAGGTTAGACGGGGATTCTCTGTCTATATTGATGCTTCTCATAGAGGTCTGGGATGTGTTTTGATGCAGGGTACTGGTACAATAGCATATGCATCCAGACAATTAAAGGTACATGAGAAAAATTATCCGACGCATGACTTAGAGCTGACAGCAGTAGTGTTTGCATTGAAGATATGGAGACACTGTCTGTATGGAGACACATTTACACTCTTTACTGATCATAAGAGTTTTGAAGTATCTTTTAACACAGAAGGATCTGAATATGCGGCGGCGCAAATGGTTAGAATTTCTGAAAGATTACGACTTTTCCTTGGAGTATCATCTGGGAAAAGCGAATGTAGTCGCTGATGCGCTGAGTAGTATACCTATTGGAAATGCGGAGGTTCATACTTAAACTCGAGTTGAGATTTGCGCGCATATGAGAGTACATACCGTATCTACACAAAGAGTGGCAGTGGGGTCAGAGGACCGACAGGTTGTACTCCAGGTTTAGTGAGTTAGCGCAGAGTGCAGATTGTGTTGATTGGACGGAGACGTCTGACCAGTGTTTGCGCTTCAAGGGCAGACTGTGGATACCGTCAATAGCATAGCTGTGAGAGGAGATTCTTCAGGAGTCACACCGTTCCCGATTCACTATTCATCCAGGTAGGACCAGGATGTACCACAACATGAAGAGGCATTTTTGGTGGCCTAGGATGAAAACGGATTTGTCAACGTTTATTAGGAACTGTGGGATCTGTCAGCAAGTGAAGGCTGAACATCGCGGACCTGGATGATTGCTACAGCCTCTTCCTATCCCACGGTGGAAATGGGAAGACATTGCTATGAACATATACGACTCTTCCGAGTCGTCTCCTTCCTTGAGAGCACGGGAGCTCCCGAGCTCCCTCATCAACACCACTCCACAACACAACATCAATTGAACAACACCATACTCACCTTGATTCTTCTCTGGGTTCTCTCCTTCTCCTCCTCTTCTCCACCAGCGATTATCCTCTTTTCTCCACCGATTTGAGTTTGATGAGGATAAGAATCCCATTTGGTGACTTATATACACAAATTAAGTCACTTGTGAGTGACTCAACAAAGTGACACCTTGCCTCATGATGAGTTAACGCGTGTCTCGATGCACATCCAATGCCTATTGTTTTATTTTACAAACTTTAGGACTTAGCTACATGTGGCCACATTAAAACCACTCATTACCCAATAGATTTACATTTTATTCACATAAATTAAACTTACCCCATTATGCCGCTACCTCGGTGCCACGTCGACACGCAACTCGAGGTACGTCCCCGCTCGTCTCGATACCTACACACCCGTAGAAAATTAACTTAATATTCTACACAAATACATTACACTAGGCATACATCACAACAAATATAAAATGTACATCGGCCCTTGCCTCGGTAAACGGACATATCACGGCGTGGGTCCCACAGTACGGGTCGTTGAGCCTGTTTAAAGACATAAACATGGTTAGCAATTTTGGGCCATTACAATTCTTCCCAAATAATGAAAACTACGTCCCGAAATTTAAAAGTCGAACCAACATGTATACCTTACTCGAATAGGTACGGAAACCTATCTCGTATGTAGTCTTCCCTTTCCCAAGTGAGTTTCGTATCATCGTGAAACTGCCACTTGACGAATACTTTTGGGATAGACTTGTTCCTCAAATGTTGTACCCTTCGATCTAGGATCTGAACATGCTGCTCCTCGTATGAAATATCCTCACTCGGGTATATCTGGCTCAAATATACAGTCGAACGATCACCTGCTCTCGACTCAGCTAATCGAAGCATGGATATATGAAAAACTGGATGAACTCTCGACATCTGTAGAGGTAGCTCAAGCTCATATGCAACCTTTCCGACCTGTTTCTTAATTCTGAAAGGTCCGATAAATCTCGGTGCAAGTTTACCTTTCACTCCAAACCTCTGAAGACTTTCGAGGGGAAACCTTTAAATAGACAAATGATCCCTCGGTGTACGTGAGATCATCGTGATATCTGTCCGCATACTTCTTCTGTCGATCTTGGGCTCCCTTATTCTCTGGCGAATCAGTCGTACCTTCTTCGTGTGATCGACAACAATCTCAGGCCCCGCGGTCTCCCGGTCCTCTGACTCAGCTCAACACGATGGCGAGCGACACGGTCTACCATACAAAGCCTTAAAAGGTGTCATCTCAATACTGGCCTGATAACTGTTGTTATATGCAAACTCACATAACGGTAGGTACTCCTCCCATGATCCGCCAAACTTCAAGACGCACGCCCATAACATATCCTCGAGAACCTGTATCAATCTCTCAGTTGGCCCGTCAGTCTGAGGATGAAAAGTCGTACTAAACTATAGGCGCGTACCATTATGCTCCTGCATACTCCGCCACATCCTGGACGTATACATAGCATCTATGTCTGACGTAATAGTCACTGGTACCCCATGCAGCCTAAGAATCTCTCGCTCGAACAGTATACTCAACTGATCAAACGTATAATGTGCGACCACTGGCAGGAAATGAGCAGACTTTGTCAGTCTATCAATAATAACCCAGTTGGAATCATGTCTCTGGGCGGTTCTCGGCAATCCTCTCATAAAATCCATAGCAATGTCTTCCCACTTCCACCGTGGGATGGGACGAGGCTGTAGCACTCCTCGAGGTCTACGATGTTTAGCCTTCACTTGCTGACAGATCCCATAGTCCCTAATAAACGTTGACACATCCGCTTTCATCCCAGGCCACCAAATATGCCTCTTCATGTTGTGGTACATCTTGGTCCTGCCTGGATGAATAGTGAATCAGGAACGCTGTGACTCCTGAAGAATCTCCTCTCTCAGCTCTGGTATTGAAGGTACCCACAGTCTGCCCCTGAAGCGCAAACACTAGCTAGACATCTCCGCCCAATCAACACAATCTGCACTATGCGCTAACTCACTAAACCAAGAGTACAACCTGTCGGTCCTCTGACCCTCTGCACTCTCTGTGTAGATACAGTTTGTACTCTCATTTGTGCGCAAATCACAACTCGAGTTTCAGTAGGAACCTCCTTATCTCCAACGGGTATCCTACTCAGTGCATCCGCGACTACATTCATTTTTCCAGGATGATATTCCAAAGAAAAGTCGTAATCTTTCAGAAATTATAACCATATGCGCTGCCGCATATTTAGATCCTTCTGTGAGAAGAGATACTTAGTAAAGAGTGTGAACGTCTCTCCATACAGATAGTGTCTCCATATCTTCAATGCAAACACTACAGCTGTTAGCTTTAAGTCATGCGTCGGATAATTCTTCTCATGCACCTTTAACTGTCTGGATGCATGTGTTACTATACCAGTACCCTACATCAACATACAACCCATACCTCAATGAGAAGCATCAGTATAGACGGAGAATCCCTGTCCAACCTCTGGTAACACTAATACTGACGTCGTAGTCAATAACCTCTTCAACTGAGCGAATGCCTCCTCACATTCCTCAGACCAATGAAATCTCACATCTTTCTGAGTCAATTTAGTAATTGGTGAAGCGATTTTCGAAAAATTCTTCACAAATCGGCGATAATACCCCGCTAAACCCAGAAAACTTCTGATCTCAGTCACTGAAGCCGGTGCTAGTCAATCTATAATTGCCCGAATTTTGGCTGGATCCACTGATATCCCTGCTGCTCCGACAACATGCTCCAAAAATTTGACCTCTGACAGCCAAAATTCACATTTACTGAATTTGGCGTATAGTCTATGCTCCCTCAAAGTCTGCAACGTCCCTCTGAGATATTGTTCGTGATCCTCCCTCGTCTTCGAGTATACCAGTATATCATCGATGAAAACTATCACAAAACGGTTAAGAAACATTCTAAAAACACGATGCATCAGCTCCATAAACACTTCTGGAGCATTGGTCAGCCCAAACGGCATGACTGTGAACTGAAAAATGTCCATATCTCGTGCTGAAAGCTGTAATGGACCTATCATCGTCCCTGATCCTAAGCTGATGATACCCTGATCGCAGGTCTATCTTGGAGAAAAATTGTGTTCATATCAGCTGATCAAATAAATCATATATCCTCGGGAGTGGATATTTGATCTTAATTGTGACTTTGTTCAACTGTCGATAGTCGATACAAAGTCTCAACGTACCATCCTTTTTCTTCACAAAAATGACGGGTGCTCCCCATGGCGACATAGAAGATGTGATGAATCCCTTCTGTATCAAATCCTGGAGCTGAGTCTCCAACTCTTCTAGCTCTCGTGGTGCAATCGGTATGGTGGTATGGAAATCGGTTTCGTACCTGGTACCAACTCAATAATGAAATCGATCTCTCGCGACGGCGATAAACCAGGTAAATCCTCTGGAAAAACATCAGGAAACTCTCTAACAACCGGTATATCTTCCAACCTAGGTCCCTGACTCTCTGGTACAGTGTACAACGAAATCAACGCTACCATCTCCTCTCTAATCGTAGGTTGACCTCTCGTTCCTACAGTCCTCGCTGCACTACCTTTATAAGTAAATGGCGGACGCCCTGGGATCTCAAATATCACTGTTTTTCTGAAACAGTCGATATGAGCGTGGTATGCAGCAAACTAGTCCATCCCTAAAATCGCGTCGAACTCCAAACATTAGAGGACTCTAAAATCAGCAGGTAGCTCTACTCCATCTATCTCGACGATACATTTCTCAACAATATTATTAGGGTAAACTATATCCCCGGCTGCAATACTTAAGATCAAATATACGCTATAAGCCTAACATATTTCAACCCTAGGATGTCTATCATGCGACCAGCAATAAAAGATACGGTAGAGCCAGAATCAAATAAAACATATAAATCTCAATCGCAAATAGAAATCGTACCCTCAATAAGACCTTGTGTATCGTCGGCGTTTACATAGGCTACCATGTGAACCTCCTCTTGGGCCTGCTATCCGTACACTGCTGCAAGATGCGGGCACTCTCTCACGATGTGTCCGACCTGTCCACATCTGTAGCATCTCAACCGTCTCGCACCGACCCCGAGTCCGAGATCGGCCCCCGCGTGCTCGATATCGACCCCTCTCGCACCTATTCCTGTCTTTGTCTAGTATCTCAGCCTCTGCCTCTGCCTCGACCTCTGCCACCCAACGGCTACTGTCGTGAAACCTGTGGGGTGGGAAGTACAGGAACAACAGGAGCTGGTAAGGCTGGTCTGATGGGAGGTGGTAAGGGAAGTCTGCTCACTATGCTATGTGCTGGAGCAATGGATGATACGAGAAGCACAGCCGGTTGGTGCTTAGCTGTCCCCGAACCTTGAGATCCTCGATTCCATCCCCTTGCTCCCTTACCCCTATGTCTCCTCCTCTCATACTCTAAGGCATGCTCTGCAGACAAAACTGGACCCGGTGCTCTGCCATCAGCAACTCTGCCCAGATAGTATGTCTCATGCGCTAGGGATCGCTCATAATATCTCGGTGAGTGTCCTCGCGCCTGAACTAACAACGTAATACCCAATATCAGGTATGAGTCCATCAACGAAGTGATATACATCCTCGGACTCATCTCTCACCAAGTCCCCAGCAAACTGGCGCAGATAATCGTATCGATCCATGTACTGCATCACAGGCTCCTCAGGCCCCTGTCTCAAATCCATAAACATTTTCCTTAATCTCTCCATGACTGAAGGCGAAAAATATTGCTGATAGAATTTCTGCTTGAAACCATCCCATGTCTCGAACTCTCCGTGAGTGGCCACTGTCATACGCCACCACATGTCGGCGTATCTCTCTCGAGTATATGATGAGATCTCTACCCGAAGTCTAGCATCAATCCTCAGTACCCGATGAAGCTTCTCCTGAGACAGGATCCATTTCTCAATCTTTTAAGAATCTCTGACTCCATTGAGATAAGCTGGTTTGAGTCAGATGAAGTCCTTCACCAGCTGAACTTCCACTGAAGTCTGGAAGATGCAGGCGTGGGAGACGATCGCCTCAACCGTCTTCACCACCGGTGCGATCCACGGCTATCGCGCTATTCTAAGGCTGAAGTAGGAAGTGTTGGTGCCTGGACAGTCGGTGTAGCAGTCGGTGTAGCAGTCGTAGGAGTCAATGTTGATACTGGTGGAGCAAAACGAGCTTTCATCATGAGATGAAATTAGTCAATTGATGGCCCTGAGTTGTCACTCGATCAGACAGTCACTGTAAATCCTCCGCTATAGTAGGAGGCGGACTGCCACTAGGCTCTGCATCTCTTCCCCCGCGTGTATCGATCGGTAATTGGGGTACGCGAATTACATAGCGCATAAGTATATATATACATATCGCAATTAAAAAATCCCCCATCTCACTGTCACTCACTTCCCAACTAATGGTGTCTAGGCAATGAATATCTAGTTTCCACAACTAAGGTTTGTATTTTATGCATTTTGGTCTCTAAACCTATGCTCTGATACCAACTGTGACGGCCCCAACTTCTAAACATGGCACCGCCCAGCCTAATCTAGTACTCAAGCATTAATCCTAACCACATAAGACTTAATTACGTATTAGTCAGCCTTTCGTCCCTATATTCCTCTCAATCCATGTATTGATATGTTATTCAATTGAAAAGTACTTCAAATTCCATTATCATGTTAAGCGGAAGCATTCATTCTCCAAAATTCCTAAGTGTGGAACACCAAGAAAAGACAACATCACATGCACGTATATATTGGACACTATTCACTCAACCCAATGTACAACCCAAAATGACATAAACAATAATAATACAACAAAAGTCGAGACATACAAAATGAGTGAGGAGAGTCGTCGAACTGCTCAGAGGAAGTTGCCGATCTTCTCCTTCCCCGGTCTGTTGCTGCTCGACGGACCTATACCCACCGTCACAAACTAGACGGTGAGTATAGTGATATTTAAGTACTGACTGGAGAATTTTATGTCGCATTTCCAAAATAAACGAATAGTATTTAAAAGTACAAAGTAGCAAAATACATTGCTGAAACAATTAATGCAAATAAATACCACAGTTAAAGATGTAGAGACAGACACATGCTAAGTCGAGATGATCTATGTCCGGTCGGCGGTGAAACCTATCACCTAACCTTTCCCACTACTATATGGAGTTGCGCTGAACATATCTCACACAACTAGCGGAGCTGCGCTTTACGCTTACACAACATCAATCTCATGTTTGCCGACCACCCCGAGTCTCATAACTCGTGTGCCGCGCAAGTGTAGCGGTGAGTGCCGGAACCCTGGTAGACCCATGTCCTCGTGAACCGCGCATCTCTCGTGCAATGGACACTAGATAATCCCTACTTCAATTTCAAAGACAAATAATTCCAAAAATGTAGGATTCCAAGACAAGTTAGGCTACAAAGCCCAAAGGAAATCGAATACAAGTCCAATTAAATCCAAGTTATCCCATTAGCATGCTTTTCATCAATCTTTTCAAAAATGACATCAAGTGTAGGAATCAGAGTCAATGAAACAGTTCATATGGAATCATGTCACAATATTCACCCATGAAAAGATACAAGAACAACATGATGTGCGATTTCAAGTAGCAATGTCTACCAATAGACCAATATATCAATAAAAGTGAATGAAATGAAATATAAAATTCTCACAATTGTACTTACACTTCACACGCTTGTCCTAATTTATCCGATCCCTCGACAATTTGAAATGTGTGCCCAAACGCCTGAGTTCTCCCATTAGTTCCCTAACATTCAATTATGTATTAATTTAGGCCAAATCGATCGAGACCAATTTCTGAATTTTTTAGGTCAATCTGCCCATTTCGCGCTTTTCGAGGTAAACCCCCATAAAATGCTCGTCCGAAATTCCAAATATTTTATTTTTCATAGAAATTCATTACTTTCTATTTATTTTGTCGAAATAAAGTTTTTCTGAATTTTTCCCAAATTTTTCGGAATTTTTTTCCATTTTTTTCTCCCTTTTTTTTTTTTTTTTTTTTTTTTTTTCTCTTTCTTTTTTTTTTATTTGGGTTGGGTCGACCCGTTTGGGTCGACCCGACCCTGGCCCAGGCCCTTAGCACGGCCAACTTGAGGGAAGGGGCGCACACGCACGACACCTGCGCGTGCCCCCTTCTTCTCCAACGAACCAGGGACTCCCTGGTTTGTTGGGGGAGCAAAATTTTTTTTTTTTTTTTTTCTTTTTTTTCTGCTGTTTTTTTTCTTTCACGAGCTGGGGTTGGCGATTCTTCCTTCCTCGGGAGCACAGGAGCTCCCGAGCTCCCTCACCAACACCACTCCACAACACAACATCAATTGAACAACACCACACTCACCTTGATTCTTCTCTGGGTTCTCTCCTTCTCCTCATCTTCTCCACTAGCGATTCTCCTCTTTTCTCCACCGATTTGAGTTTGATGAGGATAAGAATCCCATTTGGTGACTTATATACAAAAATTAAGTCACTTGTAAGTGACTCAACAAAGTGACACCTTGCCTCATGATGAGTTAACGCGTGTCTCGATGCACATCCAATGCATATTGTTTTATTTTACAAACTTTAGGACTTTGCTACATGTGGCCATGTTAAAGCCACTCATTACCCAATAAATTCACATTTTATTCACATAAATTAAACTTACCCAAATATGTCGCTACCTCGGTGCCACGTTGACACGCGACTCGAGGTACGTCCCCGCTCGTCTCGATACCTACACACCCGTAAAAAATTAACTTAATAGTCTACACAAATACAATACACTAGGCATCCATCACAACATATATAAAATGTACCTCGGTCCTTGCCTCGGTAAACGGACATATCACGGTGTGGGTCCCACAGTACGGGTCGTTGAGCCTGTTTAAAGACGTAAACATGGTTAGCAATTTTGGGCCATTACAGTTGTTGTAGGCAAACTCACACAGTTGTAGATAGTCCTCCCAGGAACCCCCAAACTGTAAGATATAAGCCCTGAGCATATCCTCGAAAATCTGTATCAATCTCTATGACTGGCCATCGGTCTGAGGGTGATAAGCCATACTAAACTGCAACCTTGTGCCAAACTACTGCTGCATGCTCTCCCAGAACTTAGACGTGAGTCTGGGATCACTGTCAGATACAATGGAGACTAGCACTAAATGCAATCTAATAATCTCCCTCTCGAACAGAGTGCTCAGCTATAGGAATGTGTACTTCATCGAAATCGGTAAAAAGTGTGTCGAACGGCGTCGTGTCTCCTATAAGTCTGTAGTAGTTCACTAACAAGATCCATATTGATGTGCTCCCATTTCCATTATAGAATGGGCAACGACTGCAATAAACCTCCAGGTCTCCTGTGCTCGGCCTTCAACTACTAGCATATGTGACAACTCCTAACATATGCGCCTACATCAGCCTTCATCCCCGACTACCAAAATAGTCGACTAAAATCATGATACATCTTGGTCCGGCCAGGATGAACTGTGTAACGAGACCTATAGGTGTCCTCTAGAATATCATATCGTAACTCTTGGGCTGATGGTGCCCACAATCTGCCTCTATGCCTCAAACGCTGATTTGTTGTCTCCGACCAATCTGTACACTCAGGAACCTGTGTCAGCCTGTTGAATCTGTCATACAAACAATCGGCCCTTTGACACTCTGCTACCCGTTCAATAGATACTGTCAAGACCCTCATCTGATAACAAATACATGGCTCATCTTTAGTAGGAATCTCTGTCATACACGTAACTGATGTCGCCTCTAATAGTTCATGCTCATGTGTCATGTGTTAAACAATTGTTTGACTCTCAATCTCGTTTTTGCTTAATGCGTCAGCTACGACATTTGCCTTCCTACGATGATACTCAATGGTGAAGTCGTACTCCCTCAGTAGCTCAAGCCATTTCCTCTGATGCATATTCAGATCTCTCTGAGTGAAAATGTACCGAAGGCTCTGATGATTAGTGTACAAAACAAACTTCTCTTCGTAGATATAGTGCCTCTAGGACTTCAGTGCAAACATGACTACTGCGAGATCTAAGTCATGCACATAATAATTACCCTCGTGGGGTCTCAGACATCTAGATAAGTAAGCTACCAGTCTGCACTCCTGCATCAATATACATCTAAGACCAACTCTTAAGGCATCTGTGTAAGATGACAAACTTTTGCCCGGTTCTGGCAATGTCAACACTGGTGCTGATGTCAATCTCCTCTTTAGCTCCCAGAATGCTCGCTCACACTTATCTGACCAATTGAATCGTACATTTTTTTGTTCAGTCTCGTCATCGGCGCTGCAATCGAAGAAAATTCTTGTACGAATCGACGATATTACCCTGCTAGCCCTAAAAAACTCTGAATGTCGAAAATAGACTCAAGCGTCCTCCAGTCAATAATTGCTTAACCTTCTCTGAATCCACAAAGATACCTTGATCGGTGATGACGTGTCTAAGAAACTTCACCTCACTCTGTCAGAAATCACACTTGCTGAACTTGGCATATGGTTTGTGCTCCTTCAATTTCATCAATAATGTCCTAAGGTGACTCTCATGCTTCATACGAGTCCTGCTGTAAATCAAGATGTCGTCGATAAAGACAATGACGTATCTATCCAAGTATGGTCTCAAGACCCTATGCATCAAGTCCATGAAGATCATTGGGGCGTTAGTCAGACCAAAAGGCATGACTGGAAACTCAAACAACCCATATCTCGTCCTGAAAGTGGTCTTCTTGATGTCGTCTTCTCGAATCCTCAACTGATGATAGCCTGAACACAGATAAAACTCCAAGAAGAAATTAGTGCCTGCTAACTAATAGAATAAATCGTCGATCTTAGGGAGTGGGTAATAGTTCCTGACTGTCACCTGATTCAGCTTCCTATAGTTCACACACATTCACATGGAACCGTCTTTCTTCCTCATAAATAGCATTGGCACTCCCCAAGAAGACATATTAGGGTGGATGAAACCCTTCTCCGACAGATCCTCAAGCTGTCTCATCGCCTCCTCCTGCTCAGACGCTGACATCCTATAAAGTCTGCTAAAAATCGACTGCGTCCTTGGTAGAAGCTTGATAATATACTTGACCTCTCTTGGTAGTGGTAATTTTGTCAAATCATCTGGAAAAACATCAGGAAACTCTGTAACCACTAGAATGTCCTTAATTCTGATCTTCGTCATCGGCTCCGGCTCAACTACTGCACCAAACACGTCCATCTCCTGAGTCGTAGCTAGTCGGCCACTAGTAATAGGTAGTGCAACCATGACTCTAGTAAACGTGAACTCTGGAATCCCCGGAACATGAAACGTAACAATCTTCTAAAAGTAATCCAAATGTGCATGATACGTCGCCAACCAGTCCATCCCCAAAAGTGCGTCGAACTAGAGGTACTCTAGGACTCGTGAATCTATCGGCAACTGATGCCCTTCTACCTCTATTGTGCAGTCTCAGCATGTTCGGTTATGGTATATCTTATCCCCAGTGGTCGTACTGAGGACAAGGTGTGTGTCTAACGTCTATGATGTCAACCCTAACTCACCTACCATGCGTCCAACAATGAATGATAATGTACTACCAGAATCTATCATAACATGCATAAGTCCACCCATAATAGACAAAATACCATCGATGAGCTGTCCGGTCACCTCCTTGTCTGGCTGTCCAACTGAATGTGTTATCTCCCTAACCTGACCCTATCGTGCTCCTGATGGTGACAGTGGCGCTCTGCATGCATACCTTAGGTGCCCTCTCTGACCATAATGATGACATTGACATTTCTCTTGCCTCCCATCCTGCGTGTCTCCGGATCTCTAACCTTATCCCTGGTCTCTCTGACCCCTCTCACGACCTCCTTGATCTATATCCTGACGATACTACTGAGGCTGTTGTCGATGTTGCTCGGGTGGTGCAGGTGCATCAACATGAACTGGCTGTCTGTCCTCATAACGGAACCTATCTCCCTGCTAATCATCACTGCGGTCCTTACCCTGCTGTCTAGTATCCCGACAAAAATCCTAATCAGATATATCTATCTGTCTCTTCGTCCTCCTGTCCGGTCGAGAACTCGGCCCTGTCTACTTCTCAAATTGTCCTGAACTAGGTACTCGCATATCATCCCTCTTTAGTAGGTACATCTCATGGGCAAGGGCTCGATGTAATGACCCAATTTTATTGGCACCGTTATTCGAGTTATTTTCAGACTCGAACGCTAGCTCAGGCCCATGTGGACGTCTCGAATAAGCTAGGACACGCTTGATTGGGCATAAATCGTTATTTTTGTTTGTTGGTTGCATAATTGTGATGTTAACTATTATGTATTTCATAACTCATCGCATGTGTGTATTTATATTGTCATATCGTGTGAGATTGTGTGATGGGTAATCGCTTTGTGAAGCATGTCAACGCGGGTACTGGATGGTGTAGTACGGGTACACTAAGTCTTGTAATGCTAACTTAAACAAAATGACTAGAATAAAGGCGAACATGGCATAAAATAAATAATCGAACATTAGGCTAAGTCATAATAATCGAGTACATCAAGGATTGGCGAACCTCGAGATGCGTGCCGAGACACGATACACTAGGTTTCGGGTAATTGGGTACTAGAGAAAGTGGTAGTACACCAATTTAAGACCCTAAATAGCCTACATATGTATAAAAGTGTCTAAGTTAAATCAATTGAATCAATTGATTACAAATGCCTATAGTTGGATGGAAAATTAATGTCATAGATTTGCCTTGAGATTTGCACTAGAATGGAGTCCTAGGAGATTTGAGTTGGGAATTGGTGTCAAAAAATGGAAGTTAGTTGAGTAGGAGTTAACAAGGACCATAAAATTAACCTCGAGATACGTGAACTCAATTGATTCTAACATAACCAATATATAGCTAAGTTTGTGAGAAATCTCTTCATGTAACAATAACAAAGTTTGTTCTTGAGTTGGAGTGCTGAAAAATTTAGCAATAACTAGAAGGAATGTAGGCCATCTACTAGAGGAATTATGCTAGGAAGATCAAAACCAAGGTGATCGTCTTCTCCATATCTTTTCCATGAAAATGAGCTTCAAATTTTGGATTTAGATTCAAAAATGAATTTCTAAGTTTGCTCACTGATTTTTTGAGTCTCTTTATGAATGGAGAGTTCATTATGTTCACCAATTTAAGGATTTGAAACTGATTTTTCAAATGGATTGTGTTCTTGAAGTTTCTTGATGCATGCATGTTAAATTTCTTGACTTAACCTCTGTAAACTAAGCATTACTCTCTCATACGAACTCCAAATGGGGTGAATCATACGCCGTTGGAAAGCTTACTCAAAGATCTACAAGTTTATCTAGAGAGATTTTGTTATTCAAACTCCTTCTAACTCAAAAACGCTTTGCAATTAGGCAGTTTAAATGTCAATACGTGATTTTTAAAATGAACCTTGACAAGGCATAACTCTCAATTCTTATCGGAACGAGCTCATCTTTTAGTATGTTGTTGTTATGTATGTTAGCTGCCTTTTGAACAAAAATCATGAGTTTTAGAGCTATAAATTTGGAGAAACAATTTTTACAAACTTGCTGGTCAAATTTTGATTCTAATTCAAGTTGTCTTTGTAAAAGTTCGATATCTCTTTCGTTTTAAATAAGAGTTTTTCAAATTAGACCTTTTCGAATGCTAAGACATAAAGAAGAAAATTTCCAATTAAGTGTCTTTCATGATTTGAAATTTATAATGGTCTAATTTGAACTACAACATATGATCCCAAATTGAAAGTTGAAACTTTATTTAGTCTTTAAGGGGATGTTTTGGGAAATAAAACTCTAAACCTAATTTAAACACCTTAAGTCACTCTAAAACACTGAAAATAGATCCCATGGGAGTCGTTGGCTATGGTACGTTAGCCGGGAGTGTAGCGGGGTCGGACCGGGGTGTTTTAGGGGCTTCGGAGTGCGATTTGATGTGCGTAAATCCTTTAAGAAACACATGTTGAGTATTTAATTGTTTCAATTGTGCTATTTTGTATTATTTGTCGTTCATTGTCCATGTTCTATCACTGCTTTGATTTGGTATAACGGTCAGTAGTTTTGTTCGCCGTCGGGGTTATTCGGATGTTGTGTTGTACAGGCTCTAGTATGCTAGACCATAGCACGTGCACTTGCACCCTCGGTGAATAACGACCAAAGCTACTTTGTCGGTACATGCGTCGGTGCGTCGTGGGTCAACGCCGACCACTGAGAGGACCAGGCAACCACTGGAAGGATCCTGGGGAGGGAATCTAAAATATGGTCTAGTCTGACCGGGATGGGCATACACGTTTGCGATTTATTTTTATTTACGCATGCGATGATCCATTAATTTACAGTTGCATGTTTACATTTCGCATGTTTATGTAACATTGTTTATTAGATTTTTTTTTACTTTATCATATGAATGCTCGGTGAATTTCCTTGGGATTTTACTTACTGGACTCGTCATTTGTTTTGTTGTGATGGCTAAGTGTAGATCCTTCTACGAGTAAGGGTAAGGGGATTCTTGATGACTATCTCTAAGCTCGCCTACTGTTTGGCACACTACTCGTAGGTGTTTGTATTTACATACTTATTTTGGATTTATAGGAGACTTATGAGTCACCTGTACTTGTATATATTTACTTTTTTTCGCCTTATATACAGTATACTCTATTCCGGGTTTTCCATAGTAGGACTGATGCTCTATAAAACTTAAAAATTAATGAAAACCCATGTTTATGTACTTTAAGACTTTCGCTGTAAATTTACTGGTTACCTACTTGCAACTATGAAAAACACAAGCCATACTTGTAACTTAATGTATATCTCGAATAATTGGCAAATAAAATAAATAATATGATGAATAGCACGCACATCGAGGAGCGTCGACGTGGCGACAAACGTCAGCAGTTGCGGGACACACGTAGCAGCACACTCGATGGCCTCGGGGCGCAGGACCGCCACATTCGATTGTACATATCATGTAATGTGCGCCCCCCTGTCGACATGATTGCACTGTGATGACCTCCACTAATCCCCGTACGAAGTAATAAATATATAACCGCTCCATCCCGAAAACATCCATGGCAAACTGTAGCAAATATCGATATCTCTCCATATACTGTATTACCGATCGGTTACCCTATCTCAGGGCCAAGAAATCCTCTCTCAAATGTAACTGGACCTATATAGGGATATACTCATCGTAGAACACATGTCTAAAGTGTGCCCATGTCGTCGACTCTGGGTGGGTGTCACAATATGTAGTCTACCATATAGCTGCAACTCCTCTAAAGCATGATCCAGAAACCCATGCCTATATACTCTCCTCAACTCTTAGTAGCTTGTGCGGCCGCTGGTGTGAAAGTAACCATATCCTCGCCACCTCTGGGTCACCACCTCCGTAGAAATATATAGGCTGGAAGCGAATAAACGCCTTAATCAGCTTGGCCTTAGGTGACAAAGTAAACTCAGAAGTGGTAGCCTGCTGCCTTATAATCGTCGGTGTAGGAGCAGGAGTCGGCATCTCGACTGGTGCAAAAACGGTATAACCACTAGAGTAACTTTCTCAAGTCTCAAGAATTGTGGGAATAGCAGCCCAAACAGGCGTCTACTAGACAGCCGGGGCGACGACTGTCTGTGTGGCGGGAACTGTAATCACGACGGGAGCGGTAACTGGTACTACATGAGTCATCAGTAGACGTAAGATCTCTACTAACTAAGCGTCATGTGACACGATTCGGTCGTCGGTACTTTGTTTAGTAGCAGTGGTAGTGGTCCTAGCCGGATCACTAGTCTGACCAATCTCTGGCGTAGTAGATTGTCCGTCCATCGTGATCTGCATTGAGAAGTGTGCGCCAAATCAGCCTCGATATATATACGCGTATAGTATATAATATACGATAAAAACATAACACGTATATAACCACTAACTCTACCCGCCTCACAATCACTACCCAACTAGGGTTCTAAGGTAAGTACATCGGGTTTACACATCTAATGTTTATTTATTAAGTTTTATGCTCTATTGTTATTTCCTTAGGTTCCTTGAACCAATGCTCTGATGCCAACTGTGGCGGCCTTGCGTCCCGAGGCCACCAGGTGGGTGTTGCTCTCGCCCTGTGTACACCGTCCACGTCACTAACCCGTAGGGTCTCGCGCTCCGCTGGCGTCCTAATCTATAAATAATAAATAATAACAACGTTAATAAAACGGGCCATTACAAATAACGTCCATTTTTAACGTCCAGTTCTAAACATTGTAGGTAGAAGATGTCTAAAATAGGGATGCAAATGGGGAGGGTAGGGGATGGAGATGGGGACCCCATCTCCATCCCCATCCCCGTCCCTGTCTAATCCCCACGGATATGGAGAATCCCCTTGTGGAAAATCTTTTCCCTATTTAATTTCCAACAAGGGATCCCCACGAGGATTCTCGCAAAGAATTACTGAGGAAAATATTTCTCCCCACTTATTTTTTTTCTCAAAAAAGAATTATATAAAGTAAGGTGTCAAAGACACAAACATATTTATATGTGAATTGATATTTTTAAATGGTATTTATACATGTAATATACATGTCTATTGCTAGCATAAATATATTGTAATATAGATTTCAATATATGTGTGTACGTACTATTTATTATAAATTTGAAACAATAAATGATGAGATTATTTAAAAAATAAAAAAAATGTTATATATCATAATTTTATAATTAAATCTTAACAAATATAACATATGTATGTGTATTGGGATTTATACACGTATTACATGTCTAAAATAGGGATGCAAATGTCCTACTATTTTTCATGTTTGATATTTGACATCTATTACTGGAGTTTGGTGATGTAATATTAAATATATATACTATATATTTATTAAAAATCATGGAATATTGTATATACATATGACATATACCTGTATATGTGTGTGTGTGTATTTATAAAATTGATATACGGGGATCTCTATCCTCATTTGAGTTCCTCACACCCATCCCTGTTACATCTCTAGTCTAGAAGCAGACATTGTAAGTACAAAATGTTAAGAAATAGACATTCAATATAGATATTATGCCATGTCAGTTCACATTCTAATAGACATCTACGTTGAAAAATGTTTTTTTGGTTTCAATATCCATTCCATCCTATATTGCCCAGACTATTTCCTGTCAAATATTTGTAGGTTTTTTGGTTTCAATGTCCATTCCATCATATCTTGCCTGGACTATTTTGTGTCAAATATCTGTAGCTCACATTCTAATAAACATCTGCATTAAAAAATGTATCTGCATTAAAAAATGTTTTTTTGGTATCAATGTTCATTCCATCCTATCTTGCCTAGACTATTTCATGTCAAATTTTTGTAGGGCTTGTCACGATAGGTTAAGGGTATTGGCTATATCTTGCGAGTAAAAAATTGTATTCTTGGGCACTCATAGGTGAGAGTCCAGCCTCTGGCGTGATTTTCCTATCAATGCAATAGTTAACCGCGATCTCTCTGGATACAGAATTTCACAAGTTTCGACCAAAAAAAAAAAAGAATTTCATTTAAGTATTTTAGTGTTACATCATAAACGAATCAAGAAACCAACAAAATAAGAAATTAAACCAATAACAGAAAGGAAAACGATAGGATACTACATGTGCATGAAGGCTGCAGCACTACGTTTATCTTTTTTTTTCAAATCATGAAAATCATGAAAATTTAACCAAACTAACTGATTCAACAACTGGATAAGGCTTTCACAAACTTTTCGGCATGAAATATAAAGAGATCATAATAGGGATTTCATTTGATTCAGACAATATCATAATCGCGCCTTTTCCACTCAAATAGCTTCCAACTAAACAACCTGCCCACAGCCTCTATAACCTCCCACGAAAAGATTACAGGGCAAAACATAGGGGGCAGTGCAGATTAGAGAAAGCTTGCCAAGGAGTCCCTGACGAAGAAGAGGACGAAGAAGCAACAAAAGACTGGAGAGGAAGGTCTGACCCTGCTGAGGCGCTTAAGGGAGGGCAGAGAGTTGCTACCGAGATCTTAAAAACAAAGGCAAAAGCACACGTAGACACATTTAAGAGCATACAAACTGGTCTCTAGGCAACCAAAATAAAGCATCCTGCTAAATGACCTAGTAACCTTCATGACAATCTTCTCCATTAGTTCTCGGCCGTCTTACAACCCAACGAGAAAAGACAAGATAAAAACAGAACCTGATAGAAATCTACAACACAAATAAACTTAAAAAGCACAAATGAGTTATTCCTGTATTCTTACTCAGAAAATGTTCCTCAACCACAAGTTCATAAAATGTAAGGTCCAATAATAAGGCAGAGAGAGAGAGAAGAGAGAACACACTTAGCCACATTGTAATCGAGTAACAAAGTAGACATCGTTTTTGCATTTAAAACATTCAATCTTGAGCACTAGAAGGAGATTCACTACCTCTTGGAGAACCGCGCCTGTCATTGTCATCATCTCCATCGATGGGGCTTCGGTCATCCTTTGGGCTGGGACTGCGGCTACGCCCATTGGCTTCAGAAGGACTGCGGCTGCGGTATCTTCTGCCTGCTGGGCTCTCCCTCTCGGGGCTCGGGCTTCTGCTCTTGGCCCTTGGGCTTCCATCATAGTCTGATCCATTGTGCTGAGCCTCCCGCTCGTCATCCCTCGAGGAAGGACTTGCCCTCTCCTGTGGATTCCCTAAACCAGGAGACGGGCTGTGCTTCCTGCCTTTGGATGGAGGAGGAGAACTCTTCTTTGGCTTTGGACTCCGGCTATGACGGGGACTCCTTGGCCTCCTCTCCTTTCTTTCAGCGCTCCTTTCTCTTCTTGTGGGTGATCTAGATCGACTAAAAAAGGAAAATCAAGTTGAAAGTCACATCTAATCAGGCACTCAACCATCAATTTGTTTCAAAAGATATTCAGGCTTCCATCTAGAAACTTGAATACTCTTTGTATATATAACAGACAAAACAGACACGTAATAAAATAACATCTTTAACATATACTCAGAAACAACAAGAGAACATTAAGAGGAACCGATATAACTTTGTAACACGAAAAGATATCCTTCAATCATTGAAGATAGAATTAACCTGTAACTGCGACTGTAACTTCGACTCCTACTTCTGCCACGGTGAGCTGGTGATCTTGATGGTGTACGTGAGTAACTACGCCCGCCACGCCGACTACACATCATTATCATTAGCATTACTAAAAAGTTCAAGAAAAGTAAAAAAGAGGACCATTAAAAGAAGACATAGGAAATGACACCAAATACATAAATCACAAGTTAGTACTTGAGGTTTTTTGGACTGTTTTGACAGTTTCTCTCTATATGACCTCTTTCTCCACAGCGGTAACACTTGTTTTTCCAGTCCCCAGCTTTACAATCACGAGCCCAATGACCGTCAAGGCCACAATTGAAGCACCGACCAGATCCAGGTGGGGGTCCTCTGCCCAAATACTCCCGGGAACCTCCAGAACCACGTGGTCCCTGCATCAAGAAACAGACAAGAACCAAAAATAAAATAAAAAAGAGCATTCGTGAACCAGAACAGGAAAAGTATAGTAAAAATCCATTATCCTTTAGGTACTTAATTACCAAAAGAATTCCCCTGTCTTTGTTCCCTTCATGATTGGAGAACCTTTGATCTCCACTCTGTAATTACCAATTTTCTATTATAACATTAGGTTTTTCTCGTCCAAAAAGATATTAAAACATTTTTATTACTAACAGCACGTGTAGTTTCATCAAAGTACTACGAAATGACCCCTAAACAAGCTCCTATAAACAAAATACAAGTTACTTAAGTTTAGTGATTATAAAAATAAAACACAGCGCAGTAAACCACTTCTTTCAGCTATAAATTTTCACTTCATGGATACCCTCTAGCTTTCTAAAGTCCATGATTATACAAAAAAACATAAAATAAATGAAAGAAAGATGTACTTGCCCGCAAAGTGAACTCAACATACCCCTTTTGCTTTATCAAAAAAAGAAAAAGAAAAACATACCCCTTTTGCAAACTCCACAATTATGCGACTTCCATCAAACTCACGGCCATTTAAACTATGCCTCGCATCATCTGCATCTCGAGGATCACTGAATTCCTGGGAAGGAGCAAAGCAAGAATACCCGAAAGGGGGGAACCAATAGGATGCTCATATTTGAATAACATCAAAAAGTAAGTTGAATTAAATTTTTGAAGTTGAAATACCCCTCAAGAAATAATAATCATAAAATAAAGGTTGTACGTACAATAAAGGCGAAATCATGCTTCATGTCCACATCGCGTACTCTGCGGAAATGGTTGCCATAAACAGTAAGGCCATCATGACTTAGTACCGAAGGCTATGATACTTCGCCCCTCATAGACGAACTAAACACCACTTTGAGATTGTTGCCATTTCCAATTTTCCATACAAACAACGCAATAACATTACGGAAAGAATCACCAAAGTCTCCTATAAACTGCAAGAATAGCCACCAAATCCACCAAGGACATCCTCTCACCATAGACCTCCAGGTCAGGCAAAAGCCCAGAAACCTTCAACAAGATCATTCAAGTTAAACCACATGTGGGGTGGATATTGAACTTTCTCACATAGATAAGACAGTCAATGCAGAATACCAAACCAAGCACATAAGGAGGCTCGGTTTTGTTCTGAATATCTCCAACACACCTTGGATGCAGACAATCCACCACCACTACACTTGGCTTACTAACTCCTAAAAAATCATGGAAGCGAGAATTGGAGAAAAGATTAATGCAGCTGGACTAAATGGACTAAACAATTTCATGGTGTAAGTTTGCTCCAATCGCACAAACCACAGTACACACCCTACACACCGACGAAATTACAGAATTTGTCAATTAAGATAACACCCAAGGACACTATATAAGAAATCCACCTCAGAAAGTATAGAAAGTTCAGCAGCCCAATAACGAAAACTGACACGTAAAGATCATACGAAATTGAAAGACAGAGCAGGCAAACAGCAATACATCAAACAGATGGATATCAAACCAGGTAACTGAGCATAATTTCATTGAGTAAGTGCTATGTTACAAAACATTGTCAGTAAATCATTTGTAAGCAAAACACAAGTAAAAACTGGCAAAAGGAAACAAGAACAACTTCATACCTTCCATATCTGCTGAAAAGGTCATCTAGATCACGTGAACGTGTTCGTGAAGACAAATGACCAACATAGAGCCGTGTATTCGCATACCGATCACGATCATCATAACGAGGCATTTTCACCTGCAAACATTTTTAAAATCTGATTAGTAGGAAGAATTTTAAAAATATGATTTATGCATTTGTTCATTACTTCTAAAGAAAATAATGCACGACTGATACTTTTGGCGGTTTCTTCAAGTGAACAAATAAAAGAAAAAACAAGATGCTTCGACCCTTCAAAAAACATGCAAGCTCTTCACGCAAAGAAATAAATCACAAAAAACAGTAAATATACAAAACCAATAGAGCACTGAGTTGATAATTGATGATAGGAATTGCTGAAATGCCAGATGCTTATAATTAGAAACATAGGATGCAAAATGATGCTCTTAATGCTGAGAAAACAATGTACGTCATGCTTTAAGCAATAAAAGCTAACGAAGCAATGCAAAAATTAATATGATATTTTTAGGCAGCTTTTCAAATTCATTAGGTTTCGTATACCCGAGTCTAGATGTTTTAGGGAAATTGTTTAACATTTCCAATGGAACGACCACAAAAACATCAAACCTTAAAGAAGAATTCTGTCTCAAGAGATATCTCATTATTTGCCAAGTCTCTGAGAGACCTCACCTACCAAGAGAATCTTATCACTCAATTCATGTACAAAACATTTCTTAGAATATTAAAATTGACTTATCTTTAGAAGAGTCCCCTAAATTTTTCAAAAAGATTACAAACAAACAGGTAGGTGGTGGGTTTGACCACAACAGGAAAATCAGTCGCAAATTGAGTTATTCTCTCAAAAACCCAGAAAATACTACTACGCGTCAACAAAGAGTTTTAAGATATGCAAGGATACAACTAAGCTGAGACGAATTCAGTTTCCACATCCTAAGAGATTCAAAATAATGAAAACCTCGCTATCGCGACACGGATCTGATCTTTTATTATGAATTCCTTCATTTCTAAATCATAAAACATGAAAACGATCCCTCCAAATCCTCACTAAGTTAGAAAAACTAGTAAAATCATAATCAACGGCCCGATTCGCTCAATTCTGCAACAAAACCGAAACTTTTCCAACATCGAACCTCCACCGGAGCCGAATCAGCAAACCAATATCAAGAAACTCGATAATACGTGAATTAGCACACATAAAATCTTATCAATTCCCGATAAAACCAAGAAAGACAGAAGATTTGAAACATAAAGAAGCAATAATTAAAGAAGCAATCAATGAGATGGAAGAACGAAATCATACTCTGACCTTCGAATCGAATCGGATAAACCCTAGCTCGCGTGTTGTTCCTCCCCTGTCACGACTTTCGTGAACAAAATATCTGCATCGAGTCTCTATGGTATTTATATAGGCGATTAGAGGAGCTTGAACGGCCCCGATGCACCACTGCGGAAATCAGCGGCTTCTATTCCCTGTGTCGAAAATGGTCGTAGACTCGTACGCCACGCGGACTGATGGCGTGATTCGGATGCCCCGTCTTAGTAGTGACCTCATAGTATTGTTAGATCTACTCTTGAGATGAGTAAGAAGCTGATCCACGGTTCCCACGGTCAGTCGTTTTTTTTTTTTTTTTAGGACTTGTTTAGTAATTTTGACCTATTTATTTTTGTCGAGGAATTAATTACGTGAGAGCGGAACTTTTTCCATTGCGTTGCAAAGGTGATTGGCAAAAAATTTTCATGTTTTTTGTACCAATTTCTCCATTTCCAAGTTTTAAATTTTTGAAGCTTGGCAACGTTCTTGACTGTAGATTTAAAAGGAACTTCATTCTCAAGACTCGAACTCGAGTTACTAATTAATTGACTAGTTCCAAACTTGACCTATTGAGTGGCAACGCCGTTGACTTAAGATTTTAAAAAGAATCTATGCTCCAAACTCGAACTCAAGTCACTTGGTTAACGGTACTACGCTCCGTATCAACGCGCCACATCCTCTTGGGTTTACTAGAAAAAGAAAATTTGCTTGGTTATAAGCATTCCAATTTCTAATTAGATGGTGGAGTTTGTGTCAAGTCGAACAAATGAATGGGTTACATACTCTACATACGTACATTTACTACGATGTCATTGCAGTTCTTGAGGAATAAATTCAAATGATACACGGCTAGTCGAGAATGTTCTAAAACATTTTGTGAGGATTGAACTCACAAGACCAGGCTTGTAGATCTTGATTCCTTCATAAGCTTTATGAAACGGACTTCTGCGCCTTTTGAGCACATGGTTACATCTGATGAAAGAGTAATTTCACGTGCCACCACACAGAGGTCCCAATGATTCTACCGGATGTCCGAGTATTGTTGAATGGCTAATGAAGTAAAGGGTTAATTTCACATATGGTCACTCAAGTTTATAGTTTGTAACACTTTGATCACTAAACTCACATTTGTCCAAAATATATCACTCAACTTTACAAAACATTTCAACAAAATAACTCCGACCACTCTCCAATCAAAAATCCAGCGACCATACTTAGGTGGCGCCACGTGAAATTTCATGAGAAGTCACTAAACTTTTGAAGTGATGATGTGACAATTTCTTGTTTGATTGTTTTTTTTTTGATTTTAAATGAAACACGGGTTCATCTTATTCTTCGTCTCCGTCGCTCTGCTACTCTTCATCTTCGAGACTTCGACCGGTCATCTTCATCCCCGACTTTTCTTCTTCGTCTTCGACTGTTCTTCTTCCCGCGTTTCTCACTTCCAACGCGCCCAGGAATCCGGGAGGAAGTTCTACAAGTGCCCTATTTTCAAGTTCCCTGTAAGCAACCAATCAAACCACCCTCTCTGTTCATTAATGGCCTTAATTTGTAAGGTGAGATCTTAATTTGTATTTGCAATTCGTTTTCTCCACTACATACACAATTACATACATACATACAAATCGATTTAATCTGGGTACTTTTTTTTTGAATAGATTGGTATTCTATGTAAGAATAAAAAACAAGTAACAACGATAATTAAAAAAAAAATTGAAATTCTCAAAATGGCAGCACATCACTGCACCCAAAATCATCAGAATTGGCAATGGAATCCTCAACCCACAAATCCCTCAACATCTTCAACAATATTTGCGCCTTCCTCTTAGCCCTCTCTGTGCACTCGCTCTGCAGAAGCAGCAGCAGCTGCGTGACCACCCCCGCCACCACGCCTCCCTCCTCACCTCCTCCGCCGCCGAGCACAACGACAGCAGCACCCCCGTCGCGTACTCCGTCGCCCTATCCGACACCTTCAATATTATCTTCACCAACAACGGCACCGTCAGCGCGTGCCCCGCGAACGCCTCGCACCCACTCGCCACTCAACACAACAATTCAATTGTCGCCAGTCGAAGTCTCGAAGATGAAGAGCAAAGCGACGAAGACGAAGAAGAAGATTAAGTGTGACCCATGTTTTATTTAAAACCAAGAAAAATCAAACAAGAAATTGCCACATCATCACTTCAAAAGTTTAGTGACCTCCCATGAAATCCCACGTGGCGCCACGTAAGCAGGGTCACCGGATTTTTGATCGGAGAGTGGTCGGAGTTATTTTGTTGAAACGTTTTGTAAAGTTGAGTGATATATTTTGGACAAATGTGAGTTTAGTGACCAAAGTGTTACAAACTATAAACTTGAGTGACCATTTGTGAAATTAACCCATGAAGTCAATGCAGCTTCTGTAGGATGATAGTTTCCCATTGATAAAGCATTGCAGTAGTTACTCAACCAAGCAGATGCATAATTGAGGACTCGTAGCTCACCAGAGAGAAGATCCCAGGCCATTTGCCGTCGAAGAGCAAAATGTACAGCATTGGAATAGTTCGTACATCCAAGTAACTGCAATAAGCATGTGTGAGGTTAGCACCATCAAATAAGCAGGACGAAGTAGGAGAAATCATGTCATGACCAATCAAAATCTTATTAAAAGCAAGGGCCTACACATTTACATAAAGTGATAATTATTCCCATCGAACAAGAAAGAAGTAATATCATGCGGCAAGATGACGGATTAACATTAATCTTGATCTATTTATTCTTTTAATTATGCAATACAACTGACAGAACAAACTGAACAAATTTATGTATAACTATTGGTAGAGGAAAGGTATTCATAGTGAATGGTTAAGCGAGAATGCAAATGTCATGGTTTCTTATCTTAGGAGGCAACAGTGTTTAGATAGATAAGAAATGATGAATTGAGTTTCACTGCACCAAGAACGAAGTTCAATTTCTACTAGGATCTTATATGAGAATAAAATAGTACTACAACATGTCAACAACAATAAATTCTCAATCCCAAATTAGTAAGAACAATATATGCAATCATAATCCCTTAAAACCTTCCATTCCATTCGATTTAATGCATTTGATGACGTCCACTCAAAATCCTTTAAAACTCTTCCTAATTAATGCATCCCAAGTTATCTTAGGTATGCCCTTGAGTTTGAGTTTTCTAACTGACGCATTTATAGATATTATAAGAACAATATATGAAATCACACTTCAGCAGATTTCTTCATGCTAAAGTGCGTACATAAGAAATGAAGATGCATGATCTTTTTTTTTTTTTTTTTTTTGCTGCTGAATGCTTTGCTAGCAGCAGAGTTTCTTTCTCCTTCTTACTAGAATCAAGAGATGCAATGCTAATCAACAAAATCCATAACACCCATTATTAGACAGGTCACCTTTATTGATGTCTCATATTTTTGTATCAGCTGTAAAATCTGCAAATTCAAAAAATGGTGTGCTTGTATTTCCCTCTTTGTGTTCTTCAAAGGACATCGAGCTAGCCGACCATCACTTTTTTCAGCCTCAACAACCAAATCTTTTAGTTCTGAGAATAAGATTGATGTTCAGAAGCTGTGTGTTAAAGGACCACTTACATGATAACTTCAAATCATAAATAAATACATGAAAGTAAAAGAGGAACAATCATCAGTGTTTAAGTGTACCACTACCACCTTGAGCAGAGGAGGCACATAACACACGAGCAACTGCACGGAGTGATTGAGGAATGCCCTTACCTTTCCCTCTAGCTGACCTCACTTCCCTATTCAAATAGGACAAAAGTCTAAGAAAAAGTGGGTTTTGATTTCTAGTTCTGAACATAAAATATAAAACATGATGAACAGTTTATGGATGTTCAATTGCAACTTAGTACTTAGAATGAAGTAAACAAAAAAGTACAAGTTATTGAACCACAAAATTTAAAATACGTAGAAGTTTCAGGAAAAAGTTTCCCAACTTTCGTGAATTTTCATCATGTTGAAGTGAAGTTTGAAGAAATACTTTTAAGGATTTTATTGTGAAAAAAAAAAAAAAAAAAAAAAAAAAAGCTTGGCACTGCATACGTAAATTAAATTTGATCAGAGTCCATCCCGTAATGAACGTCAGCAATCCATATTCTTAATCTAAAGAAAACTAAACAGGAAAAAAAAAAAAGAAAAGAAAAGAAATCAACAAACAGAACTCTTAATAAAAAACGAAGATACACGAACTTGATAAGGAAATAATTTTGGGATGGGTCAGAACTGTCGGTGCCTTGAAAGATTGGCATGTGATATTGATGCAGAAGATCCACTTTCGTTTTAAACAAACTATCATGCTTGGAAACGTCCAAACAAATGTGAACCTGTTGTGAAAAACGACATTAAGTTATCCTCAGTATGGATCACAAACGGTAAGAGAGAAATGTGAAAATGCACAAATGAACTCATGTAATCATTTGAAAATATATAAGAAAATCTACTTGGACAATGAATGATTTCAATTTACTAAGGTCTCCTAGACTCCTAGTCACATAATTGGAAACAGCATAACAACTGCTAGAGTCCAGATATGCTTGGAATAAGAGGTTCATATTCTCTCATTTCCACAATGTCTAGTATGATCATACCCCAAAAAGCATGACTTTTTGTCAACGCATAAAATTTACGTGCAGCAACTGATAGCCCAAGATCTTTTGATCGGACTGACAGCACAAGATCTAAGAAAGAAATCTTGAAACTTTAGTCCTGATATTGACTTTTTATGTCTAGATGGGGCAGTCACTTTCACCAAATGAATATTAGGAGAATGGAATTGCAATAGCAGAAAAATGGAAAGAATGGGACAAAATACAAACTGCCATCTCATGGAATTAAGAAGCCAAATTTTATGTATTTGACACATAAGTGTAAAACCAAACTGCAGCAACAGTTTAGTATCATATTATGAATCCAAAAGAAATTTACAGCAATCATCTATAGAAAATTCTCCATCATACATCATGTTCAATGGTATACGGATACTAACCTGGTCATGCGCATTGTATGGAAGCGTAAATCCAAAGTCCAGCAAAAGAGTAGAATTAGGAAATTTTCCATATCTTATCAGAACCTGCACACAACTGATAATATCATTTACAATTAAAAAATATTTATAGACAATTGTTGAGTGTTTCTAATAAAATACAAAATACAAAAAACGTTTTGCAGAATGATCAAACATTTGAATTGTCATAAATATACATAATTCAGCAACGGGTTCCCAAACTGTCAAGATTGCATCTCAGAATCAGCGAAGTTCTCAAAAAATTAAAAATAGAAAAATGACACTTTCTTACTTGCAACAATATGAATCTGAATCGCAGTTCATATTCATTTTCTTGCTGAAATAGTTTTAATATTCATTTTTACTTTTGAGCTCCCACCTTAAGCTTTCTCACTTTCAGGTTAAGGAGATAATATGGTGATAAGATAGCACCAATAAAAGGAGGTACAACAAAGATGCATCAAGAAAGACTACACTTCACAGTCTCAAAATCTCTGACTTATCAAATAATGAAAGTGCTTACTCTCAACAATGTGATTCGCAAATAGTAAGTCCATATTTGTTGAACTTTTCATCTAAGCTGTTAATTCAACTGGTGATGCAAAATCTCAATATGAAGAATAACAAGGATAGGTCTAGTTTAAATCTCTAGCCTAAGTGCCAAGTAACTACCCTTGCCATTGACTGAGCGTATGCATAGTCCCACATCATCTTAGATACATTTGAGATCTACTATATAACCAGGGGATTGCCCTATCTCTGTAAGTTTCAAAGAATGAGTTAGGCCCATGGCTTCATCTGCATCCCTCGTCAATATGCATATCATCTCCCCTAAGGTTTGCTCTAATCAGAACTATGTACTTCTATATTAAAAAAAAAAATATGCAATTAAATCACTCTACTTTACTTTCCATCACTCAAAAATGTCCTATCAGTCTTCTTGGGTTATTAATATTACTTTAAGTTTTTGATGACGGGCATATAGTTTTACCAATAAATACAATTCTAAGTAAATTATGTATTCCTTATGAGGTATGTCCTAATCAACACTTACGTTCCATTATTTTCGAAATGTAAGCAATGTAATCCCTCAAGCTTCATTACTCAAAAAATCCTCCTGTAAGATGGCAATATGGTTGAGTGACTAAAGCTCATACTTCTCAAAATAGTTAAGTGTTGATTAAGGCAAACCCCAGACGGTAGTTCATAATCTGCCATATGTATATGTATAAATGAATACGTTTACAATGGAACCAATAAAAAGTTTAGGGCTATATTTTAGACCTTTGGATCTTCCAATAGTTAATAATGTTGCACATTTAATGTTGTTATGCATTTATGTCCCATATACAGCAATAAGTGCGAAAGTTACGAACCATTAGATTAGTATTCAATGGCTATGAATATTGTTCCCATAGCATGCGAACTCTTTTGGTTCCATTGTGCGCGGCGCATATATAGGCATAAGTTAAAGTTTCCTATTTTTCAGACGTCTAAGGCTCTGAAGGAAAAAGAGACCACAGAATGGCCAATTTGATTTCAATAAAAACAAATATAAAAGAAAATGGATCCAATAAACAATATTGGACACTTGATAAAAGTGGGAACTACGCTTGTAAGTCCGTTCATTCGCACCTCTTTCCTCGCCTAAAGATAGACCTTTTGCACACCACTCATTCACAGGGAACACTCCCATCCCTCATAGAATTAAAGTATTCCCATGATTGTGATTCCTAAGGAAGGTAAGTCCATGTGACACACTCCAAAGGAGATTGCGTCACATGTACTTGTCTCCAAGCTACTGTTTGCTTTGCTAAAATGTTAATGAAACAATTAATTGCATGTTTTGACAGTGCAACTTCACTTGAGGAATTCAGAAACGCAAGCTTGAAGATTTTAGAAGACCAAATGTCTTTTTTTTAAGGTTAAAAGAACACCTAATGTCTTAGTTGATAGAAGTTGTGTAAATGAAGAGGTAGTCATGGCATTACAGGTCTTTAGTGGGATGGAAAACAATAGTCTTGTGGTGTTTAGGGGCAGTCCTGAAATTTTTAAAGCTTAGGGAATACTACGAAAATGGGTGCCTTTATAATCAATTAACTTTAATTATTTTGGTTTATTTGTGCGCTATTACTACTACTGATTTTGGATGACTGAAGTTTGCATTTTCTTTATAATATTTTTCCACAAGATTTTTTAGAAAATAACAATTGTCGTCTAGTTTAGGATTCTCACTAGACCAAGCTGTTTGGACTGCTTTTGGCAATTATCTCGGTTGATATGAACTTGAAAAACCAATGCGTAGTTGACATTATCCTTTGCATAAGGGATTAAAATTTGTAAAATAAATTATTAATAAGATAATTTTTTTTGAAAAACAAATAACAGTAATATGTATACATAACAGTCCATTTGTTAAAAAAAGATATTAGACATACAACAATTAGGTCATTTGAGTAAAATTTTGATAAGATCCCACATAGAGGGTCGTATAGAGTTTTAAGACTTATTATTCTTGCAATATTAGATGGGAGAATATAATCGGGCTTGCAATTTGAATATAATCGGGCCCTCTCTGAGTGATTTGGGTTGAGAGAGTTTTAAGACTATTATTTGGGATTACTTTTGTGTTCTTGTCCTTGTAATTGTTGTTATTCTTCTCAATTCAATCGATCAATATCGGTATTCTATCAGTGGAATCATAGCATACTTCAAGATGGAAGCTCGATTGGATATAATGGAAGCTCGAATGAATCGAATTGAAGAGGAAGTAAAGAGGATTTCAACCATTGAGGTGTCAATTAAGGAGCTCAAATATGAAGTGAAGACTACTTTAAAAAACTTGGCTCAGTGACTAGACGAGCTTTTCCTTCATCATCGTGGGATTGGGTCAACCGTCACACTAGAGCAGCAAATCGGAGTGTTTTATAGCATGCAAGCTCTAGATTTACCAGATCTGGCAGAAGTTGAAGATCGGTGGTGATCCAGATCCAACACCTCTTTCCCTTGTGCAACACTTTATTCAATTCTTTCCAACGAAGATTCGACTTCGTCTTGTTGAATCGGACGTCGAGAAGGTCTCAACATGGTCAGATCTGGTTACATCAGAGCATATTCCACTAGATCTACACTCTCGAGTGAAAGGAACAATGTTAAGGTTGCGAGATCTAGATTCGAAGATGTGGGTGAACAATTTGAACAACTCAGGGACCGATACAATCCCTCTTCCACCATCACCACATATGTTTACCACCAAGAACTTTCTTCCAAATCCAGTGCCCTCCTATGCGACTTCAAGCAATCTACTACTAATTAATTCTAGTATACACTTCAATCTCTCCTTCGTTGATCCATTTCTGAAGAAAATGTTTGTGTTCGCTTGCAATTCACAAACTATTCATGATTTCCAGTAGCCTAGATTGCCAGTTCCATTTTTTATCGATATTGGTTATCTACTTGATGTTGTTGAGAGGACGGGAAGGGATATGATTTTTTTTGTTCAGTGAGTGTGTATTGTTCGTCGAGATTGATTCACTCGTCGTGTTTCCGAGTAATCACGTTCCTTCCCTAGATCCGCCTCCTTGGTTGCCTCCTCGACCTTCTATGTTGTTGGACAAAGCTTCGACGGATGTTGTCATCAGGAATGACTTTCCTTCTTTTTCGTTCCCCAGCTCAGCTTTCTCTATTGCAGTACCTGTGGAGAAGAAAGTATATTTTGATCGATGTCTCTATCAGAGTTCTTATGTTCTTGTACACAATTCAAGATTATGTATTTCTACTTTGGCCATTGGATTATTCTTGATCAATGTACTCTCCATCGCACTAAAAGTTGTTGATCCACTTGGGTTGTGCGCTTCTTAAGGATCATCATAGGGCGTCTGTTTTCTTTTCAACTTTTGGAAGATTTACTCAACAATGGGAGAGTATCAATGGAGTTGTCAAGCATGTAGGGGTTGATCATGTAACTCGGGTTGTTGATCAATTGTGGTTGCTACTTAAGGACGCGAGGAAGCTCGATATCGTTCCATTCATGAATGTCATTCGTTTTATGGGACCTATGATTTTATTGATCCCCTTTGTGAACATTAAGGGCTATATATACCAACTCAACGCGTCTATGGGGTTCTATCTGATTGATTATACTGGGCAATTTCTATCAAAGAATTGCGGTTTCCCTCACTTTGTTGGTGTTTACGAAGGCTCTTATGGTGATGTGACTATCCTTATATTGCATTTGAAGTGTTTGCTTAAATGTTCTTGAACAATCAATGGTTATAAGGCGCCTTCTTGTGGGCTAGTGGTTCAGTGTCGTTACTATCATTGATGGCACATCTTCAGCCATGTTTCGCTCAACTTCATGCCATACAATTGATATGGATCCTAGCATGGCCTCCTCCCCAATGCCCACTCTTTGGCTATTTGTTTCTCCATGGTTTCGTCGTCAATCACAATGCGCAACTAGCATTCAGCCAAGAACTGCGTTCTTTGTGACCTTGCTTAGTTACTTTCTTGGGTCTATGCTCCTAATGTTCTACAATTTTTGTGTATGTTTCTTTTTCTTCCTACCTAGAGGACAAGGTGGATGATTAAGTGGGGAGCAATGATAAGATCCCAAAGAGAGTCGTACAGAGTTAGTGAGAATAAAACATTATAAATAGGGGTGAGTTAGTTAGATTGGAGATCTTGGAATTTGAATGTCATTGGGTACTCTTTGAGTGATTTGGGTTGAGAGAGTTTTAAGACTCTTCTCTGGGATTACTTTTATGTTCTTGTCCTTGTAATCGTTGTTGTTCTTCTCAATTCAATCAATCAATATCAGTATTTTATCAAATTCATTTTTGATATAAATGAATATATATATATATATATATATAGAGAGAGAGAGAGATAATATGTCATTCAACAGGTGTTTTCATAAAAAATGTAAATAAATAAAAATCCATTAACATTTTACTAAAATCTCAATTGATGCCACTCCTTTTTTTGATAATCGTTAAGAAATTTATCATACATACAAGAATCCAAGGACCAAGGTACGTGTTAGATGGGCATTGCTAAAAATACTAGAAAAAATAATCAATCGAAAAAATAATTAGCCCAAAAAATAGATCGATGAAATAAGAAGTTTAATTTAGAGATGAGATTTGGTCGAAAATTATTATAGTTAAATTACTTATTTAAATGAGAATATTTTCTAAACTATTAGTAACATTTTATCTACCTTTTAGGAATACATAAAAGACATGTCCGAAGAGACAAAAAGGGTAGTTAATGCAAAAAGTGACTTCAGGGCTCTCTCTTAATTAATGGAGAAGGCATGTCTCCAAGTGAGATCATTAGTCATTACTAATTAGGGACCTTCTTCTGCCTTGGAGCTTGGTGTCGTTGCCCTTCGCGATCCGCATCAAGGCCATCACTGGTGCTGTGGTGGCATACATGGAAGAAGAGGATGAGATTCTTTGTAAGGAAGAAAGCCAACATGGACATGACATGAGTGGAACTTCATCAAGCATAGAACGGAAACATGGCGAACAGCCAAAAAAGAATTCAGAATATTCACATCATGCTTGAACAAATTGGTATAGTTAGACTATTGTCTAATTTGTACCAAGGGCTTGCACAACCATATTTTCTCTTGAAGTTCAACCACAATGTCGTTTCCGCTCTTGGAAGCCTTTTCAAAAATACAAAAAGTGTGTTTCCAAATAGAGTGCTAAAGCTTCAATTGAGAAAAGGAAACATAACCAATATGAATATAATAATAATTTAATTATTAAGAACATTCAAGGATCTATGTAATAAATGAAATAAATAACTCACTGGAAAGAGCCATAAATCTATTTAGAATAAAATTAGAGAAGGTGGCGATGATAATCTGGGACTTCAGGTGGAGTGAAGCCAAAAAGGCAAAAGCATGCACTTAATGACATGGGAGCAGTGTGTAACCAAATGAGATGGAAGATCTGGCAATTGGTAACATCAATACCGAAACATTGCTTTATTATTATTATTCTTTTTTGATAGGAAAACGATGCTTTATTATTAAATTTGACTTGGATTCAAAGGGGGGAGGGGGCATCTGTTGGCCAAATTAATCATGAGAAGACATGGAATGGTGAAAAACAGATGGTTTGCTGGAGTTGATTCCCAAGACATATTCAAAAGCTCTCGGAAATTCATCCAATTAGAAACCTAATCTCCAAAGAAACCTAAAAAAGATTCATCTAATTCACGTGCCAAGTAATGAAACTTTTCTATAAATTAAAGGAGGCTGCCTCCTTTTTTGGGAATACCCCTTGGGTAAACATTTTCCCTTACCTACTGTCTTTCCATCTCCTTACAACCTCTCACATCAACACCACTATCTCTGGTTTTGTTAATTTGTTAAATATGTTAGCCAACTAGTAGGAACTAGGAACTTCAACTTCACTAGATCCCTAACAGACTGAAAAATTAATGAGGTGTTTACTTGGTCTGAATCTCAAGAAAAAATTAGTACTTGCAAGTTGCAACAGCTTCCACAGAAGAAATCCTCACATTCCACCATCTCCACGCTGTTGCACACTTCGTAACAACTAAGATGAGTCTATGAATCACCTATTCCTTAAGTGCAAATTCACTAAGGGATGTGGATAACAATGCTCACAACTTTAGCAAGAAAAGGAGGCTATCAATGGATGGATTGTTCTCTTTCAAGAGAAGGTTTTCATAGGACCACCAAGATCTTAAAAAAACACATGGAGAGCTTTGGCCTTGGCGGTTCTATAATTCGTGTGGTCGGAAGACAAGAGAACATTAAGCATGAAGTTGCAAGGAGGCTGGTTGCATTTAATAAGTTGGAGTTTTCCATGGATGAAAGGATTATGCATTGGAGCTCTGTCTTGTGTTTTAGAATTCTTCTTTTCTTTTTCTTCTAAACTTTAAACAGTTATGACACTTTAGATGTAATTAAAAATCACCTAAGAAGCATCTAACCTATTCACCAGCAATGTAATCAAACCACCAAATACTTGGCCATTATCAGGGAGCAAACTATGAGCTAGTACTTAACAAAAAAAAAAAAAAAAAAAAAAAAATCAAGCAAAAGAAAATCAAATCACCTAAGAAGCATCTAACCTGTTCACCAGCAATGTAATCACGGTCAGCAATTACCTGCACAGAGAGCCATCAAGAAATTATGTCTTTCTGACTTCAGAAAGTTGCTGAAATGTTCATTTTGCTCATGCAGAACACCATAAGAATTGCATTTCTTTTTTGTCAAGCTCTCTTGGATATAGAGAACAATACCCTCCGTTCCAATTGGCAATTAAAGGATGTCAGCTAAGATAGTTTTACATACATTAGCAAACAAATGTGTGATGAATGATGATACAAGGTGATGGCATGCAAGGTAAATGGAAAACGAAATAACTTGCCCATGAACGGACAAGACCTGGTTACCTACAACATAATAAATCGTATTGACACCTAGCGCAGAATAAGCAAAATTAATATAGCTGCATATGTTGCTAAGACAATGAGTTACAAAGTTCATTCTTTTTTCTATTTTGTTGCATCACTATTCACTTTGTTCGCAAATTTAAATAGCCAAATTTTGTGAGTTCCATTTCTTCCTCAATTACTGTATCTTATTTAATAATAATAATAATAATAAATAACAATAATCTTATATAAATGGAAATCCTTTGAGACGGTTCAGGTGAGACCAAAATAGCCTTTATTACAAAAGTGCCCTTTAACAATGTGTTTTAACTTTTAAGTTTCCACGTGTGTCCTTTAAAAAAAAAAAGAGAGCAATATGACTTTCTATTGAAATTTTAAGTAAATCCTTTACATTAGAAATATCTACAAATCCGTTTCTAAAACCAAAATCAAAACACAACCACTTTTCTGCAACTTCCATGTCGACCAGTTACTTAGAGCATAATCGTTACTTAACCGTTTTGTTTCTTTTTAAAACTTCCACATTGATGCCAAGCTCCATCTTTTTGTCCTCCTGAAGAACGACAAAACTAGAAATGGTTTGCTTCATCAAATCCAACCCAATTAATAGCACCAACGAAAGTCCATGATCATCATGGTCATGATGAGAATCACTAAGTGAAGAAGAAGATGCCGTTCTTAGATGTTGAAGTGAAGCCAAAAAACAGATTGGCTGAAGATATTGACATCTCAATTTCAAGTGATGATTACTTTGGTAAGATGTATACTTACTTATATATATATATATATGATTTTCACGTTGATACGTGTATAATGTATTCATGATAGGTTATTGGTTTGCATGGTTAATTTACAGGGACACCTAATATTAATACGTACGGGTACAAAAAGATTTGGTACGATTGCATTAATTAAAAATGTCTACCAAAACTTGAATATCAATCTCTTAAGGTTGCATATGTTTGTATGATTGATATTTTTTTTTAAGAATTGGGCAAATAATGGTTCTTTGAAAGATAGGGAAGGATCTCAGCAGGAAGTATGTATGAGATTTTTTTTGTAAGAGAAACGCAACACATAGGTAAAAGGAAAGCTAGGAGTTCAAAGGAAAGAGATTCAAGGAGTTAGAAAACCATTGGAAAAACGTGGCATAATCTTCCATTTTGCACTGATTCTTTTTTTTTTTTTTACTATCGTCTGGCAGAGATGTGTGTAATATCAACCATGGTAAACGAATCTTTGGTGGATAAACAATTTTTTTTCCTTTGACAAAAAATATATAATGCTTTTTCTTTTCTTTTATTAATAATTGAATTGTTGTAAAGTTGAAGCAAATAATTGTTACCTAAAAATAATTAAATCTGCTTAAATTATTGTTTATTTTTAAGATATGGTTTGATGCTTACTTAAGTTGAATTTTTCTTTAAATTATGGTACATCTTAATGCTGTTTTATTATCATTTTTTATGAAGTTTTTTTTTTATTTTGGTCACATATATGGAAGGGTGTTAATTAAAAACAACATCTCAATCACTAAGTTACGCATTTACGATCAACCAAGGTACTATATACTTTTATATCTCAATGAATATTTAATTTAGGACTAAAAAAATATTTAATTTAGACAATAATCAACTCTCCCAAACCCACGTGCAACGCACGTGCCGGTCGACTAGTAAGTAAATAATAATAATAATAATAATAATAATAATAATAATAATAAAATAATAATAATAATAGTATTAGTAGTAGGATCTCTGCCAGTGCCAATGTTGTCCCCAGCCACCTTCAACTCATGGGTGTGGAGTTTAACTCCAAAAAAGCTAGTACTAATTACGGGGAGATCCACACTTATATACTTCATTATGAGGCTACACTTATCCAATGAGGGACTAACTTTAGGTCCACACTTATCCAACACTCCACCTTGGATCGAAATCTATCCAAAATGTCTCCTCCCAACCAAACCATCGGCTCTGATACTATGTTGTAGGGCTTACCCGAGCACACATGCGCGAGCCCATGGATCTCTAACAGTAGCGATATTGTCCCCAACTTAACCACCTTCAACTCATAGATGTGAGGTTTTGCTCCAAAAGGCCTTAGTACTAATTAAGGGGAGATCCACACTTATTATATACTTCATTAAGAAGCTACACTTATCCTATGTGGGATTAACTTTCGATCCCTCCAACAACAGTAATAATAATAATAAACAACAACAACAACAACAACAACAACAACAACAACAACAACAACACAACAACAACAACATAGCCTCAGTCCCAAATTGATTGGGGTTGGCTACATGGATCAAACTTTTCCATTGTGCTCGATTAATTGCAATTTAACCCAGGCGGCGATGTGAAACACACCCTTACTCATTTCTCACTACACCCGGGCTCCGATGCAGTGCGTCGCTAGGTGGGAACGCCCCAACGTTTATATGTGTTTGATCAATTTCATGAAAAGTGACAAAAGTTTTACGTTGGCCGTTAACCTATCGCAACCCTCCTCCATTTTCCAAAAATGGAAAATGGGCTTGGTGCCTCCATCCCCCACTTTTCGGGTATGAAAAATGGGTTGGAGACCTCCCTTGCTCATTTTTTAGTATGAAAAATGAGCGTCAGAGTCCTCCTCCTTTATCCGGACTTGGGACCGGCTATGTAGCGCACATAGTGTTCAACATAGGTGGAGTTAACAGTAATAATAATAACAATAATAATAATCATAATAATAATAATACTAACAATAATATAAATTAGTAGTTTCAATAAGTTCATGGGACACAAAGCGAGTGGGATCAGGTGAGGAGCATAGGTAGGTCCAAACTATAACAACTTTTATCATATTGACTTAGCTGAAATAATATAGGAAACTTTTTTTTCATTTCCTTGAAATATATAAATGAACTAGCAAGAAAAAAAAATTTAAGGACAGCTTAACATTCTGCTACTTCCATTAATTTTCAGTTATACCTAGACAGGTATTTTTTTCAGTCATTTGAAAAGACGACAATAAGACTAAAACTTGCACTTGCAGGCACTTGTTAGCAAGATCTTTAAGCCTACTTCAATAAGAGTTTTTTGGAGATTGATTTTAAGTAATGTTCATAACTTACGGTCCAAGACACAAGTGTTTGTCTGATATGCATTCGTCACAGTCGTAAGTAAAAATTGGTTCAAATGATCAAAAGTCAAAACAGCTACTAACCTAAATGAGTTAAACAACAACTCATGTCAGATAATCACAAGCACAAATATAATTCCTCTACAACTGAAATTTAGTTTCCTTAAGTCGAATGCTAATAGTAACTGAGCTCAATGTTGCAACTTAACGGTTTTTACAAGAAATTGGCGACTTTTATTTCATCCCTGATTATCACCATCCTTGCAGTAGACAATTGGGATATATGACACTTGGAAGAGTGGCTCAATGATCTAACCTTGAAAAGTTCATCCTGAGAAAAATTTGGGATGAGCAAATAAGAAGTTAACAAAGTACCAAAAAAAAGTTAACCAAAACATCTTTGAAGAGTTTGAGTTAAGGTTGCAGGATAGGAATTGGAAAGCCAAACTACAAATAAAAGGCAAGTATCTGAAAGGCTAAGAATAAAAGGCAAGAAGTGATGGCAATTAATCTAGACTATTAACATACAGGACGCATTGACTTCAAGGTTGGTAATTTCAGTGAAATGAAATTGATAGTTATCTCACCAAGACATAAAAAATCATCCTATATATATACACACACGTACACGCACACACACTACTAGGCGATCTGAATTATGCACCCATATTTCAGAAGAGTAAGCGTGTTGAAATTTTGCTTTAGGTCTACCTAATATTTTATTTTCGTTTTTATTTTTTTGTTAATGCGCGCATTCCAGCATTTCAAAATTTGTGTTTGTTATGTTAGGGCATGTGCCCTAGGTCAATCTACAAACATTGTTTATCTTATAATTTTACTTAATAAAATAGAGGTTTTATTTGTTGTTTTATTATAAGTGATTGCATGTTTACCTTGTAGTAAGATCCATGGGTATTTGTTGAAATATCCTAAATGTACCTAGTCGGTAATTATACTTGGAACTATAATGAATTAAGACTAGAGTGAATCTTGATTGATGGTCGTGTGATGATCATAAGTATAGGGATACGAATCAAGATCATGAATACTTGTTAGGGAATAAGGTACTAGACCGACCTGCTATGAGAACACCACATGGATTAAGTCATAGGTGTACTCATGATAGGTATGTCATTTAGTCCTTCGACTTGAGATTACCATAGACTTCAATATTAAGAGCATGATAATTTGACACAATCAAATGTTGTCTTTAACCGAACAATTATAAAGATTGTGATTGATTACCGTGTGAATAATATGTGAAGGTGTGTAATCAAAATAAAATTTGTCACTCTCGTATAGAGAAAAATATCAGTGGTTCCCTCGATAAGATAGACCGATAATGGCCAAGTCCATGTGAATTGATATGATCAATGTCACTTGGATGTTTTTCAATTTACCTAAAGATCGAGACTAGTACGATTGAACATTAAGGGTGACTTTCCATGCCTTATGTTTAATCAAAGGATATCGCACGACAAAAGGATATGACATATGTTATTAATTAGGTTGTATCGATGTTGATATTCATGCTACTTGGGTAGTTATAATGTCTTGCTAGAGACGGCTTATGACTTGTGTACCAAAATGGTTTTTGGTTCATTGCCAACGTCGCATGAACCTACTAGGTCGCACACAAAGAATGACTTTACACAATTTCAATTGGTCCAGAGTAAATTCATGACATAAAAGCTCTTACGATTTGTTATATGATAACTTATTAATAGAGAAGTATGTGTAATTTGTTTAAACTGCTTAAATACAATAGTTCTATTACGAATATGATTTTAAATGAGGGCGTATCTACACATATAAATAAAGGGTGAAACCCTAAAAACAAAATAAGATTTTCCGTTTTACAATTTTCGAGTTCTCTGGATTTAGGGAGAGAAAGAAAAATCGTTTTCAATCTCTCTTGGGGCTAGCACTCCAAATTGTGGTCACCGTTCGTGTGTGAATTTCTGATAGAGGACGCACACTTAAACGTATTGAAAATCGAACAATTAAAAAGGAAATCACGGAATAAGGTATGATTTACTTTCGTAGATTTAGTTTAATGGAACTTATTTTCGATCCTGTTGGGGTTTTTCAAAAATTGTTTTGAATTTTCCGCTGCGTATGAACCCTAAAAACCCAACAGTGGTATCAGAGCATTACGCTCGGTTCTATTAAACGTTTGCATGTTTTCATTAATGTATATATGATATATGTGTGAAAACACAATCTTGATTAATGTATATATGATATACATATAGATTTTGTGATAATTGTAATCAAGAATTAGCTTTAAAGCATGTTGTTAATTCATGTATATTGATACATCGCATGATATGATTCAATGATAGTATTTATGTTTAGAATATTTCGATTAACATATATTTTTATATTGAACGATATGAATTTTGTATGTTCATGGTAGACTTCATGTTTAGGTTAATATGATTAATTTAATATGATTCTGATCTTGAACACATATTTCGTTTTGTTCAATAATTATGTATGCCTCCATGATAGAGATCATGATTAGGTTGATATGATTAATTTAATATAATTCTTATGTTGAATGCATGATTAATATCTCGAAATTGATTTTGATCATATATCTCATTGTAGTAATCCGTTAGTATATTCCTATAAGATAGAAGATAGACTTGTAATGGATTAGAATTACAAATCTTATAAGATAGGTGAGATATAAAACAAATCATAATTGGATTAGGATTCAAAGTATCTTAAATTCTAATTGGATTAGGATAAGATATTAAGTTAATGGTGGGCCCGAGATAATTTAAAACGTTTTAATTAATATTTTCAGAATTAAATTAAGGGGCAGTTTTGGTTGATTGGATTGACTAAAATTATGAGAAATTTTAGGGGATTTTCAATTTTCGGAATTGAAATTTGTTGTCTACAAAAAAAAAGGGCGCTGCCCTCTGTACCCCCTTTTCGTAGCGTCCAAAATTCGTACAATAATCAAAATTTATATGATTTCCTAACTTTTTAGTGATAATTCATGCATTGTAATATATGATATTCATCTTATTTAATTATGATCACTAAAACAAACAAAAATCTCTCTTTCAAATTTTAAGTCAAGTGTCAATCTATTCTCAAACACTTGTCAAGGCTTCGATCACATCAATATGGGTCTGCCTCCGCAGAGTGTATTGTATCTTGGTGAGGCAAGTTGAGTAACGGTTATTCTATTGTTTGAAATGGTTAGACTTGATAAAGCTATCAAAACAGTTTTGGGCTTTAGGCACTAGATGAGATAAAACATGGTAAGACATAAGATGTCATAATCTCATAAAATAACTAAAAGTTACATATGATGTAATTGGTAATTGGTACCTACCTAAATAACCTAATTCGAAGTGTCATGTCTTAGCTGTCTTCGAATTAGGTGAAACATTGATTTTAGTCCCTTAAATTAACATAGCATTTTTAAGGAGGGTTGTTAATTTAATGGGAGTTTATTTGTAACGGCCCAAAAATTTCTAACCGTGTTTACGTCTTGAAACAGGCTCAACGACCCGTACTGTGAGAAACACACCGTGATATGTCCGTTTACCGAGGCAAGGGCCGAGGTACATTTTATATTTGTGTGTTGTATGCCCTAGTGTACTGTATATGTGTAGACTACTAAGTCATTTACGGGTATGCAGATACCGAGACGAGCGGGGACGCGCCTCGAGTCGCGTGTCGACGTGGGACCGAGGTAGCGGCATATTAGGAGTAAGTTTAATTTATTGAAATAAAATGTGAATTTTTGGGTAATGTGTGATGTTAATGTGGCCACATAGAATTAAATAAGCAAATGGCCTATAGTTAGGAAAATAAAACATGAGGCATTGGATGTGCATCGAGACACGCGTTCACCCATCATGAGGCAAGATGTCACATTTTTGAGTCACTCACAAGTGACTTGGGGGACAAGTGGGGCAATGTGCTCCTTGTGATAAGCCTCGAGATACGTGTGCACATCGAGATGTAAAGCTAAGGTTTAAATTACCTTATATAAATAAGAGGCTTATCTTCTTATCCTCCAAAACAAAAACAAAACAAAACAAAAAAAAAAAAAAAAAAAAAAGAAAACAGAGACAATCGGGAGAGGAGAAGAGAAGGAAAATTTGTTGTGGAGGTGGAGGAGAAGGAGAGAACCCGAGCCGAATCAAGGTGAGTGTGTGTTTCCATTGATGGGGTGAAGTGGTGTTGGTGGTGTGGTTGGAGGGAGCTCGGGAGCTCGGGAGCTCGGGAGCTCCGTGCTCCAGAGGAAGGAGACGACTCGGGAGAGTCGTCTCCCTTCCCTACATGAGCTGGGGTGGATCGCCAACCCCAGCTCTTGACCAAAAACCCAGGAAACCAGAAAAAAAATAAAAAATAAAAAATAAAAAAGTTCTCTCCCAAACGAACCAGGGAGTTCGTTAGGGAAGAAGAGCCCAAACGGGCCGGGCCAAGGACTGGGCGAGAGCCAGCCCAAATAATGGCCATGGTCGACCCGACCCAAAACAAAAAGGAAAAAAAAAAAAAGGAAAAAAAGAGAAAAAAAAAAAAGAAGAAAAATGGAAAAAAAATTGGAAAAAATTCCAAAAAAATAGGGAAAAATTCCAAAAAATTATATTTCGACAACATAAATAGAAAATAATGAATTTCTATGAAAAATAAAATATTTAGAATTTCGAACGAGCATTTTACGGGGGTTTTACCTCGAAAAGCGCGAAATGGGCCGATTGGCCGAAAATAAATAAAAAAAATGTTTGCGAAATTTGTCTCGACTTCGATTTGGCATAAATTGAGCCATTATTGAATGTTAGGGAACTAAGGGGAGAATTCACGCGTTTGGGCACGCATTTCGAATTTGTCGAGGGATCGGATAGACTAGGACAAGCGTGTGACTTGTAAGTACGACTGTGAGAATTTTATATTTCATTTCATTCTCTTATTGCTTTATTGGTCTATTGGTAGACATTGCTACTTGAACTCGCACATCATGTTGTTCTTGTATTTATTCATGGATGAATATTGTGACATGATGCCTCGTGAATTGTTTCGTTGCCTCTGATTCCTACACTTGAGTTCATTCTTGAACAAAATTGATAAAAAACATGCTAATGGAATAATGTGGATTTACTTGGACTTGTCTTCGATTTTCTTTGGGCTTTGTAGCCTAACTTATCTTAGTATCCAATTTTGAAATTATGTCTTTGAAATTAAAGTATGGATTATCTAGTGTCCATTGCACGAGAGGTGCATGATTCACGGGGACATGGGTCTACCGGGTTTCCGGCACTCACCACTACACTTGCGCGGCACACGAGTTATGGGACTCGGGGTGGTCGGCAAGCATGAGATTGATGTTGTAAAGCGTAGAGCGCAACTCCGCTATATTTGTGTGAGATATGTTGAGCGCAGCTCCATATAGTAGTGGGAAAGGTTTACATACCATTCGTTTCTTTTGGAAATGTGGCATAGAATTCTCCAGTTAGTACTTAAATATCACTATTACTCACCGTCTAGTTTGTGACGGTGGGTGTAGGTCCGTCGAGCGGCAGCAGACCGGGGAAGGAGAAGATCGGCGACTTCCTCTGAGAAGTTCGACGACTCTCCTCACTCATTTGTATGTCTCGACTTTTGTTGTATTATTATTGTTTGTCATTTTGGGTTGTACATTGGGTTGAGTAAATAGTGTCCTATAGATACGTGCATATGATGCTGTCTTTTCTTGGTTTACCACACTTAGGAATTTTTGAAAAATGAATAATTGGAATTACCTTTACATTGGATAATATATAATGATAATGGAATTGAAATTTTTGGAAGAATATAGGGACGAAAGGCTGACTAATACGTAGTTAAGTCTTAGGTGATTTGGATTAAGGCTTGATTACGGGATTAGGCCGGGCGGCGCCCTGTTTAGTAGTTGGGGCCGTCACATTATTCCTCTATACTAAAATGAACTTTTGCATAATCTTTGTTGTAGATCTACGGCCTCTTCAAATCACACTAATCCCTTGTCACTGCGATCCATCCTTGAGAATGATAAGTTGTCTGAGACAAACTTTCTTGACTGGTTCAGAAACTTGAGAATTGTTCTTAAGCATGAACGCAAGTTGTATGTCCTGGATGATCATATTCCTGAGGAACCACCAGCCAATGCTTTAAGAGTCGTGAAGGATGCACATACTAAGCATGTCAACGACTCAACTGATGTTGCATGCATTATGTTGGCAACCATGGTTCCTGAACTTCAGAAGGACATGGAACACATGAAAGCTTACGACATGGCTACGACACTGAAGGAAATGTTCCAACAGCAGGCTAGGCAAGAAAGGTTCGAGACAGTCAAGAACCTTCATTCTTGCAAAATGACTAAGGGTGCGTCAGTTAGTCCTCATGTTCTAAAAATGAAGGGCTATATTGACCATCTTGACAGACTTGGATTTCCCATAAGCCAAGAGTTGTCTACGGATTTGATCCTGAATTCATTGCCTGATAGTTATTCACAATTTGTGATGAACTATAACATGAATAACAGGAGAAGTCTATCTCAGAGTTGCATTTTATGCTTAAAACTGCTGAGCAGAATGTCAAGAAACACATTGCTAGTGTGTTGATGGTTCAGAAAGGAAAGGCTTTGAAGAAAAAGTCAAGCCTATGGAACAAGTCACAAAGCCTATGGAACAAGTCAAGCCCCATGCTGCTTCTACTTCACAGTCCCAGAAGGAAAAGGAAAAAGGAAATTGTCATTTCTGCCATGCACCTGGACATCGGTTCAGAAATTGCAAGCTCTACCTTGAAGATTTAAAGAAAAAGAAGAGTAGTGCGACTACTGCTTCAGGTATTTACGTTATTGAAGTTAACTTGTCTACTAATGATTCTTGGGTATTGGATACCGGATGTGGATCTCACGTTTGTATTAATGTGCAGGGTCTCACCAAAAGTAGAAAGCTAAAGAAAGGAGAAGTCATCCAACGAGTTGGAAATGGAGCAAAGGTTGCTGCGTTTATATGAGTTAATTTTATCTAGTGGACTTGTTTTAGTTTTAAATAATTGTTATTATGTCACTGCTTGAGCAGAAACATCATTCCAGTTTCATGTTTGGATTTGGATGGTTTTAATTTCATTATTGCGAATAATAAATGCTCAATTTCTCGTAAAGACATTTTCTATGCGAATGCTAATTTGTGTGATGGTCTTTATATTCTAAACATGAAAAGGTCCACAGATACTCTCATTCTTAATGTAAATACAAAGAGATTCAAGTCAAATGATTTGAATCAAACCTACCTTTGGCATTGTCGCCTTGGCCACATTAATGAGAAACGCATTTCTAAACTCCATAAAGATGGACTTTTAGATTCATTTGATTTTGAATCATATGAAACATGTGTATCTTGTTTACTAGGGAAGATGACAAAGAGTCCCTTTACTAGACACAATGAAAGGGCAAGTGATTTATTGGGTCTAATACATACTGATGTATGCGGTTTTATAAACACAATGGCTAGAGGTGGTTATCAGTATTTCATTACATTCACTGATGATTTCAGTAGATATGGTTACGTGTATCTAATGAAACATAAAGGTGAATCTTTTGAGATGTTTCGAGCATTTCAGAACGAAGTGCAAAATCAACTTGGTAAAACTATTAAAACACTTTGATTAGATCGAGATGGTGAATATTTGAGCCAAGAGTTTGATGATCATCTTAAAAACTGTGGGATTGTCTCACAGTTAACTCCCCAGCAACTCCACAATGGAATGGTGTTTCTGAGAAGAGAAATCGGACTTTATTGGATATGATTCGATCTATGAAGAGTCATGTAGATCTTCTTATTTTCTTTTGGGGTTATGCCTTAGAAACTGTTGCGTTTACACTAAATCGTGTTCCTTCTAAACCGGTTGATAAGACACCACATGAGATGTGGTTTGGGAAAAGACCAAGTTCGTATTTCCTTAAGATTTAGGTCTGTGAGATTTTCGTACGACGAGAAATCTCAGAAAAATTATCAGCCAAATCTACCAAGTGTGTATTTGTTGGTTATCCTAAAGAAACTAGAGGATGCTACTTTTATAATCCCGCTGAGAACAAAGTGTTTGTTGCTCGGAATGGTGTCTTTATGGAAAAAGAGTTTATTTCAAAAGACAACAAGTGGGAATAAAGTAAGTCTTGAAGAAATTCAAGAACCACAAATAAACACTCAACCGCCAGTGGAAGATCAACTAAGTCTTGAACTAATTGATCCTCCACAGGTATCACAAGGCCCTCGTAGGTCTGATAGGGTAAGACATCTGCCTAAGATATTTTAATTCTTATTACTGATAGTAGTGAGGTGTTGCTTATGGATCAAAATGAACCAACTACTTATCATGAGGCTGTTTCTAGCCCTGAGGCAGATAAATGGCTTAGTGCCATGAATTCTGAGATGCAATCCATGTATGATAACCAAGTTTGGAACTTGGTTGATTTACCTTAAGGTGGTAAGACCATTGGATGTAAATGGGTTTTCAAGAAGAAAACTGACATGGATGGTAATGTGCATACTTATAAAGCACAGCTAGTAGCAAAAGGTTTCAAACGGACTCAAGGTGTTGATTATGATGAAACTTTTTCTCCTGTAGCCATGCTTAAATCCATTAGAATTCTAATTGTCATAGCCACATATTATGACTATGAAATATCTATGAGATATGGCAAATGGATGTCAAAATAGCTTTTCTAAATGGAAAGTTACTTGAGGACGTGTATGTGATACAACCTAAAGGGTTTGTTCATCCTGAGACTTCTAGGAAGGTGGGCAAGCTTCGAAGATCTATTTATGGATTAAAGCAAGCTTCTCGGAGTTGGAATCTTCGTTTTGATGAAGCAATTAAGAAATTTGGTTCATTAAAAACGAAGATGAGCCTTGTCTATACAAGAAGGTCAGTGGGAGCGTGGTTGTTTTCCTAGTGCTGTATGTTGATATATCACTCATTGGAAATGACATCCCAACCTTGCAGAGTGTCAAGTCTTGGTTAGGGAAGTGTTTCTCAATGAAGGACTTAGGAGATGCAGCCTACGTCCTTGGGATAAAGATCTATAGGGATAGATCTAAAAGGCTGATTGGTCTAAGTCAGAGTGCTTATATTGATAAGGTACTGAATAGGTTCAATATGCAAGACTCTAAACGAGGGTCATTGCCAATGTCTCATGGTATAAATCTCAGCAAGACTTAATGTCCGAAGACTAATGATGGGCGAGAGCGCATGAATACGATTCCATATGCATCAGCTATTGGATCTATCATGTATGCCATGTTATGCACTCGACCTGATGTATCATATGCTTTGCATTGGAAATGACATCCTAACCTTGCGAGTGTCAAGTCTTGGTTAGGGAAGTGTTTCTCAATGAAGGACTTAGGAGATGCACCCTACATCCTTGGGATAAAGATCTATAGGGATAGATCTAAAAGGAGACAAATTTCTAGGAACAGAAAATTGCGGCGGAAAAATTCTGCCCACTTTAGGCCCCTTCGCGATTACCTTCCCAGACACGATCCTGCACAAGACAACCATTTCGAGAAAAATGCACATCACAATTATTATCCACCATTTGACCAACGAAATAAGGCTAGTAGACAATCCGGGAGAAACAAATACATGACGAAAGAGAGGCGTAATATCACCAATGGTGTAATTGGAAGATTATCGCCGATTAGCGATTTCAATATTTTGTGTGCCGATATACTCCCGTACATTATGTAATAAATTAGGTGAGCAGGTCATATGATTGGATGCTCCGTAATCAACAATCAAGGAAAAGTAGTAGGCTTATCTTGTTACCTTGAAGTCAAGAAGCGAGAGAATGCTTGTGAGAATCATTTGTTGTTCCATTTACGAGTAAGGGTTGGTGATTTGCGTTTGGGGGCGTAAAAGCACCGTCATTAGCCGTAGAAGACGAAACAACGACTTGAAAGGCTTGGGCTTTTCAGATTTTACTGGGACGAGTAGGACACTCCTTGATAATGTGCCCTCGTTGTTTGCGATGAATTCGAGAATTTCTTAGTACAATTGCGTGCGATATGCCCAAACTCCTTGCAACTATAGCATTGCGATTGTCCTTTCCCTCGATTCCTCCACTTCGCAACATAAGCCGGATTGACCAAAGCGACGGTTTCTTTAGGCCCACTTATAACGACTTGGGTAGCCATCCTCTCTCGCGCAATAAGTCACCAACGCATATGTCTAATGAAGGAGCCGATTTACATTCAACAATCCAGGCCGTACGCTCAAATTAAATGGTCTCAATTTCATCAAAAATTGATCCCACTTACTTCTTCATGAACAAGATGAAGACCTTCTGCGTCTCTTGAGAGACCTTTGAATAGATAATACCGGAATATTCGCTCCATAGGTTAATAAATTCGAATAATATTGCTCGATGGAGAGATTACCTTGGTAATTGATGATCTCAAGTTCAAGTTGAAAGCGTCCGCGCGATATTTTCTTGGTGGTATATGCGTCTCAAGTAATCCCACATTTGTTTATTTGTACGAAAAGAACGTAGATTGTTAACCATACGTGGTTCAATAGAGGCTAAGATCAAGAAATGATGCAAGCATCTTTGGTTTCCCATTGCGTAAGATCCTTAGCGTGCCGTAGGTCTTGCAGAAGAGCTACCGTCGATGTGATTCCGGAGAGGTTTTCCCTTTCAAAAACATTCTAAATCGAAACTCCGGACTTAGGAGATGCGGCCTACATCCTTGGGATAAAGATCTATAGGGATAGATCTAAAAATGTTTCGATTGGTCTAAGTCGATTGGTCTAAGTCAGAGTGCTTATATTGATAAGGTACTGAATAGGTTCAATATGCAAGACTCTAAACGAGGGTCATTGCCAATGTCTCATGGTATAAATCTCGGCAAGACTTAATGTCCGAAGACTAATGATGGGCGAGAGCGCATGAATACGATTCCATATGCATCAGCTATTGGATCTATCATGTATGCCATGTTATGCACTCGACCTGATGTATCATATGCTTTGAGCGCAACAAGCAGATATCAGTCCTATCCCGGTGAGAGTCACTGGATAGCAGTAAAGAACATTCTTAAGTACTTGAGAAGGACTAAAGAAGTGTTCTTGGTCTATGGAAGTTTGGAAGACGAGCTTGTTGTACGTGGTTAAACAGATGCAAGTTTTCAAACTGATATATAGGTGACTTCAGATCGCAGTCTGGATATGTGTTTTCTTTGAATGGAGGCGCAGTGAGCTGGAAAAGTTCGAAGCAAGAAACTGTCGCAGATTCTACAACAGAAGCTAAATATATTGCAGCGTCCGTGCAGCTGAGGAGGCAGTTTGGATCAAAAAGTTCATCTCAGAACTTGGTGTGGTTCCGAGTATAGCTAACCTCATTTGCTTGTATTGTGACAACGACGGAGCGATAGCACAGGCCAAGGAACCAAGATCACACCACCGATCCAAACATATACTTAGACGCTTTCATCTCATTCGAGAAATCATTGAGAGGGGAGACGTGATTTGCGAGTTCCTACAGAAGACAATGTTGCAGATCCTTTGACAAAGGCTCTTCCACAAGCGAAACATGATGGTCATGTTAGGTCATTAGGTATTAGATACATGAATGATTGACCCTAGTGCAAGTGGGAGATGTTAGGGCGTGTGCCCTAGGTCAATCTACATTGTTTATCTTATTATTTTAGTTAATAAAATAGAGGTTTTATTTGTTGTTTTATTATAAGTGATTGCATGTTTACCTTATAGTAAGATCCATGGGTATTTGTTGAAATATCATAAATGTCCCTAGTCGGTCATTATACTGAACTATAATGAATTAAGACTAGTGTAAATCTTGATTGATGGTCATGTGATGATCATGCATATAGGGATACGAATCAAGATCATGAGTACTTGTTAGGGAATAAGGTACTGGACCGACCCGCTATGAGAACACCACATGGATTAAGTCATAGGTGTACTCATGATAAGTATGTCATTTAGTCCTTCGACTTGAGATTACCATAGACTTCAATATTAAGAGCATGATAATTTGACACAATCAAATGTTTTCTTTAACCGGACAATTATAAAGATTATGATTGGTTACCGTGTGAATAATATGTAAAGGTGTGTAATCAAGATAGAATTTGTCACTCTCGTATAGAGAGAGATATCAGTGGTTCCCTCGATAAGATAGACCGATAATGGCCAAGTCCATGTGAATTGATATGATCAATGTCACTTGGATGTTTTTCAGTTTACCTAAAGATCGAGACTAGTACAATTGAACATTAAGGGTGACTTTTCATGCCTTAAGTTTAATCAAAGGATATCGCACGACAAAAGGATATGACATATGTTATTAATTAGGTTGTATCGATGTTGATATTCATGTTACTTGGGTAGTTATAATGTCTTGCTAGAGACGGCGTATGACTTGTGTTCCAAAATGGTTTTTGGTTCACTTCCAACGTCGCATGAACCTATTGGGTCGCACACAAAGAATGGCTTTGCACAATTTCAATTGGTGCAGAGTAATAAATTTTATATGATAAAATTCATGACATAAAAGCCCTTACGATTTGTTATATGATAACTTATTACTAGGGGCGTATGTGTAATTTGCTTAAACTGCCTAAATACAATAGTTATATTACGAATAGGATTTTAAGTGAGGGTTTATCTACACATATAAATAAAAGGTGAAACTCTAAAAACAAAATAAGATTTTTCGTTTTACAATTTTCGAGTTCTCTGGATTTAAGGAGAGAGAAAAATCGTTTTCAATCTCTCTTGGGGCTAGCACTCCAAATTGTGATCACCATTCGTGTATGGATTTCTGATAGAGGACGCGCACTTGAACGTCTTGAAAATCGAACAATCAAAAAGGAAATCACGGAATAAGGTATGATTTACTTTCGTAGATTTAGTTTAATAAAACTTATTTTCGATCATGTTGGGGTTTTTCAAAATTTGTTTTGAATTTTCCACTGCATATGAACCTCAAAACCCAACATGTTATGTGTCCACAAAATTATCTAGTCCTATATTTTAGGTAGTTACTACTTTCTAGTGTTCATATTAGATTAGAAGTAGAAGTTCTTGTTATCATAGGATTTCTTTAAAGTTGGTTTTGTTTTGACATATATTATGTACGTTGATTAAGTTGGAATATAGAGAAACGAATTAATTTGTTTAATTTTTGTGTGTTGGCTGAATTTTGAGGAGAATCCAAAAGGACTCCATTGTATATTCTCTCCTTGAAGAATTTTTTTAATTCATCTTCCTATCTTCCATTGGTTCAAGAAACAAACAAAGTGGTATCAGAGAGCCCTATTCTTAAGGGACTTGTGGTTGAGAGAAACAACTTTTAGTATCCTAGATTTCTTCCATGGATTCATATTCAATTCTTGAGAAGCCTTTCACTGCACTTGCATCGTCGGTGTTTGATGATGAAGGTGAATGACCATAAAAAAATAAAACGAAAATAAAAAAATTCTTAAGGGACTTGTGGTTGATAGAGGCACATCTGAAGGCGAATGACCTTCGGGAAGCTATTGAGTAAGACTACGAAGTTCTTCCGTTGCAAGCAAATCCAACCCATGCGCAAATCAAATATCACAAAGAGCGTAAGTCAAGAAAATCAAAGGACAGAGCGATGCTACTTGCTGCGGTTTCTTCCGAAGTCTTTATCAGAATAATACCATTAAAATCCGCCTTTAAGGTTTGAAAATACCTAAAGGAGTATGATGGAGATGAGAACATCAAGGGGATGAAAGTTCTTAACCTGATCAAAGAGTTTGAACTTCAAAAGATGAAGGATTCCGACACACTAAAGGAGTACTTAAACAGGCTACTTGGAATTGCAAACAAAGTAATATTACTTGGTTCAAAATTGACTAACTCAAGAATAGTTCAGAAAATCCTTGTTACTGCCTTGGCAAGGTTTGACGCTATAATTTCCTCACTTGAAAATACTAGAAATACGTCGAATGTTAGTTTGGAGGAATTATTGAGGGCTTTGCAGGCACAAAAACAGAGAAACCTCATCAAATATGAAGGGTCTATTGAAGGTGCATTAGCAGTGAAAGTTCAACCCTTTAAGGGTGAAAAAGAGAAGATGAATGAGATAGGGAAGTCAAGTTTTGATTCTCGCAACACTAGTAGGGGAACAAAATTTGATTATCCTCCTTGTAATCATTGTCAAAGAAAGGGTCATCCACCCTTTAAATGCTGGAGGAGACCAGACCAACAATGTGAGAAATGTCAGAAGAAGGGACATCATGAGAAGATATGTAGAAGTAATCTAGAACAAAGAAATGTGAGTCGAGTCAAGTCAACCTTCAACAGAAGAATGTTGAAAAAATTGCAGATTAAGAAGAAGAGGAGGAGCAACTCTTTGTTGCATCTTGTTTTACAATAGGTAGTACAAGTGACAAGTGGCTTGTAGATAATGGTTGCACAAATCACATGATTTTTTATCAGAATCTCTTCAAAGAATTGGACACGTCGTTAGCCTCCAAAGTCAGAATTGGCAACGGCGAGTATATTTATGTCAAAGGAAAAGGCTCACTCACAATCAAAAGTGTTTCTGGTACAAAGCTAATTAAAGATGTATTATTTGTACCTAACTTAAGTCAAAACTTGTCAAGTGCAGGCCAGTTATTAGAAAGAGGTTTCAAAGTAATCTTTCAAAGCAATCAATGTTTGATCAAAGATTCGAAAGGTGAAGATGTGTTTATAGTCAACATAAAGGGGAAGACATTTGCATTCGATCCAATAAAAGTGAAGCAAAAGACCGACAACAATGACGTCAACATTGCAGAAGTTGGGGATAAGAAACTTGGCCCATGTCGCCTTCCAAGAATGTTGAATATGAAGAAGAAAGATGTGGAAAGACCTCAAAAAAATCCATCATTGCATGGAATCGTTTTCAATGGAGTATCAACAAGTGTTAATACAGTTGGAAAATATTCACATTGGATTTTCTTACTAGAAGGAAAATTGATGGTACAGTGAAAGGAGGAGATATAAGAATTGGCGGCTATTCTAAAGTTCACGAATCATTAGCTGAAATTTCATATTATAGCAATCAAGAAAGCGTGAATTCTCCACAAATTAATATGGAAGACTTGTTGGTATACTCGGATTGGTTGCGTCATCGTCCTGATATTCTTTCAAGTCAACAAGTTTGAGCTCCTCAATTAGAAGTTTGAAGTTTGAAGTTTGTACATCCTAAAGCAAGGAGTGTTGAAACACATTCCAGCATTTCAGAATTTGTGTTTGTTATGTGTCCACAAAATCATCTAGTCCTATATTTTAGGTAGTTACTACTTTTTAATGCTTATATTAGATTAGAAGTAGAAGTTCTAGTTATTATAGGATTTCTTTAAAGTTGGTTTTGTTTTGATATATATTATGTACATTGATTGAAATACAGAGAATCGATTTTATTTTATTTTTCCAGTTTTGTGTGTTGGCTGAATTTTGAGGAGAATCCAAAAGGACTCCATTGCAAATTCTCTCCTTGTAGAATTCTTTTTAATTCATCTTCCTATCTTTCATTGGTTCAAGAAACCAACAAAGCCCTTGGGCTATATCAACTTCAAAAAATATGTATTCCTAACTGTTAATTTTCATGTTGGGTCCGCCCGCACATGCGAGTGCGAGCCCTTGGATCTCCACCAATACTGATATTGTCCCCAACTTAACCACTTTCAACTCATAGGTGTGGTCTTTTACTCCAAAAGGCCTCGGTACTAGTTGAGGCGAGATCATCACTTATATAATTTAATTCGAAGTTTCATTTAATTGATGTGGGACTAACTTTCGGTCCACAAATTTTCAACACTCCACCTTGGACCAAAATCCATCCAAGTGGCTTTTTCTCACAAGTCCCAGTCGAACCGTCGCCTCTGATACCATGTTAAATTTTCATGGTGGGCCCGTCCGCGCACGCGAATGCGAGCCCGTGGATCTCTGCCAGTGTTGATATTATCCTCAACTTAACCACCTTCAACTCATAGACGTTGAGTTTTACTACAAAAGGCCTTGGTACTAATTGAGGGGAAATCATCACTTGCATACTTTATTTCAAAGTTTCATTTAATTGATGTGGGACTTACTTTTGGTCCACGCATCTTCAACAAATAGGGGAAAAATAAACTTAAGAAACAACGAGATTTATAAGAAAGCAAAAAAGAAGGGAGACATCAATATCCAATACATATCATGTTCAATGAGATTGTATGTAGATTAAAATACTTAGCCAAAAAGAATAATATAAGATACTAAGAAATTAAAAAGGGCAAAACAAAGCCAAAGAAAGGACCTCGGAGATTTGTTTGCCCTCGTTACTTAGTAACACTGCCTCAGAAACTCCATAATGATTTAGAAAATCTGCAAATGGAACCTACATCAGACCATATGAGCTGAGAGCAGTTAGAGAAAGTTGCAAAAGTGAAATGGGTTAAGTCAACTATGACTACTGAAGGAAATGAAGAGAATGATAGACATTCTGATTTCTGAGAAGTACAATACCAAAGAAAGACCCTTTGAACTTCCCCATGCTCGTGATCCAACTGAAAAGTCCAAGTATAATTCTTTAAAATACTTATTAGGTTCACGAGCAATAAAATAATGTTGAAAACAATTCAAAGAAGATTCAAGTCTCGAAGAAACACTCTAAGCCCACAAAAATTTTGTAGCATGTCAAATGTTAGACAACAAAAAAGATTGAAGTCTCTAAGAAACAATCTTGAAAGGAACTATACAACAATGAAGACAAACTTCTATGCGAAGAATTTCTATGGAAAAGTGAGGAGGAAACAGTACTATGAGAAACTATCATATTCATGTAAAACAGCGTACCTAAAGCATATGCATGCATGAATACTGTGAGTGATATACCATCAAAATATTGAGGAAAGCGATCTAGAACCTGAAATTGTAAGTCAGGAGATATTAGAAATGTTTATATAAAAAGGGAGCTCAAAAGAAAAAAAGTTTTAAATATCTTCTGCTAGTAAAGAAGAAACTAGAATAAGAATTCGAACTCAAGTGGGCTAAGAAAGATTTCAACATCTAGGCAAATGGTAGGTGTTTAAATAATTAACCAGCACGAGATATTGAATGAGGGCATTAAGCCTCACAAGATTTACAAAACAATTAAGAAAACAAGTATGTACAGGTTTGATAGCAACGAACTCCATTTCAATTTGCGCTAGTTGGTTGCCAGTCTCCTTGTATACTGAACTTTGACGGACCATCTCAAGTTCCTCTTCACTCCAAAATATCTAAAATGTTTTCATCAAAATATGTTGTCAGGTGTCAGGTCACATTAGTCAAATTAAAAAGTCCAACAAGAGCTCTCTTTAGAATTAGCAAAAACCTGCATATATTACAAAGGAAACATCATACATTCCAATGGTAAATTGCATGTTCTTTTGGATGGAAACTGCAACTGCAGCAGCTCTGAATCAATTTCTTCCCTTTTTTTCTCTTTTATAATTGAAGGTGTCAAAGCCCTTTTTTCAATAGTGCACAGTTCATAGATTCCGCGATCCCCATCCACTAACTAGAGGATTGAATGGTCCAATTGAATGGTCCAAGTAACCAACCGTAAATGATTAGGGACTGAAGCTTTGTTGTTGTTAATGTCAATTGAGGGATCCATTTTATCAATCAAAGCAACCAATCATGTTTGCTTTGTCAAAGATATACTCAGTACTCTTAATTAATTCACAAGAGAAACACCAGTCACATAAAATCCAAAAGCTTCCGCAATTACCGTGCTTTGCATCTCTCCTGGCCGCGGAAGACTCCTAATGTACGGTGCCCATTCAGATTCCTACGCCCAAAAACTCCCCACATCAGTACCATTCAAAGACTAAAACATCAGAGCAAGTAAAACAAAGCATAAGAAATAACCCCAAATTAACTAACACCTGCCCCAATCTCTGCTCAACTAAAATCACAAGAGCAAGCTTCGCAACGTTCCCAATGTCTTCGCCTAACAAACAATCGATTTCTGGAAGAACCCTATCTGGTGTCAATTGCTGCACAAACACATCACACCAATAAAAATCAGGGAAAATTCCTCCACCAACATTAACATTGTGTTGTACATAAAACTTAATCAAAAGTGAAGTCAAGTACCACACTAAAGGGAACTTCTAGTATGCAATCTCCGGCTCGTATAGCAGTAGAAGCGAACAACGACCTGAAAATTCAACACAATTTAATTAGTCCCAAACCCTCCCTAATTTATATAGTGGTGATTACGAGAGCTAAGTCAGCTAACCTTCCATACGAAGAGTTCCCAATTGAAAGCACGGAAGAGATGTCAAGGCCGGAATTCCTCCGCAGCCAAGGCAGGAAGTCCTCATCGTCGCTGAGCGGAAGCTCGGATGCGGAGAGTGACGAACAGTACAGATTGGAGCGGAAACGCGAGCGATGCAGAAAAAACGGGTGTCGACACCACGCATTGGGTGTGCGAAATCTCACCAACATTGCATTTAACGTAATTTTAGTTGCTTTCTGGCGCGGACTCCCACTGTAGGCAGCTATGGATGATGATTTCCCACTGTACTTTTCGTTCCTTTTCGTAGTAGTAACATTGCAGGCTGCTCCGGCGCAAGGAGATCTAACCCGATAGTTGATTCCCTTAAACGAGGTCGCCCCAGTATGGGCCGAGTGCCCAAACCTAAATGAAGAGAGCGGCTAAACCGACCCAATTTGTGCATAGAGGACTCTTTACTTTATTGTACCCCACTATTTATTTAATTAACCTGACTTTTAACAAAAAATTCTAACATACCCTTGCTCACCCTATTACCTTCCTCACCTCAACATCCCTCAATCATTTTCATTTCTCGATTGTAATCATTGTAAAGCATTTATATTAAGTCACTAAGTGTCGTATGAGTAGTTTTTTTGTTGAACAAGGTCGGATGTGGTCGCGTCGTGTCCTAAAAATGAAGAAGTGTCACCCTAGGGTTTGGACGCACAGGGCGAAGACCTATAAAGAGGTATCAGTCAACTCTGATCGAGACCTCTAAAGAGGTAACGATCAACTCCGACCGTGATTGCAAAGAGAATTCGGTCACATTGGGTGACGGAGGGATCTAACTGAGACCTCGACTCTGTGTGTCCGAGACCTCTTTAGAGGTGTCTCGTGACGACCCGCTAATTTAAAGATTATTTGATTATCTAATCTCAGACTAGAACCCAGCTCAGATCTACGTGGACGTCGCGAATTAGTCTAGGGCACGCCTACCGTGGTAAAATTTATAATGTTATAATTGCGTGATGCTTGTTTATTATGGTTTTTTTTACTATGAATTATAGCATTATGTCATGTGTACCGTTGATTATCGCATTTTAAATGAGTTACGAGTGCAGCAAATAGCGCCTCAAGATGCGTGGTACGGGAATGTGATAGCTTAGACGCATAATTTATCAATATACAATGATATTCTAAGCTAAATAATCAAACAAACTTGACCCAAAGTTGAACAAAATACTAATAGGTCAAAAACGGACTCGACGCGCCTCATGATGTACGATGACGCCGAGTAGGCGGTTAGACAAGTACCTAGCCTAATTTAGGTATGTGTACTTCAAATAAACATTAGGCTAGACAAATGAGACCAAATAATAGGCTTACGCTAATTTAAATCAACTAGGTAATAAATATGTCCCTAAGTGGTAAGTAATTTGAGAAATAAAAATCTTAAATTGACTTACTTAAATTGACACATGTGTGACACAACAACATGGCTGGAGTTATTAGGAGCCTTGGAAGGACCTCGAGATGTGTGCGAGGACTTGATGAAGTGAATTAGTATAAAAAATGGGACTTAGCCTATTTTATCTCCTCGGACATGCAAACTAGAGCATTCTTGCTCAAGAGAAGAAAAGGTTGTAGTTGCTAAGTTCTATGGATTCAAAGGAGATTTGTGAACCTAGAAGCCAAAGATTTGAGTACCTAAGCTAGGTAAGATCCTACCCTAGTCATCTCTTCTATTTTTGCTCTAATGGTGTCTTGAAATACAACCAAAAATTGGGTGTTGTTGTAAAACAAATTACAAGGGTTTTAATTGAAGTCTTCCACTATTTTTGTACCCAAATTTTAGTTTACAACACAAATTTCTTGATTGCATTAGACCCATTTCATGTTTTTGGTGATAAAATGTATTTTGAGGTTTAATGGAGTATAGTCGATGTTGTTTTTGTTAATGTTGAATTGTTGTTATTGAAGAATAAAAAGAAAAGAAGAGGAAGAGAACAAAAAAGGAAAAAAAAATGATGTCGTAGAAAGCAGAGCAATTCGTCTATGCGGAGAGACCAAGGGTGCGTGCATGCGAGACCCAGGCGGGATGGCCCATAATATTTATTTACTGCTAAGATCGGGTTTTTATCGCATTTTGGTAAGTAAACCCCACCAGAAAAACACATAGTATTTATTTACTGCTTTATGTCATTTTACCACTATATTATTCTCATTTTGGGTTTGTTTGATTACTCCACTCTCGCGTGTGTTTGTATATGGTCGACGGGACAATATGACCCCTCATCAGCTCATTCGTGATTAGCGATTCAATTGTTGCTACGGTTCAGGTCATGCCCTAGGCTACGCGTGAGAATTTCTCCATAAGTCGATGATTCGAGAGATGGTGTCGTGAGGAGTTAACTCCGACACAGATTCCTCTCCTTTGAGGCAGTTGGCCGGGAGTTGTAAACTCCCGACCAACAGAGTTCCTCATTGACTTTGGAGCCATGGCGAGGAGTTACTTCGTCACTTGAGTCTCCTCGGTCCAGTGTTATTAGTCCCCGAGTTCGGCAGATATATACCACACTCGCGTCCGACATTATTACCTTTCTAGCGACTTATCTTCATGCTTATTATCCATTTTTCAGTGCATTTCTTATTGACTAGCATGATTTGTAGCCATTTTATTTACATTCTTATTAAATGCAACTTGCGTTTCTTTTGGGGATTTACTCACTTGGCTCATCATCAACTTTTTGCATGGTTGACCGAGTGCAGATCCTACGCCGAGCCGGGGGAAGGTCGTACTTGGCAACTTCATCTGATCATCGAGAGCCTCCGCTAGCCCATCTCGTAGGTGTTTATATACATTATGTTACTACTTTTGGGTATTTTTTAGGAGACTTGATACACTGATACATGTATATTTATCATATTGTACATTTTGTCGCCTTATATACATAGTATCCTTTTGATGGGTTTTCAACTTGCTTAAGGTTTGTTAATGAAGTAAATTTATTATATTTATCATTTGCGTTTATCTAAAATAAAAGACTTTCGCTATTAATGATAACTCACACATTAGTTGAAAAGACCAAGGAACAACTAAATAACTTATCAAATAAGTTAAGTGAGATAAATAGATAGACTAACTAAACTAAATTAAGAACATATTTTCATAAAACACATGATAATTGATATAGTTAGGCTAATTGAAAAAGGTTGAGTACTTGTCGCGGGCCGTCATGGACAAGCAAGCAAATGACGTAGCATAACCTGGTGACATGTCCAGCGGCATGGCGGGGTCCAGATTGCCTTGGGGTTTGGCACCGCCGAGTTGGTGTAGTGGCCCTCGCCGCCCCGGGGTGACGTGTCTCCATGTACTCCTTGCCAACAACCCCTCCTACACGTGTACGACACCTGCCCGTCCTTTCTCTGTCTCGAAATTCGTATCCACTTGTGTGTACAACTTCACGGAAGTCGTACTTTATACCATTAATTCAAGAAATATTAATAATCAAATAAACAAATCCTATTGTGGATGTACTTTGTATAGAGATAGACGACTGTACTATCTAAGATATCTACATGTACAATGTCATGATACTCTCTAGTTCCCAAAAGAAATTAAAATATCAAAACAAACACATGTACAAGTAGTCCCCGACAGCAGGCAGTCATAGGTAGTCGCCTAAGATCCCATTGCCCTTACTTGTACTCGGATCTGCACTCAATCATCACAGAAGAAAATGGATGACGAGTCCAGTAAGTAAAATCCCAAGGAACTCATCTAAGCATTCAAATAAACAAGTGGAATTCAATAAATAATGTCAAATAAACATGCGGAATGTAAACAGACAACTGTAAGTAGAGCATCGCATGCATAGATAACAATAAAGTGCAAATGTATGTGCCTGTTCCAGTCAGACTAAACCATACTTCGGGATTCCCTTCCAGGATCCCACTAGTGGGCGCACCCAACTAGCTATCACCTGGTCCCTCTCGGTGGTCGGCGTAGACCTATGACGCACCGACACATGTAGCAGTTCATTAGCTCGGGTCATTATCAACCGAGAACTCCTGATACACATGCTATGGTCTAGAATGCATAGACACACAACGCAAAATTCGGTGGGAGTAACTCAACCAACCGTCCAAACAATGACAAGATATAGATGTAATAAAGACCACAAGGAATACTGGAAATGAATGGAAATACAAAGAGAAATAAATACTCAGAGTTGTTCAATTGGGTTTTACAAACCTCACAATGCACTCCAATACCCGTAATCAATCCCCGAGTCCAAGTCCACTGAGTCCTTGGTCGCCAATTGATCATCCGTGTCCACATATGTCCATTTATCAAAAATTCCGATTTAGCATGGCAATTTACGACCAATTTTTAAAATTTTAGGCCAAATTGCTCATTTCACGCTTTTCGAGGCAAAAACCCCGCAAAAGTCGCGTCCGACATTCCCACATATAATTTCCAAATAGAAATTCATCAATTTCTATTTATTTTATGGAAATATAATTTTTTTCGAAATTTTCCCAATTTTTCTAAAATTTTTCCCAATTTTTTTTTAGTTTGGTTTGGGTCGGGTTGACCTAAATGGGTCGGAATTCCAGACCACCGAACCGAATTGATCCAGGCTAGGCCCATGTGGGTGGGTGCACACGCGCACGCATCCGATCGAACCAGCTCTCTGGTTCGATCGCTAATTATTTTTTCTTCTTGCTATTGGGTTGGGGTTGCTCTCCACCCCAACCCCTGTGGAATCGATGGCAGGGGAGACGCCCATGCCATCTCCACCTTCGGCCTCGGCCTCCATGGCCAGACCCCCCTCTCGGCCACCATGGCCGAAACACCTAAACCCACAACAAAATCAACTATGACTCACCTTGATCGTGACGTTTCCACCATCTCTTCTCTCCTTCTCGGCTTCTTCTTCTCCTCATCCTCTCTGTTTCTTCTTCTTCTCGGCCTCCCGATCAGTTGTGTGAGTGAGAGTGGTGAGAGAAAAGGTGGTAGGGAGAAAAGATAAGTATTGTTGACTTATAGGCACATCTCCACTCACATGTGCATCTCTATGCATCCACAACCCTCCATTTACTCCAACCTAACACTTACTTGACTCCGAATTGTGACACGTTTGAGACACTCGCTTGTGTTTTAAGCACAAAAATGCCATTTTCGGGCGTTTTGAAACCCGATTTCGCGTCCGAACCGCGACATACCGTCACTAGCCACCTAATACCCATTCCATATTAGTTACTTGGCCAATTTTTATTTAATTTGTGTGTTTTAGTTTCTCCCGACCTAATATTCGGTCCCGTCAACTACCCGTTACCCTCGTTGACACGCATATCGAAGCGAATACAATTCACATAATCTTGTACGTATTGTTATGCAACATACACACATGCGATGTATTTCAATAAATTGCACCGCAAATAAGCATCCAACATACAATAAACTATCGTACCTAGGTCCCCGTGTGTCTTAGCCTACTGCGGCGTCCACGTAGATCTGAGCTGGCGTCCACGTCTGTAAATTCGAGATAATTAACGACATTAATAAAATGGGCCGTTACAGTTCTTCCCAACTAAATAGAATTTCGTCCCGAAATTTAACTATAACCCAATTCCCATACCAGAGAATAGCTGAGGGTATTGCGTCCTCATCATCGACTCGAGCTCCCAAGCGAGTCCCTCCGTCCTATGATGCTGCCAACGAACTAGGACCTTCGCGAGTTCCCTGTTCCGGAGAATCTGTACTCGACGGTTAACGATCTCTATCAGTATCTCCTCATAGGTCACGTCATGCTGTATCTCCACCTGTCCCAACTCAATCGTCGGTCTCGGCCCTGACCTAGCGAGTCTTAACATTGAAGTGTGAAATGTCGGATGAACCCCAGCTAACTCGGCAGGTAACTCCAACCGATATGCAACAGTGTCTACTCTTTGTGCAATCTAGTATGGCCCAATGTATCTCGGTGCGATTTCCCTTAATGCCAAATCTCTATTGACCTTTCCAAGGATAACCTTCAAATACACCATATCGCCCTCGTCATAGCTCGGACCACTCGCGATACCTATCCGCGTATTTCTTCTCAATCTATCCCGTGCGCTTGCGAGCTTTCGAAGAATTTGTCGGATTTTCTCTGTGCGATCAACAACTATCTCAGGCCCTACTATCACTGTATCTTCTGGCTCTGCCCAACACGCATGTGATCTACAGGGCCTCCCATACAGTGCCTCAAATGGTGGCATGCCAATGCTCGCCTGATAGCTGTTATTGTATGCAAACTCACACAGAGGCAGATAATCCTCCCACGAACCCCCAAACTGTAATATACAAGCCCTGAGCATATCTTCCAAAATCTGGAGCAGTCGCTCTGACTGTCCGTCAGTTTGAGGATGATTAGCCGTACTAAACTGCAACCTGGTGCCAAACTGTTCCTGCATTGCCTCCCATAGTTTCGAGGTCAATCTGGGATCTTTGTCTGACACAATGGAAACTGGCACCCCATGAAGTCTAATAATCTCACGCTCAAACAATATGCTCAGCTAGGGAAACGTGTATTTCATTGAGATTGGAATGAAGTGAGCCGACTTCGTCGGTCCATCAATCACTACCCAAACTGCATCGTGACGCCTCGATGTTTGCGGTAGCCCACTAACGAAATCCATAGTGATATGTTCCCATTTCCACTATGGAATGGGTAACGGCTGTAGTAATCCACCGGGTCTTCAGTGCTCAACCTTCACCTGCTGGCAAATGTGACAACTCCTAACGTACGCACCTACGTCAGTCTTCATCCCTGACCACCAGAATAGTCGCATCAAATCATGGTACATTTTGGTCCGACCGAGATGAACTGTGTAACGAGACCGGTGTGCATCCTCCAGAATCCCGTCTCGTATCTCCTGATCCGCAGGTTTCCACAATCTCCCTCGGTATCTCAAACATCGATATGTGGTTTCTGCCCAATCAGTGCATTCCGATTCTGTGACAGACCACTGACCCACTCATAGAGCCCATCAACCCTCTGACACTCGGCAACCCGTTCAATCGATATAGTCGGTATCTTCATCTGACAACAAATGTGTTATTCTCGCCGTAGTTGATAACTCGACCATGCATATAACTGATGTTGCCTGTAATAAGCCATGCTCATGTGTTATCTGCTGCAGAACAGTCTGACTGTCGAGTCCACTTCTGCTCAATGCGTCTGCTACAACGTTCGCTTTTCTAAGGTAATACTCAATAGCGAAGTCGTAGTCCTTCAGCAACTCCAGCCATCTCCGCTGGCGCATATTCAAATCCCTTTGAGTGAAAAATGTACCGTAAACTCTGGTGATCTGTATACAACATGAATCGCTCTCTATAGAGATAGTGCCTCCAAGCCTTCAGTGCAAAGACGACCGCCGCAAGCTCCAGGTCGTGCACTGGATAATTCCCTTCGTGAGGTCTCAACCGTCTGGAAAGATAGGCAACTGGTCTACCATCCTACATCAACATATCCAAGACCAATGCCCGATGCATCTGTATATACTGTCAAGGTCTTGCCCGACTCGCAATGTCAATACTGGTGCAGATGTCAATCTTCGTTTCAATTCACAAAAGGCCTGTTCACACTCATCTGACCAGTCAAATCTGACGTCTTTCTTAGTTTGTCTTGTCATCGGCGCCGTGATCGAGGAAAAATCATGCACAAATCGCCGGTAGTATCCGGCCAGTCCAAGGAAACTCCATATATCAACCACAGACTCAGGCGTCTTCCAATCAATGATCACCCTAATCTTTTTTGAATCTACTGAGATACCCTGCTCACTGATAACATGGCCTAAGAATCTCACCGCACTAAGCCAAAAGTCACACTTGCTAAACTTGGCGTACAGTCGGTGCTCTCGCAGTGTCGTCAAAACTGTCCTAAGATGTCCTTCGTGATCCTCACGGGTCCTGCTATAGATCAAGATATCGTCGATGAACACGATGACAAATCTGTCCAAATACGGCCTCATGACCACTGTGCATCAGGTCCATAAAAATCGCTGGAGCGTTCGTCAGCCCAAACGACATGACTGTGAACTCAAATAACCCGTATCTCGTGCTGAAAGCGATTTTCTGGATATCCACTTCTCGAATCCTCAACTGGTGATAATCTGAGCGAATATCAATTTTCGAGAAGAATCTGGCACCCGTAAGCGAATCAAACAGATCGTCAATCATAGGAAGTGGGTAGCGGTTCCTCAAAGTTACCTGATTCAGCTTCCTATAGTCGGTGCACATCCTTATCGTACCATTTTTCTTCTTCACAAACAATACTGAAGCTCCCCAAGGTGACATACTAGGGTGAGTGAAACCCTTCTCCAACAGCTCATCCAACTGTCGTCTCACCTCCTCCTGCTCCGTTGGTGCTATGCGGTAAGGTCGACTGGCAATCGCCTGCGTCCCTTAGTATCAGCTCGATTATGAACTCAACAGCTCGCGGCGGTGGCAATCCGGGTAAATCATCTGGAAATACATCGACAAAATCCCTAACCACCGGAACGTCCTCAATCCGTACCCTCGTCGGAATCTCCGGCTCAACTATCGCCGCAAACGCCTCCATCTCCCGTACTGTAGCTAGTCGACCTCTCGTGATGGGTAAGTCCGTTGTCGATCCAAGTAATACGATCTCCGATATTCTAGGAATACGAAACTCTATCCTCTTACCGTAATAGTCTATCCGTGCATGATAGGATGCTAACCAATCCATCCCGAGTAGTGTGTCAAACTCTAAGTACTCTAATACTCGAAGATCACCTGGTAGCTGATGTCCCTCCACCTATATCATCACGTCTCTACATACTCGGTTAGGGTATATCTTATCCTCAACAGCCATACTGAGGACAAGATGTGGGTCTAGTGTTTGTGTAACTAACCCTAACAATCCAACAATACGTCCAGCAAGAAACGATAACGTGCTACCAGAATCAAACATAGCATGCATAGGGCGACCAAATATAAGTAACGTACCTTCAACGAGCTGCCTAGTCGCCCCGCTATTTGGTTGTGCTAACGCATGCGCTTTATCTCTTGCATGGTCGACCCTTCTCCCGTCTATCATCTCTCCGACCTCTATCCGGATGATCCATCGATCTCTTCTACCTCGATTCGACCAAGAACTCGCCCGACAGTATTTGTACCTACGATTCGACCAAGAACTCGCCCGATCGTACCTCCCTACCATCACACGTCGCGCCGACATGCAATTTCTTAAGTTAAACTCAAACACCTTAAATAAGCTTAACACACTAACTGAAGGTCTAAACACATTATAAAACATGTCAAATGATGCTAGGAGCATAGGGAAGAAGCTCGAAGGTTCGGCTACGAGTTTTAAGGTGTCGAGAGATCAGATTAGCATAGGAGCTTGGCATGGTCTGTAAGTAAACTGATCGAGATATTTATTTCCATTTCTTTCCATTATGCTTCTTGATTACAGTCATTTGGATTGATATGCTATTGTAATCTAGATGCCTTGACTTTGTTGTTTTCTCTCATTTCATGAGTTTGTTATCATGACATTGGTTTTTTTTAAATGGTATTCATTGACTCTTAATCATGTATTATGTCATTCTTGGTTGTTCAGAGTGTTCATAGAAAAACATGCTATTAGGCGAATGAATTGTGGTGTTGTAAATCATATTCCTTTGTGATCATTTAAGCTATACCATTTTGGACTCCCTTATTGTCTTATTTTTTGAGTTGTAAAAGTAGATCTTGTAGCTAGGACCATTATAGAGATGGACGCGACACACGGGGTCACTAAATTCTCGAGGTTTTCGAGATCTCACCACTAGCTTGTGCATCACACGGGGTATGGGACCCGGGGTTGTTGGCAAGTATACTTCACATGTAAGGGGCACTTGTGAATTTTCATATTAATGTAAAAAGGGCAATCATGAGCATATTTACACCTTAAATAGTGGAACAGAGTTGATATGATTTAACTTCGTAGTCAACCTGCCCTATATCATTACTGCTTATATGAGTGTCAGTTTCATGATGTTTAACTAAAGTATATCATTACTGCTTAAATAGTGGAACATAGTTGATATGATTTAACTTCATAACATGATTCTTTTTTCAGCTTTTTTTGCTATTATTATTATTTTAGATACTTGTTGTATATTTAGAAATGTGGATAAATGTCCCTCGGTGTTACTTTCTACATTACTGTACTCGTCATTTTTTTTATGACGGTGGGTGCAGATACTTTGAGTAGTAGACCAGGGAATGAGAAAATTGAAGATTAATTTTGAGCCGACGGATGATAGTTTCTGCTACTTGAAGGTGATCATTTTGTGTATTTATTATTTATGTCTTTTATATAACTTTGGGTTATATATTGGGATGAGAGGTTAGGCTTCCCTACTGTTTCATGTATTACTTTGGTTGGTATAATATGACCGTCTATTTACCTAGTTTCCACATTAAATGTTTCTATAAATGCTTCCGCGAATTTTATTAAGTCTTCCGCTGATTACTAAAGTATTGATAACAATCTCTTAATTAACTAAGATAATATTAAAATGAATATTAACTAAGTTATGTGTGTGTGACAAGGTGAATGAGGTGAAAAGGCTGACTAATACGTTGTTGAGTTCTACGTGGTGTGAATTAGGGCTTAATGACGGATTAAGCCGGACGGTACCCGATCTGGGGAGCCTGGCTATCACAGATAGTTAGTGGTTTGCAAGTCATGTTATAAGCCATTAGATTAGTCTCGAGATACGTGTGTACCTTAAGATCAATGGCTATAAATCAACCTTATCATATATATATAATGCATGAAATGAACATGCAATTGATCTCATTTGCTTAACTTGTTGAAGAAGCAAAGCTGGAGAGGAAGATCAAGGAGAAAATCAGTGATTTGTGAAGGAGATTTTGATGGATTTGAAGGCGTAGATCAAGGTGGAAGTGTTCATCAATTAGTTAAGTTAATTTTCATTAGTAGTTTTGATAATATTAGAGGTATTAAATCAGCTGTGGTTTTTGTGTGATTTCAGAGGTTAAATAAGTTTATTTTCCAAATTGGGTTGCATATTTGGATTTATTGCGAAAACCATTAAATTTGCTATAAAGAAGTTTGGAATTCGGAGTTAAATCGACCAAGTTACGATCAATCAAAATGTTAGGTGCATTCTTGAGTTTTATTAAAAATGCATGCATGTCTTGATAGTTTAATGAATATATATAAAGTGTATGTTGATTTTAATGCTATGGTGTATGTGTTGGGTCTCTTGTGGAGGGAAATAGGGATCCAAGGTGATGGAGATGGCCAATTACCCAAAAATCCGAAGTACATAATTTTTGAGTTTTCATGCGTTTAGAGCACTAGGCGTGCTAGATAGCGCGCTACACGCAGGTAGCGCACTAGTAAGTGTGGGTAGCGTACTAAGGGAGTCACTAGTGTGCTAGATAAACTACCCAGCGCGCTAGGTGCTCTTGACACCACACTGACTGCAATTTCTTAACTTAAACTCAAACACCTTAAACAAACTTAACACCATAACTAAGGATCTAAAAACAGTCTTAAACATATCAAATGATACCAGGAGCCTAAGGAAGAGTCTCGGAGGTTTGGGTATAATTTTTAAGGTGTCGAGAGATTGAATTAGCATATGAGCTTGGTCTGGTTTGTAAGTAAACTGATTGAGATATTTATTTCCATTTCTTTTCCATTATGTTTCTTGTTTACAGTCATTTTTACTGATGAGCCTATTGTACTCTTGATGCCATGACTTTGTTGTTTCATCTCATTTCATGAGTTTGTTATCGTGGCATTGGTTTCATTGACTATTATTCACATGCTATGTCATTATTGGTTGTTAAGTGTGTAAATCAAGTAGAATAACATGCTATTAGGTATGTGATTTATGGTGTTGTGAATCAATTCCTTTGTGCGTTAGTTATTCAATCACTTTGTTGGATTCCTAAATTATGTCACTTCTTGAGTTGTGAAAGTAGTTCTTGTATCTAGGACCATTATAGAGATGAGCGAGACACACGGGGTAATTTCCTGAGATATCAAGATCTCACCAGTAGCATGTGTGGCACACATGTTATGTGACCCAGGGTTGTCAGCAAGAATATATAAACGATTAATTATGGAGGCGTAGAGCTCAGCTCCGACCTTCAACAGAGGTGTAAAACACAACTCCACCTTGAGATAGTGGAATAGATTTGATTTTATTTAAATTTATAGTCAATCGGCCCTATATCATTACTGCTTAGCCGAGTGTTAGTTTCAGGTTGTTTAACTGGAGTATCTTATAACATGATCCTTTTGCAGCTTTAATTGCTATTGTTATGCTTTCAGATACTTATTGAATATATTTGGAAATGTGGATAAATGTCTCTCAGTGTTACTTTTTGCATTACTGTACTCACCGTCTTTTTTATAAAGGTAGGTGTAGATACTTCGAGTAGCAGACCAAGGAAGGAGAAGATCGACGAGTAATTTCGAGCCGACGAAAGATAGTTCCTACTACTTTTATAGGTGATAATTTTAGTGTATCTATTACTTGTGTCTTTTTGTATAACTTTGAGTTGTAGATTGAGTTGAGAGACTAGACTTCCATATTATTTCATGTATTACTTTGGTTGGTTTATATGATCGTCTATTTACCTGGTTTCCATAATAGGTGTTTTTTTATAAATGGTTCTACTAATTTTATTAAGTCTTCCGCTGATAATTAAAATAATGTTAATGACTTCTTAATGAACTGTGTAAGTCATAATTAAATCTAAATGAATAAAGTCTATTGTAAATGTGTGTAACGAGGCGAATAGGATGTATAAGTTGACTAATACGTGGTTAAGTCATATGTAGCGTGGATTAGGGCTTAATGATGGTATTAGGCCAGGCGATACCCAGTTTGGGGAACCGTTCTGTCACAGTTGGTATCAGAGCCTAGGTTTGTAGAGCCTATGTGATAGAATATTAGTTAATACTATGATATACCAATGTCACAGTTGGTATCATAGCCAACATTAAAAATAATTAACTTATGAATTTCCATAAAACACAAATTTTAGATGTGGAAACCAGACGGTCCTTGCCTATAAACTATTAGTTGGGAAGTAAGCGAATGTGAGTTGGGGATTGCTATAAGTATATGTTATGTTTTGTACTTATATATATGCAATATTTAAGTAGTGGCTGATATCGCGATCGCTATCACATTCAGACGACGATGTCAGATCAGTGCGAGGGTGGAGTCGTTAATGCCAGCGGTAGTTATTATACAGTATCGGCTGAGGGTTTTTAGAGGCTATTAGATAGAGTTGGGGCATAGGGTCAGCAGTTGGCCGACTTCATTTCAGATATGACGATGCGTATGTTCGCACTTGCACGATCGGTTACTATCGCTCTGTTTCGACTGCAGCAGTATCGACACCTGAGATATACATTATTACGACTGATGATATGCAACAATAGACTAACACAATCACTACACAGGATGTCAGATAATCGAGCTCCTCAAAATTGTACGAGCACACTTGGTTTCACCATCGTCCTACTATGACAGTACTTTTAGTACCTGAGATTCCGATTGTATCGGCTATTACTACCATTGTACTACGATCACCCAAGCTACCTATAACGCCGACAATACCTATTGCACTGGAGATGTTTTTCGCGGTAGTACCAGTAGGGACTCTGGTTGACACTACACCTGCATTAACTAAGAACAATAGGAAAAGGAAGAGAGGCAAGGGATTGAAGAAAATGCCTGAAGGGTCTAGTACATCTAAATCAGAGATACCAATCACCACTGCAGTACCGTGCGTACACACTTCTTCATTGGCACGTGCGGTAGTGAGTAGACTTCCATCCATGTCTCCGATTGTTATGGTTCCACCTATCTTTGTTCTTGAGTTTGTCAGCCAATCGTGTCAGATAGTGCAACCAATGCAACAATTTAAGCAAACTCAGGGTATTAAGACCAATATGCATTGGGACAGGAGCAGAGACTCATCCAAGATCGACTAAGTTGACAGAGCAGGTGAGACATATGACGTGCTGCAGATATGGTCAAAAGGGACACATCATGAGTTGCGGTCCACAATCAGAGAGTAGCATTCTCGTGCCACCACAAGAAGGTTTGGTATTATCATCATCGCAGATTCAACGTCAGTAGACATCAGGCAACAATGGCCGAAATGCACTAAGGTAGGGATGGACTCTGAGTGCAGTTACAAAGTGGAAGAGATTACTGACACATTATAGATGTCGTCAGATTGGATACATAGTTCGAAAGTGTCAACAAGCTGCAGATTTACTTCAGCTAGAGATAGAGAGTGGGGTTAGAGATAGTGGCATTAGTCCACAAAGACAGAGATTGGTGCACAGTCATGTGATCTCGCCAACACTGAGAAGACAGCCGATGTGCTACGAATGTAGACAGATCTGATACATGCTTAGACAATGTTCGCAGCTTCACGACTATCAACAACTTACCATGCAGCCACATGCTAGTCATAGAGCTCATGTGGAGACATAGCCAAATTCGGAGACGACACAAACCCTGGTAAGGGTATGCATTTAATTGTTATTACATTAATCACACACTGTTTGACTTAAGTATAACAGTTGTTGCACTAGTGATTTAGAAGTTAAAATTGATCACTAGACTGGCGAGAATAACTCAAATAAGTCCATATTACGTGAGATAATAAGATAATGAAAGTAGTGTAGCCTGATAAGCACACTAAAAACTTTCATAAGGAAAAATATGCCTTATGAGATTTCTCTTGAGTATTATGACTAGAGTGTTGTATATTATGATAGTGTGCATGTGGTAGCTCATCATAGACTCACCCACAGTAATATTTGAACCCAAGGTAAGCGGTCAGTAGATTCACCTGCGGTAGTTGAGAAACACGGGCTTTGAGGCTGGTATTATTTGACATTTTTGATAGGGTAATTATTAAGAGAATAAAATGAGAAAAATTATCTTGTATGTTTTAAATGATGGAGAAATGAGAGTCGACTAGCGAGTGACTCCAATTCTTTTTAAGAATAAGACTGGGTTATAAGATTAATCTTGTGATTAAGTTTAATTTCGAGGACGAAACTTCTATTACGTAGGAAGACTGTAACGGCCCAAAATTTACTAATAGTGAATTAGTCCCTAATTAAGGTAATGGACCTGAGATGTGGCTCGAAAGTCGGTACACAGTCCGAACACTCAGTGTGAGGACTGAGTAATATAGTATTTTTGAGTGATGGATGCCTATTGTGATTTATATGTATAGACTACTAAGTCACTCCTACTAGTATATAAATGTTGAGACGTGAGCGAGACATACCTCGAGATGCGTACCGGCATGGGACCGAGGTAGTGAGTGATGTTGTAAGTTTAATTTAAGTGTAATGTAGCTTATTTAATTGAATTGAGGTGGCTAAATTTTGATTTACATTAATGAAGCCTAAAAGTTAGAAATATAAAACATTAGTCATTGATGTACCTCGAGATACGTGTGAACTCATCACAAGACCAATTAAGTTATGAAATGGTTTTAGCAAGGAGAGTTAGTGGTTTGTAATTTATGTTATAAGCCATTAGATTAGTCTCGAAGTACGTGTGTACATTAAGATCAATGGCTATATATCAACCTTATCATATGTATATATATGTAATGCATGAAATGAACATGCAATTGATCTCATTTTCTTAACATGGTGAAGAAGTAAAGCCGGAGAGGAAGATCACGGAGAAAATTAGTGATTTGTGAAGGAGATTTTGATGGACTTGAAGGTGTAGATCAAGGTGGAATGTTCATCAATTAGGTAAGTTAGTTTTCATTAGTAGTTTTGATAAAATTAGAGGTGTTAAATTAGTTGTGGTTTTTGTGTGATTTCAGAGATTAAATGAGATTATTTTCAAAATTGGGTTACATATTTGGATTTCTTGCAAAAAACCATTAAATTTGCTATAAAAAAGTTTGTAATTCAGAGTTAAATTGACCAAGTTACGATCGATCAAAGTGTTAGGTGTGTTATTGAGTTCTATATGAAGTGTATGCTGATGTTGTTAATATGGTGGATGTGTTGGGTCCTTGGTGGAAAGTAACAGGGAACCAAGGCGATAGACATGGCAATTGGAGGAGGAAACCCATAAATTCGAAGTGCAGAGTTTCTGAGATTTCCTACGTTTAGCACACTAGGCGTGCCAGCTAATGCGTTACTTGCGTGTAGCACTCTAGTAAGTATGGGTAGTGCGCTAAGGGAGTCACTAGCGCGCTAAGGGAGTCACTAGCGCGCTAGATAAACTACCCAGCGCGCTAGGTGCTCTTGACACCACACTGACTGCAATTTCCTAACTTAAACTTAAAGACCTTAAACAAATTTAACACCATAACTGAGGGTCTCAACACATTCTTAAACATATCAAATGATATTAGGAGCCTAGGGAAGAGTCTCAGAGGTTCGCGTACGAGTTTTAAGGTGTCGAGAGATTAGATTAGCATAGGAGCTTGGCGTGGTTTATAAGTAAACTGATTGAGATATTTATTTCCATTTCTTTTCCATTATGCTTCTTGTTTACAGTTATTTGAACTGATGAGTTTATTGTACTCTTGATGCTATGAATTTATTGTTTCATCTAATTTCTTAAGTTTGTTATCATGACATTGATTTCTATTTAAGTGGTATTCATTGACTCTTATTCACGTGCTATGTCATTCTTGGTTGTTAAGTGTGTAAATCAAGTAGAATAGCATGTTAATAGGTAGGTGATTTATGGTATTATGAATCCATTCCTTTGTGCGTTAGTTATGCAATCACTTTGTTGGATTCCTAAATTGTTTCATTTCTTGAGTTGTGAAAGTAGTTCTTGAATCTAGGACCATTATAGAGATGGATGCGGCACACGGGGTCACTAGAATTTTGGAGATGTCGGGATCTCACCAGTAGTTTGTGCGGCACACGGGTTATGGGACCCAAGGTTGTCGGCCATAATATATAAACGAGTAATTATAGAGGCGTAGAGCTCAGTTCCGACCTTCAACAGAGATGTAGAGCACAGCTCCACCCTGAGATAGTGGAATATAGTTGATGTGATTTAAATTTATAATCAACCGGCCCTAGATCATTACTTGTTTAGCTGAGTGTCAGTTTCAGGTTGTTTAACTAGTGCATCTTATAGCTCGATCATTTTTCAGTTTTAATTGCTATTGTTATGCTTTTAGATACTTGTTGAATATATTTGGAAATGTGGATAAATGTCTCTCAGTGTTACTTTCTGCATTACTCTACTCACCATCCTTTTTATGACGGTGGGTGTAGATACTTCGAGTAGAAGACCAAGGAAGGAGAGGATCGACGAGTAGTACTGAGCCAACGGATGATAGTTCCTGTCACTTTTGTAGGTGATCATTTTGGTTTATCTATTACTCATGTATTTTTGTACAACTTTGGGATGTAGATTGGGTTGAGAGACTAGACTCCCCTACTGTTTCATGTATTACTTTGGCTGGTTTATGTGATCGTATGTTTACCTAGTTTCCATAGTAGGCTTTTTTTTTAATAAACGTTTGTGCTAATTTTATTAAATCTTCCGTTGATAATTCAAATAATGTTAATAACTTCTTAATGAACTGTACAAATTATAATTAAATCTAAATGAATAAAGTCCATGTTAAATGTGTATAACAAAGCGAATGGGATGTATAAGCTGATTAATACATGGTTAAGTCCTATGTAGCGTGGGTTAGGGCTTAATGATGAGATTAAGCTGGGTGGTACCCGATTTGGGGAACCGGGCGGTGACATAAATGTCACTAGAGCCACATAATGAAAATTAAACTTCCAACAAGGAAAAAAAACATAAAACTTCTAACAAGGTAAAGAAAATGAATAATTTTTAACAAGGGGAAGACAAACCAACTATCAAATGAAAAAAAACAAAAGAAAATACCTACCAACAGTCGTACAACTCATGAACAGACAAGTGTCTAGCAACTAAGATTGAACTAATCTTCTCATATTTGAAACATATATGTAGTTTATTGAATAAATAAAACATAAAAAGATGTGATTGTAATTGTCGTTAATCAAAAGAGAAGATCGACGATGGTTTAAGACCTTGAATCATTCTTTTAAGAAATAGTTATTTAGTGTTGAAAGTTAGATACAAAATAGACGATGGCTTCATGGTTATATCATGTAGTCCGCAACATCATAAAGAGAGAAAAATGTTGAGAGAGAAGAGAAAGAAAAAAATGGAGAGAAAAGAGCACCAATATTTTATTTTATTATTTTTTAATTTTCCACGTGGTGTCCTGCACCAATTGTACCTACTAATCCTTGCTCAAACATTGACGGACCCCATTTATGGGCGACCTTTCCAACCAAATGTTTTTCCATCAACAAGACGCAAACTCAAGCCCTTTCTTAAGGGCACAAATATCAAAGTATATAGTTATTCTGCATAATTAATATAATTATTTACTAAAAATGCCCTATGGCGACCTCAAGCCCCAAGGGAAACCGGGCACCGCCACATTGCCAGACACGTCACCAACCATGCCACGTCAATGTCTTACATGTCCTAACTTAGTAATTTTCGTGTCTTAATGGTAATTTTACAAGAAATTCAAATAAGTTAAGCTAATTCTAAGTTGTAGTTCCAAGTTAAGTATTTTTCACATTTTATTAAGTGAAATAATTATAGCGGGAGTCTTTAAAGCATGCATATAAGGTATTTAGTAATCTTATGCATTTATAACAACCTTACTGGGTGGAAACCTGATATAAGATACCATGTATATTCAAAAAGTGGCGATAAGTATACAAAAGAGTGTGATTATATACATGTATCGTGTCTCAGTCTCCCATATAACCCAAAAAGATATTAAGTAAATATAATAGTAAATGAACACCTATGCAAAAAATTGATGGGTTTGCTGGATTAAAGGTTGTCACTTAAACCTCCTTGCCTCGGCTCGTCGTAGGATCCATAATTTGTCATCAAAAATTAACAAAATTCCAGTGATTAAATCCCAGAGAAAGTGAGTTAGTATTCAAAGAAATCAATAAAAATGGCTACAATTCATGTAATTTAATAAGGACGGAAAGTAAAGCAATCACATGAAGATAAGTCGCTAAAAAGTCTAAGACTGGACTCGAGTGTAGCATGAAAAAATAACTCTGGTTGACATTTGGGAACTGGTTTCACTGAAGGGAGAGGAAACCCAAGACGATAAACCTCACCAAATATTTCATGGTCGAATTAGAGGAAACCCATGAACGGTAGAACCCTGTCTAAATATCTCTCGAGAGAAAACTTGTGACGGAGATTTTATGTCCCTGTCAAACATCTCTCAACTTAGCGGGTCCTACGAGAATTATCCACCGCGTAGCCCCGATATGAGCAACTACTTAAACAGTGTGATGTAGCTAGCCTAGGGTTGTGAGTTTATGTCTGACTGACCCCGTCGATAAACACAGATACACAGGCAGGAGTTGATGATATCGATAATATGGTGTAGCGAATAGCACATTAAATAGGAATAATAGAATAAGTGCTAAAATTTAAAAGAATTCTAACATGCATTTCTCGTGAGTTTACTTACCTCGAGCAGAGGCATATTGTTGGGGCATGTGTCATAGGTCAATTTATGAACATTGTTTCTATTATTATTTTGGTTTATAAAATAAAGGATTTCATTTGTTGTTTTTAATAACTGGTTTACATATTTACATTATAATAAGATTCAAGAATGTTTACTGAAATATCATTAACGTCCCTTGTCGATCATTATACTGAGAACTATAATGAATTTAGTGTAATGACCCGCTCTAATTAATCCTGATAAATTAGTTAATTACAGATTATGACCTTAAGTTCGGACCCACATAGACGCCTCGAATAAGTTCAGGGCATGGCTGACAAGGTAAATTATACTTATTTTGTGTGATACGTGTTAATTTATTGTATTATTATTAAATATTCATGTCGCACTAGTGTTAGGACTTTCATTGGTCGCATTGTGTGCGTGTAGTAATAGGATGCACGTAATGTACGAGTATGGGGTAGTATAAGGGTTAAAGAACATTTTTTTTTTTTGCGAAAGTAGATGTAGTTTATTTCAAACCATTAGTAAGTACATTAATAAGGAACGAGGGTACAGTAGACCACCCGCACCATTCAGACATAAAACTAGCCTTCATGGCAAGCATATGGGCTGCTAACCTTGCTAATCTCCAAACTAAACTCACATCATATGACCTTAAGTCCGTTATTAACACCTTACAATCATAGTTTAAGGAGTGTGTATTTTAGATATTCACCTTCGTTGTTGTCATTTTTTCAATCAACTCAAAATCTCCCTAAAATCTAAAGCACGCCTTTCTTGGTTCAGTACTCCCTAAATTGTCCCCTATTGCTGCAATAAAAGAGCCATTCTCATATCCCGATTCTGACCCATAAGAGCTTACACCTTTGTCTTTAAAAGCTGACATCAACATTGCAAATTACTTCTCCCCTTTTTGGTTTAATCCACTTGGTCATAGCTTGGACATTCTTTACTCCTCCTTGTACTAGTCTACACTGTGGGCTCGCTTACCAATGCTCCATTAGATTGAATCGTGCCCTTGAACAATATGGTTTGGAGGGTTACTACTACCCTTCCACACTATGGAGTTTTTGTTGTTCCATGTTAGAGTAAATCATTAAAAGTGGTGTATGTGTATCTCGAGGATAACTCGTGGTGTATGTTGTTTTGAGTTGTAAGTGTGTGTTGAGTTGTTGTATTAATCATTTGTTGTAAACATCGAGATGGACGGTGTGGATGTATTCTTTGATTCATATAAATAACATCACGGGAGCATCGGCGATTTTCTTTGAGTTTCTGTTTGGAAACCACAATGGGAGATCAAGATTTTCTTGATCTTCTACATCAAAACTATCGAGCCTACGGGCTAGCAGAAAGTGGTTTGATCAACGTGAGAACGTCCGGGTGGATGAAGCTGGTTCGGTGGTGGAAGAAGCAAGTCAAGGTTCTCTAAAATCTCATCTCTGGAGGTACTGTTTCAAGATCCGAAAAGACGAGATCGAGAAGAGGAATCGCTAGATCTAGAAGTAAGAAAGGATCTAGATCTCACCGGATACGGTGACTTTGAAGACGAATGTCAAAGTTCGATTCTGGATCGAGATCTGGAGTTTCTTGAAATTTCTGGTTTCAAGATACGGATCTGATCTCTATCTGTGCGTAGATCTACACGGTTTGTGAAGAGACAAGCGAAGTCTTGTGAGGCTATTTGGTGTGGATCTGGAAGTATGGCATACGGTTCGTCCCGTCGGTGTCGATTTCGAGGTGGAGGTTCGGTTTGAACTACGGAACTAAATATGAATTGTTTATTATGCTGCTCCCTAATGCTTCGACCACCACCTATGTGTCTACCTAGATATTCACCTTTGTTGTTGTCATTTTTTTCAATCAACTCAAAATCTCCCTAAAACCTAAAGCTTCTGCCTTTCTTGGTTCCAGTACTCCCCTAAATTGTCCCTCATTGCTGCAATAAAAGAGCCATTCTCATATCTGATTACAGCCCCATAAGAGCTTACACCTTTGTCTTTAAAAACTGCAACATAAACATTGCAAATTACTTCTCCCCTTTTTGGTTTAATCCACTTGGTCATAGCTTGGACATTCTTTACTCCTCCTTGTACTAGTCTACACTCATGGGCTCGCTACCACTCCATTAGATTGAATCGTGCCCCTTGAACAATATGGTTTGGAGGGTTACTACTACCCTTCCACACTATGGAGTTTTTGTTGTTCCATATGCTCAAATAGAGCATGGATGCCATCTCCATCTCCTCGCATGTGTAATGCTTAAACATGAAGTCTAGCTAATTGATTAAATCTCTAGATTGGCCAATGTCTATATTCACTTGGATCTCATTTAAGCAAGGTGATGCAACATAGCATGAAAGATGTCTTCAAAGTCGTACTTTCATACTGGACAAAGAGTATCAATTGGGACTCTCCTACCATTAAGATTGAGAGTCGTTGGGAGAAAATCTCTTGCTGGTCTCCATTTGAAATTTTTCTCATTTGGGGGGACCTTTAAGTGCCACAATTGCTGCCAATGTTGAAACACAAGTGGAGGGGCTCCTATGTTTTGATTCTCTGTAATCACACGATACCCACTCTTTACTAAGTATATACCCTTTTACTCTCCACTCCATATCCATACGTCTTCTCGCTTGCTAATACTTAAAGGGATTGAGAGAACGAAAGATTGGTATCTCCCACTGATGATGTTTTTTACCACATCAGCGTCCCATGAATGCCCATCCATGGTAAACAACAAACTGATCTTCTGGCCTTCTAGGTCTACCATTAGGAGTGATTTAACTTTTGGGTTTGCTTTGTCAAGCAACCAGGCATCCATGAAAATATGGATGAGGTTACCATCACCAACGCGGTACCTACACCCTTCTCGCAGTTTCGACAATGAGGAGAAGATACTCCTTTAAATATAGCTTGGATTCGAGCCTATGGTAGCATCCCATACATGGGAATTTGGAAAATACCTAGCCTTCAAGAGTTTCGCAGCAAGAGAATCTGGATTTGTAACCAGTTGCCATCCTTGTTTTATCAACATTTCTAAGTTAGAATCTCTACTCTCCGCATCCCTAAACCCCCAGTTTCTTAGGTGTACACATCTTGTGCCACTCGCACTATCGTATTCCTATCTCCTTTTCTACATCAGACAACCACTAAAACTTGTTCATGAGAGTTTCCAGTTAGTCATGCAACCACTTCGGGAGTAGAAATATGCTCATAACATACTCAGGGGTCAATAGAATTACTGATTTTAAGAGAAATTCTTTGCCTGCCCGTGATAAGATCTAGCCCTTCCAGCTCTGTAATCGATTTCAAACTTTCTCCAGTATAATTGAAAGGTCACCTCTTTATTGTATCCCACTTTACATGGTAAAACCAAGTAAAAACCTTTTATGATTGAGTGAATAACCTGCAGCAAGGTACACACTTCATCCCTTCTTTCTCGGCTTGTATTCTTGCTAAAGTCTCATAATGCTGAAGATAGTCTTTGACTATTTGTACTTCTTAAGGCATAGCCTTGAAGAACATATAACAATCATTGGCAAAAAATAAATGGGAAATTGTTGGAGCCCTATTCGCAATTTAGCACCCATGAATGAGTCCCCTGGCAACCTAGTAAGCGATGATCGAGGATAGGCCTTTAGCACACAATAAGATCAAATACGGGGTCTCCCAGTCGAATACCCCTTGAGGGAGTAATTGGGCCAACCTCTTTGCTATCTGCAACAAACACATACTGAACTGAAGCGAGGCATAATAGTATCAAATTAATCCATCTCCAATCGAACCTCATTTTTTCCATGATAACTTCAATAAAAAGCCACTCCACATGATCATAAGCTTCACTCATGTCGATCTTCAACACTACGTAGCCCTCCCTGCCTTGGGTCTTTCGATGTAACCAGTGGTTTACCTCAAATGTTGAAATGGCATTATCAGTAATAAGTTGCCCAGGAATAAAAATACTTTGAGACTCAAAGATGATCTCTAGAACTATAAGCTTCAACCTATTTGCAAGCATTTTGGATACTATTTTGTATAATACATTGCATAATGATATAGGTCGAAGGTTAGTGACTACCTCAAGCTTCTTCTTCTTTGGGATTAGAACAACAAGCGTATCATTTAGGGAACTTGGAAATTTGCGCGAATTAATAAATTGAAGACAGGTAGCGGATATCCCTCTCCCAATGATGGCACAAAAGTGATGGTAAAACGTAGGGTTCATGCAATAAGATGGCGTTATGTGCATCAAGAATATCGCGGCTTGTACATAATCGGCTATAAATTCTTGCAATAAAATGGCGTTATGTGCATCTGTGACCTTAGTACCAACACAATTCAGAACTTTTGACATGTCCCCTTGCTTCATTTGGAATATTTATGTGTAGTAGTCGCCCAAGCCCGTATTCTAGTTCTTCCACACTCCATCTTCTCCCTTCAATCGATCAAAATAATAATTCTTCTTCTTTCTTGCCTTAGCTTAAGCATGAAAGAAAGTTGTGTTTGAGTCTCCTCCCTAAAGTAAGTGTTGTTTATCCCTCTGACGCCAAAAGTCCTCTTGTTGAGTTAAGACTTTATGGTACTCCATCCCCACCTCTTTATAACATTGGATAGAGAAGTTGTCACTTCCTTGCTTCATCACATCAAGTTTTCTCCTAATGTCTTCAATCTTCTTTGCATAAGACTTAGAGATAGCTTCCCTCATGTCCGCAATTCCATTCCACATTTCGAGATCTGATCCATCACTGGTAGGAAAGAATTAGTCTCCCATGTTTTTTTGATTAAATCTGAGCATCCCTCTTCTCTAAGCCTTAAGTTTTCAAAACGAAATTATGCACACTTTGCCATTGCTCTCCAATACAAAACCTCTATGAGCAAGGAAATGTGGTCAGAAATAGGTGCTATCAGATTGCGAACACATACTCACTCAAACAATTGTTTCCATGACATCGTTGTCGTGGCTCGATCAAGCATTTCTTGTACCTAGTTGATTGACCCGTTATGGTGTTCCCATGTGAACAGGTGTCCCACCATACCTAAATCAGTCAGCTGATAATCCTCCACCACACCCCTGAAACCATTGATGCTCCACCTCGGCTGTCCCCTCAATCCACGTTTCTATCTCTCGTAAAGTATGTCATTGAAATCCCCGAAGATGCACAACGGCGCATCATAGTGTGTTGCAAGTTCCCTCAGCAAATCCAACGACGCTCCCCTTCTTGATGACTCTACGTATCCATAGAAGCTCGTTAATCTATATGGGCGAAGTCCAAATATGGACACCATGATGTTTATGAAATTAGGAGAGGATGAAATCACTTCCACCCGATCTTCCTTTCTCCATAAAATGGCTAATCCCTTGCCATTCCCCTGCCATTATATAGTACAAATGCCTTGGTAATGCAAACGATGTTGAATTATCACAACTTTCTCATGGTCTATCAACGTCTCCATAAGAAAAATTAAAGTGGGCCTATATGTTTGGAATAGGCCCGTCAGTACTTGCCTTGTCTATGGACAACCCAATCCACAACAATTCCAAACCAAAAAGCTCATTATGGTGATGGGCGGGCCAGATTCATTAGGCTTGCCATATATAAGTTTTTTGGATCCTAGACCCGAGATGCTGCCATGCCTATATCGTCTATTTCCATCCCCACATGTGCTCTTTTGGGATTAATCTCCAGTTGGACAGGTAATTTCGAGTTTGAACTCGTTGCCTCAAAGTTGCCATTTACGTTACCAAGTATCTCATTTCCTAGATTCTTGCCATCCCTGCTCTCATGGCCAAAATTACTAGAAACATGATTTGTTGCCATGTCATCATGAGACCTGCCACCACTGTTCGTCAAAGCTGCCTCGCCGCTGGGACCTCTCAGCCACCGATTTTGTTAGAAAGATGAGATATTGCGTGGGTTCACTCTTAGATAATTACCATATGTTCATTCCTTTCAGACTTTTGGGTTATCAAAGAGGGCCTTACAAAATTTGTCGGAGTGGCCAATCAATCCACGAAAAAAAAAGCAAAAATACAGAATTTGTTCGTAAGAGAACTCAACCTTGCACTAAGAACCTCCTGTTCTTTTAATCTTTAGTTGTTGCATTATTGGATGTCGAACATCTTTCTTTACCTTGACTCGTAGATAATCAGACCAAATGCTACCCACAGCCTTAGGATCCACCTTCACAAATAACCAATTTGATTTACAATTGCCTTGGCAATTTGTTCATTCATAAACCCAACTGGGAGTTTGTAGATACGAACCCACATCTCGGTCTCATTGAGGGAGAGAGTCTCTAATTGATCAGCTGGTTCCATTCTTTTCCACATCAATATTTGTTGATTGAAGGTCCATGGACCATCATCCATAACACGCAGCACGTCAAGGTCATGGAAGAAGATAAATATGTATATTTAAATGGTAGACCTCCCTCATGTGAACCCCCTTCACTGGCCTCCATAGAGGCGCCATCGTGTCCCTCATTGCACCAAAATTGATATTACGACATGTCAAGAATCTTCCAATAAGCATCTTTGAGTAATCAACATCCTTCTGTATGAGCATATCTTCATCAATAATTAGGCCTTGTACTCCTCCCCGATTGATAGTTCATCGTACTGTCCCTCAATCTCTACAATTCCATTTGCACTCGCCATGATTGGATTGAATGCAAAGATTCTAGAAAGTACCACTCCAAGAAACACAAACAGTCAAGATAGAGAACAAAAGTAAGAAGGAACAAGAATCAAAGAACAAGAATCAAAAACTTGTCATAGAGACGAGGCGCAAGAACTTGTCATTGAGATAAGACTATGACCACGTAAAACTAACTGCCAGTTTTTTAGTCTTTGATTGTTAAGGTTAGAGAACACTTAACCACTCACAATGTAACAACACATCACTTACACATTACATTACCCCATCCCTCACTTTTCTCTTTCCTCTCCAAACAAACACACATTTCAATATATATATATATATATATATATATCTCCCTACCCGAACTCTCTCCTCTCTCTCATCTTCTTCATTCTCTCTCTCATCTCACCTCTCGGTCTCACTCACCTCTCCCCCACGGCCTCAAGATCTCGGTATCCTCTCTTCCTTTCGATTTGCATCACTCTCTCCTCTTGGCAGTAGGACCTCCCGTCGGTGACCTCCTTTTGACTGAGGTAAGTGCAATGTGTTTGGGGTTAATGAGGATGATGGAGTGTACTTGAGGGTTGTGGGTGAAGTTTAATGGTTGGTATAGTTGTTGATGGTATTGTTATTGTTGTTATTTATTGAAAAAAAGAAGAAATCGTCTCTTCAGACACGAATCGGGAATGGGGTAGCAAGGTGGGTTGGGCCTGGCTCCCAAGACGGGTCGGACCGAGTTGGCCCAAACCCACGAGCAGACCGGCTAGGTCGAATTGGGACCAACTAAATCGAGCAGTTCAGGGGCCCAACCCCAAATAAATAAATAATTTTTTTAATAAATATAATTTTAGTTAAAATAAATTACAAGAAAATTAGAAAAATATATAGAAAATTATGAAAAAACTCAAGAAAATCAAAGAAAATACAAAAAATTGTAAAAAGTTAAAATTGGATTTTGGAACTTCTTCGGGGTGTTTCGCACCTAGAAACTTGAAGTACGATTCTAGTTTTTTGTTTCACATTATAAACTTACTTAGTGTGACTATAAAACAATTTAAAATGATAAAATTGGACATCAGGGACTTAGGTGACTAGTCAAGTGTCAGGTGCGCATTTCGAGGTGTGAGCGAGTCATTTTGGAGCGATTTTCATGAGCATTGAAGTAAGTAAACCCATGAGACTGTTAATTTAGCATTCATTTTTGTTCAATAACATTACCTGCTCTTATAACTATTTTCATGTGCTAGTTTAGGCTTCTTACATATTCCATTCCCACGTATGTCTATGTGTGGTCAAAAGGGCAACATGATCTTAACATGGCAGTCTCGTCGATGACGATCTAAAAGTTGTTGTATGGTATTGCCATGCTTAGACTACACGTGAGGCACACCTCCGCGAGTCGTTGATATCGAGAGTGGGTTGAAGTGAGGCTTGCATCCGGAGCAGAGTTCCTCTCCTACGAGGCGTTGGGCGGAAGTCCAATTTTCGACCAACAAAGTTCCTTGTTTCGCCTGGGAGGGGATTATCTCACCACCATGGACTTCTCGATTCAGTATTTGCGTCCCAGGGCTCGACAACTATACACCAAATACGTGTTCCATATTCTTTTTTATCTCAATGACTTATATTCATGCTTTACATTTTACGTTTAATTACTTTATATGCATGAGTTATAGCCGTTTCATTTGGATTCTTGTAAATACTAACTGACTTTCTTTAGGATTTAGTCATTGGAACTTGTCATTATTTTTTATGGCAAGTTGCAGATCCTACGACGAGCCAGATCTAAAGAGCCTCAGTAGCTTCACTTGTTGGTGTATGTATTTATGTATATACTATTTTTGGGATATTCAGGGAGACATATTACCTGATACATGTATATTGACATCTTTTGTGACTTGTCACCTAATTATGATATACATGACCTCTATTTTACTGGGTTTCCACCATGTAGGTTTGTTAATCAATGCGAAACTTGTTTACAATACTTATTCGCATACTTTTAAGACTTCCACTATTAAAATAACTTAAATGAATCAAAACAAATTACGCAAATAAAAACTTTATAACTTAGTAAATTTTGACAAAATAATCATTTAAATAATGAATAGACTAAGTTAGATGATTAAATGGGTAGTTCGTATGCCATAGCATGACCAGGTGATGTGTTCGGTAACATGGTGGTGCCCAGTTTTCTTTGGAATTTTGGGGTCAACACAGTTGGTATAAAAGCCTAGGTTCAAGCAAACCTAGGCAAAATTTAATATAATCGAATAAAACTTAACAAAAAACTTTAGATGTGGAAACCCAAAGATCCTGACTTAGACCTTTTAGTTGGGAAGTGTAGTGTCGGGGATTATATAAGTGTTATGTCTTGATTGTATTATATATACACGTATTACAAGTCTAATCTAATACGCGAATACCGTTGCATACACCTATGGACGACAATTGATTGCAGCTAGCATTTGAGGTATGACTAGTGATAGTACGCCCACAATTATTTTTATCAGATTTGTTGTGTGGTGGTTATTGCACATAGCGATAGCTCGCAGAGTTACGCATATTCCTAAGGGCTCATGTTACTAGTTGATACGACTAGAAATGCGTACGGTGAGTGACACAAATGCACAAATTAGGAGACTTGTACATCGATTGTCGTACCTCTGTTAGAGACAGTACCGATCGAGTGGAGTACTAAGGCAGTGAAGAAGGGTAAGAGGAGATGATGCTGGAGTTCAGGGAATAGTGAGCCAATGTAAGGACAAATATGCAATAGTTTCTAGTGCATCTATAAAGGACATAAAAGGAAAGAATGTGTATAGGCCAACGGCATTGACATTGGCACCACCACTGAGTAGTTGATAAGTGATTATAGATACTTATATATAGTATTAGTTTAGTAGTATATTTAGTGTAAATATCCTGAAATGAGCTCTAATTGATGGTATTTATGTATTTTCATGTATACAAGGCATAAAGGAGACAAACGGGTGGTTTCATGAAGAAACAAGGCTAAAATGCACAAAAGTATGGTTTACACCATGGCTTATAGGCTTGACGCCATAGGAAAAGGCTAGATAGCGTGGGCACAGCGTAGAGGACCAAAAAGAGGAGAAAAATGAGACAACACAGTTGGAGCAGTGGTGACACCGAGGGCCAAAGGGGATGGTGCCGGGGAGGTCAACACAGGGTGCTGAGACTGCTAAAGGAGGAAAATTGCACACAAAGTGGTCAAAGCTATCATGACGACGTGGCATTACACAGACAGCGTCGGATCACTTATGGACAATGTCGAGACTAAAGAAAATAGAAAGTTATAGTTTTATTTCGTGTAGAATTGTCTACTAGGGTTTCTAATTGTTTTCTAAAGTATTTTAGGAGTATAAATAGATATTAAAATGTGGTAAACTCACCAATAGTAATTAAGAGCAATATATTATCATAGTTTTACTTTGTTCTTGAGTATTAAGAAGAATTGTAGAAGAGAATACATTGAAGACTCACGTGTGGTTGTTCGGTATTTTTTTATTAATTTAATTGAAGTTATTCGTTAAATCTTTGATTGCAATAAATAACATTATTTGCATGTTTGTTTCAATGAAGTGTAAGTAGTTCATTAATCTTAGGGATCAATGGATCCTATGGTATGAATGCTATGCTAAAATAGTTAGGAGTGGTTTATAATGTTGAAAAGTGCAATGGTTAGCATTTGTATTGATTCTGAGCGTAATGCTATGAACATCTTGATCACTTGCTGATATTAGCTTTTAGAGATTATCATGGCTGTTGAAGCTTTTAAGCCAGATATGGACGGTACAACCATAAAATACATAACATCAATAAATAGTTATTGATTAAGGAGGCACGAATAGTAAACTTAATTGGTTATGAATATAAAGATTTGGAACTTAAAGCAATGTGGAACTTACGTTATTCACGACAGTGGGTTGAAGTGGATTTGAAGGAAACCTGTCTATTCTAATTAGGCATTGCGCACACATAATGAAGATGAAGGAAGTGGGTTGAGAAGTATAGTTATTCATTACCTAGGTGAAGTTCTGAACTAAGATCTTCTTAATATAAGAATACAAGTATTTATTTGATAGATTAGATTAGTTTAGTTTAGTTTAAAACTCAAAATAAAAAGGATTTCCTTAGTAATATAGTAATTCTGGCAAAATATACTAAGTGCAATACACCTTTCCCTAAGGACAATATCCATAATTAACGTAAGTTGGTCACATTATTACTACAATCGAGCCATTATACTTGCGGCCCACATCAAGTTTTTGGCACCGTTGCCGGGGATTGGTAGCCACTTTAACTTAGTTAGTTTGCAAAATTGTTAAGTTTTAGTTTAAGTAATTTACTTTCTAGTTCATAAACAAAAAGAAAAATAATAAAAGGTTTATGTTTCAAGTTTGACAATTTGCACTTGATCTTTTGTGTTTTCTTTTCATGGAGAATTAATGCATGCGTAATAAAGGAATGAAGGACTTAAAGCCTTACTATCCTGAGATTGACAAAACCAACGAAGGAAAGAAAAAGAAAGGAATCAAGATGGCAGAGGATCACGCACGAAACCAACAACAAGGGAACAATCAACCTGAAGGTGATCTAGTAGTGCATGATAGAGTGTGGGGATAGAGATGTCTTCGTGACTACTTCAAGTTAGAAGTTCAAGAGACTTACAACGGAGTGATGTGGCTTCAGCTAACATCAACGAGTTCAAACATATACCGTCTCTAATCAACATGGTGCATAATAGCTTATTCAATGGGCTAGCAAATGAAGATCCAGTTGCCCATGTAGAAAATTTCTTGGAGAAGTGCGACATCATGCACATTACCAGAGTTACAAAGGAGGTGATCAGGATGAAGCTTTTCCCATTTTCATTGGGTGGGAAAGTTGAATCTTGGTTACTAGGACTGAACGTATGGAGTATGACTTCATGGGCAGAAATAAATAAAAGATTTCTAGACAAGTTCTTTCCCCAAGTGAAGGTCATCGAAAAGGAAACTAGAAATTAATCAATTCAAGCAGGAAGATACTGAGTCTCTTGGCGAGGCTTGGGAAAAATTCAAGGAGATGTTGAGGAGATGTCTAGGACATGGATACGTGAAATGGGCACAGCTCCAAATTTTCTAGTATGGGATGAATCACAACACCAGAACACTAGTAGATGCCCCAGTAAGTGGTTCTCTAATAACCAAGGATGGGGATGGAGCATTAGATCTCATAGATTTCTTGTCTTAAAACTCTACAACCGATACTCGTTCCACAGTGAGGAAAACAACAGGCGTATATGAGATTGATTCACAAGTTGCGATCATGACACAACTTTCCAACCTTAGCAGTCAAATGGCGAAGCTTCAAATGGGACAATAAAGTCCACAAGTACAAGTTATAAACAACATGTTAATCACCAAGCCGTGGTGGTTAATCTAATGGACATGCAGCAAGGAATGGATCTTAAGGAGATCAGATTCATGAACAAACAGAGTTATGAAAACACTTTCAGGCTAAGAGAATGGCTCTTCAAAGGTTTTTATTAAGGATACAACAACAACCCAAAATTCTCATATAGAAATCCTCATAATGCACTGAAGTTACCTCTATGCTTTGATCAATAAGTCCAATAAGGGAAGCTAGCGCATAATGAATAGATGACTTCATTAAAGTTAATTAAGAAATGCTTACGCACCATCAACATGAGCAATAAAGAGCGCCATGAGAAGCACGCGAAATAGATGAAAAATGTGAAGCAAGTTACGAAGAGGATGGATGATGAGAGATCACAATCCATCAAAAACTTGGAGAGATAGATTGGTCAGCTGGCCATTACCTTGAACCCAAGAACTGAAGGACAATTTTCGAGTAACACTATCACAAATCCCAAGGAGAATATTAGTGCTATTCACATGATGAGCACTACGGCAACGAATGAGCCAATGCAATAGCAAGTGATGTACAAGACATATAGAGTCAACACTTTGGCTATGGGAAAGTATGAAGCGATGCATAAGAGTGGAACGAAAGTGAGGCAAGATGAACTTGAAGGATTCAAGCAATAACAGACCAATACTTTGAAAAATTAAAAAAATGGAAAAATTAATGGAGAGTTAAAAACAAGTTGAAGAACCTTCTGAAGAAGCATCGAAAGGAAATAGTATCAAGGTTGTTCCAAGGAAGCCGGAACCGAAATTCAAGTTCACACCGAGACTTTAACCAATCAAGAGGAGAGATCCCATAGACATATGCATACCATTAAGCATTGATGGACACCGGTTTAGAAATATCTTATGTGATACGGGAGCATTAGTCAATGTCATGTCCTTTATTAGTCAATGTCATGCCAATAAAGGACATGTTACAAGCTGATTTGAAGATCAATTGTCCCAATACAACAGAGTTGCAAGTGGTTGATGATATATTGGTACCAACAATCGGGAGAGACTTGAATGTGCATGTAAAAGTGGGTAGATTCACATTTATCATGGATTTTGAGATTACGAATCATGACATGGATGAGATGTGACTATGATACTTGGGCGACCATTCTTGAATAGCGCCAATGTGGTCTTGCACACGATGAAGAAAATGATTACAATATCGAGGATGATAATGATGCCGAGAAGATTGTCTTTGTTGAAGGGCAAGACATACATCCGAATGGGGGAGATATCATTATCAACGACCTATAAATGGAGTGTCTCGATTTATACTCGGGCTAAACGATCAAAAAGGCATTGGATTAATGACGTCAAAACAAGCGCTACTGGGAGGCAACCCCAGGGTTTTTATATTTCAAGTTTTTAATTTCAGTATTTAGTTAATTATTTTAATGGTACAATCCAAATGTTTTAGTTTTCTAACTTTTGAAAATTTGTGCTAAAAGTGCAGGGGAGACCTTTTGCTGGGCGACGATTCATCGAAATGGCAAATCACGGGTAAGTTTTTATGAAGTTTTTATATATACATGATATTTCATGCTGTCGCGACGCCTTGTGTAGTAATACACAAAGCCGGGAGAGTGCCAATAGGGAGTCAACGAAAAATATGCAAATTTGTATAGACATACTGGTCAACCTCGTGTGTGTAAACACCTGAAGCCATGGGGCTTAAGGGAAGGCACCAGCAGGGTGGAGTGCGAGCAACAAAAGCTCACAGCATACTCGACATTGTCACGGCACAGTGGCGGCGTCATTCCCTATAAGGCATGGGGCCAGCATCAAAGATAGGGGTTTTTAACCTCATTTCACCCATATCTTGAACACTTGAAACCAATTCCATACACAACCAACCAAACATACATCCCACTAGAACCCAAGTTTGATCAATTCTAAGAGAGAAAATAGAGTTCCTAGTGATTTAGAGTGAAAAGAGAGTACATAGTGGATTTGCACAAGAAGGATAGCTAGGGCATTTATTTAGGGATTTGGTTCAAGAGAGCAATAAGGTTTTAGTTTGAGTGCAAAGTGAGAGGACTTGGATTGATAGAGGCTTGGAAGAGTATTTTACACCGAAAAGTAGTCCGACATTGAGGTAAATTTACAATTTCATTAGTTATGCTTTAAGTTTTTTGAGAAGTTTTGATGAAATTGCATGAATTGTGGATATGAGGTTATTAGATAGGAATGTCAAGTTATGTGAATGTTGAGCATCAATGTGGCTTATAGATACCTAGTATATGTCTTTTGCATTATTTGGCATATGAATGATCCTTGTGAATGAATATTTTGATTCTAGGTGATTTGAAGACACGTGTTGTTAGTTGTGGTGTTATGTGAAATATTGAGAAAATGCCTAAAACAAGAAAGCAAGCAAGTCAAGTTAGTGAAGTGAGACCAAATGATTATGAGGCATCATCCTCAAGAGACCCCAATAAGGAGGAAACTAGGTCGTTTAAGTCTAAGTACTACATTAATAGATAGGCTAAGGATAGATACGATGTCATTGAGCATAGAGAATTCATTTACAGGAGAGGAATTAATTTGTCGACTAAGTACGATAAGAGAGTAAACAATTTCATTAGGCAACAAGGTTGGGAGCAATTCACTCAAGACTATAGGGAAAACAAGGTTAAAGGAGTGAGTGAAATTGTATATAAATTTTATGCCAATGCAAAGTTTACCAAGAAGGGTGGCCCAGTGAAGGTGAAAGGGGTATTTGTCATTGATTCCAAATCAAGTGCTATGTCTTTCTTGGTTGTTGAGAAATCTGGTCAAAGGATATAGCATACTATTAGGTATGTGATTTTTGGTATTAAAAAACCATTTTATTTATGCATTAGTTATGCAATTACATTGTTGGATTACTAAACTGTGTCATTCATTGAATTATGAAAGTAGTTCTTGTATCTAGGACCATGATATGATAGAGATGAGCACGGCATATGGGGTCATTAGATTCCCGGGGTTATTGGGATCTCACCACTAGCTTTTGCAGCATACGTGGTATGGGACCCGGGGTTGTTGACAAGTATGCATCACATGTGAGAAACACTTGTGAGTATTTATTTATGTAATGGGCATTTGTGAGGATGTAAAGGCATTCATGAGATTGATTATGCCCTAAATAGTGGAATAAGGCTAATGTGATGTAACGCACAGCTGACCGGGCCTAGATCATTACTGCTTAGTCGAGTGTCAATTTTATATTGTTTAACTGAATATCTTATAGCATGATTTTTTTTTCAGCATAGTTGTTATTCTTATGCTTTTAGATACTTGTTGTATGTTTGGAAATGTGGATAAGTATCTCTTAGTGTTACTTTCTAATTTTTTGTACTCGTCGTCTTTTTTATGATGAAAGATGTAGATCCATCGAGTGGCAGACCAGGCTAGGAGAAGATCGACGACTACCTTTGAGTCGCTGGAGTGTTACTACTTCTGATATTTTAGGTTTTTAGTTTTGTTGTATGACTTAATATATGTCTTTTATACACTTTTGGGGATGTAAACTATGGGTTGTGAAATGGTTACCAGACTAGACACGTGTTGACATATCGTTATCATCGATTTGTTATACACATGCATATGATTTATGTTTCCTGATTTCCACATGTCTAAGATATATGTTAATGGTTTCTAATAATTTGTTAAGACTTCCGCTAAATAAGAATAAGTTATAAAAATTTAAATTATTAAATTCTAAATTATTAATGAATACGAGAATAGTGAAATGATTTTTTTGTAAAGTAACTAATAAGGAAGCTTGAAAAGGCTTACCAATATGTTGTTAAGTTCTACGTGATCGATGTTAGGGCTTAATGACGGAATTAGGCCAGGCGATGCCCTAATTTGAGAAGGGGATCATCATAGTTGGTATCAGAGCTAACTTTCTCAATAAGCAATGTGTAAACTTGATATAAAATACAAATTTTATTTGTGGAAACCAGATGATCCTTGCCCAGAAACCATTAGTTGGGAAGTGAATGAAAGTGAGTTGGGGGTTTTTATATCATGTTAGTTTCTATGTATATATACATATATATGTGTTATTCTACGTAGTAGCTGATTTGCGTTCGCTGCCAACTTGTAGACACCGATTGCTGATTCACGTGATAACGAGGATGCATCTGCTGATGATTTTCAAAGGCTATCTGACCGAGTTGCAGCTCAAGTACAATAGTTAACTGACTTTATCGCCATGATGACAACTCGTTTTACACCACCAGCACAAACATCGACCCCAACTACTACTACTACTCCCACATTATCGACGCCAAAGTTTCCTACTACGTCACCAGTAGCTCCGGTAGTACAGACTATACTGGTAGTGACAGTACTAGCCGCAAAGACAGTAGGTACGCCGTCTCCTACTCCCACAACTGCTAGTTCATCATCCGAGATTTAGTTGGTGAAGGATTTCATCACACTGGAGCTAGTGCATTTTGATGGACAACGAGATTTTGAGAAGATTAAGAAGTGAATATTGTCCTAGGAGAAGCTGCATAGAGTCTTGAGGATTAAGGATAGACTTTGAGCTGAGATTTCATCTTATACACTACATATAGACGTTGACGTTTGGTGGTGTGCGACGATAGCTTTTGATGGTGATTATGAGTCATGGGATGCATTCAAGAAGAAGTTCTATTAGCAGTACTTTCCGCCTGCGGTGATGAAGAGGTTGAGGAAGGAATTTATGAATCTGAGACAGTGAGATCATGAGTCGGTAATGAGCTTCATAGACAAATAAGGTTATCTAAGGCAGTTTGTTAGGGATCTAATGAGAGATGACTCCGAGGATGTGTATCATTTCAGGGATGGACTGAGGCTAGATATATGATTATGATCAATTCAGGTGCCAGAACCTTGGGCGAGATATATGAGCGCGCATTTTCTCGCCAGACCTATTATTTAAGCAGAGTTGTCGATGGGACACCATTGGGAACAACATTATCATCTGATAAGGTTACGAAGTTTGAAATGATTAGACAAAGTGGTGAATGACAGAGGAGATGTGAGAGAAGTTTTCAGGGATCGAGGACAGCCACGTTAGTTGTACCCTACGCATCATATCCTACTCTACTGTAAAGTATAGTTGGTAGACCCCCTTGCCACCACCAATCAGACCAGCTTTGCCAGCTCCTACTTTACAGGCACTTCCAGCACCACTAGCGTCACGTCAGTAGCAGCAGGGTGGTAAAGGACGAGGCAGAGGTAGAGGCAGAGGCCGAGATGGTTCCCGACAGGGGCAGAGACAAGCACAGGCCCAGGATCAGGCACAATGTCAGCACGTACCAATTATTTGCTATAGGTATGGGTAGGTTGGGCACATGTGACACGTGTCAAGCGTGCACATAGTTTCTCATATTTTCCTATTATTTGTAGTAGTGGTAAGTGGAATATCGTCTCCATAGGGATTTTACGAACTTCTAAGGAAAATATTTTTTTGTTTTGTTTTTCTTAATTTATTTAATCTAATTAAAAGGGAATTGAAAAACTAAATAACTAAAAACTATGACTACTAACGTAATTAACAAAAATAACTAAACTAATTCAAACAATTCAGTGCAAACTTAATTAAACGAAATTCAAATTCAATATGGTATAAATATCTAAACAAATCCACCACTAAACAACGTAATATACTTAGATTGCATTCAAATACTAGAACATAACATTACTTCGTAACATAGTTATAATTATATCGCATAGAATCTTGGAATCATTAAATCCTAATTCATAATAGGTTAATAGCCTTTAGCAAGCCATCGATTTTCCTATATTTAATGGAAAATAGCCATATCCTTGTCATTGTAAATCTACATATTGGGTAAAACGCAATAAAATAGAAATGCGATAACATTAACACTTAATGAAAATCATGTCTAATCCAAACCAAATATTAATCAGAATATGCCAATCAATAACCAACATAGAACACAATCACCTAGAATATCCACTCAGGTAATTTGGCCATATAGATTAATCCTAGTTACTACTTTTATAATTGTTGTCAATAATCATAGACATAGATTCAGAAAATCGAATATCACAATGCATATTGCACAGTATGCATACAATATCAATCATCATTAGTTGTAATACGCAAAAACAACTTATTAAAATTGTGATTGTTGTGTATGAATAGATTTAAAGCATTCACAAAAAAATTCCTTAAGTATAACTATATAGCAATCCAAAGTATATATATGTCTACAGTTTGTTTAGATTAATAAACAACTCACTCATGCTGGAAATACATAATGCAATAATATAATTGAAAGACATAATTAAATAAATACTCTTGTTGAAATAAATGAATCTTTAATGTTGCTTCAAACATAAACTCAATAAAAAACTAACTTACGGCTCTCTCAAACTTGTAAAAAGAAAAGAGGGGCCTTAATTTCAAAGCCTGAGGGTCCTATTTATAGTTTCCTAAGCTATACAAATCATAGATAAATTCAAATTCTTCGTATTAATCTAAAAAATTAGTCACTGGCCTCAGCGGATTGTCAGCGAATCCAATGTTGTTCAGAAATCGCTGAGTTAATCACTAAAAATATATCTCTATGCTCGGCCGGTTCATCCAGAGATTCCTTTGTAAATTCCAATTCGTTGGTAAATTGCTAGACCTTATTTACTTCCAATTTAGGCAGTGATTTCTATGTAATCTCGTATCGTTGGCTCTGTTCTTTCGTTGACTGTTTTACTCTTATTCCTATTTTTCTTCCATTTCTTCATTTTTCCTAATTAAATCTTGAGATCACAAAAATAAAAGAATACCCAGTGTAATATCACCATTTTCATCTAAAACCATAATAAATTACACTATAAACATGTATAATTATTGACTTGTCAAATAACCTCAAACTCAGCACTTTATTATCCCGAGCAAAGGAATACTTTCAATCATATTCTCTTTTTATTCTTTATATCATGATTTCAATCTAATTCATCATAATTTTAAATAATAAAAGTTTTAAATAGAAGCGATCTTCAAATAGAAACATATTACCCACGAGTAAATAGAAGTAATAATAGAATATAATGATTTTAGAAAGAAAAAAAACTATCCCTTAATGATAACTCAATCACCCAATGTAATACCCCTTAGAACTTAAAGTTCAATAAATACCAAGGCCAGTACACAATATAGGTTTTCTCAATTTTCACTAACAGGCATCAAGCTTACGATGATTAATGTAGAATCTCAAAACACAAAAACCACTAGATTAATCTTAATTTTAGAAAATACTTTACAATAGCACCGCAATCAAAATCAATAGAAACTTTGCCAAGATACCAATGAATATATCATTTAAAACGTGTTAGATTAATAAATATTTCACTCAACCCTAGCTTCAAGCACTCGAACTAAATCTTTTCTTTGAAGAGTTTAAGAACACCCGCCTTGTTCATCTCTCATTTTTTTTTACTTCATCCTTATTATTATTTCTTTATTATTTTTATTAATATATTTTTTTATTTGACTATAGATTCCTTGCTCCATTTCCTATGGAATATATAGGACTCTCTATATATTTGTAAACTCTTATTAGCACTTCTCACTGTCCATTAAATTTTAAGAAAGTATTCTTTCTAACTTATAGAAATTCATTGGTTTCTAACACATTTCTTATTTCCATTGTGGCACAATAATTTTCTATATATATATATTGTAAAAATACTTAATCAATAGCTTTTGTATCACAAGATTTTTAGAAATCTGTCTTGTTCATCTTGTATTATTGTTTCGATCTTCTACCTATTATCATGACAAACACAAAGCAATTAATCCCTTTAAACTCATCCAGTGCATACATCAACTAGTAAAGTTAATAAAAAAAGATATAAAAATATTTTGATTCCTTCTATCATAGAATTCACTTGGGTAATAAAAACACCACTTCCATTTAAAAATCTATTATATATTCATTATATTATATTCCTAACTAAAAATAAAGTAAAATGAAATTCATACTTACTTGACTTCAGAAGAAATTTGAAAATTTTCATCAACTCACTTGAATATCGGATCAAAAGTTCGAGTTTTGCATCAATTCTGAACTTATCTTCTACAATTCTTTTCTTCCCTTGCTTTCTTTGCTATCATTGTCATACTTCACCCAAAATACCCTCAAAATCATTCCAAACCTTGTCCTTAAGGTTAAAAAATTAAGTCGGATTTTCAATAAAACAAATACAACTCGTGAAGTATAAACGAATTGATATAATCATAAATTGGATAATCAATATATAAAGTCAGTATAGGAATTTACATCAAACATTATGCATTAAAAATATGAATAATTATCACGAATATATATCAAATGTATTACCACATCACCATATTAAATGTATCACATGAAATCACATCACCAGGCATAGTATCAAAAATAATATATCATTAGCATAGGTCACATAGTATCATCACCATAGTTACATGCAGGACCTCACACATCATCACTCAGAAACAAAGGAGATAAAGTACAGTAAAGAATAGACTTATTTTTCTTAATTTACTACCATAAATCATAGAAGAGTCTTGTTTTTCTTAACTCACCGGCTAGTTCAGCAGATTTTAGTTATAAATGCAAATCGCTGACCTGAAATTACACTAAAAACTTTACAAATTGAGAACGATTTTCGTAGCGAATTCCAGTTCAAACTGGATTCATTGGGAAATCGCTGACCTATTTTAACTGTTTTTTCAATTTAATTGATTTTCCCTTATATTTATTTCATATATATTCAATAAAAAGGTAAAATTATTTAAAATTATCAAAATATGACTATAATTTGTACTAAACAATAATTTCATTATTATAAATAACTAACTAACGTAAAAACTAATACATAAAGACAATATAATATTAAAAGAAATTGGCTCCATCAACCTCCTTTATATGAAATTAGTTCAGAAATAAATTTCTAAAATATCCCCATCATAAGAGTCAAAAGTTGAGAGAAAATAAAAACAACTAATCCTAATACTAAAACTGAAAGTAAAGATAGAGTATGAGAGCGCTTTTGTTTACTGTCGTTTGTTCGACTGAACCACGCAGTTCTAAACTGGTTCTATAAACTTAAATGTTGGATTTTCCACTCTAGTGCCATTTCAGAAAGTGGTTTGACGTGTGCCGAACACGTTAATAAAGTAATTTACCTAAACCAGCTATTTTGTATAATAGTGGCAAAGGGTCGATCCCACAGAGATTGATAGTCTTTCTAAGGTTAAAAACAATAAAAAGGAAAATTGGGGGTTTTAATTAAAATTATTAAACTAACTAATCTAAATAAACTAAATAAATAAAATAATGAAAATAACTTTCAATGGTCTCAAGAAAACACCAAAGTCTATTGTTCCATAAATTAGAATCAAGATTCAATGGCATATCATGGTCTTCATTCTTTCCCAAAAATTATTAATTTAAATTCTCCTAGATTAGCTATAGAAAATCGACATCTGCCAGAAATTCCTAATTCTCCTAATCTCGATAGTCAGGACGTCCGCCACTAACTACTTCCCTAATTAATGCATAACCCTAGACATCCGTCAATCGGGTTTAACACACTAACCGCAATAATAAGGATCCGTGGGAATACTAATCCTAAATAACTGAATCACGTCCACTTCTGGTTTAACCTAGATTCAATTGTTGCACACTCAAGAACCGAAAGGTTTTTACGGAAAATGGGTGAGTGTTCGTCACTTTATTGCTTCAAAAGTACAATTACGGATACAATCGGTCCAAATAACTATAGATTGTCCATCTAAAAGCATGCAATGGTCATATACATACCGAAGATCTAAACCATATTCCTTAAAATCAACAACAACGAAATAGGAGAAATTAAATTTAATTAAATTAAAATCATAGATCTCACAAGTTATGCCATGAATTAAGAATCCCGACTTGTTTCCCATCCGACCTAGGCAAGGATTAGATTAGTCGAACAAGATGTCGAGAGCCTCTGACATCCCAAAATATAAAAATCGATCTCCTAATAATACCTAAGTTCCTAATATATAAAACTACTAAAAATTGGTCTCGAGAGGTAAGAGAAACTAATTTTGGGGGTTGGTCTCGTAACACGTGCGCCGAGGATGATCCGAGGACTGCTGGGCATTCAATTTAGAAGTCAGGACACGTGTCGGCTGCCCATTGATAGAGTTTCTATTGAGGCGCTGACGTGGCGCATTCGGATTTACTAGTGGCAGCTGGAGTGACGTGTTGGGGCATGGAGGACGCAACACGTGTCACGCTAGAACCTCTGGTTAAGGAATCGCACAAATCGTGCGAAAATGCTAGCGTTTGTGCATAACCGCATCTCGAGGAAAACGAATGGTTGCTGAGACGAATCAAGAATTCTTGGGACATGCTGTGTTGGTCGAGCTGACGTGACAGCGTCTCATTGACGAAAATCTGCTGGTGACATGTTGGGACGACTAGGACTCTGCCACGTGGCGGCTGGGTGAGGGAAAATGATGGTTTGTGAGGACGAGCTGGACATGTTGGAAGACACGTGGACAAGCTGGTCCAATGAAAACACGACACTTGTCGCTTCTGGTCACTACTCCACCAACTGCACAGTATGTAACTTGAGGCAAATCTTCTGGCACCTGATCACTGCATGTAAATACTCCATTTTGAGTATTTTTCACCCCGGATTCAACCGCGCACTCCGTTTCACCTAAAATGACCAATAAATAGAATTAAATATATATTTTAGAGACTTTATATATTAAATACATTAAAATAAACTACTAAAAACATATAAATACCAACTTATTATGGTTGCTCGACCATGCACTTTAAAAGTGATTGTCTTGTTCAGAGTATCCATAACAGCTTGCGAAGTGGCTAAGAAAGGTTGTCCTAAGATTAATGGAGGATCTTCATTGATGAAGTGTGGCATAACCAAAAAGTCTATAGGAATAATGTACTTGTCAATTTGAACTGGTACATTAGTAACTATTCCTATTGATTTCACTGAATAACCGTTTAGTAGAAAGACTTTTTAAGAAGCAAGTACATCCAATTCTAGTTGAGTATGGAGAAAGAAATGAATTGGCATGCAGTTTGATCTAGAATAGCTTTAAAATGTTAAGCCCATTTAAATTTTATGTTTATGTATATATATCTCCTGGATCATCAAGCTTGACAATTGCTAGATTCTTCTTTTTCTTCTTCTTATTCTTCGTAACTTTAAACTCATTCATTTTAAAATAATTCTCATCATTGTTCGATTGTTTAACTCTCCATTCTTAAGTTATTATTTTTTCATTTGAAGTATCTTCAACTCGTTCATTCTTTATCATAATATTTTCTTCTTCCATTGTTACTGCATTAATAACATATACTTCAGCTTTTAAATTATGATGATTTAATTCTAAAGATTCATTATCATTAGTTTGTTCATTATTAGATTCATCAGAATTATCATAGACATCTTCATCATTAAAAAAATGAAAAGTGATAATTTTGTTTTCAAATTTCATAGATATTGTTCCTTCAAAGATATATAACTTTGTTTTCGCTGTTTTAAGAAATGGTCTTCCTAAAAGTATAGGTGAAGATTTAGATGATACTGAGTCTCCCATTTCTATGAAATATAAGTCAGTTGGAAATACTAAGTCATTTATTTTTACTAAGACATCTTCTAGTAAACAATAAGGTTCAATAAATGTGTTGTCAGCTAAGGTAAGATTAATAATATGTGTATTAGTCAATGAACCTATTTTCAATGACTCATATAGTTTAAGTGACATAACATTAATTGATGCCTTAAGATCACACATAAAAAATCTATAAATGAAGTTCCTAATGTAATAGGAATTCCAAACATTTCAGGATCGAAACATTTATCAAGTATTTTATTTTTAATTAAAGCATACACCTTTTGTCCTAAGTTTTCTTTAGATTCTTCTAAAAATTTATTCTTTGATTCAGAGAATTCTTTCAAAACTTTATCATAATTAGAAATTGCATAATTGATTCCATCAATGATTTATTGATTTCTATTTTCCTAGATGCTTCAAGAATGTCTTCATTGTTTTCTTCCTCCCTAGCATCAGCTAATCGTTGTGGAACGGTAGAATATGAATACATATCTTCATTCAAATTATCGTAAATCTTATTATTTTCATCCTTATCAATTATTTCAGACTTTTGTAAAGATTTTTAATATGCTTCAAATCTGGCTAAATAACATGAGTATAGCTTTTAAGGAAAATATGTATATTTAAATTGTTCAGCCATCCATTCTCTAGTAGGAATGACATTAGTCATCATTTCGTCTTCTTCTTCTTCTTCTTCAATATTTGTATCTATTTTTCGTTTTCTTAATACTTCTTTTAGGTATCTTTTCAGGTATTTGTGTGTCTTTCTCATTATCACTAAATAAAACATTAACTTGTGTTTGACTAGTAGGAACATTTCGAGTAGGTGCTTTAGTTTGATTAATGAATGTATTAAGTTATTGGTTCATTTGACTTAATTAATTTTTCAATTCATTAATATCACTTTTTAAGACTTGGATTATTTGATCTTGCTCCTTGTTTGAATTTTCTAATGGAATTGTTCTTTCAATCCATGTAGGTGACCTAAACCCTAGATAACTCTGGTTATTTAGACCATTTCCTATATTTGGATTTTGATAATTTGTATAGTCATTAGAGTTATAATTAGGTTTAATGATTTCCCCATAATGGTTCATCATCGCATTAGCTTCTTCAATTTTGTCTTCTTGCATTAAAGGGCATTCATTATCAAGATGATTATTATTATTACAAAAAACACAAGGTTTCACTTGGATTGATCTATCTTTTAATAATAGCTTAACGATGCTTTTTAATTCATCAATTTTATCATCTGATGTGTTCATTTTTTGCTTATCTTACTAAAGTATCTCCTTTGTGGGTTAATTCTTTTCACCATATTACTCAGATTATTTAGCCATTTTGTTAATAGCTTCTATAGCTAAAGTTTGTGTTAGTTCGAATAAAGATCCTCCATACATTGCGTCTAAAAAATTTCGTTCTATATGGTTTAATCCTTCATAAAAATATTGCACTAAAGCTCTTTATGTAAATCCATGTTATGGACATAATGAGATCAATCTTTGAAACCTATCCCAAAACTCACCAAAGGTCTCCTCAGTTTCCATCCTAGCATTACTAATTCTTTGTCTTTGTAAACCAATTTTACGTGCTAGGTAGTATTTATCTATAAAAGCTTGTAACATTTCAGACCAAGTGGTTATGGAATTTGAAGGAAGATAGAAAAGTCAATCTAGAGCTTGACCTTTTAATGAAGAAGGAAAAGCTTTCAGTTTAACATACTCAAGTTCTACATCCTTAGGTTTCATTACATTATATATAATCCCTAATAAATGTCTCAGGATTTTCATCATCTTTAAAATGAAAGTGTGGTAAAGATTTGATGAGTCCTAACTTTAATTCAAAGTCAGGGAATTCTACAGGAAAAACAATGCACATTGGTTCATAAGCCGCTACATTTTTATCATACTGCCTAAAACTAAATTCTTGCTCTTCTTCCATCATATTATATGACATACAATGAGAAAGACTCCTCAGAAATTATATTAAAATCTCTGGCAACAGCGCCAAAAATCGTGCACAATAGTTTCCCATCTTTTCCTAGTATTTGTAGTAGTAGTAAGTGAGATATCTTCTTTACAAGGATTTTGCAAACTTCTAAAGAAAGTATTTTTGTTTCATTTTTCTTAATTTGGTTAATCTAATTAAACATGAATTGAAATACTAAATAACTAAAAACTATGACTACTAACTTAATTAACTAAACGAACTAAACTAATTCAAATAATTCAATGCAAACTTAATTAAACGAAATTTAAATTCAATATAATATAAATATCTAAACAAATATCTAAATAAACACCCACTAAACAATGTAATATACTTGGATTGCATTCAAACATTAGAACATAACACTACCTCATAGCCTAGTTATAATTATATCACATGGAATCTTAGAATCATTAAAAGCCTAATTCATAATAGGTTGATAGCTTTTAGCAAGCCATCGATTTTCCTATATTTAATGAAAAATATTCATATCCTTATCATTGTAAATCTACCTATTGGATAAAATGCAATAAAATAGAAATACAATAGCATTAACAATTAATGAAAATCATGACTAATCTAAACTAAATATTAATCAGAATATGTCAATCAATAACCAATTTAGAACACAATCACCTAGAATATTCACTAGGGTAATTTGGCCCTATAGATTAATCTTAGTTACTACTTTTATAATTGTTGTCAATAATCATATACATAGATTCAGAAAAAACAAATATCACAATACAAATTGTGCACTATGCATACAATATCAATCCTCATTAGTTATAATATGCAAAAACAACTTATTAAAATCGTGATTGTTGTGTATGAATAGATTTAAAGCATTAAGTGCAAGATTTCTTAACTATAACTATATAGCAATCCAAAGTATATACATGTTTAGTGTTTGTTTAGATTAATAAACTACTAACTCATGCTAAAAATAAACAACAAAATAATATAATTGGAAGATATAATTAAAAAAATACCTCTTATTGAAATAAACGAATCTCCTATATTGCTTCAAACAAAAACTTAATAAACACCAACTTATGGCTCTCACAAACTTGTTAAGAAAAAATGGCCCTTAATTGTTAAGTCCTAGGGTCCTATTCATAGTTTCCTAAGCTATACAAATCATAAATAAACGCAAATTCTTCGTATTAATCTAAAAAACTCTTCACCGAACTCAGCGATTTGTCAGCGAATCCTATGTTGTTCATAAATCGTTTAGTTAATCATTAGAAACATTTTTTTATGCTCCGCCAATTCATCTGGTGATTCCTTTATAAATTTCAATTTGCTGGCAAATCGCTAGACCTTCTCTACTTTCGATTTAGGCAGCGATTCATGTGTAATCTCGCATCGATGGCTCATCGCTGGCTCTATTCTTTAGTTGACTGTTTAGCTTTTTTTTTTTTTTTTTTTTTTCATTTTTCGGATTAAATCCTTAAATCACAAAAATAAGAGAATACCCAATGTAATATCATCATTTTCATTTAAAACCATCTTAAATTACACTATAAAACATGTCTAATTATTGACTTGTCAACTTGTTGAGAGGTTTTCCACAGCCCGTAGCAGTTTACCCACAATAGAGTCGTGAGGGAGTTCATATGGTAGCTCAGCCAAATGCAGATGCCACATGAGGACTTATTGAGGGTACAATTTTTATTTGTAATATAGATTTTTATGTCTTGTTTAATTCGGGTTCAATAATATCTTTCATTTCTGGTCGCATTATATGCATCCTAGGATTGACACCAGTTATAGTTAGTGTACACTTGATTTTAAGTACCGCAGTCGGGGATATGGTTTATCCTAATTATCTTATTGAGGGATGCCCAATAGAGATAGGCGGGGTAAAGTTACCTGCAGACTTCAGAGTGCTTGAGTTTTTAGATTTCGATGCATTGTTAGAAATGGATTTGTTAGCAGCATATCATGCTCATATCGACTGTTTCAGTAAGACAGTGATATTTGAGATCTCAGGGCGTTCGATGTTTGCGTACAGGGGTAGTGTACCGAGAGCTGAGGGAATTAGAGGTCGATTTGCGACTAGTGGAGAGATGGAGACTTTGTATCATTACATATAGTAGCAGAGAGTCATGAACCTAGACTTGATGAGATTTCGGTTAGGTGCGAGTTTCCAAACGTGTTTCCGGAGGACTTACATGGTTTACCACTACCGAGAGAGATAGATTTCATTATTGAATTGGTACCAGGCACTAGACTTATTTCTATACCTCTATACCACATGGCTCCAAGAGATTTCGAGGAGTTGAGGTGTCAACTTCAGGATTTAGGCCAGAAGGGATTCATCACACCTTCTATGTCGCCATAGGGAGCACCCATCTTGTTTGTGAAGAATAATGATGGTACTTTGAGACTGTGTATCGACTACAAATAGTTGAACAAGGTCATAGTCAGAAACAAGTATCTACTGCCACGTATTGATGACTTGTTTGATCAGCTGAGATGAACGCAGTTTTTCTCCAAGATAGACCTGTGATCAGGGTATCATCAGTTTAGGATCAAGAATAAAGATAGGTCCAAGACAACGTTCAATACAAAATATTGACACTATCAATTTACGATCGTACCGTTTGGGACAACCAACGCCCCCGCCATGTTTATGGATTTGATACATAGGGTGATGAGACCATTTCTTGACCGCTTTCTGATAGTTTTCATCGATGATATATTGATATACTCGAGGACTAGAGAAGATCACGGACAACACCTCAGGGAGATGTTGCAGACTTTGAGGAGCACAAACTCTATGCCAAGTTCAGCAAGTGTGGATTTTGGCTACTAAAGGTCAAGTTTTTAAGTCATGTTGTTAGAGCAGCAGGTGTTGTAGTAGATCCAGCCAAGATTCAGGCTATTATGGATTGGCCGACGGCGATGTCAGTTATTAAGATTAGGATTTTTTCAAGGTTGGCAGGATATTATCGTAGGTTCGTGAAGGATTTCTCGAAAATTGTTTCACCGATTACCAGATTGACCTAGAAGGACGTTGTGTTTGATTGGTTGGAGGAATGAGAGCAGACATTTGCTCAATTGAAGATGTTGCTGACCACCGCAACAGTATTAATGTTGCCAGAGGCTAGACAGGGATTCCTAGTATACATAGATGTTTTTCATACGGGTTTAGGCTATGTATTAATACAAGACAGAGGCACAATGGCTTATACCTTCAGACAGCTGAAGATACATGAGAAGAACTATCCCACTCAGGATTTAGAGTTGGCAGTGGTTGTGTTTGCTCTAAAGATATAGAGACATCATTTGTATGGAGAGAGGTTCACACTCTACACTGATCATAAGAGTCTAAAATACATCTTCACACAGAAAGAGCTGAATATGAGACAACTTAGATGGTTGGAATTTGAGAAAAACTATGACTTTTCTCTTAAATATCACCTAGGAAAAGCTAACGTAGTTGCAGATGCGCTGAGTAGGGTACCGTTTGGAGATGCGAGGTTGTTAGATGTCATATAACGCATAAGTATGAATTACTCGAGGTGGCAGCGATGATGACTCAGTGAGTTATTCCTACAAACACTCAAGTGATGATATGTGCACAAATAAGGTTACAGACGGTGCTACGCAGAGAATGTCGAAGGGTCAAAGAGCTGACATCTTGTACCTAACATTTAGTGAGTTCGCCTAGAGTACTGATTGGACAGAGACAATGAATTCGTGTCTGAGATTTAGAAGCAGATTGTGGATACTGTTAATGGCAAAGCTGAAAGATGAGATTTCTGAGGAGTCGCACCGTTCTCGATTCACCATTCATCCAGGCAAGACCAAGATGTACCATGACATGATGATACATTTTTTGTGGCCTGGGATGAAGGCTGCCATATCAGAGTTCATTAGGAACTGTAGGATTTGCCAGCAAGTGAAGGCTGAGCATCGTAGACATGGAAGATTACTATAGCCGCTCCACGATGGAAGTGGGAAGACATTGCCATGGACTTTGTTAGGGGATTACCATGGACTGCTAAACGACATGATTCTTTCTAGGTAATTGTGGACATATTGACGAAATCTGCCCATTTCTTACCAATCATAGCTCATCACACGTTTGACCAATTGAGCATATTGTTCGAGAGAGAGATTATCAGGCTGCATGGGGTACCGTTGGCTACATCAAACAGAGATACACTAAATCACTCCTACTTATGTATAAATGTGGGACCCGCATCGAGATACATGCACTAACCGAGGCAATGTGGCCGAGGTATATGTTAGATTTGTTGTGATGTATGCTAGTGTATTGTATATATGTAGACTACTAAATCACTCCTACTCATGTATAGATGTCAATACATGAGCAAGGACGTGCCTTGAGATGTGTACCGGCATGGGATCGGAGTAGTGAGTGATGTGGTAAATTTAATTTAAATTAATGTGGCTTAGATAGCTGATTTGATGTGGCTATAGTTTGATTTGCATAAATGTATCATAAGTTAGAAAATTTAAAACATTAGTAACTGATGTTCCTCGAGATACGTATGGACACATCACAAGACCAACTAAGTATGAGTGTGTGTTATCAAAGGTGAGTTAGTAAAGAGTTAGTGATTTGTAAATCATGTTAAGAGCCATTGGATTAGCCTCAAGATGGGTGTACACATTAAGATCAATGGCTATAAAATCAACCTTATATATACATGTATAAGATGATTTTCATGAAAATCACTTACAATTCATACTTAGAGAAAAAGGAATCTGGAGAGAAAGATCAAATAGGAAGATCAGTGATTGGTGAATTTGAAGAAGATTGGATCTAACTAGAGGTGTTGTACTTAGTAAATGATCTACACAATTAATTTTGTGTAATTGATGAATTGATGATATAATTGAAGTGTAAGCTGTTCTTATAATTATGGAGGATGTGTTGGGTCTCTAGTGGAGGGTAACAGAGATCCAAGGCTTTGGAGGTGAACATTTGAAGGAGGAAACCCATAAATTCGAAATGCAAGATTTATGGGATTTCCTGCGTTTTGTGCGCTAGGCGTGCTTGCTAGCGCGCTACATTCATGTAGTGCTCTAATGAGCATAGGTAAGGGGGTCTCTAGCACGCTAGATAAATTCCCAAGCGCGCTAGGTGCTCTGGCAATGATAAATTATTGCAATTCCATAACTCAAACTTAAACACTTTAAACAAGCTTAACACCTTAATTCAAGGTCTAAACACACCTTAAAACATGTGTAATCATACCAGGAACCTAAGGAATAGTCTCGGGGGTTCGGGTACGAGTTTTGAGGTATCGAGAAGCCACATTAGCTTAAGAAATTTACGTGGATTGTAAGTAAACTGATTGAAATATTTATTTTCATTTTATTCCTATTATGCTTTCTATTTACAGTCATTTGGATTGATTTATCCATTATACTCTAGATACCATGACTTATTGTTCTATCTCATTTCATGAGTTTGTAATCATGGTATTGGTTGTTGTTTAAGTGGTTTCATTGATTCCAAATCAAGTGTCATATCTTTCTTGGTTGTTGAGAAATTTGGTCAAAGGAAATAGCATGCTATTAGGTAGGTGATTTATGATGTTGAAAATCCATTTTATTTTTGCATTAGTTATGCAATTACATTGTTGGATTACTAAACTGTGTCATTCCTTGAATTATGAAAGTAGTTAATGTATCTAGGACCATGATATGATAAAGATGAATGCAGCATACGTGGTCACTAGATTTTTGGGATTGTTGGGATCCCACCACTAACTTGTGCAGCACACGGGGTATGGGACCTGTGGTTGTTGACAAGTATACATCACGTGTGAGGGGTACTTGTAAGTATTTATTTATGTAATGGGCATTTGTGAGGATGTGAAGGCATTCATGAGATTGATTACGCCCTAAATAGTGGAATAAGGTCGACGTGATGTAACTCACAGTCGACCGACCCTAGATCATTACTGCTTAGTTAAGTGTCAGTTTCATATTGTTTAACTGAAATATCTTATAACATGATTCTTTTTCAGCTTAGTTGTTATTCTTATGCTTTCAAATATTTTTTATATATTTGAAAATGTGGATAAATATTTTTCAGTGTTACTTTCTACTTTCCTGTACTCACAGTCCTTTTTATGACGGTGGGTGCAGATCTATCGAGTAGTAGACCGGACAAGGAGAAGATCGACGACTACCTCTGAGTTGCAGGAATGTTACCACCTCTGATATTGTAGGTTTTTTATTTTGTTGTATGACTTGTATATATTTTTTGTACACTTTTGGGGATGTAAACTATGGGTTATGAGATGGTTACCCGACCAGACACATGTTGATATATTATCATCGACGTTTTATTATATATATGCATGTGATCTATGTTTCCCGGTTTCCACATATCTAGGATTTATGTTAATGACTTCCACTAATTTGTTAAGACTTTCGCTAAATAAGATTAAGTTATACCAATGTTAATTGATTGAATTCTGAATTATTAATGAATGTGAGAACAATGAAATGCCTATTTTGAAAGTAACTAAAAAGGAGAAAAGTTTGAAAAAGGCTGACTAATACGTTGGTACGTTCTACGTGGTCGAGGTTAGGGCTTAATAACGGGATTAGGCTGGGCAGTGCCCTAATTTGCGAAGGGGTCGTCACAGATTATTTGGGAAGCATTTAGATATACATGATCCATGCACGAGGAACTTTGGTATAAGATCAAAATGCTCACCTCGAAATGGTTCTCGACAAATGCGTTGTTCAAGTTTTGGGCATGAACAAACTACTTAGACCAATCAATTGGTTGACCCCAATGGTTTGGTATGATGTTTGAGAGTATGAGGTCATGGGTTCAAACCTTGGTGGAGGCAATTATTTCTTTCTTATCAAAAAAATATCTATTGAGAAAAATTGGCATTCTATTTTTGGGACCATACTTCCTTTTGACATAGTTTCATTATCGTGTACAAGGTTTTGGTGAAGAGAATAAACTCTTCTTGTCTAATTATTTTGTTACGTATTTTTTCTGTTAGTAAATATTCACTTTTCGACCAATTAATGAAACTTCATTTTGGAAAACAATGACATGGCCAAAATGTTCATCAATGTGAAAACAGTGGCATCACCAAAATATTTAGATTGTGATGCCTTCTACATTAGTGGTACTTTATTAGCAACTTTTACATTAGTGGTACCTCATTAGCAAGCACAAACAAAATTGTAACTTCACATTCACGTGATTATTAAGGATTAGATAAAATAATAAGATAATATTAACTAATAAAATATGATTAATTTTCAAAAAAGATATGATTAACTAATTAAAAAAGAAATTTAATAGGAAAGAAATGACTATTCGAGAGAGAGAGAGAATCCAAATCATTAAGAGTATGCAATAAAAAAATCATTAAGCATAAAAAAATCAAATTTTGAAATAAATTTCGAAAATACAAATCCATCTTCTCAAAATTCAAGTTTGGAAACAAAAATATAGAGACAGATTAAGCATATGCGATATTCATTGCCGGTCCCCAAAAAAAGAAGAGGGGAAATGTTTAATTTCATGTCAATATATTACGAAAAAAATAATATTTTTGGCTAGTGGATCTTAATACGAAAACTCATTTTTTTTAAATAAAATTCGATTTGGCCACCTTAGTAGTTGAAAAAATATATGAGTCTTAATATGGATAATTGACAATTATGAGAAAATGTTTCATGAAAAATTTTAGTTATCAAACGCAAAAATGTAATTTTCTCACCGAATTTACCATATTCATTAGAACATTTTCCTTTTATGTCAAATCTAATAGGTCTTATAGAATATAAGCTATTTTATATTTTTGACCAAGATCGGTTTGATCCTTTTCTAAAATCCTGGCACTGCTCAAGCGTTTCCAAAACCAGATCTGTTGTATTTGGGGGGCCGGCGGCGTTTTGTCTGCTCCGGCAAGGCTTCCATGTCGTCGGCCCCTCTACCTCGTCTCTCCATGTGTGCTTTTCTCTTTGATTTTTGGTGTGACCCCTCATCTTCATCAACTCAAACCCCCATTTCTCTCCACCCTTCGTAGCCTTCCGCCCTCCATCTTGCTTCTCTTGTTCTTCACACCTTGCTGATCTTTCCCTTTTTTCATTTCTTTCTTTCCCCACCTTTTTGTGTAGTAATCCATCTAACGTTGGCTTACTACGGGTTTCCGGTGTGGTCGCTGCCGACGGCCTTTTTGCTTAGAGCTTGATCGAGAAGAAATGAAGACGAAGAGTTGGGTTTGGGTTTTCCACACTTGGTTTAATTTGCCATCTAAAAACGACGACCAACGATGACGCGGGGAGTAATTTGTGATGGCGGCCATCAACAGTGGTTATCTTATTGGGGTGGTAGATCTTCCTATCTTCCATTTCTCTTTCCATATAGGGCAATACTTCTAGTGTTTTTGTTGTTCAGTTAAATTTAGTAACCTCTTATGTGCAGCTGTAGTGGCTCCAATGACATGGAGTAGTCTGTGTTGTCCCCCTTCAAAGGTTGTTGCGCTCTTTCGTGAGGTTAATGTCCCCTTCGTAGGGTTGTTGCTCTATTTGTACAGATGTTGATTTAAACTTCGATGGATTGTAATACCTTTTATCATTGATATAATAGGTTGTTGTATCATTTTTAAGTGTTAGGATCATCAATGCAACAAGTTTGACAAAAAATAAACGGCTAAATGGACCCTAGTTATTGCTTAGAGGACCTCATTTTAATTTTTTTATGAGTCACAATTCTGCCCATAGAGGAAATGACCAAGTTACCCTTCATATAAAAGGGCATTTTCTTCTCATATCTCACCATCTCTTCTCCTTCATCGACTTGATCACATTCATCTAAAATCGACTCCACACTCTCACCTTCGACTGACCAAAAATGTGTGAATTCACACGGAATTGACTCGGTAAGTCCGTTCTCTCATTGTTTTCGCTTGTTTGGTGAGTTTTTTTTTCCAAGTTTTTTGTCCATCATTTTCATTGTTATTAATGTTGGTTTTTGTTTGATTTTCAGGGCTTTTGATTTGTTGATGATTTCCACATTTTTGTACGAAATGTCAAAAAGGAGTCGTTAAAACAAAGCCACCTTGACAACGACGAGCAATTTTTATGATTTTTTATTGCGTTTTTTCATCGAGGAATAACCTTCATTTTTTGTTGTTGTCCTCGTGCTGTGTTGAGTAATAGAGCCGAAACACATAGTTACATATCGATTTTGTTTGGCCGACGTACTATACACACCTCACGTAGTTGCTACTTGGACCCCACCCGATTAGATATTTGAATTTTTAACTTAAGGGCGTGTTTGATAGCAAAAAAAATGAAAAAAATCATAGAAAGTTGTCTACTTTTTTTGTGTAACCGTTTTTTACATTGTTTGATAGCTTTGTAACTGCACTGAGAAAAAAAAAAACCACATTCCCCTGTTTTCCTCATTTATTTTCTCATCTTTAAACGAACTGATCATTTCTTCCACATCTGTTACTCTTTCGCGGATATACATTCTTTCTTTCTCTCTTCGTCTCTGGCTTCGTCACCAACATCATCGTCGAGCCGCCCGACATCGACGATGATTTAGATGCGCACACGGAGTGAACCATAAATGAAAATTTTTTCTCGTGCAATCAAACAACTATAAGAAAATTTTCTTTATAAAATTCTCTGAGGAAGATTTGCTAAAAAAAAAGTTTTTTCTCATTGAAGATTTTTTTTTGCTATCAAACACACCCTAAGTGTCAGGCATAGTTGTTCCCGATATTATCAACAGTATCGTCTACTATAAACCATAAAATCCTGTAATGGTTTCGATTAGTATACACTATAATCATATCTATACCCCACCAGTTTACTCCATGGATTCCACCCGATTATATATTGGAATTTTAAATAGGTGTCGGAGTTATAAGTCCATAATATTACTGGTAATATTGGTTAACAAAAACTGTTATAACTGTAGAGGTTCCTATTTTTCTAAACTGCAATCTTACTTATACCCCACCAAATTACTACACGGACCCCACTAGATTGTATCTTTAAATTTTAGTACACGGACGACAAAATCCACGGGGTCCGACTAAAATAGACCCTCCCACGACCTTAGTGATTGTGAAAGACAAAGAATACGAGTTTTTTTGAGTTTTGTGAAAGTTTCAATTTGAGGTATAAAAGTTGAAAATGGATTAAGGGTGATTTTTTTTTTTTTTTTTTTTTTTTTGGTTGAAGATGAAGGTATTATGAAGATTTTGAAAAAAAAAATTGGGATTCGTTTAGAAAAAAAAAAATAGTACGTTGAAGTAAGAAAGTCATCTACGTAAAAATTGGGTTCCGTGAGATTTTATGAGGAGCGAGAGATCTTCGCCACCAAGAGAGAGAGAAATTAGGGTTGGTTGGGTACAGTGGTCTTTTCTTATATTTTGCTTTAGAGTGATATTAGGGGCGAGAGAGAGAGAGCAATGGAAGATGGCAATGGGATCGAACACAAGGCTTATGCCAGGATTGGTCTTCTTGGTAATCCTAGCGACGTTTACTTTGGCCGAACCATCTCATTTAGCCTCGCCAATTTCTGGGCATCGGTGAAGTTGGAACCCTCTGAGGATCTCATCATTCACCCTCACCGCACTCATGATTTCCTTCGCTTCAACTCAATCCATCAACTCGTAAGTTTGCTCTTGTGGTACTGTTAATGATAATTGTTTAAGGGGACTATTTAATACTCCTTAGGACCAGTTCGGACTGCGCTGAACTACACAAATCCTTTTATTATCTTCACGATCATGATTTTGATTATACAGTTCCATTTTCACTGATACGTTAGATACGTAAGGATAAATGTAGTGGCTAATTCAACCAGGTTAGAATTAATGTAAGGCTGTAGTTTCAAAACCGCATGCACAAATGGGGAAAGCAACTTGTTCCTCTCACTTGCAAAAGTGAGTTGGTGCAAGAACCACCATCACCTAAAACAATCGAAAGAATGAATAGTTAAGTGGCCTACCCAACTTGTATCAAAAAACTTTTTTGGTCTCCAATACTTGAAGGCCCTAAATAAAATTTGGCTAAAGTGGTTAATTAATCGATTAGATTACTTGTTTTACTATGTCATATCCAATGCTAAGCTTCTACCATACATCAAGGTACAACATATGGAATTGATGGTCCTTAGTTCTTGAAATGTGATCTATTATGTTAAAAAATTTGAGTACCGAACTCTTAAAAGAGGGGAAAACATGTCTTGTAGTTAGTTTTATGATTGTTGTATCTCAGTTGCTTTGACGCAAAACTTTGTTTTATTTGTGGATCGTGACTTGAAATTATCAATGACTGTTCTACATTAAAGAAAATGGAGAAGGTTTTCAAAACATGAGATGGAGGTCTTGGTTGTCATGGTTGAGGATAAGGGTTAAGAATGTGGATGAACTTGAGGAACTGCTTTAGATTTAAGAAGGTTACTTATGTTGCTCGGTGAATTTAACCCACTTTGTTAATGCATATAAAAAAGATTATGGAAGGCAGTTTGGTTTTATACATGGTTATCTCGAGTTTGTATTATTTCACATGGTTATCTCGGGCGAAGTTTGTCGATGTTGAGGTGAGCGAAGCGAAGTTCAGAGGCAGTTGAAAAATTGCAAAAATTCGACTCAATTTCGGCTAACTTCGACCGAACTTCGAAAACATCGATGAAAGTTCATAAAACATGAAGTAAAATTGTTATGTTTCGTGGAAGTTGAGCAAACTTCGACTAAAACTTTGACTATGCTAGAAATATATTTAAAATTTGGAATATCCTCCACTGACATGAGTTTTATGCGTTATTGTTGTATGATTAAGTATATTTCTAGCATCACTACGAAGAAACTTGAGTTTTCTAGCATTTAAAGTGAAATTCCGTAAACTTCCGTACACTAGCGAATTTTTGTCAAACTTCCATCGTCAATGTTAACTTCCTCGAATTAATTCTGAATTTTAAGTGAGCGAAGTCATAGGCGAAGTCGAAGTTTCGAACCTTGCCATCGCTATCGTGAAACTATTAACTAATAGCATGACACGATTGATAATAAAAAGAGCCCCGACTTACCTCAAGCGATGCTATCTATCTTATCCAATCCTACTTCAAGAAGTTCCTAGCGGGTCCTCCTCGAGTGTCTACAAAGGTATAAGTATAACCCATTTAATTTAGACTCGCTATAATTTACTTAAGTATTTAGACCAGTAAAAACTCATCTTTATTCCTAAGTTCAATTGGACTTTGCGTCAAAAGACTCAAAACCAACAATATGGACTAATACCACGAATGAAATAAAGATTAATCAAGGCAAGACAAAGTAAAGTCTATAAAATTAGTTTTCTTACATAGCTCGACCCAAAAATGATGAATTTCGACCACAAAACTGAATTGCTTGAAAACCTTTTTTAAAATAAGTAAATAATCCTTTTTGAGATATTTCCTCAAACATTAGAAATGTCTCATTAGTTAAGCCTATTTACAATGGAGTTCTTGTTGAGACATTTTATCAAACATCTCGTTGCAAAGAGGGGTTTTACAAAATTAATACTTAATCAAATACACAACCCTTAATCTCTTATTGAGTTGTAAATGAACAATTTACTAATAATGTATGCATTTCAAGTAGGGGCGGCAATTTGGGTCATGACACGATTAACTCGACACGACACGACACGTAATAAACATGTCACGGATTTGGCATAAATTGGGTCGGGTCCTAAACATGTTAACACATTTATACATGGTTAATAAATGAGTCATTAACATGTTAACCTGCTTAACTTGTTTATGACTCGCTCAGCACAAGTAAAGAATAATTTAAATATAATGAATAGATTAGAACAAAATTCACCCATTTCAATACATGTTAATAGCATGATTTACCTTTTATTTGCAGACATCTTTTATCATATTTTATTTTATTTTTAGAGGAAATATTTATTGTACTTTTAATATATTATTTACGTTTTAGGTTTTAGTAATAATTATTTATTAAGAAAAATATAAAGTTCTTCACCGAAGTAAAATTTAGATGTTTTTTAGAGGATTCTTATAGTTTTGTATATGTTGTTTGTTACGAGTCATTTTCCCTCTATTATTAAGACTAATAAAGACTTGAATGAAAAAGTAAAATAAATTTAAAACTGCAAGTAAACAAAATTTAAAACTGCAAGTAAACAAATTATGAAAGTTTAAATAAAATATTTAATAAATGGGTGACACGAATACCCGACATGTTCAACACAACCCATTTAGACACGAAAACAATTAACACGATTAATAAATGTGTCATTTCATGGGTTTGCATTATATGGGTCATGACCTGCTTACGACTCGTCGACATGAATTGCCACCCCTAATTTTATGTCTCAAAGAGGGTTTACTTGCATGCTTGAGGACTCTAGGCATCATGAAATTTTCATAAATAAATGCAACTCTTCTTTTAAGAATTTATTCAACCACCCAGAGTGCATTTCTTACTACGTTGTTTCTTTCGATTAAATGTTTATGTTGAATCTCATAATGTTCGTTGCATCAAAAACCATATATTCCCAACAATGAAAACACGTTTTAAAGCCTCCAAATCAAATGCGTCAAGATTGAGTTTCAAACCATAATTTACAAAGAAGGTCTAGATTTGATAAGCTTTGAGTGAAAATCCATTGAAAACACCATTCAACCTATAAGACCACTCAGGTTAGGTGGAAAAAGTCCATTCCCAACCTCAAAACCCCATTGAAATCATATTTTACTTTCAAAACCAAGTCCCAAACTCATACATCCAACCATAGTAATGATTTGGACAACAATTTAGAGTGTAAATCTCTTGGAAATCAAACTTGAAAACGCACATAACATTAAATCCTAAAATCATTATTTAATTTCCCCAAATTGATTCAAGTTTGAACAAGTTAGGTTAGGGTTCTTACCTACCTTGAGTGAATCTCAAGCTTATGGAGAGTGTGTAGCTAGGTGTAGCTTTTTCTCTAGCATCCAAGCTTCTCTTCCCTCTTTTTTACAAACAAAACCCTAGTCTCCTATCTTGATTTGTAAAAATGGTGGTCACACACCTTATAAAGTTTATTTATACTTAGGGTTAGATCTAGGGTTTTGGGAGAACAAATCTCATCCACACATCTTTACTAAACCCCTTTAAGTTCTAAGACCATCTTAATGGTCCATATTAAGTCTGTCTCTTTTGTCTTTCAAATTAATTACCAAAACGTCACTGTGTTATTTAAACCATTTATGCATGTTATCTAGGTTTATTTTCACTAACTTAGGTCTAATTACCGCCCAATTATACTAAGTATCATATAATACACACAATAATCATGTTAATTCACAAATACCATGCATAATAACTAAAATACCCCCTGATTTTAGGACAATTACTAGATTTGGAAATTAGGGACGTTACATGAAGAGGATTTCAGTCATTGAGGTGTCAATAGAAGAGCTCAAATTTGAAGTGAAGATTGCGTTCAGAGGCTTGACGAACTTCTCTTTCATCATCAAGGGATCAAGTCAAGCGTCATAGCAGAGCAGCAAATCAGAGTGTCTGGGATGCTTCAGATCCTTTGCCGCCACATTACTTATGTTCTTTATCGTCTTCAATTCAGTTGTCGATTTTCGTCGCCTTATAGTTACGCCCCTCTATTTTCTCGTTGTGTCCATCACATCTGCAAATATGTTTTTGGAGAAGAATCTGACATTGGGCAATTACAAAATGGAGAAGATCTAAAAATGAGAGGATGGCCACATAGATGGGGTAAGTACAACATACGGTTCTCCAAGCTCCATCCATCTTTAATAGTGATTGTTGTGTTGGCCTTTGATTCTCCCTGGGTTGCGTATTTTAGACACCATTTTAAGTTGTTGTTCCTTACATATTTTGAAGTCATTTGTAGGACTCATGTTTTGTCTTCCACACTTGGTATGAATGGTATGCCTTCTCTCATTTTATGCTGCAGGGTTCCTGTGCATACTTTGTTCCCCACTTTACAATCCATCTTAGTGAGGACTCTTTGTTGTTTCTTCAAATGGGAGAATGTTTGTGGTACTCCTTGGGTGGGCAATTTTCAGCAACATACTTTATCCCCATCTCGTTGGACCATGAGCCACACCTTAGCACAATATTAGGGTGTCTTCCATTCACAATTTTTTGGCAATGGAGTTATCCCTTCTTATTGGGTGTTGGTCTTCCATTCATGCGAGTGCACTATCTGCGCTTCATGTTTGTTTTGATTTGGTGTTCTAGTTGCCCTGCGATTTGAGTATATTTCACCACTTCCCTTGTGGAGCCGGAGCCCAAGTAATTGATGCTTTATTTTATTTGGTCTTGGTTCCATGAGTTGAGTCGGTGGCTCAAACTTGGCTTACAAGTTGAGAGTTGGAGTCTAAGACAGTGTAAACTTAGAAGTTTCTTATTACAACGTGTGGTCATGATTATTATGTACAAGCACATACTAATTAGAAAGTTGATTTATAATAATAATATCCAAGTCTATTAGTACGTACACCTATTTATGTACATGATGTGTGCGGTTGTGTGGTGTGGCTAGAAAGTGTGAGCTTTGTTTGGTGAGCCTGAGAGTCTTGTATTGGTTGAAACTGAAGGAATATTAAAATAGTAAACTGAGTTTAAAGAAGCAAAGACAAGGAACAAGAATAAAGAAAAAAGATTTTTGCAGTAGTCTACTGATTTCATTGAAGTTGAATAGCTTAAATACACAAAAAAAAAACTAACTGAAAATCATAAATTAAGGAGACTACCCTTTCCTAGAATAATGCCACTACAACTGATACACTAACTATCAGTCAAAGAAACTAAGTTTAAAACAAGGAAGAAACAACTAAAACGTTAGACTAAGTCATGCACATAAATACTGCAGCAGCTGAGGCAAATTTCAACACTCCTCCTTGCTTCAGTTGTTGCACACTCCAAGCTTTTCTCTCAGGAATTCAAACTTGCTTGTCGGTAAGTCTTTGGTGAAGATGCCCGCTAGTTGAAAATCTGTCCTGCAGTACTTCAACTTAATTGATCCTTCCTTCTGCACATCTCTGAGAAAAATAATTTCATGTTGAAGTGTTTTGTTTTTCCATGAAAAACAAGATTGTTTGAGATAGCGATTGCTGCTTGATTGTCCACAAACACCTCTGTACTTCCTTCTTGCTTCAAATTGAGCCACAATGCTTGATTCGCAGCAGCTGTAGCAGCAATAAATTCAGCTTCTGCGGTGGATTGTGCAACGATATCTTGCTTCTTAGAACACCAAGTGAATACCCCTGAACCCAGATTAAAAAAATAACCTGAAGTACTCTTCATATCATCGGAACCACCATAATCACTGTCCGAATATCCTTGCAGAGCACAATTCTGACTTGCACAAAGATTAACTCCAAAGTTAAGAGTTCCCTTGACATATCTCATAACTCTCTTAGTTGCCGTAAGATGAGTTTGAGTTGCACAATTACAAAATCTAGATAATACACTTACAACACGCAAAATATCAGGTCTGGTTGCTGTTAGGTACATGAGACAACCAACCATACTTCTGCAAAGAGTCTCATCAACTCTTCCAGCTTCATCATTCTTGCTCAGCTTTTCCTTTTGACACATTGGAGTAGTCACTTCTTTGCAATTCTCCATTCTGAACTTCTTTAAAACCTCTCTTGCATACTTCTTTTGACAAAAAAAAAAACTCGTTCTGCTTTTGTTTGATCTCCATTCCAAGAAAGTAAGCCATCTCTCATAAATCTGTCATCTCAAATGTTCTTTGCATATCTTGTTTGAAATCTTCAACAAGATTGACATTGCTTCCAGTAACCAACAAGTCATCAACATACAAATAAACAATCACAAAATTGACTTCATCACCTTTGTTGTAGAGGGTAGCTTCACTTGGGCTTTTTGTGAAACCCAACTTCATCAAATGCTCATCAATTCTACTGTATTAAGATCTAGGTGCCTGCTTCAGCCTGTACAAAGCTTTCTTTAGTAGATAAACTTCATCTTCATGGCCTTTGATTGCAAATCCTTCAGGCTGATCGACATAAATCTCCTCCTCGAGAAGACCATTCAAAAAAGCAGACTTAACATCCAGCCGATATACTTTCCAGCCCTTTTGTGCGGCAATGGCTAGTTGCAATCTAATAGTATCCAATTTAGCAACAAGATCAAATGTGTCAGAAAAATCAACACCATAAATTTGAGCATACCCTTTCACAACAAGCCTTCCTTCGTGCTTGTTGATTGAGCCGTTTGCATTAAGCTTAGTTCTGAAAACCACTTCACTCCTATGTCTTTTTCTGTCAGCAGGCCTTTTTACAAGCTTCCAAGTTTGGTTCTTCTCGATCATGTTGAGTTCTTCCATTGCAGCTCTCAACTTAGGATCTTTGTCAGCTTCCCAAAAATCTACAAGTTCAAGAACTGCTACATTGCACCTTTGGTAAATTTTAGAAAGTGATCTTGCACCTCTAATGGGAACATCATCAATCAATTCATCGTCATTCAATTGAAGCTTTGAATTGTGAAGTGAAGTTGAGGCTGATTTCTCTCCATTCCAGACCCAAATCTCAATTTGCATGTAGTGCACATCTCTATTTACCAGAATTTTCCTTGTATGAGGTTGGAAAACTCTGTAAGCTTTACAAACTATGCTATATCCCACAAAGATTCCAGCTGTTGCCTTTTGATCAAGCTTATCTCTTTTGATCCGAGGCACATAAACAAAACACAAGCATCCAAATACCTTTAAGTTTTTTAGAGAAGGTTTAAACCCATACGAGCCGTACCAACTTTCAAATGGTGTCCTCCCTTCAACAGCTTTTGTAGGAAGCCTGTTGAGAAGAAAGACTGCCGTATGTGCAGCTTCAGCCCAATACTCCTTTGGCAAAATCTTCTCATACAACAAACACCTGGCCATCTCCATAATTGTACGGGTTTTCCTCTCACTGACTCCATTTTGTAGTGGAGTGTATGGAGCAGTGAGCTGGTGTTCAATCCCGACCTCATCGCGAAAAAGATTGAACCGGTCATATGTGAACTCCATGCCATTGTCTAATCTTAAAGCTTGTATTTTGTAACCACTTTGAGTCTGAACCCATTGCTTGAATTTGAAGAACACACCAACAACCTCTGATTTGAACCTGAGGAAATAAATCCAACACATTCGAGTGAAGTCATCAATAAAGATTAGAAAATATTTACTCCCATTGAGAGAACGAGTTCTATGAGGTCCCGTAACATCTGTATGTATGTGTTGTAGCTTTTCTATAGCTCTCCAAGTTGCTTGCTTGAAAGGAAGCCTAGTTTGCTTGCCTAACTTGCAAACTTTGCAATTTGGTATATCAGCTTCAAGGTGAGGCAGCCCTTAAACCAATTCTTTTTTTTTTGCAAATTTAGTACAACAGCTTGATGGGAGTGGCCAAGCCTCTTGTGCCACAATTCTGCATTAGTCTTCATGGCTGAATAGGCTGCAGCCTGCAGTCTCTTCCTCCAAAGGCTAATGCAAAACACTTACCTTTCATATTGACTTTAAAAACATCTTCACCTCTCGAATCTTTGATTAAGCAATGGTTGCTTTCAAAGATCACTTTGAAACCTCTTTCAAGTAGCCGGCCTACACTCAACAAGTTTTGGCTTATGTTAGGTACAAATAATACATCATTGATTAGCTTTGTACCTGAAACACTTTCGATTGCAATCGTGCCTTTACCCTTGACTGCAATGTAGTCGTCGTTGCCAATTCTGATTTTGGAAGTGATCGATGTGTCTAGCTCTTTGAAAAGATCTAGATCAAAAGTCATGATTTATGCAGCCACTATCAACGAGCCATTCATCACTTGTACTAGTTGCAAATTAAGATGCAACAAAAAGCTGCTCCTCTTCTTCTTCTTGTTTTGTTTGTGCAACACCTTTTTGTTTAAGGTTGACTTGAGTCACATTTCTTTGTTGTGGATTGCTTTTGCATATCCTCTGATGATGCCCTATCTAGTGACATTTCTCACATTGTTGGTCTGGTCGCCTCCAACATTTAAAGGGTGGATGACCCTTTCTTTGATAGTGTTTGCAAGGAGGGAAATCAAATTTTGTTCCCTTATTGGTATTAGGAGAATCAAAACCCGAGTTGCCCTTTTCGTTCTTCTCATATTTCTTCCCTTTTCCTTTTTGACTGAATTTAGCTCTTGTAGTTAATGCACCTTCAACGAGCCCTTCATACCTCATGAGTCTTCTTTGTTCTTGGGCCTGCAAAGAACTCAACAATTCCGCCACAAGCTAACCCTTGAAAAATTCTTGATATTTTCCAAAGAAGAAATGGTTGATTCGAATCTTTCAAGAACTGTCACATTAATTTTTTCAACCAATCTCGATTCAGGAAATTTAGAGCCGAGTAATCTTACTTTGTTGGCAATGCCGAGTAGTTTGTCAGAATAGTCCTTGATAGTCTCTTAATCCTTCATCGTTTGTAGTTCAAATTCTCTTACCAGATTAAGAACTTGCATTGCTTTGATCCTTTCGTCTCCTTCATACTCTCGTTTAAGGAAACTCCAAACTTCAAATGCCGATTTCATTGTCATGATTCGGACAAAAACTTCTGTGAGACTGCTGCAAACAGTGAGGCTTTAGCCTTGGACTTTCTTGTTTTCTTCTCCTTATGATTCTTGAACTGTGCCATTGTTGGATTTTCTGGCAATGGAGGAACTTTGTAGTCCTCTTCAACAGCATCCCAGAGATCATGCGCCTCTAGATATGCCTCCATCTTAGCTGCCCATACATGGTAGTTTTCACCATTAAACACTGGTGGTGCTAGTGAAGTGAAGAGCTTTTCAAGTGATTTTGAATCCATGAAAGTAGAAAGGTATCTTGGCCTTTCAATGGTGGATTTCATTCAGTTACAGGTCCCTCAAGATGAGGGCTTTGATACCAATTTTGAAGGAATATCAAAATAATAAACTGAGTTTAAAGAAGCAAAGACAAGGAACAAGAATAAAGAAGAAAGATTTATGCAGTAGTCTACTGATTTCATTGAAGTTGAATAGCTTAAATACAAAAAAAAAAAAAAAAAAAAAACTAAAAACCAGAAAATAAGGAAACTACCCACTTGTAGAATAATGCCACTACAACTGATACAATAATTATCAGTCAAAGAAACGAAGCTAAAAACAAGGAAGTAACAATTGAAACATTAGACTAAGTCATGCACATAAAGACTGCAGCAGCTGAGGCAAATTTCAACAGAAACACAAGTTAGTGAATCTTGTTCTTGGGTTTCTATCAAGTGTTTAGATAGATAATGGTTTTTCCTTTGTGTTCTAAACTATTGATAGTGAAATACTTTATTTTTTGCTTGTGGTTTTTTCCTTAATTTTGGGGTTTTCCACGTAATTTCGTGTGTTCTTATTTTCTCTGTGGTTTGTTTACCTTTGAGTGCATTCGTGTAACTGAGATCTTAGGTGTTCTGCGGTGATTCGTCAAAATGCCATGTATGTCAACAAGGGTCTCATTGTTAGTGTTGTAACTATTGCTACTTTTATCACTCACAGTGATCATATGATTACAGTTACCATTTGGTGCGCACCGGGCGATGTAGTTGTTGGACTTTCACTTGAGATAAATAGCCATCCATTTATGACACTTGCAACGTTGAATGTTTATCGCCACTCGACCTTGAGGCCGAATTTGGTTCTGCCATGGCCTTGGTCTGCAGTGTTGTTGCTCCCTTTCTTGATGGCTGCTAGTCTATCGTGTCTAGCTCTACCTCACACAACAAGGTTTCCATGGATCATAGCATGGTCTGCTCTCACATTTACACCCTATGGATATTTGTTGGTCTCCTTGCAACTTCCATGGTGCGCATTAGGTGTTCGTTGAAATGAAGTTGAAAAATGTCGCACCCAAGATTGTTCTCTTTGCGCTTTTCCTTCCTTATTTTGTTGGGTCTATGTTCCTGCTATTCTACCATTTCATTGTATGTTTCTTTTTCTTCCCACCTTGAGGACAAAGTGGATGTTTGAGGGGGAATAACGATAAAATTTCTGATAGAGTAGTCACATAGAATTAGTGAGAAGGAAACACTTTAAATAGGGGCGAGCTAGTTGGGTTAGATATCTTGGAATTTGAATTCTAATTGAGCACTCTTTAAGTGATTTGGGTTGAGAGGGATTTGAGAATCCTTTCTCTAGGGGTACTTTGTGTTCTTGTAATCGTTGTTATTCTTCTCAAATCAATCAATCAATATCGATATTCTATCAAATTGATGATTTTTTCTTTAGGGTTACTTTGTGTTCTTGTTCTTGTAATCTTTGTTATTCTTCTCAAATCAATCGATCAATATTGGTATTCTATCAAGTTGATAAAAACACTTGCATGGAGTAGGACACGTGTCAAGCACCAAGTTGTTAAGTTGTTTGTTGCATTTGAGAACTTGGGGTTTTCCCATTGAGGAATGGGTTGCAAGATGTTCTCTTTTTGACATCTCAGGTTTTGTATGGATAGAAAAAAACTTTTACTAATACAAAAGCCGTTTTGTATGGAAAGATTCTTTCCGAAAGAAATAATCACATAATAGCTGATAGGTATTCGATGATATATACTTGGTATTTAGCTCTTGAATTTGATGATACTTCAATACATGACCTTGTTTTCTATTTCTAAGTGCATTGAATGCACGACAAATTCAAAATGTTGTGAGAATCTTCAAATAAACTTTCTTGCTTATGATTTATTGGATACATTTTACAGGTAAATAGGTTGCAAAATGAAGGCTACTATGGAGGGGTGCGTTTGCTTATGGCCCTTTGTAAAATCTTCTATAGATATTGCAAGGACAATGAGATTGAACTTCATGGTGGAAATTTTACTTTATCTTATGATACCAATATTCCTCGCCAGGTGAGGACTTAAAATGTCTATAGTTTGTAACAACAAACGTTCTTGATATTTCTTGTAGATCATCATATTGAAATGAAGTCTCGTCCATTGTTTTTTTTTTTTTTTTTTTTTTTTTTTTTTTGTGCTTATTCCTTGAATACTTGACTAAATTTATTAAGGTAATATATTTATTTCTTAGTTGGTAATTGGGGAGTCTTAAGCCATAATTTTATGTCGTGTTTTTAATTTCTTTTAGGTGTAGGCAAAGCACCTATATGAGCCTAATGGACCTGTGTTTGTTACCTATGGTGTGTATTGTGATTGTCTCTCTATGATAAAGTTAAAAGGTTAACTTTTCATCAAAAAAACAAATATGTGAATCTTCAAAAGTAAAGAAAGAAATATGTAGGTTAAATTTGGCAAGGTGTAAAATGTCGATATATTTGTGAAATGCTATGAAATGTTGGATAACCTTTTGAGATACAGAATAGATCTCCATTTTTTTTCCACATTTTTCATGAATTTCTTTATAAAGCATTGCATATAAGGTCTTTCAGAAGCTTTTGCTAGCATTTGGCACTTAGTACATGCTAGCCAAGTCTTAATATGAGACTTGCACAATTACATTATAGTGTGAATATTAACAACCAACAGTAATTTATTTAAAACTTATGCATTCGAGCTAGTTTTGCACTCTTTAAGGGAGTTTTTCACAAAATCTCGACACTAGGGAGAAGTAGAAATAAGTCCATTTGTTGCTCAAAGAAAAAAAATTAAGTCCCTTTAAGTGCTAGTGAAACTCTATTTTTTCTCAAGGAACTCTAAAGAAGCATGTTGTTTTTCATATTTCTTGTCTTTTCTCTTCCTATACATGATATGAAGTTTTTTGAATTCAATTTTAAGAAGTTTGATCGTTTTAGATATTAGTTCTTTTTTTTGGTAGTAAGTTAAATTCATGCTTCATACTTATGACTATCTTTATTAATTAATATTAACTAGATTAAAATTTGCAAAACATGTATTTTTTCCCTTAATTCGGTGAGAAATTTGAAGTTTTGTTTGCGTATAACTTTTAATTCGGTGTCTTAAGAAATTAAATAATTTTGTAAAGTTTGGAGAAATTCGGGGGATTTTAAGACCATGATTTTACCCTGCTTTCATCTAACCCAAGGAGACCAAGAATATGTGATGGAATGTCAAGCAGCTGGGTGTCAAATTATAATCCCAATGCTGTAGTTATTATATAGTGGCATAACAAGACAATGTATTTCATCATTCCCGCATATGCTTTGCCAAATTTTGCACGTAGAAAAGATAAGAAAACAATCGATAGATGATAGATATATGGGAAATATGTAGTTGCTTACTAAAATTATGAGCCTAAGGATAATTATGTTGAAAGTTATTGTGATTCATGATTTTTTCTTTTTTCTTTTTTTATTTTGCATATTGAAATTCAAAGGATTTTTAAAAAATGGGACCACCTTCTTTGGTTACTACTTTCCCATTTTACTACTTTTTGGACCATGTGAACAAAAAAAAATGAAATGAGAAAGCTTCATATGTTGCAGTCGTTCAATGTAGAATTAGAAAACAACAATTAAAACAATAGCTTGGGGCGTGAATTCGCTTTCCTCAATATCTCACCTTGATAACTTTGATTAGAGATCCAAAAGCGCTGTAGAGTCTTTCTTGGTCTTAAAAACTTCAGAAAAGGATCTCTAGGATGAATGTTTCTTGCTGAAAATGTTTGGGGTCGGCTTTCTTTCAACCAAAGATTGTAAGACAACAACAACAACAACAACAACAACATAGCCTCAGTCCCAAATTAATTGAGGTCAGCTACGTGGATCAGACTTTTCCATTGTGCTCGATTAAGTGCAATTGATGGTGAGCTTTCCAGACCATTCAAATCCCTCCTAATTAATGCATCCTATGTTAACTTTGATCTACCCCTACCTCGTCGAATTTCTACAGTTTTTATTTAGTCAAGTTTTTTAGTGGGAGCATTTGTAGGTCGTCTTTGCAGGTGACCAAACCACCGCAATCGCAACCGCCCTTCCCTAATCTTTGTATTAATTGGTGCTACTCCTACTTGTCTTTGAATTTCTATATTTCTTATTCTATCTTTACGAGTTTTACCACGCTTTCACCTAAGTATCCTCATTTCTACTACGTTCATTTTATGTAATCGTTGTTGTTTTACCGCCCAACATTCAAAGATAAGCAAAGATTGTAAGAACTAGGTTAAAATCCAAGAAAAAATTATTTAAGGGTAATAAAGTGCTTCAATGGGTTTTTTTTCCTCATTAGATCACATAAGGAAGAGACTAGTCTTCAGATAACGTAAGAAGAAAGACTTGGTGTTGGTCAAATTGAGAGCACAATTGGTAGTGCTCCATCGAAAGAGAGTTTGGGTGTCTCGTTGGGCAAGTTTGGGCTTTGAACATTAATTAAAGGCATTAAGGACTCAGTCATTAAAAATATAATTGTACCTTTGAATGAGTTTAAAAGGTTAGACTGGACAAATTAAGACTTAAGATTAAGATGATTGGGCTAGGTCATGGAAGTCCAGTTTCAAGAAACTTGGCCCGACATTGTTTTCAAGTCCCCAACCAATCCCCTGTAGGTTGTACACCGTCTAGGCCTTAATTAACGAAAATGATTTTTCCTTTATGCATGTCCGGTGGTGCTATTAGCTCTATTAATTAACGAAAATGATTTTTTCTTTTTATGATTAGTGTGTATTGGTTTGTTGTGGTGTCTGTTTATGATGATTTATTGTGTGAGATCTCTCCTTTCTCTCAACTTTTGAGGCCTAATATTATTGAAAGTAATGTGGGACTCTTTTATTGGACCATTTTAGTGAAGATTGTTGTCTTTTTGAAACTTCAGACGGGACTTTCGGGTTCGAGTGCCATTGTTTGTGCTGCGCTTAGTTGTCTGCTCGACTTCTACAAAGTGAGGCACCTAGTTAAGGTGGATGTGAGGCCTAATCTGATTCTTGATGCAGAGAAAGAACTTGGAATAGTCGCTGGCCTCCAAGATCGGGTTGCACAGGTTTATGGAGGTCTAGTTTACATGGTATGTAATGTTTAGCTTAAAAGTTGAGATTTAGATAGAACAGCTTCATTATAAAATTCTTGCAAGACATCTCAACATTGCCTTGCTGCTGGATGCAATTAATTCTAAATACTGTATTTAATAACCTATTATCCTTGCTATATTCACATACAAAAAGCTTCTTAACCAAACTCTGCATTGCTTTCTTGCAGGATTTTAGAAAAGAATACATGGATAAATGGGGGTATGGTATGTATGTGCCGATGGATAGCAGTCTTCTTCCTCCTCTCTTCCTCATTTATGCTGAAAATCCAAGTGATTCTGGAAAGGTGAGCCTGTGTTTGGTTTATTATCCAGAAACAGTTTTCCAAAAAAAAAAAAAAAAAAACCTAACAAGATATGAGTATTTAGTGTGAGAGACCCAGAAATTATCTTTTGATTAAACCAACGAAAAAAATAAAATAAGTCAACAAACTTTTGAGTTCTTAAGATTTTATTTAGAATTTTCACTGGAAATGAGGGAGCAGTTTTCCTTGTTTTAGGATTCCAAACAGCAAGCAACCTAAATTTATCGTCTTTGTTTCTTGTCATCTTATTCTTTCATTTGATATGCTTGCAAAGAACTTAATTGACCCATATGTTATGGTCCAGTAATGCTCATGGGGCCTTTCTTTGTATAACGTTGATCCATGTTATGGCGCATGGCGCATCTGAGCTCTTGTTAAATGTTCTCTTCTACTCCTCTAGCCTAAAGCATTTGCACCTTCCCTGCTTTGAAGATGTAACATTTGCATGGTGTTGAGCATGCATCAGCAGAAATGGGTCTTGTTGGTTGGACCTACGTCTCAAAGGGAAACTTGAGAGTTTGAAAACTGTCGTAGCAATAATTTCTCAATTCATAACCTATGATGAGTTAAAAGCTATATGGTTGATTATTTAGGTTGCTTGATTTTTTTCTTACTGTTGACTCCTCCTGCACACCCAGTTGACATGAATCCACTCATGCAGGTTCACAGTACAGTTCGCAAGAGGTGGCTTGATGGGGATGAATTTATAATATCAACAATGAACAAGGTTGCGGATATAGCTTTAGAAGGACGGGATGCTTTGCTTGAGAAGAATTATTCAAAGTTTGTAGCCTTGATGAATCAGAATTTTGATCTACGGAGGTAGATATTATTGATGCCATGAATTTGATTTCTCATTTCCCCCTCTTTCTAGGTGACTTGGGATTCTATAAAAGGTTTTCTGTGTTGCCTCCCAATTTCTCAGGGTCATGTTTGGAGACGATGCTCTTGGTTCTATGAATATTGAAATGGTGGAGGTAGCCAGAAGAGTGGGTGCTGCTTCAAAGTTTACAGGGAGCGGAGGAGCAGTTGTCGCATTCTGCCCCGATGGGCCCTCACAGGTAAAGCTCCTTGAAGATGCTTGCAAGAAGGCAGGTTTTGCAATTCAAAAAGCAATTGTTGCACCCACTTTTCTAAGCGATTCAGATCTCCAAAGCATTTCTTCTAAATAGGTATATCCCATTCTGAAAAAGGGGTAGGTGATATAACTAGAAAAGCTTCTCCATATTTTTTTTTTCTTTTTATTTATTTGTTTATTTATTTTTGCGAGTTGCATCTCAATAAATTCGCTTTCGAGGCATTTTGATTTATCATTCATGATAAAAAAAAGATTTTTGACAAATGTATAATTGGGTCTTTTTTAGTGATAAGTGGTCCTCTTTTTATCAAATTACCAGTTGCACTGCACCTGCTGCTTGTGCATGCATCAAGTAAATGTTTTTATTTTTATTTTTTTTGGTGATAAGCTCCTTGTGAGTTGTGAAATTCAATTGCAGTATCAATGTCTTCCAGTAGTGCTCCTCTTGAATGTTTGCTTCAATCAACCTTCTCTCCAGTTCTCTGCTTTCAGAAACGTCAGTCTTTCAATTCAAATGGAGATCCGTCGTCTAGTGAGTCTCTCAGAGTTTGCTAGCCGACACTTTTTGTCTTAGAACTTCATTTTACCACTGCTTAATTTGCTAGTAAGAGTTTTTAAGCTAAAGTGGAAGGAAAAACTTAATGCTTCGTAGACATAGCCTCTGTGCATTCATAAAAAATCAGAGCCCATTAGTGGTAGATGATAGAGCAAAGCTGTTAGAAGCCAACATCAATTAAGTTGTTCTAAGAGGAATTTTTGTTAGTTTTTTTTTAAGCTAATCTTTCCACTGGCCAACCCGGCTCAACTCTCCACTTGGACGGTGTGCTAGAGATTAGCCACGGTCGAACCCAACGTACCGAGAACAATTCGACGTGGAACTTTAGACTCTCCACGAACTAGATAGCTCACCTCGTGCTTTGGGCTTCTTTTGGACCAATTTTGAGGAGGAGGGGGGATGGGGGTTAGATGGATTGTTTTGTTTAAATCGTGCTTTCGGTGGTTTGTAGTTACGAGAATGTGTGGCAAGATTGATCATGAAATGAGAGTTTATGGGACTTTGTAAATTAAGCAAAAATACGGGTGATATCTAGGCCTCCTTCATGAGCTAGAGTAGATGGACTGTTTAAACCTCTATTCACGTTTTCACCAGTCAATAAGGCACGTGATGCCCAATTTTGGCCCCAGCCTTTATTTGTTGGTCTTAAATTGGACTTGTAAAGCAATAGTCTTGGAGAAGGCAAATTGAAATGGATTGAACAGTAACTTTTGAAAACATCAAAAATTACTCCAATTCCCATGGAATTGAACATCTTAGTAATTAGCTTGCATTTATGTTTGAAGCATTAACCAAAGAAATTGACAAATATTAACAATCGATTGGTTTAAGTTGTAAAGAATTCGATTCTCCTTAATTGAAATTTCAAAATAGACTTTCATGGATGAAAAAAATTGATTGGGGATGGTCGTACCAATATGGGGCTCAACAGTGCCCTAGTATAGATAAGTTGACACGGTGGACACTGAATACCACATGAGAAATCAAAAAAAAAGAAGAAATTAACAAATAAAAGAACCTATATTTAAGTATCGAAAATACGACTTTGTTTATGACTTAGCTCACTAAAAAGTTAAAATTAATTCGTGAAACTGTATTTTTTGTAAAATTTTAACATTACAATAAAATAGAAATGTTAACTGAGTAAGCTCGGGCTTAGCCTAGTTGGCTAGTTGGGCTCTAGCTTTTAAGTCCATGCCCTTGTCCATGCCCTTGAACGGTAACTCTTAAAAACATAAAAAATTACTCCAATTCCTATCGAATTGAACATCTTAGTGATTAGGTTGCATTTATGTTTGAAGCACTAACCAAAGCAATTGACAAATATTAACAATCCATAGGTCTAAGTTGTAAAGAATTCAATTCTCCTTACTTGAAGTCTCAAATTCGACTTTCATGGATAAAAAAAATTTGATTTAGGAGGGTTGTACCAATATGAGGTCCGACAGTGTCCAACTATAGATAAGTTGGCACGGTTAACACTGAATACCATGTAAGAAATCAAAAAGAAAAGAAATTAACAAATAAAAGAACCTATAATTAAGTATCGAAAATTCGATTCCCCTTGAATTTTTCACTAAAATTTATATTTTTTAATAAAATAAATATATTTAATAAATATTTAAGAATGAATATAAAGTAGAAGTTAGCCTAGTACTATGAGTTGTAACACTTATTAAATATTTAAGTTGTAACACTTGACCTGATATCTGATGTTCAAATCTTACTTCTCACACTTTTTTTCAATATTTCTAAAAAAAAGGTATTTTGAATACTTGATATGCTGGTTAGGCGGCAGGGGAAGACCACCTCACACACTCCCACCCCCGACAATTAAGTACTCTTCCATTTGTTATAAAAAAGTTATTTTGAATACTTGATGGGCGGATTGGCAGGCAGGGGAAGACCAGCTCCCATACTCCCACCCCCGACAATTAAGTACTCATCCATTTGTATATGTTGAGCCTCTTAAATTAAACAAAGTGCACACAAAATCATAAAAAAAGGAAACCACGCGTAGATATTAAAAAATAAATGAGTGCTTTTTTGACGAAAAATAAATGAGTACTTAAAAAATGTATTGTTAGACTATAACAATTTTATTCCTCTAAGATGTATTGTTGATTATAATGGAGCTTTGCCTGCCGCTACCAGACGGGTACCCGAGCATGTGAACATACAGGTTTACAAAAAGTATAGATTACTTCATCTAATTAAGTGCTAGGAGAGCATCTAAGTTTCATTAAAACACAATAGAAAAATATTTTTTTAATAACAATATTTCATTTATTTTCTCTTTTTATACTTGATTTTTATTTTTTTTTTTAATATTCAATTTTGATAGGACTTACAATCCATTACTTAAAAGTGATATTAAGGCATTGTTTGGTTCATTTTTGCAAACTTATAGGAGAGTTAACTCGCGGGGGTTCACATTTTCATGTTTGGTTTAACTTTGAACTTACATGTAAATTGCAAATTTTTAAAAAATAAAACATGGGATTCGACATAAAAACAAGATAGGGATATGGAGGACTTTTTGCTTGATTAGTACATTTAGGGATAAAATTTATCAACCCAACACACCCACCAAAATATTTTCAAAAGTAACACACTTCTCGCCACGTCACTGCCACATCACCCGCCACCTAAGTTGGTTGTTTTGGCCACTGGAAAACGTGACTTCAAATCACGTTTTCCAGCAAGAGGAAGTCGTGAGTTGCAGTCACGACTTCCCATGGCTGGAAAACGTGACTTGCAGTCACGTTTTCCAGGTGAAGTTATTTTTTTTTAAATGTTGGCAGAGAAGACCTTCTTCAAAGCTTTCCATTGGAGCTTCAAAGGTTGGCCTTCTTTGCCACATTATTGTTGATTTTGGCCTTCTTTGTTCATTTCGACTATGAATTGAAAGTTTTAGTTGAAAAAGATTTAACTTTTGATATTGCCAATTTGCGGCGATGTTCAATATCTCCTTGTTTATTTTATTTGATAGTAACAGAAGTTTGGAAATCAAATTTCACACCTGAGTACTGCTTTTGTATTTCCATGTAATGAAGGGATGTCCTGAGATGGTGTCATTTCTAACAATATCAGATAGAAGATTACTACATCTGCTTGTTTGATTTCACCTTGTTTATTGAAAAACGTGTAGTCCATGCTGGAAAGTAAATGGATTACACTAATTACCTAAACCAAGAAAATCTATTTGAAGTGCATTGTAATCTGCTGTAGCACAGAAAACTTTGCCTCGCATGATTGGAAGTCTATAGAACAATGAAGCCATTAAGGAGTCTAGAAGTTATAGATGCCCACTTGGTAGTGTTCGAGTCCACTGCGTGTCTTGTTGCCTAGTAGGTTGCGCTTCTTGAGCACTAAAAACTTAATGCAGAAGACGACTAGAGAAGTATAAGAACTTCCAATCAATTCGAAGGCTTTGCGATGTAGATCAGTTGTACGATTTGATGCTTCCTACTCTGATCTATCTGAATATATTGTGCAGGCTATGGTAACTAAATTCTCCTCCATCTCAACAAGGAAGCTTTCAAATGCTTTGAAGGTAGAAAACATAAACAATTATTAAATATGGGAGTGCAAGGTAAAATGCAGCTGTTGTTTCCAATAATATCATACACAAAGTTTCAATTTTTGAGGTTCAACACATCAACAAAAAATTAGTTAAAACCCATCAAAAATGAAGAACTTGCAATTTGAATTGCTATAAATGATGAAATTGCTAGGTGATCAAGTACAAAGCAAATATGAAAAAGAAAAAAATGTCTTATAATAGTTAAGAAAAAGTCCTAGTCCTAGTCTGACCCCAAATAATGACTTCCAGTCCCACAACGTGTTCTCTTTACTACTCGGACATTACGGTTTAAAGCTAATGGGACATCCGAATGACCCACATCAACAGGATTTTGAGCATCTTCTCTTTGAATATCATCGATATCACGCATTCCACCATCATTAGTACTTGTACTCCCGAGAGAAATTCATCATTATTGGACTTGCATTAAAATGACGCGAAGATGTAGGTGCCCCACAAATGGAAAGGCTTCCATAGCCTCGAATGTCATGTTGGGAGGAACGATGGAGTATGTGGAGTCTCAAACTCGTTGAGAGGCACTGATGGAGTATACACTTTGGAGTGTCATGCCTCGAACGTGTATCATCATGAGAAGATTGATGAGAAGCTTGAAATGAAGTGGGCATATTATGCATCCGATAATCTGCTGCATGTATCTTGTAGTCAAAGTCGATGCAACTACATCTCTAATACGTGCAATAGACACATCATCACCCAATGTCAACTGATGAATTGAAGTCATTCCATGTGCCTACATATAAAATATTTATGAAGTTGTATGCGAAAGTAAAATGAAAACAACTATTTCAAAGACTTCATGACTGAAAAAAATAAAATTGTACTTACCAATGCCTCAGCAATAGCTCCACGACGAGACATGAATCGTCGTGTAATGCGACGATACCATAGCATATACGGGCTGTAAAAGTCCTATGGCTCCTCTAATATTTCATCAGTTGCAATATTGGAGGCACGTTCGTTGCACATGCGAGACATAAGCACTATGTTCTCGCACTCCAATCCTTATCCGTTTTCCTCTCAAGTCAATCTTATGTAGTTGCATGCTTGTGCTATGTAAAGGTGGTATCCTTTGTTTCAAACCGAATTGTCGCATGACTCTATCAGGATTATACATTTCGACAACGCAGAAGAAAAGCAAAGGTGCCCTCGTTCGCCAAATAGCACGACCATTTCTGCTATAATACGCAGCGGGTCCCTTATCAAATGTCTCGGGATACGGTTCCCAAATTACCCGTAGTCATAAAAAACAACTTGAAATGAATAAAATTCGCATTTCACATGATGTCGAGATAAGCACTAGTTGGAAAAAATGATTCAAATGTATATTTCTTACTTCATCGGTGCTTGCATGTCAATCATTTCTCTCCAAAGTTGTATTTTGTCGGCATCGGGGGTAATCCATCGACAGGAATGGGAACCCTAAAGATGATTTGTACATCTTGTAGGGTAATAGTCATCTCGCCAACTTGGAAAATGAAACGTGTGAGTTTCGGCCTCCACCTCTCTACAAGGGCGGTAATGAGATGCCAATCAATTGATATGAAACCTATTCGCGCCATCCCATAAAAGTCGACTTCTCCCGAAGATGCCCAACTATTCGTTCATCCAAAGTGGGACCAATCGATGTAGTGCGGTTTGAATTACCCCTGATAGTCAATATACCAGGCTCCTATGGAAATACGAGATTTAAGTTAAATTAGTTAAAATGTAGATACGAGAAATTATGCAAAAAGGCGAGAAGAAGTACTACCGGTCCATTCCAAACGCGGGTAGATCTATGGAGAGCTTGCATAGTCAAAACCGAGTCATCATGGGGCCAGGATCCATATCGCGCTTGAACCCCAAATGAACCCCAAATCATTAACAACGTTGTCATTAATTCCATAAACCAATAAAGAATCAATACAAGTAGCGATACATTCCATTCAAGAAACTACTAAAGTTAAAACAAAAGTGTGCGAATAATATGAAAACATGGTGTAATTGAAACTAAGTTCATGTCTTATTCGTTCATAAGAAAGTTATCAAATACAAGGAAAATATAAGTGGGTGCGAAACATAAGACTTGAAAGAGTCTTTCACTATGAAGCATTAGACGGTTGTCCTTGCTGACGACGAGAGCAAGTGCGTCTATTGTGTCCATCCTGCTTACACTTACTACATCGCAGCGTTGTTGGGGTTTCTCTCCATTCCTTCTCTCGCCGCATATGCCGTGGTTGTTTCGATTGCCTCTCCAATCCATCTCGGTCAAGCAAACGTCTTGTTTGAGGACGACCTTTTTGACTCGCTTTCGATATGGATCACCAAAGCAACGTGTATGGAACTCTAACGTTAGGCCAATAATCTTCGTGAGGAATGGGTTGGAAATTCGCAAAGATAACATTGACTATACACAGACAATCTGTAGTATGACTCAATGTACTGATAGTGATCTATGGCAACACTGGCGCAAACTGCTTGAACATGGGAACATGGAATGCCAAAACACTGCCATTTCATACAAGTGCATCTACGAGCCTCCAATTTCACCACTTGCTTGTTAGACCCTTTTCTCAAATGATAGCCACGTGGTGCAGTGATGACTTCAAATGTACCATTCTCACGATTCACTAATGTCACATTGTGCCCTCCAGCCGCCTTTCCCCAATGTGACAACTTATTCAGTGCGTACCTTGTGTACATTTCGCCCTTCCTAGGGCTGCACCTATTTCGTCGCGTCTTTTGTTAAAGTACGCCATGACACGATAAAATGTAAGTTGCACTAAAGCGGTGATGGGGTAAAATCGCGCGCCTTTAAGGACCCCGTTAAAGCATTCTACATTTGGGACAAAAAAAACCCATATATGTATTAGCTTCTAAACGTAATAAATCAAACACATTAAGTAAGTAATAGTAACAAAATATATACACAATGAATACCCGCGAGATTTGTAGTCATCCATCCGTATCGATACCCATTGTCGTATGCGTTTGTCCATTGTGCTCGATCTAGGTCATTAAACCACGCAATACATTCGGGATTCATTTGATGGAGTTCTTTCATGAATGCCTTAAATTTTCGTGGTTGATGTTGTGCACCCGCTACGTACACCATATCCTTTAATTCTTTGCTCCCGAATCTCATGTTGAAATTACTGCATATGTGACGGAGACAAAATCTGTGTTGACCTCTTTCATGGGTCCATCCATTTTGAGGATTGTTCATTGCCAACAATATACCAAGGTGTCGATCGAAATGACACATATACCATCCCTATCGGTCACATGATGTCGCAAACAAGCCATAAACCATCCCCAGCTGTCTTGACTTTCCTCATCAACAATGGCAAATGCTAAAGGAAATACATGACTATTACTATCAACAACAAGTGGCTATTAGGAGTTTTTGTTTGTATTTTCCATACAAGAATGTGCCATCAATTTGTATAATTGGTCTCAATGTCTAAAGCCCGCAATAGAAGGTGCAAATGCCCAAAAAACCCATTTGAATACAACCTCATTGTTGGCATTAGGCTCGCCATGCCTCCATTCCACACGTGTCCCTGGATTGCTTTCTTGAAGAGCGTCCATCCACCGCGGCAACATTTTATACGATTCTTCCCAATCTCCAAAGACTTTAGCAATTGCTTTCTTCTTCCCCAACCAAACTTTCTTATAATGAACATCATAACTGAATTTGTCCTTGATAATCGATGAAGCACTGGGCCGAGATGGACGGATCTCTTCTCACCACATTTTCTACTTTACGGCATATTACGGTGGAGTCCAAATGAGCATGATCCTTGGACGAGTTTAGCGTAGATACATGTATGTGGTCCCGCATATTTACGATCTCAAACATTCCATGGGATTTTCTTCTCGAACACCGCAACCTCCAAGTACATCCATCTAAATATTTCTTACAACGGACAATCCATACATTAGGTGTAGATTGAGTTACCACAAATCGCTTTGTGTCCTTTGATGTTATACAATTTCACGGCATCTTTGGATATCTACTTTACACATGAACCGCATGCATTTCTCAAATTCGATGCCTCATTCCATAAATACCTCGAAGGGATCATTGCATTCTCATGGATGGGTTGCATTGCCTCACTACTCAATTCCATAAATACGAGATGAAGGTACGACAAATTTACCTACACCCACGTGCGCACCATCAATTCCACCAGTCTCTTCATCGAAAAAATCATCGTTCCCATATTCGTTCGAAATTGGAGGACAAGATAATGAGCCATCATCGGCTATGACTCGATTTAATGTATATCGAATCATGCCATCATCAACATGATGAGCATCAACCCCTTCATCGTCTACATCATCATCGCTACTCTCTTCACTAGTATCTCCGTCACTACCACAATAGTCATCATCTTCCTCAGTATTCATATCATCACAGGAACGAGCATCCTCGTCCATTTCGGGATTTGCGGTCATCAAAGGCGATGCACAATGACTATGTTCAAAAATTGGTTGAGTACTAGGTCCACTCCATAATCTAACACTATATTACAATTAGAACTATTATACGATTGCCTCGGAACTAAATCTAAAAATAGCTTCATGCAATTTGGTGGTGGAAATTCTGCCACAATCTCCCAAGCATCTTTCAAAGTCGATTCATCATCTATTCGCAAAGGGACATAGTTGGCCGTTCCACTTCCAATGTACGCAGGATATCGATATGTCATGTTTAATATCATTTTTTCATTGTCTATCTCCAATGAATTACATATAAAACTAACAAGTTCGTCGTACCCTAAACCCATCTTCGATCTGAGATGTCGAATAGGCGGTTTCGTGTACGAAATCCCTGATGGTCCATCAACCATGTCTCCATTCATATAGCACAACAAAGTTACTCTTCGATCAACCATTATTGAATCTATATATGTAGAATATAATTGTTAATCAATAGAAGTGATGATAATTATTACACTCACTTGACACAAATATAAAAAGTTGGTCTTGATTAGTCCAAGCAATTGTACTAAAGGAGCATTCAACAATAGCAACAATTAATATGAATGTTGGAAAGTTTGGCTTCGTAGCTAGTATGTTATAACCACTATATTGAGGTAATACTTGGTAAACTTCTCTACTTAGCCTTTTAGGGTGGATTTGTCATTTTGTTTGGTACCAAAAAGTTTACTTTAACTACCTCATTAAGCTATTTATTTACTTTAAACAATGAAAATTGATAATATATAATAAGTTTTATTCAATACAACTCCAACTGATTTTATTTCTTTACCAATAAGAGGGATAGTGTAGACTATTTCTAACTTATTTATTTATTCATGAAATGTTTATGCGATAATTCACAAATATAATGGTTTAGCGATGAGGAATTAGATGTCTCTTAAACATGATTAGGTGTAAAAAAAATTGATATTGAAAATAATGTCCATTATGGCTCCAACATTACTTAAATCTTGAATAATCAGCAACAAACTCGCATGTTTAAGTACACCAGACCCAACAACAAATACCTAATTTCCACTCAAACAAATCTTTCTACCAATCATTATATAAGTATTTTTTTTAGGTCTCATTATCAGCTAGACAAATATACCTTTTAATTTGCTTATACTCTTTTCATAAATGCATGAATTTCTCTTCAAAACTTGTGAGTTGTGACCTTAATAATAAATAGTTATTCCACATAAAAAATCCAAGTTTCCAAATACTAAGAATTGAATCTTCCATTTCATTACAATGTTGCAGTCTAAAGGTTGCATGTGACATGGGATTAGTAGGAGGGATCCAAATCAATTTGATTTTTTGGTGGGACTTGAACTAACCTTTTTATTAATCCCCATACACAACCACTCATAACTCCATAGTGACCATTAAATCAACAAAATCCACAAGATCAAAAAAAAAATACACAAAAACAAAAACGCAACCTGTTGAACCACAAGAACCCTTAAAAAACGACACCCTAAAATATCAAAATCTCCAAACAAAATCTACAAGAACCCTTAAATCAACAAAATCGACAAGAACAAGAAAAAAAAACAAAAAAAATGCAACAGTTCACAAACCGCAGAACCCTAAAAAATCATAATCCCCAAACAAGTTGATCTTACAGAGTAGTATTCGGTCGATTGATTGATTGACCTCCTCCGAGACAATAGTGGAGACGATCTGGACTTGAAGATGGCGAGAAGATGGAGTACCAACAGTGGTGACGAAATGCAGAAGTTCGGGTGGTGCGGTGGAGTTGAAGAAGATGGTCGTTCTGCTCTGTTTTAAGTTGAGTGGAAATCGTGACCTCGGGTCACAATTTCCATTGAACTAAATAAAAAAAAATTAAAGTTGGGTGGAAATCGTGACCTCGGGTCACGATTTCCGTTCAAATAAGTAAAAAAAAAAACGTGACTTCGGGTCACGTTTTTGTTTCAACACGCCACCTCGCGCGTGATGTGGCAATGACGTGACGAGAAGTGTGTTACTTTTGAAAATATTTTGGTGGGTGTGTTGGGTTAATAAAATTTTTCCCTAAATATACTAATCAAGGAAAAAATCCGGGATATGGATAATAGAGATGTGATTAATGAGGGATAATTGTGTCCATAAGCCCCGGGGAGATAACTCCTCTAGGGGGTGAGGGAGTTATCTCACCCCCAAGGTGTGAGTTGGGAAATAACTTGCAGGGAAGTTGAATTATAAAACCAATTAAACAAGATTAGTTGGAACTTCTCCACAAGTTATCTCACTCCCCCAACACCATCCCCAACCAAACAAGGTCTAAGTTTTTGTCTTTGTAAACAATGCCATTAGGATGCATGATTATCCCTAAAAGACACAACATCAATAATGAAGTTTTAGAAAAACAATGAATAAAAAGATAAAGTTATTAATTATTCACTCTTTTCCATTAATGAGCTAGGTGCCCATTAGAGTGGATATTTAAAGAAAAATTACAATAACTACTAGTTTTTGTTCTTGGAAACATTCCTAAAGAATGATGCTTGAGATTATGCATCGTTTTACAATTTGAAAATAAAAAAAAATTCCTAAGGAGTTGCACACTTGAGTTTGGAAACATTTTGAATTTCAAATCTTGGTTGATGATCTTGACCTTCATTCCATGTATGCCTAGATCATCTTACCATATATGCGTCTCGATCCATCTATAGAAACATCTTGAATGTCAAATATCACTTTTCTTTTTATGAGCCTTATCACCATCCTTCAATCTAGCGAATGGAAGGAAATGAACTCCCAGCTTGTCACGAAAAACTTTGAATGCGCGCTTCAAAAGAGGCTAGGTGGAAAACATCAACGATTTGAAGATGAGATGGGACAAATTTTGTGACTAATGCACCTGCAACAACTTTCTCACGAACAAAATGGTAGTCAAGCTCAATGTGCTTGGTAAGAGCATGAAAGACTAGATTTATTGTCATATAATAGAGTACTAAGATTGCCACTCAATAGCTGAGGAGTAGTAGAGACGGACATGCTAATGTCATGAAGAATAAAAGTAATCCATGTAAGTTCATCAATTGTGGTGGCGAGGGAACGATACTCAATTTCAACGCTCGATCGAGCAACGCGGGTTGCTTTTTTGAAAACCAATATACGCAATTTGATGTTATGAATATGAAATATCATGTAGTACTTCATCTAGTAAGTGGACAACCTGCCCAATCTGTATCACAAAAACCATTTAAGTAAATGAACTTTGAGAAAGAAAACGAAAACCATAACTTATTGTGCCATTGAGATAACGAAGAATGCGCTTGACTGCACGAAGATTTGCAAGTGTAGGTTGGTGAAAATATTAGCACACTTTGTTGACAGCATGAGTGATATCTGGAAGAGTGATGGTGAGGTATTGAAGGGCTCCAACAATGCTTCGATATTCAAATTCATCAACAAGTATGTGTTCATTAGGTTGAGTAGGGGGTTTAAGAATATGAGTGGATAGGTGAGAGGCAGCAAACATGTTTGTGCATATGAGTGGATCATTAGTATATTTAGATTGTGAGAGAAAGATACCACCTGAGAAATATTTCACTTCAAAACCTAAAGAATAATGAAGGTTACCAAGATCTTTAAGCGCAAACTCATTGCTAAGTTGATGAATAAAACTACTGATAAGGATGTTGTTGTTCCCCGTGATAGGAACATCGTCAACATAAACCAGTAAAAGAACTAAGGCATGTTTATCTCGATATATAAATAATGAACAATCAGCTTTGCTGCAAGAGAAACCAATGATTAGTAAATATTGTGATAATCTATCAAATCAAGCGTGAGGTGTTTGTTTTAAGCTGTAAAGAGATTTGTGTAATAAATAAACATGATTAGGATATGAGGCATCAACAAAGCCCGATGGTTGTTCTATATACATTTTTTCTTTAAAAAACCCACGTAGAAATGCATTTTTAACATCTAATTGCCTAATGGACCAATGTGAAATGACTGCAAGTGAGAATACATTGCGAATTGTTGTAGGTTAAACGACTGGGCTAAAGGTTTCTTCATAATCAAGTCCACGAACTTAATAGAAACCTTTGGCAACAAGATGAGCTTTTTGTATCGGTTGATAGATCCATCATTATTATATTTCATTCGATACACCCACTTGGAGCCAATGATGTTAGTATGAGGAGGTTGTGGAACAAGAATCCATGTCTTATTCTTATGAAGAGTCACAATCTCTTTGTGCATGACTACATTCCAAAAAGGAGATTTCAAGGCGGACTTGAATCTTTTTGGTTTATGAGAGGAATAAAACTTAGTAGCACTTCAAGCCGCACTTGAGAGTGTTTTATGTATTATAGGCCACACATAATCATTTAAATATCTAGGAGGATGGCGATATCGGGTTGGCCACTCTGGCAATGGTGCGGTGGCTGTATTGTTGATATTGGTGTAGGTAGTGGTGGTGTCGGTATCGGTGTGAGTGAGACAAGAGGTTGATCATCATGAACATAGTTGTCTATATCATGAGGAATTGTATCGGAATCTAAAGTGGGTGGATTAAAAGAGACATTTGAAACATTAGTTTGCAAATCTAAAGTAGTAGAGTTAAATGAAGTAAGGGTGTCAATATCATCACCCTCTAATGGCAGGGTATATGTACTACTAATATGAGAAGTTGTGTATAATAGAGCAAGGCAACAATCAAAATTTTGCAACTTTGAGTTGATTGCCTTACTTGGAGGTGAATCAATTTCTGAAATATAATCATAAGTCATTCACCTTGATCAGCAAAAGTGGTAACTGCAAGCTGTGAAATAACATCATTTGAAGTCTTATTAGAATAAGAAAAAATATTTTCATCAAATACTATGTGTCTAGAAATATAAACTCTATTTGTTGAAAGGTCTAAAAATCTATAACCCTTATAAAAAGAGCTATAACTGAGAAAAATGCAAGGATATATCTTTTTCGAAAATTTATTTTGGGCACATTGTTTTAAGTAAGGAAAACATCTGCAACCAAAAATCTTTAAACTACTATAATCAGGATCTTTTTTCAAAAAGTTTAAAGAATAATGTTTCCATATGTAAAAAGGAAGTTGGAAGACGATTGATTAAAAACACAATTGTAAGAAATGCATTAACCCAAAATCTAAGAGATAAATTACCATGAAATATCATGGTAAGACCAGTTTCTACGATATGACAATGCTTCTGTTCAGCGATTCCATTTTGCTCAGGTGTACCTAGGCAAGATAATTGTTAAGCTAAATACCAAATTAAACAAGATGATTAGTGAGAAAACTAAAAGTAAATTCAGTACATCCATCACTTTGAAAAATCTTTATTTTTCTATCAAATTGATTTTCAACTAATTTTTGAAATTTCAAAAAGCAATCAAAGAAATCTGATTTATGTTTTAACGGAAAAAGCTAGGTGTATCTGGTGCAATCATAAACCAAAATAGCATAATATTTATAGTGTTACATAGAAGGAATATGAGCTGGCCCTCACAAGTCACAATGAATCTTTTCCAAAGGAAATTGACATGTTTTATTAAAATAAGTAAAAGGAAGTTTTTATCTTTTGCAAAGTTGACAACTGCTGCAAATAATATTTTTATTTAACTTACTAGAAATATTCAAAACTTTCTTTTTATTGATAACTTGTAACAAACGAGAATGGGGTGTCCCATTCGTTGATACCATATGCTCGAAGTGGCAGAGGGAGTTTTGATAGCTGCCAATGCTTCCAACTTTGCATAATCCAAAGCATGTAATATGCCCCATCGTAAGATCCTTTCCTTTTGTTCCTTTATCACAAAGCCATCATAGTTCAATTAAAAAACACAAGCATTATCATGTGTAAGTTGACTAACATATATAAAGTTCTTTTGGAATTGAGGAACAACAAGAACATTTTGTAAGTTTAAGTTACCATGAGGTGTTGGTAAAAGTGAACTTCCTATATGAGAAATCGGTAGTGCATTGTCATCACCTACATAAATAACATCTTGCCCTTTGTAGGAATGTGCTGAAGTAAGCTTACTAACATCATGTGTCATGTGTATTGTAGCTCCTGAATCAACACAGAAATTTGGATCATTAGCTTCCTTTATGGAGAAGGCTGCAAGGGCTTCTTGTGTGTCCTGCTCATCATAGGAATAGCTCAGCAATTATCTTGTCTAGGTACAATTTGGAAATAAATCAAAAATATATTCCTAAGGAGTTGCACACTTGAGTTTGGAAACTTCTTGAATCTCAAATCTTGGTGGATGTGCTTGACCTTCATTCTATGTATGCTAAGATCTTCTTACCATATATGCGTCTCGATCCATTTATAGAAACATTTAGAACATCAAATCTCACTATCCTTTTTGTGAGCCTTATCAACCAAGAAGAGAAGCAACAATCAATAGGTAAAGAGTAACCAAAACTATTAAACTAGTTATACTTCGACATCATCTCAACACATAATACCATCAGTGAATAAAAAATTTATTTAAATAAAAGCATATGTTCCTCTCAAATGGGTGGATGTACTTGATCTTAATCAATAGGGGTTGTTAACTTGTTATAATAGTCAGGGTGTTGTTTAACTACACTCTTACACACCACCTAAACAACACGTACACAACACTTTTTACAGTTTTTGAGTGTGCTTAAGGGCAAACTCTGTGTGTGTATAGCAAGCCTCTTATTTAATACTCAAATTAAACATTTTTTAAGGTTTACAATAATATTCAACATATTATCTCGATGTGGGACTTAGTATTCTGTCTTACTTATATATTGATCACGATATGGGAGTTTATAGGACCTTGTCTTAATCTTGATATTAAGTATAGATAAAATTGGCTAATGTAGTCACAAAACATTGAAATTAAGAAATGAAGAAGAAATGAAAGAATGAGAAATCCCTAAATATTTCCCTCCAAAACTGTCTCCTTACGTAGATGGTCCTCATGTATATATAGAGGTTCAATGTTTGTAAATATCGTTGATCATACACTTATACATGTGTCAAACATCCTATGAGTTCTAACATAACAAACTCTCATTTACATGTGTCACACTCCTGATCATTCTAAGCTTACAATAACAACTCTCCAGTCCTTCTAACATGTTAGGACTCACTAATGATTCTTTCTCAAATCCCCCCTCAAACGAAGGGCAAGGGAACAACACCGAGTTTGTTGCGTAAGTACAAAAACCTTAAGGAGGATAAAGCATTAGTGAGTCCATCTGCAATATGATCATGAGAAGGAACATGCTGGATAGCTAAGGAACCACTGAGGAATTTTTCTCAAACATAATGTATGCCAAGTTCAATATGTTTAGTCCTAGAATGATAGATAGGGTATGAGCTAATGCTGAAGCACTCATGTTATCACACCAAATCACTGGTTTGCGATTAAATGGAAATCTAATTTCTAAGAGAAGAGACTGTAACCAAACGAGCTCAGCTATGACATGAGCAAGAGCCCTATATTCATATTCAGTGCTGGATCTCGCAACAACATATTGTTTCTTCGATTGTCAAGAGATGAAATTAAAGCCAAAGAAGACTGTGCATCCAACAATAGATTTCATATCGCCTGGAGAGGCTGCCCAATAAACATTTAAATATCCCGAGAGAAAAAATGTTGAGAACCAGGTTTGAAATAGATGCTAAGATGATCAGTGCCCTTCAAATATCACAAAACTCTTTTTAAAGCTTGTCAGTGAAGAACTAAAGGGGACCGCTGATATTGTCTTAGCGTGTTGACTATGAAAGCCACATCTTGTCTTGTATTTACAACATATTGGAGGCCTCCAAGTAAACTTCTATATAGATAGGTATTATGAAAATGTGTACTTATGTCTGAATAAAGTTGTTACATAGTGACTACTGGAGTATCAACAATTTTAGCATTTGACATGCCAACTTTTTGTAAAAGAGATTGAATATATCTTGTTTGTGTAAGGTACAATCCTGTATTGTCTCAATGAGCCTCAAATCCCAAAAATAAGTTCAAATCTCCAATATCCTTCAAAGCAAAAGTTTGATTGAGTCTTTCAATAAACTGTTGAATAGCGTGTAAATGAGTCCGATTGATGGTAATGTCATCTACATAGACTAGGGCATAAAGGAGGGCACCTTGATTACTGGAAATGAAAAGAGACTGATCTGCCATTAAATTATGGAAACCCCAACTGACCAATATATGCTTGAGTTTATCAAACCATCTGGCCTAATACCAGATTTAGGTATACATCAGTTGGCCACCGACCAATATATATTGGTCAGTTGGTTCTATATCAGTTGGCCACCGAGCATCAATATGCAGGTATATGGGTGTTTATTCAATGTTAACTCTATTTGATAGGTGATTGATGAACTTTTTAAACTAATAACGCACAGTAGGATTTATGTTCGATGTCATTACCACCACCAGATCCAGATCAGACCCGAGAGCGAGTTCACGTAATTGGTCAGCTGGGCAGAGGGGCGACCAGATAGCATGTTGAGGGTAAGGTATCTGAAATATTTATTTAGTCAATTATTTGTTTAAATTATGTGTATATGCATGTAGATTTTTAGGTACACATATGAAGACTCAGTGTTGTGCTATACACTAGGCCATAACACATGGCACGAGTGTCCTAAGTGAATTATGACCTGAGTTATTTGTCTTTCAGTGCATGTGTCGGTAGGTCGTAGGTCCATACTGACCACCGTGAGGACTATTGGGTGATGGGCCAGTGGAGCGGGTCAGAGAGGCTCACTGGTGGGTTTCCTACGTACTGAATTATGGTCTAGTGGGTTTCGAGCATGAGTTTGCGACGTCAGTTGTTTCTCCACTATTTCAGTTCTGTATAGAGGTGAATTAGGAATTCCTCGAGATCTAAATTTCAGGGACGAAACTTCTCTTAGCCGAGAAGAATTTTAACGACCCGAATTAATTAAACTAGGATTAGCGTTAATCTCAGGGATTAACGGTCGTAATTCGGGTGTTACGTGAAAAAACTCGGTTGACTCGGACACGAGAACTGAGGGAATATATTATTTTGTAGATGATGGTTGTTTATATGCGGTGTTTAAACGCATTATATTATTGTAACATCGCATGTATGTACGTTGTTATCGGGTGAGTTGGTGTGAAAGGTATTCGCTTCGTAAGGCGTGTTAACGTGGGTATTGGGTAGGCGAACTACGGGTACACTAGGAAACTCGACTAACTCATGTTAAGACAACTAATTGATCAATTAGAATAGGTAATGTAACTATAGGCTAAGTTGATTTAATTAGTACAATAGGCTATGGAGTTACCTCGAGGCATCGGGTGTTAGGTAGTCGAGGGTTAATGGGATCACAAATTCGACTAAATTGTTGAATAAAAACACTAACCATATGTATTATAATTGGCCTAAGATAATGTAATTAGATTAAATAATAAAGGCCTATAGTTTGGTTAATTAAATTGGAAACTATAAGATTGATACAGAGATACGTATTGGCACATCTAGGAACCAAGTGAGTTGCTAATTGGTGTCATTTGAATAGAGTAAGTGGGAAATGTGTCAAGAGATAAACCATTAGATGAATCTCGAGATACGTAAAAACATGGAGATCAATGGCTAGGAATCAATCCCACCTTAATATATATATATAATATGAGTTGATGAACACATGCAAACCAAATCATTTTTTATTTTTAAGTTGGTGGAGAGTTGAAGAGGTGATTGAGGAGCAGGAAACCAGGATTTGGAGGTCAAATTGGAGGATTAAACCCAAGGTAATCATCCCCTTCACCTCATACACATAAAAATGAGTTAAAATTGGTAGGTTATGGCGTAATTCGAATTTGAAGATTGGTCATTGGTTTTTTGATGTTGGTTTGATGAATTACAAGTATATTTACATTTCAAATGAGAATTTACACTGGTTTTGATGAAAATTTGGGTTTTGATAAATTTGGGAAAAAAACTAGTGGATTCATGAATTTGATGATTTTGAGCAAATTGGTGTTATTCTATTGCGTTAAATGATGTTTTGGAGTTACCATTGAACGGAGATTGGTTTTGTGAGGCTTGGTTAGCTAATTGGGGAGTTTAAGACAAAATTCTCGAGTTGAGGATTCTGTCACAAAGTGCAATTAGCGCGCTAACCTGGTTGGCTAGCGCGCTAACCAGTTTGGACTATTAACTATTTTTAAAAAGAAGAAGAGCAGCGCACTAGACAGATCCCCTAGCGGGCTAACTCTGCCTAGCGCGTTATGTAGACCCATCAACGCCATAATGATAGATGAAAGTTGACTTTAAGGACTTATTTTGAGATTTTTGACTTAATACATATGTAAACACTTGTAACCAACCTAAACTTGTAAAATTAGACTTTAGGGACTTAGGGGACCATAGCTCGAGTATTGAGGGGCTATTCGGGTCAGATTCGGGAGTCCGGAGAAGTCGGAGAGTGTTTGATGTTTATAAAATCCATAGGAACTTTACTTGAGTATTTACTGCTTTCATTAATGTCTTATTTTATCTTGTCCAGTGTATTCTTGATTCTATTCCTTATCTACTTCAGTTATCTATGTTTGTGTCACTGTTTGAACGGTTGGTTGAGTTTACTCCCGCAAGGTATTCTGTTGTGTATCTATTGCATGCTAGACCATAGTATGTGTATCAGGAGTCCTCGGTGAATAATGACCCGTGCTACATTGTCGGTACATGTGTCGGTGCGTCGTAGGTCTATGCCGGCCACCGAAAGGATCATGTTTTGGGCCAGTTGGGTGCGCTCACTGGTGAGATGCTGGGAGGGTATCTGAAGTATGATCTAGTCTGACTAAAATAGGTACATACGTTTGCACTTTATTGTTATTTACGCATGCGATGATCCATTTACAGTTGCTTATTTACATTTAGCATGTTTATTTAACAATATTTATTGGATTTCCTTTACTTTATCATATGAATGCTCAGTGAATTTCCTTGGGATTTTACTTACTAGACTCGTCATCTGTTTTGTTGTGATGGCTGAGTGCAGATCTTTCTACGAGTAAGGGTAAGGAGATTCTTGGCGACTATCTCTGAGCTCGCCCACTGTTCGGCACACTACTCGTAGGTGTTTATTTTGATAGTTTGTTATATATTTTGGGTTCATGGGAGAATTTTGAGACACTTGTATTTCCATATATTTACTTCTGACGCCTTATATATACAGTGTGCTCTATTCCGGCCTCTCGGTGGTCGGCGTAGATTCACGATGTACCAACAAAGTAGCTCAGACTGTTATTCACCGAAGACTCCTGATACACATGCTATATAGTATAACATGCCATTGACAAACAGCAGAATGCCCGACGAGAGTAAACTCAACCAACCATTCAAACAGTGACACAGACATAGGTAACTAAAGTAGATAAGGAATAGAATCTAGAATACATTGGACAAGATAAAATAAGACAGTAATGAAAGCAGTAAATACTCAAGTGACGTTCTTATGGGTTTTCAAACCTCGATATGCTCTCCAACTTCCTCGGACTTTTGAACCTGACCCGACTAGTTCCCCGATACCGAGCTATGGTCCCCTAAGTCCCTGAAGTCCAATTTTATATGTTTAGCATGATTCCAGTTTGATTTGTATTATATTAAGTCGAAAATCCCAAAATCAGCCCTTTAAATTTAGTTTTAACCTGTAATTAGCGCGCTAATGGGCCTACCTAGCGCACTAAGTGAAGCTAGCGTATTAAGAGATCTGTCTAGCGCGCTACTGTTCTTCATTTTGATAAATAGATAAATGCCCAGACCGGTTAGCGCGCTAACCAGGCTGGCTAGCGTGCTAACTAAGTTTTGTGACAGTTAGCTAACCAAGCCTCACAAACTTATTCTCCACTCCATGGTGACTCCAATTAGCTAACCATGCCTCACAAACTCGAAAATTATGTCCTAAACTACCCAATTAGCAAACCAAGCCTCACAAACCTATTCTTCACTCCATGGTGACTCCAAAACATCATCCAAACCAATAGAATAACAACAATTAGATCAAATTCATCAATTTCATAAAATCACTAGTTTTTTCCAAATTTACTAAAACCTCAATTTCCATTAAAACCAATTTGTAATTCTCCAAGGAAATACTAATAATACTTGTAATTCATCAAGCCAACATCAAAAAACCAGTGAATAATCTTCAAATTCAAATTACACCCTAACCTACCAATTTTAACTCATTTTTATGTGTATGAGGTGAAGGGGATGATTACTTTGGATTTAATCCTCCAATTTGGCCTCTAAATCCTAGTTTCCAGTTCCTCAATCACCTCTTCAACTCTCCAGCAACTTAGAAATAAAAAATGATTTGGTTTGCATGTGTTCATCACTCATCTTATATATATTAAGGTGGGATTGGTTCCTAGCCATTGATCTCCATGTTTTAACGTATCCCGAGATTCATCTAATGGCCTATCCCTTGACACCTTTCCCATTTACTCTATTCAAATGATACCAATTAGTAGCTCACTTGGTTCCTAGATGTGCCAATACGTATCTTTATATCAATCTTATGGTTTCCAATTTAATTAACCAAACTATAGGCCTTTCTTGTTTGATCTAATTACATTAGCTTAATCCCATTATAATACATATGTTTAGTGTTTTTATTCACCAAAATTGTCAAAATTGTGATCCCACTAACCCTCGACTACCTGACACCCAATGTCCCGCGTCTTGACACACATTTCAAGGTAACCCCATAGCCTATTGTACTAATTTCAAGGATCCTAACAGGTATTGGGCCAGTTAGCTGTGCCCACTGGTGGGATCCTGGGAGGGTACCCGAAGTATGGTCTAGTCTAACTAGAACAGGCACGCACGATTGCGTTTTATTGTTATTTACGCATACAATAATCCATTTACAATTGCCTATTTACATTCCGCATGTTTACTTAACAATATTTTATTGAATTTCCTTTACTTTATCATATGAATGCTCAATGAGTTTCCTTGGGATTTTACTTACGACTCGTCATTTGTTTTGTTGGGATAGGCGAGTGCCAGATCCTTCTACGAGTAAGGGTAAAGAGATTCTTGGCGACTACATCTGAGCTTGCTCACTATTCGGCACACTACTCGTATGTGTTTATTTTGATAGTTTGTTATATATTTTGGGTTCATAGGAAACTTTTAATAAACTTGTACTTGTATATATTTACTTGTCTCCTTATATATACAGTGTGCTCTATTCGGGTTTTCCACAATATGATTATTGCTCTATAAAAACTTAAAAGTTAATGAAAATACATGTTGGTGTTTACTTTAAGACTTCTATTGTAAAATATTGATTATCTACTAGCAACTTTGTAAAATACAAACCACTAGCATGGCTAGGACTTGAATAATCTACAGACAGTTGAATTTAAGGAAAGACTCAAGAAAAATATGAATAACCAATTAATTAAACTAATAACACACAAGTGGACACGAATATCATGACATGAGATGGACGGCCAGGTACCAGACACGTGTAACTGGGCCTATCGGGCGAGGAACACACGGCACGACGACACCCCGAGGCGACCTCAGGGTGCAGGCCACCACACTGGGTGCTTGCCTAAGTCCATATAATGCCTTATGTAATCTGCAGATATGTTGAGGATTAGCAGCATTCACAAGATGCTCGAGTTGGTTAGTGTATACTTCTTCCATTAGAATATCATTCAAGAAAGCATTATTGATATCAATTTGTCAAAGAGACCAACTATAAGTGACAACAATTGACAAAATGACTCTAATTGTAGACGCTTTAACCACATGACTATAAGTTTCATCAAAATCTACTCCTGGAACTTGTTTGAAACCTTTCACTACCAATCTAGCCTTATACTTGTTTACTGTACCATCAAAGTTTTTCTTAATTGGAAAATTCATTTTTTTCCTACAATATTCTTTTGATGAGCAGGTGGAACTAAGGACCAAGTACCATTCTTCATTAAGGCAGAGTATTCAGTTTGCATAGCAACTTTCCAGTGAGGAATTTGTAAGGCCTCCTTAGTTGATTTAGGAATCAAGAAAAGAGAAACTTCAGCATGAAACACCTTAATTTAGATATCCCAGCTTTTGCTTTTGTGACCATATGATGGTGATTAACTGGAACTGGGATTTGAGTTGAAGTAGATGGAGGAAGAACTTGAGTTTATTCAGCCACAATGGGAGGATGAATAGAGCTAGGAGCTGTTTGATGATTAGTAGGTTGACGTGAGGAAGAGCCATGTTCCACAAAATCATGACCTGACATATTCCCAGATAAATGAATGAGAGAAAATGGTATTGAATTCTGTTGATTTGGCTGAGGTGTTTGTTTAGTGAACAAACTCTTGTAAGGAAATTCTTTTTTATTAAAAACGACATGTCGTGATATGTAAGTCTTCCCTGAAGCAGATAAACACTTATAACCTCTATGTTCTGAGCTATAACCAATGAAGAGACAATTCTCTGATCGAAATTGGTACTTATTGCTATTATAAGGCCTTGTATAAGGAAAATAAGTACAACCAAACACTCAGAGAATGGAGTAATCTGGACTAATCTTGTATAGTTTTTCATATAGAGAAGACCTTGAAGAAATCTTATAGGAAGTCTATTAATCAGAAATACTGAAGTAAGACAAGCATCCCACTAAAATGATAATGGTAAACTAGATTAAGCAAGCAATGTAAGACTTGTCTCAACCACATGGCGATGTTTTCTTTTTGCTCTGCCGTGCTGTTTATGAGTGTGTGGACAAGGGTGTTAAAACTGAATACCAAACTGTTCTAGAATTGGTTTAAAACTTATGTATTCACCTCTTCAGTCTGACTAAATTCTTTTTGTTTTGGTTGAGAATAAGTTTACCACTAAACTCTTGAATTTAACAAAAGTCTTCAAAGCATTAGACTTATATTTCATAGGAAAAATCCATGTAAACCTTGTACAATCATTTAAGAAGTGTATGTAGTAATTGAAACCCTCATTTAAGGTTACAAGAGCTTGTCCCCAGACATCTTTATGAATTAACTCTAATACTTTATTGCTACATTATTCACTCTAAATGGAAAAGCATGATGTTTACCAAGAGGAAATGTAGAACAAAACTCATAAACTGGATGTTTCAGCTTTAACTTTGATCTACTAAGTCGTTGAAGTGTTTGTGTAGATGGATGACCCAGACGTTGATGCCAAATAACAATTGAAGTTTCAATAACAATGTTGTAAATTTCTGACTTTGTCACAGGACTTCCACTAAACTGATGATACTTTCTTTTAATCTTCCTTGGAGAAGTGCCTCTTTAGTTTGGGAATCCTTCACCAAATATCTCTCTGAGTCAAACTCAATGACAACATCATTATATTTAGTTAACTGAGAAATACTCAAGAAATTCTTTTTTATTTTATGTACACATAGGGTATTTGGAAAAACCGACTTAGAACTACAACCATGTAGAGAAACATTTCTAACACAAATAATAGGTAAAGATTGTCCATTACCAACTGTAAGTGAGTTCATACCTGAATACTGTGAACAATTAGAATGCTGAGATTGATCTAGTCTTACATGATTGGTTGGTCCACTATCAGCATACCAGGAACCATCTCCACTGAACTCATTTAAGGCAAAGTAAGGATTCTGATTTCGAGTAAAGAATGCCTAACTATTGTTGATGTTTGGATTACCAGTAACACCATGAAAACCTCCTCTTTGAAGTGGTCCTGGTTGATGTGGCTTCTAGCTGTGATTGTTCTGTGATGATGGAGCTCCATTACCAGATGAAGATCCCATATAACTGTAATCATACATGTAGTAGCAATAGGCATCAACATGTCGATACTTTGAGCAGATCTGACAAGTTGGACGATTACCATTTTTCTTATAGCCTCCTCTGCCTCTGTTGCGTCCTCCATGACCACCTCGATTGTTATTAGTACCTATATTACCTTAATTATCCTGAAAACCTTGTTGATTCTTGACATTGTGGTATGGCTTCACTTCTAGTGCATTAGCCGAAGGTGCAGCTCCTTGTAAAGACAAAGAATTCACACAAGACATTACTTGAATTAAGTTATTTTGGCATCATAACTCATCAGGTATGTATGAATCTCAGGCTAACTCGCATCAGATTTTTCTTGATGGAACACACATGCTGGAACATAATCCATGTCCAGACCAGCTAAAGTGTAGGAAATCAACTCTGAATATTCAATTGCAGCTCCTGTCATGGCTAGATTATCTGCTAATGTCTTCATCATCTTTAGATAGTCTTTCGTCGACTGAGATCCCTTTCTTGTTGTTTGAATTGATGTGTTATAAACCTATACTTAAGCTTTGCTTTGAGAACCACACTGTCTCTCAATTCCATAACTTATGTGATGCTTCATAACCATACACTTGATATGAAATGTCATCATCAGAAAGCAAATTCATTAACATTTCAATTAACATTTGATCTTTTGAATACCAATCATCATAGGCAAGGTCGATTTCTTCAGAATTTCCAAGAAATTGTGAAGGACATGGTTTTGTACCAAAAGCATAACTATCAAGTCTTGTTCCTCTCGGAATCGAAACAACAATTGATTTCCATAGGAGATAGTTGGAACAATCAAGTTTAACAGAAACCATTTGACTAATTGAGTTTCCAAATGGAGATAATACCTGATTTGTGTGGCCGAACCTATTGGAGTGATTGGAGCTATAGAACTTGAGCTGGAAGACATTGTGCCTCCAAGATCTGCCATCTAGCATTAGTGATCACTGCTCTGATACCATGTAATCACAGAACATTGAAATCAAGAAATGAAGGTGAAATAAAAGAATGAGAAATCCTCAAATGTTTCCCTCCAAAACTTTCTCCGTACATAGATGGTCCTCATGAATATATAGAGGATCAGAGTACATGAATACTGTTGATCATACACTTATACATGTGTTAACATCCTATGATTTCTAACATGAAAAGCTTTCATTTTCATGTGTCACACTCCTAATCATTCTAAGCTTACAGTTATAATAACTCTCCAGTCCTTCTAACATGTTAGGCCTCACAAATGATTATTTTTCACAACATAAACTTGATTAAAGAGTACCAAGGTATATAATATAAACTTAAAAGTTTTAATCTTTTTCTTGATATAAAGTAAAAGATAAACTTGATTAATATGAGCATACCCATATTGTTAATAATTTCATGATCATTAGGTAACAACATAGGTGCTCCAAAATTATTAAAGAGTACTAATGGGAGTTGGTGGGATGGTAAGGATTGGGCTCAACACACCAAAGGTGTGAAGTTTGATTCCTTGACTCCCCCTTATCCCTCCGATTTCTTTCTTGAGTTTCCTAATGGGAATAGCTAAGGACCACTTAGGACTAGTTGGGGGTCCTTAGTTGGGTATACCATTAGTTCATCTCTGTCATTGATGCATGATTCATGACAAGGAATGAATTAGGCACCAAATCGACACTTTTAAAAACCTACATTAGTGAGATGTATAGGTCTTTAAGATGTAGAAAATCATTTTTTTTATGAAAATCATTATCTTTACCATGCAAAAAGTAAGTACTGCATATATAGTCAAAAGAAAAGAAAAGAAAAAAAAAGTGAATCATATGTGGATATATCAGTTATGAAAAGGTAAAATGTGTATTGTCATTATTTGTACAACCAATGCTCAGTAAGAAAAGTATATGATATAATCCCTTGATTTTATGTAGAGCTGCTAGTTCTATACCTACAGACTTGTTTGTAGGTACAGAACACGTCCCAAACAAATTCACAATACTCTCCAAACAGATATTCGGTACTGCTGGACAAGATAGCAACCACAACCTATATACACGTCCAACAAGGCAAGAGAGAAAACTAATGCAAGATTCCTTTAATCAATGAAGAAAGAAAGAAATATAATATTTGCCACATCATTGATTAAAGATGCAATATGGAAAGTTTCTAAAATGTTGTATTGTGTTTTCTTTATAAATTGTGTAATCAAGAATCGTAAATTTTCCCTTCTTTTGAGACCAAAATTCGATCTTGAGGTAGACGAACACTAGTTCGATCTTTACATTTTTTTACAAATCTGTCAGGGGGAATTGACCTGTAAGCTAAGGGGATATCGAGTACCAAGGGGATCTTGAGTTCGTGTAGGATCATTGTAAGGGAAGTGAGTAGTGTAATAAAGTTCGGTGAGGGATCACTAGAAACATGAGGGATCATTAGTTAGGGACTTTCTATAAATCTGTACGTCACTTTCTCTTAGTGGATGTCAAATCCTAAAATTTTTAAACTGATAATTAGGGCTTATCGGGGATTAACGGAGCCTAATTATGTTTTTGGCCGCAATTCGGGAGCTGAGGACCGGTGAAAAGAGATTTATAGGTAATTTTACTTTTGTGCGATATGTGCCTAGTGTTGTGTACTATTATATTATTTTATTTTGCGAAATTCAAGTTAAATGAGTAAATTCAAGATTTTACAGGGTTTTATCTCGAGATATGTGTTGAAATAAGTCCGGTAGAGTTAAAAAGTTGACGTGAACCTTCGTTTTGAATTTCACGGAAAATAAATATGTTTAAGTTTGAAAATCCAAATTTTAAATTTTAAATGTACTTAACGAGCCGACGTGGGTCCCACACCTTGAATTTTGTGCGAGTTGCATTGTCCGAGACTTTTGGAGTGCATTAGTAAATTTGCCGATTTTTGAAGTAATTGGGGTATTTTTAGGGTTTAATTTGGACACAAAATGAAGAGATAATCATGAAATTTAATAGAAAATTTGAAATTACCAAAAGAGGCATTGGTTTTATTAGCGAAGGGATAACAAGTGAAGGGTAGTTTGGTCATTTGGCTTGGCCTTTATAATTGTAATCGAAATTACAGTGGGGTGTTCTTCATTGTTCTTTTGTTCATTTTCATCAAGCCCCTGCGTCTTCATCGTCTAACCTCTCTAATCGTCCCCTCACTGTTTCGAGTTGAAATCAAGAGAGAGGACTCGAGGTTGTTGGTGACTGTGGTGTGTGCGTTGGTTTGAGATAAGCTTTAATGGAAATTCGGATTTTGAATATTGGGGGACTGTTAATAAAGTGATGGATTGGTTTTGGTGTTTTCAAATTGGAAGAGAACTTGTTTCTGTTGTTGTGTTGTTGTCGTTGGCTGTGAGACAAGGAGAGGGGGTGAGGATCGATTGACCAAAAGAAAAAAAATGACGAGGCTCGGACGAACTGTTTTTACAGTTCGTCCAAGTAAGGAGACGACCCCTCTCCTCTTTGTGTTCAACCATGGGGGGTCTGGGTAAGGGTGAACCATGCCCAGACCCCAAACTAAAAACTTTTTTTTTTTTTTTTTTTTTTTTAAATTACAGATCAGAGGCTCTGTTTAAGGACGATGGGAGGAAGAAGATTGGAGGTTTGATCCCCCAGACCTGACCGAACCGGGTCCAGTTCAGTTGAACTGGATTGGTCTGGTTTAGGGATCAAACTCCTATTTAAAAAAATGAAAAAAAATGAAAAATGGTTTTAAATTTCGAAAAAATTTAATAAAAACTTTAGGAAATTAGGGAAATTAGAAAAGTGGTGTTTCTAGATAAATTATTGGAAATTGGGGATTTTTATGAAAATTGAGAATTTTAAAATCTTTCTCGAGGATTTATATTGGGGATTTTATATTGTAATGCGTGTTACGATATTCAAAATTGTTCAAAATTAAGAAAATTGTTTAAAAGCCTAGTCTAGATTGATTTTCGATTCTGAACCACAATTTGGATTCAAAATTGGGATTCAGACATCCGAGGACTTGGTTTATAGTGATTTCGGGGTTTTCGAGTCGAGACGGAACCGATAAATATATATTAAATTGAGAAAATTATATTTAAGCCTAAACAACATAATTTTTGATGACGAACAATAATTTTGAGGCAAAAATGAAATCTGGGCATCGGAGAATATATTTTGAAAGTATTTTAGGGGTTTCGAAAAGCACTTGGATCAATTAAACTGCAACTAATTAGAAAAACTTGTGGAATGGTTTGGAATCTTACCAAACTTCTAAATGAATTGTAGGACCGCAATTTGAACCTGGTGTGGACTAATTTACCGACTCAGAGTGCAAAGGAGTTGCGATATTGTGTTTGTAAGGTTATGTAAATCCTACAGTAACCTTTACATTGTATGATTATAATTTCGTATAAATTGCATTGATCCTTGATATTGCATTTTTTTGTACATGCATACACGGGTAGGGAGGATAAGGGCGATTAGAGTCTTTTTATAATGTATACTACATCGTGGTTATAGAACACTATATTATGCTTGAGGGGCTGGAGTCACTGATACTTTGCATCACGTGGTTATCGTGATATCACGTTGAACCAGATCATACTTCCAGAGTTTAGAGGAACGAGACTCGTTTGGTTATCCTCTGTGGGCATGAGTCATTATCATTGTTTACTTACCACTTTCCGAGAACGTTATCTAATTGTGGTCGGATAACAAAAAAGGGATGGATTCACGGTTGTATGTAAATTCCTTGGATTATATTCTTCGTTTAATCTCTTGGATTATTATGCGTTTAATTATTACGGGTGTACTGGATAGTGTTGGATTTACTTATATGACATTATCAAATTTTTATAATTGGTAATGACAGGTTCGAGCGACGATAAAGGAAAAGAGAAGCTATCAAATTATCTTTGACTTCATCAGTTTCTTTTTCTCTATGTATGTATTGTTTTTTAATATTATATATTGTATAAATCAGTTTTTGGGTTCGTGTGCGATTAGGATCTATTTTGGAGCTGTTGTAATGGTTTTGGGACGGAATGGAATGTCGTGGAGATAAGGTAAAAGGTTTAAGGATTTTGAAAACCTGAAATAGTTTAGATGAATAAATAATTTTATTATTGCAATATATATTGTTATGGGTGAATTGTGAGTCTTTTGACGTTTCCACCAAGCTGAGCAGGTTTTGTTGAAGATTTTTGAAGGCCGAATTTTTGGGTGTAGGCTTAAAAATAGAGGAAGTGTTGTCGAAATTTTTTTACCAAATCTTGAGTATAAACTAATCAATATAAATGAATTTATGAACTTTGAGGTTGAAGATTTACTTTTAGAATCTTTTGTTGTTGACAAAGTTTCATATTTGATGATTATAAGATTTTAATTTTAATTATTTATTGATGGTGAGATTAAGGTTGTCAGATTATCAGAGGAATTAAGTTAATCTAAGTCGGTCATATGCCCTAATTAAGTGGGGCCTAACAGTGGATCTTACACCTGAGCATGGCCCCGTAGACGTAGGTCGGGAGGTTCGAATTGCATAAACAAGATCATGGTGTTGTGGTTTGGCGCATCCATTTTGTTTACTGTTTTGCATTTTTTTTTAACTTTTTGGGTGCATTGATCATATCAAGTGGTTTCAAAGCCAACACCTAGGCTCTTTGTTGTGTCAAAGAAGGTGCAATCCTAAGTGAATCAATGACTCAAGTGATGCAATCAGATTAGCCGAAAGGAGTATCCACTATGAAACCACCATTATTCATCGACCCCAATGAAGTTGAATAAAGTTGCCCCTATATGGAAAATGTATAACGCTAAATCTTAGTTATTTCCTTTTTTTTGTAATTTGTTTTGTTTTGTTTTGTCTTATGACAGGGAACAAGTTGGATAGATTGATGATAACTGGAGGTGTTGAACTTCCTTAAAATGCTACTGCTTCGTACCTATAGACAGTCAGCCTGCTTTTATACCAACATACACTCAGTCTATTTTTGTACCTACAAACAAATAACCCGCATCATCGTACCTACTACAAATGTGTTTGAGACTCACTGTATGTGTCCACAACTGCTTCCATTAGATGTAATGATGAATTCATGGGGAGTGAGTGTAAGTATAAGAGTTTATATGCGTCCTTTCATATTGCTTTAATATTGTGTCATGCTACAACTCTTTTATAGTATCTATATTTTCGCTAAGCTTACTACTGATATGGTAGTTAATCATTTTTTTCATTTCGAGTTTTAATAATTTCTGTCCCGAATAGGGAGACAATGCAAGGATGAAGGGGGAGTTTATTTAGTTAATATATGATACTTCATCTGAGTTACTTTCTATTACCCTTGTCTTTTATTTTGTCATGAAGGGGGAGAGAAAAGCTTGTATTTAGGGGAGCGTAATACGCTTGAAAAGTGAATATTTGGTCCTGCTTTTACTTATATTTAGTTCTTAACTTTTATTTTGCAGGACTTTGCTCTATTGGTAACACATGCTTTAACTTATTTATATTGATCTTATTTGCTTTATAAATGCATGTTTCATTTGTTGAGTTCTTTCATAATCCTTTTGTATTGGGTTGTGACAAATAAATGACAAAGGGGGAGATTGAAAAGGTAAAATGTGTATTGTCATTATTTGTACAACCAATGCTCGGTAAAAAAATGATATGATATAATCTCGTGAGTTTATGCAGAGCTGCTGGTTCTGTACGTACAGAACACGTCCCAGACATATTCGCGAATATTCTTCAAACATATATTCGGGACAGCTAGATAAGATAACAACGACAACCTATATACGTCCATCAAGGCAAGAATATTCGGTTGACAATTTGCGAGAAAACTAAGGCAAAATTCCGTTAATCAACGAAGAAAGAAGGAAAGATTATATTTGTCACATCATTGATTGAAGACGCAATATGGAAAGTTTCTAAAATATTGTATTATGTTTTCTTTATAAATTGTGTAATCAAGAATCACAAATTGTCCCTTCTTTGGAGACCAAAAGTCGATCTTAAGGTAGACGAACACTAATTCGATCTTTACATTTTTTTACAAACCTGTCAAGGGTAATTGACTTGTAAGCAGAGGGGATTTCGGGTATCAAGGGGTTCTTGGGTGAGTGTAAGATCATTGTCAGGGAAGTGAGTAGTGTAACAAATTTTGGTGAGGGATCACTAGCTAGATAATGGATCATTAGTTAGGGACTTTGTGCAAATCTGTATGTCACTTTCTCTCAGTGGATTTTACACCTAGGCGTGGCCCCGCAGACATAGGACAAGATGTCCGAACTGTGTAAACAAGATCCTGGTGTTGTGGTTTGGTGCATTCATTTTGTTTTTTGTTTTGCATTATTTACTTTTTGGGTGCATTAATCCTATCAAGTTGCCACCATTGACTAATTGAAAGCCTTTCAACCAATGATTATCAATAGCTTTGTTTTTTTTTTTTTTTTAGCGTAATATGAGAAATGTAACAAAGAGAATCTCCTCCTCTTATCCCCTCCATGTGGTTGAAGAACTTGAGTTACATCACCATTTTGCATAACCCAACACGTAATATAGGAAATATATAGAAGGATCTAATCAACCTAAACTTTATGAAAAGCAAATTAATTCGTGAAGGACATGTTGGAGGAAATTTGAGATTATTGGGGGCGAGATGTAAGAAAACATAATGCAATTGATCGAGACTAGTGTGACTTTATGTCCTCAAGACTATTCTGCCCCTACTTCGGTGCTCACGATTTAATGACGATAGTCTCACGGGATGCAACGATCACACTAGCGATTTTTAAAACAAAAACAAAACAAAACAATTAATCACACCAGCGATAACATCATTACAAATCACTAGTTCTATGAACAAATATTATGATTCAACTCTCTCATAGGCACAAACACAATGAAGAGACTAAAATCTCACTCGCAAACCTTTATTTTTTGACTAATTGACTCACACTGAAAACAATCCATATAGTGATATTTATAGACTTCTATGTGCCCTTTAAGAAAGATGCATTTTTTTTAATGGTTTGTCTTTTGGAATAGCTACATCAATCTATTAGACATTAATAGATATGATTATTAGAATAGACATAACAACATGTCTTTTAGAATAGACATGCCAATTAGCGTCTCACATTTCCCCATAAGATCTACACCTTTACACTAATTTCCATTCATATTTATGAAAAATTAAAGAATGTAATAAATTTTTTCAATGGGACAAACTTAACAAGAACACTCTACTCTATTGATGGCCTTTGACATGTCGAGCTCAGCTTGGCTTTGACTTTTATTTTTAAAGTGAATCAGTTCATACAAAGCTTATGTTATATAAAATGTCCTCTTACAAATGCAGTTTTAATGATGAGATGATGATAAGATATAACATTACAGCCCCTCAGCCTGTTTACAAGCAATTTCAAGAAAATCTTGAAGGCTACATTGCATAAATCGATTGGCAGTAGATCTTTCATATATTTTGAATCTTTCATTTGATTAATGAGTGATGGAAAAGTATAGATTTTTATCAGCTGAGCTTATCAAATGAAATCAAGAACTCAGCTTTCTCACCTCATATAGAGGGACTGAGAATCAATTTATACTCATGAAGATATACCTCCATCGTACACGTGTATTGTTTAGATTAGAAGTTACATAACAACCTAACTAACTGAATAGTACATGTGAAATTACATTTTTAACCTCACTACATTGTTACAATCTTCACTCAATCTGTCATATACAATGTACATGATCTGACTTGTTACAATCTGATCCAAACCTTAGTTATACTAGTGATTAACAGTTACATCTCCCCTCAAACGCAGGGGAAGTAAAGTGATACCAATTTTGGATTTCAAATAATGAAAAAAAAAGAAGAAGATGAAGCCTTTGTGAAGCAGTCTGCAACTTGGTCATGAGTAGGAACATAATGAACATAAATCTTGCCCTACAGAACTTGATCTCTAATGTAATGGACATCAATCTCCACATGCTTGGTTCTGGAGTGAAACACAAGGTTATGAGATAAGGCATCTGCACTCTTGTTGTCACACCAAATCATTGATTTAGCTTAGAGAGGAAATTGCAGTTCAACTAACAAGGAACGCAACCATGAAATTTTAGCTGCAACATTAGCTAAGGCACGATACTCAAATTCAGTACTTGACCTAGCAACCACACTTTGTTTCTTCAATTGCCAAGAAACCAAGTTTGTACCAAAATATACAACATACCCAACGATTGGTTTTATGTCTTCAATAGACGATTCCCAATCAGCATCTGCATAGCCAGTGAGAAGAAGTTCAACACCAGACTTAAAAGATAAACTATAGGAAGCATATCCTTTCAAATATCTGAGAACTCGTTTCAAGGCTTGCCAGTGGAGGTAGTAGGATTTTGTTGAAATTGGTTAAAGACGATTCACTGTAAAAGCAATGTCGGGACGTGTGTTCACAACATACTGTAATCAACCCAAAACATTTCTGTACAGTTATGGATCATGAAATGGAGGTGCAAAATCAATAGATACATATTTTGTTAGGGCATGTGCCCTAGGTCAATCTACAAACATTGTTTAACTTATAATTTTAGTTAATAAAATAGATGTTTTATTCGTTGTTTTATTATAAGTGATTGCATGTTTACCTTATAGTAAGATCCATGAGTATTTGTTAAAATATCCTAAATGTCCATAGTCGGTCATTATAATGGGAACTATAATGAATTAAGTGTAACGACCCATTTTATTAATGTCGTAAATTATCTCGAATTTACAAACGTGGACGCCAGCTCAGATCTACGTGGACGCCGCGGTAGGCTAGGACACAAGGGGACCTAGGTATGATAGTTTATTGTGTTGGTTGCTTATTTGCGGTGCAATTTATTGAAATACATCGCATGTGTGTATGTTGTATAACAATACGTGTGAGATTGTGTGAACTGTATTCGCCTCGATATGCGTGTAGACGCGGGTACCGGGTAGTTGACGGGACCGAATAGTAGGTCGGAGAAACTAAAACACACAAATTACATAAAAAATTGGCCAAGTAACTAATATGGAATGTGTATTAGGTGGCTAGAGACGCGGCGGTATGCGTATATCACGGTTCGAACGCGAAACCGGGCGTCGAAATACCCGAAAATGACATTTTTGTGCTTAAAACACAGGCGAGTGTCCCAAACGTGTCACAATTCGGAGTCAATGAATTGTTATGTTGGAGTAAATGAAGGGTTAATGATGCATAAAGATGCACATGTGAGTGGAGATGTGCCTATAAGTCAACAAGCCTTATCCCACCTACTTTTCTCTCACCACTCTCTCTCACACACTCGAGCTGGTGAGGCCGAGAAGAAGAAGAAGAAACAAAGAGGAGGAGTATAAAAAGAAGCAGCGAAGGAGAGAAGAGAGGGTGGAAACATCAAGATCAAGGTGAGTCCTAGTTAATTTTGTAGCGGGTTTGGTGCGTCGGCCATGGTGGCCGAGAGGGGGGTTCGGCCATGGAGGCCAAACCGGGTCGAGGGTGGAGATGGCAAGGGCGCCTCCCCTGCCATCGATTCCACTTGGGTTGGGGTGAGAGCCAACCCAACAACAAGAAGAAAAAAAATAAAAAATAAAAAACTTGGCGATCGAACCGGGGTCCCTGGTTCGATTGGATGGAGAAGGTACACACGCGTGCGTGCGGGGGCGTGTGTGCACGGACCGGCTCGAAGCGCCGGCTCGGGTCCGACCCATTTGGGTCGACCCGACCCAAACCAAACTAAAAAAAAAGGAAAAAGAAAAGAAAGAAAAGAAAAATTTGGAAAATATTCCGGAAAAATTGGGAAAATTCCGAAAAAAATTATATTTCAATCAAATAAATAGAAATTGATGAATTTCTATGAAAAATAAAATATTTGGGACTTTCGAACGCGATTTTTGCTGGGGTTTTTGCTTCGAAAAGCGCGAAATGGGCAATTTGGCCTAAAATTTTAGAAATTGGTCGTACATTGTCATGCTAAATCGGAATTATTGATAAATGGACATAGGTGGACACGGGTGATCAATTGGCGACCAAGGACTCAGTGGACTTGGACTCGGGAATTGATTACGGGGTATTGGAGTGCGTTGTGAGGTTTGTAAAACCCAATTGAAAAACTTTGAGTATTTATTTCGCTTTATATTTCCATTCATTTCCAATATTCCTTGTGGTCTTTATTACATCTATATCTTGTCATTGTTTGGACGGTTGGTTGAGTTACTCCTACCGGATTTTCCGTTGTGTGTCTATGCATTCTATACCATAGCATGTGTATCAGGAGTTCTCGGTGGATAACGACCCGAGCTAATGAATTGCTACATGTGTCGGTGCGTCGTAGGTCTACGCCGGCCACCGAGAAGGACCACGTGATAGCTAGTTGGGTGCGCCCACTAGTGGGATCCTGAAAGGGAATCCCGAAGTATGGTTTAGTTTGACTGGAACATACACATACATTTGCACTTTATTGTTATCTATGCATGCAATGCTCTAATTACAACTGTCTGTTTACATTCCGCATGTTTATTTAACAGTATTTATTGAATTCCACTTGTTTATTTGAATGCTCAGAGGAGTTCCTTGGGATTTTACTCACTGGCCTCGTCATCCATTTTCTTCTGATGATTGAGTGCAGATCCGAGTACAAGTAAGGGCAAGGGGATCTTAGGCGATTACCTCTGACTGTCTGTTGAAGACTACTTGTACGTGTGTTTGTTTTTGATATTTTGATTTCTTTTAGGAACTGGGGAGTATCATGACATTGTACATGTAGATACCTTGTCGTCTATCTCTATACCGAGTACTTTTCAGGGTTTTTCCACAATAGGATTTGTTTATTTGATTATTAATATTTCTTGAATTAATGGTATAAAGTACGACTTCATTGAAAATGTCACTTATACGCTGTACACACAAGTGGATACGAATTTCGAGACAGAAAAAGGACGGGCAGGTGTCGTACATGTGTAGTTGGGCCAGCTGGTAAGGAGTACACGGAGACACGTCACCTCGGAGCGGCGAGGGCCGCCACATTAAAACTAGTGTGAATCTTGATTGATGGTCATGTGATGATCATGCGTATAGGGATACGAATCAAGATAATGAGTACCTGTTAGGGAATAAGGTATTGGATCCAGACCATTATGAGAACACCACATGAATTAAGTCATAGGTGTTACTCATGATAGGTATATCATTTAGTCTTTCGACTTGAGATTACCATAGACTTCAATATTATGAGCATGATAATTTGACACAATCAAATGTTGTCTTTAACCGGACAATTATAAAGATTGTAATTGGTTACCGTGTGAATAATATGTGAAGGTGTGTAATCAAGATAGAATTTGTCACTCACGTATAGAGAGATATCAGTGGATCCATCGATAAGATAGACTGATAATGACCAAGACCATGTGAATTGATATGATCAATGTCACTTGGATGTTTTTTAGTTTACCTAAAGATCGAGACTAGTACGATTAAACATTAAGGGTGACTTTCCATGCTTTATGTTTAATCAAATGATATCGTATGACAAAAGGATATGCTATATGTTATTAATTAGGTTGTATCAATGCTGATATTCATGCTACTTGGGTAGTCATAATGTCTTACTAGAGACCTCTTATGACTTATGTACCAAAATGGTTTTTGGTTCACTGCCAATGTCGCATGAATCTATTGGGTCGAACACAAAGAATGACTTTGCACAACTTCAATTGGTGCAGAGTAATGAATTTTATATGATAAAATTCATGACATAAAATCCCTAACGATTTGTTAAAGGATAACTTATTAATAGGGGCGTATGTGTAATTTGCTTAAACTGCATAAACACAATAGTTGTATTATGAATATGATTTTAAGAGAGGGTTTATCTACACATATAAATAAAGGGTGAAACCCTAAAAACAAAATAAGATTTTCGTTTTACAATTTTTGAGTTCTTTAGATTTAGGGAGAGAAAGAAAAATTGTTTTCAATCTTCTTGGGGCTAGCACTCCAAATTGTGGTCACCGTTCGTGTGTGGATTTCTGATAGAGGACGCGCACTTAAATGTCTTGAAAATCGAACAATCGAAAAGGAAATAATGGAATAAGGTATTATTTACTTTCGTAGATTTAGTTTAATGGAACTTATTTTCGATCCTGTTGGAGTTTTTCAAAATTTGTTTTAAATTTTTTGCTACGTAAGAACCCCAAAACCCAACATCTTTTCCCATAACAGCTGGAGTATCAACTAATTTAGTATCACTCATCCCAGCCTTGTGAAGAAGAGAATGAATATAGCTTGTTTGAGTAAGATAAAATCCCCCGAATCTCTATGGATTTCAAAGCCTAAGAACATATTCAAATCCCTAATGTCTTTTAAGGCAAATGATTTATTCAATCTATCAATGAACTCTTGAATATGATCAGCTCTAGCCCCAGTAATAATAATATCATCAACATATACAAGAACATACATCATAAACCCTTGATGTTTAATGATGAATAAGGAATTGTCAGATTGAGATCCATGATAACAATTTATGTTTAAGTCGATGAAAACAAGCTCGAGGGGCTTGTTTTAAACCATACAATGGTTTATTTAGTCTGCACAACATAACATTATTATTCCCATCTACATAGCCCTCTGGTTGATTGGTATACACCTCTTCATCCTACATGGATCAAACTTTTCCATTGTGTTCGATTAAGTGCAATTGATGGTGAGCTTTCCAAACCATTCAAATCCCACCTAATTAATACATCCCATGTTAACTTTGGTCTACCTCTACCTCGTCGAATTTCTACATTTTATATTTAGTCAAGTTTTATAGTGGGGGCATTTGTAGGCCGTCTTTGCAAGTGACCAAACCACCGCAACCGCCCTTCCCTAATATTTGAATCAATTGGTGCTACTCCTACTTGTCTTTGAATTTCTATATTTCTTATTCTATCTTTACAAGTTTTATCACACATCCACCTAAACATCCTCATTTTTGCTACGTTCATTTTTATGTAATTGTTGTTGCTTTACCGCCCAACATTCACTATCATAGAGCATAGCTGGCCTAATTACGGTCCTATAAATTTTCCTTTTAACTTAGTAGGAACATTTCGGTCACAAATCACCCCCGTTGCACTCCGCCATTTCTTCCATCCAGCTTGAATTCTATGTATGACATCATTGTCAATATTGCCATCATTTTGTATGATTGATCCTAGGTATCTAAAGTGGTTCACCTTAGTAACTTCTACTTCCCTTAATTTTACCACTCCATCATCTCGATGTCTAGTGTTTCTAAACTCACAGTGCATGTATTCAATTTTCTTCTTACTTAACTTAAAGCCTTTAGATTCTAATGTATTCCTCCAGAGTTCTAGTTTTCTATTCATTCCATCTTTTGTTTCATCCACTAAGACAATATCATCTGCAAATAGCATACACCATGGTATATCCTCTTGAATATGCCTAGTTAGTTCATCCATAACAAAAGTAAATAGATATGGACTTAAAGCCGATCCTTGATGTAGTCCTATCGTAATGGGAAATTCTTTTGTAGCTCATTCAAATGTCTTTATACTCATTACTACTCCCTCATACATATCCTTAATAGTGTCTATGTATCTAACATGCACTCCTTTTCTTTCTAGAACCCACCAAAGAACATCTCTAGGGACCCTACCATATGTTTTTCCTAAATCTATGAATACCAAATGAAGATCTTTTTTCTTTTCTCTATAATTTTTTAACAATCGTCTTACAAGGAAAATCGCCTCCATAGTTGACCTCCCAGGCATGAGGCCAAATTAGTTATCTGATATTGTTATTTCTCTCCTTAGCCTATTGTCTAATTATCCTCTCCCAAAGTTTTATAGTGTGACTCATAAGTTTAATTCCCGATAGTTTGAGCAACTTTGAATGCTCCTTTGTTTTTGAAGATTGGCACAAGCGTGCTTATTCTCAATCCATTGGCATTCGTTTTGATTTTAGAATTTTATTGAAAAGTTTTGTTAACCAAGTCAATCAATTTCTCCTAAGCATTTCCAAACCTCTATGGGTATTTCATCTGGGCCACATGCTTTCCCTATTTTCATTCTTTTCAATGCCTCTTTAACTTCTATAATTCTAATATTGCGTGTATAGTTTACATTTCTTTCTTGGTGTAGGTTTTCATCTATTAAAGTATCAACTTGGCCATCATTAAATAAACTTTCGAAGTAACTTCTCCATCTCTCCTTAGTATCATCCTTGCGCGTTAAAACATTTTGATTTTCGTCCTTAATACATCTTACATGACTTAGGTCTTGTTTCTTTTTATCTATTAATTTGGCTAGCCTATATTTATATATTTTTCGCCATCCATATTATCTAACCTTGTATATAGATATTCCATGAAATTTGTTTTAGCTTGACTAACTACTTTTTTGGCTTATTTTCTAGCTTCTCTATATTGATTGTACACATCTTCATCTTGACACTTAGGTATTTTCCTATACATCTCTCTTTTAGTCTTAATTGCTCATTGGACATCCTCGTTCCACCACCATGTTTCCTTCTTTGGTGGTCCCAAGCCTTTAGATATACCTAATACGTTTGATCCCACTCTTCTTATGCAACTACTCATTTCTAGCCACATTGTATTAGCATCTAAGTCAAGATTCCAAACATCTTCCTTTAGTAGTTTTTCTTTAAACTCTACTTGTTTACTATTTTTTAGGTTCCACCACTTTATTCTAGCTAACTCTTTTATTCATATTATGTCGTAATTTTAGCTTAATATTAAGTACTACTAACTTATGTTGGGTAGTAAGCGCTTCACCAGGTATTACCTTGCAGTCTCTACATATTTTTCTATCTATTTTTCTTGTTAAAAGAAAATCTATTTGAAAATAGTGGTCTTACTATACTTGGTTTATTCTTTTCGAAATTATTTTCCTTTTGAATTTTATTATCTTTAATTTCTATTTCTTTTTCTAATTCAACCTCTAATTCTTTTTGAGGAACTAGTTGTTTTGGCATCTTTGGTTCTTCCATTTGTTTACCACTTCTTAAAGTTCTCGCTTTTGCATACGAACTAGGGTAAGGTTGAGACGGTAATTTGCATTAGTTAACCCATGTACTCATTTGCATTGCCATTTGACTTAATTGATTTTTTTAGTTCGATTATGTCCTCTTGTAAAGGTTGAATCTTTTGATCTTTTGCTTTATTTAAATTTTCTAGTGCTATTGTTCTATCAGTTAAAGCGTGTGTTCTATAATTGAAAATTCCGATTGTCTACACTATTACCTATATTCGGTCTTAGGTAAGTAGCATTATTACTAGTAATGTAAGTTGGTTGATTAATATTATTAAAATGATTCATCATAGTGTTAGCCTCCTTAAATTGATTTTGTTGCACCAATGGACATTCATCATATAAATGATTGACCTCATTGTAAAAAACACAAATTTTAGTTTGGACTGGCCTATCTTTTAATAGTAATTCAACCATACTTTTCAATTCATCAAATTTATCATTTGATGTCTTGACTATATTGCTATTGATTTCATAAGAATGATTTTTCATAAATTTGTTTTTCTTACAATATTGTTTTGATTGTTTCGCCATTTCGATAATAGTATCTCTTGCTAATGTTGGTGTTATGTTCAAAAAAAGATTCTCCTCATACAGTGTTTAGGAATCTTTGTTCTAATTGGTTTAGTCATTCGTAAAAGTATTCTAATAAAGTTTTTTCTGAAAATCTATGTGTGGACATAGTGATATTAATCTTTGGTATCTATCTCGAAACTTACCAAAAGTCTCCTCGGTCTCCATCCTAGCATTATTAATTTCTTTCCTATCCAAACTAATTTTACATGTTGAAACATACTGATCAAAGAAAGTTTCTAACATCTTGGACCATGCGGTTATGGAATTTTGAGGAAATATAATATCCAATCTTGAGCTTGACCTTTTAAAGAAAAAGGGAAAGCCTTTAGCATGACGTAATCTAACTCTATGTTTTTAGGTTTTATTACACTTATTATATGTGTGTACGCCATGATAAATTGTTGAGGATCTTCATCACCTTCATCTTGAAAATAAAGTAAAAAATTGATGTATCTAAGTTTTAACCCAAAATCAGGGAAATCCACAGAAAAAACAATACACATAGGTTTGTAAGATGTGATATTTTTATTAGCTTGCCCAAAAGTAAGTTCTTGCTCAATGTCTGCCATATTGTATGATATGCAACGAGAAAGATTCTTAAGAAATTATTTTAAAATCCTCGGTAACGGTGCGTAAAATTGACATGTGTCGAGTGTGTATTACAATAAATTCCCCACCTTTATTATACTATTAATATTTTGTAGTAGTGGTAAGTGGGAATCATCTTCACATAGATTTTGAAATTCCTTAAGAAAAGAATTTTTTTTTTTTTATATTTTATATTTATTCTAATTTAACAAAACTCGAATTTAAACTAATACTTTCTAAATATAAAATCAACTAAATTAACTAAACTTACTTAAATAACACAAATCATTGTCACTAAATTAAAATCATTTCAATTCAATAAAATGCAATAATAAATAAACATCTAAACAATCATCATAAATAATGAAACTTCAATCTGTTTTGCATTTCAAACATGTTACTTCAATTACATAGTCATAAACACACTCCCTAAAGTATCTTAGGTCATTAAACCTCAATCATAAGTAAGTAAACAACCTTTAGCCAACCATTTGTTCCTCTTATATCGGCGGAAAAGCCACGTTCTAATTTTATTGAGCTAACCCATTTGAATGCACAAAGACATTAACTTCATGCAATAAAATCGCATTAAACTTTATGAAAACTTTGAACTACTAAATATAACACTTTAGGAAAGCCAGTTCACTATTAGACTTAGATCTCAAATTCACCCAGGATATCTAAATGGTGTTTGCCTTTCCTAGTTACTACTTCAAATAGATAATGAATCAAAATATCACATACACATTGGCCATTATGCACATAATACTCAAATCCATGATTGCAATATGTAAATAACAATCTGCAAAAATAGTGAATCAAAGAATACAAATAGTTTAAAGTATTAAGAACATATTCATCTCATTATGACTACACTGAAAAACGGATCTAGTTCATGCTTAGAGTTTGTTTTGATTAACAAACTACCCACTCATGATAATAAATAACACCATAACATTAGAATCAAAAGAAACAATTAAAAATACCTTGATAGAAACTTGAATCTTCAATCTTCTCCAAAAAGCAAAACAATAAAGAATGGACTCCAAACTAAAGTGAAAATATAAAACTAACAAAAGGCTCTTAATTTTGTGTTCTAGGGGTTTATATTTATAGTATATTAGGTAATACATATCCTAAACAGACTTAAAATCCTTGTTGTAATCCAAAATTCATGAATTCGTAGCTAATGATTCTTAGCGATTCAGTATGTAAGTAGATCACAGGGAAAATCCAAGATTTAAAGCTATATGGTTTCACTGATTTAGCCAGTGAATTAGGGTGTTGTAGGAATTGTTAGGAATCACTGGTCCAAAATCCCAGTTCCTCTTTGCTTCCTTAGTGTTGATTTTTTGTGCAATTTTTTCACTCGGCCAATTCCTTCATTTTTTTCCCTTTTCCTTCATTTCTTCAAATATTCTATTTATCATCTGAGACATAAAAAACAAGAGAAAACTTTGTGTAATATAGTTTTTTACATCTAAAGGCATCCTGAGATGTACTATAAAACATATATAATTATTGACTTTTCACTGACTGATTTACCTATACACATGAATCGCTACTCAGATCGGTGGAACACTTAGATTACTTTTCCAAGGATTTATCCATCGATTACACTTAAACTAGGAATCGTTGTGGAATTTTTGGTGTTGGTTTCGTGGATCTTAGATTACAACAAGGATTTTGAGTTAGTTTGAGATATGTATTACCTAAGATATTATAAATATAAAGCCTAGACTATGAAATTAAAAGCCTTTTGATAGTTTAACACTTTTTACTTTAGTTTTGAGGCCATTTATTATTGTTTTTATTGCTTTGAAGAAGATTGAAAGATTCAAGTTTTCAATAACGTATTTTTAATTATCTGTTTCAATTATTCTGTTATGATGTTATTTATTACCATAAGTGAGTAGTTAGTTAATCTATACAACCTCTAAACATGAACTCAATCCGTTTAGCATTGTAGTCATGATGATGATGATTTGTGCTTAATGCTTTAAACTAATCCTATTCTTTAATTCAATAATTTTATAAATTGTTATTTATAGATTGCAATCTTGAATCCAAGTGTTACGTGCATAGTAGCCAGTATGCATTGTGATGTTTTAATTCATTACGTAATTTAATGCAGTAACTAGGATTGTTTGAAAGGTGTTCGTTTAGATGTCCTAGGTGAATTTGAGATCTAAATCTAATGTTGTAGTGGCTTTTTGAAGGTGTTAGATTTATTAGTTTGAAATTTTTATAAAGTGTAATGCGGTTTCAGTGCGTGAAGTTAATTTCTTTGTGTATTTAAAAGCTTAGCTCAATACTATTAGAACGCGGCTTTTCCCTTGGTATATAGAGAACTAGTGGCTTGCTAAGGGTTGTCTACTTACTTACAATTAGTGTTTAATGATCTAGGATACTTTATAAAGTATGTTCATGACTATGTAATTGAAGTAACATGTTTGGATGCAAAACATATTGATGTTCCATTATTTATGAGGTTTGTTTAGATGTTTATTTTATATTGATTTCCATTAAATTGAGTTGTTTTGAGTTTAGTAACTTGGAATTGTGTTAGTTTAGTTGATTTATATATTTAAAAGAGTATTAATTTAAATTCTGATTTTTATTAAATTAAATTAAAAAAAATAAAACCTCTTCTTAAGGAATTTACAAAATCCATATGGAGATGATCCCACTTATCACTACTACAAAATTTATAAATATATTGAAGGTGGAAAATTTATTGTACACGCTCGACACGTGTCACTCGCTCCTCCTTCAAATCTACATAGCTTGGCACTTGTTTGCTGCTCACTATGTATTCATCAGTAATGGTCCTATCAGGGTGAACATTCAACCCCGGACCTATCATAAGAACTTGGTCTTATTTGCATAATTATGTGATCATCAAGTAGCCCTTCATTCTTATTTGTGGTCATGACATCCCTAATCGAATCATAGATTATCTTGCCAACATCAATGTAACATATCCCTTGAACGATGTGATACAGCGACGCTGCCTTGTAGTTCAGAACCTCGTAGTATTGCAAACTCGACTGCAGGCTCGCATTGATGAAATAGTTTCATGCTTTAGTGGTTTTCCTAAAGTTTTTAGAATGTGCTTTGGATACCGATCCTTATACAAAATGAATCCATCCCTCAGAATTGCTTCCAATCCATTCACTATGGTTTCATGGGGAAATCCATGTATCAATCTATATTCAGGTTTTGGGTATTCATGATTTTCTCTCCATGAAATTTTAATAAACCTTAATACCAATTTTTTCTTTCGGGTGAATAATCCACTGGTCTTTGTCGGACCATGGCTACCGTTTTATTGTCACTCCCATGCCCGTTAGCATAAAATTCCTGGACTAAAATCTCACAACCTATCTCTATAGGAATCTCTGAGTCATTATCAACATTGTAATCCCTAGTCAATAATTCTCAATTCCTCTCCCTTATTATGTTCAAATCCTGAGCCCGTACCTTAATTCCTTCTTCACATTAAAGCCCCTCTACGAAATTATTTTCTATTCTTACTAATGTCGCTCTTTATATTAACAAGTGCCTTTGCATTTATCAAGTTATTTGGCTAGAAAAGGAATTCACAGAGTCTCCTCAACTTCTTCCTCTTCCTCTGACTCATCACTAAAATCTAAAGGTATAGAAAGTTCTCTTGGTGTTCTTACTTTAGGATTGTTTATTGAAATCCCCGTAGGCCTAATAAGTGTGGGTGGAACTTTGGATTTCGTTTTGAATTTTTCTACTAATGCTCCCTTTCCCCTCTCCTCTTAAATTTCTACCCTTTCCTCTACCGCCCATTTTTTTTCGAAATCAAAAGTTACAAGTTCAAATAACAAGTTAAACCTGTGGATCATAAAAAATATTTGTCAGAAATAAGTCGGTAGAATTCAAAACTCTATTTAAAATGAGAAATTCATTTGGAAAGTTAGCTTGAAAATCAATTGGAAACTTAAATAAAATTGGCATCGAACTTTTAACTCAATTATAAACTTAAAATTGGTTTTCCAAATCATATAAAATAATTGTGTGATAAATTCTAGTCTCCCCCAAACTCATTTGAAACTCAATTTCAAACCAATTGCACATACAACTCTTTTTAATTGATAAAAATACCAAAATTTAGATAATATTGAATTTGTAAACCAATGATCATTGTAATCACAATGCCTAATCTATTAGAATCAATGAAATCATTTATTCATGGTAATAGAATGAATTCCAATAAAACAATTTCGTAATCATTTGAGAATTTTGCAAACGTATATCAAACAAAAAATTCATCAAAATAAAGAGTTAGGATTTATCATGATTACCTTTTTAAGAGTGAATCCCTCAAGATATCCACTTTTTAACTCCTCTAGATTGATTTTCTAAGCTCCTAGTAGAAATCCTTTAAACCTAGTTTGGCTCTACTATCTTAAATTCGATTTTTTTTGGATTGAATGAAACTAGAATGAGGTGTGAATCACTTAAATATACTAAAATTGAGCTTATGAAGGCCTTATCTAAGCAAGAATTTGATGTTTGGTTGAAAGGGTGCAATGCTTTGTGTTTGAGAAATGGTTTTATGTTTGGCGATTTGGGGTTTTATTTTAAAAACTCTAAATTGTGCCCAGTGATTTAGGTTTTAAGTGGAATCGCTGGGGAATAGCTGCATAAATCAGTAGGAATGAGCTCGGTGCCTCACCGATGTAGCCAATGATTTACGTTATAAGGATGAATCGCCACCAATTCGCTAGACTCAAATTTCTACTTTAATTTATGGTTATTGCCACCAATTTTGCTAGTGATTCCTAGTGTTATTTCAAATCGCTGAGGATTTGCTAGGCTTATTTTACTATTTTTCCAAATTATTTCACAATTAACATATATATCATTCATAAAAACTAATATAAAGATAAAATTTACTGGAAATTCTAAAGTTTGATTTGGATATATAACTAATTAATAATTTATTTCTTCATAAATAAATAAAGAAGCAAGTGAATAATGTAAATTTGCATAAAGGTCATAGAAACAAAAACGACTCGATCACTCCCCCTTATTTAAAAGTACTTCATAGTTTTAAATTTCGGAAATATTCCTAACACAAGAGTCAAAAAGTGAGAGAATAAAAACATACTATATTAATGCTAAACTCCTACTAAACTTAAAGCATAAATAAGCATAGAATATGGGTTGCCTCCTATAGAGTGGTTTTTTTTTGCTATTGTTGGCTCTGAACCATTTTAAAATTGGGTCGGATGTCTAAACTTGAAATTAGGATTGTCCACTCTAGTGCCATTCCAGAAAGTGAATGCTTGACCATTAATCATCAAAGTAATTGTTTTGTTTAGAATATCCATAACAGCTTGAGAAGTGGCTAAGAAAGGTCGTCTTAAAATTAAAGGAGAATCTTCATTAATAAAGTGTGGCATGACCAAAAAGTCCATAGGTATGATGTACTTGTCCACTTGAACTATTACATTCGTGACCATCCCTATTGGTTGAATTGATGTACCATCCGATAGAGAAACTCATTCAAAAGCAAGTGAATCCAAGTCCAATTGAGCATGTAGAAAGAAATGTATGGGCATGATAATTGCATTAAAACCCTTATCACACTGAGCTTTGTAGTACTAAGCCCACTTGATTTTTATGTGCAAATGTGTTCCTCCAGGATCATTAAGCTTCACAGAACTTAAATCTGAATTTTTCTCTTTCTTATTCTTCATGGATTTAAAATATCCCAGCTTGTTAATATTCTTCCCATTCTCCAGCCACTTAACTCTTCATTATTGAGTTACTTTCTTTTCATTTGAAGTGTTTTCAACTTGTACTCTCTTTGATTTTTTTTTTCAATTTCTATTATTACTATATTAATTGCATAAATTCCAGCGTTTAGTTCATCATAATAGTTTAATTCTAGAAAATCATTATTATTAACTTCATTATAAAGTAATTCATCATATTCATCATAATTATGTTCATTGTTAATTTTGAACGTGATAATTTTATCTTCAAATTTTATAGACATCGTTCTTTCAGAAATATCTAACTTAGTATTAGTTGTTTTAAGAAAAGGACTACCTAATAATATAGATAGAAGATTAGGTGACATTGGATCTTCCATTTCCATGACATAAAAGTCAGTTGGAAATACTAAGTCACTTACTTTTACTAAAATGTCTTCTAATAATCTATACGGTTTAGTAGTTGTATTGTCCGTTAAAGTAAGATTAATATGTGTATTAGTCAACGATTATATTTTTAATGATTCATATAGTTTAAGTGACATTACGTTAATTGAGGCTCCAAGACCACACATAGCAATTTCAATAGAATAGATTCCTATTGTGATAGGTATTACAAACATTTCTGGGTCGAAACATTTCTCATGCATTTTTTTATTATTAAGGATGACACCTTCAACCCTAAGTTTTCATTAGATTCTTCTAAAAATGTCTTTATATTCAAAAAACTTTTTAGTAACTTCATCATAATTTGATAATTGCATAATTGATTCCATTAAAGGTTCATCGATTTCTATTTTATTAAATGATCCAGAAATGCCTTATTTAATTTCTTCCTTTCTAGCATCTGCTAATCGTTATGGAACAGGAGAAATAAAATGCATATCTTCATTCAATTCAAAAAGAATATTATCATCTTTCTTTTGATTAACTAATTTAGAAGTTTGTAATGGTTTTTCATAAGCTTCAACTCTGGCTAAATACTATGGGTATAATCTTTTAGGAAAAAGGTGTATATTTTAATTGTTTAACCATCCGTTCTCTAGTGGGAATGACATTGGCCATCATCTCTTCTTCTTTTTCTTATATTGTTTTATGTACTTTCTTTTTCTTTTTACCTCTCTTAGATATCTTTTCTGGCGTATGTGTTACTATTTTATTATCACAAAATAAAACGTTAACTTGTGCTTAATTAGTAGTTTAAGTTGGTCTTTTAGTTTGATTAATTAACTTATTAATTTGTAGGTTCATCTGATTTAATTGATTTTTCAATTCCTTAATAGACGTATTGATTTTAATTTGGATTTTGAGAAATTTGCGTAAAGTTTTGATAACTTTGAGTCATAAAATTATGTAATATAAGTTCTAAGTTTAGTTGTGTTGGTTGAATCATTTGTTGAGGTTGTCGAATTGGCGTATATTGTATTTGTGTTCTTGGTATGTAAGTGGTATAATTTTGATTTTGTGAACCATAGCTAAGACTTGAATTTGGTTTTTCAGTTTAGTAACTATTTTTACTATTTTCATTTCTGAGGCAGCCAAAAAACCATTTCATAACCGCATTGACTTCTTCAGTGTTTTCTTCATATAAAATAGTACAGGCATCCGTATGATGTGTAACTTCATTATAAAATCCACATGATTTCACTTGGTTTGATCTATCTTTTAATAGTAACTTGACCATGCTAGATAATTCATCAACTTTTTCCTCAAATGTATTACTACTTTTAATATTAACTTCATAAAGTTTTTTTTCTTGATGTGTCATTCTTTTCACCATATTGCTTAGATTGTTTGGCTATTTTTTTAATAGCTTCTTTTGATTAAGTTGGTGTTACATCGAATAATAATCCACCACATACGATATTGAATAATTTTTGTTCAAATTAATTGATTCCTTCATAAAAGTATTCTAATAAGGCTTTTATGTATATTCATGTTGTGGACAAGATGAAATTAACCTTTGAAATCTATCCCAAAATTCATTAAAGTTTTCATCATCTTTCATTTTTACAACTGTGATTTGTTTTCTATAGGAACTAATTTTTCTTGCAGGCATATATTGATCTAGAAAAGCTTCTAACATTTGGACCCATGTGGTTATTAAATCTTGAGGAAGATAAAACAAACAATCTTGTGCTTGATTTTTCAATGAAAAAGGAAAAGCTTTATATTTGACTTGTTCTAACGTACCATCTTTAGGTTTCATCCCATTGACTTTGTGTTGGTATTCCCTTAGAAATATCTGGGGGTCTTCATTATATTTAACATAGAAGTTAGGTAAGGCACCAATGAATCCAGATCTTAGTTCAAACTCCGGAAATCTTTTAGGATATGCAATACACATTGGTCCATAAGTAGTGATATTTTGATTTGCTTGCCTAAAAGTAAGTTATGTATCATTATTATTATTGTTGATATTATTAAGGTTGTTATTGGCTTCCATTGTGGTAGCTTGGTGTTCCCTACGTTGTTGTTGTTACGATTTAAAGTCCTATCAACCTTAAGATGAAACGGATGTAAAGATCTTGTGGAATTAGAACGATGAAGTGGGTAGATAATACAACGTCTAAAACTCCAAAGAAATTATGTAAAAAATCTGGCAACGACACCAAAAATTGACACATGTCGAACGCGTATAATAGGTTTTTCGTATATCCTTATTATTTGTAGTAGTGATAAGTGGGATCGTCTCCATAGAGATTCACTAAACTTCTTTAGGAAAACGTTTTTCAATAGTTTTTATTGTTCATTCACTCTAATTTAATTAATTTAATGAAAATGAGAATTAAAAATCACTTAATAAACCTATAGTAATTAATTAAACTAACGCAAATTCAAGCCAATTTACTTCAATAGAAAATAAAGATCTGAAAAAAAATCCAGAACATTGAAATATTAATCCATTTTGTATCCAAATATATTACTTAAATCATAGTCAAAAGCATGCTATAATCTCTTTATAAAGTATTTTAGATCATTAAACTCAAATAATAAGTAGATAGTCATAAGCAAACCATCAATTCTCCTTATATCAATGGAAAAGTCACATTCTTATTTTATCGGATTAATCCTGCAAAAGCTCAAATAATTAATTAAGCAATAAAATAGCATTAAGTTCCATGAAAACTTGCAGTACTAAGCCTAATACCTTCGGAAAGCCACTTCAATATTAAACTTAGATCTCAATTCACCTAAGACATATGGACGGTAAAAAACCTTTTAAATAATCATAGTTACTACTTTCAACTAGATATTGAATCTAAATATCACAATACACATTTTAGACTATGCATGCAATACAAAGCTTCATAATTATAATATGCAAATAGTAATCTATTAAATCAATGAATCGAATAATACGATTGGTTTAAGCATTAAGTACAAATTAATCTTTAATATTACTACATCACAAAATGGATCAAGTTCATATTTGGACTTTGTTTCGATTAATAAACTACTCACTCATATTCATAATAAACATCACAATAAATTAAATAAAAGACATAAATAAATGCCTCTGATTAAATACTTTGAATCTTCAAATCGTCTCCAAAAGCAATGAAATATAAATCTAAACTAAATAAAAACTAATAAATATGGCTCCAAGAGCAATGAAACACTGATCTAGGTACTCATGGGCAATTGATTTCGAAGCCCTAGGTTCATATACATAGTATTCTTGGTAGTGCATATTCGAAACTAAATCAAACTCTTCGTAGTTATTTAATATTCTCGAAACTCCAGTGATCCATGACCGCTTTCACTTGAAACATAAATCGTTGGTTAAATCGGTGGAAATATGTCTCAAGACTTCACCGATTTGTCTGGCGTTTTATTCGTAAACTGTGAATTGCTACCAAAACACCAACACTGATATATGTTGATTCTTGATTTGTTGGTGATTTGTTGTGCATTTCTTCCACTTGATTAAATCTTTCATTTTCTTCATTTTTCTTCCATTTCTCCAAATATTCTAATTATAACCTGAAATCACAAAAATAAGAGAAAACTCAATGTAATATAGCCTTTTACATCCAAAATTACCTTAAAATATATTATAAAACACTATCTAATTATTGACTTATCACATGATCTTGAATGGAAGTGACCAATTATGAGCTTTGATGATTGGGGTGGAGGTAAGTTAAGTTTTCAAGGTGGAAAAAGACTTTTTACATTCATCGTTAAAGACAAATGGAATATCTTTCTAAAATAACTGACATTTATGTTATGCTATCATGGAAAAATCCTTGATAAACCGCCTATAGAAACTTGCATGACCTAGAAATGCATGTGTCTCTCTCACAGTGGAAGGAAAAGGTACGGTACGAATGACATGCACTTTTATTGGGTCGACCTCTTTACCTCTGAATGAAAAAATATGATCCAAAATGATCCATTGGTCACCATAAAATGGCATTTCTCATAATTAAGAGCAAGGTTCTTTTCAATGCATCAGGATAACACTTTAGTCAAATTGTCAAGACAACTTTCGAAAGAATCTCTATAAACAGTAATGTTATCCATGAAGACTTCAATGAAATTCTCGACAAAGTTAGCTAAATGACATGCGCTTGTAAGCAAATCTTCCAAAAGGACAAGTGAAGGTAGTCTTCTCCTGGTCTTTTAGTGTAGCAGAAATCTGATGAAACCTTAAATACCCATCTAAAGAACAATAGTGGGATTTTCCAGCCAGACACCCAAACATCTGATCTATGAGTGGCAAGGGGAAATGATATTTCCTTATGGCCGCATTAAGTTTTTTATAGTCAATACAAACACGCCATTCATTTCGAACATAGGTAGGTACCAACTCTTATTGGATGTTGGTCACAATGGTTACTCCAGTCTTTTTGGGTACAACTTGCACTTGACTAACCCACTTGCTATCAGAAATGTGATATATCATCCCTACATCAAGTAATTTCAAAACTTCCTTCTTGACTACTTCCATTTTAGGTGGGGTTTAATCGCCTTTGGGCTTGTCTTGAGGGCTTGCAATCATCCTCCAAATGTATTCTGTGTGTACATATGGAATGATCCAATCCCTTGATGTCAGCTAGTATCCATTTCATAGCTTCTTTGTAGTCTCTTAAAATACGCACTAGACTCTCCTATTCAAGTTTGTTCATTTTGGTTGAGATGATCACTGGAAGAGTTTCATTCTCACCTAAGTAAGCATACTTCACGTGATCAAGAAGCTCTTTCAAATCGAGCTTAGTGACATGCGCCGAACGCGTCAATAAATAAAAATTCATAAACCAACTATTTTATAGAATAATGGCAAAGGGTTGATCCCAAAGAGATTGGTAGTCTTTCTAAAGTTAAAAAAAATAAAAAAGAAATCAGGGGTCTTAAGATAAATTAATTTTACTAACTAAACTAAAATAAAATAAATAAATAAATAATGAAAATAACTTTCAAAACAATTAATTAACACCTAAGTAACACTTAGGTCTACGCTTCCACAAATCATGATCAAGATTAAATGGCATATCATGGTCTTCAGTCCTTCCCTAAAAGTTATTAATAAAAGTTCTCCTAGATTAGCTATAGAAAATCGACATCCCCAAAAAATTCCTCATTCCCCTGATCTCGATAGCCAGGACGTCCGCTACTAACTACTTTCCTAATTAATGCATCACCCTAGACATCCGTCAATCGAGTTTAACACACTAACCGCAGTAATATGGATCCGTGGGAACACTAATCCTAAATAATCGAATCACATCTGCTTCCAGATCGCATCCGCTTTCGGTTTAACCTAGATTCAATTATTGCACACTCAAGAACCGAAATGGTCTTACGGCAAACGGGTGAGTGTTTGTCACTTTGTTGGTCCAAAAGTACAATTACACGGATATCGATCCAAATAACTATAGATTATCCACCTAAAAGCATGCATTGGCCACATACATACCCTAGATCAAAACCATATTCCTTAAAATCAACAACAATGAAATATGATAAATTAAACTAAATTAAATAATAAAATAAACTCACAAGTTATGCCATGAATCAAGAATCCTGACTTGTTTCCCCTTCGACCTAGGCGAAAATTTTATTAGCCACGACTAACGACATCTAAAAAATATAAAAGTCAATTCTTCAAATATAAAATTCGGTGTTCCAATAATAAAACCTAAGTTCCTAATATATAAAACCACTAAAAATTGGTCCCGGGAGGCGAGAGAAACTAATTTTGTGGGTTGGTCTCGTGACTCGTGTGCCGAGGAGCATCCAGGGGCTGTTTTGGCTTCAAAAATCGAGTTTGGACATGTGTCGCAACGTGATTGGCCCGTTTTGCTTGAAGGCCCTGAAGTGTCACATGCCCATTGGTGGAGAATGTTGTGATGATGTGATGGAAGGAGTGAGAGGCCGACACGTGCCTTGCTAGAGACAGTTCAGTTGAGACGCACAAAGTCGCCGAATGTGTGAGACGAACCAAACGTCACGCATCCCGAGGCTGATGGTCGGTTCTGAAGTGTGATGAAACTGCTCATATGTGATGTCCATGGTGAGGTGGCAGTATGCTATTTGGTGATGAAGAACCAATAGAGGCGCTGACGTGGCAGCAACCCATTAGGGAAATATCCTGTCTCCTATTCTACCCACCACGCAGCATGTAACTCGAGGCAAATTGTCCGGCGTCCGATCACTGCATGTAAATACTTCATTTTGAGCATTTTTCCGCCCCGAATTCAATCGTGCACTCCGTTTCACCTGAAAATGACTAATAAATATAATTAAATACATATTTTAGAGACTTTCTATATTAAATACATTAAAATAGACTACTAAAAACCTATAAATACCGACTTATCACTTAGGGGCTTTGTCAAGCGAGGGCATAGGTATAGGACTAGAAGGGAATAAAACCACAAGAACGTAGGCTTCGAAATAGAGTTCCATAAGATTCTAACTCCATTATGACATCCTCAACATCAATGTCGAGTGAACAATGAATTCCAAATTATAGAGTGTCACTCCCTTACAGATGACTGAGTGCAATATATCCTCTGTATGATAGTCAATACTTTCTTGTACAAGTAGGTCAATCACATCCATTGTACATTGGCCGAGACATCAGCAGGATATTTCATGGCGTCATGAATATTAACTTTCATAATATCACCATCGAATTCCACACTCATAGATTCATATGCGACTTCGATCTTAGTTTGTGTAGTCTTTATGAAAGGACGACCTAAGCGAATTGAAGAACAGTTGGGGAATGGTTCCTCTTTTATATTTATGATGAAAAAATCTGCAAGAAAGTACAACAAACCTACCACTACAATCACATCTTCTAAGAATCCTATAGGATGTACAATAGCCTATTTGCTAACTAGATCATTATCGTTGTTTCCCTAAGTGCTTTATAATTGAGAGACTCAAACACACACAAAGGCATGACATTTATGGAAGATCCTAAATCTAACATTTCCTTAGAGAAGTGTTTCTCACCAATGTTGATTGGAACTGAAAACATTCCAAGGTCTTTACGCTTAGGGGGAGTTTTTTTGAAGGATGGTTAAGATGGTCTCACTTACAATGACTTTTTCATTTTCATGTAGCTTTGACTTGTTGCTGCACAACTCCTTCAAAACTTTGGCGTACCTATAAATATTGGCTACAACATATAATAAAGGGATATTGATAGCTACTTTCCTAAGGGTTATAGGATTCCTTTGTCTTGCTCCCCTTTCTTTACTTTTGCAATACGTTGGGGGAATGGAGGACGAACAACAACGGGTTTCAGGATTGATTCTACCTTTGGCTCTTCATGTGGTGTAGCAATAACTTCTATTTCTTGCTCACCCTTTACCCTTACCTCCTTTAGATTGCATTATGGATCTGGTTGCTTAGGTCTTTCAAGTTCGGCTCCTGTGAAATCCTAGAATTTTATAAACTCGATTAAGATGCAAATTAAATATTTTTGGATTTAAATTAGGATTTAGGTATTCGAGGTGGGACCCACGTATTACGGACTAGATATCATAAGTGTTAATATTATTTTTATGTATCGTTTGCTTAGTCGACGTATTATACTCTATTCGTCACGAAATAGAGTCAACTTGAGGATTAGATGCGGTGTTCGCATGTATCGGAGAGCGTTGGGAGTTTTTCTAATTTTTGACAAAATTGGAGTATATTTCGGGGGTTAATTTTGGTTTAAAATTAAAGAGATAAATATGAAAAAGATTTTAAAAAATATGAAATTGCCTACAGTAGCAGTGGGTTTTCTTCAAAAAAAGGATATGGATAAGGGTGTTTTGGTCATTAACCCAAGTCTAAACCCATTTAATTGGTGCGAACAGAGGTCTTCGATCAAAACCTCCCTCCCCATTTTCGTTCATCGATCTTCACTTCTCATCACTCGACTCTCTGCCCTCACCTCTCTCTCTCTCTCTCTCTAGTGGTCAAAGTTATCTCTCCACTCTCTTCTCCCTCTCTAATTTCCATTTCAACTCTCCTTTCGAACCCATTCCACACCCTCCCTCTCGTCTCTCAAGCTCACAATATATCCCTCATCTCCCTCTCGATTTTCTCTCAGACAGTAGGGAATGATGAAGGGAAGTGGAGTCAATTTCCTGTTAAGGTCAGTTTAAATTTGAATTAGAGGTTGATGTATGTATTTCTGTGCTATTGTAATGGGTGTTGATGATGAGTTGATTTATTAGTGTTAATTTTGATGAGGATCGATTCGAGAGAGAGAGAAGGGACAAGGGGAAACACCGTGATTGTTGGTTGTCGATGTTGTTGGGAAGGTTGTAGTCATTATTGTTGTGAGGTTGTGTTGTTATGTTGTTGTCATTGTTAGATTGTAAGTTAGGTTGTATGGGTGAGGGAAAGAATAGTAGAGAGGTTATTATTGGTTGTTGGTTTGATTAGTATAAGAAAGAGAGGGAGAGAGAGAAGGGTAATAATGATGGGGAAAGGATCGGAGAAGGTTTTGGTTGTGTTAGATTACTAAAAATAGGGCAGAATCGAGTCGAACTTGGTTCGGGATTCTTCCCATATTTGGGGCAGTCGAGACATAGCTTAAAAACTCAGAAAAAATGGGTTTTAACAATGTAAAACGTTAAAAATCCCTAGAAGGTGTTTCTTCATAATAAATAATTAGTTTTTGTGGATTTTTGGCCGTTTCAGGGAAATTTGGACGAATTAAAAAAATAAATAGGATTTTCTCATATCTTTGGGTTAGTTTTCTTGATGAATTATATTGTTGATGATGTAATAAAGTGAAATATATGTTGTGTTAATCCAATTAAGTCAAATTGAGGCTCATTTAAGGCTTCTAATTGAGATTTGGAATAGGTATAGCCTATGAGTTGCTAATTGAGTTAAAAACTCAATTTGGGAATACATAACCAAGTTATTGGTTATTGTGAAGCTAAATAGGTGTTTAAAACCTTATTTGAAGTATAATAAATGTTTTAAGACTATTGGAAGTTCAATAACATGAAAAGGGTTATGAAGAGTATTTGGGAACTTTAAAGGAAGTTGTCAAAGTTTATAGTGGGTTGAACTCCGTTATGAAATTGGATCTGGCTTAGAATCTAATATGAAGTATATAGTTGAGTTTGAAAGTAGTTTCACTTTTTTATGATTTGAAAAATGAATTTGAGTATTAAAATAGAGTTGTAAATCTAAATTGTGAATTCTATGGTTTAATAGGACACGTGGAAGTACGTGAAAGCCAGGGAATGTTGTGTGAGGCTTCACAACCAATTTTAAGTTGGTTTGGTTTTAAGTAAACATTACTGCGACTCTCATATTGATATGGTTTATCTATTTGCATGAATTGCATTCATTATTGGTCATGCATGTACGGGAGAGAGTGAGGGAGATAAGCTTGTTTCAGAGTTTCGTTTGCTTGAAATTAGATTTCAATCCTACCTCAAACGTTGGCTAGTAAGATTAGTTCCAAAGTCAAATGCCAACAAGTTATTTTTGCATTTCACAAGGTCTTAGTATTTTTTTCGTACTATTTTTGGAAGTCAACGTCTGATTATAGTTAGGAAACAAAAACAGAATGGATTTCATAGTTGTATATTTATTTCTTCAATTCATTTGCTTTATGATTATTCCATATTATCATGTTTCTATTAGTAGGTTTGTTAGACAGTGTAAAGTTTACTTATCTGACATCATTATTTGTTGTAATGGTGACAGGCACGTCTCGCACTAACAAGGGAAAGTAGAAGCTCGAAGATTTTTAGTGGTTCCCTTTAAAGCTTACTTTCTTTGGGTGTGACTTGATTTATGTATATAATTTATATTTTTGGGCTTGGGTGAGAGTATGGCATTCTTTAAATTAGTTTACAGTAAGTTACGAGGCTTATATTCCAATTTTGGTTTATTTGGGATTGTTAAGTTGTAATTAAGGTATCGAAGAATTTTAAGTTAATTTATAAGCTTGAATCTTATATATATTATGAACTATGAGGAGTTATGAGTCCTTTTAGGCATCTCCCCATTTTGCTGTCTATTAGGTGAATTTTCTGGCATGCCATTTTTAGGGGAGGTGCTGTCAAGATTTTTACAAATTACCGATATGATTTCCTAATTTGCTCCAATAAAATAAGTTAAGAACCAAATCAGTTGAGGATTTAAATTACAATTCGGCGTATTATTAAGGATTGAAATAAAGATTATTTGGAGGTCAAAGTTAAAAGAATTGATTAGGTTGACTAGATTATCATGGAATTAAGATAATCTAGGTCAGTCAGTCATCTTAATGACGAGGGGGCTGACAGCTGTATTCCTCAAAGTGATCTTGCTAGTATCAACCAAATGATGTATAAGTTGTCCTATTTCACTATTTACTTCATTCTCAGGTATAGCTTGCTCGATTTGCCTTGCCATCTCATTGAACCTCGTATCACACTGTTAGGTATAAGACCCAATTTTTTTTGAATCTCTCTGAAAGTAAACTGCCTTTTCTTGTGGAAGTTATTGTTACTCTTCTAGCACGATTGATTGGTGGTCATTACAATGGAGACCATAGCCCTGATCATCATAACCTCTCTTACGACTCATGGAACGTTTTGACGGCCTTAGATATATCTCCTGAGGTGATCCAAAAATCACCCAGCTTGCGTCGATTTGATGTCTCTCCCTAAAACGTGAAAGACATTCATTTGTAATGTGTATATACTCTATAACGTAGCACAAGCTTGAGCTTTCCCTGATCCTTGCAAAAGTTGCTTCATCATTAATTCCAATTATGACATCTCACTTTCTGGCCTATCCTCTCAAGAATTGACACCAACTCAACTTCAATAAGTATAGTCCGTTACACCGAAATTGTGACTGCCTAAACCTCCTATCAGGGCACCGTCCGGCCTAATCCCATCATTAAACCCTAATTCCGGCCACGAAGGACTTTACAATGTATTAGTCAGCTTTTTATCTTATTCTCCTCGTAACTTGTATTTAAGAAAAGTATTTCTCGATTCTCATTATTCGTAATTTTTAAAGTTAATTAAAACTTTTTATACAATTTTAATAATTCAGCAAAAGTCTTAATAATATTGCAGAATCAATCATAAAACACCTTTATGTGGAAACTAGTAAATAGATCACATGTGTGTATCAAAGTGGCAATAAAAGTGTAACATCATGCATCAATCGATGAGTCTAATTTCTCAACGCAATATACATACCAAAAAAATGTATATAATACATATATAATAAGTACAACCAAGTAAACCTACAAAAGAGAGTTGGAGACAATTGCTGAGAACTCATAGGTAGTCGTTGATCTTCTCTTTCCCCATTATGCTATATGATAGATCTGCGATTGTTGCCAAATATGTCAATCCCAGTAAGTAAATTCTGAGACCACTTATTTACATTTATTGAATAGAAAGATAGGTAACTAAAAGCATGTAAAAAACAATTGCATCCAAAAAAGTTACCAATGTAAACTAGTAAATCAGTCAGTCTAGGAAACAAACACTTCCACGGAATGTGTCTAGTCGAATCATTCAATCGAGACCACAACCTTCTTGGATCACAACGTCACATAAGTTACACTCAACTAAGAGTAAAAGTCACATCCACAACAAGTCTCATTTCAACAAGATAAAGAATTATTAACAAAATGAGTCATCACAAATAATGTCATACCATGAACCTATTGGGGCATGTGCCATAGGTCAATCTACAAACAATATTTATCTTATAGTTTTAGTTTATAAAATCGAGTTTTTTGTCTTTGTTGTTTTATTATAAGTGATTGCATGTTTACCTTATGATAAGATTCATAGGTATTTGTTGAAATTTTCTAAATGTCCCTAATTGAATGAATAAAGACTAGTGTGAATCTTGATTGATGATCATGTGATAATCATGCATATAGGGATAAAAATCGAGATCATTAGTACTTGTTAGGGAACAAAGGACTGGACCGACCCGCTATGAGAATGCCACATAGATTAAGTCATATGTGTTACTCATGATAGGTATATCATTTAATCCTTCAACTTGAGATTACCATAGACTTCAATATTAAGAGCATGGTAATTTGACAAAATCAAACGTTGTATTTAACTGGACGATTATAAAGATTGTGATTGATTATCATGTGAATAATATGTGACGGTGTGTAATCAGAATATAGTTTGTCCCTCTCATATAAAGGGATATCAGTGGATCCCTTGATATGTTAGACTGTTAAATGGCCAAGTCCAAGTGAATTGATATGATCAATGTCATTTGGATATTCTCAGTCTACCTTAAAATCGAGACTAGTATGATTGAACATTAAGGGTGACTTTCCATGCCTTATGTTTAATCAAATGATATCGCACGACAAAATGATATGATATATGTTATTCAATAGGTTGTATCGATTTTGATATTCATGCTACTTAGGTAGTCATAATGCATTGCTAGAGACCGTTTATGACTTGTGTACCAAAATAGTTTTGGTTCACTATCTACGTCGCATGAACCTATTTGGTCGCACACAAAGAACAGTTTTGTGGAATTTCAATTAGTCCAGAGTAATGAATTTTTTATGATGAAATCCATGACGTAAAAGCCCTTATGATTTATTATATGATAACTTATTAATAGGGACATTTGTGTAATTCGCTTGAATTGCCTAAATACAATAGTTGTATTACGAATAGTTTTTTAAGTGAGCTTATCTACACTTATAAATAGAGGTTGAAACCCTAAAGTGAATTAAGATTTTGTTTTTGCTATTTTCGAGTTCTCTGGATTTTGGTAGAGATCGAACAATCGTGGTCATCATTCGTATGTGGATTTTCGATAAGGGAATCATGGTTTAAGGTATAGTTTACTTTTGTAGATCTAGTTTAATATAACTTATTTTCGATCCTGTTGGGTTTTTTTTTCAAAAATTGTTTTGAATCTTTCGTTGCATATGAACCCTAAAACCCAATAGTGGTATCAGAGTCATATACTCGATTCTATTAAATGTTTGCATGTTTTCTCTGATGTATATACGATATATATGTTAAAACATGATATTGATTTATGTATATATATATATGATGTACATATAGGTTTTGTGATCATTGTTATCAAGAATTGGTTTTAAAACATATTGTTAATTCTTGTATTTGATCCATAAACATGATTTGATTCAATGTGGAATTCATGTTTAGAATATCTTGATTAACATGTACTTTAATATTGAACGATGCGAATTTTGTATGTTCACATAATAGAACTCATGTTTAAGTTAATGTGATTCTGGTGTTGTATACATAGTTCGTTTTTGTTCAATAATTATGTATGTCTCCATGATAGAAATCATGTTTTGGTTAATATGATTCTGGTGTTGAATGCGTAATTAATATTTCATTTCTTGATTCAATTGCTCGTTTTGTATGGATAAGAATCAAAATTGGTTTTTGATCATCTATCTCATTGTGGTTATCTATTAGTATATTCCTATTAGATAGGAGATAAAATTTTAATCGAATAAGAATTACAAATCCTATAAAATAGGTGAGATATATAAAAAATTTGTAATGGATAAGGAATCTAAGTATCCTAAATTTAAATCGGATTAGGAAAAGATATTAAGTTAGAGGTGGGCCCGAGCTGTTTAAAAATAGTTTAATTAACATTTTTTAGAATAAAAATAAGGGGCAATTTTTTGTCAATTGGATTGACTTAAATAATGAGAAATTTTATGTGATTTTCGATTTTCAGAAATGGAATTTGTAGTTTAAAAAAACAGGACCACCGCTAATAGTTCGTAACGCAAGGAAATCCGTGTAGTAGTCAATATTAGTAAAATTTTCTAACTTGTTTAGTGATTGTACATGCATTGTAATATATGATATTTATCTCGTTTAAATTATGATCACTAAAACAAATAAAAATCCTTCTTCAAAATTTTGAGTCAAGTGTCATATATTCTCAAACACTTGTCAAGGCTTCGATCACATCAATATGAGCCTGCCTCAGCAGAGTGTATTGTGTTATCTTGGTGAGGCAAATTGAGTAAAAATTACTCTATTGTTTGAAATGGTTAGACTTGATAAAGCTATCAAAATGGTCTTAGGCTTTAGGCACAAGATGAGATAAAACATGCTAACACATAAGATGTCATAATCTCATAAAAACAACTGAAAGTTACAAATGATGTAATTGGTAATAGGTACCCACTTAAATAACCTAATTCAAAGTGTCTTGCCTTAGCTGTCTTCGAATTAGGTGAAATATGGATTAATTAAAATGTGTTTTTAGGAGGGTTGCTAATTTAGCGTGAGTTTATTCCTCTATACTAAAATGAACTCTTGCATAATCTTTGTTGTAGATCAATGGCCTCTTCAAATCACACTAATCCCTCATCACCGCGATCATTCCTTGAGAAGGATAAGTTGTTAAGGAAAAACTTTCTTAACTGGTTTAGAAACTTAAGGACTGTTCTTAAGTATGAATGCAAGTTATATGTCCTTAATGATCTTATTCCTGAGAAACCGCGAGCCAATGTTTTAAGAGCTGTGAAGGATGCACATAGTAAGCATGTCAATGACTCAACTGATGTTGCATGCATTATTTTGGCAACCATGGTTCCTAAACTTCAGAAGGACATGGAACACATGGATGCTTACAACATGGCTACGATGATAAAGAAAATGTTCGAATAGCTGGTTAGGCAAAAAAGGTTCGAGACAGTCGAGAATCTTCATTCTCGCAAAATGGCTGAGGGTGCGTCAGTTAGTCCTCATGTTCTAAACATGAAGAGCTATATTAACCATCTTAACATACTTAAATTTCCCACAAGTCAAGAGATGGCTATGAATTGGATCTTGAATTTATTACTTGATAGTTATTCACAATTTGTGATGAAAGAAGAAAGGCAAAGGCAAGGCTAAAGTTGCCAAGGCTATTGTGACTATCACAAAGCCTGTGGAACAAGTTAAGCCTAAGGTTGCTTCTACTTTACAGACCCTGAAGGAAAATGAAAAAGAAGGAAATTGTCATTTCTGCCATGCACTAGGGCATCAATTTAGAAATTGTAAGCTATATCTTGAAGATCTAATGAAAAAGAAGAGTAGTGTGACTATTGCTTCAGGTATTTACGTTATTGAAGTTAACTTGTCTACTAGTGAATCCTAGGTATTGGATATCAGATGTGGATTTCATATTTGTACTAATGTGCAGGGTCTCACTAAAGAAGAAAGCTAAAGAAATGAGAAGTCATCCTACGAGTTAGAAATGGAGCAAAGGTCGTTGCATTGGTTGTAGGATGCTATGATTTAATTTTATCTAGTGGACTTATTTTAGTTTTACAATTATGTCATTTCCTTGAGCAGAAACATCATTTAAGTTTCATGTTTGGATTTGGATGGTTTTAATTTCATTATTGCGAATAATAAATGCTCTATTTCTCGTAAAAACGTTTTCTATGCGAATGTTGATTTGTGTGATGGTCTTTATATTCTAAACATGAAAATGTGCATATATACTCTTATTCTTAATGTATATACAAAGAGAGTCAAGTCAAATTATTGGAATCGAACCTACCTTTGGCATTATCGTCTTTGCCACATAAATGAAAAACACATTTCTAAACTCCATAAAGATGAAATTTTATATTCATTTGATTTTGAATCATATGAAACATGTGTATCTTGTTTACTAGGCAAGATGACAAAGAGTCCTTTTTACTGGACAAAGTGAAAAGGCAAGTGATTTATTGGGTCTAATACATACATACTGATGTATGCGGTTCTATAAACATAATGGTTAGAGGTGGTTATCAGTACTTCATTACTTTCACTGATGATTTTAGCATATATGGTTACATGTATCTCATGAAAAATAAAGGTGAATCTTTTGAGATGTTTCAAACATTTCAGAATGAAGTGCAAAATCAAATTGGTAAAACTATTAAAGCACTTCGATCAGATCGAGGTGGTAAATATTTGAGCCAAGAGTTTGATGATCAACTTAGAAATTATGGGATTGTCTCAAATTTAACTCTTCCAGTAACTCCACAATGGAATGGTGTTTCTGCGAGGAGAAATCAAACTTTATTGGATATGGTTTGATCTATGATGAGTCATGTAGATCTTCATATTTCTTTTTTGGGTTATGCCTTAGAAACTAATGCGTTTACACTGAATCGTGTTCATTCTAATGCAGTTGATAAAACACCATATGATATATGTTTGGGAAAAGACCAAGTTTGTCTTTCCTTAAGATTTTGGGCTATGACGTTTTCGTACGACGAAAAATTTTAAAAAAATTATCAGCCAAATCTACCAAGTGTGTGTTTGTTACTTAACCTAAAGAAACTATATGATACTACTTTATAATTCCAGTGAGAAGAAAGTGTTTGTTGCTCGAAATAATGTCTTTATGGAAAACGTTTATTTCAAAACACAAAAATTGGAATAAAGTAAGTCATGAAGAAGTTCAAGAACCACTAATAAACACTGAACCGCTAGTGGGAGATCAACAACGTTCTGAACTAGTTGAACCTCCACATGTATTACAAGGCTCGGGTAGGTCTGATAAGGTAAGACATCAACCTCAGAGATTTGGATTTTTTTTATTACTGATAGTAGTGAGGTGTTGCTTATGGATCAAAATGAGCCTACTACTTTAGGAGACTGTGTCTAGCCCTGAGGCAGATAAATGGCTTAGTGCCATGAATTTTGAGATGCAATAAATGTATGATAACCAAGTTTAGTACCTGGTTGATTTACCTGTAGGTGGTAAAAACATTGAATGTAAATGGATTTTCAAGAAGAAAATTAACATGGATGACAATGTGCATACTTATAAAGCACGAGAAGTAGCAAAAGGTTTCAAGCAGACTCAAAGTGTTGATTATGATGAGACTTTTTCTTTTGTAGCCATGCTTAAATACATTAAAATTTTAATTGCCATAGCCGCATATCATGACTATGAGATATGGCAAATGGATGTTAAAACAACTTTTCCTAATGGAAAAATACTTAAGGATGTGTATATGATAAATCTTGAGAATTCTAGGAAGGCGTGCAAGCTTTAAAGATCTATTTATGGATTAAAGTCGAAGTTGGAATCTTTGTTTTGATGAAGCAATTAAGGAATTTGGTTTAATTAAAAATGAAGATGAGCCTTGTGCATACAAGAAGGTCAATGGGAGCGTGGTTGTTTTCCTCGTATTGTATGTTGATGATATATTACTTGTTGGAAATGACATCCCAACCTTGCAAAGTGTCAAGTCTTAGTTAGGGAAGTGTTTCTCAATGAAGGACTTAGGAAATATTGCTTATATCTTTGGGATTAAGATCTATAGAGATATATTTAAAAAACTGATCAATCTAAGTCAAAATGCTTATATTGAAAACGTACTGAATAGGTTCAGTATGCAAGCCAATGTCTCATGGTATACGTCTCAGTAAGACTTAATGTCTGAAGACTAATGATGAGCGAGAGCGCATGAATATGGTTCCATATGCATCAGCTATTAGATCTATTATGTATGCCATGTTGTGCACTTGACATGATGTATCATATGCTTTCAGCGCAACAAGCAAATATCAGTTTGATCCTGGTGAGAATCACTAGATAGCAGTAAAGAACATTCATAAGTACTTGAGAAGGACTAAAGAAGTCTTTTTGGTCTATGGAATTTTGGAAAACGAGATTGTTGTAAATGGTTACACAAATGCAAGTTTTCAAACTGATATAGATGACTTCAGATCGCGGTCTGTATATGTGTTTACTTTGAATGGAGGCGTAGTGAGCTAGAAAAGTTCTAAACAAAAAACTGTGGCAGATTCTACAACAGAAGCTGAGTATATTGCAACGTCTAATGCAGCTAAAGAGGTAGTTTGGATCAAAAAGTTTATCTCTGAACTTGGTGCGGTTACGAGTATAGCTAATCTCGTTTATTTGTATTGTGACAACAATGGGACGATAGTACATGCTAAGGAATCGAGATCACACCACTGATCCAAACATATATTTAGATGTTTTCATCTCATTCGAGAAATCATTGAGAGGGGAGACATGAAGATTTGTAGAGTTCTTACAGAAGACAATGTTGCAGATCCTTTAACGAAGGCTCTTCCAAAAATGAAACATGATGGTCATGTTAGATCATTAGGTATTAGATACATGAATGATTGGCCCTAGTGCAAGTAGGAGATACTGAGGCGTGTTCCATAGGTTAATCTACAAACATTATTTATCTTATAGTTTTACTTAATAAAATAGAGGTTTTCATTTTCTATTTTATTATAAGTGATTGCATGTACGTAATCATCAATTATAATACTTTATCAACTCTAAAAGATTGTAAAAGTAAATCTCAAACCTCAAAGTTCCATATGATTGATTAAATAATACATAAAATTCTATAAAATCTTTTCGACCGCACCTCCTCTGTTTCTAATCCTACATCAAAAAACCTGGCCTTCAAAAATCTTAAACAAAACCTGCTCAGCTTGGTGGAAATGCCGAAGGACTCACAATCCACCCCATGGTAATATATATTGCAAAAAAAGATTATTTATTCATTCTAACCTATTTTAGGATTTCAAAATCCTCAAACCATTATTACCTTAGCTTCATAGCATTCCAATCCGTCCCAAAACCATTACACTAATTCCAAAAGAGATTCTAACTGCACATGAACCCAAAATTTATACAATATATTATAGTCAAGAATAATACATATATAGAAAGAAAGGAACTAAGCAAGTCACAAACATTCGAAAAGCTTTTCTTTTCCCTTGTCATCTCTAGAAACTGTCATTACCAATTATAAAAACTTGATAATGTCAAATAAGTAAATCCCACACTATCTAGTACACCAGTAATAATCAAATGCATAATAATCTAAGAGATTAAACAAAAAATATATAATCTAGGAATTTAAATACAACCGTGAATTCATCATGTTTCTGTTATCTGACCACAACCGGTTGATATCCTCCGAAAGTGGTAAGTAAACAGTAATAAGGACTCATGTCTAGAGAAGACAACCAAACGAGTCTCGTTCCTCTAGTCTATCAAAGTATGATCTGGTTCAACGTGATCCTATGATAACCACGTGATGCAGAGAATCAGTGACTCTAACCCTTAAAGCATATTATAGTGTTCCACCCTGTACTCACAGTATGGTAAACACTATAAGGAGACTCAAACCGCCCTTATCCTCCCCGCCCATGTATGCATGTATAATAAATAATGTAATATCAAGGATTAATGCAATTTATACAAAATTATAAACATACAATGTAAATGTTACTATAAGACTTACTTAACCTTACAAACGTGATACCGCAGTCCCTTGCGCTTTGAGTCGGTAAACTTGTCCACACTAGATTCCAATTGTCGTCCTAAAATTCATTTACAAGTCCAGTAAGATTCCACAATCATTTCACAATTTTTTTCTAATTTATTGTATTTTATTTAGGCTTGTCTCGACTCAAAAACTCTGGAATCCCTCCAAAATCAGCTCCTCGAATGTTTGGATCCAAATTTTGACTCCAAATTGTGGTCCAGAATCGAAAATTAACCTAGACTAGACCTTAAAATAATTTTTTACAATTTTGGACATTTTTCGGTGTCGTAACATGCATCACGAGATAAAATCCCCAATATAAATCCTTCAGAAAATCCTCAAATCCCCATTTCTCATAAAAATCCTCAATTTTTATTAATTTGTCCAAAAATCTCATTTTTCATATTTTCCCTAATTTCTAGGGATTTTTTTATTTTTTATTTTAAAACACATTTTTTTATAAGGAGAGGATTGATCCCTGAACCGAACCGACCCGATTTGGTTTGGTCTGGTGATTAAACCCCCTTCTTTTTCCCCACTACCCGTGATGAACATAGCCTCTTTGTTTTGATTTTTTCTTCTTTTCTTAATTTTAAGTTTGGATATTTGGGGCTTTCGTCTTCATCATCTTCCTCATACTCCCTGGTTATCTCACTCCCTCAATGCATCTAACCTTCCCTCTTTCACGGTCTCCTTACTATTTTCTTATTTTTTTCTTCATTAAATCAATCAATCCTTTTCCTTTTTCTTTTCTTATCCAATCACACAACAAATCCATAATAATAAATCCAAGTTTGATACTAAAAACCAGTCCTTTACAATCGCCATTTTTCCATAATAAAAAATTCACAATTTGATTCATTATTCTTTACCTCAAACGACCATCACTCTCACAACAACAACATCAACACCAACAGCCACCCAACTCACGCCAACGCCCCTCAACCTCAATCAACATAGTGGCGGAATATGGAATTTTTACCTAAGATAGATACAAGAGAGAGAGAGAGAGAGGATATGTGAAGGGACGAAGAAGAGAGACGATGACAATGGGCACAACCATTGGATCAATTTCGATTTAAAGGGAGATCACACCAAATGGCTATTTTGCCCTTTATTTTTTATCTCCAACTTCATAAAACCAATGCACCTAATGGTAATTTTCCATTTTTCTATTTTTCATATTTATTTCTTCAATTTATGTCCCAATTAAATCCTGAAAAATATCCCAATTCAGCCAAAAATTGAAGAATTTGCCAATGTGCTTCAAGACTCTCGGACAATTCATCTTAACTGCAAATCAAGGTGTGGGACCCACGTTGGCTCGTTAATCCAATTTAAGTTCAAAACTCAAATTTGAAACTTTATTACAAATATTTTTTGCAAAACTCAAAATGATATTTCGAGTCAACCTTTTAATTCTCTCAAAAATCATTTCAACACGTATCTCGAGCCAAAATCCTGTAAATCTTGAATTTACTCATGTAACTTGAATTTCACAAAATAAAATAATATAATAGTACACAACACTAAGCACACATCACACAATAATATAATTACCTGTAAATCTATTTTCACCGGTCCTTAGCTCCCGACTCACGGCCTTAACCATAATCAGGATTTGTTAATCCCATATTATCCATAATTATCTATTTAAAGGTTTTGGGATTTGACAAGAACCAGGGGCACCAGTGCAAGTTGATAATGTAGAGACCCTGATGATGCTTAAGATCTAGAAAGAGTTTATGAAGTATGATACACCACACTTTTATGGAGACTGCGAGGCTAGAGAGGCATAGGAATGGATTTCATGCATGGAGAAGAAACATAAAGTCTTGAAAATTGACGGTGTTACTATGGTAGTCCTTACATCATATCTTCTTGAAGAGAGAGTATATAATTGGTGGAAGTCTCTGAAGAGGACCGATGGACCAATCGAGACTTGGTCAAGGTTCAAGACTTTGTTTTATGAGCAGTACTTTCTGATGGTCGTCAGGGATTCAAAGATATGTCCTTCCTGAACTTAGTGCAAGGAGGCAGGCCAGTACGAGAATATGAATCAAAGTATAATGAATTATTAGATTTTGCTCCAGATTATGTGGCCACCATGGCAGAGAGAGTCACAAAGTTTATTGATGGGTTAGACCAACATATCAGGACTAGTGTGGCTACATACATGTCGGAGAGTTATGCACGAGCAGTGGCGAGTGCACAACATTGTAAGGCTACATACTTATTGGATTAGGAAGGAGAGAGCATACCCCCGCCGCGGTCAATGTCAAAGGGAAACTATCAAGCTTCTAGTAGGAACATATTTATAGGTAATTTTTAGGGAAATCCTCATAAGAAGAACATGACTGGAAGTTATTCAGGCGGTTTCACTCATACCAATGCAGCATCGAGGGCACGTCATGCTCCTATAGGGACTACTCACACCCCTGCACCCTTTGTTTTATATCGTATGGGGAACACACCATCAACATCAACACCCCAACAAAACCAAGGCAAATGGCCAGCAAGTTCAAAGGCAAAAAATTTAGGAGCACTGTCATTTTTGACATATCATATGCATAAAGGAATGTGCTTTTCTTGCAAATAGCCAGGGCATCATATGGCAGAGTGCCCTAATAAGCCAGAGATTTTAATAGCTAGTGTGGCCTAACCAGTCAGGTAACGAGTGCATGCTATTGCAGAACTCGATGAGGGATAGTTTGTGGCAGGTACAGTTTACATTTGTGATAAAGGGATGCATACACTATTTGATTCTGAATCTATTATTTCATCTTTGTCAGGTAAGATGGTTAATGATCTAGGACTGAAACTAGTTAGAGCTAGTACAATTTTGATCTTGAGTACGGCTGCTAGTAAGAAAGTATATCCTAACATGGTGTGCGAGGGGTGTATGATCAAAATCGGGAATCACATTTTACCACATGATTTGCAAGTCTTAAAGTACTTAAAGTACGATGCCTTATTAGGGATGGATTGGTTAGCAGCTTACCATGCCAGTATCGATTGTTTTCACAAGACTTTTACTTTTCAAATTCTCGGTATGCCACCATCCAGATGTAGAGGTCGCGCACCTAGCCAAGTTGCCACCCGTGGGAAGGTAGTAACTATTAGTGAGTTGGAAACTCTCATGAGTTTGATAGCCATGGAGGACGATGGTCATGAAGTCAAACTTGACCAAATTCTGGTGGTTAGAGAATTCCTGGAAGCCTTTCCCTCAGACTTGCCTAGAGTCCCTCCACCCAGGGATATTGACTTTATTATTGACCTTATTCCTAGTATAAAACCTATTTCTATACTACCATATAGAATGGCACTCAAAGAGTTAGCTGAATTGAAGACTCACCTGGAGGAATTGTTAGATAATGGTTTTATTCACCCAAACATGTTGCTTGGGGGAGCACCGGTGTTGTTTGTGAAGAAAAATGATAGTAGTTTGTGGATGTGTATTGACTATTGATAGTTGAGTCGGGTGACCATTAGGAACAAATATCCACTCCTTAGGATCGATGGCCTATTTAACCAATTACAGTGAGCAAATTTCTTTTCGAAGATAGATTTGAGGTCGGGGTATCACCATTTGAGGATATGGGTAATACATTAATAAGAATACTTTCAGAACGATATATGGACATTATGAATTCACAATGATGCCGTTTAGACTTACTATGCACCTGTAGTGTTCATGGATCTCAGGCATAGAGTCTTCAAACCTTACCTTAATAAGTTCATCATTGTCATCGACGACATCATGATATATTCCAAGACTCAAGAAGAGAACGACACACATCTCTGAGTGACCTTGCAGACTTTGAAGGATCACCGATTGTATGTTAAATTTAGCAAATGCGAGTTTTGAACTCGGAGGTACACTTTCTCGGTAATGTGGTGAATGTGGAAGCGATCTCCGCAGATCCAGCTAAATTCGAGGTCATTATGAAATGCCCGCAACCCACCATGGTGATGGAGATAAATTTTTTTTGGGATTAGCAGGTTACTGCCGAAGGTTCATGAAAGGGCTTCTTAAAGATTGCACCACCAATGATAAGGCTAACTCTGAAGAATGTGGAGTTTAAGTGGATGGAAGAATGCTAAGATAAGCTGAATGCGACACCTGTATTAGTACTTCCAAAAGTGGGAAAGGAATTAGTTATTTATACTGATGCTTCAAAAACTGATTTGGGATGTGTCTTGATGCAAGAAGGAAGGGTGATCACCTTAGCTTCGAGATAGTTGAAAATACATGAGAAGAACTACCCAACTCATGATTTGGAACTGGTAGCAGTATTGTTTGCTCTGAAGTCGTGGAGGCATTAGTTATATGGCAAGAAGTTCATAGTGTTCTTGGATCATAAGAGCTCAAAGTATTTCTTCACCAAAAGTGAGTTGAATATGCGACAAAGGCGTTGGTTCGAGTTCTTGAAAGACTTCAACTTCACACTTTAATATCATCCTATGAAGGAAAATGTTGTGGAAGAAGCTTTGGGTCGTTTGAGGAAGGAAATGGAGGATGCGGGTATGATGATGACCAAGGAGTATAGATTGCTCGAGGAGGTCTCAGTGATGTGCATACATGAGTTACCTACGGGAGAGTCTAATGTTTCAGGTTCCTCCATATGAGTTGAGATGAGAGCAGAGCCAGAGGTTATTTCTAGAGTGATAGACTGTCAAAGAGCTGATTCAGAATATGGCAGGTACAGATTATAGGCTGATAGTGAGGAAATTTCAGATTGGAAGCTTTCGGCAGATAGAGCATTGAGATTTAAGGATAGACTATGGATACCGCCACATGCACAGTTATAGGAGGATCTAATTCAGTAAACTCATCAATCACGCTATACTATTCTACCACGGAGCACCAAGATGTATCATGACATGAAACAAATGTACTGGTGGCTGGGGATGAAGGCGGATACTGCTAAGTATATCCGTGAATGTGTAACTTGTAAGCAAGCGTAAGCGGATCTTCAAAAGCTCGAAGGGATGTTGCAATCCCTACCTATTCGAGACTAGAAGTGGGAGCATATAGTTGTGGATTTTGTGACTGCTTTGTCGATAACAAGAATGAAGCACGATGCAATTTGAATGATTGTAGATCGTTTGACTAAGTATGTGTTAGGTTTTGGAGTTCATACGCAGCAAAAAATTCAAAACAATTTTTGAAAAAACCTCTAACAGGATCGAAAATAGGTTTCACTAAACTAGATCTACAAAAGTAAACCATACCTTAATCCATGATTTTCTTCTATGATTGTTCGATCTCCAAAATGTTCAAGCGCGCGTCCTCTATCAGAAATCCACACACTAATGGTGACCACGATTTGAAGTGCTAGCCTCAAGAGAGATCGAAAACATTTATCTTTCTCTACCAAAATCCAGAGAACTCGAAATTTGCAAAAACAATTTTTTTTTTCGTTTTAGGGTTTCACCTTTTATTTATGTGTAGATAAGCCCTCATTTAAAATCATATTCATAATACAACTATCGTATTTAGGCAGTTTAAACAAATTACACGTACGCCCCTATTAATAAGTTATCATATAACAAATCGTAAGGGCTTTTATGTCATGAATTTTATCATATAAAATTCATTACTATAAACCAATTAAAATTGCGCAAAGTCATTCTTTGTGTGCGACCCAATAGGTTCATGTGAAGTTGGCAGTGAACCAAAACCATTTTGGTACACAAGTTATAAGCGGTCTCTAGTAAGGCATTATGACTACCTAAGTAGCATGAATATCAAAATTGACACAACCTAATTAATAACATATATTATATCCTTTTGTCGTGTGATATCGTGACTAAATTTAAGGAATGGAAAGTCACCCTTAATGTTCCATCATACTAGTCTCGATCTTTAGGTAAACTGAAAACATCCAAGTGACATTAATCATATCAATTCACATGGACTTGGCCATTATCATTCTATCATATTGAGGATCCACTGATATCTCTCTCTATATAAGAGTGATAAATTCTATCTTAATTACACATCTTCACATATTATTCACATGGTAATCAATCACTATATTTATAATCATCCGGTTAAAGACAACATTTGATTATGTCAAATTACCATGCTCCTAATATTGACGTCTATGGTAATCTCAAGTTAAAGGACTAAATGATATACCTATCATGAGTAACACCTATGACTTATTCCATGTGGTGTTCTCATAGCGGGTCGATCCAGTACCTTATTCCCTAACAAGTACTCATGATCTCGATTCGTATCCTTATACGCATGATCATCACATGACCATCAATTAAGATTCATACCTGTCTTAATTCATTATAGTTCCTAGTATAGTGATCAACTAGTGACATTTATGATATTTCAACAAATACCCTTGGATCTTACTATGAGGTAAACATGAAATCACTTATAATAAAACAACAAAGGAAAACCTTAATTTAATTATCTAAAACCATAAGAACTAATGTTTATAGATTGACCTAGGGCACATGCCCCAACAGTCTGTGCGATTCATTTTAATTTCCATAGGAGATCTAGTGGACAAGCTGAGCAGGAAATATCTTGATGAGATCTTGAGGCTACATGCTGTCCTGATGCCTATTGTTCCAAATTGAGATCCACGATTTACTTTAAAGTTTTGAAAGGTTTTATAGACACATATGGGAACTAGGCTCAATCTCAGCACTACATTTCATCCTCAGTCAGATGGCCAGATTGAGAGACTTATCCGTAGATTCGAGGATATGCTCGGGGCTTGTGTGTTGGATTTCTCATGGAATTGGGAGGACTACTTACCATTATGAGAGTTTGCTTACAACAACAATTTTCAAGCAAGCCTTAGTATGACACTATTTGACGCACTTTATAGAAGACCTTGCAAGTCTTCGATATGTTGGACAGAGGTTGGTGACACGGTGTGGATAAGCCCATAGATTATGCAGGATCACACCAAGAGGATTAAACATATTAGGCAACGACTGCAAACCGCACAAGACAGATAGAAGAAGTATGCTGATAAGATTCATCAGGATGTTGACATCAAGAAGAACGACTATTTGTTGCTTAATGTTTCATCGATAAAAGGGACATTACATATTTGGGCTGAAAAGGAACCTTGCTCCTAGGTATATCGAACCCTTTGAAGTGACCGAACAAATAGGTCTGGTTGCCTACAAGTTAGTTTTGCCACCTCAACTAGAGGGAGTTCACGACGTGTTTCATGTGTCCATGTTACGAAAGACGTCGACTCAGCATACGTCATTTATCAATAAGAGTCAGGTAGACTTGAAGGCATACATTCTGGTAGGTCAGATACTCGTATGTGTTACCGATGTGGTCAGGTTGGACATATTCCATAGGAAATGGAGCAGGGGAACTTGTGGTGGAAAAAAATGAGAAAATCGATCCATAGGAAATGGAGCAGGGACTGTATTTGTTGAAAAAAAAAATGTACGTTAAGAGTTTTATATTTGATAACTTAGAGAAGTTAAGAGGATTTTACTTCCCTTTGGGATTAGTCATGATGTATGTTTTAAAATTGCTTGAAACAAACATGAGTATCCATGTCGTATGACGAGCAACCAATTCATATTCTTAACATGAAGGTTCAAAAGCTTTGCAACAAAGAGATTCCACTAGTTAATGTGCAGTGGAAGTTCCATGGAGATGAAGAGCTAACTTGGGAGCGAAAGGACTATATGGAATAGCACTTCCCAGATCTCTTCGAGTCTCAAGGTACAACTTACTTTTCGTTTTAAAGACGAAACTTCCTAAAATTGGGAATAATGTGACGCCCATGTCCCCAAATTTAGGAATGAACTCATATTTAGGATAACTAAATAATTAAATATGATTTTAAGTGTTAATATGCCTATTTATGTATGTTATTTACTAATAACAAAATAATTACTTATGGAACAAGTAAGGGTAAATTGGTAAAAATCCAAGTTGGATGGACTTAATTAGGGACGTTGGATGGTCCTAGAACTAATAGACATTAGATAAGATCGAGGGTTAGGAGCTGGTCACTTAAACCGTAGGTCTTGAGGCACATATAAATACAAATTACAACCTAGTTGTAATCCTTTTCAACACACACAACATGAAGGCTAGGGTTGGAGTGCTAGAGAACTAAAATCATCTCCACAAGTTGGGGATCACTAAAACAAGGTAAATCTCACAACCCTATTTGTTAATCTTGAATGGAAATCATTGATTGCAGGTGTGTAATCTCGGATTTTGACTTGCCCTAAGTTTTCAAAGTGAATTTACAAGGTTTTCAAACTTCAACTTGTGTTCTTCATAGTTCCAATGGTTATATGTATTGATTTGGAGTTCAAATTGATGTTTTGATTCAAAGTGGTGATGAGCACATGATTTTTGGTGGGATGTTGATTTGAGTCCGCAGTTGTGTTGTTTTGAAATCTTGTTTTCGACGTTTGAATTGTATTTTCAGATTTGGAAAATTTTCCCAACAAACTTTGGATTCTAGGCGTGTTTTTATAAAAAATTGTTTGAAACGGTATTTGATTGATATGGGTTGATGGAAACTTCGATTTTGGACTGTTTTTGATATATTTGAAGTCCCAAAGTGTTCGAGAATTGGTTGAAAGTTAGGAAGAAAAAGACCAGTAAATCATGGGCTTCCCCAATGTTAACACCGTCCCGGCACCATGCACATCGCCATGTGTGTAAAATACATGGCATCAATGGGACGACTATTTGGAGTCACATTGGTGTTGACGCTGTCCTGGCATTGTCTCGATGTCGTGTGGTTAAACCACGGGGCCGCCTCAGCACTAGTCACACTGATTTTCATAGGTTCGTAAAAGCAGCGTAACGTCTTCGTTTTAACTTCATTTTTTATGTTTTTTATATTGTTGGAAAGCTTGTAGAAAGCTTAACAATATGGAATTGATAAATCATTTGAAATAAGACTCTAAATAAGTCAAAAACATGTTGGAATTCATGAGTAAAGTTTGACGCAGAAACTTACCTAGCGTATATGTAATATATATACTCGAGGAACACCACTAAGAACTTCTCAAGGATAAGGACTTGGTTAGGAAATCAACGCTAGAGGTAAGTGAGGTTTTCTTTATTCTCAATCGTTCCTTGATACTAGTTATGATAAGAATCATGTATCTAATTGTGAAATTCATTGGAATCTATCTCTACACTCTTATTGATCTTACTTGTTATATCATTTGGATTCTCTAATATGAATGCATGTTGAACTAGTATATTGGTATTGATAAATGCATGCTTACACCTTGTGTTGGAAGGCCGGCAGCCACCAATACCTTCTCCCATGGTGGTTATGAAATCTTGATGTGTATATCTATTTGGATTTCAAAGTTTAGCCTTGATGTCCTTGTTAGTTGTTCAGGGTCTCCCTTTAATATGCTATGTAGGTGTTCGGCTCACGGTGATTAAATTATCTAGTTTCCGCTTCTATTGATCCTATGGCATTCATGTACCGTTGTAAACTTGTTTGATTATCACGATTGGAAATTTTTATTCTATCTTGAACTTTATAGTACCATTGCTTATGCACTTGATTCTTGCCCGATATGATAATAGGTTTCCTTAAAACCCTTGTTGCATGTTGGTTATTATTGCATTAGATATTACTTGGATGGTTGAGGGTAAAGTAGGCTTCTGCTTTACTGAGCCCATTGAAATATTGCTCACCCTACTATTTCCCCCCAGGTACCTCAGCTGTTGTTAAAGAGAAAGGAAAGGGTAAGGTCATAGAGTATAGCTATTTTCTTATTTGCAAGGTTATTTTATGTATATTTTATTGATTTTGAGACATTATGTAGTAAGCAGGGGATTTTACCATGGGTAGACTTTTTGAAACCCATAGGTTAGTTTTTGAACTTTTGTAAGACTTTCTACTTTATTTCCGCACCTAATAGACTTAGAAGAATTTTATTCTGCACTATTTATATGTCTTAATAGTCTTTGTAAATTGTCTTGTATTATTTCCATAGGTTAAGGCTTCTTATATCATCTCCCTATGTTATCTCGAGTGGTTGGGCAATAGTTTAGGCCGGGCGACCCTTGCTATAGAAATTGGGGTCATCTCATTTCTATTTACTTGTCCATGCTCGAAATGATAATATGTTGCTTAAAAATATGATTGTTGCATGTTAGTTACTATTGCACTAGGCCTTACTATGATGATTGAGGGTAAATTAGGCCTTTGCTTTACTGTGCGCGTTGGATCTTTTGCTCACCCCAATTCTTCACCTTCATTTACCTCAACTGCTGCTCTAAACAAAGGAAAATGGAAGTCATGGATTACGAGATCTCTTTTCCTGTGCGTGAATAACATCTATCTCTTTTACCCTAAGGGTAAGTAAAGTATGGAACTTAGGAAAAGATGGTTATGGTTAAGTAATGAAATCATTTGCTTGGGCTTATGGTTTGCATTGACTTAATATGCACAAATGACCAAATTTAAGGTGGGAAGGGTTCCAAAATGAACAAGTACATGTTATGATGCTATTTGCTTGTGTGTATATTATTTATATCGTCTAATATATTGCCCATTCATCTTGTCTCCAAATTAAATTGATCTTCAAATTAAATTGATTGGGACTGACTCCATTTAATTACTCACGGTGCATAATGAGTATGAGAGGTGGAAGTTCCTATGGCCCCTAGATACTAAGAGCACAAAAGACTGGAGCAGTGACATGCTCAGATTAAGCAATGGATGGCTAAGATGATAGAATATTATCACAAGGCACTTGTGGATATGAATGCGCCATAAGAGCACATGATGATTGAACTGATGGATGTGATCAAGGGACAACATGCACAATAGGCATTGCAAGTACCTTTACAACCACCACCACAACCAACCGCATGCACCTATTCTGAAGAATGTTCAAGTGGATGATGAAGTTGACTTGGCTGTTGCCGCAATTCATGTACCAGTGGTGAGACATGATGATGAGATATTGAGGATGCTCAAAATTCAAAAGGAGTTCATGAAATATGATGCATTGAGATTTTACGAGACTTTGCAGCCTTGGGTTGCTGAGGCATCGATCATGAACATTGAGAAGAGGATGAAAACTCTGAGAATTGATGATACTACTATGGTACCATTAGCTTCCTATTTGTTAGAGGAAGATGATAAGAAATTGTGGAAATCTACATAAAAGACGAATGGACCAATGGAGACTTGGTCATAATTCAGGGTATTGTTATACCAAAAGTACTTTCTGAAAGATATCAAAGATGCTAAGAGGTGAGAATTCCTTGATTTGGTGCAGGGGAAACATGAGGGTGAGAGACTATAATTTGAAGTTCCTAGAGTTGTCTGAATTTTCTATTGAGTATGTATCCACCGAGCTAGAGAGGACTACTAGATTCATCGAGGGATAGAATGATGATATCCAACACACTATAACTGATTTTAGGCCGCAGACTTATAATGATGTAGTGAACGCAGTCGGAGAGTGTGAGGTAGCTATGATAAGGACTGGAAAATACCACTCACATCATATAAGACAATGTCAATGTTAGGGCATGTGCCCTAGGTCAATCTACAAACATTGTTTATCTTATAATTTTAGTTAATAAAATAGAGGTTTAATTTGTTGTTTTATTATAAGTGATTGCATGTTTACCTTATAGTAACAACCATGGGTATTTGTTGAAATATCTTAAATGTTCATAGTCGGTCATTATAATGGGAACTATAATGAATTAAGACTAGTGTGAATCTTGATTGATGGTCATGTGATGATCATGCGTATAAGGATATGAATCAAGATCATGAGTACTTGTTAGGGAATAAGGTACTGGACCGACCCGCTATGAGAACACCACATGGATTAAGTCATAGGTGTTACTCATGATAGGTATATCATTTAGTCCTTCAACTTGAGATTACCATAGACTTCAATATTATGAGCATGATAATTTGACACAATCAAATGTTGTCTTTAACCGGATAATTATAAAGATTGTGAAGGTGTGTAATCAAGATAGAATTTGTCACTCTTGTATAGAGAGATATAACTGGATCCCTCGATAAGATAGACTGATAATGGCCCAAGTTCATGTGAATTGAAATGATCAATGTCACTTGGATGTTTCTCAGTTTACCTAAAGATCGAGACTAGGGCGATTGAACATTAAGGGTGACTTTCCATGCCTTATGTTTAATCAAAGGATATCGCACAACAAAAAAATATTATATATGTTACTAGGTTGTATCGATGTTGATACTCATGCTACTTGGGTAGTCACAATGCCTTGCTAGAGACCGCTTATGACTTTTGGACCAAAATGGTTTTTGGTTCACTACCAACGTTGCATGAACCTATTTGGTTGCACACAAAAGAATGGCTTTGCACAATTTCAATTGATTCAGAGTACTGAATTTTATATGATAAAATTCATGACATAAAAGCCCTTACGATTTGTCATATGATAACTTATTAATAGGGGCGTATGTGTAACTTGCTTAAACTGCGTAAATACAATAGTTGTATTACGAATATGATTTTAAGTGAGGGCTTATCTACACATATAAATAAAGGGAGAAACCCTAAAAAGGATATAAGATTTTCATTTTACAATTTTCGAGTTTTCTGGATTTATGGAGAGAAAGAAAAACCGTTTTCAATCTCTCTTGGGGGTAACACTCCAAATTGTGGTCAACGTTTGTGTGTGGATTTCTGATAAAGTACGCACACTTGAACGTCTTGAAAATCGAACAAGAAAAAGGAAATCGCGGAATAAGGTATGATTTACTTTCGTAGATTTAGTTTAATGGAACTAATTTTCGATCCTGTTGGGGTTTTTCAAAATTTGTTTCGAATTTTCCGCTGCGTATGAACCCTAAAAACCCAACAGTCAGGACAGACACACCATGGGCTTGGAAAGAACAAGTGTGGGGATACCATAACGACATGTTCATCAAGATGTTTAAGGGATCAGGATCCTCAAGTGGGTATGCACCATCTAGAGTAGATACGAAGGCACCACACACTTCAGCAGGGACCACTCACACCCTTGTCCCCTCTACTACTCATGGTTTGGTGCATAAGTTGCCACTTCCACCATGACAGTCGGATAACACTCAAAGTAAGAGTAAGGGATCAACAAAGTCGAAGGTAGGAAATTCACTAGTGCCATCTTCTATGACATTTCACAGGCCAAGGGGATTATTTTTTATATGCAAACAACCCTTACACTATAGGGCAGAGTGCCCTAATAGGCCATAGATTTCGGCAACCAGTGTAGCCTAACCAATTAGGGGAGGAGTGCATGATGTTGCAGAGTAGATGGTGATGCACTTGACAATTGGTGGCATGTAAGATTTACATTTGTGATAAAGTCATGAATACATTATTTGATTATGGGTATACTATTTCATTTATGTTTGGTAAAATCATTATGAGATGGCGTTGAGTGCAGTTAAAGCTAGCGCGATCTTGATTTTGAGTATTTCGCTAGTCAGAAAGTTTATCCTTATATAGTGTGCCAAAGGTTTATTAAATTTGGTAATCATATTGACAAGTCGCTAATTGTGCTATGTTTTGGTATACTTTTGTTATGAATTCCGTGACTTTTATCTTTGTTTTATATTGTTAAACCTTTATTTACATGGTTTTACATAAATACAGGCTATTAGACACAAATGAGTGATTTCCAACAAAAATCCAGTCAAAAGCTGAATAAAGGTCCAACGCCTTCAAGTGTGAAGAAATTGCCAAGGAATAGATAGATGAAACTTCACCAAATTAGAGGAAACTCACTGGAGATGTTGCGAACGAAGCCTTATGAAAACCCAGGATGAAGCCGGAGATCGAAATCTAAGAAAAATCGGAGTGTCGTGGCAGCAACGTACGACACTAGTGAGACGTTAGGCTTGAGTCAGGACAGAACCAAACAAAAAATAGAGTGGCATAACGCCTCCTCAGCGATTCCCAATGCCTTGGAGTTTTGAACGTATGACGTTGGACAAATAAAAAGATTTAAAGTTCTAGATTCGGTGGATTCGTAAGATTCCCACTATCTAATTCGGTTTATTTCGTCATACTATAAATAAATAAGGTTTAGACATTCGAAATACCTTTTGTTTTAGTTTTGATTTTTTAGAGAGAGCTCTTTGGTGTTTTGGAGAAAAGTTACGGAGTTCTTGTTTCACATAAAACGTATTATTTAGTTTACTTTCATTACTTTAATTTAATTGCATGTGTAGTAATCATTAAGTCCTTTCTAGATTAAGGATGTGTTACATTTGCAAACTTAATTTATGAGGTTCGTATTATTGAATTAAAAACCTTATTTGTTGGATTTTTGTAACTTTAATTGCATTGATTATAAATCTATTGTTTACACTAGATTAGATTAATTACATTCTTCATGTGCCGTGGCTAATGCATATGTGGGTCTACAAAATCTTAGTAAGTGATCTTATCGTCACTTGGTAAGGGGGATAACGTTAGGAGATAAATAGGGCCTTGTTTGTTTGCAATTGATATGCTCTTGTGTTTTTGGAGTATAAGTAGGGTAGCAGTTCATGTTAGTTACCACTTAGGGCAAGTATTTTCATAGAGTTTAATGTTTCTAGTCTATTGAAAATCTGCGGAGCACTCAGAGTTTTGCGGGTCTAGTTAGTATTTGGTAGTGTCGCACGTTCCTGACCATGAAAAATCGAGTGTTTTCTCTTAGGCTTGTATATAAGAACTCAATTGGGAAAAGATGTTTTTAGTAACCGATGATTTATTCAAATGTTCATAAGATATGAAACTACTCTCAATCCATGGTTTCCTTATATTGTTTAAGTTATTATTTCTATTTCGACTATTAAAGCATGTTTTATTTTTCTTAGGATAGTTTATTGAGTAAATTCCTTTTATGATAGGCTCGTTAGAAAATCCAATATTTCTATTCAGTTCATAGCCTAGGTATTTTTCACAGTCTTTGTGGGTTCGACCCCATACTTGCCTCACTATAAATTTATAATAGTCGATGAATTTGAGACTATTGTTGGTGCCTTCAATCCGTCATACATTTTTGGCATCGTTTCCAGGGATTGTATCAAAGGATTTTCTAGGAAAACATAAGAAAAATGAGCCAAAAAGAAAAAAACTCACTTTTAGGGAAGCCAACCATCTCCAAAAAGGTTTTCAGCCCCTATGCATAGAATTTCTTACCCAAGCCGAATAGTTCGTGTTAAAACTTGGAATTATCCAGAAACTTCCAATATTTTTTGGAAGAGATGATGAGGATCTACAGAAATTTGTAGTGGAACTCGAATGGGTTGTGGTAGGTATAAAACCTACTACCGCCGAAAATGATATGGTTAAGCTGAGGGCTTTTTCATTTTGTCTAAAAGGCAATGCTCAGGACTGGTTGTTCCACTTATCACTTAGATCTATCTACTTTTAGAATGATCTACACGTCAAATTTTAGGAATATTATATGCCTACGAGTAAGATTGTCTTCATTAAAAAACAAATCTCCACCATTTACATGCAAGGAGAATCTTTCTTTGAGTATTTGGAGAGATTTAAAAAACTCTATCATTCTTGCCCACAACATGGTTTCTCTAAAAAATAATTATTAGAGAACTTCAATGAAGGACTAACTAATGATGAGAAATGATGAGTGGACACATTATGCAATGGAAGTATTTTGGAAGTTACACCCTCTAAAGCAAAAAGAATCATTGAAAAAATGGCAAATAAATCTAAGCATTACTATAACGGCCCAAATCACTAATAATGGATTTGTCCTTAATCGAGGGTCACCGACCCTTGACGTGGCCTCGCGACGGGTACATAGTTTGACACTCAGTGTGCAAGCTGAGATATATTCTATTTTTGAATGGTGGATGCTTAGTGTGTGTGTGTATGTGTATATGTGTAGATTATTAAATAATCTTCATATACTATTTATAGGCGTCGAGACGCGAGCGAGGACACGCCTCGAGATGCATGCAAGCGTGAAAACTGGGTAAAGAGTGATATGTGTCTTTTGATTAAGTCATATACACATTAATGTAATTAAATTAGGCATGTATGGTTACTTGGACTATAGTGTATAAATCAAATAAATCAAAGTGTCTAAGTTTGTGTAAATAAAACATAGACCATGGATATGCCTCGAGATACGTAATGGAATGAAATCCATAAGATTTGTGCTAAGATTTGTGTCAGTGTGAGTCTATAAGTGGAGATGATGGGGTAATTAGAAGCCATTGATTTTCATATAGACTAAACAATTAAAACTAGATGAAAGGTCAAGATCACATTATGGATTCTTATATAAGGTAGAGTTCTTCATATTCATGCTTTTGGAGACGAAATATGAGGAGGGAGTGCCAGATTTTACTGAGGATCTGAGTGTGAAGAAATCAAATTGATCAACTTGGAGGAGGAACTCAAGTGCTAGTAGTTCATCATCTTAGGTAACAATCGCATGCCCTATTTTATCTTAATTCATAAGTTTTTGAGTATGAATCAAAATGTGTTTGTTGAAAATGAGTTTGATGGTCTTATTTACTGATTTGATGAGTGAGTTGAAGGTTTAGTTGAGTTCCTAAGTCTTGATTTTTAAAATCACAAGTTTTGGCCAAATTAAAGTTTGTCACTATTTTCGTTTTGGTCAAATTTCAGTGGATAAATTGACTTTATTTTAAAATATGATATTACTACTGGATTGGATTCCTGGTGAAATTTCACTCAATTTGCTATTAAGAAGTTCAAGATTTGGTGTTGTTTTGAGGAAGTTATGATTAATCGAAGTTTGTAAGTGTTTTTGAACAAAATATGGACTTTTGAAGCAATTGGTTTGTTTAATTCATAAATTATTGATGTGGAATGTAGTTATGATATGTAAAGGGTGTTTGGGACTCTCGGTGAAAGGAACAAGGGTCTCATAGGTCGAAATTGATGAATTCCCATGGTGAGAACCCATAATTCTATCGCAAAATTCTAGGTACAAGCGCGCATAGCACGCTAATGTTGAAGCATTAGCGCGCTAAGCATTATTAGCATGCTAATATGCCCAAATTAGCGTGCTAATGACCCTGAAAAGCAAAAAATATTCAATTTTTTCTAAGTGTCTTAAACACAAAAAATTAGTCTAAACCTATATTAAACTACTGAAACACATACTAAGCCTTACATAAACACCGCAAAAGTGTAAAGGGTTGACACTCGTGTGTAGGGACGCCAGTTCAAAGTTGTAGGGAGCCGATTTAGGTTAGGATTTGCATGTGTTTGAGGTGAGTAAACCAGCAGGGAAAATATCTCCATTTCTTTCCTTATATTTAGTTTAATTATAGTTGCTTGAACTATTTACTTCTTTTTAGTTCTTAAGTGTCATGACTTGTAATGTTCTACTTGTTGGATTGTCTTGATGGTTCTATTGGGTTTGGGGTCCATACGCAGCGAAAAACTCAAAATGATTTTTGAGAAACCCCAATAAGATAAAAAATAAGTTCTATTAGACTAGATCTTCAAAAGTAAACCATATCTTAATCTGTGATTTCCTTCTTTGATTGTTCGATCTCTAAGACGTTCAAGCTCGTGTCCTTTATCGAAAATCCTCACACCAACTGTGACCAAAATTTGGAGTGCTAGCCCAAAGAAAGATATAAAACATTTCTCTTTCTCTACCAAAATCTCGAGAACTAAAAAATAGTAAAAAATGAGATCTTAATTCGTTTTAGGGTTTCAAGCTTTATTTATATGTGTAAATAAGCTCACTTAAAAAACCTAATAGTAATACAACTATTGTATTTAAGTAATTCAAGCAAATGATACAAACGCCCTTATTAATAAGTTATCATATAACAAATCGTAAGGATTTTTATGTCATGAATTTTATATTATAAAATTCATTACTCTGGACCAATTGAAATTGCGCAAAGCCATTTTTCTATGCGACCCAATAGGTTCATGCGACGTTGGTAGTGAACCAAAACCTTTTTGGTACACAAGTCATAAGCAGTCTCTAGCAAGGCATTATGACCTCCTAAGTAGCATGAATATCAAAATCGATATAACCTAATGAATAACATATATCATATCCTTTTATCATGCGATATCCTTTGATTAAACAGAAGGTACGGAAAGTCACTTTTAATGTTCAATCATACTAGTCTAGATCTTTAGGTTGACTGAAAACATCCAAGTGATATTGATCATATCAATTCACTTAGATTTGGCCATTTATCAGTCTAATTTGAATTGATGTTAAGATTAAGGTCGGTAGATTATCAGGGGATTAAGGTAATCTAGGCCGGTCAAATGCCTTAATTAGATGAGGTCTAATAATGTTGGTATCAGAGCCTAGGATTCTAAAAGAATCTTATTTATTGAGGATGATTGAGTGATCAGTTAGGAAGTAACGCGACCGAACGGGGTTAAAAAGTTTAAAAAACTTTATGAATGTGTTACATGTATTTTATATTATCGAATCGATGGATGTAGGCTTGCTGAACCACTTTTCTAGCAGTTTTTTTTGCGAAAAATTATGAGTGGACAGCAAAAGCCGAGTTAGGGATCTGGAGAGGGCAACCATAATGTGTGGATTCAAATATGATTCAGAACTTGGCTGGATAGATGAAGGAATTGTTGAATAACTTAAGAACATAGGTGGTAGGCCAAACACATGTGGTTCATGTTGCTCAAGAAGTTCCTACTGATACTTTAGCTGCTTAAGAGGAGCAAGCTACCTCTACAATTCATTCTGGAGTGGAACCAGTTGTTATAGTTTCGGTTTAGACTGATTCATCTGTGGCTAATGGAATGTCACAGGAGGAAAGGCGAGAGAAGCTTCGCACCATTATATCGACGACCAAACTGAATACTCTGTGAGAGGTTCAAGGTAGGGCCAAGACTTATTTGACTACACAAACTTTTTAGTGTGAGTAACGACGATATCAGTGTGTCATGGAGTCAGGACAGGGCTCAAGTTCTGAGGGTAAAAAAGAAAGTTAAAATTCAGGTTTGAACCAAAGTTTCAGAAGAAATGGGAGGTAAGGGTCGAGGATCTCAGGGACATGCCTTGAATCAATAATTGACAACTGATTAGGAATCTTCTTTAGGTTGTAAACTTATAGCTACAAGTTTTGGGTGTAGGAAGCAGGGTCGCGTTATCCGATATTGTCCTCAGAATTCGAGTGCAGATACGTGTTTAGGGTATAGAAAGAAAAAACATTACAAGATTGTGTGTTCACAACTCTTAGGAGCATCCTCTTGTCTGTCACAACCTCAACAAAATATCAATGAACGTGTTCAGGTGGTGACGAAATGAGATTCAGATGAAAATCATAATCTTATCAAAGGTACAATTTCAGTTTGTGGTCGTGTGGTGATCGAGTTAGGGTTAACTTATGTGCGAGTCCCTATTCATCTTGTACTCTACATAGTAATTGGGGATAAGGTGGATCCTCACTTTGTGTAAGAAATGTGTTGTTGAGATCTTCATATACGAAATAGCCATTGATTTCCGTCTATTGGAGTTTCAAAAGTTTGATGAGTTGTTCGAAATGGATTGGATAGGGACTTATCATGCACAGTTGGATTGTTTCCATAAGACTGTGTTCTTTTATATTCTTGATTTTTCAGTTTTCACATACACTTAAATATTGTCTAAGTTTCCTTTAACTAGAGGTAGGGTAGCCATTGGAGATGAAATGGAGATTTTTACCTGAACTATTAGTACAAAGGTAAGACCTGAAATTAAGTTGGAGTTGCTTGATAAAAGGTTTATTCATCAGAGTATGTTTTCGATTTTTTTGTGAAAAAAATGGTAGTCTGAGACTTTGCATTGATTATAGATAGTTGAACAGGGTTACTGTTCGGAATAAATATTCATTTCCTCGAATTGATGATTTGTTTGATCAACCGAATGGTGCCCAATTCTTTTCTTAGATTGATCTTCGTTCTGATTACCATCAGTTGAGTGTTTGGGAAGATGATGTGCAAAAAACTGCATTCAGTACTAGATATGGTCATTTTGAGTTTGTTGTTATGTCATTTGGGTTGACCGATGCTCCAGCGATGTTTATGGATTTGTGGTGCGTGTCACAAGTATAACGGCTAGCTTGTAGTAATAGTGTAACCAACGTACAATGACTACGGATATTGTCCTCAGGGAAAAGTCTTTGCACTAGTTAATTACCTATTTAACTTTGGACTATTGCTAAGGAAATCCCTTTTTAATTGGTTTTATACTAACTAAATTAATCTAACAAATCAATATAAACTTTACTTTAACTCTTATACTAAGGATATCTTAGTTCACAATTTCACCTAGGTAATTTAATATTATGCATTTCAACCACATATACATCTCAATAAGCTCCGGGCAATGCCTAATTAGAATAAACAGATTTCCTTCAAATCTACTTCAACCCACTATCGAGACGGAAAAGATTCTAATGTTCAAACTAGAACTCCGCCTATTGGTGTAAATAACGTAAGCTCCATATTGCTTTAAGTCCCAAATCATTGGATTCATAACCAACTAAGTTTACTATCTGTGTATCCCTAATCAACAACTATCGCTCGATGTTGTATATTTTACAGTTGTACCATCTCAGATCATCCTCTTTGCACCATAGTGTCGCCACTGCGTTGGACCTCCAGACTTGATTTTCTTCACTTTCTCATCTCTACCACGTCGTGCCTTTCCTTCCCACAACTTCAACATTTTTAGCCATGGCGCCAACCATGTTTTCATGGGTTTTTTGCTATATTTCTTTTCGATTTCACTCATTTCCTTCCTTTACACCTTAATACCCTGAAAATGCAATAATACCATAAATTAGAGCTTATTTAAGGATATTTATACAAAATATATGACCAAACTGACCATATATATAAGTATAATTAATCACTTTTCAAATACCCCAAACTTAAGATTTTGCGCGTTTCGAGCAAAGGTGTATTCTATTAAGTCTCCTAATAAATAGTTCTCATTCAATTTACATTGTTCACGGAGTATCCTTTAATTCACCAAGTTTCAAATTAATAATCCACTCAAGAGGTTTTTCATTGCAAAACTTATGTTTTTAAGACATGTAGCTTTAACAACACATATAACCTCACTTTCGAAACACCAAAGTAGATCACAACCCAAAATCATCACTACTTACAAGTTTGTTTCACTTAACACTCAAGTAGCAAGTATGCATCTCATGATTTCCCATAAAGCTCAGGAACTCACAAATAAGAATAGATCAAACTCATCTTTGATAGACTTTAGCACTTCGAGAGTCTATAGGACTTCACATAGTTGGAAACAAAACTTAACTTAATTAGCTACTCGTACTTGAGCTAAATCTTTTATTCGAAGAATTTTAGTTTACTTTTGCCTTTTTTCTCTATTGTTTTTTACTTCTTCACTCGTTCTTCTTCTTTTCATTTTTTATTTTTACAGATCCTGCTCCTTTTCCTATGGACTTTGTTTTTCTCACTTTTTCCAACCATCGAGTTCTCTGCTCAATTTCCTATAGAACTTATGGGATTCTCTCATTTTTTTATTTCTAAAAATCTTGTTAACATTTCTCACTTTCACTAAATCAAGTCAGTTAACTCCAAATTTTCATTTACAATGCCTATTTATTCCCCTATTTGCACTAAGTCTTTATTTACTTTGTATTATCAAGTAATATTCACACTTATTATAGAATCCTTAGAGAACAAATTTTTTTCACAAGAAGTGTTATATTTTCTTACTTTTGTTTCAAGTTCAAGGTCTTCCCTAACTTTAGGTTTCTAATCAAGAAATCATACTGTTGTCTGCTACATTTCATTATTTCTTCTTCAAAATTTTTTTAAAAAAATACTCTCTTAAGTTTAATATTAACAAGACTCGTGTAATCTACTTATCCACAATTAAAGTTATGAACATGCAAATGAACTACTTATTCATTACATATTACTATATATAACCTAATCTATACTACTCAAACATTCATATAGTAAATAAAATGAAAAATTTATACACTACCATGCTTTCCTCCTTAACTACTTCAAATTAAAAGTTAAATGATCATATATGCAGTGTTTATCCTTAATTCATAGCCTATCTTACCACTTCCCATAGTGTAGTGTAGTCGATGCCCCCCAGACTTAAACCAAACCTTGTCCTTAAGGTTTGGAAATAAGTCTGGAACATGAAAACACTAAAACATACAAACATATATAATAACATTAGTTATAATAAACTAAAATAAACACATAATTGAAACAAGTAAATAGTTTACAAAATCCCCCATAATTAAACATAAATGGTATCAATGTCACTTTCAACTCCCCAAATTTAAAGGATCCCTATTACACTGACTTAAGGACTGCGCATCATCATCATCTACATCATCAGCTCCAGCGTAGGATGGTGTCAAAGGACGCTCCACCCTCCTACTCTGAACCAAATCTGGATCGAACACATATGTTGGTGCTGTTGGAAAGCCTAATGATCTATCAGTAGGTCTCATTCGTCTGCTGCTCTATACCTAGTTAAGTCCCTCTGATGATAGAGAAACAACATGAAATTGCACTGCCTGTTCCATTTGTGTTGCTCTCTCATTTCCATATCCTACTCATATCTCAACATAGTTGTGTAGTAATGCACTCTGTCCTCTTAGTACTGTCTCCACATTTCTACTATCCATAGCCTCTGATGTCATGGAGTCAAATCCTCCAATGGTGGTATTAGTGCTTGTAGTGGAAGAGGAGGTGGAAAAACCTCAAGACCATCCAAGTCCTGCTCTCCAATCTCTGGGTCTACAAACTCATAGCCCTCGGTAAATCCCTACTGCTGTTGCTCCTCATCTTCTTCATTTTCTTCCTCATTTAGCTTTAGGGCTAATTCTGTTGTTGTCGCTGCCTTATCCTCTTGTCGTTTGGCTAACAACTCGGCCTCAAGTCTAGCTCTATCGGCTCTCTCTATTTCCTTCGGAGAGTCTTCATAACCAGGTGGTGATTTCAATGTAAGCATGAAAGCTTCATCCATAGTTGGTTGGGCCTCTATATCAAATTCTTTGTCATTTCTCAGTCTCACTCTGGCCTTTAAGCACATCTGAGTAATCAAGATAGGAAACAACAATTTTTTGTCTCTTTCAGACATGATTGACCCCATCAAACTGTTGTAAATAATCTCTCCGATGTTGATTTCCCCTCTCTTTGTAATCTCATAAAGACAAGCCGCTTTCGGCTTGTTGATCTCACCCTACTGAGAAGTGGGTATAGTGATGCAACAAGGAAATGTTGCCACATTCTGTACACTTTTCTAACACTCCTATTTTTAATGTGCTTCGGCACATTCTCAGCTCCCATGACTCATCCTTGTTGTCTTGAGACAACTAATGCATTCTCTACGATGAAAGAGTTATTGCAAAGCTATAATACAAATTTAAGTCAAAAAATCATATTCTAATCAAATAATGGGAAATAACTCAATCATGGAAGAAATTAGGAATCTATATAAATGTGGAAACCCCCAAGATAAACATGAGATCCAAGTTTCTAACAAATGTGAAAATTTTATGTGAAACCACCTCAAACCTGAATTCCCGGTTCCAAAACAACTATATATGTATATACAAAAATGCCATACAAAAAGTGATAGATACGAAATGCAGCCTACATCTCGCACCTCACGTCCACCGCTTCACACAAAAGTCTCCTAGACACGGTCCTTACGTTGCCCCTACTACTCTCCGTCTTATTCACGTACCCACCGTCACAAACTAGACGGTGAGCAACTCGAGAGAAATTGAAAGAAGCCAGTTTAAGAATATAACAAGTAATTCATGAAACGAAGTGAAATCAAGACATAACAAATATCACGCGTAATTTAAACGTAATGTGAATATAAATAAGCAAGAATGCATGATAGACAAGACTGAAATTGATAATAACTCGAAACATGCGTGTTCTACGAGTCAAGAGAGGTTTGTACAGTAGTCCATATTCCACAACAATACCACAACAATCCACAACCATCCACAACAATCCAAGTACATGGTATCACACAATCACTAAAGGGTGGTCAAACACTCGTGCGTGCTTCTTAGTGCCCGTTTTACTCTCCTTTCTCTAGTGCAGGCAGATGTACCTTCTGAGACGTACCATGCCAAGAACACACATACAAGAACATAGGGAATGGAATGCCAATGACGGGATAATACACTCAACACAAGAAAAGTGGAAAATGAATCAGCATGATATCTTTCTTAGTCAATTCTGCTTCTTACTAACGACAAATGCGTTTTGCATGCAAGTGTACTTACCCGAGATTATCGTAATCCACTATAAAACCTGCCGTACCCTCCAACGCGTATCCTCAAGTTTCTCCTGCTACTCCACAAGGTCTGGAACCTCATGTTGACATAGCTCGAAATCATTCACTAACACTTAGGTTTAAACTTATCATCATTTCCAATGTTTTTAATGGCTCTTGACGGTCATTATACATTTTAATAAATAAAAGAAGATACATCTTCTCGGGTTTTGAAGACAAAATCCACGTATTCGCTTTCATCGCCAGTCATAGTGCTCTTCATTTACTGTATAATACGGTCACGTCATGGTCTCGCTGACCGGCAACATGATCATCGACGCCATTGTTGGGTCACGCCCATCGCGACTATTGGTTCAATAGCAACTATACATTTTTTCGACTCGAACGCATGGCATCACACTCTAACTAATTCCAAAAGCCTTACGTACGTTTGTTTCTGACTGGAGCTGAGGGATCATGCTAGGACGTCAACTAATATTAAGCTTTTGAGACCTCGACAACCTTTAATGATTCGTGGTCATCTGGCCCGAGGGACTCCGCTCTGGCGATTATGGTGGCTCTCCACGAGCCTCCAACGTGTGCACATCATCACATGAAATATCGATTTCTTGCACCTTCATAAAACTTGTTTTTATGGGCCACTTTTTAGGGTCAGGGACCCACATACGAAGCTTGGTGGCAGTCTCCACACGTTTCTGGGTCTGGTGGTCCACAGAAGCGCATGCTAGAGGACCTTTTCCAAGCCAGAGTAATCAACACTTAGTGCAAAATCACAGCCTGTTTTTGTATGTATACAGTCAAGCACTTTGCATGGGCACAACATATGGGGTGGGCCCTAGTTCCCGGATCGTTCTCGGGACTCCGGTGGGTCCTCGGAGGTCGCTTCTTACGCCGGTCCTCTCGTCACGGCAGACCTATACATGCACACGTAAGTGCGTAACAAGGTGGACGAAATCACAATAAAAGCAAAGAGGGAAATGAAGAGAAACCCCGAGCCGAGAGTAGAGGAAACCTGCCAGGAGAGAGTGGAGAGTGGAGCCCGAGTGCTCACTGGAGACAGAGAGCGAGACCTCCTGGCGATCTTCCTCGCCACCACGGACTCTCCGCACGACGGCTGATCTCTGAAGAACCCGAATAAAGTGAGCTGCAACTCAGAGAGAGAGAGCCCGCAGAGAAGTTGAAACGCGTAGAGAGAGAGAGAAACCTAGAGGTAGCAGTGTTACCTCCTGACTGAGTGCTCTCCTCCGGGCTGCCTCGGTCCCGGTCACTCGGCGGAGCAGAGGCGCGTGAGCTTCGAGGGGGAGGAGAGAGGCCGGTGGAGTGAGGGCAGAAACGCGAGAGAGAGAGTCGTGTCTTGAAGCCGTGAGTGATGGGAGAGAGTCAATGACCGAGGTGAGTGGGAGAGAAGACAACCCGGAGGAGAGAGAGAGTGACGGGAGGCGCGACGCCAGCTATGCGAGGAGCGAGGTGCCGAGCCGACGTGGATGCGTTGCCGCGGTTGGTCGTTCTTTGTTTGAAATTCTGCAAATCCTGATATGGCTGGGGTGTGTCCTAGGTGCAGCTTGCCCACCCACAAGTCCCCAACCTTAACCCCTCGGGTTCCCTGACTCCACCTTGTTCCTCATCGAATTCGCGTATTTCTCCGTTACGTTGCACACTTTACCGCATTTCCTCCCCAAGCCAGCTCGAAGCTGAGAACTCACGCATAAATGTAAAAGGAAATCGTTCTAGCAATGGGCTACGTGCACACGCATTTAATCCATAATGCTATTACACATATCAAAAATCTGAAATGTACCTCTATGCCCACCCCACAGACCAAGCACCACCCTCCAGTATCGCGTGGTCGTGTCACGAATCCCCGACACGTGTCACATAAGTCGCGTTAGGAAATCGGAGGATGTTACAGGCCTCCCCCACTTATTAGAATTTCGACCCCGAAATTTATTAATAAGTAAACTAAACTTCGACTCACCTAATCAAATAGATAGTGGAAAGGTGCTCTCGCATGTATGACTCCTTAGTTCCCTAAGTTAACTCCTCGTCCCCGGAATTGCCATTTCACGAGGAACTAGAAAGTGGATTTCCTTGTTCCTCAATATCTTCGACTTTACGTCGACAACGAATTTCATTCGCTCTCGTACGCATTTGGCAATGCTCCCGCGAGACCCGATTCGACTCCGTGTCACGCTTAATAGGTCACGTCGCTTCTCCGCTCGACTTATCTAGCTCGAAGCATCGAAACGTGTGCAATATCGTGTGAGAACACCCCACCAGGCACAAGGTGGACTCTCAACTCAGTTAGAAGCAATCTACCGAATTCCCTCTTCACAATTTTGAAGGGACCGAGAAATTCCGGTATGCTGCAAGCTTCCCTTTGATTCCGAATCGCTTAGGACCTTCAGAGGAAGCAGACTTCTCGTGCATACATAGCCCCCCACGTCAGTATGGAAGCTCATCGTGATACCGTACTGGCAGTATTTCTTTTTCACGCTTCGAGCACTCTTAAGCTTCCTCCTGACGGACCGTCGTAATCTCGCTCACACCTTCTCGTGTGACTCAACAACGGCCTCAGACCAATCGGTCACAACATCCTCTCGCCATGCCTCACTGCCACAGGCGTGATCTACAAGAAAGACTCCATATACCGCCATGTGAGCGCTCAAACTGGAAGCATGCCACCGATACTTGCCTCGATAACTCCACCGTTGCTGTAAGCAAACTCGCACAAATGAAGATACTCTTCCCACGACCCGCCGTATTCTAAAAACACACATCCCGAGCATGTTCTTCCAACACTCAGAGTCAACCTCTCCTGATCGTCCGGTCTCTGTCTGCATGGATGGAACGATTGTGATTTAACTCTAAACTCTGTGCCGAATGGACCATCAGCTTTGCTCGCCACAATAACGAAGCAAATCACGCTCTCTATCTAATAAGGTGATTGATGCAATCTTAACTCCGCCGTGAGTCCACGACAATCTCACGCCGAGAAGAATGCTCGGGCCTGGTCAACTCTGTGTAGTGGATAATGCGTATGAAATGAGTGTGATTTGGCCAATCTGATCCACAATTACCCGTGCATGCTATCATGGCCACGAGGAGATCTGGGCAAGCCATCGACAAAATCACATAAAGCAATGCGCTCCTGGCACTTCCATTGAGGAATAGGTAAAGGGGCCGCAAGAATCCTCCAGTGCCGTCGATGCTCACCTTCATCACGCCGTGCATATCTCGCACGCCTTAATCGAATTCCGACACACATCGCATTTAACCTCATCCCACGTCACCAAAGAGACGCCGTGATGTCAAAGCATACATCTCGGTTCGACCCGATGCACATGTGGCAATCTAGAACGTAAGCTGCAGCCTCCCTGAGTATCTCTAGTATGCGTCAGCCCACCAATGGAATCCATACGCCCACGGATACCTCAAAACAATAGTCCGCTTCGATTCGACCCAAACCGGATGTTCTCAACCCATGCACCATCTTGTCTGAATCTGTTGGTACTGAATTCATCGCCTTCTCACTGTCTCCCCTCTAGAATAACAATGTAGTGAAACGTGTCCGCAACCTCATCCCGACTCACAAATCCGTATCCTGCGGGTAGTCCCCCGCACGTCTCACTTCGAACTCCTCAACTCTACCGTCTCAAGACCATACTCGCAGCCATCCTGAAGACACACCATCTCCGCATCATCCCTCTCCTGAGCGGCTCAAAGTACGCTAACCCACGTTAATTTTTCCCTGATGATACTCTAACGAGAAACTCATAGTCCTTCAAGAACGCGAGCTAACGTCTTCTATCTCAGTGTCTGGCTTCTCTGGAAAACAATTGAAGTACACTCAAGCCTTTGCTGTCTCACATGAAGTAACCTTAAACGTACGCCACACAGGGTGGTGCCTCCAAAGATTTTTAATGCTAATGCACTAATGTTCTAACTCTAAGTCGCAGTGCCGTGGTAGTTCCTCCTGCACTTTTCACTGCACATGAGACGCATAGGCTTATGAATCTTTGCCCTCTTGTATCAATACACAACCCAAGTTAACCTCTTCGATTTGCTGCGGCCAGCATTCACTAAGTCTTTCCTCAAATTTCTCGGCAACGCTTAACACAAAGCGTGGTAGTCAATTTCTCGTCAAAGTGTTGAAACGCATGCTCAGCACTCTCATCCCAACCAAACTTTACATTCTTCTTAGTCAATTTTGTCATCTGAGCAAAGTTAATCTCGGAGAAGTCTTGCACAAATCATGCGAGAAGATCCCGCATTAATCCCGCAAAACTCATGACTTATGCGTAATTCAGTAGCTCTGCGTGAGGCTTACCTCAATCATCGTCTAACCTTCTCTCGGGTCAACAAAGAACACCGTAGGCTCCAACAACATGCCCAAGAATCTGACTTCCCACAAACTCAAAACTCGCACTTGCTTTCGAACTGGTGCAAACAAATGACGATCCTCCTTAAAGCTCTGCAACACCTGCTCTCGATGCCTCCCCTCGTGTTCTAAAAAGGCATAGGTTAAGGTTCTCCCATATAACTTCTTCGGGAAAGTCTATTCGGATACATACAAGCTTAATTCCTCCTACCCATAGAAAGTATTGATTTCATGTATATTAAAGGGAACACAGATCCCTCTCACCTTCACTAGCTCATCCTTAGCAATGAACTTCGCATTAGCATAAAATTCAAAAACAATCTCACTCACTCTTTTAACGTCATTCATTATATAATCTTGAGTGAGTTACTCCCAATTTTGTTACCTAATAAAATTATTCACTCTTTTACCGTACTTCACCGGCAAATTAATCATCCTTTCATAAATGAACTCCTTACGTAGGATTTTCTCATATCGGTCTGGCCTCTTTACTAATGAAAAATTTGGATTTAAAGGTCTAAGATTTTCTTCATTTGAATTTCTTGAGGTAGATGCCTCAAAATTATTTGCTCTAGTTTGGTTATCTTGTTTCCTTGTTCTTGCCATTTCTTCAAATTTCAAACAACTAAGCAACAACAATGCAATGCAACTCGGTCTTAAAATCACCTAAAAATCAAAATTCATATAACATGGATCATGCATACACCAAATAATTGCAAAGAAATCAACTACGTCTCCATGGGTAACATTAATGCTTAATATTCACACAATCTTGCAAAACCTATCCTACAACCTCAAATCCGCGATTTCATACAATGTCATCAAATTTTCAAAATTTAAAACATAACTAGATGAAATTGTAAATGTACCTTAATACCGGATTTATTTTTGGTGTATAACACTCCTCCAAGTCTTTTCCAATCTAAGTTCTCTCACTAATTAGAACCATAGCTCTCTTTGAATTCAAAATCTAAAATCCAAGTCTTAGCTCTTCAAATTGTGCAAATCCACAATGCACTAGCTTCTTTCACTCTCAATCACTAGGAACTCACTAATCTCACTTAAAAATTATCAAACTTTGGCTCTAGAGGGATGTATGCTTGGTGGTTGTAGTGCGCTTAATTTAACGTTATTAGCCTGATGCCCTTTTGCTCGTTTAGTCCGAGTCTAAATCCAGAAACTCCATCTGAAAATCAGAGATTATTATGTCATTCACGTTCAGATGTACTTCTTCACCATCGACAAGGACAACTTTTCTCAGCATCATCGCCCTCATCGATACTCATCATGATATTCCTCTCTTTTATATACAAATTTGCTTTAACAATGTTCAAGAATGGCTACCCAAGTATAATAGACACATCATCATCCATATTGTGATTCATAACCTCGAGATCTGTGATGAATGTAAGTTTACCCACTTTCATATGCACATTCAAAACACTTCCTATAGTAGGTATCAAATTGCCATCGACTACTTGCAAATTCGTCGTATCGGGATAATTGATCTTTAAGTCGGTGTGCAATATGTCTATCAGTGGCATGACATTAACTGAGGCTCCCTTATCACATAAAACATTTCTATACCAGTAACCGTCGATGTTTATCGATATGCTTATCTCTCCAGGATCTCTCCTTTTGATATGTTGAAGTCGCGGGATGAACTTGAGCTTTCGTTCTGATTTCTTAGGAAACAACTTAATGTCATTGCCTTATGGGTCTTCTTCAGAAGGTCCCTCATCCTTTTGCTTGGCCTTCCATTGTTGCTTCCCCTTTTTTTTCTTCGAGGCATTGATTCTTTATTTCTTGAAATCATCAAGCTCGTCTTGCCTCACTTTTGTTCAGTAAAATAGCTTAACTCTTTGAGCATTTACTTTAAATGTCTTACCTTTGTTGGTTATTAACTCTACCACTCTATAAGGCCAAGTAGCAACTACCTTGAATGGCTCTTACCATCGTGATCTCAATTTGCATGGAAATGCTTCAATCTTGAATTGAATAACAATACTAGTTGTCCTAGCTTAAAAGATAGATATTCAATCTTTTTGTTGTGCCATTGTCTTGATTTCTCTTTGTATAGCTTAGCATTTTCATATACATCCAATCTAAACTCTTCTAGTTCCATCAGTTGAAAAATCTGGCTTTCCCTATAGCTTGAAAATCCATGTTGAGCTTTTTAATTACCCAGTATGCTTTATGTTCTAACTCTACTGGTAAGTGACATGATTTTCCATAAACCAATCGATATGGAGATATGCCAATTGGTGTTTTGAATTTCTTCTTGCATGCCTACAATGCTTCTTCAAGGTGGAATGCCTAGTCTTTTCTATTAGTGTTTATAGCTTTTTCCAAGATTTGTTTCACTTCTTTGTTACTAACTTTGGCTTATCCATTTTCTTGCAGATGATAAGCAAGTGAGGTCTTATGCATAACTCCATATTTTTTTAACATGTCTAAGGCTCTGTTGCAGAAGTGTGACCCCTCGTTATTGACTAATGCTTTAAGTGTTCCGAATCGATAGAAGATGTTTTTCCTTATAAACTATATGACCACTTTTACGTCATTGGTTGCAGTTGCCACAACTTCTACCCATTTTGATATATAATTTACTTCAAATAGTATATATATTGTTTCCCATTTGAAGTAAGGAATGGTCTCATAAAGTCTATTCTCCAAACGTCAAAGAGCTCAACTTCTTGAAAGGTGGTTTATGGAAATTTTTGCCTTATATAAATATTTCCTATTCATTGGCATTCATTGCAAGTTTTCACAAAAATATATGAATCCTTAAATAGGTTTGGCCAGTAGAATATGCATCGTAACACTTTAGTTGTCGTTCATTGTGCTCTAAAGTGTCCTCCATATGGTGATGAATGGCATCCTCCCAGAATGCCTGCAAATTCCTCCTTTACTACAAATCGTTGAGTTAATCCATCGTTGCATCTCTTAAATAGATATGACTCATCCTAAAAGTATGACTTCACATCACTTAGAAATTTATTTCGTGCTGCATTTGTTAAATCTAGAGGAAACGATCTGCATGCCAAGTAGTTAACATAGTTTACGAACCATGGTGCCTCTCTCTAGACCTCAACCTTTTGCACTTCTTATGATTTTTATGGCTTCTTGATTGCCATTGTATTGACATTTTCCAGCTTGTACATCACTTATTCTTTTATCGGCTCCTTTGTTGTCGTAGTGCTCATTATGCGAATAGCGCTCACGTTCTCCTTGAGATTGGTGACGATGTTGCTAGGAAACTTTCCTTCTTTCCTCAAGTTCAAGGCTATAGCAAGTTGACCAATTTGTCTTTTTAAGTTCTTGATGGATTGTGATTACTCATTATCCATCCTCTTCATGGCTTGATTTATTCCTTTCATTTTTTTCTCATGCTTTTTAAGGCATTCCCTATTGCTCATGTTCATGGCTTGCAAATACTTCTCAATTGACTTCAAAAAAGTCATGTCTCCGCTCTACCCCAGCTTCGCTTGTTGGACTTGTAGATCGAAGCCTTGAGGTAACTTCAGTGCATTATCAGAATTCCCATACGAGAAGTTTGAGTTTTTTGTTGTTATATCCTTGATAAAACTATTGAGGAACCATTCTTCTCAACTTGAAGTTGTTCCCGTAGCCTTGATCGTTCATGAACTTGATGTCCTCACACTTCATTCCCTGATGTTTTTCCATTTGGTTAACCACCATGCCTTAGTGATTGATGGGTTGTTGTCCTACTTGTGGAACTTGATGTCCCATCTGAAGTTTTACCATTTGACTGCTCAGATTTGATAGTTGTGCCATAATTGCAGCATGCGAACCAATCTCATATACCTCTGTTGGTTTCCTTATTATGGAAAGAGTACCGGTGGTAGAATTTTGAGACATAAAATCAAGGAGATCCAATGCTCCATCCTCATCCTTGGTAAGTAGAGAGCCACCTGATGTGGCATCTACTAGCGTTATAATGTTGCGGTTCCTCCCATAGTAGAAAATCTAAATTTGTGCTCATTTCAAGTATCTGTGTCCCGAGCATCTCTTCAGCATCTCTTTGAACATTTCCCAAGCCTCGCCAAGAGACTCGATGCCTTCTTGCTAGAAATTGTTAATCTTGAGTTTCCTTTCACTGACCTTTATTGGGGGAAAAACTGGTCTAGAAAAGTCTTTCATTGATTTTCGCCCATGAGATCATACTCCCTGCATTCAGCACTTAAAACCAGGATTTAGCTTTTCCACCCAATGAGAGTGGGAAAAGTCGCATCCTAATCACCTCTTTTGTAACTCTGGTGATTTGAACGGTGTCGCACTTCTCCAAGAAATTCACAACATACGCAACAGGATCTTCATTGGATAGCCCGTTAAACAGACTATTTTGTACCATGTTTATGACGGTCTCAGTTTGAACTCGGTGGTGTTGGCTGGAAGCCTCATCACTCCATCATAAGTCTCATGAACTTTTGGCTTGAAGTAGTCATGAAGGCATCTCTGTCCTCGCATTATATCCTACACTGCCAGATCACCTGCAGGTTGGTTATTCCTGAGGCCCTGTTGTTGGTTTCTAGCTTGCTCTTTAGCCATCTTGATTCCTTTCTTTTTCTTTCCTTTGTTCATTCTTTCAATCTACGGGTCGTAAGGCACTAGGTCCTTCTCTCCCTTGCTATGCATATACTGATTATCCCTGAAAAGAAAACACAATAAGATCAAGTGCAGAAAGTAAAACTTGAGACTTAAGCCTATATTTTTTATTTTTGTTTTTATGTACTTAAATGTAAAATACTGAAAGTAAAACTTAGCAACATTTCAAACTAACTAAGTAATTCTAATGGCTACCTATCCTCGGCAACGGCAGCAAAAACTTGGTGCGTGCCGCAATTCTAACAGCTAGCTTGTAGTAATAGTGTAACCAACTTATGTTGACTATGAATATCATCATTAGGGAAAGGTTTTTGCACTAGTTAATTACCTATTTGACATTGAACTATTGCTAAGGAAATCCCTAATTTTAACTCTTATATTAAGGATAACTTAGTTCTTAACTTCACCTATGTAATTTAATACTATGCTTTTCAACCACTTTTACATCTCAATATGTTGTGTGCAATGCCTAATTAGAATAGACATATTTCCTTCAAATCCACTTCAACCCACTATCGTGACGAAAAATATTCTAATGTGCAAACTAGAACTCCACCTATCGGTGTGAATAACGTAAGCTCCACATTGCTTGAAGTCCCAAATCATTGAATTCATAACCAACTAATTTTACTATATGTGCCTCCCTAATCAACAATTATCGCTCGATGTTATGTATTTTACGGTTGTACCATTCATGTCCGAATTAAAAGCTTCAATAGTCATGATAACTTCTAAAACATAATATCATTAAACACGTGATCAAGATGCTTAAGCATTACGTTCAGAATCAATACAAATTCTAACCATAAACTTTTTATAATCACTTTTTATTCATATTCAAAGCATAACATTCATACCATAAGATCCATTGATCCCTAAGATAAATATACTACTCACACTTTATTGAAACACATATATTTCAATTTATAATGGAAATCATTGCAAATCAGAGATGAATATAAATATTACCTTGAATTAATCAACGAAACCAAACTTGAGTTGCAAACGTGAAGTCTTCAATGTTTTCTTCACACAAACTCCTTAATTCTCAAACTCAAAGTAAAAACTATGCTAAACTACTCTAATGGTGGCTAATAGTTGGTATGTTGTTAGCTTACCACGTCTTTATACATATTTATACTTCCTAAAAACAATTAGAAATCCTACTTTACAATTTCACTCAAATTAAAACTCCAATTTTCTATTTTTTGCGTGTCTGGTGTTGTCACTAAAGCCTCGGCACCATGCCTTATAGGCCACTATGTCGCCATTGCGCCGCTACTGCATGTGTTTCTCTTGAATCCTTGGTGCCTTGGTATTTTCACTACCATCTCGACGTTGTCCCATTTGCACCATAGCGTCGCCACTACGCCAGACCTCTAGACTTGGTTTGCTTCACTTTCTCACTTCTCACATGTCATGCCTTTCCTTCCCACGTTGTGCCTTTCCTTCCCATAGCTTCAACATGTGTAGCCACGGCACCAACCAAGTTTTCATGGGTTTTTTGCTCCGTTTCTTTCATTTTTGCTCATTTCCTTCCTTTACACCCTAATTCCCAGAAAATACAATAATACCAAGAATTAGAGCTCATTTAAGGATATTTATACTAAATAAATGACTAAACTAATCCTATATATAAGTGTAACTAATCACTTATCAATTTGATGTAGATAGTGTTGAGGCCATATTTGGATCACTTTGTGATAGTTTTCATTGATGATATCTTGATGTACTCTAAAATTCGCGAGGATCATGAATATCATCTCAGAGTTATTCTTGAAAATTTTAGAAATCATAAGTTATACGACAAATTTAGCAAATGCGAGTTTTGGTTGTCTAAAGTGAAGTTTTTAGATCATGTGGTTAGTACAGAATGAATTTCAAGGGGTTCAACCAATATTGAGGTTGTCGTCAGTTAGCCAAAACCTAACACAGTAATGGAGATACAAATTTTTCTAGGTTTGGCTGGCTACTATTATAGATTTGTGAAAGATGTTTCTGAAATAGTTGTGCCAATTACTAAATTAACTCAAAAAATGTTCCATTTGTTTGGTCAACAGAATGTGATGCTGCATTTTGGAAATTGAATAAGTCGACTTCAGCACCGGTTCTTGTATTGCCTGAACTGGGGAAAGGTCGGTTATGTGTTAATGCAGAATGGGAGGGTGATTGCTTAAGTTTCTCGTCAATTAAAGACTCATGAGAAAAATTATCCCGTTCATGATTTGGAATCAGTGGTGATTGTGTTTACTTTGAATTTGTGGACATACTATTTGTATGGGGAAAGCTTTAAGTTATTTTTAGATCATTAAAGTATGAAGTACTTGTTCACTCAAAAAGAGTTGAATATGCAACAAAGATGATGGTTTGAACACTTAAAAGATTTTGATTTTAGTTTTGAATACCATCTAAGTAAAACGAATGTTGTTGTTGATGCACTGAGTAGGAGGAGTGCTATAACATTATGTGCATCTAGTCGGTTTACTTATGAGTATGATTTGCTCAAAAAATTCATCGCTATGACTTTGTTGGAGATTCCTGATGTTGATGATGAACCGATTTGTGCCCAGTTTAGAGTATAAACCGTCTTTATTTAGAAAGTGATAAAATGTCAACAAAATGATGTGAATTACGGGAAGCTCAAGGGGTTTGCTAATGACAATAATAACCCAGATTGGGCTGAATCCGAGGATCAGATTCTGAGGCTCAAAGGTAGACTTTAAATTCCATCGGTGGTTGAGATTCGGGATAAGATATTGAGAGAATTTCATCAATCTAGATATAACATTCATCCTGGTAGGACCAAAATGTATCATGATATAAAGCAATTGTATTGGTAGCCAAGGATTGAAGCTGATGTGGGTGATTATGTGAGGAAATATGGAATTTTCCAACAGGTAATGGCAGAACGGCGGAAACCTGAAAGTAAGTTGCAGCCACTTCCCATACCGGAATGGAAATTGGAACATATTGCGATAGATTTCATTACTTATCTGCCTACTTCTTGAAGAAAACATGATGCAATCTGGATTATTGTTGATGGACTAACGAAGTCTGTTCATTTTCTTCTTATGTTCATTTCAGATACCTTTACAAAACTGAGCTTATTGTGTGAGCGAGAGGTGGTTCGCTTGTTTGGATTGTCGTTGACGATAGTTTCTGATCGTGACGCTCGGTACACACTGGGGTTGTGGCAGAGCATACAGGAATAGCTCGACACTCAATTACATTTCTGTCCTGCATTTCATCTAGGGTGGATGGTCAAACTGAAAGGTTGATCTATGTGTTAGAGGACATGCTCAGGGCCAGTGTACTGGAATTCAGAGGTTTATGGGAAGAATACATACCTTTATATGAGTTCTTTCACAATAACAATTGTCAATCGAGTATCAAGGTGGCTCCGGTTGAGGTTTTATATGGGATATCTTGTCGTTCTCTTGCCGATTGGGCCGAACTGGAGGATTTGGGAAATTTGGGGCCATAGCTGGTTCGAGATCACATTCAGGTTATTCATCAGATTCGGCTAAGATTGAAAACGGCTCAGGAAAGACACAAAAGTTATTATGATCTCTATCAGCGGGTTGTGGAATATAGCAAAGTAGATTGGGTTTATTTGAAAGTATCCTTTCGCAAAAGCCAATACAGATTTGGGCTTACAGGAAAGCTCTCTGCCATGTTTATATGACCGTTTGAGACTGTGAAATGGAATTGGGAAGGTTGATTATAGACTTGCATTACTGCCTCAGTTAGCCGGAGTTCATGATGTATTTAACGTGTATATGCTCAGGTGGAAAGAACCTGATTCGCATCACATAGTAAAATGGAATCAGTTCGATTTATAGAGTGATGTGTCATATGAAGAACAACTTATATTGATTATGGATAGGAAGGTTTACAAGCTTCGAAATAAAGAAATTCCACTTATTTGGTTAGGTGGTAGTTTTATGGTGACTCAGAGCTAACATGGGAATGATAGGCGTATATGAGAGAGCATTTTCCGTATCTCTTTCAATCGAGGAAGATTTGGTTTCAATTTTAATTTCGATGACGAAATTTTTATTAGTAGGGAAGATTGTCAAATCCCAAACTCTTAAACAGATAATTATGGTTGATCCGAGATTAAGGAATCTTAATTATGGTTTAAGTCAGGAGTCGGGAGCTAAAGATCGGTGAAAAGAGATTTACGTGTGATTTTATTATTATGTAATGTATGCTGAGTGTCGTGTATTATTATTTTATTTTATTTTGCGAAATTCAAGTTAAATGAGTAAATTCGAGATTTAATGGTGTTTCGACTCGAGATATGTGTTGAAATGAGTTCCGAGAGAGTTAAAATGTTGACTCGAACTATTGTTTCGAGTTTCGCGAAAAATATTTGTAATTAAGTTTTAAAATTCAAGTTTTGAACTTTAATTGGATTTAACGAGCCGACGTAGGTCCCACATTTCAATTTAGGTGTAAGATGAGTTGTCCGAGAGTTTCGGAGCACATTGGTAAATTCTCCAATTTTTGGCGGAATTGGGGTATTGTTCGGGGTTTAATTTGAAAATAAATTGAAGGGATAAATATGAAAAAATAGAAAAATGCAAATTACCATTAGGGGCATTGGTTTTATGAAATTGGAGATAAAAACTGAAGGGCAAAATAGTCATTTGGTGTGATCTCCCTTTAAATCGAAATCGATCCGGTGGATGTGCCCACTGTTCATCGTCTATCTACTTCGTCCCTTCACGGATCGTTTCTCTCTTTTCTTCTTCGTTCTTACAGTCTCTTTCTATCTCTTTTGTACCTATCTCTGGAAAATATTCCCTCTTCCGCCACTATGTTGGTGCAGGTTGAGTGGTGTTGGCGTGAGTTGGGTGGCTGTTGGTGTGACAATGATGGCAGTTTGAGGTAAGGTTTAATGAATCAAATTATGAATTTTTTATTATGGACTGTGGTGATTGTAAGGGACTGATTTTTAAGATCGAACTTTGATTTATTGTTGTGGATTTGTTGTGTGATTGGATAAGCAGAGAAAGAGGAGAAGGATCGATTGATTTAATGAAGAAAAAACAGGAAAAAACAGTGAGGAGAACGTGACAGAGAGAAGGTTAGATGCGTTGAGGGAGTGAGATGACCAGGGGGTGTGAGGAAGATGATAGGGAGGAAGGGATCCCGAAACCTCAAATATCCAAACTTAAAATTAAGAAAAGAAAAAAGAAATCAGAATAGAGAGGTTCTGTTCAACGTGGGAAGTCGGGAAGAAGAAGGGGGTTTGATCCCCAGACCGGACCGAACCGGACCAGGTCCGGTTCAGGGATCAAACCCCTCCTTATAAAAAATGTGTTTTAAAATAAAAATAATAATAACTTACCTAGAAATTAGGGAAAGTCTGAAAAATGGGATTTTTGGACAAATTAATAAAAATTGGGGGCTTTTATGAGAAATGAGGATTTTGGGATTTTCTTGAGGATTTATATCGGGGATTTTATCTTGTAATGCGTGTTACGACACCGAAAATGTTTAAAATTGTGAAAATTGTTTTAAGGACTCGTTTAGGTTAATTTTCGATTTCGAACCACAATTTGGAGTTAAAATTAGGATCCGGACATCCAAGGAGTGGATTTGGAGGGATTCCGAAGTTTTCGAGTAAAGACAAGCCAAAATAAAATATAATAAATTAGAAAAAAGTGTGGAATGATTGTGGAATCTTACCGTACTTGTAAATGAATTGTAGGATGACAATTGAAACCTCGTGTGGACTAGTTTACCGACTCGAAACGCAAGGGAGTTGCAGTATCGCGTTTGTAAGGTTAAGTAAATCTCATAGTAACATTTCCATTGTATGATTATAATTTCGTAAAAATCGCATTAATCTTTAATATTGCATTATTGGTTGTATACGCATACACGAGTGGATCGGATAAGGGCGACTAGAGTCTCCTTATAGTGTTTACCAGACTGTAAGTACAAAGTAGAACAATATATTATGCTTCAGAGGCTAGAGTATCTGATACTTTGCATCACATGGTTATCATGAGATCATGTTGAACCAGATCATACTTTGATAGACCGGAGGAACGAGACTCATTTGGTTATCTTCTTTGGGCATGAGTCTTTATTACTGTTTAATAACCACTTTCAGAGGATATCAACCGGTTGTGGTTGGATAACAGAAACGTAATGGATTCACTGTTATATTTAAATTCCTTGGATTATATATTTTTCGTTTAATCTCTTGGATTATTATGCATTTGATTATTACAGGTATACTGGATAGTGTGGTATTTACTTATTTAATATTATCAAATTTTTATAATTGGGTAATAACAGATTCTAGCGGCGACAAGGAAAAGGGAAAACTTTCCGACTGTTTGTGACTTGCTCAGTTCCTTTCTCTCTATTTATGTATTATTTTTTAATATAATATATTATATAAATGCGTTTTTAGGTTCATGTGCACTTAGGAATTGTTGTAATGGTTTTGAAATGGATTGGAATGCTTTGGAGCTAAGGTAATAATGGTTTAAGAATTTTGAAAACCTGAAAAAGGTTAGAATGAATTAATAATTTTTGTTGATGCAATATATACTGTTATGGGGTGGATTATGAGTCATTCGGCATTTCCACCAAGCTGAGCAGGTTTTGTTGAAGATTTTTAAAGACCGAGTTTTCCGATGTAGGCTTAGAAACACAGGAGGTGCTATCAAAAACTTTTTACAGAATTTTACATATTATTTAATCAATCTTTCTGAACTTTGAGGTTTGAGGTTTACTTTTAGAATCCTTTAGAGTTGATAAAGTATTATAATTGATGATAACTTTGAATTGATTTTAATTATTCATTGATGGTAAGATTAAGGCTGCTAGATTATCAGGGGATTCAGGTAATCTAGGCCGGTCAGATGCCCTAATTAGATGGGGTCTGATAGTTCTACTCCTGCCTCTGAAACTGACTGAGTTGCGTCCTTTTCATGTGGTACTTCAAGAATAGCTCCCAGACCAACCCCTGCAACCAGTGGTGGCCCTTGTGGTGCTCTTTGTCCACTAATGACATCCATCAACTCGATCATACGTCGATCATGTGCTACAACTAGCTCATCCAACACCCTGTGATTTCCTTTAATAATCATGCGATCCTATGTCGCAGACATGTCCTCCAGTGCTCTGCTATGACTTTCAGCCATCCGGCGCTCCATCAGAGTACGCCAATGTTCATCATCAGTCTCATGCACACCCCTAGCGCTCCTCAAGCTATAAGAACTTTTGCCTCTAGTAATTATTATGCACTGTGAGCATTTCAAGGAGTTAGCTCCAAAAGTAACATAGGAGACATGATAATCAAACAACATATCTAACGATTTAGTTATTATATACAATAGCAAATAGCATCATAACATATAATTTTTCATTTTAAATCTCATTCTCGCTTTAAGTTTGGTCGCTTGTACAGAATATGTCAATGCGAACCATAAGCCTATCAAATGATTCCATTACTTAACAATGACCAACCTTTCCTAAGTTCAACAACTTACTAGTCCATAAGGTGACTTAAGTCAGATACTATTTATGACTTTTTAACCGAGTCTTATTCCTAGTTTTAAGATTGGACTACTTTTTTCCTCTAGGCTCCATTACCTATGGTTAGGATATCAATTGTGATCTTTCCTAGGTACTAATGCCTAGATTGGATACTAACTGTATTCATTACCCACTTTATTTCTAGGTTCATTTAGCCTACGCTCTGATACCAACTGTGATGTTGGTATCACAAATTTCCATACCCCTATATAATGTCCCTTTAGGTTCTACTACCTAAAGCTCTGATACCAACTGTGACGACCCTAATTTCTATAACGGGGGCCGCCCAGCCTAAACCATCGCCAAACTCCTCGAGATAACCCAGCGAGTCAGGTGATGATCTAGTAAGCCTTAACCTGCGGAAATAATACAAGACAATCTACAAAGACTACAAAGACATATAAATAGTGCGGAATAAAGTCTTCTAAGTCTATTAGGTGTGGAAATAAAGTAGAAAGTCTTACAAAAGCTTAACGACTAACCTATAGGTTTCACAAAGTCTACCTATGGAAAAATCCCCTATTTATTACATAATGTCTCAAAATCAATAAAATATAAATAAGACAACCTTGAAAATAAGAAAAGTGTTATACGCTACGACCTTAGCCTTTCCTTTGTCCTGAATAACAGTTGAGGTACCTAGGGGGAAATAGTAGGGTGAGCAATATTTCAACATGCTGAGTAAAGCAGAAGCCTGCTTTACCCTCAACCATCCAAGTAATACATAACGCAATAATAACTAACATGCAACAAGGATTTTAAGGAAACCTATTATCATATTGGGCAAGAAGCCAGTACATAAGCAATGGTACTATAAAGTGCAAGACATAATTAATAAACAGTGCCCAATCATGATAATCAAACAAGATTACAACGGTACATGAATGCCATAGAATCAATAGAAATGGAAACTAAATAATTTAATCACCGACATAGCACATCAAGGGGAGACCCCGAATAGCTAACAAGGACATCAAGGCTACACTTATGAAATCCAAATAGGTATACACATCAAGATTTCATAACCATTATAGGATAAGTTACCGGTGGTCGCCGGCCCTCCAACCCAAGGTGTAAGCATGCATTTATCAATACCAATATACTAGTTCCACAAGCATTCATATTAAAGAATCCCACGATATAGCAAGCAAGACCAATGTGTAGAGTGACAAGTCAATAATTAGACATGTTTTATAGTGTAATTTAGTTTGATTTTATATATAAATGATGATATTACACTAGGTATTCTCTTATATTTGTAATTTCAAGATTTAATTAGGAAAAATGAAGAAATGGGAGAAAAAAGGGAAGAAAATCAAAATAGTCAACTGGAGAAAAGGTTCAACGATTTATTAGTGATATGAAAATACACAGGAATTGCTGCATAAATCGGCAACATAGAAGAGCAAGCGATTTCTCAGCGAATTGGGATTTACAAAGGAATCACCAGCTAAATTGGTGGAGCACAGAGAGATATTCTCAATGATTAACTCACTGATTTATGAATAAAATAGGGTTCACTGACAAATCACTGAGTTCGATAACAATTTTTTAGATTATTACAAAGAATTTGAGTTTATCTATGATTAGTATGGCTTAGGAAACTATAAAAATAACCTTAGGGCTTCGAAATTTAACTCTCTCTAAGCCCTATTTTCTCTTAACAAGTTTGTGGGAGTCGTAAGTTAGTTTTTATTGAGTTTATGTTTGAAGCAACATTGAAGCTTTGTTTATTTCAATAAGATGTATTTATTTAATTATGTCTTTCGATTATATTATTGTGTCATTTATTTCTAGCATGAGTGAATAATTTATTAATCTAAATAAATCTTAGATATGTATATACTTTGGATTAATATATAGTTATAATTAAGGAATCATGTACTTAATGCATTAAATCAATTCATACACATCAATCACTGTTTTAATAAGTTGTTTTTGCGTATTACAACTAATGATTCTTGTATTGCATGCATAGTTGCAAATATGTATTGTAATATATGATTTTCTGAATCTATGTCTATGATTATTGACAACAATTATAGAAGTAGTAACTATGATTAATCTAAAGGGCCAAATTACCCGAGTGGATGTTCTAGGTGATGTAATCTAAGTTATTTATTGATTTGCATATTCTAATTAATATTTGGTTTAGATTAGACATGATTTTCATTGAGTGTTAATGTCAGCCCCCTCATTATTAAGACGACTGACCAGCCTAGATTATCTTAATCCCATGACAATCAAGTTAGCCTAATTCATTCTTTCAACTTTAATCTTAAAATAATATTTATTTCAACCTTAATAATACTCCAAATTGTAATTTATCTGCATTGAAACTCATTTCATAATTTGTTTAATTAGAGCAAATTGGGAAATCATTCAGATTATTCTTCATATTTTGTAAAAAATTTGGCAGCACATTCACCAAAAGTGGCATGCCAAAAATTTTTTACCTAATAGAAAACAGAATGGGAAATACCTAGAATGACTCACAATTTCCTGCAATTCATAATTATATCAAAATCAAATTTGTTAACTAACTTAGAATCTCCGATAGCTTAATCACAACTTAACTATCCCAAACGGACTAAAAATGAAACATAAACCTTTCAACATATTTTAAACTAGCTTAATAGACTCTTATAACCATTCAATGAAGTTTTACGTTCTACACTCACCCCAAGAATCCTAAAAAGATATATATAAACAATTTAAAACAAGAATGCACTTTAAATTGAAAATAATCTCCACAATCTTCGAGTCTTGTCCATTCATCCCTTCTCTTCATATGAAATTTAACATCATAAAAAATAACTTTAAGATATCAGGTAAGTAAATCCCTACATTGATTTGTGCTCCTGCAATTGTTAGTCTGATACATGGAGACATGTAATTGCATTTCCAAATAAACAATAAGATATATGCTTCAACATGACATGCAATTCACTTTGTCGCTGTCTCTTAACTATAATCAAACGTCGACTTCCAAAAATAGTACAGAGACATTATTAAGAGATCATGAAATACAGAGATAACTTGTTGGCATTAGACACCGCTAGCATCACTAAACGGCCTAAAGGTAAGACTGAAACCTAGTTTCAATCACACCAGACTCAGAAACAAGCTTATCCCCCTTACTCACTCTATGTATTAATGACCAAGAATGATAAAATGCAATGCAGACTATGATAAAATTACATGTATAAATATAAATTCCTTAGATAGTAAAGATCACTGTAGAGTTTACTTATAACCAAACCAATTTTAAACATAATTTTCGGGGTTCCTGGAGTGTCGGATCACCTTGAAATTTGATTCAATAACTTCCCTGCATACCAGTTATATTATGGGTCAAACTTCAAGTAAAACCAAATCACGAAACCCAATGAAAACTGCGGCCAAAGTATGCTTGAGAACAGTTTCCAAAAATATTAATTTATATAACTGTTTCAATTGGCTTTCAACTAGCCAACTTGGGGTAACTTTTTAACCTCGAAAACCTCAATATTTGTCATGATAACCTAAAAGGAACTTGTAGTACTCATGTCCTACTTCCTACTTTCCATAGACTCCCAAAACACTCAAATCATATCATCGATGGAGGAGTTATGAGTTTTCCAATATGGCCTGTCAACTTGGAAAACTTTATTTATTTTGAACTGAAAAACTTCTCCAAATCAATATTTTCACAATTAAATCTTCAAAACTCAATAACAAACACTACGAAACCACTCGATACCAACATAAAAATATTTCCACAGTCCGTGGAGTCAAACTGGATCAAAATCAATAATTAATTCATTCAGAAACCTAATGTAAATTAGTATCAACAATAAAAACATCTCGAAAACAGTTATCAATTGAATCGCATTAGTTCGATTCATAAAAACCTTAACCCATGCCAGTGGAACTCATCCCAAATTGATCCAAATCAACTCAATACATCAATTCTCAACAATCCCTACCAATTTCTATCAAAACCCCGCGAAAGAAATTGAAAAATTGCAAAATTCAAATTGAATTGAGGAAAATGCCCTTACTTGAGAATTTATCAAATTGCGGGCCAAATACCTTGTTTCTACCACGTAAACTTGGCTATAACTGACCATCTCGCGATGCTCTACAGTTTTGAGAAAAAAAACTAGGCGAAAATCGGATGCTGGGAGATTGCGAAGCGAATGAACGAGTTGAGAGGGTTACGGAACGAAATATTTTTCGTTCTCTATTGAGATCAAATGAATGTTTTTTGTTTTGATTTGGTTTTTCATATATTTATATATAAACCTTCAACTGCTTGTCAGCAGCTTAATTTATTTTCATTTATAAATTCTTGAAATCTCTATTTTGACGTGTTTTGGCTTCTGGCGCTCCTTTTGGATCCGTTTTTTACCAAATTAAGCCAACCTCTTGACAAAACACTTGTACTCTATAAAATTTCTATAACACTGGTTTTGGTGACACCAAAACTCCAAAAAACATAACTTTGTCCACAACATAATTGTGGCGGCCCCAATTTCCCACAAACTGGGCACCGCGCGGCCTAAGCCCACGTGGACCCCCGAGCCGTCTCGCAAGGTCAACGTAGGCCTAGTCAGCCTTCCAATCCATCATTTTAAGTAAATTCATAATGTTAAGTTGAGTTATTAGTATTTTTCAAATTGTACAGTTTAGCGGAAGTCTTAAACTTAAAGCAAGTAAAGCAATTAAATTTATCATCATATAAAACATCATTGTAAGAGCAACACCTATTGTGGAAAACCCGGGGAAAAGTACTATGTATATAGGCGACAATACTAAGCAGTAATATATACAAGTATAGTGTCTATCCAGTCTCCCATTTCCCAAAAGTAAAGCAAAATATCAAAATCGCACGTACTAGTAGGTCCTCGACCGCGGGCAGTCAGATAAAGTCGCCCAAAATCCCCTTGCCCCTACTAGCACTGGGATCTGCACTCAACCATCACAAAAAGCCAGATGGAGAGTACAGTTAGTAAGATTCCAACGAAGTACACCGAGCATTTACAAGAAAGTAAATGGATACCAATAAACATGTCAAATAATCATGCGGAAACTAAACAGACAACTGTCCTAAGATCATCACATGAATAAATAACACGAGAGAAACAAAGTGTGTACTCGTCCCTTGATCGACTAAATCGTACTTCGGACCACCAGATCCTTTCATGAGTGCCCCCACTTCCCTTCACCTGGTTCCTCGCGGTGCTTGCCCACACGTGCACCCCGTAATGCAACTCGGTCGCAATTCACCGAGTGCTGATCACACGTGCTACATGACTAGTGTGCCATAAGTACAAGATACGAATATCGGTGGGAGTAACTCGACCACCAACCAAATGTATCACGGAATATAGTACAATAACAAGGAATATGAAATCAACGATGGAAAAGTAAACCCTCGGTGACTTTCGAGATGAAATCTTACGTACCTCGAAAAACGCACTCAAGTCCCACTCACGTCTCGAGATACGTACACGACACCCGACTATGGTATCCTAAGTCCCGATGTTCAATTATACAATTTAGACCTACTTTACTAAGTCATTCAAATCACAATTAAATTAGGTGAAGCAAACCTCACCTCCATCTTTTCGTCGAATTTTGTCGAATCGCACCCCTCGTCAAGGATCGATCGGTCCGACAACGCGCCATCATACAGCAGTTACTGCCGCTGCGCACTGACGCGCTGCTGTCGTCGTCGCTGCCGCGTCGCCCGCTGCGATAGTCGCCGCGCGCCGCCATTGCTTCACTTCACCGCGTCGCGCTGCTGCCGAAGCCGCCTCGTCGTCCACCGTCCGCGGCTCGTTCACCGCGTCGCCGCTGCTGAGGTCCTACCGCGCCGCGCCGCCGTCGCGCCATCGCAGAGCGCAGCGCCGCGCTTTGCCATCGCGGCATCTCGTCCGTCTTCTTATCGCTTGCGCTTCTTGATCCATGTCCGCGAAGCCGCCGCTTGCGAGCTCGCTGGAGATCCCGCCATCCACCGTTGTTGCAACTCGTCCACCGGTCCTCGCTGCTTCTTCTTTGGGCGCCGCCGCCAGCGCGTCCGCTCCCTCGTCGAGCTTCCTTCTCTCTCTCCGCCACCCCACCGTCTTCTCTCCATCTCTCTCGGTTCTCTCTTTCTCTATCTTTCTCTCTCTCTCTCTTTTCCTTTCTCTCTCTTTTCTCTCTCTCTTCCAGATTTAAAAGAGAAAATTATTTTTTTTTATTTGGAGAAAAAGACAAAGTGGAATGATGAGGGATGGGTTGGTGATGTGATGTATGACATGATGGGATGGGTGATGTGACCACTCAATCCCATACAACCCCGTACACCCGCGTATACCTTACTCGTAAAACAACTCAACGATTAGCATTCAAATCTCAATTTGAATATTACTAAATAATACACACATCACAGAAAAATATCATACATCGGTGTCTCCACCCGAGATTCGAAAATACGTATTTTGACGAGTGGGTTCCACATACGACCCTGACCTGGCACGTGGCACAAGTCAAATTTTCGGGCCGTTACAATCTTCCCAACTAAAAGGAATTTCGTCCCAAAATTCAGATTTTATTCAATCTTACCTTGGAACAAGTTGGGGTATCGCCTTCGCACGGTAGACTCTCTCTCCCTAATGAGGCTCTTCAAGGGAGAAACCTTCGAGTAGACCAAATCATCCACTTCATAAGTCAGCCCATCGCGGTATTTGTTCGCGTACTTTTTTTGTCTGTCCTGAGCAGCCTGTAAGCACTGACGAATCAGCCTAAATTCTTTTGTGTGATCTACAACAATCTCAAACCCAACGAGCAGCTACGTCCTCAGGCTTAGTCCAGCAAGCTGGTAATCTGCATGGTTTTCCGTATAGCGCCTCGAATGGTGGCATCCCAATACTAGCCTGATAGCTATTGCTGTAGGCAAACTCACACGTGGCAAAACTCCTCCCATGACCCTCCAAACTGTAGCACACAGGCTCTGAGCATGTCCTCCAGGATTTGAATAAGTCTCTCAGACTGCCCATCAGTCTGCGAATGAAAAGCTGCGTCGAACCGCAATCTGGTACCATACTGCTCCTGCATGGCCTGCTAAAGTTGCGAAGTGAGTCGACTGTCTTTGTATGACACTATAGATACTGGCACTCCGTGCAGTCTGATGATTTCTGGCTCGAAGAGCATGCTTAACTGTGGAAAACTATATTTCATGGAGATTGAGATAAAATGCGCTGATTCCGTCAGTCGATCCACAACTACCCAAATGGCATCGTGCTTGCACAAAGTCGTCGACAACCCATTGACGAAGTCCATAGTGATGCGTTCCCATTTCCACTGTGGGATAGGTAGTGGCTGCAATTGTCCTCCAGGCTTCCTGTGCTCAGCCTTAACCTGTTGACACACCTCACAACTCCTCACATACTGGCTGCCATCTGTCTCCATCCCTGACCACCAAAATAACCGTCGCATATCATAGTACATTTTGGTCCTGCCGGATGCACGTATACCTGGATTTGTGAGCCTCCTGAAGAATACCATCGCGTAACTTTGCCACTGCCGGAACCCACAATCTACCTGGGTGTATCAAACACTCATCAACGGACTCGCGCCAATCTGGGTAATCTGGGCTCTGTGCCATGTCCCTGAACCGCTGATACATCACATCAGCTCTCTGACATTCTAAGACGCCCGGAATAGATATTGTCGGTCCTCGCATCTACCCGCAAATTTGTGCCTCTGCAGTATCTGGAACCTCTGACAAACTCATAGCTGCTGCGAGCTCCAGGTTGTGCAATGGACAACTCCTCTCATGAGTCCCCAACTGACGCGATAAATAAGCTATCACTTGTCTCCTTGCCTCGGTACGCATCTCAATCCGGTGTCACAAGCATCGTAAGAATAGTCAAGTCTTTGGCCGACTCGGGCAACACCAACAACGCTGCAGAAGTCAACTTCTTCTTCGTCTCGGTGAAGGCCGCTTTGCATTCACTGGACCAATGGGAGATCACAACCTTCTTGGTCAATCTAGTCATCGGCGCTGCAATTCTTGAGAAGTCTCACACAAAGCGTCGATAATATCTCGCCAATCCTAACAGCTCTTGATGTCTGTCACGCACTCTGGTGTAGGCCAGTCGATGATAGCGTAAATCTTACTCGGGTCCACTGAATTACTTCAGTCGATGATCACGTGTCCCAAGAGTTTCACCTCTGAATGCCAAAACTCGCACTTACTGGGCTTGGCGTACAGTCTGTGCTCCCTCAAAGTCTTCAACGTCTCTCTGAGATGCCTCCATGATAGTAGTCTGGCTGAAAACGAACGAACTCCTTGATCAACTTCGCCTCAGTTGTTAAGAAGGTCTCGAATGTGATCTTCAAGGGTGGAATTAGTGTCGGTGCCATGGTCAACGTAGTCAATGGTGTAGTGATTGCTGGTAGTATATCGGTAGTAGTGGTCGTGAGAGGGGTCACCGGAACAGTCGGGGCGACACTGTCTGCTCTACAGTAGTGGTGGCGGCGAGTGTGGCAGGGGTCGGTATTGTCGCTGCCTACGCTCGAAGCAATCAAACATCTCCTCGAGCTGCAAACTATGAAGTGCGACCGTGTCGCGCAAGGTCTGATCCGAGTCGGCAGGTGTCGAGCCGCTCGTCTAGCCTCCATCATCCGTATGAAGAACTGGTCGTCTATCCATGTCGAATTTGCAAATCGCGAACGTCCGTATCAGCCTCGTATACGCATATATACGCATATATACTATTACAAATCAAAATATATAACGTATAAGCCTTGGCACTACCCGTCCCATATTCGCTTCCCAACTAGAGTTCTAGGGCAAGTACATCGAGTTTCCACATCTAATAAATTTTTTTTAAGTCTTATGCTCTCTTAGTTAATTTCTCGAGGTTCCAAGAACTCTCGCTCTGATACCACCTGTAGCGGCCCCAATTTCCCACAAATTGGGCACCGCTCGGCCTAAGCCCACGTGGACCCCCGAGCCAGTCTCGCAAGGTCAACGTAGGCCTAGTCAGCCTTCCAATCCATCATTTTAAGTAAATTCATAATGTTAAGTTGAGTTATTAGTATTTTTCAAATTGTACAGTTTAGCGGAAGTCTTAAACTTAAAGCAAGTAAAGCAATTAAATTTATCATCATATAAAACATCATTGTAAGAGCAACACCTATTGTGGAAAACTCGGGAAAAGTACTATATATATAGGCGACAATACTAAGCGAAGAATATATACAATTACGGTGTCTATCCGGTCTCCCATTTCCCAAAAGTAAAGCAAAATATCAAAATCGCACGTACTAGTAGTTCCTCGACCGCGGCGATCGATAAAGTCGCCCAAAATCCCTTTGCCCCTACTAGCACTGGGATCTGCACTCGACCATCACAAAAAGCCAGATGGAGAGTACAGTTAGTAAGATTCCAACGAAGTACACCGAGCATTTACAAGAAAGTAAATGGATACCAATAAACATGTCAAATAATCATGCGGAAACTAAACAGACAATTGTGCTAAGATCATCACATGAATAAATAACACGAGAGAAACAAAGTGTGTACTCGTCCCGGTCAGACTAAACTGTACTTCGGACCCCAGATCCTTTCAGTGAGTGCCCCCACTTCCCTTCACCTGGTTCCTCGCGGTGCTTGCCCGACACGTGCACCCTTAATGCAACTCGGGTCGCAATTCACCGAGTGCCCAATCACACGTCTTTGCAGACTGGTGTGCCATAAGTACACTACGAATATCAAGTGGGAGTAACTCGACCACCAACCAAATGTATCACGGAATAGAGTACAATAACAAGGAATATGAAATCAACGATGGAAAAGTAAACCCTCAGTGACTTTCAGATGAAATCTTACGTACCTCAAAAACGCACTCCGAAGTCCCACTCACGTCTCGAGATATGTACATGACACCCGACTATGGTATCTTAAGTCCCTGGTGTTCAATTATACAATTTAGACCTACTTTACTAAGTCATTCAAATCACAATTAAATTAGGTGAAGTAAACCTCACCTCCATCTCGTCGTCGAACTTCGTCGAATCGCACCCCTCGTCAAGGATCGATCGGTCCGACAACGCGCCACCGCGCTGTTACGCCGCTTGCGCGCGACGATGCCGCCGCCGCCATCGTCGTGCCATTTGTCGTCGTCGTCGCCGCGCGCGCCGCTGCGCTGTCGCGTGCCATGCCGCCGCCGCCGCTCGTTCACCGCGTCGCCGCCGCTGCCGAGCCGCCTCGTCGTCACCGTCTGCGGCTCGTTCACCGCGTCGCCGCTGCCGCTGAGGTCCTACCGCGCCATTGCCGCGTCGCGCGCACAGCCACCGCGCCATCGCGCCATCGTCGGCATCTCGTCCGCTGCTATCGCTCATCGCCGCTGGTCCGCGAGCCGCGCTTCGCGAGCTGTGAAGATCCCGCCATCCATGTTGCAACTCGTCCACCGGTCCTCGCTGCCTGCTGGGACGCTGTCGCCGCCGCGTCCGGCTCGCCCTCGCCGAGCTTCTCGCTCTCTCCGCCACCCCATTGTCTTCTCTCCATCTCTCTCGGTTCTCTCTCTATCTCTATCTTTCCTTTCTCTCTCTTTTCTCTCTCTCTTCCGATTTAAAAGAGAAAATATTTTTTTTTATTTGGAGAAAAAAACAAAGTGGAATGATGAAGGATGGGTTGGTGATGTGATGTATGACATGATGGGATGGGTGATGTGACCACTCAATCCCATACAACCACCACCCGCGTATACCTTACTCGTAAAACAACTCAACGATTAGCATTCAAATCTCAATTTGAATATTACTAAATAATACACACATCACAAAAAAATATCATACATCGGTGTCTCCACCCGAGATTCGAAAATACGTATTTTGACGAGTGGGTTCCACATACGACCCTGACCTGGCACGTGGCACAAGTCGATTTTCGGGCCGTTACAATAATGAACCTTTATAAACCAATTCTCTAGCCATACTAACCAAACTTACATTAATTTGGACTCAATCTCAACCTCGGCCACTACCAACTGACACAAAGCTTGAGGTAAGGTCTTGCACCAACTTCATTCTCATCTTTCAATACCACTTATCCCGACTTGCACACAAACCGAGGCAAAAATCCTCATATGAGGATTAACACTCGCTCAATTAGTTTTCGAGTAACTAGTAATTTTTATGTCACTTGTGCCCTTCAAACACACTTACAACCCCTAATATGAAAAACTGAGGATACACCTCAACACACCTGGACTTCTCGACAAAATACCATATAATAAACACATTAGGCATTCATCAACGAAAAATAATATTTTACCTTATGATCTCCGGTCTGTAGTGCGTGGGTCCCACCTGGATACCTAAACTCCAATTAAAATATAAAAACTTAATTAGCATCCAAATCAAGTTTACAAAATTCTCAGATGTCACAATCTTCCAAACTAATTAAGAATTTCGTCCTCAAAATTTAAACTTACAAGTTACTGAACTAAAAGAGATATGAGAAAATGATCCTTCATATACAATTCTTTTAATCCAAACCCGTAAACCATTTCCAAGGTGAACTGTTAAGTGGACTCAATCACTTTTGTTGTAATTAACAACTCAGTGGTAAAGATCATAACCACTTCAACTTTTTATTTCCAACATTTTGGTTTAATGAAAGTTATAATTTTCGATGAGTTAAATGATCAACTTTGTGGAATATCCAATAACCATTACTATACTACGCATTTCACGTATTGAATCTCATTCAAACATTAATAAATAGCAAGATCTAGGCTATCTTGCTTTTCACAACACCATTTTCATTTTTAACTAAATGTTATTCCACAAACCATTGATAATTCTTTCCATATCTATCCAAACTCTGGGACACATCTCAGTTTACTTTCTCATCACTAATCATCGCTTATTAGAATTGTCAGCCGACCAATTCTTAGACTAATCATCTGTCTAATATATAAGTGATGTACATAATATTTGAGCACAACATTAAATACAAAGTAGAGTTGTAGCGGTAAGTGTCATTATTATATTTTAGGTTATAGTGGTAAGTGTCATTACTTAATTTGATTAGAATTGAGTATTGGATACTTTGAATCTCATAACACAATCGCTTGTGCGATTGTGTTGATGTTTAATAGCTATTCCAAGCTATTATTAGACCACTTCCCCAATACCTTAACTTCTTACAAGTTGATCTTATCACTACAATTTTCATTTTCAAATTAGAGATTTTTATCGATCTTTTTTCTATAACAATACCTAATCTGGTGTTAACAAAGATTACTTCTAACTTGTACATTTCCATTTGGTTTGTTAGTTTTTTATTCGACTCATAGAACCAATATACTCAACGTCACTTATGGATAAGTAACCTGAGTAATAAACAATCAAAATTTTTAGTGCTTCTGTTTAGAAGTCGTTTGAATATTTTTAACAGTGGTTCAGTTCAAATTTTCGCTTTGAGTTTTATTTTGGATAGGAGACGATACTTTGCTTTAAAGTATTTTATTTTCGTAGAAACCACTGAAACAACTTGACTGATCCAATCACAATTCTATCATGATTTTCCAGTCAAATTCAGTTTATCTAATCAATTTCTATTTTTGAAACCACGTGTTTCTGCTTTCTTTGTTGAGGGTGTTTTAACATTTTCTTAAGCGTTTTATAATTGTAATAGTTTGATACTTTCGATTTCCAAGAAATCCATGTTTAGTACTTACGTACCTAAATCATTCGGATTTCCCTTTTCAACCAATTTCCTATTGGTTTCATAACTGATACTTTCATCAGTTATATTAGTACCGAACTACTTACAACACCTTTGTTAATTTAGACTTCCCGAGTCTATTTCACTTCTAATTACGTTCAGTTTCAATTCATAAGTATATTCTCTCTTTTAATTATTCGTTTCTAATCTTACTCGTCGTATTTTACGAGTTAAGTATCGAACGGAAAAGGATAATAAACTTCATATCGCATATCTAGCGATAATATATACATACAACACATATATAAATAATAATTCAAATACCCCTAGCTCACGGTCACTTCCCAACTAACCACGCTCAACCACTCTTTGGTTTTCAACCAAATTTTATCCTCAATTGAGCCAAACCTAGGCTCTGATACCAAGTTTGTCAGCCTCTTCGTCATTAAAACGATTGACCGACATAGATTATCTTAATCCCCTAATAATCTAGGCAGCCTAATTCATTCTTTCAATTTTAACCTCAAAATAATATTTATTTCAACCTTAATAATGCTCCAAATTGTGATTTATCCTCATTGAAACTCAATTCATGATTTGTTTAATTGGGGCAAATTGAGAAATCATTCAGATTATTCTTCATATTTTGTAAAAATTTCGGCAGCACTTTCCTAAAAAATGGCATGTCGGAAAACTTTCACCTAATAGATAGCAGAATAAGGAGATACCTAGAAGGACTCACAACTCCCCGCAATTCATAATATATATCAAAATCAAATTTATTAACTAACTTAGAGTCTCTGATAGCATAATCGTAACTTACATATCCCAAATAGACAAAAAATGAAACATAAACCTTTCAACATATTTTAAACTAGCTGAGGGGACTCTCATAACCATTCAACGAGATTTTACGTCCTACACTCACCCCAAGAATCCCAAAACAATATATATATATATATATATATAAACAATTTAAAACAAGAATGTACTTTAAATTGAAAATAATCACCACAATATTCAAGTCTTGTCCATTCGTCAATTTTCTTCATATAGAATCTAACATCATCAAAAACAACTCGAGGATGTCAGGTAAGTAAGTTTCTACATTGATTTATACTCCTGCAATTGTTAGTCTGATACATAGAGACATGTAATTGCATTTCTAAATAAACAATAAGATATATACGTCAACATGACATGCAATCCACTCAGTCACTGTCTCATAACTATAATCAGACGTCGACTTTCAAAAATAGTACAAAGATAGTTTTAAGAGATCATAATATACAGAGATAACTTGTCGGCATTAGACTTCGTTAGTCTCACTATATGGCATAAAGGCAGGACTGTAACCTAGTTTCAATCAAACCAGACTTCGAAACAAGCTTATACTCACTCTATGTATGAATGACCAAGAATATTAAAATATGATGCAAACTATGATACAATTGCAGGTACAAAGATAAATTCCTTAAATAGTAAAGATCACTGTATGGTTTACTTACAACGAAATCAATTTTGAACATAATTTTTGGGGTTCCCGAAGCGTTGGATCACCTTGAAAATAAATCCAATAGCTTTCCTGCATACCCAGTTATATTATGGGTCAAGCTTCAAGTGAAACCAAATCACGAAACCTAATAAAAACTACGGCTAAAGTACGCTTAAGAATAGTTTGCAAAAATATTAATTTATAATTGTTTCAACTGGCTTTCAACTAGCCAACTTGGGGTAACTTTTTAACCTTGAAAACCTTAATATTTGTCATGATAACCTAAAAGGAACTTGTAGTACTCTTGTCATACTTTCTATAGACTCCCAGAACACTTAAATCAAATTACCGACGAAGAAGTTATGAATTTTCCAATATAGTCTGTCAACTAGGCAAACTTTATTTATTTTGAACTGAAAAACTTCTCCAAATCAATATTTTCGCAATTAAATCTTCAAAACTCGACAACAAACACTATGAAACCACTCAATACTGACATAAAAATATTTCCTAGCCAGTGGAGTAAAATTGAATAAAAAACAATAATCAATTCATCCATAATCCCAATGTAAATCAATATCAACTATAAAAACATCTCAAAAATAGTTATCAATTGAATCGCATTAGTTCAATTCATAAAACCCTAACCCACGCCAGTGGAACTTATCCCAAATTGATCCAAATCAACTTAATAAATCAATTCTCAATAATCCCTACCAATTCCTATCAAACCCCCACAAAAAAAATTAAAAATCATAGTTCAAATTGAATTGAAGAAAATGCCCTGAATTGAGAATTTATCGAATTGCGGGTCGAATACCTAGTTTTACCATAGAAACTTTGCTAGAACTGACCATCTCGCGATGCTCTACAGTTTTACGAAAAGAAACTGTCAGACCCTACCTAATTAGGGCATCTGACCGGCCTAGATTACTTTAATCATTTGATAATCTAGCACACTTAACCTCTTCATCAATAAACAATTAAGATAAAAATATTGTAATCATCAATTATAAAGTATTATCAATCACAAAAGATTCTAAACTGAATCTTAAACCTTAAAGTACGTTTAAATGAATTCAATAATCCTCAAAGTTCATTTAGATTGATCACATTATTCTCAAGATTCCGTAAAAAAAAATTGACAGCACCTCCTCTATTTTTAAACCTACATCGAAAATTTCGACCTTCAAAAATCTTCAACAAAACCTGCTCAGCTTTGGTGGAAATGCCGAAGGACTCGCAATCCACCCATAACAATATATATTTCATCAACTAAATTATATATTCATTCTAACTTGATTTAAAGTATCAAAGTTCTTAAACTAGCATTACATTAGTTCCAAAATAATCTCAATTCTTCCCAAAACCGATCCAACCATTCCAAAATAGATCATAATCACACTTGAACCCAAAAACCCATTCATATAATATTATATTAAAAAATAATACATACAGAGATAAAAGAACTAAGCAAGTCACATAAATTCGGAAAGCTTTCCCTTTCCCTTGTTGCTGCTAGAACTTGTCTTTATCTAATTATAAAAATTCAATAATGGCATATAAGTAAATCCCACACTATCCAATACACCTGTAATAATCAAATGCATATTAATCCAAAAGATTAAACGAAGAATACAGCCTAAGGAATTTAAATACAACTGTGAATTCATCTCGTTTTTGTTATCCGACCATAATCCGATAACGTTCTCTGAAAATGGTAAGTAAACAATAATAAAGACTCATGTTTGGGGAGTATAATCAAACGAGTCTCATTCCTCAACACTATAGAAGTATGATCTAGTTCAACGTGATCTCATGATAACCAAGTGATGTGAGGTATCAGTGACTCCAGCCCTCAAGCATAATATAATGTTCTATAACCATGATATAGTCTACACTATAAGGAGACTCGTAATGTCATAACATCCCAAACCGTATAAGCATGTACAATAAAAATGCAATATCAACGATCAATGCAATTTATACGAAATTATAATCATACGATGTAAATGTTACTATGGGATTTACTTAACCTTACAAACGCAATATCGCAACTCCCTTGCACTCCGAGTTGGAAAACTAGTCCACACAGGGCTCCAATCAGGGTCCTACAATTCAATAATACATCATGTAAGCTTCCACAATAACTTCACTATTTTTCCAATTTTTTGCAATTTAATTGAGTCAATAGCATCTCGAAACCCCTAAAATACTTCCAAAATAAATTATCCGATGCTCGGATTTCATTTTTGACTCAAAATTATTGTTCGGCATCGAGAATTACGTTATCTAGGCTTAAATATAAATATTTCAGTTTTTTTATATAATTATCAGTCATACTCGATCCGAAAACCCCGGAATCCCTCCAAATCAACTCTTTGGATATTCATATCCTAATTTTGACTTCAAATTGTGATTCGAAATCGAAAATTAACTTAGACTAAGCTTTAAAACAATTTTTCAAATTTCGAACATTTTTGGATATCATAACACGCATTGCGAGAAAAATATCCGATATAGCCTCAATAAAATCTCAAAATCCTCATTTTTCATAAAAACCCTCAATTTTTATGAATTTATCAAGAAATCTCATTTCTCATAATTTCTCTAATTTCCAGGGATTTTATTTTAATTTTTTTCTATTTTAAAAATACATTTTTAAATAAATTAACTCTCTCTGTTGCGATCTCCCCCTCTATAGTTTTTTTTTTTTTTTTTTTTTCGTTTGGGGTCTGGGCATGATTCACCTTTGCCACGACCCTTGGGTCGTCTCCTTCCTCGGATCTTCTTCCCCTCGCCTCCTCCCTCAACGTTTTATAGTGAACTGTTTCGTTTTTGTTTTTTTTTTTTTTTAATAAAAATCGATCCTCACGTCCTCCTTTCTCCCTCACAGTCTCAATCACATCCTCATCATCTCTTAAATCCGAAATCATCAAAAACCAGTCCCCTATTTCAATCAACAATCCTTAAAATAAAAAATTTGATTTCCATAAGCCTTACCTCAACGCCATCACACTCCTCAGTCACGGTCTTCAATCTTTCTCAAAAAAAAAAACTGATTTCACAGTGACAAAGAGAGAGAGAGAGAGAGAGATAAAAACAGTGATGGTGATGAGACGAAGAAGATGAGAAGAGATGATGAACGTCACAGTGAAGGAGACGATGATGAAGACGATGAACAGTGGGATTACACCCGCGTTCGATTTCGGATTTGGTTATATGAGGTCAAATGACTGTTTTACCCCTCTATTATTATCCTTCCACGTGTAAATCAAATGCCCTTTTGGGTAATTTGGCCATTTCTTTTTACTTTCATATTTATCTCTTCAATTTTTGTCTAAACTAAACCCCGAAAAATACCTCAATTTCGCCAAAAGTTAGAAAATTTACCAAAGTGCTCCAAAACTTCTAAATACCTGGTCTCGCACGCAAATCGAGGTGTGGGTCCCACGTCAGTTCGTTAAGTCCGTTTAAATATAGAAATTCAAATTTTTAAACTTAATTATAGTTATTTTTCGCGAAATCTGAAACGATAGTTTAGATAAACGTTTGAACTATATCGACACTCATTTCAACACGTATCTCGAGATAATACTTTGAAATTATCAAAATTGGAAAAAATTCTCCAACGCACTCTTAAACTCACAAACATTGCGTATACACTCCACTTAACCCTATTTCGCGTCGAAATAATGTATAATACATCAAATAGGCACTCGGCACATAAAAATAATATTAGATTTTATGATCTCTGATCCGTAACGCGTTGGTCCCACCTCGGATACCTAAATCTCAAATTAAATCAGAAAATACTTAATTAGTCGCCTAATCATGTTTATAAAATTCTCGGATGTCACAGAAACCGGACGAAAATCGGACGTGGGAGATTGCGGAGCGAATGACCAAGTTGAGAGGGTTAGGGAACGAAATATTTTTCATTCTCTGTTGAAATCAAACGAATTTTTTATTATTTTGATTTGATTTTTTATATATTTATATATAAACGTTCAACTGCTTGTCAGCAGCTTAATTTCTTTTTATTTATTAATTCTCAAAATCCCTATTTTAACGTGTTTTGGCTTCCAGTGCCCCTTTTAGATCCGATTTTTCACCAAATTAAGCCAACCTCTTGACAAAACAGTCATACTCCATAAAATGTCCATATCATTGATTTTAGTCACACCAAAACCTCAAAAATCTTAACTTTGTCTACGACATGCTAAACCTTTATGGACCAATTCTCTAGCCGTATTGAACCAAACTTACACTAATTTGGACCCAATCTCAACCTCGACTACTACCAACTAATATAAAGCTCGAGGTAAGGTCTTGCACCAACTTTATTCTCATCTTATAATACCACTGATCCCGACTTACACGCAAACTGAAGCAAAATCTTCATATGAGGATTAACACTTGATTAATTAATTTTCGAGCAACTAATAATTTTTATGTCACTTGTGGCCTTCAGACACACTTACAACCCCGAGTATGAAAAATTGAGAATACGCCTCAACATACCTCGACTTCTCGAGAAAATACCATATAATACACACATTAGGCATTCATTAACGAGAAAATAATATTTTAACTTATGATCTCCGGTCCGTAATGCGTAGGTCTTACTTCAGATACCTAAACTCCAATTAAAATCCAAAAATACTTAATTAGCATCCTAATCACGTTTACGAAATTCTCGGATGTCACAGTTAATGCTATCGTATTTCTATTTTAATGCATTTTATCCAATAGGTAGATTTACAGTGACAAGGATATGGCTATTTTTCATTGAATATAGGAAAATCGATGGTTTTGCTAAATACTATGAACCTATTATGAATTAGGATTTAATGATTCCAATATTTTATGTGATATAATTATAACTAAGTTATGATGTAATGTAATGTTCGTGTGTTTGAATGCAATCTAAGTATATCGGGGTTTGTTTAGATATTCTTATTATATTGAGTTTGAATTTCATTCGATTAAGTTTGTATTGAATTGTTTGAATTAGTTTACTTAGTTTTGTTGGGTTTTTGGGGTTCATACGCAGCGAAAAATTCAAAACAAATTTTGAAAAACCCCAACAGGATCGAAAATAAGTTCCATTAAACTAAATCTACGAAAGTAAATCATACCTTATTCTGTGATTTCCTTTTGATTGTTCGATTTTCATGACGTTCAAGTGCGCGTCCTCTATCGAAAATCCACACACGAACGGTGACCAAAATTTGGAGTGCTAGCCTTAAGAGAGATTGAAAACGATTTTTCTTTCTCTCCCTAAATCCAGAGAACTCAAAAATTGTAAAACGAAATCTTATTTCATTTTTAGGGATCCACCATTTATTTAAATGTGTAGATAAGCCCTCACTTAAAATCCTATTCGTAATACAACTATTGTATTTACGTAGTTTAAGCAAATTACACATACGTCTCTATTAATAAATTATCATATAACAAATCGTAAGGGCTTTTATGTCATGAATTTTATCATATAAAATTCATTACTTTAGACCAATTGAAATTGTGCAAAGCCATTCTTTTTGTACGACCCAATAGGTTCATGCGACGTTGGTAGTGAACCAAAAACCATTTTGGCACACAAGTCATAAGCGGTCTCTAGCAAGGCATTATGACTACCCAAGTAGCATGAACATAAACATCGATACAACCTAATTAATAACGTATATCATATCCTTTTATCGTGCGATATCTTTTGATTAAACAAAAGGCATGGAAAGTCACCCTTAATGTCCAATCGTACTAGTTTCGATCTTTAGGTAAATTGAAAAACATCCAAGTGACATTGATCATATCAATTCACATGGACTAGGCCATTATCAGTCTATCTTATTGAGGGATCCACTGATAACTCTCTCTATACGAGAGTGACAAGTTATATCTTGATTACACACCTTCACATATTATTCACACGATAACCAATCACAATCTTTATAATTGTCCGATTAAAGACAACATTTGATTGTGTCAAATTATCATGCTCCTAATATTGAAGCCTATGGTAATCTCAAGTCGAATGACTAAATGATATACCTATCATGAGTAACACCTATGACTTAATCCATATGGTGTTCTCATAGCGGGTCGGTCCAGTATCATATTTCCTAATAAGTACTCATGATCTTAATTCGTATCCCTATACGCATGATCATCACATCACCATCAATCAAGATTCACACTAGTCTTAATTCATTATAGTTCCCAGTATAATGACCGACTATGGACATTTACGATATTTCAACAAATACCCATGGATCTTACCATAGGGTAAACATGCAATCACTTATAATAAAACATCAAATTAAACCTCTATTTTATTAACTAAAATTATAAGATAAACAATGTTTGTAGATTGACCTAGGGCACATGCCTTAACAAGTTTGGTTAATTACGTTAGTACTCATAGTTTTTAGTTATTTAGTATTTTAATTCCCGTTTAATTAGATTAAATAAGTTAAGAAAAACAAAAAAAATATTTTCCTTAGAAGTTTGCAAAATCCCTGTGAGGAGGGATATATTACTTACCACTACTACAAATAATAGAAAAATACGGGAAACTTGTGCACGCTCGACAGGTGTCATAGAGATAGATTCTAATAAATTTCACAATTCGATTTATGATTCTTATCATAACTAGTATCAAGGCATGATTGAGAATAAAACAAACCCGCGCTACATTCCTAACCAAATCCTTAGCCTTGAGAAGTTCTTGATGGCGTTCCTCGAGTATCTATATTAAATATACGCTAGGTAAGTTTCTGCATCAAATTATACTCGTGACTTCCAACATGTTTTGAGTAAGTTAAAGTTTTATTTTAAGTGATTTATCAATTCCAAGTTGTTAACCTTTCCACAAGCTTTCCAACGGTAAAAAGAACGTTGAAAACAGAGTTAAAATGAAGAGGTTACGCTACTTTTACAAACCAGTAAAAATCAGTGTGACTGACGCTGTAGCGGCGCCGTGGGTTTACCCACACGATGTCAGGACTGCGCCCGGATAGCTTCAACACCACTATGACTCCAAATCTTCATCCCATTGATGTCGTGTCTCTTACACAAACGGCGCCGTGCATGTATATGCATAGCGTCAGTGCCGGGGAAGCCCTGAATTTCCAGACTTTCTTTTTCCAGACTTCCAACCAATTCCCGACTACTTTGGGACTTCAAATACATAAAAAACAGTCTGAAATTTAAGGTTCCATCAACTCATATCAATCAAATACCGTTTCAAGCGAATTTATACAAAACATGCCTATAATCCAAAGTTTTATTGGGAAACCTTTCCAAATTAGAAAATACGATTCAAATGTCGAAAACATGATTTCAAAACACCGCAACCTCGGATTCAAATCAACGTCCCATCGAAAATCATGTGCTCATCACCGCTTTGAATCAAAACATAAATTTGAACTCCAAATCAATACATATAATCATTGGAACTATGAAGAACATAAGTTGAAGTGTGAAAACCTTGTAAATCACTTTGAAAACTTAGGGCAAACCAAAATCCGAGATTACACACCCATAATCAATGATTTCCATTCAAGATTAACAAATTAGGTTATGAGATTTACCTTGTTTTAGTGATCCTTAACTTGTGGATATGATTTTAGTTCTCTAACACTCCAACCCTAGCCTCCAAGTTGTGTATGTTGAAAAGGATTACAGCTGGGTTACAATTTTTATTTATATATGTCTCAAGACCTAGCGTTTAAGTGACCAACTCCTAATCCTTGATTTTATATGATGCCTATTAGTTCTAGGACCATCCAACTTCCCTAATTAAGTCTATCCAACTTGGGTTGTTACCAATTTACCCTTACTTGTTCCACAAGTAATTATTTTATTATTAGTAAATAATACACATAAATAGGCATATTAATTCCCAAAATCATATTTAATTATTTAATTATTCTAAATATAAGTTTATTCCTAAATTCGGGGATGTGAGCGTCACAACAAAGATACTGTATAATGCAAGATAGAATAATAAAATCCCAACAATGATAATTCAACAAGATTACAATGATCCATGAATACCATAGAATCAAGAGAAATGGAAACTAGATATTTCAATTATTGAGCCTGAAAACCTACGTAGCTCATCAACGGATAACCCTAAACTACTATAAAGGACATCTAAACTACTCTTGTGTCAAACACCTACATGACATATCAAAGAGAAACCCCGAACTGTCATGAAAGACATCAAAAAAACACTTATGAAATATGAACAATTATACATATCAAGATATCATAACAACCATAGAAGAAGGTACTGGTGGTCGCCGGCTCTTCAACTCAAGGTGTAAGCATGCATTCATCAATATAAGTATACCAGTTCTACAAGCGTTCATTTCAAGAGAATACAAACGATATAACAAGTACGATCAATAAGAATGTATAGATAGATTCCAACTAATATCACAATTTTCTATGTGAGCTCTATATAGCTGATATAAGACATGATTGAGAATACAACAAACCCTACTTACCTCAAAACGCTGCTATCATATCCAATGTTAGTCTGGGAAGTTCATATCTAATTCTCCTCATGTCTTCATTGGTATAGGTTCATGTCTATTATTATTGTGTTTTATTTAAGATAAGTTTAATCAATTCATCGAAATATTCCGACACATTATAAACCTATTTTCGAGTCAAAGTCACGCCTTCGCCGTGGTGTTGCCACGGTGACAAAAGTTTTTAGGGTCAGTTAAGGGTAAATTACCACTACCCCAACCCTTGCCTAGATGGTATAAACCTTGATGAGACTTGGCAAATCTCGAAAAACTTTAAAAACCCAACCCGTTCTCAAAAACCTTCCAGCACTCCTAAAGCAGTTGGCTTACCCACAAGGCGTTGGGAGAAATTGCTGGAGTTGCAAACTGGCAGAATCGTAATTGGTCTTGGCGATGTCCAGTGATGTACGTTGTAGGTCACGGTGCCAGAGATCGCTGGATCAAGATCTTTGTTCCCTAGTCAGCGTCGTGGTTAGCGTTGTATCGCCTATAAGCGAGGCGCTAACGTGGCGCTGAATGCGAGATTGAGTTTTTCAGGAAAGAAACCCAATTCCTCCACTCGCTGATCCGTCCAAACCTGACCAAAATAGTTGTAAATACTTCGTTAAACTCACATAAATATTTTCATAAATCACATTAAAGACCCAAATTACAAATCCACCATTAAAACATAGATTTGATAATTCGTTTGAATGAAACCATCAGAACAACATTCAAATCACAAATCTATTGAAACCATGATTTCCTTTCAAACTAAATAAATGAGTTGAATTATTTGAATATTAGAGAAGATGAAACAAGTTATTACCTATTTGACGTAGATTCGATGTTGGTACATATCCATCATAAATTCACTACACTAGCTTTTTAGGGTTTCCTCCTCTTATTACCTAGTTAACGTAGATTCGATGTTGGTACCTATCCATCACAAATCCACTACACTAGCTTTCTAGGGTTTCGTCCTCCAACTCTTTGTTTATTTCAAAACTAAAGCGGCTACGTGCCTTTAATGTGGTTTAAATAGTAAGCTTATGAGATTAAAGTTTGGTTTACCAATGCAAGCCTTACATCTCATCTTAATCTCTTTAAGTTCTAGGATAATCTTCCAGTCCACATTAAATTCATCTTTGCTTATCAAATTCCTAAAATACCCATATGTGTATCATTTACCAAACTATCATTATTCTTTGTTTAAACCATTTAACAAGTTGTTTAAGTTTACTTTCATTAACTTATGCTTAATTTCACAACTAAGTCAACTAAATAATATATTATACATACATTAATCACACTATTTGACAAGTACCATGCATATTTATCAAATTAACATCGATATCGGGACTAATTATCAGATTTAAAAATTAGGGGCATTACATGCCCTCCATTAAGTTGAAGTTTGGTTCCACCCTGAGCGGACATGTGCATTTATCTTGAATGGAAAAAGAAGTTTGACGAAACACATTTTTCATGTTGAATTCTAACAAGGCCAGTCTTGGCATTTTGGGGGCTTAAGGCGAAATCTTAAAATGGGGCCTTCAATAAAATTACTTTATTTTTCAACTTATATCGTCATTATACTTAAAATTATTTTAAAATACTTTCCCTTTTTCTTTTTCTCTTTTTTTCTGAACTTGAGGCCGACAATAAAAGTGTAATAATATACTTATGACATGTTAAGTTATAAAAGGGTTAGAGGAATGAAGGAGCACATGAGGGGGAGTGGTAAGAAATTAGAGGAAGTCAAAAAGATATATCTTACTTACTAGATCACATAAATCGAGTGAGATTTTATAGGATTGGAAAGTTAACTTACAATTCCATAAATAAACTATTTTTTTCATGATGAGAACTTTATACCCCCAAGTTTAAGTTATAATATTTTTTTTTTGATAAGAAAGAAAAAACTTGCCCCACGGGAGTTCGAACTCATGACTTCTTACTCTCAAACCTCATACCAAATCATTAGGCCGCCCAATTAGCTCATGTTTAAGTTACAATATGAGGGCTTTTGTTTTCTTCTTTTTTAACAAACACATCGGCTTGCCAAAGCATCTATGGAGAGATGGTAGAAGCATCACTTGCCAAAAAGGTAAAGTTTGTGAGAGATCGTGAGTTCGACTCCCACTTAAGTAAAAAAAACATGAACACATCAGCCTTTTTTTTTTCGATGAACACACATCAATTTCTTTTAGTAGGGCTAAGGTAAACTTTGAAATATATTTAAGTTTTTATTTCCTAAACTTATATACCCAAGTTAATTAACATATAGACAAGGGGCCTTCTTTTTAGTGGGAGCCTCAAGCGGTAACCGTATTGCCCCATTTAGACACACTCCTGAATTCTTATTATAGGAGATAATTCAGCTAATTCAAAATTATACTATATATAATGGCAATCCTCCCTACAATTCTATTAAATAAAACTTTGCGATATTGCATATATTGCCCTTAATTTGTTTTCTCTTATTGGTTTTAAAAATAAATGGCAGTTAGAGGATGATGGTGTTTTTGGTAGACAAATTTCATTCAAATAAAACTTTCCTTAATCTTCTCAACTTCCATATTTGATAACTACTTAAGCGGAAGTTGTTGATTTTGTTTGCTCTCTCACTCACTCTCTCCTCCACGTTTCTCTCTCCCATCCATGCACGTTTCCTCTCTCTTTGTAACTTTTATGGGTTTAGATTAGTTGAAAATCACTTTCTTCTTTATCTTATGTACTTTCTGGATTGATTTGAAGTTCTTCTCATATAAATGTGATTATAAATGTGATTAGAAATAATTAGATCTATACTTGGCAATAGAGAGGTGAGTATTGTTATACATGGGAGACTCAACCAATAAATGATGAAAAATGATTACTTTTGTTGCTTTATTTTCAACTCATGATGCTACTTTAAATCTTCATTATATTATTTTTTATTTTTATTTATTAGGAATTAGCTTTTTACTATGCGTACGACACATATCACTCAATTTAGTGTTTTTTTGTAGTATTTAGTGTTTTTTTTTGTAGTATCACTTAATCTATATAATTAATTTGACGTGTCTCTCTTGCATTTGCAGTACATCTTTTCGTCAAGCATATTTTTATGGACAATATCTACGTGAACACTTACTTTCTATATCAATTTGTTTAAATGTTTCTACTCTTTTGGATTTTTTTCTTGATCAGGATTTGATTATATAGAAACTAGGTATTTTGTTGGAAGCTCATCGTTGACGATGTATACGAATTAGGTTTGTATTTTGTTTTTAGATAAATTTGATCCATAGGCGGAATTTTATGAATGTTCCGCCCTAGTTTTATAATTATTGTAAAATAGTATATACATTGCAAGTGTAGGTCCCTTTAAACAATTTCAATGTGATATGATTGGTCTTGAGGGTATGAATTATTAGATTGTGTAGTTTTAATTGATTAAATAAATTCTTGAAGTAGATCTGCTTTCATTAAATCTTTTGGGTTTTTCTTTTTCTTATTAGATAATAAAGGGAACAATTTGTATTGATAAGAAGAGATATTTCTTGAAAAGAAGATGGAGGGATTCTAGAGAATGCCCTGGTTGTGTGTAACAAACATTGAATCACGTATACGTATATAAAAAAGAAAAGAAAAAAGAAACTACTGCATTACAACGTATTGTTCAACCTAAAACTATACATCACATGTAGCACACGTGCCCGTCGACTAATTCGTCCACTCAGTAATCCGTGCTTGAGGATTTTTTATTTTAATTTTTTTTACTATCCATCTTTATTTCTGCGTTTAAAATGACACTTCGGAGGCAAAATCGAAAAGAAAAATCAAGTGCGCGGCAGCGACTCCCTCTAATCAAAATTTCAAAGCGAACAAAAAAACACAAGCTTTGTCAACAAATTGAGCGCCAGGTCACCGATCCGCGCCTTCTCTAGCTTAAAATCGCATCCGTCCATTCTTCACTTCTCAATGCATAAACAACGGTGGAAAATGTATTTCACATCTCAAACACAGCTCCTCTAAGATCGGCTCATCTCCTCGTTCAAAAATCTAATATAAAAGGCCTCGGAGACGCTCGTATAGACGTAATTCGCGAGTCCAACTTCTCCAAGAAAGAAAGCAGAAATCCATTTTTGAGGTTTGTCTTCCATTTTTATTGAGTTTTAGTTAGATTTAGGGTTTCAGTCTGTGATCGCTTTTCGATTTCTCTCTCTGCTTGTTTTCTCAACCGTGCTGTTAATTTGTTGAAAAATTTGTGTTACTGCCATGCCGATTGAAGTGATTCGAGTTGGGGATTCAATTTCTGGTTTCGTTCTGTATGAGCAGAAATTCGATGTCCCGTTCGTTGTGCTATTTGCTGCTGTAATGTCTTCTTTAGCGTAATCTTGGATTCTCGAGCCTTTTTAACTATATCGATATGAATCTAGATTTCTGTATTATTACATCCATAATACCAGCATGAGTTGCATTTGAATCCATGCTTCCTGTTCAATTCATTCTTGGATACCTTCAATTTTTGGTATTTTGTGATTGTTTCTGATTTGAAAACTAGGGTTAGGGTTTCACTCTTCCGTTTCCGATTCTGATTATTCAATTTCCTCAACAGAGTTTACGAATTTCTTCCGACAATGTCGGGGCGTGGTAAGGGAGGCAAGGGGTTGGGAAAGGGAGGCGCAAAGCGTCATCGCAAGGTACTCCGCGACAACATCCAAGGCATCACAAAGCCTGCGATTAGGAGGCTTGCCAGGAGAGGAGGCGTGAAGCGAATCAGTGGTTTGATCTACGAGGAAACTCGTGGTGTTCTCAAGATCTTCTTGGAGAATGTGATTCGCGATGCCGTGACCTACACGGAGCACGCTCGTCGCAAGACGGTGACGGCCATGGATGTTGTATATGCTCTGAAACGCCAGGGGAGGACCCTGTACGGGTTTGGAGGTTAAGGTTCTAGGTTTTAAAGTCTCGCTGTCAAGAAAAGAAGTAGGAATAATGGTTGTTTTGTTCATTTCTGTCTGTGCCTGGGTACTTGTAATTACAGAAGTTAGTTCTCGACCTTGAATGTTCCGTGACTTGTGTGCTTAACTCAAGCTTAGTTTGATATTTGTGATTCTGATGAAGTGTTTTTGTTCAACTTTTATGAATATATAAGGCTGTTAGGTTGCTCGATTGGGATTGGGATTAACATGTTAATAGTCCATCTGTTCTACAAAATGTGCCACATTTTTTACACTTTTTTTGTTCTAAAATATGAAATTAAGCATTAAATGAGAAAAAAATTACAAAGTACATATTAAATTACTTTAAATGAGGGAAATGGGGGTGAAAATGGAATTTTTTCCGAAAATAGGCAATAACGCTTAATCGCGTTATCACATTGGATCACACGTGTTGCGACGTAGACACATAGATAGCGCCTTTTCAAAAGGCGTTATCCATGTGTTATGGCCACGTGGCACAGAAAGTACACCGATAGGCGTTATCCATGTGTTATGGTCACGTGGCATAGAGTACACCGATAGTGCATTTTCAAAAGGCGCTATCGGTGTACATTGCCACGTGGACATGACGCATAGGGAGTACACGAGATAGCGCCTTTTGAGAATGCGCTATCGTATGTATCTTGGACGCTTTTCTGTTGAGACAGACCGGGACGCAGAGAATATATTCTCTCATTCCGGCCTTCGCGAGGAAGAAGGGTACATGCTAGGGTTTAGGGTAGCTCACGGTGTGTTGTAGGGGGGGGGTGGGTCGGGTATTTAAGGAGGGGAGGCGAGGCGGTGAAGGTGTGAAGCGGTGGTGTTGGCGAGAGAGATCGGTGGCGACGGGACGGTACGTGTTGTCGACCGGCGGTGGAGATGGAGTTGATGGAGCGGCGGAGCTGCGCAGTGAGCGAGGAGTTGGCGGAGCTGCGGCAGGTGTCTCGCAGATAAAACTCACTCGAGGCGAGGGTGCGCGAGTCTGCGAGGAGCGGAGAGCTCGCAGCAGGGTGCGCAGAGCGAGGCAATGGGCCAAAATACGTCCCAACGGAGGAGAAGGTGGAGGAGGTTAGTTTAGTAGTTTAGTTAATCGATTTTTGGTTGTTTGTTTAGTTAGTTAAGTTAGTTATTTTAGTTTAGTTAGTTTGTTTTGTTTAGGTAGCTAGGTTAGTTAGTTTAGTTTGGTTAGTTCCATTTAGTTACTATGTTTAGTTTGCTAAGTCAATTAAGTTAGTTTATTTTTTGTTGTTTGTGTGCGATTCGTCACGGCCTTCATTGAACCTCGACACAAAAAACACCACAATGTCATGCACGAAGTTAGGTATGCATCAATTAAGTTAGTTTATTTTTGGTTGTTTGTGATATACCACGATCAACGTAACTACGAAATCAATGAAGCAATCTCAAACGGACAATTGTACATGAAATATGTCATGGACAAACTCACGGAAAATGAAAAATCCGTAAGGAGGCATCACGTCACGTTGATCAATCGAGACATTGGTGAGTTCGAAGTGCAAGTGGAAGACATGGAGATCGCATGCATAAAGGCAACAACACCCAAGTCGTGATCTTAAAGGACCGGGTGTGCGCTTGTAATAAATGGCGATCGTTTGGTTTCCCTTGCTCACACGTGTTAGCCGCATGTGTGTTTATTCGAGTGAGCTACGCGCGAGCTTCATCGAGCCATACTATAGGATAGATGTGTACGCACAATGCTACTCCTACAAATTCAAGGCCATCCCGGATGAGAAGTATTGGCCGACTTTTGGGACGAAGATCATACCCGACCCAAGGTGCGGACGTGGCGAGGGAGACCTAAGGGATCGTGAAGACATAACGAGATGGATCTTCCTAATGTCCAACGGCCTTTGCGATGTGGGATATGTCATCAAGAAGGACATAAAAGAACAACATGTCCAAATAAAGACCGTGAACGCCTTCAAAGGAAAGAGGTACGAAACGCATTGGAACTCGAAAACTTGCCTTTTCCGTCGGCAATAGGATCCCAACTAGGAAGAACCGGTGTGGTATTTGTCGTTCGAGGACATAACAAAAAAAATTGTCCAATCAAACCTCAACCGGCTAATGAAAACTTATAGTCGGTTTTTCTAATGTGTGCAATAACTTAAGTTTGTACCCATGTTGCTTTTGAGCATTTACGAATTTGTTTTTTTGTGAACCTTTATTAAATATTTTTCGTTTGGTTTCGTACAACACCGTAATTGTTTTTATAACATTCATTTGTAGTTGTACAACAATGGATCCAAGTCCTTGAGATCCATCACTTTTGCAACTCCAATCTACACACAGATCATCGCGAACCTGGAGGGCGAGGTAAACCGCTTTTTTACATGAATACGTCAAATTTACAAAGAATAACGTATCAAAAAAACATTAATACATTATCAATTTTAAGGTGTACGAAACAATGTGCGTACGTCGAAGACGTGGGGTCGTTGATCGAACGGTTCGATATCATTCGAGGATGATCCCGTATCTTCGTTCCATGGATTCTATGGGATTTCTCGAGTAGCTTTTTCACCTTGATTGGGCTTTGATTCTGCGTTCGTAGAGAGATGGCGCCCGAGACGCATACATTTCACATGCATTGTGGGGAGTGCACAATTACACTCCAGGACGTGCGAGTACGGCTTGACTTACCTATCGAAGGTATGCTTGTGACGGAACGACGGATACGGACTATGCTTGATGTCTGCGAAAGGCTACTTGGACGAACTCTGTTAGAGATGACGTCATTGGTTGAAAACTTAAAGTCGATTGGCTTGAGCGTAACGTACCAGCTATAGATGATGATAGTGAAGAGGAGGCGGTGCGACGTTATGTTCGAGCTTACATACTACAACTTATTGGTGGTTGTCTTTTCGCCGACAAGTCCAATCGATTCGTACATTTGATGTTCCTACCATTCTTTGGAGGATTTCCAAGTAGTTGGACAATATAGTTGGGGAAGTGCATGCTTGGCTTATTTGTACAGGGGAGTTGTGTCGCGGATCTCGCGCGGGGCACATAAGGTTGCGACGCGTCAATTCTAGTACAATTGTAGGCATGAGACAGATTTTCATTCATAGCACCATGGCGCACAACGTGTTTCTAGAGTTCAACCGCGAACAGTTGATGGAGAACATATGCTTATGGACGTTCCACTCGGGACACATGTAATACAAATATGTTTCATTAATTTGATAAAAAAACTTGTCCAATTTCATTTATCTTAACTTATCGTTTTCTACACGATGGCTCGATGCATTTTCGCTTACACAAAGTGCGACGCACGTCGTATCGGCCTACCTTGAAGCACTCGACTCGCAAAGGCATGACAATGATGTGGTGTGTCAACCATATACTGAAGTCATGGGGTCTCTTCCCGATTTTGTACTAACGGTAACGGTAGTTGGCTTTCGACGTGTCCCCTTGTTTATTTCCACATTGTCGAGTGGCATCGACCAGAAAGGGTTATGAGACAATTCGGCATGGTACAAACCGTGCCACCTCATTGTGCTTATGACGCACAACTGCACCGCCTCAAATTGCATGGACATCATCATAAAAATTGGGTGACTTTTCACGCAAGCTATATACACATGTGGGAAAATCGTGGGGACACCATTGCCACAACGGCACATAATGAAAGGCATGATCATCAAGACTACATGACGTGGTATCGCTCGGTCACTAGGAGATTCATTGGACACGACAGGGCTTTACGTGACTACTCGGTAATCTTCTAACTCTTACTTTTTTTCAAAATCCTAATATCTTATATTGCGTGCTTTGAGCTCATGTTTTTATATCGGTGTAACTTGGTGCATCGACCGAGGCGAGTGTTTATTGAAGATTGGTACGAGCAAGGTCTTCTTTGCTGCGCTGATGAAGGGATTAAAATTTTAGACGAAGATGAAAGGCAAAGGTCTACTCTTTCGCATGACGGAATTGATGTCGAACAAGACATAAATGAGGATAATGAACAGGAAGATGAAGAAGACGATCAGGGCGAAGCAAACAGAGAAGTGAGAAGAAGACGAACACGACCAGAGACTGTGCGGGAACGCACCAGACGTCCTCGTCCTCCACGTCCATCTACTCGGGATCGAGATTGCTGCAGAGAGTAGCGACGTTCTCCTCCAGCCGCGTTCATCTCGTCCGAGATCGAGTAGAACATAGGCGTTGGCGAGAGTAGCCAACGATCATCCCCACCTACTCATTCTTCTCATGGGTACATTCATGCATCGTCCCCAATGCAACCAGAACCTCAAACGTTTGTACTCGGGCCGCCGATCGTTAATCTTCCTCCTTACCAATTAGAGCCTTACGCACCCGGTCGTCGTCATATGTGGACCATGGAATGCCTACACATCAAATGTATCCGTCATTTGCCTCAATACATGCCGAGTCCATATACTCCACCCCTTATAATTATAATATGCCATATAATGGAGATGGCTCATTCATGAACTTGTTGACCATGCCGCAGACCTCATGTTCCTTTCCCCACCGCATACATACTGAAGCCGCATTTTGGGATGGTTCCGCCTCCTATTTTTGGGAGCATCGTGTAGCAGAGGTGAGTCGAGTGAAGCACCACCGAAGAGCATCAATCTACGCGACATCATTCAATGCAAGACCAGCAACCTCAACAACCTCAACCGGATGTACAAACACATCTCCGACTAGACATGAGTACGTCCGGTTTGCATCACCGAGCAACAACGTCAACGTAACCGTCGTAATAGACTGCGTGATGAGTATCTGTGATTACTCTATAATATTCCATAACAGAAACTCATCACTGTGAAAGATATATATATATCTCGAAAATTTAGAAGATTCGAACTTATAACCTTAAGGAACTTCAATTAATTAAACAACTAGTAGCTAGCTAGGTCCTAACCAATGCATGAAACCCTGGGTTGGTTCATTTACCTCCAAGTTGGTTGGTGCTTTACTTTTTATTTTTGGTCAGTTTTAAGTACTAATTTTAATAGTCTAAGCTACGGTATCCAAGTTATTTAAGTGATTGACTTAAAATTCGGTGCTTAATCAATAAATTTAATCAATCTTATTGATATTATACTCAATTACTTAAAGAAAAGTCTCAAGCCGAATCATATAAAAGAATATAAAGAGAGGGATTTCAATGTGAGTATGGCTAGGCCAGAGCTTTACCAAGTTAGGTGTTTTGCTAATTTGTGTATACACCTTAAGTTACTGCAGTCGTTTGAGGTTAAAAGTAATTTCTTTTCAACAGGATCCTATGGAGTCCTGGCCTTTGCAATCTATAATTTTGAATTGATTGCCCCAGGGCCTATATAGAACTATAATATATGGTTATTTGTTTTATTTTACATTTTAGCAGTAACTATTTGGGTGTACTGCAACTACTTGTGTGCAAATTTACTTTCCGTAGCTTGCAAGTGTCAATTTCAAATTTTGGATATTTTGTCACCAATTTATGAGAACAAATTACAAATGTACTTTACCTTTTAGTTTAAACCCCGAAAAATATGTGTGGTTTTTTTTTTCCTTTTTCTCTAAATTTAGGCTATGTCACCTTTCCAACAGGCGCTATTAGTTGGGTAGATTTTTTTCGCTGACGTGGGCGCTATTCGTGAACCATAGTCCACGTATGACGCGTGAACATGAGTCGCCCGAAAGTTGGTTTTACTTATTGGTTAATTTGGTATGAACACTAATGTAAAAAGTAAGGAGTTCGAGTCATTGTGGGTAAGTTCGTTTCTTTCTAACTCTGACGAGTTGCTCTAGTGGTAAGGTGAAGGTAGGACTATGTGGGTTACGTGCACGATCTTAAGTTCGATTCCCCACGGCTCCCAAATGTTGGGCCTGATGGTCTATTTCACCAATTTCAGGGTAAATAATACTATTTAAATCTAGATACACATGGTTAATCAAAAAAATTCAAAATTGGTTTATTTTTTTTACGAAAATAAACTGCTTTAGTGCATATTCAAAATTGGTTGTCATTGTCGAGATCGCTTAACTATCAATTACGTGGGTTAGCTCACTATTAGGATATGGGGCCTCGATCTTATATGCAAGAAGTCGAGAGTTCGAGTTTTCGTGGAAGAGGCTCTCCATATATATTTTAGATATTGCTACATCGAGCCACTCTTCATCACATAATAAAATAGCCGTGATTCCTCAAGAAATTAAATACCAATTCATTAGATTCTATGATTTCCTTTCTCATGTAACCTTGCCACAACAATGCCGTGATCCTTTCTTTCCTACAGGATCCTATGGAGTCTTGGCCTTTGCAATGTATAAATTTGAATTGATTGCCCTAAGGCCTACATATAACTATAATATATGGTTAGTTGTTTTATTTTATATTTTAGCAGTAACTATTTGGAAGTACTGCAACTACTTGTGTGCAAATTTACTTTCCGTAGCTTGGAAGTGTCAACTTCAGATTTTTTATATTTTGTCACTAATTTATGAGAAAAAATTACAAAATTACTTTACCTTTTACTTTAAACCCCGAAAAATAAGTGTGGTTTTTTTTTTTTTTTTTTTTTTTTTTTTTTTTTTTTTTTTTTTCTAAACCTGGGCTATGTCGCCTTTTCAAAATGCGTTATTGGCTATTTTTGAAGTTTGTGAGGTGGCGGGGCAAATGTATAGATAGCTCCTTTTCAAAAGGAGCTATCTATACAAACCTTTACAAATTATGTCCCCTATGCCCCGCCACCTCGCCACCTCACAAACTTCAAACATAACCAATAACGCCTTTTGAAAAGGCGTTATTGGAAGTTTGTGAGGTGGCGGGGCAAATGTATAGATAGCGCCGCCACCTCACAAACTACAAAAGCAATAACGCCTTTTCAAAAGGCATTATTAGCTATTTTTGTTAATTCAAAGTACACCACCCTATTTTGTGAAATAAATTGTAAATGTCTCTTACTTTTGGAAAAACACCCATTAAATGATTTATTTTCAATTTTAACCCCATTTACTTTGGACGTCTTCAATGTATTGCACTATTAATAAAATTTATATGGAAGCGATCATTAGCTCTCAACTACTTTATATTAGCCTTCCAATTAATTTAATATATTTTTAAATTAAAAATTTTTTGTACAAAATTATATAAATAACTTCACTTTAAATCATAAATTTATTTTATTTATTTTTTCTTTTTTTTACTTTCCACTCTTTACATCCCTTTTCAATTTGGCTTTTCACTCTTTACATTCTTTTTTAAATGAAACTTTAAACTCATTCTCAACTTTTATTTTACTCACTACACTCACTTTCTTCTTTTCTATTTAATTTTCACTTTTTATATTTTACACAAATTAAACTATAGATTTGTCTTATTTTCTCTTATACTTCCTAATCTTTACACTCTTTCTCATCTTTTTGTACACTCAACAATTACCATCAAATAAAATATCTTGATTGTAGTATTTGGTTGAGATTTAATTCATATTCTTGAATAGTTAGAACTTTTATTTATGTTGAATCTTAACTTTTAAGGATAAAAGAATTAATTTTAGAATGTGTATGGAGCAAATTGTGTTAAAAGGGAGAAAAATATGATGTGCAATAAGGGATAAGAGGTGATCACAAAGATGAAAAGAGGGATTTCTTTGAGGAGAGAAGGGGGCAAATATAAATTAAAGGTACAATGAAAAATTTACTAATAATTAAGGGGGGTACTTAGAGCATGAACTAACTTATTGGGAGCTAGAAATAACATTAAATTAAATAGGGGTTGATATAACATATAGGGGTGCTAATAGTAACTCCTTATTTTTATTTCCAATCCAACTATACTATTTTTTATATTAATTATTAATTATTTCAAATCAAACTGTGACAATCCTAAATTTTTAGGTAACAAGTGTACCCTAATTGTGTGTCTAAATTGTATGTTAAAGATTGGTAGAAACCTTAGGTCAACTCACTTAATGTGGGCCACAACAGAGGACAACTTACTAGGAACGTCTAGGAAAGGAAACGACGGCTAGAGATATTAGTTTCCTATTTTAAGTTGTCAATTTAGAAAAGAAAGAAAATTTGAAAATCTTTGATTGATCTTAATATAGGAATGATTTTTAATCCAATTATATTCTCACGATAAAAAGGAAAGAGAGAATATTGGGAATATTGAGTATTAGGAATGAATAAAAAGTTATGAATCGCCTCTAACTATCTCTCGCGTTAGGGATGAGAGTGCACGCAAGTTAAACGCACAAGTGACCAGAGAGGAGGTAGCAAGTGCGAGGGAGATTCGTGAAGCGTCAAGGCGTTGAATCGAGGTAACAATTCCCAATCCAATCTCTTAGTTTTGGTTATTCAAATAAGAAGAATTATGTTTTGAAAAATGTTATGTCGATTTTTACGATTAATCGACAAGGCTAAATTGATAGTTTAAATGAGATCTTAAAACAAGTTTTCTCCATTGACGAAACCATTTTTGAAATCAAAATATGCTATTTTGGACATTTAATGTGGTCAAACAAAAGTTGAGTTTTAAGAAGGCGCATATGCTGCGCGCATCCGCCATGAGAGAGCGAGAGGAAGGGAACGCATCGGCGCTTCCCCCTCGACCCACCACACCACACGGACTGCCGGGTGGCAGACTGTGATGAGAGCGAGAGGAGGGGAACACATCAGCGTTTCACCTCCCTCTCCATCGAACATATATGGGCCTGGTACACCAGGCCCATATAAATGAATATGAGCTTGGTACACCAGGCCCATGTACCCATATAAATGAATATGGGCCTGGTACACCACGCACACGTAAATGGGTCGGGCCCTTGGCCCAACCCCACGGACTGCCTTATGGCGATGAGAAAAAGGAAATGGGGAGGGAGCGTTGTGATGTGTGCTCCCACCCCTTTTTTCCTATTCAAATTTAAATATATATACATATATAAACAAAATTTAAAATGATTAAAATAAATTTATTAAAATTAATTTTGAGTTTTAAATTGAAATAAAGAGATGAAACTTATATTGCTATAAATAAGTATAAAACAGTTTTTGAAAAGAATTTCGAAATTGGTTTTTTATCAAGTTAACTTATTTAATTAATCAACACTTAACTTATTTAGGTTGACTGAACATTGCAGTGCGCTCGTAAGGGCCAATTAGAGATTTTGGAAAATAACGTACCAGGTAAGTTAAGATTTAAGTTATTGGTTTTATGATTATTTACCTTTCTACTAGACTATGTGATAGGGATCATGTAAGTAGGACATACGGGTAGATTGGGGTGCATTGTTAGACATTGTATGTAGATGACTTAGTGGAGCTCGCTAGGAGTCCTTGCACCAGATACTACAAGTTCGGGACAGTTGGACCGTACAAGTGAGAATAACAAAAAGAGCAGTTGCCCATAATTCATATGTAATAATTGAGAATATGATTAACTTCTATGTTCTCAATAAATGTTTGGTAGTAGGTGCTAAGTCCAGTTGGACTAGTTTGTGGACTTGGTGATAGGTAAATCTTTCACAGTGTAAGGGAATTGAGTGTTAATACTGCTATGGCCATAGTAGGGTTAATCTTCACGAACTTCAACGTGATTGAGGAGTCTATCACAGTAGCTCATACATTTGATGCATTGATTATGATTTCGTTTATATGCTGTAACGGCCCTAAAAATCTAACTCGTGCCACGTGCCATTTTAGGGCCGTATCGTCGTGATCCGGATTGAAATCGACGCGAAATAGGTTCAAGTTAAGGTTTAGACGCGGTGTACCCGTGTCTCGGAGTACAATGGTATTTTCGTCAATTTTTTGCGAAAATGAGGTATTTTTCGGGGTTTAATTCGGACATAAAATCGAGGAGATAAGTAAAAAAAAACGAACGGATAATAAAAGAGAGGAGAGAGGAAAGAGAGAGAAAGAGATGGGAGAAGAGAGAGAGAGAGAGAGAGAGAGAGAGAGAGAGAGAGAGAGAGAGACGGAGAGAGAGAGAGAGAGAGGGGCAGCTCCGGCACGGCATCGGCTCGTAGCTAGGCGGCGGAGCTCGGCGCGACAAGAAGCGGCGGCTCGTAGCGACGGGCGCGCGACGGTGGTCGCGGACGAGTGGCGCGGCTCGACACGATGGCGCGTACCGAAGCACGCGCACGCGGCGCAACGGCGGACCAGCGCGACGCGAAGGAGCTCACCGATGGCGGCGGTAAGCGGCGGCGGCGACGCGACGCCGATAGTGGCGCGCGCGCGACGCGTGGCGGCGGCGGCAGCGGTGACGGCAGGGGTGCGGTGAACGGCGTGGAGCAACGACGAGGTGGCGCATTGTCGGACCAATTGATCCCCGACGAGCGCAACAACAGTGGAAAATGAGTCGTGACTTCGACGAAGCTGGACGACGCGATGGGTTGCTCGCGAAGAAGACGAGGGACGTTGGCCATGGTGAGGTCCTAAACCATATTTTGGTGTTGGCATCGAGTGATTTCGTGGCCTTTATTATGGAATTTTGCGGATTTAATCACGAACATATTGATTTGAATGACTTAAGTAACTTAAATGGTATAAATGGACACCAGGGACTTAGGAGGCTATAGTCGGGTGTCGGGTGCGCATATCGAGGCGTGAGCGGGACGTTTTGAGGACGATTCGCGATTTCTCGAGGTAAGTAAAACCAGCTAGGAAATGAACAATATTTCATTTGAGCTTATATTTTATTAATGTTGTACCGTGTCCCTTCATTAGAATTCCCACCCACTTATGAGTGTCCGAGGGTTAAGTGAGTCAGGAAGGTAATTTTCGGGGTATGGCGACCGATGCGCAACCGGAACCATACCTCGGGTTATTGGATTGGGGTCGTGGACGGGAGGTGAGGTATTCGGGGCACCGTTGATATCCCTACGTTCACGACAATTTGGAATCTGTTGGCGTTGCCGCGATTCTAGGAAGTCGAGCTTGTGGCGATATAGTCGCAACTCGATGGATTTGTAACCACTTGGCTTCTCTTTTTGTTTCCCACGACACTCTCCTTTCATTGCCATTATTTCCACTTTTATTATCATGCGTTCCATACAAACTTTCTTTCTATCCGCATGACTATTAGACTGCTTCATTTATTTTGAATTACTGTTTAGATCCTATTGGCTTTTACTTACCTGGGCTCGTCATTCTTGTGTTTGACTGAGTGCAGATCCACGGTCTAGCAAGGGGAAGGCTTCATAGCTAGGTGAATCTTTTGTATTATTAGATATACTTGTTTTAAAAACACTGGGATTTTGGGCATGTATATCTTGTATTTACTCTCATCTGATGATGATATACTTATGCGTGGTTCCACAATTAGGTTGTCCAACTCTTTTACGCTTATTTCGAGTTATTTAATGTATTAATTGCTTCCGCTAAATTGTAAAACTTGAAAATATTAATAACTCAACTTAAAAGTTTGAATTTACTTATAATGATGGATTGGAAGGCTGACTAGGTCTGCGTTGACCTTGCGAGACTGGCTCGGGGGTCCACGTGGGCTTAGGCGGGCGGGGCCCAGTTTGTGGGAAACCGCGGCCGTCACACAGTTGGTATCGAGCCAAATTTAGGGAACTATATGGCTTAAGGGATTATGATACCAACACGGTTGGTATCGAGCCTAGTTTTTGAGAATTTTATGGCTCAAGACATTGTGATACCAACATCACAGTTGGTATCAAAGCCTAAGTTTTTACTTATAGCTCTTGATTAACCCACAACCAATATAAAACAAAAATTAAAAATAGAGTTAGCGCACGGTTGGAACATAGAGTTGGAACCCTATGATCTTAACTTAGAGTCTTAGTTGGGAAGTGAGGAAAGTTGGGGAAATTAAAATTTGGACTATATTAGCTATTTGATGTATTGTATATTATTACTATCGATAGCTATATCATGATCGAGAAATCACATTCTTTGCATATTGCGATAGCCGATCAGCCTGAGATCAGTGATACTGGTCCGGGTGACGTTCAATAGAGGTTAGATGCGATGTCTCAGCTAGTCACCTCACATGGCCAACGACTTCAGGGGATTCTCCGACTTGTTGAGAGCACAGCTACGACATCACCTTCTACATCTGCAGCAGCAGCCCAAGGTACTCAGGGCGGGAGTGCACTGACAATACAGGCCGCTGTTACGACTCCTACAACGCCGATCGGATCGGAGGAGTACGGTCCAGGCGAGAGAGTACCATCTACACCCGATACACCGGCGGACGATACACCGAACACGCCCACCGATGGGAGCACACGAGTGACGGCTAAGGCAAGGCGATCTCGCGAGTTTCGAGACATCACCCGAGAAGCACTACAAAAAAATAGCAGATCGAAACGAAAATTTTCGTCTCGATTTACATAAATTTCGTCTCTAATTCAATTCTACAACTAACAAAGAAGGAATCTATTCCATCTCTAAAATCGTCGTCGTTGATTCAATCAACAATGAAAATGTGTTTCCGTTGCTGATTAGAGACAGATTAGATACGAAATTTAGAAACGAACAGAGACGGAACAGAAATGGAAATTCTTCTAAAGGGTACAATTGTAATTGCATTCCGTCTCTGATCCGTCTCTGATTAGCAACGGATCGAGAGACGAATTTATTCTATTCCGTCTCTCGATCCATCTCTCGATTAGCAATGGATCGAGACGGAATTATTGGATTCCGTCTCGATCCGTCTCGATTAGCAACGGATCGAGACGAAATTATTATATTCGTCTCGATCCGTTTCGATTAGCAACGGATCGAGACGGAATACAATAATTCCTTCTCGATCCGTTCTTGATTCATGCATCTATTCCTCGAAAATTAGAGACGGAATAGCAACGGAATCTCTGAATTCGTTGCTAATCCGTCTCAATCCCGCTTTTTTAGTTTTCAAACCTAAGCTTAATCCAATTGGTTCTCCATAACCTCTAAACCTGAAAATACAACCATAGGACCTACTCCATCGCCTGCACCCCCTCCAACAACTCCTTGGGGGTGCTAACATCCCCCAAAAAAGCAAAATTTGACATACATACACAAATCAACAATATATATCAACAAAGATTCAAATGAGAAAAAACATAAAATTCGATATTAAAAAAATTTATATATTCACGAAACGTAGTCAAGTATAATAAATGTTTAAGATACCTAAGTATCCATAAAAAAACTACAATTCTCATTGTTCTACAACAACCATAAAAATACCTAAGTATCATAAAGTTGCCCATCCCTCGTTGTGCTAGCATCTGGGATGTGCTAGCATCAAGATCTACGTATCTTCTCTTCTTTCTCCATAACGACTTGAGACTGTAGACACATCCTTTGGGACAGTCACCCGCCACCTTGTAGTACACCGCCTCATCATCCACCGGCTGGTCCGGTGTAGTCTGGGTCAGCTCCTGACGTCTCCTTTGGAGCTTAGCCTCGCATGGATCAACAATATTTTGTTAACAATATAATAGTAGCATTAAGTTGAGAAGGCAAAGAAAATGAAGAGATAAGTAAAAAAAATAAAGTTGAGAAGGCAAATCTTACATTTATCAATTAAGTTGAATAATTCTCGCAATACCCAACCGTAATGAATCTCATATTCAAACACAAAATGATTCGTCAAGATTGGATCTCATGCTTTAAAAAAAATAAAAAAATTCTTAATCTCTAAAACCCGCATATCATACCACATAATTTTAAACAAAGCCTCAATCCCAAATTAGTTGGAGTTGGCTAACCTACACAATGTATCACATAATTTTTAACTCCAAACCTAAAAATCCTAAACAATTGCCATAATTCCCAAAAACATTTGATTTAAACTCTTAAAAGTTCTAGAAGCCTAAATCCAAGACATTGAAATCTCAACCCTAAGTAAGTCATGCACCCCTAAAACACTAAAGTTACACTCCATAATACCAAAAAAAAAAAGTCACACTCCATATCCTAAATTTGCAATTTCAGAAACATCAAAGCCACCGAAATCCTAAACCCACAAGTATGAAAAATGAGGCAATATTGGAAGTAAAACTAGAAACAAGAAGTGGCTTTCTCCTTTAACTCGCATTAAAATAAATTAGAACGAACCTTCGATGTTGCTTGGACAAAATCAACAACATCGCTTGGTCCAAATACCCGCATCCACAACATTGTTTTGTATCTCAATAAACCGAAAAACAATGAATTCGAGAAATAGTGAGATACACCAACGGATATTTCTAACCAACACATACCATCGAGAATCACCGTAGAAAGACAACTAATATAAAAAACTAGGCTACAATTATAATGATAATCATAGTCATCATAGAATATTACAACGTTGATTTACAATAATGGAGTATTTAGAATACTTGAGGATTTGGGCTTGCGGTAAAAATAATGATAACCAAATCATAAACAAATGACAAACCATAATCCATATCTCTTCTCCATTTTCAAGACCTTCAATAAAGTAAATCATATATTTACCAACTCAACAAACTTTTGAAGCTACACCCTAGGTCCCTAGCATGCAAGAGAAGCAATCCTCCCGAAAGCTAGTGAGCGAGATACTAAAATCCAGATTAAGTGTATGTAACTGCATAAAGTTCCCAACCAAGTTTAACTTTCGTATATGAGAAGACCTCAAGTTTAATACTTAGCACATAAGCCCATTATAGGATAAATCCTTACAAGTGAAAAAGACAAGGCTATAATTTTTTGTTCATAAAATGATCTGCTTTTTGTCATAGATTAGTCATTGTATTACGGCATTCACCATTTGCAAGAAAGTAAAATGAAAAACAAAAGAAAGAAACGGAAAAGAGTGAGCTCAACTAGTAAACAATGCAAGGACATGAGGAAGAATTATGCACAAGGCCGATAGTCATTATCCTATCTATACCTCTATCTCTTCACCGATTGGTCTCATTTATTCTCCTAGGTGCGATCAAAAAGGCATCTAAGAAATTAAGAATAATGATTGATTAAGCGCATACCAAAGCAATACCTTTTCAAGAATTATGCACATGGATTTCTTTACTATTAGTATTTCATGGTTATCGTAGGTGTTTCTTCTAACACATATTTGATCAAAACTATAATCGTCATTGATCAGTGCATGATATGTATAAAGAACTGTTTCTATGTAACAAAAAAAGATCGCTTTTCCTTGCACCAATTTTGTTTTCAACAATTGTGTTCTTATATCATTAGTCTTCCAATATTGGTTCTCGCTTTGAAATAAGGATACTCTAGAAAGTTAATACATACCGTAAAAAATCTTTCCCAAAAGAAGAGTCGTTTATATCCACAACTCGAAGTTTCGATTAGTCGTGCGCATCAATGACATAACATTTTCTCGCTTCAAAACACATGGAGATTCATTGATTATGTCAATTGCATCAATTTCATAAACCCCATCAATGAGAAAGTCTCAATCAATGGAGGAACATCTACATCCATCAAAAGGTCCAAGAGAACCCAGAGTATAGATCGCTCAAAGCAAGATTTTTGAAGCTTAGCCTGGGTGATTAAATGAGAACAAAAGATTAGTCGAATTCAATTATCGATTAAGATCCGCATTTGATTAAATGAAAAACGAGTCGGGTTCCCTTCTAACTTTCTAGACTTGTTGGAGCAGATTCGAGGTTCTAATTATCACAACAAACCTTAGAAAAGCTTGACACAATTGCATCATTTGGAAGCACTTCACGCTTTCGGCAAAAATCAATGTACCTAGTACCAAATTCAATACGAGTTAATACAACACCATAAACTTAAGCACAAGGACTGGACTAAAAGCAAATCCCAAATTAGTTGGGGTCGGTGGCTACATGGATCAAACTCTTCCATTGCGCTCAATTAGTGCAAAATTACAATTCTCGCAAAATAATAAGAACATGTGTACAAGAAAACAAAGAGAAAGCGAGAGAGCAAATGCGTTGGAGAAGACCAATCAAACAACAAGAGAAAACGAAATTCAATATGGTTCTCGATTAGGGTTATAGAATTATGATCCATCTTTCATTTATTAAGATAAAGGTTCAATAACAATTCTAACAAGTGAAATTTTCATCTCTATAGCACCTAATTAGTCCAAATTATGATCCACCTAATCCAACCCCTCTTTAATTTTAGTCTAAATTAGCTCCACAAAAACTTCAAAGCTGAATCAACCGAAACAAAAACTAGAAAAAAAAACATGGCCATGCTACTTGTTGTTTCAACAAACATGAAATCGGGTTTAATGAACGCAGAGAGAGATCGAGAGGGAGAACAACGACGGCTTAGGGTGCTTAAAGATCGGTGAAGTTGCTAATCAAAAACTAAATCCAAGATGGTCTAAGCGATCTATGAGCGACAATAAACGTTTACTATAATTTTGGAAGGAGCCTAAAAAGCGAATCTTAGCTTTAGTCTACACAATCAACACTAGCAATAGCAAACATTAACTAGAAAATATATCAAAGAGAAAATAATTTCGAGTATCTCTAGCTTTCAGCCATAGCTAGAAAGATGGAACAATGCCATATTCGCCACCATCATGGTGGAGGAGAACAGCCATATATATGACATTAATTCATAAGCACCAGATTCATAAAACAAAATAAAGAAGAAAGGAAAGGAAAATTAAGTACAAAAAAAACTAACAAAAATAAACCGACCCTGTTGGAAATTCTTACTTTCGCCATTAATGGAAAACTTGAAAAAAAGACTCCATACATACCATTAATTCATAAGCACCAGGAACCAGCCATATATATGACATTAATTCATAAGCACCAGATTCAACTTCATAACTTTACATACCATTTCAGAAATTATACACCTTAACTTTGTCACAGAATATTAATTAAGACAATGAAAGAAAGAGAAACATATATATTTAGAGCTTACACTGTGGCTTAAGGTACCAGTGGTGGTATCAGAATCGAAGGCGACCTTAGAGGCCTCATACTCCATCTCCAAATCCCGATAGTTGTGTTCTTTGCCGCACAGCACAACACACTCACTCCCATCATTTTTCACTTGGTCTTGTCCATCAAGTCCCTCCAAATCTTAAGTTTCTTAAGGTACCAGTGGTGGTGCCGTTTAGAAACTTAAGATTTCTTCGATTGTTCTTGATCCTGGCCTTGTATCGACACTTGCACTTTCAAACAATTTCTCTCGATCTGTTTCATTATCTATGACGGCATATAAGAAAATCTAGCATTGAAAGAGCTCAAATACACTGATGTAGTAAAGAGGAAATGAAAAATCTACCCTTAGAGTCATTTTTCGCAAGTGGAGCAACAATATCAAGAAGTATAAATAACAAATAGATCCAAATTTCCCGAGAAAATAAGGAAATGAACGACCACTTTCTATCTTGTGAAATCTCTTTGTATAGGTAGAAAAAACATATCAACTTCAGGTTCAAAACTAAAAATAAATCTCAACATTTAAACATATAAAAACGAAGATGAGAGAAAGATAACAAAGAAAGAAAGAGAGACCCACCAAGCTAATTAGGCCATTGTCGAAGAACAAGTAGTGCAACGATTGTGTACTCTCGACTCATTTATATTTCATCTATTGGGTTTAACGTAGCCAATATTAGAAATTGAGAAGAAAGAATTAAGACTGAACTAGCTTTTCTCATTCAGTTTTTATGGCATATCTTTATGTACATACAACAGATTTGTAACACCCGTGTTACTGATCTAACAACCTCATGTCTTAGATTAGTGATGAACTAAGTGAGCAATCATACTAACTACTAAATTTTATTTCTAACATGCCCCCTTGAAACATAGATTAATAAAGACACTACTATGTTTGAAATTTTGCGTTAGTAAAACTATAGAAAGAAATATTCATGTCACATGGGCATTTGCAGCAAATATGGAATACAAACAATTTAAGAAAACTTGTAGCACTTACCTCTACCAATCCGATCGAACCAAAACAAGTCCACAAAGCGATATTGGTTAAGCACTTCTTTTTTGGAATATGTTTTTATTAAAACCATTTTGATAAAACTAAGGAATTGATGAACAACCACTCATTCAAGGCCAAGAGGCACTTGGTCATGTTGAAACTAATTCCAATGTGTATATTGTTTAAATTAGTTGCAACATAGGAGTATAATATATAGGAGGCCTTAAAAATAAGGCCTTCAATAAAACTACTTTATTTAGGACTTTCTATAATTCACTTTTGTTTTTAACTATATATGATGTACCACTGTTTTAGTGAAATTAAGAGAATCAAAAACTAAGTTATCATTTTCTATTGTGTGCGGTTGTTCTATTATGTGTTGTTGAATATTGTGAGAGCCTAAAACAAATATTTTTAGGACTCCATTGTTGATTCTCTCCTTGTGAAAAACTTGTCAATCTTTCTTCCAATCTTTCATTGTTCTTCAAAACCAACAATAATAATTGGAAAAAGGGAGAGATAATTGACTATGGTTACCTTTAAGCATGACCACCCGTGCATTAACTCGTGAGCAAGAATAGAACATGTGAGTAATCTGCATGCATCAAAAGGGAAACATTTGAGACCATTATTAACAATTAGCTTTTCAACATAAAGTTAATAGTATCTCCAGAATTCTACACTTTTCTTGCACCTCTTGCAAGATGAGCGATGATAGATCATGCATTTGGGCAAATTGGATGGATTTTGATTCAAGGTAGAAATTCTTGTGGCAAAATGTTTGGACTAAAATGAAGTCTAAGTGTTACCTCATAAAGAAGTACGCGAGTGTGGAACTCGCCCCACCAAATGCAATGGGAGCTACAAGTACTATAACTAATTTATTTTTTTCCCAAGAATGTATCCCGTAGCGGAAGAAAAAGCAACCATCGCTAATAAAATTTACATGCATGCATATGAAACTCCATCGGTGACCAAAGGGTGTGACTTTACCATATGTTGGTATCTCGTGATGCTTCGCTTCAAGTGATAAAGCCTTGAAAGCAAGCGGCGTGCAAACACCGCCTCGGCTGTCTTCCGTCTGAGCCGCAGTTGTTTAATGATCCGAGAAAAAGAGCTCACTTGTCACTTTGGACAACAAGTAGAATGAGGGTAATATTGAGTTTGGAATCCAATACAATTTTTGCAGCTAAAGGGTCAAGAAACATGTTGAATTCTGCATATTTGTTCGAAGGAACCGTGAAAACATTCCCTTTGTCGCCGTTACCATGACTCATGTGCCCACCAACAACAAATACACTATGCAACAAGATAAAAGAATAATAATGTGACTTAGGAGAACGAATAACACGAAAGAGATTATCCAATGAATATGTTATTAGATTATCACCTTACCTACTCCTTGGTTCAGAGTTATATTTTCATTGTGTAACTTAAGTCACTTGGCTCTTTTTTCACCTCAAAAGCAACAAGTAGGTGAAAAAGAAATTACACCTTGAGGATATTTCCAAACTTTTACTAGTAGTTCTTCAAGTGAAGCTAGTCTAAAAGTAAAGTTTGCCCCCAAAAGATACTTTAGAATCGCAAGAAACATTCTCGTTATACCTATAATGCAACAAATTCAACGAGATATCCAGGATTATAGTTAAACTCCTAAGACTACATCTAAATTTGCCAAACCAACCACGAATTTATATAAAAAATAAAATTTCTTAGATACGATGTTGAAGGTCAAATTTTTCCATCTCTTTTTTCATGAAATACTTACAAGGTCTTTCACTGAACTAATCCAACATTGAGTTGCTTGAGCAAAAGAAAACTCGTATACATATAACTTTTCGAGTATGTTTTTGCTATGAAGTTGGCAAGAATTGCAAGATGGGAAACATCAAACTTACCTCTATTAACGAGCTTGCATTCTTATCTTTAAGAATAATATGTGCTAAATTACTCGGTGGTCCACTTTGGTCAACATGGTAATCTTAGGGCCGGCTTCATTAATTTGGAAATTGATTGCCAAACTTCAAATGCCAAAGGTCGTCTAAGTTCGGGGTGATCGGTGTCTCTAGGGCTCCATATTTTACTGAATTTTCAAATTGTGTACTGAGATTCGAACCCCAAAATATACAGGTGTGTGTTAATCAAAAACACAAGAACCAAGACATATGATTGCCAAACTTCAAATTACACCTTTAATTAATTTAGATGGAAGGATAATCATATAAAATTATAAGAATGGCATATGATTTTTTTTTTTTGCAAAAGCATATGATAACATTAATTAAAGAACAAGTGGTTATAAGAACCAAGGCCACGTATCTTTGAAAGTTGTATAATTGTGTAAAAATGTATTAAGAACAGACTACCTCACCTTAAGGTCAATGACTTCCACAGGTACTTTTAAGAGATAGATCAATGCAAGAAAATCTCCAGAACTCATATCCATGTCGAATACGACAGGCTTCCGAAGTTTTTTTCTTCCAAAATCTGGCTTGTATATAACTTCTTTATAGTGAGGAAACTGTGTCGTAAAATTGAACCTGCCACGTTGCTGGGAAAGGTTCAGAACCTGCAATCAAAAGGGGAGGAATTAACACAGCTTTCTTCTATGCAGATATTTTTTTCTCCACAGTACTAGTTACTATGCAATGAAGTTCTGGTGTAAACTGTAACAATTATAGAGTACAAAAAAAGATAATGATGAATTACGGAAGAAAACACATTTGGGAGAACTTACATTTAAGAAGCTCACAAAAAATTTCCTATCCAAATTGCTCTCGAAATTGCGATTTGGTTTTGCTTTTGAAGCAACAAGAACGCGCACTCCTTCACTTTTGATTACTTCCATTGTGTAGCCATCCTATTCATATCATCACCCATGGTTTGATTAGCAATTTTGTGATGCAACCTTAGAAATTTTTATATTTAACACTTACTCGTATGAAAAGAAATATTAGAAACAAGGCTTCTGAATTAGAGAATGCATAGTTTAAATATCCCGCAATTGTTTATGTATTTACCCATTGAGATTAAAGCTCAAAATATATTTTAGTCCACAAAACAACAAGTGACAGAAATTCCACAAAGCTTCGTAGATAAACTTGAGAAGTAAAAATATAATTAAGAGTTTTAGAATGAACAAAAAGTATAACCTATCATCGCCGGAAAACAAACCAAAGATTAGTTACCTGACATTTCCCTTTCCCATTCGGAACAAAACAAAATGGATCAAGGAGCCCCTTCGAACATGACCACTTTGTGTACTCCACTCTTCCGCAAATTGAACTTGGGGAATGCACGACCTCCAAAGAATGGATTCGAACCGTCGAAACACTATAAGGTTTATTGGAAGTCACTACGCTTATGTAACACCCATTCAAAAATAAAAAACAAAAAAAGACTAACAAACTTAGGGTGTTACCTTGACTAGTTCGGCGACGGCTTAAGGTGGGGCGTAGGTCGGCGATGGCTTAGGGCTTCGGAGGCTCCAATCTCCGGCGATCGCGCGACAGCGAAGCGAGCGACTGCCTCGCAGCAGCCGCAATCGCAGCGACGGACAGCGAGAGATTTAGGGTTTGGGAGAGAGATTTCGGTGAGAGAGAGCGGTGAGAGAGAGAGAGCTGGAAACGCGGTCCGAGAGTGGTGAGAGAGGAGAAACGTCCTCGACGAGCAAAGAGCGGTGAGCACAAAGCAACCAGAGAGCGAGAGAGCGGTGAGAGAGAGAGCGAGAGCGGTGAGCGGAGATGACCGATGAGAGAGCGGTAACCGGTGAGACCAGAGAGCGGTGACCGGTGGCCGAGAGAGAAAGCAGAGAGCCGATTAGAGGCGGTGAGAGAGAGAGAGACCAGAGCGCAAGGAGAGAGAGACGAAAGAGAGTTAAGAGAGACGAATGTTTTTTTATTTGGACGATCGATTTTTTTTTTTTTTTTTTTTTTTTTGTGGGGGCCTAGATCGAAGCACGCACGAATCTCGAGATTTAATGAACGGTTATAAAAAAAAAAAAAGTTTTGGTGGGAATGTTGCGCCATTATTTAGAGATTTCCGTCTCTATTTCCGTCTTTGATATATCTCTATTCCGTCTCTCGAATTAGTCCGTCTCAATTCCGTCTCTAACTACTTTTTCTTAGCAACGGAACTTAATTCCGTTGCTAATTCCGTTTCTAAATATCATTTTTCTTGTAGTAAAGTTTCACGGTGGTACGGATCTCGAAATGGAGAAATTTATTCTTAGAGTCACGAGAAGATCCACGATGTCTTGGGCACATCGGATCAAATGAGGCCGAACATCTCATCGCCTTCGTTGTTCGGAGAGGTTGATGTGTAGTGGCGTAGCATCAATCGAAGTATTTCCCTCCCTCGGTAAGAACATGAAGAGGACCGAGTTTCGAACATCGACGTGCGGGCGACGAGACGGGGATGCGGTGTATGGGCCAATAATTGCGGTTGATGGATTATGTCGGAGGCATAACTAATACGAACGCTGACCATGCCTACTACTTCATGAACGACCTGTTGGGTGAGATCAGGTCTATGGTGGTGACCACAGCCCCAGGGACTTTACAGGAGGCGTATGCGATGAGTTTGGCCGGTGAGACTTTTTCGAGTACGCGCACCGGTACGATGAGCGTAGCTCCACCACCAAAGCGTAGGCGGATGTTAGACCGGAGATGCGGGAGGAGGAAGAGACCTAGACAGTGGAAGTCGAGAGATCGAGCTCAAAGTATGAGGTCTATTGCATCTCCACCATATACTATGCGTGTTGCGCCAATACCATCTGCTCCAGTACAGAGTTATATTGGCACACCACAGCTGTCGGCACCGTCAGGTTCTCGCCGACAAAAATATCGAGAGGACCGAGGGAAGTGGCGAGGCGAAGGTGGTCGAGGCGCGAGGTATGGACGGGGACGAGTGTTCCATCTGGATCGGGATCTCAGCGTACTTGTTGGGAGTGTGAACAGCCAGGTCACTTCGCCGGTACGTGTCCACGATTGGGCAGAGGGCAGCCACAACAGAGTCGGGAACAGGTTCATGTTGTTGTCGAGCCAGATCCGACTGCTACCCGTAACTTGAAGTTTTATTTTCGGTCGCTTGGTCGATGAGTTGGGTTTGAAACCCACTAGACTAGAGAGACCGACGACGATAAAAGACGATTCACATTCTCGCGGATATACGAGGATGTGTGTGTTAGAGACGGTGGGCTAGGATGCGTAGTTAAACCCCCTGGATGCGTGTTCTAGTTTAGAGAGGCGAAAGATCGTTCCCAATATATGTTTCGAGGATGTTGCCCCGACATATATTAAGGGAAGGACATAGATAGCGTGTGAGGTCGCATAGGTGCACCCACATTGTTTTGGAGGTCTCGGAGGAGCCCACTGTCGCGGAGGAGCCCGGCCGGCCGGCTTAGGCCGGAAGGGGTATGGCCTCAGGTGAGTATGACCTTGGGCTTTCGAAAAAAAAATCGGAGGAGCCCACCACGGGCTTAGCCCGATAGGGGTATGGCCTTGGGCGAGTATGGCTTTACGCCTTCACAAAAAAGGGTGAATTGCTTCAATTTCGAGGACGAAATTCTAATTTAGTTGGGAAGACTATGTAACGGCCCTAAAAATCTAACTCGTGTCACGTGCCATTTTAGGGACGTATATGAGACTCACTCGTCGTGATCCGATCGAAATCGACGCGAAATAGGGTCAAGTTAAGGTTTAGATGCGGTGTACCCATGTCTCGGAGTACAATTGTATTTTCGTCAATTTTTGGCGAAAATGGGGTCTTTTTTCGGGGTTTAATTCGGAAATAAAATTTAGGAGATAAGTAAAAAAAACGATCGGATAATAAGAGAGAGGAGAGAGGAAAGATAGAGAAAGAGAGAGAAACAGATGGGAGAGGAGAGAGATAGAGAGAGAGAGAGAGAGAGAGAGAGAGAGAGAGAAAGAGAAAGAGAGAGGAGAGAAGAAAAAGAGAGAGAGAGAGAGACGGAGAGAGAGACGGCGAAGAGAGCAACACGCAATGCGGAGCTCGGCCACACACGGCGGCGGCTTGTAGCGACGGGGCGCAGACGGTGGTTCGCGTGCGACGCGAAGGTGCGAGTGGCTCGTGCGGCGCGAGCCAGGGAGGAGACCGATGCTCGGGGAGGTCACGGACGAGTGGCGGCGGCTCCGTCACGGTGGCGCGTACCGCAAAGCACGACGCGCGCGCGCGCAACGACGAATCGAGCGACGCGAAGGAGCTCACCGATGGCGCGACAACGGCAACAAGCGCGGCAGCGCGGCGACGGCGACGCCGTAGCGATGCGGCGGCGGTGGCGCGGCGCGGCATGGTGACGGCGCGGCGGCGCGGTGAACGGCGTGGAGCAACGGCGCGGTGGCGCGTTCTTTGGACCGATTGATCCCGGACGAGATGCAACAACAAATGGACAATGAGTCGTAACTTCGACGAAGCTCAACGATGCGACGGGTTGCTCGCGAAGAAGACGAGAGCGTAGGCCATGGTGAGGTCCTAAACCATATTTTGGTGTTGGCATCGAGTGATTTCGTGGCCTTTATTATGAAATTTTGCGAATTTAATCACAAACATATTGATTTGAATGACTTAAGTAACTTAAATGGTATAAATGGACACCAGGGACTTAGGAGGCTATAGTCGGGTGTCGGGTTCGCATATCGAGGCGTGAGCGGGACGTTTTGAGGATGATTCGCGATTTCTCAAGGTAAGTAAAACCACTAGGAAATGCACGAGTATTTCATTTGAGCTTATATTTTATTGATGTTGTATTGCGTCCCTTCATTGGAATTCCCACCACTTATGAGTGTCCGAGGGCTAAATGAGTCGGAAGATAATTTTCGGGGTATGGCGACCGATTCGCAACCGAACCATACCTCGGGTTACTTGGATTTTGGTCGTGGACGGGAGGTGAGGTATTCGGGCGCCGTTGATACCCCTACGTTCACGACAATTTGGAATCTGTTGGCATTGCCGCGATTCTAGGAAGTCGAGCTTGTGGCGATATAGTCGCAACTCGATGGATTTGTGACCACTTGGCTTCTCTCTTTTGTTTCCCACGACACTCTCCTTTCATTGCCTTTATTTTCGGTCTTATTATCATGCATTTCATACGCTTTCTTTCTATTCGCATGACTATTAGACCGCTTCATTTATTTTGAATTACTTGTTTAGATCCTATTGGCTTTTACTTACACCGGGCTCGTCATTCTTGTGTTTGATCGAGTGCGATCCACGATCTAGCAAGGGGAAGGTTTCATAGCTAGGTGAATCTTTTGTATTATTAGATATACTTGTTTTAAAAACACTAGGATTTTGGGCATGTATATCTTGTATTTACTCTCATCTCGATGATGATATACTTATGCGGGGTTCTACAATTAGGTTGTCCAACTCTTTTACGCTTATTTTTGAGTTATTTAATGTATTAATTGCTTCCGCTAAATTGTAAAACTTGAAAAATACTAATAACTCAATTTAAAAGTTTGAATTTACTTATAATGATGGATTGGAAGGTCGACTAGGTATGCGTTGACCTTGCGAGGCGGCTCTGGGGTCCACATGGGAAACATGGGCCGTCACATATGCTTTCATGTTTATTTCATTCGTCATATTAAATATTTGCAAGCCATGCATTTTATTTATTGTTTCATTTATTATATGGAATATTCATAAAGCCAGTAACTTAACATAAACTTACTGAGCATCGTTGCCCTTTGTGCTCACCCAACAATCTTCCCCCACAGGTTCTTCATCGAGAGTCGATAAGGAGAAATTAGTAGCTCCAGCTGTCTAGAGGACTTTTCTGGTTGTTGATTGGTATGGTTCGAGATCTAACCAAAACTTTATTTTTAATTATATTATTTATCATGGGTTTTGGGGATTTGAAATAAACCGAACTTCTGAAGAATTTATTTTAGTTAATAACTCTTATTTTCCAGTTTTGATCTTATGTGGAAACATTGAAGTTCTAATTTATGAGATTTCGCTGCATTTATGAATCATTTAATTTTAATTTCAATTATTAATGAATGATAATGAGTTGATTTAGAAAGGAGGCTTACTAGCTAGGTCCGTAACTCAGTGATCGAGTTGGTTAGCGAGTTATGAATCGAGCTAGGTCGGTCGGGATTCATTTAGGAAAACGGGTCTTGACACAAACAATACTTTTAATTATTATTTTAATAATATGTGGACTTTATTAATATTATTCTCACTCTCTAAAACTTACTCAAATAAAAATAAAAAACAATATATATATATATATAAAGCAACTGTTTTTGTGAGAATGTCTTACGACGTGACACGTGGTTTTTAAGAAGTTTTTTTAACATGACACTGACATGATGATGTCATAATTATGATTTATAACAAGAAAATAAAAAACACAAGCCATTAATGTTTTTCCTAATTTAAGAGGTTTCAAAACGTGAAAAAGAGTTTCTAACTGCAACAACATCTTCAATGGAATATTGATTAAATGTCAATGTGTGTCACTTAAGATTAAATAGACATTGAGGTGAAAAAAACCTATTCAATGGAAAGTGCATTTTAAATATCGAGATGACGTGAATTGACATCGTTTATTTTGAATGTCTAATTTTAGATGGTGCAATCCATAACATGTCAGCAATTCTCTTCAAAATATATATAAAAACAATACATTTTTAAAATAAATGTTTAATCCACATTCACCATTATAGCATCTCCAATGCAAAATATGGATTGTAGCTATGAATTTATGCCACGTCATCACCGTAGAGGGAATGTTCAGCCCACATGGCTTAAATAGGTATTAAACTTCAAAAGTGATCTCCAATGCATACTTGGGTTGCATAATCTATTAATGAGGTGAATTTCTTTTTGTTTATCCCTATTATTTTCAATGTGTTTTGTTTAATATTGTTAAATTATAAATAATTATTAGATAATTTTACATATAACCAATTGTTTGTATAACTTTAGTTATAAACATTATTTTTTTTATATTTGTAGTTATCTATAGAAACCCACCAATTTTATTGCGTTAGAAATTATAAGAGGAAAACTAAATAGAAACCCACCAATTTTATTGCGTTAGAAATTATTTTCGATTTTTGGTTAGATATCTTTTTTTTTTCTTTGATTTTGCTTTTGATGATATGACTTGGTAGACATTGTCTATTGCACCCCCTAGAAATAGAGGGTGCGCTAGACATTGTTGATAATTATTTATGCCACGTCACATTCACATTGTAAATCCACACCTCACATTGTAAATCCACACCTCCATTCAAGAAAGATTTTTGATGGGATATCTATTTCATCCTAGATGGCGCATATCCACCCCCAATCCACGTCCCCATTGGAGACACTTTTAGATCATCTCAAATGGTAAACGCAGATTGTGGGCTTGGATTCTAAATGTGAAGAGGATGTCCATCCCATGTGGCTCAAATCAACATTGAACTTCAAAATATGTCTCCAATAGTAGATGTGAATTTGTAGCTCAATTAATGAGGTAAAATTTCTTTTGTAATTTTATTAATTAAAACGTCAAAATAAAAGTGTAGATAAAATAAGTAAATATTTTTAAAAAATCTTATTATCCGATATGGATGTCAAGAAGTAATATTCAAATTAGACAATGTCTATCCACGTCATTTTGACATTCAAAATGCATATTCCATTGAAGATGTTTTTTTCACTGCAATGTCTATTTAGTCATACGTGTCACAGATTGACGTCCAATCCACATCCCCATTGGAGATGCTTTTAGAGAGCACTTTTGAACTTCAATGTCTATTCAAGCTACATCATCTTCGCGTTGTTGATGTGACATCGATTCCCGCCTACAATCCACATTTACCATTAGAGACGCTCTTAGGATAGAAATCCTTCCCATGTTGTGGACGTGACATCAATCCACACCTACAATCTACATTTACCATTAGAGATGCTCTTAGTTTCCTAACATTAAGGGATTTCAAAATGTGAAAATGAGATGGTTATCATAGCTTTTTCTTTTTTCATTCTTTTCTTTTCTTGCTGTTCTTCCTGAAATAACTACTATGTCAGAAGGTTGTATGGTGCAGTACACAATGATGGTATTAATGGATGCGAATTCGGCCATTTCTGAATAGGAAGGCAAATCAAGCACACCTTCTCCTTCGTATCTGATCTCATGGTTGAATTGTCTCTCATACGTGGTTGTGATCCTTTTGTAAAGGTTTGTTTGGTTTGTTTTTTAGTTGAACCATCTCTTATTGAGAATTTAAAGATATCTTTTTGCCTTTCTGTCGTTCTTGCATGCACACTAACCCTCACTAAGAATATCTCTGCCGTTCTTTTGATCTATCCTATACTTTTAATGGAAATTGATCCTCTCTCCAAAAGTTGCCTCCCTTTGAAAACATACGGCACCCATCCACAATGTAGATTTGTCGAAAATCTTTCATTGTTATATTTGATTCACTTTTATTTCTCTTTTGAACTCAATAATCATTCCTCTATTTTTGCTTTTATTAATTTAGGAAATGTACGACATTGGCAAAAATGGTGTTAATGAAAAGTTGAATACATGGGTCGGAAGGTTAGAGAGTCTGTTTCTTAGTAATTGAGAATGAATTCAGACCATTAACTACGAATACTCAACAAGGTACATTTTAGATGAGTTATTTATGCTGCATTTCCTTCAACGTTGCGGTTAATTGTTGAGTTTAAAGGAGCAATGAACTCCGACCCACACCAAACAAAAGTCAGATCGTCTTGGCCAAACATTCGTTGCGATCTCTATAGTTAGGAATGCAAAATCAAGCAATGCGATAACCTATAACTCTTCACTGTAATCAAAACCACCTGCACTTCGCATGCCATAACTATTGTGGAAAATGAAGCCACCTACTACAACTCGCTCTGATTAATGCTTACTTCTAGATCTCGCCCATAAAATTTGCTGATATGAGGGAAGAGATCATGATTTTTTTGATAGGAAAGAGGAGATCGTGATTTGTGAAATTGGAGAATTTAATAAACTTGATTAGACAACTAATTAAGTATTTTTTAATTTTATTAGGAATTTAAATATTCGAAGTGGGACCCATGTATTTCAGACCAGAGATCATTAGGTAAAATATTTTTTTTTTGTTGATGAATGCATAGTGTGTGTGTATTATATGATATATTCATTGTGAAGTCTATGTGTTGTGGTGTATCCTCAATTTTTATCATAGTCGAGGTTGTAAGTGCGTCTTTGAGTGGCACAACTGAAAATAAAATTATTAGTTACTCGAAAACTAGTAAACACGTGTTAAGCATCGCATTAACTTTTGCCTCGATTAGTGTGCAACTTTGGACTGATGGTACTGTAAAATGAGAACAATGTTGGCGTGAGACCTTGTCTCGAGTTATGTGTCAAATACAAGAAAGTAGTCAATTAGCGACGGGCAAATCCATCGCTTAGTTGTCAATAATATTTCGCTGTCGAGATTAGCGACAAATTAGCAATATGGCTAATCTGTCGCTAAAATTGTTGTCGCTAACAGAAAATAGCGACGGATGAGCTAACCCGTAGTTAAATAGCGACGGATTACCCATCGCTAATCCGTCTGTAAATGGTGATGTGACATCTCATCGCCATCATCAATTAGAGACGGATTAGTGACGAATAAGTCCGTCGCTAAATGAAGTCAGCCAATTTTTTCAAGAGAAGTGTTATAATGACAATGACATGTTACACCATAAGACATATTGGCTCACAAGAGCCATTCATGTGCGCCTCAAGATGCAGACATAGATAGATCTCGATGCATAACACGTGAGTCGAGGTCACATGAAAGGCTTTTGTGAACCAATGTGTGTTGTGGTGTGACATTATTGTTGTCATTCTAATGTTTTCCTTTTTTTAAATGAAAAAGTAAAATTGATTTTGAAAAATTGTAAAAAGTAATATTAATTTTACAAAACAATAATTATTTAATAAAAATTGTAAATACTCACGACCAGTAAAAAACAATAATTTAGATTTGACAAATAGTAATTTTTATAAACACAAAAAATTATAGTTAAAAACAGCAATAATAGTAACAAAAGATGTCACAATTATCAAGTCACAACAAAAGTACTATATACAAAATATACATGCAGATGTTCAAGCAAGATAATATATCTCCGACTCTTCACTAGTGTAGGGACGGTAGTGGCTGATCCGGATGGAAGAAGCGAGGTATAAACTCGTCGTCACCCATATGAGACGATGAGGGACGTGGTTGTGGAGCCAAATCCGGAGCCGCAACCGGTGGTGGTGGATTTGCTGTCAACCTCGACGTTCTGCCTGCCAAATGTTGCGTGTCGACAACGTATGAACCCTCACGGAGGCCGTTCAGGTGATGAGCACCATTTCGTAACGATGGCGGTCGCGACGCTGAAATATTGATCCCCATAGTCTGCATTATTAATGCCTTCATGCGACCATAACGCTCTTCCATCTCCCGGTTTCGCTCCATCAATTATCGGTTTTGTTGTACCAACTTCTGCTATTGGTTGGTTAGGTCCCGAAGTTGGATCTTTCGTTGGGTGCACTCTTCCAATATTGCTTGCTGCATCGTGGAGTAGTCCCTCCTCAGGTCCTCTACCTTTTATGGCACGTATGCTGGGGCGCCTCGCCGGCCTCGGGATGAACTACCTTAACGAGACTGGCCTCGACCAAAACGCAGAGATCCCAGTCCATAGATTCGATCTTTCTCTGAACTCACGACATAAAAAAACCGCGTCCTCGTCAACAATGGTATCTTGGATTTGAGAAAATTCCTTCAATCTTCGTGTGATTTCACCCTGCATTAAGTTACACAAGTTATTGAATTTTCATTTTCTTGATAAACATTTTAAAATTTTAATTCATCGCAATAATTTAAAATTTTAATTACAACAACTCTTTCAGATCTCTGATCGACGAAAGTCTCGCCGTTGTGGTCGTGGGTGTTCCAGAATAATTTATTAATTGTGGAAGGTCGATTGAAACTAACTTTCTGTGCGCGTGCCCGAGCGCTTGCGCATGTATGTGTGTGTAAACACATGCAATTAGTAATCTTTCGTTAAAAGTGAAGTAGAAAACTAAAAAAATCATTTTCTAAACAGATGACATACCAAATTATCCATATGCTGTGCCACAAAAATCGATCCACAACTATGAATCGAGATACCTGTACCAGGTCCCCCCTTCTCAGACTTCCTATTTTCGCTTGCTTCTTCGACTTATATCCTTATGCTTCTCGTCGCTGGCACACAATTTTTTGTAATGCTCGAATACGTCATTAGTTAAATAGATGGGAACACTCCTCTTCGCACCCAACTTGTATACATTATCAGTGTAGAGGATGGCTGCCTTAAAACACTAAGCAAAATATATGACAAGTGACATCCTCACCTCCTAAGTGTTAAAAAATTGTAAATTTGTTTGGCAAACATTGATCAACGTTACGGGAATGTATGCACTATACAAATTTGTTTGCAAAACTGTAAGTTTTTGAGGCTTTAGATCAAGAAACCGACCTTCCACATCTGCCATGCAACGACCCGCTTTTTATTAATCATGATTAATTGATTAATTACTGATTAGGACTCTAAGCTCAAACCCACGTGGGAGCCACAAAAAGTCTAGGGCACGTCTGACAAGATAAATTTTGATTATTTTTTGTGACGTGTGTTAATTTATTTTATCTTTAGTTAATATTGCGTTGCATTAGTGTTAGAACTTCAATTGGTTGTGTTGTGTGTTGATCATAACTACAAGTATAACAGCTCGATTGTAGTAATAGTGTGATCAACTAATGTTGATTATGGATATCATCATTAGGGAAAGGTGTATATCACTCGGTATACTCAGTCAGATTTACTCTATTTCCAAGAAAATCCCTTTTGAATTGATTTTAAACAAAACTATTCTATTATAACAAAACAATGTAAATAACACTACAAGAAAAAAATTAAACAGCAACAAACAAATCTGATGCTGAATTGGTACGGATCTGTTGCTAAGCGACCTGAACGAGTAACAAAGAATGAGATCGAGTTGTTGCTAAACTCTTTGTTGCAGATTGAAGTTAGCAACATATTTGGGTTCATTCATTGTCAATGTGACATTTGTGACAAAATTACGTCATTACAACAAAGAATGAAAACATGTCTATTGCTAATTGCGATTTGGCCAAGAAAAGAGGATTTGTTGCAAATCTGTTGCAAATCAACAGACAGATCATCGTGATTTGCACAATCAGAAAACATTGTCTGTCGTCGCGATCTGTCGCTAAACGAGACAGATCAAGCAACATACAACTTTTTGTTTGATCAAATCAAATGGCGACGACTTTCTGATCTCTGTCATTGATTTGGAATGGTAATTTTTAAAAAATTACGAGTTCACAAATAAATAGTAAATTGGAATCTGCAGGCGAGGCAAAAATCTACAAAAATACAATTTTTGCTGCTGCAATTAAAACGAAAATTGAGAAATTTTGTATATTATCAAAATTTGACAAACAATATCTACAAAAGGTGGAGATTAACATTTCATAATTAACTAGTATATACTACTAGATGAACATTATTCAACAAAATACAAAATACTACACAAATTAAGATGGCTACACAAATTAATTTACATATATACAATGTCATTCCCACACTCTTACCCAATTGTTTCACCTATAGAAGATAGGCACCATACAAATTCTGGGGCTAGGAGTGCATGTCCCATCCAAATCCTGAAAATGAAAAGGAATAACTTGAACAATATTCGAAATGCAATCAAAATATTCAAACACAAATGAAAAAATCCTAAAATTAAGCCTTGGTCATTGATCTCATACATAAAAGATCGCATACGTGACACACACAAAAATTTCCAACTCAAAAGGGACCGAATGAACTCCATACATGACATTCCATGCTTTTTTTCAATTTTTTCCTCTTGTACATTCTTTCATGTGGTTCAAGTTCCAACATTAGATATATTTAACATAGAATATTGTTACATGTCCATAAGTTTCGAACTTCAATTAATTTCATAACTAAAAAACCAACATAATTCATTTTCGTTACCAATCCTCAATAACCAATATTTACTCTCTAAAGTGAAAGCTTATAAATATAACAACATTCTCTTAGGACAACATTCCCCCTAAAAGAGGAAGGACCGGAAAATGAATAGCATTTGTAAGAAGGGTCATGGAACAGTACCTAAAATAGGGTATACTAGACAAGAGTACCTAGAGAACCACGCGATTAACATAAATTTACGCATAACACTAATATTCGAAATGCAACCAAAATATTCAAACACAAATGAAAATAGCATCACATCCAAGTAAAGTGAAATTGAATACAGTGTTGTTTCTGAGTACACACTATCTATCACAATCTTCCTATCTCGATGTATAACATGACCAACACAACCACTCCAAAATACACACAACGAGTTAAGGATTTCTAATACATAAAATAAAAGCTTTTTTTGATATGCATCAACTTAGCCTTTTTTGATGATTTCAATAATAAGCTCAACCTATATAATTGTCAAAGCTTATTGAAGGCCTCACATGTTAAAATGCAAAGTCTAAGAAATCATGAATTAATTTAACACTAACTTTTACTAAGCTTGCACGTACTCTTTTGATTAAGTTAAGAACATCATGTAACGTAAAAAATTCGATAAAAAGATGACCAATTTGCCCATTTTTGCAATTAAACTCAAAAGATAAATTCATGGTGATGATTTAAATAATAAGCTCAACCTATATAATTGCCCAAGTTATTTTCAGGGCCATAGAAAATGCAAACCAGGGAAACCATAGATTTCCTAATTTCGGTTGTCACATGAAAACAATATTCAACAAAAATTTCAAAATAGAAGTTCAAGAAAATGCAAACCAGGACCGTGATTCGAAGGTCCTAACGCCTAGTCGAGAGGCAATCTACGAGTCGCAGATGATACCCGAAACTCGGTCAAGGAGGAGCCGAGGGCGACCAATGGTCGCGGAGGGAGCCGGCCGAGCAATGCGCGGCGCGGCGCGGGCCCAAGCAACGATGGCGGCGGAGGATCGCAGAGGCGACCGAGCGGCGGCGGCGGCGGAGCGGGTCCGACCAATGGCGGCGGACGATCGCGGAGGTGACCATCGTCGGCGGCACATGGGGTCGCGGAGCCTGTTGATGGCCACGGCGACGGATTGAAAGAAGGGCAACGACGGCGGATAAGAGGGCGAACGGCGCCGGAGGAGAAGACCGCGCAGCGCAGCGCCGACGGAGGAGAATACCGCGCGCGCAGCGGCGCGCGCGCCAACAATCTCGATCGGGCGAGGGAGCGAGTCGCGGTCGACGGGGTTGCCGATGAACGATCGAGCCGGCGAAGTCGCGGTCGACGTCGACGATGGCAGTGGACGACGACGGCGACGGTGGTGGCGGCGGATCTTCGGCGACGGTGCGGCGGCGGGGATCTTCGGCGACGAGGGTTGTGAAATTTGGGTTTGCAGGGACGAGGAGGAGAGCCCCTGGTTGTAAATACCTTTTAGAGGTTAGAGACAAATCAACAACAGCAGACTTGTCATGTCGTCGATAGTCTGTTCTTGATCTGATCGTCGATCGATCGCGACATACATTGATCTGTCGTGATCTGTAGCAGATCTGTCACAGATTTAGCTACGATCAGCGACAAAATAGTGTCTGTCGCTGATCTGTCGCAGATCTGTCACGCGTAATTGACGGAAATTAATGGCGGGAGAAATCGCGACAGATCGGTGACAAAATGTAATTTGTCACAATTGTTGTCACAAATCATCATTTGAATTGTTGTTTTTTGGTCAACCGAGTCAAACGGTCTATCTGATGCAGAACTATTGCTGATTTGTTGTTGTTTAGCAACAGATTCAGTCTGTTACAATTTCTTGATGCTATTCCTCATTATTCTTGTAGTGTAACTTTGTACTCTTATATTAAGAAGCCCTTAGTTCACAACTTCACTTAGGTAATGAATAACTATGCTTTTCGACGCACATCATTCATCTTCATTATGTCTGAGCAATGCTCAATTAGAATAGACAAATTTCCCTTAGATTCACTTCAACCCATGTTGTGACTGAAAATATTCTAAAGTGCAAACTAGAACTTCACCTATCGGTGTGAATTGTTGGGTTGATACGCAGCAAAAAATTCAAAACAATTTTTGAAAAACCTCAACATGATCAAAAAGAAGTTCCATTAAACTTGATCTACAAAAGTAAACCATACCTTAATCCGTGATTTCCTTCTCTGATTGATCGATCTCCAAGACGTTCAAGTACGCGTCCTCTATTAGAAATCCACACACGAACGATGACCACAATTTGGAGTGCTAGCCCCAAGAGAGATAAAAAATGTTTTTCTTTATCTCCCAAAATCTAGAGAGCTCAAAATTTGCAAAAACGAGAATCTTCTTTCATTTTAAGGTTTCTACCTCTATTTATATAGTAGAAAGACTCACTTGAAAACCCTATTCATAATACAACTATTGTATTTAAACAATTCAAGTTACACGAATGACCCTATTAATAAGTTATCATATAACAAATCGTAAAGGCTTTTATGCATGAATTTTATCATATGAAATACATTAATCTTGAGCAATTGAAATTGTGCAAAGTCATTCTTTGTGTACAAACCAATAGGTTCATGCGATGTTGGCAGTGAACCAAAACCATTTTGGTACACAAGTCATAAGCGATCTCTAGCAAGACATTATGACTACGCAAGTAGCATGAATATCAAAATATATACAACCTAATGAATAACACATATCATATCATTTTGTCGTGGGATATCCTTTGATTAAACATAAGACATGGAAATTCACCCTTAATGTTCAATCGTATAGTCTCGATCTTTAGGTAAACTGAAAACATCCAAGTGACATTGATAAATAGAATAAATTATGATGATGGTTTATTTATAAATATATAAAAAACAAATTAAGCTGCTGACAAGCAGCTGTGGGTTTATATATAAATATATAATGAAAATGAAAATCAAAACATACGTTTTGATTTCAACAGTTTGTTTTCTAAGCCCTCTCAATTTGGTTTTTGCCCCGCGAGCTCTTACGTTCGATTTTCGCCCGATTTCTTTCTGCAAAATTGTAGAGCATCGTGAGACGGCCAGTTCGAGCTAAGTTTATGCGACGGAAACGAGGTATTCGGTACGAAATTTGATAAATTGTCAATTCATAACATTTTTCTTCAATTCAATTTGAATCCTCGCAATTTCTCAATTTCTTTTGTAGGGTTTTGATAGAAATTGGTAGGGATTATTGTGAATTGGTATATTGGATTGATTTGGATCAATTTGGGATAAATCCCACCGATGTAGGTTAGGGTTTTGATGAAATGAACTAATGTGATTCAGTTGATAACTATTTTGGAGATGTTTTATAGTTGATATTGATTTACATTGGGTTTCTAGATGAATAGATTATTGGTTTTGATCCAATTTGACTCCACAGGCTGTGAGAATATTTTTATGTTGGATTCGAGTGATTTCGTGGTGTTTGTTGTCAATTTTTGAAGATTTAATTGTGAAAATATTGATTTGGAGAAGTTTTTCAGTTCAAAATAAAATAAAGTTTGCCTACTTAACAAGCCTTATTGTAAAATTCATAACTTCTTCATCAGTGATCCGATTTGAGTGTTCTTGGAGTCTATGGAAAGTTTGATATGAGTACTACAAGTTCATTTTAAGTTATCATGATAAATATTGAAGCTTTCAATGTTAATTAATTATCCGAATTCGGCTAGTTGAAAGGCAATTGAAATGGTTATATAAATTTATATTTTTGGAAACTGTTCTCTAGTGTACTTTAGGCTCAGTTTTCATTGGGTTTCGTGATTTGGTTTCACTTGAAGCTTAACCCATAATATAATTAGGTATGCAACGAAGCTATTAAAACCATCTTCAAGGTGATCCGACGCTCCGAGAACCCCGAAAACTTAGCTCAAAGTTGGTTTGGTTGTAACAAACCCTACAATAATCTTTACTATTGATTCAATATATTTGCACCCGTAATTGTATCATAGTTTGCATTGCATTTTATCATTTTTGGTCATGCATACATAGAGAGAGTAAGGGGGATAAGCTTATTTCGGAGTTTGGTTTAATTGAAACTTGGTTTCATTCCTGCCTCTACGCTGTCTAGTGAGATTAGCGGAGTCTAACGCCGACAAGTTATCTTTGCATTTTATGATCTCTTAATCTTGTCTTTGGACTATTTTTGGAAGTCGACGTCTGATTATATTTATTAGACGGCGACAAAGTGGATTGCATGTCATGTCGATGCATATATTTTATTGATTATTTGGAAATGCAATTACATGTCTCCATGTATCAGACTAACAATTGCAGGAGTACAGATCAATGTAGGAGTTTACTTGCATGACATCTTCCAGTTGTTTTTTATGATGTGAGATTCTATATGAAAATAAAGGCAGAGTGGACAAGACTCGAAGATTGTGGTGATTGTTTTCAAACTTTAAAGTAAATTCTTGTTTTAAGTTGTTCATATATATTGTTTTGGATTTTCGGGGTGAGTGTAGGACGTGAAGTTTCTTTGAAGGATTGTGAGAGTCTCCTAATTTAGTTAAAATAAGTTGAGAAGGTTTTTGTTTCAATTTTGGTTATTTTGGATTCATAAAGTTATAATTAAGCTAGCGAAGACTCTAAGTTTGTTTATAAATATGAACTTGATATATATTATGAACTGCGGGGAGTTGTAAGCCCTTCTAGGCCTCTCCCCAATTTTGTTGTTTATTAGGTGAGTTTTTCGGCAGACCACTTTTAGGGGAGGTGCTACCGAAATTTTTGTTAAATATGGGCATGATTTCCTAATTTGCTCCAATTGAACAAATCATGAATTTAGATTCATTGTGGATATAAATTTAGTTTTGGAGCCTTGCAAAGGATTGAAATAATTATTACTTTGAGATTAAAGTTGAAAAAAATGGATTAGGCTTATTAGATTATCACATGATTAAGGTAATCTAGGCCGGTCGGTCATCCTAATGATGAGGGGGCTGACAAAGTCCAAGATTTAATGTTTAATTTTGTTTTTAACTATAGGATTCATTTATATATATATATATATATATATAAACTATATATAAATATATATACACATATATATATCTTCGTAGCTATAAATTCGCCACATGCGCCAACGACCATCCTCAGGCGTGCACGCTATTGTACGTCCCACGTGTGTCACCCTCGACCCCGCGTGTCACTAGGCACCCACCAATTTATTTATTATTCTATTTAATTTCATAATTATCTCTTATTTTCAGGTCCAAATTAAATCTCAAAAAATACTCCAATTTCGTCAAAAATTAAGAACTATTCCCAACGCGCTTCGAAACTCACAAACATCGTGTATACACTTCAATTTTACCGTATTTTGCGTCGAATGGAGTATAATATACCAATTAGTCACGCGACACACAAAAATAATATTTAGACTTATGATCTCCGGTCCATAATGCGTGGGTTTCACCTCGGATACTTAAATCTCAAATTAAATTCAAAAATACTTAATTAGCATCTTAATCAAGTTTATGAAATTCTCGGATGTCACAGTTTGTAGGGCATAAAACTGGTTAATTTAATTAATTTGGGCTACCACAATCAGACTATGTATTTGCTTACGGGCTCCGCGTCACGAGTCGGTGATCTTAATTAAGGATAAAAATACGATTAGAAATTTGGGATGTTCAACGACTTTGAACATTAATTCGCGCGCAAAAAAAAAAAAAAAAAAAATCTCTCAATTTCACAAAACTCAAGACGAGTCACTGCGACAATTAAACAAAGTGATTTAAACTGAATCGTGTCATTCTAACTTGATTTTACACATGAAATTCTGCATATTACAATCACTAGGGTGACCCAACACCGAAATATAAAATTACTTTTAAATTTATGCTTCACCACTCAATGAACCTTAATTCACCATCTAAGCCATGATTAAGACTCACTAATCACTTAATTAGGTCTCAAAATAGTTTAATGAAATATGGGATTTCACATGTTTTTTCCAGAGGTGGCTTAAAGAACCGAGAGGAAAAGAGAGTGGAGGTTAAGAAAAGAAAAGAGGGGAAATAATAAGAGAGAACGAGAGATCAAACCAGAGACTGAGAGAGATAGAGGGGTGGGTGTTGGAGTCTGGTTGTTGTACAAATGATATAAGGAAGAAGAAAGATTACTCGAGGGATAATCAATCGAATTCAATGACGAATAGTCGGTTTGGCAAGTGCCGACACGAAATTGATTTCGTTGCAAAATCCGTCGTTGAGGGTAACTAAGGGATAGACAAGTACGTGTCACCCAACAATTGCCCTCAGTTATTCCGTTGCTGACCTATCATTGACTATTAAGTTATTAACGATAAAATATGTAAGCGGGAAATTTTTGCCACATGGTTTGGCAACGAATTAATTTGGGACAGAATGTTGAGTAGGGAATTTTGTCGCGATGCACTCAGCGATGGATTAATGCATTAAACTCCGTCTCTATTATGCCTATATTCCGTCTTAGATTGGTCAACATGGAAGTCAATATATATATATATATATATATATATATATATATATATATATATATATATATATATATATATATATACTAGTTGCAAGACGTGCTTACCCGCCGCTTCAACATTAGCGGGAATTAATTTCTAGTTAATTAACCAAAATTGAAAACAACCACTACAATTAATAGAAAACATGAAAACAATAAGTAGAAGGCGACTAACACTTGAAACTAATTGAACAACATGATCTTCTAAATCTTCCTTATTTTGTAAAGAGCGGAAAAAACTTGCATATGAATTTTTCGCAAGCATACTAATTAACTTTGCCAAAATTGTTTCTTTCATCCTATTAGAGCAATGCATTCGATTTTGCACTTCATGATCAGTATCATAAAAGTACAGTTGAGAAAAAGATGGATGCTCCTTGTCATGAAGTAAATTATTTATAAAATGATGAATTTGGCATTGCACTCTAAACGTATATACACCCACATTACTTTTGGCATACTCTCTCTTGCACTTTACACCAAAAGATGTAAAACCAAAATTGGTGTTATAAGTACGGATGTACATCAAAAACTCACGTGTCTCTTCAGTGTTTGAAGTGAATAGGTCGAACATTTCTTCAGGGACAACATTAGGAACGAGTGTTACTTGATCGTTTGAACAACATAAACTATTAGATTCATGAAAAACCTCTTCGCACTACAATTTCGACAAGAGTTTACGAGATGGTAACACATCTCTTTGAACTTGCAACATGCTCAAAACCCATAGCGACATAACGTGGTTTTGCATTTCGGGACCTATACATAAAAAAGAAATAAAGGCAACTTAATTTCTAAATTATTAATTAAAATCATTCATTTTGCTTCATAGCATTTACCCTACTCAATATTTCATAGAATATTTTGTGAAGTTTCAAATTCATACTGTGATCATTCAACTCTTTCTTTTCACTCCTTAGTTGTCTTTGGCGAGCCCGCTTCATTTCTTTTTCTTCCTCCATTGCAAATTTACGTTTCAAATTATCCACCTCCCTACGATTAGTATTTATTGCTTTTCTTACAACGTATTCACTATTGTTGATAACTCCTAAATTTTTAACCATGATAACTCGCTAATGCAAGGTAAAATGGTTATACATAATGAATTTTTAGATGAGATTGTTAAACTACAATCTAATGAAACAAACATTAGAGTAGTAACTAAAAAAAAAATAATGTTAATTTAATATGCAACCAAATATAAAATTTAATTTAAATAATATGTATGAGTTTGAACAAACTATGTAATATAAAATCAACGTACATAATTTGAATACGTAAGAAGTAAAAGTGCAATTCAAGAAGCATCATTTAGCAAAGAAAAAAAATAGAAAGCAAAAAAAGGATCCATAGGAACGAAATATCAAAGCAAAAGACGTGACAAAATTGAATTCACAATTGTGGACACATATACTATAAACATTGTTAAACATTACATGAAATATACTGACGACATGAACTGCTCATCTAAATACTATCTTTTTTTGAGAAAAAATAGAATTATACATCAATATTTAGCCCTGAGGTTAATGACTTTTGACTGTTAGTCCTCCCTAGTCTTCCAAAAGATTAGCACACAACTCGCAAATATCTTCTTTTGAAAAAAAATATAACTATACAATAAACTTTTGATCAACTCGCAAATATGTCTTGTTAATTTTTATAATGTTTAATTATTTGTTCTAGAAAATAAAAAAGAAACAGTAGCCTAAAATTTGAAAGATGACCAACTTTACAAATTGGACTTGTTTGATGAATAAAGTGGAAAGCAAGAAGGAAAGATTAGAGAGTTATGCCAAAGCATCTCTAATTAGATGAATTAATATTGATGCAGATGTCAAAGGAAAGGTTGGGGGTTGACTCATTTCGGAGTCAAGTATGATGTATCTAATTAAGTTGGCTTCTTATCAAAACAAAAGATTATGGAATTATTATTTATGAGTTAACTCAATCTAGAAGAAACTCTTTCAATTTTCTGATGTTAAGTTATAACTACCGCCACCAAATGCAAGTAGTTTAAGCCACCCATTGGAGGATATGGGTGGCTTAAACTTCTTATGTGTAACTTTACCTTAATTAGACCTTTAAAACTTAAATACATTAAATACATTAAAACTTAATTAGATATTTAAAACTTCACCAAATGGAAGTATGTCTATATAAAGAGCAAATTACAAGTTCGAGTTCATATTACCTATTAAAAAAGATTTATCACCAGTTTTTCAAGTCGGATTACTAAGAAGAATTGCTTACGAACACATTTTCAAAATATAAATCGGGTGAAAAGATTGATGAGAACTCTAGGAATGGAAAAGCTTTAAAACTCTAGCAAATTATTGTAGTCCTACATTCCTCAAGTCCAAAATTGGCGAGGGCAAATCCCAGGATACCTCGAGAATAACCTAGAAAAAATGAAAGAGGGATGACAACTGCCTCAATAAGGGGCTCTCTCATTATACTTCAATTGATGTTACAAATTATTCTTATTTTATTATTCCTTTATTCGCTTTATTGTCAAGACCTACTTTGAGGAAATTAACTGAAACAGAAAACCAAAGAAGAACATGTCAATCATAATTGTAAAATTAAGATTGTAGACAAGCATAATTGTAAAACTAAGATGGTCCATCATTTCATCTTAACTATGAATTAAGATGGTATTTCGCACATATTAAAATTAATCGATTGGTTGAAAACGCAATCAAATAGTGTATGCATACGAGAGTGTCGAACATATATCATAATGTTTCATAATCGAGCAAATGCAATAGGCTTTGCTCCTCGATATCAAATTATAATATGATAAACCACAATTATTGAAAATATAATTTGGAGTCGGTTGTGTTTTTAGTTCAACTTCGGTTCCAAGTTATAATAAGATTAGCATGTATTGTGGTTGTGACCTCTCGAAAGAATTCTACACCATAAATTATGTATCACAAAGATTACTTCGAAGAGCTTGTTCAACAAGACATAAAAGACATAATTTAGCAAAAAAATTAAAAAATATCGACCGCAAGTTCGATATAGATAAAAAGACACAAGAATTTAATTGCTTACTTTCCATCTCCTACATGCTTTTATTGGAGGCTTTCATTTATCTCAAATGAGCACAAAAACTTTACATTCATTTGTGTAGGAATTAATGAACCAAGAGATTAGTTCGTTGCCAACAACACAACAAGTTCAACAAACAAATATTCAAATTACTTCATGTCATTTTTTTCCAAGTATGCTAATATAAAAGATGCAATTTTTTAATTCCAACTTGTAAAAAGACAGACAAATCAAACATCTATATATTTCTTATATAAAGGAAGAAGATGAAGATTATTTTGGTATTTCAACAAACACCTAGTATTCAAGATCTTAAAGCCCAATTCGGTTTCGGCTTAGTGTCTTTGGAAATCGCTCACTACAAATAGTCAAACATATATGTATCCTATGAATTCTAATAACCATACAATGAACGATGGGTTGATCATATTAGCTTCCAAGGTATTGTTTCAAAAACCATGAATCAAATTGAACCATATAGACCGAGATGAAAGAGGCGTTTTGTGTTAAATTCAACATTGAATCAAGGGTGGATTAGACCCAAATTTCTTTCAAAAATAATGAATCAAATTGAACCATATAGACCAAATGATTAACTCACCTTTGAATCGAACCTCTCCGAAAAAAAAAAAGAATTGGAGAAGAATGTGGATTAACTCATATTTGAATCGAAGAGCAAATGAAAGCAACGAATGAGTCGATAAAGGAAAGTAGGGAATGAATGATTTGAAGAGGAAGGAAAGTCGTTGATCAATTGAGTTGTTGATCAATTTGAAGAGGTAGGAGAGTTTGTTGATCGATTTGAAGAGGCAGTGTTCAAGATGTTGAAGAGGTAGCGTATATAGATAGATATATAGTTGCTTTTATATATATCATATATATATATGAGGAAAGAAGTAAATATGATAGATATATATGGGCAAAGAAGTAAATTTCATTACCACTCAAAAATTTGGTATTCGTGCTTTTATATATATGATAGATATATATTAATATACAATTGAGGGACAAAAATGTAAATTTGATTACGACTCAAAAATTTGTGATTCGTGCTTTTATATATATGATAGATATATGTATATATATTCATGAAACATGGAAGTCAATATATTTCATTTCATTGTTGATCCGTTGGTGATTCTCAATAGAATTAATGATTTCCACTTTGGTCGTCTCCCTTGCTAAATATACCCTTTTTGTGGTGCTAACATTCTATGCATCATTGCCAAAATATTTCTAAATAGATAGATGAGGTATTACTGGTCAAAAGGTAAGGTTTATGGAGGTAGTAAGTCCAAATAAAGTAAAATAATAATAATAATAATAATAATAATAATAAATCAATACGTCATTAACTACAAAAAATGGTATGCAATAGCGACGGGGAATAGCAACGGGCTATTCCTCGTCGCTATTTAGCGACGCACATAGCGACGGCCCCCCGTCGCAATATTTTGGGCAGGAAAACTCCCGCCCACGCCAAATTCTCCTCGACCACGTGGCGAGAGAAAACGTCACGTGGCCGCGGAGGAGAGGGCCACGTGTGAGAATAGCGACGGGATGTTCCCGTCGCTATTTGTTGATTTAGATCTAAAAATCGATTTCTCTCCCTCTTTGGTTCATCTCTCTCACCTCCTCTATCCCTATCTGCTTGACCCTCTCCCTCTCTGTGCTCGACCCTCTCCCTCACTGTGCTGAACCATCTCCCTTACTGTGACCCTTTCCCTCATCGTGACCCTCTCCCTCTTTGCTCGACCCTCTCCCTCACTGCGACTAATCTCCCTCAGCGTGACCCTATCCCTTTGCTCGAACCCTAAACCCTGTCACGACCACGCCACCGTCCGGGCCGAGATCTCGTCCGGGTTCACTAGCTCTCTGCCGGCCTCCGTCCGCCACGCTACCGTCCGCCCGGTCGTCGTCCGACCATTTCAAACGGTGCCGCATTCCGTGGTGCCAAAGGTATATATTTTTTATTTTAGGTAATTATTAATTAATTTGTGAATTTATTTTAATGTATTTTTTTGGTGAAAAATGTTTGGAAAAAATAATTTAATAATTTAGTTTGAATATAATTGTTATAAGATTTTAACATTTTGCAAAAAAATGGTTTATAATAAATTTGTAATTTAGTTTTTTTGTAATTTTTTATGATTAAAATGGTTTGTATAATTTTGTATAACTTTGTATAATTTTATGATTAAAATGTTTTGTAATGTGTGAATTTTTTATACTAGTGAAAAAATGCATGTGTGATTGTAATTTACTTTTATTGTGATTTTTTTGTAATGTGTTATAATTTAGTTGTGATGTTTGAATAATTAAATTAGTTGTAATGTTTGTATATGATTTTTAAATGTTGCCATGTGATATATCTGTAATATTTTATAATTTAGTTGAAAAAAAGTGTATGTTAAATTAAGCACTTTAAATTTAATTAATTAAGAAATATAACATATATCGCTTATATACGTTGAATTAAAATTATGATTTAAGTAGACAAATTACATTTCAATGAAGACAAATTAATATAAAGGACTACATATATGCATATATTATATTATATAATTGATTGAACAAAATAATTAATATATAACATCGTTTTTTTATACTCTATATGTAAAACTTACACTATATATTAATTTGTAAAAGAAAGCCATTTAAAAACTAATAATTTTATTATATATATTTTGAAAAAAAACTTATAATAATTTATACTATATATACAATTATATTAATGTACTTTAAAAATCGTAATGAATAGGAAAATAAATTTATTTTGCAATTGAAACAAAATAAAACACTTAAACTTTATTGTATATAAAATGAAAAAAAAAACATTAAGCAAAATAAATTGAAACAAAATAAAACACTTAAATTTTAAAAATAATGGTAGATATATCGACGAGGAGGATGGGTTTCTGGTTTTACCCTTTTTATGTTGCGACAGATCAGTGACAGATCAAGTCTGTCGCTGATCGTCTATCGCTGATCTGTAGCAGATCTGTCATGACACGAACAGATTTTTGTCGCTGATCCGTCATAGATCTGTCAAACCTTGGCCGGAGATTTATGGCGGGAGAAATCAATGACAGATCTGTACCAACATACAATTTGTCACAATTTTTGTCACAAATCATTAATTTGAATTGTTGCTTTTCTTAAACCGAGTCAAATGGACTATCTCGATGCGTAATCATTGTCTTGATTTGTTGCTGTTTAGCAACATATTCTGTCTGTCACACTTTTTTGATGCTATTCCACCATATTTTTGTAGTGTATTGAAATAAAATTATAATAATTTATAATAATGTCTGTACATAATATATTAATTAATATATAACGCAAAGTATGTCCATATATTACAACTAATGCAACTAATTACGGTAAACAATCGACTAAAATGTATAAAATATATTACGCAAAGTATGTGCAAATGCAACCGATTCGACTAATTACGATTAACACTCGACTAAAGTTTATATAGTGATCGATGTGTACGTGTATTCAATTAGGGTTGTTTAGGTCTTTCGAGATGTCTGTTTGTCGAGATTGGATGTATAACCGTCCTGAAGGCTGTTACATTAGATTAGAGTTTGTGGTTAGCATAAAGGAGTTTATAAAATTTGTCATGCAACACTGCACCACTTACTTGAACGAAGCGAAAATTTGATGTCCTTGTTGAAAATATCGCAACGACAAATACTACGATGTAGACACAGTAGATCTTCATCTAGTGAGGGGTAGATTCGTTCCTGATTACTATTGTTGGACCGCGCATGGGGAGGAAGAAATAGTAAGCGATGAGGACGATGGAGGTGATGATCCAATAGATGAATATCCAACATCATATCATCATATGATGCACGACATTGCGGGCCCCAGTTTCGATTGGAATGGTGAAGAGGAGCTGAACTCTGAAGCGAAGCATTTCTTTGAAATGATTGACGCAGCGAATCAACCGCTTTGGCCTAGCTGCGAGAAGATGACTAAACTCTCAACAATGGCACGTTTATTGACGATAAAGTCGAATCATTATATTTCGAAGCAAGCGTTCGACGAAATTTTGTAAGTATGTAAAGACATGTTGCCTGAAGAGAACTGTTTGACATACAACTTTTACAAATGTAAGGGCTTGATGCACTGGTCGGGTCTCCCATATGAGCGAATTGACTGTTGTCCCAACTTATGCATGTTTTACTGGGAGCTCGACTCCGAGCTTACATCTTGCAAATTTTGCGGAGAAATTAGGTTTAACTCTAACAAATGCCTGCATAAGGCAATGCTTCTCTTCCCTTTGGCGCCTCGTCTCCAATGTTTGTACGCGTCAAAAGCTACTGCGAAATCCATGCGGTGGCACGTAGAACACGTCAGAGAAGAGGGCAATATGCAACATTGCTCCGATTCCATGGTATGGAACCACTTCAATGAAGTGAACTCTACGTTCAGCTCCGAGGTTTGTAATGTTCGACTTAGCTTATGCACTGATGGGTTTCAACCTTTCGGAATGACCGGCAAACCATACTCCTCGTGGCAGGTGATTCTAACACCATACAACTTGCCTCCTTTGATGTGTATGAAGAAAGAAGTGATGTTCTTAACAGTGATCGTACCTGGGCCAACTAATCCGTCGCGAAAAATTGATGTGTTTCTCCAACCGTTGGTGAAAGAATTGCAAGCGTTGTGGTATGACGGAGTGCCTACCTATGACGTATCGACTAAGATAAACTTTCAAATGCGCGTTGCACCTATGTGGACTGTTAGCGACTTTCTAGCATACAACATTATGTCTAGATGAAGCATACACGGAAGGACTACTTGTCGTTATTGCATGGAAGATACCGACGCTTTCCAGTTGAGGTTCGGAGGGAAAACGAGTTGGTTCGATTGTCATTGACGTTTCTTGTCGCGATATTCGAATGAGCTGAAAGACAAGTCTAGTTTTCACAGAGATAGAATCGTATCCGACAAGCCACCAGCTAATAAATCATGAGAAGATATCCTGCGAGAAATTGATGCGTTAGGGCTAGTGAAAGTCACTGAATTGGGATCAGATGCAATAAACAACGAAGTCTCGAGGACTAGCGGGTGAAGAAAATGAAGCATACTATGGGACTATTGGAAGATGAACCTTATCAGGCACAACCTAGACGTGATGCACATTGAAAAAAATGTCTTTGACAATATTCTCAACACAATCATGAGTGTGCCAGGGAAAACGAAAGATAACGCAAAGTCTAGGGAAGACTTAAAGGAGATTCGTTATCGTACAGAGCTTCATTATGATCTAATTTTTAAGAAATATCCTAAGGCACGATATGCGCTAGACAAACGAAGAAAACAAACATTGTGTAAGTGGATTAAGGAATTGAACTTCCCTAATGATTACGCGTCTAACATTGGTCATTGCGTAGATTCTAAGAAGTTGAAGATGTTTGGGATGAAAAGCCACGATTGTCATGTTTTCATGCAACGATTGCTGCCGATTGCTTTTCGGGATCTCCTAAAGGATGACATATGGATTGCAATTAGTGAATGAAGCATTTTCTTCAATGATTTAACTGCTAGAAATTGAAATGTTGAGAATCTTTGGCTTTTGCATGAAAACATTTCAAAGATATTGTGTAAGTTGGAAAATATATTTTCGCAAAGTTTTTTCGACTCAATGGAGCATCTCCCTATCCATTTGGCGTACGAGGCTATCCTTGCTAGCCCAGTACAATTTCGGTGGATGTATCCTTTTGAGAGGTAATCAACTAGACTCGTACACAATTTATATCACACATTAACATATACATTTTAACTAACTTACTTCTACAAATGTAGGTACTTGAAACATTTAAAAAATAATGTTAGGAATAAGGAAAGGGTTGAGGGCTCAATATGCAATGCTTACTTAGTGGAAGGAACTGCCGCATTTTGTTCATATTATTTTAAGGAACACGTCTCCACCTTGCACAACCGTCCGCCCGGCAATTACGATGGTGGAGTCGGACCAACTCAAAATTTTAATGGAAACTTCTCAATATTCACCACCCAGGTCGAGCCTACAGGAGATCAAAGAAGTGTTATATCACATATGATGAGTGTAACGTCACACACTCATATGTGTTCTTAAATTTTCCCGAGGTCGCTCTATTCATTATGTATGCTTTAATCTTAATTATTATTTTTAATTTATTCAATCGCAATCCTTACATTCTTCCATTCTCCTGTCAGGATGTACGTATCGGAATTGCGTTCCAAACACGTGAATATTACACAAAGTGCAATCGATGAACTTCTTGAGAAACATTTCTCAAGTTGGTTTCAACAATTTGTAAGTCATTTGTACATGCGTATTAAAATAATTCTTTATTTTTGCTGTTTATTTGAAATTGAAGTTTATGAATGAAACATTTTTGGCGGTAGGCTCCATCATCTATTCGAGATACAACACTTCAAATGTTGTCATATGGCCCTAGTCGACTTTGCACTGTATATCACGCGTATCTTGTTAATGGCTATAAATTTTAGACCGTGTCGCATCGCTCAAACAAAGATATGCATAGTAGCGGGATGAGTGTTACGGGCACGAATTACGCAGAATGTGACAATGACTTTTACGAACAATTAGAAGAAGTGATTGAAATTGAATACGGTGGATTCCTACGTACTGTGTTGTTCAAGTGTCAATGGTTCGATCCCACGATCAATACTGGGACAAGGGTTCACCGATCCTTAAAAAATCGTCGATGTACATCAAAATTTGCGATTGAACAAGTACAAGCCTTTCATACTAGCCATGCAAGCTAGTCAGGTGTACTTTCTTTCATATCCAAGTGTAAGAAATGCGCAGAACAATTGACAATCTATGTGCAGACTTTAACCGAAACTCATCGATGAACAAAACTTAGTCGAAAACGTTGACAGTGCGCCAATAGAACAAGACGTTTTTCAAGAGCAGCTACATGAGCTTGATACTGAGGTCGATATTGGCAGCAATGTTCCAACTTCGCTAGCTGATCCTAGTGGTGCACACATGTCAGACGTCGACGAAGAAGATGATGAAAGCGATAACTCCAAGTTTTCATCGAATGATGAGGACAATGACGATAAACCATGATACTATCTTGTTCAATTGGTAAATGATGCAATTATATTTTTTTTACTTATTACGTAATATTTCAAATGTTGGAGGTTCATGCGTATCTAACTTAGTCTTAATTTTTTGTATAAAGTTATGTCATCAGGCAGAAGTTACGACCCATCTTTTGGTGAGGGATCTGGTGGACGATCTGGTGGTCGATCCAACGGATGATTCAGCGCTACTAAAGATCGACGATCGGGTGGATCACACCGACATTGTCATGATGATGTTATTCCACCTGCAGAGGCTAGTCAGTGTCATCAGAGTCTGCATTCATACCCATACCACCCTTTACAGCAAACCACATTTCATCTGTATCCATACCACCTTTATCAGCAGACCCCATTTCTCCATTAGACGCCTCCCCCACATTATGCACATCCATCACATCCCTATACATCTTTCATGTTTTTGTCATCTATTTTTTGTGATGATCCCACCTCTATGCAGATGTATTCCACACCCGTTGATGGTTATGATACGTTTAGGCCAGGTATCAAACCTACTTTTTCATCAGGGGGGATCAGCATTTCCCTCACATCTTCATGACCGTACGCACGACCACCGTACAGCCCCACCATCACTCCATCCTGATTTGCATGCCTCGCCCTTTCTGAGTCAGCAGGTAGAGTAGTCGCCAAGTTTTTCGACACATCATTCGAGTGACGCGTCCATAAGTACGACCCCACGTGGACAACGACGAAGCAGTACAACTAGCCAACCCTCGGGGCGAATATTTTTGGTCGTGAAATATGACAGATAGTAAGTATACATACGAAGTCTTACGTTTACTTATTTTTTATAAACTTGGTCTAACGCCTCATCTTTAATTTAGTGGACGAAAATTACACCCGTCTGACAGAGCTGCCCGGGAGTTGACTAGGGCATACAAACACTCCCTGCACAATGACAATTATTCTTTGGAGCATGTTCCGCAGCACATGCGAGATATTTACTGGAATCAATGGAAGGTAAAGTTGTTTAAGTTAAGATTGTTTCATTTACCTAAAATTTACAAACAATAATTGAAAAGTATTTATAGTTAAACTTAAAATTTTATTATTTTTTGCCTATAGTTGTGATTCGACTGGGAGCCATCGGATGACGTAGCTATTAGAGAGGCTTACAATAGGCAGATTGCCACTCGGTACGCCAATTTTATTAGCAAGATATGTTCGAAAGATAAGAAGTCTGCACATGTATCTAGTAAGATTCTCGACCACTATAAGAAAATGCGGTCCAACCCTGACTTTAAGAAGAAGTCAGAGTAAGCAAGCAAGAATCGGAGAACTTAGATAGAGGGAACCCGGTTCGGGGATTGCAGTGCATACTGGTGGCTCAATATCCATTTATCAGCACACAGAAAGGCTGGTAAGTTATGTTATAATAAGTTTATATATATGGATTTAGTCTCAAACTTAATCCTCTTTAAATATATGTTTTGTAGGCGGAGAAGTTAGGTCGACCTCTGACTGCTTTGGATTTATGTATGTACTTCCATACAAAAGATCATGACGGTGTAACTTTCCTCGATTCGATAGTAGAGAAGATTGTCATAAGTAAATAGTTTTGTTTTAAAATTTTGTTTAGTTAATTAATAATAGGTATCAATGACATGTAAATGTTTTAATTCTTAATTTAGACGACGATCCAGTGAAGACGGATTGAGCTGATACAGTCCTAGCCTGACACCCCGATAGATGAGACTGAGCTATATTTGTTCGTCGTTGAACGCGACGATAAAGGACGAACATATGGAATAGGGTGGACACTGTCGGGGTCGCTGCACCGACATGCTACAGCTGGAGGAGCTGGAGGAGGAGCTGAAGGTGGAGATGGAGCCGGATCTTCTCGGCCTATTTTTTCTCCTAATTAGCCCATCGAGCTTTTGCGGAGGGACTTCCAAGTGATGCAGACACAAATTCTTTGGGATATGCAGGATCACACTCTAACCCAAGATCAATTGCGAGAGGTCCAAGGCCAGTTGCATCGCATAGAGCAAGCTCTTGTGGACAGACTTGAGATTTCATTCGCGCCAGCGCATCCAAGAGATGTTCGAGCTGATGACTCCGAGACCGACGACGATCTCGACAAACGAGCATCTTTTCCTTGTATATTTAGCCTTAGGTTGTTCATATCTTGTTTTGTATATTTCATACTTGTAATTAACTTTTTTGTTGTATTTAATTCATTTTGGTTGGTTACTTCAGTTATTTCTACATGCATTTCCTTTTATTTACTTGTCCTTAAAGTTTTAAAAAGAATTTTTAAATTTAATTATTATTTCAAAAAATAATATTTTAAAACATTTCATTTAAATAATAATTTTAAATTAAATTAAAAAATATTTTTATAAATTATATTAAATAATTTAATAAATTATATTTTATATTAAATTAATTTTAAATTAAATTAAATTAAAAAAATATTAATTTTAATTTAAATTAATATTTTAAATTAAATCAAAAAATATATTTCATTTAATAAATATTAATTTTAAATTAAATTAAAAATATTTTATATATTAAATCAATTTTATTAAATCAATTTATATATTTTAATCTATTATATATAATATAAACCTATTTTTTAAAAATAACTTTTTCACTATTTAGCGACGGGACCCCGTCGCTAATCCCAGTCCACGTGGCTGACAATGAGCCATGTGGACAAATGGCGACGAGGCTTTAGCGACGGGGGCCCGTCGCTAATTTTCCACGTGGCACGGTCAAACGAAAGTCGACCAATCCACGTGTAACATTAGCGGAGCCGTGGCGACGGGAATAGCGACGGGGTCCCATCGCTAAACCTGACACCACTACAAAAAAATGGTTAATTAAAAACGGAATTAGCAACGGAATTTAGTTCCGTTGCTACGGATAAATGGTTAGAGACAGAATTGAGACGGAATCATTCAGAGACGGAATAGAGAGAGATCAGAGACGAAAATAGAGACGAAATAGAGACGGAATTAAATTTCGTCTCTAAATAATGGCGCCAACATTCCCGCCAAAAGTTTAATTTTTTGTAACCGTCCGTTACGTATCGAGATTCGTGCATGCTTCGATGCTAGAATTGAAAAATGGGACGGATGTAGAGACCCCCTATCTCTCTCTCAAACCATTCTCACCTCCAACCCCCTCTCTCCCTCCTCAAATCTCTCTCTCAAAACCCGCCTCTCCCAGCGGTCCGCGTGATATGCATCGTGAACGCGAGAGGGAAGCTGAAGAACCCGCCTCTCCCGGCGGGGTACTACAGAACGCGTTCGTGTTCCCCTGTGGCGGTGGGGGCGGCGGGGGAGGTGAGGGCGTGGGGGGCCGGAGTACGCGGCGGAGAAGGTGAGGAGGGCGAAGGGGGAGGTGACGGAGGAGTACGTGAGGTCGGTGGCGAATATGATGGTGGAGAGGGAGAGGCCTCACTTCGCGGTGGCGAGGACGTACTTGGTGTCGGACGTGACCAGGGCGGGGTCGGGGAGGTGGATTTCGGGTGGGGGAAGGCGGTGTACGGTGGTCCCACGAAGGGAGGGGGGGGCGATACCGGAGTGGCAAGCTTCTACATACCCTCTGCCGCCGCAGTGCACCCGCCGCCGATCGCCGCTGCGTTGGAAACCATCGTCGTCTCGCTTTTTCGCCCTCTCTGCCGTGGTGTCATGCAGCTTCCGCCGCATTGTTTCGCCGCTCTTCGTCGTTGTTCGTCGCTGCCAAGTGAGGTAATCTATCCATTGTTATACCCTTTTCGATCGTTTATAAATAATAGAACCAAAATAAGAACACATTTTCGCTAAACTATTAGATGATCAGCGTTTGATTCCCGCTTAGTGTCAAATGAAGAATATGATCACGAGTTATAACAAAAACCTAACCATTGATCTCGTGAATTAATTGAATCCAAAGACAAACAAATGTACAATTAGATAAATACGAGTGATTTTTACCACAATCAACAATTCAACAATGAAAGAAATAAAAGTTATAATTTTTACTTGCAGACTCCTCATTTAGCAATGATCTGAAACTAATGATTTTTACAAATTTAAATCAATTTTCCCAATTTTGAAGTTCTAGCATAAACCTTCAATGCCTTAAAGAAGTGGATTTTGAATCATGAAATGAACTATAAAGATACTACATGTTTCTTTTACAAACAAATAAGACTACAACGTGGTAAAAAGTCTTTTAAAGATGATAGAAATTTTATCCGATAGTTCTTTAGGTCGTGGATGAGATCATGGATTCAAACTGAAATATTTAACTTTATATTCCTTATCATTGTAACCATTGAAGCTTTATTAACAACGGTGCCATTTTTTTGCTTCAATATTAAAATGAATAAAAAAAGTACATGTGTAATACATATAATAAAGTAGAAATAAGAAAATAAAATGTTAGGTTTACTAGGAAAAGAAACCAAATAGAATTTTTGATACCTTGTGCCCCTTTGTCAATCATGTTAGGAGAAAGCAACTGAATAAGATCAATAAAAAAAGGAAATGATGATAAGTTCTTTACAATTTTAAGCCTACTTTTGGTGTACACATTAGTTTTGGAGTCATTAAGAATGACTTTAAATGTATAGTTATTTTGTAATGAAGATTGGTTCATTTTAAGCAAACACTTGCATAAGTTTTTGTAATTAGATCCCTTAAGAATTCTAAATACACTTATATCTTGAAATATAGGAGGATAACATGTTAAGAAACAACTGAACATTTGGTTAAACTTAATCAATCATTGTAATATATGGTAAACCATTCAATGTCCTAAACTAAACCTCATTCTAAAATCATGGTCAGCGCAACAAGCCCTTAAAAAAAATGAATCTAGCTTTTATATTAATTATTCTAAATTAATCTTAGAGATTTGAGGAGAAAGTCAACAACTTGCTGAAGGAAATATTTTTAGGCTTTGGTTAGAAAATCATGAGTTTTAACGCAAAGATTTAGTATTGAAAACCACTTGACAAACCTAAAAAAAAAAGTTAAAATTAAATTTGTTAGGACACTGTTGGAGCTTGAAGATGACTTACAAGGTGTGGAACGCGAGTTTGGAGTGGTGCCGAGAGCCGGATAGGCTACAAGTGTCGTGATAGCCTCGACCTTAGTCATGGCTTTAGAGAAAATTTTATGTTTATCTGCTCTGCAAGTTGATGTTTTTGCTCAGATATTGTGGCCTTCATTTAAATATGCTATTTATAGCTGCTAATCATTGGTTTATTAGGTGCAATACATCTATCTATGTTTAAAAATTGAGTTATTTCTTGTTAGTTTCATTATTGTTCAATCCCTTTCCTATATTTAAAAATTTTGCACCGAAAGTCGCTCCGAGTTTTCTAAGCTCCAAAGTTGGCAATGGTGAGGCAAGCCTAGTCTTCGATCTCATGCTCGTTTGGTTTCAATTAAATTTATAGTTCTAAAGCAATCGTTTGGAGTCCAAGTCCCTCTCTATTTCTTTTCACTTGAATGTCATTTTCCTCTATAAAAAATATTCCGCTTTGGGTAAACTTTCTTGTGAATGTGTGAAAATCCGGTGTTAGTATCATACTAGGTTTTTGGTTCGCGTGACGAAAACTTTACGACCAATAGATTGAGTTAATAGATTATCTCCAGTTACATTCATTTTAACATGGAATGCATTAATTAGGAGGGATTTGAATGGTTTGGAAAGCTCACCTTCAATGCCTTAGTCGAGCACAATGGAAAAGTTTGATCCATGTAGCCGACCCCAATTAATTTGGGACAGAGGCTATGTTGTTGTTGTTGTTGTTGTTGTTGATGTGTTGGAAGGTGCTGACTGTCTTGTTGTAGAATACATGTTTTGTTTCTAGCATTTGTATCATATTTTCATATATTTTTTAACTTTAATGGGTGCTCTCGCTCATGTATGCGTGCAATATGTTGAACTTCCTGTAAAGTAGTGGAGGGCTTCTCCAATGGTGTAAAGGACTAATAGTTTTCTTTTCAGCGCGCCGCAAAGATGGCGAATGAGATACACCTGGACTCGATGAATCGGCCAAAGATTCCTTGCTCTCCGCTCATGAATGTTGCAATAGAACAAATTGTTTTACAGAGAGGGTATGTTGGTTATAATTATTTTGCACTTTAAGCATTTATCAAACTGTGATTTTAGTAAATTGGGTCGTCTCCCATGAATTGATAGATTGTATGCTAAAATCCATTTGTGATATAAACTGGAATGTATTGCTGGCGAATGATAAACTGGAATGTATTGCTGGTGGATGTTGTCAATCTTTATTATGCTAGTGATGGTATGTTATCTAAGATAGAAGATATGATGAGTTTTGCTATACATAAGCTTCCACCAAAGTTTCATTTATAGTAGTTGTTCATCATTTAGGTTCAAGAATGCATTGGACATTACAATGTGCTTAAATTGTCTTTTATGCGAGTTTCTTGTAGAGAATGTAGAATATAGGCCTGCATATACTTGTCTTATAACTAATCTAGGCTGCTTCCTTACCAGGTTCTTCTACAATCATATAGTTCATAGAGTAGAAAAATTTGCACTAAAGTCTGCACTATTAAGAAAACGAATTTAATGCTACTATTATATTGTTACCATTATTGTTGATCCATGCAGCTAAGCTCCAAAGGAGACGTCAGGAGGCGACCTGACTACATCGGACCAAATTGGTGGATGATGAGGCGGTGTACTACAAGGTGGCGGGTGAGTGTCCCAAAGGACGTGTCTACAGTCTCGGGTCGTTAGGGAGAAAGAAGAGAAGATACGCAGATCCTGATGCTAGCACATCCCAGGTGTTAGCACAACGAGGGATGGGCAACTTTATGATACTTATGTATTTTTATGATTGTTGTAGAACAATGAGAATTGTAGTTTTTTTGTGGATACTTATGTATCTTAGACATTTATTATACTTGACTACGTTTCGTGAATATATAAATATTTTTTAATATCGAATTGTATGTTTTTTCTCATTTGAATCTTTGTTGTTGATATATATTGTTGATTTGTGTATGTATGTGAAATTTTGCTTTTTTGGGGATGTTAGCACCCCCAAGGAGTTGTTGGAGGGGGTGCAGGCGATGGAGCAGATCATGTTGTTATTTTTAGTTTTAGAAGTTTCAGAGAACTAATTTGATTCTTGTGAATATTTTAAAAAAAAAGTCGGCATAGAAACGGAATAGAGACGGATTAGCAACGAAATTTATAAATTTCGTTGCTAATCCGTCTCTAATTTGTGAAGAAATAGAATGAAAAAACTGGGTAAACAGAGTTTAGAAACGGAATAGAGACGGATTAGCAACGGAATTCGTAAAGTCCATTGCTAATCCGTCTCTAATTAGCAACGGATTAGCAACGGAATTTATGAATTTCGTTGCTAATCCGTCTCTAATTTGCAACGGAATTTATAAGTTCCGTTGCTAATCCGTCTCTAATTAGCAACGGATTAGCAACAGAATGCAAGTAAAACCATTCACTTTGGAAGAATGTGCATTTCTGTTCCGTCTCTGTTCCGTTTCTAAATTCTGTCTCTAATCTGTCTCTAATCAGCAACGGAAACACATTTCCGTTCTTTGACTAAATCAGCGACGACAATTTTAGAGACGGAATAGATTCCGTCTCTGTTCCGTTGCAAAATTGAATTAGAGACGGAATTTATGTTAATCAGCAACGGAAATTTTCGTTTCCGATCGACTGTTTTTTTGTAGTGCACGTCGTCGCTAATTAAAATAGCGACGGGGTTTCCTGTCGCTATTTCCGTCGCTAACACGGGATAGCGATGGGAAATACCAGATTAGCGACGGGTCTTCCCGTCGCTAAACCGATATCCTTTTATAGTTTACATGTAAATATAGTTAAATTGTATTAGACTAAATGTAATGGTCTTAATATAATATTACTTTTTGGGAAATGTTGGAATGACAATACTATGTCACAATAAAATGCACAACAGCTGATGTAGCGTATGTGCCCTACATCAAAATGGGACATTAGGTGTGTCCTTTTATGGGATTTGATGTGGGCCCACACGCCATATCAGCAGTTGTGCATTCTATTGTGACATAGCGTTGTCATTCTAGCATTTCCCTTACTTTTTTGTAGGATTATCTTAATAGTACTTAATATATAGAATGGTTCCATTATTTGATATAGTTATATAGTTATCCATATAGATCATGTGTCGGGTATGCAATTAGGAAAATGCTAGGAGATACATACTTTTGTTACAACCTTTAGGTACAACATTAATGGGTTAATGCAAATCAGAGTTTGTGTTGGATTAAGATTTATTATTTATTAGATATAATTGTTAGAGTTTGTGTTAAAGTTGAAATCATAGTTAAATTAATTTGGATTTGTTTTTAGTATAGGGGTTTATAGAAGTTGGAGTCTATGTTAGTCCATAATAAAGCCTATATATAAAGATTGATCGTATTTTATTAGGGGTTGATTATTTGATTAATGAAAATTTGTGTTTTGAGAGAGAGTATCTCTTTGTTTGTTTTGGTTTCTTGAACTTTGTGTGTTCGATCATAAGTTAGAAACATGTTTCTTTAATTCAATATTCAAGGAATCAATGAATTTGTAGAAAAAGTTATACTTTTATTTGTAGCGAGCAATTGGTAAATTTCACCAATTCCTCGCTACATCATTTGGTATCAGAGCATCAAAGTCATATTGTCTTCTGCAATGCCGCCAAAAAGACAAGCTCGACGTGAAGACCATGTAGTTCCTCCAAGAGATAATACGACACATGTCAATCAAAGTATAAATCAACTAATGACTTTTATTGAAAATCTAGCACTTCAAGTACAACAGTTGCAGCAGTAGAGTCAGCTGCGACAACCTCGTCAATGATTTCAACAATGGTTTGAGGACGAAGTGCCTACCAAGGGGTTTGAGCCATAAGAGGAATATTCTAGTTTTGACGACGTGTTTATTGCCGAGAAAGAAAAAGATTGTTTTTCTTTACAGTGACGGCAAAGTAGATCTGTTCTTCTTCAAAGAGGACTCTGACACCCTTGACGAGGCTCCAAAAATTTGATAGTAATGGGCACGAATTCATGGAAGACAAGCTAATATTTGGAGAAGACGGCTTTGCCGTCGAAGTGATTGAAAAGGTGGTTGTTGATGGTGTCGTCCACAAGTACGCTGTCAAGAAAGTTGTGGAGACAACAGTCATGTTTGTGGTGACCAAACACTTTTATTCATTAACTGATGACACAAATGATGAATTAGTTATGGACGTTCTTCAAGACTCTCACTGTGGTGTGCTTGTTGATAACATGGATTTTTCAGTTGAAGTTCTTAATATTGTTCATCAAAAACATGTTCCAACAAGTGGTGATGACTATATTCAGATAGTTCAAGCAAGAGTTGTCGGTTTGAAGACTTTATTGATCAACATCGTAAGAGTCGTGAAGGGACTAATTAAAATTCGAGGGCGGATTTTCTCGAACCAAGGGATAATGATGAAGATGAAGACCATAGAGGTTATGAGCGGGAGAATGATTCAAGCATCAAATTCGAGGATGAATTTTTCTCATCCGGTAGAGAATGATGCAAATCTGAATTTGTGTTAGACTAGGATTTCTTATTTATTAGATATAATTGTTAGAGTTTGTGTCAAAGTTGAAGTCATAGTTAGATTAAGTTGGAGTTTACGTTGGAGTCTATGTTAGTTTATAATAAAGACTATATATAAAGGTTGATCGTATTTTATTAGGGGGTTGATTATTTGATTAATAAAAATTTGTGTTTTGAGAGAGAGTATATATTTGTTTGTTTCGATTTCTTGAACATTGTGTGTTCGATCACGAGTTAGAAACGTGTTTCTTCAATTCGGTATTCACAAAATCAACAATTAGTATAAAAAGCTATTTATTTCTTTGTTACGAGCAATATGTCAATTCCTCGCTACATCATGGGTCCATTAAATCATGCATCAAGATGCATTTGTGCGCAAACATTCCAATGTGTTTCTTATGGACCCCTTCAATGTTGTAGTACAATGTTTGTAACAAAAGTACGTAACCCTAGCATTTCTCATACAAATATATTGGTCAAGGAGATTTTTGGACTACACGTGTATTGGTGACTTTCGTGTGGGTATTAAAGCATTTAGACTATATATGTATGGAGATTTGGTTGCGTACATCTTAACGTGTAATCTGAAGGATTTCAGCAATTACACTTGTGCGGAAACCATGTCTTCTAATTAAGCACTTATCTTGACCAAAAAAAAAAAAAAAAAAAAGTTAACTTACCCTATGAATAAGAGTTTTTTTCGATTAGATAAATATTTAAATAAGAAGTAGTCATACACAAGTAATTTTGAAAAATAAATATTGATATCTAAAAAAGGACCAATATATTGCTTAATTTAGAATTAAATTAAGTAAGATGTGGCTCTTCAAAAAAAAAAAAAAAGGATTTGTGGTAATTGATGCGTATATGGTATATAAATACAAGAGCGGAATAATGTTACAAATATTAAATGATAAAGAAAAAGCTCGGAGAGGACGTGCGATAAAACTTAAAAAGCATTTATTGCTATAGTTGAATGTGGTTGATATTCATGACAATATTTATACAAATTTGGTTGAGATATTTACTCAAAAGTTGGAATCACTGTCATGTCTACATATTTTAGTTTCAAAATAATAGAAGCATTATTACTTCAAGTACCTATATATAGTTTCTATCTTTCTTTCTTTTTTGTTCTATATTAGACGACTCCACATATATAGTTTCACCACTATTAAATACAAACCTTGCTTTCCTTACTCCCGATATCGAGCAACCTAACTAATTTTTGGCTGAACAGCAACCTAACTAATTAAGAATACAAATTTCCTGTCCAAAGTTTGCTGCAGCTAACATTTGATCTCAGGGCATGTGTCCTCGTTTATTTTTATTTTTCTTAAATGGCAATCGAACTCATGGCTTCCGTAAAATTTGTCTTTTGACAAATGATGTCTCTACCATCTTATTAGAGATGCTTTGGTGTATATGCCCTAGTTTATTAAATTAGTATTATAAATTCATTAATGTAAACAAAAATTCTACAAAGTAGGTACGACGCAATTGCGTTTATATGACCATTAATGGATCTTATAATTAATTGAAGATGAGTGAATGTGTTAATTACTTTGTAGATTTTTTTTTTTGCTCAATTAATCCTTTTCTCAATTGTTATTGGATATATTTCGCAAATAAAAACATTAACAACAGCAAACAATAATATAACTTCAATCTCAAAATTAATTTGGTACTCGAGGGATTACTACTATATATATAACTACTCACCTCATCATCAACCAAAGCTAGCTATACTTGATGGATTGGTACTATATCATAAAAAGAAACAATATCATTAGAATCATCAAGAAAAAGTTATAGTAATTAATATCAATGTACGTACAGTGCAAATAGGGATATTAATTGGAGAGAGAGTACAGCTAGCGAAGGGATACATTGTACTTCAATTGGCATGCTCCTACGTGCGCTAGCTTAAGCAACTAATAAGGGAATTCTTTGAAAAAAAAAAAAACAACTAATAAGGGAATTAAACGGCCATGTAATAAGTTGATCGAGCGCCTTGGACTAAAATTAAAAAGAGAACCGCTAGAATGACAACCAGAAGTTGCATCGTAAGTTGCATTGCAAATTTTAGCGCCTTTGAGCCGTTCGGTGCACACCTTTTTCGAACTTTGGGGTGCGCCACATAAATTTATGACTCTTGTGTGTCAATATGTTTTGAGATGTGACTTATATATTGTCATTTTAGTATTTTTCAAATTAAAATGATAAAGCGTGCATGCATGATAAGCTAAATAAGTAATTAAATGTATGACGATTAAAAAGTCAAAATTAACTCATTTCTTTCCATGTTACATCATATTATTATAGGTACGTATATTTTGCAAGGTTTTACATGACAATTGAAAAAACCAAGTAATATCAAACACTCGATCGCCAAAAAAAGGAATGATCAGTAGTAAACATCATCACCCCACCTAGCTCGATCATGATGTATAACATATTCATCTCCACATACATATATGTGGATGAATATGTGCATGATCGTGTTGATGATGATGATTAATACTTATCATCATCAATCAGCTTCTCTTGTTTTTGTTCGAGAACAACAAATGAAAGTATAACAAAATCCTGAAAAAGAACCCCAATGCCACGGTCGCCCAGAAGCAATTCCACTTGCTGAGCTGCGTGATCGCCTCCTGTACCAAAATATCCCTCCCCGTAGTCAAACAAGTCCCACTCGTGATACTCATCCCCAGTGACTTGCTTATCGTCTCCAACAACTCCAGTTTCTTCTCACTCGGCAACACCTTCAGCGGCGTACTATCGAAAATTTGAGTCCCCCTCACAAAGCACTTTGCCGGATCGCCAAACTCGTTCTGCATTACCGCCTCGAACGGGTACTTCACTAAAGAAATGTAGTGGAACCAAATCCAGTAGGGAGGAAGCCTGTCTCTGTTGATAAAAAATCCACTGAACAGAAAACAATAGGCCAGCAAAGCCACCACCACCGTATACCCCAGCATCACGTGCCGAACCACGCCGGAGATGAAGGTGACGAAGGAGCTCCCCGCCCAGAACGCAGCTAGCACCACCAAAAAGTAGAACCAAAAACCCGATAACCCCCCGCTGAGGCCGACCGCCCAAAACGTGGTTAACGAAAACGCAGTTGCGAGGAATATAAGTGAAGGTATGACAACAATTATGCGTGCTAAGACATAAGATGACCTTCGGTAGGCGTTGTACGCCGTCTCCCGCATGAATATATACCTCTCTTGGATGAAAACCGGGAGTGCGTCCGCGCAGGTGTAGAAAGCCGTGGACATGGCGAAAGCGAAGAATCCTAACCGTTCCTGCACTCCTCTAGGTGAGTCATCTAGTTGCCAGAACATGGTGGCAATGATGAAGCCAGTGACCATGACCGAGCCCAATCGCATCCCGAACAGTTCGGGCATGCGCCACGAGTTTATGACCGAACGTTTTGCGAGGACCTTGATTTCGGTCCAAAAGGGGTTTGCGTACGTGGGCATAGTTGATTTGGAGTTTGCGCTGTTGTTGGTCGTAGTACCGCTGACTAACTTTCCCTTTGAAATGCTGGCGCTGATTGCGTCCTTTAGGGAAGAGCCTAAGCAATGGAAATCCAATTTCGAGCTGTTTTTGCGTTCCTGCTGCCATGATTTGTTGAATTCGACTAGGGATTTATTTCCATTTGTGGATCCTTCGAGCTCTCGAATCAGATCCAGAGCGAATTCGAGGCGATTCTCGTTTTCTGGGACTGGATGCCCAAATTGTTCTAGAAAGAAAGGGATTGTGTCTGGCGTGCCATTGAAGACGGCCTGTCCGTGAGAGAGGATGAGCAATCGGTCGAGCAAACCGATGATTCTGAAGCTCGGTTGGTGAATTGAGAACACAACTATGCTTCCTGTCTGAGCGATTCTCTGCAAGACCTTCACCACCATGAAAGCGCTCGTAGAATCAAGCCCCGACGTCGGCTCGTCAAGGAAGAGGATAATCGGGTCGTGAATTATGTCAATTCCTATGGACACGCGGCGCCGCTCTCCTCCTGAAACCCCTCGGTGGCCTTCATCTCCTATCACGGTCTTTGCTGCTCTTCGAAGACCTAATTGATCGATCAGAGCTTGAACTCTGGCCTTCTTCTTGGATTTTGATAGGGATCTAGGAAGCCTGAATTCCGCAGCGAACATGAGCGTTTCTTCCACTGTCAACATCGGATAAAGAAGATCGTCTTGCATCACGTAGGCTGAGATCACCTTGAGGAGCCGAGATTCCAAGGCCTCTCCGTTCAAACTCACGCTTCCTTTCAAGCTGTCTTTGGAAATCCGATTCGCCAAAGCATCGATCAGCGTTGATTTTCCAGATCCACTCGCTCCAAGAACAGCCAACATCTCTCCATCTCTGGCTTCGCCTGAGATATCATTCAACAGCGTCTTGGTGTCCGAGAACGCATTGCTCTCCGTCTGCTCGTCGACCGCGCCGAGTCTGTTCTTGCGGCGAAAGCAGGTCGAGAATGTGAGTTTCCGGCGGACCTTCACCTTGTAGGTTAGATTGTTGAATGACAGAACAAATGGAAGAGATGATCTTGCTGCTCCTCCGTAGAGCGTGTTGCCTAGTTCAATAATCTCGTGAGCCGGAGTCTCGTCTCCGGACATCCGCCGCGACTGCTCGACGCGTCGAAGAAGCTCGCCGAGCGTAGGAGACATGACGCTGGCGCCATTGTACTGATATTCTACCTCTTCAAGCTCCGTCTCCATTTCAAATCCCTAAAAACTAAATCCTAATTAATCTTGGACGGAGAAAACACTACAGCTGTACACGAACTGTGTGAATTGTTTGTGACTGAAGTTGTGAGAGAGTAGAGAAGAGAAGATGCTGTGGGTTGGGCTTTTAATGAAGTTGGTTTGGATATAAAGTTTTTTTTTTTTTTATTCATTTCTTCATGTCTTATGAAGAAATAAAAATGGACTTTTTGGGTGCCAATGATTTTGTGGTGCGTAGAGGTTAAAACTTATCAACCTCCATGTTCCCTTTGTGTTCAAAGTGAAGCGAATGGACGGTGATTAGGTCAACAAACTGATACTCTTCCGACTTCATCATGTACGTACATTTGGCGCCGGGTCTGTTTGGATTTGCAACAGAACAACTGTCTATCAGGAGAATTAACAACTAAAGAAGAGTGGTTATCTTATCACTGCGTTTACTTAAACAACAAAAAATTTATTTTTCCTTGTTGTCGTAATCTTTTTTATCCTCTTACTTTGTTGGACTAATCCTATGAGAGTTGATTGGGCATCCAAACTCCATAATCCAAAAAAAATCAATGAAATATAATGTTGCTGCCCATAATCAAACTCATTATCAATTTATGTCTTAGTCAGAGTTTAAATTAATTAGTATTTTTTCTTTACCACTACACCACGGCCCTTGAGGGCTTGATAATTAAAATTTCGTTGACAATAAAAAATGATTGAGATATTTTTTATTAAACATAGTATGTTTCGCATGATTTTTGATCAATTATACATTGATTATAATAAATGCATGGCGTTATAAGGGATAAAGAATGGTTCGCTTTTCTCTTGAAAATAAAAAAGAATGGCTAGCTTTTCCATTTAATTGTGGTTCTAAAATTTTTAAAGCCATATATATATATATATATATATATATATATAAAAGTAGAAGGAGAGAGAAAGTTTCAGGCCCGGCTATGTGCACCCCACATTTTACTTCGTGCAAACCACGTTTGGATTTGGACACCCAAAAAAAAATAAATTCTTTCCCAAAATGCATCTGCTGTGTGCACCCAACAACATTCGAATTCTCTGAAGAAGAGTTGGTTTTCCCTGTGAAGAAGAAGAAGAGAACCCTAAGTCATTGATCAAATCGACTCGGTGAAGCATCCACTCGGTCTATATTCGTTCTTCGCTCTCCCCTCTTCCCCTCGGTCTTATTTCAAGGCGGTGGTGGAGTTGGTTTTGTTCCAGGCGGTGGTGGAGGTGTTTTTGTTCTTGTTGGTTTGCGTCACAGTGAAGCTAGGTCGAATACGGTTCGCTTAAGGTATAACTTTGTTTGGTTTTCGTTAAGATTTGTATTCTTATGTGTTTGTTGGGGTGTATGGTCGAGTTTCAATTAGGTTATTGATTTGATTTGCGAAACTAGGTCGAATACGATTGTTTTGTTGTGTGTTTATTATGGAAATCTGTTTTTATCTTCGATTTTCCTAGTCATGTATGTGTAAGTAACTGTTTTTGATAGAACTTGTTGGACGATTTGTTGATATTTGATGATTTTCAGTAGCTCGGTATCACATGACCGAATTAATTTGCACTGTTCGGTTTCCCGTGACCGAGTAATTTTGGTTTAGTTGATTTTGGGTGACCGAACTATACATGTGGTATAGGATTTGTTTTGCTCGGTTTGGAATGACTGAATTGTATTTTTTGCACTCGGTCTATTATAACCGAACAACACAGTTTATTATATAAATTGGTTGTTTGGTTAAAGTTGACAGAACAACGCTGGTTATTTTGTAAAATAGATTGTTATATGTTCTTCACTCGGTCTTATGTTACCGAGTGAAGGTGTTTGTTCGGTTACCTTTAACCGAGCTGTAAATTATAGCTCGGTCATATCAAGCAGAATAGGCGAATTTAGCTCGGTAAGTATCGACCGAACAGTGTATTTTTCTGATCAATATCATACGATGATTGAGTATTAATGCTTGGGTAATATATATGTTACTTTAATAGGTATGACACGTACAAAGCGAGAGAGGCGCCCAAGGAAAGTGAACAAGAGAAAGAGAACACTGGTAAGATGGGTGAGCAAGTGGGGATGAGAGTTCAAACGACTTCTTATAGGAAAGAAAATGAGCTGCGAAGGGGTGGGGGGCAAGTTAAACCGGTTGTGAGTTAAAAGAAGGAGCAGCCAAAGATGACTCAACGGATTTGCCAGGCCAACAATTGGCAATTCGTATGAGCCAAACAAATGCAATGGAACCATCTTCTTCTGATGCAACTGAATCAGATAGGGAGAAGAAGGAGAAGGTGATGAGAACAGAGATTCTGACGGAGAAGATGGAGAAGGTGGAAAAGGAGATGAAGTGGAAGTGGAAGTGGAAGTGGCAGTGGTAGTGGTAGTGGGAGTGGAAGTGAAAGTGAAGATGGTTCCACTGAAGAAGATGAGGAAGGAAGTGCAAGTGAGGGAAATAATAAAGGAGATGAAGGTGAAGAGGGACAAGATTCCGAAGAAGAAGTGGTGGGAGTGAGGCCTAGTGCCAAGGCACGTGGTAAAGCTAAGTCGGGACCATCCGACAAAGTGGCGGCCGACGACATGTCTAAACCCTTTCCTGGTGGGCCAATTAATCAGGAGTTATTGACAAGCTTCAACAATCACGTCACTGCCGCCATATGGAATAAAAAGGTATATTTACGAGACTTTGTCACAAAGTATGTTTATTTACTACATTGCGTTCAACTATATTTTTTATTGTATGTTCTCAATTGGGTTCAAATCAACTGTTCGGTCACCAACGACCGAACAAGTTGAGAACACTTGATCAACAAGGATCGAATTTTGATCAATTTTTTTTTTGCCGTTTCAGGAGCGCCCATTGCTTAGATGTCTGAATCACGGCCTCCAGTTGTCACAGTGGGATTTAGACAAGTGTCACCCTAACTCCAGCCGACTAAGGAGTATTATTGAAGCTTCTGGGTTGAGTGCATTATCCAATTGCTCCTACAAGCAGGCACACAAGACGCTTATATCTGTGTTTGTGGAGATGTAGCTGCCGGAGACCAACACATTTCACCTCCCGTTCGGTGAAATGTCGATCACACTCGAGGACGTGCATATGTTGTTGAATATTCTCGTGATGGGGAAAGTTGTTGAGTGTCACACCATCTCCCGGTCTGAAGCGCTGGAGTTGGTGAGTTCGACTCTCGACGAGCCTGAGAAGGAAGCCGACCAACAACTGAACATGGACTTGAAAGTTAATGAAGCCTTGCTGACAGGCAAATGGGGATGTAAACCAACGTCATCTTTAAAAGGGAAACAAAAGAAGATGGTAACGCCCAAGGTTCAGTGCACGGCCAGAGCGTACCTATGGTACTTATTAGGATGCACGCTTTTTGTTGACAAGACCTCGACGTTGGTTCATGTTAACCTTCTCAAGTTCGTGGAGAACTTGGATGAGATTCATACATATGCTTGGGGGCAGTGGCTTTGGCTTACTTGTATCGGCAACTTGGATCGGCGACTCGGGTCAAAGTATGCCATATCATGGGGTATATGACGTTGCTCGAGGTTTGTTTGGTATATTTTTTTTTAAAATCCTTTTAGATTTGGCAACTTCAGTTTAACTGACTTTAGTTTTTGAAAATGCTTTGCAAGGTTCAAAGTACGAGCATTTCGATATGCACCTTCATGAAGCACGGCGAAACCACGGGTATGTGGACACCCTACCGCGTATATCTAGGTGGGATGTGAAGGCGGAGCAATGCCTTAATGCTGAACATGGCCAAAGGATACGCCGAGCCCTGGATAAATGTCGTTCGAACATGGTTTGTGTTGTCTCCCTCACGTGTGATTTACTTTCGTATAATATCGAAAAATTTTTTTTTTTTGGGCTGCATGGTGATTTGTTATATTCAGTTGGTGGGCACCGAGTGAACACCACTAGTTTGATTAGGCTTGACCGAGCGAAGTGGTTTAGTTCGACAGCCACTGACCGAGCAGGTATAATTTTCTAGTGCTTTCTGATATTGATAGCTAATGTGTTTTGTAGGTTATATGGGACCTGTACTCGACAATACGTTCAAATGAGGATGTTGCTGAGTCAGTATTTTACAAGGGAATAATCAAATATTTCGGGATAGTTGAGTCATACAACCCGGATAGATTCTTGTGGCAAATGACTCACGTGCAAGGAATCCCTAAGAAACCTTACACTCCTATTCGATCCCAGAGAGGGAAGGTGGCCCAAAGTTACGTCGTCAAGTACAGTTTCCACCCCGAGAATTGGGAGTCTTGGCAAGATCACTTATTGGCGGCCAGATCGAGGGGACCACGCACAACAGTTTCATGGGATACAACTGATAATTACATGGCCTGGTTCAATGACATCTCCCTCCCATTCATTGAAAATCCAGAGAGGGGCACAGCCGGAAACGAAGAAGTCGACATTTATGATGTGAGTTGTTCATTTGTTGTTAGAAGTTAAGTATGACTGAGCTTATAAATCTCACAATGCACAATTTTTAGCCATGGTATGAATCTTGTTCCATTATTTTTGTACGCATTCGACAGGCTGTCGATGTCATAAAGGCTTGGAAGGCCTTGCCGCCTCGTGAATCCGATAAGGCAGCTGCGATGAAGATGGCAGATGAGGTGTTGAAGCTCCTGATGATGTTTGGTTCTCCTACTCCCTCCCAACCCAATAACACACTAGCTGAAGGTGCTTCTTCTTCCAAACGGAAGCCAACGACATCGGCTCCCTCACCTTTCGCAACAAACTGGAAAGAAGGCTAGGAAATTAGAGTTGTTGAACATTTTTAAACAATTTCACTGTACATGACTAATTTCTTATTTTGTTCGGGCTGCAGTGACCGATTAAACATTTTTAAACAATTTCATTGTACATGACTAATTTTTTATTTTGTTCGGACTGCAGTGACCGATTAAACATTTTTAAACAATTTAACTGTACATGACTAATTTTTTATTTTGTTCAGACTGCAGTGACCGATTAAACATTTCCCATCGGTTATCGTGTACCGAGACAATAAATGAACACAGTTGGTAGGTACCGACTTAAAATGTTTCTTAAATATACACGGTTTGCTCGGCCTCTGGTATCCGAGCTTTGGCTGTTTACCTATATTGGGTCGACCGAACAGAAGGGGAAAAAGTCTAGGAAATGTGATCGATTAAACATTTTTAAAACAATTTCACTGTATATGACTAATTTTTTATTTTGTTCGGACTGCAGTGACCGATTAAACATTTTCTCGTCGGTTATCGTGTATCGAGCCAATAAATGGAACACTGTTGGTAGGTACCTACTGAAATTGTTGCTTAAATATACACGGTTTGCTCGGCCTCTGGTATCCGAGCTTTGGTTGTTTACACATATTGGGTCGACCGAACAGAAGAAAATGTAAATGGGATAAATAAATTGAACACAATAACAAATATGTATTTCATTACTTGAACTGCGATACACCAACTAGTGACATTTACGACTATATGTCATGCATCGGATGTACAAATAATGAGCGTGTCCGATACGACGAATTATATCTTCTTTACATGATTATAAAGTCTCTTTCATACATGATTATACAACCTATAATATGATATACAAAAAACCAACACCATTTGGGAAAAATTTAATCTCAAGGTGTACCCAAGTCGACGGTAATAGGAGGCCCGTCTCTAGGGAATGTACACGTGAAGGTTGGTCTTCCCAATTCATATTCTCGACCCATGGTAATGCCGCTTGTAGTATATCTTTAGCCCACCGCGGGTACAATTGAGGAAAATGAGCATTTGGCTTGAACAATACCTGTACGAATTAACAAAAAATCAGTAAACAATAAATAAACTCGGATACTAGTATGGAAGGGAATAAAGTTAATCACTTTACCCTCATAAAATGATTTCCATTGACATGTGTAATCCCAATGACAACCCGGTCAGCCATATTCCGTGGTGGTGCGTCCCTAAGTGGAAGAAATGCCATACTGCCTGATGGTGATAGAGACACTACTATGACATTGTATACTGTAGCAATCACGAGACCTATTTCAGGCATACACATCCACTTGTCTAAAGGAGCATCCTTGGTCTCATCATACCATTGGACGGACAGGAAATTTTTATCAAAGTTATCGCTCCCGAATATTGAGTGCCAAAGATCTTTGTGGTCATGAAACTTCCAGTAAAGATCATTCCGGATTTGTATCAATGCACCGTCTTCATTACGTCCCAAACCCGCTGCGACAACGCGGTAATCATAATTGTCATCTCTCATAACATCAACAACCCTCTCAATATAATCAAGATATCCTTCAGGGGCGACACCGCGATAAGTCTCCTTAGTAACATTTTGCATACAATTACGAGTTCTATGTACCTTTGCGGGCCTTAAGCGGTATGAAATCGAGCTGGAGGACATATTCGTGGTGGGATGAATTTCTCTTAGTGGATGCATCATTCTCGTCAGCCGTAATCACCTTTTTCTTCTTGGATGGTTGTGATGCATTTCGTGCTTGTTTTGATGCCTTTCTTCCCCTTATCTTAATTTTCTCCTTTGGCACCATCAATGACGAAGATAAGGGACAACTAATCTCATGTAGTTGCACAATCCTCATTCGCGAGTCTTCATTATCCACGCTTGCAAACCTCTTGACGACTCTTTGAGTTTCCTCCTTAAAATTGTACTCCGTTCGATTCACAGCTTGCTCTGGATTCATGCTCAGCTTTTGCCAATGTAGGTGAACATCTTTGACTAGTATTGACGAACTTTAATTGATGACTTGAAATCTCATGGGCACATGGAAGAGCGTAAGTCATGCGCAAAGCACAACCACACCTTATTGGATTGGTACCAATATTTTCGGCGCGTTCGACCTCAGTGTGAATTTTGTCTAACGAATATTGCGAAACAAAGCCTCGCAACATACAGTACAATGGATGACCAAACCCGTGTTGCACGACATTCAGACTTGTCTCAAAAGATGCCTTCATAGCATTATGTTGCCCTTCAACTAAACTATTGGTAGCTCACCACAAGTCCTCGAAATTCCCTAGAGAGTTTCCAAGATGTTTTTTAAGGGCATTATGTGCACTTTCAACTCTCCCGGTCGTAAAATGTCCAAGGTGCATTGTACGATCTATCCATGCTTTAACAAACTTTTCTTTGTATTCCCTAACCCATGTGTCCATCAAGTAATCAAGAAATCCTTGTAGACAAGCATAATCGGCGGCCAAATTAGACATCCTCATGTTAAACAAATCTTCGGAAGTGGCGTTCATCAAAGCATTCCATTGAGTCAGGAAAAGGTTGAAGTCTTCGTTCCGTTTAAAATATTTTTTCCTTTGCTGCCACGCCCTTATTAATGTGTCAAGTACATAGAAGATGAGTCGACATTGGAAATATCATCCCAATTGTCGCCATCAATCCCAACTCTCTATCAGTAAGTATCACATGTGGTTTCGACCATCCATCCATGTAGTTGTCTTTCTTCTCTGATGACATAAATGCAAAACCAACAACAAACGATAACCCTGTCGATGTCACACCAACGATCTCTAACAAAGGCATCCGATATCTATTGGTCTTGTACATGCAATCGAATAGCAACACCCACGGGAAACATCTTAGTAATTCGATGGAGTCCGGATGAGCCCAAAACAAGTCTGTCACCACATCCGTTCCCTCCAGTTTCCTATACCACGAGATATAATCTTTTTGTGTCAAGCAAATGCATGAGTTGTTGCATTTGTGATCTCCCGCCAAATTTCCTCATCAAACCTATTTTTTGCCTTGCATTGTATATCGTACGCATAGTTGATGAATTTGGTACTTTCATGTTCTCTGCCCTCTTCTTTATTGTTTCCAAAATCTCTCGAGACTTCACATTTCCATCCATCATTTGTACCACCACCTCACGTTCTTCCGGTTGTAATCGACCTGCGTATGAGTCACCCTCCATATGAGAGCCTATGTCGTGGTTATGACACCCACACACCACTGTCACACGCCATAATCGATCTTCGTGTTCCTTGATATTTATTGCAAATGGACAACCACATTTTTTTGTCCCACATTTGGGCCTTGTTGTCCCCTTCAAAACCTCCCCTTGTTCATCACACACAATTCTTTCCTTTACAATGTTCGCATCTCTACTAGCTTTCAATTTTCCAACTCTTTGGACATCACCTTTATAACTACTTGACCTCTCGCACCCCATCTTCACCCTTCCACGACGACGACCATCACCCCCTGAATCAGACCTTTCGTGATAATAACGAATCCTTTATCATATCCCTGACTTTGAACCCATCTAACCGACTCAACCATAGTTCGAAATTTCATGTATGTTGTGAAGTCGTCGATGTAGTCAAAATAGGTAGTATAATCCAAATTTCCCTGTCAAATAGTAAATCACTGTATTAAATTATATGCTCAAACAAGGAAAACAACAAAATTCCAAAAATTGTACAATTTACGTCGATCGGTCACATCCGACTGAATAAAGTCCTTCTGTTTGGTTGTACATGAAGAAAAACCAATAAGCTCGTTTGGTAAAGACCGAGTATTATCTTTTTGATCGGTTGACACTTACCGAACCAACCTTTCCAAACTCTTCTATTATCGTTCGGCAAGTACCTGACCGAACAGACGGCCTTTGCTCGGCCCTGGCTGAACAAAAGGCGAAAACTGGGTTTCAAAATTTTAAAAAATCGGTTAATCACTCAACAATTACCTCTCCTCCATGTTTGAAATCCACTTCTCCTTCACGTCCACCCTCCATTACTTATGGTAATTCGCCAGCACCAACGCAAACAAACAAATCCCTATCAAAATAAAAAAAATTGTTCAAACACTATAAACTCCATTACAAAAGGACCTAAAACACCATAAACCAACATCAACTATGACGAGGAAGACTTACAATGCTCTGATATCTCAACGTTTGCTTCGCCGGTCCTCCTCGCCGGTTGTCGGAGGGGATCGTCGAAGTCAATGTTCGATCAATGTGGGGCGCACAACGATGGCGAGAAAATGGCAGGAAATGTATTGTGAGAATGGTGAGGGGTAAGGAAGTCATTTCATTTAGGGTATATTGCAAATACAATCAAAAAAATTTCAATGGTTTGCACATAGCTGGACCGGAAAATTTCACATGCTCTCTCCTTCCACCATTTCATTTTTAGGATTTTCTCAATTTTTTATTTTAAAATATTTATATATTTGTGTTATTTATTGTTTTAAGATACATTCATCCCGCCATATTTTTGAAAAACAAAATTAGATATTTATATATTTGTGTTATTTATTGTTTTAAGATATATTCATCCCCCCATATTTTTGAAAAACGAATAATCTAACTTTGAACACCTAAACGACGGTCTAATTAATGATGAATTCATCAATGTATTAAGTCTTTGTTTCGAATCTTACACCATCGATTTAGTTTCCGCAACATTATTTATATATACTGTTTAGGGCACTGAAACAACAATTAAGTTCATTCGAATTCTTTTTTTTGTTAATGAATGGTTACTTCAATGATTTATAAGTAAATATTTTTTAAACCCTCTATTGTATATTTTTTTTTTCTAAAAAATATGGGTTGATTATTGTGAATTGAAATTTTAATTGTAAGAAATATTATAATATATTCATGTAACTTAATTTATTAACTTTATCTTAAAGTTTTAATAACTCCTGCGCAGAGCAGGAAATCGACTAGTTAATTAGTAATGACAAACTAACTATGAAGAGTACTGCAATAATTTTTTGTAGCATTGTATAATTAACAATTTTCCCATTACTTGCTTGAAAAAAAAAACAAAAAACAAAACAAAACAAAACAATACAAAAATAAACACTTTTCCCATTACTTCGAAAATTAATGTGTCTCTTAACCACTTATTTGATGGTAACTACAATTTCGACTTAAAAAAATTAATACCAGCTTTGTGAATAAAGAAGGAAAAAAATTAAGTAATTATTCAAAGTGGACAATAAAATAATCGGGACGGGTTTGACTAGTGGTAAGGGCGAAGAATGGTCTCAAGTTCGATTCCCTACTACAGCCAAACGTGAAACTATTGGTGGTCTCAATTTGCATCCTAGCTAGGGCCCATGGGAGTTGGACTAGTCAGTCAAGTGTCTGGATACCCAGATGAATCAGAAAAAAGACAATAAAAATAACATAAAACACCATTATAAGGTGCACGATTGAGAGGTAAATACGTAGCCTAGACCTCTCTTACGTGCCTTGCGATGATTTTGGATATTAATGTGTGGAAGATGGGGAGAGAATCCCACGGGGAAGGGCCGGGCAAGGCCACCATCGACAATTGTTCATTAATTTGTGTTTGATGAATTAGGTGTAGGTAGGGGTGTCAATGTGGCAGAGAATCCCACGGGGAACGGGGATTCCCCGCTACGGGAACAGGAATGGGGAATTTAAATGGGTATAGTGAAGGGGATGGAGATGGGGAGAAAAATATTCCCACGGGAATCCACACGGTGATTCCCCGTTGGGTATCTCCGTGGGGAATCTCCATGTGGATCCCCAATGGTTCCCGGAGGGAATCCCCGTTTTTCATGAAAAAATATATCTTGTGTTTTGTATATACCCATATAAAATATCAATGATGTAACATGTAGGAGTATATATATGTATATATATCATATAAGTGTTTATATATTACCATAAAAATATAAATATATAATTCAATTTGCAGTGTATTATATAAAAATATAAACATATGATAATTAATCCAAAATATATAGTATATATGTTTCCTAAAATATGTATAAATATACACACACACTATGAGATAATTCTACTAGCTCACATGTGATGAATACACTATAATCGTTGCTAATATAACCTTGTTGTACGCATTGCACTTAACTTTGATACTATATGTATATATAGTATTGGAAAATATGTAAAGATATACATCGAAAATATTATGCTTTTAATTTTATTTAATATTATTATATCAGAACTTATAAGAGTTGGAGGATCGAAAAAATAAAAATAAAAAATTATTACTTGACTGTTACTTGACAGAGAGAGAGAGTGTGTGACGGCCCCAATTCCACAACCCAAACTGGGCCCCGCCCGCCTAGACTTACGTGGACCCCGAGTCAATCCTCGCGACGTCAACGCAAGCCTAGTAAGCCTTCCTAGCCAAATTTCATTAGTTATAGTGAGTTATTCAAATTTGTAAGTTATCAAAGTTTATGCGGAAGCGATTTCAACTTAAACAAATCTAAACAACTCTACACAAATCAGTCAGGACAACCTAGAGTGTGGAAACCCAAACAAGACATAGTCAACATGTATAATAAACAGAGAGGAGGGAGTATTCATACCATATACATGTCCTAATGTATCTCACAAAACCCATATACGCCATGTGATAAAAATCAATATACGTAAGGAATACAAAACCTACAAAAAATGCGAGGAAAAATACCGCTCAAAAGTCCTCAAAGTAGATATCCCAAAGTCTTGGCCCCTTTCCCTTACTCGATTGCGGATCCGTACTCGACAAACACAAGAATGACGATCCCGTAAGTAACGCCGATGAGGACACAAAACAACATTTCAAAATAAATAAAACAGTCTACATTCATGCAGATAGAAAGAAAGGTATAAAGAACGCATGAATAAATAAAGACAGTAAATCAAACAAAAGCAATCGATATATGAGCATCCAGGAATGCAAACAAAGAGGCGCAAGTAGTCCTGACCAATAGGTCGTTGAGTCTTGGCAACACATCAAGACTCGGGTTCGAGGACTCGGTACACTCACAAGCCCTAAACCTACGAGATAGTGAGACTTCCTGGAACAACCACGCTAAGACCTCACACCCCGTCAAAATCAGTAACCAGTGCAGTGCACCTCGAGGTCATGACGTTAGTATGTTACCTCAGCCCGCCACTCCTTCCAAGGACCACTGTTGACTCACTTGCCCTCTGACAACTCAATTAGAATGAAATTTCAAGGATAGATATCAAAGCAATAAACAACAATATTTAATAGCTTAAAATGAAATTACTGTACAACTTCCTAGCTGGTTTACTTACCTAGATCCACACGCTTATTCATAACCTATCCGGCCTCCCAACGCTCCAAAACGCGTTCTCGAACCTCCATATCTCTTCATTAGATTTCCTGATATCATTTAGTATCAATTCAAGTCCAATATTCTTGGTTTAGAACTCTTAAACCATACAAATACTACGACCAAAGTATGCTCGATAGCTATTTCTAAAAATAATACTTTATAATAACTTCAAAGTATTATCAACTAGCCCACTAGAGTTACGGTTTTAACTCTGAAAACCTCATAATTTGTCATGACAACCAAAAAGGAACTTGTAGTACTCATGACGTACTTTTCATAGACTCCAAGAATACTCAAATCGGATCACAAATGGAGAAGTTACGAATTTTCTAATATAGCATGTCAACTTGACAAACTTCATTCATTTTCAACTAGAAAATGTCTCCAAATCAATATTTTCGCAATTAAATCCTCAAAACTCAATAATAAATGCCACGAAATAACTCTATACAAATACCAAAATATTTCCACGGTTCGTGGAGTCAAATATCAAGTATAAAACATCTACAAAGCAGTTATCAACTAAATTGCATTAATTCAAATCATCAAAACCCTAACCCACATCGGTGAAATTTATCCCAAATTGACGCAAATCAATCCAATACACCAATTCACGATAATTTATACCAATTTCTATCGAAACCCCGCGAAAGAAATTGAAAAATCGCGAGAATTCTAATTGAATTGAGGAAAAAATGTCTGGCATTGAGAATTTACCAAATTACGGACTGAATACCTCGTTTCTGCTGCGGAAACTTAGCTCGAATTGATCGTCTTGTGATCCTCGACGATTTTGTAGAAAGAAACCAGGCGAAAATCGGATGTTGGGAGCTCCTCGAGCGAAAACCCAAATCGAGGGGTTTAGGGACGAACGAACTGTTTGTTCGTTCAAGTAAAATCAAATGAGTTTTTTTTTCATTTCATTTTTTATTTATATTTATATATATAAATATATATTTATTAATTCCCGAAAGTCCTATTTTGACGTGTTTTGACTTCCAGGGCTCGTTTTCGATCACGTTTTCCACCAAATTGAACCAAACTCTCGACAAAATAGTCCATCTTCATTAAATGTCCAAAATACTGGTTTTGGTCACGCCAAAACCCAAAAAATCTTAACTTTGTCAATGACATACCTAACTCTCACAAACCAATTCTCTTGCTATATTTAACCAAGCTTACACCAAATTATACCACTACAAAAAAACAACAAATCGAAACGGAAATTTCCGTCTCTCGATTTGCATAAATTTCGCCTCTAATTGAAATCGAAACGAACGAGACACGGAATTTATTTCGTCTCTAAAATCGTCGTCGTTTGATTCAATCGAAACGGAAATTTGATTCCGTTTATGATTAGAGACGGATTAGAGATGGAATAAATTACGTGTCTTATTAGAGACGGATTTAGAGACGAAAATTAGAAACGAACAGAGACGGAACATAAATGGATTTTTTTCAAAATAGTACATTTGTAGTTGCATTCCGTCTCTCGATTCCGTTTCTAATCGAAAACGAATCGAGAGACGGAAATAATAAATTCATGAATTCCATCTCGATCCGTCTCGATTAGCAACGGATCGAGACGAAATAAAGAATTCGTCTCGATTCCGTTTACGATTATAACGAATCGAGACGAAATTCATTATTTCCGTCTCTGATTCCGTTGCTGATTCATGCATATATTCCTGGAAAATTAGAGACGGAATAGCAACGGAATGTCTGAATCCCGTTGCTAATCCGTCTCTAATTTTCCTTTTTGTTTAATTTTCAAACATAAACATAATCCAATTGGTTCTCCAACCTATAACTTGAAATTACAACCATAGGACCTACTCCATCGCCTCGCACCCTCCAACAACTCCTTGGGGGTGCTAACATCCCACAAAAAGTAAAATTTGACATTCATACATCGACAATATATATCAACAAATATTCAAATGAGTGACAAAAAAATGTAAAATTCAAAATTTGAAAAAGATTTATATATCCACGAAAAATTGTCTAGTATAACAAATGCTCCAAATTTCTAAGTATTCACAAAAACCACCAATCCTATTGTTCAACAACTACAAAAAAAAAACTTACAATCCTCTAAATATACACAAAAAGAATTATCAATCTAAAAGTCATGTAAACAACTATAAAAGTTACATGATATGCTTTAAATTCCTCATCTCTCACTTGGAAACTAGATTATGGCGGTATTGTCACGGGGATATGGGCAATCAATGGCACTAACTCCCACTCGATCGAAGAACCAAATCCACCTACCGATAGGGCCACGCTCTGCAAATATTGCAAAATAGATCAAACTCATGAAAAAAAACACGAAACGCAAAAAAACTATCTCCATTTACAAGCAAAAGAAAACAATATATTTTACTATAATTTCCGACGGTACATGGCTATTTGTGTGTCCAACTAACACAATTTGTGCATGTAATAATGATGGGGAAACGAAATTGATTGCAAATCATTTTTTTCCTTTCGTAATTTCTTCATATCATTTATTTATTTTAAAGCAACGCAGAAAAGACGTGATAACTAGTTTCAAATTAATTGACGCATCTTAAATTTATAATATAGTGATCATGGGAATGGTTGTTCCCGATGGAGAACTTGATCAAGTTACTGCCCCAACTCATTGCCTTATTCATCCAATAGTTTTTATTTTATTTTATTTTTACAAATCCAATAGTTAATTGGTCTTCTAATGCATGCTAAACTAGTGAATTCCCGAAGTCGCATGAGTCACCGTAAGAAGGTTAAAGGAATTATCAGCAAACCAAGTACAAAAAATGACATCTATATGAAACTAAATGTTCAAGTCAAAACCATTAATCATCTGGAGAAATATCTAAAAATCACCTGATCTCTACTTGTATAACTCTCGGCAAGCAACCGAAGTCTTTCGCACCTTTTGCATTCTACTTAGGGGTTTGGTGATTCTTCCACGTGATTCCAATTGAAACTTGGACCGCCACGTTGTGTAGCATCTCGCGGTAAGTTGTCGGATCGTCTCCTCCCACATCGCATCATCAATATGGTTATCCATTTGGTAAAAGTTTTGCGGGCCTTCATCTCCGTTCTCACCATGTTCGTACCAACAAGTGATATCCCTAACAAATCCATACCTACATATGTGGTACTCAACCGTTTCGACGTCCGTGTACGGTACAAGTCGACATTTCTTATAATTGCACGAACATCTAATCTTCATTTCACTTTGGTATGTAGGACAATGTTGCTTAGCAAATGATATGAATTCTTTAACCTTCGCCGCGAATTCAATTCGAACGAAGCCGTAGTCGAGCCGGTTGTACATCCAGTCTCGACTTGTAGACGACATTCCTATTGTAATTGTGCAATTAAATTAGTCAACTAGTTTCATAATTTCCGACGGTACATGGCAACTTGTGTGTCCAACTAACACAATTTATTAGAAGGGGGAATCTGAGGACCTACCTAACTACATGAACAAATAGCTTTGCTTCTAGCCATTGAATAGAGGGGGTTGGAAACAACTTTCTTAATACCTAGCTCGGTACATGACTGATACCAAACAGAGTATGATAATTGGTCGTAAAAATATAAGCAACAAGGAGTTCAAAAAAATAAATAAATCATAAGTTATAAGAGGCATACAAATACCACATAGTATCAAAGCGCCTACTACTTGTTCACTCGTACCTCCTTAAGGTTATAGGTTTATTCAATTCTCTAGAAATTTTGTGAAATAGCAACATTAACTAAAAGAGTAATCCTAGTGTTTCGAATCCTAACTAGTAGTAGAAATTATATAATTATAGGTACTATTCAATCGTAACCAACAACACCTAACTAATCAATCATCCCTAGCAAGTGCATGAATATGAAATTACTAACAACTATAACATCAAACGACCAAGTAATTACCTCAATACATGATTCTAATGTATTATAATGTTGATCATGACATGCTTTACCGATAAAATAAACATGAAATACCTACCAAATACAAAATCAATAGAAATCTTGAATTGCTCAAGTAAAATGTTGAAATGATATATTAAATATTAATAAACCTAAAAATAGAACAAGCATAACCACAAAACACTAATTATGGAAGAGAAGAAAGCGAAACAAAAACTTCTAAACCAAACAAAATGCACAACATTAACTTAATAGATCAAGTGAAGAACACCAACAAATGCACATGAAAGCCAATCCGGAGGAAAATGTGAGCAGATACAATTTCAAGAGAATTCGGGTGTTAAAAATATTTTTTTTGATTGTTACCTTGACGAGCGAGAGCTGAGCGGTAAGCACAAAGCGACCGAGAGCGAGAGCAATGAAAGAGACGGAGATTCAAGATCGAAAATCAAAAAGATTCAGACGCAGCATGCACTCATTCACTGCACAATCAACCACGTAACAAATCAAATCACTCAAGAACAGCTTAAAATAAAACCTGCGAAGCAATCAACAATTAAAAGAACCGAACTCTTTAAATTTGTCACCTGATCAAGAGTTTGTTCCTTCACGAGTCATAGACAATAAGGTAGTTCTACCTTTCCAACATATGACATCATAAAACTACACCGCCAACCGCATCAACATAACGACAAAAATTTAAAATACCTCCAAGAATAAACAAAAAGCAAATCTTACATAGTGCACTATGAAAAAACATTATTAATTTATTACTACACATAAAATTACCAAACCATGGCACTAACATGTTTACCTCTTTATTTAGTTACTCATTTATCATGAAAAAGGTCAACAAATCTATATAGCTAATCATGCACAATTAGTTTATTCCTATACTATATCATTTCCTTTGTGTAATCAAACAAGTTTTACTTTCACCAACAATTGCTTCCTTGTTTGGATATAAGCACCAAAGCAATACAATCAACCAAATAAAAGAATTACTTCCAAGTCTGACAAACTAGAGAATATGTGCACTCTTAATATAGAATAAAAAGTTTTGTCTAAATCGCTTTAAAGAAAAAATAAAACAATTAATAACTTGCAGAGCTGAAAAAAGGGTCATTATCAATGATGATATTATAATATCCACTTCAAGATTGATAGCTTAAACACCCTAGAGAAGCCACCACTTTTGACTCAATTTGATCCCAAAATTGAAATCAAAGTTATTTGCTTCCACTTGAACTCGGTGACATTTCGATTTTTCAAGTTAAGATAGTAGTATAATGGAGTGATGTATTCAAACAAGAAAAGAAAGACAATGGGACTCTTAAGGAATCCCAAAAGGCCTTCCAAGATATAGCTTCCCACTCTGAGCATATTGACACACTGAAGTGAAGTTTCAGGTCGGCTAGATGAGTCGAAAACACTAAATCAAAATAGAGAATATGCAACTCAAATACAGTTCTAAATGTCAACTCATTGAGTTTTTTCTAGTAAGGGTCGGCCGAGGGAGTCAAAAGGGAAATGAGATTAGAAAGAATACAAAGATCAAGTAACTAAACAAGGAACAAATTCAAGAAAGCAGACATCATATCACAGCCAACCAATGTGAATTAAGTATTCATGAATTCAGAATTCTATATATAATTGCAGGGAAGTAAAAAACTGCTGCAAGTGCAAGCTAGTGGAAGTTGACTTCTAATTAGGGGTATAATAAATTTCGTTCAAGTAGCCATCCTAATTTGATGGTTATATCTCGTAAAAGGCACCTAATCGCTTTATAATCATGATCATAGGATCAACGAATGATGCGCAACAATAAATTAGGACGGTAAGCCCCATCATGTAAATTCAATTAGTTTTTTTAGAAAAAAATCTTATTGTATAAACCAACAACAATGAATATATATAAAACCAGAAGAGGTGAGGTCAGGGCCTGAACAGACAATCAGCTAAACTTAACACCAAATCTCAAGTTTCATTAACCCGACCAGTGTGAAAATCGGTACACCAGCCGATCTATGAACAATGGGATACACCTACAAGTGGCGTCGGCCCAACCACACCCGCATGTCCATATTCATTGTTAGCAAAGAGAATTGAAGATGATATGATCAATAAGGGCGGTACGTATAAATGCAAGCTAATTACTTGCATGTATGAACCAAATATAACAAATTCAAATGTCAAAAATATAGAAACCAAGAAAAAGGCGAAGTAGGTATCGGAACTTCGGCAAAAATGTATGACTCATATCTCGAGCTTTGTTTTATAGAAATATAAAATATTCTTAAAAAATGAAAATGAGATCCGTTGTTTACATTCATATAGTCTGTTGAGAGGTGACACACAAGCATAGTTACACACTATATGAACTCCATGAATAGCCCCGTAGATACTTAACGGATGCAAATTCACCGCACTTATCCAAGGTAGGGTACCGGCCAATCATACAAGATTCATGAGAGAGTAAGCATCGTTGCCAAAAGTCATGTAAAAACGAAGCAAACTCTTACCAATGAGAGAACGGAGAGCCGTGACCGAGCAAGAGACGGAGAGACCAGAGAGAGAGAGTTGAGAGCCGATGACGGAGACCAGCGCGACGAGACGGAGAGACCAGAGAGACGGCGAGACCAGAGAGACCAGCACGACGAGACGGAGAGACGAGAGTTGAGAGCAAAAACGAGACCGATTTGGGGATTTTGGACGGGACGATCGAACGGGATTTGGGGATTTTTGGGGAGGGGACGAGACGATCGAACGAGACGATCGGATTTAGGGGTTTTTTGGGGGATTTTGGACGAGAAGGATTTGGGGTTTTTTATGTTTTTGGTTCGGGGGGGGGAAGAGGAGGAGGGGGGCCTTGATCCAAGCATACACAAATCCCGAGATTTGATGAACGGTCATAAGAGTCGAAATTTTGGTGGGAATGTTGGTGCCATTTTTTAGAGACGGAGTTAAATTCCGTCTCTATTTCCGTCTCTATTTCCGTCTCTCGATTCGTCTCAATTCCGTCTCTAAATTAGTCCGTCTCAATTCCGTCTCTAACTTATTTTTTAGCAACAGAACTTAATTCCCTTTCTAATTCCGTTTCTAAATTTCATTTTCCTTGTAGTGAACCATATCTCAACCTCGACTACGCGCCAACGACACGAAACTCGAGGTAAGATCTTACCTACACATTTTCAAAATTAATTATTTTGAATTGTTCAATCTTTTGTATAATAAATAATACAACAACAACAAAAAATAGCATACCTCGGTGTCTACACCCGAGATTTGGACATACGGATCACGACAAGTGGGTCCCACATACGACCCTGAAATGGCACGTGACACGAGTTAGATTTTTAGGGTCGTTACAATGAGAGAGAGAGGAGGGGGAATATACATAATATTCCACCACCAATATATGCTTACAACGAAATAAATTTATTAATATATGCCAAATATCAAACATATTTACTCGTGTTATCTAGAATTTGCTAAATATATGTACGAATTATTTTTATTACAAAATTGATTAATTATATGTTTTGAATTGTTTGTCACCATATTATTAATTGAACGGGGATTCCCCGTGGAGAATTATATGAGGAATAATTAATCCCCAAGAGGATTCTCCATCCCCGCGGGGATTAAATGAGGATGGAGATAGAAATTCATCCCCGCATGGGCATGAAGATGAGGATAAAGATTCAAATTTTGAATGGGGATGGGGAGGGAGACTTACTCCCCATCCCCGCCCCGCCCTATTGACACCTCTAGGTGTAGGTAGTTGTCGATCCATCGTGTGAAAATGTCGGAGTCACGGGAAATACGTTCACAATACAATATATAGGGATGCAGATGGGGTGAAAAATCTCCATTCCCCGTAGGATCCGCCCCAATGGGGTGGAGAATATTCTTTGCCAACTAACCCCACAGGGTGGGGGACGAAAGAAATTTCATCCTCGCCATCCGGGGCAAGACGGGGGGCAGTATTACCCCTCCCCACCCCATGAGGATTCCCCGCTCCACCCAATAAAAGTTCTCCATGGGGATCCCGAATATTCCCTGCAGGAATTGCATCAAAATCATCTTATATTTCCCTTTTTCTGTATGGTAAATGTTTCACATAAAATTTGAAAACCGACTTAGAGTAATTGCGAAGAAAAAGGCTTTAATGATATTAATTTTGAATCTATAATGTATTTGATATCTTTTTTCTTACATATTATGTCAAGAAATGACATGAATTGCATTCTATGCCCCAAACCTGCCTCATATATGCCACTTGCATCCCTAACAATACATGAACAACATCCGTATATATGAAGGTATATAGTTTATGAGCATGTTAGCATATTTTAAGGTGGCGGACAATGAAAATTTGTAGAAAAACATATTATTTAATTAAGGTTGCTAGCTTAACACTCTTTAACTTACTCTTTTTTTATGATAATTGTCAGTGTCCAACTAGAGTCAGTTGGGCGCCTCAATTACCTTACGACCAATGATAACCTTTTTTCATTAATTTATCTTTTTTTAAAAAAATTGGAGAAAGATGGTGTCATGCATGGTAAAAAATGTGAGAAGCGTTTAATGTTATTTATTAAGGTTTTCATATGAGCACGACTTAATTGAAATTATTTTTATGTTTTTTTATTTCTTAATGATGCTTTTTATTAGTTTACTGTGCTATATTGAAAACTCCTGACAATAAATTTTCATAACGAATTCAATAAAATACTAGTATATGATAGTATTTAGTATCTTGATTTTGATTCTTGTTAACTAATTATAATAAATTTAATTATTAATTAATATGATATATATTAATGTGAGGCATGTTTTGTACAATTTAGCAGTATCAAAACTCTTTCACGTTTTGATTTCAATAAAAACTCATGCCTATTTTAACTCAAAAAAAAAAAAACTCATCATAGCTAAAAAATTGAAAGCTAATTAATTATAAATACTACCACATATATGAGGAGTCTAACTAAAGAGTAAGACAAAATTAATTAGAAGATTCTCAACAATAGTAGTCTGTGCTTTGAATTAAAAAGCTAGGTATGAAAAATGTGGCGGCCTCGCACCCCGAGGCCGCGAGGTGAGCTGTTACGCGGGTTGCGCAGCCCTGCCGACGTCGATGCCACTTCAACGTTCTCGTAGTATGTACAAAATTGTCTTATCTCGTTATGCAATTAACCAGTTTTTCAGTATTTTCAGTAAATTATTTTCTTAAGATTTACTATCTTTTATTTCGGGATTATAGTTGGGAAGCATGACTTATATTTTAAAGAATTTTTACAGTTAATAATCAATAAAATATAGCGGATGTAACGGCCCAAATTAATTAAACTAGGATTAACATTAATCTCATAGATTAACGATCGTAATTCGGGCGTTATCGAGGCGAATACTTAACATGCGACCTTGCACGTCAAATGTAATATAGTTACACACATTGCGATGTTGTTTACTTTATTTAAATATAAACATCACAAATTAAATAATTCAACACACAAAAATAACTATTTACTTAGCTCCAGGCGCGCACTAGCCTAGCTGCGGGTCCCACGAGCATCTGAGCTGTCTGCCACGTCTGCAACCACGACTTAATAACGGTGAATTAAATTTAGGCCGTTATAGTTCTTCCCAACTAGGTGAATTTCTTCCCGAAGTTTAAATTAAACTTAAATACTTACCGGCAAATAAGTGGGGATATCGTCGCATAATAGACTCAAGCTCCCAGGTGAGTCCCTCGGTCCCGTGATGTTGCCATCGTACCAAAACCTTTGGGATCTCCTTATTCCTCAAAATTTGAATCCTCCTACCCATGATCTCCATAGGTCGTTCCTCATATGATACGTCAGGTCGCACCTCAATCTGACGTATATAGACCATATGCCTCGGTCCCGACCTAGCGAGCCTCAACATGGAAATGTGAAACACTGGATGTACCCCTGCTAAATGCGGTGACACCTCCAGATAGTATGCCACTTTGCCGACGCGTTCCTCAACTCTAAACGATCCAATGAACCTTGGTGCCAGTTTCCCCTTTATGCCAAACCTCTGATGAGCCTTCCAGGGGGAAACTTTCAAATATACCAAGTCTTCAACCTCGTAGCTCAGACCCTCAAGATACTTGTCCACATATTTCTTCTGCCTATCTTGCGCCGTCAGAAGCCTCTGCCTGATCTGTCTCACCTTCTCAGTATGATCAACAACAACCTCAGCTCTTATAGCCGTTGTATCCTCCGGTGTCGCCCAACATGGTGGTGACCTGCAGGGCCTACCATAAAGTGCCTCAAATGGTGGCATCCCGATACTCGCCTCATAGTTGTTGTTGTAGGCAAACTCACACAAAGGTAAGTAATCCTCCCACGATCCACGAAACTGTAATATACACGCCCTGAGCATATCTTCGAGAATCTGAATCAAACGCTACGACTGTCCGTTAGTCCGAGGATAGAACGCTGTGCTAAACTATAAGAGTGTCAAACTGCTCCTGCATACTTTCCCATAATCTCGAAGTAAATCTCGGATCTCTGTCAAAAACAATGAAGATCGGTACACCGTGCAATCTGACAATCTCTCACTAGAAGATAGTACTCAGCTGTGTAACTGAATATCTCATGGCGATCGGTATATAATGTGCCGACTTCTTCAATCTGTCGATAACTACCTAAATCGTGTGGTGTCTCCTTGTAGTCAGGGGTAGGCTACTGACAAAGTCCATAGTCACGTGTTCCCACTTCCACTAAGGAATGCGCAGCGGCTATAGCAACCCAGCTAGTCTCATGTGCTCAGTCTTCACCTACTGGCAAATATGACAACTTCAGATGTATCTACCCATGTCGGCCTTCATCCCTGGCCACCAAAACAATATCAGCAGATCGTGATACATCTTGATCCGAACATGATGAATTGTATATCGCGATCGATGTGCGTCCTCGAGAATGTTGTCGCCGAGCTCCGATACCTCTGGTATCCACAAACGACCCCTGTGTCTCAAGCACCCATCTGAACCCTCAGACCACTCAGTGCGACCCGCATCCCGAGCCAGACCACTGATATGCAAATACCGGCCATCAGCTCTATACAACTCAGCAACCCACTTAAGAGACACCATGGGAACTCGCATCTGACAGCAAATCTATAGCTCAGCAATAGCCTTTGTCACATACAACACCGACGCTGCCTCAAGCAACCCGTGCTCATGTGTCATATGCCGCAGTACTGTCTGGCTCTCGATGTCGCTCATACTCAGCGCATCAGCTACGACATTCGCCTTACTCAGATGATACTCAATTGCGAAGTCACAGTCCTTCAGTAACTCGAGTCATCGTTGCTGCTGTCGCATGTTCAACTCCCTCTGAGTGAACAGGTACCTTAAACTCTGGTGGTCTGTGAACAACATGAACTTCTCGCCATACAAGTAGTGCCTTTAAGCCTTCGGTGCAAACACGACGGCTGCAAGCTCCAAATCGGGCACTGGATATTTTACATCGTGAGGTCTCAACTGTCGAGATAAATAGGCCACTGGATGTCCATCCTACATCAACACGCAACCCAACCCAGTGCCTGATGCATCAATATAAACGGAAAAACCTTTACCTGTAGCAAGTAATGGCAAAACTGGCGTCGAAGTCAACTTCCTCTTAAGCTCTCAAAAAACATCCTCACACTCTTGTGACCATTCAAATCTAACATCCTTCTTAGTCAGCCTTGTCATCGGTGCCGCAATCATCAAGAAATCCTGCACGAACCGCTGTAATATCCTGCCAAACCCAAGAAACTCTGGATGTCAGATACAGACTAGGGTGCCTTCTAGTAAATAATCGCTCGAATCTTGTCACGATCAACTGTTATGCCCTGATCTCTGATGACATGCCCCAAAAATCTCACCTCACTCAGCCAGAATGCGCACTTGTTGAACTGGGCATAAAGTCGGTGCTCTCAGCGTCGCCAACACATCTCTGAGATGCCTCTCGTGCTCCACACGAGTCTTACTGTAAATCAGGATGTCATCAATAAAGACTATGACTTATTGATCTAAAATTGGCCTCAAAACCCTATGCATCAAGTCCATGAAGATCGTCGGTGCGTCAGTAATCCCAAACGACATGATTTTAAACTCGAATAGGTCGTAACGCATACTTAAAGCGGCATCCTCCTCCCGAATCCTTAACTGATGGTATCTCGATTGTAAATCGATCTTCGAGAAGAACTAGGCCCCAACTAAGTGATCAAATAAATCGTCAAACTTCAGAAGTGGGTAACGATTCTGAATCGTCACCTGATTCAACTTCCGGTGGTGTACACACATCCGCATCGAACCGTCCTTTTTTCACAAAAGAACTGGAGCTCCCCAAAGTGACATGCTAGGGTGAATGAAAACCTTCTGCAATAAGTCCTCAATTGGGTCCTCAACTCCTCGTGCTCCGTCGCTGACATCCTATATGGTATGATGTAGATTGGATAAGTACCCGGAATCAGCTCAATGATAAACTCAACAGCTCTCGGTGGTGGCAATCCTGGCAAATCATCAAGGAACACGTCTGGAAACTCGCAGACAATAGGGACATCCTCAACCTTAATCACCATCTTGAGCTCTGGCTCAACCATAGCCGCGTACGCCTCCATCTTCTGCGATGTCGCTAATCTGCCTCGAGTGATAAGTAATGCAGTCGCAACTCCGGCAGGTGTAAACTTAGGAATCCCCACGATGTCAAACGTCACGGTCTTGCCGAAATAGTAGATCTGTGCGTGATAGGATCATAATCAATCCATACTGAACATCACGTCAAACTCCAGATACTCTAAAACTCTCAAATCAGCCGGTAGCTGATGTCCCTCAATCTCCACAATACAATTTCGGCATATCCGGTTAGGGTAAATCTTATCCTCAGTTGTCGTACTGAGAACAAGATGTGTATCTAAGGTCTGTGTAGGTAACCCTAACTCTCCTACCATGCGTCCAGAAATAAAAGATAGTGTGCTACTAGAATCCATCATAATATGCATGAAAATACCACAAACAGATAACGTACCCTCAACAAGCTGTCTAGTCGCCTCCCTGTCCGGCTGTGCAACCCCAAAAGCTGCAGTTTGGGCTTTATCTCTGGCCTGCTCCGTCTGTGGTGGTAGTGGTACTGGTCTAGTGCAATCTGTCACAATATGTCCAACCTGACCATATCGGTAACATGTACGAGTCTCTGATCCGCCAGAACTCCTTTGACTATGTACCTGACCCTGACCTCGACTCTGGCCTCTATGACCTCTATCTTGCCTATACTATTGTCTAGGCTGATCAACTGGCGCAGAAGCCGTGGAATATGCCGCCTGGCGATCATCACGTCTATCTCGGTCATCACGACGATCTCTGTCGCCTCTGCGACCCTGATCAGACAGCCAATAACCTCGACGAGGTCTTTGGCCCTGTCTCTACCGGTCTTGGTCTCTCCTCTGTCTCTTCGGTCTCTGATCAGACCAAGAACTCAAAGTTGGCTGACTCTACTGACTCTACAACGCAGTTTAGATCGCTAATCGACTGGCCCTCTGAACCAGGTATGTCTCGTGTGCGAGGGACCTATCATAAATCTCTGCTAATTCTTGAAAGTTTGGTTTCTAGCGATGTTTGGACCTCGTCTCTAGAAAAATTTTAACTCTGAACTTCTTTGAAGGAATGGTCAATCTAGTGGCACTTGAACCAAAAGGAACTTTGCTTGACTTTGGAATGGGCTTAGGGACATTATATCGTTGTAGTAGTTAGGAATCTAGCTATTAGCAAAGTATGAGTCTTCGTCCACTCTTTTGCTCGAGACGCGCAAGGCTCTAAGTTTAAGGGTAGTTGATAACTTTATAATTATGGATTAGTTAGTGTAGTATTTAGTTTGATTTTGGAATCTAACTCTCTATTTGTTAGTATTAAACTCTCACTTTTTTTAATTATAGGCTTTTAGGATTCGAAACAAAGATTTAAAGCAAAGCTAAGAGAATCAGACGCATAAGAATTCATTAGCAAAAATGGTGTTGCCACCCACACCATTCTCACGACGTCGCCTACAACGTGAAACCGAAATAGTGCATCCTGCAAACTACACCGTCGTTCACGCCATGGGAACCCAGCCCGCGGCGCCATCTGTGGCATGAAACAGAAATTCGGGATTTTCCTAGATTCGTGGATATTTTCGATTAGGATAGATTTTTTGGGTTTAATATAAATAGGAACTCAGGATTTCATTGTCTTTGACCTTTTGTTTATGAAAGAAACATAGAATAACTTTTGTTTACTTTTGTAACGACCCATTTTCCAATGGACAGGCACGGGGCCAATGCGGGCCCACAACCTGGCCTACCATCGCTAGCTGTGTCCCACATGCCATCTCATCCACCATTTAATCATTATTAACCTCAATAGACACCAATTTACTGTTTAAATTGTTACTGAACTCTAGTCATCTGCTAATATCATTTTAAATCATAACAAATAACCACAGCGGAAGTATTTCATTATGACAATCTAAAATATTTAACATTATAGTCATGCATTTTACTCTGATACCTAGTGTGGAAAAACCAAATATCATCATATACCAAAAATACACTTAAATGAATCAACATATCATAAGTATAGAGTCCTGAGGTATCTCACAATCCCAAATCCCAGAAATAAAAACAAAGTATATATAATACGAACGTACAAGCCTGGCTCAATATCTCTGAATCATAAGTACTCTGAAAGCTTGCCCTTGCCACGACTTGTACTACGATCTACACTCAAGCCACATAAAAAGGCAGATGACGAGTCTAGAGTGAGTATTCACAAGGAAATTAAGTGAGCAATACGAAAAGTAAATACTAGAATTTAAACAAAACTATTAAATAAGCAAGCGGAAATAAATACAGGCAACTGTGCTCATCGCATGCATAAGTAATAGTGAAAGCTCAAAGTGTGTTCCTAGAGCCTAGGGTCAGACTAGCGTCATACTTCGGACTCCCACTACTGTCGGCGAGTAGCACTCAAGCAAGGCTAATATTTGGATCTGCTAGGTGGTCGACGTGGAACCAACGATGCACCCACATGTGCCCCGACGTGACTATCGAGTCGACCAATTCACCGAGATCCCTGTCACACGTGCTATGACCTAGTGGACATACACATAGAAATGACACGGAGGGAGAGCCTCAACGCCCGTCTATTAAATCACACCAAGAATAGAGTATTGAAAAACAAAATATGAATTCAAAAGAAAAACAAAGTATTACTTAAGAAATCTCAGTTGGGATACTACACACCTCAAACTGCACTCCGTGTCCCGTAAATAACTCCCGGTCCTACTCCATCTAATCCCAAATATCCAAATTACCTTCTGAAATGACATATTTCCATTTATAATTGATTTTTAGTCAATTTGATGTGTTTTATGTCACTTAGAAAAAATAATGTCAAAAACTGCAATATCTAGCGCCCTGGATCTGGGAATTAGAGCGCTAGATTCCCAAGCAGTTATACGTTCTTCGTCGGGAAGAACATTAGCACTCTAATCGCGTTCTGGACAGCATGTTTGCTAAAAATTCTGGGTTTTCAAACCCTCCACCAATAACAACAACAACAACCACAACACAAACCACTGAACCTCATAGCACTTAAAACCTAACAAAACAACTACTCAACAACCACTTAACAATCCATATTGGATTCACACCAACACCTCAAAAACTGAGATCAAAAGGTAAATAAAGTTGAGGTGTTTGTGAATCTCACATTGCTTTGATGATTCCACCACTCCAAGCTCCTCAAATCACCAAGTTGGAACTTCACTTTTTGCTCTTCAAGTCTCGGATTGGAGATAAGGAGAGAGAAAAGGTGGTGGTTTTGAAAGTCAAGTGACTTTTTATAGTCAAAATGGCATCTCTCCTCACTTGTGCATCTCCATGCAATCTAATGAGCACTATTTGCTCATTTTCAACCTCTAATGACTCCAAAAATGACACAAATGGCACACTTGCCCTTGTCTTTAACACAAAAGTGGTATTTCGAGTGTTTCGACGCTGGTTTCGCATCCCGAAATGCGATATACGCGTACTAACATGTCCTTAACCACCATATATGCAGTACATATTATTATTTAACCCATTTTATTCATTTTATGTGTGTATTATTCCCCCGGCCTATTATTTAGTCTTTTAGACTACTCTGTACCCGTGTCTACACGCATATCGAGGCAAATATTAACGCACGGTCTCATACGTCAAATGTATTATAAATACACACATTACGACGCCGTTTAATCTATTTCAACGTAAACATCGTAAATTAAATAAATCGGTACACAAAAATAATTATTTACCAAGCTCTAGGCGCACACTAGCCTAGTTGGCCAACGAGCGTCTGAGCTGTCAGCCACGTTTGTAACCACGTCATTAATAACGGTGAATTAAATTCAAGCCGTTACAGTTCTTCCCAACTAGGTGAAATTTCGTCCCGAAATTTAAATTAAACTTAAGCACTTACCGGCAAATAAAGTGGGGATATCGTCGTCGCTTAGTAGACTCAAGCTCCGAGGTAAGTCTCTCAGTCCCGAGATGTTGCCATCTGACCAAAACCTTCGGGATCTCCTTATTCCTCAAAATATGAGTCCTCCTATCCATAATTTCCATAGGATGTTCCTCATATGATACGACAGGTCGCACCTCAATCTGACGTATATCAACCATAGGCCTCGGTCCCGACCTAGCTAGCCTCAACATGGAAATATGAAACACTAGGAGTATCCCTGCCAACTGTGATGGCAACTCCAGACGGTATGCCACTCTGTCGAGGCGTTCCTCAACTCTGAACGGTCCAATGAATCTTGGCGCTAGTTTCCCCTTAAAGCCAAACCTCTGATGACCCTTACAGGGTGAAACTTTTAAATACACCACATACCCAACCTCGTAGCTCAGACCCTCAAGATACTTATCTGCATATTTCTTCTGCCTATCCTGCGCCGCCTGAAGTCTTTGCCTGATCTGTCTCACTTTCTCAGTATGATCAACAACAACCTCAGGCCCTATAGCCGCTGTATCTTCCAGTGCCACCCAACATGCTGGTAACCTGTAGGGCGTACCATAAAGTGCCTTAAACGGTGGCATCCCGATACTCACCTGATAGTTGTTATTGTAGGCAAACTCATACAAAGGCAAGTAACCCTCCCACGATCAACCAAACTGTAATATACACGCCCTGAGCATATCCTCGAGAATCTGAATCAATCGCTTCCGATCGCCCGTCGTCCTATATGGATGGTATGCAAGTATCTTGAATCGTAAGCGAGTGTCAAACTGCTCCTGCATACTCTCCCAAAGTCTCAAAGTAAATCTTGGATCTCTATCAGAAACCATGGAGACCGGTAGACCGTGTAATCTGACAATCTATCTCTCGAAGATAGTACTCAGCTATGTAACTGAATATCTCATGGCGATCGATATGAAATGCGCCGACTTTGTCAACCTGTCGACAACTACCCAAACTGCATCTTGTCTCATCGTCGTAAGGGGTAGGCCACTGACAAAGTCCATGGTCACATGTTCTCACTTCCATTGAGGAATGAGCAGCGGCTGTAGCAACCCAGTTGGTCTTCTGTGCTCAGCCTTCACTTGCTGGCATATATAACAACTCCGAATGTATCTACCCACATCAGCCTTCATCCCTGGCCACCAAAACAATCTTCGCAGATCGTGATAGATCTTGGTCCGATCAGGATGAACCGTATATCGCTACCGGTGTGCGTCCTCGAGAATGTTGTCCCTAAGCTCCGATACCCCTGGTATCCACAAACGAACCGTGTGTCTCAAACACCCGTCTGAACCCTCAGACCACTTAGTGCACCCTGGATCTCGAGCCAGGCCACGATCCGCAAATAACGACAATCGACTCTCTGCAACTCAGCAACCCACTCAAAAGACCGTGGGAACTCGCATCTGACATCAAATCTGTAGCTCAGCAATAGTCTCTATTACACACAACACCGACGCTGCCTCAAGCAACTCGTGCTTATATGTCATATGTCGCAGTACAGTCTAGCTCTCGATGCCGCTCCTGCTGAGCTCATCAGCTACGACATTCGCCTTACTCGGATGATACTCAATTGCGAAGTCATAGTCCTTCAGTAACTCGAGCCATCGTCGATGTCGCATGTTCAACTCCCTCTGAGTGATACGTACTTCAAACTGTGGTGATTTGTGAACAACACAAACTTCTTACCATACAAGTAGTGCCTCCAGGTCTTCAGTGCAAACACGACCGCTGCAAGCTCTAAGTCATGCACTAGATAGTTTACCCCATGAGGTCTCAACCGTCGAGATAAATAGGCCACTGGGTGTCCATCCTGCATCAACACGCCACCCAACCCAGTGCCTAATGAATCAGTATAAATGGAAAACCTTTACCTGATACAAGTAGTGCCAAAATTGGCGCCAAAGTCAACCTCCTCTTCAGCTCCCAAAAAGCATCCTCACACTCTTGTGACCATTCAAATCTAACATTCTTCTTGGTCAGCCTCGTTAACGGTACTGTAATCATCTAGAAATCCTACACGAAACGCCTGTAATATCCTGCCAAACCTAGGAAACTCCGGATGTCAGATACAAACTCGTGTGTCTTTCAATCAATAATCACCCGAATCTTATCACCATCAACTGATATACCCTGATCACTGATGATATGCCACAAGAATTTCACCTCACTCAGTTAGAATGCGCACTTACTAAACTTGGCATAAAGTTTGTGCTCTCTCAGCATCTCCAACACATATCTGAGATGCCTCTCGTACTCCACACGAGTCTTACTGTATATCAGGATGTCATCGATAAACACAATGACATATCGATCTAGAAATGGCCTCAGCACCCTGTGCATCAAATCCATGAAAATCGTTGGTGCATTAGTCAGCCCAAACGACATGACTGTAAACTCGAATAGCCCGTACCGCGTACTAAAAGCGGTCTTCTCCACATCTTCATCTCGAATCCTCAACTGATGGTATCCTGATCGTAAGTCGATCTTCGAGAAGAACTTGGCCCCAGCCAATTGATCAAATAACTCATCAATCATCGAAAGTAGGTAACGATTCCGAATCGTCACCTGATTCAGCTTTCGGTAATCCGCACACATCCGCATCGAAACGTATTTCTTCTTCACAAAAAGAACTGGAGCTCATCAAGGTGACATGTTAGGGTGAATGAAACCCTTATGCAATAAGTCCTCTAACTGGGTCCTCAACTCCTCGTGCTTTGATACGACATCTATATGGCTCTTTGTAGATAACCAATCCATACTGAACATTGCGTCGAACTCTAGATACTCTAACACTCTCAAATCAGCTGGTAGTTAATGTCCCTCAATCTCCACAATACAATTTCAGCATATCCGGTTATGGTAAATCTTATTCCCATCTGCAGTACTGAGAACAAGATGTGTATATAAGGTCTGTACAGGTAACCCTAACTCTCCTTCCATGCGTCCAAAAATAAAAGACAGCATGCTACCAGAATCCATCATAATATGCATGGAAATACCACAAACAAATAACATACCCTCAACAAGCTATCTGGTCGCCTCTCTGTCCGGCTGTGCGACCCCAAAACTAGCCTCTAGGTCATATCTCTCGCTGCCGCACCATCTCATCGTGGTGGTAGTGGTGCTGGGTCTGTGTGCAATCTGCCAGAATATATCCAACCTGACCACATCAGTAACATGTACGAGTCTCTGATCTGCCAGAACTCGTCGACTACGTGCCTGATCCTGGCATCGACTCTGGCCTCTCTAACCTCTATCCTGCCTATACTGCTATCTAGGCTGATCAATTGGTGTAGAGGCCGTGGAATATGCCGCCTGACGGTCATCACGTCGATCCTGGTCATCACGACGATCTCTGTCGCCTCTACGACCCTGATCAGACTGCCAATCACCTCGACGAGGTCTCTAGCATGTCTTTGTCGTTCTTGGTCTCTCATCCATCTCTTCGTCTCTGATCACACCGAGAACTCAAAGCTGGCTTACTCTGCTGACTCTGCAACACAGCCTGGATCGCTAATCGACTTGCCCTCTGAACCAGTCATGTCTCATGTGCGAGGGACCTATCATAAATCTCTGCCAGTGTACGAGCTTCACTAGATACAACCGTGTTCGCGATCCTCTCATCCAAACCTCGAACAAAATAATATATCTGCAGTCGATCGATACCTGCTATATCCATGGAGTACGACAGTAGATATCGATACCTCTCTATGTATACTGTGACAGACATATCACCCTGAACCAAAGACAAAAACTCCTTCCTCAATCGAACCCAGACCTCCATAGGTATGTACTCATCCATAAGCAACGCTCGGAACTCTGCCCGAGTAATCACAACAGGATGAGTCGCGATGTAGGTAATCTGTCAAATCGCAGCATCAGCTCTCAAGCAGAAACTCGATAATCTCAGCCGATCAATCTCCTCAACCCGAAGCAAGTCATGTAGCCGCTCATGAGATAATAGCCACCTCTCGGCTATCTCTGGGTCCCCGGCTCCATAAAAGTATCATGGCGAGAACTTAATGAAGTCCTTCATCTTCTTAGCCTCAGCTGTCACCACTCCCTGAAGTAGACGCCACTGTTGACTACTCAGTAGTCGCAGGTGTAAGAACCACTACAAAGTGTCCATCGATATCGCTGCACCGGCCCATCCTCTCGCCGTGTCTCGATAGTGTTGCACCGCACTGAGTCTCAACTGTAGTAGGAGCTACAATTGCCTAAGTAGTAGTCATCGGTGCAACCATAATAGTTGTAGGAGCTGTAGTAGTCTCCCGAGCATCCCAATCTCTCATCATATTTATCAAGAATAGTCCGCGCCAATGACTCTCCCGAGCATCCCAATCTCTCATCATATTTATCAATAGAATGCAAATCTATCATCCATAGTCCGCGCCCAAAATGACTCAAACGTCAACCCTCATACACATTACAAGAGGTCGACCCATGAATTTACAACTTAATGGAGTGGAGAAGTTACGGATCACTAAAGCTTCAATGAATCTCTCATCTCTTTCACCAATCCCCTTCTCTCCTCTTCCTTGACCTCTTAAATGATTCATTTGAGATATGTTTAAACCTTAGCCTTGATTCATGTGTGCACGTATCTCGAGGTTGTCCATCCATCTCCAATAGTTGACTCACTTGACCTCTTGATTTGGTAATACGTGTCGCATCGAAGAACGTGTGTTCATAATCGGCCTTCGGTGTATATATACCCATATAAATTGACTTAATAGTGTATCGTATGTAATATACAATTCCAAAAATATAAAACATATATCCTTGATGTCTACCCATCTCACCTCAACCTTCCTTTCCATTCCCTAGTGAGTTCCGAACTCTTTTGGCAATTCCTTTTCGGGTTTCCACATATCTAATAAAGATTATATGAAAGACTGGATGAACTCCCCGACATCTCCATTGAGGTAACTCAAGCTCATATGCAACCTTCCCGACCTGCTTTCTTAATCCCGAAAGGTCCGATAAACACCGGTGCAAGTTTACCTTACACTTCAAACCTCTTAAGACCCTTCCAAGGAAAACCTTTAAAAATATAAAGGATCCTGTACTAAAAGCGGTATTCTCCACATCTTCATCTCGAATCCTCAATCGCAGTCGACCTCTCGTACCCTCTGGTATCCCGATCGTAAGTCGATCTTCGAGAAGAACTTGGCCCCACCAATTGATCAAATAACTCATCAATCATCGAAAATAGGTAACAATTCCGAATCGTCACCTGATTCATCTTTCCGATTCATCTTTCGGTAATCCACACACATCCGCATCGAAACGTACTTCTTCTTCACAAAAAGAACTCAAGCTCCTCAAGGTGACATGTTAGGGTGAATAAACCCTTCTCAACCCTTCTCCGCAATAAGTCCTCTAACCGGGTCCTCAACTCCTCGTGCTTTGATACTGACATTCTATATGGCTCGCTTGTAGTCGATTTTTTCGTCCCTATATTCATCAATACACGTGTAAATAAATTATTAGATTTCAGAGTTAATTAAAACTTTTTATCATTTTAATATTATCACATAGTTTAAAATTATGCGGAAGCTCTTACTACTCAAAATTCATAAGTGTGGAAAACCAGGAAACACAGTATCACATGTATGTGTATATATCATAAAGGTAAGAATATAGTATGATATATGAGTCTCAAAAATGATGGGGAAACTATGCATTCAACCCACTATACAACCCAAAACTGTACAGTAAAAATATAAACAATAATAATACAACAAAAGTCAAGTCATACAAAAATGAGAAAGGAGAATCGCCGAAATGCTCAAAGGAAGTAGTCGATCTTCTCCTTCCCCGGTCTGCTGCTGCTCGACGAACCTACACCCACCGTCACAAACTAGACGGTGTGTATAGTAATATTTAAGTAATAACTGGAGAATTCTATGCCACAACAACAACAACCCCAACACAAACCACTAAACTTCATAGCACTTAAAACCTACCAAAACAACTACCCAACAACCACTTAACAACCCCTATTGGATTCACACTAACACCTCAAAAATTTAGACCAAAAGATAAAGAAATTTGAGGTGTTTGTGATTCTCACCTTGCTTTGATGACTCCACCACTCCAAGCTCCTCTAATGATCAAATTGAAACCCCAAAACCCTTGTTTCTTCTTCTTCAATTTTCGGATTTGTGATAAGGAGAGAGAAAAGCTGGTGGGTTTGAAAGTCAATTGACTTTTTATAGTCTAAATGACATCTCCCCTCATTCGTGCATCTCAAGGCAATCAAATGAATTTCATTTGCTCCATTTCCAACCTCTAATGACTCCAAAAATGACATAAATGGCACACTTGCCCTTGTCTTTAACCCAAAAAGTGGTATTTTGGGTGTTCCGACGCACGATTTTGCGTCCCGAAATGTGATATACGTGTACCACCATGTCCCTAACCATTATATATACGTTACATATTATTTATCTAACCCATTTTACTCATTTCATGTGTGTATTATTTCTCCCGACCTAATATTTAGTCTTTTAGACTACCCGGTACCCGCATCGACACGCATATCGAGGCGAATACTTTACACACGGTCTTGCACGTCAAATGTAATATAATCACATACATTATGATGCCATCAAATCTATTTCAACGTAAATATCGTAAAATAAACAAATCAGCACACAAAATAACTATTTATTTAGCTCCAGACGCGCACTAGCCTAGTTGCGGGTTCCACGAGCGTCTGAGCTATCAGCCACATCTACAACCACATAATTAATAATGTCGAATTAAATTCAGGCCGTTACAGTTCTTCCTAACTAGGTGAAATTTCGTCCCGAAATTTAAATTAGACTTAAATACTTACCGGCAAATAAGTGGGGATACCATCATCGCATAGTAGACTCAAGCTCCCATGTGAGTCCATCGGTCTCGTAATGTTGTCATCGTACTAAAACCTTTGGGATCTCCTTATTCCTCATAATCTGAGTCCTCATATCAATAATTTCCATAGGCTGTTCCTCGTATGTTACATCAGGTCGCACCTTTATCTGACGTATATCAACCATAGGCCTCAGTCCCGACCTAGCCAGCCTCAACATGAAAATATGAAACACTTGATGTACCCATGCCAACTGCGGTGGCAACTCCAGATGGTATGCCACTTTGCCGACGCGTTCAACTCTTAACGGTCCAATGAACCTTGGTGCCAGTTTCCCCTTAATGCCAAACCTTTGATGACCTTTCCAGGGCGAAACCTTCAAATACACCAAGTCCCCAGCCTCGTCAAGATACTTGTCCACATATTTCTTCTGCCTATCCTGTGTCGCCTGAAGCCTCTACCCAATCTGCCTCACCTTCTCAGTGGTCAATAACAACCTCAGGTCCAATAACCATTGTATCCACCAATGCCGCCCAACATGATACCATAAAGTGCCTCAAATGGTGGCATCCTGATACTCGCCTGATAGCTGTTGTTGTAGGAAAACTCAAACAAAGGCAGGTAATCCTCCAACGACCCACCAAACTGTAATATATACGCCCTAAGACTGAAGAGACATCAATTTACTGTTTAAATTGTTATTGAACTTTAATCACCTGCTAATATCATTTTAAACCATAACAAATAACCACAGCGGAAGTCTTTCATCATAACAATCTAAAATATTTAACATTATAGTCATGCATTTAACTCTAATACCTATTGTAGAAAACTCATATATCATCATATACTAAAAATACACCTCAATGCATCAAAATATCATAAGTATAGAGTCCTAAGATATCTCACAATCCCAAATTCCCAAAATAAAAACAAAGTATATATAATACAAACGTACAAGACTGGCTTAATATCTCTGAATCACAAGTACTCTTGAAGCTTGACGTTGCCACGACTTGTACTAAGATCTCCATTCAAGCCATCACAAAAAGGCAGATGACGAGTCCAGAGTTAGTATTCCCAAGAAAATTAAGTGAGCAATACGAAAAGTAAATACTGGGATTTAAACAAAACTATTAAATAAACATGGGGAAATAAATACAGGCAACTGTGCTCATCGCATGCATAAGTAATAATGAAAGCTTAAAGTGTGTTCCTAAAGCCTAAGGTCAGACTAGTGATATACTTTAGACTCCCCACAGACAACTGTCGGCGAGTAGCACTCAAGCAAGGCCAGTATCTAGATCTGCTAGGTGGTCGGCGTAGAACCAATGATGCACCCACACGTGCCTCGACGCGACTCTTGGGTCGACCTATTCACCGAGATCCCTGACACATGTACTATGGCCTAGTGGACATACATACATAAATGGCACGGAGGGAGAGCCTCAATGTCCGTCCATTAAAACACACCAAGAATAGAGTATTGAAAAACAGAATATGAATTCAAAAGCAAAATAAAGTACTTCTCAAAAAATTTCAGTTGGGATACTACACACCTCAAACCGCACTTTGTGTCCCGTAAATAACTCCCGGTCCGACTCCGTCTAATCCTAGATATCCAAATTACCGCCCAAAATGACCTATTTCCATTTATAATTTATTTTTAGTCAATTGGATGGGTTTTATGTCACTTAGCAAAAATAATGTCAAAACCGCAATATCTAGAGCGTTGGATCTGGGAATTAGTGCGGTAGATTCACAGGCAGTTATACGTTCTTCGTCGGGAAGAACATTAGCGCTATATGTTTGCCTAGCACGCTAATTGTCATTAAGCGCGCTAGATGACGTTATTAGCGCACTAATCGCGCTTTGGACAGCAGGTTTGCTAAAAATTATGGGTTTTAAACCCCTCCGCCAACAACAACCACAACACAAACCACTGAACCTCATAGCACTTAAAACCTACCAAAACAACTACTCAACAACCACTTAACAATCCCTATTGGATTCACACCAACACCTCAAAAATTGAGATCAAAAGATAAAAAAAGTTGAGGTGTTTGTGAATCTCACCTTGCTTTGATGATTCCACCACTCCAAGCTCCTCAAATCACCAAGTTGGAACTTCAAAACCCCTTCTTTTTGCTCTTCAAGTCTCGGATTGGAGATAAGGAGAGAGAAAAGGTGGTGGTTTTGAAAGTCAAGTGACTTTTATAGTCAAAATGGCATCTCTCCTCACTTGTGCATCTCCATGCAATCTAATGAGCACTATTTGCTCATTTTCCAACCTCTAATGACTCCAAAAATGACACAAATGACACACTTGCCCTTGTCTTTAAACTAAGAAGTGGTATTTTGGGTGTTCCAACGCCCGGTTTCGCGTCCCGAAACGCGATATACGTGTACTACCATGTCCCTAACCACTATATATGCGTTACATATTATTATTTAACCCATTTTATTCATTTTATGTGTGTATTATTTCCCCCGACCTATTATTTAGTCTTTTAGACTACTCGGTACTCGCATCGATACGCATATCGAGGCAAATACTTAACACACAGTCTCGCAGGTCAAATGTAATATAAATACACACGTTACGATGTCGTTTAATCTATTTGAACATAAATATCGTAAATTAAACAAATCAGCGCACAAAAATAATTATTTACCTAGCTCCATGCGCGTACTAGCCTAGCCACAAGTCCTACGAGCGTCTGAGCTGTCAGCATGTCTGCAACCACGTCATTAATAACGGTGAATTAAATTCAGGCCGTTACAACTTTGAATCATGTCTAGTGAAATCGATCAATCAAGACCGAAAGTGGATCAAATGAATCTCTTGGCTTTAAATTCATTTCGAGATCTAGTTTAATTCTTCCATTGATTTTCTCGTGTCTTTTTTCCTTTGGTATTGTTTGAATGCTAGGGTTAAGCTTGGTTGCATTGTAAAAGAGCTCTTACATATTACTCGGTAGACATCCATTGCCAGTGAGTAGATTGCATACATAATCGTACAAGAAAACTCATGCTCGTGGTGATTGACCATAACAGTTGATTCGCACCTTTCAAGACAAATCAAACACCTTAGGGATCTAGGTTAAATTAAACATAATAGTGATCCAATTGTTTAGGTTTAGTGTCTTCATAAAATCTAAAACAATTATCGCATTAAACCCAATGCATATAGGTTATATGGTAGTTAATGGTCGTATTAATAAAGGAAGATGAGGTCACTTTCAACCCAATTGAATTGCATCTATTCTCCCAATGAGTTTCTCCTTTTCTCCCCCCCAACTTCTTGTCTTTTCCCACTTTCCCCCCCCCCCGTTTTCCTTTCGTTCACAAACCTAAGCTAGAACATTTGATCTTCATGGATCGACCACATGCTTGCCGCTACTGCAGTCTATGTGGTAATCGATACTTTTTTGAGATTATCTTTGACACGTTCAGCGCGCGACAAGAAGTTAAAGGCAAAGGATTAGTAAGTCTTTTGGCCTAGATTAATTTATTAATTTGGTTAAAGGAAACTGATGAGAAATTAAGGAACAAATAATATTTGTCCTTAATTAGGAATATGATCATGTTTTGTTTCAACATGATTCTTCATCAAGGGATGCTTTGTTTCTTGAAATAAAGATATCAATGATGAAATGAACTCGATTCTATTGAAATGGACTTTGGTTTTTGTTGATCTTTTATAAAGATCAAAGGCAATAGGGTGCAAATAAGTATTCAAAAAGGGAATTAAATGTCAATGGAACTAAAAATAAGTTCAAGGAATGTTTGGTGGCTAAGGGCTACAAACATAACCATGCCATTAATTACTTTGGTATTTTTGTGTCAATTGCAAAAATTACAATCATTCAGATGTTGACATGCCAGGAGGAACGGTAGTTTATTGGGGCCCCAAAGAAACAACAATTCATAGTTGAATCAGATATTAACGCCTTAAGAAATCTTGAGTTTTTGGGGTTCAAAACGCAACGAGAATTTTAAAATATTTTTATTTTCAAAACTCCAACAGGACCTAATCCGAATTCCATTGAACTAATTAACAAAAGTAAATTGTATCTTGATCGTTAGTTTGCTTCTCTATGTTGATCGATGTTTAAAGACTGCCAGAGACAAAGTTCCTCTATCAGAAATCCATACACAAACAGCGGTCGGGATTCCGAGTGCTTGCCCGAGAAAGAACACGAAAATAATTTATTGTTCTCCCTAAAACTCCTGAACAGCTAAGAAACCTAACTCGTTTTCTAAAAATAAAATTAAGTTTCAACCCTAATTTCTCCCGTAATATGAATTCACTTAACACGTCTATTTATACAACACTTGTATAAACCTGGTAAGTGACCATTATACCCCTATTTAAAGTGGTATTAATATGACACATCGTAGGGATTTTTATGTTACGAATTTAATTATATAAAATTCATTGTTTCGAGTCATTTAAAGTTTTGCAAAACCATTCTTTATGTACGACCCAATAGGTTCATGCAACGTTGGCAGTGAACTAAAACTATTTTGGTACACGAGTCATAAGCGGTCTTTAGCAAGACATTATGACTACCTAATTGCATGAAGATCAAAATCGATACAACCTAATCAATAGTGTATATCATATCCTTTTGTTGCACGATACCCTTTCATTAAATATAAGGCACGAAAAAGTCACAATTAATGTTCAATCGTACTAGTCTCGATCTCTAAGTGGACCAAAAACATCCAAGTGACATTGATCGTATCAATTCACTTGGAATTAGCCATTTTTAGTCTAATATATCGAGGGATCCACTAATATCTCTCTCTAAATGAGAGAGATAAATTCTATCTCGATTACACACCTCCACACATTATTCACATCGTAACTAATCACAACCTTTTTAATCGTCCGATTAAAGACAATATTTGATTGTGTCAAATCACTATGATTATAATGTTGAAGTCTCTGCTAATCTCAAGTTAGAGGACTAAATGATATACCTATCATGAGTAACATCTATGACTTAATCCATGTGGTGTTCTCATAGCGAGTTAGTCTAGTACCTGGTTCCGTAAAATGTACTCATGATCTTGATTTGTATTCTCATATGTATGATCATCAATCAAGACTCACACTAGTCTTAATTCATTTTAGTTTCCAGTATAATGACTTACTAGGGACATTTAAGATGTTTCAGTAAGCGTGTATGGATTCTATTATAATGTAAACATGCAAACCAATTGTAATAATGAACAACAAATGAAAACCCTCTATTTTATTTACCAAAATAGTTATAGAAACAACGTTCATAAGATTGACCTAGGGCACATGCCCCAACAACAAATGCAAGGAATCGGAACGGCTTACAAATTATTAATAGGAAATATCGTTATGGAACAAGTCATGTCCAGATATAATGATCAATTGTGATAAAAAAGAAATATTTATAAAGTTGAGAGCAAGACTTATAATGATTTTTTTAGAAAATTACTTAAAAATGAGGTTATCACAGTCGATTATAAGGAATATAACTAGAATTTGATGGATCCATTTATAAAGGGTCATGTTAGAGATGTGGTGTGTAATACATCAAAAGGAATGAGACTTAGGTTTGCTTAATTCAATTGTCACTTGATGGGAACCCAACTTAATTCTAGAAAATACAGAATAAGTTCAATGTGGTACTAACAAGTCAAGTGAAGATTACAAAACATTGGAAAAATTTATATAAAAAGTCCCTTCCTAGTTTTAGTGTTGGTTTATGCATGACATAAGTTGACAATTGAGTCTTAATAAGTCGAATAAAGTGACTCGCATAATCACTTAAGTAGGCTTACCTATATAGGTGTAGAAGTGTGGCTACTTCTTATGAGCCTAACCGACTCTAGAGCACTCAAGAAAGATAAGATTTACACAAGGACAGAATGTGCAATCAACAGAACACTCTTACTTGTAAGAAATTGGTATGTGTGATATTTTTGATTTTGTCGCGAGGGTCATTGGTTCAAGACCAGTTCACCATAGAACACGACGAAACTTTGAAGTATTGGCACTAAATGAAAATTTCAAGTCCAAAAGACACTTGACATTTATGTATGGATTTTCTGAATGATGTTATATGAGTTTTTTTGTGTTATTTCTTAATATAAATTTCAATTTATATGTTCACATAATTTGAAAATGAAGGGAAATTGTTGGAAAAAAATCAAATTGTTTTTGGCACTAGCCTGTGGCACCTAGGCACTAGGCCAACATCGAAAATAGAGAGCTTGAAAATTAATTATTTACGGGCATCGGGTCGGTGCTCCTAGCGCCTATCTACCGCCACAACGATGGGACACATATTTTTTGTGTGGGATTTGTTCATTTTTTACCCTTTTGGCACCTAAAGTTGTCTTTTTGTATGGACTCAATATCTTTTGGTTTTCTATAAATTAGAGAGTCCTAGTACGTAACAAATACATTACAAAATCAAAAATTTTGAATCCAAGGGTTTTCTATTGTGCTCAAACATCATTCTCTCAAAAGTTCTTCAAAGACTATTCTTGGTTGGAGTTGTTCTGCTCACAAAATATTTAACAACCATTAGAGACTTGATTGTATCCTGGAAGCAAGTTTTGATTATCCAACTGTGTATTCGCTGTTTCTACCGGAAGGGAAAAATCTTGTCTAAAAGAGAGAATTACGTGCCTCAAGTCTTTGTTTGGTATTCCTAATTCGTTCTTGTTTTCCAATCCAAAGAAATTTGTTCCAAGAACTGAGACCTCTTCAAAGGTCTCAGTGGGAGTCAGCCGACACCTCTAAAAAGGTCTCAACCCTATGTGTCTGAAACCAACGAGCAACACTACCCAACTTATAAGGCATCGACGAGAATAGATCCAACCTCGTCTGATAAAAAAAACACTCCTACGCCACTTTCGACTTAGTACAAATGCTTTACAATGACAAAAAGCAGAGAAATTAAGTGTGTGATGGAGTGAGGATGAGGGTGATGAGGTGAGCAATGATATTTTCTAAAATTTTTTTTTTAAAAAAAAAGATGAGGTCAATTCAACAAAATTGAGGCATGCTTGAGTAATAAGGTAAGTTAAGCAAAAAGTAGGAAACATTTAGCCGCTCCTTAATTAAGTTTATTATAACATATGCTTTCATTATTTATGTGCAGTCCAAATTAAAAACAGTCAGCCGAACTGAATATTAATGTGTTGGCAGCTGACTTTACGTTCTCCACTTGAATTCTTGTGACTTGTGAGGTTTACGTACGTGTGAAATTGAATCAGAAGTAGGCTGCTTAGATAGATAAAAAATATACATAATTTTATCGGTGGAAGCAATTTTAGTTGAATAGTACAGTTGTATGAATTGTTAGGTAACCAAGAAAGGTGGGGTAGCTGTTTCAGCCCAACTGCATGCACTTACAGTCATATTTACACCATTTAGTCAAATACATGAAAGCCAACCCGGCCAAGTAACTGCTGATTGCGTTCTCCATGCCAAGCTACCCCTATTCCATTGTGCCCAGTGCATGGGAGGTTTCCCAACTTCCTCGAGATACGAGATACGAATGAATTTCAGGTATTTTTGGGTAAGAGAGAAACAACTTGCCTCCGCTTGAATTCAAATCCATGACCTCTTACTTCCAAACCATACCAAACTATTGGACCACTTAATTAATTGGTAATTTAAAGTTGGAAATGCTCCATTTGCTCTTCTAATTAAAAGTTTCAGTTACATTTACCAACAAGAAAATCTCAGTTACCATTTTCATGTCTCTTACCTGATCTCGAGCCTCGAGGAGCATCTAACATGTACATCTCACCATTTTTTTTATTCTTTCTAACTTTGGAAAATTGTCTGTAAATGCTTTAACTTGTCTGTATTCAAATAAATTGATGTTTGTTGCCAGTCCTTTTCTCCCTTCCTATTTCTACTAGACTTCTTTCATATGCATTCATTAAGATGAATTAATTGCATTTTCGTTGTGACTTTTGATGTATACATACAAATATGCATGTTATATTCCAGCTTCGCTAGACCCACTGGTCAGGCCGGCTATTATGATTTGAGTAACGCTATATGATAGTGATGCCAAACTTGATATAATTAATAGGCTGACCAAAGAAAGATACAGGTAAAAGGAAACATGGTGCGTGCAAATCAAAGATAAAACTTCACTGCAAGAATGTCTTCTCCTAAAACAGATATATACATCCCCACCCCAAGTCTATGGCAAAACAATCTTTGCTCAATCTGCAAACGCTGGTTTTGAAGGTAAGAAAACTGCAATTTAGTATTGAAATAACTGAATGTTGTTACAACCAAATACAATGTTGTTTGTAACAGGGAAACATAAATCAATGCAAGTTCTTGAAAATAAAGTATGCATAAAAGTAAATCAAACCAGGACACCAGATATGTTATCGCAGTTTGGTCCAAGACCTGCATTTGCTGGGTTACGCCCAGATGTAAAATCCATTAAGATAAATGAGTAACAGATTTACATAACACCCAAACTAGTGATTCCTCGTAAGGTTTGCAACACTACCCTTCACCTTCACAATGGACTTTACGCAAGTCTCTCATTACTTGCACAATGAGGCTCCCCCTCACTGGAATACTTAACGTTTCACTTGGTGCGTCGAGCTCCTATCGATGGAATACAATTAGTCTCCCACTTCCACTTTGAGGCTCCCCCTCACTGGAACACCCAAGTCCCCTTAGGGTTATACAACTCGATAAAGAGAGTGAACAGAACAAGTTCACTATACAAAATAAATTGAATTAACTGGTGTACAAGACTCAATTACTTTAACAAATATATAGATCAATGGAGATTTCACAAGCTTAACTAAACTAGCAAGATCTGATCAATCTTTATCTCTAAATAACCACGTTCCTCCATGATTAACACGTTGTGATAATTCTTCTGAATCGCAATCTCCAACCTCTTTATAATCTTCAGTTAGCCATCAGTCGATTAGGGATAAGATCAAATCTTCAACTGTCTAATCCGTAAATCCTGTTTCAACCGCTTCGACCCATCAGTTACAACCGTATATCCTTATCTAAATCTCCAACTGTTTCGGATCTGATTTGAGCACATGTATCATATGTTGGATTTTGGATAACTCATTTACTGATAATGTCGACCGTAACAACTATAGTGACAAATCTAAACTGCCCATATGATCACGACACTAACAAGTATCATCCAAAGGCATCGAGTAAAAAGTTAAAAACAAGAAAAAGCTACAAGAATGTCTTCTCCTAAAAGTAACCAATGAGAGGACAGCTTCTCATGCACCCAGACTACTTAGTTCATGCTAATTATATGCTTGTTAATTTCCCTATCCTTGTTGTCTTCCCCTCGTGATTTTGCTAGAACTTCTGTCACTCTCAATTTTACGTGGGGTTGTCATTCAAGAAATATTAACAAATTATTACATTCATTTGTCGGTGATCGCCGGTTTGCTTGAGGAATGTAATTCTCTTATATTTTTGTGTTACAAGTAAACCATTTACTATCTGCATCGTCGTCTTCTATTACGGTTATGACTAGCAATATAATTGTCTTGCGTTTTTGTATACAAAGCTTCGGGTGTATACATCTGCGCATTTTAGATCAAACGTGTTTATAAAATGTTAAGACCAGCTAGATATCCATGAGATCTGTAAACACAAACAAAATTAGGTGGAGCTGAAGTACGGGAGTTTGTTGATAATTAGAACTGCGTCACATTCATCTTCTAACCCCTAACTTGAAGAATATGTCAATTGCAAACGAAAAAAAAATAAAGTGTTCATTTAGAAATTTCATTTGTGAAAAATAGATAACCAATGCAATATGCACAAAGCATTAAGTGTGTCGTCCACAGTTAAAAATTACACAAACGGCTACACTTAATAAGCTCATCAGCTCATATATGAGATTCTAGCTCTTTTCAATTTTCACCATCTTTTAATGACTTTGGGGCATTTTTGTAAAATACTTACTTCTATGAACTTTTTGGTCCTGGATGCAAATAGGTTTAGGCCCCGCTATGTGCACCCCACAAAAGTTTATGGGCAAGCCACATGATGAGTGTAAGCCAATGTTTGTTAAGGGCACCCCCAATTTTTTTTTATTTTCTAAAATGCCCTTGTGTTTGTAAGGGCAAGCCACATGATGAGTGCAAGCCAACATTTGTTAAGGGCACCCCACAACTCTCAATTCGAAAAAGCTGATTTTCGAAGTCATCCATATGAACGAGAGCACGAGCCATATGTGTTGATTCCGGTCGATCTTCACATCACACCCTCATGGCTTGTTTTGTGCGGTGGTGGTGGTTTGGATTTGGGGCTTCATCAAAATCGACTTTGTTAGGAGATTTTTTTGTGTATTGTAGAGCTATTCATCAATTGTGTGTTATGTATACATTTGTTGTTATTGTTGTTGTTGTTGTTGTTTGTGGTCGAAGTTGAAGGTCGTTTTGTCTAGATTTAGGGCTCGCCTCTGATTTGGTCACACAGGACCGAACAAAATCCATTTGTTCGGTCGAAGGTGACCGGACAAATTGAGATTATATGGTTTTGCCACATCTGTCCGAGCAAATTGATTTTGTTCGGTCACATGTGACCGAGCAATGCCCATCTGTTCAGTCACATGTGACCAAGCAATACCCATTTGTTCAGTCGGGCGCGACCGAACAGTTCATATTTGATCGGCTCTGTGTAGCCGAACCAGAGGGCGGACAACACGCAAAAAAAAAATACAAAAATGGACTAAATCAAAGGAAAACTCAAGAGATACATCTCCGTTTTGCACACTCACACCCCCTTTATGTTCATCCTCCATTTTGTAAGGTCAAGAGACACCAAACAACAACAACGAACAATACACTGCAACACACAAAAATTTGTACAAATCCATTAAAACAAACCAGCAATACTTTCAAACCATCAATTTCCATAAAAAAGCATGAATATATCAACTCTTATGATGATATTGGCCTCCGAAATGCTACTTTGTGACGCCGGTGCGCGCCGATGATCGGAGGGGATCATCGGAGACGAACATTGCTTCTTGTGGGGTGTACAAACATGAAAGATATGAAGGGCGTGTGAGTCATTTTAGGAGTTGAGAGGGGTAAATAGGTCATTTCATTTGGGGGCAAATCTGGAAAGAGTATGAAAATTCTTAAGTGGCTTGTCCGTAGAGTTTTGTGGTGTGCACATAACCGGGCCCATAGGTTTATTCTGATTGAAAACTAGAGAGCGGTTTTTTTAGAGGGCCGCTAAGGGCACCCCACCATTTAATGAGGGCACCCAAATTATTTGTAAAAATTCCAGCAAAAATGGAAAAGACCATTTTGCCCCCGTATATATATAATGGTTCAAACCCCACAAACCATTTCGACAAGGAGTTAGGGCACCCCACCAAAAAGCGTCAACCACAAAGCCACGACCACATTGCGTTTGGCGAAGAGCCGATCGATTCTTGCTCGTCCGACAACGAGGTAACAATGTTTGACAACCATTTTCGGGTTTTTTGAATCGTTTAGTTGCGTATAACAGTGAAAATGATGATTTATTTGTCAACGTAGGGTTTGGTAATTTCTTCAAATCCGAAGTTGTTTCAACCGTATAATGGAGGATCGTAATGCTTCGGTGCCGAGAGGAGGTCGTCCTTGAGGTAATGTTGCAAATGTTTTTGTGTTTTTTTTGCGGTTATCCGAAGTATCTGTCTGGGTGCGCGATTGTTTTGGCCTCGCAGACCGAGATGTATGGTAATGTCTCGGTCGCAGAGGACCGAGAGGTTTCACGTAGGTCACGGTATGAAACGACCGAGGGTAATGGTAACTCTCGGTCTCACGTAAACGAGACTATGAAGAAAGTTTCGAACTGTACAACCGAGAACCTATTTTGTTGGGTTTTTTTGTGATTGTGCTTGTACATTTTGGTTGATTATAATGTTACACTTGTTTGTATTGCGTAATGCCGTTATCTTGTAATTTTCCGTACTACAAGGACACTTTTACACCTTCTAAGCCATTCCCCTCTCGAGAAGCGGCAATTTCATGGCTTCAACCGATTGGTGGCGAGAACAAGTTTGTGTTAGTAACGAAGCGCTCGGATGCGGGGCATTAAGCGCAGGGAAGGGTGAAAATTGCCCGTGACAGTCCGGGACATATAGGGGACTGGCTCGTAGAGTTGGGAAGGGAAAGCGGCAAAAATTTTAAAGAAATCAAGGAATGATGAAAAGGCGAGGACTCACACTAGTACGAAGAAATGTGGATGCCCTTTCCAAATTAACGTCAAGGAGAATGCGACTCCTTATGGTATGTCACCGTGATTTGTGGGAGGCACAATCACGACACCGCAGGAAGATTGGATAAGGGGAGGAGGAAGTTGAGGATGCGGGGGGGAGGACGAAAGTGAGCTCAGGGAGATTAGTCCACCTTCGTCTTTTGTGGAGTGCGAGCGGAAGTTGAGGATGCGGGTGTGAGGACACCGGGTCTCCAACCGGAGGCACCCCGGTGTCGGAGGCACCCCAATCTCCAATCGGATTTGAGTCCTCACACTCCACAAAAGCTTCTAGGCGAAGAAATGCAAGGTTCCACAAATGCGTCGTGCCGCCGACGCACGCAAAGTGAATCTAACATGGCTTATAGTCATTGCTTAGAACCGGATTGGTTGCCACATGTTGAGGCCATTATCGATGTGGTTTCCGATGGAAATTGTGGATATCGGTGTATAGCCTCGGGCTTCGACTTGCCGACGTAGACGGGTGGAGGATTGTGCGTAGAAGGATGTACGATGAGATTATCGGGTATGAAGACCTTTGGCGGGAAGTGCTTGGCTCGAGTTTCGAGATCGTCAAGAATGCGGTGCATTGCCCGAGAAGCAAGAGGGGGCATCTTTCAAAGAATGGTTGACACTTCCGGACATGGGATTGTTAGTATCCACCGCATTCAATGTCATTCTCGTCAACCTCTCGCATGGTAGTGCCTCCACATTCCTACCTCTACGTAGTACTCCAACGTCGTCATTGCACAACACAGACTTATCATTGCAATGGCGAATGAAAGGAATATCCATTGGGTTAGGGTAAGTTCTATGATTTTTTGTGAATTGGTTTGTTTCCCCCTTAATCGGGTTTGTGACAATATCTTCTATGTTCTACTGTTCACTTTGACAGTGCGGTTGCATGTGAATGCACCGCGCCATCCTTATATCCATCGTGGGATCGGTACGTTGAGGATCGCGCCAAAGGTTGGCGAGATGGATTCGTTTTTCGAGACATCGCGCCCATTGCAACTCGCTGATCATGAAGCCACCATACCATTTGTAGATTTAAATACACCGTAGGTTAAAGCTTGTACCTAGACGGCTAAACATTTAGAAATTTTGCCAATTCGTCCAATGTTCTATGTATATGCAAATGTTGTGTTGTGTTTTAATTGTTGTTTACTTATGGATGGACCCTTTTTAGAGTCGGTTTGAATGTTACGGAGATTTATAATTAATTAAGGTTCTAAGTGCAAATTGTCGTGCTGGATTTTCAATCTTGCATTGTTAGTTTGACGACTACGGAGATTTTTTGAAACCGTAATGTTCAAATTCATCCATTCCCGATATCGCGGTCAAGCGTGTTCGTGAAACAACCCATATTTTCGGTCACCAATGACCGACAAGTATTCCAATATATCGTTCTTGTATAACCGAGTCCTATTTAAATTTCTCGGTTGTACACCACCGAGATGGATTGACCATTTCAATTCGCGACTCTCGTCCTATGACGACCGAGCATACGAGACCCTATCGGAAGTGGACAACCGATACGCGATTAACTCTTCCTGGTCTTCGTGGCCGAGACCGTGACTTCCCAAAAATATTAGCTTATGTCTCGCCAAGGCCGAGACGGTTGAGACTGATCTCGGCTTTGTGTGGCCGAGAACCACGATTTCCCAATTTTTTTACATTTTAAAAACCGCCACACACACATTACATCTACTCTACCAAATGTAACTTAATTCGTCGATCTTCAACCGAGCCCTAATTTGGAGACGAAATCGGCTCACACACCGGACCCTACAAAATGCGAAACCCTAGAACAACGAAGGAGAAACACACGGCGAGGACGGAGAACACGATTTCGGGGATTCCTCTCACCGGTCGGTTCAAAACAAATGAATTCTTCCACCAGAATTCGGTGAACGAGGGTGGTGGTGGTGGTGGGGGTGGTGGGGTGCCCGGGGGTTTGCACGAGGGTGGGTGATAGGGTTTTTTGCACGAGGGGCATTTTCGGTATTTTGGGTTTAATTTTTGGGTGCCCCAGTAAATCGATTTGTGCCCACATTAACTTGGGTGCCCTCATTAAATGGTGGGGTGCCCTTAGCGGGCCTCTTTTTTTATCTCGCAAACTTATGATTAAACTGTAGTTCAGTTTTTCTTTTCTAATATATCTTAATCAAAATTAGGACCTTCTAGTATTATTGTATTAGATACTAAAGATGCATAGTGAAAAAGATGATGATTTTGAAATATTTTCTCAAACTCAAGAACAACAAAGGAGAATGCCAACCAATGGAGGAATTTTATAGCTACTTTGAAATGTGGAGTGATGTTGATGTAGTAAATAATAATATGCATTAGATCTATGTTATTTCTTTCGTACTTTATTTGTTATTTTTACAATAAAAATTTTTAATAACCCTAATAGTTTATTTTTTCAATTAAAAAGTAACCGAAGCTTTAAAAAATGTGCAAGAAGTCCATCAAAGTCAATGTTCATGGATGTTTATCAAAAGTCATCAAAATTAAAAGTTTATCAAAGTCTATCAAAGTCCTTAAAAAAGTTCATCAAAGTTAATAAAAGTCATTAAAATAAAGTCTATCAAAGTCTACCAAAGTTTTTAAAAGATTATGCCGCTCTTACACTGATTTCATATACGAAAATTATAAAAGGATACCTAGCAAAAAGAAACCATGAAACCATAGGAGATCTAGAGAAACAATCCCAAAAGGAGATCTCTACAGAAAATGAACTAAAAAGTCTTGTTTCCAGCAATTCATTTCAGAAGCCCAACGAGTGAGTCAATCCTTCCAGTCATAAGGAATTAGTGACTCGAATAACATTGACAGATGAACCATCTAAGTTTTCGTTTAAAATAGAAAGGCGTCTTTCATACAACAGAAGTGAAAATATTCAAGATTAACATGAAGGCCGATCCTAAAACAATGTTGAACAAACCCAAACAATGATAGAAGAAATAAACCCAGAAACAATGGTGAGTACTAGTCGTCAATATAAGATATAATTGGGCCAACCCAAGTGGGCCCATGAATCTTTGTTATTATCAATATTGTCCCAACTTAATCACCTTGCGCACGCAGATGTGGAGTTTGAAATCAAAAGGCCTTCATATCTACGCGATGAGAGATTCGTAATAGAGATGTAGAGAAGTAATTACTTTTAATTTTACTTAATTAGGAAACTAGTATTTATGATTAACTAGAATTTTTAGTTATCTAATAACAACCATAAATGTTAAAATTGTACGATCTACGACTCCATTTGGGGAAAAGCCGAAGTTCGGGTAAAATTGTGTGAATTGCAATCGAATCATACAATTTGACTCCGATCACTGTGACCCAAACCCCATTTTTTATTTTTTCTTAAAGTTTTCCAAAAGCCTTTAAAGACCAAATTATTGGGTCCTTGCTAAAGTTAGTCTCCAAAGTCCAAACACCAAGAAATTGTCCCTTCCAAGCCCCAACTCTCTATTTTTTTTTTCCTCCTCACCTTTGTCCTTTTATTCTAGGAGTTTCAACCCCTAGAAGATAACTCAAAAATCAAATCTACTTAAGCTTCAAGCCTTCAACCTTCTCAAACTCTTGGATTAAGTTATATAATAAGCTCTATTTCAGTTTGTATTTCGCCTATTGTTATTTCTTTTGTTGTAGTTCTAGGCTCCAAGCTGGATTAAGTGTTTTTTTTTTCATTATTTAATTCATAGTTCATGTACATTCTTCCGTGTAGTTCTACTAATTACAAGCGTTTCACTTGCCCTTCTGATTCATGCCTTCTAGTTCTAGTTCTAGTATTAAGTTTTTGGTTCGAGTCATGACTTACTGTGAGTTGGAACTCTCTACTTTCTAGAAATTGTGTACATGCTTATAAAATGTGATTCTGAATCCTTTATTGCTTTCTAAGTTTCTATTTTCTAGTATTTTTGGGCTTCTACGTTCCTATGTCCATGTTCTATCATGTATCATGCAATCCCTTGTTATTCGAAATAAACTTAATTGCCAAACTAAATTCTTTGTGAAAAATTACATCACAAAGGAAGTCTGCCTCAAGAACAATGAAAATTAATTGATGTGTTTTGTTGAGCATCACTTATCTTTTTTAATAGGAAATGGCTATTGTATTAGTAATGAGAATTACAATTACAACAACAAATGCAAAACAAAATGTAGATTACAAAATACCAATAGTCCTAATCTAACCTTCCTAGATGATTCATCTCATTCAACAATTATATGTCAGTTTCTAATCCATTCATTAAGAGAAAAACCAAGGTTTTGCCGAGCCACTGGCCATGTTGTCACTTGATATTTTATGAAGTCCCACTTCACGCATTCACGCATGCTAGTGCGAGAATATAGAGAATAAAGAAGCATAAGGCATGCATTTAAAACCAAGAACCATAATAGGATACTAAAAGACTAGGAGTAGCTAATAATACATTAAATCAAACCCAAATTATAGGGGAATCAAGACCTAAAGTCCTTATGTGAATAAGCTATAAAGACAAGGGCCACATGGGGCATAGCCACAAAGAAATGACAAGGGAGTAAATTAGGCAAGGTGACAAGGGAAAATCCATCCAAATCTTATGGGTAGGGGTGAGATTATTTATGTGTATTTTTTGAATAGAAATCCACCAAAATCCATTAAAATCCACTCAAACCCTAATGTTTTTAAAAATTGAATGCACCTAGACTTTTTACAAATCCATTAAAATCCATAAAATCCTAATTGAATACACCTTGACTTTTTAAAAGTCCATTAAGATCCTTTAAAATCCAAATTAAATACACCTCAATTTCAAAATCCTCCAAACTCTTTTAAAATCCTTCCAAATCATCCAATTGAATACACCCCTCTTAGTGTCAATTTTTCAAAGGTACGATCATACAGAGAAGATAATAGATGATCTCTAGGAGGAAGACTAGGAGATCCTGAATCTGGAAAGTGGGCATATCTTCCTGAAGAGATGAGTATATAAATACTAAGATAAGGCAGGACGAGAAAAAGAAGAAGGAAAAATGGAAGTGAGTGTACATTCATATCCAATCCGCCTTAAACTTCTCTCATATGAATTATTAGTAATTACAAACAGCTACATTAGCTACCTATACACTACAAGAATAAGGTGAAATAGCAACAATAAATAGCAACAACTATGATCTGTTGGTAAACAACAACAAATCAATGACAAATCTGCATCAAATAATTCATTTGACTTGTGGCAACTATCCAACGACAGATTTGTAACAAAAAATTGTGACAGAATGTTGGCTGTCACAGATCTGTCGCTGAGCCTTCCCTCCATATATTCCCGCTCAACATTTATTTGTCGAGATTCGCACACCAACACGTTGCGAACCAAAAACGAAACCAACGACATATCTGAAACAGATCAGAGATAAAATTAAGTCTGTCGCTGATCTGTTGTAAAACGAAAATAAAAAAAGTCCATCTTCTTCCCTTCTTGCTCTGCTTGCTCGAACCCTCTTCTTCTCCGGATTTTCTTAGCTGATCTGTTGCACCAACCCTCTTTGTGCTCTCATCGTCTTCTAAATCATCACGACCTCCAAAGTCGTTTAAACCCTCTTTGTGCTCTCGCTGTCTATTCGATCCATCTCCGACGTCTGAGGTACTGTAAGTCATTTCCATCTCCTTCATTTTTTTAGTTTCTTTCTGGTTGAACTAATGCTTGATTCGGGCAATGCTTGATTGCTTGGGGCAATGCTCGATTGTTTCGCGACTAGTTTGTTTGAAATCTAAATTTTAGATTGAACCGATGGGTTAGGTATTGATGCTTCGGGCAATGCTCGGTTGCTCGATTGCTCCATTGATTTTGATGAGTTGGGTTGTGTGAAGCATTTGTTCAAACACTTGGTCTGAAATTGGGTTGAACGGCTTTTCGAGTTATGCCCTTTTGTGGGTTGGGGTTTTGAAGTCATGGTGGTCGGATTTGAGAATCCATAGCACTATTTCTGTGATGCCCAGTAGGACGATTGGGCGAAACTCGCCTAATTGATCGACGACGAGGGTTAGCAGGTTTTGGAGCACTTGTTTTGTGTGTTGTCTAGTTGTTTTGTAAAAGTTGGAGCTTGCCCATTCTTTGGGTGTGTTGTCTACTCACTTTTATTGAACTATGTACATATATATGTATTCTCAAGTAATTGCCATGATAGGGATTTACATTCAGTTTAGGTAAAATCTAGATTAAGCCCATCACGCCTATTTGTTGTTTAGGCAGCTTGTAATTCTAAGCTTCTTCTTTACCTCTCTTAATTAATCTTTAGTCGAAATTGATGCATTTCAAATCATGGGACTGGGATTACTCATTGAAGACTTTCTAGATGCACCAATCTTTTCGACAATAACTCGTCGAGTTGTGCCCTCAAAGAACAAAAAACCCCAATCCTTCCCAGAAATCAAGTTAGTTTAGAAAATCTCTTTTAAAAAGTTTTTTTATCTTCATTCGGAGGTCGATGAAGGTGACATTTTAATTTTGGATTTTAATGGGGAGTGTGGACCTTGACCTGTAGTTTTAGTACTCTTGTTAATTTATGCCATTTTGTATTTGCTCAAATAGTTTAGGTAATGAAGATAGTGTTTTAAAATTGCTTTTAATGGGAAGTGGGGAGTTGGCCAATGCCATTCTGGACCTCTTTATTTTTTTTCTAAGTTACCCGATATCCGAGCTTAATGGGACTTGACATTACCAATCTGTTTTGTGCATTCTAAGCTTTGATTGCTTTTTTTTTTCAAGCACTTATGGCCTCTCTCTATTTATCTTCAATTTTAAGGTTGCAGTTCATTGAATTCATTGCTACTGCTATAATATTTCAATTATTTCTCAATGTATCCTATGGCGTTTCCTTATTTCAACTGCCTGCATTTGCAAATCACACTTAATTAGATTTGAGCTTCAGGGGTGGATTCTTTGTGGGAATTCAATTGTTTTGCATCTAGTGTATCTGAATTTTTTAAAAATCTTATTGAGGTGTTACTCAATTCTTTGTTGTTTGGGGTACTTAAAGATTCCTCTTTTGATAACTTGATTGGGTCCCACTTTGTAGGGTCGATGTCATTGCTCATATGATTTTTTTGATCTATTAGATTAATATATGAGAAGGTGTTTTCATTTTTAATCTTTGTTACTTCTTACATGAAAACTAGTTGATGTGAATTTAAGACTTTTCTTGTATCTATATAAGTAGTGCACTTTGTGTTTCTTATATATACATGGTGGTTATTGCATTTGCTTTATCACAATTTGGTTTCCTTTCATCTTCTGTTTATCATTTGTTCTAAGACACCCCATTTGATACCTCACCTTATCTGATGCTTTTCTTCTCGGTTGCTTGCCTCTCTTTCATCCTTCTATCCAAATCACTTCCTTTGGCACCATTCTCATCATGGGCAATTGAGATGAGATTATTGCCAGTTTGGTTATTGAAAGAATTATAGAGTTTTTTCGCATCATTGTTAACGAAAAGAAGAATCATTGATGGTTTATTTGGGATTCAGTGTGGATTGTAATGGGCAATTGGGCAAATTGTTAATGTTATCAACTTTAATTTGATTGTGACAAGTTGAGTTAATATGAATATGACTCATGTTGGAGTCATGTTGTTGGTTTCTTGTAAAAAATACTTGATTGCAACAATTTCAACTTTCTTCATATTCAGATACTCTACGTTCATGAATTTCTTTAAGGAGTTGGTTTTTGTAAAGAAATGAAGGGACTTAGTGGGTTTGTTGTTTTGGTTGTTTGTGACAACTCACACTAAAGAATTCAGTGACAACAAATGGGTATTCTTTTTCTTCTTCAAGGAATATGATTTTCACAAAATTGTGGTTTTGGTTTTTAAGATTCATGAATGAATGTTTGGGATTTTGTTACGTTTTGTTATGAGAGGTTTGGTTTGCTTTTGATTCCTCTTTTCCATGCTTGCTTTAGCTGATGAAGTAGAGAACCTGATTCTTTTTAAGAAACCCAAATTCCCTATCTCCAGAATAAATTATTCTGGTTTCTTTATATCTTCATTAGTTCATTCAATGGAATGAGTGTCATCAGCATTAATTCAGTTAATTCAGTGGAATAAATCTTTCATCCTATTTATTCAACGCTAGTTCTTCTCATGTAGCAACTTTCCTTTTCTCTATAGCTTGCTAAGTGAAGAGAAAGCAACGATACCATGGCATTGAACTGCTATTAAACATGTTGGAGAGAAAGCACACCTGAAGAAGCGGTAACATATGTCCCTTTGCACATTTAAATTCCATGTCAAATTTGGCAAATATGTTCTTTGATACGGTTTCAAAGCTGAAAAAGAGATTAATAAATGCATACATTGTAATATTGTTTAAGAAACTTGCAAAGCTAGACCATACTAGAACACAACCATGATGATAATGCACCCCAAGATTTAACGTTGCAGATCTAGAGAGATGTGGCATATTTTGAATATGTGAAAGGAAGATTGAGAGTCTAAGATGTCTGGGAAGGAGCGTCAAGACTAGGTGATGTTGTGCACTTTTTTTACATTAGCTTAGATTCAATTTTCAAGTTTTACATGATTTAGCTTGAAACTTTGAAAGATTTTTTAATGATTGGAATACATGGATGATTCTTGATTTTTTTGCAGTTATTTTGTGTACGTAATGAAAGGAAATCATCTCAAGGTCCACTCAAACAAATGCGACTTATGCGTAAGGTAAATTATGTTTCACTTCGTTTTTTCGGTTTTGAAGTTCTAAATTTATTTTATTCATTGTACTTCCACTGAGACACTTATCCATATATGATATTTATGTCCACTCAAACATTTCCCTGATATGCTACTTATTGAGAGTTTTCAATAGTGGGATAGGAACATTATAGATTCTTTTTGATAGTTGTGATTTAGAAGGGTATAGTTGTATCTTTTCACTGTTCTCAACTCTTTGTGCCTTTTGGGGTTGATCAACCAACTAGTCTCTCTCTCTATGTTATAGTAATACTAATATGGGGTTTCCTTGATTTTCATGTTTTTGTGTATTCACCCTGTTTTGATAGATTTCACTTATGGGCATGCACTATAATTAACCATATTGGATTGATGAGTTGTTTCCATGTGGGTTGGATTGATTTGAAGTTGGTGGGACATCTACTATGGATGCTATGCGGTTGGATTCTCTGTGAGATCTCCATTAACATGTTCATTAATAGTGTAGTGATGGTCAAATTATCTTTATGGGTAGTGATAGAGGGAAGAGATGGGCTAAGTGGTGGGAAAGCATATCAGAGAAAGGTTCAAATATCCTACATCATTAGTACCCTTTTGATATCAAGGTGAGAAATACTTACTTTTAAGATTGTTTAAGTCTTTCAATCCAAATTAGTGAGTTAATTGACTCTTAACTTGTTTTGGCAATTTTAGTTTGGTCTAGAGATTGAATTGAGTGTGTTTTCTTGCTATCCTTTTGAGATCAAGGTGAGAAAAAACACTTATTTTTTAGATCATTTACGTCTTTTAATCCAAATAAGTGATTTACTTTACTTTTAACTTGTTTTGTTTATTTTAGTTTCGTATAGGGATTGAATAGAGTGTGTTTTGTTGCTACCCATTTGAGATGAAGGATATTTGTTTTACATCTCCATACGGTTGAGTTTAGATTTTGTTGTTTGAAAGTTGTTTGTATGAAATATTTGCTATTGTTGCATTGTGTGTGCAGTCCTGCATCAACATTAGCAATTTTACTTGATATCTTTTCGTAGTGTTTTCGTGGTTAAGTGATATTAGACCCTCGAAAAATGTGTTGTTTGGTTTGTAGCTTTGTATCATACCAATCAAGTGGATGACTCATTGGGTAAGAGGTTTATAATTCGACTCTTATACTGGGCAATTTGTGGTTTATTTCTTATCAAAGAAAAAAAAAATCCTTAGTCATCCATGAATGTCTTGCTGATATTGAAGCTACTCCTCCTTACCTTTTTTCTCTAAATAATAGAGGAGAAAACTTACACTGTTGATAACTGATTTCTTTCTAAAAAAATCCTTAGTCGACTCTGCACTTTGTTCTTCATTGATTCAAGTCTTGTGTGCTTACTATACGTGCTTAGTGTTTTATGATATGAGTGTGAAATGGTTGATAACTGATTTCTTTCTTTAGTATAGTTTTTTTTTGCATTTCAAATTCTCTTTATCAATGTGAGTTTTGTTTTGTTGTTTCGTTTATTTATTCATTGTTGTAGCTAGATTTTTTGTTTATAGATTTCTTTGTTTAGCTAGGGTTATTAGATTTACATGCATGATTCAAGGTTCTTTGATCATTGATGATGAGAATTGTAATTATTTTTTGTTTATTTATTGTAATATTATGGTTACATGCATATCCTTAATAACTAGTTTTATCAGATAAGTGTTATTGTTGTAAATTAGTTATCTCAAATTGGTTTATAACGTAATATTGAGATCATGTGATTATATCTTGACCTCTTGATTGTAATAAGTTTGTGATTATATCTTGATCTCTTGATTGTAATAAGTTGACCTTCTGTTGTTGAAGAATGAAATTTAACATTGATTTGTTATTGTTATGTTCATGTTCAATTCGGACAATCCATTGAAAGTTGTTGTTATCTTGTTATTCATTTTGGACTCTTCACCAATTAGTTGAACAAGGTATCTATGTTGAGATTCAACTCTAATTTTTTAATAAACAGTCTACATCTATAGTTGCTTAAGAAGAGTATTCATAGTCTTCAATTTCACTAAAATTGGATGTGATGTTGTTTTAATTTGTGTTGGAATATGTTGGTTACTTGTCGAATAATGTTGATGTTCCTTTTCATTTTCAGGATTTAGATGAGATATACTCTACCAGCTAAAGAATTTGTGCAGTGTCTATCTATGTACTGGTGAAAGAATGCTATCAGAGTCTTTTGTACACATTATATGTATGCAAATTTGTGTAGCTTGTGTAGTTGTTTGTCCATTTGTTGAATAATGTTGATCTACTACTTTATAGTATAGTAGTAATTATGAAATGTTAAAATCTGATTTTTTGGTAGACATTGTTTGTAAAATCTTGATATTATACAATTATCTTTCCAATCAGATTAATATTTGTAGCTTTTTAATTTTTTTGGGAGTTCTTGCAGGTTATTTTTTACTATTAACTGTTTTAGATTCTTTTTTTAAAAAATTACTATTTAAATATTAGCAACAGCTCAGTGTTGTCGCTAATTTGTTGCTAAGTCGTCATCTTTTTGAATGGACACTAGTCAATGATACGCTAAGTATGTTGCTGAACAGCAACAGACTTACGATAGACATGTCTGTCTTGGTTGATCGATTTCAACAAGAATAGACGCTTTTTTGTTTTGTTGAATGACAAAAAAAAATTGTCACAATTCGTCAATTTGAACAAAGCAAAAAACAAAATATGTCGCTGAGGTGCACTAGCGACAATGACTTTAGCGACATCCATTATCTGTTGTTGATTTGTCGCAGAGTCAACCAGCAACAAAATCGTACCAATTCAGCATCAGACTAGTTTGTTGCTGAATTGGTTTTTTCTTGTAGTGATAAGAAGAGGAAATAAAAGCCTTAAAGATTCTTCTAATAAGAACCCTTCCAAAAACTGACAAAGTCCTAACATTAAACAATACCTAGAATTTTAATAAAACCAGCAACCCAACAATCCAACATGAATAGCAATCTACTAGTTGATCCACCTAGCAGATTTACAATGCTAACACCAAGATAGTAATAATCCAATTCCAGTCCATAAATATCACATTATGGACTAGTTCTCTTAATGTTCTAACAGTTGCAAGACCTGTTGCGTTACCATAAGCAATAATTTCAATCTAACATCAAACAATTCGGTATAGAATTTTGAGGTTTCATCATCAAGTTAGGTCAATTGATCCACATCATGATCATGTTATATTTTCAATAATCCAAATCATAATCTATTTTTCATAACTCACAAAGCAAGAAATTACACAGAAACATCAAAATCATAACCTAAAAAAAGTCTTTACCAAATAGAAGACAGGAGAGTAAGAGGAATGCCTTCATATAGTTGTATATAGACAGCCTACTGACAACAAAAACATTTGAAAGAGATTTATTTCCATGCCAGAAGCTCCCTTGGCAACCTAAAAAACAATTAAAAGAAAGATGTGACCATGAAACTATATAAGAACAACAAAACACGAAGGATATAAACACAAACATGAAAATTCATAAAGAGAAAGAAAGAATAATGGTAACTGAATAAACTTTACGATTCTCCTTGGAGGTGTAGCACTGATACAATCATGGACCAACCTAAGTGGACTACCCATTACCCAACCCAAGTGAACGGGCTTGTCAGAATCATGAATCAGAAGTGAATCATTAAGGGCTTGCGTGAATCAAATCTGGATCGGAATCTTTGAATCATAAGATTCACGACAATAGCAAATTGTATAATAATTTAATATTTTTATAATATTCAACAACACCAACCCACAAAAAATAGTCAAACTAAGAAAATAAATAAATAAAAAAACAGTCCAACAAAATATAAAATATTGATAAATGTTTGAAGGTAAGGTGTCATGTTATTAGGGATACACATTCACATCAAGATCTTGTCAACTCTAGAGCTCTCCCCATTTAAAGTAAAGACTTGAGTCTCACTCTCACATTGAAAACAAGAAAGAAGGATAGCAGATGATGATGATGATGATGATGATGATGAGAGCAGGAGGAATCGCATGCAGAGGAGTGGAAAACCTATCGCTGAAGTATAGCCGACTGTTAAGGGGATCCAAGGTTCGAAACTTCAACTTCGTCCACTTAAAGTTCGGAAGTAATTCTAGGAAGTTAACTTCGACGAAGGAAGTTTGACAAAAATTCGCCGATTCATGGAAGATTATGGAATATCACTTTAAATGCTATAAAACCCAAGTTTCTCCATAGAGATGTTAGAAATATATTTAATCATACAATATTAATGCATAATCATCACAATACAATTGTTTAAAATAATTATTTTTCAATAAACACACAATTCGCAACTCACGTGGCATTAATCATATAACAATAATGCATACTAATCACAATATAATGGGTTTCAAAAAAAGAAATACAACACTGAAAGTTTGGAACATTAAAAAAATACAAACATATATGATATGATATATATCTATATATATATATATGGGTGCTTCAACTATGGAACCCAATTACATAGCATTTATTAAGCATTTAATGTGTTTTCCATTAAATGCACTACATCAATCACCATTAGATTAAAATTTCACAGTAACCCAATGGTGAAATATATAGTTCTCATGATATGAGTATATATTTGAGCTCCATTGTAGAAGCACCCAATATATATATATATATCCACCAAAACAAAAAATACAACTTTAGTCTTCAAATAAATAATTGTGTATAAAGAAATAAATAAATAAATAACTTTGGTCTTCAAACAAAAATACAACTAAAAAAGCCTTAACAATTCTCAGCCATTCAACAATCATCAACACTAAATTACAATGCACAATCCAAGGCTAGATAGGGTTAGTGTCCAAATATGTGTACAAATTGGAGTCACCAAGTGATAGATCCCAAACAAGATCCCAAACAAAAACCCCAACGCCCTGTCGTGTTTCACAAACGCACTCGCCCCTCCTTTTTCGTCGAGCCCCCACCACAGCCCCTCCTTCGTCGAGCCCTCACCACTACCTCTTTTTCACGTCGACTTTCTGCCTCTCCTCCTCCTTTTCGCACACACCATTGTTAGTACAATACACAAAACATGCATATAATTGAACTATATTCTATCATGCTTGAATTCAATTACAAAGAACTAGATAAAATAATACCGAGAGGCTTGCACTTGAATGGCAATGTCCTAAGACAAGATTTCCTCCAATTCGGTGTATGAATGCTTCAGAGGTTCATCTCCAGGATACAACTGGATTGATCTTTGATTACACACCAACCAAAAATTCTTACTTCTGCAACAACAAAATCTCTCTCTCAAAACCAAAAAAACAATCTTAATTTCGAAATTTTCCTTAGTTTTCAATGAAGTTAAAAACCATTTTTATAAACCAACAACTCCCTCTTTTGAACAGTTACAACTATTCAAAACGAGGTCATTAGTGGTGTGGTTCATTAACCACCAATTATCCCACTAATTAAACACCTTTTTAAAAACTAAAAGTGGTAATTGTTCACCACTAATCACACCTACGAAATTAACTAAAGTTAATGTAAAAAGTAAAAAATTTGTGTTGTGAATTGGCTAAGTTATTTTAACATTAGCCCCAAAGGCCCAAGGCCCTATCAAAGACATATTAAATATCAAGTATTTAATGTGTATTAATCAATGGAGAATACCCATGGTCTTGTCCTCCAACCCCACATTCACTTAACCATTTACTTCAAGTGAAAGATTTCTTATAAGGAAAGAAACAAAAAGTTTCTTTCCCATGTGGGACTAAAATTGGATACAATACAAACTCTTTGAAAGTTCAACAATACCCCACATTTGTATTGTATCCATCGGCAACCCTGACTGAGTTTACTTTGCAAAATCACAAACACAAATTTTAAAGAACAAACATTACTTTAAAAATAATTGAGAGAGATTATCATGTCATGTTAATCAGGAAAGTGTCGTATAGACTTGAACTTACCCTAGTAAGATCATATCGAGTTCACTTCGTGACGCAATGATGCATGTATCTTGAACTGTTCACTTTTTATAGTAAACTAAGACAATATGTCTCACTTATGACATGATTCTGATGCACTTTATTCTATGTTGTTCATTTTGGTCCTGAACATATCCTGGGTTCATGATAGCTTTAGAGAATTTAGCATATTCATTCTCATAAATGCGACCCCACATTTACTATCATATAGGTGACTTATCTTTAATCATTAAATGCAATATTGCATACCCTAAACTTCTTATCAACACACTTACTTCATCATAGGAACAGGTAATTGTGTGTCCTGTTTGTTAAGTCAAGTCTAACTAGTTTGCCTATTGAACCTAGACCATGGGATCTCCAATCAGCTAGGTTAGGTTTCCGCTAGACTTGACTTACTCTATAGGCTTTAAGCTCATTCCCCTCGATAATATCTTCACTTGATCTCTTGGTAAGCCTTTAGTCAAAGGATCTGCAATGTTTTCCTTAGACTTAACATAATCAATACTAATTACTCCACTTGTGAGTAATTGTCTTATAGTATTATGTCGGCGCCTTATATGTCTCGACTTACCATTATATATGTTTTTCTTAGCTCTTGCTTGTCTTTGCCATACTATCACAATGTATGCATATTGTTTTGACTAGTTTTGGCAAAGGAATATCTTCTAAGAAATTTCTTAGTCATTCAAACTTCTTCAATTTGCCTTGTCAAGAGCAATAAATTCATTCCATGGTGGAACGTGCTATACACGTTTGTTTTGTTGATTTCCAAGAAATCGTTGCTCCACCTAATGTGAATATATATCCACTTGTTGATTTGGTTTATGTATTATCGAAATCCAATTTGCATCACTATACCCTTCAAGTACATGTGGATATTTTATATAATAAAGTCCATAATTTAAGGTATATTTAAGATACCTTTGAACTCTTATTAATGTTGTCCAATGAGCATCATTAGGATTACTTGTGTATCTACTCGGCTTCTTCTTTGCATAAGCTATGTCGGGTCTAGTAGAGTTCATCAAGTACATCAAACTTCCAATTACTTGAGAATATTCCAATTGAGAAATTGCTTCTCCATTATTTTTCTTAAGATGACAATTAGCACCAAAATGAGTTGGAGCAGGTTTACAATCGAATTGATTGAATCTTTTTAAGATTTTCTCAACATAATGAGATTGTGTGAGGATATAACCTTCGTTATTCCTTTTGATTTGAATTCCTAGTATTACATCAGCTAGACCTAAGTCTTTCATGTCAAAACTGGAATTCAACATCTTTTTGGTTGACATTATAGCATCCTTACTTGTGCTCATAATCAACATGTCATCAACATATAAGCATACTATGACGCAAATTTTTTTCATTTCTTTAATGTACACACATTTGTCACATTCATTTATTTTGAAACCATTTGCTAGCATAGTATGATCAAATTTTTCATGTCATTGTTTTGGAGCTTGTTTAAGTCCATATAATGACTTAACAAGTCTACAAACTTTATTCTCTTGGCCTTTGACTTTGAACCCTTGAGTTGGTCCATATATATTTCTTCTTCTAACTTCCATTTAGAAACGTTGTTTTAACATCCATTTGGTGTATTTCCATATTGTATAAAGCAAACTATGGAAATCAACATTCTAATGGAAGTTATTCTCGAAAACAGGAGAATAGGTGTCAAGTAATGTACACCTTCATTTTGTCTATAACCTTTTGCAACCAATCGTGCCTTGTATTTTATCAATAGTATCGTCAGCTTTAAGCTTTCTTTTGAATATCCATTTATATCCAATTGGTTTGATTCCGGATGGTAGATCAACCAATTCCCATGTATTATTTTGTAAAATGGATTCAACTTCACTATTGATTGCTTCCATCCATAAAGGCGCTTCCAGCGAAGACATAGCCTTCCTATAAGTCTGTGGTTCATTTTCAGTTAACAGACTTATAAAATCAGGTCCAAAATTCTTTGGAACCTTAATTATTTTTCCCCTTCTAGGTTCCAATTCTTGTTCTTGAACCCTTGAAGTGGTTGGTTCTTCTAGACTCTCTTCAGCCGTCCTTTTTCGTGATGAACCATTTTGTTTTTCCTTGAAAGGAAAAATATGCTCAAAAAATGTAGCATCAGCAGATTCTATAATAGTATTTTCACTGATATCTGAAGTATGTGATTTAACTACTAAGAATCTATATGCTGCACTATTCTTAGCAAAACCGATGAACACACAATCTACGATTTTAGGTCCTAATTTAGTCCTTTTTGGTAAAGGAATTTGAACCTTTGCTAAGCAACCCCACACTTTTAAAGTTTTGTAAGTGGGCTTTCTTTTTCTCCAAATCTCATATGAAGAATTATCGAATTTCTTGAAAGGAACCCTATTCAAGATATGATTTGCGATCGATAGTGCTTCACCCCACAAGTTTTGGGGAAGTCCGAATCATTCAACATAGAATTAATCATATTCTTGAGAGTTCTGTTTTTCCTCTCTGCCACACCATTTGTTGAGGTGTATATGGCGCAGTGGTCTGATGAATAATTCCATTTGTATTACAAAATTCTATAAATTCAATGGAATCATATTCTCCACCTCGATCAGTTCTTAATACTTTTATCTTTTTGTCAAGTTGATTTTCAACCTCTGCCTTATATATTTTAAATACATCAAAGGCCTCGCTTTTATTCTTGATCAAAAAGACATGACAATACTTACTACAATCATCAATAAAAGTGATGTAGTAGTTCTTTCCTCCTCTCGTAGGATTTGATTTGAAGTCACAAAGATCACTATGAATTAAATCTAATAATTCATTTGATATTTCTTGAACAGACTTAAATGTTTGCCTAGCAAACTTTGATTATGCGCAAACTTCACATTTATGTTTTAAATCAATTTTAAACTTTGGTAGCATGTTCAAATGTACCATTTTATGAATTAATCTATTATTTACATGCCCTAATCTAGTATGTCAAATATCAAATGATTCAATCATATAGGCGAGACAAATCATATACGCATAAACAATCATTTTATTGCCGGTGTCATTAACGATTACAATGTTTAACTTGAAAAGACCTTGATGAAGGTACCCCTTCCCTATGAACATGCCACCCTTGGTCAATACAAATTTGTTAGACTCAAAAACAAGTTTGAACCCTTTCTTATTCAATAAAGGGCCAGATACAAGATTTTTCCTAATATCAGGAACATAAAGAACATTAAGTAAAGTGATTACTTTTCCAGGACATGAACTTCATCTTCACTTTGTTCCTTTGCCTTCAACCATGGAGGAGGACGAGTTTCCCATGTAAAGTTTCTCTTCACTATCAATGGATGAAACTCGAGAAAATAAGTTTTTGTCATCTTTGCATATGTGCCTTGTTGCACCGATGTCGATCCACCATCCTTTGGCATCGAAACCATATTAGTTTCGAAACAAGCTGCAGTGATATCAAAGTCAGTATCATCAATTTCCATGTCAGTAACATTTGCTTGGTTGTTCAAACCAGAATTATCAGAATTCTGATCTTTCCTGTGGCGACATTCTTGAGCCCTATGGCCCTGCTTTCCACAAACCCAGCAATTTCCCCTAATTTTCTTGTAATCCTTCCCCTTTGGTGCTAACGGCTTGGTGGTTCTCTTGAAATCTTTCTTGAAATTCTTTTTCTGGAATTTCTAAAATTTGGACTTGCTTGATTGTCCTACCACCATGTTAGCATTAGCATTAGCCATTTCCTTTTTGTCTCCCTTCATGTGATCTTCCTCAACACGAAGTTGCAGAATGAGATCCTCAATAGACACGTCCCTTCGCTTGTGCTTTAGGTAGACCTTGAAGTCATTCTACGACGGTGGAAGCTTTTCAATAATGGCTCCACTCTGGAAATGTTCATTTACAATGCACCCTTCAAAGTGCAATTCATGTATCGAAACTTGCGCTTCTTCCTTGCTTTACCACGGACTTCGAATCCACCATATTGTATTTCAAAAACTTGCCTACTACGAACTTTTTAGCCCCCGCATCTTCGATTCGATATTTCTTTTCGAGAAGATCTCAAACATCCTTTGCGGTTTACATTACGAATAGACATCATACGATGTATCATCAAGTCTATTCAAAATATAATTCTATGAGAGAAAGTCAGAATTCATCCATGCTTCAATAGTAAGGAGAGTTTCCTTGGACAAAGGGTCCTCATCAGATTTCGGAACTTCTTCCTTCACTATGTTGGCAAGATTCATAGTGGTCAGCCAGAAGAGCATTTTCTGCTGCCACCTTTTAAAATAAAGACCTTTGAACTTCTCTGGTCTTTCATCTTTGGGATTGGCAGAGGTAGCAGAAGTGGATTTCTCAGTTACAAGAGATGTCATTTCAAACTAGTATGCAAACAACAATTTCGTATAAATCAGTGACTAGTTTTTCTAAAATCAGTGACAATTATATGCAATCAACCATTGTACGTAAACCAGTGATAACATTAATAAAACACAATATAATATATTTCGTCTTAAATTGTTAGTACAATACACAAAACATGCATATAAATGAACTATATTCTATCATGCTTGAATTCAATTACAAAGAACTAGATAAAATAATACCAGAGGCTTGCACTGAATGGCAATGTCCTAAGACGAAATTTCCTCCAATTCGGTGTATAAATACTTCAAGAGGTTCGTCTCCAGGATACAACTTGGATTGATCTTTGATTACACACCAACCAAAAATCCTTACTTCAAAGAATAAACAAAATCTCTCTCAAAACCAGAAAAACAATCTTAATTTCGAAATTTTTCTTAGTTTTCAATGAAGTTAAAAATCATTTTTATAAACCAACAACTCCGTCTTTTGAACAGGTTATTCAAAACGAGGTCATTAGTGGTGTGGTTCATTAACCACCAATTATCCCACTAATTAAACACCTTTTTAAAAACTAAAAGTGCTAACTGTTCACCACTAATCACACCTACGAAATTAACTAAAGTTAATGTAAAAAGTAAAAAATTTGTGTTGTGAATTGGCTAAGTTATTTTAACATTAGGCCCAAAGGCCCAAGGCCCTATCAAAGACATATTAAATATCAAGTATTTAATGTGTATTAATCAATGGAGAATACACATGGTCTTGTCCTCCAACCCCACATTCACTTAACCATTTACTTCAAGTAAAAGATTTCTTATAAGGAAAGAAACAAAAAATTTCTTTCCCATGTGGGACTAAAATTGGATACAATACAAACTCTTTGAAAGTTCAACAACCATTCCTTCTCCTTCATTGTCCCTTCTCTTTTCGCATCTCAACTCTAAAAAAACCCTAACCCTAATATCTCTTCACTGTTCACACATTGTTAGGTAAAGAAGAAAAGAAGAAGATAATGTTGAAGATGGAGAGTTTTGAGGGTTAATGAGCTGCAAAAGTATGTCAGATTGTAAGAGTGAGATCGTGAGAGTTGATGGGTAGAGTTGGTGAAGAGTTAAAGCTCTCTTAAATCCTCAAATCACTGATGCTCTGAGAGCCTCAGACACGCCAGGTTATCCAGGTACGGTTCAATTTTTTTTATTCCCAATAGGGGTAAAATCGACATTATCGTCGAAACAAAGCAAGTGTCGATCGAAGTTTTACAATTTTCTCACTTTTTGGATAAATTCGATCGAATTTATTGATTTTAGCGAATTTCGTCGAAACTTTAGGCGAATTTGAACAATTTTATCTCTGAACCCATATTTCACTTCGGTCATTCCCAAATCGACAAACTTAGGCCGAAGTTCGCGGAAGTTTGTCGATTTTTCAAACTTTTAGGGGATCACGATAGGTCGTCAATGGTACATGTAACGCTATAAAGAGGGGATGCATGAGAGAATTGAAATCACAAAGACTTCAATAGGTTTTTCTTTTGTCCTATCAAAAAAAAATAATGGCTTTCTTTTGAGTTGCAGAATCATTGATTGCAAAAGCGAGATAATTTCCAGGGGCTAAGTGGGTGTGGTCGAAGTTAAATAGGTACAAACTCTATATAACCCCAATCAATCGAATTGCAGAATCGTCACATTGCGATTCGTGTGATTCACCATGGCTCTGCGATCCAGAGGTCGATTATTAGGCATAGCGATTCCCTATGGTGGATCAAATCTGTGGCCACCGATTCGAATCGAGAAACGTACGATTCAGCGATTCGAATCGCGATTCTCAAGTGAACCAGACAACATGAACATGGTCTTAGATAATACCATTTGTTACATGAAAAATAGGATGGCGATGAAACTAAATGAGAATTGGATCAAGATCCTGAATTCGATACTAGCAATGATTCCCAAGAAGGGGAGGTTGAGATATTGGAGGGTGACAAGGATCCTATGTTGATGGTTCAACGTGCTTGTTTGGCTCAACGACAGGATGATGATTACCTTTTGTTACATGAAAACATTGACCATGTCATGGGAACCTCTTGAAATGTGTTGTGTATTTATTACTCATGCAATGTAATAAATGCACCAAAACATTGACAACAACAACAACATAGCCTCAATCTCAAATTAGTTGAGGTCAGCTACAAGGATGAAACATTTCCATTGTGTTCGGTCTAGTGCTATTGATGGTGAGCTTTCCATATCATTTCAATCCCTCCTAATTAATGCGTTCCAAGTAAGTGTACCTCGTTGATTTTCTTCAATTTCTATTGAGTTGAGATTTCTAGTGCGAGCATTTGTAGGCTATCTATGGAGGTGACCAAACCACCGCAACCGTCCTCCCCTAATCTTTGTGTCAATTGGTGCTACTTTAACTTTTATTTGAATTTATCCATTTCATATTCTATCTTTACGAGTTTTACCACTATCACGGCCCAAATCTCTAACACCCGTTTTAATTCCTTAATCAAGATCACCGACCCTTGACGTGGGACCTACACTGTGATACGTGCACCGACCGAGGCACGTGGCCGAGGTATATTGTATTTTTGTATTGATGTATGCCTAGCGTTATGTATTATGTAGACTTACTAAGTCGATTTGTACAGTTGTAGGCGTCGAGACGAGAGCGGGGACACGCTTCGAGTAGCGTGCGAGTATGGGAACCGGGTAGTTAGCATTTTGGTAAGTCTTATTTAATACTAATATGAAATAAGGAATTACTTATAAGCTTATGGTTGTGTTTGTTAATGTAAATCAAATTAAAGGCCTATAATTGAGTAAATTAAATGGAAAGCATAAGATTGGTCTAGAGATACACATTGACACATTTAGGAACTAGGTGAGTAATGAAATGGTGTCACTTGAGGTTGAGTTAGTGGGAGTTAGTGGGATATATGGCAAAAGGTGGACCATTAGATATTCCTCGGGATACATAAATTCATGGAGATCAAAGGCTAGGAAGGAATATCACCTTAATATATAATATTAGTGATCAAACAACATGCAAACCAAATCACTCATTCATTTTTGCTGGAGAAGAAGAAGGAATTGCTGGAGATGAGTGAATCATCAAGGTGTTGAAGGAATCCATGGGAGTTGGTGAGAAATTCTCAAGCTAGGGTGCTACATCAACTAGGTACACATCTTTTTAGTTGAAATTAGAACAAGTTTTGGTTTTAGGCTAATTTCAGATGGTAGATGATTGAGTATTTGCAATTGATTTATATATTTAGATTCCTCATTTCAAGCTGATAATCCAGCTATATTGAAGTTCTTAATTTGGTTTTGAAATCATAAAGATATGAATTTTTGAAGTTGCAACACCAAAACTAGAATTCTGCATGTTGTATTAGGAATCAACCTTGGTAATTTGGTCATAATCTGCTCATTTTAGATCCAAATTGATCCAAATCAGTGGCATTTGAGAGCTTATTTAAATGGGAATAACTTTTATTAACTGAAAGTATTTTGATTCAAATGTTTTTATTTCCAAACATGCTCTACAAGTAGGTGCTGGAATTATAAAGGAAAGTTTTGAAACTAAATTTGTTAAGGGTATAACTCCCTAACTACTTATCCAAATGAACTAATATTTTAGTATGTTGTATTTGGATATATTTTCTGCCTTGTGACCAAAAATCACATTTTTAGGAACTATAGATTGGGAGAAATAGATTTTCTAAATCCGCTGGTTGGATTAAATTCCAATTTGACCTATGTTTAGTAAAATCATGATATCTCTTTCATTTTAAATCGTGATTTTGCAAACTAAACCTTTTCGGAAAGCTAATAGAGAGACCAACAATAATTGTACTCATGTCATGCTTAAAAGTGCGTTAAAATGTAGGACTGAAATTGAAACTTAATTTAGTCTTTATGGGCTGATTTAGGAAGATTGATTTAAAGTCTATTGAACCAATTTGAATACACAATAAACACACTAAATTGAGCTTAAACCCACTATATTTGAACTAATGAGACACCAAACTCGGGAACTTAGGAAAAGGGTACGAGAAAGCGAATACAAGAGTTGAAGTATTGGGAGGTTAGTAAAGCTAGGACTTTACTTTGTTGTTGTGAGTATACACATTTTGCAACTTTACTTGGCATTTCATTTCTATTAATCGTTGTCCTTGCATAGTCCTTTTGACTATTTTGTCTTTGTATTCTTATATCATGTGTTCTTTGTGTCTATGCTCACTTGATGAGTCTAGTTTGCATGATATCCATTCATTTGATTTGATTAATTGATTCTATCACATGCTATGTCTATTCTTGTTGTTTTAAATGTGAATTGAATGATAAATAGCATGCTATTAGGTTAGTGAATATCTTATAAATGTTTAAAAGGACTTGTATTCCTTATTTGTTTAGTGTGTAGATATGCCTATGTCTTAACAATCCATACTTTGGTATTTCATGAAATTTAAAAAGTAGTTTTCGCATTTAGGTCTCGTACTCGATCGAGGTGTGCGCGACTCACGGGGTTAGAGTCCCCGGGATGTCGGCACATGTTACCTCGACAATATATGACACTCGGGGTTAGAGTCCCGTAGGTGGTCTACACACCGGGGGTTAGAGTCCCCGGTAACACTTGGGTTAGAGTCCCTTGTACTATATGATTATTGAGTCGAGTGACATGTTTCACTCGCCGACCGGACCTAAATCACCACTACTTAGCATAGTGTCGGTATCACTTGTTTAACTCGTATTTACTCGCATATGGTTTATTTTTCGCTTTCACATTTATATGCTTTTAAATACCATTTGAATATTTGAAAATGCAAATTAAACTTGTCATCGGGGATTACTATTTTATTCTTGTACTCACCATCCTTTTTATGATGGTGGGTGCAGAGCCGTCTACCAGCAGGCCGGGCAAGGAGAAGATCGACGATTATCCCTGAGCCCGCGGCGCGTCACTGCATCGATTGTAGGTTTTCTTTTGATATTTTGATTGTATATGTTATGTCTTCCAGATACTATTTGGGGTTGTATATTGGGTTGAACGTTAGTTCCCCGACTTGACTTAGACTATTTTACTGTTTCAATGCATTTTGAGGACTTTATATATGTGATGTCATTTTCTGGTTTTCCACACTTAGAAGTTTATAAATGGCTTCCGCATAAGTTACTAATTGCTTCTGCATAATCAATTAGATTTCCGTTAATTAATTAATTTAATAAAAAAATTTAATTAACTCTAAATTTTATAAACTGGTAGGACTAGTGTATTACTTATCCTGAACACGAGAAAAGAGGTGTCTAGGTTATAAAGGCTGATTGATACGTAGTTAAGTCCTACGTGAATATGATTAAGGCTTAATTACTGGATTAGGTCGAGCGGTGCCCTAGATTAGGAGAGGGGCCGTCATAACCACACGTCCACCTCAGCATCGATATTTCTGCTACGTTCATTTTATTTACTCGTTGTCCCTTTGCCGCCCAACATTCATTTCCATAGAGCATAGCTGACCTAATTGCGGTCCTATTAAATTCTTCTTTTAACTTGGTAGGAATATTTCGATCACATATCACACCTTGAGCACTCCTCCATTTCTTCCGTCCCACTTGAATTCTATTTGTGACACTATTCACAATATTATTATCATTTTGTATAATTGATCCTAAATATTTTAAGTGGATCACTTTATTAACTTCTACTTCCACAAATTTTACCACTTCATTATCTTGATGTCTAATATTTCTAAACTCAAAATGCATGTATTCGGTCTTCATCCTACTCAACTTAAAGCCTTTAGATTCTAATGTATTCCTTCAAAGCTATAATTTCCTATTCAATTTTCTTCCACCAAAATATTGACCATTGGATTAAAATCTAATGGTTATAAATTATGGTTCCCATGACATTGATATATGTTATATATAGGTAATAGGTACTTCTACCATGAAATCCAAAAAGATGCCATGCCATAAGAACTTAAGGACTATTAGATCTTAATCTAAAGGTCATACATGTATTTATTTTTATACATGAATCATAAATGCTTAACAATAACCTGAAACAAAATCGGAGCATTTTATCATTAGTAATGGTGTTACAACTAGTGTCACCCCCATCATATAAGGATTTTATTCAATATAACCGTCAATTATTTGTTCTAAAATTACATCGTTATCAATAACCATGTACATGAAAAAGATTCTCATGAGAAAAACCTATTTTCTCTCTTTTCTCCCCGACAAAAGAAAATCCCTTAAAATATCTGGGTAAAATAAAAGTGAGAATAGTTTCTAACCTTTAAACCATCTTTAAAGCCGATCTGTATAAACAGAATAAGAATCACGCCACAAGATACAAAACCATTTCCATTAGTAGTTAAGACCATAAACCTAGATTACTTGCAAAGTCTATTTACTAATAGGATTTGTTCGCTTGGATTAATGTGTTTATTATATCATAGCTCCAAATAGCAACATTTCGAACTAATTGAAAGTTAACCATTATAGGCCTCCAAGTTTTGAAGAAGCAACTTAGTAACTATTGTTGCTCTGATAGCAATATAACAAAACATCCTGATTTTTATCGAAGCTTAGGTTAATTGAAATGAGAATCTGTTATATGTGTGATCTCCGTGTAAAACTCTAGATCACTAACCTATAGTACATAATAGCTGCACACTAGAAGATTATTTGCTAGGCCTTTCCTAATTGAATTAGATCCAAACAACATCTTTTCCTACACGAAACCATGAACTTCAAATGCAAAAAATGAGACAACCTTTTGTCAATGGCATCACTGATGTTCTACGCATCCAAGTCATTAGCCCAGATGGCCCAGTAACCAATTCAAGCAAACTTAAGTCAGTGAAACCGCGTTCCCCTGCATTTGAACAAACCAATCATAAATAAATTCTGAAAAGAGAAAACACTTAGTGACTAACAAATCCAATACTTTTGTGGCTATGACAATTTTCGCCCGAGAATTTCTCGCCCCTCTCTTGTGTTTCAACTTGCGGAGGCACTAGAAACCAAAGGTTCGCAGGTCGATGGTCACCTTCTTGTAATATTGGGTGAGATTGAGATATATATATATATGTATATATAAATAATAATAAAATAAAATAAAAAACTAAAACATCCCTACTAGTGAGCTCACTCGAATAATTATGAAGAGGGAGGAAGGGAGGGTCCTAGAAAACTTGTTAGAATCCTCCTAATTGAAGGCCTACAACCAATAAAGTCAGAAAAACCATGTGTTGCAGATAACATAATTTTTCCAAACTTGGAAAAATTGAAAAGCAATTCATCAAGCAACATAATTAACATATCGTCTGTGCATAGAATCCAGATCCTATAAAACAAATGAATTATTGTCACTCTCACATTTTGTTAAAAAATCATGAATTATTGTCACGATCTTGTACTTTCACATTCACATAGGTGATTCTCCGAAGATGCAGAGGTAATAATTCATAAATATATCATGATATATATATTTGTTTGTTTAAGATCGTAGATCAAGGCTCAAGCTCTCATGAGAAGTAGAGAATCATAGAGACCAACAATGTATTGGTACGATACACCCCTCACCTTGAAGAAACAAAGGAATGGTGATAAAATAAAAATAACTTGGATGAAAGAAGTCCTATTTCCATTTCCCACAAGTAGTATAATTATAATCCAATAAGTTGAAACCTGATATTCAATTAAAAACCCATAAATTATGTGATAATCATGGCAAGCACACTATAACAGACCTTCACCAAGACGATTACAAAGCACACACACACCAATAGCTACAAAACTCTGTTGACTCAATTTCAGGCAGATAATCAACACCGATTTTGAATCAAACTGAAACTAATTGATCCACAAAAAGTGAAAAACTCAAGCTAAGCAAAATTGAGTAGCTAAGAACTAAGATTATCTCAAAAACCCAATTAATAAAAACCACCAATAGATGAACAAATCTCCAAAAATTGGAACATAGAAAAAAAATCAGATTAAAAGTAAAAGAACCTACAGAAAGCAATCAAAAAAGTAGAAAGACAAGGAAATCAATTTGACTCTTCAAACTTAAAACAACTCAACCCGATGAGAAAGATTAGGGTTTTTCATGAATTGGGAGTGAAAAAAAAAAAGAAGATAAATATATATAAGAAAAAAGGCGATTGTAGGAGAGCCCAACGAGAAATGTAAAGGAAGATCGAATTGGTGATGAGAATGGATCAAAGTAGATAGATAGAGAGAGAGAGAGAGAGAGAGGTCTAATGGAGAATCAGAGAAAAGCGAAGATACACGAGAGAGAATGAAATTGGGTTTCAAATGGGCAAACATGAAATCAAACAGAAAAGGGTAAATATGAATTAATTTGGGTCAACTATATGAATAAAACTCTTTCATTATCCTCGATTAAATGCAATTGTGACAAGGTAGAAGTCTTCTTAGTCGATTATTCCAAATTTACAAATAAATCAATCTAGGGCACAGAGAATTAAAACCCTGATTCTCATAAAAAGAAAACTAATTTTTTTATCAATCAAAATGAACTCCCTTTAATGTTACAAATAGCCATGTATATATAGGCGTTCACTAAAAAAAATAAAAACCCTAGTAAAAGTTGTCAAACAGCAACTTTCTAACTATTTGACATAAAATCTAACACAAATACTCAATCAATTAATATAACTAACGTCACGTCTATTCTTAAATTTCTAATTTAAAGTATAAAAGGCAACTTTCTGATTTATCTCTCCTAATTAAACTCCTAGTTAACTTAAAACCTAAATTTATCTAATTCAAACAACTGCAATAATTGGTGTCAATTAAGGACTATGTTTGTGTCGCTCGCATAGTGCCCCATCGCTTCAATCCATCTCCAATCTTCATCATTCTCTCCCGGTTTGAAAAAAACCCTTCCCAAATTTTCGTTCCTTCACGAGTCTTGCGATTTGAAACAATTATGTCTTCAAACACCTCGCCACTTGCCGGAACATGTTTTCAATGAACAATACCACTAACTTCAATCGACAAATAAGTGTAATCAACGAACACACCGCCGTAAGAGTCTTGAAGAACATTTTCATGTACCTCAGCTTCCGTATCTTCGGTCAACGAACAAAAGTGTTTCATGGCCCTAAACTTCACTTTTGTCTATGCAACATTTTCAAGAAGGTGGTTGTTGGTGACGACACCGTCAAGAATGCTCGATGCCGCTTCTATATCTAACTCTTCGTCGAACTTAGGAGGAAGGTCAAGATCCAACAACGACTCGTTCATCGGTTCTCCATCAAAGAAGATAGGATCTACATCCCCGTCACCATTGAGAATACGTAGGTCTTCTTCTTTTTCCTCTGACTGAAGATTGTCCCGCTCCTTAGACTCAATTGATATAGTCTTTGCAACGTCAACAAAATTCCTTGAGATATTCGTTGTATTTGTTGCAACTCATCAAAAGTCCAACTAGCAAATTCCTCCAATTCTTGCCGTGGTGTGACGAAACCCCATCGTTGTCTTCTCGACGCCATTACCGAAGGATAAACATTCTATTGCATGATTACCCGAATCGAATTAAGGCTCTTAGACCAAACTGATCCAGCGAAAGTCTTCTAAATCGATTGTTCGAGATCCACAAATAAATCAATCTAGGACATGCATAATTGAGACCCTAATTCTCATAAAAAATTCAATTTTTGTGAAATCCGAGAATTTCATAAACTTGATTAGTGATTAATTAAGTTTTTTTTTTAGATTTTAATTGAAATTTGGATATCCGAAGTGGTACTCGCGTTATGGACCGGAGATCATGAGTTAAAATTTTATTTTTGTGTGCTTTGCGACCAATTGATGTAATATATTGATGTGTAGACGGGGTGTCTGCGAGTTTCAAAGCGCCTTGGGAGATTTTCCCAATTTTTGACGAAATTGCGGTACATTCCGAGGTTTAATTAGTGTTAACATCAAGAGATAAATATGAAAAAATAATAAAAGAAAAAGTGGAAAATGTTGTGAAGTGTGGATGACCATGCATGTACACCAACATATTGTGTAGTTATGTACTTCCATTGGTCTGTGTATTGTCATGTTCTTTGTAACCATTTCAATGTACATGGGGTGTATGTTTTAGTCCCACATTGCTAAGGCACATTTGTCATCATACCAAATGGCCTATATAAAGGATACTAACTTCATTGTAAGAGCACACCAAGTTGAATGAAAACTTCTCATTCTAACTATCTCATTTCTTCTCTTCTCCTTTGTAGTAGTAGTTTGTAGTAGTAGAAGTTCTTAATCTTCTATTTTCCTTCTCTAGTTCTTAGCAAGTTCCAATTCAATTTACAACACGTTATCAGCACGAGCTTGCTCTAGCATTAAGGAGATCTTGAAGTTCAAGAAGGCTTGTTAAGGAGAGAAAGCTAGGAAGGTATAACTTTTGTTATTTAAATAAGTTCAATTTACTTCTATATTATCATGGTTGCTTCCTTTTATCTATGCATACTTTATTCATATATTATGCATTATAGCGTCACCGATTGCGAAAGTATGCTCTGTAGTTGCGTCTTGTACGATCTTCTACATCAGAAATCAAAAGTCAATATGTGACATAACTAGTTTTCTCTTAAAACTACAAACGATTAGTTATTGTTCTATTCTTGATTTTATAATACAAATCATGCTATAAGTTTGAGTTGATAGTGGGTAAGCCTTGTCCCCGGTAAAGCTAAACATTGAAAGGGAGACGGGTTATCCCGTTCGAGGAGGCATGGCATTAAGCAGACTTTGTCTTGCCACCCAACCTGGAGGTTGTCCCACCAACTCATACGAATAGTACATTTGATTATTAATAAATCAAGTTGTGAACATATACTTAATCATATGTTATGTTTTTTTTTTACATAAAAGAAAAGAGAAAATTATTTTATATTATATTTACTTTCAAAATTTTAATCAACCATAGTTGAATTTGTTATCTTATTATAATTCTTGTCATGATAATTAGATATTACAAATTATGAATAAAGCTTGTATCCATGCAAGGTTGTATGTTGTACACAATCATTCACAAATTTCTCTTTAGAGATTTGAAAAGTGAATATTTCACTTTATATATATTTTCACCTTATGGAGTTATATATATACATACCAAAAGGGTAATGCTCCAAAAAGCTCAAAATGAGCTAATGGGTCTCATGCTACAAAATTTAATCACCAAATATTAATTATAATTCCACAATTTTAATTACCTCTATGTTGAGGCTATGTGGAAATATGACCGATGAGACAATAAAAGGGTCACGTGGCCCGCCTCGATTTATTGTCTTTGCAACAAATATCGAGCGCGCATCAATCCAATAAATATTAAGGATTGATTTCTTGTCTCATGGTAGTGAGTAAAATAATGAGATATTATAAATATAATATCGCTCCCGTCCAATTAGTTCAGCTTCAAATTAAGAAGCATATGTTGCATATAATGATCATGATCGCAATAATAAATTTATGGACGTGGAAAAGGTGAAAATATAAGGTAAAGGTCATATTGACAATTCCACCAAAAATTGGAATAAAAGTGGTGCACCACTACAAAGGGCAAATAATTATTGACAATGAGCGCTCATAATTGTGACATTTTTTTTAGTCATATATGAAAGGCTATTTTGCCTAAATATTGTCATATATATGCCCGAATATTTTTGTGACCTTTACCATGCCTTCAAAATCAAAGGCAAAATATTATGAATTTTATCATTGAAATATGACTCTTTTTCTCGATTTGCCAAACATTATTTGTCCGATGGATCAACAAATCATGTGTTCAAGTCATGAATCAAATAAGAGCGATATATGCCTTGCTTGATTGATTGTGCTACAACGCATACAATCCTTAAAAATAGAGAATATTTCTCCAATTTGAACTTAGCCGAGGCTAATGTTCAAACAATATCCTGCATCTCCAATTTGATTAATCGCTCTGGAAGAGCAAATATTATGTTGCCTCGGGGAACAACAATTCATGTTGACAATGCCTTATACTCGAAAAATCCAAGAAATTTACTCGAGCTTTAAAAATATTCGACAAAATGGATATCACATTGAAACCGTGAACGAAAATAATAGAGAATTTCTCTATGTCACATTGGTTTCAAATGGGAAAAAAGAAGTGTTAGAAAAATTCCCACTTTATCATCTGGATTATATTTTACTCATATAAGGCATGTCGAAACGAATGTCGTCTTGAATAAGAAAATTAATGATCGAAAGACATTCATTTTATGGCATGACCGCTTGGTCATCCAGGATCATCAATGATGCGAAGAATAATTAATAATTCGCATGGACATCCTTTAAGGAGTCACAAAATATTTTCACTGGTGATTATAATTGTGCTAGTTGTTCTCAAGGTAAATTGATAGTTAAACCATCCCCAAGTAAAATTGTTGTGGAATCCCCAGCTTTTCTTAGAACGCATTCAGGGAGACATATGTGGTCCTATTCATCCTCACTGTGGACCATTCAGATATTTCATGGTTTTGATAGATGCATCAACTAGGTGGTCACATGTTTGTTTGCTTTCAACCCGCAATGTTGCATTTGCTAGACTTTTAGCACAAATCATTAAGTTAAGAGCACAATTTTCTCGACAACCCAATCAAGACCATCCGTCTTGATAATGCCGGGGAATTTCAATCTCAAGCATTTAGAAATTATTGCATGTCTATAGGAATTACCATTGAACATTATGTTCCACATGTGCATACCCGAATGGTTTGGCAGAATCTCTTATCAAACGCATTCAATTAATTGCCGACCTTTAATCATGAGAACTAAGTTATCAACTTCAGTTTGGGGACATGCAGTCCTTCATGCAGCGTCTATCATTCGTTATAGGCCTACTGCATACCATGAACATTCCCCCATACAACTCGTTTAGGTCAACAACCAAATATTTCACACTTGAGAATTTTTTGTTGTGCAAAGTATGTTCCTATACCACCTCCCAATAGAACTAAGATGGGTCCACAACGAAAACTTGGGATTTATGTTGGATTTAAGTCATCGTCCATTATAAGATACCTTGAGCCCTTAACAGGGGATTTATTTACTGCACGTTTTGCTGATTGTCACTTTGATGAAGCAATTTTCCCACCATTAGGGGGAGATAATAAGCCAATTCAAAAGGAATGACGCGAAATTGCTTGGAATGCATCAACTTTATCACATTATGATCCACGCACAAATCGGTGTGAACTTGAAGTTCAAAAGATCATTCATTTGCAACAAATTGCAAATCAATTACCTGATGCATTTAATGATGCAAAACAAGTGACAAAATCACATATTCCAGCTGTAAATGTTCCTGCAAGAATTGATGTCTCTGTGCAACAAAATGCACAAGAACCAACGAAACGCTTAAAGCATGGAAGACCAGTTGGTTCAAAGGATACAATTCCTCGAAAGAGGAAAACGGAGTAAAAATAAATACAAATCAAAATACTCCTGAGAAAGCACAAGAATCCTTTGATAAGGGTTTGTCGAACAAGTTGATTCTCGATGAGGAACAACTTCCTCTAGAAAAAGAGGAAAAAGATGAAAATAATGAGATCTCAATAAATTATTTAAACTCGGTAAGATTTGGGATCGAAATGAAATTGTTCCCGATGATATATTTGCTTTCAATGTGTCCTTTGAAATATGTGAAAATGATGATGATCCGTAACCACGATCAAAGTGACGAATGTCGAAAAAGACCCGATTGGCAAAAACGGCAAGATGCTATCCAAGCGAGCTAAACTCGTTACGGAAACGAGAGGTTTTTGGACCAATTGTCCAAACGCCGATGGCGTAAAACCTGTTGGATATAAATGGGTATTTGTACGAAAGAGAAACGAAAAAAATGAAGTTACAAGGTATAAAGCAAGACTTGTAGCTCAAGGTTTCTCACAAAGACCTGGCATTGATTATGAGGAAACATATTCTTCTCGTTATAGATGCAATCACATTTCGGTTTTTAATAAGCCTTGCGCTTTCGAAGGGCTTGATTGCATTTAATGGATGTCGTTACAGCATATCTGTACGGATCTCTAGACAGTGAGATATATATGAAAATCCCTGAAGGATTTGAAATATCCGAAGAAATAAAATCAAAACCTCATAACATGCATTCTATAAAATTACAAAGGTCTTTGTACGGATTGAAACAATCCGAACGAATGTGGTACAAACGCCTTAGTGATTATTTACTGAAAGAAGGATATGTAAATAATCCGCTTTGCCCATGTGTCTTCATTAAAAGATCATCAACAGGATTTGTGATTATTGCTGTATATGTTGATGATTTAAATATAGTGGGAAACCACGACGACATCGTTAGAACATCCGAATACTTGAAAAAGGAATTCGAGATGAAAGAACTTGGAAAAACAAGACTTTGTCTTGGTTTGCAAATTGAACATTTTTCAAGTGGAGTATTTGTCCATCAATCAAATTATATTGAAAAAATATTAAAAAGATTTTATATGGACAAGGCGCATCCATTGAGCTCTCCAATGGTTGTCAGATCACTTGAAGTGGATAAGGATCCATTTCGACATCATGAAAGTGATGAAGAGCTACTTGGTCCGTAGGTACCATATTTAAGTGCAATTGGTGCACTTATGTATCTTGCAAATTGTACAAGACTGACATTGCTTTTTGCTTTGTCAACCTACTTGCAAGATACAAATTCATCACCAACTCGAAGACATTGGAATGGTGTTAAACATATTTTCCGATATCTTCGATGAACAAGTGACATGGGTTTATTTTACTCGAGAGGGGTAAAATTGAATCTCCAAGGTTATCTTGATCTTTGGATTTTTATCTGATCCCACAAGGCCCGTTCTCAAACGGGATATATATTCACATGTGGTAATATCTGCAGATATCATGGAAGTCGGTAAAGCAAACTATGGTTGCTACTTCTTCCAACCATTCTGAAGTACTTGCAATTCATGAAGCAAGTCGTGAATGTGTATGGTTGAGAAATATGATTGAACATATTCAAGAATCATGTGGATTGCCTTCAATAAAAGATTCTCCAACCATATTATATGAAGATAACGCATCATGTATTGCACAATTAAGTGAAGGATTCATAAAAGGGGACAGAACAAAACATATTTCACCAAAATTCTTTTATGCGCATGAGCTTCAGAAGAATGGTGAAATTGATGTCAAGCAAATCCGATCGAGTGATAATCTTGCTGATCTATTCACAAAAGCCTTACCAACTACGACATTTAAAAGGCTTACATATGGTATTGGCTTGCGTAAACTTAAAGACATTGCAAGCAAAGAAACTGAACAAGTTTCACCCATGTTCACATGAGGGGGAGTTATTGATTAGTGTATTGCACTCTTTTTCCTTAGCTATGGTTTTATCCCATCGGGTTTTCCTAGCAAGGTTTTTAATGAGGCAATCTTAACAATATTATACCCATCTTAATATTATGAGAATAGTGTACTCTTTTTCTTTTACTATATTTTTTCCCACAGGGTTTTTCTTAGTAGAAGTTTTAACGAGGCACAATCTCTAAAGCAAGTGTCATCCAAGGGGAGTGTTGTGAAGTGTGGATGACCATGCATGTACACCAACATATTGTGTAGTTATGTACTTCCATTGGTCTGTGTATTGTCATGTTCTTTGTAATCATTTCAATGTACATGGGGTGTATGTTTTAGTCCCACATTGCTAAGGCACATTTGTATCATACCAAATGGCATATATAAAGGATACTAACTTCGTTGTAAGAGCACACCAAGTTGAATGAAAACTTCTCATTCTAACTATCTCATTTCTTCTCTTCTCCTTTGTAGTAGTATAAGTTCTTAATCTTCTATTTTCCTTCTCTAGTTCTTAGCAAGTTCCAATTCAATTTACAACATAAAAGACCAAAAAGAGCAATGTATATATATATGAAGGGATAAACTTGGGTATAACTGTAAAACACCAACTTAAACCCCTTCGTTCTCACTTCATCCTCATCGACCCTCTCTGTATCTCCTCACTCAAATGCCCTCCCTCTCGATCAACTCCTCCATCTCTTTTGGATGTCTCTTCGAGTTATCACTCTCACCCTCTGGTTGTGAGTTTCTCACGTCTCCCTCTTTGCTCTTCTATCCCTCGACGGTCTCTCATATCCCTCGCTATCTCCGTCAGTGAAGGGTGAGGCGTTGGGTTTGATGACGAAATTATGAACGGTGAAGGAAAGGTGAATCAACCCACTGGTTAAGGTGAGTTCTAAATTGAAATTCAAGTTTTGTTGGTTAAATTGTTGTTTTTGGGTCTCGGTTGTTACGATGAGGAAGGGGAGAGATATTGTTGTTCTGTTGATGTTGTGGGTGTGTCGTTGTTGTTGTTCATAAGGGTTTGGAAGTAGAGGAGATGTTCGTTAATTTGTTGTGAGTAGGTGTTGCTATAGTGGCTAGAGAGATAAGGGTTGACGATGAAACTGTGAGTGTTTTGTTGTTTGCTATGTTGATTATTTCATCAATTTTTGATCAAATTGAATGAATTCAATGCTGAGATTGATTCTTCCATGAGAATTTGATATAGTAAATCAGTTTTGATGAATCGAAATCGTTTTGGGAGTGGTCTAATGTGATTTGAAGATGTTTTACAAAAACAGTTGACGTTTCGACAGTTTTATAGTCCTATTTCTGGCTGATGTTGGGTATTGATTTCGGACATTTAATAGAAGGTTTTTATCTTGGTTTTTCGATGGAAATTGATGCTTACATACCATATTTCATTCACACGAATCAGATTGGGGTTTGGTGGAAGTTTCGTAGGTCAATCGGGGTCGAATTAGTTGCATTTTTGTAGAAAAATTAGTTGTGCAGTCTTAGTTTTTGGATGTTTTGAGGTGTGATTTTGAGCAATCAAACAGACATTTTTCAGTGAGATTTTGTGGGTTTTGATCCTTATATATCAATAATGATGTGTGAGAATCATATTTTGATTTGGAGAAGGTTTGGTAGCGTTTTGAAGGCAGGAAAGGAGGTACAAAAATTTGGACTGCACTATCATTTTTTTAACTGTTTTGAGTAGGCATGTTGAGACATTGATTTGATACATCAAATGGGGGTCCAATTGACTTGCGAATATGTTCGTTTGAATCCTAGTGTGATCTACATGATCAATATAGGTTGTGGCCAATGGAATTGGTTTGGTCAATGAAAAATATCGCAGAATATGACATGTTAGTATGGTTCAAAATTGTCAAATTGTGACAGTTGTAACTTAGCTACTTTGTGTAATGATTTAAATGGGCATTTGTTATCCAAGTTAACTTAGGTTGGACTTTTTAGAATCCCTTTATATCCTATTTTGAATAGAATCTAAGCTCGAATCTTGATACAACCTCTAAGTTAGGGATACAATGAGTTAAATTGGGACTCTAATTGGGAGTTCAGAAACAGGGAAATGAACTCTAAAAAGAGGTGGTAGAGTTATTAAGTGGTTTGAACTCGGTTATGAGATTGAGAGTTTTAATCTTCCTATAAAAAAAAAAAAAAAGTTTTAATCTCATTTTAAGTTGAAATATGAATTTTAAGTATCCAAATAGAGTTATAACTCTAAAATGTGAATTTGTGATTTAATAGGACACATGGAAGTTCGTGAAATTCGGGAAACACACGAGTGAGGCTTCACTATCTAATTTGAATCGGTTTGATTGTATGTAACCCCAATTAATTTGGGACTGAGGCTATGTTGTTGTTTGATTGTAAGTAAACTCTACAATGGTCTTTACTATTTATGGAATTTATCTTTGTACCTGCATTTGTGTTTAGTCTGCATTGCATTTCGCATAATTCTTGATCGCATCATGTCATTCCGGATGATGGCTTGTTAGTGCTACAGCTCTCGGGTGGGATTCAGAGCTAGGTTTCCTGGCCAGTTGGACTGGAACACGGAAGACCCAAGGCATGCAAGTTTTCCGAGGAGCATGCATTGGACTTTTATTACTGTTTTAGATTCATTCTTGGGTCGTCCAATCTGTTATGAACCTTGAATAGTAATAAAAGGGTTTCACTTTGTTATATAAATTTCTTGTTATTTGGAAATGCAATTACATGTCTACAAGTATTTGGACTAACATTTGTAGGAGTACAAAGCAGTGTAGGAGTTTACTTACCTGACATCTTCGAGTTTTTTTTGATGATGTCAGGTTCTTTGTGAGGATAGGGAAGAATGAACAAGACTCGAAGACCTTGATGAATGTTTTAAATTCTTAAAGTTTAATTTTCTTGTTGTAATCATCTTTTATAGTTTAATTTTCTTGTTGTAATCATCTTTTATATATATATATATATATATATTATTTTGGGTTCTAGGGGGAGTATAGGACGTGAAGCGCTTATGGAAGAGTTATGAAGTTAAATAAAATGGTTTGAAAGGGTTTTAAGAGAGTTTTGATTTCATTTAGAGTAAATCTAATTGTGGAGCAGTGTTAATTCCAATTTGGGATTGTATAACTTAAACTTATGGATTTGCTTGGGTTGAAGGTTTAAATTTAATTTTGTTATCATATTATGAATTGCGGAGAGAAGTGAGTCCTTCTAGGCATTCTATCCAAGCTGTTGTCTATTAGGTTTTTGGCATCAGAAGCCATTTTTATGGGAGGTGCTGTCGAAATTTTTAGAAAATACGGAGAACAATTTGTATGATTTTTTAATTTGCTCCATAATAAACAAATCATGAATTGAGTTTGATTGAAGATAAAACTTTAGTTTGAAGTATTATCAAGGATTGAAATAAAAGTTATTTTGAAGTTAAAGTTAATTAATTGGATTAGGTGCCTAATTAGGGTGATTAGGGATAAGTCTGGGCTTAGTGAGACGACCCTGAAAATTTTCTATTAATCAAAATCAACTCCCTTTCAACATTGCATGTAGCCATGTATATATAGGCGTTCACTAAAAAAAATAAAACCCCTAGTAAAAGTTGCTAAACATGATAGCTGACTTTTTAACTATATGACATAGAATGTAAAAAAATACCCAATCAATTAATATAACTAATGTCACCTCTATTCTTTCTAATTTAAGGTATAAAAGGCAACTTTCTAATTTATCTATCCTAATTAAACTCCAAGTTAACTTAAAACCTAAATTTATCTAATTTAACCAACTACAACAATTGGTGTCAATTAAGACTCCTACTTAACTGACGCAGCAAAAGTCTTCTAAACTGATTGACAAATTCACGCACAATCAAATTTATGGCAAACAAGAGAATACCATCTCTCGAGCATAAACTTTATTCAAAAAAAATCAATCTCCTATTTTAATTGTTACATAACCTTATATAAGCTTCAAAATATATATATAAAAAAAAGATTTGAAAATTTCTAACTAACCTAAAAAGATATGAACTTTCTAAAAAGTCAAGACTCTCAATTTTCCAAACAATTAATGACTTTCTAATTAATCTATATTTTCTAATTATTAACCTATGGATCTAATAAATGATGATCCTAAGAGACCAAAAAAGAATTAAACACCTAAATTAATGAATTTGCAATTAGGTATAACTATTAATTAATTAAACAACACTTATTACCCTATTTAATTAAAACAAAAAAAAACCTAATTTATAATTTAAGTAGCTACGATTGCGGCTTTGTGTGCACCAGCATGACACGCTAAATAGTCTTGCCACAACATCATGTTCTTCACACCTAATCATTCTCTCCCGGTTCGAAAAAATGTCCCTGAATTTTGCCCCTTCACGAGTCTTGCGATCTAAAACAATTATGTCTTCAAACACCTCGCCACTTGCCAGAACATGTTTTTGAGGAACGATACTATTAACTTCAATCGACAAATCAATGTTATCGAGGAACACCTCCCCGTGAGAGTTTTGAAGAACTTCCACAATGACCTCATCGTCTGTGTCATCGATTAATGAACAAAAATGTTTGGTTGTAGTGAACTTCACTTTTATCGACACAACTACTCCAAAAGGGTAGTTGTCGACATCATCGTCAAGAACGCTCAATGTCGTTTTATATTTTTTTCTTCATCGAACTTAGGAGGAAGATCAAGATCTAACAATGACTCATTCACCAGTTCTTTGTCAAAGAAGATAGGATCCACATCCCCGTCACCATTGACAATAAAAATTGTCTTCAATTTCCTCTGACTGAAGATTGTTCCGCTCCTTAGACTCAACGGATAGATTCTGCAACATCAACAAAATCAACATAATTCCTTGATATATTTGTTGTATTTGATGCAACTCATCAAAAGCCCAACTAGCATATTCCTCCAATTCTTGTCGTTGTTGTGACAAACCCCATCGTAGTCTTCTCGACACCATTACCAAAGGATAAACCTTTCGTTGCATGATTATCCAAACTGAATTAATGCTTTGATACCAAAATGACGCAGCGGAAATCTTCTAAATCGGTTATTCGAAATCCACGAATAAATCAATCTAGGACACTGAGAATTTAAACCCTAAAATAAAAAAAAACTCGATGTTCTATTAATCAAAATCAACTCCCTTTAAACGTTACATACAGCCATGTATATAGACGTTCACTAAAAAAACCCTTGTAAAAGTAGCCAAACATAATAGCAACTTTCTAACTATTTGACATAAAATCCAACACAAATACTCAATCAATTAATATAACTAATGCCACCTCTATTCTTAACTTTCTAATTTAAGGTACAAAAGGCAACTTTCTAATTTATCTCTCCTAATTAAAATTCCTAGTTAACTTAAAACCTAAATTTATCTAATTTAAACAACTACAACAATTGCTATCAATTAAGGACTCTGTTTGTCACTCGCATAATGCCTCGTTGTTTTAATCTATCTCCAATCTTCATCAAATTGATGGTGTGCTTTCCAAATCCTTCATAATCAATGCATTCCAAGTTAGTTTCGGTCTACCCTTATATTGTCGAGTTTCTTTAATTTCTATTGAGTTAAGTTTTCTAACGAGGGCATTTGTAGGTTGTTTTGGATGTGTCCAAACCATTGCAGCAGCCCCTCCTTAATATTTCCGTTAATTGGAGCTACTTCTATTTTTCTTTCAATTTTTATATTTCTTATTCTATCTTTACGAGTTTTACCACACATTCACATACACATCCTCATTTCCGATATATTCATTTTATGCATTTGTTGTTTCTTTACCGCTTGACATTCATTTCCATAAAGCATAGCAGACCTAATTACAATAGTATAAAATTTCCTTTTAGCTTACTAGGGATATTTCAATCACATACCAACCTGTTGCACTCCTCCACTTCTTTCATCCAGCTTGAATTATATGTATAACGTCATTCTCAATAGTACCATCATTTTGTATGATTAATCCTAGATACAAGGTTTGAAAAATCAATAAACTTCGGCGAACTTCGGCCGAAGTTTTTTGTCGATAATGAAAATGGGGAAGTGAAACTATGTGGCGATGTAAAACTTGCAAAACTTCACCTGAAACTTTGACATGTTTTGTCAAACTTCGATCAACTTCGACGGTTTCCATCGAAACCATTAAAAAAGAGACAAAAATGCAAGAATTCGAAGAAATCAACGAAGTTTTTTGGGAAGTTACCGAAGTTATCCCTGAATAAAATAAAATTTGAAAATTAACTTCTTTTCACATCAAGTAGCAAATAAGGTCAAAATTTATCATATAAAGCACTATAACAACAAATATTAATGTCACATGTGTTGCGAATTGCTTATTTATTGCAAAATAACTAAGTTAAACAATTGTATTGCAATTATTATGCATTATTGTTCTATGATTAAGTATATTTCTAACATTTTTAAAGAGAAATTTGAGTTTTCTAGCATTCAAAATGAAATTCCATAAACTTTCGTACACCGACGAATTTTTTGTTAAACTTCTTTCTTCGAAGTTAACTTCCTCGAATTACATCCGAATTTTAAGTGAGCAAAGCTTAGGGCGAAGTTGAAGTTTCGAACCTTGCCTAGATATCTAAATTCGTTCACCTTAAGAACTTCTACTTCCCCTAATTTTATCACTTCATCTTGATGCTTAGCATTTCTAAACTCACAATGCATGTACCCAGTCTTCGTCATACTCAACTTAAAGCCTTTAGGTCCTGTTCGTTTGGGTTATTGATACAAAACGTTAACGAGTTCTTGACACGCGAGGGTGTGACGAGGTGTACAATCCAATTGAATTAATGTTCGTTTCGGTGGCCAACCGCATTTAATTTAGAGTAAAATGATGAAAAATGCCCACTTCCTTCTTCGTTCATTCACGATTCTCTAAACCCGCCACCTTTTTGTTCTTTATTGTGCGAGAGGTCGAGGCGAGGGTGTGACGAGGGGCAAGTCTGCGTGGTACTCAATCAAATCCAAAAAGGACTTACTTGCAATCAAGACATCACAACAAAATCATATAAATCCATCAATAACGTGACTTTTCATCAATCAATAGAGACTAAAAAATGCAAACCTCAGCTTGGTACTCGAATTTCTTTTCAGAAGTCTCAGTTGATTCCTTTGATTGACAGTAGTAAAGAGAGGAGCGAGTCTGCGTGTAGATGAGTGAGAGGTGGAGACTCATTTTCGAGAGGAAAAGCGAGAGAGGGTCGATCGAGGGAAAAATTACAGATGTTCTGTCAAAATTAATATAAATGAGTGAAATAAGTTAGGTTTTTTTTTTTTTTTTTTTTTTTTTTTTTTTTTTTTTATTCCAAAAGTAAGGTAAAACGCCTTTTGGAAATGCGTTATTAGTTGGAGAAAATTTAGTCTGCTGAAAATACACGAATGACGCATTATCCGAATGCGCGTCCTATTCCTCGAGAACACAGGGAATATATTCCCTGCGTTCTCGAGGTTGCAGGCTACAATTGAGGGGTCTAGGTAGGGGGTCAGACATTGAATTTTTGATTATTTAATGGTGGTCGTTGGTGGGGTGTTGTTGGTGGGTGTAGGATCAAAAAGAGGGAGACCGTGCGAGAGCGACCGAGAGAGAGAGAGAGAGAGAGAGAGAGAGAGAGAGAGAAGAGAGAGAGGAGAAGCGAGACCGAGATAAAGGAGCAAACGGTGGAGACCGAGAGGGGGGAAGAGGGAGACCGTGCGAGAGAGAGAGAGGAGAACAGAGAGAGACCGAAAGAGAGAGAGAAGATCCGCAGACCGAGAGGGGGGGAAGAGGGAGACCGTGGGTGAGAGAGAGAGAGAGATCTCGAGCGACCGAGAGGGGGAAGGGGAGAGAGAGAGGAGAGGGAGAGAGAGAGAGAGAGAGAGAGAGAGAGAGAGAGAGAGAGAGAGAGAGAGAGAGAGGGGTTGTGTTGGGTTGTGGGTTGGGGCATATTTTTTTGGTCAAATACTGATATAGTTAATTGGGTTGGGTAGTGATATAGTAGGGTGAGTTGTGGGTTGGGTAGTGACAGAGTTAGGTCAGTTGAGTTGTGAGAGAGTTGGATTTGTTGGGATTTTTTGTTGAGGTTTTATGTGGTTGAACAAGTTGTTAAAACTGAAGAGGATTGAATTTTTTAATTTTATTATTAAAGAATAGCATTGTAGTTAGTAATATTTATTTAAGTAAAAGGTAAATCTAATTTTTTATTTTTTCAGGGAATATCAAATAGAAGATCAACATAAGTGGGTTTTTTGTGGTTGAAGGTTGTCAGTAAGAGGTTTGGATTTTTTTATTTAATTTTTAAATAATAGCATTCTATTTAGTAATATTTATATAAGTAAAAGCTAACTTTTTATTTTTTTCAAGGATTATCAAATTGAAGATAAAGAAAAAAAAAAAGAGGGAAATTAGTAAGTACAAAAATTTATATTTAAGTTTGATTATGTTTGACTCGGTATTTTAGTAAAAAAAATAAATTTATGTGGAGTTTGTTTGTTAAAACCCAGAAATTTTATGCCGAGTTGTTATTTTTTTTTAACATATGCCCTAATTTGATTGTGATTTAAATATAAGTTATTAATTGATACTTCATGCAGACGAATGAATATGCTCTGTAGTTGTGCTGGTAGGAATGACATTAGGTACAACGCACCCCATCAGCAGCCCATCAGCAGTGTTGATGTTTAAGTTTGAGACGAGTATACAACAATTGATGGATCACGTGTGTAACGCATTCAATATCTCATCTACAGTAACTATAGTAAGGATGATTTATCATCACGCGATAACCCTCCCCGACGGTTCACAGTATTTTGTCCCCGTATTGCTGGAAGACGCGAAGCACTTCGACTTGATGTGGGCGACAGTGGCCAATCTACCATTAACTTCAAGGGTAGATATTTATTTAACATTTGAGCCAATCGACTATTTTCAAAATCGTACAGTTCATTCGCAACTAGTAGATGAAGATGTGAGCACGTCATACACTAGATCAATGATAGAAAGATTGCATATGCAATCACCACATGGTGATAATGAACCCAACGACGATGATGACATTAATGACGCGGACGAGGACGTGCGTCCCCCCGAGAATGCTGCACCATCTGTCGATTGGGTAAACCTAAATGTTGTTACGGATGACCCAAGGTATGAACCTCCAGGGGCGGAAAACGTGCAAGATGATGAGCAGTTTGCTATCGAAAAAGAGAATTTCATGGAGAAAGCAATTGATGATGAAGTTCACCAACCATTGCCGGTGTATAATGAAATCGATTGGGAGGTAGCTAACTCCACTGCGACCCAACATTCTCATCAACAAACTAAGGGATACATGTCTAATTTTGATTTGGAAATATGGATGTGCTTCGACAACAAAAAAGACTTACAACATGCCGTCAAAGTGTGGCATGTTAACAGACATTGTCAATATCATGTGATGGAATCGACTATAACTTTTTGGGCGATCAAGTGCCGAAGTGCGCAAGACGGGTGCATGTGGCGTCTTCGTGCGTGTTTGCGAAAGAAAACACAATTATGAGAGATCACACAATTAGACGTGCCGCACAACTGTATAAATCCCGACGTAGAACGCGGTCATGCCCAACTCGATGCCAACATGCTTGCGCGAGAGATCCAAAGCATTGTCCAGATAGATCAAACAATAACTATCAAGGCATTAATACAAATAATTAAGGAAAAATACAGACACGAAGTAAACTACAAGCGAATGTGGGATGCCAAAAGGAAAGTAGTTGCAAATGCATTTGGAGATTGTGATGAGTCATATGCTAGATTGCCAAGCTGGTTGGCGGCCGTGAAGATTAAGAGTCCGGGGACATCAATTGAGTGGTCACATAGACAATAGGCTTCTGATGAGATAAGGACTGAGCGTCCACAATTTCGTCGTGTGTTTTTCGCATTCGAAGCATCAATACAAGCTTTCAGGTTTTGCAGGCCTCTGCTTCAAATTGACGCGACTTTCTTATATTACAAATATAGTGGTAAGCTAATGATTGTCATATCTGTTGATGGTAATGAACACATACTACCGGTAGCATATGCTGTTGCAGAAACCGAATCTACGGATTCGTGAGGATGGTTTTTGAGGATGTTGCGTAAACACGTGACAGATAGAGATGATATTTGCATTATTTCTGATCGTTACCCTGACATTCTGGAGGCGGTTAACACACCGACCAATTATTTTTGTCCCCCAAAAGGATACCACCGTTATTGTCTACGACACTTAGTCAGTAATTTCAACACTCAATTAAAAAACGAACCCTTGAAAAACCTACTTTCTCGAGCAGCTGGTCAACATCAAGTTCGAAAATTTAATGCGTGCATGGAGCGTTTTGCATACTTATCATCGCGAACCCCTCAATGTGTGCAATATGTCGATGCCATCCCCAAAGAACTATGAACTCAATCGCATAACGGAGGCATGCGGTACGGATGGATGAATTCTAATGATGTTGGTATGTATGACATGCAAATTTTATTTTGCATTCAACGATTTAGTTATCACTAAAGTAATATTGCTTACACGAATTTATTTTTCAATTGTAGAGTGTTTTAACTGTGTATTGAAAGGGGCTCGATTCTTGCCAATAACAGCGATGACTCAAATGATTTACTATATATTGGTTACATACCACGATCGACGTAAATAGAAAATCAATTAAGCAATCTCAAACGACCAATCGTACACAAAATATGTCACAGATAAACTCACACATTACGAACAAGCTGCAAGGAGGCATCAAGTCAATTTGATAAATCGTGACATAGGTGAGTTTGAAGTGCTTACTGGACGACATGGAGATCGCATGCATAAAGGCAACAATACCCAAGTCGTTATCCTAAAGGACCGCATGTGCAGTTGCAATAAATGACAATCGTTTGGTTTCCCTTACTCACACGTGTTAGCTGCATGTTCCTTTATTCGAGTGAGCTACTCATAATTTATTGAACCATACTACTGGATAGATGTGTACGCGCAATGTTACTCCTTTAATTTCAAAGTCATTCAAGATGAGAATTATTGGTTGACTTTTGCAACGAAGATCATACCGCACCCAAGGTGCAGATGTGGCCGAGGGAGACTAAAGGGAACGCGAAGGCAAAACGAGATGGATCTTCCTAATATTTCAAGAGTCTTGCGATGTGGCATATGTCATCAAGAATGACATAAGAGAATAACATTTCCCAATAAAGATCGTGATCGAGTCCCTACTAGGAAGAACCGATGCGGCATTTGTCGTACAGAGGGACATAACAAAAAAAATTGTCCAGCCATAGCTCAATTTTCCAATCAAAACCAATAGTCCATTTTGTATATTGTTTGTTCATTGCTTAAGTATGTAATTTGATTATATTGAACCTTTTGAAGTTTCCAGAAATTTTACGTCATGAAATGTATATGTATTCGTTATTGTTTGAACCTTTAATAATGAATTGTGACGACTTTTCCAACAACACGACTAATTTTTTAAACTCCCTAAATTGTAGTTTGTACACCAATGGATTCAGGTCCATCAGATCCTTCACTATTACATCTCCAATCTACACACATATCCTCGCGAGCGTGGACGGGTAAGGTAAACTTTTTAAGATGGATACATCTAATGTTCATGAATAAACGTATAATATACATATATATTGACAACTTATTTTCAATTATAAGGTGTACGAAACATTGCGCGTGCGTCGACGACGGGGTGTCGTTGATCGAACGGTGGAGTATCATTCTCGAATGATCCCGTATCTACGTTCCAGTGGGTTTTATAGGATTTCGCGCGTATCATTTTTCAGCCTTGATTGGGCTTTGATTACTGCATTCGTTGAGAGATGGCGCCTAGAGACACATTCATTTCACATGCAATGTGACGAATGCACTATTACACTCCAGGACGTACAGGTACAGCTCGGCTTACCTATCGAATGTATGCCTGTGATGGGAACCACTGATACAGACTATGTTAAGGTGTGTGAGAGGCTACTTAGTCGAATTCCTGTTGGAGGTGACCTTCATGGAAATAAACTTAAAGTCGAATGGCTTGAACGTAACATATCAGCTATACATGACGACAACGATGAGGAGTCGGTGCGACGGTATGTTCGATCGTACATTCTCCAACTAATCGGTGGTTGTTTATTTGCCGACAAGTCAAATCGATATGTACATTTGATGTTTCTACCGTTGCTTGAGGATTTTGACATAGCTGGACAATATAGTTGGGGGAGTGCATGTTTGGCTTTTTTGTACAGAGAGTTGTGCCGCGGATCTCGCGCGGGTGCACATGAGGTTGCAGGGGCGTCAATTCTTGTACAACTGTGGGCATGTGATAGATTTCCATTCATAGCACCAAGGCGGCTGGGTGTTCCTAGAGTTCAACCTCGAACAATGGATGGAGAAGAGATGCTTAATGACGTCCCTTTGGGACACAAGTAATACAAATGTTATATCGTAATTTCTATAATATTAACTACATTTTCATTTTACTAATTTATAGTTTTCTATACAGATGGATCGATGCATTTTTGGTTACTCAGAGTGCGACACACGTTTTATCAGCTTACCGTGATGCACTCGATTCGCAAAATGAGGATGACGTGGTGTGGCAACCTTATGCTCAAGTCATCGGTCCTTCCCGAATATTATACCGACGGTCACGGTAGTTGGCTATCGACGTGTCCCCTAATTTGTTTCAACATAGTCGAGTGGCATCGACCAGAAAAAGTTTTGAGACAATTCGGAATGATACAGGCCGTGCCACCAAACCGTGATTACGACACTCGACTGCACAGCATCGAGATGCGAGGACGGGTTCTAGAAAATTGGGTGGCTTTTCACGCAAACTATATACAGATGTGGGAAAATCGTGGTGACAGCATAGTCACAACGGAATAAGAAGAAGGACACGATAAAAAAGACTACATGACGTTGTATCGATCAGTCACTAGAAGATTCATTGGACACGACGAAGCTTTACATGACTATTCGGTAACCTTTAAACTATTATTCTTTTTTCCCCACGATTTACATCTTAAACTGTGTGTACTAAACTCAGTGTAACTTGACGCGTCGACTGCAGAGAGTGTTCATTGAGGATGGGTACGAGCAAGGTCTTGCTGCGCTTGATGAAGACATCAAAATTTTAGATGAAGATGAAAGACAAAGGTGTACTCTATGGAATAGTGGAATTGATGTCGAACATGCCATAAATGAGGAGAATGAAGAAGAAAATGAAGAAGATGATCATGACGAATCAAATAGAGAGGTGAGAATAATAACAACACAAACACCGACTGTGGGTGGGAGCACCAGACGTCCTCGTCCACCACGTCCATCTCGTCGGACAGAGACTGCTGCTGAGAGTAGCAAACGTTTTCCTACACCTCGTTCATCTCGTTCGAGAGCGAGAAGAACATAGACTGTTGGTGATAGTAGCCAACGTTCATCCCTACCACGTCATTCTTCTCATGAGTACATTCCTACATTGTCCCCAATGCAACCAGAACCTCAAATGTTTGTACCTAGCGCGCCGATCATGAGTTTTCCTCCTTACCATTTTGATCCTTATGCGCCCGGGCCGTCGTCTTCATATATGGACCATGGAACGCCTAGACATCCAATGTATCATTCATTGTCTCAATACATGCCGAGTCCATTTACTCCACCATGTTATACTTACAATATGTCATATAGTGGAGATGGCTCATTCATGAACATGTTAAGCATGTCGCCGCCTCATGTTCCTTTCGGCCAACCACATACAGGAAGTCAATTTTTTGGGACGGTTCAACCTCCTATTTTTGGAAGCATTAGTACCAGAGGTGAGTCGAGTGAACCGGAGGAAGAACATCAATCGACTCAACAAAATTCAATGCAAGATCAACAACCTCGACAAACTCAACCGGATGTACAAACACAACGTCTAACTTGACATAGAGTACGTCCAGTTTGCATCACGAGCAACAACGTCAACGTAACCGTCGATAGACCTGTATGATAAGTTTTTTTGATGGAATGAAATCATACTTTCAAAACTTCCTTATTGTTTTAATTTTAAATTCTAGACAAAGAGATAACATGGTTTTGGCCTTTACTGTTTTTCATCTACATATCTCTTCTTATGATCACGATTGTGTTGCATGGTTTGTAGTAGATATGCATGGGTTGCCCCCTCGAGATACGTGCGTAACGTTTGCATGGATTGTCCACCTCGAGATACGTGCGTGTTGTTTGCATGAGTTGTCCACCTCTAGATACGTGCGTGTCGTTTGCATGGGTTGTCCACCTCGAGACACGTGCGTGACGTTTACATGGTTTACTTCGATTGCACGAGATTACATGGGTTGCCCACCTCAAAATACTTGCATGACCTTTGCACGGTTTGCATTGATTGGACGAAGTTGTATGAGTTGTCCACCTCGAGATACGTGCGCGACGTTTGCATGGATTGCACGAGGTTGCATGAGTTGCACACCTTACGATACGTGTGTCACGTTTGCATGAATTGCACGAGGTTGCATGGGTCGGCCACCTCGACATACGCACGTGTCGTTTGCATGACTTCTCCACCTCGAGATACATGCGTAACGTTTGCATGAGTTGTCCACATCCATATACGTGCGTGTCCTTTACATGAGTTGTCTACCTCGAGATACGTGCGTGATGCGGGTTGTCCATCTCGAGATACGTACGTGACGCGGCTTGTCCATCTCGATACGTACATGTCGTTTGCATGGGTTCACCGCTTCGAGTTGAACAAATTACTCATTTTGAGGAGTAATTAAGAGCTTTTGTATTTTGTATAGATGACTCCTTTTGAAAAGGAGCCATTCATTCCACCTCATTATTTTGTATAGATGACTTCTTTTTCAAAAGGAGTCATTCATTCCACCTCATCAAAACACATCAACGCATGGAGCCACATCATCATCAATGACTCCTTTTCAAAAGGAGACATACTTACTTTTGTAAATTTAAAGTAGCCATCCTTATTTGATGAATAAAAAAGTATTGTTACCTTACTTTGTGAAAAACCCAAAACGAACAAGACCTTAGATTCTAACGTATTCCTTCAAAATTATAATTTTATATTCGCTACATCTCTAGTTTCACTGACTAGAACAATATAATTTGCAAATAGCATACATCGTGTTATATCAACTCATCTAACCAAAGTAAAGAGATATGAGCTTAAGGTCGATTCTTGATGTAGTACTATTATGAAGGGACATTCTTCTGTGGTTCCTTTGAATGCCTCTATACTTGTTACTACTCATTCGTATATATCTTTAATAGTGTCTATGCACCTAGCATTCAATTCTTTTCTTTCTAGAACCCATTTAAGGACATCTCTAGGAATAATTTCATATGCTTTTTCTAAATCCACAAATATCTTTGTTTCCCTTCTTAGCCTATGTCACTTATCCTCTCCCAAAGCTTCATAGTATGACTTATAAGTTTAATTCTTTGATAATTTGAACAACTTTGGATAACTCATTTGCTTCTAAAAACTAGTTCAACAAGAGTGCTTCTTCTCCAATCCATTCGCATTCATTTTGATCTTAAAATTTTTGTTCAAAAATTTTGTTAACCAAGTCAATTCAATTTCTCATAAGCATTTCCAAACCTCTATGGGTCTGGACCACTTTTTTTTTCCTCTTTTCATCTATTTCTATGCCTCTTTAACTTCTAGAACCCTAATATTATGTGATGCAGTTTAAATTTTTTTCTTGGTGTGAGTTTTCATCTATTATGGTATCAACTTGGATATCACTAAATAAACTACTGAAGTAGCTTCTCAATCACTTCTTAATGTCATCTTCTTGCGTTAAAATATTTTGATTTTTGCCCTCAATATATCGTACATGACTTAAATCTTGTTTCTTTTTATCCCTTAATTTGGCTAGCCTATGGATATATTTTTTCGCAATCACTATTACCTAACTTTGTATAATATTCCATGAAGTTTGTTTGATACACACACAATCAAAATCAATTTGTTTGACATGCATAAATATTGTGTGTCACCAATTCAATCCACATAAAGAAATGAAAAACAAGAGAAAATGGGGCATTGCTTTACATAGAAAAAAATTGTGAGGGCGAACATGTTGGATTTTAGTATGGGCGGTGACACATCATGCATACAATATACAAACAATTCATTGTTACCACACTTATATATGCATCTAGTATAATCCTTTTATTCCAAAAGCATATGCTCAAGGTACATTAAATAGATCATTCCAACTACACTAGTTTATCAAGGCGTGAATTTTGGCTCAAGGATTACCATTAGTTTGTTACCGTTATCTTTACGGATAGCCTGGGAATATATGTAAAAGTTTTGCCTTAATATTTTTGCATTTATTTTAACTCTGTATTCATCAGACTCGAACCAAAGAGCGCGATCGATGTTGATAGAGCAAAATCTAAAGACTATTATAAACTTAACATAATGGTTGATGAATTTTTTGGCCCATGTTAGGCTTATATTTACTGATTTTTGTTCTATCATTCCGTTCATCGCTGATTTTTGTTCTATCATTCCGTTCATCGCTGGGAGCATAATTAATAAGCTTGAGTTGATGAAAGTGAAAGATAGTTGTTATCGCATATGAGTGTACCCTAACCTAGTATATAAAAGGTGCACTAATAGTATTGAGGGCTCTGAGATACTCGTTGACATAGGGTGTCAAAGTTCGAAGAGTTGAATGCATAGTTGGGTCTTCATTGGTTGATAGCTATCATGTGAATTTAAATGATTAAATAAATTGGTTATTTTACAAAATTCCAGGATAACTAGAAGATGTAGAGGGATAACCGACAAAGGATTATAAGGTGGTTTGTAGAGAAAAATGTAGATTCCTACAAATCTGATGATGAGGTAAGTATGGAATTTTCTTATATATAGTCATGCCTTTCATAATTAGTATGCCTATATTTTTTTAAAGGATGATTTTCTAGGTTTTGGTGGATCGGTTTACTAGCTTGTCCATTTTCTACCCAAGTTATCTACAAATTCACCAAGGAGACTGAGCATATCAGATGAGAGTGAGATTATGACGTTGCATGAGGTGCCAATGTATACTATTCTGCTCGAGACTTGACACTTATTGCTAAGTTGTGGTAGGGGAATAGGATCAGATAGGCATGGATCTTCACTTCATCACAACCTTCCATCGAGAGTCTTATGATTAGACTGATAGCATGATTTCGATACAAGAGATATGCTCATATCTTCTGTTATTGAGTTGAGTGAAAGTTGAAAATATTATCTATTTTTGGTACATGTAGTATATTTATACTCGGTAAGACACGGATCGGTAATATTGAGATATTGGGGGCCACCACCGTTATTTATGATCAAATAAAAAGGATCAGGTAGATAAGGCGACTGTTAGTGAGCATATATATGTTGTAGAGACTACGAAATGAGTATCACAATTTGGAGGAAATATAATATATTGTCAAAACATCTCATCAAGAACAACACCTCAATACCAAATTAATCGGGATCGGCTAAATGGATCAAAATCTTCCATTGTGCTTGATTTAGCGCCTTTCATCATGAAAATATTGTAACAACCCAACATTTTAAACCTACAATTAAAAAAACTAATTGAACTTACTGGCCTTTAGTGCTAACATGTAACTTGGAGTACCAATTAGATTCTTAGTTGTCTCTTGGAGTCTTAGTCTACTAACCAAAGTTTTTTCCTTGGGAAAGTTACCAACATGTTAAAAAGGAAATTCGCTTCAAAAAGGAATTTTAAAAAGAAACTCCTCTATATATAGAGGAATAAACTATCTTGAGAAATAAAGGAGAAAACAAGGAAGTTATCATAAATTGAGTAATAGACGTGTGAGAAAAATAACCTGCTAATGATAAATAGGAATGCTAGAGGAAGGAGGATACCTAGAAGAACATTAGCAGAAATAATAACGAATGGCATACATTCAAATATTCACTTTGGATGTAGCCTTGATATAGCAATACAGATAGTGTACTCATGTAGTTGACCGCATCTAGTGACGATAATAAAAAATGTTTTTAATAGTTCAGTAGTGATGATAAATACCTTATCGATAACAAATTTATTTCTGCATTCCTCCACGCAAGGGAACTCCAACAACCAGGAAGTGACAGAACCCAGAAAAAAAGGCAGAAATGTGAATAACCACAACATCATGTGATAGAACAAAAAAAAAAAGCCAGACAAGGAACAAACCAGTAAATTGTTGCCATAAAAGACTTAAAATGAATTTCAACATAAAAACATCCAAACTCATGTAGAAGCCGCACTTTCTTAACCAAAACATTAAATTAGAAGATCAAATATCAATGCACAGCTGTGTTCCTTTAAGAACGGTTACGTCCATTAAACAAATGAAATATGATCACCCCTACATACAAATAATTCCAAAGTGAATTTCAATCTAACTACAATTTAAGATTCGTTGTTAGGATACAAAATGTAAGACAGGCTTCACCCAGACATTTCACCAAGAGAAATTATAAAATGACACCATATGTTATAGTTATCATAAATCAAAAGTCCATTTCTAGTAGCCATATGTAGTTAGCATCATGCACATCGCTTCAATGCATTTTTTATCTCCAAAAATATTCAATGATATACAGTTGTGAAAGGAGGTAAATGAGTCTCACTTTTAGTCCTACCTCAGATAGCCATTTTTTTTATCTTGGATGCCTTACAGAAATCTCCATACTGTTTAAAATTTCCCTGCCATTTAGAAAACTGTCTTTTCAAAACATTATATCCTTTCCTCTCCGTCCGAGCGATGTCCATGGGAGGAATGTCAAATTTCAACTTGACAGGGCATAGGTCATCAAACATTTCTAACCCACCCAATTTTTTAGGATTGGAAGAAAACTCCTCATCCTGCACCTTATAAATGAATGCATTGAAATTCTCAACTTCATGCACGGGTTTTCCGCCTATGCAGCCCAACTCGGTGCTCTCATCATCTAAATAAGCACGAGGCTTGAAGAAGATAAACTGATTAATCTCTTGATGAGGAACGCACTTTTTCATTCCACCGGGGGCAAAAGAGACTGGGTTTAAGTCCCCTAACTCCGCACAAGATCCTGATGATAGTACACCATTAGCAACCCTCCTGACCTTTTCGCATTCATGCATCAATTCCTTCTCTTCTGCAACCCCATTCATTTCATCTTCCCCAACTGCACAATTACCCTCCTTATCCTTGCCAACATCAGAAAGAGAAAATAGAATGGGAAGAGGAAGCACGGGACCTACAAAAGCATCATCTAGTTGAGCATTGTGAGAGAATCTGTTGCTTTCACTAGAAGGCTTCCTCAAGAAAAAAGGCAGAAACTGAGGTTGGTCTGGAACTTTTAAAAATTGCATGGACTTCTTCTTTTCATCAACAAAAACATCTGCAAATCCCAAATAATTGGAGAACGTCGACTGCATAAGATCTACTGGTATTGTCGCCCAAATCCTACTCGAAGCAATCTCATCTATGCTCATCGGCAATCCTACGCTGTTTAGAACATCAATAGGGCTTGAACTGATCGTGTCAACTCGAGCAACTTTAAGCAAATCATGCTTAGTTACATGCCTTTCTTCAAAAGAATATTTTAATTTAGCATCAAGTTTTTGCATTTTCAAAGCAATAAATTGCGAAAGATCACCATTCAAATACCTAGTTAGGTACTCCAAACGAAAATACTTGAATCTCTTCTGATATTTATACTTTTGATCACCTACCAAATGAAGTTGCGAACCATCATCACAAGATGAAGCTTTTTCACTGGCTTTTGAGCTTGGCCTAATGGAATCCCAAGAGGCATGATATTTTCGTGATTTGAGATTCCCTGAGGACACCAATTTGATCATTGTAAACCCTCCAACATCACTTGATTTAGGTTTTGAGTCTGACTCCGAGAAGTTTTCTGCAATAATACAGAATCCCATGACCAGCTCCTCCTTCTGCCGCCAATCAACCCATTCAGGAAGCATAGCCCTCGAAAATTCTTTTTCCAAAATGCAATCTCCACAATAGCACCAGTGATCCATCATTGGAAGTTCTGAAGGAAGCTCCCATGCATACATGGAACTACCAAGTCTTAAAACCTCAGAAGCAACTGAACCAAAAGGAGTTGGCAAAGGTGGCCCAAAGCAAAAGACATTGAACTCACAGTTAAAGAAAGATCCTAACATAATGGCGTAGCCATTTTCAGAGGCCCATTGATATCTACTCTCTTGTCGTAGACATCTTAACTCAGACAATCTAAATATATTCATATAATTTGGTTTGTCAAGACCATGGTCCCATTGCAATACAGGCATTAAGGGCTTTCGGATATCAAAAAGAAATAAATGAGACTCAGTAGCTATAGAAAAATAGAAACCATCACCAGGTACCTTACAAAATGAAATGAACTGATCATTTTTATCTGAAAGGCTTGTGTTAAGCACACTAACATGGGCTAAAGCTGTCATCTTGCTCTCTTGGAACCTATAATCGACCATAAAAACAGCATTTGAACAAAGAACAACAAAGATTTGAGGATGCCAACTGAACTCAGCCTTCAACCATCCATCCAGCTTAGCACCACTAACACCTGAATCTAAACCACAACCTGAATCAAAATTGGCATCTTTCCAATTAATCGGCACTCGAGTTCCCTCCAATCTGAGCGGGAACTTATCTGTTTTTAAACAAGAACCGAAATCAAACAAGTACAATTCGCCATTCTCCAACAAAACCAAACTCTCTTCAATCAAATGCGGGTTCCAACAAGCACTAGTGACACATACGCTGAACTGCTTGGTACCCATATACTCCAAAACAGGTTTTTCCGCAGTTGCACCAACATCACTCGCCTTCACTCGAAACCAGTGAACCGAATACAAAGTCCGAGCCAACAAAAAACCCACATTGCTAGTAAAATCATCACCACCTATATCTGGATCAGAAATAACCTGAATATCAATAATCCTCGACCCGAGACACTGCGATGAACGAAACTCCTTTCCACTGCTCTCAGCAACAACTCTGGTATTCGCCCCTTCCACCATACATAGCTGAACAAAGCCTACTTGATCCCAATTGTCCCCTGAAGGGAAAAAGAGCAGAACTTTAGTGTGATCTCCAAATCTGAGCATCTGAAGAACATTGTGCTCGTAATCAGAACATTCAGAAGAAGAAGAGGAATTGGATGGATCGTCGTCGTTGTCATCGTCGGAAGCGAAATCGAGGGCAATGGAGGAGGCGAGGGAGGGAAGAAGAAAAGGGTCTTTGGAGGGGCGATTGCAGGAGTGGAGAAACTTATAGAGAGAGAGGGAAGGCGTGGGAGAGAAGGGAGAGCGTAGAGAGGGAGAAGAGAAGAGAGTGGTGGGAGAGCGTGGAGAAGGAGAAAAGAGGAGAGGGCCGAGAGGCTCTGCGTGGCGGCCGGAGAGGAGGAGAGGAGGCGATTGCACGGAGCAGATGACCAGCAATGATTTCCAGTCTTCCGAAAAATTCATTCTTCTTCTTCTTCGATTCTGTGCCAAGAAAACGACCCTGGTGGTGAAGTATTATCGGAGATTCAGTGCAGACACTTTATGGGATTTTTGCGTTCTTCCAAAACCCTCCCCCCTTTTGTTTTGTAAACTCAAAACCCTTGTGCGTCGGATTAAGTTTGGGAACCACGGGATGGACCCCAATTTTTTTTTCCATTTCTCGAATTTCAATTAATGAACGAACCCACTTTTTCTTATAAAATTTTCAAAATACCCTTACTAAATATATCCCATGTTTTTATTGAATATACCTCCCTACCCAAAAATCATCCGTTTGTGGGTTTCGAACATACATGGTCGAGACCTATAAAAAAGTCTCGACTAACTCCCACCGAGACTGCTTCAAAAGTCTCGATCTCGATAGAAAGCGGTGAAGAACGAACGCTTTTTCAAATGTCTCCCTACCCAAAAATCATCCGTTTGTGGGTTTCGACTCCCTATAAAAAAGTCTCGACTAACTCCGATATCTCGATAGAAAGCGGTATAAAGACTATAAAGACATCTTGGTAGGAGCTAGCTAAGATCTCTTTAAAGGTCTCGGCTTTGTATGTCCGAAATTCACGGGCGACAAGAACAAACAAAAAATCTCAAAACTCCATACATGAAAACAACAAAAAAATTAATGGGTTTTTTCTCGAATTCGCTAGATATGCTTGATTCAATCAACATTTTTGTGTCTAAAATGCAAGATTCAAGCCCCAAATTGAAGCCTTAAATCCAACAACACAAAAACGACTAAAAAAACAACAAAAACCCCAAAAATCGACAAGAAAAAGGCGAGGAATGCAATCACGGCGTCAAACTGATGTGATTTCACCCAAATTTTTGGGATTTTAGGCTAGAGGTGTGGGGCGATTTGAGAGAAGGAGAGTCGGTTGAGTGACTTGGGTATGCATGGATGAGGTGAGCAGGGTATGGGTGAGCAAAAATGTAACGACCCAAATCACTAATAATTAATTTGCCCTAGTTAAGGGGTCATTGACTCGTGACGTGACCCGACGGTGGGTACACAGTCCGAAACTCGGCACAAAGACTGAGATGTATTCTACTTTTGAGTGATGGATGTCTAGTGTATTGTATGTGTGTTGCTGTCGCGCCAAGCGACACCAATTATAGTCCTAATTACCGAGCTACTATGGATTTGCAGTAGTGGTAAGCGGGGTCGAATCCATAAGGATTGGGATATTCCTTTTTAGGCTTTGGAAAAAATGGAGTTTTTTTTACATAAAAACTCAATTGCACTAAAAACTAAATGCGAAGAAAACAAAACTCAATTACTAAGAAAACATAAATCAATAAATGGGAAACTTTAGACCAAAGTGTGAATTGAAATTCAAAGGATTGGATTTGTTCATCGGTTTTTAAAAGATTGCTTTGGTACCAATTGTCATAAATAGGCTTATAGTGACTCTCGTCACCTAATTTTCCTCATGTCAGTGGAAGGAACGTGTGACACAACCACTTACTAACTAGACCCATCAAATCCCGAGTGCTTCATAAATTTTCAACGGACTAGCAACTTACACTCTATGATAACACCTATCATGAGTAGTAACTAGCGTCAAATTCTTCCACCTGTCACTTGGAAATTACAATACGTTGCTACCCTTCACATATCTCAACGACACAAAGGCACATTGATTTCCGACAGACAAGGCCATAATTTCTACCTAACGTGATCCCCTTACCGAGCGTTGGTAGGATCACTTGCAATGGTTTTTGACCGAAACTGGAGTACACATGCACTTACACAACGACAAGGGAAAAACTTAAAGTTCAAAGCCGTTGCCAAAAACCTCATAACAATAATGCAATCATGAATATGAAAATCAGAATTGAAAAATATTAGAATTGAAAGCGCAAAAACTTCCCAAATCCCAAAAAATCCTTAAAACTCAATCACATTGGTCTAGAACGTGGAATTTAGACACTCATTGACATGAAATCAACACTAAACTTTATTTAAATAATAGAAAACAATGCAAAAATCTTAAAAATGAAGTTTAAGACTTATAAAGAATGAGTAATATTATAGTTTTCTTCTACCCACTCTCTAGAGAAAATAAAAACAATAAGTTATGTTATCAACAAGTTTCTCAAGCCAAAAGGTTTTTAAGTCATTATAGGGCTTCCTATTTATAGTAGGGGTGTGATCAAAGCAAATCTAATCCCAAATCTTGTACGACGAGAGAATTGGAAACTGTCAATCTTTCATTTTGTCAAACATCGTACGTTCAAAGCTCCAAGGTATTGGGAATCGCTGAGGAAGCGCTATGACACTCTATTTTCTGGTTTTGTCTTGACACGAGCTAAGCGCCGAGCCAACGCCATACATTAATGCGAAGGCGCTCATATCTTTCTTGGAATTCGAGCTCTGGCTTCCTTTTGGGTCTTCATAAGGCTTCATCCGCAATATTTCTAGTGAGTTTCTAGTAATACATTCTGGTTTCATCCAGCGATTCCATGGTGATTCCTACACAACTGAAAGCTTTGGGCCTTTGTTCAGGTTTTGACTGAATTTTTGTGAGAAATCACTCATTTGTGTCCATAGCATATATTTACCCTAAAAACACAAAAACAAAATGATTAGGAGTATAAATGGAGATGAAAGTCTTGAAATTTATAGTAATATCACACTAAAATATAACACAATTGGTGACTTATCATGTGTACACTAATTAAGTTGAAATTTCTTTTATTCTTTACTTAATTCATTGGCGAATCGCAGGTAGAATAGTACTTTGGGATGCGTGCTAGAGTAGGACCCGAGTAGAGAGTGATATGGTAATCTTTAAAATTAATTTTCATAATTTAATGTGACCAAATATTTAACTTGCTTGGCAGATAGTATGAACGTAACCAAATAATGAACCTAAGTGTATAAATTAAACTAGGAGAATTGATTTGCCTCACGATCCTCACTCCACCATGATACTAGGTTGATGCGTATACTAATAGTGTTAAAAGGGGTGAGTTAGTGGAGTTGATGGAATAATTAGGAGCCCTTGAAGTGTGTATAGATGAGTGTAGTACCATAAGATGTATGTACAAGACTTGAAATACATATGAATATATATAAAGGTTGTCTTCTCATTTTCATGCAAACCAAAGCAATTGGAAATAAAGAAAATTCTAGATTTTCTTGCTTGCTGGTCACAAGGGTTTCAAAAGGGAAATTGAAATCATCCCATCTACAATTTAAAGCATCAAATCTAAGAGATCAAATAGAGCCCTAGGTACGTGTTTGGTGTATCTTTTTATGTATTTCAAGTTCATGAACATGGGGTTTTTATCAAAGAAATGAATTAAAGGTTTAATGTCACTGATTTTCTCATTAAAATGTTGCATTCAATTGTTTGTTATGATGCAAATGGGTTCTAAGTTCATAGGTTACAATTTTACAAGTTTTGAGCAAAAATGGGCTAAGATTTGAATTCCTTGCAAAATTCCACTCAATCTACTATATTGGATTTTGAAAATCGGCTTTAAAATGAGTTAGTTATGAATTTTTCAAAATTATGTGTTCTTGAACAACATAAATGAATTTTCTTGTAAAATGCAAGATTTATGACTTAAATTGATGTATTTTTGGTTAATGTGGGTTAATTAGGATTCATTAGGTCAAATCAACCTACAAGAAGCGAGAATCACTTGAATTGAGTCAAAATTTGGTGTTGAAGTTGTCATTATTTTCGTGCGCGTTGGGTTGTTGGAGAAGATGATGAATAGTATATGTGCCCACAAATGGATGTTTGTGCCTAAGGGACGCTCGTACCTGCAAAGGATGCCTGTGCCCACAAGGGACGACTTTGCCCACGAGAGATGTATATGCCCACGAAGGACATTTGTACCTACTAGGGACTTCTTTGCCCACAAGAAATGTTTGTGACCACATGGATTGTAACAACAATGTTATTACAACTATGCAATACAAAAGGTATCTAACACAGCTAAACTAATACAAAACGATAGCAAGAACCTAGAGAACTAGTGTCGGGTATTAGCCGCACGGTTTGAGGCGATAGTGGCCGGAGTAGCTTATGATATTGCGTGGTTTGAGGTAAGTAAACCTGTAAGGCACTTTTTATATTTCATTTCCATTTTATATTGTTGAGATTCAATCAATTGGACTGTTATAGCTATTCTACTCATGTGATTTCATGTATTGCTTATGTTCTTGTTTCGAGTAATTGTGATGATTCATGACATGATATTATATCTTGAGTCATTATCATTTTCTTATCTATCATCATGTTGAGATGATTCTTCCTTGCGTATCTTTGTATATTTTAAATTCAAATAGCATGTTACGGTGTTGTTGATATACTCGTTGAGTTTATCTTCTTGTTATTGTAGTTCATATCCATAAAATGCCTTCTTTATTTTCATAAATCTATGCTTCCATGTTTAATCTGTATGGACTTTGGTAATTTTCCCATGAGTTTAGGTTCGTCTATTGATGATATTGAGATGACACATGGGGCTAGAGTCCTTGGGGATCTTAGACTGCATTTTTTGATTTGATGTAACTCACGAATAGATGTAGTAGTCCTTACTAACTGATATGATGTAACTTACGGCTATATACTTAGGATAAGCTCATGTGACGAAACTCATGGCCGATTCCAGTCAACTTACTGGTTGATGTGATGTAACTCATGGCCGACAAAGTTCACCCGAGCTGATGTGATGAAACTCACAGCTCATGAACCTAGACTTATGAGGCTATATACTTCGGCTTCCTTTTTGTTTCTCATTTACTTAGTACATTATGGTAACTACTTGCTTAAGTCGTTTCGACATTATATTCTTGCCATTTGTGTTTTTTGTTACCTATTCCTTTTTATTTGGAAATGTGGACAAGTGGCCTCAGGATATGATCATTGGAATTGTCATCTTTGGTGACAATTGCAAATCCGTAGCAAGTCGGGCAAGGAGCAGATCGACGACTACCTTTGAGCCCTAGGTGATGCACTGTTACTCATTTTGTAGGTTTTTGGACTTTTAATGTATTTACTAACTTTATGTCTTTCATATACTTTTGGGTTGTATATTAGGTTGAGAGACTAGACTCCCCGACTGATACATATATTACATTATTCATTCGCCTATTTTGATTTACATATGATTGTTATTTCCCTAGTTTCCACATATAAGTTGTTGGGGAATGTGCTCTAGGTCAATCTACAAACATTGTTTATCTTATAATTTTAGTTAATAAAATAGAGGTTTTCATTTATTTTTTTTATTATAAGTAATTACATGTTTACCTTATAATAAGATCCATGAGTATTTGTTGAAATATCCTAAATGTCCCCAGTCGGTCATTATACTGGGAACTATAATGAATTAAAACTATTGTGAATCTTGATTGATGGTCATGTGATGATCTTGCATATAAGGATACGAATCGAGATCATGAGTACTTGTTAGGGAACAAGGTACTGGACCGATCCGCTAAGAGAACACCAGATGGATTAAGTTATAGGTTTTACTCACTACAGGTATATCATTTAGTTCTTTGACTTGAGATTACCATAGACTTCAATATTAGGAGCATGATAGTTTTACACAATCAAACGTTGTCTTTAATCAGACGATTATAAAGATTGTGATTGGTTACCATGTGAATAATATGTAAAGGTGTGTAATCAAGATATAATTTATCACTCTCATATAGAGAGATATCAGTGGATCCCTCGATATGATAGAATGATAATGGTTAAGTCCATGTGAATTGATATGATCAATATCACTTGGATGTTTTCAGTTTACCTAAAGATCGAGACTAGTATGATTGAGCATTAATGGTGACTTTCCATGCTTTATGTTTAATCAAAGGATATCGCACGACAAAATGATATGATATATGTTATTCATTAGGTTGTATCGATTTTGATATTCATGCTACTTGGGTAGTTATAATGTCTTGCTAGAGACCACTTATGACTTGTGTACCAAAATGGATTGAGTTGCACATAAAGAATGACTTTGCGCAATTTCAATTTATCAAGAGTTATGAATTTTATATGATAAAATTCATGATGATAACTTATTAATAGAGGCGTATATGTAATTTGCTTAAACTGCCTAAATACAATAGTTGTATTACTAATAGAATTTTAAGTGAGGGCTTATCTACACATATAAATAGAGGTTGAAACCCTAAAATGAAATAAGATTTTTGTGTTACTATTTTTAAGTTCTTTGGATTTTGGGAAAAAAAGAAAAATGTGTTCAATCTCTCTTAGGGCTAGCACTTCAAATTATGGTCACCGTTCATGTATGAATTCTCGATAGAAACACGTGCTTCAACATCTTCGAAATCGATCAATCAGAGAAGGAAATCATAGATTAAGGTATGATTTACTTTTGTAGATCAAGTTTAATGGAACTTATTTTCGATCTTGTTGGGTTTTTTTTATAATTTTTTATGAATTTTTCGATGTGTATGAACCCCAAAACCCAACTACGTGTTTTAAAACTGCTTTCGCACTAATATTAAGACTTATGCTAAATTGTTAAACTTAATTAAAAATCTTAATTAACTCCGAAAATCATAAATAACTAGATATGAGAAATACTTATCCTGAACATGAGTTACGAGACGAGTAGGACAAAAAGACAGACTAATACGTTGTTAAGTCTTACGTGGCATGGATTAAGACTTAATGACGAGATTATGCTGGTTGATGCCCTGTTTTGAGGTTGAGGTCGTGTTGGGGCATGTGCCATAGGTCAATCTATAAACAATGTTTATCTTATAATTTTAGGTAATAAAATAGAGGTTTTCATTTGCTGTTTTATTATAAATGATTGCATGTTTACCTTATAATAAGATCCAAGTATATTTATTGAAATATCCTAAATGTCCTTAGTCGGTCATTATATTGGGAACTATAATGAATTAAGACTAGTGTGAATCTTGATTGATGGTCATGCGATGATCATACGTATAAGGATACGAATCGAGATCATGAGTACTTGTTAGGGAATAAGGTACTAGACCGACCTGCTATGAGAACACCACATGGATTAATTCATAGGTGTTACTCATGATAGATATGTCATTTAGTCTTTCGACTTAAGATTATCATAGACTTCAATATAAAGAGCATGGTAATTTGACACAATCAAACGTCGTCTTTACCTGAACAATTAAAAAGATTATGATTGATTACCGTGTGAATAATATGTGAAGGTGTGTAATCAAGATATAATTCCTCACTCTCGTATAAAGTTAGATATCAGTGGATCCCTCTATATGTTAGAGTGTTAAATGGCTAAGTCTATGTTTAATCAAAGGACATCGATCACTAGTACAATTGAACATTTTAGGTAACTTACCATGCCTTATGTTTAATCAAAGGACATCGCGCGACAAAAGGATATGATATATGTTATTCATTAGGTTGTATCGATTTTGATATTCATGCTTCTTGGGTAGTCATAATGTCTTGCTAGAGACCGCTTATGAGTTGTGTATCAAAATGATTTTGGTTCGCTGCCAATGTCGTATAAACCTATTGGGTCGCACACAAAGAATGACTTTGTGCAATTGCAATTGGTTCGTAGTAATGAATTTTATATGAAAAAATTCATGACATAAAAGCCCTTACGATTTGTTATATGATAACTTATTAATAGGGGCGTATATGTAATTTTCTTAAACTGCTTAAATACAATGGTTGTGTTACGAATAAGATTTTAAGTGAGAGCTTATCTACACATATAAATAGAGGTTGAAACCCTAAAAATAAATAAGATTTTTGTTTTTAATATTTTCGAGTTCTTTGAATTTTAGAAGAGAAAGAAATATCATTTTCAATCTCTCTTGAGGCTAGCACTCCAAATTGTGGTTACTGTTCGTGTGTGGATTTTTGATAGAGGAAGCACAGTTAAACATCTTGGAAATCGAACAATCAGAGAAGTAAATCACGGATTAAGTACGGTTTACTTTGTAGATCTAGTTTAATAGAATTTATTTTCTTTCATGTTGGGGTTTTTCAAAATTATTTTGAGTTTTTTGCTGCTTATGAACCCAAAAACCCAACAAGCCGTTACAAGAAAACACTTTTATGTAGAGTGCATTTGGGTCGTTTCACATAAAAACTAATTTTTTTTAAAGTGGGGTTCATTTTGTAACGACCGATTTCCCTAAGTAGGTAATTAATTGTAATCAGAACACTAATTAACCCGAGTTAGGCTCATGGTTAAGCCTGACGTATTGCGATTAGTGCAAGGGTATTTTTGTATGAATGCATTTTGTTTGGTTGATTTGATTATGAATTAAATATACTATAGGCTATTGTTATGAATTAATATAAGCCTATAGTTGGAAAATAAACAATTAATTGATAAATTGTCGGTATGCACAGAGGGATACGCGGGGGTCGAGGATGACACACGTAGGATGTATAATAGTGTGCACGCTCGAGGGGGTTGTTGGCATGCCCGATGAATTTATAGGTGAAAAAAATACATAGGTATATATATATTTATATATAACCTATTGTTTTGAATTGAATTATTTATACCATTGGGTTGCCTCGAGATACGTGTAGCGTGGATCTCAAGGAGGTGAATAGTGCAAGAAGACATGACACGTTAGAGTGTGGATGGATTAGTCATGCCTCGAGATGTGTATAAACACATCTACATGACAATCAAGTGATGCATATATAAGCATGTATGACAAAAAATATAGGTTCTAGATATACCTCGAGATACATTTTATGATCTCTAAATAGATTAAAGGGTGCATGGAGTGAACTAGCTGGCTAGTGATGGAGGTGATTAAATGGATATCTATAAAATACAAGATCTACCTCGAGGTATGCGATAGATATCTTGAGGAGATCAATATATTTGATCCTATGTAAGGCGGTTAGAAGGTGATGAGTTTGTTAATAGCCATAAAGATTGTCCTCAAGATACGCAACATGTATATCGAGGAAGATAAAAATATAAAATAAAAAGAACTAAACCAACAGATCTGCCTCAATATTCATACAATGTAAATCTCGAGGAAATTAAAATATAAACCAAAAACCTCAACTTTTCATCTCATTGTTTGATCGAGTGGAAGAAATGAGAGCAGCTAAGGCTTTTATCAATCTAATGAGAGGATTATGAGTGTAGTTCGAAGGAATCAAAGGTTCAAACCACTATAAATCAGTGATCACCAATAATTAGGTAAGTTTAAAATTAGTTTTGAGCTGAATTCATATGTAGAAGATGAATTCGTTGTTAATTGTTGTTGTTGTTGTTGTTGATTTGAATGGACTAAGACCTCATTAGAGGCTTTCCCTAATGTTGCGGGAATGATTGGAATGTTGTTGTGAGGGTTGTTGATTGAAAAAAGGCTGCTGCCCTGTTCTTTATTATGATGCTCGACTATGGAGCGCACTCCCTATGACAGGGAAGCACGCTCTTATCAAGAACTGTAAGGAGCCCAGTTGGTGGAGCGCACCCCACCAAATGAGGGAGCACACTCCCACCCCAAAAACAACAAAAAAATGTGAAGTTTTTTTTTAGGTTTTTTCAAGGGTTTAGAGAATGGTTTTGGTATTTGACCTAAATTGATAACAACTAGTTTATTTTAGGTGTTTGATCGAGAGAAAAAAGGTTTAAGGATCTCGAGAGTTGTGTAAGTCAGTAAAAGTTAGGAAAGCCGATACATGTAAGTGGGACTCATTTATGTTATCAATCATGCTGCATAATTAATATATTAGCTCATGTAGCTTATGGACTGGGTTTAGGGCATTGTATTGTGACTCATGTTATTTAATGTTTTACAAATCAAACTTCGAAAGTGTAATGGATAGAGGCAATAACTTAAATGTAACGGAGTTGGTGGATAAGAACCAATCTCAGAGGACGATAGATAAGTACCTACCTCTAATAAAATGGTAGCTGGAACGGATATAGAAGTTGGCGGATAAGTATCAAGCTTCAATGACTAATGTGAGAGCGGTGGATAAGTACCAATCTTAAAATTAAGGTGGATAAGTACCTACCTCTAATAAAGTTGTAACTGGAATTTAATTCCAGTTCTAATTATGATACCATGTCTATACACTATCCATTTAGAGTTGGAATCTCAATGAGGAGTTAACGCATTCTATGAAATTTTACATAAGGCCTGTGTAGAATCCCTTAGGTTATGTTTTCGCGTAAGGGAGAGAAAGATTCTTATTTTCAAAAATAATTGAAAAGAAGGGACATAACACATTTGTGATATACTTATAACTTGCATCTGATATGTATTGTATATATCATTTTTTGTTATCCCGAGTAGCTATTATTGATTCATATCGTTATTCATTTATTCATTGATTACTAGTTGATAGTTGATTGGTAAATTGGTAAATGAGTATCACTTACTAAGCAAGTTGGAGCGCTCATTCCCCAATCAACATTTCAGGTTATCGACGTGTGCTTCGATTTAGAAATGGAGAAGATTAGGAGTTTATAGTCTTCTCTATGGTGTATTGATTTCTCTATTGTTTTATATATTGAATTAAATTACAGTTTTGTAATATAATACGGCTGGGGATTTTATATTACGACCGAGGTTTATACCGATTTTTATGTATCTTATGTTTTATCAAAAAAGTTTTAAATTCTGCTACGTTTTGTTTTAATTATTATTTGATTATTAAGATATACAAGTTGTGATTATAAGGTTGGAACGTAAGGCCGCTTGCTCTAGTTAAGTTTGGCTGGTATAACAGAGCTTAATTAGGGTTTCTAGCTAGGTATTGCCCTAATCGGGATAGGGGATGATACAATTTGGTATCAGAGCCTAAGTTTTATCACTTTTGAATGAGTTTCAAATTAAGTGGTAACTCTTATACAGTTTGGTATCAGAGACAAGTTAGAACCTCGGTAAAGTTGAGATATAACTCTAATACAGTTTGGTGTCAGAGCTAAGGTTATTAGCTCTGCTATATTATGGTATCAAGAAATAACTCTGATACAGTTTGGTTTTGGAGTTTAAGTTTAAGGTTTTCCATGGTTTTAAATCAAGTAATAACTCTAATACAGTTTGGTATTTGAACATTTGATAATCGATTATATCGATGTTTTGGAGGGTAATAATAAAACAAAAGCTCGAGATATGTTATTTATTGGGTTTACTATATCTATGTGATATATATATATATATATATATATATAAGTGCTATGTCTTTTCGGGATGATAATAAGATAGTTTATGTCCATCAATATCTCAATAATTGAGAAAGTATTAAGGATTAAACTTCATAGAAACCTAAATCTAAATGGTATATGGAAAAAGGAAAGACATAAAAATCTTATAAGGATAAGAAGTGAACTTATTTTTTATTGGATAGTCTCTAATGGTATTTATTCTCATATTATTAGATTAATAATAATCAGTGCAGAAGGATTGATTGAACTTGGATTTTGAGACAAATATTAGGATAATGGATATTGATAAGAAAGTGATTTCCAATGAAACTCAAAGGTGACGATTCACTTTCAATAGAAGATATACTAGTATTATAACTAGTTGATAAAAAATGAAATGACGTTGTGCTGGATTCGCAGGTACGCAAAGGAAAGTAAGGGTAAGGTTGATAATTTAAAAAAACGTGATGAAGAAATGGATAATGTTGAGAGTATAAAGAACATTGGAAAAATGTGATTTAGATTTTTATTATTCATGGATAACATGATAAATATTGAAGTTATGATATTATGATTATGTGAATTAAGAATGCTAGTCATTCTTAAATTGGGGAGTATTAATGAATTAAGTAAAGATAAAATTGTGAATTAAGGCCGAGTAAGTGTTGATGGTTTGAAATCCTATAGGTCATCAATTACTTGACAAAGTCTTAAATTCTCAATTATAAAATAATGAATCAAGTGTTGTAATGAGAGGAAATATGATAACAATTGTGAAAGGTAAAGAAATCAAGTTTGAAGTTATGCATTAATAGTGATTCTCTAGACAAATAAAACGAAATGTTATTCTTGACTGGATAAGTAGTTGAGAATAATTCACTTAGCCGGATAAGTAGTTAAATGAGAGGAATAGAATCTAGAGAATGATAAAAAGAAGGTATGTTTTACTCTATGTATGATGGTTTAAAGTCATATAGAGAGAATGGTTGAACTAATGTCACATGAATATAACTCAGGTTATATAATATTCTCAACCAGATAAGTAGTTGAGAATATTTCGCTTGACAAGATAAGTAGTTGAATGAGGAAAGTGAAATCTAATCATGGTTAATATATTATTCTTGACCGGATAAGTAGTTGGGAATAACTCACTCGGTCTAGAAAAGTAGTTGAGTGAGGAAGGAAAAAATTGAAATAATGGTTAAAAGATGAGGTGTTTCTCTGTTATGATGGTTTAGAATCATACAAATAGTATATTATCTTTTAAATTTCAAGGACGAAATTACCTTAAGTTGGGGAGAAGGTAATGACCGATGTCCTAATTAGCCTGAGTTAGGCTCGTGGTTAAGCCCGATGTATTGCGATTAGTGCATGGGTCATTTGTGTGAATGTATTATGTTTAGTTGATTTGATTATGAGTTAAATATACTATAGGGTATTGTTGTAAATTAATATAAGCCTATAGTCAGAAAATAAATAATTAATTAATAAATTGTCGGTATGCACAGAGTGACATGCCTGGTCAAGGATGACACGCGTAGGTTGTACAATAGTGTGCACGCTCGAGGCTGGTTGTTGGCGCGCCCGATGAATTTATAAGTGAGAAAATACATATGTATAAATATACATAATTGATATATCTGTATAAATATATACAACCTATAGTTTTAATTGAATTGTTTAAACCATTGGGTTGTCTCGAGATACATATAGCGTGGATCTCGAGGAAGTGAATTGCGTACGGAGGCAAGAGATGTTAAAGTATGGATGGATTAGTAATGCCTCAAGAAGTATTATATCTATATAAATAAGCATGTATGCCAAAATATAGGTTCTAGATATACCTCGAGATACATTTTATGATTTCTATATAAATCGAAGGGCGCATGGAGTGAGCTAGTTGGCTACTGAAGGAGGTGATTAAATGGATAGCTATAAAAAAGATCTACCTTGAGATATGCAATACGTATCTCAAGGAGATCAATATATTTAATCATAAGTAAGGCAGTTAGAAGGTGATGAGTTTGTTAATAGTCACAAAGATTGTCCTCGAGATATGGCAACATGTATCTCGAGGAAGATCAAAATATAAAATGAAAAGAACTGAACCAACATATCTACCTCGAGATCCATGCGATGGGAATCTCGAGGAAAACAAACTATAAACAAAAAACTTCAATTTTCATCTCACTGTTTGATCGAGTGAGAGAAAGGAGAAGCGGCTGAGGGTTTTATCAATATGAGGAGAGGATCGCAGGTGTCATTCGAAGGAATTGAGGATTCAAACCACTATAAATAAGTTATTGTCACTGATTGGATAAGTTTAAAATTAGTTTTAAGTTGAATTCATAAGTAGAAGATAAATTCGTTGTTAATTGTTGTTGTTATTGATTTGAAATTGACTAAAATCTCATTAGAGGCCACCCTGATGTTGTGGAGAGTGATTTTAATGTTGTTGTGAGGGTTGTTGATTGAACAAGGGCTATTAGCCTATTTTCTGTTAGGATGCTCGACGATGGAGCGCGCTCCTTATAGCAGGGAAGCACGTTACGATCAAGAACTGTAAGGAGCCCAGTTGGTGGAGTGCGCTCCCACCCTAAAAAATAGCAAAAAATACTGAGTTTATTATAAGTTTTTTTGAGGGTTTAAAGAATAGTTTAGGGGTCTTAAACTTGTGGTATTTGACCCGAATTGATAACAACCGGTTTAGTTTAGGTGTTTGATCAAGAGAAAAAGGTTAAAAGATGCAGAGAGTTGTGTAAGTTTGTCAAATCCCAAAATTTTTAAATCGATAAATTATGGCTAATTAGGGATTAATGAAGCCTAATTATGGTTTTGGCTGATTCGATAGTTAAAGATCGGTGAAATTGAGATTTTTAATTAATTTTATTTTTGTGTGATGTGTGCCAAGTGTTATGTACTATATATTTTTTTATTTTGTGAAATTCAAGTTAACCGAGTAAATTAGATATTTACGAAGTTTTATCTCGAGATATGTGTCGAAATAAGTTCCGAGAGAGTTAAAATGTTGACCAAAACCTTTGTTTTAAATTTCGCGAAAAATATTTTTAATTAAGTTTTAAAATTTGAGTTTTGTATGTTAATTGGATTTAATGAGCCAATATGAGCCCCACACCTCGAATTGCGTGCGAGATGAGTTGTCCGGGAATTTCGAAACGCATTGCTAAATTCTTTAATTTTTGGCGGAATTAGGGTATTTTTCAGGGTTTAATTTGGACAACTAATGAGGAGATAAACATGAAAATAATTAAGAAAATGTTAAATGACCTAAAAAAGTATTGTTGTTATATGGTTTAGGATAAAAATACAAGGGAATTATGGTCATTTGTGTAACGGCCCATTTTAATAATGTCTATTCAATTTACAGACACGAACGCCAGCTCGGATCTACGTAGACGCCGCGGTAGGCTAGGACACACGGGAACTCAGGTATGGAAGTTTATGGTATGTTGGTTGCTTATTTGCGGTGTAATTTATTCAAATACATCACATGTGTGTATGTTGCAAAATAATACGTGTGAGGGTGTGTGAACGATATTCGCCTCGATATACGTGTCGACGCGGATATCAGGTAGTCGACGAGATCGAATATTAGGTCAGGGAAACGAAAAAACACAAATTGAATAAAAAGATTTGCCAAGTAAATAATATGGAACAGATATTTGGGTGGCTAGCGATGCGACGATGCGGCGGTACGCGTATATCACGGTTCGGACGCGAAACCGGCGTTGAAATGCCGAAAACACGGCGAGTGTATTAGGCATGTCACATTTAGGTGTCAAGACATCTAACTCAACAACAACACTTGTCCAAATTCAACAACACGTGTCCACTCACCTCACCTACACCTACACCTCACACACACACTCCATGCACACACACACACCCGATCGGGAGACCGAGAGGAGAAGAAGAAAAGGAGAGGAGGAGGAGAAGAAGGAACGCGCAAGGAAGGAGAAAAGAGAAGGTGGAGACGTCACGATCGAGGTGAGTCTCAGTGGTTTTTTTATTGTGGGTTTCGGTTGGTTGTGGTGGCGAGACAAGGGTTCGGCCATGGAGGCCGAACCGGGTCGCGGTGGTGATGGCAAGGGTGTCTCCCCTGCCATCGATTCCACCGGGGTTGGGGTGGAAAGCAACCCCAACCCAAACCACAGAGAATTAAAAAAATAAAATAAAATATGTTTCCCGATCGAACCAATTTTCACTGGCAGCGCGCGCGTGCGCTCGTGTGCACCCACTTCATGGGCCGGGCCCAGAACGGGCCAGGCTTGGCCCATGGGCCGAGCCTGGACATGTTCTAGTCCAGGGACGGGTCAAGTCTGACCCATTTGGGTCGACCCGACCCAAACATAATTAAAAAAAAAAAGAACAATGAAAGAAAATTTTGGAAAAATTCCGAAAAAACTGGGAAAATTTAGAAAAAAATATATTTCGATAAAATAAATAAAAATTGATAAATTTCTATGAAAAATAAAATATTTGGATATTTCGGACGCGACTTTCGCGGGGTTTTTGCCTCGAAAAGCGCAAAATGGGCAATTTGGCCTAAACATTTAGAAATTGGTCATACTAAATCAAAATTATTGATAAATGGACATAGGTTGACACGGGTGATCAATTGGCGACCAAGGACTCTGTGGACTTGGACTCGAGGATTGATTACGGGGTATCGGAGTGCGTTGTGAGGTTTGTAAAACCCAATGGAAAAACTCTTGAGTATTTATTTTGCTTTATAATTCCATTCAATTCCAGTATTTCCTTGTGATTTTTCCTATATTTATATCTTGTCGTTGTTTGCACGGTTGGTTGAGTTACTCCCACCGGATTTTTCGTTGTGTGTCTATGCATTCTAGACCATAGCATGTGTATCAAGAGTTCTCGGTGGATAACGACCCGAGCTATTGAACTGCTACATGTGTCGGTGTGTCGTATGTCTACGCCGGCCACCGAGAGGGATCATGTGATAGCTAGTTGGGTGCGCCCACTAGTGGGATCCTGGAAGGGAATCCTGAAGTATGGTTTAGTCTGACTGAAACAGACACACGCATTTGCACTTTATTATTATCTATGCATGCGACGCCCTACTTACAATTGTCTATTTACATTTCGCATGTTTATTTAACAGTATTTATTGACTTCCACTTATTATATGAATGCTCGGAGGAGTTCCTTGGGATTTTACTGACTGGACTTGTAATCCATTTTCTTCTGTGATGATTAAGTGCAAATCCGAGTACAAGTAAAGGCAAGGGGATCTTAGGCGACTACCTCTGACTGCCTACCTCTGAGGATTACTTGTACGTGTGATTATTTTGATATTTTGATACTTTTGGGAACTGGGGAGTGACATGACATTGTACATATATACTTTACATGGTACACTCGTCTACCTTTATACATAATACTTTGTAGGGTTTTTCCACAGTAGGATTTGTTAAATTGATTAATATTCATTGCATTTAAGTACAACTTCCGCTTCATATGTCATTTATATGCTGTACACACAAGTGGATGCAAATTTTGAGACAAGACAAGGACGGGCAGGTGCCGTACACGTATAGGAGGGCCGACTGGCAAGGAGTACACGGAGACACGTCACCCCGGGGTGGCGAGGGCCGCCGCAGTTGGTATCAGAGCAAATAGGAAGTTCTAAGACACTAAAACTTAATCAACAAACTTAGATGTGGAAAACTCGAAGTTAGGGCCTTAGAACTTTAGTTGGGAAGTGATGTGAGGCGGGTAGAGTTAGAACTTAAACGCGTGTTATTTGTTCATCTTATTAGATGATATACGTATATACCTCGAGACTGATTCAGTGCGCATTCTCGATGCAGATCATGAACGGACAGTTCGGTACGCCAGTTGAGACTGGACAGACTAGTGATGCGGTTAGGGATGTCCTGGTTACGACGAGTGTATAGGATAGACTCTCGGCACCGGAGACACAGATGGCCGAGGTATTGCGGCTATTACGAGAGCAGATCGCAAAGATCGGCGGCACCCACTTTAGCTAGAGAGCCGATGCAGCGTGTGCCGCACCGTACCAAAGAGACAGCTATTGTTCAGGTGGTACCCTAGACACCGATTCGGGGGTAGCAATGGAGGCACCCACGAGATCGCTATCGCGATTGTCGTTCCTTCTTTGGAGACGTCGACTCTTATGCCTCCACTCACGACTATGGACCAGGCTACTGCCACCCCAGTTGCTGATACTCCTACCACATCGTCATTCGTACTGGCATCAGAGGCGAAGTTATTGAGGAGTTTTGAAGTTCCAGCCTGGATTCTTTTATGGAGGAGGTGACCCCGAGGTCTGCAGGGAGATGGATAGTGTCTCATCGGCGTTTCCATAAGGCGATGAGGAACGATGAGACATTACAGGCACGACTTTCGGGAGCCTGTTTGAAAGGGCATGCGCGCCTCAGTGGACGACATGTACGAATACTCATCCGAACCGACGACATGGGCTGAGTTCAGGGAGTTATTCTACGATCAGTACATACCTATGGAGGTTAGGTTGAGACTGAGGGAGGAGTTCCTGGCCCTGAGACAGGGTAATCGGACCTTGATGCAGTATATGGAGAGGTTCCGACATTTGCTTCAGTTCTCTCTAGATGTCGCCGGACAAAGCGCTTACAGATCTATTATTTCACCAGAGGGGTTGATGACAGGATTGCGTCAGCAGTTGTCTCGACCGGAGCCACGACTCTGCAGGAGATCTTTGACAGGGAATTGGCCCATGAGACATACATACTGCAGAGGGCTGGCCTACGTGTGACTGGGAGGGAAGTACAGTCAGGGCAGAGCTCTCAGTCTAGTCAGAGGTAGAAGAGACCGATGGATCGTCCGGATAGAGGCCGGAGAGATGATAGACGGATAGGGGCTAATGGGACGAGTTTCAGGGCAGTCAGTTTCGATAAGAGCGACATCTTGTCCTTAGTACGGCTGCTGAGGATAAGATATACCCTAAACGAATATGTCGAGACGTGATGATAGAGGTGGATGGACATCAGCTACCAGCGGATCTTCGAGTATTGAAGTACTTAGAGTTTGACACACTGCTCGGGATGGATTGGTTAGCATCTTATCATGCACGGATAGATTGTTACGGCAAGAGGATAGAGTTTCATATTCCTGGAATACCGAAGTTCGTATTAGTTGGATCGACAACTGACTTACCCATCACGAGAGGCTGACTAGCTAAAGCGCGAGAGATGGAGGCGTTTGCGGCGATAGTTGAGCGGAAGGTTCGAACGAGGTCCGGATTGAAGACGTTCCGGTGGTTCGGGATTTTGTCGATGTATTTCCAGATGATTTACCCGGATTGCTACCGCCACGAGTTGTTGAGTTCATAATCGAGCTGATACCAAGGACGCAGCCGATTGCCATTAGACCTTACCGGATGGCACCAGCGGAGTAGGAGGAGGTGAGACGACAGTTGGATGAGCTGTTGGAGAAGGGTTTCATTCACCATAGTATGTCACCTTGGGGAGCTCCAGTACTGTTTGTGAAGAAGAAGGATGGAACGATGAGGATGTGCATCGACTATAGGAAATTGAATCAGGTAACTGGGAGGAACCGTTACCCACTTCCTAGGATTGATGATCTGTTTGATCAGCTGGCGGGTGCCAGATTCTTCTCGAAAATTGACCTTCGCTCAGGTTATCACCAGTTGAGGATTCGAGAAGAGGATATCCATAAAACTGCTTTTAGCCAAGATACATATTATTTGAGTTCATAGTCGTGCCGTTTGGGCTGACGAACGCTCCAACGATTTTCATGGATTTGATGCATAGGGTCATGAGGTCATATTTGGACAGATTCGTCATCGTGTTCATCGACGATATCTTGATCTACAGCAGGACTCGTGAGGATCACGAGGGACATCTCAGGATAGTTTTGACGACACTGAGGGAGCACCGACTGTACGCCAAGTTTAGTAAGTGTGACTTTTGGCTAAGTGCGATGAGATTCTTGAGCCATGTCATCAGTGAGCAAGGTATCTCAGTGGATCCAGAAAAGATTCGGGCGATCATTGATTGGAAGACGCCTGAGTCTGTGGTTGATATACGGAGTTTCCTTGGATTGGCCGGATACTACCGGTGATTTGTGCATGATTTTTCCTCGATCAAAGTACCAATGACGAGACTGACTAAGAAAGATGTCAGATTTGACTGGTCAGATGAGTGTGAGCAGGCCTTTTGTGAATTGAAGCGGAGATTGACATCTGCACCAGTATTGACATTATCGAAGCCGGACAAGACCTTGACAATATATACGGATGCGTCGGGCATTGGTCTTGGATGTGTGTTGATGCAGGATGGTAGACCAGTTGCCTATCTTTCCAGACGGTTGAGACCCCACGAGGGGAATTATCCAAAGCACGACCCGAGCTTGCGCGGTCGTATTTGCACTGAAGGCTTGGAGGCACTGTCTCTATGGAGTGTGATTCGTGTTATATACAGATCACCAGAGTTTACGGTACATTTTCACTAAAAGGAGAGCTGAATATGCGACATCGGAGATGGCTGGAGTTGCTGAAGGACTACGACTTCACTATTCAGTATCACCTTGGCAAAGCGAACGTCGTAGCAGACGCATTGAGCATGAGTGGAATCGACAATCGATCATTATGTTATGCGAGATGACACATGAACATGGTTTATTACAGGCATCATCAGTTATGTGCATGGTCGAGTTGTCGACTATGGCAGAACATCACATTTGTTGTCAGTTGAGGATACCGACCGTATCGATTGAACGGGTTGCCGAGTGTCAGAGGGCTGATGGGCTCTATGAGTGGGTCAGTGGTCTGTCACGGAATCCAGAATGCACTGATTGGGCATAAACCACATATCGATGTTTGAGATACCGAGGGAGATTGTGGATACCTGTGGATCAGGAGATACGGAACGACATATCGGTTAGCGTTACCTGTCGAGTTAGCTGGGGTTCATCCGACATTTCACATTTCCATGTTAAGACTCGCAAGGTCAGGGCCGAGACCGATGATTGAGTTGGGACAGGTGGAGATATAGCCTGACGTGACTTATGAGGAAAGACCGATAGAGATCGTTGACCGTCGAGTACAGATTCTCCGGAACAGGGAACTCGCAAAGGTCCTAGTTCGTTGGTAGCATCATAAGACGGAGGGACTCACCTGGGAGCTCGAGTCGACGATGAGGACGCGATACCCTCAACTATTATCTGGTGTGGGACTTTAGTTACAGTTAAATTTCGAGACAAAATTTTATTTAGTTGGGAAGAACTGTAACGACCCATTTTAATAATGTCTATTCAATTTACAGACACGGACGCCAGCTCGAATCTACGTGGACGCCACGATAGGCTAGGACACACGGGGACTTAGGTATGGAAGTTTATGGTGTGTTGGTTGCTTATTTGCGGTGTAATTTATTCAAATAAATCGCATGTGTGTGTGTTGCAAAATAATACATGTGAGGGTGTGAACGGTATTCGCCTCGATATACATGTCGACGCGGGTATCAGGTAGTCGACGAGACCGAATATTAGGTCGGGGAAACGAAAACACACAAATTGAATAAAACAATTTGCCAAGTAAATAATATGGAATATATATTGGGTGGCTAGCGACGCGGCGGTACGCTTATATCACGGTTAAGATGCGAAATCGGGCGTCGAAATGCCGAAAACACGGGCGAGTGTCTTAGTCGTGTCACATTTAGGTGTCAAGACATCTAACTCAACAACAACACTTGTCCAAATTCAACAACACATGTCCACTCACCTCACCTACACCTACACCTCACACACACACTCCATGCACACACACACACCCGATCGGAGGCCCGAGAGGAGAGAGAAGAAAAGGAGAGGAGGAGGAGAGAAGAAGGAACGCGCAAGGAAGGAGAAAAGAGAAGGTGGAGACGTCACGATCGAGGTGAGTCTCGGTGGTTTTTTTGATTGTTGGTTTCGATTGGGCGTGGTGTCGAGACAAGGGTTCGGCCAGGGAGGCCGAACCGGTCGCGGTGAGTGTGCGGCAGGGGTGTCTCCCCGCCATCGATTCCACCGAGGTTGGGGTGGAAAGCAACCACAAACCAAACGACAGAGAATTAATAAAAAATATGTTTCCCGATCGAACCGGTTTTCACTGGTTCGATCGGATGAAGAAGGTGCACACGCGCATGGGTCGGGCCCCGAGACGGGCTAGGCTCGGCCCCCATGGGCCGAGCCTGGACTGTTCAGGTCTAGGGCTGGGTCGAATCCGACCCATTTGGGTCGACCCGACCCATTTGGGTCGACCCAACCCAAACAGAAAAAAAAAAGAAAAATGAAAGAAAATTTTGGAAAAATTGGGAAAATTTCAAAAAAAAAATATTTCGATAAAATAAATAAAAATTGATAAATATCTATGAAAAATAAAATATTTGGATATTTCAGACGCGACTTTCGTGGGGGTTTTGCCTCGAAAAGTGCGAAATGGGCAATTTGGCCTAAATTTTTAGAAATTGGTCGTACTAAATCGAAATTATTGATAAATGGACATAGGTTGACATGGGTGATCAATTGGCGACCAAGGACTCTGTGGACTTGGACTCGAGGATTGATTACGGGGTATCGGAGTGCGTTGTGTGGTTTGTAAAACCCAATGAAAAAACTCTTGAGTATTTATTTTGCTTTATAATTCCATTCAATTCCAGTATTTCCTTGTGATTTTTCCTATATCTATATCTTGTCGTTGTTTGCACGATTGGTTGAGTTACTCCCACTGGATTTTCCGTTGTGTGTCTATGCATTCTAGACCATAGCATGTGTATCAAGAGTTCTCGGTGGATAACGACCCGAGCTATTGAACTGCTACATGTGTCGGTGTGTCGTAGGTCTACGCCGGCCACCGAGAGGGATCAGGTGATAGCTAGTTGGGTGCGCCCACTAGTGGGATCCTGAAAGGGAATCCTGAAGTATGGTTTAGTCTGACCGGAACAGGCACACACATTTGCACTTTATTGTTATCTATGCATGCGATGCCCCTACTTACAGTTGTCTGTTTACATTCGACATGATTATTTAACAATATTTATTGACTTCCACTTATTTATATGAATGCTCGGAGGAGTTCCTTGGGATTTTTCTTACTGGACTTGTCATCCATTTTCTTCTGTGATGATTGAGTGCAGATCCGAGTACAAGTAAAGACAAGGGGATCTTAGGCGACTCCTCATTTACCTCGAGGATTACTTGTACGTGTGATTATTTTGATATTTTGATTCTTTTGGGAACTGGGGAGTGACATGACATTGTACATATATACTTTACATGATACAGTCGTCTACCTTTATACATAATACTTTGTAGGGTTTTTCCACAGTAGGATTTGTTAAACTGATTAATATTCCTTGCATTTAAGTACAACTTCTGCTGCATATGTCATTTATATGCTGGACACACAAGTGGATGCGAATTTCGAGACATGCAAAGGACGGGCAGGTGCCGTACACGTGTAGTAGGGCCGGCTGGCAAGGAGTACACGGAGACACGTCACCCCGGGCCGGCGAGGGCCGCCATAGTTTTTCACCATTTTTAATCAAAATGAAAAATTGAAATAGGGTCCTTCATCTTTGTTGGACATTGTTCACCTCCTCCACCGTCTCTCTCACTAAGCTTGCTATCCCTCTCGTCTCTCTAGTATGATTCCTTTTTTTTTTTTTTCTCTTCTCTCTCTCTCTCTCTCTCTCTCTCTCTCTCTCTCTCTCTCTCTCTCTTCATACTTTCAATTGGATTATGGGGAGCCGTGAGCTCCCTGCCCAACCTCTATGGGGTTGAACACCTAACACGTGTCAAGTGTGCACAATAATAAGTTTTGCGTATATTTATAGCTTGTAGTAGTGATAAGCGGAATATCGTCTCCACTGGGATTTTGCAAACTTTAAAGGAAAGTGTTTATTTTTGGTTTTTATCAATTTAGTTAATCTAATTAGACGGAAATTAAATTATTAAATAACTAAAAACTATGATTACTAACTTAAATAACCAAACTAACTAAACTAATTTAAACAATTCAAATGCAAACTAAATTAAACAACATTCAAATTCAATTCAATATAAATAAACAAACATCTAAACAAACCCCCACTAGACAATGTAATATACTTGGATTGCATTTCAAACATTAGAACATACCATCACTTCATAGCATAGTTATAATCATAACACATATGGAATCTTGGAATCATTAAATCCTACTTCATAATAGGTTGATAGCCTTTAGCGAGCCACTAATTTTCCTAAAATCAATGAAAATGCCACATTCTTATCATTGTAAATCTACCATTTGGATAAAATGCAACACCGTAGAAATACGATAGCATTACACTTAATGAAAATCATGCCTAATCTAAGCCAATATTAACCGAAGCCGCATAATAAACAACTTAGAACACAATCACCTAAGACATCTACTTGGGAAATGCCCTATAGACTAATCCTCGTTACTACTTCTATAATTGTTTTCAATAACTATAGACATAGATTCAGAATCATAATACCACAATACAAATTCATGACTATGCATGCAATACTAATCTTCATTAATTGTAATACGCAAAAATAACTTATTAAATCCGTGGTTGACATGTATGAATAGATTTAAAGCATTAAGTTCATGATTCCTTAATTATAACTATATAGCAATCCAAAGTATACTACATTTCTAGGGTTTGTTTAGATTAACAAACTACTCATTCGTGCTGGAAATAAATAACACAATAATATAATAGAAAAAAACATAATTAAATAAATATTTCTTAATGAGTTAAACAAAGCTCCAATATTTCTGAAAATATAAACTCAATAAAAACTAAACTCCGTTAAAAATAATAAAAGAAAAAAATAAATTAATTGGTCGAGAGAGCAGAAGATACTAAACAAAACCCTAAGATCTATATATATATCAAGCCCTTCAATTTGGTCTATGGAAGAGAGAAAAGTGAATTTTGTGGGTTAATTAGTGTCTCATCCGCTTAGGAAGATCTGATGGTTACGGTTTATTTTTTATTGGGGCATCGGACAAGTAGTAGCGTTTAATTGGTTGAATTTGCTGTCTTGGTTGACGTGTCAAGGTCTGGTTGGTTACTGCTATTGTGCTGACGTGGTATGCGACTAGGAGAGTGACACGTGGATGGCGTTGGTGGGCAAAAGGCGCTGGAGAAGTCATGCGAAGCTGTCGGAGGTCGTATTAATGTGTATCTCGAGGCAGATCACCGACTAACGTAAGGAAAAAATTCAATCTCAAGAATCACCATCAATCTGGGAGTGTGTGCGAGTACATATCTCTAGGACGATCAAAGCCATGTTTGCTTTTCACCTAAACCGATATGATGTGCGAATCTCGAGGCTTGACAAAGGGCTTTGGTGACTAAGTGACTCAAGTGTGTCTCCTTCCTGCATCACCTGGTTGCACCTCTCTCTTAATCAACTATGGAATGCGTGTCTCGTGGCTAATAAGATGGTAGCTGAATAAACTACAAGAATAACTTATACTTAGTCATTTTTTAGACTTTTCTCAATTAATGCTCCACCATACTTCTTCTAAACCACACCATAATATCAACACGGACCAATGTGGGTCATTCCAAGCTATCTTGAAGTGCATGCAAACTCGTTTTTCAATGCTTAACACTAAAAACACTTCAAAAGACCCTCAATTATCTCTATTTCAACAAATTGTCTATAAACCACTCTTAATTAAATTCTTCACTTTTAATCCTTCTTTTTTCTATTTTTTCACTTTTCCTATTTAAATCCTTAAATCACAAAAACAAGAGAATACCAAGTGTAATATCATCATTTTCATCCAAAATTAACCTAACACTATAAGATATGTCTAATTATTGACTTGTCAAATACCCTAAAACTCAGCACTTTGCTATGCCGAGCAAATGAATACTTTAAATCATTTTTTTAAAAACTGATTTCAAATTAATTATTCATAAATTTAAATAATAGAAATTTGAAAATAGAAGTAATTTTCAAATGGAAACATATTACCCACAAGTAAATGAAATTTATGATGGAATAAAATAATTTAAATAAAATGAAACATCCCTTAATGATAACTCAACTACCCAATGCAACACCCTTTTGGAACTTAAAGTTCAAACCAAGGTTAGTAAACAATGTAGATTTTCTCTATCTTCACTGACAAGCATCAAGGTTATGATAACTAGTACAGAATCTCAAAACACAAAACCACTAATTAATTTTAATTTTAATTTTAAAAAATACTTTATAATAATACCACAATCAAAATCAATAGGAATTTTGCCAAGATACCAATGAATATGTCTTTAAGAACATGTTAGATTAAGAAATACTTCAAGTACTCAAGTTAAATCTTTTCTTCGAAGAGTTTATGAACATCCATTTTTTTCATCTCTAATTTTCTTTCTACTTCATTCTAATTATTTTTTTTTAACATATTTCTTTTACTTTTTGCTTTTGAGTCCCTGCTCCACTTCCTTTGGACATTCTCATATTTTTTCACTATAGATTCTCTGCTTTATTTCCTTTAGAATCTATAGGACTCTATATATCTTTGTAAACTCTTTTTAACACTTCTCACTATCCACTAAAGGTAAAGAAAATATTCTTTCAAACTTATAGAATTTCATTGGTTTCTAACCCATTTCTTCTTTTGGTATAATAACTTTCTACATATATACTATAAAATACTTAATCAATAGCTTTTGTATCATAAGATTCATGGAAATCTGTCTTGTTCATCTTGCAATATTGTTTCGATCTTCTACCTATTCTCATGATTAACATAAGGCATTCAATTTAGTGTATATATCAACTAATTAAGTTAATAAAAAGGGCATGAAATTGATTCATTCCATCATATAATTCACTTGAGTAAATAAAAATACCACTTTCATTCAAAAAATCTATTATACGTTCATTATCATTCTTACTAAAAGTAAAGTAAAATGAAAATCGTACTTACTTGAATTTGGAAGAAATTTGAAAAATTTCATCAACTTACTTGAATATCGAATTGAAAGTAATTCTGAACTTTTCTTCTACCTTTCTTTTCTTTCCTTACTTTCTTTGCTATCCTTTTCACACTTCACTTAAAATATTCTAAACTCATTCCAAAACTTGTTCTCGAGGTTTAAAAATTAAGTCGGGTTTCCAACAAAATATATATACCACGTGAAGTATAAATGAATTGATATAATTATAAATTAGATAATCAGTAAACAATTTCGTAAGTAATTCAAGTCATGCGATAGACAAACACCAAAACCCCCCAATTTCATTTGAAACTTAGTCTCAAATAAGTTTGTATGTAAAATTCAATCCACTCATTGTAAATAGAAATAGTTCGAAAACTCAATTTAAATAAAAATTATCACACCACTCCCATACTTGTATTATAATTGAAAACATTCGACATCAAAACCAATTTTTGAGCAAAAAATTTCAAAATTCAAGCTCTATCCTATATAAAAATCTAAGAATCCATGAAAAATTGAAAATATAATAAATAAAAGGCTATGGTTCTCATTGATTACTTTCTTGAAAGTTATTCTTTCAATATTGGGTCTTTAAAACTCCTTTAAAAACCTCCTCCAAGCTCCAATTCAAATTTCCCTTGCTCTAGCCATAGTTGGCTCTACATTTTCAAAACTCACCAAAATTTGGGTTGAATGTGTGAGGATTGAAGTGAGAATCAATTAAATACACTAAAAATATAGCTTTGGAAGGTTGAATCTAGTCAAAAGTTTGGTCTCTTGATTGAAAAGTTGCAATGGCTTGTAAGTGTGAAATGTGGTAATTTTGGGTTTTTATTTAAGAAATACGTATTAGTTCTCAACGAATCAGGGTGTAAGTAGATTTGCTGGGAAATTGCTGCCTAAATCACTGAAAAATGAGTCATAGTGGCTCAATGATATATTCAGCGAATCCTACTTATAAGTTCAAATTGGTGACAAATCACTGACCTGGATTTTCACTAAAAACTCTTCACGTTGCTGCTGATTTTCTCTGTGAATTCAAGTTAAACTGAAATTGCTGGGAAATCGCCAGCTTATTTTAACTGTTTGTTCGAATTAAATCAATTTTCCCATTTAATTATCTCATATATATATATATATATTCAATAAAGGTAGAATTGTTCAAAACTTAAAGAATTTAACTATAAGATGTATTAAATAATATATTTCATTACCATAAATAGCTAATTAACATAAAAACTATTACATAAAACAATATAATATAGAAATGAATTGGCTCGATCAACCCCCTTGCATGAAATTATTCCAGAATTAAATTCCTACAATATCCCCATTATAAGAGTCAAAAGTTAAAAGAATATAAAAACAACTAACTAATCCTAATACTAAAATTGAGAATAAAGATAGAGTGTAAGGTGCCTCCCACATAGCGCTTTTGTTTACTATCATTGGCTCGACTGTATGGCAGCCCCACGCCTCGAGGCCACCCCAGGGTGTCATCGTGTCATGCGCTCCTCATCCGGTGGGCCCAGCTACACGTGTCCGACACCTAATAGTCCACCTCATGTCTTGACTATCGTGTCCACGTGTGTGTTATTAATATAGTTAGTGGGTTATTCATATTTTCTTGAGTTATTTCCTTAGGTAATTAAAGTTTCTTAAGTTCAACTATATGTAGTTTATTCGAGTTCCTAGCCATGCTAGTGGTTTTTGTTTTACAAGTTAACATTAAGTTAACGGAAGTCTTAATAGATGTAAATAAAGTATTAAATTAGCTTGTTAAGTATTATTCATAAGAGCATGTCCTACTATGGAAAACCCAGCAAAATACTCTGTATATAAGCGACAATACCATAAAACAATGTTTATGTACAAGTACAATGTCACTCCAGTCTCCCAATACCCAAAATAATGCAAAATATCAAAATAAACACGTACAAGTAGGTCCTCGACGACGGGCAATCAGATGTAGTTGCCTAGGATCCCCTTACCCCTACTGGTACTAGGATTTGTACTCAATCATCACAAAAAGACAGATGACGTGTCCATTAAGTAAAACCCTAAGGAACCCCTTTGAGCATTTACATAATAAAGTAAGGAAGTGCAAGAAATACAGTTAAATAAACACTTGGAATATAAAAGACATGCAACTGTAATTGGCTTATCCCATGAATAAATAACATATAAGCTAAACAAATGTGTGTGTTCACTCCAGATGGATTAGACTGTACTTTGGGTCATCAAGTTCCCACTAGTGAACGTGCCCAAATGGCCCAGCATCTGGCCAAATCCACTGAGTCACTGATACGTGCACCGAGGGCAAGCTCGGGCTGCCATTCACTGAGGGTTGGGTTACGCGTGCTATAATCTATCGCATCCAAGTAACAAAATGGAGTAAATAAACAACAAGAAATGATAAATATGGAATGAAAATCAGAATCAAATACTCCGAGTTCTTTAATTGGTCCTTGGGATTTTACTTATTAGATTCATCATCTATCTTTTTGTAATGATTGAGTGCAAATCCTAGTACCAGTAGGGGTAAGGGGATCCTAGGCAACTATCTATGAGTTCAACCACTGTTTAGCACACTACTTGTAGGTGTGTATTTTAGTGTATATATTTTGATATTTTGGGTTTATGGGAGACTGATAAGACATGTGTACTTGTATATATTTACTTTTGTCACCTTATATATGTAGTGCGCGCTATTCAAAGTTTTCCATGGTAGGATTGATGCTCTCTATAATCTAAGAGTTAATGACAATACATGTTTATGTTTAATTTAAGACTTCCAATGTAAAGTACTGTTTATCTACTTGCAACTTTGTAAAATATAAACCACTAGCACAGCTAGGACTTGAATAAGCTACACACAGTTGAATCTATGGAATTTAAAGACTTAAGGAGATAACTTAAGATTAATATGGATAATCGACTACACTAGTAATGTACCATGGAAACAATAATCGAGACATGAGATGGATGGGAAGGTACCGAACACATGTAGTTAGGCCACTTGGCGAGGAGCGCACATTAGACGACACCCTGGGGCGGCCTTAAGATTTTGGGCCGCTACAGTTGGTATCAGAGCAAGAGTTTTAGGAACTTAGGAAGTTTAAAATGAAAGAGCATAAAACTTAATAAATAAACTTTAGATGTTGAAACCCAAAGATATTGCCTTAGAACTTTAGTTGGGAAGTGATGTGAGGCGAGTAGAATTAGAGATTATATACCTTCTATATTTTGTTATATATATATTATACGTATATACGGAGGCTGATCCGGAGCATGCTTCTCAGTGTACTAGGGGGTGGCTGAGGTATTACGGTTACTACGGGATCAGGCCGCCACACTTACGATACTTGCTACAGCCGCAATCACAGCACCCCGAGACCTCGGGGTAGTTACAACACCCACAGGTATAGCTGTCGCCCCGGTTGTTCCCTAGACACCAGTTAAGAGAGTAGCTACTGAGACACAGGTAGAGAGAGCTATAGCGGTTGTCGTTCCACTGGAGATGTTGACTCTTATGCCTCTACCTTCAACTACGAAGCAGTCGATGACTACCACTGCTACTACTACTACATCAGGATTTGTTTTGGCCCCAGAGGCGAAGATGTTGAGAGAGTTCCTGAAGTTCCAGCCATGTTTCTTTTATGGAGGCGTTGACTCTAAGGTGGTAGGGAAGTGGATAGTGTCCCATCAGCGTTTCCATAAGGTGATGATGAATGATGAGAGTGTTCAGGCACGTCTTTTTGGAGCATGTTAGAGGCCACAAAACAGTTTGGTGGACTACCTATCAGGACACCCACCCAGAGTCGACAACATGGGATGAGTTTAGAAAGTTGTTCTATGATCAGTACATACCCATGGAGGTGAGGTTGAGATTGAGAGAGGAGTTTCTGGCCCTAAGATAGGGTAATCGCACTTTGACGCAGTACATGGAGCGTTATCGGTACTGTTACAGTTCTTGATGGATGTTGCGAGAACAAAATGACTACATATATATACTTCACTAGAGAGGCAGATGATAGGATTGTTGCGGAAGTGGTATCATCTGAAGCTCGTAATCTACATGAGATTAGTGAGTAGCAAATTGTTGTCACTTGGATTGAGTTAGTGATGAGTTAGTGGGATAGGTGGCAAGAGGTAGGCCATGAAATGAATATCGGGATACGTAAATACATGGATATTAATGGCTAGAAATCAAACCCACCTTAATATATATATAGATGGATTGATGAATAAATGCAAACCATTGTTTCATTTACAAATTTTGTTGGGGAAGAAGAAAGCTTGTTGGGAGAGAAGGAATCCATGGATGTTGGTGGAGAATTTATCAAGCTAGGGCGGTACATCCACTAGGTAATATCGTAACATTAACAACTTAGCTTAAATATGATGTTTTGATGGAAAATTGATAATTGAGAATTTGGTCACTGATGTTGATGAATTCTTGATGAATTACAACTGTAATTATAGTTTCAAATTTGAATTCATACTGATTTTAATGGAAATTTGGATTTTGGGTGAATTTGGAAAAACTAGTGAACATCATTGACTTTGATGATTTTAATCTAATTAATGTTGTTCTGATTGATTTGAATTATGTTTTGAAGTCACCATCGAATGGAAAGTGATTTTGTAAGGCTTGGTTAGCTAATTGGGGAGTTGAGGACATAATTCTTGAGTTGAGAATTCTATCACAAAGCGCAGTTAACGCGCTAACCTGGCTGGCTAGCGCGCTAACCAGTTTGGGCACTTAACTATTTTTCAAAATGAAGAACAGTAGCGTGCTAGACATATCCCCTAGCGCGCTAACTCCACTTAGTGTGCTAGACAAATGGAAGTTAAATTTAAGGAATGATTTTGGGATTTTGACTTAATACAACACTAATCAACCTGAAATCATATTAAACTTATAAAATTGGACTTTAGGGACTTAGAGGACCGTAGCTCGGGTATCGGGAAGCTAGTCGGGTCAGATTTGGGAGTCTAGGGGAAGTCGGAGAGTGTTTCGAGGTTTGTAAAACCCATGGGAACGTCACTTGAGTATTTATTACTTTCATTACTGTTATTTCTATCTTGTTCAGTGTATTTTTAATTCTATTCCTTGTTCACTTCAGTTATCTATATCTGTGCCAATGTTTGAACGGTTGGTTGAGTTTACTCTCGCCGAGTATTCCGTGGTGTGTCTATAACATGTAGACCATAACATGTGTATCAAGAGTCCTCGGTGGATAACGACCCGAGCTGCTTTATCGGTACATGTGTCAGTGCGTCGTAGGTCTACGCCAGCCACCGAGAGGACCAGGTGTGGGGCCAGTTAGGCATGACCAATGGTGGGAACATGGTGACTCGAAGTACGGTCCAATCCATTTAGAGCGAACACACAAATTTGTTTAGCTTATATGTTATCTATTCATGTGATGAGCCAATTACAGTTGCGTGTCTTTTACATTACGCATGTTTATTTAATAGTATTTCTTGCACTTCCTTACTTTATCATGCAAATACTCAGAGGGGTTCCTTGGAACTTTACTTACTGGACTCGTCATTTGTCTTTTTTGTGATGATTGAGTGTAGATCTTAGTACCAATAGGACAAGGGATCCTAGGCGACTATATTTAATTGCCCACCGTCTAAGACCAACTAGTACGTGTTTATTTTGATATTTTGTGTATTGGGAGATTGGAGAGACACTGTACTTATATATATACACTGTTTTATGGTATTGTCGCCTATATACATAGTACTTTGCCGGGTTTTCCACAGTAGGACATGCACTTATGAATAATGCTTAACATGCTAATTTAATACTCTATTTGCATCTATTAAGACTTCCGCTGACTTAATGTTAACTTGTAAATACAAACCACTAGCATGGCTAGGAACTCGAATAAACTACAAATAGTTGAACTTAAGGAACTTTTATTATCTAAGGAAATAACTCAAGAAGATATGAATAATCCATTAACTATATTGATAACACACATGTGGACATGATAATCAAGGCGTGAAGTGGACGGGCAGGTGACAAATATATGTAGCTGGGCCCACCGAGAAAGGAACGCACGACACGACGACACCCCGGCTGCCTCACGACCTGTGGCCACTACAATAATCTAAAAGATCAGTTAAATCGATATCGTAACATCAAATATATCAAAATACTTAAATGCCAAAATTCACTAGTTTTTCCAAATTCACCTAAAACCTAAATTTCCACATGACTGTTGCATGACCTCACATACATGCTCCAGATAAACATGCCTGAATGCTCTCATTGTTCCTCATCAGCTTATGAAGCCCTTGATGGGACACTATCCATAACCTTGCCGCCTTAGGGTCACCACCTCCATAGAAGAAGCCTGGCTATAACTTCATGAACTCTCCCGACAGCTTCGCTTCTGGGGCAAATACAAATACTGGTGTCACAGCCGCAGTAGTAGTGGCCAACTGCTTTGTAGTCGTGGGTGCCAGCGTAAGAGTCGGAGTCTCCAATGGAATGACAACTGCTATGGCTCTCTCTGCTTGTGTCTCTGCAACTACTCTATCAATCGGTGTCTATGGAACAACCTGGGTGACGACTGTCTCTCCAGGTATTGTAACAACCACTGGATCTCGGGGTGCTGTAACCGCGGCTATCGAGAGTGCCGTAAGTGCAGCGACCTCATCCGTAGTAATCGGAGTACCTTGGCAATCTGAGTCTCTTGGGCTGTGAGTCGGTCCTCCACACTCGCCATAATAGGGGAATCCCTAGCTGCATCACTAGTCTGTCCAATCTTATGAGGTGTAGTCGATTGTCCATCCATGATCTGCATCGATAAGCATGCTCCGGATCAGCCTTGGTATATATACGTATATCATATATATAGAACAAAATATAACACGTATATAAAATCTAACTCTACCCGCCTCACATCACTTCCCAACTAAAGTTCTAAGGCAATATCATTAGGTTTCCACATCTAAAGTTTATTTATTAAATCTTATGCTCTTCCATTTAAATTTCCTAACTGTGGCGTTTGTATTAGGTTAAAGAAAAAATTACGCTTCATCCCATAGGCTCCGTTATCCTCGGTTTTGATACCATTTGTGGCGGCCCCAAATGCCGAGGTCACCGCGGGGTGTCATCAACGTTCCTCGCCCTGTGGCCTAGCTACATGTGTCCGGCACCTGTCGTCCATCTCGTGTCTCGATAATCGTGTCCATGGTACATTACCAGTGTAGTTAATCGATTATCCATATTAGTCTTAAGTTATCTCCTTAAGTCTTTAAATTCCGTAACTCAACTGTCTGTAGCTTATTCAAGTCCTAGCAGTGCTAGTGGTTTGTACTTTATAGAGTTGCAAGTAGATAAAAAATATTTTACAGTGGAAGTCTTAAATTAAACATTAATATGTATTTTCATTAACTCTTAGGTTATATAGAGCATAAATCCTATTATGGAAAACCCGGAATAGCGTACACTGTATATATATAAGACAACAAAAGTAAATATATACAAGTACACCTGTTTCATCAATCTCCCATAAACCTAAAATACCACAATATATACACCAAAATACATACCTACGAGTAGTGTGCCGAAAAGTGGGTGTACTCAGAGATAGTCGCCAAGAATCTCCTTACCCTTACTCACAGAAGGATCTGCACTTAGCCATCACAAGATAACATATGACGTGTCTAGTAAGTAACATCCCAAAGAAATTCACTTAACATTCATATGATAAATAAACATGTGGAATGTAGACATGAAACTGTAAATGGCTCATCGCATGCGTAAATAACAATAAAGCTCAAACATGCATGTGTGTTCGAAGCAAAATAGACCATATTTAAGATACCCTCTAAGGATCCCTCCAGTAGGCGCACCCATTTGTCCCATCACCTAGTCCTCTCGGTGGTCGGCATAGACTCACGATGCATCGACACATGTACCGACAAAGTTGCTCGGTTTGTTATCCACCAAGGACTCTTGATATACATGCTATGGTCTAGCGTGCCATAGACACACCACGGAATACTCGGCGGGAGTAAACTCAACAAACCGTTCAAACAATGACACATATATAGATTACCGAAGTGAACAAGGAATAAAATAAAGAATACAATGAACATGATCGAAATAATAGTAATGAAATTAATAAATACTTAAATGACGTTCTTGTAGGTTTTACAAACCTCAAAATGCTCTCCGACTTCCCCCTGACTCCCGAATCCGACCTGACTAGCTCCCCAATACCCGAGCTATGGTCCTCTAAGTCCCTGAAGTTTAATTTTATAAGTTTAGCATTATCCCAGGTTGACTAGTGTTGTATTAAGTCAAAAACCCCAAAATCAGTCCTTAAATTCAACTTTCATCTATCATTAGCACGCTGACCTAGTGTGCTAGGTGGAGTCAGTGCGCTACTGTTCTTCATTTTGAAAAATAGTTAAGTGCCTAGAATGGTTAACGCGCTAACTACGCTGTGTGATAGAATTCTCAACTTGAGAATTCTGTCCCTAACTCCCCAATTAGCTAACCAAGCCTCACAAAACCACTCTCCATTCAATGGTGACTTCAAAACATAACTCAAATCAATCAGAACAACATCAATTAGATTAAAATCATCAAAATCCATGTTTTTCACTACTTTTTCCAAATTCCCCAAAACCTAAATTTCCATTAAAACCTATATAAATTCTCATTTGAAACCATAACTATAGTTGTAATTCATCAAGAATTCATTAACATCAGTGACTAAATCCTCAATTATCAATATTCCATCAAAACATCATATTTAAGCTATGGTTTCCTTCTTTCCCAGCAACATCCATAAATTCCTTCTCTCCCAGCAAGCTTTCTTCTTCTCGAGCAAAATTTGTAAATGAAACTATGGTTTGCATGTATTTATCAATCCATTTATATATATTAATGTGGGTTTGATTTCTAGCCATTGATCTCCATGTATTTGCGTATCACGAGATTCATTTCATGGCCTACCTCTTGCTAACTCACCACTAACTCAATCTAAATGACAACAATTTGCTACTCACATGGTTCCTAGATGTGCCAATATGTATCTCTAGAAAAATCCCATGGTTTCTAATTTAATAAACCAAACTATAGGCCTTTCCTATTTAATCTAATTACATTAGCTTAGCCCCATTATAATACATATGGTTAGTGTTTTTATTCACCAAAATCGACAAATTTGTGATTCCACTAATCCTCGACTACCTGACACCCAATGCCCCGTGTCTCAGCATGCATTTCGAGGTACGCTATAGCCTATTGTTCTAATGTAATCAAATTAGCCTATGGTTACATTACACATTTTATTTGATCAATTTGTTATCTTAGCGCAAATTAGTTGAGTTTCCTAGTGTATCTTTAGTTCGCCTACCCGATACCAGTGTTAACACGCCTTACAAAGCGAATACCCATCACACCAACTCGTCCGATAGCAACGTACACACATGCAATGTTACAATAATATAATGCCTTTAAACATCACACCTAAGCAACCATCATCCACAAATAACATATTTCTTCGGTTCTAGTGTCTAAGTCAACTGAGTTGTCTGTGTAACGCCCGAATTACAACTGTTAATCCCTGAGATTGACGTTAGTCCTAGTTTAATTAATTTGGGCCGTTACAATTCTTCCCAACTAAAAGGAATTTCTTCCCCGAAATTTAGATCTCGAGGAATTTCAAATTCATCTCTGCACGAAAAAGAAATAATGGTGGAACAACTGACGTTGCCAACTCATGCTCGAACCCCACTAGACCATACTTCAGTATGTTGGGATCCCATCAGTGGGCCTCTCTAAGTTGCTCCACTAGCCCATCACCCAATAATCCTCGTGGTGCTGGCTTATCTGCTGAGTCACTGACATCTGCACTAAGGCAGCTTGAGTTGTCATTCACTGAGAGCCAAACCACACGTGTTATGTTCTAGTGTATATCATAACACTGAGTCTTCATATGCATCACTAGGAATCAACATATATGCATAATTTAAATAATTAACTATATATAAAATATGTCAGATATCTTACCATTAACATGTTGTCTGGTCGCCCATCTATCCAGTGACCAACTGCATGAGCTTTCTCTCGGGTCTGATCTTGCTCTGGTTGGTGGTGATGCCATCGAACAATCGGCTAAAAGATGTCTTGTATGACTATATCAGAAACATCAATGCTTCTCTAACCTGCCAGCCTGTCCGTCTCAAATCTCTAATCCTGAACCCAGTCTCTTTAACTGTCATGTCCTCTCTAATCTCTATCCTGATGGTACAGCTGTGGCTGCTGCCTATGCTGCTCAATCGGTGTTGGTGTTATAGCACAAACTTGTTGCTTATCTTCATAATGAGACTGACAGTCCTAGTGATCATCCCTACAGTTCCTGTCTTGTCTATCATCCCTCTGACCTCTATTCGTATGATCCCTCTATCTCTTCGGCCTTTAGTCTGTCCGAAAACTCTGTCCCGTCTATACTTCAATCCCAGTAATATGCCTACCCTCTCTCTACATCAAGGTCTCGTATACCAACACTCGATCGAATATCTCTTGCAGATTATGAGCCTAGATGACACCATTGCCGCAATAATCCTATCATCTTGGTGAAGTATGATATATGTAGTCGCTCTGTTCCCACCACATCCATCGAGAACTGCAACAGGTACCGGTAATGCTCCATGTACTGCATCAACATGCGGTTACCCTATTTTAGGGCGATAAACTCCTATCTTAATCTCAACCTCACCCCATGGGTATATACTGGTCATAGAATAAATCTATGAACTCTGCCTATGTCGTTGGCTCGAGGTATGTATCCTGGTACGTGGTCCATCAAACCACTGCATGACCTCATAGACATGCTTCGGATAAACGTGCCTGAACGCTCTCATCATTCCTCAACAGATTATGAAACTGCTGATGGGACACTATCCACTTCCCTACCGCCTTAGGGTCACCACCTCCATAGAAGAAGCCTAGCTGAAACTTGATGAACTCTCTCAACAGCTTCACTTTTAGGGTCAATACGAATACCGGTGTCGTAGCCGTAGTAGTAGTAGGCAACTGCTCTATAGTGTAGGTGGCGGTATTGGAGTCAGAGTGTCCAATGGAATGACAACCTATGTTGTTCTTTCTGCTTGTGTCTCCTCGGCTACTCTATCAACCGGAGTCTATGGAACAACCTGGGTGACGGTTGTCCCTGTCAGTGCTGTAACAATCATTGGATCTTGGGATGCTCTAACCGCAGTTGTCGCAAGTATCGTAAGTGCGGTGTCCTGATCCCGCAATAATCATAATATTTAAGCTATCCGAGTCTCATAAGCTGCGAGTCGGTCCTCCACATTCGCTGTAATAAGGGAATCCCTAGTTGTATTACTAGTCTGTCTAGTTTCATGAGGCGTAGTCGACTGTCTGTTCATGATTTGCATCGATAAGCATGGTCAGGATCAGCCTCAGTATATATATGCATATCTTATATGTAGAACAAAATATAACATGTACATCAGCTCTAACTTTACTCGCCTCACATCACTTCCCATCTAAAGTTCTAGGGCAATATCATCGGGATACCACATCTAAAGTTTATTTATTAAATCTTATGCTCTCCCATTTAAATTTTCAAACTATGGCGTCAGTATCAGGTTAAAGAACAAATTACGCTTCATCGCATAGGCTCCGTCATCGTCTTCTCTGATACCATCTATGGTGGCCTCAATAAATTAAACTAGGATTAACATTAATTTAGGGGATTAACAATTGTAATTTGGGCGTTAAGTGGACAACTCGATTGACTCAAACATGAGAACCGAGGAAATATGTTATTTGTTGATAATGGTTGCTTAGGTGTGATGCTTAAATGCATTATATTATTGTAACATCGCATGTGTGTATTTTGCTATCGGACGAGTTGGTGTGACGTGTATTCGCTTCGTAAGGCGTGTTAATGCGGGTGTCGGGTAGGCGAACTACGGGTACGCTAAAAAACTCGAATAATTCATGCTAAGATGACTAATTGATCAAATAAAATAGGTAATGTTACCATAGGCTAATTTGATTAAATTAGAACAATAAGCTATGGCGTACCTCGAAATGAGTGTCGAGACGCGGGGCATTGGGTGTCGGGTAGTCGAGGGTTAGTGGAACAATAAATTTGTCAATTTTGGTGAATAAAAACATTAACCATGTGAATTATAATAGGCCTAAGCTAATGTAATTAGATTAGATAGGAAAGGCCTATAGTTTGGCTTATTAAATTAGAAACCATGAGATTTTCCTAGATATACGTATTGCCACATCTAGGAACCATGTGAGTAGCAGATTGTTATCACTTGGATTGAGTTAGTGGCGAGTTAGTGGGATAGGTGGCAAGAGGTAGGCGAGGAAATGAATCTCGGGATACGTAAATACATGGAAATCAATGGCTAGAAATCAAACCCGTTTTAATATACATAGATGGATTGATGAATACATGCAAACTATAGTTTCATTTGCAAATTTCGCTATAGAAGAAGAAAGCTTGTTGGGAGAGAAGAAATCCATGGATGTTGGTGGAGAATTTATCAAGCTAGGGTAGTACATCCACTAGGTAACATCACATCACTAGCAACTTAACTTAAATATTATGTTTTGATGGAAAATTGATAATTGAGGATTTGGTCACTAATGTTAATGAATTCTTAATGAATTACAACTATAATTATGGTTTTAAATGAGAATTTATACTAGTTTTAATAAAAATTTGGGTTTTGGGTGAATTTGAAAAAACTAGTGAAAATCATGGATTTTGATCATTTTAATCTAATTGATGTTGTTCTGATTGATTTGAATTATGTTTTGAAGTCACCATTGATTGGAGAGTGGTTTTGTGTGGCTTGGTTTGCTAATTGGGGAGTTGGAGACAAAATTCTTGAGTTGAGAATTTTGTCACAGAATGTAGTTAACGCGCTAATCAGTCTGGGCACTTAACCAGTATGGTCTAGCGTGCCATAGACACACCACAAAATAATCGGCGGGAGTAAACTCAACCAACCGTTCAAACAATGACACAAATATAGATAACTGAAGTGAACAAGGAATAGAATCAATAATACACTGAACAAGATAGAAATAATAGTAATTAAAAAAATAAATACTCAAGTGACGTTCTTGTAGGTTTTACAAACCTCAAAACGCTGTCTGACTTCCCCCGGACTCACGAATCCGACCCGATTAGCTCCCCGATACCCGAGCTACGGTCTTCTAAGTCCTTGAACTCCAATTTTATAAGTTTAGCAGGATTCCAGGTTGATTAGTGTTGTATCAAGAAAAAATCCCAAAATCAATCCTTAATTTCAACTTTCATCTGTCATTAGCGCGTTGATGGGTCGACCTAGCGCGATAGGTGGAGTTAGCGCGTTAGGGGATATGTTTAGTGCACTACTGTTCTTCATTTTAAAAAACTATTAAGTGCCCGGACTGGTTAGCGCGCTAAATGCATTATGTGACTGAATTCTCAACTCGAGAATTATGTCTCCAACTCCCCAATTAGCTAACCAAGCCTCACAAAACCACTTCCCATTCAATGGTGACTTTAAAACATAATTCAGATCAATCAGAACAACATCAATTATATTAAAATCATCAAAATCCATGATTTTTACTAGTTTTTCCAAATTCACCAAAAACCCAAATTTCCATTAAAACCAGTATAAATTCTCATTTAAAACCATAATTATAGTTGTAATTCATCAAGAATTCATCAACATCATTGACTAAATCCTCAATTATCAATTTTCCATCAAAACATCATATTTAAGCTAAGTTGCTAGTATTGTGATGTTACCTAGTGGATGTACCACCTTAGCTTGATAAATTCTCCACCAGCATCCATGGATTCCTTCTCTCCCAACAAGCTTTCTTCTTCTCGAGCAAAATTTGTAAATAAAACTATGGTTTGCATGTACTCATCAATCCATCTATATATATTAAGGTGGGTTTGATTTCTATCCATTGAAAGTATCCAGATATTTATTTCATGGCCTACCTCTTGCCACCTATCCCACTAACTCACCACTAACTCAATCCAAGTGACAACAATTTGCTACGTATCTCTAGTAAAATTCCATGATTTCTAATTTAATAAATCAAACTATAGGCCTTTTCTATTTAATCTAATTACATTAGCTTAGGCCCATTATAATACATATGGTTAGTGTTTTCATTCACCAAAATTGACAAATTTGTGATTCCACTAACCCTCGACTACCCGACACCCAATTCCCCGCGTCTCAACACGTATTTCGAGGTATGCCATAACCTATTGTTCTAATTTAGTCAAATTAGCCTCTGGTTACATTACCCATTTTATTTAATCAATTAGTCATCTTAGCTTGAATTAGTCGAGTTTCCTAATGTACCCATAGTTCACCTACCCGATACCTGCGTTAACACGCCTTACGAAGTGAATACTCGTAACACCCACTCGTCTGATAGCAACGTACACACATGCACACCTAAGCAACCATCATCCACAAATAACATATTTCCTCAGTTCTCGTGTCTGAGTCAACCGAGTTGTCCGCGTAATGCCCGAATTACAACCATTAATCCTCAAGATTAACGTAATCCTAGTTTAATTAATTTGGCCCGTTACAGACTGAACCACGGAGTCCTAATCTGGTTTTAGATTAAGAAGATGTTCTTCTATAACTTTTTAAAAAACAATCTTCTCATTCCTAATTAATATTTTGATAGTTCTTTGCACTACGTCCAGTGTTGCCATAGTAGTTGTTAGGAAAAGTTATTCTAATGTAATACGTACATCATCCTTTGGTTTATGATCCAGAATAATGAAATCTAACAGGAAACTAAAATTTCTAATTTTAACTTCCACATCTCTAAGTATACCCTTATTCTCTATTATAGATCTATTTGCTGAAAAAAATTATAATATTATGATCTTTATCATATTTCATACTGGGAAAATTGTGTTCTAAATGATAATAGAAAGGTAGGGTGTTATATAATGCGTTTGAATTATATTTGACATTCTCAAATTTTTACTATTGATAACAAGGGAGATTGTTATGTTTCTTGATTTATCATCCTTACTCCTATTAGTTATTTCTTTTGGTTCTTTCATAAAGAATGAATTGATAGAATTCAATCCCTTTACTATCTTAATATTTAAATTGGCTCCTCCAGAATCATGCAACGTTATAGGATTTGAACTCAACATTTTCTTCTTAATATCCTCTTTAACACTTGAATCTTCCAGCTTGATAGTATTTTCCTTGTTGTCTAGTTGTTGAACACTCCATTCTTGAGTTATTTTCTTATCATTGGAGCGTCTTCAACTTCTTCATTCTTTGAAATATAATTTTCAATTTCCATCTTTAATGCATTGATTGCATATACTTCAATATTCAGACTATTATACGTATTTAATTTTAAAAATCATTATCTTTAATTTATTTGCTAAGCAATTCATTAGAATCATTATATGTATCCATATTATCGAATTTGAAAGTGACAATTTTGTCTTCAAATTCCATAGATATAGTTCTTTAAAAGATATCTAACTTACCCTTAACACTTTTAAGAAAATGTTTACCTAACAGTATAGATGGATAATTAGGTGATATTGAATCTGCCATTTCCATGACATAAAAGGCAGTAGGGAATACTAAGTCATCTACTTTTACTAAAACATATTCTAATAAACCATAAGGTTTAACTTCTGTGTTATCAGCCAAAGTAAGATTAATATGTATATTACTTAACAAACCTATTTTCAATGATTCATAAAGTTTAAGCAACATTACATTAATTGATCCTCTAAGATCACACATAGCAGAGTCTATAAAAGAAATTCCTATTGTAATAGGTATTCCAAACATTCCTAGATCAAAATATTTCTCAGGTATTTTCTTTTTAATCAAAGGAGACACCTTTTGTCTTAAGTTTTCTATAGATTCTTCTATAAATTTATCCTAAGATTCAAAGAATTCTTTCAAAACATCATTATAGTTAGAAAATCGCTTAATTGATTCCACCAATGGTTTATTAATTTCTATTTTTTTTAAATTCTTCAGGTATGTCTTCATTGTTTTCTTCCTTTCGAGCATTAGCTAATCATTGTGGAACAATAGAATTTAAATACATATCTTCATTCAAATTATCGGGAATCTTATCATCTTTATCTTCATTGACTATCTCAGACTTTTCTAAAGATTTTTCACAGGCTTCAACTTTAGCTAAATACCATGGGTATAGCCTTTCATGAAAAGGTGTATATTTTAATTTTTCTGCCATCCATTCTCTAGTAGACACTACAAAAAATTTTGTCATTAAAAGAAATCGAAACGGAATTAGAAACGGAAATAAGTTCCGTTTCTAAATCATTTGATGTGTTCAATTTTCTTTTCTTCTCTTAAAACGGAATTAGAAACGGAATAAGTTCCGTTTCTAAATTAAAAAGTTAGCGACGGAATTGAGACGGAAATATTCAGAGACGGATTTGAGACGGATCAGAGACGGAATTAGAGACGGAATTAGAGACGGAATTAAATTCCGTCTCTAAAAAATGGCGCCAACATTCCCACCAAAACTTTCTTTTTTTCAACCGTTCATTATGTCTCGAGATTCGTGCATGCTTGATCTACATACCCACAACTGTCCGTCTCTCCCTAAAATCACTCAGCTCTCTCTCTGTCTCTCAAAACCTCTCTCTGTCTCTCTGTCTCTCAAAACCTCTCAAAACCTCTGTCTCAACAAACCTCTCCCTCACCGCTCTCTCTCTCTCAACAAACCTCTCTCCCTCACCGCTCTCTCTCACCGTCACCGCTCTCTCCTCTCTCTCTCTCACCGTCGCCGCTCTCTGCTCTCTTTCTCACCGTCACCGCACTCTCTCTCTCTGCCGCTCTCTGCTCTCTCTCTCTCGCACCTCTCTACTCTCACTCTCACCAATAGCCATGTTGTTCGTCTGAATCGATTTCGTACCAAACCCTAGATTTAGTCCCCTCCGATTCCGTCTTGGTTTCTAGGGTTCGTTCTAGGGTTTTTTTGATGAGGCGTGGAGTCTAAAATCGAGTTCGTGATCGATAGGGTTTTGAAGGGTCTGCGGAGATTCGGAGAAATGACGGACCAGGAACTGGAGCTCGAGCTCAACGAAGCCGGACGCGCCTCGGCGACCCCCAGCTCGGTCGACGACTTGCTGGGGATTCTCGATGTGAGTTCTGTTTTTGGTTTCTAGGGTTTCGATTTCAGATTTTTTTTTATTGTTTGGTTTCTCGAAGATTGCATGTGAGTTTCTTGGGGTTTTGTGGTGTCTAGGGTTTGTTTTTGTGTTTTCGGTAATGGGGTTTTGGTAGAGTTTTGTTTGGTCTTGAAAGCTTCGATCTTTCGTGTTTGGTTTTGTGTTTTTCAGTTTTTGTTTCAATTTGTTCAATTTTCTTCCCTCCCATTTTTGCTGTTAAACAATTTTCTTGTAGGTACTTACTGAATGTTTGTAGAAGACATTGCATTTAGGTATGTTTTGAGTGGACGCATAATGTTAGTTCTGTATGTTCTTTTTCGACAATTTTATTTCTACCATTGCTTATGCTGCCTTGCTAGTTAGCAACTGTGCTCTCAACATGGCTTGTGAAATTTTGCAATTGGAACTTGGAAATATGAACTTGCGCTTATTCGGATCGCCCGGAAAGTTTTATGGACAAGCGCAGGCGCATGTAAGTATGACATACATATTTATATATTAGAGGTAGAGAGATTTTGGAGAATTTTTAAGGAGATGATCAAGCTAGGGGTGGTGTACAAGTTGGTAAGTAGATCTACACAATTAGTTTGCAAAGTTTTGTTTAAAATTAGAGGTTCAGTTTTTGTTTTTCTTTGACTTATAGGGTAAATGAAGTTATTTTCAAAATTGCTTTACATATTTGAGGAGGGACATGCTTCATATAAAAATTCGCAAGATTACAACACGGTTTACAACAATACAATAGCAAACTTCAGCGAGATAGCGATTCATACAAGCAAGCCTTGAACATCTTGAACAAGAAAAGTCTGTAATGATAGAGAGCCTCGCAATGTTGCAGGGAAAATATGGCATGTTGCAGGATGAATTATCTTCATTCCAAGTAAGTATGGTAATACTTGGAAGCGTTACTTCTTTCCATGCAGTAGAACTTGTCGAATTCTCCTTCCTCTCCATTTTCTTGTTTGAATCATCATGCTTGAATCAGATGTAACCTTTTGTAACTTAGTTGAATTTATAACTTTCTGCTTAATTATTTGTTTTTAGGTGGTCGTTTATGAAGGGAAAATCAGAGAAAAACCTTCCAGCAAAGAGGAAGCACGCCAATTCATCAAAGGTTTGTGTCATGTGTGTTTCTTCCCCATATTATAGATAATACATTGTTGTTTATTTCTTCTCAAAGTAAAGATTTTGCGCTTGATACCGAGGGGATTAAGTATTCAGATTCTTCTAGTATTCCCAAAGATGGCTTCTCCAGACTTCTTGATCTTATTCAAGTTTCTCATAATGTCGATGAGAACTCAACCTATTATGACCATTCCCAACTGCTCAAGAGATTGCATGTTGTGATTTTTTCGCCTGATGACAAGGTAATCTTTCTTTGAGCATTTTATTTGTTCATTAGATTCTGAAAAGTCTCTTAATTGATTTTAATTTCCATGCCTAACTAACCTGCCAAGTTCACAATCGAACGAAAATATCAATCAAGTATTCCACTGATGTTTTGGTCCCCTATCACCCTGGTAATATTCAAACTCCTACTATTATTTACCAATGTGAGTCTATGATAATGTCCAGTCTAGATGTATTCAAATAAGAATTAGTTGAACTGGCATTCCATTCTTTAAATCTTACTCGCTACTTAAACTTATATTCAATGTATTAACTGTATGTATGTCTTATGCACTTACTTAATTGGTTTAAGTTTCCAACATGGTAGTAGTTTCATTTTCACTATAAAAATATTCCTTAATTCCTCATGTTTACCAATCAAATCCATTTCTTGTCTTGCAATTGTTCTAACTAATTCCATCTTATAGGAATGTGTAATTAGAGCAAGTTTCCCTAGCTGATTTTACATCAATAGTATATTCCTTGCAGGTAAACCCAATAGAACATGCCAAGGAAAGATTTCTATTTAAAGGGGCACTTTAAGTCTAATTCTTTATGATTTCCACTTCAATCAGTCCATTAAAGTCCTTGATAACTCATATCCAACACTACTAAATATCTCGATGTCAAAGAAGTTTCCTCGCTCTTTTGTACGGTTGTTTAGGTATGATTCAATATATGTTAAAATCTATTATGCATGCATATATGATGTTAATATACGAGTCACATACTTGTCTTTTTTTTTTTTTGAAATCTAATAATCTATTTAGATCTTTAATTTTAGGCTGTGTTTTTTGTTTGTTTTCCAAGGGTTTTCACTTGTTTTGTTCTACTTTTCATGTGCTAATTTCCTGGTATGTATACAGCTGCTGTGAGAAAGGAGATATCTGATGAAACTGATCGAGAGACAGGGCGTAGCAAACAAATCTCTAGTGTTCCCATTCATCTTAGTATTTATTCTCCAAATGGTGAGATGACATTTGCATTTATTTTTTTTAATCCTCCTCCTTATTCTTCACTTTATTTTTCTGTTACACATGTTATTACAAATGTAGAAGTCTTTGACCTTTAGAACAACGACAACATAGCCTCAGACCCAATTAATAATTGGGGTCGATTGAATGGATCGAACTCTTCCATTGTGCTCGATTTAGCGCAATTGATGGTGAGCTTTTCAAACCATTTAAATCTCCCCTAATTAATGCGTCTCAAGACTTATATATGTTTGATCCATTGTCATCATGAAATGCATCAAACATATATGTCTTTGACCCTTAAAATAAGTAGGAGAAATGTGAAGCTTTCATTTTAAAGGTAGAAAGCTGTTCACTCTACATAAACTGTTTGTTTGACTTAAGTAGAAACGTGAACTTTTGATAGCTTGACTTTTGATATGTGCACTGTGCATATTTATCTCTTTTGATGGCCATCTTGACTGCCTTGTTTTATGGCTGTAGTTATTTCTCATTTCTAACTGAAATGGTCATTAAGGTGCATTCCTTGCTTGTTCTTTGCCTTGCCTTTATCATCTTTGTTCAATTGCATGTTCCTTAGTTTTGTTAAATGTATATTCGAAGGTATTGTTGAATAATTGACTTGCTAATGGCCATGTATGGCTTTAGACAGAGAATATAGAGATAAAGAGCCAGATGAGATGTGTATTGGTAGTAGTAGAAGTTGTTGATGGTGTCATGGTGGTGTTTCCATGTTGTGAGTTGTGATCTACCTTCCAATTAAAGAAAATTCTGTCTTCTGTTAAAATGGTACTTAATTTCAGTGTAGAATTGGTTTTCTTGATTTCTGGATGGAGACTTCCATGAGTATGATAAGATTCCAAAAACCATGAGTCCATTTTCCATGAGGCTAAACAAATTGTGCCTGAGGACTAAATAAATGACATTCTAAAATGATCAATTCATCATAAATCACTATGGGTTTGTTTCAATAGATGGATCTATTCATCATAGATGGAAGAGTAGTTTTATTGCTTCCACATGTGTGTATGGCTTTAAATTCACTAAACTATGATAGAATCTTGGTTTATTTGTCTTTGCAAAACTTGGGTAATATCTGTTAATCTGTTTATTGTGATCACTGATTTTTTTTTAATGAGTTGTGTAGTTGGACTTTGATAGTGCTTCCCCACCAGATCATGCATGGAGGAGATTAAACAGCCATGCTAAATAGTTTCTAGTGTCTTTTAGCATATAGTAATGCTTATGATTTGATTTAATAGATGATATTATTCTCTTGCATTCTTGTTTTTGTTTTTCTTCTTTAATTCACTTCGAATACGAAGTCCGTTAGTATCATTTTTTTACACCTATAGTTTCTAAAAAGCACTCTGCTGAATTAAGTGCCAAAGCGAATCAGATACTTTTTTTCCTTTGAAATTTTTAGTTGTAACATCTTTCTCTTACATTTTTCATTTTATTGTATTTTCATTTTCCTAAGTTTGAAAACTTGAATCAGTTAGAAACGTGTTTTATAGTGCTGCTGTCCATTTTTATGTTGAACTAAGTTTGAAAACTTGATCAGTTCGAAAAAGAACTCTGCTGAACTAAGCACTCTGTTGTTTCATGTTGTAATGCAGGTTCATTTTTTTATGGTGCTGCTAGTTTCTAAAAAGCACTCTGCTGTCCATTTTTATGAGCTCCTACTCATCTTCTTCTCTTGATTGTCTTACTACATTAAGTTGTGTAGTTGGACTTTGATATTTATGCTTAATTTTTTTTGGTAAATGCAGTACTCTAATTCTGATACTGTGGTGTATGTTGGTTGTGGAGAAAGAGGAAATGAAATGGCAGAGGTATGTGATGTCTATGTTGCTTATCATAAACTGTTATGCATTGAAGGTTGAAGCTGTAATCCCTTAATTTTTCAGGTTCTTATGGATTTTCCTCAATTGACAAGGACATTGCCTGATGGTCGTGAGGAATCTGTTATGAAGCGAACTACACTTGTAGCTAATACTTCTAACATGCCTGTGGCTGCTAGGGAGGCGTCCATATACACTGGTACCGAAAGTTCTAGTATATCATATGAGAAGCAGTTGTTAAGCTCCACTGAAACCCCAAAGTTCTAGTATATGCTTACTTTGTTGGTTCATTTCCATTGCCTTATTTTTGATACTTGAATACTCTTCTTAGTATCGAAACGTTTTCTTTTACTCCGATCCTGTTTGTAAGTGCCATATTTTTCACACTATAATATAATGCTTCGTGTTGCTCCTATCGAAACTAATGAGTGTGTGATTGTTGTAGGCATTACAATTGCGGAATACTTGAGAGATATGGGTTACAATGTCGGTATGATGGTGATTCTACTTCTCGTTGGGTGAAGCATTGCGTGAAATCTCGGGACGTCGGTAAGTTTCTCTCTTTGAATTTTGTGTACTTCAAATCTTTCACTAGCCTCCTTCCGATTATGAGAAAATGGTGTGGGATCTTCAAACATTTTTTTTTTTTATAAAGATGGATGCGATCTGTTTTTCTCATGTCATTTTTAAGTATGTTTGTGTTCCTTTGCTAATTTTCTTGATAATATAATGTTTACGCTTTGCTACACGTTTTGTTAGGGCAAAAAATGACTATGTTTAGAATTTCGTATTGCAATCTTGATTAAATACGTTAATTGTAATTTGTTATGAACATGCGATGAGTTGTTAATATTTCACTTTGGTTTTACCTAATCTTGGTTCTCTTGTTGCCTAAAATGAGTTGTCACTTTGTGAAGCGATCCGTATCAAAACTCATTTTTATTTTTAAAACCATAAAATGTGGATGCTTTAGCTTGAAATGAAGTTGCGGTTTCCTATTTTACTGTTATGCTCTTAAATATTGATTTCACTTGGGATTAGACTCATTCTCCATGTTAAAGTTTATCTAGGTTGATTATTCGACTACTTAGCATCTTTTTTGGAATGAATGGTGTCGTGTTTATATGTGCACCCATTCTTTTGTATGCTATGTATAAATAATTTGTAGATGACAAATTCGATAGCTTTGTTTTCTACATCATAATTTTGAATTTTTCCTCGGCTTTGATTTGTCTAATTTTACTTTTCTTGATCCGTCTTGATTCCCCCTCCCATAAAATTTTATTAATTGATTACGATGTAATGTAACATGTGAAGAACATACGTGTATTTTTCGATTGATAATTCTTTTCCCTTGTTTGTGCGGTGGTGTTGAAGAACATCTCAAGACTTTTCGATTGATAATTCTTTTTGTGCATATTTATAGGATTGTAAGTTTTTTTTTTTTTTGTGGTTGTTGAACAATAGGATTGGTGGTTTTGTGAATACTTAGAAATTTGGAGCATTTGTAATACTATACAATTTTTTGGATATATAAATCTTTTTCAATTTTTAATTTTTACATTTTTGTTCTCTCATTTGAATATTTGTTGATATACGTTGTCGATGTATGAATGTAAAGTTTTGCTTTTTTGGGGGATGTTAGCACCCCCGAGGAGTTGTTGGAGGGTGCGGGCGATGGAGTAGGTCTATGGTTGTAATTTCAAGTTATAGGTTGGAGAACCAATTGGATTATGTCTATTTTTGAAAATTAAACAAAAAGGAAAATTAGAGACGGATTAGCAACGGAATTCGGACATTAGTTGCTATTCCGTCTCTAATTTTCGAGAATATGTCATGAATGATTTCGTCTCGATTCGTTGCTAATCGAAACGGAATCGAAAACGAGAAAATTCCGTCTCTAATTATTAAATCTCGATCGTTTCTAATCGAGAGACGGATCGAAACGAATGTTAAAATTCCGTCTCGATTCCGTTTCTAATCGAAACGGAATCGAGAACGAATTCATGAATTTATTATTTCCGTCTCGATTCGTTTCGATTAGAAACGGAATCGAAACGAATGCAATTAAAAATGTACCATTTTTGAAAAAATTCCATTTACATTTAAAATCTGCATTCGTTTCTAATTTAGTCTCTAAATCAGTCTCGATCGAAACGGAATTTATTCCGTTTACGATCCGTCTCAAAATCGAAACGGAATCGTATTTCCGTTTCGATTGAATTAGCAACGACGTTTTTAGAGACGGAATTGATTCCGTCTCTGTTAGTTTATTGCAATTAGAGACGGAATTTTTAGAGACGGAAATTTCCGTTTCTCGATTTGCTTTGTTTTTTTGTAGTGAATCCTCCACATCTTGTGTCTTTCCATTCTAGATGGTTTAATCCTTTGTAGAGAATTGCACTAAAGCTCTTTATGTAAATTTTGTGGACATAATCAATCTTGATACCTATCCCAAATTTCTCGTTTTCCATCCTAGATTTAATTCTTCTTTTTTTTTTGTAGGTGTGGTAAAGATTTGATGAGTCCAAACTTTAATTCAAAGTCAGGGAATTCTAAAGGAAAAGCGATGCACATTCGTTCTTAAGCTGCTACATTCTTATCATATTGCCTAAAAGTAAGTTCTAGCTCGTCTTCCATCATATTATATGACATACAATGAGAAAAATTCCTAAGAAATTATATTAAAATCCCCGGTAACGGCGCCAAAAATTGACACGTGTCAAGCGTGCATAATAATAAATTTCTCGTATATTTATAACTTGTAGTAGTGATAAGCGGGATATTGTCTTCACAGGGATTTTGCAAACTTCAAAGGAAAGCTTTTTTCCATTAGTTTTTATTACTTTAGTTAATTTAATTAGACGAGAATTAAAATATTAAAAAACTAAAAACTTTGATTACTAACTTCAATAACCAAACTAACTAAACTAATTTAAGAAACTCAAATGCAAACTAAATTAAACAATATTCAAATTCAATTCAATATAAATAAACAAACATATAAAAAAACCCCCACTAGACAATATAATATACTTGGATTGCATTTCAAACACTAGAACATACCATCACTTCATATCAAAGTTATAATCATAACACATATGGAATCTTAAAATCATTAAATCCTACTTCATAATAGGTTGATAGCCTTTAGCCAGCCACCAATTTTCTTAAAATAAATGAAAATACCACATTCTTATCATTGTAAATCTACCCATTGGATAAAACGCAACACCATAGAAATACGATAGCATTACACTCAATGAAAATCATGCCTAATCTAAGCAAATATTAACTAAAGCCACATAATAAAAAACTTAGAACATAATCACCTAAGACATCTACTCAAGAAATGACCTACAGATTAATCTTAGTTACTACTTCTATAATTTCTGTCAATAACTAGACATAGAATCATAATCATAATACCATAATACATATTCATGACTATGGATGCAATACTAATCTTCATTAGTTTTAATACGCAAAAACAACTTATTAAGTCTGTGATTGACGTGTATTAATAGATTTAAAGCATTAAGTTCATGATTCCTTAATTATAACTATGTAGCAACCCAAATTATACTACATTGCTAGGGTTTGTTTAGATTAACAAACTACTAATCAATAATATTATAATATAAGAGAAAAATATAATTAAATAAATACCTCTTAATGAATTAAAAAAAGCTCCAATATTTCTTCAAACATAAACTCAATAAAAACTAAACTCCATTAAAAATAATAAAGGAAAAGAGAAATTGATTGGTCGAGAGAGCAGAAGATACTAAGTAAAACCCTAAAGTCTATGTATATCAAACCCTTTAATTTGTTCTCTAGAAGAGAGATAGTAGATTTTCTGGGTTAATTGGTGTCTCATCTACATGGGAAAATCTAGATGGTTGTGGCTGATTTGTTGTTGGGGGTCTCGGACACGTGGTAACGTTTGATTGGTTGTTTTTACTGTCTTGGCTGACGTGGCAAGCTTTGGTTAGCTGCTGGCTACTGTGCTGATGTGGTAGGCGATTAGGAGAGTGACACGTAGTAGGCACTAGTGGGCAAGAGACGCTAAAATTCATGCAAAAATATGGGAGCTCGTGCTAATGCGCATCTCGAGTCAGATCGACGACTAATTAAAGGAAAGAATTCGGTCTCCTAAATCGGTGTCAATCTGGGAATGTGTGAGAGTACGGATCTTAAGGACGATGAAAGCCTTGTTTGCTTCTTGTATGAACCGATCTGATGTGCAAATTTCGAGGCTTGACGAACGTCTCTGGTGACTAAATGAATCAAGTATGCCTCCTTCCTGCGTCACCCGGTTGCACCTCTTTCTTGATCAACTGTGGAATAGTTGTCTCGAGGCTAATCAGATTGTAGTTGAACAAACTGCAGGAATAACTTATACTTAGCCATTTTGAGGCTTTTCTCAACTAATGCTCCACTATACTTCTTCTAAACTATCATAGTATCAACACGGACCAATATGGGTCCCACCAAGCAATCTTAAAGTGCGTGCAAGCTCACTTTTTAATGCCAAACACCAAGAACACTTCAAAAGACCCAAACTATCTCAACAAACTGTCTCTAGACCACTTTTAATTAAATTCTTCACTTTTAATCCTATTTTCTTCCATTTCTTCACTTTCCTATTTAAATCCTAAAATCATAAAAACTAGAAAATACCAAGTGTAATATCATTATTTTCATCTAAAATTAACGTATGCTTCATTATAAAATATGTCTAATCATTGACTTGTCGGCACCCCAATGAATCAAAATAAAAATATAGAAAATGCCCACATACAAATCGTAGTTGTTCTAAAGAAAAAGATGATAATTTGATCCCCATACTGGGGTTAAATCGGGTTCGGCTCAGCTAAACCAAACTGGGCTCGGTCTAGGGATTAAACAATCATTTCTAAAAAATGTTTTATAATTTAAGATAAAAATTAAATAAAATCCTTGAAAAAATGAGAAAATTTAGAAAAATAAGATTTTTGGACAAACTAATAGAAATTGGGGATTTTTATAAAAAAATTAGGATTTTGGAATTTTCTTGAAGATTTATATTTGGGATTTTGTCTCGTAATGCATGTTACAACACCGAAAATGCCTAAAATTACGAAAATTATTTTTAAGCCTAGTCTAGGTTGATTCTCGATTTAGAACCACAATTTGTAGTCAAAATTAGAATCCTGACATCTGAGGAGTTGATTTGGAAGGATTCTGGGGTTTTGAAGTCGCGACAACATTAATTAAAATAAAATAAATTGGAAAAAATTGTGGAGTGGTTGTGGAATCTTATCGAACATATAAATGAATTGTAGGACCACATTTAAAACCCCATGATAAGTATTTACTAAGAAAAAGTGCGAGGGAGTTGCGATATCGCGTTTGTAAGGTTAAGTAAATCCTATAGTAGCCTTTACATTGTATGATTATAATTTCATATAAATTGCATTGATCCTTGATATTGCATTTTTTATTATACATGCATACATAGGGGGAGAGGATAAGGTCGATTTGAGTCTCCTTATAGTGTTTACTATACCATGGTTATAGGGGAGAACACTATATTATACTTGAGGGGCTGGAGTCACTGATACATTGCATCACGTGGTTATCATGAAATCACGTTGAACCAGATCATACTACCATAGTCTAGAGGAATGAGACTTGTTTGGTTATCCTCTTTGTGCATGAGTCCTTATTACTGTTTACTTAACACTTTCGGAGGATATCAATTGGTTGTGGCCGGATAATAGAAACGAGATGGATTCACAGTTGTATTTAAATTCTTTGAATTATATTGTTTTTTAATCTCTTGGATTATTTTGTATTTGAATAATACAGGTGTACTGGATAGTATGGGATTTACTTATCTGATATTATCAAATTTTTATATTTGGGTAATGACAAGTTCTAACGACGACAAAGAAAAGGGAAAGCTTTCCGACTGATTGTGACTTGCTCAGTTCCTTTCTCTTTATGTATGTAATATTGTTGAATATAATATATTGTATAAATGGGTATTTGGGTTCGGGTGTGGTTAGGATTTTTTTTGGAATTGTTGAAATGATTTTGGGATGAATTGGAATGCTGTGGAGCTAATGTAATGATGGTTTAAAGATTTTGAAAACCTAAATTAAGTTAGAATGAATAAATAATTTTTGATAATGCAATATATATTATTGTGGGTGGATTGTGAGTCCTTCAACTTTTCCACTAAGCTGAGCAGGTTTTGTTAAAGACTTTTGAAGGCCGAATTTTTTAATGTAGGCTAAAAAATAGAGGAGGTGCTATCAAAATTGTTTTACGAAATTTTAAAATTATGTAATCAATGTAAATGAATTTTGAGGTTTGAGATTTACATTAGAATCCTTTATGGTTGATAAAGTTTTATATTTGATGATTACGAGATCTTAATTTTATTTATTTATTGATAATGAGATTAAAGCTGCTAGGTTATCAGGGTATTAAGGTAATCTAGGCCGGTCAGATCCCCTAATTAGGTAGGGTCTGACAATGTTGGTATCAAAGCCTGTGATTTTAATGGAATCTAAGGTTAAGTGAGAGATTAGTTGGGAGGTAGCGCGATGGAACAAGGGTTAAAAAGTTTAAAAATGTTATGAATGTGTTATGTGTGTTTTATATTATCAACATATCGATGGATATATGCTTGTTGAACCACTTTTCTTGCAATTCTTTGTTGCGAAAACTATGAGTGAATAGCAAAAGTCGAGTCAAGGATTTGGCGAGGCCAATAGGGATCTACAACGTGTGGATTCAAATATATTTTAGAACTTGGATGGGCAGATGTCAGAGTTGTTGAATACCTCAAGTGGCAGCTTAGGCACCCGTGGTTTGTGATGCTCAAAAAGTTTCTATTGTTACTTTAGCCGCTTAGGAGGAGCATGCTACTTTTTGCAGTTCATCAAAAAGTTGAACTGGTTGTTGCAGTCTTGGTTCAAGGTTATCCAATTGTTGTTAGTGGAATGTCGTGGGAGGAAAGGCAGGATGAGCTTAGTACCATTATATCAACGACTGAACCGAACACTCTGCGAGAGGCTCAAGATAGAGCTAGAGACTTTTTGATTACATAGACATTTTAGCATGAATCACGACGATGTTAGGGTGTCGTGGAGTCATTTGAGGGCAAGAAATGGTTTTCATCTTGGTTTGACCCAAAGTCTCAAAAAAGGTAAGAGTAGAGGACCATCTTTCACACCTACGACTCATGTTGTCCAATCATATATACATCATAATCTTTTTTCATGCACAACCAATATACCATCTGAAATAACGCATATAGGGTCAGGACAAATACGATCACATTCCTTTCAACCTTCAAGTTGGAGAGGTACACCTTGGTTATAGAGGAATGAAGGTAAAGGTCGAGGATCTCAGGGATAGGCCTCGAATCAGCGATCGATAATTAGTTAGGAATCTTCTATAAGTAGTAAACCAATAGTTACATGTTTTGGGTATGGTAAGAAGGGTTACATTAGCTGAGATTGTCCTCGAAATTCGAGTGCAGTTATGTGTTTTGAGTATGAAAAGAAAGGACATTATAAGATTGCGTGCTCACGACTCTTGGAAGCGTCCTCTTGTGTGATACAACATAAACAACATATCAAGGAACGTGTTCAGGTGGTGACTGAATGAGATTTAGATGCATATCATAATCTTATCGAAGGTACAATTTTAATTTATGGTCGTGTAGTGATTGAGTTAGGGTTAACTCCGGTGTGAGTCCCTATTCTTCTTGTACCCAACACAGCGATTGGTGATAAGGTGTATCCTCATTTTATGTATGAGAAATATATTGTTGAGATCTTCAGACACGAGATGGCTATTGATCTCTATGTGTTGGAGTTTCTGGAATTTGATGTATTGTTGAGAATGGATTGGCTAGCCTTTAGGAAGAAATTTAAATTCGTGCCGGAACTATTAGTACAAAGGTAAGACCTAAAATTATGATAGAGGAATTGCTTAATGAATGGGTTTATTTATCGAAGTATGTCATAGTGGGGTGCCCTAGTCCTTTTTATGAGAAAGAAGGATGATAGTTTGATGCATTGCATTGATTATAGACAGTTGAACATGGTCACTGTTTGGAATAAATACCCATTGCCTCGAATTGATAATTTATTTGATCAACTGAATGGGCCCAAACCCCTTTCAAATATTGATCTTCGTTCTGGTAATCATCGGTTGAGAGTTCAGGATGTTGATGTGTAGAAGACCGCATTCAGTTCCAGATATGGTCATTTTGTTGTTATGTCGTTTGGGTTGACTAATGCTCCAGCTATGTTTGTGGATTTGATACAGAGAGTGCTAAAGATGTATCTGGATCACTTTGTGATAATCTTCAATATCTCGATATACTCTAAGACTTGTGAGGATAATGAACAACATCTTAGAGTTATTCTTCCAACTTTGAGAAATCATAGGTTGTGTGCCAAATTTAGCAAATGCAAGTTTTGGTTATCTTGAGTAAAGTTTTTATGTCATGTGGTTAGTATGAAAGGAACTTTGGTAGACCCAGCCAAAATTGAGGTTATCGTTGGTTGGCCATAACCTACCACAGTGACAGAGATACAAAGTTTTCTAGGTTTGGCTAGCTATTATCATAGATTTGTGAAAGATTTTTCTAAGATAGTTGTGCCTATTACTAAATTAACTAAGAAAAATAGTCCTTTTGTTTGGTCAAACGAATGTGACGCTGCATTTTGGGAATTGAAGAAGTGTTTAAATTCCACACCAGTTCTTATATTTCTTGAACGAGAGAAACATTTTACAGTAGGTGATTGCTTATGCTTCTTGGGAATTAAAACTCACGAGAAGAATTATCCTGTTCATGTTTTGGAATTAGCGATGATTATGTTTGCTTTAAAGTTGTGGAGACACTATTTGTATGGGGAAATCTTCACACTATTTTCATATCATAAAAGTCCAAAGTATTTGTTCTTTAAGAAAGAGTTGAATATGGGAATGAAAATGGTGTGAACACTTGAAAGACTTTGATTTTAGTTTTGAATATCATCTGGGTAAAGCTAATATTGTGGCGGGCACTGACCAGAAGGAGTGCTGAACATTATGTGTAGCTAGTCGGTTGACTTACGAGTATGAGTTGCACTAAAATGTCATTACTATGACTTTGTTGGAGATTCTTGATGCTGACGATGAACCAATTTATACTCAGCTTAGAGTACAAATCATCTCTATTAAGAAAGTGATAGAGTGTCAGCAAGGTGATATGGATTATAGGAAGCTCAAGGGGTTTGATGATGATAGTAATAATCCAGATTAGGCTGAGTGTGTGGCTCAGAGTTTGAGGCTTAAGGACAAACTTTGGATCCCATCGTTGACTGAGATTTAGGATGAGATATTGAGAGAATCTCATCGGTCCAAACATTGCATTTATCCTGGCTGGACAAAATGTATCGTGGTATGAAATGATTATATTGGTGGTCAGGGATGAAAGCTGATGTGGGTGATTATGTGAGGAAATGTGAAATTTGCCAATAGGTTAAGGCCTATCGGCAAACACCTGAGGGTATGTTGCAGCCAGTTCCTATACCGCAATGGAAATGGGAACATATTGTGATGAATTTTATTACTGATCTGCCTACTTCTTGGAGGAAACATGATGCAATCTGGATTATTATTGATAGATTGACAAAGTCTGCTCGTTTTTTCTATGTCCATTTCGGATACCTTTATAGAGCTAAGCTTATTGTGTGAGTGAGAGGTGGTTCGCTTGTTTAGAGTGTCATTAACGATAGTTTCTAATCGAGATGCTCAGTACACATCGGGTTGTGGCAGAGCATACAAGACCATCTCGACACTCAGTTTCATTTCGGTCCTGCATTTCATCCACGGGTGGATGGTTAGACTGAAAGGTTGATCCAGGTGTTGGAGGACATGCTCCAGACTTTTGTATTGAGATTTGGAGGTTCATGGGAAGAATACTTACCTGTGTGTAAGTTCTCTTATAATAACAATTATTAATCAAGTATTGAGATGACTCTATTTGTGGTTTTGTATGGAAGACCTTCTCGTTCTCCTGCTGGTTAGGCTGAATTGGGGGATTTGGTGGAGTTGGGGACACAGATGGTTCGAGATCACACTTAGGTTGTTCAGCGGATTCGTCTAAGATTGAAAGCGGCCCAGGAAATGCACAAAAGTTATTATGATCTCTATCATCGGGTTGTAGAATATAGTGAAGGGGATTCGGTTAATTCGAAAGTCTCCCTTCGCAAAAGCCATTACAAGTTTGGACTAAAGGGAAAGCTTTCTCCCAGGTTTTTAGGACCGTTTGAAATTATGAAACTGATTGGGAAGGCTGCTTATAAACTTGCTTTACCACCTCAATTACCCGAAGTTCATGATGTATTTCGTGTATCTATGCTCAAACGGAAGGAACCGGATTCGCATAACATAATTGAATGGAATTAGTTCGATTTGTAGGGTGATGTATCATATGGAGAGCAACTTATTTCGATTGTAGATAGGAAGGTCCAAAAGCTTCGAAATAAAGAAATTTTACTTGTTTTGGTTAAGTGGTCGTTTCATGTTGACTTGGAGCTAATATGGGAACGAGAGGTGTATATGAAAGAACATTTTTCAGATCTATTTTAGTCCAGGTAAATTTGGTTACAATTTTAACTTCGAGGACTAAATTTTTATAAGTTGGGAAGATTGTCAAATCCTAAAATTTTTAAATTGATAAATTATGGCTAATCAAGGATTAATAAAGCCTAATTATGGTTTTGGCCGTAAGTTGGGGTTAAAGACCTGTGAAATTGAGATTTTTAATTAATTTTATTTTCGTGCGATGTGTGCCAAGTGTTGAGTACTATATATTATTTTATTTTGCAAAATTCAAGTTAACTAAGTAAATTCGATATTTACAGAGTTTTATCTCGAGATACGTATTGAAATAAGTTCCGAGAGAGTTAAATGCTGACCAAAACCTTCGTTTCAAATTTTGTGAAAAATATTTGTAATTATGTTTTAAAATTTGAGTTTTGTAAGTTAATTGGATTTAACGAGCTGATGTGGGCCCCATACCTCAAATTGCAAGCGAGATCGGTTGTCCCGGAGTTTTGAAATACATTGGTAAATTCTATAATTTTTGGCAGAATTGGGTATTTTTTGTGGTTTAATTTGGACAAAAAATGGGGTGATAAACGCAAAAATAATTAGAAAAACGTCAAATGACCCAAAAAGGTAATGTTGTTATATGGTTAAGGATAAAAATAAAGAGGTATTATGGTCATTTTTCACCACTTTTGATCAAAATGAAAAATCGAAATAGGGGCCTTCATCTTCGTTGGACATTGTTCACCTCCTCCATCTTCTCTCTAGCTAAGCATGTTCTCCCTCTCGTATCTCTAGTGTGATTTCCCTTCCTCCCTCCCTCTCTCTATCTCTTTCTTTCTTTCTTTCTTTCTTTGTCTCTTTCTCACTTTTCACAGTTTCGATTGGATTCGGGGAGCCGTGAGCTCACTGCCCAACCTCTCTAGGGGTTGGGCACCGCAATGAATCAAAATAAAAAATATAGAAAATGCACACACATAAATCGCAGTTGTTTTGATGAAGAAGTTGATGGTTTGATCCCCAGATCGGGGTCAAACCGGGTTCGGCTCAGCTGAGCCAAATAGGGCTCGGTCTAGGGATTAAACCATCATTTGTAAAAAATGTTTTATAAATTCGAGAAAAAACTAAATAAAATCCATAAAAATCGGGTTAACTTAGGAAAATGGAATTTTTGGAAAAAATTAATGGAATTTGAAAATTTTTATGAAAAATGTGGATTTTGTGAGTTTCTCAAGGATTTATATCAGGGATTTTGTCTCGTAATACGTATTATGACAAGAAAATGCCTAAAATCGTGAAAATCATTTTAAAGCATTGTCTTGGTTAATTTTCGAATCCGAACTATAATTTGCAGTCAAAATTGAAATCTGGACATTCGAGGAGTTGATTTGGAGGGATTTCGGGTTTTCAACTTTCAACAACATTAATTAAAATAAAAAAATTGAAAAAATTGTGGAGTGGTCGTGGAATCTTACCGAACTTATAAATGAATTGTAGGATCACAATTGGAATCTCGTGGGGAGTATTTATTGACACAAAGCGCAATGGAGTTGCGATATCGCATTTGTAAGGTTAAGTAAAGTCCTATGTAACCCTTACATTGTATGATTATAATTTCATATAAATTGCATTGATCATTGATATTACATTTTTATTGTACATGCATACACGGGGGAAGAGGATAAGGTTGATTCGAGTATCCTTATAGTGTTTACTATACCATGGTTATAGGGGAGAACACTATATTATGCTTGAGGAGCTGGAGTCACTGATACTTTGCATCACGCGGTTATCGTGAGATCACATTGAACCATATCATACTCTTATATTCTAGAGGAATGAGACTCGTTTGGTTATCCTCTCTGTGCATGAGTCCTTAGTACTGTTTACTTACCATTTTCGGAGGATATCAATTGGTTGTGGTCAGATAACAAAAAGGGGATGGATTCACGGCTGTACTTAAATTCCTTGGATTATATTTTTTGTTTAATCTCTTGGATTATTATGAATTTGATTATTACAGGCGTACTGGATAGTGTGGGATTTACTTATCTGACATTATCGAATATTTATATTTGTGTAATGAAAGGTTCTAGTGGCGACAAAGGAAAGGGAAAGCTTTCTAACTGATTCTGACTTGCTCAGTTCCTTTCTCTCTATGTTTGTAATATTTTGAACATAATATATTGTATAAATGGGGTTTTGGGTTCATGTATGGTTAAGATATTTTTGGAATTGTTGAAATGGTTTTGGGACGGATTGGAATGCTGTGGGGCTAAGGTAATGATGATTAAAGGATTTTGAAAACCTAAATTAGGTTAGAATGAATAAATAATTTTTATTAATGCAATATATATTGTTGTGGTCGGATTGTGAGTCCTTTGGTATTTTCACCAAGCTGAGCAGGTTTTATTGAAGATTTTTGAAGGCCGAGTTTTCTGGTGTAGGCTTAAAAATAGAGGAGGTGCTATCAAGTTTTTTTTACGGAATCTTGAGATTATGTAATCAATCTAAATGACTTTTGAGGTTTGAGATTTACTTTAGAATCCTTTGTGTTTGATAAAGTTTTATATTCGATGATTAAGATATCTTAATTTTATTTATTTATTGATGATGAGATTAATGCTGCTAGGTTATCAGGGGATTAAGGTAATCTAGGCTGGTCATATGCGCTAATTTGGTGGGGTGTGACAAGTTGGTAAAATTTAAGAAAGTCGATGCAGGTAAGTGGGACTCATTTATTTTATCAATTATACTATGTAATTAGTATATTAGCTCATTTCGCTTATAGATTGGGTTTGGGGCATTGCACTGTGACTCATATTATTTGATGTTTTACAAATGAAACTTAGGAAGTGTAATGGATAGGGGCAATAACTTAAATGTAACGAAGTTGGTGGATAAATACCAATCTCAAAGGATGGTAGATAAGTGCCTACCTCTAATAAAATGGTTATTGGAACGGATATTGAAGTTGGCGGATAAGTACCAAGCTTTAATGACTAACGTGAGAGAGATGGAGAAGTACCAATCTCATAGGAAGGTGGATAAGTACCTACCTCTAATATAGTGGTAACTCGAATTTTATTCCAGTTCTAATTATGATAACCTATCCATTCACTATCCATTTAGAGTTGGAATCTCAGTTAGGCATTAACATAATCTATGGGATTTTATATAACGCCTGTGTAGAATCCCTTAGGTTGTGTTCTCACGTAAAGGAGAGAAAGATTCTCATTTTCAAAGATAATTGAAAAGAAGGGTCACAGTGCACTTGAAACATACTGAATAACTTGCATATGATATGTATTATTTATATCACTTCTATTATCCTGAGTAGCAATTATTGGTTCATATCGTTATTCATTTATTCATTGATGACATATGTCGAGCGTGCACAATAATTTATCGTATTTTACTATTATTTGTAGTAGTGGTAAATAAGATATCGTCTCCACAGAAAATTTTTAAATCTCTTAAGAATTAAGGCTACCCTAAAAGTTTTACTGGATTTAACTTGCTTTAATTCAACTAATTTAATTAAACGGGAATTAAACAATAATAATATGCAAATGAAATAAACAATTAATTAAATCCAAACTATAAACAATTTAAATTCAATAAACTAACCTAATGCAATTCAAATTAACAATCAAATAATAAATAAATCAATATAAACAAAATATCTAAACAAACCTCCACTAAACTATGTAATATACTTGTATTGCATTCAAACATTAGAATATAACATTACTTCATACTATAGTTACAATTATATCACATGGTTTCTTGGAATCACACCGATTTTCCTAAATTCAATTGAAAAGTCATGTTCTTATCATTGTAAATCTACCCATTGGATAAAACACAACACCATAGAAATATGATACAATTAACTCTCAATGAAAATCATTCCTAATCTAAGCTAATAAAAATAAAAATATGCTAATTAATAAACAACTTAGAACACAATCACCTAGAACATCCACTCGGGAAAAGCCCTATAGATTAATCCTAGTTACTCTTCTATAATTGTTGTTAATAATTATAGACATAGATTTATATACTCTATATTAAGGAACATATTGGCCACTAGACACTCAATAAAAAGAATCACTAGTTGTAATATACAAAAACAACTTATTAAATCAGTGATTGATGTATATGAATCGATCTAAAGCATTAAGTACGCGTTTCCATAATTACAACTACATAGCAATCCAAAGTATATATATGTCTAGGGTTTGTTTAGATCAACAAACAACTCATTTCATGCTGGAAATAAACAATGCAAATATTTGATTAAAATACATAATTAAATAAATAAATAAATACCTCTTAAATAAATCAAAGCTTTAATATTGCTTCACATATAAATTCAAAACTAACTTATAAAGGCAAAAAGTTGAAAAGAAGAGTAGTGCAGAGAAAAAGAGAGAGAGAGAGTTATTTCGAAGCTCTCTATCCATATATTTAGTATTCCTTAGTATACATATCACAGATAAATACAAATTCCTCGTTATTATCAAAAAAACTTGTCACCGACCTAATCGAATTGTCAGCGATTCCTAAGTTGTGCACAAATCGCTGAGTTAATAACTGGATTTGGTTCTCTGGGCTCCATCAATTCAGCTGGCAATTTTTAGTGTATTATCCAATTCGTTATGGCTTCGCTGGCCAATATCTGTTGCAGATTTAGGCAGTGATTCTTAATGTAAATTCAAATCACTGGCCAATTGCTGGACTTATTCTCTAATTGACTATTTTTCTCTTCTTTCTTGTTTTTCCATTTCTTCATTTTCCCACTTAAATCCCGAAATCACAAAAATAAGATAATACCTAATGTAATTTCATCATTTATATCTAAAATCAATATATATCACACTATAAAACATGTCTAAATATTGACTTGTTAATTGATTACTAGTAGATATTTGATAAGGAAATGAGCATCACTTACTGAGCAAGTTGGAGTTCTCATTCCCCAATTAACATTTAAGGTTATCGACTTACGTTTGACTCAGGACTGGAGAAGAATATGAGTTTATAGTCTTCTCTATGGTGTATTGATTTCTCTATTGTTTTATACATTGAATTGAATTACACTTTAGTATTATAACAGGGTTTGGATTTTGTATTGCGATCGAGGTTTATGCCAGTTTTTTATATCTTGTGATTTATCGAAAAAGTTTTAAATTCCACCGCGTTTTGTTTTAGTTATTATTTGATTAACAAGATATACAGGTTGTGATTATTAGGTTGGAAGGTAAGGCTGCTGGCTCTAGTTAAGTTTGGTTGGTGTAACGGGGCTTAATTAAGGTTTTAGGCCAGGTATCGCCCTAATCGAGATAGAGGGTGGTGCTACACATTTAGTACAAATCAGGGTCAGATCAATCGTTACCTTAAGTTTTTAGGGGTTATGAAATTACTAAATAACCCTCAACTTAATTCAACATAAGAGCATCTCCAATGGTAATGTGGGTTTAGACCATGGATTGATGTTACCTCATGAATGTGGGGAGGATGTCTATCTTTTGTGGCACTATATGTACATTCCAACTTAAAAATGGTCTCCAATGGACAATATGGATTGGGACATTTGCTGTTTTTTTCTTTTGTCTTCATGTGGAATATGACCTTTATTTTGTCTTTTTCTTTGTTTCTAAAACTAAAAATGATGATGGGGCAATGGAGAGAGTTTCTGCCATAATATATAGAAAGTAGACATTAAGTTAACCACCTTCAAATTTGATTATCTGCCATATTAGCTAGACATTCCTTGTGACGACCCCAATTCTTATAACAAGGGGTCGATCGATCTAAACCATGGCCTAACCCTTCGAGATGACCCAGCGAGTCGGACGATGATCTAGTAAGCCCTAATCTGTGTAAATACAACAAGAAAATCTACAAATAAACTACTAAGTCATATAATAGGTGCGAAATAAAAGTCTTTAGAGTATATTAGGTGCAGAAATAAAATAGAAAGTCTTACAAATGTTAACAACTAGGTTATGGGTTTCGCAAGTCTACCCATAATAAGATCCCTAGTTTAATACATAAATGTTTCAAAATCAATTAAATATAAATAAACAACCTTGTCAATGAGAAAATAGCTTCTATGCTATGACCTTACTCTTTCCTCCGTCTTGAGCAGCAGCTGAGGTACCCCGAGGGGAAAAATTAGTGGGGTGAGCAAATATCTAATGGGCTCAGTAAAGCATAAGCATGCTTTACCCTCAATTATCCAAGTAATATCTAATGCGTAATAAATAACATGAACAAAGTTATTGACCAATTCTACTATCACTCCGGGAATGAAAGGATAATATAAACAAGCATAGTGTATAATGTAAGATACAACAAAGAAAAGCCCGAACAAGATAGTCAACAAGATAACAATGATAACATGAATGTCATAAAGTCGATGAAGTGGAAGCCACATATAAATTATGTGATGTTACAACTCACTAGCTTCAAGGTATCAAATGTGATCATGCCTCATAGATTGGTGTCTAATCATCATTATGAGCTTGCATGCCATAAATTGGCCTTCAAAATATCATTTAATAGCTGAAGGAGATGACCGGTGGCCGCCAGCTTGATAAGTCAATAATTAGACAATGTTTTATATCATATTTTAAGGTAATTTTAGATGTAAAAGACTATATTACATAAGGTTTTCTCTTGTTTTTGTTATTTTAGGTAATAATTGAAATATTTGAAGTAATGGAGTAAAAATAAAAGAAAATGAAGGATTTGATCGAACAGAAGTTGTACATAAAGAATCATCAGGGAATCAAGGATCAATTGGACTTTAGTGCTGGCAAATCCTCGATGATTAGGAATTTGTACTAGGAATTGCCAGACAAATATGTGGAATACATAAGCAGTTTTCCAAGGATTTTCTTAGAAATTTGGCAATAAGTAAAATCGTTGAAGAATCGCTAGGTTCAATTTCAAGAATTTTGGATAACCACGAGACATTTGAGTTAGTTTGGGATATGTACTTCATAGATTACTATATATATGACTCTAGGGCTTAGAAATCAATTGCCCTTGAGTATTTAGATCAATATTTCATTGCTCTTGGAGCCATAGTTTATTGTTTCAATTTATTGCTTTATTGGTCATTGCTTTTTGAGATGATTTGAAGATTTAAAGTATTTATTCAGAGGTATTTATCTGTGTCTTTTATGTACTTTATTGTGATGTTTATTATGTTGATGAGTGAGTAGTTTATTAATCTAAACAAAGTTCGAACATGAACTTGATCCATTTTGTGATGTAGTCGTGATGAGATGATTTTATGCTTAATGCTTTAAACCATTCGTATTCTTTAATTCACTAATTTAATAGATTATTATTTGCTGATTTTAATCATGAAATCTGGTATTACATGCATAGTCTAAAATGTGTATTGTGATATTTGAATTCAATATAGTAACTAGAATTGTTTAAAAGGTCTATTACTATTTAGATGTCCTAGGTGAATTGAGATATAAGTTTAATTAATATTGAAGTGACTTTTCGAAGGTATTAGATTTAGTAGTTCGAAGTTCTCATAAAGTGTAATGCGATTTTATTGCTTAAAGTTAATTTCTTTATATATTCACAAGGTTAATTCAATAAAATTAAATGTGACTTTTCCACCGGTATAAGGAGAAGTAATGGATTAATATGGTTTTTTTACATACTTATGATTAGATTTTTGATCTAGAATACTCTATAAAGTATGCCTATGACTATATGACTTGAGTAACATGTTTGGATGCAAAAAGGATTATTGTTTCGTTATTCTGGATATTTGTTTAGATATTTATTTATTATTGAATTGAATTGATTTGAATATTAGTGAATTTGAATTATGTTATTTAAGTTAAGTAAATTAGTGTAATTTGTTTGGTTAAATATTATAGTTTTATAGTTTGAATTAGTGATTTTTAATTCCCCTTTTAATTAAATTAATAAATTTAAAGTAAAAAAATAATAAGACCATTAAAAGACTTTTTCCTAGAAAAGTTTGATAAATTCTTGTGGAGACGATCCCACTTATCACTACAACAAATAATAAGGATATACGAGAAACTAATTGTACACGCTCGACACATGTCAATTTTTGGCGTTGTTGCCGATGATTTTTACATAATTTACTATGAGTTTTAGACGTTGTATGGTCAACCTACTTTGTCATTATAATTCCACATGATCTTTACATTCGTTTGATCATGAGGTAGATATGAATTTCATTTGTAATTTAAGACAATAACAACATAGGGAACATCAATCTACCACAGTGGAAGCCAATAATAACCTTGATAATATTAATGATAATAATGAAAATAGTTAACTTACTTTTAGGCAAGCCAATCAAAATATCAATGCTTATGAAGCAACATGTATTGCCTATCCTGAGGAATTTCGACCTGAATTTATTAGTGTTCTACCTAACTCCTATAGTAAAGATAATGAAGACCCCCATAAATTCATTAGGAAATACTAACATAAAGTCAATGGGATGAAACCTAAAGACTGTACCTTAGAACAAATCAAACTTAAAGCTTTTCCTTTTGTATTGAAAGATCAAGCATAAGATTGGTTGTTTTATCTTCCTCAAGATTCGATAACCACATGAGCTAAAATGTTAGAAGCTTTCCTAGATCAATATATGCCTGCGAGAAAAAATAGTACTTATTAAAGACAAATGACAGTCGCAAAAATGAAAGATGATGAAAATTTTAATAAATTTTAAGATAGATTTCAAAGATTAATTTTATCTTGTCCACAATATGGATACACCCAAAGAGCTTTATTAGAATACTTGTATGAAGGACTCAATCATTTTGAACAAAGACTATTAGATACCGTATGCGGTGGATCATTATTTGATGTTACATCAACCTTAGCGAAAGAAGTTATTAACAAAATGGCTAAGCAATCTAAAGAATATGGTAAAAAGATTGACACATCAAGAAAGAAAATGCTAATTAAATAATTAGACATATTTTATAGTGTCATTTAGATTGATTTTATATATAAATGATGATATTACACTAGGTTTTTTTTCTTCTAGTTTTTGTGATTTTAGGATTTAATTAGGAAAAATGAAGAAATGGAAGAATAAGAGGAAGAAGAGCAAAACAGTCAACTGGAGAAAAGGTCCAGCGAATCATCAACGATACGAGATTACACATGAATCACTACCAAAATCGGCAGCAGAGAAGAGCCAGAAATTCCCGGCGAATTGAGATTTACAAAGGAATTGCTAGATGAATTAGTGGAGCATAAAGAGATATTTGCAGTGATTAACTCAACAATTTGTGAATAACATATGATTCGCTGACAAATCGCTAAGGTCAGTGATGAGTTTTTTGATAAGAACGAGGAATTTGAGTTTATCTATGATATATAAATTTAGGGAAACTATAAGTAAGACCATAGGGCTCCCTCGATTAGTTATTATTAGTTTTAAAGTCTTTTCAATTAGGTTTTAGTTTATTTCATTGTTCGTTGCTTTTGGAGACTCTTTGGAGATTCAAGACTTATTTAATTAATGTATTTTACATTAATGTCCTTTAATTATTTGTTTATTATGATATTTATTATTAATATGTGTGAATAGTTTATTATTCTAAACAACACTCTAGACATGATTTTAAGTCGTTCATCAATTTAATCATAATGCAGATTTTATGTGCTTAATGCTTTAAACCAATCACACATGTCAATTACAGTTTTTATAAGTTGTATTTGCGTATTAAAACTAATGATTCTTTGTATTGAGTGCAAAGTGACCAATATGTTCCTTTGTATAAGGTATCTAAATCTATGTCTGTGATTATTGACAACAATTATAGAAATAGTAACTAGGATTAATCTATAGGGCAAATTACCTGAGTGGATGTTGTAGGTGATCGTGTTCTAAGTTGTTTAATGATTAGTATAATTTCGGTTTTTATTTAGTTTGGATTAGGTATTACTTTTATTGAGTGTTAATGCTATCGTATTTTCTATTTTATTGTATTTTATTCAATAAGTAGAGTTACAAGGGTAAGGATATAGCTTATTTCCATTGAATATAGGAAAGTCGATAGTTTGCTAAAGACCATCAACCTATTGTGATTAGAGTTTAATGATTTATGATCATTATATAAATATGATGATTTAATTATAACTATGCTTTAATGAAAATGTCCAAATTTACAAATCATTGTCTAAGTTGTATTGTTTAGATATTTAATTTATATTGATTCCTCGATTGTTTGTTTGAATTGCATTAGATTAGTTTACTGAATTTAAATTGCTTATAGTTTAATTATTTTAATTAATTGATTGTTTCATTTTTAGATTAATAGTGTTTAATTTCCGTTTTAATTAGATTAGTTAAATTGAAGTAAATTTAATCCAATAAAACTTTAGGGTAGCCTTAGTTCTGAAGAGATTTGCAAAATCCTTGTAGAGATGATATCTAATTTACCACTACTATAAATAATTGAAAAATACATGAACTGTTGGGCACGCTCGACATGTGTCAGAAACTTATGAGGTAAATAATTAAACAAGTAATATATTTGATGAAAAAGGTTGATGAGTTATCTAGCATAGTTAAATTACTATTGAAAGGTAAAACAAATCAAGTGAAACCATGTGGACTTTATAATGAAGTTACACATCCTACGGATATGTGTCCTACTTTACAAGAATATAATACTGAAAAAGCTAATGCGGTTATGAACCAATATTCTAGTTCACCCAAAAATCAATATAACAACAATAATTACTGCACTAGAAAACCAAACTCAAAACTTAGCTATAGTCAACAAAATCAAAATTATACCACTTATAGACCGAGAGCACAGATATAATCCACACTAACTTAACAACCTCAACAAACTTTCCAACCTACGTAACCAAGTTTTTAAAAAATATTACATAATTTTATGACACAAAGTCATAAAACAATAATAGAACAAGAAGACGAAAAGATGATGACAAATGTCGTACCCACCAGGGAATCAATGGCTGAACAATTGAAATATATACCTTTTTCTCAAAAGACTATACCCATGGTATTTAGAAGAGTTGACACTTACGAAAAATCTTTACAAAATTCTGAATTACTTAACCAAGAGAAGTTAGATAATAATATTTATGGATTGAATGAAGATATGCAATCTATTTCTCCCATTTCATAACGATTAGCAGATGCTAGGAAGGAATAAACTACAGAAGACATTTCTAAATAATTTAAGAAAGTAGAAATTAATGAATTTTTAATGGCATCAAATAATGATGAGTTTATTAAAAAGTTCTCTGAGTTTAAAATTTTTTTTAGAAGAATCTAATGAAAACTTAGGACAAAAGATACCATCCTTAATGAAGAAGAAAATATATTCGACCTAGGAATGTTTGTCATACCCATCACAATAGAAATTCTTCTATTGAATATGCCATGTGTGATCGTGGAGCATCAATTAAGGTAATATCACTTAAACTATATGAATCCTTGAAAATAAAAGATCATTAACTAATACGCCTATTAATCTTACTTTAGCAAATACTATAATTATTAAACCGTATGGATTATTAGAATATATAGTAATACAAGTACACGACTTAGTATTTCCAGCCGACTTTTATGTCATAGAAACGGGAGATTTAATATCACCTAATCCTTTACCTATACTATTAGGTATCTTTAGATAGCTAAAACTAAGTTAGATATTTCTGAAGGAACAATGTCTATAGAATTTGAACATAAGATTGTTAAACTCAAAATTAATAACGAACATAAATATGATGAATATGATGAATTACTCGATAATGAAATTGATGATAAAGATTTTTTGGAATTAAACTATTATGATGATCTTCATGTTGAAACTTTGCAATTAAAGCGGTAACAATGGAAACTGATAAAGAGATTCCAAAGAAAGAATAAGTTGAAGACGTAATCGTGAAATCACAAGTACGATAACTCGATTGTAGTAATAATGCGATCAACTAATGTTGATTACATATATTGTCCCCAGGAAAAGGTTTATATGGACACAGTTCACTTAGTTAAGTTCACTATAAGAAGATCTCTTTTTAGTTGGTTTTAACTAAACTACTATGTTCTATAAGACGATGTAAAATAACTTGTACTCTAATATTACAAAGACTTTTAGTTCACAAATTCACCTAGGTAACGAATTACTATGCTTTCATATCTCACTTTCTTCATCTTTATTCTATGTGTGCAATGCTTTATTAGAATATACATATTTTCTTAAGATTCACTTCAACCCACTGTCGTGGTGGAAAAGATCTTAATGTGCAAACTAGAACTCTACCTATTGGTGTGAATAACGTAAGTCCCACATAACATTAAGTTTCAAATCATTAAATTCATACCCGCTTAAGTTTACTATCCATGCATCCCTAATCAATAACTATCTATCGATGTTATATATTTTACGGTTGTATTGTCCGTATCCGGCTTAAAAGCTCCAATGTCCATGGTAACTCCTAAAACCACTAATCAAAAAACATGTGATCAAGATGTTCATAGCATTACGTATAGAATCAATACAAATTTTAATCATTGCACTTTTTAACTTTATAATCTACTTATATATCCTTTTGCCTAACATTCATACCATATGACCCATTGATCCTTAAGATAAATAAACTACTCACTTATGATTGAAACCAACATACACATCATGATATTTATTGCAATCAAAGATTAAATAAGCTATATTAAATCAAAGAAATAATACCAAATAACGACAAGTGGAGTCTTCAATGTCTTCTCCTTCAAAACTCTTCTTAGTACTCAAGAACAATGTAAACTATGTTATTCCATGCTATTGGTGGTAATGAATGATAATTGGCGTGTTTACCACATTCGAATACTTATTTGTGCCCTATAGAATCTTTAGAATACAATTAGAAATCCTAATTAACAATTCCAAACGAATTAGAATTCTAAACTTTCTATTTTTTATGTCTTGGCACTGTCAATAAGTAGCCCATGTTGTGTGTGTTAAGCACAACGCCGCCACAACTTCAACCTTTTTGTATGTGTTTTCTCCATTCGGTGAGCTCGACACCCTGTGTGCAATGTCCCAGCGCAGTGTGTACAACCCCACGACGTCGCCACTACGTCACCTCTACTGCACCACTTCTTTTGTCTTCACTCCTTATCCACGCCATGCCCACGCTTTGTGCACTCTTCCCATGATGCCAAGCCTCTATGTCGCAGCGTCAAGTATAGTTTTGTGCTTTTTCTCCTCATTTCATCAAAAATCACTCATTTATCTCCTTTATACCTTGTATGCCTGAAAATACATAAATATCATCACCGGGATATTTATACCAAATATACTACTAAACTAACCCTATATATAAGTCTAATTAAACACTTATCAAATATCCCAAACTTAGAATTTTGCACGTCCCATGCAAAGTGTATTCTACTAAGTACTCTTACTACCACTACTTATAATACCTTATTTAATTTACATATTTCATAGAGTATTCCTTAATTTAAATAAGTTTAAGTTAATAATCCACTCAAGAGTTTTCTTTGCAAAAATTAATATTTTTACAACTATGTAGCTTTAACAACACATATAATTCTCTTTCGAAACTCAAAATTAGTTTACAACCAAAACCATCACTACTCACAAGTTTATTTCACCTCAACACTCAAGTAGCAAGTATACAATCTCATGATTTCTCATTAAGCTCAAGAATTCACAAATAAGCATATATTATACTAGTTTTCTAAACTTTAGTACTTCAAGTGTCCATAGGACTTCATATAGTTGGAAAAAAAAACTTAACTTAATTAAGTTACTTGTACTCGAGCTAAATCTTTTCATTTGAAGAATTTTAATATAACTTCTGCTTTCTATATATCTCTATTTTCTCCTAGTTGTACTGTCCTTGCTCCCTTTCCTATGGATTCCGTTTTTTGCTTACTTTTTCCAAACATCAAGCTCTCTGCTTCTTTTCCTATACAACTTGTGGGACTATCTATTTTTTATTTAAGACTCTTATTAGCACTTCTCACTTTCACTTTATCAAGCAAGTTTTAACTCCAACTTTTTATTAAAAACCATGCCTATCTCTTTCCTTTTAGCTCCAAGTCTTTATTTACTTTTATACTCAGGTAAGATTTATACTTATTATAAAATTCCTTAAAGGTCTAATTTTTTTCCACAAGAAGTGTTCTAGTATTCTTTTTGCTTTGGTTTCAAGTTCATGACCTTCCCTAACTCTAGGTTTCTAATCATGAAATTATACCGTTGTTTGTTACAATTCTTATTTTCTTCAAAAAATTATAAAACCCTATTGTGTTTCATATTAACAAGATACTTGTATTCTTACTCATCCTCAATTAAAGGCATGAACTTTGCAAATGAATTATTCATTCATTACTATATTATTATATATAACCTAATCTATACTACTTGTAGACTTTCAAATAATAAGTAAATAAAAAAGATACACTACCATTCTTTCCTCTTTAACTGCTTCAAAAATAAAATTTTACGATCATACCTGCAGTGTTTATCCTTATTTCATCATTTCTTAGCACTTTTCATAGTGTTGATGCCCCTAAACTTAAATCAAACCTTGTCCTCAAGGTTTAAAAATAAGCTTAAAACATGAAAAAACTAACACACAAACATAATATATATAATTTGAGAACTAAATAAAAAATTCATAAATATAAATTTTAAACAACTACTAAAGTGACAAAATATCCCTAATGTAAAAATAATTAGTATAAATGTACCGGTCATCTCTCTAAGGTTTTGAGAAATCCTAAAATCAGACTCTAGGACTGTGCATCATCATCAACTCCAGCATAGGATGGTGTCAAAGGATGCTCCACCTTTATGCTCTGCACCATGTCAGGATCAAATATGTAGTTCGGTGCTGTTAGAAAGCCAATAGACCTATCAGTAGGTTTCAACCTTAAACTCTATCATATCTAGCTATGCCCATCTAATGATCTATAAATAGCATGAAATCTCATTATCTATTCAGTCGTTCTTGCTCATATCTCAACAAGGCTTCACGATACTGAACTCTATCCTCTCTGCACTGTGTCTTCATCTCAGCAATCCACAGCCTCTACTGTCATGGAGTCAAGTCCTCAAGTGGTGGCACTGGTGGTGGAAAAACTTCTGGACCATCTAATTCTTGCTCTACTATCAGTGGGTCTACAAACTCGTAGCCTTCTGCAAATCCCTGCTGGTGATCCTCCTCCTCTTCGTATCCTCCATTATGCAACTCTTGGGCTAACTCCGCTGTTGTTGATGTTGCTATTGCTTGGTCCTCACGTTCTTTGGCTAATAATTTAGCCTCAAGTCTGTCCCACTCGGCTCTCTCTTTGTGTCTCTATCTCATCCTCATAGTCTTGGTATCCAGTCGGTGACTTCAAGGTTAGCATAAACACCATATCTATTGTTGCTTGGGCCTCTATATCAAAATCTTTATCCTGAATTAATCGCACTCCAGCTTTCAAACACATTTGGGTTATTAGGATTGGAAACAATAATTTGTTGTCTCTCTCAGTCATGATAGACTCCCTCAATTTCTTATAAATGATATCCCCAACATTGATCCTCCAATTCTTTATAATCTCATATAAACAAGCCGCCTTAGGCTTGTTGATCTCGCCCTACTGAGTAGTTGGGTATAATGAACTAACCAGAAAGTGTTGCCGCATTCTATAAACTCTCCTCCCACTCCCCTTCTTAATGTGCTTCGGCACATTCTCAACTCCCATTATCCATCCTTGTTGTCCTTAGACAACCAATGTTATCTCAATGTCTCTACAAGGATATAGGTTATAAGGTCTCTCATACAAATTATCTGGAAGGTTTGTGGATCTCCATTCATACTCGAATATTCTATCTCATAGATATTGTTTATTGAATACTCATTAAAGGGGACCATTACTCCTCTTACCTTAACTGGGTCACCTTTCTTTGTGAACTTCGCATTAGCATATAACTTATAAATTATTTCACACACTCCATAAACTTTGTTCTCCCTATAATTTTGCATGAAATGTTCTCAACTCCATTACCTAATGAAGTTATTGACTCTCTTATCATACTTAGCTAGTAGGTTTATTCCTCTTTCGCAAATGAATTCCTTATTCTCAATGGCCTCATACTTCTCCTTGGCCTCTCTACTAATATAAAACTTACACTTAAAAGGCCTCGGAGCATCCTCATTTGGATCTCTTGAGGATGATGCCTCGTTATCATTTTTCCTTGCTTGACTAACTTGACTAACTTGCCTCCTTATTCTTGCAATTATCTCAATAAAAACTCACACAACATAACAATTCAACACGTGCCTTCAAATAACCTAAAATCAGAATTTTGATTCACATGCCAAATTATTCAAAAGGAATAAACTAATTCACAATTAGCCACATTGATGCTCTAAATCCACACAACTTAAAATTTCTATCCAATAACCTAATTTCTACAATTCATGCAATTTCATCTATAACATCAAAAATCTCAAAACATAACTAATGAAATTGTAAATTTACCTCACTGTCAGACTACTTTCTGGTGTAGATTACTCTTCCAAGCTTCTATCAATTAAAATCCTTTCACTTTACTCACGAACTAATATCCAATTGCTTTCTTAACTCAAATCTCTAAATCAATGCCCTAGCTCTCTTCCTTGTGCAAACCCATAATGCACCCTCTTTTTTCACTCTTGATCACTAGGAACACTCTTTTCTCTCTTAAAATTAATCAAACTTGGGTTCTAAAGGGATGTATGCTTGGTTGGTGGTGTATGGACTAGAGTTGAAGTATGCATAAATTTGGGTTGAAAGGGTTTAAAACTCCCTCCTTGATGCTAATGCCATCCCTTAAAGGGGTACGACACCACTACAGCGTGGCCACAACATCGAGCCTACTATGAGAAATTTTGCTTACAACTTGTTGTCGTCCTAGCGCTGTCCTTGTTAGCTCACGGCACCATGAGTGTATACATACAGCGTGTGACATTCGAGAATTTCAAAAACTTGATTAGGATGTTAATTAAGTATTTTCAAATTTAATTTGGGTGTTTAAGTATCCGAGTTTCGACCTACGCATTATGGACCAGGTATCATAAGATATATTTTTATTTTTGTACGTTGTGTGCTTAGTGTATGTATTATATAGTATTTTGTCCCCTAGTTGGGTTGTGTTAAAGTGTATCCTGAGTTTTTCATACTCGGGGTTACAAGTGCGTGTCTGAACGACACGAGTGAAAATAAATTATTAGTTGTTTGAAAACTAATTAACCAAGTATTAATCCTCATATGATGAGTGTGTATCGATTTGCGTCTAATTCGGGATTGGTGGTAGTGTAATGTGAGAACGAAGTTGGTACAAGACTTTGCCTCAAGTTTCGTATCAATTAGTTGTGGTCATGGTTAAGATTGAGTCTAAATCAGGGCATGTTTGGCTAAATATGACAAGAAAATTGGTTCATAAGGATTCAGTATGTCATGGACAAAGATTAGATTTTTGGGATTTTGGTGTGACCAAAACAAGTGTTATGGACGTTTTAGGAAGATGGATTGTTTAATTGAGAGTTTGGTTCAATTTGGTGAAAAACCGGATTGAAAACAAGCGCCATAAGTCAAAATACAACAAAATAAGGATTTTGGGGATTAATAAATAAAAAGGAATTAAGCTACTGATATATAAAAAAAATATAAGAAAGACAAAATGAAACAAATGTTTCATTTCAATCAACAGAGATTGAAACTTGTTCGTTCTCTAAACCCTCTCTCTCGGGTTTTCACTCAGCGAGCTCCCATCGTTCAATTTTCACTCGATTTCTTTCCCCAAATTGTATAGCATCGCGAGACGGGTATTTAGAGCTAAGTTTTCGCGGAGGAAATGAGGTATTCGACCCGTATTTTGGTAAATACTCAATGTTGGGCATCTTCCTCAATTCAATTTGAATTCTAGCGATTTCTCAATTTCTTTTGCGGGATTTTAATAGAAAATAATTGGAATTGTTGAAAATTAATGTATTAGGTTGATTTGGATCAATTTGGAATAAATTCCATCGACGTGGGTTAGGGTTATGATGAATTGAACTAATATGCTTCAATTGATAACTATTTTGGAGATGTTTTATAGTTGATATTGATTGAAATTGGGTTTCTGGATGAATGGATTAATGGTTTGATCCAATTTGACTCCACGGTCTGTTAGAATATTTTGATGTTGGAATCGAGTGGTATTGTGGTGTTTGTTGTCGAATTTTGAAGTTTTAATTGTGAAAATATTGATTAGGATACGTTTTTTAGTCCAAAATAGATAAAGTTTGCTTAGTTGGCATGCCATATTTAAAAACTCATAACTTCTCTGTCGATTATCCGATTTGAGTGTTCGGAAGTCTTTGGAAAGTAGGACATGAATACTACAAGTTCCTTTTCAGGTCATCATGACGAATATTGAGGTTTTTCAAGGTTAAAAGTTACCCCTAATTGGCTAGTTGAAAGCCAGTTGAAACCGTTATATAAATTAATGTTTTTGGAAATTGTTCTTAAATGTACTTTGACCGTAGTTTTCCTTGGGTTTGGTAATTTGGTTTCACTTAAAGCTTGACTCATAATATAATTGGGTATGCAGGAAAGCTACTAGACCCATCTTCAAGGTGATCTGATGCTTCAGGAACCCCGAAAAATAAGTTCAAAATTGGTTGGTTGTAAGTAAACCCTAAAGTGATATCTATTATTTATGAAAATTTATCTTTGTACCTGTGATTGTATCATAGTCTGCATTGCATTTTGTCATTCTTGGTCATTCATACATAAGTGAGTGAGAGGGATAAGCTTGTTTTGGAATCTGGTTTGATTGAACCTAGGTTTCAGTCTTGCCTCTGTACCGTCTAGTGAGACTGGCAGAGTTTAATGCCGAAAAGTTATCATTGCATTTCATGATCTCTTAATATTGTCTATGTACTATTTTTTGAAGTCGATGTCTGATTATAGTTAATAGACAGTGACAGAGTAGATTGCATGTCATGTTGATGCATATATTTTATTGATTATTTGGAAATGCAATTACATGTTTCCAGGTATCAGACTAACAATTGCAGGAGTACAGATCAATGTAGGAATTTACTTACCTGACATCTTTGAGTTGTTTTTGATGATGTCAGATTCTATATGAAGACAATGGCAAAATGGAAAAGACTTGAAGATTGTGGTAAGTGTTTTCGCAAATTAAAATAAATTCTTGTTGTAAATGGTTTATATACATTATTTTGAGATTCTTGGGGTGAATGTAAGACGTGAAATGTTGTTGGATGGTTATGAGAGTCTTCTAAGTTAATTTAAAATATGTTAAGAGGTTTATGATTCAATTTTGGTCTATTTGATATTGTGAAATTGTGATTAAGCTATCAGCGAATCTAAGTTAATTCCTAAATTTAAATTTGATATATATTATGAACTGCGGGGGAGTTGTGAGTCCTTCTAAGCCTCTCCCCAATTTTGTTGTTTATTAGGTGAATTTTCCTACAAGCCACTTTTAGGGGAGGTGCTGTCGAAATTTTTACAAAATACAGAGAGTAAACCGTATGATTTCCTAATTTGCTCTAGTTGAATAAAGCATGAATTGAGTTTCATTGATGATATAAATTTAGTATTGGAGCCTTAGAAAGGATCGAAATAATTATTATTTTAAGGTTAAAGTTGAAAGAACAAATTAGGTTGACTAGAATATCAAGGGATTAAAGAAATCTAGGCTGGTCAGTCGTCTTAATGATGAAGGGCTGACAAACTTCGTATCTGAGCCTAAGGTTGGCTCGATTGAGGATAAACTTTTGTTGAGAACTAAAGGGTGATTGAGCGCGATTAGTTGAGAAGTGACTGTGAGCATAGATGTTTTTGTTATTATGTTATATTTATGTATTGTCGTTAGATAGGCGATAAGAAGTTTATTCTCCTTGTTCGTTCGATACTTAACTCATAAGATATGACGAGTAAGATTCAAAAAGAATAATTAAAAGAGAAAATAGACTTATTAAAAGAAACTGAGTGTAAATGAATGTGGAATAGACTTAGGAAGTTTGAATTCACAAAGGTGTTGTAAGTAGTTCGGTACTAATGTAACTGATGAAAGTATCAGTTATGGAACCAACAGGAAATTGGTTGAAAGGAAAGTCTAAATGATTCAGGTACGTAAGTACTAAACATGAGTTTCTTGGAAATCGAAAGTATCGAACTATTACAATTAGAAAACGCTTAGGAAAATATTAAAATAGTTTCAATAAGGAAAATGGAGACACATGATTTGGAAAGTAGAAATTGATTAGCTAAATTGAACTAGATTGAGAAATCACGATGAGATTATGATAGAACTAGTCAAGTTGTCTAAGTCAGTTTCTATATAAATAAAGTACTTTAAAGTAAAGTATCGTCTCATTTCTGAAACATAACATCAAGTGAAATGTGGAATAGAATCATGGTATAAAACAATCAAGTGATTTCAAAAAAGAAGTACTGAGACTTTTGATTGTTTATTACTCAAGTAACTTATCCATAAGTGACGTTGAGTATTGTGGTTCTATGAGTCGAATAAAAGAATGATAAAACAAGAAAATATACAAGTTAGAAGTTATCTTTGTTAATACCTAATTACGTGTTGTTTTGGAACAAAGATCAACACAAATTCTTAAATTGAAAATGAAAATTGTAGTGATAAGATCAACGTGTAAGAAGTTAAGGTATTGGGGAAGTGGTCTGATAATAGCTTTGAGTAGCTATTAAACATTAACACAAGTAGTTGTGTTTTGAGATTCAAATTACCCAATAGTCACTTCTTATCAAACTAAGTTATGACGCCTATCACTACAACTTAAAATATAATAAAAGAAGAGATAAATGTAATGATTGAGAATCAATAAGTGATTAAGATATGAAATTATGGGAGATCTCGGTAATTGAATGGAATGAGGTTCTTCGTGAACTCATGAATAGAAAATGATTCGACGAAGTTAGAAAAGTTATTGATTTTCTAACCAGTCAAAAGAAAAGTTAATTGAATTGGCTAATGAGTTAAAATTGGTAATTGCTTTCTTAGTTAAGATTAAGGTGTTGTAAGTGGCTTGGTTGATGAGCAAAAGTTGTGGTTTGTTTATAAAAGGACTAAGATTAAGATCAATGTGAGAATAGCTAAGATTGACAAAAATCGAATGGAATAGACTCTGTATATAAAATAAAATGAGACATAGAGATGATTTATGACTGATGGAAGTGACACGAACGAACTCCTTTAGTCAAGGTCAGAGACTGGAATAGTTGTGCATGACTAAAATTCTGAGTAACTCCGTTTATAATCATGATTCATCCACAGCGTAGAAGACTAGTGTAGCGCATTCACTTGCCTTTGAATAATCGAATGAATCGGGGTCAGTTGAAATTAAAGAGTCTATGAAGTTTTGTTGGAGTCCATTGGAAGCTTAAGTATAGGCAACTAAATGGTAAAGAAATTCTCACATATACATGAAAAAGTGAAATTTCAAGTCAACACCGATCAAATTAAGACGTCAAACTATAAGTTTGTTGGAACGCGATATATCTTAATAAGGATCTTACTAGCATTCAAACTCCAAAAGTTGAAAGTTTTAAAATAAAATAATTTACAATTAATATCAGTGAATATATTGTACATTGGTTCAATCTTAGTGGTACACCACCCAATTAAGCAGTGGTGAAGTTTTAAGCACTATCTTATCTTAAGTTGAAGTTGATGTAAGATACCTAAAATGGCGGTGAAGATACAAATGAAATGAAAAGAAACGTACAACTTACATCTCAGTTAGTCAATATTATTCTTAGAGGTTTGTAGAATATTGAAAAGAGGACAATATATCTGACTTGATATGTTGAAAGAATTGAATATTCTTCCATTGTATTAAGTAGAGGCAAAGTGAGATATCATATTTATAACTTGTATGAGATATAAGTTAAAAGTTATACTATGAGAGTATAATCATTGAATATGTTGATATCTCTATTTAAAAACATATGTCTACTCAAGTTAAGGATAAATGCTCTATTCAGGTCATGAGAGAAGTTGGTGAATAGTAAATGTTATTAGATATTCCACAAAGTTGATTGCTTAACTCGTCAGAAATTCACAAATTTTCATGATTGGCAAAGTAACGGAGATAACTTTTCATTAAACCAAGATGTTGGAAATGAAAATTTGAATAGTTATGATATTTACCACTGAGTTGTTAAATACAACAAAAATGATTGGGTCCACTTAACGATTCACCTTGGAAATGATTTTTACAGTTTTGAATTAAAAGAGTTATATTTGAAAGATCATTTTCTCATATCTCTTTTGGTTCAGTAAGCTATAAGTTTAAATTTTGAGGATAAATTTTTAATTAGTTGGGAAGATTGTGGCATTCGAGAATTTCAAAAACTTAATTAGGATGTTAATTAAGTATTTTAGGATTTAATTTTAGAGTTTAAGTATCCGATGTGGGACCTATGCATTATGGACCAGAGATCATAAGATATATTTTATTTTTGTATGTTGTGTGCTTAGTGTGTGTATTATATGGCATTTTGTCACCTAGTAGGGTTGTGTTGAGGTGTATCCTCAATTTTTCATACTCTACTTGGGGTTGCAAGTGCGTGTCTGAAGGGCACGAGTGAAAATAAATTATTAGTTGTACAAAAACTAATTAACCAAGTGTTAATCCTAACATGAAGACTTCGTATCGATTTACGTGCAAGTCAAGATTTATGATAATGTAATGTGAGAACGAAGTTGGTATAAGACTTTGCCTCAAGTTTCATATCAATTAGTAGTGGTCACGATTGAAATTGGGTTTAAATCAGGGCACATTTGACTAAATATGGCAAGAAACTCTTTCCATAAGGGTTAAGTATGTCATGAAAAAAAATAAGATTTTTGAGGTTTTGGTGTGACCAAAACAAGTGTTATAGTCGTTTTATGAAGATGGACTATTTTGTAGAGAGTTTGGTTCAATTATGTGAAAAATCGGATTGAAAACGAGCTCAAGTAGTCAAAATATGTCAAAATAAAGATTTTGGGAATTAATAAATTGCTTGTTCGTTCTCTAAACCCTCTGTTTTGGGTTTTCACTCCGCGAGCTCCCGACGTTCATTTCTCGTTCAGTTTCTTTTTGCAAAATTGTAGAACATCGCGAGACAGTCAGTTCGAGCCAAGTGTTCGGGGGAGGAAATGAGGTGTTCGACCCGTAATTCGGTAAATACTTAATGTTGGGAATTTTCCTCAATTCAATTTGAATTCTCGCGATATCTCAATTTCTTTTGCGGAATTTTGATAGAAAATAGTAGGAATTGTTGAAAATTGATGTATTAGGTTGATTTCGATCAATTTGGAATAAATTCAACCTACGTGGGTTAAGGTTTTGATGAACTGAACTAATATGTTTTAGTTGATAACTATTTTGGAAATGTTTTTATAGTTGATATTGATTTAAATTGGGTCAAGATGAATGCACTAATAGTTTTGATCCAATTTGACTCCACGGTCTGTGGGAATATTTTGATGTTGGAATCGAGTGGTTTTGTGGTGTTTGTTGTCGAGTTTTGAAGTTTTAATTGCAAAAATATTGATTTGGAGACATTTTTCAGTTCAAAATAAATAAAGTTTACCTAGTTGGCATGCCATATTGGAAAATTTATAACTTCTCTGTTGGTTATCCGATTTGAGTTTTCTTAGAGTCTATGGAAAGTAGGACATGAGTACTACAAGTTCTTTTCAGGTCATCATGACAAATATTAAGGTTTTCAAGGTGAAAAGTTACCCCTAGTTGGCTAGTTGATAGCCAATTGAAACATTTATATAAATTAATGTTTTTGTAATTTGTTCTCAAGCGTACTTTGGCCGCAGTTTTCATTAGGTTTAGTGATTTGATTTCACCTGAAGCTTGACCCATAATATAATTCTATATGCAAGAAATCTACTGGAACCATTTTTAAGGTGATCTGATGCTCCAGGAACCCCAAAAAATAAGCTCAAAATCGGTTGGTTGTAAGTAAACCCTACAGTGATATCTACTATTTATGAAAATTTATCTTTGTACTTGTAATTGTATCATAGTCCGTATTGCATTTTATCATTCTTAGTCATTCATACATTAAGTGAGTGAGGGGGATAAGCTTGTTTCAGAGTCTGGTTTGATTGAAACTAGGTTTCACTCCTGCCTTTAGGCCGTCTAGCAAAACTAGTGGAGTCTAACGCCGACAAGTTATCTATCTATTTCATGATCTTTTAATACTATCTGTATACTATTTTTCGAAGTCGACATCTGATTATAGTTAGGAGACAGCGACAGAGTGGATTGCATATCATGTTGATGCATATATTTTATTGATTATTTGGAGATGCAATTACATGTCTCCATGTATCAGACTAACAATTGCAGGAGTACAGATCAATGTAGGAATTTACTTGCCTGACATATTCGAGTTGTTTTTGATGATGCCAAATCCTATATGAAGACAAAGGAAGAATGAATAAGACTCGAAGATTGTTTTCACAAATTAAAGTAAATTCTTGTTGTAAATGGTTTATATATATTGTTTTGGGATTTTTGGGGTGAGTGTAGGACGTGAAATGTTATTGGATGGTTATGAGAGTCTTCTAAGTTAGTTTAAAATACGTAGAGAGGTTTATGATTCAATTTTGGTCTATTTGAGATTGTGAAGTTATGATTAAGCTATCGGAGATTCTAAGTTAATTCATAAATTTGAATTTGATATATATTATGAACTGCGGGGAGTTGTGAGTCCTTCTAGGCCTCTCCCTGATTATGTTGTCTATTAGGTGAATTTTCCTGAAGGCCGCTTTTAGGGGAGGTGCTGACGAAATTTTTACAAAATACGGAGAATAAACTGTATGATTTTATAATTTGCTCTTGTTGAATAAATCATGAATTGAGTTTCATTGAGGATATAAATTTAGTATTGGAAGCTTAGAAAGGATCGATATAATTATTATTTTGAGGTCAAAGTTCAAAGAATGAATTAGACTAACTAGATTACCAAGGGATTAAGATAATCTAGGCTAGTCAGTCGTCTTAATGACGAGGGGGCTGACACGACATCGACCAATCTGTCTCCATAAATTGAAAAATTTTCTTTAACTCCTTATTGGCGCTCTCCCCGCCCTATGTATTACTACACATGGCATCATGGCAGCGTGAAATACCTTGTTTATATAAAAAATTCCATAAATACTTACCCGTGATTTGTCAGTGTACTTGACCTTAACCACTTTAACTCCTTTACTCTTTTACGTTTTTTGCTGAATTAGTTGAGATTTCTATATTTCGATGAAATGTCACCCAACAAATGGTATTTCCTGCACATTTAGCACAAAACTTTCAAAAGTTAAACAAAATACTAAAACGTTGGATTGTTCTAACTAAACAAAAGAAATAATATAAATTTAAAAACTGGGTTGCTTAGTTGCGCTTCATTTAACATCGTTAGCCCGATATCTTTTCGCTCGTTTAGTCTGAGTCTAAATCTAGATACTCCATTTGTAGGCTGAAGATAACGATATCTCTCCCATTTGTATGTACGTATTGCCTTTAAACAAAGACAATAATCTCACTATCGTCATCCTTTTCGATACTCATTGTGATCATTTTCTTCCTCGTGTGCAAGACTGCATTGGCAGTGTTCAAGAATAGTCGTCCATGTATCATATACACATCATCATCTATATCATGATCTATAATCTTTAAATCAATAATAAATGTGAATTTATCCATTTTCACAAGCACATTCAAGATTTTCCCTATTGTTGGTACCAAGTTACCATTAACTACTTGCAAGGTTGTTATATCGGGACAATTGATCTTCAAATCTGCTTCTAACATGTCCTATATAGGCATTACATTGACTGAGGCTCTCGTATTACACAAGATGTTTCTAAATTGGTGCCAATTAATGCTTAATGGTATGCATATATCTCTAGGATCTCTTCTTTTGATTGGTTGAAGTCTCGTTGTGAACTTAAATTTTGGCTATGGATTCTTTGGAACAACCTTGATGTTATTTCCTTTTTGTGCCTCTTTAGAAGGTCATTTATCTTGTTGCTTAACTCTCCATTTTTCTTCCCCTTCTTTTTATTCTTCAAAACATTAATCCTTTGTTGCTCGAATTCTTCAAGTTCATTTTGCCTCAGTTCTGTTCCGTTCTCATGCATAGCTTCATATTTTCTCATAGCCAAAGTGTTGACTCATTCTGGCTTGTACATCACTTGCTCTTGCCATGGCTCATTCGTTGTCGTAGTGCTCATCATGTGAGTAGCACTAACATTCTCTTTTGGATGTATGATAATGTTATGATAAGTTGGTAATAATAATATATTAAGGTGTTTATTTTATATGTTTTTAGATCTTAATGTTTCATATTATTAACTAGTTCTCTTTTATTCATATTTTCAGTGGTTTAGAGATAATTTGATGAAAATGATATAAATCGTGGTCTTTTAAAGTGTTCTTGGTGTTTGATGTTGAAAAGTGAGCTTGCACGCACTTTGAGATAGCTTGGTGGGACCCACATTGGTTCGTGTTGATGCTATTGCAATTTAGAAGTATAGTGGTGCATTAGTTGAGGAAAGCTTCAAAACAAACTAAGTATAAGTCATTCCTGCAGTGTGAACATCAACCATCTGATATACCTCGAGAAACGCATGGCACATTTGATTCAGGCGGATGAGCAACAACAAGTAACGCAAGATAAGAACGTTTGAGTCACTCAACACTCTAGTAGCCTCGGATATGCGTCGAGTTTAGCACATCATATCAGAATCAAATGAGTAAATAAAGGAACTTGATCTTGCCTCGAGATCCATGTTTGCACCATCTACTTGAATTACACCGAGTCTGCCCATGAGTGTTCTCTTCACTCTAGAGCCTCTAATTTCCTTGAGATGCGTGCAACCCAAACTCCCACATATTTAGCGATTCCTGAGCGTTTCTCCTTAACATAGCTGCCTTTGATTCGCCTCGAGATGAGCATCAGCACCAACTCCTATATCTTTGCATGACTTCGTGACTAGCTCTTCCCCATTTGCAACCAGCCACATGTCACAACGCCATTTGCGCAGCCATATCTTAACTAGCGTCTCCTCCAACGAGCATCTGCTACATCAGCCTGACTAGAAAATACAGCCAATAAATGCCTGCCACGTGTACTTGACCTTAGTAGCAAATTAACAACAACCATCAGTTCATAGTCGGTGCACGAGACACTCTTCAACCCACGAAATTGGTTTTCTCTCTTCAAGAGATCAAAATTAAGGGTTTTATTTATATAGACTTTAGGTTTTTGTTTAGCATCTACTTTTCTCTCGACCAATCAACCTTTCTTTTCTTTTTTTTATTTAATGGAGTTTGTCAAGACGATGTCCGACTAAGCAATCTTGGCCTAGGTTGGTGGCGAAGCAAGTCCAGATTCATGGTTTATAGCGTGTTATGTGATATTTATTTATTTATAATTTAATTTATTTTAATTCCTTCTACTTTATTTTTTGTTGATTTCATGATTATGGCGCAAACTTAAGGTATGTATTTGGCCATCGCATGCTTTTAGGTGGAAGATGTGGCTGCCCCGCCGCCCCGGGGTGTCGTCTCTCCATGCGATCCTCGCCGGGTGGGCCAGCTACACGTGTCCGGCACCTGCTCGTCCATCTCATGTCTTGATAATCATGTCTACGTATGTGTTATCAATTTAGTGAACCGATTATTCACATTAATCTTAATTTATTTCCTTTAGTTCAACTGTATGTGGCTTATTCAAGTCCTAGCCTTGCTAGTGGTTTGTGTATTTCAGAGTTGCAATTAGATAACCAATATTTTATAGTGGAAGTCTTAAATTAACATTAACATGTATTTCATTAACTCTTAAGTTTTATAAAGCATCAGTCCCATAGTGGAAAACTCGGAATAATATACTGTATATAAGGCGACAAAAGTAAATATATACAAGTACATATGCCTCATCAGTCTCCCATAAACCCAAAATATATACCAAAATGATAAAATAAATACCTAAGAGTAGTACGTCGAACAGTGGGCAAGCTAAGAGATAGTCGCCAAGAATCCCTTTACCCTTACTCGTAGAAGGATCTGCACTTAGCCATCACAACAAAATAGATGACGAGTCTAGTAAGTAAAATCCTAAGGAAATTCACTGAGCATTCATATAATAAAGTAAAGGAAATCCAAGAAATATTGTTAAATAAACATGTAGAATGTAAACAGGCAACTGTAAATGGATCATCGCATGCGTAAATAATAATAAAGAGCAAACGTGTGTGCATGTTCTAGTCAGACTAGACCATAGTTCAGATACTCTCCCTAGGATCCCACTAGTGGGTGCACCCAACTAGCCATCACCTGGTCCCTCTCGGTGGCCGGTGTAAACCCATGACGCACCGACACATGGACCGACAAAGTAGCTCAGGTAATTATTCACCAAGGACTCCTAATACACATGCTATGGTCTAGCGTGCATAGACACACAACAAAATATCCGGCGGGAGTAAACAAAATCAACCGTCCAAACAGTGACAAAGATATAGATAACTAAGTAAATAAAGGATAGAATCAGGAAATAGACTAAAATAGTATTGAAAGTAGGTAAATACTCAAGTGACGTTCCTGTGGGTGTTATAAACCTCAAAACGCTATACAACTTTCCTGGACTCTTGAATCCGACCAGACAAGCTTCCTGACACCGAGCTATGGTCCCCTAAGTCCCTAAAGGCAGTTAAGTATGTTTATTGTGTATTCAAATTGGTTGAATAGTTTTAAGTCAATCTTCCTAAATCATCCCCTAAAGAATAAATTAAGTGTCAATTTCGGTTTTGTGCTACAACACATTTTTAGGCATGAAATAGTCAAAATCTCAAAATCATCCACCAATACAAAGATTGTTGGTCTCTATCTTAGCTTTTTGAAAGCTTTTAGTTTGAAAAATTAAAATTTAAAATGAAAGAGATATCATGATTCTACTAAACATAGCTCTAAATGGAACCTAATCCGACCAGCGGAACTAGAAAATCTATTTCTCTCAATCTATATTTCCAAAAAATGTGATTTTTAGTCGCAAGGTAGTAAACATACCCAATAACAACAAACTAAAAGATTAGCTTATTTGGATTAGTCTTTAGGGAGTTATGCCTTTAACAAACTTAGTTTCAAAAATCTCCTACCGCATTCTAGCACCTCTTTGTAGAGCACTTTTGGACATGAAACCATTTGGATTACAACATCTCTAGGTAAGCAAAGTTGTTCCCCTTTGAGTAAGCTTTCAAATGCCACCATTTTAGGATGATTTAGATCTAAAATGGGCAAGTTATTACCATATTACATAGGCTGATTCCTAATACAATATGCAGAAATTCATTTTTGGTCTTACAGTTTCAAAAATTCATATCTTTATGATTTCAAAACCAAATTAAGAACTTCAATATAGTTGGATTATCTGCTTCAAATGAGGGATCTAAATATATAAACCAATTGCAAATTCTTAATCATCTACCTTCTAAAATTAGCCAAAAATAGAACTTGTTTCAATTTGACATAAAGAGATGTGTACCTAGTTGATGTACTTCCTAGCTTAAGAAATTCTCACCAATTTTCCATGGATTATTTCTCTCCATCAACCTCCTTCTTCTCTAGCAACTTAAGATGATAAAATTATTTAGTTTGAATGTTGTTTGATCAACTCATCTTATATATTAAGGTGTTATTAATTTCTATCCATTGATCTCCATGCATTTATGTATCCCGAGAATCATCTAATTACCCATCTCTTGCCATTGATCTCCACTACCGCAACAATCCTATCATCTACTACTCGAGTGAAGTAGTATCTATAGTCGCTCTGTCCCCCCTACATCCTTAAAAAACTGAAGTAGGTACCTGAATCGCTCCATATACTGCATCAGTGTCCGATTACTTTGTTTCAAGGTCAAAAACTCCATTCTCAAATGCAACCTAACCTCTATGGGTATGCACTGATCATAGAATAGCTCTCTAAACTCAGCCCATGTCATCAGCTCTGGATGGGTATTCGTATATGTGGTCCACCAGACTGCTACATGAGCTCTCAAGCATGTTCAAGAAAGACGCGCCTGAACGCTCTCGTCGTTCCTCATCGGCATACGAAAATGCTGATGGGACACTATCCACTTCCTTTCCGCCTTAGGGTCACCGCCTCAATAGAAGAAGCCTGGCTAGAATTTCAAGAACTCTCTCAATATCTTCGCCTCTAGGGCCAAAACATGCAAATCCCGACGTTGAGTTGTAGTATAGGTAGCGCTTGTTTGAACCGTAGTCGTGGGTGGAGGCGTAGGAGTCGGCATCTCTAGTGGAACAATAACAGCTATAGCTCTCTTTGCTTATGTATCCGTAGCTACTCTCTCCATTGGTTTCTGGGGAACAACCGAGGCGACGGTAGTCCCCATGCGTGCTGTAACTACTACTAGGTCTTGATGTACTACAACCACTCGTAGTAAGTGCCGTCGCGCGGCGGTCGATCCAAGTAATAAACGTAGTACCTCGGCCATCTGAGTCTCCTAAACCAAAAGTCAATCGTTTACACTCGCCCTAACAGGGGAATCCCTAGCTGCATCGCTAGTGTGTCCAATCTCACGAGGCGTAGCAGACTGTTCGTCCATGATCTGCATTGAGATAAATCTAACTTTACCTCGACTATCTGAGTACTCCGGATCGGTCTCGGTATATATACTTATATCATATATAACAAAGTATAACACATATATAACTCTAACTTTACCCGCCTCACGTCACTTTCCAACGAAAGTTCTAAGGCCATAACATCGGGTTTCTACAATTAAAGTTTATTTGTTAAATTTTTATGCTCTTTCACTTAAAGAACAAACTATTCTTTATGCCCTAGACTCGTCCTTTCCTGATATCATCTGTGGTATCAAGTTAAATAACAAGTTCTTAGGCCTCGTCGACTTTGCTCTGATACCATCTATGGTGGCCCCACCGCTCCGGGTGTCGTCTCTTCATGCGCTCCTCGCCTTGTGGCCCAGCTACACGTGTTCGTCACATGTCCGTCCATCTCATGTCTCGATAGTCGTGTCTATGTGTGTGTTATCAATTTAGTGAACTGATTATTCACATTAATCTTAATTTATTTCCTTTAGTTCAATTGTATGTAGCTTAGTGGTTTATGTATTTCGAGTTGCAATTAGATAACCGGTATTTTACTGCGGAAGTCTTAAAGTAACATTAACATGCATATTCATTAACTCTTTAAGTTTTATAAAGCATCAGTCCTACTGTGGAAAACTCGGAATAGTACATCGTATATATAAGGCGACAAATGTAAATATATACAAGTACATATGCCTTACCAGTCTCCCATAAACCCAAAACATATAATAAAATGTTAAAATAAACACCTACGAGTAGTGTGTCGAATAGTGGGTGAGCTCAGAGATAGTCACCAAGAATCCCCTTACCCTTACTCGTAGAAGGATCTGCACTCAGCAATCACAATAAAACAGATGACGAGTCCAGTAAGTAAAATAATAAGGAAATTCACTGAGCATTCATATCATAAAGTAAAGGAAATCCAAGAAATACTTGTTAAATAAACATGCGAGAATGTAAACGGCAACTATAAATGGATCATCGCAAGCGTAAAGAACAATAAAGAGCAAACGTGTGTGCCCGTTCCAATCAGGCTAGACAATACTTCGGATACTTTCCCCAAGATCCCACTAGTGGGCGTACCCAACTAGCCCATCACCTAGTCCCGCTTAGTGGCCGGCGTAAACCCGCGATGCACCGACACATGTACCGACAAAGTAGCTTAGGTCGTTATTCACCGAGGACTCTTGATACACATGCTATGGTCTAGCTTGCATAAACACACAATGAAATATCCGGTGGGAGTAAACTCAACCAACCGTACAAACAGTGACACAGATTAGATAACCGAGCAAATAAAGGATAAAATTAAGAAATCAAGTAAAATAGTATTGAAAGTAAATACTCAAGTGACGTTCATGTGGGTTTTACAAACCTCAAAACGCTCTCCAACTTCCTCAAACTCTTGTATTTGACCCGAAAAGCTTCTTGACACCGAGCTATGGTCCCCCAAGTCCCTGAAGTCAGTTGAGTATGTTTATTGTGTATTCAAATTGGTTGAATAGGTTTTAAATCAATCTTCCCAAATCAGCCCAGAAAGACTAAATTTAGTCTCAATTTAAATCTTATGTTACAACGCATTTTTAGGCATGAACTGGTCCAAATCTCAAAATCTTCCACCAAAACAAAGATTGTTAGTTTGTATCTTAGCTTTCTGAAAAGGTTTAGTTTGAAAAGTTCCAATTTAAAACGAAAGAGATATCATGATTCTACTAAACATAGCTCTAATTAGAACCTAATCCAACCAAATGGATTTAGAAAATCTATTTCTCACAATCTATAATTTCAAAAAATGTGATTTTTCTTCGCAAGGCAGCAAACATATCTAATAAGAACATACTAAAAGATCAGCTTGTTTGGGTAAGTCGTTAGGGAGTTATGCCTTTAAAAAGTTTAGTTTTAAAAAAATTCTACTGCATTCTAGTACCTCCTTGTAGACCACTTTTGGACATGAAACCATTTGAATTACAACATCTCCATTTAAGAGAAGTTGTTCCTTCTTTGAGTAAGCTTTCAAATGCCACCAGTTTGGGTCAATTTGGATCTAAAATGAGCAAGTTATGAATAAATTATATAGGCTAATTCCTAATACAACATGCAAAAACTCAATTTTGGTCTTACAACTTCTAAAACTCATATCTTTATGACTTCAAAACCAAATTAAGAACTTTAATTTATCTGGATTATCAGCTTCAAATGAGGAATCTAAATATATAAACCAATTGTAAATTCTTAATCATCTACCCTCTAAAATTAGCCAAGAATTAGAACTTGTATCAATTTGACATAAGGAGATGTGTACCTAGTTGATGTACTACCTAGCTTAAGAAATTCTCATCAATCTTCCATGGATTCTTTCTCTCCATCAACCTCCTTTCTTTCTAGCAATTTAAGATGATAAAATGGTTTGGTTTGCATATATTGTTTGATCAAATCATCTTATATATTAAGGTGTTATTAATTTCTAGCCATTGATCTCCATGCATTTACGTATCCTGAAACTCATCTAATGACCCATCTCTTACCATTGATCTCACTAACTCAATCCAATTGACACTAATTTGATATTTACATGGTTCTTAGATGTGGCAATACGTATCTCTAGGTCAATCCTATAGTTTCCATTTAATTAACCGAACTATAGGCCTTGATTTATTTGATTTGATTACTTTAGCTAAAGTCCATTATAATATATATGGTTAGTGTTTTTATTCACCAAATTGAAGAATTTTGTGATCCCACTAACCCTTGACTACCCGACACCCAATGCCCCGCGTCTCGACACACATTTCGAGGTATGCCATAGCCTATTGTTTTAATTTAATCAACTTAACCTATGCTTACATTACCCATTTTAATCGATTAACCAGTCATCATAACTTAAATTAATTGAATTTTCTAGTGTACTCGTAGTTTGCCTACCCGATCCCCGCGTTGACACACCTTTCGAGGCCATTACCAGTCACACAATCTCGCACGATAGCAACATACACACATGCAATGTCACAATAATATAATGTTTAAAACGTGACACCTAAGCAAACATCATCCACAAATAACATATTCATTCGGTTCTTGTGTTCGAGTCAACCGAGTTGTCCATGTATAGCCCGAATTACGACCATTAATCCTTTAGATTAACGTTAATCATAGTTTAATTAATTTGGCCCGTTATAGAAGACCTATAGTTAATCGGGACTATTGTATCCATAATTGTACGATTGGACAAATACAAGTAACGATCACTCACCCATTTGCCATTAAAACCTTTCGGTTCTTGAGTGTATGTCAAATAAATCTCGGTTAAATTGGAAGCGGACACGATTCAGTTATCTAGGATTAGAATACCCACGGAACTTTATGCGGTTAATGCATTAAACATGATTGGTATATGTCTAAGTTTATGTGTGAATTAGGGAAGTAGTTAGTGGCGGACGTCTTGACTATCGAGAATAAGGTAATTAGAGATTTTTGGCGGATATCGATTTCTTATAGCTAATCTAATAGGAATTGATTTAATAATCTTTTGGATAGATTGAAAACCATGACATTTTATTATACTTTGATTTGGATTTTTGGAACCGTAGACTAAGGTATTTTCTCATATTGAATTAATATTTACAAATCTTAATTTCTAGTAGTTTTAATTAGTTTTAATTAATTTTTTTCCTTAAAATCTATAAAACCCCTGAATTTCACTTTTTAGTTAACTCAGAGTAAAACCTAAGTCCTCTAGACTCGACCTCGTATTTACCACTACTACACACTTGTAGAATTCGTGACTCGGGCACGGGTTATATTTGGCACGAATGACACGTGAACATTTTACTCAAAAATTGCCTTGTTTCCTTGAATTCAAAGTAACGGCTAGCTGACTAATCTGTCTCTTCAGGCTCTTCATGGATTGTGTTCTTACTTCATCAATCCTCTTTAGAATTTGCTTCACATTTTTCATCTCTTTCTCATGCTTCTAATGGCGTTCCCTATTTTTGATGTCAATGGCTTGGAAGAATCTTTCAATTGACTTCAATGAAGTCATTTCTTCACTTTGGCCTAGCTTCCCTTATTGGACTTGTCAATCAAAACATGGAGGTAGCTTTTGTACATTCTCAGGATTTCCATTTGAGAAGCTCAGTTTATTGTATCTTTGATAAAACTTTCGAGGAGCCATTCCTCTCGCCTTGAAGTTGTTCCCATAGTTCTAGCTATTCATGAAGCTGACATCTTCAAACTCCATTCCTTGTCGCATGTCCAATGGATTAACCACCAATGCATGGTGATTAATAGGTTGATGTATTGCTTGCACTTGTGGACTTTGTTGACCCATTTGTAGCTTCGCCATCTAACTACTCAGGTTTGATAGTTATGCCATGATCATTGCTTGCGAATCAATCTCATATACGCTTGTTAGCTTTCTCACTATGGAACGAGTACCAGCTGTAGAATTTTGAGACATAAGATCCATAAGATCTAATGCTCTGTTTTCATCCTTAGTTAGTAGAGAACCACCTGTTACGACATCTACTAATGTTCTGGTGTTGTGATTCATTCCATAGTAGAAGATCTGTAGTTGAGCCCATTTCATATATCCATATTTTGGACATCTCCTCAGCATCTCTTTGAATCTTTCCCAAGCCTCACTAAGAGACTCAATATCCTTTACTTGAATTGGTTGATTTCCATTTTCCTTTCACTGACCTCCAGTGGGGGAAAGAACTTGTCTTGAAATCTTTCATTAATTTCCGCCTACAAAATCATACTCCCTGCATTCAGTCCTTGAAACCAAGATTTAGCTTTTCTACCTAATGAGAATGGGGGAAATCTTATCTTGATTACCTCCTTTGTAACTCTAGTAATGTGAATAGTTTCACACTTCTCCAGAAGATTCTCTACATGTGCAACTGAATTTTCGTTTACTAGCCCGTTAAATAAGCTATTCTGCACCATGTTGATTAGAGATCGTCTCGGTTCGAACTCGGTGGTGTTGGCTGGAAGCCTCATCACTCCTTTGTATGTCTCTTGAACTTCCAGTTTAAAGTAGTCAAGAAGACATCTTTGTCCCCATACTCTGTCTTGTACTACTAGATCGCCTTCGGGTTGATTATTCTTTCGGCCCTGATTTTAGTTTTGGTTCCCTGCTTGATCCTCATCCATCTTGATTCCTTTCTTTTTCTTTCCCTTGTTGGTTCTGTCAATCTCAGGATCATAAGGCACTAAGTCCTTCTCTCCTATACTACGCATGCACTAATTCTCCTTGAAAAAGAAAACACAAAAAATCAAGTGTAGATTGTCAAACTTGAAAATTGAAATCTTTTTTTTTTTTTTTTTTTTATAAACTCATATTTAAATTGCTGAAAATAAAATCTTAACAATATTGTAAACTAACTAAAGTTAATGTGTGGCTACCTATCCCTGACAACGGCGCCAAAAGCTTGATTGTGAAATTACAAGTATAACGGCTCGATTATAGTAATAATGTGATCAACTAATGTTGATTACGAATATCATCCTTAGGGAAAGTTTTATATGAACATAGTTCACTTAGTTAGGTTCACTCTATTGCTAAAAAGATCTCGTTTTAGTTGTTTTTAACTAAACTACTCTATTCTATAAAACTATGTAAAATAACTTGTACTCTTATAATAAGAAGGCTTTTAGTTTACAACTTCACGTAGGTAATGAATTACTATGCTTTCATATCTCACTTCCTTCAACTTCATTATGTGTCTACAATGCTTAATTAGAATAGAAAGATTTCCTTAAGATTCACTTCAACCTACTGCCGTGGTGGAAAAGATCCTAATGTGCAAACTAGAACTCCACCTATTAGTGTGAATAACATAAGTTTCGTATAACATTAAGTTCCAAATCTTTAGACTCATAACCACTTACCTTTACTATTCGTGCCTTCATAATCAATAACTATTTATCGAGCTTATATATTTTACGGTTTTATTGTCCATATCCAGCTTAAAAACTCCAATGGCCATGGTAACTCCTAAAAACTATAATCAACAAACACGTGATCAAGATGTTCATAGAACTATGTATAGAATTAATACAAATTCTCACCATTGCACTTTTTAACTTTATAAGCTATTCAGACTTCCTTGAGCGTAACATTCATTCTATAGGATCTATTAATCCATAAGATAAACAAATTACTCACTCATTATTGAAATTAACATACACATCATGGTATTCATAACAATAAAAAATTAAATTAAATAACTTCAACTGAATCAAAGAAACAATATTGAATAACCACAAGTGGAATCTTCAATGTCTTCTCCTTTAAAACTCTTTTTAATACTCAAGAATAATGTAAACTATGATATTCTATGTTATTGGAGGTAATGAGTGATAATTGATGTGTTTACCACGTTCTAAAACTTTTTCATACACTTTAGACTCTTGAGAATACAATTTGAAACCCTAATTAAAAATTCCAAATGAACTAGAATTCTAAAATTTCTATTTTTTATGTCCCAACGCTGTCAATAAGTAGCCCACACTGTGTGTGTTTAGCCACGATGCTGCCATAACTTCAACCTTTTTGTATGTATTTTCTCCATTCATTAAGCTTGACGCCCTATGTGTATTGTCCCAGCTCAGTGTGTACAACCCCACGGCACTACTACTGCACTTCTCTTGTCTTCACTCTGTGTCCACACCTTGCCCGAGCTTTGTACACTATTCTCATGACGTCAAGCCTCAATGTCGCGGTGTCAAGTATACTTTTGTGTTTTTTCTCCTCATTTCATCATGAAATCACTACTTTATCTCCTTTATACCTTGTATGTCTGAAAACACATAAATACCATCAATTAGAGCTCATTTTGAGATATTTGTACGAAATATACTATTAAACTAACCCTATATATAAGTCTAATTAAGCACTTATCAAGGCACTTCAAAAGAAAATAAAGTAACTCAAGAATGAAGAGTTAAGCAATTAGAGAATGGGAAAAATATTAATAAGCCGAATATATTAAATCCAATAAGAATAAGAAAAAGAAAAAGGCGGATTTAAGCCCTATGAAGCTTAATGATCCAAGAGGTATACATTTTCTTATTAAAATCAAATGGGTTTGGTACTTCAGAGCTTAGTGTGATACGAATTCGAATGCAAATCTCATGCTCATACATTTCTTTTTGCACACTTAATTATAGTTGAATTCACTTGTTTCTAAATGAGTTTCTTTACCAGATGGTAATTCAATTCAACCAATAGGAGTGGTCACGAATGTACCAGTTCAAGTGAACAACTACATCACACCCACATAATTTTTGGTCATGCCATATTTTATTAATGAACTTCCTTCGTTAATTTTACGACAACATTTTTTAGCCACTACTCAAGCTGTTACGGATATACTAAACAAAACAATCACTCTGACGATTAACGGGCGAGCAATCACTTCTTGGAATGGCACTAGAGTGGATAATCCTAAATTTAAGTTTGAAGATCTAGTTTAATTCTAGAAGGGTTCAGTCGAGCCAACGATAGTAAACAAAAGCGCTCTATGGGAGACATCCCATATTTAATTTTATTAGGAATTTAGTTTAGCATTAGTATAATATGTTTTTATTCTCTCTCTTTTTGACTATTGTATTGGAAATATTTTCTGAATTTAAGCTCCAAGCTAATTTCAAATAAGGGAGAGTGATCGAGTTGTTTTATTTATATAACCTTTATGCAAGTTTGCATTATTCACTTGCTTGTTTATTTATTTATTTATTTAATAAAATTATTAGTTATTTATATATTCTAATCAAGTTTTTGAATTTTGAGTCAATTATACTTTTATACAAGTTTTAATGAGTGATATATATATGTTAATTATGAAAAATTTGGAAATACAGGTAATTTAGCCTAGAAAATCCCTGACGATTTGAATTAACACTAGGAATCGCTGGCTAAATCAGTGACATAAATAAGAAAATTAAGTGAAAATTTGAGTCTGATGAATCCCTTGTGATTCGACACTTTAATAGGAATTGTTGCTCAGATGGGTGGGTCACTGCACCTCGTTTCACTTATTTGTATAGCAATTTCCAAGAGATTCCACTTAACAACTGAATCACTGAGCATGATTTTGAGTTTTTAAAAACAAAACCCAAAATCTCCACAAACACATTAACTTCACATCCATAAACTATTGCACATCTTCACCCACACAATTAATTTCTTGCCTAGGTTTAACCCCCTAAGCTTAATCTTAGTGTATTTAAGTAATTCCCACCTTAACCTAGTTCCATTAATCCCAAGAATTTTTGAATTTGGGAGAGTAGATCCGCACAAGGGTTTTAGGGATTTTGACTTATAACTTGAAAAATCGATCAAGAGGAGTTCTAGAGCTTGTAACTTGAGAGACTCACTCTCAAGAAGGTAATTATGATAACCCTAGCTCTTTACTTTAACAAGTTTTGGTTTGAAGAATTTTTGCAAAAACATTTTCAATTATTTTCAAAAATATTTTATTGGAATTTATTCTATTATCTTGAACAAATGATTTCATTGATTCCAATAGATTAGACGTAGCGATTATAATGACGATTAGTTTATAAATTCGACAATTTCAAAATCATGGTATATTTATATGTATTTGCAAATGATTTGAAAATTGAGTTTAAAATGAGTTTTAGGGTTTGGTTTGATTTGTTTTGATTTGATTTCGAAAAGATTAGAATTTATCACACAATTATTTTATATTATTTAGAAAATCGATTATAAAGTTTGTAATTAAGTTAAAACTTCAATGCCAATTTTATTTTAAGTTTTTGATGAATTTCAAGTCTGGCTTTCCAAATGAGTTTCTCATTTTAAATAAAATTTTGAATTATACTTGAATTATTTTTTATAAACGTTACTTTTATTATCTACAGGTTTCAATTGTTATTCAGATTTAGAAAATGGGTAGAAGTAGTAAGGGTAGAAGTTCATGAGAGAAGAAGGGAAATGCAACTTTAGTGGAAAAACCCAAAACAAAACGTAAAGTTCCACCCACACCTATTAGGTCAATAAGGATTTTAATAAATAATCCTAGAGTTAAAACACCAATTAAGAGAACCTTCTCCACACCTAGATCTTAGTGATGAGTCGGAGAGAGAGGAAGAAGTTGAGAAGACACCAAGGATTCATTTTTAACCCACAATTTAATAAATGCCAAGGCTTTCGCTAGGATGAAGAGTGATATTAGTGAAAATAGGAAAATTATTCCAAACAAGGGCTTCAATGTCATAAACGAAATAAAGTACAGGCCTAGAATTTTGTATATAATAAGGGAGTGAAATTTTGGATTGTTGACTAGGAATTACAATGTCGACAATGACACAAGGTCCTCTGTAGATATGGGTTGTGAGACATTAGTGCAAGAATTTTATGCAAATGGACATGCAGATGATGATGAGATGGTAGCCATAGTTCGAAGAAGACCAGTGGATTATTCACTCGAGAGAATAAATCGATACTACGATTTACCGAAATTTCATAGGAGAGAAAATAACAAATACCTAAAACTCAAATATGGATTCAGACATGGATTTCCCTAAGAAACCATAAAAAATGGATTGGAAGCAATTCTAGGGGATGGTATCATTTTTATAAGGAAGGGTAAGCAAAACACATTCAAACTAAAAAATTAGGAAAACCACTAAAGCATGGAATTACTTTATCAATGCAAGCCTACAACCAAGTTTGTAGCACTACAAGGTTGTGAAATACAAGGTTGTGAAAACCACAAAAGCATGGAATTTCCCCTCACGATTATCGAATTTTGCAAACAAGACCAAGTTTTTATGATAGGACTGGGGTTAATTGCTTACCCTAACAGGACCATCACCAATGAAGTCGTAAAAAGCACCAAACATGTGTCATGATATGTGGATTTGAAAGAGGAGTGAGAGAGAAATGAAATTGACACATGTCGAGCATGCATAATAGCTTCTCGTGTTTTCTTATTATTTGTAGTAGTGGTAAATGAGATATCGTCTCCAAAGGGATGTTGCAAATTTCAAAGGAAAGTATTTTTTCTTGTTTTTCTTAATTTAATTAATCTAATTAAATGAGAATTAAAATTCCAAATAAACTAAAATCTATAACTATTAACTTAATTAACCAAATTAACTAGAATAATTCAAACAATTTAATGCTAACTAAATTAAACAATATTCAAATTCAATATAATATATATCTAAACAAACATCTAAACAAACCCCTACTAAACAATGTAATATACTTTGATTGCTTTCAAATACTAGAATGTAACATTACTTCCTAACATAGTTATAATCATAACACATAGAATCTTGGAATCATTAAATCATAATTCATAGTAGGTTGATAGCCTTTAGCCAGCCACCAATTTTTCTAAATTCAATGAAAAAGCTATATTCTTATAATTGTAAATCTACTCACTGGATAAAACGCAACACCATAGAGATACGATAGCATTAACACCCAATGAGAATCATGTCTAATATAAGTCAATAAAAACTAGAATATGCTAGTCAATAAATAACTTAAAACTCAATCACCTAGAACATCCACTAGGGAAAAGCCTTATAGATTAATCATAATTACCACTTCTATAATCATAGACATAAATTCAGAATCAAAATACAACAATACACATTTGCAACTATGCATGCAATATTAATCTTCAATAGTTGTAATAAGCAAAAACAACTTATTAAATATGTGATTGATATGTATGAATAGATTCAAAGCATTAAGTTTATGATTCCTTAATTACAACTACATAGCAATCCAAAGTAGATACATGTCTAGGGTTTGTTTAGATTGATTAACTACTCACTCATGCTGAAAATAAATAACATAATAATACAATTAAAAGACATAATGAACAAATAAATAAATACAATTTAAAAAAATTACTGCTCCAATATAGCTTCAAATATCCACTAAAACTAATAAAAAAACTTATTGAATATGTAAAATAGGTCGAAGAGAGAGTTATTTCAAAGCTCTCTAGTCCTATTTATAGTCTCCTAAGTTATAGATATCCTACATAAACTCAAATTCTTCATATTAATCTAAAAAACGTGTAACCGACCTCAGGAATTTCTAAGTTGTACACAAATTGCTAGGTCAATCACTGGAATTGGCTCCCTGTACTGATTTAGCTGACGATTTTTAGTATATTTTCCAATTCACTGAGGATTCGCTAGTACTTTTCTACTGCTGATTTAGGTGGCGATTCCTAGTGTAATCCTGTATCGATGGCTAATCACTAAACTTCTTTTTTTGTTGACTGTTTTGCTCTTCTTCCTCTTTTTCTTCCATTTCTTCATTTTCCTGATTAAATCCTGAAATCACTAAAATAAGAAAATACCTAGTGTAATATCATCATTTATATCTAAAATTAATATAAATTACAATATAAAACATGTCAAATACCCCCAAACTCAGCACTTTGCTATCCCAAGCAAAGGAATACTTTAAATCATATTCTTTTTTCATTCTTTATAAATGAATTTCAATCTAATTCATCTTAACTTTAAGTAATAGAAATCTTAAAATAGAAGTGATTTTCAAATGGAAACATATTATCGACAAGTAAATAAAAGTTATAATAGAACATAATGATTTAGACAAAATGAAACATCCCTTAATGATAACTCAACCACCTAATGAAACACCCTTTAGAACTTAAAGTTCATTACCAAGGCTAGTATACGGTATAGGTTTTCTCAATCTCCATTGACAAGCATCAAGCTTACGATGACTAGTATAGAATCTCAAAACACAAAAACTACTAGATTAATCTTTATTTTAGAAAATACTTACACCACAATCGAAATCAATAGGAACTTTGCCAAGATATCAATGAATATATCGTTTAAAATGTGTTAGATTTAAAAATACTTCACTCAACTCTAGTTTCAAGCAGTCGTGCTAAATCTTTTCTTTGAAGAGTTTAAGAACATCCATCTTTTTCATTTTTTATTCTTTTCTACTTCATCATAATTATCTTTTTTGCTTTTGCTTTTGAGTCCTTGCTTCATTTTCTATAGACATTCTCACATTTTTCCCACTATTGATTCCATGCTCCATTTCCTATGGACATTCTCACATTTTCCCACTATAGATTCCCAGCTCCATTTCCTATGGAATCTATAGGATTCTATATATACATATTTATAAACTCTTGTTAATGCTTCTCCTTGTCCACTAAAGTTGAAGAAAATATTCTTTCTAACGTATAGAATTTCATTAGTTTCTAACCCATTTCGTTTTTAATTGTGACATAATAACTTTTTATATATGTACTACAAAAATATTTAATTAATAGCTTTTTTGTTACAAGATTCTTAGAAATCTGTTTTGTTCATCTTGTACTATTGTTTCGATCTTCTACCCATTCTCATGAATAACACACGACATTCAATTTGTTGTATACATCAAATCGTAAAGTTAAGAAAAAAAGTATAAAAATTAATTCCTTTTATTATAGAATTCATTTGGGTAATAAAAATATCACTTCAATTCAAAATCTATTATATATATTCATTATCATTCTTCTCCTAGCTAAAAACAAAGTAATATGAAATTCATACTTGATTTCAGAAGAAATTTGAAAATTTTCGTCAACTTACTTGAATATCGGATCAAAAGTTTAAACTTTTTGAATCAATTCTAAACTTATCTTCTACCTTTCTTTTCTTTCCTTACTTTCTTTGCTATCATTGTCGTACTTCACCTAAAATACCCCCAAACTCATTCCAAACCTTATCCTCAAGGTTTAAAAATGAAGTAGGGCTTCCAACAAAACAAATATAAGCATAAATTAGACAATCAATATAAGAATAAACTCAATATAGAATTATCATCAGGCAGAGTGCAATAAAATTAATATGAATAAACGTCACTATTGTATATGAAATGAATCAAATTACCAATCACAGAGCACAAATTATAGCACCACCACAAACACAAAGTATCAACATTGATCATAAAGGATATCGCCATTACCGGAGTTACATAGAAGACCTCACACAATATCACTCATAGACAAAAAAGATAAATAGAATAAGAAAATCAATGCCGTCGTCCAGAAGTCTCATCGTCATCATCCTACATTGGATCAATCCTTAAGGATTGATAACTCACAATGGGGTCTTAGAGGTGGTAGTCCTTACCTTGCAGTGGTGAATCATTAAGACTACTATTAAGTGGTAGCCTGTATAGATGGTACAGGAACGTTTGCGCCTCCTTGACGTCTATATCCTCTAGACATTGTTTGCTCCATCCTGTGGTTGCTCCTTGCTAAGACCCTCTGGTTCTCGAATACAAGTTCTTGATTTCTTATAGTTGTCATTTGATTGCACAAAATTATACTCATGAAAGCCAACTCTGACTCCTCCATGTATAGGCCATCATAATCCCTAGTAGGTTGCTCCATATTTGGATCATGTCTAGCTTCCGACATCTCCTCCAAAATCCTCCTTTTGTCATCTCAGATTTTTCTTTCTCTGCTTTGTCTCTCTTTTGGCTATCTCAACCTCCTCTATTTCATCTTCAGTGTCTTCATGACCATTTACTCTCCTATATCTCTCTATAACTTCATTTGTAATGGTCTTCTCTGGTAGAACATCCATATCAAGCCCTGCCATATTCACTTGATCCGCTCTACAAAAAGTTGTAATCATCAAACGGAAAGGTAGTCCATCATTCTTTTTCATGATGATGACACTCTTTATCGACTTGTAGATAATTTTGCCAACATCCAAATATCCTAATCCCATGTCAATATGGTAAAGTAGGGCGGCTTTGTAGTTCACTATTTCGTAATACTACAGGCTTGGCTGTAAGTTGGCGTTAATAAAATAACACCAAGTTTTCGTGATTTTCTTAAAAAGCTTGTTTTTTATGTGCTTTAGGTACTCCTCTATGTAAAAAATGAATCCATTATCATGGATTGCCTCTAAACCTCCCCTAATTGTCTCGGTAGGGTAGTGGTACTTAAAACAAAAAATTTAATCAAAAAGAGGTTATTGATTACCTTCTTGAAAGTAATTCTTTCAAGATTGGAATTATAAACTCTTCTCTAGAACAATCCTCCAAGCTCCAATTCAAACTCCTTTTGCTTAAGCCCTAGGTGGCTCGACACTCTCAAAACTCACCAAGTTTTTGGGTTGAATGTGTGGAGATTGAAATGGGAATCACTTAAATACACTTAAATCAAGCTTAGGAAGGTTGAATCTAGTCGAAAATTGGTCTCTTGATCGAAATGTTGCAATGGTTTGTGAGTGTGAAATGGATAAATGTGGCGATTTGGGGTTTTTGTTTTTAAAAACTCGTATTCATTCTCAACAAATCAAGGTTTATATGGAATCACTGAGAAATCGCTGACAAAATCTCTGAAAATGAGCCTTAATGGCTCAGCGATTTGTCCAGTGAATTCTAGTTATAAGTTCGAATTAGTGACAAATCACGGACTTTAAATTTCACCTTAAAGTTCGGCACACTGTTGCCAATTTTCTCAACGAATTCAAGTACAAACTGGAATATTTGGGAAATCGCTATCTTAGTTTTACTATTTTCCAATTTCATTGATTTTCCCCTATATTTATCACATATATCAAATAAAAATGTACAGCTATTTAAAATTATCAGAATTTAATATGATATGTACTAAGTAATAATTTTATTACTATAAATAGTTAATTAATATAAAACTAATGCATAAATTGGCTCAATCAACCCCCTTACATGAAATTATTTCAAAATTAAATTCTTAAAATATCCCTATTATAAGAGTCAAAAGTTGAGAGAATATAAAAACAATTAACTAAGCATAATACTAAAACTAAAGGTAAAGATAGAATATGAGCGGCCTCCCATATAGCACTTTTGTTTATTGTCGTTGGCTCGACTAAACCACACAGTTCTAAACTAGTTCGATAAACTTAAGTGTAGGATTATCCACTCTAGTGTCATTCCAGAATGTGATTGCTCGACCATGCACCCTAAAAGTGATTGTCTTATTCATAGTATCCATGAACGCTTGCAAAGTGGCTAAGAATGTTCTTCCTAAGATTAATGGAGGATCTTCATTGATGAGGTGTGGCATGACCAAAAAGTCTGCGGAATAATGTACTTGTCAATTTGAACTGGTACATTAGTAACCACAATGATTGATTTTACTGAATAAACGTTTAGTAGATTAACTTTTTCAGAAACAAGTACATTTAATTCCAATTGAGTATAAAGAAAGAAGTGAATTGGCATATAGTTTGCTCTAGAAATTGTATCACAAATAGCTCTAAAATAGCAAGCCCATTTGACTTTTATGTTTATGTTTATATCTCTTTGATCATCAAGCTTGACAATTGCTAGATTCTTCTTTATCTTTTTCTTATTTTTTGTAGATTTAAACTACTCCATTTTAAGATCATTCTCAACATTGTTCGGTTGCTTAACCGTCCATTCTTGAGTTATTGTCTTTTGATTTGAAGTGTCTTCAACTTGTTTATTCTTTGTTATAGCATTTTTGTCTTCCATTGTTACTGCATTAATAACATATACTTTAGTTTCATGATGATTTAATTCTAAAGATTCATTATCATTGATCTGTTCATTATTAAATTCATCAGAATTATCATAGATATCTTCATCATTGAAGTGGAAAGTGACAAGCTTGTTTTCAAATTCCCTAGACATTGTTTCTTCAAAGATATCTAACTTCTTTTTAGCTGTTTTAAGAAATAGTCTTCCTAAAAGTATGGGCAGAGATTTAGATGATACTGAGTCTCCCATTTCCATGACATAGAAATCAGCTGAAAATACTAAGTCATTTACTTTTAATAAGACATCTTTTAGGAAACCATAAGGTTTAATAACTATGTTGTCAGCTAAGGTAAGATTAAAAGGTGTATTAGTCAACGAACCTATTTTTAATGACTCGTATAGTTTAAGTGAAATAATATTTATTGATGCTCTAAAATCACACAAAGCAAAATCTATTTAATAAGCTCCTATTGTAATAGGAATTCCAAACATTCCTGGATCAAAAAATTTCTCAGGTGTTTTTTTAATTAAAGAAGATACTTTTTGTGCTAAATTTTCTTTAGATTCTTCTAAAAAATTATCCTTTGATTCAGAGAATTCTTTCAAAACTTCATCATAACTAGAAAATTGCATAATGGTTCCATCAATGTTTTATTGATTTCTATTTTCCTAAACGCTTCAAGAATGTCTACATTTTATCTTCCTCCCTAGCATCAGCTAATCGTTGTGGAACGGTAGAATATGAACACATATCTTCATACAAATTATTAGAAATCTTATCATTTTTATCCTTATCAACTAATTCAGACTTTTGTAAAGATTTTTCATATGCCTCTGGCTAAATACTATGGGTATAGCCTTCCAGGAAAATTTGTATATTTCAATTGTTCAACCATTTATTCTCTAGTAGGAATGAAATTAGCCATCATTTCTTCCTCTTATTCTTCAATAGTTTTATGTGCTTTTTTATTATTCTATTTAAGTGTCTTTCCTATTATAGGTGTCTTTCTTATCACTGAATAAAACATTACCTTGTGCTGAATTAGTAGCGGCAACAATAGCTTGAGCAGGTGCTTTAACTTGATTACTCTATTGAGTACTTAACGTATTTATTTTTAAATTCATTTGAGTTAACTGATATTTCAGTTTATTAATAGTAGTATTAATCTAAATCTAGTTTTGAGAAATATGTGTAAATTTTTGATGACTTTGGTTTATAAAATTATGCAAGATTTGCTCTAAATTTGGATTCATAGATTGAGTATTTTGTTAAGGTTGATGATTAGGTGCAGATTGCATTTGAACTTTTGGTCTATAAGGATTATAATTTTGATTTTGAAGACCAGAACTAAGATTTAGATTTGGTATTCTAGGATAATAAGTATTATTATTATATTAATTTCTTGGGGGACCAGAAAATTGATTCATCATTGCATTAACCTCTTTAGTATTTTCTTCGTCTAGAGTAGGACACTCATCCGTATGATGTGTAGCCTCATTACAGAATCCACAAGCTTTAACTTAATTAGATCTATCATTAGTTTATAGCTTAACCAACTTAGATAATTCATCAATTTTATCATTAGATGCATTATTCCTTTTATTATGAACTTCATAAAGTTTCTTTCTTGAAGATTCAACCTTTTCGCCATATTGCGTAGATTGTTTTGCCATTTTATTAATTACTTATTTTACTAAAGTAGGTGTTGTTTCAAATAAAGATCCACCACATACTGTCTAATAACTTTTGTTCAAAATGATTGAGTCATTCATAAAAATATTCTAATAAAGCTCTTTAAGAATATCCATGTAGACAAGAAAAAATTAATCTTTGGAATCTATCTCAAAATTCATTAAAGCTTTCATCATCTTTCATCTTTGCATCTGTAATTTGCTCTCTATATGAACTAATTTTTCTAGCATGCATATATTCATCTAAGAAAGCTTCTAACATTTGAGTCCATGTAACTATTGAATCTTGTGGGAGATAGAACAACCAATCCCGTGCTTGATCTTTCAATGCAAAAGGGAAGACTTTAAGTTTGACTTATTCTAAAGTACCTTATTCCAGTTTCATCATATTTACTTTATGTTGATACTCCCTTATGAATTATGTGGGTCTTCATTGTCTTTACCATAGAAGTTAGGGTAAGGCACTAATAAATCCAAATCTAAGTTCAAATTCGAGAAATCTATTAGGGTTATGCTATGCATATAGGCTCATATGCTGTAACATTTTGATTAGCTTATCTAAAAGTAAGTTCTTTATTATTATTGTTATTATTGATAACTCTATTGTTATTATTATTAATGAAATTTTCATTAATATCATTATTGTTATCCTCCAACCTATTAGCTAAATTTTCCCTATGTTGTTGTTATCTTAAACTCCGATTAAAGTTCTATCTATTTCATGATTAATGGATGTAAAGATCTTGTAGAATTAACACAACAAAGTGTGTGACCATACAAAGTTCAAAATTCTTAAGAAATTATTTAAAAAATCCCCAACAACTGCACTAAAAATTGACACATGCGAGCATGCACAATAGCTTCCCGTATTTTCTTATTATTTGTAGCAGTGGTAAATGGATATTGTCTCCATATGGATTTTGCAAACTTCAAAGGAAAGTATTTTTTCTCATTTCTCTTAATTTAATTAATCTAATTAAATGAGAATTAAAATACCAAATAACTAAAATCTATAACTATTAACTTAATTAACCAAATTAATTAAACTAATTCAAACATTTAATGCTAACTAAATTAAACAATATTCAAATTCAATATAATATAAATATCTAAACAAACATCTAAACAAACCCCCACTAAACAATGTAATATACTTGGATTGCTTTTTAACACTAGAACGTAACATTATTTCATAACATAGTTATAATCATAGCACATGGAATCTTGGAATCATTAAATCTTAATTCATAATAGGTTGACTGCATTTAGCCACCCACCGATTTTTCTAAATTCAATAGAAAAGCCACATTCTTAGCATTGTAAATCTACCAATTGGATAAAATTTAATACCATAGAGATACGATATCATTAACACTAAATGAAAATCATGCCTAATCTAGTGCAATAAAAACTAGAATATGCTAGTCAATAAATAACTTAGAACACAATCACCTAGAACATCAACTCGGAAAAAGCCCTATAGATTAATCCTAGTTTCTACTTCTATAATTGTCATCAATAATCATAGACATAGATTCAAAAAAAAAATACAACAATACACATTTGCAACTATGCATGCAATATTAATCTTCATTAGTCATAATATGCAAAAACAACTTGTTAAATCTATGATTGACGCGTATGAATAGATTTAAATCATTAAGTTCATGATTCCTTAATTATAACTACATAGCAATCCAAAGTATATATATATATGTCTAAGGTTTGTTTAGATTGATTAACTACTCACTCACGCTAGAAATAAATAACACAATAATATAATTAAAAGACATAATGAATAAATAAAAATACATTTTAAAATAAATCAATGCTCCAGTATAGCTTCAAACACCTACTAAAACTAATAAAAAACTTATTAAATATATAAAATAAGTTGAAGAGAGAGTTATTTCGAAGCTCTCTGGTCCTATTTATAGTCTCCTATGTTATACATATCTTAGATAAACTCAAAATCTTCATATTAATCTAAAATATTCGTAACCAACTTCAGTGATTTGTGAACGATTCTTAAGTTGTACACAAATCACTGGGTCAATCACTGGAATAAGTTGTCTGTGCTCCACCGATTCAGCTGGTGATTTCTAGTATATTCCCTAATTTGTTGAGGATTCGCTCGTACTTTTCTGCTGTTGATTTAGGTGGCGATTCCTAGTGTAATCTTATATCGCTGGCTAATCGATGAACTTCTTTTCTTGTTGATTGTTTTGCTCTTCTTTCTATTTTTATTCAATTTCTTAATTTTCATAATTAAATCCTAAAATCATAAAACAAGAGAATACCTAGTGTAAAACCATCATTTTTATCTAAAAATTAACCTAAATTGCACTATAAAACATGTCTAAGTATTGACTTATCAGAAATACTTAGAAGAGATACCACACAGAGAAGATGAATACGTGGAGAAAAAATGAGTTCTACATGAGATGCAATGTGTTGTATATAATGACACGATGAAGCAGAGCTCAGAGCCATATGTAGAAGATTTTACTAGTATGTACGTAGAAGAAATGAAGATGGCTATATTAGGTCTATTTTGCAAAACCAGGCACAAACTTTATGAAATCAAGAGTATATGTTTCTGAACCAGCGCGAAATTGCGAGGCGCATACATGGGTTCGAGATATGTATGGCCAGGAGAATGCAAGGCAGGGGAGGTGAAATTTCGGTACCATCTACCTAACTGAGAATGCCCAATCACTACTAGAATTTGACCTATGACGACTTATGCAAGATGACAAGTAGTAGCATAAGTTATCTAATACAATTTCTAATAACATGAGTAAAAATGTTTGTTGTCTTAAGTATTTTTGTTCATAAATCAATATAGATTACAACTTTGATTAAAAGAATGTTGTGCAACTCATAGTATAATAGCAGATGAATGTGTATTGTAAGAGAGTTTTGACGTTCGATGACATGCTTAATGTGAATGTTGTGTTGCGCATTGTTCAAAGGCTTTTAAATGTGTGTTGTGAACAACTTTCAATTTAGACGATGTGCCTGATGTGAATTTCGTGTGACTCATAGTATAATGGCTAGTGAATGTATGTTGTAAGAGACTTTAAATATTCGATGACATGCTTAATATGAATGTCGTGTCACGCATAGTAGAAAGGCTGTTAAATGTGTCATAAAAAACTTTCAATATTAGATAACATGCTTAATACGAAAGTCTGTAATGCATGGTGTAATAGCTCATAGATGTGTGTTGTAAAAACTTTCCATATTAGATGACATCTCTACAAAAAATGCGAGAAATAGCAACAAAACTTAGCAACATAATTGATTTCGTTGCTAAATAGCAACAGAACAATGAAAGATTAGTGGTGTCAAGCAAGTTTATGGTTTAACGATAGATTAGCAACGGAATAGCAATAGAAATTTAGCAACGAAACTCGTTCCGTCGTTATTCCGTTGCTAATCTTGGCACCAAAACTTTCCCTTAAAACATTACGTCACTATTCCATTAGTAAAGTTGGCACCTAATTTCCCCCAAATATGTCGCTAACGCTTAGCGATGGAATAGCAACGGAATAGTGTGCACACGTGGCAATAGGGTTAGCAACATATTTAATTTCGTTGCTAAATCCAAACAAATAACAAAATCTCATCGTGACCACTATTTTCTCTCGCCTATTTGACCACCACCACCTCCGTGGATTGCCATCCTCCGCCTTCCGCCTCCTTGCCCCTGCTCTCACCTCTTCTCCCATCTCTCTCTCTAGAGACAAAATTGTCTTTTTTAGGCCAGATTTAGGTATAGTTATATATATTTTTTGGAAGAGATATAGAGTAGACTTATTTTTGTTAGCCATTGGGATTTAATGTGGACTTATTTTTGTTAGATAAAGAAATACTTAAAAAATAGGTCAAAATTAATTAGGTGCCCATCAAATGTATACACCCGCATACCCATTGGAATCCCCATATATCAATTTATACACCATATGATACTTATTATTTATATATTTATATATATATCATATGATATTTATATATAAATATTACATAGTTTTCAATCTGAAACACTCATACATATAACCAAAAACCTCTTAATGAGATTTATAATTTTAATTTATTTGGTTAATTAATAACCATATGTTTTGTTTTGAATTGTTCGCAACTATATTTATATTTTAGAATTTTAGAATCAAAAGTACTAAAAAAAGTTAATGACTTGGTGGTTTAAGGAGATAGTGACTTTAAGGAATATTTTGAATTTCAACTTTTCGTTTTGCATATGACAATGATTTTGTAGAAACTTAATTATAATTGTTAGCACTTAGTAGTTATAATTTTTATTGCATGATATGTTGATTTTTTTGTTGGAATTTAGACAATTGTGTTGTTATGTATGTATATTTAACTCCTTATTTTTGTTACAATTATTTTTTGAAAATCTATGCGGGGATCCCCCAATGGGGAATGGAATAGGGAAAAAGATTTTCCTTCGAGGATTTTCCATCCCCGCAAAAATCCTCATGAAAATCCCCATGAAGATCCCCAATGAGTAACGAAATGGATAAAATATTTTACCTATGGGGATTCCCCATACCCACAGGGATTTGATGGGTATGGAGATGGGTAGGAGAATTCATTCCCAGATGGGTATAGGTATGGGTATGGGTGATAAATTTTTTAGTGGGTATGGGTATGGGAATGAGGCCCCAATCCCCTACCCTACCTATTTGCATCCCTAGAGAGGAGAATGTGCGGCAAACGAAGCTACAACTAGCAAAGAATGGTCTCGCAAATGATCGCTGGAAGAAAACTGTGACATCCGAGAGTTTTATAACCTTGATTAGGCGGCTAATTAAGTAATTTTGGATTTAATTTGATATTTAGGTATCCGAGGTGGGACCCACGTGTTACAGATTGGAGATCATAAATTTAATATTACTTTTGTGTGTAGTATACCTATTTGATGTATTATACACTATTTTGACATGAAATATGGTCAAGCAGAGATATAAGCGGTGTCCGTTAGTTCCAGAGCGCGTTGGGGAATTTTCTCTTATTTTTGTAATTTATGGGTATTTTTCAAAATATATTTTTGATATAAACTAAAAAGATAATCACAAAATTAAATAAAATAATTAATAAATTGGTGGGCGCCTAGTGACAAGTGGGGTCAAGGGTGACGCACATGGGATTTACAATAGTGTACACGCTCGAGGCTGGTTGTTGGCGCACGTGGTGAATTTATAGCCGCAAAAATACATAGGTGTTTATATATTTTTATGTATAATATATATATAAATCAATCCTATAGTTTAAATCAAATAAAAGTAAGCATTTGATTCACTTCGAGATATACGTAACGTGACCATCGATGAGGTGAAATGGTTTCACATTGCTGTTGGTGAGATGTGTGCACGCCTCGAGATGTGTATTATCCAATTTTGATGAGAATCAAGTGTTGTATGGATAATAAACCATAAGATCTACCTTGAGATACACGTTAAGTATCTCGAGGAGATCAAGATAATTAATCACCAGTTAGTTGGTTAAGAGATGTTGATTATCTTGTTGATAGCTACAAGATTGACATCAAGATCCGTAGTATATATCTCGAGGAAGATCAAAAGGAATGTATATAAATTAATTTTTAGATTTGCCTCAAGATTCATGCGATGCAAATCATGAAGAAATTAAATATATATCCCAAACAGAACATAAACCGCTTTATCAATTTTTTCGAGCCAAAGATTGACTTCGAGATACATACTACATATCTCGAGGAATATCAAATTGATATTCTCGAAATGAAGTTGTTAGATTTGTCTCAAAATTTGCATGATGTGAATCTCGTGGAATATAATATAAATTTCCTAACAAAACCATAATCTTCTCCTCTGTGTTTCAATTTCGATTTTGAAATCAAAATTGGGAGAGGGGAGACCAAGAGGGAGAGGGACAGAGGGAGACCAAGAGAGAGATGGAGAGAGGAGATCAACAATAAAGGTGGGGATAAGGTGAGTTGTGTTGTTGAATTTTGTTGGCTATTGATCGTTGTTGTATATTGTGTTGTTGGTTTGTTAATGGAGGTTGGAGGAAATGGAGTTGGGGTGGTTCGATCCGAGAAAGGAGATGGCGAAGTCGTCTCCCTTGCCCAAACACCTTTGGGGTTGGGGCAAAACCCAACCCCAATGAAAAAAAAAATCAAAATTGAAAAAATTGTTGGTTCCAAAACGGGCTGCTGGAGGAGGAAAAAGGGGGGGTTTGACCTGAACTGGAATGATGCGGGTCTGGTTCAACTAAATTGGACTGGACCGGTTCAGGTCAAACCACCCAAATTATAAAAGAAAAGAGAAAAATGCTAGAAATTCATAAAAATCCTGAAAAATGGGAAAAACTTAGAAAAAAATATAATTAAGCCAAATAAATTGAAATTGTGGTTTTTTATGAAAAATAAGGAATTTGGGATTTTCTCGAAGTTTTATATCTGGTTTTCCTCGTAAAGCGTGCTACATTACTTAAAAATACCCAAAATTTTAAAAAATTATATTAAAGCCTAGTCTAGGTTAATTTTCGATTCTGAATCACAATCTAGAGTCAAAATTGAGATCCACACATCTGATCAGTTGATTTCGAGGTTTTTGAGTCGAGGTAAGACCGATAAATATATAAAAATTAAAAAAATATATTTAAGCCTAGGCTTAAATAATTTTGATTCAAAATGAAGTCTAGGCATTGGATAAATTATTTTGGAAGTATTTTAGGGGTTTCGTGATGTGATTAGGTCAATTGAATTGTAACTAAATGGAAAACAAATGTGGAATTATTATAGAAACTTATCAAAGTTATAAATGAATTGTAGGACTGCAATTGGAGACTCGTGTGGAGTAGTTTACGGACTCGGGGTGCAAGGGAGTTGCGATATTGCATTTATAAGGTTAAGTAAATCCCATGGTAACCTTTACACTATATGCGTATTTCTCGAATATATTGCATGCACAGTTTATCGCTGCATATTTATTGATCATGCATTCACGCACACGAGTGGAAAAAGGCCTTTGGGGTCCCATTGTGTTCATTGGCTATATGTATGGTAGGATGAACACCGTAATGGTATGCGACTGGAGTCACTGATCGTTGTAGACATTTTTTTAAGATGGGTGTTGTTTTTATGATGCTGGCCAGGATCATACTCTACGGAGAGTCGAGGGTGTGGCTTCTCGATGGACTTCCTCTTAAACTCATGAATGATAGATGTATTAGATCCTATAATAGATAAAACTTTTAGAAATGATAAGTCAGAAAAACTTGAGAATGTGATAGAGGATTTAAATAACGACGATGATTTAGATGAAGAGAATCAATGCGTTAGAATCTTATATTGCACTCCTTGAACTCTATTACTATATGGATCTCACAATCAACCATTCAAGACTTTTACCCTCTATATTAAAAGCACCTGACTTAGTCTTAAAAGTTCTACCAGATCATTTAAAATACGTGTACTTTGAAAGTAACAACGCCTTACCGATTATAATCTCTAATAAATTATCAAATTTAGAAGAGGAGAAATTAGTGAATGTTCTCAAACAAATCAAGAAAGCAATAGGATGGACGATAGCTGATATTAAAGGAATAAGTCGAGCCATATGCATGCATAAAATTAATCTTGAAACATACACGAAACCTTCTAGACAAGCTCAATGTAGATCGAATCCACAAAAAAGATGGAAGTAGTAAAGAAAGAAATATTATAATTACTAGACGCAGGAATGAAATTCCCAATAGCAAATAGTAATTTGGTCAAATCGGTACAAGTAGTAACAAAAAGACAAGGAACACAGTTATAACAAACGAGCATGGAGAACTATGTTAGGGCATGTGCCCTATGTCAATCTACAAACATTGTTTATCTTATAATTTTAGTTAATAAAATAGAGGTTTTATTTGTTGTTTTACTATAAGTGATTGCATGTTTACCTTATAGTAAGATCCATATGTATTTGTTGAAATATCATAAATGTCCCTAGTCGGTCATTATACTGGGAACTATAATAAATTAAGACTAGTGTGAATCTTGATTGATGGTCATGTGATGATCATGCGTATAGGGATACGAATCAAGATCATTAGTACTTGTTAAGGAATAAGGTACTGGACAGACCCGCTATGAGAACACCACATGGATTAAGTCATAGATTTTACTCATGATAAGTATATCATTTAGGTTAGTAGTACTGATATTAAGCTAACACGACGACATAATATAAATAAAAGAGTTAGCGACCCTAGAATAAAGTGGTGGAACCTAAAACATAGTAAACAAGTAGAGTTTAGAGAAAAACTACTAAAGGAAAATATTTGGAATCTTGACTCGATGCTAATACAATGTGGCTAGAAGTGAGTAGTTGCATAAGGAGAGTGGGATCAAACGTATTAGGTATATCTAAAGGCTTGGGACCACCAAAGAAGGAAACATGGTGGTGGAATAAGGATGTCCAACGAGCAATTAAGACTAAAAGAGAGATGTATAGGAAAATACCTAAGTGTCAAGATGAAGATGTGTACAATCAATATAGGGAAGCTAGAAAACAAGCTAAAAAAGTAGTTAGTCAAGCTAAAACAAATTTCATGGAAGATCTATATACAAGGTTAGGTAATAGAGATGGCGAAAAATATATATATAGGCTAGCCAAATTAAGAGATAAACGAAACAAGACCTAAGTCATGTAAGATGTATTAAGGACGAAAATCAAAATGTTTTAACGCGCGAGGAGGATATTAAGGAGAGATGGAGAAGTTACTTCGATAGTTTATTTAATGATGGTCAAGTTGATACCATAATAGATGAAAACCCACACCAAGAAAGAAATGTCAACTATACACGCAATATTAGAATTGTAGAAGTTAAAGAGGCATTGAAAAGAATGAAAATAGGGAAAGCATGTGGCCCGATGAAATACCCATAGAGGTTTGGAAATGCTTAGGAGAAAGTGGATTGACTTGGTTAACAAAACTTTTTAATAAAATTTTAAAATCAAAACGGATGCCAATGGATTGGAGAAGAAGCACGCTCGTACCAATCTTCAAAAACAAAGAGACATTCAAAGTTGCTCAAACTATCGGGAATTAAACTTATGAGTCACACTATGAAACTTTGGGAGAGGCTAATTGACAATAGGCTAAGGAGAGAAACAACAATATCGAGAACCAATTTGGTTTCATGCCTGGGAGGTCAACTATGGAGGCGATTTTCCTTGTAAGACGATTGTTAGAAAAATATAAAGAAAAGAAAAAAGATCTTCATATGGTATTTGTAGATTTAGAAAAAGCATATGATAGGGTCCCTAGAGATGTTCTTTGGTGGGTTCTAGAAAGAAAAAGAGTGCATGCTAGATACATAGACACTATTAAGGATATGTATGATGGAGTAGTAACGAGTATAAAGACATTTGGAAGAGCTACAAAAGAATTTCTCATTACGATAGGACTACATCAAGGATCGGCTTTAAGCCCATATCTATTTACTTTAGTTATAGATGAACTAACTAGACATATTCAAGAGGATATACCATGGTGTATGCTATTTGTTGATGATATTGTCTTAGTGGATGAAACTAAAGATGGAGTGAATAGGAAATTAGAACTCGGAGGAATACATTAGAATCTAAAGGCTTTAAGTTGAGTAGGAAGAAAATCGAATACATGCACTTGTGAGTTTAGAAACACTAGACATCGAGATGACGGAGTGGTAAAATTAGGGGAAATAGAAGTTCCTAAGGTAAACCACTTTAGGTATCTAGGATCAATCATACAAAATGATGGTAACATTGAGAATGATGTCACACATAGAATTCAAGTTTGGATGGAAGAAATGGCGGAGTGCAACAGGGGGTGATTTGTGATCGAAATGTTCCTACTAAGTTAAAAGGAAAATTTTATAGGACCGCAATTAGGCCAGGCTATGCTCTATGGAAGTGAATGTTGGGCGGTAAAGCAACAACAATTACATAAAATGAACGTAGCGAGAAATGAGGATGCTTAGGTGGATGTGTGGTAAAACTCGTAAAGATAGAATAAGAAATATAGAAATTCAAAAACAAGTAGGAGTAGCACCAATTGATACAAAGATTAGGGAAGGGCGGTTGCGGTGGTTTGGTCACCCAAAGACGACCTATAAATGCCCCAACTAGAAAACTTGACTCAATAGAAACTGTAGAAATTCGACGAGGTAGGGGCGGACCAAAGTTAACATGGGATGCATTAATTAGGAGGGATTTGAATGGTTTGGAAAGCTCACCATCAGTGCACTTAATCGAGCACAATGGAAAAGTTTGATCCATGTAGCCGACCCCAGTTAATTTGGGACCGAGGCTATGTTGTTGTTGTTGTTGTTGTTGTTGTTGTTGTTGTAAGTATATCATTTAGTCCTTCGACTTGAGATTACCATAGACTTCAATATTAGGAGCATGATAATTTGACACAATCAAATGTTGTCTTTAATCGGACAATTATAAATATTGTGATTGGTTACCGTGTGAATAATATATGAAGGTTTGTAATCAAGATAGAATTTGTCACTCTCGTATAGAGAGAGATGTATGTGGATCCCTCTATAAGATAGACTGAAAATGGCTAAATCCATGTGAATTGATATGATCAATGTCACTTGGATGTTTTTCAGTTTACCTAAAGATCAAGACTAGTACGATTGAACATTAAGGGTGACTTTCCATGCCTTATGTTTAATCAAAGGATATCGCACGACCAAAGGATATGATATAGGTTATTAATTAGTTTGTACTGATGTTGATATTCATGCTACTTGGGTTGCCTTGCTAGAGAATGCTAATGACTTGTGTACCAAAATGGTTTTTGGTTCACTGCCAATGTTCCATGAACCTATTGGGTCGCACACAAAGAATGGCTTTGCACAATTTCAATTGGTATAGAGTAATGAATTTTATATGATAAAATTCATGACATAAAGCCCTTACGATTTGTCATATGATAACTTATTAATAGGGGCGTATGTGTGATTTGCTTAAACTGCTTAAATACAATAGTTATATTACGAATAGGATTTTAAGTGAGGGCTTATCTACACATATAAATAAAGGGTGAAACCAGAAAACGATATAAGATTTTCATTTTTACAATTTTTGAGTTCTCTGGATTTAGGGAGAGAAAGAAAATTCATTTTCAATCTCTCTTGGGGCTAGCACTCCAAATTATGGTCACCGTTTGTGTATGAAGTTTTGATAGAGGATGCGCACTTGAACGTCTTGGGAATCGAACAATCAGAAAAGGAAATCACGGAATAATGTATGATTTACTTTTGTAGATTTAGTTTAATGGAACTTATTTTCGATCCCGTTGGGGTTTTTCAAATTTGTTTTGAATTTTTTGATGCGTATGAACCCCAAAAACCCAACAGTGGTATCAGAGCATGTGATGACCCCTCTCCTAATCTAGGGCACCGCCAGGCCTAATCCCATAATTAAGCCCTAATCTTATCCACGCAGACTTAACTACGTATTAGTCAGCCTTTACAACTTAAACGCTTCTTTTCTCGTGTTCAAGATAAGTAATACACTAGTCCTACCAGTTTATAAAACTTAGAGTTAATTAAAACTTTTTATTAAATTAATTATTTAGCAGAAGTCTTATTGATTATGAGGAAGCAATTAGTAATTTATGCTGAAGCCATTTATAATTATGCGGAAACCATTTGAAAAATCCTAAGTGTGGAAAATCAGGAAATGACATCACATATATAAAATCCTCAAAATGCAGTGAAACAGTAAAATAGTCTAAGTCAGGTCGAGGAACTAATGCTCAACCCAATATACAACCCAAATAGTATATGAAAGACATACAAAACATATACAATCAAAATACTAAAAGAAGACCTACAATCGATGTAGTGATACGCCACTGGCTCAGGGATAGTCATCGATCTTCTCCTTGCCCGGCCTGCTGGTAGAAAGATATGCACCCACCGTCATAAAAAGGACGGTGAGTACAAGAATAAAATAGTAATCCCCAGTGACAAGTTTAATTTACATTTCAAAATATTCAAATGTTATTTAAAAGCATATAAATGAGACTTTAACCCAAGTGATACCAGGGACTCTAACCCTGGTGTGTAGACCACCTCAGGGACTCTAACCCCGAGTGTCATACAGTTTCAGGTAACATGTGCTGACATCCCCAGGGACTCTAACCCCGTGAGTCGCGCACACCTCGATCGAGTACCGGACCTAAATGTGAAAACTACTTTTTAATTTCAAGAAATACCAAGTATGGATTGTCAAGGCATCGGCACATCTACACACCTAAACAAATAAGGAATACAAGTCCACTTAAACATTTATAAGATATTCACTAGCCTAATAGCATGCTATTTATCATTCAATTCACATTTAAAATAGCAAGAATAAGCATAGCATGGGGTAGAATCAATGAAGTAAATCAAATGAATGGATATCATGCAAACTAGACTCATCAAGTGAGCATAGACACAAAGAACACATGATATAAGAATACAAGGAAAAAATAGTCAAAAGGACTATGCAATGACAACAATTAATAGAAATGAAATGCCATGTAATTTTTCCATTAGGTATAATCACAACAACAAAGTAAATTCCTAGCTTTACTGGCCTCCCGATACTCAAAATCTTGTATTCGCTTTCCCGTACCCTTTTCCTAGGTTCCTAATATCATATAAAATGTTTTTGGATGTGTTTAGACCTTTACTTAAGGTTTTAGACTTTGTTATAGTGTTTTGGAAATTTTGGAAAATTGCTGATTTTTTTGTGTTGTCATGGAAATTAGCGCGCTAATTCTAAAATTAGCGCGCTAATTCCTAACTAAGCGAGCTACTATGACTTATCTAGCACGCTAGATGTTAAACCTAGCGCGCTATGTGCAGTAAAACCCGGAATTTTGCAATCAGAATTCTGAGTTTTCTCTACACATAGGCTAGGTTAATGCATAAGGAACCCTTATACACACTATTAGGGATCCCTAACATCAACCACAACACAGAGTAACAACCAACAACATCAAATTCATGAATTCATCAAGTTGAACTAAATGAACTCGTGTATGTAATTACCTAGTTTGATATTTATAATCCATAACTTGATTCTTCCTCACCGAAGCTTTTAATTTCTCTTTGATACTCCAGCAAGCTTTCTTCTGGTGTTCTTGATCACTCCAATGTAAAATGAGAAGAATGCACTAAGGTGGGTTTATATATATGTTTGAGTTTCATCTAATGTGTACCACACATCTCCATGAAATCTTGTGGCTCTCATTCACTCCTACTAAAACAACATATTGACACACATATAATAGGAGTGTGTGCTAGCGTGTATCCCGAGGTAAGTCCAAGTGTTGTAAATTTCTAAACCAAAACTATAGGAATTTAATTTGATTTACATTAACAAATATAACCAAAGGCTTATAAATAATTTCTTATTTCATATTAATATTAAATAAGACTTACCAAAAATGCTAACTACCCGGTTCCCCGGCTCACACGCTACTCGAGGCGCGTCCCCGCTCTCGTCTCGACGCCTACAACTGTTCAAACCGACTTAGTAAGTCTACATAATGCATAACACTAGGCATACATCAATACGAAAAATACAATATATCTCGGCTACATGCCTTAGTCGGTACGCGTATCACGGTATGGGTCCCTCATCACGGGTCAGTGATCCTAATTAAGGAATTAAAATGGGGTTAGAGATTTGGGTCGTGACAGAGCATTAGGCTCGGTTCTATTAAACATTTGCATGTTTTCTCTAATGTATATATGATATACATATAGATTATGTGATAATTGTTATCAAGAATTGGTTTTAAAGCATGTTGTTAATTAATGTATATTAATACATCACATGATATGATTTAATGATATTATTCATGTTTAGAATATTTCGATTAACATATATTTTTTATATTAAACGATGTGAATTTTATATGTTCATAGTACGCTTAATGTTTAGGTTGATATGATTCTGATCTTGAACATATATTTTGTTTTGTTCAATAATTATGTATATCTCAATGATAGAGATCATGATTAGGTTAATATGATTAATTTAATATGATTCTGATGTTGAATGCATGATTAATATCTCGAAATTGATTTTGATCATATATCTCATTGTAGTAATCCGTTAGTATATTCCTACAAGATGGGAGATAGACTTGTAATTGAATTAGAATTACAAATCCTATAAGATATGTAAGATATAAAATAAATCCTAATTAGATAATGATTCAAAGTATCTTAAATTCTAATCTGCTTAGGATAAGATATTAAGTTAGTGGTGGGCCCGAGATAATTAAAAATGTTTTAATTAATATTTTTGGAATTAAAATAAGGGGCAGTTTTGATTGGATTGACTAAAATTATGAGAAGTTTTAGGCGATTTTTAATTTTTGGAATTGAAATTTGTTGTCTAAAAAAAAGGGGCGCTGCCCCTTGTACCCCCGTCCGCCCACTGACCGTTAACTGTTCGTAGCGTCCAAAAAATTTGTATAATAGTCAATATTAGTATGATTTCTTAACTTTTTAGTGATTATTCATGCATTGTAATATATGATATTTATCTTATTTAATTATGATCACTAAAACAAACAAAAAATCTCTATTTCAAATTTTAAGTCAAGTGTCATCCATTCTCTAGCACTTGTCAATGCTTCGATCACATCAATATGGGTCTACCTCCGCAGAGTGTATTGTTTTATCTTGGTGAGGCAAGTTGAGTAACAGTTACTTTATTGTTTGAAATGGTTAGACTTGATAAAGCTATTAAAACGGTTTTGGGCTTTAGGCACTAGATGAGATAAAATATGCTAAGACATAAGATGTCATAATCTCATAAAATAACTAAAAGTTGCATATGATGTAATTGGTGATTGGTACCTACCTACATAACCTAATTTGAAGTGTCATGCCTTAGTTGTCTCGGAATTAGGTGAAACATGGATTTTAGTCCCTTAAATTAACATAGCATTTTTAAGGAGGGTTGTTAATTTAGTGGGAGTTTATTTCTCTATACTAAAATGAACTTTTGCATAATCTTTGTAGTAGATCTATGGCCTCTTCAAATCACACTAATCCCTTGTCACTGCGATCCATCCTTGAGAAGGATAAGTTGTCTGGGATAAACTTTCTTGATTGGTTCAGAAACTTGATAATTATTTTTAAACATGAACGCAAGTTGTATGTCCTAGATGAACCTATTCCTGAGGAATCACCAGCCAATGCTTAAAGAGCCGTGAAGGATGCACATGCTAAGCATGTCAACGACTCAACTGATGTTGCATGCATTATGCTGACAACCATGGTTCCTGAACTTCGGAAAGACAAGGAACACATGGAAGCTTACGACATGGCTACGACGCTCGAAGGAAATGTTCCAATAGCAGGCTAGGCCGAAAAGGTTCGAGACAGTCAAGAATCTACATTCTTGCAAAATGGATGAGGGTACGTCAGTTAGTCATGTTCTGAAAATGAAGGGCTATATTGACCATCTTAACAGACTTAGATTTCCCATAAGCCAAGAGTTGGCTACGTATTTGATCCTGAATTTATTGCTTGATAGTTATTCACAATTTGTGATGAACTATAACATGAATAACATGGAGAAGTCTATTTCAGAGTTGCATTTGATGCTTAAAACTGCTGAGCAGAATGTCAAGAAACCCATTGCTAGTGTGTTGATGGTTCAGAAAGGAAGGGCTTTGAAGAAAAAGGGCAAAGGCAAGGCTAAAATTACCAAGGACAGTGTTGTGATCGTGACAAAGCCTATGGAACAAGTCAAGCCCCATGCTGCTTCTACTTCATAGTCCCAGAAGGAAAAGGAAAAAGAAGGAAATTTTCATTTCTACCATGCACCTGGACATTGGTTAAGAAATTTTGCAAGCTCTAACTTGAAAATCTAAAGAAAAATAAGAGTAGTGCGACTACTGCTTCAGGCATTTACGTTATTGAAGTTAACTTGTCTACTAGTGATTCTTGGGTATTAGATACCGAATGTGGATCTCACATTTGTATTAATGGGCAAGGTCTCACCAAAAGTAGAAAGCTAAAGAAAGGAGAAGCCATCCTACGAGTTGGAAATGGAGCAAAGGTTGTTGCGTTGGCTGTAGGATGCTATGAGTTAATTTTACCTAGTGGACTTCTTTTAATTTTAAATAATTGTTACTATGTCCCTGCCTTAAGCAGAAACATCATTTCAGTTTCATGTTTGGATTTGGATGGTTTTAATTTCATTATTGCGAATAATAAATGCTCAATTTCTCGTAAAGACATTTTCTATGCAAATGTTGAATTATGTGATGGCCTTTATATTCTAAACATAAAAAGGTCCATAGATATTCCTATTCTTAACGTAAATACAAAGAGATTCAAGTTAAATGATTTGAATCGAACCTACCTTTGGCATTGTCGCCTTGGCCACATTAATGAGAAACGCATTTCTAAACTCCATAAAGATGGAATTTTAGATTCATTTGATTTTGAATCATTTGAAACATGTGTATCTTTTTTACTAGGCAAGATGACCAAGAGTCCCTTTACTGGACACAATGAAAGGGCAAGTGATTTATTGGATCTAATACATACTGATGTATGCGGTCCTATAAACACAATGGCTAGAGGTGATTATCAGTACTTCATTAGATTCACTGATGATTTCAATAGATATGGTTACGTATATCTCATGAAACATAAAGGTGAATCTTTTGAGATGTTTTGAACATTTCAGAACGAAGTGCAAAATCAACTTGGTAAAAGTATTAAATCACTTTAATCAGATCGAGGTGGTAAATATTTGAGCTTAAAGTTTGATGATCATCTTAGAAACTGTGGGATTGTCTCACAATTAACTCCCCTAGGAACTCCACAATGGAATAGTATTTTTGAAAGGAGAAATCGGACTATATTGGATATGGCTCGATCTATGATGAGTCATGCGAGATATTCTTATTTCTTTTTAGGGTTATTCCTTAGAAACTGCTGCATTTACACTAAATCGTGTTCCTTCTAAAGCGATTGATAAAACACCACATGAGATATGGTTTGGGAAAAGACCAAGTTTTTCTTTCCGTAAGATTTGGGGCTATGAGGTTTTCGTACAACGACAAGTCTCAAAAAAATTATCAGTCAAATCTACCAAGTTTGTATCTATTGGTTATCCTAAAGAAACTAGAGGATACTACTTTTATAATCCCGATGAGAACAAAGTGTTTGTTGCTTGGAATAGTGTTTTTATTGAAAAAGAGTTTATTTCAAAAGACAACAATAGGAATAAAGTAAGTCTTGAAGAAATACAAGAACCACAAATAAACACTCAACCGCCAGTGGGAGATCAACTAAGTTTTGAACTAATTGATCCTCCATAGGTATCACAAGGCCCTCGTAGCTCTGATAGGGTAAGACATCAGCATGAGAGGTTTGGATTTCTTATTACTAATAGTAGTGAGGTGTTGCTTATGGATCAAAATGAACCTACTACTTACCAGGAGGTTGTTTCTAGCCCTGAGGCAGATAAATGGCTTAGTGTCATGAATTCTGAGATGCAATCCATATATGATAACCAAGTTTGGAACCTGGTTGATTTACCTAAAGGTGGTAAGACCATTGGATGTAAATGGGTTTTCAAGAAAAAAAACTAACATGGATGGCAATGTGCAAACTTATAAAGCACGACTAGTAGCAAAAGGTTTCACACAGACTCAAGGAGTTGATTATGATGAAATTTTTTCTCATGTAGCCATGATTAAATCCATTAGAGTTCTAATTGTCATAACCGCATATTATGACTATGAAATATGGCAAATGGATGTCAAAATAGCTTTTCTAAATGGAAAGTTACTTGAGGACGTGTATACGATACAACCTTAAGGGTTTGTTCATCCTGAGACTTCTAGGAAGGTGTGCAAGCTTCAAAGATCTATTTATGGATTAAAGCAAGCTTCTCGAAGTTGGAATCTTTTTTTTGAGGAAGCAATTAAGGAATTTGGTTTCATTAAAAATGAAGATGAGCCTTGTGTATACAAGAAGGTAAGTGGGAGCGTGGTTATTTTCCTGGTGCTTTATGTTGTCGATATATTACTCATTCGAAATGACATCCCACCCTTATAGAGTGTCAAGTCTTAGTTAGGGAAGTGTTTCTCAATGAAGGACTTAGGAGATGCAGCTTACATCCTTTGTATTAATATATATAGGGATAGATCTAAAAGGCTTATTGGTATAAGTCAGAGTTCTTATATAGATAAGGTATTGAATAGGTTCAGTATGCAAGACTCTAAAAGAGGGTCATTGCCAATGTCTCATGGTATAAATCTCAGCAAGATTCAATGTCCGAAGACTAATGATGAGCGAGAGTGCATGAATACTATTCCATATACATCAGCTATTGGATCTATCGCGTATGCCATGTTACGCACTCGACCTTATGTATCACATGCTTTGAGCGCAATAAGCAAATTTTAGAGAGTCACTGGATAGCTGCAAAGAACATTCTTAAGTACTTGAGAAGGACCAAAGAAGTGTTCTTGGTCTATGGAAGTTTGGAAGACGAGCTTGTTGTAAGTGGTTACACAGATGCAAGTTTTCAAACTGATATAGATGACTTCAGATCGCAATCTGGATATGTATTTACTTTGAATGGAGGCACAATGAGCTGGAAAAGTTTGAAGCAAGAAATTGTCGCAGATTCTACAACATAAGCTGAATATATTGCAGCATCCAATACAGCTAAGGAGGCAGTTTGGATCAAAAAGTTCATCTCAGAACTTGGTGTGGTTCCGAGTATAGCTAACCCATTTTCTTATATTGTGACAACAACGGGGTGATAGCACAGGCCAAGGAACCAAGATCACACCACCGATCCAAACATATACTTAGACATTTTCATCTCATTCGAGAAATCATTGAGAAAGGAGACGTGAAGATATGCAGAGTTTCTACAGAAGAAAATACTGCAGATCCTTTTACGAAGGCTCTTCCACAAGCGAAACATGATTGTCATGTTAGGTCATTAGGTATTAGATACATGAATGATTGGCCCTAGTGCAAGTGGGAGATGTTAGGGCATGTGCCCTAGGTCAATCTACAAACATCATTTATCTTATAATTTTACTTAATAAAATAGAGGTTTTATTTGTTGTTTTATTATAAGTAATTACGTGTTTACCTTATAGTAAGATCCATGGGTATTTGTTGAAATATCATAAATGTCCCTAGTCGGTCATTATACTGGGAACTATAATGAATTAAGACTAGTGTGAATCTTGATTGATGATCATGTGATGATCATGCGTATAGGGATACGACTCAAGATCATGAGTACTTGTTAGGGAATAAGGTACTAGACCGGCACACTATGAGAACACCACATTGATTAAGTCATAGGTGTTACTCATTATAGGTATATCATTTAGTCCTTCGACATGAGATTACCATAGACTTCAATATTAGGAGCATGATAATTTGACACAATCGAATGTTGTCTTTAACCGGACAATTATAAAGATTGTGATTGGTTACCATGTGAATAATATGTCAAGGTGTGTAATCATAATAAAATTTGTCACTCTCGTATAGAGATAGATATAAGTGGATCCCTAGATAAGATAGACTGATAATGGCTAAGTCCATGTGAATTGATATGATCAATGTCACTTGGATGTTTTTCAGTTTACCTAAAGATTGAGACTAGTACGATTGAACATTAAGGGTGACTTTTCATGCCTTATGTTTAACCAAAGGATATCACACGACAAAAGGATATGATATATGTTATTAATTAGGTTGTATCGATGTTTATATTCATGCTACTTGGGTAGTCATAATGCCTTGCTAAAGACCGCTTATGACTTGTGTACCAAAATGGTTTTTGGTTCACTGCCAACGTCGCATGAACCTATTGGGTCGCACACAAAGAATGACTTTGCACAATTTCAATTGGTCCAGAGTAATAAATTTTATATGATGAAATTCATGACATAAAAGCCCTTACGATTCGTTATATGATAACTTATTAATAGGGGCGTAGTTGTAATTTCCTTTAGCTGCCTAAATACAATAGTTGTATTACGAATATGATTTTAAGTGAGGGCTTATCTACACATATAAATAAAGGGTGAAACCCTAAAAACGATATAAGATTTTCGTTCTTACAATTTTTGAGTTCTTTGAATTTAGGGAGAGAAAGAAAAACTGTTTTCAATCTCTCTTGGGGCTAGCACTCTAAATTATGGTCACCGTTCCTGTGTGGATTTTTGATAGAGGATGTGCACTTGAACGTCTTAGAAATTGAACAATCAGAAAATAAATAATGGAATAAGGTATGATTTACTTTCATAGATTTAGTTTAATGGAACTTATTTTTGATCATGTTGGGGTTTTTCAAAATTTGTTTTGAATTTTTCGCTTGCGTATGAACCCCAAAAACCCAACAAACTATTGCCTACTAGAATCCAAAATATATTGAGAGTGTGCATAGATTTTAGGAAGCTAAATGCCACAACTAGAAATATCACTATTCACTTCCATTTATAGATCAAATGTTAGAAAGACTAGCTGGACAAACCCATTACTGTTGTTTAGATGGATACTTAGGACTCCACTAGATTTCGGTAGCTCTAGAAGATCAAATAAAGACCACTTTTAGTTGCCCTTTTGGTACATTTGCTTACAGACCTATGCTTTTTGGCTTATGTAACGCACCTACTACATTCCAAATATGCATAATTAGTATTTTCTTAGACTACGTTGAACATTTTATTGAAGTTTTCATGGATGACTTAACCGTATACGGTAACTCTTTCGATGAATGTTTGCTTCACTTACCTAATGTACATAAAAAATGTATAGAGAAAAATTTAGTATTGACTATGGAAAATGTCATTTTATGGTAAATCATGGACTTATATTAGGACACATAGTGTCAGCAAAAGGAATAGAGGTAGACCTTGCTAAAATTCAAGTTATAAAAACATTACCTTACCCCACTACTGCGAGGGAGGTAAGATCTTTTCTTTGCCATGCAGGATTCTATAGACGTTTTGTGAAAGATTTTTCCAAAATAACACAAACCATGTGCAGAGTTTTGCAAGAAAAAAGTTACATTCGAGTTCACACCTGAATGTAAGATAGCTTTTAATAAACTAAAAGAAGCCTTGATTACCACGCCAGCGATAAAGTCACCAGACTGATCAAAAATTTTGTAATAATGTGCGATGCAAGAAACTACGCAGTAGGAGCTATTTTAGGTCAAAATTTAGGAAAGGATTCTCATGTCATATATTACTCATCAAGAACTTTGGGTCCCACCCAACTAAACTATACCACAACAGAAAAAAAAAATTCCTAGCAGTTGTGTTTGCATTAGAAAAGCTTAGACAATATTTATTACGAACTAAAGTAATTATATACTCAGATCATGTTGCATTAATATATTTGATGGCAAAGAAAGATGCAAAAACAAGATTAATAAGTCGAATCTTATTACAAAAACTTGATCTCACTATAAAAGACAAGAAAGGTGCTGAAAACTTAGTAGCAGACCATCTAAGCAGACTAGAAAATGGTGAACCTCCAACACGATTAAAAGATGAATTTCCAGATGAACATTTATATAAGATAGCCATTACTAGCCCCTGGTACTTGATATAGTCAACAACCTCACTACTAATAGGCCATCGCTATTTAATAAGAGCCCAAAATAATAAGATAAAACATGATTCCAAACATTATTTATGGATGATCCTCACATATGTAAATTTTGTGTCGATCAAACTATTCAAAGATGTATTCCACAAACAGAAATACAATTCATCATGGCACATTGCCATCCTAATGCTTATAGATGACATTTTGGTCCACGTCGTACAACGCATAAAATATTAGACTCAACATTATTTTGGCCTACTTTATTCTATGATTGTTATGTTTACACCAAAGCTTGTCCAAATTGTCAAAGAACAGGAAACGTAGGACGTAGGAACCAAATTCCCTTGTGTCCTATTATGTTTTGCAAAGTATTTGATGATTGGGCTATAGATTTAGGTAAGCTTTTTCACCATATGTTAGAAATATTTACATTTTATTAGTCGTAGACTATGTATCTAAATGAGTTGAAGGAATAGCCACGAAATCTAGAGATTCAAAAATAGTAGTTAATTTCCTAAAATCGAGGATCTTTACTATTTTTGGAGCACCGAGAACATTGATTAGCGATAGAGGTTCACACTTTTGCAATTGAATGGTAGCTACTCTACTACACGAATACAATGTTAGAACTTCTACCGCATATCACCCATAAACTAGTGGACAAGCCAAAACCTAAAATAGAGAAATTCAATCAATTTTAGAAAAGAAAGTTTGTCCAACATGTAAAGATTGGAGTCTTCATTTAGAGGATGCATTATAGGCATATAGAACTGCATTTAAGACACTCATAGGTAGGACACCTTATATGCTAGTTTTCGGTAAAGCATGTCATTGACCTGTCGAACTAGAACATAAGGCATATTAGGTGATCAAAACATGTAATATGAATTATGATAGTGCAGGCAAAAAATGTAAATTTAGTATCCAAGAGTTAGAGAAATTGAGATATGATGCATATGAAAGCACTTCTATTTATAAAACTAAAACTAAAGCGCCACATAACAATAAATTGAATATTAAGAATTTTAAAGTAGAACAAAAAGTTTTGCTCTTTTGTTAACGTCTTATATTATTTCTTGGAAAACTTCATTCAAGATGAACAAGACCTTTTGTCGTTACCCACATATTTCCTTATGGTACTGTAGAGATAGAAAGTAAAGAAACGGGGAGAATCTTTAAAGTTAATGGTCATAGACTAAAACTTTATCATGAAAACTATGTCTCACAAGATATGGAGATCATTAACTTTGACCTAGTTGACAATTCAATGGATGAATTGAACACCATGGAGGAGCATATTGTAATCGTTAATTCCAATGAAATAATCAAGCTATGGATGGTAAAAACACCTAGAAAGAAAAAGAATAAGAAATAACATAAGGATAAACAACCCGCCATAGACCCATACGAGTGCGATAAGGATGACTTAGATTATGAGGAATTTGGTGAAAATGGCAATCCTGCCAAAATCTTTGCAGAGGATCCATGGCAAACCTACCTCAACATACAAATCAATGAGATGTCCCTTTACGTAGTTCAACTCGATACAGGAGCTGATATGAATCTTATGGTGTCAATGCCAAATGCACCCATACTGTCATCTTAGGAGTATCAAAGAATGAGCATGTACGAGTGAGTAGGCTCACCATCATCATAAATTTCTTAATCATGCCAACAGCCAACCCGGATGATCATATATTATTTGGTAGACAATTCTTATCAAATGATGGAGCTATCATCGACAAAGTGTATAGTTACACTAACGACGAGATGATGAAGTAATATCATTCAAAAATAAGAGAGAACTTTGCGACGATATGGATGAAGGACAATTTAATATCGGTGATGAAATCTATGACGACGAAAAAAAAAAGATCCTAGTGAAGACTTTCTCGACGAGTAACCACTTGAAATGAAAATTGATTCGTTCACACTCAACAAAGATTGATTCCTTTATCAGGCGAGCAAACGACTATAAACGACAGCGCTCTATAAGAGGCAGCCCATATTCGTTATTTCTTGAAGTTATTTCAATTTTTAGTATGACATCTAGGTTCAGTATAGTTTTTTTAGTCTTTCTCCTTTTGACTTTTTTTTGGATTTACTTTCTGAAGTCACGCTTCGAAGTAGCTTTAAATAGAGGGGGTTGATCGAGTAGTTTTTATTTATATGGCCTTTATGCAAGTTCGCATTATAAACTTGCTTATTTTTTAATTTACCTATTTCATTAATAAAATTATTAATGAGGTACATATCCTCATCAAATTTATGAAAATTTTGAATTTTTTTAATCGATCTTACCTTTACATCCTCATCAAATAGAAAAATCGAGACCTAACAAATCCCCAGCGATTCCAATATTAAATCGCGCAAATCCGTTCTTTGTGTGCGACCCAATAGGTTCATACAACGTTAGCAGTGAACCAAAACCATTTTGGTATACAATTAATAAGCGGTCTCTACCAAGGCATTATGAGTACCAAAGTAGCATGGAGATCAATAAACCGATACAACCTAATAGACAGTGTATATCATATCCCTTTGTCACGCGATATCTTTTGATTAAACATAAGACAAGGAATGTCACCCTTATAGTTCAATCTACTATATCCGAGTAGATCGAAATTGTCAAGTGACATTGATCCAATCAATTCACTAGACATGGCCATTTATCAGTTTAACATATCCAGGGGCCCAATAGATATCTCTCTCTAAAAAAAAAGGACAACTTCCATCTAGATCACACAACATCCACAGAATAGTCGAGCAATGACTAATCACAATCTTTATAATCATCCGGTTAAAGAAAACATTTGATTGTATCAAATCATTGTGCTCTTAATGTTGCCGTCTTTGGTGATCTCAAGTCAAAGGACTAAATGATATAACTCTCATGAAAATCACTTATGACATTGACCATGTAGTGTTCTCATAGCGGGTCGGTCCAGCATCTGTTCCCAACAGATACCCATTATCTTGATTCGTATCCATATACGCATAATCATCACATGATTATCAATCAAGACTCATACTAGTCTTAATTTATTATTGTTCCCATAATAATATTGACTAGGGACATTTAGAATAATACAATAATTATCCATGGATACTATTATAAAAGAAACATGCATCTACTTATAATAGTTAAACAACGTTTACAGAATTGGCCTAGGGCACGTACCCTAACACTAAGTCCTTTATTAGATTTATTTGAACCATACGATTGTTTTAATACTTAGCCTAATTAATTATTTCGTAGGCACATCAATAAAGACTTGATTAATATTGTTCCACATTAGCTTAGAAGTTAAATGTTCATATTACTATAAAATCAACTAAGCTACCCCATTCCAACCTTACAATGACCTACTCGATGCTCGTATCAACCCGCATCCCAAGGCAATATACCCATCATTTCTCTCTCTGGAACTCATGCAACATCCATGACTATAAATCTATTACGATGCTACTTATTTAGTTTAATACAATCAATAGGAACACATCATACAAAAATAACATCTTCCCTGAGTTCTCATCTCCGAGTTGACCGAGTTTTACACGTAGGTCAGAATTAAGGTTATTAATGTTGGGTTATGGGGTTCATATGTGTGGCGACCCCAAATCCTGAGGCAACTTTGGGACCCGCCATGTCATATCCCACGTCACCAAGTCCTGCCACGTCATGGCTCACTTACCTATGACGCCCCACGACCAAACTGGTTGCTTACACTTTTCTAACTAACACTAGTTTAGCTAATTAATCTCTATATAAGTATTAATGATTTAATTAGCCAGTTAGTCAATTTATCACCTAATATTACAATTTTACGGCGAAAGTATTTGATTGAGTAAGTTATGCAGTATTTACCAATCCTAAACAATGAAAAACCCGACAAAAAGATACCATATATATATCAAGGCGAGATAAATACAACAAAAGATCCCTATACATGTATTCGGTGTACCACGGTCCCCAAAACCCAACGAAAAATAAATGCATACATATTGTAGTCACACACAAGCTGGTGTCATTATCTCAGAGATAGTCGCCCAGTACCTCCTTGCCCTTGCTCATCGAAGGATCTGCACTCAGTCACCCATTAAATACACTGATGAGTCCAGTGAGTAAAATCCCAAGAGAAGTCTACATAATATTCATTAAATTAAACAAATAAACTACGAGACATACGAATATAACATCTGACAACAGTATATCATATTCTCATGAATGTAGGCTGCATACGACAAGTAAAAACAAAGTAGCGTCTAATCAACAAAGACATACTCAATAAACAAGCGCGGAAACAAAGCATTAATAAATAAACAACCGTATAATCATAAGAAAATTCTGATTTAAACAAGCCGGTAATCGATAAAATAGGACAGGAATCACGTATACACTTACAGGCTTACAATGACTAAACCCCAACTACGGTTAACGGATGAACCCCTCCAAACGTTATTTCAAGTCAAAGGAATATCTTACATCCCTCCCGACAGTCGTAGATATATTCTACTGTCGTCGACACGAGCATTAAACACAAGTAACCCATGCAAGCGATTTAGTCACAACCAATATATACGCAAATCGAAATAGGAGTGAAACCCCATGTGTGCCCATCAGTAGTCACACATGTAATCTGATATCAATAAAATAAACCATGAATCCTATGAGGCATTCCAATGGGATTATGCACCTAAATCCACGCTCTGACTTCCTTGGACTCCAGAATCTTACCCGACTAGTTCTCCAATACCCAAGCTACGGTTCCTTAAGTCCTTAAAGTCCAGTTTTTACATATTTAGTATGTTTATAGGTGTTTTGGTATGTATTAAATCGAAAATTTCAAAAATAGCCCTTTAAATTCAATTTTCATTTATCATTATCCGCTAATGGGACTACCTAGCACAATAGGTATGATTAGTGTGCCAGAGAATTAGTCTAGCACGCTACTATTCTTCATTTTGAAAAACACTTAAGTGCCCAGACTGATTAGCCCGCTCACTAGTCTAGTTAGCGCGCTGATCACGTGTCGTGCGTGCCAAATACAACCAGCAATCGAGTTACCAACCACAAGGGTGTAGTAGTGGTAAATACGAGGTCGAATCCACAATAATTCAGTTTTACTCTAAGTTAACTAAAAATGGAGGGTTTTTAGAAAGTTCAAGGAAACAATTAACTAAACTAGCAAAAATGAAAAGTTAGCAAAAGATAATATCAATAAGAGAAAACACCTAGGTTTATGGTTCCATAAGCAAGAAGTAAGATTCAATGGCATATTATGGTCCTCAATCTTTCCAAAAAGTTATTAATTCAAGTTCTCCTAGATTAGCTATAGAAAATTGACATCCGCCAGAAATTCCTAATTCCCATAATCTCGATAGCTAGGACGTCCGCCACTAACTACTTCCCTAATTAATGCATAACCCTAGACATCCGCCAATCGGGTTAAACACACTAACTGCAATAAAAGGATCCGTGGGAATACTAACCTTAAATAATTGAATTGCATCCGCTTTCGGTTTAACCTAGATTCAATTGTTGCACACTCAAGAATCGAAAGGGTTTTACAGCAAACGGGTGAGTGTTCGTCACTTTATTGGTCCAAAAGTACAATTACGGATACAAATGGTCCAATTAACTATAGATTGTCCACCTAAAAGCATGCAATGGTCATATACACACCCTAGATCTAAACCATAATCCTTAAAATCAACAACAATGAAATAAGAGAAGATAAATTAAATTAAATAAAAATCATAGATCTCACAATTTTTTGCCATGAATCAAGAATCTCACTTGTTTCCCCTCTGACCTAGGCGAAGATTGGTTTAGCCGGACATGGTCTTTACAATCACCAAGTATGAAAAGTTGTGTATGGCGGCTCCAATCTCCACTCCTCGAATGAATGCCCTAGTTCCTAATATGAAAAAACACTAAAATTGCTCTCTGGAGGTGAGAGAAACTAATTTTGGGGGTTGGTCTCGTAACACGTGCACCGAGGAGCGTGTAGGGGTTGTTGGGCATTTTCTGCATGACCTTGACACGTGGCAGCAGCGGCTTAGGCAAGTTTGATTAAGGCGCTGACGTGGCAAGCAGTGGAGCTGCAATGACGTGGTGGAGAGCTGGTGTATGATGTTGTTGACGAACCGGGAGGTGACACGTGGCATTGGAAGAGAAGAAAACGCATGGTTTTGTGTGTTTGTATGGGTGACTGTGATGCATGCATCTCGAGGTAATCTAACAACTGTTTTTCCAAGTAACTTAACTGTGTCACTCCCCTGCCTTATTTGGTCAGCTGTCTCCTATTCTACCCACTGCGCGGCATGTAGCTCGAGGCAAATCTTCCGGCATCTGATCACTGGATGTAAATACTCCATTTTGAGTACTTTTTCGCCATGAATTTAATCGCGCACTTTGTTTCACCTGAAAATGACCAATAAATATAATTAAATATATATTTTAGAGACTTTTTATATTAAACACATTAAAATAAACTACTAAAAACATATAAATACCAACTTATCAAATACCCCCAAACTTAAGACTTTGCACATCCCGAGCAAAGGTGTAAATGACAACACAAATTAAACTAAACCTATACCCGATTCAAAACTCATGGAGTCCCTTTGATTTACATAGCCACCAAATTAACAAGCAACTTAGAAAACTTCGGAGTTATGATATGTCAAGACTCGCAACCCAAACACAATTAAGATCGTACTTTAAAGACATAGATTCGATCAAGACAAAGGCCATCAACTAGTCACGAGTTTTCTTGGTCTATAAATTCAAGCACGCAAGTTTAAAATCTCACTTAATCAAATGAAAACACTCGAGCTAAATCTTTTATTTGAGGAGTTTTCATAACTTCCACCTTTATTCATATTATTTTCTCTATTTCTCCACAATTTTTCTTTCAAGTAATACGATCCCTGCTACATTTCCTGTGGAGCGATTTTCTCAGTTTTTCCACCACAAGATTCCCCGCTCCATTTCCTGTGGAACCTGTCGGACTCTCTATATTAAGAAAACTCACGTTAGCTCTTCTCGCTTCCACTATGATCAAGAAAATCCCCCAATATGGGTTAAGATATTAACACTTACACAAGTTTGACCATCTACTCCCTTTGGTATCCAGCACAAATCCCAACCATCAACTAAGTCCCTAATCATGAAATCATAAAAATGCTGAACTACAGACTCAATTGAGTGTTTCCCCTAGTTTTCTCTAAGTTTCAAGTCAAAAAAGCAACCATAGTGTACTCATCCACAACCAAAGGCATGAAATAAAGTCTCGGGTGACTCTAAATGCAACATATGCAACATATGACACTATGTAAGGTCTAAATGCAAAAACAAACATAGATAGACACATGTCTACTACTAATAATAAAAAAAAAAACTATACTAAATGCATGCATGAAAATGTATCATATCCTAGTGAAATGGAGGATAAAAGTATCAATAATAAGAAAATAGGAATGGAAAGATATGAGAATGAGAATAACACCACCATTACCATTTGATAACCGCATAGTTTCAAAAAATTTGATGATCATACCTGCGACGTTTAGCAAGAAAATCCATCCAACACAACCCACAATCCCTAAAATACCCCCTAACTTATTCTGAACCTTGTCCCCAAGGTTCAAAATAAGTCAAGAGGTCCACACATAGAAAACAAAGAAGAAGGTGAAAGAACATGATAGATTTAACAAGAAGGAAATGATAAGAGTTCATGCATAAGGATAAAAAAATGCTAAAATGAATAAACAAAATAATACTTATCAAAATTTGGGCTGCCTCCCAGTAGCGCTTTTGGTTAAAGTCGTTGGCTCGACTTGGTCTAAGTCAATCAATCAGGTAATGGCTTCAGCTCAAGTGTGGGAGCTTTAACCAATGAGGGAGAAAGTTTGGAGTCAGTAGTAGGCAACTCCAAATAACATACATTTTGGGGTAGGGGTCAAATCCATCATCCTCGACATCGGTCAAGGTCGAACACTCTAGTGGATATGGGTAGTGTCGAAATGATTCTCTAACACTACTTTAACTTCATCATCGCCACTCGTAAGCAAGGTCTGCTCAACGAATGAATCCATATAGTTCATGGTACACACCTCAGAAGACACGTCACTTGGGTATCGCATCGCATCATAGATGTAAATTTGATTACTTCACCATCAAACTCCATGGTGAAAGATCTATTATCAACATCTATCTTCGTCTTCACCGTTTTCAAGAACGAACGTCCAAGGAGCATTGACGAAGCATTAGGGAGTGTTTCCTCCTTTGTATCTACCACATAGAAGTTAGCAAGAAACACAAATTCGTTCACTCGGACTAGAACGTCCATGAGAACACCAATAGGTCTGACAACTGAATGACAATATCGGTCTCCTCTAATGGGCCTGCATTCAATATCTCATAAATAGACAATGGCATGACATTAATGGAAGCGCTAAGGTTGTACATAGCCCTCTGAATGCTTACATCACCTATAACACAAGGCACTGAGAACATCTAAGGATCCTTACATTTAGGAGGCAACTTCTTCTGTAGGATAGCCGTGACAGTTTCGCCCATTCGGACTTTTTCATTGCCTTTTAGTTTCCCTTTGTTAGTGCATAGTTCCTTATGAAACTTTGCATACCTAGGGACTTGCTTCAGAGCATCGAGGAATTGAATATTGATTTCCACTCGCCGAAGGTCTCGAGAATTTCATTATCTTCCTCCTTTTTCTTATCTAGGATAAGTCGTTGTGAAAAATGAGGTTTGACCTTGAATGTGGGTGGTGCTTCCTTTTGAGTAGTCACCATCTGTTTAGGGACAGATGGAATCACTACTAACTCGTGTTCTTCCTCATTTGCTTGGTCTTTGGCATCAGATGACCCATTGTTCCTTTTGGGTCTTTCAGAGCTCTTTACTGCTTCGGAGTGTAACTGCATTAGCACTCGCGTTAGGATTTGGGTAAGGTTGCGAAGGCAACTTTCCCTTATCCTCGAGACGTCCACTTTGTTGTGTCATTTGGTGCATTTGAACTTGAAGAGTTTGGACCGCCGATTTGGTCTCACTGATGGACTTCTCAGTGGTAACCTTGAATTGGGCCATCTCACTCATAAATTAGTTCTATTCAGCCATAAGAGTTTTGAACATATCGTCAAGTGAAGAGGAATTGTTGGAGGGTGTAGGCAACAGTTCACCTCTTGAGATGAAGGTCTGATAGTTCTGATTTTGAGGCCCGTAACTGAAGTTTGGGTTGTTCCTCGCCATTGCGTGATTATATGTATTCCCAAATTGGACTCTAGGTGGTCCCTGCGACTGATTACCCATGGCATTGGCCTGTTGATTATCCTCAAAGAGAGTAGGACATTCATCAGTTGCATGATTTATGGCAGTACAAATGCCACAAGCTTTGACTTGCAATTTGCCAAAGGAGAGGAGACGCTCCATCATGGAGGTCTGTCGGTCAATTTTCTGGTCAGTAGAACTCGAGACACTCCCTACAATCAGACTTTGGTAAGCACTAGCATCAAGATCACCATAAAGGTGTGACTGTTGTGTGATGTCCTCATACAGTTGCTTCATCTGGGCATGAGTTTTATCTCGAATGTGACCCCCACACGCATTATCAGTCATGCGTCGTTCTATGGGCGACATGCCAACATAGAAGAAAAAGGCTATGGCCTTCTCAAACTGGCCATGCTGCGGGCAGCTAGCAATTAATCACTTATAGCGATCCTAATATGCACCAAATGATTCACCCGACTTCATTTTGATGCTACATATATCCTTGATGAGCTGAGCAACTCTATCCTCAGGGAAGTATTCATTTAAAAACGCAGTTGTCATCTCATTCCGGGAGTTAATGCAGCCACGCAGAAAGTAGAAAAGGCATTCCTTAGCTTTGTCCTTAAGGCAAAACGAAAAAGATCTAAGCTTAACCGTGTCCTATCCACATTGGAGGGTTTCATTGACTTGTAGTTAGTCTGAAACTTTTTCAAGAAAGTAATGGGGTCTTCATTCTCGCCACTATGAAAGGATGGTAGGAGATGAATAAACCTGGACCTCAACTCAAAATCTCCGGCATTATCCGAATAGTTGATGCATAGTGGTTATTGCGCCAAAAGAGCCTGAAGCACTTGATTGGCATGTCCCAAAGTGATTTGGCCATTTTCAGCCATGTTCAGAGGATTTTGGCCTTGTTGTTGCCTAAGTTGGGTCTCTCTAATCCACCTATGCAATGTTCTCTCCGGTTCAGGATCGAAAGGTAACAGTGAACCAGTCGAATTTGACCGAGTGAGGTGTGGTAGCATAAAACTAAGAAAAAAGAAGAAAAAGGAAAACTAAACTCAGAGTAAGGACGAAGTCCCCGACAACGGCGCCGAAATTTGATCATGTGTCGTGAGTGTCAAATATAACCCGCAATGGAGTTACCAACCACAAGAGTGTAGTAGTGGTAAATACGAGGTCGAATCCACAGGACTTGAGTTTTACTCTAAGTTAACTAAAAATGGGAGGTTTTTAGAAAGTTCAAGGAAACAATTAACTAAACTAGCAAAAATGAAAAGTTCACAAAATATAATATCAATGAGAGAAAACACCTAGTTTTACGGTTCCCACAAGCAAGAATCAAGATTAAATGGCATATTATTGTCCTCAATCTTTTTAATAATATATTAATTCAAGTTCTCCTAGATTAGCTATAGAAAATCGACATCCGCGTAATTTCCTAATTCCCCTAATCTCGATAGCTTGGACGTCCGCCACTAACTACTTCCCTAATTAATGCATAACCCTAGACATCCGCCAATTGAATTTAACATACTAACTGCAATAATAAGGATACATGGGAATACTAATCCTAAATAACTGAATCGCGTTCGCTTCCGGTTTAACCTAGATTCAATTGTTGCACACTCAAGAACCGAAAAGGTTTTACGGCAAACGGGTGAGTGTTCGTCACTTAATTGGTCCAAAAGTACAATTACAGATACAAATGGTCCAATTAAGTATTGATTGCCCACCTAAAAGCATGCAATGGCTATATACACGCCGTAGATCTAAACCATAATCCTTAAAATCAACAACAATGAAATAGGAGAAAATAAATTAAATTGAATAAAAATCATAGATCTCACTATTTTATGCCATGAATCAAGAATCTCATTTGTTTCCCCTCCAACCTAGGCGAAAATTGGTTTAGCCGGACATGGTCTTTACAATCACCAAGTATAAAAAGTTGTGTGTGGCGGCTCTAATGTCCACTCCTCGGATGAATGCCCTTGTTCCTAATATGAAAAAACACTAAAAATTGCTCTATAGGTGAGAGAAACTAATTTTTAGGGTTAGTCTAGTAACACGTGTGTCGAGGAGCATCCAGGGGCTGTTGGGGTATTCTGCAAGGCCTGGACACGTGGCAGCAGTGGATTGGGCGATTTTGATTGAGGCGCTGACGCGGCAGCAGCGAATTGGCTGGTGGAGCTACAATGACGTGGTGGAGAGCTGGTGTATGACGCTGTGGACGAACCGGGAGGCGACACGTGGCAATGGAAGAGAAGAAAATGCATGGTTTTATGCGTTTGTGTGGGCGAGTGGGATTCACACATCTCGAGGCAATCTAACAACAGTTGTTTCCAAGTGACTTAACTGTGTCACTCCCCTGCGTCATTTGGTCTGCTGTCACCTATTCTACCCACTCTTGCAAGAAAGACATAACTTGAGGCGAATCTTCCGACATCTAATCACTGCATGTAAATACTCCATTTTGAGTACTTTTCACCACGAATTCAATCGCACACTCCGTTTCACTTGAAAATGACCAATAAATATAATGAAATATATATTTTAGAAAACTTTCTATATTAAATACATTAAAATAAACTTCTAAAAACATATAAATACCAACTTATCACGCGCTAATTACTCTCTGTAACATAATTCTCAACTCGAGAATTCTATCCCAAACCCCCCAATTAGCTAACTAAACCCTACACATCCATTCTCCACTATATGGTTACTCCAAAACATCATTAATATCAACATAATAACACCAATTAGATCAAATTCATCAATTCTATGAAATCACTAGTTTCTCCCAAATTCACCCAAAACCCATTTTTTTATCAAAACCAGTTTACAAATTCCATTGAAACATTCCTTATATTTGAAGTTCATTAACAATTCATGAAAAATCAGTGATCCATTCATCAAAACACCAAATTTTAACTAAGTTGATGTGTAAAATTGTTACCTAGTTAATGCACCACTTAGCTTGACCATTTCTTCACCAACACCTACTGATTTCTTCAACAAACCTTGATGATCTATTCATCTCCAGCCAGCTTTTTTGGTTCCTAGGTTGGTAAATGAAAATGGTTTACTTGCATGTGTTGATCTTATATATTAAGGTGAGATTGAATGATAGTCATTGATCTAAATGTGTTTACGTATTACGAGACTTATCTAATTGCCTACCACTTGATATGTATCCCACTTACTCTCCACAAATTCAATCCAAGTGACACCAATTTTCTACTCACATGGTTCCTAGATGTGTCAATACATATCTCTAGGAAAATCGTATGGTTTCAAATTAAATAACCAAACTATAGGCCATTATTTATTTGTTCTAATTACATTAGCTTTGGCCCATTATAATACATATGGTTAGTGCTTCTATTTACCAAAATTAACAAATTTGTGACCCCAATAACCTTTGACTACTTGGCACCTGATGCCTCGCATCTCGACAAGCATTTCAAGGTAACTTAGCGTTACACCAACTCGTCTAATAACAACATACACACATGCGATGCAATACAATAATAATGATTTTAAACACCACATATACATAACCATTATCCATAAATAACATATTCCCTCGATTCTTATGTCTAAGTCAACCGAGTTATACACGTAACGCCTGAATTACGACCGTTAGCTAATCCTAGTTTAATTAATTTGGATTGTTACAGTTCTTTCCAACTAGTTGAAATTTCATTCCTGAAATTTAGATCTCGAGTAAACTCTAGTGTATCTTTTAGATCTCGAGTAAACTCAGGTTTGTCTAACCTATCCCTGTGTGACCACTCCTCACACCTTTATAGTACCATTCTACGGTCCCTTGAACACCCCATTACTCTCGCACCCATCACATGGGACATTGTGTTGCACTGAGACATAGGCGCGTGCTGCCGAGGTGATCATAATCCGTCATGCTCTCCAACACATCCGCAACCTACTCTCAGCTCGATTCCATGCCCAAGTTTCCCTAACCCAGTTACCTAATAATAGGTAAATGTAAACCTCTCCTATTATGTATCACAACATAATAGTCCTAACCAACCATGACATACCATGACAATCCCATGCCATACCATAACCTATCCTAGTCTACTATGACAATCTCATGTCATGCCACGACTTATCATAGTCTAACATGACCTACCACCGTACCACCATGCATGCATGAACCTTAACTATAATTATTCAGAATTTAAATCATGTACCCTGAACTTGCTTCTTGGACGTCTCCCAGCCGGGCTCAATCTTCACATGCACCAACTTTCGAGTCTGCACCAGTGTCACCATTCTGGAGTCGCTGATCTCCGTGAACTATCCCTCTTGACATGACCCTACTGCCCACATTGCCAATACGTGATCCTCCATCCTAGTCATACCCACTGATTCCCTGACCCTAGCCCTAACCCTGCGATCTCTAGTCCTTGCCTCCTTGACCTTGAGTCTATCTATGCGGCGGTGCTGGTAGTGGAAGTACAGCATAAGTTTTGGCTGCTTGATCATCATCTCTACGGGCTCGACCGTACTGTCTGTCCTCTCTGCCATCCTGATCTCTATGTCTCTTCTACTTAGAAGTTTGTCAAGTCTGCATCTCTGACTCAGTAGATGAACGTATATCGCTCTTCTGCATTATATGTGTCTGAAGGGTCAGTGCTCTATCATACATCTCCTGTAGTGTCTAAGCTCCAGAGGAAACAATGGCTCTGGCTATGTCCTCAATCAAACCTCAGACAAAGTAATAAATATGTAGTCTCTCAATGCCTGCGATGTTCATGGCAAATTGTATCAAGTACTGGTATATATCCATATATTATAACACTGACCAGTATCTATCAATATACTATAACACTAACCGGTTGCCCTGTCTCAAAGCCAGAAACTCATATCTCAACCTCAGTCGGGTCTCGATCGAAATGAACTGATCATAGAAGACCAGTCAAAACTCGGCCCATGTGGTCGAATATGGATGAGTGTCTGTAAATGTTGTCCACCACACAACAGCATCGCCTCTCAACATATGCCCCGATATCCTAGCATGTATGCTCTCCTAAATTCGTAGTAACTTGTGTAGATTCTGATGTGCAATTTGCCATTTCCCGGCAGCCTTCGGGCCTCTGCCTCCATGAAAATATTCGGGATCGAATTTGATGAACTCCCTTATCAAATTGACCTCTGCTGTCATCGAAGTCTAAAAAATGTCTATCGTGTCGGCGTAACAGTTGGTGTCTCAATCTGTGCAATTTTTGGTGTACCAACCACTGTCGGAGTCTCCTATACCATTACATGCGTTGGTACAGCCTTAATCGTCTATGGAATCGTCATCAGAGAAATTGTCGTCTCAGTCGTGCTCTGTACCCCAGCAACGGTAAGTCATGGAATCACTATTATCTGTACGCACATCATATCCATCAATAGCTTAAACTGCTTGTCATGAGCTGCAAATTGTGCAGCTACTACTGAGTCCTCATCTTTAGTTTGATCACTCGTCTAACAAACATATATCGTAGTTGGAGTCAGCTTTCCCTCCATCGTGATCTGCATTGAAAAGCGTGTGTCGGACCACCTTCCGTATATGTGTATATAATATATACAATAAAAAACATAACACGTATATAAACTCTATCACTACCCATCTCAAGTTTGCTTCCCAACTAGGATTCTAAGTTAGGATCTTCGGGTTTCCACATCTAAGGTTTGTTCGTTAAGTTTTATTCGATTTCTTTAAATTATTCCCGAGGCTCCATCGAACCTTGCTATTATACCAACTGTGGCATTGGTATCAGGTTAAAGAACAAACTATGCTTCCTTCTATAGGCTCCATCGAACATTGCTCTTATACCAAACTGTGGTGACCCCAAATCCCGATACAACTCTGGGACCCGCCATGTCGCATCTCACGTCACCAAGCCCTGCCACGTCATGGCCCGTTTACCTATGGTTGCTTACATTTTTCCAACACTAGTTTAGCTAATTAATCTCTATATAAGTATTGATTATTTAATTAGCAAATTAGACAATTTATCAAGTTATATTACAATTTTACACTGGTTATGTAGTATTTAATAATTCTAAGTAATGGAAAACCCAACAAAAAATACCATGCATATATCAAGGTGAGATAAATACAACAAAAGATCCCTATACATGTATTAAGTGTTCTACAGTCCCCAAAACCCAACAAAAAATAAATAAATACATATTGTATTCATACACGAGCTGGCATCACTATCTCAGAGGTAGTCGCCCAATACCTCCTTGCCCTAGCCCTTGCTCGTCCAAGGATCTGCATTAAGTCAACCAACAAATACAATGACGAGTCCAGTAAGTGAAATCTCAAGAGAAGTCCACACAATAATCATGAAATAAAATTAATAGACTACAAGACATGCGAATTAAACATCTGACAATAGTATATCATATTCCTATGAATGTAGGCAACGTACGACAAGCAAAAATAGTAGTGTCTAATCAACAGCACATACTCAATAAACAAGCTCGAAAACAAAGCATTAATAAATAAACAACGATATAATCATGAGAAAACATTGACCAAAACCAGCCAGTAATCGATAAAACAGGATAGGAAACACGTATATACTTATAGGCTTATAGTGACTAAACCCCAATTACGGTTAACGAATGAACCCCTCCATACGCTAATTCAAATCAAGGGAACATCTACATCTTTCCCGACAGTCGTAAATGTTTTCTACTGCTGTCGACACGATGATTAAACACAAGTAACCTGTGCAAGTGATTTAGTCACAACCAATATATACGCAAATCGAAATAAGAGTGAAACCCCATGTGTGTTCACCAGCAGTCACACATGTAATCCAATATTGATAAAACAAACCATGAATTATGTGAGGCATTCTAATGGGTTTACACACCTCAATCCGCGCTCCGACTTCCTCAGACTCCAGAATCCGACTCGACCAGCTCCATGATATCGAGCTATAGTTCCTTAATACCCTGAAGTGTAATTTTTACATATTTAGTATGTTTCTAGGTGTTTGGGTATGTATTAAGTCAAAAATTTCAAAAACGACCATTTAAATTCAGTTTTCATCTGTCATTGGCGCGTTAATGGGACTGCCTAGTGCGCTAGGTATGATCAGTGTGTTAGGGAATCAGTCTAGCACGCTACTATTCTTCATTTTGAAAAATAGTTAAGTGCCTAGACTTATTAGGGCGCTAACCAGTCTAGTTACCGCGCTAATTGCTCTCTATGATAGAATTCTCAACTCGAGAATTCTCTCCCAAACTCCCCAATTAGCTAACTAAACCCTACACATTCATTCTCCACTCCATGGTGACTCCAAAACATCATTAACATATACAAAATAACAATAATCAGGTCAAATCATCAATTTTATGAAATCACTAGTTTCTCTCAAATTCACCCAAAACCCACTTTTTATCAAAACCAGTTTACAAATTCCTTTGAAACATTCCTTATATTTGAAATTCACTAACAATTAATCAAAAATCAATGATCCATTCATTAAAACATCAAATATTAACTAAGTTGCTAGGGTGGAATTGTTACATAGTTGATGCACCACTTAGCTTGATCAATTCCTCACCAACACCTACTGATTTCTTCAACAAACCTTGATGATCTATTCCTCTCCAGTAAGCTTTCTTGGTTCCTAGGTTGGGAAATGAAAATTGTTTACTTGCATGTGTTGATCTTATATAATAAGGTGAGTTTGAATGATCTACATGTGTTTACGTATCACAAAACTTATCTAATGGCCGACCACTTGACATGTATCCCATTTACTCTCCACTAACTTAATCCAAGTGACACTAATTTGCTACTCACATAGTTCCTAGATGTGTCAATACATATCTCTAGGAAAATCTTATGGTTTCAAATTAAATAACCAACTATATGCCTTTTATTTATTTGTTCTAATTATATTAGCTTAGGCCCATTATAATGCATATGATTAGTCTTTTTATTCACAAGAATTAACAAATTTGTGATCCCACTAACCCTCAACTACCCGGCACCAGATGCCCCGCATCTCAACATGCATTTTGAACTAACTTCCCCTCACACCAACTCGCCATATAACAACATATACACATGTTGTGTAATACAATAATAATGATTTTAAACACCACATATACACAACCATCATCCATAAATAACATATTCCCTCGGTTCTCGTGTCCGAGTCAACCGAGTTATCCACGTAACACCCGAATTATAGACGTTAATCTCCAAAATTAACGCTAATCCTAGTTTAATTAATTTGGGCCATTACATACCCAATGCAAAATTAAAAACAATTTTTGAAAAACCCCAACAGGATCGAAAATAAGTTCCATTAAACAAGATCTAAAAGTAAATCATACCTTAATTCATGATTTCCTTCTCTGATTGTTCAATTTCCAATACGTTCAAGTGTGCGTCTTCTATCAAAAATTCACACGAACAATTACAAAAATTTGGAGTGCTAGCCCCAAGAGAGATTGAAAACGTTTTTCTTTCTCTCCCAAATTCTAGAGAACTCGAAAATAGGAAAAACGAAAATCTTCATCATTTTTAGCAACATCTATTTATATGTGTAGATAAGCTCAATTAAAAAATATATTCGTAATACAATTATTGTATTTAGGCAATTCAAGCAAATTAAACAAACGCCCTTATTAATAAGTTATCATATAACAAATCGTAATGGCTTTTATATCATAAATTTTATCATATAAAATTCTTTACTATGGACCAATTGAGATTGCACAAAGTCATTTTTTGTGTATGACCCAATAGGTTCATGCGACGTTGATAGTGAATCAATACCATTTTGATACGCAAGTCATAAGCGATCTCTAGTAAGGTATTATGATATGACTACCCAAATAGCATGAATATCAAAATCGATACAACCTAATGAATAACATATATCATATCCTTTGATCGTGCGATATCCTTTGATTAAACATAAGGCATGAAAAGTCACCCTCAATTAGTTTTAGTCTCGATCTTTAAGTAAACTGAAAACATACAAGTGACATTGATCATATCAATTCACTTGATTAAACCTATCATTTTTTTATTTTTTGTGATGTGATTGTGAGTCCCATAAAGTGCGTAGTGAAGGGTTTAACCATTGTAGAAGTAAAGTGTAGTGGATGAGAGTGTAATGGAATGATGATGCGGCACTCCACTAACTCCAAAATGAGTTATGGATGCTCGAAGATCCCTTGCTTCAAAAGAGTGAGCTCTACTCTGGCATCTAGAACAGTCTAGGAAAAATTTAAAAACAAAATCCCATGAAATCACAATATTTCCACGTGGCACAAATTAGACCAGGCAGCAGTTCCAATGAACGCCTACGCATTCCTCTTGCTTAACTAACACTGAAACTAATTAGGGAATCGAGGTAGCCGCAGTTGTTTCTCTTCCAAAACCCAACACTTTGAATCTGACCAACTCCTTCAACCATACAGAAATCCCAAATACTACTAGCGTACTCGGACGATGACCCTTTAAGGGACCCTGTTTAGATTTCAAACTCAGAAGCCATAGCTGTGTTAGGAGAAGATAGAAACCCAATTTGGTGGTCTCATGTGCCTCTTCGAGCTATGAAAACGCAAGTAGAAGCAGCGATGGCAACAGATTTTACTTCAACTTCACTGGCTTCCCCTTCCCTCTTAGCCTTTTTCTCAATCGGCGCATTATTAGGACTGAGGTGACCCTGTTCTTGATTTTATTTTCCTATTAAGTCTGAAATTTGTTGTTATTTTTTTTTAATGTTTTGAAATGGTTGAATAGTATTGGGTTTATTTAATTGTTGATAGATTACATATTTGATGTAGTTTATTGCCTTGACGTTTTGGGGTGGTTGTGATTTTTTGCTCTAGGAAAATATGTCCCTGATTATTGGATGAAGAAACTTGTCAATTTAAGGCTATCAAAGTAGTAATTGAGCCAACCAGGAGGGTGTTGCGTGGGCATGTAGCGCGTCACCCTTAACCTAGTAATTCGAGTTCTGAGTCTTGTAAATGGAATCCCTTTAAAATCCTTGGCAGGAGCGTTGCCGTTGCCACTGGTCCTACCGATTGGAATAGTGGCACATATTAGTTGTCATTTATTTAGTATATAAATGGGAAATAAGTGGACTATTAGCCACGTACATACAACACAAGTGAGGTTATTTTATAAAAATGTTCCACCTAGCATAGAAAATTAGTTATTATTGAAGCATAATGTTTTATAACATGATGGGTAATTGGTCATAGCCTTAATTGAATAATAAGTGGCTAACAACATCACATGCATAGACCAATGCAACATTCACTTTGTAAATACATGTTGGTTTGGAAAAGTAGTGATGCATGCGTGTGTTTGAAAGCCACTCATAAAAGACGTACATGTGATTAAGTTACGTTTGAGTAGGTTGGATAAATCTCTTAAGCAGTTGGTTTCAGTGAAACATTGTGGCTAATAGAAATCATTGTATAACGTGTACACTGTACATGCATGCAAGTTATGTAATCAAGTTTAGGATAAGTACACATGCACAAGCATGAAACGTTGCACTTGTAAATTTTGTTGGATAAACACAAATATGAAACAATGTGTACATTCATATCTAGAATGGATAACTTATATGTGTACATTGTTTGGAATGAATCGGTGTGCTTCTCCCAAACAGATTTGGTGTGTAACTTTGAATAAACACAATTGCATATTGTAAATATATCCTACTAGTAAATTTAGACACACTTGAATTTTGGCTTTCGTATTTCAAAAGAAAATATTCCTATTTTCTTTCTAATTTTTTAAAGCATTATTTAGTAAGCAAGTACTAAACAATTTGGTCCAATTATTCTTATATTCTGATGTGCTACAATAGTAAGTTTGTGATTGTTGTATCTTAGCGGATAAATGTCACCAACCATAAGCACGAATAGTGGGACACCATTGTTTTAAGCTTGTTATGGTCTTGAGTTTCCACCGCTTCACTTGTTGAACTCATAATTTAATTGACGCCAAAGATAATGCAAAAGATAATGCAGACTATAGAGTGAGTACTGGTGGAAAGGAGCGGCATCAGAATAGGTAGTTTGTGGCTTTGAACCTTCTCTAATGTAACACCATTGGGTTTGCTAGCTAATTAGTGAACACAATGTCTTGAAATTTTTAATCATTTATGCAAACCAAGACAACAATGCACACACAACCCATTTCCGACAATTTTAGTTTCTACGGTTGTGTTCATTAATATGGCCTTGAACAACTCCAAGATTCGTGAGCGCTTTAAAGAATTCAAACCCTGAGAATTTTCATAGAATTGACTCAGTTCACACTCATATAGGTGATTTCTATTAAGAGTATCCCTACAATACCCCACATAAAATTAATACATAAATCATTAAAAGCAATACTTACCCTTAATAATTTGCAGGCAACACTAAAACACCATAGGAATGAGTTGGTATTAAATTCCCTAGTGCTACACTAGACTCCATCATTTAGTTAACTCTTTTGAACCTAGATCGTAGGATCTCCAGTCAGCTAGATTAGGTATCTGCAATGAGATTCCATTTTGTAAGCTTTAATCCAATTCCCCTTGATTTATAGTTTACTTAATCTCTAAGCAAGCCTTTAGTTAACAGATTGGCAGCTTGTCTTTTGACCTTATATAATCAATGGAGAATACTCCATTCTCAAGTAACTATTTTTATTGTATCATGCTGTCAACGTATATGTCTTGACTTACCATTGTACATTTTATTTTGTGCTTTCGCTATGGAAGGCATACGATCACAATGAATGCAAATGATTGACACAGGTTTTGACATGCAAATAACATTTTCTGAAAAAGTTCTAAGCCATTCGGCTTCTTCACCCGCTTTATCTAAAGCTATGAATTCATATTACGTTGTGGATATTGCTATTAAGTGTTTAATTAGAATTATATATAGTGTTAGTTTAGTAGTATATTTGGTATAAATATTATGGAATGAGCTTTAATAAACGGTATTTGTGTTTTTAGGCATATAAGGTATAAATGAGACAAATGAGTGATTTCATGATGAAATGAGGAGAGAAATGCACAAAAATACACTTGACGTTGTGACATGGAGGCTTGAAGCCTTGGGAAGAATGCACAAGGCATTGGCAAGACGTGGAGAATGAGAGAAGACAAGAGAAGTGGTGCAGAGGAGTCGACGCAGTGGCAGCGCTGTGGTGTTGTACACACGACGCCAAGCCTACTGTGAGGGGGAAATTCACATAAAAAGGCCAAAGTTGTAGTGGCGACGTGGCTTAACACACACAGTGCGGGACACTTATTGACAGCACCGGGACATAAAAATTACAATGTTTAAAATTTTAGTTCATTTGGAATTGTTAATTAGGGTTTCTACTTGCATTCTAATGAGTCTTAAGAGTATAAATTGGTATTAGAACATGATAAATTCACCCATTATCATACATTACCACCAATTATCATACATTACAATAGATTTCAACCAATTAGCATAGTTTACATTATTTTTAAGTATTAAGAAGAGTTTTGGAAGAGAATACATTGAATACTCCAATTGTTTCCTTGATTTAAATGAAGTTATTTGATTTAATCTTTGATTGCAATGAATACCATGATCTGTATGTTGATTTCAATGATGAGTGAGTAGTTTGTTTATCTTAGGGATCAATGGATCCTATGATATAAATGTTATGCTAAAAAGAGTATGAATAGATTATAATGATAAAAAAAAGTGCAATAGTTAGAATTGGTACTGATTATATGTCTAATGTTATGAACATCTTGATCATGTGTTTGTTGATTAGAGGTTTTAGAAGTTACCATGGCCATTAAAACTTTTAAGTCGTATATGGACGATACAACCGTAAAATATATAACATCAATAGATAATTATTAATTAGAGGGGCACGGATAGTAAACTTAAGTGGTTATGAATCTAAAGATTTTGAACTTAATGTTATGTACTTACGTTATTCATACAGATAGGTGGAGTTCTAATTTGCGCAATAGAATTTTTCCACCACTAAAGTGGGTTGAAGTGAATCTTAAAGAAATTTGTCTATTCTAATTGAGTATTGCACACACATCATGAAGATGAAGGAAGTATGAGTTGAAAAGCATAATAATTCATTACCTATGTGAAGTTGTGAACTAAGAGTCTTCTTAATATAAGAGAACAAGTTATTTTACATTGTTTTCTAGAATATAGTAGTTTAGTTCAAACCAACTAAAAAAAGATTTTCTTAGCAATAGAGCGAATTTAACTAAGTGAACCGTGTGCAATAGACATTTTCGTGAGGATGATATTCGTAATCAACATTAGTTGATCATATTATCACTATGCACGTTTGTTTAGAAGATTTCTAAGATCCATGGCAACATCTCCAAGTGTGAAAACATAACCACTTGTAGACTTAGTGTCTTGAATATCTGATATCTAGCTAGCATCATTATATCCTTCTTAAACAGCTGGATATCTTGTATAATGCAATCCATAATTTTATGTGTACCTTTAATATCTAACATGAAATATTCCATCGAGACTTGAAAATCCAAGGTATAATTTAATAACATAGCATTCATTATTTCCTATGATGTAAGGTTTTTGCATTCCGCAATGCGTTTGATTGAGGAGTATAAGGTGCAATTGTTTGATGAACTATACAATGTTCTTTACGTAATGCATCAAACGGTGCATCATATTCACCTCTTCGATCACTCCTTATAGCCTTTACTGATTTATCAAGTTGATTCTCAACTTCATTTTTATCTTTTTAGGGTCTTGAGTCTCCACCGCTTCGCTTGTTGGACTCATGATTGAATTGATGTTGAAGATGCATTGAGTTTAATGGAACAAAGATGGTAGATTGAGGATAAAGTTGGACTCTATCTCCTTAAGACAATGGTGCCCCGCTATTTAAACTCGCGGTTGGTGACACTTGTCTATTAGGATACAACAATCATGGACTTATGACTGTAGCACTTCAGAATGTAAGAACAATTGGACCATATTGTTTAGTACTTATTCACTAAATAATGCTTTGAAAAACTAGAAATAAAATAAAACTGTTTTCTTTTAAATACGGTAGCCAAAAACCCAAGTGTGCCAAACTTACGTAGTATGATATATTTATAATGTGTGATTGTGTTTATTCAAAGAGACGCACCAAATCTATTAAGGACAAGCACACTGATTCATTCCATACATTGTACGCGTGTTAGTTATCTATTCTAGATATGAACGTACACATTGATTCATATTTGTGTTTATCCAACAAAATCTACAAGTGCAACGTTTCATGCTTGTGCATGTGTACTTATCCTAAACTTGATTACATGACTTACATGCATGTACAGTGTACACGTTATGCAATCATTCATATTAGCCACAATGTTTCACTAAAACCAATTGCTTAGGAGACTTATCCAATGTACTTAAATGTAATTTAATCACATGTACCTCTTTGATGGGTGGATTTCAAACACATGCATACATCTCTACTTTTCCAAATCAACATATGTTTACAAAGTGAATATTGCATTGGTTTATACATGTGCCTTTATCAACCACTAATTAATCAGTTTAGGCTATTGTGATTAATTACCCGTCATATTATAAATCATTACACTTCTATAATAGCTAGTTTTCTATGCTAGGTATAACATTTCATATAATAACCTCACTTGAGTGTACGCGGCTAATAGTCCACTTATCTTCCATTCATATATTAAATAAATGGCTGCTAATATGTGCCATAATTCCAACAATCCCCCACATGAATTGAGATTGGCCAATATCACACGTCTATATGTATCACTACCAACCTCGAGTTTGGGACTAGTCAAGGCAAAGCCTCGGATACTCGGGCACTGGAAAACTGATATACAAAAAAATTAAAATAAAATATAGTTGGGCACATTTGAAAGGATGTTATGCTATCAAGGAATTTGTGTTTGCTTTGTTATGCTTGTTTTTTTACATAAGTTATGTACGTGACTTCCCTACCACCCATTTGAATGGCATGTTTTAGGTGAAAAGAGTCAAAAAGCTAGGGCTTTAACGCATTGCTAACTTTGTGTATGACTTTGTGATGTGTCTTGTGTCAAAGTTCCATGAAGGTCGTGAAGAATGTCATGTGAATGTTTGAACAAGAGCAAGCGTTAGGGTTTAGTAGTGTATCCACAAACATATGCATGATGGTGCTCAAGCAAAAATTTGGGGATTATGGGTTCATGCACCCATTGTGCCCACCAAAAAGTGCATTAAGGTTAGCTCTTGTTTCCATTTTTCTCATTTATGAATTGAATAATTGTTACACTACAACCAGTAAGTATGGGATTAACTTGATTGTATTTTAGTTGTAAACACCAACATTGGATTTGTCATTTTCACAAGTCTACCTTGTATTGTTAATAGCATGGTTTGAAAATTTTATGAACTTCTCTGAATTAATTAGATTTTTTGAAGCACAAAATTAAGCATTAGGTGTAAGCGAAGTTTTACAAAACTTCTATCAAAGTTAGAAAAAATTATAACATTTCAAGTTTTAATGCTCACTTGTAAGAAAAAAGAAATGCAGTTAGGGTCAGCTTTTGTTAGAATATAATCCAAAGAATGACAGCATGTTATGAGATAACAAAACCTTAATTTTACTTCACTTATGAGAAATGAATTCTAATATATTGTCTAATGAAGAAAAGAATAATGTAAAAAATTGATCAATCTCGTCAAAATTGAAGTTTTGAAAACTTAAGATCAAGTATAGAATGAGAAAAAATATGAAATATTGTAGAAAAGATACTTTTTAATGTCTTTTGATGAAACTTGGGTTTTCTTTAGCACTTTAATGAAATTATTTAGACTTCTCTATTATGTCAAAGTTTTACAAAAATTCCCTACATCGAATTACACTTCCTCGAATTAATTCTGAATTTTAAGTGAGCGAAGTCAAATGCGAAGTCGAAGTTTCAAACCTTGGTTAATGCTTCCTCTAGATTTATTAATCAATTAAATGTAAATGATATGCGACCTTCTGATATGCGTGTTGCAAGTATAACAGCTAGCTTATAGTAATAGTGCAATCAACTTACGTTGATAACGAATATCGTCCTCAGGAAAAAGGTTTTTGCACTAGTTGGTTATCTATTTAACTTAGAACTATTGCTAAGGACATCCTTTTTAAAATGGTTTTATACTAAACTACTCTATCTAACAAAACAATATAAACTTTATTTTAACTCTTATATTAAGGATATCTTAGTTCATAACTTCACCTAGGTAGTGAAATAATATGTTTTCAACCACTTTTATATCTTAATATGTTGTGTGCAATGTCTAATTAGAATATACATATTTCCTTCAAATCCACTACAACACATTGTCGTGATGGGAAAGATTCTAATGTGCAAACTAGAACTACACCTAATATTGCTTTAATGTCCCAAATCTTTAGATTCATAACTAATTAAGTTTATTATTTGTGTCTCCCTAATCAACAACTATCACTCGATGTTGTGTATTTTACAGTTGTGTCGTTCATGTCCGGCTTAAAAGCTTTAATTGTCATGGTAACTTTTAAAACCTAATATCAACAAACATGTGATCAAGATGTCTTAGCATTACGCTCAGAATCAATATAAATTCTAACCATTGCATTTTTTATATTTCTACTCTATTCATGTTTATAGCATACCATTCATACTCTGGGATCCATTGATCTATAAGATTAATAGACTACTCACACTTTATTGAAACACACATATTACAATTCATAAGTGAAATCATTGCAAATCAAAGATGAATATAAATATATTACCTTCAATTAAGCCAATGAAACCAAACTTCAATTGCAAAAGTGGAGTCTTCAATGTTTTCTACACAAAAATCTTCTTAATACTCAAAATCAAAGTAAACATATGCTAAAATACTCTAATGATGGCTAATGGTTGATATGTGGTGAGTTTACCACGTCCTAACATCTATTTATACTTTTTAATAATAATTAAAAATCCTACTTTACAATTTAACTCAAAATAAAATTCTAACTTTCTAATTTTTTCCATCTGGCGCTGTCACTTATGCCCCGGCGCCATGTGTGTTAAGACATCGCGTTGTCACTGCCCCGCCTCTGTGTTCACTTCTATTTACCTCTTAAGACCTCGGTGCTGTCACTATGATGTCTCGGCGCCATCCCTTAGGCTCCACAGCATCGCCACTGCGTTAAGCCTCTAGTCTTGATTTCTTCACTTTCTTTGTTCTCCCACATCGTGTCTTTCCTTCCTACGCTGTGCCTTAGCACTCCACAACGCCACCATGTGTAGCCATTACGTCGACCATACTTTCATGGGTTTTCGCTCCGTTTCTTCTCGTTTTTGCTCATTTCCTTCATTTACACCTTAATTATCTGAAAATGTAATAACACCATTAATTAGAGCTCATTTAGGGATATTTATACTAAATATACTACTAAACTAACCATATATATAAGTCTAAATAATCACTTATCAAATACCCCCAAACTTAAGATTTTGTTCATCCCGAACAAAAGTGTATTCTACTAAGTCTTATAATAACTAGTTCTCGTTCAATTTACATTGTTCATTGAGTATCTTTAATTCACAAAGTTTCAAATTAATAATCCACTCAAGAGTTTTTATTAACAAAAACTTATTATTTTAAGACATGTAGCTCTAATAACACATATAACTTCACTTTTGAAACATCAAAGTAGATTACAACCAAAACCATCACTACTCACAAGTTTGTTTCACCTTGACACTCAAGTAGCAAGTATGCAATCTCATGATTTCTCATTAAGCTCAGGAATTCACAAATAAGCATATATCAAACTCATCTTTGGCAGACTTTAGTACTTCAAAAGTCTATAGAACTTAACATAGTTGGAAAGAAAATTTAACTCAACTAAGTTAAGCTAAATCTTATATTTGAAAAGTTTTATTTTACTTATGCCTTCTTTTCTTTATTATATCTCCCTTCTTTTCTTTTTCTCCTTTTATTTTTTTATTTTTCATGGTCACTGCTCCTTTTCATATGGACTCCATTTTTATCACTTTTTCCAACCATCAAGTTCTCTGCTCTATTTCCTGTAGAACTTGTAGGTTTCTCTCATTTTTTATTTCTAAAACTCTTGTTAGCACTTCTTACTTTTACTAAATCAAGTAAGTTAACTCCAGTTTTTCATTTACAATGGCGATTTCTTCCCCTCTTTGCATTAAGTCTTTATTTTCTTTGTATTATCAAGTAAGATTCACATTTATTATATAATCCTTAGAGATCCAACTTTTTCCTCAATTAGTGTTCTAGTTTCTTGCTTTTGTTTCAAGTTCATGGTCTTCCCTAACTCTAGATTTCTAATCATGAAATCATATTGTTGGTGCTACATATCATTATTTTTTCTTCAAAACTTAAAACACTCTCTTGAGTTTCGTGTCAAGATACTTGTAATCTACTTATCAAGATTTAAAGCATAACATGCAAATAGACTACTTATTCATTGCATAGTACTATAGATAACCTAATTTATACTACTTAAACATTTAAATAGTAAGTAAAATGAAAAATTTATACACTATCATGCTTTCCTCTTTAACTGCTTCAAAATAAAATTTAAACGATCATACATGCAGTGTTTATCCTAATTTCTCAGCCTATCTTACCACTTCTCATAGTGGAGTGTAGTGTTGATGCTCCCAAACTTTAACCAAACCTTGTCCTCAAGGATTAAAAATAAGCCTAAAACATGAAATACTAAAACACACAAAGATATGTAATAACACAAATATATATAAGCATAAACTAAACTAAACATAGAATTTAAACAACTAAATATAGTTAATAAAATATCCCAAATGTTTATAAAATGGTATAAATGTAACTCTCATCTCCCCAGGTATAAAGACTCATAATACACTAACATCATAATTGTGCATCATCATCATCATCTGAATCATCAGCTCTAGTATACGTTGGTGTCAATGGACGCTTCATCCTCATGCTCTACACCAAATTTAGATTGAACAGATAAGCCAATGTTGCTGAAAGTCAAATGACCTATCAGTAGATCTTATACGTTCGCTCCTCTTATATCTAGCTATATCCCTCTGATGATCAACAAACAACATAAAATTATGATGCTCGTTCCGTCGATATTGCTCTCTCCTCTCCATATCCTGCTCATATCGTAACATGGCTACATGATAATGCGTCATATCCTCTTGATATTGTCTCCTCATCTCAGGTATCTACAGCCTCTTCTGTCGTGGAGTAAAGTTCTCTGGTGGTGATACTGGTGCATGTGGTGGAGGAGGAGGTGTAAAAACCTCAGGGCCATCCAAATCTTGCTCTCTAATATATGGGTCTACAAACTCGTAGCCCACAGCAAATCCCTGCTGTTGTTGCTCCTCCTCTTCTCTATATCCTTCATCTTGCAATTATTGGGCTAACTCTCCTACTGCTGTTGTTGCCTGATCCTCTTGCCGTTTGGCCAATAACTCAGTCTCAAGTCTAGCTCATTCGGTTCTTTCTCTCTCCTCCTCGAAGACTTGATAACCAGGTGGTGATTTCAATGTGAGCACAAAAGCTTCATCCACGATTGTTTGGGCCTCAATATCGAATTCTTCTTCATTTCTCAATCGCACTCCGGCCTTCAAGCACATATGAGTAATCATGATAGGAAACAACAATTTGTTATCTCTTTCTGACATGATAGACTCTTTAGATTGTTGTAAATGATCTCATCAATGTTGATTTCCACATTCTTGGTAATCTCATAAAGAGATGTCACTTTCGGCTTGTTGATCTCACCTTGCTGAGAGGTGGGGTATAATGAAGCAACGAGGAAATGTTGCTACATTCGGTAAACTTTCCTAACACTTCCCTTCTTTATGTGCTTTGGCACATTCTCAGCTCTCATGACCCATCCTTATTATTTTTGGATAACCAATGTTGGATATTCTCATATCGGTTTTTGGCCTCTCTACTAATGAAAAATTTGGATTAAAATGGTCTAGGCTCCTCTTCATTGGGATCTCTTTAGGTAGATGCCTCAAAATATTTTTTTCTAGCTTGGCTAACTTGTTTCTTTGTTCTTGTCATTTTTTCAAATTCAAATAACTACACAACAATGCAACTAGCAATTAGGGTCTTCAAATCACCTAAAAATCAAAATTTATATTATACAGATAATACATATGCCAAATAATGCAAAGACATCAACTAAGTCTCCATGGGTAACATTAATGTTCAACATTCACACAATCATGCAAAACTAGTCCTAAAACCTCAAATCCACAACTCATACAATTTCATCAAAATTTTCAAAATTCAAGCATAACTAGATGAAATTGTAAATTTTACCTCAATGCCAGATTAATTTTTCGTGTAGAACGCTCCTCCAATTATTTAGCAATCCAAGCCCTCTCATTTTTCTCACCAACTAGAACCCTAGCTCTCTTTGAAACCAAAACCCAAAAATCAAGCGCAAGCTCTTCAACTTATGCAAATCCACAATGCACTTTCCTCTTTTACTCTCAATCACTAGGACCTCACTTATCTCACTTAGAAATGATCAAGCTTTAACTCTAGAGATATGTATGCTTGGTGGTTGTGGTGGGGTTTTGGTGCAAGTATGAAGAATGAAGTGAAAATGGGGTTTAAACCCCGTATAGGCATCGTGCCTATAAGGCACGGTGCCATGATAGCGCCACCTTGACCCAGTGGGGTGTTTTGTATTCCGTTGACTGATGCTCTATCAGCGCAGTGGCCAGTCCCCACGGTACTGTCGGTAATACTCACGACGTCGAGCCGTCAGCCAACATCTTCGCGTGTATTTTTTTGTTAATTCTCTTTTGGCGCTCCTCTGACATTGTGTATCACTTGTTGGGGCATGTGCCCTAGGTCAATCCATTAACTGTCTTTATGAATACTTTTAGTTAATAAAATAGAGGATTTCATTTGTTGTTTATTATAATCAATTTGCATGTTTACATTATAATAAGATCCATGGGTATTTACAGAAATATCATAAATGTCCCTAGTCGATCATTATACTTGGAACTATAATGAATTAAGACTAGTGTGAGTCTTGATTGATGATCATATGATGATTATACGTATAGGGATAGGAATCAAGATCACGAGTACTTGTTAGGGAACAAAGTCTTTGACCGACCCGCTATGAGAACATCACATGGATTAAGTCATAGTTGTTTCTCATGATAGGTATATTTTACAAATCCTCGACTTGAGATTACCACGACTTCAACATTAGGAACACGGTGATTTGACACAATCAAACGTTGTCTTTAACCGGATAATTATAAAGATTATGATTGGTTACTTGTGTGAGCAATGTGATGAAGTTGCATAATTGAGATAGAATTTGTCCTCACATATAAAGAGAGATATCCAAAGTGGATCCCTCGATGTGTTAGATCGTTAAAAGGCCTAGTCTAAGTGAATTGATATTGATCAATGTCACTTGGATGTTTTCAGTCTACCTAGAGATCGATACTAGTACGATTAAACATGTTGGATGACAATTCCATGCCTTATGTTTGATCAAAAGGATATCGTGTGACAAAAGGATGTTATATACACTATTGATTAGGTTGTATCGATTTGATATTCGTACAACTTGGGTAGTCATAATGTCTTGCTAGAGGTCGCTTATGACTTGTATACCAAAATGTGTTTTGGTACACTACCAACGTTGTATGAGCCTATTAGGTCGCACACTAAGAATGGTTTTGCGAGATTTTAAGATGGTTCGAGAAAATGAATTTTATATGATAAAATTCATGACAGAAAATCCTTGTGGTGTATTACACTTATACTTCTTTAAGTAGGGGTATATGTGTAATTTACTTAACCGTCTATATACAAAGGTTGTATAAATAGACGCTTTAAGTTAGAACACACGGAGGAAAGATTAAGGGCCGAAACTCTATTTTCGTTTTAGAAACGAATTAGGGTTTTCTGGTACGCTCTGAATCGTTTTGGAGAGAAATAAAAGGTTTGGTATTCTCTCGAAGCTAGCACTTCGAATCTCGCCACCGTTCGTGTGTGAATCGCTTGGTAGAGGCGTTCGTCGTTGGCGCGCCTTAGAGATCGATCAACCTTCGAGAAATGTATATTGCGACCGAGGTATGATTAAGTTTTCATGGTTTAAACGTTTTTAATGGAATTAGATTCGGATCTGTTGGGGTTTTTGTCAAAATTGTTTTGTAATTTCCGCATTGCGTATGAACCCCAAAACCCAACAAAGGTGGTATCAGAGCCATCGACTTCGATTCCATTAAATTCATTGCATGTTTTCTTCTGATATATACATGATATATGATTGAAAGCATGTTAATAGTTGATGTATATGTGATACACATAAGTTTTCTCGTGAGATTTATTATCATGTTTTGTGTATATGATACATATATTCGTGATTTAATTGAAATTAGTTTCGTACATGCTAGTAACCATGTTAGGTTAATTCGAATAATTTTAATGAATTGAATTTCGTGTTCTGTGATCCATGACACCATTAGGTATAATCTTTATTTTTCGTGTATTGATGCATGGATGAAATCTCTATAATTCAGTATGCATATTTAGGTTACATTGTTTTAAGTTTCTTAAAGTGTATAAGTCTGAATATTAATTCGAAACTAATATGATTAGGTTCGATTGGGATAGTAGTTCATGATTCAATTACATGTTTGTGATTATTTGGATGAGGACCGAAATTGCAAATAATTATTTTTTGAAATTATTTATTTATCTCGTTATATCTATTATGTTATGAAATTTCTATTTGATAAGAGATAGATAACAAATTAGATTAGGAGATATTAGCAAAATCGGTTTAGTTATCCCTATTGGATAGGAGATAAATATCGAGAATTTTGTTATTGGCGATATGCTAGGATTCAAATATCTTTAGTCCTAATTGGATTAGGATAAGATGATTAGTTAGATGTGGGCCCTAGGTTAATTAAAATGTTTTAATTGACTTAATTTCGGATAAATTAAGGGGTTAATTTAGGATAATAAAATCAGCGAAAAATATGATTTTCTATAGCGAATTTGAATTTTCGAAATTGAAATTCGTCTCCTAAAAAAAAAAAAAAAAAAAAAAAAAAGGCGCTTTCACCTTTACCCCCGTCCATTCATGTGACCGGCAATGAAACCACTCATTTATTGACCGCTAAGCGGGGGCCGCCCTAACTAATCCTAGTGCACGAAAATTCTTTTATTAGCGAAAAGTATAAAAAAAAATCCAAATTGTTTAGTGATTGAACAAATCAATAAAAACTATGATATTTCATTGTTTACATAAAATCACTAAAACTCGAATAAAATCTCTCTATTAAATTTTAAGTCTCTAGCCATCCATTTTAAACACTTGTCAAGGCCTCGATCACACTAATATAGTTTCAGCCATAGCATAGGGGTTTATTGTGTTATCTTGGTAAGACACGTTGGGTAAGAGTTACCTAAATGTTTAAAAATGGTCCGACTTAATAAAGCTATCAAAATAGTTTTGAGCTTTAGGCACATGATGAGATAAAAAAACATGCTAAGACATAAGATGTCCCGTATCTCATAAAAGTATTTAGAATTACATAAGATGTAATTGGTAACTCGTTACTTACCTAAATAATCTAGTTCTCGTGTTTCATGCCATAGTATCATAGAATTAGGTGAAATATGGATTTTAGTCCCCTAAATAAACAAGTATGTTTTAGGAGGGTTGTTAATTTAGTGGGAGTCTATTCCTCTATACTAAAATAAACTTTGCGTAATCTTTATTGTAGATCAATGGCCTCTTCAAGTAACAATAATCCCCTCGTCATCGCGATCTATCCTTGAGAAGGATAAGCTATCTGGGACTAACTTTCTTGATCGGTTCGAAACTTGAGAATCGTTCTCAAGCATGAACGCAAGTTGTATGTCCTGGATGCTCCAATCCCCGAGGACCCACCACCAATGCTACGAAAGTCGTGAAGGATGCGCATAATAAGCATGTCAACGATTCTACGGATGTTGCATGTATTATCTTGAAACTATGGTTCATGAACTTCGAAGGACATGGAACTAATGGAAGCCTACGACATGGTTGTAACGCTGAAGGAAATGTTCCAACAACAAGCTAGGCAAGAAAGGTTCGAGACAGTCAAGAACCTACATTCTTGCAAGATGACCGAGGGTGCGTCGCTTAGTCCTCATGTTCTTAAGATGAAGGGCTATGTTGACCACTTGATAGACTCGGATTTCCATAAGCCAAGAGTTGGCTACGGATTTGATCATGAATTCATTACGGAGAGTTACTCACAATTTGTTATGAACTACAAAATGAATAATATGGAGAAATTAATTTTAGAGTTGCATTTGATGCTCAAAATCGCTGAACAAAATATCAAGAAACCCTCTAGTAATGTGTTGATGGTCCAAAAGGGAAAGGGAATGAAGAAGAAAGGCAAAGGCAAGGCTAAAGTTTCCAAGGCCGCTACATCGCACTGTCCGCAAAGCTCGTGGAACAAGTCAAGCCCCATGTTCCCGCTTCAAAACACCCAAAAGAAAAGGAAGGAAATTGTCATTTCGCCATGCACCCGGACATTGGTTCGAAATTGCAAACTCTATATGGAAGATCTAAAGAAGAAAAAGGGTAGTGTGACTACCACTACGGTATTTATGTTATTGAAATTAATTTATCTACTAGTGATTCCTGGGTATTAGATACCGGGATGTGGATCTCACATTTGTATAAATGTGCAGGGACTCACCAGAAGTAGAAAGTTGAAGAAATGAGAAGTCATCCTCCGCGTAGGGAATGGAGCAAGAGTTGTTGCCCTGGCTGTTGGATCATATGACTTAGTCTTACCTAGTGGACTTATTTTAACTTTAAATAATTGTTATTTTGTGCACACTTGAGCGAGAAACATCATTTCTGTTTCATGTTTGGATATGGATGGTTTTGATTTTATTATTGTGAATAATAGATGTTCCATTTCTCGTAAAGGCATATTTAATGCAAATGCCGATTTGTGTGATGGTCTTTATATTATAAGCATGAAAAGGTCCACTGATACTCCAGTCTTTAACATAAATACAAAGAGATTCAAGTCAAATGATTTGAATCAAACCTATCTTTGGCATTGTCGTCTCGGGCACATAAATGAGAAACGCATAACGAAGCTCCATAAAGATGGACCTCTAGATTCATTTGATTTAGAAACATATGAAACGTGCGTATGTTGTTTACTAGGCAAGATGACTAAAAGTCCCTTTTGGACACAAGTGAAAGGGCAAGTGATTTATTGGGTCTAATACATACTTTGTTGTATGCGGTCCTATAAACACAATGGCTAAAGGAGGTTATCGATTTCATTACATTTACGATGATTTCAAAGAGATATGGTTATGTATATCTTATGAAACATAAAGCTAAATCATTTGAGATGTTTCGAACGTTTCAAAATGAAGTGCAAAATCAACTTGGTAAAACTATCAAAACACTTCGATCGATCGAGGTGGTGAATATTTGAGCCAAGAATTTGATGATCATCTTAGAAATTGTGGGATTGTCTCCCAATTGACTCCACCAAAGAACTCCACAATGGAATGGAGTTTCGAAAGGAGAAATCGAACCTTATTAGATATGGTTCAATCTATGATGAGTCGTGCGAGATCTTCTATTATCCTTTTGGGGTTATGCATTACAAACTGTAGTTTTCACTCTAAATCGAGTTCCTTCTAAAGCGGTTAATAAAACACCATATGAGATATGGTACGAAAAGAGACCTAATTTGTCTTTCCTTAAGATTTGGGGTTGTGAGGCTTACGTAAAACGACAAGTCTCAGAAAAACTAGCACCTAAATCTGACAAGTGTTTATTTGTGGGGTATCCTAAGGAAATAAAAGGATATTACTTTTATAATCCCGCTGAGAACAAAGTGTTTGTTGCTCGGTATGGTGCCCTTATGGAAAAATAGTTTATTTCAAAAGACACTAGTGGGAGAGAAATAAATCTTGAAGAAGTTCAAGAATCACGAGATAAAACACGAACACCTACCGGTAGTTCAACAACGTTCGAACCAGATTGAACCTCCACAAGTGACACAAGGCCCACGTAAATCTGGTAGGGTAAGACATGAGCCAGAGAGATTCGGATTTCTCATCATTGATAGTCGTGATGTGTTGCTTATGGATCAAAATGAGCCCACCACTTATCGGGAGGCTATGTCGGACCGGACTCGGATAAATGGCTAAGTGCCATGAACTCGAGATGCAATCCATGTATGATAACCAAGTTTGGAACTTGGTTGATTTACCCAAGGTGGTAAGACCATTGGATGTAAATGGGTTTTCAAGAAGAAAACCGACATGGATGGCAAAGTGCATACTTTTAAAGCAAGACTTGTAGCAAAAGGTTTCAGCGGACTCAAGGTGTTGATTATGATGAAACTTTTTCGCCGATAAGAACTATGCTTAAATCCATAAGAATTTTAATTGCCATTGCTTTGCATATTATGACTATGAGATATGGCAAATGGATGTAAAAACAAAGCATTTCTTAATGGAAAGTTGCTTGAGGACGTGTATATGACACAACCTCGAAGGTTTTGTACATCCCGATAATTCTAGGAAGGTATGCAAGCTTCAAAGATCCATTTATGGATTAAAGCAAGCTTCTCGGAGTTTGAATCTTTGTTTTGATGAAGCAATCAAGGATTTTGGTTTTATTAAGAATGAAGATGAGCCCTGTGTATAGAAGAAGGTCGGTGGGAGTGTAGTTGTTTTTCCGTGCTTGTATGTTGATGATATATTACTCATTGGAAATGACATCCCAACATTGCGTAATGTCAAGTCTTGGTTAGGGAAGTGTTTCTCAATGAAAGACTTAGGAGATGCACGGCCTATATCCTAGGGATAAGGATCTATAGGGATAGATCTAAGAGGCTAATCTGGTCTAAGTCGAGTGTTTACATAGACAAGGGGTTGAATAGGTTCGGTTTGCAAGACTATAAAAGAGGATTGTTTCCAATGTCTTATGGCATAAGTCTCAAGAAGATTCAATGTCCTAAGACAAATGATGAGCGAGACCGTATGAATAAGATTCCATATGCATCGGCTATTGGATCTATCATGTATGTCATGCTATGCACTCGACTCGATGTATCATATGCTTTGAGCACTACAAGCCGATATCGATCGATCCTGGTGAGAGTCACTAGATAGAAGAAAGAACATTCTTAAATACTTAAGAAGGACTAAGGAAGTGTTCTTGGTCTATGGAGGTTTTGAAAATGATCTAGTTGTAAATGGTTACACGTATGCAAGTTTTCAAACTGATATAGATGATTTTAGATCGCATCTGGATATGTGTTTACTTTGAATAGGGGTGCGAAGTGGAAAAGTTCGAAGAAGAGATCGTGGCGGATTCTACAACAAAGGTTCGAGTATATTGCGCGTCCGATGCAAAGAAAGGAGGCGCTTTGGATCAAAAAGTTCATATCTAAACTAGGTGTGGTTCCAAGTATTGCTAACCCTGTTTATTTGTATTGTGACAATAACGGGGCAATAGCACAGGCCAAGGAACCAAGATCACACCACAGATCCAAACATATACTCAGACGTTTTCATCTCATCAGAGAAATTATTGAGAGGGGAGACGTGAAGATTCGCAGAGTACCTACTGAAGACAATGTTGCGGATCCATAGACTAAAGCTCTTCTACAAGCAAAACATGATGGTCATGTTAGATCATTGGGCATTAGATGCATGTATGATTGGCCCTAGTGCAAAGGGGAGATGTTGGGGCATGTGCCCTAGGTCAATCCATTAACCGTCTTTATGAATACTTTTATTTAATAAAATAGAGGATTTCATTTGTTGTTTATTATAATTAATTTGCATGTTTACATTATAATAAGATCCATGGGTATTTACAAAAATATCCTAAATGTCCCTAGTCGATCATTATACTCGGGAACTATAATGAATTAAGACTAGTGTGACTCTTGATTGATGATCATATGATGATTATACGTATAGTGATACGAATCAAGATCACAAGTACTTGTTAGGGAACAAAGTACTAGACCAATGAAGCTATGAGAACATCACTTGGATTAAGTCATAGTTGTTTCTCATGATAGGTATATTTTACATTCCTCGACTTGAGATTACCAGAGACTTAAACATTAGGAACACAAGTGATTTGACACAATCAAACGTTGTCTTTAACCTGGACAATTATAACGATTGTGATTGGTTACTTGTGTGAGCAATGTGATGAAGTTGCGTAATTGAGATAGAATTTGTCCCTCTCACATAAAGAGAGATATCCAAAGTGGATCCTCGATGTGTTAGGCTCGTTAAAAGGCCTAGTCTAAGTGAATTGATATTGATCAATGTCACTTGGATGTTTTCATCTACCTAGAGTTCGAGACAAGTACGATTAAACATGTTGGATGACAATTCCATGCCTTATGTTTGATCAAAAGGATATCGTGTGACAAAAGGATGTTATATACACTATTGATTAGGTTGTATCGATTTGATATTCGTACAACTTGGGTAGTCATAATGTCTTGCAAGAGGCGCTTATGACTTGTATACCAAAATGTGTTTTGGTACACTACCAACGTTGTATGAGCCTATTAGGTCGCACACTAAGAATGGTTTTGCGAGATTTTAAGATGGTTCAAAAAAATGAATTTTATATGATAAAATTCATGACAGAAACGTCCTTGTGGTGTATTACACTTATACTTCTTTAAGTATGGGTATATGTGTAATTTACTTAACCGTCTATATGCAAGGGTTGTATAAATAGACGCTTTAAGTTAGAACACACGGAGGAAATATTAAGGGCCGAAACTCTATTTTCGTTTTAGAAATGAATTAGGGTTTTCTCGGTACACTCGAATCGTTTTGAAGAGAAACAAAAGGTTTGGTATTCTCTCAAAACTAGCACTTCGAATCTCGGCCGTCGTTCGTGTGTGGACTGCTGGTAGAGGGCGTTCGTCGTTGGCAGCGCCTTAGAGATCGATCAACCTTCAGAAAGGTATATTGCGACCGAGGTATGATTAAGTTTTCATGGTTTAAACGTTTTTAATGGAATTAGATTCGGATCCTGTTGGGGTTTTTGTCAAAATTGTTTTGTGATTTCCGCTGCGTATGAACCCCAAAACCCAACATCACTCACACAAGATGTCATGATCACATGAAATCCATGTAAATATAAGAATTAATAAGTTTTATCTTTGATTCGCCAATGCACCTTACCTTCACCGCTTTGAAATCTTTTGCTCTATTACGCATTTTAATGAGTTAGTGAGACATTTCCATTCTGATGAATCATCACCCAGCAAATGTTCGTTCCTGCACATTTGACAAAAATTTTCAAAGTTAGAACTAAAACTTCTTAATTGTACTTAATTAAACTACATAACTAACTGATTGACTGAAATTCAAAAAATTGAAATTTAAAAATCTTAGGCTGCCTCCTAGTAGCGCTTAGTTTAATATCATTAGCCCGACGCCTTTTTAGCTCGTTTAGTCTGATTCTAAATCGAGAAACTCCAATTTTATATTGGAGATTATTATGTCATTCCTATTCAGATTTACTTCTTCACCATCGACAAAGACAACCTTCTCAGCATCATCGCCCTCATCGATACTCATTGTGATTTTCCTCTCTCTTATGTACAAATTTGCCTTGGCAGTGTTCAAGAATGGTCGCTCAAATATCATAGATACATCATCATCCATATTGTGATTCATAACCTCGAAATTCGCGATGAAATTGAATCTAGTCACTTTCACATGCACATTCAAGACTTTCCCTATAGTAGGTATCAAATTTCCATCAACTACTTGCAAATTTGTCATATCAGGACAATTGATCTTCAAATTGGCGTGCTACATATCCATTAGTGGCATGATATTGACTGAGGCTCCTGTATCACATAAGACGTTTCTAAACCGGTGCCCATCAATGTTTATCGGTATGCTTATATCTCCAAGATATTTCCTGTTGATAGGTTGAAGTCTCGGGATGAACTTGAACTTTAGTTACAGCTTCTTTGGAACCACCATTATGTCATTGCCTTGTAGGACTTCTTCAAAAGGTCCTTCATTTTTTTGTTTGGCCTTCCATTGCTGCTTCCCCTTCTTTTTCTTTAAGGCATTGATTTTTTGTTGCCCAAATCCTTCAAGTTCATCGTACCTCACTTTCGTGTTGTGCCCATGCATCTTTTCATGCTTCCTCATAGCCAAAGTGCTGAATTTTCTGGATTGTACATCACTTGCTCTTGTCTTGGATCTTTTTTTGTCGTAATGCTCATCATGTGAATGACACTCATGTTCTCCTTGGGATTAGTGAAGGTGTTACTAGCAAAACTACCCTTCTTTCCTCGAGTTCAAGGCTACAACAGGCTAACCAATTTATCTTTCTAATTTATTTATGGATTGTGATCGTTCATCATCCTTCCTTTTCATGGCTTGCTTCACTCCTTCCATCTCTTTCTCATGCTTCTCATGACCCTCCATATTGCTCATGTCCATAGCTTGCAAGTACTTCTTAATTGACTTCAATGAAGTCATCTCTTTGCTCTGCCCCAACTTCCTTTATTGGACTTGTTGATCAAAGCCTTGAGGTAACTTCAATGCATTATCAGAATTTTCATTAGGGAAGTTGGGGTTGTTGTATCCATGATAAAACCATTAAGGGGCTGCTCCTCTCGGCCTGAAGTTGTTCTCGTAGCCTTGATTATTTATGAAGTTGATGTCCTCATACTCCATTCCCTCCTATATGTCCATTTGGTTAACCACCATGCCTTGGTGATTAATGGGTTGATGTGCAACTTGTAGACATTGGTGTCCCATTTGCAGTTTCGTCAATTAACTAATCAGATTTGATAGTTGTACCATAATTGAGCATGCGAGTCAATCTCGTACACCCCTGCTAGTTTCCTTATTATGGAACGAGTACCAGCTGTAGAATCTTGAGACATAAGATCTAGGAGATCTAATGTTCCATCTTCATCCTTGATAAGTAGAGAGCCACCTGTTACGACTTCTACTAGTCTTCCCGTGTTGTGGTTCATCACATAAATCTTCTTAATACTCAAGATCAAAGTAAACCTATGCTAAAATTCTCTAGTGGTGGCTAATGGTTGATATGTGGTGAATTTACCATGTCCTAACATCTATTTATACTTCCTAATAACAATTAAAAACCATAATTCACAATTTAACTCGAAAAAAAATACCTAACTTGCTAATATTTTTTCGTCTAAAGCTGTCACTTATGCACCGGCACCGTGTATGTTAAGCCACGGCGCCGCCACTGCGCCGCCTCTATACACTTTCTTTTTACCTCCTATGACCTTGGCGCTGCCACTATGATGTCTCGGCGCCGTCCCTTAGGCTCTACAGCGCCACGACTGCGCCAATCCTCTAGTCTTGATTTCTTCACTTTCTTTACTCTCTCGTGCCATGTCTTTCCTTCCCACACTGTTCCTTAGCACTCCACAGTGCCACCATGTATAGCCACAGCGTTGACTATACCTTCGTGGGTTTTTTCTCTGTTTCTTCTCATTTTTGCTCATTTCCTTCCTTTACACCTTAATTACCTTAAAATGCAATAACACCATTAATTAGAACTCATTTAATGATATTTATACAAAATATACTACTAAATTAACCCTATATATAAGTCTAAATAATCACTTTTTACCTTCAGATGCATTGCCTCATCCCTCATAGCCTTAATGTTAATTCTCTTTCCTCCATTTCCTTCTCTCTCTCTCTCCTTATCGAATGCATTCCAAGGTGTGCTTATTAATAGAAAGTTAAGGATGTTATTGTACTTGCAATTTGTAAAGCATGAACATTTTCTGAATTTCTTTTTATTTAAGTCATTGGATATTATAGGTGCTTGCATCTATATTAAATATTTATATACAAGCATATATTGTTGTGTCTCATAAGAAAGGACAAGAAAAGAAACATAATATTACATATTTAATATATGTAGGGTAATTCTACTATGGTGATTTAACTTTTTGATCATTATACCTAAAAAAACTTTCCTTTTGACTAATGGATTTAGATCAAATGATTATTTTGAAAGCTGCATTAATGACTCTTAAATGAGTTCTCAAATTCCAACAAGTTATATTGTTCATTGGATCTAAATCCAATTGTTAAATAAAAACCACCATCTATGGTGATTTTCCCCAATCACTGTGGTAGAATCACCCATATAAGATGCCTAACTTTTGAACGAATAGAGTGTGCACGACTTAAGTGACCTCTTTGTGTTTAATTTGCTTTGACCTTTTACAAAATATGCATGCCATATGGTACGTGGAATGCTAGTTGGATGTACATGAGATTGTTTAGCTTGCTAATGTCTAGTATGTCCCCTTTATGTTCTCTTGCCAGCTTGTCAAAGAACTAAGGACTCCAGTCGAACACATTGTTCTACCCACCTTCGTGTATGAACATAAACGTTTTGTTGGAACGTTTTCTACAAAGTTTCCTTGAGCTCAAATATGGGTGGCACTAAATGATCAAGTGTCGCACGTGTCAAATATAACCGTACAAGGTTACCAATCCTACTGGAATGTAGTAAAGGCAAGCAAGGGACGAATCCACAGGATTCAGTCAAACTAAGTCCAACGAACAGAAAAGTAAATTATGGGGTTTTTGAAATTGTTTTATCCTAAAGGTCTACTAAACAAGAAGATAAATAAGTTGTAAATCAGAGAATAGAAATATACCTAAGTCTAGAAATCCACAATCTAGCCCTATGTTGTTCATATGTCTTGTATCATCAATTTTAGAAAGATGGGTTTTAAAATAGTTTCCTTAGATCGGCTATAAGTGTTAGGGTCGCCAACACCTTAGTTCCCCTATTTTTGATAGATAGGGAAACCGCTCTCTAATTATTTACCTTACTCCACTCTACAACCATGGGCAACTGCTCTCAAGATGTAGCACGTGAGTAACACTTAGCGCTCTGTGGGAACATAGATCCCTAGATAACCTTGGGCAATTTCTCAAGATTTAAACTAGTTCTCGTTGTAACTTACTTAGAATAATAGGTATGTCAGGTCACTTGCTCTAAATGGTAGCCATTTCTCAACCTGGTTGGTATCACGGACTCAACCTGATTAATAGCATGTCAATGGGTTTACGCCTAGAGATTTGCATTGAATAATGCAAACTCTAAACTACCATGGAAACATCGTGAAAAAATAACATAAAGATAAATAATTAAATCAAAACATTATTATAATAGAAAATCTCAACAAGACATAGAAAACAACTAACTAATGGGTGGAGAGCTTCATCCCCGACCTAGGTATTAAAGAACCTAGCCGGACATGGCTACTCTACCTTTCTATACTCTTAAATCACTCTGAATACAATGTGTTTTAGTCAATAGAGGTCCCTCATTTATATAGGTGAGCCTGGGTACAAAAATAGGAAAGCCCGAGAAATAAGAACCTTCTTAGAATTGTAAAAGTTCTATTTTGCTAGTCTGGCATCGTCGGTGACACCACCATTATGTGGGAACAGCACCAAGTCACGGCGTGGTACAATATAGTAAGTCTTGAATAGCAAGTCGATCTAGTATTTCTATTTTTGAACCTGGCACCGTGGGTCCACCATTTGTTGTAAATCTGACAATGTTTGTTCATTTCTGATGTAGTTCCTTATTCTGCCTTGATGCCCTGCTTGGAATCGTGGCTTCCCCATGGCTCCATCAGTTCATTCTGAAGGCATCAAGCCTGCTATTTTCTTACTGAACTTTGACTTTTTTCCCGTATTTGTCTAATTAATGCATAAACACTCAAATACCTTGTAAATCTCCAAAGTAAACATATGAACCATAAAATATGACTTTGGACTCAATTTACATAGCTAAACACCTATATAAAAGTGAATATTTGATGACTCATCACCAAGACAGTGGAGTTGGCCACTTAATTTGTCACCAAAGTTTTTTGGGATCTTCCACGCCAAAACTTTTGTATACGAGGATTTGTCAAGTCCTTGGAGTGATGAGATTGAGCGCAAACTTTTGAGTAGAAGTTGGTAATCTGAACTAAATGAATACCCAACTTAATTTATTTATTTTGTATCGATAATTAGTTCGTGGAGGCTTCTTTTTCTTTCAAGTATTGGGCCATATGTAGAGGTTGTGTTTTACCATAGGTGTTCAAAAACCTTATTAGTTACAGACGTTGTGATTTTTATGCCGAGACAACCACTAGAGTGTATAAGAAAAGAATCGTTGCTTGCATCAGCAAAGAACGATTTAGCGGTCAAGATCCTCGGTAAAGGAAAAGACTATCTAGATGAGCCAATTGTAGATAATCAAGTCAACCGCCAAAAATATTGGTTGTTCTTTCTCATTTTCATCAGAATGTATTCTGTCAGTAATGGAGCAGAAAAATAAATTTAATAGCCATCAGAAGGTGAGTCACTATTGCTTGCCTTCAAGAGACAAGATGGGTAGGAGAAAAGAGTAAGGAAATAGGAAACACAAGGTTTAAGTTGTGGTACACTAGCATAGATAGAAAATGCAATGGAGTAGGAATTGTTGTGGATAATAATTATAAGGATAAGGTCGTAGGGGTTAAGAGAATGAGAGATAGATTGATCCTAGTTAAATTAATTATTGGACACAAAAAATTAACATAGTTAGTGCCTATGCACCACAAGTAGGATTAAACGAGAGCAGCAAATGCAAAATTGGGACGATATGGATGGACTTATACAAGGTATATCATTAGATGAAAAGGTTTTTATTGGAGATTTAAATGGTCATATGGGGGTAAGTAATGATGGGTTTGAGAGAGTTCATGGAGGATATGGTTATGGTAATAGAAATGAAAAAAGAGAATCAATCTTAGAATTTGTTTAAGCATATGATCTTGTTTTAGCAAATACTAATTTTAGGAAAAGAGAGTCGCACATGATTACTTTTAGTAATGGACATAACAAGAGTCAAATATATTTTCTTTTAACAAGAAAAATAGATAGAAAATATGTAGGGACTACAAAGTAATACGTGGTGAAGCGATCGCTACCCAACATACATTAGTAGTATTTGATATTAAACTAAAATGCCGACTTAATAGGAAAAAATAGACCATGACCCTAGAATAAAGTGGTGGAATATAAAAATAGTAAACAAGTAGAGTTTATAGAAAAACTACTAAAGGAAAACGTTTGGAATATTGATTTAGTAGCCAATATGATGTGGCTAGAAATGATTAGTTGCATAAGGAGAGTAGCATCAAACGTGTTTGATATATCCAAAGGCTTAAGACCACCAAAGAAGAAACATGGTGGTGGAACGAGGATGTTCAAAGAGCAATTAAGACTAAAAGAGAAATGTACAGGAAAATACCTAAGTGTCAAGATGGAGATGCATATAATCAATATAGAAAAGCTAGAAAACAAGCTAAAAAAGTAGTTAGTCGAGCTAAAACAAATTTCTTGGAAGGTTTATATACAAGGTTAGGTAATAGAGATGACGAAAAATATATTTATAGGCTAGCCAAATTAAGAGATAAAAAGAACAAGACCCATGTCATGTAAGATATATTTAGAAAAAAATCAAAATGTTTTAACGCGCAAAGATGATATTAAGGAGAGATGTTGAAGCAACTTCAATAGTTTATTTAATGATGGTCAAGTAGATATCATGTGACGGCCCTAAACTCCAAGGCAAACCGGTCACCGCCACGTCGCCGGACACGTCACCAGCAGCATTCCATGTCACTTGCACACATATCCATGACGGCCCGCGAACTAACAATCTTATAATTCGGCTTAGTCAATTTCATTGTTTAAAAGGTTATTTTGTCGAAATATACCAAGTCAATGAGTTTTACCACTTAATTTGATTATTTTGATTCTTTTTAGGTTTATTTTAATAGCGAAAGTCTTAATAATATGCAAATTAATAATATAAACGCGCCTTGCATTAATTAACAACCTATAGGGTGGAAACCCAGCAAAAAGATACAATGCATATCAATAAGGCGACAAAAGGTGTAACAAGTGTAAATATACATGTATCACGTAATAAGTCTCCCAAAATAATTCCCAAAAAAAATGTATATGTATAAGTACAAACACCTACGAGTAAGCTAGTAGAGGCACTCTGGATCAAAGGTAGTCGCCAAGCACCGCCTTCCCCGAACTCGTCGTAGGATCTGCAACTTGCCACCAACAAAAAATGACAAGTTCCAGTGAGTAAATCCCATAGAAATTTAGTTAGTATTCACAAGAAATCCAAGAAAACGGCTACAATTCATGCATATAAAGTAAATGAACAGGAATGTAAAGCATGAATATAAGTCGTGAGATAATCAAGAATATGGAACGCGAGTGTGGTGTATAGCTATCGCGCCCTGAGATAATCAAGAATATGGAAGGCCCGGGAGGTGAGGAAATCCACACCCCCTCTTCACGGTCGAAATGAGGAACTCTGTTGGTCGGAAGGTAGACTTCTGCCCAACGCCTCAAAAGAGAGGAAATCTGCGACGGATGTGAGCCTCACGTCAACTCGCTCTCGAGATCATTGACTCGCTGAGAGAAATCCCACGCGTAGTCTAAGGTATGACCAACACCGTAGCAACAATCGGATCATCATCAACGAGAGAGCGGAAAGGGGTCACACCGTCCCTTCGACCATACACGGACACAAGCGGGAATAGAGTAAACATGAAAACTGAACTGGCGAAAAGTAATGTGAAATAAATAATTTACAATGAAAATAAGTAAATTCTAAGCTGACTTTCTCGTAGGTTTACTTACCTCAAACAATCGCAAATATATCTCCAAAATGTCTCGCTCACGCCTCGAGATACGTGCCCGATACCCGACTATAGTCTCCTAAGTCCCTAGTATCCAAATTATACCACTTTTGTTATTTTAGAGTCACATTAAGTGAATTTATAATGTGTGACCAAAAATTTGAGATTTTGTTTCAAAAAGTTTAATTTCGGCACACTTTTCGAGTTATACCGAGGGTGTCGATGCCCCCAAAAAGTCCTCAAAAACTACTTTTTATATTTTTTGCATTTTGTTATATTTTTCTTGATTTTTTGGATTTATTTCATAATTCTCTAACTATTTTTCCTATTTTTTTATATTTATTTGATTTGAAAATGTGTTTTATTTAATTTTTTAAGATTTTTAATTAATTAAAATTAATTAGGGGTGGGTTGGGCCCAAACCGAGCCCGGTTCGGTTGGACCTGAATCGGGCCGAGTTCGGCCCAACCAGGGCCACCCGGGTTCGGGCCTGGGCTGCTCGGCCCACATGAGCCTCGCCAGCAGGCCCAACCTGCTGTTCTTCTTCCTCGAATAGTGCAAAAACGATTTTTCTTCTTCTTTTTTTGTTTTAAACACAACAACAACACCACCAACAACCTAGCAACAGCAACAACAACAACCTCATCACCATTAAACTCTAAATCTCTCCACAAAAGTTAACAAAAATTGACACACTCACCTCGATTCGGAGATCTTCGCGAGCGTTGCCGAGTGGAGAGAGCGCCGCGAGAGGTGTGCGACCGAGTTGAGAGAGTGATGGGGAGCTTGGTGGTGAGGAGTTGGAAGTGGAGAAGAAAATGAAAATGATAGGGGGAAGAAGAAAAGTCGGGTAGAGAGAGGGAGCGGGTGAGGAGAAAGAGATTATTTTTTTATTTTGGAGAGGAGAGAGAAAAGTGGGGAATGGGTTGAAGTATGGTGATAGGATAGGTGATGTGATGGGATGCGTGATGTGACAACTAAATCCCAGACTATCCCATACACCCGCGTTACGCGTACACCCCGACGTCGTACACTCTCATCACTACACGCGCACAACGCAACCAAGCGTAATTCTCAATTAGCGCGGCGCTAGTTATTAAATAATAGTAAAATAAATAAACACTCGCCACATAAAAATAACAAATTTCACCTCATTAGGCGTGCCCTAGACTTTTCCGCGATGTCCACGGTGGTCTGAGCTTAGGATCTAAATCTGTAATTTTTCAATTAATCGGGATTAATTAAAGCAGACCGTTACATATCATAATAGTTGAAAATTCTCACCAAGAAAGAAATGTAAACTATACACGCAATATTAGGACTCCTGAAGTTAAAGAGGCATTAAAAAAATGAAAATAGGTAAAGCATGCGGCCCAGATGAAATACCCATAGAGATTTGGAAATGCTTAGGAGAAATTGGATTGACTCGGTTAATAAAACTTTTCAACAAAATTTTAAAATCAAAACGAATGCTAAAGCATTAGAGAAGAAGCACACTTATACCAATCTTCAAAAATACAGGAGACATTCAAAGTTGTTCAAACTATCAAAGAATTAAACTGATGAGTCATAATATGAAACTTTGGGAAATGATAATTGACAATAGGCTAAGAAGAGAAACAACAATATCAAATAATCAATTTGGCTTCATGCTTGGAATGTCAACTATGGAGGCGATTTTTTTGTAAGAAAATTGATGGAAAATTTAGAAAAAGAAAAAGGATTTTCATATGGTATTTGTAGATTTAAAAAAGCATATGATAGGGTTCCTAGATATGGTCTTTAGAGGGTTCTAGAAAGAAAATGAGTGCATGCTAGATACATAAACACTAATAAGTTTATGGACGAGGGAGTAGTAACGAGTATAAAGACATTTAGAGGAACCACAAAAAGATTTTCATTACGATAGGACTACATCAAAGATCGGCTTTAAGCTCATCTCTTTTTACTCTAGTTATATATGAACTAACTAGGCATATTCAAGAGGATATATCATGGTGTATGTTATTTGCATATGATATTGTCTTAGTGGATGAAACAAGAAATTGAGTGAATATGAAATTAGAACTTTGGATGAATACATTAGAATCTAAAGGCTTTAAGTTGAGTAGGATGAAAACTGAACACATGCATTGTGAATTTCGAAATACTAGACATCGTAATGATGAAGTGGTAAAATTAGGGGAAGTAGAAGTTCCTAAAGTGAACCAATTTAGATATCTAGGATCAATCATATAAAATAATAGCAATATTGAGAATGATGTCACACATAGAGTTCAAGCCGGTGGAAGAAATGGAAGAGTGCAACATGTGTGATCTGTGATAGAAATATTTCTGCCAAATTAAAAGGAGATTTTTATAAGACCGTAATTAGGTCGGCTATGCTCTATATTAGTGAATGTAGGCCGGTAAAGCTACAACAATTACATAAAACGTAGCATAAATGAGGATGCTTAGGTGGATGTGTGGTACTAAAACTTGTAAAGATAGAATAATGAATACAAAAATTCGAATAAAAGTAGAAGTAGCACCAATTGACACAAAGATTAAGGAAGTTCGATTGCGATGGTTTGAGCACATGCAAGGACATCCTATAAATGCTCTCGCTAGAAAACTTGACTCAATAGAAATCGAAGAGATTCGATGAGGTAGGGGGTAAACCGAAGTTAACTTTGGACACATTAATTTGGAGGGATTTGAATGGTTGGAAAGCTCACCATGAGTTGCACATAATAAAGCACATTGGAAGAGTTTGATTTATATAGCCAACCTCAATTAATTTGGGAGAGGCTACGTCGTAGTTGTGGTAAATAGTCGACGTGTGGTTGACAAATTCTAATTGTATTTAGGAGAATGTGAAGGCGCACCTTACTTTTTCTTATTATTGTTGGAATCATAAAAACTTTGTTTGAACAAATTTATCTCATTTATATGACTTCTATTGTTGTACATGGGGTGGGAGAGAATGGTTCTTCAAATACTGTTCCTTGGTCCATCAAATCTTTTGGAGGCAGTTTCGCTCAAATGTCACAGAAGTTAATCATCTCCCCAATCGTTAAGACGTTAGTTTTCAGCAAAGTTCCTGAAAAGGTAAAATATAATATGGCAAGATACATTCGTGGGGTCTAGGTACAGAGAATGCTATTTTGGATGATAGTGGCCGGTTTCGCTTATTCCATATCCCATATTTTCATGAGTTTTTTTCATTTGTTTAGGTTCTATTAGATCTTATATGAAAAGTATAAGGGAACTGTAGGGATTATTTTAAACTAAAAAAATCAGAGACAGTGGCCAAGTTCACTGGCCTTTTCCATTTCATTGCACCTAGCTGGTTGCGTGAGATTTCGCTTTGACTTGGGATTTCGCTTTGACGTGGAGCTAATGAACCTCAAAAACATTGTTGAAGTTGATGCTCTAATTTATGATTGTAAATGTTTTATTTAAAGGTGAGGGACTGGATTGACAGAATCAATAGAGATTGGGTGTTTAGGAGGATAATACCTGCTCACTTTGCAGCTCCAATAAACGCTAGCAGGTCAGAATTATTGGCAGCCTTCGGATTTCTAGATGACGTCTTAGGTGAGCGTTATGTCACTCGGCCATCCCTTTCGCTTCTCTTCACATCCCTGTTGGGAAAAGCTACAAGTTACTTTCCCCCGGACGATATGAAGACCTTGTCATCTCTTGATGAGTTCTTAGTCTCAGTTGGAGCAGTGAAGAACGTCTCAGGCAGAAAGCGGTGATACGCGATGTCTGAAATCGGTGGTGAATGTAATTCGTATTGCGAAATATGCATAGCAGGTATCAATACATTCCATCTGACAGTGTAATACATGTTACACGGACCAATCAATAATGATACTCTAGATATGAATAAAACGAGTTTACAAATAATACTAATAGAATTCAACGACAAATAAAATTTCTAACATAAGGCTTACACGAAAGTAATGTCCTAAGATAGAAATATCTCTGAATTCGGTGATAGAATTTTCCCCAAAGATCGGTCTCCGTGATACAACCAGATGCTCTTTCAAACGAAAAATCACCAAGTTCGAAAGTCTGTCAAACTGAGCCTTTGCTTCTCTATCACAAACATTTAATCTGAAAAAATCAGTGAATTTCCAGTGTTTCGGTTCTACTTAAATAGAACTTGAAGCACCGATTCAAACCAAAGTGACTGTCCAAATCCGAAAGTAATACCTGTTGGTATTATTCAACAGTCAGACATATTAATCAAGATAACAAAATTAACTGTCAAAAATTAATTTCTAATTACAGAAAAAAAATATTTAAGTTTAAAAATAAAAAATTAACTTAGATTTTACAAAGCTAATAAATCTAAGCTCAAAGGCCTAAGGTCCTATCTTTAACTTTAAATATTAAATATTATATATGTACACCATATTACCCAATGCCACTTGGGCTGTATCCATTGGGTTTCTCTAGCAAAGCTAAAGAGATGGTGTTTGTATATAAAGAGTTTGTACTCTTTTTTAAGCGAGCAATGTGGGACTAAAGAGTTTTCTATTCAAACTCTCTCAAGTTCCAACAATACCCCACATTTGAATAGAAAATATCACTTGCCCCACATTTTTGTTCAAATTTGGCTTTTAAAAAGAAATATATAAAAAAATTATAATGCACGAAAGAGAGAGAAGTATCATGTCATGTTGTCAGGAAAAGTATCTAAAAGACTTGAACTTACCGTAGTAAAACGTATTGGATTTACTTCGTGGCGTAGTGGATATAAAGGATCTTGAAGTTTTCCTTTTTTTGTAGTAAACCAAGACAATATGCCTTACGCATGTGACATGATTATCAAAATTCAGTTTTTACATTTTTGTCCATTTTGGTCCTTGACAGATCCTGGTTTCATGATAGATTTAGAGAATTTAGCGTCTTTTTCTCATAAATGTGACCCGCATTTACTATCATATAGGTGATATATTTATTTGTCATTAAATGCTTAACGTATCCTTTCACTTCTTCTAAACACAGTTTTTATCTTAGGAATGAGCGAATATGTGTTCTTTTCTCGAGTTTCATCTAACAAGTTTGCATATTGAGCCTGGTACATGAGATCTCCAATCACCTAGGTTAGGTTTCCGCTAGACTTAACTCATTTATAGGCTTTAAACGCATTCCCCTTTATAACAATACGACTTGATTTCTTGGTAAGCCTTTTTGTCAAAGGATCTGCAATGTTCTCCTTTGACTTTACATAATCTATACTAATTACTCCACTTGATAGTAATTGTCTTATAGTATTATGTCGGCGTCTTATATGTCTTGACTTACCATTGTATACATTATTTTTAGCTTTAGCTTGTGTTGTCATACAATCACAATGTATACATAATGTTGGCACTTGTTTTGACCAGAATTGAACTTCTAGGAAGTTTCTTAGCCATTCTAGTTCCTCAATGGCTTTGTCTAAGGCTATAAATTCTAATTCCATTATCGAACGTGCTATACACGTCTACTTTGTTGATTTCCAAGAAATTGCAGCTCATCCCAATGTAAAAATATACCCACCGGTTGACTTAGTTTCGGTATTATTAAAAATCCAATTAGCATCACTATACCCTTTAAGTATCGTTGGGTATTTTGTATATTTCAATCCATAGTCTAAAGTATGTTTTAAATACCTTAGCACTCTTATCAATGTTTCTCAATGATCATTATTTAGATTGCTTGTATATCTACTAAGTCTGTTCTCTGCATTAGCAATGTCCGGTCTTGTAGAATTCATTAAGTACATCAAGCTTCCAATTACTTAGGAGTACTCCAATTGAGAAATTGCACTTTCAGTATTTTTCTTAAGTTTGCAATTCGGTTCAAATGGAGTAGGAACAGATTTACAATTAAATTGATTGAACTACTTCGATATTTTTTCTACATAATGTGATTGGGTAAGGATATATCCATCATCATTTCTTTTAATTTGAATACCCAAAATGACATCTGCTTGACCTAAGTCTTTCATGTCAAAATTAGAATTCAACATCTTTTTAGTTGAAATTAGTATATCCTTATTAGTCTCAATTATCAACATGTCATTAACATAGAGACATGCTATGACACATGAGTTTTTTATTTCTTCGATGTATACATTTGTCGCATTCATTTATTTTAAATCCATTTGCAATCATAGTATGGTCAAGTTTATCATGCCATTGTTTTGGTGTTTGGTTATGTCCATATAGAGACCTAACAAGTTTGCAGACTTTGTTCTCTTAACCTTGGACCACAAATCCTTCGGGTTATTCCATATAGATCTCTTCATCTAATTCTCCATTTAAAAATGTTGTTTTTATATCCATTTGATGTATTTCCATATTATAAATTGAAGCAATTGAAACATCCAAATAGATGTAATTTTTGAAACTGGAGAATAAGTATCAAAATAATCCAACCCCTCTTTTTGTTGAAATCCTTTAGCCACTAAATGGGCTTTATATTTATCAATTGATACATCGGTTTTCCATTTTCTTTTAAAAATCCATTTATAACCTATTGGTTTAAAACCTGGAGGTAAATCAACCAACTCCCATGTATGGTTAATTAAAATGGATTCTATTTCACTATTTATGGCTTTTTTCCATAAAATAGCCTCAGTAGAAGTCATGGCTTCTTTATATGTTTGTGGTTCAGTTTCAGTCAAGAAACTTATAAAGTCTGGTCCAAAACTCTTTTGAACTCTAAATCTTTTTCCCTTTTCTTGGTTCTTCATCTAATGTTGGAACGTTAGAAGTGGATGTTTCATCTCGAATTCTCTTGTTTGTTGAGCTTATTTTTTCTTCTTTATAAGGAGAAATTCCTTCAAAGAATTGCAATCCGCATATTCTATAATTGTATTAACATGGATAACACTAATCTTAGAATGAATTAATAAAAATCATTATGCAGCACTACTCTTAGCAAATTCAATAAATATATAATATATAGTTTTAGGCCCCAATTTAGTTCTCTTGGTAATAGGAATTTGTACCTTTGCTAAACACTTTTAAAATTTTGAAAGTAGGAATTCTACCTTTCCATAATTCATAAAAAGACTTATTTGTCTTATTAATTTGGGTTCTAGCTAGGATATAATTTGCTGTAAGTAGTGTCTTACCCCACATGTTGTGTGGAAGTCCCGAACTATTTAACATAGAATTATCATGTTTTTAAAAGTTTTGTTTTTCCTCTCTCCGACACCATTCTGTTGAGGCGTATATGGTGTCGTAGTTTTATGTATAACTCCATGGCCACTATAAAATTTAGCAAATTCAAAATATTCATATTCTCCACCTATATCCGTTCTTATTGCTTTGATTTTTTTATCTAATTGATTTTCCACTTTAGCTTTATATGTCTTAAACATATCAAAAGCTTCATCTTAAGTTTTAATCAAATAGACAAAGCAATATTTACTAAAATCGTTTACAAAAGAGATGTAGTCGTTCTTCCTTCCTTATGTAGGGGTCACTATGAATTAATCCTAACAAATCATTTAATCTTCCTTAGACTGTTTTAAATGTTTGCCTAACAAACTAAGATTATTTGCAAGTTTGGCATTTATGCTTGACATCAATATTGAATTTAGGTAATAAATTAAGATTAACCATTCTGTTTATCGAGCTACTATTTACATGCCCTAATCTAGCATGCCAAACATCATAAGAATCCACGATATAAATAGAAGTATTCACTTTATTCATAGCATTAGTAACCATTACATTAAGTTTGAACTTTCCATCGACTAGGTAACCTCTTCCTATATAGTTCGTAGCCTTACATAACAAAAACTTATCAAATTCGAACACTAGTTTGAATCCCCTTTTAGTAAGGAGAGTACCCGAGACTAGGTTCTTTCTAATTTCAAGAACATAAAGTACATCACTTAAAGTAAGAGTTTTTCCAAAAGTAAATTTCAGTAACACTTTTCCTTTTCCTTTTCCCTTGACACTTGAAGTAGATGAATTCCCCATGTAGAGTTTTTCATCATTAGTAACATCTTCAAAGGTTGAAAATAATGCCTTGTCACCACAAATGTGCCTAGTGGCTCCCGCGTCAATCCACCAACCTTTAACATCGTCAATCATATTAACAACAGAAATTACAGCAAATAAGTTCTCATCAGTAGTAGTAACATTGGCTTGATTCTTTTGAGCAAAATTTCCAGCAGGTTGATCTTTGCGGTGACGACATTCATGTTGCATCCCACATCACCAAGCCCTACCATGTCATGGTTCGCTTACCCATGACGCCCCACGACCTAACTGGTTGCTTACATTTTTCCAACTAAAACTAGTTTAGCTAATTAATCTCTATATAAGTATTAATTATTTAATCAGCCAGTTAGTCAATTTATCAAGTTATATTACAATTCTATAGCGTAAGTCTTTAAATGAGTATGTTATGCAATATTTAACAATCCTAAGTAGTGGAAAACCTGGCAAAAAGATACCATGTATATATCAAAGGCAAGATAAATACAACAAAAAATCCATATACATGTATTCAGTGTTCTACAATCCCAAAATCCAATGGGCAGTAAATACGTACATACTGTAGTCACACACGAGCTGGCATCACTATCTCAAAGGTAGTCACCCAATACCTCCTTGCCCTTGCTCTTGCTCTTGCTCGTCGAAGGATCTGCACTCAGTCACCCAACAAATACAATGACGAGTTTAGTGAGTAAAATTTCAAGAGAAGTCCATACAATATTCATGAAATAAAACTGGTAAATTATGAGACATGCGAATATGGCCTCTAGCAACAGCAAGTCATATTCCCATGAATGTAGGTAGCTTACGATAAACAAAAACAACAGCGATGAATAAACAACACATAGCAACTAAACATGCTCAGAAATAAAGCATTAATAAGTAAACAACAGTATAATCATGAGAAAACCATGACCTAAACCAGCTAGTAATCGATAAAACAGTATAAGAACCACGTATATACTTACAGGCTTACAGTGGCTAAACCCCAACTATGATTAACGGATGAGCCCATCCATACGCTATTTCAAGTCAAGGGAACATCTTACACCTCTCCCGATAGTCGTAGATATATTCTACTTTCGTCAACACGAGCACTAAACACAAGTAACCCGTGCAAGCGATTTAGCCACAACCAATATATACGCAAATCGAAATAGGAGTGAAACCATATGTGTGACCACCAGCAATCACACATGAAATTCAACACCGATAAAACAAACCATGAATTTTGTGAAGCATTCCAATCGGTTTACGCACCTCAATCTACGCTCCGACTTTCTCGGACTCCCAAATCCGACCACACTAGCTCCTCGATACCCGAGCTACGGACCCCTAAGTCTCTGAAGTCCAATTTTATATATTTAGTATGTTTATAGGTGTTTGGGTATGTATTAAGTCGAAAATCCCAAAAATAACCCTTCAAATTTAATTTTCATATGTCATTAGCGCGCTAATGAGTCTACTTAGCGCGCTAGGTGGAGTTAGCGCGGTAGGGGATCTGTCTAGCGCGCTACTGTTCATCATTTTGAAAAATAGTTAAGTGCTTAGAAGTGTTAGCGAGCTAACCAGTCTAGTTAGCGCGCTAACTGCGTTCTGTGATTGAATTCTCAACTCGAGAATTCTGTCACCAACTCCCCAATCAGCTAACCAAACCCTATAAACATAATCTCCACTCTATAGTGACTCCAAAACATCATTTAAACTAACGTAATAATAACAATTAGCTCAAATTCATCAATTTCATGAAATCACTAGTTTTTTCCCAAATTTTTTAAAACCTCAATTCCCATCAAAACAAGTTTATAACTTCATGGAATTGTTCATCGTACTTATAATTCACCAAAAATTTATTAAAAAAATGATCTACTCTTCAATTATCACCTTTACATCAAACACCAAATTTTGGACTCCATTGAAAGTGTAGGAGATGGATAATAAGATTACCTTAAGCTTGATCTCCAAATTTGAGATGACGCGGGTCGCCCAGCCCAAACCGGTACCCAAGCCTGATACCTGAACCAAGCTCGAATAACGGCTTGGAACGCCTAATTTAACCTGCAGAACTACATAATTGTACATATGAAACAATAATTACGAAATTTAAAACTAAAAAGGTTCCATGTGTTAAACAATTAATTCTAAACAAAGGTGTTCAAGTATCCCTAAGTAACTGCAAACTATACTACCAAGGTACTAAGTCAACAAGTCTCGAGGATTAGAATCTACCCCATTAAGTGCTTATACAACCCATGTTTAGATGTTTTTAATATCAATAATATAAATAGTATGCAATGTTCACATCAAAGGCATAGCTCTATGCTATCGCCTTCCCTTTATCCTGCGCTGTTATCGATGAAGATGGACCTGGAGAGTAAGTGGGGAGAGCCAAAAGAACCAACGGAGCTCGGTAATGCGGAAAACCCGCTCAACCATCAAACATACAAGTAATAACGACTAATCATGCAAGTCTATCATGAATTGAAAGTAAAGATAAAGAAAAAGAGTATTTCACGAGTATCCTTAGTCAACTTCATAAAGTATCGCATCAAGAACATAAAAGCATTTATAGATCAAATCATCATGCAAAGGTAAATTCAAGAGAAACATCATAAAAGCATAATAATATAGTAAGTCGGGTCACATTCAATGCGTACTAGTTATTGACAAGAATCCGGTGACCGATTCACCTACTCTCAAAGTGGTGCAAACCATTAGTTGACATAAAGGTCTTTATGCCCCCTAACTAATCCCATCAAGTCCACAGTTGGTTTGTCCAAAGCCATCACCAATGTGTGCACCAATCTCATGAATCAATCTTAAGGTATAACTCTAGTAATGGCGACGACCATAAAATATTCAATAGTGACGACAACCACGAAATAGTCAAATAGTGGCGACAACCACGAAGGTGAGATATAGAAAACATGAGCAAAGGGCAACACATTCACAATCCATAGATAGTCACATTCAAGTCAATAATAAGTCGCAACTCATTCCCCAAGTCTTGAATTAAAATCATGAGACCTAATAATATCTAATAGCATTTCATGTTTGATAATTGAGCAAGCTTCCCACTTACCTCGATCGTCGCGATATCCTTTCTCGGTCCTTGTGCGCTCGGAGTTCTATGTGAACCTCTTTGCGAATCTATACAATTTAAACAACAGTCGAATTATTTGACGATTCGAAATTCAAAATTAATTATTATTCAATTACTTAGGGGGTGGGGTCCACCGGGGTGATCTCGCGGGTCCCCCGTCACCCGTGAGAGGGTCGAGTGTGAGGGGCCCATCCTAACCCTTTGAGAATATATTGTTATTATGTTTATTTATACTATATTATATTATTTTATTATATTTTATTTTTATTTATTATTTATTTTATATATTTTTTTATGTTGTTGACCAACCCTATTAGTTGATCGAACCAGGGAGCATAGCTCCCGGTTCGTGGACTATGGGGGGTGGGGGAGCAATTTCTACCCCCCCCCCCCCACTCCCCGGTTGCGACTCTGCAGCCCACCTAAGGAGGGGTAGCTTTGGGTGCCACCCCTGTCGTTTTCCTCGCGGTAAATAAATTGCATTAATCTAGATCAAAAGAAATGTGGGAAATACCTTATTTTTGGAGTCATTTGCTTTGATCTCTAAGCACCTTTTAGATCTCCTCTTCTTATTCATTCTCCTCTTTTTTTTATCTAGGGTTTGTAAATAACTTGAGGTGGCTTAGGTTTACAATTTGTTTTATTTTATATTAGGGTTAATTTAATGTAGGATTTGGGGATAAATTACTAAATTGACCATAGGTGGGTTACTTGGATTTTGGGTCGTCACAACATCTTCAATTTTAAAGAACTTTCGTCCTCGAAAGTCAGAAGAATGGTACGCTCGTAAATCTAGATATAAGAATGATCGTCATCAAATTTATTTATTTACTTTTTTATTTTATTTTATTTTATTTTATTTTTACCTTATTTGTACCATTTCATAACTTGTACGTTGCAACTTTAATGTAGCATCGATCTTTAAGCGACGATCGCCACATCGGTCATTTTTTTCTTTTTGTGTTAGCTATGGCTAACCTTTAGCAAAGATATATCATGACTTTCGTGACTACGATTACAACATCACTTCATGGCGACGACCAGAAAGTATCAATTTCTTTCATGTCAGCAACAACAAACACGACACCCTTATTATTATTATTGTTATTATTCTCATTATTTTAACGAAGATGTGTAATTTCTTTTGCGACTATAGTTGTCATGTCCTTTGTGCGGCAACAACTGATAGAGCTCTCCAAGTACCTCGAGCTTTGTATTCGCATTCATTCATGTATTTCAATGGAGCAACATTTACTCTTGCGGTATTAGCGACCACCAATACCTTAATCTTAACGTTTTTGAGACCTCAATATGATTGTGTTTCGTTTAAAGTTCAATGTGGTCTTTCTCTGTACCCCAAACCAACCCTTAGGTACCACTAACATCTGATTTGAATATTACATGTCTAAGTTCGGATAATGGCTCTATAGACATTCCTTTATTTAGGTATCCTTGATGCTAATGGTTCTCTTATCATTTGATTCATTATGATTTCACTAACTCTGAGGAACTTTTCAAACTATATATATTTGACTTATGTTTCGTGTTCAATGTAAGACATTCATTTGTCTCGTAAGAAGATTTTCATTTTCATTTTTTCATCCCCCGTTTTATAACATAGCCATCACACAAAACAATTAATAGGTTCGAATGACTTAAAAATGCACATATCGCGACTACAAGATGTAAATGTTACCTGTTATAAATCCTTCCCGCTCAACTGTCGCATGCACTCCACTCCTCGTTGTCTGGGTCGCTCTACCCTTGAGACATGCTCGTAACTCCGGCTACTTCCTCTTAAAATGACCCAACTGCCCGCAATTAAAACATCTTGGTCGTGGTGTCTGAGATGTCTACATTGACTGTTGTGGTGGATGTGGCAATCCATACGCTACATTCTGTATAGTTGAAGGTATAGGGACATGTAAGTGTGTGGTGGTCCCTATTAAGGTAGGTGGTGCCCTCGATGTGACACCAGATAGTGCATGACCACCTGAAGATCCTGCAAATCGGTGTTTCTTGAAACCGTCGCCCTGACCGTTCTGGTAACCCTCAAAGCTACGTTTTCCATATCCATATCTATCAGATCCTGGCTGAAACTGCATGAAACCCCCACGGGATGATGCCTCACACTCAAGGGCTCGATGGTGTGCCTGGTGATAAGTCTCAGATCTAAATGCAGCTACCATAGCACTAATATTTGGCCTCAATCCATCAATAAATCTCCTATTATGAATTTTATCTGTCGAGACATACTCATGTGCAAACTCTAGCAACTCGTTGTACTTTGATGTATACTCAGCCACTGACATATCGCTCTATACTAAGGCTAGGAACTCTCGAGTCTTCGCATCTTCACTGGCTCTGGAACCATTCTTCGTAAAACAGACGCTTGAACTGGAGCCAATTCATATTAGTTCCATGTGTTCTCTCGATAGTCATCCACCACTTGTGTTCTAACAAAAACGCCACCAGCGGTACTATGGTCCACTCATCAATATTCAGCTTCTTCATCCTCTTATACATATTTGGTATCCACGCCTCACTCTCAATGGGGACTTGCTCTTCATAAAAGTGCGGCACGTCATATTTCATAAATTCTTTTTGTATATTGCCCTTCCGGCAAGCCTCTGGATCTACGTCCACTACAGGTACGGCAGTTGCTGCCGCAGTGGTAGCATAATCGCCCCTTCCTCCATAGGATGATCATGATGTATAGGCGCCAAGGGAGGATTAGGTCTCTACCTCACGGGTGCTCGCTCCACCGCCCCCGTGTTTCCCTGCTACATCAGCTCTAGTATGCGGGCCATATTCTATTCCTGTGATTGCGCCAGGTCCGCCAACCTCTGGTCTTTAGCAGAGTTCATGTCATGAATGGCCTTCTGATAGGTTTCGGTCATAGTAGTCAGGCGTTGCTCCATTTGAGCGGGTCATTTTCTCTCATCTCTCTCCTGAGTTTCCCTCAGATTATAGGAGTTTCCGCCTTGATTGCTCATGATGCAATTAGGGAGCAAACGAGAGGGAATTAGTCCTACATATCAAGAGAGTATGTAAAATATCTAAATGCGATAGATATTATAATACAAAGCAAATAACATTATTCAAGTGTTTTATTCAAAGTTGTTTTTTTTTTCAATCTATTCCCATCCTAAGATTGGTCATTTATTCTCATTAACTCAACTTAAATCAATGTCTCATACCATTGATTTGTTCAACTTAGCTTTGACCTTCAAAATTAAATGGCTCGACAAACTTAGGTTTTTTTCTAAACTATTGTTTCCCTAGGTTCTAATCCATATGCTCTGATACCAATTGAGACGACCCTCCCCCGACCTAGGGTCGGGTTGCCCTGCCCAAACCATTACACAAGCCCGATACCCGAACCAAGCTCGAATAACGGCTTGGCACGCCTAATTCAACCTGTAGAACTACACAACTGTACATATGAAACAATAATTGCAGAATTTAAAACTAAAAGGTTTCATATGTTAAACAATTAATTCTAAACAAAGGTGTTCAAGTATCCCTAAGTAACTGCAAACTATACTACCAAGGTACTAAGTCAACAAGTCTCGAGGATTAGAATCTACCCCATTAAGTGCTTATACAACCCATGTTTATATGTTTTGAATATCGATAATATAAATAGTATGCAATTTTCACATCAAAGGTAAAGCTCTACGTTATCGCCTTCTATTTATCCCGCGCAGTTATCTATGAAGATGGACCTGAAGAGTAAGTGGGGTGAGCTAAAAGAACCAACGGAGCTCAGTAATATGAAAAAACCCGCTCAACCATCAAACATACAAGTAATACCTACTAATCATGCAAGTCTATCGTGAATTGAAAGTAAAGATAAAGAACTAGAGTATTTCACAAGTATCCTATGTCAACTTCATAAAGTATCGCATCAAGAACATAAAAGCATTTATAGATCAAATAATCATGCAAGGGTAAATTCAAGAGAAATATCATAGAAGCATAATAATATAGTAAGTCGGGTCACATTCAATGCGTACTAGCTATTGACAAGAATTTGGTGATTGATTCACCTACTCTCGAAGTGATGCAAACCATTAGTTGACATAAAGGCCTTTATGCCCCCTAACTAGTTCCATCAAGTCCACAGTAGGTTCGTCCAAAGCTATCATCGATGTGTGCACCAATCTCATGCATCAATCTTAAGGTATAACTCTAGTAATTGCGACGACCATAAAATATTCAATAGTGGCGACAACCACGAAGGTGAGATATAAAAAACATGAACAAAGGGCAACACATTTACAATCCATAGATAGTCACATTCAAGTCAATAATAAGTCGCAACTCATTCCCCAAGTCTTGAATTAAAATCATGAGACCTAATAATATCTAATAGCATGTCATGTTTGATAATTGAGCAAGCTCCCCACTTACCTCGATTCGTCGCGATATCTTTTCCCGGTCCTTGCGCGCTCAGGGTTCTATGTGAACCTCTTTGCGAATCTATACAATTTAAACAACAGTCGCTTTATTCGACAATTTGAAATTTAAAATTAATTATTATTCAATTATTTCGGGGTGGGGCCCACTAGGGTGGTCCCGCGGGTCCCCCGTCGCCCGTGAGAGGGTCGAGTATGAGGGGCCCACCCCAACCCATTTGAAAATATATTATTATTATGTTTATTTATAGTATATATATATATATATATTATTTTATTATATTTTATTTTTATTTATTATTTATTTTATATATTTTTTTATGTTGTTAACCTCAACAACGACTGACCAATTTCCATTAGTTGATCGAACCGGGAGAATAGCTTCGGTTCGTCGACTATGGGGGGAGCAATTGCTCCCCCACTCCCCCGTCGTTGCCGTGACGTCCCGAGCGGCGCGGCTGGGCGTCTGCTCGCAAATGGCGGGGGGGCGCGAGAGCGCTCCGGCCAGTCGCGGCTCCGGCAGCCACCTAAGGAGGGGTGGCTTTGGGTGCCATCCCTTATCGTCTTCCTCGCGGTAAATAAATTGCTTTTATCTAGATCAAAAGAAACATGGGAAATACCTTGTTTTTGGAGTCTTTTGTTTTGATCTCTAAGCACCTATAGATCTCCTCTTCTTATTCTTTGTCCTCTTTTTTTATCTAGGGTTTGTAAATAACTTGTGGTAGCTTAGGTTTACAATTTGGTTTATTTTATATTAAGGTTAATTTAATGTAGGGTTTGGGGGTAAATTACTAAATTGACCCTTGGTGGGTCACTTGGATTTTGGGTGGTCACAAAATTTCACCTCAAACTCCTTGAAATCCAGCTCCTCAATCACCTCTTCTTCTCTCTGAATTCCAGAATTATAAATGAAATGGGTTTTGGTTTGCATGTGTTGATCAAGTCACCCCATATATATTAAGGTGGGGTTAATTCATTGACATTGATCTCTATGTGTTTACATATCCCGATATTCATCTAATGGCTTATCTCTCAATACATTTCCACTTACTCTCCTCAAATGACACAAATTGTAACTCACTTAGTTTCTGGATGTACCAATACGTATCTCTAGGACAATCTCATGGTTTTTATTTAATTAACCAATTATGGGCCTCATTTATTTGATTTAATTAACTTAGTTTAGGCCCATTATAATACATATTGGTAGTATTTTTATTCACTAAAATTGACAAATTTGTTATCTCACTAACCCTCGACTACTCGGCACCCGATACCCCGCGCCTCGACACGTACCTCGAGGTAACTCCCCGTCACACCAGCTCACTGATAGCAACATACACACATGTGGTGCAGTACAAATAGCAATGATTTAAACACCACATATAAACAACCATCATCCATAAATAAAATATTCTCTCGATTCTCGTGTCCAAGTCAACTGAGTTATCCACGTAACGTCCGAATTACGATCGTTAATCCTTGATATTAACGCTAATCCCCAAGATTAACGCTAATCTTAGTTTAATTAATTTGGGTCGTTACATCATGAGCTTTATGTCTAGGCTTTCCCAACAATTGCCTTTAACTTTCTTAAAGGGCTTGCCTTTATGTGCGAGAGTGTTGGAATTTTTACAGAAAACTTATTTCCTTTGTTCTTATGAAATTTGGATTTTAAAGACTCTCTTTCAACCACCTTTGCCTTTACAGAGAAGGTAGATACTTCAACTTTGTCTCCCTTGCTATGGTTTTCTTCAACTCGAAGTCTCAGAATCAATCCTCTATAGTCATCTTTCTTCATTTGTGTTTTAAATATATTTTAAATTCTTTCCATGAAGGAGGCAACTTCTCAATAATTGCACCAACTTGGAAGTGTTCATTTATAGAACATCTTTCTGCATGCACTTCATGAATCAGGACTTGGATCTTCTCTACTTGCTTGATGACGATTTTGGAGTCCACCATGAAATACTTGAGAAATTTACCAATTACGAATTTCTTCGCTCCAGCATTTTTAATTTTCTATTTCTTCTCAATATTATTTCATACTTCCTTTGTTATGTCATATGATGAATATATGTCATATCAATTATCATCTAAATAATTGAGGATGTAATTTCGGCAAAGAAAATCGAAATTCCTCCGATTCTCAATGGACATAAAAGTCTCCTTCAAGAGAGGATCCTCATCTTTCTTAGGCACATCCTCCCTCACAATATGTGCAAGGTTGAGGGTTGTCAAGTAGAATAACAATTTTTGTTGCCACCTTTTAAAATCCACCCCTGTGAGTTTTTCAGGCTTTTCTTCATGCCTCTTGAAATCGACTCCCTTGGATTTCTCAAACTTTTCTTCTGGTTTCTTAGTGTTGTTCAAATTCGATTGTTCCACCATTTTCAGAATTTCTGAAATTCACAACAGAACAAAATTTCGTAATTTCTAAAAATTTTATCTTGGATAGTTACACAGAACAATCAATAATGATATTATAGATATGAATAAAACGAGTTTACCAATAGTACTAACAGAATTGAACAACAAATAAAATTTCTAACCTGAAGCTTACACGAAAGAAATGTCCTAATACAGAAATATCTTTGAATTCAGTGATAGAATTTTCCCTAAAGATTTGTCTGCCAAACTGAAAGTCTGCCAAACTGAGCTTTTGCTTCTCTCTCACAAATATTTAATCTGAAAAAACTAGTGGATTTTCAGTGTTTCGGTTCTACTTAACTATAACTTAAAGCATTGGTTCAAACCAAGGTGACTATCCAAATTCGAAAATAATACTCGTTGGTATTATTCAACATTTACGCATGTTAATCAAGATAACGAAATTAACTTTCAACAATTAATTTCGAAATTAAAAACAAAATATTTAAGTTTAAAAATAAAAAATAACTTGATTTTACAAAGCTAACAAATCTAAGCCCAAAGCCCCAAGGCCCTATCTTTGACTTTAAGTATTATTCCATCCGCTCAAGAATGTAACTCGTTTAAGGTAAAGACACAAGAATTAAGGCAGCCTTAATTAAGAGTGTAATTGACATACACGTCCTTTGACATTAAATGAATTGAAGAATCATAAATGTTTAAACTGTATAATAGTTAAATGGGTAAATTAAAAAGTAATAAATACACTTTTAAATTTCGAAATAGACTTACAATTTTGAAAAAAAAATATTGCTAGAACGACTTATATTATTGACAAGAGGGAGTAAATATTATATACATGAATATTGAGCTCCAATACATATGTATGAATTATGTAAAAAATATGCTAAAACGACTCATATGTGGACATGAATATTGAGCTCCAATACATATGTATGAATTATGTAAAAAATATGCTAAAACGACTCATATGTGGACATGAGCTCGGGCCAAGCCTAACTAGGCCTGTGCAGCTCGAGCTCGCCCCTCAGAACCTTAGCCCAAACTAGCCCACCATATATACGCGGGCCTATACATAGGTCTAAGCTCGGTCCATGTAAAAAATACAAAGCCCGAGCCCAGCTCATCAAGCCCATGTATAAATATTTTAATATTAAAAATATTAAAAATAAATTATTTATTCATTTAATCAAGTTTTTATGAATCTTTTCAACATCATATGTGTTTCTATGTATATATTATATATTTATTTGTCTTGTGAAAATGAGAAGTTGTTCAAATGGTAAGCATCACTTAATATAAGCTTTACTACAACACTAAAATATCAGGTCTAGTTAAGATATTTTAACTAATTTGGCTTTGATGGATTGATTTAAGGGCTTGCTAAACAGACGCCTCAATGCCCTTACACACACCACTCTAAATTTTTTGATAAAACTACATTTCCACACACACACGCACGCACCCCTCTTCACTTCACACAATACACACCACCTTCTTCCTAAAAGCCCTAACCTTCATAGCCGCCACCATTGTCACTCCACCTCCCATTGTCGCCACCCTACCTCCCTCCGTCACCACCTCACCATCGTCTCCACTCCACCGCCGCCCTTACCACCCCTCTCTCTCTCTCTCTCTCTCTCTCTCTCTCTCTCTCTCTCTCTCTCTCTCCAAGAACCTTAACTCTCACAACCGACACCATTGTCGTTGCCAACTCCCACCGTCGCCGCCTCAGCGCTATCACCGCCCCATCATATTTATCTCTACAAGTTTGTGGTGTCATTATGTTCGGTCGCTCTGGCCGAACACGATGACCATGTTCGGCCTAAGTGGTTGAACATGTTTTGAATGTTTGACCATTAACACATGTTTGGCCAGTGTAGCCGAACATATCTTGAATGTTCGGTCAACATGGCCGAACATGTGTTGATTGTTCGGTCGGTGTGGCTGAACTCGGTGATTAGCCACCAGAGTTGTTGGCCAGATTTGGTGGGAGAGAGAGGTAGCAATGGTAGTGGCGATGTTGGTAGAGGAGAGAGAGGGGTCAACCACGATAAACGACGACAACATTGGTGGTGATGGTGGAGGGCGGTAGGTGAAGGAGATGAGGAAGGTGGTGTGTGTGAGAGGTGAAGGTAATTTGGTCAAAACCAAAATAGTAATGTATGTGGTGTGTGTGTGTGTGTTTAGGGGTCGTGAGTGGGAGGCGAACGAGGACTGACGGCGGCGAAGAAGGAGAGTAGTGGGGGTAGTGGTATGTGTAGGGTGGTGGTGGTGGTGTGTGGTAGGGATGAGGGTAGTTTACTCAAAAATAAAAAAATAAAAAAAATTGTGTGAGCAGTGGCGGAACTAGAAGGGGGCAGGGTGGGCGATCGCCCCTGGCTCCGGGACACTCTTGTAATACCTCGCCCCGACCACTTCTTTTGCCCCTCGACTCCTCCCCCCCCCGAAATCGCCCTCCTTATTAAATTTTTTGGTTCTGCCAATGTGTGTGAGCGGTGTATGTAAGGGCATTAGAGGTGTGTCTTTCTTTAGGAAGCCCCTTGATTTATCCATATATTGGGTTATTCTATTAAATTTCATTTCCTTTCCCTTTCTTTTTCTTCAACACGTCAAACTTGGGTACATTCCTTTCTAACGTCTCGATTACCGTCCGTTCAGTATCTTATCCACACCTCACGCATCTCAACGAGCATCTGATTGACTGAGATCAATGCATACAACTTGCCTTGGAAGAAGTGTTCAGCAAACTAGAGCGCATGCTCTCTCTCTCTCTCTCTCTCACACCCATTGCAGACTCGCCGGCGACCTCTCAACAGATTCTTTTGAAGATGACACTCTCCCTATCAGGTAAGCACGCATCTCAATGAGCATCTTTTTCTTTTTCTATAACTGGCTCTTTTTTGTGATTCTTCCGTGCCCTAGTTTGTAATGGTCCAGTGAAACGTGCAAGATTAGGGCCCAGACAGATCTGTTTGATTCCCATTTCATTTGTGATGTTGGTATGGCACCAGGAATTCCAACAGTTATTAGGTTTTTGTGTAGCATTCCAGTTGAGATCTGTTTAACCCCTGAAATGAGATTGGGTTTTTGAGCAAGCTTGTGATTGATCGAATCCACGATATGTTTTATTGGACATTTAAGGAATATGCTGGATTGTATCCAACAAATATTTGTTTTATGGCGGACCTATTTAGGTTTTTTAACAGTGAATATTTGTCAAGAGATTTTGAGAATCTTCACTCTCGTCATAGTTCTCGTAACTTATTGGATGCTTTAGTTTGGTTCGGAACATGCCACGGATTATACTAAGCTCTATTTCTTGCTAGATTAAATAACTCTCGGTTTGTTTGCAAGCTATAAGATGATATGAGGATGCTATGCCAATGACTTGTGTGAAAACCCTGTTACTATTGGAAATGTTGCATCTTTAAACTTCTTATTAGATTCAAGTTAGAAAATTAGGAGCTCTGGGATTGAAAATAATATTTTTGATGGGATTTCGAATTTTCGGTTTACATTTTCTGAGCTCTAAAATTGTTCAACGCCTTGGAGATCTAAATTTACTTTCGATCTTGTCGGGAATTTTGATTGACCCCTTGAACAAGGAAAGGTAATATCTGGGAATGCTTTTTGATAGTCAATATATTAGAATTTATTTGCAAACTGTTTTCTTCTACTTTGATATATGTTAAGTATCATCTGATAGGCTGACCACTGATCGACTTGCCTAAAAAAGGGTAAATCGCTTAGAATTGCTTTTATGCCTTGAGAAGAATGCTTCTAGGATGTGTCGAACTATAGTTTCATATTGACTACAACCACTTCTTGAGTTATGAAATTATTCTTTTTTTTTTCCTTTCATATAATTAAATTAGAACAATAACTTGCCTAAAAAAAAGCATTTTTCCAGTCTTTTTGCATTAATCCTCAATGTCTTGGTTGGACCGGTGACAATATTGATGGTAAGGTTCTGGATGGATCCTCAAGTTTACTGTGCTTAACAAATTTTGGAAGCACTATGTCATCATTGTTGGTAATATATGTTGTTAAAGCACTGGATCATTTGTTTCAAAGGGATTTCATCAATTGATTGTCGAACATGCAATTGATAAACGTCAACTAACTTGGCTTTTTCTTTGTTACTATAATTAAGAATTGTTCTCCAGTTATAAATCTTGACTAAATGCAAATCAAAGAAACTCGATGATGTAGGGATAGACCTAAGCTAACTTGGGAAGCATTGATTAGGAAGGATTTAAAAGATTTAGAAGGAACACCACTAAGTGCACTAAATCAAGCGCAATGAAAGAGTTTGATCCGTGTAGCCGACCTCAAGTAATTTGGGATTGAGACTTTGTCAATAATACTGTGACTCTGTGAGCAACATCTTGAGTTCCTTATCATCTTTTGCTAAAGGGATTTTGTCAACTTGTGATTTTCATTTGGACAAACCGTCTCCATCCCTACCTCTTTTATAGTACCTTAGTCCTCGAGCATTAATTTGGTAATTTCACATAACGTGTTGACTTAGTGAGCGTCATTAGGAAATTAAATCAAAAATAATAATAATGAAAATGGTTATCAAAGGGACTCTCAATTAATTAGTTCTTATGTCTTTTGTTGTGTTAGTTTTGTTTAAGAGGTTTTATATTTTTTACTAGTTAATTTTAGTTGGAACTCCTTTCAAGTTTGATTTTAAATCAATGTCTTTGGACATAACATTTGCTTCACTAAACGACGACGACGACAACATAGCCTCAGTCCCAAATTAATTGGGGTATTTGCTTCACTAAACAAAGGTCCTTATTTCATCTTGCTAAGTTATCATCCCCAATTATTCAAGGTTAGATTTTGCTTTCTCATGTATGTTTTTGTTTGATTGTTACTTTGGGTTTGCTCCAAAATTTTTCCAATTTTCAAATTATTGATAAAATTTGATTTCTTAGCCTGGATTTATTTATTTTTTTCTGTCAAATGTTCTTAACTATCTAAGAAATGTTTCTTTTGATATAGGTTTCCAACTTTGCCCTACTCACTGAGCTGGTGGAGTCTTGAGAAACAGTTGTGGATTAATGGAGGGATCTAGATTCTAGGGGTCATAGGATGGTATCAAAGTGATTAGGTTGTTAATTTGGAATCCCCGGTATTATTGCTGGTGCAATGTTTCTTACCTTAAACCAATTACCAACCTGTAGCTACAACAATCCTATATTATTAAAGGAAGAAAGGTATCAACAACCAGTTGGTCTAAGTGGTAAGGGAATCAGTTCCCCTTAAGCAAGGTCACGAGTTCAAGTCTTGTGGATGGAAAAAATTGGGTCGGGAGGGCTGTCCCTCGTATGGAGCCCCATAGTGCCCGTGTGTGGAAACACGTGAGAAATCAAAAAAAGAAGAAAGGTGGATTCCTATCAAGAAAAAAGAAGAAAGGTGGATTATTGTATGGATGTGTCAAAGTGAACTATTAGCTTTAAGAATAGTAGGAGTTCAGCTAAGTGAAACAGAAAATTCTATTTACAGGAATAGCAAGTCTATGCGACTATCTATTTTGTGGCAAGAAAAGATTGAAACATTTTGTATTCAGTGAGAGAGGCATTTTATGTGATTATTGGCACCATTGCTTACCTTCAATTTTGACATGGAAATCTTGTCATTGAATACTCTGATTGATGCCAAATATTATTTCGGTTCATTATTCATGATTGTGTTCTCTTTTTGAAAAGGAGCAAGTATCTGAGTGTTAAGAACTTAAGATATAGTCACTCACCCTTATTATGAATTAACGTGATCTGTTAAGATTCCATCTAAAGGAAATTATTAAAATCTTTTTTTTTTTTTTTTTTTTTTTTTTTCTTTTTACACTTTATTTGATGAATAAGTTAGAATGTTCTGTGTTCTTGTAGACCATTTTGGCGTTTTATCAATTAGTTGTCCAATTTAATTAATTTTCTAATTGTTTAATGGATCAGGACTATTGACTTATGGTATTTGCCTCCCATCTGGTTAAGGAGCTTGAACACTTTTAAGTGTTTTTGAGATGATAGTGGCAAAACAGTACCGCTGCATACACTCTTCAAGTTGTCTATGCACAAAAGGGCATCTAAGTGAGGATGCAATCTTCCTAGTATTTCAGCATTTGAATTGGAATCCTAGGTTGATTGCTACTTTGTCTTGCGTCTGCAAGTGGTTTGATGATGTTGCTAAACGAGTACTATGGAAACAGTTTTGTCGGACCCGAGCCCCAAAGATGATGCTTGATCTACAGTCTAGTGGAAGCCATAGTGTGGATGGAAACTGGAAGGCACTTGGAAAGCTTCTCATTTACTGTTCTGGGTCGCACCAGGGTGGCCTCTTTAATATTCAAATCCCAGGCCACTTTGTTCACAGGACACGATTTTCTAGGACGTCTGGGAAAAGCTTCCTTTTACCCCAGTGCAAAACAGATGTTTTGTATGTTTCGGACCCTTGTGAACATCTTGATCAAGGAGAGGAGGGTGATGTTGGGTTCTTTCGTGGAGTTTTTAAGTCGTTTTCAGTTTCAAGGGTTCGTAGAATGCTAATTGATAGAGATGCCAAACTGCACCCAACGGAGTTGTGCCCATATTGTAAAGCGAAGTTGTGGAGCATGCTTCAAGCTAAAATGATACCACATAGTGCAAGCATTAGGTTGGGTGCTTATGATGATTTGATTGAATACTATGTGTGTCTTAACGGACATGTGCTAGGGATCTGTAAGCTACTACCCTTGTCTGATTCAGAGGAATCATTTGATGTCGAGTAATATTTGGAGCCAGACACAGGTACGCTCTTGACTAGAAACCTCATTTCTTTGTCAACAACAAATCTTGCCAAAGTTCTTGAGATATAGATTGTATTAACTTTGCTGGTTGTTTCCTTGACGGGCATTCTCACTTGTGTCACAATCATGTCATGTAGGTGGGATAAATGATATGGCTGGGATGAATTGCTCAAATACTTTATATTTGGCCTTGAATTTTCGGTACTTATGCAACTGCCTAATCTCTGCTAGGTCGAATAGATTTGATAATACTTTAAATACTATAGTGATACGATCTGAAGGTGTTTTGCCCCAAAGTCAAGTTAAAAGAAACAAAAAGAAAAAGAAAAAGAAAAAGAAGCAAAAGGAATATGAATGCCACAAGCAAAGATTGTCTGATAAGTTCTTTGGAAGGATCGCCACGAGCTGTAATTGCTTGATAAGAACTAGAACAAATGCCACAACCCTCTCTAGGGTTGATAAGTTCTCAGCACATAATTCTCTCCGAAAGAAAACCTCAAAACTAAATCACTCAACTCTCATTCATTTAGAAAATATGCCTTTTATAGGCTACATATGATTCTTGAAACCCTAACTTTTAAATAATAAAAATAATAAAATTTCTCAATAAATAAAACTTGCATAATTTCTATTTTTAGAAAAATACAAATGGATATTGACATGGTAGCACAATTAGAAAATTCTGTGATCTAAAAACAAAATCACATAAATCTCATTTTTATCATGTCTTCTGGTCGCAAATTGCATTTTAATCCCAATCTGCTGTCGAACTCCTCGATCTTCAAAATGAATCTATCGTATACAACAACAACAACAACATAGCCTCAAATCCCAAATTAACTGGGGTCGGCTACATGGATCAACTTTTCCATTGTGCTCGATTAAGTGCAACCGATGGTGAGCTTTCCAAACCATTCAAATCTCTCATAATTAATGCATCCCATGTTAACTTTGGTCCGCCCCTACCTCGTCGAATTTCTACAGCTTTCTATTGAGTCAAGTTTTCTAGTTGGGGCATTTGTAGGTTATCTTTGCGGGTGACCAAACCACCGCAACCGCCCTTCCCTAATCTTTGTATCAATTGGTGCTACTCCTACTTGTTTTTGAATTTCTACTTATTCTATCTTTACGAGTTTTACCACACATCCACCTAAGCATCCTCATTTCTCTACGTTCATTTTATGTAATTGTTGTTGCTTTACCGCCCAACATTCACTTCCATAGAGCATAGTCCGGCCTAATTGCGGTCCTATAAAATTTTCCTTTTAACTTAGTAGGAACATTTCGATCACAAATCACCCCCGTTGCACTCCGCCATTTCTTCCATCCAGACTTGAATTCTATGTGTGACATCATTCTCAATGTTACCATCATTTTGTATGATTGATCCTAGATACCTAAAGTGGTTTACCTTAGGAACTTCTATTTCCCCTAATTTTACCACTCCGTCATCTCGATGTCTAGTGTTTCTAAACTCACAAAGGTGCATGTATTCGGTTTTTTCGTCCTACTCAACTTAAAGCCTTTAGATTCTAATGTATTCATCCAGAGTTCTAATTTCCTATTCACTCCATCTTTAGTTTCATCCACTAAGACAATATCATCTGCAAATAGCATACACCATGGTATATCCTCTTGAATATGTCTAGTTAGTTCATCTATAACTAAAGTAAATAGATATGGGCTTAAAGCCGATCTTTGATGTAGTCCTATCGTAATGGGAAATTCTTTTGTAGCTCCTCCAAATGTCTTTATACTCGTTACTACTCCATCATACATATCCTTAATAGTGTCTATGTATCTAGCATGCACTCTTTTTCTTTCTAGAACCCACCAAAGAACATCTCTAGGGACCCTATCATATGCTTTTTCTAAATCTACAAATACCATATGGAGATCTTTTTTCTTTTCTCTATATTTTTCTAACAATCGTCTTACAAGGAAAATCGCCTCCATAGTTGACCTCCTGTGCATGAAACCAAATTGGTTCTCGATATTGTTGTTTCTCTCCTTAGCCTATTGTCAATTATCCTCTCCCAAAGTTTCATAGTGTGACTCATAAGTTTAATTCCCCGATAGTTTGAGCAACTTTGAATGTCTCCTTTGTTTTTGAAGATTGGCACGAACGTGCTTCTTCTCCAATCCATTGGCATCCGTTTTGATTTTAAAATTTTATTAAAAAAGTTTTGTTAACCAAGTCAATCCACTTTCTCCTAAGCATTTCCAAACCTCTATGGGTATTTCATCTCGGCCACATGCTTTCCCTATTTTCATTCTTTTCAATGCCTCTTTAACTTCTACAATTCTAATATTGCGTGTATAGTTGACATTTCTTTCTTGGTGTGGGTTTTCATCTATTATGGTATCAACTTGACCATCATTAAATAAACTATCGAAGTAACTTCTCCATCTCTCCTTAATATCCTCCTCGCGCATTAAAACATTTTGATTTTCGTCCTTAATACATCTTACATGACTTAGGTCTTGTTTCTGTTTATCTCTTAATTTGGCTAGCCTATATATATATTTTTCGCCATTTCTATTACCTAACCTTGTATATAGATCTTCCATGAAATTTGTTTTAGCTTGACTAACTACTTTTTTAGCTTGTTTTCTAGCTTCTCTATATTGATTGTACACATCTTCATCTTGACACTTAGGTATTTTCCTATACATCTCTCTTTTAGTCTTAATTGCTCGTTGGACATCCTCATTCCACCACCATGTTTCCTTCTTTGGTGGTCCCAAGCCTTTAGATATACCTAATACGTTTGATCTCACTCTCCTTATGCAACTACTCACTTCTAGCCACATTGTATTAGCATCTAAGTGAAGATTCCAAATATTTTCCTTTAGTAGTTTTTCTCTAAACTCTACTTGTTTACTATGTTTTAGGTTCCACCACTTTATTCTAGGGTCGCTAACTCTTTTATTTATATTATGTCGTCGTGTTAGCTTAATATCAAGTACTACTAACTTATGTTGGGTAGTAAGTGCTTCGCTGTATTACTTTGCGCCTTTACATATTTTTCTATCTATTTTTCTTGTTAAAAGAAAATCTATTTGACTCTTGTTATGACCACTTGCTAAAAGTAATTATATGCAACTCCCTCTTCCTAAAACTAGTATTTGCTAAGACAAGATCGTATGCTGAAGCAAATTCTAAGATTGATTCTCCTTCTTCATTTCTATTACCGTAACCAAAACCTCCATGAACTCTCTCAAACTTATCGTTACTTGCCCCGACATGCCCATTTAAATCTATCGTATAGATTCAGTAATTTTAGCTTTCTCAATTCCTAGTACTCAAGAGGAAATTGATTTACGTGAAGATATGTTAATTACAATATGGGGAGTTTGCTGTCAATTTGGTAGAAAGTAAAGTAAATATGGCAGGAATGATATTTATTTGTCAATATACTCCGACATAATGGGTGATTGTAATATGCACTTTTAACTTTATTGTTTGATGTAAGGGGCACTTAGGTTGTAGAAGGAAACAATAAATCATAAATTTTCATTATAAATAATATGAATGAGAGCATCTGTGTGGCTGCACTGCATCTAAAGTGATTCCGTTTCAGTTTACTCCTGAAATTATTTCTTCTCATATTCAGCTTGCAGAGCAAAAATTTTAGGCGCACTTGGACTAGGATAGCAAATATTGCTTTATCCATTTTCCTTTTCGTAGTTTGACTTTTTTTTTTTTCTTTGTTACCCTTTTCTCTTCTTTTCTGAGAAATGATACCCATTAGTCATTCTAGTTTTTTTCTTTTCTCAGTTAATTTGTTTAATTTGTTTTATTATTTTTTTAATTCAATGAGTATGAAGCTTTAGAGTAACGTTTTGTCCTATCTATGCATGCACCTTGGGTTATAGTGGAGAGTGCATTGTATGTGGATGAACCGTTGGTGCAGGTATACGGTATACCAGTAGCTACCAGTAGCTTCTGAAAAAGAAAAGTGTAGCTTCCACCACATTTGTGGTTAATAGTTCAAAAACACCGCATTATTATCTTTATAATAACAAAACAACAATAGCAAACTATCAATATTGTTTCTTTCAAAAAAAAACAAATCAGATGGGTTGATTTTCCATTATATATCCTTTACGATTTCACTTTCTACATTCTTACAGAATTAGTTAAATATATCTGTACAGCAGAACATTGACATATGCTGTTTATAAGTGAGTATTAATTGATGCTTACATTACGACATTGCTTTCCCTCAAGAAAAAAAAGTTGTATTACAAAAGACTCCAAAAAAAAGAGGGTGTGATTGAGAAGTTAGCGACAGGATATGACAATGTAATATGTCGTTCGTTTGGTGCACTAGAACTTCCAAACGCTTAGGCATAACTTAAATTGAGTCTAAACCACCGCCATCACCACCACACATCCCCCCATACTGTGGGTGGCAACAAAATTATTGTTCTTCCTGAGTTTCCTAAATTATTTTTACTGTAATGCAAAAGTGAAGAAATAAACATTCAACCTGGACATCTGTTGTATTTCCGTACCATATGACATAAACCTAGAACTACATGAGGTACTTGTGGCGGTGGTTAGTTTGCTGGAACCAATGTTTAAGATATAACGTCTCCTTTTTTAACTTCATAAAGTTTTAGCACTTAAATGGAATAATGCTTCTGTGGAAACCATTAGTTAAAATCTGAAAACTGTTGCCTTTTTCATGAGCTTCAATTGTTATCTGGCGTTGTGTTAGCTTGTTGGTTAGTGACTGAAATTTTTCCTTGCTTTTATGTGGATGTATACTCCAAAATTTATATTACCACTCACTTGTGGTATTGATTTAAGCTTCCTTGTTGGCTACTGCCCTTGCTTCATTTATATAAATAGTGTCGCAAACTAGTCTTTATGCTGCAGTCTGATAGTTTCTTTATTCGAACTACTTTCTTCTGATATTGTAGCCAATAAGACTGACCTGGCTGAGATTCTATGGATAGTCTTTTGAAAACTAGTAATTACGCTACCATTTGATAATTCCTTTTCTTGACAGATATTTGATCAGTTGAGTTTAAATTTTATCGTGGATGCTTTGGATCTTGGACATTATAGAGAAAAATCTCACACACCCCATTCTGCTTCCTCTCCAAAACAGCATGTCCTCTCCTCTGGGCTGCTCATCAGGAATTAAAATGCATCGCCAAGTCAATTCCTTGTCTGTTGCAGTTTATGTTGTATGTGAAGGTTAACAAATGCAGCTCACATTTGATTTTCCGGTAGTGTTTGCCCCGGTCTGTGTGAATCTTGAGCTTTGTACACTGTATGGCCCGCATTTTATTTAAACAGCAGTTTTAGGCTTAAATATTTACTGTAAGTCGATGGCGAGCCTTTAATGATCACTATATGCTCTATTGATTGTGGATTTGTTGTTTTACTCAAATGCAGTAGCACTGTATCAGAGCTGTTTGCGGATGCTATTTTCTTTTTTTATTTTGCGACGTAGTCATTTCTCACCATGCTTCAAGATCATGCAACCATGGAAAAAGATTTGTCTACATTTCCGACGTCTTAAATTACAGAATTATTTGCCAGAACTGTGTTAAACATGATTGGCAATGATATTTAAAAGCAGAAACACTTGACCGGAACCTTCCCTGTGACTCTGATCTTGTTTGCTGTTTCTTTTATCTTGAACCCTTCATATCTTCTCTTCTCATCTGCTTCTGCTCTTGCACCAGGAACTATCTGTTCAATCCTTGATATCTCACTCCGATAATGTTGAAAGGCCCTTTCCCCTTTTTTCTCTATGTCTCTCTGCAGTTTAAGAATTCTTCAGTTATGACCATCATCAGTGCAATATTGGTGAAGTCAGAGAGGAAAATAAAGCAGAACCTCTACTCTCTCCAATCGCTGTTCAGCTTTTGCATTTCGATAGCTGTGGTAGTGTTGCAAGGCCCTTTCCTTTTTCTTTTCTGTGTCTCTCTGCATTTGAAAAATTAATTATTAGTTCTAATTGCTTAAGACCACAATTTTAGCATAGTCAGAGGAAGATAGAGCCGAACCTTTACTCTATCCCGTTGACGTTCGGTTTTCGCCTTTTTCTCGCTCTCCCAGGATATTATTGTAGAATTCACCCGCTCATACCTGTAACATTGGCTTATTAATTCCTTGCAATTGTTAAGCAATTATCTTTTGTTACATAGAAAATCTGAAAATAGTTATGCTTTGGTCTGCAATGAAGCCTATTCTGCTATCATGGTTTTCAGCTTATAGATTTTCGGTAACTGCAGGATAGGCAAGTAGTTTCTTGATGATTAGGAAAAAATATTACTTTTTCTTTATCCTTTCCATCGCAGACTTTTCCCAGATATCTGCTATTGCGTCAGTCTCTCCATATGATCTCGAGTTTCTTGCCTTTTCGCTGCTGTCATCTCTTGGGTATTTGTAGCTAGCAGGAGCAATTATCGGTGGAAGATGGTTTGCTGATGGTTGGAGTTTTAACAACAGCCTTTTCTGGAGGCCTATGTTTGATGGCTGCATCTTCTTCAGTCATCTCCAAATTTCGGACAGAGGCTTCGCCTGTTCAAGTCATACACATTTGTTGATTGGTTAGTCTCGGTAATAAGAGTGCTGGGTAGATAAGCACCTGAGATTTCTTACCCTGTTCTTGGTCTTTTCTGCTTTTAATCCTGATTAGAGAAGCTTCAGGCCTATCAGTAGATTGTTTGCGGCCCTGTAATTCTGCGTCCTCGAGGGAGTTGACTGCAAGTGCAGTTGCTGCAATCACAGCTGCAAACTCAATGCTATCATTGAAATAGTTTCCTTCATCCATGTTGCCTGAGAACTGCCTCTTGAACCAGTTCTGCTGTCCTCTCCCTGCAGAATCGTTATGCACTCGCAGATACAATTTCCAGAGTCATGTTTAGTTTTGCAGTTTGAGTTTTTTTTTTTTTTTTTTTTTTTTTTTTTGAAAAATTATTCTTAAGCTACTATATTTAACTGCTTATCATTTGGTGCTCCGTTTGTTTTGTTCATAATTACTGCAGATTATAAATGGAAAAGAAGTGTTTTCAAAAGAGGTTTCAATCCGGCAAAGTTGCAGTTATCTGTTATTGAGAAGGTGACGTCCTTTAAGTTATTTGTGTCAATGTTGTATATCAAATCCCTGACATAAATTGCATAAAATTTGGCCAAAAGAAAGAAACTTCATGTAATAGTAATACTTTCATGGCAAAGCTAGTTTGTCAGAAAAAACCTACCCTTTTCTGAAGGATTGTGTTTTTTGTGATGGCAATCTTCTCTGACTGATAATGTTGTCTGCTGCTTCCCGGCTGTCAGGTCCCAGACCAGAAAAACTCGGTTTTTTCAAAAGTAGGGTTAGTTTACAATTAATTTATCAAAATAGAGAGGATTTTTTTTTATTACTGAAGTAGGCAATAGCGCCTTTTGAAAAGGCGCTATTGGGTGTGGTTGGTTTGGTTGGCGGTGAGGTGGCGGTGACGTGGCGGCAGGCGTGTACAGATAGCGCCTTTTCAAAAGGCGCTATCTGTACACGTGGCCGCCACGTAACCGCCACCTCACCGCCAACTCACCAACATTTGATAACGCCTTTTGAAAAGGCGTTATCAGTAGGAATCCATTTGGTGAGGTGGCGGTTACGTGGCAGGCCACATGTACAGATAGCGCCTTTTGAAAAGGCGCTATCTCGCACACGCCGCGCCCGCGTCACCGCCACCTCACCAAATGGACTCGCCGATCTTTCCGCCACCGCCGCTGCCCCAGTTTGCGACGTCCCCGCGGACGTTGCTTCTTTGGGCTGCGTTGTACTTTCGCCGCTTCGTCCTCGCCATTGGCCGGTGTCGTCGCGCATTGCGAGGCGGACAACCCGCACAACCCATAGGCGACCAAAACGGCCGATGTCCACGTCGACCGGGTTACACGTAGTGCGCGCATTGCGAGCGGACAACCCGCACAACCCATAGGCGCCGACCGAAACGGTCCGATGTCCACGTCGATCGGGTTACACGTAGTGCGCGCATTGCGAGGCGACACCCGCACAACCCATAGCGCCGACCAAGACGGCGCGATGTCCACGTCGACCGGTTACACGTAGTGCGCGCATTGCGAGGCGACAACCCGCACAACCCATAGCGCCGACCGAAACGGCCGATGTCCACGTCGACCGGGTTACACGTAGTGCGCGCATTGCGAGGCGGACAACCCGCACAACCCATAGGCGCCGACCGAAACGGCCGATGTCCACGTCGACCGGTTACACGTAGTGCGCGCATTGCGAGGCGACAACCCGCACAACCCATAGGCGATATTCGACCCATCGATGTCCACGTGGACCGTCCACGTCGCGAAGGGTTACACGGATAGCGCCTTTTCAAAAGGCGCTATCCGTGTAACCCGGCCCACGTGGACGACTTTACACGATATAGCGCCTTTTCAAAAGGCGCTATCTCGTGTAAACCCGGCCCTACGTGGACCGTCCACGTCGAACGAAATTTACCCACTTTGATAGCGCCTTTTGAAAAGGCGCTATTGCCTATTCTGGAAAAAAAAAAAAAAACACCACCCTATTTTTCGGATTTAAACTAAAAACATTAGTACTTTTGTAAAAAATTCAGAAAAACTCACCCTTCAACAACAAACGGGCATATAATTTCTAGTATCAGTTTGATTCCCAAAAAAAATGAATAAATAAATAAACCATAATAATTTGTATGAATTTACTTTCAGTACTATTGATGTCAGTTGATGAATGTTTGGAGAGAAAGAAAACGAAGAAGGCTAGTACATGAAAATAGAAATTATAGATACCTCATCTGCTTAGCCAAGTTCTCCATTGGCTTCGAAATCGAAAGACCAAATCAACAGTAGAGAGATGGGCCATGAGAGTTGTGTATTTGAAAGAAGAATACAAGAAGGTTGTTGAAACGACCCTCACTTGAAATAGGGTCTGGTCGCTCGGTTCAAACCGTTACTCAAGTCTGATACCTGAACCAGGCCCAAATAATAGTCTGACACGCCTAATTCAACCTGCGGAACAACATACTAATCATATAAGGAAATAAATGCGGATATGAAATCAAAATTATAATTTCATAAATCATATAATCAGAGTGAAAAGTGTTCAAAAGTCTGAACAATTTCAACCATCCCAATAAGTTTCCAAAACAACCCTAAGACTTCCATAATAATCCAAAATAGATAAGGAGGGTTCCAAACTACCCCAAATAACCTACCTAAAGTTACAGCCCAAATTTATTGTTCTGAAAATCAAATAAATATATAATAGATTCATGCAAATTCTCACAAAGCAAGGAGACTTCAAGAAATAGTCTTCCCGTTGCCACGATCGATCGCACTCATAGATGTACCTAAATTCTAAGTGGGGTGAGCTAAAGAACCAACAAAGTCCAATAAGAGAAAAACTACGCTCAAATATTAACATGCAAGTAATACCTATAAAGCAAAATAAAGCCAGCACGCATTTAAAATCAGGATGACATTGAAATCTATAGCATGGCATCAATTTCCATATAAAATAAGCATATCATAATCATAAAATGACTTAAGCAGATATAAGGAGTTTCAAGGATTGTAAAACATAAGAAAATTTTATTTTTGCATGCAAAGAGGTTCCAAGAGAGATACATAGAATGTAATAGATATAAATGCAAGTTCGTTGTCTCATTTGTCACTACATCTCCTTGTTGACCAATCATCATAATATAATAAATATGCGTGGGTGACTTGATTCCACCGTGTGTCCACGACTCCTTAAGAGGCCCGGGTGACTTGGTTCCATCGTGCATCCACGACTCCCCAAGAGGCCCTTGTAGAAATGGGTGACTTGGTTCCACCGTATTACTACGGCTCCCCAAGAGGCCCTTAAACATGTAAGGTGACTTGGTTCCACCATATGAGTATGGCTCCCCAAGAGGCCTTACATGAAGTCAACCAAGGTAGGTAATGACCCCATCCCAAGTCATTTTATCAAAATCATGAATTCTAATTATACTAATAGCAAGCCATATTTAATAGTTGAGCGGAGCTCCCCACTTACCTCGACTCACAGCGACGCCTATAACAACTTTTGGTACGCTCAGGGCCCGATGCAAACCTTCGCACGACACTATACAACCATAATACATCTCATCAATAAATGTTTTAATTTAAATTAATTAAATCTTTCATTTATTGGTCGTTGGAATCCACTAGTGTGGGTCTCGCGGGTCCTCCGTCGCCCGATGCCAGGGTCGAGTGGTGGGACCTTATCGGTCTCCGTCGGAGACGTGATAGCGCCCCATTCGAAAGCAATTACTTTGCTTTTATTTTGTTATACATAATTTATTTTTATTTTTATTTATTTTTATTTTATTTATTTATTTAGAGTTGACCGATCAACCATAGTTGACTGGTCAACCAGGGTGCAACTGCGCCCCTGCCAGCCATGGCCGGTGTGCCCGTGGAGGGGTGGAGGTGGTCACGACACCACCCCCTTCCCTTTCTCCATCGCATCAAAGGTGGGGGCGCCCCCACTGTCCCGGCGGCGGCGGTGAGGCCGCCGCCGATGGCGACACCGAAGTCGCCACCGGCCGATAGGGCCGTCGGTCACCTCGTCGACGCAACAAACCACCATTTTTGTAAATTTTCAAGTTTGATTTTAATTAAAACATGACTAAAAGGATGCGGGAGATGCATGTACCTTTGATTTGTGTTCTCATTGAGTTAGGCCTCGATCTCCCTTTTTCCTCCCATAGTTAAAGTTTCAAACAAAAAGGAGGCTAAGGTTTCAAATTTAATTTATATTAGGGCTACATTAGTTTAGGGTTTGAAAATTTACTAAATTGCCCCTAGGGCGGGTTTATTGAATTTTGGGTCGTCATTGTTGCGGTGGTACTTCGTTGTAGTCCTTTGAGGGTATAGTAGATGGCTCGTTCGGTTCACATGTAAAATAATCACAAAATCATGGGATTATTTTACACTGGATTATAACATGAGTTTGGGTATTAGTCCCAATAGAGGGACTTGTTCGGTTGGGGATATAGAGGGTGGAATTAAACCTCATTTCAATATGTTAAGTTACTAAAGTACCCTTTTATATCTACAAACTCATTCCCACATCCTTCGCAAGCTTATAAAGCCAAATATATATATCAAAGCAACTTCAACGACACATAAACAAAGTCATTCAAAAGCAGAAGCCTAATAAAACCATTCATTAAGCAAATCAAATGTAACTTGAACCATCACATTTCTCATCAAATTAAGCGAACAAAATTCATGAATAGTGAAGAAAATTCAAAGTGAACTCGTCGGCTATAATAATTGTGATTTCTTGTGTGTTGTCTATTTGTATTAGTATGAATGAAAATTGAAAATTTAATGGTAGATCTCGTAGGATCGCGCGATATAATTAATAAATGCAGTTGAAGTTTGAACAAATATTTAGTTGTACTAAATATGTCATCGATGGATAGTGTTGATTCATGATCATAGAAACGATTCGTTGATTTGATTCGCGCGCGGACGGTAACTATAGTGCTACATTGATATACTAATGTCACACACCATAAGTTTTTTGGTGTTGGAGAGTCGAGAATAGTAAATGAATGTGTGTTTTGGGTGTTTATGATGAGGGTATTTCGGTCATTTGACAGTCACCAAGATTGAAATAAAATAATACCATTGAATTCATGGTTTTAAATTATCCCAATCATGTGGGTTAAAATAATCATACGAACAATTTTATACTCGAACTGAACACCAGTATTATTTAATACCACCACTTATCCCACCGTATCATATGAACCGAACAGGCCAATAGGGTTTTCATATGCATTGCATGGAGGTTTGCAAAAGTGCTAAGATAGGAAGGAATTTCATAGCCTACTTTTGTGTGGCTTTCTCTGTGCTCGCTTTTAAGTTTTCTTTTAGCAAAAGTTTATTTTGAGAGTAACTGTAAATGTAGGAAAAGGTGGAGGATTTGTGTGTGTAGTTTAGCTTGATCATCTTGGTCGTTGCAAGTTAGATTCTTATTCTTTTTGTGTTGGATGGTTAGAACCTCGGCCCTCGTATTCTGATTCTTGTGATGTAGCATTTGACGACTCAAAACCTAAAAAAAAATCCACCCTAAGGGTAAATTAGTAATTGTGTGAACCCTAAACTGGTTCAACTCTAATATAAAACAAAATTAAAAACTCTCACCATCACTAATTGACCTACAAACCTTAAATAAAAAAAGAGGTGAGTTTGGTGTCATTGGTGACCCAATATGGTGGTGGTGAAAGCTAAAAGCATCCCTCTAATTGTTATGTTCATATTTGTGATGAATAGATGTTGGTTGGGTTCAAATGGAGTGGGAAACCCTAAGAAAGATGACGTCGTTCGTCGCTGGTGGTAGTCTAGCTGCTGGCATCGCCAGCAAGAACGGCCAAGACCAAAGGGGGCGCCACAAGGGACACCCTCTTCGGACAATAAGCGGAGGAGGGGTGGCACTCGGACACCCCCCACAATGCTGACCAGGGCAAGGGTCCGCCGCCCCTTGCCAGTCGGGCAGAGGGCTTCCCAGCGCCGACATCCTCAGGCGTAGTGCCCGAGGGTGGTGAGGGGAGGGAGAGCCTCCCTCTCTCTCCCTCTCTCTCTCTCTTTTTCTCTCCCGCAATTAAAGGGAGGCGCTGGATAGTAGCCACCAAGGGAAGCGCTGGACACCACTAGGAGCTTCATGCCCCTTGTTTATCCATGGGATCGATTGGCCCCTGGACTATCCAGAGGCCATTACCCCTAGTCAACAAAAATGAAAATATATATAAGTGAAAATAAAAATATAGATATTATATATGGATATATAGTTATAAACAAATAAAAAAACACAATACGCTTCCAAATGGGGCGCACACTTGAGTCCCGAGGGAAAGTTGGGGCTGGCCCCCACCCCTTAGCCCTCTCACAAGCGAAGGGAGACCCGCGGGGACCATACTAGTGGGCCTCACCCCGAAGTAATTGAATAAACAATTAATTTTGAGTTTCGAATCGTCGAATTATGCGATTGTTGTTTAAATTGTCTAGATTCGCAAGGAAGTTCACATCGAGCCACGAGCATGCGAGGTCGACCGAGAGAGTTTAGTTCGGCGAATCAGGGTAAGCGGGGAGTTTCACTCACGCATTAAACATGACTTGAATATTAGATAAATAGAAATATCACGTTCATATTGAAAGACTTGGGTTTAAGTTGCATTTAGTCAATGGTATGAATATGCTAATCTATGGAATGTATGTGATATGAACACTTGTGTTATTCGATAAAAAACGGTGATGTAGCAGTATTCTCATCAAAAGAGAGTGGTCCGCGCTACGAGTAATGGTGGTGTGGCAGTGTGCCTACTAAAAGAGAGTGTTCTATACCATAAATTGCAGTGGTGTGGCTATGATCCCACCAAAAAAAAGAGTGGTCTGCACCATGAAATATCAAGTTCACAAGTGGTCATAATCGGTGATAGCTTGGAAACACTTACTGTTGGTTTGATGAAACTAGATGAAGGCCATAACAGCCATTGTGACCACCAATGGTTCACATCACCTTAAGGGTAAGTGTTTCGGTCACCAGATTCATACCATTAGCTAGAATGCATTGAATGGGACAACAATTTATATTTATTACTATCCTTATGGTAAATCTCTTGTTAGACCCCATTGCATGAATAAATGGAATTTATTTGCGAATTTTGAATTCTCTTTTATGACGTGGTTTCAAAAGAATGCTCACTTACATATCAGGTATCCATGTCGACGCTAGATCGAGAAAAGGGAGAGGCAATAGCTTGAGGCCTTCTTTCTTAATGTGAGCCTTGTATTGTATTATTTATATATTCGTTTTTAAACCTATTAGACTTGGGTTATATTTTAAATAGGTCTTTTGGGTAGGTTGAACCCTTCCTTCCTTAAGTTGCTTTACTTGGAAGCCATTGGATGACTTTTTTAGCTTACAAAATGAAAACCTATTTGTAGTTCTTGATAAACATGTGGAATATTCTAATTTTATTCCGCAGATTTATATCCTTATTGTCTTTATGTTAATCCACAGGTTGATTTAGGCGTGTCAGACCGCTTGCTTAGGCCCACTCGGTTGTTGGGTTTGGGGGCGGTCTGGGCCGAGCAACCCTACTCTAGGTCGGGAGAGGGTCGTTTCAGTTGATATCAGAACATAGGTATTAGAACATAGGGAAACGTTAGGTTAGTGGAACCTAAGTCTTTAGAGCCTTTAAGATTTTTAAGGTCAAGTTTAAGTTAGACGAATCAATGGTATGGGACATTGAATCAAAGTTGAATTAACATATATAAATGATAAATCCTAGGATGAGATGGGATAAAAGAAATCTGACAAAAGATTTATTATGTTGAATATTTGTTGACTTGTATATATGAATATATCGTTAGATATATAGATAATTTTCTTCTCTTAAAACTAGGAACTTGAGTTTCACGAGACGGGAATGACAATGAACGGCACAAGGAAATCGAAGCGAACTCTTTGGGAGAGTCCACACGCACTTCAAATGATGTTTGCAAAACTGTTGCAAAAATGACTACTGCGAGAATGAATAAGCTTCGATTTGGAATTACATGGAGATGTGCCTATACATAATGGTAGTGTAGCAAATAAAATAATTAAACAAGAATTATGAGACTTGAAAGGGCAGTTAGTCGTCGCGCTACATACACAAAAGGGAGTAGTGGCGTGGTCACACTGCAGAGAAGAAACTCTAACACTTAGAACTCTATTAAGACGGTTAAAATTCATGATATCTTGTTTAAAGGAAGTTAATGATCCTAATAAGTGGATTTTAGACTCAAACAATAAAACTAAGTTAGTTTGGCTAGGAAGTTAAACTTGAAGACTTAATTTAAAATAAGACAGACACATATACTCTTAAACGTCTAACTCTTGACTAAATATGTGAATCATTGGTCTATAAGTCAACTAGAAGGTCAAAATACTATGACTCGACTTCTACTATTTTATGTAATCCATTTTTCTCAAAAAATTATTTTTCGACTATATTGGACCATAATGTTTGCGCTGATTTATCGCACTTTCGTGTAATTTTAAGGAAGAACTCTGCTTGTTTACAAGATTTGAAAGCATAAGCAAGTATAAAAGGAAATGAATCATTTTCCTTAGTATTCGAAAATGAAAATGAAGTGAATAGACTTTTATACATTTCAAAAACTCATTATCATAATTTTGCTCGAAATATATACTAAGTTATTTGTATCATTAACATGGAATAAACCTGACAGATGAGTTTTCAACTGGTCTTGAGAATCCGAAAGGCTGTTTAAATAAAATGAAGTATCTTAAAATGAGTTTTGTAAATATGGTTGAGACCTCTTGGATGATTGAATTTAAGACAGTTCGAACCTAATTTGAGTTGTGCGAAAAAGTTTTACTGAATTTGAAGTTTTGACTTAATGAAATGCAAAGTAACGGTTTGGATCTAAACTATCATCCCATGAACAAAAAAACAAAAAAACCTTTGTGTAGTCTTATGATTTATTCTTTAAATTGCATCAACCAAATTGATTTAAAAAGGTGTTTACAATCGCTCGAAACGCGAGGATAATTTTATATTTTTTGGGAACATAGTTTTTGATGGAAACTCAAGACTTTAAAAAAGTTTCGATCTGGATTTGACATAAGGTAATTGAATCACCTTACTCAAGTTTTGATCGACCTTATGTAAAAGAAAGTCACACCTAAACTTGTATTCAATGGGTTGAATATCGAAACTGAGGAATCCTAAAATGATGGTTAATGTGAAATATAAGTACACAACCTATTGATCAGTAAATGAGAAGTTAAAGAGTACCTCAAAATAACTCAATGAGAAAATCTAGTGAATACAAAATGTCAAACTAGTACACTCAAAGATAGACAAGTTACTAAAATTGGGGATTCCAAGCCAAGGATTATTTTCGGTGGAATTTTCACATGTGAAGATCGCGTTGCCAAGTAGAATTTGTAGATGTTGTAAGCAATCTAGATCCGAGATTAAGATGATACTAATTAAAGGCAACCGACATAAAGATAAATTGTTCTGATTTAACTAGAAGTGAGTTGACTCATAAAGTTGGGGATACCAATATTTGATAAATCATCTTCCAAATGAATGTTAGGTACGCAGTGGCGGTACCATAATTGAGAAATTAAGGAATACCTTAAAATTGAATGTTTCATATGAGTCAAAATGTCTACAACTTAAAGGGTGTACACCATTGTTAATGATATCGTAATAAATCCAAAGATAGGTTAACCATTAAAATTGGAGATACCCAGCTAAAAGAATATCTTTGGTATGATTGTTAGATAATGGACAAGTGAACTAACGACTATTAAGTTAAAGTGAAACCTAACCTGATTGATAAGGGACAATTAAATAAAAAATAATGCCGAGGAATAAATATTGCCACCTAACTGAAGCCAATGATAATTGAATCTTTAAAATTGGGAATCCTAAGATAGGATCGACCCGTGGATAAAAAATATGAAAGAGTAAATTGGTGGTATGAAGAATTGTAATCCTAATAGGGAAGAAACTACGATAGTTTTTTGTAGCCATAGGACTTCCAAGTGGGAGTACCTTGTTCCAAAAACTTAAAATTCTAAATTGAAATGGTAATGTCACGAGAAATCATGATAATCACTTATAGAAAGTAACTCAAAATTTCTTGGTACGAAAGAAAGTTACTTTATGAGTCGGACTAAATGGTTTTAGGAAGAATAAAAGAACAATCAATGATAAGTTGATGATTAATATTGGGGATCCTAGGCTAGGATCGACTCTCAATAAAGTTAATATCATGTAACATGAACAACGTGATAATTAAGAAGGATGAGGAAATATCTTAAGCTAGTATGAAACATGTATCTCTAGATGGAGATGAGATCTTCTAAATTTGACACAATTAGGAATTGTAAAACAAAGTGTTTCTAGCACTTGAGAACCTGAGAATTTAGTGTAAATTCCAAAGTGAAAATCTTACTCGAATGGCGTGAGAGAAACTTGAAAAGCAACCTACATGAGTAAGTGATAAATTTGCAAGAATAACCAAAATGTTGAGGGTATTAACAAGTGGTTAGATGCACGAACAATTAAGGTTGATGCCTTAACAAGTAGACAAAAAAAAGAAACCATTCTGATATGAGCGTACATCATCTCAAAGTTGGGATACCCTTGAATCAAGGTTTTAAATGGCATGACGTGCAAGTTACACTTGTCTAAGTACTAAGTACACAGTCGTGTATGTACATTACTTTTGGAGTACCCGAAGAACAAATAAAAAGTGCGACAATAGTAATGCACACGAGTAATAAATTGAAACGCTGAAGGTGAATTATGAACTTAAAATAATTGGATCATAGGGAGTTACGAGTCCTTAATGACAAAACATGAGGTATGGTTTATATATTCTCAAGAAACGACATGGAAGTTAAACCTCCATTGATTTCTCAGTGAGAGAAGTTCTAAATAACTATAAGAGCTAAAGAGTTTGCTCGGGAAGACAATAAGAGACGATTGTGTAATAAATGTGAACCTTGACAACACCAAAAGAATTTAAAACGGTCGCCAGGATCGTGAGAGTTGATTGGTCCAAGGACGCGATACGACAAGTTTCCATAAATTTGAGTGATTACGATAAGAGATTTTGGTATGAAACAAAATCACGATGTAATAAAACGCACACAAACGAGTATCGAAAGTCGCTTAGGGATAGTGACGATGATGACTATTCCACAGTTTACCAAGGGTGGAAGCTTGTAGTGTAAGTAAACGGTTAAATGTGATGGAGAAGTTACGAGGCGGACCATTGGTCAAAAGCGGACTTGAATTATGAACCTACAAATTAATGGACATTGGGGGTTTTTATGAAAAATGAGAATTTTGGGATTTTATTGAGGATTTATTCTGGGTAATTTTCTCATAATGCGTGCTATGATACCCGAAAAATGTTCGAAATGTGAAAGATTGTTTTAAAGCCTAATCTAGATTAATTTTCAATTCTGAATCACAACTTAGAGTGAAACTTGGGATCCGGACATCCGAGGAGTAGATTTGGAGGGATTTCGAGGTTTTCGGGTCGAGTAGGACTGATAAATATATAAAAAATTGAAAATTATATTTAAGCCTAGACAACGTGATTTTCGATGTCGAACAATAATTTTGAATCAAAACTAAAATTCGGGCATCAGAGAATTTATTTTGGAAGTATTTAAGGAGTTTCGGGTTGCTATTTGGTCAGTTAAATTGCAAATAATTGAAAAAATGGTGAAGTTGTTTTAGAGGCTTACAAGACGTATTAATGAATTGTAAGACCGCGATTGGAGCCCGTGTGAACAAATTTACCCACTCGGAGCACAAGGGAGTTGCGATATCGTGTTTGTAAGGTTCAATAAATCCCATAGTAATCTTTACATTGTATGATTATAATTTCGTATAAATTGCATTGATTCTTGATATTGCATTTTTGTTGTACATGCATACACGCGTTGAGAGGATAAGACAATTCGAGTCTCCTTATAGTGTCTGCCTGACTGTATTACAGTGTAGAACTATTTAGTATCTACCTGACTGTGTGCACAGGGTATATTAAGCTACCTGACTGTGTATTACAGGGTAAAACTTACGGTGTCTACCTGACTGTGTATATGGTAAAGCTATATTATGCTTGTGGGGCTATAGTCATTGATACTTTGCATCACGTGATTATCATGAGATCACGTTGAACCAGATCATACTTCGATAGACTCGAGGAATGAGACTTGTTTGGTTATTCTCCCCGCGCATGAGTCCTTATTATTGTTTACTTACCAATTTCGGAGAACATTATCTGATTGTGGTCGGATAACAAAAAAATGATGGATTCACGGTTGTATTTAAATTCATTGGATTATATTCTTCGTTTAATCTCTTGGATTATTAAGCATTTGATTATTACAGGTGTACTAGATAGTGTTGGATTTACTTATTTGACGTTATCAAATTTTTATAATTAGATAATGACAGTATCTAGCGGCGACAAAGGAAAGGAAAAGCTTTCCAACTGTATGTGACTTGCTTAGTTCTTTTTTCTATGTATATATTGATTTTCGAATATATTATATTGTATAAATGGGTTTATGGGTTCAAGTGTGATTAGGATTTCCTTTGGAATGATGGAAACAGTTTTAGGACAAATTGAGATAACTCTTGAATTAAGGTAATATTAGCTTAAGGTTTTTAGTATTTCATATCAGGTTAGAATGAATATATAATTTCGTAAATGTAATTTATATTGTTATGAGGTGGATTGTGAGCCTTCGACGATTCCACCAAACTAAGCAAGTTTTGTTGAAAATTTTTGAAGGCCGGGATTTTCGATGTAGGCCTAGAAACAGAGGATATGTTGTCAAAAAATTCTTAAGAAATTTTGAGCACTATCTAATTAATGTAAACGAACTTTGAGGATTATAAAATTCATTTTTATGGAACTTTAAGGTTTAAGATTCACTTAAAATTTTATAATTGAATATTACAAGATCTTATTCTTAATTGTTTATTGATTGATAGGTTAAAGCTGCTAGATTATCAATGGATTAACTTAATCTAGGCCAGTCAGATGCCCTAATTTGGTGGGGTCTGATATTACATCACCAAAAGTCTTTCGAATTTCGTTGTACACAAAACAATCCATGTTCTCTAATATCTTTCATAAGATTTCTGTAAAAATCAAAGAGAATAGATAAACTCATTAATTTCTATCACACTTTATTCAATTAACTAATCTATCCTAGAACAATTTATTCAAATTAAAATAAATTAAACTTAATTAAAATAAATTTGCAAAAAAAAAATATGGACTTCTTCCTATGGAGCGGCGGTATTTAACGTTGATGGCCCGACATTACCACAGTCTCAGACTACCCGTAGTTTAAGTTAATAATTTCAATCAACGGCTTGATTAAGTATTTGCCTGACAGTTAAATTTTCTCCCATCGCTTGACAACTCTCGGTTGCTCTTTCACGCTTAACCAACATGGTACAAGGATGTTGTCTGGTGGTTCAGACTCTTGTTTCATAGTAAATATCTTTTTAAACTCGTTGTCCTCCATCAATACCCAATCGTCAGGTATTCCTTCATTTTTTCCTTCTTTTTCATATTCATTTCTCGTTCCTTTTTGCCTATCTTCATCAAATTGTCGAAAAAGATTTCTATAAGAGCCATGCGAGTCATTATCAAAAGAAGATAAAACAATGTACATGGTGAAAACATTAGTAGGCAAGTCCAAATAGTCAGGAATAAAAAAAATGACACTACTATCATGCTCTAATGTAATTAAATCGTTAAATACTTTTATCTTGGCTTTGGTTATTTTCATGAATGGTCGTCCTAACACAATAAAGGCATGACTGGACATGCGTGTGTCCTTCATGTCAATGACATGGAAATCAACAAGAAAATCTAAGTTTTCGACGCGAACATTCACGCATTCCAACATCTCAATTAATCAGATTGAAGATCCGTCCGCTAAGTGAATGCTGATGTCAGAGTGCTTCAAAATTTGGTCATGAATGACGAGAAAAATGATGATGAAATGATGTTAATAGATGCTCCTAAGTCAAACATAGCTTTCTCTATATGAATATTTCCTAGCATGCAAGAAATACTAAATATACATGGATCCTCGCACTTTTTGGTGGGTCTGTATTACCTGCATAGAAATTCCCCTCATCTTCTTCAAATAGTCCTATTATTTCAAAGGGATGGCAAGAAACTACAACTTCATGCTTCACTTGTTCAACTTTATTGACTATTTCCTTAATTTCCACACCTTCTTCTTTTTGGTCATAGAATTGTTTTCGATATGTGAACATGTTCACAAACCTTTCTGGATACAACCTCTAAGGAAATGGTACTCTATGCTTGATGGTATTCATCCATCCTTTGCTCAAGTTGTTCTTTTCATCTTCCTTCTTTTCCTTTTTCTTTTGTTCATTTTCTCTAGCAACTCCTATCTCAAGTTTTGCCGCAGTTTCAGCCACTAAAATAGCATTGACATGTGAAGTTGCATTCACATGCGCATTAGGGTTCAAAACATGCTATGATGGTAGCTTCTCTTGGTTGCTGGTTTGACCTATCTAAGATGATATATCTGACATCTTGGCCTATAATTCTTTAATTGAGGCTTTGGTCCTAGCTTCATATGGCTGCTGAGACAAGATCAGTGGTTTAATCATTCCTTGCAAGTTAGGACCATGGGGACATGGATGTTGATTCTGAGCTACTGGCATAGACTGTCATATAGGCATAAAGTTTTGGTAGTTGGGATTCTTGGTTGCATAATTGAAGTTAGGATTCCTATCCCTTCCTCCATAGTAGTTATTCTGATACCCATACTGTCTTATAGGTGGCCATGGAAATTGGCCTGCCCCTTAACTTCCCCAGTATCCTCAAAATGTTGAGGGTAACATTCTATGAAATGATTAGGCTCTAAAAACATATCACAGGCTTTTGCCATCCCCGTTACAACCATCATTTTTTTCACCATATATTTGATTTCTAACAGATCACTCTCAAATCGACTTTCCCTTGAAGATGTTGTTGCTCTCTTTTCATTAGTTAAACTATATTGTTTGGCTTGATTAGCTACTTCCTCAATGTACATCCTAGCCTCTGTAGGTGTGATATCTGTAAGACTCCCATTGCACACTGTATCGAGCAGTTTCTTTCATTATAACTCAGCCCTCCATAGAAACTTTCCATCAAAGACTTCTCCCTGAGACCATGTTGAAGACATGCCCTGCACAATCTCTTGAACCTTTCCCAATATTGTGACGATGACTGGTCATTGATGCTGCGTCGAACAACACCAAAGATAGTCCTAATTTCACGGACTACAATTGATTTTTAGCTAGGCAAGTACAAGGTCAAACCCATAGGAATTGGGATGTTCTTTTTTACGTTCTTCGAAAACAAAAACTAAATTATGCTAGGAAATCATATGCAGGTAAAATAAAGCACTTAAAAATTGAAATCAATAAATAAAAGACTTTACACCAAAGGGTGAAATGACATTCTAGGGAACGAATTCGATCGTCAATTTATCAAATGTTTGTCTTAGTATTGATTCTCATAGACAAGCTTATAGTGACTCTCGTCACCTCATTCTCCTCATGTCAGTGGAAGGAACATGCGACAGAACTACATATTAACTAGACTTGCAAAGCCATCAGATATGCCGTAGGTTTTTAACAAACTAGCAGTATTAACAAACCGTGAGAACACTATTATGAGTGATAACTAGTGTGGAATTTACAAACCACTGCCATCCATCTCATATCCCAATTGCATAGGAGCACACCGATTGCTAACAATAAGGCCCCTCTTGCCACCTAACGTGATTCCCTTTATTGAGCATATGTAGGATCACTGGCGATAGTTTCTAATCGTAATCACCGTGCACGTGCACTTACATAACAAAAGGGGGAAAGTTAAGGCTTAAAACCGTAATTCAAAACCTCGAAACAACTATGCAATTAAGAATACAAAAATTGGCAACAAACAAATTTATATTTGAAGTGCATAAACCTCCCGAATCCTATAAAACCTTAGGATTCAAACACTTTGGCCTATGTAGTGGAACTTAGTCACTCATTATCATAAAGAAAACTCTGGAATTTATTCAATCAATAAATCAAAATGTAAAATATAAAAATAAAATAAAAACTTACAAAGACCGAATGGTTGAATCCCAACAAGACGTCTTCGCACAAGAATTCAAAAGTAAAAACCTAACATAAAAGTCTTCCAATCTATAATTCTATATATTTTTCGTCCTTTTGGGTCTCCTATTTATAATAGGAATAGGATAGAATAAGATCTAGATGGGAATCTTGAGAAATGACCAAATTAAAAACTAACATTATCCTGATATTTCCAGCGTCGTACATTCATATGGCCATATCGCTGAGAGATCGCTGCAACATCGCTACGAACTCTGTTTCTACCTAATTTTGTTTTGAGTCAAAACCAATGATTAGCCAGCGCCGTACGTACAAATGAAATCGCTATGAAGGCGTTGAGGTTTCCCTCGAGATACGAGCTTCGTCTTTCTCCTGAGTCTTCAAAAGGCTTTTCCCGCAAAGTTTCCAATGAGCTTCCAGCAATCCATCCAAGTTTGATCCAGCGATTCCTTGGTGATTTGGCTTTATACTAAAATCGTTGCCAAGGTGCTAGGCCTATTTTCAGCTTTTTGACTGAATTTATGTGGAAATCACTTCTTTTTGTATAAAAGCCTACTTTGGACTTGAAAATAGAAAAACAACAATTTAACAACATAAATGATGATAAAAGTCATGAAATTATTGGTAAAATCACCTTAAAATATAGCACAAATGACGACTTATCAAATACCCCAAAACTTAGACAATTGCTCGTCCCGCACAAAAGAGCATAAGATAATCAACTTTCATAAACAACATACATTTCAACTTTTCTAATGCCCAACTCTAACTTAAGTGGTTTCGTCCAATTTTTCATAAAATTTTCCAAATAGGGAACAAGAACACTTAAGCAAAGCAGGTTACTTTGAGTCAAGGTATTTTGACCACTTTCCCGAGGAATACTCCGCAAAATACTAGGCCTTATCGAGACTAAAGCCATCAATTACTCACAAATTACCGCGAAACTTTTAACAAGTCAAAAAACTTAATCTCTAAATAGGGCATTGAATACCAAAATTCCATAAAAAGAAAATTATGCAATCATTCCACTGATTATCTTTAAAATATCATTTGGGGTCGATAGGACTTTCTTTTGGGTTGTAAAGGCTAGGTTAGGTGAACAAGGATGGATATTTAAATGATTCATGCATTGGAGAAAATTAATTAATCTAGTTACAAGCACTCGAGCTAAATCTTTTTAAGGAGTTTTTATAGACTTCCTTACTCCATTTCATGTGGAACCAGTGGGACATTCTATTTTAAAAACTCATATTGGCACTTCTCACTTTCGCTATAATTAAGCTAGCTTCCCAATGTAGGCAATAGGATAATAAGGCTAATGGCTATAGGTTTCACAATGGGTGATGAAGAAATCTGGTTGATTTGGCTCAACTAGACTAACTAAGGATAAATTATAGGTGGGCTAGGGCTACGGGCTAAACAAACAATGTCTACGCCTTCCCCCAAACTTATTCTTAAGTTAATCCTCAATTTCAAATGGATGCAAACCTATTTTGGAAAATGTAGAGATTTAGTTGACTCTTATCCTAATGTGACCTTCTACCTGCTTCCATATCTAGTGTAGAGCCTCAACTCCACACTAGCACTCTTTGGTGTAGACTCAGTTAGTAGACCAATCACAAGAACATGATTTCTCACCTATGATCTACCTAAGGTCTGGTCCATTTTGGCAACATCAATCCACATATGAATTCTCAAATTGTCAACCATTATTCTAAGCTAGAATCGAGCATCCACATCAAGCTAAAAAACATGGATGAAAACAAAAAAAAAAAGAATTTACAAGTGTGGAAAGTGTACACAACCTACCAGTTCATCAATCTAATGAATAAAATGAAACCATATTACTTGAATTTCACCATAAAACTTGAAAAATTCTCAAAATTGCAAAAATTTTACCAAATCCTTACAATTCATCCATGCATTCCATCAAACCCGTATACCTTATACCCCCAAACTTATCTTGAATATGTCCTCAAAGTTCAAGAAAGTAAGACATCCAATACACATTCCAAAAGATAAATGGAATCTAATAATGAAAGATAAGAAATGAAATGAAATGAAATGGAGTAAAATAAGTACATGGATAAGTTGAAAATGCATGCAAATGATGTGTTGTGCGGTTATAGTACAAAACACAACATCATCATATTATGTCACCTCCGAATATATTACAAAAATAACAAGTTTCTTAGTTTCCCTCTCTCAAAATACATACAAAGACAAGAAAATCAACTCTCAGACTCACTGGAGCCGTCCTGTCGCTGCTCACTAGGCGGTGGGGTCTGGAATAGTGTCTATATAATATGTGAAGAATGGGACGATGAGGGTGCTCCATAATCCTTGTGTGCTCGATTAACTTGGTAGTTCGGCATGATATTGAATGGACTATCTGGTGTCGGTGGAGCTGGCTGCAAAGGTAATCATGCACACGCCGATGCCAAATGTGATAATGATATAAGAAACAATTGATCTCCATCTGATTATGGATAATAATCTCCTCTTAGGACATCTGTCCCAGTATTCCTCCTAGTGGTGGTGTAGATGAAGAAGCTCCCACTGTTGGGGCTCGTGCTCCTCTCCTCCTCCACGCGACTTTCTTAGCCTAGGTATCCTACTGCTTCTGAAGTCGAGCTGCTCTCTCTTTCTAATGCATACTCTTGATCATCCTCAGAATCATCCTCTTCCAGCTTCTCGTACCCATAGATATCATCATTGTTAATGGTTGACTGGGGTGGAATATCAAACTATAAACCATTGAGAGGAACTCCCACTTGTCGGCACAAGTCTGTGATAAGGAGAGGAAAGGCAAAATTCTCATTCTTCTTCGCGTCTATCCTCTATTTGATGACCTTGTTAATGAAACTCCCCACATTGATATGGTCGGTGCGAGTCCAAATGTGATAGAGCATTGCATAACGGGTTAGTGTGACATCTCTATGCCGAGTGGTAAGGTAAAAAGACGTATCAACAAAGTAAGACCACGCCTTAAGATTCTTCCTTAAGTAGGCCTTATCTAGGTGTTTAGGGTACTGAGAAGAAGCGTAATGCTAGTCATGGTAAGGAAAGCAAGTAAGAGCTACCCTATTAGTGTCGTAGGAGTAAGAAGAGTTGATGATGTAGTGCAGATGTGGGATTTCATGCACTCCCAAGTTCTCAAAAGTTGGTAGGCCATAATAGGCATTAATAGCCTGGGCACTATAATCAATAAGAACCCCTCAGACTCTAACACTCGCACCTCGTGCGGCAACATGTCCATTCGCGTAGAACTCGCGAACTGATTGCTTACATCCCTGGATCAAGTCTGGGTTATGGGGGTGTCTAGTCAATGCCTGATAGTCTTGGGTAAAGAACTCCCAACCCCTCTCTCTAATGATCGAAGTGACTCTCCTCTCATTTTTGGGTGTCTGGATCCAAAATCCCTTCTTGGCCGATAACTTCCTCATTTTCTTATCAAGGTTGCTATCATATCTCTTAGCGACCTTCTCACTGGTGAACAAAACTGGTCATATGGCTCAGGTACATCATGTGGGTGGGCTCTAGGCCTAAGTGGTGGAAAACGTCTACTCCTCATCCTAGGTACCAAAAAACCATTACACTTTCTTCTCTCCATAACACAAAAATAAAAAATAGGAACAACAAAATCAACCCGCACGAAATCACCATCGCAACAACACCTAGCAAATCATTTTATCCCATCCGGAAAACCAAAGAACATGGAGTTCAAAATACAAAGTTTGCTCAAAATGACTCCAAGCATTCAAAACCCAAGGCGAATAAAGTTTTGAGAAAATTCGCTTAAAAACTATTTTCAAAGTCTCGAAATCACACGAACGCTCAAATCAACCAAGATAGATGCAAATATCATTCCATTCATGAATTATCAAACCTCAAATTGAATTTATCTAAAGTGTCGACGGTATCAACCAACGTACAACAAAAGCCAAACTTTGGAAATTTAACTCTTTAATTAACATTCCCACACTTTCCCCTAAACTTAATCCATGTGATATTGATCAATTCAAAGCCACTGAAACACTGAAAATCAAAAATTGAATTTGAAATCCTGAATTTTCCAAAACAAATAGACTTTCCTTCAAAAAATTGAAGTTTATCACTTGTAATCCGACCAAATCACTCCAAATCATCTCACAAACAAAAGCCATATGGTTCTAACAGCCAATTTGACTCCTAGAATATACATTTTGCCTGAATTGGCCGAAGGACAACCCTACAACAATCATGAGAAATTCAAGAAATTAAAGGTGTTACCTACTCGAAAATGAGTTTCCAAGAGCATAAGGGAGCTTTTTGGCTTAGAATACATCTTATGAGGTCGAAAAATCGAACCCTAGCCCGCAATTTCGTAACGACGTTCGCCAATCTCGTGGTTTCGCGACTCAAAACGGTATCTAGTCGATGGAGAATCAAAAATTAGCGAGATTGAAGCTTTGAATCGGTGGATTTGATGACTGGAAATGGGTTTCCAAGGCTTGGGGCGGTGGCAGATTGCTAGGGTTTCTATGGGGAAGACGACAATGGGGTTCTGTCCACTTTAAACATTGGAATTCGAGCTCAACGCCGTATGTACAAATGTGACGATGCTAAGGAATCGCTGACCAAATCACTGGCAAATTTGAAAAATTAATAAAATTCCCTCTAGCACCCTACGCATACTTAAACATTGCTGAGAATTCGTTAGGCCTAAAGTAGTAGAATATTCTAAATTTTAAATATTCTCTTAGTGCCACCACAATGATATATGTACAACACCACAGCACTGTGACATAGCTAGCCTCGAAAAACAGATTAATTCCCAAAAAAAAAATTAGTGTGTGCACCTCCCTATATATGTAAATGATATCATACAGATGCATCAAATAAAAGTATACCTACCCCGAATTACGTCACCAAAAGTCGTTCAGATTTCAGTGCGTGCAAAACATTCCACAAATCTCTAATCAATCATTATGTCCCTGCAAAATTAAGAGGTATTAGAGATATGCAACAATTTCAATCAAACTTTAATTCCTCTAATTTAATCAACCCAAATCAACTTATTCAAATCCAAAGTTTATTCAAACTCAAAATAATTAAACCAAAATCACACAAAATAGCTAAGTAAACAAATGAATGAATGTTGGCTGCCTCCACAAAGCGTCGGTGTTTAACATCGATGGCTCGATGTTACCACTTCCTTGGACTAGTCAGAGTCCAAGTGAATCACATCAAATAGTGGCTTCCTTTCCTTGGCTAGAAGTGTAGACATTTTCTGACGCTTGATAGTTCCCTGCACCTTCTTCATGCACAACCTGACATTGCTATAAAGCACATCTCTGTCACCAATTTTGAATTTAACATTTTCATTGTAGACATCAATGTCACCTTTGGCTGTGTAGAGAAACGACATCCCAAGCAACATGGTGTTGATCTCATGAAGCCCTTCATTAATGACTGAGAAGTCTACCAGAAACTCCAGTTCTCGAAGTCTCACAGGTACCTTCCTCGCAGCTCCATAAATCCATGTAGGTACACCACTTTCTAGAAAAGCAACCTTGTTCGGGGTGCACTCAATGACTTCCAACTCAGCTGTCCACAAAAGTTTCATAGAAATGGTGTTCTCGAATGCTCATGTATCAACGATCGATGAATGCACCATTAGGCCCACTTTCCCAAAAATGCATGAGATATCGATGGATGTTGGTGGCTCTGCTTTCTATCTCGCATTGTAAATCTCCCTATGTCGGTAATTCTGTGTCAACTCCCAACTTTCAGGTATTATGTCCCTCTTTTCCTACTTCTTTCTCTTCTTCTTTCACTTCCTATCGCCCATCTTCTTCAAATGGTCTATGAAAAACTCCATACTATCCTATGAATCATCATCGGTAGGAGATAAAAATGTATATATAATGGAAACATTAAAGGGCAAGTCCAAACAGTCAGGAACAACAAAGTGAACTACCATATCATCATGCTCAAATGAAATGTTACCATTAAACATATCAATTTTAGCTCTGAACATTTTCATAAAAGGCCTCCCTGAGACAACCGAAGTAAGTTTCGACACCGAAATGTCCTCGTCGCGAATAGTCACGTCTTCCAACATATCAATCGGTCGGATTGAAGATCCATCTGCTAAATGGATTGTTATGTTAGTACACTTTAAAGCATAATCATGCATGGATAAAAAATAGACGATGACATGATATTTATGGATGCACATAAATCATTCATCACCTTTTCTACATGCAAACTTCCTACTGTGCAAGTAATGGTAAATATAACTAGATCACCATATTTATATGGTGTATATGTGTTACTTGCTAGGATATTCTCCTCTTCCTATCCAAAATGTCCTACGATGTCAAATGGCTCGCAAGATTCTTCGACCTCTTGCTGAATTTTCTCCTTCTCCTTCAACTCTATCTTGGTTTCCACATATTCCTGGGATTGGTCCTTGGTAATGAACATATACGTCTTCTGATACAATCTCCAAGGAAATGATGTCTTGTGTTGGATGGTATTAATCTATCCTCTTCTTTTAGTACTCTTCTTAGCTTCCTTTATCATTGACTATACGTTGACATGTGAAATAGCATTCACATGCGCGTTAAGGTTCGAAACTGGCTAGGATGGAAACTTTTCTTGGTTACTTGCTTAGCCTATCTGAGCTGACATGTCAAATAACCTAGCATACAATTCCTTGATCAAAGTTTCAGTCCCTAGCCTGGAACTACTATTGTGATAGGATCAACTGCTTCATCATCCCCTCTAAGGTGGGTCCCTGTAGATGAGGTGGCTGGCTATGTAGTGCTACTGGCATTGGTTGTCCCCTGGGCACAAAATTCTAGTAGTTCTATTTTTTGGCAGCATAGTCGAAGTTAAGATTTTTATCTTCCCATCATAGAAATTACTTTGCTGCTTAAATTGCCCTGATGGTGGTCCTGGAAACTGCCCTGCTGCCTTTACCTTCATAGTATCCTTGAAAAAAGGACACTCATCTGTAAAGTGACTCGACTTGGAGCAAATCCGGCAAGCTTTCGTTTTGCCCTTCTCTACCATCATCTGTTTGACCATAGACTTGAGCTTTGATAACTCGATCTTAAGTCTACTTTGCCCTGAAGATACCTAACCACTCATCTCTCACTGGTCGGTCTATACTACTTAGCTTGGTTGGCTACCTTTTCTATATATCCCTAGCCACAGTCGGTGTCATATCAGATAAACTATCATTACACACTATATCGAGAAGCCTCTTCTAATTATATGTGAGTCCTTCATATAACCTTTCCATTAGAGATTTCTCGTCGAGACCATGCCGAGGACATGCCCTGCACAACCTTTTGAATCTCTTCCAGTACTGTGACAACAACTCATCATCCTTCGTGATAATGTGTGATACCTCCCTCCAAAGCTGAGTGATCCTCCTAGCTAGCATTTAGTAATCTTGAAACTTCTGATGTAGCTCATTTCAGTTTCTGATCGAACCGGCCGGTAAGTGGAATAACAAGTCATATGCAGCATCCTAGAGACAAAAAGGAAACGCTTCAATCTCACTATATCAATATCAACTGTAGCAGGCATCATGCCTACTACCACCATCTCAAACTCCGTGAGGAAATTCGGAGGATCCTCTTTCTCTTTCCCGTGAAAATCAGGCAGCTTATGTATCCATCCTGACTTCAGCTTGAACTGATCGGCGGCAGCCAGTCACTCAATACATAGTGGTAACGAGCCTCCTTGGTGTTTGTTCATTTCCCTGAAAGTGAGCTGCCTTTCCTGCCTCGGTTCTTGCCCTGCATTCTGCTGGTTTTTTCGCCAAAGACACTTTCGCATGTAACTGGAAGATTCTGATTTATCACATTATCATCCATAGTCAGCCTTGACTATTCTCTCTTTCTATTAGTTATGTTCCTTCTCCGGTAAGTCCGATGAATTTTTGGATCATAGGGAACCAATGAATCTGCGAAAAGTGAACTTTGATGATCTGCAACATATAAAAAAACCTAAAAGAAAACAATTAGCACCAATCGCCGGTAATGGCGCCAAAAATTAATGTTATGTCGAACAGCACCAAAAATAGTCTCGCTTTCACCAATTACAATTGATTTATAGTACAGCAAGTATGAGGTCGAACCCACAGGGATTGGGATGTTAGTTTTTAAGTTTTGGGAAAATGGGGGTTTTTGAAAACAAAAACTAAATTATGCTAGAAAATCAAATGCAGGCAAAATAAAGAATATTAAAACTAAAATCAATAAATAAAAGACTCTAGACCAAGGCGTGAATTGACATTCTAGGGAACAGATTCGGTCGTCGATTTATCAAATGATTGTCATAATATTTATTCTCCTAGACATGCTTATAGTGACTCTCATCACCTCATTCTCCTATCGTTAGTGGAGGGAATGTGCGACACATCCACATACTTAACTAGACTTGTAAAGTCACCGGATATGCCGTAGGCTCTCAAGAAACTAGTAGCATTAACGAACCGTGAGAACACCTATCATGAGTGATAACTAGTGTTGAATTGCCCACCTGTCACGTGTGGAAATTAAAAACCATTTCCATCCATCACATATCCTAATTGCATATGGGTACACTAGTTGTCAACATACAAAGCCCTACTTGCCATCTAATGTAATCCCCTTACTGAGCGTTTGTAGGATCACTGGCGATAGTTTCTAATCGTAATCGTTGATAAGTTAATATTTAGACTCATATAAAGTATTATTTTAGTGGTATATTTAGTATAAATATCCCGAAATGAGCTCTAATTGATGGTATTTATGTATTTTCTAGTATACAAGGTATAAAAGAGACAAACGAGTGATTTCGTGAAGAAATGAGGCTAAAATACACGAAAGTAAGGTTGACGTCATGGCACATAGGCTTGACGATGTGGGAAGAGGCTAGACAGCGCGGGCACAATGTGGAGGACCAAGAAGAGAAGAAAAGGAGGACAACACTGCTAGTTCAGTGGCGGCGCCGTGGGCCAAAGCGGACAACGCTAGGGAGGTCAACACAAGGCATCAAATCTGCTGAGTGGGGAAAATTGAACATAAAGTGTCCGAAGCTGTCATGGCGTCGTGGCTTTACACACACTGTCGAATCACTTATGGACAGCGCCGAGACTAAAGAAAATAGAAAGTTAGAGTTTTATTTCGTGTGAAATTGTATACTAGGATTTCTAATTGTTTTCTTAAGTGTCTTAGGAGTATAAATAGGTATTAGGACGTGGTAAACTCACCAATTGTGATTAAGAGCAACCAATTATCATAGATTAGCATAGTTTTACTTTTTTCTTGAGTATTAAGAAAAATTGTGGAAGAGAAGACATTGAAGACTTATGTGTGGTTGTTCAGTATTGTTTTCTTTGATTTAATTAAAGTTATTCATTTAATCTTTGATTGCAATGAATACTATTATGTGCATGTTTGTTTCAATAAAGTGTGAGTAGTTCATTAATCTTAGGGATCAATGGATCATATGGTATGAATGTTATGCTAAAGTAGTTAGGAGTGGATTATAATGTTCAAAAATGCAATGGTTAGAATTTGTATTGATTCAGAGAGTAATGCTATGAATATCTTGATCACGTGTTTGTTGATATTAGGCTTTAGGAGTTATCGTGGCCATTGAAGCTTTTAAGCTGGATATGGACGATACAACCGTAAAAAATATAACCTCAATAGATAGTTATTAATTAGGGAGGCACGTATAGTAAACTTAATTGGTTATGAATCTAAAGATTTGGAACTTGAAGCGATGTAAAACTTATGTTATTTACACTAATAGATGGAGTTCTAGTTTGCACATTAGAATATTTTTCGTCACGACGGTAGGTTGAAGTGGATTTAAAGGAAATCTGTCTATTCTAATTAAGCATTGCACACACATAATGAAGATGAAAGAAGTGAGTTGAAAAGCATAATTATTCATTACCTAGGTGAAGTTGTGAACTAAGATCTTCTTAATGTAAGAATACAATTTATTTACATTAATTTGTTAGATTGGAATAGTTTAGTTTAAAACTTAAATAAAAAGGAATTCTTTAGCAATAGAGTAAATATGAATAAGTATAATAAGTGCAATACACCTTTCCATGAGGACGATATCCGTAATCAATGTAAGTTGATCACATTATTACTACATTCAAGCCGTTATACTTGCGGCCATGCATCAATCGCCGTGCACGTGCACTTACACAACAAAAGGGGAACTTAAGGCTTAAAACTGTAATCAAAAACCTCATAACAATGATTTAATTAAGAATACAAAAATCGGTGACAAACAAATTAATAATTGAAGTGCATAAACCTCTCGAAACCTATAAACCCCTAAAACTCAAACACTTTGGCCTAGATAATGGAACTTAGCCACTCATTATCATAAAGACAACTCTAGAATTTATTCAATCAATAAATCAAAATGTAAAATATAAAAATGAAATAAAAACTTACAAAGACCGAATGGTTAAATCCCAATTGTCTCCGCATAAGAATTCAAAAGTAAAATCTAACACAAAAGTTTTCCTCTCTGGAGTTCTATACATTTTTCGTCATTCTAGGGTCTCCTATTTATAGTAGGAATAAGATAGAATAAGATCTAAATGGAAATCTTGAGAAACGATCGAATTAGAAACTAACATTATCCCGATCTTTCTAGAGTCGTACGTTCATATAGCCACAACGCTGAAAGATCACTGCAATATCACTACGACACTTTGTTCCTGCCCATTTCTGTTTCGAATCAAAGCCAATGATTAGCCAGCGCCGTACGTACAAATGAAATAGCTATGAATGCGCTGAGGGTTTTCTCGAGACACGAGCTTTGTATTTCTCCTGGGTCTTCATAAGGCTTTTCACATAACGTTTCCAGTGAACCTCCTTCAATCCATCGATTCCTTAGTGATTTGGCTTTGTACTGAAATCGTTGCTAAGGCAATAGGCCTATTTTCAGCTTTTTAACTGAATTTTAATGGAAATCACACCTTTTTGTATAAAAGCCTATTTTTGATCTAAAAGCAGAAAAACAGTGATTTAACAGGATAAATGATGATAAAATTCATGACATTAGTGGTTAAATCACCCTAAAATATAGCACAGGTGACTTCCATCTAGTTCAGCCTTCCCTTTCGCATATATTGATCGCTATCCATTCTCCTTGCGTCCATCCCAGAAGCTGTACCAAAAATGATAATTAGTCTTTTATGTTCTCACCCTTTCTGTTCTGATAGTGAGGTTTCAAGCAGAGAACTTTGATTCTTTATGTAATATAGGTAAAGAATATAACAAGTAATCCTTATAATAGTGTGAGATATTTGCATCCTAAGTTAAGTAATCCTCCTAGCTGGCATGTAATCAACTTGAAATTTCTGATGTAGTTCATTCCAGTTCCTGATAGAATCGGGCTGCAACTGAAATAACCAATCTTATGCAACATCTTTGAGGCAAAAGGGAAATGCCTTTATTCTCACTAAGTTAGCATCAATTATAGCAAGGTTTATGCATACTACCACCAGCTCAAATTCAGTGAGGAACTTCTGAGGATCCTCATTCTCTTTCCAATGAAAATCATGAAATTTTTGTATCAATCATAATTTGAGCTCAAATTGACTAGGGGCAACGCTCTACGAAGTTGATTCGCTTCCCTAAATGTGAGCTCTCTATCCCACCTCAGTTCGTGCCTCGCATTCTACTGGTTGTTCTACCCGACATCCTTTGCAACTGGAAGATTATAATCTCTTCCATTTAGATCCATAGTCACCTGTGATCAGTGATGGCCCGTTCCTCCAAACACGGCACCGCCCGGCCTAATCCTGTCATTAAGCCCTAATCCACACCACATAGGACTTAACAACATATTAGTCAGCTTTTTGTCTCATTCAACTAGTTATACGTGTTTAGAATTAGTATAATTCATTTATCCTTATTCGTGATTTAAGAGTTAATTAAGACTTTTTATCATTTTAACATTATCAGTGGAAGACTTAATAAAATTGGCAGAAGCATTATCAAAACACCTACAGTGGAAACCACGTAAATAGACCCCATGAAACCAAACCAAGTAATGCATTCATCCATTAGGAGGTCTAGTCTCTCGTCCCAATATACAACTCAAAATCATACAAAAGACATAGGTAATAAATACACTAAATGATCACCTACAAAAGTACCATAAACTACTCACTGAGGGCTCAGAGATAGTCGTCGATCTTCTTCTTCCCTAGTCTGCTACTCGATAGATCTGCACCCACCGTCATAAAAAGGACAGTCGGTATAGTTAAGTAGAAAGTAAAGCTTGAAGGTTATTCATTTACATTTCCAAAATATACAAAGAATAGTAATTGAAAGCATACAACAACTATGAATAAGAATAACCTAAAGGAAAGTACGTAAATAGTTGCTAAGCTTCTACAAGGAATGACAGATAGAATGATCATGCAAATCTAGGTTTGGTTAACCATCATCCCCATGGACTCTAAACCTATATGTCACGCTAATAACATCATCTGTGTGGAGTGCCGACATCCTTAGGGACTCTAATCAAGTGAGTCACCTTTCTCATGAATTAAGTAAAACATCACTGTGTGGAATGCCAACATCTCCAGGGACTCTACCCCTAGGTATCGTGCAAGTCATAAAGTCAGGGCACCTACAAAGGTGGGCTCCTCAGGTCATGCTTATCGAAGAGTTCATGTTGAAGATTGTACAAACAAGTTTAACATAACAAACATATTGACAGGGGTATGTACATACACCAATAAGATAGTCAAAAAAATCATAGCATGCTATTAAGAAGACATTTCAATAGCTTCGAGATCAACAACAATAAAGGAATCCAAACATAAAACAAAACCAAAACAAGGATTGTCATGTGACAAGTCATTACACGACGATTATAGCCAAAAAAATCATAGACACGAAAGTATATACAAGACGTGACATTAAGAATATAAGATTAGCATTAAAATAGTCCAAATGACTGTATATTAACTCACTAAGAGAACGAAATGGAGAGATTGCCTCAACAGGTTTACTTACCCAAATACATGCAATTCCTAGCCTATATTATCTCTCGACCACTCCAAACTCACGTTCTACACCCTATAAGTCCTCTCTGAGCTCCTGAGGTGTCCAACCAATATTATTTAACTTGTTTTAGGTTGGTTGAGTGGTCGTAAATCCTAATTTTTCGCAATCAGTACCCTTATTACTTTGTTTATGTTGAAATCTACTTTAAAAAATAAAGACAGTTTCGGTGCAAAATCTTAAGAGTTGATTTCAATTAGCAAAATATAAAAATTACGTATTATAGTAGAAAGAGATTTTTTTCGAGCTATGTCTTATCTTTTCAGAACTATAAGGCTTGTGCAATTTCGATAAGAATCGGAGATATAGAAGTTTTACCACAATGACTCAAAACAAATTTTTTTCCAACTAGCAACTTTGTAAATTTCATTTCTCCTAAACCATAGCTTCCAAAATCATAATTTTTTTTACTAAAGCCTAAAAACATTTTCTAAAACACCATACTAAAAGATATGCTTAATTCAATAAGAAATGAGGGAGTTATGCTCAAAACAACAGGACATTAGCAAAACTGTGAACCCAAAGATTTCAGATTCATCATCAAAACTGAAGAGGATTTCTAGACATGAAAACATTTGAATTTCAAAATATTTCAGTAAAAAACGTTGTTTTCCTTTAAGATAGCTTTCAAATGCCACTAGAATGGATTCATTTCGATTTAAAATGAGGAAATTATGACTAAATACATAAACTAGTTCATAACAACAACGTGCAGAATTTTAAATTTTGTCTTACAATTTCAAAAATTCACAACTTTTTGAAAACAAAACCAAATCCAGAACTTCTTTATAATAGAAGTAGTGGGATCTCATAAGGAATCCAAATATGGAATTAGATTTTGAAAACAAAGTCATTTGCCTACTGAAATTGCTGAAAAACCAGAATGAACCAAAACTTACAATTTTTGTTTGAATTTCACAGAGTGGTGATAGAGATTGATTTACCTTGTCGTGGAGCTTCATTAACTTGTTCCATCTCTTCCTAATTCTCTGAATCTCCACTGAGACTTGTTAGATCATCTCTCCAGAAATTCTTTTCTCCTTTTGCATGCAATTGAAATGGTTTGTATGAGATTTCCAATATCACATGCTTTTGTAGTAGTGAGGTGCATTTGTAACCCTTGATCTTGTATAAACAACCATCCCTAGGAAAATCTAAGAGCTCACATCTTGGTCCTATAATCCACTACAACACCATACTAACACAAACACTAACTAAAGTTTCTTAGTGATAGTGACAACACGCGTCCCGAGGCATATTAATGCTTAGTGTTTTATTTTCTTAACTTACGCCTCATTTACATAAATTCAACAATAGACACATTAGATAAGTTATATTAATCATATGAAACTAAATTATGACTTACCACATCACTATCTACCCCATTCTCATGTTGGCACACCTCTCGAGGTGTGTCTCTGCTTGCGCGCCAAACTTACAAAATACAACAGTAAATAAATATTTTCGGGTATAGTGTACACACATACATCACACTAGGCATCCATCACTCAAATATATTTCTTGGTCCTTACGCCGAGTATTGGAATCGTGTACTCGCTCTCGGGTCACGTCACGAGTCGGTAACCCTGATTAGGGATTGATTTACTATTAGTAAATTTTGGGTCATTACAATTTTCCCAACTAATAGAAATTCATCTTCGAGATTAAACTTGACTTAATCATATGTTTTATCTCATAATTCAATCCTATCCCTAAAAGTGGAGTCACTCCCCAGTCGACTATTAGTTCTTCATCTTTTAAAAATATGGGATAACTTATTTCAATATTCTAATTATAATTACCCTAGCCAGAATTTCAAATGATACTAGCCCCAAAGCTCGTACTTCTCAATTACCACAGGTGGATCCACTGGCCATTTAACATGGGTTCAAATATTACGGTGGGCAAGGCAATGCTTAGCTATAACATACACATTATCACAATATATGGCACTTTGGTCATACTACTCAAGAGAAACCTTACAAGTCATAATTTTCTTTTAAGAGTTTTGAGTGTGCATATCAAGCAACACTACTTCCATTGTCTCAATAATCCAACTCATGAAACATGGATTATGTTAGGTCGCTCTTGACCATTTAATCATCAACTCTCTAGCAAATCATCTTGTGCAAGCTACTGTTGCATTCATGCATGACAGTACGTGCATAATCCAAAAATAGATAGAAGCTTACCCTCGATACGGTCGCATGCCCTCTCTGGGACTTGCTCTGCCACTACGTGGGCTCTCTCTCTAGCCTGTGGTTGTATCATAGGTTGTTCTAAGCTTGGGATTTGTGGACATATCTGACCTTATGTCCAGTCGGCCCACACCTGTAACAATCCGGTGGTCTACTCAGTGTTGTCGAGACCACCTCACTGTGCATCGACCTTTGTCTTTATGGTGACACGTATAGTTCTCCATTTTCCCTTCGTCCCTGCGGACTGATGTTGCTACCTCTAAATCTGCTCTCAGTCCTTGTTTGAAAGTAATATGCAGGTTATAGACACTGCTGACTAATGTGTCCACTCTAACAACATCTAAAATAAGTTGGTTGTATCCTTCGTTATGTAACCATAGCCTGGCTTTGTATTGAGCTTTGCCTTAGTTTTGACGCATATCGGCCTCTGTCCCTTGTTGTCTATCGAATTTGCAACGACAACAGTGCATGTCTTGCCAAAGTGGATAAGAATACCTATTCACTGACTCTGGGTAACTGCGTAAGTTATGTCCCTCTTTATCACCTTTGAAATATGATGCATGCCTCATATGCTCTGTCATGGTGGTTGGTATCGCCAATCCAGATCCCTTGGATCCCTCATTCATTCTATTACGTCCCTTGCCTATCTTTCTCTTCATATTGCTCTCTATCGGAGCTGGTGAAGCCAAATGTGCTTGCATCATCGCAAGGAGCTTTGTCAACTGTTATCTAAGAGCAGTGATTTCGTCAGTCCAACACCGCACGTAGTCAGTTGTAATAATAAGAGTCTCAAACGCCAGAAGTACTGCAGTCGAAGTAGTGGTGGTGGTGGTGGCCTGTGTGAGAGTGGTAATGCGTGCTGTCATAAAAGATATGAAATCAGCCAACTACTGACCCTGTGCTGCAACTCTATCGGATAGCCTCTGAAAATCCTCAGCCGATACCATTTGCTGGCTACCGCTAGTGCCATCATCTCCACCCTATCTACCATTGTAGTATGCATGTTGTTAGTGATCGCGACATCAACTACTATGTAAATATCGCGTATATATACATACAAAACATAACATATACACATAGCAATCCTCAACTCACATTCGCTCATTTCCTAACTAATAGTTTCTAGGCAAGGACCTTCTGGTTTCCACATCTAAATTTTTTGTTTTACTTAAGTTTCTTCTTGTACTTAACGAGAACATAGACCCTAATAGCTAATGTGATGTTGGTATCACATTATAGAATAAACAATACTCCATTGCCTAAGCTGTACAAGCTTAGGCTTTGAAATCAACTGTGACGTTGGTATCACAATTTCGGACAATTCTATAAATTGTCCCTAAGGTTCTTATACATATGTTCTGATACCAACTATGACGGCTCGTCCATCCAAACACGGCATCGCCCTGCCTAATCTCATCATTAACCCTTAATCCATTCCACATAGGACTTAACAATGTATTAGTCAATCTTTTGTCTCATTTACCTTGTTATACGTATTTAGAATAAGTATTATTCATTTATCCTTATTCATGATTTAGAATTAATTAAGACTTTTTACCATTTTAATATTATCAACGAAAGACTTAATCAAATTAGCGAAAGCATTATCAAAAAACCTACCGTGGAAACCAGGTAAATAGACAATCACATGAAACCATGCCAAGTAATACATGCTTCAGTCGGAAAGTCTAGTCTTTCGTCCCAATATACAACCCAAAATCATACAACAAGACAAGTAATAAATACACTAAATGATCACCTACAAAAGTAACATAAACCACTCGCCCAGGGCTCATAGGTAGTCGTCGATCTTCTCCTTCCCTGGTCTGCTACTCGATAGATCTGCACCCACCGTCGTAAAAAGGATGGTGAGCACAGTTAAGTAGAAAGTAAAACTTGAAGCTTATTCATCCACATTTCCAAAATATACAAAGAACGGTAGCTAAAAGCATACAACAACTATAAATAAGAATAAGCTAAAGGAAAGTATGCAAATAGTTGCTAAGCTTCTAAAAAAGAATGATAGAAAGAATGATCATGTAAATCTAGATTTGGTCAGCCATCATCCCCAAGGACTCTAACCCCTTGTGTTACGCTAATAACATCTGCTGTGTGGAATATTGATATCCCCAGGGACTCTAATCATGTGAGTCGCACTATTCTTGAATTAAGTAAAACATCAGATGTGTGGAATGCCAACATCCCCAGGGAATCTAACCCCATGTATCGTGCAACTCATAAAGTCAAGGCACCTACAAAGGTGGGCTCTTCAGGTCATGCCTATCAAAGAGTTCATGTTGAAGATTGTACAAAGGTGTGTACATACACCAATAAGAGAGTCAAACAAATCATAACATGCTATTAAGAAGACATTTCAATAGTTTCGAAATCATCAATAATAAAGGAGTCCAATCATAAAACAAAAGCAAAACAAGTAATGTCATGCTACAAGTCATTACACGATGATTATAGCTAAAGAAATCATAGACACGAAAGTATATACAAGACTTGATATTAGAAATATAAGATCATTATTAAAATAGTCCAGATGAATGTATATTAGCTCACTAATGGTATGAAATGTAGAGAATTGCCTCAACAGGTTTACTTACCTAAATACATGCAATTCCTAGCATATATCATCTCTTGACTACTCCAAACTCGTGTTCTACACCCCGTAAGTCCTCTTTAAGCTCTTAAGGTGTCCAAAAAATATTATTTAACTTGTTTTAAGCTGGTTAGTGGCCTTAAATCCTAATGTTTCACAATCAGTCCCCTTATAAATTTATTTATTTTGAAATCTACTTTAATAAATGAAGACAGTTTTAGTGCAACAGCTTATAAGTTAATTTTAACTACCAAAACATTAGAAATATGTATTGTAGTACAAAGGTAAGTTCTTAGAGCTATGTCTTAGCTTTCCAGAACTATATGGTTTGCACAATTTCAATAAGAATTGAAGGACATATGGAAGTTTTACCACAATGACTCAAAACAGTTTTAGACTCCAACCAACAACTTTGTAAATTTTATTTCTTCTAAAACATAGCTTCGAAACTCATTATTTTTAATACTGAAGCGTAAAAACTTCCCTAGAACATCATACTAAAAGATTATCTCAATCCAATAAGAAATGAGGGAGTTATACTCAAACCAGCATGAAATTAGCAAAACTGTGAACCCAAAGATTTCAAGTTTATTATCAAAGTTGCTGAGAATTTTAGACATGAAAACATTCGAATTTCTAAATATTTCAATAGGTAAACATTGTTCCCCTTTGAGTTGGCTTTCAAATTCCACCAAAATGGATCTATCTCGATTTAAAATGAGGAAGCTATGACCAAAATACAAAAATTGGTTCATAACAACAACTTGCAGAATTTCTGTTTTGACTAACAACTTCAAAAATTCATAACCTTTTGAAAACAAATCCAAATCTAGAACTTATTTATAGTAGAATTAGTGGAACCTCACAAGAAATCCAAATATGAAATTAGATTTTGAAAACAAAGTCATTTGCCCACTGAAATTACTGAAAAATCAGAACGGAACCAAAACTTACAATTTTTGTTTGAATTTCACAAAGTGGAGATAGTGATTGGTTTATCTAGTTGTGGAGCTTCATTAACTTGTTTCATATTTTCCCAATTCTCTAAACTTCCACTTAAACTTGTTAGATCATCTTTCCAGAATTTTCTTTCTCCTTTTGCATGCAATTGAAATGGTTTGTATGAGATTTCCACTATCTCATGTTTTTATAGTAGTGGGGTGCATTTGTAACCCTTGATCTTGTATAAATAAGCATCCCTAGAAAAATCTAAGAGTTGGTCTTATAATCCACTAAACCATCAATGCTAACACAATCACTAACTTAAATTTCTTAGTGATTGTGATAACACACATCTCGAGGCATATCAATGCTTAGTGTTTTATTTTCTTAACTTAGGCCTCATTTACATAAACTCAACTATAGGCACATTAGATTGGTTATATTAACCAACAACAACAACAACAACAACAACATATCCTCAGTCCCAAATTAATTGGGATCGACTACATGGATTAAACTTTTTCATTGTGTTCGATTAAGTGCAATTGATGGTGAGCTTTCCAAACCATTCAAATCCCTCATAATTAATGCATCCCGTGTTAACTTTGGTCTACCCCTACCTCGTCGAATTTCAACAAAAATCTATATCAAGCATACATATACATCCACTATACATAGATTTCTACAAAAATATGTTTCTGATCTATGTACTTGATCGACTCGACCTAATTTGGAGTTGATGCTTATGTTGTTGTTGTTTTACCTCCTATTAATCTACTACTTTCAATAAGTAATAAATATATAATTAATATTTTAGTATAATTTCATAATAAAATACTTTATTTATTTAACTTTACAAATTCTAAATCTTATTAGAGTTTGTTTGATACTTGGTATGCACCACTAGAGTTCGATAGTTTGATGGTGGAAAGCATGAAATATTATATAGACTAATATACGTATAATATATAAACTTACATATAGCATATCGTATGGTATACATGTATGGATATTTAATAAATATTTTTAGTTAATATATGAGGATCATCATGGGGATTCTCTACAGGGATCTCGAACGGGGATTCCCCAAAGGACTCGTGGGGATATTTTATTCTCCATCCCGCGTGCGGAATCAATTTTCCCTTATCCCTGCCCTCATCCCCATTAAAGTCCCTCATCTATGTCCTCGTCGGTGGGGATTCCTTGACCTATTGATACCCTTAATCCTTGCACTGAGAATCAACTGTCCCCCATCTCCGCCCTCATCCTCATTTTAATTCCATGTCCCCACCCTATTGATACCCATAACTCCCACTTAAGTAAATAAATATGTCTATTTTGTCAGTTCTGACTTGTCCATTTCTAGAAAAGTCACCACCGACACTAGGGATGCAAGCGGAGTGGGGAATCCCCGCGGGGGACGAGGATTCCCAACACAAGGATGTGTATGGAAAATTTAAATAGGAAGAGGGCGGAGATGGGGATAAAATCTCATACCCGCATAGGTACGGGGATAGAGAAAAAGATATATCCGCAGGGATCCCCATGGGGATTACCAATAGGGATACCCACATGTAATCCCACAGAGGTCCCGATATATATACACATACTAGTTTCTGGAACGTGCTACGCACACTTGAACCCACTCGCTACGCTCGTGGGAATTAAGTTAATCTAATAATCTATTTTTATATTTCAAAAAGTATACTACTTCATTTTTATTCAGAATTTTTTGATAATTAATTATAACTATTTGGATTTAATAGCGGGTAGGCCCTTAATTAAGGTTAGAATAGTAAATTTAAGTGAAGGTTGAAAGACTTAATCAAGCGTAAAATAATAATTTTAAGTGACAGTTGAAAGACTTAATTAAGAGCAGAATAGTAAATTCAAGTGACGGTTGAAAGATTGGTTATTCGTGCTTATTAAGTATAATATAATATATCCATACAATATATAAAGTGCGAATAACCATTCTGTAGATCGTAATCAAAATTACCCTTATGACATTTATCATCAATTTTTGGGTTTGTTTGCATTGAGTGTCGGCTCTGTTCGTTTCCAATTCGAGATCATCTTCTTCCTTGCAAATTTGCAATCTTCGGTCTACATCATTAATACCCTTTTGAACTCTGATTCAATTATTGTTAATCAAATTAGAAACTCCTGAAACCAATTTGTTAGTGCTACTCTCTTTCCTCTTTGCTCTTTGTGACTCTCTCTATATTTGATTTATTTATCTTAGAAATAAGTTCAAACTCTCTCAATCTAATTGAACTTACACACTCTCTCTCAACCATGCGAATCTACTTATTTGGAAGTCGGTATTAATGAGCAGCTTATAACTTACATTGCAGAGGCTAATAGGTCGAAAATAGTGCAAACTTTTGGGTTTATCCGTCTCAAGAATTAGAGTAATCAGAGACCTATTAGTCGAGTTTTCAACCATTCCATAGATGAAACAGTTCCTAATCAGATTGTAGACCGAGTTCCCTACCACATTCAAGTTCTTCTGAAAGATAAAATTGGGTACAGTTAATTCATGGCACTTTATTAGGAGCCATGGTAAATAGCGTCGAACGTATTTCCTCATTTGAAATTGGACTTTCCATCCTGTTGAGCAAGCCAAGAAATAATGGAGGAAATCTACCCCGTATGGTATAGGGGAGGCCATTCCAGGAGACACCTACATATACATTATGGAAGAAAGAGAAGGCATCCTATTTAAATATATATTGATCCTCACACCAAATTCCTGATGAAATAATGAGACCCATAATCCTTTGTCTTCTCGCTTTATGATTTACTCTAGCATGAAAAAATAAGGTGTTCCTATCACCCAGCATAGACCAATCCTTGTTTGCCTGTTAGTGCCGCAACAAATCTTTTTAGAGAATGACATTTTCCAACTCGTCTCGAAGCTTTCTATCTAGTTTCAACAAGTTCGGTGTCCTATGAGTCTCAAATTCCTTTTCAATGCTCCTTAAACGTGCCAAGATCACACACTTTCTTTGGAAAATATTAGCAAAAATCTCCTTGTTCCATTTACTTGCTTGCAAAGAGAATAGGGATAGTGCCTCTTATAGCAGTAAGGAGCTAGCCTAACTTTCCTTAACAAATTTCTTCCACTCCAGATAGGTTTCCTAAGCGAAAAGGAATTTGAAGAATTTTTGCTTATGTTGCTCCCCATCACTCACATTAACATTCATAAGGAGTGGGCAGTGGTCAGGGTAGAGTTTAGTCAGATGAGTGAGAGAAGGTGGAACATATGAGTCACCCCAAATAGCACTAACAAGTTTTCGATCCAAGTGTTCTAGACCATGTATAAGAATGAGCCTAGAAGGAAAGCTCTAGGAGTCCCGCATGATCAACCCAACTTCGAAATTTCATGTAAATATGAGTTGGTCACGATCTAACCATTTTATCTATCTAATGCAATATCGAGTTGAAATCCCCTACCAGGAGCCACAGCGCAGATGAGCTAAGAGATAAGGCATCTGTAGCCTCCCAAAGACGATGACGACTAATTGGATTTGGGCTACCATAAATCGCAGTGAACAAGAAAGATGTTTGCATACCCCCTGTGAACTCTTAGATGTATGAACTGCCAGTGGTTTTGGAAAATCGTAATTGAGATATCATCTTTCTAAAGAATCCAAATACCACCAAAGAAACCTTGAGCCTCAAGTCTATGCGACTTCTCAATTTGAAGTTGTTCGATCTATCTATCCACTATGTTGGATGGTGGCTCAAACTCCCTTCATTGGAGTCGAACTCAAATTGGTATTATGGATAATGTTGGATAAGGCATGAAGATATGACTTGGTGTCCAATTTTATGTTTGATTAGTGTTAAACATGTATTGGAAACGTGATTGACATGACATGGTGGTCAAACTGGAATTGTAGATAAAGTTGAGTTTGATTTTTAATCAAATCCATGTATTAGCCGATTGTTCACTTGACTAGTTTATATATGGGTGTGTATATTCTATCAAAAGCATAGTGTTAGGGAGTGTTTGAGAGCCGAGAGTTGTGTCGTAGCGATTACGTGAAACTTTGAGATTGAATCTTGTTGAGATTTCTAATTGGGGTTTAGATATAGGAAATTCTTCCTTTGCGTACTAAACTATTGATAGTGAATTACATTATTTTTTGCCCGTGATTTTTTACCCAGATTTTGGGTTTTCCAAGTAAATTCTTGGGTTCATCTTTTCTCTGTGGTCTAATTATCTTTGGGTGTATTTGTGTGACAGCAATTTGGGTATTCCGTGGTGATTTGTCACAACAAATCGGTATTAAAGCCAAGATTCAGATCTGACGGGTTACAAAATTAAGGTGATGTTTTCAGAGATGTCGAAGTACACAAGTGCAATGAAGTTCGATATGGAGAAGTTTGACAGGGAGATAAATTCTGGCTTATGGCAAATTCAAGTGAAAGATTTGTTGATTCAATCTGGGCTACGTCAAGCGTTGAAGGATCGTGGGAAGGAAAGTGATGAGAATTAGGAAGAGTTGGATTTGAGGGCGGCGAGTGTCATAAGACTTAATTTGCTAAAAAAATCTTTCATACATGAGGAATATTTCTTCAACAAAAGCACTTTGGGAGAAATTGGAGACTATGTATATGACGAAAAGCATGTCAAATCATTACTACATGAAGGAGCAGTACCATCACCTGAATATGGATGAAGGTACAAGTATTACTGATCATCTTAAAGCAAGTATTACTGATCATCTTAGTGCTCTAAACGAGGTTGTTTCAAAACGTGAGATGTTTGAAGAGCAAGTCAGTAATGAGGATCAGGCACTCAAACTCATCTGGTCACTTTCACCTTCGTTCAAGCAAAAGAAGCCAACGCTAATGTATGGTAAGGAAACCATTAGTTTAGCAGAGGACACTTCCATATTAATATTTAAGGAGAAATTGATGAAAGGCGAAAATAACGATTTATCTAAAAGCTTGAGTTTGGTAGCTGTTAGGAAGGGTTCAGAGAAGTACGGGAAAGTAGTTTATTGGATATGCGATCAACCAGGGCATCTTAGGAGAGACCATGGGAATAGAAAAGGTAAAGGAGCGAGTTCAAAAAAAAGCTCTGGTTCAACAAAGGGGGATTCCAATGTTGAAGGTGATGACGCTGACGATTTGTTAGTTCTCAAGACTGATCGTAATTATTCTATGTATCAATCAAAGAATAGGATTGGTGATCAGAATGGAGAATAGATAATTAACACCGAGGCCACAGGGCATGTTTGCGTACATAAGGCATGTATCGGCAATTATGCAAGTTTTACGGGTGGCAAAGTTATGTCGATGGCTTATGGTTCTCTTCGACCGATATTGGGAGTCGGTGAAGTTCAGTTGAAGTCGTTTGACAGACCCGTTATAACGCTTCGAGATGTTTGACATGTGTTAAGTTGTACTTAAAATCTAATTTCTCTTTTCTAATTAGATTATTAGGGTTACAGATACTCCGGGCGAGGTGGAGTATTGAGAATATTTCGAAAGTCTTCGTTGGTCATGAAAAGTGTGAGGAAGAAGAACTTGTTTGTTTTCATACAGAAACATGAAGCAAGGTCTGGGCCTCAAAAGTTGATCAAGAAGTGGGTTTTGGTTCTTAGCAAGTCCAAAAAGGCTGGATTGGACTTGGTTCATTCTCGATGTTGAGAATGGTGGCTCGAAAAGGCAGTGTGGCAAGAACAACGTGGTGAGTTTTTGCCAAGGTGAAGATTTGTCAGATCGGTGACTCAAACTTTTATAATTGGAGTCAAACTCTAATTAGTATCATGAATAATGTTGTATAAGGCATGAAGATATGACTTGGTGTCCAATTTTATGTTTGATTAGTGTTCAACATGTAGTGGAAACGTGATTGACATCACGTGGTGGCCAAACTAGAATTGTAGCTAAAGTTGAGTTTAATTTGTAATCAAATTCATGTATTAGCCGATTGTTCAATTGACTAGTTTATATATGGGTGTATTCTTGTGACTGTGATCTTGGGTATTCCGTGGTGATTTGTCACAACAAATTGGTATCAGAGCCAAGATTCAGATTTGAAGTGGTTACACAATTAAGGTGAAGTTTTCAGAGATGTCGAAGTACACAAGTGCGATGAAGTTCGATGTGGAGAAATTCGACGGGAAGATAAATTTTGGCTTGTGACAAATTCAAGCCAAAGATCTGTTGATTCAATTTGGGGTATGTCAAACATTGAAGGGTCGTGGGAAGGAAAATGATGAGAATTTGGAAGAGTTGGAATTGAGAACGGCGAGCATCACAAAACTCAATTTAGCAAAGAATGTTCTTTCGAATATTAGGAATATTTCTTCGACGAAAGAACTCTGGGAGAAATTGGAGACTATGTATATAACAAAAAGCATATCAAATCATTTCTACCTGAAGGAGCAGTACCATCACCTGAAGATGGATGAAGGTACAAGTATTATTGATCATCTTCATGCTCTAAATGAGATTGTTTCCAAACTTGAGGAGTTGGTAGAGCAAGTCAGTAATGAAGATCAGGCGTTCAAACTCATCTGGTCACTTGTGCCTTCGTTCAAGCACGTGAAGCCAACATTAATGTACGGGAAGGAAACCATCAGTTTAGTGAATATCATTACCATATTAATATTTGAGGAGAAATTAATGAAAGGTGAAAACAACGATTTATCTGAAAGCTCATGTTTGGTAGCTGCTAGGAAGGGTTTCAAGGAAGTACGAGAAAGTGGTATGTTGGATATGCGGTCAACCAGGCCATCTCATGAGAGACTGCGGGAATAGAAAATGTAAAAGAGCAGGTTCCGCAAAAAGTTCTGGTTCAACAAAGGGGGATTCTGATGTTGAAGGTGACGACGCTGAGAATTTGTTAGTTCTCAAGACTGATAGTAAATATTCTATATGTCCAGCAAAGAATATGATTGGTGATCATAAGGGAGAATGGATAATTGACATCGGGGACACAGGGCATGTTTGCGTACATAAAAGATGGATCATTAATTATGCAAGTTGTTTGGGTGGCAAAGTTAAGTCAATGGCTGATGGCTTTTTGCGACCGATATTGGGAGTCGGTGAAGTTCAACTGAAGTCGTTTGAAAACGCGTCATAACACTTTGGGATGTTTGACATGTGTCGAGTTGTACTTAAAATCTAATTTTTTTTTCCAAAGGGTTATAGGTACTCCGGGCAAGGTGGAGTATTGAAGATATTTCAAAAGTTTTCTTTGATCATGAAAGGTCTGAGGAAGAACTTGTTTCTTTTGGTATAGAAACATGGAGCAAGGTCTGGGCTTCACAAGTTGATCAAGAAGTAGGTTCGGGTTGGTAAGTCCAAACAGGATGGATTGGACTAAGTTCATTCTCGGTGTTGAGAATGGTAGCCTGAGAGAGTGGTGTGGCAAGAACAAGGTGGTGAGTTTTTGCCAAGGTGAAGATTTGTTGGATCGGTGGCTTAAACTCTCATAATTGGAGTCAAACACTAATTGGTATCATGAATAATGTTGGATAAGGCATGAAGATATGACTTGGTGTCTAATTTTATGTTTGATTAGTGTTTACCATGTATTGGAAATGTGATTGACATCACGTGGTGGTCAAACTGGAATTGTAGCTAAAGTTGAGTTTAATTTGTAATCAAATTCATGTATTAGTCGATTTTTCACTTGACTAGTTTATATATAGGTGTGTGTGTATGCCATCAAAAGCATAGTGTTGGGGAGTGTTTAAGAGCCGAGAGTTATGTCGTAGTGTACGTGCCTGCGAGCAGGTATGTGACACTGTGAGATTGAATCTTGTTAAGGTTTCTATCTGGGGTTTAAATAGATGAGGTTTTTCCTTTCTGTACTAAACTATTGATAGTGAATTACCTTGTTTCTTGCCCGTGATTTTTTACCCTGATTTCGGGTTTTCCACATAAATTCTTGTGTTCATCTTTCTTTGTGGTTTGTTTATCTTTGGATGTATTCGTGTGACTGCGATCTTGGGTATTCTACAGTGATTCGACACAACAAATTGGTATCAGAGCGAAGATTCAAATCTGAGGGGGTTACACAATTAAGGTGAAGTTTTCAAAGACGTCGAAATACATAAATGGGATGAAGTTCGATGTGGAGAAGTTCGACGAGAAGATAAATTTTTGTTTGTGGCAAATTCAAGTCAAAGATTTGTTGATTCAATCTGGGCTACGTCAAGCGTTGAAGTGTCATGAGAAGGAAAGTGATGAGAATTGGGAAGAGTTGGAATTGAGGGCGGCGAGCGTCACAAGACTCAATTTCGCAAAGAATGTTCTTTCGAATATGAGGAATATTTCTTCAGTGAAAGGTTTTTTGGAGAAATTGGAAACTATGTATATGAGGAAAAGCATGTCAAATCGTTTCTACCTAAAAGAACAGTACCAACACTTGAAAATGGATGAAGGTACAAGTATTACTGATCATTTTAGTTCTTTAAATGAGATTGTTTCGAAACTTCAGGAGTTGGGAGAGCAAGTCAGTGATAAGGATCAAGCGCTCAAACTCATCTAGTCACATCCGCCTTCGTTCAAACACATAAAGCCAACACTAATGTACAGGAAGGAAACCATTAGTTTAGCAGAGGTCACTACCATATTAGAATTTGAGGAGAAATTGATGAAAGGTGAAAACAACGGTTTATCTGAAAGCTTGAGTTTGGTAGCTGCTGGGAAAGGTTCCAAGGAAGTACGGGAAAGCAGTTTGTTGGATATGCGGTCAACCAGGGCATCTCGGGAGATACTACGGGAATAGGAAAGGTAAAAGAGTGTTCTGCAAAAAATTTCGATTCAACAAAAGGGAATTTCGATGTTGAAGGTGGTGACACTGACAATTTGTAAATTCTCAAGACTAATAGTAATTATTATGTGTCCAGCAAAGAATAGGATTGTTGATCAGAAGGGAGAATGGATAATTGACAATGGGGCCACATGACATCTTTGCATACATAAGGCATGGATTGGTAATCATGCAAGTTGTACAGGCGGTACAGTTATGTTGATGGCTTATGGCTCTCTGCGACCGACAGTGGGAGTTAGTGAAACTAAACTAGTAAATGGATATTATGCTTATTATATTATGAACAAACCTATGTAATTTGGTCATAACTCGCTCATTTTAAATCAAAATGAACCTAATCGGGTGGCATTTGAAAGCTAACTCAAAAGGGAACAACTTTTTCCTACTAGGATTTTGTAGTTCAAATATTTTCATGTCCAAAAGTGCTCTACAAATAAGTGATTGAATAAATTACGAGATTTTTGAAACTATATTGTAAATGGTATAACTCCCTAATTACTCATCTAAATGATGTCATCTTTTAGTATGATTTTATTTGTTATGTTAGCTGCCTTGTGACTAAAAGTCACGAATTTTGAAACTATAAATTGGGAGAAATAAATTTTCTAAATTTGCTGGTCAGATTAGGTTCCAATTTGAGTTGTGTTTAGTAAAATTGCGATATCGCTTTCTTTTTTAATCGGAATTTCGCAAATCAAAACTTTTCGAAAAGCTAAGTTAGAGATCAAAAACTTTGTACAAGGGAAGATGTTGATATTTGGACAATTTCATGCCTAAAAGCGTGCTGCAATACATGACTAAAATTTCAATAAAGGATTGTTTTGGGTTAAGGTTCCTAAACCCATTTGACCTGACCTAAACCTAATTTATTTGAATTAGTTTGATGTCGGGAACTTAAAGAAGAGTTGAGAGTTCAGATACGTGATACGAGGTATTGAGAGGCCGAAATAGCTTAAAAATTGCATGGATTGTAAGTAAATTGATTGAGATATTTATTTACATTTCATTCCTATTTACTTGTCCACTTCCAGTCATTTGGACTGATTTGTCATTGTATTCCATATGTCATGACTTATTGTCCTTTCTCATTTCATGAGCTTGCTTTCATGGTATAGATTGTTGATTAAATGATTTTATTGACTCCAAATCATGTGCTATGTCATTTTGATTGTTAATACATGTGGTCAGTGAAATAGCATGCTATTAGGTAGGTGTTACATAGTGTTGAGAATCTATTTCCATTGTGCAAAAGGTATGCAATTACTTTGTTGGATTCTCAAACCGTGTTATCCATTGAAATATGTAAGTAGTTCTTGTATCTAGGGCCATTTTATGATAGAGGTTCGGCTGACATACGGGGGTCATTATACTTCCAGGGTGACCGAGATTTCCCTACTATCTTGCACAGCACACGAGAAATGAGTCTTGGGGTTGTTGACAAGTATAACTTAGGTGACATCACGGGGTATGGGACCCGGGGTTGTTGGCAAGTATATATCCCAAGTGATTGGCACCAGCGAAAGGTTATAAAGGCAAAGAGGCAAAGAGCACTACTCAGACCTTTATATTGATGTAGAGCTCAGCTCCATCCTTATATAGTGGAAAGGCTTATGTGATGAAGATCACAGCTGACCGGCCCTAGATCATTACTACTTAGCTGAGTGACAGTTTCATTTTGTTTAACTAAAGCATCTCTTTGCATGTTCTCTTTTCAGCATAGTTGCTATAATCATGCATTTATATACTTGTTACATATTTGGGAATATGAACTAATGTCTTTCAGTGTTACTTTCTATTTTCCTGTACTTACCGTCCTTTTTTATGATGGTGGGTGCAGATCGTCGAGTAGTAAGCCAGGCAAAAAGAAGTTCGGTGACTACCTCTGAGCCAGTGGAGTGCTGCTACACCAAATTTGGTAAGTTTTGATGTTGATGTATTACTTTTATATATATTTCATATACTTTTAGGGTTATTTATTATGGGTTGAGAGACTAGTACCTTGACCATACATATGATGATATGTTATCGCCGTTTATTATATATATGTATACATGCATGTGACTTTATTTCTCTGGTTTTTCCACAATTGTTAGGTATCACATTAAAAGCTTATACTAATTTGTTAAGACTTCCACTAAATAAACTTTTAAGTAAGATTTTAATTAACTTTGATTTATGACTTGACATAGGATAGTTAAATGTCTATTTGAAAAATAATGGGTAAGTAATGAGGTTTTTGAAAGGCTGACTAATTCCTTGTAAAGTCCTATATGATGAGATTAAGGTTTAATGACGGGATTAGGTTGGGCGGTGCCCTAATTTGAGAAGGGGTATTCATAGGTGGTATCAGAGCCTAGGATATCAAGCCTAGGTTATAGAGCCTAAGTTTATAAGACTTAGGTTGTGGAATATAGTTATTTTACAAAGTGATACCAAAGTTACAGTTGGTAACAGAGGCCTAAATTTTCCAATAAGTAACAAATAAGAATTTAAATAAGAAAACGTAAATGTTAGTCATGGAAACCAGATGATCCTTGCCTAGAAACCATTAGTTGGGAAGTGAGTGAAAGTGAGGTGGGGATATCTTATATGTACATGTTAGTTTCAATATGTATATATATTCATTATCTATGTAGCTGTTGGTGTCGCGAACGTCGTCAACTTGTAGAGCACATGGCAGCTCAAAGCAAGATCGAGAATTGCAGCAGCTCAAGTGGTGCGCACTCTTCCAGTCATAACCGCTTCAGTAATAGAGACAGTTGAGACTGTACCATCCCCCATGCCCACATCTTCCAGCATATCAGTCGAGGTTCAACTTGTGAAGGACTTCATCAGACTCAAGCCAACCTACTCCGACGGAGTGAGGAACTTTGAGAAGATCTAGAAATGGGTACTATCTTAGGAGAAGCTTCAAAGGATACTAAAGGTCGAGGCAAAGGTAGAGAATGAAACCGAGATGGTTCCCGATAGGGACAGAGACAAGCACAGGCCCAGGATCAGGCATAGAGTCAGGAAATGTCGATTACTTGCTTTAGGTGTAATCAGGTTGAGCACGTGATTAGAGATTGTCCACAGCCAATAGCCGTGGTTCCACCGCAAAGTCGAGAGGGTGTACAAATGGTAGCACAGCCTGATACCGACGCCACACGAGGACTGATTGAGGGTATGGTTTCTATTTGTGGTAGAAAGTTATATATAGTGTTTGATTTGGGTTATACAATATCTTTCATTTCTGATCGCATGATAGGCATATTGTGGTTGACACCGGTTAGAGTTAGCATACATTTTATTTTGAGTATCGCATCCGGGGATAGGGTTTACCCTAATTATCTTATTGAGGGATGTCCAGTAGAGATAGGTGAGGTAGAGTTACCTGCAGACTTCAAGGTTCTCGAGTTCTTAGATTTCGACGTAGTGTTAGGGATGGATTGGTTAGCAGCGTATCACACTTATATCGAATGTTTCATTAAGACAGTGATATTTGAGATCTCAAGGCGTCCGATGTTCACGTATAGTGGTAGTATATCGAGAGCCGATGGCACTAGAGGTCGACTTGCGACTAGTGGAGAGATAGAGACTCTAGTATCATTATACACAATAGTAAAGAGTAAAGGATCCAGACTTGAGGAGATTCCAGTTGTATGTGAGTTTCCAGACATTTTTCCATAGGACTTACCTGGTCTATCACCACCGAGAGAGATAGATTTTATTATTGAGTTAGTACCAGGCATTAGACCTACATCTATACTACCACACCGCATGGCTCTGAGAGAGTTGGAGGAGTTGAGGGATGAGGATTGGTCCAAGAGAGTGTTCAGTACGAGATATGGACACTATCAGTTTATGGTCATGCTGTTTGGTTTGACTAATGCTCTTGCCATGTTTATGGATTTGATTCACCGAGTAATAAGGCCATTTCTCGATCGTTTCGTAGTAGTTTTCATCGATGATATATTGATATACTCGAGGACTCGAGAGGATCACAAGCGGCACCTTAGAAAGATGTTGTAGACTTTAAAGGAGCATCAAACTCTACGCCAAGTTTGGCAAGTGTGGATTTTGGCTGTCAGAGTTCACGTTTTTAGGACATGTTATTGAAGTAGCAGGCATCGCTATAAATCTGGCCAAGATTTAGGCTATTATGGATTGGCCGGCACCGACGTCAATTACGGAGATCAGGAATTTTTTGGGATTAGCAGGTATTACCGCATGTTCATGAAGGATTTCTCGAAGATTGCTTCACCGATGACCAAATTGACCCAGAAAAACGTCATGTTTGATTGGTCTGAGGAATGCGATGAGGCATTTGCTCGCCAAAGAGATTGTTGACTACCGCACCAGTGTTGATATTGCCAAAAGCTGGATATGGATTTTAGGTATATACAAATGCTTCTCATACAGGTCTAGGTTGTATGTTGATGCAATACAGAGGCACGGTGGCTTATGCATCCAAATAGCTGAAGATACATGAGAAGAATTATCTCACTCATGACTTAGAGTTGCCAGTGGTAGTATTTGCTTCGAAAATATGGAGACATCATCTTTATAGAGAGAGGTTAACATTCTACATTGATCATAAGAGTGTGAAATACATTTTCACACAGAAAGAGCTGAACACAAGACAACGCTGATGGTTGAAATTCTTGAAGAATTACGACTTTTCTCTGGAATATCACCTAGGAAAAGCTAACGTAGTTGTTGATGCGCTGAGTAGGATACCTACTGGAGATGCCGAGGTTGTTAGATGGCATATGACGCATGAGTAAGGATTACTCGAGGCAGCAGCGATGATGACTCAATCTGTTATTCCTACCGACACTTGGGTGATGATTTGCACACAGATGAGGCTTCAGACCATGCCTACACATAAAGTGTTAGAGAATCAGAGAGCTGACATTCTATACCCAAAATTCAGTGAGTTAGCCAAGAGTATTGATTGTACTGACTGGACGGAGACAATGAATTAGTATTTAAGATTTAGAGGCAGATTGTGGATACCGGCAGTGGCAGAGCTGAGAGATGAAACTCTTTAAGATTCATATCGTTCTCGGTTCACTATTCATCCAAGTAGGACCAAGATGTACCATGACATGAAAATACATTTTTTGTGGCCTAGAGTGAAAGCGGTCGTATCGGAGTTTATCAGGAACTGTGGGATCTGCCAGTAAGTGAAGGTTGGGCATCGTAGACCTAGAGGATTGTTACAGCCGTTTCCTATTCCACGATGGAAAAGGGAAGACATAGTCATGGATTTCATTAGAGGATTTCCGAGGACTGCCCGTTGACACAATTCTATCTGGGTGATTGTAGACAGATTGACGAAATCTGCCCATTTCATACCACTTGCAGCTCACTACACATTTGACCAGTTGAGTGTATTGTTTGAGAGGGAGATTATTAGGCTGCATGGGGTACCATTGACTATCACGTCAAACAGAGATGCTATATATACGCCTAGGATGTGGTGGAGTATGTAGGAGCAGTATGGTACGCGCCTACAGTTCAACACAGCTTTCACCCTCAGACTGATGGACAGACTGAGTGGTTGATTCAGACTCTCAAGGATATGCTCAGGGCTTGTGTCCTTGAGTTTGGCGGATCATGGGAGAAGTACCTACCGTTGTATGAGTTTGCATACAACAACGGATATCAGGCTAGCATTGAGATGGCGCTATTCGGTCTTTATATAGCAGATTGTGTCGCTCACCATCTTGTTGGGATGAGCCAGAAGACCGTGACATTATAGAGCCTGAAATTGTTGTTGATCACGCGAAGAAGATACGACAAAATCGCCATAGGCTTAAAGGAGCCCAGAAGAGGCAGAAAAAAAATATGTAAACACATATCGCATCGATCTCACATATGACGAGGGAGCCTTTGTGTATCTAAAGGTTTCTCCTCGAAAGGGTCTTCACAGATTTGGTTTGAAATGCAAGTTAGCACCGAGATTCATCGGGCCTTTCAAAATCAAGAAACGAGTCGGAAATGTTGCTTATGAGCTTGAGTTACCTCCACAGATGTCGGGGATTCATCCAGTATTCCATATTTCTATGCTTCGACTAGCCAAGTCGAAGGCAGGTGAGAGACTGACAATTGACTTAAGTCAGATTGACCTAAGCGAGGATGTGTCTTATGAGGAACAACCAGTACAAATCTTAGCCTGAAAGGTACAACAGTTGAGAGGCAAATATATTCCGAAGGTGTTAGTCAAGTGGCAATTCCATATAGATTCGAAGCTCACTTGGAAACGGGAAGACTATATGCGAGATAGATTTTCGTACCTTTTCGAACAGGTATAATTTTATTTTAAGTTTAATTTCGAGGACGGAATTTCCATTAGTTGGGAAGAATTGTCACGTCCTGAAATTTTAAATCCTAGTTTAATCTCTTAATCAAGATTAGTGACCCGTGAAGTGGGACCCGCATCGAGATATGTGTCGTGACCGAGGCGAGAGAGCCGAGGTATATATTATATTTGTTGTGATGTATGCCCAGTGTATTGTGTATGTGTAGATTACTAAGGCATTCATACTTGTGTATACGTGTCGAGACGTGAGTGGAGACGCGCCTCAAGATGTGTGCTGGCGTGGGATCGAGGTAGAGAGTGTGTCTAGTGTATTGTATATGTGTAGATTACTAAGTCACTCCTTCTTGTGTATACATGTCGAGACGTTAGTGAGGACGCGCCTCGAGATGTGTGTCGGTGTGGGACCGGGGTAGAGAGTGATAATGCTAAGTTTATTTAGGCTTAATGTAACTTAAATAGTGATTTAAATGTGGCTATGGTTGACTATACATTTACGTGGGTGTATTCAATTGAGATTTTAATAAACTTTTGGTTACTTTTATGAGTGGATGACTTTTCTAAAATTTATAAATCTTTGTAGATTTTTAAAAACTTTGATAAACTTTTAAGTAAACTTCTTTTTGATGACTTTGATTAACATTTAAACTTTTTAGAGACTTTTGTGAACTTCTTAAACATGATTTTGATTGATACTAGTAGATTTTTGTGATTTTAATATTGAAACAAATATTTTATACTTTATTATAAAAAGACGAATAATTATATTTCTTTTTCTTAAGAACTATTATTAATTTTTTTAAAGTATTTTTATATTTTAATAAAAAACTCATATATACATATTAATGAATTACGACTATCAAGATAGTAACATTATAAATAAGTAAATAAATATCAACAAATCTTTTAGTGGTAGAAAAGAACCAAGTAAGATCATTGTGTGTAAAAATTTTGTACTTTTTTTTACTTAAGTAAAAAAACTTGTATTTTTTTCTTTAAGAATGATAGTTTAAATTTTTTTTAAATGCACTTCTTGCATTTGAGAAAAATATGTACGATTATTTTTTCCAAAAATAATAATATTACATTTATTGAGATTATAATTATACACTTAATAAATAAAACTTCTTTGTAAAAAATCTTATAAAATGTACAATGATGCAAAAATGAGATCTTGTTAATAACGACATTATTTTCATTTTCATCAACATAAACATTAGAATATAATGAGTGAACAATGAAATTCACCAGTTGTAGAGTGATTGGAGAAGTTGATAAAACAATTGATAAGAAAAGACATTATGAACAATGAAGTCCTTATTAAATAAGGGAACCAACAAAAATTAGAAGTCTCTAAAAGTTTATGGGTTGAGGTGATGAGAAATTGGAGATTTGTTTATGTGTATTTTTATACAAAAAGTCTATAAAAGTCGAGATTTGTAACCAAACTGCAAAAGTCATCAAAAAATTAAATACACCTTACTTTTATAAACTCTCTAAAAGTTTAAATTGAATACCCCAAGACTTTTATAAACTTTTATAAAGTCTATAAAAGTTCACATTGAATACACCTTACTTTTAGAAACTCTCTAAAAGTTTTAATTGAATACATCTAAACTTTTTAATAATTAAAAGTAATCAAAAGTCTATTAAAATCTCAATTGAATACAACCCTATTAATGTATCTAAGTTAGCAAGTTAAAACAATAGTCATGTGATGATCATACAGATACGCATTGACACATCTATACACCAAGTGAGTTACACATGGGTGTTACTTAGATTGAGTAAGTGTGAAATGTGTCAATATGTACATCATTAGATAGGTCTCGAGATACATGTGCACATGAGAATCAATGGCTATTAATCAACCATATCCATTTTATATAAAAAGTGATCAACTTAGGTAATCAAACCAACTTTATTTCAATAAATTAGGAGCTAAGTAAGCTTGCTGAGAGAGAAGGAGAAGGTGTTGGAGGAGGAAGAAGATCAAGGAGAAATCAATGAGTTTAGAGTATGAGGTGTTCATCAAGCTAGGTGTTCATCAAACTAGGTACACATCTCTCTTCTTAAGTTTGAAACCAGTTCTGGTTTTTTGCCATTTTTAGAGGTTAGGTGATTAAGTCTTTGAAATTGGTTGATATATTTGGATTTCTCATTTCAATGTGATAATCTAGCTATTAAGAAGTTCTTAATTTGGTTTTGAAATCAAAAAGATACAAATTTTTGAAGTTTTAAGTCCAAAATGGAAATTCTGCTTATTGTATTATGAACCAACCTATGTAATTTGGTTATAACTTACTCATTTTAAATCGAAATGAACCCAATCTTGTGGCATTTGAAAGCTAATTTAAAGGGGAACAATTTTGTCCTGCAAGAAGTTTGTAGTTCAAATATTTTCATATCCAAAAGTGCTCTACAAATAGGTGATTAAATGCATTACGAGATTTTTGAAACTAAACTTGTAAATGGCATAACTCCCTAATTATTCATCTAAATAAGCTCGTCTTTTAGTATGTTGTTATTTGATATATTAGCTGCCTTCAGACCAAAATACACAAATTTTGAAATTATAGATTGAGAGAAATGAATTTTCTAAGTTTGCTGGTCAGATTAGGTTTCAATTTGAGCTGTGTTTAGTAAAATTGCGATATCACTTTCGTTTTAAATCGAAATTTCTTAAACGGAACCTTTTCGAAAAGCTATGTTAGAGGCCAAAAAATTTGTACAAGGAAAGATGTTGAGATTTGACAATTTCATGGCTAAATGTGCGCTGCAATACCGGACTAAAATTTCAATATTGTTTAGTCTTAAGGGGTTGTTTTGTGTTAAGGTTCCTGAACCCATTTGACCTGACCTAAACCCAATTTATTTAGATTAGTTTGATATCAAGAACGTAAGGAAGGGTCTCGAGAGTTCGGATACACGATACGAGGTGTTGGGAGGCCGGAATAGCTTAAGAAATTGCGTGGATTGAAAGTAAACTAATTGAGATATTTATTTACATTTCATTCTTATTTAATTGTTCACTTCCAGTCATTTGGACTAATTTTCCATTGTATTCCATATGTCATGACTTGTTGTCCTTTCTCATTTCATGAGGTTGTTTTCATGGTATAGATTGTTTATTAAATGATTTCATTGACTCCAAATAATGTGTTATGTCATTTTGATTGTTAATACATGTGGTCAGTGAAATAGCATGATATTAGGTAGGTGTTACATAGTGTTGTGAATCTATTTTCATTGTGCATTAGATATGCAATTATTTTGTTGGATTCTCAAACCATGTTATCCCTTGAAATATGAAAGTAGTTCTTGTATCTAGGGCCATTTTATGATAGAGGTCCGACTGACATACAGGGGTCACTAGACTTCTAAGGTGATCACAATCTCTCTACTATCTTGTGCAACACACAGGAAATGAGTCCCGGGGTTGTTGACAAGCATAAATTGGGTGACATCATGGGGAATGGGACTCCGAGTTGTTGTCAAGTATATATCTCAAGTGACTGGCACCAGTAAAAGGTTATAAAGTCAAAGAGCACTACTCGGACCTTCATATTGATGTAGAGCTCAGCCTCATCCTTATATAATGGAAATGCTGATGTGATGAAAGTCACGGCCGATCGGCTCTAGATCATTACTACTTAGCCGAGTGTCAGTTTCATTTTGTTTAACTAAAGTATCTCTTTGAATGTTCTCTTTTCATGCATTTAGATACTTGTTGCATATTTAGGAATGTGAACAAATGTCTCTCAGTGTTACTTTCTACTTTCCTGTACTTACCATCCTTTTTATGACAGTGGGTGCAGATCGATCGAGTAGCGGGCTAAGCAAAGAGAAGATCGGCAACTACCTCTGAGCGAGTGGAGTGTTGTAACACCAGATTTTGTAGGTTTTGATTTTGATGTATTACTTTTATATATAATTCATATACTTTTGGGGTTGTTTATTATGGGTTGAGAAACTAGTACCTTGACCATACACATGATGATATATTATCATCATTTGTTATATATGTATACATGCATGTGATCTTTATTTCCCTGGTTTTTCCACAATTGTTAGGTATCATATTAAAAGCTTCTGCTAGTTTGTTTAACTTTATTTGAAAAATAATGGGTAAGTAATGAGGTTTTTGAAGGCTGACTAATTCCTTGTTAAGTCTTATATGGTGAGATTAAGGCTTAATGATGGGATTAGGCCTGGCGGTGCCCTAATTTGAGAATGGGTCATCACAGGTTCATTCTCGATGTTGAGAATGGTGGCTCGAGAGGGCGATGTGGCAAGAACAAGGTGGTGAGTTTTCACCAAGGTAAAGATTTGTTGGATCGGTGGCTCAAACTCTCATAATTGGAGTCGAACTCTAATTGGTATCATAGATAATGTTGGATAAGGCATGTAGATATGACTTGATGTCTAATTTTATGTTTGATTAGTGTTTAACATGTATTGGAAACGTGATTGGCATCACGTGATGGTCAAACTGTAATTGTAGCTAAAGTTGAGTTTGATTTGTAATCAAATTCATGCATTAGCCGATTGTTCACTTGACTAGTTTATATATGGGTGTGTTGCCTTTGAAAGCATAGTGTTGGGGAGTGTTTTAGATCTGAGTATTGTGTCGTAGCGCAAGGGCCTGCGAGTGGGTACGTGACACTGTGAGATTGAATCTTGTTGAGGTTTCTATATGGGGTTTAGATAGATGAGGTTTTTCCTTTGTATACTAAATAATTGATAGTGAATTACCTTGTTTCTAGCCCCTAGTTTTTTGCCCTGATTTCGAGTTTTTCACGTAAATTCTTATGTTCATCTTTTCTCTTTGGTTCAGTGATCTTTGGGTGTATTTGTGACTACGATCTAGGGTATTTCGCAGTGATGCATCACAACACACTCGAATGCCACTAATTTTTATTTCCACCAACACCGAGATCTTTAATATGTAAAGGGAGAGCAAGGACATTAAAAAGTGAGTGAACACCCTGCTACCTGCACCTTGACAATTCCATATAAGAATAAGGATAATCATTAAAAAAATGAGCGATTAAAAGGATCTCAATTTTTGCTAAACGTACCCCCACCTTAGTGAAATGACTCAACTACCCCCTCTATATAAAAGGGTTTCTACTAACCATACCCCACTCGCCTCACTTACCCCCACTACAAGGAAAATGAAATTTAGAAACGGAATTAGCAACGGAATTAAGTTTCGTTGCTAAAAAAATAAGTTAGAGACGGAATTGAGACGGACTAATTTAGAGACGGAATTGAGACGAATCAGAGACGGAAATAGAGACGGAAATAGAGACGGAATTAAATTCCGTCTCTAAAAAATGGCGCCAACATTCCCACCAAAAATTTCGTTTCTTATGACCGTTCATCAAATCTCGAGATGCGTGCATCAAATCTCGAGATTTGATGAGTATCCCCCCACGGAACCAAAATCCCCAAATCCCACAAGTTCGTCGTCGCGTCTCGTCTCGCTCTCTCTCTCCCGCTCGAGACTGCGGAGTCGCGCGCGTGGCTCGGCGACTCCGCCTACGCGCGCATTCGCGGCCTTCCCGGCCTCGCAATCGTCTTGGGATGCGTTCATGGGGACCGACGACTCCAAATCTAGGGCTCGATTCGGCTCCGAGCTTAGGGTTCGAGCTCGCTCTTCGACAAGGCCGGTGTCTCTCTCTTTCTCCGATCTTCTTCGTCTTCGTCGCGCCAGGCGCCTTCGTCTGTTGATTCTCGCTTGCTTCGAACCTCAATTCGGCATGTACGAGTTTTCGGTTTTTAGGTTTTTTTTTGGTGTGTTTTAGTTGGTTTTGGGGGTTTTTTAACTTGTGAGTTTGTGAGGTGTTTTGGCTTTGCAGATTTGCGATTACATGGAGATGATGTGTATTTCTCTTTGGAGGATTTCGGTTTTGGGGGGCGGATGGGGCTCAAGCTCAAGCTCGGCGCAAAGATTCGCATTCAATGGTTCGGTTTTTGGGTTGTTTTGATCTTCAATTTGTGTTTTGAATGCTTGTTTTGATCACTATGTTCCGCGGCGGAAGCGAGCGAAACAAAGTTTATTGTTTTATTAAGCGCTTTGCAAATGCATGAATCCTTGGTATGCCATCCAATGACCGCCCTTCCTTTTTTAAATTTCATGAAAGTCCCTCCTCTTGACTTATTTATTGTTTTATTATTCATTACAATTCCTTTTCCATTATCTTTGCTATTCAATCCATCTTTTGTAGTTTAAGTATGTCATTTTTATTTTCTAATTTTCTCGTAATTTTTCAGTCATGTTTAAAAGTTGCTCTTGATTTTGTATCACCTTTAAAATGTGGAAGAGTGCATTCGTTTGATGAGCATTTTTTTTTTTTTTTTTTTTTTTGATGACTCATTTGAAACTCATAATCTTCTTGGATGTATGTTGTGGATTTTTTTTTAAAAGATCATAATTCCATTGAAATTGGTCTTAGTTTGATCTAATGGATTCTTGCTTGAGTGGAATTGACTGTTTAATGTGTCGGGAGCTGGAATTGATCTCTTGTCTCTCAACGTGATGGAAGGAAAGATTTGTTGGGACCTTTACATAGAGGTCTTGTGATCAATGCTTGATGGAAACCTACTCGATGCATTAGGCATGCGATCAAGGTAGCCATTGTACCTTTCTTTTCTTAGAACACACATTTGTGGATTTTTTCGGTTAGTATCTTCAATTGTTTGAGCCTATTGGCCTCAATCTCTTGTAGCGTTACTTTTAACTTTCCTTCTTCTCGATGTCTGCATTTGTAAGTTTGTTACTTGCCAATGGAAAGTGATACCATATCTAGCTTTGAAGCTTTTATGGACTTGAAGTTGAAAGACTATTGTGACAAATGTCTATATAAAAGCTTTTTTCATATTAGTTCCGTTGACCCTAATGAAACACTAGTAATTTCTTCTTCCCTGTCTTATCAATGCATTGATCCTCCATGTGATATCTATAGACTCTCGGGTACCATTTCTCTTCGAATCAAAATTTATAACCATTATCTTTTTGTGCTTTAGAAAACCACTATTGATGCTTACTAAATTTCTGCTATGCCATGTTTTGTGAGTCGTGAAGAAGGATTGTAAAACCCCTAGTTTGAGTAAACAAATGAAGCTCCGGTGGGAAGCTCCGGTGTGAGTCGTGAAGAAGGATTGTAAAACCCCTAGCATTTACCGAAAACTGTATGTAGCAATGTAGCATATATTTAGCCATTGCGCTGTGGCTAATTGGTGCTTTAGGCTTGTGAAAACATAAATACATAGATCTGAACTGTTTTGCATTGAACATGTTTATTCGAAAAGGTTAATTTTCGTGTAGGCTTGTGATTGCTCTCTACACTGTCTATTTCTGCAAATACATCGCATTGTAAAAATCCCATGTAATGGTGTTTGGAGGGTGTTGAATGGATGTAAGAATACAGAAAGAGAGTTCTTGTTTTTGAACAAAATGAATGAGATAACTTGCTTGCAAGCACAAACTTAGTTTGCACTCTTGTAACTGCAGTTCATTTGTTTTTTTAGTTTTTGATTTTGGCATTCTACTAGCATATGATTAAAACTTGACTCAATAGAAACTGGATAAATTAGATAGGCGTATTGATTAGGGGGATGTAAGGACTTGGAAGCACTTCGACAATTGCACAAAGTTGAGCATAATGAATGATTTTGATTCTTGTAGCCAACCTCAACTAATTTGGAATATTCAATTTTCACCATATCATGAATTTGGGTTATTCACTTCTTCACCTCATTTCTCTTCCCTATGTGTTTTGGGCAATTTGAATTACCATTTTCTCAAACTTTTTTTATTCTCCAATTCTTTGATGATTACAACAAGGCTACACAGTAATAGCAAGGTTTGTGAATTTTTGAGTGCAGTCTTTTATAGATTGATGAGTTGATACCATTGATTGGTCTATGTGGCCTGCATTTCTAAATACTTGTAATAGACCGAACTAAATTACCTCTGAAGATAAGTTTTTTTTTTTTTTTTTTAGCTCTTTTAATGAGAAGAACAAGAAGGAGAAGAAGAGAGAAATGTTGGGTTGAGATCAACTGAGACAGCAATGGCAATGTCCATAGCTTCCACTGCAGTAGTGTCAAACCTTCATCCAAGGTCACTCACTCAAGAAACACGACTTAATTTCTTTATAGCTAGTTCTCTTATAACATGCACTATATATATATATATTGTCATATTTTTGCATTTCAATTATAATCAATTAAAGTCCAACTTGAGTAGTTTTATTGCTTCCACGTATGTATGGCTTTAAATTCACTAAACTGTGATAGAATCTTGAGTTCGAAAAAAATGACAACAACTATTTCTCGCTTACCTCGGATTCTCTTTTTGCTTTTCTTTCCTTATTATTGATACTGATTTTTGAGAAGAGATTAAAAAAAAAGAAAGTTATCTTACCTGGTAGTTGAGAAGTATGATCCCGAACACTTGGGTTTGAAGTAAAGTAAATCTTTGTAATACTTTACCTTACTGTTTGAATGGTTTGAAATAAAGATAATTAAAAAAAAGAGGCCTGAAGATCTTGAAGGAAACTGGTGAATGTCCGTTCTTAATTCCTTTGAAAATAATTGTGGTCGAGTAACTGGCATCGGACGACTCTTTTAGTGGGATTTTGAACATGACAGTCAATTCAAAATGTATTATCAAAGCAATTGATAGCTTTTAGTTTTCTTGAGGAGGGAGCTCCCTATGCTCCTTGCATTTTCTTCAAAGGCTCCTGAACACTGGGTTTGAACTAAAGTAAATCTTTGTTACCGTATGTATTTGAGGTTTTTTTTTTTTTTCAACCCTTCTTTGCTTCATAGTAGGTCCTTCATTTACCTTCGAAAGGCCTTGTGAGGTCATTTAGACATCCGATTTTAGTTTGCTTAGATTTTATGGTTCTACCTCAATGTTCATTGAGTCTTTTGTTTTCCTCATGTGGCGGACTTTATTCAAATGATAAATGTATACTTTGGTTTTAAGAAAAGTAGTAGGTTATTGAATAAATTTATGGATGCTTGATACATCTTGACTTTGGTAGATCTTGTGTTGAGTTTTTCGAATGTTGTGTAAGTTTAGGATCGCTACGCAATGAACAGATCCTATTAGATGAGTATCGTATATACCTTGACTTTAGAAGTTTCCAATGCAAGTGGTGCATAATAAGTGATGTAAAAATCAAGAAAAACCTTAGGTGGATTCCATGTTTTTACAATTTTAAATTATGCGAAACCAGATTTGGTTCGATAGAGTTGTTGTTGCTCTCACCAAACTAGGAAAAATGACGTTGCGGCAAAAAAAATCCTATCCCAGGCTATAGCAACTAAGATGGATGTGTTAGTAGGTCTACATGTGTGTATATATATCCTATCAAATGTGACTTGAATAACGAACAAGTAAAACAAGTGATAATAGAAAGGGATTGAAGGAGAACTAGAAAGAAATGGAGCTTACATGGATTAAACTTCTGGTTTTCATGGCTTGTTTGTCGTTCCCTTTGATGGTCGAGTGTAGGGATCGTCACTATAAGTTCGATGTGAGTCATTGCTCTTCTACCTTAGCTCTATCTCTGCTATGATGCTTATGTCCCTGAAAAATTTAAGTTCAACTAATTGAAAGAAAAGTTATTGGATTTCATGTGTTCTGTTTGTTAAATTATGTTCTTCTTGGATATGGTGTTATTAGACTTATTTGTATAATAGAATGGTGTGTTCAATTATAGTAAAATATCTTGTTTTCTTTTGACCGTAAATGGAGATAGTTTTTTTGCAGTTTCGTATTTTTATCATGAGTTTGATCTATTTTGCAATATTTGCAGAGCGTGGCCCTATCAGTAGGTGGCTGGTTCTTCGATCGAGTGGGAGTTAGTGCCATTGATTGCCCATATCCCTGTGACAATACCTGCCATAATCTAGTTTCCAAGTGAGAGATGAGGAATTTAAAGCATATCATGTAACTTTTATAGTTGTTTACATTACTTTTAGATTGATAATTCTTTTTGTGCATATTTAGAGGATTGTAAGTTTTTTTTTGTGGTTGTTGAACAATAGGATTGGTGGTTTTTGTGAATACTTAGAAATTTGGAGCATTTGTAATACTAGACAATTTTTCGTGGATAAATAAATTTTTTCAAATTTTGATTTTTACATTTTTTTCTCTCATTTGAATATTTGTTGATATATATTGTCGATGTATGAATGTCAAATTTTGCTTTTTTGGGGGATGTTAGCACCCCCAAGGAGTTGTTGGAGGGTGCGGGCGATGGAGTAGGTCCTATGGTTGTAATTTCAAGTTATAGGTTGGAGAACCAATTGGATTATGTTTATGTTTGAAAATTAAACAAAAAGGAAAATTAGATACGGATTAGCAACGAATTCAAACATTCCGTTGCTATTCCGTCTATAATTTTCCAGAATATATGCATGAATCGAAACGGAATCGAGAGAGACGGAAATAAGAATTCGTCTCTCGATTCCGTGCTAATCGAAACGGAATCGAGATGGAAATAATGATTTCGTCTCTCGATTAAGTTATAATCGAAACGGATCGAGACGGAATGCAAAAGTCCGTCTCGATTCTGTTAATAATCGAAACGGAATCAGAGACGGAATTCATGAATTTATTATTTTCGTCTCTGATTCCGTTTCTGATTAGCAACGGAATCAGAGACGGAATGCAATTACAAATGTACCATTTCGAAAAAAAATCCATTTATGTTCCGTCTCTGTTCCGTTTCTAATTTTCGTCTCTAAATCCGTCTCTAATCAGAAACGGAATTATTCCGTCTCTAATCGAAACGGAATCCGTCTCTAATCCGTCTCTAATCGAAAACGGAATCAAATTACGTTTCGATTGAATCAACGACGACGATTTTAGAGACGGAATGTTCCTCTGTTTCGATTTCAATTAGAGACGGAATTTATGCAAATCAGAGACGGAAATTTCCGTTTCTGATTTGCTATTTTTTTGTAGTGCCCATACCCCACCTACCCCACCTACCCCACTCACCCATCGCATCTCACCACCAACCCGAATCCCATGAAGTCAGAGCAAAACCACGTCGATTCGACGTCGCGGGTGCACTCCTCATCTTTTTTAGTGTAGATTTTGAAGTTTTTCTGGGTTTTTTTTTTACTTTTTTGAGTTGATGTTTTATAAGATTATTGTTGGGTTTAGAGCTTCGATTTATGAGTTGAATCTTGTATTTTGAGTGCAAAGTTTCGATGGAATCGAAGATATTAAACAATTTTGAGCAAAACCTACAATTTTTTTGACCATTTTCATATGTTTTTTGGGAGTTTTGAAATTTTGTTTTCGTTCTTATTGTCCCGTGGGTGTCACACACACAGAGCGGGCACCAGAACTGAGACCTCTATTGAGGTATCGGCCGACTTCGACCGAAACTGTAAAAATACCTAAGTTTCAGTAGGTGACGGAGGAATCCAACCGATACCTCTTTAAAGGTGTCGGTCATGTGTGTCTGACACCTCTTCAGAGGTGTCAGCTCTTTATGTCTGAAACATCTTCAGAATGAGTGTTGGGGTGAAGGTGACGAAAATGAGGTACAGCAAATGTATTTTTGAAATTTTGAGAAAAAAAAGTGGGGGTACGACGAAGTAAAAATATAAAAAGATGTACGTTTAGCAAAAGTAGCGGTCCGTTTAGCCGCTCCCTTATAAATTCACAAAGAAGGGTTGGGGAATACCTGAAAAGCTAAGAGAGATGTTCCCCAAAAAAGATTCTACCTCCAAGGTAGGTATCCTCATCTGCACAAACAGATAAAGATTTTTGTCCCACCGACGCCTCGCCTCGCGAATAAGGCGTAGATGTCTTTTTCAATTTTATCACCTATCTTTTAATCTTAAATTCACCCCTCAAATTGGTATACTTTGAACTCACTAGGGCCACCCTATGGTACCGGAACCGCGAAGAATTGACAAGCTTTTTCCACCTCTCAAACGGACAAGACCCTTATTGTTTCTTTCCCCAAGGTAGGTATCCAATGTTAGTCCCACATGGGAAAGAAACTTTTTGTTTCTTTCCTTATATGAAATCTTTCACTTGAAGTAAATGGTTAAGTGAATGTGGGGTTGAAGGACAAGACCATGGGTATTCTCCATTGATTAATACACATTAAATACTTGATATTTAATATGTCTTTGATAGGGCCTTGGGCCTTGGGGCCTTTGGGGCTAATGTTAAAATAACTTAGCCAATTCACAACATAAATTTTTTAATTTTTTACATTAATTAAGTAATTTCGTAATTGATAATTAGTGTGAACAGTTGTAACTTTTAGTTTTCTAAAAGGTTCGTAGTTGATAACTAGTGTGAACAGTTGTGACTTTTAGTTTTCTAAAAGGTGTGTAATTAGTGGATTAATTAGTGGTTAATGAACCACTAATAACCTCGTTTTTTTGAACAGGTGTAACTGTTCAAGAGATGCATTTTTTGTTTATATATAGTATTTCCGAAATAGAAGAAACATCAAGTTTTTTGTTGAGAGAGATTTTACTGTTGCAAAAGAAAGGTTCTTTGGTTGGTGTGTAATCAAAGATCAATCCAGTTGTATCCTGGAGACGAACCTCTTGAAGCATTCATACACCGAATTGGAGGAAATTTCGTCTTAGGACATTGCTATTTAGTGCAAGCCTCTGGTAGTTCAGTGATATGCATGTTGTATAATTGTTCTAACAACAATCACCGGGTATTGGGTATCATCCAGGCAACGCACCGGTGTATTAGAACTACGAGGAACTGATTCCATGATAACATCGCCTTGTGTCTCCACAGTAATGTCTGCAGGTTGCACAACATCATCGGCTACTGATGGGAGGTTTGTCTTGACATAGGGCAAGGGGGATGATTCCACGTGATGAGGGAGAGTTGTGTGTTAGGGCGGTGGACTAGAGCCGAGTAGACGTGGCCGATTGGACGCTGGAGAAGAGAGTGAGTTGGTCTGATGTAGAGGAGTCGTGTTTTGGGGGAGTGTATCGGCCTGAGGGAGCGCCGCAGCAGCATCGCTGTTATGCTTGGTGATATTCTTGGTAGAAGAGGTACTGAGATTTGTAACCTTAATAGGCCCATTTGGATCCAATAAAGTCTTTGGTTTGTAAACGAAAATGGGGTCTTGTTTCCCTTAGGTTTTTCTTGCCTTAGGTGTTTCTGCAGCCGTTGCTACATTCGCATTAGGCTTTGTCCTCTTCACATCCGTTGTTGTGTCCGCTCCAGTTGTTTCCTTTCTTGACTCTCCAACGTTCTTGTTGGATTTAGAAATCAACTCGCTGGAAGTTTCCATTTCGTGGTGTGCCAGAATATCGAAGCGCGTCCCAGTCATCATAGCCGATCTCTGATTCTCGGATTTCTTCTCCACCAAATCTGGTACCTTAGATTTTGCTCTACGCACGTGACGGGAGGCATGGATCCACGGACCAGCGTCGTTGGAGGCTGGCGCAGTGGTCATCGGGGTGAAGGCTTTCTCACTTGTAATGTTGCTTGCATTGAGCCTAGTGATCAAAGTAGGTGCTGATTCCGCCAATGCAATTGGTGTTGTGTTCATCGTTGCAAAATGACAAACATTAATCACGTGGCTATATCTAGCACACTTGTAACATATGAATTGAAGTCTTTCGTACTCGATAGATCAGAGTTGGTCGTCAATGAAAATCCTCCAAACATGAGATTTTAATAGATCTAACTTGATCGCCACCCTTTCAAAGTGTTATCTTTGAGAATCCATCGTATTATAATCAACTTAATCAACTCTCTCACTTCTTCTTCAAATCTTATGTAGAATGTTCTTGTGATAATAGTGAAAAGGTAAGCCAGGGAAGCAAATCCACATCACAATCGAAGAAACATTAACATCATTGGTATTAAAACCTAATGAGAAGGTTGCACCAATAAGTAATGCCCAATGATAATCCATGGTCCCTCCAATAGTGACGTAACGCAATCGTTTGTAAGGCCAAATCGTACCATGAAATAGCCATGCATTTTCGGCATTCTTAACCCTCATAAGGCCATTTGGTTTCCATAATGTTCGAAGCCTTTTTGTCATAGTTCAAAAGCTCACTGATTAATCGAGGAGATGCAATACCATTATCGCATGTGCCATTTCTCTTCGTGGTCGGTCAAAGAAATTTATTGCCGGCACATTATTTTTCTTACACCGCCAAATCATGGGAAATTTAACAAAATAGCCCAAGAGTTAACTCAATAAAGAAAAATAGCCAACCTAAAAGTTGAGATGAAATGTCCAAGTTACCCCTAGCTTCTACAAGCCCCAACCCCAAATGTCCATTTCACTTTGTTGTTCAACATCAGGTTCAAAGAAAAGAAGATCATCGAAGAAGAAAACTGCAAGTGTACCAAAAAAAAAAGAAAAAGAGTACAACACTTCATTCAAGGTGCCAATAAGCCTCACTTCTTCATTTGTTATCTTCTCTCTCACTCACTCAATAACTCATGGTAGGTTTTTACTTTCAAATTTAAGAATTAGGGTTTATATTTCTTTTAGGATTTTAAGAGTTGCTTGCATTGCATAATTGCTTGTAAACGATTGATGTCCCTATTTCATTCGTACTCCTCTGACGATAGTTTGATATCTCAAAATTAAAGGAATTATTAAAGTTGGTAATCCTTTGGCAACATATGTTGGGCGATCTATAGGAGAAGTAAGTGGCTTTTTTTCTCAAACTCATATGCACACACTATTTTATATTTATTTGAAAATGTTACTACTTTAGTTTTTCTTGAGTTTTAATACTTGAACATAGTGAGATTTAATATTTGAACAAATACCTCAATCAACTCTTTTTTTATCGCTACCTCAATCAACTCTTGTTAAATAACGGAGTATGTAAATAAACAATATTGATCATATCACATGCTATTGTGGGGATGTTATACAACAAATTAAATAACTTCATAAGCAATATGGACTTAGCATGTTGTCATTATTGACAATATCTAATGCTATATTTTTTCAACTGTTCGAACCTATATTTTACAGTTTTTATTTTAAATGACTAAGTTTTTTTAATAAATATGATGAACTATATAAGTTTAGGTTGTTAAATTGATTAAATAATATCAATTTTAAAATTGAGACCTGTCGAGTTTCATTGAATTCTCTTGCATCAAAATCGTACAATGTGGATTTTTTATGTATATCGGCACTAATTTACATTTCGAGTATGTATACGTGTGGAAGCTTGTTGTCTAACAAAAAAATCTATTACTATTGACCGCCAACACATTAGTTATAACATCTTTATACTTATGTTGCAAGAACCACTTCTTCTTTTGTAGCTCTCTAAATATGAGATGTGATTTATAAAGGTCTCTTTGAGTGTCGTGAACTCTTATTTAGGTGCTCGTGGCTCTCTAAATATTGTTGATATTGACAATATTAAAGGTCAGCCCTTAGCAAACTTTAATCAGAGTTATTTGATTTTTAAGTGAACTTTGTTTCTTAGTTGTTCAATGTCATCACATAATTCATTATCAATACAAATTTATTTGGCTTGGGTTTTTTAAGTTAGTATAATAGAATGTCATTATTTTTTTTGAACAAATATACGAGGTATTCATTCGGATGAATATGTCTCCACGTGGCTATGAAACATAACACTTTGTCTAGTTATACTAGGTGATTTGCAATTGTAATGTGCTAATTATTTCTATAATGAAGTTGAATACTACAATCGTTCCTTTTTTTTTTTTGTCAAGTAATTTCATTAACCAAAAGTATCAACAACAAGTTTACAGATGCAAATACGTATACAGTCACTCCGCAGAGTAGACATTTGACTATGTAAGGCCTTTTTGGCCAAGGCATGTGCTATTACATTAAATTCCCTAGGAATATGGTAGAAACTAGAGTCGCCCAAGTTATACACCATTGCTCTCATCTCATTCGCAAGAAGGTCATGGTCACTAAACTGCCTTCCCTCTTTGATAAGCGTTATTGCACTCTGCAATCTGAACAAACTGCCCACTTCTCTATTTGTGATGGAAAGACTTTAATATATAGCTTCGTTTATCGCCAATAGTTCCGCCCAGTCTACGTCCATCGAGAAAGCCTTGTATAAACATCCTGGCTGAAGGATCAGCCCCCGATTATTGCGCACTATCCATCCTGTTAAGGAAACTGGTATGTTAAGGAAACTACCAGTTATGAAAACTCAATATTATATTCAGCAGTTAAGGAAATTAGTATCTCGTGTAATTAGTAGTTTCCATTTGTGATTGAACTTTCCTTTGTATTCTAAGCCTTGTACGTGTATATATAGATTACCTTGTACACAAGATGAATACACAATAAACATATTCTATTCAGAAACTATCATGGTATCAAAGCTTGGTTTCTAGTACTAGGTCGGTCGACGACCGATTCGTGGTGTTTGCTTTCTTGCTAGCGTCATCCGCTCCACTCGTCCTCTTCTTCTTCTTGTCTCCGCCGCCACCGCCGTCTGGACATCTGGTCCCTCACTACCGTCGCTGGTCCGCGCCGCTGCTCGTCGTCACGTACGATCTGCCGCTGCTTCGCCATCCACGCTACGTCGTCCGTCCGTCCCCTGTCGGAGCTCAATTCGTCGTATCTGCAGGCCATCCACGCCGGCTGCCTCCCCGGAGTTGTCCACGCCGCTACCACCACTCACTCTTCTAGGCTTCTAGCTAGGGCTCCAGCGGAGCGAGGGTTCGTCCTTGGTCCGATCCGTCACGCGATCTGCATTTGCTCTCGCTCGATCGCCGCCATTGATGCAAATGGCGGAGGCGAAGAGCCTCTGCAAAGATCGATCGAGCGATGGATTCGTCGCCATCGACATCGAGATCGCCGGCATCAGAAGAGGCGGACCGCGAGAGAGCGAAGACGTGCGAGAAGAAGAATGAGGGGTTGGGATGGATGGAGTGGATGAGAGGATGGTTGTACTTGGCGTACGAGATGTTCTTTCAGAGGATCACTGCGAGTCACTTGCCGAATCCGATGCCCCTGCCGCATCTCCACGAAGTCACTTGCGTTATCACCGGTTGCACTAGCGGGATCGGCCTTCAGATTGCTAGGCAACTAGCAGAGTCTGGAGCACATGTTGTCATGGCAGTTAGAAATACTAAGGCAGCTCATGAATTGAGCCAGAAGTGGCAGAGTGAATGGTCAGGAATGGGGCTTCCACTTAATGTTGAGGTTATGGAGCTCGATCTTCTTTCATTGGAATCTGTTGTGAGATTCACAGAAGCGTGGAATGCACGCTCAGCGCCTTTGCATGTTTTGATTAATAATGCTGGGATCTTTTCAATTGGAGAGCCACAAAAGTTTTCAAAGAACGGTTATGAAGAACACTTGCAAGTGAACCATCTTGCTCCGGCATTGCTCTCATTATTGCTTTTGCCATCTCTTATCAGGGTTCTCCGAGTCGAATTGTTAATTTGAATTCCATTATGCATTATGTTGGTTTTGTTGACCCTGAAGACATGAACATGAATTCGGGGAAAAGAAATTTTTCAAGTTTGGCGGGATATGGCAATAGCAAGCTTGCACAGATTATGTTTAGCAGCATTCCCCATATACCGCCACTCACACCAGTCCGTCGCTGTCGCCGCTGCCGGAGATGCTGATCGAAGACGCTCCAGTCCCAGATCCGCGCCACTATCACCATACCCGCCGCCGCCGCTGCCGCTGCCGTCGCACCCGCCGCTGCCTCTGTCCCTGAGACGCTGATCGGAGACGCGCCAGTCCCGGATCCGCGCCGTTGTTCTGCGTCGTCGCAAGTCGCCGCTGGTCCAACATAGCTTGCCTCCGGTTTATTCAATCTGTTGACTTCTGGTTGTGCGAGCCACAACAATCCGGTTTATCTTCTGGTTGTGCGAGACACAACAATCGGTTTGACATCTGGTTGTGCGAGACACAACAATCTGTTTGACTTCTGGTTGTGCGAGACACAACAATCTGATTAGTCGTTATGTCGACTCTGTTATCTGCTATCTGTCGTCGACTATGTCGACCATGCTATCTGTTATCGATTATGTCGATTTTGTTGCCTGCCTGTCGTCGACTCTGCTCTTTGTACGCCGTCGAATCAGTCGACTTTGCTATATGTCCGTCGTCGACTCCGTCGACTCTGATGTCCGCTGTTCTACAGTTTCGTTGTTCTGACTCTGCCACATCAAAAATTTGTTTCTTGTCGTCTTCGGTGGTTATTGATCTGTTCCGCAACGAACCTTAGATTTTTCGTCTTGGGTGGTCGTTGATCTGCTCCGCAACGAACCTTAGATTTGCCAGGTTTACTGATTCGATTGACAACCTCAAGTTGAACCAACTTGAGTTTGAGGGAGGGTGTTAAGGAAACTGGTATGTTAAGGAAACTACCCCTTATGGAAACTCAATATTATATTCAAAGAGCTTAAGGAAATTAGTATCTCGTGTAATTAGTAGTTTAAACACATCCTATTCATGTATGTCCCGTAACTAGATCTCTGGCCGCATCCACACATAATACATTACCGGTAAAGAAAATTGATGTTACCTCAGTTTTTAACTCTGGCATCTGAGTTGATTGTCCTTTTGTTTATGTCCACTCCGTGCAGCTCTCTTGTGCGAGTGTCGGCATACTATCAATGGGATCCTCTATGTCTTGAAACACCTTTTTGTTTCTTCTCTTCCAAATTTTCCATAGACCCAGAGCTAACCATGTCCATAACGAATCAACAGCCCTCATTTTCTTTAGGTACTTAGTAATGAAAGTCCATAATTCAATTAATCCCTTAGCTTCGGTCTTTGTATCTAGCCCCAAAGAGTTGCCCATCCATAAACAGCGTACATGGGAGCAATGGAAGAATCAGTGTGCTAAATCTTCCTCTTCACTTCTGCAAATGGGGCACGGAGGATCAATCTTTTCGTCTCTTTCTTCGTGTTCGAAATGAATTGGTGGGTAGCAGGTTATTCATACATTTCCACAAACAATATTTAACTTTTAGGGGGCAACGGGGTAAATGAGGTTAAGTCGCCCCTAGTTGATGACTAATGAAGTATATTTTTTATTTTCTTATTAGATGACAAATGAAGAATTTGGTAGCAAAAGAAGTTTAGTTTGGATTCATTATACGCTAATTATATTTAGGTGACCAATATGCTTAGTCAATGATGTATGTTTAAAGATGTGTAAATTTAATGAGATAAATATTATTAATCATTAACTCCACCTATGTTGTACACTATGTGCACTACATAGCCGGTCCCAAGTCTGGATAAAGGAGGAGGACTCTGACGCCCATTTTTCATACCGAAAAATGGGTAAGTGATGTCTCAAACTCATTTTTTATACCCGAAAAGTGGGGGAGGGAGGCCCCAAGCTCATTTTCCATTCTTGGAAAATGGAGGAGGGTTTCACATTGTCGCCTGGGTGTGAAGAAAAATGAGCAAGGGTTCTCACACATAGGACGTGTGTGGGTAAAGAAGCTAGTCCCTTCACATCATCGCCTCTAATGTGAAGAAAAATGAGTAAGGATTCCCACACAAAGGATGGGTGTGGGTAAAGAAGCTAGTTTAAAACAAACATGAAAACAAAAACAAAATTATAGATACGGATATTATATCTTTTAGACAAAATAGAAATAGAAAAGGAAAACAAACACAAAGAGAAGAAAATATTCGTTTAGAAACATGGAACATAGGAACACTTACAGGGAAGTCAATAGAACTAGTAGATACTATGATTAGAAAGGAGAGTCAATGTTGCTTGCCTCCAAGATACAAAATGGGTAGGAGAAAAGAGTAGAGAAATAGGAAACACATGGTTTAAATTGTGGTATACCGGTATAGATAGAAAATGCAATGGAGTAGGAATTGTAGTGGATAATGATTATAAGGATAAGGTCGTATAGGTTAAGAGAATGAGGGATATATTGATTCTAGTTAAATTAATTATTGGAGACGAAAAAACTAACATACTTAGCGCATATGCACTACAAGTACGATTAAGCGAGAGCATCAAACGCAAGTTTTGGGACGATATGGATGAATTTATGCAAAGCATAACATTAGATGAAAAAGTTTTTATTGGGATGATATTTAAATGGGCATGTCGGGTCAAGTAACGATGGGTTTGAGAGAGTTCATGGAAGTTTTGGTTACGGTAATAGAAATGAAGAAGGAGAATCAATCTTAGAATTTGCTTCAGCATACGATCTTGTCTTAGTAAATACTAGTTTTAGGAAGAGGGAGTCGCATATAATTACTTTTAGTAGTGGTCATAACAAGAGTCAAATAAATTTTCTTTTAACAAGATAAATAGATAGAAAAATATGTAGAAACTACAAAGTAATACCTGGTGAAGCGCTTACTACCCAACATAAGTTAGTAGTACTTGATATTAAGCTAAAACAACGACATAATATGAATAAAAGAGTTAGAGTCACTAGAATAAAGTGGCAGAACCTAAAAAATAGTAAACAAGTAGAGTTTAGAGAAAAAATACTAAAGGAAAATGTTTGGAATCTTGACTTAGACGTTAATACAATGTGGCTAGAAATGAGTAGTTGAATAAGGAGAGTGGATCAAACGTATTAGGTATATCTAAAGGCTTGGACCACCAAAGAAGGAAGCATGGTGGTGGAACAAGGATGTCCAACGCCAAAACACATTTTGGTATACAAGTCATAAGCGCCTCTAGCAAGACATTATGACTACCCAAGTTGTACGAATATCAAATCGATACAACCTAATCAATAGTGTATATAATATCCTTTTGTCACACGATATCCTTTTGATCAAACATAAGGCATGAAATTGTCATCCAACATGTTCAATCGTACTAGTCTCGATCTCTAGTAGATCGAAAACATCCAAGTGACATTGATCAATATCAATTCACTTAGACTAGGCATTTTAACAAATCTAACACATCGAGGGATCCACTAGATATCTCTTTTATATGAGAGGGACAAATTTTATCTCGATTACACAACTTCATCACATTGCTCACACAAGAACCAATCACAACCTTTATAATTGTCCTAAGTTAAAGACAACGTTTGATTGTGTCAAATTACTTTGTGTTCCTAATGTTGAAGTCTCTGCAATCTCAAGTCGGAGGACCTAGAAAAATATACCTATCATGAGAAACAACTATGACTTAATACGTATAATCATCATATGAGCAATCAAGACTAAAAGAGATATGTATAGGAAAATACCTAAGTGTAAAGATGAAGATGCGTGCAATCAATATAGAGAAGCTAGAAAACAAGCTAAAAAAAAGAGATAGTTAGTCAAGCTAAAACAAATTTCATGGAAGATCTATATACAAGGTTAGGTAATAGAGATGGCGAAAAATATATATATATATATAGCCAAATTAAGAGATAAAAAGAAACAAGACCTAAGTCATGTAAGATGTATTAAGGACGAAAATCAAAATGTTTTAACGCGAGGATGATGATATTAAGGAGAGATAGAAAAGTTACTTCGATAGTTTATTTAATGATGACCAAGTTGATACTATAATAGATGAAAACCCACACCAAGAAAGAAATATAAACTATACACGCAATATTAGAATTATAGAAGTTAAAGAGGCACTGAAAAGAATGAAAATAGGAAAAGCATGTGGCCCAAATGAAATACCCATAGAGGTTTGGAAACGCTTAGGAGAAATTGGATTGACTTGGTTAACAAAACTTTTCAATAAAATTCTAAAATCAAAACGGATGCCAATGGATTGGAGAAGAGCACGCTTGTGCCAATCTTCAAAAACAAATGAGACATTCAAAGTTGCTCAAACTACCGGGGAATTAAACTTATTAGTCGCACTATGAAACTTTGAGAGAGGATAATTGACAATAGGCTAAGGAGAGAAACAAGAATATCAGATAACCAATTTGGCTTCATGCTTGGGAGGTCAACTATGGAGGCGATTTTCCTTGTAAGACGATTGTTAGAAAAATATAGAGAAAAGAAAAAATATTCATATGGTATTCGTAGATTTCAAAAAACCATATGATAAGGTCCCTAGAGATGTTCTTTGGTGGGTTCTATAAAGAAAATGAGTGCATGTTAGATACATAGACACTATTAAGGATATGTATGATGGAGTAGTAACGAGTATAAAGACATTTGGATGAGCTACAAAGAATTCTCCATTACGATAGGACTACATTAATGATCGGCTTTAAATTCATATCTATTTACTTTAGTTATAGATGAACTAACTAGGCATATTCAAGAGGATATACCATGGTGTATGCTATTTGCAGATGATATTGTCTTAGTGGATGAAACTAAAGATGGAGTGAATAGGAAATTAGAACTCGGAGGAATACATTAGAATCTAAAGGCTTTAAGTTGAGTAGGACGAAAATCGAATACATGCACTTTGTGAGTTTAGAAACATTAGACATCGAGATGACGGAGTGGTAAAATTAGGGGAAATAGAAGTTCCTAAGGTAAACCACTTTAGGTATCTAGGATCAATCATACAAAATGATGGTAACATTGAGAATGATGTCACACATAGAATTCAAGATGGATGGAAGAAATGACGGAGTGCAACAGGGGTGATTTGTGATCGAAATGTTCCTACTAAGTTAAAAGGAAAGTTTTATAGGACCGCAATTAGACCAGCTATGCTCTATGGAAGTGAATGTTGGGCGGTAAAGCAACAACAATTACATAAAATGAACGTAGCATAAATGAGGATGCTTAGGTGGATGTGTGGTAAAACTCGTAAAGATAGAATAAGAAATATAGAAATTCAAAAACAAGTAGGAGTAGCACCAATTGATACAAAGATTAGGAAGGGCGGTTGCGGTGGTTTGGTCACTTGCAAAGACGACCTACAAATGCCCCTACTAGAAAACTTGACTCAATAGAAACTGTAGAAATTCGACGAGGTAGGGGTAGACCAAAGTTAACATGGGATGCATTAATTAGGAGGGGATTTGAATGGTTTGGAAAGCTCACCATCAATTGCACTTAATCGAATACAATAGAAAAGTTTGATCCATGTAGCTGACTCCAATTAATTTGAGACTGAGGCTATGTTGTTGTTGTAAATATTATTAATCATTCTCTTGCATTAAATTTTTATGTTTGTAAGTTTTTTTTTTTTAAATTGCAGATGACTAAGAATTTTTGTTTTACATTATGCATTCGTATCTTAAAGTACTTGCAATATAATGTGCGCGCACTCAAAGTTTAATTATCCAAAGATATTTTGTCATTAGCGCAAGGTAATGGTGGAGAAAAGAGAACTTCAATGAGAACTACACAAGTTGATGCCACTAGCGAGCAACGAAGTCGAAGTTGAACAAGACCAATGAGTCTCTAAATTGTTGATGGTTGACAACAATGTAAATTTTTATCAATATATTTTTTTTTTCTTCAAGTATATTTTATTATGTTTCTTTCATCATGATACTTAATTGTACTTGATGTATTTGCTTGCAGTTTCAAGTGAAAACTTGTGTGAGATAAGAGTAATAATATTCCATCTTATCCAAGTTGTCAATAATCTATAATTGAGTTGACTATATTGAAATTGTGTTATATAAATGTAGAATTGTGTGAGATAAGAGTAATAATATCCCATCTTATCCAACTTGTCAATAATCTGTAATTAAGTTGACTATATTGAAATTGTGTTATATACATGTAGAATGTTTTTTTAATTTCTTGCATTAATGATTTATGTTTAGCTTGCAGTTCAATGAAGTTGATATTGATGATTCTTTGGCCACTACAAGTATCATGATTGTTTGGTAGTCTCTAGAGTCGACTTTTGCTTGGTGGTTGTTGGAGCTCCAAGTGAGATGGTCGTGAAGTAGACAAATTATAAAAGAAAGGAGCAACCCAACAAGTTCAAATGTGATTACCAACTACAGTGATAGTTAGCTAGCCCGTTGCTTCCATGACTGTGTGCAAAAAAAGGCGGAAGAGCAGTCTGACGCGTTCAAAATCAATTGTTTCTATGACTATGACGGGTTCTTCCTAGAGATCTTTTGTTTCTTCATGTATTTAAAGAACCAATTGTTTTGTTCCTTCAAACACAAACAGAGATGCTTGGTTCTAGTTGCTTTCTTTATTGAAGTAAATGATAAATAGTCGATACTGTCAATATTGTCGATATATTGTCAATATTGTCAAAATTGTCAATATTATTGTGTATGTAGGACTGTATTGATCGTATATTCAGAATTGTTCAACGTATATATTGATGAAGTTCAAGGCATTTATCATTTTTATGCGTTGGATGTTGGTTCAAAGAGCAACTCACCTTTCCTCATTGTACATGGAAGGTTGATATATATTTGATTATTGACAATATAGACAATATAAACAATATTAACAATGGTATCTTGCACACCGATGATATTACCAATACAAATAATCACCACCTACTCCAATTTTTTTGTATTTGATTCATTAACATTAACATTGATGGTGGAGTCGATGATGAACTTGTGTTAGGCTCACCAAAGCTCATCATTGACATTGACTATCACCTATTGAAAAAAAAAAAAAGGATTGCAGTAAAATAATCTTGTCAATCTTTGTTTTTCATAAGTATTTAAAAAGATCTTGTTGGAAGAAAGAAAGGATAAAAAAAAATTAAATTAAATATGTAAATGTTAGGATCATCAATATTTGAAGCTAATTGATCTATGGAAAAGAGATATTTGTTTATATAAATCAATTTGATATGAAATGGTAGTTCTTAGAAAAAAAATATACTCTATTGTTACAACTATTTTAAATAAAAATCTTGATAGGAATGCATATGCAATCTAAAGATGATGTGGGACAGTAAAATCCTGCATTTAGATCTCTTGATTCTTTATAAAGTAAAAAAAAAAAGCATAATAATTGTTTTTATTATTAAGGCATAAATACCAATAAAAACACATTCTGACATCTAAAAAATTTATACAAAAATTTACATATATACATTATGCTTCTTGTGAGTCCTTAAGTAGCAATGACACAAGTAGGAAGATATGATGCATATAGTTGATTCCCCACCAAAACATTTCTAATCTACAAATAAAATATCTCTACGGACTCCAACAAAAAAAATTGGATGAAACCATGCTGTTCATGTCTTTAAAGACTCCTTTGAAGTTGATTCTCGAATGTCTTCTTTCGCACCAAACAAGTTTATGCAGAGAGTAGGTCTTTAATGCATATAAAAATGACAATAGCTTGAACATTATTAATATGCCAAACAATTGTATACAATTAATATAATTATACACCGACAATACCGACAATATTGACAATATCGACAATATCAATAATACATAAAAGTTTATCATTCACTTTGGTAGCAATTGGAACCAAATATCTCTATTTGTGTTCAAAGAAAAAAAAACCAAACATTTTCTTTAAGTATAAGAAGAAATCAAGGATCTCTAGGAAGCAACCGCGCAGTCATTGGAGTAATTAGCTGTCCAATATGCAGCCGCCACTACACTTGGTCATCTTCGAATGCGCCAGACCGTCGTTCTCCCTCTTCTCCGGCCGCAGTCATGCATGGAAGTAGCAGACTAACTAACCGCAACCGCAATGGATTACGTTCGAACTCATTGTCTCTCAATCGAACCTGATAGCCACTAATTAAGAATAATAACATTATAGACGATATATTTAGAAAAAACCAAGCAATAGTGTATAAACATGCTTAAAATGTACTATTTTTCAACTTCAACCATTTATTTTTGAAAATCTTGGAAAAAAAATATCACAATGTGACATTGGACGGGGAAAGTGCTTTTACTTATAAAGTACTAAGCTCAGTTTTGATCTTTCCTTCTATATGTAATGCATAAAAGTTTAGGAGAATGATAAAATAACATACTTTGAGCGCACACTTTGTTTTTTAGCCATTTATGACCCTTTCTTGTCTCCTAAAGCATGGGCCCCACATCTGACAAAACACTATAAATAACTATAAAACAAAGTGTGCGCCCCAAATGTGACCAAAGTGTTATTTTATCATTCTCCAAAAGTTTAACATTAGGAAAGAAACTTGAGATTTATGCAACAAGAGCCTTTTACAAACAACATCCCGTTAGAGTCTTGAAAAAAAAGAAAAAAAAAAGAAAAAAAAAAAAGAAAACCATCCCGTTAGAGAAGCGCAAAAGAGGAAGTTATTGTCGTTAGTACTAGTATATAAATGATGCAATGTATGCTGCCTATCAACAGTAATAGACTTTTTTGTTAGGCAGTGCAAACTTCCATGTGTAAGTACACTTGAGAAGTAGATTAGTGTCGATATATATTAAGCAGTCCACATTGTAACATTTTGATGGTAGAGAGAGATTCCCTTACTACCAAAGAAGAAGATAATTCTCAACTTTAAGATTGCTACTACTTTTTTTTATCACTTTGCTAATTACTTAGACTCCATTCATCATAGTTGTTAAAAAAGAACTAGTTATTCAAAGTAAATATAATTTTTAACCATTGAAACAACGTAACATTCAAAGTTGTCGGTATTGTCTATAAAGTTACTTTGTTGTCAACCGTCCTTATGTTCTCATCTCAATACATAGTCAATATTGTTTATTTAGAGGTAATTGTTCAATAAAGTTACTTTACTATGTAACGGTCCAAATTAATTAAATCATAATTAGAGTTAATCTCGAGAATTAACGGCCGTAATTCAGGTCTTACGTGAATAACTCGATTGACTCGAACACGAGAATCGAGAGAATATGTTATTTGTAGATGATGGTTTGTTTATGTGCGGTGTTTTCATTATATTATTGTATTGCATCGGATGTATGTACGTTGCTATCAAGCGAGTATGTGTGACGAGTGTTTACCTTGAGATGCGTGTATAGGTGCGAGCACAGGGTGTCGGGTAGTCGGGGTTAGTGGGACCACTAATGTGTCAACAATGAGACTAAATACACTAACCACATGCATTTAAGTGTCTAAGTTTGTAAATTTAATTGATATGAATTAATAAGACTATAGTTTGGACATACAAATTGGAGACAATTGATTTGTATGGAGATGATGAAGAAGTGTAGCAATCGTATGATAAATAGTAACTAGTGAGTGGAAACATGCATTCTTCATGTGGGACAAATGGCTTTGAGTGAGGACACATGTCCTAGTAATTAGCTTAGTTAAATTAAGAATTTGCTTAATTAATCAAGTTGCTAATTAATCTAAGTATATAAAATACAAACTTTGGTTTTCATGCAAATAAGAGAAGGAAAATCCAGAATTTTTGAGAGCAAAAAGATCTAGGATGTACTGAATTTTTGGGATTTCTAAAGTAACTAAGCTTGGAGGATTAAACTCCAAAGGATGAAACAATATGTAACAACTTTTACTACTCATTCGTTTCGATTTTGATAAAAATGTTTCCATGCATGACCAAAAGGTGTTGAATGGTTTTGGATCGCTGATTTGATGTTTCTCTAAGGTTAAAGATAAATCATATACATATCATATAACTTTGGTTTCAAAATAATTAAGCCAAACTTGCCAGTAGAACTAATTATACAACAACAACAACAACATAGCCTCAGTCCCAAATTAGTAGAACTAATTATATTCATGAAAAATTAGTCAAACTTTGAAAGCGCATGACTCCTTCAATACTTATCAGATTGGGCTAAATTTTTAATATGTTGTTTTTGAGTATATTAGATGATTTGTGACTAAAAATCACGAGTTTTATAGTTATATATTGGGAGAAATGATTTTTATAATCTTGCTGGTTGGATTTATTTCAAATTTAAGATGTTTTGGTAGAATTTCGATATCATTTTAAATCGGAATTTTGGAAACCAAATCTTTTTGGAAAGCTAAGACCGAGACCATCAACTTTTCTATTGGGAAGTTTTTGAGATTCGAAGAATAAAATACTCATATATTTGAAGTCTTCTGCTGTAAAATGATAATGAAACCGATAGGTTAACTAACTAGCTAGACAAATTCATTAGTAATTATATATGAATAATAATTGGCTAAGCTAGTGTTAGTTGGAAATATGTAAACAACCAGTTAGGTCGCAGGGCATGACATGGCATGACTTAGTGACGTGTGATGTGACATGGCGATGCCTAGGATTGTATCGAGAGCTAGGGGGCGCCACAAAGTGCAAGCATCAAAATCTAAGAAAACTGAATAAGAAATTCAAAGAAAAACGAAAGCAATAAAAAAATATAAAGATTGTGTTTGCCTTTGAAACTAAATAGAACTTGTCAAAGTTTGATGGAAACCAAATACCTATTGTATAGATCCCCGAACACGGTGCCAAAAAAAATCATCCCCAATGCCAATGAGGGCATCATTTGCTTCCGAATAATTAATTATAGCATCAATTGTTCACATGCATTTTTAGAGTCTAGAAGTAGTTATAAACCCTAGTTTTTCTTAGGAACTAAACTTTGGTGTGTTTGATAACAAAGAAAATGAAAAAAATCATGGAAAATTGTCTACTTTTTTGGTGTAACCATTTTTTCCATTGTTTGATAGGTTTGTAACTGTACAAAAGAAAAAAATCACATCTCTCAATTTTCCTCATTTATTTCTCTCTTAGGGTGTGTTTGATAGCAAAGAAAATGAAAAAAAATCATAGAAAATTGTTTACTTTTTTAGTGTAACCGTTTTTTTCAATGTTTGATAGCTTTGCAAATCGCATGGAGAAAAAACAAATTACGCCTCCTATTTTCCTCATTTATTTTCTCATATTTTAACTTGAAAAATCAAGATTTTCTCACTCTCCACTCTGTAGATCAAAGGCTCGTTGCATAATGACATCGTCTTGGTCGCAAAAGAGTTGTACTTGAACTGGGATTAAGATGAGGAGGACATGGTGGATGTGAGATGAGGAGGGCGGTAAATTGAAGGAGATGAAAAGGGAAAATGGGCTTAAGGGTTTTGATTTGTTCGGGCGGCAAAGGTTGTATATGGTTTCAATTTCGGAGAATACATGGGAGAGGATTTATGAGGTTGGTGGTGGGTTGGAAGGCGTGGAGGCGGAGGATGAGGTCGAGGAGAGCGGCAGCGATGGTGGCGGTGAAAGTGCGAAGTAGCCGAGTTTGAGCGATGTGATTGGCCATATATTTATTGTCTTTTTTGAGCTTCGTATAAGCTTGTGAATTTTTGTTGTACGAGATTGAATGGGGTGACTTTTTGGCTTTTGGGTTCGATGGTGGGACATTGGAGATTATGGTGTTATGCATTTTCTTCCTATTTTCTTTTTTAGCAGGAATAAGCTCGATTTTGGTGGAGTTGAACTAGAAACTGCCAATTTTTATTTATTTATTTTTTTTTTCATATCAAACACCTCCTAGTAAATTTTCATTAAAAAATTTGCTTTAGAAGATTTTCTTAGACAAAATGTGTTTTTTCTTCGAAATTTTTTTCCAAGCTATCAAACACACCCTTATTGGATGAAGAAAATCGATTTTTTCTCTCTCGATCGACCGAACGAGTGCACGAGCAAATGAGACATTCTCTTAAGAGAACAAATCTCTCCAACTCAATCTCTCTCCCTCTCTCTGTTTTGTCATCTCCATTTCTGGACGATTGGCTGATTTTGATTATTGATCTTCGATTTCAGTTTTCAGATTCGACAATCTCTTATGTGGTTCAATGTTTGTTGTGATTTTAGGTTCTTGATGATTTGTTCTCTCTCTCTCTCTCTCACTCACACACACACAATTCAATCCCATCTCAAGTCAATCTTCCACTCACAACTCAATCCCATCTCAAATCAATTTTCCACTCCAAAAAGTAACAAAGACACCCAATTTATGAAACCCTAAAAAAAATTTGCAAAATCTGAAGAGACACAACACATATACCATCAATGAAGTAAGACACCCTATTCAATTCATAGGAGAGTGGAGACGAAGCAATAGAAGTGATTGCAATCAAACGCCTCCGAGAATTGAAACTTTTCTCTTGAAAGAATTCTCTTGATTGTTACTATCAAACGCCTCCAAGAAAATTCTCTTAAAACAATTCTATTGAAAGAATTTTTTTTGCTATCAAACACATTAGTTCTTAGATTGGAAAAAAAAAAAAAATACCGCGGTCTTCTTGTCCCACATCTCTTCAACCTTCATGCTCATGTCCTTCATCTTCATCGTTCTCCATTTTCACCTCTTTTTTTAGTTCCTTTTTGGTCTCCCCAATTACATATTGGATTACCATTCAAGAGGTATTTAAGACATTTCACAAGCTGGTTTGGGTTAAAAACTAAACGAAATGTAATCAAATCTCAGAAAAAGAACTCAATTAATTAAAATGCAGAGAAAATGTAGGAACATCACGTCCTGCTTGCTCTCAGCAGGTACTTATTCTCGATAGACCCTCTTTGGATTCCAATTAAAATTCGTTACTCTACCAAAATGAACGATTTGAAAAAGTAGGCGGGGAACTCGTGTATTACGCGTACATGTTTTTATTTTAATTTCGGCCGGTCATAGTAGTTCACTTATCAACAGCCATGGCTTCTTCATTGCAGATCCATTGCAGCGTTCGATCTGAAACCTAGGGTTTCGAACGACAACAAATCTAATCGAACGAGCCTTCGGCCGCTCCCAATTCAAGATCCGAAGCAAAAATGCAGAATTCAGGGAGCTCGATCGCTCAACCGGAAGCGATCCAGGAGTGGTTGCAGAAGGAGATGGGGTACAGGCCACAAGGTTTGTACTCGTCGTCGAACAAGGCGGCGGTGGCGGCGACATTGCCCTCCGTCGATTCGCTCCGAAAGATCTGCCGGGGCAACATGGTACCAGTGTGGAACTTCTTGTTACAGCGAGTGAAATCGGAGAAAACGGTGGAGAATATCAGGAGGAACATCCTCGTTCACGGAAGCAGCGATGGGGCGGGCGAGGACGGGGGGAGTAAGGGGCGGAGGAAGGAGAAGGAGAAGGAGAAGGGGAAGTTAGGGCTTGACAGGGAAGTGGGATCGGAGGGGGGTTCGTTGGATAGTAGAGAGATGGCTCTGAGAGAGAGGGAGGTAGCGGAGAAGGAAGTGGACAGCTTGAGGAGTGTCGTGCAGCGGCAGCGGAAGGAGTTGCGGGCAAAGATGCTCGAGGTCTCGAGGGAGGAAGCCGAGAGGAAACGGATGCTCGACGAGCGGTCCAATTACAGGTTAGGTTTTGGGAATTGGTGAAATGCTTTCGTTTTTGGCCTATTTAATTTGATATTACTTGTATTGCTTGTTTGAAAATCAGAGTAGGACTTTGAAATGTTCAGTTTTAGCATACAGTTTGTGATTTTGCTACTATGTACATGTACACACACGTTTATTGTTCTTGCGACCAGTCTCTCTTGTTGTGAGGTGAAGAGGACTAACGTTGGACGTGTCAGAGTGTCGTGTCTTGTTATCATGAATAAGTATTTACTGACATAAGAAGAGTTCCGTTTGGCAGGTTGCCAAGCCGACATTTTTGTTCCTAAGAAACAGTTGCAGGCATAACAAACATCTGCTTGGGTGGTCCTCGTTGTTTTAGGTGCGGCGGTCAAGGCCACAGTTAGAGTACTCCAAGATCAAGGGCAAATGTTTGTTCATTGAGTGAGTTTTATGATGAGTTCTGCAGATGACTTCAAGATAAAGTTGGAGTTGGTTGCCAATGAAGATTCATTTGCAGCTTTTAAAGGGCGATAATGATCCATTACTCGTAGTCAAAAGTCGTTTTTTGGCATTTTGCAAGGATGAGAATTGTTGGAGACAAGTTTTCACTCTTGGTTGAACTTTTGAGGCAAATTTGCACGTTGTAATTTATTTGGGTAGCTCTGAAAATATTATTGCTTAGAAATTAGTATAGAAGTTTGGGTTGACAAAGGAGAAGCTTGGGGATAAGGTATTTTGTAATGCAGATATCTTTCTAATTAAAGGTAAGTATGGGGATAAGGTATTGTGTGTTGTGATTTCCATGGATGCATGCTATTTCGCTATTTGGTAGATTGGCAGTTTGATAAGCAATTCCATACCATATAAAGAGTGATGCCTATAGCTTTCTAACTAAAGGTACGGAAGTTGTGTTATTTGCAAACAAGGAGATATTCCCATAGTTAGCAACCCACTACTCTATTGATGCAGTCTGAATTTGTGTAGGAGATAGAAAAAAATAATGATTTGTTCACCAAGGGCATTAGAAACGTTTGATAGGACTAAAAATCGAGGATGAAATATTCTTTTGTTTGGGGGAAATGTGATTATTAGTGTAGTGATTGAAGCCACTAGCTCCACGATGCTAAAACGGTGCATGCCTTATCATTGGGATCGCCAACTCCTCTTCTTATGTAGTGGCGTGCAGGGTTACTTGCGTTTGTGCTATATTTCACCTACTCGTGCTTGTCAGAAGAATGCATATTGCATATAATATTTTTTTTTATCGTTTTTTAATTTTCAAGGAAACTTTGTATGTTAGTTCAATTCGTTATTCACTTCTCTTCTACACTTATCTTATCTTTAGACTTGGTTTCTTAAAGAAGTTTTGGAGTTTTGTTGAATTGGGTAAAAAGTAGTTTTCTTCTCTTTTCTTCTGGGGCCTATAAATGACATTGTTAGAATAAATTTGTAATAGGGAGTTTTTTTGTTTTTTTTGTTTTTTTTTTTTCGTGATTTTTGAGCTAAATAAATAATACCATTTTTTTGTAGAGAGATTGTCCACTTTTATCTTTTCATGTGAAACTCTTTGTATTATCAAATAAACGGTGTTAGTTTCATCTTCTTTGCACATTCCACCCTATATCAGTTAGGGAAAAATATTTTTGCCTACATCACGTTGTCATTCCCACTTTTATCCGAGGAACGAGGAACTCTTAACTAGAAAGATAGTCCGTGTTTTGTGCTTCTTATTTTAATTTGAGGCTAAGGAATACTTAACTACAAAGTCTAAAATATGGTTTGTTAATGTTGACTAATCAATTAGTCTCTCACTTTGCTACCTTGTTTTTGTGGCGTGAGTATTTTAGCTTTACACTATAGCAAATACCATGCAATTATATTAATAACAATACTTAATAGATATCGAATGGCCTAATAAGGAGTTTTTGTTGTTGGCATTCTCTCTTTCCTTTTCTTTTTTATTTTTTAAAGCATTTTTGGGCATTCTTTGATTTCTCTAGATATGCAAAACTATGACTTCTAAGTTATGCTGTTACTTTTTCTTGCAATATGGGTAATTTAACATTTTGCTTCCTTGCTCATTTTGCTTCCTTGTTTTGTGTTTTGATACTAAATAGAATATGTAGGTGATTTTAATTGTCTAACATCATACTCCCTTGTGGATGGAAGAAATGAATAAAAAGATAGAAGGTGATAAAGAACTAGTTAACTTCACCCAAACTCAAACTGAGTTACATTATCACCTACATTAAATTTAGGTGAATGGGAACATTGGATCCATTTAATCGATCTCAGCTGATTTGGGACCAAGGATTTCTTGTTGTTAACAAAGATCTATTTATCTAAACTCTAGTACAATTCGGATATTATCTATTCTTTAATTTTAGGGATGCATGTTGTTCTTCTCTTTCTTTCTCCCTATTTTCATTTGGAGTATCCGTAGTTTATGACGTAGAATGTTTTGTAAGCAAAAGGGAAGTACTTCCACAAGTCAAAAGGTTAGCTTCCTTCTAGAAAGAATTCACTTGAAAAAGCAAATTCCCTCTCTTAATGAGAGACATCCTTCCAATGATCTGTACATTCATTCCTTATTTTCACTTTAAATGATACCCTTATTTGAAGTAGAGGTTTAAGCTACTGCTGCTATATTAGTTGTAAAGAGCTTATACTTATTCTTCTAACATACATCTAGATGCTCAATATACTTGCCAACACTTATGATTTTTTTATATATGTGACTTAAATGAAGGGTATTTAATTTTAAAGTGTGTGCTTGTTTGGAATCTATTGATTAAATGAAATATAGCAATGGGATAAGCTTAAGGATGTGCCAACGTATTTGACGTCTTGTAAAATTTAGAACATGTTGGGTTCAAGGTAACACCTTTTAGAATTTAGAACTAATGTTTTATTGATATTTGATAATTTTGAAGCACTTATTTATGAAGCCAAAAAAGATAACCTTCTGATGTTGCTGTTTGGTTCAAGGCAACACCTCTTAGAAATAATATTTCTCTTGTAGAGATCTGAGATCATACAAAAGAAAGTATTGGTGAAATCTTTACAACAACAACAATTGCTGGCCCTTAATCCCAAATTAGTTGGGGTTGGCTACATGGATCAAACACTTTTACTCACTTTGATTTCAAATACTTGATAATTAGTGGAGGAATCTTTGTTTTGAAAAAAAAAAAAAAAAAAAACGGATTACAGTTTCAATGGTATTTGTGGAAACTGGAATCATGTTAACCTTATCTATACCACTAATCATGTGAAGAGGTTGAATTTTTAAAACAATATGATAATGTATTTGGCTTCTACTGTTATGACTATCTTTGATGACTAGATATTCATTTCTCAAGTTAATGTAGACATTAAGATACTGAACAGGTCTGGACATTTTTTGATCTATTCTTATGTGTTGTGACATATTTTCAAATCCATTCAGTAACAACTGTGTTGTATTTATGTTAATTTGCAGACACAAGCAAGTAATGTTGGAGGCTTATGATCAGCAGTGTGATGAAGCTGCAAGGATTTTTTCCGAATACCAGAAACACTTACATCACTATGTAAATGAAGCAAGGGATGCCCAAAGGTCAAGTGTTGGCAGTCTTGACATTGTGGATGATTTCAATAACAGTGAAAAAGAGTCTGTTTACTTCAATTTTAAGGGCCAAAAGTCATTAGATGGTCCCATTCTCATTGAAAGTGCCCGAGAAAGGAATATTAGGAAGGCGTGTGAATCTTTAGCAGCTCACATGATTGAAAAGATATGCAATTGCTTCCCGGCATATGAAGGAACTGGTATACATTTGAACCCTCAGATAGAAGCTGCAAAGTTGGGCATAGACTATGATGGTGAAGTACCTGATGAGGTTAAGGCCGTTGCTGTTAATGCCCTGAAGAATCCTCTTCAACTTCTTCAAGCTATTACCATGTACACTGCACGTTTGAAAACAATGGTCAATAGAGAAACAGAGAAAATTGACATTAGAGCTGATGCAGAACTCCTCAGGTGCTTTTTTTTTTTTTTTTTTCCTTTTTTTATGTCTGATGTCTTATGCTAGGCTTAAAGTGCATTCATCTTCATTTCTGGGTGTGTTTTCCTTCTCATCTGCTATTGGTTTTTGGGATTGTAGCTATTTTTCTTCCTCTTATCCCTTATTCTACAATGATAGTTTTAGTGACGAGTTTTTGTCTGGTTTAATTGTTCGTATTTATTTTTGTTCATTCACTTCCAGTATTTTTTGTTCAATCTTAATATGTTGAAGAGTACAATGTTTATGATTCATTAGAGTTTTCTATTTTCTTGGTGCATGCTTAAGGAGCACGTGCAACTACATGTTTAGTTCTTCCACTCAAAAACAAAAAAGGGTCTACATCTGAATAGGCTCGTTAAGGGTGTCATTATGACAATTGATGTAATATGTGTTAGCTGAAACAAGTTTCATATAATTAATGATGTAACCACAGTTGAGACTTGAGATTATCACTCATTGGATCCAAGTCTCGCCGTAACTTGAGATTTCCTTTACCAACTTCATCTCTAAGATTCCTCACATAGTCTTGTTCTAGTGCTCTCAAAATAATAAACTGAAAGGGATAATTTTGTATCCAATGTAGCACAACATATACTCCCTCCGGTCATCTATTTAGGTCGTTTTAGCTTTTTTTTTTGTTCAACAATATAGGTCGTTTACCAATTCCAAAGCATTTTTTACCCATTTTGCCCTGCCCTCATTAATGAGATAAAGCCTCCTTATTAAGTAGACAACTCTTTTCTTCTACTTCAACGAATCTGCCCAACTTTTCTGCAAAATCATCTTCAGCGACACGACGTTGCCGAACTAGGTCTTCTCCAAGAAAACTCACATAGCGCTTCGAACAAATCGAAGGTCCCAAATTTGTTCTTCTCCAAGAACGAAGTGTTGCACCCAACTTTAACAAGAACTCTCTTTTCTTATTCATTACCAGATAGAAAAAACACACACTTGCTTCGATCTAAAGCCCTCTGAACTTTCTCCCACCATTGAGAAAGCCTCAAATTCTTTGTTCTCAAATTGAAGCTCACGATTTAAGCCCTCTGAATTTAATTGGGGTTTTGAGGAAATGGGTGTTGCGAATGGAATGGAATCGTTTGAGGTGGTGGTGTCGGGGTTGCAGAAGAGAGGGAGAGATGGGGATGACAATGGGAGAGGTGGGGACAGAAGGAGAGAGAGGGGCGGTGGCCATGATTTAGGCAAAAGTTATTGACTTTGAAAGTTGGTTTCTCGTTTTACCCAAAAAGCATTAATAAGGGTAATATAGTAAAATGATGCTACAATTAACTCATTCCTCAAATCGTGAGCTTTAACCTTAAACGACCTAAATAGATGATCGTAAGGAGTAGATCTAAGACCTCCCAGAATCATTGGATTTAAGTAAGCAAAAGATACTTCTCCAGTCATGTTTCATCAAGTTTTCTCGTGTACTTTTATCAATTTTATTGTCATAACTTATTTCTCATGTATTATCCAAGGCCATGTAACTTAATAGTAGTGTTTCATATTAAATTTATATATAAGATGCACTATCTAATGCAAGCATAATCATAATAATATGTTATGCATATTTATCATTCGGTTTAAATGAAACAAACACATAGAGACGTTGGGGCATTCCCCACCTTGCGACGTGCTACATCAGAGCCCGGTTGTAGTGAGAAATGAGCAGGAGTGTGCTTCATATCGTCGCTTGGTTGCGAAGAAAAATGAGCAAGGGTTCCTACACTGAGGACGAGTGTGGGTAAGGAAGCTAGTCCCAAGGTTCGAAACTTCGACTTTGCCTTAAACTTTGCTCACTTAAAAATCGGAAGTAATTCGAGGAAGTTAACTTCGACGAGGGAAGTGTTATAAAAATTCGTCGGTGTATGGGAGTTTATGGAATTTCACTTTAAATGCTAGAAAACTCAAATTTTTCCTTAAAGATGTTAGAAATATACTTAATCATACAACAATAATACATAATAATTACAATACAAATGTTTAAAATAGTTATTTTGTAATAAACACCCAATTTGCAACACACATGACATTAATATTTGTTTTTGTATTGCTTTATTTGATAAATTTTGACCTTATTCGTCACTTGATGTGAAAAGAAGTTAATTTTCAATTTTTTTTATTTATTTAAGGGTAACTTCAATAACTTCCTCAAAAACTTCAGTAACTTCCCCAAAAACTTCGTCGATTTCTTCGAATTTTTACATTTTTCGTCTCTTTTTTGATGGTTTTGATGGAAAACATCGAAGTCAATCGAAGTTTGGCGAAACATGTCGAAGTTTTAGGCGAAACTTCGCAAGTTTTACATCGCCACATAGTTTCGCTTCCCCATTTTCATTATCGACAAACTTCCATCGAAATTCGGCGAAGTTCGTCGGGTTTTCAAACCTTGGCTAGTCCAAAATAAAACCATAAATAAGGAATCTAGATCTTTTGGACGAATAGAAAAGGAAAACATACACATATGAAGAAAAAATCCATTTAGGGACATGGAATATAGTAATACTAGTAGGGAAGTTAGTGGAATTGGTAGATACTATGATTCGAATGAGAGTTAATATTGCTTGCCTCCAAGAAACGAATGGGTTGGAGAAAAGAGTAGGGAAATAAATGGTTTATGTTGTGGTGTTTTCACATAGATAGAAATAGCCATGGAGTAGGAAGTCTTGTTATAATTAGCTATATGGATAGGCTTGTAGAAGTTAAGATAATGAGAGATAGATTGATCATATTTGAACTAATTATTGGAGACGAAAAGATTGAGTAGTTAACACTTATGCATCACAAGTAGTATAAATGAGAGCAAGCATCAAATGCAAATTTTGTGATGGTATGGATTGACTTATTCAAGGTATACCCTTAGATGAAAAGATTTTTATTGGAGGGGATTTGACGCATCAAATAAAGCGAAAATAAACAAGGCTAACACTTGATTAAACCTTAAGAAGAAGATAGAAAATTTCTACACCGAAACTTAACACTCAAACTTGAGCAAAGTAAGACAAACTTAATTCTTATTCAATAATTAAATTCGTCATCAAACTATAGTAAGGTTTACATATTTATAGTGTGTCATAAACACACCTAAATAGAAAGAAGTAACAAAATTGGAAACTTCCTAATGACAAATATTCTAATTCCATAAATAAGAAGCTACTAAAAGACTTACCATAGAATAAGGAAAGAAATCCTACTCTATAAAAATAGTAACTAACATAAATTAGTAACTTCCGTATAAGAAACACTAAAAATAGTAGTTTCTTATTTGGGATTTATGGGCTTGCTTCTTGGACTTTTGTTGTTTCACTTGGTCTGTAAGATTTTGCCACACAATCTGCATCAGGATTTGAATGGGCGTTTGGAGTTAAGAAATGATGGATTCACGAGAGTTCATAGAGGATACAACTATGGTCGTAGAAAATTAGAAATGAAAATGGAGAATCCATTTTAGAATTTTCTTTAGCATATGATCTACCCTTAGCTAATACTAGTTTTTGAAAAATGGTGCCACACTTGATTACTTCTAGTAATGGACATAATAAAAGTCAAATAAAATTTCTTTTAACAAGAAAAGGGATAGAAAATTATGTAGAAGTTGCGTAGTAATACCTAGTGAAGCGCTTACTATTCAACATAGGGTATTAGTAACTCGATTTTGAGCTAAAACGAGCAATCAATATGAATACAAATAATCAAGATTTTAGAATTAAAGGGCGGAACCTAAAAAATAATAAACAATTGGAATTTAGAGAACGCCACTATTAGAAAATGTTTGGAACTTTGACGTAGATGCCAATACGAAATCGCTAGAAATGAGTAGTTACATAAGTGAGTAGCATCGAACATGTTAGGCGTATCCAAAGGCTTTGAACCACCAAAGAAGTAAACATGGTGATGGAATGAAGATGTCCAAAAAGCAATTCAAACTTAAAGAGAGGTATATTAGAAAATGCCCAAGTGTCAAAATGAAGATGTGTAATTAATATAGAGACGCTAGCTAGAAAGCGTTAAACATAGTTATTGAAGTTAAAACAAACTTGATGGGATATTTATATACAAAAAGTTTTTTTTTTATTTTTTTTTACAAAAGGAGATTTATATACAAAGTTATGTAATAGTGATTACGAAAAATCTATTTATAGGCTATTCAAATTAAAAGATAAAAAAAGGGTCTAAGTCATGTAAGATCAAAGTTGTCAACTCGAAATCGAATCTTAAAATTGGTATGGGGGGTTTTTGAATCGAATCGTAAATTGTAAGATTTTTTTCGATTCTTTCAAAACACTTCTAAATGACTTTAAATATATATAAACTTATAATATTGACTTATAAGTGAAAATGAACTCCATAAATTACAAATTTCATGAATTTTCATACAAAAAGTCATAAAATTAGCGAAAACATCTTTATTTGTGTGATCTATTTTTGTTTATTCATTGAAAGTTCACTTGAATAAAGAACAACAACAACATGGCCTCTCAATAAATATATTTTGCATCACTTGAATAAGAACAACAACAACCACAACAACATAGCCTCACTCAATAAATACATTGCCTCAATCCCAACTACTTGAAGTTGAATTGAATAAAGAAGAAGAAAAAGAAGAAAAACTAACCACAGTAAATACATAGCATCAATAAATACATCGCCTTAATCCTAAAAAGCACAAGTGCACAACAAAGAATCTAGGGTTTGAGAATCTTATCCTAGAAGAAAAAGACAAAAGGATAGTGAAAGAGAAGAAAAAACAACTAAGAATCTAGGGTTTGGACCCCACTTACCTTGAAGTTGAAGCTTGGAGTGTTGAAGAAGAAGAGAGCAAAGTAGATAGAAAACCATTTTTTTTTTGTGTTTTGAGCCCCAAAAGTTGGTCTCCCCCTCTCAAAAACCCTAATTGATATCCCCCTTCAGTGTTAAAAAGTTAAAAAAATTTGTCCAGCAACCCCCTTTATGAATCGGATGATTCGATTCGAATCATCCGATTCGACCTAAACTCGCCCGAGTTAAATGAAAACCGAGTTGAGTGACAACTCAACTCGGTTTTCATGTATACCGAGTCAACTCGTATGATTTGACTCGCAAATCGTAAGAGTTTGACAACACTGTGTAAGATGTATGAAGGATGAACATCAAAATATTTTGACACGAGAAGTTGGCATTAATGAGAGGTGGAGAAGCTACTTTGATAATTTATTTAATGATAACATAGTGGAAAAGTATAATAGATTAAAAATCACATCAAGAAAGAAATTTAAAGTACAAAAGCAGTATTATGATTCTTAAAGTTAAAGAGGTCTTGAAAATGATGAAAATAGAGAAAGTATGTGTTCCAAATGAAATACTTAGGTTGGAAATGCTTTGGAGAAATATCCCTTCTAAGCTAAAAGGAAAAATTTATAGAACTGCAATTAGGCCAGCTATGCTTTTATGGAAGTGAATGTTAGGCGTGAAAGAAACAATATGTACGTAGGATTAGTGTAGGGGAAATGGGGGTGCTTAGGTGGATGTTTGGTAAAAGTCGTAAAGAATCTAAAGATATGCTAAGAAATACCGAAATTGAAAGAAAAGTAGGAGAAGTACCATTTGATGCAAGAATTAGGAAAGGGCGGGATGATCCAACTAGAAAACTCGACTCAGTAGAAACTGAAGAAATAAATGATTTAGGGATGGACCTAAGCTAGCATGGGACATTGATTCTGAAAGATTTAATTTAGAAATCGCACCATTAAGTGCACCAAATTGACTGCAATGGAAGAGTTTCATCCATGTAGTCAACCCCAACTAATTTGGGATTGAAGCTTTGTTGTTGTTGTTTTATATTTATCATTCGGTTAAGAAACTAGACATGCAAATGATGCTTATGTTTGTTTGTCCTCACCTTAGCTAGCTATTTATCTCTAGGTTTTGATCGAGAGTAACCCACCTAGGCCTTTCATATGTTGATAAGTAGATTTTCATAAAGGTCCATTACATGATATCAACTTAGAAACTTATTCTTTAGTGAAGTTTCTGCCATAGGTAACTTACTTCGAGATGGATCTCCAGCTTTCCTTGAATTAAATCCACTCTATAGTTCTTTAAGAATGCTCCTATTGCGTCAAAGATGGGTTTGAAATCACTCTTGTGCTTTTTACTACCTTACCAATGGTGTATTGAAGTTTTTGGTTTTATTTTCTCTAGAGTGGCTGATGATTGTTGTAAATTTTAGTAAAAATTTTTGAATGGTTTGGAAAGCTCACCATCAATCGCACTTAATCGAGCACAATGGAAGAGTTTGATCCATGTAGCCGACCCCAATTAATTTGGGACTGAGGCTATGTTGTTGTTGTTGTTGCATGTCTATGGGTCACACTCTTGAAATGGGGCTCAAATTCTAGTTGGAGTTTAGTTAGAAATCTAGTGTCTTGGGAAAGTTTGTTGTTACTTAATAGAGTCTTAGAAGGATTTGTGTTTGGCTTTGAATAATGTTTTGACGTGTTTTTAATTAGAACATGAGTGTTTTTTTTGTTGTCTATATAAAGACATCTATGTCAGTTTCGTTATTGTCAACTTGTTTGATTAATAAAGATTGAGTTAGAGTTTTGTGATAAGAGATTGATTGTGTTTCTTTGATTTTGTTAGAACAAACCTATTTGATGGTTCGAGTACTATCGTGATCTAAATCATTGAGTGCAAAAATTTGGGCGTGCATGTTCGGGGTCATCAACAAATAGTATTTGTTGCCCGTGTGTGTACGGACTATGGAGGACAACAGAGCCTTTATTTAAGTGTTACCACTTTCACTAAAGGACAAAAGTTATTAAAGAAAAGGAACACAAAGTAGTGTTGATTCTTAAAAGTAGGGTCCGGTGGTCTTAAAGGCTAGTAGTTTGATTCGTTTATGCTTGGCTGGTAATTGTGGTGTATGAAGTAATGGAGGGAATTACTGCAGCAAATATCTGGAAGAAATTGGATGATCTTTACGTGAGTGAGGGCTTCACAAATAAATTTATATTAAAGGAACGACTCTTTTCTCTCCAACAAAAAGAAGGTATGAGTCGGACTCAACACTTTGAAGACTTAAATTAGATTGTTCCAGATCTTAATAAAATTGGTGAAGTATTTAGTTTTGGAGACAAGGTAGTTGTTTTGTTATGCTCTGTTCACTTTACTCATCTCGATATCTATTGTTCTAGTGGATAAAATTCGAGACGGAGTGAGTATAAAACTAGAACTTTGGAGGAATACGTTAGAATGTAAAGGCTTTAAGTTGAGTCAGACGAATAACAAATACATACATTATGAGTTTAGATATACTAGACATCAAGATGGAGTGGTAAAATTAGGGGATGTAGAGGTTCTTAGGGTGAACAACTTTAGATATCTAGGATCAATCATACATATAAAATGATGGTAATATTGAGAATGACGTTACACGTAGAATTTTCAAGATGGATGGATGGAAGAAGTGGAGGAATGCAATAGGTGTGATATGTGATCGAGATCTCCCAACCATGCTAAAAGGAAAATTTTAGAGAACAAAAATTAGGCATGCTATGATTTATGGAAGGGACTTCTGGGCGGTAAAGAAAGAACTATATAAAATGAATGTAGCATAAATGAGGATGCTTAGGTGGATGTGTGATAAAACTCGTAAAGATAGAATAAGAAATGTAGAAGTAGCACCAATTGACGCAAAGATTAGGGAAGGACCGTTGCTGTGGTTTGGGCACCTCCAAAGATGGCCAACAAATGCCCTTGTTAGAAAACTCGACTCAATAGAAATTGAAGAAATTAGACGATGCAGGGGCCGACGTAAGCTAACTTGGGACGCATTGATTAAGAGGGATTTAAAGGATTTGGAAAGCACACCTTCAATTGCACTAAATCGAGCGCAATGAAAGAGCTTGATCCATGTAGTCGACCCTAACTAATTTGGATTGAGGCTTTGTTGTTGTATATGGAATAGAGGATCTATCAAAAGGGCAAGTTCAAATTGCCTGAACTTCTACAAAAAAGTTGGATAGTGAAGGTAAAGAACTCATTGTTCCTGATGATTCTCAAGGTTTGATTGTTCAAGACAAAGGAAAGAATGATAAGCATGGACGTCGTAGAGTTTTCAAACCATTGACGGAGAGAAGTTGTTTTTATTTTGTTAGAAAGGGCATATCATCAAATATTGTTCCAAAAAGTAGGATGGTGAGCCTAATACTAGTGCCAACTCGGAAGGAGAAGCTACCATGTTGCGGTTTCTCATGCTAAGTGTGAAGATGCTTGTCATGATTTGGTTTTTTGTTTGGATGGATTTGTTTTTCAGACTCTGTATCTATTTAGTTGCTCAATTGCTTTTGATGGTTGATTGATAGTTAGATTGGATGTGTTTTTTGCTGCACGGCTGATTGTTTTGAAGGTTGTCCATGATTGGGTGATTACTTGCACATGCTGATTGGATGCTTGGTTGACAGATCGTTGTTATTTGTGGTGGCTATGGTAGATTTTTCGACAAGTTCGAGATTTGTTGGGATTTGGCTCGAATGCTAGTTGGAGTTTAGTTAGAAATCTAGCTTTCGTTAGAGTCTAATTAGGATTTATGTTTGGATTTTGATAGTGCTTTTACGTGTTTTAATTAGATTAGGAGTATTTCTTTTGGGCGTAACTTTATCTATATAAAGGCATCTAGGTCAGTTTGACAAGTTGCCAATTTGATTGATTGATAAAGATTAAAGATCGAGTTTGAGTGTTTGTGACGAGATTAATTGTGTTCCGCTGTCTTTGTACAACACACTCGGGAAGTTCACAACCAAGTGTCACTTTGAAGTTTGAAACTGTTCGTATCTTTTCATCTTCGACTACTTGAAATTTCCTTTGCTTTTAAATTACATGGAGGATCACCAACAATTCCAATTATCTCATTCAATCTGTTTGACACCTCCCATTTGCTATATCCGTTATTTTTAGCAAATATGATTTGAAGCAAATTGGTTAGTCTTATGATTTCATTGTTTTCCAGCAAGTGATGCATAGTACACTTTGGCTTTTGAGCACGAATATATTGTTGTTTGATGATCATAAGTGACTAACTTGTGGAAGTTCTATCTTATATTTTTGTAAAGGACGTGGTTTGCTTTGTCAAAGACTCAAAGTATTCTGGTTGCCCTATCAGCCTCACTAGATTTCTAAGTGACTAAATTGAACCGGTGTAACATTCTTGTTGACACACTTGAGTTATTGACACTGTTGATGAAATCAACCTTAATCATTGGGACTGCTTGCTGTAGATTGTAGATCCAATACTGAGGTTCAGTAACTCAATATCCTGTCTCCACCTTTATCGCTTATCTTCCTCACAGTCATGCATTTCCCTTGGGTAGACGTACCACTGGGCAAAGTGGAAACATGAGGAACAGTGATCCAAAGTGTTAGGCATTGTGTTGTAGCTTTGGCTTGTGAGTGGTGGGTTCAAGTCTTTTTATAGTTTTGTTAGCATTTGATTGTTTCCTCACTGTAGCTTTTGGACATGAGAGCTTGGTTCAAATCTGTATTTAAATTTAATCTCTTAGAATTTTTTGTTTCCTCGTGGTATGCTTGGCTTGTTTGTGTTATTTATCATGTCATATTTTTCATCTGCTACCTGAATCTGCATATTGGAATAGGTTGATATACAATATTGTAAATCTACCTTCTAGTCACAATTCTTATGTTTGGTGGCCTTCTAACATGAATTACTTCTACATATTTTGTACTTTTATAATTGACAAAAGATTGTCTTAGTAGAATTTGTAGAATGGCATTATAGCGAAAATTGGTCAACGTGAATTTTGTGCGACATGTTAGCAATTCATTTCTTTTAATTATTATTGAACTTATACTTATTTGTCCATTGGAATAGGGTAAGTGGCATTAAGGGGTAGATGTCAATTCAAGTACTATATATATATAAAGAATCTTCTGCCAAAGTTTGTAATTGTTTTGAATATTTGGGTTGTAAGTTCATGTGCTTTACGCCAGCTTCTTTGATCGTTCAAATTTTGAATACATTATTTAGTGATGATCTTGTTAACAATGGGCACGTGAAAGAGTTCGTTGTGCACAATTCATTTTGTATTTTCCTTTTATTATTTTGACATCTCACTGCAACCTGCAAAATTGGGAATGTTAGTGAAGCCTTATTTTTTGCTTATCCCTTATTTTTTATGCCAATAATTTCAATTAACTTCCTTTCTGTTTGATCTTATTGCTTCTTGCTATTTATTTCTTGTGTATGATTTCTTTTATGTGAGAAGCATTTATCCTTGTTGGTCTAGTTTAGTACTATTTGCTAATTTTGTTACTTCCATCTTCCTCTCTAGATATAAATATGAGAACAATCGGTTGACAGATGCTTCTTCTCCTGATGCCACTTCACATTTACAGTACCAGTTACATGATCATGGGTCAATAGGAGTCGACATTTCCAATAAAGGAACTCACAATCAACTTTTTGAAAGACAGGTGCTTTTTAGTATACTTATTGATGATTTTTAACCTTTTTTCTTAATAATCCTCCGCCATCCAGGATTTTTTAGTCCAAAGCATCCAGATTTTCGGACTTTTCCTTACATGTGCCCTATATAAAAATTATAATGGGCTCCCATTTGCAGGTTTACCACAGTTCATACCTCTTTTTTTTAGAATTTGATTAGATTTTGTTAATTTTACTTACTGTTTCTATATATTTTTTAGTTCCTTTGATGGGGCATACGTTTTACTCTTTGGATAATTAGTTCACTTTGCAACAATCAAGTTTTTTAGGGTTTTTAAGTTGATGCAATCAGTTATTATCTTTGTCTACCAAAAGGAACTCAGTTTATTTGTGCTATGTAGAGGCTTTACGTGAATTCTTAGTTCTCATTTTGTTCAGAAAGCTCATGTCCAACAATTTGTTGCTACTGAAGATGCCCTAAACAAAGCTGAAGAAGCTAGAAAACTGTGTCAAAGGCTTATTAGACGTCTGCATGGCAGCAGTGATCAATCTTTGTCACATGGAGTTGTTTCTAGTGGCACCTCTCAAAATATGGGTAGTCTTCGGCAGTTTGAGGTATGCTTTATTACTCATGACTGTAAGAAGTAATATCTCTTGTTATTTGTACAAATATTCTTCTAGATATTTTGAGATACCTATATTACTTGTCATTTGGTAATCTTTGACAGTTTGATGTATCTGTTATTAGTCATTACTGTTAGAAGTACAGTTCGTTATTTGTACAAATGTTCTATCATATACTTTGACATATCTTTCTGAATTGTAATTTTGTTTTATGTGCTATTTTGTTATGGACTTTGTGTTTGTTGCACTTTTATTTATTACAAATATAACTATCAATTTTGCTTTCAGGGTTGGAGAAGGATGGTACAACTAGGTTGTTAGGCTGCTAGTGTTTTAGGGTTGCAATCTCTCTGGGATAGCTTTATTTTTAGGAGTTGGGAGGTGGCTTGATGATAATTTCAAATCGCTCGGTATGAACAACTTGGTAAGGGAAGCTTGAGGCTTGCCTTAAGTTTATAGTTGGTTGAGAAACGGCAAAAAAAATGGTGGTAAAATTTTTTCCATCTTAGATGTAATGAGAAAGTTCTACCGGGGAATTAAACTTATGAGTCATACTATGAAATTTTGGGATTAGATAATTGACAATAGGCTAAGAAGAGAAACAACAATATCAAACTAGTAACGCGTATAAAGACATTTGGACGAACTACAAAAGAATTTCCCATTACGTAGGACTACATCAAGGACCGACTTTTAGTCCATATCTCTTTATGCTAGTTATGGATGAAATAACTAGGCATATTCAAGATGATATACCATGGTGTATGTTATTCGCATATGATATTTTCTTGGTGGACGAAACTAGAGATGGAGTGAATTGGAAATTAGAACTTTGGAGGAATATATTAGAATCTAAAGGCTTTAAGTTGAGTAGGATGAAGACCGAATACATGCACTGTGAGTTTAGAAATACTAGACATTGAGATGATGGAATTGTAAAATTAGGGGAAGTAGAAGTTCTTAAATTGAACCACTTTAGATATCTAGGATCAATCATAAGAAATGATGACAATATTGAGTATGATGTCATACATAGAATTCAAGCTGGATGGAAGAGATGGAGGAGTGCAACAGTGTGATCTGTGATAGAAATATGCCTACAAAGTTAAAAAGAAAATTTTATAGGACCGCAATTGTAAGAAAACTTTACGCTGTAAATAGCATGTATTTAGGCAACTATGTATTTAGGTAATAGTATATTTAGATCCTTTAATGCTAGGAATTGATAACCCTTGATTTTAGGATCTGATTTAGGTTGTATAAGCCTATATAAAAACTCTATAATCAGTAAGCGAATGGTGTGAAGATTTCTTCATATTGGTTTCCTCAATTGCCTCTTTTATCTTTTATGGTATCAGAGAAGAGAGTGTTTCTTTAGACATAGAAAGAGATAAACATGTCGGGAAAAAGTGGAGACATGGATTTGGAAGGAAGCTCTATCTCGTAAGTCCAGTTCTACCATAGTTTCTCCTACTATTGTTAAAAACTCTTCTACTACCCTCCAAATCACAACTCAAAAGCCGAACGGAAAAAATTACCTTCAATGGTCCCGATAAGCTACTAAGGTGATTCGTGGAAAGGGAAAATATAGTTATTTGGATGGATCGACCTCACGACCTCCTTCAGATGATCCCTCTTACGCAACATGGGACTCCAACAATTCTATTGTGTTGGCATGGCTTATCCACTTAATGGAAGACGCTATTGGAGATACTTACCTTTTCTGCACCACAACAAAAGAAATATGGGATGCTGTCAAATTGGCATACTCGGATTTCGAGAATTCTTCTCAACTATTTGAGTTGCGAAATAAGGTAAAAGACCTTCGTCAGAATAATCTTGATGTTACTCGGTATTTTAACATTTTTCGGAATCCTTGGCAAGAACTGGATCTTTTCAATATTGTTCCTTGGAAAGATCCCAAAGATGGTGAACTCTTCAGGAGGATGCGTGATAAGGATCGAGTCTATGATTTCCTTGCTGGTCTGAATAAAGAACTAGATGAAGTTCGCGGGCGATTGTTGGGTCGTAATCCTTTACCTTCAATCGAAGAAGTCTTTGCTGAGGTTCGTCGTCAAGAATATCGTCGGCGTGTGATGCTTGGTAATCCTTTAGATATACCAGAATCATTTGCTTTGGTTGCACAAAACTTTTTATCAAGTCAGTCAACATCACTGAAGAATACTCCTTGGTGTGATCACTGCCGTAAATCATTTCAAACTCGGGATAGCTGTTGGGAGCTTCATGGAAATCCTATTGATCGGGTGCCTAAGAAATTCAGAAAAAGGAACTTTACTTCATAAAGTGTTTCCTCTAACACTCTTCCTGCTTCTGCCAATTTCTCGAAGGCACAACTGGATCACTTATACAGTCTGCTTTTAGCCTCAACAACCAACAGTTCCCTTATGGCTCAGTCAGGTACTACTGAACAATCAATTTCCAAGAATCATGATTCATATGAACAATGGATAGTGGACTTAGGTGCAACCAAGGAACGAAAATTCGATAACATTAGCTGAAGTTTAGGCGAAGTTTATCGAAGTTGAAGGGATCGAAGCGAAGTTCACGGGTAGTTTAAAAATTACAAATATCTTCGAAGTTTATGTTAAAAATCGACAACATTGATATAAATTGATATGGATTGCTAAAAACAAGGAGAAATTGCAAACTTTTCGGTAAAAAAAACCAAATAAGTGTGTAGGAGACGAAAGGGTTGAGGATCGTAATTGATGGTGGCTTTTGGGGGTTATTGAGAATTTGAGAGTGGCTCACTTTTGTACACACGTCTCTACACCAATCGTGTGATCCCTTAATTTTGCATCAAGATTTAATATATGCATCGAAATTCACTTTTGCACACACATCTCTACAACGCTTTGTAGTTTTTTAATCGATGCATAATGTCAAAGAGTGGATATTTTCTTTTGCTTTAAATACCGACCCATATAAAAAACATGTTTCATAATTTTTATTTTACTTATGTGAATGTGCAATTAATAAATGGTTAGAGAATCAAATTAAGTGTAATTATTATCACTAAAAAGTGATTTACCATACACAGTATGCATGACTAGTGCCAATAAAATTGACTTGAAACCATTAAATTGTAAATTTTTTAGGCATAAATGCATAATTGTGTTTGTTTTGACATCTCGTAAAATGAGTTTTAGTTTATTGACCATTTAAATAAAATTTTCTTAAACTTCTCTAAGTAAGCGAATTTTTACCGAAATTCTCCACGTCGAATTAAACTTCTCCGAATTAATTCCAATCATCAAGAGGGCGAATTATAAGGCGAAAACGAAGTTTCGATCCTTGGGTGCAACTGATCACATGACTGGTAATGCATGTTTGTTTCAAACATATTTTCCATATTCAAGCATGAGGAAAGTCCAAGTGGCTGATGGCAAATCTTTAGTAGTGGCTGGGACAGGGGCTGTTTAGATCAGCCCTGATATTCTATTAGAAAATGTGTTACATGTCCCTAGTCTATCCTATAATCTACTATCAATTTGCAAGTTAACAAATGATCTTGCATGTGTTGCTAATTTCTCAAAATCTGGTTGTGTATTTCAGGACTTGAAAACGGGGAAGATGATTGGCAGTGTTAGTATGTTCAACGAACTCTACTATCTTTTGGTTGTTTCTTTCACACCTCGTACATTAGGCCTCTCTTCAGTTTTTAGTGATAATCAACTTATGTTATTCCATTACCGTCTAGGACACCCAAGTTTTGTCGACATGAAACATTTGTTTCCTTCTCTATTTCAAAATAAAAATTTATGTTTTCAATGTGATGTGTGTCAAATGGCTAAACATACAAGGACTTCTTTACCATCTCAAGCATATCGCCCCTCTAAACCTTTTACCTTGATCCATAGTGACATTTGGGGTCCCTCCCGTGTTAATACTCTCACAACTCAATGATAGTTTATCACTTTTATTGATGATCACACACGAGTGTCATGGGTATATCTCCTAAAAGATAAATCTGATGCTGCAAATATTTTTAAAATATTTTATCAGATGGTTAATACCCAATTCAATGAACGAATTAAAATGCTTCGAACTGACAATGGTACAGAGTATTTTAATTCAATTCTTGGAGAGTTCTTTAGAAACAATAGGATTTTACATCAAAGCTCATGTGTTGACACTCCTAAACAAAATGGTATAGCTGAACGAAAAAACCGTCATTTACTTGAAGTGGCCAGGTCTCTTTCCCCAATTATAGAACTTTCTCCTCTCTTGAAGCACGTGTATTTGGGTGTGCGTCATTTGTTCATACACCTAGCCAAGGTCGATCCAAACTCGATCCTAGATCTCACAAATGTATCTTCCTTGGTTATTCGGCATCAAAGAAGGGATAACAATGCTACAGCCCTGAAAAAAGAAAATATTTCACAACCATTGATGTGACATTCTTTGAAAATTAGGCCTATTTCACTCCTAATTTGTCTAAGGGGGCGATATCAAGTGACCAACATTACCTAAAATATCAAAATCCTTCCTTAAATGGTTTGGATTTGAGAGATTCAAATCTGGATATTTATTCAAGCCATAAAAGACAGATTTTTGGGATTTTTTTTGGGATCCTTGTCATTTAATTACGATATCTTCTAAAGGAAACACAAATTTAGAATCTCAATCAGTTAAGAAAACAAATGAGTCACCTGATTTTGAAAATCTAGAGTCCAATTCTGTCCAAGAGAAGTCAACCACTAATGAGCCAATAAATCTTTCCTCTAATCTCAACACTCCTCCAACACAATACCAAAATATTTCTAAGGCCAAAGAACTTCTTCCTTATTCCCGTAAGAAACAACTAAAGCCGGTGGAGGAAGTTGAGCGTACTCCCTCCCAAGAGTCCAACTCGGAATCAAGTTCAGAAGATGATGACTTAGATTTCCCTATTGCTCTAAGGAAAGGAGTCCGATCATGCACAAACCATCCAATCTCTAAAGTTACTGCTTACAGCCACCTTTCCAAACAAATGAAGACATTCATAGCCAACATGCCCGGGGTGGAAATTCCAAAAACAATAACTGAAGCCATGCAAAAACCAGAATGGAAGGCAACCATCATGGAAGAAATTCATGTTTTAAAAAGGAATGGAACTTGAGAGATAATTGAGAGACCAAGGGATAAAACTACAGGTTGTAAATGGGTTTTCGCTGTCAAATACAATTCTGATGGGTCTTTACAAAGGTATAAGGCCAAACTCGTTGCTAAAGGATACACTCAGACCTATGGGGTTGACTACCAAGAAACGTTTGCACCTGTAGCAAAAATAAACACTATACGGGTTCTATTATCCTTGGCTGCCAACTTGGATTGGCCATTATATCAACTAGATGTAAAGAATGCCTTTTGAATGGTGAACTTGGAGAAGAAGTGTTTATGGAACTTCCCCCTGGAATTGAACAAGGATGTATTGGAAAGGTATGCAAGCTACGAAAGTCTTTGTACGGGCTAAAACAGTTTCCTCGTGCATGGTTTTCTAGGTTCATGAAGGCAATTAAGAAACAACTGTACGTGCAAGCGCAATCTGATCACACCTTATTTTTTCGACATAAGGAAGGTAAGATAACTATTTTAATCGTGTATGTAGATGATATTGTTCTTACATGGGATGACTTGAAGGAGATGGCACGAGTAAAAAGAGGATTAGCTACAGAATTTGAGATGAAAGATTTGGGGAAACTTCGATACTTTTTAGGGATGGAAGTTGCAAGAAGTAATGCAGGAATTTCGGTATCTCAAAGAAAATATGTGCTCGACCTATTGCAAGAAACTGGTATGTTAGGTTGTAAACTAGCTGAAACTCCCATGGATCCTAATTTGAAGTTAGGTAATACAAACACAAGCAATCCCGTAGATCGAGGAAGGTTTCAAAGGTTGGTAGGTAAGCTGATTTATCTATCACATACCAGACCAGGACATTGCTTTTGCGATGGTTTGCATTAGTCAATTCATGCATGCTCCAACAGAGGAACTTATGACAGCTGCAAATAGAGTATAAGGTATCTTAAAGGAACTCCGGGTAGAGGATTATTTTTTAAAAAGACCTCTAACCGTGTCGTTGATGCATTTACAGACGCAGATTGGGCATGATCTGTAATTGATAGACGATCAACCTTGGGGTATTGTTCCTTTGTTTGGGGTAACTTGGTTACTTAGAGTACTAAAAAACAAGCGATAGTAGCGAGAAGTAGTGCAGAAGCAGAATTACGATCACTTGCTCATGGTTTATGTGAAACATTGTGGCTAAGGAATTTACTCATAGAACTTCAGATGCCAGTACAAGACTCATTGAAACTATTTTGCGACAACAAAGCAACAATCAGCGTAGCTCAGAATCCTGTTCATCATGATAGAACCAAGCATGTTTAGGTAGATCGTCATTTTATCAAAGAAAAGGTTGAAGATGGAACCATATGCATTTAGTATGTTCCATCCAAAAGTCAAGCAATGATTTAACTAAGAGTTTATGGAAACCTGACTTTGAAAGATTACTTGCCAAGCTTGGACCGTTTAACTTGTACAGTCAAGCTTGAGGGGGTGTATAAGAAAACATTAATTAATTAGCTGTAATTACGCTATAAATAGCATGTAGTTAGGCAATAGTATATTTAGATCCTTAATGCTAGGAATTAATATCCCTTGATTTTAGGATCTGATTTCGGTTGTATAAGCCTATATAAACAACTCCTCTATAATCAGTAAGTGAATGGTGTGAAGTTTTCTTCATATTGGTTTCCTCAATTGTCTCTTTTATCTTTTAGCGCAATTAGACCAGCTATGCTCTATGGAAGTTTGGGCGGTAAAACAACTACATAAAATGAACATTGCAGATATGAGGATGCTTAGGTGGATATTTGGTAAAACTCGTAAAGATAGAACAAGAAATAAATAAATTCAAAAACAAGTAGGAGTAGCACCAATTGACACAAAGATTAGGAAAGAGCGGTTGCGGTGGATTAGTCACCTGCAAAGACGGCATACAAATGCCCCCATTAGAAAACTTTACTTAATAGAAACTGAAGAAATTCGACGAGGTAGGGGTAGACCGAAGTTAACTTGGTACACATTAATTAGGAGAGATTTGAATGGTTTGGAAAGCTCACTATCAATTCCACGAAATTGAGCATAAGGGAAGAGTTTGATCCATGTAGCCGACCCTAATTTATTTGGGACTGGGGCTATGTTGTTGTTGTTGTTGTTGAGTGATCGAGATAGAAATCTCTCTCATATACAGAGAGATATCCGGTGGGCCCCTCTGTGTTATACTGATATAGTGTATTGATGAGTGGTCAATCCCACTTGAACACTTCCAATCTACTCGAAGATTGAGACTACTATGATTGAACTTGAAGGGTTACATTTCCAAGCCTTATGTTTGGTCAAGGATATCGTGCAACAAAAGGATATAATATACAATATTTATTAGGTTGTATCGACTGATCGCTCTTCATGCAACTTGGGTACTCATAATGTCTTGCTAGAGGCCGCTTAAGATCTGCGTGCTAAAAGAAGTTTTGGTTTACTGCCAACGTGATCTATTGGGTACACAAACAACGGATTTGCACGGTCCAAATTGTGATGAATTTTGTATGATAAGATTCATAATAAAAATCATTCAATTAGAAAGTGTGCGTTATACTACGTCTCCTTTAACTAAGGGTACAATTGTTCTACACTTGACCTATTTTATACAAGTGTTATATAAAAGGAGTGACTATTAGCACCCATATACCTTATATCTGTCCCCCATATAGCCTGCAATAAGTTAGTTCATGCTCTAAGCACCCCCCTTAATTATTTATAAACTTCCCAATGTACCCCTAGTTTATATTTGCCCCTCTCTCCCCAAAGAAAGCCCTTTTTCATCTTTGTGATCCTCAACTTCCAACCCCTTGTTGCACATCATATTTTTTTTGCCCCTTAACTCAATTTGCTCAATATGCATTCCAAGATTGATTCTTTGATCCTTAAAAGCTAAGATTCAACACAATAAAGGTTTTAACCATTCAACAATATGAATCAAATCTCAACCAAATACTATAACCAAGATGTTGCATTTGGTGGTAAATTGTTGAGTGTATGGACAAAGAGATGAGAAGGGGGTGTAGAGATTAGGAAGTAGAAGAGAAAACGAGATGAGTTTATGGTTTAATTTCGAATGGGGTATATAAAGTGAAAATTATGTAGAAGAGGAGAAGGTGAGTGTAGAGAGTGGGATAGGAGTTGTGGATGAGTTTAAGGTTTCGTTTAGGGAGGAGTGTAGAGAGTGAAAAGCAAAGTTGAGGAGGGGTGCAGAGAGTGGAAAGTAGAAGGGGAAAAGGAAATGAAAATAGGTTCATGATTTAAAATGAGGTTATTTATATAGTTTTGCCTCAAGACATTTTAGTTTAAAAATGTATTAAATTAAATGGGGGCTGATATAGGGTAGTGGGGGGCTAATAGTCGCTCCCTGTATAAATAGGTATTAATAAGCTGTACTTCTTAATGCACGACACTTTAAAAGGCAAAAACCTTATTAAAATTAAGAGTTTTAGTTTCTATTTCGGTCTTTTCTATTTTAAAAGTGGTTGAACATTGGCTTCTAAAATGTACCAAAGCTCACTACGGTCGAAGGTATGCAATGCTTGAATAAATTGCTGCTTGTTTCTTGCATTTCTCACCATCAACCTTGAGAATAGATCAGACTACTTTTGTAGAACCGTTGGCTGTTTGATGTGTCTATTTATAGGGTCGATTCTTTTATTCCCTTTGTGGATCTAACAAAGACTAGAACTGGGGGTCCTCGTTTAAGAACTTTGTTAATTTTCATCACTATATTTAAGCTTCATTTTTTAGCCTTCAAAAACCTTATCATATGTACGTTTTGCATGACATGGTATTCCTCTGAAATTCTCCAAGCATTTAACAAATCAATTAGATTTTTTTTTTGAAACACTGAATTAAGAAATAGATATAAAAAATATTCTAGCAAAAAATCAGTAGAAGTTTGGGAAAGGGGATGTAATTTGCAAACTTCAGTTGTGGGGAATAAAGAAATACAACTATTGTTAATAATAGTCCCACATCGAGTATTCGAGTGAGCATTGATTGAGTATCGGGTATTTAATGGGTTGTTAGGCAACTTTGGGCTTTGATACCAAATTAGATTTTTATAGGATGAAATGCCCAACTCCAAGTAGAAGAGGGAGTAAGTGTGAGTGGGGTATAAGTTAGGGGATGGGTCTATACCAAAATTCCAATGCAAGATAGTGTCTCACATCCCAACTTACAGCCTACTCAATACTCATTTGAATACCCGATGTGGGACTATTATCAATGACTAGTTTTCTTGAAAAGAAGGAATACCATCAGTTTCAATTGTTGTCAGAAGTTGGTAGATACTCCTAAAGAATAAAACTGATCAGACGCTATACACATCAAATTAGACCTATTTTAATTAATTCCGAATTTTAGGAGATGGATGTGTTAGGCGAAGTTGGCGTTCACCCTGGTAAATGCAACCTTATTTTATACTCTTTCAGTAATCTTATGCTTTTAAGTGCATTAAATCTGTTAAAGAGTTTGATCTATGTAACCAAATCTAGCTAATTTGAGATTCAGGCTGCTTGGTGTTGTTGTTGTTGTTGTACCCATGAGGCTTGGGGTACTGTACACATGCATTTTTGGCAGATTTTAGATCTTCTTTGGCTGTCTCAGAGATACATTGGAATATGTAACCAAGTAACACATTCAATATGCGAAGTCCTTGAAATCCATGGGTTATATTTGTTTTTATTTGAATACTTGTTTACTTTTACGCTCAATCACTTTGTTCCTTGCAAAATATTGTGTTCTATCTACAATTCTTTGTACAACTTATTTGGTAGGTAACTTGTGTTTTCTTTTGGTGCTCATTTTAACAGTTTCCTTTTCTGTAGTTGGAGGTGTGGGCAAAGGAAAGAGAAGCAGCTGGATTGAAGGCTAGCTTGAACACCTTGACATTTGAAGTTCAACGCTTGAATAAGTTGTGTGCTGAGTGGAAGGAAGCTGAGGATTCATTAAAGAAAAAGTGGAAAAAGATCGAAGAATTTGATGCACGCAGATTGGAGTTCGAATCTATCTACACTGCACTGCTTAGGGCTAACCTGGTGTGGTTTCTTAAATCATGATATACTTTTGTCATTGATGGTCAAAACTTTTATAGTACTTATCTCATAGATGGAAGTCATAGTTTTGTTTTTCCTGGGCCCCTTCTTTAAGATTTCTACAAAGATTTGAAGGAATTCTTTTGAGATCTGCATAAAAAATTTAAACCAAACTGAAATGCTTCAGGAAAGATTGTATACAAGAAGCAAATAGAGTAACGAAAGATATTTTTGTTACTGAAGTAGCATGTCTATATTTTGTGGGAAGAGTAAACATGGGAAGAAATCAATGGAGAATGGGAAAAATTTGCATGTGAGAACGAGAGACCAAGAATGAAATTGTCAAGAAATGACTTGAAGTTTGAGAGTCTTATCTATTGAGCAACTAAAATCGACGCTCAATTTGTTGTGATAAATTATTTGTTTATGGATGTCAAAAAGTTAGTATTTGGGTGGCTTTCGATATTGACATGGGACATATGAGCAACATAATTATTAAATAGGACGGAGAAGAAGTTTGCATATCATAGGCCTTTCGCTACGATATTCAAGTAGGTAGGTGCAAATCTAACAAATTGGATAATGCAGGTTGTAGAGTATTAAATACTCGATATGATTTATAGTTCTTGGTTAGACATATCAGTGCCCAGGTGCAGTTAAAATAAGCAAGGATTTGCTTCACATTGCTGCTTGAGAGTGAAGAAAAATAAGCATTAAATTGAGTGCGATGGAAGAGTTTGATCCATGTAACCAAACCTACTAATTTGGGATCAAGGCTTTGTTGTTGTTCCTGTTATTGAAGATACTATGGAATATTAATATATTTGGGTATCTTATTTAAGTAATTATTTTGATGGTGTTGATATGATTTTCTTTCCATGTTCGAGTCTTAGAAGATTGTATTATCATTATTGTGTAAGATAGATTGATATCGGAATTAAGTATTACGGTCTGTTCTCTTTTGATTGTCTCTTTTCTCTCTATTTCTTGTGGGTGGTGGTGGTGGTGGTGGTGGTGGTGGTGGTGGTGGTGGTGTGTGTGTGTGTGTGTGCTTTTCTTTTTTTTTTTTTTTTTTGGAAATATATACTGAAAAAAAGTGTCTAAAACTTGAGGCACATATGCTTATATATAATAACACATAATAGCTTATATACCTATATTTTTTTTCTCATTTTTCATTTCTTATTCTACACTAAAACGTTCTTGTTAATTTTTTTTTTCTTCTCTTTCAATTTTGAATCTCTTTATACAAAGATCTCTTCAAATGAAGTATTTATATCTTTTAAATGTCGGACTCGTTTCAAGTGTCCGACACAGGTACTTTGGGTTAATGTGAAGGGTTCGGGTGACATAGTATATACTTGAGTAATTTTTCTTGGCAACTAAGCCTGTGCTGTCATAGTTTGATTTGTTATGATTCTTCATCATACGGTTGCATCATTTATCTTTATTTCATTGTCCATGTAACAATTTCTCCTACTAGTTAGCATTCAACCGATTGTGATTTTTATTCTTTAACTCCACGGACTCATTAGTGACATGATGCTCTTATTTGGCACCGACAGGATGCTGCTGCATTTTGGGATCAGCAGCCATTAGCTGCACGAGAATACACATCAAGCACTATCATTCCAGCATGCAAAGTTGTTGTGGAATTGTCAAACCGTGCGAAGGATTTTATTGAGAAGGAAGTTTCTGCTTTCTATCGTAGTCCTGATAATAGCCTTTACATGTTGCCATCGACTCCCCAGGTTAGAATTGGGCACACATGATTGTTTTGTGCATATCTGTTTGTTATTACTATCAACTGCAACCACGTAACATGAAAACTAAAATCCTAGCAATGGCTGAAGAAAATAACTGATAGCATAAAAAAATCTCATGTGAAAAATTGTCTTGTTGTGTAGGGTAGGTCTATTTTTGCATGTAAGATTTCATAGGTTGTGCTGACGTTTATGTTTGATCCTGCCTCATTTGCGTAAAATATACCATGAAGTATCTACCAATAAAAATATTCCATGAGGTTAGGGAGTGCTTGTCCTAATTCAACTTAATTTTTTATTTTATTTTGCAAAACAAAACACAAAACAAGAAGTCATAATACTTTCATGCTATCAAAATGCTTATCAGTGCCTTCTTAACCAGGCTCTATTGGAGTCCATGGGTATTAATGGGTCTACGGGGCCTGAAGCAGTTGCAGCTGCTGAAAAGAATGCTGCCCTTTTGACCGCTAGAGCTGGTGCTGGTGATCCGTCAGCAATTCCATCTATATGTCGTGTGTCAGCTGCTCTTCAATATTATGCTGGTATGATGTACGTCAAATGGAAATAGATCCGTTTGTGCTTAATTTAACAATTTTTTTTTTTTTCGACATGCTACTTATTGCTCCAAATAAGTGATTGCGAGGTGTTGCCTAGGCGGTTGCGTAGGCATCGCCGAGGCGTTTTGGGACAAAATCGCCTAGGCGGTGCCTTAGGCGGGTGGTGTCCTTCTAAGTAATTTTTAGAAATTTGAAGGGGTTTTTACAATTAAGTTTGATAATAAAATATCTACCTAATAACAAAATCTTGACACAATTAATGTTACATAAGGACCTATAGACTTATTAGTATTTTTGAAGTATATATTAAATAATAATCATATTGACTAATAGATAATTAGTGTTATTTTAGGATCTATAAATAAATAAATAAATATTTATCCGAGGACCGCCTCGGGATCGCCTTAACGCCTTGCAATCCTTGCTCCAAATGATTTCGTATTAGATAGCTAGCTTTGCTGAAGTTCTTGATGTTTTATTTTTTTTGTTATTCTTATTTATGCCTGGTTTAGACGCCTCCAAAGACGACTTGCAAATGCCTCAGTTAGAAAATCCACTCAATGGAAACCGAAGAAATTTAACAATTAAGAGGCAAACATTAGCTAACTTGGGACGCGTTAATTGCACTAAATCAATCCCAATGGAAATTTTGATCCATATCCCTACATAACTAATTGCACACAACAACAAATTCTTTCCAAACTCTTCCATTGTGCTCGATTTAGTGCAATTGATGGGGCGCTTTCCAAATTCTTTAACTCCCTCCTAATCAATGCGTACCAAGTTAGCTTCGGTCTACATCGTCAAGTTTCTTCAGTTTTTACCGAGTCAAGTTTTCTAGTGAGGGCATTTGGAAGCCGTCTTTGGAGGTGTCCAAACTACCACAACCGTCCTTCCCTAATCTTTGGATTGGTGATACTCCTATTTTTCTTTGAGTTTTTGTATTTTTTACTCTATGTTTACGTGTTTTACCACACATCCACCTCAACATCATCACTCCTGCTACGTTCATTTATACTTGTTGTTTCTTCACCATGCAACATTCACTTCCATAAAACATAGTTTGCCTAATTGCAGTCCTATAAAATTTTCCTTTTAACTTAGTAGGAATATTTCGATCACACTTGTTGCACTCTTCAATTTCTTCAATCCAGCTTGAATTTTACGAGCAACATCATTTTCAATATTATAATCATTTTATATGAATCCTAGATATCGAAAGTGGTTTACCTACGGAACTTTTACCTCCCTTAAGTTTACGACTCCATATAGTTGGCCTAATTGTCTAGTATTTAAACTCACAATGCATGTATTCGGTCTTCGTCCTACTCAACTTAAAGCTTTTAGATTCTAATGTATTACAAAGTCATAATTTCCTTTTCACTTCATCTCTTGTTTTGTCCACTAGGGTAATATCATCTACAAATAACATAAACTACTGTTTATCATATTGAATACGCCTAGTTAGTTCATCCATAACTAAAGTAAATGTTTCATGTATAAATCTTTTTTATTTTTCATGTTGACTTTGTAGCTTGAGTTCCTACTTTCTATATGGTGTTCTGCACAAGACTTCCCTTAAGACATGTCAGTCTAAGCAAAGAGATATGTACCTTGAATGTTCACAGTAAACCAACAATAGCCTTTTTTACTTGAGGTAAAATGTTACATTAAATATGTAGATGCTTTAAATAAGATGATGAAGTCGTGTGCAAGAATGTTCCCAATTCATAACAGTATTTCCGATGAGAAAGATTTCCATGATGAGCTTTGTTTTCTTGAAGCTATGAATGCATCTTTGTTGCTTCCTCAAAGAGATAAGGAGAAGTTACCTTGATTCTATTGCATTCTGAAGCTAGTTACTACAACTAATTAATTTATGTTGTATAAAAGTCTTAAATTTGGAATTAATTTGAAGTCCAATTCAGTATTGATATCTGACATCATAAAAAAGTGTAATAACTCCATGAGAATTTTAAGAAGATCCACATTGTTTAGGCATAATAAATGTTCCCGAGGTAATATTTGAAGCTCCAAATATGACGATTCACAATAAATTTTTTTATGAAATATAATGCTTGGAAAAAGCTTTGTAGTATACCATGAACTATGTATAACTTTGGTGTCAGTACCGATTGTGGCGAAGACCGAATACATTAGAATTTAAAAGCTTTCTAAGGAAATATATTATATGTGACGGTAATGTTTGGTGTCACAGAGAAGAAGATAAGATTGTCTAGTATATAGCTGGCCTAATTGTCGTCCTTTTCGCTCCATATAGCTATGTATAACTATTTGTCGTCCTATTCACTCCATATAGCTGGCCTAGTTGTCTAGTATTTAGCTTGTTCTTTATTTTGTTTGGTGGCTTAGTACTGCTTGTGCCAGTCAATACCTTTCCTACGCAATTTATTATATGTAATGGTAATGTTTTGTTCATGTTGTAGTTGATATTGCCATGTAAGTATGGTATATGCATTTTGAACTTTTATCTTGTTTCTTTTCATTGAGCTCTAATCTTCCAGTTTGACCCATGTGATAACACTATCAATTTTAATTTCCTTTTTGCGTTCTTTTTCTTTTTCTTGATTATGGATTATGATATACTATTTTATGCCAACTAAGAAATACTGATTGATGAGTTAGGTTTGGAAGGCTCAGATGCAGGATTAGCATCTGTGTTGGAGTCATTGGAGTTCTGTTTGAAGCTTCGGGGTTCTGAAGCTAGTGTACTTGATGACCTATCGAAAGCGATTAATTTGGTTCATGTACGACAGGATCTTGTTGAAAGTGGTCATGCATTGTTAAACAGTGCATATCGTGCACAGCAAGATTATGAAAGGTAGAAATGATCATTACTTTCTTGTTAGTGATTGGCTTTGTTCGCTTTCTTTTGGAAATGTAAGAAAACAGTTATAAGAGTATGTTCCTGGTCATTGCTGAAAATCGGTTTATTTGATAGATTTCTGGTGTTTACACAAGTGAAATTATGCATAGACAGATAATTTATCTGAGCGTTTTTGTTGTCAGTTATTTTTTACGTTTAGTTGATACTTAAGCAAGATATCCTGCAGGACGACAAATTGTTGCTTGACACTGGCTGCAGAAGAAGAGAAGATCGTTACGGAGAAATGGGTGCCTGAACTTAAGAAAGCTGTCTTGAATGCCCAAAAATGCTTGGAAGACTGCAAACGTGTTAGAGGTTTGGTATGTAGCATGAGGGACAAAAATTATATGGTTTATATGCCTTCAGGTGTTTTGTTGTTTAGACAAACTAAATAATTTTGTGAGTTCAAGGGGGAATGGCATGCTTCTGTCGCCATGCAAATTTCATTACTTCTATTGAGGTTTCTATCTAATGCCCACATAGAATATGATGGTACATATATTTACTTTGCCTTGTGATGTATGTCTTGCAGGTGGATGAATGGTGGGAGCAACCAGCTGCGACGGTTGTAGACTGGATCAAGGTTGACGGACAAAACGTGGCTGCTTGGCTCAATCACGTCAAGCAACTACAATTGGCATTTTATGATAAGGAGCTTTTGTGAGTGCTTCTGTAAGATCCTGCCCATTTCCCTTTTCTTGCTTCTGTTTTCTCCTCCACACGCGGACATAATGACCTGTGATATAAGGCATGCAGTTGAAGCAGATGATTGAAAATGTTGAAATGAGTGCTTTAGATCTACCAATTATTTCTAATTTTGTTATTTGTGCGCAGCTTTATTCATTCCTAGATTTTAGGAATTTGTTTTCTTTATGTGCGCAGGATTTAGTTAGTTCTATATTTTTGAAACTTTCAATATTTTTTAGGAGATCTTTTAGTTGCTATTTTGTAAGCGTCTTAGATTAGAAGTTTTAGGATTTATTCAATTTTGTTTTTCCTATTAATATGCATGGCAATTAAGCCACAAATACGAGAATCGAAAATTAAGTTGTTATTTTCTATTGTGTGCGGCTGTTCTATTGTGTGCTGCTGAATATTGTGAGAGCCTAAAACAAATATTTTTGGGACTCCATTATTGATTCTCTCCTTGTGTGAAAAACTTGTCAATCTTTCTTCCTATTTTTCATTGGCCTTCAAAACCAACAATTGGTATAAGAGCTTACATCTTAAGGGATATGTGGAATGGATTTTGAAAAGAGTTTCGACAAAAGTGCTCCTCTAATCTTTAATGGAGAAAACTACCAACTTTGGGCGGTGAAGATGGAGACTTACTCAGAAACTTTGGATTTTTGGAAAGTGGTAGAAGAAGATTATGAAATCTCTCCATTACCACACAATCCTACATTGACTCCAATCAAGAGCCATAAAGAAAGAAAAACCAAGAAGTCAAAGGCAAAGGCTTATTTGTTCGCTGTCGTCTCAACGACCTTATTCACAAGAATTATGTTGCTCAAATCCGCGAAAGAGATTTAAGATTACTTGAAGAAAGCGTATGAAGGAGACGAAAAGATTTGAGGCATGCAAGTTCTCAATCTAATTCGAGAATTCCAATTGAAAAAGATGAAAGAATCTGAGAATGTCAACGAGTACTCAGATAGATTACTAATTGTTGTCAACAAAGTGCGGCTATTTGACTCGAATTTTCTCGATTCAAGAATTGTAGAAAAGATCATCGTCACAGTGCCAGAAAGATACGAAGCATCTATCACCACTTTGGAGAGCACGAAAGAACTTTCCAAGATTACGTTGGCGGAGTTGTTGAATGCCATGCAAGTACAAGACCAACGAAGATTTATGAGGGAAGATCGTGTTGTTGAAGGTGCTCTACAAGCCATGCATGAAGATCACAAGAAATTTTACAAAAAAGGTCCAACAACAAGTGGAGAAAACATGGGTAGAAACTCTTAGAGAAACTATCCACCATGTCACCACTGTGGGAAAAAAGGTCATCCACCATACAAGTGTTAGCAAAGACCGGATGCAAAGTGCACCAAGTGTGATAAGCTTGGACATGAAGCTGTGATTTGCAAAAGTGAGTCTCAAAATAATGAAGTTGAGGCCAAAGTTGTTGATCTATATGATGAAGATCGAATTTTTGTTGCTAGTTGTGATTTAATTGAAGATGCCAACAAAAGTTGGTTGATTGGTAGTGGTTGCACAAACTACATATATCACGACAAAAATTTGTTTAGAGACTTGAAGCCAATTGAAGTCAAGAAAGTCATAATTGAAAACGGTGGTCACGTCCTAGCAAAAGGAAAATGCACCGTTGCAATCACAACAAGTTCGGGTACAAAATTAATTTCAGATGTTCTTTGCATATTCGATATTGATCAGAATTTACTTAGTATGGGGCAATTGATTGAAAAAAGATATAAAGTATCCGTTGAAGATTTGCATTGTGCTATTTTTAATGCTATTGGTCATGAGATTTTGAGGGTTAAAATTAGAGGTAAAAGCTTCTCATTCGATCCAATGGAAGTGGAGCGGAAGATCCACAATAACGAAGTCAATTCCGCAGAACTCGGGCACAAAAAACTTGATGCTTGTCACCTTTCAAAAATTTTGAATATAAAAAAGAAAGATGTTGCAAGACCTCAAAGAAACAATCATTGTATGGAAGAAAGCCATTATTATTTAAGCTCCAACCGAAGATGTTTCAGAATGTGAGGTACTTTGTTGATACTCCACTGAAAACAAGGAAGCTTAATTTCAACCAAGGAAATTCTCAAGTTCATGATGTTACCAGTTATTTTGTACTCGGTGTTCTTACAACATGTGTTAATGGAGTTGAAAAAAATTAACACATTGGATGTTCCTTCTAAAAGAAAGATTGGTGGTTCAATTAAATGAGGAGATATAAGAATTGGTGGTTATCTAAAAGTTCAAGATTCATTGGTACATTATCCACAAATCAATGTGGAAGGTTCGATGTTATATTCAGATTGGTTGAGTCATCCTCTTGATATTATTTCAAGTCAACAAGTTCAAGCTTCTCAATTAGAAGATTGAAGTTTGTAGATCCTAAAGCAAGAATGAGTATTGAAATTAGTGCTTTAGATCTACTAATTATTTATAATTTTGTTATTTGTGCGCAGCTTTATTCATTCATAGATTTTAGGAATTTGTTTTCTTTATGTGCGCATGATTTAGTTAGTCCTATATTTTTGGAACTTTCTATATTTTTTAGGAGGTCTTTTAGTTGCTGTAGGTGTCTTAGATTAGAAGTTTTAAGATTTATTCAATTTTGTTTTTCCTATTAATATGCACGACAATTAAACCACAAATAAGAGAATCGAAAATTAAGTTGTTATTTTCTATTGTGCGGCTGAATATTGTGAGAGCCTAAAACAAATATTTTTGGGACTCCATTATTGATTCTCTCCTTGTGAAAAACTTGTCAATCTTTCTTCCTATCTTTCGTTGGTCTTCAAAATCAACAGAAAAGGCTAATGCAACCTCTCAGCGTTTCCTGTTCTCTGTGATTATTTAAGAAGTTGTAGGTATTGACGTCGTACCGTTCTTGTAGAAAGTGTTCTCAGATAATAATTGTATAGTTTTTGTAACTGATGGTTTTTTTTTAATCCATGTTGCGTAATGTTGTATTGGGTTTAGTTGTGTTATTAATGGCCGGGGTGGCTAAACTGTAGAGAAGTCGATTTATTTGAGTTATTATAACCAAAACTACAATTCTAATAATATTGATTTCTGGCTTGCACATGTTTGTTGACTTAAATTTTAAGGGAGAGCGTGATGTCGATAATGTCTACCAATAGCAAAGCGTTGCGTCTACTATGCATTATGTACTCTTACACTTTTGTCCTCCTACTTTTACTCTTTTGTACATGTGACACTTTGTTATTGGTAGACATTACCAACATCACACTCTCAAATATTAGCAACCCCTCCCAAATTTTAAACTTTTGGTGAATGAGGACTTCTTTTTCGTTGACATTAAATATTCGTGTCATCTCTACCTATTAAATGCTAAGATCTTACCCAATAATTTTTTTTTCTTTTTCTATTTTTGTTTTTGAGAACCATTGGTCCAAACCTTCAGTTTGACAAATCATATAAGGGTTGGCTAGTCGAACGTACCAACCCCATAGCTCGGGAGGAAATGATGGAGCTACCCACGACTCAAATTTTAAACCTCTGCCAAAATCAACGTCTTAGCACGTGTTGTTACCACTCCACAAATCAAAACACCCTTCAGGTACACTATATTAATAATTTTTAAGTACTTAAAATTGTTGTAAACTAAGTTGTAAGTCAACTAGAACTTAAGTTGGACTTGCTAGAGACTTAAGTATAGAAGGCATAAGCTAAGAACTACTAGAACAAGTAGAGAAGATGAGACAAAAGAGAAGAGAGCTAGAGATGAGAATGTAGAGATTTCATTCATACATTGGTGTGTAAATTACAATGGGGTTGACACCCTTTATATATGCCATTTGGTGATAATGATAATTGTACTTATACAATGTATACAAGTTATACATACACCACAAGTCATACAACACATCACAAACAACATAGACAATACTTGGAAGAGTTGGTGTACATTGGAGATGATTACAAGTTAATGAAGTGTGAGAACCATGCTTTATGTTACAATTCAATGTGAGAACCATGCTTCACAATGTAGTCACATAAATGCACAAGTGTCCATCCATTTCATAACACTCCCCCTTGGATGACACTTGTTGAAAGAATGTGTCTCGTTAAACTTATACTAGAAAAAAACCATGTGAGAAAAAAATCTAGTACACGAAAAAAAATATAATATTTGTAACGGCCCGTAAAGTATACGTGCCACGTGTCATATGGTCCACGTAAGTTTAGGCCGGGCGGGGCCCAGTGTCGTGGGGAACTGTGGTCGTCACAATATTGCTTTGTAGTATAATATTTGTTGATTGCCTCATTAAAAACCTTGCTAGGAAAACCCAGTAGGACAAACCATAGCTAAGGAAAAGAGTGCAACCCATTGATACACTTAGAGATAATATAAATGTCTCATTAAAACCTCTACTATAAAAATCCCGTGGAAAAAATCTAGTATAGGAGAAAGAAAACATTAATTGCTCTCATAATTTGTTTTTTTATTTTTTTATCTGAAGTATAATAATGTTATGATTGCTTCATTAAAAATATTGCTAGGAAAACTCAGTGGGATAAAACCATAGCGAAAGGAAAAGAGTGCAATACATTAATCAATATAGATATAGAGTTTTAATATTGTTAGAATCGTCTCATTAAAAACTTTTGCAAAGAAAACACAGTGGGATAAAACCATAGCAAAGGGAAAAAGAGTGCAATACAATAATGAATAACTCATTTTGATTCTCCCCCTCATGTTCACATGGGTGAGACATCTTGTGCATTTTGTTGCACATGTACATCGTTTTCTATATGAACCATTTAATGTTGAAGCTTATGATTGCCACTCTTTTGTATATAGTACTTACATCAAGTAATTGATTCATAACTTGTTGCTACTGAATGATCCTTTGAACTTCGAGTTTATATTAATTTATACATGGATCATAATACAACAAATTTAATGCAATTTGATGTGTTTCAAGCAATTTCACGTCATTCCTTTTGAATTGGCTTATATCTCCCCCTAATGGTGGGAAAACTGCTTCATCAAAGTGACAATTAGCAAAATTTGCTATAAATAAATTTCCTATTAGGGATCCAAGACATCTTATAATATGATTAATGGAGAGTTAAATCAATATAAGTCTCCTATTGATTTGCCTTGAGATAATCTCCAGCTGATAAAAAAATCCAGTTCGATAAAGGATGTCCGTGCGAATTTACGATATTTTCGCATTATTGATGATTATGGATAATCAAATAGATCTTTCTACATTATGAATGTCATTTGATTTATGACGACATTCGTTTTAATGTGCCTTATATATTCCAGAAGTTAAAGCCAGAAATATTATATTTAGATTAAATCATATTCATATAGATAAATTTTATATTATTCTGAGTAGACTTCTTCTGAACAATACATTAACAATAAAATTGTTGTACCAGATATTGCCTGAACATTAGCCTCCGCTAAGTTCGAATTCGAGAAATATTCACTTTTATATTATAATTTACATGCATGTAGCACGATACACAAGACATAAACTCATCGCCCATATTTAGGTCACGATTTAAGCACATCTCAATGTGCTTGTTTTATCGAGACATTTTCAATGATAAAATTCATAATATTTTGCTTTTGATTTTGAAGGCATGATAAATGTCACAAAAATATTCGGGTATATATATAACAATATTTAGGCAAAATAACCTTTCATATATGACCTAGAAATGTCACAATTATGAGCGCTCATTGTCAATAATTATTTGCCATTTGTAGTGGTGCACCACTTTTGTTCCAATTTTTGATGAAATTGTCAAAACGACATTTACCTTATATTTTCACCTTTTCCACGTCCATAAATTTATTATTGCGATCATGATCATTATATGCAACATAGGCTTCTTAATTTGAAGCTGAACTAATTGGACGAGAGCGATATTATATTTATAATATCTCATTATTTTACTCAGCTACCATGAGACAAGAAAACAATTCTTAATAGTTATTGGAATGACGTGCGCACTCGATATTTGTTGCAGCAACAAATCGAGGCGGGCCACGTGACTTTATTTTTATTGTCTCATCAGTCATATTTCCACGTAGCCTCAACATAGAGGTAATTAAAATTGCGGAATTATAATTAATATTTGACTGATTAAATTTTGTAGTTTGAGACTCAACAGCTCATTTTGAGCTTTTGGAGCAGTACATTTTTTGGTATTTATATATTTTTAACTCAATAGGGTGAAAAGATATATAAAGTGAAATATTCACTTTTCAAATATCTAAAGAGATATTAGCAAATGATTTAAATTTTGTATAACACAACATAGTCTTGCATAAATATTTTATTCACAAATTATAATATCTAATTATCATGACAAGTAATTCTTGTCGGTAATATAATAAGGCAACAAGTTCAACTATGGTTGAATAATATTTTGAAAATAAATTTAATATAAAATAGTTTTCTCATTTTTATGTAAAAACATAACATATGATTAAATATATGTTCACAACTTGATTCATTAATAAACAAAATGTACTATTCGTATGAGTTGGTGGGACAACCTCCAGGTTGGGTAGCGAGACATAGTCTACTTAATATCATGCCTCCTCAAACGGGATAACCCGTCTCCCTTTCAATGTTTAGCTTTACCAGGGACAAGACTTACCCACTATCGACTCAAACTTACAACATTATTTGTATTATAAAATCAAGAGTAGAACAATTACTAATCGTTTGTAGTTTTAAGAGAAAAACTATGTCACACGTTGACTTTTGGTTTCTGATGTAGAAGATCGTACAAGACGTAGCTACAGAGCATACTTTCGTAGTCGGTGACGTTACAATGCATAATGTATGAATAAAGTACATTTATATAATTAAATATGCATGTAACAAAAAAAGAAATTAACCATGACAACATGGAAATAAATTGAACTTATTTAAATTATTAAAAATTATACCTTCTTAGCTTTATATCTTTGAAAAGCTTCTTGATCTTCAAGACCTCCTCTTGTAGAGCAACTTCGTGCTGATAACGTGTTGTAAACTAAGTTGTAAGCCAATTAGAACTTAAGTTGGACTTGCAAGAGACTTAAGTATAGAAGGCATAAACTAAAAACTACTAGAACAAATAGAGAAGATAAGACAAAATAGAAGAGAGCTAGAGACGAGAATGTAGAGATTTCATTCATACATTGATGTGTAAATTACAATGAGGTTGACACCCTTATACAATGTGTACAAGTTATACATACACCACAAGTCATACAACACATCACAAGCAACATAGACAATACATGGAAGAGTTGTTGTACATTGAAGATGATTACAAGTTAATGAAGTGTGAGAGCCATGTTTGATGTTACAATTCAATGTGAGAACCATGCTTGACAATGTGGTCACATACATGCACAAGTTTCCATCCATTTCATAACAAAAATATCGTATAGATTGTACTTACCCCTTTTTATTACACTCAGTTGCTCTCATTCTCTCCACACACGAACCACACCTTTCTCAACCATCCACGAAACGCACAACCCTGCCCCTACTCTCACCGGCTTGCGTCTCTTTTTGCGCTAGTTCTAATTAGTTTGGTTCGAACTTCATTTTTAGTTTTAATCCTTAATTTTAGTTGAATGCAAGTTTCTTGAAAAGATTGGTCATACCGAAAAATCTTGAACCATGATATAGAAAAGTTAGCTAACATCGTAGAACTAGAAGCAAGTGAAATAACTTACCAAAAAAAAGAAAAAGAAGCAAGTGAAATTAAAACGGAATTTTTTTGATAGTAAATCAAAGCGGAATTTGAATCAATGGCGAAGATCGTTTCTTGAAAGGATTCGTCAACCCACAAAATTCTGAAGCGTAATAGAAAAGTTAGCATGCAAAACTAGAAACTAGTGAAATTGACTAGGAATTTGAAGCAATGGAAATTGTCTTTCTCTTCCACCATTGCACCAGAGGCTGTGCTAGCATGCTATCAAATGAAGAAAGTCGCACTAAAGTCACCTCGGCTTTCCATGAGGGCCAACAATTTTAGTAAATGTCATTTATAATGACAGTCACCATTGCGCTCTTCACTGTGTTTTGTGCACCTCTCTCATTCCTCTCTTTTTGTGCACCACACCTTTATCTTTCCGCACTACTCTCTCTTGTGATTTGTAGGACATCGTCTAGTGGCTCGACCTGGCATGTTCGAATTTCTAGTTGGAGAGTCGATTGGAGCCCATCGAACCCTAAATTGGGTAGTCGGGCAGAGCCTACTAAACCTTTACTTCAACAGTTGTTTACCAAGTTTCAACAAAATGGTTTAGTTTGATAAAGCCGAACCTAGAAAATAAGTTTCAACTATGTGTCATCGAACCTAAAATAAATGTCTCGGTTTTGTGTCGTCGAATCATATGAACAACTAGAAGGTTACCCAAAAACTTAACGAACAACCAACGAAATGAAATAACATCCCTAACATACATCAAATCGGGTCAAAACGTACAAATATCATTATATGACTCGGAAGGGTATGATAAAATCAGGGTAAATAATGCGAAAGTGATCGAAAACACTAAAAGATGGATCTAGCGATGCACGAAAATGCAAGGTAACACCACATAATTGATTGAAAACACCAAGAAGAAGCGAAGAACATGATTCAGGAGGGTTTGATCACAATTGCGAAAATGGTTGCATCGGTTGGGTCATAGGGGTATGTTAAAGTTTCGTTACCTATGAGTCTGTATCATCGATGAGTCTGTCACAATAAACTGTAACATATATTGCAGAAAACAATAATGCAGTGATGCGGTAATAGAAACTATTGGGATTTTGAAGTTCAAAACCCAGCGGAAATTGTAAGTTTTTATTTCGAAACCCCAACAAAATCAATTTTGAATTCCATGGAACTGATTAACAAAAGTAAACCATACCTCAATTGCTATTTTTTTTTCTCTTTATTGATCGATGTCTAAGACGCTGCCAGAGACAAACATCCTCTATCAGAAATCCACACACGAACGACGATCGAGAATCCGAGTGCTAGCCCGGAAGAGAACATGAAAATAATTTTCTAACTCGTTTTCTAAAAATGAAAATTAGATTCCAACCCTAATTTCTCCTACAATGTGCATTCACTTGACACACCTATTTATACAACCCTTATATAAAGCAGAGTAAGTGAATTACGTGATATAACCTTACTTAAAGTGGTATTAGTATGACACATCTTAGGGACTTGTGTGTTATGAATTTTATCATACAAAACTAATTCTTCCGAGTTATGTAAAATCTCGCAAAATCATTCTTTGTGTGCGACCTTATAGGTTCATGCAACATTGACAGTGATCCGAAACCATTTTGGTACAAGAGTTATAAGCGATCTCTAGCAAGACATTATGAATACCCAGATCAAAATCGATACAACATAATCAATAGTGTATATCATATCCTTTTGACGTATGATATCCTTTGATTAAACATAAGGCACAAAAAGGTGATCGCCCTTAATGTTCAATCGTACTAGTATCGATCTCTAGGTAGACTGAAAATATATGAGTGACATTGATCATGTCAATTTATGATCACTTGGACTTGACCATTTTTAGTCTAACATATTGAGGGATCGATTGATATCTTTGTCTAAACGAGAGGGACAAATTCTATCTCGATTACACACCTTTACACATTATTCACATAGTAACGAATGACAACCTTTATAATCGTCTGGTTAAAGACAACGTTTGATTGTGTCAAATCACTATGATCCTAATGTTGAAGTATTTGGTAATCTCAAGTTAGATGACTAAATGACTTAATCCATGTGGTGTTCTCATAGCGAGTCGGTTTAGTACGTTGTTCTCTAACAAGTGCTCATGATCTTGATTCGTACCCTTATACGTATGATCATCACATGACCATCAATAAAGACTTACATTAGTCTTGATTCATTATAGTTCCCATTATAAGACTAGAGACATTTATGATGCTTCAGTAAACATCTATGGATCCTATTATAATGTAAACATGCAAACCAATTATAATAATGAACAACTAATGAAATCATCTATTAACTAAAATAGTAATAAAAACAATGTTCATAAGATTGACTTAGGGCACATGCCCCAACATAAACTGGGAAGAAGAACATGCAATAACAAGAGCGCAAAGCCATTAAACAAATAAGAAAAACATCACAAAGTCAGACTTCTTTTTGGTCCATCTTCTTTGACGAGTTCGAGTCCTTTAGATATAATCTATACACAGATGTTTGGAGCCCGTCTCTAATTGGATCCATTGATGGTTTTTTATATTATGTCATTTTTATGGATCATTTCACTAGGTATGTTTTATCGTTACTTCAAAGCAGTGGATGAAAAATATTTTTCGCAGCCTATTACTGTTGTTGTGGAATATGGATGACCATGCATGTACACCAACATATTGTGTACATGTAACTTGTATTTCTCACTTAATAGTACCTCCACTTGTCTATGTATTGTCATGTTACTTGTAACCATTTCCAATGTACACCAAGTTGAATGAAAACTTCTTATTCCAACTATTTCATTTCTTCTCTTCTCCTTTGTAGTAGTTGTTTGTAGTAGTAGAAGTTTTTAGTCTTCTATTTTCCTTCTCTAGTTCTTTGCAAGTTCCAACTCAATTTACAACACGTTATCAGCACGAGCTTGCTCTAGCATTAAGGAGATCTTAAAGTTCAAGAAGGCTTGTTAAGGAGACAAAGCTAGGAAGGTATAACTTTTGTTATTTAAATAAGTTCAATTTATTTATATATTATCATGGTTGCTTCCTTTTATTACATGCATCACTTCTATATGCATACTTTATTCATAAACTATGCATTATAACGTCACCGATTGCGAAAGTATGCTCTGTAGTTGCGTCTTGTACGATCTTCTACGTCAGAAATCAAAAGTCAATATGTGACATAACTAGTTTCCTCGTTATACTACAAACGATTAATTATGCTCTATTCTTGATTTTTTCTATTGCAAATAATGTTATGAGTTTGAGTTGATAGTGGGTAAGCCTTGTCCCCGGTAAAACTAAACATTGAAATGGAGATGGGTTATCTCGTTCGAGGAGACATGGTTTTAAGTAGACTTCGTCTCGCCACCCAACCTGGAGGTTGTCCCACCAACTCATACAAGTAGTACATTTTGCATATTAATAATCAAGTTGTGAACATATATTTAATCGTATATTATTTATTTTATATAAAAGAGAAAAACTATTTACTCAATTTCTTGATATATTTTCAGACTATAACAAACCTTCAAAAACTTGAATTTGTTGCTCTTGATATCACTAGAAATAATTATTTGTCATGGCAACTTGGATGCCGAGATACATCTCCAAGCTAAAGACTTAGGAGAAACTATTATAGAAGGAAATGAAACATCAATGCAAGACCGTGCGAAAGCACTGATATTCCTTCGCCATCATCTCCATGAATGTCTAAAAAGCGAGTATCTCACTATAAAAGATCCTCTAACCTTGTGGTTAAGCTTGAAAGAGCGATATGATCACCAAAAGACGTTGATATTTTCAAAAGCTCAAAACGACTGGTTGAATCTTAGGCTACAAGATTTCAAAACAGTCAGTGAGTATAACTCCACCATGTTTAATATTACCTCTCGTTTGAGGCTGTGGAAAAAATATATATGATGAGGCAATTATGGAAAAAACATTCAGTATTTTTCATGCCTCGAATCTGTTGTTGCAACATCAATATCGAGCACGTCAATTTAAAAAGTACTCATAATTAATTTCTTGTCTCATGGTGGCTGAACAAAATAATGAGCTTCTATTGAAGAACCACAACTCCCGTCCAACTGGTTTCGCTTCAATTAATGAAGCAAATGCAATATCCTATAATGACCATAAAAAGGGTCAAGGAAAGAAAAACCACGGATGTGGAAATGGGAAAGGATCAATCAGCAAAGATCGTGGCAAGCCCTATTCTAAATTTCGTGTCAATAAGTTCCAAAATAAATGGAATAAAAATGACGCCGTTCAGAATAAGGGAAAAAATACTGTTGAAAATGGGCATGCTTGTAATCGTGACCAACCATGTCACAGGTGTGGTCTAAAAGGCCACTGGGCTCATGTATGCCGCACGCCTAAGCATTTTATTGATCTTTATCAATACTTCTTAAAGGAGAAAGGCAAAACAGTTGAGATGAACTTCACTGTCAGAGATGGCTCGTCGAACATTAATTATATGGATGTCCCGAATTTTCATGATGATCCAAACACTAATCTCGATATTTTTAATGATAATATGTAATGATTTTCAATAATTATATGTATTAGTTTTTGTTATGCTTCTTAGTTATATGTACTAGTTCCTTATTATGAATCAAATGACTCTTTTTCTAATTTGTCAAACATTATTGGTCTAGATGGATCAACAAATCATGTGTTCAAATCATGAATCAAATAAGAGCGATATATGTCTTGCTGATTATGCTACAACGCACACAATTCTTAAAAACAGAGAATATTTCTCCAATTTGCACTTAGCTGAGGCTAATGTTCAAACAATATCTAGCATCTCCAATTTGATTAATGGCTCTGGAAGAGCAAATATTATGTTGCTGGGGAACAACAATTCATGTTGACAATGTCTTATACTCGAAAAATCCAGGAAGAAATTTACTCACTTTAAAGATATTCGACAAAATGGATATCACATTGAAACCATGAACGAAAATAATAGAGAATTTCTCTATGTCACATTGGTTTCAAATGGGAAAAAAGAAGTGTTAGAAAAATTCTCACTTTATCATCGGATTATATTTTACTCATATAAGGCATGTCGAAACGAATGTCGTCTTAAATAAGAAAATTAATGATCCAAAGACATTCATTTTATGGCATGACCGCTTTGGTCATCCAGGATCATCAATGATGCGAAGAATAATTAATAATTCGCATGGACATCCTTTAAGAAGTCACAAAATATTTTCAAATTGGTGATTATAATTTTGTTAGTTGTTCTCAAGGTAAATTGATAGTTAAACCATCCCCAAGTAAAATTGTTGTGGAATCCCCAGTTTTCTTAGATCGCATTCAGGGAGACATATGTGGACCTATTCATCCTCACTGTGGACCATTTAGATATTTCATGGTTTTGATAGATGTATCAACTAGGTGGTCACATGTTTATTTGCTTTCGACCCGCAATGTTGCATTTGCTAGACTTTTAACACAAATCATTAAGATAAAAGCATAATTCCCTGACAACCTAATCAAGACAATCAGTCTTGATAATGCCGGAGAATTTCAATCTCAAGCATTTAAAAATTATTGCATGTCTATAGGAATTACCATTGAACATTATGTTCCACGTCGTGCATACCCGAATGGTTTGCGAAATCTCGATCAAACGCATTCAATCAATTGCCGAACTTTAATCTTGTTATTATCAACTTCGGTTTGGGGACATGCGATCCTTCATGCGAATCTATCATTCGTTATAGGCCTCTTGCATACCATGAACATTCCCCATGCAACTCATTTTAGGTCAACAACCAAATATTTCACACTTGAGAATTTTTGTTGTGCGGTGTATGTTCCTATACCACCTCACAATAGAACTAAGATGGGTCCACAACGAAAACTTGGGATTTATATTGGATTTAACTCATCGTCCATTATAAGATACCTTGAGCACTTAACAGGGGATTTATTTACTTGCACGTTTTCTTGATTGTCACTTTGATGAAGCAATTTTCCCACCATTAGGGAGATAAGAAACCAATTTAAAAGGAATGTCGCGAAATTGCTTGGAATGCATTAACTTTATCACATTATGATCCACACACAAATCGGTGTGAACTTGAAGTTTAAAAGATCATTCATTTGCAACAAATCGCAAATCAATTACGATGCATTTAATTATGCAAAACAAGTGACAAAATCACATATTCCACTGTAAAATGCTCCTGCAAAGAATTGATGCGTGGAAGACCAAAATGCACAAGAATCTCGAAACGCTTGAAGCGTGGAAGACTAGTTGGTTCAAGGGATACAATTCCTCGAAAGAGGAAAATTGGAGTAAAAATAAATACAAATCAAAATATTCCTGAGAAAGCACAAGAATCTTTTGATAAGGATTTGTCAGAACAAGTTGATTCTGACGAGGAACAACTGCCTCTAGAAAAAGAGGAAAATATGAAAATAATGAGATCTCAATAAATTATTTAAACTCTGGTAAGATTTGAGATCGAAATAAAATTGTTCCTGATGATATATTTGCTTTCAATGTGTCCTTTGAAATATGTGAAAATGATGATGATCCAGAACCACGATCAGTGGACGAATGTCGAAAAAGACCTGATTGGCAAAAATGGCAAGAGGCTATCTAAGCAAAGCTAAACTCGTTAAGGAAACGAGAGGTTTTTGGACCGATTGTTCAAACTCCAAATGACGTAAAACCTGTTGGATATAAATGTGTATTTGTACGAAAGAGAAACGAAAAAAATGAATTTACAAGGTATAAAGCAAGACTTGTAGCTCAAGGTTTCTCACAAAGACTTGACATCGATTATGAGGAAACATATTCTCCTGTTATAGATGCAATTACATTTCGGTTCTTGATAAGCCTTCCAGTTTCTGAAGGGCTTGATATGCATTTAATGGATGTCGTTACAACATATATGTACGGATTCATAGACAGTGATATATATATGAAAATCCCTAAAGGATTTGTAATATCCGAAGAAATAAAATCAAAACCTCATAACATGCATTCTATAAGATTACAAAGGTCTTTGTACGGATTGAAACAATCCGAACGAATGTGGTACAAACGTCTTAGTGATTATTTACTGAAAGAAGGATATGTAAATAATCCGTTTTGCCCATGTGTCTTCATTAAAAGATCATCAACAAGATTTGTGATTATTGATGTATATGTTGATGATTTAAATATAGTGGGAAACCACGACGACATCGTTAGAACATCCGAATACTTGAAAAAGGAATTCGAGATTAAAGAACTTAGAAAAACAAGACTTTGTCTTGGTTTGCAAATTGAACATTTTTCAAGTGAAGTACTTGTCCATCAATCAAATTATATTGAAAAAATATTAAAAAGATTTTATATGGACAAGACACATCTATTGAGCTCTCCAATGGTTGTCAAATCACTTGAAGTGGATAAGGATCCATTTCGACTTCATGAAAGTGATGAAGAGCTAATTGGTCCGGAGGTACCATATTTAAGTGCAATTGATGCACTTTTGTATCTTGCAAATTGTACAAGACCTTGACATTCTCTTATTTGCACCAACTCGAAGACATTGGAATGTTGTTAAACATGTTTTCCGATATCTTCGAGGAACAAGTGACATGAGTTTATTTTACTCGAGAGGGGTAAAATTGAATCTCCAAGGTTATGCTGATGCTGGATTTTTATCTGATCCCCACAAGGCCCGTTCTCAAACGGGATATGTATTCACATGTGGTAATACTGTTGTATCATGGAAGGCGATAAAAACAAACTATGGTTGCTACTTCTTCCAATCATTCTGAAGTACTTGCAATTCATGAAGCAAGTCGTGAATGTGTATGGTTGAGAAACATGATTGAACATATTCAAGAATCATGTGGATTGCCTTCAATAAAAGATTCTCCAACCATATTATATGAAGATAATGCATCATGTATTGCACAATTAAGTGAAGGATTCATAAAAGGGGACATAACAAAACATATTTCACCAAAATTCTTTTATGCGCATGACCTTCTGAAGAATGGTGAAATTAATGTCAAGCAAATCCGATCGAGTGATAATCTTGCTGATTTATTTACAAAAGCCTTACCAACTACGACATTTAAAAGGCTTACATATGGTATTAGCTTGCGTAAACTTAAAGACATTACAAGTAAAGAAAGCTGAACAAGTTTCACCCATGTTCACGTGAGGGGAGTTATTGTGTATTGCACTCTTTTTCCCTTAGCTATGGTTTTATCCCATTGGGTTTTCCTAGCAAGGTTTTTAATGAGGCAATCTTAACAATATTATACCCATCTTAGGGGAGTTATTGTGTATTGCACTCTTTTTCCCTTAGCTATGGTTTTATCCCATTGGGTTTTCCTAGCAAGGTTTTTAATGAGGCAATCTTAACAATATTATACCCATCTTAATATTTATGAGAATAGTGTACTCTTTTTCTTTTACTATATTTTTTCCCACAGGGTTTTTCTTAGTAGAAGTTTTAACGAGGCACAATCTCTAAGCAAGTGTCATCTAAGGGGGAGTGTTGTGGAATATGGATGACCATGCATGTACACTAACATATTGTGTAGTCATGTAACTTGTATTTCTCACTTAATAGTACCTCCACTTGTCTATGTATTGTCATGTTACTTGTAACCATTTCCAATGTACACCAAGTTGAATTGAAAACTTCTCTTTCAACTATCTCATTTATTCTCTTCTCCTTTGTAGTAGTTGTTTGTAGTAGTAGAAGTTCTTAGTCTTCTATTTTTCTTCTCTAGTTCTTAGCAAGTTCCAACTCAATTTACAACAACTGTTACCATTTATTCTGATGGTAGTGGTGAATATGCCTTTAAAAAGTTTTTTAGCCGATGTTGGCGGGGATTCAACATCTTAAAACACCACCTTACACACCGGAACATAATGACACTTCTGAAGTTCGTCATAAATACATATTGTGCCCACTGGTCTCGCTTTACTCCATAAAGCACTACAAAACATTGTGTGTTTAGCGACATTAATTTAGTCATTTAACGACATTATTTAGTGTCCCTAAAAAATTTACCCACGCATCATAAAGTGTCGCCACTTGTGTTGGTAAAAGTGATGTCGCCCCATTTTTTTGCGACGCAAAATGTATGTGTTGGTAATATTTATTTAAGACACTAATAAATGTCTTTAACGTGGTGACCTTTTTTATTTATGTGTCTTTAATTTTAGGACATTTATTTCTTATGCGTCTCCAATTTAAAGACACTATTTATTTATGCATCCATAAATTAAGAACATTTGTAAGCTTAGCGTCCTTAACTTTACAACACTTGTTCACTTAATGTCTCCAATTAGCAACCCTTACTGTCTCCAATTTTGGTCTGGTTTTTAAAGTTCGCAACGACCAAACCGCAGAATACACAAACCGATGGCATTTTGGTAAATACAAACCAAAAACCCTAAAAACCAACGAAAATCACTAATCTCCTCTTCCTCTCCGTCTCGACGCTCTCGTTCCAAAATCACCGCCGCTCGACCGTCTCCAACTCCCTCACCCGATCCACCGCCTCCCTAAATCCGAATAGCATCCTCGTCCCACAACCGCCTCCGAAGTTTGTGTGCAATTTTGACGGATGTGTGTTTTCTTTAGGCGGATTGCGCGTGCACGAAACAAGCTTGTTGTATGTCTCACTTGCCGAGGGGGTTTACACAACAAGGTATGTTCAAGATGCTATATTTTTATTTTTTATTTTTTTTGTTCTTCTTTTCAAGATCTATTTCTCGGTTGTAATGTTTGAACAAACATGCACCTAATATTTAATATTAGTGGTTTTGGTTTCAAATTTGCATGTTCATTTTCATTTTGAAACGCCACTAGATGCTTATTCTTGAGTTTCGATTATGCATTCGAAATGGAATGTACGACTTCCATAGTTCCATTGAGTTGCATACTTGCCATATTCCTTTCACGATAAGATTATCTTATCTAATATCTATTAATTAAAATAGGTCGGACTAGAACAAGCGTATTAATTAGGTTCATTTTGCTATAGTTTGGCGTTGGGTGATTCAGTTATTTCAGTTTGAAAAATGGGTGTCGTGTAACTGGAAATAGTTGTGAAAGAGGAACTGAAACAAAAAAATTGCAGAATGTATAGGTTTGGATTATTGTGCATGATATGATTCTTTAAATATATGGTTTTCTCTTGTTCACTATTGTGGACGAGGTAATCTGGCCTGATAATGTTTCTCACATGGTTTTAGCTGTTTATAACTAGTGTATGACATTTGAACTCAGTTAATTGTGGTTACGTATTCCAATTCTTCTTTTTAATGTTCATTCTCATTCTAACATTGATCGTGTGTGTTTTTTTCTAGATGGATTCACATCACGTAACAAGGAACATTATCGATAGATGCAAGTTCTACACCAATGGAGTTTGAAAGTGGTGGACTCTCCTCCAAACTCATCTAGTTTGCCATCATCAACAAAGAAGGCATAATCGAAAGGTAATCGCACAACCTCTAAAGTTTGGGACCATTATTCTAAAACGTTAGATGAGCATGGAAAAGTGACACTTGATTATATGAAAGATCAAGAGACTGCAGGGAATCAATCGACACAAAAAGTGAGAAATTCGGGATCGAAACATATAGTGAAACTTGTGTTATCAAAGTGTAGGTTGTGCTCCAACTATTGATGCCCACTAGTTTTGATAGTCGATCATTGTGTTCATTTGATTTTCAGGAAGTTCGGACAACACAATAGGAATGAAGAACAACCAAACCAAGCGAATGAATAAGAAGCGACTCCATACCTTGCCCATGTCACAACTTTGGGCTTGTGTTTCACCTCGGTAGCGGCACTTTCTATTGCGGTTCCTTGCTTTTTGGAAGTGAAACAAAAAGTGTGTTTTTTATGTCGATATATATGTAACATATGTTAAGAGTTTGAGCTCCAAAACTCACACAGCTCTTGTTTTTTTTTGGGTTCTTTGTTTTTTGTTTTTTTTTTTTTTTTTTTTTGATGTTTTTTTAATGCTTGACGTTTTTTTTTTGCTTCTTTTTTTTTTTTTTTTTTTGTTTTTTTTTCTGAAAATAGAGTGCATGAAAAGTTGAAAACTCCAAACAAATTAGTTCGGTTTTCAACTTTCTTTGGTGGTGGTTTGGAAAATCACACCGTAGACTCTCGGTTTGGTCGCGGTTTGGTGGTTTTCACCACCAAACCGCGGTTTGCTTTGCCCACCCCTAACCCTTACACACTTAATGTCCTTAAATTAACAACACTTGTGCACTTAATGTCTCCAAATTAGCAACCCTTAGTGTCCTTAACACAACATTTGTTCACTTAATGTCTCCAATTAGCAACCCTTATACACTTAATGTCCTTAAATTAACAACACTTGTGCACTTAATGTCTCCAAATTAGCAACCTTTATACACTTAATGTTCTTAAATTGACAACACTTGTGCACTTAATGTCTCCAAATTAGCAACCTTTACACATTTAATGTCCTTAAATTGACAACACTTATTAATGTCTCCAAATTAGCAATCTTATTATTATTATTATTATTATTATTATTATTATTATTATTATTATTTGTAGATATAAAAACAAACATAAAGAAAGACAAATGAAAACAATTTATATACTTTTCAATTATTTTTCAATTCAAAAGAGAACTACAATACATTCTCAAAAATATATTTTTACTTACAATGATATCAACATATATACTAAAAAGATAGAAACTTCCAACTATGCAAAACAAAAGTATAAGATGATATTTTTGAATTGATATGCTCATCTTTTTCAACATTACCACCGCACCAAAAATCTCATGTTCAACACTTTTCTACAACTGCAAAACAAACAAAATCAACCCAAACACAATTAAATCAACATATTATTAATTTGCTTGACATGAAACTGATTATTTTAGATTAACAATTGGTTTGAGTCAATTGCAAAAGATAAAAAGAAACTACTGGTTATTTTAATAAGCATGAAAGTTTAATAAGAAAAATTAAGAAATTTAAGAAATTCACAAACCTGGTAATCAATGGAAATGACATTGTTTTCAGGTGTTGGAGAAAGATCACCTAGAAACCCCGTAATAGTTCACAAAAGAGAGTTAAAATGGAATTTAAGAAATGCACAAACATCATTGGAAAGTGAAAGAATGGTTGAAATGAACATCCGACCTGTGAAAATAGCTTTTGAAAGAGTTCCATACTGGTGCGAAACTCATCCATATCCCTTGTGACACTGTTCCACCTTCTTTTATGTTCATTTGTGACATCGTTTAACCTTTCTTCATAGGCTTTAGTCACACTGTTCAACCTTCTTTCATGTTCATTTGAGGACCAGAACCATCAAATTGGAGTTTGCGGAACACAAACCTCAAGTCTCATATTAGATAGGGAAAAAATAACTCCCAACATAAGAACTAAGGGTGTGTTTGATAGCAAAGAAAATGAAAAAAAAATCATATAAAATTGTCTACTTTTTTTATGTAACCGTTTTTCCACTGTTTGATAACTTTGTAACTGCACTGAGAAAAAAAACTACATCCCCCTATTTTCCTCATTTATTTTCTCATCTTTTAGCGTGAAAAATTGAAAATCTCTCCATCTCTCACACGAACTGATCATTTCTTCAACCCAAACAAACTTGGCCTCTGCTACTCTTTCGCGGATACACACCCTTTCTTTCTCTCTTCGCCACCGGCTTCGTCACCAACATCATCGTCGAGCCACCCGACATTGACGATGATTTAGATGCGCACACGCATTGAACCATAAAAGAAAATTCTTTCTCATGCAATCAAACAACTATGAGAAAATTTTCTTTATAAAATCATCTCGAGAAGATTTGCTAAAAAAAAGTTTTTTCTCATTGAAGAATTTTTTTGCTATCAAACACACCCTAAATGAAAAAGAAAAGGCTTCAAAACAGGTTACTACCTGTGCCCATGATCCATTATCAGTGGCGATTAGACTATATGTACATGCAGGAAACTAAATATTAGAAGCATAAAACTGTTGTGATAACTTCAATAACTTCTAGACGATTACATCAGCTCAAGTTATATATAGAAACTTGGACATAACAAACATTGATCTGCCATAACCGTTCATAGTTCGAAATCTAACTTTTACTAGTATTCAGCCATTTGCAGTGAAGACAAAAAAGAATTGTTATGAGTTGACACATTTTCCTTAAAATTTAACACCTAAAATCCTTGACTAGTGAATAGTGTTTAAATCGCAGCATTTGAAAATGCATAATACCAAAGTATTAAGAAGTTATGCACAAGAAAAATACGATAATTTAACAAAAGACTTCATGTGACACATTTTTCCAATTTGGCATTATTTCCACGATATCATATGATAGCATTCTATTTTTGTACGTTCAATCATCAAAATTTCTTGAGGTAACGAGAGGATGCAGAGGCCAAAAATACTCATACAATGACAAATAATGATGAAAAACAACGAAACCAAAACTAGAGATATAAAACATTGATGAAAAATGAAATACGAGAGAGAACTAGAGCAATTTTAGTTCCAAGCGTGAGTTCAATAAACAATCAACTAGGAAACAAATCTTTTACGGGGCATCAAAATAGAATCTTATAGAGCCATGAGCTACTATTTTCTTCCATCCAAATGCATTCAAGAAATTATACATGCGGTGCACAGGGGTAGTGATGTCGACGATCCAACAATGGGAGCCCCCGGTGCTACGGGGAATAAATTAAGATTATTACCTTCAAAACAAAGTCAAAAACTTGAAGCGAGAATAATTGCCTTTAGTAGGAACAACAGAATAACCGTGAAGTGAGAACTAGGTAAAGCAAATAATACTTGTGTGTAAAAGAGGACCCCAATGGAGCAGGTAATTGAGGTAAATCTTGAAATATTGGAAACTCAACTTTGAATACAACAATACAAAAACATATTCAATCGATACGAGAACTCCTAAATGTCCATGCATTTTTGACAAGGAAATGAAATGTCGAGAAAATTTTGTAGTGGCACAAAAAGGTAATGCAAATTCCCAAAAGATTGAAAAAAAAAAAAAAAAAAACTTACCAAACGAAACGAAAGGTATAATTGAGTGTAATTTATTTAACACAAAGAAACAAAGTTGCATCTTCTGTCCATGGCAATGTAGACCTTTTAATTTCCAAGCATTCATGGACATGAATACTTGATCTATTTTTTAACAATTGCGGGACTTATTTGGCACTACTCATAGTCATCTATTATAAATTCATTGATGTCTTGATGATCAATCGAACTTAATCCTAAACTTGCATCCTCCAATCCAGACCTTTACTTTTCTTTTCTTTTTATTTTTCCAAAATAATGAGCTTTATTAAGAGAGGTGCAAAAAACACAGACCTAATTGTGAAGCCTTATTTCCAATTAACACAAAATATTCATCATCCTTATTTCCAATTAACGCTTCAAATAAATTACATATTTTTTCCAGCAAAACTTAATCATGATACAATGCCTAGGTAGTAGCAAATATCATTGCTGATTGGTAGTTTTTATGGGAGAACATATTTGAGCTAGACAATGTAATCAAATCGCCAACTCTACTCCAATTGAACAACCAAATCAACTAATCAAACACAAATCCAAACCCTAAGACAAAAAAAATCAAAGACAAAATCACCAAATCAACTAATCAAACACAAATCCAAACCCTAAGACAAGTAAAAACCAAGTACAAAATCGCCAAATCAACTAATCAAACAAAATCAAACTAATCAAAAACACAAAATCGCAAATCAACTAATCAAACACAAGCCAAACCCTAAGACTCGAATGGAGATCGAATGAATTCATGAGTTTGATGAGTTCGATGAAAAACGAAACGTGGCAATCTACAAACCAACATGCAAAAGATGGAAGCTCATTACTATAAGGCAAACACCACAACTGCCATATCGCATCGCGATAAGCCTCCTTTTTCGCAATTTCACCAAAATATCACTCAAATTTCTTCACTATCATTCAAACTTCAATGAGATCACATTAAATGACAATATTAAATTACACAGGTCAGAAGTGACTTCTACAGCTCTATTATAAGTGAATGGAGCGAATTAGGTATTTATGATACTTGATTCACCTCGATATGACAACATCACAAACAAAATGAACAAAGCATTAACATTTCCACTCCGAAAACTCACAATCGCAACGAAACGGACGTCAATCGTTAAACTAATTTAAACATTCCCACAAAAACCCTAACCACAACACGCGGTAACACAAAATCTACGAAAATTGAACCAATTCGACGGAAGTCTAAAACCCTAAGAGTGAGAATCGAAGAAAAGGTGAGATTTGCGGGGGCTAGAGTGGGCGAGTGGGCGAGTGAGTGAGCTGACGACCGAGCAATCGGGAAGAGCTTGATGAACCAGGCGTGGAGGCGGACGCCGTCGGAGGAGAAGAGCCAGACGCCTTCGTAGGGGAGGCGGAGGCAGGATCGTTGGGGACGAAGTCATCTGAATTTGGTGTTGTAGTTGTTGTTTTCAGGTTCGCATCTGAACAAGCCGGTGAAGCAAGAGAGAGAAGAGATTATGGTGCGATGGCTGGGTCGAGACCTTGAGAGGATTCACGGGTGCGCACCCAAGCAATTGAGCCGCCTGAGCACTGTAAAACCACTCGTAATCTAAGGACTCGATGGGGTAGGCTTTGGCGCTAACGAGAGCGACCTGAGAAGTGTTGTTAATGGCGGATCTCCGGAGCAGCGCCGATTCGCTACTCATCATCATCGATCGCGATCGACGAGAGAGGCTCGATCATCGGGAGCTATTGCGCCTCTTCGTGTCTATCGCTTTCCATGATTTGCTAGCTAAGGCACACACTCAACAATGGAGAATTGGAGATTTGAGAGTCTCTGTGAGTCCACGAGTTTTAACTCTCTTTCAATCACTCTTTCTGTTGTGTTTCCGTTATATATATATGTGTGTTGTTGTTCGGGTTCACCGTTAGAGAGAGGATAAGAGTTATTAGTGATTCAAAGGTGGTGGTGGGCGTACGTAGGGGCGAGAGATGGTGGCCGTTGATTGGAGTTTTTGACCGATTTGGGACCAGATTGAATTTTGGAATCATTTTTTCGTATGAGTTTGAGTTTTGAGTTTTGAGATTTAACAACACTTTGTAAATTATGTGTCTTGAGATTTAAAACTTAACAACATTTGTAAATTATGTGTCTTTAGATTTAAAATCTAACAACACTTGTAAGTTATGTGTCTTTAGATTTAAAGTCTAACAACACTTGTAAATTATGTGTCTTTAATTTTAAAATCTAACAACACTTGTAAATTATGTGTCTTTAAATTTAAAACTTAACAACACTAGTAAATTATATGTCTTTAGATTTAAAGTCTAACAACACTTCTAAATTATGTGTCTTTATATTTAAAGTCGAACAACACTTATAAATTATGTGTCCTTAGATTTAAAATTTAACAACACTTGTAAATTATGTGTCTTTAAATTTAAAACTTAACAACACTAGTGAATTATATGTCCTTAAATTTGAATCTTAACAACACATGTAAATTAGGGTCCCCAAATTTTAAATTTGGTGTCATTAATTTTTCCAAGCGTCTCTAATATAGGAGACACTTATAAATTATGTGTCTTTAAATATTGAAATTGACAACACTTATTGTTTGTGTCCTCATTTTTAATTTTAGCAACACTTATAAACTATGTGTCTTTAGAATTGAAACTTGACAACACTTTTAAATTAGTGTCTCCAAATTTTAAATTTGGCAACACTTTTTTAACAAGTGTCCTTAATTTTGAGACACTTGTACATTATACGTCTCGAAATTTTGAATTTGACGACGTTTTAATATCTAGCGTCCTTAATTTGGAGACACTTGTATGTTAAGCGTCTCAAAATTTTAAACTTGGCAACGCTTATATATCATGTGTCTCTAAAATTAAAATTTGAAGACATTTTTTATTAGTGTTGGCAAAAAAGTGTTGTTATAGACCCACTTTGTTGTAGTGTGACCTATATAAAGGGTGCCAACTTCATTGTAAAAACACACCAAGTTGAATGAAGAACTTCTCATTCCAACTCTCTCATTTCTTCTCTTCTCTTTTGTAGAAGTAGAAGTTCTAAGTCTCATACTTTCATTCGCTAGTTTTTAGCAAGTTCCAACTTAATTTACAACAATTCTCAGTTTCTTTTGTTAGAATGCACATCTTATATTTTTGTTTTATTTTTTCTAGTACAGTACAAAAGTTTTTTTATTGTGCTTGAACAATTGAATATTGATTGTTTGAACAAAAAAGCTGAGAGACCATGATTTTGAGTAAGCCTTGTAAAAAGGATTTTAAGATTCATTTGAAAATTTTACTTACAGACAAGGAATATACACTTCGTCTAGAAAAACTCAACTTTTTCTTTTCAACATCAATTAGCTTTTAGACTTTAGTGAGCCACTTCCATCCCTGTTGAGTAAAATGATAAAACTGTTTCTAAGTAGTGAACATGTGCCAAAAAAATCGAGTCCACTTAAATGTTTTGGATTTAAAAAAAAGACATTTAAATTATCAAAACCTTTTGAAGTTTACAACATTGTTTGTGTGTATATATATATATATAAGATTTTTTTACAAATTTTTAGTTGCAAACTGAAATGATAAAAGAATGAGTGAGCTAAATTTTTGGGAACTGCAGCTCGGCCACGAAGGCGGAAGAGTTCACAGTGTCTCGGTTACGCATGGCCGAGAATACTTCAGTTATCTCGACCGAGACATGACGAGAGCTACAATTAGTGATAGGTAATGTGGCGTCGGTGGTGTACAACCGAGAATTTTCTCCTACCCTCGGTTGTACACTGGCGAGAGGGTTAGAGTAGGCTCGGTCCTCTATGACCGAGACATTTCAATATATCTCGGTCTTGCGAGGCCGAAACAATCGCGCACATCGACAAACTTGAGGATAACCTCATAAAAAACACAATAAATTCGCAAAATTACCTCAGTTCAACCTCCTCTTGCACCGTAGTAGCATAATCCTCCATTATATAGTGGAAACAAGTTCGGATTTGAGGAAATTATCAAACCCTACGTTGACAAACAAATCATCATTTTCACGGTTTACCCAACTAAACAGGTTCTAAGAAACCATCATATGGTTGTCAAACATTGGCTAAGGGCACCCCACCATTTAATGAAGGCACCCAAAGTTTTTGTAAAAATTTCAAAGAAAAGTGGAAAAGACCATTTTGCCCTTGTATATATATTGATTCAAACCCCACAAATCATTTTGACAAAGAAAAAAGGCACCCCACCACAAGGTTGAACCACAAAGCCACATTGCATTTGGCGAGCGTGATCGATTCTTTCAAAGATGGATTGACATCATCCGACAAAGGTAACAATGTTTGACAACCATATTCGTGTTTTTTAGAACCGTTTAGTTGTGTATAATCGTGAAAATGATGATTTGTTTGTCAACGTAGGTTTGGTAATTTCTTCAAATCCGAACTTGTTTCCACTATATAATGGAGGATTGTAATGCTTCTAAGCGCAGAGGTCGTCTCGAGGTAATTTTGCAAATTTTTTGTGTTTTTTATGCGTTATCCGAAGTTTCGTGATGTACGCGATTGTATCGGCCTCGCAGACCGAGATGTATGGTTATCTCTCTGGCCATATAGGACCGATAGGTTTACGTAGGTCACGAACGTAAAATCGAGAGTATTCAAGAATCCCTGGCCGTTCGCGAGCGAGACTTTGAAGAAAGTTGCGGACCCGTACTACCGAGAACCTGTTTTTTGGGATGTTTTTGTGATCAGGCTGTACATTTTGGTTGATTATAATGTTACACTCGTTTGTATTGCAGTAATGCCTGCTTTCTACCCTATTTCCGTACTACACGGACACGTTTACACCTTGTAGGCCATTCCCAACTAGAGAAGCGGCAGCTTCATGGGTTCAAATGATAGGCCGTGAGAACATGTTTGTGCTAGTGACAAAGCACTCGACGCCGGGGGCATTAAGCGCAGGGGAAGGGTGAAACTTGCCTCAGAGAGGTCGTGGACTTATAGGGGAATGTCACAAAGAGTCAGGAAGGGTAAAGCGGCAAAAATTGCTTCGAAACCAAGAAATGAAGAAGAAGGGAAACGGCGAGGACTCAAACCGGTACCAAGAAATGTGGATGCCCTTTCCTTATCAACGTAAAGGAAAATGCCGACTCGTTGTGGTATATCATCCGTTATATGGGGAGGCACAATCACGAGCCCGCAAAAAACTTGGACGACCATTCATTTGCCGGTAGATTGGATAAGGGGGAGCAGGAAGTTGTAGTGCAAATGACAAAGGGGAATGTGAAGCCAAGAGACATCCTAAATACGTTGAAGCAAAGAGACGTTAGAAACGTATCGACAATGAGGACAATATATAATGCAAGACAAAAAGTCCGAAATGAGGATGCGGGTGGGAGGACTCAAATGCAACAACTGTTGCACATATTGGAGAAGAATAAGTGGCCATGTCATGGCATAGGAAGCATCCCGTTACGAATGTTGTCACTGAGTTATTTTGGTCACATCCCGACTCAATAAAGTTGGTAAGGTGTTTCCCATCTATTATTTTGATGGATTGCACGTACAAGACAAATAGGTACCGAATGCCTTTGTTGGAGATTGTTGGCATCACTTCTACGCACTTGACGTTCTCCGTCGGGTTCGCATTCTTATCATCGAGAGTCATGGGCATTATGTTTGGGCACTTGAGAACTTGAGATCCATATTGGACGGGTGGCCTAAGCCCGACGTGTTCGTTACCGATAGGGACTTAGCCCTTATTAGTGCCATAGAAGAAGTTTTTCCGCCTCGTCTCACCTCCTTTGCTTCTTGCACATCAACAAAGTAGTATTGGCCAAGACTAAGAAGATGTTTGGGGGGAGAACGATGGTTTTGCGCGTTTTATGGATAGGTGGACGAGCGTGATGTATGCCAACTCGAGGCCTTATTCGGTTAGGGTGAATGACCCGCGCTTGTGAGTTTGGGAATGTAAAGGGTCTTACTGAGTACTTGGACAACACATGGTTAAAGAACTACAAGGACAAATTTGTCTCCGCTTGACAAATAGAATTATGCACTTTGGGGAAACGACAACGCAGAGGGTGGAGTCTCGCGCATTCTATTCTCGAAGCTACACTCTCGGGAACAATGTGCCAATTTTGAGACTCGTGGAATGTGGTTGATGGCCTCCTTAGAATCCAACACAACAATATCAAGGCATCGTTTGAGCTAAGTTTGAATGTCGTCCAACATGAGTACATTGATGAGTTGTATCGACGATTGCGTGGTTATGTCTCTCAACGGGCGCTTAGGCTAATTAGATATGAATTGACACGTGGAGAGGATGTTGGTCACGACTCCACTCGTCGTGGTTGCGAGATACGCACCACACATGGCCTTCCTTGTGCACATGAGCTAAACCATCATATATTTGCTGGGTCGCCCATCCCTCTCGAGGACATCCATGTTTACTGGCGAAAGTTGAGTATGATACCTGAGAATCCGGTGGACCCGGCTGGGTACAACGTGCACGATGAGATTCAACGGTGTTGGAAAAGTTTCATGCTTGCACCGATGAGGACGATCGACTCAGATTATTCAAAGCAGCTGTGGGAGATTAGTCGACCTTCGTCTACACCGGTGTCAGTGCCGCCGCAAAAATTAAGACAAAAGGGAGGACACCGGGTCTTCGAAGAGAAAACACGATGGTGACGATTCTTCTACGAGACGGCTGCCGAGCGAATTTGAGTACGTGCTATCGACTCAGAGGCCTCCAGCTTCTAGGCGTAAGAAAAGTAAAGTTGTTCCTAAAATGCGTCGTGCCGCCGACGCACGCAAAGTGCAACTAACATGGCTTATGGTCATTGCGTAGAACCGGATTGGTTGCCACATGTCGAGGGCATCATCGATGTGCTTGCCGATGGAAATTGTGGATATAGGTGTGTTGCGTCCGGGCTTGACTTGCCGATGTAGACGGGTGGAGGATTGTCCGTAGAAGGATGTATGATGAGATTATCGGCATGAAAACCTTTGGCGGGAAGTGCTAGGCTCGAGTTACGAGAGTGTCAAGATTGCGGTGCATTGCCGAGAGAATCAAGTTGGTGCATCTTTCCAAGAATGGTTGACACTTCCAGACATGGGACTGTTGGTAGCCACTGCATTCAATGTGGTTCTCGTCAACCTCTCGCATGGGAGTGCCTCCACATTTCTACCTCTACGTAGTGCTCCACCGTCCAACGCGCACAACAACAGACTTTGTCATTGCCATGATAAATGACAGGAATATACATTGGCTTAGGGTAAGTGATACGAATTTTGTTGAATTGTTTTTTTGTTTCCCGACAATATGATCATGTTATACTGTTCACTTTGACAGGTGAAGTTGAGCATGAATGCACCATTGCCATCCTTATACCCTTCGTGGGACCTAGATGTTGAGGAGTGCGAAAGGTTGGCGTGATAGATTCGTCTTTCGAGACATCGCGCCCATTGCAACTCTACTTGATGCCACCATTTCCATTGAGATTTAGGTACACCGTAGTTGTTAAACCGGTACCTTAAATTTGGTTGGTTGTACATTTACTAATTTTGAAAGTTAGTCCAAGTTGTATGGATATAGAATGAGTGAATTTATCCTACCTTTCGGTATTGTTGTACAATTTGATTATTGGAAATTGATAAAGTTAGTTTTGTTTTCGTTAATTGGAAATTGTCATTCGAAATTTAATTGGAAAGTTAGTTGTCTGTTAATTGAAATTGTTGCCGAATGAGACGTTTCTCGCCCCGATACCGAGACATACGGTAATGTGTCGCCATACACCACCGATAATTAACGTCAAGGCTCTGTTGCGCAATACCGAAATTGCCTCTTATCGTCGACCTATGCTGCGACATTACTCATGGCTTCTCGCCATGAGTAACCGACACATTTTTAAATACCGGCAACAGTACATTCACTACGGCCAAGACCGTGCATCATGCATTTGTCTCGCTTGTTCAAGATCGAAAATTGCACATGAGTGTCGGCCCCCGCTTGACCGAGACACCCTCATAAGCGTAAAAACTAGGATCCAAGAACAAATTACAACCAAAATAAAACAATAGGCAATGTAACATTATAAACTCGTCATAAAAATGTAGTCAACAGCAACAGTAGTCATCAAACATTTAAAAATGTCATACAAATGTCTAGTCCATACGCACCATATAATCGCAACCCAACAAGTACTCATAAAACATTACAAACTCTCATAAAAACTCATTTAATCATAAAACTCAAAGAATGTCATACAAATGTCTATCCCTCCATTCTCACTTGGCCATTGCTTGGGGTTTTTTCATATTCTTCCTTCGATACTCCTTCCCATGCATTCTCTTCTGAGGCGAGCATCGGCCGCGGCGGTCGAGCCGTGGCCGGTGGAGGAGGGTGGGAAGTGCTACCATGGTGGGACCGCCTCGGCCCGATTCTAGGGCCGGATGTTGCGGTGTGTGCTGGCGGCGGCCGCCGAGTCGTACTCGTGGGGGTGGGACTTATACTCCTCCCCGAAAGAAAGTTGACGATGTCACTCGTAATGGTCCTCGCCGACTCAATCGTACACACCTCCGGCGGAGGTCCATCCATCGCAACGCCGCGTCCAACGCCGCCTATTACGCCGATGAAAAAATTCGGTTATCACAATGTAAAACATATCGAATTAATAATAAATGCATAATACATATAACCATTCCAATACCTCAAGTAGCTCGTTGTCTCATGCGATGGTCAGGCGACCATTTCAAGGTCCTCAAAGCTCGGATTCGTGATAACGGGATGAGACACTTTGACGAACCAAGGCAGTAGTCCGGTGTAGCCAAAAACTCAAATATCGCCTTCTCGCCCGAACTTCAGAGCCAACACATGGTTCCTCCATCGCTCCCAATTGTCTTGTTCGAACCCATACTTGACGAGTAGTACTTGTTCGCAGACGGGCCTCTCGTGTGCTTCCAATGGACTGGACGAGGATCCGGTATAGATTGCACATGGCCAAACCGTCTCGTAATCCTCTCCGGTGGTAGGGCTCCACCACATCCATGTACTTGATCTTCCCACCGTAAAAGGCCATCGCTTGCACAACGCCATTTTCCCTTAAATTCACATACGGGTCCCAAGTGACCTAGTAAAAATGCAACAACCATTGTTAGCAAAAAAAATTACCAAGAAAAATCAATCATCGAGGATATGGATAACCATCTCACCTCACTTGGTCGCAACCTATCCAAGGTTCTCCTAATGGCCCCGAACTTGTCAACATTCGCAACCGTCTCGTGCTTTTGAATCCATCCGAGACACGAGGTGCACGTAGTCCATGTACTTCGCATCGGGCGTGGCTGCACCAAGTTTGAAATGGTCGTACACCCATCCCCGCAAATACATACAATGTTAGTTAGTCCACAATTGCAAGTTGGCCTAATTGAAATACAAAATGAAAATTAAGTCTATTTCACTAAAATACCTCAAGCAATGTGAGGTAGCCAAGAATCCGAGACACTTGCACCTCGTGGCGACCCCAAGTGTCGATACAAGTAGGCCAACGCAGCCGCACCCCATGCGTAGTTTCCTACGTCGTCCAAGTCCTCAAGAAGCTTCAGCAGCCGCGATCGACACCCAGACCCACTCTTATCGGCAAAAAGAGTGCAGACAACAAGTACAACAGTACGCTCAAGCGTGCATTCCACAGAGGATAATTTCTGGGTCTCGAACCAACTTTGGGGCACCATCGACTCTTCAACCAATGTTTGCGCACCGCGAGCCCTCGTCGATATTCACCTCCTCCTCACCTCCTCGACGCTAACCCCAAGTAGGTTCGAGACCATCTTGATAGCGTCCGAGCGAGATTCCTCCGTGTACCTCGCAAATTTCTCCACCGCAACAACTTTGCCCGTCACAGGATCTTCGTGAGAAAGTTCGACATCCTCTAATCGAGATAGACATTTCACCAAAAGGTAGTGAAATGTGTTCGTCTCCGCCGCCACCGCTCCACAAATGCAGAGATAACCTCCTTGTTGGCCTTGCAGGTATGAGCAGCCTATCGCCGTATTCAACCCGAACCCCGAATAATCCTCTCAAGTCCCGCCGTGTCCGGTGGCACGATCAGAATCCCATTCCGCTATTTGAGCTCCGTGATTGATACACTTAAGAACGGCCGCTCCCGCAAATGTAAAAACATCTCGTCATTATGTGAAGACCACGAGTGTTAAGTTAATCCGTTCAATGAAATTGAAATTACCTCATTGCTCCAAATCTTCAAAGCCACATGATCCTTGAAGCTCTTCAACAACGCCCGTCTATAGACCACCGGGGAATGGAGCACGCGCTTCAACAGCACTTCGCTCTCCTTCATCATGGCCACCTCCACCACTATCGCTCCCGCCCACATTACGATCTCGTTTCTATCGTGTTCCCCGCCTCTCGAAGAGTCACCGCTACTAGACTCCGATGCATGCCCCTCCTCTTCACCTCCGCAACAACAAGATCCTCAAAGTCGCCCGCATCGAGGGTCGAACCCTCATCGTGCAAATGTAACCTTCCACGAGTGCCATCTACCTTCGCCTTGCCCTTAACATCCTCATTCTCCTTCTCTTTCTTTTCTTTCCAAGACGATGTCGTCTCGGGGTCTCCGCCACCTCGCCCCTGTTAGGCTCCTGGACCTCGCCCAACCTCCTCCCTAGTCACCGTAGCTTCGACGAGCCATACCCGAATAAATTACAACATATAAGCGCATGGAACAGATCCCAAAATAAATTTACAAAAAAATGTTCAAATTCATCCATTTCGATGTCTCTGGCCAAGGTGTTCGTGAAACAACACATATTTTCTGGCCACCCATGACCGACAATTCCTCCAATATATCGACAAGTACAACCGAGTCCAATGAAACGGTCTCTGCTTGTACACCACCGAGATGTGTTGACCATTTCACCCGCCTTGCTCTCGCCAATCACGCCCGAGCCTACTCTAACACTCTCGCCATGGTACAACCTGTAGTATGACCAAATTCTCGGCCAGTACACCACCGCCACCACATTACCTATCGCTAATTGTAGCTCTCGTCATGTCTCGCCGAGAGACCTAGAGTACTCTCGCCTTGCGTAACCGAGACATCGTGAGCTTTTCCGCCTTTGGGTCGAGACTTCGACTTCCCCACATTGTAGCTTCTCTCTCGGCCATGCTTGGCCGAGAGAGTTAGCACATTCTCTGGCCTGTGTGGCCGAGAACCGCGAATTCCCAATTTTTTAACTATTGAACAAACCACCACTGTAAATCACAACTACTCTACCAAATGTAACTTAATTACACTAAAAACGTACCTTCAAACGACCGATTTCGCGCAAATAATGTGTGTTCGACGATGTTCAACCGAACCCTAACTTGGAGACGAAATCGGCTCACACCACGACCCTACGAATCGCAAAAAATCCGTAAAACGAAGGAGAAACACAAGGCGAGACACGGAGACACGATTTCGAGATCCCTCTCACCGGCCTGCTCACACAAAACGGTTCTTGAGTCCAAAGCAGGAAGATGGTGCCGGGGGTGGTGGGGTGCAGATGGATTTCCACGAGGGGTAGTTTAGGTATTTCGGTCTAATTTTTGGGTGCCTGTAAATCGGTTTGTGCCCACATTAACCGGTGCCTTCATTAAATGGTGGGGTGCCCTCTCTTACAAGTTCGTACAAATATGTCTAGGCCTACCCTTAAAGGCTCTAGGTTAACAAACGGGTTTAGACTCCACTGCTAGCTCAACCAAACCTTCAAACATGAGTCCATGATCAACAAGCTCTGATACCATGTAGAAATTCATCATGAGCAGCCCTATGCATAGGGCTGGCAAAATGTGCCCGGACCCGTTTGTCCAGTTTTGTCCGGACCTGTTTTAAACGGGTTCGGGCAATATTTTTGTGAAAAACATACGGGTCTGGACAATTTTTTAAGTTTGTTTAAAAATACGGGACCAGGTCTGGACAAAAATTTCAAAAAAATGGGTTTACCCGATTAATTTGAAGGGCATATAGGTAATTTCACTTGTTTTCACACTCCATAAGACCATAACCTACCAAACTCCAAACCCTCACCCTCGTCCCTCACCCGTCCGTCACGCGTCACCCTCTCCACCTCACCGTCTCGCGCTCCATCCGCTTCTGTGCGGCCTCACCGCCTCACCGTCGTCGCCTCTCTCTCCGGCTCTCGCGGCCTCGCTCGCTGCTGTGCGGGTGTGCGCGAGTGCCGTCACCCTCTCCCTCCAGCTCTCGCGCTCGCCACGCTGTGCGGCCTCACCGCCTCACTACTTGTGCGGCCTCACCGCCGTCGCCCTCTCCAGCTCTCGCGGCCTTGCCTCTGCCTGTGCGGCTGTGCCGAGTGTCGTCACCCTCTCCCTCCAGCTCTCGCGCTCGCCTCTGCCTCTAAAGTCCAAACCTCACCCGTGCCGTCACCCTCTCCCCGTCGGTCTTGCCGTCGGCGCGTCGCCCTCTCCAGCTCTCGCCTCTGCTGTGCCATCACCCCTCTTCGGTCTCCGCTCTCGCCTCGCCTCTCGGCCTCGTCGGGCGTCGGCGATCGTGTCTCGAGCTCCACTCTCCGCAGCGGCAGGCAGCTCACGGCCATCGGGCGTCGGCGACGCTCGCTGGCTCTGCCTCTCACTCTCCCGGCTCTCATCTCTCCCGGCTTCGTGGACCCGTGGTCACTCGATCCGCCGCGGCTCGCTGGCTCTGCCTCTCACTCTCCCGGCTTCGTGGTCACTCCGCCAGTCCGCCAAAAAAAACCGGACAAAACGGGAGCCGTATGTTTGTACTGGACAAAAAAAAAAGTGTCCGTTTTAAAAACGGGACCGAGTCTGGACACTAAATTTAATCATTATAGAAAGGGGTGTCCGGTCCCGTATTTTTGCCAGCCCTACCTATACATCCGTATAGACAATTTTGGAGTATAGACAAATACAAAAAAGTTACTATTAAAGTTACTACTTTATTCATTATTTGGTACGCAACCTAAATAAAAAAAAATCAAATACAAAATACCAAAGTTTGGTCACCAAAAAAATTTGAAAAAATTACAAAAGTACATATAAAATTACTTTAAATGAGGGAAATAGGGGTGAAAATGGATTTTTTTTCGGAAATAGGCAATAACGCCTAATCAAAAGGCGTTATCACAATAGGTTGGTGTTGTTGCTGACGTGGACACATGGATAGCGCCTTTTAAAAGGCGCTATCCATGTGTCATGGCAACGCGGGGACGGATTACACGAGATAGCGCCTTTTCAAAAGGCGCTATCTCGTGTAATCTGCGCGTCTCTACGTGGACGATGAGGTGGACAAAGTGAGGTGGAAGACAATTATATATAGCTCATTTTCAAAAGGAGCTATCTATACAAATTGCCTCGCCAACTCAGCGCCACCTCACCGCCACCTCACACCCATGAAGCCTACAAATAGTGATATAACGCGCACGCATATCGCCACCTCACACCCGCGCCACTCGCGTATGTCGAGGTAGACAACCAATGTAAACAACGTGCACGCATATCGACGCAGAAAACCCATGCAAATGTCACCCATGTATGCCGAGGTCGAGATTTCACGCAAATGTCAGGCACGTCTGTTGAGGTGGGCGACCCATGCAACCTCGTGCAACTGATCATGCAAACGTCACGCACCTGTCTCGAGGTGGTAAAACCAATGTAAACGTCGCGCACGTATCTCCTGGTTGACAACACATGGAAACGCCATGCACGCATGTCGAGGTGGCCAGCCATGCATATCCACTACAGACCATGGACCCCATGCAAACGTCAACTTCATATTTTTGATGTCACTAATTTATGAGAAAAAATTACAAAATTACTTTTTCTTTTACTTTAAACCCCGAAAAATAAGTGTGGTTTTTTTTTTTTTTTTTTCTAAAACTGGGCTATGTCGCATTTTGAAAAAGCGTTATTGGCTATTTTTGAAGTTTGTGAGGTGGCGGTGAGGTGACGGGGCAAATGTATAGATAACTCATTTTCAAAAGGAGCTATCTATACAAACCTTTACAAATTATGTCCCCCTATTCTCCGCCACCTCACCGCCACCTCACAAACTTCAAACATAGCCAATAACGCCTTTTGAAAAGGCGTTGTTGAAAGTTTGTGAGGTGGCGGTGAGGTGGCAGGGCAAATATATAGATAGCGCCTTTTCACCTCACAAACTTCAAAAGGCGTTATTGCCTATTTTTGTTATTTCAAAGCACACCACCCTATTTTGTGAAATAAATTGTAAATGTGCCTTACTTTTGGAAAAACACCAACAAATTTGGAGTCATTCCAGCACGTAGCTCAAGACCATCAATCCCATCCCCTGTTCATCTTCTTCAAAACTTCAACTTTTCCGTCATCTTTTCTTCTGTGTAAACCAAAGCTATCAATCTGTCATGAGCAGCCCTGCGCATCCCTGAAAAACCAAATGGAAGGTATGTGATTTTCGTTGTATCAACTGAAATCGAAATCCTTAGAACCATGGCCACATCCACAGTCATTTGTGGGGGATCCGACACATATCCCGTGTCCAAGTCCGATTGAGTCGCGTCGCGTCGACATGGGTGCTCCACTCTGAACTGCCGAGTCCAAGTAACACAGCTCACAGCCATGCTGACATGCTTGCCTACTTCATTTTAGCAGCAACACAACACTATTATAGTCATTCCTGAATGTTGTAATTTAAATCAGTATAGGATCTTATACGAATCAATTTGCGCCTTGGCTATCTGGCCATGACACACTACCCATCTTTGTCACTCCTTAGGATAGTGAAGCTAGGGGATTGTAGGATTGTCTTTCACTTCTTCCAGTTGTCATCTTGAATGCCTTAATCTGCCCATTTCTTGTACAAGGCTATCTGCAAGTCTTGAGATGCCATGATCCTTGGCTTGTAACTTTGTCAATGGGATCTACAATTCAGTTTTTGCTGAGTTTGAGTTGACATTCTTTGATGCCTGGACTCGCATATGAGCTTTGTACGTATAACGCCTTTTGAGAAGGCGCTATCTCGTACATGCGGCCGCCACGTAACCGCCACCTCGCCGCCACCTCACATAGTTCAATAACGCCTTTTGAAAAGGCGTTATTAGCCAAAGTTGCGTTTGTGAGGTGGCGCTGAGGTGGCGGTTACGTGGTGGCCACATGTACAGATAGCTCATTCTCAAAAGGCGCTATCTGTACAAAACGCCGCCACGTCACCGCCACGTCCGCGCCACCTCACAAACAAAACTCGCCCACGTCACCACCACGTCATCGCCACCTCACCGCCACGTTACCAACTGGACTCGATTTGTCCGCCGACACCGCGAGTCACTGGATCGCGTCGTCGTAGTCGTAGTCGAGCGATCTCGACAATTACAACCAAAGGAGTTTATATTTGTATAAAAAGAAACAAATTTTGAAACAAATTTTGAATATATATATATATATATATATGTACATTGGTTTCAACCTTCAACCTTCAACTTTCTTTTCTAACCTAACTAATCTAACCTAACTAAACTAACTAACTAACTAACTAAACTAAACTAACTAACCTTAACTAAGGGAACCAAACCAAACTAAACTAAATAAGTAACTAACCTTAACTAAACTAAATAAGTAACTAACTAACTTAACTTAACTAACTAACCTTAACTACCCTAACCAAACTAAACTACCTAACAAAGTAAACTAACTAACCTTTAACTAACCAAACTAAACCAAAATAACTAACCATAAGTAACCTTACCAAACTAAACTAACTAACTTAACTAACTAACTAACCAAGTAACTAAACTAAACTAAACTAACTAACCTTAACTAACCTAACCAAACCAAACTAAACTAAATAAGTAAGTAACCTTAACTAAACTAACTAAGTAACTAACTAACTAACTAACTAAAGTAAAGTAAACGAAATAACTAACATTAACTAACCATAAGTATTCTTAAATAAACTGGAGTAAACTAACCTAACCAAACCAAACTAAACTAAGTAACTAACTAACCTCAAGTAAACTAACTAACTTTGTGCATGACATTGTGGTGTTTTTTGTGTCGAAGTTCAATGAAGACCGTGACGATTCTCACACAAACAACAAAAAATAGACTAACTTAATTGCAAACTAAACATACTAACTAAATGAAACTAACCAAACTAAACTAAGTAACCTTAACTAACCTAACTAACCTTAACTAACCTAACCACGTAAACAATAAAAACTAAGTAAACTAAAATAACTAACTTAACTAACAAAATAAACAACCAAAAACGATCCACGTAAACTACGAAACGAAACTAAACAAACATCCAAGTAGCTCGAGAGTTACTTGTTAACAACCTAACCACACCTGTTCTATGCGAACTAAACTTGACTAACCTAACCTAACCTAAGTATGTAAACTAAATTAACTAAACTACACTAACGAACATACCCTAACTCAACTACACTAAAGTAAACTAACCTCAACACCTAAACTAAAATAACTTAAGTAACTAAGATAATTAACCAAACCAAACTAAACTAATATAACCTAACCACCGACACCTAACTAACTAAGCTAACCACTTAAGTTAAATTAAACAAAGAACCTAAACTAACTTAACAAACTAAACTAACTATTGAAGATTAATCACATATACGACATTATAATAATATAGAAAACATGAGAAATAAGTTTATTGAATGAGAATGTTGTATACACGTACTTCGTTCACCCAAATCGGTAGCTATCTACAAATCACCATGACTTGAAGAAAAGTCATCATGCAGTCTATTCTGCGGTTACGTTGACGTTTTTGCTCGGTGATGCAAATCTGGACGTACTTTTGTCTAGTTGGTCGATGTGTTTGTACATCCTGGTTGAGGTTGTTGAGGTAGCTGGTCTTGCATTGAATCACGTCGAGTAGATTCATGCGTTTCCTCCGGTGCTTCACTCGACTCGCCTCTACATCGATGCTCCCAAAAATTGGAGGTGGAACCATCCCAAAATATTGGCTCCACAGTATGGGGTTGGGGAAAAGGAATATGAGGTCTGCGGCATGGTCAACAAGTTCATGAAAGAGGATCTCCACCATATGGCATATTGTAAGTATGAAGAGTAGGAGTATATGGACTAGGCATGTACCGAGGCGATGGATTTGAGGATGAGGCATTCCATGGTCCACATATGAAGACGACGACCCATGTGCGTATGGATCAAAATAGTAAGGAGGAAGATTCACGCTCGGCGGCCTGGTACAAACATTTGAGGTTTTTGCTGGGTGGCGACGATCGTTGGCTACTCTCACCAACAGCCTCTGTTCTACTCGCTCTCGAATGAGATGAACGTGTTTGGAGGAGATCGTCTCGCTACTCTCTGCAGCAATCTCGATGTCCCGAGTAGATGGACGTGGTGGACGAGGACGCTTTGGTGCGTTCCCGCACAATCTCTCGGTCGTGCTCGTCTTCTTCTCACCTCTATGTTTGGTTCGGCTGATCGTCTTATTCATCGTCCCGTTCATTATCCTCATTAATGTCTTGCTCGACGTCAATTCCGTCATGCGAAAGAGTAGACCTTCGCCTTTCGTTTTCGTCTAAAATTTGAATCCCTTCATCAAGCGCAGCAAGACCTTGCTCGTACCCATCCTCGATAAACACTCGCCTCGCCGATGCACCAAGTTACGCTGATATACAAAATATAAGAGGTCGAGCACGCAATATAAGATATTAAATGTTCGAGGAAAATAAAGAGTTAGAATATTACCGAGTAGTCACGTAACGCCCGTCGTGTCCAATGAATCTCCTAGTGACCGAGCGATACCACGTCATGTAGTCTTGGTGATCGTGGCCTTCATTAAGTGCGCATTGCCGTGGCAATGGTGTCCCCACGATTCTCCTACATATGTATATAGCTTGCATGGAAGGTCACCCAATTTTCATGATGATGTCCACGCAATTCGAGGCGGTGCAGTTGGGCGTCGTAAGCACAATTAGGTGGCACCACTTGTACCATGCCGAATTGTCTCATAACCCTTTCTGGTCGATGCCACTCCACAATGTGGAAACAAATAAGGGGACACGTCGAGAGCCAACTTCCGTGACCATTTGTACAGTAATCGGGAAGAGACCCCATGATGTGGTACTGCATAAGGTTGCCGTACCACATCATCCTCATGCCTCTGCGAGTCGAGTGCATCACGGTAAGCCGATACGCGTGCGTCGCACTTTGTGATACCGAAATGCATCGAGCCATCTCGTGTAGAAGACAATAATTTAAGATAAATGAAATTGGACAAGATTTTTATGCAAATTAATGACAAATCGACTTTCATACCCGTGTCCGAGTGGAACGTCCATAAGCATATTTTGTCCATCCACAATTCATTTCTTGAGCTCTAGAAACACGCAGCGCCGCGGTGCTATGAATGGAAATCGTCCCATGCCCAAAGTTGTAAAAGAATTGATGCGCCAAAGAACCTCATGTGCCCTCGCGCGAGATCCGCGACACAACTCCTTGTACAAATAAGCCAAACAAGCACTCCCCAAACTATATTGTCCAAATAGTCGGAAATCCTCCAAAGAATGGTAGGAACATCAAATGGACGAATCGATTAGACTTGTCGGCGAAAAGACAACCACCGATGAGTTGTAGTATGTACGATCGAACGTAACGTTGGACCGACTCCTCATCGCTATCATCATCTATTGATGGTACGTTACGCTCAAGCCAATCGACCTTAAGTTTACATCCAACGACGTCATCTCCACCAGGAGTTCGTCCAAGTAGCCTCTCACAGACATCAGCATAGTCTGCGTGGCCCGTCGTTCAAGTCACAGCATACCTTCGATAGGTAATCCAAGCTGTACCTGCACGTCTTGAAGTGTAATGGTGCACTCCCCACAATGCATGTGAAATGTATGCGTCTCAGGGCGCCATCTCTCTACAAACGCAGTAATCAAAGCCCAATCAAGGCTGAAAAATGCTACCCGAGATATCCCATAGAACCCACTGGAACGAAGATATGGGATCATCCTAAAATGATACTGCATCGTTCGATCAACGACCCCACGTCTTCGACGTACACGCATTGTTTCGTACACCTTGTAATTGATAGTGTATTAATGTATGTTTTTGATACATTATTGATTTAAATTTGACGTATTGATGTAATAAAGGTTACCTCGCCCCTCCATGCTCGCGTTGATCTGTGTGTAGATTGGAGTTGCAATAGTGATGGATCAGAAGGTCCTGGATCCATTGTAGTACGACTACAAATAATGTTAGAAAAATAAAATGAGTGTTGTACGCAACCAAACGATAAGTAATTAATAAATGTTCACACAAAAACACACGACGAAAATGCTCATAAGCAACATATGTACGAACTTAAGTTACTTCACACAATATACAAAATCGACTATAGGTTGTCATTGGATGGTTGAGGTCTCCTTGGACAATTTTTTTTGTTATGTCCTTCTAAACGACATATACCTCATCGGTTCTTCCTAGTTGGTACTCGTTCACGGTCTTTATTTGGACATGTTGTTCTTCTATGTCATTCTTGATGACAAATCCCACATCGCAAAGGTCTTTGGACATTAGGAAGATCCATCTCGGTATGTCTACGCGATCCCTTAGGTCTCCTCGGCCACGTCTGCGCTCTGGGGTCGGGTATGATTTTCGTCCCAAAAGTCGGCCAATACTTCTCATGGGATGGCCTTGAATTTGTACGAGTAGCACCGTGCGTACACATCTAACCTATAGTATGGCTCGATGAACTCGCGCGTAGCTCCTTCGAATCAACGCACATGATGCTAACACGTGTGAGCAAGGGAAACCAAACGATCGCCATTTATTACAACTGCACACCCGGTCCTTTAAGATGACGATTTGTGTGTTGTTGCCTTTATGCATGCGATCTCCATGTCTTCCAATCTGCACTTGGAACTCACCAATGTCTCGATTGATCAACGTGACGTGATGCCTCATCAGTTTCGTTATTTTCGTCGTCGTTATCGTCATCGTCGGTATAGGCATTATTATCTTCATGTAATGGAGCAACGATCTCTTGCGCGACCTCATCCGGTGGGGATTGCATGTGCAGTCTGTCCATGTCTAGTAAGTCTGCGTCTGGCGTGCCGGTACGTTCGTCAAGAACTTGCGAATGAATCGTACGATTTTGAATTGAGTCGACTGACTCAAATGTTAAATAGATATCAATCGTTGCGGTCTTTGGTAATTTGTCCACCGTATCCCACATCAAGTCGAAGTGTGTCGCATCATTCAACAACACAGGAACGTAATAATGTGAGCCTCCGGGGAGAGGCATCATGTGGCGATAAGTCATATGAACTATAGTATCCGTCGATGAGATAGGGAACGCGTTACAAACGTCATCAATAATTTCACGGGCACTAGACCCAAACTTCACCCACAACACTACTGATGGGGGTGAGTCAGACTGTGATGCCATTGACCCCATTAACAATGGAGCCGTACGCATAGAATAGAATAGGGATGTTTTTGTGACATGCCCTACATAATGTTTTGAAATTGGATGTAAAGATGTTACAGACAATTGCACAAATTTCTTATGGGAATTAGTTGACAATCATGTGGTGATAAAGCGCAATCGAACTTTTTGATGTAGAAGATCGCAATAATAGCGCAACTACAGAGCATACTCATTCTTTCGCACTTACATTTTCTGTGTAATAACGTTCAATAAATAAACATATCAACCGTTCTTCATAAACAAAATACCTATGTCCCTATATATCATGCAAACCATAACCTAACCTAAATAAATTATTATGAAAATACTAAATTAATGAACTTACTTGTTTCCTCCGCTTTTCCTCTTCAACGAAATATTCCTGCAATAACATTGTATTTTTGTTAGTTTTGAACACAAAGAGTATAATAAATCGGCTATAACAAAACTATACATAGCATATAAAAGTAAACCTTTACCCAAATAACGAGTCATAACCTGACCTAACCTAAGTCAACTAACAAACCTAACCTACTAACAAATAGTTACCTCAAATTGCCAAACAACGAAGTTCAAGAACTAATCACAGTTAACTAAACCAAATAATAAATGAAAACTAACCTCAAATAACTTAACTAACTAAGTTAGCCTAATCTAACATAAAATAACCAATTACCCGCAGGAACATAACAAAGATGATATATTTAGGATAGAGTTTGACTATATGTCCTCAATAATGTTTTGAAAACGTAGATAGAAAATACGACAATTTTCTTTATATATATATATGCTCAGTTAACAGCATTAACCCATGAATTCTACAAACCTAATTAAGGAGCAGTACCAAGCTAAAATTGCCCAACAACAGACCTTAATTACACTAATCACAATTAACTAACCCAAGTAACCGTAGCAAACATGTACCCAAATAATAATTGAAAACTAACCTCAAGTAAGTTAATTAACTCACGTAACCTGATCTAAAATAAATTACCCAAAGTGTGTGAACCAATCGTAACCTAAAATAACCTAATAAAACATAAACATATCCAAAAAAACAAAAACACAAAAGTGTGGATGTGTTCATGAAACTTAAGTGGATCGCAACGAATTCAAAGTCTAAATGAGCTTAGTCTACTATATATATGGATTCAAAAATTTAGGGGCTTTCCTTAACATAAAATATAACATATATGTTTTTGGAGTTTTGTGTATTGGAGGTAGGTGCATCATGGGGGGGAATCATGCGTTGAATCAGGGATGCACATGATTGGCCATGTTAAAGCGGCGACTCTCTATTACTTTCAGGTCATATAGTAATTCTAGCTTCTTATTAGCACGCATGCAGTTAGGTGTAATTGCGATTCAATATTGATTTGCGAATTAACAACACCTATGTCCCTATATATTAACAATGTAAACAACCTAAAATATACTAACCTAAACAAATTTGGCAAACATATCTTGCAACATTGTGATAACTAAACAAACTACATTAACTAAACTAACTTACCAAAATTAACCTAAATACCTCAACTACCTAAACTAAACTAACCAAACTAATACATAAACTTAAACTAACTTAAACAAACTAACTAATCAAACTAACTAAACTAACTAACCTTAAGACCAAAAATAACGCAACTTAATTGACTTAACAAACTAAACAAACTAACTAAACTAAATTAACCAAACTAAACTAACTAACCTTAACAAACATAAATACATATAATAAACTAAACTAAACTAAACAAACTTAACTAACTAAACAAACTTAACTAACTAAACTAACCACCAATACCTAAACTAAACTTCTAACCTAAACTAACTAAACTAACTTAAACAAACTTAATTAACTAAACATACCTCCTCCTTCGGTAAATTAACTAAACTAACTTAAACAAACTAAATTAACTAAACTTAATTAACTAAACTTATTTAACTAAACTCACTTCAACAAACTAACTAAACTAAACTTAACTAACTAAAACAAACTAAGTAAACTACACTTAACTAACTTAAACAAACATAATTACCTCCTCCTTCCACTCCACTGCCGGATTCTCTGTGTATATGGCCACCTCCGCTCTCCTCCTCCTCTCATTCATTGTGCCGGGAGATCCTCTCTCCATTTCGTCTTTGGGCTGGGTCATGTTCTTCCTCCACGCACCACTGCCACGCTTGCCTCCACGTACCACTGCCGCTGCTGCTGCTGAGAGCCGCCGCTCCTTGCTCCGGTGACCCCGCCGCACCTCCTCTCTCCCGTCTCGTCTTCCGCGCGTATACCCGCCGCCACTCAAAAATCGCAAAGATGCGATCGCGTCTTTCTTCCTCCTCCTCGGTGTCTCTCTCCACGGATCGCTCCCACCCTCCCCTCCTTAAATAGCCGCCCCACCCCACCGGCCACAGTAAACCCGTGACCTACCACCCCCTACCCCTACCCCTACCCTCACGGAAAGCGAAACCGACGCAGAGATTTTCTGCGCGTCGGTTTCAGGAAGAAGACAGACTGATGGGGTGCGGATAGCGCCTTTTGAGAAGGCGCTATCTGCGCCCCATTGTCACGGGTTTTCCCGGTCCACGTGGATCCACGTGGATCGGGAAAACCCTTCTTTGTCCACGTGGACACTGATAGCGCTTTCGCAGAAGACACGCTATCAGTGTACATGTCCACGTCGGTCCACGTGGACATGCCGACGTGGACATGTACATTGATAGCGCCTTCGCGCGAAGGCGCTATCCGATCCACGTGGACGGGGAAACCATCTCGTTGTCCACGTGGACATCGATAGCGCCTTCGCGAAGGCGCTATCGTGTACATGTCCACGTCGGTCCACGTGGACATGTCGACGTGGACATGTACACTGATAGCGCCTTCTGCGAAGGCGCTATCAGTGTCTCCACAAAAAAAAAATTTGGCCACGTCATATGCCACGTAGATGACGCCTTCCCACAAGGCGTTATTGCCTACTCCCCGGAATAAAAAAATGTTCACCCCTAATTTCCTCATTAAAACTAAATACATGTGTACTTTGGTGAATTTTTCCAGTATGAGCTACTACACCTTTTTGTTTGATTTATCATTTTATGTATGGATTTTCGGGGCTTGCCCTTTGGGCTGGGTTTAACAGTTGCCTGACCCGTGCTTTATTGTTTTGAATTTGTGCAGATTTGATAAACTTATACAAAGCAGCGATTTGCATGGCATGTAGACTCGTATATGAAACTTGGTTATATTTGCAATTACGAACGATATAAGTATTGACTACGTAGGCTTAAGAAAAAAGGCCTATTCGACACTCTTCTTGGTTACCATAGATTCAAAATGGCATGTGTTCATGGAAACATTTTTTGTAGTATGCTCAGATTTTGTTCACGTGTGATGAAATTAGACCAAAATCAAGATGAATGTGAATTTATCTACTTCATGAGACTAACTCTCTGGTATTTGATCATTTGAAGCTCGTACAATGTGTTTACATACATTTTCTTCTTCTGCAGGGGAGTGTTGTTGAACTATATGTGAGTTTGTATTGTATCAAATATTAGTCCCACATGGGAAATAAACTTTTTGTTTCTTTCCTTATAAAAAATCTTTCACTTGAAAGTCTTAGTTAAGTGAATGTGGGGTTGGAGGCAAAGACCATGAGTAATCCCCATTGATTAATATATATTAAATACTTGATATTTAATATGTCTTTGATTAGGCCTTGGGCCTTGGGGCCTTTGGGGCTAATGTTAAAATAACTTAGCCAATACACAACACAAAATTTTTACTTTTTACATTAAATTTAATTATTTTCGAAATGTGGTAATTAGTGGTGAACAATCACCATTAAAATTAGTTATTTTCGTTTTTATTAAAAGGTGTGTAATTAGTGGTGAAAAGTCACCACTAATGACCTCATTTTGAACAGTTGTAATTGTTCAAAAGAGGTGTCTTTTGGTCTCATTTTGAACAGTTGTTATTGTTCAAAAGATGTGTCTTTTGGTCTATAAATAGGGGTTGTAACCTCATTAGAATATATAGAGAAAAATTTTGAAATTAAGAAGTTTTTTCTGGTTTTGAGAGAGAGATTTTTGTTGTTGCATAAGAAAGGATCTTTTGATTGGTGTGTAATCAAAGATCAATCCAGTTTGTATCCCGAGGCGAACCTCTTGAAGCATTCATACACCGAATTGGAGGAAATTTCGTCTTAGGACATTGCTATTTAGTGCAAGCCTCTGGTATGATTTAATTTAGTTCTTTGTAATTGAATTCACGCATGATATAACAACAGTTCAATTATATGCATGTTTTTTGTATATTGTTCCAACAATCTTAGACGAAACTTATGATGTTATCACTGGTTTACATACAATAGTTGATTGCATATAATTTGTCACTGTTTTTACAAAAACTAGTCACTGATTTATACGAAATTGTTGTTTGCATACTAGTTTGAAATGGCATCTCTTGTAACTGAGAAATCCACTTCTGCTACCTCTGCCAATCCCAAAGATGAAAGACCAGAGAAGTTCAAGGGTCTTGATTTTAAAAGGTGGCAGCAGAAAATGTTGTTCTGGCTGACCACTATGAATCTTGCCAACATAGTGAAGGAAGAAGTTTCGAAATCTGATGAGGATCCTTTGTCCAGGGAAACTCTCCTTACTATTGAAGCGTGGAGGAATTCTGACTTTCTTTGCGAAATTACATTTTGAATAGACTTGATGATACACTGTATGATGTCTATTCTGAATGTAAAACCGCAAAGGATGTTTGGGATCTTCTCGAAAAGAAATACCGAACTGAAGATGTAGGGGCTAAAAAGTTCGTGGTAGGTAAGTTTTTGAAATACAATATGGTGGATTCGAAGTCCGTGGTAAAGCAAGTGGAAGAACTGCAAGTTCTGACACATGAATTGCACGCTGAAGGGTGCATCGTAAATGAACATTTTCAGACTGGAGCCATTATTGAAAAGCTTCCACCGTCGTGGAATGACTTCAAGGTCTACCTAAAGCACAAGCGAAGGGACATGTCTATCGAGGATCTCATTCTGCGACTTCGTGTTGAGGAAGATCACAGGAAGGGAGACAAAAAGGAAATGGCTCATGCTAATGCTAACATGGTGGTAGGACAATCAAGCAAGTCCAAATTTCAGAAATTCCAGAATAAGAATTTCAAGAAAAATCTTAAGAGAACCGCCAAGCCGTTAGCACCAAAGGGGAAGGATTACAAGAAAATTAAGGGAAGTTCTTTGGGTTTGTGGAAAGCAGGGTCACACAGGGCTCAAGATTGTCGCCACAAGAAAGATCAGAATTTTGATAATTCTGGTGTGAACAACCAAGCAAATGTTACTGACATGGAAATTGATGATACTGACTTTGATCTCACTGCGGTTGTTTCAGAAACTAATATGGTTTCTGATGCCAAAGGATGGTGGATCGATACTGGTGCAACAAGGCACATATGCAGTGACAAAACCTTATTTTCTGAGTTTCATCCGGCTGATAGTGAAGAGAACCTTTACATGGGAAACTCATCCTCCTCCAAGGTTGAAGGCAAAGGAACAGTGAAGATGAAGTTCACGTCTGGAAAAGTAATCACTTTACTTGATGTTCTTTATGTTCCTGATATTAGGAAAAATCTTGTATCTGGCCCTTTACTGAATAAGAAAGGGTTCAAACTTGTTTTCGAGTCTGACAAATTTGTATTGACTAAGGGTGGCATGTTCATAGGGAAGGGGTACCTTACTGAAGGTCTCTTCAAACTAAGCATTGTAATTGTTAATGGCACTGGTAATAAAATGATTGTTTCTGCGTATATGGTCATGTCTCTCGCTTATATGATTGAATCATTTGATATATGGCATGCTAGACTAGGGCATGTAAATAACAGATTAATTCATAAAATGGTACATTTGAATATGTTACCAAAGTTTAAAATTGATTTAAAACATAAATGTGAAGTTTGTGCTGAATCAAAGTTTGCTAGGCAAACATTTAAGTCTGTTCAAGAAAGATCAAGTGAATTATTAGATTTAATTCATAGTGATCTTTGTGACTTCAAATCAAATCCTACGAGAGGATTAAAGAACTACTACATCACCTTTATTGATGATTGTAGTAAGTATTGTCACGTCTTTTTGATCAAGAATAAAAGCGAGGCCTTTGATGTATTTAAAATATATAAGGCAGAGGTTGAAAATCAACTTGACAAAAAGATAAAAGTACTAAGAACTGATCGAGGTGGAGAATATGATTCCATTGAATTTGCAGAATTTTGTAATACAAATGGAATTATTCATCAGACCACCGCGCCATATACACCTCAACAAAATGGTGTGGCAGAGAGGAAAAATAGAACTCTCAAGAATATGATTAATTCTATGTTGAATGATTCTGGACTTCCCCAAAACTTGTGGGGTGAAGCACTACTGGACTGCAAATCATATCTTGAATAGAGTTCCTTTTAAAAAATTTGATAATTCTCCATATGAGATTTGGAGAAAAAGAAAGCCCACTTACAAAACTTTAAAAGTGTGGGGTTGCTTAGCAAAAGTTCAAATTCCTTTACGAAAAAGGACTAAATTAGGACCTAAAACCGTAGATTGTGTATTCATCGGTTTTGCTAAGAATAGTGCAGCATATAGATTCTTAGTAGTTAAATCACATATTTCAGATATCAGTGATAATACTATTATAGAATCTGCAGATGCTACATTTTTTGAGCATATATTTCCTTTCAAGGAAAAACAAAATGGTTCATCACGAAAAAGGACGGCTGAAGAAAGTCTAGAAGAACCAACCACTTCAAGGGTTCAAGAACAAGAATTGGAACCTAGAAGGGGAAAAAGAATTAAGGTTCCAAAGAATTTTGGACCTGATTTTATAAGTCTGTTAACTGAAAATGAACCACAGACTTATAAGGAGGCTATGTCTTCACCGGAAGCTCCTTTATGGATGGAAGCCATCAATAGTGAAGTTGAATCCATTTTACAAAATAATACATGGGAATTGGTTGATCTACCATCCGGAATCAAACCAATTGGATATAAATGGATATTCAAAAGAAAGCTTAAAGCTGACGGTACTATTGATAAATACAAAGCACGATTGGTTGCAAAAGGTTATAGACAAAAAGAAGGTGTAGATTACTTCGACACCTATTCTCCTGTTTCGAGAATAACTTCCATTAGAATGTTGATTTCCATAGCTGCTTTATACAATATGGAAATACACCAAATGGATGTTAAAACTGCGTTTCTAAATGGAGAGTTAGAAGAAGAAATATATATGGACCAACCTGAAGGGTTCATAGTCAAAGGCCAAGAGAATAAAGTTTGTAGACTTGTTAAGTCATTATATGGACTCAAACAAGCTCCAAAACAATGGCATGAAAAAATTTGATCATACTATGCTAGCAAATGGTTTCAAAATAAATGAATGTGACAAATGTGTGTACATTAAAGAAATGAAAAACTTTTGCGTCATAGTATGTTTATATGTTGATGACATGTTGATTATGAGCACAAGTAGAGATGTTATAATGTCAACCAAAAAGATGTTGAATTCTAGTTTTGACATGAAAGACTTAGGTCTAGTGATGTAATACTAGGAATTCAAATCAAAAGGAATAACGAAGGTTATGTCCTCACACGATCTCATTATGTTGAGAAAATCTTAAAAGATTCAATCAATTCGATTGTAAACCTGCTCCAACTCCTTTTGATGATAATTGTCATCTTAAGAAAAATAATGGAGAAGCAATTTCTCAATTGGAATATTCTCAAGTAATTGGAAGCTTGATGTACTTGATGAACTCTACTAGACTTGACATAGCTTATGCAGTAAGCAGGCTGAGTAGATACACAAGTAATCCTAATGATGCTCATTGGACAACATTAATAAGAGTTCTAAGGTATCTTAAATATACCTTAAATTATGGACTTTATTATACAAAATATCCACCTGTAACTTGAAGGGTATAGTGATGCAAATTGGATTTCTGATAATACAGAAACCAAATCAACAAGTGGATATATATTCACATTAGGTGGAGCAGCGATTTCTTGGAAATCAACAAAACAAACGTGTATAGCACGTTCCACCATGGAATCTGAATTTATTGCTCTTGACAAGACAGCTGAAGAAGCTGAATGGCTAAGAAATTTCCTAGAAGATATTCCTTGCTGGCCAAAACCAGTCAACAATTTGCATACATTGTGATAGTATGGCAGCACAAGCAAGAGCTAAGAACAACATATATAATGGTAAGTCGAGACATATAAGGCGCCGACACAATACTATAAGACAATTACTCACAAGTGGAGTAATTAGTATTGATTATGTTAAGTCTAAGGAAAACATTGCAGATCCTTTGACTAAAGGCTTACCAAGAGATCAAGTGAAGATATTATCGAGGGGAATGGGCTTAAAGCCTATAGAGTAAGTCAAGTCTAGTGGAAACCTAACCTAGGCGATTGATTGAGATCCCATGGTCTAGGTTCAATAGGCAAACTGGTTAGACTTGACTTAACAAACAGGACACACAATTACATGTTCCTATGATGAAGTAAGTGTGTTGATAAGAAGTTTAGGGTATGCAATAATGCATTTAATGATTAAAGATAAGTCACCTATATGATAGTAAATGTGGGGTCGCATTTATGAGAATGAATAGGCTAAATTCTCTAAAGCTATCATGAACCTAGGATATGTTCAGGACCAAAATGAACAACAAAGAATAAAGTGCATCAGGAATCATGTCATAAGTGAGACATATTGTCTTAGTTTACTACAAAAAGTGAACAGTTCAAGATACATACATCATCACGCGTCACGAAGTGAACTCGATATGATCTTACTAGGGTAAGTTCAAGTCTATACGACACTTTCCTGATTAATATGACATGATAATCTCTCTCAATTGTTTTTAAAATAATGGTTATTATTTAATATTTGTTTAAATTTTGTGTTTGTGATTTGGCAAAGTAAACTCGGTCATAGTTGCAGATGGATACAATACAAATGTGGGGTATTGTTGAACTATATGTGAGTTTGTATTGTATCCAATATTAGTCCCACATGGGAAAGAAACTTTTTGTTTCTTTCCTTATAAGAAATCTTTCACTTGAAAGTCTTAGTTAAGTGAATGTAGGGTTGGAGGCAAAGACCATGAGTATTCCCCATTGATTAATATATATTAAATACTTGATATTTAATATGTCTTTGATTAGGCCTTGGGCCTTGGGGCCTTTGGGGCTAATGTTAAAATAACTTAGCCAATACACAACACAAAATTTTTACTTTTTACATTAAATTTAATTATTTTCGAAATGTGGTAATTAGTGGTGAACAGTCACCATTAAAATTAGTTATTTTCGTTTTTATTAAAAGGTGTGTAATTAGTGGTGAAAAGTCACCACTAATGACCTCATTTTGAACAGTTGTAATTGTTCAAAAGAGGTGTCTTTTGGTCTCATTTTGAACAGTTGTTATTGTTCAAAAGAGGTGTCTTTTGGTCTATAAATAGGGGTTGTAACCTCATTAGAATATATAGAGAAAAATTTCGAAATTAAGAAGTTTTTTCTGGTTTTGAGAGAGAGATTTTTTTGTTGCATAAGAAAGGATCTTTTGATTGGTGTGTAATCAAAGATCAATCCAGTTGTATCCCGGAGGCGAACCTCTTGAAGCATTCATACACCGAATTGGAGGAAATTTCGTCTTAGGACATTGCTATTTAGTGCAAGCCTCTGGTATGATTTAATTTAGTTCTTTGTAATTGAATTCACGAATGATATAACAACAGTTCAATTATATGCATGATTTTTGTATATTGTTCCAACATGTGCAACCTAGAAAACATTAGGACTCTCTGTGTGGCCTGTCATTCTGAAGTTACTGCTGGTCAACATACCAAAAAGTCCTTGGAAACACGTAAGGCTAAGAAAAAGCTAAAGGTCATCATGAACGAACTCAAAGACAACAAATCAGAGAAGATTGATTCTAATATGAAGGTACATGATTCAACTGCTCATAACTCAAAACTTAAGATTATTTTCCTTTGTTGTTCCTCGGTTCATTAATTTTATACTCATGGAAGACAAAAGACAATCATAAACTAGACTATGATCCATGGGTATTCTTTATGCTTCGTCTGACTGCATTTTAGTATTTTACTTTCATCACGATATATATATATATATAGGTATAAAATATCATTTGATCCCCGAATTTTCAAGCTTTTATTGATTTAGTCCTCAAACTTTCATTAGTTCGCTTTTGGTCTCTGAACTTTCATTTTCCTCTACTTGGGTCATTTTGTTAAACTTGGGGAGTAAAAGTTACTAACAAAATGATTCATAATCGATTTTTTCGGTCGATGAATCAGTTGCGAACTGCGCAAAAAACGCTTTGTTAGCGTCCGTTATTTCTCCAAACTTAACAAAGGGACGAAAAGTAGAGGGAAATTAAAGTTCAAGAACCAAAAAGTGAACGAGGACCAAATCAACAAAAACTTGAAAGTTCTTGGACCAAATGATACTTCATGCCTATATAAAAGTGCATTGTACTTTCTAGATTCTTGGTCGGTCAGATCTTTGCTGCTTTCTCCTATTTTTGTATGGCGGCAAGAATGTTTGTGATCTTGCTTGTCATAAGATTAAAATTGATTTCAAGGAAAACATGTTTTGAAACTGCAAAATGAAAAGTTGAGGATGTACAGGTCAAGGTTATCTTAGTTGTATATAATGTCCGTGTACGCCCGTTTCTTTCTTTCATTTATGCCTCAAATAGGATTTAACTAACAATTGAATGACTCTTTGCATTGTTTTGAAATCAGGGTGAATCGCACTTAGAGACAGAAGAATACAGTTGAGGATGAACTGATGGTCAAGGTTCCTGGTAGCGCATACTCTGTACAAGGCGATAAAACTGCTAGCGATGAACCGCCATCTTCTAACGTTGATATTGAAAAATGATTCCATTATCTATAATGAAATGGGTTTTTGAGCAGGTAATAATGCCTTGTTTGTATCAGTTCTTTTCAACATTTTGTTGGTTCCATTTTACCTTTTTAATCTTGCAGATAAATTTACTGTTTACGCTGGAATTTTGTACAAATTATCATTAAATTTTATGCTTTAAAAATGTGTGGTCTTTTGTGGGCAATGGAGAGTTGATGCCAGAAATTTGTACAACTGGCATTTTTAGTTCAAAGCTAGAAAAACGGTTAAGGTCAAGTTTAGCTCTTTTTTGATGTTTTAGTTGTCTGTTTCACAAAAGCTAAAAAACTCTTAGATGTGAAGGAAACCACTGCTACCTACAACAACAAAACCTCAATCCCGTTTCAAAATAGTTGGGTCGACCATGGAGATCAGATTTTGACACGTTCAGTTTAATGCAGTTGAAGCTCCGAGAGAAATATAGATGTGGACGGTGCTAGAAGGACACCTCAAACACAACCTTGCCACATCCGCAGTTCGTATTCACCTTAGGATGCAAGTTTTGCCTCTTAAGATTCAACACACAGTTGGATAGGGGTGTGTATTATGGTGTGCATTCTAAGGGCGTCATTCTAGCATTTTCGATATAGATGTATATGTTCATATATGTGTTGAGATAAAACAATTTTTTATTTAATCTAGGCTTAATATGCAAATATATCTTAACCTTTTAAGATTGTACAATCGCTCTTTGATTTTTTTTTTCTCAAATCTACATTATTAATAAGTTTTTATATTCAAAGTTTATTAATAAGTTTTTATATTCAGAGAGAGTGAGAGAGAGAGATGAGATGATAGAGGTCGTCACTTGTCAAAATATAAGGTTTGGGAAACAAAGAATATCTTTCTATTTTACGATTTTTAGATTGGATTTATCAATAATATTAAATTCGTGTAAATTGTTATTAATAGTAATAACTAAATAAGTCAAAGCGTTTTCGGTGAGATGGACTATGCATTACTTTAAAAGGCAATGTTTAAGGAGCGTGAGTTCGACTCTCGCAAAAGTAAAAAGAAAATAAAAAAAAAAAAAAAATGAAAATTGATATTTTTCTTTAAAAAAACATAAAAATGAGTTATAAAATTAAATAAGAAACCATGTTAATGTAAACAAATTGGAGTTGCCAAATGATAATTTATATAGTTCTCTAAAAAGCTGAATAATGGATAAGAAAAAGAACCAATTATACTTGTTAGCTTACTATATTAACACATTAATAATATTTTTCAGTCATGAATTCTTACTTTATTATATTATCTTGCTAACGTTTAGTTATAGTTATTTTTTGATAAAATGATTTTAAATGACTTTAAACAAACATTAGTGGTGACGAGTTCTTTCAAAAAGGGAAAAAATAATTCGAACATAAATGCATGTGAACAAAAAATCATTTTAAATTTCTTTTTAAAAAATATCAACCTAGCTTTTTTTTTTATTGTTCGGGACCACACTTTGTCCAGACTATCTAACTACTCCAAGTTTAGCCAAAGTCGCACCCCCTTGTTAGGAGAGGAGCTCCAACATTTGCTATTCCATTCCTACAGATCGAACTTGCTTCTTACCAAAAATCCATTTTTAGTGACCCGTTTACACCTGATTGATGATTTCAATTGATTTCTGCATCAATATTTGTGCACACACAAATTAATGTGTATATATATACCAACAACCCGTGTCCATTCAGAATTTTCCAAAAAGGTTACTTTTTCAAAAAGCTTTCTAACTTCCAGAAGTCTTGTGATAGTGCCAAAGTAAAAGTGCTTACACATTACATACTAAAAACGAGTTCTTCAAAGTTAATATACAAAAAAAAATACTTTTCGTGAATTCTAAAGGTTGAAGGCTGTCGAGCATCAACTAATTATGTAATAAGCTTTGCACATAAAATTTTCTAAAATCCTCTGGAAGACTAAAGGAAAAAATCCGTTTCCAATTGATTAAGAGCAATCTTTCTTCCCACCTTGATGATCTCCTCATGGGAAAGCCCGCTCAGTTTCATTAATTCAGTAACCACATTCATTCTCCTGTTCGCAACTTCTGCTTCATGCTTGAAACAATTAGCAAGCGTACAAATATGTTTTCCGACTGTTCCTATTATTTCAATTGCATTAGACAACTGAATCGATAGGTCTTGGGATACATCAAGCATCTCATTCCTCTTTTTCTTTCTTCTAGTGTTTGAATCCGTTCTTTGAGGGGTGTGAGCAGATTGAGTACAATTGGTTGGAGTTTCGTGGCTATTTTCCTCTTGCTCAATATTTTGACTCTAAAAAAATGGAGATGATTCAGGCTGGGAATGGTGTTCTTGCTCATGAATATTAGTATCTTTAACTACATCAACTTGATTCTCAGCTGCAGCTACAATTGCTTTATCCTTCCTAAATACATAGTCAAGCTTCTCATAAAAATGGAATGGTTCGTCTCTTAATCCGACTGCAGAGGGATGACTCTGAAACGAACAATAAAACCCAAAATAGTATCAGTGTACCGTAAAGTGATTTTATTTTAAATAAAATGAAATATATGTAATATATGTAAACATAAATATACTCATTACCTTCACCCAATTTTCCTAAACTTGATCATCACAAGTGATGCAGTTGTTATAGTCGTTCCATTCAAATCCACTAGACCTTGGGCTCCACATTTCAGCAAGAGCAGAATATTATCTTCTTAGGGCCCTCGGTCTTGATTCAATATGTGGTTGTGTTCTCTTTTGACAATTACAAAGCTTTTCCTTCATTAATCGCTCAAGCTCAAGCTCAAGCTGATAACCCGACTTGAATTGACCATTAGCTAGTTTCCATCCTCCCACATTTACAAGGTCTACCAATGAAGTAACCAAAGCGGTGTCTTCAACTCTAGTCCATCTCACGCAAGACCTCGTTGAGTTTTTACCAATATTGGTCCTCCCCCTTCCACTTGAAAAAGCGGCTTCTCTTTATAGCCGATTCACGCCACTCATTCCTACATATTCATAACATAACACATGTAGAGAAAGAAAAGTTTTTCCATCCAATTAAAAAATTAGATCATTACATAGAAAAATAAGAAAACATCTACACTCAATAGTATATCAATAGATAATATTTTTTTCCAGTCTAAATGGCAAATTTAATATAATACAAAAATTCAAATCTCAGACTCAATGACATAAAAAATTGAAGCATTTAATCATCACATAAGAATAGAGTTTTGAATCTTAAACTCAATGATACACCAATAATTAAAGCATTTAATAATCACACAAGACAAGACTTTCACAGAATATAGACACAAGAATCCATTTCATGCACGCCATGAACCTTGCCCCTACCACGAGCTCTATGTGTTTAACATGAAGCGTGGCCGCAAGATAACCATATCATAATCCGTAATATAGGAATGCTTAATTTAATTGGCATGATTTATAACAAGGATTGCATTCAAACCACTCAATTTAATATTGTGTATACAACATATCAAAATAACATATAGGTATATGATGGCAATATAAAGACAACATATAAACACGGTGGTCGAAAAACATATGAACAACTTAGAAGTGAACTTAAGCCCTCAAAATTCCACAATGAGGTCTTATGGTTGAAAGAAATATAAAAAAGCATGCATCAATAACTAAACTACCCATATAATTATCGTATATTTCAACAAATACGCAACCACAACCTAAATATAAGCCATAAATATGCCAAAAAATCGTGACTTCAAAGTCGAATATCCCATTTAGTTCTTAGGTTCCAACATGATCTTATTGGAGTCTATTAGCATCCCAAATCGCCCTCCTATCCATACGGTTTACAAGAGGAAGAGAGTGAAGGGTACAGGACTAGTTTCAACATCTGTTTGTGCAGCTGTGGGTCAAGCCAGGCCCACCAGGGGCAGCAAAGGAAAGGAGTCACATCATGTGCTGAGTAGGTAGTAGTGAGGCATGTGTGTTGTGTGCGCGCGCTCAGTACAGAGAGGTAGATTGGGTAGTTATAAATAGGAATTATGTTGTTATGTAGGGTAATTTGAGAAGTCATTTGTTATCAGGGGTTTGGGGATTGAGAGAAGAGTCTCTTCTTGGGTTAGGGTTCCTCTCTCTGAGTGTGTGACCTGTTTTTTGGTTTATGATATCAATAAAATTGTATAGGCTGCTATCTTATCATTGGTATCAGAGCAATTCGATAGGTCCGAAGATGGATGGTCGGATTGATGCTCGCACCGATGCGTTGGAGAGCAGATGAGGGCGATTCCAGCAAAACTGCAAAGGATCTCGACGATGGAATGCTCTTTTGGGGAGCTGAAGTCTGAGGTTCATAGTCTCATACAATAGATAAAGAGCACGTGTATTCAACCCAGTTGGCTAGCTTCAAGGGTGAGCCAGGTCGGAGACGGCAGCGGCCTGACTCACCAGATCCAGCCAGATCCGCCTGATTTAGGGGCTCGTATGGAGGCCTAGTGGAACAGACGTCCAGATTCGGCCATGGCGACTAATAGATCTAGACCAGATGTGCAGAAAATCAAGATGCCTCTGTGTGACGGCACAAAACTGTTGGTATGGCTCAACCAGGCGGAATATTACTTCGATCTACATGAGATACCGGAGATATCGAAGTTAAGGGCCGCATGGATCTGTCTAGTTGGGGTTGCACAGATTTGGCTTCAAGTGGAGGAGAAGACCAAATTGTTTGTTAGTTGAGGGGAGTTGAAATGCCACCTAATCAGGAGATTCTTGGATGCTGATCCCTTGAACCTTACCCAGCAACTTTTCTCTATCCGGCAAGAGACTTCGGTGGCAGAGTATAGAGAGTGATTCGAGATGCTGCAACTGCAGGTAGAGGGGCTGACTGATACCCATGCTATTGCCATCTTCATCAATGGGTTGCTCGACCGAGTGCGGCTGGAAGTCATGGTAAAGCCACCCAAGACCTTGCAAGCGGTCATCGAGCGCGCCACCCAAGTGGAGAGGAAACACCGAGATGCATCGGTTTGGGCTTGACAGGCGGAGTCAAAGTGGTCCAGGCCCACGGGTCCACGCCCAAATTCGAGTCCAAGGCTTCAAGTTGGGTTACCCACACGATCGCTAGCCCTACACGTGACGGGCCCAGGCCTTCCTAAAGGTCGACACACTGGGCTTTGCGTGAGCTATGAAGTTTGTTGGATGATGAGGACGGGGCTCGTTTACCTCAGTCCGACAGCTTGTCGGGCATTTGCAAGGGGGTTCAACTTCAGTTTCAAGGTCTGAATGTCACGGCTGACTTCTACCCTATCAAGATGCCTAACTCAGATTTTATCCTGGGAACGCAATGGTTGATGTCCCCCTATCAAGGCGTCTCAGATTTTATCAACGCAATGATGATTGGCCTAACCTTACTATGTATTTCTACCATGAGGGAAAATGAGTTTCAATTCAAGGGGATCCTTCTCTGCATCGCGCCTTAGTCTCTTGTAAGGCTATTCAACAGTCTCTGGAGGCTGTGATGGGGTGTTTCTTGGTCGAATGCCTAAGTGGAGGGTCTACTGTGCCAAGTGTTGACACTATGGAGACCGAACCAACTGTCCAGGCGATTCTATTCTCTTTCTTTTCTTTGTTCAACACTCCAGTATCCTTGCCTCCTCCAAGGGACTGTGACCACGCAATTATCCTCAAAGAAGGTACTGAACCAGTTTGGGTTCGCCCATACGGATACCCCAAAATCCAGAATCAGAAATTGAGAAGATGGTCAACGAAATGCTTGTTGCAGGGATCATGCAGCCTAGCACTAGTCCATTTTCAAGCCTAGTTTTGTTGGTGAAGAAAAAAGATAGTAGTTGGAGATTCTGCCTAGACTACAGAGCCCTCAACAAAGGCACAGTGCCGGATTGCTTCCCAATTCTGAACATCGATGAGTTACTAGTGAACTCCACGGGGCTTGCGCATTTTCGAAACATGACCTCTGGTTGGGCTACCACCAAATTCGGGTCAAGTCTGCCAATGTCCACAAAACGGCTTTCCGGTTTCATGACGGACACTTTGAGTTCTTAGTTATGCCTTTTGGGGTTTCCAACGCTCCAGCCACTTTCCAATCACTCATGAATTCGATCTTCAAAGGGTTGATTCTTCAGTTTGTGTCGGTATTTTTTGACGACATCCTCATCTATAGCAAGTCGTTACCTGACCACTGTCCAGTTTGGATTATCTTGGCCATATCGTTTCCAGTGCGGGAGTGATTGCTGACCCAGCAAAGGTGCAAGCAGTGGATCAATGGTCACTACCCTCTTCTCCAAAGGACCTTCGTGGGTTCCTCGGCATCACTGGTAACTATAGAAGACTTGTGAGAGACTATGGGAAGATTGCAGCTCCACTTAACCAATTGTTGCGTAAGGATTCTTTCGCTTTGGAAAATGAGGCCACTTTTGCTTTCAATCAGTTGAAGGGTGCCATGAAATAGGTTCCTATCTTGGCCTTACCTGATTTTGAGGCTCTTTTTGTCATTGAGACGGATGCTTGGGGCATTGGGGTCAGCGCTGTTTTGTCTTATGGGGATAGACCAATTGCTTTCTTTAGTTAGGCATTATCTTCTAGGGCTCAGGCTAAGTCCGTTTACGAAAGTGTGCTTATGGCAATTGTCTTGGCTGTGTAGAAATGGCGTCTCTACTTCCTAGGCAGGAGGTTTTTAGTGCGTACAGACCAACGTAGCTTGAAGTATTTGCTGGAACAATGTGTGGTCGCTACGGAGTATCAAAGATGGTTGATCAAGCTGTTGGGTTATCAATTTGACATTCATTACAAGCCAGGATCTTCCAATGCGGTCGCCGACGCTTTCTCCTGTTACCCCATTTCGACTGAGCTTCACTCTTCATCCATCCTTTTGGTGGATGATGATTCGGTGTTGGCTTCTAAGGTGTTGGGCAATGCTTTCTTGGCCAGTATTCGCGCTGCCCTTATCCTTGACAGCGATTCCAAGCCCAGTTGGTCTCTCCATCATGGCCAGTTGCTCTTTCGCAACAAGGTGGTTATCTCGGCCTCCTCTAGCCTCAAGCACAAGCTTCTAGCCGAGATTCAATTCGGGCCAGTGGGGCTTCCTAAAGACCTTCAAATGCATCACTGCTGAGCTCTTTTGGGAGGGCATGAAACAAGATGTTAAGAATTTCGTTGCGTCTTGTGATGTTTGCCAGCGCAATAAGTACGAGACCCTTGCCCCCGGAGGACTTCTCCAGCCCCTACCTATCCCCATCGCATAATGGGAAGACATTTCCTTTAACTTCATTGAAGGCCTTCCCTCCTCTCATAGCTTCGATTCAATCCAAGTTGTGGTTGATCGCCTCACTAAGTATGCACATTTTTTTCCCCTCAAGCATCCTTACTCTGCCAAGATTGGGGTTAATTTCACCGATTGTTAACTTGTTAAGTGATGACATGGCATGCCACATACACACCCACCCACCCACCCACCCTACCCTTAGTTCACCCCACCACCATTAAACCAATTTCTATTCTTCCTCTCCAACCCCCGTTTTTTTTTTTCCTCTTTGAAACGGCTTGGTCTCTCTCTTTCTCTCTCGCGATTCTTCTCGCGCTCGTGCTCTCCACCCCCGGATCGTCTTCTTCGCCGTGCTCTCACTCTCGCGGTTCCTCTTCGCGGTCGCGTCGTGCTCTCACTCTCGCGGTTCCTCTCTCGCGCCGATCGCGGTCGTGTTCTCCCTCCCCCCCCAACTGGTTCGTCTTCTTCGCCGTCCTCTCTCGCGGTCGTGCGGTCGTGCTCTCCCCCCCCCCACCGGTTCGTCTTCTTCGCCGTGCTCTCTCTCTCTCGCGTGTACATTTCTGTCTGCGTCTCGCGCGCGATCCAGTGAGCCTCGACAAAGACGGGGCAAGGTCGTTGTCTCGCGGAGCTTCGATCTGCGCAACCAATCGGCCTCAACTTCACGGTGCAAGGTGTCAATGTAAGAGATTTATTCTTCGCACTTTGGTTTTTTTGGATCGATGATAGATTAAACAGGGAGTTTAATAGGCAAATTTTGTTTTGTTGGGTAGATATGCAATGATTGTAGGATTAACGATTCGGGCATGCTTAGATTCCTGGTTTGTTATTGGTTATGAATGGTTTATTCCACTATACGTATGTATTAAACTTCATGAATCTCCAAGATCTTGTATAATTCCTCATCAACGCAATACATTTTTTGTTATCGAAGTGGTTCCATTTTAGTTTGTCAAGCTAATCTCGTACTCTATTAATTATTGCTTTGTTAACAAGTTGACATTGGTGTTTTTGTGGTCAATTTCAATTAAGTGCAAGACAAAGTAGTTACAACATTATTGGATCGGTAAAACCCGAACTAACCATTGTTCTTTCTATTTGTGTTTGTGTTTGATATGTCGTTGAAGAAACCGTTGTTGCGTTCCCCGCTTTGAATCTAATCATATATTGTGAAGGGAAGTTAACAGACTTTCGTTGTTACTTAGTGCTCTACTTTACTTCTATATGTTCTTTTGAATATATTTAACTGTTTGGTTTTGTGGTTTTGTACATCTCGAGGACATTTTTAACATCCTTATCATTGCGGGAATCATTTTCACAATGGAGATGATGGTCGAAAAGAAGTGGAGCTTGTCTTAGAACAAAGATATTTTGGGTCCCCAGATATTAGAGAGCAAGAATTAATGGACTTAGAGGTTAGTCAGCAAGAAGAAGTAGAACCTCCTGAAGAACAAGACAATGGAACAATTCAACATGAAGAAGTAGAATCGGATGAAGGCCATGATTTTTTCGAGAGTGACAATGATGTTGAGGACGATGATGACTATCAAGAAGTTGTTGACGAACAACTACACAATAGAAAAAAGGAAGGCCTAAGGTTATTACTTCACCTCGTAGTAGTGCACTTGCGATTGTTGAAGTGCATGACCAAGACTCGACTATGCAAAGATCGGATGAGCTCCACACGTATGATGATTCCGATGGATCCGAGAAGATGAGTTATGTAGAGTTCGATGAGTTCAAAGACATGGCAAACCCACGGCTCGAATTAGACATGAAATTCTCTTCTTTCAAAACATTTAAGCCGGCATGCGAGGAATTGGGGTATTCAAAATAGGCGACAAATACGCTTTACTACGAATGATATGAAACGGTGCATATGTAAATGCCGTATACTTCAAGTCTAGCAATTGTGAGTTTCGAATTTTTGCTTCTCACGTGGGTAAAGATGACTCGACGGTTCAAATCAAGTCAATCAACTTGACCCACTCATGTACCAAAGTGAACAAGAATTATCACGTGACTTCGATCGGCTTGAGAAAAGTATATTGAACAATTTCGAGTGGACCCAAATTGGTCAAGATCGGGTATTATACAAAGAGTGAAGGATGACTTAAAGTTCGAAATAAGTCGAATGAAAGCTTGGAGAGCAAAGAAGAAAGCAATGGAGATGATGAATGGAGACGAGGAGAGCCAATACGATACTTCATTTTTATGCACTTGAGTTGCTAAAAACAAATCCGGCACAACAATCAAAATGACGCGAAGATCTAGGGGTATTTTCAAGGCATATATATATATATATATATATATATATATATATATATATGTCTTGCTCCATTGAAAAATGCTTTCAACTCAGGATGTAGGCCTTTGATTTCTCTTGATGGTTGTTGGTTAAAGGGTCAATATAAGGGACAATTACTTGCTGCAGTAGGGATAGACCCAAATGATTGTATATTTCTCATTGCTTATGCAGTGGTTCAAGTTGAGAGTAAAGGCACATGGAAATTATTTTTAGAATTACTTAAGGATGACTTGAACATTGTCAACAGCTATAGCGTTGCTTTCATGTCGGATAGGCAAAAGGTACAATATCTTTTCATGTTTTTTTTTGCATAATGCATGTTCGATTTCATTATTTACTCCTTAAAGTTCACTCTCGCTGCAGGGACTTGTTAGCACTGTTAAAATTGTTTTCCCCAATTCAGAACATAGACATTGTGTGAGGCACTTGTACACAAATTTCAGAACAAGGTTTAAGGGAATGGAACTTAAGCAAATGTTGTGGAGTGCAGCTAGGGCCACATATCGCGAGAGAATGATCTTTTGGTTAGATGAGTTGGAGAAGGTTAATAGAGATGCTAGATTGTGGTTGAACGAGGTTCCCATCGAATCTTGGTGTAGGGCCAATTTCCAAACACGCCCTAAGTGTGATATGTTGCTTAATAATTTGTGTGAGTGCTTGAATCGATACATTTTAGATGTCGTGACGAGGAATCATTGACATGCTAGAAATGATAAAGGTCAAGTTAATGCGGAGGCTCGAGCGCAAAAAGGAGGATATGCGAGAGAATCATTGCTAAGGGGAGAGAGCGAATATGTCCTAAGATTCTAAAAAGCTTGAGAAACTTAAAGATGAGTCCATTTTCTATGTTGTTGAATACTCGGGTGGCCTTCATCGTGTCATGTCATGGACACGGTAAGACATATGTGGTAAACATGATGGACTTGTGTTGTGATTGTGGGAAATGGCAGCTTACGGGCATCCCACGCGAGCATGCGGTGGCGGTATTATGGGAAATGATGGGGACCCAGTGGATTACATCAATGAGTGTTACTATATAAGCACTTACATGAATGTGTATTCACACTACATCAACCCAACAGAACGTGAGGAACTATGGCCTAAACCAACGGAAGATGTCCAACCAGTCAAACCACCAGCACAAGTCCAAAAAATGAGAGGAAGAAAAGTAACAAAGAAAGGAGAAAGGAGCCGAGGAAATAGCGATTGCGGTCACAAAAAAAGATGTCTAAGAAGGCCACGACGTATGACTTGTCAAATTTGCCATGTTGAAGGTCATAATAAACGCCGTCATACTCAGGGTCAAAACAAGGTATATCTTGTTTTACTTATAAAAGTTTATATGTTATTAAAACACTTGTTATATTTTTTGTGTGTTGTGACTTTGCATTTATATAATATTTAGAGAAAGAAATGGCCAAGTGAAGGAGTTCAAGTGGATGAGAATTCTACATGTGGCGAGACACCTCTTGAACAGGTATGTATGTTACATTGTTGGAGGGATTAGAATGGTTTGGAATTGAATTCCATAATGTATTAATAATGTATTTTAAATCTTGACAGCATAACCTTTTTACAACTAATGATACAATTGCGAGTGCTTCCCAACCCCTTCCTACAATGCCAAGTATGATGGATTGTTCACAACCTATTCCAAGGATTTCTCCAAAGTCAAGAACGAAGATTCCAGTTGTTTGACGTCGTGGCGGTGGAAGAGGTGGAGTAATTGAAAGAGGTGGATGATGTGCAAAGGATGCGATTGTTTTCCGGATATATGGGTGAAACTTCCATGTTGGATGATGTACAAAGTACAATCTATTTTAGAATCTATGGAAACCGATGTGGAGTCGTGTTCGACTTGCATCTCTTGCTTGAACTCTTTAATGTATCCAAATGCTTAATTAAGAGTCAAATATCCAAATTCATGGGCATCAAGCAAATTGAATGCGCTCGGCTTTGAACAAACCGGGAAAAAAATCTTGAATTCATCTTCTTTTTTTTTGAGATTGACCATAAACCTTATTAATGAAGCTATAAATCATGAAAAAAATAGCAAAGAAAATAAAAGATTTCAAACAAAGAAAAGAAAAAAAATCTTGAATTCATCTTATCTTGTTTTTGAGCCTGATTATGCATGCAGGGTATTCAATTTGTGAATTAAAATAGATTCCTACAAGCGTAGAAGAGCCAAATTATAGAAACGAGAGTATTCAATTTGTAAATCTAAATTAATTTGCACTCTAAACTTTTGAATTCAACACATAGTTTAATTTTTCATTCATAAGCTACAAAACCACAATACATGGTTTGACATAAGTTCTACACAAAATGACACTACAACTTTTCCCTTCGATTCCAACCGAAGATGACTACTTCGTTTCCCCTCCAACCATTGTGTTTACTTGTATACAATGAAACCAAACAACAATACAATGACAACCAAGCATAACCAACATGCAACTGCACAACCGTTGAGTTTCCTACGCCCATTAAACTCGTCTTGCAACCTCTTCTCGCTTTCCATTCGGTCTAACTTCCTCAACAACCCATTTATAACAATCGTTGCCCGGTCAGTCATTTCAGGATCAAGCCAGTAAAAATATTCGCAACCGCATCTATGCTGCAGAACAACGAAGATTTTCATTTAATTTCCTTCATATGAATAACATTTAACAATTTCATAGAATATACACATTTCCGTACAAACCGTGTATTTCCTGCATCTATAAAATCGTCGTCCTGGATTTGTAGCCGTCCACGAGGTGAACACCACTGCTGGCACGCCGCAATAACAATACTCGTGTCATTTGACGAACTCCATGATTTTTGGCCAAGCTACAAATATAACAATGTAGCTACAAACAACCAAACTATAGGGTTTTCCATAATTGAAGAATTCATCAAAGAAAGTCACAAATGCAAAACTAAATTAACCAAAGATTTTTTGTGCAAAGTTAAAAAAGAAGGAAAAAAAAGTAATACACATCAAGATCCATGATTCTTTTAGATCTTGTGGCCTTGTCTGTAGGGAATCTAAGAAAGAATTACTTAAAAACCGCAAATCCTTACAACTAAGTTCCAAATTAGGCGCTCTGCGGACCACTCATATAATTGATTGAAACTAGTAAATCAAGGAACTCCCTCATATGAGATTTTCATCTCGATACAGTTCAAGCAGAGCATCGCTATTGGTTATATTGGTTACACAATAAGCAACTCTTAATTTACTCTACATGTTTTATATCTTAATATATATTTCTGCTTTAAGGACAACCTCTATTTGTAATTGAAGAAAGAGAAGGTCCACATACTATCTCAAAAATGAAAATTTTAACTACCAGACTCTTTCTTGGTGTGCATCAATGTAAAATTGACATGCAAAAAGAACTAATACATCAGACACAAAAATATAACAATGTAGCTACAAACAACCAAACTCTTGTCAAAAAAACTTCCTTCATGATATCAAGAAAAATAACAAACAAAAGTTCCTAAAATATCAAAGAAAGACAAGCATGCCACTCTAATTGAAATTTGAACTAAGGTTGTGGCCCTTGAATGAGTGCTATGGATAAAGCAGGTTCATGTAGTTGATCCATATAATTGGGAAAAAGGCTTATGCAGACAAGAGTTAATGTAGTTCTTCAAAACATTTCATGTGAGATGGACGATACATCATTTGCCTGCAAAGTTTTTGGTTCATGCCTTCATCAAAAAATAATTAAGCATTCATATGTGCTACTTTCAAGGTATGCATCAAAAGTTCATTCAAGCATATCTACTCACTTTCACATACGTGGAGGGACAACATAATACCATAAAACAAATTCTAATCAAATAGATGAGAATACCATAAAACCTTTTCCAATGCACAATGTGGATTGCAAATGTGAATATCATTGAATTTTGTAAATCATGTTACTGCTAATTTATACATAAGTGTTAATTAAAGGTCCAAACAAGCATCAAAGAACAGTTTTTTTTTCTCGCTTGCCTTCATATTTTTTTCACTATATGGTATAATTGCGTAACATATATCCGAGACCCTTCCGAGTAATCACCGCAACATTGTGGTCTAATTGCGAAAATCAATCTACTTGCAGAAAAAAAATTTGAGGTAGAGGACGAACCGAGAAAAGGGGGAGACAGAGACAGAGATGTATACGCGAGAGAGAGAGAGAGCACGACGAAGAAGACGAACCAAATGGGGGGAGGGGGAGAGCACGACCGCACGACCGCGAGAGAGGACGGCGAAGAAGACGAACCAGGTTGGGGGAGGGGGAGAGCACGACCGCGACCACGAGAGGGAACCGCGAGAGCCGCCAAGATTGTGGCGGATGTCTTTGCGAAGGGCATCGTTTGTCTTCATGGTTTTTCGAAGAGCATGGTGTCGGATCGTGATAAAATCTTCTTTAGCCAATTTTAGACTGGGCTTTTCTGCCTCCACCACATTTAGCTCGGCCTATCACCCCTAATCCGACGACCAGCCGAAGGTGGAAAATCGTTGACGCGTGTCGAATGCGTCAAAATATATAATCCCGTAGAGATTACCAATGACCACAAGAACTGCAGTAGTGGCAAGCACGGGTCGATTCACAAAGACCAATTTCCAACCTAAGCTAATGAACTAAAAAGTAAATTGGGGGATTCTCAAAAGTGTTATCAAGAACTAACTAAAAACAATGAATAAAAATGCTAAGTGAATAAATCAATCAAGAAAAATAACTTAAACCATCGGTATCACAAACTTTTACATTTTGGCATAATTTAACATACGGTCCTCAATCTAGATAAAACATGTAAATCAAAGGTAATTCGAGTAGCTATAAACTCGGTAACGTACGCAGTCATTGCACTTTCATATCTCGATGGTCAATGTACGACAATGATTACTTTTTTAGTCAAACACATAACCCTATACTCAAGTGAATTGGGTTTAATGCGTTGATTTGCAATGGGCTTTGTGAAGGCATTACACATAGATAATTAAATCACTAGTGTGTCCAATTTGGCCTAGATCCCTAAAGTATTTAATCGGTCCAAAAGAGGTTAATCAATTGGTAGAGTCAATTGTCATTAGTGTAGTCTTATTGCATAAGGTCGGCTTACGATTCACTGGCAAATGAATCGTGGTTTAAATATAGATTTAACCCTGATTATTAAATCAATAACGAAGGGAATAAATATCAATGAAAAGCAATATAACTAAATCAAAGTAGATCTAATATATGTTTATGCCAAAAGGGTAGTTTGTTCCACCTCTGGTCCGGATCGACGAAGTTAGCTTGACATATTGCTTGAAAACTCCATTAAAATCCAAAGAGAAAGCAAGAAAACAATGGTGTTTGGAGAAGAAGAGAGAAAATTGCAATGTGTAGCCGTCTAAAAAAGCGAGTTATCCAAAGAATACTTAAATCTTAATACAAAAAGACCTTCTAATTTTGCTCCCTAGAAGAGAGAGAAATTGATTTTGGGGGTTTGGTTCGTGACACGTGCGCCGAGGACGATCCAGTGGCTATTGTGCATTTTCTGCAGGTCAGACACGTGTCATGTGCTGATTGGAGAACCTGCTGTTAGACTGATGATGTGGCAAGCGCTGATTGAAAGAAGTGACTGCTGCAGAGGGCGCTGGCTAGTGAGGAGGTGACACGTGGCGTTGACTGGGTGAGAAGCAAGTCGCACAACTTCACCGAAGATGTGGGAGGCATCAACGCACGTATCTCGAGGATCGTCCCACGCTGCTGAGGCGAGGAGGATGACACGCTAGAAACATGCTGGACCAGTGGAGTAACGCCACGTGGCAACGAGCTGAAAGAGATGAAAATTGCCCAAGAGACCGAAAATTTGGGAGACAACTTGTGCAGATCTCGAGGCAGAATAGGCGGCTCTGGTTGCGAGTGATTTAAGTGTGTTCGTAACTGCGTCATTCCGTAGCTCCTCATCACCAAATCATTTGTGCAATCCGTGTCTCGAAACTAATCCAACAACAACTGTTCACACTGCATATATATACTCTATTTTGAGTAATTTTTCGCCCTAGATTCAATCGCGTACCCTAAAAACCCCGAAAATAACAAATAAAGACAATTAGGCCAATATTTTGGAGACTTAACAATACAAAATATATAAATAAACTATATATACTTACATAATTAACTACTTAACAAACACCCACAAACTTATAACTTTGCACGTCCCGAGCAAAAGTGTGAATGACAAAACACAAATAAACTAGACTCCTAATATAATTATGCACTAACTCAACTAATCTATACTCGATTCAAAATTCATGGAGTTCCTTTGGTTTCCATAGTTGCTAAGTTAACAAGCCACTCAAGAAATTTTAGAATTATGATATGTCAAGAACCGCAACCCAAACACAATTAAGATCACACTTTAAAGACATAAACTCGGTCAAGACAAAGGCCATCAACTACTCACGAGTTTTCTTGATCTATACATTCAAGCACGCAAGTTTACAATCCCCGCAAAAATAGCGCATCAATGTTTAAGAGGTACCATGCACAAGAAATGCAACCACACTCTCCACTATTATAGACTTAGCGCCAATGGGAATCAATAGGACTTTAATAGGTTGTAACATGGCTAGGATAAGGTACCAAGGAAGTGATATAAAGGATATGCAAAACATTGAAAAACTAAAACTTAGACTATCAAATGATTCCCTGAGAACATGAATGTGACTTACACTGCACTTGAATTCATTTTTCATTTAATATGTGCAGTCTTCACCTTTTTCCAACCACCCGGCTCCCTGCTCCATTTCCTGTGGATGCCGTTTTAGGTGGGACTCCCTAATCATGACTTTCCCTTTATTTTGGGCATGTAGATAAATTTTTTCCTCTGATTTTTCTCCTCATTTCTTTTTCTAAAGATTTCAAATCTAAGACTAGTTTCCAACAAGGTAAAAGGATGTAAGGCTATTGGCTAATGGTTTAATGATAGGTAATCAAGAAAATTAGGTTTAATCCGGCTCAAATGGGCTAACTAGTGGTAAAATGATGGGTAGATTTAAGGCTAAAGGTTCAAGAATGACATAAATCATTTCCCCAAAAGTGTTTCAATCATAAGAATTCTGCCTTGAGTGAGTTACATCCTCTTTCTAGCACCCTAGAAATCTAACTTGCACAATTCTGACCGTCTGCCCCCTTTTGTATCTAGCACAAGGTTTAACCAATATATTAAGTCCTTAATCATGAAATCATAAAAATTCTAGGTTACGGACTCAAGTGAATGTTTCTCCTAATTTCTCATAAGTTTCAAGTCAAAAAGACAACCATAGTGTACTAATCCATAACCAAAAGCATGAAAAAAATTCTCAGGTGACTCTAAACAATATAAAAATGAAAACTATACATGCATGAAAGTGTATCAACTCCTAATGAACTGAGAAAGAGAAGTATAGAGGGAAAAGAAATGGAAGAAATGAAAGAATAAAAAAAACTAAACACCACCATTACCATCTGATAATCGCATATGATTGAAAAAATTTAAACGATCTCACCTGCGGCCTTTCGCACAGAAATCCATCCAACTCAATCCATAAATCCTAAAATACCCCTTAACTTATTCCGAACCTTGTCCCCAAGGTTCAAAACAAGTCAAGAAGTGCACATGGAAGTACACAAGATGGTGAAGAACATGATAGATATAAAAGTAAGGAAATGATACAAGATCCATAAGACTGACACTGATCCCTAGATCTACGAACAAAAAGTAAACAAAATAAAGATGTGAACCTTACCAAATCTTAGTGTGACTAATCGTGGGTACATAACAATGTGGTGAGCCGCAGAAGCGATATCGGGCTATCAAAATTCGCGCGCCATGTAGAGGTTGCAACACCTGTAAAAAGTCACCAAAGAGATAATGATAAGAACACCACAAAAATACTAAAATAAAAAAATCTAAAAGAAAAGGGATAAAAGCTTAGGGTGCCTCCCAAAAGCACATTTTTTTAACGTCGTTGGCTCAACTCAGTCTGACTCTCTCTCAATCAGTGTACTCTACAACTGCTAGAGTCTCACTCTCGATCTCGTGCTGTGGGAAGTTCTCGTAGAACGACTTCAGTTTGTGCCTATTCACTTTGAAAACTTTCCCTGTATCCATGCTCCTGAGCTCAACTGCATCATGTCCAAAAACATCAGTAACAACAAAAGGTCCGAGCCATCGTGACCTCAACTTCTCTGGATGGGAGTTAATATGGAATTATAAAGCAAGACCTTTTGACCGACTACAAAAGTGTTGCGAGATAAGTTGCGAGCGTGGAACACATTGATCTTATCTTTGTAGATTTGAGCAGACTCGTAGGCATCATTTCGGATGTCCTCCAATTCTTGAAGTTCCAACTTTCACTCTTTACTGGCTGCGTCGAGTTCCATGTTGAGCTGTTTGACTGCCCATAAAGATTTATACTCTAACTCAACCAGCAAATGGCAATATTTGCTGAAGACTAAGCAATACGGTGACATTCTGATTGTCGTTTTATATGCCATTCGATAAGCCTATACTGCGTCTTCAAGGCACATGTTCCAATCCTTGCGCGATGGATTTAAGGTTTTCTCCAAAATGGATTTAATCTCTCTATTTGACACCTCCGCTTGGCCACTCGTCTGAGGATGGTAGGCCGTAGACATACGGTGTGTAACATTGTACTTACGCAAAGAGATTTTCAACCATACGGTTGCATAAATGGGTACCTCGATCGCTAATCAAAGCACATGGAGCTCCAAAAGTAGAAAAAAATCCATGATTTCAAGAAACGCATACCACTGATGAATCATTGGTGTGGGTGGCTTTTACTTCCACCCATTTGGACACGTAATCCACCGCCAATAAGATATAGAGAAAACCATGTGACGATGGAAATGGCCCCATGAAATCGATCCCCCAAAAATAAAAAATCTCACAAAATTGGATCGAGGTCAGTGGCATTTGATCTCTACGACCCAAGGTACTGATCGATTGACATCTGGAACAGGTCTTGGCATATAGATATGAGTCATAAAAAATGGTGGGCCAATAGAAACCTCTCTCCAAGACCTTCATAGATGTCCTACGTGGACCAAAATGGCCGCCGTAGGCGTATGAGTGACAGAATGCCTAGATAGATTGTCTCAGTTTCGGAGACACATCGATGGATTACCTTGTCTGAGCAAAACTTCCACAAGTATGGGTCGTCCCAAACATAGTGTTTATAGTCACTTTGGGTTTTATCTTTTTGGGCTCGTGTAAGGTAAGGTGAATACTCTCGTGTAACGAGGTAATTAACTAAATCCGCAAACCAAGGGAGTTTGTCAAAGACGGCTGATGCATCTTAAAGCGAGACAGGTGCTTCACCATTCTCGATGCAACTGAGATGGTCAACAACAAGTTTTTTTAGCACCACTTTTGTCTTTAACCTCGATATCAAACTCTTGTAACAAGAGTATCCATCGAATGAGACAAGGTTTAGTTTCCTTTTTGGCCATTAAGTACTATAAGGCTGCATGGTCAGAATAGACATGCAACTTAGTACTTAAGAGATAAGGCCGAAATTTCTCCAAAGCGAAGATGACAGCTAGAAGCTTGTTCTCGGTAGTAGTGTATTTAATTGGGCAGGATCTCAAGAGTTCGGGAGGCATAGTATATGACATGTGAAGCACGCTCGATTTGTTGCCCAAGCACAACACCCACAACGTGGTTACTAGCATCGTACATGATCTCAAAAGGCAGCTCCCAGTTGGGAGCTCGAATTACAGGAGTAGAGATGAGAGAGTCTTTGAGTGCATCAAATGCACTCTTACATGCCTTGTTGAGATCGAAAGGCACGTTCTTCTGAAGAAGGCGACATAGGGGTTGTACAATCTTGGATAAATCCTTAATGAAACGCCGATAAAAACCGACATGACCAAGGAATGATCAGATTTCTCGCACAGTCGTGGGGTAAGGCAATTTTTGAATTACTTCAATTTTTTCCAGGTATACCTTCACACCCCTAGCAGAAACGATTTGACCTAAGATAAGACCTTGATCCACCATGAAGTGACATTTCTCATAATTGAGGATCAAGTTCTTCTCGCTATGAAGAACCTTAGTCAGGTGACTAAGACAAATATCGAATAAATCGCTATAAATGATAAAATCATCCATGAATACTTCGATGAAGTGCTCAACGAAGTCAGAAAAGATGCTCATCATGCACCTATGAAAGGTAGCAGGTGCATTGCACATCCCAAAAGGCATGCGCCGGTAAGCAAAGGTACCAAAAGGACAAGTGAAGGTGGTATTCTCCTGATCCTCAGGTGCTACAAGAATCTGGTGAAAACCAGAGTATCCATCCAAGCAGCGGTAATGCGACATGCCTGCTAAACACTCTAACATCTGATCGATGAAAGATAATGAGAATTGGTCTTTCTAAGTAGAAGCATTAAGCTTCCGATAATCGATACAAACCCACCATTCATTTTAGATGCGAGTTGGGAATAACTCGCCCCGTGAGTTCGTGACCACAGTGATCCTCGTTTTCATGGGAACCACCTGAACAAAACTGACCCACTTGCTATCGGCGATCAGGTAGATCATCCCAGCGTCAAGGGCCTTCAGAATCTCCTTTTTAACTACTTCCATCATCGGAGGGTTCAGTCGCCGATGTGCTTCACGTGAAGGTTTAGACCCTTCTTCCATATGTATCCGATGCATACATTTGATGTCAGCAATCGTCCACCATAAAACTTTTTTGAACTCTCGAAGCACAGTTATGAGCTTTTCTTCCTCTGGTAATGTGAGTTTAATTGAGATGATCACATGTAAAGTCTCATTCTCACCTAAAAACACATATTTGAGATGTCTAGGCAGTGGTTTGAGCTACAGTGTGGGTGCTTGCTCCATAGAGGGGAGAAGTGTAGCCTCTGGAGCATGTAAGTCAAGATATGCTAGGGTGGGAAAATAGAGTGGAGCAGAGTCCAACTCAGAGATCAGCTCCTCGATCTCAGTATCGAGGGCGAAGGATTACTTTCGCTAAAATTCGGTGTCGAGATGATTCTCTAACACCACTTCATATCATCACCTTTCACAAGAAAGGTCTATTGGATAAGTGAGTCCACACTATCCAAGGCAAGCACCACAGAAGAGGTATCGCAAGGATAGCGCATCGCATCATAGATATTAAACTTAATAAGTCACCATCAAACTCAATGGTAAGAGAACCACTGTGAACATCAATCTTAGTCTTGGCAGTCTTAAGGAAAGGCCTACCAAGCAAGACTGAGGAGAAACGGGGGCATGGTTGATTCTTCATATCGATGATATAGAAGTCATAAGGAAATACGAGCTCATTAACCTTCACTAGGATGTCTTCAAAGACACCCACAGGATGGACGATGGACTGGTCTGCCAAATGTATGACAACTCCAGTATCCTTTAGAGGGCCAGCCTTCAATGTCTCATATATGGATTTGACATGACATTGATAGAGGATTCGAGGTCGCATATAGCTTTCTGGATCTAAACATCACTAATTATGCAAGGGACAATGAATATGCCCGGGTCCTCACACTTGGTGGGCAACTTCTTGTGTAGGATAGCTGAAACATTTTCACTTAAGATGATTTTCTCATTGCCTTTCAGTCGACCTTTGTTGGTACATAGGTCTTCGAGCAACTTAGCATAGCGATGCTTATGTGCTAAGACATCAAGGAGTGGGATGTTTATCGCCACTTTCCTTTAGATTTCTAAAATTTCCTTCTTTTTTTTCGCCTTTTTATCCAAGATTACCGTCTCAGTGGGAAGCAGTTGAACTTCGATCTCTTGCTCGATTTCCTTGGATTTTAGCGCTACCTCTTTAGGCTTGGGTTATTTAGGAGTCTCCTCCAGCTCTAAGCCGCTACGAAATGTGACGACGTTGACATGCACATTAGGATTCGAATGTGGTTGATAAGGCAGCTTGCCTTTCTCATCCGTACGCCCTACCCGTAGTGCCAGTTACCTTAGTTGAACCTCGAGATTTTTAATGCTTGCAGCATGACTCGCGATTGTTTCATTTTTGAGTTGGGCCAAGTCTTTAGAGAATATGTTTTGATTAGCAATGAGTGTCCTCTTCATTTCTTTTAAAGACCAAGAGTTCTGGGCGTGTTGGGACTATTGAGGAGGAGGTTGTCATTTTAGAACATATTGGAAGTAATTCTGGTTTTGAGGTCCATAGCTATGATGGGGGCTTTTGACGGCATTACTATAAGTATTGCTGAAATTGTTGCTGTATTGATTCCTCGGTGGTCCTTGAAATCCGATACCAATAGTATTTGCTTATTCATTCTCGAACAAGGTGGGACAATAATCTATAGTATGGTTCATGGCTGAATAAAAATCACAATCTTTGACTTGAGCTTTTCCAGAGGTAAAGAATCCTTCCATGAGATCAGTAAGTCTGTGAAGCTTGTTGTTGGTAGGATTTGACCTTACTCCATCATAAAGATTTCTTGAGGGTCCCTCTTCCTCGTCATCAATGTAATGACGTGATTGACTTGCTATAGAGTCATACAGATCTAACATCTCCTGAGTTGTCTTGCATCTATAGTCGCCTCCGCAAGCATTGTTAATCATGCAATTTCAAGGGGCGTAAGTCCTATATAGAAGAAACGAACAATGTAGAGGTTGCTTTGGCCATGTTGGGGGCATTGTGCAAGCAAGCACTTATAACGACCCCACTAGTCACCAAAGGATTCGTCCCATTTCATTTTGATACTGCATATCTCTCTAGTAAGTTGGGAAGATCTAGATTCAGGGAAAAACTCTTTGAGGAATGCATAAATCATGTCGTTCCAACTTGTCATGGAACCAGGGGGAGATAGAAGAGCCAGTCTTGGGCTTTTTCCTTAAGGCACAAAGGAAAAACAGAGAGTTTGACTTTGTCTTTATCGAATTTGGGGGGAATCATGGTGCTACACTTAAAATGGAAGTCCTTGATGAAGGTCACTAGATCCTCACGATCCAGTCCGTAGAAGACAGGGAGAAGGTTTGTGAAACCAGATCTGAACTCAAAACTGCCCCTATAAGCTGGGAATGCGATCCAGTGTGGTTGATGAGCTAGGAGATCCTGTATCTCATCATTCGCCATCCTAATGGTAATGCGATGTTAGGCCTAAGGTTGTGCCCAAGGGTTAGCTTGTAGCCTTTGTGAAGCGAGATCAACCACTCTTTGATCAAGTGGTTGATACTGAGGTACTACAGGCCTTTGCTGCGCCACTGGTGCGTGTGGCATAACGGGTGTTACAAACTGTTGGGGAGGAGTATCTAGGTCTTCCTCCTGCCCCTCAAGTGGTGGATTGCCATAATGGTCAGCCATTAGAGGGGTTGCTCGTCGCTCATTTGAAATCTTGAGGATTGGTTCCACTGCCTTATTTCTTTCAAGTTCGGACGGCAACTCTTTTCGATCTTCAGATCAAAAGGGAGTAGAGATTTGGTGGTCCGCGATCGACGAAGACAATGAGACATAAAGGTGGGCACACTAAAAAGAAAAGAGAAGAAAAACCTAAGTCAAAAAAATTTGGTCCCCGGCAACGACGCCAAAATTTGACGCGTGTCGAATGCGTAAAAATATATAATCCGGTAGAGATTACCAATGACCACAAAACTATAGTACTGGCAAGGAAGTCGATCCACGAAGACCAAGTTTCCAACCTAGGTTAATGAACTAAAAAGTAAATCGGGGAATTCTCAAAAGTGTTCTCAAGAATTAACTAAAAACAAGGAATAAAAATGCTAAGTGAATAAATCAATCAGGAAAGACAACCTAAACCATTGATATCACAAACTTCCACATTTTGGCATAATTAAACATACGGTCCTCAATCTAGATAAAGCATGAAAATCAAAGGTAATTCAGAGTAGCTATAGACCCGGTAACATATGCAGGTCCTCGCACTTCCCTATCTCGATGGTCAAGATACGACAATGACCACTTCTCTAGTCAAACACATAACCATATACTCAAGCGAATTGGGTTTAATGTGTTAACCGCAATGGGCTTTGTGAAGGCACCGCACCTAGACAATTGGATCACTAGTGTGTCCAATTTAGCCCATATCCCTAAGTTATTCAACCGATCCCAAAAGGGCTAATCAATTGGTAGGGTCAGTTGCTACTAGTGTGGTCTTATTGCATATGGTCGGATGCTGACGGCTCACTGACAAAGGAATCGTGGTTTAAATATAGCTTTAACCCCAAATATTAAATCAATAACGAAGAGAATAAATATCGAAGAAAAGCAATTTAAATAAATCAAAGTAAATCTCACATATGTTTATGCCAAAAGGGTACTTTACTCCACCTCCGGTCTAGATCGACAAAGTTAGCCAGACATATTGCTTGAAAACTCCATTAAAATCTAAAGAGAAAGCAACTAAACAATGGTGTTTGGAGAAGAAGAGAGAAAATAGCAATGCGTAGCTGTCTGAAAAAGTGAGTTCTCCAAAGAATACATAAGTCATAATACAAAAAGACCTTCTAATTTTGCTATCTGGAATAAGGAGAAATCGATTTTAGGGGTTTGGTTCGTGACACATGCGTTGAGGACATTCTAGTGGCCGCTGGGCATTTTCTGCAGGTCTTGACACGTGTCATGTGCTAACTGGAGGAACTGCTGCTAAATAGATGACATGACAGACGCTGATTGGAAGAAGGGACTGTTGCAAAGGGCGTTGGCCAGTGAGGAGGTAACACGTGGCATTGGCTGGGGTGAGAAGAAACTTGCACGACTTCACCGAAGATGTGGGAGACATCAACGCATGTATCTCAAGGATCGTCCCACGGCTGTTGAGGCGAGGAGGATGACACGCTCAACAGGATGATGACATGCTGGACCAGTGGAGTAACGCCACGTGGCAACGAGATGGAAAAGGTGAAATTTCCACAAGAGACCGAAAATCTGGGAGACAACACTATGCGGATCTCGAGGCAAAATAGGCGGCTCTAGTTGCGAGTGACTAAAATGTGTTCCTAGCTGCATCATTACATTGTTTTTCATCACCAAATCATTTGTGCAATCCGTGTCTCGAGGCTAATCTAACATCAAATGTTCACACTATATACATATACTCTATTTCGAGTAGTTTTTTCATCCCGAATTCAATCGCACACCCTAAAAACCTTGAAAATAACAAATAAGGACAATTAGGCCAATATTTTGGAGACTCAACAATAAAAATATATAAATAAACTATATATAATTACATAATTAACGACTTAACAACCATTGCCTTGAAACTTACCTCCGATGTTTCATCAATCAAAGACTAAAACAGTGGTCTGATTGGGTACATTGGGCAGAATATTGGTATGACACTTCTTTTCGCTCTTTTCTACAATGTTCCCTTTTTAAGGTCGTCTATGGCACATAACCTCCCCCTGTATCAACAAGCCATTCCTTCCCCTTCGCTGACTTCTGATCTTGACTCACTATTGTTGGCGCGTGATCAAGCCTTACAGGAATTACATGACCAGTTAATGGTTGCTCAGAACCGCATGAAGCAACAAGTGGACAAGAGCCATCGAGAGGCAGAATTTGCGGTTGGTGATAATGTGTATCTCAAGCTCCATCCCTATCGCCAATGTACAGTGGCACGATGGACCTCCATGAAGCTCAGTCCTCATGTTTTTAGCCCTTTTACCATCATTGAACGCATCGGTGCAGTCACTTACAAGTTAGAGCTCCCTCTCCAGTCAGCCGTGCACCATGTATTTCATATCTCACAGCTCAAAAGGCGATATGTATTTCTCTCGTCTCTCATACTCTTCCCCCTTTCTCTCTCCAGTCAATGATATCGCTGGTTGAGCCTCAAACAATGTTAGCATATCGTTGTTTATCTACTGATCTAGAAGTTCTAATCAAATGGACAAGTCTTTCACCTTCAGAAACTTTGTGGGAGTTAGTTCGCCACGTGAAGAAGTCTTTCCCAACTTTTCACCTGGAGGAAAAAAGTGGTTGTCTAGGGGGAAGTATTGTTAGCATCCCGAATTGCCCTCCTATCCATACATTTTACAAGAGGGAAGAGAGTGAAGGGTACGAGACTAGTTTCGACATCTGTTTGTACACTGTGTGGTCAAGCCAGGGCCCACCGGGGGCAGAAAGGAAATGAGTCATCATGTGTTGAGTAGGAGGTAGTGAGGCATGTGTGTTGTGTGTGCTCGGTACAATGAGGTAGAGTGGGTAGTTATAAATAGGGATTTTGTTGTTGTCTAGGGTCATTGAGAAGTCATTTGTTATCAAGGGTTTGGGGATTGAGAGAAGAGAGTCTATTCTTCTTAAGGATTAGGGTTCCTCTCTCGAGTGTATAACATGTTTTCGGTTTATGATATCAATAAAATCATAAAGGTGACCACCTCTTTCTGCTATCTTATCAAAGTTCGTTCCCATCCTTATTAAGATGGTTTCACTTGGTCATTCCCACTAAATCTCACAAGGCCAATATTATCTCACTCTTACTAAATGGATAAGACTAGATATCACAATTAATTACCATCATTCGAGAAAGTTAACTAACCTCATGAATGCCAAAACCATATAAAACACTAGAGGTCTAAATCATGAGATAGATTAACCATAGTCTATGAATTTTAAAGCACATAGGATTGCACTTGAACACTACATTCACTATTTTTAAGTGTAACAAAGTGAAACCCTTTAGGACTTAAATTAGCACTTGGCCTTCAATAAGACCTTTGAAAACAAAGAATAGATAAAAGCTCTAATCAGTCTTTCAGCTTACTTATTTGTATAAATGCCTTAAACACATATACAATTTTCTATTTAATATCGAAGTTCGTATAATCCAATTTCTCTATCAAAGGATCAACCAAACCCATGCAACTTACCTCGAATGCAAGAGATCAAATAGAACCTGACAGAATCATACCAACTAAATCTCAATCGAGAAATTTTTTAAACCAATAATACGAGTCCGAAAAACTCAATGATTATGTATCATTTCTTATTCAATATTTATAAGATGTTCGAGACTAATTTGAGAAGAAAATCATCGAAGTGACGCACATCAATTTCTTCAATTCCTAAAACTAAATTTAATATTAGTCAAATATTTGATTGTCTCATCCCCTTCAACATAAGTCTAAAATCTAAAGTTTTAACGTCTTAAATGGCCATATACACAAATTTCATTCTCATTATATTATACCTATATTGATTGATTTTAAGTAAAACCCAACTTGTCGCATGGACTAAAAAGAAGTTACAATTCTTCTTCAATGCCTTAACATATCGTTCAAATATAAATATCTGATCAATCTCAGAAAATGTTTTCAATTAATAAGTTAACAATTTTGTACAAGAAAAGCGAGATTGGTCATTAGAGATCGATGGCAGAAATAAACACTTCAATAACTCGTACTTGACGTTCCAAGTACTACTACCAAGACGCCTTCTCTTCTAACGCATATATCCTCTCTGCGCGTGCTAGAGCAAAATCAGGACATCTCTCTTTCTGAAAAGGAACTTGTGTTGGCGGAATGCAAAAGAAATGTAATGGATCTTAGTGGCGTTGTGGATCCTGATAGTTACATAGACCTGTCCAACCCAATAAGCTCGCCTAGGCTTTTACGGGTTGTTATTACCCGCCTAAGTTATATGGTCCATGGTCTACCATCTACTTTGACTAATTAGGTCTGTGAATTGAACATAAGTAAACTTTGAAAGAGTCACAGTATAGGCACCCCTGCTAGAACTAAGGGCACCATGTTTTTTGAATTAATGTTGGTTCTACAAGGAAATGACACATTTGCCCCTCTTAACCCCAATCGATTCACTCATTCAAGTAAAACGCCCCCAGTGTCTCGCTCTACATTCCCATACACCCCATCTTCATTCTTATCATCTTCCAATCGAAACCACTCGGTCCATCGCCGGCTAGACATCGATTTTGTCGATCAAGGAGTACACACAAACGTTGTAAGTCTCAATTCCATGCTATTTAAGGGTTGAAACACTAGTTTTGAAGTGTTTTTGTATGAAAATAATGGTTTGAAGTTATGGTTTTGTATTGTAGGGTTCACTCATTCTATAACGACTCTAAAACTCTAAGTCATGTCTCGTGCCGTTTCCAGGACCTTGAAGTGGGCTAGCGTAACGTGGTATACTCGGTCAACCTTTGGGAGTCGACATTGAGGTATATTATTTTTGTTTGATGTTTTTATTACCTAGCTATACCTAATATATCCAATTTAATATAATTAATATCGGCGAAGTTGCGAGTAAGAGATTCGTCTTGATGTGCGTGTACACTGCGGGTGACAGGTAAGGGATATTGTGGTATAATACAGGATTAGACGATAACTTGGGTTTAAAGGTGATGTAAATAAAAATACCTAAGTTAAACAAATTATCGGCTAATTTAATAAAACTTAAGTGATCTAGGGGTTAAAGTTAATTGATGACACATATAGGTTAAGGTTACTCAGTTAATTTGAAAACCATGGGATTGGACTTGAGTTGTGTGTGTAGTAGAGATGAGAGGGGGATCTAATGGTTATTAACTGAACACATACATACACAAAGCATATATAAATAGGGAACCTCATCTTTTTTATGCAAAGAGATACAAACATTCGAACACTAATTAGAGAAAAGGGAAGAAGGAAAACTAAGAGTTGCTAGAAGATATGAGTTGAAGGAGTGAAATAGAAGATTCATTTCAGTATAAGAGATCATCAACAATAACTCCAAGTTCAACCTCAACCCTAGGTAAGGCCTTGGTATTTTGTCTATGGAATGGAATGGAAATTGAGAATTTGTTGATGGAATTCATGAATTGTCAATTATTAGTTGTGATTAATGATTTAGAACTTAATTATGAATGGATTCTGGATTGTAATGGTTTCAAAAGTCTTGCGGGATTGTAACTGATTCTACGTTCATGAATGCTTGAGTTTTCTCATTTAATTGTTGAAGCATGAATGAATGGTGATGTTGGATGTTTATAATTGAGGTAAGACCCCATTTGAAAGCACTATCTGGTAAATTTTGAAGCCATATATGTGTGTGAAGTTAGGATTAAGATTCGGCATGCAAGGCGGGGTTGAAAACCCCTCAAAGTCACCACTATCACGATTGCCGCCGCCAGTGGTGCCGTCGGCATGAATCCCACGATGCCAAATCCCACTTTTGCATAAAATTTATACTTTTTTGTCGGGACTCTTGGACTTTTTCCAGGAACTCCAAAAACCACCAAAATTTATGGAGAATGTCAACATACTAAAAATTCGATTAAACGAAATTTTCAAGTGATTCCGACATGTTTTTAATCATTTTTAAAAATAGTTTTGAAATCAGAAAAATGTGAGTTTCTGATTGAGCTGAAATGGGTTTAAGCACATTTAGAGTATCAAATGATTCTAGAATTGGACCAAGCTTTTCAAATAATATATTTGTAGCGTAAGGAAGTTCTCCATCGAGTTTCGTAATTTTTTGAGGTCTTTTGAATTATTTTCCAAATGGGTTTCTAAGTAGGCGAAATTACTTAATGAGTTGATATTCGACTTAAGATGTTCCGAGCATCAAATGATGTCGAAACTGAACCAAAATCCCAAAATGTGTTATTAGATCATTATGAAGGTGTACACCGAGTTTTTTGATTTTTCGGTATGTCTAACTCAATTTTCAAGTCGCACTTCAACCAAGAATTCAATATTTACAATTAAGTAATTGGAATCTCACTTAAAGTTGCAAATTGGGCTTTCAGACTTTTAAATGAGATTTCAGCACTTAAAGAACTTGGTTTCAAGTATTTGGGCTTCATGGAACTAACCTCGAGAATTTTAAAATTTATTTTTTTATTTTTAAGCCAACTAACTTTAGAATATTTATTTTGAAGTCCCTAAGGGATTGTTTAGCAACCTAGTGTTGTACACCCACTTGAAATGATTTCTAATGATCCTAATTAGTTCAATAACACCCAAAAATAATGGATAAGTGTGTTGAATAATATTAAGCAAGCACAAATAATTTTGGTCGCGTTAAGTGCCAAATGAGGACTTAAAATAAATAAAAGGAACTATTAGACACCAAATTGACTTGGAATGATTAGTAATACTCTTTGTGGGATTGTTAAACACAAATATATCAAATTACATTGCTCATACAATAACAACCCTTAGTAGCTTAATACGAAGAGCACATTAGAGGGTTTATGTTATAATTAGTTAAGTCAATTACAAATTGAACTATATTAGAAACAATGATTGTAAACGTAACTTAATAACTCTAACACATATATAACTAATCAAAATGGACACAAGGTACCTAGCTAGCTAGAGTCAGGCAATGGGGGTTGGTTGGGACGCGTGTTGGGAGCGAGAGCATGTTTTCCAGTGTAGTTTAAAGTAAACCAACAAGGATCTCTATAGTAAATCATTTTCATTTCTTCATTCTTTAAATTGTGAATTAGCTTTTCCATGGACTTTCCCACTCCTATTATGAGTGTTCGAGGGCCAAGTAAGTCAGGAAGGTATCTTTGGAGTGTGGTTACCGACTTGCAACTGGGACCACAACCCCAATTCACTGGATTTTAGAATGAGATGTGTTTTATCCGAGGCACCATTAAAATCTCTCATTCGTAATGGTATAGGTTCAGCATGCGTTGCCGTGTTCTAGGACTCGAGTTTACCTGGTGTTGTCGCGACTTTATGACCCCGACCTTGTGGTATTCACATTCGATGGTCTTGAACTACTTGAGGGCCTCTCTTCTTAGTTTCATTTATATTCATTTCTCGTAGTTTGCATTCTTCCAGTCTTATTATCATGCACTTTATATTTCATTTTTCGCTTATTTATTAACTAGCATGATTGTCGGACTATTTTATATTACTCGTGCATTACTGTTGGTATTCTTCTGGCTTTACTCACTGGAATTGTGTCCTTTGGTGACAATTGCAGATCCGTAGGCCAGCAAGGGCAAGGCGCTGGTTATTGGTGACTTACTTTGAGGCATCAGAGCGGTCCTCCCCTTCTCACTTTTGTAGGTGTTTACGCTATTGTTTGTATTTACTTATTATCAAGTTTTGAGAATATTTGGGGTACATTATGAGTTTGAGAGACACTTATGACATGTACATCTTATTTACTTTTCGTACTTGGTCACCAGATATATGAATGACCCTAATAAATCTAATCCTAATAATTATCCTAATAGGACCGTGATGAGGCGAAAAATCGTATAGGGCAACTCGGTCAGAACTCAAACATCGACACTGAGGTAAATATAATATTTTACTATTGTACGATGCTTGTATATATGTTATATACACTTGTATACGCAAATTCATATTATTTTATCTTCAATTTTGCAAACGAGAACTACCACGAGATGTGTGCGTACACGGGCATTTGGGTAGGTCGAAAATATCAATTTAATTAAGGTCTAGTGGAATTAATTAATTGAAATACTTAAATTAATTCATTAAGGGTATGTTGATTATTTTATAAATGGTAATTTTACAAAAAATAAATTAGAATTATGAGGTGTCACATTTTGGTGGTGTATGGAGAGATAAGAACAAATTTAATAAAAAATTAATAAAAAAATATATGGTGGTGGTTCACCCACCTAATAAGTGTATAAAAAGAGAGAGATGGAGAGTATGAATTATATTTAAGTTAGAGGTGGTTGTGAGGAAGGAGAAAAACCAATTTTCACTTGGAGATTGTGATTAAGCCAAGTAAGTAACTCTTAATTTTATTTAATTTTGATGTTCTTGGATTGAATGCATGGTAGATTTTGTTAAATTCATGGTGTATAGCTTGATTTTATGAAGTTGATTTTAGTTAGGTTGATTAAAAAGAAAAAAAAAGTATTGTTGTTGATTTTTTCGAAGGAGGTGGGGTAGGTTCTTTGGTGTGTTGAAAGATATGGATGTGGGTTGGATTTATGAAACTTTGGATTTTGATTTCGATTTATCTACTAATTTTCCTTTCCCCTTCTATTCTCGTGAACCTCTACCATTACCACCTCCGGCCATTTGGAATATGATAGGTGAAAAAACGAACCTGTAAAATCATTTGGGATCAAATTTGTCAAAAAGAATTCGATAAAGTTCAACTTATCTATCGAGAATAAGAAACCATCAGGAAAAGTTTTTTGAAATTGAGATTTTGAAATTCATATGAAAGTTGTTGATAAAATAGTATTGGAAAAAAAAATAAACTTTGTAAGTAATTCAAATCAATCGATAAGTTTTTCACAAAAACCCTCAAACTCATTTGAAACTTGGTTTCAAATTAGTTTGTATATAAAGTCTAATCTACTTGCCATATATGAAAAATAGTTCAAAATTTGATAGTGATAAACGAATCATCACATCACTCACATACTAGTATTATAATAAAAAGCATTCGATATCAAAACCATTTTAAGGTAAAAATTTTAAAATTGAGTTTCTATCCTAACAATCAATCCAAAACCAACAAAAAACCAAAAAATTAATCCATAATAGGTTAGGGTTTTAGTTGATTACCTTCTTAAAAGTGATTCTTTCAAGTATTGAACCCAAGATCGCTTCTCTAGACTCTTCCAAGCTCCTATTCGAACTCCCTTGCTCAAGCCCTATGTGGCTCTATATTCTCTAAACTCACCGCATTTTTAAGTTGAATATGTGAAGATTGAGGCGGGAATCACTTGTATATATACTAAATTTAAGCTTTGGTGGGTTGAATCTAGGCAAAAATTGGTGTTTTGATCGAAAAGGTACAATGGTTATGAGTGGGAATGACTTAAATGTGGCGATTTGGGGTTCCGTTTTTTAAAAACTCAAATTCATTCGTTCCCTGCGAATCAGTGTTTAAGTGGATTTGCTGAGGAATAGCTGATGAAATCACTGGAAATGAGCCTCAGTGACTCAACAATTTGTTTAGCGATTTCTAGTTATAAACTTGATTCGGTGAGAAATCACTGACTTTAAATTTACACTGAAAATTATGTAAACTACTGTTGATTAACCCGTCGATTTCTAGTACAAATTGAAATCGCTGGGAAATCGCTGGTTTAATTTTATTGTTTTTCCATTTAAATCAATTTTCCCAATTAATTATCATACATATATATATATATATATCAATAAAGGCGAAAATATTCGAAATTCTAGATTTTAACTAAGATATGTATTAAATAATTTATTTTACTACCATAAATAACTAATTAACATAGACTTAATTCATTAAACAATATAGTTCAGAAATAAAATGGCTCGATCAACCCCCCTTACATGAAATTATTCTGGAATTGAATTCCTAAAATATCCTCATTATAAGAGTCCAAAGTTGAGAGAATATAAAAATGACTAACTAATCCTAATACTAAAATAGAAAATAAAGATATAGCATGGGCTGCCTCTTATAAAACGCTTTTGTTTACTGTATTTGGCTCGACTGAACCACGCAGTCCTAGGTTGGTTCTATGAACTTAAGTGGAGGATTATCCACTCTTGTGCCATTTCAGAAAGTGATTGTTCAGCCATGCACTCGATAAGTAAGTGTCATGTTTAGAGTATCCATGAAAACTTGCGAAGTGGCTAAGAAAGTTCGTCCTAAATCTAACGGAGGATTTTCATTAATGAAGTGTGGCATAACCAAAAAGTTTGTGGGAATACTTGTCAATTTGAACTGGTACATTAGTAACCACACCTATTGGTTTTATTGAATACCCGTTTGGTAAGGCAGCTTTTTTGGAAGCAAGTGCATCCAATTCTGATTGAGTGTGAAGGAAAAAGTGAATTGACATGTTGTTTTCCCTAGAACCCGTATCACAAATAGCTTTAAAGTACCAAGCTCATTTGGCCTTTATGTTTATGTATATATCTCCTGAATCATCGAGCTTGACAATTGTTAGGTTTTTCTTTTTCTTCTTCTTATTCTTTGCATATTTAATTTCCTCCGTGTTGGTATTCTGAACATTGTTTGATTGTTTAACCCTCCATTCTTGGGTTATTGTCTGTTGATTAGCAATTTCTTCACCTTGCTTGTTCGTGGTCTTAGCATTTCCATTTTCCATTGTTACTGCAATAATAGCATATATTTCAACTTCATGATGATTTAATTCTAAAAATTCATTATTTTCAGTCTGTTCATTATCAATTTCATCAGATTTTCCATATATATCTTCATCATTCAAATGAAAAGTGATAACTTTATTTCAAGCTCTATAGACATCGTTCCTTCAAATATATCTAGTATCGTTTAAGCTATTTTAAGGATTGGTCTTCCTAAAAGTATAGATAGGGACTTAGCTGATATTGAGTCTCCCATTTCCATGACATAGAAGCCAGCTGGAAATATCAAGTCATTAACTTTGACTAAAACATCTTCTAGTAATAACGGTATTGTTAGCTAAAGTAAGATTAATAGGTGTTTTGGTCGGTGAACTTATTTTTATTGATTCATATAGCTTGAGTGACATAACGTTTATTGATGCTCCAAAATCACACATAGCAAAATCTATTAAAAGAGTTCCTATTGTGATAGGAATTCCAAACATCTTTGGTTTGAAACATTTCTCAGGTATCTTCTTTTTAATTAAAGTAGACATTTTTTTGTCCTTAGTTTTCTTTAGATTCTTCTAAAGATTTTTCTTTTTATTCAGAGAATTCTTTCAAAACTTCATTATAATTAGAAAATTGCATAGTTGATTCCATCAATGGTTCATTGATTTCTATCTTTCGAAATGATTCAAGAATGTCTTCATTGATTTCTTCATCCCCAGCGTCAGCTAATCGTCGTGGAACGGTAGAATATGAACACACATCTTCATTCAAATTATCAAAAATCTTATCATTTTCATCCTTATCAATTAATTCAGACTTTTTTAAAGACTTTTCATATGCTTTAACTCTGGCCAAATACTATGAGTATAAACTTCCAGGAAAAGGCATAAGTTTCAATTGTTCAGCTGTCCATTGTCTAGTAGGAATGACATTAGCTGTCATTTCTTATTCTTCTTCTTCTTCTTCAATAGTCTTTTGAACCTTCTTAGGTGTCTTACCAATTATAGTTATGTATTTCTTATCACTAAATATAGCTTTAACTTGGCTTGATGAGTAGGAGCAACATCGGTCTGAGTAGGTGTTTTGACTTGACTATTCTATTGAGTACTTAACCTATTTATTTGCAAATTCATTTGACTTAACTGATTTTCAGCTCATTAATGGTAGTATCAGTCTTAATTCAATTTTGAGAAATCAATGTACAATTTTGATGTCTTTAACTCATAAAGTTGTGCAGTATTTGCTCTAAATTTGGATTCATAGGTTGAGTGTTTTATTAAGGTTGCTGGTTAGGTGCAGGTTGTATCTAGGCTTTTGGTCTATAAGTGTTATAATTCTGATTTTGTGGACCATTGCTAAGATTTGGATTCGATCTTCCAGGAAAATAAGTATTATTACTATATTGATTTCTTGGGGGATAAAAAACTTGATTCATCATTGCATTAACCTCTTCAGTATTTTCTTCTTGTAGAGTAGGACACGCATTCGTAGGATGTGTAACATCATTACAGAATCTGCAACCCTTAACTTGATTAGATTTTTCGTTAGCTAATAGCTTAGCCATCTTAGATAATTCATCAATTTTATCGTAAGTTGCATTATTTTGCTTACCATCCACTTCATAGAGTTTCTTTCTTGAGGATTCAACTTATTAACCATATTGTTTAGATTGTTTTGCCATTTTAGTAATTACTTCTTTCGCTAAAGCAGGTGGTGTTTCTAATAAAGATCCACTACATACTCTGTCTAATATTCTTTTTTCAAAGTGATCGAGTCTTTCATAAAAATAATCTAATAAAGCTTTTTGAGTGTATCCATGTTATGGACAAGATGAAATTTGAAATCTATCCTAAAATTCATTGAAGTCTTCATCATCTTTCATCTTAGCAACTCTGATTTGCTTTGTATAGGAACTAATTTTTCCAGTAGGCATATATTCATCTAGGAAAGCTTCTAACATTTGAGTCCATGTAGTTATCGAGTCTTGTGGAATATAGGATAACCAGTCTTGTGCTTGATCTTTCAATACAAAAGGAAAAACCTTAAGTTTGACTTGTTCTAAAGTTCCTTCTTTTGGTTTCATCCCATTAGCTTTATGTTTGAATTTCTGTGGGTCTTCATTTTATTTACCGTAAAAGTTAGGTAAGACACTAAAAAATCCATATCTAAGTTCAAATTCAGGAAATCCATCGGGGTATGCTATACATTTTGGCTTATATGTTGTAATATTTTGATTTGCTTGTCTAAAACTGAGTTCTCTATGATTATTGATAACTCTGTTATCATTGTTATTATTAATGACATTGTCATCAACATCATTATTGTTGTTTTCCATCCTATTAACTAAATTTTCCTTAAGTTGTTGTTGCCTTAAACTTCGATTAAAAGTTTTATCAATTTCAGAATCAAACAGATGTAAAGATCTTATTGAATTAAATACAATGAAGTGTATAGACCATACAACGTCTATAATCCTTTACAAATTATATAAAAATCCCCGACAATGGCACCAAAAATTGACATGTGTCGAGCGTGCACAATAATTTCTTGTGTTTTCTATTAACTTGTAGTAGTGGTAAATGGGATATCGTTTCCATAGGGATTTTCAAAATCCTTAACAATTATAATTATTAACTTAAATAACCAAACTAACTAAATTAATCTAAACAAATCAAATTCAAACTAACTTAAACAATATTCAAATGCAATTCAATATAAATAAACAAACATCTAAACAAACCCTACTAAACAATATAATATATTTGGATTACTTTTAAACAGTAGAATATAATATTACTTCATACTATAGTTATAATTATAAAACATGTGGAATCTTGAAATCATTACACCTTTTTTCATAATAAGTTGATAGCCTTTAGCCAGCCACCGGTTTTCCTTAATTCAATGAAAACGCCATATTCTTATCATTGTAAATCTACCAATGGATAAAACGCAACACCATAGAAATACGATAGCATTAAGTTCAATGAAAATCATGTCTAATATAAGCCAATATTACCGAAGCCGCATAATAAACAACTTAGAACACAATCACCAAAGACATCCACTTGGGAAATGCCATATAGATTAATCCTAGTTACTACTTCTATAATTATTGTCAATAACTATAGACATAGAATCAAAATCTTAATACCACATAACACATTTGCAACTATGCATGCAATACTAATCTCCTTTAGTTGTAATATGCAAAAACAACTTGATAATTCCGTGATAGACGTCTATAAATAGATCTAAAGCATTAAGTACATGATTCCTTAATTATAACTATCTAGTAATCCAAAATATACTACATTGTCTAGGCTTTGTTTAGAATAAAAGACTACTCACTCATGTTGGAAATAAACAACGCATAAACATAATTAAAAGACATAATGAATGAATAAATACATTAATATAAATCAAAGCTCCAAAGTATCTTCAAACATAGACAATGAACTAATAAGTAAAAGGAAAAGGGTTAAGAGCAAAAGGAGAGTGTTATTTCGAAGCTCTCTGGACTTTTTTTATAATATCCATACATATACATATCATAGATAAACTCAAATACTTCATATTAATCTAAAAATCATGTAACCGAATTCAACAATTTCTCAGAGATTCCTAACTTATACACGAATCGCTGAGCAAATCACTGAGTTTAGCTCTCAGTGCTCCACCGATTCAGCTGACGATTTATAGTTCATTCTCCAATTCGATGTGGATTCGCTCGACTTCTTCTGCTGTCGATTTACATGGCGATTCCTAGTGTTAATCCAAATCGCTGGCTAATCTCTGGTTCATTTTTTCAGTTGACTGTTTTGCTTTTCTTTCTCTTTTCTTATATTTCTTCATTTTCCTATTTAAAACATTAAATTATAAAAATAAGAGAATACCTAGTGTAATATCATCATTTATGTCTAGAATTCACCTAAATTACACTATAAAATTTGTCTAATTATTGACTTGTCAGCAACTATGCTGAAAAAGAATCGTGTTATAAGATAATTCAGTTAAACAATATGAAATTGATAATTGGCTAAGCAGTAATGATCAAGGGCTGGTCGATCGTGATTACATCACATCAACCTTATTCCAATATATAGGGTGTAAAGAGTCTCATAAATGCCTACATACATTCTTACAAAATGCCCTTTGCACATGTATATATACGTCAACAACCTCAGGTCCCATATCCCGTGTGCTACACAAGCTAGTGGTGAAATGCCGAAAACCTCAGAATCTAATGTCCTCGTGTGCCACCCATCTCTGTCATATCATGGTCATAGATACAAGACCCACTTTCACAAATCAAGAAATAACTTGATTTAGGAATCCAAGAGTATACTTGCATAACTAATGCACAAAGAAAAATATATTTTCAATACCATAAATCATTTGCCTAATAGCATGCTATTTCACCAGACTAAATTCTCCAACAAACAAGAAAGTCATAGCACGTGATTTAAAATCAATGAAATTTTAACGGCCCAAAATTTATAACTATGTTCTTGTCTTTACACTAGCTCAACGACCCATACCGTGGTACCCACACCGTGATATGTTCGCTTACCGAGGCAAGGGCCGAGGTACATTTTATATTTGTATGTTGTATGTCTAGTGTACTGTATATGTGTAGTCTACTAAGTCATTTACGTGTATGCAGATACTGAGACAAGTGGGGACGCGCCTCGAGGCGCGTGTCGATGTGGGACCGAGGTAGCGACATATTAGGGGTAAGTTTAATTTATTGAAATAAAAAGTGAATTTTTGGGTAATGTGTGGTGTTAATGTGGCCACATAGAATGAAATATATCAAAAGGGCCTAAAGTTAAGAAGAAAAAATGTGCATTACTAGATATAGAGATATCCATCTAAATACACACACACACATCTCAACATAAGGTCTCACACTTTTGAGTCATTTTCAAGTGACTTGGGGGACAAGTGTGGTGTTGAAAACCACAAGATGTGTCTCGAGATACGTGTGTGTTTTGAGATGTGTGGCTTACATTCAAACCACACACATCATAGATATATATATATATATATATATATATATATATATATACATTGGTCAAATTGAATCTCCAAAGTCTATCGTTATCTCCTTATCTCATTCTAACTTGAAACTAAAAAAAAAAAACACGAAACAGAGAAGAAAGAAAAAACAAAGCCGAAGAGAAGATGAGGAAGAAGGAGAAAGAGACCGAGAAAGAGAGAGAGACCGAGACCGAGCTCGAAGGTGAAGCAAGGTGAGTTGATTTCACGTTGTTGTTGAATTCATTTGTCGTTGTTGTTGTCGTGGCCGCCATGGAGGTTCGGCCATGGAAGGCTCAACCTCAATGGCAAAGAGGGGTGAGGAAGAAGATGGCAGGGGTGTCTTCCCTCCCATCAACTTCAGTTGGGTTGGGGTTGGGAGCCAACCCCAACGTCCCAGCGAATAAAAAAAAAGAAATAAAACAAACACAAAGCCGCTGCTCTGTGTTTTTGCGAGAAGAAGATGAGACGATGGGTTGGGTGAGACGATGGGTTGGGTGAACCGGGCCGGTTCGAAATCGGTTCGGCCCGGTTTAACCCAAACCCATAATAATAATAATAATAATAATAATAATAATAATAATAATAATAATAATAATAATAAAAAAAAAAGAAAAAAAAAGGAGGTAAATTGGGAAAAATTCCATAAAAATTCGAAAAAAATATATTTCGAAAAAATAAGTAGAAAGTGATAAATTTCTATGAAAATTAGAATATTCGTAATTTCGGACGAGCATTTTGCGTGGGTTTTACCTCAAAAAACGCAAAATGGGCCGATTGGCCGAAAATAAATAAAAAAAGTTTAGAAATTTGTCTCGACTTCGATTTGGCCTAAATTGAGACATTATTGAATGTTAGGAAACTAAGGAGAGAACTCAGGCGTTTGGGCACGCATTACGAAATTGTCGAGGGATCGGATAGACTAGGACAAGCGTGTGACTTGTAAGTACAACTGTGAGAATTTTATATTTCATTTCATTCTCTTATTGCTTTATTGGTCTATTGATAGACATCGCTACTTGAACTCGCACATCATGTTGTTCTTGTATCTATTCATGGATGAATATTGTGACATGATGCCTTGTGAATTGTCTCGTTGCCTCTGATTCCTATACTTGATGTCATTCTTGAACAAAAGTGATAAAAGCATGCTAATGGAATAATGTGGATTTACTTGGACTTGTCTTCGATTTTCTTTGGGCTTTGTAGCTTAACTTATCTTGATATCCTAGAATTTTGGAATTATTTATCTTTGAAATTAAAGTAGGGATTATCTAGTGTCCATTGCACGAGAGATGCACGGTTCACGGGAACATGGGTCTACCGGGGTTCCGCCACTCACCACTACACTTGCACGACACACGAGGTATGAGACTCGGGGTGGTCGGCAAGCATGAGATTGATGTTGTAAAGCGTAGAGCGCAGCTCCGCTATTTATGTGAGATATGTTGAGCACAACTCTATATAGTAGTGGGAAAGGGTAGGTGATAGGTCTCACTGCCGATCGGACGTAGATCATCTCGACTTAGCCTGTGTCTGTCTCTACATCTTTAACTATGGTATTTACTTGCATTTCTTGTTTCAGCAATCGATTTCGCTACTTTATGCTTTTAAATACCATTCGTTTATTTTGGAAATGTGGTATGAAATTCTCCAGTTAGTACTTAAATATCACTATACTCACCGTCTAGTTTGTGACGGTGGGTGTACGTCCGTCGAGCAGCAGCAGACCGGGGAAGGAGAAGATCAACGACTTTCTCTGAGCAGTTCGGCGACTCTCCTCACTCATTTATATGTCTCGACTTTTGTTGTTTTATTATTGTTTACGTCATTTTGGGTTGTACATTGGGTTGAGTGCATAGTGTCCTATATATATGTGATGCTGTCTTTTCTTGGTTTTCCGCACTTAGGAATTTTGAATTATCATGGCTTTTGCATAATCTTTAAACTATAATTTAGATCAAGACATGAATTTAGAGGAATATAGGAACGAAAGGCTGACTAATACGTAATTAAGTCTTAGTTGCATTGGATTAAGGCTTGATTACGGGATTAGGCCGGGCGCTGCCTTGTTTAGTAGTTGGGACCGTCACAGAAATACTATTCAAACACTGATATTACCATAAAAATAAACTTATGATATGAGATAGAATAACAAAGTCATGACATTAAGAGTATAAAAGACTAATAGTCCAAATGATTATAAATGAAAAGCATAGTAGGAAAGAAATGGAAAGAAATATATCAATCAGTTTACTTTCAGTCCACCCAAAATTCTTAAGCTATTCCGGCCTCTCGACACCCCAAAATACGTATTTGAACTCCCGAGACTCTTATATAAGTTCATGAGGTTAATTAAGGTTTTTGGAACTCATAAGAACTATAAAAGTTGGATTAATTTGTTTAGGAAAACCCCCAAAACTTTTATTAAAATTTGACGTTTTTTCAGGTGTGGCGCAGTGGTGGCGTCGTGTGTACAAAGGTCACAGCGCTGCCACGACATCACTTTTATATCACACTTAGGAGGGCCCGATGCTGTGATGGCACCGTGTGTTCAGATGAACAGTGTCATGACACTGCCGTGTCAACTGACCCTTACACACGCAGTCTAGGTCTTGGCGCTGTGGTGGCGCCATGCATTCTGCACCCACGGCTTCGCCACGACATCAAGCCTGTGTGCCCTTATTTGAAATTAAATTTTACTTTTTGATGATCCATACTCCTCATATACCTCAAACACACCCAAATCCAACTTGATATCATCAAAATAACCAACATTTATAGAACTTAAGTATTGAAACTCCAACACATTTAATTTGGTTGAACTAACAAAGTTATAGCACAATTCAAATCGCTTAACTAGTAAACCACCTATATCTTGATCAATCCTTCACAAATCCACCATAATTTCTTCACAATATCGGATCTCACTCTCCAGATCTGCTTCTTTTATTTTTTAGATCAAGTGAAAAGTGATTGCATGTTTATCCCAATCATTTCTTTATATACCTAGGTTAGTCGAATTTATAGCCCTTAATCTTATGTACATCACCTACCTCTAGATCAATCTAATGACTTCAATTATGGCCCCATAATCCATTAACTCTCCACTAACTCACCCTTGATAACACAGAATGCAGCTCAGTTAGTTTTGTGATGTGTTTACACATATCTCGAGAAACATAAAGGACTAATGTTTTATCTTTCTAAATTAGGTTTCATTTTTACCAATTAAATTATAGGTACATTGATTTAAACAATTAAGTCACACTAACTTAAATTAAGACTTACCACATCACTCTCTACCTCGGTCCCACATCGACACGCATCTCGAGGCAGGTCCCTGCTCACGTCCGAACATTTAAACATGAGTAGGAGTGACTTAGTAGTCTACACATATACAATACACTAGGCATACACCACAAAAAATCTAACATATACCTCGGCCACATTGCCCTGGTCAGTGCATATATCTCGATGTGGGTCCCACGTTTCGGGTCGATGATCCTAATTAAAGAATTAAATTTGGATTAGGAATTTGGGCCGTAACAAGAGTGTAGGGTTTGTCGCACCATATCCAAATCATGCAGTCGCGCCTGCTTCGACACAGAGTTACACAAGTAAACCTCCACAGTCAACGCATGCTTCTCAGTCAGTGCATTTGTTCATGCTACTAACAATAGGACTGGGGCAAAGGTGGTGGCTAGCAAGGTCAAAGTTCAGGCTAGCAGGGCCAGAGGTCAGGCCAGTGGCAGAGCATACATTTTGGCAGAAGGGACTGAGATTATGTTTTGAGTGCAGACATGAAGGGGCATATTAAGACCGATTGTTTGCAGCTTGTTGGCGTGCATTGGAGCTCGCAGCAGCAACGACCCTGAGAGAGTGCACACATAGTGACTCATGCAAACCCATAGGCGACGCGACAGCTTATAGAGGGTATGATTTATATTTTTCGTCGCATGATACATACTTTGATTGATTCTAGTTCGACTGTGTCTTTTATTTTTGGACGGATGGTTGATGAGTTAGGGTTGAGACCCTTTAGGCTTAACACCCACTTGATCCTTAGCACGGCTGCTAGGGACACGATTTAACCTAATATGGTATGTACGGGTTGTACCGTCGAGATAGAGGGACACGAGATGCCTATATACCTTAAAGTACTAGAGTTTTTAGAGTCTGACGAGTTATTAGGGATGGACTGGCTGGCAACATATCGCATTCAGTTGGATTGCTTCAGTAAGAAAATCACATTCCAGACTTTCGAGCAGTTAGAGTTCAGTTTTTACGGTGATTCGACACAACTTTAGAGTACCTGAAGTAGTGTGGCTACGAGCTAGGAGATGGAGACATTCACCAGTATTTTGAGTACAATAAAGAAATCGGTGGCAACTATTGAGGAGGTATCCGTGGTGTGCGAGTTCCCATATGTGTTTACCAAGTATTTATGTGGCGACCCCAAATATCGAGGCAACCCTAGGCATCGCCACATCGCATCACACATCACCAAGCCTCGCCATGAAGTGGTTTGCTTATCTATGACGCATCGCGACCTAACTGGTTGCTTACACATTTTCCAATAATCTCTGACCTAGCCAATTATTCTTCAATTTATGATTAGTAGGTCTATGTAGCTATTTTGTTAATTTACCTAGTTACAATAAGTTTTACAGTGAAATTCTTTAAATATATGAGTATTCTATGCATATTTAACAATCCTAATAATGGAAAACCAGGCAAAATGATACCATTCATATAACAAAGGGCAAATAATACAACAAGAGGTCCATATACATGTATTCAGAGTTCTACAGCCCCAAAAACCTAACAAAAAAATAAATATATACATACTAGAATCAAACACGAGGTGACGTCACTATCTTAGAGGTAATCACCCAATGCCTCATTGCCCTTGCTTGTCGAAGGAGCTGCACTCGATCATCCAACTAATGCAATGTTGAGTTCAGTGAGTAAAATCCCAAGAGAGATCCACACAATATTCATGAAATAAAATAGATAAACTAAGAGACATGCGAATATGATCTATGGCAATAATAATTCATATTCCCATGAACGTAGGTGGCATACGAAAAGCAAAAATAGTAGCGATTAATAAAACGACACATACTAAATAAACAGGCATGGAAATAAAGCATTAATAAATAAACAACTGAATAATCACGAGAAAACCCCGGCCAAAACCAACTAGTAATCGATAAAGCAGGACAGGAACCACGTATATACTTGTAGGCTTATAGTGACTAAACCTTAACTACGGTTAACGAATGAACCACTTCTAGATGCTATTTCAAGTCAACTAAAAACCTTAAATCCCTCTTGACGGTCGTAGATATATTCTACTGCTGTCAACACGAGTACTAACACAAGTAACCCGAGCAAGTGATTTAGCCACAACTAATATATATGCAAACTAAAATTAGAGTGAAAACCCATGTGTTCCCACTAGCAATCACACATGCAATCCGATATCGATAAAAACACGCCATCAATTCAGTGAATATTTCCAATGGGTTTACACACCTCAAATACGCTCTCAAACTTCCCTGGACTCCTGAATCTGACCCTGACTAGCTCACGGTACCCGAGCTACAATCTCCTTAGTTCCATGTGCCTTATATAGATAAATTATAGTGGTTTTAGATTATATTAGTGTATTTAAGTCCTAAGACCAAATTCGATTTAAATCTAAAAAATTATTAAATTCCTATTTTTTAGATAAGTTCCTCAAAATAGCACAAAACCACTAAAACAGAAAATCAGTGTATGAAAAGTAGGTTTTTGCTAGCTAAGTTATTAAAGCACTTTTTTTAAAAAAATTTGCAGGTGGTTAGCGCGCTAATGTAGTCGAAACCCAAAATTTTATTTCGGGAATCCCATGATTTCTTCCCTTGTGGCCTTCATCCAAACTATCGACCCTACCCTCTCCTCATAGGGGAATCACCACCACCAAATAACAGTCAACAACAACAATCATACAACAATTTACATCAATTTATAAGATTTCATGCATTCATTCCAATTTTCCCAACTTAGGCCAGTTTCTCAATTTTTGATGAAAATCAGTTTCAAAACTAAAATTTGAAGTTGAATTGGACTTAAAACCTATGAGAGACTTCTTCAAAATAGCAAGCTATGAGTAAATTTCATTTTTGAAGAAAACCCCATTATTGAGCTCCATTTTGATGACTTGAAGAAGAAAGTGAAGGAAAAGATGATTACTTTATGATGAATTACTCTAATAGATCTCTCAGAGCACTTTGAATTCTCTAGATCTCCAGCTTATCCTCTTAGTTTTTTCCAGATTTGCGTGTAAAAAATGGTTGATTGTGGCTACAAATCCTCTATGAGCCTTTTTATACTTTGGATGATCTAATCTTGGTTATTTCATATCTCGAGAACAATCTTATAGCTCCCTTTCAAATTGTCCCAGTCACTTTAATGACTCCATTGTGACACTCATTAGCTTATACTAGCACTAACCCATACCCGACAACTCAACACCCGGTGCCTCGCACCTCGACAACTCAACACCCGGTGCCTCGCACCTCGACACGTATATCAAGGCATGCCATAATTTACATTACTAAATTAACTAACTTAGACTATGGTTCAATTATACACCTTATGATACTAACTTAGCGTAGTCTTTAATCCCCGGGTAACTCCTACCAAATATCTACGTCTACATGCATCTCAAAGTAAATACTCATCACCTACTCGCTTGATAACAACATACACACTTGCAATGTAATACAATAATAATATAATGATTGTTAACATCGCATTATAAGCAATCATCATCCATAAATAACATATTCTCTCGATTCTCATGTCCGAGTCAATCGAGTTGTCCACATAATGCCCGAATTACGATCGTTAATCTCCGACATTAATGCTAATCCTAGTTTAATTAATTTAAGCTGTTATAATTTACACATATTACCGCCACCACGGGAGATCAATTTTATTATTGACTTAGTCTTTGGGACGAAGTTGATTTCAATACCTTCATACAGAATGGCACCGAAAGAGTTAAAGGAGATAAGGACCCAACTTGAGGAGTTGACAAATTTAAGATTTATTCATCCCAACATGTCTCCATGGGGCACTCCAGTATTGTTTGTGAAGAAAAAAGATGGAAGTTTGAGACTTTGCATCGATTACAGGCAGTTGAATTGAGTTATGATCAAGAACAAGTATCCATTTCCTCGTATAGATGACTTACTTGATCAGTTGAGAGGCACAGTGTGGTTTTCCAAGATTGACTTAAGGTCAAGGTACCATCAGCTTAGGATCAAGGAAGATGACAAAGAGAAGACTTCCTTTAGTACACATTATGGTCATTATGAGTTTATCGTCATGCCGTTTGGGATGACAAATGCACAGGCAATGTTTATGGACTTGATGCACCGTGATTTAAGACTATACTTGGGCCATTTCGTGTATTCATAAATGATATTTTTATATACTCCAGGACTCGTGAGGATCATGAGGGTCATCTCAGGAAAATTTTATAGATACTGATAGAGCACCAACTTTATTCTAAGTTTAGTAAGTGTGGGTCCTGGTTGTCAAAGGTTAGATTTTAAGGACGTGTAGTTGGAGTTAGTGGAGTATCGGTAGATCCTTTGAAGGTTTAAGAAGTGCTGGATTAGCATACCCCATACTTGGTGATAGATATTCATAGCTTTTTCGGTCTAGTAGGGTATTACCTGAGATTCATGCACAATTTATCTAAGATCGTGGCATTGATGACGAGGTTAACTCAGAAGGATGTCAATCTTGAGTGGGGCAGGAAATGTAATCCTGCTTTCATGACACAAAAGCAGAGATTGACGACAACTCAAGTGTTAGTACTGTCGGAGGCAGGAAAGGACATGGTTGTAAATATCGATGCGTCACATGTCTGATGAGGGTGTGTTCTAATGTAGGGGATGGTGTGATTACTTAGGCATCTCGATAGCTGAAGATTCATAAGATAAACTACCCGGGGCATGACTTAGAGTTGGAAGTAGAGGTATTTGCTCTAAAGATTTGGCGGCACAACCTGTATGGCAAGAGATTTACTTTATTCACTGACCATAAGAGTTTAAAGTATCTCTTTATGCAAAAATATATGAATATGAGACAACGCTGATGGTTAGAGTTCCTCAAGGATTTGACTTTTCCTTGGAGTACCACCCAGGGAAGGCGAATGTTGTGACAAATGCATTGATCCGAAAGAGATCAGATACAGAGGTTGTTATTTATCAGATGACACATAAGTTCGCACTCCTCGAGGTAGCATATATGATGGGTTCATTTGATATTCCAATTGCAATATAGGCACGTATTTGTGAACATATTAAGACTCAACTTGTCACTATTTAGAGGGTTTTAGAGGGTTAGTAGGACGATGAGCAGTTTCAGAGATTTCATGAGTTATTAAAAAGTCAAGATTATCCAAAGTGGAGTTTGTCGACGGACTCGTGCTTGAGATATAGGGGACGACTATGGATTCAATCAGTGGCTGAGTTACGTACAAAGATACTTCAAGAGGCTTACTGCTCACGTTATGACGTTCATCCGGGCAGGACCAAGATGTATCACGATATGAAACGTCTATTTTAGTAGCCGAGAATGAAAGTGTACGTAGGGGATTATGTCAGGAGTTGCAGGATTTACCAGCAGGTTAAGGTAGAGCATCGGAGGCCTGAAGAATTGCTACAACCACTTCCCATTCTTGAATGGAAGTGGGACCATATTGCCATGGATCTAGTCAGTGGTTTGCCTTGATCTCCACGTAAACGTGATAGTATCTGGGTGATCGTGGACAGATTGACCAAATCTACACACATCTTGTCGATTTCTACTAAACACGATTTTGAGCAGCTGAGCGTCCTTTATCAGAGAAAGATAGTCGTACATCACGGGGTACCATTATCTATTATGCCAGACTATGGATCGTAGTTCACGTCCATGTTATGGAGGAGCATGCAATCACAGTTTGGCACGAGGTTACAATATAGTACGACATTCCACCTGCAGACTAATGGATAGTCAGATAGACTGATTCAGGTGTTAGAGGACATGATTAGAGCTTGTGTGCTGGAGTACGATTGGTCGTGGGAGGAGTATCTACCCTTGTTTGAATTTGCCTACAATAACAGTTATCGGGGTATGTAACGACCCATTACCTTAAGCTGGTGATTAGTGTTAATCTGAATCCTAATTAACCCAAGTTAGGCTCGTGGTTAAGTCTGGCATACCTCGATTACCATGTGCATGGGTTTGTGTTTGTTTGGAATGAATTTTATTGGTTGTAATATAAAAGAGAGTTTATATACAAGCCTATAATTGGAAAACACGTAGTTAAATAATATATATCCGGTACACCAAGTGCGACGAGGGGGTCGTGAAATGAATGTGCACACCCGAGAATACTCGTACGCATGTTCGAAGAATTTATTGGTGAGAAAATACATAAAGAATATATATATTTATATATTTGATATATAAATATATATTAAAACTATGATTTTGGTTTGAATTATATGGATTGTTGAAGTGCTTCGAGATGGACGTAAGTGTTGATGGTATTAAAATCTGTGTTACTTTAGGGAGTGCTATTTTAACACATCGATCACTTGATCAGCCTCGAGATTGCGTGATGCGTATTTCAAGAAAAATCCATATATGTAAATCCAAAACAATCAAGTTTATTCTCACTATTTCATTTTGATTCATCCAGAGAAAGTGAGAAATAGAGCAACTGAGGGTTTGACTTGGAGGGGGTCAATCCATGAGTGATCACCAGTAAAGTTAAGGTGATCAAACCATAGTTGGATCAGAGATAATCATATTGGTAAGTAGGTTTTTTAGTTAAGTTAAATTCAATGGTTGGTGATGATTTCTCTATGAATTATTATTGTTGATGATTGTGAATAAGTTGTTACCTCATTAAAGGTCCTCCCTAATATATCAGAGGTTGTTATGATAGTTTGTGGATGGAATAGTGGTTGTTGCCCTGTTCAGTGTCGAGAGCAGTGGAGCACACTCCCTCCATTAGTTGGGATGAACTCAGCTTATGGAGCGCACTCTACCAAGTGAATAAGCACGCTCCTACCCCAGAAAACATCAACTCTGCTATATTTTACTCATAATTTCCTGAGGTATCGGGGACTGACTTATAGGTTCTAAACATAGGGTATTAGACCTATATTAATCACAAATGGTTTGTGATAGGTTTTGGATCATCGGAAAAGTGTGAGTCACTCAAAAACTTACAAAGTTCGAAAACAAAAACCTGAACCAAGGTAAGTATGGATTCATTTATTTATCAATGTTGCCTGGATATGTTAGTATATGTAGTTCATATAGTTTACAGGCTAAATGGGAGACTATGTACACTGTGATGTTTTTACTAAACAAAAAATGGTGTCTAATGTGATCCACGAGAGTAACTCATGGAACTGAGACCAGGTTATATAGGATGCGAGGTTGATCCCCTAGCCTATATGTGACTCCTACTCAGTTTGATAGGTTGCGTAGGTTATATAGTCACTAGAGAGTTTAGGATAGAACCATTGGACATTAATGGATTAACTAGACGACAAATCGGCCAATGTGTTGGTTTAGCAATTGCATTAATGGTATTAGTGGGTAATCTTCCCTAATTTTACAAATAAATTGGGAATCACAGTGTAATAGTCATTGACATGTTGACTTGCATCTGTAACTTATTGGATATTATGTTGTTCATAATCTTGTTAGCTATCTATGGTGCATATTGTTCTTGATTATTATATGGAATGTTGATATCCTTACTTACTGAGCAAGTTGGAGCACTCACCCCAATTAACATTTCAGGAAAATCGACGAGCGCTACGACTACAGAATAGATAAGATTCATGAGTCTTGATCTTCTCTTCAATGTATTGAATCCTCCCTTGTCATATATATTTGTATTGATTTACAGTTTTGTAATATCATAAGGGATGAGAGGTTTTGTATAACCGAGGTTTATTCCGGTTGGATTTGGTTTTGTTTATCGTATTTAATATTGAGAAAAGTTTTAATTTTATCTGCATTTAATATTTGTTTTATATCGATATTCGATATACAATTGTGTTTATTAGGAGATAGAAAGAGAGGTTGCTGGCTCTAGTCAAGTCTAGCTGGGTTATTGAGGCTTAATTAGGGTTTCAGGTCGAGTATTGCCCTGATCGAGTTAGGGAAGCTACAGCTTGGTATCAAAGTCTAGGTTTAAGGGCTTTGTTATAGTTAATAACTCTAATATAGTTTGGTATCGGAGATTGGTAAGAGCCTACTTCAGAGTTTAAGGTTATTAACTCTGTTATACCTTGGTACCATACCCTAAATTTACTAACTCTAAGAGTTATCTTGAGTTATGAAGAAGCTTAGGACATAATAAATGGTTTTTATCGTTATTTTGGGGGTAACTAAAAGATAAAAGACTTAGATATGTTATTTGTTATATTTTATTATATCTACGTGGTAAATATAAGATTTATGTCTTTCTTGAATGATGATAAGGTGGTTGAAGTCCTTCAATTTCTCATGATATGAGAAAGCATTGAAGGTAAGAATTCAAGAGAATCCTAACCTTGAGAAGTTTGAAAAAGGAAAGACCTAAGGAAAACTTGCAAAGATAAAATTAAACTCTTCTCCTATTAACTGTTGTCGATGGTCTTTGTTCTCGCTGATATTATTAGACAAATAATAGTCAGTGAAGAAATATCTATTGGATCTAGCCTTTGAGACATGTATTAGGAGAATTGAATTTATGAAGCAATGGAATACTGAATGATTTTGGGTGGAACTCAAAAATAGTAACCACTTTGAGATATGATTTAATACTAGTATTGGGACTAGTAAAAAAAATAATGAAATTTATTCAGTAAATAAATTAGTGGTTAATGATAAAAGTCTATTTGAGGTTAGGAAACCACTAATGTATTTATACTTCATAAGTTGTTATGAAGTAAAAATTCCAGATATGGTGTAAATCCATATTGGAATGACAAGCAATTTTTTGGATAATGAAAACTGAAATTGATAATTTAAAACTAGTAAAACCAGAATATGGTTTAATTCGGAACATAGCAATGAGTTGGTAAGATATCCTAGTCCGATTTTTTTTAAGACTGATATAGTCTAAATTGGGGAGAATGAGTTATCAATTAATATGAGAACTCAAAGAATAATGCGTGATAGTGAGAATGAATATTCATTGCCCAGGATTGACAACTCATTCTAACAATAAGGTGAAATAAGTTATTCTCAAAGTATAGTTAAGATCTAGTTGTCACAGTAATATGATCAGAGTAAGATATATTTAAAGATGATTTCAGGTGATTGCTAGATCACTTAAAGCGGTGGTGGAAACCATAAGAACTTAATAGAATTCATGCTATGTTCATGATGAATGTCGAGTTTTGAAACCCTATTTTTAATCAAGTTGTTATTGTGTTATCAATAATAACATGAAATCTTTGAAGTCTTAGAAGATGCACAAGCATTGTCGTAAAGAGTTGCAAATTGTGACGATAAATTGGTTCATACCAGATTTTGCAAGTGTCAGTACTAAGTTTCAAATGTAAATTACTTATATGAGTGTTGAATATTAACAACAAATCAAAGGATTTGACTAGGGTTCAGACAATTTGGGATTGTCATATATTCAACACAAAGGTAAAAGAGAAAAGTAATCTTAAAATAATCGAATAATACAAACAATTGATCCAGGGATCTCTGGTACTGCTGTCTAATTTGTTCAGTTAACTCAATTATGAGATTGGTGTAAGTTGAGATTAGATACAAGGAGGCCTTAAAGGATGTTGAATTATAGTTTGACAATAAGTTTGCTTGATGATACCTAAATTATGGAAGAAGTTAGAGGTTCATCCTAAGACTTTTTATTTAGGTAAATATGCGCGTTGACACAATAAAGCAAGATTGTAGCCTATACTTCTAGCTATATATATAGTTCAAGATTTGTGAGAAGAACTATTGGAGATTGATAATCTACTAATTTGGTAATTGTACCAAATATGAAAGGCATCACTTGTAAATAAGAAGAAAGGTTGTTGAGAGTCTTTTAATAATTCTTAGAGATTATTGAAAATCTTAGAAGAATCATTAAAAGACAATTTGGAAGTATAAAAACCGGTGAATTGGTTTAAGATTAAAGTAGTAGATTTCAAACTAGGGAAGTTTGAAAAGTGGAATTGTCAGAGTAATAGAAATAGAATGTCAGATTGATACCTTAGATTTCTCAAAAGTTAGAAATTCACTCTGAAACATAACTCATTAAGGTGATTGTGATGACAATGTCTTGAATAGGAAAGGGACAGGGGCTGTAGTTAAAATAAAAGCTATTCGGTAATATCTCTTGAATGAGATGTATATTGATGAACAATTGAAGTCTTGCATAGGCACATCATCAGCCAAGTTGTTTGGATTGGTAATTACAAGCCTGTTCATTGTCACTCAAATTGGAGCTAAGCTAATGATGATTGATTGAGTGATGGGTTATTAGAGAAATTGATTGAGATTATCTAGTAGGTTGAGGTTTGACTACTAGTTGTCGATATTTTGTATGGATAATATCATATCATAACATTGAGCATGAAAAGAAAGTTCTTGGAACTCGAATTGAAAAATAAGGCAAGAATGTTATGATAATCTCTTCGATTTCTTTAAAATATTCATTCACGCAAAATACAAAATCATTGTGATAAGAATGATTTGTTGGTGACCTAAAATGAAAGTTGATGGTGTCAATCACTACAAAAAAACAAAGAAAATCGAAACGAATTTTCCGTCTCGATTTGCATAAATCCGTCTCTAATTGAAATCGAAACGAACGAGAGACGGAATTTATTAAAATCTCTAAAATCGTCGTCGCTGATTCAATCGAAAACGGAATCAAATTTCCGTTTCGATTAGAGACGGATTAGAGACGGAATAAATTATGTTTCGATTAGAGACGGATTTAGAGACGGAAATTAGAAACGAACGAGAGACGAACGAGAAATGGATTTTTTTTCAAAATCAAACATTTGTAATTGCATTCCGTCTCGATTCCGTTTCTAATCAAAACGAGGGAATTAGAGACGGAAATAATAAATTCGTGAATTCGTCTCGATTCCGTTCTTTGATTCATGCATATATTCTGAAAAATTAGAGACGGAATAACAACGGAATGTATGAATTCGTTGCTAATCCGTCTCTAATTTTCCTTTTTGTTTAATTTTCAAACATAAACGTAATCCAATTGGTTCTCCAACCTATAACTTGAAATTACAACCATAGGACCTACTCCATCGCTTTGCACCCCCTCCAACAACTCCTTGGGGGTGCTAACATCCCCAAAAAAAGCAAAATTTGACATTCATACATTGACAATATATATCAACAAATATTCAAATGAGAGAAAAAAATGTAAAATTCAAAATTTGAAAAAGATTTATATATCCACAAAAAATTGTCTAGTATAACAAATGCTCCAAATTTCTAAGTATTCACAAAAACCACCAATCCTATTGTTCAACAACCACAAAAAAAGAAAAAAACTTACAATCCTCTAAATATGCACAAAAAGAATTATCAATCTAAAAGTCATGTAAACAACTATAAAAGTTACATGATATGCTTTACATTCCTCATCTCTCACTTGGAAACTAGATTATGGCGGTATTGTCACGGGGATATGGGCAATCAATGGCACTAACTCCCACTTCGATCGAAGAACCGATCACCTATTGATAGGGCCACGCTCTGCAAATATTGCAAAATAGATCAAACTCATGATAAAAATACGAAGCACAATACAATGTACAATGTTACAATCAAAGAATACAGCAAATAAGAAGGTCAATCTAGGTGTGATATAAGCGAAAATGGATTGCCCATAAAATAGATGAAAATAAGTGTAATGGAAATTCATACCTTTAAGAAATGTCCACGGGGATCTTTGAAGCTATTCAAAGAATTCAAAGAAGAGTTACAAATCTTGTAACAAAATTAAGTGAAAAAAGTTTAAATGGAATGAATAGTCATAGGTAGTGTTTAACACAACTGTTTTGATCTTTCATTACAACGAGAACTTGAAACATCACGCATTCAAAGCATGAAATGCGACCAGCCAATGAAATAAATAAATAAATAAACAAACAAACAAACAAATAAATAAATAAATAAAAGTATTGATCACATTTTGCAATTCAAAATATTCACACAATATTTGAGCTCATTTCTACAATATCGGGTGTGGGTTTACCTTGGGCACTTGAATTACATAGGTCGGGACAACAATATCGGGTGTCTCGAGTGGTTTTAAATTCTGTTTTAATTTACACGTCACATTCAATCTCAGTTATGGAAGAAGCTATGTCTCAGTTGAGTGGCATAATTCACAACATTACGAAAAAGGTTTGGGTATATACGATACTCATCTAATAGGATCTGTTCATTGCGTAGCAGTCAGCTAAACTTACACAACATTCCGAAAAACTCAACACAAGATCTACCAAAGTCAAGATGTATCAAGCATCCATAAATTTATTCAATAACCTACTACTTTTCTTAAAACCAAAGTCTACATTTATCAGGTGAATAAAGTCCGCCACATGAGGAAAACAAAAGACTCAATGAACATTGAGGTAGAACCATAGAATATAAGCAAACTAAAATTGGATGTCTAAATGACCTCACAAGGCCTTTCGAAGGTAAATGAGGGACCTACTATGAAGCAAATTCTTTCTCCAAAAGATAAATGCCAAAAGATGAATGAATTTCCGGGAATCTCAAAAGCTAACTTCATAAAACAACGAAGCAAAACCCATACACATGTTGTCTACATTTTACTGAGCGACTCGGAGAGAACATCTTTCTTGAGCCGACGAATCATAATTGTTGTTTTCATCAAATTGTGTAGCTCTTCATGGTTACTTTCACCTTGATAGATTCCAAATACACCACTGAAAAAAGAAATTATCTAAAAATCAGATTATCCTTCAAACCATCCACAAGATGAGCGTAAAAAATAATACTTACACCTTTGCAATATCGATTCCCATATTCATGAACATTTACGTAGACATCGGGATACAATGCTTCCAGTGAAAAATATGGAGCACGTAATTTACAAAGACAAATCACGACTTACTAAATTAACATGGTAGCCTCAATAATACATGAGTGAAAATTAAATGACATGATACTGTTTGAGCACTTCGATAGGTCGCGACAAAGCGAGCGTTCCACTTAGCAAAATTGCATATTTAGCTTTCTACAATTTGGATCACATTAATACCATTAAAACTTGAGGAACGAGAATGGAGAAAGGGTCCTATCAACGCATTCAATTTATCGAGTTGATCAATAATGTCAATTTATAGCGTATCATCCATAAAATTAATGGAGCGGTGAGTGTCTAAGATATCAAGTACATAAACCAAATAGATCTGCAAATAAAATAAAAGATGAGAGGATAAGTAGGCATGTCTGTCAATATTAAAATCGAGATACATATATCTTAAACATGGATGATATGATTATCAAATTAAAATGCTAAGAATGAAATTAAATACGAATAGCATGTCATCAATCAAGACAAAAATATTTATATGTTCTTTAATTGACATGGTGAAACACAATCACTTATCCAATCCCTCAAACACACTCTTTCCTTGACTTTTCCGCTAACTATGTATTTGAATTACCATGCTTTGCTACATGCATCTTCAAATGTACCTTCCAACATGTAGTAATTACATAGCTCTCCGATCACCCAAATCTTCATGAATAATGAACTAAAAAGGTTGCATTGTATTTTCACTTCTAATTTCTATCCATCAATATTCATAAACATCTTGACTTGAATCCAAAATAATTTAATGCTTTCTCACATCCATCCCATGATAGATAGAGCAAATACCAGGACACAAATTTGACTAAAAATAAAATTATATAAAAGACATAAATCATACCATGGCAAGAAGCGTGTTTCCAGGGAAGTTGCGATACAAAGCATGAATCAAATGCATAATCCGACACTGAATGAATTATCTGTCACAGTCAATGAAAGCACTTGAGATCGGAACATATGTAGGTACAATCTGTTTCAAAATTCTAATCAATTATTGAACATTATCTCTTGTTGGAATTGACAATTGTTAAGAATTCGCCTACCTCGTTCAACAACAAAAAGCGTGAATGATAAACTTCTAATGACCGGAGCAAGCCTTCTATCTCAACCCGACCATATCCTTACACGACAATAAATAAATGAAGGAGAGAAAGGGAGACACAAGTAAATATCAACTCGCATTGTATTTTTCAGAATTTGTTTTGTGTAGAAAGGAGTATGAACACCTTGTCCACAATAGCCTATCTTTTTGTAACTAAATTCCTATAAATATATATATAGTCTCTTTCTCTAAAAAATATACCAGTCGATCAAGGGTCCCTATTAATATACATAGTGATGTGGACTTTTTCTTATTGAGAATAAGAATAAGACATCAAAACAATGCTAACAGAGATGCAAATTTCAAACACTTTCAAGGTACATGTGAAAAAGGAATAAAAGAGGAAAGGAAAAAAAAAATGTATTCTTGCACGATTTGACACATATAACCCGATCCATGAGTTGCTTCAAGCTTATCAAGTGTGCCTCCGGTCAAGAAGCCTCCACATCTCTAAAGCATAGTCCAAATTAGTACACTACAATGATTAGACATGGAAATAGCGGGACTATTTAAAAATAGGCATGTACAACGAACCTTCAAAGAGTACATTTTTAAACATACATGATAATCTATTTCAAGTAGAGAGAAGCAACCAAGCCACGATAGTGATCAAATTGAGCTTGTGGATTAATAGTCAAAAAGATCAAGCGATAAAATCAGCTAAAATGTAAAGTGCAACAGATGTGTCCGGCAATACACGATTCATGTCATTAACATCTAATCACGAGTTTTAAGATAAGAAAATTTTCTTCAAAAACCAAGATAAAGATATGACCAGGAGTACACACACATGCAACGAGATGAACTTGTAAAGTGCATTGGCTCTCGGGCCTCACATATGCATATATGTACAAGTATTCGTTAGGGGTTTTCATGAGTGAAAACCGAACTTTCGCTTACACCTTCACAAACATCTCCACGCCAAGCAAATGTAACATCTGCAGTAAGGTAAGAAAGAAGAAGTAAATGGAATTTTTAAAATTCTGAACAACTATCCAATGAAACATAAAGAAGTATCAATCTAAATATGCACAAAAAGAAGTGTCAATCAAAAAGTCATGCGAACAATTGCTAAAGTTATCTACAAAAGCAAAGGTATAATCTCAAAATTTACACAAACAACAAGAAAAATACCTATGTATCACCAAGCTGCTCATCTCTCGTAAGCCAATCTTGCGTCTCTCGCTCAACATTGTCCCCTTGTTGTGGTGGATCGACGGGATCTATTTGCGGCGGCTGTTGCTGGTCATGAGGTGGTGGTGGTGGTGGTGGTGGTGGTGGTGGTGGTGGTGGTGGTGGTGGTGGTGGTTGTTCTTTGAGATAGGCCTGCTCCGTCCATGTTCATCCCGAGATGCTGATGCATAAACTCCATAACCTTTCGTAATTGCTCGGCAACGACATTGAACTCTGCACGCGGCACCATATCCGGCATCTGGGACGTGCTAGCACCAGGATCTGCATATCTCCTCTTCTTTCTCCCTAAAGACCCGAGACCGTAGACACGTCCTTTGGGACACTCACCCGCCACATTGAGGTACACCGCCTCATCATCCACCGATTGGTCCGATGTAGCTGGGTCGACTCTCCCGACGTCTCCTCTGGAGCCTATCCTGCAGTATCGACAACAAACAACATACATGATATGGTTTAAAGTAAACTTAATACTATTTAACATTTCATTTCTATACTTACATAGAACCGCTCTGATCTAGTATCGATGAATGTCATTCCGTCGTGATTTACGGTGTGGAGATGCAAATACAATTCATTCACGGTAGGTGGCGTCTCGGATGAATCGATCTGCAACGTACGGGACCGGTCATAAATTCAGCATAGTGAACAAGTGTATAAATGTAGAAAATAAACAATAGGTTAAAAACAACTTACCAATCTTTCATGGGTAGTCACAAAAGACACGGAACCACCACCGTGCTTCGAGGTCCAGTCCCGGGTCCTTCGACCTCGGTGTTCCTATTCGTTGTCGCTTGCCTGACACAGCAAGGAAGTCCTCGCTCTCTCGGTACTCTAAGTATCTTCTCCATGCCTCATTTGTAACATAAACTGGCTGCACACGATTCTTTTTTAACTTGTGCATCAATGCGGTGTACCTTGTGCCTGCAAGCGTGTCGTACGCCGCTCGAATGAGATCCTCGGGAATCGCGTCATCCCATCTAAAAAATACCTACAAAATGGTGATTGCAATTGTTACGAGACATTGAAAAAATAGTATAAATCATAAGACATTTAGTAGTCCTGTTTACCTTCCATTGGCGCCAGTATTGGTCTTTATGATGATTCGGTACCGACTTCCAACAATACCCTTCAGGAATCATCCATCTTTTGAAAACTTTTGTCATCCTCCGTGCACAAAAATGAGAAGGATGCAACTCCCTGTGTTTCATGAAAATGCATAACATCTTAACTACTTCTTTAATTACATCCATATTTAAAAGTACATATATGAATCAAATACAAACTTACGTATCATTGGCAATAAGTGTGATCGGGATCCGCTTGCACGCGAGGGGGCTCCATCCACTGTCCTCGAGGTGCCGCGAGGGCCTGTCACCTCAAACCCTGCTCTGCCGTCGTATTGTGGGGATGATGCGGTGATGCGGTGGGCTGGGGTGCGGAGCCACGTGGGTAAAGGAGTGTCATGTCTCGATGTCGGCGATGATGGTGGAACTGCGAATTTTGTATAGTCCGTGATGACGAGGATGATGGTACGAGACAACGCACGCCCGACGGTATGGAAGGCGAAGGTGACGCCGAGGCTGGATCATGCTCGAGAGAACGAGAAGTCGGAATCGATAATGCGGGAATCGACCCACGACTTCGACCGCCACGACCTCTATGGCCCCCTCGTGTGGCACGACCATGGCCCCGATCGGTATTTCGCATCCGAGAGGTCGGTCTTTGCCTCTTCCGACGGACGATGTCCTCCTAATGGTATCCCTCGACGTGGGGGATGATCACCTCTCGCCATGAAACCTAACAAAATACCAATAAAATTTTAGAGAAGAAAGGCATACAAAAATAAGTAATTAACTCTAAATGATGGGAATTAATAACACGGGATCCATGCTTGATAAAAGGAAATTAAAAAATATATCGTCAACGGTATGCGTGTCTATATATCATAATGTTTAATCTCTAATTGATGGAAAAAAGATTAGACCTATAAAAGATCAAGCAACATATTAAATATATTGTCAACGAGTATGCATGTCTTTATTTAGTTACTCATTTATCATGAAAAAGGTCATACAAATCTCTATAGCTAATCATGCACAATTAGTTTATTCCTATACTATATCATTTCCTTTGTGTAATCAAACAAGTTTTACTTTCAAAGAACAATTGCTTCCTTGTTTGGATATAAGCACCAAAGCAATACAATCAACCAAATAAAAGAATTACTTCCAAGTCTGACAAACTAGAGAATATGTGCACTCTTAATATAGAATAAAAAGTTTTGTCTAAATCAGTTGCGAAGAAAAAATAAAACAATTAATAACTTGCGAGCTGAAAAAGGGTCATTATCAATGATGATATTATAATATCCACTTCAAGTTTGATAGCTTAGACACCCAAGAGAAGCCACCACTTTTGACTCAATTTGATCCCAAAATTGAACTCAAAGTTATTTGCTTCCACTTGAACTCAGTGACATTTCTGATTTTTCAAATTAAGATAGTAGTATAATGGAGTGATGTATTCAAACAAGAAAAGAAAGACAATGGGACTCTTACGGAATCCCAAAAGGCCTTCCAAAGATATAGCTTCCAACTCTGAGCATATTGACACACTAAAGTGAAGTTTCAAGTCGGCTAGATGAGTCGAAAACACTAAATCAAAATAGAGAATATGCAACTCAAATACGGTTCTAAATGTCAACTCATTGAGTTTTTTTCTAGTAAGGGTCGTAGAGGGAGTCAAAAGGGCAATGAGATTAGAAATAATACAAAGATCAAGTAACTAAACAAGGAACAAATTCAAGAAAGCGAGACATCATATCACGACCAACCAATGTGAATTAAGTATTCATGAATTCAGAATTCTATATATAATTGCGGGGAAGTAAAAAACTGCTTGCAAGTCCAAGCTAGTGGAAGTTGACTTCTAATTAGGGGTATAATAAATTTCGTTCATGTTGAGACCCATACTAATTAGGACTTTGAAGCTTTGTCATTGCTCTTCATGTTGTTGTAGCTTACTTATGCTTAATAATTTATTTTCTAATACATAATGATTTTGTGTTTTATTTTTTTAGTTGAAGTATATATAACCGACTAAAATATGGTTTTCTCTTTTGAAGAAAGTCCAAATTTCCATAAATCTCTTTGGGATATCCAAATCCATAACGTCTTCAAGTAATTCGCAGATTTTCTTTTTTAAGACATAGAGCTTTGTGTAGCTAAAAAGATTTGAGACATACATATAAATGTGAAACAAATACTTAATACGATCAAGGAACAAAGAATAACAAAGATCGCCCCAATTACAAAAATTACTTTACAATCATGGTAAGAAATTACTTTAGAATTCTTTGAACATCCCCAAATTAATTAGCTTTTATGCATTAAACAATAATTAGACATAACCACAACTTTTATAAAAGCATTTTAAACAATGCAAGACTACAAATCTCACTTTGAATAATTTTTCTTCACCTTCAATTTAAAAAGTCTTTGTTGCCACATCAATGCACCCCACTTACAATACAAAATATCAATTACAAGAATAATCCCATCTCAAACACATAAAAATATACAAACAAACCGAATTCAAAATTACCACCAAAAAAAAAAAAAAAAAAAAAAAAACACCAAAACCCCAAATCCTTCTCGTCCAAAATCCCCCAAAAAACCCTAAATATCACTAGCTTTGTCATCATATAAAGTTAGATTTCAAGAGCCGAGAGACGGTAAAACTAAAACAGTACAACAATTAGCCGAGTAATTCATTTAAGACATATTACTCGGGACAAAAGTCATTGCTTCTTATTTTTTGAGAACTATACAATAAAGATCTCATTTAGACACTGCATGCCCATATTGTATCATTTTAATTCACACAATCACCAAAGTCATACAATACTCGACCTATACCATGTATCAAAAGTCCAAACCATTTTCAACTTTTCTCTTTGATTTAGTCACATTGGCCCCCAGTGGCTTTGTACATTGCTTCACTAGTACATGAAAGTCATATATACTAATCACCAAAAAAGAAGTCAAATACATACACACATTCAAGTGATCAATCCCCACGAAATATTGTAAAATCCAAAACGAGAGAAACAACAGAGATGTTAATGGGCGATCTTGATCTGAATACCAACTTGTGGAGGAAAACAAACTAATAAAGCAACAAAAATAACTAAAAGAATTCAAAAAGGGGTGTGAGAAGCTCAAAAGGTCATACAAGATTCATGAGAGAGTAAGCATCGTTGCCAAAAGTCATGTAAAAACGAAGCAAACTCTTACCAATAAGAAAACGGAGAGCGTGACCGAGCAAGAGACGGAGAGACCGAGAGAGAGAGAGTTGAGAGACGATGACGGAGACCAGGCGCGACGAGACGGAGAGACCGAGAGAGACGGCGAGACCAGAGAGAGACCCGAGAGAGACCAACACGACGAGACGAAGAGACCGAGTTGAGAGCAAAGAACGAGACCGATTTGGGGATTTTGGACGGGACGATCGAACGGGATTTGGGGATTTTGGGGAGGGGACGAGACGATCGAACGAGACGATCGGATTTAGGGGTTTTGTGGGGGATTTTGGACGACAACGATTTGGGGTTTTTTCGTTTTGGTTGGGGGGGGAAGAGGGGGGCCTTGATCCAAGCATACCCAAATCCCGAGGTTTGATGAACGGTCATAAGAAACGAAATTTTTGGTGGGAATGTTGGCGCTATTTTTTTTAGAGACGGAATTAAATTCCGTCTCTATTTCCGTCTCTATTTCCGTCTCTTATCCGTCTCAATTCCGTCTCTAACTTATTTTTTAGCAACGAAACTTAATTCCCTTTCTAATTCCGTTTCTAAATTTCATTTTCCTTGTAGTGAATTTTATAAAGAAATATGAGATATATCTGATTGTAATTAACTTGGATGGTTATATTATTCTTGCCCTATACAAATGAGATCTCTTGCTCAGTAATTCATGATGGATTAACCTAAGTTGTGATAACACTTGAAGGTTATTATATTGTAATTGTAGGACTGATAGAGTTTGTAACTTCTTGCCAATATCATGGTTTAATTCTTGTGGAAGAGTAAGCGAGATATATATGTGTAGAAAGAGTTGAGAGTTAAGGAGAACTAGGATTATTATTTCAATGAGGAACCGAAAGTATACTTCCCAGTGGGGAAGAGATGTATAATAGCTGGGAGAGACCTTTCTTAATCATAACACAATATATCTACAGCTAAGCTTAGTTCCAGAGAATATAATTTTCGAGCTTATGACTTAGAAGGTGATAGTTACTGGGAGAAATAGTTTAATGTGTGAGTGCTTTGGTATTGATATTGTCAGGCTATAAATGTTGAGGTGTTTTCCTAAAAAGCTTCTATACTTTACTTCATCGTCAATTGGTGTGGGAAGAGAAGTAACGATACAAGTCATTTTGAGCCTGAGTAATTTAGAACTACACATAAAGGTCTTAACGGACTGTTAGTATGCAATTACAACTCAAATGAATGGAAATATATATGAGGAAGTGTAGATGGCTTGAGTTTCTCATGAACTACGACTTCACTCTAGAGTGTTACCTAGGCAAGGCAAATGGGGTTGCATATGCCTTGAGTAGGAGAATAACAGGCATAGGGAATGTAGCTACAACCATAATTTCTCAGTTTAGACTTCTTGAGGAAGCATTTATGATGATGAACATCATTAAATGAGAGAACTAATTCCAACTCTACTAATATGTTCTTCTAAGCTCAGTTTGAGTTGAAATGGAGATGATTCAATGAGGGATTGGTTGTCAAAAAATTTATCAGGATTATATAATACGTTAGAGATTAGCGACTAATGTGGATCATCGTGATTGGCCAGTTTTGATGATAGTGCATTACGGTTCAGGGATAGATTGTGGATTCCAGCTCAAGATTAGTTGAGGCATGAGTTGCTATGGGAATCTCATAGATCTCTTTACTATATTCGCCTAGAAAATAATAAGATGTATCGCGATATGAGGCGTGTTAATTGGTGGTTTAGGATAAAGACTGATATAGCTCAGTTTATAAAGAGATGTGAGACATATCAGCAAGTTAAGGCTGAGCATAGGAAACCTATAGAGTTATTGCATTCACTGCCTATTTCTAAGTGGAAATGGGAACATATATTAATGGATTTTGTTTTCAGTCTACCTCTGAGCCAGCGTAAGCACGATGTTATATAGGTTGTAGTTAACTGGTTGAAGAAGTCTGCGCATTTCTTGCCAGTTTCCATGTGAAATCCTTTTGATAAATTATGTGAGGTGTACGTATGTAAGGTATTAAGATTTCATGGAATTCTAATGTCGATTATTTCGGATAGAGATCTGAGACTCACGTCCAGAATGTGGAAAGAATTGCAGAGACAGCTGAGAACTATTATTAACATCAATATCGTATATTATCTACAGACTGATAAGCAACCTGAGAGGTTGATATTGGTGTTAGAGGATATGCTTCGAGCTTGTGTCTTGGAGTTTGGTGGTCACAGGAAGAAATATATTCCTCCGTGTGAGTTCTTTAGTAATAATAGTTGTCAGGCTAGTATTAGAATATTCCTTTTAAAGCTCTATATGGTCAGCCTCGTCGTTCACCAAAAAGTTTGGGCAGAGGTTGAGATACAGTTTTATTGGAGCTAGAGTTGATTCAAGACTACAAAGAGAGAATTAAGCAGATTCGCCAGTGTTTGACTACAACACAGCTAAGACATAAAAGATACGCTAATAAACATCATAGATTTTTAGATTTTTCAAAGGACGACTATGTTCTTTGAAAGTTTCACATTTGAAAGGATTACTTAGATTTGGATTGCAAGGTAAGCTAGCTCTAAGGTACATTGTGTCGTTCATAATACAAGAAAGGATTGGTCTTGTTGCTTATAGGTTAAAGTTGCCTCCTCAGTTAACTAGAGTTCATAATGTCTTCCATGTATCTATGTTTCATAAAAACGGAGGCTCAGTACACTCCACAAATTGATTGGAATGAATTTGATCTTCGAGAAGACCTATCTTACAACGAGCAATCGATTCAGATACTTGGTCGTAAGATTTAAGAGCTGAGAACCAAAGAGATTCTTTGGTTAAGGTGAAATGGCAACTTCACGGAGATAAGGAACTAAAGTGGGAGCGGGAGTCTAATACAAAGAAGCAGTTTCCACTTCTCTTCGATACTACAAGTAATTTTATGTTTACTTTAATTTTTGAGGACGAAATTGCTTTAAATTGGGGATATTGTAACGACCCGTTACCTTAAACTGGTGATCACTGTTAATCCAAATCCTAATTAACCCGAGTTAGGCTCATGGTTAAGTCTGGTGTACCTCGATTAGTGTGTGCCTAGTTTTATGTTTGTTTGGAATGAATTTTATAAGTTGTAGTATAAAAGAGAGTTTATATACAAGCGTATAATCAGAAAATATGTAATTAAATATTAAATAGTCGGTACACTAAGTGCAACGAGGGGGTCGTAAAATGAATGTGCACACCCGAGAATACTCGTAGGCTTGTCCGGTGAATTTATTGCAAAAAAATACACGAAGAATATATATATTTGATATATAAATATATATATATATATATATATATTAAAACTATAAGTTTGGTTTGAATTATATAGATCGCTTGATCGCTTCGAGATGAGCCTAGGTGTTGATGATGTTAAAAATTGTGTCATTTTAGGGAGCGTTTTTTAACACATCAATCACTTGATTAGCCTCGAGATAGCACGATGCGTATCTAAAAAAAATCCATATATTTAAATCCAAAACCATCAAGTTTATCCTCACTGTTTCATTTCGATTCATCAATAGAAAGTGAAAAAGGGAGCAGCTTAGGGTTTGATCTGGAGGGGATTAATCCAGGAGCGATTTCCAGTGAAGTTAAGGTGATCAAACCACAGTTGGATCAGAGATCCTCATCTTGGTAAGTTGGTTTTTGAGTTTTAAGTTAAATTCAATGATTGGTGATGATTTCTCTGTGAATTGATGTTGTTGATGATTGTTAATGGGTTGTTACTTCATTAGAGGTCCTCCCTGATGTATTAGAAGTTGTTGTGATGGTTTCTGGATGGAATAGTTGTTGTTGCCTTGTTTAATGTTGAGACAGTGCAGGATGAAGTGCGCTCCACCTAGCAGAGAAGCGCACTCCCTTCATCAGTTAGGCTGAACTCAACTGATGGAGCGTACTCCACTAAGTGAAGGAGCGCGCTCTCAGCCCAGAAAACAAAAAACTCTGTTGTATTTTACTTAGAATTTTATGAGGTATTGGAGCTAACTTAGTGGTTCTAAACATAGGGTATTAGACCTATATTAATCATAAATGATTTGTGATAGGTTTTGGATCATCGGGAAAGCCTGAGTCAACCGAAAACTTAGAAAGGTTAGAAACGGAAACTTGAACCGAGGTAAGTATGAATTCACTTATTTATCAACGTTGCATGGATATGTTAGTATATGTGGTTCATATTGTTTATGGACTAAATGGGGGACTATGTACACTGTGTTGTTTTTACAAAACGAAAAACGGTGTCTAATGTGATCCACGAGAGTAACTCCTGAAACTGAGACCAAGTTATATAGGATGCGGGGTTGCTCTCCCGGCCTATATGTAACTCCTACTCAGTTTGATAGGTTGCGTAGGTTATATATTCACCAGAGGGTTTAGGATAGAACCATTGGACATTCATGGATTGGCTAGATAGCACATCAACCAATATGTTGGTCTAGCAATCGCATTAATGGTGTCAGTAGGTAATCGACCCTATATGTAACTCCAACTCAGTTTGATAGGTTGCATCTGATACTTATCGAATATTATGTTGTTCATAATCTCGTAAGCTATCTATGGTGCATATTGTTATTGCATATTGTTCTTGATTTTTATATGGAATGTTGATGGCTTTGTGAATCCCTACTTACTAAGCAAGTTGGACCACTCACCCCAATTAATATTTAAATAAAATCGATGAGCACTACGACTACGGGATATAGAGGATTTATGAGTCTTGATCTTCTCTTATATGTATTGAATCCTCCCTTGTAATATATATTTGTATTGAATTACAGTTTTGTAATATCACAAGGGATGGAAGGTTTTGTATAACCGAGGTTTATTCTTGTCGGATTTAGTTTTGTATATCGTATTTAATATCGAGAAATTTTTTAATTTTCGTTGTGTTTAATATTTGTTTTACATCGATATTCAATATACAATTGTGTTTATCAAGAGATTGAAGGAGATGCTACTGGCTCTAATTAAGTCTGGTTGGGTTACCGAGGCTTAATTAGGGTTTTAGGCCGAGTATTGCCCTAATCGAGTTATAGGATGCTAAAGGGTAGCATTGAGATGACGTTGTTTGAGGTACTCTACGGCAGGCCGTGTAGATCACTAGCATGTTGGGCAGAGCTTGAGGATATAACGACACTTGGGCCAAAGATTATTATAGATCACACAGAGAAGATACAACATATATGTCACTGTCTTTGAGGAGCTCAAGAAAGATAGAAGAAATATGCTTACAAGTACCAAGATGGGTTCGTGTACAAAGTGGGAAACTATGACTATCTAAAGGTTTCACCACTAAAAGGTCACAAATGGTTCGAAATCAAGGGAAAGCTCACGCTGAGGTTTATAAGTCATTTCAAAATTATAAAGAGAGCTGGTAAGGTTGCATATAAGATTGAGTCACAATCATAGTTGGCAGGCGTTCATCTAGTGTTTCATATATTGATGCCAAAATTTGACAGGTTGAGAGAGGGAAATAGACAGATAGTGGACCTGACTCAGATTGACCCAGCTGAGGATATTACTTACTAGGAGTAGCCTGTGCAGATTTTAGACCGCAAGGTACAGAGTTTGAGGAATAAGGATACCTCGTTAGTCCTCGTCAAGTGGTAACATTATGGAGATGAGGAATTGACATGGGAGCGGGAATTCTATATGCGCGAGAGATTCTCGTTTCTCTTTTAATTTCGGTAAGTATTTTCGTTTTAGATAGTTCAATTTCGAGGACAAAATTCCTATTAGTTGGGAAGACTGTAATGACCATAATAAATATAATCCTAATCATTTGCTTAATAGGACTGTGACGTGGTGATAAATTCTACATGGCGACTCGGTCAGAACTCGGGCATCGATATCGAGGTAAATATAATATTTTATTATTGTGTAATGCTTGTATATATGTAATATACATTTTATACACAAATTCATATCATTTTATCATCGATTTTGCGAACGAGAACTACCTCGAGATGTGTGTGTATACGAGCATTTGGGTAGGTCAACAATATCGACTTAAGTTAGGTCTAATGGAATTAATTAATTGAAATACCTAAATTAAGTCACTAGGGGTATTTTGGCTATTTTATCAAATGGGAATTTTAAAAAAACTGAATTAGAATTATGAGGTCTCACATTTTGGTGGTGAATGGAGAGATAAGAACAAATTTAATAAAATTAAATAAAGAAAAATTATGTGGTGGTGGTTCACCCACCTAATGAGAGTATAAAAAAAGAGACATGGAGAGTAAAAGTTTTATTTAAGTTAGAGGTTGTATAGATGTGGTTTTGAGGAAGGAGAAAAATCAATTTCTAATTGGATATTATGATTAAGTCAAGTAACTTTTAATTTTGATGTTCTTGAAATGAATGCATGGTAGATTTGGTTAAATTCATGGCATATAGTTTGATTTTAAGGAGTTGATTTTAGCTGAGTTGATTTAAAAGAAAAAAAATGAGTATTGTTGTTGAATTTTTTGAAGGTGGAAAAAAAAAAAGAATAAAGAAAAGAAAAGAAAAGATAAAAAAGGAAAATGGGAATCAGGTGATTCTTTGAAGGAGGAAAAGAAAAAAAAAGAATGAAGAAAGAAATAAAGAAAGAAAAGAAAAGATAAGATAAAAAAGGAAAATGGGAATCAGGTGATTCCGCTATCTCTTTCGTTTATGGAAACGAAAGAGAGAAGGGAGGGGATCGCACCCGGGCTGTGCATTGATCCCCAAGTTGTTGGATCGGACAAAGCTCTAGCCCAGCCCAGCGGGTCGGACCGAGCTTGGTCCATCCAACAGGGGCTGAACTGGGCCAAGTTGAATATCACACAGTTCAGGGATTTGAATAAAAAAATATATTAATATTTTAATTAATAAGAATTATAAAAAATAATAGAAAATTCAAGAAAAATAGGAAGAAATTAAGAAAAGTGAGAAAAATTGTAGGAAAATGAGTTTGGTGATTTTTCAAGGATTTTTACACCGAGATTTTCCTCGAGAAATGTGTCACCACTATAAATTCCCTAATTTGAACTATTTTATGATTTAAAAATCTAAATTATATCAAATAGGCTCAAACACACCTAATTCATTGCAAATTGAAATCAGGGGCCTAAAAGATTACTGCGGGTATTGGGTGCGTATTTTGAGGGGTGTGGAAGCCGCGATTTGCCTGGTATTTTGAATTATTGAGGTAAGTAAAACAGTAATAAATTCAATATTAATTCTTTCATTTTCTTGCTTTATTTGATGAAATAATTGTCATTATAGGACCTTACAGAATGACCAGGGTCTAAGTGGTCTGGTCTAATCGTTGTATACTCACGAGTTGAGTTGTTGATTAGCTTCGTGGCTTCCTGACGGGTCTGAGTCCTCTGACTGTGCATCTGTCATGTGTCAAGGCTCATCTCAGGTATTCGAGTTTCGTTGTGGTTGAGCACCTAGTTAAGTCTGTGGCTCCCTTTGGAATTTTCTCGGACTATGGCTCGAGCGAGCCAATAGTGTCAAACGGGTTAGGTGTGGTCGAAGCGGCTTTGACCTGCCGCACCAATTTTAGACATTTACACGTTTTGAGCGACTTTAAGCCCACGTGTAGAGTGTTATGACCACTTACTCCCTATCCTTTGCTTTCGGGTCATTTGGTCACTACCATTGATCAGTGTAGCCAGTCTATTATGCGTCTTACTGTTTATTTATCAGCTTTATATCTTTCCAACATTTTTATGGATCTTTTTATTGTTTATCTCAAGAAATAATGTTGAACTTATTCTGGATTTACTTATTGGAATTTTCTCCGCTTTTGGTGACAACTGTAGGTCCCTCTAGTAGCAAGAGTAAAGAGCCCATGATTAGTGACTCCTTCTGACCTTCCATCAAAATCCGTTCCTTTCTGTTACAACAGTAGGTTTATTTTTGTATATTTTATGTTGTACATATGATATATACTGAGGTTTTTGGTTACTTCGTGGTTCATTTTGGGTTGTGAGATGTTTGATACATGTATATGATACTTCTTCACATTATTTGTCACAAGATAAATACATGAGATCTACTTTTGCAGGATTCCACATCTAGGAATGTCCCGACTACTGTTTACTTATTTAAGTTGCTTCAAATGTTTTTAAATCTCGATGCATAAACATTAAGACTTAGTAAACCAAATAACAAACCTAATAAGTAACTAATGATTGAATAACTTGGATAAGAGGCTTGCGTTGACTCTACGAAAGTTGATTAGGGGTCCAAGTAGGTTTAAGCCGGGCGGGGCCCAGTTTGTGGGGTCTGGGGTCGTCACAATATACAAGTTTATATATGTGCAGGGTTCCACACATAGGTTGGTTGAATTTTTCTTTTACTTATTGAGTTGTTTAATTTGATAAATTGCTTCTATTAAATCTTTAAATCTTGCAAAACATTAATAGCTCAACTTAAAATTATGAATTTATATATAATGATGGATCGGAGGCTGACTAAGCTTGCGTTGTCCTCGCGGAGGCTGACTTGGGGGTCCACGTAGGCTGAGGTCGGGCGGGGCCCAGTTTGGTAGTGAACTGGGGTCGTCACACATATCTTTGGGTGTTTGTAAATTGAAATGGATGAATAAAATGCAATGGAAACGGACGCGCTACACGAATAGGTAACTTTTCATAATTTATGTAGTTTTTTTCCTATTTCTAGTTGTGAACAATGTACGCGATTGTCTTAGACATACATGGTTGAGATATACGATGTTGTGTTGGTTGACGATAACCGATACTACATTTTAGGTCTTGTTGGGGAATGACCGAACATATGGCCTCAGGCCTCAGACGTACAGGACCAAAACATAAGCTGTTGTGTTAGTTAATGTCAACTGAGACATCCACATGTGTCTTGGCGCAAGGCCATCGAGACTATATATAGTCTCAGTGGTCACCATCGAGTTGGGTGTATGACCACCTTATTTTGGTATCGGTTGGTATAGATCGACACTTTAATACAGGTCTCAACAAGACATGACTGAGACCACCTCATGACTCTCGGCCTTATGTAACCAAGCAACACGGGAATTACAAAAAACCATCCTGGTGATGGCTAAATTTCAATGAACCTAGAAATGAGAGGAATTAGGGCTTGCTATGCGAGAAAAAAGTAGGGCACAAAAGAGGAGAACGAGGATTTTGAGTTCGATTTTATGTGTGTTGGGTGGTGGGTTGCATTGGTTGACATCAGTGGTATTTTGGAGAAAAGCTGGGGTGCCTTTAGAAAATCATTTGGTGCCTAAACAAATGGCGTGCCCTTAGTCGACGTTTGGTGCTTAGAGCGCGAATCACTTCAAATTTCTCCGTAAGCTTGTAATTAAGACAAAACTGCGCTTAATGGAATGGGGGTTGTTCATAGTGAGCTTGTAATAAAAAAAAAAAATTTGGTTACCCATTTTAGGACACCCAGAATGGACACTCGGTTGTTAGTGTCCATTGATTTCCACATCGATGTTTATATGCACACAAATGATGTATATTGAATGGACACCTAGAACCAAATGTCCATTCCAAATATCCCAAAATGGTCACCTTTGCATTGTCTCCATATAAAAAAACGACACAATTGTTTTTTCTATTTCTTTTTTTTTTCTTGAAAAAGAGTCACATTTATTTTTTTGAGAAAAGGGAAAAAGTCACATTTATAATTTCTATAGTTGTATGATACTGACAATTATACTCAATGTCCAAGTCTATTAGAGCATCTCTAATGGTAAATGTGGATTGTGCGCGTGAAATCTTGCCACGTCATCAATGTAGAGAGAATGTTTACCCCATGTGGCTTAAATAGACATTAGATTTCAAATTAGGTCTCCATTGGTAAATGTGAATTTTGTTTCTATTAATGAAGTGTCATTTCTTTTTCTAAATCTTGTTTATTTAAAATGTGGAAAATGAAATCTAAAAAAATAATAAATATATTGGATCATATGCTGTTGTCAATTGCACCCTCGAGAAATTTACGTTCAAAATGGATATTGTCTATTTTTTATGGGAGCAGCTAAACGGAACCCAATTTTTGCTTGGATGACCCCATTACTTAAATGTATCCCATTTTTTTTACTAAACGGATTCCACTTTTTTTCAAAATCCTCATATTACCCTCATCCCCCAACCCATTTTCAACATTCATACCCTAAATCGAAACTCTCACAAAACCCAAAAAAATCCATTTTCTTCATTTTTTACTGTCACTGAGGTTGTGGGAGGGTGTCTATTTTAGTCGAACCCCGGCGGATCTGTCGTGCTTGTACTAAAATTCGAAGATACAGTCTGGTGGGGTCCGTGTAGTAATTTGGTGAGGTATAAGTAAGTTTGCGGTCTAGAAAAATCAAAACCTCTACAGGTGCATCAGTCTTTATTAACCGACATTGTCAGTCATATCGCGAACTTGTAACTTTGACAGTTGTCTAAAATTCCAATATACAATCGGGTGGAGTCCGTGGAGTAAGCTGGTGGGGTATAATATGATTACAGTGTATACTAACTGAAACCTGTACAGGCCTTACGGTCTATAGCAGACGATAATGTTGGTAATATCACGAACAATTGTGCCCGACACTTAAGTTAAAAACTCAAATATCCAATCGGGTGGGGTCCAACTTGCAACTACATAGGGTATGTACAGTATGTCGGCCAAACAAAACCAACATGTAACTATATGTTTCGGCTCAGTTACTCCGCACAACACGGGGACAACAACCAAAAATGTAAGTTCTTCCTCGATGAAAAAACTCAATAAAAAAACCATAAAAATGGCTCGTTGTTGTTAATGAGGCTTCTTTTTGATGAATACTTCGACATTTCGTACCAAAAATGTAGAAATCATCAACAAGTTAAAAGCCCTAAAAACCAAACAACAACCAACATCAATAATAGTGAAAAATGATGGCCAAAAAACTCAAAAAAAACCCACCAAACGAGCAAAAACAAGGAGAGAATGGACTTGTCGAGTCGATTCCGTGAGGATTCACGCATTTTTGGTTGGTCAGAGATGAGAGTGTGGAGTTAATTTGGGGATTTCGAATGGGGTCAAGTCGGTGAAGGAGAAGAGAAGGTGGGGTATGAGAAGAAAAGACCCTTTTTATGAAGGGTAATTTGGTCATTTCCTTAATGGGCAGAATTAAAACTCATACAAAAATTAAAATGTCATTGAGGTCTGTTTAGCCGCTCCCTTTTTTATTTGTCACCACATCTCTCCATTTGGAACTCACATTTGCATTGGAGAAGTCTTTTTCCTTCCAATGTATATCCAATCTAATGTGGTGCGCATTAGCCCCTGTTTGCATTGGATAAGTCTTTTTCCTTCCAAATATATATCCAATCTTATGTGGTACACATTAGCCCCTGTCTGCATTCCCATTGGAGATGCTGTGAGGTTTGCTTATATGCTGTTTTCTTGAGATGCTCTGAGGTTTGCTTATATGCTGTTTTCTTGATTAGCTGGTGCTGTTAGAGTTGGTCTTCTGAAAGACTGGAACTTTATGAACTTTTTTATTTTTTTTTTGGAAACTTTATGAACTTATTGCCTACATTAAACTAATAACAATAACAAAACATTCCAACATAAATTGTCATTCTTACATAACTATCCTAATCCATTATTTTCTTGATAATTTATGTTGGGACTGGCCAATGTTTATGTCCACTTCTCACACAATAAGCCCAATTATGTACTCACATTCTAATTCAACTGATATTTGACCTTAACATGGTGCACTCCAATCAACTTTTTCATTTTTTTCAGTTGAAAACTCCAGTCGATTTACACCTTCAGTTAATGTTGTGCACATTTCTTAAGTAAGGACATGCATCAACACTATATTTCTAGATTTTATTGATTTGCTCTATACGAGCATAATATTTACACACTTTGAAAGCGCCAAAAAAGCTGTCACGAAAAATTTGTCGAAAAAACTAGAGCATCCAAGACCTTATATTCTTCTGGATAAAACCAAGTATATAAATTAAGAACGCTATATGTTCATCCAACAATTAGTCATTTGCATTTATATCTGTAAAATCAGAACCCCCAATAAAACTGATATCCCTCTGATTCTCTGAAAAGCCAAGCCCATTCCATTTAATTCCCTCTTGAATTGGTTAGCTGTATAGTCTGAGGAGTCTGCCGCAAATTTGCTTCAACAAATCTTCATTTTTGTTTAACCATTATCCACTTTTCTGATCGACTTCAATGGATCGATCATTAACATTCAAAGAGTGAGAGTAACCTTAAAAGAAGAATGAGAGAAACTGCACTCACAACTGCGGCAGAGATCAAAATCCATTTTTGGTTGTGTTCCGTATAGTTTGTCAAGTAAAACCCTAGATTGACCAACAAGCTTTGGAAAAAATTTCTCCACTTAAAATTTTTCCAGTTACGGATGTTGAAGATTGTGTCATGCTTCCGTCTTACGACAGAGACCTGCTGAAAAGAAATTTTCTGCCTTGTCAACGAAGCTGCTTGAGAATCTATTGTGCAGCATTATTGTTGATGATGGACCTGAACCTATTAGATCATTCTTGATTTCGGACGTTTTAGTTGTCTTGCCATCCTTATGGTTCCGTAACTTGCTGCCTCTTGAACTGCTACCATTAGGACCCAGTTTCGTGATAGAAGGCCGTGCGCTTCTTAAATTTGAACGGCTACATCTCACGGACATGTCAGCTTGTGATTTCCGAGGATCGAGGCCAGACAGATTACATTCAAGCAGATTGCATATGGCGGTATCTTCTTGCTGAGGAGAATTAGATCCAACAGCACTCAATCCTTTTCTACATGATGCAAGCAAGGAAAGCAACATTTCTGTGCTGATTTCTAATTGAACCACAACCCTGTTCTGCTCGCACCCATAGCAGGCAGCCACCAGAGTCGCAGCCAAAGTAGGCATCAACTCTGGATCACTGAAGAACGCAAATGGAAGATCACACACCTGTTTTCGGCCACCTAAATGTTAAGTTATTCCTTAAAAATAAAGCAGCTAAAAGGATTCAAGATTACTTGACCTTCTGAAGGATAGTAGGGCTCTTGCCCCACCGAAGAACTGCTTGATTTCCAGGATGAAGTAATCCAAAGTAACCAAGAAGCAGTAGAGATTCAAGCAGAAGTTGACCCACCTGTTATATTTGATATTAAACTAAGGTCACATTCTTTGAGCATTCTGTAAACATTATAGCCGAAATCCAATATAGAAAAGCAAATACGCATTAACCACTGATTCTGGACTTTGGAGCTACTACTTAGCCTAAAAAATGTACAATAGCATGAAAAGAGAATGCACTCATTAGTATATATTTCATTGAAGTCCAATTTTTTATGGGCCAAATACGTCAAAACATCCTAACCTTTCACAACTTTTGTTATTATAACCTAATCTTTTGGGAGTTGCTATTATATCACATACTTTCTACATTGTTTGATTTGTATTTTAGGTCACTTTTGAACTCTAATAGGTGGCACCTAAATAATGAATTTAAATAGTAAATTTAGTAATTATGGGTAATGAGGTGGGGTTTTAAAATTAATTATTTAGGTGCCACCTCAACAAATTTGGAGTTAAAAAGTGTTCTACGATGCAAATCAAACAATCTAGAAAGGTTAAGATATAATAACAACTCCTAAAAAGTTAGGATAGAATAACAAAACTTGTCAAAGGTCATAATATTTTAACCAATTTTGCCTTTTTTTATGAGGTTATAACATGTTAGAATCACAAATCTGGATACAGATTTGGACAGTTTGCAAAAAATGTGTAATCAGATAGAACCAGTCTTTACTCTAATCCACACTGATAGAGTTGCAGGGAGAAAATCAAATATAGAATTTTAAGAGTAAAATACATCTCAGACAATACGAGCAGCCATTATTGGACAGTTCACACGCAAATGCATGCCAGTATCTACTCCTAAAAATTACCCATAAAAAGGACAAACCAGAAAACCCATTGCCTTCTTGACGGGGCCTTCCAGTCCAAAATACTTGAAAAAACTCCTATCATCATGGTTAAATAAACTATACTGTTGACTACATTTGAGGAGAAAAGGGAGCAGGGAGTTCAAAGTTAGGAACCCTATCTAGATGGTCAAACCCAATGTTGGGCACCGTCGCAACACCAAGGCAATGTTACCCCACCCAGGTGAGCTTGGTGAGGAGACTTTGGCAAATAGTTTATCATACACATATATAGAAACACCCTATTTACGACTTCAAAACAACAACAATAACAACAACATAGCCTCAATCACAAATCAGTTGGGGTCGGCTACATGGATCAAACTCTTCTATTACGCTTGATTTAGTTCAATTGATGGTGGGCCTTCCAAATCATTTAAATTCCTCCTAATTAATGCGTTCCAAATTAGCTTCGATCTACCCCTACCTCGTCGAATTTCTTCAGTTTCTATTGACACGAGTTTTCATGGAGGGGCATTTGTAGGCTATCTTTGGAGGTGTCCAAACCAGCGCAGCCACCTTTCCTTAATTTTTGTGTCGATTGGTTCTACTCCTACTGTTTTTTGAATTTCTGTATTTCTTATTCGATCTTTACGAGTTTTACCATACATCCACCTAAGCATCATCATTTCTGCTACGTTCATTTTATGTACTTGTTGTTTGTTTACCGCCTAACATTCACTTCCATAAAACATAATTGGTCTAATTCCGGTCCTATAAATTTTTCTTTTTAACTTAGTAGGAATATTTCGATCAAAAAAGAAAAAATATTTCTAAAATTACATGCACATTCTCTGTTGTAAAACAGTTCTATGTGGAACCAAAAACCTTTACGTTATATTTTTTAATTCAATGGGCAATAAAAATAAAAAATTTTAAAAAACGCAAGTCAAAAGAACTACAGTTAGGAAAAGGATATACAATAAAGAGTCGTGAGTGTTGTAAATTGGATGACCCTTTAACCAAGCTTATGAATGATCACATTGTCAAGCATGGCTCTCACATTGAATTGTAACATCAAGTATGACTTCTACATTGAATGTAACTTGTATACTCTATATAACTTGTATTCAACTCCAATATATAATCACTTGTCTATGTATTGTCATGTAACTTGTAATCATCTCCAACGTACACCAACTCTTCCATGTATTGTCTATGTTGCTTATGATGTGTTGTATGACTTGTGGTGTATGTATAACTTGTACACATTGTACAAGTACAATTATCATCATCACCAAATGGCCTATATAAAGGGTGCCAACCCCATTGTAATTCACACACCAAGTTGAATGAAAACTTCTCATTCCAACTATCTCATTTCTTCTCTTCTCCTTTGTAGTAGTAGTTTGTAGTAGTAGAAGTTCTTAGTCTTCTATTTTCCTTCTCTAGTTCTTAGCAAGTTCCAACTCAATTTACAACAGTGAGTACATTGTCCAACGAAAAATCAATCATCGCAGTATCTTAAAATGTGAAAATAGAATAAAATAAAATAAAATTTTGTTGCATAAGTATTATAGTCTTTTTTTTTTCTTCTTGAGAAGAGCGTAAGAAGTTAGAGGCTAATACAACACTTGGACGTACAGCCCAGGCAATTTGGGTGTGAATGGCCTAGGTGGCATTCATTACTCGGCCAAATACCCTAGGAACCCTGCCTATGTTTGAAGACATAAGTACTTAGAAGAGTACTCCTTAAATGCTTTCTAAGATGATGAGTCAGCTACTTTTCGTATTTGACTCGCACCTATAAATTAGATTCTCCAACAAAATAATGTGTCATTAAGTCATTGAATTCTACACAATAAAGTTAACAACACTTTGGACCTCCTCATAAAAGTTTAGCGAAACTAACAAATGAATCATAATATAGCCAAATGAAGTCATCCGACTAGCTACCACCTAAACCCAAGCCAGAACCAATTTACACCCTTCTAATGCATTTTACAGCTCAATACAAACTACGTTAAATGATAAGAAAAACCCCTTAATGAAGGAATGACCTTAATGGTAACGGCACCTCCAACATGCTATAAAAAAATAGAAAAGGAAATCAAATGCTAAATTGTACCCTTTTCTATCATTTCGAGCCTTGGCAAAAGCTAACCTATTCTTAAAATAGCTTGACTCTGAAATTGGCATGAATCTGGTGTATGTCTGAATTCTAGAATTTGGTAAGGAGGATTTGTCAACACAAAGTCTTATCCATAACAAATGAGAAAAGATACTTGAAAGAAAGGGAAAAAATCACCTGATCAGTAGCTGCTTTCCACTTGCTACAACAGTGTGATAGAAGAAAACTCATCAAGTGAAAGAACTCCATTTTCAGGTCTGGCCTACCCTGAGAGAATTTGCAAAAAGAAATATGTAATTCATTGATGAATACCTAAATGAATTACCATGACAGCATCCAAGGAAATTTTAAAATAGAACTTGAATAATTTTAAGCAAAGTAATAACTTACGAGCATCCTCTGTATAAGCCTAATATCCAAGAGTGCCAAATTATTCAAAACCTTCAATACACCGGTCGCTACTTCTTCAAAATTTGATGGAAGAACATATGAGCCCTGAAATTTGTTAAGTGTTGAAATCATGTCATAGAAAACAAATGCAAAAATGAATTTCACATCAAGAATTTATGTTAATCCACTTTCAAAAATGCAAGTAATGCAGCACACACAAATCTTAGAAGCTAAAATTTGGAACATCATATGTTGTAATCCGAGAAAAAAAAAATTTGCATTGCTCATACAAATCTGACATGATAAATTGGCTAGGTCAAACACAAACACATTTTTTTCTTCCTCCACAAATGAGACTATGCCAAAGCATCTCTATGAGACGGATGACGCATCACTTGCCAAAGGCAAGGTTCCGGGTCCCACTCTTGTTGGAGTCAAGGTTGTTGTAATTAAGTGGTTTCTAATCAAACAACAACAAAGCCTCAATCCCAAATTAGATGGATCTGCTACATGGATCAAACACTTCCATTGCGCTCGATTTAGCGCACTTAATGGTGTGATTTTCAAATCTTTTAGATCCTTCCTAATCAATATGTCCCAAGTCAACCTAGGTCCACTGTCCACCCCTACATCATCGAGTTTTTTCAGTATCTATTGAGTCGAGTTTTCTAACTAGTGCATTAGCAGGCTGACTTTTGGAGGAGTCCAAACCAACCGTCATTCCCTAATTTTTGTGTCAACTAAAGTTGTCAAATCAGAATCAAATCGTAAATCGTAAATCGTAAGATTTTTTTTTCGATTTATAAAAAAATACTTCTAAATACCTTTAAATATATGTATGAGCTCATAAAATAGATTTAACAAGCAAAAAAAACTAGTTTAGTTCTCTCTTCTAATATAATATATAATAATACTAAATAGTAAATGTTGTCAAATTTGGCTCTTCTTAGAGTAGTCCAACAATTAGATAACAATACTATGAATGTTGTTGTTTATGGTTTGTTGTTGAATAGTGAATCTATGTGATAAGGTTCCAACTCTATTGATGAAGAAAGAGAAACTTGAGCACCTTTATTGATGAATCAACAGAGAAAATGGGTTACAACACGGAGAGAAGGACAATATACCCAGAGAAAGAAACAATCCTCTTCTCACTAAGACAAGTCTTACTGACTTTACAAAATGACTGAATGAAAAAGAGAGGTTGTACAGTGCCTCATTTAATACTCCTAACCCCACCTAACCTTCTCTCATACATACTTGACTCAAACAACTCACACACACCAACTTACACCTATTGACTCAAGTAAGCCTAGCTGATGTGGTGATTGCAACGGAACCCTTGTGAACTGCACCATTGGTCCCCACACCCCTGCGTTGGTACACCTTGTGGATAGGAGGCCTATCAACACTCCCCCGCTGAACAACCACCTTGTCCTCAAGGTGGAAGATCGGAAAAGACTTCCGAATGTGTCAAACCAACTCCCAAGAAGCTGTCGATGCAGGCAACGAGGTCCACTTTATCAACACTTCTGGACCCGCTGTAAGAGAACAATAGGCCGACACTGATGTAGGCTCAACATCAACCATGACCAAATCCGAGGTGAAAGGTGGCAGCTCGATTGAAGCTTGAATAGAAGAACTCACAGCAGGGTGAAGCAGTGAAACGTGGAAGACGAGATGAATGGAGGATGAAGCTGGGAGTGCTAGTCAATAAGCAACCGGACCTATGCGTTTCAGAATAGTATAGGGCCTAAAAATCGAGGGTTGAGCTTCATATTGGTTCGGCGAGGGACGGAAAGCTGCCGATAAGGACGAAGCTTCAGATAAGTGAGATCCCTAACTGCAAAGGGCAACTCGCGACAATGTTTATCAACTTGTTGTTTCATCCGATTATGGGCGAGCAATAGCTGACCACGAAGTTTCGCCAGGGCCATGTCACGGGAGCAAAGAATCCACATCGAGGGCAGAAGATAGTGGCGAGGTGCCATAGCGCACCGCAGGAGGTGGATCTCTACCATAAACAACCCGAAAAGGAGAGCATTGAATAGAGGAGTGAAACAAAGTATTATACCAAACTCAGCCCAGTGCAACCATCGCGACCATTCTTTGGGGCATTGATGAATTCGAAGGTACGATTCCACTCGACGATTCACAACCTCCGTCTGACCATCCCTTCGAGGGTGATAGGTCGGGCTACGCTGCAATTGAGTGTGTTGTAAGCGAAAAAGTTCGCACCAAAAGTGGCTGAGAAAGACCTAATCGCGACCCGACACGATGCTATTGGGAAACTCATGAAGGCGAACCACCTTTTTGATGAAGAGTTCAACATCTGATTTGGCAGAGAAAGGGTGGCGCAGCGGTAAAAAGTGTGCATATTTGCTCAAACGATCAACAACTACTAAGATGGAGTTTCACTCCATTAGACAAGGGAAGGCCTTCGACGAAATCCATCGACACATCTTCCCACACCTTAGCTGGAATTAGCAATGGTTGGAGCAACGCCACCCGGCGAGAGAGTCTCGTACTTATTTCATTGACACACATCACGAGAAGCTACAAAGTTCTTGATATCCAATTTCATGCAACGCCAATAAATTCAGCAGTCAACCGTTTGTATGTCTTTGAGAAAACCCCCGTGCCCACCAATAGGAAAAGAATGAAACTCAGCTAATAATTTGCCTTTCAAGGATAACGAAGTAGTGAGCACCACACGCCCGTTATAGAAAAGCTGTCCCTGCCACAGTGACCAGCCCATTTTCACAGCCGACCTTGCAACAGGGCAGGGACAATGGGGCCTAAAACCAGGTCAGCAGCAACCTCTCGGGCCAGCACGTCGACGTCAGCAACAAAAGATATCGTGTGGTAGGACAACTCTTGATCGAAAGGAAAGCGTGAGAGAGCATTTGTCCTTTGATTAGACACCCCTGGCTTGTAGTGGATGTCGAATTGAAACCCGAGTAACTTTATAAGCCAACGTTGATATTCAAGAGGCACAACGTGCTATTCAAGGAGAAACTTCAAACTTTTTTGATAAGTTCGCACAAGGAATTTGCACCCCAACAAATAAAGGTGCCACTTCTGAACAGCACAATAGCCTCGCGCTCATATGCCGACTTAGCTCAAGCCCGTAGGGATAAGGCTTGACTAAAGAAAGCAATGGGCTTGTCAAACTAAAATAGAATGGCCCCCACACCAACCACGAAAGCATCAGTCTTGATGACAAATAAAGCCTCAAAATCCGGTAAAGGCAAAGTGGGCACCTCCTTAACAACATTTTTGAGCTGCTGAACTGCAAAAGTCACCTCATTAGACCATAGGAAAGAGTCCTTTCTCAACAATTGTGTTAAGGGTGCTGCTATCTTACCATAATCCTTCACAAATCTCCTATAATAGCTGGTAAGGTCTAAGAAACCCCGCAATTCCTTCGGAGAAGTAGGCATCGGCCATCGCTCCATCGCTTGCACCTTCTCGGGATCGGCTCGCACACCATCACCCGAAATTATATGGCCCAAATAAACCAAGTTAGAGCGAGCAAAACAACATTTCTTTAAATTAACAAAAAGAGAATGAAGTTGCAAGATAGTAAGGACCTGACGGAGATGATCACAATGGTCGGCCATGGAGGAGCTATAAACTAAGTTATAATCGAAGAATACAAGAACACATCAGCAAATAAGACCCTTGAAGATGGAATTCATGAGGGATTGAAAGGTGGCTGGAGCATTAGACAAACCAAAAGGCATAAGTAGGAACTCAAAATGGTCGTTATGAGTGCAAAAAGCAGTCTTTGGAACATCCGAAGCTCGCATCCGAATCTGATGGTATCTCGACCGTAAGTCCAACTTTGAAAAAAATGAGGCTCCATGTAGCTCATCAAACAATTCATCAATGTTAGGAATCAGGAATCTGTCCGGGATGGTGGCCTTATTCAAGGCTCAATAATCTATGCAAAAACGCCAACTACTTTTTTTTTTTTTCACCAACAGTATTGGACTAGAAAATGGGCTATTACTCAGCTAAATGATACCCGTAGACAACATCTCAGCCACCAACTTCTCAATGTCTGCCTTCTGGATCTGTGGATAGCAGTATGGCCTCACTTGAATCGGTTCGATGTCCTCTTTCAACAAAATCGCATGATCACAATCCCGGGATGGAGGTAAGCCAAAGGGTAAGTGAAACAAAGAATTGAATTCGGACAACAGCTGCTGGATATAAGAATCGACATCCACTAATAACACCACTGGTTCCGAAACAGCCAGAGTATAACATTCCATCAAAAACCCGCCAATAACTGAATCTAGAGAACATTGTAGGGACTTACAAGAAACCAGTGCACAGTGCAGTGTAGGGTCTCCTTGAATGACGACGCGCTTCCCATCAAACAAAAATGATAAAGTGAGCTGTTGCTAATCAATGGTTGTGACTCCAATAGTTTTCAACCATTTCACCCTCAAAATGAGATCGAGGCCTCGCATTTCAATTGGATGAAAATCAACCACAACCCTCAGTCCTTGGAATGAAATCCTGACGCCTTTACACACTCCGAAACCAGGAAGTCGAGCGCCCCCTCCAACATACACACCATAATCAGCTGTTGGGGATACCAGAATGTGAAACACATCAACCAACTCCGAGGAAATAAAATTGTGGGAGGCCCCTCCATCAATGAGGATCACCACCTCCTTATTTTGGATTGTGCCTCGTACCTTGATTGTGTAAGGGTCGGAACCACCATCGAGGGCATAAGCCGAGAGCTTCATTGTGGTCAACTCCGGGTGGTCATCAGAAACATCAGAAACCGGATCGACTAAACTCTCCCCTTGATCATTGTCCACTAGCAGGACGTTAAGAACTTTCTTCGCACAATGATGCCCCACAAACCATCTATCATCACATCTATAACATAACCCTTGCTTCCGTCGTGCCTGAATCTCAAATTCAGTTAGGCGTTTGTGCTTATGCGGAGACATATTGGGGGTAACTGTGTTGGAAGAGGTTGGGCTCGTAGAAGACGACGAAGCAGATAAGGGGCTGAATTTAAGCTGTTGGGTCGTGGGAGTTGGAGATTTGAACTGAGCTTCCCGAGTGGGGCTTGTGATTATATGGCTCACCCATTGAAGCCCTTTGGGCTCTCCTTTAGTTGTGGGCCCAGAAGAAGATGAGGCATGGACTTTGGTTCCTACGAGCCCAAGAGACTCACTCTCACTAAACTTCTTCTCGAACTTTCCTGCTCGCACCACCGCCGCCTTGTAAGTCGTCGGCGGATCCACCATCATCTCTGTATGCAGGTGATCTTTGAAGCCATTAATAAACACTGCCATCTTCTGTAACTCCGTAAGCCCTACTTGGTGGAGCAAAAACTCAAATCGTTCACGATACTCACTCACAGTGGACTCTTGCTTAATTGAAAATAATTGTTGGCATAGACTTAGGGGATCGGCTTCGGTGAAACGAAGCACTAGCTGTGTCTTGAGTTCCAACCAACTCTCAAACGATCGAACCATCTCCTCTGTTTGTAGCCAAATCTGAGCAGGATCAATCAAGCAAATTCGAGCTGCCCAGAGTTTGGAAATTTTCAACGACTCGTGCAGGGCGAAGTACTGCTCCGCTTGATTCAACCACACCAATAGATCGCTGCCATCACAAGTTGGCATCTAGCCTTGCATACCACTGGCCCGGGTCTGTACGAGGAGGACCCCCGATCTAAGCTCTCCATCGTCGTATCTACTTCTCCTGGTCATAGATCTGTGACGCCAATCCGCGGATTTGGTGGATCTGGAGTCATGACGTTACTGGACTTTCTGATCTGAGGAGACTTCCCTGGATCTGGTCGAGGCACCAGCAACTCTTCCATTCTACGTTCTAACGCATGGATCTAACCTTGGATCTTGGACTGAACTTGGATATGAGACTAGAACTCTGATCTCAAGCCATGAATCGAACCTTCTAGCTCCTTGACTTTGCTCGGCTCCGCTTCAACCTCTTCAATCTGAGGATCCATCTTTGGTCCCATGAAGTTTTGCTCTGATACCGGTGATAAGGTTCCAACTCTATCGATGCAGAGAGGGAAACTTAAGCACCTTTATTGATGAATCAACAGAGAAAATGAGTTATAGCACTGAGAGGACATTAGACCCAGAGAAAGAGACAATCCTCTTCTCACCAAGACAAGTCTTACTGACTTTACAAAATGAGTGAATGAAAAAGAGAGGTTGTACAGTGCCTCATTTAATACTCCTAACCCCACCTAACCTTCTCTCATGCACACTTGACTCAAACAACTCACACATACCAACTTACACCTACTGACTCAAGTAAGCCCAGCTGACGTGGTGACTGCAACGGACCACTTGTGAACTGCAACATTGGTCCCCACACCCCTGCGTTGGTACACCTTGTGGATAGGAGGCCTATCACTATGTTACCTGGACTCAGGTGCGGTTGTCGGGTGTGGGTATGAGTCTAAAGGTCGGACCCATTTATTCTCTAATATAAGGATATGGGGACTCGACAAAAAGTGTCTAAAAATTGAGGCACATATGCTTAAATATATATATATATAATAACTTGTATACCTATATTTTTTCTCATTTTTCATTTCTTATTCTACCTAGAAAGTTCTTGTTAATTTTTTCTTTCTTCTCTTACATTTTGAATCTTTTTATACAAAGAGCTCTACAAATGGAATATACATATCTTTTTAAGTGTTGGACTCATTTCAAGTATCCGGCACGGGTACTTGGGGTTTGAGTGAAGGGTCTGAATAACATAGTAGTGAATACATAGAAGTTGGAGTGTTGGACACGTTGCCAGCAATTGTCCTTACTCCCTACCCACTCTCTTACAGATCCCACCCAACTCTTCACTTGAAAAATGTGTTTCTATGACTGCTTGTGGCCCACTTTATTTGTCTTCTTCTCTTGTTAACTTTTATTGAAACAAATAAAGAAGAGAAAATATCGGAAGTACAAGCAACATTTGTAATTTTCAAGACCAACAACACTCCAATGGCATAGCAATGCATCGAGAAGAAGCTTCGACTTCCTAAGATGGTGACACACTGAGAAGCAGCACCAAGCTTTCGTTTTTGTCCACCTACATCGAGAAGCTTTGACTTCGTATGATTGCGATGCATTGAGAAGCAACTTTTTGTGAAAAGATGTGGATCTTTCTTCTCTTTAAGGGTTTAGGGTTTTTATCGGGAGAGAAAGAGAGAAAAGCTTTGATCTGGTCAGGGATTTCTTTGTGTTAAGCAGGTGCATCATGTCTTTTGTATTTGTTTTTGTTATTTCTTTTGTTTTCAAGCGATTCTTGTCGAATCGGAAGTTTAGAGTTGAATGTCCGATTCGACCAAGAATCAATCAATTCTCCCTATTTGCGATTTTAAGCCCCATTTAAATTGTTTTCCACCCGATCCGATTCAAATCGTATTATTTGAATCGGGAATCGAACGATTTTGACAACATTCAAACCTAATGCGAATATTTAAGTCTCTGTACTCACTAATAATAAATCCAAACAAAAAGATACCCAAAAATTTTAATAAGTGATAACAATAGCCAACAATCAAAAAAGTGTAGTTAACTCGAGACTAACGAGTCATGAGTGATTTTGAGGAGAAAAGAAGTGAAATTTCATGTACCAAATCTTACTGAGAGTACTTATTTTTAACATTACAAAACTCCTTTCCAAACCAACTTAAGAATAACAAGGTTATATAAGAAGTCAGGGATTGTAAGGTGGTCACCTTGGAGAGCGGCGTCCTAGATAGTTTTTAGAAAATAAAAGGTATTAATTACAATTAAGTTAGGCAGTATGAGTACCTACAACAACATAATAGCCTCAGTCCCAAATTAATTGGGGTCGGCTACATGGATCAAACACTTCCGTTAGCTCGATTTAGTGCAATTGATGGTGAGCTTTCCAAACAATTTAAATTCCTCCTAATTAATGTATCCCCAATTAACTTCGGTCTACCCCTACCTTGTCGAATTTTTTCAATTTCTATTGCGTCAAATTTTTTAGTGGGGGCATTGGTAGGCTGTCTTTGCAGGTGTCCGAACCACCGAAACCGCCCTTCTTTAATCTTTGTGTCAATTGGTACTACTCCTAATTTTCTTTGATTTTATGTTTTTCTTATTCTATCTTTACTAGTTTTACCACAAATCCACCTAAACATCATCATTTCTGCTACGTTCATTTTATGTAATTGTTGTTGCTTTACCGCCCAACATTCACTTTCATAAAGGTAATGAGTACCTACGTAACAACAAAATCGTAATATAATTAATGTTACATAAGGACCTAAAGGCTTATTATTATCGTTGAAGTATACAATGAAAACGGATTATAGGGACCAATAGAAAACTATTGTTACTTAAATACTTATAAATAAATAAATAAATAATTCAAGGATCTCTAAATAATATTTTCTTGGCTGTCTATGCATTGCCTCGCCTAGGCAAAAGAAATCATCTCAGGATCACCTTGGTGCCTTGCAATCCTTGTAAGAAACTATGCCCTAGTTGAACAAATGCACTATCCCACGGACACACGCGTGCGAGTGAGCGTGCGCACACGCACATACACACTCCACAAAAAAAGAAAATAAATAATAAATAATATGAAGAACATGCAAAGCAATGGTGGTGGACCCGAATAACAACAGAGGTACTCAAAATAATGATACTTCCAAGAAGCATCCATTGTCCTTAGCGATTATAGTGTATATACATCAGGGTCGGCCCTATAATTTTTTAGGCCTAGGGCGCAACCTTAAAATGAGGCCTTTCATGTAAAAACAAAAAGAATATTTTTGGACATTTTCCCTCCTTTCTGCGAACTTAAGACCAACGATGAAAAATATACATTTATTATTAACGAAGTTGAAAAGGCATTAGTAACCAAAAAAGACATGAATAAACAAAAAAAAAACAACAAATAATAGTATCGAAATAAAAAAAACACAGTTAAAAACAAAAAAAAAAACATGAATTAACAAAAAATAGCATAAAAATTAAAAAACAAATACATAAGCTCAATACTTGTTATTTTATTATTTCAAAATTGACCTACTTGCATTATGTGAAGCAAATCTTTTTACAATCTCTTAATTGTAAGCGATATTTAAATCTTCCTTAATCAATGACATAGTTAATTCGTTTAATCTTTCTTGTACATTGTCAACCTTGAATACCATCAAAGTCGTGTGATACATGATGGCTAAAACAATATCTTGATCAATACACCGTATGACAAGTGCATAAGCACAACTCATGTTTGTTTAGAATTTACCATGTAAACTTAATGAAATAAAGAACACAAACATATTATAGTTCGATAAAAAAAAATTATTGTGTAAACTTAATGAGATAATGAGCACCAACATATCATAGTTCGATTAAAAAAGAACACAACATATACGTATTAAATGAGCTCAGGGAGAGAAGTGAAAAAAGATTTTTTTTTTTATAAAGTGAGTTCAGGGAGATAAGTGAAAATAGAAAAAGAGAAAAAGTAAAAAATGTGTGGGTGTGTGTGTGTGTGAGAGCGAGAGAGCGAGAGAGAGAGAGAGAGAGAGTAGGTTATGTGTCAACATGTCGAATAATGGCAGATGAGGAAACTGACGCGGCGAAGCTAATAAAAAATAGAGAAGTCACTCACGGGAGAGAAGGGTTAAAAATAATGTGAAGTTACATATATACCCTCAATTAATAAGCCCAAGTGGAGGCCTGGGCGGTCGCCCATTAGGCCACCCTACAAAACTGGGCCTGTATACATATCCAAAGAGTTTATTCAGACCCAAGTTCTAATAAGTAACGCGGCACTTGTAGTTATTCAAAAAGAAAGACAAAATAAATAGATTTATATAGAATCTTCTAACAGAGCATGGACCTTAAATCTGGAAAATAGGCTCACACATTCCAATAAGCTGGAAGTCTGTTGGGAGTTTTTGAAAAATGAGATAGTAAATTTGCATATTGAGATATTGTAGAAAAAGGATATCAAAGGTAGGGCTAATGGTAAATACATTATTTTAGAACCAGCAACCCCAAAAACAAACATGCAAGTTTTTCACCAGGTCATACGCAAGACAGAAATAGCAATCAACTAAAAGCTGGACGCACGAATAAAATTACCTGCTCAGAAGCTGACCTACTATTTGCTTGTAACAGCACAGCTGTCAGCAGAGACGGAAGGCTAACTAGGCTTGTTTCAACTATCACAGAGAGAAGAAATGCCACAGGGTGCTTAGCTTCCTTCGTGTGATCATTCTTCTGCACTACATCAACATCAAACAAGCCATTCAAGGCCTTCTGATGCGAAGAGGACTTTGCTGGTGATTCAATCTTATCATTCGTACGTGAAGACCCTGTCACATGCATTCGCAAGTGATCACCATTCTGTTCAACAGATACATCATCCTGATTTTTAGCAAGACCCGTGATATTTGATGGTGTATCCCTACTTTTCACTCTGTATGTTCCATCCAGTGGTCTGTCCTCTGGCACATCTGACAAAGGCTCATTTTTATCAGCATTTAGTGCAGATAATGAAGAGCTCTCATCTCTTTCATTTATATTCAAAGAGGAATTCCCAGCATCCATTAAGTCTATAAGTTTACGATCTTGCTTAACATTAGCTGACATTGCTTCAGACGGTAAATCTCCCCAACTAATGACAGACATGGTTTTGGGCATTGATGTCAAAACCACAAGCAGATTTAAACTAAATACAATGCACGAGGGGAAATTGGACCCTTCCACTTGGGGCCTATCATGGAGTGCAAAAAGATCTCGTAGCCATTGGATAACTTGATATGAAATCACCAGTTCCAATAGACATTCGTGCATGTGAACTTGCCATTCATCCAAGGAAACATGCCCCATAACTGTTGTAACAGTCCATAAAAAACCCTCGATCAATTCAGAGACTGACTCAAAATTTTCAATGGACATTCTGCTAGACAAAGAGGTTGTGCTTCCAGGGGCATTTAAAGATGCTGCTATCTTTATATAATTTTCAAGAGCTGCAGAAAGCATAGGGATAATAGGAGGCAACAGATTCTGCGCAAGAAAATAACTCCTATTGGCAGGCAAAAACAGTACTACTCTAAGAAGCCGTACAAGATGTATGGTAACCTGGCAAGTTTCGGACCTAGAGGAGTGAGAAGCCGGTAGTGCTGAAGCAATGAAATCAAGCAAACCTGCTTGACGTGCTGCATGCAGCTCAGGTTCCTTGCCTTCCAAAAACTATTACAAAACAAAATTAAAAAAAAAAATTAATATACAATCCCAAATGAGTGTAACAAAAATGCACATCCAAGCAGCCTGACCCCAAGGAAAATCCTCATTCAAAGATATGTTTCAAAAGAAATTGTATAAAGTGCACATAATACAAGTGACCTATATTGTTTTCTTTTTTTTTGGTGCCGTGAACTATATTGTTAACACTTAACAGTGAAGATATTTCCACAATTAAAGGGCGTTGTCATCTCATTTATCATATCCGACATGACATACTAGTTGGGCCCAACAGGGCCCACCGAAGACTTGAAGCTAATGCTGATGGAATACTTATTGCTGTGGCAAAGAAGAATTAGAATCTCAATAGCTTATTTACAATCGATAAATAGTTGTTTCAGAAATAGCTCAACTATGGACTCAACAAACAATGCTTGTATTACTATTCTGAAAGATTAGCCACTAATATAAGGATTGGTCAAGTAAAGAAGATATTGAGATAAGCAATTATGCAAGAAATCTAAGCAAGGGAAGTCCTTTAATTGATAATATTCTATATTTATTAGTATTAGTAAAAAAAATACATTTAATAGATGAGGATTCAAGGAGTCTTTCAAGAAAACTAGGCAGCCAGGAAAAAACCGATAAATTACTATGATCAGTTTCTTCAAGCAATCAAGGCCAATTCCTTGTGTAACTTAGTAAAATCTCTTTGTGAGGGAGGATATGATTGACAAGCTGAGCAAAAGAGAGTTAAGGCAGCAGAAATGAGTATAGGGCCTTAAGGGATTCCTGAAAGATTATAGAGAATATTTTTTCAACAGCTTTCTTTATTTGATTCCCGAAATTTATGGGGCTGAGGAAATTTGATTCTTTCAAACATATTATCTTTAAAACAATGCTACATTTAAAATGCAGATGCTAAAATTTTTGCGATAATCAAAAACAATGATTAACAAATTATCTTTAAAACATATTGTCCATTTCCCTCGGCAAAACTTAGATGAGCAAGGTCAATAAGGGCCTGCTAAAACCACAAAAAGTTCTTATTTCTCAAAGCACAAGGAAAACGAATGCTTGAATGAGCTGACTAAGATATTGGAAAAAATAACAATAATTAAATAAGCTTTAGTATCAATCAGAATTTTGGTAACATATGTGATTCGGTTCTAAATCAAATTATCAGTAGCTTTGTCCAATTTAGGAGTATTCCTTCTTTTAACTTTAAAACGCACGTTCATTTCATTTAAAAAAAAATAAAAGGTAAAAGTTCTGGCATTGTTCTTTCTTTTACACCCTAATAAAAACATAGGTTGGAGTCTATTAGCAGTAACACCAATATTATTATAATTGTTCATATCTTTATCAAAATGACTCTAACCACACACATACCGTCACGCTGATTTATAAATATTCCAAAAGAAGTAAAGAACTAAACAATGACTAAGAGATAAATGAAGTCCAGAAAAACTAAGCAACACAGGGAGATGAATATGATAATTGCAGATTAGGATAGACAAGAGGCATTCTATGAATAATGTCAAAGTATTCTACAGCCCTAAGATGGGCTTGATATCTAGTGACTTGCTTGTGAAACAGTTAAACTGGGCTATGATTGTAATTCTTTTTCACAGTTTTCTCTTAACCTTCACTTGATCTTTTTACTTTTGGATCTTTTATAGGAAAACCATTAACATTTGAATTCCTCAGTTCTTCTATAAATCATTTTTTAGAAATTGAAAAAAAAAAAAAGCATGGTTGACTGGTCAAATGGAGAATGAAGCTTTCTGCAGAAAAACTGAAAAAGTACCTTGATCATATCACTAATTATTAGCCCAATGCTTGCTGCACCTTTTCTAGCTTGCCGAAGCCTTTGCAGTTCTTGAATCCATCTACCAATTTTGGCTCTAGCAGTTCCAATAATATTTCTGTGAGCAACACCTGCAGTCTCAGCACTAACTGAAGGCTCCGAGAATTCATATTTCAAAGCCATAAGCCTCTGCCTAATTTTTTTTATCCTTCGCTTCAGTGGTTGCTTCGGGGCATGATCATTAGCTCTAAGTGGAGCATTCACAATACTTGAAATGTGATTTGCTTGACAATCTTCAGCGTTACCAATTGAAGGAGATCTACACAGGCTATCCCTGTGTGATGACCTGCGCAGTGAAGGTGAAGATTGATCTCTAAAATCCATAGAAGCTCTCTCCCTTATCTGCTCCAAATAGAATTTTCGACGCTGTTCACTTTCACTAAGTCTCTCTGCCAATTTCTGAGCAAGCAGTTCGGCTTCCTCTTGTTGAGCTCTGGCCCTATATTCCAGCCGGCGCACTTGTTCTATAGCCCTTGCTTCTCGTGCTGCACTCGAGGCCTTCCGTTCCTCTTCTCTTCTTACTAGAGCCTCTTCTTTCTTTCGCTGTATCTCAGCAAGGCGTCGTAATTTTTCATCTTGTAGTTGTCTCCTGCGTTCTAATGCAGCTTCCTCCCGCGCCATATCCTCTTTCTGTTTGGTCTTTATCATCTGTCGTTTCTCAGCTCTCCTCAATTCTGAGTCATGAAGCTTCTGGCGCAGAATAAGCTTTTTGTTCTCTTCATTCAGGGAAGTAATGAAACGAACTTCATTAACTTTACTACTTTCGTCACCAGCCCTTCTGACAACTTCAGCAAGGTGAGCCTCATGCCTGGTTTCACTACGCTGGTGCCGAGCATGCATTCCTTCTCGCAGCTTCATAGTACGAACAGCCTGCCACTCATTAACACGGTTTAATTTCTCTGAGGTACGCTGTAGCCTTTGAACTCTCTCATTCTCCAGTTCACTCCTTATCCTCGTTGCCCTCGCATGTTTTTCTTCTGCTTCCTTTTTCAAGTCCAAAGCAGTTTTTTTCTTCTTTTCAGGAGACATGAGCTTATCATGTAAAACGCGTGAGCGTTCTACACTGCTCCTAAAAATGCCAGGTGAGTGTGAAACCCGAGAAGAAGGACGCGTCGGTGTTGCAAGGACATCCTCCCAATTTCTCTTTTCCTTCCAAGCATCCAAAGACTTCCATGACGCCATATTCCTTTTTTCTTTTTCTTTTTCTTTGTCAAGTAGGATTTTCCTTCTCTGCTGCTCAGTGCATTTAATATTTTTCTCAGCCTTAACTGCTGCTGACATTTTATCCTTTATCGGTCTCATCTGCTTGTCTGAGTCAGAAGCTGATCCAGCCTGTTCTTTCTTGTACCTTCCAGCAACCAAAGCAGGAGGGAGATTTTTTAAGGATACTTGAGGTGAAATACAATCAGAATCGCATGATCCAAACTGGACAATATATGTTTCAGTAGATTTACTTCCATCCGCATCCTGCTTCTCCTTTACTAAAGATCCAACGCCAAGATCTTTAACGCTACTGCAATGCTTCATCGGTTTCACAACTGATTCAACAGGATTCATCTCTTCATTTTTTTCTCCTGAATTACCCAAAACAAGACTAGAAAGGTCATTTCCAAATGCAGGATCTAAGCTTTTTCCATCACAAGCTAGAGAAGATCTAGTTCTCTGTTCTTGAATTTTCTTGAAGGTCTCAAGAGAAGAAGATAAAATCTCTGCTCTGTGAGGTGATGCCACCATTCTCCGAACCTGCAATCAAGATGTAGTGACTATCAACTATTACTTTGACTGCTAGAAATGAAATAAAGTAAAAACTAGTCTTCTGCTTTTAAATTTATGGGACCAAAACTGACTAAAAGATCAAAGTTCCCTTCTACATCATTCTGTGAGTCATTTCAGAAAAAATACCCTTTAGCATTTAAATTCGTAGCTCATCACATACATTATTAGGTCAGTTATTTCAGGCTTCAGCAACTGTTTTTCAATATGCTTCAAGATACTAATAATTTTCAGAAAAAACGCATAAGTAATGTAGTTTAGATGATATGTCTTCCCACATCGAACTTAATATCAAAATGAGTACTCCATGTTGGTTAAAATAAACACAAAAGGCTTTCATACCCAAATCAAAGTATCTATTTAGTTCATTCCTCCAAGCAACTATAATCTATTTAATTAATTTAGGTTAAACTTTATACAAAATAATAATAATAATAATAATAATAAATAATGAGGTGCATGAATAAGAAATTAGGGTTTTTCCACCGTATTAATTTGAATAAGTACATGTATGCACATGCACTAATGCACAAGAAAAGTCGAATCCCCCCCCCAAAAAAAAAAAAAAAAAAAAAAAAAAAAAATTTCCTCTACCATATTATTCCTTTTGACATTTGTACCAAACAAGCTAGATTCCTGACTTTAACTTCCATATAACACACGACCATCCCAGCTTTCCACATCAAAGTTAAACGACTGTGCATTAATTAATGTATATTTCATTTTTTTTTTCTCTCAGTAACCTATAGGGCCACTTAGTAAATGCTAATACACAAGGAAAATAGCAATAAACTGACCTCCCAAGACAGAGAATGAGGCCGACGATGGTCATTTTTTGGATTCATTAGTGCTCCATCAATTGATTGTTGAAAGGAACAGGATTTTGCATGCTCAAAACATTCAACTCTAGATTTCAGTTCTTTGAAATCAGACGCAGCTTCTTCAAGGACAAGAATAGCTTCTTTCATCTGTTCCAAGTCACATTCCAACTCGCAAAGAAGATAAAGTTCATCTACTGCTCTATTAAGATTCTCAAACAGAAAGCACCAAAGCCTTTGCCTGAACCTTTCCTTGCTTTCAGCAGATTCGATTTCTTCAACACCCGCAATGTAGGCGTTTGAAGAATTAGCCTCCACTTTGCCATTTGGTAAAATGTCATTAGTAACATCTGCAATCAATTCATCACCTGAAGGTTCGGGGCAAATTTCCTGAACAGGACGTGAAACTGAAGCTTGTTTGTCCTCACCCTTACTTGAGAGCCTGTCTTCAACTAGCGCTTCAGGAATGTCAACAGTACCATCATCAGATTTATCATATCCATGAGACGAAATGATTTTTTCAGCCCCTACAACATTAAAGAGACTATTTGCAGTACCAGGAATATTAAAATGTATTGCATCTGTTGCCATATTATTCACAGGCTCGACAGCATGTTCATCACAGACTTTCCTGATATTGGGATCGTTTATAATTGTCGTTTTGTTCTCTGCATCTAACAATCTTACATCTCTCGAAGGAAGCTCATCTAACTCTTTACAGATATCCAGATGTTCACTTGAGAAAGCCAATGAAGATGTTTCAACAGGAGAATATTCTGCATCAGTTTCCATTTTGTCATCCCGTCTTTCACAGCAAAATGAATCCCGGATAGCAATCTCACAAGCACTTCCAAACTCTTTATGACACTCCAATTTACCATCACCGAGATTTACAAACTTCACTTCAGGCTTATCTGTATTTTCGGTACATAACACTGTCTCATCGTCAAGATGTCCCCACTTGATCTTGGGGATTCCATCCAAATTTTTATTAAGCACTTTGTCATTTGATTCCATGACACTGGCGGATCTCAGAACAGGAAGCTTTGGAAGTTCAGTAACTTGATTAGCAATGCATTTGTCAAGGGAATGCACAACCTTCTCAGCTTCCTGTAGACGGAAATTAGAATCCTTTCCCTGTACTCGTGGTGGAGTGCCAAAGTCTCCTTTGACTTCGGAATGAGATCTTTGCACACGACAAGTCTTCCCACTTTTCCCATTAGCTGACGACTGATTCTTTGGAATACCTGAAGTGACTTTGCAGGAGATTTCCCCAACGAAGCCTTGAACAGAAAACTTTGAGCTAGCTCGATGCTTCTAGATAAACAGCAAAAATAACGTAGCAATTAGATAACTGCATTAGAAATGACATTGAAGTTTCCCATAAAAATACTGATACTAATTGCAATAACTAACATTATGGAGCTCAACTTAAAACACGAGAACTTTAAGTAACAACACAGTCTTTGTCTTTGTTCTTTTTTTTTTGTTCCTTCTAATAAGTTCCCTCACTTTCTTTCAACTCTCATTTCGTACATCGTAAAAATAAAACATCATTTCTTTCTTTCAGAGCAAAATTGTGAATCAATACAAAACAAAAAAAAAAAAAAAAAAAAAGAACAAGGCCTCAACCCCGAATTAGTTGGGCCGGCTACAAGGCGCAAAAACTTGAGAATTTCATTTCCAATAGCTGTTAGAGAAAGTGGACAACAATGGTGTTGTTTTTGAAAAGTATGCATTTGGGGTTTGGAGCATTTTAGAAAAACTTTTTTCAATCCTCAATGGTTTTTTTTTTTTTTAATTATAGCCGAGGGTATCCGAGCCACCACCGCCGACGAATCCCTCAAGGTTTATGAGGGCGCCTCTACCACTAATCCAGAGAGGTCAAAAGAGAAATAGTGTAATTGTTGCGAATCAAACCCATCCCATCTGCCTTAGTTAGAGTAGTTAGGCCCTCATCGAAGCCACTACACCCCACCCCTTGGGGGGCCATCCTCAAAGGTTACAGTGGTGCAATAGCAAATGAAGTAAAATTTAGACACTATTTTATTTCTTCTACAGAGAACAAATCGCCGCGAATTCGTAAAAAGTTGACCTAAGAGATGATCAATGCAGATTTCAAAATGGAGAACTGAATGTAAAAAAAAAAAAAAAAAAAAAAAGGAGAAATAGAACACAAGAGAGAACCTTTTTGACGAGAAACCATCCGGAACCCTGATCATCTTCAGCTTCAGCTTCACAATCGTTCTCCATAGACCCAAAATCAAGTCAAGTCCTCGAATTTACCACAACAAGAAAAAGGGATTTACTGATTCGAGAGACCAAAACCCTGGAAGAAATCAAATGCGAAAAGTCCTCTACAACCTAGGAAATGCGCACAGTATTGGTGATGTGGTTTACAGCAAGAGCGAAGAGTGAGAATGTGAGGAAAGGAGGGGCGCGTACTGAGCCTTCCTGAGCCCAGTCTACCGCGCGAGGCAATCAGTTGCTATCGGTGACGCGGATCCTAGTCCCTTTAAAAAAAAAAATTTATCAAGTTATTTTATAGATTGGAGCGTAAAGCAAGGAAAATGAAGATGCCCGCTATGAGCACCCCACCAATTCATGAAGGCACCTATATTTTTTCTCATTTTCCCATCTAAAATGTAAATGACTATTTTGCCCCTTCATATATACTCACTCAAACCCCACAAACCATTTTCAAAGCAAAACTGGGGCACCCCGCCACCTTGGATCACAAGTGAAACCTAAAGCCACAATTGTGTTTGTCGAGCGTGTATCGATTCTTGCGTCTTGACTTCATCCGACAGCGAGGTAACAATGTTTGACAACCATACGAAGCTTTGAAGGAACTGTTTTTTGGATCAAAAACTGTGAAATTGATGATTTGGTTTGTCAACGTAGGGTTTCTCAAATTTTCAGACGTTTTTTCACGGGCGCTATTGATTCGGCCTCGCAGGACCGAGAGTTATGCAAACGTCTCAGTCAACATCCACCGAGAAAGGAATAAAAGTCTCGGTAATGGACAACCGAGAGAAATGCTACATTCTCGGTTGTATATCACCGGCAGGACATAAACTATACACTTCGACTTACTCTCGTGATGTGGTGACCGAGACGACAATAAAAGTCTCGGTAATGGACAACCGAGAGATTCTACATTCGCGGTTGTACATCACCGACATGACATAAACTATACACTAATGGTTACTCTCGTGAAGTGGTGACCGAGATAACACAATTACTCTCGGACATTCGTTGCGAGACGTGTAAACTATTCTCGCTGTCGGCGAGAACCACGAGTTCCTAAAAATTTTCCTCGGTCTCGGCCATGCTTGGCGAGATCAGAAAATAAACTCTCTCGCCTGTGTGGCGAGAACCACGACTTTCCAATAAATGAACCATTGAATGCACCGCCACACAAACATAACAACTACTCTACCAAATGCAACTTAATTAGAATATCAACGTACCTTCAAACGATCGATTTCACGACTTGAGTGTGTGAACGAAGAACTTGAACCGAGCCCTAATGTGGAGACGAAATCGACCAATACCTAGAGCCTTCAAACTCGAAAAACGTCCTACAACAGAGGAGAGACACGGAGAGGAACGAAGACAAATGACTCTCGGGATTGCTTGCTCGTTCGTTCAAGAGAGTATTGGTTGCTTCAAGAGGACGGTGGTGGGGTGGTGGGGTGCCTCTGTTTTGAACGATGGGTATTTTCGGGATTTCGGCCCTAATTTTTGGGTGCCCTTGGTAATATGTTTTGTGCCCTCAACAAGAGGGTGCCTTCATGAATTGGTGGGGTGCCCATAGCGGGCCTCAAAATGAAAGTGACTGTTAAAAAAAAAAAAAAAAAAAAAAAAAACCTTTCTTGCATACTCCTCCCACGGGCAGACTCCTCGCGCGGCCCGCGCACCATGAGCGCGCCGCCGGCTCTCTCTCAATCTTGTTTGGCTCTCTCTCAATCGCTCTTTTATTTTGTTGTCTGATTTTCAGTTTGTTTGTAGTTTCGCGTCTTTCCTTTCCTTCTACTCTCTCTCTACTCTATTCTTACCTCTTCCCTTCTTTTGTCATATTTTGTGTTAAGAAAAGGGATTTTGAGGGGAAGATCTGAGATCTGCACAGGGAAGCACAGAGAAATAATGCTTTTGAGAGATCGGGCAGTATAGAGCTTCGCCTCGCCAAATCTGCCTGAAGTCCAAATTTGGTTCCATGACAGAGCCCGACGGCGGAAGGCGATGGAGGTGTCGTAGGAGGAAGAGAACATATCGACTGTCGATCCTCGCGGCATTTCAACTCTTGGTGTTTGCCTCTTACTCTCAGCACCATGTGGTCTCTCTTATCTAATATTTAAGTTTTGAAAGAGGTGGATGCTATATAAAGTTTGGTGGAGCTTGATGGTGAAGAATATGGTTTTTTGGTAGTTTCTCTTCTAACTTTCTGTAAGCATTTGATTAAGGTTAGGGTTTGTGTCTGGTCTAGTTGGTCTACGTTTCTTTATAGTCATTTTTGCTCCTGCATGCGTGCAGATGTGCCCGCTGTTGGGGTTTATCTCCTCATTGGTGGGGTTATCGTTGTTTAGGACTTATTGTTAGTGTTTCCTCTAGAGGGTCGTCTTCCCTTTTGTCAAGGTTTTTATCCGGATTAGTTCCGGCTTTCTTTCCTAATCAATCAGACCTTAAAGTCCGTTGATAGTGGATACAATGAGGTTTATCACCTCCTTCTTTCTCGTGGAGATCGAGTGTCAATATTGTAACATGAATGTAATGGTTCTCATTATCGATGCAATTTCATTGTGCCTTGACAAAAAAATGAAAGTGACTGGTCTAAGCAAACTTTTTCATTCGTTTGTTTTTTCTTTTTCTTTTTCTTAACAATAACAATAACAACAACAACAAACCTTCAATCCCAGACTTTTCATTTTGTAAGAGAATATCAGAGTCAAAGTCATATTGAACATGAGAGATTGTTAGAGTGTCACGTGTTATATGTATTTGTAAACAAATATTTTGTTTAACAGTTGGAGTTGTTAAGTCATTCTGTTAGTGTCACGAGTGACTCATTAGCTCTAACTGATTGTCTACAAATATTATGTGAACATTGTTGTAATTGTTAAGTGTTGAGAAGCATTAGTAAAGATATTTTCTTGTGTTTGCTTCATCTTCAACCTCTATTCAGGTTTTCTCTTGTTAGGGAAAATGCACACATTCATTTTTTAATTAGGATCCTAACACTCTAGGTTAAGATTGAGTCTTGTTCTTGAGTTTTTGTGTGGGGTTTATGTTGGAATAAACGCGTGGTTTAAGTTGGTTTCATTAACTGAAACTTTTGGATAACTATCAAATAGTTATCTTTGTGGGATAAATTAGTTTTATCTCCTTTAAATCAAAAATAAGATAACAACGTAAGTTTCTCTCTAAAAGATTGCAAAGTATTTAGGCAGTGGTTCTTGGACATGTTCCCAATTGGAAAAGAAAGTCTTTTTTATGTAGTAGACCCAATTGCTTTGAGAATGAGGTGGTGGTGGTGGTGGTCGTCGTCGTCGTCGTCGTTGTTGTTGTTGTTGTTGTTGTTGTTGTTGTTATTGCTGCAATGAAAATAAAAATAAAATGGGCTAGTTTTTTGTAGTGGTTCAATTAGTAGATTGAATTATACCTCAATATGCATGACCGACTACGTATAATCGAGCCAAATGTTGTATTATATATAAAACCTTGTTTTCATGGCATGGAACAAGTAAGCTAATGTTGATGGTGTTACTTTCCGTGACTATCTAATCTATAACGAGCCTCACTTTTTTGTGTTGACACGGGTCAAGCAAATTAATAATTTTATATTAGAAAACATTTGTTTTTTTTAACCGCTAATTACGATAGCATGAGTAACTGCATTATCAAGCTTATTTTCTATACATAAAAAGATAATTAATACTAGATACTATTGTAAACGTACTTTAAATATAATAAAATATAGATTCGTTATAGAATTATCTGCGTAAGCGATTATCTAATTGAAATACCTTAAGCATTACACTAAAACCTTATCGCTCTCATGAGCCTCAACACATTCGACATTTTATTTGATGGTACAAGTATTATTTTATAGGCTTGAGGGATAAACTTTAAGCTTCTCATATTAATATTAATTCTCATCAAATTAGTAACCTAAAAGAAGCTCAAAAGACATAAGGTAGTTCATAAATTACGTAAATTGAACATAAGTTTATGAGACACATAATGGCCACACATTCTCCCACTTGTCTCATACTTCATTTCAATATATGGGTTACATATATCTTAATGGTTCTCCGATTGACACACATAATCAAACATCACATAACTTTTATATTAGCGCGCATATATGTTTGTTATCTTGATGCGTGCTGCAAGTATAACGGCTAGCTTGTAGTGATAGTGTTCTTAACTTACGTTCACTACAGATATCGTCCTCGTGGAAATGTTTATGCTCTAGTTAATTACCTATTTAAATTTGGACTGTTGCTAAGGAATTCTTTTTTAATTGGTTTTATACTAATTAAACTAATCTACTAATTAAACTAATCTAACAAATCAATTTAAACTTTACATGAACTCTTATATTAAGGATATATTAGTTCATGACTTCACCTAGGTAATTTAATACTATGCTTTTCAACAAATTTTACATCTTAATATGTTATGTGCAATGCCTAATTAGAATAAACAAATTTCCTTCAAATCTACTTCAACCCACTATCGTGACGAAAAAAATTATAATGTGCAAACTAGAACTTGACATATCGGTGTTAATAACGTAAGCTCTACATTGCTTTAAGTCTCAAATCTTTGGATTCATAACCAACTAAGTTTACTATCTGTGTCTCCCCAATCAACAACTATCGCTTGATGTTGTGTATTTTATGGTTGTACTGTTCACGTCCGGATTAAGAGCTTCAATGGCCATGATAACTCATAAAACCTAACTTCATTAAACACGTGATCAAGATGACTAAAGCATTACACTTAGAATCAATTCAAATTCTAACAATTGCACTTTTTATAATCATTTTTTACTCATGTTCAAAACATAGCATTCATATCATAGGATCCATATTGGGGCATGTGCCCTAGGTCAATCTACAAATATTGTTTATCTAATAATTTTAGTTGATAAAATTGAGGTTTTCATTTGTTGTTTTATTATAAGTGATTGCATGTTTACCTTATAATAAGATTCATGTGTATTTGTTGAAATATCATAAATGTCCCTAGTCGATCATTATACTGGGAACTATAATGAATTAAGACTAGTGTGAATATTGATTGATGATCATGTGATGATCATGCGTATAGGGATACGAATCGAGATCATGAGTACTTGTTAGGGAACAAGGTACTCGACCGACCCGTTATGAGAGCACCACATGGATTAAGTCATCGGTGTTACTCATGATAGGTATATCATTTAGTCATTCGACTTGAGATTACCATAGACTTCAATATTAGGAGCATGGTAATTTGACACAATCAAACATTGTCTTTAACTGGACAATTATAAAGATTGTGATTGGTTACCATGTGAATAATATGTGAAGGTGTGTAATTAAAATAGAATTTGTCACTCTTGTATAGAGATATATCAGTGGATCCCTCGATATGATAAACTAATAATGGTCAAGTCTATGTGAATTGATATGATCAATGTCACTTGGATGTTTTCAGTTTACTTAAAGATCGAGACTAGTACGATTGAACATTAAGGGTGATTTTTCATGCCTTATATTTAGTCAAATGATATCGCACGACAAAAGGATATGATATATGTTATTCATTAGGTTGTATTGGTTTTGATAGTCATGCTACTTGGGTAGTCATAATCCCTTGCTAGAGACCGCTTATGACTTTTGTACCAAAATGGTTTTGGTTCATTGCCAATGTCGCATGAACATATTAGGTCACACACAAAGAATGATTTTATGCAATTTCAATTGGTCCAGATTAATGAATTTTATATGATAAAATTCATGACATAAAAGCCCTTACGATTTGTTATATGATAACTTATTAATAGGGGCGTTTGTGTAATTTGCTTAAAATGCCTAAATATAATAGTTGTATTATGAATACGATTTTAAGTGAGGGCTTATCTACATATATAAATAAAGGGTGAAACCCTAAAAAGAAATAATATTTTCGTTTTTTTATTTTCGAGATCTTTGAATTTCCGGGAGAGAAAAAAACGTTTTCTATCTCTCTTAGGGCTAGCATTTCAAATTGTGGTCACCGTTCGTGTGTGGATTTCTGATAGAGGACGGACAATTGAACATCTTGAAAATCGAACGATCAGAGAAGGAAATCACAGATTAAGATATGATTTACTTTTTAGATCTAGTTTAATGGAAATTATTTTTTGATCTTGTTGGGGGGTTTTTCAAAAATTGTTTTGAATTTTTCGCTGCGTATGAACCCCAAAAAACCCAACAATCCATTGATCCCTAAGATAAATAGAGTACTCACACTTTATTAAAATACACATATCACAATTTATAATGGTAATCACTGCAAAGCAGAGATGAATATAAATATTACCTTGAATTAATTAATGAAACTAAACTTGAATTGCAAACGTGAAGTTTTCAATGTTTTCTTCACAAAAAATCTTAAATACTCAAACTCAAAGTAAACCCTATGCTAAATTACTCTAATGGTGGCTAATAGTTGGCATGTAATGAGTTTATCATGTTCTAATACCTATTTATACCCCTTAATAACAATTAGAAACTTTACCTTACAATTTAACTTGAATTAAAACTATAACTTTCTATTTTCTGCATGTATGGCGTTCTCACTAAAACTCGACGCCGTGTCTTATAGGCCACTGCGCCACTGAATGCATATATTTTAACTCCCTGGGGCCTCGGCGCTGTCACTACCATATCGGCGTTGTCCCCTTTGAACCACAGCACTGCCACTACGTCAAACTTCTAGACTTGGCTTTCTTCACTTTCTCATCTCTCCCACGTTATGCCTTTCCTTCCCACGCTATGCCTTTCCTTCCCACAACTTCAACATGTGTAGCCACGATGCCAACATGTTTTAACGGTTTTTACTCTGTTTCTTCTCGTTTTCGATCATTTCCTTCATTTACACCTTAATTTCATAAAAATGCAATAATACAATGAATTAGAGCTCATTTACGGATATTTATACTAAATATAAGACTAAACTAGCCCTATATATGTACAATTAATTACTTATCAAATACCCCAAAACTTAGGATTTTACGTGTCCCAAGGAAATGTGTATTCTACTAAGTCTCCTAATAACTAATTCTTATTCAATTTACATTGTTCATGAAGTATCATTTGATTCACTAAGTTTTAAGTTAATATTCCACTCAAGAGTTTTTCTTTGCAAAAACTTGTAATTTTAAGACATGTAGCTTTAAAAATACATATAACTTCACTTTTGAAACATCATAGTAGATCACAACCAAAAACCGTCACTACTGATAAGTTTGTTTTATCTCAACACTCAAGTAGCAAGTATGCAATTTCATGATTTCTCATTAAGCTCGGGAATTCACAAAAAATCATAGATAAAACTTATTTTTAGTAGATTTTAGTACTTCAAGAGTCTTTAGGACTAATATAGTTGGAAATAAAACTTAACTTAATTAGCTACTCATACTCGAGCTACATCTTTTGTTAAATAGTTTTATTTTACTTCCGACTTCTTTTCTCTATTTTTATTTTCCTCTCCTCCTTCTTCTTCTTCTTTTCATTTTTATTTTTACAATCTCTGCTCCTTTTCCTCTGGACTTCATTCTTCTCACTTTTTCCAATCATCAATTTTTTTACTCCATTTCCTATAGAACTTGTGAGATTCTCTCATTTTTTTTTCTTTTATTTCTAAAACTCTTATTAGCACTTCCCACTTTCACTTAATCAAGTAAGTTAACTCCAACTTTTAGTTTACAATGTCTATTTCTTCCCCCACTAAGTTTTTATTTGCTTTGTATTTTTAAGTAAGATTCACACTTATAGAATCCTTAGAGATCTAACATTTTTCACAAGAAGCATTCTAATTTCTTGCTTTTGTTTCAAGTTTAAGGTCTTCCCTAACTATAGGTCTCTAACCATGAAATCACACTGTTATTTGCTACATTTCATTATTGTTCTTCTTCGAAATTTAAAAATACTATCTCGAGTTTCATATCAACAAGATACTTGTAATATACTCATACACAATTAAATGCATGAACATGAAAATGAACTACTTATTCATTACATATTACTATATAAAACCTAATTTATACTACTTAAACATTTATATAGTAAATAAAAATGAAAAATTTAGATACTGCATGCTTTCCTCCTCAAGTGCTTCAGATTAAAAAAATTTAAACGATTATACCTACAGTGTTTATCATTATTTTTCAGCCTATCTTATCACTTCCCATAGTGTAGTGTAGTGTCGATGCCTCCAAACCTTGTCTTCAAGGTTTAAAAATAAGCCCGAAACATGAAAATACTAAAACACACAAAAATATATATAATAACACAAGTTATAATAAACTAAACTAAACATAGAAATTAAATAACTAAATAGTTAATAAAATATCCCAAAGTTAAACATAAATGATATCAATGTCACTCTCAACTCCCCAGTCTAAAGGATTCCTATTACACTGACTTCAAGACCGCGCGTCGTCGTCATCATTTGCATCATCAGCTCCAGCGTATGATGGTATCAAAAGATGTTCCACTATCCTGCTTTGCACGAAATCTGGATTGCACGTAGTTCGATGCTGCTGAAAAAGCCCAATGATCTATTAGTAGGTCTCACCTGTCCACTCCTCTCATATCTAATTAAGTCCCTCTGATGATCAACAAACAACATGAAATTGTGATGCTCGTTGTTGAGTCGTTAATTATGTAATATTATATATAGGTTATTTATATATTTTTATTGTCAAGTCTCCAAAATACTAGCCTAATTACGTTTATTTATTATTTTCGGGGTTAACGGAGTGCGTAGTTGAATTCGTGGCGGAAAAATACTCAAAATGGAGTATTTACTTGCAAGATCGGATGCTAGACAATTTGCCTCGAAATACGCATTGCGCGGTGGGTCGAATAGCGATAAGTATGTCTCACCAATAAGAAGATGCCCCGTTAGTGCCACGCGTCACACCACTGCCAAGTGTCGCGCGCTATTAGTCCACAACACACATAAAGCCGGCGCCACCAATGGGAAATCGCCACGTCACCGGGATAACCACGTCACACACAACCTTTTCTTCTTCGCGTTTCATCGACCTATCGATCGGCCTCGCGATGCGTGCCCGCACAGACTCCCAGTATTTCGCGCAAGTCGCACGATTTCTTCCTCCGCCACGTCATGCCACTTGGTAGGCTCCCATTGGTCCAGCTTGTCACGTTGAGGTGTCTCCACCAATCACGTGCAGCCACGTTTCGATGACTCGGTCACAGCAGCGTCATCACAAACAACCCTCGTCCAATCGCTGCTCGCCACGTCATACATGCCAGCAAGCCCACCCAATCAAATTTTGACACGTGGCAGGGGATGGGAGCAAATTCATGACAGCCGTTTGATCGTCCTCGGCGCACGCGTGACAAATAAAAACAGAGGCAAAATGCACATGAGGGATCATCTTCTATTCACTATTCGGCCTCTCGTCGAACTCGCTCCCCCATTTTTTTATATTTTTCTTGGTTCTTGGTGTTCTTCAACTATGCGAGGCTAAAACCTCTAGCCTAGGCAAGGCTTGCGAGGAGGTTCGATTGTGCGTATCAAAGGATTTGTGAGATTTAAATATTTTAATTTCAATCTTTTCATTATTATTTTATTTTCTTTGGTATTGTTTTAATAATCAAGGTTAAACACTGGTTTAAATCTTGATTTACTCGCCAGTAGGTCGTAAGCATCCGTACTTGTGCAATAAGACCACACTAGTGGCATTCGACCATACCGATTGATTAGACCCTTTTGGGACCGGTTGAATACCTTAGAAATCTAGGCTAAATTGGACACACGAGTGATCCGGTTGTCTAGGTGTAGTGCCTTCACAAAGCCCATTGCGGTCAACACATTAAACCTAATTCACTTGAATATATGGTTGTGTGTTTGATTAGAGAAATAGTCACCGTCGTACCTTGGCTATCGAGATTAGGAAGTGCGAGGAACCGCGTACGTTACCGGTTCTATAGCTACACTATGATATTTTGATTAGCATATTTTACATAAATCGACGACCAAATCCAATCTTTTATCGAACTGAACTTGTATGTCTTGACCTAGGTATTTTTATTCATTATTTTCAAATTTATTTCCATTGCTTTAGTTATTTTGTTTATATTTAGATTAGTTAATTAATTCATTCTCTCAAAACCCCCGATTTCCCTTTTTGTTCTTTTTAAACCTTAGAAAGATTACCAATCCCTGTGGGATCGACCCTTTGCCACTATTCTACAAAATAGTTGGTTTAGGTATTTTAATTTTATTGACAAGTTCGGCGCGCGTCAATTTTTTTTAGCGCTTGTTTAGGGGATTGGTCTTTTTTCTTTCTTCGGTTATTTATTTTTTATTTTTATTTTTTTATTTTTATTATTTTGTATCTAGTCCCTTGTTCTTAACATGTATGCGAGGCAACTCACGATGGCCTCCTACCCCCACAATTATGATCAATTCGAAGACTCACATTATTATAATGTGAATGGGGTAGGTATGTTATATAATGGACATCAATTTTCTAACATGCATTCTTTTGTGCAACAGGTCGAGGTTTGCGAAATTTGTGAAGATTATTCTCATTCCACATATGATTGTCCGTATTATCCAAAATATGAGAATTATCAATATCCTAGCTATGCATCGCCACAACCCGACTTCTATGGGCTCATGCCAAGTCCACAGATTCCTCAACAAAGCACCTATTTGGAAGATATGATGAAAAAATTACTAGATGATCAACAACGATTTCATGAAGAGCTTCAACAATTTTCGCGTGAGTTTCCAAGCTTGCAAAACTTGGAAACTCAATTTATTCAAGTGAATGCCACACTCCAGAATATGTTTGACGAGAAAGAGTTGTGTAATACACAACCAACTTCTTACTCAGAGGAGAATGTGGATGTTGATACATTGAGTAATGTTGAGGAGAATGTTGATACACCGGTGGAGAACTACTGGTGCGCAACAACGCAAGGACTTGAAGTCCTTCAAATTGAGCCGGACAAGTCCATTGCACCGAATGATGATGATGACGCCGCGTTAGAAATTGGAGTCATTTCAAAACGGCCAGAGGAGCCGCAGATAGAGAGCAAGGAAGACCAACCCCTGGTGTTGGTGAAATCACCCACCCTCCCATGCATATTAGTTCGACCTTATACGGGGTGGAAGTAAAGGAGCGTTCGCAGATTTTCTACACTCGCGACACCTTTGTGTTGGATGACCATGATATGACAGATTCGTTTGTGTTAGAGGTCCCGAATGAGCTCCCAATTACGAAAGAGGGCGTGCATGCTTTGCATTGCCCAAATATGTTGATGCGCCATTTGTTGTTGACATCTCCAAAGGAGAGGGCATCACGTGATGAATCACAATAAGTCTAGCCAAAGACTTAAAAGAAAGGCGCTCGTTGGGAGGCAGCCCAACTTTGTTTTATTTTTTATTTCTTGCATTTATTTCAGTTTTAATTTAGTTTTAGTTATTTTTATGTTTAATAAAGCCCTAACTTGGTCTCTTGGATTTTTACAGGTGTGATGAATGTTTGATGAGCACTGATGGCACTAGACCACCCCCTGAGTCTTGCTAGGTTTGACTATGGATTACATTATTTTTGGAGTAATTTGAGCATATTTTTTTTTAGGAATTAACATATTATTAGAGTTTTAGGTGTTTTGAGACTTGGTTGGGACATATCCAACTTAAGTCGCCACATTAGTGGCGGGTCTTTAAGTAGATCCAAAACCCTGAACCTCATTCCATCATCTTGTTGACTTCACCCGTAGTTGAAAGACTCAGGCTCGCAAGATTTGATATGAATCATTTGAATTAACTCCCATGCTTATTATTTTTTGCTCTTATTATGATAATTTTATTTCATAGTTTCCTTAGTCACCTAGACATTCGAGATTTAAGCATTCACTAGTTTTTGGAGACTTTTGTTATGCGTGCACTTGTATCATCTTCTTATTTTATCCATATTCTTTTTCACCACTATTCTTTGTCTTTTTGTTTTATGGATTCCTTGACTTGTTTTGAACCTTGAGGACAAGGTTCGGAATAAGTTTGGGGGTACTTTAGGATTTGTGGATTGTGTAGGATGGATTGATTTGCGAAAGACCGCAGGTGAGATCATTTAAATTTTTTTCAATTATATGCGGCTATATGTGGTTGTTGGACGGTATTGGTGGTGTTTGATATCTCTTATTCATTCATTTCTTCCATTTCTTTTCTCTCCATACTCATCTATCTCACTTCGTTAGGAGTTGATACACTTTCATGCATGTATTTAGTATAGTTTTCATTATTATATTGTTTAGAGTCACTCGAAACTTTGTTTCATGCCTTTGGTTGTGGATGAGTACATTATGGTTGCCTTTTTGACTTGAAACTTAAGAAAAAGTAGGAGAAATACTCACTCGAGTCCGTAGCTCAAAGATTTTTATGATTTCATAATTAGGGATATAGTATGATGGTTAAGTCTTGTGCTAGATACCAAAATGGGTAGACGGTTGAAATTGTGCAAGTGATGAGACTTTAACCCACATTGGGGAATTTGCTTGATTATAGTAAAAGTGAGAAGGGCTAACATGAGTTTTCAAAATATAGAGAGTCCCACAAGTTTCCACAGGAAATGGAGCAGGGAAACTTGTGGTGGGAAAAAGTGAGGAAAGTGGTCCATAGGAAATGGAGCAGGGACCGTATCATTTGAAAAAAAAAAAAAAATTGGAGAAGAAAAAAATAGAGAGTATACATATAAAATGAATAAAGGCGGAAGAGTATGGAAACTCCTCAAATAAAAAGATTTAGCTCGAGTGCTTAAAACTAGATCAAGTGAGACTGTAAACTTGCGTACTTGAATGTATAGACCAAGAAAACCCGCGAGTTGATAGCTTTTGTCTTGACCGAGTCTTTGTCTTTAAAGTGTGATCTTAATTGTGTTTGGGTTGCGGTTCTTGACATATCTTAACTCCGAAATTTCTTAAGTGGCTTGTTAACTTGGCAACTATGTAAACCAAAGGAACTCCATGAATTCTCCGAATCGGGTATATGATTAGTTGAGTCTGTACATATCTATATTACGAGTCTAGTTTATTTGCGTGTTTGTCATTTACACCTTTGCTCGGGACGTGCAAAATCCTAAGTTTGGGGGTATTTGTTGAGTCGTTAATTATGTAATATTATATATAGGTTATTTATATATTTTTATTCGTTAAAATCCTGTCTGTTGCTCTATCCTCTCCATATCCTGCTCATATCTCAACACAACTGCGTGGTAATACACCCTATCCTTTTCGTATTGTCTCTGCATTTCTACTATCCACGTTTGTCTGATGACGTGGAATCAAATTCTCTGATGGTTGTACTGAAGCCTGTGGTGGAGGAAGTGGTGGAAAGGCCTCATGACCGTCCAAGTCCTGCTCTCCAATCTCTAGGTCTACAAACTCGTAGCCTTCAGCAAATAGCTGATATTGTCGCTCATCCTCTTCTTCATATCTTTTCTTTTCTAGTTCTTGGGCTAGTTCTATTGTTGTTGCCACCTGATCCTCTTACCTTTTGGCCAACAACTCGATCTCAAGTCTAGCTCCCTCGGCTCTCTCTCTCTTTCCACCTCGGAGTCTTGATAACCAAGTGGTGATTTCAATATGGGCATGAAGGCTTCATCCATGGTTGGTTGGGCCTCTATATCGAATTCTTCATCATTTCTCAATCTCACTCTCGCCTTTAAGCACAACTGAGTAATCAAGATAGGAAACAACAATTTGTTGTCTCTTTCAGACATGATTGATTCCCTCAGACTGTTGTAGATGATATCTCGGATATTGATTTCCCCTCTCTTTGTAATCTCATAAAGACAAGTCGCTTTCGGCTTATTGATCTCACCCTGCTGAGAAGTGGGATTAACGATGCAATAAGAAAATATTGTCACATTCTGTAAAATCTTCTAACACTTCCCTTCTTAATGTGCTTCACATTCTCAGCTCCTATGACCTATCCTTGTTGTCTTGGGACAACCAATGCATTCTCTACAACTCTAAAAGGGTATAGGTTATAGGGTCTCTTATATGACTTCTTCGGGAAAGTTTATTATGATCCATACAAGCTTAATTCCTCAAACCCATAGAAAGTATTGATCTCACGTATATTCAAGGGAACAAAAATCCCTCACCTTCACTGGCTCATTCTTAGTCGTGAACTTCGTATTAGCATAAAATTCAAAAACAATCTCACTCACTCCTTTAACATCATTTGTTTTATAATCTCGAGTGAGTTGCTCCCAATTTTGTCGCCTAGTGAAATTATTTACTCTTTTATCGTACTTGGCCTGTAAATTAATCCCTCTTTCCCAATTCTTTACCATCGAAAAAGACAACCTTCTTAGCATCATCACCCTCATCGAACTCATCGTGATCTTTCTATCTCTCTTGTATACAAATTTGCTTTAGCAGTGCTCAAGAATAGCTGCCCAAGTATTATAGACACATCATCATCCATATTGTGGTTCATGACCTTAAAATTTGTGATGAATGTGAATCTACCTACTTTCACATGCACATTCAAAACTCTTCTTATAGTAGGTATCAAGTTACCATTAGCTACTTGCAAATTCGTCGTATCGGGACAATTGATCTTCTAGTTGGCGTGCAACATGTCCATTAGTGGCATGACATTGACTGAGGCTCCCGTATCACATAAAACGTTTCAAACCAGGTGTTTGTCAATGTTTATATGTATGCTTATCTCTCCATGATCTCTCCTTTTGATAGGTTGAAGTCATAGGATGAACTTGAGTTTTGGTTCCAGTTTCTTTGGAACCAACTTGATGTCATTACCCATAAACCAACTTGATGTCATTGCCTATGGGTCTTCTTCGGAAGGTCCTTCATCTTTTTGCTTGACTTTAAATTGTTGCTTCCCTTTCTTTTTCTTCAAGGCATTGATTCTTTGTTTCTTGAAACCATCAAGCTCTTGTTCCCTCACTTCTGTTCCGTAAAACAGCTTAACTTTTTGAGCATTTACTTTAAAGTTTTTCCGCTGTTGGTTATTAACTATACCATTCCATAAGGCTAAGTAGCAACAACCTTGAATGGTCTTGACCATCGTGATCTCAATTTGCCCGTAAACAACTTCAATCTTAAATTGAATAACAATACTAGTTGTCCTAGCTCAAAACATCGATATTCAATAATTTCATCATGCCATTGTCTTGATTTCTTTTTGTATAGCTTGGCATTTTCGTATGCGTCCAATCTATACTCGTCTAGTTCCATTAGTTAAAGTAATCTGGCCTTCCCTGCAGCTCGAAAATCCATGTTGAGCTTTTTTATTGTGTAGTATGCTTTATGTTCTAACTCTACTGGTAAGTGACATGCTTTTCCATAAACCAACCGATACGGAGATGTGCCAATTGGTGTTTTGAATGTCGTCTTCTATGCCCCCAATGCTTCTTCAAGGTTGAATGCCCAATCTTTTCTATTAGTGTTTATAGTTTTTTCCAAGATCAGTTTCACTTCTCTGTTACTTACTTCGACTTGTCTATTTACTTGCAGATGATAAGAAAGTGAGGTCTTGTGCCTAACTCCATATTTCTGTCTAGGCATTTCGAATCGATAGAAGATATTTTTCTATATGAACTTTATGACCATTTTTGTGTCATTGGTTGCAGTTGCTATGGCTTTTACCCATTTGGATACATAATCCACTACTAACAGTATATATTGTTTCCCATTTGAAGTAGGGAATGGTCTCATAAAATTTATTCCCTAAATGTCGAAGAGCCTAATTTATTGAAATGTGGTTTGTGGAAACTTTTGCCTTCTAGAAATATTTCCTGTTCGTTGGCATTCATTGCAAGTTTTCACAAAAATATATGAATCTTTAAATAGGTTTGGCCAGTAGAATCCACATTGTAATACTTTAGATGCTGTTTTTTGTGCTCTAAAATGTCTCCCATATGGTGATGAATAATGCCTACGAATTCATGCTCTGCTACATATCGTCGAATTAGTCCATCGTTACATCTATTAAATAGATGTAGCTCATCCCAAAAGTATGACTTCACATCACTTAGGAGTTTCTTTCATGTTGCATTTGTTAAATATGGAGGAAACACTATGCATGCCAAGTAGTTAACGTAGTCTGTGAACCATGGTGCTTCTCTCTTAACCTTAACCTTTTGCACTTCTTCTTATTTCTTTGGCTTCTTGATTGCCATTGTAGTGACCTTTTTCGGCTTGTATATCACTTATTCTTGTATTGGCTCATTTGTTGCCGTAGTGCTCATCATGTGAATAACACTTACGTTCTCTTTGGGATTGGTGATGGTGTTGCTAGGAAACTGTCCTTCTTTCCTCGAGTTCAAGGCTATAGCAAGTTGACCAATTTGTCTCTCTAGGTTATTAATGGATTGTGATTGCTCATTATTCATCCTCTTCATAGCTTGTTTTATTCCTTCCATCTCTTTCTTGTGCTTCTCATGGCGTTCCCTATTGCTCACGTCTATGGCTTGTAAATACTTCTCAGTTGAATTTAAATAAGTCATCTCTTCACTCTACCCCAGATTCCCCTGTTAGACTTGTTGATCGAATCCTTGAGGTAACTTCAGTACATTATCATAATCTCCATATGAGAGTTTGGGTTGTTGCTGTTGTATCCTTGATAAAACCATTGATGAGCCATTCTTCTCGGCCTGAAGTTGTTCCCGTAGCCTTGATTGTTCATGAAGTTGATGTCATCACATTCCATTCCCTACTGTATGTCTATTTGGTTAACCACCATGCCTTAACGATTAATGGGTTGTTACTACTTGTGGACCTTGATGTCCCATATGAAGTTTTGACATTTGACTACTTAGACTTGATAGTTGTGCCGTAATTACAGCTTGCAAGTTAATCTCATTTACCATTGTTGGTTTCCTTACTGTGGAACGAGTACCGACGATAGAATTTTGAGACATAAGATCAATGAGATCCGATGCTCCATCCTCATTCTTGGTAAGTAGAGAGCCACCTGCTGCGACATCTGCTAGCATTTTTGTATTGCGGTTCATTACATAGTAAAAAATCTAAAGTTGTGCCCATTTCACGTATCCATGTCCCGGACATCTCCTTAGTATCTATTTGAATATTTCCCAAGCCTCGCCAAGAGACTCGGTGTCTTCCTGCTTGAACTGGTTAATCTTAAGTTTTCTTTCGCTGACCTTCACTGCGGGAAAAAAAACTTGTCTAAAAATCTTTCATTGATTTCCACAGATGAAGTCATACTCTCTGCATTCAGCCCTTGGAATAAGGATTTGGCTTTTCCACCCAATGAGAATAGAAAAACTCATATCCTGATCAACTCGCTAGTAACTCATGTGATGTGCACGGTGTCGAACTTCTCCAAAAAATTCTCAACATGTGCAACTAGATCTTCATTGGATAGCCCGTTGAACAAGCTATTTTACGCCATGTTTATCAAAGACGGTCTTAATTCGAACTCGATGGTGTTGGCCGAAAGCATCATCACTCCGTTGTAAGTTTCCTGAACTTCTAGCTTGAAGTAATCACAAAGGCATCTCTGTCCTCGCGCTCTATCCTGCACTACCAGACCACCTGTGGGTTGTTTATTCCCGCGGCCCTATTATTGGTTTCTAGCTTGCTCTTCAGCCATCTTGATTCCTTTGTTGGTTGTCTCTAACTCCGGGTCATAAGGCACTAGGTCCTTCTCTCCCTTGCTATGCATGCACTAATTATCCCTTAAAAGAAAACACAAAAATATCAAGTGCAGAAAGTCAAACTTGAAACTTAAGCCTATATTTTTCTTATTTTTGTTTTTATGAACTTAAAAGTAAAAAACTGAAAATAAAATTTAGCGAATTTTGAAACTAAATAACTTACGTCGACTATGGATATCGTCCTTAGGGAAAGGTTTTTGCACTAGGTAATTACCTATTTAAATTTGAACTATTACTAAGGAAATCCTTTTTAATTGGTTTTATACTAACTAAACTAATCTAACAAATCAACTAAACTTGACTAGAACTCTTATATTAAGGATATCTTAGTTCACAAATTCACCTAGGTAATTTAATACTATGCTTTTCAACCACTTTTATATCTTAATATGTTATGTGCAATGCCTAATTAGAATAGACAAATTTCCTTCAAATCCACTTCAACCCACTGTCGTGATGGAAAAGATTATAATGGGCAAACTCGAACTTCACATATCGGTGTGAATAATGTAAGCTCTAAATTCATTTAAGTCCCAAATCTTTGGATTTATAACCAACTAAGTTTACTATCCGTGCCTCCCTAATCAACAACTATCGCTCGATGATGTGTATTTTACGGCTGTATCGTTCATGACCAGATTAAAAGCTTCAATGTCCATGATAACTCTTAAAACCAAAGTTTATTAAACATGTGATCAAGATGTCTTAAGAATTAAGCTCAGAATCAATACAAATTCTAATCATTGCACTATTTATAATCACTTTTTACTCATATTCAAAGCATAACATTTATATCATAAGATCCATTGATCCTTAAGATGAATAGACTACTCGTACTTTATTGAAACATACATATCACAATTTATAATGGAAATTATTGCAAATCAGATATGAATATAAATATTACCTTGAATTAATAAACGAAACCAAACTGGAATTGCAAACATGAAGTCTTCAATATCTTCTTCACAAAAATTCCTTAATACTTAAACTCAAAGTAAACCCTATGCTAAATTACTATAATAGTGAATACTAGTTAGTATGTGTTGAGTTTACCATGTCCTAATACCTATTTATACTCCTTAATAAAAATTAGAAACCCTACTTTACAATTTTAATCGAATTAAAACTTCAACTTTCTATTTTTTGCGTGTCTAGTGTTGTAACTAAAGCCTCGGCGGCGTGCCTTATAGGCCACTGTGCTGCCACTGCATGCATATATTTTGACTCTCTGGTGTTTCGGCTCTATCACTACCATCTCAGCCCCGTCTCCTTAGCACTATAGCGTCGCCATTGCGTCAAACCTCCAGACTTGGTTTTCTCACTTTCTCATATCTCTCATGTTGTGTATTTCCTTCCCACGCTGTACCTTTCCTTCCCACAGCTTCAACATGTGTAGCCATAATGCCAACCATGTTTTCATTGGTTTTTGCCCCGTTTGTTCTTGTTTTTGCTCATTTCCTTCCTTTACACCTTAATTCCTTGTAAATGTAATAATACTATGAATTAGATCTCATTTAAGGATATTTCTACTAAATATATGACTAAACTAACCCTATATATACGTATAATTAATCACCTATCATATCTTTAAATCATTATATAATAAAATAGCAATGTGAGTTATATCGATTATACATCAAAATATGACATATTCCCTTCTATGTACCACGTGCATTACTTATTCATTTTAAATGATTCATAAAACATTATATCCGTGTCAAAGACTAAATTCACTTACAATCGTCATTACATATAAATGTGCACATACATTAATAGAATTAGCACAGTAAACGAGATCTCATAAAATAAACATAAACTTAAATATAAAAAATCAAATTATAATTATTTAAGAATTACAACCAAGGCCTATTCTGTCGACATGTTCTTTAAATGCCTTTGGTGTAATCTTTTCATTAGAGGATTTGTAACTATAAAATATGTGCTAATATGTTTATTTGACACTCTTTATTTTGGACTTCTTCTTTAACTGCAAGTATTTTACTCCATACATTTTATACCAGTTTAAAACTGTTCATTTTTAGAAAAAAAATATAAATACAGAATTGTTAATTGAATCGTTGATGGCTTGAAAATTGAGTTAATAGTATCAAACTATTGATAAGTCAATAATTAGACATGTTTTATAATATATTTTAAGATGAGTTTATATGTAAAAGACTATATTACATGGGGTTTTCTCTTGTTTTTGATATTTCAGGTGATAATTCAAATATATGAAGAAATGGAGTAAAAAGGGAAGATTATGGAGGAATTGACAAAAAGGAAAGAATACGCAAAGAATCAGCAACAGGGAATTAAGGAAGAATTGGAAAACAAACCTAGTGATTCTTCAACGATTCTTATAAACCCAAGAACCGCTACATAAGTCGGTGAAAACAGAGACTTCAATTCCACAGATTTCCCTAATAATTCCACTTAAACTAGAATCGTTGAGGAATCACTGGTTACGATTTCAGGGATTTAAATTACAACAAAGATTTTGAGTTAATTTAGGATATGTATTACTTAATATACTGTAAATATAAACCCAGACTACGAAATTAGAGCCTTTTGATAGTTTTACACTTTTTGCTGTAGTTTGGATGTCATTCATTATTTGCTTTTGAAGATCGAAGATTCATGTTATCAATTAAAGTATTTTTAATTATATCTTTCAATTCTAATGTTATTGTGTTATTTATTATCATGAGTGATTAATCTAAACAAAACTCCAAACATGAACTATAACCGTTTTGAAATGTAGTCATGATATAATGATTGTGTGTTAAATGCTTTAAACTAATCGTATTCTTTAATTTACTAATTTTATAGATTGTAATTTATGCATTGCAATCATGAATTTAAGTGTTATATGCATAATGACCAATATGTTTTGTGATATTTTGACTCATTATCTAACTTGAAGTTGTAACTAGGATTGTTTGAAAGGTACGACCGTTTAGATGTCCTAGGTGAATTTGAGATCCAAACCTAATGTTGAAGTGGCTTTCCAAAGATGTTAGGTTTAGTAGTTTGAAGTTTTAATAAAGTGTAATGCGAGTTTATCGCATGAAGTTAATGTCTTTATGTATTCAAATGAGTTAGCTCAATAAAAATAGAATGTGACTTTTCCACCAGTATAAAAAACAAATGACTGGCTAAAGGCTTGTTTACTTACTTATGATTAGTGTTTAATGATCTAGGATACTCTAGAAAGTATGTTCATGACTATGTGATTGAAGTAGCTTGTTTAGATGCAAAATGGACTGAAATTTCATTGTTGAGGTGGTTTGTTCAGATTTTTATTTATTATTGTGTTTCATTGAATTGAATTGCTTTGTATTTAGTTATTTAGAATTGTGTTTGTTTAGTTAGTTTAGTTGATTTATATTGAAAAAATATTAGTTTAAACTCTAGTTTTTATTAAATTAAATTAAAAAATAAAAATAATAAAATATCTTTCTTAAGGAATTTGCAAAAATCCATATGGAGACGATCCCACTTACCACTACTATAAAATTTTAATAGTATAATAAAGGCGAGAAATCTATCGTACAAGCTCGACATCTTTCATTTTTTGGCGTCGTTGCCGAGGATTTTAAAATAACTTCTTAAGAATCTTTCTCATAGTATGTCATATAATATGACACACATCGAGCAAGAACTTAATTTTAGACAAGCCAATAAAAATATCGCGGCTTATGAAGCTATGTGTATTGTTTTTGCCGTGGATTTTCCTAATTTTGAGTTAAAACCAAGACTCATTAATTCTTTATCTCCCTTTCAAGGTGAAGGTGAATACGATCCTCAACAATTTATTAGAAAATACACACATAGTAAGTGTGATAAAACCCAAAAACATAGAGTTAGAATATGTCAAGTTAAAGGCTTTCCCTTTTTGCTTAAAAGGTCAAGCTCACCATTGGGTACCCTATCTCCCTCAAAATTTCATAACCACATGGTCCGAAATGTTAGAAACCTTCTTAGATCAATACATTCTGCCATGCAAAATTAGTTTGGATAGGAAACGAATTAACAATGCTAGGATGTAGACCGAGGAGACTTTTGGCGAGTTTTGGGATAAATACCAGATTAATATCATTATGTGCACAATATAGATTTTTAGAAAAAACTTTATTAGAATACTTTTACGAATGACTAAACAACTTAGAGCAAAGAATCCTATACATGGAATGTGGATGATTTTTATTTGACATAACATCCACATTAGCAAAAGACACTATTACCAAAATGGCAAAACATTCAAAACAATATTGCGAGAAAAACAAATTTATGAAAAACCATTATTATGAAATTAGTAGGAATATAATTATGGCGGCCTATTTCCCAAAACAAGGTACCGCCTGGCCTAATCCCGCCATTAAGCACTAATCTCAATCACGTAGGACTTAACAATGTATTAGTCACCATTTTCTCTCATTCATCTCATTATTCATGTTGAAGATAATTGTTTCTCATTTCTCGCTAGTTGAGATTTTCAGAGTTAATTAAAACTTTTTATCATCTTAATATTATCAGCGAGAGACTTAATAAAATCTACATAAGCATTGTAAAGACACCTACTGTGGAAACCAGGTAAATAGACGATCAAATGAAATCAGACAAAAAAATGCATGCATCAGTTAAGAAGTCTAGTCTCTTGACCCAATATACAACCCAAAATTATATATAAAGACGTAAGTAATAAATATATAAAATGATCACATGCAAAATTAGCATAAACTACTCGCCGATGGCTTAGAGGTAGTCGTCGATCTTCTCCTTCCCTGGTCTGCTACTCGAAGTATCTGCACCCACTGTCACAAACTAGACGGTGAATACAGTAAGTAAAAGTAAATCCTGAAGGCTATTCATCCACAATTCTAATATATACGAAAACGATAACTGAAAGCATGCAATAGCTATGAAGAAAGAAAAACTGAAAGAAATGTATGCAAGCAGTTACCAAGCTATTACAAAGGATAACAAATTGAGAAGTCATGCAAGTCTACATTAGCCAACATCTCGGGTCTCATACCCTGTGTGTCGCGCTATAAACATCAGCTGTGTGGAGTGCCGACATACCTAGGGAATCTAACCCTGTAAGTCGCGCTACTCATAAGATTGAAATAGACCAGCTATGTTGAGTGTCGACATCCCTAATGAATCTAACCCCATGAGCCACACATATCATATAAATGGGGGCCTAGACTTGTGGAATATCCTAAACCTAGTTGGCACTGAGTCGGATTTGTAGATTACATAAACAAAAGTACTTCACAACAAACATATTGACATAGATGCATTCAAACACCAATAAGGAATGAACATATCATAGCATGCTTTTTGATAAGTAAATTCATCAGTTAAGAATCAACAACAATAAGGGAATCCAACATAGAAAGAGATTAAGACAAGGAATTCATATATCAAGTCATAACATGATTAAATGAATCCAATATATATAATTAAGAAACACAAACAAAAATCATGGCATTTGGAATAAGAGAAGGCAACAAAAAAGTCCAAGTGATTGTATATCAACTCAAATAATAGAAGTGAATTGTAGATAATTGCCTTAACATGTTTACTTACCTCAAACCACACGGAATCCAAGCAAAGTCAACCATGATACGTCCCGAAATACACGTTTTACACCCGACTAGAGTATTCTAAGTTCGTGAGTTTTTTTAAATCAATTTTGGACTTACTTGATTATTTAAATTTTGATAAAAGTCGATGAGAGAAAACCAAAGTTTTATTTAAAAACATTTTTCAATTTTAGGGAGTGGTGGCGTCAGTGGCACCGTGTGTACAAACTCACGATGCTACTTACGGTGCCGCCCCATTTAGGGAAGAGAGGGCACGACACTATCATGGTGCCGTCCATTCATACGACACGACACTATGACGGCTCCGTGACTCTGCACTTTTTCTTGTAGCCACGCCATGCCCGGGGCAATGCTTGTAAACACACGACGTCAACCACGACGCCAGGCATAGGCTGTACATTAGTTTGTCCAGTTTTTTGTGTTATGGCTCGTCTCCATCGCCTTGGGCCCTCACTTCCTTTCGCCAAGGGTCTAATACACACTACTCATGATCTACAGTGGCAGGCACTTCTATTTATATCATCAAATTCATCAATTAAACATACATGCATGAAAAATAGTCAAGAACACCCAATAACTTTGATGACCCAAAATTCCTTCAAATCACCACTGATTTTTAAACTCCTATATAGTGAACTTAGTAGAAGATCACAAGGATTTCAAATCTCAAGCTCAATTTTGAAAAAATACTCATCTTCAAATCTGAAATTTCAGAATCATGAACAAAAAACCCCCATTTTGGCCAAAAGTTGTAAATTCGAAAATTGGGGCTTAGGGACTCAATTGGTGTGTTTAGATTGATTAAAGACAACTCACAAGATATACTCAATGCTCTGAAATTAAATGCCCCTTGATTCATACCTAAAGACATTATGAATTGAAACATTAAAGGTGTAAGTATCTCATATAGGGCTTTAGGCTTGATATCCTAGCTTCCCAATAGCTCCAATTCCTTTCTTGAACTCTAAATCCCTTACAAATTTCCAGCAACACTCAAGAATTAAGTTTTGAACTTTCTTTATCTCTTGTGCATGCAAAATGAAAAACAAAAAAAATAGCCAAGCGTTGTATTTATAGTCACTTTGTTCTACCTTTCCATCATCAAGTTATCCTCAAATGTCCATGAAGATCTAATGAGCCTCATTCACTCCTAACTCCGTCATTCTAACACCAAATGTACGTCATCAAGTGTTGGATCAAATTGTAGTACTATAACGGCCCAACATCTCTAACCATGTTTAATTCCTTAAATAGGATCAACGACCCGTACTGTGGGACCCACACCGTGATATGTCCATTTACCGAGGCATTTAGGGCGAGAGAGAGTAAATACAAAATATATAAAAATCACCTAGCTATGAAGCCTTCCCTTCGCTACTGTCATGGCTCGCACTCGATCAAACATAAGAATGACGAGCCTGTAAGTAAATCTAGTAGGACATATACACAACATTTCACAATATACAAAACAACGATTCACGATATCCAAAGCGATCGAATTCATGCAAATAGAACGAAAGGAATCAAGAACGCATGAATATACAAGACTGTAAACAATCCATCGATGAGTGAGGCCAAATAACAATGAGTCCCGACCAAAAGGTCGTTGAGTCGCGGAAGAATCCCAGCAGACTCGGGTTAGGACGAGCCCCATGTCTTCCAACCCTAACCCTTGCGACTATGAGATATCTACGTCCCGGATAAGAGCCCCCAACGTACACTCAATCGGGAGATATCGACGGCGTCCGGATAAGAGCTCATATTGCAGATAAACAGTAACCATGACTCGCTTGCCAATGGACTCACTCAATCAATACAATTCCAAAGATAGCTATCATAAAACAGTAGACAACCACAACCAATGGAGATAAATGAAATACTGTATAAGTCCCTAGCTGGTTTACTTACCTCGAGAAATCGCGAACCTCAAAACGTCGCTCGCGTCCCGATTTACGCACCCGACACCCGACTCCTAAGTCCCTGGTGTCCATTTAGACATTTTAGGCCTAATTTATTAAAATCATGCACATCCCAACAAAATTTGGTGAAATAAATCTCACCTCCATCGCGTCGTCGCGATTTCGTCAAAATCGCGCATCCGACCGGCCAGAAAAAGCGCCACATCAAGCTGCCGTCAGCTGCCAGCCATAACGCACATCGGCGCTTCTGCCGCCCGCCGGCCGCGCCGCTGGAGTTTCTCCGCGTCGCGTCTCGTCGCGTCACGTCGTCGCTGGTTCGTCGCCGCCGATCCGTCCCTGCCGCGCCGGAGTCGCTGCCGTCTTGCTTGCGTCGGCTGCTGCCGCTGCTGCTTCAAGCGCGCACGCCACGCCTGCCGCTGCGCTGCTGCCGAGCGCTGTCGCGCTGCTGTCCGTCCGCATGAACGTGCCGCGACCCTACTTTGCTATGCGCGATCGCAGCCGTTGCCGGCGCGATCGTCGCCACCTCCTCCGCGCTGATCCATGCGAGCCGGCCGCCACCGCCGTTCGATCGTCGCTGGCCGCCGTCCCCATGCTTGCTTGGTTGCGCCGGGAGCCACCGGCTCCTCCTCTCCTCTTCCCTCTCTTTCCTTCCTCTCTCCCGAGCTTTCTGATCTTTTTTTTTTTTTTTTTTTTCCTTTTCTTTGATCTTATCCCCTCATTTATATATATATCCATATATATATATATATTTATCTTTCTCTTTTAATTCCAAATCAAAAGTATCCTCGAGATTCGTGCAACACAAATCTCGAGGCAAACTCAACAACCAAGTAGCACACATCCCGAGGCACCAACCCGCTTCATTTCAACATCTCGATACTCGCCCTACACGCATCACGAGGCGTATCCCTCGTCGGCACGCGACTTGAGGCGCGTCCCCGTTCGTGTTTCGGCTCACCGAATTCCTCGCATAGTTAGCATTATCATCCCAAATTTGATTTGGATATACGTATTTCGACGAGTGGGTCCCACATACGACCTTGACTTGACACGTGGCCCAAGTCAAATTTTCGGGCCGTTACAGTCTTCCCAACGAATTAAGAATTTCGTCCTCGAAATTGAAACAAATCTCACAGGACAATGGTGTTTTAATGAAGACCCAAGGCCATACCAGCCCAAGGCCATACTCGCCCGAGGCCATACCCCCATCTTACTCTGTAGGGTTGGGCTCCTCCGCGACAAGCTGGGCTCCTCCGTGACGAGCTGGGCTCCTCCAAGACCTCCAAGCAAAGAACACACCATCTGTCTCCTCCCATCAATATATGCCAGGGCAACATCCTCACAACATATATTGGAATACCAATGAATACAAATGAACATTTTACTTTCATGATCCACCGTCACTAACATACGTATATATGCTTTATATCCGCGAAAATGTAAATCAGTCTCTTTGACTGTCCGCTAGTCTCTCTGATCGAGTGAGTCGCAACACAACTCGTCGTACCCTCTATCAGGTTACGGTAGATAGTAGTCGGATCTGACGTGGCAATAGCATGCATATGTTTCTGACTCAGCTGTACCTGGCTGTCCATACGCCCATACAGATACGTTGAAATCTCGATCCAAATGGAACAAGTCCATGTCCTTGTCCCTGTGCATGACTAGATCGCTGTCCTCGTCGTGCACTCGATCGGATCTCTCGACCACTCTCTCGGCCACTACCTTTGCCATCAACCCTTTGATGGTACATATGTTATGGATCCGACGGTGCTGGCTGCTGTAATGTACTAGCGTAACTCTGCGCTGGACCATCTAACACTGGCGCCATATACACCGCATACGGTGGAAACGCAATACGCTATGAGGTTGCTCTCATTGCCATGATCGTCTAACCCTCGTTTTCCTCCGATCATCTCCAGACCCTCGCACTGAATGTAACGATGTCGAGAATGCGACTTACTCCGATGCGTGTACCCTACGCTTTCACTCACCATAACATCGATCAGAACCCATAACCCATAACGACGCCATGTAATGCACAACCGGACATCGCCTCGCCGAACAACGAAATCGATACGATGATCGACCTCATATGATCCGTGTGGCCAAGACGTCATAAATATTTCTTTGCTCCGTGATCCGTACCATTTGTGAAAATGTCGCCCGAACTCGCGAGGCGCCTCGCTTCTTAGCTTAGCCAGTTACTCGACACTCGTATCAACCATATCTCGCTTTGAACATGTGTCTCCTCGACCACTCTTTGGTCCAACTAGCGCTGCTGACAACGACTGTGTAACATGTGCTCTTAGCAATCGAAGAATCTCCTGCAGTTGCTGGTCGTGCGATGTATGCAGCTCATCAGCGCTCGCAAACCGCGAACCTGCAGCCTCACAATCATTCATAAACCATGTCCGAAACGTCGTCGCATTTTCCATAGCCACGAATCCTCGATATCGTATATATACAAAACAAATATACCATATCGGATACATTTGTACAACATGCACTACTTGCACGTAAATTCCCTTCCGGTACGTTTACTAACGCATCTGAACAAATTTTTATACGATCTCAAAGGATTTATACTTAGATGACCCCTAACTTTTAGAACGAATTTGCAGACTCTACGTCAACTCGTAACACTTAATTCATTTACCAGTCCATAAAGGTGGTGGTCGACTTCACCAACCCCGAGACGATAAATGCATAGTGTCACTAAAGTGGAGTTACTTGGGCTTCTGATCCAACACTACTACTCCAAAGTTTTCGTCAAAGCTAAGGAGTCCGTACATGATGTAATCGTTAGCTCTCAAGTCATCTCAACACTATGTTCCCTTAGATTCTGCAATTCATCATTTTTCCTTCTTTTTCAAACTTTACTTTCCTATGAACGAACTCCTATTCAGATTTTCTTCTAGGGACGTATGCATAGGCAAAGTAATCAATTTCTCTGGATCCGATAAATTTATCGTCAATCCTTTTCAATTTACTCATCGTGTCTCACTTGATACACAAGAGTATACAACACATCAATTACTCTCCTCACTTCCCAACGAAGACTTAAGTCAGGATCATAGGGTTCCACTCTAAGTTCAACCATTCCTAACTTCCGCTGGTTTGTTTCTTCATGGCTTGTGATTTCAATCAAGAGTCGAGTAGTGACAACTGCGGCTCTGATACCAACTGTGACGGCCCCAATTTCCCATAAAATTGGGCCCCGCCCGGCCTAAGCCTACGTGGACCCCCGAACCAGTCTCGCAAGGTCAACGCAGCCTAGTCAGCCTTCCAATCCATCATTATCAGTACATTCAACATTTACAGTTGAGTTATTAATATTTTTCGAGTTCTACAATTTTAAACATTTAGCGGAAGCGACTAATACATTAAATAACTCAACAAAAAGATAAAGGAGTTAGACAACCTAATTGTGGAACCCAGTAAATATTATCAGAGGAGAGTAAATACAAAATATATAAAAATCACCTAGCTATGAAGCCTTCCCTTCGCTACTCGTCCGCGGCTCTGCACTCAGTCAAACATAAGAATGACGAGCCCAGGTAAGTAAATCTAGTAGGACATATACACAACATTTCACAATATCCAAAACAACAGTTCACGATATCCAAAGCAGTCGAATTCATGCAAATAGAACGAAAGGAATCAAGAAAGCATGAATATACAAGACTGTAAACAATCCATCGATGAGTGAGGCCAAATAACAATGAGTCCCGACCAAAAGGTCGTTGAGTCGCGGAAGAATCCCAGCAGACTCGGGTTAGGACGAGCCCCATGTCTTCCAACCCTAACCCTTGCAACTATGAGATATCTACGTCCCGGATAAGAGCCCCCAACGTACACTCAATTGGGAGATATCGACGGCGTCCCGGATAAGAGCTCATATCGCGAGATAAACAGTAACCATGACTCGCTTGCCAATGGACTCACTCAATCAATACAATTCCAAAGATAGCTATCATAAAATAGTAGACAACCACAACCAATGGAGATAAATGAAATACTGTATAAGTCCCTAGCTGGTTTACATACCACGAGAAATCGCGAACCTCAAAACGTCGCTCGCGTCCCGATTTACGCACCCGACACCCGACTCCTAAGTCCCTGGTGTCCATTTAGACATTTTAGGCCTAATTTATTAAAATCATGCACATCCCAACAAAATTTGGTGAAATAAATCTCACCTCCATCGCATCGTCGCGATTTCCATCGCGATCCGATAGAAAAAACGCGCCACCGCTGCGTCGCTCGCCGGTCATCGGCACCATCGCTCGCGCTGCTGCTTCGCTGCTGCTGCTTCGCCCGTCGCGGCGCTGCTAGAGTTTCTCCGCGTCGCGTCTCGTCGCGTCGTCGTTGGTTCGTCGCTGCCGCCGATCCGTCCCGCCGGTTACGCGAGGTATATTTTATATTTGTTGTAATGTATGCCTAGTGTATTGTATATATGTAGACTATTAAGTCAATTTTATACGGTTGTATAGGTATCCAGACGAATGGGGACGTCCATCGAGTCGCGTGTCGACGTGGGACCGAGGTAGTGGCTTCTGGGGTAAGCTTAATTAATTTGAGGTTAAATTTGAATTAATGTTGGTTTTGTAAGTGGCTTTAGTGGCTTAATGTGGTCACATTTAATATAAACGTTAAGAGCCTAAAGTTAGTGAAATAAAACAATGATCACTAGATGTGCATTGAGACACGTATTAATCCATCAAGAGACAAGGTGTCAACTTGTTAAGTCTCTCAATGGTGACTTGAGGGACAAGTGGGACAAGGTGGTCCATGAGATAAACCTCGAGATACATATGCACACATGAATCAATGGCTATAATTCCTACATATCTCAACATAGTCAAATGCACCTATTAGTCAACAATTTAAATTTCTCATCTTCATCAAATCGATTTGACAAGGAAAGAAGAGAGAAGAGAGAGTTGCTGGTGTGGATTTGGAGGAGGAGAAATGTGCAAATTAGTAAAGCTTTGGTGAGGAAGAAGATCATCATTAAGCTAGGTAACTTTTCCACACCATAAACTTTGTGAATTCATAAAAATTGATGTTGTTGTTGCTATTGTGTGTTGGGTATGATGTTAGGGACCTCTTATAATGTGTATGAGGGTCCCTAAGGCAATAACAAAGCCTATGTGTGGTAAAAACCCTAAATTTGAAGTGCAAAATTATGGGTTCTGCTGCACATAATACTCAGTAGCGCGCTAGACAGTCGAGGTAGCGCGCTAATCTGGCAATTAGTGTGTTACTGTTCAAAATTAGAGCGTTAATTTCCTAGCCAGTACTAAAAATCAGCCAAGTCCGAAAATGGTCTAAACACTATAAATGAGTCCAAACACACTCTAACACCTGTCAAACAACTCCAGGGGCTAATGGGAGATCCCGATAGTTTGGGCACGTATTTCGGGGTGTCGAGGGATCAGATAGGCTAGGACAAGCGTGTGAATTGTAAGTAAAGCTGTGAGAATTCTATATTTCATTTCATTCACTTTTATTTACTTATTGGTCTATTGGTAGACATTGTTACTTGAAATCTCACATCATGTTGTTCTTGTATCTATTCATGAGTGAATATTGTGACATGATACTTTGTGAAATGTTTCATAGACTCTGATTCCTACTCTTGATGTCATTTTTGATAAAGAACTTATGAAAAAGCATGCTATTGGGATAATTTGGATTTAGTTGGACTTGTATTCGATTTCCTTTGGGCTTTGTAGCATAACTTGTTTTGGAATCCTAAAGATTTGGAGTTATTTGTGTTAAAAACTAAAGTAAAAATTATCTAGTGTCCATTACACGAGAGATGCGCGGTTCACGGGATGGATTTACCGGGGTTCCGGCACTCACCACTACACTTGCGCGACACACGAGTTTTGGGACTCGGGGTGATCGGCAAGAATGAGATAGATGATTTGTATGCGTAGAGCGCAGCTCCACTTTTGGTGTGGAATATGTTGAGCACGTCTCCATATAGTAGTGGGAAAGGTTAGGTGATAGTTCTCACCGCCGACCGGACGTAGATAATCTCGAATTAGACTGTGTCAGTCTCTACATTGTTAACTGTGGTATTTACTTGCATTATTTGATTCAACAATTCTTTCGTTATTTATGCTTTTAAATACTGTTTTATATTTTGTAAATGTGGCATAAAACTATTCAGTTATTACTTAAACATTACTATACTCACCGTCTAGTTTGTGACGGGGGGTGTAGGTCCGTCGAGCAGCAGCAGGCCAAAGAAAGAGAAGATTAGCGACTTTCTCTGAGCATTTCGGTGACTCTCCTATCTCATTTTGTATGTCTCAACTTTTGTTGTATTATTATTATTATTTATGTCATTTTGGGTTGTACATTGGGTTGAGTGACTAGTTATATATATATACATGTATGTGATGTTGTATTTTCCTGGTTTTCCACACGTAGGATTTTTGAATATAAGAGCTTTCGCATAATCGTTAAAACATGTAATTTTTAATTAACTTTGAAATCTAATATGAATGACTGAATGTGTTTTGAGAAATATAGGGAAGAAAGGCTGACTAATACATAATTAAGTCTGATGTGGTTAGGATTAGGGTTTGATTACATGATTAGGCTGGGCGGTGCCCTGTTTAGAAGTTGGGGCTGTCACAGTTGGTATCAGAGCTAGATTTAAAGAACAATATGAATAACATACAAACTTTAGTTGTGGAAACCAGATGATTTTCACCCAGAAACCATTAGTTGGGAAGTGAGTGAAAATGAGATGGGGATTTCTTATATGTATTTGTTAATTGCTATATGTATATATATACTATGCGCCGTGTCACGTAGAAGCGGGTTCACTTTTGCAATCCATTGCAGACCCTGATGGCTGATACACGAAGGGGAGGAGATGCAGAGCCTAGTGGCAGTGAGCCTCCTGCTATTGCGGAGGATCTACAAAGGCTATCTGATCGAGTGACAACTCAAGGCCAGCAGTTGACTGAATTCATCGCTATAATGACAGCTCGTTTTGTTCCATCGGTATCGACATCACTCCTACGACTACTACACCGAATGTCTAGGCACCAGCACTTCTTACTGCAGCTTTAGCAGCGCCGCCGTGACCGCATCAGTGGTGGAGACAGCTGAGGCAGTACCGTCTCCCACGCCCTCATCTTCCAGCACTTTTTTTGAAGTTCAACTGGGGAATGACTTCATCAGACTCAAGCCAGCCTATTTCGATGGCATACGAGATTTTCAGAAGATTGAGAAGTGGATTCTATCGCAAAAGAAGCTCCATCAGATACTGAAGATTGAGGATAGACTTCGGGCAGAGGTCTCATCGTACACTCTCGAGAGAGACGCCGACGTGTGGTGACATATGACAATAGTTACTCATGGATAGTTTGAGACATGGGATGCTTTTAAGCAGAAGTTCTATCAGCAGTATTTTCCACCTTCGGTAATGAAGAGATTAAGACAATAGTTTATGGACTTGAGACAGGGACCAGAGGAGCCTGTGATGCGGTACATGGATAGATATGATTATCTACTCTAGTTTGCTAGGGACTTGGTGAGAGATGAGTCCGAGGATGTGTACGACTTCGGTGATGGACTCAGGCCAGATATTGGTTATTATGTCGTCAGTTCAGGTGCGAGGACACTCACCGAGATCTATGAGCGAGCCCTAGCACATGAGACCTACTATCTGGGTAGAGTCGCTGATGGCAGAGCACCGGGTCCAGTTTTAACCGCAGAGCAGGCCATGGAGTTTGAGAGATGGAGATAAAGGGGTAAGGGAGCAAGGGGATGGAACATAAGTGCTCAGGGTTCGGGGACAACTACTCACCCACTGGCTGTGCCTCCTGTGTCATCCATTGCTCCAAAGACAAAGCACGATGGCGACTTCCCTTGCCACCTCCCATCAGACCAGCCGTATCAGCTCTGTTGTTCCTGCACTTCTCGCCCAACAGGCTTCACGACCAAAGCCGCAGGGTAGCAGAGGCCAAGGTAGAGGCAGAAGCCGAGATACTAGACAGAGGCCGGAACATTAGCAGAGACAGGGGTCAATATTAGGCACAGGGCTGGTCTCAGACTCAGGGTCAGCGCGGACAGTTGACATGCTACAGATATGGATAGGTTGGATACGTAGTGAGAGAGTGCCCGCTTCCTACAGCAGTGTACGCACAACAGGCGCAAGAGGAGGTTCATATGGTAGCCCAGCCAGACGCCGACGCTACACGAGGTTTTATTGAAGGTACGGTTTCCATTTGTGGAAGAGATTTGTATGTTTTATTTAATTTTTGGATCTACCGTATCTTTTATTGTTGGTCGCATGGTAGACATCCTAGGGTTGAAACCTGTTAGGCTTAGCATACATTTGATTTTGAGTACTACAATCGGGGATAAGGTTTACCCTAATAATGTTATTGAGGGATGTCTGGTCGAGATAGATGGGGTAGAGCTACCTGTCGATTTTAGGGCCCTCGAATTTTTGGAGTTCAACGCGATCTTAGGGATGGACTGGTTAGTTGCATACCACGCTCATATCGACTGTTTCAGTAAGACAATGATATTAGAGATCCCAAGGCGTCTGACATTCACTTATAGAGGTAGTTCAGCGAGGATAATAGGTACGAGAGGTCGACCTGTGACTAGCGAGGATATGGAAGCGTTAATCTCGCTATACACTGTACCAGAAAGTCGAGGACCTAGGCTAGAGGACATACTGGTGGTGAGAGAATTTCCTGATGTGTTTCTAGAGGATTTACCTGGTTTACCACCACTGCGAGAGATTGATTTCATTATTGAGTTGGTACCAGGTACTAAACCGATTTCCATACCACCATACAGGATGACACCATGAGAGTTAGAAGAGTTGAAGACTCAGCTTCAAGATTTAGGATAGAAGGGATTCATCACACCTTCTATGTCGCCATGGGGAGCACCCATCCTTTTTGTGAAGGAAAAGGATGGTACTTTGAGATTTTGTATGAACTACTGCCAGTTGAACAAAGTCACAATTAGGAACAAATATCCACTCCTGAGGATAGATGATTTATTTGATCAGCTAAGAGGAACACGATTTTTCTCTAAGATAGACCTGCGATCAGGGTATCATCAGTTTAAGATCAAGGATGAGGATAGGCCTATTATAGCTTTTAGCACGAGATATGGACATTTTCATTTCACGGTCATGCCATTTAGGCCGACCAATGCTCCAGCAGTGTTTATGGATCTGATGCATCGAGTTTTCAGACCGTTTCTTGATCGATTCGTGATAGTCTTTATCGATGATATATTGATATATTTGAAGACGATGGAGGATCACGAGTAGCACCTCAAAGAGATGTTGCAGACTTTGAGGGAGCATAGATTGTACGCCAAATTTAATAAATGTGAATTTTGGTTGTCAGAGGAGAAGTTTATATGAAATATTGTCAAAGCAGCAGGGATATCAGTGGATCTAGCCAAGATTCAGGCAATTATAGATTGACCAGCACCGACATCCGTGACTGAGATCAGGAGTTTTCTGGCATTGGCAGGGTGTTATCGCCGATTTGTGAAGGATTTCTCAAAAATCGCTTCACCACTTACGCGATTGACCCAAAAAGATGTTAAATTTGAGTGGACTAAGGAATGTGAGGAAGCATTCACTCAGTTGAAGAGATTGTTGACTACTGCGCCATTATTGGTCTTACCAGAGGTTGGACAGGGATTTTCAGTGTATACTGATGCTTCTCATAGAGGTCTGGGATGTGTGTTGATGCAGGGTGTTGGTACAGTAGCTTATGCATCCAGACAATTGAAGGTAAATGAGAAGAATTATCCGACGCACGACTTGGAGCCGGCAACAGTAGTGTTTGCATTGAAGATATGGAGACATTACCTGTATGGAGAGAAATTTACACTTTTTACTGATCATAAGAGTTTGAAGTATCTCTTCACACAGAAAGATCTGAATATGAGACAGCGCAGATGGTTAGAGTTCTTGAAGGATTATGACTTTTCCTTAGAGTATCATCCGGGAAAAGCAAACGTAGTCGCTTAGTAGGATACCTGTTGGTGATGCAGAGGTTCGTACCGAAACTCGGGTAGAGATTTGCGCTCAAATGAGAGTACAGATCGTGTCTACATAGAGAGTGTCAGAGGGTTAGAGAACTGACATGTTGTACTCGAGGTTTAGTGAGTTAGCGCAGAGTGCAAATTGTGTTGATTGGATGGAGACGTCTAACCAGTGTTTGAGATTCAGGGGCACACTGTGGATACCGTCATTACCATAGCTGCGAGAGGAGATTCTTTAGGAGTCACACCGTTCCTGATTCACCATTCATCTGGGCAGGACCAAGATGTACTACGATATGAAGAGGCATTTTTGGTGGCCTGGGATGAAAGCAGATGTGTCGAAGTTTATTAGGAACTGTTGGGTTTGTCAGCAAGTGAAGGCTGAACATCGCAGACCATGAGGATTGCTACAGCCTCTTCCCATTCCACGATGGAAGTAGGAAGACATTGCTATTGATTTTGTGAGACGATTGCCGAGAACCGCCCGGAGACATGATTCCATCTGGGTTATTGTTGATATATTGACGAAGTCTGCTCATTTTCTACCAGTTGCCGCACATTACACGTTTGACCAGCTAAGTATATAATTCGAGCGAGAGATCATTAGACTGCATTGGGTACCAGTGACTATTACGTCAGATCGAGATGCTATGTATAGGTCCGGGATGTGGCAGAGTATGCAGGAGCAGTATGGTACGGGCCTACGGTTTAGTACGACTTTTCATCCTTAGACTGACGGGCAGACTGAGGGATTGATTCAGGTTCTCGATGATATGTTACGGGCTTGTGTTTTAGAGTTTGGAGGATCATGGGAGGAGTACCTACCATTGTGTGAGTTTGCATATAACAACGATTATCAAGCCAGTATTAAGATGGCACCTTTTGAGGCTATATATGGTAGACCGTGTCGCTCGCCATCATGTTGGGCTGAGCCAGAGGACCGCGAAACCGTGGGGCTTGAAATTGTTGTTGATCACACGAAGAAGGTACGACTAATTCGTCAGATACTCAAGGGAGCCCAGGACAGACAGCGGAAGTATGCGGACATATATCGCGGTTATCTCACATACACTGAGGGATCCTTTGTATATTTAAAGGTTTCCTCTCGGAAGGGTCTTCAGAGGTTCGATGTGAAAGGTAAACTTGCACCGAGATTTATCTGACCTTTCAGGATTAAGAAACGGGTCGGGAAGGTTGCGTATGAGCTTGAGCTACCTCCACAGATGTCAGGAGTTCATCTTGGCTTTCATATATCCATGCTTCGATTAGTTGAGTCGAGAGCAGGTGATCGTCCGACTGTAAATTTGAGTCAGATAGATTTGAGTGAGGATATTTTATATGAGGAGCAGCCTGTGTAGATTCTAAATCGATTGGTACAGAACTTGAGAGGCAACCCAAAAGTGCTCGTCAAGTGGCAATTTCACGATGATACGGAACTCACTTGGGAATGGAAGACTACATGCGAGATAGGTTTCCGTACCTATTCGAGTCAGGTATAACTCCTAGTTCAAATTATAAATTTCGAGGACGAAATCTTCATTAGTTGGGAAGAATTGTAACGACCCAGAATTCGAAGTGCAGAATTTTGGGTTCTGCTGCACAGAGCGCGCTAGATCCGTAAATTAGCGCGCTAGACAGTCGAGGTAGCGCGATAATGTGGCAATTAGCGTGCTACTCTTCAAAATTAGCGCGTTAATTTCCCAGCCAGTACTAAAAATCAGCCAAGTCTAAAAAATGGTCTAAATACTATAAATGAGTCCAAACACACTCTAACACCTGTCAAACAACTCCAGGGTGCTAAGGGGAGATCTCGAGAGTTTGGGCATGTATTTCAGAGTGTCAAGGGATCGGATAGGCTAGGACAAGTGTGTGAATTGTAAATAAAGCTGTGAGAATTCTATATTTCATTTTATTCACTTTTATTGACTTATTGGTCTATTGGTAGAAATTGCTACTTGAAATCTCACATCATGTTGTTCTTGTATCTATTCATGAGTGAATATTGTGACATGATGCCTTGTGAAATGTTTCATAGACTCTGATTCCTACTCTTAGTGTCATTTTTGATAAAGTACTGATGAAAAGCATGCTATTGGGATAATTTGGATTTAGTTGGACTTGTATTCGATTTCCTTTGGGCTTTGTAGCCTAACCTGTTTTGGAATCCTAAAGATTTGGAGTTATTTGTGTTAAAAACTAAAGTAGAGATTATATAGTGTCCATTGCACGAGAGATGCGCGGTTCACAGGGACATGGGTCTACTGGGGTTTCGGCACTCACCAATACACTTGCGCGACACACGAGTTTCGGGACTCATGGTGATCGACAAGAATGAGATAGATGATTTGTATGCGTAGAGCGCGGTTCCGCTTTTGATGTGGAATATGTTGAGCATAGCTCCATATAGTAGTGGGAAAGGTTAGGTGATAGTTCTCACCGCCGACCGGACGTAGATCATCTCGACTTAGCCTGTGTCAGTCTCTACATTGTTAACTGTGGTATTTACTTGCATTATTTGATTCAGCAATTCTTTCGCTATTTATGCTTTTAAATACCTGTCTTATCTTTTGGAAATGTGGCATAGAACTCTCCAGTTATTACTTAAACATTACTATACTCATCGTCTAGTTTGTGACGGGGGGTGTAGGTCCGTCGAGCAGGAGCAGGCGAGGGAAGGAGAAGAACCGCGACTTTCTCTGAGCATTTCGGCGACTCTCCTATCTCATTTTGTATGTCTCGACTTTTGTTGTATTATTATTGTTTATGTCATTTTGGGTTGTACATTGGGTTGAGTAACTAGTTCTATATATATACATGCATGTGATGCTGTACTTTCCTGGTTTTCCACATGTAGGAATTTTGAATATAAGCGCTTCCGGATAATCGTTAAAACATGTACTTTTTAATTAACTCTGAAATCTAATATGAATAACTGAATGTGTTTTGAGAAATATAGGGAAGAAAGGCTGACTAATACGTAATTAAGTCTTATGTGGTTAGGATTAAGGCTTGATTATGAGATTAGGGCGGTGCCTTGTTTAGAAGTTGGGGCCATCACAAGTACACATTACGAAGTAGATCTATGGTGTGTGATTTATTTCTTAAACTTAGGTGTTTCATTCAAATCATACTCAAACCATAAGCTAAGTTAGTAAATTACTTGATCACATTAATATCTAATATCAAATAGAGGCTAAATGTATCAGTCTCTACTCAGTCCCACGTTCGCACGCATCTCGAGGCATGACTGCGCTTGCGTCTCGATGCTAATAAACGACAAGTAGAGATGACTTAATAAGTCTGCACACATACAACGCACTAGGCATCCATCACACAAAAAATAATATATTACTCCGTCTTCGCGCCGAGTGTTGGACCGCGTACCTGCTCTTGGGCCACGTCACGGGTCAGTGACCCTGATTAGGGACCAATTCGCTATAAGTAAATTTTGGGCCGTTACAATAGTCAAGACATCGGATGATAAGTTTGATGAACAAAAAAGCATGGTTGAATTATTATTAAAAGATAGGTTAGTCCAAAGTAAAATTTGTGTTTTTTGCACTGAGGCCAATCCTTAATATGATGAGTGTCCATTGATGTATCAAAATCAAATTAAAGAGGCTAACACTTTGATGAACCATTACAATAATCATGATCAACCTAGTTACATTTCTAGCAACAATGCTAATTACCTAAGTTCAAATGTAGGTAATGGTGTAGACAATCAAGATTTTCAAATATATAGAACACCTGCATTAACTAATAGAACAATAGCATTAAAAAATTCAAACAAAGCAAAAGACCAGAAAATTCAAGCCTTACAAGATGATATAGTTGAACTAAAAACTCAATTAAGTCAAATGGCAATGCATATGAGTCAATGGGTTAACCAAGGCAAATTACCGTCTTAACCTTACCCTAGTTCATATGCAAAAGCGATAACTTTGATAAATGGTAAACAAATGGAAGAACCAAAGATGGCAGAACAACTAGTTCCTTAAAAAGAGTTAGAGGCTGAATTAGAAAAAGAAATAGAAATTAAAGATGGTAAAACTCAAAAAGAAAGCAACTGTGATTTCGAAAAGAATTAAACCAAGTATAGTAAGACCACCATTTCCCCATCATTTGGAAAATAATAAGAACGTCAAGAAATTACAAGAAGAAAAAGAAATCACAGACATTTTAAGGAAAGTGGTAGTAAATATATATTTATTTGAAGTCATACAAAACATACCTAAATACTAAAAATTTATAAGACTTATGTACTAGTAAAATTAAACCTAATGAAATAGTAAGCCTTGGAGAACATGTGTCAGCAATACTGCAAAAGAAATTACCCACTAAATGTTCCGATCCTGAAATATTTTCATTTTATGAACAATTGAAAATATAGGGATATCTAAACCATTATATGATCTAGGCGCCTCAATTAACATTATGTCTTTATCAATATATTTGCAAATGACAAATTTACCCTTAGAAGAAACTTATATATTAGTACAATTAGCAGATAGATTTATAGTTCAACATGTAGGAGTATTAGAGGATGTACTAGTTAGGGTTAATGATTTAGTATTTTCCCATCCAACTTTTATGTCACAGACAAGAAAGAAAACCATTTCTCTAGTAAAACCTCTCTAATCCTTGGACGCCCATTCTTAAAAAACAACAAAAGCCAAAATAGATGTTTCTAGTGGAACTCTAACAATGGAAGTAGATAATTAAATTATAAGCTTTAACATCCATGATGCCATGAAATACCCTTTAGATGTTTCATCGGTATGCACCGTAGATATGTTAGACCCTATAATAGATAAAACTTTTAGAAACGATGAGTCAGATAAGCTGAAAAAAGTGATAGAGGGTTTAAATGACAATGATGATATAGATGAAGAGACAGGAGAAATAATTTATACCTTAGAATCTTATAATGCACTCCTTGAACTCTCTTACTATATGGATCTAGTGATAAACCATTCTAAACTTTTACCCTCTATTCTAAAAGCTTTTGGCCTAGATTTAAAAGTTCTACCAGATCATTTAAAATACGCGTACTTAGAAAGTAACACGCCTTACTGTTGGTTTTGGGGTTCATACACAGAGAAAAATTCAAAACAATTTTTAAAAACCCGAACAGGATAAAAAATAAGTTCCATCAAACTAGAACTACAAAAGTAAACCATACCTTAATTCGTGATTTCCTTTTCTGATTTTCAATTTCCAAGACGTTAAAGTGCGCGTCCTCTATCAAAAATCCATATATGAATGGTGACTGCAATTTGGATTGCTAGCCCTAAGAGATATAAAAAACGTTTTTCTTTCTCTCCTAAAATCCAGAGAAATCGAAATTTAAAAAAACAAAATCTCAATTCATTTTTAGGATATCAACCTCTTTTTATATGTGTAGATAAGCTCACTTAAAAACCGATTCGTAATTGTATTTAGATAATTCAAGCAAATTACATAAACACCCCTATTAATAAGTTAACTTATAACAAATTGTAAGGGCTTTTATGTCATGAATTTTATCATATAAAATTCATTACTCTAGACCAATTGAAATTGCGCAAAGCCATTCTTTATGTGCGACCCAATATGTTCATGCGACATTGGCAGTAAACCAAACATATTATAATACACAAGTCCTAAGCAGTCTCTATCAAGGCATTATGACTACCTAAGTAGCATAAATATCAAAATCAATACAACCTAATGAATAACATATATCATATCCTTTGTCATGCAATATCTTTGATTAAACATAAAGCATGAAAAGTCACCTTTAATGTTCAAATGTATTAGTCTCGATCTTTAAGTAGACTGAAAACATCCAAGTGACATTGATCATATCAATTCACTTGGACTTGGCCATTTAACAGTCTAACATATCGAGGGATCCACTGATATCTTTCTCTATGATAGGGACAAATTCTATCTTGATTACACACCTTCACATATTTTTCACATGGTAACCAATCACAGTCTTTATAATCGTCTAGTTAAATACAATGTTTAATTGTGTCAAATTACCATGCTCCTAATATTGAAGTCTATTATAATCTCAAGTTGAAGGATTAAATAAAATACCTATCATGAGTAACGCCTATGACTTTATCCATATAGTGTTCTCATAGTGAGTTAGTTTAGTACTTTGTTTCCTGAAAAGTACTCATCATCTCGATTCGTATCCCTATACGCATGATCATCAAATGACCATTAACCAAGAATCACACTAATCTTAATTCATTATAGTTCCCAGTATAATGGCTGACTAGAGACATTTAGGATATTTTAACAAATACCTATAGATCTTATTATAAGGTAAACATGCAATCACTTATAATAGAACAACAAACGAAAACCTATATTTTATTAACTAAAATTATAAGATAAACAATGTTTGTAGATTGACTTAGGGCACATGCCCTGACATCTCCCACTTGCAATAGGGCCAATAATTCATGTATCTAATACCTAATGACCTAACATGACCATCATATTTCGCTTGTGGAAGAGCCTTTGTCAAAGGATCTGCAACATTGTCTTCTATAGGAACTCTACGAATCTTTACGTCTCCTCTCTTAATGATATCTCGAATGAGGTGAAAATGTCTAAGTATATGCTTGGATCGATGGTGTGATCTTAGTTCCTTGGCCTGTATTATCGCTCCATTGTTGTCATAATACAAGCAAACGAGTTTAGCTATACTTGAAACCGCACCAAGATCAAAGATGAACTTCTTAATCCAAACTGCCTCCTTAGCTGCATCAAATGCTGCAATATACTCAGTTACTGTTATAGAATCTGCCACAGTTTCTTGCTTCAAACTTTTCCAGCTCGCTGTGCCTCTATTTAAAGTAAACACATATCCAAACTGCAATCTGAAGTCATCTATATCAGTTTGAAAACTTGCATCTGTGTAACCATTTATAATGAGCTCGTCTTCAAACTTCCATAGACCAAGAACACTTCTTTAGTCCTTCTCAAGTACTTAAGAATGTTCTTTACTGTAATCCAGTAACTCTCATCGAGATCAGACTAATATCTGCTTGTTGCGCTCAAAGCATATTATACATCAGGTCGGATGCATAACATGACATACATGATAGATCTAATAGCTGATGCACATGGAATCATATTCATGTGCTCTCGCTCATCATTAGTCTTCAGACATTCATTCTTGCTGAGAATTATACCATGAGATATTGGCAACAACTCTCTTTTAGAGTCTTGCATACTGAACCTATTCAATACCTTGTCTATATAAGCACTATGAGTTAGACTGGTCTACCTTTTAGATATATCCCTATAGATCTAAATCCTAAAGATGTAGGCTGCATCTCCTAATTCCTTCATTGAGAAACACTTTCCTAACCAACACTTGACACTCTGCATGGTTAGGATGCCATTTCCAATGAGTAATATCATCAACATACAGTACCAGGAAAAAAACCACGCTCTTACTGACCTTCTTGTATACACAAGGCTCATTTTGGTTTTTAATGAAACCAAATTCTTTAATTGCTTCATCAAAACAAAGACTTCCACTATAAGAAGCTTGCTTTAATTCATAAATAGATCTTTGAAACTTGCACACCTTCCTAGAATTCTAAGGATGAACTAACCCTTTAGACTGTATCATATACACATCATCGAGAAACTTTCCATTTAAAAAAAATTGTTTTGACATCTATTTGTCATATGTCATAGTCGTAATATGCAGCTATAGCAATTAGAATTCTAATAAATCTAAACATGGCTACAGGAGAAAAAGTCTCATCATAATCAACACCTTGAGTCTTTCTGAAACCTTTTGCTACTAGCCGTGCTTTATAAGTATGCGCATTTCCATCCATGTTAGTTTTATTCTTGAAAACTCATTTACATTCAATGGTCTTACCACCTTCAGGTAAATCAATCAGGTTCCAAACTTATCACACATGGATTGCATATCAGAATTCATGACATTTAGCCATTTATCTGCCTTAGGGCTAGACACAACCTCCTGATAAGTAATAGGCTTATTTTGATCTATAAGCAACACCTTACTATTATCAGTAATTAGAAATTCAGTCTCTCAGGCTGATGTCTTACCCTATCAGACCTACCAAGGTTGTATAAGTTCAAGACTTTGTTGTTTTCATACTGGCGCTTGAGTGTTTATTTGTGGTTCTTAAACTTCTTTAAGACTTACTTTATTCCCATTGTTGTCTTTTAAAATAAACTTTTTTCCATAAAGACACCATTTCGAGCAACAAACACTTTGTTCTTAGTGAGATTATAAAAGTAGTAACCTCTAGTTTCTTTCGGATAACCAACAAATACACACTTGGTAGATTTAGCTGATAATTTTTTGAGATTCTTCATCGTACGAAAACCTCGCAGCCCCTAAATCTTAAGAAAATACAAACTTGGTCTTTTCCAAAATCATATCACATATGGTGTTTTATCAACTGCTTTAGAAGGAACAAGATTCACTTTAAACGCAATTGTTTCTAAGGAATAACCCTTAAAAGAAATAGGAAGATATGCATGACTCATCATAAATCGAACCATATCTAATAAAGTTCAATTTCTCATCTAAAAAACACCATTCCATTATGGGGTTGCTGAAGGATTTAACTGTGAGACAATCCTATAGTTTCTAAGATAATCATCAAACTCTCGCCTCAAATATTCACCACTTCAATTTGATCGAAGTGCTTTAATAGTTTTACCAAGTTGATTTTGCACTTCATTTTGAAATGTTTGAAACATCACAAAAGATTCACCTTTATGTTTCATAAGATACAAGTAACCATATATGTTGAAATCATCAGTGAAAGTAATGAAGTACTGATAACCACCTCTAGCCATTGTATTTATTGGACTGCATACATCAATATGTATTATACCCAATAAATCACTTGCCCTTTCTCTATGTCCAGTAAATGGACTCTTTGTCTTCTTGCCTTGTAAATAAGATACACATGTTTCATATGATTCAAAATCAAATGAATCTAAAAGTCCATCTTTATGAAGTTTAGAAATAATTTTCTCATTTATGTGGTCAAGATGACAATGCCAAAGGTAAGTTTGATTCAAATCATTTGACTTGAATATCTTTGTATTACGTTAAAAATAGGAGTATCTGTGGACCTTTTTATGTTTAGAATATAAAGATCATCACACAAATCAGCATTCATATAGAAAACGTCTTTACGAGAAATATAACATTTATTATTCGCAATAATGAAATTTAAACCATCCAAATCTAAACATGAAACTAAAATGATGTTTTTGCTTAAGGCAGGGACATAATAACAATTATTTAAAACTAAAACAAGTCTATTAGGTAAAATTAACTTATGGCATCCTACAACCAATGCAACAACCTTTGCTTTATTTCCAACTTGTAGGCTGACTTCTCTTTTCTTTAGCTTTCTACATTTGGTGAGACTCTGCCCATAAATACAAATGTGAGAACCACTTTCGATATCTAATACCCAGGAATCACTAGTAGACAATTTAACTTAAATAACATAAATACTTGAAGCAGTAATCGCACTAATCTTTTTCTTTAGATATTCAAGATAGATCTTGCAATTTCTGAACCAATGTCCAAGTGCATGGCAGAAATGACAATTTTTTTTTCTTTTCCTTTTGGGGCTGTGAAGTTGAAGCAACCTTAAGATTGACTTGTTCCAGAAGCTTTGTGACAGTCACAACAGCTTTTGGCAATTTTAGCCTTGCCTTTGCCATTTTTCTTCCGAGCCTTTCTCTTCTGAACCATCAACACATTAGCAATGAGTTTCTTGGCATTTTGCTCAACAATCTTAAACATCAAATGTAACTCTGAGATAGACTTCTCCATATTATTCATGTTATAGTTAATCACAAATTGTGAATAAGTATTAGCCAATGAATTCAGGATCAAATCCGTAGCCAACTTTTGGCTTATGGAAATCCAAATCTGTTAAGACGGTCAATATAACACTTCATTTTCAAAACATGAGGACTAACTGACGCACCCTCAGCCATTTTGCAAGAATGAAGGTTATTGACTATCTCGAACCTTTCTTGTCAAGCCTGCTGTTGGAACATTTCCTTCAGCATCGTAGCCATGTCGTAAGCTTCCAAGTGTTCCAAGTCCTTTTGAAGTTCAGGAAACATAGTTGCCAACATAATACATGCACCATTAGTTGAGTCGTTGACATGCTTAATATGTGCATCCTTCATAGCTCTTAAAGCATTGGCTTATGGTTCCTCAGGATTAAGATCATCCAAGACATACAACTTGTGTTCATGCTTAAGAACAATTCTCAAGTTTCTGAACCAGTCAAGAAACTGTCCCGAACAACTTATCCTTCTCCAGGATGGATTGTAGCGACAAAGGTTTTATGTGATTTGAAGAGGCCATAGATCTACAACAAAGATTATGCAAAATTTCATTTTAGTATAGATGAATAGACTCCCATTAAATTAACAACCCTTCTGAAAACACTATGTAAATTTAAGGGACTAAAATCCATGTTTCACCTAATTCCAAGACAGCTAAGGCATGACACTTTGAATTGGGTTATTTAGGTAGGTACCTATTACCAATTACATCATACGTGACTTTTAGTTATTTTTTTAATGAAATTATGACCTTATGTCTTAGCATGTTTTATCTCATCTTGTGCCTAAAGCCCAAAACCATTTCGATAGCTTTATCAAGTCTAACCATTTCAAACAATTAAGTAATCGGTACTCAACTTGCCTCCCCAAGATAAATAATACACTTTGTGGAGGCATACCCATACTGATGTGATCGAAGCCTTGACAAGTGTTTGAAAATGGATGACACTTGACTTAAAATTTAGAAGAGGGATTTTTATTTGTTATAGTGATTATAATTTATGATGACCATTTCTCAAATTAGGGCACCGCCCAGCCTAATCCCATCATTAAGCCTTAATCACGCCAAGTAGGACTTATTAATGAATTAGTCATCCTTTTTCTAATTCTTTTCTCCTTACTAATTAATTTTTCAAATAAACATTATGTTAATTTATAAATCAGAGTTAATTAAAATTTATATAATTTACAGTTTATTCAGCGAAAGTCTTAACATATTAGTGGAAGCTTTTCAAGTAAATCCTATAGGTGTAGAAAAACATGGAAACAAAGATCACATGCATATATATATATATATATACCAAAATGAAATGACGATAATAATATATCAACATGTATCTGATCAGGGTACTATCTCTTATCCCGTACATACACCCCTAAAAGTATATGAAAGATATATATAGAATTCATACAACAAAACCAGAAACCAACAAAATTCGATGTAGTAGCACTCCACTGGCTCAGAGGTCGTCTTCGATCTTCTCCTTACCCGGTCTACTACTCGATGCATCTACACCCACCGTCATAAAAAAGACGGTGAGTAAAAGAAAGTCTAAGTAGCACTGAGAGACATTTATTCACATTTCCAAATATGAAACAAGTATCTGAAAGCATAATAATAAAAACTATGCAGAAAAGAAATCATGCTATGAGATGCTCAAGTTAATCAATATGAAACTGACACTCGGCTAAGTAGTAATGATCTAGGGCCGATCAGCCGTGAGTTACATCACATCAACCTTATACCACTATTCAGGGCTTATAATATCATGAATGCTTTCATATCCTCACAATTTCCTATCTCATATATAAACACTCACAAGTGCCCCTCACAAGTAATGTATACTTGTCGACAACCCCGAGTCTCAAACCCCGTGTGCTGCACAAGTTAGTGGTAACATCCCCACAACCCCGAATGTCTAGCGACCCCATGTGTCGCACATATCACAATCATATCATGGTCCTAGATACAAGAACTACTTTCAAAACCCAAGAAATGACATGGTTTGATAATCCAATAAATGTGATTGCATACTAATGCATAAAGGAAATTAGATTTGCAATATCATTAAACACCTACCTAATAGCATGCTATTTCAATTAACAAAGTGTCTCAACAATCAAAATGGCATATCACATGATTTAGAGTCGATGAAACCATTTAACCAACAAATAATACCATGATAGCAAACTCATGAAATGAGATAGGAAATAAGTCATGTGATATAGAATACAATAGGCAAATCACTCCAAATGACTGAAAATGAATAAAAAAGTAGGAATGAAATGTAAATAAATATCTTAATCAGTTTACTTATAATCCACGTAAACTCCCTAGCTAATCCGACCTCCCAACGCCTTAAAACTCGTATCTGAACCCCGAGACTTTTTCCTAGGTTCCTGATATCATTTAACATGTTTTAAAGTGTGTTTTGACCTTTAATTAGGGTATGGAACTTGTTTAAAGTATTTTAAGTCATAATTAGGAAATTGCAGATTTTGTGCTATCAGAGCAGCTAGCGCACTAGGTGACATGTCTAGCGCGCTAGTGACCTCATTAGCATGCTAGTCAACTTTATTAGCGCACTACTCATATGTAGCGGGCTAGATAGCACATCTAGTGCACTATATGCAAGAAAACCTAGAATTTTGCACTTTGAATTATGAGTTCTCTCCACATTTAGCCAACTCCAACACATTGGGATCTCTTTTCTCACTTACTAGAGACTCCAAAACACCCTCCAAATATATAAGAACTACCATACATTATTTATTTCATAAATTCATCAAATTAACTAAATTACTAGTGTAAATAGAATTACCTAGTTGATGAACACCTATAGCTAAATCAATCCTTCTCCAAACCCACAAGATTTCTCCAACTAATCTTGCTTATCTTTCTTTCCAATCTTCTTCTCCAACAACTTTTCTTAACTTCTAAGTTTATGAAATGAAATGAAATGGTTAGCATGAGTTGATCTATCCAATCTTATATATTTAGATAAAATTGTTTAATAGTCATTGATCTTTATGTACACGCGTATCTTAAAACTAATCTAATGGCATACAACTTGACATATTTCCACTAACTCTCCATTAACTCCTTCCAAGTAACACCAATATCAAACTCAATTGGTCTCTTGATGTGTCAACGCATATCTCTAGAATCATCAAATGGCTATTGTTTTAACTTGCTAACTTAAGCTTCATTTAATATAAAATCAACTATAGCCGCATTAATACTGCTACTTAAGCTACACTAAGCTTAAATAACTTACCACATCACTCTCTACCCTGGTCCCCACTTCGACATGCATCTCGAGGCCCGACCCCACACACGTCTCGACACCTATACACAAGTAGAATTGACTTAGTAGTCTACACATATACAATACACTAGGCATACATCACAACAAATCTAAAATATACCTTGGCCACCTTGCCCCGGTCAGTGTACGTATCTCGATATGGGTCCTACATGGGCCACTAATCCCGAGTAAAGAATTAAACTCGGATTTAAAATTTGGTTCGTAACATAATTTGAACGAGATAAATATCATATATTACAATGCATGTACAATCACTAAACAAGTTAGAAAATTTTACTAATATTGACTATTATACGAATGTCCTTGAGCTACAAACAGTTAGCAGCAATCCTGCTGGCCAGTCAGCGGGCGGTGGTTTCGCCTACTATTTTTTTAGACAACAAATTCCTATTCCGAAAATTGAAAATCGCCTAAAATCTCTCATTATTTTAGTCAATCTAATTGACCAAAACTGCCCCTTATTTTAATTCCAAAGAATATTAATTAAAACGTTTTTAATTAACTTGGGCCCACTTATAACTTAATATCTTATCCTTATCCGATTAAAATTTAAGATACTTTGAATCCTTATCCAATACGAATTTGCTATAAATCTCAACTATTTTATATGATTTGTAATTCTTATCCTATTAAAAGTCTATCTCCTTTCTAATAGGAATATACTAAGAGATAACCACAATGGGATATATGAGCAAAAACCAATTTCGATTCTTATCCATAAAAAATGAGCAATTGAATCAAGAAATGAAATTTTAATCATGCATTCAACACCCGAATCATATTAAATTAATCATATTAACCTAATCATGATTTTTATCATGGAGACACACATAATTATTGAACAAAAACGAATTATGTATTCAACACCAAAATCACATTAACCTAAACATGACTTCTACCATGTGAACGTACAAAATTCGCATCATTCAATATTAAAACATATGTTAATCGAAATACTCTAAAAATGAATTCTATCATGGAATCAAATCATGTGAATGTATCAAATACATAAATTAACAACATGCTTTAAAACCAATTCTTGATAACTATTATCATATGACCTATATGTATATCATTTATACATTAATCATGATCATGTTTTCACACATATATCATATATACATCAGAGAAAACATGTAAATGTTTAATAGAATCGAGTCTAAGGCTCTAATACCACTATTGGGTTTTGGGTTCATACATAGCGAAAAATTCAAAATAGTTTTTGAAATACCTCAACAAGATCGAAAATAAGTTCCATTAAACTATAACTACAAAAGTAAATAATACCTTAATTCGTGATTTCCTTCTCTGATTGTTCGATTTCCAAGACCTTCAATTGCGCAACCTGTATTAAAAACCCACACGTGACAGGAACCAAAATTTGGAGTGCTAGCCCTATGAGAGATAGAAAATGTTTTTCTTTCTCTCTCAATATCTAAAGAAATAGAAGTTTACAAAAGGAAATCTTAATTCATTTTTAGGGTATCAGCCTTTTCTATATGTGTAGATAAGCTCACTTAAAAACCTATTCATAATACAACTATTGTATGTAGAAAATTCAAGCAAATTATACAAACGCCCAATAAGTTAATATATTAAGAATCATAAGGGCTTTTATGTCATAAATTTATCATATAAAATTTATTACTTTGGACCAATCGAAATTGTGCAAAGTCATTCTTTGTGTGCGACCCAATAGGTTCATGTGACATTGGCAGTAAACCAAAATCATTTTGGTACATAAGTCATAACTGATCTCTAACAAGGCATTATGACTACTTAAGTAACATGAATCTTAAAATCGATACAATCTAATGAATAACATATATCATATCATTTTGTTATGCGATATCATTTAATTAAACATAAGGCATGGAAGTCACCCTTAATGTTCAATCGTACTAGTCTTTATCTTTAGGCAGACTGAAAACATCCAAGTGACATCAATCATATCAATTCACTTTGACTTGGCCATTTAGCAGTCTAACATATCGAGGATCCATTGATATCTCTCTATATGAGAGGGACAGATCCTATCTTGATTACACACCTTCACATATTATTCATATGGAAACCAGGAATCCTTATCCTATTACGATGTACAAGCCAAATGACACTTATACAGTCCCATTAGGAGTATTAAAGAATGTGCACGTACAAGTAGAAAAGCTCACCATTACTACAAATTTCCTAGTCATGTCAACAACTACCTTACATGATCAGATGTTATTGGGTAGGCCATTCTTATCAACTGATGTAGCTATCATCGATATACGCGAACGGATAGTTACACTAAGGATGGGTAATAAAATGATATCATTTAAAAATGGTAGAGAACTTTGAAACGATATAAAAGAAGGGCAATTTAATGATGGTGATGAGATTAACGATGATGGATGTTTTTCATACCTAAATGAAGACATTCTCTACGAGGTACCACTTGAAGCGATGATTGATTCGTTCACACTCACCGAAGATTGATTCATCTATCAGTCAAGCAAATGACAATAAGCAACAACGCTTTATGGGAGGTAGTCTATATTCCTTATTTCTATATGTTATTTCAGTTTTTAATAGGAAATCTAGTATTAGTATAGTTTTTTTATTCTCTCCTATTGACTCTCTTTTCGAATTACTTTCGGAAGTCACGCTATGGAGTAGCTTCATATAGAGGGGGATGATCGAGTTGTTTTTATTTTTATGGCCTTTATTCAAGTTTGCATTATAAACTTGCTTATTTACTTATTTATTTATTTACTTCATCAATAAAATTATTAGTTAGGTACATATCCTTATTAGATTTCATAAACTTTTGAGTTTTTTTAGTCAATTTTACCTTTAAATCCATCTCTATGAAGGGTATATAAGTTATTTATGAAATAAAATTGCAAAACAACACAATAAGGCCTAGCGAATCCTCAGCGATTCTAAATAACACTAAAAAATCGCTGAAAAAATTAGTAGCAGAAACTAGTGAATTAATGTAAATTTTAGGTTTAGCAATTGCTAAACGATTGCACTTGTACATGAATTATTGTTCAGATCGGTGGAAACATGAACTTCATTTCAACTGATTTGCTCAGTGATTTCCCAACGACTCCACTTACACAAGAACCGCTAGGCACGATTTCGGTTTTTAAAATAGAACCTGAATTGCCAACTTCACAAACCTATCTCCACGCCCAAACCGTCACACCTCTTCCTCTCACAATCGGTCTCTAGCCTACACTCAACCTTCCTAAGCTCAATCTTAGAGTATTTAAGTGATTTTTATCTCCACCTGGCTTCATTCAACAACAAAATCATCGAATTTGAGAGATTAGAGCCAAGCTAGGGTTTAAGAAATTTCGACTTGGAGCTTAGAATACCCGGTTATAGAAGTTCAAGAACACGTATCTTGAGAAATTCACTCTCAAGGGTATCATAATAGTAATGATCATTGGTTTACAAATCGCATATTTTTGGAAATTATAGAGATTTCGTAATGAATTGGTTTACAAATCGCATATTTTTGGAAATTATAGAGATTTTGGAAGAGTGTTTGAAAGATATTTGAAATTGAGTTTTCCATAAAACAGAGGTGTAATTCACGAGTTTTTGAAAAACCATTTTGATTGATTTGATCACATATTCTAGACTCTCGTAATTTTTTAAATTTTTTGTAAAAATCTACTTTTTATGCATAATCTTTTCAAGTTTCTCAATAACTATTTGATTTTATGTAAACTACCTGACTTAAGTCCGTTTTTGTATCAAACACATGATTTTGACTTATCATTTCATAGTAGTGATTTGATCATTATGACGAGACGAGGTGTAGGAAGGGGTAGGAGTAGTGCACAAAAGAAAGGAAAATGGTTTATGATAGAAAAATCTAAGAAGAACCACTCGAGTCAACAAATGTCCATTTAACCTACAAGTATTAGTGTTAGAGAATAACCGAAATGGTTGAGTTGAGAACACAAACTCCATCTAGCTCTGATGAGGATTCTGACTACCTAGACCCAAACACATAAGTCCCATATGACCCCATGAGATTTGTTAGTCCCAAAGTACAAAATAGATACTCTCGACATCTAAAAAGAGTTATCATACCCGAGAGAGGACTCCAAATCCAAAATGTGGACAAATATGAAGACAAAATCATGAGCATCATATAGAAAAGACAGTGGGAACACCTTATTAGGGATTAGAAGGTAGATTAGAGAGGGGATGCTTGGAATTGGTTCGCCAATTTTATACCAACGGATATGTGAGTGAAAATCATAAAGAAGTAATAGTTTAAGGGAAGAAGATTGATATTTCACCCAAAGCCCTAAACATACATATGGAATTTCAAATGTAAGAATTAGATAGGATTCTTACTATCCCAACATAAATTACATCCCTAAGGAATTTTACCCATCCTGAACAATTTAAGAAGCATTAAAGGCAATTCCCAAACGGGGATTTACTCTCAATCTATATGGTCACCCAAATTTCATGAGAATCACCAAATGTTGGAGCTACATCATAAACGTCTGCCTATACCCTACTACACAACACTATAAAGTGAAAAACTATAGAGGCGCTTTGCTCTACCACATTGTTACAAAGACAGCGTATATCGACATTGGATACGTAATTCACGATGCAAGGAGACAGAAAATAACGACTATGAAGCATGACGACCTACCGTTCCCAATTTTAATCACTCAATTATGTATGAATGCCAAGGTTGGTTTCCTTGAGATGGAATTCGAAGTGCTACCTTAGAGGACCATTACATATGCTATGGTTAAATGGATGAGATCAGTTAATGGATATAACAATTCAGAAGAAGAGATGGAGCTCAATGAGATTAGAAGATCTAGATTCAAAGAAATGATTGATAGGCAGAAAATCCACAGAAGCACACAAGAAGAAACAAGACGAGCAGCAAGTCTAATAGCTCATGTACATGTTCCAGGAACAGATGGTAGTTCTTCATCTCCAACAAACACTAAAAAGAAATGATTTTTCAAATCCTTATTTTCAGCTTTTAGGCAGAATGAGAAGCAAGTTTTAAAGAATCACGAGATGTTAGATGAGAATGAAAGGACTCTGGCATGCCACCATTCCATGTCGAAAATGAGGAAGATAAAATGTTTACTAGATCTTAGGAGGAGCATTGACATTCCTTCGATTCAGTAAAGATTACTGACATGCACCGTAAGTATAACGGCTCGCTTGTAGTAATAGTGTAATCAACTTACGTTGATCATGAATATTGTCATCAGGGAAAGGTTTTTGCACTAGTTGTGTATTACCTACTTAACTTGAATTATTGCTAAGGGACTCACTTTTAATTTGATTTATACCAATCTAAACTATCTAACAAATCACTTTTGAACTTTAGTTGACTTCTTATATTAAGGATATCTTAGTTCACAACTTCACCTAGGTAATTTAATATTATGCTTTGTACTCATGTTTACATCTCAATATGTTTTGTGCAATGCCTAATGAGAATAGACAGATTTCCTTCGAATCCACTTCAACCCACTGTTTTGTCGGAGAAGATTATGATGCGCAAACTAGAACTCCACCTATCGGTGTGAATAACGTAAGCTCCACATTGCTTTAAGTCTCAAATCATTGGATTCATAACCAACTAAGTTTACTATCCGTGTTTCCCTAATCAACTACTATATCTCGATGTTGTGTGTTCTACGGTTGCACCATTCATATCCGGATTAAAAGCTTCAATAGCCATGATAACTCCTAAAGCCTAAGTTCATTAAACATGTGATCAAGATGTCTAAATAATTACACTTAGAATCAATACAAATTCGAACCAATGCACTTTTTATTATTACTTTTTACTCATATTTCAAAGCATAACATTCATACCATAAAATCCATTGATCCTAAAGATAAATAAACTACTCGCACATCATTGAAACACATACATCACAATTCAATATAGAATTCATTGCAAAATAGAGATGAATATAGATATTACCTTAAATTAATCAACGAAACCAAATATTGATTGCAAACGTGGAGTCTTTAACGTTTCTCCTACAAAACTCCTTAATACTCAAACTTAAAGCTAAATTACTTTAATGGAGGCTAATCCCCTTCTATTTAGTCGTCTCCTTTTGTTTACCATGTCCTAATACCTATTTATACTCCCTCATAATAATTAAAACTCTAAATTATTATTTAGCCTGAATTAAAGTTTCACTTTCTAATTTCTGCAAAGTTGGCAATGTTACTTACTGTCACTGTGCCGTGTGTATTAAGTCACGGCGCTGCCACAACCCACAACTTCATTATGTGTTTTTGAGCTCCTGGAGCCTCGGCGCTGTCCTTTGTATGTCCTAACGCTGTCCCTTGTGTGCCACGACGCCACCATTGTGTCGGACCTCCAGAGTTGATTTTCTTCATTTCTTCTTCTCTCCCACACCGTGCCTTTCATTCCCACGTCGTGCCTTGTAGTCCCACAGCGTCAATACATGCTCTTGTGGTGCCAACTCTAATTTTGTGGGTTTTTGGTCTATATTTTCTGGTTTTTCCTTGATTTCTTCCAATACACCTTAATTCCCTGAAAATGCAATAATACCATGAATTAGCACTCATTTGAGGATATTTATACTAAATATACTACTGAACAAACCCTATATATACGTATAAATAATCACTTATCAAATACCCCCAAATTTAAGGTTTTGCGCATGCCAAGCAAAGGTGTATTCTACTATGTCTCATAATAACTAATTCTCATTCAATTTACATTGTTCACGGAGTATCCTTTAATTTACTAAGTTTCAAGTTAACAATCCATTCAAGAGTTTTTCTTTGCAAAAACTTATATTTTTAAGACATGTAGCTTTAACAACTCATATAACTTCACTTTCAAAACACTAAAGTAGATCTCAACCAAAAACCATCACTACTCACAAGTTCGTTTCGTTTCAACACGCAAGTAACAAGTATATATTCTCATGATTTCTCATTAAGCTCGGGAATTCACAAATAAGCATAGATCAAACTCATCTCTAGTTGACTTTAGCACTTCAAAAGTCTATAGGACTTTTACGTAGTTGAAATGAAAACTTAACTTAACTAGCTACTCACACTCGAGCTAGATTTTTTATTTGAAGAGTTTTAGTTTACTTCTGCCTTCTTTTCTCTATTGTCTTTTCATTTTTTTTCTTCTTCTTTTTATTTTTTATTTAAGTCCCTGCTCCTTTTCCTATGGACTTATTCTTCCTCACTTTTTCCAACCATCAAGTTCTCTACTCCATTTCCTGTAGAACTTTTGTGGTTCTCTCATTTTTTTCTCTTTATTTTTAAAAATCTTGCTAGCACTTCTCACTTTGACTAAATCAAGTAAGTCAACTCCAACTTTTACTATACAATGCCTATTTCTTCTCCTCTTTGCACTAAGTCTTTATTTGCTTTGTATTTTCAAGTAAGATTCACACTTATTATGCAATCCTTAGAGATATAACTTTTTTCACAAGAAGTGTTATAGTTTCTTACTTTTGTTTCAAGTTCAAAGTCATCCTTAACTCTAGGTTTATAATCATGAAATCACATCGTTATTTGCTATATTTCATTGTTTTTTTTTTCTTCAAAATTTATAACATTCTCTTGAGTCTCAAATCAAAAAGATACTTATAATCTACTCATCCACAATTAAAGGCATGAACATACAAATGAACAACATATTCATTACATATCTCTATATATAACCTAATCTATACTAAAACATATTCATATGGTAAATAAATAAAAAATTTATATACTACCATGCTTTCCTCATTAACTGCTTTAAATTATATATTAATCGTTCATACCTATAGTGTTTATCCTTATTTCTCACCACTTCCCATTGTGTAGTGTACTGTCGATTCCCCAAACTTAAACCAAACCTTGCCTCAAGGTTTAAAAGTAAGTATGAAATACGAAGACATTAAAACACACAAACATATGTAATAACACAAGTTATAATAAGCTAAACTAAACATTAAAATTGAAATAACTAAGTAGTTGACAAAATATCCCAAATGTTAAAATTATATGAATTGTATTGAAAGCACTCTCAACTCCTCGGGTCTAAAGGAATCCTATTACACTGACTTCAAGATTGTGCGTCATCATCATCATCTGCATCAGCTCCAGTGTGCGATTGTGTCAATAAACGCTCCACTGTCCTGCTCTCCACCAAATCTGAATCAAACATGTATGTTGGCGGTGCTGGAAAGCCTAGTGACCTATCAGTAGGTCTTAACCGTTTGCTCCTCTTATATCTAGCTATGGCTCTGTGATGAACAACAAACAACATGAAATTGTGTTATCCGTTCCGTGTGTGCTGCTCACTCCTCTCCATATCCTACTCATATCTCAGCATGGTTGTCTGGTATTGTGCCCTATCCTCATGGTACTATCTCCTTGTCTCTACTATGCATAGCCTTTGCTGTCGTGGAGTCAAATCCTTAAGTGATGGTATAGGTGCCACTTCTGGAGGAGGTGGTGGAAAGACTTTAGGACTGTCCAAGTCCTGCTCTCCTATCTCTGGGTCTACAAACTCGTAGCCCTTAGCAAATCATTGTTGTTGTTGCTCCTCATCTTTTTCATTCTCTTCATCTTCTAGCTCATGGGCTAATTCTTCTACTGCTGCTTGATCCTCCTGCCTCTTGGCTAAGAACTAGGCCTCACGTCTAGCTCCCTCTGCCCTATCTCTTTCTCTCATCCTATGAGTCTTGGTAACAAGGTGGTGATTTCAATATGAGCATAAAAGCTTCATCCATGGTTTGTTAGGCATATCTATCAAATTCTTCACATATCTCATTCTCACTCCGACCCTTAAGCACATCTAAGTAATAAAAAATAAACACCAATTTGTTGTCCCTTTTTTGGCATGATGGACTCCCTCAGACTGACATTATGATCTCCCCGATGTTGATTTCCCTGAACTTTGTAATCTCATAAAGATAAGCCGCTTTCGGCTTATTGATCTCACCCTGCTAAGAGGTGGGGTATAGCGATGCAATAAGAAAATTGTCACATTCTATAAACCTTTCTAATGCTCTCATTCTTAATGTGCTTCAGCAACATTCTCAACTCCCATCACCTATCCTTGTTGTTCTGGGACAACCAATGCATCTTCTATAGCTCTAAATGGGTATAGGTTATAAGGCTTCTCATATAACTTCTTCGGGAAAGTTTGTTCGGATCCATACCATCCTAAGCGCTCCAACCTAAAGAAATTATTAATCTCACATATCGTAAAGGGAACTAAAACCCCTCTTACCTTCACTGGCTCATCCTTAGCCATGAACTTCACATTGGCATAGAGCTCAAAGACAATCTCATTCACTATTTTTACTTTATTCTCCCTATAATCTTGAGTGAGTTCCTCCCAAATTTTGGTGCCTGATAGAATTGTTTACTCTTTTATCATATTTGGCTGGTAAATTTATTCTTCTTTCACAAATGAACTCCCTACGTAAAATTTTTTCGTATTGATCCTTAGCTTCTTTACAAACGAAATATTTTCGATTTAAAAAGGTTTAGGCTCTTCATCGTTGGGATTTCTAGAGGTAGATACCTCAAAGTCATTTGCTCTCATTTGGCTAACTTATTTCCTTGTTCTTTCCATTTCCTTCAAATTCAAGCAACTAAAATAAACGCAACACAACTTGGTATTCAAATCACCTAAAATTCAAACTTCATATAACATGGATCATACATACGCCAAATAATGCAAAGATTATCAATTAAGTCTCCATGGGTGATATTAATGCTCACATTCACACAATCTTGCAAAACCTATCATATAACCTCGAATTCACAATTTCATAGAATATCATCAAAATTTTCAAAATTCAATGCATAACTAGATTAAATTGTAAATATGCCTCAATGTTGGATTAATTCCTAGTGTAGATCACTCCTCCAAGTCTTTTTCAATCCAAACCCTCTAACTTTTCTCACCAAATAGAACCCTAGCTCTCATTGGAATCAAATTCCATAAATCCAAGCCCTAGCTCTCAACTTGCACTAATCCACAATGCACTTGCCTCTTAACTCTAAATCACCAAAAACTCATTAATCTCACATAAAAATGATCAAACTTTGACTCTAGAGGGATGTATGCTTGGTGGTTAGGGTAGGGTTTTTTAGCCTGTTGCCACCTCAACGTCGTGGCTTATACTCAAAGATGGGGCATGTACTCTAGGTCAATCTACAAACATTGTTTATCTTAGAGTTTTAGTTAATAAAATTGAGGTTTTCATTTGTTGTTTTATTATAAGTGATTGCATGTCTACCTTATAGTAAGATCTATGATTATTTATTGAAATATCCTAAATGTCCCTAGTCAATCATTATATTGGGAACTATAATGAATTAAGGCTAGTGTGAATCTTGATTGATGGTCATGTGATGATCATGCTTATAGGGATACGAATTGAGATCATGAGTACTTGTTATGGGAACAAGGTATTGGACTAACCCACTATGAGAACGCCACATTAATTAAGTCATATGTGTTACTCATGATAGCTATATCATTAGTCCTTCGACTTGAGATTACCATAGACTTCAATATTATGAGCATGGTAATTTGACATAATCAAAAGTTATCTTTAACTAGATGATTATAAAGATTGTGATTGGTTATTATGTAAATAATATATGAATGTATGTAATCAAAATAGAATTTGTCCCTCTCGTATAGAGAGATATCAGTGGATCCCTCGATATGTTAGACTATTAAATGGTCAAGTCCAAGTGAATTGATATGATCAATGTCATTTGGATGTTTATAGTCTAACTAAAGATCGAGACTAGCACGATTGAACATTAATGTTGACTTTCCATGCTTTATGTTTAATCAAAGGATATCACGCAACAACAGGATATGATATATTATTTATTAGGTTGTATCGATTTTGATATTCATGTTACTTGGGTAGTCATAATGTCTTGCTAGAGACTGCTTATGACTTGTGTACCAAAATGGTTTTGGTTCAGTGCCAATGTCACATGAACCTATTGGGTCGCACGCAAAGAACGACTTTGCGCAATTTCAATTGGTCTAGAGTAAATTAATTTTCTATGATAAAATTCATGACATAAAAGCCCTTACGATTAGTTATATGATAACTTATTAATAGAGGCGTATGTGTAATTTGCTTAAACTACCTAAATACAATAGTTGTATTCTAAATAGGATTTTAAGTGATGGCTTATCTACACCTATAAATAGAGGTTGAAACCCTAAAACAAAATAAGATTTTCATTTTTGCTATTTTTAAGTTCTATAGATCTTGGGAGAGAAAGAAAAAATGTTTTCAATCTCTCTTGGGGCTAGCATTCTAAATTGTGGTCACTGTTTGTGTATGGATTTTTGATAGAAGACGCGCACTTGAACATCTTGAAAATCAAACAATCAGAGAAGGAAATCACGGATTAAGGTATGGTTTACTTTTGTAGATCTAGTTTAATGGAACTTACTTTCGATCTTGTTAAGGTTTTTCAAAAAAAATTTGAATTTTACGTTTCGTATGAACCCTAAAACCCAACACCTAGGACGCCGTGGGTAATCGACTTCACAGCCCACGTCCTCTCGTATTTTTCTTCGCTAATCCTCCTTCAATTTTTTGTATAACTCATATAAGGTGTCATGACCGCATAAAATCCATGAAAATATAAAAATTAATAAATTTTACTTTCAATTTGCCTATACACCTTACCTTTACCGCTTTGAACTCCTTCACTCATTTTTGCTCTTTTAATGAGTTTGCGAGACATTTCCATTTCGATGAATCATCACCATTCAAATGTTCTTTCCTGCACATTCGACACAAATTTTCAAAAGTTAGAACTAAAACTTGTTAATTGTGATTATTAAACTAAATAGCTAACTACTAAAACTCAAAATCTTGAAATTTAAAAACCCTAGGCTGCCTCCTAATAGTGCTTAATTTCACGTCATTAGCCCGACGTATGCACCACGGCTCTCGGATGAGCACCGTGATGCACCAAGGTTACTTAAATGACGTATCCTCACGAAGTTCCTCATATCCTCTAATTTTTTTCTGGCATGTTATTCCATCCTTCGTAAACTTCATGTAATTTGACATACATTGCCATGTCTTTTCAAAATGGATCTTCTTTGTAATCTTCTCATACGTCTCTGCAAAGATCCCGATTTTCTCATCATTTTATTGATCTTGCCATTCTTTCTTAAATGGTGTGATTAATACTACAAAATTGATTGTCCCTTGCACAAACTTCGTACTGTGTGATCTCAAGTTTTCCTTAATTTCATTAATCGTTATTGTTTCAAACTTCTCTAAATCAACACCACTATCATGTTACTTAATATCCTCGATATGAATCTCTTCTCTAATATGGTCAAATGAATCATCTGGCCCCGAAGTATCAACAATGTCATAATCCACTCGATTACGCTTCTCCAATTCTTCATATGCTTCATGACATGTTTCCTCGATCGTTAACAACTTCTCGATTTGGTTCTCCTTAGACTCAACCACAACCTTTTGTCTTGAATTTATGAATGTTGCAATCTCTTCTAAACTCTTTTCCAAATTCAAAAATGTTTGATCATCTTCTTCCTCCTTTACATTAAATGATTGTGCAGACAACTCCAATCTGTCCTCGTACTACTTGAGATCATTCTCGCGCTACTCAGCCATTTTTTATATTAATGGCTCTAAAGACATAAGAGACAATTGTTCATCAATTTCTTGATCTTATCATGATTGCTAGTTGTCGTGAAAACTTCGTGATGGTTAATAAACATTATGAATGTAGGGGGTTGTAGAAGCTTTGATAATTGTGCAATGAATCATTCCCTTGTATGTAGTTGCACTGCTCTTGACTTCCCATAAATCTTATAAATCCATATAGGTTATCGTATGGTTGATGATATCTCATCCATGCCAAACCACTTGCAATTGGTTGTGCTTGGTATGTGGTATTGTCTCGAACATATTCACTTTGATAGACCAGCCTCGAGATTCGATTTATGATTTCACTTCTTGATTCCTTAACATGATAGCTATACATTCTTTACATCCCTAAAACACTAAAAACAAAAGAAAGTAGATCAAGTGCAGTAGGGTCAATCAACTTAAGACTTTTTTTTGTTTTGTTTTTATTAAATAAATGGAAAGTACTTAAAATAAAACTTAGAAACTTCTCAAACTAACTAAGTAATACTAATGGCTACCTTTCCCCGACAAAGGCACCAAAAACTTGACATGCGCTGCAAGTATAACGGCTCGCTTGTAGTAATAGTGCAATTAACTTACGTTGATAACAGATATCGTCCTCAGGGAAAGGTTCTTGCACTAGTTGTGTATAACCTACTAAACTTGAATTATTGCTTAGGGATTCACTTTTTATTTATTTTATACTAATCAAAACTAGTTAACAAATCACTTTTGAACTTTAGTTGACTTCTTATATTATGGAAATATTAGTCCATAACTTCACCTAGGTAATTTAATACTATGCTTTATACTCATGTTTACATCGCAATATGTTTTATGCAATGCGTAATTAGAATAAACATATTTCCTTCAAATCCACTTCAACCCACAGTCGTGGCGGAGAAGTTTCTAATGTGCAAACTGGAACTCCATCTATCAGTGTGAATAACATAAGCTCCATATTGCTTTAATTCTCAAATCATTGGATTCATAACCAACTAAGTTTACTATCCTCGCATCCCTAATCAACAACTATCTCTCGATATTGTGTATTTTACGGTTGTACCATTCATATCCGGATTGAAAGCTTCAACGATCATGATAACTCCTAAAGCCTAAGTTCATTAAACACATGATCAATATGTCTAAAGCATTACACTCAAAATTAATACAAATTCTAACCATTGCACTTTTTATTATTACTTTTTACTCCTATTTCAAAGCATAGCATTCATACCATAGGATCCATTGATCCCTAAGATAAATAAACTACTTGCACATCATTGAAACACACATATCACAATTCAATATAGAATTTATTGCAAAACAGATATGAATATAAATATCACCTTGAATTAACCAATGAAATCAAATATTGATTGCAAACATGGAGTCTTCAACGTCTCCAACAAAAGCTCCTTAATACTCAAACTTAAAGTTAAATTACTCTAATGGAGGCTAATACCCTTCTATGTGGTCGTCTCCCCTTTGTTTACCATGTTATAATATCTTTTTATACTCCCTAATAATAATAATTAAAAACCCTAAATCACAATTTAACCCGAATTAAAGCTCACTTTCTAATTTTTGCGAAGTTGGCACTGTCACTTATTGCCCCGATGCCCCGTGTGTTAAGCCACAACATCGCTACTATGCCAAAGCTTCATTGTATGTTTTTGAGCTCCTGAAGCCTCGACATCGTCCCCTGTGTGTCCTAGCATTGTCCCTTGTGTGCCACAGCACCGCCACTGCGCCGGACCATAAGATTTGATTTTCTTCATTTCTTCTTCTCCCCCACAGCGCCAATACATGCTCCCATGGCGCCAACTCTGATTTTGTAGGTTTTTGTTCCGTTTCTTATCTTTTTTTCTTCATTTCTTCCAATACACCTTAATTCCCTGAAAATGCAATTATACCATGAATTAGCACTCATTTATGGATATTTATAGTAAATATACTACTAATCTAACCATATATATACGTATAAATAATCACTTATCAATTACTATTGGGAGTTTATAACCCCGCTGATAGCTACACTTCATAACCTACTGTAATGAGGAATGATGACAGTGCTAAAGAGACAGACGACGACTTTGCTTCTGCACAAAGTACCTTCTGATATTTTTAATGTTTGCTTGTGTGTGTGGAATATGAACTTTGTTTGAACCATTAATGAAAAATGAGTGATTTATTCCATTACACCTTAATATTACATGATTATTTGTTAATTTTGAAAAGCAATTAATATTTCATATTCAATTCTTTTATGCTTCACGAGGTATATATGTTTTGTTGAATAACCTGACTTAATTTTTAAACCTTGAGGAGAAGATTTGGAATGAGTTTGGAGGTTTGTAAGTGAAGTAAACTATAAAGAAGCCAAGTATGGAAGACTCGAGAGGTAGAACTTATTTGACTGAAATTTTTTAAAATTTCCCACAATTAAGGTAACATCTTCATTTTCATTTATTTAGTCAGAAATGTTAATCGAATATAATTTGGATTTAAATAGAAGTGATATATTTTTATTAACCATGAAAATAATAAGTTTATGATAGAAAAGAATTGTTATACCATATTTGACTTAACCTAGGTTCTGTATGCACTAGAGGAGTTTAGAGGGGATTGATTACTTTATGTTAGACATTATAATGGCTAAAAGATCGAAACAAAAGTGCAAGATAAACAAGACAGATTTCTAAGAATCTTGTTATACAAAGGTTATTGATCAAGTATTATATATATTATGAAAAGTATTTATGCCACAATTGAGGAGAAAAATAGGAAATAGCTAATAAATTTTACTTAGTTGGAAAGAATATTTCCTTGCCTATAGTGGAAGTCAGAAGAGCTAACAAAATTTTTAAAGAAAAAATAGATAGACCCACAGATTCCAAAGGAAACGGAGCAAGGAACCGTATGAATAAAATATGAAGAAATATATATATATATATATGAAAAATGAAAAAGAAAGAAATAGCGATATATAAAAATGGAAGGATGTTTATGAAAAAACTCTCTAAATAAAAGATTTAGATCAAGTGCTTATAACTAAGTTGAGTGAAATATATCTTGTCATAACATTCCAACAAATGGATATGAAATGATGATTATTGGTGATTAAAGATTTCCTATCGACTTTAATTATTGTGATATTTTAAATATTGTTTGAAAATGAAATTGATTTGGTGATTTTTGTATCTTGAGATTCTATGTTAGTCATCGTAAGCTTGATGCTTGTAAGTGGAGATTGAGAAGACCTATGTAGTGGTTTGACCTTGGTGATTGGTTAACTTCGAATTCTGAGGTGTATTGCATAACTGGAGGTTGAACTATCAAATAAAGGGGTTGTTCTATAAATCTTTCTATTCTATCATGACTTTTATTTTATGAAAGTAATATGTGTTTATTTAAAGTTCATTTTTGTTTTAAAAAAATATTATATAATCATGAAATTAAAATGAGGGAAGAAAAAAGAATATGATTGAGAGTATTCTTTTGCTCGGGATAACATAGTGCTGAGTTAGATGGTATTTGATAACTCAATAATTAGACATGTTTTATAGTACATTATAGGATGATTTTAGATGTAAAATACTATATTACACGAGTTTTTCTCTTGTTTTTGACATTTCAGGTGATAATTCAAATATATGAATAAATTGAGTAAAAAGAGAATATTATGAAGGGATTGACAAAATGGAAAGAATACGCAAAGAATCATATAAGGAATTAAGGAAGAATTGAAAAACAAGCCCGCAATTCTTTGGCAATTTCTATAAACCCAGAAGCACTACACAAATCGGTGAAAACAAGGACTTCAATTCTACTGATTTCCCTAGCGATTCCACTTAAACTAAAATCACTGAGGAATCGCTGGCTACGATTTCAGGGATTTTAGATTAAAAAAAGGATTTTGAGTTGGTTTAGGATATGTATTACCTAATATACTATAAATATAAACCCTAGACTATGAAGTTGGGGCCTTTTGATAGTTTACACTTTTTGCTTTAGTTTAGAGGCCATTTAATATTTGTTTTTGAAAATTGAAGATTCAAGTTATCATTAAAGTATTTTCAATTATGTCTTTCAATTCTAATGTTATTGTGTTATTTATTATCGTGAGTAAGTAGTTAGTTAATCTAAATAAAACTCCAAACACGAACTAGATCCATTTTGCAATGTAGTCATGATATGATGATTATGTGCTTAATGCTTTAACCCAATCATATTCTTTAATTCATTGATTTTATAGATTGTTATTTATGGATTGCAATCATGAAGTTAAGTGTTATGTGCATAGTGGCCAATACGTATTGTGATATTTTGATTCATTATTTAATTTGAACTAGTAATTATGATTGTTTGAAATGTACGATCGTTTAGATGTCCTAGGTAAATTTTAGATCTAAATCTAATGTTGACGTGGCTTTCCGAAAATTTTAGATTTAGTAGTTTGAAGTTTTCATAAAGTGTAATGTGGTTTTATTGCATGAAGTTAATTTCTTTGTGTATTCAAAGGGGTTAGTTCAATAAAATTAGAATGTGGCTTTACCGATATAAGGAAAATAACTGGGTGGCTCAAGGCTGTTTACTTACTTATGATTAGTGTTTAATGATCTAGGATCCTCTAGAAAGTATGTTCATGACTATGTGTTTGAAGTAACATGTTTGGATGAAAATGGATTGAAGTTTTATTGTTTAGGAGGTTTGTTAAAATATTTATTTACTATCATGTTTCATTGAATTGAATTGCTTTGAATTTAGTTATTTAGAATTGTGTTAGTTTAGTTAGTTTAGTTGATTTATGTTTAAAAAGAATTAGTTTAAATTCTGGTTTCTATTAAATTAAATTAAATTAAAAATAATAAAAATCTCTTTCTTGAGGAATTTGCAAAATCCATGTGGAGACAATCTCACTTACCACTACTACAAAATTTTAATAATATAATAAAGGTGGAAAACTTATTCTACATGTTTGACGCGTGTCAACCCTTAATTGAAGTTCCTTAACCATAATCCATGATTTGTAGCTTTAAACTACAAACTCAGCTTTCATAGTAGAAGTAGTTATAATTGTTTGCTTAACACTCTTTAGATATTTCTCTATTAATGAAAAGAAAAACATACCCAAAAGTAGACTTTGTAGTATCAAAGACAACCAACAAAGTCTATGTTTAAATAACCAATAATTTGTGTATTATCAGACTTTCTATTTGTGAGCATGTAATCTTTCATCCATTATAAATATTGTAAAACCTTATTTGTACTATGAATTACTTTATATTGATTCATATAGACTTTTTCATCTAAAATCCCACACAAAATCAGTCTATTACATTCATTTGGTGTGATTCTAAATCTACAAGTCTAGCTTTACATCGTTTGATATTGCCTTTAAAATTATATTTAGTCTTGAAAGCTCGTTTACACTCAATGGATTAAAAACTCCGAGGCAATTGAACAATATTCTAGACTTTATTTTGAGCAAATGATTTTAATTCATCTTTCATGACGACATCAATCCATTTCATAGATTCGTTATCGCTTTGATGACTTCATCATAAGAATCTAAGTCTTTAATATTTTTTAATCATAACCAAGTTTCTACAAGTACACCACAAAATCATCAGGTATAAAAGATTCCTCGCTATGAGATTTTTGAAATTAATACTCAGTCTCATAAATTATCAACCCTATAAGAGTAACAACTTCATAGGAGTTATAAGTAATATGTCGTGTCACTCCCACTAATTTTGCCATTCCTGATGAGTCTAACATTTTCAGTTTCGATAATCTATATACAATGGTTATAACAGTAAATTCTATAGCCTTTGGATTTTATAGAGTATCCAATGAAATAACCATTGCTCGTTCTAAAACTTAATTTACTTTCTTGTGGAATATACGTTTTAACCGCTGTTGGATAAACCTAAATGTGGAGATCTCTTAAGTTTAGTTTCATTTCAGTCCATAACTCAAAAGGAGTTTTAGGAACTAACTTACTAAGAACCATATGTTCAATAAATATGTAGAATTTAAGGATTTTATCCACAACGACTTAAGCATTATAGAATTACTTAACATACTATTAATCATGCATCAATGTTTGGTTACACCGTTCAGATATATCATTCTGCTGAGGCGTATACCTGACACACTGTATTTGAACACAAATACCACGTCGTTCAAGGAGTTTAGCAAATGAACCAGATCACTATTTAATTAATTCAATCATATCTTTCATGATAGTCACCAAATAAAGATCGATGGAGTGTCAAATTATCCATGTATGCATGTCAGGACCCGTCTCACTAAGTCCTGACTTAGCCTAATTACCCTAATTATGCACTTAAACCACATAATCAACTTTGCACCTCAAAATGCTTTTCATTTTAATCCTTAATAATGCTCCAAAACTCAATTTATATCCTCAATAGACCTTAGTTCATGATTTGTTTAATTAGAGCAACTTAGGAAATCATATAGATTATCCTCCGTATTTCAACAAAATATTCAGCAGCACCTCCTCGAGAAATGGCCTCTCGAAAAATTCTCACCTAATAGACAACAGAATTTAGGAGAGGCCTATAAGTACTCACAAATTCCCGTAGTACACAAAATATATCAAATTCAAACTTTAAACACGAACTTAAAGTCTCCGATACCTTAGTTACAATTTTAAAATCCCAAAATAAATCAAAACTGAATCATAAACCTTTTAACTTACTTCCAACTAATTAAATAGACTCTCATAACCAATTCAAAAGTATTTTACGACCTACACTCACCCCAATGCCCAAAAATATATATATTAAGTGATTACAACAAGAAAATTAAACTTTTAAACTTAAAACATTCACCGAAGATCTTCAAGCTTTGCCCGTTATGTCTGGTTTTCACATAAAATCTGACATCATCAAAAACAACTCGAAGATGTCAGGTGAGTAAACTCATACATTGCTCTATACTCCTGCAAATGTTAGTCCGAATTCATGGAGACATGTAATTGCATTTTCAAATAACAACAAATTTATATAACGCGGATCCCTCATATCACGTTCTAAGCTCATAATAAGCGGACTCACTTTCGATGAACCTAGAATAGTCATATGGGTTCAATGCATGCTACCCCAGAGTCAACATTACTCGCCTTAGACACGCTTGTAGTACGTCAAGTCTGGAATGGAACATTAAACAATCTTATGAATGAAGCAGGGACAACTCTATCTAGATGTTATGCATGCATGTCCAAGAATGATGCAAAATGCAATGCAGACTAAACATAAATGTAGGCACAAAGATAAATTTCATAAATAGTAAAGACCATTATAGGGTTTACTAATAGCCAACCAACTTTAAGCTTAATTTTGAGGTTCTCGAAACATCGAATCACCTTGAGAATGGTTCCAATAGCTTCCTTGCATACCCAATTATATTATGGGTCAAGCTTCAAACTAAATCAAATCACGAAACCCAATGAAAACTGCGGCCAAATTACATTTGAAAATAGTTTCCAAAAATATTAATTTATATAAATGTTTCAATTGGCTTTTAACTAGCCAATTTATGAAAACTTTTTAACCTTAAAAACCTCAATATTTATCATGATGACCTTAAAGAAACTTGCAGTACTCATGTCCCACTTGCCATAGACTACAAGAACACTCAAATCGGATAAACAATGGAGAAGTTATGAATTTTTCAATATGGTCTGTCAACTAGGCAAACTTTATTTATTTTGAAATGAAAAAAAAAACTTCTCCAAATTAATTTTTTTGCAATTAAATCTTCAAAACTCGGCAATAAACACCACAAAACCATTCGATACCAACATCAAAATATTTCCACGGCCCGAAGAGTAAAATTAGATTAAAACCAATAATCAATTCATCCAGAATTCTAATGTAAATTAATATCAACTATAAAAAAAACATCTCCAAAATAGTTATCAACTGAATCGCATTAGTTCAATTCATCAAAACCCTTACTCACGCCAGTGGGATTTATTTCAAATTGGCGCAAATCAATCCAATATACCGATTTACAACAATCTATATCAAACCCACAAAAGAAATTGAAAAATTGCGAGAATTCTAATTGAATTGTAGAAAATACCATGGATTGAAAATTGCGAGAATTCTAATTGAATTGTAGAAAATACCATGGATTGAGAATTTTCCAAATTTTGAGTCGAATACCTCGTTTGCACCACAGAAACTTAGCTTAAATTGACCGTCTTACGATGCTCTACAGTTTTGAGGAGAGAAACTGGGTGAAAACTAGATGTTGGGAGATCGTAGAGCGAAAATTTTAGTTGAAGGGACTTGATACGAACGTTCTGTTCGTTTATTATTAATGAAATGAAACTTTGATTTGTTTTAGTTATATATTTATATATAAACCCTCAGTTGCTTGTTAGCAACTTAATTTTTTTATTTATTAATTCCTAAAATCCCTATTATGACATGTTTTAGCTTCTGGTGCTTTTTTTTATCCGATTTTTCACCAAATTGAGCAAAACTCTCGACAAAATAGACCATCTTCATAAAACATCAATAACACAATTTGTTGCCTTACTTAGCCAAACTTACACCAATGTGGACTCAATCTCAACCTCAACCACCACCAATTGATACGAAACTCAAAGCAAGGTCTTGCACTAACTTCATTCTCATTTTACTCTGCCATCGATCTCAACTTGCACATAAATCGAAGCAAAATCCTTGCGTGATATTTAACACTTATTTACTAGTTTTGATTGACCAATAATTTTTTATTACACTTGTACCCTTCAAACACACTTACAACCCCAATTATGACAAATTGAGGATGCATCTCAATACACCCCAACTTTGCGACAAAATACTATATAATACACATACTAGGCATTGATCATCAAAAAAATAACATTTTACCTTATGATCTCTAGTCCGTAATGCGTGGATTCCACCTCGGATACCTAAACTTCAATTAAAACTCGAAAATACTTAATTAGTCATCTAATCAAGTTTATGAAATTCCCGGATTTCAAAATTCTTCCCAACTAATTTAAAATTCCATCCTCAAAACTTAAACATACAGGTTATTAAACCAAAAAAGATATGAGAATATGATCCTTTATATACAACTCTTTTAATCTGAACTAGTAAAAACCATTGCCAAGGTGAAACCATTAAGTGGACCCAATCACTTTCATTGTAATCAACTTGGTGGTAGAGATCATAAACATTTCAACTTTTCATTTCCTTCTTCTTGGTCTAATAAAATTCATAACAACTTCTATGCCAATCCTGGCATTTGGGAATTTCTAACGAGTTAAACAATCAAATTTGTGAAAGATCCAATTACCATAATTTTCCTCACTATTCATTTCACGTCTTGAATCTCATTCAAGCATTAATATTTAGCAAGATCTAGTCTATCTCATTTTTTTATAAAACAATTCTTATCTTTAACTGAGTACTATTCCACAAACCGTTGATAATTCTTTCCATATCCCCAAACTTCGATATACACATACCAGTTTGTTTTCTCATCAATAATTATCTTTATTTGAATTTTTGGCTGATCAATTCTTAAACTATCATCAGTATAAAATTTCATAATGATGCAAACAATAATCGAGTACAACATTAGATACAAAATAGAGTTGTGTGTCTATCAAATCCATCACCATTCCAGCGTTTCTCAACAGAAACCTGGAATTACCTCGAATTTCAATCCGATCATAAAATGCAACCTGACACATCATGCAACTCTCACTCATTCTCTAAATGTATACTCATAATATCATTTAGATTTATAGACAAGAAAACAATTACCAATTCCAAGTCATCACTCATTTCACTTAACTTTTCCTTTTACTGGTTAGAAAGTTAATGACTTTTCTACCTTCTTCTAATCATTTTTATTCATGAGTTCATAATAAACCTAATTCTTTCAAATTACAAACATACTCACATTTGTTTTCATCATTTCTCCAATTTATGAGATTTTCTATTATCTCGATCTCAATTCCTAATTGTTCACTAGACTTCTTTCGTTACTTGAATAGAGACAATTATCCTTATCTTGAGTAAATATATGCATTTTAACAGAGATCAACATATTCCTTGATTATATTCTCATAGTATACTTTTAACTTGTATCACATAAAAGTTTATAAATATGTTCTCTCTTTTCCATCTCTATTCAATATATACTTTTGACTTTTCTTATTTTACAGTGGAAGAGTATTGAATTCTTCAAACATATCGTATCCAAATACATTGTACTCTATACTAAGTATTTCAAACTAATATGGATAATACTCACTAAATGAGCTGTAAGTTGTGCATCTCTTTTCATTTTTTATTTTTATCTTCACCGTCTATAAAAGCATCTTACATCAACTCCAATTTACAATAACCTAGTATGTGAGATTCTCACCACTGAATGATTACGTGGTGTAACACAAAATTTGAACAAATATATAACGTATTCACTTATATCAGTTGTATACTACTTTGGTTCAACATTTTCAACTTTTTGAGTTTGCTTCCTTGTAAGATCCTTGTGAAGATATATTAAGTTTCATCAAACTTATAGTTTGACACGCTAATTTGATCGGGACTCGTTGGCCTAAAATTTCTTTTTTCATGCATATGTGAGAATCTTTTGACCATTTAGTTGTTTATACTTCAACTTCCAATTGACTCCAACGAAACATTATAAACTCTTTTATTCCAACTATCATCAATTTATTCAATTATTCAAAGACATGTGTCGTCACACCAGTCTTTTATGTTGTGCATGAATCATGATTATGATACAGAGTTACTTAGACTTTTGGTAATGCACAACTACTCCAGTGCTTTACATTGACTAAAGGAGTCCATTCGTGTCACTTCCACAAGTCGTCTCAACGTCTCATTTTATTCTATACACAGAGCCTATTCCGTTCAGTTTTTGTCAATGTTAGCTATTCTCACATTGGTCTTATTTTTGTCCCTTTACAGATTTATTATACCTCCGTTCAACATTTAGACCACTTACAACTTTTTTACCTTGACTTAGAAAAGCAATTTGTTTCATCTCATCTCTTTTCAAAATTCTAGCAAAGGACAATGTGACTTCTTATTATCATTCAATGAATCAGAGTCTTCATCAGCTAATATTTGTTTGAAACAGAGAGATTTTTAAACCAAACATTAGAATTATTGCCTTAAGTTGTTTCCATTTGTCTCAGATTTCTCGACCTTTTTTTTTCTCAAAAAGAAATTCGGTACTTTTCGAGAGATTGTGTAAGATATCAAAGTATATTACTGTTCATCAAATCCATTTTTTTATGAATTCATATTTTCGTTATTATTCATTTGAAGAGATAGAAGAATTAGAATTTCCACAGTATTGATCAACTTAATGCCTAATTGAACTCTTAAAGGATGCTATTTAAATCATTTAAACTATATTAATGGAAATTCTAGCTATATAGTAGTTCTTACTAACTTTCTATAAAAATTACTTATTGATAGTCTACCAGTACATCTATCTTTTCCTTTGTTATTTTAAGTCGTTGTGATAGGGATCAAAATTGAATTTGGTTAGAAGTGACTGTTAGGTACTTTGAATTTCAAAATACAACTACTAGTGTTTTATTTAATAGCAAATCTTCGTTATTTTCATACCATTTTCCACAAATCTCAACTTCTAACACGTTGATCTTATCATTGCATCTTTCACTTTCAAGTTAAAAATTTCGTTGATTTTTGTTTCGTAACAACACTTAATACGTTGTTAACAAAGATTACTTCTAACTTGTATTTTTTCTTTTGTTTTACCATTACTTTGTTTTATTCATAGAAGCATTGTACCCAACGTCGCTTATAATTAAGTAACTTAAGTAAATAATAATAATCCAAAACGGTCAATACTTCTACTTATAAGTCATTTGATTGTTTCATACCATGGTTTTATTCTATATTCCACATTGTGTTTTGTTTTGAAAAGGAGACAATACTTTACTTCAAAATATTTATATTTTCATAAAAACTGACTTAGGCAATTTAACTGATCATATCACAATCCCATTGTGATTTTTTAAGTCCAAACTTAATTTGTCTAATCAATTTTTATTTTCGAAACTCTTGTCTCATTTTTCTTTCATTGAGACTATTTTCATAAGCAACTCTTCAATTGATTATGAATTCAACAAATACTTCAAAGAATAGTTATTCCCTAATTACCCATTCAATCAGTACTAACCTCATTCTAAAACTCAAGATAATATATATTTTGTGCTTCCCATAAGCCTCAATTTCATTTTACATTTTTCAAATGCTCAATCATTTTAGACTTAATTTAGGTAAGTTCTAACATTTTCTAGAGCGTTTCACAATTGTAATAGTTCGATACTTTCAATTTCAAAGAAGTCTATGTCCAGTACCTACGTTCCCGAATCATTTAGACTTCTTGCTCAACCAAGTTCCTATTGATTTTATAACTAACTATTTCCCTTAATTATATTGGTATCGAAATGCTTACAACATTCCCTTGTGAATTTAGATTTCCTAAGTCTATTTCATCTTCATTTACGCTCAGTTTCGTTTCATAAGTTTATTCATTTTTTTTAATATTTGTTCGTATTTTCACTCATCACATTTCACGAGTTAAATATCGAAAAGACATAGAGAATACACTTCATATCGCAAATATAGCGATAATATAATAATATACAACACACGTCACAATAACAAATTATCCCTACTCACAGTCACTTCCCAATTAATCACTCTCAATCACTCTTTGGTTTCCAACTAAATTTATCCTCAAATTAAGCCAAACTAGGCTCTGATACCAAGTCTGTCAGGACCCGTCTTACTAAGTCCTTACCTATCTTAATTACCCTAATTAGGTACCTAAACCACACAGTCAACTTTGCACCTCAAAATGCTTTTCATTTTAATCCTTAATAACGCTCTAAAACTCAATTTATCCTCAATAGACCTCAGTTCATGATTTGTTTAATTGGAACAACTTAGGAAATCATATGGATTATCTTCCATATTTTTATAAAATATTTGGCAGCACCTCCTATAAAAATGGCGTCCCGAAAAACCCTATAAGGACTTAGCCCTCTCTACAGTTCACAAAATATATCAAATTCAAACTTTAAATACGAACTTAGGGTTTCTAATACTTAGTTACAACTTTATAATCCCAAAATAAACCAAGACTTAATCATAAACTTCTTAACTTACTCCCAACTAATTAAAGTGACTCTCATAATCTATTCAAAAGTATTTCACAACCTACAATCACCCTAAAGCCAAAAACAATATATATTAAGTGATTACATCAAGAAAATTAAACTTTTTAACTTAAAACATTCACCAAAGATCTTCCAGCTTTTCCTGTTCTACATGGTTTTCACAGAAAACCTGACATCATCAAAAATAACTCGAAGATGTTAGGTAAGTAAACTCCTACATTGCTCTGTACTCCTACAAATATTAGTCTGAATACATGGAGACATGTATTGCATTTTCAAATAACAATAAATTTAAGTAATAACGTAAATATCTTATTTCTCGTTTTAACCTCATAACAAGCGGGCCCACTCCCGATAAAACTAGAACAGTCCTATGAGTTCAATGCATGCTACCCAGAGTCGACATTACCCGCCTTAGACGCCTGCAGTACGTCTAGTCTAAAGTAGAGCGCCTCACACTCTTACTACCAAAGCAGGGGTAACTCTATCTAGATCTCATGTGTGCATGACCAAGAATGATGCAAAACGCAATACATACTAAATATAAATGCAGATACAAAGATAATTCCATAAATAGTAAAGACCACTGTAGGGTTTACTAATAACCAACCAACTTTAAGCTTAATTTCGGGGTTCCCAAAACATCGGATCACATAGAAAATGGTTCTAATAGCTTCCTTGCATACCCAATCATATTATAAGTCAAGCTTCAAATGAAACCAAATTACGAAACCCATTGAAAACTACGGCCAAAGTACGCTTGAGAATAGTTTCCAAAAATATTAATTTATATAACTGTAACGACCCTAAAAAATCTAACTCGTGCCATGTGCCATTTTAGGGTCGTATGAGGTACCCACTCCTCATGATCCGGATTTAATCGACGCGAAATAGGGTCAAGTTAAGGTTTAGACGCGGTGTTCCCGTGTTTCAGAGTGCAAGGATATTTTCGTCAATTTTTGACGAAAATATGGTATTTTTCGGGGTTTATTTCGGACACAAAATCGAGAAGATAATTATAAAAATAAAAATAAAAATAAATAAATTGGCAGAATTACCAAAAAGGGCAATGAGATTGTATTGAATGGATAAGAGAGAGAAAGAGAGAGACGATTGAGAAAAAAAATAGGAGAGTAGAGAGAGCATGAGAGAGAGACGGCGGAGTGAGGGGAGCCGCCAAGAAAGAGAGGGAGGAGAGAGAGAGAGAGAGCGCAAGGAGAAGAAGAAGAGATGGCGGAGACGGTGGCGAGGAGCAGCGACATCGGCCAGATGCGACGCGGGCGGTGGCACGACTCGGAGGAGCTGCTGGAGTGGATGCGACGTCAGTAGGCGCGGGCGGTGCAGGCGACGGAGCTCGGCTCACAGCGTGGGCTCCGGTGCGAGGCGCACCAGCGGCGCGGACGGCGGCTCGCGAGAGATGCGGAGGCCGCGGACGGCAGTTCCAGCTCACAGGCGACGGCTCCCGGTGCAGCGGCGAGCCAACGAGGAGACCGACGCGCAGGGGAGCTCGTGCACGAGTGGTTGCGGCTAGGCGTGGTGGCGCTATGACAGCGGCGACTAGGAGTGGCACCACTAGCGAGGGTCAGAGAGCCTCCGTTGCACCAGCGGGCGGCGAACGGCCAGCACCAACCGCGGACCAGGAGGTGGCGTGCCTGTGGGGGATGATGACGAGCGGCGGTACGGCAGTGGGCAACGGCGGATGGGTGGACGGCGGCGCGACCCCAGCAGTGACGCTGGCAATGAGCAGTGACGCCGGCGAGGAGTAACGCCTGCGAGGAGGAGCGGCAGCGACATCGGCAGCGGCGCGGTGAACGACGTGGAGCAACGGCGCGGTGGCGCGTTGCTGAACCGATCAATCCCCGACGAGACACAATAATAGTGGACAAGGAGGCGTGACTTCGAAGAAGCTCGACTACGCAATGGATTGCTCGCAAAGAAGATGAAAGGCGTAGATTTTGGAGTTGAGACCTCCATTGAAGGCCATTGTGAGGTTCTAAACCACATTGATGTCAACTACAAGGCTAATTGATAAATCTTGTAGTCAATTCTGATATGGTTTACTTTAAGTGGTTTGGTTTTTATTTGAATGACTTAAGTAACTTAATTGAGAATAAATATGAGCCCTAAATGGTATAAATGGATACCAGGGGCTTAGGAAACTATAGTCGGGTATCGAGCGCGTATCTCGAGGCATGAGCGGGACATTTGAGAGAGATATTTGCGATTGTTTGAGGTAAGTAAACCCACGAGAAAGTAAGTTTCGAATTTACTTATTTTTCTTGTAAATTAATTAGTTCACATTACTTTTCGCCAGTTCAACTTGCATGTTTACTCTATTCCCGCGTGTGTGTGTATGGTCGAAAGGACGGTGTGACCCCTTTCCGGCTCTCTCGTTTATGATGATCTGATTGTTGCTACGGTGTTGGTCATACCTTAGACTACGCGTGAGATATCTCTCAGCGAGTCAATGATCTCGAGAGCGAGTTGACGTGAGGCTCACCTCCGTCACAGATTTCCTCTCCTTCGAGGCGTCGGGCGGAAGTCTACCTTCCGACCAACAGAGTTCCTCATTTCGACCGTGAAGAGGGGGTGTGGATTTCCTCACCTCCAAGGCCTTCTCGGTTTAGTATTTTCGTCTCAGGGCTCGACAGCTGTACACCACACTCGCGTTCCATATTCTTGATTATCTCATGACTTATATTCATGCTTTACATTTCTGTTCATTTACTTTATATGCATGAATTGTAGCCGTTTTCTTGGATTTCTTGTGAATACTAACTGAATTTCTCTGGGATTTACTCACTGGAACTTGTCATTATTTGTTGGTGGCAAGTTGCAGATCCTACGACGAGCCGGGGGAAGGTGGTGATTGGCGACTACCTCTTATTTGGAGGGCCTCCACTAGCTTACTCATAGGTGTTTGTATTTACATATACATACTTATTGGGATTCATTTTGGGAGACTTTTTCACCTGATACATGTATATTGACACCTATTATACATTTTGTCGCCTTAACTGATATACATGGTATCCTTTTGCTGGGTTTCCACCTCATAGGTTGTTAATTAATGCATAACTTATTTACATTAATTATGTGCATGTTATTAAGACTTCTGCTATTAAAAATAACCTGAAAAGAATTAAAATAAACAAATTAAGTTGTAAAACTTCTTAACTTAGCATATTTCGATAGAATATTAATCTTTTAAAACAACGAAATTTACTAAGTCGGATTACAAGACGGATAGTTCGCGGGCCGTCATAGACAGGTGTGCAGGTGACGTAGCATGGCTTGGTGACGTGTCCGGCGACGTGGCGGTGCCCGGTTTGCCTCGGAATTTGGGACCGTCACAATAACTGTTTCAACTTGTTTTCAACTAGCCAACTTAAGGTATTTTTTAACCATGAAAACCTCAATATTTATCATAATGACCTGAAAGGGACTTGCAATACTCATGTCCTACTTTCTATAGACTACAAGAATACTCAAATCGGATCACCGGCGGAGAAGTTACGAATTTTACAATATGGCTTGTCAACTAGGCAAACTTTATTTAATTTGAACAGAAAAACTTCTCCAAATTAATATTTATGCAATTAAATCATCAAAACTCGGCAACAAACACCACAAAACCACTCAATATCAACGTCAAAATATTTCCACGGCCCGTGGAGTCAAATTGGATCAAAACCAATAATCAATTCATCTAGAAACCTAATATAAATCAATATCAAATATAAAAAACAACTCCAAAATAATTATCAATTGAATCACATTAGTTCAATTCATCAAAATCCTAACCCACACCAGTGGGATTTATTCCAAATTGGCGCAAATCAATCCAATATACCAATTCACAACAATCCCTATCAAAATCCCGTGAAAGAAATTGAAAAATCCTGAGAATTCTGATTGAATTGTAGAAAATACCCTGAATTGAAAATTTACCAAATTTGAGTCAAATACCTCGTTTCCTCCGTAGAAACTTAGCTCAAACTGAGCGTCTTGTGATTCTCTACAGTTTTAAGGAGATAAACTGGGTGAAAACTAGATGTCGGGAGATCGCAGAGCGAAAATTTTAGTTGAAGGGATTTGATATGAACGTTATGTTCGTTCATTAGTAATGAAATGAAACTTTGATTTGTTTTTGTTATATATTTATATATAAACACTCAACTGCTTCTTAGCAGCTTAATTTTTTTATTTATTAATTCCTATTATGACATATTTTAGCTTCTGGTGCTCATTTTTTATCCAATTTTTCCCTAAATTGAGTCAAACTCTCAACAAAACAGATCATTTTCATAAAACTGATTTTGGTCAAACCAAAATCTCAAAAATGTTAACTTTGTCAGCAACATACTAAAGTTTACTAGACAAATTATGTTGTCTTATTTAGCCAAACTTACACCAATTTGGACTAAATCTCAACCTCAACCACCACCAACTGATACGAAACTCGAGGCAAGGTCTTGCACCAACTTCATTCTCATTATATACTACCACCGATCCCAACTTGCACGTAAACCGACGCAAAATCCTCGCGTGATACATAACTCTTGTTTTGAGCGACCAATGATTTTTATTGCACGTGTGCCCTTTAGACACACTTACAATCCCAATTGTGACAAATTGATGATACACCTCACCACACCCCGATTTTGCGACAAAATACCATATAATACACACACTAAGAATTCATCATCGAGAAAATAACATTTTACCTTATAATCTTCAGTCCGTAATACGTGGATTCCACCTTGGATACCTAAACTCCAATTAAAATCCAAAAATACTGAATTAGTCGTCTAATCAAGTTTATGAAATTCTCAGATTTCACAATGCCTATATTAGTCATTCATAAGATTGGTAATATTGTGTTTTTCCTTTGGGTAAAAACACAATATAATTTATTATATACGTAAAAAATTTAAAATGTATGGTACCTTCGGGTATCCATTCCATTTTCAAATTTATCATAACATTTACATACATAACTAAAATGTGATGTACCTTTGAGTCAACCATAATATTTAGTAATATGTATTGTTAGGTTTTGGGATTCGAAAACACAGTAAAATTTTAATTTTTTTTTCAATAGGATCAAACGAAATCTATTGATCTGTTTATCATAATTGAAACCATACCTTGAATGTTGGTTTCATGTATGTGTTGATCGATCTTCAAGACATTAACACGAACACCATTTATTGGCAATCCACACACGAACGGTGACCACGAATTGGAGTGCTAGCTCCGGGAGACCTAGAAAAAGTTTTTTCTTTTCTCCCTAAAGTCTTGAAAACTTACATAAAGCTAAAAATGAAAAAACAATTTACTTTATGGTTTCAGCCTCTTTTGTATGTATATTATGCTTTCAATTAAACACCTATTTATACAACTATTGTATTTAAGGTTTTTCAAGTGAATGACATGTATGCCCCTACTTAAATAAGCAATAATATCGTAAAACGTAAAAGCATCTCTGATATGAATTTCTTCCCATAAAGCTCATTAATCTAGACCACTTGAAATCATGCAAAACGATTCTTCGTGTGCGATCCAATGGTCCATGCAACGTTGGAAGTGACCCAAAAATCCTTTTGGTACACAAGTCATAAGCGGTCTCTAGCAAGGCATTATAATTACTCAAGTTGCACGAAGATCAAAATCGATACGACCTAATCAATATTGTATATCACATCCCTTTGTCGTACGATATCCTTTGAGTAAATATAAGGCACAGAAGTGTCATCCTTAAACCATTTATCAATCTATCATATCGAGGGATTCACTGATATCTCTCTTTATTCGAGATTGAAAAATTATATCTTGATTAGACACCTTTACTCATTATTCACATAATAGCCAATCATAACTTTTATAATTGTCCGGTTAAAGACAATGTTTGATTGCATCAGACCAATATGCTCCTGATGTTGAAGTCTATGGTAATATCAAGTCAAATGATTAAATGATATACCTATACGAGTAACACCTATGACTTAGTCCATATGGTGTTCTAATAGCAGGTCGATTCAATATTCCCTAATAAATATTCATGATCTTGATTTGTATCCACATACACATGATCATTACATGACCATCAATCAAGACTCACACTAGTCTTAATTCATTATAGTTCTCAATATAATGACTGACTAATGACATTTAAGAGATTTCAATAAACATCCATGGATCTTATTAAATTTAAACATGCAAAACCAATTACAATAAATAAAAAATTAATCATCTACCTTATTAACCACAATAATAATAGAAACAATATTTGACATATGGCACATGCCCCAACATATATATCATAAAATATAAGTTTATATATTATTAAAAAGGCGGTGTGACTTTAGGCCAACCATAATGTTTTAGTAATCAATCAAGAAGATGAGGTACCTTGAGTATCCTTCATCATTCTTAATTATGATTAGCAGAGCTAAGCATTGAACCATATTAATCATATATTATTAGGAAATGATTCACCTTTGGATTAAACCAAATATCTAATAATTATCATAAAATCATAACAAAATGCAACATATATGAAATTCAAATAATTTGTTGTTTATATTATTAAGTTGGATCACTTTATTGATTAACACAACTCCATAATATAAACGAAATAATAATAATAATAATAATAATATCGGTAATAATACATTTTTAATGCAAGTAAATATATAAGATGTATGCATTTATGACTAATATAATTAAAGAATCTTGACAGTAAAATACTCGTAATCATGCCAAAACCGTTAAGTATTTTTGTCACATTACTAGTTTTCATAAGTTTTATTTCAGAAAAGAATGGGTCAAAACATAATATTTCGTAATCAATTTCTTGTATATATACCGCAGTCATTAATTTGAAATAGTTGAGTTATTCGGTCTTTCAGACTTTTAATGTCATTTCTTGTGGTTGTTCTACAACACAGACTTATTAGTAACTATTACATTAGGCGAAACACAATCATGCAAGGCATGTAAGTTACCTATATTAAATTTTATGAACATAGTCACAGTAAGTTACTTAAATCAAGTTTAAATATGGGTGTAAATAATGACATTTAGAAAAAAAAAATCATTTTAGAAAACGTAAAAGATATAAAGTTTTTATTGTTTTTTATTTAATCGCATGGCCATTATTAGTTATACAAGACATGATTTATGTACATGCTTATATAACATCTCCTTAACTAATTTATAGCATGAATAATGACCAATTAGAAACACCCATGTATAAACTCATATATTTATTTTGATTCTTATTTGAGGCTCGTAACTTATTCCTTATTAATTGTATAAAAAAATAATTAAAAGTCATTAAGTAGCCTATTCATCTTCTTTAAGCCTAAGAGAAACCGATGAGATCTTAAAAGGGATATATATAATTTTATCTATAAATGATTTATTTTAAAATTATTATTATTTAATAACACAAAAATAGACTAGTATGAGTTGGTGAGACAACCTCTATGTTGAGTGGCAAAACGATGTCTACTTAGCAACCATGCCTCCTCGAATAGGATAACCCGTCTCCCTTTCAATGTTAAGCTTTACCGAGGACAAGGCTTACCCACTATCAACTCAAACTTATAGTATAGCTGTGACGACTCCCCCGACCTCCCAAGCCCAACAATTGAATCGGGCCGAAGCAAGCTGTCTAGCTCGCCTAAACAACATGCGGAATAATCGTAATGACAATATGGAAATAAAAATGCAGCATAAAATCTAGAACAAATCCATATGTCTACCAAAGAACTATAAATGGGTTTTCATTTTGTACAATCATGTAAGGTTATCCAAAGGCTCCCAAATAACTCAACTACAAAGGAGATAATGTTCATACTACCCAAAAGACCTATTTGAAATATAACCCAAGCTTAATAGTTTCAAAAATGAATATATAGATATTACAATACAAGGCTTACATTAAGAGGGAAAGCTTCAAGCTATTACCTCTCCCTTTTCTCGATCTGGCGCCGATGTGGATACTTGAGATTTAACTGGGGTGGACTAAAGAACTTACAAAGCTCAATAAGAAAATTTTTATGTTTAACTTTGCAAAAATGGAAATATTCAAACAAAGGGCACTCCTGATTCGATCGTGCATTATCGAGTGCTCTGCAAAGCCTTTGAACATGATATATATTAAGGCCCTGCTCCGGCTTGACGTCCTACCTGGACACACGCGAGAGGGTCGAAACATAACTCGTGTTCAGGTGTGCTTCACGAATAATTATATCAAAATGCTCGTACACCCATCCCTGCAAATGAACCTAAAAAGTCATTTCAAGTAAAAGCCACAAATTTCAAATGAAACAAAATATACTAAACAAACCTCTAGCAACGTCAACCAGCTATATGACAAACGCCAACCCGAGTAGCCGATCCAAGTTGTCGATACAAGTATGTCAGAGCTGCAGCACCCCAAACATACTTATAGATCTCATCCAACTTACGTACCAGCTTAAGAAGATGAATAGGGACATGCGTGGAAGTCTTGTCAATAAATAGAGTGCATCCCAACATGTGCCACAAGTATGCCCGAGCAGTGCACTCGACGTTACAATATACCACTACTACTTTCTTTTGCTTTCCTTTTTTGGATGACGTTGGTTTATGTCCCCACGTAGACTTCAGTCATGCTTTCTTTACTTTCAGATCCTTATTCAACTGTTTATTTGCCTCTGCCTCCCCTATACCAAGTGACTTAGACACCAACTCAATTGCTTCATTCTGGGACAGGGCGACACAATCTATAACTTTTCCCATCACGGGAATACGCAACAACCTCCTCATATCCTCCAGTATGATCATCATTTCACCGAAAGGGATGTGAAATGTGTTGGTCTCCAACTGCCACCTTTCCATAAAAGTTGCGATTAGAGTCTTGTAGGCCTGCTTGTATGAGCACTTGCTCAGTGAACTTAGACCAAACGCTTGAATTATATTTTAAAGTCGACTGAGGTTTCCTTGAAACCTCGTCAATTCCCAATTTGATAGTTAGCTCCTGTCACACACCCAATAGCATGACCCGAGTAGGCTGGGCAGCGAGTAACCTAGCAAATGACCGAGTTCCGGAGGACTCGGGTGGTTCCATGAGGTTTGGTCGCGGACAACATGCGGGACAGCGCATAGGCGTGAAGGAGGTCACGCCTGGCACGCGTCTTGGCACGGTGCCTAGGCGCAGACGAGGTTAGACCTTGGCACGAGCCTTGGCACAGGCACGGGCAGACCTTGGCACGAGCCTTGGCATAGGCACGGCGAACCTAGGCACATTCCTTGGGCAGAATTTAGGTCGCGCCTTGGCACGAGCAAGGCCGAACCTAGGCAGATTCCCTGGGCACGAGTTAGGTCGCGCCTTGGCACGGGCAAGGCATACCTTGACAAGGGCTGACAAATCTTGACTTGGGCGTTGACCCAGGTCAAAGTACGCTTGGTCTCATTTGTTGATGTTTCCTATTGGAGCTGAGGAAACGGCTTAACATCTACTATAAGGAGAGGTGGTCTCTCCTAGGGGCGACATGGGCACGGTAGCAAGGAAGACCCTCGAGCATGCCTTGGGCACCATGCCAAGGCAAGACACTCTCGGACCCATGGTCCGGTCACCCGGGCTCAACCGAGCCCCGGCTAGCACCCCGGTGCACTGGGCACGGCCAGGCACCACCGAGCGGTTCTTGTCCCTTAGAAAACATGGATCAAAACCCTTGAGGCGTGGATGGACCAAGTCAAGGCGATTCCCGGCGGTTGGGTAACTACCTTGGTCATGGGCGAGAGCATGACCAAGGCACGTCCGAAAATGTCCAGAGCATGTAGCAATTGACCAAGCGGTGGAGGTGGTTATGGAACCAGGTGGCGGTAGGGAACAAGGCGCAAATTGGGCAAGATCGCCTTGACCACTAAGGAAGTGGGGTTTTACTTAGTATACGAATCAATGTAATTAGGACAGGGTGTCCTAGTCGGTTATGTAACTACTTACTAGCTGTTCTATAAAGCCAGGGGCTCTAGGCTCGGGAAGCATAGAGTTCCAGAGTTGTATTCCCTTTGAGAGCATAGAAAAACATTTCCTTGTTGCCATAGCTTGTTGTTCACTCGATTTGTTTATTGGTAGTGTTGAACTAAGGTGGCCCTTAGGCACCACGGGTTGGGTTGAGCGAGAAAAATTTCCTTAGGGTAAACCCCTCACTTAACGGCCCCGTGACAGCTCCCATAATTGATACTTCTAAGCAAAGGTCGCTCTTGAAATACCACAAAACGTATATTTACGAAATAAGAAAACAAAACTTATAAATGATTTTGAAACAATTCATATCACAATTATCTAAAATAATCGAAAAATGTATTATAATGTAAAGGTTGTAACGTAAATACCTGGTTATTCCATATGGCAGCGGCGACATGATCGTGGAAACTCGTCAACAACTCCTTATTTGTGGGCCCACCAGGAAAAAGTTCTTTGGAACTATCGTCGCCTGCCTCTTTGCCTGATGGTCCCGACTTGGCCTTACCACGACCCTTAACATTGGACCTCGCTTCCAAAACTTCTTCTACAACTTCCTTCTCATTTTCTTCTTCTTCATCATCTTCTACTTCAGTTTCCTCTTCATCTACACTTTCACCTTCTTCTTCCAAGTTTTCACCATTTTCACCTCCTTCCTCTTCTTCTTCATTTCCACCTTTACTTTTACTACCTTTTTCATCTACTTCATCAATTTTTTCTTTACTTTCACTTCCTTCAACATCGCCTTCTTCACTTTTTTCTTCACTTTCTTCTTCGCTTCCATCTTCACTTTCGTCTTCCCAATCCTCTTCGGTTGACTCAGGTTAGGATACTTCAGCTGAACTTACTTGGCTCTTGCAAATTGCCAATTCCCGCCCTTCCTTGGCCTGTGCTGCGGATGCCTTATCTTGTAATTCAATATCCCCCTTAGTCTTTCCCAGCTCCTTTGATTTCCTATAAGATGCGGTTTGAGCTCTCCTGCCAATACGCTCGCCCTTCTCCCCAGTCTTCTTCTTGTCCTCCTCACTCTTCTTAGCCTCTTCAGTCTTCTTGACCTCCTCAGCCCTCTTTGTATGAGCCATACCTATAAAAATAAAACAAATATGCATCAAACATTAACACCTAATTCATTATATTAAAAAATAATGATAAAATTATTCCAATCGGTTGGAAAAAATCAAATAATACTATACTGCTCAGTGAGTGTTGACCGACTTATGACATTCTCATCGGTAAATTGTCACCGAGTGATTCTTTATCACTCAGTTAGGTTCGACCGAATGAACCTTGAACAAGAACTAACCAAAATTTCTACCCTACAATTCGATTTAACACTATAAAAACTCATACAAAACAACAAAAATTAGTCAAGAGCATTTATCAACCCAATAAACAACACATACACAATAAATCTTTATTTTCTGAAATAGTTGTTCGATAAGATTGTACTAAATGAATGTATATTGCTCGGCAAGTTGAAACTGAACTATACTATTTCAATTGGTCATGCGTGACCGATTAAACTTTAAACCATGATCAAACTACAAACCGCCATACAAAATTGATCAAAACAATAACCAACACATACACAACAAACAAAATAGATCAAAACAATAACCAACACATAAACAAGTTATACACAAAATGATCATCAAATACCAATTACCATGCACTGTTCGGTTACCTATAACCGACCAGTGAATTGTCCATTGGTCCTGTGTCACCGACTGAGCGTCGACCTTCAAAATTCACAAATCGACCAACATATTAGACCATAAGCATTTACAAACACATACACAACCACCAAAATTGCGCAAGAACAATCAAGATTTTGAAGATAAAAATACATACAACTGCAAACAACCCTAAGTCGACCAAGTTTTCATATATATTGACAAAGTTTTGAAATACAAAACATAAAACGACCTTCAAATTCAACCATATACCACAACCACAAACCCAAGTACAATATTGACCAAAAATCTAAACATCTTACCATACAAATTCGAGTTGAACCCGAGAAAATATGTGAAAATTTGACCGCACATCCCCTTCAACCACCGGTTGGTAGCAAGACCTAGGGTGAGAGCGAAGATGAACAGAGGTGACACGAAGATCGACAAACGGCTAGAGTTCTTTCACCTTCTTCTTTTTCCTCGATGTAAGACCAATGGATACAAGCAAGAACGAAATTAGGAGTGCACAAGGCCAAGGGCATTTCAGAAAAGAATTCGATGATTGGGGGTGTCTACATCCATACGTTGGGTGCCCACATCATTTGGTTTACCCATAGTAAAAAGTGGTTTGCACATAGCCGGACCTTAAATTAATAGTCTAAGTCTCATCGTCGCACGAACTTAATATAATTTAGTCGAACTATTCACGATAATATATTGTATACACGTTCGCACATTATACACAAATAAAATATTAAATTACCAAAAATGCCCTCAAGTTGGGTCATATAGAATTTGGATTGTTACAATAGCATTTTAGTGTTGATTAAAAAACAATAATTTCATATAATATATATATATATATATAAGATTCAGAAATTTATGTCAAACATTATGTTTCATTCTTTATTTATCATTATATAATTTTTTAATTACAATTATATTTTTTAATTAATTTATTTTATTTAATCTATTTATTTTTATAATTTTATTTCCTTTTTTTAACTATATATAATATTATTTTAATTAATCAATGTTGTTGTCATCAGTTATTTAAAATAATAGTAATAATTTTGTAATTGGTGAACTAGCAAGCTACGTAAGAGTTATTAAAATACATCAAGAAGATGAACAGTTCAATCATCTTTTTCTTCATTAAATTAAAAACTCTAACGCCTCTTCAATGTTCCACTAATATCATTCCACCTTATTATTGTCGTAACCGACATCGCCAATAAGCGATATGCATGCTGATAGACAATAATATAGTTACGGGTTGCCAGGCCCTACCTAATTAGGGCATCTAAACGGCCTAAATTACCTTAATCCCTTGATAATCTAGCAGTCTTAATCCCACCATCAATAAAAATTATTTATTCAATTCCTCATAATCATCAAATACAATACTTTATCAACCATAAATGATTTTAAAGTAAATCTTAAACCTCAATGTCCGTTTAGATTACTTAAATAATCTTCAAAATTCCGTGAAAAGATTTTCGACAGCACCTCTTCTGTTTTTAAGTCTACACCGAAAAATTCGGCCTTCTAAAATCTTTAATTAACAAAACCTGTTCAGCTTGGTGGAAATGTCGAAGGACTCACAATCCATCCATAACAATATATATTGCATTAACAAAATTATATATTCATTACAACCTTATTTAAAGTATGAAAATCCTTAAACCAACAAAATTATATATCCATCCATATGCATTCTTGGAACTTGTTCACCATTGTAGAATTTCCTATATATATGGTGCTTTCTATCATGGATATCAAAAAATACTCATGGTATGAGTACATGATTTGAATCATTGGATCAAAAGATCAAGAGAGATAAATGATTGAACCATTTAAAGCATTAATATAGCCACTTTTGACTTTCTTTCTCCATAAATTAATAGATGGCTCTCTCAAAAAAAAAAAAAAATGTTCTACGTGACACACTTAAGTCACACAACTTTCTCTCTCAAACAAGGAATAAATTGCTACAATGACACACTTAACTAAACTAAAAGAATAATAAGAAAATAATATTAAATGTGATCGCAATATTGCATTACGTGTAATTTGTTTGATTAGTGAACTTTGTTTTATTTTTGTAATCAACTGTTATTCATTTAATTAATTTTTTAGAAAATAAAAAATAAATTGAAAAGGTCGCCTTCCATATGGAGCCCGACAATACCCGATCGTGAATTAATCGGTGTGGTTGGCGTCAAACTCCATGTGAGAAATCCAAGAAAAAAAAGTTATCATCACATAAATTTTATTTAAGTTTAATTATACATAGGAAACCCAAGAAAACTCTTAAAAATTATAAAATTCTTCGATAAATCAATGTCCCATACGTGTTTGTCACGCGACACAATCTCATATTATTTTATATTATATTTTAAAATTCTAAATCAACAACATACAGAGAAGTCCTATTTTTGTTGCACTAAATTAAACTAGCATGTATAAACTATTTTTTGTTGCACTAAATTAAACTAGCTTTGTAAAAATATTAAAAAAAAGAAAAAATTGTATTTTGAGTTCACATTGCCAACCAGGTGTTCTTTTTTGTCAAATTAAACCACGTGTATTTTTCAATATATAGTAAGTCAAGATTTACGAACCTAGTGCTCGTATGACACACTAAATAAATTATGCACACCCATAGGTGGTGTATGTATAAAATTACATTTATAAATAAATAATAATTTAAAACAACCATATTATATGATACTATGCGAAAACCATAAATAACCAGCTTACATGATAATATTATAAACAAATTATCTAAAAATAAAATTTATTATTTCCAATTTATTTTTAATTATTATGCATAATCAAAATAAAAAATACTATAATTTATGGAATTAAAGAATAATTATTATTTTTATATTGTTTCAAATTAAATTCTTATTTTAAATATGAAACTTTTATTTTAAATATTCATAAAGTTAATTATTTTTTAATTCAAAAAACTACATATTTAATGTATACCATTATTTTATTTAAGAAGCAAACTAAAAGGTACGTGGCATTTTTTGTCAAGACACATAAATTTGTTCTTCTATGATATGCTCCTGAACACCCATGCAACGTTCAATCGTTCTAATAAATTTATTAGTTACAGAAATGACTTAATTATTTAAATATTTAAATAACTCATTAATAAATAAATTTAATATTATAATAAATTAATTTGGAATACTATAAAAATTAATATTTTCTATTGTATATTGTATGGTGGCCTAATGGAGAAAAAAAAAGTTAGAAAGAAAATGAAAACAACACCGTCAAGGCCACTATATCTTACTTTGGTCAATTAGACTAGGTTAAAAACCAATAAAGCTACACACTAAGCCAACTTTAGTCAACTCAAGCGTGATATCATCTTAGTTACACATAAGTTGCATATGATCATATCATAAAAAACTTGGTCTCTATTTTCGATACGCTTTATTTGAAGACAATTTATTTTTATTATTTTTTGACTTAATTAAGTGAAATTTAAACTCAAGACCTCTCTTAAACCTTGCATTTTGACAAGTGATGTCTATACTATCTCACTAGAGATGCTTTTTCATTTATTTTTTTATTATTAATTATAGACAAATTATATTCATTTTGTTTGTTTTTGTTATGTTTTCATTACATGATTACAAAATTTTATTTGTATTATGCATGATATCTAAAAATAAATTAAAACTAAATCAATCATGTTAATAATTTATTTATTTCAAAATATTATTCTAAAATATAGATAATATAATTTTCACCCATTGTCATATAATATGTTTATTATTAAATATTATGTTTTAAGTCAATAGAAAAAGAATTTATTTTTATGATATAACTTTTAGACATACCACCTAGCTAGATGCATGACTTTAACATGCCATACTAAAACTTGTTTTATGACTTAAAGTGTGTCGTCAAACACTTCTTTTTTTTTAAGAAATATTGTAAATATTAGCATTTAAATAGAGAACCACAATTTTTATGGAGAGAAAGTCAAAAGGGGATAAATTATTACTTCAACCCTTCTCTTACCATGCATGATACGCTTTTAAGAATCCATGCAATAGCCGGTCATCATAAAAAAAATTGTGAATTATAGATGTAAAGCTGATTTAACAGTTAGCAAAGCCCATTTGGTCATGAGATGGATGAGGCATCATTTGACGAAAGACAAGATTTAGAGAGATCATGAGTTCGACTCATGCAAAAGTTAAAAAAAAATATGATCCAAAAATCACTATCTAGCTCCACAAAATAAGTAAAAGTACCTTATAATGAGAATAAATAAGGGTACTCAATAAATAGTATGCATAAATAATTAATTTATCTAATTATTAAATTAACCTATTAATTATTAATAAAATAAATTTGATAAATAATAACTTAATTTGATATAATATAAAAATAAGTATTTTCCACTATACATTGCATGATGACCTATACAAAACATAGACCACGCCATTCAGGCTACCATGTCTTGCCTTCATTGATCTACTATGGAAAAGTCAATATAAGGTTGCACACAAACCAACTTTAGTCAGCTTAGCTTTAATCGAGCACGAATTCGTTAATTTCAATTATGTTTTTTTACTACGTGAATCGCAATATTTTTTATTTGTATTATACATGATATCTAAAAATAAATTAACACTAAATAAATTTTGTTTTTAATTAAGTAATTTTAAAAATATTATTATATAATATAGTTGTTTATAATGTAATTTTTGCACATTATTTTCGTATCATTTAGTTGTTTAAAAATTAATTTTATAATGTAATTTTCATACATATGGCAATGGCATGTCATAATAGCACTAGATTTGTGACTTAAAAGTGTGTCATCTAGTACTTCCTTTTTTTTCAAGAGAAAACCTAGGCGTGTGACTTAACTGTGTCGCTATAGCCCTTTCCTTTGTGTGTGTGTGTGTGTGTGTGAGAGAGAGAGAGAGAGAGAGAGAGAGAGAAAAAAGAGAGAGAAAAAATTATAGAGAGAGAGATAGAGAGAGCCACGTTATTTATGGAGAGAGAGAAAGTCAAAAGTGGCTACATTAATGCTTTAAATGCTTCAATCATTTCCCTCTATTAATCTTTTGATTCAATGGTTCAATCAAGTACCCATGGTAGAAGCACTTATAAAAAATACCTATGTTATGAGAAATCATCTATAACCATTGAATTTTAATCATGTTGGGTTTTTGGGGTTTTTACACAGCGAAAAATTCAAAACAATTTCGAAAAGATGTATGTTTCAATTGTTCAACCATCCATTCTCTAGTAGGAATGATATTAGTCATTATTTCTTCTTCTTCTTTTTCTTCTTTAGTATTTTGAACCTTCTTTTTATTACTTTGTTTAGGTGTCTTATCAATTATAGTTGTATCTTTCTTATCAATGAATAGCATTAATTTGTGCTTGATAAGTAGAAGTAACGTTGGTCTGAGTAGGTGTTTTAGCTTCACTACTCTGTTGAGTACTTAACCTATTTATTTGCAAATTCATTTGACTTAACTGATTTTTCAGTTCATTAATGGTAGTACCAGTCTTAATTAGAATTTGAGAAATCAATGTAAAATTTTGATGACTTTGACTCATAAAGTTGTGTAGTATTTGCTTTAAATTTGGATTCATAGGTTGAGTGTTTTGTTGAGGCTATTGATTAGGTGCAGATTGTATCTGAGCTTTTGTTCTATAAGTGTTGTAATTCTGATTTTGAGGACCATAACTAATGATTTGATTTGGTCTTCCAGGATAATAAGTGTTATTACTATATTGATTTCTTGGGGGACTAGAAAATTGATTCATCATTACATTAACCTCTTCAGTGGTTTCTTCCTGTAGAGTAGGACACACATCTCTAAGATGTGTAACTTCATTACAGAATCTGCAAGCCTTAACTTGATTAGATTTATCATTAACTAACAGCTTAACCATCTTAGATAATTCATTAAATTTATCGTTAGTTGCATTATTTTTTCGTACTACCCACTTCATAGAGTTTCTTTCTTGAGGATTCAACCTTTTCACCATATTGTTTAAATTGTTTTGCCATTTTAGTAATTGCTTCTTTTGCTAGAGTAAATGTTGTTTCAAATAAAGATCCACCACACAATGTGTCTAGTAGTCTTTTTTCAAAGTGATTGAGTCCTTCATAAAAATATTCTAATAAAGCTCTTTGAGTATATCCATGTTATGGACAAAAAGAAATTAGTCTTCGAAATATATCCCAAAATTCATTAAAGTTTTCATCATATTTCATCTTAGCATTTCATCTTAGCAACTGTTATTTGCTTTCTATAGGAATTGATTTTTCTAGCATGCATATACTCATCTAAGAACTTCTAACATTTGAGTCCATGTAGTTATCGAATCTCGTGGGAGATAAAACAACCAATCCTGCGCTTGATCTTTCAATGCAAAAGGAAAATCCTTAAGTCTGACTTGTTCTAAAGTTCTTTCTTTCGATTTAATCCCATTAACTTTATGTTGATACTCCCTTATGAATTTATGTGGGTCTTCATTGTCTTTACCGTAGAAGTTATGTAAAGCACTAATAAATTTAAATCTAAGTTCAAATTTAGGAAATTCATCGGGGTATGCTATACACATAGGCTCATATGCTTTAACATTTTGATTTGTTTGTCGAAAAGTGAGTTCTCTATTATTATTGATAACTCTGTTATTATTGTCATTATCAATGACATTGTCATTAATATCATTATTGTTGTTTTCCATTCCATTAACTAAATTTTCCATAAGTTTTTGTTGTCTTAAACTCCGATTAAAAGTTTTATAAATTTTAGGATCAAAGGGATTTAAAGATCTTGTTGAATTAACACGACCAAGTGTGTAGGCCATACAACGTCTATAATCTTTTGAAAATTATCTAAAAATCTCCGGCAACGACGCGAAAAAATTGACACGTGTCGAGCATGCACAATAATTTCTCTTATTTTACTATTAACTTGTAGTAGTGGTAAATATGATATCGTCTCCACATGGATTTTCGAAATTTCAAAGGAAAGTAAATTTTCCTTGTTTTTATTAATTTAATTAATCTAGTTAAACGAGAATAATACTAAATAACTAATAATTATGATTACTAACTTAAATAACCAAACTAACTAAATTAATCTAAACAAATCAAATTCAAACTAAATTAAACAATATTCAAATGCAATTCAGTATAAATAAACAAACATCTAAACACTAAGTAATATAATATATTCAGATTACTTTCAAACACTAGAACATAATATTACTTCACTCCATAATTATAATGATAAAACATGGAATCTTGGCATCATTAAACCTCGCTTCATAATTGGTTGATAGCCTTTAGCCAGCCACCGATTTTCCTTAATTCAGTGGAAATGTCACATTCTTATCATTGTAAATCTACCTATTGATCAAATGCAACACCATAGAAATACGATAACATTAAGTTCAATGAGAATTATGTTTAATCAAAGCCAGTATTACCGAAGCCGCATAATAAACAACTTATAACACAATCACATAGAACATACACTCGGGAAATGCCCTATAGATTAATCCTAGTTACTACTTCTATAATTATTGTCAATAACTGTAGACATAGATTCAGAATCATAATACCACATAACATATTTGCAACTATGCATGCAATACTAATCTCCTTTAGTTGTAATACGCAAAAACAACTTGTTAATTATGTGACTCACATGCATGAATAGATTTAAGGAATTAAGTTCATGATTCCTTAATTATAACTATCTAGCAATTTAAAATATACTACATTGTCTAGGGTTTGTTTAAATTGATAGACTGCTCACTAATGCTGAAAATAAACAACGCATAAATATATTTAAAAGACATAATGAATGAACAAATACTTTAATATAAATCAAAGCTCTAACGTACCTTCAAACATAGACAATAAAAATAATCTAAAGCAAAAGTCAAAAACAAAAGGAGAGAAAAAGAAAGAGTTATTTTGAAGCTCTCTGCCCTTTTTTATAGTCTCTTTACGTATACATATCATAGATAAACTCAAATTCTTCATACTAATCTAAAAAAACCCGTAACCGACCTCAATAATTTCTCAGCAATTCCTAACTTATACACAAATCGCTGAGCGAATCACTGAGAATTGCTCTCAGTGCTCCACCGATTCAGCTGGCGATTTATAGTTCTTTCTCAAATTCAATATGGATTTGCTAGCCTTCTTCTACTGTTGATTTATGTGGAGATTCCTAGTGTTATTCCAAATCGCTGTGGATTCACTGATGTATTTTTTCAGTTGACCGTTTTACTTTTCTTTATCTTTTCTTCCATTTCTTCATTTTCCTAATTAAAACCTAAAATCATAAAAATAAGAGAATATCTAGTGTAACATCCTCATTAATGCCTAAAATCAACCTAAATTACACTATAAAATGTGTCTAATTATTGACTTGTCAGCTTGCGAGTCAATCTCATACACCCTAGTTGGTTTCCTTACTATGGAACAAGTACCAGCCGTAGAATTTTGAGACATAAGATCAAGGAAACCCAATGCTCCATCCTCATCCTTGGTCGGTAGAGAGCCACTTGTTGCGGCATCTACTAGTGTTCTTATGTTGTGGTTCATCCCATAGTAGAAAATCAAGAGTTGTGCCCATTTCAAGTATCCTTGTCCCGGACATCTCTTCAGCATCTCTTTGAATCTTTCTCAAGCCTCGCCCAAGAGACTTGGTTTCTTCTTGTTTGAACTGATTAATCTCTAGTTTCATTTTACTGACCTTCATTAGGGTGAAAGAACTTGTCCATAAATCTTTCATTGATTTCTGCCCATGAGATTATACTCCTTGCATTCAGCCTTTGGAACCAGGATTTGGCTTTTTTACCCAACGAGAATGGAAAGAGTCTCATCCATATCACCTCCTTTATAACTCCGGTAATGTGCACGGTGTTGCACTTATCCAAGAAATTCTCAACATGTGCTATTGGATCTTCATTGGATATCTCGTTGAACAAGCTATTTTACATCATGTTTATCAGATACGGTCTCAGTTCGGACTTAGTGGTGTTGGCTGGAAGCCTCATCACTCCGTTATAGGTCTCCTGAACACTGGTTTGAAGTAGTCACGAAGGCATCTTTGTTATTGCACTCTATCATCCACTACCAGATCACATGCAGGTTGGTAATTTCTGTAGTGCTATTGTTGGTTTCTTGCTTGCTCCTCTGCTATCTTGATTCCTTTCTTTTTCTTTCCCTTATTCGTTCTTCCAATCTCAAGGTCGTAAGGCACTAGGTCATTCTCTCCTTTGCTACGTATGCTCTAGTTATCCTTGAAAAGAAAACACAAAAGATTAAGTGCGAAAAGTCAAAGTTGAAACTTAAGGTTTTATTTTTTTATTTTTGTTTTTATGAACTTGAAAGTAAAGTATTTAAATTAAACTTAGCAACTTTTCAAACTAACTAAATAACACTAAGCGGCTACCTATCCCCAGTAACGACGCCAAAAACTTGATAAGTGTGCCACAAGTATAATGACTCGCTTGTAGTAATAGGGTAATCAACTTACTTTGACAACGGATATCGTCCTCAAGGAAAGGTTTTTACATTAGTTGGATACTTATTTAACTTTGAACTCTTGCTAAAGAAATTCTAATTTTAAATGGATTTATACTAAACTACTCCATCTAACAAAATAATATAAACTTTACTTTAACTCTTATATTAAGAATATCTTAGTTCACAACTTCACCTAGGTAATGAAATATTATGCTTTCAACCACTTTTACATCTTAATATGTTATGTGCAATGCCTAATTAAAATAAATATATTTCCTTCAAATCCACTTTAACTCACTGTCGTGACAGAAAAGATTCTAATATTCAAACTAGAACTCCACTTATCGGTGTGAATAACGTAAGCTCCACAATGCTTTAATGCTCCAAATCTTTTGATTCATAACCAATTAATTTTATTATCCGTGCCTCCCTAATCAACAACTATCGCTCGATATTGTATATTTTACAGTTGTACAGTTCATGTCCGGCTTAAAAGCTTCAATGGCCATGATAACTTCTAAAACCTAATATCAATAAACATGTGATCAAGATGTCTAAAGCATTACGCTCAGAATCAATACAAATTATAACCATTGCACTTTTTATATTCACTTTTTACTCATGTTCGTAGCATAGCATTCATACCATATGATCCATTGATCCCTACGATTAATAGACTACTCACACTTCATTGAAACACACATATCACAATTCATAATGGAAATAATTCAAAATCAGATGTGAATATAAATATATTACCTTCAATTAAATCAATGAATCCAAACTTGAATTGCAAAAATGGAGTCTTCAATGTTTTCTCCACATAAATCTTCTTAATACTGAAAATCAAAGTAAACCTATACTAAATTACTCTAATGGTGGCTAATGGTTGATATGTGGTGAGTTTATCATGTCTTAATACCTATTTATACTACCTAATGATAATCAGAAACTCTACTTTACAATTTAACTCAAAATAAAACTCTAACTTTCTTATTTCTGTGAATATTGTGCTGCCACTTATGATCCGGTGTTGTGTATACATTCCCATAGCACCGCCATTGTGTGCTATTTTTTTCACCTTCTATCCACTTGGCGCTGTCACCATGATGTGTCAGCGCCATCCCTTAGGCTCTACGGCGCTTCCATTGCGCCAAGCCTCAAGTCTTGATTTCTTTACTTTCTTTACTCTCCTACGCCGTGCCTTTCCTTCCCACGCTGTGCCTTAGCACTCCACAACGCCACCATGTGTAGCCATGGCACCAAACCTAATTTGGTGTGTTTTAGCTTCGTTTTTTCTCGTTTTTGCTCGTTCCCTTCCTTAACATCTTAATTACCTAAAAATGCACTAATACCATTAATTAGAGCTTATTTAGAGATATTTATACTAAATATGTTACTAAACTAATCCTATATATAAGTCTAAATAATCACTTATCATTGGTTTCTACTAAAATAAAACGCATTTAAGCAAAATATTGTCATCTTTGCAAAATAAAACACAATGTGGAATATGGAATAGAACAATAGTTTGAAACAATCAAATGAATTCCAAAAGAAGTATTGAATATTTTTTATTATTTATTACTCAAGTTACTTATTTATAAGTGACATTGAGTATAATGGTTCTAGGAGTTAACCAAAATGATGATAAAACAAATGGAAATACACGAGTTAGAAGTGATCTTTGTTAACATCGGTTTAGGTGTTGCTATGAAACAAAGATCAATGAAATTTCTAACTTAAAATGAAAAGGCGTAGTGATTAGATCAACTTGTTAGAAATTGAGATTGGGGGAAAACGATATGAAAATAGCTAGGATTAGCTATTAAATGATCACAAATGGTTATGTTTTGAAATTTAAAGTACCTAATAGTCACTTCTAACAAATTAAAATTTTGTTGCCTATCACTATGACCTTAAATATAACAAATGAAGGGATATATATGTTGATTGAGAATCATTAAGTGATTTGTATAGGACGCCAATATGAGCTCCTATGTTGTGACAATTTCCATTGATAGAATTTAAAGGATTGAAATAGCCTCCTTTAAGTGTTTGATTAGTCGTTAACATAATCCAAGTTTGGAAACTCAAATTTTTTTATCTCTTCAGTTGAACGATAACGGATAAGTGAAATCATCAAAAAGTGAATTTATGATTAGTAAGATATTTTGGTATTTTACATAGTCTCTTGAAAATATCGAATTTCAATTTGAGAAAAAAGAAAACTTAAGAAATCTGAGACTAATGAAAATAAATTAAGGCAATAACAAACAACTCAACTTTTTAAGTTGCAAAATTTCTCTACTTTGAATAAAGATTAGTTAGGGAAGAACTTAAGTTATCAAAATTTATAAGAAATCACATTTTCTTTAGCTATATTTTTGAAAAGAGAAGAGATATAAATTGTCTTTTCAAGTAAAGACTAAAGAGCTATAAGGGGCCTACGTGTTGAGCGAAAGTTATGATAAGTTTGAAAAGAGGCTAAAAAGTGATATTGATGTGAAAATAACTAAGATTGACAAAAATGTAACCGAGTAGACTCTGTATCGTAATCACGATTCATTCATAACGTGGAAGACTAGTGAATCACAACACTAGTCTTTGAACAATCGAATGAGTTGGTGAGGTTTAGCGTAAAAGATTATATGAAGTTTCGTTGAAGTCAATAAAAAGTTTAAGTATAGGCAAACAAATGGTTAAGACATTCTCACATACGCATGAAAGTGGAAATTTCAAGTGAACGAGTCCCGATAAGACTTAGGATATCAAACTATAAGTTTGATAAAATTTAATATATCTTCACAAGGATTTTATGAGGAATCAAACTTCAAAAGTTGAAAGTTTTGAACCAAAGTAGTATACGACTGATTTCATTGAATATGTTGTATATTGGTTCAAATGTCGGGTTACACCATGTGATTAGACGGTAGTAAAATTTTAAGCACGGGATTATTTTAAATTGGAGTTGACGTAAGATACATGTATGATAGTGAAGATACAAATAAAATGAGAAAAGACACATGGCTTACAACTCAGTTAGTCAGTAATATTCCTTTTGGTCAAAAATACTGAATAGAGTACAATGTATCTGGTTTAATATGTTTGAAGAATTGAATATTCTTCCATTGTAATTGAGTAGAGATGAAAAAGAGATAACATATTTATAAACTTATATGAAATACAAGTTAAAGTTTATACTGTGAGATTATAATCACGAAATATGTTGATATCTTTGTTTAAAAGCTTATATCTACTCAAAAGAAGGATAAGTGTCTTTATTTAGGTAATGAGAGAAGTTTAGTGAACAGTAATGATCGAAATGATGGGAAATCTCATAAATTGGATAAATGATAGAAACTAATGTGAGTATGTTGATAATGTAAAAATTAGAGTAGTTATCAAGGCAATCTGAAAGAGATTAGTGGCAAAGTGAATGGAATGAGGATCTTGGTGAACTCATGAATAGAGAATGATTTGACGAAGTTAGAAAATTATTAACTTTTGAACTAGTCAAAGGAAAGTTAGGTGAATTAGATGATGAGTCGAAATTATTAATTGCTTTCTAGTCCACAAATTTAAATGATTTTGTAAGTAGACATTTAGAGAATAAGTGAGAGTTGCATGATGTGTCAGGTTTTTATTTCTGATCAGATTGGAATTTGAGATCTATTGTCATGGGATGGCAGATGGAATATGAGATCTATAGTCATGAGATGACTTATATAATTCTAGGTTTCTATTGAGAAATGCTAGAATTGCGATGGATCAAATAGACACGTAACTCTACTTAGTATCTAATGTTGTGTTGAAATATTATTTGCATCACTATGTAATTTTAGACAGATGATAGTCTAAGAATTGGTTGGCCAACAATTCAAATAAAAAGATGATATGTGATGAGAAAGCAAACTGGGATTTATATACCAGAATTTAGTGGATAGAATTATCATCGATTTATGGAATTGTATTCAATAAGAATTAAAATGGTTTTATTAAAAAGCAAGATAAGCTAGATCTTGATAAATATTAATCTTGAATAGGATTCAAGATATGAAATGAGAAATACAACAAGGTTTATCAGATATTCCATAAAGTTGATTGTTTAACTCGTCATAAATTCACAAAATGCCAGGATTAGCAAAGTAACAGAGGTAACTTTTCATTAAACTAAGAAGTTGGAAATGAAAAGTTAAAACATTTATGATCTCTACCACGAGTTGCTGATTACAATGAAAGTGGTTGAGTCCACTTAACTTGTGACGGCCCCTCTCCTAATCTAGGGCACCGCCTGCCTAATCCCGTAATTAAGCCCTAATCATATCCACGCAGACTTAACTACGTATTAGTCGGCCTTTTCTAATTAAACCTTTTATTAAATGAATTTATTAGCGGAAGTCTTATTGATTATGCAGAAGCCATTTATAATATCCTAAGTGTGGAAAACCAGGAAATGCCATCGCATAAATATATGTAGTCTTCAAAATTCATTGAAATGATAAAATGGTTTAAGTCAAGTCGGGGAACTAACGCTCAACCCAATATACAACCCCAAAAAAATATCCGAAAGACATATATAAACAATACAATCAAAATATCAAAAGAAGACCTACAATCGATGTAGTGCATCGCGGCTTAGGGATAATCGCCGATCTTCTCTTTGCCCTACTGCTAGTAGTAGACGACTCTGCACCCACCGTCATAAAAAGGACGGTGAGTACAAGAATAAAACAAGAATCCCCGATGACAAGTTTAATTTGCATTTCCAAATATTCAAATGGTATTTAAAAGCATATAAATTGGAAAACTGAATAATAAACCATATGCGAGTAAATACCGAGTTAAACAAGTGATACGACACTAGGCTAAGTAGTGGTGATTTAGGTCCTTACGGCGGTGAAAACGTGTCACCCCGACCCAATAATCATATAGCACAAGGGACTCTAACCCAAGTGTTACCAGGGACTCTAACCCCAAATCAATAATCATATAACACGAGGGACTCTAACCCAAGTGTTACCAGGGACTCTAACCCCGGTGTGTAGACCACCTCGGGGACTCTAACCCCGAGTGTCATACAGTGTCAAGTAACATGTGCCGACATCCCCAGGGACTCTAACCCCGTGATTCGCGCACGCCTCGATCGAGTACGGGACCTAAATGCAAAAACTACTTTTTAAATTTCAAGAAATACCAAGTATGGATTGTCAAGGCATATACACATCTACACACCTAAATAAATAATGAATACAAGCCCTCTTAAACATTTATAAGATATTCACTAGCCTAATAGCATGCTATTTATCATTCAATTCAAATTTAAAACAACAAGAATAGACATAGCATGGAATGGAATCAATGAATTAAATCAAATGAATGGATATCATGCAAACTAGACTCATCAAATGAGCATAGACACAAAGAACACATGATATCGTAGTACAAAGGCAAATAGTCAAAAGGACTATGCAAGGATAATAATTAATAGGAATGAAATGCCAAGTAAAATTACCATTGGGTATACTCACAACAACAAAGTAAAGTCCTAGCTTTACTGGCCTCCCGTAACTCCAAATCTTGCCTTCGCTCTCCCGTACCCTTTTCTTAGGTTCTTGAGTTTGGTGTCTCATTAGTTCAAGTATAGTGAGTTTATTGTGTATTCAAATTGGTTCAATAAACTTTATTTTATCTAAATATAATTTTCCCAATTTTTTCCAATTTTTCCAAATTCTCTTTCATTTTTTTTTCCATTTTTATTTTCTTTCTTTTTTTTTTTTCGTTTGGGTCGGGTCGACCCAAACGGGTCGACCCGACCCGCCCGGCAGCGAACAGTCCAGTGCTCGGCCAGCAAAGGGGTGCACACGAGCGCGGTGCGCGCGTGTGCACCTCCTTCCTCCCGATCGACGGTTTGATCGGGAGGAATGAAGAAACCTTTTTTTTTTTTTTTTTTTTCAAATCTGGTGATGGGTTGGGGTGGCTCTCCACCCAAACCCCGGTGGAGCCGATGGCAAGGAGGCACCCCGCCATCACCACCATGGTCATGGGGTTCGGCCATGGAGGCCGAACCCCAAGATTTTGGCCACCCACCGCCAACACCCAAACAACAACAACCACAACGACTCACATCGATCCTTCCCGGCGCGTCACTTCTCCTCCTCCTCCTCTCCTTTTCTTCTTCCTCGCTCTCGGTTTTTCTCCTGTTTTGGCCGATCGTTTTGTGTTTGTGTTTTGTGTTTGCATGTGTGTTGTGTGTGTATGTGATGTAGGTGTAAGTGGGTAGGTGGGGGTGGTGGCACGTGGTGGGAGAGTTTGGACATGTGTTGCTGTGATTGAACAAGTGTGGTGTTGTTAGGTGTGTTGACACCTAATGGTGACACAAATGAAGACTCGCCCGTGTTTTCGGGCGTTTCGACACCCGGTTTCGCGTCCGAACCGTGATATTCGCGTACCATCGCGTCGTTAGTAACCAATATTTATTCCATATGAGTTACTTGACAATTTTTTATTCAATTTGTGTGTTTTCGTTTCCCTACCTAATATTCGGTCCCGTAAGCTACCGTGCCTGAGTCGACACGCATATCGAGGCGTGTCCCAGCCTCTCGTCTCGACGCCTACAAATGTGCAACCGACTTAGTAAGTCTACACAATACATAACACTATGCATACAAAAATACAAAAATACCATATACCTCGGCCACGTGCCTCGGTCGGTGTACGTATCACAAAGTGTGGGTCCCACGTCAAAGGTCGGTGATCCCGATTAAGAAATTTAAACCAGGGTAGAGAGTTGGGCCGTGACATAACTGTTTCACCTTGGAAATGATTTTTATAGGTTTGGATTAAAAGAGTTGTATATGAAGGACTATTTTCTTTTTCTTTCTTTTTTTTGGTTCAATTATCTGTAAGTTTAACTTTTGAGGAAGAAATTCTTAATTAGTTGGGAAGAATTGTGAAATCAGAGAATTTAATAAACTTTATTAAGAGGTTAATTAAATAGTTTTGGATTTATATTGGGATTTAAGCATCCGAAGTGGGACCAACATGTTTCGAACCGTAGTTCATAAGTTTAAAATATTATTTTTGTGTGTTGTGTGACTAATTGATGTAATGTACTATATTCGGCGTGTAATAGAACCAATTTAAGGATTAGATGCGGTGCTTGTATGTTTCGAAGTGCATTGGTATTTGCGCCAATTTGAAATAAATCCCACTGACGTAAGTTAGGGCTTTGGCGAATCGAGTTGATGCAATTCAGTTGGTAATTGTTTTAAAAATGTTTTTATAGTCAAAATTCATTTACATTGGGATTCTGGATGGATTGGATTGTTGGTTTCTGTCCAAATTGACTTCACGGGCTGTGGAGATATTTTGAACGTAGAAAAAAGAGCTATTTCTTGGTGTTTGGTGTCGATTTTTGATGATATAATTGCAAAAATATTGATTTGGAGAAGTTTTGTTAGTTCAAGATTAATAAAGTTTGCTTAATCAATAGGTAGCATTGAAAAAATCATAACTACTCCATTTGTGGCCCGATTTGAGTATTTTGGAGTCTGTGAAAAGTATGAAGGGAGCTCTACAAATTACTTTTTGGTCAATATGAAAAATATTTAGGTTTTTAAGGTTAAAAAGTTACCCCAAGTTAGCTAGTTGAAATTGTTATCAGTAGTTATTTTTGGAAACAATTATCCAGCATACTTTGACCCATGTTTTCATGGGGTTTCATGATTTTGCTTCACTTGAACATTGATCCATATTAGAATTGGGTATGTATGGAAGCTATTGGAGCAATTTTGAAGGTGATCTGACACTTCGAGAACCCCAAAAATTAAGATCAAAGTTGATTGTAAGTAAACCATATAGTGATCTTAACTATTTATGAAATTTATCTTTGTACCTGCATTTGTGTTTAGTCTACATTGCATTTCACATCATTCTTGGTCATGCATTCATATCATTACTGACGATGGTTTGTTAGCGCTACGGTTCACGAGCAGGACTCGAAGCTAGGTTTCTTGACTAGATAGATTGGAACACAAAAAATCCAAGGCACACAAGTTTTCTGGGTAGCACGCATTGGACTTTTATTACTGTTTTAGGTTCATGCTTAGGTCGGCTAACCTATTTGTAAACCTTGAATAGTAATCAAAGGGTTTCATGTTGTTATATACATTTGTTGTTATTTGGAAATGAAATTACATGTCTCCATGTATTCATACTAACATTTGGAGGAGTACAGAGCAGTGTAGGAGTGTCTTTACCTGACATCTTCGAGTTGTTTTTGATGATGTTAGGTTCTTTGTGAAGACAAGAAAGAATGGGCAAGACTCGAAGATCTTGGTGATTATTTTCAAAAGTTTAAAGTTAATTCTCTATGTAAATTGTTCATATATATTATTTTGTGGTTCTTAGGGTAAGTGTAGGGCGTGAAACACCGGTGAAAGATTACGAGAGTCTCCTAAATTAGTTTAAAGCAAGTTGAGAAGTTTATGTTTCAAGTTTGGTTTATTTTGGAATTGTAAGATGTAACTAAAGTATTTGAGACTCTAAGTTTGTTTTTAAAGTTGAATTTGATATATATTATGAACTGCAGAGAGTTGTCAGTCCTTCTAGGCCTGTCATTATTCTACTGTCTATTAGGTGAATTTTTTGGCTTGCCACTTTTAGGGGAGGTGCTGCAAAAAATTTATAAAATACGAAAGATAATCCGTATGATTTTCTAATTTGCTCTAATTAAGTAAAACAAGAATAAAGTTTCATTGAGGATCTAAAATTAATTTTGGAGCGCTATAGGGACTGAATTGAAAAGTACCAAATAGGCTAAAACTTTATGATATACATATTGCCTTGTAACTTTTATAGTTCTTTTTTATGAAAAAAAGTTCTATACATACATTATATTTATAATTACTAGTAAGTGATCACGTGCTTTGCACATGGCGTAAAGTTGATTATTTTCAGTGACAAGAAATTGATAAAAGTCCATGTAATGAGGAAGAAAAATAATTATTTCAAATAAAAAGGAGTTATTTCAAAATTTTAAAATGTATTCGTATCACATTTTATCTTAATTCCTTTATTTAAACTTGACAAAGTATAACAAAAAAACTAAAATAAAATTCTTAATTTGGCTATAAATGAAAATTAAGAATTTAGAAGAAAAAAGAAACTATGGGTTTCGGCCTAATTATCGCCAATATCTTTCTTTCTTAAAATCATAATCAATCATTCCTCAACAAAAACCAAAATCAACACGAGGCGCGCACGCACGACTTCGGCCCATTGATGCGGGCCTTGCGTGCTGGGTGTGATTTTGGAGAATCTACCGAATGACACTAAAGTCACATCAAATTTTCTATGGGCTCTGCATGCATGTCACGTCACAAGGGTGTCATTTGGGGTGTGGTTTTGAGGCAACATTCTAACATTTTTCATAATTTATAAAACAAATTTATGTTCTATGGTTTATATATTCAACCCACTTTTTTAATTATTTTTAAAAAAAAATTATAATAGCACTCACCTTAATTGAAAAAAAGAGAAATATGTTGTGGAGTATGGATGGCCATGCATGTACATCAACATATTGTGTTGTCATGTAACTTGTATTTCTCACTTAATAGTACCTCCACTTGTCTATGTATTGTCATGTTACTTGTAACCATTTCCAATGTACACCAACTCTTCCATGTATTGTCAAATTACTTGTAATGTGTTGTATGACATGGGGTGTATGTTTTACTTGTACATATTGTATAAAGTACATTTATCATCATCACCAAATGGCCTATATAAAGGGTGCTAACCTCATTGTAAAAACACACCAAGTTGAATGAAACATCTCATTCCAACTATCTCATTTCTTCTCTTCTTCTTTGTAGTAGTAGTTTATAGTAGTAAAAGTTCTTAGTCTTCTATTTCCTTCTCTAGTTCTTAGCAAGTTCCAACTCAATTTACAACACGTTATCAGCACGAGCTTGCTCTAGCATTAAGGAGATCTTGAAGTTCAAGAAGGCTTGTTAAGGAGACAAAGCTAGGAAGGTATAACTTTTGTTATTTAAATAAGTTTAATTTATCTCTATATTATCATGGTTGTTTCCTTTCATTACATGCATCACTTCTATATGCATATTTTATTCATATAATATGCATTATAACGTCACCGATTGCGAAAGTATGCTCTGTAGTTGTATCTTGTACGATCTTCTACATCATGAATCAAAAGTCAATATGTGACATAACTAGTTTTCTCGCTATACTACAAACGATTAATTATGCATATTCTTGATTTTTTATATTGCAAATAGTGTTATGAGTTTGGGTTGATAGTGGGTAAGCCTTGTCTTCGATAAAGCTAAACATTGAAAGGGAGACGGGTTATCCCGTTCGAGGAGGCATGGTTTTAAGTAGACTTCATCTCGCCACCCAACCTAGAGGTTGTCCCATCAACTCATACAAGTAGTACATTTTGCATATTAATAATCAAGTTGTGAACATATATTTAATCGTATATTATTTATTTTATATAAAAGAGAAAAACTATTTACTCAATTTCTTGACATATTTTCAGATTATGGCAAACCTTCAAAAACTTGAATTTTTTGCTCTTGATATTACTGGAAATAATTATTTTCCATGGCAACTGGATGCCGAGATACATCTCCAAGCTAAAGACTTAGGAGAAACTATTATAGAAGGAAATGAAACATCAATGCAAGACCGTGCGAAAGCACTGATATTCTTTCGCCATCATTTCCATGAAGGTATGAAAAGTGAGTATCTCCCTACAAAAGATCCTCTCACCTTGTGGTTAAGCTTGAAAGAGCGATAAGATCACCAAAAGATGGTGATATTTCCAAAAGCTCAAAACGACTAGCTAGATCTTAGGCTAGTATAACTCCACCATGTTTAATATTACCTCTCGTTTGAGGTTGTGTGGAGAAAATATATCTGATGAGGCAATAATGGAAAAACATTCAGTACTTTTCATGCCTCGAATCTGTTCTTGCAACAGCAATATCGAACGCATCAATTTAAAAAGTACTCATAATTAATTTCTTGTCTCATGGTGGCTGAACAAAATAATGAACTTCTATTGAAGAACCACAACTCCCGTCCGACTGGTTCCGCTTCAATTAATGAAGCAAATGCAACATCCTATAATGACCATAAAACGGTCAAGTAAAGAAAAACCACGAACGTGGAAATGGGAAAGGATCAATCAGCAAAGATCGTGGCAAGCCCTATTCTAAATTTCATGGCAATAAGTTCCAAAATAAATGGAATAAGAATGACGCCGTTCAGAGTAAGGGGAAAAATACTGTTGAAAATGGGCATGCTCGTAATCGTGACCAACCATGTCACAGGTGTGGTCTAAAAGGCCACTGGGCTCATGTATGCCGCACGCCTAAGCATTTTATTGATCTTTATCAAATCTCCTTAAAGGAGAAAGGCAAAATAGTTAATATGACCTTCACTATTGGAGATGGCTCGTCGGACATCAATTATATGGATGTCCCGAATTTTCACGATGATCCAAACACTAATCTCGATATTTTTAATGATCATATGTAATGATTTTCAATAATTCTATGTACTAGTTTTTGTTATGCTTCTTAGTTATATGTACTAGTTTCTTATTATGAATGAAATATGACTCTTTTTCTAATTTGTCAAACATTATTTTTTCTAGATGGATCAACAAATCATGTGTTCAAATCATGAATCAAATAAGAGCGATATATGTCTTGCTGATTGTGCTAGAACGCACATAATCCTTAAAAACAGATAATATTTCTCCAATTTGAACTTAGCTGAGGCTAATATTCAAACAATATCTGGCATCTCCAATTTGATTAATGGCTCTGGAAGAGCAAATATTATGTTGCATGGGGGAACAACAATTCATGTTGACAATGCCTTATACTCTGAAAAATCCAAAAGAAATTTACTCAGCTTTAAAGATATTCGACAAAATAGATATTACATTGAAACCATGAACGAAAATAATAGAGAATTTATCTATGTCACATTGGTTTCAAATGGGAAAAAAGAAGTGTTAGAAAAATTCTCAGCTTTATCCTCTGGATTATATTTTACTCATATAAGGCATGTCGAAACGAATGTCGTCTTAAATAAGAAAATTAATGATCCAAAGACATTCATTTTATGGCATGACCGGCTTGGTCATATAAGATCATCAATGATGCGAAAAATAATTAATAATTTGCATGGACATTTTTTAAGGAGTCACAAAATATTTTCAGCTGGTGATTATAATTGTGCTAGTTGTTCTCAAGGTAAATTGATAGTTAAACCATCCCTAAGTAAAATTGTTGTGGAATCCCTAGTTTTCTTAAAACACATTCAGGGAGACATATGTAGACCTATTCATCCTCACTGTGGAACATTTAGATATTTCATGATTTTGATAGATGCATCAACTAGGTGGTCACATGTTTGTTTGCTTTCGACCCGCAATGTTGCATTTGCTAGACTTTTAGCACAAATCATTAAGTTAAGAGCACAATTCCCTGACAACCCAATCAAGACCATCCGTCTTGATAATGCCGGAGAATTTCAATCTCAAGCATTTAAAAATTATTGCGTGTCTATAGGAATTACCATTGAACATTATGTTCCACGCGTGCATACCCAGAATGGTTTGGCAGAATTTCTGATCAAACGCATTCAATTAATTGCTAGGTCTTTGATCATGAAACTAAGTTATCAGCTTCAGTTTGGGGACATGCAATCTTTCATGCAGCATCTATCATTCGTTATTGGCCTACTGCATACCATGAACATTACCCCATGCAACTCATTTTAGGTCAACAACCAAATATTTCACACTTGAAATTTTTTGGTTGTGCAATGTATGTTCCTATACCACCCCCCGATAGAACTAAGATGGATCCACAACGAAAACTTCAGATTTATGTTGGATTTAACTCATCGTCCATTATAAGATACCTTAACCCTTAACAAGGGATTTATTTACTGCACGTTTTGCTGATTGTCACTTTGATGAAGCAATTTTCCCACCATTAGGGGGAGATAAAAAGTCAATTCAAAAGGAATGAAGCGAAACTGCTTGGAATGCATCAACTTTGTCACATTATGATCCACGCACAAATCAGTGTGAACTTGAAGTTCAAAAGATAACTCATTTGCAACAAATCACAAATCAATTACCTGATGCATTTATTGATGCAAAACAAGTGACAAAATCACATATTCCAGCTGTAAATGCTCCTGCAAGAATTGATGTCTCTATGCAACAAAATGCACAAGAACCAACGAAACGCTTAAAGCATGGAAGACCAGTTGGTTTAAAAGATACAATTCCTCGAAAGAGGAAAACGGGAGTAAAAATAAATACAAATCAAAATACTCTTGAGAAAGCACAAGAATCATTTGATAAGGATTTGTCAGAACAAGTTGATTCAGACGAGGAATAACAACCTTTAGAAAAAGATGAAAAAGATGAAAATAATGAGATCTCAATAAGTTATTTAAACTCTGGTAAGATTTGGGATCGAAATAAAATTGTTCCTGATGATATATTTGCTTTCAATGTGTCCTTTAAAATATGTGAAAATGATGATGATCCAGAACCACGATCAGTGGACGAATGTCGAAAGACTTGTAGCTCAAGGTTTCTCACAAAGACCTGACATCAATTATGAGGAAACATATTCTCCTGTTATAGATGCAATCACATTTCGGTTCTTGATAAGCCTTACAGTTTCTGAAGGGCTTGATATGCATTTAATGGATGTCGTTACAACATATCAAAAGTCTTTGTATGGATCCATAGTGGTACAAAGTCTTAGTGAGATATATATGAGAATCCCTAAAGGATTTGTAATATCCGAAGAAATAAAATCAAAACCTCATAACATGCATTCTATAAAATTACGCCATTTCCTACATCACGATTTTCGATATGCGTAACTCCCTTCGTTAAGGATTGAAACAATCCAAGATGAATGTGGTACAAAACTCCTATTGTGGAAAACCGTCTTAGTGATTATTTACTTAAAGAAAGATATGTAAATAATCCGTTTTGACCATGTGTTTTCATTAAAAGATCATCAAAGTACACATGATTTGTGATTATTTCTAAACAGTAAATCGTGGGAACGCTAAACAGTAAACGTCGCTGTGCTAAGATCATCGCATGAATAAATAACATGCTATATATGTTGATGATTTAAATATAGTTCCTTTCACAGGCACGCCGGCCAGTGACAGTACCCAGTGAAAAACCCCTACGCACATGATCCTTCCTTTCTTGAAGCACCAAGACTTCCTTCCTTTCACCCGTTACCGCCCTTTCACCCAGTACGGCCTAGTGTGCCATAAGGGAAACCACGGCGCCATCGTTCCTAAGTCCCTGGTGTCCATTTGTATCATTTAGCTAGTAAATCATGCAAATCGCAAATAAAATTAGGTGAGTATACCTCACCTCAATCGCGTCGTCGACATTCGTCGATTCACGCCTCCGATCGATCCGAGAACATCCGAATACTTGAAAAAGGAATTCGAGATGAAAGAACTTGGAAAAATAAGACTTTGTCTTGGTTTGCAAATTGAACATTTTTCAAGTGGAGTACTTGTCCATCAATCAAATTATATTGAAAAATATTAAAAATATTTTATATGGACAAGGCACATCCATTGAGCTCTCTAATGGTTGTCAGATCACTTGAAGTGGATAAGGATCCATTTCGGCCTCATGAAAGTGATGAAGAGCTACCTTGTCCGGAGGTACCATATTTAAGTGCAATTGGTGCACTTATGTATCTTGCAAATTGTACAAGACCTGACATTGCTTTTGCTGTCAACCTACTTGCAAGATACAACTTTTCACCAACTCGAAGACATTGGAATGGTGTTAAACATGTTTTTCGATATCTTCGAGGAAGAAGTGACATGGGTTTATTTTACTCGAGAGGGGTAAAATCGAATCTCTAAGGTTATGCTGATGCTGGATTTTTATCTGATCCCCACAAAGCCCGTTCTCAAACGGGATATATATTCACTTGTGGTATTACTATTGTATCATGGAAGTCAGTAAAGCAAACTATGGTTGCTACTACTTCCAATCATTCTGAAGTACTTGCAATTTATGAAGCAAGTCGTGAATGTGTATGGTTGAGAAACATGATTGAACATATTCAAGAATCATGTAGATTGCCTTCAATAAAATATTCTCCAACCATATTATATGAAGATAATGCATCATGTATCACACAATTAAGTGAAGGATTCATAAAAAGGGACAGAACACAACATATTTCACCAAAATTCTTTTATGCACATGAGCTACAGAAGAATGGTGAAATTGATGTCAATCAAATCCGATCAAGTGATAATCTTGCTATTTTATTCACAAAAGCCTTACCAACTACGACATTTAAAAGGCTTACATATGGTATTGGCTTGAGTAAACTTAAGAACATTGTGAGTAAAGAAATTGAACAAGTTTCACCCATGTTCACATGAGGGAGAGTTATTGATTAGTGTATTGCACTCTTTTTCCATTAGCTATGGTTTTATCCCATTGGGTTTTCCTAGCAAGGTTTTTAATGAGGCAATCTTAAAAACATTATACCCATCTTAATATTTATGAATATAGTGTACTCTTTTCTTTTACTATATTTTTTCCCACATGGTTTTTCTTAGTAGAAGTTCTAACGAGGCACAATCTCTAAGCAAGTGTCATCCAAGGGAGAGTGTTGTGGAGTATGGATGACAATGCATGTACACCAACATATTGTGTTGTCATATAACTTGTATTTCTCACTTAATAGTACCTCCACTTGTTTATGTATTGTCATGTTACTTGTAACCATTTCCAATGTACACTAACTCTTCCATGTATTGTCAAATTACTTGTAATGGTTGTATGACATGGGGTGTATGTATTACTTGTACACATTGTATAAAGTACATTTATCATCATCACCAAATGGCATATATAAAGGGTGCTAACCTCATCGTAAAAACAGACCAAGTTGAATGAAAACATCTCAGTCCAACTATCTCATTTCTTCTCTTCTCCTTTGTAGTAAAAGTTATAGTAGTAAAAGTTCTTAGTCTTCTATTTCCCGCCCGGCCTAATCCCGTAATAAAGCTCTAATCATATCCACGCAGGACTTAACTACGTATTAGTCAGCCTTTACAACCTAGACGCCTCTTTTCTCGTGTTCAGGATAAGTAAAACGCTTGTCCTACCAGTTTATAAAATTTAGAGTTAATTAAAACTTTTTATTAAATTAATTAATTAACGAAAGTCTTATTTATTATGTAGAAGCAATTATTAACTTATGCAGAAGACATTTATAAAATCTTAAGTGTGGAAAACCAGGAAATGACATCACATATATAAAGTCCTCAAAATGTAGTGAAACAGTAAAATAGTCTAAGTCAAGTCGGAGAAACTAACGCTCAACCCAATATACAACCCCAAATAGTATCTGAAAGACATATATAACATATACAATCAAAATACCAAAAGAAGACCTACAATCGATGCAGTGACGCGCCGCGGGCTCAGGGATAATCGCCGATCTTCTCTTTGCCCTACTATTGGTAGACGACTCTCTGCACCTACCGTCATAAAAAGGACGGTGAGTACAAGAATAAAACAGTAATCCCCGATGACAAGTTTAATTTGCATTTCCAAATATTCAAATGGTATTTAAAAGCATATATGAATAATATAATGTGACCCTAGAATAAAGTGGTGGAATAATCCCCGATGATAAGTTATTAGTACTTGATATTAAGCTAACACGACGACATAATATGAATAAAAGAGTTAGCGACCCTAGAATAAAGTGGTGGAACCTAAGACATAGTAAACAAGTAGAGTTTATAGAAAAACTACTAAAGGAAAATGTTTGGAATCTTGACTTAGATGCTAATACAATGTTGCTAGAAATGAGTAGTTGCATAAGGAGAGTGGGATCAAACGTATTAGGTATATCTAAGGGCGTGGGACCTCCAAAGAAGGAAACATGGTGGTGGAACGAGGATGTCCAACGAGCAATTAAGACTAAAAGAGATATGTATAGGAAAATACCTAAGTGTCAAGATGAATATGTGTACAATCAATATAGAGAAGCTAGAAAACAAGCTAAAAAAGTAGTTAGTCAAGCTAAAACAAATTTCATGGAAGATCTATATACAAGGTTAGGTAATAGAGATGGCGAAAAATATATATATAGGCTAGCCAAATTAAGAGATAAAAAGAAACAAGACCTAAGTCATGTAAGATGTATTAAGGACGAAAATCAAAATGTTTTAACGCGCGAGGAGGATATTAAGGAGAGATGGAGAAGTTACTTCGATAGTTTATTTAATGATGGCCAAGTTGATACTATAATAGATGAAAACCCACACCAAGAAAGAAATGTAAACTATACACGCAATATTAGAATTGTAGAAGTTAAAGAGGCATTGAAAAGAATGAAAATAGGGAAAGCATGTGGCCCAGATGAAATACCCATAGAGGTTTAGAAATGCTTAGGAGAAATTGGATTGACTTGGTTAACAAAACTTTTCAATAAAAATTTTAAATCAAAACGAATGCCAATGGATTTGAGAAGAAGCACACTCGTGCCAATCTTCAAAAAGAAAGAAGACATTCAAAGTTGCTCAAACTACCGGGGAATTAAACTTATGAGTCACACTATAAAACTTTGGGAGATGATAATTGACAATAGGCTAAGGAGAGAAACAACAATATCAGATAACCAATTTTGTTTCATGCCTGGGAGGTCAACTATGGAGGGGATTTTCCTTGTAAGACGATTGTTATAAAAATATAGAGAAAATAAAAAAAGATCTTCATATGGTATTAGTAGATTTAGAAAAAGCATATGATAGGGTCCCTAGAGATGTTCTTTAGTGGGTTCTAGAAATAAAAAGAGTGCATGCTAGATACATGGACACTATTAAGGATATGTATGATGGAGTAGTAACGAGTATAAAGACATTTGGAGGAGCTACAAAAGAGTTTCCCATTACGATAGGACTACATCAAGGATCGGCTTTAAGCCCATATCAATTTACTTTAGTTATAGATGAACTAACTAGACATGTTCAAGATGATATACCATGGTGTATGTTATTTGCATATGATATTGTCTTAGTGGATGAAACTAAAGATGGAGTGAATAAGAAATTAGAACACTGGAGGAATACGTTAGAATCTAAAGGCTTTAAGTTGAGTAGGACGAAAACCGAATACATGCATTGTGAGTTTAGAAACACTAGACATCGAGATGACAGAGTGGTAAAATTAGGGGAAGTAGAAGTTCCTAAGGTAAACCATTTTAGATACATATGATCAATTATACAAAATGATGGTAATATTGAGAATGATGTCACACATAGAATTCAAGCTGGATGGAAGAAATGACGGAGTGCAACAGGGGTGATTTGTGATCGAAATGTTCCTACTAAGTTAAATGGAAAATTTTATAGGACCGCAATTAAGCCAGCTATGCTCTATGGAAGTGAAAGTTGGGCGGTAAAGCAACAACAATTACATAAAATGAATGTAGCAGAAATGAGGATGCTTAGGTGGATGTGTGGTAAACTCGTAAAGATAGAATAAGAAATATAGAAATTCAAAGACAAGTAGGAGTAGCACCAATTGATACAAAGATTAGGGAAAGGCGGTTGCGATGGTTTGGTCACCTGCAAAGACGGCCTACAAATGCCCCAACTAGAAAACTTGACTCAATAGAAACTGTAGAAATTCGACAAGGTAGGGGCATACCAAAGTTAACATGGGATGCATTAATTAGGAGGGATTCGAATAGTTTGCAAAGCTCACAATCAATTGCACTTAATCGAGCACAATGGAAAAGTTTGATCCATGTAGCCGACCCCAGTTAATTTGGGACTGAGGCTATGTTGTTGTTGTTGTTGTTGTATTTAAAAGCACATAAATGGGAAGACTTGAAAATAAACCATATGCGAGTAAATATCAAAGTTAAACAAGTGATACTGACACTAGGCTAAGTAGTAGTGATTTAGGTCCGGTCGGAAGTGAAACATGTCACTCCGACTCAATAATCATATAACACAATGGACTCTAACCCAAGTGTTACCAGGGACTCTAACCCCGGCGTGTAGACCACCTCAGGGACTCTAACCCCGTGTGTCATACAGTGTCAGGTAACATGTGTCGACATCCCCAGGGACTCTAACCCCGTGAGTCGCGTACACCTCGATCGAGTACGAGACCTAAATGCGAAAACTACTTTTAAAATTTCAAGAAATACCAAGTATGGATTGTCAAGGCATAGGCATATCTACACACCTAATAAATAAGGAATATAAGTCCTCTTAAACATTTATAAGATATTCACTAGCCTAATAGCATGCTATTTATCATTCAATTCACATTTAAAACAACAAGAATAGACATAGCATGGGATAGAATCAATGAATCAAGTCAAATGAATGGATATCATGCAAACTAAACTCATCAAATGAGCATAGACACAAAGAACACATGATATAAGATTACAAAGGCAAAATAGTCAAAGGACTATGCAAGGAGATCAATTCATAGAAATGAAATGCCAAGTAAAGTTGTCATTGGGTATATTCACAACAACAAAGTAAAGTCCTAGCTTTACGGCCTCCCGATACTCCAAATCTTGTATTCGCTATCTCGTACCCTTTTTCTAAGTTCCTGAGTTTGGTGTCTCATTAGTTCAAATATAGTGAGTTTAAGCTCAATTTAGTGGTGTTTATTGTGTATTCAAATTAATTCAATAGACTTTAAATCAATCTTCCTAAATCACCTCTAAAGACTAAATTAAGTTTCAATTTCAAATCCTACATTTTAATGCACTTTTACGCATGAAATGGTCCAAATATCAAAATTCTCTATCAGTAAAATTATTGTTGGTCTCTCTCTTAGCTTTCCGGAAAGGTTTAGTTTTCAAAATTTTGATTTAAAATGAAAGAGATGTCATGATTTTACTAAACATAGGTCTAATTGAAATTTAATCCGACCAGCGGATTTAGAAAATCTATTTCTCCTAATCTATAGTTTCTAAAAATGTAATTTTTGGTTACAAGGCAGGAAATATACCCAAATACAACATACTAAAAGATCAACTTATTTGGATAAGTAGTTAGGGAGTTATGCCCCTAACAAGTTTAGTTTCAAAACTTTCCTTTTTAGTTCCAGTACCTATTTGTAGAGCATGTTTGGATATAAACACATTTGAATCAGAATACCTTTAGTTAAGAAAAGTTATTCTCCTTTAAATGAGCTTTCAAATGCCACTAGTTTGAATCAATTTGGATCTAAAATGGGCAGATTATGACCAAATTACCCAGGTTGATTCCTAATACAACATGCAGAATTCTAGTTTTAGTGTTGCAACTTCAAAAATTTATATCTTTATGATTTCAAAACCAAATTAAGAACTTCAATATAGCTGGATTATCATATTTAAATGAGGAATCTAAAATATATAAATCAATTGCAAATACTCAATCATCTACCATCTGAAATTAACCTAAAACCGGAACTTGTTCTAATTTCAACTAAAAGGATGTGTACCTAGTTGATGTAGCACCCTAACTTGAGAATTTCTCACCAACTCCCATGGATTCCTTCAACACCTTGATGATTCACTCCTCTCCAGCAATTCCTTCTTCTTCTCCAACAAAAATGAATGAGTGATTTGGTTTGCATGTTGTTTAATCACTAATATTATATATTAAGGTGATGTTCCTTCTTAGCCCTTGATCTCTATGGATTTATGTATCCCGAGGAACATCTAATGGTCCACCTCTTACCATATATCCCACTAACTCCCACTATCTCAACCTCAAGTGACACCATTTCATTACTCACCTAGTTCTTAGATGTGCCAATGTGTATCTCTAGACCAATCTTATGCTTTCCATTTAATTTACTCAACTATAGGCCTTTAATTTGATTTACATTAACAAACACAACCATAGGCTTATAAGTAATTCCTTATTTCATATTAGTATTAAATAAGACTTACCAAGATGTTAACTACCCGGTTCCCCGGCTCACACGCTACTCGAGGCGTGTCCCCGCTCTCGTCTCGACGCCTACAACTGTACAAACCGACTTAGTAAGTCTACACAATACATAACACTAGGCATACATCAATACAAAAATATAATATACCTCAGCCACGTGCCTCGGTCGGTGCACGTATCACATGTAGGTCCCACGTCAAAGGTCGGTGATCCTGATTAAGGAATTAAAATGGGGGTTAGAGATTTGGGTCGTGACAAATATTTCCAACAAAATGAAAATTCCGTCCTCGAAATTAAGTTTAAGTTACGGTTCTACCTGACTCGAACAGGTATGGGAATCTACCTCGCATGTAGTCCTCCCGCTCCCAAGTGAGTTCCGTGTCATCGTGGAACTGCCACTTGACGAGTACATTCGGGATAGACTTGCTCCTCAACTGTTGTACCTTCCGATATGGGATCTGAATGGGCTGCTCCTTGTAAGAGATGTCTTCACTCAGGTCGATCTGACTCAAGTCAACTATCAGTCGCACGCCTGCCTTCGACTCGACTAGTCGAAGTATCGAAATGTGGAACACTGGATACTGACATGTGTGGAGGCAATTCAAGCTCGTATGCCACTTTCCCAACCCGTTTCTTAATCATAAAAGGCCCAATGTACCTCGGTACAAGCTTGCCTTTCACCCCAAATCTCTGAAGACCCTTCCGAGGGGAACCTTTAAATAGACAAAAGCTCCCTCAGAATACGCGAGATCACCACGATACTTATCTGCATATCTCTTCCCTCTCTCATGTGCTCCTTTGAGTCTTTGACGGATCAGTTTGACATTTTTCGTATGGTCAACAACAATTTCAGGCCCCACTATCTCCCGGTCCTCTAGCTCAGCCCAACACGATGGCGAGCGACACGGTCTGCCATACAAAGCCTCAAATGGCACCATCTCAATGCTAGCCTGATAATTGTTGTTGTAAGCGAACTCACACAACGGTAGGTACTCCGCCCAAGATCCGCCAAACTCCAACACGCATGCTCGCAACATGTCTTCGAGGACCTGAATCAATCTCTTAGTCTGCACGTCGGTCTGAGGGTGGAAAGTCGTACTGAACTGTAGGCGTGTACCGTACTGCTCTTGCATACTCCGCCACATCCTGGATGTATACGTACCATCTCGGTTTGACGTGATCGTCAATGGTACCCCGTGCATCCTAATAATCTCTCTCTCGAACAGTACGCTCAGGTAATGCGATGCCACTGGCAGGAAATGAGCAGACTTCGTCAGTCTGTCAACTATCACCCAGGTTGAGTCATGTCTCCTCGCGGTCCTCGGTAATCCTCTGACAAAATCCATAGAGATGTCTTCCCACTTCCATTGAGGAATGGGAAGCGACTGTAGTAATCCCCCAGGTCTGCGATACTCGCACTTCACTTGCTGACAGATACCACAGTTCCTGATGAATCTAGACACGTCTGCCTTCATCGCAGGCCACCAGAAATGTCTCCTCATGTCGTGGTACATCTTAGTCCTGCCTGGATGTACGGTAAATTTGGAACGATGTGACTCTTGAAGGATCTCATCTCTCAGCTCCGGTACCTCTGGTATCCACAACCTGCCCCGGTATCTCAAACAATGATCTATCGTCTCTGCCTAATCTGTACACTCTCCAATCTGCGCTAACCCGCTGAATTTCGAGTAGAATCAGTCAGTCCTCCAACCCTCTGACACTCGTTGTGTAGACACGTTCTTTAGTCTCATATGTGCGCAAATCATCACCTGAGTATCGGTAGGAACCTCTGTCTGACATGCTGTCGCCGCTGCCTCGAGTAATCCATACTCATGCATCATGTGACATCTAACCACCTCGGCATCTCTAGTCGGTCTCCTACTCAGTGCATCTGCGACTACGTTTGCTTTTCCTAGGTGATACTCCAAGGAAAAGTCGTAGTCCTTTAAGAACTTCAACCATCTGTGTTGTCTCATGTTCAGCTTTTTCTGTGTGAAGAGATATTTCAGACTCTTGTGATCAGTGAAGAGTGTAAGTCTCTCTCTATACAGAAGGTGTCTCCAAGTCTTCAGCGCAAATACAACCGCTGTTAACTCTAGATCGTGCGTGGGGTAGTTCTTCTCATGTATCTCTAACTGTCTCGATGTGTATACCACAACACCGTAGCCTGCATCAACACACAACCTAAACTCGTATGAGAAACATCTGTGTACACTAGAAATCCTTGTCTAGCCTCTGGCAGTACTAACACTGGCGCGGTAGTTAATGACCTCTTCAACTGAGTAAATGCAGCCTCGCACTTCTCAGTCCACTCATAAGCAACATCTTTCTGTGTCAGCCTCGTCATTAGTGAAGCGATCTTCGAGAAATCCTTCACGAACCTACGGTAGTATCCTGCTAACCCCAGAAAGCTCCTGATTTCCGGTCCTGATGTCGGTGCGAGCTAATCCATGATCGTTTGAATCTTGGTCAGATCTACTGCAATCCCTGCTGCTCCAACTGATGGAAATAGTCATTTATAAAATCAATAGGTAATTGGTTGAGAAAAAAGTCTGAATGATTCATGAACTTAAGTACTTAACATGGATTCCTTTGAAAACTAAAGGTATCGAACTATTAAAACTTTGAGATGCTCAGGAAAATGTCAGAACATACTTAGATTAAATCTCAAACGATTAAGAATCGTTTGGAAAACGTAATATGAAATTAGGACTTTTAGGAATCACAAGATATGGATATCTTGGATTTTAGAATAAGGTTAATACCGGTGAAACTAATAACTAGGATATACCTATTCTATAAAGTATTGGTTTGATTCATAACCAACTGAAAATTGCTTCCAAAGTAGTCTCAATGAGAAGAAAAATGAGATTTGAGTTCTCAAAAATGAAAATTGATTAGACAAACTGAGTTTTGACTTGAAGATCACAATGAGATTGTGATTGAATTAGTGAAGTTGTCCAAGTCGATTTCTACTAAAATAAAATACTTTAAAGCAAAGTATTGTCTTATTTGCAAAACAAAATAAAAAGTAAAATTGGAATAGAACCATGGTTTAAAACAATCAAACGACTTCTTAAAAGAAGTATGCGATGTTTTTGATTGTTTTTTACTCAAGTTACTTATTCACAAGCGACGTTGAGTATAGTGGCTCTATGAGATGAACAATGTATAGATAAAATGAATGAAAATACATGAGTTAGAAGTAATATTTGTTAACACCAGATTAGGCGTTGTTATGAAACAAAGATCAATAAAAATTTCTAACTTGAAAATGAAACGCGTAGTGATAGGATCAACGTGTTAGAAGTTGAGATTGAGAAAATAGTATAAAAAGGGCTAGGATTAGCTATTAAATAAAACACAAGTAGTAGTGTTTTGAAATTCAAAGTACCCAATAGTCACTACTAACGAAATTAAGTTTGATGCCTATCACTACAGCCTAAAATATAATAAATGAAGAGATAGACGTACTGATTGAATATCAGTAAGTGATATGTATAGGAATTTGGTTTGAACTTCTATATCGAGAGAGTTTCCATTGATAGGACTTAAAGGATTGACATAACAACCTTTAAGATGTTTGATTAGTTGTTAAGTTAATTAGAGTTTGGAAATTCAAATTCTTCTATCTTTTCAGTTGAACAACATACAAGTGAGATCATTAAATATTGAATTAATGAAAAGTAAGATACTTTGATATCTTACGGTCTCTTAAAAGTACCGAATTTCTTTTTGAAAAATAAAAAAGTTGGGAAACAAGAGACTCATTAAAATAACTTAAGACAATAACAAAAAGTAAAACTGTTTGAATCACAAAATTTCTTTGTTTCTAATTAAGAATAGCTAATGAAGACTTCAATTCATTAAATGATCATAATAAGTTACACCATCCCTAGCTATATTTTCAAAAAGAGAAAAGATGAAAAGAATTGCCATTGTCAGTTGAGATAAAGGAGCTACAAGTGGCCTAGGTGTTGAGAGAAAATTGTAATAAGTTTGTAAAGGGACTAAGAACGAGATAAATATGAGAATAGCTAAGATTAACAAAAAACAAACGGAATAGACTCTGTGTATAAAATAAAATGAGGCATAAAGATGACTTATAACTGCTAGAAGAGACACGAACGAACTCCTTTAGTCAAGGTAAGGTACTTGAGTAGTTGTGCATGACCAAAATTCTAAGTAACTCCGTTTTATAATCACGATTCATTCACAGCGTAGAAGATTAGTAAATCACAACTCTAGTATTCGAATAACCGAATGAATCGGTGATAGTCGGAATAAAAGAGTTTATGAAGTTTCGTTGGAGTTAATTGGAAGCTTAAGTATAGACAAATAAATGGTCAAGAAATTCTCACGTACGCATAAAATGAGAATTTCAAGTTAACGAGTTTCGATCAAATTAGGATGTCTAACTATAAGTTTGATGGAACGTAATATATCTTCACAAAGACCTTACTAGGAGTCAAGCTCCAAGAGTTGAAAATCTTGAACCAAATTATTATACAACTAATATCAGTGAATACGTAGTATACTGGTTCAAATATAGTGCTACACCACATGATCAGTCAGTGGTGAAATTTTAAAAGCACAAAGTTATTTTAAATTGGAGTCGATGTAAGATACCTATATGATGGTGAAAATATAGGTGACATGAAAAGAGAAGCACGACTTACAGCTCAATTAGTTAGTATTATCCTTGATGGTTTGAATTACTGAATATAGGACAATATACCAGACTTAATATATTTGAAGAATTGAATATTCTTCTACAGTAAATTGAGTAGAGCCAAAAATGTGTATTGAGTAGAGGCAAAAAAAGATATCATATTTATAACTTGTACGAAATACAAGTTAAAAATTATTCTACGATAGTATAATCTTGGAATATGTCGATATCTCTGTTTAGAAACGTATGTTTACTCACGTTAAGGATAAATTTCTCTATTCGGGCAATTAGAGAAGTTGGTGAATAGTAAGTGATTATTACGTGAGATAATGTGAAGTTTCAAAAATTGGAGAAATGTAGAAATCATAGTAGTGATCAAGACAATTCGAAAGAAGCTGTGAGTCAAATGAAAGAAATGAGGTTTTTGATGAACTCATTAATAGAGAATGGTTTGACGAAGTTAGAAAAGTTGTTAATTCTCTAACAACAACAACAACAACAACAACAACAACATAGCCTCAGTCCCAAATTAACTGGGGTCGGCTACATGGATCAAACTTTACCATTGTGCTCGATTAAGTGCAATTGATGGTGAGCTTTGCAAACCATTCAAATCCCTCCTAATTAATGCACCCATGTTAACCTTGGTCTGCCCCTGCCTCGTCGAATTTCTACAGTTTCTATTGAGTCAAGACAATTTGAAAGAAGCTGTGAGTCAAATGAAAGAAATGAGGTTTTTGGTGAACTCATTAATAGAGAATGGTTTGACGAAGTTAGAAAAGTTGTTAATTCTCTAACAAGTATAAGAAAAAGTTTAGTGAATTGGCTGACGAGTTGGAATTGATAATTGTTTCTAATTCACAACTTAAATGATATTGTGAGTAGTATTAGATATTGAGTGAGAGTTGCACGACGTGTCAGGTTTCATTTTTTGATCAGGTTGAAAAATTAAGATCTTTTGTCATGAGATGGCAAATGTTATTAGAGATATATAGTCATGGGTTAACTTATAGAATTTCACGTTTCTGTTGAGAACGCTGGAATGGAGATGGATCAGATAGACATGCGACTCTACTACGATTTTCTAATGTTGAGCTCACATATTATTTGCATCACTACGTAATTTTGGACTAATGATAGTCTAAGAATTGATCGACAGATAATTCTAATGAAAAAATGATTAGTGATGAAAATGTAACGACCCTAATAAATCTAATCCTAGTCAATTGCCTAATAGGACCGTGACGTGGCGGCTAATCCTACGTGGTGACTCGGTCGAAACTCAGACGTCGACACCGAGGTAATAATTCAACAATTTTGTTTGTATGTGATGCCTTGAATATTTTATGTTTATTTATGTATGCACGCCCAACTGTATTAACGTCGTTATCAAATTAATGTGTGAGTGTAATTCTCGAGATGAGCGTGTACACAGGTATTTGGGTAGGTCAATGATATTGATTTAAGTTGGTATACTAGAACTTATTTAATTGAAATGCCTAAAATAAGTCATAAGGGTATTTAAGACATTTTACGAAGTATAATTTTAAAAAATAAAACTAGAATTATGAGGTGTCAAGTTCTTATGGTTTATGAAGAGATAATGTCAAATTTAATAAATATTAAATAAAAAAATTTGTGTGGTGGTGGTTCACCCACTTAATGAGAGTATAAAAAGAGAGAGAGATGAAGGATGAAGATTTTATTTGTTAGAGGTGGTGTAGAGGTGGTGGTGAGGAAGAAGAAAACCAATTTATTTGGAAATACTAATTAAGCCAAGTAAGTTAATATTTAATTTCATTTAATTTTGATGTTATGGAGTTAATACATAGTATATTAGATTTGTTCATTGTCGGTAGTTTGATTTTAGAAGAGTTAATTGTAGTCGGGTTGATTTAAAGGAAAAAAAGAATGAGTTATTGTTGATTATTTTGTTGAAGAAAGAAAGAAAAGAAAGAAAAGAAAAAGAAAAATATCACGTTTGACATTGTGATCTGGGGGGAGAGGAGGACGCACGCACGCTCATTGTGTGCGTGTGGTCCTCAATCCATAGCAAAGGAGAACCGGGCCCAGAGTTGGTGGTTGAACCGGGCCCGGTTCAGGAGGCCCGAAAGCCCCCAAATTTCAAAAAAATATTTATACATATATTTACATTTTAATTTGTAAAAAAATAGAAAATCATAAAAAATCAGAAAAATTCAAGAAAAATAGGGAAAATTAGGAAAAAATAAGAAAACGTGAGAAAAATTGTGGGAAAGCGACTTTGGAGATTTTTCGAAAAATTTTACACCGACATCTCCCTCGAAAAATGTGCTACTACTATTGAATTTTTCTAGGACTTAAAATCTAAATCATATCAAATAGGCTCAAACACACCTAATACATTATAAATTGATACCAGAAGCCTAAGGAACTAGTGTCGTGTATCGAGTATGAATTTCGAGGCATGTGGGAGCCACGATTTTGCTTAGTATTTTGCGTATTGAGGTAAATAAACCAGTAAGAAATTCAATATTAGTTTTTTTTCATTTCCTTGCTACATTTGATGGAATTATTGCTATCATTGGACTCTACTTCCCTACCAAGTGACCTAGGGTCTAAGTGGTCTGGTCTAGTTGCGTCCATTCACGGGTTGATAAACTGATTAGCTCTCGTGGCTCCCCGACGAGCCTGAATCCTTTGAGCGAGCATCCGCCATATGTCGTGGCTCCTCCCAGGTATTCGAGTTTCATTGTGGTTGAGCATCCAGTTAAGTCTATGACTCCATTTGGAATGTTTTCTCGGGCTGCGTCTCAAGTGAGCCGATAGTGCCGAACGGATTAGGTGCTGTCGATACGGCTTTGACCCGCCGCACCATTGTTAGATACTTACACGTTTTAAGTGGCTTCGAGCCCACGTGTAGAGTGTCAAGACCACTTGCTCCTTATCCTTTGTTTCCTGGTCACTTGGTTCCTACTGTTGATCACTGTAATTTGTCTATCATGCATTTTATTGACTTTTTCTCAGCACTTTATTTTCCTTCCAGCATGATTTATGGACTCGTTTTATTGTTTAATCTGAATTATTGTTGAACTTCTTCTGGATTTACTCACTGAAATTGTTCCACCTTTGGTGACAATTGCATGTCCTTCTAGTAGCAGAGGCAAGGAGCCTATGATCAGTGAGTTCCTCTGAGCTTCCCTTAGAGTTAGCTCCTCTTTGTTACTACAATAGGTTTATTTTGATATTTTGGGCTGTACATATGATATATACTTATGTTTTTTGTTACCTTGGGGTTCATTTTGGGTTGCGAGACGTTTGATACATGTATATGACACTTCTTCACACCGTTCGTCATCATACATATACATGAGATCTATTTTTGCAGGATTTCCACACCTAGGCATGTCCCGACTAATGTTTACTTATTTAAGTTACTTTAAATATTTTAAATTCCGCTGCGTAAATATTAAGACTTGTTAAACTGATTAATAAACTTATTAAGCAACCAATGACTAAATAACTTGGATAAGAGGCTGACTAAGCCTGCGTTGACTCTGCGGGAGTTGACCGAGGGTCCACGCAGATTTAGGTCGGTTGAGGCCCGGTTGTGGGGATCAGCCGTGTAACGGCCCCAAATCCCGAGGCCGCCAGTGGGGAGGCGCTGGCCAGGCGGTCTGTCGGATCCTTAACCCACTGGGTCCCACGCGCCACTAACGCCATTTGCTACAACACGATCGCTCGATATGCGTGTTAACTCCCTTCGTTAATCAATTTAGTTAGACAGTTTAATCATAAAAACAACAAATGAAGTCTTAAATTTAAAACAAGTAAACCAATTAAATTCATTTTCATATAAAACACCATTTATAAGAGCAACTCCTATTGTGGAAAACCCGGGGAAGTACTCGTATATAGGGGACAATACTAAACGATAATATATACAAGTACGAGTGTCTAACCAGCCTCCCATTTCCCAAAAGTAAACAAAATATCAAAATCGTACGTACTAGTAGGTCCTTGACCGCGGTCGTCGAGATAAAGTCGCCCAAAAACTCCTTGCCCCTACTAGCGGGTCCGCACTCGACCATCACAAAAAGTAAGATGGAGAGTACGCTTAGTAAGATTCCAACAAAGTACACCGAACATTTATAAGAGAAATAACAGATACCAATCAACATGTCAAATACTCATGCGGAAACTAAACAGTCAACTGTGCTAAGATCATCACATGAATAAATAACACGAGAGAAACAAACCGTGTACTCCTCTCGGTCACACACTAAACGTACGTCGAACCCCCAGATCCTTTCGGTGGGTGCCCCACTTCCTTTCACCTGGTTTCCATACCCCCAGGATCCTTTCAATGGAAGCCCCACTTCCTTTCACCTGGTTTTCCCGCGTACGACCTAATGATTTTGGTTCGAATTGGAAGAGAGGGATGAGTGTTGTTATTGTTGTTGTGAAGTTGTGTGATTGTGTTGTATTAATTGTTAAGGCTTAGGGTTTAATCAAATTATTTGAGAGGAATTGTTGATTTTGATGTTTTAGATCAATTGGGATTGTTATCAGTTAAATTGGTGATAAAATGAGTCAAATTAAGACTTATTGAAGGTAATGAATTGAGGTTTGAGATAGTCAACGCATATTAATTGTTAATCGAGTTATAAACCCAAATTTGGAATGCATAGGGGAGTTGTAGATTATTATGAAACTAAATAGGTGATTAAAATCCTATTTAGAGTCTAACAAGTAGTTTAGAACCTAATGAGAAGTACATAAATGAGTAAAAGTGATTCAGAAGCCAAATAGGTAGTTGAGATCCCATTTGAAATCTAAGAAATGGTTTAGAACCTATTTAGAGGATTAAACCATGGTAAAGAGGTGTCAAGAGTCTTTAGGACACTTTAAATAATCGTTAAAGTTTGTTTAGGGATGTGAATCTCGTTGTAAGTTGAAATATGAATTTTAAGTATTAAAATAGAGGTGTAACTCTAAAATAATGAATTATGTGGTTTAATAGGACTCATCGAAGTATGTGAAAGCCGAGGAACGTTGTGTGAACCTTGGGTTGGCTTGATGGTAAGTAAGCTTTACAGTGACTCTCACATTGATATGATTTATCTATTTGCATGAATTGCATTCATTATTCGTCATGCATGCACAGGAGCGAGAGATAAGCTTGTTTCAGAGTCTGGTTTGCTTGAAATTAGATTTCAACCCTACCTCAAAAGTCAGCTAGTGATACTAGTTCCGGAGTCAAAACGCTGACAAGTTATCTCTGCATTTTATAAGCTCTTAATAATGTTTCCATACTATTTTTGGAAGTCTTCGTCTGATTATAGTTGGGAAATTGAAATGAAGTAGATTGCATATTTGTATATTCATTTCTTTAATTTTCTTTGCTTTATGATTATTCCATATTATCATGTTGCTATTACCAAGTGTGTTAGACAGTGTAAAGTTTACTTATACGATATCATTATTTGCTGTAATGGTGACAAGTTCATCTTGCACTAACAAGGGAAAGGTTAAAGCTCGAAGATTTATTTGTAATTCCCTTTAGAGCTTACTTTCTCTGTATGTTAGTTGGTTTTGTGAATATAATCTATATTTTTGGGTTTGGGTGAGAGTAGGACGTTCTTTAAACTAGTTTAAAATAAGTTGAGTGGTTTAAGTTTTAATTTTGATCTACTTTGGGATTGTAAAGTTGTAATTAAGCTACCGGGGACTTTAAGTTAGTTTATAAATTTGAATTTGATATGTATTATGAACTGCGGGGAGTTGTGAGTCCTTTTAGGCCTCTCCCCAATTCTGCTATCTATTAGGCAATTTTTATTTTTATTTTTTTTGGGCAGACCACTTTTAGGGGATGTGCTGCCTAAATTTTTACAAAATATAGAGAATGATCCGTATGATTTCCTAATTTGTTCCAATAAAACAAGTCATGAATTAAAAAATGAGGATATAAATTTAGTTTTGGAGCCTCACAATTGATTGAAATAAAAATTATTTTGAGGTCAAAGTTACAAGAATAGATTATGCTAACTAGATTATCAGGGGATTAAGATAATCTAGGCCAGTCAGTCGTCTTAATGACGAGGGGGTTGACATTATGGACTTCATATCTTATTAATTTTAGTTTAAATTAGATTATTTGTCCATGTTAAAGGAGTTGATACCATGGACATATGTATCCTTGAGAGCTTTACTACACTAAAAAGTTCTAGTCTATGTACTATTTATGTTTTTTACACTTCTTAGTGGTTTTCATGTGTACTTTAAATGAGTATGAAATGTTCTTATAGACTGATCATTTAGTATAAGAAATATATTAATACACCCTGGAAGGCCTGGAAGCCTATTATTGCATTACTCGCTTCACTTATTCAATTTCTAAATTCATGCGCAGGTGACATCTTTCATGCTACACCATATTGCATTACTCGCTTCACTTATTCAATTTCTAAATTCGTGCGCAGGTGACATCTTTCATGCTACACCAAATATAGGTCATTCACAGGAATTTGTTCGGAGAGACAAAGGAGTGGCTGAATTGGCTACGAAATGATATTGGTTTTTATGGGTAGTGGCTTGATTTTGTAAGGTAAATCCGATGTATTTTCGGCAGGCCACTTTTAGCGGATGTGCTGCCTAAATTTTCACAAAATACGGAGAATGATCCGTATGATTTCCTAATTTGTTCCAATTAAACAAATCATGAATTAAAAATTGAGGATATAAATTTAATTTTGGAGCTTTACAATTGATTGAAATAAAAATTATTTTGAGGTCAAAGTTAGAAGAATAGATTATGCTGACTAGATTATCAGGGGATTAAGATAATCTAGGCCAGTCAGTCGTCTTAATGACGAGGGGCCTGACATTATGGACTTCATATCTTATTAATTTTATTTGAAATTAGATTATTTGTCCATGTTAAAGGAGTTGATACCATGGACATATGTATCCTTGAGAGCTTTACTACACTGAAAAGTTCTAGTCTATGCACTATTTATGTTTTTACACTTCTTAGTGGTTTTCATGTGAACTTTAAATGAGTATGAAATGTTCTTATAGACTGATCATTTAGTATAAGAAATATATTAATATACTCTGGAAGGCCTGGAGGCCTATTATTGCATTACTAGCTTCACTTATTCAATTTCTAAAATCATGTGCAGGTGACATCTTTCATGCTACACCAAATATAGATCATTCACAGGAATTTGTTCAGAGAGACATAAAGGAGTGGCTGAATTGGATACGGAATGATATTGGTTTTGATGGGTAGCGACTTGATTTTCTAAGGTAAATCCGATGTATTTTCTTAGTTCTAATTGATTATTTTGCATCTTTCATTCCCTTATTTAAGCAAATGGATTTTTTTTTTTCGCACAACAGTATGTATGTTCTGGCCATTTAGAATGCAAAAGGGACTTGCGACTTTTTTTTTCTTCCAACTGTACTGTTTGTGATAGAACTACTATCTGGAGAACACCATATTGAAAAGAAAATTCATTATCTTGCACCATGAACATTTGCATATGCATTTCAAACTTTTTGTGTATGCTAGTGCTTGGTGATCGAGTTTGTGCATGAGTTGCTAATTCCTTGGTTGGAAAATTGACGGTACACCATATAGGAACACCATGATTTACGCATTACCAAAATTGAAAATCGTTCCTATGGATAAGATATGACTTGATATTATATACCTATGAATGCTATGCTAGTTGTTCAGACTTAATCTACTATATGGAAAACCCAGGTACAATTAGCCCTAAGCTGGAATTTTCTTGAACCCAATCTAATCAGATTAGCACTTCTTATTCTTTCATCGAAGCAAATATTATCTACCTCGTAAAAACATACTCCAGAGCATGAGCATTCATTTCTCTTGATGTTTGCATAAGTAGTTTTTTCCAAGAAAATATTCTCTTAGATTCGATTTTGTATGTCACCTATGAGACATGTAAAGATTTTTCACGCTAGTCATATTAGAAAGCGGTCTAAAGCCAAAAAACCATCGAGAATCTCTTTCTCTTTTATAAGAGATTCTTCTTGGCCCTTGTTGGGATCAATGTGGAGAGAGAGAGGGAGGGAGGGGGAGAGAGAGGACTATGTTATGAACACTTCAATAGTCTTTAGAGAGGACTATTTCCGTGATAACCCTTTCCTTAAACTAGGGCACCACTTGACCTAATCCCGTCATGAAGCCATAATCTCGACCACGTAGGACTTAACAATGTATTAGTCAGCCTTTTACAATCTTTTCTCTTCATTAGTTACATTTTAAATAAGCATTTCACTATTCTCATACTTCATAGTAATTCAGAGTTAATTAAAATTTTAGAAACTTTAAGATTATTCAGCTGAAGTCTTAACAAATTAGCGGAAGCAATTAATATAAATCCTAAAGATGTGGAAATCAAGAAACCATTATCACATGCATATATATAACAAAACGACGATATCAATATACGAAACATGTGTCTAGTTGGGAAACTGTCTCTCAACCCTAATATACAACCCCAAAAGTATATAAAAGACATATATAAGTCATACAACAAAATTTCAAAACCTACAAAGTCAGAGGCAACAACACTCCAGTGACTCAGAGGTAGTAATTGATCTTCTCATTGCTTGGTCTGCTACTCGATAGATCTGCACTCACCGTCATAAAAAGAATGGTGAATACAGTAATGTAGAAAGTACACTGAGAGACATTTATCCACATTTTCAAAAATACAACAAGTATCTAAAAACATAACAATAGCAACTAAAGCAGAAAGAGAATCATGCTATATGATACTTTAGTTAAGCAATATGAGATTGACACTCGGCTAAGCAGTAATAATCTAGGGCTGGTCAGCCATGAGTTACATCACATCAGCCTTATTCCACTAAGTAAGGCGTAGTTATTCTCACAAATCACTAAATATCCTCACAAATGCCCATCAGACATATATATATTTACTTGTCGACAACCTCGGGTCCCATACCCCGTGTACTGCACAAGTTAGTGGTGAGATCCCGACAACCCCAAAATTTAGCGACCCTGTGTGCCGTCCATCTCTATCATATAATGGTCCTAGATACAGAAACTACTTTCATAAACCAAGAAATGACTCAGCTTAGGATTCCATGATTTGGTTTGGTCAACTAAAGCACAAAGGAAATAGATTCATAATACCATAAAACATCTACCTAATAGCATGATATTTACTTGATTAAATTCCTCAACAACCAAGAATGACATAACACACAATTTAGAATCAACGAAAACTATTCAAACATGAATAATGCCATGAAAACAAACTCATGATATGAAATAGGACAACAAAGTCATGGCATCAAGAGTACAATAAGTATTTCAATCCAAATGACTGTAAATAAAATGCTGAAATAGGAAATGAAATGGAGAAAAATATCTCAATCAGTTTACTTACAAGTCACACAAATTTCTTGCTTAACCGGCCTCCCGACACCCTAAAACGCATACCCGAACTCCCGAAAGTCTCCTCTAAGTTCCTGAGGTTAATTAGGGCGCTTTAGGACTTGTACAAGTTATTTGAGTTGGTTAAGTGGTTGTAAATTTCAATTTTTTAAATCTGCCCCTTTAATAAGTTGTTTATGTTCAAATCTACTTTATTAAAAAAAAGACAGTTTTGGTACTACAACTTGTGAGTTGATTTCAATTACCAAAACCTTAAAATTATGTATTGTAGTACAAAGAGAAACTTTTAGAGCTATGTCTTAGCTTTTCAAAACTATATAGTTTGCACAATTTCAATGAGAATCGAATGAGATATGAAAATTTTATCACATGGCTCAAAACAGTTTAAGGTTTCGACCAGCAACTTTGAAAAACTCATTTCTCTTAAACCATAGCTTCAAACTCATGATTTGTTTACTGAAGCTTACTAATATATCCTAGAACATCATACTAAAAGATGAGCTCAATCCAATAAGAAATGAGGGAGTTATGCTCAAAACAACAAGACATTAGAAAAACTGTGAACCCAGAAATTTCAGATTCATTATCAAAGTTGCAGATGATTTTAAGGCATGAAAGCATTCGAATTTCAAAATATTTCAGTAGGAAAAAGTTGTTCCCATTTGAGTTAGCATTCAAATGCTATCATAATGGGTTCATTTCAAATTAAAATGAGGAAATTATGACCAAATTACAGAGGCTGGTTCATAATACAACATGAGAATTTCAAATTTGGTCGTACAACTTCTAAAATTTATAACTTTATGAAAATAAGTCCAAATCCATAACTTTTTTATAGTAGAATTAGTGGAATTTCACAAGGAATCCAAATATGGAATTAAATTTTGAAAATAAAGTCATTTGCCTATTGAAATTGCTAAAAAATCAGAACTGAATCAAAACCTACTATTTTTTGTTTGAATTGCACAAATTATAGGTGTATACTAGCTTTACCTAGTTGTAGATCCTCATAATCCTTGATCGCCACGTCCAATTCATTGATCTCTCTCTCCATATCTTTCTCTCCTCTTTTGGTTACAAATGAAAGTGATTTGCATTAAATCTCATCTAACATTCTTATACATACATATATATATATATATATATATATATATATATATATATATATATAAGTGAAGTGAATTTGGAGCCCTTGATCTTCATGTATACACCCATCTCTAAATCAATCTCATCGCTTATAATGTGACCCCACAATCCATTATCCATCCACTAACTCATCTCTATTAACATCAAACTTAACTCAATTTGTCTAGCGATGGTATCCACACGTATCTTGAGGAACATCAATGGCTATTGTTGATTTTTCTAACTTAGGTTACATCAATTCAACTATAGCCACATCAAATTAGCTATTTAAGCCACACTAACTTAAGTTGAGACTTACCACATCATACTCTACCTCGGTCCCTCATCGGCACACATCTCGAGGCATGTCCCTACTCACGTCTCTGTTTGTAAACGACAAGTAGAGTTGACTTAGTAGTCTACACATCCATTACACTAGGACTACACAACAAAACTAAAATATACCTTGGTCACATGCCTCGATCAATGCTCGTATCTTGATGCAGGTCCCATGGCATAGGTCGATGATCCTGATTAGAAAATAAACTAGGATTAGGAATTCGGGCCATGAAAATTTCTCTCCAAAAAAATAAACTTCACCAAAGACAATGTTATGAACCTTAACATAGTACCCAGTCACAAGTCTTGGAACTACAGAATTGTGTTGTCCGCTATATTAAAGAAGGAGACACTACAACAATTTTGGTTTTTAATAACACCTAAATAGTAGGGGTTCTAATAAACCACTATGGAATAGACATTTACGAAATAAAGCAAAACTCGTCAAATGCCCAAAACACTCATCGTCTCTGTTATTTGACCAAAAAAAAAAACCTCATCGTCTCCATCAAAACCCTAGGCCGCTCTCTCTTAATGTCTTCCTCTCCTCTCCGTCAAAACTCTAGCTAGGGTCTCTCTCTCTCTCTCTCTCTCTCTCTCTCTCTCTCTCTCTTTCAAACTCTCGAACTCTTCGATCGTCGCCATGTCTTGTGATCTCTCTGGCGACTCTCGTCAGCTCAACAAGGTCGATCCGTTCAGTAGCCCTAGTTTTGTACCTCTCTTTTTTAGATCTATTGTGTTTAGATCTTGTGCTAAATCAAACTCGAATGAGTTTTTGGTGGATTGGAGTTTGGTTTTCTGATTCGTTGTTGTAGCAGTTTAGATTCAGTAGCGCTAAAGCTTCTTTGAAGTTGTTTCTGGTTTGAAAGTTATGATTTCCTTGAATTTACTGTTATTTGATGTTGATTTGGTTGGTTTTGTATTTCAGGAGTTGGTATCGTAGAATTCTGAGATGAAATTTGATGTTTTGAGTGGAAATCACTAGAGAACAAGAGCTCTTGTGAAGCTTGACCAGTCCCAATTCATTGTCTCCGCATGGAGCCCTAGGCGAGGATGGGTACTTCTTCATTTTCCCTAACTAATTATATTATTTCATCCGATTTCTTACAGTTTTGATTGCATATTTGAGTTTCGGCGAATTCAAGTTTGAATGCAAGCATTGATGTTTCGTCATTTATCTTTTTGGATCATTTAATTTCTTGATATGTTGTTCTCTGGTGCTTCAATTCATTATATGTTCATTTAGAATTGTTTCTTAATGGATGTTGATGCATAAACTTGAGAAATTCTAGGTTGGTTAATTAGCTGATGCTTATGTTGTGCTTATCAGCATATCTAGAAATGACAGTTTGGTTGATAATTAATCTCCATATTAGGAAAGGGAAAGGCCTCAAGTACTATTAGCCCAATAGCCCTTGCTACCAATGATCTTAAACACCAACCTATAATTATTTTGGAAGAAGCAAAGCTTCATGTCAAATGTGTCTTACTCATTCCTAATCAAACTTGCGAAACTGTGAAGTTATTGAAGCGAGCTTGGTTTTTGATCTTTAGCTGGTATATTGTTGTAGATAGAATATGATTGCAATTTGCAAACAACCTGATAGGCCTCCTATTAAGCTGAAGTATTCTTGAAGGCGCAAGAAGCATGAGGGGACACGTGGCGAAGCATCAGTGGACAACACTGAGTGAAGGGAAGTGGGGACCAACTGCATTGGTCCAGTTAGTTACACTAAGAAGAGTATATAAATAGGGAATAACTGTGAAGAGAAGGCATCATGTTGTATGAACTTGTTTTGGAGTAAATAGACTACTCGAATTGTCTATTTGTTCTTGTAATTCTCTGTGATCATCAATACAAATCAGGCCTTCTCTCAATTCTGGTCTCTCTAAATCCTAGTTTAGTCTATCAAATTGGTATCAGAGCCAGTGATCTGATTCAATGGGGGGCCCTAAACAAGGAGATGCTAAGTTCGCAGCGATGGAGAAGGAGATGGATCGCATGAGGGGGGATCTCAACCGGTTCTCTGCAATGGAGGAGCGGATGGATACTCTAACGCAAAGTTTGGCACAGATGGTGCAATCACTAAGTGATATGCAACGATCGGTGCAAGCTCTGTCCAAAGGCAAGGGAGTACCAGTCGATGATGGCAACAACATGTCTGGGGTCAGTGGTGGAGTTCAGATCGGGTCGGGACAGGAGAATCGAAGCCCGATCTCAACAGATCCGAGACCAGGCAGTCAGACACGAGCCCCCAAGGTAGGATCCCAACCATCTTATCGTCCTTTTGATTTTGCTTCCGGTGGGAACAATGCCGATTTCAACACCTCCTCGGATGCATGGCGAGGGGGGCGGAAGCTGCAACTGCCAGTTTTTAATGGCGAGAACCCATAAGGGTGGTTGTTTCGGGCGGAGCTTTATTTCGAGATCAATCAAGTCTCCGATGCGGAGCGAATTATGGCCACGAGAATTTTCTTTGATGATGAGGCATTGGCTTGGTTTCGGTGGTCTGACTCATGAGTTCCTTGGACATATCTCAAATCTCAGTTGCTTAAGCGTTTCAGTGAGTCTCAATTCGGTAACCTTAAGGAACGCCTGCTTGATCTCAAACAAACCGGATCAGTGGTGGAATATCGGCGGAACTTCGAAACTCTTGCTGCATCCGTCCCAGGCATTCCGGAGGATATCTTGGAGAACATTTTCATGAAAGGGTTGAAACTGGGCATTCGTTCCGAAGTTTGTTTGTTGAGACAGTAGGTCTCCCTGATTTGATTGTGACGGCTCAAATGGTGGAAGACAAGATACTGGCAACTGGGTTGGGCCGTGGGGGAGTGGAGGGCCTGCATTCAAACCCAAAATCGTCACCACTTAAAACATCGGGCTCAGAGTATGTTGGACCCGGGTCCATCTCATTAGGGTCCAAGCCCACACCTCCTATTGTCAATCCTCCTATCACTAACCCTAAATCGATGCGTCGTCGCCTCCAATTGACCGAGACCGAATTCCAGACACGAAGAGCTAAAGGCCTCTGTTTCTCTTGTGAGGAGAAATTCAGTCCGGGGCATGTGTGCAAGAAGTTGTTACAATTGATGCTCGTCAGCGATGATGATCCCGGGGATGTTGCAGACGCCGACAACGCCACGGGGGGACCAGAGGGTTGCGAGGATTCACCGGGTCTTGAGACTATCGAGCTGTCGATGAATACAGTGATGGGGCTGACCGTACCGGGAACCATGAAGCTGCGAGGGATGTTGGGCACTAAAGAAATTACTGTTCTCATTGATTGTGGAGCTACACACAATTTTATATCTCAAGATCTCGTGGATGAACTGCAACTCCCTTTAATTGAAACCTCCCAATACGGTGTGATGATGGGCACGGGCTTGGCTGTCATGGGGCGCGGGATTTGCCGGACTCTCCCTCTCCATATTCAAGAGTTGGTGATTGTGCAAGATTTTCTTCCACTCCGGTTGGGTAGCACCGATGCGATTCTGGGCATGTCTTGGTTGCAGGATTTGGGTAGTATGGAGGTTGATTGGAATCGCCTCACCATGAAGTTCATCAGTGAAGGTCGCATTTACCTATTACAAGGAGACCCGAGTTTGCGTAAGCGCAGTGTATCGATGAAGTTATTGTCTAAAGACCTACTCCATGCTGGTCAAGGGGTATTGGTCGATCTGTGCTCGTTGGTCTCCGTCGCGACTGTCGAATCTTCGGCGTCGTCTTCCCCGGTGGTTTTTCCATTTTGGTTTGATGTTTTTTTTTCAACAGTTCACTAAGGTGTTCGGGCCTATCACTACCCTTCCACCCGAGAGGGAGATTGATCATGCCGTGACTTTGTTGCCCTCGGCTGGTCCAATGAACGTCAGGCCATACCGGTACCCACATTTTTAGAAATCTGAAATTGAGAAGCTAGTTCGCGACATGCTACTGGCCGGCATCATCCAACCTTCACAAGCCCCTTCTCGAGCCCGGTGCTCTTAGTGAAGAAGAAAGACGGGAGTTGGCGTTTCTGTGTTAACTATCGAGCATTAAATAAGATGACTCTACCTAATCGGTTTCCCATTCCGGTCGTTGATGAATTGCTCGACGAACTACATGGAGCATCGATTTTTTCCAAGCTGGATTTGAAGTCGGGCTATCACCAAATTCGTATGAAGTCCTCGGATGTTCCAAAGACTGCGTTCCGCACCCATGAGGGGCATTATGAGTTCCTGGTGATGCCGTTTAGTTTATCCAACGCGCCGTCAACTTTTCAAGCTCTTATGAATCGGGTATATTGTTGTTGTTGTTGTTGTTGTATGAATCGGGTATTTCGACCCTTCTTACGCCACTTTATGCTTGTGTTTTTTGACGATATTTTTGGTTGATAGCAGGGATCTTGCGACGCATATGGACCATTTGTCTCGAGTTTTTCAGGTGTTACTGGACAACCATCTCCATGTTAATGCCAAGAACTGTGTTATTGGGCAGCATTCAATTGAGTACTTGGGGCATTGGATCTCGGCCACAGGGGTTTCAGTGGACCCATCCAAAATTGATGCAATGCAGCGATGGCCGACACCTACAAACATTAAGGAGTTAAGGGGTTTCCTTGGTCTTACCGGCTATTATCGGCGTTTTGTGGCGAATTATGGGTCGATTGCTTTCCAATTACCCAGCAGCTCAAGAGAGATGCATTTGCGTGGTGTGAGGAGGCGGAAAAGGATTTTCAGCTGTTGAAACAAACAATGACCACGGTGCCGGTTCTGCGACTCCCGGATTTCACCCAACCATTTGTTTTGGAGACCGATGCTTCGGGTTTTGGCCTCGGGGCAGTACTAATGCAGCGGGGGCGTCCTATTGCCTACTTTAGTCAGTTGATTTCGCCCCGCAACCAACTAAAGTCTATCTACGAACGAGAGCTAATGGCGATGGTCTTGGCGGTCCAAAAATGGAGACACTATTTACTTGGATGTCATTTCCTCATCAACACCGACCAACAGAGTTTAAAATATCTCTTGGAGCAACGAGTGGTTCAGCCGGAGTACCAAAAATGGGTGGCTAAACTCATTGGCTACGACTTTGAGATTCAATTCAAAGCGGGTGTCACGAATAAGGTCGCCGATGCTTTGTCCCGCATTACTCCTCCTAGCAGTGTTTCCTTGCAATCTCTAGTCTCTCATCGCATCCTTGAAGTGCAGGACATTAAGGATGCCGTGTCTCATGACCCTTTCCTCTCCAAGGTCTTGGCGGACTTGCAACAAAGCTCAGCTGCATGACCTCATTAAACTCTACACCATGGGTTATTGCTGTTCAAGTCCAAATTAGTGCTACCAACCTTTGCTTCAGCGCATTTTGTTAGAGTACCATGACGGAGCTCTTGGGGGTAATTCCGGCTTCCTACGTACTTTCAAAAGGATTGAGCGTGACTTATATTGGGTGGGAATGCCTCAAGACATCAAACGCTACGTGGCCGAATTTTCCATTTGTCAACAGCATAAGTATCAATCCCTTTCTCCAGCGGGTCTTTTACAACCACTCCCGATTCCTCAACAAGTTTGGGAAGATGTGGCGATGGATTTCATTGAGGGCTTGCCAAAGTCAAATGGGTTTTCGGTTATCTTTGTGGTCGTGGATAGTTTGACCAAATACGGCCATTTTATTCCATTGGCTCACCCATTTTCTCGCAAAGTCGGTGGGCTGCTGTTTTTGTCCTGGAAGTGGTCCGTTTACATGGATTTCCTCGCTCTATTGTTTCGGACCGTGACAAGGTGTTCCTCAGCTCGTTTTGGTCTGAGCTTTTCAAACTCCAAGGTACTCGCTTGCACCATAGCACCGCCTATCACCCTCAATCCGATGGGCAGTCCGAGGTTGTGAATAGGTGTCTTGAAACGTATTTGCGTTGTTTCGCGTCGGACACACCAAAACAATGGAGTTTGTGGGTGGCTTGGGCTGAATTTTGGTACAACATAACCTTTCATGCTTCAACTAATATGACGCCTTTCAAGGCCGTTTATGGTCATGATCCTCCTCCCATTGTCCGCTATGGCGCATATACTACTTGCAGCAAGGGCGATTTGGATGCTCACTAAAGACTCGGGATGTCATTCTTGATGAATTAAAGTTCCACCTTGCCCGCGCTCGATCAAGATTAAGGCTACCTCGGATACTCACGAAGGAATATGGAGTTCTCCATTGGGGACTTGGTTTATCCGAAAATCGACCTTACCGCCGCGCGCTCGCTCTTTAGCTCGTCGCCCTAATGAGAAACTACCCCGCGTTTCTTTGGCCCATTTAAGGTCTTTGGAACAATGTGCGCCGTTGCATACAAGCCGGATTTACCTCCGTCTTCGTCCATTCACCCCGTTTTTCACATCTTCCAATGCGTCCGATCTTGGGTTCTACGGACCGGTGCGGCCACTTCCGCCTCACTGATCGCTGAAATGGAATGAAGTGTTGTACCGGCGCATGCAGCTGGTTTTCGCCGAACTGAAGGTGGACGCAAAGTGCTGATCTATTGGAAAGATTTACCTTCCTTTGAGGCTACTTGGGAACTGGTGGACGTCATCCGACGTCAATTCCCGGAGTTCCACCTTGAGGACAAGATGGGTTTTTGTGGGGGCGGTATTGATAGGCCTCCTATTAAGCTGAAGCATTCTCGAAGGCACAAGAAGCATGAGGGGACACTTGGCGAAGCATCAGTGGACAACACTGAGTGAAGGGAAGTGGGGACCAACTGCATTGGTCCAGTTAGTTACACTAAGAAGAGTATATAAATAGGGCATAACTGTGAAGAGAGGGCATCATGTTGTATGAACTTGTTTTGGAGTAAATAGACTACTCGAATTGTCTATCTGTTCTTGTAATTCTCTGTGATCATCAATACAAATCTGGCCTTCTCTCAATTATGGTCTCTCTAAATCCTAGTTTAGTCTATCAAATTGGTATCAGAGCCAGTGATCTGATTCAATGGGGGGCCCTAAACAAGGAGATGCTAAGTTTGCAGCGATGGAGAAGGAGATGGATCGCATGAGGGGGAATCTCAACCGGTTCTCTGCAATGGAGGAGCGGATGGATACTCTAACGCAAAGTTTGGCACAAATGGTGCAATCACTAAGTGATATGCAGCGATCGGTGCAAGCTCTGTCCAAAGGCAAGGGAGTACCAGTCGATGATGGCAGCAACACGTCTGGGGTCAGTGGTGGAGTTCAGATCGGGTCGGGACAGGAGAATCGAAGCCCGATCTCAACGATCCAAGACCAGGCAGTCAGACACGAGTCCCCAAGGTAGGATCCCAACCATTTTATCGTCCTTTTGATTTTGCTTCCGGTAGGAACAATGCCGATTTCAACACCTCCTTGGATGCATGGCGAGGGGGGCAGAAGCTACAACTGCTAGTTTTTAATGGCGAGAACCCAGAAGGGTGGTTGTTTCGGGCGGAGCTTTATTTCGAGATCAATCGAGTCTCCGATGCGGAGCGAATTATGGCCACGAGAATTTTCTTTGATGATGAGGCATTGGCTTGGTTTCGGTGGTCTGCCCATCATATGTTCGACAAAACTCCCTAATGAATGGATTGTTTTTTTTTTTTTTTGGGGGATATTTGATTAATAATTTGAGCTTATCTATATGCTTAACTTGTTGGTTGGTTCATCCCTATACGCACGACATGATGAAGCATGATTTGACATGATGTAAATATTTGGTGCAAATTATTACTTTTTAATGCAGAATTATGCAGATGGGAATCCTTCGATTGTGCTATACATCAATAGTCACTGGCAAGATTATATTAAAGTTCAACGAAAGCGCTTGATCAATTCACTGTTATTGTAGTATTTCGACTGGATCTAATTAACTCAACACTGCTTGACTTCATGTTATTAGGTCTTGGTGCAGCTTGGAGGGTTGCTGATATCTCCAAAGGATCTACAATAGTTATTTTTGGGCTTGGAACTGTAGGCCTTTTGGTAAGTGTCAATGTTTACTGGTTGCATCTTCCTCCTCAACCTGTAACCTGTGCAAGTGAAGGAGTCTTCACTCTCGTTCCACTCTCGGATGTTCCAATCTGTAACTTATTAGCAAATTGACTTCTATTTTTCTGTTGATTTCTATGGTCCATATTTAGACATATGATTTACTGAACTGATTGGAGAATCTTGTGATCTCTCTGCCTTTTAACCAATTTATAGCATCCATAATGAAACAACTTGTCAACAATTTTTAACTTGTCTTTATGGTGATTTTTGGTGTAGATAAAGCTGGAAATAGAAACAATGAAGTTAATCAAACATCCAAATGTGGTTCAATTGTATGGGGTATGCGTGTATTTTAAGATTTGATTTCCTTTGTCATTCTTGAGAAATTCTTTTATGCTTTTTTATTTAAATGTTTCCTGAGCTGGCACAAGAACTATGTTTCAATTTTGTAAATGAAAATCCCTTATCATAAGCTGAGCTGTCTAAGAATTTATCCATGATCAAATCAAGGAATGCGCCGCATAAGCCACCATCTAGGTGTTGGGTTTGAAAATAATTTGCGGTTTTATGCTTATAATGATTTGATGAGATCATGATGGTGGATTGAATTTCTGTGGTTTGTTATGGTATTATCATCTAGTGATTGAAATTGATTTTTATGTCAGGTGATGGGAAGCAAGACAAAGATTTTTATTGTTCTGGAATTTGTAACTGGAGGGGAGCTCTTTAATAAAATTGTAAGTGACATGTTTGCTGCTTATCTCGACTAATTTATATTTTAGAGCAAAGACTCCAACTTTTGTAAGTAGGAGTACTCTAGACTTAGCATCGTGAAGAATTCATTTATTTGTCAAATTTATGTGTTTTTTGTATCGGGTCAAATCATTTAAAGCTGAAAATTTATATTGATGTCCCTTATGAATGAATGTTAATTTAAGGTTAACCAGGGGCGGATGGGGGAAGATGAAGCCAAGCGCTATTTCCAGCAACTTATTAATGTTGTTGACTATTGCCATAGCAGTGTTTATCACCTTGATTTGAAGGTACCTCCTTGTTGGAATTTTTTTTAATCATTATTTGAAAATTCCATACATATTCTAGTTGTTTCTTCCTCTATAAAGTTAAGTTCTAACTTGTTTTGCTTGTGTTTAGCCTAAAAATCTACTTCTAGATGCACGCAGAAACCTCAAAGTTTCATATTTCGGTTTAAGTGCACTTTCGAAACAAGTCAGAGTAACTAAAACCTTCAACAATAGGCTTGCTGTTGGTTGTTGAAGTTTCTCATAAATATTTTCATGTTACTTAGCTAGTGGCCCATTATCACAGCAGAAGTGTTTATGACAGGATGATGACCTGCTTCACACTACTTGTGGGACTTCAATTTATGGCCCATTCTCAACGATAGAGGCTATGATGGTGCAACGGCGAACTTGTAGTCATGTGGGGTTATCTTGTTTGTGTTGCTCGCAGGTTACTTGCCTTTCGATGAATCTAATTTAAAGACCCTAAATAAAAAAGTGAGCATTTTACAATTCTACACTGTTCTTTCCTTATTATTCTCCAGTTCTGTTCATTAGACACATTTCAATGCACGCAGATTTCATTGGCTGAGTGTTCTTGCCCTCCTTGGGTCTCTTTTGAAGCAAGGAAACTTCTAAATCGCATCTTGGATCCAAATTCCGATGACTGTAAGTAGTTCTGCTAGTTTTATTTCTCAATATTTACTTTGTTGTGTGAGTATATAAATGTTGACAACATATTTTATGATTTTACTAGCTCCCGTGTCACGCTAAAGAAGACACTTTAGTTTTCCTTTCACAGTGTCAACATGTTTGCTCTCCAGTCTCCCCGTGCCCCATCTATCCTTTCATATGGAGATTATTGAAATTACCTCCCGAGCTACCAATTTACAGAAGAATTTAAAAGGGATTCTTCATGAGTCTTCCTTATAACTGTGCTTTCTTTATCTTATGTTCCTTTTTTTAGAGAGAGATATGCATCTATAAATGTTGTTGTTGTGCAATCTCAACAATTTCCCATCGATAAAATTCTTTTCTTTTGAGTTAGTTTTGAAAAATATAAATTTATTTCTGTTGTCAGTTTCCTTTATTGAAATAGTTATCTATATTTTCAATTGACAATGGCAGCGCATTACCATCCACCACCAAATTTTGGAGGATGAATTGTTTGAAAAAAGGATATAAGCCTACAATCTTTGAGGAGAAAGAAAATACAAACTTGGATTACGTTGAAGCTGTTTTTAAGGACTCGGAAGTGAGTTTCTTTCTTTCTTTTTTTTCTTAAAAAAAAAATTGCTGAAGTTTTATTGAAAGTTTGAAAGAAAAGCGGGTAGTCTGATTAGTTTTCAAATAGTGTTGTGAAGCTTCTTTTGTTTTGGCATTACAATAGGAGCATCATGTGACCGAAAATAGAGAGGAAGATATGCCAACCACTGTGACAGCATATGATAATGCAGTTTCTGCTCTGGGAAGATATGCTAGTTCCACCCTGACAGCATAGATGCCTCTCAGGTAAACTTTGGTTTATGTCTATTTTTTCATGATTGCTTCTTTTATTAATTAGCTATGTCAATAGTCATAGCATTTCAGTTTTCTGCTGTGGGAGCTTCTCTTTGAAATTTCAGCCCCTTGCAAATCATGGGGTCACTTGTCTCTTTTACTCAACATATGAGCTTCTACGATGCGTTTCAGATTGAAATTTTATTTGAGTTTGTCTAATAGTTATAGTACTGTAATTCCCTTTAAATTTGAAGACACTCTTTTAAGTATGTCTGCTAAATGGTTGTTATTCTTTGCAGGGAAAGATGGTGATGTTGTTGATATAGTTTACATGGTTACTGGAGGGAAGTGTCTCAAGAAGTTCATGGAGCTCACCTGCCATCCTCGGCTGCTGCAAACAGTTGCAGAACAAAGATCCCTTATGTTGGGTGAGCCTGCAATGTTCTTAAAACTCTGTTGCTGGCATTTCCTTGGCTGCTTGATGTGTGTATATATATGCATATGTTGCATGTATAATGTAAAGTTTCTAGATCTCACTAATGGATGCTATTTTTCAGAATCATTGATGTTATCATCTATAACAATGCGAGGCACATTTGTTATATTTTCAATTGGAAATGGAAATTAATAATTCTGGACATTGAGCTATTAATTTTTTTTTTTAAATGACAGTTGATAGTGAAATCACTATATAAGCATCTGAAGATATTATAGAGATTTTGAACCCGTATGAAATCGCTAGTATTTATGGGGTTTGAAAACCTTATGTAAGCCTCTGAAGCTATCATAGAGGTTTCGAACCCCTATGAAATCGCTAGAATTGATAAAAGTTTGAAACTTTTACGTAAGCTTTTGAAGATATTATAGAGGTTTCGAACCCTTATAAAATCTCTAGAATTGATAGAGGTTTGGAATCTTTATGTAAGTGAGAAAGTAAGACCAGTTAGTGACTTAGTCTTCCTAAATTGACTTTACGAGAATAATAACTTGTTTTCTTATTCTATAATACTAGCCGTTTATGGATTTCCTCTTCCAATACAAATAGAAGAAACGTATAACTAATAACCAACTAGAAAAGGAAACTCGCTTAGTGAAACTTTCTAATTAACTACTTTATAATAGATAGAAACCTTCTAATAAACTAATATTTCTAATTAGTTTACTTCGAAGTATGATTTGTTGGGGTGTTCTTTTGATAGTTGGGTTCACAAGATATCATATCATTACTCTCCTGGGCTTTGAGTTTGTCCTCAAAGCTAAAATTCTAAATAAGAAAAAAAAAAAAGAGGGCCGCTAAGGGCACCCCACCATTTAATGAGGGCACCCAGCTTAATGTGGGCACAAATCTGTTTTACCCGGGGCACCCAAAAATTAGCCCCGAACTACCGAAAATACCCCCTCGTGCAAACCCCTGAGCACCCCACCACCCTCGTGCAAACCCCTGGGCACCCCACCACCCCCACCACCACCACCACCACCCTCGTCATCGAACTCCTTGTGGAAGAATTCATTTGTTTTGAACCGACCGGTGAGAGGAATCCCCGAAATCGTGTTCTCCGTCCCTCGCCGTGTGTTTCTCCTTCGTTGTTCGAGTTTTCTGCATTTTGTAGGGTTCGGTGTGTGAGCCGATTTCGTCTCCAAATTAGGGCTCGGTTGAAGATCGTCGAATTAAGTTACATTTGATAGAGTAGTTGTAATGTGTGTGTGGCGGTTTTTTCAAATGTAAAAAAATTGGGAAATCGTGGTTCTCGCCACACAAAGCCGAGATCAGTGTCAATGTCTCGGCCTTGGCGAGACGAAGCTAATATTTTTGGGAACACGCAGTCTCGGCCACGAAGACCGGAAGAGTTAACTGCGTATCGGTTGTCCACTTCCGAGAGGGTCTCAGTAGGCTCGGTCGTCATAGGACGAGAGTCAGGCGAATTGAAATGGTCAATCCATCTCGGTGGTGTACAACCGAGACCTTTTCATTGGACTCGTTGTTCGCGGGCCGATATATTGGAATACTTGTCGGTCATGGGTGACCGAAAATATGGGTTGTTTCACGAACCTGGCTTGACCGAGACATCGAAATGGATGAATTTGAACATTACAGTTTGAAAAAAAAATTGGTTGTATGTCAAACTAACAATACAAGATTGAAAATCCATCACGACAATTTGCACCGAAACTTAGTTAATTATAAATATCCGTAACATTCAAACTGACTCTAAAAAGGGTTCATCCATAAGTAAACAACAATCAAAACACAACAACAATCAAAACACAGCACAACATTTGCATATACATAGAACATTCGGACGAATTGGCAAAATTTCTAAATGTTTAGCCGTCTAGGTACAAGCTTTAACCTACGGTGTATCTAAATCTACAACGTATGGTGGCTTCATGATCGGCGATTGCAATGGGCGCGATGTCTCGAAAAACGAATCCATCTCGCCAACCTTTGGCGCATCCTCGACGTACCGATCCTACGATGGATATAAGGATGGCGGCGGTGCATTCACACGCAACCGCACTGTCAAAGTGAACAATAGAACATAGAATATATTTTCACAAACCCGATTAAGGGGGAAACAAACCAATTCACAAAAAATCATAGAACTTACCCTAACCCAATGGATATTCCTTTCATTTGCCATTGCAATGATAAGTCTGTTGTGCAATGACGACGGTGGAGTACTACGTAGAGGTAGGAATGTGGAGGCACTCCCATGCGAGAGGTTGACGAGAATGACATTGAATGCGGTAGATACTAACAATCCCATGTCTGGAAGTGTCAACCATTCTTTGAAAGATGCCCCCTCTTGCTTCTCTGGGCAATGCACCGCATTCTTGACAGTCTCGAAACTCGAGCCAAGCACTTCCCGCCAAAGGTCTTCATACCCGATAATCTCATCGTACATCCTTCTACGCACAATCCTCCACCCGTCTACGTCGGCAAGTCGAAGCCCGAGGCTATACACCGATATCCACAATTTCCATCGGAAACGACATCGATAATGGCCTCAACATGTGGCAATCAATCCGGTTCTAAGCAATGACTATAAGCCATGTTAGATCCACTTTGCGTGCGTCGTCGGCACGACGCATTTGTGGAACATTGACTTTCTTCTGCCTAGAAGCTTTTGTGGAGTGGGAGGACTCAAATCCGATTGGAGACTGGGGTGCCTCCGACACAGGGGTGCCTCCGATTGGAGACCCCGGTGTCCTCCCAACCGCATCCTCAACTTCCTGCTCGCACTCCACAAAAGACGAAGGTGGACTAATCTCCCTAAGCTTTGCTCACTTTCGCCTTCCCCCGCATCCTCAACTTCCTCCTCCCCCTTATCCAATCTTCCTACGGTGTCGTGATTGTGCCTCCCACAAATCACAGTGACATACCATAAGGAGTCAGCATTTTCCTTGACGTTAATTTGGAAAGGGCATCCACATTTCTTCGTACCAGTGTGACTCCTCGCCTTTTCATCATTCCTTGATTTCTTTAAAAATTTTGCCGCTTTCCCCTTCCCTATTCTCTGAGCCAGTCCCCTATATGTCCCAGACCTCTCACAGGCAATTTTCACCCTTCCCTGCGCTTAATGCCCCGCATCCGAGCGCTTCGTTACTAACACAAACTTGTTCTCACCACCAACCATTTGGAGCCATGAAATGGCCGCTTCTCGAAAGGGGAATGGCTTAGAAGGTGTAAAAGTGTCCTTGTAGTCCGGAAAATTACTAGATAACGGCATTACTGCAATACAAACAAGTGTAACATTATAATCAACCAAAATGTACAAAGCACAATCACAAAAAAATCCAAAAAAACATGTTCTCGGTTGTACGGGTTAGAAACTTTCTTCGAGTCTCGCTTACGTACGACCGATATTTACTCATTACTCTCGATCGTACCAGACCGTGACCTATGTGAATTCTCTCGGTCCTCTATGACCGAGACGTTACCATACATCTCGGTCCTGCGAGGCCGAAACGATCGCGCACCCAGACAGAAACTTCGGATAACCGCAAAAAAAAAACACAAAAAATTTGCAAAATTACCTCAAGGACGACCTCCTCTGGCACCGAAGCATTACAATCCTCCATTATACAGTGGAAACAACTTCGGATTTGAAGAAATTACCAAACCCTACGTTGACAAACAAATCATCATTTTCACAGTTATACACAACTAAACAGTTCTAAAAAACCCGAATATGGTTGTCAAACATTGTTACCTCGTCGTTTCGGACGAGCAAGAATCGATCAACTCTTCGCCAAACGCAATGTGGCGTCGCTTTGTGCTTCAAGCTTGCTTTGGTGGGGTGCCCTAACTCCTTGTCAAAATGGTTTGTGGGGTTTAAACCATTATATATATACAGGGGGCAAAATGGTCTTTTCCATTTTTGCTTTGGAATTTTTCAAATAAGTTGGGTGCCCTCATTAAATGGTGGGGTGCCCTTAGCGGCCCTCAAAAGAAATCATGGTTCATCGAGAACGTGATCGTTGCCGCCGTATTCTTGTTATAGTATTTTTGTCCAAAATCGTCGTTTGGCGAATAAGGCAACGAGTTGTCTATCTTGTTAATGCTAGTGTTTTGTTTTGTGGCCTCCGTCAAATGTCCCTTAAGGGTGGGGGTTGCGTTTTTGGTGGGGACGGTGCAAGATGTGTTGCTACCAGATTTGGAGGTGCTTCCAAGTTACCCTCGAACATGATAATGGGTTCCTTCAAGATCATTCGTTTGTGCTTCAAGACCCGAGCTAGGTTCTTGGAAAACTCAAGGTTTCCTGACTGTTGCATCTCGATGTCGATCCGTAGGTCCTCGATTAAGCCAGCAATGAAGGTCTCTTTAGTACAACTATAACCGAGGAACTCCATCTTGGTGTGTTAGGAGTATTATCTGGACCACAAACTGTGAGGTTGAGTTTCATCTCTGTCCTATTGTGGTGTCCTCCACAACCATTTCCTTGCTCCTTGTATTGCCCTAGAAAGGTCCACCACTTGCTCCTCCAATGCCCTTTGCCGTTTGTTCACCTACTCCATAAAACCCTTAAGCATTTTGTAAAAGTCTCCAAGTCACTCATGATGATCGTCGACTCTGATACGAAGTTATTATGAAGCTTAGTAGATGACTTAGTCACAGGTGTTGATACTGTAGAACTGTGATTGCCTAAGTAGAAAATAAAACTAGTTCTTGACTAAGTCTTCCTAGATTGACTTTACGAGAATAATAGTTTTTTTTTTTTTTTTCTTATTCCATAATACTAGCAGTCTCTTATCCAATCAAAAAAATAAGAGGGCCGCTATGGGCACCCCACCAATTCATGAAGGCACCCTCTTGTTGAGGGCATAAAGTAATTTACCAAGGGCACCCAAAATTGAAGCCCGAAATCCCCAAAATACCCCTCATTCAAAAAAGAGGCACCCCACCACCCCACCACCGTGCTTTTGAACCCACTATTTTTGCTCGATCCATTGCAAGCAACCTACGAACCCCGGATTTGTCTTCGTTCCTCTCCGTCTCTCTCATCTGTCGTAGGCGGTTGTTGTTGTGTCGTTCGAGTTTGGAGGCTCACCGATTTGTTGGATTTCGTCTCCACATTAGGGCTCAGGTTTAGGTTTTCGTTTTCGCACTCAAGTCGTGAAATCGATCGATTGAAGGTACGTTGATAGTCTAATTAAGTTGCATTTGGTAGAGTATTTGTTATGTTTGTGTAGCGGTGCATTCAATGGTTCGTTCATTGCAAACTCGTGGTTCTCGGCCACACAGGCCAGAAATAATTTGTACAGTCTCGGCCAAGCATGACCGAGACATAGGGGAAGTGTTTGGGAACTCGTGGTTCTCGGCCAGATAGGCAATAATAGTTTATACAGTCTCGGCAAAGAATGGCCAAGACTAATTGTGTTATCTCGGTCACGCGTCATCGAAATTCTAATTGTGTTATTGTTTTAGGTAGCGTAACGCTGTGATTGCTCTCGGTCACCACATCACGAGAGTAATTAGAAGTGTATAGTTGATGTCATGTCGGTGATGTACAATCGAGAATGTAGTAGTTTTCTCGATTGTCCATTACCGAGACTTATAATGTTATCTCGGTCACGAATCACCGATATTCTAATTGTTTTCTCAAACCTGTTTGACCGAGACTATAGAAATGGAAGATATTGTTCTTATTTTTTTGAATTGTACTTACATTTCTCGCTTCAGCGCTTACATGTTGTAGTCTTATCGGGTATGGCTCGTTCGAAAACCCGGTGACTAGGGAAGAGGTTGGTGTTGAGGTGTCGAGAGGTAACAGTGGGCGAGGCGGCGGAGACCCCGATCGCATCTTATAGGAAAGAGAAAGAGAAAGAGAAGGTAGATGTGAAGGGAAAGGGTAAGATTGTTGGAAATCATGCAAAGAATTTACAATTGCACGATGAGGGTTCCAACATTGACACGCGGCGACAAAAAGATCTTGTATTTGCCCTAGGCGAAGATGAGGCTCATGCATCGAGTCTAGTAGTAGTGACTCATCAAGACGGCGGACACCACAAGTACTGATCGTAATGTGGGTGAGAGTACTAGTGGTGGAGGTGGCCATAATGAAGGAGAGTCACAAGGGCATTTGGAAATGTGTGCTCCTTTCCTCGGTGGTCCTTTAGATGGATCATTGTTGAAGAGCTTTAAAGATCATGTCGCATTAGCGATTTAGAGCAATGAGGTATATAAAGTTTCATTGAATGGAGTACTTAAAAACTTAGGGTTTTCACTAAGCTGATGAAATGTTTTTTGTTGTTGCAGGATCGTCCGATACTCAAGTGTATCAATAACGGTGCTCAGATCCAAGAATGAGACTTACAGTCGTGCCACCCTGACACCAAGAGCCTTCAGAGGATTATTCAGCACTCTGGGTTGAATACGCTGATAGACTGCTCATACCGCAAGGCTAACAAGGAGGTTATATATGCCTTTGTGGAGCGGTGGCAGCCAGAGACGAACACATTTCACTTACCATTCGGTGAAATGTCGATCTCCTTGGAGGATGTAAGCATTCTCCTGAATATTCATGTGACGGGCAAAGTGGTGGCAGTTGAGAACTTTGCGAGGTACACCGAGGAATCTCGCTCGGATGCGATTAAGCTGGTGTCCAAACTACTTGGGGTTAGCATTGAAGATGCCGAGGATGAAGTGAACATCAGCAAGGGGCTTACAGTGCCAAAATGTTGGTTGAAGAGTCGATGGTGCCCCAAAGCTGGTTCGAGGAACACAACTTATCCTCCTGTAGAATGCACAACCCGGGCGTACTTGTTGTACCTACTTTCTTGCACCCTTTTTGCGGATAAGAGTGGATCTCGGGTATCTATTGCGTTGTTGAAGTTTCTAGAAGATTTTGACGACGTGGGAAAGTATTCATGTTGCACCACATTCATACTGAGCTCAAATGAGGCCTTGATGTTGTTATGTTGGATCCTAAGAAGACCATCGACCACTCTCCACAAAGTCTCAAAATTTGCCTGACTGTTGCCAAGATGTAGCTTCGCCAAGATGTAGCTTGTTTCTCCAGTGGAATGCGATTTGTCCACTCAACCCTCTTCACCCATGTGTCGTTGTTTCCCCATGACCGAACTCACAACGCAAGTCATTCATCCTAAGTTCTAATAAGGCCTCCGACTTAGCATACAACACATTCATCCACCTATCCATGAAAGCGAATCCTTTGTTATCCCCAAACATCTTATTAGTCTTGGCCAATACTATTTTGTTGATGTGTCAAGAGCAAAGAAGGTGAGACGATGATGGAAATACTTCTTCGATGACACTAATAAGGCCTAACTCCCGATCCGTAACAAACACGTCAGGTTTAGGCCACCAATCCAATATGGATCTCAAGTTCTCAAGTGCCCAAACATAATTTGCATGAGTCTCCGATGATATGAAAGCAAACCCAACGGAGAACGTCAAATGCGTTCAAGTGATGCCAACAATCTCCAATAATGACATTCGATACCTATTTGTTTTGTAAGTGCAATCCATCAAAATTACCGATGAGAAACTCCTTAGCAACTTGATTGAATCAGGATGTGACCAAAATAAATCAATGACGATATTCGTATCGGGATGCTTCCTATGCCACGACATCCACTTATTCTTCTCCAATATGTGCAATAGTTGTTGCATTTGAGTCCTCCCACCCGCATCCTCAATTCGAAATTTTTGTCGTGCATTATATATTGTCCGCATTGTCGATACGTTTTTAACATCTCTTTGCTTCAACGTATTGAGGATATCTCTTGGCTTCATATTATCCTTAGTCATCTGCACCACAACCACCTGCTCACCCTCGTCCAATCTTCCTGCAAATGAGTGGCCGTCCAAGTTTTTGGCGGGGTCGTGATTATGCCTCCCACATATGACAGTGACATACCACAAAGAATCAACATTTTCCTTGATGTTAATAAGGAAATGGCATCCACATTTTTTGTACCGGTTTGAGTCCTCCCCGTTTCCTCTTCTTCTTCGCTTCTTGGTTTCAAAGCAATTTTTTCGCTTTACCCTTTCCTACTCTTTGTAACATTCCCCTATATGTACTGGACCTCTCACACGCAAGTTTGACCCTTCCCCTGCGCTTAATCCCTCCGGTATCAGAGTGCTTCATTACTAATACAAACTTGTTCTCACGACCATTCATTTGAAGCCATGAAATAGCCGATTCTCTAGATGAGAATGGCCTACAAGGAGTAAACGCATCCTTGTAGTCTGTAAATAAAGTTGAAACCGACATTACCTGCAATACATACATTGTAACATTACGACTCAACAAAAATGCACAGTAAATTCACCAAAAAACCCAAAAACCAATTTTTCTGTTGTACAGGTTCGAGACTATAAGCAAAGTTTTGTTCATTGACAACCGAGACCTACAAAACAGTCTCGGTCGTTTTATACCGAGACTATGATTTTGTTTCGGTCACATCATGACCGTGAACTACAAATAAGTTTCGGTGGATGTCGACCGAGACTTATCAATAAGTCTCGGTCCTGCGAGGCCGAAACAATCGCGCCCGTGAAAAATCGACTGAAAATATGAGAAACCAAAAAAAAAAAAAACACAATAAATTTCAACAAATACCTCTTCTTGTACCTCCTCTTGCACCATTGCAGTACATTCGTCCATTTTATAGTGGAAACAAGTTCGGAATGGTCGAATTTACCAAACCCTACATTGACAAACCAAATCATCAATTTCACTGTTTTGATCAAAAAAATAGTTCGTTCAAAGCTTCATATGGTTGTAAAACAGTGTTACCTCGCTATCGGATGATGTGAAGACGCAAGAATCGATACACGCCTGACAAACAAAATTGTGGCTTTAGGTTTCACTTGGGAGCCAATGTAGTGGGGTGCCCCAAAATTGGTTTGAAAATGGGTTGTGAGGTTGGAGTGAGTTTATATGAAGGGGCAATAGAGTCATTTACATCAAAGTGTAATTTAGAGGGGAGAATGACAAAAACAAATGGGTGCCTTCATGAATTGGTGGGGTGCCCATAGCGGCCCTAAAAAATAATCTAGTCTTTTGTAGACTTCTTCTTACAATAGAAATAGAAAAAAACATAGAAATACAACCACCTATAAAAGTAAACACGTTAAGAAAACTTTCTAATAAACTAACATTCTTAATTAGTTAAGTTCTAATTAAGATTGGTTACATGTGCTTCTTTTGGTAGTACATAAGAGTTCATATAAGATAACTCTTTGTTACATCAAAGACCCCTCAAGTACTAATCTAAAGCATTCCATGGAACCACCATGCCAAATTAATTCTAAAATCAGCCCATTTGATTGGTTGGGAACATGTGTATGACACAGTTACTGTAGTAGCCCATTTGCTCATCTACATCAATTTCAATTGGCCCATATTGCAAGAAAAATTAACAGCATAACTTAGAAGTCATACTTTTGCACATCTAGAGAAATGAAAGAATGCCCAACAATGTTTAAAAAAAGAAAAGAAAAGAAAAGGAAAGAGAGAATGCCAACAACAAAAACTCCTTATTCTATTAAGTATCGTTATTAATATAATTGCATGGTGTTTGTTATAATGAAAAGCTAAAATATTCGCACCACAAAAACAAGGTAGCAAAGTGACAGACTAATTGATTAATCAACATTAACAAACCATATTCTAGACTTTGTAGTTAAGTATTCCTTAGCCTCAAAGTAAAATAGGAAGCACAAAGCACGGACTATCTTTTTAGTTAAGGGTTCCTCGTTTCTCGGATAAAAGTGGGAATTATAATGTGATATAGGTAAAATATTTTTCCCTAACTGATGTAGGGTGGAATGAGCAAAGAGGATGAAACTGATAAACCTTTTATTTGATAATACAAAAAGTTCCAAATAAAAAGATAAAAGTGGTCAATCTCTCTACAAAAATATGGAATCATTTATTTAGCTCAAAAATTATGAAAAAAAAAACTCTCTATTACAAATTTATTCTAACAATGTCATTTATAGGCTCCAAAAGAAAAGAGAAGAAAACTACTTTTTACCTAATTTAACAAAACTCTAAAACTTCTTTAAAAAACCAAGTCTAAAGATAAGATGTGTACAAGAGAAGCGAAAAACAAATTGAACTAACAAAAGTTTCCTTACAAATTAAAAAACAATAAAAAAATATTATATGCATTCTTCTGACGAGCATGAGTAGGTGAAATATAGCATAGTGCACGCCAGAGATATATGTGGCCACTACATAAGAAGAGGAGTTGCGATCCTAGTGATGAGGCATGCACTATTTTAGCATCGTGGAGGTAGTGGGTTCAATCACTACACTAATAATTAGATATTTCCCTCCGAACAAAAGAATATTTTGTCCTTGAATTTTTGTCATATCAAACGTTTCCAACGACACAAAGATTATGGAATGGTGATTGTAGTGGTTTAGTCTGTTAACGTTTCAAAATTTATGTCACATACCCACATGACCATTGTGTGATTGATCAAGGTTACAAATAATGACTCCTCTTTTGATGAGAAAGATGAGTTACAAAAAAGGATATGATGGATACATAACCGCTATAGCAATAACATCAATCATCAATTGCTCTCAATTAATTGTGTAACCTTCCCTCTCTCTCCAGCCTATAAAAGGGGAAGCTACCCTATTGTAGTGCATCTTGAAAATTCTAAGGCTAGAGAGCGAAAAGATTGAAGTCTCAATTCTCAAAACATTCTTAATGGCCTCTCCTTCTAAGTATCTGTTATTTTGATTATCATGTTAATGTAAACCATATTTGTTGAAGATCTTGAGATTATGTTTTCTTTATGAAAATTTTACATTTGGTATTAGAGACCAGATTTTTAAACTTATATGGTTTTTGTCAAATTTTTTTTTTTATGCTATGTTTTCTTGGTTTGACTACGAGTACACACATAGATTGTATGATCTATTTAGATTTTTTTTTCTTTAAAAAAAAAACTTTTCAAACCAAGATATACATGTTTTTTAAAGTTATCTACACAATATATTATTGTATATTGAACAAGATATGTATATATGATCGGTTTTAATAGATACTCCACATAAGTCATGCACTAAGTTTTATAATTCTTGTATGTTTATTAACAATTGATAGACTTTTTATTTTTATAAAAAATTATGGATATATATACATACAAGTCAATACTATATGAATTTGATAGACTTTTTATTTTTATATGACCGATCAAATTATATATTTTGAATTTCAACTATTTAAGTTTCAACTATTAAAGATGTATTCATACGTTGAACCCAATTATAGATAAAAAAAAACAGCCTATAATAGATTGCAACGTTTTAAGTATGAATTAAAACCCCATTATATGTCATTGATTCATGGGTTAATTAATTTTAATCAGTTACAATACATAAATTATATTTAATTGTTTAGTCATTATTCTACTAATTTATAGTGATAACCGATGCATTAAAATTGATACGTTATATATATGCATGATCACTATTTGTTTCTATTTTGACTTTTATTATATGGCAATCAATTAGAATATACTCATATTATCAAATAGATTCACCTGTTTAATTTACGTATATACATTTATGGATCGATTGATCTCAAATTATTTACTTTTCATTATTGACAATACAAGAATAAAATGCTAAAATAACGTTTATAATGTTTACACTTTAATGAGAAATTTGAATTGGTTATTAATTAAAATTGATTCTTCTTTCTATAATGAAACATATTTATGGAGATACTTAATTAGGTTATCTAATAATAATAATAATAATAAAAACAATAAAAAGAATCAAATATAATGTTCGATATAAATTTATGTATTTTTATGAAATTATTATTATTATTTTTTCATCAACACTATTATGTTATACTATAAGTTTGAGTTGATAGTGGGTAAGCCTTGTCCCCGGTAAAGCTAAACATTGAAAAGGAGATGAGTTATCTCGTTCGAGGTGGCTGGTTGTTAAGTAGACTTTGTCTCGCCCCCCAACCTGGAGGTTGTCCCACCAACTCTTACGAGTAGTGCATTTTGTGTTGTTAAATAATAATAATAATTAAAAAATACATTATTATTATCAACATTATGATAAAAATTTATTTTTTATTATAGAGTTGTGTTAATCACCAAAGTGGCCCAACTCAATAATTTAAACATCAAATTATGTAAATTCTCAAAACACTTACTAAAATTGGTTTAACCCAAAGGTGATCCATTTTTAGTAATATACTAAATAATAAAAAATAAAAAAATAAATTAGTTTATTGTGATATCTACCCAAAGGACAGTTATAATAATACTAATACTTATGTGTTTCAAGAGTATCATATTTATTTTTTCAAAACACTTATATAGTGAGCATGATTTATTTGCAGCCTCTATTCCTGTTTCGTTTCATTCGCATGCTACATATGTTCCTTTAATGAATGGATCAAATTTCTCTGACTAGCGTGAGCAAGTCCAATTCCATTTAGGTGTTTTGGATCTTGACTTGACTATCCAGCATGAGAAACCTACTGCTATTACTGAGGAAAGCAGTGTGGATGAAAAGGCATTCCATAAAGCATGGGAAAAATCGAACAAATTAAGTATTATGTTCATGCGAATGACTATAGTGAGTAACATTAAGATTACTATTCCATAAGCTGATAATGCTAAGGAATTCTTAAAAATTGTGGTAGAACGTTTCCGTATTGCTGATAAGTCCCTTGTGAGAACTTTAATGGCTGATCTTACAACAAGAAAATTTGATGGTACATGCGGAATGCATGAGCATGTACTTAAGATGACCAATATTACTGCTAAGCTTAAAGGATTGGGCATGAATGTTGATGAGTTTTTCCTTGTTCAATTCATTTTGAACTCCTTGCCTTCTGCGACGACCCCTTCTCAAATTAGGGCACCGCCCAGCCTAATCCCATTATTAAGCCCTAGTCTCACCATATACGACCTAACAAGGAATTAGTCAACCTTTTCAACAACCTTATTACTTAACAATTACTTAGTTTTCATATATATATATATAAACATATACCTATCCTATGTAAATTCATAAATCAGAGTTAATTAAAATTTACTAACTTAAAAGTTATGCAGCGAAAGTCTTCACTAATTAACTAGCGGAAGCTTATAATATGTAGCCTAACCTTTGTGGAAAAATCAGGAATTAAAGATCACATGCATATATATAATGAAACGGCGATATATAACATCATGTGTCTGGTCAAGGTACCTATCACTCAGCCCATAAAATATATCCCCCAAAGGAATATCATATACTTATAAAAGTAATACATTAAAAATCAAACCTACAAAATCTGGGGTAGCAGTGCTCCTCTGGCTCAAAGGTAGTCGCCGATCTTCTCTTTGCCTGGCCTACTACTAGATGGATCTGCACCCACCGTCACAAACTAAACGGTGAGTACATGAAAATAGAAAGTAATACTGAGAGACATTTGTTCACATTCCCAATTATGCAACAAGTATCAAGAAGCATAATAATAATAATAACAACTATGCTGAAAGAATATCATGCAAAGAGATACTTTAGTTAAACAAAATGAAACTGACACTAGGCTAAGTAGTAATGATCTAGGGCCGGTCGGACGTGATCTTCATCACATCAGCCTTTCCACTCTAAAAGGATGGAGCTGTGCTCTACATCTTTGTGAAGGTTGTACTAACACGGTACTATACGCCTTTATAATTATCCTAAATGTCAGTCACTGGGATGTATACTTGCCAACAACCCCCGAGTCTTACAACTCGTAAAGTCACCCAAGTTATGCTTGCCAACAACCCCAAGTCCCATACCCCGTGTGTTGCGCAAGATAATGGAGAAATATCGATCACCCTGGAAAGTCTAGTGACCCCCGTATGTTAGACGGATTTTTATCATAAAAGGACCCTAGATACAAGAACCACTTTTATATTCAAAGAACAACACGGTATTGGAATCCAACAAATACAATTGCATAACTAATGCACAAAGGATATATATTCACAACACTATATAGAAACTACCTAATAGCATGCTATTTCACTAACCACCAGTAAATACAGTGAATAATGACATAACACATGAATTGGAGTCAATGAAATCATTTTATCAACAAACTATGCCATGAAACAACCTCATGTAAGAGAACGAACAACAAGTCATGGCACATGAAGTACAAAAGCAATTTAGTCCAAATGACTGTGAATAAACATATGAATAGGAATGAAATGTAAAGAAATCTCTCAATCAGTTTACTTACATACACACGCAATTTCCTATGCTACTCCGACCTCCCAACGCCTCGAAACTCGTGTTTGAGCTCCCAAAATAATTCCTTAGGTTTCTGACATCACATTATATGTTTTTGAGTGTGTTTAGATCTTTACCTAGCATATTAGACTCAATTATTGTGTTTAAGAACTTCTTGAGACTGGTTTTTCTGCTGTCATAGCATGTAGCGCATTAATGACCCTGTATAGCGCGCTAATGACAAACATAACGCGCTACCTATCCTGCATAGCGCGCTATGTGTTGCAGAACCCATAATTCTGCAATCAAAATTCCAAATTTTCCCAACACATAGGCTATATTGATGCCTTGGGAACCCTCATACACACCTCTAGAGTTCCAAGACACCATTTACAACATAAAACATCAACACATATCATCAAACACATGAAATCATTGAATTGAGCTATGTTTACGATGTAGGAAAGTTATCTAACTTGATGTACACTAGCTAAACTTGAGTTCTTCTTCACCAAATCATTAAATTTGCTATTCTTATTCCTCCTCCAGCTACTCTCTTCACTCCAGCAAGCTTTGCTTCTCGCTTAAGAATTCAAAATGAAAGAGTTGAGTTGCTTGTGTTGACCAAAAGCTTTATAGTCATAAATTAGATATGGTTGATTAATAGACCTTGATCATTTGTGCACACGTATCTCGAGACCTAACTAGTGGACCTTCTACTAACACACGTCCCATTAGTTCATGCTTAAGTTACACCAATGAGTGACTCAATTTTGTGTTGAGATGTGCCAACAAGTGTCTCGAGAAATGTCAAGTGGCTATTGTTTTAACTTACACACTTAAGTGTATTAATACATAACCAACCATAGCCCCATTTATATCACTTATAAAAGCACTATAAAGCTTATACCAACTCACCACATTGCTCTTTAACTCGATCCTACGCCGGTATGCATATTAAGGTGCGTCTCCGCTCATGCCTCGACACCTATACGTAAGTAGAAATGACTTATTAGCCTACACATATACAATACACTAAGCATACATCACCACAAATATAACATTTACCTCGGCCACCTAGCCTTAGTAATGACACGTATCTTGCTGCGGGTCCCACGTCACGGATCATTTGATCATGATTAACAAATTAAACTAAGATTAGCTATTTGGGCCATGACAATACTTCCCAACTAATGGAAATTCCGTCCTCGATATTAAAATTAACCTAAAATTATACCTGACTCGAAGAGGTATGGCAAACCTATCGCGCATATGGTCTTCCAGTTCCCAAGTGAGTTCCGAGTCTTCATGAAACTGCCACTTGACTAACACTTTTAGATAGACTTGGCTCATAATTGTTGTACCCTCATGTCTAGGATCAGTACTGGCTGCTCTCCATATGATATATCCTCACTCAAGTCAATTTGACTTAAGTCCATTGTCAGCCTCTCGCCTGCCTTCGACTTGGCTAATCGAAGCATAGAAATATGAAACACTGGATGAATCCCCAACATCTATGGAGGTAAATCCAGCTCATAAGCAACCTTTTCGACCTGTTTCTTGATCTTGAAAGGCCTGATGAATTTCGGTGCTAACTTTCCTTTCAAACCAAATCTATGAAGACCCTTACGACGAGAAACCTTTAGATACACTAAAAGCTTCCTCGTCATACGTGAGATCGCTGCGATACGTGTCTGCATACTTCTTTTGCCTCTCTTGGGCTCCTTTAAGCCTCTGGCGAATCTGTCGTACCTTCTCTGTGTGATCAACAATAATTTCAGGCCCTATAATGTCCTGGTCCTCTGGCTTAGCCCAACAAGATGGTGAGCGATATGGTCTGCCATATAATGCCTCGAATGATGCCATCTCAGTGCTAGTCTGATAACTGTTGTTGTATGCAAACTCACACAATGGTAGATACTCATCCCAAGATCTGCCAAACTCAAGTACACAAGCCCTGAGCATATCATCGAGAGTCTGAATCAACCTCTCAGTTTGCCCATCAGTTTGAGGGTGAAAGGCTGTGCTAAATTGTAGGCGCGTACCATACTGCTCCTGCATACTCCGCCACATCTTGGACGTATACATAACATCTCTATTTGACGTAATAGTTAATGGTACCCCATGCAGCCTAATAATCTTTCTCTCGAACAATACACTCAACTGGTCAAATGTGTAATGAGCTGCAACTGGTATGAAATGTGCAAATCTCATCAATCTATCCATAATCACCCAGATGGAATCGTGTCGACGGACAATCTTTGATAATCCTCTAACAAAGTCCATGGTAATATCTTCCCACTTCCACATGGAATAGGAAGTGGCTGCAATAATCCTCCAGGTTTACGATGCTCTGCCTTCACCTATTGGTAGATCCCACAGTTCCTGATAAACTCCGATATGTCCGCTTTCATCCCAGGCCACCGAAAATGTCTCTTCATATCATGGTACATTTTGGTTATTCCTGGATGAAAAATGAAACGAGAACTGTGTGATTCCTGAAGAATTTCATCTCTCAGCTCTACCACTGCCGGTATCTATAATCTGCCTCTAAATCCGAGACACTGATCTGCCATCCCAGTCCAGTCAGTACAATCAGTACTCTAGGACAACTCACTGAATCTCGGCTATAAAACGTCGGCTTTCTGTCCCTCTAACACTCTCTGAGTAGACACTGTCTGAAGCCTCATCTGTGCACAAATCATCACCCGAGTGTTGGTAGGAATATCTGACTGAGTCATCATCGCCGCTGCCTCGAGTAGTCCATACTCGTGTGTCATATGGCATCTAACAATCTCAGCGTCTCTCGTCAGTATTATACTAAGTTCATCTGCAACTACATAAGCTTTTCCTAGATGATAATCCAGAGAAAAGTCGTAGTGTTTTAGAAATTCCAACCATCGGTGCTGTCTCATGTTCAGCTCTTTTGTGTGAAGAGGTATTTCAAATTCTTATGATCAGTATAAAGTGTGAACTTCTCTCCATACATATGATGTCTCCATATCTTCAAAACAAACACTACCGCTGCCAACCCTAAGTCATGAGTTGGATAGTTCTTCTAATATATCTTCAGCTATCTTGATGTATAGGCCACCGTGCCTCTATCCTGCACCAACACACAACCTAGACCCGTATGAGAAGCATCTATGTATATCAAGAATCCCTGTCCAGCCTCTGGCAATATTAGCACTAGTGCGGTAGTCAACAATATCTTCAATTGAGCAAATGCCTCATCACATTCCTCAGACCAATGAAACGTGACGTCTTTCTGGGTTAATAGTGTCATCGGTGAAACGATATTTGAAAAATCCTTCACGAACCTTCAGTAATATCCTAATAACCCCAGAAAACTCTTGATCTCCGTAACTGACGTTAGTGCTAGCAAATCCATAATAGCCTGAATCTTGGCTAGATCAACAACAATGCCTACTGCTCTAACAACATGGCCAAAAAATTTGACATCTGACAACCAAAATCCACACTTACTGAAATTGGGGTAAAGTCTATGCTCCCTCAAAGTCTGCAACGTCTCTCTGAGGTGCTGCTTGTGATCCTCTCGAGTCCTTGAGTGTATCAATATATCATCAATGAAAACAATCACAAAACGGTTATGAAATGGTTTCATCACCCGATGCATTAATCCATAAACATGGCAAAAATATTAGTCAAACCAAATAGCATAATTGTAAATTGATAGTGTCCATATCTCGTACTGAATGCTGTCTTGGACCTATCCTCATCCCTGATCCTAAGCTGATGATACCCTGATCGTAGGTCTATCTTAGAGAAATACTGCGCTCTTCTTAGCTGATCAAATAAATCATCAATTCGTGGTAAAAGATACTTGTTTCTGACTGTGAGCCTGTTCAACTATTTATAATCGATACACAATCTCAAAGTACCATCCTTCTTCTTCACAAATAGGAGTGGTGCTCCCCATGATGACGTAGAAGGTGTGATGAATCCCTTCTCTCCCAAATCCTGCAACCGACTCCTCAACTCCTCCAACTCTCGTGGAGCCATGCGGTACGGTGGTATAAAAATCGGTCTTGTGCCTGATACGAACTCAATAATGAAATCTATCTCTCTCGGTGGTGGTAAACCAGGTAAATCTTCCAGAAACACGTCTTGAAACACACACACAACCGATATCTCCGTAAGTCTAGGTCCTTGACTCTCTACTATGGTGTATAATGACACCAAAGTCTCCATCTCTCAACTGGTCGCAAGTCAACCTTGAGTGCCCTTGGCTCTCGATATACTACGACTATACGTAAACATCGGACGCCCTATGATATCAAATATCACTATCTTACTGAAACAATTGATATGAGCATGATAAGCTGCTAGCTAATCCATCCCTAACAACGCATCGAAGTTTAAAAAATCGAGCACCCTAAAGTCTGCATGTAATTCTACCCTGCCTATCTGTACTCGATATTTCTCAATAAGACAATTAGGGTAAACTCTATCCCCGACTGTACTCAAAATCAAATGTAAGCCAACTCTTACCAGTGTTAACCCTAAGATGCCTAACATGCGACCAACAATGAAAGATATTGTAGAACGTGAATCAAATAAAACATATAACTCTCTACCACAAATGGAAACCATACACTTAATGAGTCTCCATGTAGCATCTGCATCAGGCTGTGCAACCATATGCACACCCTTTCGACTTTGTGGTGGAATCATGGCTGCTGGCTGTGGACAATCTCGAATCACGTGTCCTACTTGACCACACCTATAAATGTGATATGTCTACGCTGACCCTGAACCTGATCTTGGGTCTGTGCGTGTCTCTCCACCTGTATGGAGCTATCTCCTCCTCTACCCCTACCTCTACATTGGCCTCTACCACCCTACCGCTGCTGACGTGGCTCTGGTGGTACTGGTAGAGCTGGCAAAATAATAGTAGAAGTAGAAGCTGGCAATGCAGGTCTAACTGGTGGTGGTAAGGGAGGTCTACTAACAATAGTCGGCAAAGGCATATGAGATGATACATATGGTATAACTGCTGTAGATATCCCTACACCCTAGGAACCTCTATCTCATTTCCTCGGTCCTTTGCCCTCCTTTCATACTCCGCAACCTGATGAAGTGTCAACGCTGAAACTAATGGTGTCCCATCGGCAACTCTGCCTAAATAATAAGTTTCATGAGAGAGTGCACGCTCGTAAATCTCCCCTAATGTCAAGGAACCTGACTGACCACATAAAATCCAATGTCAGGCCTCATTCCATCTCCAAAGTGGTACACATAATTAGAATCCTCTTAATAAATCTTCAGCGAACTGCCTCAGATAGCCATATCGGTTTCTATAGCTCATCATTGACTCGTCAGCTCCCTGTCTCAGGTTCATGAACTCCTTCCTTAACCTCTTCATCACTATAGGTGGGAAGTACTGCTGATAAAACTTCATCTTGAAAGCATCCTAAGACTCAAACTCTCCCTCGGAAGCTATTGTCGTATGCCACCAAACATCGACTTCTCGCTGTAGAGTGTACGACAAAATCTCAGCTCAGAGTCCATCCTCAATCCTCAAGACTCTATGTAACTTCTCCTGAGACAAAACCCACTTCTTGATCTTCTGAAAGTCTCGCTAACCATCAAAGTAGACTGGCTTGAGTCTCATGAAATCCTTCACCAACTGAACATCTACCAATGAGCTACAAGATGGAGGTGTAAAAGACGGTGTAAAAACCGTCTCTATGGCTGGAGCTGCTATATCTTGTATAGTCTGCACTACCGGCACTGATGTCGGTAATGTAAATGTAGTCGTAGTGGTAGGGTCTGGTGTCTGTACTGGTGGAGCTAAACGTGTAGTCATTATAGCGATGAACTCCGCTAACTGCTGCCCCTGAGCAGCTACTCGATTAGATAGCCTCTGAAAGTCATCTGTTGATGGTAAGTAAGGCTAGCTGCTACTAGCACCTGCATCCCCGCTATCGCGTGAATCCGTCATCGGTGTCTGCAAGTTGATAACGATCGCGAATTAGCTACTACGTAGATAACGCATATATACATATAGAAAAATATCATGTACATATAAGACATCCCTAACTCACTTTCACTCACTTCCCAACTAATGATTTCTAGGCAAGGATCATCTGGTTTTCCACAACTAAGATTTCTATTTTTCTAATTTTAAATTTTTATTTTGTTACTTATTGGAAAAACCGAGTCTTTGGCTATATACTGTAGCTTTGGTATCACCTTGTGGAATGACTATTTTCCACAATCTCAATGTTGATAAACTTAGGTTTTGTAATCTAGGTTTTTATAAACATAGGCTCTAATACCAACTGTGATGACCCCTTCTCAAATTAGGGCACCACTCGGCCTAATCCCATTATTAAGCCATAGTCTCACCATATATGACTTAACAAGGAATTAGTCAGCCTTTTCAACAACCTTATTACTTACCAATTATTTAGTCTTCAAATAGATATAAACATATACCTATCCTATGTAAATTCATAAATCAGAGTTAATTAAAATTTACTAACTTACAAGTTAGGCAGCGAAAGTCTTCACTAATTAACTAGCGGAAGCTTATAATATGTAGCCTAACCTTTGTGGAAAAACTAAGAATTAAAGATCACATGCAAATATATAATGAAACGACGATATATAACATCATGTGTCTGGTCAAAGTATCTATCACTCAGCCAATAAAATACATCCCCAAAAAGAATATCATATACATATAAAATTAATACATCAAAAATCAAACCTACAAAATCTAGTGTAGCAGTGCTTCTTTGGCTCAAAGGTAGTCGCCGATCTTCTCTTTGCCTGGCCTGCTACTCAATGAATCTACACCCACTGTCACAAACTAGACGGTGAGTGCATGAAAATAGAAAGTAATACTGAGATACATTTGTTCACATTCCCAATTATGCAACAAGTATCAAGAAACATAATAATAATAGCAACTATGCTGAAAGAATATCATGCAAAGATATACTTTAGTTAAACAAAGTGAAACTAACACTAGGCTAAATAGTAATGATCTAGGGCCGGTCAGTCGTGATCTTCATCACATCAGCCATTCCACTATAAAAATGATGGAGTTCTGCTCTACATATTTGTGAAGGTCGTCCTTACACAGTACAATACGCCTTTATAATTATCCCAAATGTCAGTCACTGGGATATATACTTGCTAACAACCCCGAGTCTTACAACTCGTGAAGTCACCCAAGTTATGCTTGCCAACAACCCTGAGTCCTTTACCCCGTATGCTGCGCAAGATAGTGGAGAAATATCAATCACCCTAGAAAGTCTAGTGACCCCCCGTATGTCAGACGGATTTCTATCATAAAATGACCATAGATACAAGAACCACTTTCATATTCAAAGAACAACACGGTATTGGAATCCAACAAATACAATTGCATAACTAATGCACAAAGGATATAGATTCACAACACTATATAGAAACTACTTAATAGCATGCTATTTCACTGACCACCAGTAAATACAGTCAATAATGATATAGCACATGAATTGGAGTCAATGAAATCATTTTATCAACAAACTATGTCATAAAACAACCTCATGCAATGATAATGAACAACAAGTAATGGCATATGAAGTACAAAAGCAATTCAGTCCAAATGGCTGAGAATAAACATATGAATAGGAATGAAATATAAAGAAATCTCTCAATCAGTTTACCTACATACACACACAATTTCCTATGCTACTCCGGCCTCCAAACACCTCGAAACTCGTGTTTGAGCTCCCAAAACAACTCTTTAGGTTCCTTACATCACATTATATGTTTTTGAGTGTGTTTAGACCTTTACTTAGTATATTATACTCAATTATAGTGTTTAAGGACTTCTTGAGACTTGTTGGTTTTTCTACTGTCATAGCATGTAGCACGCTAATGACCAACATATCGAGCTACCTATCCTGCATAGCGCGCTATGTGTTGCAGAACCCGTAATTTTGCAATCAGAATTTTGAGTTTCCCAACACATAGGCTATGTTTATGCCTTGGGAACCCTCATATACACCTATAGAGTTCCAAGACAATTACAACATAAAACATCAACACATATCATCAAATACAAGAATTCATTGAATTGAGCTATGTTTATGATGTAGGAAAGTTATCTAACTTGATGTACACTAGCTTAGCTTGAGTTTTTCTTCACCAAATCACTAAATTTGCTATTCTTCTTCCTCTTCCAGCTACTCTCTTCACTCCAACAAGCTTTGCTTTTCACTTAAGAATTCAAAATGAAAGAGTTGAGTTGCTTGTTTTGACCAAAAGCTTTATAGTCATGAATTTGATATGGTTGATTAATAGCCCTTGATCATTTATGCACACGTATCTCGAGACCTAACTAGTGGACCTTCTTATAACACACGTCCCACTAGTTCATGCTTAAGTTACACCAATGAGTGACTCAATTTTGTGTTGAGATGTTCCAACACGTGTCTCGAGAAATGTCAAGTGGCTATTGTTTTAACTTGCTAACTTAAGTGTATTAATACATAACCAACCATAGCCTCATTTATATCACTTATAAAAGCAATATAAAGCTTATACCAACTCACCACATTGCTTTCTAACTCGATCCCACACCGGTATGCATATCAAGGCGCGTCTCCGATCATGCCTCGATAATTATATGTAAGTAGAAATGACTTAGTAGTGTACACATATACAATACACTAAGCATACATCACCACAAATATAACATCTACCTCGGCCACTTAGCCTCAGTAATGACACGTATCTCGCTGCGGGTCCCTCGTCACGGGTCATTTGATCTTAATTAATAAATGAAACTAAGATTAGCTATTTGGGTTTCTCAGTATGGGCCATTTCAAATTCACTATAGGATAAGTGGAATGTGAATGAATTGGCTGGTATGCTAGTCCAAGAAGAAACAAGGTTAAAGAAGCAAGATCAACATTCTGTTAATTTGGTCACTCGAGGAGCTAAAAAGAAGAATTATGGAAAGAGCATAAAGCGAGTTCCACCAAAACATCATGAATCATCTTAATCTAAGGAGAAGGAATCAAATGTATACTGTAGTTTTTGTAAGAAGCCATGGCATTATCAACATTTTCATGGGAAATCGGTATGTCAAAGCTCCACTTGGTGGATTGAAGTCGTTTTCTAACCTTTAAAGCCTATTTCTCGCTTTCGATCTACTTTATATCTTTATCCAAACTTGATTGTCAAGGTTATTCATTCCGTTTTGATAATAAAATTTTAGTTTATTTAATAAGTCATCTTTCATTGGTTCCGGTATTCTTTGTGATGGCTTATACGAATTGTGTCTTGATGATGAATTTGCTAAATCCTTTCTCACTCTGCATCATAATGTTAGGACCAAACGTGGTCGCATAAATGATATTTCTTCTTTTTTTATGGCATAAAAATTTGGGTCATATATCCAGAGAAAGATTAAGGAGATTGGTAAAAGATTATATACTTCTACATTTAGACTTTACTGATCTCAATATGTGTTTAGATTGTATTAAGGGAAAACAAACGAAACACACTAAGAAAGGTGCCATAAAAAGTAATGGGCTCCTTCAAATTATTCATACTGATATTTGTGGACCTTTTGATATTCCACCAATTACTAGAGATAAGTATTTAAAAACCTTTATTGATGATTTTTAACGTTATGGATATGTCTACTTATTGCCTGAAAAATCTCAAGCGGTGAATGCGCTTGAAGTATTCATCACTAAGGTTGAAAGGCAATTAGATAGAAAAGTGAAAATTGTAAGATCTGATAGAGGTGGTGAGTACTATGATAAATATGATGGTTTAGGACAATGTCCAGGTCCATTTGCTAAACTCCTAGAAAAATATGGTATTTGTGCTCAATACATAATGCGAGGAACGCCTCAGCAAAATGGTGTAGTTGAACGACGTAATCGTACTCTGATGGAAATGGTTAGGACCATGCTAAGTAATTATACATTGCCTAAGTCATTGTGGTTGGAAGCCTTAAAGACTGCTACATACTTATTGAATAGGGTTCCTTATAAGTCAGTTCCTAAAACTCCTTTTGAGTTATTGACTGGAAGGAAACATACCTTAAGACATTTTCATGTTTGGGGATGTCCAGCAGAGGCTAGAATTTACAATCCACAAGAAAGTAAATTGGATTTTAGAACGATCAGTGGTTTCTTTATAGATTATCCAACAAAATTCAAAGGCTATAGAATTTACTGTCCTAACCATAATATGAGAATTATAAAAACTGGAAATGCAAGATTGATTGAGAATGGTGAAATCAGTGGGAGTGATATGCCAAAAAATGTGGATATTCAAGAGTAAGGGATCAAGTCCCTATGCCCATTACTTCTAAGAACGATGGTCATTCCTTTGATATTACCGACATTAATAAGATAGTTGTAGACAAACTACAAGAAATAGCATTAAGAAGGTTTGAAAGATCGAAAAAATCAACTATTCCAAATGATTTTGTGGTATATCTGCAAGAAACTGATTATGATATAGTAACTACTAATGATCCAGTTTCTTACTCAAAAGACATAAATAATCTTGATTCTGATAAATGGATCGATGCCATGAAAGATGAGTTGAATTCGATGGCTAAGAATGAAGTCTAAGATCTAGTTGAATTGTCGAATGGTTGTAAAAAAGTCGAGTGTAAATGGGTCTTTAAGACCAAACGCGACTCCAATGTCAACATTGAGAGATATAAAGCTAGACTTATAGCCAAAGGTTTTACTCAGAAATATGGTATTGATTATATAGAAATATTTTCTCCAATTTTTAAGAAAGACTTTTTCAGAATAATTATGGCATTGGTGGCTCATTTTGACTTAGAGTTGCACCAAATAGATGTAAAGACAACTTTTCTAATTGGGAGTTTAGATGAAGAAGTTTACATGGATCAGCCTGAAGGATTTAACATTGCTGGTACTGAACATATGGCTTGTAAACTTAAGAAATCAATATATGGACTTAAGCAAGCTTCCTGACAATGGTATCTCAAGTTTAATGATGCCATAACCTCTTTTGGTTTTAAGGAAAACATTGTTAATCGATGTATATATCTTAAGGTTAGTGGGAGTAAGTTCATATTTTTGATATTATATGTTGATGATATTTTGCTTGCCACTAAGGATCTTGGTCTTTTATTTGACACTAAGAATTTTCTCTCAAAGAACTTTGAAATGAAAGATATGGGTGAGCTTGATGCGTGATAGGTATCAAGATCTCTCGAAACCGATCACGTGTATTATTAGGATTGTCTCAAAAAAGCATACATAGAAAAAATTCTTGAGAGACTCAATATGGATAAATGTTCAGCCAAAGTAGCTCCTATTCAAAAAGGAGACAAATTCAGTCTTATGCAACGTCCAAAGACTGAATGGGAACGTTAGCAAATGGAAACAATTCCTTATGCTTCTATTGTAGGAAGCATAATGCATGCACAAACTTGTACCATACTAGATATCAGCTATGTAATGGGTAAGCTTGGAAGATACCAAAGTAATCCTGACATGGATCACTGGAAAACTGTGAAGAAAATGTTGCTGTACTTGCAAGGAACAAAAAACTACATGCTCACATATAGAAAGTCTGATCATTTAGAAGTTCTCGAGTATTCAGATTCAGACTTTGCTGGATGTCTTTATAGTAGAAAGTCTACTTTTGGATATGTGTTTCTTTTAGCTAAGGGAGAAATTTCTTGGAAAAGTGCAAAGCAGACTATTACTGCTACATCTACTATGGAAGCTGAATTTGTAGCTTATTTTGAGGCCATAGATCATGGTTTATAGTTAAAGAACTTCATTTTAGGACTTGGTATTGTTAACACTATTTTTAAGCCTTTAAAGATATATTGTGACAACACTGCTGCTGTATTTTTCTCTAAGAATGATAGATACTCTACTGGGGCAAAAAATTTGGAGATTAAATACTTTGTAGTGAAAGAAGAAGTTCAGAAGAGGAAAGTGTCTTTAGAGCATATAAGCACAGATCTTATGATTGCAGACCCCTTAACGAAAGGAATGCCTCCTAATTCATTTAAGGAACATGTTCATAGAATGGGTCTTAATTGTAATCAATGATGTTTTTCGAGAAGTATTAGATCTTTTTTTCTTCGTACATTTATTATATGAGATATGTCATTAAATTATAATATGCTTATATATTATTCCGATATTATAATTAAGTTATGTACATATTATGATTTGAATGATCATGATCGGGAATGTCTTAGACATGGACATGATGTTTTAAATTATGTATTATAATTAAATATGTAACTGATGTTGTAGTACATAGAAGGGAATATGTTTTATAGATATATAACTGCTATGACTCTCATTAGTGAATTATTTAATTATAATTTTATGATGATCATAAATAATGGCCACCATTTAAGTATTTGACACTGATACATGCGCCCTTATGTTAATCTTTATCAAAATTATAATTGGTGGTCATGTAGGACAAGTGGGAGATAATGTATCATGTTAGTGTCCCACATGTTAGAAATTATAATCATGTGGTCTGAGTGGGAGAATGTTAACGTTTCAAAATTTATGTCACATACCCACATGACCATTATGTGATTGATCAAGGTTACAAATAATGACTCCTCTTTTGATGGGAAATAGGAGTTACATAGAAGGGTACAATGGATGCATAATCGCTCTAGCAATAACATCCATCATCAATTGCTCTCAATTAATTGTGTAACCCCTTCCCTCTTTAGCCTATAAAAGGGGAAGCTACCCCATTGTAGTGCATCCTGAAAATTCTAAGGCTAAGGAGAACGAAAAGATTGAAGTCTCAATTCTCAAAACATTTCTAATGGCCTCTCCTTGTAAGTATCTTATTATTTTGATTATCATGTTAATGTAAACCATATTTGTTGAAGATTTTGGGATTATGTTTTCTTTATGAAAGTTATACATGGTCACCTGCAAAGACGGCCTACAAATGCTCCCACTAAAAAACTTGACTCAATAGAAACATAACAAATTGGACGAGGTAGGGTAGACCAAAGTTAACTTGGGACACTTTGATTAGGAGGGGTTTGAATGGTTTGAAAAGCTCACCATCAATTGCACCTAATCGAGCATAGTGGAAGAGTTTGATCCATGTAGCTGACCCCATTTAATTTGGGATAGAGGCTATGTTGTTGTTGTAAACGTTTCCAATGACCTTGTGAACGAATCATTATTTTTTTCTATCTCCTACACAAATCCAGAATGCATCAATAGAGTAAGGTGTTGCTAACTATGGGAATATATCCTCATTTGCAAGTAAACAACTTCGTACCTTTAATTAGAAAGCTATAGGCATCACTCTTTATATGGTATGGAATTTCCTATCAAACTGCTAGTCTACCAATTAGCAAAATAGCATACTTCCATGGAAATCACAAAACACAATACCTTATCCCCATACTTACCTTAAATTAGAAAGCTATATGCATTACACTATACCTTATCCCCATGCTTCTCATTTCTCAACCCAAAACTTCTATACTAATTTCTTAGCAATAATATTTTCAGAGCTATCCAAATAAATTACTATGTGCGAATTTGCCTCAAAAGTTCAAGCAAGAGTGAAAACTTGTCTCCAAGAATTCTAATCCTTGCAAAATGCCAAAAAAATGACTTTTGACTACAAGTAATGGATCATTATCACCCTCGAGAAGTTGCAAATGAATCTTCACCGGCATCCAACTCCGATTTTATCTTGAAGTCATCTTCGGACTGTGAAATCCGGGAATTTCATAAACTTAATTAGGAGGCTAATTAAGTATTTTCAGATTTAATTGAGATTTTGGAAACTAAAGTAGGACCCACGCATTAAAAACCGAAGATCATAAGTTAAAATATTATTTTTGCATGTCACTTGCCTAGTTGATGTATTATACTCTATTTGTTGCGAAATAGAGTCAAGTTGAGACTTAGACGCGATGTCCGTATGTTTCGGAGCATGTTGGTATTTTCTCTAATTTTTAGTAATATTGAGGTATTTTTTGGGGTCTACGCTAGTTTAGAAATTTGAGATAAACATGAAAAAATAAAAAGAAAAGTGGAAATAACCTATAAGGGAAACTGATATGTTAAGTAATTTTTATATTGGAAAGGGTAAATATGTCTTTTGACCAAACCAATTCATTGTAACTAAATGTGAAAACGAAACAAGGTTTTAGAATTCCCCATTTCGATCGAAAATTAGCCCTAAACCCTCCAATATTGAATCTTCATTTTCTACCTCTCAACTCACTCGATCTCTCCTTGTTCTCTCTCTCAAGCGTTCTCTCTCTCAAGCACACTTTCTCATTAGCTCTCACTCTCACTCACTCACTCACTCTCACTCTCGGACAGTGGGGCGATGAAGCATTGAATTGAATCACAGTTAGAGGTGAGTTTGAGACTTAAATTCGAGTTTTTTCAGTGGGTTTTATGATTTTTCAGTGGTAATTATGGTTTTAATTGATAATTGTTGAGTAAGTTGTTATTAGCTCGATTGAGTATGGCAGGGTAAGGTAGATGACGAGTGCGTGTATGCGTGTGGTTAGGACTTAGGAGATAGATGACAAGGGAGCGGGGTTGTTGCAAATGTGTTTGTATTGTGAGGTGGTTGTTTTTTTTTTTTTTTTTTTGATTCTAAGTTGGTAGGATAGTCTTAGCAATGAAGATGGAGAATCAATCTTAGAATTTGCTTCAGCATACAATCTTGTCTTAGCAAATACTAGTTTTAGGAAGAGGGAGTCGCATATAATTACTTTTAGTAGTGGTCATAACAAGAGTCAAATAGATTTTCTTGTAACAAGAAAAATAGATAAAAAACATGTAATGACTGCAAAGTAATACCTGGTGAAGCACTTACTACCTAACATAAGTTAGTAGTACTTGATATTAAGCTAACACGACGACATAATATGAATAAATGAGTTAGCGACCCTAGAATAAAGTGGTGGAACCTAAAACATAGTAAACAAGTAGAATTTAGAGAAAAACTACTAAAAGAAAATGTTTGGAATCTTGACTTAGATGCTAATACAATGTGGCTAGAAATGAGTAGTTGCTTTGAGATCAAACGTATTAGGTATATCTAAAGGCTCGGGACCACCAAAGAAGGAAACATGGTGGTGGAACGAGGATGTCCAACGAGAGATTAAAAATAAAAGATAGATGTATAGGAAAATACTAAGTGTCATGATGAAGATGCATATAATAAATATAGAGAAGCTAGAAAACAAGCTAAAAAAGTAGTTAGTCAAGCTAAAACAAATTTCATGGAAGATCTATATCTAAGGTTAGGTAATAGAGATGGCGAGAAATATATATAGGCTAGCCAAATTAAGAGATAAAAAGAAACAAGACCTAAGTCATGTAAGATGTATTAAGGACGAAATCAAAATGTTTTTAATGCGCGAGTAGGATATTAAGGAGAGATGGAGAAGTTACTTTGATAGTTTATTTAATGATGGCCAAGTTGATACTATCATAGATGAAAACCCACACCAAGAAAGAAATGTAAACTATACACGCAATATTAGAATTGTAGAAGTTAAAAAGGCATTGAAAAGAATGAAAATAAGGAAAGCATGTGGCCCAGATGAAATACCCATAGAGGTTTGGAAATGTTTAGGAGAAATTGGATTGACTTGGTTAACAAAACTTTTCAATAAAATTTTAAAATCAAAACGGATGCCAATGGATTGGAGAAGAAGCGCGCTTGTGCCAATCTTCAAAAATAAAGGAGACATTCAAAGTCCCTCAAACTACAGGGGAACTAAACTTATGAGCCACAATATGAAACTTTGGGAGAGGATAATCGACAATAGGATAAGGAGATAAACAACAATATCAGAGAACCAATTTGGTTTCATGCCTAAGAGGTCAACTATGGAGGCGATTTTCCTTTTAAGATGATTGTTAGAAAAATATAGAGAAAAGAAAAAAGATCTTCATATGGTATTCGTAGATTTAGAAAAAAAGTATATGATAGGGTCCCTAGAGATGTTCTTTGGTGGGTTCTAGAAAGAAAAAGAGTACATGCTAGATACATAGACACTATTAAGGATATGTATGATGGAATAGTAACGAGTATAAAGACATTTGGAGGAGCTACAAAAGAATTTTCCATTACGATAGGACTACATCAATGATCGACTTTAAGCCCATATCTATTTACTTGTCTTAATGGATGAAACTAAAGATGGAGTGAATAGGAAATTAGAACTCTGGAGGAATACATTAGAATCTAAAGGCTTTAAGTTGAGTAGGACAAAAACGAATACATGCACTGTGAGTTTAGAAACTCTAGACATCGAGATGACGGAGTGGTAAAATTAGGAGAAATAGAAGTTTCTAAGGTAAACCACTTTAGATACCTAAGATCAATCATACAAAATGATGGTAACATTGAGAATGATGTTACACATAGAATTCAAGCTGGATGGAAGAAATGGCGGAGTGCAACAGGGATGATTTGTGATCGAAATGTTCCTACTAAGTTAAAAGGAAAATTTTATAGGACCGCAATTAGGCCAGCTATGCTCTATGGAAGTGAATGTTGGGCGGTAAAGCAACAACAATTACATAAAATGAACGTAGAAAAAATAAGGATGATTAGGTGGATGTGTGGTAAAACTCGTAAAGATAGAATAAGAAATATTAAAATTCAAAGACAAGTAGGAGTAACACCAATTGATACAAAGATTAGGGAAGGGCGGTTGCAGTGGTTTGGTCACCTGCAAAGACGGTTTGCAAATGCCCCAACTAGAAAACTTGTCTCAATAGAAACTGTAGAAATTTGACGAGGTAGGGGCAGACCAACGTTAACATGGGATATATTAATTAAGAGGGATTTGAATGGTTTGAAAAGCTCACCATCAATTGCACTTAATCGAGCACAATGGAAAAGTTTGATCCATGTAGCTGACTCCAGTTAGTTTGGGATTGAGGCTATGTTGTTGTTGTAAGTTGGTAGGATAATCATGGTGATGATGACGGTGAAACAGGACATCAGAGTTGTTGTTGTTGATGTGTTACTGTGTGGTTTTGTTGATTTGATTATGTTGTGTAGATTGATTAGGTTCGAGGTTGGATCGAATTGATTGGGAGTAGATTATGACTATTTTTTATAGATTTTGGTATTTAATTTAAGCAAAAATAGTCCATGTTTAACAATTTTTTAGTTTTGTGGTTGACATGAATTCAATATTGATTTTGAGTGATCGAATGATAGTTCTTGGTTCGGGTTTTGTAGGAATCCAGTGTTCGTATACTTAATTTAATTATTCGTCATTGTTTTGAGTTTTGGAAATCATTTAACGGGGTTTGAAAGCTCAAAAAGAGGCGTCAAAACTTTTTATAGTTTTGTTTACAGTTGCAACTAAGCTCAACCTATGTTGTACACTATGTGCGCTACATAGCCGGTCCCAAGTCCAGATAAAGGAGGAGGACTCTGACACCCATTTTTTCATATCGAAAAATGGGTAAGAGAGGTCTCAAACTCACTTTTCATACCCGAAAAGTGGGGGAGGGAGGCCTCAAGCTCATTTTGCATTCTTAGAAAATTGAGGAGGGTTGCGATAGGTTGACAGCCAGCGTAAAACTTTTGTCGTTTTTCATGAAATGGATCAAATATATTTAAACGTTGGGGCATTCCCGCCTAGCGACGCGCTGCATCGAAGCCCGGGTGTAGTGAGAAATGTGCAAGGGTGTGTTTCACATCGACGCCTGGGTGTGAAGAAAAATGAGCAAGGGTTCCCACACATAGAACGTGTGTGGGTAAAGAAGCTAGTCCATTCACATCGTCACCGAGATGTGAAGAAAAATGAGCAAGGGCTCCCACACAAAAGATAGATGTGGGTAAAGAAGCTAGTTCAAAACAAACACGAAAACAAAAACAAAATCATAGATATGGACACTAGATCTTTTAGACAAAATATAAATAGAAAAGGAAAACAAATACAAAGGGGGGAAAAATTCGTTTAGGAACATGGAATATAGGAACACTTACGGGGAAGTCAATAGAACTAGTAGATACCATGATTAGAAGGAGAGTCAATATTGCTTGCCTCCAAGAGACAAAATGGGTAGGAGAAAAGAGTAGAGAAATAGGAAACACATGGTTTAAATTATGGTACACTGGTATAAATAGAAAATGCAATGGAATAGAAATTGTGGTGGATAATGATTATAAGGATAAGGTCGTAGAGGTTAAAAGAATAGGGGATAAATTGATTCTAGTTAAATTAATTATTGGAGACGAAAAAATTAACATACTTAGCGCCTATGCACCATAAGTAGGATTAAGCGAAAGCATCAAACGCAAGTTTTAGGACGATATGGATGTATTTATGCAAAGTATACCATTAGATGAAAAGGTTTTTATTGGAGGAGATTTAAATGGGCATGTCGGGGCAAGTAACGATGGGTTTGAGAGAGTTCATGGAGGTCTTGGTTACGATAATAGAAATAAAGAAGGAGAATCAATCTTAGAATTTGCTTCAACATACGATCTTGTCTTAGCAAATACTAGTTTTAGGAAGAGGGAGTCGCATATAATTACTTTTAGTAGTTGTCATAACAAGAGTCAAATAGATTTTCTTTTAACAAGAAAAATAGATAGAAAAATATGTAGAGATTGCAAAGTAATACCTGGTGAAGCACTTACTACCCAACATAAGTTTGTAGTACTTGATATTAAGCTAACACGACGACATAATATGAATAAAAGAGTTAGCGACCCTAGAATAAAAAGGTGGAACCTAAAACATAGTAAACAAGTAGAGTTTAGAGAAAAACTACTAAAGGAAAATGTTTGGAATCTTGACTTAGATGCTAATACAATGTGGCTAGAAATGAGTAGTTGCATAAGGAGAGTGTGATCAAACGTATTAGGTATATCTAAAGACTTGGGACCACCAAAGAATGAAACATGGTGGTGGAATGAGGATGTCCAACGAGCAATTAAGACTAAAAAAGAGATGTAAAGGAAAATACATAAGTGTCAAGATGAAGATGTGTACAATCAATATAGAGAAGCTAGAAAACAAGCTAAAAAACTAGTTAGTCAAGGTAAAATAAATTTCATGGAAAATTTATATACAAGGTTAGGTAATAGAGATGGCGAAAAATATATATATATATATATATATATATAGGCTATCCAAATTAAGAGATAAAAAAAACAAGACCTAAGTCATGTAAGATGTATTAAGGACGAAAATCAAAATGTTTTAACGCGCGAGGAGGATATTAAGGAATGATGGAGAAGTTACTTCGATAGTTTATTTAATGATGGCCAAGTTGATACTATCATAGATGAAAACCCACACCAAGAAAGAAATGTAAATTATACACGCAATATTAGAATTGTAGAAGTTAAAGAGGCATTGAAAAGAATGAAAATAGGAAAGCATGTGGCCCGAGATGAAATACCCATAGAGGTTTGGAAATGTTTAGGAGAAATTGGATTGACTTGGTTACCAAAACTTTTCAATAAAATTCTAAAATCAAAACGGATGCCAATGGATTGGAGAAGAATCACGCTTGTGTCAATCTTCAAAAACAAAGGAGACATTCAAAGTTGCTCAAACTACCGAGGAATTAAACTTATGAGTCACACTATGAAACTTTGGGATATGGTAATTGACAATAGGCTAAGGAGAGAAACAACAATATCAGAGAACCAATTTGGTTTTATGCCTGGGAAGTCAACTATGGAGGCAATTTTCCTTGTAAGACGATTGTTAGAAAAATATAGAGAAAAGAAAAAAGACATTTATATGGTATTCGTAGATTTAGAAAAAACATATGATAGGGTCCCTATAGATGTTCTTTGTTGGGTTATAGAAAGAAAAAGAGTGCATGCTAGATATATATACACTTCTAAGGATATGTATGATGGAGTAGTAACGGGTATAAAGACATTTGGAGGAGCTACTAAAGAATTTCCCATTACGATAGGACTAAATCAAGGATCGGCTTTAAGCCCATATCTATTTACTTTAGTTATGGATGAACTAACTAGACATATTCAAGAGGATATATCATAGTGTATGCTATTTGCAGATGATATTGTCTTAGAGGATGAAACTAAAGATGGAGTGAATAGGAAATTAGAACTCGGAAAATACATTAGAATCTAAAGGCTTTAAGTTGAGTAGGACGAAACCGAATACATGCACTGTGAGTTTAGAAACACTAGACATCGAGATGACGGAGTGGTAAAATTAGGAGAAGTAGAAGTTCCTAAGGTAAACCACTTTAGATACCTTGGATCAATAATACAAAATGATGGTAACATTGAGAATGACACATAGAATTCAAGCTGGATGGAAGAAATGGCGAGTGCAACATGTGTGATTTGTGATCGAAATGTTCTTACTAAGTTAAAAAAAAATTTTATAGGACCGCAATTAGGCCAGCTATGCTCTATGGAAGTGAATGTTGGGCGGTAAAGCAACATCAATGACATAAAATAAACGTAGCGAGTGAGGATGATTAGGTGGATGTGTGGTAAAACTCGTAAAGATAGAATAAGAAATATAGAAATTCAAAGACAAGTAGGAGTAGCACCAATTGATACAAAGATTAGGGAAGGGCGATTGCGGTGGTTTGGTCACCTGCAAAGACGGCCTACAAATGCCCAACTAGAAAACTTGACTCAATATAAACTATAGAAATTCGATGAGGTAGGGGCGGATCAAAGTTAACCTGAGATGCATTAATTATGAGGGATTTGAATGGTTTGAAAAGCTCACCATCAATTGCACTTAATCGAGCACAATAGAAAAGTTTGATCCATGTAGCTGACCCCAGTTATTTTGGGACTGAGGCTATGTTTTTGTTGTTTACAGTTGCAACCGGTGTAGTTTGCTGTTGTGGTTGCAACTGAAATTATTGTTACTGTAATTAATAATTATTGTAGTTGCAACTGTAATTGTTGCCCTATTGTAACAACCATAGTAATATAGTTGCAACTATAAATGTGGTTGCAACTATAGTAGTTGCATCTAGTTGTAACCAAGAGGAAAATAATAGGAGAAATAATGAAAAGAATGGAAAAAGTTATAGTAAATGGGATGACAAAATGATCAAATGGACATGATTAGCATTGCAGATGAAAGGCATGGTCTGATGATTCAATGGAATTGAATGCATTGTATAGTGATGTAAATAGATAAATTATATGGTTTTATTGGTGAAATGATTCAAATTGAGGCTCATTAAGGTTCATAATTGGAAGTATGGGAAATTGGATAGCCTACATTTGTCAATTGAGTTAAAAATCTCAATTTGGAATACATAGGTGGTTAAGATCCAATTTGAAATATAAGTTGTAAGTTCTTTAGAATTAAATAAATGGTTTTAGACGTAATGAAAGTTCAAAAACATAGAAAAAAGGTGTAAAGGCTGTTTGGGAGTTTTAAAAAAGTGTTAACGGAGTTTGTAAGAAATTTAGACTCCGTTGTGATTTAAAAATAAGTTTTAGTCTCGTTGTAAGTTGAAATATGAATTAACTATTCAAATAGAGTTGTAACTCTAAAACGCGAATTTTATAGTGTAGGACTTGTCAAAATATGCGAAATCTGGGAAACGTTGTGTGAGGCTTCGTAACTAATTTTGAGTTGGTTTGACTATAGTAAACCCTACAATGATCTTTATTATTTATGGAATTTATTTTCGTACTTGCATTCGTGTTTAGTCTGCATTGCATTTTGGATCATTCTTGGTTATGCATTCATGTGATACGGGTCACATTGTCATGTTCGGTCTTGATGAGGTATCCCACCTAGGTGAAATATAATAGGTGCGAGTAAATCTAGTCGAGTCTAGGTATCTCTTCTAGGTGAAAAAGACTATGCGCGAGTAAATTTGTCAGCGGGTAATGTTGATTTCGGGTAGCATGCATTGGACTTTTATTACTGTTTTAGATTCATTCTTAGGTCGGTCAACCCATTTGTGAATCTTAAATAATAATAATATGGTTTCACGTCGTTATATAAATTTGTTATTATTTAGAAATGCAATTACATGTCTCCATGTATTCAGACTAACAGTTGCAGGAGTACAAAGCAATGTAGGAGTTTACGTGCCTGACATCTTCGAGTTGTTTTTGATGATGTCTGGTTTTCTATGAAAACAAGGAAGAACAAACAAGATTCGAAGATCTTTGGTGAATACTTTCAAGTTTAAAATTTAATTTTCTTGATGTAATCATGTTATGAGAGCTTTATGAACCAGTTTTAAGAAGTTTTGGAGATGTTTATGGTTTCGTTGGATGTCAATTTGGTTCATGGATAATATTAGTTCAATTAAAAGTTGTAAAGCTGTAAATGAGGATTACACATTGGAAGTTGTTTTTCATGATTTAAATTGATATATATATATTTGTGCATTGCTAGGAGTTGTGAGTCCTTCTAAGAATCTCCCCGTTTTGCTATCTATTAGTTGAATTATTGGGCATGTAGGGTGGATGCTGCCAAATTTTTTATAAATATGGAAGATAATCCGAATGATTTCGTAATTTGCTCCAATTAAAAAAATCAAGAATTAAGGTCAGTTATTTAGTTTTGGAGCAATATTAAGGATTACAAAGAATAATATTTTGAGGTGCAAAGTAGATTGTGTGGTTTAGGTGCTTAACTATGGTAATAAAGTTAAGTCAGGACTTAGTGAGACGGGTCTTGATAGCATAGCTCATCATAAAACTCCCTCAATGAACAAACATTTGCCCTTGATTTTAGAGTACTCTTAACTATGGCCTTGACTGCAACACCTATAACAACAAGCAACACCCTAGTAGTTGTTTGTTACGCGTGCAATTGTTTCTAAGTTGACTTACAGTGACATAACAGTGCCACGAGCTTAAAAATAAGCCAGCCATTAATGTCTCCAATACAATGGACTACACGCTCCACATGCATCAACACAACTTAAAAAGGAAACCAAATTTTCCTGCAGCTTGCACTTTTTGTCCTTCTTGAACATGCATTCTTGTATATACAAGTTGAATGTGCATTTATAGGCACAAGATTTGTAGCTTCGTAGTTAAATTTAATAAAAGTGTCGGCTTGGAAACCTGCCAAACCGGAAATTTTCCTATGTCACAGAATACTTATTTGATGATGCCATAGACTCGACACTCTAACTCGTCCAACGTTAGTCCTCTTCACATCACAACTACAGAGACTAGTCGCAAGAACAATGAACATGTGTGTTCATAGTAGCAAATGTTAGTGCTTTCAAAATTATGTGTCACACCCACATGCCCATTTATATGTAGTTCAAATGGTTAATTGAATAGACTCATCTTTTAATTTAAAAGAGGAGTTACGAAATGGGATATGAAGGGTAATTGTGCAACCGCTCTAGCCATTATCACCCATCATCAATTATCCATAATTACATAATGTAACCACTCTATCTTTTTCTGGCCTATAAAAGGGAAGCTATCACATTGTATTGTATCTTGAAAGTTCTAAAGTTAAAGAGAGCGAAAAGTTTAAAGTCTTAAGATATTGCTAATGACATCTCCTTGTAAGTATTTGTTATTTTGTTGATTGTGCTAATGTGAAATCATATTTGTTGAAGATCTTTGAATTACGTTTGCTTTATGAAAGTTTTACATTTGGTATCAGAGCTTAAGACTCCAAACTTATATGATTTCCATTGCAAGAAAGATTTGTGTTTGTAGTTCTAATATGCATTGAAGTATGTGCTTTAATTGTTATGTCGCTGTGCAAAATCACAAATTGTATGCGAAAACTGAACGTTTCGAAGTTCTACTCTGATTTTCAAACAAGCAATATAAGTAATACCAAATAAAATAGGCAAAAAACTAAAGCATTTTGATACGCGCCGAACACGTCAATAAAATAAAATTCCTAAACCAACAGTTTTGTAGAATAGTGGCAAATGGTCGATCTACAGAGATTGATAGTCTTTCTTAGATAAATAAAAACGAAAAGGAAAATTGGGGGTTTTAAAATAAATTAATTAACTAAAGTAACTAAACTAACTAAATAAAATAATAAAAATAACTTTCAAATAGTTTTAAGAAAACACCTAAGTACACTTAGGTCTACAGTTCCACAAATCAGGATCATGATTCAATAACAGTCATAGTCTTCAATATTTCCCAAAAATTTATTAATTTAAGTTCTAAATTAGCTATAGAAAATCGACATCCGCCAGAATTTCTCGTTCCCCTAATCTCGATAGCTAGGACGTCCGCCACTAACTACTTCCCTAATTAATGCATAACCCTAGACATCCTCCAATCAGGTTTAACACACTAACCGCAATAATATGGATCTGTGGGAACACTGATCCTAAATAACGGATCGCATCCGCTCCCGATTTAACCTAGATACAATTGTTGCACACTCAAGAACCGAAAGGGTTTTACTAAGAAACGGGTGAGTGTTCATCACTTTATTGGTCCAAAAGCACAATTACACGGATACTAATAGTCCAAATAACTATAGGTTGTCCCCCTAAAAGCATGCATTAGCCACATACATATCCCAGATCTAAACCATATTCATTAAAATCAACAACAATGAAATATGAGAATTAAATTAAATAAAATAATAAAATAAAAGATCTCACATAATATGCCATGAATCCATAATCCCGACTTGTTTCCCTTCCGACCTAGGCCATTGTCGAGAGAAGTCGATGCTAAAAATATAATAGTCGGTGTTCTTTAATAATACCTAAGGTTCCTAATATATAAAAGTACTAAAAATTTGTCCCAAGAGGTGAGAGAAACTAATTTTGTGGGTTGGGGAGGTGACTCGTGCGCCGAGGAGCATCGTATGGCTGTTTTTGGGCTTGAAATCATGTTCTGTCCACGTGTCGCATGCTGATTGGTTGTTTTTCCTGCCGTGCGCTGACTTGACATTCTCCCATTGGACATTGGAACGCATGGAATGTTGTTGGTTTGTGACGTGGCGGCTTCTGATTGGTGTGAACAGCTTGTGTTGACGTGGTGGACGAGTGAGAGCGCGCCACGTGGCAGCAAGGGAGGCGGTGAAGAAGGCTCGCACAAATCGTGCAAAAATCTGGGAGACCGCACTGATGTGTGTCTCGAGGAAGAACTCACGGCTGCTGTGCGAGGAGAAAGAAATGGTGGGACGTGTTGTGTTGTCGAGCTGACGTGGCAACATGTGATTGGTTAAGAGCTAATGGAGCGGTGACGTGACAGATTCTCATTGGAGCAAAATGCAACTGTGACGTGCTGTGTATGATGATCCGCCACGTAGAGAACGCTGACTGGAAGAAGGCTGGTAGAATGACGTGGTTGTCAAATGGTAGAGTAACATGTGGCGGTCTACTTGGTCTGCCGTCTCCTTTTCTACCCACCGCGCAGCACGTAACTCGAGGCAAATTATCCGACGTCCGATCACTTCGAGTAAATAGTCCATTTTGAGTATTTCTCTGCCACGAACTCAACCGCGTACTCCGTTTCACCTGAAAGTAACCAATAAATATAATTAAATATATATTTTAGAGACTTTCTATATTTAAATATATTAATATAAAGTACTAAATATATATAAATACTGACTTATCAAATACCCCCAAACTTAAGACTTTGCACGTCCCGAGCAAAGGTGTAAATGATAACACGAACTAAACTAGACTCCTAATATAATAATGCACTTACTCACTAATCCTACACCCGACTAAAAATTATGGAGCTCCTTTGATTTACATAGCCACCAAGTTAACAAGTAACTCAAGAAATTTCAGAGTTATGATATGTCAAGACTCGCAACCCAAACACAATTAAGATCCCACTTTGAAGACATAAACTCGGTCAAAACAAAGGCCATCAACTACTCAAAAGTTTTCTTGGTCTATATATTAAAGCACGTAAGTTTAAATCTCACTTAATATAGTGAAAGCACTCGACCTAAATCTTTTATTTGAGGAGTTTCACAACTTTCGCCTTTATTTATTATATATTTTCTTTTTTATATTTTTTTTTCCAGATCTTTTTTCAATTAATACGGTCCTTGCTCCATTTCCTATGGACCGATTTTCCCACTTTTTTCTCACCACAAGTTTCCCTGCTCCATTTCCTATGGAAACTTGTAAGACACTCTACACTAAGAAAACTCATGTTAGTATTTCTCACTTTCACTATAATCAAGCAAATCCCCATAATATGGGTTAAAATAATATAACTTGCACAAATTTGACCGTCTACTCATTTTCGTTATCTAGCACAAAGTTTAACCATCATACTAAGTCCCTAATCATGAAATCAAAAAAATGCTTGGTACGGCTCGATTGAGTGTTTCTCTTAATTTTCCTTAAGTTTCAAGTTAAAAAGGCAACCATAATGTACTCATCCACAATCAAAGGCATGAAACAAAGTTTCGGGTGACTCTAAATAACTAAAAAATAAAAAATAAAAACTTTACTAAATATATGCATGAAAGTGTCTCAACTACTAATGATATGAGAAAGAAATATGAAGGGACAAGAAATGAAAGAAATGATATAAAACACCATCATTACCATCCGACAACCGCATATAACCGCATAAAAAAATAAACGATCTCACTGCGGTCTTTCGCAAAGAATCCATCCAAATCAATCCACAATCCCTAAAATACCCCCAAACTTATTATGAACCTTGTCTTTAAGGTTCAAAACAAGTCAAGGCATCCATATAACAAAAAGAAAAAGACGATGGTGAAGAAGAACATAGATAAGAAAATGATACAGATGCATGCATGACAAAAAGTCTCTAAAAACTAATAAACGCACAAAATCTCTCATGTGTAGGTAACTAAGGAAACTATAAAGGAACAATCATAACAAGTGCAAGAACTAGTAAACATAAGAGTTAACTGAAAAGATTCCTATCAAATCTTGCGAGCTCGAAGTCTTTCAACTAAGGGTAAAATCAACAAGATGATGGAATGAAGTCTATGGTTTTGGGTCTACTAAAAAACCCGCCACTAATGCGGCGACTTAAGTTGGATGTGTCACAACCAAGTCTCAAAACACCTAAAATCCTATAAACATGTTAATTCCTAAAAAAAATTGCTCAAATTATGCTAAAAAATGTAATCCAAAGTCAAACCTACAAAACTCTCGGGGTGCTCCAATATATTAAAATAATAATAATAATAAATAAATAAATAAATAAAAACACCAAAGGAAGAAAACCAATCCCCGACAATGGCGCCGAAAATTGACGCGCACCGAACACGTCAATAAAATAAAATTCCTAAACCAACTATTTTGTAGAATAGTGGCAAAGGGTCGATCCCACAGAGATTGGTAATCTTTCTTAGGTAAAAAAACAACGAAAAGGAAAATCGGGGTTTTGAAATAAATTAATTAACTAAACTAACTAAACTAACTAAATAAAATAATAAAAATAAATTTCAAATAGTTTCAAGAAAACACCTAAGTAACACCTAGGTCTACAGTTCCACAAATCAGGATCAAGATTCAATGGCAGCCATGGTCTTCAATCTTTCCCAAAAAGTTATTAATTTAAGTTCTCCTAAATTAGCTATAGAAAATCGACATCCGCCATAAATTCCTCGTTCCCCCAATCTCGATAGCCAGATCGTCCGCCACTAACTACTTCCCTAATTAATGCATAACCCGAGACATCTGCCAATAAGGTTTAACACACTAACCGCAATAATATGGATCTGTGGGAATACTAATCCTAAATAATCAGATCGCATCCATTCCCGATTTAACATAGATTCAATTGTTGCACACTCAAGAATCGAAAGAGTTTTACGGGAAACGGGTGAGTGTTCGTCACTTTATTGGTCCAAAAGCACAATTACATGGATATTAATGGTCCAAATAACTATAGGTTGTCCCCCTAAAAGCATTCACTGGCCACATACATACCCTAGATCTAAACCATATTCATTAAAATCAACAACAATGAAATAAGAGAATTAAATTAAATTAAATAATAAAATAAAAGATCTCACATAATATGCCATGATTCCATAATCCCGACTTGTTTCCCCTCCGACCTAGGCAATCGTCGAGAGAAGTTGATGCTAAAAATATAATAGTCGGTGCTCTTTAATAATACTTAAGGTTCCTAATATATAAAACTACTAAAAATTGGTCCCGAGAGGTGAAAGAAACTAATTTTGTTGGTTGGGGAGGTGACTCGTGCGCCGAGGAACATCGTATGGCTGTTTTTGGGCTTGAAATCACGTTCTGTCCATGTGTCGCATGCTGATTGGTTGTTTTCCTACTGTGCGCTGATGTGACGTTCTCCCATTGGACATTGGAACGCATGGAATGCTGTTGGTTTGTGACGTGGTAGCTTCTGATTGGTGTGAACAGCTTGTGTTGACGTGGTGGATGACTGAGAGCGCGCCACGTGGCAGCGAGGGAGGCGGTGAAGAAGGCTCGCACAAATCATGCGAAAATCTGGGAGACCGCAGTAATGCGTGTCTCGAGGAAGAACTCACGGCTGCTATGCGAGGAGAAAGAAATGGTGGGACATGCTGTGTTGTCGAGCTGACGTGGCAACATGGGATTGGTTAAGACCTAATGGAGCAGTGACGTAGCAGATTCTCGTTGGAGCCAAATGCAACTGTGACTTGCTGTGTATGATGATCCGCCACGTGGAGGACGCTGATTGGAAGAAGGCTGGTAGAATGACGTGGTTATCGAATGGTAGAGTAACATGTGGCGGTCTACTTGGTATGCTGTCTCCTTTCTACCCACCGCGCAACTCGTAACTTGAGGCAAATTGTCTTGCGTCCAATCACTGCGAGTAAATACTCCATTTTGAGTATTTTTCCGCCACGAATTCAACCGCGCACTTTGTTTCACCTTAAAATGACTAATAAAAATAATTAAATATATATTTAAGAGACTTTTTATATTTAATTATATTAATATAAAGTACTAAATATATATAAATACTGACTTATCACATTTCACCAATTCCCAAAACCTAACATATACTTCGACTGCTAGTCGAGCATCCGTTTCCTCTCGGCTTCCTCAATTGAGAGCTCGAGCACCTTTGCCCGTAACTCATTCTGCTGCCGCAGCACGACATTCCTCAAGTTAACCACTTCCTTTTTTCGACCATCCCTGTTTCTTAAAGCCATCTCTGTCTAATATCCAACGAACCCCCCTCCGATCCCATTCCCCTCTCAAACCGTAAATTCCCTTTCCCTTTCTCCATCTCTTTCCTCCGCCCCTTACTCCCCCATCCTCGCCTGCCCCATCACTGCTTCCATGGATGAGGATGTTCCTCCTGATACTCTCCGCTATTTTCTTCGATTTCACACGCTGTAATGAGAAGTTCCAAACCAGTATTATATTGCTTAGTAGATCTTTCGGCGCAAATCTACGGAGGGCAATGGCGTTGCCGCCGCCTTTTTCGAGGAAGAGTATAAAACTTGTGGCATGTACCCCATTTCCCTCTGCAACCACTTCTGGATCGTTTCCAATTAAGCGAACGAGCTCCCTAAATTTTGCATTTTCGCTTTGGATCTTGAATTGGGAATTGCTGAAGACTCGTTCGAGTTGATTTGTTGTCATTCAAAACCTTAGATTCCAGATCGAACGTCGCGATGGATCTGCAATGGAAATCTTGTTTGGGGCCCGGCGATGCCTTGGTTCGCCTTCGTCGCCGGCACCCCATAACCTATCTCTAAATCCAATATCTCTACTCTCTTTATCTTATGTTATTCTTTTACACTCCCACCTCTTACCCCAACCTCGACCCCTCCGCACCTTTGTCTGATTCTCTCCACCTTCTTCTGCTCCTTCCTTCCCTCTATTCGCTTCTCTCCACCTCATCCGCTCTTCCCCTCCCTTTGTCGCTTCTCCCCCTCCTTCTTGTTTCTCTCTACCTTCTATTTGCCCCACCCCTCTAGTTCATCTGCATGTGCCCTTCTCCATGTTCTCCTTTTTTTCTTGTTTTGCAAGTAGATCCGGTAGTTGACTGCCATGTAGTGGTTTCCGAAGCTATAAAGTTGATGGTCCTATTTTGGCACCTAGAGGCTTGATCGAGTTAAAGAAATACAAAGAGACAAAGTGGCGGTCTATAAGTTAAAGGCGACGAGCTCGCGACCGAGCCTTAGGGATGGTAAACGACACTGAGTGAAAGTTGTCGTCGATTTCTTGGGTTTCATTATGTCTTTTTTGCTTCCTTTTCTTGGTTGGATCTTAGGTTTTTTGTACCCACTAGTGAGATGTTGTCCCTATATAAGGGGTGGTTGTCCCCACTTATGAGATATAGTTGTGCCGTCGGGGATTGTTCTTTGCACCACCATGTGCATGGTGTCGGATCTTAGTTATGTGCTTCATTTGTATCACAATATCTATTATTCTTGTTTGTAATAGGTTGTTGTCCCATCTTTTGGGCTATGAACCTCAATACAATGCAAATGTTTACCAAAATAAAGGGAGGGACTAAAAGGACCCCAAATTTTGCTAACCGATCCCAATTTTTTTTTTAATTTATTGAAGGTGTGAAATGATCCAACAACCTCTCCATGTAAAAGGGTTTAAGCTTACCCTACTCACCCATACCCGAGTCACCCCTATGTTGAAGTTCACTCAATTCCGGCCTAAATCCAATGAAATCCGAATGAAATCACATCGATTCGACGCCGTGGGTCTATTCCCATTCCAATTTATAATGATTTCTTGGTTTTCTTATTCTTTTTAGTTTGCATTTTCGAGTCATAGTGGTGTTTATAGGTGTTTATGGTTTTGTTTTTGGGTTTATGGCTTTTGATTTGGAGCATGAATTTCACAATTTGACTCAAAATATCGATGAAATTCGAATATCTAGCGATTCTAAGCAAAACCAACAAGTTATTTGGTCGGTTTCATGTAGATTTTTGGGGTTTAAAATTTTTTTTGTTTGTTCTTATCGCTATGGGTTTCGGACACACTTTGGGCCAAGATCACTTTGGAAATTTCGCTCGCACAAGTCGAGAGACCTCTTTAGAGGTTTTGGTCGTCTCCCACCGAGATCGACACCAAGACAGAGACCTCTTCAAGCGAAATAGTTTTGATATGCATTGAAATATGTGCTTTAGTTATGTCACTTTGTGCAAAATCACAAATTGTATATGAAAACCAAACATTTCGAAGATCTACTCCGATTTTCAAACAAGCAATACAAGTAATATCAAATCAAATAGACCAAACCTCAAGCATATTTGCTGCAACTCAACTCCTTTTCGCATTCGCACGACATACCTTAAGCTCTTTACTTCTTTTTCCTCCACCTCCTTATCTCTCAAAGCCATATCTCTACTATCCAACGAATCCCCCTCCGATCCCATTCCCCTTTCAAACCCTAACTCCCCCTTCTCCTTCTCCTTCTCGTTCATTCGCCTCTTACTCCCCCATCTTAACTCTCCCCATCCTGTTTCCGCTTACGAGGATGTTCCTCTTGATATTCTTCACTATTTTCTCCGATTTCACTTGTTGTAACAAGAAGTTACAAATCTTTCGGAGCAAATCTATGAAAGGAATGCTGTTGCTGCCACCTTGTTCAAGGAAAAGTACGAACATTGTGGCCTATACCTCATTTCCTTCTGTAACCACTTTTGGATCATTTCCTGCTCAGCAATCGAGCTCCCTGAATTCTACATTTTCGCTTCGGACTTGAATTGGTAACCCCTAAAGCCTCGTTCGAGTTGATTTGTTGTCGTTCGAAACCCTAGACTCCAGATCGAACGCTGCGATGGATCTGCAATTGAGATCTGGTTTGAGGGCGAGTGATGCCGTGGTTCTCTTTCATCGCCGGCCCCCATCTCCTCTTCTTAAATCAAAGATATCTCATTTCCTTATCTTTTGTTATACTTCTACACCCCCACCTCTAACCCCCGACCTCCACCCTTTTGCCCCTTTATTTGTTTCTCTCTACCTTCCTCCGCCCCTCCCCTCCCCTCTTTCTATTCGCTTCTCTCCACCCTCCTCCGCTACTCCCCACCCTCGGTCCACCACTCCCCTCCCTCTGCCCGCTTCTCTATACCTTTTATTCACCTGAACCCTCTCCTTAATCTATGTGTGCCCCATGTTCTTTCCTTCATTTTCTTTTCTTATTTTGCAAGTAAATCCAACTTTTGACTACCACGATGGCTTTCGACTCTACGACGTTGATGGCCCCATTTTGGCGCCTAGAGTCTTGATCGAGTGAAAGAAATACAAAGATACAAAGTGGTGATCTTCAAGTCAAAGGCGACGAGCGTCCGCGACCAATCCTAAGGGATGGCGAGCGTCACTGAATGGAGGTTGTCATCAGTTGCTTAAGTTTCACTATGTCTTATTTGTTTCTTTTATCTTGGATGGATTTAAGGTTTTTTGTACCCACTAGTGGGATGTTGTTCCCGTATAAGGGGTGGTTGTCCCTACTTGTGGGGTGATTATGCCTGTCATGAATTGTTACCGCACCACCTTGTGCGTGGTGTCAAATCTTAGTTTCGTACTTCAGTGTATTAAGATATTTATTATTCTCGTCATAATAGATTGTTGTCTCTTCTTTTGGGCTAGGAATATTAATACAATGCAATTGTTTACCAAAAAATGGAGAGCTGCTAAAGGACCCCATTTTGGCTAAAAGGACCCCAAGTTAAAAAAATTTAATGCATGTGTGAAATGATCTAACTGTCCCTCCATATAAAATGTTTTTGCTTACCCATATCCCGTTTACCCCATTCACCCATACCCAGTCACCGCTTTCTCGAATCGCACTCTCACTTCTAGCCTAAATCCGACAAAATCCAAGCGAAGCCACATCGATTTGACGTCGCGAGTGTATTCCCTACCTTTTTCATGTCGATTTTTTGAGTTTTCTAGGATTCTTTCTTTGCGTTTTTGAGTCGGTATTTGTGTTTTGGGGTTTTGTGTTGGGTTTAAGGCTTTTGATTTGGAGCTTGAATTTCGTATTTTTGGCAAAAAATATCGATGGAATCGAGAATATCTAGCAATTCCGAGCAAAACCCACTAAGTTTTTGGTCGGTTTCATGTATTTTTTGGAGTTTTGAAATCATTTTGTTCGTTCTTGTTGCCCGTAGGTCCCTCTCTCTCTCTCCCTCCCTTCTTCCCCCTCTCTCTCTCACCCTCCCTACCTCCGTCCGTCCCTCCCTACATCCGTCTCTCTTTATCCTTATCTCTATCTCTCTATATTAACCCCAACAAGGACCAATAAGAAGTTCTTATAAAAGGGAAGGAGATACACAAAATCTTTACTTGTCTCATAGGTGATACACAAAATCTAATCTGAGAGAATATTTTATTGGAAAAACTATTTATACAAACATCAAGAGGACGAACGCTTGCGCTACAGAGTATGTTTTTAAGAGATAGATAATATTTGCTTCGATTAAAGAATAAGAAGTGCCAATCTGATTAGATTAGGCTCAAGAAAATTCCAACTTATGGCTAATTGTTCTTGGATTTTACATATTCTAGAACAAATCTGAACTTATAGCATAACATTTATAGGTATATGACATCAAGTCCTATCTTATCCACATGAACGATTTTCAATTTTGGTAATGAGTAAATCATGGTGTTCCTACACGGTGTACCATAAATTTCACTACCAAGTAATTAGCAACTCATGCACAAACTTGTTCTACTCTGATATGCATTGAAGTATGTTCTTTAGTTGTTATGTCGCTATGCAAAATCACAAATTGTAAAACTGAACATTTCGTAGTTGTACTCTGATTTTTAAACTAGCAATACAAGTAATACCAAATCAAATAGGGCAAAAACTAAAACATTTAACCAATTCCTAAAACCTAACTTGTGATTTGATCGCTCATCGAGCATCCATTTCCTTTTGAATTCCTCCCTCGAGACCTTGAGCATCTTCGCTCGCAACTCCTTCCGCTGCCATTGCACGATACTCCTTAGGCTCTCCACTTCCTTTTTCCGCCACCTCATTCTCTCTTAAAGCTATTTTTCTACTATCCAACAAACCCCCTCCATTCCCACTCCCATCTCAAACCACGACTTCCCTTTTTCCTTCTCCTTCCTCCACCCCTTACTCCCCCATCCTTGCACCTTCCCCATTCTTTGCTTCCGTGAACGAGGATGTTCCTCTTGATATTATCCACTATTTTCTTCGATTTCACTCACTGTAACAAGAAGTTTCAAACCAATACCATGTTGCCATGACAGATCTTTCGGAGCGAATCCACGGGGGTAATGCTACACCCGCCACGTTATTCGAGGAAGAGTATGAACCTTGTGGCCTGTACCCCATTCCGTTTTGTAACCACTCCTGGATCGCTTCCGATTGAGCAATCGAGCTCCCTGAATTCTGCATTTTTGCTTCAGATATTAAATCAGGAGTCACCGAAGCCTCATTTGAGTTCATTTGTGGTCATTTGAAACCCTAGATTTCAGATCGAATGCTACGATGGATCTCTAATGGATATCTAGTTTGGGAGACCGGCGATGCCGTGGTTCGCCTTCGCCGATGGCCCTTCATCTCCTCTCCTTATCTTCTATTATTCTTTTACACCCCACCTCTTACCCCTAACCTCTATCGCTCCACCCCTTTGTCTGTTTCTCTCCACCTTCCTCCGCCCCTCCCTCCCTCTATTTGCTTCTCTCTACTCTCATTCGCTCCTCCCCTCCATATGTCCACCTATCCCCTCCCTCTGGTCGCTTCTCTCTCAACTTTCTATTCCCCCATACCTCTCGTTCATCCGTATGTGCCCCCTCTCCATGTTATTCCCTTTCCTTTTATTTTCTTATTTTGTAGGTTGATCCGACAGTCCACTGCTATGTAGGTACTGGGTTTCTAATGCTACGACATTGGCAGCCTTATTTTGGCACCTAGAGCCTTGATCGAGTGAAAGAAATATGGAGAGACAAAGTGGCAGTCTTCAAGTCAAAGGCGACAAGCGTCCGTGACCGATCCTGAGGGATGCTGAGGGACACTGAGTTGGTGTTGTCGTCGGTTGCTTGGGGTTTCAGTGTCTTTTTCATTTCTTTTTTCTTGGTTATATCTAGGGTTTTTTGTACTAACTAGTGGGATGTTGTCCCCGTATGTAGGGTGGTTTTCCCCACTTGTAGGGTGATTGTGCCTATCATGGATTTGCCGCACCACTTTGTGCATGGTATCGGATCTTAGTTCCGTGCTTCATTATATTAAGATATCTATTATTCTTGCTGTGATAGATTGTTGTCACTTCTTTTGGGCTAGGAACATCAATAGAATGCAACTATTTACCAAAAAAAAGGGAGCTGCTAAAAGGACCCCAGTTTTTGCTAAATGGACTCCAATTTTTTTTTAAAAAAATTTAATGCATGTGTGAAATGACCCAACTGCCCCTCTATATAAAAAGGTTTTTGCTTACCCATACCCAACTCACCTCACTTACCCATATCTCAATCACCCATATCTCGAATCACGTTATCACTTTCAGCCCAAATCCGACGAAATCCAAACAAAACCATATTAATTTGATGCCGTGGGTGTATTCCCCACAAATTTTCATGTCGATTTCTGGGTTTTTTAGGATTTTTTCCTTGTGTATTTTAAGTCGGTAGTTGTATTAAGGGTTTTGTGTTGGGTTTAAGGCTTTTGATTTGGAGTTGGAATTTCGCATTTTTGACACAAAATATCGATGGAATCGAGAATATCTAGCGATTCCGAGGAAAACCCACTAATTTCTTTGTTGGTTTCATTTATATTTTTGTATTTGTAAAATTTTCTTGTTTGTTTTTGTCGCTCGTGGGTTTTAGTCGGTTTCATAGCCGTCTCTCTCTCTCTCTCCCCCTCCCCCTCCCTCTATCTCTCTATCTCCCTCCTACCTTCTATCCGTCCCTCCGTCCCTCCCCTCTCTCTACCTCCATCCCTCCTTCCCCCTCTATCTCTCTTTATCTATATCTTTATCTCTCTACATTGATCCTAACAAGGGCCAAGAAAAAGCTCTTATGAAAGGGAAGGAGATTCTCGTGAGCGATTCGGCTTTAGACCACTTTCCGATATGAAGAGCGTGAGAGTCTTTACTTGTCTCATAGTTGATACACAAAATCTAATATGAGAGAATATTTTATTGGAAAAACTATTTATACAAACATCAAGAGAGACAAATGCTTGTGCTCAAGAGTATGTTTTTAAGAGGTAGATAATATTTTCTTCGATGAAAGAATAAGAAATGCTAATATGATTATATTTGGCTCAAGAAAATTCCAGCTTAGGGCTAATTGTACGTTGATTTTACAAATTTTAGAACAATTCGAAGTCGAGCATAACATTCATAGGTATATGATATGAAATCCTATCTTATCCACATGAACGATTCTCAATTTTGGTAATGAGTAAATCGTGGTGTTCTGTACGATGTACCATAAATTTTACTACCAAGTAATAGCAACTAATGCACAAACTTGTTCTCGCTCGATATGCATTGAAGTATGTGCTTTAGTTGCTATGTCACCGTGCAAAATCACAAATTGTATGCGGAAACTAAACATTTCGAAGTTCTAAACGATTTTGAAACAAGCAATACAAGTAATATCAAAATCAATAGAGAAAAACTAAAGTAATTCACTAATTTCCAAAACCTAACCTGTAATTCAACCGCTCGTTGAACATCCGTTTCCTGTTGACTTCCTCCCTCGAGACCTCAAGCATCTTCACCCACAACTCCTTCTGCTGCCGCTGCATAACACTTCTCAAGCTCTCCACTTCTTTTTAGGCCACCTCCTTCTCTCTCAAAGCCATTTTTTACTATCTAACGAACCCCCTCCCTTTTCAAACCCTAACTTCCCCTTCTTTTTCTCCTTTTCCTTCCTTCGCCCCTTACTCCCCATCATCGCACGCCCCATCATTGCTTTCATGAACAAGGATGTTTCTCCTGATATTCTCCAATTTTTTCTCTGATCTCACTTGCTATAACATGAAGTTCAAAATCGATACCATGTTGCCTCGGCAGATCTTTTGAATCGAATCTATGGAGGGCAATGCCGTTGTTGTCACCTTGTTCGAGGAAGAGTATGAACCATATGGCATGTACCCCATTTGTGTCTGCAACCACTCCGGTATCATTTCGCCGAGTGATCAAGTTCCTTGAATTTTGCATTTTCCCTTTGGATCTTGAATTGAGAATCGACAAAGCCTCATTCGAGTTGATTTGTTGTTGTTCGAAACCCTAAATTCCAAATCGAACCCTGTGATGGATCTGCAATGTAGAAGCCAGAGTTGATTATAAGTGAACTACTATGGCCGGCCGTAGAGAAATTAACAAATATTTAGAGCTCTCGGTTGACTCCCATCGAGACCTTTGAAGAGGTCTCAATCTTGGTGTTGGTCTCGGTGGGAGCCGACCGAAATCTCTAAAGAGATCTCAGACTTGTGCGACCGAGACTTAAAGCTGTATAGGCCTTGTGTTTTTGAAACCCACTGGCGACAAAAACGAACAAATAAATTTCAAAACTCCAAAAAAATACATGAAACCGACAAAAAACTAGTAGGTTTTGCTCGAAATCGCTAGATATTCTTGATTCCATCGATATTTTGTCCCTAAAATGTGAAGTAAAAGCTCCAAATCAAATGCCCCAAACCCAAAAACAAAACCACAAACACCTCCGAATCAAAAAATGCAAAAAAAAATCTAATAAAACTTGACATGAAAATAGGTGAGGAATACACCCACGACGTCGAATCGATGTGGTTTTGCTTGGATTTTGTCAGATTTGGGCTGGTAGTGAGAGCGCGGTTCGAGAAAGGGGTGACTGGGGTATGGGTGAGTGGGGTTTGGGTAAGCAAAAACCCTTTTATATGGAGGAGCAGTTGAGAAGTCCGTGGAAGTTCATCGCCTTGTTGTTACCATTGTTCGCGAGCCATATTTAGATCAAACTAAGGGATGGTAACTGTTTCCGATTTTGTCGAGACTTATTGTATGTTAAAATAATATGGCCATTAGATTTCCCTCCTTTTATGACCTTTAAATCGCTCATTTTAGAGTAATCGACTTCTTATGAACCTAAGTTCACCTCATGATGAAGCTTGTTGGGGCTTTCATTATACTAGGAATCTTTCTACTAGAGAAAAAATTGAAATAGGTCACCTATTAGAAACTCTTCGACCAATTAAGCTTTACCCAAATAAGCACGATAGATGGAATTGGGGCTGTTTTTTTTTTTCCTTGTAAATCTTTTCTCCTATTTGTAATTGACCACCCTAATTACCAACTCTCTCCCGAAGCCAACCCAATTTGGAGGGCATTCATTCTTACAAAAATTAAGTTGTTTGGATGGCTCATTGCATTGAGGAAGATCAACACAGTGGACAATTCCCAACGAAAGTACCTATTGTGGTGTATCTCCCCTCAATAGTCCATATTAAGCAGAACAACTGAAGAATCTATTGATCACTTGTTCTTTACATGTAATTATGCAAATAATATTTGGAGAAGTTGTGAGTCATTAAAGCTTGAAGAAAAAGAAGCTACATTGGAGACGTGCCAAGGGACTCTACTACAACATCTGGACGACAATGCTAGAAGTAGAAGCTTTTCTTGCTAGAGGCAAAGGATCGTATAGACATAAAAGATGGGAATGGAGACACATAGACCACTCACTTCAAGATGTATACCCTAAATTTGAGTTTGAGGACAAGTTCATTCTCTAAGAAGGAAGTGATGTTATGGAAAACTATTATGAAAAGAGATATCATTGAAGAATTAAGACAAATCAAAAGGCCACAAGAAAGGAAACACCTCGATTCTCAAAATTAGAGCAAGTCTTGCAAATCTTTCTATATTTATTGATCTATTTAGTTACAACATTCTCATTTTTAGAATCCTTTCTAGTTAGTGAAATTTTAATGTTAGTAGAGTTATTTCCCTTGTATGTCTATTTTAAGGCATTTTTCATGAAATAAGAGCAAGCATAATGATTATTAGAGCTCTCTTTCCCCGTATGTTGATTTAAAGGCCTTTTCCATGAAATAACTAGTAAGCGAGAATTATTATTTCTAACTTATCTTCTTTTAGGTGTTAGGAACTCCCTTTTCTTCTAGAGCTATGAGGTGAGTGCTCTCTCTAAAGAGCCTCTGTTTATTACAAGTTTGCAATCATAGGATCTTCACGATGAGGAAAAAATAACAACAAGAACAAGGTCGCTAGTGTGAAAACGATTTTACAATCAATAGGACTTTGACGATATCCTTAAGTCCGGCGCATTACATTACATAAAAATGATGATGCAATTTGAGCAAATTCAGGCCCGATTCTAGGGTAGGGCAAGGCGAGGTGGGCGACCACCCCAAGATAGGCCCCCAAATATCCCTAATGTCTTATGTATGTTATCAAATTTCTGAAAACCACTTTCTATGCGCTAGAGAGAATATAGATGGTTTCATGTACATGGCTACTTCATTCGCTCATTACGTAGCGTTGTGGTTGTGGAGGGGCCCCACTTACAGGAATCTCTCTTTCTCAGATAAGGAAATATTTACCGGCTATTCTTTTTTCTTTCTGTTTATAGCCTATTTAGGAAACCATAATAAATTAACAAAACCAACTTTTTTGTTTACATAAAACCTACTTCACTTCTTTGAGAAATGAACTTTTGTTTTGATTAAAAAAATGATTTGTATTATACATAAACTCAACAATATGATCATTTGGGAAATGGTAGTACATTAAGAAACTAGCATTTTTTCTAGAAATTAATTGTTGTTTTGATTAAAAAATGATTAGCCATTACCCAAAAATGATTAGCATTATACATAAACAGTTTAATTAATGGGTAGTACTACCATGGAAAGTACAAAAATACCTATGCCATAGGAACCACATTAACAACCATTGGATTCTAATCCAATGACACGTGTTGGGTGTGTACAATAATTAAACTCTAATCATAAGTAAGTAAACAACCTTTAGCCAGTCATTTATTCTCCTTATACCGATGGAAATGCCACATTCTAATTTTCTTGAGCTAAACCCTTTATTTACATAAAGACATTAACTTCACGCAATAGAACCACATTGAAATTTTATAGGAACTTCGAACTACTAAATCTAGAATATTCGGAAAAGCCACTTCAACACTAGATTTAGATCTCAAATTCACATAGGACATTTAAAGGGTGTTTGCCTTGCAAACAATCCTAGTTATTACTTCAAATAGATAATGAAACCATATATTGCAATACACATTCTAGACAATGCATGCAATACAAAGATCATGATTGAAATCAATAGATAATAACCTATTAAATTAGCGAATCAAAGAATACGATTGGTTTAAAACATTAAGAGTATATTCATCTCATCATAACTACATTACAAAATGGATCTAGTTTACATTCGGACTTTGTTTAGATCAAACAAACTACTCACTTGTAATCACAAAAAAACATTGTAATAATATAAATAAATGAGATAATTGAAAATACCTCTGAATTAAAATACTTTAAATCTTCAATCTTCTCCAAAAGTAATAAAATATAAAATAATAGACAATGCTCCAAGAGCAATGTAACTTTGATCTACATACTCAAGGGCAATTAATTTCGTAACCATATGCTAGTATTTTTAGTATTCTAGGTAATAAACATCCCAAACCAATTCAAACAACTCATAGTTATCTAAAATTCATGAAATCTTGTCCAGTGATTCCTAGCCATTTGTGTGAGTGAGGAATCGTTGAGAAAATCTCAAAAATTAAGCTCGATGATCTTTTCTCATGTCCATCGATTTGGCCAATGATTCAGTGTCTCTAGGAATCGCTGAGAATCGCCGGTACAAAAGTCTAGTTATTCTTTGCTTCCTTGGTGATAATTTTTCTTATACTTCTTCCACTTGATTAATTCATTCATAATCGTCCATTTTTCATTCATTTCTTCATATTATCCATTTATTACCTGAAATATCAAAAATAAGATAAAACCCCATGTAATATAGTTTTTTACATCTAAAATCATCTTAAAATGAACTATAAAATATGTCTAATTATTGACTTGTTCAATACCCCCAAACTTAGCACTTTGCCGTCTTGAGCAAATGAATACTCTCAATCATATTCTCTTTTCTTCCCTCGTTCTGATTTCATAAATGTATGCTCTTATCCTTAAACAAAAATGATTTTAAAATAAAAACATATTATCTTCATAAAAATAAGAATCAAGATAGAATAGAAAGAACTAAAGAACAACCCATTTATTTGACATTTCAACGTTCTAATTGTGCAACACACCTCATAATTCAAAATTAAATCAATCACCAAGGTTAAGACACTACATAGATTTTCTCAATCTCCACTGACAATCATCAAGCTTACGATAATTAATATAGAATCTTAAGACACAAAATCACTAAGTCAATTTCATTTTTCAAACAATACTTAAAATATCACCATAATTAAAGTCGATAGGAACTTTTATTCACCAATAATCATTATTGCATATTCATTTGTTGGAATGAAAAGACATACTTCACTAAACATAGCTATAAACACTCAAGCTAAATCTTTTATTTGAAGAGTTTTTTTTTCATAAACTTCCTTCATTTTCTTATATATATATATATCTTTCTTTTTCTTCAATTACATAAATTCATTTTCTTCTTTATATTGTATTCCTACAGTTCCTTGCTCCATTTCCTTTGGAATTCGTCATTTTTTTACATGAATTATTCTTCTCATTTTTTCCACCACTAGATTCCCCGCCCCATTTCCTTTGGAATATGTGGGTCTCTCTATTTTTCATTTAAAAACTCTTATTAGCTCTTCTCACTTTCACTATAGTCAAGGAAGAAGTTTTTCCATCTAAGTAAAGTTTATTGGCTATTTTCTATTTTTCTCCTCAATTGGGGCATAAACTCCTTTTAATACATATATTATATATATGAATTTGATCAATAACCTTTGTATAAAAAGATTTTTAGAAATCTATCTTGTTTATCTTGTACTAAATTCCCTCTAAACTCTTCTAGTGCATACACAATCTAGGTTAAAGTCAAATAGGGTATAACATTTCATTTCCATCATAAAATTTTTATTTTCATAGGTAATAATAATATATCATTTCCATTTCCATTCAAATTCAAATTATATTCATATTCCTAACTAAATAAAGTAAAATGAAATGAGAAAATATTACCTGTATTGTGGAAAATTTTGAAAAAAATCAGTTAACTTTGAATAAATAAATGAATTCTACCTCTCATTTCTTCCATACTTTGCATCTTCATACTTCACTTCACCTAATACCCTCAAACTCATTCCAAAACTTATCCTCAAGGTTTAAAAATTAAGTTGGGTTTCCAACAAAAATATAAAAACACCTCGTGAACCATAAATGAATAAATCAAATAATAAACTAACATAAGAATGAATTGAATAAGTAAAGACAATTTAAACATATCCAAACATAATTGCATAGAATAGAACATATCAAACTATTTCATTGTATCAAATTGTAAAATCATACCAAAGCATATGTATTAAAGTGTGAACATATACCACATCAATCAATGCATATTATTACAAACATAGACCTCACAAGAATAACACTCAGGATAATATTACACATAGAAGAAAAAAAATCTCAAAATCGCTGTCAAACGTCGGATCATCACCATCATCTCCATGATTAGGCTGTTAGGACTGGTAGCTTGCCTTAGGATCGTATAGGGTGTAGTCTACTCCCTCCATCGATTACACAGAGAAGAAAAAAAATCTCAAAATCGCCGTCAAACGTCGGATCATCACCATCATCTCCATGGTTAGGCTGTTAGGACTGGTAGCTCGCCTCAGGATCGTATAGGGTGTAGTCTACTCCCTCTATCGGGCTATCTTATGTAAAGACTCCCTGGTTGGGCATCTTCAGCTAGAGTGATGGAAAAGTGAATGTTGGCTCCCTCGCCTTAAGTCCTCGTGGTCCTGCGTCGCTTTGATCCATAAATGATTCGGGCAATCTCGCGTTGGTTTTAGAACATGAACTCTTGATGTCTCAGAGTTGTCATCTGATCAAGTAAGATTTTTTACAACATGCCCATTTCTGTGTCCTCCGCATCTACGCTAGTGAAGTCCTTTACCGGTGGCTCTGTGGTTTGGTTTGTCTGCTCAAGGTACGCGACAATCTAAGTTTCCTCTAAGTTTTTCTGGTTATATGCCCATACTCTTCTTCTTTCCATGGCATCTATTCTTTGCGTGGTGTTTCTCTTTCCTTCCTCCTTTAAGTCGACATATCTCGGTACCTTCTTGCTTTTCTCAATGAAATCGTCAGTGATGGTCTTGTTCGGAAATACATCAAACTCAACTCCTCTCATCGGAACTCAGTCTTGCTTACAAAACTCAGTGATCATCAAGGGAAAAGGCAGTCCTTCATTTTTCTTAGTGGTCATGTCATTCCTAATCGATTCATAGATTATTTGGCCAACACCGATATACTTGATCCCTTGGATATGTTGTATAAGAGTGCCGCCTTATAGTTTACTATCTCATAAAGTTGTAAACTAGGCCATAGGCTCACGTTCAAGAAAAAGCTTCATGCTTTAGGTGTTTTCTTAAAATTTTTGGCATGTAGTGTTTTGGGTACCCGTCTGAATCAAAATGGAAACAGTCCCTTGGATTAGCTTTTACACAATTCCTAATAGTCTCGTGGGGAAATCCGTGTCTATACATGTATTTAGGTTTACAGTACTCATTATGTTGCCTCAAATGAACTTCTGGTAAACCATAATACCGATTTATTGTTTCGGGTGAGTAGTCCAATGGTCTTCCTTAAACTATGGCTACTGTTTTTTTTTTTTTTAGCATATAATTCTATCACTAGTATGACAAATCCCTTTTTAACTAAGGACCCTGCGTCGTTATTGGCATAGTAATCCCTAGTCAATAATTCCTACTTCCTCTCCCTTATTATGTTTAGGATCCTAAGCTATACTTAACTTCGTTTTTGATGTTGAAACCCCTCTCCGATATAATCTTTCTATACTTTTTGATGTGGCTATCCATCCTAACAATGGCTTTGGCATTGATAAGTTTATGAGAATGGAAAGAAATGGTGGGTGTCTCCTCTATCTCTTCCTCTCCCTCCAAATCATATTCAAAACTTAAGGGTGGAGAAGGCTCTATAGGTGCTCTAGTTCAGGGGTTATTCAATGAAATACTTATTGGCGTGATTGGTTTGGGTAGAGCTTTGAATTTTTTTTAGGTTTCTCTATAAATGGTGCCTTTCCCTTCTCATCTCGAGAACTTCTACATTTTTCTCCTCCGGCCATTATTTTAAATTTTTGAAACTGACAAGTTCAAAAACTAAAAAACCTATAAATGATAGAAACAACATTACTGAAAATAGTTCGTTAAAATTCGAGACTTTATTTTAAAAGGAGAAATATATTTGGAAAGCTAGTTTGAAATTCGTAATAAGTTTAAAATAAAATTGGCATCAAAGTGATAAGTAAAATATAAGCTTAAAAATTGATTTTCTAAATATTATAAAGTAGTTTGGTGACAATTTGTAAGTCTTTTTGAATCATAGTAACTTAACCGAAATAAAACCATAACCAAACCTCCAAACACATTTCGACTCGCATTTGTAAACCATTTGCAAATATGCATAAATATAGCAAAAAATGTCGAAATTATTGAATTTGTAAACCAAAGATAAATGTGGTCACTATTCCTATTCTATTCGAATCAATAAAACCATTTGTGCAATACAATTGAATAAATTCCAACAAATCAAATTCAAAAAGTATTAAAAATTCTACGATAACCCCAAATCAAAAAATTGTTAAAGTAAAGAGCTAGGGTTGATGTAATTACCTTCCCGAGAGTGAATATCTCAAAAATGAAGCTCTTGAACTCCTCTAGACCATCCCTTTAAGCTCTAGGTCGAAAATTCTTAAAACCCTAGTTTGGCTCAAAACCCCCAAAATTGAGATTTTTGGTTTGAATGAGACTAGGTTGAAGTGAGAATCACTTAAATACTGTAGGATTGAGCGTAGAATGGTTGAATCAATGCAAGAATCTTGGATTTAGGTGAAGAGGTGCAATGATTTGTAAGTGTGAAAGGTGTAGAGTATATGACGATTTGGGGTTTTTGGTTTTTAAAACCAAAAATCGTGCCCAACAATTCGTGTTTAAGAGGAATCGTTAGGATTTGATGGGTACATACAAAATAAATAAGATACTGGAAAATGTAAAGACCTATCAATTTAACCAACGATTCATGTTTAAGTGGAATCGTTGGGAATTGCCAGAACTCCAAATTTGCACTAAATTTTCTATGTACTTGCTATTGATTTATTGAGCGATTCCTAGTGTTAATCGAATCACTTGAGAATCGCTAGGCCTATTTTACTATTTTTTTCAAGTTATCTTGTAATTAACTTATTCATCATTCATAATCACTCATATTAAGGTACAATTGACTGAAAACTTGAAAGTTTGAGTAGGACATATAACTAACTAAGTACATTTATTGATTAAAATAAATAAATAAACATATAAGCAAGTAATAATGTGACTGAAAATAGGACACATAAGAAAAAACAACTCGATCACTCCCCTTCAATTGAAATCACATCGAGGTTGAAATCCCGAAAATATTTCCAATAGAAGAGTCAAAAAGTGAGGGAATAAAAACATACTAAACTAAAATGAATTCTCAATAAAATTAAATAAACATAAAATAAACATAGAATATAGGTTTGCCTCCCATAAAATGCTTTTATTTATTGATCATGTGTCGCGCGTGTCAAATAAAACCCGAAAAAAGCTACCAATCCTACTAGAATGTAGTATAGGCAAGCATGGGGTTGAATCCACATGATTTAGTCAAACCGCGAGTTCAACAAACAAAAAAATAAATCTAGGTGGTTTTCGAAAGAGTTTTATCCTAATGCCCCTTAAACAAGAAAGTAAATAATTGTAAATTCAGAATAATAAAAACATATCGAAGCCTAGGAATCAACATTCTAGCCTTATGTTGTTTCCATGTCTTGCATCGTCGATCTTGAAAGATGGGCTTTAAAATAGTTTCCATAGATAGGTTATAAGTGTTGGGGTCACCAACACCCTAGTTCCTCTATTCTTGATAGATAGGGAAACCACTATCTAAATACTTCTCTTACTCTATCGTACAACCTTGGGCAACCGCTCTCAAGATTTAGCACTTGAGTAGCCTTAATAGCTCCGTGGGAACACCTAACCCTAGATTACTTTGGGTAAGCTGCTCTCAAGATTTAACCTAGTTCTCGATGTTACTCACCTAGAACGACAAGTGTGTCAGGTTTCTTGCTCTAAGTGATTGGCATTTCTATACCCGGTTGGTATTACAGACTCAACCTGATTGATAGCAGGTCAATGGGTTTACTCTTATAAATTTGCAATGAATATACAAACTCTAAACTACCATTGAGACATCGTCAAAAACAACAACATAAAGATGAAGAACTGAATCAAAACACTATTATAATAAAAAATCTTAGCAAGACATAGAAAAGAACCTACTACTGGCTAAAGATCTTCATCCTCAACCAAGGTATTAAAGAATTTAGCCAGACATGGCTACTCTACCTTGCTCTACTCCTAAATCACTCTGAATATAATGTATTTTCGTCCATAGAGGTGCCTCTTTTATATAGGTGTGCTTGGGTACAAGAATAACAGACTCCCGGAATAAGAACCTTCTAAAAAGCCTCAAAACTTCTATTCTGTGAAGTTGGCACTTGCCTATGGCGCCGTGATTATGTGAGAACGTCGTCAGGTGGTGACGTGGCAAGATATTGTAAGTCTTGTGCAACAAGTCAGTCTTAAATTTCTATTTTTGGTCCTAGCACTTCGTCCTTGTAATTCTGATGCCATGTGGTAGCTTTGATGCCTTGAGTGACGTCGGTTGGTATACTTTAGCGCCGTCTCTTGTGCCAATTCTGCTAAACTTTGACCGATGTTTGACTTCTTTCTCGATTTGACACGAATCCCACACAAATGCTCAAATACCCTATAAATCTCCAAAGTAAAAATATGAAGCCATAAAACTTGACTATGGACTTGATTTACATAGCAAAACACATGAAAAAATGCATAGATAATGATTTATCAAATACCTCTAAACTTAAAACTTTGCACATCTTAAGCAAAAGGTTATCTGACTTCAACAACTAAATACATTGTGATAAAATTGAGTGATGCTTTCCTAAAGAATTTATACCTACTTTGCAAAATAACGGAGTCCTTACAATTGAAACTTGGCCAATCTGTTTAATAAGAGACTTGAGATTTTCAAAGGCTGGTAAAATATGATCCCCTTTTAAGACAACACTTTTTAAAAACTCAAAGTTTTAAAAACCATAACCTTCAACTTACTTATAGGTTTTTTAGGTCTCTTTATTAAAACAGTAGATCCAAATTGATCCTTTTTATTAAACGGATTCTCTCAAGTGGACTTTATCACCCCTTTTTGCTTATTTGCAGATTGTCACACCTTAAAGAGTCCATATGGCTTATTTAAATGTAAGCTATTATTTGGTTCATGGCATTTGAATAACTTACTTAACCTAGTTACAAGCACTTAAGCTAAATCTTTAACTCTTAATAAGAGTTTCTTTTTATGAATTTCCGCCTTTTATTCATCTAGAGATCTTCACTTTCTCCCTCTATTTGGTTTTTTTACTTATCGGCCCCTTCTCCATTTCCTTTGGATACCTATTTTTCATTATTTTCCCAATCATCAAGTTCCCTGCTCCTTTTCATGTGAAACTTGTGGGACTCTCTATTTTTATCAGAAACTTCTATTAGCACTTCTCACTTTTTCTAGAATTAAGTTTGTTTTCCAATGTAAAATCATCAAGCCCATATTTTATCATAGTAAATAAGCCCACTTCTTCCTCTTACAAGTGCTAAACCTTTAAAAATTATACTATAAGTGGATTAGTCCTAGTTTCAGAATCATAGAGATTTTGAATTTTCCTGCCAAGTTAACTCGATCACCTACCTACTTTGGTTTCAAGTTATGACTCATCCTTACTCCGAGTTTCTATTTATGTTATCAAGTAGGTGTAAAACCTCTTCTACTTCTTCTAAGTCCGAAGGCAAACAATTTGACCAAATCTTTACTCCAAAAATTGAAAGAAAAGTTTCGCTTAGACTCTATAAAATGGTAAATATACTGGACTACCTAAAACATGGATGTATTATTATACTAATTTCTAAGGGATGAAAGAAATGGAAGGTTAGAAATGGTAATGAAAAGGAAGTAATACCACAATGATTCCACTAAAGTCGCAAGTAAATTGAGAAAATGTAAAGCTTATACCCAGTAGGTCTTTGACTAATGATTACTCGTCCAACGATCCATTTACCTAAACACCCCAAACTTATTCGAACCTTGTCCTCAAGGCTCAAAATAAGTTGTGCATACCAAACATAAAAGAAATGGTGGAAATAGATAGATAGTGTGTATATATATATATATATGGGACTTAGTACAATACTTCATGCATGGTTAGGGAAATAAGGAAACACAAGAATTAAATCCGATTACTAACTACAAAAAATATTCATGGGATGCCTCCTAGTAGCACTTTTGTTTAACGTCGTTGGCTCGACGAATTTACCTCCCCCTAGTCGGGGTCCAAATCAATTACCTCAATTGCAGGTATGAGAATCATGTGAAGACTCACTTTTTTTCATGTAAGATCTCACTTCCTCCCTGGAAAAGCTTCATCCTCTTTCCTACCCGGATGCTAATGTACCACAACTGCACATTGATCAATGCTCCAGCTATCGGTAAGAATGGTAATCCCAACAGAAGTGTTTCACATTGGCTATTACTTCCATTAATCACATAAAAGATTGTAACGAACACGACATCTCCTACGCGAACAAATACATTCTCGGCCATCCCTTTAGGTTTCTCTACTATCTAGTTTATATATCTCATATCAGTCTCAGCCTCACTAGTGATACATCATCCGCACATATTGAAGGTTTTGGATGACATTACATTGACTATAGCGCCTATGTCACATAACACCTTAGGGAACCTCTTGTATCCTATCTTGCATGGGAGCACGATCTTCCTAGGGTTCTTATCGGATTGGAACTGGTAGTGCGGTATGTTAAGGGGTACATTCTTTTTCTCCTTTCTATCATCCATCCTTATGCATTTAGTTCCACGTTCGATAAGTTGCAAGTTCTATGGAGGTGTAATGCTCATCCGTGCACCTCTTCGCAGAAGCTTTTCTCATAGGACTATCTCCGAATCGATTTCTTCTAGGGCATCCTTGATCCACGAATACGTATCCATAAACATCCTGCCCAAAAAAATAATGGAACAAGTTTTCAGTCGAAGAAATCAAAAGATGTGAAATTTTAAATCTGACTACTCTTCCTTTATGCTCCACGGACACAGAACCCTTAACTAAGTCAATGTTGGCTTTGCCCGTTTGCATAAAGGGCCTACAAAAAGAACTCAGAATAGCCTGGACTTAAGTGACACTATCATGTCGATGACATGAAAGTCTGCAAGAAATTTCAAATTACCTACATGTACCACTAAGTCATGGATTACTCATCTCGAAGAGATCTCTTTGCCTTCAATGGCATGAATTTGAGTCTTCGTCTCGATCAATTCACCAATCCATATAGAATTATGAAAATTTGAGGATATTATTTTAATTGATGCTCCTAGGTCAAACATTACGTTTTTTGAATAGATTCATCCTTTTATGCAAGGGATGCCCACTATCTCTGAATCCTCACATTTAAGCAGGATGTCGTTAGGACTTCCCTGGGGTTTGGGCTGGTCATCTAATTTGGTTTCTCATATGGTGATGGTTTTGCAGACCCTATTCTTTGAGGCGGCGTTGTTATGAATAATAGCGTTCACTAGCACTCCTATAGGGTTAGCACCCATACTTTGATTTAGGTAGGGTTGCAAAGGTCACTTCCCTTCTCCTCTAGTCGACCCGGTTGTTGTGCAATTCGACTCACCAAGACTTCCAGATTTTAGACCGCAATGTTTGTGTCACCGAGAACCTTCTCGGTGTTCACTTGAAACTAGGCTACACTTTAGCAAACGGCTTTGTTGAGCTGCTAGAGATTTAACCATGTCCTCTAGTGAGGAACGATTGGGCACTTGGCTAGGGCAACGATTTTCCTATGGGTATAAAAGATGAATAATTATGGTTTTGAGGCCATAACGAGTTAGGGTGGTTCCTTATGGTTGCTTGGTAATAGGTGTTTCCAAAGGGTGCTCTGGTTTTCCCTTGGAATTGGTTACTTAACGCATTGACCTGCTGATGGTCCTCAAACATAGTAGAACATTCATTAATCGCATGGCTTGTGGCTGAGCATAATCTACAAGCTTTAACATGCGCTTGACCATTACTCAGGAGACGTTCCACCAAGGAAGTCAACTGATCAATTTTCTTGTTAGAGGAGCTAGTAGTAGCTCCAACTGACAGGCTTTGACGTGCATCAACACCAATACCCCGTATAATTAAGACTGTTATACTATGTCCTCGTAGGGTTGCTTCATCTGCACAAGGGTTTTGTCATGAACGTGACCACCATAAGTGCTATTAATCATACGCCTACCTAGAGGGGACATGACGATATAGAAGAACTGGACAATGGCCCCATTAGATTGGCCATCTTTGTGGGCAATTGGCAATTATGCATTTATAACGGTCCCAATAATTACGAAAAGACTCACCTATCTTCATCTTAATACGACATATCTCGAGAGATGAGTTGGGCTACCTTATCCTTAGGGAAATATTCCCTGAGGAACTCATCTATCATGTCATGTCGTCGCGGCGAGAGATAAAAGAGCCATTATTTGGCCTTATCCTTTATGCGAGAATGGGAAATCTTTAAGCTTTACCGCATTCTCCTCCGCTCGAGGAGGTTTCATAAACTAGCATTTTGCTTGAAAATCCTTTAAAAATGCCATCGGTCTTCACTCTCCATGTTATCGAATGTTGTCAGGAAGTGAGTAAAGCCGGTATTAAGCTCAAAAGCTTCACTATTTGGTGGAAAGTTAAAGCATAGGGGATGCAGAGCATGAAGATTTTGTAGATCTTCATTGATGCGCCCCACGGTAATCTGCGATTATCGCCCACGTGGCGAGCGTCGTCAGCCATAGTAGGTTGGGGAAAACTGGACTCTTTGTTTAGAGCTTCGGTAGCATCCCCTATCCCGATTAGGGCGATACTAAGCCTGAACCCTAATTAAGCCCCGGTACACTAGCTAGACTTAACTAGAGCCAGTAGCCTCTTCTCTAAACCTAATAAATGCAACTTTTATATCTTGATAATCGAATAATAATTAAACCAAAATGCAGCAAAATTTAAAACTTTTTCTAATAAAATACAAGATATACGAAAATCGGCATAAACCTCGGTCGTAAAACCATATCCCAACCCTATTTATTACAAAATAGTAATTCAATACAATATATAAATAGTGGGAAAATCAATTCATCGTATAGAAGGCTATAAAATCCTAATCTTATCCGTTACTGAGTCGAAATGCACGTCGAGTACTTGAGATGTTAATTGGGGAATGTGCACCCCAACTTCCTCAGTAAGTAATGCTCGTAAACATATCAATTATCAACTAGTATCAATGAATTAATGAATAGTAATATGAATCCAAATCATATCTATTCGGGCATTCAAATGATATAACAATAGATAACGGAATTCAAGTTCAAAGGTCAATTGCAACTGTACTCGTGAATTATATTTTCATTTACATTTAGAGTCATACTCTTGCCTTACGAGAAGAGTACATTTGCAAAATCCATATGTTGATCGCCATGGGGTTACGCGGTGGATTCAAATGTAATTGAGCTATCAACTCTTAATGACTGAAGAGCCATACTCACACCTTACCTTAAGAATACAATCCATAAAACCCTCATGTTGGTCTTCATGTGGTTACGTCGGTGTATTCAAGTGCAAGCTAACTACTAACCCTATATGGACAGTGAATGACTAAGATAAAACTCCGGCCTACTAAGGATGAAAGGGCAAAATCCATTTCTAGGCTAACCTTTTCCTTTTATTAGGAAAAGGGCAGAATTTATTTCCAGGCTAACTTTCACATCCCTTAGTCAGGTTCCGCCTTATCGACACTTCTGAGGATTTTCATATTTAAAAACGAATACAGTAAAGTCATGGTACATTGTCCCATTCCCAGTCCGTAATGTTGTATGAACTAAATATACTAATTAGGTTGCATAGTTGATAAGAATACGAGTCCCACTTACCTGTGTCGAGCTTTCCTAACTTTATACCGACGTACTCAACTCCCAGAATCCATAAACTTTTCACGCCAATCAAAGGAACATGAGTTTAAAGTGACACTTTCATATCACATGCCAATTTATTCTTCTTTTGATGTGATGGCACACATCTCATGGCGAGAATAATCTCCCAAAACCCTCAACGTTCCATATATTTGCTTCCTCAACTCAAGCGTAACATGTATCTCAAGATGAATCCAATGTACAATTTAATTTGATTAAAACAATAGGATTGATTTATATATATAGATAACTATGTATTTTTGCGCCTATAAATTCACCACGCGCACTAACGACCACTCTCAGGTGTGCACACTATTGTACGTCCTACACGTGTCACCCTCGACCGCGCGTGTCACTAGGCGCCGACTAATTTTATTATTGATTTATTTTTAATATATATTTATATATACAACATGTATATATAAATATATATAAGCCAATATTAACATGCCTATGACTTCGCTTGCACGCCAACGAGTACACTCGGGCATGCAAGTTAGCCCACGACTCGTGTATTTCACCCTTAACCTAACATTGTATTAGGTGTCCCATAAAATTCTCAATTATTCAATTATAAGCCAAATAATACAATTAAGCTTAACTATTTTCAATAAATACAAATTTTCACTCCAAACAAACACAATACAATCACGCCATCCTACTTACACGTTATTCGAGACAAGCTGGGCTTAACCACGAGCCTAACTCGAAATCTTAATAACCTACTTAAGGTAACGGGTCGTTACAACTTCCCTAGCAAACCTCCAGTGGGTTACGTCGATTCTGAATCGAAAGGTAATAGTGAACCGATCGATTTAAATAAAGTTATCCTACTATGCATAAATTAGTAGACTCAAAGAACAAAATAAAAACAAATAAAAAATAAAAGTTAAACTAAATTTGGAATTAAACCCCGACAACGGCGCCAAAATTTGATCGTGTGTTGTATGTGTTAAATATAACCCGAAAAGGTTACCAATCCTCTTTGGAATGTACTAGAGGCAAGCACGGGGTCAAATCCACAGGATTTAGTCAAATTGAGTTCAACAAATTGAAAAGGAAATCTAGGGGGTTTTTGAAAGTGTTTTATCCTAGCAGCCTACTAAACAAGAAAAAAATAATTGAAATTTCAGAATAATAAGAATATACCTAAGCTTAGGAATCCACAATCTAGCTTAATGTCGTTTCCATCTCTTACATGTCAATTTTGAAAGAGGGGTTTTAAAAAATTTCCCTAGATAGATAAGGCAACCACTCTCTAAATACTTCTTTTACTTCACTCAACAACTTGGGCAACCGCTCTCGAAATTCAACACGTGAGCAAGCACTAATAGCTACGTGGGAACACCTACCCCTAGATAACCTTAAGCAAGCCGTTCTTAAGATTTAACCTAGTTCTCGATGTTACTCACTTAGAACAATAAGTGTGTCGGGTTTCTTGCTCTAAGCGATTGCCATTTGTCAACCGGTTGGCATCACGGACTCACTCAACTTTGATTAATAGCGGGTCAATAAGTTACGCCTAGAGATTTGCAATGAATAAACAAAACTCTAAACTACAATTTAGGCATCGTTAAGAACCCCAACATAAAGATAAAGAACTGAATCAAAACACTATTATATTAGAAAATCTCATCAAGACATAGAAAACAACCTACTACTTGCTAGAGAGCTTCATCCTTAACCTATGTATGACATGGCCACTATATATTGCTCTACTTATAAAGCACTCTGAATACAATGTATTTTCATCTATAGAGTTGCCTCCTTTATATAGGTGTGCTTGGGTACAAGGATAACAACTCCTGAGAATAAGAACCTTCTAAAAAGTCTTCAAACTTCTACTATGCGAAGTTGCCATCGTCCATTGTGCAATGGTAATGTGGGAATGGCACCGAGTGGTGACATGGCAAGACATAGTAAGTCTTGGACAACTAGTCCATCTTGAGTTCCTATTTTTGGCCCTGGCGCTGTCTGTGGCGTCGTGTTTTCAAAATCTGACGTTGTCCTTCTAATTCTGACACCGTGTGGTATAGTGCTCTAACATCTTGAGTGACGCCATCTGGTATACTTTGTGGGGCCGTCTCTTGTGACTACACGATGCCAGTTTTGTTGAACTTTGGCCGATGTTTGACTTCTTGCTTGATTTTATCCGAATCCAACACAAATGCTCAAATACCCTATAAATCTCCAAAGTAAACATATAAAGCTATAAAACCCAACTTTGGTCTTAATTTACATAATAAAATACCTATGAAAAATGCATAAATAATGACTCATCATTTATCATCATTGGCTCATTTAACCGTTATAGAGTTAGTTTGGATCTCTAAACTTGAATTTTGGGTTTTCCACTCTAGTGCCATTCCAGAAAGTGAGTGCTCGACCATTGATTGTTAGAGTAATTGTTTTGTTCATAATATTCATAATAGCATGATTAGTGGTTAAAAGTTCATCCTAATATTAAAGGAAGATCTTTATTGAAAAAGTGTGACATTACCAAAAAGTTCGTGGGTACGATGTTGTTATCAACTTGAACTGACATATCTGTGACCACTCCTATTGGTTGAATTGAAGTTCCATCCAGTAAAGAGAATCGTTAAGAAGCAAGTGGATTCAACTCTAATTGCGTGTGTAGAAAGAAATGTATGGGCATGAGATTTGCATTAGAGCTCGTATCACACTGAGCTCTGTAGTACCATGCACATTTGATTTTAATGTGAAAGTGTATGCCTCTAGGATCATTAAGCTTTATAGGATTCAAGTTTGACTTTTATTTTTCTTATTGTATTTGGATCTAGAAAGTTCCATCTTGTTAATGATTTTTCCATTCTCTAGTTGCTTAACTCTTTGTTCTTGAGTAACTTTCTTTTCTTTTGAAGTGTCTTCAACTGTTTCTTTCTTTTGAGTCCCTTTATCCATTTCCATTATTCTTGCATTGTTTGCATAAATTTCAGTGTTAAAATTATCATAATAGTTTAAGTCTAAAAACTCCTTATCATCTATTTCATTATAAAATAACTCATCATATTCTTCATAAGTGTCATAGTTATGTTTATTATTAATCTTGAATTTAACAATTTTGTCTTCAAGCTTCAAAGACATTGGTCCTTCATAAATATCTAACTTAGTCATAGCTGTCTTTAGAAAAGGTCTACCTAATAGTATAGGCAAAGGATTGGGTGATGTTGAATCTTCCATTTTCATGACATAAAAATTAGCTGGAAATACTAAATCGTATACTTATACTAAGATGTTTTCCAATAAAGCATACGTTTTAATAATGTTGTTGTTTGCTAAAGTAAGATTAATAAACATGGTGGTTAACGATCCTATTTTCAATTATTCATAAAGTTTAAGTGACATAACGTTAATTGATGCTCCGAGATCACACATAGCAAACTTAATAAAAGAATTGCCTATTGTGATTGGTATTAAAAACATTCCAGGGTCGAGACATTTCTCAGGCATTCTTGTTAATGATGAACTCTTTTGTTCTAAGTTTTCATTAATTTTTAATTTCCTAAATGGTTCAGATATGTCTTCTTTAGGTACTTCCTCTCTAGCATTTGCTAATCATTGTGGAAAGGTAGAATTAGAATGTATATATTCATTTAACTCATAAATATTGTTTACTTTGTCTTGGTTAATTAATTCAAAATTTTGTAAAGATTTTTCGTAGGCTTCTACTTTGGCTAAATACCACGAGTATAGTCTTTCGAGAAAATGTATATATTTCAATGGCTCGGCCATCCATTCTCTAATGGAAATGACATTTGCCACCATCTCCTCTTCTTCTTGTTCTATTGTCTTAGGTACTTTAGTTTTCTTTTTACCTATCTTTTGTGTCTTTTGTTGTGTATTTGTTTCTTTTTCATTTTCACAAAATAAAGTGTTAACTTGTACTTGATTAGTAGCCTTCGTAGGTTGAATGCTTTAGTTTGATTGCTTAACTTGTTGATTTATAGAGTTATTTGACTTAATTGATTTTTCACTTGTTAATGGACATCGATTTTAATTTGATATTAAGAAATTAGAGTAATGTTTTGATGACTTTAGGTCATAAAGTTGTGTAATATTTGTTCTAGATTTGGTTACGTAGGTTGAATAGTTTGTTGAGGTTGTTGCATTGGTGTAGTTGGAGTTGGTGCTCTTTGTCTATAATTGGTATAGTTTTGATTTGTGGACCATAGCTAAGATTTGAATTTGGTTTTTCGGTGTAATAATTGTTGTTATTGTATTGGTTTCTAGGCAAACCAGAATATTGGTTCATAACTGCTGATGAGTCATTATTTATGCATTTTTTCATAGGTGTTTTGCTATGTAAATCAAGTCCAAAGTCGTGTATTATGGTTCTAAATGATTACTTTGGAGATTTACAGGGTATTTAAGAGTTTGTGCGTGATTCGGGTAAAATCAGGAAATAAGTCAAACATCGGTCAAAGTTTGGTAGAGCTGCACCGATTAGTTAGTCACAGGGACGACGTCGTCTCTCAAAGCCTCGAGTGAAATACACACGGAGTCGAATTATAAGGATGACGTCAGATTTTTAACAGATGGCACCACTGACGACGCTAGGACCAAAAATAGAAGTTCAAGACCGAGTTGATGTCCAAGACTTACTATATTTTGCCACGCCGCCACTAAGCACAATTCCCACATAACCACGACACCATGGAAGGCACCATACTCATGGAATATAAGTTTTGAGACTTTTTAAAAGGTTCTTATTCCCGAGAGTTGCTATTCTTTTACCCAAGCACACTTATATAAAGAAGGCACCTCAATGGATGAAAATACATTGCAATTTAAAGTGATTTAGGAGTAGAGCAAGGTATAGTAGCCATGTCCCACTAGATTCTTTAATACCTAGGTCGGGATGAAGCTCTCTAGCAAGTAGTAGGTTGTTTTCTATGCCTTGTTGAGATATTCTAATATAATAATGTTTTGATTCACTTCTTTATCTTTATGTTGTAGTTCTTAACGATGCCTCAATGGTAGTTTAGATTTTTTTTATTCATTGTAAATCTTTAGGCGTAAACCCATTGACCTGCTATCAATCAGGTTGAGTCTGTGATACCTACCGGGTTGAGAAGTGGAAATCACTTAGAGCAAGAAAACTGACACACTTGTTGTTCTAAGTAAGTAACATTGAGAACTAGGTTAAACCTTAAGAGCGGCTTGCCTAAGGTTATCTGGGGGTAAGTGTTCCCATAGAGCTATTAATGCGCTCGCGTGCTAAATCTCGAGAGCGATTGCCAAAGTTGTCTAGTGGAGTAAGAGAAGTATTTAGAGAGCGCTTGCCCTATCTATCAATAATAAGGGACTAGGGTGTTAGTGACCCAACACCTATAGCATATCTAGGGAAACTATTTTAAAACCCATCTTTCAAAATTGACTATGCAAGACATGGAAACAACATAGGGCTAAATTATTGATTCCTAGACTTAGGTATGCTTTACTATTTCTTAGCTTCAATTATTTACTTTCTTGTTTAGTAGACCGTTAGGATAAAACTCTTTCAAGAACCCCCGGTTTACTTTTATGTTTGTTGAACTCTGTTTGAGTGACTCCTATAGATTCAACCCCGTGCTTGCCACTACTACATTCCAATAGGATTGGTGACCTTACACGGGTTATATTTGACATACGGGACAAGTGATCAAGTTTTGGCAATGCTTGTTATCGGGGATTCGTTTCCAAATTAAGTTATAACTTTTCTTTTTCTTTTGTTTTTGTTGTATCAATTTTTGTATTAAGACCCTTGTCTCTAGCATATGTTTGTAGGAAACTCAACGATGGCCTTCTACTACCTAAACTATGGTCATCATGATGAATCATATCACTAAACTATGAATGGGGTAAGTACATCAAGGTTTAGATGTGAATTTTGTAATTGGCCTTTTATTGAGCAATAGGGTTATGTGAAAGCATATGGAGTTTGTTCGGATGTCTCTCATCCCACTTATGCTTGTTATTACTATTTGGAATATGAAGATTATTGTGAGTCCAGCCATGCATCTCTACAACCCAACTTCTACGAGTTCGTGCCAAGTCCACGGATTCCTCAACAAACAATGACATTCTCTTAAAGCAATCTTGAGAGACTTAGCCTCAATCCATAAACAGTTCCATCAAGACAATATACGCTATAAAGAAAATATGGAACAACATTGGCAAGAGGTGGTTCAGGTTTTGAAATATAGGTACTCTAATTAGTCAAATAAATGCTTTCCTTGATAATTTGATTAATGAAGTAGAATTCCCTATGCCCATACCTTATAAGAGTATGAGTACAACTATATTAGAGGTGTTGAGAAAGGCAGTATTGGTTTGAATCGAGAGAATGAACTTGAGATTTCTCCATCGGAGTTGGACACTATTACGGTAAAAGTTCATGAAGAAGAAGCGAGAAGAAAATTAAAGTCACTTTGGAATAGGCGAGATGAGCTAAAAGAGGAGAGCAAGGAAGATCAAACTCTTGTATCGATAAAACCACCCGCTCTACCACGAACACGATTGAGTTTGAAACAAGGGTGGAAAAGAAATGACATTTGGAGATCTTATGTGTTGCTGAAACTTTTATGTTAGATGGTCACGATGAAGTAGAACCCTTTCTGTTCAAGATCTCATATGAGCCTGAAACCTTGAGGATAGTGGTAAGTATTTAATTAGACTTATATATAACTAGTTTAGTCACATAATTGGTTTAAATATCTCGAAATGAGCTCTAATTGATGATATTTATGTGTTTTCAAGTTTACAAAGCATAAAGGAGTCAAAGGAGTGGTTTCATGATGAACGAGGAGAAAAAGCACAAAACCACACTTGGCACCGTGGAGAATGAGCATAAGTCATGGAGAAGACATGGAGATCAAAGGAAGAGATGTAGGAGAGTTGACGTTGTGCATGTAAAGTTGACATTATGGGGTTTACACACGTGGTGACTGCATTTACATAGGAGGCACTGAGTATTATAAATGGAAAAAATATACATAAAAGGTTGATGCTTTACATAGGGAGCGTGGTTCACTTAAAATTGAAAGTTCTTGAATTCTAGTTTGTTTGGAATTGTTAATTAGGGTTTCTAATTGTATTCTTATGAGTCTAATGAGTATAAATAGGTATTAGAATGTGGTAAACTAACATACCATCATATATTAAGATAGATTAGATTAGTTTTACATGAGATTTAAGTATTGGAAAGAGTTTTGAAGGAAATACATCGAAGAGTCCAATTGTGGTGATTCAATATTATTTTTTGATTTAATTAAAGTTTATTTGATTCAATATTTGATTGCAATGAATACCATGAATTGTGTGTTTTTGATGATAATGGGTGAGTAGTCTATTTATCTTAGAGGTCAATGGATATTATTATATGGATATTATGCAAAAGAAGTATGAATTGATTATAATGTTTAAAAGTGCAATGATTAGAATTTGTTGAACATTTTGATCACATGTTTAGAAGTATGAATACTATGCCTAATGTTATGAACATCTTGATCACATGTTTGTTAATTAGGGGTTTTAGGAGTTACCAAGGCCATTAGAGCTTTTAAGCTGGATATGAACAACACAATCGTAAAATATATAAAACTGATAAATAGTTATTGATTAGAGAGGCATGGATAGTAAACTTAAGTGTTTATGAGTCTAAAGATTTGGTACTTAAGGGTATGTGAGACTTTCGTTATTCAACTTATAGGTGGAGTTCTAGTTTGCGCATCGGGATCTTTTCACCATGACAGTAGGTTGAAGTGAATATTGAGGAGATCTATTAATTCTAATTACGCATTGCACACACATAAGAAAGATGAAGGAAGTGTAATATGGGAACATAGTAATTTATTACCTCGGTGAATTTGTGAACTAAGAGTTTTCTCAATATAAGAATAAAAGTTAATTACATTGTTTATATAGAATAAAGTTGTTTAGTTTAAATAAAAAAAGAGACCTTAACAATATTTTGAACTTAACTAAGTGCATGTGTCCATATAAACCTTTCCCAAAGGAACTATATATGTAATCAACCTTTGTTGATCATATTATTACAATAATTGAACCATTATACTTGTGGTTACGATCAAGTTTTTGGCGCCATTCTCGAGTATAGGTAGACGCACTTAGTTTAGTTCAGTTTACACAATTGTTAAGAAGTTTATTTTCAACAATTTACTTTTAAGTTTATAAAAAAAGAGTTTTAGTTTCTAGTTTGACAATCTGCACTTGATATTTTTATGTTTTCTTTCACTGGGAACAAGTAGTGCATGCATAGTCAAAGCGATAAGGACTTAGTGCCTTGTAATCCGAAGATCGCGAGAACAAATAAGGGAAAGAAAAAGAAATGGTCCAATATGTTGGATGATGAATCGATAAATCGAACTAAAATCAAGGCCGAGGGAACAATATACCCAAAGGTGCTATATAGTAGTGCAAGACGGAGAAAGAGGGCAAAGATGTCTTCGAGATTTTAAACAAGAAGTGCAAGAGACATATAATGGAGTGATGCGGCTTCCAGCAGAAACCATCGAATTTGAGTTGAGACTGTCTCTCATCAACATGGTGCAGAATAGCCAATTCAATGGGTTAGCAAGTGAGGATCCAGTTGCACATGTGGAGAACTTTCTGGAGAGGTGTAATATTGTTCACATCACTGGAGCTACGAAGTAATTAGGATGAGACTTTTCCCATTCTCATTGGGTGGAAAAGCCAAATCCTAGTTTCAAGGACCGAATGTAGGAAGCATGACTTCATGAATAAACATTAATGAGAGATTTTTAGATAAATTCTTTCCTCTTGTGAAAGTTAGTGAAAGGAAATTGGAGATCAACCTATTCAAACAAGATGATACCGAGTCTCTTGGTGAGGTTTGGGAAAGATTTAAAGAAATACTTGAGAAGATGTCCAAGACATGGGTATGTGAAGTGGGCACAATTACAAATATTTTACTATGGAATGAATCATAGTACAAGAACATTGGTGAATGTTGCAACAGGTGGTTCTCTACTAACTAAGAATCAAGATGAAACACTAGATATTCTAGATCTAATGTGTTGGATTTCAAGGATCAAACGCAAAGACAATTTTTTGAAACCTTTTCGAATATCCTCGAACTAAGATCATATCGATTTCATTAAACTAGTGTACCAAATGTGAAAAAACATACCTTAATAAGAACAACTCCATGTCTGCCTTGTTTGGTGTTGACCGATTCCTTCAAGAAACTACTAGAGACGAACGTCTTCTATCAGAAATCCACACACGAATGGACGATCACAATCCAAAGTTCCTGCCCTAAAAATTCTAAGGCGAAAAATATCACAAAAAATATCTAGAAAAAATATCTACAATAACTATGACCCTAATGTCCTATTTATAGTACTATATGTTGAGTTGTAAAAAAACTCCATCTAGTAGTCATACTGCAAATTGAGTCTTAGATAAAGTCTAACTCTAAAAGGATAGAGTCATAGATAATCTACAATTACTAATCCAACAAGTGTTGTAATATATCTAAAACTCAAATAAGAGTTAAAGTCATACTATAATTCCAATTAGATTCCTATTCAAAAATAGGATTTACTAAGAGACAAAATTTCTAGCCACACTAGAAATGTAAGAGAGTTTTGAATCCTTGTCAAACTAGGACAGAGTTAATGAGAATCTTCAAAATGAATTTTATCAAATAAAACTCATCAACCTTAAAAATATTAAATCACACAAATCCGTTCATTCTCATGTGTGACCCAATAGGTTTATATAATGTTGGCAATGAATTAAAACCCTATTCGGCACACAAATCATATGTTGCCTCTAGCAAGACATTATGACTACCCAAGTTGCACGAAGATTAATAAATCGATACAACTTGGTAGATAGTGTATATCATATCCCTTTTTTCACGCGATATCTTTTGATTTAACATAAGACATAGAATGTCACCTATATAGTTCAATCTACTAGTCTCGATCCTCAAGTAGACTGAAATTGGCAATTGACATTGATCCTATCAATTCTCTAGACATGGCCATTTATCAGTCTAACATATCGAGGGGGCCAATAGTTATCTCTCTAAAAGAGAGGGACAAATTATATCTTGATCACACAACATCCATACATTAGTCGAGCAACGACCAATCACAACTTTTATAATCCTCCGATTAAAGATGATGTTTAATTATGTCAAATTATTGTGCTCCTAATGTTGGCGTCTCTGGTGATCTCAAGTCAAATGACTAAATGATATAACTATCATGAGAAATACTTATGACATTGACCATGTAGCGTTCTCATAGCGGGTTGTTCTGACATCTGTTCCCAACATATACCCAGGATCTTGATCCGTATTCGTATATACATAATCATCACATTACTATCAATCAAGACTCATACTAGTCTTAATTTATTATTATTCCCTCAATAATAACTTGCTAGGGATGTTTAAAATAATACAATAATTATTCATGGATACTATTATAAAATAAACATGGATCTACTTAATAATTAAATAACATTTACTGAGAATTGACCTAGGGCACATACCCCAACATCTCCCACTAGCACTAGGTCCAATCCTACACGTATTCAATACTATGTGACCTTAATGCGTTCTTAGTAGAAAAAGTCTATTTATGTATCTACTACATTGCTTAATATTAATGTTATATAAATCTTCATGTTCTTTATATAATAAGAAAGAAAATGCTCAAGTGATTATTTATATCTACAAGTGTTTCGATTCTATTTTTTCTCATCGAACTAGGTTTTCCCCAATTTGATTAGGGAGGGGAGACGACTCTCCTAGGTTGCCTCCATCCTCGGACCCAAGCCTCCCCTCCATCTTCCTTCATTAACAACCAACGCCAACGACAACAACAAACAATAACCACAACAACAACAACAACTTACCTACATCATTATCACCTTCCTTTGTTGATCATATTATTACAATAATTGAACCATTATACTTGTGGTTACGATCAAGTTTTTGGCGCCATTCTCGAGTATAGGTAGACGCACTTAGTTTAGTTCAGTTTACACAATTGTTAAGAAGTTTATTTTCAACAATTTACTTTTAAGTTTATAAAAAAAGAGTTTTAGTTTCTAGTTTGACAATCTGCACTTGATATTTTTATGTTTTCTTTCACTGGGAACAAGTAGTGCATGCATAGTCAAAGCGATAAGGACTTAGTGCCTTGTAATCCGAAGACTGGCAGAACAAATAAGGGAAATAAAAGGAAATGGGCCAAGATGTTGGATGATGAATCGATAAATCAGAACTAAAATCAAGGCCAAGGGAACAATATACCCAAAGGTGCTATATAGTAGTGCAAGACGGAGAAAGAGGGCAAAGATGTCTTCGAGATTTTAAACAAGAAGTGCAAGAGACATATAATGGAGTGATGCGGCTTCCAGCAGAAACCATCGAATTTGAGTTGAGACTGTCTCTCATCAACATGGTGCAGAATAGCCAATTCAATGGGTTAGCAAGTGAGGATCCAGTTGCACATGTGGAGAACTTTCTGGAGAGGTGTAATATTGTTCACATCACTGGAGCTACGAAGTAATTAGGATGAGACTTTTCCCATTCTCATTGGGTGGAAAAGCCAAATCCTAGTTTCAAGGACTGAATGTAGGAAGCATGACTTCATGAATAAACATTAATGAGAGATTTTTAGATAAATTCTTTCCCTTGTGAAAGTTAGTGAAAGGAAATTGGAGATCAACCTATTCAAACAAGATGATACCGAGTCTCTTGGTGAGGTTTGGGAAAGATTTAAAGAAATACTAAGAAGATGTCCAAGACATGGGTATGTGAAGTGGGCACAATTACAAATATTTTACTATGGAATGAATCATAGTACAAGAACATTGGTGGATGTTGCAACAGGTGGTTCTCTACTAACTAAGAATCAAGATGAAACACTAGATATTCTAGATCTAATGTGTTGGATTTCAAGGATCAAACGCAGCAGAATTTTTTGAAACCTTTTCGAATATCCTCGAACTAAGATCATATCGATTTCATTAAACTAGTGTACCAAATGTGAAAAAACATACCTTAATAAGAACAACTCCATGTCTGCCTTGTTTGGTGTTGACCGATTCCTTCAAGAAACTACTAGAGACGAACGTCTTCTATCAGAAATCCACACACGAATGGACGATCACAATCCAAAGTTCCTGCCCTAAAAATTCTAAGGCGAAAAATATCACAAAAAATATCTAGAAAAAATATCTACAATAACTATGACCCTAATGTCCTATTTATAGTACTATATGTTGAGTTGTAAAAAAACTCCATCTAGTAGTCATACTTTATAAATTGAGTCTTAGATAAAGTCTAACTCTAAAAGGATAGAGTCATAGATAATCTACAATTACTAATCCAACAAGTGTTGTAATATATCTAAAACTCAAATAAGAGTTAAAGTCATACTATAATTCCAATTAGATTCCTATTCAAAAATAGGATTTACTAAGAGACAAAATTTCTAGCCACACTAGAAATGTAAGAGAGTTTTGAATCCTTGTCAAACTAGGACAGTTAATGAGAATCTTCAAAATGAATTTTATCAAATAAAACTCATCAACCTTAAAAATATTAAATCACACAAATTCGTTCTTTCTGTGTGACCCAATAGGCTTATATAATGTTGGCAATGAGTTAAAACCCTATTCGGCACACAAATCATATGTTGCCTCTAGCAAGACATTATGACTACCCAAGTTGCACGAAGATTAATAAATCGATACAACTTGGTAGATAGTGTATATCATATCCCTTTTTTCACGCGATATCTTTTGATTTAACATAAGACATAGAATGTCACCTATATAGTTCAATCTACTAGTCTCGATCCTCAAGTAGACTGAAATTGGCAATTGACATTGATCCTATCAATTCTCTAGACATGGCCGTTTATCGATCCTAACATATCGAGGGGGCCAATAGTTATCTCTCTAAAAGAGGGACAAATTCTATCTTGATCACACAACATCCATACATTAGTCGAGGCAACGACCAATCACAACTTTTATAATCCTCCGATTAAAGATGATGTTTAATTATGTCAAATTATTGTGCTCCTAATGTTGGCGTCTCTGGTGATCTCAAGTCAAATGACTAAATGATATAACTATCATGAGAAATACTTATGACATTGACCATGTAGCGTTCTCATAGCGGGTTGTTCGACATCTGTTCCCAACATATACCCAGGATCTTGATCCGTATTCGTATATACATAATCATCACATTACTATCAATCAAGACTCATACTAGTCTTAATTTATTATTATTCCCTCAATAATAACTTGCTAGGGATGTTTAAAATAATACAATAATTATTCATGGATACTATTATAAAATAAACATGGATCTACTTAATAATTAAATAACATTTGAGAATTGACCTAGGGCACATACCCCAACATCTCCCACTAGCACTAGGTCCAATCCTACACGTATTCAATACTATGTGACCTTAATGCGTTCTTAGTAGAAAAAGTCTATTTATGTATCTACTACATTGCTTAATATTAATGTTCTATAAATCTTCATGTTCTTTATATAATAAGAAAGAAAATGCTCAAGTGATTATTTATATCTACAAAGTGTTTCGATTCTATTTTTTCTCATCGAACTAGGTTTTCCCCAATTTGATTAGGGAGGGGAGACGACTCTCCTAGGTTGCCTCCATCCTCGGACCCAAGCCTCCCCTCCATCTTCCTTCATTAACAACCAACGCCAACGACAACAACAAACAATAACCACAACAACAACAACAACTTACCTACATCATTATCACCTTCACTCTCTCCATAGTTTCAGTCTCTCTTTCTCTCTATCTATTTATATTTCTCTTTGTTGGAATGAAACACATAAGAGGCGGTGACGTTGTTTTGGAATAAATATGAGTTTTCTTCAAGATTCGTATGCACAAATCTCAAGGCCAATCTAAGGAACAAAAGTTTAAATATAATCCTCAAGATTCGTACATACCAATCTCGAGGACGATCTAAAGAATTCAAATAAAAATCCTTACAAATTGACTCTTATTTTGATGTGCTTACATGCATCTCAAGGTGTGAATAATTCCTCTAAATCCACAACCGATTAATTCATTTACTTCCTTGATTCAAGCATAACACGTATCTCAAGGAGAATCAATTGTATAATTTACTTTGATTTAGACTTTAGGATTCATTTATATACTTATATATATAAACTATATATATATATATATAAATATATAGATAAATTTTATTTAACGCCTATAAATTCGATGTGCGCACCAACAACCACTTTCAGGCCTGCACACTATTGTATGTCCTACGCCTATCACCCACGACCCCGCGTCACTAGGTGCCAATCAAATTATTAATTATTTTTTAAACTTTAGGATTTAATATATATATATATATATATATATATATATCAATTATATTTATACACCTATACTTTTCTTTCGTATATTTGCCTAGCGGACATGCCGATGAGCTTACTCGAGCATGTACACCTTTCCCACGACTTACACGTTTTACAAGACATATCCTTGGCTTACTAATTATTTATTCTTTAAATTATAGGGTTTACATTAACCACGTTAATCACCTATAATTATATTATAATCACACCACAACAACCCACAGTTCCTAATTTACATCATATATTACTATTTACTAGACTATCACAATCGATTGTCGGGGTTACACCACTAGCCAATCTCATCAACTTGGGCTAAACCCAACGTTTAATTATCGACAATCCATAATTAATAGTAATATAATTAAGTTTTAGTTTTTAGGATGTTACAATGATCAAGGAGTATAGATTGCTCGAGGAGGTCTCGATGATGCATACATGAGTTACCTATAGGAAAGTTTGATGTTTTAGGTTCCTCGATACGAGTAGAGATGAGAGCGAGAACTAGAGGTTGTTTCCAAATTTGTAGATTGTAAGAGAGTTGATTCAGAGTATGGCAAGTACATATCATCATTGGCAATGAGGAAATTCTAGGTTGGAAGCTTTCGGCAGATGAAGCATTAAGATTCAAGCATAGGCTATGGATACCACAACATGCACAATTACGAGAGGATTTACTTCGAAAAACTCATCGATCGTGCTATACTATTCATCTTGGGAGCTCCAAAATATACCATGACATGAAACGAATGTACTGGTGGTCGGGGATGGAGGCGAATATTGTTAAGTATATCTGGGCACAACTTGTAAGCAAGTGAAAACGGATCATCAGAAACTCGGAGGGATGTTGCAACCCTTACTTATTCTAGAGTGGAAGTGGGAATATATAGTCATAGATTTCATGAACAGTTTGCCGATGACAAGGAAGAAACATGATGTGGTTTAGGTGATTGTAGATCGTTAACTAAGTTTGCGCACTTCATTCCAATTTCCATGGGAGATTAGTGGACAAGCTAAGTGGGAAATATCTTAATGAGATCTTGAGGCTACATGGTGTCCCAGTGTCTATTATTTCGGATCGACACTTACAGTTTACTTCCAAGTTTTGGAAGGGTTTACAAACCTGGATGGAAACTAGACTCAATCTTAGCACTTGCATTTCATCCTCGCTTAGATGGCCGGACCGAGAGACATCCATATTCGGAGTATATGCTCATGGCTTGTGTGTTGGATTTATCGGGAGTTGGGATGACTATTTAACATTATGCGATTTTGCCTATAACAACAGTTTTCAAGCGAGCCTTGGTTTGGCACCATTAAAGGCACTTTATTGAAGACCTTGCAGGTCTCTGGTATGTTGGGCAGAGGTTGGAGACACGGTGTTGATAGGGCCAGGTATTGCACAGGATCACACCGAGAGAAATAAACAGATTAGGCAATGACTACAAGCCACACAAGATAGATAGAAGAAGTATGCTGATAAGAATCATTAAGATGTTGACATCAAGAAAAGGTTTTCACCGATAAAGGGACATTACTGATTTGGGCTGAAAGGAAGCTTGCTCCTAGGTACATCGAGACCCTTTAAAGTGATTGAACAAATTGATCCAATTGCCTACAAGTTAGTTTTGTCATCTCAATTAATGGGAGTTCATGAAGTGTTTCATGTATCCATGTTGCGATAGACGCCAACCAAGCATACACCATCTATTGATTGGAGTCGGGTTGACTTGAGGGATGACATGTCGTATGATGAGTAGCCAATTCAAATTCTTAACAGGAAGGTTCAAAAGCTTCGTAATAAGGAGATCCCACTAGTTAAGGTGCGGTGGAAGTTCCATGGAGACGAGGAGCTAACTTGAGAGCGAGAAGACTACATGGCAGAGCACTTCCTGGATATCTTCGAATCTTAAGGTATGACTTACTTTTAGTTTTGAGGACAAAACTTCCTAAAATTAGGAATATTGTGACGCCCACATCTTCGAATTTAGGAATAAACTCATATTTAGGATGATTAAATAATTTAATATGAAGGAACAAGTAAGGTTAAATTGATAACAAACCAAGTTGGATGGATGTAACTAAGGACGTTGGATGGTCTTAGGACTAATAGGCATCAAATAAGATCAAGGGTTAGGAATTGGTCACTTCAACACTAGGTCTTGAGACACAAAAATACAAATTACAACTTAGTTATAATCCTTTTCAATACACACAACATGGAGACTAGGGTTGGTGTGCTAGATAACTAAAATCATCTCCATAAGTTGGGACTAAGTCACACAAGGTAAATCTCACAACTCAAATTGTTAATCTTGAATGGAAATCATTGATAGTGGATGTGTAATCTATGATTTTAGTTTGCCTTAAGTTTTCAAAGTGAATTTATAAGGTTTTTACACTTTAACTTGTGTTCTTCATGGTTCCAATTATTATATGTATGGATTTGGAGTTCAAATTGATTTTTAATTCGAATTGGTGATGAGCACATGATTTCTAGTGGGATTTTGATTTGAATCTGAGGTTGTGGTTTTTTGAAATCATGTTTTGGACGTTTGAATCATATTTGGAAAGATTTCACGACAAAACTTTAAATTCTTGGCGTCTTTTTGAATGAAATTTATTTGAAAAGGTTTTCATTGATATGGGTTGATAAAACCGTTAGGGCATGTGCCCTAGGTCAATCTACAAACATTGTTTATCTTATAATTTTAGTTAATAAAATAGAGGTTTTATTTGCTATTTTATTTTAAGTGATTGCCTTTTTACCTTATAGTAAGATCCATGGGTATTTGTTGAAATATCCTAAATGTCCCTACTTGGTCATTATACTGGGAACTATAATGAAGTAAAACTAGTGTGAATCTTGATTGATGGTCATGTGATGATCATGCGTATAGGGATACGAATCAAGATCATGAGTACTTGTTAGGGAATAAGGTACTGGACCAACCAGCTATGAGAACACCACATGGATTAAGTCATAGGTGTTACTCATGATAAGTATATCATTTAGTCCTTCGACTTGAGATTGCCATAGACTTCAATATTAGAAGCATGATAATTTGACATAATCAAATGTTGTCTTTAACTGGACAATTATAAAGATTGTGATTGGTTACCGTGTTAATAATATCTCAAGGTGTGTAATCAAAATATAATTTGTCATTCTCGTATAAAGAGAGATATCAGTGGATCCCTCGATAAGATAAACTGATAATGGCCAAGTCCATGTGAATTGATATGACCAATGTCACTTGAATATTTTTTCAGTTTACCTAAAGATCGAGATTAGTACGATTGAACATTAAGGGTGATTTTTCATGCCTTATATTTAATCAAAGGATATCACATGACAAAAGGATATGATATATGTTATTAATTAGGTTGTATCGATGTTGATATTCATGCTACTTGGATAGTCATAATGCCTTGCTAGAGACCGCCTATGACTCGTGTATCAAAATGGTTTTTGGTTCACTACCAACATCGCATGTACCTATTGGGTCGTACACAAAGAATGGCATTGTATAATTTTGATTGGTCCAGTAATGAATTTTATATGGTAAAATTCATGACATAAAAGCCCTTACAATTTGTTATTTGATAACTTATTAATATGGGCATATGTGTAATTTGCTTAAACTGCCTAAATACAATAGTTGTATTACGAATATGATTTTAAGTGAGGGCTTATCTACACATATAAATAAAGGGTGAAACCCTAAAAACGAAATAAGATTTTCCTTTTACAATTTTCAAGTTCTCTGGATTTAGGGAGAGAAAAAAAATTGTTTTCAATCTCTCTTGAGGCTAGCACTCCAAATTGTGGTCACCGTTTGTTTGTGGATTTCTGATAGAGGACGTTCACTCGAACGTCTTAGAAATCTAATAATCAGAAAAGGAAATCACGGAATAAGGTACGATTGACTTTCGATTTAGTTTAATGGAACTCATTTTCGATCCTGTCGGGGTTTTTCAAACTTTGTTTTCAATTTTTTGCTCCGTATGAACCCCAAAAACCCAACAAAACCCTTGATTTTAGAATATTTTTGGTGTATTTAAAGTCCCAAAGGTGTTGAGAATTTGTCGGAGTTCGGGAAGAAGAAAACCAAAAAATTCTTGTCTTCCTCGACTTTTACGACGTCCCGACGTCGTGTGTGTAAACCACTTGACGTCAACGGGACAAAAATTTGGCGTCATAGTGGTGTTGATGTTGTCCTGGCGCCGTGTGGGTAAACCCATGGCACCGCCACAGTGCCAGTCACCCTGATTTTTATCAGTACAAAAAAGCGACGTAATGTCTTCGTTTTAACTCCGTTTTTGACGTTCCAAACACCGTTGGGAAGCTTAACAACATGGAATTGATAAATCACTTAAAATAAGACTTTAACTAACTCAAAAAAGTGTTGGAAGTCATGAGTTTAGTTTGACATATACACTTACCTAGCGTGTATGTAATATAGATACTTGAGGAACGCCACTAAGAACTTCTCGAGGCTAAGGATTTAGTTAGGAAAACAACGCTAGAGGTAAATGGGTTTTCTTTATCTTCAATCTTGTCATGCTATTAGTTATGCTAGAAATCAAGATAGTGAATGGTTGATATCTTGTTGGAATCAAGTTGAATATATCTTGTCTTTCTGATTCTAGTCCTTTGAGGTCTCTTCTTAAATGTATGTGGAACTAATGTGCTTGGAATGAGTATTTATATTGGTATCTCAAACAGGAGAGCTAGCGGCCACTGGTCATTTCTCTCCGCTATGCTTGAACACCAATCTGTTTAGGCCATGTCCTATTGGATATTATTGAAGCCAGTTAGTTTTTTTGACAACAATTTGTTTAAACCGGATTATTTATGATACTTTTGAAGCTAATTGGTTGTCATATCACACACTTTGTATTTGGTTTCCACTTCGTTGACTCTATGGCATTCATGTTATCGTTTTTATCTTGTTGACTATCTTATTTAGGCTTTTGTTTCATTATGTCTTACATTATATAGTATTCTTGTTTATGTTATCCTTTCTTGCTTGGAATGATAGTAGGAATTGAAGAATAACAATGCTCATGCTAGTTATTATGCATCAGGTATTACTTGGATAATTGTGGGTAAAACACATTGAAATATTACTCACCCCACTATTTTTCCCTTCAGGTACCTCAACTGTTGTTCAGGATAAAGGAAAGGGAAAAGTCATAACATAGAGCTCTTTTCATGTTTGCAATGTTGTCTTATATATATTTTATTGATTTTGAGACATTATGTAATAACCAAGGGATAATACCATGGGTTAACATTGTGAAGCCCATAGGTTAGTTGTTAAATTTTTGTAAGACTTTATATTTTATTTCTGCACCTAATATACTTAGAAGACTTTTATTTCTGCACCATTTATATGTCTTAGTAGTCTTTGGTAGATTGCCTTGTTTATTTTCGCAGGTTAAGGCTTACTAGATCATCACTCGACTCGCTGGGTTATCTCGAGGAGCTTGGTGATGGTTTAGGCCGAGCGACCCTGGTTATAGAAATTGGGGTCGTCACAAGTTAACTGTCAGACCTCGGCTAATTAGGGCTTCTGACCGGCCTAAATTTCCTTAATCCCTTGATAATCTAGCAACCTTAACCGCATCAACAAAGAAATAAGATTAAAATATTGGAATCATCAATTATAAAAATATTATCAATCACAAATGATTCTAAACTTAATCTTAAACCTTAAAGTATGTTTAAATGAATTCAATAATCCTCAAAGCTCATTTAGATTGATCACATTATCCTCAAAGTTCCATAAAAATTCTTTTTACAACATCTCTTTTATTTTTAGACCTACACTGAAAGTTTCGACCTTCAAAAATCTTCAACAAAACCTGTTCAGCTTTGGTAGAAATGCCGAAGGACTCACAATCCATCTCACAACAATATAAATTGCATTTACGAAATTATATATTCATTCTAACTTGATCTGAAATACTAAAAACCTTAAGTTAGCATTACCTTAATTCAAGAGTTGTCTCTATTTATCCTAAAACTGTTCTCGTCATTTCAAAGGAAATCCTAATCACACTCGAACCCCAAAAGTTCATTTATACAATATAATATATTCAAAAACCAATACATACATAGAAAAAGGAACTAAACAGGTTACATATAGTCGGAAAGCTTTCCCTTTCCCTTATCGTCGATAGAACCTATCATTATCCAATTATAAAAATTTGATAATGTCAGATAAGTAAATCCCACACTATCCAGTACACCTGTAATAATCAAATGCATAATAATCTAAGAGATTAAATAAGAAATATAATCCAAGGAATTTAAATTCAAATGTGAATCCATCCCCTTTTTGTTATTTGACCAATCAGATAATGTTCTTCGAAAGTGGTAAGTAAACAATAATAAGAACTCATGCTCAGGGAGTATAATCAAACTAGTCTTGTTCCTTTAGACTATAGGAGTTTGATCTAGTTCAATGTGATCTCATGATAACCACGTGATGCAAAGTATCAGTAACTCCAGCCCCTCAAGCATAATATAGTGTTTTATTACCACGGTATAGTCTACACTATAAGGAGACTCGTAATGCCTTATCCTTCCAAACCGTGTATGCATGGACAACAAAAATGCAATATCAAGAATTAATGCAATTTATACGAAATGATAATTATACAATGTAAAGGTTACTATGGGATTTACTTAACCTTACAAACGCGATATCGCAACTCCCTTGCGCTCGGAGTAGATAAATTAGTCAACATGGGGCTCCAATCGCAGTCTTACAATTCATTTATAAGTCCAATAAGCCTCCACAACAACTTCATCATTTTTTTATAATTATTTGTAATTTAATTAACCAAATCGTGTCTCGAAACCTCTTAAATACTTACAAAATAAATTCTCCGATGCCCGAATTTCAATTTCGACTCAAAATTATTGTTCGACATCGAAAATTACGTTGTCTAAGCTTACATATAATTTTTCCAATTTTTTATGTATTTATCGGTCCTATTCGACCCAAAACTTCGGAATCCCTCCAACTCAAGTCCTCGGATGTTCGGATCCTAATTTTGACTCCAAATTGTAATTTGGAATCGAAAACTACTCTTGACTAGGCTTTAAAACAATTTTTAAAATTTTGAATATTTTTTAGCATCGTAACACGCTTTACGAGATAAAACCACGATTTAAAGTCTCGCCCGAAATCCCAAATACTTATTTTCATAGAAATTTCTCAATTTTTATTTATTTAATTAAAATATTATTTTTTGGGATTTTTTCTTATTTTTCTTATTTGTTCCTATTTTTTTAGAAATTTTTAATGGATTTAGGGTTTGGGTCTAAACCAGGTCGAACCGGCCCGGTTAGGACCCCCTTTTTCTTCCTTGAAATAAAACAGAGCTCTGCTATTTTTTGTTTCATTTTTTTTATTTTCTTTTTCGATTAAATCGATTTCATTGGGGTTGGGCTCCTAACCCCAACCCCGAATAGGGACTTGGCAGGGGAGACCTTCCCAAGCCATCATCTTCCTCCATCAACCAACTCCACAACACACACAACAACACCCAACAATAACGACGACGACACATTCAGCAACAACAACTCACCTTGCTCCTCGGTTCCTCGTTTGATCTCTCCCTCCCTCTCTATCTTTCTCCCTCTCGTTTTGTCTTCCTCTCATTGCCTCCCTCGATCTTTCCCTCAATCGATTTCATTTTTTTTCTTCTCTGCTTGTTCGAATCATAGTGAATATGATTTGTGATTGAAGATATATATTATGGTTTTCTTGAGATTCGCATGACAAATCTAATGATTCTATATCATAATTAAATTAGGTCTTCCTCGAGATACGTACTACGTATCTCAAGGTCAATCTTTGTCTCCAAAACAAAGTTGAATGAGGCGGTGGGTTGTTTGGATATATATTAGGATTTCCTTGAGATTCGCATTGCACGAATCTCGAGGCATATATAATGATTCGCTTATTTTATTTTATTGTTCTTCCTCGAGATTAGATGGCACACATCTCGAGGCATGTAACACCTCACCGACAAACACCGAATTGTCCAACCATTTCAACACCTCGAAGATCATGTTACGCGTATCTCGAGGAGCATCCAATGTATATATATTTGAATTTTTATTTCAAACTATAGGATTGATTTATATATATAAACTATATTATATATATAAATACATATACACATATATATTCGCGGTTATAAATTCGTCACGCGCCAACGACCAACCTCGGGCGTGCACACTATTGTACATCCCATGCGTGTCACCCTCGACCTCGCGTGTCACCAGGCCTCCACTAATTAATTTATTATTTAATTTAATTTTGTGATTATCTTTTCAATTAACGTCCAAATAAAATTCCGAAAAAATACCCTAAAATGACAAAAAATTGGAGAAAATTTTCCAACGCGCTTCAGAACTCATGGACACCGCGTATGCACTCCACTTGACCCTATTTCGAGTCAAAATATTATATAATATACCAAATAGGCACAAGGCACACAAAAATAATATTAAATTTTATGATCTCCGATCCGAAACACGTGAATCTCACCTCGGACACCTAAATCCCAATTTAAATCTGAAAATACTTAATTAGTCACCTAATCGAGTTTATAAAATTCTCGAATGTTACATTAACTCCAACTTTTCCTTTACCATGCCTATTTCTTCCCCTCTTCGCACTAAGCCTTTCTTTACTTTTTATTATCAAGTTAGATTCACACTTATTATAGAATCCTTAGAGATCCGACTTTTTTCACAAGAAGTGTTCTAGTAATTTCTTGCTTTTATTTCAAGTTCAAGGTCTTTCCATAACTCTAGGTTTTTAATCTTGAAATCATACCCTTGTTGTTACATTTTAGTATTTTCTTCTTCAAAATTTAAAATACTCTCTAGAGTTTCATATCAACAAGATACTTGTAATATACTCATCCACAATTAAAGGCATGAACATGCAAATGAACTACTTATTCATTACATATTACTATATACAACCTAATATATACTACTTAAATATTCAAATAGTAAATAAAATGAAAATTTTATACACTACCATGCTTTCTTCTTTAACTGCTTCAAAATAAAATTTAAACGATCATATCTGCATTGTTTATATTTATTTCTTAGCCTATCTTACCAGTTCCCATAGTGTAGTGTTAATGCCTCTAAAATTAAACCAAACCTTATATTTAAGGCTTAAAAGTAAGCCTGAAACACGAAAACACTAAAACACACAAACCTATGTAATAACACAAGTTATATAATAAATTAAACTTAACATATAATTGAAACAACTAAATAATTAACAAAATATCCCAAAGTTAAAAATAAATGGTATCAATGTACCTCTCATCTCCCTAGGTCTAAAGGACTCCTAATACACTGACAACATGACTACGCATCATCATCGTCATCTGCATCATCAGCTCCAGCGTAGGATAGTGTCAACGGACGCACCACCATCCTGCTCTACACTAAATCTGGATCAAACACATAGTGCGGTGTTGTTGGAAAGCTAAATGACCTATTAGTAGGTCTAATTTGTCTACTCCTATCATATCTAGCTATGTCTTTATGATAATCTACAAATAACATGAAATTGCGCTGCCCGTTCTGTCGGTATTGCTCTCTCCTCTCCATATCTTGCTCATATCGTAACACATCGGCCTGATACTGTGTCGTGTCTTTTGGTATTATCTCCTCATCTCGGCTATCCACAGCCTATGTCCTCATGGAGTCAAGTCCTTCGGTGGTGGTATTGTTGCCAGTGGTGAAGGACGTGGTGGAAAGACCTCAGGACCATCCAAGTCCTGATCTCCAATCTGTAGGTCTACAAATTTATAGCCCTCACCAAATCCCTGCTATTGTTGCTCCTCCTCTTCTCCATATTCTTCATCTTCTAGCTCTTGGGCTAGCTCCGTTGTTTCTGTTGCTACCTGATCCTCTTGCCTTTTAGCCAACAACTCACTTCAAGCCTAGCTCCCTCAGCTCTCTATCTCTCCTCCTCGGAGTCTTGATAACCAGGTGGTGATTTCAGTGTGAGCATGAAAGCTTCATCCATGGTTGCTTGGGCCTCAATATCAAATTCTTCATCATTTCTCAATCACACTCCGGCCTTTAAGCACATTTGAGTGATCAAGATAGGAAACAACAATTTTTTGTATCTTTCTAACATGATAAACTCCCTTAAATTGTTGTAGATAATCTTCTTGAAGTTGACCCCCCTGTTTTGTAATCTCATAAAGACAAGCCGCTTTTGGCTTGTTAATTTCACCTTGCTGATAAGTGTAGTATAATTAAGCAACAAGAAAATATTGCCACATTCTATAAACTTTCCTAACACTCCCTTTCTTTATGTGCTTTGGCATATTCTCAGCTCCCTTAACCCATCCTTGTTGTCCTTGGACAACCAATGCTCTCTTTATGGCTCTAAAAGGTTATAGGTTATAGGGTCTCTCATATAACATATTTGGGAAACTCATTTTTGCTCCATAACAACTTAAGTGCTCCAATCCATAGACATTAATAATTTCACAACTATTAAAGAGAACAAAAATCCCTCTTACATTCACCGGCTCATCTTTGTTAGTGAACTTCGCATTAGCCTAAAACTCGTACGCAACCTTACTCACATCTTTAACTTAATTTTTCTAGTCTTGAGTGAGTTGCCCCCTTGCATAATGAAGTTATTCACTCTATTATCATACTTGGCTGACAAATTAATTCCTCGTTCACAAATGAACTCCCTATGTTGAATATTCTCATATCTCTCCTCGGCCTTTCTACAAATGAAAAATTTGGATTTAAATGGTCTAGGCTCTTCTGTGGGACCTCTTGAGGTGGATGCCTCAAAATCATTGCTCTACTTTGGCTAACTTGTTTCGATGTTCTTGCCATTTCTTCAAATTCAAATAACACAACAACAATGTAACTAGCAACTCGGGTCTTCAAATCATCTAAAAATCAAAATTTATATCACACAGATCATTCATATGTCAAATCATGCAAAAACATAGACAATGCCTCCATGGGTAACATTAATTCTCAATATTCACACAATCTTGCAAATCCTATCCAACAACCTCAAATCCACTATGCATACAATAACATCAAAATTTTCAAAAATTCAATGCATAACTTGATGAAATTGTAAATTTTACCTCAATGTCAGATTAATTTTTGGTGTAGAAAAATCTTCCAAGTCTTTAGCAATCCAAGCCCTCTAACTTTTCTCACAAACTAGAACCCTAATTTTCTTCGAAATCAAAATCCTCAAATTAAGCCCTAGCTTTCCAACTTGTACAAATCTACAATGCACTGGCCTTTTTTACTCTCAAATACTAGGAACTCTCTTATCTCACTTAGAAATGATCAAACTTTGGCTCTATAGGGATGTATGCTTGGTGGTTATGGTGGGGTTTTAGTGCAAGTGTGAAGAGTGAAGTGAAAATAGGGTTTAAACCCCTTATAACGACACCGACGCCATGTCATGACAGCGCCACCACTGCGTCGAGGACGTAAGACATTTCGAGCATTTAAATTGGTGTGCGACATATCCATTAGTGGCATGACATTGGCTGGGGCTCCCTTATCACATAAAACATTTTTAAACCGATGCCCATCAATGTTTATCGGTATGAATATCTCTCAAGGATCTCTCCTTTTGATAGGTTGAAGTCTCAGGATGAACTTGAGATTCGGTTATGGCTTCTTCGCAACCACCTTAGTGTCATTGCCTTTTATTGCTTCTTGGGGAGGTCCTTCATCTTTTTGCTTGGCCTTCTGTTGTTGCTTCCCCTTCTCTTTCTTCAAGGCATTGATTCTTTGTTTCTTGAAACCATCAAGTTCTTCTTGCCTCACTTCCGTGTTGTGCTCATGCATATCTTCATGCTTCCACATAGCCAAAGTGTTGACTTTTTTGTCTTGTACATCATTTTCTCTTGTCTTGGCACCTTTGTTGTTATAGTGCTCATCATGTTTGTGGCACTTATGTTCTCCTTGGGATTGATAACGGTGTTGCTAGGAAATTGTCCTTATATCCTCGAGTCCAAAGCTATAACAAGCTGACTATTTTTTCTCTAAGTTCTTGATGGATTGTGATCACTCATCATCCATCCTCTTCATGGCTTACTTCACTCCTTCCATCTCTTTCTCATGCTTCTAATGACGCTCCCTTTTACTCATGTCCATGGCTTGCAATTACTTCTTTGTTTCCTTCAATGAAGTCATCTTTTTGCTCTGCCTCAGCTTCCTCTGTTGGACTTGTTGATCGAAGCCTTGAGGTAACTTTAGTGCCTTATCAGGATTTTCGTAAGTGAAGTTCATGTTTTTGTTGTTGTATCCCTGATAAAACCGTTGAGGAGCCATTCTTCTCGGCCTGAAGTTGTTCCCGTAGCTTTAGTTGTTCATGAAGTTGATGTCCTCATACTCCATTCCCTGATGTATGTCCATTTAGTTAACTACCATGGCATTATGATTATTGGGTTGTTGTGCTACTTGTAGACCTTGGTGTCCCATCTTAAGTTTTTCCATTTGACTACTCAAATTTAATAGTTGTGCCATAATTGCAGCTTGTCACTCAATCACGTATACTCCTTCTCGTTTCTTTACTATAGAACAATTACCAAATGTAGAGTCTTGAGACATGAGATTAAGGAGATCCAATGCTCCATCCTCATCCTTGGTAAGTAGAGAGCCACCTGCTGTAGCATCTACTAGTGTTCTCATACTATGGTCTATCCCATAGTAAAAAATTTGGAGTTGTGCCCACTTTACGTATCTGTGTCCTGGACATCTCCTCAGCATCTCTATGAATCTTTCTCAAGCCACGCCAAGAGACTCGGTGTCTTCTTGCCTAAACTTATTAATCTCAAGTTTCTTTTTGCTGACCTTCACTGGGGGAATGAACTTGTCATGAAATCTTTCATTGATTTTCGCTCATGAGGTAATAATCCCTACATTCATCCCTTGGAACCAAGATTTAGCTTTTCCACCCAATGAGAATGGGAAAAGTCGTATCCTGATCACCTCCTTTGTAACTACGGTAATGTGCACGGTGTGACACTTCTCAAAGAAATTCTCAATATGTGGAACTGGATCTTTATTGGATAGTCCATTGAACAAGCTATTTTGTACCATGTTTATAAGAGACAGTCTCAGTTCGAACTCGATGGTTTTGGCTAGAAGCCTTATAACTCTGTTATAAGTCTCTTGAACTTCTGGCTTGAAGTAGTCATGAAGGCATCTCTGTCCTCGCACTCTATTTTGCACTACCAGATCGCCTGCGGGTTAGTTATTCCCTCGGCCCTGTTGTTGGTTTCTTGCTTGCTCCTCCGCCATCTTGATTCGTTTCTTTTTCTTTCCTTCGTTCGTTCTTTCAATATCAGGGTCGTAATGCACTGGGTCCTTCGCTCCTTTGCTACGGATGCACTAGTTATCCTTGAAAAGAAAACACAAAAGATCAAATGCAAAAAGTCAAACTTGAGACTTAAGCCTTTACTATTTTTTTGTTTTTATGAACTTGAAAGTAAAGTACTTTAAAAAAAACTTAGCAACTTCTCAATCTAACTAAGTAATACTAAGTCGCTACCTATTTAACTTTGAACTATTGGTAAGGAAATTCCCTTTTTAAATGGTTTTATAACTACACTAAACTAATATATACTATCAAGTCAATGCAATTTACTTTTAACTCTTATATTAAAACTATCTTAGTTCACAACTTTACTTAGGTATTAAAATACTATGCTTTTCAACCACTTTATCATCTTATTATGTTGTGTGCAATGCCTAATTAGAATAGATAGATTTTCTTTAAATCTACTTTAATCCACTGTCGTGACGGAAAAGATTCTAATGTGCAAACTAGAACTCCACCTATCAGTGTGAATAACGTAAGCTCGACATTGCTTTAAACTAGAACTCCACCTATTGTTGTGAATAAAATAAGCTCCACATTGCTTTAATGTTTCAAATCTTTAGATTCATAACCAATTAGGTTTACTATCTGTGCTTCCTTAATCAATAACTATCGCTCGATGTTGAGTATTTTATGGATGTATTGTCCATGTTCGGCTTAAAAGCTTCAATGGACATGATAACTTCTAAAACCTAATATTAATAAACATGTAATCAAGATATCTATAGCATTACGCTCAGAATCAATACAAATTCTAACCATTACACTTTTTATATTCAATTTCTACTCATGTTCATAGCATAGCATTTATACCATAGGATCCATTGATCCCTAAGATTAATAGACTACTCACACTTTATTGAAGCAAACATGCACATAGTGATATTCATTAAAATCATAGATATATTAGAATTAATTCAAATAAATTAATAAAAACAATAGCCGAATCACCACACGTAAGTCTTCAATGTATTTTCTCCACAAATCTTTCTAATACTCAAGAATAATGTACATCTATACTAAAATATATTAATGACTGCTAATGATTGATATGTGGTGAGTTTACCATGTCCTAATTTCTATTTATACTTCCTAATGACAACTAGAAACCTACTTTACAATTTCACTCGAAATAAAACTCTAATTTTCTAATTTCTTCAAATCTAGCGTTGTTACTTATGATCTGGAACTATGAGTACATTCCCACAGCGCCGCCACTATATGCATTTCTTTTGGCTCATGTGACCTTGGCGCTGTCACTATGATGTCTCGGTGCCGTCCCTTAGGCTCTACAACGCCGCCACTACACCAAGTCTTCAGTCTTGATTTCTTCACTTTCTTTCCTCTCCCACGCAGCGCCTTTCCTTCCCATGCTATGCCTTAGTACTCCATAGTGCCACCATGTGTAGCCACGACGCCAAACCTAATTTCGTGTGTTTTAGCTCTGTTTCTTCTCATTTTTGCTCATTTCATTCCTTTACACCTTAATTACCTGAAAATGTAATAACACCATTAATAAGAGCTCATTTAGGGATATTTATACTAAATATACTACTAAACTAACCGTATATATAATTCTAAATACTCACTTATCATTTGGTCTTATTTACATCGATTTTCTTGAAATATACATGTTGTCTTTATTAGGTACTTGAACGTTAGGCTTCGGCATGGGTTAAGTCTCGCTTTGTTTATCGAGGCTTTATTTGTGTTTCGTGCCAAATGATTCCTTAATTAGGACAAGGGTCGATATAGTTGGTATCGAGCCCTAGTTTCTATTTATTTGAAGCTAAGATTACTCTGATAAGTCTTTAATACCAGGGAATGAGGTTAATAAAAAGATACAAACTTTGACAATGTTATTTGTTGAGTTTTATATCTATCATATAGATATTAGACTATTTTTTCCATATGATAATCTTGATGGTTTTATCACTCTTATGTTTCTTAGAATATGATGATTACTGGTGGAGAAGGCCCTAATAGGCTTGAACATCAAAATGACCCCGACAGGGAGACAATGGAAGTAAAATATGGAAACCCAAATGTGAGAGCTTATCGAGGCTCACAAGAAGCAATTTGAGGATATGGCAGCTTTATTGAGAGCAATCACAACACAGCCTACACTAGTACCTACAGCTAGTCCTAAGATTAGCAGGGCATATGCAATTGTTCAACCTGTAGTTCAGCATGATGTACAACCAGTGGTTCAACCAGTCGTGATTCCTGAGGTTGTTCCTAATCATGTTATTAATGATGACACATCAGCTTTTTTGAAGATTTTGTACAAGTTTTACAAATATGATGCACCTAAGTTTGATAGGACCAAAACTATAGTCACTACTGAGGTGTGGATCAGAGAAATGGAAAAATAGCATGAGGATCTAAGGTCAAGGGTGAGTCACCGAAGGTGAGGTTAGCATCGTTCCTTCTAGTTAAAGTTGTCGAGAGGTGGTGGGCATCTCGAGAAGATATCTCGAGAGATTTCCACTTGGTCACAATTTAGGGGTATATTTTAATGTAAATACTTTTCTCGAGACTCAGTGAAAGACTAGAAGAGGATTTAGTTTCTTATGCTAGCTCGGGGTGACATAACAAAGGCTTGAGTACGATGATCGGTTCAATAAATTAGTAGAATATGCACCCGAACTTATGGACCAAAACTACAACAAAATGAAAAGGTTCATTACTAGGCTAAAGAGAAAGATTGGGAAGGTAGTGGCAACTACCTAACCTAAGTCTTATGCTGAGGCATTAAAGAAAGATTTGGAGTATGAGGCGGGTATCGATTCAGAAGATCTAATAGCTTTGCTTGCACCTCAAAATTTCCAGCAACTGCATCCATATTCTACCAAGGGTTCAGGGAGCAGAGGTTCCTTCAGTCGAGGGAAGAATAAGGAAGGGAAGAGATTGAGGACGAATGCCTATGGTGGTGGATATTTAGCACCTGTAGGTACTTATATATGTGCTCCCGTCCCTTCGATTACTCAGACTTCATTAGCTAAACCACCTCATCACAGTCTGTAGGTCAAGGAAAGGGAAATGGACAACAGGGGTAGCAGAGTCAAAAAACTGGGGATACTATCTAGGAGATGCGGTAAGCACGAGTCATTTTGCTATAATATGGATAGCCGCTCATGTGTAGAAGAACAACGATTCGATTGTTGTGGCTTCGTCAAGTCGGTAGGTAGTGTAGTGTTGCATTTTAGAGAGTAAGGTCATATTGAGGTGGATGCAAATCCCGAGGCTACTCGTCAACTTGTGGAAGGTATACTTCATGTAAAGGCCCAAATTAATTAAATTAATATTACCATTAATCTCAAGAATTAACGGTCGTAATTCAGGCCTTACGTGGAAAACTCGGCTGACTCGAACATGAGAACCGAAGGGTATATGTTATTTATAGGTGATGTTTTGTTTATATTGTGGTGTCAAAAATCATTATATTATTGTATTCCATCACATGTGTGTACATTGTTATCTAGCGAGTTGGTGCGAGGAGTGTTTGCTTCGGGATGCTTGTCAAGGTGCGGGGCACTGGATACCGGGTAGTCGGGGACTAGGGTAGTTAGGACTACTAATAATAACCCTAAGTGGACTACACGAATGTGCTTAAGTTAATTAAATTAGATCAAATAATACAAGGCCTATAGTTGGACAATTAAATTTAAGGTCATAGCTATACCTCGAGATGACCCTAATCTATTATCATAAAGCAAGATAAGTGTGAAATGGAGTCACAAATATGTGTGTATTGTTGGTGCAAATAAGGCTCTTTACATGGTCCGATAGATGAGTGAGACACCATTGATCAAAAGCTTAACTATAAAAGACACACTTAGTGCTCAAAATGAGTATGCAAGCCATTATGGTCAATAAAAAATTATGAAGAGATTGGTTGGAGAATCAGTGAAGATTTGGGCAGTTCAGAATCAAATTCATGGTCACTAATTCAAGGCAATCAAACTTCTCCATAATTTCTTCATCTATTCCATGAATATGAAGCTTTCATGCATTTAAAATTGGGGGTTTTCTTCAAAAATGAATTTGAAATGTTATGTGACTGATTCCTAAACTAAATTTTAGGTTTTCAAACTCTAATTTGATCATAATTGAAGCATTGAAACTGATTTTCAAAGATTTTTTATTCTTGGGTCAATAGGGGAATGCATGTCAAACTTTAGGGAAAACTTGATGAATAGATGAAATTGAACATAATGGATGATGTATATGTTGTTGTTGTTGGTGTATTTGGATAAGGATTTCGACCTACGATCATTTTGTGTGACGTTCACCATGATCCGGAGTTGAAAACCCCATCAAAAGTCCTAAATTTTTGTAACACAACAGCTTTGCCCGAGCTTGACGTCGTTTCGACGCAGTGCATGTTAACGCACAACACTAGGGCATTAGGCATGATGCCACCACAACACCAAGACCCTTGAAAACACTAAAATCTTATAATTCAAACTTAGGTCTTGGAAATCGGTTCTAACCAACCTAATTTGCCATAAAACACCAATTGGAACCTCAAGGGACTTGGGGTCTATGCTGTTATAGCTGGGAGTGTAAGCGGGGTCGGATTAGGTTGTTGTTTGGAGCATTAGAGTGTGATTTGAGGTGCGTAAAACCCATTAGAATGCTTCATAAAATTCATGATTTTTTGGGTTTCGAATTACATGTGTGACTACTGTTGGACACATATGGGTTTTCACTCTAAATTTGGTTATATATATATTGGTTGTGGCTATAGCCCTTGCACGGACTGCTTGTTTTAGCTCTCGTGTTGATGACAGTAGAATGTATCTACGACCATCAGGAAGGATTTAAGGTGTTATGTTGACTTGAAACAAGATCCGGAGGGGTTCACCCATTTACTTGTAGTTGGGGTTTAATCACTCTTGTAAGCTGCAAGTATATACTTGGTTCCGATGTACTGACCGGTTTTAGGTCGGGGTTATTTGCTCTTGCTTTACTTCCGAGCTCGCTTAATTTGTATGTATTGTTACATTACTCGTTGCTATTTTTGCATGATGTATGCTAGCTACATTCATGTGAGCATGACTTTTTGTTGCCAAATGTATTATTGGCATGTCTTGTAATTTTATCAGTTTTATTCATGAATATTATGTGGACGTCTCTTGGGATTTTACTCACTGGACTCGTTATTGTATTTTTTGGATGACCGAGTGCAAATCATTTGGCGAGCAAGGGCAAAGGAGTATTAGGCGACTACCTCTGAGTTTATTTGACGCCAGCTCGTGTATTGACTTACAGTATATATATTTATATTTTGTTGGGTTTTTAGGACTTGTGGAACACTGTTACATGTATATGGATCTTTTGTACATTTTCGCCTATGTGATATACATGCTATCCTTTTATTGGGCTTTTCACTACTTAAGATTGTTAAATATGCATAAAATACTCACATATTTGAAGACTTCTACTGTAAAACTTATTGTAACTTCGTAAATTAACGAACTAGCTAAATAAACTTACTAATCATTAATTGAAGAACAAATTGCTAGGTTAGAGATTATTGGAAAATGTGTAAGCAACCGGTTAGGTCGCATGGAATCATAAATAAGTAAGCCACTATGTTGTGGGGCTTGGTGACAGAGACCGACAATGTGGCGGTGCTCGTCATGCCTCGAGACTTGGGGCTGCCACACTTAATATTTATGGTAGAGATATGCATGCTTTGATTGATGCAGGATCTACAATTTCTTTCATTTATGGTGATATGGCTGATCGATTGGGGTTGAAACTGATTAAAGCTAGCACTATGCTGATCTTAACACTGTTGTCAGTAAGAAGATCTATCCGAACCTAATTTGCGAATCTTGTGTGATCAAGATTGGGGAAAATGAACTACCTATTGACCTTAGGGTTGTAAAATTCTTAAAGTTTGATGTGCTCTTGTGGATGGATTGGTTGGCAACATATCAAACAACTATTGACTGCTTCCACAAACGGGTTATTTTAAGATACCTAATATGGATTAGATTATAGTTTATAAAGGCTATAGTCCTACAGGAAGAGAGGCTACTTCTCAGGATATGGAGATTCTTGCCAGTATTGTTACGTTAGAAGAAATAAGACATGAAGAAAAGCTCAAGAATATTCCAGTTGTATGTGAATTTCGAAAAGTATTTCCTTCTGACTTGTCGGGAATCCCACCACCTCGGGAAATTGATTTCATTATTGACTTGATTCCTGGAACCAAACCTATTTCAATACCTCTCTATCGTATGGCTCCGAATAAACTCCAAGAGTGGAAGACTCAATTAAAGGAGTTAGCAAACAAGGAGTTTATTCATCCTAGCAAGTCTTCGTGGGGGCGCACCAGTTTAATTTGGAAAGAAGAAGGATGGAACTCTGTGGATATGTTTTGATTATCGTTAGTTGAATAGGGTTACCATCAAGAATAAGTATCCATTGCCTCGGATATATGACTTTTGACGACCCCAATTCCTATAACCAGGGCTGCATGGCCTAAACCATTGCCAAACCCCCTCGTGATAAACAACAAGTCGGGCGATGATCTAGGAAGCCTTAACCTGTGAAAATAACACAAGATAATCTATCAAAGACTACTAAGACATATAATTAGTGCGGAATAAAAGTATTCAAGTCTATTAGGTGCAGAAATAAAGTAGAAAGTCTTATAAAAGTTTACCAACTAACATATGGGTTTCACAAAGTCTACCCATGGTAAAGTCCCCTGTTTAATACAAAATATCTCAAAATCAATAAAAATGTAAATAAAACAACCTTGTTAACAAGAAAAGAGTTGTTCGCTACGACCTTGCCCTTTCCTTTATCCTGAACAACAACTGAGGTACTTGGAGGGGGAGAAATAATGGGGTGAGCAATATTTTAACAGGCTCAGTAAAGCAAAAGCCTACTTTATTCGCAATCATTCAAGTAATACCTAATGTGTAATAACCAGATGAACAAGGTTATTCTTCATTCCTACTATCATTCTAGTCTTGAAATGATAACATAAACAAGCATAGTAATACAAGACATAATGAAACAAAAGCCCAAACAAGATAGTCAATAAGATAACATGAATGCCATAAAGTCAACGAATTGGAAACGAAATACAAAGTGTGTGATGCGACAACCAATTGGATTTAACAATATCATAAATGATCCGGTTTCAACAGATTGGTGTTTAAACAACCAATTGGCTTCAATAATATATAATAGGACCCGACTTCACATATTGGTGTTCAAGCATAATCAAGGGAGATAACCGGTGGCTGACGGCTCTTTAGTCCGAGATACCATTTCAATTATTCAATCCAAGCACATCAGTTCCACATACATTCATAAATAGAGAGTTCAAAGGATAAGATGAAATGGAAAGATAAGATATATTCAACTTGATTCCAACAAGATATCAACCATTCACTATCATTAATTCTAGCATAACTAATAGCATGACATGATTGAAGATAAAGAAAACCACACTTACCTCAACCGCTCCTTTCTTAACCAAATCCTTAGCCTCGAGAAGTCCTTGGTGGTGTTCCTCAACTATCTATATTATATACACGCAAGGTAAGTTTCTACACCAAATTATACTCGTGACTTCCAACATGTTTTTAAGTTAGTTAAAGTCTTATTTTAAGTGATTTATCAATTCCGAGTTTTTAAGCTTTCCACAAGCTTTCCAATGTTGTTTGGAATATCGAAAACGGAGTTAAAATGAAGAAGTTATGCCATTTTTATAAACCAGTAAAAATCGGGTGACTGGCGTTGTGGCAGCACCATGGGTCTACTCATACAGCGTCGGGACAATGCTAGGACAACGTCAACACCATAGTGATTCCAAATTCTCATCACGTTGATGTCGTATGGTTTTCACACACGGCGTCGTGCATGTGTAGACACGGCGCCGAGACAGCGTCAACGTCGGGGAAGCCCAGAATTTTTCAGTTTTCTTCTTCCCAAACTCCGACAAATTCCCGACCCCTTTGGGACTTCAATGTACACTAACACTCCAAAATGAAAGGTTTTAGAAATCCATATCAATCAAAACCTTTTCAAATGAATTTTGTTCAGAAACACGTAAGAATTCAAAGTTTTGTCACGAAACCTTTCCAAATCTGAAAATACTATTCAAATTTTGAAAACATGATTTCAAAACACCACAACCTCGGATTTAAATCATCATCCCACTAGAAATCATGTGTTCATAACCAATTCTAGTCAAATCATCAATTTTAACTCTAAATCAATACATATAATCATTGGAACCGTGAAGAACACAAGTTGAAGTGTGAAAACCTTGTAAATTCACTTTGAAAACTTAGGGCAAACCAAAATCCGAGATTATGTACACACTATCAATGATTTCCATTCAAGATTAACAAATTGGGTTGTGAGATTTATCTTGTTTTACTGATTACCAACTTGTGGAGATGATTTTAGTTCTCTAGCACTCCAAACCTAGCCTCCACATTATGTGTATTAAAAAGGATTATAGCTAGGTTGTAATTTGTATTTATGTGTCTCAAGACCTAGGGTTTAAGTGACCAACTCCTTACCCTTGATCTTATATGATGCTTATTAGTCCTAGGACTATCCAACGTCCCTACCATCTAACTTGGATTTTTACGAATTTACCCTTACTTGTTCCACAAGTAAATATTCTATTATTAATAAATAATACACATAAATAGGCATATTAACACACAAAACCATATTTAATTATTTAATTATCCTAAATATGAGTTTATTCCTAAATTTGGGGACGTGGGCATCACATGACTTGTTCGATCAGTTGAAAGGTACCAGATTTTCTCGAAGATTGATATGAGGTCTTGTTATTATCAATTAAGGATTACAGATGTGGATATCAAGAAGACTACTTTCAGCACTAGATATGGGCATTTTCATTTCACTATGATGCCATTTAGACTCACAAATGCACTAACGATGTTCATAGGTCTCATGCATCGAGTCTTCCAGCCTTATCTAGATCAATTTATTATTGTTTTCATAGATGATATTCTTATTTATTCGAAGACTCGGAAGGAGCACGAGCAACATCTCAGAGTTACTCTACAAACTCTAAAGACTCATAAGTTGTATGGTATGCAGAGTAAGTGTGAATTTTGGGCTTCGGAGGTGAAGTTTCTTGGACATGTGGTAAATGCTAGTGGCGTATCCGTTGATCCGATGAATATTAAGGCAATTCAGAATTGGCATGAGCCTACCATAGTGTTAGAGATACAAAGTTTTCCGGGTTTAGCTGGTTATTACAAAATATTTTTTTAGGGTTTCTCTCGCTTCGCTTTGCCACTTACATAGCTAACTCAGAAGAATATGGAATTTATATGGTCTCAAGAGTGCAAGAATGCCTTTGTAAAATTGAAACATGTTTTGACTACGACACCTGCTTTGGCATTACCTCAGCAAGGAAAGAGTTAGTTATTTATACTGAAGCTTTTAATCCAGGCTTGGGTTGTGTACTGATGTGGGAAGGCATGGTTGTGTTATGCTTCCAGGAAACTCTAGAATCATGAGAACTATCCTATTCATGATCTTGAGCTCGCAGCTGTTGTGTTTGCATTAAAGATCTAGAGGCATTACTTGTACGGCGAGAAGTTTATTGTGTTTTCAGACCATAAGAGTCTGGAATACTTTTTCACTCAGAGTGAATTGAATATGAGGAAGCGTCGATGGCTCGAGTTGCTCAAGGATTATGATTTCACTCTGGAATGCCACCCAGGTAAGGAAAATATTGTTGTTGATGCCTTGAGTAGGATGAGAACAAGTCGAGATAATGTTGCTACTGTGAAAGCTTCTCAGTTTTGTCTTTTTGAAGAAGTCTTGGTACTGATGATCTAAGAAAGTCTAACTGGCAAATCATTGACTGGGATTTCTAGTTCAGAGGATACAAATATGTTCTTTTATGCTTAGATTAGAGCTAAGCAAGAGATTATTTAGAGGGTAGTTATTTTTCGAAAAGTTGATCAGATTACTTGGTACGTCGGTGTTTACCTATGAGTATGGATTATCCCGATTAGGTAGCTTCAGTGATTATGAATTACACTTCAAATGTACACTATGGATTCCAACTAAGGAATATCTCTGCAAGAGTTACTTCAAGAATCACACCGATCTCTTTATGTTATTTATCCATGAAATACCAAGATGTATCGTGATATGATACGTATCTATTAGTGGTCTGGGATGAAGTCTAACATACCGGAGTTCGTAAGGAGATGTGAGATATGTCAGCAAGATAAGGCTGAACATCGGAAACCTAGAGGGTTATTACATTCCTTACCTATTTCTGAGTGAGAATGGGAATATATATAAATGGATTTTCTTTTTGGTTTACCTTTGACTCAGCGTTTACATGAGGTGTTGAGACATCATGGTGTTCTGGTGTCTATCACTTTGGACAGAGATACGAGATTCACGTCCAGGATATTTTGTAAGTTGCAGAGGTAGCAAGGAACCACACTCAACCTTAGTATGTCATGTCATCTTAAGACTAGTGAGTAGACTGCGCGATTGATTCTGGTTCTTGAGGATATGCTCTAAGCTTGTGTCTTAGAATTTTGTGGTAGCTGGGAGAAGTACATTCTTCTCTTTGTAAGTTCTCTTATAATAACAGTTATCAAGCCAGTATAGGTATGACACCTTTTATAACTTTGTATGGTCGACATTTTCATTCACCTGCGTGTTGGGGTAGAGGTTGGAAATACAATTTTGTTAAGGCCCGAGTTGGTTCACGACTACACAAAGCGAATTCAGCAGATCCTTCAGTGTATGGCTACAACTCATGTCAGATAGAGCGGTATGCAGATAAGCACCACAAGTTCCTGAGGTTTTCAAAGGACGATTACGTTATTTTGAAAGTCTCGCCTATTAAAGGGCTTTACCAGTTTAGATTGAGAGGCAAGCTAGCTCCTAGATTTATCAGACCTTTCATGGTTAAGGAAACTAGTTGCTTACTAGTTAAAGTTACCTCCACAATTAGCTGGATACACAATGTCTTTCATGTCTCGATGCTTCGCAAGGCAGAGACCGAATTCACCCCAAAGTTGACTAGAATGAATTCAATTTAAGGGAATATCTATCATAGGATGAACAGCTGATTCAAATTCTTTATCGAAAGATTCAAAAGCTGAGAACCAGAGATTCCTTTGGTTAATGTCAAATGGCAGTTCCACGGGGATAAGGAGCTAACCTGGGAGTAGGAATTGTATATGATGAGGGAGCAATTCCACTTTCTCTTCGGGACTACAGGTAACTTTATGTTTCCCTTAATTTCAATGATGAAATTTCTTAGGTGGGGAGAAGGTAACGACTCGTATCCTTAACCCAGTGATTAGCACTAATCTGAACGCTAATTAACCCGAGTTACACTCGTGGTTAAGCCCGACTTGTTTGGATTTGCATGTGTGTGCGTTTGTGTGTTGTTTGGTGTCTTAAACAAATAAAAATCAAAGTTATATAAAATTGAATCAAATAAAAGTCATAAACCCTCAGATAGGCTTCGAGATATGTATGTGGTAATGATGTGTGTCACTTTAAGTGACTAGACACGTGATCTACCTCGAGGTGCGTGCATAGACCTCTAATTGATGATCTATGGATAGGCATGAGAGGATGAGGTGGATGCATTGAAGCACCTAGGTGGCAATTATTTAAGTTGGTCAAAACATAAATAGGAAACAAAGATGAGATTAACCTCATCTAATCCATTTGAATGAAACCAACAATAGATGGAGAGCTTGGTAGAGTAAGAGAAGAGTTGAAGGATAAAATCAGTAGTGATTGGAGCTTTAAGTCTAAGATTAAGCCATCTTCATCTTCTTTCTTGAGTAAATGGTAAGCTTTTTCATCTCTCCATCGACTTTCTCATTCAAATGAAGGGTTTAAGTAGGGTTTTAATTGGGACAACTGTGGCTAGGAGTTATGATTAGTTGGGTGATAAAGATGGGTTTATTAGAACCCATCTACAATGAGAAACCATGTGTACAAGTTGTTCGTCACTGCCGACACACTTTATGTGTTTCAATGCATGAATTGAGACCAAAAGTGATGGAAAATGGTGATTGGGACAGGGACATCATTAGGTGATCCTAAAGTGAGATATTTAGGTTCATTTGAAGTCGTTAAAGTTGAGAAAAACAACTTAGGAAAGCTGTCATAAGTTCTTTCCCATCTTCATAGTATGTTCATATTTTTGGTTCATAATGAGAAAAGTTTGGACATGAATCTCATGTTTTAATAATCCAAATTATAGTTGGATGCTTTATACATGTGTTATACATTTTATAGGGTGTTCAAGTGGGAATGGAGTTGGTAGCCTTTAGATAGGTGCAAGAACTGTTGTCCTAATATAGCAACTCGCAACAACATAGGTTCAACAATTTTCAAATCGTTCTTTGAGTTTTTTTGGGATTTTAATTGAGAGTCAAAGGGATATTTATTCTTAAACATCTCTAAATGAAAATAGTAATCGATACCAATTGATTGGTTTTAGGTCATTAATCCAGGGGAAACTAATCAAGACGTCCGTGACTTAGATAAAGTCAGAAAAACTAGGAAGTGCAACCAAGGTAAATGAGAATTCACTTAGTTTATCTTTTATGCCATGTTTATAGTTATATTTAGTTTCATATAGCTTATGGACTGGGTTTGGGGGCCTTGTACTGGAATATATGTTTAGTAACATGTAAAAGTGAATATGCAAGATAGGTCTATGACGAAGCTCCCGCAAAGAGTTCGGTTGGGATATCACTAGGCATGTTGGACAGCTAACTTAAGATGGAATACATTATCAGGACCACACAGCGGCCACTGTGTCGGTCAGGTTTGGTATTCTTGTGTATGTTAGTTCCCAGTCCTTATTTTCTAACTTATTTTCGAATGATTGCCAATACATTAGCAAATTTTAACTGTTGATATCCATCCTATTCTATCTATTGTTAATTCACTTCCGTTATTACCTTTTGTAGCTATTATTATTCATTTAGTTATTGCAAATGAGTTAATAGTGGATAATGGATGGTTTAAGTGGAATTGCATTTACTGAGCCAGCTGAATGCTCACTCTTTTTTTCAACAATCCAGGTACCTCGGCTAACACTCAAGACAAGAGAAAGGGCAAAGCTTAGGAGTGTCGGCGTCCTTTCTTTGTATGTGGTGAGACTCTAATTGTTTATATACTATTTGAGGTTTTGATATAGTACTATAATTATTATCACATGGATGAGACCTTGTATCTTTTTTGCTTTATCTTATTTCGAAAAACCTTGATGTTTAAGTATTTCGCCGTTGTTCACTTTTATTTACATCGGTTTCTCGAGATATACAAGTTGTCTTTATTAGGTGCTTAAGGTTAGGCTTCTGGCATGGGTTAAGTCTGGCTAGTTTATCGAGGCTTAATTCACGTTTCAGGCCGAATGATTATTTAATCAGGACAGGGGTTACTACACCAATGATATGCCGCGACATAACCAATTGCACAGATTATATACTATTGGATTGTATAGAAGTCGCTCCCGTCAAAATATCATTTCCCAAGAAAAAAAATTGGGACCAAGGCCTCCTTTCGTTTATTTTGTCGATGGCAAATGCCACAACTCCCACGTCAGTCGTTCGTGTTCACTTTGAGACGTGGGCTTACACATCGAAATTCAAAATATGATGGGATGTAAGAGATGTACATTGAGGTGTGCTGTTAGGGAGTGTTATTACATAAATTTTCTTTGTTAAATTTCCTAGGAAGTACCATACAATTGAGATAGAGAGGTAGAGACATAGAGGTGATTTAATGAAGAGGGGCAGCTGTCATAATTTCCGACTTACCGTCACGAAGATAGCTTAATTAGCGGACCCTAAGAGAATTACCTTCCTCTATAGAGAGAAAATTGGGGGTGTTAACTCTTAGAAAAACTGATTCTAAACTCAAACCAAACAAAAAAATGTCAACCTCCATGAAAGTTAACCAACTTTCTCCAACTTTCCCATCTAGAATCATTATGCTAGGACGAGTAGTTTCAATTCTCACTAGTTTCGGTTTACAATGGACTAAGAGTTAGATTTTAGAGGAAGTTTATACAATATATGGATAACTATCAAAATTAACACAAACTTTCACCATTTTTTAAAAAAATAACACAAACTTTTAATTTCGTTATTCAATATTTCTTCACAAATTTTTTCCGGTTAACTTGAACCAACTCAAAAATAGCAAAATCGAAAAAATACATAAAAGAAAAAATGAATTTATACATATTTTCTCTCAAAGCAAAAAAAAAATTGAAAACAAAAATCTTATTGAAAGATCCTCAAAAAAAAATCCTATTAATAGAAAGGATGAATCATAGTCAGACATTTGCAAAAATCTAGACTCACATATTTTCCTCTTAAGGCAGATGAATTTTTTAGTTGTTAATAAAAAAAATTAAACCTAAAAAAGTTGATTAGATGAAGATTTTTTGGGTTTTTGTTGAGCTGGTTCAAGTGAACTAAAAAAAAAATCGATTCATGTTTGTTCGGTCAATGCTCAAAACCTTAAAATCGCGCTGGGTTTTAAAATTGATAAATTGTTAAAAGTTTTTGTTATTTCTGACAAAAATGAAAGTTTATGTTATTTTTACAAAAATGACAAAAGTTTGTGTTGTTTTCTATAGTTAACAGTAAGATGTAAAAGGTATTTTCGTGTGTTTTGTCTTGGATTTCACGTTTGAGAAATCTTTTTTTTCGTCTATCTCGGCCTAGCATGTCTGAAATTCATGCGAGCGCCGCTATGGGCACCCCGCCAATTTGCAAAGGCACCCATTTTTTGTCGTTTTTTTCTCCTCTAAATTTTACTTTGATTTAAATGACAAATTTGCCCCTTCATATATACCCTCAACAATCCCACAACACACTTTTGAACAAATTCTGAGGCACCCCACCTTTTTTGTCTCTCATCTCTAACTGTTTTTGTGTTGGAAATAATGACATGATTTGGTTTTTTATTGTAGGGTTTGGTAGATTCGCCTTTCGAAGTTGTTTTCAGAGTAAAATGATGAATGTACCACAATGGTGCAAGAGGAGGTATAAGAAGAGGTATTTGTTGATGTTTTTTGTGTTTTTTTTCCATTTTTTTCATGTGTTTGTTCGATCACGATTATTTCAGCCTCGCAGGATCGTGACTTGCAACTAAGTCACGATATGTGAGAACCGAGACTAATCAGGACATCTCGGTCAGGTGTGACCGAGACATGTTGCAATGTCTCGGTCATCTTATACCGAGACTCTTCCATATGTCTCGATTTTCAATGACCGACACTTAGTGTTAAGTCGCGGACTTGTAATTCCGAGAATGTGGTTTTAGGGTTTTTTTGGTGACTCTGATGTGTATTGGTGTTGAGTCCTTAAGGTTCAATGTTTGTGTTGCAGGTAATGCCAGTTTTGACTTTATTTCTAGACTACGAGGATGCTTTCACTCCTTGTAGGCCATTCCTATCTAGAGAATCGGCTATTTCATGGCTTCAAATGGTTGGTCGTGCGAACAAGTTTGTGTTAGTAACAAAGCACTCTGATGTCGGAGGGATTAAGTGCAGGGGAAGGGTCAAATTTGCATGTGAGAGGTCCGGTACATTTAGGGGGATGTCATAAAGACTAGGGAAAGCCAAAACTGCAAAACTTGCTTTGAAACCAGGAACCAAAGAGGAAGAGAAAAATACAAGGACTCAAACTGGTACGAAGAAATTTTGGTGCCCTTTCCTTATTAACATCAAAGAAAATGTGGGTTCTTTGTGGTACATCAATGTCATGCGTAGGAGGCATAATCGAGACCCCGCCAAAAACTTGGACGGCCACTCATTTGCATTAAGATTAGATACGGGTGAGCAGGTGGTTGTAGTGCAAATGACTAAGGGGAATGTTAAGACAAGAGATATCCTCAACACGTTGAAGCAAAGGGATGTAAATAATATTTCGACTATGAGACAATATACAATGCAAGACATGATTGCTCCAAATTGCTAATGCGACATGATCTTTAAAGAAAAGAAAATTTTCATCAATTATATGAAACCCTTAATTTAGTAAGTACTCTATTCAATGAAACTATATATACATCATTGCTCCAAATCGCTAATGCGACATGATCTTTAAAGCTCTTTAGCAATGATCCATCTGAAGGACAACTGGGCAAAGGAGCACGAATTTCTGATTGCTCTTGTGACTCCCCTTCATTCCGACTACCTCCACCACTAGTACTCCCACCCACATTACTACGATGCCTACTAGTGGTGTCAGCTGGTGCAGATGACTCACTGCTACTAGACTCTGATGTATGATCCTCAACTTCACCTCGGGCAATAACAAGATCTTTGCGTCGACGCATGTCGACGTTGGAACCCTCACATGCAATTCAACATTCTTTACCCGATTAGCAGTACTCTTTCTCTTTTCGATAAGACGCAGTCGGGGGTCTCCGGCCGCCTCGCTCGTAGTTACCCCTCGACGCGTCAACGCTAACCTCCTCCCTAGTCATTGTGGTCTTGGAACGAGCCATACCTGATAAGACAATAACATGTAAGCACCTACAATAGAAACAAAAATAAACTTAAAAAAAAAAACAGACAAAATTCTACCATTTTTTTACAGTCTCGGTCAAGTAGGTTCGAGAAAAGAACACTAATCTTAGTGGTCTATAACCGAGACATTGTTCCTAGTCTCGGTATTCGACAACCGAGATAGTTGGAGCAGTCTCGGTTGTACATAACCGAGACTAACCAAATTACAGATTTTGAACTACTTTCGGTATGTGGTGACCGAGAGTAATCCATGTGTCAGTGTACTTGGGATAATACTACATAACCACAATCTCGGTTATTGTTAACCGAGACAATTGAAGATCACATATACTACAACTTTCAGAGATTACCCCCGAGCCTATAAGGTGACTCTCGGTAGTAAGTAACTGAAACACTACAATAACTACAAAAGACCTACGTCTCGGTCATGCTTACCCAAGATTGTGCTCATCTTCTCGGACCTGTGTGGCCGAGAAGCACGGGTTTGCAAATTCAACAACCTAGCAGACGAAATACACAAAACAAACCAAAATCAAACCAAAATCTATCAAAATCAAGTTTATACATACCTATAACTTGTCGAATAAACTCCTCCTCTAACTTGGTACCCTAAAATCGAGCCCTAAAACGTGCCAGACAACTCGAGATCTCTCAAACTGGAAGAAAACCACCACTTCAAAGAGTGAGAATCGATGAGAACGCACGAAGGAAGCGAAGCGATTGCACTTGCCAAGGATCGAGAATGTGATCTAGGGTGGGGTGCACTTGGGGGCAATTTCGGGATTTCATTCAAATTTTTTGGGTGCCTTTGGTAAACTACTTGGCGCCCTCATCAGTGGTGTGCCTTCACTAATTGGTGGGGTGCCCATAGCGGCGCTCAATTCATGCGTAGGATTCTAATTCAACCCAACCAGAATACATCACATGAACATGAAGTTCGATCGCACGACAAGACCAATTAGTTGCATCCGTTAAGACACCCGACTAGACAAAACTGCGTCGCAATGGAGAGGGACAGGGCCATAGCAAATCCCTCCCTCAAAACTAACATTGTTTCCTTACCAAATACCACTATTCTTCAAGATACAAGAAGAGAAAAATCCAGTGTCTACTCAAGTTGTATACTTCACTTTATATACTTCCCAAAATTGAATACAATGTCGAGACTCCACACTATCTTATTTGAATGTACAGAAGAGAACAAGAAAAAAAACGAAAACCATACAAGCGCCATTGTTGAAAAAAATGTTGTGTCGACGTTCCTTCACAAATATTGAGATCATATCATATCACATGACCAAGTCCCAACTCATCTTCAATGTCATCAACGTCTTCAAATAGTTTAAGAAAACGAGCCTGTTCCCTCTGCCTTTTCTTCTTCTGCCAGTACTTATATGCAGCTACTGCTGCAAAGAAAGATGCAACTAAAACCAATAGACCTGTTAGGATTGCCACAAACACGCTTGCTCCCTTTTTCTTGTCCTCTCTGTTGTGTGAGTCAGAATTATGAGTAGAACCTTCAAGGCATCACAACAAGAAAAGAAATATTCAGAATAAGCAAGGAAGTTATCTTACACTAATACAACCATATTATTCCGTGTTACTTTTTGTTTGTTTGTTTTTTTCTTTTTTTTTTCTTTTTTTCAGTATTATATACAACAAAGCTGGCCAAACACGGATTCGGACGGTTCGGGAAGATGGATGGAGGGAGCAAAAGGGGAAATACTAAGCAAAAAACTTTGCCTTAATCATCCAAGCATTCCATACATTTAGGCTTGGGAACAACGAAAAGTATCTGCTTAGACTTTGTTTTATAAATTTGTCAACAGTTAAATGTTGCATCTAATACAAAAGCATGACTAAAGTCCTCTATAAAAAGAAAAAGCATGACTAAAGATGTACAGTTCAAAAACCTAAGGAGAACAAACTGACCTCCAAGTTGCATGCATTGAGAACACAAAAACGTAGCATTAAGTTCCTTCTCCTTGAACCTAACATATTTGCCATCAGGGGCCGCAAAATCAGAAGGGCAGAACTCCCATTCATCAAATACATCATCTGGTGTTACGGTATCCTCCTCGTAGAAACCACACCGCTTGCATTTCTTATCTGGAAGCTCTGTCAGTGGCTGCAGATTGACAAAGTTTTTGTTAGCTAAGAACACCATTATATAGAAGGCGAGCAACTTAATCCTTTGAAGTCCAGGCAGACAAATTGAATTCTAAGTGATCAACCACCACAAAAGAAAGATGCATGCAAATAGCATGTATTTGACTCAGATTCTAGAAGACTTCCAGCTTCAATCAGAAAGAATGATCTCTAATAATGAATGTCTCTAAATCTTCGAATTTGATAACCTAACATAATTTCCCAAATATGTGAAGCAGTTGTTGCTCAACGACTGCATGAGATTGCCCTCAAGCACCTAGGAGAGAAAAAACTTACGGATGAACTGCCACATAATAAGGAAGTTTCAAATACTTTCTAGCAGTGCTAGCTTATAGAAGCCACCTTTTCACTTAGAACATACCTGCCATGACTCTTCACCCTTGAAAGCGTACAAGTAATCTGCTTGTTTCACATCAGGCAATACTGTCTTGTTCTCTCCTTCACAACGAAAATAAACTTTTGGTTTTGCAGTAAACAACTCATGGGTATTATATATTTGAATTGACTGAAGCGTAACAACTCCTGCAGAATAGATTCCTGCAATGGACACATCATCAACAATCGGATCACTTCAACAAAATACACATTCAGATATTTGAAAGAAATGGTAAAGTAACTAAAGTTACATCTTAAAAGTAACTTGTGTTTAACAAACTATCTCATGTAAGAAAAAAAAAAAAAAAAAAAAGAAATATAATCAATAATAGTTAAGTGGAAAATGGAAGGTTGCTAAAAGCATCCATTGCTTTGGATTCTAATAAATGGAATGCAGGCTTCACTCCTAGATTGAGCTATAGAAATCCTAATCTTTTTCAGCATCACATCTGCATAAAGCAAGGGAAAGATTAGTCAGTGAGATGTTGGGATTATAATTGGTTAGACGACACTATTTAAGAGTCTCTGTTTCCTAAAGTGTATGCTTTGTCCGCTCACCATGGTATCTGGTCACACTTTATCTACCAACCACACCAACCTAACGAAAACTAGAGCAAAAAAAATTTAATGTTTACAAAACAGATTCCCATCTAGGTTTTAGGAGGAAAGATATGAATTACTTAACCTCCCAAAGCATAATATACTCGCTCCCAAGAGAGAGGACGGGGGAGTGTTCATTGAAATCATAAGGTCATTTTACCCTATGTTATCCAAACCCTTCACTCTAACTCTAACATACCCACACTTGACAGCCATACAAAAGTCCAAGGGAGGTAGCACATATTTTACCCATAAATTTCTCTTCCATCACCGCATTAATAGGCCCAGTTTTGACTCCATCAAGCATTCTCACGGAGTCATGGTTCATGAAGGCTATATTCCATCTACAACAACAACAAGCAACAACAACAACAAAGCCTCAATCCCAATTAGTTGGGGTCGGCCACACAGATCGAACTCTTCTATTGCGCTCAATTTAGTACAATTGATGGCTTGCTTTCCAAATCCTTTAATTCATTTCTAAACAATGCTTCCCAAGTTATCGTCCGACTACCCCTACAATGCCGATTGTCGAATTTCTTCAATTTTTATTAAGGTCATGTTTGATTAGACGGAAAAGAAAAATGTTCCAAGGAAAATGACAAATTCTGTAGAAAAATGACATTTTCATGCGTTTGATAGCCAAAATTTTCTCGTGGAACATTTTCTCACAATTACCAACTTTCCATATTAAGACTAATATATTTTCTTACCTATTATGGTGGGCAAATTGAGTTTTCTATTGAGAAAATGTGAGTTTCCATGTTAAGACACATTAAATTTATATTTTCAATATGAAAATTAATATATTTAATGTATATGGTAAGTTTTCATATTTATTTCAAAATTTGTTGTTGGTGAGTTTTGAGGGAAAAAATTCTTATATGTGCAATCAAACACATTAAGGAAAATTTTCTTTTGAACATTTACTAGGGAAAACTTTTTTAAGAAAATATTCTTTTCTTATGAAACATTTTCTTTGTAATCAAACATAGCCTAAGTTGAGTTTTCTAAAAAGGGCATTTGTAGGCTGTCTTTGGAGGTGTTCAAACCACCGCAACCGCCCTTCCCTAATCTTCGCATCAATTGGTGTTACTCCTACTTTTCTTTGAATTTATATATTTCTTATTCTATCTTTACGGGTTTTATCACACATCCACATAAGCATCCTCATTTCCGTTGGTTGTCACCTTATCTCAACCCTCCTCCATTTTTCGGGTAAGGATAATAGTTTTGGGACCCTCCTCCTTTATCCGGACTTAAGACAGGCTATGTGGCGCAGACAATGTTCCACATAGGCGGAGTTGCTATATTTCCATTTACGATAAAGGTATTTGGTTAGATTTAGCTACATGGTGACCTGAACTCATTTGATAACTTGCAACAAAGAACGCACAAATTTGCATTTCACTAAACCATTATCACCTCTGTATGATGAATATTAAATGGTGGAGCACTTAGTTTTTTTAGTGTAATGTAGCTTCTCAAGTCTGGAGAAGGTGGAATGTATTTATTAATATCCATGAATAAAATAAAAAACATGGGAAGATATCTTAATTAAGAGAGGAAGAAGAATTACAGGAAGAGCCAATAGCTTTCACGTCTTGAATTCCTACTTCTTTCTTTGCCTTTCAATAATACACAATCTTCATTGAGGATTTATCAATACCTCCTCCATTAGAAGTCACCTTCTACTCAATGTGGAAAGAAGGGAATTACACAACAATTGCTGTAACTGGTTCCTAAATAGCCACAAAACTACCACTTAATAAGCACTCAACACGACCAGTATGAATTTGTAGTGCATCGTCGTGACTAATGGTTTGGGTCGTTCTTTAAATACGAGGTTATTATGGATTGCAACATAATTATTTTCTATAATGTTCACTTATGCTCTATCCATCACGTGGGCGCGATCTGGGGCATAACCATCTTCTTTGTTGTTCAACTCTCTTTTACCCAAAAGGGTAATAATAATAAGGCCCCAAAGGGTAAGGGGACCACAACAATACTTTAGGTGTGTCAGAGATTGCAAGTAACTTACAAGAATAGTTGTGTGCGCAAGCTATAATTTGTATAAATAGAGTTGTGTAGTGTAACTCTAGGCATTGAGAATTATGTTGGAGTAATAGGATCGACTATTAAAGGAATTTGGGAAGAGAGTTTGGAGTCTGTCCAGGTTCCTTTTTTTTTTTTTGAATATGGTGACTATCTTGGTTCTTATTGTTTACTTTGGTTCTGATTTTTGGATTTGTACTTCATTGCAAATTCAGTCTTATAAAGATCATCATGGCATTGAAATTCCTCGAACTTCTCCAGACTTCCCTAAATTATTTAGTTATTTTTTTCATAACACCAAATTAAGAAAAAATGTACACACAAACAAAATTTTATGAGTTTTCATACCAAATTAAGGGAAAATAGACATAACTTGCGAATCTTAATGCTAACTTACAACAAAAAGATAATACAATTGATGTCAGTTTTTTCAAAAGACATTCCTAATTAATAGAAGCGCATGCACATTAGATAATGCAAAAATAGGAAATAGTATCAAGTATGATAATGAATTCTAACTTATTGCCATAAAACGAAAGAGCTGATATTTAAAAGAATGAATAAAACCATTAAGATTGAACTTGAAAACTTTTATATCCAATATAAAATAAAAGAAAAGAAACATTATAACAGAACATGCCGCCCTTTGAAAAAATTATTGTCTTGCTAGCCCTTAGAAGGACTTATCTCAACTTCTCCTCAGTGTTGCAATTTTGCAAAAATTCCTTACATCGAATTGCACTTCCCCGAATTAATTCTGAATTTTAAGCGACCAAATCATAGCCGAAATCGAATTTCAATTCTTATATAATTCTTGTACTGGTTTGATTCAAGTTCAATAAGAATTTAGGATCCTCTCAAAACATGAACTTAGCTTTAATCAAATTAAAACAATAAAAGGAGATGACTGTATGCTCATTCCCTCACTCTTGTCGTCTACAACTTTCATAGGGTGCTTTTGCCAACAGTTATATATATTTCCATGAAACCACCAAATATCATTTACACCTATGATTAACACTACGCTCAACTTTTGTAGACTACAGTTTAAATTGGTAACATAAACTTTTGTTTAAGACTTAAAGTAATATAGAAACAACAACTATTGGTGAAAGATGACTTACCAATAATCGGTTGGTCCGGGTGGCAAGTGACCCTGTTACCCTTAAGTGAGCTCTCAAGTTTAAGTCTCGTAAATGAAAAGGAACTGGGTTAGGAAGGTCGCCCCCTGTATAGGGCCCGACAGTTCCCTAGTGTGGAGTAGTCAATGCGACTGGCTTTGGATACCACGTGGGAAACCAAAAAAAGTCAATATGACTTTTATTGATCAATCAAAAATGAAAGAAAAGTTTAACCTCCTGTTTGTCAAGATTTCTTTTCAAGCAGTTGACAATGCCACTAAAGAACTAGAAATGAACAAAATAGCAAGTTGTACTAGATTATTATAAAAAATGAAGTTATATGGCAAACCTGTCTCATAATAGAAAAAACAATGGTGAATAAGTTATAGATCAAACTGTTCTTCATCAATTCTAGGTACATAACCTAAACATTTCATGTTGTCTATTAAGCTATCAATCACAGACAAGATTTCATTCATCTTGGGGTTTGAATTGTCTTCTACTCTAAACCTATAAACCTCGTTCTTGATCTCGACCCAACTATATCCAGGGTCTGTCTTTAACCCTCCATCTTTCATCCACTTTCTCACTCTTGCTGCATCATCCCAACATTGTGCATACGCATAAAGGTTTGCCAGCTGAACATGGGTCGCCGCACAAGTTGGATTCAATAGCAACATGTTCTTTGCGGCCTCAATTCCAATCCACACATTCCCTTGAAGCTTGCAAGAAGACAATAATGAGCCCCATATAATTGCATTGGGACGGATAGACATCTTCTTAATGAACTCGAGAGCCTCTTGAAGCAATCCAGCTTTGCCTAGAAGGTCTACGATACACGAGTAATGGTCTAAATCCGGTACTATTCCATAATGAAGCATGGATTCGAAGCAAAGACGTCCTTTTTCTATAAGACCAGCATGGCGGCATGATGAAAGGACTCCAAGAAATGTAATAGCATCAGGTTGAACTTTTTGATTCTTCATCTCCCTAAGTAAATGTATCGCGTCATCCGCGAGCCCATGTTGGGCATATGCAGAAATCATAGAGTTCCATGAGATGAGGTCCTTCATTCCTAACTTTCGAAAGAGGTAAAATGAATCTTTGACAAGCCCACTCTTTGCATACATTGAGATAAGAGCATTGACAACATGAGTGAATGAGTCAAATCCCATTTGAATTGTTTGACAATGAGCGATTCTTCCATGCCCAAGAAAGCCACTTTCAGTGCAAGCACTTAGGAGAATTGTGTAAGTTACATCATTTGGTTTAGAGCTTGAAAATTTCATTTGACGGTAAACCTCTACACCCATTTCAAGTTGTCGGTTTTGTGCAAACCCGTCAATCAGTGCTGTCCACGAGACAACATTCTTGACAGGCATTTCATTGAAAACCTTGGAAGCCTCCTTCAATCTACCACATTTCGCATACAAACTTATCAAAGAACTTCCAACATACACATGCATATGAATCCCAAATTTAAGTGCTACGCAATGAAGTTGTACTCCAGGTTCAAGCGCTCCAACACAAGCCCATGAACTCAAGGCAGAAGATATACGACAAGCAGCTTTTGTTCCTTCATTGTGCATTTGGAAAAAAAGGTTATCCCAAGAAACATCTCTTCCAAGCACTTCATCAAACAAATTATTGGCCCTTTTCGCCAAGCCAGAAACATGGCCACCACCTTGTTCTAAGTCTTGCTTGCAGGCTTGTATAAGCCGGAGATGGTTTTGACACACTTGGGTTTTGCCATATTGGGGAAGTAAGAGATCAAGAATCTTCAGTGCCTTCTCAAGGCATTTGCTCATCTAGTTCAAAACTCTCTCTATTTGCCGATAACATGAGGAGAAACTGGAGAAGAATTTACACAATTGACCATGTTGGACTTCCACCACTTGAGTCGCAATTGATTTCTAGAGAAACAATAACTAATTTACAAACAAAGAATAAAAGAACACATGATAGATCATGTATATATTAATAAATAAAAAATAAATGGGATTTGATTAATTAAAAAGAAAGAACAATGCTACTTACCTATAATTTGGGTTAGGAACAAGTATGTAACCTTTTGTCAAAAGAAAGGAAAAAAAAAAGAACAACCAATATTATGGATTGAGCCAAATAAGCTAAACTATCCAAATTTGCTAAGAATTTCGGATTTACCCCAACAAAGTTTTTTATCAAATCCATCCCAAATTTATACATTTGGTATCAATTTTACCTAATTTTGACTCTCACCCAAGATTCTCACAACTCATGAATGCTATGTCATCGTTTGGTTTATATTGCCATCTTACAGGGAAGTGTACTCCCTGGAAACTCAGCCTCCTAAGAAATTGATATTTTTATATTTGGTTCAACTTTGTACTTCTTGGTTAGTTGCATATTTAAATAATAATAAAATATTGCAATTGACATAAATACCCATGAAGGGGAGAGAGGTGATTGAATGAGCGGCAATTGTGCATAATTTTCAACTTCACTTGAGAAGATAACTCCTTTAGAGGAACCTAAGGAGTTATCTTAATCTTCCTCTATATGGGGAAAGTTTGGGGTGTTAACTTCCAGGTGTCAACTTTCTTGTAAGTTAACCTACTTTATCCTACTTACCCCCTGAACCAAACAAGGCCTACATTTTCATCTATGATTAAGGTATTTTGTTGGATTTTGCTACATGGTGATCTAAACCAAGGATCGAAACTTTGGTTTCGCCTTATAATTCGCCCTCTTGATGATTGGAATTAATTTGGAGAAGTTTAATTCGACGTGGAGAATTTTGGTAAAAATTCGCTTACTTAGAGAAGTTTAAGAAAATTTTATTTAAATGGTCAATAAACTAAGAGACGTCAAAACAAACACAATTATGCATTTATACCTAAAAAATTTACAATTTAATGGTTTCAAGTCGATTTTATTGGCACTAGTCATGCATACTGTGTATGGTAGATCACTTTTTAGTGATAATAACTACACTTAATTTGATTCTCTAACCATTTATTAATTGCACATTCACATAAGTAAAATTTAAATTATGAAACATGTTTTTTTATATGGGTCAGTATATAAAGCAAAATAAAATATCAACTTTTTGACATTATGTATCGATTAAAAAACTACAAAGCGTAGTAGAGATGCGTGTGTAAAAGTGAATCTCGATGCATACATTAAATCTTGATGCAAAATTAAGGGATCACATGATTGGTGTAGAGACGTGTGTACAAAAGTGAGCCACTCTCAAATTCTCAATAACCCCCAAAAGCCACCATCAATTACAATCCTCAACCCTTTCGTCTCCTACACACTTATTTGATTTTTTTTTTTACCGAAAAGTTTGCAGTTTCTCCTTGTTTTTAGCAATCCATATCAATTTATATCAATGTTGTCGATTTTTAACATAAACTTTGGAGAAGTTTGTAATTTTTAAACTACCCGTGAACTTCGCTTCGATCCCTTCAACTTCGATAAACTTCGCCTAAAATTCGGCTAATTTTATCGAATTTTCGTTCCTTGATCTAAACACATTATAGAGGAAGAAGAATTATAGGGGAAGAAGTAGTTTTCGAGGAGCTGAACTCTCCAAACCCTACAAGGCTCTTAACGCTATTCAATTGAATTTCAAGATCTCTCTACAAGACCCCCTTATTTAATACGGAAATAGCAGTTGTGTTAAACAAGGTCATTCCCAATAGCCTTTTTTGAACTACATGAAAGACAAGATGAATGAAGGAATAAGGAGGAAGCTGCAACTTGTAAGCAACTTGACCAACGTGTTGTAGAACCACATAAGATACAAAATACCTTCAAGCGAGGTTCTCATTAACACAGAAAGCTAGGGAATGTTGTCGATAAGATTTCAACTTTGTGTAAACAAAGTTCCCCACTTCAAATGTAGCACCTCTACACTCGTAATCAGTAATTGGCCTCATATGATTTTGTGCAACTAGAAGCTCATCACCAACCTCTACTGAAGGTGAATGAAGTTGCGGCAACGACACATCTAACTCAACATTAAATGGCAAAGAGTCATATCCTTAGACAATCTGAAAAAGAAGTGCATATAATAGACATGTAATAAGGAGTATTGTACCCATAATCAACCCAAGTAACCCACTTAGACCACTCCCTCAAGAGTTGGCTAATGAAAAACCTAAGATAATCCTTTTTTGATAACTATGGGTGTCGAACATTTTTAAGCACCTCCTTACTTTGGTTCGACTAATCCCATGGGAGTTGTTAGGCGTCCCAACCCTATAACCCGAGAGAAACCAAAGAAATATAATGTTGTTGCGAAAAACCGAATCCATGACCTCTACCTCGGTCAGAGTTAAAGTGTTCTTTTCTTTACTACTACACCACACCCCTTGAGGGCCACCTAAGATAAGCCTTGAGATAAAGATTGACACTTCACTTTGCCCATTACCCTGAGGGTGGTAAGTGAAACTCCGCTAAAGTTTAGAACGTTAGTGAAACAATTTGGTCTAAAAATGACTCATAAAAATACTATCCCAGCGTGGGAAGCCATGCGAGTGTACAATCTAGCCATATTTGCTAAGGCGAAGTGTTAAACTCACTAGAATTGGGTAGACTTTCAATGAAATCCACGAAAATATCGCCCCAAATAGCAAGAGAGATGGGAAGTGGCTGAATTAACTCGGCGGGAGAGAGTTTCTCGACAAACTTGACAAGCTGTCACAAACTTGGACATTCAACTTCAGACCTAGCCAAGAAAATTTGTAGCAACATCCAAGCACATTCTATACTTTTAAGAGCCATCCAAGCACATTCTATACCTTTAAGAGCTCCCTATGCCCACCCATAGCATTAGCATGGATCTCATCAAGCAAAAGGAGTTTGAATGAAGGAAATAGAGCCACTCTATTCTCATATCGCAGTTGGCTAGTGACTGAAGTCCAACACGGAAAGGCCTTTGAACCCTAGTCAAGAGCCGTCACAATTGAACAAGAAGAATCAAGCCAATCCAGAAATGAACAAGAAGAGATTGAGCAACACTCATCATGAGTAGGTAAGCGCGTTAAGACATCTAACCCAAAGAAGCATAGGAATGGGTGGCGACATAAACAGGAATAGTGTGAGAAGTGCATTGGGACGATGCTGATCTTAAAAGATAACCCCAACAACTTTATGAGCCAAAACTGATACTGTGGAACCACAATACCAAGGTTTAAAAAATAGATAAACTTCGCCGAAGTTCGGACGAAGTTTGTCAATTTTGAGGTGAGCAAAGCGAAGTTCAAATCAAGGATCGAAACTTCGGTTTCACCTTATAATTCGCCCTCTTGATAATTGGAATTAATTCGGAGAAGTTTAATTCGATGTGGAGAATTTTGGTAAAAATTCGCTAACTTAGAGAAGTTTAAGAAATTTTTATTTAAGTGGTCAATAAACGAAAACTCATTTTATTGGATGTCAAAACAAGCACAATTATGCATTTATACCTAAAAAATTTACAATTTAATGGTTTCAAGTCAATTTTATTGGCACTAGTCATGCATACTATGTATGGTAGATCACTTTTTAGTGATAATAAGTGCACTTAATTTAATTATCTACCCATTTATTAATTGCACATTCACATAAGTAAAATTAAAATTATGAAGCATTCGTTTTTATATGGGTAAGTATTTAAAGCAAAAGAAAATATCCACTTTTTGACATTATGCATCGATTAAAAAACTACAAAGCGTTGTAGAGATGTGTGTACAAAAGTGAATCTCAATGCATACATTAAATCTTGATGCAAAATCAATGGATCACATGATTGGTGTAGAGATGTGTGTACAAAAGTGAGTCACTCTCAAATTCTCAATAACCCCCAAAAGCCACCATCAATTACAACCCTCAATCCTTCTGTCTCCTACACACTTATTTGGTTTTTTTTTTTTACCAAAAAGTTTGAAATTTCTCATTGTTTTTAGCAATTCACATCAATTTATATCAATGTTGTCGATTTGTAACATAAACTTCGGAGAAGTTTTGTAATTTTTAAACTACCCGTGAACTTCGCTTCGATCCCTTCAACTTCGATAAACTTCGCCTAAATTTCGGCTAATTTAATCAAATTTTCGTTCCTTGGTTCAGATGCAGTAGAAAAATTGTAAAAATTCGACTCAACTTCGGCTACCTTTGACCGAACTTCGAAAACATTGATGGAAGTTAATAAAACATGAAGAAAAATTATTATGTTTCGTGGAAGTTGAGCAAACTTCGACTAAAACTTTGATTGAAACTTCGCCTATGCTAAAAATATACTTAAAATTCAGAATATCCTCCGGTGACATGAATTTTATGCATTATTGTTGTATGATTAAGTATAGTTTTAGCATATCTACAAAAAAACTTGAGTTTTCAAGCACTTAAAGTGAAATTCCGTAAACTTCCGTACACCGGCGAATTTTTGTCAAACTTTCATCATCGAAGTTAACTTCCTCGAATTAATTCCAAATTTTAAGTGAGCGAAGTCATATGCGAAGTCGAAGTTTCGAACCTCGCACCATACATAGTTCCAAAAGATACTTAAGATTGTGTTGATCAATACACACAAAGCAATGGCGCCCCCAACAAGTAATGAGGCTATTTTTGGATGGCTAACATAATAGTTATGAGCACCCTTTCATATACAGATTTATGGCTGGCATAATTAAACAATGCTTAGCTAAAAAAATGCAATTCATCAAAATTAGACAATCGTCGACTAGTTGTCGTTAGGGTGCCGCTGTGATGGGAAGATTGTAAGAATATTGTTGATCGCCACATCTATGGATAGAATTAGAAATTTTTAGACGAGGCCACAAGATCGCCGCTAGGCTGTCTGGTCGCCACGGCGGTCATTCCAGTGAGTAGAGGCTTGGTCACTGTTTCCATCGCCACTTGAAAATTGTTTGAAGATTGCCACTTAAAAGCCAATCGTTGCCTCATCGTCGCATGAGCTTCGTGACAACCACAACAAAAGAAGCCTTGTTTCGAGAGATTTTAGAGTTTGGTTCAGAGTTGGACACTGAGAAGCCTACGCATGAGTGTTATGGTGTGTTCGGTTGACCTTCTTAGGTCGGATTAGCCATTTAGGATTAGTTAATCCGATGTTCGCTTCGTAGGATTAGGAAATCATTTGAATTACCCAATACATAGTACTGACGACTATTCAAAGCGACCCTTTTGGGCTTACTAGTTAATCTGAACGTGCTCGTGTAAGGGTGTGACGAAATTATCAATAAATCACTCAACTAAGTCGGGTGTTAATCTAGTCAAGCGAATAAGTGGGCAAACTGGGATTAATCACTTAATCCAACTACATATCTTGTGGATAAGTTAATCCATTAGACTTATGATAGTTGGGTACAACAAAGCGAAGACACCATTAGTGTACAACAATCACTACTATGTGAGATTCCGATTTTAATTTAATTATTTCGGTCCTTTGGTATTTCATGTTTATTGCATTTGTTTTCATGATTTGTTGTTTTGATTTAACACTTGATCAATTTTTTAATCTTTCATACAATTTAGAACCAATTAAGATTTTCAACCTCTTGTTATTGTTAGGTGATTCTAGTACATAATGGTCAAATACCTAGATTCAATAAGATGTATTTGATGCGGATTGTGTGGCAAAATCTTATGGACCAAGTGAATTACAAAATTCCAAGAAGAAAGCCCATAAATCGTAAATAAGAAACTATTAAATTTTAGGGTTTCTTATTGCAAGTTATTAATTTATGCTAGTCGCTAATTTAAGTTAGTTACTATTTTCATATTAGTAGGATTTCTTTCCTTATTCTATGACGAGGCTTTTAGGAGCTTCTTATTTATGGAATTAGAATATTTGTCATTAGGAAGTTTCCAATTTTGTTATTTCTTTCTAATTAGGTGTGTTTATGACACCCTATATATATGTAACCCATTCTATAATTTCATTATGAATTGAATTATTGAATAAGAATTATATTTGTCTTCTTTTGCTCAAGTTTGAGTGTTAAGTTTCGGTGTAGAAACTTGTTATCTTCTTCTTTAGGCTTAATCAAGTGTTAGCCTAGTTTATTTTCGCTTTATTTGTTGCGTCAGTTAGTATCAGAGCAGGTTCACTTTCTTGTTCTCATGGCGGTTGATCCAGCAACAGTAAGCGGCGGTATTCAAGACAATGATCATGGTGCTGAGACCTCAAGATCGAGGATAGAAGATCAAGAGGGGGCATTAAAAGCTTTTGAGCAATGGGTAGGTCTCAGATTCCGGCGTTTGGAACAACGGTTTGAAGAAATTGCAGATTGACTTGACGCTCTTAGCGTAGATGCCAACAGAAACCGGAATGACGAAGGGCTTCGTACCAGAGATGAAGTAGCTTGCGGACAGCTCGTCGACAGACCTGTTCCTGCAAACAAACGTAAGCGACCGATTTATGTTAACGAAGATGATTCTGATGATGATGGTGATTTTCTTCTACCACCAACCTGACTAGTTGGTCTTGGTAGAAATAATTGTTATGGTGATCGAGATGGAGACTTTAAGCTAAAAGTAAATATTTCATGTTTCAATCGTAATCTTCAAATTGAAGAATTTTTGGATTGACTTGCTAAGATCGGCGGATTCTTCGAATGCATGGAGATCTCGAAAGAGAAGCGGGTGTGGTTGGTTGCATGTAGATTAAAAGGTGGAGCTTCTGCTAGGTGGGAAAGATTGCAAACTAGGAGAGTTCATGAAGAACGAACACCGGTCAGAACTTAGTACCGAATGAAGCAGTTAATGCAACAAAATTTTCTTCCTCCTGACTATGATCAAATCTTATTCCGACAGTACCAGAGATGTCGTTAGGGACAAAACTCTATTCATAAATACATTGCAGAGTTTGTGAGATTGGCGGAAAGGAATGATCTCAGAGAGATCGAAGGACAACAAGTTGCTCGATACTTGGATGAATTGAAGCACGTAATCAAAGGTAAAATAGGGGTGCAGGTGTTGAGGACACTATCCGAAGCTCGTAACATAGCCTTCAAAGTTGAATTGGCTTGATTATTCACGCAAAAATGATGGCGGGAATAAGTATGGTACAATTAGTAATAAAAGTAGTTCGGTTCAAGATGCACCTACACACAACGAGCGATACAAAGATGAAAAGGCAGTTGGAAAACAGAAAGTCACAGAGACAAAGGGTGGACAAAAGTCTGCAAATCCTTATGCAAGACCAATCGTAGGCAAGTGTTTCAAGCGCATGCAACCTGGCCACAAATCCAATGATCGCCCTCTACAAAAAGCAATCCACATGGTGGAGCGAGAAGATGAAGATAATGATATTTCATGCGCCTCAGATGGAGATGAGGATGAGTATGAGTACAACGAAGATGATGGGCAAAATTATGTGGTGAGACGCATGATGCTTTCGCCAAAGCATGAAGATCAAACTCAAAGGCACCAATTATTTAAAACCAGTTGCACTACCACTAATTGTTTGTTTGATGTAATTATTGATAGTGGTAGTTGCCAAAATACTATTGGCAAGGGTGTTTTTGAGAGATTGGGTCTGAAGGTTGAAAAGCACCCTAATCCATCCACTATAAGTTGGATTAAGGCAACATAAAATTTCTGGTGACTGAAAGGTGCATGGTACCATTCTCCATTAGCTAATATAGTGATGAGATTTATTTTGATGTCGTGGATATGAATGCGTGTCACTTGTTGTTTGGGAAACCTTGGCAATTTGATGTTGCGGCTTAGGCTGCTCAGCATGATGGCAGAGAAAATATTTACAAGCTAGAGAAAGGTGGCAAAAAGTTTACATTGCTACCAATGAAAGGGAGTCCCATAACTATAGCTCCTAAAGTGGAGGGGTGTACTTTCTTCACCATCACTTGAAGCAAAAGATGGAAGCGGCATTCACACCGAGTTTAGAGAGATGCATGCCTTGATTGTGAAGCAGGTCTTGACAACTGATGCAGGGCAAGAACCACAGGAGTACCCATAAGTTATCAAGCCTTTGCTTGAGGAGTTCAGAGAAATGATGCCGATTATCTACCAGATGGTTTACCACCAATGCAGGACATTCAACATCATATTGATCTGATTCCAAGTTCCAGTTTACCAAATTTGCTCCATTATAGGATGAGCCAAATTTGCTATTAACAAAATCACTATTGGCTACAAATTTCATTTCCCAAGGTTTGATGATACGTTTGATAGATTGCATGGCTCTAAGGTGCTCACCAAAATTAATCTTCATAGCAGTATCTCAAAATTCGAATTCAGCCAAGAGATGAATGGAAGACATTTTTTGACACACAAGATGGAATATTTGAGTGGCTTGTGATGCCGTTTGAGTTGACTGAAGCTTCTACAACTTTTATCGAACTCGTGAAAACTCGAGGTCTAGTTTTTCTTAAGTGGAAGGGAATGATGCAGATTGTGTGGCAAAATCCTTTGGACCAAGTGAATTACAAAAGTCCAAGAAGAAATCCCATAACATAAATAAGAAACTACTAAATTTTAGTGTTTCTTATTTGGAAGTTACTAATTTATGCTAGTCACTAATTTATGTTAGTTACTATTTTCATATTAGTAGGATTTCTTTCCTTATTCTATGATAAGTCTTTCAGTAGTTTCTTATTTATGGAATTAGAATATTGTTATAAGGAAGTTTCCAATTTTGTTATTTCTTTCTACTTAGGTGTGTTTATGACACCATATAAATATGTAACCCATTCAATAGTTTCATTATGAATTGAATTATTGAATAAGAATTAAGTTTGCCTTCCTTTGCTCAAGTTTGAGTATTAATTTTCGATGTAGAAACTTGTTATCTTCTTCTTAAGGCTTAATCAAGTGTTAGCCTTGTTTACTTTTGCTTTATTTGATGCGTCAGTATTCGATCTAGTTATGCAAACATGAGATCTAGATTAAACAAATTCAAGCTTTCGAGTTCATTGCCTTGAATTAGTTTCTTTCACGATTTTTAATGTTATATATAGGTTACACCGTAAAAGTTTGTTTAGGTTTGCTAATTAATAAGAGAAATAATTAAAGACCTCGCTTTGATTACCGATAATAGAAAATAAAAGGTCACTAGAGCTTGTTAGGTACCGCATCAAATTTCTGAAGTCTTAAGATGAAATTTCTTGAATCGATGATCAACTAAACGAAATTCATAACACGACAATGCCTTCATCTAAAGTTTTTTATGATTGATTTCTTTTAAATCACACTTTCATAGTTTTGCTTTTTTAACTTTCTTTAAAAATTAAGTTTTCAAAAACCCCTTTTCTTAAAAGAAGCTTGATCGCCAATCACAGTGCATCATGGACCTTCTAAGAGATGGGGAAACAAGGGAAGAGATCTTTATAAAGAGAAGAAGAGGAATTACAAAGGACGAAGTAGCTTTCGAGAGGCTGAACTCTCCAAACCCCACAGTGCTCTCCATATTGTTTTCAATTGTTTTACATATAGAAGAAACCGATCTTGATGTGCAACCTAGATCAACTTTCCACCTAGTCAGTAGATTTCACGCCTTGAAATCTTGCTCCCTTCTTTGCCCTTTGATAATACACCTTGATTGTGGATTTATCATATTCTTAGGAGGTTTTGTTTAAAATCTTAGATCTTTAATAGTGGTGAGATCTATCCTTGAGAGATTGGAAGGAAAAAAAAAAGTCACACAATACGGACTGCAAAAATGACTATCCAGTGGGGATTGTGGCATGAGAGGAACAATCGAATTTTCCAAGACGACTCTTCTTCAACTGATTTGGTTTGGAAGACCACACGAGTAATGGCAGCAAGATAGGTAATGAGCAGCTATTTTAATAAACGGTTTACCTTTAGGGTTCTACCATTTGAGATGGATTGTCTAGTTGGTGTCATTGTCGCGATCATTAAATTTCTAATCAGTCAGGGTCTATGTGATAAAATCTTATGTTCATTATAAAAGAATAGTTAAGTGGAAACAGCCAATCAAATGGTCACAGCAGTCACAAGCTTGTGCTTCAAACTAATGTTTTCATGAAAATCCAAGCAAACTAATGGTTTGCTTGGATTTGTCTTACAATCTTCCTAGCAAACTAATGGTTTCAAGTACAATTGGTTACATCAAGATTTGTACTTCACAATAACTGTTTCTTCACTGCTTACTAAAAACTTCTTCAACCTTCTTTAACTTGGAAACCATACAAACAGGTTCTCTTTTTAGAATTGTGCACAACTTAATATATTTCCTTGTAGGTTCAAAACAAACACGAAAACAAAAACAAAATCATAGATACGAACACTAGATCTTTTAGACAAAATAGAAATATAAAAGGAAAACAAATACAAAGGGGAGAAAAAATTCGTTTAGGAACATGGAACATAGGAACACTTACGGGGAAGTCAATAGAACTAGTAGATACCATGATTAGAAGGAGAATCAATATTGCTTGCCACCAAGAGACAAAATGGGTAGGAGAAAAAAGTAGAGAAATAGGAAGCACAGGGTTTAAATTGTGGTACACCTATAGATAGAAAATGCAATGGAGTAGGAATTATGTGGGATAATGATTATAAAGATAAGGTCGTAGAGGTTAAAAGAATGAGGGACAGATTGATTCTAGTTAAATTAATTATTGAAGACGAAAAAATTAACATACTTAGCGCCTATGCACCACAAGTAGGATTAAGCGAGAGCATCAAACGCAAGTTTTGGGACGATATGGATGGATTTATGCAAAGTATACCATTAGATGAAAAGGTTTTTATTGGAGGAGATTTAAATGGGCATGTCGGGGCAAGTAACGATGGGTTTGAGAGAGTTCATGGAGGTTTTGGTTACGGTAATAGAAATGAAGAAGGAGAATCAATCTTAGAATTTGCTTCAACATACGATCTTGTCTAAGCAAATACTAGTTTTAGGAAGAGGGAGTCGCATGTAATTACTTTTAGTAGTGGTCATAACAAGAGTCAAATAGATTTTATTTTAACAAGAAAATAGATAGAAAAATATGTAGAGACTGCAAAGTAATACCTGGTGAAGCACTTACTACCCAACATAAGTTAGTAGTACTTGATATTAAGCTAACACGACGACATAATATAAATAAAAGAGTTAGCGACCTTATAATAAAGTGGTGGAACCTAAAACATAGTAAACAAGTAAACTTTAGAGAAAAACTACTAAAGGAAAATATTTGGAATCTTGACTTAGATGCTAATACAATGTGGCTAGAAATGAGTAGTTGCATAAGGAGAGTGGGATCAAACGTATTAGGTATATCTAAAGGCTTGGGACCACCAAAGAAGGAAACATGGTGGTGGAACGAGGATGTCCAACGAGCAATTAAGACTAAAAGAGAGATGTATAGGAAAATACCTAAGTGTCAAGATGAAGATGTGTACAATCAATATAGAGCAGCTAGAAAACAAGCTAAAAAAGTAGTTAGTCAAGCTAAAACAAATTTCATGGAAGATCTATATACAAGGTTAGGTAATAGAGATGGCGAAAAATATATATATAGGCTAGCCAAATTAAGAGATAAAAAGAAACAAGACTTAAGTCATGTAAGAAGTATTAAGGACGAAAATCAAAATGTTTTAACGCGCGAGGAGGATATTAAGGAGAGATGGAGAAGTTACTTCGATAGTTTATTTAATGATGGTCAAGTTGATACTATAATAAATGAAAACCCACACCAAGAAAGAAACGTAAACTATACACGCAATATTAGAATTGTAGAAGTTAAAGAGACATTGAAAAAAATGAAAATAGGGAAAGCATGTGGCCCAGATGAAATACCCATAGAGGTTTGGAAATGCTTATGAGAAATTGGATTGACTTGGTTAACAAAACTTGTCAATAAAAATTTAAAATCAAAACGGATGCCAATGGATTGGAGAAGAAGCACGCTTGTGCCAATCTTCAAAAACAAAGGAGACATTCAAAGTTGCTCAAACTATTGGGGAATTAAACTTATGAATCACACTATGAAACTTTGGGAGATGATAATTGACAATAGGCTAAGGAGATAAACAACAATATCAGAGAACCAATTTGGTTTCATGCCTGGGAGGTCAACTATGGAGGCGATTTTCCTTGTAAGACGATTGTTAGAAAAATATAGAGAAAAGAAAAAAGATCTTCATATGGTATTCGTAGATTTAGAAAAAGCATATGATAGGGTCCCTAGAGATGTTCTTTGGTGGATTCTAAAAAGAAAAATAGTGCATGCTAGATACATAGACACTATTAAGGATATGTATGATGGAGTAGTAACGAGTATAAAGACATTTGGAGGAGCTACAAAAGAATTTCCCATTACGATAGGACTACATCAAGGATCGGCTTTAAACCCATATCTATTTACTTTAGTTATAGATGAACTAACTAGAAATATTCAAGAGGATATACCATGGTGTATGCTATTTGCAGATAATATTGTCTTATGGATGAAACTAAAGATGGAGTGAATAAGAAATTAGAACTCTGGATGAATACATTAGAATCTAAAGGCTTTATGTTGAGTAGGACGAAAACCGAATACATGCACTGTGATTTTAGAAACACTAGACATCGAGATGACGGAATGGTAAAATTAGGGGAAGTAGAAGTTCCTAAGGTAAACCACTTTAGATACCTAGGATCAATCATACAAAATGATGGTAACATTGAGAATGATGTCACACATAGAATTCAAGCTAGATGGAAGAAATGACGGAGTGCAACAGGGGTGATTTGTGATCGAAATGTTCCTACTAAGTTAAAAGGAAAATTTTATAGGACCGCAATTAGGCCAGCTATGCTCTATGGAAGTGAATGTTGGACGGTAAAGCAACAACAATTACATAAAATGAACGTAGCAGAAATGAGGATGCTTAGGTGGATGTGTGGTAAAACTCATAAAGATAGAATAAGAAATATAGAAATTCAAAGACAAGTAGGAGTAGCACCAATTGATACAAAGATTAGGGAAGGGCGGTTGCGGTGGTTTGGTCACCTGCAAAGACGGCCTATAAATGCCCCAACTAGAAAACTTGACTCAATAGAAACTGTAGAAATTCGACGAGGTAGGGGCAGACCAAAGTTAACATGGGATGCATTAATTAAGAGGGATTTGAATGGTTTGACAAGCTCACCATCAATTGCACTTAATCGAGCACGATGGAAAAGTTTGAACCATGTAGCCGACCCCAGTTAATTTGGGACTGAGGCTATGTTGTTGTTGTTGTTGTTGTTGTTGTTGTTGTTGTTGTAGGTTCAAACATGTGGCAATTTCTTTTAACGATGTCATAAACTTCCACTCTTGCATAAATCCATATTTGTTGATTAAAGAACATATAATACACCGCTCAGTGCTAGAAAAATGATAAATCACGACTGATTGGGATATATGTATATACAGAATTTGCATCTGCACTATCCTTCCAATCGGAAGAATTAAAAAAAAAAAAAAATGACTTCAACTCACAGTTCTGTAGTCCTGACTCTTTATCCTTCCCCTAAATGCTCTTATTATGCTAATAGCCCTATGCAAAACGCTTAGGAAAAATAATTTGTATTCCTATCTACAGTAGATGTAATTAATTTATAAGCATGCTGAAAAAGTCGGGAGCATGAAGCAACACCTCAATGATAATATTTTTTTCGCCCTCTGCTGCCTCAAAATGCATTTAATTGAAAAAGATGTGAGTTCATAAGCGAAAACTAACGCATGTATTTTTCTATTCCTTCAGTGGACAATTTAGTTATATAATCCAGAGAACATGGCCAAACACAAAACAAGCATGGCTTCACGAATGTTCTTCGCCATCTACTACAATAACTGTATTTAATGAAAGCACGTATTTGTTTGTTATAGTTCGCTTTCCAACAAAATTCATTAGTCACGATCCTCAACAAATTCAACAAAAGTTAAATCTATAAATCAAGCGTAAATCAGTCTCTCCAAAACACATGATATTCTAATCTTTTCGAATCATTTTTCGATGACAATCAGATTCAGATCCTACCACTAACAAATTCTAATTCAAAACTTATAAATCTAAGGAAACACATAGAAGAAGAATAAGAAACGAATCGGATTAGGGTTTTTGGAAACTGAAATGAAAACTGACCTGGAAGACGATTTAGAAGGATGGAACAGAGGAGGAGGAGGAAGAGCAAAACACGATCTCTTGAACTCGACGAAATTGGAATCATCATGAGAGAGATTTCGTTCTCTCCAGATTTTCTTGATCTTGAATTGAATTCAAAAGAGAAGCAGATCCAATTTGGAAACTTTGTTTAGGTGTTCTAACGCACGCTCGGTGTTTCGTGGGATCTAATTCGACCGTCGTAAAACCGAGAAGAGCAAGCAACTACTAAAAGAGCCACGTGATTCCCACGCGAACCAAAACTGAGGAAAATAGTTGGATCGTGCTATTAGCACCCAGCGTTTATGCAGTGCACCCCGCTTTTGAGAACAACTATAAAATTTGTTTGTGCACAACTGAAAGCTCAAAATACCCCTAATGGACTAACGGAGGCACTCCAAGAAATTGAAACAAAAACCCTTGTACAAACCCCGTTTATTTCACAGATCGATTATTTACTGCACCGTATCTTCGTCCTTACTGGTTTAGGTTGAGGTTTGGTGTATTTTTGTCATGGTTAGGGGTGTCTTTTACGCGGTGGGAGGTTGGTGGAGATCGTTGGAGTGGTTGATTCGTTTTGGCATTGAAAAGAGGGTAAGTCAGCATTGTTGTTTAATTACATTTTTAATGTATTTTCATGATTGTTGTTGGTGTGTCCCCGCCAAGGTGGCCTAATGGCAAGGGTGTTGGGCTTATGACCACTTTGGCACGAGTTCGACTCCTTGCCCTTCCATTCCTGGAAAGACTTAATTGGGGAGATGCATAGGGACATTGTTGCTCCTCAAGGATTAGTTTGGGGGGCCCACTGAGCAGGTGTCAGCTGTAGTGAGGTGGGACCAGCTAGATACCCTGGGTGTTCAAAAAAAATGATTGTTGTTGGTGCCGTTGTTGTTCATTTTGATTTACTAGTGAAGGAAAAGCATGTTAGGGCTCCCAGCTCATTCGGCCACACATGACCGAAATGGATTTGACTGTCTCGGTGTCTAGGCACCGAGATATTTAGTATGGAGTTGGTTATGGGATGCCGACCATGTACAAATGTCGTGTATAAAATGTCACAGTGTTTGGTCACTGTGAGACAATATGCAATGTTCGGTTGTCCATAACCAAGAGTATACACTAGTTGTTGGTATTAAGTTGCCGAAATGAATATTATATGCTCTCATGCACTCATTTCGGTGACCCCTAACCGAGACACATCTCTTGGTCTCGTTTGCTGCTAAATGAAACGTTAGCTTTACTTTCGGACCTATACTACCGACCTTTTTGCTACAGATATGGATTAACATATTTTTTTGAAAATTTTGATGTTAATCTATACACGTACACTTTTAGGTATGGCTCGTGGGAAGGCAAATGTAACGGAGTAGTCTAGTTTTGGTTCGAATATAGCAGAACGAGCCCCTGTTGTTAAGTCTGGTAAGGTGGCGGCTAAGGGTACTCGTGCCGGCAGCAAAACGCAAATGACAGCTTACAAGAAGGCGAAAGGGAATGCCAAGTGTAATGACCATTTATCTTAATCGCAAGTCAATAATTATACATGTTTTATAGTACATTTTATGGCAATTTTAGATATGAAAGACTATATTACACGGGTTATTGTTTTGATATTTCAGGTGATAAACGGAATATTTGAAGAAATGAAGGAAAAAATGGAAGAAAATAAAGTTATTGACCGAGTGAAAAGATTGCACGAAGAATTAATACCAAGAAAGCAAGGAAGAACTGGGATTTTGACCCGACGATTCCCAACGATTCCTATAACACCCTGAATCGCTGGCTAAATCAGTGAAACCAGTGAGCTTCAAATCTTGGATTTTCCCAGCGATACCACTTACACACTAAATCGCTAGAAATCACTAGCTACAAATTCGTGGATTTTGAATCACAATAAGGATTTTGAGTTAGTTTAGGATATGTATTACGTAATATACTATAAATATAAACCCTAGAATATGAAATTAGGGGCCTTTGGTTAGTTTTACACTTTTGTTTTAGTTTGGAGGTTTTTCTTTATTGTTTTGCTTTTTGGAGAAGATTGAAGATTTAAGTTATCATTAAGGTATTTTTAAGTATGTCTTTTGAATCCAATATTATGGCTATATTTATTATCATGAGTGAATAGTTTGTTAATCTAAATAAAACTCCAAACATGAACTAGATCCATTTTGCAATGTAGTCATGATGAGATGAATGTGTACTTAATGCTTTAAACTAATCGTATTCTTTGATTCACTATTTTTATAAATTATTATTTTAGGATTACAATCATGGATTTGAGTATTATGTGCATAGTAGCCAATATATGTGATGTTTTGATTCATTATTTATTTAAAGTAATAAATGGGATCGTTTGAAAGGCAATCACTGTTTAGATGTCCTAGGTGGATTTGATATCTAAATCTAATATTGAAGTGGCGTTTTTGAAGATGTTAGATTTATTAGTTCGAAGTTTTCATAAAGTGTATTGCGGTTTTATTGCGTGAAGTTAATGTCTTTCTATATCAAAGGGGTTAGCTCAATAGAATTAGAATGTGACTTTTTCATCGATATAAGGAGAGCAAACGACTGGCTAAAGGTTGTTTACTTACTTATGATTAAGGTTTAATGATCTGTGATACTTTATAAAGTATGTTTATGACTATGCGGTTGAAGTAACATGTTTGGAATGCAAAACGGATTGAAATTTTTCATTATTTAGGAGGATTGTTTAGATGTTTATTTATTATTGTGTTTTATTGAATTGAATTGAATTAAATTGCTTTTAATTTAGTGACGTTGATTTGTGTTATTTAAGTAAGTTTAGTTAGTTTAGTTGATTTTATATTTAGAAAATATTAGTTTAAATTATGTTTTTGTTAAATAAAAATAAAAATAAAAGTATATAAAAAATAAAAATAAAAATTCTTTTCTTAAGAAATTTGCAAAATTCTTGTGGAGACGATTCCCACTTACCACTACTACAAAATATTAATAGTATAATAAAGGTGGAGAATTTATTGTACAGGCTCGACACATGTCAATTTTTGGCGTCGTTGCCGTGGATTTTAAAATAATTTCTTAAGAATCTTTCTCGTTGCATGTCATACAATGTAGCAGACATTGAGCAAGAACTTACTTTTAGGTATGTCAATAAAATATCACAGCTTATGAACCTATTTGCATTGTTTTTCCCATTGATTTCCCTGATTTTGAGTTAAAACCGAGATTCATCAATTCTTTACCTCAATTTCAAGGTGAAGGTGATGAAGATCCTTAACAATTTATTAGGAAATACACACATATAATAAGTATGATAAAACCCAAAAATGCAGAGTTAGATTATGTAAAAATGACGGCTTTCCCTTCTTCTTTAAAAGGTCAAGCTCAAGATTGGCTATTCTATTTCCCTCAAAATTCATAACCACATAGTTCGAAATGTTAGAAACCTTCTTAGATTAGTACATTCTAGCATGTAAAATTAGTTCGGATAGGAAACAAATTAGCAATGCTAGGATGGAGACCGATGAGACTTTTGGCGAGTTTTGGGATAGATACCAAATATTGATATCATTATGTCCACAACATGGATTTTTAGAGAAAACTTTACTATAATACTTTTACGAAGGATTAAAACATTTAGAACAAAGATTCCTAGATACGGTATGTGGATGATCTTTATTTGACATAAGGCCAACATTTGCAAGAAATATTATTATCAAAATGGTGAAACAATCAAATCAATATTGCGAGAAGTTTTTTTTTCTGAAAAACCGTCCTTATGAAATCAATAAGAATATAGTCAAGACATAGGATGATAAATTTGATGAATTGAAGAGTAAGGTTGAATTACCATTAAAAGATATGTCAGTTCAAACTAAGATTTGTGTTTTTTGCAATGAGGACAATCATCTATACGATGAATGTCCGTTGGTGCAACAAAATCAATTTAAAAAGGCAAACACTATGGTGAATCATTATAATAATATTGGTCAACCTATTTACATCACTAGTAACAACGCTAACTAATTGAGACTAAATATAAGTAATGGTGTAGACAATCACAATTTTCAAAGATATAGAATATCTGCATTAACCGATAGAACAATAACATTAGAAAATTCAAATAAATGAAAAGATAAAAAGATTTAAGCCTTAAAAGATGATATAGTTGAACTAAAAAATCAACTAAGTCAAATGGCAATGCAAATGAGTCCATGGGTTAACCAAGGCGAATTACCGTCTCAACCTTACCTTAGTTCGTATGCAAAAACGATAAATTTGAGAAGCGATAAACAAATAGAAGAACCAAAGATGCCTGAACAACTAGTTCCTCGAAAAGAATTAGACGTTGAATGAGAAAAAGAAATAGAAATCAAAGATAACAAAATTCAGAAGGAAAATGATTATGATTTCGAAAAGAATAAACTAGGTATAGTGAAACCACCATTTCCCCATCGTTTAGAAAATAATAAAAACGTCAAGAAAATACAAAAAGAGAAAGAAATCTCAGACACTTTAAAGAAAGTGATAGTAAACATACCTTACTTCGAAGTCATACAAAAAGTACCTAAATATCAAAAAATTATGAAAGAATTATGCACTAATAAAATTAAACCTAATGAAAGAGTAAGCCAAGGAGAACATGTGTCAACAATAATCCAAAAAAATTTTCCCCCTAAATGTTCTACTCTTGGAATATTTTTCGTTCCATGCACAATAAAAAACATATTGATATATAAAACATTATGTGATTTATGCGCCTCAAATAACATTATGTCTTTTGTCAAAATATTTGCAAATGACAAACGTACCCTTAGAAGAAACTTGTATAGTTATACAATTAGCAGATAGATCTACCGTTCAACCTGTAGGAGTATTAGATGATGTAGTGGTTAACGTTAATGACTTACTTTTCTCAGCCAAATTTTATGTCATAGACATAAAAAAAAACCACTTTTCTAGTAAAACTTCTCTTATCTTAGGACGCCTATTCTTAAAAATAGCAAAAGCAAAAATAGATGTTTATAATGGAACTCTGACAATGGAAGTAGATAACGAAAAGACACATTTTAACATTCATGATGTTATGAAATATCCTTTAGATGTTTCATCAGTATGCACCGTAGATATGTTAGATCCTATAACATATAAAACTTTTAGAAATGATAAGTCATACGAATTTGAAAAAATGATAGAGGATTTAAAAACGACGATGATATAGATGAAGAGACATGAGAGATAATTAATGCCGTAGAATCTTACAATGCACTCCCAGAAATCTCTTACTATATGAATTTACCAATAAATCATTTGAAACTTTTACCCTCTATACTAAAAGCTTTTGACTTAGACTTAAAAGTTCTGCCAGATCATTTAAAATATGCATACTTATTTCTAATAAATTATCAAACTTAGAAGAGGAGAAATTAGTGAATGTTCTCAAAAAATTCAAAAAAGCAATAGGGTGGTCAATAGCTGATATCAAAGGAATAAGTCCAGCCACATGCATGCATAAGATTAATCATGAAATAGACACAAAACCCTATAGACAAGCTCAACGTAGATTGAATCCGCAAATGATGGAAGTAGTAAAGGAAGAAATATTAAAATTACTATATGCATGAATGATATTCCCAATAGTAGATAGTAATTGGGTCAGCCTAGTACATGCAGTTCCTAAAAAGACAGGGATCACAGTTATAACAAACGAACATGGAGAATTAGTACCAACTAAAATTCAAAACGGTTGGAGAGTGTGCATAGATTATAGGAAGCTAAACCTCGCAACTAGAAAAGATCTCTATGCACTCCCGTTTATAGATTAAATGTTAGGAAAACTAACTGGACGAACCCATTACTATTGTTTGGATGGATACTCAAGATTCGATCTGATTCATGTAGCTCTGGAAGATAAAGAATGGACTACCTTTACTTGCCTTTTTGGTACATTTTCTTACAGGCGATGCCTTATGACTTATGTAATGCACTCGCTACATTCCAAAAATATATGATTAGTATTTTCTCATACTACCTTGAACATTTTCTTGAAGTTTTCATGGATGATTTTATAGTATACGATAATTCTTTCGATGAATGCTTATTTCATTTAACTAAAGTGCTTAAAAGATGTATAGAGAAAAATCTAGAATTGAAGTATGAAAAAAGTCATTTTATGGTAAATCAAGGACTTATATTAGGACACATAGTGTTAGCAAAAGGAATAGAGGTAGACCCCGCTAAAATCCAAGTTATAAAAACATTTCCTTACCGCACTATTGAGAGGGTGGTAAGATCTTTCCTTGGACATGCATGATTCTACAAATGTTTTATGAAAGATTTTTTCAAAATAACACAACCCTTGTGCATAAATTTGCAAAAAGATATTACCTTCGAGTTCACACCTGAATGCAAAATAGCTTCTAACAAGCTAAAAGACGCCTCGATTACTACACCGGTGATAAAGCCACCAGACTAGTCACAACCTTTTGAAATAATGTGTGATGCAAGCAACTATGTAGTAGGAACTATTATAGGTCAAAAGTTAGGAAATGATTCTCATGTCATATACTATGCATCAAGAACTTTGGATCCCGCCCAACTAAACTATACCACCATAGAAAAAGAACTCCTAGCAGTTGTGTTCGCATTAGAAAAGTTTAGACCATATTAATTATGAACGAAAGTAATATTTTAGTCAGATCATGCTGCATTATGATATTTGATGGCAAATAAAGATGCTAAACCAAAATTAATAAGATGGATCTTATTGTTACAAGAATTCGATCTCACTATTGAAGACAAGAAAGGTACCGAAAACTTAGTAGCAGCCTATCTAAGTAGACTAAAAAATGGTGAACCTCTAGTACCATTGAAAGATGACTTTCAAGATGAACACCTATATAAGATAGATATTACTAGCCTATGGTATGTCGATATAGTCAACTACCTCACTACTAATAGGCTATCACCTCAATTAACAAGAGTCCAAAAGAATAAGATTAAGCATGATTCTAAACATTATTTATGGGATGATCCTCGCTTATGGAAATTATGTTCCGACCAAACCATTCGAAGATATATTCCACAAACGAAAATACAGTCCGTCATGGCTCATTGCCATACTTATGCTTGTGGAGGACATTTTGGTCCACATTGTACAACCCGTAAAATATTAGATTCAGGATTATTTTGGCCTACTTTATTCCATGATTGTTATGTTTACACGAAAGCTTGTTCAAATTGTCAAAGAACCTGAAACTTAGGACATAGGAATAAAATGCCCTTGCGTCCTATTCTGTTTTATGAAGTATTTGATGTTTGGCGAATAGATTTCATGGGACCTTTTCCACCATCTAATGGAAATATTTACATTTTATTAGCTGTAGACTATGTGTCTAAGTGGGTAGAAGCTATAGCCATCAAATCTAATAATTATAAAATAGTAGTTTATTTCCTAAAACCAATAATCTTTATTGTTTTTGGAGCACCTAGAACATTGATTAGCGATAGAGGATCACACTTTTGCAATAAAATTGTAGCTACTCTACTTCACAAATACAATGTTAAACATAGAACATCTACTGCTTATCACCACAAACTAGTGGCCAAATCGAAACCTCAGACAGAGAAATCAAATCAATTTTAGAAAAGACAATATGTCCAACACGTAAAGACTAGAGTCTTCATTTAGAATATGCATTATAGGCATATAGGACTACATTTAAGACACCTATACGTATGACACCTTATAGACTAGTTTTCGGTAAAGCATGTCATTTATTGGTCGAATTAGAGCATAAGGCATACTGGGCAATCAAGAAATATAATATGAATTATGATAATGTAGGAAAACAACGTAAACTTAGTATCCAAGAGTTAGAAGAGAAATGACGCATATGAAATTGTTTCTATTTATGAGAACAAAACCAAAACACTTCATGACAATAAATTGAATATTAAGAATTTTGAAGTAGGACAAAAAGTTTTACTCTTTTGTTCACGTTGTAAAATATTTCCTGAAAAACTTCGCTCGAGATGAACATGACCTTTTATAGTCACACACATATTTCCCCATGGTGCTGTAGAAATAGAAAGTAGAGAACAGGGAGAATCTTTAAAATTAATGGTCATAAACTAAAATCTTATCGTGAAAATTTTGTCTCAAATGGATATGAAGATCATTAACTTTGACTCAGTGGAAAACTCGTTAGATAAATTGAACACCATGGAGGAACATATCATTGAAGTTAATTCCAGTGAAACAATCAAGCTATTGATGGTTAAAATACCAAGAAAGAATAAGAATAAGAAATCACAAAAAGGGAACCCAACTCGCCATAGACCAATACAAGTGAAAAAATGACGACTTAGATTATGAGGAATTTGGTGAGAATGACAATCCTGCCAAAATCTTGATAGAGGATCCAGGGCGGACCTACCACAACATACATATCAATGAGATGTCCCTCCACGGAGTTCAACTCGATATAGGAGCCGATATGAATCTAATGCCGAAAAATTGATTTCTTTTAACAAAATTGAGGATTCATCGCAAATCTTCTATTACGGTGTCAAAGCCAAATGACACTTGTACAATCGCATTAGAAGTATCAAAGAATGTGCATGTACGAGTGGGTCAGCTCACCATTAATACAAATTTTATAATCATGCTGGCAGCTACCCTAAATAATCAAATATTATTAGGAAGACCATTCTTATCAAATGACGAAGCTATCATCGACATACGTGAATGCATAGTTACACTAAGGACGGGTACTGAAGTATAATCTTTTAAAAATGGGAAAGAGCTTCACAACGATATGGAAGAAATGCAATTTAATGTTCATGATGAGATCATTGACGATGAACGTTTTTCAAACCCAAATGAAGACATTTTTGACGAGGAACCACTTGAAGCGAAGATTAATTTGCTCACACTCAACGAAGATTGATTCCTCTATCAGTCGAGCAAACGACTATAAATAACATCGCTATATGAGAGGCAACCCATATTTAGTATTTCTTTAGTAATTTTAATTTTTAATAGGATACACAGCTTTAGTATAGTTTGCTTTTATTCTCTCTCCTTTTGACTCTCAATTGGATTTATGATAAGTGATTATTTAGAATTATATATAACACCAGTTTAGTAGTATATTTGGTATAAATATCCCAAAAGAGTTCTAATTGACGGTATTTATGTATTTTTAGGTATAAAGGAGACAAAGGAGTGATTTTATGATGAAATGAGGATAAAATGCACAAAAATATCATTAACGATGTAGCTAGTATGCTTGACGCCATGGGAAGAATGTACACAGCGTGGCCAAGTCATGGAGAAGGCATGAGGTGAATAAAAGTGGGTCAGCAGTGTCGGTGCAGTGGCGGCGCCAAGGGTACATAAGGACGACGCCAGGGTGGACTACAAAGGGCACCAAGCCAATTGAGAAGGAAAAATGCACACAACGAGGTCAAAGCTATGATGGCGCCGTGACTTTATATAGACAACGCCAGATCACTTATGAACAACGCCGAGACGTAGAAAATAGAAAGTTTAGAGTTCTAGTTCGTTTGGATGTCTATTAGGGTCTCTAATTGTATTCTAAAGTGTATTAGGGTTATAAATAGGTATTAGAACAAGGTATACTCACCCATTATCATTAAGAGCAACCACATAACATAGAATAGCATAGTTTATATTGTTTTTCAGTATTAAGAAGAGCCTTAGAGGAGAAGACATTGAAGACTCATGTGTGGTTATTTGGTATTAGTTTCTTGATTTAATTAAAGTTATTTAATTCAATCTTTAATTGCAATGAATACCTTGATGTGTAAATTTATTTCAATGATGAGTAGTTCTTTAATCTTATGGATTAATGGATCCTATGGTATGAATGATATGCTAAAAGTAGTTATGAATGGATTATAAACTATAAAAAGTGCAATGGCTAGAATTTGTATTGATTTTAGATGTAATGCTATGAACATCTTGATCACGTGGTTGTTAATTAGAGCTTTTAGGAGTTACCATGGCCATTAGAGCTTTTAAGCTGGATATGAACGATACAACCGTAAAATATATAGCATCGATAGATAGTTATTGATTAGAGAGGCATAGATAGTAAACTTATTTGGTTATGAATCTAAAGATTTGGAACTTAAAGCAATGTGGAACTTACGTCATTTACTCTGATAGGTGGAGTTCTAGTTTGCACATTAGAATCTTTTCCGTCATGACAGTGGGTTGAAGTAGATTTGAAGGAAATATGTCTATTCTAATTAAGCATTGTACACACATAATGAATTTGCTAGAAGTAAGTTGAAAAGCATAGTTATTCATTACCTAGGTGAAGTTGTGAACTAAAATCTTCATAATATAAGAGTACAAAGTTATTTACATTGTTTTGTTAGATTAGAATAGTTTAGTTATAAACCAATTAAAAAGGATTTTCTGACTAAGTACTTTAAGTGCAATACACATTTCCCTTAGGACAATATCCATAATCAACATTAGTTGATCACATTATTACTACGATTGAGCTGTTATACTTGCAGCCACGATCAAGTTTTTGGCACCGTCGCCGGGGATAAATAGCTACTCTAGTTTAGTTAGTTTATGAAATTGTTAAGTTTTATTTTAATTAATTTACTTTCAAGTTTATAAAAAAAGTGCTTAAGTTTCAATTTTGATAATCTGCACTTGATCTTTCATGTTTTCTTTTAAGGGTGAATTAGTGCATACGTAGTAAAGGAGAAAAATACTTTGTGCCTTACGATCCTGAGATTGACAGAACTAATAAGGGAAATAAAAAGAAAAGAATCAAGATAGTGGATGATCAAGCGCAAAACCAATAACAGGGTCGAGTGAATAACTAACCCGAATGTGATCTGGTAGTCTAGGACATAGTGCAGGGACAGAGATGTCTTCATGACTACTTCAAGCTAGAAGTTCAAGAGACTTACAACAAAGTAATGAGGCTTCCAGCCAACACTATAGAGTTCGAGCTGAGACCATCTCTAATCAACATGGTGCAGAATAGCCTGTTTAACGGGCTAGAGAATGAAGATCCAGTTGCACATGTAGATAATTTTTGAAGAAGTGCGACACCGTGCACATTTTCGAAGTTACAAATGAGGTGATAGGATGAGACTTTTTCATTCTCATTGAGTAGAAAAGCAAAATCCTAGTTACAAGGAATGAATGTAGGGAGTATGACTTCATGGGCAGAAATTCATGAAAGATTTATAGACAAGTTCTTTCCCCAATGATGGTCAGCAAAAAGAAACTAGAAATCAATCAATTCAAGCAAGAATATACCGAGTCTCTTGGTGAGGCTTGAAAAAGACTCAAGGAGATGCTGAGGAGATGTCCAAGACATAGATAGGTGAAATGGGCACAACTATAAATTTTCTACTATATGATGAATCACAATACCAAAACACTAGTAGATGTTGCAACAGGTGGTTCTCTACTAACCAAGGATGAGGATGGACCATTAGATCTTTTAGATCTTTTATCTCAGAATTCTACAGCCGATACTCATTCCACAGTGAGGAAATTAGTAGGCGTATATGAAATTGATTCGTAGGCTATGATTATGGCACAACTACCTAACTTAAGCAGTCAAATTGCTAAACTTCAAATGGGACAACAAGTCCACAAGTGCTAGTTATACAACAACCCGTTAATCACCAAGCCATGATGGTTAATTCAATGGACATACATTAAGGAATGGAGTTTGAAAAAATAAACTTCATGAACAACCAGAGCTATGGAAATAACTTCAGGCCAAGAGGAATGGCTCCTCAAAGGTTTTATCAAGGATACAACAACCCGAACTTCTCATATGAAAACCCTAATAACGCATTAAAGTTACCTCCAGGCTTTGATCAACAAGTCCAACAAAGGAAGCTAAGGCATAGTGGAGAGATGACTTTATTGAAATAAATTGAAAAATTCTTGCACGCCATCGACATAAGTAATAGAGAACGCCATGAGAAGCATGAGGAAGAGATAGAAAATGTGAAGCAAGCTATGAAGAGGATGGACGATGAGAGATCACAATCCATCAAGAACTTGGAGATACATATTTGTCAGTTAGCCATTACTTTGAATTCAAGGAAGGAATGGTAGTTTCTGAGTAACACTATCATAAATCCCAAGGAGAATGTTCGTTATATTCACATGATGAGCACTACGACAATGAATGAGCCAATATGAGAGCAAGTGATGTACAAGCCAGAAAGTGTCAACACTTTGGCTATGAGGGAATTTGAAGTGATGCACGAGAAAGGAACGAAAGTGAGGTAATATGAGCTCGAAGGATTCAATCAACAAAGGATCAACCCCTTGAAAAATAACAAGAAGGGGAAGAAATGATGGAGAATTAAACAACAAGATGAATGATTTTCCGAAGAAGCACTCAAAAGAAATAGTATCAAGGTTGTTGCAAAGAAGCTAGAACCAAAATTCAAGTTCACACCGAGACTTCAACCAATCAATAGAAGAGATCTTGAAAACATATGCATACAATTAAGCATTGGTGGGCACTAATTTAAAAACATCTTCTGTAATACAGAAGCATTAGTCAATGTAATGCTTATAAAGCACATGTTAGAAGCTGATTTAAAGATCAATCGTCCCAATACTATGGAATTGCAAGTAGTTGATGGTAACTTGGTACCAACAATAGGAGAGCCTTGATTATGCAAGTGAAAGTGGGTAGATTCACATTTATCAGTGATTTTGAGATTATGGATCATGATATAGATGATGATGTGTCTATGATACTTAGACGACCATTCTTGAACATTGTCAATGCAATTTTGCACACAAGGAAGAAAATGATCACCATAAGTATAGAAGAGGATGATGGTGCTGAGAAGAACATCTTTGTTGAAAGGCAAGAAGTACATCCAAATGGGAGAGATATCATTATCTATAACCTACAAATGGAGTATCTCGATTTAGAATTAGACTAAACGAGCTAATAATGTTAAACTAAGCGCTACCTGAAGGTAGCCCAAAGGTTTTTATTTCAACTAATTTTTAATTTTAGTCAGTTAGTTATTTAGTTAGTTTAGTTAGAACAATCCAAACGTTTCAATTTTGTAACTTTTGAAAGTTTGTGTTAATTGTGCAGGAGAGACTATTTGCCGGGTGACATTCCATTGGAATAGAAAAGTCTCGACTAACTCAGTAAAGAGCGTGAAAAAGAAACGGAGTTAAAGTGGTAAAGGTCAGGTATATGGATAAATCACGGGTAAGTTCTGTTGGGGCATGTGCCCTAGGTCAGTCAATTAACTATCTTTATGAATACTTTTAGTTAATAAAATAGAGGATTTCATTTGTTGTTTATTATAATTAATTTGCATGTTTACATTATAATAAGATCTATGGATATTTACAGAAATATCCTAAATGTCCCTAGTCGATCATTATACTGGGAACTATAATGAATTAAGACTAGTGTGAGTCCTGATTGATGATCATATGATGATTATACGTATAGGGATACGAACCAAGATCACGAGTACTTGTTAGGGAATAAAGTACTGGACCGACACGCTATGACAACATCACATGGATTAAGTCATAGTTGTTTCTCATGATAGGTATATTTTTCAGTCCTCTGACTTGAGATTACCAGAGACTTCAACATTAGGAACACAGTGATTTGACACAACAAACGTTGTCTTTAACCGGACGATTATAAAGGTTGTGATTGGTTACTGTATGAGCAATGTGATGAAGTTGTGTAATCGAGATAAGATTTGTCCCTCTCATATAAAGAGAGATATCCAATGGATCCCTCGATGTGTTAGACTGTTAAAAGGCCTAGTCTAAGTGAATTGATATTGATCAATGTCACTTGGATGTTTTCAGTCTACCTAGAGATCGAGACTAGTATGATTGAACATGTTGGATGACAATTTCATGCCTTATGTTTGATCAAAAGGATATCGTGTGACAAAAGGATGTTATATACTATTGATTAGGTTGTATCGATTTGATATTCGTACAACTTGGGTAGTCATAATGTCTTGCTAGAGGCCGCTTATGACTTGTATACCAAAATGTGTTTTGGTACACTGCCAACGTTGTATGAGCCTATTGGGTCGCACACTAAGAATGGTTTTGCGAGATTTTAAGATGGTTCAGAAAAATGAATTTTATATGGTAAAATTCATGACATAAACGTCCTTGTGGTGTATTACACTTATACTTCTTTAAGTAGGGGTATATGTGTAATTTACTTAACCGTCTATATACAACGGTTGTATAAATAGACGCTTTAAGTTAGAACACACGGATGAAAAATGATTAAGGGCCGAAACTCTATTTTTGTTTCAGAAATGAATTAGGGTTTTCTGGTACGCTCTGGATCGTTTTGGAGAGAAACAAAAAGGTTTGGTATTCTCTCAAAGCTAGCACTTCGAATCTCGGCCGTCGTTCGTGTGGATCGCCGGTAGAGAGAGCGTTCGTCGTTGCGCGCGCCTTAGAGATCGATCAACCTTCGAAAGGTATATTGCGACCGAGGTATGATTAAATTTTCATGGCTTAAACATTTTTAATGGAATTAGATTCGGATCCTGTCGGGGTTTTTGTCAAAATTGTTTTGTAATTTCATTTCCGCGTATGAACCCAAAACTCAACAGTGGTATCAGAGCCTTCGAGTTCGATTCCATTAAATTCATTGCATGTTTTCTTCTGATATATACATGATATATGATTGAAAGCATGTTAATAGTTGATGTATATGTGATATACATAAGTTTTCTGTGAGATTTATTATCATGTTTTGTGTATATGATACATATATTCGTGATTTAATTGAAATCAATTTCGTACATGCTAGTAACCATGTTAGGTTAATTCGAATAATTTTAATGAATTGAATTTCGTGTTCTGTGATCCATGACACCATTAGGTATAATCTTTATTTTTTGTGTATTGATGCATGGATCACAGTACAAATAGTCCCCCATTCAGTCCACAAACCATATAAACTACATATACTAACATATCCAGACATTATTGATAAATAAGCGAATCAATACATACCTTGGTTTAGGTTTTCGTTTCCAAATGTCCTAAGTTTTCAATTAATCACGCTTCCCTAGTCTATCACAAACCATTTGTGGTTAATATAGGCCTAATACCTTATGCTTAGAAACCCTAAGTCAATCCTTAAGACCTCAAGATGCTCTAAGCAAATCAGATCACAATTACAGTTCTCAGGGTTGGAGTGTGCTACCTCATTTGATGGAGCGAGCTCCACCAACTGGGTTCATCCCAACTGATGAAGGGAGCGTGCTCCTCTGCGAGATGGAGCGCGATCTACCCTATACTGTCTCGACAATGAACAAGGTAGTAACCACTTCTCCATTACCAAATCATCAGGAAAACCTCAAACACTCTCCCAAATGATCAGGGAGGACCTCTAGTGCTAGATGGAGCGCAATCTACCCTATACTGTCTCGACAGTGAACAGGGTAGCAACCACTTCTCCATTACCAAATCATCAGGAAAACCTCAAACACTCTCCCAAATGATCAGGGAGGACCTCTAGTAAGGTAACAACATATTTTCTCATTTTTAATAACAAAATTTCATAGAGAAATCATCACCAAACATTAAATTCAACTTTAAACTCAAAACTCAACTGACCAAGTTGATGATCTTTGATCCAATAGTGGTTTAACCACTTTTAATCAGTTGATGTTCTTTTCCCAATCAACCATCATAGAGTGAAACCCTCGTCTGCTTGGTTCCTCTCATTATCTCAATGGATCGATGAAACAGTGAGGATAAGTTTAAGGTTTTTTATTTAAATATATAGTTTTCTTGATATACACATCACGTTATCTCAAGGCTGATCAAGTGATTGATATGTTAAAATGACACTCCATACAGTGACACGCATTTTGATACCATCAACACTTACGCTCATCTCGAGATGATCCAATGATCCATACAACTCAAACAAAACTTATAGTTTTATTATATATATTTATATGTCAAATATATATACATATATATACTCCTTGTATTTTCTAGCCAATAAATTCATTGAACATGCCTATAAGTATTCTCGGGTGTGCACATTAATTTCACGACCCCCTTGTCGCACTTGATGTACCGGCAATTTATTATTTAATTTTTTATTTTCCAATTTTAAGCTTGTATTAATCTCCTATTAATCTCGTAACCTATAAATTCAATAAACATTCCAAACAAACATAAATCAACACATAAACCCACGCACACGTTAATTAAGGTACGCATACATAACCACAAGCCTAACTCATGTTAATTAGGATTTGAATTAACTCTAATCACCAGCTTAAGGTAACGGGTCATTACACATTGCATCTTCTCTGGCTCTAAATGGGTATAGGTTATAGGGTCTCTCATATAATTTGACCAGGAAAGTTGGTGCGGATTTATACAAGCTTCATTCCTCCAACCCATAGAAATTATTGATCTCACATCTATTGAAGGGAACTTGAACCCCTTTTACCTTTACTGGCTTATCCCTAGCCATGAACTTTACATTAGCATAAAATTGAAAAACAATATCACTCACTCCATTAACTTTATTCTTCCTATAGTTCTAAGTGAGTTCTAATTTCGGAGCCTAATAAAATTGTTCACTCTATTATCATACTTGGCCAGCAAATTAACTCCCCTTTTGCTAATGAACGCCCTATGTAAAATTTTCTCATATAATTCCTTAGCCTCTTTACTAATGAAAAAATTTGATTTAAAAGGTCTACGTTTCTAAAGGTAGATGCCTCAAAATCATTTTCTCTAGTTTTACTAACTTGTTTCCTTATTCTTTCTCTTTTCCTTAAATCCAAGCAACTAACAACAATGCAATGCAACTTAGTCTTCAAATCAAATAAAAAACAAAATTCATATAACATGGATCATGCATACACCAAATAATTTCAAAGATATCAACTAAGTCTCCATGGGTGATGTTAATGCTCACATTCACACAATGTTACAAAACCTATCATCTAACCTTAAATCCATAATTGCATATAATATCATTAAAATTTTCAAAATTCAAAGCATAACTAGATGAAATTGTAAATGTACCTCAATGCTGGATTAATTTTTGATGTAGATCACTCATCCAAGTCTTTTCTTATCCAAGCCCTCTAACTTTTATCACCAACTAGAACCCTCAATCTCTTGAGAATCAAACTCAAAAAATCTAAGCCCTAGCTCTTCCACTTGTGCAAATCAATAATGTGTTTGTTTCTTCACTATAAATCATTATGAACTCACTAGTCTTACATAAAAAAGATCAAACTTTAGTTCTAGAGGGGTGTATGCTTGGGGGTTTTGGTAGGTTTTAAGTGCAAGTGTGGATAATGGTTTGAAAGATGGGTTTAAAACCCTCACTTTAGCCTGCTACCACCTCGGCGATGTGGCTTATACCCATGGTGTCGTAAGTAATACTCATGGCGTCGACTCTTCTTCCCGCATCTCTACCTATATTTTTTTGCTAATCTCCCTCCGGCACTGCTCCGACTTTATGTACAACTCACACAAGAATTCTTGACCACAGAAAACCCATGAAAATATAAAATTTAATAGAAAATTTAACCTTTCGATTCGCTCCTGGACTTTACCTTTGTCGTTTTGAACTCCTTCGCTCTTTTTCACTTTTTAATGAGTTCTCAAGACATTTCCATTCTGATGAATCACCACTCGATGAATGGTATTTCCTGCACATTTGACATTGATTTTTCGAAAGATAGAACTAGAACTTGTGAATTGTAATTATTAAACTAAAAAAACTAACTACTAACCAAAATTCAAAAACTTAAAATTTAAAATTCTGGGTCGCCTCCCAGTAGCACTTAATTTAACATCATTGGCATGATGTTTTTTCGCTCGTTTAGTCTTAGTCGAAATTGAGAAGCTCCATCTGCAAATAGGAGATTATGATGTCATTCTTGTTCAGATCTACATCTTCACTATCGACAAAGATAACCTTCTCCAAATCATTGCCCTCATTGATACTGATCGTTACCTTTCTTTCTCTTACATCCAAATTTACTTCAATTGTGTTTAAAAATGGCCCCCAAGTATCATATATACATCATTATCCATGTTTTGGTTCATGACCTCAAAATCTGCGATGAATGTGAATTTACCTACTTTCACGAGCACATTCAAAACTCTTCCTGTAGGTATCAAATTATTGTCTGCTACATGCAAATTCGTGGTATCAGAAAAATGATCTTCAAGTATGTATGAATCATGTCCATCAATTGCATGACATTAACCGAGGCTCCCATATCACATAAGACGTTTCTAGAATAGTGCCTATTAATATTTATTGGTATGCTTATTTCTCCTGGATCACTCCTTTTGATTGGTTGAAGTCACGAAATGAACTTAAGTTTTGGTTCTGGTTTCCTCTAAATCAACTTGTTGTCATTGCCTTGTGGTTTTTCTTTGGAAGGTCATTCATCATTTTTCTTGGCCCTCCATTTTTGCTTCCCCTTCTTTTATTCTTTAAGGCATTGATTCTTTGCTTCTTCAAACCATCTAGCTCATCTTGCCTCACATACGTTTCATGCTCATGCATCTCTTCATGCTAGTACATTACATGGTTTCGTTTTAGCTCCTTTGTTGCCGCAGTGCTCATCATGCAAATGGCACTCACGTTCTCCTTGGGATTAGTGACAGTGTTACTAAGAAAATGTCATTCTTTCCTTGAATTCAACGCTATAGCAAGTTGACCAATTTGCGTCTCTAAGTCTTAGTGAATTGTGACTACTCATTATCCATCCTTTTGATGGATCGCTTTATTCCTTCCAACTCTTTCTTTTGTTTCTCAAGGCGCTCTCAATTTCTCATTTCCATGCTTGCAAATACTTCACAATTGACTTCAGTGAAGTCATCTCTTCGCTTTGCCCTAGCTTCCCTTGTTGGACTTATTGTTCAAAGCCTTGAGGTAACTTTAATGCATTATCAGGGTTTTTATAAGAAAATTTCAGGTTGTTGTTTTTGTATCATTTATAAAACCATTGAGGAACAACTCCTATCGGCCTGAAGTTGTTCCTGTAGCCTTGGTTGTTCCTGAAGTTGATGTCTTCATGCTCCATTCCCTGTTGTACGTCCATCTAGTTAATCACCATGCCTTGATGATTCATGAGTTGTTGTGCTACTTGTGGACCTTGATGTCACATGTAAGTTTTTGTTGTATTGACCTATTACCTTAAGCTAGTGATTAGTTAAGTTTGGCATACCTCGGTTAACGTTGCATGGGTTTGTATGATGGGTTTGTATTTTTTTGGAATGTTTAATAGAATTGTATTGAAGAGAAATTATATAGAAGCCTATAATTGAAAAGTATGTACATAAAAAATAAATAGCTGGCATACCAAGTGTGACAATAGGGTCATGAAATGAATGTGCACATCAGAAAATACTCATAGGCATGTCTGGTGAATTTATTAGTGAGAAAATAGACATAGAATATACATATTTATATATAATTGATATATAAATATATATATTAAAAACTATAAGAGTTTGGTTTGAATTATATATATCGTCGAATCACCTTGAGATTAGTGTAAGTGTTGATGATGTCAAGTTGTGTGTCACTTTAAGGGTGTCATGTTAACACATCCATCATTCGATCATCCTTGAGATAGTGTGATCTGTATCTCAAGGAAATTCATATATTTAAACTAATAACCTTCATGTTTATCTTTATAATTTGATTGATTGAGAAAGGAAGTGAGGGAGAGCAACTAAAGGTTTGATATTATGATCCTAAGGAATCAATCAAGGAGTTGTTTCAATGTGAATTGAGGAGCTTAAACAACTAGAAATCCAAAGATTATCATTGTTGTAAGTTTGGTTTTGATATTTTTGAAGTTTAATTTGATAGTGGATTATGATTTCTTTGTGAATTGTTGTTGTTTTTGGTTGGAAATGGTTTGTTAACTCACTAAAGGTCATTCTTAATGAATTTTAGGAGTGTTTGCTATTGATGTAATGATTTGTGGATGGAACAGGGGCTACTGTTCTATATACATTCGAAATAGTACAGGGTAGAGTGCGGTCCCTTCATCAATTGGGACAAACACAGTTGGTGAAGTGCACCCCACCAATTGAGGGAGAGCGCTCCCACCCATGAAAATAGCAAATATGTGAGTTTTTGTTAGAATTTCCTAAGGTCTTAGGGACTTGATTAGGAGTTCTAAACAAATGGTATTGGACTTATATCGATCACAAATGGTTTGTGATAGGTGTTGGAACCCCAGGAAAGTGTGAGTGCCAGAAAGTCAGTGAATTTCATAACAAAAACCATGACCGAGGTAAGTATAGATTCGCTTTTTTATCAATGTTGATGGCTAATTTAGTATATATAGTTAATTTAGTTTTTGGACTAAATAGGGGGATTATGTACACTATAATGGTTTTAATAAATGGAAAATGGTGTTTAATGTGACCCATGAGAGTAGCTCCTTGTTTTGAGTATAGGTTTATAGGAGACGGGTTACCATCCCTGCCTATATGTAACTCCTGCTCAATTCGATAGGTTGCATGGATTACATACTCAATAGAGGGTTTCAAATAGAACCATTGGACATTAATGGATTGACTAGTCATCAGATCGGCTAATGTGTTGGTCTAGCAATCACATTAATGGTGTCGGTGGGTAATCGACCCTAGTTTTATAAATAAAATGGGAATCATAGTGTATTAGTCATGGAAAGCTGAGTTTGCATTTGTTATTTATTGAATTATATGTTTTTTACATACCCGTTAGTTGACATGGTAAATATTTTTATTGCATAATGTTCTTGATTATTATATGGAATGTTAATGGCCTTATGAATCCTTACTTACTAGCAAGTTGGAGCGCTTACCCCAAATCTAATATTTCAAGTTCCCAACCTAGCGCTTCAGCAAAGGGAAAGGTAAAGATTTAGGAGTTTTGTATCTTTTCTACAACGTAATGAACCTTTCAGTATATATATACACTATTTGAGTTATTTTATTGTATATGAATAAGGTTTGGAGGTTTATAAACAAAATTTTGGGTTTTGATAAACTTTGTAGTTTTGCATATTCTCAATTATAGAAATTTTTTTAATTTTTTATTGTGTATATTCGATTTTTTTATTCTATATCGATATACAAGTTGAGTTTATGAGGTACTAACGAAGAGATTGCTGGCTTTAGTTAAGTCTATATAGGATACTAGGGCTTAATCAGGGTTTCAGGCCGAGTATCACCCTAATCGAGATAAGGGATGCGACAGATTGGTATCAAAGCCTATGGTTTTCACTTTTGAATTAAGTGGTAACTCTGATATAAATTGGTATCATAAACAAGTCTTTGACCTTGATATCACTTTCGAATTACTTTCCAAGTGAGTGATACCATATTCCTTCGTATCATAACCTAAGTTTATTGACTCAGAGAGTTATCTCGAGTTATGAACAAGGTGAGGATGTCATAAATGGATTTCAACATGTTTTGGAGGGAAAATGAAATTAAAAAATTTGTTATATATTATTTGCTGCACCTATTGTTATTTAAAATATAGATATGATTTCCTTGTATTCTCTAAATATTAACAAATGATCTTATCTCTCTTTTGACTTTGGAATCTAATGCGAATCAAGGAAAGGGTTCGCAGAGGCCTAGACCTCAAGGTAACAGGGAAACTGAGGATCTATGGAAAACTAGAATGGAGCAGCAAATGAGGGAACTTTTGGAGTCTCAGGCAAAACTTATGGCTATGCTAATGGTTCAGAAGGCACATCCTGCAACCAGTCTCGAGGTTAGCAGAGCCAAAAGAAGAGCTGACTATAGCAACTCCAACTCAACAATTTATAGCACATATTCTGGTGTAGGAGACAGTTGTCGTGGTTCCAATGGATTTAAAGAAGGCTACATTTCTCAGAAATCACAAGCAATTCATGAAATACGATATTATAAGATTCAATGGCAAAGTGGAGGAAGGGATAGCTAAGACCTATGTATAAAAGATGGACCAACAATTTGTTACAGTGGATGTTTAGGACCGATTTGATGACAAAATGGTCATATTTTTATTGATTGATTCTGCACGAAAGTGGCAGAATTCTCTAAAGAGAGAAGGGAAGACTGTCACCACTTGGCCACAGTTTAAGAGAATATTTTACAGGCAATATTTCCAGAAGTTAGTCAAGAACAAGAAGAAAACTGAGTTTATTCAGCTAAAAAAGGGAGCCATGTCTACTCGGGAATATGAGCGGAGGTTCACTAAGTTGAGTGAATTCACTCTAGAGATGGTGGAGTTGGAAGATAACAAAATAGACTTGTTCCTCGGTGGGTTAAATTATAAGATTATAGTTGTGGTTTCCTCTCAACCTCACACTAGCTATGATTTTATATTCGAGAGTGCGATGGAGGTGGAAGTAGCTATTTTAGCTAGTCATTTTCGAGTAGTACTTACGCCACCACCAGCTGTATAGTTCCTAATGAGTCATAGAACCTAGGAATTGGCTTATTTTTTACCAAGGAAGAAGCAGAGGAGTATAACTGGAGTAGCTACATAGTCAAGGTATGTGGGAGATGACATTTGTTAGTGCATCGGTTCAACCAATTTCTCAGGCTTCGGTAGCTAAACCACCTTTGCCATCACTTCAGTATGGAGATAAGGGCAAAAGTAAAGCATAGTAATCACAGAAACAGAGTGGATCTGGGTAAGTTCCTCAAGCCTATTGCTTTTCTCAAAGAGCTTCCACGATATGTTATCTGTGTGGGCAAACGAGGTCGTTCACATCGGTAAGTAGTACAACACCACCAGCATGAGGGCAAACTCATGTTGTGGCTAAGGTAGACCTAGAGGCTTAACCACATCGGTATCTAACCTACTCCTACCACAGTGTCAGAGGTTCAAAAGCTTTTGGGGTTAGTCGATTATTACAGATGATTTGTTGAGGGTTTCTCTTGTAGTGCTGAAGGTATATCTGTAGATAAAGCTAAAATTGATGTTATCAAGAAACTACCCTATCTTACGAATCTGCGGGATATTAGGTTTTTCCTTGATCACACTAGTTTTTACCAATATTTTGTCAAGGACTTTTCGAATATTGCACAACCCCTAGGTTATCTACTCCAGAAAGACGTGGCTTTTTGTTTGACAAGAATGTAAGAGTGCATTTGATGCACTCAAGGACTAACTTACTAGCACACCAGTGATTCAATCCCCTAATTAGGAGCTTCCATTTGAAATTATGAGTGATGCAAGCTATTATGCAATGGGTGCAGTCTTCGGATAGAGAGTTGGGATAGCTTCACATGTGATTAAATATGCATTTTGCACTTTAAACGCTGTTAAGATGAACTACACCACCACTGAGAAGGAACTGCTAGCTGTTATCTTTGCACTTGAGAAGTTTCAACCTTATCTTTTAGGAACCAAGGTGATGATCTACTCTAATCACGCAGCCTTGAAGTAGCTTATGAGTAAAAAATATGCTAAACCTAGGCTCATAAGATGGATACTCCAATTACATGAGTTTGACATCATAATTAAAGATAAAAGTTGTGTAGAGAATCTAGTTGGGGACCATTTCAGCAGGTTGAGCACAATGAATGTCCTACCTCTCTCAAGGATGACTTCCATATTGAGTACAACTATATTATTATGAAAGATCTTCCCTAGTATGCAGATTCGATGAAACTATATCTCTTATGGCGAACTTCTTCCTCACTTTTGTAAAGCCTTAAAGAATAAAGTTATGTGCGAAACTAAATATCATTTAAGGGATGACCCATACTTAACGAAATTCTACTCTAACCAAGTTATTGTGTGTTCTGTTTCTCAGACTAAAAGTTACTCCATCTTGGCATTTTGCCACACTTAAAACTGGGATGACCACTTTGATCCTCTTAGGATAGCTAGGGAAGTTCATGAAAGTGGGTTTTACTGGCCCACTATTTTCAACGATTCGTACATGTTCACGAAGACTTGTCCTAACCGTCTAGAAATTCGGTAACCTTGGTCATCGAGACCAAGTGCCACTAATCCCGATCCACATCAGTGAGATATTCGATGTATGGGGTATTGATTTCATGGGACCATTTCCAACATCAATTTTGTAATGGTTACATACTTTTGGTAGTGAACTATAGGTCTAAGTAGGTAGAAGCTAAAGCTACATGCACTAATGACTATAAAGTGGTATGTGAAAACATTAAATCGAAGATTTTTATAGTATTTAGTACCCTATGTGCCCTAATCAGTAATAGAGGCACTCACTTCTGCAACCCTATAGTTTAAAGTCTTTTAACGAAGTCTAATATCACTCACAGAACTTCTACGCATATCATCCATAAACGAGTGGCCAGGAAGAGATCTTTAATAGGGAGATCAAGTCTATCTTAGAAAAGACGTTGAACCCACTAGGAAAGATTGGAGCACACATCTTGATGATGCGATTTAGGCTTACCGAATGGCATTTAAAACCCCTATTGGAATTTTACCCTACCGCCTTGTCTTTGGAAAAGCGTGCCACCTTCTAGTCGAGCTTTAACATAAATCCTACTAACCTCTGGAACAGTTTAATATGAAGCTCGATAAAGCAGGAAAAGATAGAAAGCTCACTCTCTAAGAATTAAAGGAAATCAAGAACGATGCGTATGAAAACGTGCAAATTTACAAGGAAAAAATAAAATTGTTCCATGATCGCATTCTCTCATATAAATCTTTTCATGTTGGTCAGAAAGTGCTTTTATTTCAATATCGTCTTAAGAGTTTTGCAGATAAGCTAAGATCAAGGTGGACAGGACCGTATGTGGTAATTGCAGTGTATGATCATGGTGCGCTGGAGTTTCAGAGTTTGGAGACTAGTAATACTTTTAAAGTGAATGGCCACAAATAGAAGATCTTCTATGAAGACTTTTTAAGTCATAATGTGGAAGGCGTGTCACTCGCAAAACTAATCTATACAAATTGACAAACTCTTACTAAGTTGAGCCAAAGACTATAAGCAAAGGCACAATCGGGAGGCAACCCAAATTTCAGTTATTCTAGCTTTATTTCCTTGTTTTAGTATTCTTATTACTATACATGAACTTGTATCATTTTCTTATTTCTATATCTATATCTATCTGTTCTTTCACCTTTTTGTTTATTTTTATGTGCGAACCTCTTGGCTTGTTTTGAACCTTGGGGACGAGGTTTGGAATAAGTTTGGGGGTATTTTAAGGATTTTTGACTGAGTTGAATATATTTTATTGCTAAAGACTACAAGTATGATCCTTAATTTTTTTAATTATGCAGTTGAAGGATGGTAATGATGGTGTTTTTCTTTTCATTTCTCATATCTTTCCTTTTTTTCTTTCCTTTCCATTCATACTTCTATCGTTCGTTTCATTAGGACATGATACATTTTCATGCATGAGTTTAGTATAATATTTATTATTAATATTTAGAGTCACCTGAAACTTTCCTTTATGCCTTTACTTATGGATGAGTGAGCTGTGGTTGCCTTTTTGACTTGAAACTTAGGGAAAATTAAGAGAAACACTCACTCTGGCCCGTAGCCTGACATTTTTATGATTTCATATTAAGGACTTAGTATGAGGGATAGGCCTAGTGCAAGATACCAAATTCGGCAGACGGTCAAAACTGTGCAAGTGAAAAAAGTCAGGTTTCTAATGTGCTAGAACGAGGGTGTTACCCACTCGAGGCATAATTACTATCACTAAACCACTTTTGGGGGAATGATTTAGGCCATTTTTGAATGAAAACTTTAGCCTTAAGGCTACCCAATGTCATTTCCCTAGTAAACCCATTTTAAGCCAACCCAACCTTTAATTCTTTCTTACAAAATGTTAAACCCATAACCATAGCCTGATTTTATTATTTACCTAGTTGGAAGCTAGTTTTAGACTTGAAATCTTTAAAAAGTGACAGGAAAGTGAAAGAAAAAAATTTAGAGAAAAAAATTATTTATATACCTAAAATAAAGGGGAATTAATTAAGATGAAAACAAAATCAAGTTACGATTAGAGAGTCCTACCTAAAATGGTATTCTTAGGAAATGGAGTAGGGAGAAGGGTGGTTGGAAAAAGGTGGGGACTGCTCATATCAAAAGAAAAATGAACTTAAGTGCAGTCTAAGTTTTAGTTTTCTAATGCTTCGCATTACGTTTATATCATTTCCTTGGTACCCTACTTGAGCCGTGTTATGACCTACTTAAAGTCATATTGATCCCCATTGGTGCGAAGTTTACAATAGTGGAGAGTGTGGTTGCATTTCTCGCTTGCGATATCCGTATAAGCATTGATGTGCTATCTTATAGAGATCGTAAACTTGCGTGCTTGAGTGTGCAAGCCAAGAAAACTCTTGAGTAGTTGATAGCCTTTGACTTGACCTAGTCCAAGTCTTGAAACTGTAATCTTAATTGTTTTTTTATTATGATTCTAGACATATCATAACTTTGAAATTTCTCAAGTGGCTTGTTGACTTGGAGACTATTCAAACCAAAAGAACTCCATGAGTTTTGAATCGGGTGTAGGATTACTTAGTATAGGATTATAAATACATTAGGAATCTAGCTGTATTTCTTTGCTCGGGACGTGCAAAGTCGTAAGTTTGGAAGTATTTGATAAGTGCTTAATTAGACATATAAATAGGGCTAGTTTAGTAGTATAATTAGTTTAAATATCCTGAAATGAACACTAATTGATGATGTTTATGTGTTCTTATGTTTACAACCTGTAAAAGAGAGAAATGAGTGATTTCATGATGAAAAGCCAAGAAAACGCACAGAACCACATTCTACACTAAGGAGAAGATCATTGGCGCCGTAAGAAGTGAGTACGAGGCGTGGGAAATGAACACAAGGCATGGGCAATGCATGTAGATCAAAGAAGAGTGTAGTATAGTTGAAGTTGTGGTGAAGCAGCGGCAAAGCTATGGGTTTACACACAGAGCGTAGGAGAAATACATTCATGGTGTTGGGACCACTAGGAGGAGAAAAAACATAATACAAAACTGGTGTTATGGCCACGCTGTGACATTTACACACATGTCGTGGATCACATACAGATGGTGTCTATACATGAAAATCGAATGTTTTGGACTTCTATTTCATTTGGGGTTACTAATTAGGGTTTCTAATTGTATTCTTAGGGCTCTTAAAAGTATAAATAGTCATTAAGACATGGTAAACTGGTATATTTGCATAGAGTAAAATAGAGAATTGAAAGAGACTCTTTTATTTAGAATTTAATGGTGTTTGTCAAGACAATGTCCGTCTATGCACTCTTTTCTTAGGTCAGAGGCGATGCAAGTCAATAATCTTTGTTGAAAACATGTTATGTGAGATCTTTTGTTTATAATTAATTTATTTCAGTCCTTTCTATTTTATTTGTCGTGTTTTCATGATTATGGTGCAAGCTTAGAATATGTATATGGCCATTGCTTGCTTTTAGGTGGAAGATCTATAGTTGATCGGGACAATCAAGTCCGTAATTGTACGATTGGACTAATACGAGTGACAATCACTCACCCGTTTGTCATCAAAACCTTTTGGTTCTTGAGGGTGGGACAGATAAATCTAGGTTAAATTGGAAGCAAACGCGATCAAATTATTTAGGATTAGTATTCCCATTGATCTTTATGTAGTTAATGCGTTTAACTTTATTGGCAGATGTTTAAGGTTCTGTATTGACCAGAGAATTAGTTAGTGGTGGACATTAAAGCTTTCGAGATTAATGAAATTAGGGATTTTGGCCAGATGTCAATTTCCTATAAATAATCTAGGAATAAATGTATTAATAATCTTTTGGGAAAAATCACAGAACATGACATGCTATTGAATCTTGATTTGGATTTGTGGGACCGTAGACTTAGGTATTTTTTATCATAGACTTCACTTTTGCAAATTTTGATTTATAGTAGTTTTAATTAGTTTTTATCTTAAAATCACTAAAAAAACCCCGAATTTTCCTTTTTAGTTAACTCAGAGTAAAACCTAAGTCCTGTGGATTCGACCACAATTTACTACTACTATGATCAAGTGGGATTGGTAACTCGAATACGAGTTTTATTTTTCACTAATGACATGCGAACAATCATAAATGAGAAATTTAAATCTTAGGTTCATGTATTACCCTATCAGATCTACGTGGACCTTGTAGCACATGTGGAGGTTCAACTAGTTTATAACTTTATTGATCTCCCACCAGCGGTTTAGCGTTTATGTGGCTAAGCCAATGGACAGGGAGACGTAGGGCCTGAGATTTTCTTTTATCACATAGAGATAATGAGGCAGATTTGTTAGTGACTTCGAGCTGCTTATGAGAGGCAGAGGAAGTACGCGGATACGTATTAAGGCAATCTCACGCATGACGAGGGAGCCTTAGTCTATCTAAAGGTTTTCCCTCAAAAATGTTACCAAATGTTTGTGTTAAAGTCAAGCTTGCACCAAGAGTCATCGGGCCTTTCTGGATTAAGAAACAGTTCGAGTAAGTCGCATATGAGCTCAAGCTTAAACTGCAAATGTCAGGGATTCATCTAGTCTTTCATATCTCCTTGCATCGACTAGCCAAGTCGAAATAAGGCGTGCGAAAAACAATGGAATTTAGACTAATTGATTTGAGCAAAGACATCTTACAAGGAGTAATCGATCTAAATCCTAGACTGAAAGGTACAACAGCTAAGGAACAAGACTATCCCACTTTTGCTCGTGAAATGGCAATTCCATACCGATTCAGAACTCACTTGAGAACAGGAAGCCTACATGCAAGAACTATTTCTATACATATTCGAGTCAGGTAGATTTCAAATTTATGTTTAATATCAAGGATGATATTTTCATTTGTTGGGAAGATTCGTAACGGCCTAAATTTATAACCCTTATTTGATCCTTAATCAAAATCACTGACTGATACGAGATCTTACTTTGGCATGGGTTTGAGGTATATTTTATATTTGATTGGTTTATTCCTAATATGTGTATATGTGTAGATTATTAAATAATAATCTTAGTTATTGTTTATAGATGTCGAGACATGAGCGGGGACACGCCTCGAGATGTGTGTAGGCATGGGAATAAGGTAGAGAGTGATTTGGTGAGTTTTTATTTAGGTTTACACACATTAATGGGAATGAGTTATGTGATTTAAATTATTTCAACTAAATTATGATAAATTAAACCAAATCAAACACCTAAGTTGTGAAAATAAAACATAAGCCATGGATATACCACTAGATATGCATTTGAATGTAATCCATGAGATTTAGGTCAGGCATTAGTGTTAGAATGAGTTTGAAAGTGGAGATAGTGGGGTGATTTGGAGCCATTAGATTTACATCGAGGTACACAATCAAAATGAGATGAATGGCTAAAATTAAATCATTGGATGATATATAGATAAAATTCTAAGGTGAAAGCAAATGTTGGGATTTGAGAATTGAAGGAGAGTTAAAATCATCAACATTAGGATCTACAACAAGACTTGAAGATCAAGAACCTTAGTGAGCAAACCCACTACTATGCCCTCATTTTTATTCATGCATGTGAGATTTAAGTCATGACTCAGAGGGATTTTGATAAGAAAAAGAAATTAAAGTCATTTCATTTTAGTTTTTATCAATTTGAAGACATAATTGAAGTTTAAAGTTTAAAGTTTAAAGTTTAAGCTTTTAAGATTTTTGTCAAAACTGGGATTTCAACATGACTTGAGGATTTGAAATTCCAATGTAATTTCAGTCCTTGTTTTCATAAACTAATTTTAACCGCAATAAGGACTTTTAAACCCACCTAGTCTCAACCTGTAATTTGACTTGCCTAGATGCAACTAGGACTTTATCTTGCCTATTTCCCAATAGGCTTAATAACCCTTCCTATACACAATTAGGATTCACAACTTGGTCTATTCACCAATAAACCTTACAACTTTTACAATTTAAAATGATTGGTCGCTTACAACAAGTAAAGCGGTATACAATTTTCTCCTGTCAAAAGCAAAATGTAATCCTAAGATGAAGATAATGCAAGTGAGACTTTGCAAATTGAGACGCCTTGTAAATCATTTTTCCTTGCTCTCAATATTGAAACCAAAAAAAAAAAAATTAAGCTTATGTTGGTTTCAAAAGTGTCTACACCAATGCAAAATACAAGTTTAAACTCAAGTTGTGCAATCAAGACCTCGGGTCACAAATAGATTTAAGATTTAGAACAAAATCCTTGTAAATATGTTGTCAAAACAACATAAGCATGAAACCATAAATACAAATATAAATTAAGTACAAGTTGGTTTTAAGTCAATTCAATGCAATATGGAGAATCACAATTAAGCTTTTGTAAGTGCAATCAAAATCTCGGGATTTCACAAAGCAAAGATTAAATTCAAAACCCTTTTTTAATGGTATTCAACACATGCTTCAAAGAAAAACAGCCAATAAAAATATAATTAGCCCCAACGTGTTTTTCTAGTTTCACATGCACAATAGTGATTCAACTTTTGGCTCAATAGGTGCAAATTTGTTCTAGGTGATATCTAGACATGATATTAGCCTCGATACACTATATGAATGTATTAAAATCAGTCACATATGGTTTCCACATAAATCCTTAACAACAAGATATAGATTTAGCACAATAGTGTAAGGAAAAATGAGGTCTTACAACCCAAAATGTAAATATGATTTAGATCGATTTGAACAGGGTGTTGAGGACCTTAGAATATTTCCTTTCACCTCACTTGATTTGCATAAGATCAGCCCTAAAAGTCATGAAGTGAGTGTATGTGTTGGATCTTTACTCTTTGTGGAAAAACTCCATGTTTTAGCTCTCTTTGTGTATGTATCAAATACTTGTTTTTTGTGTTTATAGTGTTCTCTCAAAATCTTTTTGACTATTTTTGACCGTTATGGTGGTCCAAGGGTCCAAAAAAATCCACCAATTTAAATTAAAGGTGTGGATTGCTTACTTTAAAAAAACTATTATGTAGCCAAGGAAAGTGCTCCACCGATTCCTAGGGCACGGTCCGGAACCTGGGGCGCGCCCAGGACGTGGGGCGAGCTTCACATAATGGTGTACCACACTCCAGCAGTAAGGGCCTGAAAATAATATTTTTGGGTTTGAAGCTCTAAACCCCTTTTCCTGGTTATGAGTCCTCCTAAATGTTTGCAAATGGTGCCTACAAGTTTGGTATGACCTAAGGAATAGGCCAAAATCATCCAAGAGATTTTTCATTGATTACAAATGAAAAATTCATGTTTTATTCCAATTGTAGGGAGTTTTCTACAAATGTTTTTCAAGTGAACTGAAAACCCATTTAAACTGATAGCAATGCATCCAAAATCAAATTCATCAGTTTGCACACATCAAGGTCATGCCATACAACACATTTGCATGATTTTAAACATTTCAAAACTTACGGATTTCAAAATAATAAAATGCATGAATTTAGGTTCTTGAAAACATGAAATTTATGAATTGCTTGAATCTAATAGCTTTGGCTCATGTAGTTGAACTCTCATACCTTACAAATGATGCAAATAACTTTATACATGCTTTCATTAAAGTATGACCTCTTCAATTCTCATTCCTTCCATTTTATCCATTCCATCCATTCCATTTGAACTTAAATTAGTAACCTTTTAACTTGTTGTTGACATCAAAATCCTGGGTGGAGTGTAAGTGTCAAAGCACTCAGTCCTACAATCTCCCTTTTTTTGATGATAACAAACAACGTGACCTTGACAATCAAACATATACATTAAGTGCATATAAAGATCATAATAGATCATAATGGTCAAGTTCAGCGTATATATTTCTCCCCCTTTTGATAACATCAAAATGAGGGTATAGACTCTCCCCTTATCATTAGGCATCAAGATAAATACAAGAAAGAAAAGGTAATTTATCTATTCATGCAATTTTGGAAAACACATGGACTAAAAGACAAAAGGAATTCCATTCATTCATAAATGATAAGTTAAAGATATACACCATTCATGGCATTTCATTCACAAAAAAAATATGAAAGTTGAGACAATTTAGCGCAAGTACAAATCGATATACATATGAGTTAAAAGTTTACATATAAAGTACAAAATGAACTCTCACTCATGGAAGGACCTAGATACTTTCCATAACATGATCAAACTAGAGCTCCCCTTAAGCATATGCATCTATGTTTCCTAATCTCCTCGTAAGGAGAACAATTAGGGCCCAACGTGCTAGCTCTCCTTAATGAACAACCCTGCTCGAGAAGTCAGAGACTCATATTGTGATCGGCTACTATGTTATCAAATGAAGTAATCTGAGCATTGATTGCATCAAACTGAGAAGATATGTACGAATGTAGGTAGGTAGCAAAAGGAGGCATGTCCTCTTAAGGCTGACGATCATACTACCAGAAAGATGGTTGAGGTGCAGGCGGTAGTGGTGCTTAATTCTACTAATATGGCCTGTGATGGGGTCTAAGCTCTCCAATGCCAGCATCAAAGTATACATCGGCATCAGGGGATTCACGGGCTTCATGGTCCACCTTGATTTGCCTCTGACCTATGTCATTTACGCTAAGGTCCGGAAAGATGAAACTCCAATCATATAAGTCACGTTGAGTGTAAATTGGATCTTTTGGTTCTAAAGGTTCCCAATCACCCGAATTCAAGTTTAGATGATGGTCCATTCATTTGTTCCTTTCATCCGACCCAAGTTTGAGTGGGTAGGTGGTACCTGTAACCTTTTTTGTAGGTTTGGTTCACTCAACCTGTTAATCACCAACTCGGGCAAGCCTCTCAATGCAATGTCAACTCCAAAGTCCTCAAACATGCAAGTAATAACAGATGCATGAAGCATGGACTTCAAAGTATTCTACGTAGTGAGTATGTAATGAAGGAGGAGATGCGACAAGTTCAAATTCGCCTTCGTCATGATGGCCCATTAAAGATACAAGTCCATATGAGTCAAACGGATCTTGTTCCCATCGCGTGGCATTAACACCTTTGTAAGAACTTTATGGAGCAAGTGTGGGATAAGTCGGGAAGTCATGTCAGTGAAGGTGGAAGGAACAACCGTCATATCCACAAGATGGTACATAGCAATGTAGGCTTCAAGCCTATAAAAATTTAGATGGTGGATGGTGCCGGATAAGGAGATGGTGGCATCATGAATAGGAACATTGAATATGCTTGCAAGCCGTGCCAGTGTGAGGTGAATTTCATTGCCGGCAACTCGAGACTTCATGGAGAATTTTGACGAATCTTTCAAATTTATGTAGAAGACTCGCAGAAGTGACTTATAGTAGTTGCACTTGAGCTCAAGAAATAGTTCTACCTATTCCATCAAGAAGTGAATGAAGTGGTACGTTGGCTTTGTCCAAAAATCCCAAGTCCAAGATGTTTAGTGTAACTACCTCCTTGCTTATGTACTACTTAGTGATGGGTTCCAAAACACTTATAACATTGTTGCTCGGCTGTGTGGTATGCCTCCTAGGGCTAGTGGAGCGAGGAATTTGAACATTCTATGATGTAGGGGCATTGGATTGATGTGAAGCTCGGGATGAGGAAGAGTTCGAGGTGCTCTTCGATGACTCACTAAGCACCAAATGGCATTTGGCATAAGTTCCTGTAGATTGTGCTGCCATCTTAGATCTCCTCCTCGTGTTTGACATTTTGTCGAACACCTTGTTTACGCCAACCTGGGGTAGGATTTTCAAGAATTTGGGTTGTATTCGGGCACAACGAGAGATGAAAAGAGGAAAAGGGAACTGTAATGAGTAATTTCCAATCAAAAATTGATGGAAAAATAATGGGGTGGGTTGTTTGAGAATCGGCTATGGGAAAGTAGAAATATAGAGCAAAAATAGAAGCTTTTGGGCGGGCTGTTAAAAATGTCCTCCTTGACGCTACAGCGCACTCCATGTTTATGGCGCGCTCCCGTGTTTGAGTTCCAAAGACTCGGTCTCATTTAAGTGTGCTTCAGCCTCTTTGGGAGTGCACTTCACGATAAATTTTAGAATTTTAATCTTCAGGAAATCTTCCCCATAGATGCACTAATCATACTGATCACTTTGGAATCACTAAAAAACAATTTCATGAGTTTGATTCCCAGCTAGAACATGATCCTAAACTTAGATTCATTCGATAAACCTAAACTAACCTTAACTCTCACATATCAATCTACTATCTAAGTTTACTCATGCTCTAAAGTGAGTCTAATTCACTCTATGTATCACGAAATTTGGCACCCATATTTCCTTGGATTTGATAGACTTAGCCTCAATGAGTGTCTCTTTCGGTACCTATGCCTTAATGTGAAACTTGTTTCTAGATTAACTTTTATTTGGTCTATGAGATGCTTTGAACTTGTAAGATCTCATAAACTTCATTGGTTGAACTTTTAAGTTTAAACACTTGTGTTTCTTCTGGCTAATCTCTAATTTCATATCCACCTTCTCATTGGTGGCATTTGTTACCAACTTTGTCCATCAATTTTTTACCAACTTTGGCCATCCTTCTAGTGCTTCTTGAAGACCTTGATTTTGACTCTTTTAATTCACGTTCTCTTCAAGAATGCTCTCATTTTTCTCAACAATCTTATCAAATGTGATTTGAAGAGTCATCAACTCATCTAATGCAAGTTGAACCAGATTCTTGAGGTTATCATATCTTTAATGAGATTGTCCAAGTCTAGTTAAAGATTCTTGCGCAAAGCGAAGAATTCATAAAAAAAAAGAAATCATAAAGGAAATTAATATTAGAGAATGAATCAACAATAGAATTTCTTTCATGAGCATGATAGTTCATAGACCTATCATCATCATCATCATCATAATTTTGCACATGAGAATTCATAGGTTTTAGATCTTCATGCATGTGAGCATCTTTATCATCAACATGAGAACAATATAAACTTTCTCATCATGAATAGATAAAGGAACAAGAGAGTCACTTCATGACAATGAATCATCACACTTGCTAGGATACAATGAGAAGTTGGAATCATGACAATCACTACAAATCTCTTCTAATTTTCTCCATATTTCCTTAGATGAAATACTTGAAGAAAGTCTGATTTTAATGTCATCGGGAATGCTAGAAAATAGAATATGTCTAATTTCATCAAGTCTCACTAGCCTCTTTTCTTCCCTATTCCACTTTTTCTTTGGCTTGGGCACTTCAACATCATTCATAACTCTAAAAGGAGTGTATATAACATTTTCTAAAATGCCCTACATTTCATGTGATTGGGCTCTAAGGTATGTTCTAAACACAATCCTCCAACTCCTAAAAATAAAATCCCCAAGCACAGGTGGAATTGTAGCATCAATACAGAAAGTTGTGGCCATTGCTCTTTACCTTTAAATATGAATCTGAATATGAAGAGCACCCGCTCTGATACCAATTGAAGGTCACCCAAGAGGGGATGAATTGGGTGTGATGGCCAATTTGGACTTTTTTAAAATTTCTTTGCTAATATCATAAGTTCACTTTAAAGTCAAGCTAGATGAGCGCATGTAGTAGTGATAGCAATAGCAATGCGTCAGAATGATTTAAGTGAGTGAAATGTTACACAAGGAGAAGGGGGTATAAAAGATGGAAGTACATAATAGATTTATAGTGGTTTGATCCCTCGGATCTACATCCGCTACCTAACCTCCCCAGTTAGGATTTTGAATCAACACTTATATTTCAATAAGTGAACAAACCAAAGCTTACAAGATTAGTGTGCCTAGTCTCCACTAGATCTTTTACAATTGTCTTACCCAATTAGGACTTTTACAACAACCTAGCCGCAACAAGTAATTTAACTTGCCTATATGCAACTAGGACTATATCTTGCATATTCCCCAATAGGCTTTACATCCTCTCCTATACACCGATAGGATTCACAACTTGGTCTATTCACCAATAGACCTTACAACCTTTACAATTAAAAATGATTGGTCGCTTGCAACAAGTAAAGCGGTATAAGGTGTTCTCTTCTCACAAGCAAAATGTAATCCTAAAATGAAGAAAATACAATTGAGACTCTGCCAATTGATATGCCATGTAAATCATTTTTTATGGGTTAACTCTCAATATTTAAACCAACAAAAAGAATAAGATTAAGCTTTAGTTGGTTCCAAAAGTGGCTAATTGTTACACCAATGCAAAATACAAGTTTAGGATCAAGTTGTGCAATCAAAACCTTGGGTCACAAAGAGATTTAAGATTAAGAACAAAAGCGTTGTAAATATGTTGTCAAAATAATATAAGCATGAAACCATAAACGCAAATATAAATTAAGTACAGGTTGGTTTTAAGTCAACTCGATGCCGTATGAAGAATCACAATTAAGCTTTTGTAAGTGCAGTCGAAATCTCGGGTTTACACAAGGCAAAGATTAAATTCAAAACCCTTTTTAGTGGAGTTTCATACACACTTCAAAGAAACATAGCCAATATAAATATATATTAGCCTCTTTGTGTTTTTCTAGTTTCAAATGCATAATAGTGATTCAAATTTCGGCTCAATAGGTGCAAATTCATTCAAAATGATATCTAGACATGATATTAGCCTCAAATCACTATATGAATGTACTAAAATCAGTCACATATGGTTTCCACATAAATTCTTAATAACAAGATATATATTAAGTACAATAGTGTAAGGAAAAATGAGATCTTACAACCCAAAATGTAAATATGATTTAGATCGATTTGGACAGTGTGTTGAGGACCTTATAACACTTCCTTTCACCTCACTTGATTTGCATAAGATCAACCCGAAAATCCATCAAGCGTGTGTATGTGTTTGATCTTTACTCTTTGTGGAAAAACTTAATGTTTTAACTCTCTTTATGTATGTATGTGTTGTTTAGATTAAATATTTTTTCTTTGTGTTTATAGTGTTCTCATCTTACCTTTTGGTTGTTTTTGTTCGTTATGGTGATCCAAGGGTCCCAAACAATCCACCAATTCAATTTAAAGGTGTGAATTGCTTATTTTAAAAAAGTCGTGAGGCAACAAGGGTGCTCGCTCCACCAATTCCTGGGACGCGCTCCAGCACCTGGGGTGTGCTTCACATAATGGCAGAGTGCACTCTAGCAGCAGGGGCCTAAAAATAATATTTTCTAGTTTAATGCTCTAAACCCTTTTTCCTGGTTATGACTCCCTCTAAACCTCTGCACATGGTCTCTACAAGTTTATTATGACCTAAGGACCATACCAAAATCATTCGAATGATTCCAACGATTTAAAACAAAAAGTTCATGTTTCATTCCAATGGTATGGAGTTTTCTACAAATATTCTTCAAGTGATTTGAAAACCCATCTAAACAAACAGCGGTGCAACCAAAATCAAATTCATCAGTTTGCACACCTCAAGTTTATGCCATACAACACATTTGCATGCTTTAAAACATTTTAAATCTCATGGATTTCAAAATGATATAATGCATGAATTTAGGTTATTGAAAACATGAAATTTATGAAATGCATGAATTTAATGCATTTGGCTCATTTAGTTGAACTCAAATACCTTACGAATGACGTGCATAGCTCCATACATGCTTTCTGGTGCTTTTCCTTGCCTTGATCAAAATATGAGATCTTCAAGTCTCATTCCTTCCATTTCATCCATTCCATCCATTCAATTTGAACTCGAATTAGTAGCCCTTAAACTTATAAGTTCTAACAATGTTGGATGCGCTGAAATATTTGACAAACGTGTTAGTACCATTTCACATTATTTGTTGGCATCAAAATCGTATGAGGAGTGTAAGTGTCAAAGCACTTAGTCCAATAGTATCGAGTTGGACTCCATAGAATGACATCTCAATTATTTGTATGTTAAGGTAGGTGTGTCATAAATCCTCTGCTAAAAATTTTTAGGAATTGCCATTTGAACCAAACTACTCGAAATCTGAGTCATCCATGTCGCACTCGTATGTGTATCTGGCAGGTTATTTCTCCTTTTGTGAATTCTTATTCTACTTCCTTCTTGTTGTTTTAACCATTCATATCTTGAATGTTTCATTGGAACAAATGGTTACGATATTCTCCTCCATAGTGTTCAATTCACCTTGTAAGTTATCCACTAGATCAAAGTTAATGATCTTCATATCATATGAGACCAAATTTTAATGATAAGATTTTAATCTATGACCAATAACTATAAAGATTCTCCTTGTTTCTCTACTTTCTATCTCTACATCACTGTTGGATAATACGTGCATACTTACAAATAGTCTCGTCCACCTTGAACGAAGTTTTCCAGGAAATAATTTAAGATGTAAGAGTTATACTTATTGTCTTACTTCAAAATTCTTAATATTCGATATATTGTCAATAAATGATTTAGTTTTATTTTTATAAAAAGAAGCACTTTCATAAGCATCATTTCTCAGTTCTTCTAAATTTTAGATACTAAGTTTACATTTTTTTTCCTGCATTATCATAATTCATATTACATGTTCTAATTGCCCAGTATGCCTTATGCTCCAATTCTACTGGTAAATGACATGTTTTACCAAAAATTAATATATAAGGTGTCATTCCTATAGGTGTCTTAAATGCAGTTCTATATGCCCGTAATGTATCTTATTAACGAAGGCTTCAGTCTTTATGTGTTGGACATATTGTCTTTTCTAAAATTGATATAATTTCCCTGTTTGAGGTTTCAGCTTGTCTACTAGTTTGTGGGTGATATGCGGTAGATGTTCTTTGGGTAACATTATATTTGTGAAGAAGAGTAGCGACAATTCAATTGCAATAGTATGAACCTCTATCTCTAATCAATGCTTTAGGTGCTCCGAAAATAGTAAAGATTCCTAATTTTAAGAAATTAACTATTATTTTAGAATGATAAGATTTTGTGGCTATTGCTTCTACCCATTTAGACACATAGTATACTGGTAGTAAAATGTAAATATTTGCCCTTAGATGGTGGAAAAGGTCCAATAAATTATATTCCCCAAATATCAAATACTTCACAAAAAATAATAGAACATTAGGGCATTTGATTTGTACGTCCTAAATTTTCGGTTCTTTGAAAATTCGGACAAGCTTTTGTGTAAACATAACACTCATTGAATAAAGTAGGCTAAAAGAATTCGGAGTCTAGTATCTTACAAGCTATACGACGTGGACTAAAATATCCTCCACAAGTATAAGTATGGCAATGTGCCATGAAAGATTTTATCTCCATTTGTGGAATACATCTTTGAAGGGTTTGATCATAACATAACTTCCATAAGTAAGGATCATCCCATAAATAATGTTTAGAATCATATTTTATCTTATTCTTTTGGGCTCTAGTCAAATGAGGTGATAGCCTCATAGTAGTGAAATAGTTGACTATATCGACATACAATGGACTATTTATAGCTATCTTATATAAATATTCATCTGAAAATTCATATTTTAATGGTATTAGGGGTTCAACAATTTCAGCTACTTTGTTTTCAATATATTTCTTGTCTTTTATAGTGAGATCCAATTCTTGAATTAATAAGATCCATCTGATTAATCTTGGTTTAACATCTTTCTTTGCCATCAAATATCTTAGTGTGGCATGATTTGAGTAAACTATTTATTTTGTTCCTAGTAAATATGGTTTAAAGTTTTCTATGCAAACACAACCACTAGAAGTTCATTTTCTGTAGTGGTCTAGTTTTGTTGGGTGTCCAAAGTTCTTAATGCATAATATATGCCATGATAATCATTTCCTAACTTTTGACCTAAAATAGCTCCTACTACATAGTTCCTTGCATCACACATTATTTCGAAAGGTTGTGACCAATCTTGGAACTTTAACATAGGTGTGGTAGTAAGGACGTCTTTTAACTTATTAAAAGTTATCTTGCATTCAGGTGTGAACTCGAAGGTGAAATTTTTTTGCAAAAGTTAGCATAAGGGTTGTGTTTTTTGGAAAAATCTTTCAGAAAATGTCTGTAAAATCCTACCTGGCCAAGGAAAGATCTTACCTCCCTCACAATAGTTAGGTAAGGTAGTGATGTGTGTGCCGCAAGTAAAACGTTTTACTTATGGTAATAGTGTAATCAACTTACGTTGATCAGGGATATCGTCCTCAAGGAGGAAAAGTTTTTGCACTAGTGGTTTACTCATTTCACTTTGAACTATTTTTAAAGAATTGACTTTATAATTAGTTTTATACTAACTAAACTACTATAACGAATCAATTTAAACATTACTCGAACTCTTATATTAAGAATATCTTAGTTTACAACTTCATCTAGGCAATTTACAATATAAGAAAAAAACTTTTAACCACCACAAATTAGTGACCATTGGTCACGTGTCGTGCGTGCCAAATATAACCCGCAATCGAGTTACCAACCACAAGGGTGTAGTAGTGGTAAATATGGGGTCGAATCCATAAGACTTGAGTTTTACTCCAAGTTAACTAAAAATGGGGGGTTTTCATAAAATTCAAGGAAATAATTAACTAGACTAGCACAAATAAAAAGTTAGCAAAAATAATATCAAAGAGAAGAAATCACCTAAGTCTACGGTTCCACAAGCAAGAATCAAGATTTGACGGCATTTAATGGTCCTCAATCATTCCAAAAAGTTATTAATTCAATTTCTCCTAGATTAGCTATGGAAAATCGACGTCCGCCAAAAATTCCTAGTTCCCCTAATCTCGATAGCTAGGACGTATGTCGCTACTATTTCCCTAATCAATGTATAACCCTAGACATCCGCCAATCGGATTTAACACACTAACCACATCAATTTGGGTATTTGGGAACACTAATCCTAAATAATTGGATCGCATCCGCTTCCGATTTAACCTAGATTCAATTGTTGCACACTCAAGAACCGAAAGGGTTTGACAGCAAACGGGTGAGTGTTTGTCACTTTATTGGTCCAAAAGGACAATTACACGGATACTAATGGTCCAAATAACTATAGGTTGTTCACCTAAAAGCATGCATTGGCCACTTACATACCCTAAATCTAAACCATATACTTTAAAATCAACAACAATGAAATAGGAGAAATTAAATCAAATTAAATAAAAATCATAGATCTCACATAGTTTATGCCATAAATCGTGAATCCCACTTGTTTCCCCTTCGACCTAGGCGAAGATTAGTCTAGCCGGACATCATCTTTACAATCTCCAAATATGAAAAGTTGTGTATGGCAGCTCCAATGCGGTCTCCTTGTATGAATACCCTAGTTCCTTATATGAAAAACCACTAAAAATTACTCTCTAGAGGTGATAGAAACTAATTTTGGGGGTTGGTCTCGTAACAGGTGCGTCGAGGAGCATCTAGGGACTATTTTTGGGGTGAAAATGGGTTATGTACATGTGGTAGCGCCTGATTGGTTCGTTTTCCTGCCGTGCGCTGACGTGGCACGAGCTGATAGGCTGGATTTGCTGTTGGTGACGTTGTGTGTGGAAGACGTGACACATGGCGGGACGGGATTGGCCGAGAACAATGAGTGATGTGCTTGGCGTGGGGCGAGAGTGCGACAGGTGGTGGATGGACCGATGAAGAGAATCGCACGAACTCGTGCAAATTTCGGGGAGACAGTGCTGACGCGCATCCCGAGAAAAAAACTGATGGAAACGCATGGAATGTTGTTGGTTTGTGACGTGGCGGCGAGCTAGACGAATCGACTGCTACCACGTGGCAGCGAGCTGTAAATCGCACGCATTGTGCAAATGTATGGGCGAGAGTATAACGTGGATCTCGAGGCAATCCAATAGTAGCTTAGCTCAAGTGACCGAACAGTGTCACTCCCTGCGTCATTTGGTCTGTTGTCTCTTATTCTACCCACCACGCAACGCGTAACTCAAGGGAAACTCTCCGGTGTCCGATTACAGCATGTAAATACTCCGTTTCACCTGAAAACGACCAATTAATATAATTAAATATATATTTTGGAAACTTTCCACATTAAATATACTAAAATAGCCTACTAAAAGCATATAAAAACCAACTTATCAAATACCCCCGAGCAAAGGTGTAAATGACAAGACAGACTAAACTAACCTATGCAAGACGATCGACCATCTACTCCCTTTTATTATCTAGCACAAAATTCAACCATCAACTAAGTCCCTAATCATGAAATCATAAAAATGTTGAGCTACGGACTCGATAGAGTGTTTCTCCTAGTTTTCTCTAAGTTTCAACTCAAAAAGGCAATTGTAATTTACTCATCCACAACCAAAGGCATGAACAAAGTGTCAAGTGACTCTAAATAACTAATAAAATAAAAACTATACTAAATACATATATGCGTGAAAATGTATCAAATCCTAATGAAATGAGAAAGGAATATGAATGGACAAGAAATGAAAGAAAGGGAAGAAATGATATAAAACACCACCATTATCATCCGATATCCGCATATAACCGCATAAAAAAATAAACGATCTCACCTGCGGTATTTCGCAAAAGAATCCATCCAAAACAATCCACTGATCCTCTAAAACATCCCCAAACTTATTAGAACCTTGTCCTCGAGGTTGGCTTGATCAGAGAGGTCCACACATGAAAACAAGCAAGATGGTGAAAGAACGTGATAGATATAAGATGAAGAAATGATACAAATTCATACTGAAAATGGTACTAAACTAACCTATGCCTATACCTATACCTACACCCGATTCAAAATTCATGGAGTCCTTTTGCTTTACATAGTCGCCAAATTAACAAGTAACTCGTAAAAATTTCGAGTTATGAGTAGTGTCAAGATGATGCTCTAACACTAATTTAACTTCATCATGGCCACTCGTAAGCAAGGTCCGCTTCAAAGAGTGGATCCACACGAATCCATGGTACACACCACAGACGACACATCACCCATGGGGTATACCATTGCATCATAGATGTTAAACTTGATGACTTCACTGTCAAACTATATCGTAAGAGATCCATCATCAACATCTATCTTCATCTTCGCCATTTTCAAAAACGGACGTCCAAGGAGTACTTACGAAGCATTGGGGAATGGCTCCTCCTTCGTATCTACCACGTAGAAGTCAGCAGGAAGCACAAACTCGTTCACTCCGACTAGAACGTCCTCGAGAACACCAACGGGTCTGACAACTGAACGGTCTGCCAACTGAATGACAATACCAATCTCCTCTAATGGGCCTGCATGCAATGTCTCATAAATAGACAATGACATGACATTAATGGAAGCGCCAAGGTCGCACATAGCCCTCTGAATGCTTACATCACCTATAACATAAGGTACTGAGAAGATCCCAGGGTCCTTGCATTAAGGAGGCAACTTCTTCTATAGGATTGTCGTGATGGTTTCTCCCTTTTGGACTTTTTCATTGCCTTTGAGTTTCCCTTTGTTAGTGCATAGTTCCTTAAGAGACTTTGCATACCTAGGGACTTGCTTCAGAGCGTCGAGGAGTGGAATATTGATTTTCACTCGCTGAAAGGTCTCGAGAATTTCTTTATCTTCCTCCTTTTTCTTATCTAAGATGAGTCGTTGTGGAAAAGGAGGTTTGACCTTAAATGTAGGTAGTGCTTCGTTTTGAGTAGTTACCATCTGTTTAGGGACAAACGGAGTCACTACTAACTCGTGTTCTTCCTCATTTACCTGGTTTTTGGCATCAGATGACTCATTGTTCATTTTGAGTCCCTCCAGCTCTTTACCACTTCGGAGTGTAACTGCATTAGCACTCGCGTTAGGATTCGGGTAAGGTTATGAAGACAACTTTCCCTTATCCTCGAGACGTCCATTCTGATGTGTCATTTGGTCCATTTGAGCTTGAAGAGTTCGGACCGCCGATTTGGTTTCACTGATGGATTTCTTGGTGGTAGCCTTGAATTGGGCCATTTCACTCATAAATTGGCTTTGTTGACCCATAAAGGCTTTCAACATATCCTTAAGTGAAGAGGAATTATTGGAGGGTGTAGACAACGGTTGACCTATAGGGGATGAAGGTCTGATAGTTTTGATTTTGAGGCCCGTAACTGAAGTTCGGGTTGTTCCTCGTCGTTGCATGATTATATGTATTCCCAAATGGGACTCTAGATGGTCCCCGAAACTGATTACCCATGACATTAGCCTGTTGATTGTCCTCAAAGAGAGTAGGACATTCATTAGTTGCATGATTTATGGTAGTACAGAAGCCACAAGCTTTGACTTGCACTTTGTCAGAGGAGAAGAGACGTTCCATCATGGAGGTTAGTTGGTCAATTTTCTGGTCAGTGGAACTCGAGACACTCCCTGCAGTCAGACTTCGGTAAGCAGTAGCATCAAGATCACCATAAAGGCGTAACTGCTGTGCGATGTCCTCATACAATTGCTTCATTTGGGTTGGAGTTTTGTCTCGAATGTGACCCCTACACGCATTATCAATCATGCGTCGTTCTATGGGCGACACGCCAACATAGAAGAATCGAGCTATGGCCTTCCCAAACTGGCAATGTTGCGGCCAACTAGCAATCAATCGCTTATAGTGATCCCAATATGCGCCAAATGATTAGCCCGACCTCATTTTGATGCTGCATATATCCTTGATGAGCTAAGCAACTCTATCCTCAGGGAAGTATTCATTTAAAAATGCGGTTTCCATTTCATTCCAGGAGTTAATGCAACCATGCGGAAGGTAGAAAAATCATTCCTTGGCTTTGTCTTTAAGGCAAAATGGAAAAAATCTGAGCTTAACCATTACCTCGTTAGCATTGGAGGGTTTCATTAACTTGCAGTTAGTATGAAACTCGTTCAGGAAAGTGACATGATCTTCATTCTCGCCACCATGGAAGGATTGTAGGAGATGAATGAACCCAGACCTCAACTCAAAGTTTCCGGCATTATCCAGATAGTTGATGCAGAGGGGTTGTTGCGCCAAAAGAGCTTGAAGCTTTTGATTGGCGTGACCTGTGGTGATTTAGCGATTCGCAGCCATGTTTAGAGGATTTGGCCTTCTTGTTTCCCAAGTTAGGTTTCTCTAATCCACCTATGAAATGTTCTCTATGGTTCAGGATCGAAAGGTAACAATGAACCAGCCGATTTTGACCGAGTGAGGTGTGGTAGCATAAAATTAAGAAAAAGAAAAGAAAAGAAACTTAAACTCAGAGTAAGGACTAAATCCCCAGCAACGACGCCAAAATTTGGTCACGTGTCATGCGTGCCAAATCTAACCCGCAATCGAGTTACCAGCCACAAGGGTGTAGTAGTGGTAAATACGAGGTCGAATCCACAGGACTTGAGTTTTACTCCAAGTTAACTAAAAATGGGGGGTTTTCATAAAATTCAAGGAAATAATTAACTAGACTAGCACAAATAAAAAGTTCGCAAAAATAATATCAATAAGAAGAAATCACCTAAGTCTACGGTTCCACAAGCAAGAATCAAGATTTAACGACATTTAATGGTCCTCAATCATTCCAAATAGTTATTAATTCAATTTCTTCTAGATTATCTATGGAAAATAGACGTCCGCTAGAAATCCCTAGTTCCCCTAATCTCAATTGCTAGGACGTCCGCCACTAACTATTTCCCTAATCAACGTATAACATTATACATCCGCTAATCAGGTTTAACACACTAACCGCAGTAATTTGGGTTTGTGGGAACACTAATCCTAAATAACCGGATCGCATCCGCTTCTGATTTAACCTAGATTCAATTGTTGCACACTCAAGAACCGAAAGGGTTTGACGGCAAACGGGTGAGTGTTTGTTACTTCATTAGTCCAAAAGGACAATTACACGGATACTAATGGTCCAAATAACTATAGGTTGCCCACCTAAATGCATGCATTGGCCACTTACATACCCTAGATCTAAACCATATACTTTAAAATCAACAACAATGAAATAGGAGAAATTAAATAAAATTAAATAAAAATCATAGATCTCACATAGTTTATGCCATGAATCATGAATCCCACTTGTTTCCCCTTCAACGTAGGCGAATATTGGTCTAGCCGGACACCATCTTTACAATCTCTAAATATGAAAAGTTGTGTGTGGCGGCTCCAATGCGGTCTCCTCGTATGAATACCCTAGTTTCCCATATGAAAAACCATTAAAAATTAATCTCTGGAGGTGAGAGAAACTAATTTTTGAGGTTGGTCTCGTAACACGTGCGCCAAGGAGCATTTAGGGACAATTTTTAGGGTAAAAATGTTGAGTTTTGGGTTCATACGCAGCGGAAATTACAAAACAATTTTGACAAAAACCTCAACAGGATCCGAATCTAATTCCATTAAAAACGTTTAAACCATGAAATATTAATCATACCTCAGTCGCAATATACCTTTCTGAAGGTTGATCGATCTCTAAGGCGTTGCCATCGACGAACGCCCTCTACCAGCAGTCCATACACGAATGGCGGCCGAGATTCAAAGTGCTAGCTTCAAGAGAATACCAAACCTTTTTGTTTCTCTCCAAAATGATCCAGAGTGTACCCGAAAACCCTAATTCGTTTTTGAAACGAAAATAGAGTTTCAGTACTTAATCTTTTCATACTTGCGTTCTAACTTAAAGCATCTATTAATACAACCGTTGTATATAGACGGTTAAGTAAATTACACATATACCCATACTTAAAGAAGTATAAGTGTAATACACCACAATGACGTTTATCTCATGAATTTTATCATATAAAATTCATTTTTCTGAACCATCTTAAAATCTCGCAAAACAATTCTTAGTGTGCGACCAATAGGCTCATACAACGTTGGCAGTGTACCAGAACACATTTTGGTATACAAGTCATAAGCGGCCTCTAGCAAGACATTATGACTACCCAAGTTGTACGAATATCAAATCGATACAACCTAATCAATAGTGTATATAACATCCTTTTGTCACACGATATCCTTTTGATCAAACATAAGGCATGGAATTGTGTCCAATCGTACTAGTCTCGATCTCTAGGTAGACTGAAAACATCCAAGTGACATTGATCAATATCAATTCACTTGGACTAGGCATTTTAACAGTCTAACACATCGAGGGATCCACTGGATATCTCTCTTTATATGAGATGGACAAATCCTATCTCGATTACACAACTTCATCACATTGCTCACACAGTAACCAATGACAACCTTTATAATCGTCCGGTTAAAGACAACGTTTGATTATGTCAAATCACTATGTTCCTAATGTTGAAGTCTCTGGTAATCTCAAGTCGGAGGACCTGAAAAATATACCTATCATGAGAAACAACTATGACTTAATCCATGTGATGGTCTCATAGCGGTTGGTCTAGTACTTTGTTCCCTAACAAGTACTCGTGATCTTGATTCGTATCCCTATACGTATAATCATCATATAATCATCAATCAAGACTCACACTAGTCTTAATTCATTATACGGACATTTAGTTTATTTCTCAGAAATACCCATGGATCTTATTATAATGTAAACATGCAAATTAATTATAATAAACAACAAATGAGATCCTCTATTTTATTAACTAAAAGTATTCATAAAGACAGCAATAGATTGACCTAGGGCACATGCCCCAACATCTCCCACTTGCACTAGGGCCAATCATACATGCATCTAATGCCTAATGATCTAACATGACCATCATGTTTTGCTTGAGGAAGAGCTTTTGTCAATGGATCCGCAACGTTGTCTTCAATAGGTACTCTGCAAATCTTCACGTCTCCCCTCTCAATAATTTCTCTGATGAGATGAAAACGCCTGAGTATATGTTTGGATCTATGGTGTGATTTAGGTTCCTTGGCTCGTGCTATTGCCCCGTTATTGTCACAATACAAACAAACAGGGTTAGCAATACTTGGAACCACACCTAGTTCGAAATGAACTTTTTGATCCAAACCGCTCCTTTGCTACATCAAACGCCGCAATATACTCAACACATTTGTAGAATCGCCACTGGTCTCTTGCTTTCGAACTTTTCCACTTCTTTCGCACCCCCATTCAAAGTAAACACATATCCAGATCGCGATCTAAAATCATCTATATCGCTTTGAAAACTTGCATCTGTGTAACCATTTACAACTAGATCATTTTCAAAACCTTCATAGACCAAGAACACTTCCTTAGTCCTTCTTCGCATTTAAGAATGTTTTTTACCGATATCCAAAGGTGACTCTCACTAGGATCCGACCGATATCTGCTTGTAGTGCTCAAAGCATATGATACATCGTGTCGAGTGCATAGCATGGCATACATGATAGATCCAATAGCGATGCATATGGAATCTTATTCATACGGTCTCGCTCATCATTTGTCTTAGGGCATTGAATCTTGCTTGAGACTTATGCCATGAGACATTGGCAACAATCCTATTTTAGAGTCTTGCAAACTGAACCTATTCAAGACCTTGTCTATGTAAGCACTCGACTTAGACCAATTAGCCTCTTAGATCTATCCATATAGATCCTTATCCCATGGATATAGGTGCATCTCCTAAGTCTTTCATTGAGAAACACTTCCCTAACCAAGACTTGACATTCTCGCAATATTGGGATATCATTTCCAATAAGTAATATATCATCAACATACAGTACTAGAAAAATAACTACACTCCCACTGACCTTCTTGTATACACAAGGCTCATCTTCATTCTTAATAAAACCAAAATCCTTGATTGCTTCATCAAAACGAAGATTCCAACTCCGAGAAGCATGCTTTAATCCATAAATGGATTTTTGAAGCTTGCATACCTTCCTAGAATTTTCAGGACGTACAAAACCTTCAGGTTGTGTCATATACACGACCTCAAGCAGCTTTCCATTAAGAAATGTTGTTTTTTACATCTATTTGCCATATCTAATAATCATAATATGCATCAATGGCAATTAAAATTCTTATGGATTTAAGCATGGCTACTGGCAAAAAAGTTTCATCATAATCAAAACCTTGAGTCTGCCTGAAACCTTTTGCTACAAGTCTTGCTTTAAAAGTATGCACTTTGCCATCCATGTCAGTTTTCTTCTTGAAAACCCATTTACATCCAATGGTCTTACCACCTCCAGTAAATCAACCAAGTTCCAAACTCGGTTATCATACATGGATTGCATATCGAGTTCAAGGCACTTAGCCATTTATCTCGAGTCCGGTCCGGACATAGCCTGTGATAAGTGGTGGGCTCATTTTGATCCATAAGCAACACATCACGACTATCGAACGAGAAATTCGAATCTCTCTCGGCTCATGTCTTACCCTACCAGTTTTACGTGGGCCTTGTGTCACTTGTGGAGGTTCAACTGGTTTAGAACGTTGTTGAACTTCCAAAGTAAGCGGTTCAGTGTTTATCTGTGATTCTTGAGCTTCTTCAAGATTTATTTCTCTCCCAATAGTGTCTTTTGAAATAAATTGTTTTTCCATAAAGGCACCATACCGAGCAACAAACACTTTGTTCTCATCGGGATTATAAAAGTAATATCCTTTTGTTTCTTTAGGATACCCCATAAATAAACACTTGTCGATTTAGGTGCTAGTTTTTCGAGACTTGTCGCTTTACGTAAGCCTTACAACCCCAAGTCTTAAGGAAAGACAAACTAGGTCTCTTCACGTACCATATCTCATATGGTGTTTTATCAACCGCTTTAGAAGGAACTCGATTTAGAGTGAAAGCTGCAGTTTGTAATGCATAACCCCAAAAGGATAATGGAAGATCTGCATGACTCATCATAGATCGAACCATATCTAATAAGGTTCGATTTCTCCTTTAAGAAACTCCATTCCATTGTGGAGTTGCTGGTGGAGTCAATTGGGAGACAATCCCACAATTTCTAAGATGATCATCAAATTCTTGGCTCAAATATTCACCACCTCGATCCGATCAAGTGTTTTGATAGTTTTACCAAGTTGATTATGCACTTCATTTTGAAACGTTCGAAACATCTCAAATGATTCAGAACTTTATGTTTCATAAGATATACATAACCATATCTGCTTGAAATCATCATAAATGTAATGAAGTACTTGATAACCTCCTCTAGCCATTATGTTTATAGGGCCGCATACATCGGTATGTATTAGACCCAATAAATCATTTGCCCTTTCAATGTATCCAAAAAAGGGACTTTTAGTCATCTTGCCTAGTAAACAAGATACACACGTTTCATATGTTTCTAAATCAAATGAATCTAGAAGTCCATCTTTATGGAGCTTCATTATGCGTTTCTCATTTATGTGCCCGAGACGACAATGCCAAAGATAGGTTTGATTCAAATCATTTGACTTGAATCTATTTGTATTTATGTTAAAGATTTGAGTATCGATGAGACCTTTTCATGCTTAGAATATAAAGACCATCACACAAATCAAGCATTTGCATAAAATATGCCTTTACGAGAAATGGAACATCTATTATTCGCAATAATAAAATCAAAACCATCCATATCCAAGCATGAAACAGAAATGATGTTTCTGCTCAAGGCAGACACAAAATAACAATTATTTAAAGTTAAAATAAGTCCACTAGGTAAGACTAAGTCATATGATCCAACAGTCACGGCAGCAACTCTTGCTCCATTCCCTACGCGGAGGATGACTTTTCTTTTCTTCAACTTTCTACTTCTGGTGAGTCACTGCACATTTATACAAATGTGAGATCTACATCTGGTATCTAATACCCAGGAATCACTAGTAGATAAATTAATTTCAATATCATAAATACCTGTAGTGGTAGTCGCACTACCATTTTTCTTCTTTAGATCTTCCAGATAGAGTTTGCAATTTCTGAACCAATGTCCAGTGCATGACAGAAATGGCAATTTCCTTCCTTTTCTTTTAGGTGTTTTGAAGCGAGACAGTGGGGCTTGACTTCTTCCACAAAGCTGGCTGCGACAGTGCGGCGAAGAAACCTTGGCAACTATAGTCTTGCCTTGTCTTTCTTCTTCATTCCCTTTCCTTTTGGACCATCAACACATTACCAGAGGGTTTCTTGATATTTTGTTCAGCAGTTTTGAGCATCAAATGTAACTCTGAAATTGATTTCTCCATATTATTCATATTGTAGTTCATCACAAATTGTGAGTAACTCTCTGGTAATGAATTCATGATCAAATCCGTAGCCAACTCTTGGCTTATGGGAAATTCGAGTCTATCAAGCTGGTCAACATAGCCCTTCATCTTCAGAACATGAGGACTAACTGACTCACCCTCAATCATCTTGCAAGAATGTAGGTTCTTGACTATTTCAAACCTTTCTTGCCTAGCTTGCTGTTGGAACATTTCCTTCAGCGTTACAGCCATGTCGTAGGCTTCCATTAGTTCCATGTCCTTCTGAAGTTCAGGAACCATAGTTGCCAGCATAATACATGCAACATCAGTAGAATCGTTGACATGCTTATTATGCGCATCCTTCACAGCTTTCTTAGCATTGGCTGGTGGGTCCTCAGGGATTGGACCATCCAGGACATACAACTTGCGTTTATGCTTGAGAACAATTCTCAAGTTTCTGAACCAGTCAAGAAAGTTAGTCCCAGATAGCTTATCCTTCTCAAGGATGGATCACAGTGACATGAGATTATTGTTACTTGAAGAGGTCATTGATCTACAATAAAGATTATGCAAAGTTTATTTTAGTATAGAGGAATAGACTCCCACTAAATTAACAACCCTCCTAAAACAAACTGTTTATTTAGGGGACTAAAATCCATATTTCACCTAATTCTATGACAGCTATGGCATGAGACACGTAACTAGATTATTTAGGTATGTAACAGTTACCAATTACATCTTATGTAATTTTATATACTTTTATGAGATACATGACATCTTATATCTTATCATGTTTTTTATCTTATCATGTTCCTAAAGCTCAAAACTATTTTGATAGCTTTGTTAAGTCGGACCATTTTAAACATTTAGGTAACTCTTACCCAACTTGTTTCACCAAGATAACACAATACACCTAGCTATGACTGAAACTATATTAGTGTGATCGAGGCCTTGACAAGTGTTTAAAATGGATGGCACGAGACTTAAAATTTAATAGAGGGATCTTATTCAGTTTTAGTGATTTTATGTAAACAATGAAATATCATATGTTTTTATTGATTTGTTCAATCATTAAACAATTTGGAAATTTTAATATTGTTCACTAATAAAAGAATTTCCGTGCGCTAGGATTAGTTAGACGGCGGTCCCGCCGTGCGCTAGGATTAGTTAGACGATTTTCATTGCCGATCAACGGATTTGGGAACAAGGGGCGCGCCCCCATTTTTTTTTTTTACGAGACGAATTTCAATTCCGAAAATTAAAATTCGCTATAGAAAATCAAATTTTTTCGCTCATTTTATTATCCTAAATTAACCCCTTAATTTTTCTCGAAATTAAGTCAATTAAAACATTTTAATTAACCCGGGACCACATTTAACTAATCATCTTATCCTAATCCAATTAGGACTTAAGATATTTGAATCCTAGCATATCACCAATAACAAAATTCTCGATATTTATCTCATATCCAATAGGGATAACGAAACTGATTTTGCTAATATCTTCTAATCTAATTTGTTCTTTATCTCTTATCAAATAGAAATTTCATAACAGAATAGATATAACGAGATAAATAAATAATTTCAAAAAATAATTATTTGCAATTTCGGTCCTCATCCAAATAATCACAAACATGTAATTGAATCATGAACTACTATCCCAATCGAACCTAATCGTATTAGTTTCAAATTAATATTAAGACTTATACAATTTAAGAAACTTAAAAAATGTAACCTAAATATGCATACTTGAATTACGAGATTTCATCCATGCATCAATACACGAAAAATAAAGATTATACCTAATGGTGTCATGGATCACAGAACACGAAATTCAATTCATTAAAATTATTCGAATTAACCTAACATGGTTATTAGCATGTACTGAAACCGATTTCAATTACATCACGAATATATGTATCATATACACAAAACATGATAATAAATCTCACATAAAACTTATGTATATCACATATACATCAACTATTAACATGCTTTCAATCATATATCATGTATATATCGAAGAAAACATGCAATGAATTTAACTAATCGAACTCGAAGGCCCTGATACCACTGTTGAGTTTTGGGGTTCATACGCAGCGGAAATTACAAAACAATTTTGACAAAAACTCCAATAGGATCCGAATCTAATTCCATTAAAAACGTTTAAACCATGAAAACTTAATCATACCTCGCCGCAATATACCTTTCGAAGGTTGATCGATCTCTAAGGCGCGCTAACGACGAACGCCTCTATACCAAGCGATCACACACGAACGGCGGCCGAGATTCGAAGTGCTAGCTTCAAGAGAATACCAAACCTTTTAATTTCTCTCCAAAACGATCCAGAGCATACCAGAAAACCCTAATTCGTTTTTGAAACGAAAATAAAGTTTCAGCACTTAATCTTTTCATACGTGTGTTCTAACTTAAAGTGTCTATTAATACAACCATTGTACATAGGCGGTTAAGTAAATTACACATATACCCCTACTTAAAGAAGTATAAGTGTAATACACCACAAGGACGTTTATGTCATGAATTTTATCATATAAAATTCATTTTTCTGAACCATCTTAAAATCTCGCAAAACCATTCTTAGTGTGCGACCCAATAGGCTCATACAACGTTGACAGTGTACCAAAACACATTTTGGTATACAAGTCATAAGCGGCCTCTAGCAAGACATTATGACTACCCAAGTTGTACGAATATCAAATTGATACAACCTAATCAATAGTGTATATAACATCCTTTTGTCACACGATATCCTTTTGATCAAACATAAGGCATGGATTTGCCATTCAACATGTTCAATCATACTAGTCTCAATCTCTAGGTAGACTGAAAACATCCAAGTGACATTGATCAAAATCAATTCACTTAGACATGGCCTTTTAACAACAGTCTAACACATCGAGGGATCCACTTTGGATATTTATCTTTATATGAGAGGGACAAATCTATCTCGATTACACAACTTCATCACATTGCTCACACAAGTAACCAATCACAACCTTTATAATCGTTCGGTTAAAAACAACGTTTGATTGTGTCAAATCACCGTGTTCCTAATGTTGAAGTCTCTCGGTAATCTCAAGTCGAGGACCGAAAAATATACCTATCATGAGAAACAACTATGACTTAATCCATGTGATGTTCTCATAGCGGGTCGGTCCAGTACTTTGTTCCTTAACAAGTACTCGTGATCTTGATTCATATCCCTATACGTATAATCATCATATGATCATCAATCAAGACTCACACTAGTCTTAATTCATTATAATTCCTAGTATAATGATCGACTAGGGACATTTATGATATTTCTGTAAATACCCATGGATCTTATTATAATGTAAACATGCAAATTAATTATAATAAACAGCAAATGAAATCCTCTATTTTATTAACTATAAGTATTCATAAAGACAGTTAATAGATTGACATAGGGCATATGCCCCAACAGAAAATGGGTTTCGTATACGTGGCAGCGCTTGATTGGTCTGTTTTCCTACCGTGCGCTGACGTGGCGCGAGCTGATAGGCTGGATTTCCTGTTGGTGACGCTGTTTGTGGAAGACGTGACACATGGCGGGACGGGATTGGCCAAGAATAATGAGTGATGTGTTTAGCGTGGGGTGAGAGTGTGACACATGGCGGATGGACCGGTGAAGAGAATCGCACGAACTCGTGCGAATTATTGTGAGACAGTGCTGACGCGCATCCTGAGGAAATTTGATGGAGGCTGAAACGCATGGAATGATGTTCGTTTGTGACGTGGCGGTGAGCTGGATGAATCGACTACTGCCGCGTGGCAAGGAGCAGGAAATCCCACACATTGTGCGAATGTGTGGGAGAGAGTGTAAAAAGGATCTCGAGGCAATCCAACAGCAGCTCAACTCAAGTGACCGAACTGTGTCACTCCCTGCGTCATTTGGTCTGCTGTCTCTTATTCTACCCACCGCGTAACGCGTAACTCAAGGCAAACTGTCCGGTGTCCGATTACTGCATGTAAATACTCCATTTTGAGTATTTTTTTTGCCACGAATTCAACTGCACACTCCTTTTCACCTGAAAACGACCAATTAATATAATTAAATATATATTTTGGAAACTTTCCACATTAAATATACTAAAATAGCATACTAAAAGCATATGAAAACCAACTTATCAACCATACTTAACCCCGTCTTTAAAGAGACAACTTAGTAAGGGGAAATATTTTTTAATTGTTAAAGCCTTCAAAAATAGGGATGGGATTTGTATTTCAGGGTTATTGATGTCAAATTCGATGGGTTAATTTCACAGAAGGTCATTCAACTTTATCGTTTGTAACGCTTTGGTAACTAAAATTACATTTATATAAAATAAATCACTCAACTTTCTAAATTGTTTTGTAAAAGTCACTTTGATCACACTTTGATAATTGATGACAAATTTACCTTTCTTGTTAGAAAGAGAGAATTGGGTTTGAAGGGCTCGTGGAGTTGGAGGGGAGGTATGAGGAGTGGCAATGCTTGGAGAGGTAACGGTGGAGTCGTGACAGAGGTGCGGTAAGGGCTGCTGCGAGGAGAGACATAAAGGTGCTAAGGGCGTTGGCAAATGGCGGTGATGGATTGGTTTTGATTTGGGAAGTTGAGGTCATCTGACCAGATAAGATATACCTCATCAACAATTTAATTTGTGAAGAATCTGATTTTAATTGATTAATCCAATGTAATCTAATCAAATAAAATTACTCTTGCGAATGAAAAAGTAACAGAAGCTTGCGATTGAAACTTGAAAGTGAAGAGGAATTCCAGAGATTTCAAAAGTTGGTGATGATTCACCCACTAATTAATCGTTCCAATATATGGGTCCCCAACAATATAAATCATAGAGAGATTCACACTGGAATCTCTAGCATTGATGATGCTGAGACCTAACAGTGAAGGCCACCACCGTGATATCTCGATCGCAGACCCATCAGCCGCGTGGATTGCCAGCGCCCTTAGCACCTCTATGTTTCTCCTCGTAGCAGCCCTTACAACATCTATGTCACGACTCCACCGCTACCTCTCCAAGCATCGCCACTCCTCCTCCCTTCCTTCCAACTCCACGAGCCTTTCAAACCCAATTCTCTCTTTCTAAGAAGAAGGTCAAATTTGTCATCAATTATCAAAGTGTGACCAAAATGACTTTTACAAAACAATTTAGAAAGTTGAATGATTTATTTGTTACAAATGTAAGTTTAACTAAAGCGTTATAAACCATAAAGTTGAATGACCTTTGGTGAAATTAACCCCGATCGTTAAAACTTTTTGACCCACTAAAACTAATTGGCGTTAACTACCCGGCCTTTGCGATTTGTCAACCTTTGCACCCAGTTTGTGTTTGTTTGGATATTCTCACCTTTTAATGTGTGTGTGGCGGTTTTTTAAAATGTAAAAAAATTGGGAAATCGTGGTTCTCGCCACACAGCCGAGATCGTCTCAACCGTCTCGGCCTTGGCGAGACATAAGCTAATATTTTTGGGAAGTCGCAGCCTCGCCACTAAGACCAGGAAGAGTTAATCGCTAGTATCGCTTGTCCACTTCCGATAGGGTCTAAAAGTAGGCTCGATCGTCATAGGACGAGTCGCGAATTGAAATGGTCAATCCATCTCGGTGGTGTACAACCGATAAATTTAAATAGGACTCGGTTATACAAGAACGATATATTGGAATACTTGTCGGTCATTGGTGACCGAAAATATGGGTTGTTTCACGAACCCGCTTGACCGCGATATCGGGAATGGATGAATTTGAACATTACGGTTTCAAAAAATCTCCGTAGTCGTCAAACTAACAATGCAAGATTGAAAATTCGGCACGACAATTTGCACCGAACCTTAATTAATTATAAATCTCCGTAACATTCAAACCGACTCTAAAAAGGGTCCATCCATAAGTAAACAACAATTAAAACACAACACAACATTTGCATATACATAGAACATTCGACGAATTGGCAAAATTTCTAAATGTTTAGCCGTCTGAAGGTACAAGCTTTAACCTCAGGTGTATCTAAATCTACAACAGTATGGTGGCTTCATGATCGCGCGATTGTAATGGGCGCGATGTCTCGAAAAAGCGAATCCATCTCGCCAACCTTTCTTTGGCGCCGATCCTCAACGTCACCGATCCCACGATGGATATAAGGATGGCGGCGGTGCATTCACATGCAACGCACTGTCAAAGTGAACAGTAGAACATAGAAGATATTGTCACAAACCCGATTAAGGGGGAAACAAACCAATTCACAAAAAATCATAGAACTTACCCTAACCCAATGGATATTCATTTCATTCGCCATTGCAATGATAATTCTGTTGTGCAATGACGACGTTGAGTACTACGTAGAGGTAGGAATGTGGAGGCACTCCCATGCGAGAGGTTGACGAGAATGACATTGAATGCGGTGGATACTAACAATCCCATGTCCGGAAGTGTCAACCATTCTTTGAAAGATGCCCCTCTGCTTCTCTGGGCAATGCACCGCATTCTTGACGCACTCGAAACTCAAGCCAAGCACTTCCCGCCATAGGTATTCATACCCGATAATCTCATCGTACATCCGTCTACGCACAATCCTCCACCCGTCTACGTCGGCAAGTCCAAGCCCGAGGCTATACACCTATATCCACAATTCCCATCGGAAACCACATCGATAATGGCATCAACATGTGGCAACCAATCCGGTTCTAAGCAATGACTATAAGCCATGTTAGATCCACTTTGCGCGCGTCGATCGGCACGACGCATTTGTGGAACCTTGCATTTCTTCGCGCTAGAAGCTTTTGTGGAGTGGGAGGACTCAAATCCGATTGGAGATTGGGGTGCCTCCGACACCGGGGTGCCTCCGGTTGGAGACCCCGTGTCCTCACACCCGCATCCTCAACTTCCCGCTCGCACTCCACAAAAGACGAAGGTGGACTAATCTCCCCGAGCCGCTCACTTTCGCCCCCCCCCGCATCCTCAACTTCCTCCTCCCCTTATCCAATCTTCCTGCGGTGTCGTGATTGTGCCTCCCACAAATCACGGTGACATACCATAAGGAGTCGCATTCTCCTTGACGTTAATTTGGAAAGGGCATCCACATTTCTTCGTACTAGTGTGAGTCCTCGCCTTTTCATCATTCCTTGATTTCTTTAAAATTTTTGCCGCTTTCCCTTCCCAACTCTCTCGAGCCGGTCCCTATATGTCCCAGGACACTGTCACAGCAATTTTCACCCTTCCCCGCGCTTAATGCCCCCGCATCCGAGCGCTTCGTTACTAACACAAACTTGTTCTCGCCACCAATCGGTTGAAGCCATGAAATTGCCGCTTCTCGAGAGGGGAATGGCTTAGAAGGTGTAAAAGTGTCCTTGTAGTCTGGAATTCGTTTCTTTTTGTTATGAAAAGCTAGGGTTTTCTCTCCGCTCTCACTCCCTCTCTCTCGTCTTCGCTTCTCCGAAACCCTCTTTCTGTTGCGGATGTGTATGCATCATTGCAATCATCATCAACAATGCCACCATCAACTGTCCCTCTTTGCAACTCTTCGATTCATCGAGGTTTGCTCTATTCATTGAATCATCGGTTATCCAAAACATAACGAAAACTCCACACACCAACCTCTCACACAATCGACTTGATTGATCTCCATAATCGACGAAGCCCTATCAACCTTGGTGATCTCAAAACACTTAATCGGCAACTGAGTGGGCAAACAAGTATGGGCGCGCTTGTTCTTGTGATCTGCAAACGGGAGATTAGAAGGGGCGATGTGGTACGGGATTAGGGTTACGAGGAGCCACGACAGGAGGGAGAGGTCGGCAACGAAAGCAGAGTCGTGGATGGCGAAGATCGTGGATGTAGCGAATCTCGAGGAGGGGGAGGAAGAGGTTCGGGGACAGGTTAGTCTAGACGAAGCCAATTCTCGGGGTCGCAATCCATTAGCTATTCAGATACACATTTAAGAACTTCCCTACAAAGCTCAATCAAGAAGCCTCGACATGGGGAAGCGAAAGAGCCCTTGAGGGACACTACCAATTGCAATGGCTCGGATCCAAAAACACCCTCCATGCCCGAAAACAAACGCGTGACTACCTTTTATCCGAATTCGAAAGTTGCGCTCCCTCCTCACAGAAGAAGAATGTATGGTCTGATCTGAGGAAGTTGCAGGAGACAAGTTTAATTCTTTGTTTTTTTGGTATTATTGTTTGTAAAATTTGTCAATGTTATTGCTTGTTAGAGTGCTGTGTCATCTCTTCCCCCTTTTTTCAGGTTGGTTAGCATGTGTTATTGATTTGATTGTCAGAATTGTGGTTCTTTTTTTGGTATGGTTTATTGATTTGTTTTCTTGTTTAAAACTAGTGTTGATTATGTTGGATTAGTTGCCATGGGAGGTCTTAACAAACAGTGTATTCTAAGACACTGTATCTGTATTTGTCACTAAACACTGACTTCAAGTCAGTGCCTTTTTTGTGAGTAATTAAAATTCTCTTTGCTATTTCTTCCATTAATTTTCTTTATCTTGAACCATGCCTTTGGTTGGTTGTTAAGATGGTGTTCGATGTTTATTGCCCTAACTATTAGTTTAGACTAATCTTAGGAGCTTTTCTTACCTGATTTTCTTCGTATCTAAGAAGTTTCCACTTTGATGATGATGAGGATGTGGTCATGGCGATGATGGCGAGGGTCACGGTGACGAAGAAGTAGATTGGGGCGTGCCACCAGTGAGAGCACGTGCGGGAGTCCACTATTGTTGTATGGACTGAGGAACTAACTGTGAGAGGTGTTGTTCTTGGTTTCTGAATATTGTTCTTCAATAATACTGAAGTGTATGGTTCATCTGTAAGAAAATTCACTACTTGCCCTTATCAATATTCCTTTACATGGTTAAATTAAAAGACTTGATATTTCCTACATTCTAACACATCACATTGTGACCTTGCAGTTCTTATTTGGCGCAATCAACTCCGAAACATCGTTAGGAAGGTAAGTAATGGCACTGATGAACGGTAGTTTTTTGTTTATTGCTTTTGCGTCTTTGAAGAACTGATAGACAGATTGCGAGATAAAAAAACCTTGGACTTCTTTCTTCCCACGCTCTAGGTTCATTGAGGAAAGGAAAGAAAAAAACCCTGCTGTAGAGGTGGCTGTTGCAACCAAATTTGCAGCTCTTCCATGGAGATTGGGTCGTGCAGTGTAATTTCAGCTCTAAAAAATTCCTTGTGCCGACATGGAATTTCTTCAGTCGAACTCTATCTTCTTCATTGGTTTGTGTTTTTGATGAACTACAACTGAATATTGTATTTGCAGCTCTTGATTTGAAGATTATTTGCTCATTGCAGTTGTTGGAGTTATTTTCAGGCCAGGAATATGGGGAAATGAAGGTTCTTCATCACCTTAAGCTATTTTTTCAAATGATTGAATTACATTACTGCTTTTAAACCTCATTAATGATATGATTTAGTTCATTTTGTTAAGTCAAACAATTACAGGGTACATTGATGGTCTCGGAGATGCCGTAGAGAAGGGCCTTGTGAAAGCTGTAGATTGAAATGGTCTCGGAGATGCCGTAGAGAAGGGCCTTGTGAAAGCTGTAGGAGTTTCAATCTACAGTGGTAACTTCTTGTTCCATAGACTCTGTACGTTTTCATAACATTCACATCAACAACAACAACAACAACAACATAGCCTCGATCCCAAATTAACTGGGGTCTGGCTACATGGATCAAAATTTTCCATTGTGCTCTATTAAGTGCAACCGATGGTGAGCTTTCCTAACCATTCAAATCCCTCCTAATTAATGCATCCCATGTTAACTTTGGTCCGCCCCTACCTCGTCGAATTTCTACGCTTTCTATTGAGTCAAGTTTTCTAGTTGGGGCATTTGTACGTCGTCTTTGCGGGTGACCAAACCACCGCAACCGCTATTCCCTAATCTTTGTATCAATTGGTGCTACTCCTACTTGTTTTTGAATTTATATATTTCTTATTCTATCTTTACGAGTTTTACCACACATCCACCTAAGCATCCTCATTTCTCGCTACGTTCATTTTATGTAATTGTTGTTTTACCGCCCAACATTCACTTCCATAGAGCATAGCCGGCATAATTGCGGTCCTATAAAATTTTCCTTTTAACTTAGTAGGAACATTTCGATCACAAATCACCCCCGTTGCACTCCGCCATTTCTTCCATCTAGCTTGAATTCTATGTGTGACATCATTCTCAATGTTACCATCATTTGTATGATTGATCCTAGATACCTAAAGTGGTTTACCTTAGGAACTTCTATTTCCCCTAATTTTACTACTCCGTCATCTCGATGTCTAGTGTTTCTAAACTCACAAAGCATGTGCATGTATTCGGTTTCGTCTTACTCAACTTAAAGCCTTTAGATTCTAATGTATTCCTCTACAGCTCTAATTTCCTATTCACTCCATCTTTAGTTTCATCCACTAAGACAATATCATCTCGCAAATAGCATACACCATGGTATATCATCTTGAATATGTCTAGTTAGTTCATCTATAACTAAAGTAAATAGATATGGGCTTAGAGCCGATCCTTGATGTAGTCCTATCGTAATGGGAAATATTTTTGTAGCTCCTCCAAATGTCTTTATACTCGTTACTACTCCATCATACATATCCTTAATAGTGTCTATGTATCTAGCGTTCATTCTTTTTCTTTCTAGAACCAACCAAAGAAAATCTCTAGGGACCCTATCATATGCTTTTTCTAAATCTACGAATACCATATGAAGATCTTTTTTATTTTCTCTATATTTTTCTAACAATCGTCTTACAAGGAAAATCGTCTCCATAGTTGACCTCCCGGGCATGAAACCAAATTGGTTCTCTCGATATTGTTGTTTCTCTCTTTAGCCTATTGTCAATTATCTTCTCCCAAAGTTTCATAGTGTGACTCATAAGTTTAATTCCCCGATAGTTTGAGCAACTTTGAATGTCTCCTTTGTTTTTGAAGATTGACACAAGCGTGCTTCTTCTCCAATCCATTGGCATCCGTTTTGATTTTAAAATTTTATTGAAAAGTTTTGTTAACAAAGTCAATCCAATTTCTCCTAAGCATTTCCAAACCTCTATGGGTATTTCATCTGGGCCACATGCTTTCCCTATTTTCATTTTTTTCAATGTCTCTTTAACTTCTACAATTCTAATATTGCGTGTATAGTTGACATTTCTTTCTTGGTGTGAGTTTTCATCTATTATGGTATCAACTTGACCATCATTAAATAAACTATCGAAGTAACTTCTCAATCTCTCCTTATTATCCTCCTCGCGTGTTAAAACATTTTGATTTTCGTCCTTAATACATCTTACATGACTTATGTCTTGTTTCGTTTATCTCTTAGTTTGGCTAGCCTATATATATATATTTCGCCATCTCTATTACCTAACCTTGTATATAGATTTTCAATGAAATTTGTTTTAGCTTGACTAACTACTTTTTTAGCTTGTTTTCTAGCTTCTCTATATTGATTGTACAATCTTCATCTTGACACTTAGGTATTTTCCTATACATCTCTCTTTTAGTCTTAATTGCTCGTTGGACATCCTCATTCTACCACTATGTTTCCTTCTTTGGTGGTCCCAAGCCTTTAGATATACCTAATACGTTTGATCTCACTCTCCTTATGCAACTACTCACTTCTAGCCACATTGTATTAGCATCTAAGTCAAAATTCCAAATATTTTTCTTTAGTAGTTTTTCTCTAAACTCTACTTGTTTACTATGTTTTAGGTTCCACCACTTTATTCTAGGGTCGCTAACTCTTTTATTTATATTATGTCGTCGTGTTAGCTTAATATCAAGTACTACTAATTTATGTTGGGTAGTAAGTGCTTCGCTAGGTATTACTTTGCGTCTCTACATATTTTTCTATCTATTTTTCTTGTTAAAAGAAAATCTATTTGACTCTTGTTATGACCATTACTAAAAGTAATTATATGCGACTCCCTCTTCCTAAAACTAGTATTTGCTAAGAGAAGATCGTATGTTGAAGCAAATTCTAAGATTGATTCTCCTTCTTCATTTCTATTACCGTAACCAAAATCTCCATGAACTCTCTCAAACCTATCGTTACTTGCCCCGACATGACCATTTAAATCTCCTCCAATAAAAACTTTTTCATCTAATGGTATACTTTGCATAAATCCATCCATATCGTCCCAAAACTTGCGTTTGATGCTCTCGCTTAATCCTACTTGGGGTGCATAGGCGATAAGTATGTTAATTTTTTCGTCTCCAATAATTAATTTAACTAGAATCAATCTATCCCCCATTCTTTTAACCTCTACGACCTTATCCTTATAATCATTATCCACCACAATTCCTACTCCATTGCATTTTCTATCTATACTTGGTGTACCACAGCTTTAAAACCCCGTGCTTCCTATTTCTCTACTATTTTCTCCTACCCATTTTGTCTCTTGGAGGCAAGCAATATTGACTCTCCTTCTAATCATGGTATCTACTAGTTCTATTGACTTCCCCCGTAAGTGTTCCTATGTTCCATGTTCCTAAGCGAATTTTTCTCCCCTTTGTATTTGTTTTCCTTTTCTACTTCTATTTTGTCTAAAAGATCTAGTGTCCGTATCTATGATTTTGTTTTTGTTTTCGTGTTTGTTTTGAACTAGCTTCTTTACCCACACCCGTCCTTTGTGTGGGAACCCTTGCTCATTTTTCTTCACATTCTAAGGCGACGATGTGAAGGGACTAGCTTTCTTTACCCACACACGTCCTATGTGTGGGAACCTTTGCTCATTTTTCTTCACACCCAGTGCGACGATGTGAAACACACCCTTGCTCATTTCTCACTACACCCGGCTCCGATGCAACGCGTCGCTAGGTGGGAACGCCCCAACGTTTATATATGTTTGATCCATTTTATGAAAAGTGACAAAAGTTTTACGCTGTTTGTCAACCTATCGCAACCCTCCTCATTTATCCTGACTTGAGACCGGCTATGTAGCGCACATAGTGTACAACATAGGTGGAGTTACTTGTATATTATCTAAATTATTTGCATCTTTATCATCTTTGAACACTATCTTTCATGACACTTTGGTCTTATATATGTGGGAGTATACTTGTATATTATCTAAATTATTCATCTCAAGTTTGGCGAAATCACAACAAAACAAATTGAGCATGAAATTGACAAATTGTGCTTATTTTCCTTTTGACATATTTTAATGGAGAATGAATTTCAATGTATGTTGTAGAAAAACCTTTTGAGATGCTTCTGAGTAGTTGAAAAAGAGAGGAATTCCATTAGCTTCAAATCAGGTAAACTACAATATACCAGTACACAGACTAAATAATTGCCTAAACATCATATACATGCTAAATTATTATATTCATATATGGTAATTCAAGTATCTTTTTCAAAGGGGTATCAAATAACTCATTGTTAGATAAGCTTGCTAATTTTGAACAATAAAAAAATGAAGGAGAGTACCACGAGACAACGTTAAAAACTATGTATTGGATCCTTATGCGTGTTAGATAGAATATGAGTTGTATGGATTCATTACATAAAGCAATGTGTCATATGTTTATATGATGTAAAAATATTAAATTGTACTACAATCTTTTTTGTAGGGATACAAATAATTTTTATTTAAAACAATGCTTTCTTGTTTGGAAAGATTTTTTTTTGAAGTTCATCAATTTTCCCTTATACATAAACCTATAGGTACTTATTATAAGTAAAGATTCCAGGTACAAATGAAGCTCTTAATGTTCTTGTGGAAGTTTTTTATGACAAAAAAAATGTTCTTGTGGAAGTTTTTGAATATTGTCCAAAAAGCATGTTTGTCACAAAAAATCATTTAGTGACCGAAAATGTAATTACAATGCGAAGCCTCTTTATATTTGGTTTTCTGATTTAGTGACGGGAAAGTTCTTATAGTGACAGTATTTATTGTCATTATAAAAACTAATTATGATGGGAATGATCCGATCGCTAAACATATTTGGTGAAGGGACACATATCCGGTCCCTAAATACTTTTAGTCTCAAAGGCTTTAGTAATCTGCGGTGACGAGATTTTTTCTGTCCTTAAAAGATTTTAGTGATGGGAAAACAATGTTTAGTGACGGGAATTTCGGTCCTTAAAAACCATTTTTCTTGCGGTGTTAATGCTATGCTTTGTATTTATATTTACATCTCAATATGTTGTGTGCAATGACTAAGTAGAATAGACAAATTCCTTCAAATCCACTTTAATCCACTTTTCTGACGGAAAAGATTCTAATGTGCAAACTAGAACTCCACTTATCAGTGTAAATAACGTAAGCTTCACATTAATTTAAGTAGCAAATCATTGGATTCATAACCAACTAAGTTTACTATAAGTGCCTCCATAATCAACATATATTTGTCGATGTTGTGTATTTTATTGTTGTATATTTCTTGTCCAGATTAAAAGCTTCAATGACCATGATAACTTTTAAAACTTAAGTTCATGAAACACGTGATTAAGATGTCTAAAACATTACGCTCAGAATCAATATGAATTCTAACCATAGCAGTATTTATAATCACTTTTTGTTCTTATTCATAGGATAACATTCATACCATAGGATCCATTGATCTATAAGATAATAGACTATTCACACTTCATCAAAACACACATCACATTTCATAATAGAAATCATTGCAAATCAAAGATGAATATAAATGTTACTTTAAATTAATTAACGAAACTAAACTTAAATTGCAAACTTGATGTCTTCAATGTTTTCTTCACATAAACTCTTTAATACTCAAACTCAAAGTAAACCTATGTTAAATTACTTTAATGGTGGCTAATAGTTGAGGTTAATTACATAGAAGGTCACTCAACTTTATGTATTGTAACACTTTGGTCATAAAACTTTAGTTTGTAACAAAAAAGTCACTCTACTTTTGCAAAACTTTCATAAAAGTCACATTGGCTGATGTGGCAATGATGACATGGCAAAGTGCAACTCGAGGAAGATCTGATACTCATCATTAGTTGTTTTTTCAAAAAAAAAATCCTAAATCTATTTATTTGTTTTTAAACTTTATTAAAATTAATGCAAAACTCGTGGAGGATCCAACGACAATTGTTCATCTTCTTTATATGGAGGGGGTGGTTTGGTTGCCTTTGTGGGTGTGACGATTTTGGAGAAGGAGAGGTGGCGAGGGACTAAGAGAAGCGGAGGTGGGATATAACTTTGATGTCGGAGAAAAAGGTGGGCTAGGACAGAGGCGTTAATTTGAGGTCATTGGCAAAAAAACAACAATGTCGGAAATCATCACGTCTATCCATCTCACACTCTTAAATCTAAACACCCCTTTTAATTAATCCATCTTTCTCTCTGTCCAGATTTTCACAAATAAATCCTACCCAGATATGGGTTTCCTCTGTTTACTTATCTCCACAACTTTAATAATGTTGATTAACACTTCACAAATCAATCTACCTCTTAGACCACCCATCGTGAGCCCGTTCGTCCATTAATGGTGCAGCGCACATTCTTTTCCCACATAAAAGCTCTAACCCACTTCCCACCTCCGTTGTGTTGCGTCGCCCCTCGGCCTCTCTCTGTCACCCGCCACACCCCCTTTGACTCCCGAAGAGGCGGTTGAAGCTACGCCTCCATAGCCACTGGCCCTTCATGTGAGGAAGATGAACAATTGGCATTAGATCCTCCTCGAGTTTCGCATTAATTTTAATAAAATTTTAAAACAAAATAAATAGATTTAAGGTTTTTTATTAAAAAAAAAAACTAATGATGAGCATTGGATCTTCCTCGAGTTGCACTTTGCCATGTCATCATTATCACATCAGCCATGTGTGATTTTTATGAAACTTTTGTAAAAGTAGAGTGATTTTTTTGTTACAAACTATAGTTTTATGACCAAAGTGTTACAATCGATAAAGTTGAGTGACCTTCTATGTAATTAACCCCTAATAGTTGATATGTAGTGAGTTAACCACGTCTTAAATACCTATTTATACTCCTTAATAACAATTAGAAACCCTACTTTACAATTTTACTCGAATTAAAACTCTAACTTTCTATTTCTTGCCTGTCTGGCGGTGTCACTCATTGCTTGGAGCAGTGCCTTATAGCCTAGTGCGCCCCCATTGTGCCGCAACTGCATGTGTATTGTTTTGCTCCCTGATGTATGGGGCTGTCACTACCTTACCAGGCGCCTTCCCTTTTACTCCACAGCATCGCCACTGCGGGACTTCCAGAGTTGGTTTTCTTCACTTTTTCATCTCTCCCACGCCGTGCCTTTCATTCCCACGCTGTGCCTTATGTTCTCACATCGTTAACACATATAGCTACGACGCTAAGTGTGTTTCTTTGGGTTTTTGCTTTGTTTTTTCTCATTTTTCCTCAATTTCTTCCTTTACACCTTAATTTCCTGAAAATGTAATAATATCATGAATAAGCACTCATTTAAGGATATTTATATTAAATATATGACTAAGCTAACCCTCTATATAAATATAATTAATTACTGATTAAATACCACCAAACTTAAAATTTTGTCCGTCCGAGTAAAAGTGTATTCTATTAAGTCTCCTAAGAACTAGTTCTCGTTTAATTAATATTGTTTATGGAGTATCCTTTAATTTACTAAGTCTTAAGTTAATAATCCACTCAAGAGTTTTTCTTTGCAAAAACTTATCTTTTTAAGACATGTAGCTTTTATAATATAGATCACTTTCAAAAAATCAAAATAGATTACCACTAAATACTATCACTAATCACATGTCTTTCATCTAAACACTCAAGTAGCAAGTATGCAATCTCATGATTTTACATTAGGTTCGGAAATTCACAAATAAGCATAATAGATCAAACTCATTTTTTGTAGACTTTAGAACTTGAAAAGTCTATAGGACTTAACATAGTTGGAAAGAAACTTAAGTCAATTAGCTACTTGTACTTGAGCTAAATCTTTTATTTGAATCGTTTTAGTTTACTTCGGCCTTCTTTTCTTAATTTTTTTTTTCTTTCTTTTCTTTTCTTCTCCTTTTCATTTTTTCTTTAACATTCCCTGCTCATTTTCTTATGGACTTTATTCTTTCTCACTTTTTCCAACCATCAAGTTCTCTGCTCCGTTTCCTTTAGAACTTGTCGGATTCTCTCATTTTTTCCTTTTATTTCAGAAACTATTGTTAGCACTTCTCATTCTCACGAAATCAAGTTAGTTAACTCCAACTTTTAATTTACAATGCCTATTTTTTCCCCTCTTTGCACTAAGTCTGTATTTTCTTTATATATGCAAGTAAAATTCACACTTATTATAGAATCCTTAAAGATCTAACTTTTCCCACAAGAAGTGTTATAATTTCTTGCTTTTGTTTCAAGTTCTAGGTATTTCATAACTCTAGGTTTCTAATCAAGAAATCACACCGTTTTAGCTACAATTAATTGTTTTCTTCTTAAAGTTTAAAAATGCTATCTTGTGTTTCATATCAACAAGATACTTGTAATCTACTCATCCACAATTCAAGGCGTGAACAAGCGAATGAACTGCTTATTCATTACATATTACTATAAACTAATTTATAGTACTTAAACATTCATATATTAAGTAAAACAAAAAAATTATACACTACCATGTTTTCCTTCTTAACTGCTTCGAATTCAAAATCAAACGATCATACCTGCAGTGTTTGTCCTTATTTATCAGCATATTTTGTTACTTCCCATAGTGTAGTGTCGATGCCCCAAAACTTAAACCAAACCTTGTTCTCAAGGTTAAAAATTAAGCCTGAAATATTAAAACACTAAAACACACAAACATATATATATTAACACGAGTTATATAAAATAAACTAAACATAGAATTAAAACAAGTAAATAAGTAACAAAATATCCTAAATGTTAAGAAAGTTGGTATCAAAGTCACTCTCAACTCTTCAGGTCTTAAAGATTCCTATTACATTAACTTTAAGACTGCGCATCGTCATTGTCATCTGCATCGTCAGCTCCAATTTGGGATGATGTCAATGGACGCTCCACCCTCCTGCTCTGTGCCAAATCTTGATAAAAAAACGTATGATAGTGCTCCTGGAAAACCAATTGACCAATCCGTAGGTCTCAACCATCTACTCCTCTCATATCTAGCTATGTCTCTATAATGATCAACAAACAACATAAAATTACGCCGTCTGTCCCGTCGGTATTATTCTCTCCCTTTCATATCTTACTCATATGTCAGCATGGCTGCCTGGTATTGCGCCCTATCTTCCTAGTGCTATCTCCACATCTCTACTATGGACAACCTTTGCTGCAGTGGAGTCAAATCCTCTTATGGTTGTACGGGTGCCTGTGATGGAGGAGGGGGTGGCGAAAACTCAAGACCGTCTAAGTCTTGCTCTCATATCTCTGGGTCTACAAATTCGTAGCCCTCAACAAATCCCTACTGTTATTGCTTCTCCTCTTATTCACTTTCCTCATTTTCTAGCTTTTGGCCTAGTTCTGTGGCTTCTGCTGCTGCTGCTGCTGCTTCCTCTTACCTCTTGGCTAACAACTCGACCTCAATTCTAGCTCCCTTGGCCCTCTCTCTATCCACCTTGAATTTTTGGTAACCAGGTGGTGATTTCAACGTGAGCATGAAAGTTTTATCCATGGTTGGTTAAGTCTTTATATTGAATTCTTCATTATCTTTCAACTCCACTCCAGCCTTTCACCAAATCTGAGTAATCAATATCGGAAACAATAACTTGTTGTCCCTTTCCGACATGATGGATTCCCTCAGACTGGTGTGTATGATCTCCCCGACGTTGATCTCTTCGTACTGTGTAATCTCATAAATACAAGCCATTTTCAGCTTGTTAATCTCGCTCTACTGAGAAGTGGAGTATAGTGATGCAACAAGAAAATGTTGCCACATCTTGTAAACCTTTCTAACACTCACTTTCTTAATGTGTTTCGGCACATTCTCAGCTCTTATGACCCATCCTTGTTGTGCTAGGACAACTAATGCATTCACTTGCTCTAAAAGGGTATATGTTATAGGGTCTCTCATATAACCTGGTTGAGAAAATTCGTGTAGACTCATACAAGCTTAATTCCTTCAACCCATAGAAAGTAGTGATCTCACATCTGTTGAAGGGAACTAAAACCCCTCTCACCTTCACTGGTTCATCCTTAGCCGTGAATTTTGCATTAGCATAGAATTTAAAACAATCCCACTCATTTCGTTAACTTCGTTCTTTATATAATCATGAGTGGGTTACTCTCAATTTTGGTGCCGAATAAAATTATTCACTCTTTTATCGTACTTAGCCGACAAGTTAATTCACTTTCACAAATGAACTCCATACGAAGGATTTTTTAATATCGATAGATATCCTCTCCACAAATGAAAAATTTGGATTTAAAAGTTCTGGGCTCTTCTTCATTGGGATTCCCAGCGGTGGATACCTCAAAATCATTTGCTCAAGTCTGGCTAACTTGTTTCCTTCTTCTTGTCATTTCTTCAAATTCAAGCAACTAACAACAATGCAATACAACTCGGCCTTCAAATCACCTAAAAAACCAAAATTCATATAACATGGATCATGCATATGCCTAATAATGCAAAAACATCAACTAAGTCTCTATAGGTAATAATAATGCTCACATTCACACAATCTCGCAAAACCTATCCTACAACCTTAAATCTACAATTTCATACAATATCATCAAAATTTATAAAATTCAAATCATAACTAGATGAAATTGTAAATGTGCCTCAATGTTGGATTTATTTCCGGTGTAAAACAATCATTCAAGCCTTTTTCAATTAAGCCCTCTAACTTTTCTCACCAACTAAAATCTTAGCTCTCTTTAGAATCAAAATCCAAAACTATAAGCCCTAGCTCTTCCAATTGTGTAAATCCACAATGTACATGTTTCTTCACTTTTAAATCACTAATCACTAATCACATATCCGGTGTGGGTGTTAGAGTATTGAGAGGACCATTTACTAGTACGAGAGGACCGGGAAGGACTCACCTCAGGTGTGCCAGTTATCGTGCCCACGGTAAATGTTGGGTAGCCAAGCGCGGAGCGGATACCGTCTGAATTATGAAACTTTGGCTTTAGAGGGATATATACGCATGGTGGTTTTGGTGGGGTTTTAATTGTGTAGAATGAATATAAAACCCCCAAATCGACCATGGCACTGTGACAGTGCCACCACTACGTCTACGACGGAGTGGGGCTTTTTCTTAGTTTGCTGCATGCTGCCACCTTGGCGTTGTCGCTTACACCCACGACATCATGGAAATACCTACGACGTCGACCTCACAGCCAAATCTTCGCATATTGTATTTCGCTAATTCTTATCCAGTGCACCTCCGGCTTTGCGTTTAACTCACACAAGGTGTCGTGACCGCATAAAATCCATGAAAATATAAAAAATAATAACATTTACCTTTTATTTCGTCATGCACCTTACCTTCATCACTTTGACCTCCTTCGCTCCTTTTTGCTCTTTCACGAGTTAGCAAGACATTTCCATTCTGATGAATCATGTCTAGCGAATGGTCTTTCCTGCACATTCGACATAGATTTTCAAAAGTTAGAACTAAAACTTGTTGATTGTAATTATTGAACTAAATAACTAACTACTAACTGAAATTTTAAAACTTAAAACTTAAAACCCTAGGCTGCATCCCTGTAGCGCTTAATTTAACATCATTAGCTTGACGCATTTTTACTCGATTAGTCCATGTCTAAATTGAGAAGCTCCATCTGCAAATCAGAGATTATGATGTCATTCTCGTTCGGATGTACTTCTTCGCCATCAACAAAGACAACCTTCTAAGCATCATCGCCCTCATCGATACTCATCGTGATCTTCTTCTCTCTTGTGTATAAATTTGCTTTGGCAATGTTTAAGAATGGCATCTCAAGTATCATAGATACATCATCATCCATACTGTGTTTGATGACATTGAAGTCTGCGCTGAATGTGAATCTACCCACTTTTACATGGACATTCAAGACTATCCCTATAGTAGGTATCAAGTTAACATTTGCTACTTGCAAATTCATCATATCAGGACAATTGATCTTCAACTCGATATGCAACACGTCCATTAGTGGCATGACATTGACTGAGGCTCCCATATCACATATAACATTTCCAAAACGGTGCCCATCAATATTTATCGGTATGCTTATCTCTCCACGATCTCTCTTTTTGATAGGTTGAAGTTACGGGATAAACTTGAGCTTTGATTTCAGTTTCTTCTAAACCAAATTAATGTCATTGCCTTGTGGGTCTTCTTCGAAAAGTCCTTCATTGTTTTGCTTGGCCTTCCATTATTGCTTTCCCTTTCTTTTTATCAAGGCATTGATTCTTTGCTTCTTGAACCCATCAAGCTCATCTTGCCTCGGTTCCTTTTTGTGCTCATATTTCTTCATGCTTGTATATTACTTGGTCTTGTCTTGGCAACTTTGTTGTCGTAGTGCTCATCATGCAATGGCACTCATGTTCTCCTTGGGATTGATGGCGATGTTGCTAGGAAACTGTCTTTATTTTCTCGAGTTTAGGGCTATAGCAAGTTGACCAATTTGTCTCTCTAGGTTCTTGATGGATTATGATTGCTCATTATCCATCCTCTTCATAGCTTGCTTCACTCTTTTTAACTCTTTCTCATGATTCTCATAGCGCTCTTTATTGCTCATGTTCATGGCTTGCAAATACTCCTCAATTGACTTCAGTGAACTCATCTCTTCGATCTGCCCTAATTTCCCTAATTAGATTTGCTACTCGAAGCCTCGAGGTACTTCAATACATTATCAGGATTCTCATAAGAGAAGTTTGGGTTGTTATTATTTTATCCATGATAAAACCATTGAGGAGCCACTCCTCTTGGCCTGAAGTTGTTACCATAGCTTTGGTTGTTCATGAGGTTGATGTCCTCACACTTCATTCTCTGCTATATGTCAATTTGGCTAACCACCATACCTTGGTGATTTATGTGTTGTTGTGCTACTTGTGGACCTTGGTCTCCCATCTGAATTTTTTCCATATGACTGCTCAGATTTTATAGTTGTGCTATAATTGCAGCTTGCGAGTCCATCTTGTAGATGCCTGCTAGTTTCCTTACTATGCAATGAGCACTGGCGATAGGATTTTTAGATATAAGATCAAGGAGATCCAATGCTCCATCCTCGTTCTTGGTAAGTAGAGAGTCACCTGATGTAGTATCTACTAGTGTTCTTGTGTTGTGGTTCATCCCATAGTAGAAAATCTAGAGTTGTGCCCATTTCATGTATTCGTGTCCCGGACATCTCCTAAGCATCTTGTTGAATCTTTTCCAAGCATCGCTAAGAGCGTCGGTGTCTTCTTGCTTGAACAAGTTAATCTCAAGTTTCCTTTCGCTAAACTTCACTAGGGAAAATAACTTGTCAAGAAATCTTTCATTGATTTCCGCACATGAGGTCAAACTCCCTGCATTTAGCCCTTTGAATAAGGAATTGGCTTTTCCACCCTGTTAGAGTGCGAAAAGTCACATCATGATCACCTCTTTCGTAACTCCGGTGATGTGCACAGTGTCGCACTTCTCCAAGAAATTCTCAACATGTGCAACTACATCATCATTGGATAACCAGTTAAACAGGCTATTTTGCATCATGTTTATCAGAGATGGTCTCAGTTTGAACTCGATGGTGTTGGCTGAAAGCCTCATCACTCCATTGTAAGTCTCCTGAACTTCTGGCTTGAAGTAGTCACGAAGGCTTCTCTGTCTTTGCACTTTATCTTGCACTACCAGATCACCTACGGGTTGGTTATTCTCGCGGCCCTATTGTTGGTTTCTAGCTTGCTCCTCAGCCATTTTGTTTCCTTTTTTTTTTCCTTTCTTGGTTCTGTCAATCTCAGGGTGGTAAGGCAATAGATCCTTGTCTCCCTTACTATGCATGTACTAATTATCCCTGAATAAAACACAAAATGATCATGTGCAGAAAGTCAAACTTGAAACTTAAGTCGATAATTTTATTTTTATTTTTTATTTTTGTTTTTATGAATTGAAAAGTAAAGTACTAAAAATAAAAGTTAGCAACTATTCAACTAAGTACCTATCCCCGATAACGACTCCAAAAACTTGATGTGCGTGCCGAAAGCATAATGGCTCACTTATAGTAGTATTGTAATCAACTTATGTTGATTACGAATATCGTCCTTAGGAAAAGGTTTTTGCACTAGTGGTTTACCTATTTAACTTTGAATTATTATTGCTAAGGAACTCACGTTATAATTGGTTTTATACTTATTAAACTACAACAAATCAATTTAAACTTTACTTGAACTCTTATATTAAAGATATCTTAGTTCACAACTTCATCTAGGTAATTTAATACTAAGCTTTGTATTCATGTTTAAATCTCAATATGTTGTGTGAAACGCCTAATTAAAATAGACAAATTTCCTTCAAATCCACTTTAACCCATTGTCTTGAGGTAAAAGATTCTAATGTACAAACTAGAACTCCACTTATCGGTGTGAATAATGTAAGCTCCAAATTGCTTTAAGTCTCAAATAATTGGATTCATAACCAACTAAATTTATTATCCGAGCCTCCCTAAGCAATAATCATATGTCGATGTTGTGTATTTTACGGTTGTACCGTTTATGTCCAGATTAAAAGCTTCAATGATCATGATAACTTCTAAAACTTAAGTTCATTAAACACGTGATCAAGATATCTAAAGCATTACGCTTGGAATCAATGTAAATTCTTACCATTGCACTTTTATAATCACTTTTTATTCTTATTCAAAGCATAGAATTTATACCTTAGGATCCACTTATCCCAAAGATAATTAGACTACTCACACTTCATCAAAACACACACATCACAATTCATAATAGAAATCTTTGCAAATCAGAGATGAATATAAATATTATCTTAAATTAATCAACAAAAAACCAAACTTGAATTGCAAATGTTAAGTCTTCAATGTTTTCTTCACATAAACTCCTTAATAACATAACTTAAACTAAACCTATGCAAAATTACTCTAATGTTGGCTAATATTTGGTATGTGGTGAGTTTACCATGTCTTAATACCTATTTATACTCCATAATAATAATTAAAACCCTATTTTACAATTTAACTCGAATTAAAACTCTAACTTTCTATTTCCTACGTGTTTGGCGCCGTCACTTATTACTCGGCGCAGTGCCTTATAGCCCACTGCGTTGCTACTATGCCACCACTGCATGTGTATTGCCATTTGACTTAATTGATTTTGCATCTTTCGTTCTTCCAATTATTTACCGCTTCTCAAAGTTATTGCTTTTGCATGCGAACTATGGTAAGGCTGAGACGGTAATTTGCTTTGGTTAACCCATATACTCATTTGCATTGTCATTTGACTTAATTGATTTTTTAGTTCAACTTTATCATCTTGTAAGGCTTGAGTTTTTTTGATCTTTTGCCTTATTTGAATTTTCTAGGGCTATTGCCCTATCGGTTAATGCAGGTGTTCTATATTTTTAATAATTCTGATTGTCTACACTATTACCTATGTTGGATCTTACCTATGTTGGATCTTACGTAATTTCCATTGTTGCTAGGAATCGAAGTAGGTTGATTAGGATTATTTTAATGATTCATCATAGTGTTAGCCTATTTGATTTGATTTTGTTGCACCAATGGACATTCATCATATAGATGATTAACCTTATTGCAAAAAACACAAATTTTACTTTGGACTGATCTATCTTTCAATAGTAACTCAACCATACTTTTTAGTTCATCAAACTTATCATCCGATGCCTTCATTCTGTTCTTGTTAATTTCATAAGAATGATTTTTCACAAATTAGTTTTTCTCGCAATATTGTTTTGATTGTTTTGCCATTCTATTAATAGTGTCTTTTGCTAATATTTGTGTTATGTTGAATAAATATCCTTCGCATATTGTGTCTAGGAATATTTGTTCTAAGTTGTTTAACCCTTCGTAAAAGTATTATAATAATGTTTTTCCTGTAAATCTATGTTGTGGACATAATAATATCAATCTTTGGTATATATCCCAAAACTCACCAAAAGTCTCATCGGTTTCCATCATAGCATTACTAATTTATTTTTTATCCGAACTAATTTTACATGTTAGGACGTATTGATCTAAAAAGGTTTCTAACATTTCAGACCATGTGGCCATGAAATTTCGAGGGAGATAGAATAGCCAATCTTGAGCCTGACCTTTTAAGAAATAAGGAAAGCCTTTAGCTTAACATATTCTAACTCTATGTTTTTTAGTTTTATCACACTTACTTTATGTGTGTATTTCTCAATAAATTGTTGATGATTTTCATCACCTTCACCTTGAATGTGAGGTAAACAATTGATGAATCTTAGTTTTAACACAAAATCAGGAAAACTCATGGGAAAAGCAATACACATAGGTTCATAAGCTATGATATTTTTATTGGCTTGACTAAAAGTTAGTTCTAGCACGATGTCTGCCATATTGTATGACATGCAACAAGAAAGATTCTTAAGAAATTATTTTAAACTCCCTGGCAACGATGACAAAAATTGACCCTTGTCGAGCGTATATAATAAATTTCCCACCGTCATTATATTATTGAATTTTGTGGTAGTGATAAGTGAGATCGTCTCCTCATGGATTTTACAAATTCCTTAAGAAAAAGTTTTATTATTTTTATTTTTAATTTACTTTAATAAGAACAAGATTTTAAATTAATAATTTCTAAATGTAGAAATCAACTAAACTAACTATACTTACTTAAATAACACAAATCTAAGTCACTAATTCATAGCAATTCAATTCAATAGAAATCAATAAAAAATAAACATCTAAACGAACCTCCTAAATAATAAAACTTCAATCCGTATTGCATCCAAAAATGTGACTTCCATCATATAGTCATGAACATACGTTATAAAGTATCTTAGATCATAAAATCGTATTCATAAGGAAACAACTTTTAGCCAACCATTTGTTCTCCTTATAGTGGTGGAAAAGCCATATTCTAATTTTATTGAGCTAAATCCCTTTGAATACACAAAGACATTAACTTCATGTAATATAACCGCATTACACTTTATGAAAACTTTTAACTACCAAATCTAACACCTTCTGAAAGCAACTTCATTGTTAGATTTATATCTCAAATTCACCAAGGACATTTAAACAGTCATACTTTTCAAATAATCCTAGTCACTACTTTAAATTAGATAACGAATCAAAATATCAACACATTGGCAACTATACACATAACACTTACATTCATGATTGCAACTCGTAAATAACAACCTATAAACATAATGAATTAAAGATAAGAATGATTTAAAGCATTAAGCACAAGTCATCTCATCATGAATACATTACAAAAACGAATCTAGTTCATATTTGGAGTTTTGTTTATATTAACAAACTACTCACTCCTGATAATAAATAACACCATAACAGAATAGTAAAAAGACAATTAAAAATACCTTAATGATAACTTGAACCTTCAATATCCTGCAAAAATAATAAAAACAATAAAGAATGACCTCCAAACTAAAGCAAAAAGTGTAAGCTTATCAAAAGGCTCTTAATTTCGTAGTCTAGGGCTCATATATGTAGTATACTAGGTAATACATATCTTAAACCAACTCAAAACCCTTGTTGTAATTTAAGTCCTCGAAATATCAACACATTGGCAACTATACACATAACACTTACATTCATGATTGCAATCCGTAAATAACAACCTATAAACATAATGAATTAAAGATAAGAATGATTTAAAGCATTAAGCACAAGTCGTCTCATCATCAATACATTACAAAACGAATCTAGTTCATGTTTGGAGTTTTGTTTAGATTAACAAACTACTCACTCTTGATAATAAATAACATCATAACATAATAGTAAAAAGACAATTAAAAATACCTTAATGACAACTTGAACCTTCAATCTCCTCCAAAAATAATAAAAACAATAAAGAATGACCTCCAAACTAAAGCAAAAAGTGTAAGCTTATCAAAAGGCTCTTAATTTCGTAGTCTAGGGCTCATATATGTAGTATACTAGGTAATGCATATCTTAAACCGACTCAAAATCCTTGTTGTAATTTAAGTCCTCGAAATCTTCACCAGCGATTCCTCAGCGACTCAGGTTTACGTGCAATTTATGTAGAAATCCTTAAAGTTATTATCTTTTTTTTGCACCGATCTGAGTGGCGATTCTTCGCGTATAGGAATCGTTAGAGAATCGTGGTATAAAAATCCAATTTTTCATTAATTGCTTAGTGAATCTTCACGTAATCTTTTCACTCGGTCAATTCTTTCATTCTCTTATTTTTTTCCTTCATTTCTTCAAATATTTCAATTATCATTTGAAATATCAAAAACAAGCGAAAACCATGTGTAATATAATTTTTTACATAAAAAATTAACTTAAAATATACTATAAAATATGTCTAATTATTTAGTGTAGTACTACATTTGAACCAACGTACAACATATTCAGTGATATCTGTTGTCTACTATTTTTGTTTAAAAATCTCAACTTTTGGATTTTGATTCTTTATAAGATCATTGTGAAGATATATTACGTTTCATCAAACTTACAGTTTGATATCCCAAGTTTTAACGCGAGTAATTGATTTGAAATCTTCAATTTTCATACATATGTAAAAATTTCTAGACCATTTATTTTCAATACTTAAGCTTCCAATTAACTTTAACGAAACTTCCTAAAACATTTTATATCGAACCGCATCAATTTATTTGATTATTCGAGACAAGTGGATGCATCACACCATGTTTCTACGTTATAAATGAATTGTGATTGTGATACAGAGTTACTTAGACTTTTGGTCATGGAAAACTACTCTTGTGCCTTAGCTTGACTAAAGGATTACGTTCGTGTCACTTCTTGCAGTCACAAGTCATCTTAACATCTCATCATTTTTTGTATACACAAAGTCTATTCAGTTAGGTTTTTATCAATCTTAGCTATTATCACATTGATCTAACTTTTAGCCCTATTTCAAACTTAACTCAACTTTCGCTCAACACCTACATCACTTACAGCTTCTTAGTTTTGACTCACAAAGGCAATTTATATCATTTGTCTTTTCGAAAACTTAGCTACTGATGTTGCGACTTATTATAATTATTTAATAACTCGAAGTCTTCCTTACCTAATCTTTTTTTGAAACAGAGAAATTTTGCAAATCAAAAAGTTCTACTGTTTATTATTGCCTTAGTTGTCTTAATTCATATCAAATTTCCCGACTTCTATTTATCTAAAAAAGAATTTCAGTATTTTAAAAGATTATTTAAGATAACTAAATATCTTACTAATCATCGGTTGACTTACAATAATTTCACTTTTCTGTTACTATTCGGTCCAAGAGATGAAAAAATTAGAATTTTTAGTACTTTGATTAACTTGATGTCAAATCAAACTCTTAAAGGATTTTATTTCAATCCTTTTAAGTCATTTAAATGGAAATTCTCGCAATATAGGAATTCAAACTGACTTCCTATACGTATCACTACTAATTATTTAATCAATACATCTATCTCTTCGTTTGTTATATTTTAGGATGTAGCGATAGATATCAAATTTTTATTTAGTTAGAAGTGACTATTGGGTGCTTAGAATTTCACAACACAAACACTTGTGTTTTATTTATAGCTAATCTTAACTATTATCATATCATTTTCCCAATCTCAACTTCTAACACATTGATCTTATCACTACACCTTTCATTTTCAAGTTTGAAATTTTGTTGATCTTTGTATCTAAATCACACATAACCCAGTGTTAGCAAAGATCATTCTAAACCTAAAAATCTTCATTTATTTTATCATTACTTTGTTTGACTCGTAAAACAACTATACTCTATCATTTATGAATAAAAAATTTGAATAATAAACAATAAAAACTATTCAATGCTTCTTTTGGCAGTCATTTGATTGTTTTAAACCATAGTTCTATTCAGAATTTGACTTGGTGGTTTATTTTGCAAAGGAGACAATACTTTGTTTCAAAGTATTTTATTTTAGTAGAAATCGACTTTAGACAAATTGATCGATCCAATCACAATCCCATTCAGAGTTTCTAGTCAAGTTCAATTTGTCTAATCGATTTCTATTTTCAAAAACTCATGTCTCATTTTTATTTCATTGAGACTATTTTCAGAAGCAACCCTCAATTGGTTGTGTATTCAACCAGTACTTTATAAAGTAGGCCTTCCTGAGTTACTCGTTCAACTGGTACTAACCTCATTCTAAAACCAAAGATATCCATATCTTGTGCTTCCCAAAAGTCTCAATTTCAGATTACGTTTTCCAAATGATTCTCAATCATTTGAAACTTAATTTAAGTCTATTTTGACAACTTCATGAGTGTTTTATAATTTTAATAGTTTAGTACTTTCCATTTCCAAGAATTCATATTCATAACTTATGTTCTTGAATCACTTAGACTTATTTGTTAACCAATTTCTCATTGGTTTTATAACTGATAACTTTCTCAGTTATATTAGTATTGAACTACTCACAACACTTTTGTGAATTTTGACTTCACAAGTCTATTTCACATCCCTTTACGCTCGTTTCATAAATCTATTCTCTTTTTTAGTATTTGTTCCTAATCTTACTCTTCCTATATCACGAGTTAAGAATCGAAAAGATAAGGAGAATAAACTTCGTGTTGCATATCTAGTGATAATATATAATATACAACAAACAATAATACAATAATAACAAATTTCCCAGCTCAAAGTCACTTCCCTACTAAGTGTACTTAATCACTTTTTGGTTCTCAACCAAACTATGTCCTCTAGTAAGCTAAACCTAAGACTTAATACGAAGTCTGTCAGGACCCACCTCACTAAGTCTTGACTTAGTTTAAGTTTCCTAATTAGTTTAATTTCCCTAATTAGGAACTTAATGTTGGGTTTTGGGGTTCATACGCAGCGGAAATTACAAAACAATTTTGACAAAAACCCCAACAGGATCCGAATCTAATTCCATTAAAAACGTTTAAAACATGAAAACTTAATCATACCTCGGTCGCAATATACCTTTCGAAGGTTGATCGATCTCTAAGGCGCCGCTAACGATGAACGCCTCTACCACCAAATCCACACACGAATGACGACCGAGATTCAAAGTGCTAGCTTCAAGAGAATACCAAACCTTTTTGTTTCTCTCCAAAACGATCCAAAGCGTACCGAAAAAACCCTAATTCGTTTCGAACGAAAATAGAGTTTTGGCCCTTAATCTTTCCTATATGTGTTTTAACTTAAAGCGTCTATTTATACAACCTTGTATATAGACGGTTAAGTAAATTACACATATACCCCTACTTAAAGAAGTATAAGTGTAATACACCACAATGACATTTTTGTCACGAATTTTATCATATAAAATTCGTTTTTCTGAACCATCTTAAAATCTCGCAAAACCATTCTTAGTGTGCGACCCAATAGGCTCATACAATGTTGGCAGTGTACCAAAACTCATTTTGGTATACAAGTCATAAGCGACCTCTAGCAAGACATTATGACTACCCAAGTTGTACGAATATCAAATCGATACAACCTAATCAATAATGTATATAACATCCTTTTGTCACACGATATCCTTTTGATCAAACATAAGACATGGAATTGTCATCCAACATGTTCAATCGTACTAGTCTCGATCTCTAGGTAGACTGAAAACATCCAAGTGACATTGATCAATATCAATTCACTTAGACTAGGCCTTTTAACAGTTAACACATCGAGGGATCCACTTGGATATCTCTCTTTATATGAGAGGGACAAATTCTATCTTGATTACACAACTTCTCACATTGCTCACACAAGTAACCAATCACAACCTTTATAATCGTTCGGTTAAAGACAACGTTTGATTGTGTCAAATCATTGTGTTCCTAATGTTGAAGTATTTGGTAATCTCAAGTCGAGGACTGAAAAATATACATATCATGAGAAACAACTATGACTTAATCCATGTGATGTTCTCATAGCGGGTCGGTCCAAGATTTGTTCCCTAACAAGTACTCGTGATCTTGATTCGTATCCCTATACGTATAATCATCATATGATCATCAATCAAGACTCACACTAGTCTTAATTCATCATAGTTCCCAGTATAATGATCGACTAGGGACATTTATGATATTTATGTAAATACCCATGGATCTTATTATAATGTAAACATGCAAATTAATTATAATAAACAGCAAATGAAATCCTTTATTTTATTAACTAAAAGTATTCATAAAGACAGTTAATGGATTGACCTAGGGCACATGCCCTAACACTTAAACCATACAACTAACTATATGCATCAAATTACTTTTTATTTCAATCCTTATAGTGCTCCAAAAATCAATTTGGATCTTCAATTAACCATAGTTCTAAATTTATTTCATTGGAACAAATTAGAAAATTTTATCTGTATTTTATGAAAATTTCGGCAACACCTCCCCTAAAAGTGACCTGTCGAAAAATCCACTCAGTAGACAGTAGAATGGGGATAGGCCTAGAAGGACTCACAACTCTTCACAGTTCACTATATATCAATTTAAACTTTATAAATGTACTTAAGTCTCCAATACGTCCATTACAACTTTACACTTTTTAAAATGAATAAAATCTACTCCACAAACTGAATTGAACCCTAACTAAACTATAAACAATGTTGAACTTACTTAAACCAATTTAGGAAGCTCTCATAACCTCTCACTTTTGTTTCATGCCCTACACTCACCCTAAGAACCCGAAAACAATATATATGAACAATTTACAATGAGAGTTAAATTTAAAAACAATCACCAAGATCTTCGAGTCTTGTCCATTCTTCTTTTTCTTCAGAGAAAACTTGATATCATAAAAAACAACTCGAAGATGTCAGGTAACTAAACTCTTACACTACTCTGTACTCCTACAAATGTTAGTTCGAATATATGAAGACATGTAATTGTATATCCAAATAACAACGAATTTATATAACAACGTGCAACTTTTTTACTATTTAAGGTACACAAACAGGTTAGCTGACCTAATTATGAACCTAAAATAGTAATAAAAGTCCAATGTATGCTCCCCAAAAAACTTGTATGCCTTGAGTCTTCATTTTTTTAGTCTATCTGTTTAGGAAACCTAGATCTGAGTCATGCTCATAAACCGTAGCACTACAAGCCATTGTTCAGAATGATATGAATGCATGACCAAGAATTATGCAAAATACGATGGAAACTAAACACAAATGTAGGTACAAAGATAAATTCCATAAATAGTAAAGATCACCGTATGGTTTACTTTCTACCAACCAACTTTAAGATTAATTTTTGGGGTTCCGAGAGCGCCATATCACCTTGGAAGTGGCTCCAATAGCTTTCGTACACACCCAATTATAACAGGGTTCAAATTTCAAGTGAAACCAAATAACGAAACCCCATGAAAACTACGGCCAAAGTATGCTCGATAACTGTCTTAAAAATAATAGTTTAAAATAATTTCAAGTAGCTTTTAAGTAGCTAATTTGGGTTAACTTCTTAACCTTGAAAACCTCAATATCTTTCATATTGACCAAAAAGGAACTTGTATAGCTCACTTTGTACTTTTCATAGATTGCAAGAACACTCAAATCAGATCACAAACGAAGAAGTTATGAATTTTCCAATATATCCTGTTGATTAGGCAAACTTAAGCAATTTAAAACTAATAAGACTTATCCAACTCAATATTTTCACTATTATATCAACAAAAATAGACACAAAACATCATGAAATTACTCAATACTATATTTAAAATATTTCCACAACCCGTGAAATTAATTTGAACAAAAACCAACAATCTAATTTGTCCATAATTCAAATGTAAATCAAATTCTACTACAAATACATTTTCAAAACAGTTATCAACTGAATTGCATAAATTCAATTCACCAAAACCATAAACCACGTCGGTGGGATTTATTTCAAATTGGCGCACATCAACCCAATACATTAGTTCTCAACAATTCCTACCAATTTCTTTCCAAACCCCATGGCAGAAACCAAAAAATTGCGACAATTTGAATTGAATTATGGAAAATGAGCAAAATTGAGAATTTACTAAATTTCGGGCCGAATACCATGTCTCCATTGTGAAAACTTGGCTTGAACATACTGTATCGCAATGCTCTACTGCTGTTTGTCAGCAGTTGTTGCTTGTTAGCAGCTTAATTTCTTTTTGTTTATTAATTTTTGAAATCCCTATTTTGATGTCTTTTGACTTCTAGTGCTCGTTTTGGATATGATTTCTTACCAAATTGAACTAAACTTTTGACAAAACAGTCCAACTCTATAAAATACCCTTAACACTAGTTTGGGTAATGCCAAAATCACAAAAAATTTAACTTTTTCCACGACACAAATATTTTGGACCAATTTTTTTGCCATAATTAACCAAACTTGCATCAATTTAAACCCAATCTTAACCTCGACCACCGCCAACCGACGAGTAACTCGAGAAAAGCCTTGTACCAACTTCAGTCTCATTTTGTATTTTCACTGATCCCAACTTGTATATAAATCGAGGCAAAACCCTTACATGATACTTAACATTTGTTTACTACTTTTGGATCAAGCAGTAATTTTTATTTCACTTATGCTCTTCAAACATACACTTACAACCTTGATTATAAAACAAATTAAGGATACACCTCAACACATAGACTTCACGATGAAATACCATATATAATATCCACTAGGCCTTCATCAACAACAAATGACATTTTACCTTATAATCTCTAGTCCGAACATGTGGGTTCTACCTCGAATATTTAAATTCCAAATAATATTAAAAATACTTAATTTGTTGCTTATTCAAAATCATGAAATTATCGGATTTCACAAAATGTATAGGCATGAGATTTGCATTAAAACCCGTATCACACTGAGCTCTAAATTACCAAGCCCATTTGATTCTAATTTGCAAATGTATACCTCCAGGATCATTAAGCCTCACATGGCTTAAATTTGGCTTTTCTTTTTCTTATTCTTTTTGGATTTAAAATCTTTTGGCTTGTTAATACTCTTCCCATTCTCCGGTTGCTTAAATCTCCATTTTGAAGTTACTTTCTTTGAAACTTTATTTTCAATTATCATTGTTAATGCATTAACTGCATAAATTCCATCATTTAGTTCATCTTAATAGTTTAATTCTAGAAAATCATTATTTTCAATTTTATTATCAAGTAATTCATCATATTCATCATAATTATGTCCGTTGTTAATTTTGAACGTAATAATTTTATCTCCAAATTCCATAGACATCGTCCTTTCAAAAATATCTAACTTTATTTTAGTTGTTATAGGAAAAGGTATACCTAATGCTATAGGTAGAGAACTAGGCGATATCGAATATCCCATTTCCATGACATAAAAGTCAGCTAGAAATACTAAGTCGTGTAAATGTACTAAAATATCTTCTAATAATCCATTTGGTTTAATAGTTGTATTATTCGCTAAAGAATGAATTAATAGGCGTATTAGTCAACGTTCATATTTTCAATGATTCATATAGTTTAAGTGACATTCCATTAATTGATGCTCCGAGATAACACATAATAAATTTAATAGAAGAAGTTCCTATTGTAATAGGTGTAGCAAACATTTCTGCATCAGAACATTTCTCATGCATTTTCTTTTTTATTAACGATGACACCTTTTGTCCTATATTTTCTTTAGGATTTTCTAAAAATTTGTCTTTAGATTCCGAAAATTCTTTTGTATCTTCATCATAATTTAATATTTGTGTAATTCATTCAATTAAATTTTAATTGATTTCTATTTTCTTTAATAATTCATAAATGTTTTCTTTAATTTCTTCCTTCCTAGCATCTGCTAATCATTGTGGAATGGGAGAAATAGAATATATAATTTTGTTCAATTCATAAGTATCATCTTCTTTCTTTTTGGTTAACTAATTCATAAGTTTGTAATGATTTTTCATAAGATTCAACTCTGGCTGAGTACCATGGGTAAAATCTTTCAAGAAAAAGTGTATGTTTTCAATGTTCAGCCATCCATTCTTTAGTGGGTATGACATTGTGCATCATTTCTTTTTCTTCTTTTATTGTTTTATGTACTTTCTTTTTCTTTTTACCTCTGTTACGTATCTTTTATGGCGTATGTGTTTCGCTTTCCTCATCACAAAATAAAGCATGAACTTTTGCTTTATTAGTAGTTGGAGTTGATCTTTTAGTTTGATTACTTATAAATTTGAAGATTCATCTGGCTTGATTGATTTTTTAGTTCATTAATAAATGTATCGATTTTAATTTTATATTAAGATATTTACGTAAAGTTTTAATGCTTTAAGATTTGAAGGTATTGTAGGTTGAATCATTTGTTGAGGTTGTTGAATTGGCATTAGTTGTATTTGTGCTCTTGGTCTTTCAGTGGTATAATTTTGATTTTGTGGACCATAGCTAAGATTTAAAATTGGTTTCCCATTGTAGTAACTATTATTATTATATTTATTTCAAGGATGACCAGAAAACTGGTTCATAACCGCATTGACTTCTTCAGTGTTATCTTCTTGTAAAGTACGGTACGCATCTCTAGGATGTGTAACTTCATTAAAAAATCCAAATGGTTTCACTTTGTTTGATCTATCTTTTAATAGTAACTTGATTATGCTAGATAATTCATCAACTTTTTCATCAAATGTATTATTTCTTTTATTATTAATTTCATAAAGTTTCTTTCTTAATGTGTCGGTTTTTTCACCATATTACTTATATTGTTTAACCATTTTATTAATAGCTTCTTTTGCTAAATTTTGTTTCACATTGAATAATTATCCACCACATTTGATATATAATAATCTTTGTTCAAAATGATTAAGTCTTTCGTAAAAATATTTTAATAAAGCTCTTTGTGTCAGTCCATGTTGTGAGCAAGACGAATTTAATCTTTGAAATCTATCCCAAAATTCAATAAAATTTTCATCATCTTTCATTTTTACTACTCTTATTTTTCTTTTATAGGAACTAATTTTTCTTGCAGCAATATATTGATCAAGAAAAGCTTCTAACATTTGAGTCCATGTGGTTATTGAATCTTCAAAAAGATAAAACAACCAATCTTATGCTTCATCAAAAGGAAAAGCTTTAAGTTTGACTTGTTGTAATGTATCGTCTTTAGGTTTCATCCCATTGCTTTTGTGTTGGTATTCCCTTATAAATTTATGGGGGTCTTTACTATCTTGACCATAAAAGTTAGGTAGAGCACTAATGAATCCATATCTTAGTCCGAATTCAAAAAAATCACTCTAAGTAGGCAATACGCATTAGTCCATAATTTGCTTGCCTAATAGTAAGTTCTCTATTTTCGTTATTATTATTATTATTATTATTATTATTATTATTATTATTATTATTATTATTATTATTATTATTATTAATACTATCAATGTTATTATTGGCTTCCATCGTGCTAGATAATGAATCCTCTGTAAATTTTATGGTATAGACGCTTATGACCTCCCCCTCTATGCCTTGCGGTAATGATTCCTCTGTAAATTTTATAAATTTCTAGTGTTCACAATCCTCGTGTGTTGCATGTCGAAACCCGACTGCGCGTCTGGTACCTCGTAGTATATGCCGAAATTCCCGCCGAAGTGCCATCATCGAGCCCTAGTCTTGAAAGTTTGGTGTTAGACTCGAGATTGTTGATTTCATTTACCCAGTTAATCCCACGACGTATCACGAGGTTCTCAACCTTATTATTTAGTTCTTCCAATTTATCCATATACTTTAAATTCCACATACGATGCACTTCCTTGATAGCTTAATTTGACAATCAAAATCTTCTGATTTGTCAAATACATGTAAAAAAAGATTTATGCCTGCTTCTTATCTTTTTGAAAAGGTATGATATGCGCTATTTCGATTCAAAATGAGGGAGATATCAAAGGTTTATAAACATTGCGCTTATTTGAATTTTATTTTGACTAGCAAGGTCACAAATTCGATTTCTTCTATTGTATAGCTCAAAATACATAAACTTTTATCACAAGGTTATAAACATACCCAATAATAACATAATCAAAGCTGGCTACAATTGGACTTAAATTAAATGAGTTATGCTCATCACAATGTCAGTCTAATTCTTAAAGTTTGAACATGGTTGTTTTATTCTGTTTGGGTTGATTCATCTTGTTTCACCTTGGGGCCCCTTTGGGGACCTCTTGGTTGTTACTTGGGTCTCATTTACATCAGTTTAGAACAAGAATTTTATAATTTAACAACCTATAGCTAATTTCACCATTAAAGGACCTTAAAGCTTTAATTATTCAACTTTTTGAACATGCCTTTGATCCACCTAAATTTTCAATCTAATTTTCCATAAAGTGAGTTGAAATTGAGTTTTAAAACATTCATATCAAATTTCAAGTTGTGCAAAGTTTGAATTCTTGATTCTTAGTTCATGCTTGTTTAGAGACATCAAATTGAAGTTTAAATCTAAACACATGCATGATCTCATTGTTATTAAACCACATCAGCCCACATTCAAGCTTATGTCAACAAAATCCATGAAATTAAAAAGGAAAAAGAGAGGGGTTGCCTTAGGATTGTTGTGGATCTAATGTTTCTCCACTTTAAGACCCTAATTGCACTTCAATTGCTCATTAAATCTTCAACTTCCAGCACCTCATGTTCTTCCTCTCAATTTGTGGGGTTTTTTCATTGCAACAAAAACAAGTTAGTGTTCTTTTTATACATTGTATCAACTTAAAACAATGGCCTATTAGATGTGCCTTGCGATATGAGTTTTGTGGCACATTGAAGAGTCCAAAGTGGATCCTACACATCACCAACAACAACATAATTAGTTTAAGTTAAGTACTTAATTAAGCCCCCAAATTAGAGACATGAATTTACTTAGATTGACAAGTGTTAATTCTTTGTACACTTTTTCCACTTGATTAATTCCTTCATAATCTTTCATTTTTCGTTTATTTCTTCATATTCTTTATTTATTACCTGAAATATCAAAATAAGAAAAAGTCGTTATAATATTTTTTTTACATCTAAAATCATCCTAAAATGTACTATAAAATATGTCTAATTATTAACTTATGAATCTTCAATTTTGTAGGAGTTCTAGGTACTTTCACTTCTAGTCATCTTAATCTTCTAATCATTCTCCTTTCAAAATCGTAGAAATTCCTTGCTAATTTCCTCTATTTTTGGAACATCATTTCTTGATTCCTTAAAGTTCTCTTCTAAATTTGTATGATTGACCCCATCATGGCCATCTCTATTTCTTCCATGAACATGCCATGATAGTCTTCGGTAGTCATCCTCGAACTCAGTCCTTATTACTCATTATATGCAACGACTTACATTTCTTCTATATCTCTTCTTTGCTTTGCTCGTATTCTTATTCCATCATTTTTCTCTCTTTTTCAAATTTCCTCTCTTTCCCTCTAATCTTGAGTCTTCATATCCTACCACTTTCTTTATATGTTCAAGAGATTCATTAGTATTAGTCTTGCAAGGAAAACATCCATCTCTAGTCCCTCCATAGGGACTAAATATTGTTTACAAAATTTTGTGATCATTAAAGGGAAGGGAAATCCATCATTCTTGTTTGTACTTATAACATTCCTAATTACTTCATGAATGACCTTACCCATATTAGTGTATCCCAACCTCCAAACAACATGATAGAGGATACTTGCATTATAGTTCACTACCTTATAGTGTTGTGGACTTGGTTAAAGATAAGCTTCAACTATATAACACCATGCCTTAGTCATTTTTTTGAAATGCTTGTAAGTGACGTGCTTGGCATAACCATTAGCATCTCAATCAAATCCATCCCCCGAGACTGCTTCCAATCCATATCTAATTTTCTCATGGAGAAATCGTATCTAATCCTATAAACGGTTGAGGATAATCATTATTTTCCCTTCTATAAAAATTCGGCATACCAAAATACGATTTTATTTTCTTTGCTTGATAATCCACAATCCTTCCTCGAATTATGAATTCATTTATGTTATCTCCATTACCTTGCCCATTAGAGTAAAATTCTCTCATCAAAATTTAACAACCCCTTTCGGGTTGAATAATATCGTCATCCAAATGATTTTAATCCCTAGTTATGATATCTCAATTCCTTTCTCTAATGATACTTAGCATCATTTGTCCATACTTAGTGTAACGACCCAAAATTTTTAACTTATGTCATGTGTCACCGCAAGAATCTGACAGGGACTTATGCTGACATGGCGTACTTGGTCAACTCTCAGGAGTCGACACAAAGGTATATTATTTTTGTGTGATACATGCCTAGTGTTTGTATCTGTATAGATTATTAAATCATTGTCGCAAAATATCTAAAGAGGTCGAGATGAGAACGAGGTTAAGCGTTGAGATGGGTGCAGCCTGGGACCGGGGTAGAGAATTATATGGTGAGTTTAAGTTTTATGGCACATTTAAGGGTCCAAAGTGGATCCTACAATTCACCGTTAGCAACATAATTAGTTTAAGTTAAGTACTTAATTAAGCCTCTAAGTTAGAGACATGAATTTACTTTGATTGACAAGTGTTATTCTTTGTATACTTCTTTTACTTGATTAATTCCTTCATAATCTTTCCTTTTTAGTGCATTTCTTCATATTCTTCATTTATTACATGAAATATCAAAAACAAAAGAAAACCCCTTGTAATATATTTTTTTACTTCTAAAATCATCATAAAAATGTATTATAAAATAATTCTAATTATTGACTTGCAAATCCTCAATTGTATATGAGTTCTAGGTACTCTCACTTCCGGTCTTCTTAATCTTCTAATCATTCTCATTTTAGAACCATAGAAATTCCTTGCTAACTTTCTCTGGTTTTGGAACATCATTTCTTGATTCCTTAGAGTTATTTTCTAGTTTTGTAAGATTGACCCCATCATGGTCATCTGTATTTCTTGCATGAACATGCCATGATAGTCTTCAGTAGGAATCCCTAAACTATGTCCTTATCTCTCATTATATGCAATGGCTTCTAACACTCTTCGTTGATTTGCCCGTATTCTTATTCTATAATTTATCTTTTTTCTTATTTCCTCTTTTTCCCTCTCATCTTCCGAGTCTTCATATCCTACCACTTTCTTCATATATTAAAGAGATTCATTAGTATTAGTCTCGGGGAAAACAACCATATCTAGTCCCTCCATAGGAACTCAATCTTGTCTACAAAATTTTGTGATCATCAAAGGGAAGGACAGTCCATCATTCTTGGTGCTCATGACATTCCTAATTGCTTCATGAATGACCTTACCTACATTTGTGTATCCCGACCTTCAAACAATATGATAGAGGATAGTTGCATTATAGTTCACTACCTCGTAGTGCTATAGACTTGCTTGAAGACAAGCTTCCACTATATAACACCATGCCTTATTCGTTTTTCTGAAATTCTTGTAAGTGATGTGCTTGGGATAACCATTAGCATCTCTATCAAATCCATCCCCCGGGTGTGCTTCCAATCCTCATCTAATTTTCTCATAGGGGAAACTGTGTCTAATGCCATAAACGGTTGATGATAATCATTATTTTCTCTCCTCCCTTAAACTATGAAAATTTATGTTATATACCATGCCCAAAAAACCAATTTTATTCTTTTCTTTTTGATTTTCAAATCCACAATCCTCCCTTAAACTATGAATTCATTTATGTTATCTCCATTACCATGCCCATTAGATTAAAACTCTCTCATCAAAATTTAATAACCCCCAATTTATTAAAACCACATAACACCTTTTGGGTTGAATAATATCGTCATCCAAATGATTGTAATCCCTAGTTACGATATCTCAATTCCTTTCTCTAATTATACTAAGCATCACAGGTCCATACTTAGTGCAACGACCTAAAATTTCTAACTCGTGTCATATGTCACCGCAAGACTCTGACAAAGACTTATGATGACATGGCATACTTGGTCAACTCTCGGGAGTTGATATAGAAGTATTTTACTTTTGTGTAATACATGCCTAGTGTTTATATATGCATAGATTATTAAATCATTATTGTACACTATCTAAAGGGGTTGAGGCACGAGCTAGGTTATGCCTTGAGATGAGTGCAACGTGGGACCGGGGTAGAAAACTATATGGTGAGTTTAAGTTTGGTTATTAAACCAATGAATCAAATATACAACATATTAGCATATGATTTAATTTAAAACCAATCACAAGTCTTAATGTTTAAATAAAATATTACATACATGCATATGCCTTGAGATGCGTGACAAAGTTAGGGCCCCGAATGCAGAATAGTATGGAGTTAATGGGACCGCAAATGTATCGGTTATGTGGCTAATTACGCAAACCTAATGTTTAAAAGTGCATACGTGAAATTAATTGAATCAATTGAACGCAAATGCCTATAGTTGGATGGAAAAATTGATGAGTCGTAGATTTGCCTCGAGATCCGCACTTGAATGGAATCCTAGGAGATTTGAGTTAGGGATCGATGTCAATAAGATGGAAGTTAGTGGAGTAGAAGTTAACAAGAGCTATAGGATCAATCTTAAGAATAGCATACACACACTTGTTGTGAGACCAAAATGAAAGCTATCCAATACACTATAAAAGGGACAATTAAGCATTCCAATATTATTTGCATATTCATGCAACAAAAATCACAATTGAACCCATCTTATTTACTGAGAAAATTTGAGTTACAAGCGAGCAAATCATCTATCAATGGAGACCCAAAGACTAGGTGATAGAGCATGGAGTCTTATGTTACCAATTCCCACTTGATGTTTTCAATTTAAAGTAATTTGTGTATGTAATAAAAGGGATTTTGAATTCTAAGTATTTGGGAGATCTTTTTAGTTATTTTTTTTTTGATTAATTAGACACCACATCTAACTTTCCCAAATCAAGTTTCGTAGATTCTAAAGTTTGGCCAAATTGGGGCATTTTGCGTAAAATTGAGATTGAAAATTATGATCAATAAAATGATTTGATTTTTTGAAAACAAATGGGATATTTGAGTTTTTTGTGTTTTTCCACTAATTCTACTATATTGAGTTTTTAGATTAGGTAAGAAATGAATTTGTTATGATTTTTCAAATTCATAAAGTTATAAATCAAAACTGGAAATTTTGCATGGTTGTATGAACCGGTCTCTATAATTTAGCGATAACTTCCTTATTTTAAATCAAAATGGACTTATTTCGGTAGCATTTGAAAGCCAAATAAAAGGGGAACAACTTTTGCCAGTTGAAAGATTTTGAAATTCAAATGTTTTCAAGTTTAAAAATCCTTTACAACTTTAGTGATGAATTTTAAATTTCTGGGTTCACAGTTTTGATAATGCTCTATTGTTTTGAGCATAACTCTCTCATTTCTTATTGGATTGAGCTTATCTTTTAGTATGAAGTTTTTGGATATGTTTGTTGTCTTTAGTAAAGCATGATTTTTGAAGCTATGGTTTACGATAAATGAATTTTTCAAATTTGCTGGTGAGAATGTAAAACTTATTTGAGCCATTGTGGTAAGATCTCCATATCTCCCACGTTTCATCTCGAAAATGCGCAAACCTTACTGTTTCAAAAGGTTTAGACATAACTCTAAGACTTTTATTCGGATTACAATACATAATTTTAATTTTTTGATAATTGAAATTAACTCACAAATTGTTCAACCAAAACTATCTCTAGTTTAATAAAGTAGATTTGAACATAAACAAAGTAAAAATGGAACTATAACCCAACTGATATGAATATTTCGTGCATCAAATAATGCCAAAATTTGACCAAACCTTTTCGATCATATAATTGTATTATAAGGGAGTTGTTCATCGAGTTTCGAAATTTTATGTGGTGATTTGAATAGTTTTCCAAATTGGTTCCTAAATAGGTGAAAGTTACTCACTTATTGACCGAATTTTTGACTTAAAGGTATTCTGGACATCAAATGATGTGGAAATTGAACCAAAATTTGTAGAATATGTAATTAGATCTTCGTGAAGTTATCCACCAATTTTTGTGATTTTTTGGCATGCCTAACTCAGTTTTCAAATCTCATTTCAACTAAAAAATTTCATATTTTCCAATAAGGACTTGGAACTTCACTTTGAGTTGCAAATTGGGTTTTTAACTTATAAATGAGATTTTTTTTAATTGAAAACCTTGGTTTCAAGTATTTGGACTTCAAGAAACCAACCCTAAGAGTTTTAGGAAATTTATTTATTTTTAAGCTATTTTCCAAATAAAAGGAAAACTGACTTTCAAGTCTTTATTTTAAAGTACCTAATGGACTGTTTTGCAAACTTGTGTTATAAATCAACTTGAAATGATTTGTAATGATCTTAAATAGCTCAATAGCACTCAAAAATAATAGATAAAGTCAGTTGAACAATATTAAACAAGCTCGAAGACTTTTGGCCGATCTCAGTGCCCAATGAGGACTTGAAATTAATAAAAAGAAAAATTAGACATTAAATTTACTTGCAATGATTTATAGGTCTTAAGGATTTTTTAGCACCAATATGTCAAGTTACATTGCTCATAAAATAAGAACCATTAGTAGCCAAATACTAAGAACACAAAAAGTGTTAAGTTACAAATGTTCACGTTGGATTACAATTGAAATATATTAGATACAAAGATGGTAAATGCGACTTAATGATTCTAACACGTATATAACAAATCTAATGGGGCATTGGGTACCTAGCTAGCTAGAGTCGGGCATTAGGGGTTGATTGGGACGTTTGTTAGGATCCGCGAGGGTGATTTTTTTGCATATTTTGAGGTAAGTAAACCTGCGAGGATCTTTATAGTAATTTATTATCTTTTCTTCATTCTTTAAAATTGTAAATTTTCTTTTCCATGGAATCCTCCTATTTTGAGTGTTCAAGGTCACATTGAGTTAGGAAGGTGTCTCTGGAATGTGGTTACTGACTTACAACTGGAATCACGACCCCAATTCACTGAATTTTGTCAAAATAAGAGGTATTTGATTTGTGGCACAGCTGATATCCCTTATTCATGATGGTCTAGGTTAAGCAGCCATTGCGGCTTCCTATGACCTATGTCTGACAGGTTTTGTTGCTACTCTATAACCCCGACCCTGTGGCACCTTCAATTGGTGGTCTAGAATACTTGGGTGCATTTCTACTTATTTACTTTTATCTTAATTTCCTACATGATTCTTTGATTGTTTATTATTATTCATGGGTTACTATCGTTATCATTCTTGTTTTATTCACTTGAATTGTCTCATTTGGATTGAATTTTCAGATCGGCAAGCGAGCAAGGGCAAAGTGTCGGTGATTGGTCACTTACTTTGACACATCAAAGTGGCCCTCCCGTTTGCCGATTCTTAGGTTTCTTTTTGGTATTTTATTTTCTTGTATATTTTATATTTTGTACATCTGGGATATATTATGGGTTCTGATATGACTTGTAAATCACTTTGTTTACTTTCTACACTTGGTAACCAAATTTACAAGTTTATATATATGCAGGGTTACTCGAATAGGTTTTCCGAATCTTTCATTTACTTGTCAAGTTATTTAATTTGCTTAATTTCTTACGCTAAATCATTAAGTCCTACAAAACATTAATAACTCAACTTAAATTATGAATTTACATATAGTGATGGATCAAAAGGCGGACTAAGATTGCATTGACCTTGCACAGTCAGATTCGGGGGGTTCACGTAAGCTTAGGTTGGGCAGGGCCCAGTTTGTGGGAAATTGGGGTCGTCATACTTAGTTTCATTCTTTAAATTAAATCCGTTTTTGGAATTAGTTTCCTATATTTCTTATGAAAATCATCAATAAACCTCTTCAAAGCCTTTTTATTAATTAAATTGCTCGGATCAAAGTAAATCTTGGCAATTATTTCCACATTATCCTCACTACCCTCTACCTATTCAATTCTCACACATAGGGTAGGTGGGGTAGGTTTCCTTTATGTTCTATTAATATGAGTGACGATAGCAACTCCTGTGGGTCTAACATCTATGGGTGAAACTTTGGACATGATTTTAGGTTGCTCTACAACTATACTTTTCACTTTCTCTTACATTGTTCATCTTTTTTTTTTTACTTCTAGCCATTATAAATTCAATCAATAATATCACAAGCCCAAAAAATTTAAAACCTATAATTCATGGAAAACCAATAGTCAAAAGTAATTCGTAGAATTCTAAAGGAATTTAGATTGATAAAAATTTGAAAGAGTTGAAATCGAGTTTGAAATGAGTCAAACAACAATGTTATCAAATTTATCGAATTGAAATCTTTGTAAAGCCCTAAACTCGTTTTTCACCTAATTATCGAAAATAAACCAAGAGTCATTTAAATCAACTCACATTCTTTTCAATTGAAAGAGATTAAATAAATTAACCATAATGATAAAATCAAATTCAAAAGAAAAGACACTTTGAAATCTAAAAATTCTCAAAAATTAAAAAATCTTAATGAAAACCCTAGTTCATAGATTGAAAATTGAGAAATCTAGTAGGGCATTGAGTGATTATCTTCTTGAGAGTGAATGTACCAAGTAAAGGATTCTTCACAATCTCCTAAAATTGTCTTTAAAATTCTAGTTTGAAATTCTGGATTTTGAACCCTAAATGTGCTCTAAACACTTAATCTAGCTCTCTTTTAGGTATGAATGGTAAAGAACGAGGTGAGAATCACTTAAATAAGCTGAAATCAAGCTTTGGAAGATTGAATCTAGCCTAGAATGTAGTTTAGCTTTAAATGGTTGTAATGGTTTGTAAAATGGTGTGAAATTTTTTGTGTAACTATTTGAGGTTTTATGTTTAAAAAGCTGTAAATCATGGCCAACAACTTAAGGTTTTAGTTAAATGGTTGTAAAATCACTAATTAAATTAGTGACAGGGTGTAAAAATATATTTCAATTAACCAATGATCTTTGTGGCGATTTGGAGTTTTTAGCAAATCGTTGACAATTTGCTAAACATATGGTCAATGATTTATGTAGTGATGTCTAGTATATGGGAAATTGTTGAGACTTAAAAGTTCAAAATTTATGTAAAATGTTAATGATTTGGCCTGTGATTTGCCTTTAATTTTGAAACATTGGGAAATTGCAAGGCGTGAAATGAAAATATTTCCATTTTTATCATATTCACCATATTTCTTAATCAAATCATAGGTAGAATTTAACATAGATTATAAATTTGGGTCGGATATGTAACTAAATAAATAAATAAATAATAAATAGGAAATAAATAAATAAATAATTAAATAATTAAATAGTAATTATATAAATTACATAAACTAAATTGACTACTCCATTAGCCCCCATATTCGAATCTACTCCAGAGCTTAAATTTTAATTATATTTTCAAGAAACAAGTCAATTGCAGAGAGATTAAGTACATAATAATATAATTCTAGCCTAAATATAAATAAAGATAGACTATGAAGCGCCTTCCATAGAGTGCTTTTGGTTACTAACGTTAGGCTGAACCACTCAAGTACTACTTCGGGTCTATATCAAGAAGTTCCATCATTAGATTTAAAATTAATAAATGGCTCCCTTTTGGTAAGACTTCTTCACCATCTTCAAATTTAATTTTTGTAGCATCCCTTATCTCGATTAGAGCGATACTCGGCCTGAAACCATAACTAAGCCACGGTACACCATGTAGGGTTTTGGTTTTCATATATAGCGAAAAATTCAAAACAATTTAAAAAAAAACCCAAATAGGATCGAAAATAAGTTCCATTAAACTAGATCTACAAAATTAAAATCATACCTTAATTCGTGATTTCCTTATCTAATTGTTTGATCTCTAAGATGCTCAAGCGCACATCCTATATCAAAAATCCACACACGAATAGTTACTATAATTTGGAGTGCTAGCTCTAAGAGAGATATAAAACATTTTTCTTTCTCTCCCGAAATCTAGAGAACTCGAAAATAGCAAAAATGAATAAATACTTTCACTTTAGGGTTTCAACCTCTATTTATATTTATAGATAAGCCCTCACTTAAAATCCTATTCGTAATGCAACTATTATATTTAGGCAGTTTAAGCAAATAACATATACGCCCCTATTAATAAGTTATCATATAAAAAATAGTGAGAGCTTTTATGTCATGAATTTTATCATATAAAAACTCATTACTTTTGACCAATTGAAATTGCACAAAGTCATTCTTTGTGTGCGACCCAATAGGTTCATGAGATATTAGCAGTGAACCAAAATCATTTTGGTACACAAGTCATAAGTGGTCTCTAGCGAGGCATTATAACTACCCCAGTAGCGTGAATATCAAAATAGATACAACCTAATAAATAACATATATCATATCCTTTTATCACGCGATATCGTTTGATTAAACATAAGGCATGGAAAGTCACCCTTAATATTCAATCGTACTAGTCTCAATCTTTAGGTAAACTAAAAACATCCAAGTGACATTGATCATATAAATTCACATGGACTTGACTATTATGAGTCTATCATATTGAGGGATCCACTGATATCTCTCTATACGAGAGTGAAATTATATCTTGATTACACACCTTCACATATTATTCACATGGTAACCAATTACAATCTTTATAATCATGTGGTTAAAGACAACGTTTGATTATGTCAAATTACAATGATAATAATATTGAAGTCTATGTTAATCTCATGTCGAATGACTAAATGATATACCTATCATGAGTAACACCTATTAACTAATCCATGTGGTGTTGTCATAGTGGGTCGGTCCAGTACCTTGTTCCCTAAAAAGTACTCATGATCTCGATTCGTATCCCTATACGCATGATCATCACATGACAATCAATCAAGATTCACACTAGTCTTAATCCATAATAGTTCCCAACATAATGATCGTCTAGGGACATGTAGGATATTTCAACAAATATCCATGGATCTTACTTTAAGGTAAACATGCAATCACTTACAATGAACATCAAATGAAAACCTCTATTTTACAAACTCAAATTATAAGATGAAAAATGTTTATAAATTGACCTATGGCACATTCCCCAACACACCAGCTAGACTTAACTAGAGCTAGCAGCCTCTCTGCTAGTACTTGATAAACTCAACTTTTATATCGATATTAAAATAAAATCAAAGTAAAGGCAGCGGGAAATTTAAAACTTTTTCGATAATACATACAATATATGAAAATCCAGAGTTTATTAGATTAGACCTCAGTTATGCAAAACCTCTTAATCCTTGTTATATTACAAAAATGTAATTCAAATAGTATATACATAATAGAAGGTTCATTACATCGTATATAATAGTAAAAGACTCATAAGCCTTCTCCTTTCCTTTAGCCGAAACGTTGGGTTATGAACCTAAAATATTAATTTGGGTGAGCACTCCAGCTTTTTTAGTAAGTTAGGATTCTCATAAGTATCAACAATTTATATAATATACAAGAATGAAGTGGAATAGCAATGTGAACTAATCATAGCTCATATGATAACGAAAAACATATAAAACAATTTCAAAACGAATGTAAGTCATTCATTTCACAGCTATTACATAATGATTCATCCTTCATTTACATAATTAAGGCTGATTACCCGCCTACACTATTAGTGCGATTGCTAGACAAACACATTCGTTGATGTGTTTTCTAGTCAATCCATTAATGATCAATGGTTTTGTCCTAAGTCCTTTAGCGAATGTGTAATCCACACAACATATCTAGTTGAGCAGGATTTAACATATAAGTCTGGAACCAAACCTATATCCTATATAGCCTATCCTAAACTCCAAGGTTTACTCTTGCTGATCACATCATACACTATTTTCCTTACTTTCAAATTACATCAAAGTGTAAATAGTCCCCATTCAAGTCCATAAACTACATTAACTACGTATATCACATATCCAGCCAATATTGATAATTAACTGAATCCATACATATTTCAATTAAAATTTCCTAGTCTCGTCACTCTTTCCGAGTTTCCTAAGGAACTCCTGGATAAATCTACACAAATATAAGTTTGTTTGGGTAAATTTTGATTTTAAAATGGTCCTAGAATGATCCTAGAGCTTCAGTCCAAATTTCAGCCGAATCCGATAACCAAAAATTGACTTTTAATAATATTTTTACCCAATTTAGGCTCACGGTGCCGTAGGTGGCACCGTGGCCTTGAGATTGGTGATGGCTTCCACGACACCACTTGACTAGAAAGTGGCGTCGTGGGTTTTATGCCAACAGCGCCTATCTCTACAACTTTTTCGTAAGGCTGCCCTCTTTCTCGCCAACACCAACACCTCAAATCACGTCCAAATAACATTAAGGAGCCCAGAAATGAGTCGTACCTACTTCACAATACCTCCAAAACGATCAAACACCATGATTATATGTGAACAATCACAATTACAACAACTTCTTCTTCAAGTAAAACAACGACACAAACAACCAACCACCACCTCTAACATCCCCCTAGTCTAAGGTTTTAAGGATATATTTGGTGTTTCCAACACCCCATACCTCGCGGTTACAACCACCATGGTTCGCAAGCATAAATAGTCGTCCCAACTCTCATGACTGTCCCTAAAATGATAAAGAGAAAAAACAGCTTACCGAGCTTTCTAAAGAAGAAGATAACACCAACTCTCCCCAAGCAAGGCTTTGACGATGGTGATAATGACGATGAGGTAGTGGCGTTAATGGCGATGGTGATAGAATGAAAGTGGTGGTTGTGGTACAGTGGAGGAAACAACAATGTAAAGGTGACGTTGAAAATGAGAATAATTCTCATCCCATCTAACTTATCTCCCAAGTTAACCCATCCACCTCATGCTACAATAAACACCTCATGCCTCGTTTTCATCATCAAGCCTTATACGTGTCTCGAGGCGAATCTAATGGATGAAAGTATAAAGTAACACAAAATGATATTGCGACACCAATCGTGACATGTAACGCATCTAGAGGTGGATCGAATTGGTTTTTATTCAATTTATTCGATTTTTAAAATATAGGTAAAATTAATTTCATTAATTTTATAACCTATAAACACATCACAAAAGGCCTAACGTCATACAAACTCACGCACACACTAATCGACGTACGATGGACTTAACCACGGGCCTAATTTGAGTTAATTAGGATTCGGGTTAGCATTAATCACTTACTTAAAGTTATCTTACCCCACAATATGAGCCTGTATAGCTCTTTCATAGGTGAGACTTTCTATAGATCTTAATCATCCTTTGAAAACTCATAAAACCTATGATGCTTATTGGCGTATTTCTTCTATTTTAGCAGTGATGTATTCAAGTGCTAGCGAATCTGCTGAATTTTCTCTGTGTAGTACTAAATAAACTCAAGCCCCAAAAGAATTGTATCTCTAACCTCTACACTACACGCAGGTGACCGATAAGGTCGACCATATAGAGCTTCAAAAGGAGGCGTTCTGATACTAGCCTAATCGCTATTATCATAAGAAGACTTATACATAGGAATGTGTTTCTCCAAGTTCCAAAAAAAATAAAAAACACAAGCTTGAAGCATGTCCCCTAAAGGTAAACTCAAACACTCAGTCTGCCCATTATTATGAAGATGGTATGTCATGCTGAGGTTGAGAATGGCTCCCAGTTATCTCTGCAATTCACCCCACAATCTGAACGTTAATATCAAATCTCTATCCCTAATAATCGACGCAAGAATTGCATGAAACCTTAACACCTCATGCACGTATATCTCACATAATATGTCAAGAGGATCTCACATGAAAATTTCCATGAAATGCACAAACGTTTCAACTAGTTAACTGCAACCCAAACTACATCATGCTTATGTAGATTCAGTGTATACCGGAAACAAAATCAATCAATATATGTTCCCACCTCCACTAAGGAATTGGCAAGGAAAGTAAAATCTTTAGTTAACATGTCTCACATTTCTTTACAAACTCAATCGTATCAATCTTCATTCTAGGCAACCAATAAATACGCCTCATATAGCGATACATCATAGTGTTACCTGGATGAATGGAGTAAAAAGAAATATAAGACTCCCGTAGCAACTCCTACTTTGACTGATCATGAGCTGGAATCCATAACCTATCCGAGGAGCATAACACACCATCACCAAAAACTAACCAATCAGGATGATCAACACTAACCGCTAACCTCTGTCACACTGAATAGTCCTGGTTAGCTTTTAACAATCAACCACCCGTTGAATAATCTTCGACTTAGCCCAAATCTGAGAACAAAATAACAAATCTGTAGATATGGAACTGGCTCTCACAGTTGATGATGCGCCTAGTAGACTTTCAAGATTTATCTTCACTAACACTTCCTAAAGAAGTCGAAACTGAGAAACTCTTGCAGTAGCTACATTCTCTATGCATGTTCTTCTTTTACTCAAGGCATTTGCAACCATATTTGTTGTATTTGGGTGGTCCTTTTGAGTGAAATCGTAATCCTTGAGAAACCTAAGCTCTTTATGCTGCCTCATGTTCAATTCATTCTAAATAAACAAGTATTTAAGACTATTGTGATATTCTTGTCATAAAAGTAATGCATTCAAATCCTCAAGGAGAAAAATGCTGATGTTAGCTCAAGATCATGAACTGGATAATTTGTTTCATAAATCTTGAGCTGCCTTGAAACGTAAGCTACAATGGTGCCTCCCTTCATCAATACACAACCGAACTCTGAATGGGAAGCTTCAATACAGATCAACAACTCTTTTCCTGATTTAGGACATATAAGAACATGTATTAATTCCTTTAAGGTTCTCTCGCACTTTTTTGACCAATCAAACTCAACATATTTATGTATTAGCCAAAAAAATGGCAAAGTGACCAGGGATAAACCTTTGACAAATCGGTTATAATAACTTGCTAACACCATAAAACTCTGAATCTCTGACATTGTTGTAGAAGTAGGTCAATCCTTGATTGCCTCAACCTTCACCGAATCAACTAATATGTCTTCAACATTAATCACATGGCCGAGAAAATCGACCTCTAAAGCTTCAAATTCATACTAACTAAACTTGGCATACAACCGATTATCCTTCAGAATCTGCAAAGTAACCTTTATGTGGGACAAATGTTCCTTTTAAGTCTTCATATAGATCAAAGTATTATCGATAAACATGATGATAAATTGGTAAAGAAAGGGTTTGAATTCCTTTGTATCAAGTCGATGAACATAATACGAGCATTAGTTAGCCCAAACAACATCACTATGAACTCAAAATGTCCGTACTGAGTACTAAAAGATGTTTTGAGATATCATCATCCATGATACTTAGTTGATGATTACATGACCTGAATTGAATCTTTGAGAAACAGTTGGCGTCCTTCAACTGATAAAATAAATCATCGATCTTGGGCAATAGATAATTGTTCCTAATAGTCACTTCGTTGAGCTGCCTATAATCAATGCACATATGTAGGGTATCATCTTGTTTCTTCTTCAAAAAAAGAACTGGTGTTCCCCATGGTGACATAGTAAACTAGATTAACCCTTTCAGCAATAACTCCTCAAGCTAAGTCTGCAACTGTCAAATCCGAAAATCTCAAACTGGAAATTACGGCTAATCTGAGATTAAGGGAGCCTAATTATGGTTTTGACCTCGAGTTAGGAGTTAAAATATCAGTGAATTAGAGATTTATAATTAATTTTATTATTTTGTAGTGTTTGCCTAGTGTTGTGTATTATATAATATGATATTTTGCGAGATTCAAGTCGGTTGAGTGAATGTGTTGTTTCGCGGGGTTTTGTCTCGAAATATGTGTCGAGACGGGTGCCGAGATACTCAAAATGTTGAGTTGAATATTTGTGTCGAATTTCACGATGAATAGTTGAATTTAAATTTAAAAATTAGAGTTTTGGATATTTATTATATTTAACGAGGTGACGTGGGCCCCACATCTCGAAATGCTTGCCAAGACGGGTTGTCCGAGAGTTTTGGAGTGATTGGGCAAATTCGCCAATTTTTGGCGAAATTGTGGTATTTTTTGGGGATTTATTTAGATATAAATTGAAAATATAAACACGATATTAAATAAATGATTAATAAATTAGTGGGCGTTTAGTGACACGCGGGGTCGAGGGTGACATGCGTGGGACATACAATAGTGTGCACGTCCGACGATCGTTAAGCACAAGCGACGAATTTTTGGGCGCGAAAATACATTTGAAAATATAAATTTGTATATATATAAGATATATATATATATATATATAAATAACCTATAGTTTTGATTTAATTTATTTAAATCATTGGATTCGCCTCGAAATGCGCATTGTGTGGAGCTGGAGGAATATTTGATTAAAATCACAAGGCGGTGGTTATGGTGGGTGAATTAATAAACCATCAAGATTTACCTCGGGATACATTGTAACGTATCTCGCGAATAACAAAGGCATGTGTAAAATGAATAAGGTCATTAGATTTGCCTCCCGATTCGCATGTCACGAATATCGAAGAAATCAAATATTTACCTTCAAAACCAAAGTTCATCAATTCGATTTTCAAATCGAAACTGAGAGAGGAGCAGGGAGGAAGGAGAGAAGAAAGAGAGCTCATGACTGAGAAATTGATGGAGAGACGAGAGACGACGAAGGTAAGGTTGTTAAATTCGTTGTTGTTGTTGTTGTTGTTGAGGTTGTGAATGGGTCATGGAGGCCGTGAGGATGATGATGGAGTTTGGGTTGATGGAGGTTCGGCTGGAGGAGGAAGGAGATGACCGTGTCACCTCCATCCCAAGATCGCTCTGGGGTTGGGGCCGAACCCAACCCCATCGAGCCAGACCAAACGAAAAAAAAAATATAATAAAAAAAAAAGAATTGGTCTCTGATTTTACAGAGACGTGAGGGAGGAAGGGGACAACCCCCTTCCCCCTTTAAAAAATATAATAATAATAAATAAATATAATAAATAAATATACCTATATATATGGTTTAAAAATAGGAAAAACAAGTAAATAAACCCCTGAAAAATTATGGAAAATGGGAAATTGATCAAAATAATTTAATTTTGATAATAAAATGGAAATTGGAAGTTTCCGGGGTCGGTAAGTCGAGTGTTGTCTCGTAAAGCATGCTACGACGCTCGAAAAAGTTGAAAATTAGAAAAAAATGAAATAAATCCCTGATTAATTGAGAAAATTGGATTTTCGGACAAATTATTGAAAATTGAGGACGTTTGTAGAAAATGAGAATTTTTGGGATTTTCTCGGGGATTTTTATCGAGTATATTTCTCATAATACGTGTTACGATACCAGAAAATATCCAAAATTTTAAAAAATATTTTATGGCCTAGTCTAAGGTAACTTTTTATTTTGAATCACAATTTGAAGTCAGAATTGGTATCCGGACATTCGAAGAAATGGTTCGAAGAGATTTTGAGGTTTTTGGGTCGAGGTTTGACCGAAAAATAGACAATAAATTGAAAAATTGATATTTAAGCCTAGACAACATAATTTTTGATGCCAAACAATAATTTTGAGTCGAAAATGGAATCCGAGCATCGAATAATTTGTTTTGGAAATATTTGTGGGGTTTCAGGACGTGATTCGAACAGTTTAAGTGTAATTGGTTGAAAACAATTTGTGGAATGGTAGGGGAATCTTAATGGATTTATGAATGAATTGTAGGACCGCAGTTGTAACCTCGTGTGGACTAATTGGCTGATTCTGAGCGCAAGCGAGCGTTGGTATCGCGGTTATAAGGTTAAGTAAATCCCATGGTAACCTTTACATTGTATGAATATAATTTCGTATATATTGCATTGATCTTTGAATTGCATTTTTGTTGTACATGCATACACGGTTTGGGAGGGTAAGGCGTTACGAGTCTCTTTATAGTGTATATATCGAGTTTATAGAACACTATATTATGCTTGAGGGGCTGGAGTCACTGATACTTTGCATCACGTGGTTATCATGAGATCACGTTGAACCAGAACATACTCCCATAGTCTAGAGGAACGAGACTCGTTTGGTTATTTTCCCAGCGCATGAGTCCTTATTACTTCTTACTTACCACTTTCAGAGACGTCGTCTGATTATGGTCGGATAATAGAAACGGGATGGATTCACTGTTGTATTTAAATTCCTTGGATTATATTCTTGTTTAAATTCATTGGATTATTATGCATTTGGTTACTACAGATGTACTGGATAGTGTGGGATTTACTTAATGTGACATTATCAAATTTTTATAATTGGGTAATGACAGGTTTTAGTGAAGACAAGGGAAAGGAAGAGCTTTCTTATTATTGTGGTTTGTTCAGTTTATTCCTCTCTATGTATGCATTATTTTTTTAATATAAAATATTGTATAAATGGGTTTTTGGGTTCGCGTGAGATTATGATACCTTTTGAAACTGTTAAAATGATTTTGAGAATGATTGTAATTGAATTTATGGTTTTAAGATGGATTGGAATGTTGTGGAGATAAGGTAATGATGGTTTAAAGATTTTTAGAACTCGAGATAAGTTAGAATGATTAAATAATTTTATAAATGCAATATATACTGTTACGGGGTGGATTGTGAGTCATTCGACGTTTCCACCAAGCTAAGCAGGTTTGTTGAAGATTGATGAAGGTTGAGATTTCCGGTGTAGGCTTAGAAATAGAGGAGATGCTGGCGAAGATTTTTTACGAATTTTTAGGGATTATATAATTAATCTTTACTAACTTTGAGGTACAAGATTTGTTTTAGAATCCCTTTGTGGCTGAGTTAGAATAATATTTGATAAATACTATGATACAATTTTAATTATTTATTGATGATGAGGTTAAGACTGCTAGGTTATCAGTGGATTAAGGTAATCTAGGCCGGTCAGATGTCTAATTAAGTGGGTTCTGACATCAACTCATGTAACTCCTTCGGTGCCTTAAGGTATGGAGGAATAAATATAGGTTTAGTACTAGGAACAAGATCAATGATGAAGTCTATGACATGTGGTAGTGGAAGTCTAAGCAAGTTAGATGGAAAAACTTTTGAAAATCCTCAAACCATTGGTATCTCACCAATCTAAAGTTACTGACCATGCTCACCAAAATTAATTACCCCTATCATAACCTTTAAATCTTGAGGAGTGGCTTCCCTTCAACGAGTTGCAAGTTGAGAAGGATTATAGCCTTTATAGACTAATTTCAAAAAGGTTGGGAATATGAGAAATTACTCGTTTATGAAAGCAATCTATACTGTCATGGTACACTGCAACGAATCCATCCTTAGCAGTGCATTGTTCTCCAAAAATCTCATAACCCCCAAATGAATTGGGAGCTTATCCTCCAAAATTTAGATAACACAAATTTCATATATTAGGTTAGGATAAACATTCTCACTTGTTGCAGTGCTCAAAATTAATAATGAACTACCTCTAATAGGTTTCGATTTCAGCTCAATTAAAACATGTCTATCTTGACCGCAAATATTTAAAATACCTTCAGCAATCCTCCTCGTAGCCTCGGGATCCGCCTCAGCCACTACATAAGTCTGCTCTTGTACTGGTTGTACTGTATTACCCACAAATGTCATTTATGGCATAGGATAATCCCCTTTAATATGCCTTACCTGCCCATATGGATAGCATATCAATGAAGCCATCTGTGATAAACCAGTAGCTTGTGGAACCTACCCATATCCACTACATTTCTTGTGTTGATGGTGTTCTGCGCTAGCCCTTACCCCTAGACTGAGGTGGTAGCAAAAGCGGTTTGGCCAATGAAACCCGAGAAACATGTGGAACCAGTGCACTCAAATGTCTTCCTTATTGACCTTGACAGTGTAATGGTAACAGGTTTACTTGTACCCCTGTCTCTTTGCATGTAAAAAATAAGAAAATTCTTGGGTTCTCTAACTCCCAGGGTACTGTGGAATTGGTGATGAAATAGGTACTGTCCCCAACGGTTTCTCTAATACAGTTGCTTCCACCTCAATTGCACTTTTAAAGATAAATACAAAGCTAGTACGAAGATAAGATGAAACCATAACTCGTATTTCATAATTCAACCCAATGAGAAACATGTCAATCTTATTTTCCCCCAATTTTACCATCTCTGGAGCAAACTCTCTCAGCTCCATGATCCTCTACTTATATTCCATAACAGACATACTTCCCTACCTCAAACTAATGAATTCAACCTTTTTCCTATTCCTGATTGTCTTCGGAAATGCTTCCTATAGAATATAGGTTTGAACTGCTGCCATGTGGTTATAGTATTACCCTATCTCTCAAGATAATCCCATTACTTACAAGCAAATTCAATCAGAATAAATGTGACTAATTTGACTTTAAATCGGTCCTCAACATCAATAGGAACAAATTATTACTCCATCTCAAGAATCCAAGCCTCTGCGACACCATCCTCCACGGTGTTGTTGAATTTCATGATGTCATATTTTATGAATTCCTTCCTTGTCTTGAGAAACATAATCTTCTCATGATCTATCGGCACTGCAAGTGTTGTATCAAGAATAGCCTGTGCCACAACTGGCAGTATAGGAGTTGCTACTATTTCAGCTCCACCTCAACCCTCCTAACCTTGGGACAAGCTATAGGTCGAGTCTCAAGCTGTTGTGCTGGTGGTCCCGTTTGCGCCATCAGCATTGCTTTAAGTTTTGCTTGAGATTCCATCAAAACTCGCATTTGTTACTCTATTTTTGACTTCTACTTAGCCCTACTTTCCTGATTACCCAAAGTTCCATGCTTGTTTGAGCCATTTCCCTTTTCAACCATAGTTTCTGAAAATCAATGGAGGGATAAGACCATTATGGTACATTCTGAAAAGACAAGGAAATCATATATATAAAATAAATAATAATAAATGCAGCAAATAATCAATAATAATGTTTTCATTTTCATATCCCCCTAAAACCACGATAAAATCCATTTTATCATGTCCTAAGTTCCTTCATAACTTGAGATCATTATCAAAGTTTGTGAACCTAGGTTTTGGTACTAAGGTGTATCAAAGCAATTCAGACTCTGTCTCCGATACCGACATGTATTGGAGTTATTCTTTAATTTTAACTCGATGAAAATATAGAGTCACGCTATGATACCAAACTATAGCATCCCCTATCTCTCTTATGGCGATACTTGACCTAAAACCCTAATTAAGCCACTGTACACCAGCCAAACTTAACTAGAGCCAGAAAACTCTCCTCTAATAGTTGATAAACTCAACCTATATATCAATATCAAAATAAAATCAAAGTAAATGCATCAAAAAGTTTAAAACTTTTTCGATAATACATACGATATACGAAAATCAAAAGTGTATGAAATCAAACCTTAGTTATATAAAACCTCCAACTCCTTGTTAAATTACAAACATGTAATTTTAACATTATATATATATATACAAAGGAGGTTCATTACATTGTATAGAAGACTAAAAGGCTAATATGCCTTCTTCTTTTTTTTTAGCCGAAGTGGTTGGCTGTGAAACTGAAATGTAAATTGGAGTAAGTGCTCCAACTTGCTCAATAAGTTAGGATTCACATAAGTATCATCAATCTATATATTATTTAAGAATGAAATCCAATAGCAATATGAACCAATTATAGCTAACATGATAATACAAAAATTACAAACAAATATGTAAGCAAATGTGAGTCATTCAATTAACGATTTTTACACTGCGATTCATTTTTCATTTATAAAACTAGTGTCATTACCCATCGATGCCATTAATAAGATTGCTAGACCAACAAATTGGCACACGTGATGTCTAGTCAATCCATAAATGTTTAACGATTTTATCTTAAGCCCACTAGTGAATGTGCAATCCACACAACCTATCTAGTTGACCAAGATTTAACATATAACTCGGGAACCAAACTCATATCCTATATAACCTATCTGTTACTCTAGGGTTTGCTAGCGCCGATCACATCATACATCATTTTCCTCATTATCAAATCACATCACAATGTACGTAGCCCCCATTCAAGTCCATAAACTCAATTAACTTCATATACTACATATGCATGCAACATTGATAATTAAGTGATTTCGTACTTCTCTCGATTAGGATTTCGTAGTCTTATTGTGCCTTCCGAGTCTCTTAAGGAACTATTGGGTAAATCTACACCAATATTAGTTTATATGGGTTAGTTTTGATGTTAGCGTGGTCCTAGTAGGATCTTATAACTTAGGTCCAAATTTTTTGCAAATCTGATAACTAGAACATGACTTTTCATAAAATTTTCCAAATTTAGGCTCACGATGTCGTAGGTAGCGTCGTGGCCTTTAGGTTTATGGTGATGTGGGTGGGGCCATGGTTTTCATGCCCACGGCGCCGACACCAATCTTTGCAACCACTTCTTGAGGTTGCCCTCATTCTCGACGACTCTAACACCTTCCTGCACCCCTTGGACACCTCAAATCATGTCCAAATAACATTAAGGATCTTAGAAATGAATCATACCAACTTCACAACCCCTTCAAAAAGATCAAACACCATGATTTTATGTGAATAATAAGTATAACAACATTTTTTTCAACTACAACAATGACACGAACCACCAATCACCACCTCTAATCGCTCTTGGACAGAGATTCGAATGAACCTTTTTGGTCTTTCCAACAACAAACATGGTTTACACACACCAATAGACGTCCCAACTCCTATGATAGCACCAAAAATGTGAGAGAGAAAAACCAGTGTAATATTGCCTTATGTAATGAATCCTAGTGTATTTCTTCAATCGATGTTGCTGTCTATTTTCTTCAATTGACATAATTCTTTACTTTTCTTCCCTTTTTCTTCCATTTTTCTTCATAAAACCTTAATATAACGTGAAATTACAAAAACAAGTGTAATATAGCCTTTGATGTCTTAAATCACCCTAAAATATACTATAAAACAATGTCTAATTATTGACTTGACAACTACTCCCAAACTTGGCACTTTGTTGTCCCATGCAAAGGAATACTTTCAATTATATTCTCTTTTCATTCCTTATTCTAATTTCATAATTCCTTACTCTTATTCTTAAACAGAAGTGATCATTAAATAAAAACATATTACCCAAAAATAAATAAAAGTTATGATATAATAAATTTAAAGATCAATCCCTTAAATCACAATTCAACCCTCGTTATGCAATACACATCAGAACTTAAAGTTAAATCAATACCTAGGCTAGACCACTATATAAGCTTTCTCAATCTCTAGTGAAAAGCATCAAGATTACGATAACTAATATAGAATCTCAAAATATAGAAATTACTGTATCAATATCAACTTCAAACAATATCTTAAAATATCACCACAATCAAAGTCGATAAGAATATTGTTAAGGCACCAATATATATTATTAACATGTTTGTTTGTTGTAATGTTGGAAAAAGAGATACTTCACTTAACTTAGCTATAAATAGTTGAGTTTAATCCTTTATTTTAATAGTTTAATATAAACATTCTTCCATTTTTCTTTATCTACCTTTTTTTCCTTCCCATATTTTTTTCTTTTTCATTCCTACGGTTCCCTGCCTTATTTCATTTGGATACGTTGTTATTTTTTATAGGAATTCTTTCTCACATTTTTCTCACTACTAGATTCCCAACTTCATTTCCTTTAGATACCGTTATTATTTTTATAATAATTATTTCTCAAAATTTCCCACTTTTAGATTCATCGCTTCAATTTTTGAAAGACTATTGTGACTACCCCTTCACATAATTAGGTCACCGACCGGTCGAATATTGTTATTAAGCCTTAATCTCACCATGTAGGACTCAACAAGGAATTAGTCAACCTTTCCAAAATTCTTCTAATTACAATTTAACTTTACAAATAATTGTTTTCTTATCTTATATCTTTTAATGAATCAGAGTTAATTAAAATTTTACAAACTTAAAAGATTATTTAGCAGATGTCTTAACAATTTACCTGAAGCTTTTAACATGATACCTAGAATTATGAAAAATCAGGAAATAAAGATCACATGCATATATATAATTAAACTGTGATAAAATATATCAACATGTATCTGGTCAGGGTACTATCTCCCAACCCATAATACACAAACCAAAAAATATATGTAAGACATATAACAGTCATACAATAAAACTAAACCTACAAAATCTGGTGTTGCAGCACTCTACTAGCTTAGAGGTAGTCACCGATCTTCTCTTTGCCTAGCATGCTACTCGGTGGATCTGCACCTACCGTTATAAAAAGGACGGTGAGTACTGGAAAGTAGAAAGTAACACTGAGAGAGATTTTTTCACATTTCTAAATATACAACAAATATCTAAAAGCATAACAATAGCAACTATGCAGAAAGGAAATCATGTTGTAAGATACTTCAGATAAACAAAATGAAACTAACACACGGCTAAGTAGTAATTATCTAGGGCCGATCGATCGGGAGTCCTATCACCAATGCCTTTTCCACTATATAAGGGTGGATTTGATCTCTACATCTCTGTGAAGGTCGGTGTTGCGCTCTACGACTTTATAATTAATCCCAAGTGCCAGTCACCTGTGATGTATACTTGTCGACAACCCCAGGTCCCATACCTCGTGGATTTCACCTAAGTTAATGAAGAGATCGTGATCACCCTAAAAGTTTAGTGACCCCGTGTGCGCAACACCTATATTATATCATGGCCTTAGATACAAGAACTACTTTCATATTTCAAGAGATAACATTGTTTGAGAATCCAACAAAGCAATTGCATATCTAACGCACAATGGAAAATAGATTTACAACACTATGTAACACCTACCTAATAGCACTCTATTTCATTTGACCACATTTATTGATAATAAAAAATGACATAGCACACAATTTAGAGTCAATGAAACCATTTAACCAACAATCTATACAATGAAACAAGTCATGGTATATAGAGTACAATATGCAAATCAATCCAAATAACTAGAATTAAATAATAAAATAAAAATGAAATAAAAATAAATATCTCAATCAATTTACTTACAATCCATGCAAATTTCCTTACTTTTTTGGCCTCCCAACACCTCGAAACTCGTATCCGAACTCCCGAAACTCTCCCATAGGTTCTTGATATAATTTAACATATTTTTAATTGTGTTTAGACCTTTAGTTAGGGTATTAAAATTTTTATTGTGTTTAAGTTAATTTAGGAAACTGCTGATTTTTGTATTGTCATAACAATAAGCGCGCTAGGTGTCTCGTCTAGCGCGCTAGTGACCTCATTAGCATGCTAGTCAAATTTATTAGTGCGCTATACATAGTTAACGTGCTAGCTAATTCACCTAGCACGCTATGTGTAGAAAAACCCAGAATTCTGCACTTAGAATTCTGAATTCTCTCCACACATAGGCCACCCCAATATCTTGGGTTCTTTATTCCACACCTCTAGAGACCCAAGACATCAATAACAACATAAAAAAACCACACATCATATAATTCATGATTTCATCAAATTAAGCTAAGTTGCTAGTGCAGATGAATTACCTATTTTGATGAACACCTAGCTTGATCAATTCTTCACCAAACCTTCTAACACCTTGCTGATCTTCTAATCCAACACTTCTTTTCTCCTGCAAGCTTTTGCAAATGAAATGGGTTTGATTGCATGAGTTGATCTTATCCAATCTTATATATTATGATAGATTGATTAATAGCCATTGATTTTTAAATACATACATATCCCTAGACTTATCTAATGGTCTTCAACTTGGCACATTTCCCACTTACTCTCTACTATCTCATGCTAGCTAACAAATATTTTAAACTCAATTGGGCTTTTGATGTGCCAATACGTATCTTGAAAATCATCACATGGCTACTGTTTTAAATTTCTAACTTATGTTACATTTAATATAAAATCAACTATAGCCTCATTAAAACTACTATTTAAGCTATAATAAACTTAAACCAACTTACCACATCACTCTCTACCCTGATCATATGTTGGCACATATCTCGAGGCATGTCCCCACTCACGTCTCGACACCTATACATATGTAGGAGTGACTTAGTAGTCTACACATATACAATACAATAGGCATACACCATAACAAATATAACATATACCTCGACCACATTGCCTCGGTCATGACAAGTATCTCATTGCGAGTCCAACGTCACGGGTCACTGATCCTGATTAAGAGATTAAGCCCGAATTAGAAATTCAGGTCGTGACAACTATACCCATGGTATTTAACCAAAGTTGAAGCTTATGAAAAATCTTTACAAAATATTGAATTAGTTAGCCAAGATAAATTAAACGATGTTTATTAATCGAATGAAGATATGCATTCTAACTCTACTGTTCTACAACAATTAGCAATTGCTAGGGAGGACAAAACTTAAGAAGACATCTAAATCATTTAAGAAATTAGGAATTAATAAAATTTCAATGAAATCAAATCATGTGAAGTCACTTAAGAATTATATGAATTTAAGAAGAGAATGCCTAATAAATGTTACGACCCATGAATGTTTATCATACCCATCTCAATAGGAAATTCTTCTATTGAGTATGCTATGTGTGATCTCGGAGCATCAATTATTATTATGTCACTTAAACATTATGAATCATTGAAAATAGGATCGTTAACTAATACGCCTATTAATTTTACTTTAGCAAACTATAAAATTATTAAACTGTTTCGATTATTAAAAGACATCTTAGTACAAGTACGTAACTTATTATTTCCAGCTAGATTTCTATGTCATGGAAATGGGAGATTTAACATCACCCAATCCTTTACCTGCACTATCAGGTAGAACTTTTTGAAAGACGGCTAGAACTAACTTAGATACTTCTTAAAGAACAATGTCTATGGAATTTGAAGATAAGATTCAAGATAAATAACGAACGCAAATATGATACCTATGAAGAATATGATGAGTTATTTGATAATGAAATATATGATAATAAACTTTGGGACATAAACTATTATGATAACTGTAATTCTAAAATTTATGCAATTAATGCAGTATCAATGGAAACTAATAAAACGAGTTCAAAGAAAGAACAAGTCGAAGACACTTTAAAAGGAAATAATAATTCAAGAATTGAGGGTTAAGCAAGCGAAGAATGTTAAAAGCATTAACAAGATGAAAGTTTTTAAGTCCAAGTACAATAATTAAAAGAAAAGGCCATACTTAAGCTCTATAAAGCTTAATGATCTTGGAGGCATACACTTGAACATTAAAATCAAATGGGCTTGGTACTTCAAAGCTCAATGTGGTACGAACTCTAATGCAAATCTCATGCCCATACATTTCTTTCTACATTCTTAATTGCTGTTGAATTCACTTGCTTCTGAACAATTCTCTTTACTGGATGGAACTTCAATTCAACTAATAGGAGTAGTAACAGATGTGCCTGGTCAAGTCAACTACTATCATACCTACGAACATTTTGGTAATGCCACACTTTATTAATGAAAATCTTTCTTTAATTTTAGGATAACCTTTCTTAGCCACTACTCAAGATGTTTTGGATATTCTGAACAAAACAATTACTCTAACGATTAATGGTCGAGCACTCACTTTCTGAATGTCACTAGAGTAAATAATCATAAATTCAAGTTTAGAGATCCAATCTAATTCTAGAGGGGTTAAGTCAAGCCAACGACGATAAACAAAAGCACCATATCGGAGGCATCCCATAGTCTTACTGGAACAGGCACACACGTTTGCTCTTTATTGTTATTTATGCATGCGATGATTCATTTACAGTTGACTGTTTACATTCCGAATTTTTATTTAACAATATTTCTTGGATTTCCTTTACTTTATTATATGAATGCTTAATGGATTTCCTTGGTATTTTACTTAATTGACTCATCATCTGTTTTGTTGTGATGGCTGAGTGCAGATCAATCTACGAGTAAGGGTAAGGGGATTTTTGGCAACTATTTCTGAGCTCGCCCACTGTTCGGCACACTACTTGTAGGTGTTTATTTTATCATTTTGTTATATATTTTGGGTTTATGGGAGACTGGTGAGACATATGTACTTGTATATATTTACTTTTTTCGCCTTATATATACAATGTACTATTTCGGGTTTTCCACAGTAGGACTGATGCTTTATAAAACTCAAGAGTTAATGAAATACATGTTACTGTTAATTTAAGACTTCCGCTGTAAAATATTGTCTATCTAATTGCAACTCTTAAATACACAAATCACTAGCAAGGCTATGACTTGAATAAGCTACATACAGTTAAACTAAATGAAATAAATTAAGATTAATGAGAATAATCGATTCATTAAACTGATCACACGCATAGACATGGTTATCGAGACATGAGATGGACGGGTAGGTGTCGGACACGTGTAGCCGGGCCACCGAGCGAGGAGCGCACGCAGAGACGACACCCCGGGGCGGCGGGGCCACCACAGCTGTAGCGTCCCCTATCCCGATTAGAGCGATACTCGATCTGAAACCCTAATTAAGCCCCGAAAACCCACCCAGGCTTAAAAAGATCCAACAACCTCTCCTTGTGTACTTGATAAACTTTACATATATATCGATATCGAATAAATAATTCAAAATATACGCAGAGGAAAATTAAAAGTTTTTTGATAATTAAACGATATACATAAATACGAGTTTATCAAAACCTAAAACCTCATTTATAAACCTCCCAACCATGTTCATAAACAACAAAATAACTCAAACAGTGTGTATATATATGAAGCCTCATTACATCGTAGAGAAGATAATAAAACTCATAAATCTTCTCTTTTCCCTTCACTGAAGCGCTAGGCTGCGAACCTGAAATATTAAATTTAGGGTGAGCGCTCCAACTTGCTCAATAAGTAAGGATTCACAAAGCCATCAACATTCCATATAATAATCAAAAACATTATGCAATAACAATATGCACTAATGTTAAATAATGTAATTATGAAAAGTTGTAATTAAACAAATAACATATGCAAATCCAATCGTCAATGACTATTACACTGTGATTCTCATTTTATTTGTAAGACTAGGGTCGATTACCAACGAACATCATTAATGAGATTACTATACCAACATATTGGCCGATGTGCTATATAGCTAGTCCATTTATGTCCAATGGTTCTATCTGAAACCCTCTAGTGAATATGTAATCCACGCAACCTATGAGTAGGAAGTTACGTATAGGTCAAGAAGGTAACCCATTTCCTATATAATCTGTTCTTAGTTCCAAGAGTTACTCTCTTCAATCAAATTAAACATTGTTTTCCATTTATTAAAAACATCATAATGTACATAGTCCCCATTAAGTCCATAAAGTACGTGAGCTACGTATACTAAAATAGCCAAGCAACATTGATAAATAAGCGAATCCTTACTTACCTTATTTTAGGTTTTCGTTGAGAAATTCCTAAACCTTTTGGGTTGCTCACGCTTTCCTGGTGATCCAACACCTATCACAAACCATTTGTGATCAATATAGGTCGAATACCTTATATTTAGAACCCTTAAGTTAGTCCATAAGACCTCAGGAAATTTAAACAAATTATAGCAGAGTTTTTGTTTTCCGAGGTGGGAGCGCGCTCCCTTAATTGGAGAGTCACGCTCCACTAACCAGGTACATCCCAATTAATGAAGGGAGCGCGCTCCTCTGTTAGGTGGAGTATGCTCTACCCATACTGTCTCGAAAGTAAATAGGACAGCAACCACTATTTCATACCCAAATCAACACAACAATAGTTAACACTCCCTAAATACACTAGGGAGGAACACTAGTGAGGTATAAATCCATTTACAATCAATAACAACAACAATTCACAGAGAAATCATCACTAATTATTGAATTGAACTTCAAATTCAAAACTTCAACTTACCGACTAATGATCTCTGATCTAGCTACTGTGTGATCTCCTTGAATCAACCCAAACACTCCTCTAATTGAGTCCTCAAATCAAACCCTCATCTGCTTGCCTCTCACTCACTCTCTCGATCGATCGTGAGGATAAACTTGAATGTTTTAGTTTAAATATATGGATTTTCTTCGAGATACGCATCGTGCTATCTCGAGGCTGATCAACTGATTGATGGGTTAAATGGACAACTTCTTAAGTGATACACATGTTGACATCATCAACACTTATGCTTATCCCGAGGCGATCCAAATGATCCATATAACTCAAACCAAACTAATAGTTTTAATATGTATATTTATATCAAATATATAAATATATTTAGCTCATGTATATTCTCGCCAATAAATTCATCGGACATGCCTATGAGTATTCTCAAGTGTGCACATTCATTTCACGACCCCCTCATCGGACTTGGTGTACCAACTATTTATTGTTTATTTATTTATTTTTCGATTATAGGTTTGTATACATATATCTTCTCTTTTATACTACAACCTATAAAATTTATTAAGCATTCCAAACAAACACAAACCATCACAAAACCTCATGCACACGCTAATCGAGGTACGTTTAACTTAACCATGAGGCTAACTCGAGTTAATTAGAAAATCGATTAATACTAATCACCAGCTTAAGGTTTTGGGTCATTAGAGTCTCCCCAATTTAAAGAAATTTCGTCCTCGAAATTAGAGTAAACGTAAAATTACATATAGTTTTAAAGAGAAATGGAAATTGCTCATTCGTATAAGACTCCTACTCCTAGGTTAGTTCCTCATCTCCATGAAATTATCATTTCACTTTAAACAAAGGAATCTCTTTGGTTCTCAGCCTCTAAATCTTATGATCAAGTAACTAAATTGGTTGTTTATTGTAAGATAAGTCTTCTTGAATATCAAATTCATTTCAATCAATCGTTGGAGTGAATTGAGTTTCAGTTTTGGTAAAGCATAGACACGCGGAAGACATATGAACTTTAGCTAACTAAGGAGGTAACTCTAACTTGTAAGGAACAGTGCCAATCCTTTCCTGCACTCTAAACAACCCAATGTATGTTGGAGCTAGCTTACCTCTCAATCCAGACCTATACAATCCATTCATAGGTGAGACTTTCAACAAAACATAATAGTTCTTTGAAAACTCTAAAAACCTATGATGTTTATCTGAATATCTCTTTTGTCTTAGCTGTGCCATAGTCCAACGCTGGCGAATCTGCTGAATTCTCTTTGTGTAGTCCTAAATCAACTTCGACCCCAACAAAAACTATATCTCCAACCTTTGCCCAACACGTAGGTGAATGGCAAGACCGACCATACAGAGCTTCAAAAGGAGCCATTCCAATACTAACCTGATAGTTATTATTACAAGAGAACTTACACAAAGGAATATATTTCTCCTAGTTACCACTAAACTCCAATACATATGCTCCAAGCATATCCTCTAGCACCTATATTAGTCGCTCACTCTGCTGTCAGTCTGCGGATGGTATGTCGTATGAGTTTAAGAATAATTCCCAGTTGTCTTTGCAATTCACTCCACAGTCTAGACGTGAATCTCAAGTCTCTCTCGGAAGTAATAAACACTGGAACTCCATGAAGTCTCAATACCTCACGTATGTACACCTTACATAATCGATCAAGAGGATCTCGCCGAAAATTGGAAAAAAATGCGCAGATTTCATCAACATGTCAACTACAACCATACTATATCGTGGTTACGCTTACTCGAGGTAGACCGAAAAAAATGCATCGATATATGTTCCCATTTCCACTCAAAAATAGGTAATGAATGCAAAAATCCTCCAGGTTTCCTATGCTCAGCCTTAACTTGCTAACATATCTCACACTTCTTTACAAACCTAGCAATATCACTCTTCATCCTAAGCCACCAATAAATATGCCTCATATCGCGATACATCTTAGTGTTACCTGGATGAATAGAGTAAAGAGATCTATGAGATTCCCATAGCAATTCCTACTTTAATTGATCCTTAGTTGGAATCCATAATCTATCCCTAAACTGTAACACCTCTTCATCAAAAACTAACCAATCGGGATGATGTACACTAGCCGCTAACCTCTAACGTGCTATATAATCTTGATCAACATTCTAACAATCAATTGCCCACTAATCATCTTTGGTTTAGCTTGAATTTAAGCACAAAATTACATATTAGTAGCTCTGAACTAGCTCTCTCAATTGATGATGTGCCAGCTGGACATTCAAGAATCATCATCACTAACGCTTCCTCAAGAAGTCTAAACTGAGAAGCTCTAGCAATAGCTACATTTTCTAAGCTTGTTCTTCTCTTACTCAAGGCATCAATAACCACATTTGCCTTACCTGGATGGTACTCCAAAGTGAAATCATAATCCTTAAGGAGGACCTCAAGCCATCTACGCTTCCTCCTATTCAATTCACTATGAGTAAACAAGTATTTTAGACACTTATGATCTAAAAATACTATAAATTTCTCACCATACAAGTAGGGCCTTCAAATCTTCAAGGCTAAAACAACTGTAGCTAACTTAAGATCATGAATTGGATAATCTCTTTCATGAATCTTGAGTTGCCTTGAAGCATAAGCTACAACATTTTCTTCCTGCATTAGCACACAACCCAAGCCTGAATAAGAAGCATATGTATAAATCAGTAACTCCTTCCTCGATTTAGGTAATGTAAGAATATGTGTTGTAGTTAACTATCCTTCAAATCTTTGAAAGCCTAGCACTCATTAGACCAAACAATGTCAACATCTTTATGTGTTAGTCTAGTCATTGGTAGAACAATGCAAGAGAAACCATCAACAAATCGTCTCTAATAACCCATTAACCCCTAAAAACTCGTAACGTTTGACACTGTGTAAAGATTAGGCCAATCCTTGATTGCCCAAACCTTCGCCGGATCAAAAGATATACCTTCGGCATTAACCACATGTCCAAAAAACTTGTACTTTGAAGACTTAAATTCACACTTACTAAATTTGGCATATAGCTGATTATCCTTCAAAGTTTGCAATGTAACTATGAGGTGGTACGAATGCTCTTCTTTTGTCTTCGAATAGATCAAAGTATCATCGATAAACACGATGATAAATTGGTCGAGATAGGGTTAAAACACCCTATGAATCAAATCCATGAACATAGTAAAAGCATTACTGAGCCTAAATGGCATCACTGTGAACTCGAAGTGCCCGTAGCTAGTACTGAAAGTCGTATTCAAGATATCCTCATCCTTGATGCTCAATTGATGAAAACTAGATCTCAAATGAATCTTAGAGAAATATCGACCACCCTTCACCTGATCAAACAAATCATCAATCCTAGGCAATGGGTAATTTTCCCTGGTAGTCACCCTATTAAGCTTGCTATAATCAATGCACATACGTAGGGTTTCGTCCTTTTTCTTCACAAAAGAGTCGGTGCTCCCCATAGTGACATATTAGGATGGATAAACCATTTCTGTAACAACTCCCAAAGCTGAGTCAGCAACTCACATAATTCCTTTGGTGCCATACAGTACGGATAAAAAGATATAAGTTTGGTACCAAGAGTAAGATCAATGATGAAGTCAATAACACGTGGCGTTGGAAGTCCAGGCAAGTCAGATGGAAAGACTTTCGAAAACTCATAAACCACGGGTATGTCACTAACCATAAGTTCATGACCAAGCTCTTTAATTGTAACAACTCCCGCCTTAACCTCTAAATCTCGAGAAGTAGCTTCCTTTCCACGAGTTGCAAATTGTGAAAGATTATAGCCTTTACATACTATAATTTTCAAAATGTTAGGGATTAGAACTATTACCCTCTTATGGAAACAATCAATATAGGAATAGTATGCTGATAACCAATCCATTCTTAGAAGTGCATCATACTCATGAAACTCTATTACCCGCTGAATAATTGGGAGTTCATTCTCCCCAACTTTGACTTCACATCCCTTGAAGATCAAGTTAGGATAAACCTTATCACTCACTGCTGTGCTTAAAATCAATAATGTACTAGCTCTAATAAGTTTCATTTTTAACTCATCAGCCATTGCACCAGCAATAAAAGAAACTATAGAACCAGTATTAATCAAAACCTGCATATCTCGACCACAAATGTTTAATATACCTTCCACAAACCTCCTATTAGCCTCTGGATCTACCTCAGCTACAACATGAGTCTGCCCTCATGTTGGCCATGCAGTACTACCTACCAATGTTGCTGGTGGCATAAAACACTATATCTGAATATGCCCTGTCTACCCACATCGATAGCATATCGTAGAAGCCCTCACCAAAAAACCACTGGCCTGAGGAACCTTCCTAGATCCACTCAGTTTTTGTAATGACTATGCCCTACTCTTACGTTTACCTCTAGCCTAAGGTGGTGGCAATTGTGGTATGGCTACTAAAGCCTAAAAACCTGGTCAAACTAGTGCCATCCCTATAGACCCTAACTATGTAGCTACTCCCGTACACTCTCTTCCTTTTATTTGGCCAAAGATGAACAAATTCTAGGTTATCACTCCTAGGGAATTATGGTACCGGTGGTTGCATAAGTACTGCTCTAGAGGGTCTTGCTAATATGGTTGCTTCCACCTCCTCGTGAATGGTTGCTGGTTGTGCCTCAGGTTTTTGTACTAGTGGTCCTATATGAGCCATCGGCATAGCCATAAGTTATCTCATTTACTGCTCCATTTTATATTTCCATTACTCTTCGGTCTCCCTGTTCAAGCCTCTATGAACCCTCTCCGTAATCTGCCATTAGATTCTGAAGTCAAAGGGAGTAAAATCATTAGAGTAACATTCAGAGAAGACAAAAAAAATCTTATCTATACATTAGATAGCATTAAGTGCAGCAAATAATGTATAATAATATTTTCATTTTCATTTCCCCCAAAACATAAAGAAAATCGTTTATCATACCCTAAGCTTATTCATAACCTAAGACCACTCTGAGTGTTAATAAACTTAGGTTCTAGTATGAAGGAATATGCTTTCACTTATTTCGAAAACAAATTAAAAGTGAAATCAAGGTCAGAGCCTTATCTATGATACCAAACTTTATTCGAGTTACCTCTTAATTCAAAAGTGACAAACCTTAGGCTCTGATACCAAGGTTTAACATGCCATATATTGATTAAGGTGATACTAAGCCTGAAACCCTAATTAAGCCTCGATAACCCAACCAACTTAACTAGAGCTAGTATCATTTTCATCTGTTCCTAATAAACTCTACCTGTATATCGATATCGAATAAATAATTCAAAATATGTGCAGCAGAAAATTAAAACTTTTTGATAATTGAACGATATACATAAATAAGAAGTTTATCAAAATTCAAAACCTTATTTATAAACCTCCCAACCATGTTCATAAACAACAAAATAATTCAAACAATGAATACATATTTTCTATTCTCTGAAGGGCTAGGCTGCGAACTTGAAATATTAAATTTGGGGTGAGCGCTCCAACCTACTCAGTAAGTAAGGATTCACAAAGCCATCAACATTCCATATAATAATCAAGAACATTATGCAATAACAATATGCACCAATGTTAACTAACGAAATTATGAAAAGTATATAATTTAGTAAATAACATATGCAAATATGATTATTAATGACTATTACATTATGATTCCCATTTTATTTATAAAACTAAGGTCGATTACCCATTGACACCATTAATGCGATTGCTAGACCAACACATTAGCAATGTGTTATCCAGTCAATCCATTAATGTCCATTGGTTCTAACCGAAACCCTCTAGTTAATATGTAATCCACACAACCTATCTAACTGAGTAGGAAGTTACATATAGGCCTGTAAGGTAACCCATTACCTATATAACCTATTTTGAGTTCTAGGAGTTACTCTCGTAAATCACATTAAACATCATTTTTCGATTATTAAAAACATTAAAGTATACATAGTCCCCCCATCATGTTGATAAAATTGATGAGCTACATATACTAAAATAGCTAAGCAACATTGATAAATAAGGGAATCCATACTTACCTCGATTTAGGTTTCCGTTAAAAAATTCCCTTACATTCCAGGTCGCTCACGCTTTTCCAGTGATCCAACACCTATCACAAACCATTTGTGATCAATATAGGTATAATACCCTATATTTAGAACCCCTAAGTCAGCCTATAAGACCTCAGGAAATTTTAACCAAATTATAGTATAGTTGTTATTTCCTGTGGTGGAGCGCACTCCCTCAATTAGTGAGGCACGTTCCACCAACCGGGTTCGTCCCAATTGATGAAGGAAACGCGCTCCTCTGCTAGGTGGAGCGCGCTCTACCCTGTCTTGTCTCGATAGTTAACATGGCATCATACACTGTTCCATCCACAAATCATCATAACAACAGTTAACCCTCCCTAAATACACCAGGGAGAACCTTTAGTAAGGTATTAATCCATTTACAATCAATAACAACAATAGTTAACCCTCCCCAATTAATGTTCTCTGATCGAGCTACTGTTTGATCTCCTTGAATCAACCTAAACACTCATCTTATTGATTCCTCAAACTAAACCCTCAATTGATTGCCTCTCACTTACTCTTTCGACTGATCACTGAGGATAAACTTGAATGTTTATTTTACATATATGGTTTTTCATTGAGAAACGCATCGTGCTATCTCGAGACTGATCAAGTGATTAATGGGTTAAAATGTCAATGTTGACACCATTAACACTTACGCTCATCTCGAAGTGATCCAACGATCCATATAACTCAAACCAAACTTATACTTTTAATATATATATATATATATTTGTATAAAATATATATAAATATATATAAATATATATAAATATATATATATACTCGTGTATTTTCTCGCTAATAAAATTTACCAGACATGCGTACGAGTATTCTCAGGTGTACACATTTATTTCACGACCCCATCATCACACTAAGTGTACCGGCTATTTATTGTTTATTTATTTCTTTTCCAATTATAGACTTGTATATATACATTTTCTCTTTTATACTACAAACTATAAAATTCATTAAGCACTCCAAACACACACGAACCATTACACAAACCCACGCACACACTAATCGAGGTACGTCTGACTTAACCACAAGCCTTACTCGGGTTAATTAGAATTTATATTAAAACTAATCACCGGCTTAAGGTTACGGGTCATTACATAAGAACCCATTTGAGGGAATTCTTAGGTATTTTTTAAGCCCTATATCGGTGGATTTAGGCTTGGGAGTCAGCAAGGAAGACGGGGCCCCCTTTTCACCTCTGTTTCAAATGGCACTGCCAGTGGTGCCATAGGCATGATCCCACGACGCCACCCACGATGTAGATCACTGCCCAAACCATGTCACGATGGGCACCGTGTGATTTATGCCCACGGCTTCATCTATGGCATGAAATCAAACTTTGCCTAAATATTTCCATTTTTTTGCCTGGACTTGGAGACCTTTTCCAAGAATCTCCACTAGTCCAAGAATAACCAAAATTTACAGAGAATGTCAACATACTGTAAATTCGATTTCACCAAGATTTTCAAGTGATTATGATATATTTTGAATGATTTTCAAAAATACTTTTGAAATAGGAAAAAAGAAGAGTTTCCAATTGATCAAAAATGGGTCTAGACACATTTCGATAATCAAATGATGTCGGAGTTGGACCAAACTTTATAGATCATATAAATATAGCATATGAAAGTTTTTCACCAAGTTTTGTAATATTTCAAGGTGTTTTGAATGTTTTTTCCAAAATAGATCTTGAAATATGCAAAATGTCCTTACTTAATGGGCTTATTTTCAACTTATCGTATAACAGGCATCAAATGACGTCAGAATTGACCCAAAATTTCTAGAGTCTGTTATTGAATCTTAGTGAAGGTGTACATTGAGTTTTCTGATTTTCGGGCATGTCTAACTCAATTTTCAAATCACTCTTCAACTAAAAATTCAATATTTACAAGTAAGGACTTGAGATTTCACTTAAGGTTGCAAATTGAATTTTCAAACTTTTATATGAGATTTTATCACTCAAGAACCTTGGTTTCAAGTATTTGTACTTCATGGAACCAACGTCGAGAATTTTGGAAATTTCTATTTTCTTTTAAGACATTTTCCAAGTTGAAGGGAAACTAACTTTCGAATATTTATTATGAAGTCCCTAAGGGAATGTTTCGCAAACTAGTGTTTTAAATAAACTCGAAATGAGTTTTAATGGTCCTAAGTAGTTTAGTAACATCCAAAAGTAATAGATAAAGTGTGTGTAATAATGTTAAGCAAGTCCAGACACTTTTAGCCGAGCTAAGTGCCCAATGAGGACTTGAAATAATAGAAAAGAACCATTATACCCCAAATTGACTTGGAATGATTTGTAGGACTATACATGGGATTTTTTAACACCAATATGTCAACCTACATTGCTCAACTATAACAACCCTTAGTAGGCTTATAGCAAGAACAAAATGAGTATTAAGAGTCAAGTTAAATTTTAATTGAACTATAGTAGAAACAATGATGGTAAATGCAACTTAACGACTCTAATACGTATATAATCGATCAAATGGGACGCAAAATACCTAGCTAGCTAGAGTCAGGTGTCACGGGTTGATTGGGACAAGTTTTGGGAGGTGCCAAGTCATATTCTTCTGCGTAATATAAGGTAAGTAAACTGACAAAAATTCCCATAGTAGTTCATTTTCATTTCTACATTCCTTAAATTGTGAATTTGCTTTTTATGGACCCATATGAGTGTCTGAAGGCCAAGTAAGTAAAGAAAGTGTCTCGAATGTATGGTTGCTTACTTGCAACTAAGGCCACGACCTCGATTCCCTATAATTAGTGGGAATGAGATGTGTTTTATCTGGGACACTATTGATATCCCTCATTCGTGATTGTCTATGTAGCATCCCTTAACCGAATTAGGGGATACCCAACATGAAACCCTAATTAATGCACCAATAATCCCGTTAGACTTAACTAGAGCCAACTGCCTCTCCTTCAATCTCCTGATAAACACAATTGTATATCGATATCGAATAAATAAAACATCTATCAAATGCATCGAAAAATAAAAAAAACTTTTTTGATATTTAAATGATATATAAAACCAAGTCAAATTGGAATAAACCTCGGTTATACAAAACCTCCCATCCGATTTGATATTACAAAACTGTAATTCAATACAACTATATAAAACAAGGGAAGATTCAACACATCAAAGAGAAGATCAAGACTCATAAATCTTCTCTATCCCGTAGCTGTAGCGCTCGTCAATTCTCCTAAAATATTATTTGGGGTGAGTGCTCCACCTTGCTTAGTAAGTAGGGATTTACAAAGCCATCAACATTCCATATAATAATCAAGAACATTATGCATTAACAATATGCACTAATGTTAACTAACATGATTATATTTCAATAAATAACATAAGCAAGTCCATATGTCAATGACTATTACATTGTGATTCCCATTTTATTTGTAAAACTAGGGTCGATTACCCACTAACCCCATTAATACGGTTGCCAGACCAACACATTTGCCAATGTGCTATCTAGCCACTCCATTAATGTCCAATGGTTCTATCCGAAACCCTTTACTAAATATGTAACCCACGCAACCTATCTAATTGAGTAAGAAATTACATATAGGCCAGGAGATCAACCCAGCATTCTATATAACCTGGTCTCAGTTCCAAGAGTTACTCTCAGGGATCACATAAGGCATCATTTTTCATTTATTAAAAACATCGTAGTGTACATAGTTCCCCATTTCAGTCCATATATTAGATGAACTACATATACTAAAATAGCCAGTCAACATTGATAAATAATCAAATCTATACTTACCTCGATTTAGGTTTCATATCCAAATCCCGTAACTTTCCAGGTCACTCATGCTTTCCTAGAGATCTAAAACCTATCACAAACCATTTGTGATCAATAGACGTCTAACACTGTATATTTAGAAACCCTAAGTCAGTCATTATGACTTCAAGAAATTCTAATCAAGTTGCAGCAAAAGTGATATTTTTGGGTGGGAGCGTGCTCCCTCACTTAGTGGAGCGCGCTCCACCAATTGAGTTCGTCCCAATTGATAAATGGAGCGCGTTCCTCTGCTAGGTGGAGAGCACTCCACCCTGCACTATCTCGATAGAGAATACAGTAGCAGCCACTGTTCCATTGTCAAATCATTACAACAACATTAAATACTCTCACAAATAATCAGGAAGGACCTCTAGTGAGGTAACAACCTATTCTCCATGAATAACAACAACAATTTACCAAGAAATCATCACCAACCATTAAATTAAACTTAAAACTCAAAAACCAACTTACCAACATTGATAATCTCGATTAGCAGTTCTTTAAGCTCTTCTATTCAGTAGGAAATCCTCTCCTAGATTGATCCCCTCCAGATCAAACCTTCTTATGCTTGGTTCCCCACACCCTCTCGATTAATCGAATGAACAAAGAATAAGTTTAATGATATTGGATATATATATATGGATTTCCTCAAGATACGCATCATGCTATCTCGAGGTTGATCAAATGATTGATGTGTTAAAATGACACTCCCTAAAGTGACATGAATTTTAACACCATCAACACTTATGCTTATCTCGAGGTTGATCTAATGATCCATAAAATCCAAACTAAACTTATAGTTTTATTATATATATTTATATATCAAATATATATAAATATATATACTTTGTGTATTTTCACTAATAAATTCACTCATCATGCCTACGAATGTTCTCGAGTATGCACATTCATTTCACGACCCTCTCGTCGTACTTGGCGTACTGGCTATTTATTGCTTAATTACTTATTTTTTGATTATAGGCTTGTATTAATTTTCTATTAATTCCATAACCTATAAAATTCAGTAAGTATTTCAAACAAACACAAACCATCAAACAAACCTACGCACATGCTAATCGAGGTACGTTGGAATTAACTACGAGCCTAACTCGCGTTAATTAGGATTTAGATTAACACTAATCACCATCTTAAGGTAACAGGTCATTACATTCTAGGTTCAGCAAGCGTTGCCGCATCTTAAGACCTGAATTTGACTAGCGTTGTTGCGACTCAATGACCCGACCATATGGACCCACACTCGGTGGTTTGGACTACTTGGGTGCCTCTCTTTTTAGTTTACCTTACCATCATTTCTCGCGGTTTACATTCTTCGAGTCTTATTAACATGCACTTTATATTTCTTTTTACTTATTTAGAGCTAGCATGATTCTCGGACTGTTTATACTACTCATGCATTATTGTTTATATCATTTTGGCTTTACTTACATGAATTGTCTCATTTGGTGACAATTGCAGATCCACAGGTGAGCAAGGGCAACGAGCCGGTGATTGGTGACTTACTCTAAGACATCATAGTGTCCCTCCCCTTCTCATTTTTGTCGGTGTCTACGCTATTGTTGGTATTTACTTATTATTATGTTTTGAGAATACTTAGGTTACATTATGGGTTTGAGAGACATTTATGACATGTATATCATTTTTTTTACTTTCCGCACTTGATCACAAGATATAAAGGTTTATATATATGCAGGGTTCCACACATAGGTTGTACGACTCTTTCTTTTACTTGTTTAGTTGTTTAATTGGACAAATTGCTTCTGCTAAATCTAAAACTATTGCAAAACATTAATAAATCAAATTAAAATGATGAATTAACACATAATGATGGATATGAAGGCTAACTAAGCTTGCTTTAACCTCAAAGAGGCTGACTCGGGGGTCCATGTAGGCTTAAGTCAGGCGAGACCCAGTTTGTGGGGGAATTGGGGCCATTGCAAAAACCATTTATCATGTCATAAGTTCCTTCATAACTCAAGACCATCGTTAAACTTAGTGATCATAGATATGGTACCAAGGTGTATCAAAGCCGTTAAAACTCAATTTTCGATACTAAACTATATCAAAGCTATTCCTTAATCCAAATCACGAAAAAATATATAGAACTGGGCTCTAATACAAAGCTATAGCATCCCCTATCCCGTTTAGGGCATTACTCGGCCTGAAACCCTAACTAAACCCATTTACACTAGCCAATCTTAACTACAGGTAGCAGCCTTGCCTTCAGTACCTGATAAACTTAACTCGTATATTGATATCAAAATAAAATAAAAAATATACGGAGCGAAAAATTTAAAATTTTTTTTAAATACATACGATATGCAAAAATCTAGAGTTTATCAAATAAAACCTTGCTTACACAAAACCTCATAACTCTGTTATATTAAAATCATGTAACTCAAACAGAATATATACATACATACAAAAAGATGGTTTGTTACATTGTAGAGAAGACTGTATTGCTCTTATGCCTTTTTTTCCTTTTGCATAATTGTTGGGCTTTGAACCTAAAATATTAATTTTATCAAGATTTGATCACGTGTCGCGCGTGTCTGATCGTGAAACCTACATTTTCTCATTTTTGTTCTATTTTTAGGCTAACGGCGTAGTAGGTGGCGTTGTGGCCTTGAGATTGGCGGCGCGGGACACAAAACTACTCGAAAAGAAATGGCATCGTGGGTGGTGCCAATCACTTCAACATTTTGTTAAGATTTGATCACGTGTCGCGCGTGTCTGATCGTTAAACCGCAAGAATAATGGTTCGATTATAGTAATAATGTGATCATCTAATGTTGATTACATATATCGTTCTCAGTGAAAGGTTTATATGGATACTGTTCACTTAGTTAAGTTCACTTTATTGCTAAGAAGATATCTTTTTAATTGGTTTTAACTAAACTACTGTATTTTAAAAAACATGGTAAAATAACTTGTACTCTTATATTAAGAAAACTCTTACTTCACAACTTCACCTAGGTAATGAATGACTATGCTTTTGTATCTCCCTTCATTCATCTTAATTATGTGCATGCAATGCTCAATTATATAGACATATAACTCAACCTATTGTCATGGTGAAAAAGATCTTAATGTGCAAATTATAACTTAACCTATCCTTGTGAATAACATAAGTTACACATATCATTAAGTTCCAAATCTTTATGTTTATAACCACTTATGTTTACTATCCATGCCTCCCTAATGAATAACTATATATTGATGTTATATACTTTACAGTTGTATTATCCAAATCCGGCTTAAAAGCTCCAATGGCCATGGTAACTCCTAAAACCTCTAATCAACAAACACGTGATAAAGATGTTCATAGCATTACGTATAGAATCAATACAAACTCTAACAATTTCACTTTTTATATTTTACGATTCATTCAAACATCCTTTAGCATAGCATTCATACCATAAGATCCATTGATCCCTAAGATAAACAAACTACTCACTCATCATTGAAATCAACATACACATCATGGTATTCATTGCAATCAAAGATTGAATTAAATAACTTCAATTAAATCAAGGAAACAATACCGAATAGCTATAAGTGGAGTCTTCAATGTCTTATCCTCTAAAACTCTTCTTAATACTCAAAAAAAATGTAAAACTATGCTAATTGATGGTAATCTCTTCTACTAGGTCTATTGTTGTGTGTTTACCACATTCTAATACCTATTTATACCAATAAGACTTATCAGAATACAATTAGAAACCCTAGTTAACAATTCCAACCAAACTAGAATTCTTAACTTTCTATTTTTAATGTCTGGGCGCTGTCAATAAGTGTCCCACGCTATGTGTGTTAAGCTATGGCGCCGCCATAGCTTCGGCCTCTTATGTGAATTTCTCCCTCACGGTAGGCTCGCCGCTCTGTTTACATTCTTCCAGCGATATGTGTACAATACCACGGCACCACCACTGCGTCAACTCTATTGCACCACTTTTCTTGTCTTATATCCTTCTCCATGCATTGCTAACGCCTTGTGCACACTTTCTACGATATCAAGCCTCCAAGCCATGGCGTCAAGTGTACTTTTAAGCATTTTCTCCTTATTTCATCATGAAATCACTCCTTTGTCTCCTTTATACCTTATATGCCAGAAAACACATAAATATGATCCATTAGAGCTCATTCTGGGATATTTGTACCAAATATACTACTAAACTAACCCTATATATAGGTTTAATTAAACACTTATCAAATTCCCCCAAACATAGAATTTTGCACGTCCCGAGCAAAAGTGTATTCTTCTAAGTATTCTTACTACCACTCATTATACCTTAATCAGTTCACATAGTTTGTTGAGTATCCTTTAATTCAAATAAGTTCAAGTTAACAATCCGCTCAAGAGTTTTCTTTGCAAAAACTAATATTTTCAAGAACATATAGCTTTAACAACACATATAATTCACTTTCAAAACTCAAAATTAGTTCACAACCAAAACTATCATTACACACAAGTTTATGTCACATCAACAATCAAGTGGCAAGTATACAATCTCATGATTTCTCATTGAGCTCAAAAATTCACAAATAAGCATATATCATACTATTTTTGTAGACTTTAGTACTTCAAGAGTTCATAGGACTTCATTAGTTGGAAAGAAAACTTAACTCAACTAAGTTACTTGTACTCGAGCTAAATATTTTCATTTGATGAGTTTTGATACGCTTCTGCCTTTCTTTATATATATATATATTTTCTTTTCTTTTCTCCTCATATTTTCTACTTGTACGGTCCCTGCTCCTTTTCCTATTAATTCCATTTTTTCTCACTTTTTCCAACCTTCAAGTTATGTGCTCCTTTTCCTATAGAACTTATGGGACTTCCTATTTTACTTAAAACTCTTGTTAGAACTTCTCACTTTCACTTTATCAAGCAAGTTTGAAATCCAACTATTCACTAAAAATCACACCTATCTCTTCCCCTTTTAGTACTAATTATTTATTTGCTTTGTCCTCAAGTAAGACTCATGCTTATTATAGAATTCCTTAGAGATATAACATTTTCCACAAGAAGTGTTCTTCTTTCTTTTGTCTCAACTTTACGATCTTCCCCAACTCTAAGTTTCTAATCGTGAAATTACACCTTTGTTTGCTACATTTTTAATTTTTTTCAAAAATTTGAACACTTTTCATATCAACAAGATTCATGTATTCTTACTCATCATCAATTAAAGGCATGAACTTTGCAAATGAATTATTTTTTTACACCAAAATGAATTACTTATTTATTACATATTACTATATATAACCTAATCTATACTACTGATACATTTTCAAATAATAAGTAAATGAAAAAGATACACTACCATTCTTTCATCTTAACTGCTTTAAGAATAAGATTTTACGATCATACCTGCTGCGTTTATCCTTATTTCAACCCTTCTTACCACTTCCCATAGTGTAGTGTTGATGCCCCCAAACTTAAATCAAACCTTGTCCTCAAGGTTAGAAAATAAGCCTGAAACATATGTAAAAACACTAAACACATGAACAAAATAATATAACAAACATAAAAATGGATAAGCATAAAATTTAAACAACTAATAAAGTGACAAATTTCCCAAATGTTAAAAATAATTAGTATAAATGTATCATTCATCTCCCCAAAGTCTAGAGAACTCCTAAAACTCTGACTTTAGGACTGTGCATCCTCATCAACATCATTATCATCAGCTCTCACAAAAGATGATGTCAAAGGACGCTCCACCCTTCTGCTCTTCACAACGTCAGGATCAAACATGTAGTTCAGTGCTGCTAGAAAGCGAATAGACCTATCAGTAGGTCACAACCGTCTGCTCCTCTTGCATCTAGCTATTTCCCTCTGATGATGTGTAAATAACATGAAATTATGATACAGTCGGTCTTGCTCATATCTCAACAAGGCTCCACGACACTGAGCCATAACCTCTCTGTATTGTTTCCTTATTTCAGGAATCCACAGCCTTTGCTGTCGTGGAGTCAGGTCCTCAGGTGGTGGTGAAGGTGGTGAAAAAACTTCAAGACCATCCAAGTCCAACTCTCCTATCTGTGGGTCTACAAACTTGTAGCCCTTAGCAAATGCCTACTGGTGATCTTCCTCATCTCTGTATCTTTCATTTTCTAACTCTTGGGCTAACTCCACTATTGTTGATGCTGTTGTTGCTGCTTGATTCTCTTATTCCTTGGCTAACAATTGGGGCTCAAGTCTCGACTCTCTCTATCTTATCTTCAAAATCTTTGTATCCTGTTGGTGATTTCAAATTAAGGATAAACTCCTCATTTATTGTTTCTTGGGCCTATATATCAAACTCCTCATCCTGAATTAATTTTACTCCAGCCTTCAAGCACATTTGGGTTATTAGGATTGGAAACAACAATTTGTTGTCTATCTCAGTCAGGATAGACTCCCTAAAGTTCTTGTAAATGATCTCCCCACTTTGATCCTCCCATTATTAATAATCTCATACAAAAGAGCCGCCTTAGGCTTGTTGATCTCGCCCTGCTGAGTGGTCGAGTATAACGAAGCAACTAAAAAATAATGCCACAATCTAAAGACTTTCCTCACACTCCCCTTCTTAATGTGCTTCGACATATTCTCAGTTTCTATTATCCATCCTTGTTGCCCTTAGACAACCAATGCTTTCTCAATGATTCTAAAATGATTATAGGTTATATGATTTCTCATAAAAATCTTTCGGGAAGTTATGCGGATCTCCATTAATACTCAAATATTCTAACCCAAAGATGGCGTCTATGGAATGCTCATTAAAGGAGATTATTACTCCTCTCACCTAACTAGGTCACCTTTCTTACTAAACTTTGCATTGGCGTAGAACTCGTAAACTATTTCACACACTCCATAAACTGTGTTCTCCCTAAAATCCTACGTCAAATGTTCCCACCCCATTGCCTAGTAAAGTTATTAAATCTCTTATCATACTTAGCTTGTAGGTTTATTCCACTTTCGCAAATGAATTCTTTATGCTCAATGGCCTAATACCTCTCATTGTCCTCTCTACTAATATAGAACTGAGACTTAAAAGACATCCTCATTTGGATCCATTGAGGATGATGCCTCATTATCATTTGCCTTTTGTTAACTAACTTGACTTACTTGCACCCTTGTTCTTGTTATTTTCTCAATAAAAACTCACACAACACCATAATTCAACACGGGTCATCAAATCACCTAAAATCAAAATTTACATCCACAAGGGTCATTTACATGCCAAATAATTCAAAAGACATATACCAAGTCACCATAAGCTACATTAATGCTATAAATTTACACAACTTAAAATTCCTATCCAACATCGTAATTTTCATAATTCAAGCAATTTTATCAATAATATCCAAAAATTTTAAAGAATAACTAATGAGATTTTAGATTTACCTTATTGTTGGACTACTCTCTGTTGTAGATTACTCCTCCAAGCTTATTTCAATCAAAGTCCTCTCACTTTGCTCACAAACTAAAACTCTATTGCACTCTTAAATCAAATCTCCAAATCAATGCCCTAGTTCTCCTTCATGTGCAAATCCACAACACACCTTCTCTATTCACTCTTGATCATAAGGAACATTATTTTCTCTCTTAAAATTGCTCAAACTTGGGTTCTCGAGGGATGTATGCTTGGTTGGTGGTGTATGGGATAGGGTTCAACTGTGGAAAATATAGGTTAAAAGGGGATTAAAACTCCCTCCTCGACGCTGATGTCATGCCTTCAAGGGCATGATGCTGCCACAACATAGCCACAACGTCGAGGCTGGTATGAGCTATTTTTACTCATAGCTTGGCATCGTCCTGGCTTTGTCCTTGTTAGCTCACGACGCCGTGTGTATACATACGACGTCAACTAGTATGTATCTATAAATTTCAACTTTTTCATTAACTCTCTATTTGCGCTCTCCCGGCTTTGTGTATTACTACAAAAGGTGTCATGTCAGCGTGAAATAAACTGTATATGAAAAACTTCCATTAAAAATCACCCATGATTTATAAATGTACCAAACCTTAACAACTTAAAGTCCTTTGCTCTTTTATGCTCTTTGCTGAACTATTTGAGACTTTTCCATTCCAATGAATTTTAACCAAACAAATGATCTTTTCCTACGCATTTAGCATACAACTCACAAAAGTTAGAAAATTACTAAAAAGTTTGGATTGTTCTAGCTAAAGAAAATAAATAATTGAAATTTAAAAAGTGAAATTAAAAACCCTTGGGTTGCTTTTAGAAGCTCATTGTTTAACGTCACTAGCGGTATGCCTTTTCGCTCGTTTAGGCCGATTCTAAATCAAGATACTTTATTTATAGGTCGTAGATAACGATATCCTCTCCTATTCAAATGTACTTTTTGCCCTTCAACGAAGACAATCTTCTCGCTAGAATCATCCTCCTCGATACTCATTATGATAATTTTCTTCCCATGTGCAAGACCGCATTTGCAGTGTTCAAGAATGGCAGCCTAAGTATCATAGACACATCATTACCTATATTATGTTCCATAATCTCCAAATCAGTGATAAATGCGAATCTACCCACTTTCTCATGCACATTCAAGAATTTCCCAATTGTTTGTACCAAACTACCGTCAACTACGTATAAGTTTGTTGACAAATGATCTTCAAATCTGCTTGTAACATGTCCTTTATATGTCTTACATTGACTGGGGTTCCCATATCACTAAGATGTTTCTAAATCGATGCCCATCAATGCTCAATGGTATGCGTATATCTCAAGGATCTCTACTCCTAATTGGTTGAAGTTTCATTGTAAACTTGAGTTTTTTCGACTTCTTTGGAACAACCTTCATGCTAATTCCTCTCGGTGCTTGTTCAGAAGGTCCTTCATCTTATTGCTTAGCTGTCCATTATTTTACCCCTTTTTGTTATTCTTCAAGGCATTAATCCTTTGTTGCTTGAATCCTTTAAGTTCATCTTACCTCACTTTCGTTCCATAAAAGAACTTAACCCTCTAGGCATTTACTTTAAACGTCTTACCACTATTGCTCTAAAGATCGATATTCAATCCTTTTATCATGCCATTGCCTCAATTTCTCTTTTTATAATAGCATTTTCATATGCATCCAACCTACACTCATCCAGCTTCATCAATTGAAGTAATCCAACCTTTCCTCCAGCTTGAAGATTCAGGTTGAGCTTTTTTATAACCTAGCATGCTACACGCTCTAACTCTACTTGTAAGTGACATGCTTTTCCATACACCAACCGATACTGAGATGTGCCACTTGGAGTTTTGAATGTTGTTCGGTATGCCCATAATGTTTCTTCAAAATGGAAAGCCTAGTTTTATCTCTTGGTGTTAATTGCTTTTTCCAAGATCTGTTTCACTTCTCTATTGCTTATTTCAACTTTTCCATTTGTTTGATGATAGTATGCAAGTGAGGTTTTATGCTAAACCTCATATTTCATAAGCAAAATGTCTAAGGTTTTGTTACAAAAATGTGACCCTTCATCACTGACTAATGTTCTAGGTGTTCCAAATCGACAGAAAATGTTTCTCTATGAACTCAATGACAAATTTTGCATCATTGATTGTGCTTGCTATGGCTTCCACCGATTTGGAGACATAATCCACAGTTAATAATGTATATTGTTTCCCATTTGAAGTAGGGAATGGTCTAATGAAATAAATTCCCTATACGTTGAATAGCTTAGTTTCTTGAAAAGTGGTTTGTGGAAATTCATGCTTTTTAAAAATATTTCCTATTATTTGGCATTCATTGCAAGTTTTTATAAAAAATATATGAATCCTTAAATAGATTTTTCCAATATAACCCGTATTTTAACATTTTATTTGTCGTTCTTTGTACTCCGAAATGTCCCCCATTCGGGGATGAATAACAATCTTCCAAGAAGCCTGCAAATTCTTCATCTGCTACACATCGTCAAATTAACCTATCATTGGATCTTTGGAATACTTATGGCTCATCCCAAAAGTAAGAATTTACATCACTCAATAATTTCTTTCTTGTTGCATTTGTTAAATGTGGAGGTAACACACCGCACACCAAATAATTGACATAGTCTGTGAACCGTGGTGCATCTTTCTGAACCTCTACCTTGTGTATTTCTTCTAGTTTCTTTGTCTTTTAGACTGCCAACGAATGTAATTTTTTTGGTTTGTACATCACTTGCCTTTCCCTTGGTTCATTTGTTGTTGTATTGCTCATTATGTGTATAACATTAACATTCCCTTTGGGATTTGTAATAGTGTTACTCAAAAACTGCCCTTCCTTCCTTGAATTCAAAGTATTAGATAACTGACTGATCTGTCTCTCTAGATTCTTGATGGATTGTGTCATTTCATTATCCATCCTCTTTAGAGTTTGCTTCACATTTTCCATCTCATTCTCATTCTTCTATTGTTGTTCCCAATTTCGAATGGCTTGCAAGAGTCTTTCAATTGACTTCATTGAAGTCATTTCTTCAGTTTGGCCTAGCTTCCTTTATTGGACTTGTTGATCAAAACCTGGAGGTAGTTTAATGCATTATCTGGATTTCTATATGAGAAGTTTGGGTTATTGTATCTTTCATAAAACCTTTGAGGAGCCATTCCTTTCGGCCTGAAGTTGTTTCCATAGTTCTGGTTGTTCATGAAGTCGATATCTTTAAACTCCAATCCATGTTGCATGTCCAAGGGATTAGCCATAAATGCTTGGTGATAAATAGGTTAATGTAATGCTTGCACTTGTGGAGTTTGTTGTCCCGTTTATAGATTTTCCATCTAACTACTCAAGTTAGATAGTTGTGCCATGATTGATGCTTGTGAATTATTCTCACATACTCCTGCTGGCTTTCTCACTGTGGAACAAGTTTCTATTAAAGAATTTATAGACATAAGATCTAGAAGGTCTAATTCTCCATCTTCATCCTTGGTTAGTAGAAAACCTACCTTCCATGACATCCATTAATGTTCTGGTGTTGTGATTCATTTGATAGTAGAAGATTTATAGATGTGCCCATTTCATATATCCATGTCCTGGACATCTCCTTAGCATCTCTTTGGATCTTTCCTAAGCCTCACTAAGAGACTTGGCATCCTCTTGCTTGAGTTGGTTGATTTCCAGTTTTCTTTCACTGAACTTCACTATGGGAAAGAACTTGTCTAGAAATCTTTCATTTATATCCGCTCATGAAGTCATACTCCCTGAATTTAGTCCTTGGAACCAAGATTCGGATTTTCCACCGAATGAGAATGGTAAAAGTCTCATCCTGATTATCTCCTTTGTAACTCTAGTAATGTGCACAATGTCACACTTCTTAAGAAAATTCTCTACATGTACACCGTTGAATAGGCTATTATGCACCATGTTGATGAGAGACGGTCTTAGTTCGAACTTGATGGTGTTGGCTGAAATTTTCATCACTTCGTTGTATGTCTCTTGAACTTCCCATTTAAAGTAGTCTCGAAGACATCTCTATCCTCGCACTTTGTCTTGCACTACCAGATCACCTTCGGGTTGGTTATTCCATCGGCCCTAATGTTGGTTTCAGTTCCCCGTTTGATCCTCCGCCATCTTGATTCCTTTCTTTTTCTTTCCCTTGTTGGTTCTATCAGTTTCATGATTGTTGGGCACTAAGTCCTTCTCTTTTTTATTAGGCATGCACTAATTCTCCCTGAAAAAGAAAACACAAAAGATAAAGTGCAGATTGTCAAACTTGAAACTAAATTTTTTTCTTTTTTATTATTAGTTTTTTCAGAAACTTGAAAGTAAATTACTAAAAATAAAATCTTGACAATTTTGTAAACTAAACTAAATTAACGTATGGCTACCTATCCCCGGCAACGGTGCCAAAAACTTAATCATGAAACAACAAGTGTAACAGCTCGATTGTAGTAATAATGTGATAAACAAATGTTGATTATGGATATCATCTTCAGGGAAAGATTTATATGGACAATGTTCACTTAGTTACTAAGAAGATCTTTTTTTAATTGGTTTTAACTAAACTATATTCTAGAAAATAATGTAAAATAACTTGTACTCTTATATTAAGAAGACTCTTAGTTCACAACTTCACCAAAGTAATGAATTACTGTGATTTTGTATCTCACTTCCTTCATCTTCATTATGTGTGTGCAATGCCTAATTAGAATATATAGATTTCCTTAAGATTCACGTCAACCTACTGTCATGGTGGAAACTAGAACTCTACCTATTAGTGTCAATAACGTAAGTTTCATTTAGCATTAAGTTCCAAATCTTTAGATTCATAACCATTAAAACTTACTATCCATGCCTCCTTAATCAATAACTATCTATCGATATTATATATTTTATGGTTGTATTGTCCATATCCGGCTTAAAAGCTCTAACAACCATTGTAACTCTTAAAACCTCTAAGCAATAAAAACAGGATCAAGATGTTCATAACATTATGTATAAAATTAATACAAATTCTAACTATAATACTTTTTATATTTCATAATTCATTCATACTTCTTTTAGCATGACATTCATATCATATGATCCATTGATCCCTAAGATAAATAAACTACTCACTCATCATTTAAATCAACATACACATCATGGTATTTATTGTAATCAAAGATCTAATTAAATAACTTTAATTAAATCAAGGAAATAATACTGAATAACCACAAGTGGAGTCTTTAATGTCTTCTTTTCTTTAACTTTTTTTAATACTCAAGAACAATGTAAGCTTATGCTAGTTGGTGGTAATCTCTTCTATTAGGTCTATCGTTTCGTGTTTACCACGTTCTAATATCTATTTATACCTTTAAAACTCAATAGAATACAATTGGAAACCCAAATTAACAATTCCAACCGAACTACAGTTCTAAACTTTCTATTTTTTATGTCCCATCACATTCATTAAGTGTCCTACGATGTGTGCATTAAGCCATGGCAACGCCACAGCTTCGGCTTTTTTATGTGGATTTTCCACTCGTGGTAGGCTCGACACCTTGTGTACATTGCCCCGACGCAGTGTGTACAACACTATAACGCCTCCTTTGCGTCGACTTTACTGCACCACTTCTCTTGTCTTCTCTCCTTTTCCACACCTTTCACACGCCTTTCCCACGACGTCACGTCTCCATGCCACGCGTTGAGTGTACTTTAATGCATTTTCTCTTCATTTTATCATGAAATCACTCATTTATCTCCTTTATACCTTGCATCCTTAAAAACACGTATATACCATCAAGTAGAACTCATTCCGAGATAATTATACTAAAAATACTACTAAACTAACCCTATAAATAAGTCTAATTAAACACTTACCAGTGTAATAACCCATTATAGGTTACCAATCCTATTAGAATGTAGTAGAGGCAAGAACAAGGTCGAATTCACATGATTCACTCAAACTGAGTTCAATAAATAGAAAAGTACATCTGGGGGTTTTTGGAAGAGTGTTATTTAAAAGTCTACTAAACAAGAAAGTAAACAAATTGTAAATTAGAGATTAAAGACATAACAAAGTATAGGAGTCCACAATCTAGCTTTATGTTGTTTTCATGTCTTGTATCATTGACTTTGTAATATGGGTCATAAAATAGCTTCCCCAGATAGGCTATACGTGTTGGAGTCAGCAACACCCTAGTCCCTGTATTCTCCATAGATAGGGCAACCATTCTCTAAGTACTTCTTTTACTCTACCGTACAACCTTGGGTAAGCATTCTAAGATTTAACACGTGAACATAATTAGCAACTCTACGGGAACACCTCGCCCCAGACAACCTTGGGCAACCACTCTCAAGATTTAGCTTAGTTCTCGATGTTACTCGCCTAGCACGACAAGTGTGCCAGGTTTCTTGCTCTAGGTGACTGCCACTTCTTAGCCCAGTTGGTATTATGGACTCAACTTGATTGATAGTAGGTGAATAGGTTTATGCCTAGAGATTTACAATGAAAATACAAACTTTAAACTACCATTGAGACATCGTTAAAAATAGTCACACAAAGATATAGAACTGAAAAAAAACATTATTATTATGGATAATCTCAACAAGACACATAAAACAACCTACTACTGGCTAGAGAACATCATCCACGACCTAAGTATTAAAGAACCTAGCCGGACATGGCTACTTTGCCTTACTCTACTCTTAAATCACTAAATACAATGTATTTTCCTTCATATAGGTCTTTTCTTTATAAAACTTATAAAAAATAGGAACTATCTAAAAAATACAAAACTTATAATCTGCAATTCTAGAGTCGCCATGGCGCACGCTGTTATGCATGAAAGGCGTCGAGTCACAGCGTAAGTTCTTTATAAAAAGTCTTTGTCTTCAAGGTAGCTAAAACTTTTAAATCGTAGTTTAGCGTCGTGGGTGACACCTTCTGTGTTAATCTTGGCGCCATCAGTTCAATTCTAACGCCTTGGTGGCATTGGTGCTCCTCTAATAGCGCCATCCATTCATCTGCATGGCATCAAACCTACTACTGCTTTGACCAATAGTTTACTTCTTTTCTAGAATTGTCTAATTCATGCACAAATACTCAAATACCCTATAAATCTCCAAAGTAAACATATAGAGCCATAAAACACGACTTTGGACTTGATTTACGTAACAAAACACATATGAAAGAGTGCAAAAATAATGACTCATTAAATACCCCCAAACATAGAACTTTGTTCGTCCCGAGCTTAGGGTTATCTGACTACAACAATCAAATACACAATGAAAAAATTGAATGATGCTTTCCTAAAGACTTTATATTTACTTTGCAAAACAATAGAGTCCTTACAATCGAAACTTGGTCAATCGATTTAACAAGAGACTCAAAATTTTCAAAGGCTAGTCAACCTTGGTCACCATTCAAAACAACATTTTTTCAGGACTTGAAGCATTTAAAAACCATAACCTTTAACTTACTTATAGGTTTCCTAGGTCTCTTCATCAAGCAGTAGATACAAATTGATCTCTTTATTAGATGGATTCTTTTAAATGGACTTTATCACTACTTTTAGCTTATTTGCATATCTTTGCAACTTAAAGAGTCCATATGGCTTATTGGAAGGTAGGCCATTATTTAGTTCATAGCACTTGAAAAACTCACTTAAAATAGCTACAAGCATTCGAGCTAAATTTTTCTTTCTAGAAGTTCCTTTTCTTTTTTATAATTTTTTTTACCTTTTATTCAACTAAAGATCCTCACTTTCCCCTTTTATATGGTTTTTTATCGCGAGGTCCCTTCTCCATTTCCTGTGGATACTGATTTTTCATTGTTTTTCCAACCATCAAGTTCCCTGCTCCATTTCCTGCAGAACTTGTGGAATTCTTAAATTATTTAGAAATCTCATGTTAGCACTTCTCATTTTTGCTTAAGCTAAGTAAGTTCTCCAATGTTGAATCTTCAAGCCCATATTTTATTATAGCAATTAAGTCTACTTCTTCCTCTTACAAATGCTAGATCATTAACAATTATAATCTAAGTGGATTGGTCTTAGTTTCAAAATTTCAAAGATTTTGAATCCTGTAAAGTTAATTAGACCACCTACCCACATTGGTCCCATGTTATGACTTATCCTTACTCCAAGTTCCTATTTTGTTGTATGGTAGGTTTAAAAGATCTTCTACTTCTTCTAAGTCTGAGGGTAAATAATTTAACTAAGTTTTTACTCCAAAAGTTGAAAGCAAAGTTTCACTCGTAAGTTAGAATCCATAAAATAGTAAATATACTAAACTGACTAAAGCATGCTTGCATTATTGTACTTATTTCTAAGTAATGTTAAAAGTGGAAGATAAGAAATGGGATGAAAGGGAAGAACTACCATCGCGATTCCACTGAAGTCGCAAGTAAATTAAAAAAAAATTATGTAAAGCTTATAGATGCGGGTCTTCGACCAATGATTATGTCCAATGGTCCACTCACCTAAACACCCCCAAACTTATTTCAAACCTTGCCCTCAAGGTTCAAAATAAGCTGGGCATACGAAACATAAAAGAAATGGTGGAAATAGATGGATAATATATATATATAGAATTTAGTACAATATTTCATGCATGGTTAGGAAAATATAAAAAAACAAGTATTAAAATCGATTACTGGGCTACCTCATAGTAGCGCTTTTGTTTAACGTCGTTGGCTTGGCTAATTTACCTCCCCCTAGTCAGGGCCCAAGTCAATGACTTTAAAGTCAGCACGAAGAATCTAGCAAAGACTCGCTCTTCGTCATGTAAGATCTCAATGCTGTCTTGGAAGAGCTTCGTCCTCTTTCCTACCAGGTTGCTAATGCACCGCAACTACAAATCGATCAATGCTCTAGCTGTTGCTAAAAATGGTAATCATAACATAAGTGTTTTGCACTGGATATTACTTCCATTTAGCACATAAAATCTGTGACGAACAAGAAGTCTCCAACGCGAACAAATACATTCTCGGTGATCCATCTGGGTTTCTCCACCATCCTGTTAGGATATCTCACATTGGTCCCGGAATCACCAGTGATATATAATCTACACAGTTTGAAAATTCTCGATGACATTACATTCACTGTAGCACTTGTGTCACATAGCACCTTGTGGAACCTCTTGTATTTACAATTGCATTGGAGCACAATCTTCATAGGGTTCTTATCGGATTGGAACAGGTAATGCAGTATGTCAAGGGGTATAATTCTTTTCTCCTTGCTATGATCCATTCCTATGCATTTACTTCCTCATTCGAAAAGTTGCAAGTTCTTTAGAGGCCTAATACTTATCTGTGCACTGCTTTGTAGAGGCTATTCTATTCTTTTAGGGCAATTTCCGACTCTATTTCCTCCTGAAACTCCTCGATCCACGAATACATATCCGAAAACATCCTATTCAGAACAATAGTGGAACAAGCAAATAAAACATTCTGTCAAAGAATTCAAGATTTGTGGAATTTTAAAACTGACTACTCTTCCTTTATGCTCAACGGACACATATGCCTTGACTAAGTCAATGTTGGCACTGCATGTTCGCATAAAGGGCCTACTATAAATAGTCAAGAATGACCTAGACTTGTGTGACTTTATCATGTCAATGACGTGAAAGTCTGCAAGGAATTTCAAATCCCTTTCATGTACCATTAAGTCTTGGATTACTCCTTTTGAAGAGATATCCTTACCATCAACAACATGAATTCGAGTCTTCATCTCAATCAACTCACCATCCCCATCAAATTATGAAAATTTGAGGAGATTAAATTAATTAATGCTCCTAAATCAAGCATTACATTTTCCAAATAGATTTTGCCTAATGTGCAAGGGATACTTACTACCCCTAAATCGACAAATTTAATTAGGTTGTTGTTGGGACTTCCCTAAGGTTTAGGTTGGCCATCTAATTTGTTTTCTCCTAGGGTAATGATTTTGTCGACCTCATTCTTTGAGGCGACACTATCGCAAACAATAACTTTCACTTGCAAATTTGGCAAGTTAGTACCCATATTTGGAATGGGGTAAGGTTACGAAGGAAATTTCCCAATTTCCTAAAATCTTCCCAGTTGTTGTAAAATTTGGCCCACTTGGACCTCAAGGTTTAAGATCATGGCATTTATGTCACTAAGAGCTTTCTTAGTGTTTACCTTGAACTGGTTGATATTTCTAGCAAATTGGCTTTGTTAAGCTGCTAGAGTTTTAATCATGTTCTCTTGTGAGGAATGACCAATCACTGGCTTAGGAAATGGTTTTCCTCTAGAGATAAAAAAATAATAGTTCTAGTTTCGAGGCCAATAATGAAGTAAGGTTTGTTTCTTAACATTGCTAGATTGTAGGTATTTCCAAAGATCGAGTTTGCCCATGGAATTGGTTACCTATGATATTGACCTGCGGATGTTCCTCAAATAGAGTAGGACATTCATCAGCTGCATGGCTTGTAGTTGAGCAGAATCCACAAGCATGCGTTTGGCCATTAATCAGGAGACGTTCGACTAAGGAAGTCAACTTATCAATTTTCTTGTCAGTGGAGCTAGAAGTAGCGCCAACTGATGAACTTCGACTGACATCAACACTAATATCCCTATATAATTGGGACTGTTGTGTTATGTCCTTGTATAGTTATTTCATTTGCGCTGGGGTTTTTTCAGGAATGTGACCACCACAAGCACTATCAATCATATGTCATTCTAAGGGGGTCATGCTGACATAGAAGAACCGAACAATGGCCCTATCCGATTTTCCATCCTTTGGGAAATTGGCAATTAGGTGCTTATAACGGTCCCTATAATCACCAAAAGACTCACCGGTCTTCATCTTATTACTAAATATCTCAGATATGAGTTAGGCTACCTTATCCTCGAGGAAATATTCCTTTTGGAAATCATTTATCATGTCGAGCAATGAGTTAATATAGCTAGGGCAAAGATAAAAAGGGTTATTGTTTGGCCTTATCCTTTAAGCAGAATGGGAAAGCCCTAAGCACAACTGCATTCTCTGCCGCTTGAAGAGGTTTCATACACTGGAAACTTGTCTGAAACTCCCTTAAGAATGCCACCGGGTCTTCCATGCTATGGAAGGTGGGCAAGAAGCGAATAAAGTTAGACTTAAGTTTCAAAAGCTTCTTTTTTCAGTGGAAAGTTTATGCATAGGGGATGTTGAGTAAGAATATTTTATAGATCTTCATTGATGCGCCTCATGGTAATCTGGCGATCCCCACTGGCGTGGCGATCGTCGTTGGCTATAAAAGATTGGGAAAAACTAGACTCTTTATTTACAGTTGCCCTAGCCAACCTCTGTTAGTTATGTCAATTTCTGAATCAAAAGGTAATAGTGAACCAGTCGATTTAGATCGAGTTATCCTACCATGCATTGACTAGTAGACTCAAAGAACAAAACAAAAACAAAAAGAAAATAAAAGTCAAACTTAGTTTGGAATGGAATCCCTAACAACGACACGATAATTTGATCATGTGTCCTGTATGTCAAATATAACTCGTAATAAGTTACCAATCCTACTGGAATGCAGTAGAAGCAAGAACATGGTCGAATCCACAGCTCAAACTAAGTTCAACAAACAGAAAAATAAATCTGGGGGATTTTTGAAATAGTTTTATCTAAAAGTCTACTAAATAAGAAAGTAAATAAGTTTCCATAGATAGGCTATACATGTTGTGGTCACCAACACCCTAGTCCCCCTATTTTTAATAGACAGGGAAACCTCTCATTAAATACAAACTCTAAACTTCCATTGACACAAGTTAATGGGTTTTACGCCTAAATAATTGCAATAAATATACAAACTCTAAACTTCCATTGACACATCGTTCAAAACAACAACATAAATATAGAGAATCAAATAAAACAATATTATTACAGAAAATCTCAACAACACATAGAAAACAACCTACTACTGGCTAGAGAGCTTCATCCATGACCTATGTATTAAAGAATCTAGCCAGACATGGCTACTCTACCTTGCTCTGCTCCTAAATCACTGTGAATGCAATATGTTTTCATTCATAGAGGTCCCTCATTTATATAGGTAAGACTGAGTACAAGAATAGGAAAGCCCATTAAAAAAGAATCTTCTCAATCAAATACAAAACTAATATTCTGCGATTCTAGCATCGTCATGACGCTGCCATTATGTATGGATGGCACTGGGTCATGGCGTGGGGTCTTTACAGAAATTCTTGGTCTCCAAGTAAGCTGGAACATCTAAATTTGAGTCTAACGCTATGGATGACGGCGACTGTATTAATCCTAGTGCTGACAGTTCAATTTTAAGGCCTTGGTGGCGTCACTACTCCTCTGCTGGCACAGTTTGTTCATTTGCACGACGTCAATAGTTGACTTTTTTCTCAAAATTTTCTAATTCATGTACAAATACTTAAATACCCTGTAAATCTCCAAAGAAAATGTATAGAGCCTTAAAACATGACTTTAGATTTGATTAACATAGCAAAACACCTATGAATGAGTGCACAAATAATTACTCATCAAGGTTAACCTCTTTTTCCATGAAACCTTGGACACCTCAAATCACGTCCAAAACAAACAAGGGGGACCATAAGTGGGTCATACACTTGACAACTCCTCCAAATAGATCAACACCACCAAATCTTATGATTTCGACATAAATAGCAATAACAACAACAACAGCTTCAACTATAACAACGACTGCAAAACACAAACCACCAACTACCACCCCTTGACAAAGTAACAAATGAACCTCCTAAGTCTTTCCAACACCCTGGAGTTCATGGCCATAACCACCATGACCTATACACACACCAATATCGTCCTAACTCCCATAAAAAAAATGAATGAGAAAGAGAAACTTACCAGGCTTTCCTATGAGAAATACGATTTCTCTTTCTTTCTCTCTATGTGTTTGTGTGAAGACGATGATGGCGATGATGGTGATGAGGATGATAGTGATTGTAGTGATGGAATTATGGTGGTGGTGGAGAATATGTGGAGACGATGTGGGTTTGAGGGAGGCAATGAGGACTGAGATTATCCTTATCTCATTAGTTTACTTATAAACTGAACTAGCCACCTCCTCCTCAGTCACCTCATGCTCTAATTTCATTATCCACACAACAATTATCTCATGGCGAATCAAATGGTTCGTAGCCTAAAGTGACACGAGTACTAATGTGACACCAATCTTGGCACGCCATGCATCTCGAGGCCAATCTAATGATTCATAATTTTCAATTGATTTGATATTCAAATTATAGGTTATATTAATTTGTTAAAAAATGTTGCACAAATGCTAAACATTACATAAACCCATGCATATACTAATTGAGGAACACTAGACTTAACCATGAGCCTAACTTGGGTTAATTAGGATTCAAGGTTAATGCTAATCACATACTTATGGTAACGGGTCATTACAAAGGTGCTTACTAATCACATGCTTTCTCGGCTTAATAGGCACTCTATTGGATGGATAACAAAAAATGGGGTAGATTGGGGCTTAAAATGGTTAGATTTGGTGGTTAGGAACCCTTTTTAAAAATTACATTCTGGCATCTAGTGACGTACAATGAAAGTCACGGCACTGGGAATCGATGTGATAAAGTCCCTGATATAATTAGAACATTATAAAAATGCCCTCCAGATATTTTCAGTGCCCTACACTTTACTAAAATCATTAGGAATCGGAACACTTGAATTTTAGAATACTTTACATCTAGAATATCCCATTGGCACTGCCCAACACCTTACATGTATTCTCAGAGTGCTAGGGATCGCCAAATCAAGAATTAAAAAAATTCTACAAGTATTTTCAAGTATGAGTTGTGTAGGCCATCATGAAAATATATCAAATTAAATTGTATTTGACTTGAAAAACATCGCCCAAAAGATTTTTGAACTTTGGTGCTGCAAATATTCATTCCACATTCCCCACAATCACGAAATTTTGCAAAAAATTAGGAAAATAAATAACTTTATTTAAATTATATCCAACAGTATTCAAAACTAAACAATTATTCAAATTAAACAAAGGAAACTCTTAAAAGTAGGGGCTGCCTCCCACAGAGCGTTGGTATTTAACATCAATGGCTTAAAGTTACCACTATTCTTGGACTAATTAGTGTCCAAATCGATCACCTCAATTGGTCATTTCTTACTGACTTGATTCGATTTTCTTCATTTCTTTTGTCATTTCACAACCCTATCTTCCTTCATACAAAGCCTACTATGAGTATATAAAACTTCCTCTTCATCTATCCTAAGCATTGTCACTTATCTATACACGTCAATGGCTGCCTTTGATGTGAAAACGAATGGCATTCCAAGGATCATGGTTCCAGCTCCATCAACACCACCGTGTATGATGGAAAAGTCAATCAGGAACACTAATTCTCTAAATTTCATGTGCACTTTCTTCCTAATTCCTATTACTTTAGACTTCGTACCATTTTGCAAGTAGTGCAAACTTAGTTGGGGTCCTATTGGTAATTGATTTCAAGGCTATTCTTAAGTAGTAACATTCTCCAGATAACATTCTCTGAAGCTCTAATGTCAATGATGGTTGATCTTACTCTCATGTCCCATTTCCCTATCCTGCAAGTTATCCTAATGCTTTCCAGAGTGTTTGACTTATAGCGCATCGTATACATAAATTATGGGTCATTCACATCATATAACACCCAAGCCCTTGGGTATCCTTTATTTCTTTTCATCTTTCTTTTTTTTTCTCTTCATGTCTCTAGCATACATCTCCTTCAAGCCTTGTAAAAGGTCGTTCTCAACATCCTACAAATCATCATTAGAGGAAGATATTGCACATATAGTGGATATGTTAGTAGGTAAGTTTTGTAACCAGGAATAGAGAACGAAATAAATGTACCATGATACTCTAATTAAATTGAACCATTGAAAAAGAATGCTAGATCTTCAATTTATGATCATGAATAGAAGAGTAAATTGATGATGAATTAATGTTAACCGACGATCGTAGATCAAACTTGGCATTTTATACTCGACTGCTTTTTATCATGCATGTAAAGCTGAAAATACCTAGATCCTCATATATATTAGGTGCATCAGAGTTACCTTTATCAATTTCCTTATCCTTTCCCTCAGTTTTGCTAACTTTCTCAATCAGTTCACAAATGGGTTCATCCTCCAGCTTTACTGATTTACTTTCCTTGGCCCCAGTCGATTCCTCAGCCTCTTTTTCGTCCATTATCTGCTCGTGGTACCCAGCTCTACTCATAATTCTAGATGGATAGAGTCTCTGCGATAATGATGTTCAGTGCTTGGTGGACTTTGACCACCCTTTACTTGAATGATTCTTCTCAGCTTCTTCCTCAGCTAATTGTGCCTTTCTCTTAGCTCTAGCAAGTTTGGATTTGAATTCGATGTTGGTCTCAACTACTAAGATCATATTGACATGCAAAACAACATTCACATGTGCATTCACATTTGGCTTTTTCTTTGATAGCAGTTTGCCTTAATTTTGACTTGTCCTATCTAAGTAAACATGTTTGATAATATGGAATGCAAATCCTTTATCTATGAATCTGACTTGGCTTGATATTGTTGTTGAGCCACAATCATTTGCTTTATCATTTCCTAAAAAGTATACCCTAGCCAATGAGGTTGTTGGGTTAATGGAGCTTGTAGCACTAGTCTTCCTTTAGAAACAAAATTCATGTAGTTAGGATTTTTGGGTCCTTAACTATAACTAGGATAATTGTTTATTTCTCTGCTATTATTGTAGTCAAGTTGTTGTCAGTACTGACCCTTAGGAGGTCCTGAAGATTTTCATGCCGCATTTACTTGATTGGTATCCTCAAAAAGTTGAGGACATTCATATTTGTAGTACCCTATCTCAGAGCAATTCCCACAAACCTAAGCTTTTCCTTTCACTACAAAAAATCTCTTCATCATTGATTTCAGCTCTAAAACTTTACTTTCCAGTTTTCACTCCTCGTCTCTGGAATGGCCATATTATTTTGGTTGTTAGGCATCTACTCAATGTGTTTATTTGCCTTTGTAGGCGTGATATTATGGAGACTCCTATTACAAATTGTGTCTAGTAGCCTTTTTTTCATTGTACGTAAGGCCATAATAATAACTCTCTAATAAATACTTCTCACTGAGACCATATTGAGGGCATGCATGACACAACCTCTTGAACTTATCCCAAAAATTTGATAAAGACTCTTCATCTCTCATCATAATGAGTGAGATAAGTCTTTTCAACTAAGTTGTCTTTTTGGCATTTAATTATCATGAAACTTTTGATGTAACTCATTCCAAGTTATGATAGACCCTGTTGGCATATGGAATAGCCAATCTTGTGCAGTATCGTTCATACAGAATAGAAAATTCTTCAACATCACCATATCAACATCAACAGTGGAAGGCTTTATCCATACCACAACCATTTCAAACTTTGTGAGGAACTTTTGAGGAACCACACTTTACTTCTCATAGAAATCAAGTGGCGTATGAATCAATCATAACTTCAACTCAAACTGTCCAATGGCAGCTGGATATTTAATGCATAGAGGAAATGAACCTCCCCAATGTTGTTTCGCCTCTCTAAATTTAATTTCATGTTCCTATCTTTGGTCTTGCTAGATGTTCTCTAGAATTCTTTGCAACTGGAAGACTCGGCCCTCTCCCATTTTCTTTCATAGTCTCTCGTGGCCTTCCTCTCCATCTATTAATTATGTTCCTCTTTCTATATGTCCAATCAACCTTCGAGTCAAGTGGAACCAAAGAGTCTACCAAAAATCAGTGATAGTGATTTGTAACCATAAAACAATACAAAAACCTTGAAAACGACTACAACAAAAATTGTTAATGTGACATCCAAGAATTTTATAAACTCTATTAGGATGCTAATTAAGTATTTTTTAGATTCAATTTGGAATTTAAGTATCCGTGATGGGACCCATGTATTATGGAACAAAAATCATAAGTCTAAATATTTTTTTGTGTGTCGAGTGCCTATTTGATGTATTATACTATATTCAGCGTGAAATAGGGTCAAGTTGAAGTGTATACGTAGTGTACACGAGTTTCGGAGTGCGTTGGGAATATTTCTTAATTTTGAACAAAATTGGGGTATTTTTTTGGAATTTAATTTGAACCTAAAAATAAGATATAATCAAGGGCGCCTAGTGATACGCAAGGTCGAGAGTGACAAGCGTGGGATATGCAATAGTGTGCACGCTCGAGAATGGTCGTTGGCATGCATGGCGAATTTATAGCTGCGAAAATTCATTGGTGTATATATTTATATATATAATATAGTTTATATATAAATATATATAAATCAATCCTATAGTTTTATTCAAATAAAAGTATACATTGGAATCGCATCGAGATACATGTAGTGTGAGCATCGAGGAAGGGAATGATTTGAACATATGATGTTAAAGGGATTGTCCATGCTTCAAGATACATGCAACCACATCTCAATGATAATCAATGCATATGTGTAGGCATGTGTCAAGATTTGGTGTCACATTAAGGAATATGACTTTATTTCATGCCTTTTGGATCTTCCTCGAGATTCGTCTGTGCGAATATCAAGAAAAGTTATTTGATCTCATATAAGTCGTGATAGGTTGGTTCATAGCAATAAAGATCGGCCTCCAGATATGCAGCACGTATCATGAGGAAGATCAAAATATAAAGTTAAAAGGACAACCATTAGATTTGCCTCGAGATTCACATTCATATTTATCCCAAATACAAAACAGAACTGCCTCCTCAATTCATATTTCAATGGAGAGATTGAAATAGAGGCAGTGAGAAGAGGAAATCAATCGAGAGAGGGTGAGGGAGAGAGAAAAATAGAGAGAGAGAGAGAGAGATAGATGGATAGATAGATAGATAGATAGATAGATAGATAGATAGATAGATAGAGGAGATGGGTAAGGTGAGTTGATTGTTGTCGATGATGTTCAGTTGTTTATTGATCTTTGTTGTTGTGGTTTGTTGTTGATGTTGTGATTGTTGGTGAGGTGAGGTAGACTAATGTGATGAGGATAGGGACCCTGCCCAGATGTGATTCCAGGTTAGGCTTGACCCAACCCAATCGAAAAGTTTAAAAAAATGATGTTCAATGAACTCTTGAAGCAGAGGAATAGAGGAGGAAAAAGATCAGATTTGATCTCCAAACCAGACATAATCGGGTCTGGTTTAGGGTTCAAACATCAATTAAAAAGAAAAAATAAAAAGAAAATGCTAGAATTTAAAAAAAAATTCCAGAAAAAGGGAAAATTGTTTAAAAGCCTAGTCAAGGTTAATTTTTTATTCTGAACCATAATTTGTAGCCAAAATTGAGATCCAAACATCCGAAGAGTTAATTTGGAGTGATTCCATGTTTTTACGACTTGAGAATACCAAAATAACTTGGAAATTTATTGAAACATAAGAAATTGGAATAGGGAATTTATTCAGATTTCTCAATATTTTTGGTAACGTCAAAGATTTTAAAACCACTCGGATCAAAGATCGAGAAATAGGTTCAAAGTATGTGAAAGCTGGGAAACATTCTGTGAGGCTTCGTAACCAACTTTAAGTTGGTTTGGTGGTAAGTAAACCCTACAACGATCTTTACTATTAATAAAAAGAAGCAGTTTAATTTCTTATAAACATAACGTTTGAAATGTTTTTCCCTAACCATCTCAACTCCGATTTTCACTTTGCAATCTCTAAACGACATATTTTTTCTAGTTTCTTTCTACTAAATTGTAAAGCATCACAAGATGGTCAGTTTGAGCTAAGTTAATGCAGTAAAAATTATATATTTGGCTTAAAACTTGATAAATTCTCAATTTATGAAATTTTTTGGACTAAGTGTTTTTTCATAAACTCCATCTGGGATTTTAATGGCAACAAACAAAGTGAAATTGTTCTAACGAGTTTCTTCAATGCTTCAGAAGATTAAACTTTGTTAAGAATCACAAGTTGATAAGAAAAGTCAAGTTTGCACAAGTTTACAAGCCAAATTTGTCAAAATGAAGTCAGATAAGCTAAAGACTAGGCTCATACAAGGATACAAGGATAGGAAAACTCATATTATCAATTGTACAACTTATGTATGGTACATAATTTCAAGTTTACAAGCCAAATGCATTAGAATCATGCATTTCATGTAATTTGGTTTCTCAAGAACTTAAAATCATGAATTTCATGATTTTTAATTTCGCAAGTTTTAAAAAAATTTAAATCATGCAAAAATGCTTTACAATATGTATTTGAGATGTACAAACTGTTGGAATTGATTTTGGTTGCACCGGTATGTCTTTGGAAGGTTTTTGAATCATTATAAAAAATATTTATAGAAAAGCCCCTATATGTTTTATGAAACTAGAAGTTTTGATTTTCGTAGTTTGTGAAATCATTCGGGATGTTAAAACATGCTTAATGGACCCTGTTAAACATGTGTGAAGTTTTTTCAGAGGTTTAATAGAGTCGTAGGACCATTAGGGAGTCGATTTGCCAATTACCAAAAAAATATTTATTTTCAGGCCTATGTCCTTAGCATTCTAGGTAAGCCTGATAGCGCGCTAGTTGTACATAGCCCGCTATATAGGCTACCTAGCGCGCTATGCAAAGTTCTGACAGCTTTTTGAAAAAAGTTGAATCTCCATCTTTAATTTGAGCTTGGGGATCATTTTGGGCCCTTGGAACATATGTAACGATCAAACATTGATAAAAAGGGTTTGTGAACAAAAATCTAGCACAAATGAGTGTAAACTTGGATTTTCGAGAGTATGAGAGCAAGAGTTGTGTGTATTGTGTTCTAAATGGTTTGCTAGAGTTCACATTCACTTGGAGAACTTTGACACCACTGATTTGTCAATCAAGGATATACTAGAGAAATGTTCTAAGCCTAGCAACTCGCATTCCAAAACTAATATTTTGATATCAAACTCGGGGTTGTATGATTTGTCGATTTCTTACTCTATTTGTGCTTAATCTATACTTTTTTATTAGAGTTTTGTGTGAAAATCATTTGTAGTGTTATTGAACACATTTGTCTTGGGTTTTTCACTTAAAATTGATCCTATAAACCTTAGGACTAATTTGAACAAGTTGTTTCTCTTAATCTTGATTTTCTACAAAACTACTTATTCACTTGATTTAAAACCGCATTTATTTTAATCAATCTCGATTTCCCAGTATCTTGGCTAAGATTTGCGCATAATTGTTGAATTTATTGTTATCATAGTTGTGTTCATACTTTCATTCATTACAGTGGTTTAGCTCTAGGAGGCTTGTAAGATTCAGACTTATTACTGCTTTACTTTGTAAGGCAAAACTTTTATTGTATTCATCAAACTATTGATTTTAAGACTTAGTGGGATCTAAGTCAAGGGAAGTCCTAGTTGAGGCTTGGTGGAAAGACCCAATTCACATTTAGGCATTCTAGGCTTGTAAGCTTAGGTTGTAACACTTATTGATAATATAAGGGGGTTTAAAAGTCATAACCGGGGAGGTTAGGTAGCTGATGAGTTAATAAATATGCACTTTTATATAGGTGTTTAGCTATGTAAATCGAGTCCAAAGTTATATTTTATGGGTCTATATGTTTACTTTGGAGATTTGCAAGAAATTTAGTGTTTCTGCTTGAATTAGACAAATTTGAGAAAGAAAGCAAAGTTCGGTCAAAGTTCAGCAGGTTTGACGTCGCAAAGATACACGCACGTCGTTAAGGAGGCACGACGTCAAGAAGGTGTCATTGGAAAATACACACACGGCGTCAAGTTAATACGAACGACGTCAACTTTACAACAGACGACGCCAGTGATGGTGCCATGACCAAATTTAGAAGTTTCAGACTAACATGACGACCAAGACTTTCTAAAAAATGTTACACCGCCATCCGTCGGCGTTTCCACATAATGGCGGTGTCACCGACAGCGGCAGATTTGTAGAATATAAGTTTTACAATTTTAGAAGATTCTTATTTCCTGAGCTTTCTTATTCTTGTACCCATGCTCACTTACATAAAATAGGGACGTATATGAACAAAAACACATTGTATTTTAGAGTGATTTAGAAGTAGAACATGGTAGAGTAGCCAATAGTAGGTTCTTTAATACCTAGGCCGAGGATGAAGCTCTCTGGCCAATACTAGGTTTCTTTTCATGTCTTGTTGAGGTTTTCTTTAATAATATTTTTTTGTTTAAGTTCTCTATTTTTATGTTATTGTTTTTTCACGATGTCTCAATGGTAGTTTATAGTTTGTATATTCATTGCAAATCTCTAGGCATAAACCCAATAACCTGTTATCAATCATGTTGAGTCCATGATACCAACCACATTGAGAAGTGGCAATCAACTAGAATAAGAAACCTGGCAGACTTGTTCTTTTTGGTGAATAACTTTGAGAACTAGGTTGTATTTTGAGAGCGGTTGCCAAAGGTTATCTAAGGGCAGCTATTCCCACATAGCTGCTAATGTTGCTCACGTACGAAATTTTAGGAGTGGTTGCCCCAAGGTTGTATGATGGAGTAAGAGAAGTATTTAGAAAGTGGTTGCCCTATCTACTAAGAATAGGGGGATTAGAGTGTTGATAACCTTAACACCCATAGCATATATAGGGGAACTGTTTTCATACTATTTAAAAAAACCCCCAAATTTTCTTTTCAATTTGTTGAACTCAGTTAGAATGAATCTTGTGGATTCGACCTCGTGCTTGCCTTTTCTACATTCAAATAGGATTGGTAACTTTATACGGGTTATATTTGACATGTGCGACATGTTATCAAATTTTGGCATCGTTGCTAGAGATTAGATACCAAATTAAGTTTAACTTTTATTTTCTTTTTGTTTTTGTTTTGTTCTTTGAGTTTACTAGTTTATGCGCGGTAGGATAACTCGATCTAAATCGATTGGTTTACTGTTACCTTTCGATTTAGAAATCGTCAGAAACCACTAGAGGTTGGTTAAGGAAGCTCTAAACGAAGAGTCTGATTTTCCCTAACCTACTATGGCAGATGAAGTTTTCCAAGCTGGCGCGGATCACCAGATTACCTTTGTGGTCATCAATGAAGATCTCTAAAATCTACTTACTCAACATCCGCTATGCATAAACTTTCCACCAAACGACGAAGCTTTCAAGCTTAAGTCTAGCTTTATTCACTTCTTGCCTACGATCCATGGCATGGAGAGTGAAGACCCGATAGCCATCTTAAAAAAGTTTCAGACAAGTATCCAGTCTATGAAGACTCCTCAAGCGGAAGAGAATGCGGTAAAGCTTAGGGCTTTCCTATTATACGTAAAGGATAAGTCCAAACAATAGTTGTTTTATCTCCTCTATGGCAGCATTAACTCATGGCATGACATGATAGATGAATTCCTTAGGGAATATTTCCCTGAGGATAAGTAGCCTAACTCATCTCTAAGGTATGCGGTATCAAGATTAAGACCGGTGAGCATTTTGGTAAATATTAGGACCGCTATAAGTGCCTAATTGCCAATTGTCCACAACATGGCCAATTCGACAGGGCCATTATCTGATTCTTCTATTTCAGCATGCCCCTTCTAGAGAGGTATATGATTGATAGCGCTTGTTGTGGTCACATTCGTGATAAAAACCTTACACAGATGAAACAACTCTACGAGGACATAGTGCAAACAATCCCGATTATATGGTGATATTGGTGTTGACGTTCGCTTAAATATGTTAGTTGGAGCTACCACTACCTCCACTTAAAAAATAATTGATCAGTTGATTTCCCTAATTGAGCATCTTTAGAGCATTGGCTAAACACATGTTAAATCTTATGGATTCTGCTAAGCCACAAGCCTTGCAACTGATGAATGTTCTACTCTATTTAAGGACCATCAGCAGACCAATGTTATAGGTAACCTATTCCAAAGGCAAACTCGAGTTCCCTTCAAAAATACCTATAATCAAAGAATGGCATGGAACAACCCTAACTTCAATTATGGGCCTCGAAACCATAACTATCTATTATTTGCTCCAAGAGGAAAACCATTGCCTGAACCAGTGACTAGTCATTCCTCATTAGAGGACAAGATTAAATCACTAGTGGCACAACAAAGCCAATTTGCTAGAGGTGTCAACCAGTTTTAGATGAACACTAAGAAAGCTCTTAGTGACACAAATGTCGTGATCCGAAACTTAGAGGTCCAGGTGAGCTAAATTGCACAACAACTGGGAAGATTAGTTGAGGAGGGAAAGTTGCCTATGCAAACTCGCCCAAATCAAAACGCTAGTTCCAATGCTATTACACTTTGTAGTGGCAGAGGATATGAGGGACCTAAATACCCAGATATACTACCCACCGTAAACGAACCATCCAAAAAATAGGAAAATGAGGTTAAGATCTTAGGACCAACCCCTTAACAGAAGGAAGCTCCTTAAATGGAAGCTTTGCCTGTTTACATGATCAAGCCTCCCTTTCCCTAATGCTTAATGATATATAGAAAAAGGGAGGAAGAGAAAGAGATTTTCGAGACCTTTAGGAGAGCAAAAATTAACATTCCACTTCTTAATGCATTAAAAAATGTTCCTAGGTACCTTAAGTTTCTCAAGGAGCTCTTCACCAACACAGGAAGATTGAAAGGCGACGAGAGGATTTAAGTGGGAGAAACAGTCGAAGCCATCCTAGAAAAGAAACTTCCTCATAAATGTAAGGACCTCGCGATGTTCTTGGTGACTTGCATTATAGGGGATATCAAGATTCAAAGGGCGATGTGCGACCTTGGTGCTTCAAAAAATGTGATGCCTCTATCCATCTATGAGAAATTCAAGACGGGACCTTTAGAAGAAACAAGTAACATGATTTAATTAGTAGATCGGTTGGTGATCACACTGGTAGGTGTATTAGAAGACGTACAAGTATGAGTAAACGAATTCATATTTCCTACAGATTTCAACATAGTAGACAAGAAAGATGTGGAACAATTCCCAAACTCCTCATTCGTGCTCCTTGGAAGGCTATTCGTGAAAACTGCAAGGACAAAATTGACATTTTAGATGGAACTCTCACCATAGAATTCAATAGCAAGATGATCAAGTTTAACAGCTATGACGCTATATGATTTTCAAGCGACGTATCCTCAGTCGAATCTGTAGGAAACAAGTAAAAATCATCACAAGAGCATAGGAAGGAGGCTAAAACAAAAAAAAAGGCAAGAAAATATCTCCCTATTACTTTGGTTTCTCGAGGCATCTTCATGATCAAATCTCCAGTAAAACCTACAAACAGGGCCTTCCCCCATTCCAAAACCCTCCATAAAAAGGAAAAGGAAAGAATGGAGTGGAGGCCTAAGAGTAAAGGGATAAAAAATCATAAAAGAACCCCTAAGAAGGCGTAAGACAACAAACCCATTCAGGTATCGGTGAAGATAAGGAACCTCGTATACAAGCAAGCTTCGATCAACACTAGAGCCACTAATATTGTAATTCCACAATCTTTTTTCCAGAAGACTAAACTTAAGTTTAATGTTTCAGGAAAGTTTTCGATAATAATAGGATATGGTAGCTGGGCTAGAGTGGTGGGACGAATAAAAAAAATGTTTATACACAAATTGGTAAGTTCTCTTATAAGATTGATTTTACGATTTTTCCAAATTTACATGAAACCAACCCTCCCTTGATATTAGGGCGACCCTTCTTGAAAACTTTTTGTGCATTAATCGACATACCCCAAAAAATAGTTATGCTAAAATGGTTTGATGAATACATGCTATTACATGGATGAGAGAAAATAGAAATTCCAAAGGAGTACGACACGATGATTGTGCCTACCATCCAAACTTTTGATTGTTTATGGTTCCCTGCCCTGGTAATAAAGGAGGAAGGTTCGGATTCGCACTAATAAAATTAAGAATAGTCGAGCCATTGACTATAAACAATGGTGCTACTAAGAGGCAGCCCAAACTTTAATTAATCTTTTTAGTTTTATAGTTTCATTTGTTCAACAATTCAACCTCTCAATTCAAGAACTCACAGCTATACAATTGAAACATCTATGAAAGTCGAGGAAGCAACTCGAGTGTCCAAGTCAAGAAAATTTATTGCCGCATACATTAGAAAACTATTATGTTATTGATGTCATCTTTGACGTAGTGGTTCAAAACACACGGCGCTAGACCTAGAACCATGGTGTCGTATGGAGGCCCAAATGTGTAAGTATAATTCCTTGATGTCATCAATGACATCGTGTGAATACATGAAAAGGGCCACTGACGGTGCCAAGTGTGTTTTTAGTGGTATAACCTAATTCCTCATGAAGCAGTTCCTAGCACTATGGTGACGTTGCTCGTATAATAAAAGGTGCTAGACTCTGGCTATAAAATCGAGTCCCTTTCAGGAAATTAAACCCTTGTTTTCGAATTTCTCCACTCCCGCCACAACTTAACTTTACCTATAATACTCTCTCAAGCCATTCTTGATTTGAAGTTTAAGCGTGATTTGAGCTATTAGAGTGTTAGGCAGAACAATAGGAGAATAGGTGAACTTGGACAATTGATGAGCAACAAAAGGTATTATGGTGCAACCCTATTAGGTAATAAACAAGGTTAATGTTCCCTAGTTTCAATTCTTCATTGATTCGAGGATTTGATACTTGATGTATTTTGCTAAATTGCTAGTAGTAATGTGTAGAATCAATTAGGTTTTGTCGAAAGATATTTTAATGCAAAAATATCATTCTTAGGTTGCATTGAACACTCCTCCTGACCTTTTGAAACATGGCAAGAACTAGAGGATTAATGAGCACTGTAAGCATGGGAAGCAAGGAAAATGCAAACCGACCCTCTAATTCTAGTGCTCCACAACCTTTTAAGCCGTTCAAATCCAAGAAAATCATTTACCGATAGGCGAAGCTGAGATACGAGGGGGATCACGAGCGGCAATTCTTCCCCGAGAAAGGGATTAATGTAGGGAGGAAGTATGATGATAGGGTCAAAAATCTTATTAGGGTAAAAAAATTGGCAAAAGCTTACTATAGACTACACTCATGAAAAAATCAAGCGTTGTGGCGAGATATGTCAAAAGTTTTATGCCAATGGGCATTATAAATGAATATTATGGGTATTTGGTGATTGACACTTCCAAGCCTCAATTTCCCCATTGACTTAACCACAGCCCATTCAATGTCTGCCTCTATGATGATATCGCCCAGACCTTGGTCTTTTCGAGATTAAGGACTTTGAGTGTAAATATGAAATATACAAAGGTCAACATGCTTAAAGAGAATTTTTGCAAAATCATTTAAATGTGGAATTTATATATATGTGATTCCTTCCTCCCAACTACTCAAGATAATAAGATCAACCGAGTCCAAGTGGGTCTCCTTTACGAGATAGAGAGAGGAGGATACGTTGATGTCGAGTAGGTTATTTCAGACAGGATCCGAGAGGCTATGATGAGTAGGAAAGGTATTGGTTTTCCCTTTCCTTTGTTGATTACTGCGTTATTTGAGGAAGTCGAGGTACGATTCTAGGATGATGAAATGGTTGTTGATCTAAGGTCGATCCTAGATGATGGTTTTCTCACTACACTGGAGATTCAAAATGAGACTATAAAGAATCGGAGGATGATAGAGAAAAAAAAATATCAAAGCCTGCAACAGTGAAGGGGGCAAGATAGAGCAACGGTACAGCAACAGCAGAATGTTAATCCAAAATTTTAAGCCGTTACGGCAGAGCTTGTGGGTGAGCTTCAAGCTAAGGGAGTTAACCCCCATTAAGATAGTCATGTTCACATTCATGTGCAGCTAGCTTTCGGATTGAAGAGCTTACTTTTGGTGTTAAGGAACTTATCGGTTCCCCTATACAAGAACCATTTCCTCCCATGTCGCGGCCTCTACTAGTTGGGTTTAATGCTCAGAGGTATGAGAATTATTTTCGGGAGTGCTAGGCAAATATGGCCAAGTACCATGTTGATAGAGCTCAGCACCAACAGGATAGGATACGGAGCCAGCAGAACTTCATGGCCATCATTTAACATCAGTGGGGGAATGCAAGATACCATCGAAGCAGACGTCTCTGCCTTCATGATAGAAATATTCATTTTCCAGAGGGAACTGCTATTATTATAAATAATGGATTAGTAGACTGGAGCACTTAAGAGTGACCCTCACACCTTCTTATGATGGAGCTTCAGGATCGGGCAATTTCAACGATGACGCCTATAGTGAGATTTTGAAAGAGATAGATGATTTCATAAACTATCTTTTATTTTTCATTATTTCAAAATAGTTTGTTTAAATTTAAATTTAAATGATATCTTTTATTTTATCAAATGCACTTGACATGTATTATCCATATATTTCTATGATTTTCTACATTAATTTGAACCTTGAGGAAAAAGTTCAAAATAATTTTGAGGGTAGAAACAAACGGATAGACTTTTTAGAAGAAGATTCGCGGGTATAAGCGTTAAATTTTTCAATTTGGCAATTTCGTAGGAATCATGTTGGTATTCTTCCTTTTTTTCTTTCCATCTTATTTTATTAATACGCCTTGCGTGTATGAGTTAGAATATATAGTTTAATGTATTTACTATTTTATACAGTCTCACCCACAAGTAAAACTTTGCTTTCCACTATAAGAGTACAAACTTGGTCAAATTGTTTATCTTTAGACTTAGAAGAAGTAGAAGAGCTTTTTCCTCCTACTTGACAACATAAATAGAAACATTGAGTAGGGATGAGTCATAACTTTAGACCAAAGTAGACAGGCAGTCAAATTAACTTCCCTGAAGAATTAAGTCTCTAGGGCTCTGAAACTAGGTCTAATCCACTTGGAGCACAATTGTTAAAGATCTAGCACTTTTAAGGGGAAGAAGTAGGCTTGTTTAATAAAGTATAAAATATGGGCTTAATGATTCTACATTGGAAATTTACCTTAATTCTGAGCATAAGTGAGAAGTGCTAGTAGGAGTTTTAATAAAAAAATAAAGAATCCCACAAGTTTCGCTGGAAATGAAGCCGAGAACTTAATGGTTGAAAAAATATATAGAAATCGGTATCCATAGGAAATGGTGTAGGGAGCATACAATAAAAACCAACAATGAAGGAAAAAATAGAGGATCATTAATAAAAAGGTGGAAGTTTATAAGAAACTCCTCTAAAAAGATTTAGCTCGAGTGCTTGTAGCTAGGATTAAGTGGATTTCCAATACCATGATTCAAATAATAGCCCACCCTTAAAATAAGCCATATGGACCCTTATAAGTGTAAAAAAATGCAAATAAATGAAAAGTGGTGGTAAACTCATTTTAAAATAATCCACCTAATAAGGAGATCAATCGGATCTACTATTTTGGTAAAAATACACATAAATTCTATGAGTAAATTGAAGGTTATACTTTTGGTATGCTTCAAGTTGTAAAAAATCATTGTCTTGAGAGGTAACCAAGTATGAGTAATTAAACTGGCATTCGAAAATTCCAAGTCTCTTGTTAAATAGATTGACCAGGTTTGGATTGAAAGGACTCCATCATTTTGCGAAGTGGGTATAAAGTTTTTTATGGTAGTATCACCCAATTTTGTTGCATTGTGTTTAGTCGTTGTAGTCTGATAACCCTTTGCTCGGGACGTGCAAAGTTCGATGTTTAGGGGGTATTTGATTAGTCATTAGATATTCATTTTTTATAGGTGTTTAGCTATGTAAATCGTGTCCAAAATAATATTTAATGGTTCTATATGTTTACTTTGGAGATTTTCAAGGTATTTGATTGTTTGTGCGTGAATTAGACGAATCCGAGAAAGAATGAAAGTTCGGTCAAAGTTCACCAGGTCCGACACCGCTAGAATACACACATGGCGTCAAGAATGCGTCATTTGAAAATACACACATCTCGACTTGAAGACCAAGACTTTCTATAAAATGTCGCGCCGCTATCTGACACCATTCCCACAGAGCAGCAGTGTCACTGAGTGTGCCAGATTTGTAGAATAGAAGTTTTGCAATTTTTAAAAGGTTCTTTTTTCCTAGGCTTTCCAATTCTTGTACCCAGACTCACATATATAAAGGAGGCACCTCTAGGTTAAAAACACATTGTAATTCAGAGTTATTTAGGAGTACAACAAGATAAAGTAGCCATGTCTTGCTAGCTTCTTTCATACCTTGCTCGGGGATGAAGCACTATAGCTAGTAGTAGGTTTGTTTTCATGTCTTGGTGAGGTTTTCTTTAATAATAGAGTTTTGTTTCAATTCTCTATCTTTATGTTATTGTTTTTCACGATGTCTCAATGGTAGTTTAGAGTTTGTATATTTATTGAAAATCTCTAGGCATAAACCCAATGACCTGTTATAAATCAGGTTAAGTTCGTGATACCAATCGGGTTAAGAAGTCGCAATCTTCTAGGATAAGAAACATTACACACTTGTTGTTCTAGAGGAATAACATCGAGAACTAGGGTAAGTCTTGAGAGCGGTTGCCCAAGTTTATCTAGGGGTAAGTGTTCCCACTTAGTTGTTAATGATGCTCACGTGCTAAATCTTACGAGCGGTTGCCCATGGTTGTACGGTGGAGTAAGAGAAGTGTTCACAGAGCGATTACCCTATCTATCGAGAATAGGGGGACTAGGGTGTTTGTGACCCCAACACCTATAGCCTATGTATCTTTTAAGCATCTTTCAAAACCAATTATGTAAGACATAGAACTATTTACTAGATTGTGGATTCCTAGACTTAAGTATGCTTTACTACTTTTGATTTTCAATTATTTACTTTCTTGTTTAACCGACCATTAGGATAAAACTTTTTCAAAAACCCCCCAGATTTACTTTTCTATTTGTTGAACTCATTTGACTAAATCATGTAGATTCGACCCTGTGCTTGCCTCTACTACATTTCAGTAGGATTGGTAACCTTATACGCACACGCGACATGTGATCAGTAGTAGATATAGATTGGTTAGATCAAATCACTACCAATATCGTGTCTCATTTTCATCTCTTCTACCTCCTTCTCCTTTGCATTATTTTGTTATTTATTCCTTATGTGGGTGCTTAGCATTATTATTTGAGTAAATTTTTTAAAAAGCGATAACCTCTCAGTATACCCAATTCACCCCTATTAGGTATGGTTTCAATATTTCTCACAATTCAATTTAAATTCTCGCCATTTTTCAATTTCTTTAACATGGTTTTGATATGAATTGGTAGGGATGTTGAGAATTGATGTATTGGTTTGTTTTGCACCAATTTGGAATAAATCCCACTAATGTGGGTGAGGTTTTCAGTAAATTGAGTTGATGCAATTCAGTTGATAACTGTTTAAAAGATGTTTATATGGTTAAAATTGACTTACATTGGTATTCTAGAAAAATTGATTATTTATTTTTGTCCTAATTGACTCCATGGGATGTGGAAATATTTTCAATGTGGTATTAAGCAATTCTCTATTGTTTGGTTTCGAGTTTTAAATATATAATTGCAAAAATATTGATTTGGAGGAGTTTTGTTAGTTAAAATTGCTAATGTTTTGGAAACTTGAGGAATTGAGGAGATTAACGAATCAGTGATGAACTAAGAAGCACACATCAATACTAAACAAGAATTGATTTTGCAGTAGACATGAATGTCTTCCTCTGCGTAGGCTCAGCCTAAACAATGAATTAAACAAATTGGTAATGTGAACAACCACTATAATGATGTCTCATTCTTTCAAAACTCAAGTAATGAATGATGTTCCACACAATTGCGACCTTGAGTACTTATAGACTCAGTCTATCTAATATATATAAGAATTAAGTCATGAATGCAATACAACTCGAAAACCCTCATTGGTCTCCAATTGTAACTTCTTTTGGAATCATCCGGCTTTCAACAACTAAGTCTTATATTCCTTCAAGAATCTTTACAAGTCGTCTCCATAAAGTTCTTCAATCCTTTATGCACCTTTCTCTCGGATTTGTTGTTGTAATCCATCTTACAGTTTTCTCCTTGCAGTATCAAACTTCTTCACTATTGGAGACTAATACAGATAGTTGTTTTGTTGTAGTACATAACTCATATTATATTCATGCTTCGAATTCAGCTCTATCTTCATCTTCGACTCTAACTTTGATACTGTAATCTTCACTAGAATTTGTATTATAATCTATATATGAGTTGTATCTTCACTCAGACATCTTGCTGAGTCATGTTTTTATCTTCATTGCATTATTTACCTAACTTAACTTTTGTTTTGACAATATACTACTAACAAGGATAGACCGATCCAAACACATTAAACTAGGGTCTAAAAATCTCCATTTTGACATAGATTTGTCAAAAGAAGTAAATAACAAGATAACCAAATTTCTTAGGAACTTAATGAAATGTATTGTTACCGATGGATCAAAGTAACAACACGCAAAAGTAAAACCATAAAAATATATAATCATCAGCCAATAAGTACATCCATAAAATACAATTCGAAGAACATAAAATTATATGTACTTACAGTCATAAAATGCCAAAAACTTAACCTTGCTCACTCACTCCCCCTTTTTGACTAACTACGTCAAAGGGATTACAACTGAGTGTTAATTAGCCACCTGAAACATTGAAGCTCAACTAATGTTCAACTCTTATTCCAAAGAACGCATCTGTGCAGCTACCTCTTCTGTGTAAGTAGTTAGATAAGCAGTGCGATCCAAGAAGTAATTAAACAATGGATGGTGTGGTCGCAACACCACTAGAGAACTTAAGTTTTATAGAGGTTCTTTATGAGTAGGAGAAAAATTGTCTATAGGAACTTCTATTTGTGTCGTTGCAGTAGTAGCAGGTTCAAAAGTTGCATGTACAACAGCAGTAGTGTCAGAACTCGCAGTGGTAGTCTCCACTTGTACATTAGCAGTAAAATCAACTAGAATAGTTGGATAAGCCGAAATGGTAGGAATGGCTTGATTGACATTCAAATCTCCTTACTCAATGTGAGTAGCAGGATAGACTGAAACTCGTGGCTTAGGTTGGAAAGCATCATTTACTGGAGCCTCAATGGTATCTTCCATAGGTGCAGTAACCGAAAGCAATAGAATGCCCTCAAGGTTAGCAATTGTCAAGTTTCCAACAAGAGGAATCTCTGATGTTGCTAGAGACTCAACCTGTTCAGAAACATTCTTATAAGGGACCACATGTGGTGTTACAACATCCTTACCATCAGTCCTATAATTCATTCTGAGGGACTCAAGGATACTCGTCCAAGTAGTAGCAATCAGAGTAACATAACTTAGATATAGTTTAAATAAGTAAAAGTTACCTTGATCAACTCTGATTTCCTCAGCTTGAAACTAAGCAGGGGAGGTAACTTCCTCATTTTCATCAAGAAGTGGAGCAATTGACTTGCACCTTGTGTTGAAATAGGTGGCAGTCCAATTTGTCATGTAGCGGTAGAAAAAGAATATTCCCCTCTTGCAATATCCCACCTTGAAGATTGCACTTGAATAGGACTGGTGTCCTTAGCATAAGCAAGTTTCTTAGATTGAGAAACCTCTGCAATAATTCATTTCATTATCCATCTAGACTTTTGTATTGCCTTTATAGCAGGGTTAAAAATAGCGACACCAGCCGTAATAGTGACATGAGCAAGCACCATAAGTTAAGATCAACAATCTTATTGTTAGACTTCATTTGATGATTTACTCTTTGTTCCTCCACTTTCTCCAACTTGTCATTGGTCTGCATAATGACCAATGCATTTCCCAAATAGAGTAGTTAGGAAACAAGGCAGATATAGCTTATTCTACTTCTTCCTTGAACGCACAACTGAGTCATAGATCTCCTTCCCTAGGTTGGACTTTTTTCTCAAAGCAAGAGCATACAGGAGTAACACTCTCTCCTTAAACACATGTGTCTGATGGGAACACTACAAAAAAGGAAAAATTACAAATGAAATTTAGCAATGGAATCAATTACGTTCAGAATCAATTACGTTGCTATTTAGCAACGGAATAGCGATGGACTAGTAACGAATAGCAAATTTAGAGTTTAGTGACGTTTTAGCAACAAAATAGCAACGAAATTTTAGTAACGAAAACTATTTTGTGGCTATTCCGTTGCTAAACTTGGCGCCAAATTTTCCCCCCAAAATATTTCGTTGCTATTCCATTGGTAAATTCGGTACTCAAGTTTTCCTCCTAAACATTCCATCGCTATTCTGTTGGTTAAGTTGGCGCCAACATTTCTCGCCTAATATTCCGTTGTTATTTCGTTGCTAATGAGTAGCGATGGATTAGCTTCAACGGATTAGCTTCAGAATGGGGTGCACAAATGGTAACATGAGTAGCAACTAATTAGCAACGGAATAACTTATTCCGTTGTTAATCCATTGTTAAATTATATTAGCAACAGCTTAGCAAGGGAATAATTTTTTCCATTGCAAATCCATTGGCAATTTAAGTTAGCAACGGAATAGGTTATTCCGTTACTATTCCTTGCTAAATGAAAAAATATAATGTCTTTAATTAATTTCCTTTAATTGGTGATCAATAAATTAATATATATACTACTTATTTATTCTATTTTGTTGGTAATTTCGTTAATGGATGGATGTTCTAAATTAGTATGTATACTTTCAGGTTCGATTTTTTTTATTGAATAATCGATGATCAATAAAAATTTCAGTTGAAAAAAGTATCTGTCTACCTTCATATATGTGTGAGCATGATCATCATTGCCACGTTTATTGACCAAGTTATAATGTCTTTAATTAATTTCTATCTAATTGTTAACAATTAAGACTAATTATTCATTTCTAGCTAAGATAATGAGAGTCAGTTGTTGGCGCTCAACTGTTCACAACTCCTTAAGACTCAGTATTTGATTGCATGTATCAAATAGTTAAATATATATGTGCACAAGTACTGCTTTCTCCGTTCAACAAAACCTTTAATTAACATATTCAAACTTTATAATATCCATAAATTCAATCTACCAATACAAGTTTCTCCCCACTGCCATCCACCAAGCCGTTCCCTGCCCCCTCTCCTCAACTGTCGTCCACCACCCCTCTAAATCGTCCACCACCCTCCCCCTCAAGACGTTCCTTAACCACCCGCTCAAAGTCATTCCATTCCCCCTCCCCAAAATATGTTCCCTACCCCTCAGCGTCCACCTAACCCCTCCTTAAGCTTTTCCCTTCCCCCACTCCTTATCTCTCTCGCTGTGGCTCTCTCCCTCAATAGCTCTCGTTCTCTCTCTAACTCTCGATTTCTCTCTAACTCTCGCTCTCTCTCTAGTGGAAGCATGATATTTCTCTCTCTAGCTGTCACTCCTACTACCGCTCCACTGCTGCATGACGCCACCGCCTTGGGTGATTTTGTGATATTCATTTTAATATTATTTACTGTTTTTATTTATTATTTATTATATTTTTACTATTTTTATTTATTTATATATGTTATTTATTGTTTGTTATTTGTTTGTTTGTATTATTGTGATAGTTATTAGGCATTAGTGATTGATTAATTAATATTATTATTTGTAAAATTTTGTTGTTAGAATTGTGTTGCCACTGCCACGCTTTGAGGAGGGAGTGGTAGTAATTTGCATTTAGAGGCATTTATACTATTTTATAAATAATTGAAATATATTTTTTGAATTATATATTTTGGCCGGAGGGCAACCTTTCCCACATATCTCTAAAATAAGCAAACCACATATGAATTTCTTAATTTTTTTGTTCGAATTTCTCCACAAATGGTATCCAACAACAACTTAATCATTAGTTCACAACTAGAGATTGTTGGGCTTCAAATAAGGGTGATCCTCTTAGCTCGATTTGCCTTCTATATATTCACACACACATATTGACAAAATTTAAATCTAAAACCTTATTATTTAGTGGGACCCTAGTTACATTGACTAATCAGTCTAATCGATTATTAATTATCAATTTCGTACATACGTATCTCCTTAATTACCATGTGATGATCTTTTTATATATTAATTCTCTTAGTATTTTTCTTTGAATCATGACCCTAAATATTTCATAACGATTACATAAAGTATTGGAGGATCAAACATTATGAAAAATGCATACATTTCTTTGGAAAAAAGGAGGATACTATTTAATGTGTACTAAGCCGAATGAACAAATTTATTAAGATTATGTTATTTAGTCAACAAGTTATGCATGTTAACTTTTGGCTCTGATAATGTGTATGTATTTTATTGTAAAAAGTTGATTGTATTAACTAATATTTAACATTAGCGTATCACCCAACTATACATATATTGTCTTGAAGATAATTTTTTAATATATGTAATGAATGTTTCAATATTAGTCTCAAAGTTAAGCTCTTACTTTCATCTTAATCAATCTTGATAATGTATCTTAAAAAAATGTATTTCCTTTTACGGATGAATTAAATTCACATACTTTCTTGATGGCGCACACGCATCTCGATGCATAAGAAAACGATCACAATATTATGTTAGTAAGTTTAAATCCAAGTGAGTCATTGTTAATACATGCACTTGAATGATTATTAATTAGTAGTTAATTTATTTTTTCACTATCTTGTCTAGGTAAATTGAATTAGCGATTTGTAAGTAAAAAAAATGTGATCTTTCTTAAAACTCGAAGTTATTGGACTTAGGCGACAAAAACTCGACCAAATATTGAAACTCAACTTATAAAGCACAATCGACAACAAATGATAAATATTTGTTACTTTTATATATGATGACAATTGCAGTATTTAGAGCAACTATCTTTGACTTTAATTAAAAATGATCTTGTTTTTCGTAGGACATGGCAAACCCAAATAGGGAATGGATGTACAATCGTGTCTAAAATGGGTTCGTACGCCATGAATTTTTTGTCAAAGTTAAAGAGTTCATAGAGTTTATGAAATCTCATTGATACACTTACCATAGCGAGAAAATGATAAAAGTGTCCGTGCAACCACACCGAATGTCATCTTCATAATTATCGCAATGTGGAGACTGTTGAGTACCACATTTGTAAGCATAGTTTCGTTCATGACTACTATTGTTGGTACGATTACGGAGAATGTAGTGGTGATGTTCTTGAACCGCATACATTAGATGATCGATCGCACGAAACTTTTCACTAAGGATGGACTCACGACATCGAAGTTTAGATGATGTCCTACTACAAGATATTGCACAACTCAGCGAGGCGAGTGGATGCACATGGAAAAGTTGTTGAATCCCAATGTACAACAAATTTATGATATGGTCGATGCGGGATATGAACCATTTTGGGTGGAGTGCAAGAAAATGACTAAGTTGTCTGCTGTGACAAGATTGATGGCTTTGAAAGAGGAATTTTATTTTTTTAGACTAAGCTTGCAACGGTATCTTACAGTATTGTCATGATATGTTGCAAGAAGAAAACTCGCTTGTTGGAATCTTCTAAGACATGAAAAGACTGATGCGAGGATTAGGTTTGCCGACCAAGCAGATAGGTTGTTGTGAATAAAATTACAGGATTTTTTAGGGCGTAGACTCCGAGTTAAAGTGGTGCAAGTTTTATGGGAAGTCCAGATACGATCAAGAGCAGTCATCCAGGTCAAAGAATCAAAAAATGCATCAACAAATGTATTACTTTCCATTAACTCCATGACTACAATGTATATATGGATCAAAAGCAACTTCAAGGCATATGCGGTGGCATGGGGAGCACCACTCACTGGAAGACGTCATGCTGCATTGCTCTGATTTGATTGCATGGAGACATTTCAATGAAGTAAGTGAAGAGTTTGGCACAGAGGTACAAAACATTTGTTTGGGATAATTGTGCACTGATGGTTTTCAGGTTTTTGATGTTTCTAGGAAGCAATACTCGTCATGGCCAGTCATTGACTCTATACAACCTTCCACCTTCCATGTGCATGAAAAAAGAGTTCATTTTTCTTATTATAATCATTCTAGGACTATCACATCCCGGTCAACAAATTGACATTTTCTTACAACCCCTACTAAAGGAATTACAAGACTTGTGGCAAAACAGCGCGGTTACATATGACGTATCTACAAAGTCTAATTTTTTATGTGAGCTACCCTCATATCGACTGTAAGTTATTTTTCTGCCTACGACATGATGTTAGGGTGGAGCACACTCTGAAAGATGACGTGTCCATATAGTATTGAAGATATGATAGCGTTCCAGTTGAAACACAATGGGAAGACTTTTTGGTTTGACTGTCATCGTCGATTTTTGCCTTTTGGTTCGAGTCATAGGGTAGACAACGAAAGTTTTCACAGAGGATGAAATGTGTTACATGAAGGACCACCGTTCTTGAAATTTGGCGAACACTCGTTGATGGAAATTGAACGTTTGGGGTTGATGAAGGTGACTAAGTTGGGGCGGAAGCAGTAAACCTAATACACGTAAAAACTAGGGAATGGAGAAAAAAAAGCATCTTTTAAGACTTGCCTTACTGGAAGACTAATCTCATAAGACACAATCTAGATGTCATGCATAACAAGAAAAATGTTTTCGATAACGTGTTCAACACGCTGATGGGTGTTTTAGAAAAATAAAAAACAACGCAAAATCTAGACAAGACTACGTGAATTTTGCCACCGCCCTTCCTTACACATTGACACTGTGTCGAAGAAATATCCCAAGGCAATTTTTACGCTTGACAAATCATGAAAGCAAATGCGTTGCGAATGGGTGGGACACATACATTTTCCCAAAGGGTACGCTTCAAATCTCACTCATTGTGTACATGAAAGGCGACTACACTTATTCGGAAAGGAAAGTCATGATTATCATGCCTTCATGCAAAGACTTCTTCCAATTGTCTTTCGAGAACTCCTTAATGACAATGTTTGGGTAGCTATTAGCGAGTTGAGCATTTCTTTCAGTACCCAAGCAGCCCGAAGTATAAAACATAATGATATCGCTGTGTTAGACTGTGACATACCTAAAATCTTGTGCAAGTTGGAGAAAATTTTTCCTCCTAGTTTTTTTACTCGAAAGAGCATCTTCCCGTGCACTTGCCCCAAAAGGCTTGTCTAGCTGGACTGATACAATTTTGATGAGTTTATATGTTTGAAAAGTAAATGTAATATTTTTCTTCACATTTCATTTAGATAATATAACTTAAGCTTACAGTTTAACACAGGTTTTTTAACATAAATATGATAACTAGGTACCTTCAACATCTTAAAAAAAGTGTTCGAAACAAAGTGAAAGTTGAAGCCTCAATATGTAATTAATGCTTACATTTTGGAAGAAACAACTTCGTTTTGTTCTTACCTTTTTTAGGAACACGTCATGATCAGGTACCTCGCAATGATGATGGCGGCATTAGGCCCAACCCAGATTTTTTTGGTAGTTTTTCCATTTTTACATATCCATGTCGAACATCGGGTTACGTACCACTCGATACCTCGAAGAAAGAAAGCACATCCCTACTGACAATTACGTCTTACTTAATTGTTCGAATATTTAAATTTATGTCTCATAAGTATAATATTTTTCATACACTCAAATCGTTTATTTTAATAATTATACAACAAAAAATACATACAATCATTTTCTCATAGTCATGCAACTCCTTATAGGTTATATATCAACGATTTGCGTGTACGAGTGTCGAGCATTTAAGACTCCATTATTAACGAATGCCTTGAACAATACTTTTCTCCTTGGTTCAAAGAATATGCAATGTTCATACTCTATTTATTTCATCATACATAGTAAAGCAAATAATCTATTCATGGCTCATTGGTAATTACGTTATGCAGGCACGCCATAATATAGATGAAGAGACAATCTTCTTTATTTCTCTTGGCCCTAGTCATTAATGTTCCATTTATCATGATAATTTTGTGAATGGGTACAAGCTTAACACCATGAACCAGCAATCAAGCAGCATATCGACTAATAACAGTGGTGTTTAGGTACAAGGCTCCAACTACGCTAACAACAGCTTCGGCTACTATGGTCGAGTTCAAGAAGTCATTGAGCTTTAATATGCTGGTTGTTATTGTATATTTTTGTTTAAGTGTGAATGGTTCGATCCGACTCTAGGCACTGGTATACGTGTTCACCATTCACTCATGTTGGTAGTTGTACACCGACTCCTTTCACCCACGTGGGTGATCAGTCTCAAACATCCCGCGATCTTGAGATCTCGTTACTTGCTCCTTTCACTAAAGTCGAGACCCCTCTCTGCGGCGAACCACCGAACCTCCTATGACCACTACTCACCGCAGGCCATTATAACAGTCGCCGATATAGATGTTGTTGCAAACGTCGACTTATCAGGAAGGACAACAACCTTGAGGTTGGCTTATTCATATTAATGGTCGTCATATAGTCGATTAACCATCGTCATCGTACGGTCGTCGCAATGCTGACGCACTCGCCTAATCATCGAGTTGTCGTTCGCCTCAATAGAGGATTCCTGAGCATGGGGCATTGGCACCATCATCGAGTATAGCATTATCTACTTAATCATCATCATAGTCGATGACTACTTCATCTCATCCTCATTTTCCACTAGGGACCACTCCTCCTGCCACCGTACCCGGTCCTGCCACTGGATCACCGAAAGTAAATGACCAGGATGGTTATGATGATGATGATGCCTCAACAAAGCCGCTTAGAGATAGACACATGCATGTCATAAATATTCCCCTGAGCTTAGATAAAAACCACAAATAAGTGTTTCAATAAAGTAATCTCATTCAAATACTTTGTTTGAATTATATGTATAGTACTAATAGCATAAACAATTCATTAATTTGCATCCTTCCAATATCGCCACAAGGTACCTTGGTGCGGCATTCAGATGCAAAATGCACCCGGATGGAAATGTATGGAAGAAGGTTCCCCAACATATACGAAATATCTATTGGAATGACTAGAGAATGAGTTAATTTATGATTTGCGACTATCTTAAGTTTAAAATATGTTTTGTAGTATCGTAACTGATCCATTCTCCTTTTCATTTACAACGCTTCTTCATATGGGATCTCACTATAGATTCTGAAATCTATCATTCTTGGTTGTGTAGAGCATGAACCAAATACTCGGCGTTGATGAGCGATTGTTGCAAAAATATAGATGAGAGGCCAAGTTTCCTGACACAGGAGATTTGGGAAGGATATCTAGCCCATTGGAGTACACCGAAGTATATGGCCAAGACGGAGCAAGCGTCCAAGATAGGAAGAGTGAGAAAAATGGACCTAGAACCTGTATATCCAAATATATCGGTGGTACGAAGTCTTTTAGTAGTCATAAGGAGACATTGGTAAGTATCGATTACTATTTAATTATCATCAAAAAAATATCTCTTCTTATTATATTAAAAATTTTCTTAATCCTATTTTTAACTTAATTTTTGTAGGATAAAAAGGCAGGGAAGCCAGTGGGTGTTAATGTGTTTTTCAATTACACCCACAAAAAAAGTCGTGACAATGTCTCATTTATTGATAAGAGGTCTCGCAAGTTGAATGTAAGTATCCATTTATTATGATAGTTTTTATATGTAGATTGATGTGGTTGTACAAGTTTGTAATTGAATTCTCAATTTTATTTTTGCAGGAAGACTATAATAGGAGGTTAAAGGAAATGACGCATGCATCTTCGAACGTGCTCGTAGATGAAGATGAGCTTTTCTATAGGATTTCTCAAAGGGACCCTAAAGGGCGCATTTACGGCTTAGGATCATATGCAAGACCAACTCATGACAAAGGAGGTATCTCATCACAGGCTGGGGAGATATTAAGGTTGAGAAAGGAGCTTATGTATCTTCATTAGGGGCAGCGGCTGTACGATGAGAGGCAGTGGAGAAGCGATGAGAGGCACTGGAGGACCGATGAGAAGATGAGCCACCTCTTAGCATTTTTTAGGTAGTACCACCCTAGAGTAGACTTTGTTAATCTCAGGGCTAGCACCTCTCATGCCTCACCTCATCAGACCCCACCTACTAATGCCCCGCCACGAAGCATGACGGATCATGACAATTATGGAGGGGACGAACATACTCAGGACTTCTTTCCATAGGACAATGACAACTTAGATCATTCGTAGTCATTATGTAGCTTGATAGAAACTTTTTTGAGGAACGTAATTTTGAATATTGTAGAATTTTGTCATTTCTTATGAAATCTTTATTTTGACGATTCATTTAAATTTTGTGATATTTTTTTAATAATATTAAATAATTACTATATTATTCAATATTATTTGTTGCAACAGATTGGCAACAGAATTTAATATTTCGTTGCTTATCCGTTTCTAAATAGCATTTCGTTGCTAATCAATTTCTAAAAAAATTTGTAATTTATTTTTAAAAATTTAAATAATGGCCCGTTGTTAAATAGCAACAGATTAGCAAAAGAAGATATTAAAGAAATATTTTTCATAAAATATAATTATTTATCCATTAAACAAAATATTATTAAACAATATTTTTTCATAAAGAAACTAATTTTTTCTGTTGCAATTAAACAACAAACTGGAAAACAGTTTTTGCAACGTTTAGAAATGAAAACTTTCTTTGCTAAGTTAGCGAAGGATTAAAAATTCCGTTGCTTAGCGACAAAGGTGTTAGCAACGTACTAAATTTCGTCGCTAATCCGTTGCTAAACAGATTGCCAAAGAGAAAAAAAAATTTATTATCAGAAAATTTCGTTGTGGAATCGACTATTTTTACAGTGGAAGTAGCTAAAACACAAGTATTCAAGCCCTTCCACAGCATGTAGGCCTTACATTTGAGCTTTGTTGCAGGAAGCCCAAAAGCATTGTCAAAGGACCACTTAGTAAGAACCCCTCTAGTTAACAAAGAAACAACATCATCAAGCTTGAGTGTCGAACCCAACTTATCATCAGTTGTCTCCGTTCCAGAAATTCCAAGCATACAATGGAAGCAAGACTGGATGGAATATTAAAACCACAAACAAATACCTTGTTCGCAGAAGTATCTCCAAATTTTTCAAGAAGATTGTTGTAGAATTCATTTACAATGGAGTCATTGTAGAAGCCTTCATGAGACACCAACCCATAAATTCTAGTCTGAACCGGCAACCTCTCAGGGCTAATTTCAAGAAAATAAGTAACGTTGATCGATTGATCAAACCATTTCTTCCTCTTCATTGTTTCTTTATATTTGTCAACGCACTCTAATGATCTAAAATGACATTAAGCAGAGGGAGCATTGTGGTGGCCCCAAATCCAAGGCAATCTGGGCCCCCGTCATGCCGCTGGAGTCGTCACCAGGTTATGCCATGTAATCTACACGCTTGTCCATAACGGCCCACGATAAGTACTTACCTTCTCAATTAGCCTAACTATTCCAATTATCCAGTGTTTTACTCTTAATTTGGTTTACTTAGTCTATTTATTGATCTCACTTAACTTATTTGATAAGTTATTTAGTTGTTCTTTGGTCTTTTCAACTAAATGTGTGAGTTATCGATAATAGTGGAAGTCTGATAAGTTGGTTATTATATGTTTTTATTAGTTTAATTTAGTATATTTAATTATGTAAAGTCTCTAAAATATATATTTAATTATATTTATGGGTCATTTTCATGTGAAACGGAGTACGTGGTTGAATTCGTGGCGGAAAGAATACTCAAAATTGAGTATTTACTTGCAGTGATCGGATGCTGGACAATTTGCCTCGAGTTACGTGTTGCGCGGTGGATAGAATAGGATGTGACGGCCCCAATTTCCCATAAAATTGGGCCCCGCCCGGCCTAAGCCCACGTGGACCCCGAGCTAGTCTCGCAAGGTCAACGCAGGCCTAGTCAGCCTTCCAATCCATTATTACAAGTAATTTCCCATACAATTGAGTTATTAGTATTTTTCAAGACTTAAAAATTTAGCGGAAGCAACTAATACATTAAATAACTCAACAAAAAGATCAGGGAGTTAGGCAACCTAATTGTGGAACCCATTAAATATCATCAAAGGAGAGTAAATACAAAATATACAAAAAATCACCTAGCTATGAAGCCTTCCCTCTGCTACTCGTCCGCGGCTCTGCACTCAGTCAAACATAAGAATGACGAGCCCAGGTAAGTAAATCCAGTAGGACATATATACAACATTTCACAATATCCAAAGCAGTCAAATTCATGCAAATTGAACGAAAGGAATAATGAACGCATGAATATACAAGACTAAACAATCATCAATGAGTGAGGCCAAATAACAAGGAGTCCCGACCAAAAGGTCGTTGAGTCGCGAGAAAAATCCCAGACGAGACTCGGGTTAGGGCGAGCCCCATGCCTCCCAACCCAACCCTTGCGACTATGAGATATCTACGGCCGGATAAGTGCCCCCAACGTACGCTCAATTGGGAGATATCGACGGCGTCCGGATACGAGCTCATATCGCGAGATAAACGATAATCCGTGACTCACTTGGCATTGGACCCACTCAATCAATAACAATTCCACGAGATAGCTATCATCACAAAGCGATGAACAACAATAAAGCTATCACAAAACAAGAAACAACCACGACCCGATGGAGAAAAATGAAATATTGTATAAGGCCCTAACTGGTTTACTTACCTCGAGAAATCGCGAACCTCAAAACATCTCGCTCGCGTCTCGATTTGCGCACCCTACACCCGACTCCTAAGTCCCTGGTGTCCATTTAGACATTTGAGGGCTAATTTACTTAAAATCATTCAAATCACTAAAATTAGGTGGAATAAACCTCACCTCCATCGCGTCGTCGTGATTTCGTCAAAATCGCGCGTCCGACAAGTCGACACCGCGCCACCACGCCGTTCGGCGCGTCACTGCCACGCTGGCTGTCGCAACGCCTTTGCGGCGCGCCGCCACCACCATGTCGCCACGCTCGCCGCCATCGCGCGCCGATCCGACCCCTTTTATCAAGCGCTGTTCGCTCGCCGCCCTCGCTCGCGCCGCACGCCGCTGCTGCTGCGGACGCTGGCCGTCTGCCGCGCCAATCGACGCGTCACGCTGACGCTGCACTGCTGCAGCTCGTCGCCGATCTCGTCGTCCTCGCCCGCCGGAGCTCCAGCCCAGTCCACGAGCCGCTGAGCCGCCTGCGTCCCGATCGTCGCTGCGCCGGTGATCATCATTGCTCGCGTCCGCCATTGGTCGGCCAAGCGCTGCCATCGTCGCCCAGCTGCGGCCGGCTCCTCCGCGAGCTCGGGTAGCGCTCACTGCTCGCGGGATCTCCTCTCTCTCTCTAGCTTTCTCTCTCTTCTCTCTCTCTTCCTCACGATCTCTCTGTTTCTTTTTTCTTTTTTTCCAATCCATATCTCATCTTATATATATATATATATATATATATTTCTTTTTTTATTTTCTTTTTGATTTCAAATCAAAAGTGTCCTCACATTCGTGCGACACGAATCTCGAGGCAACTCAACAACCGAGTAACATTCATCTCGAGGCACCAACCCGCCTCCTTTACAAATCTCGATACTCGCGCTACACATATCACGAGGCGTATCCAATGTCCACCTTAAAACCACATAAATCCACTATAGCCACATTTCGGTCCCACGTCGGCACGCGACTCGAGGCGCGTCCCCGTTCGTGTTTCGGCTCACCGCATTCCCCGCATATTCATTTCTCACCAATTTGCATTATAGTCTCAAATTAAACATTCTCGGTGTCTCTACTCAAGATTCGGACATACGTATTTCGACGAATGGATCCCACATACGACCCTGACCTGACACGTGGCACAAGTCAAATTTTCGGGTCGTTACAGTCTTCCCAACGAATTAGAATTTCGTCCTCGAAATTGAAGCAAGTCTCAAAGGACAATGGTGTTTTATGAACGAAGACCCAAGGCCATACCCGCCCAAGAGCCATACTCGCCCAAGGCCATACCCTCATCTTAATCTGTGTAGGGGTGGGCTCCTCCGCGACAAGTTGGGCTCCTCCGCGACAGTGGGCTCCTCAGAAACCTCCAAGCAAAGAACAACACACCATCTGTCTCCTCCCATCAATATATGCCAGGGCAACATCCTCGCAACATATATTGAAAATACAAATGAACATTTTAATTTCATGATCCACCGTCACTAACATACGTATATCTGCTGTATATCCGCGAGAATGTAAATCAGTCTCTTTGACTGTCCGCTAGTCTCTCTGGATCGAGTGAGTCTCAACCCAACTCGTCGTACCCTCTATCAGGTTACGGTGGATAGTAGTCGGACCTGACGTGGCAATAGCATGAATATGTTTCTGGCTCTGCTGTACCTGGCTGTCCATACGCCCTTACAGGTACGTTGAAATCCCAATCCAAATGGAACATGTCAATGTCCTTGTCCCTGTGCATGACTAGATCGATGTTCCTGTCTGTGCACTCGACTGGATCTCTGACCCTGTCTCTGGCCACTGCCTCTGCCATCAACCCTTTGATGGTACTTATGCTAAGGATCGACAAAGGTCTTTGAGGCTGTTTGTAATGCACTAGCGTAACTCTGCGCTGGACCATCTAACACTGGCGCCATACACGCCGCACATGGTGGAAACGCAATACGCTCTGAGGTTGATCTCTTTGCCACGACCGTCTAACCCTCGTTTTCCTCTGATCATCTCCAGACCCTCGCACTGAATGTGACGATGCCGAGAATGCGACTGGTACTCCGATGCGTGTGCTCCCACACTCTCATTAGCCATTGACGCTTCAGCTGGACATGAAAAAGTCATTGGCAACCCATTCTGGTATATCAAGAGAAAATCCAATACCATGAAGCATCAGACGATCATTAATTTTGTCGCAAGTATGTAACATGACTAAAGGTCTGACAACATTGTGTTCCGCGTAGAGTACATTCCCAAGGCCGCAAAAAACAAAATACAGGCTGAAGTGCTACCGCTTTGAGTTTATTCGAAACTCGAACGCATTCTAAAAATTGAGCATCATCTCGAAAACCTCCTCAATAGAATGCGATTACATGCTTCCTTCCACGTGGCAATGAAAGTTTCCATTGTCGAGCTACTAAGTCAATAGACTCATGCTCAACCATATCGGTGCATGAAGGTTGACTTTCAAAGCGGCTTTAATTAGTTAATAATTGTCGAAACATGATCTTCTAACATGAAAAAATGATGTTCAAACCCATCTTGTTCATTTTTCGACAAGAAGAATCAAGTATTTAGGGTTAAAGGTTTATCCAGCAATGCACTAGTTTCCAATGCATAATTACATTATGATTGTGATGCTGACCTCATTGTGACAATATGATCAATATGATCAAATGATCAAAACCAAGCTCTCCACTCCACAGCCATGGCCTTTTCATAGGTCTCCTATAATGTGTGCGAGCCGTCGTCACTACCCCAGAACCAATCGAGTCCAGTAGACCGTGTACAAAGTAGTAAGCCTGATTGGCATCAGTATCGACTGTACACCAGCCTACTCCATCAAGCGTACATACCGATCCATATAATGCATAACCATTCACCCAATCCTTGAGCGTCCCCATCGACGCCACCGTAGTGCGCAACCGGACATCGGCCTCGACGAACAACGAAGCTGATAAGATGCTCGACCTCATATGATATGGTGTGGCCAAGACGTCATGAACCTTTCTTTGCTCAACAGATTCGTACCACCGTGAAACTTTTTCGAGTGATGTCGTTGAAACTCGCGAGACTGCCTCGCCTTAGCCGTCATTCTAATTCTCGTATCAGTTGGTGCGCTCAGCATCTCCTCATGTAAATACGAGCATGTCTCCTTGCAGTACGTTTCAGCAAGTGAAAATGCTTGAGATGTACAATCTCGTATGATTTATACTTAGGTGGCAACTAACTTTTAGAACGATTTGCGGACTCTACCTCCTCAACACGTAATTCATTTACAAGTTCCTAAAGATGGTGGTCGACTTCACCAACCACGAGACTATAAATGCTTAGTGTCACTAAAGTGGAGTTACTTGGGCTTCTGATACAACACTACTACTCCAAAACTTTCGTCAAAGCTAAGGAGTCCGTACATGATGTAATCGTTAGCTCTCAAGTCATCTCAACACTCTGCTCCCTTAGAGTATGCTCTTCGTCCTTTTTCCCTTTTTCTTTCTCGCCTCCCAAGTCTTGAACCCGCGTAAATCTTTTTCAACTTACTCATCGTGTCTCACGTGATACACAAGAGTAAATACGGTTATATCGTATATCTATCGATAGTTTCCCCAACTCTCCTAACTTCCCAACGAAGACTTAGGTCAGGATCATAGGGTTCCACTCTAAGTTCAACCATTCCTAACTTCCGCTGGTTTATGTCTTAATGAATTGTAATTACCTTATGTACAACAGGGCTCGATACCAACCAAGCTGTGACGTTGGTATCACATTGTCTTAATCGCAAAAACTAGGCTCGATACCAATTGTGACGGCCCCAATTTCCCATAAAATTGGGCCCAGCCCGGCCTAAGCCCACGTGGACCCCGAGCCGGTCTCGCAAGGTCAACGCAGGCCTAGTCGACCTTCTAATCCATTATTACAAGTAATTTCTCATACAATTGAGTTATTAGTATTTTTCAAGACTTAAAAATTTAGCGGAAGCAACTAATACATTAAATAACTCAACAAAAAGATCAGGGAGTTAGGCAACCTAATTGTGGAACCCAGTAAATATCATCAGAGGAGAGTAAATACAAAATATACAAAAATCACCTAGCTATGAAGCCTTCCCTCTGCTACTCGTCTCAAATCGACTCGCACTCGATCGACATAAGAATGACGAGCCCAGGTAAGTAAATCCAGTAGGACATATATACAACATTTCACAATATCCAAAGCAATCAAATTCATGCAAATTGAACGAAAGGAATAATGAACGCATGAATATACAAGACTGTAAACAACCATCAATGAGTGGGCCAAATAACAAGGAGTCCCGACCAAAAGGTCATTGAGTCGCGAAAAAATCCCACAGAGACTCGGGTTAGGGCGAGCCCCATGCCTCCCACCCCTAACCCTTGCGACTATGAGATATCTACGGCCCGGATAAGTGCCCCCAACGTACACTCAATTGGGAGATATCGACGGCGTCGGATACGAGCTCATATCGCAGATAAACAAGATGCCGTGACTCACTTGCCATTGGACCCACTCAATCAATAACAATTCCACGAGATAGCTATCATCACAAAGCGATGAAGAACAATAAAGCTATCACAAAAACGATAAACAACCACGACCAATTGAGAAAAATGAAATATTGTATAAGGCCCTAACTGGTTTACTTACCTCGAGAAATCGCGAACCTCAAAACATCTCGCTCGCGTCTCGATTTGCGCACCCGACACCCGACTCCTAAGTCCCTGGTGTCCATTTAGACATTTGAGGGCTAATTTACTTAAAATCATTCAAATCACTAAAATTGGTGGAATAAACCTCACCTCCATCGCGTCGTCGTGATTTCGTTGAAATCGCGCGTCCGACCGATCGACACCGCTCCACCACGCTGTCGGCGCTGCTGCTTGCTCCGCCATGGCCGCGCGCTGCTCGCCGGCCGCGTCGACCACCACCGCGTCGCCACGCGCGCGCGCGCATCGCTGCCGATCCGACCCTTTCTTATACCGCGTCCGTGCTTTGCCTCGCCGCCGGCGCAGCTGCTGCCGGCTTGCCGACGCTGCCGTTGCCGCCGTCGCCGACGACGCCGCTGTACGCCGACTGCCAGGCCGTTGCGTCGTCCTCGCCCGCCGGAGCTCCAGCTGTCCACCGCCGAGTCGCTGGTCCGATCGTCCGCTCATGGCCGATCCGCCAGCTGCGTCGCGTCATGCTCCTGCTCCGCCAGCCCAGGGAGCCGCACTGCCATCGTCCCGCCTCTGCGTGGCCGGCTCCTCATGAGCTCCGGCGCGCTCACTCTCGCCGGGATCTCCTCTCTCTCTAGCTTTCTCTCTCTTCTCTTTCATCTTCCTCACGATCTCTCTCGTTTCTTTTCTTTTTTTCCAATCCTTATCTCCTCTTATATATATATATATATATATATATATATATACATTTCTTTTTTTTATTTCTTTTTGATTTCAAATCAAAAGTGTCCTCGACATTCGTGCGACATGAATCTCAAGGCAACTCAACAACCGAGCGTAGCATCTCGAGGCACCAACCCGCCTCCTTTAACAATCTCGATACTCGCGCTACACATATCACGAGGAGTATCCAATGTCCACCTTAAAACCACATCAATCCGCTATACCCCCATTTCGGTCCTAAGTCGGCACGCGACTCGAGGCGCGTCCCCTCGTTCGTGTTTCGGCTCACTACATTCCCCGCATATTCATTTCTCACCAATTTGCATTATTGTCTCAAATTAAACATTCTCGGTGTCTCCACTCTAGATTCGAACATACGTATTTCGACGAATGGATCCCACATACGACCCCGACGACGACACGTGGCACAAGTCAAATTTTCGGGTCGTTACATAGGAGACATCATATTTTAATCAATTAGAAGCTGCCACGTCAGCGGTTCTCCATCACACACACCAATTCTTCTCTCTTCCAGCTGCCAAGTGTCACGCACACCACTCGTCCACTACGTCAACAGAAGCTGTTCACACAAATCAGGAGCTGCCACATCAGCATTCACGCCACGTCACAAACTAACAGCATTTCATGCGTTTCAGCCTCCATCAGTTCTTCCTCGGGATGCGCGTCAACACCGTCTCCCAGAAATTAGCACAAGTGGGGCAATTTTTCTCCGCCTACGCGTGCCACGTGTTGCGCTCTCCACGCCGAACAGCGTCATCACACAGTTTTTTCACCAATCACATGGCGCCACGTTAGCAAGCACAGACCAGGCAAGCCAATAGGTTTCGGATACGTGGACAGAAGTGATTTCAAGCCCAAAAATAGTCCATAGATAATCCTCGGCGCACGAGTCACCTCCCCAACACCCAAAATTAGTTTCTCTTTCTTTCCTGGGACCAATTTTTAGTAGTTTTATATATTATAAACCTTAGGTATTATTCTTAAGAAAAGCCGACTATTATTGTTTGTTATTGACTTCTCTCGACGATGTTCGGCTAATCAACTCCTTGTCTAGGTCGGAGGGGAAACAAGTCGGGATTATGGATTCATGGCATATTAGGTGAGATCTTTTATTTTATTTTAATTTGGTTTAATTCTCCTATTTCATCGTTGTTGATTTTAGGGAATATGGTTTAGATCTAAGGTATGTATGTGGCCAGTGCATGCTTTTAGGTGGACATCCTATAGTTATTTGGACTATTAGTATCCGTATAATTGTTCTTTCGGACCAATAAAGTGACAACCACTCATCCGTTTGCCGTTAAACACTTTTGGTTCTTGAGTGTGCAACAATTGAATCTAGGTTAAATCGGAACCGGATGCGATCTGGTTATTTAGGGTTAGTATTCCCTTAGAACCATATTACTGCAGTTATTGTGTTAAACATGATTGGCGGATGTCTAGGGTTATGCATTAATTAGGGAAGTAGTTAGTGGCGGACATCCTGGCTATCGAGATTAGGGGAACGAGGAATTTCTGGTGGATGTCGATTTTATATAGCTAATCTAGGAGAATTTAAATTAATGACTTTCTGGGAAAGATTGAAGACCATGATTGCCATTTAATCTTGATCCTGATTTGTGGAACTGTAGACCTAGGCGTTACTTAGGTATTTATTAATTATTTTGAAAATTAGTTTAGTTGTTTTATTTATTTATTTTAGTTAGATTAGTTAGTTAAATTAATATTTTTTTAAAACCCCTGATTTTTTTTTGTTGCTTTTAACCTAAGAAAGACTATCAATATATGTGGGATCGACCATTTGCCACTATTCTACAAAATAGTTGGTTTAGGAAAATTTATTATATTGACACGTTCAGCGCGCGTCAATTTTTGGCGCCGTTGCCGGGGATTGGTATTTTTCTTCTTTGGTTTTTTTTTTATTTTATTTTGCCTATCTAGTCCCTTGCTCTTCACATGTATGTAGGCAACCCCGCGATGGACTCCTCCTACCCCCATAATTATGGTCGATTCGAAGACTCACATTATTATAATGTGATTGGGGTAGGCATGTTATGAAGTCCAAGAATTAGCTTGCAAATTCTTGGAAAAACATGATGGAAGATATGACAGGATGGCATTTTGGTAATTTTGGTGAAGTTCGGGCGTTTGAGTTTCGGCGTTCCGGGGGCATGGGTTGATTGGAAACGGCGTGGAGATCACGGGTCACCGCTATGCCGTGACTACAACGTTTTTCGGCGAAATTCCATCGTTTCGCCCTCCGAAAAGGTAATTTTGCTATTTTAGGAAAGTTTTGTTTAGCTTATAACTTTCATTAGGAATTTCCATTTTTATTGCCGTTTGTGGCATTTGTTTCTATTTTTCGTCTAGTTTCCAGTTTAGGGCTTTTAGGGCTTTTTGGAATTTTTACTATTTTTGGCAAATTTTAGGGTTTCGCTATTTAAGCGACCTATTGGATGTAATTCGGGGTTTTTGGGGCTGGAATAAAAGAATTTTCGAACTTTGGCTTAAGTTCTGACCTAGATCGAGTTGTTCATGGATTCGTTCAACTGGTTTAGAAGATCTTCGATGCGTCGGTTGGTATCGAGCCTCGTTTCCGGCGTGATTGGAGAAATCATGCCGCCAGAAGAGGAACCACCAACGTATCGAGGAGGTGTATGACCGTGACAATCTGAATCAACAAATTGGCAAAATAATTGACCAACGCATGGGTGTGGTGGTAGAACAATTAACTTGCCGAATCGATCGGTTGTTGGGTCGAATATGGATCGTGTCCGTAACCATCGAAGGGAACCCGTTGGTGATGAACCGATAGGGAGATTCTTCTATCGAAGGGGAGGATGAGTATGTTGAGGCACCGAGGAGGCGCTACAGGCCGCGTGCAGTTGAGGATGATCGCAGGCGGTGGGAGTCTCGGATGAAGACGGTGGTCCCAGAATTCCATGGCACCCTTCAACCGGAAGAATTCTTGGACTGGCTGGCGTCAGTTGAAGAAGTCCTAAAATTCAAAGGTGTGCCCAAAGACAAACGTGTGCAAATGGTTGCGTCCAGATTCCACAACAGGGCCACGGTTTGGTGGCAACAACAGAAGTTGATGCGGAATAGGAATGAAAAGGCGAAGATCACCTCGTGGGATAAGATGAAAAAGCACTTACAGGCTGAGTTCTTGCCTTACAACTTCCAACGCCTTATGTATCAGATGTTGTAGAATCTGAGACAAGGGGCAAAGTCAGTAGATGATTACACTACTGAGTTTTATCGCTTAGTCGCTAGAAACGAATCGGGAGACTAACGACCAATTAGTGGCGCGGTATATTGGTGGATCGAGGGTGCAGATCCAAGATGTCGTCAACATGTTTGATCCGGCTTCCTTATCTCGTAGCGCACCAAACGAGCATTGTTGGTGGAGAGAAACAACAACGTTTCGGGGTGTGAGTAATGTTTCCGAAGAATGTTAGTGTTGGGACACCAATACGGAGGTAATACCGTCGCAATTAACCCCGCTAATCGCACGAATAGACCTAGCACTAGTGGGATTAAATGCTTCGGTTGTGGCGAAGTTGGTCACAAGAAGTCGAATGTAAAGGGAAAAAGACTCTTTATTGAGAACGAAGAGGAAGACGAAGGGAAGATGCCAACATCACTGCGAACCGACCTTTGATACTTCGACAACACAAAAGTGGATATCGTGGATCGGAGATGTGGGTACTGCCTTGGTTGTGAGGCGTTCTTGTATGACTCCTAGAGCTGTCGCTGATGATGAGTGGCTGCGAAATAACATCTTTCAGTTCAAGTGTACCATCTTAGGCAAGGTGTGCAGGGTTCATGATTGATGCGTCTCGATTGCGAGAATATCGTCTCGATTGAAGCGGTTCGAAGTTGGGCCATGCAATCGAAAAACACCCCCAGCCCTACAAGCTAGCTTGGATGAAGAAGGGTGGTGAGGTGAAGGTGTCGAAACGCGCCTTGGTGACTTTTTCTATTGGTGCTAACTATAAGGATTCGATCTGGTGTGATGTTGTGGCTATGGATGCTTGCCACTTGTTACTTGGGACGTCCTTGCGGTTTGATAGGGAGTTGTGCATGGTGGCGGAACCAATAAATACACCCTTATGTTCAAGGGAGTGAAGATTGTGCTAGTACCGCCAAGGATCCGAGAAAGTTAAGCCTACTAAAGAATCTAGCGACTTGCTATCTTTGGCAAGATTTGAAAATGAATTACAGGATTCGAGGTAGTTTACATCTTGATGGGAAAGGAGATAGATAGAGATGTTGATGTTCCCGATGCTTGCAATTCCTATTGTGAAGGAGTTTTGTGATGTTTTCCCGATGAGATGCCGAAGGATTGCCACCATTGCGTGATATTCAAGATTAGATTGACCTTGAACCCGTTGCGTCACTACCTAATAGACCACACTACCGAATGAGTCCCAGGTGAGCATGAGGAGTTGCGCGACAGTTGAAGAGTTATTGACGAAGAGATTCATTCGTGAAAGTCCGAGTCCGTGTGCGATCACCCTCCTTACACCAAAGAAAGATGGCTCCTAGGCGATGTGTGTGGACGGTAGAGCAATCAACAAGATTAATGTCGTATCGCTTTCCTATCCCTCGCTTGGATGATTTACTTGACCAATTGAGTGGAACAAAAATTTTTACAAAACTGGATTTGAAGAGTGGGTACCACCAGATTCGCATTAGAGTTGGGGATGAGTGGAAGACTGCTTTTAAAACCAGGGAAGGGTCAGTATGAGTGGTTAGTCATGTCGTTTGGGTCATCAAACGCACCTAGCATCTTCATGAAAGTCATGAACCGAGCTTGAGACCTTTGATAGGAAAGTGTGTTGTGGTATATTTTGATGATATATTGATATACGGTACTAACGAGGAGGAACACCTCCAAGCACTTGCGAGATGTTCGACTATCTTGCGCGAGGAGAAGTTATATGCTTTGCGATGAAGAAGTGCTCATTTTTGACACTTTGAATGTCCTTTTCTTAGGCTATGTCATTTCGGAGAAGGGTTGCGGGTTGATGAGTCTAAAGTAGAAGCCATCCGCACTTGCCCACCACCGTCACGGAGGTTCGTAGCTTTCATGGGTTGGCTTCCTTCTACAAGCGGTTCATTCCACACTTCAAGCGGTATCATGGCCCCAATTACGATCGTATGAAGGGCGTGAAGTTTAGGTGGAGCAACGAGGCGGATGAAGCATTCCAACCGATCAAGGTGCGGTTAACCACGCCCCCATTCGATGTTGCCAGATTTTCACCTACCTTTTGAGTTGCATAGTGATGCATCCAAGGTAGGCATTGGGCTGTCTTGAGTCGAATAATAATAGCCTGTTGCCTATTTCGAGTGAGAAGTCTGTATGGGGCGAAGTTGAGGTATAGCACATACGATGTGGAGTTCTATGCAGTGGTACAAGCCGTGAAGCATTGGATGCATTATCTTTTCTACAGAGAGTTCGTGTTGTTTACAAACCATGAGGCATTGCGACACTTACATGGGCAAAACAAGGTCTCGGCCAGACATGCTTCTGGGTGGCCTATTTGGAGCGCTTTACTTTTGTGGTGAAACACAAGTCTGGTGTGACCAACAGAGTTGTTGATGCCCTGAGCAGACGAAAAAGTTTGTTGAGCCGCATGACCATTGAGGTACCTGGGTTTTCCTCATTCTCGATTTGTTTACTACTGCGATCCTTTCTTTGCTACTATTGTGGAGAAGGTGCGGAGTGGGGAGCGTACTGATACACACTCCATGAGGGTTTCTTATTTCCGGGCAACCAACTTTGGATTCCTAATTGCCGCCTGAGATTGCTTGATTATTAGAGAGTTGCATGGAGAGGGACATGTTGGGCGTGATCGGACTTTGCAGCTGGTGCAGGCCTTATACTTTTGGCCTACCATTCACAAGGAAGTGGACAAATATGTGCAGCGGTGCCGAACTTGCCAGCTTTCTAAGGGTACCGCAACTAATGCTAGTCTATATATGCCTTTGCCCATTCCACAACAGCCATGGGTTGATATTAGCATGGATTTCGTGCTGGGTTGCCTAGAACACAGCGGGGAAATGACTCTATTTTTGTGGTGGTTGACCGTTTTTCCAAGATGGTTCACTTCATCCCATGCAAGAAGACCACAAATGTTGTAAAGGTGGCTCAACTGTTCTTTCGGAAGGTGTATAGATTGCATGGCCTTCCTACCTCGATTGTTTCGATCGGGACACCAAATTCCTTAGCCATTTTAGGCGCGGTTGTGGGCTATGGTGAACACGCAAAAATGAAATTTAGCGGTGCTTATCATCCGCAAACGAGATGGGCGATCGAAGTTGTCAACCGTTCGTTAGGCAATCTTTTGAGGAGCTTGAGGAGGACTTCAAGTTGAGCCGAGCGAATTTGCACATAACCATGCTTAATCGAAGTACGGGTTTAGTTCTTTTCGGGTTGTGTATTCGATACTACCTCGAGGTCCTCTTGATCTGTACCGGTGCCAAGTAAGACTAGATGGCATGGCAAGGCGAGAAGACTTTGTTAGTGGGCAACGCAGAGATTCATCAATCATCAAAGATAACTTGCGTAAGGTGCACGACAAGTACAAACAATATGCGAGATCGGAAGAAGCGTCACGTGGCGTTTGAAGTGGGTGACTTTGTGTGGGCAGTTCTCACTAAAGACCGGTTCTCTGTGGGTGATTACAACAAATTGTCAGTTCGGAAGATTGGTCCTGTGGAGGTTCTTAAGAAAATTAATCCTAATGCTTACAGATTGAAGTTGCCAAGTCACATTCGCACGGTTGATGTATTTAATGTCAAGCATCTTGTTCCCTATTATGGGGTCTAATGATGACAATTCGAGGGCGAATTATGTCCACACTGGGGAGAATGATGAAGTCCAAGAATTAGCTTGCAAATTCTTGGAAAAATATGATGGAAGATATGACAGGATGGCATTTTGGTAATTTCGGTGAAGTTCAGGCTTTTGAGTTTCGGCGTTCCGGGGGACATGGGTTGATTGGAAACATCGTGGAGATCACGGGTCACAGCTACACAGTGACTACGACATTTTTCGGCGAAATTCCATCGTTTTGCCCTCCGAAAAGGTAATTTTGCTATTTTAGGAAAGTTTTGTTTAGCTTATAACTTTCATTTGGAATTTCCGTTTTTATTACCGTTTGCGACATTTGTTTCTATTTTTTGTCTAGTTTCCAGCTTAGTTTTAGCTTTTTGGACTTTTTACTATTTTTGGCAAATTTTAGGGTTTCGCTATTTAAGCGACCTATTGGATGTAATTCGGGGTTTTAGGGGCTAGAATAAAAGAATTTTCGAACTTTGGCTTAAGTTCTGACCTAGATCGAGTTGTTCGTGGATTCATTCAACTGGTTTAGAAGATCTCCGCTGCGTCAGCATGTCACATAATGGATATCAATTTTTTAACATGCATTGTTTTGTGCAACAGGTCGAGGTTTGCAAAATTTGTGGAGATTATTCACATTCCGTACATATTGTCCCTATTATCCACAGTATGAGAACTACTACTACTCTACCTATGCATCGCCACAACCCGACTTCTTTGGGCTCATGTCCAATCCACATATTTCTCGGCATGAAGGAAATCAATAGTTTCAACAAAGCACCTCCTTGAAAGATATGATGAAGCAATTGATAGATAATCAGCAAAAGGTTAACTGGCTTCTTGAAGAGATTCGACAAATTGATTTTGAGATTCCAGGCTTGAAGGACTTGGAAACTTAATTTATTCAATATAATGTCAGGCTTCAAAATATGACTAATGAGGAAGAGTTGTGTAGTACATAACCAATTTTTAACCCAAAGGAGGATGTGAGTGTTGATACATTGAAGAGTTTTAAGGTGAATGAGGCTACTCAGATGGAAGACTATTTGAGAGAAACATCGGAAGAATGTGAAGTCTTTCAAATTGAGCCAGAAATTGTCATTGCACTAAATGAGGGGAAAGAATGAGATGAAAATTGATGTCATTTCAGACAAGCCGGAGAAGCCGCAGATAGAGAGCGAGGAAGACCAGCCTTTGGTATTGGTGCAACCACCCACCTTCCCATGCACATTTGGTACACCTTATAACTGTGTGGAAGTAATGGAGCGTTCGAAGATCTTCTACACTGCCGACACCTTTGTATTGGACGATCCTGATGAGATAGATTCTTTCATGTTGGAAGTCTCGAATGAGCTCCTAAATCTGAAAGAGGGCGTGCATGCTTCATTGCCCAAATAGGTAGATGTTCCATTCGTTGTTGACATCTCTAAAAAAGAGGGCATCACATGATCGATCACGCCAAGTCTGTCCAAAGACTTAAAAGAAAGGCGGCTCGTTAGGAGGCAGCCCAGCTTCATTTTTTATTTCTTGCATTTATTTCAGTTTCAGTTTAGTTTTATTTTTTTATGTTTAATAACACTCTAATTTGGTCTCTTTATTTTTACAGGTGATATGTTACCCTTGACGTTCATTGGAGGATTGGAGCACCGCTGAGTTTTGTAGGTTTGACTTTGGATTATATTTTTTTAGCATAATTTGAGCATTTTTTTAGGAATTAACATGTTTTTAGGATTTTAGGTGTTTTGAGACTTAGTTGGGACACATCCAACTTAAGTCGTCGCATTAGTGGCGGGTTTTTTAGTCCAAAACACTAGACTTTATTCCATCATCTTGTTGATTTCACCCTTAGTTGAAACACTTCGGGCTGGCAAGATTCGATAGGAATCTTTTCAATCAACTCATATGTTTACTAGTTATTGCTCTTGTTATGATTGTTCTTTCATAGTTTCCTTAAGCACCTACACATGAGAGATTTTGTGTGTTCACTGGTTTTTAAAGACTTTTTGTTATGCATGCATTTGTATCATTTTCTTATCCATATTTTTCTTTACCACTATCATTTTCTTTTTGTTGGATGGATGCCTTGACTTGTTTTGAACCTTGAGGACAAGGTTCAGAATAAGTTTGGGGTATTTTAGGGATTGTGGATTGATTTGGATGGATTCTTTACGAAAGTTCACCGCATGTGAGATAGTTTAATTTTTTTATGCAGTTATATGCGATTGATGGATGGTAATGGCGTTGTTTTATATCATTGCTTTCATTTCATCTCATTTCACATTTCTCTCTCATTTCATTAGGATATGATACACTTTTATGCATGTATTTAGTATAATTTAGTTTTTTTTTAATTTTTTAATTTTTTAATTTTTTATTGTATTTAGAGTCACCCGAGACTTTGTTCATGTCTTTGGTTGTGGATAAGTAAATTACAGTTGCCTTTTTAACTTGAAACTTAGGGAAAATTAGGAGAAACACTCAATCGAGTCTGTACCCTGCATTTTTATGATTTCATGATTAAGGACTTAGTATGATGGTTAAGCTTTATGCTAGATAACGAAAGTGAGAAGACGGTCAAATTTGTGCAAGTGGTATTATTTTAACCCACATTGAGGGATTTGCTTGATTATAGTGAAAGTGAGAAGTACTAACAGGGGTTTTCCTAGTGTTGGGTGACCCACAGGAAACGGAGCAGGGAAACTTGTGGTGGGAAAAAGTGAGAAAAGTGGTCCACAGGAAATGGAGCAGGGACCGTATTAATTGAAAAAAAAAGATTTGGAGAAGAAAAAATAATGAATAAAGGTGGAAGTTGTGAAACTCCTCAAATAAAAGATTTAGTTCGAGTGCTTTCACTATATTAAGTGAGATTTAAACTTGCGTGCTTTAATTTATAGACCAAGAAAACTTATGAGTAGTTAATGGACTTTGTTTTGACCGAGTCTTTGTCTTGAAAGTGGAATCTTAATTGTGTTTGGGTTGCAAGTCTTTACATATCATAACTCTAAAATTTCTCGAGTGACTTGTTAATTTTGTGACTATGTAAATCAAAGGAACTCCATGAATTTTGAGTCGGGTGTAGGATTAGTTAAGTCATTGCATTATTATATTAGGAGTCTAGTTTAGTCTGTTTTGTCATTTACACCTTTGCTTGGGATGTGCAAAGTCTTAAGTTAGGGGGTATTTGATAAGTTGGTTATTATATGTTTTTATTAGTTTAATTTAGTATATTTAATTATGTAAAGTCTCTAAAATATATATTTAATTATATTTATTGGTCATTTTCAGGTGAAACGGAGTACGCGGTTGAATTCGTGGCGGAAAGAATACTCAAAATGGAGTATTTACTTGCAGTGATCGAATGCCAAACAGTTTGCCTCGAGTTACGTGTTGCGTGGTGGGTAAAATAGGAGACAGCATATTTTAATCAATTAGAAGCTGCCACTTCAGCGGTTCTCCATCACACACACCAATTCTTCTCTCTTCCAGCTGCCAAGTGTCACCCACACCACTCGTCCACCACGTCAACATAAGCTGTTCACACCAATCAGGAGCCGCCACATCAGCGTTCACGCCACATCACAAACTAACAACAGTTCATGTGTTTCAGCCTCCATCAGTTCATCCTTGGGATTCGCGTCAACACCGTCTCCCCAAAATTTGCACAAGTCGAGCGATTTTTATCCGCCGACGTGTGTCACGTGTCGCGCTCTCCACGCCCAACAGTGTCATCACGCAGTTTCTTCACCAATCACATGGCGCCAAGTCAGCAAGCGCAGACTAGGCGAGCCAATAGGTTGCGGACACGTGGACAGAAGTAATTTCAAGCCCAAAAATAGTCCATAGATCGTCCTCAGCGCACGTGTCACCTCCCCAACACCCAAAATTAGTTTCTCTCACTTTCCTGGGACCAATTTTTAGTAGTTTTATATATTATGAACCTTAAGTATTATTTTTAAAAAAACACCGACTATTATTGTTTGTTATCGACTTCTCTCGACGATGTTCAGCTAATCAACTCCTTGCCTAGGTCGAATGGGAAACAAGTCGGGATTATGGATTCATGGCATATTATGTGAGATCTTTTATTTTATTTTAATTTAGTTTATTTCTCCTATTTCATTGTTGTTGATTTTAAGGAATATGGTTTAGATCTAAGGTATGTATGTGGCCGATGCATGCTTTTAGGTGGACAACCTATAGTTATTTGGACCATTAGTATCCGTGTAATTGTGCTTTTGGACCAATAAAGTGACAAACACTCATCCGTTTTCCGTCAAACCCTTTCGGTTCTTGAGTGTGCAACAATTGAATCTAGGTCAAATCGAAAGCGGATGCGATCCTGTTATTTAGGGTTAGTGCTCCCATATAACCATATTACTGCAGTTATTGTGTTAAACCCGAATGGCGGATGTCTAGGGTTATGCATTAATTAGGGAAGTAATTAGTAGCGAACGTCCTAGCTATCAAGATTAGGGGAACGAGGAATTTTTGGCGGATGTCGATTTTCTATAGCTAATCTATGAGAATTTAAATTAATGACTTTTTGAGAAAGATTGATGACCATGATTGCCATTGAATCTTGATCCTTATTTGTGGAACTGTAGACCTAGGTGTTACATAGGTATTATTAATTGTTTTGAAAATTAGTTAAGTTGTTTTATTTATTTAGTTTAGTTAGAATAGTTAGTTAAATTAATATTTATTTTAAAACCCCCGATTTTCCTTTTTTGTTGTTTTTAACCTAAGAAAGACTAATAATCTATGTTGGATCGACCCTTTGCCACTATTCTACAAAATAGTTGGTTTAGGAAAATTTATTTTATTGACACGTTTGGGGCGCGTCAAAGTCTTTCATTTTAAATAAAGCGAATGATCAATAATAGAAATCTTACTTCTTTAACAAACCATAACTAGTAGAAAACCAATCAAAAAGATAACATGTATATCTATAAGGCAACAAAATGTACAATACGATCAATATACATATATCAATGTATTACGTATCCTAAAATATTCCAAAAATTAGTAACATAATGTATACAAACTCCTAGAAGATGGGCTAGCAAAGGCTCTCAATGATCAGATGAAGTCGCAAAGTATGGCCTTTCCCCAGCTCATCGTAGGATCTGCACTCGGTCATCCATGCAAAAAGTTCATGAATAGTCCAGTGAGTAAATCCTTAGAAGAAACACAAGTTGCATTTAATAAGAATGTAAATAAAACGACTACAAATCATGCTAGTCAATAAGATGTGCTCTGAAAAGGGTAGTAGCATGAAGATATGTCGCTATGAAAGCAATAAATGTTGGACGCGAGTGTGGTATACATCTATTGAACTCTAGGACTAATAATAGTGGTCCAAGGAGACTCTGGTGGCGAAGTGACTCCCCCACCACCGCAACAAGGTTAATGAGGGACTCTATTAATCGGGAGTTTAAAACTCCTGGCCAACTGCCTCAAAGGAGAGGAATCTGTGTCGGAGTTAACTCCTCACGACACCATCTCTCGAATCATTAAGTCGTTGAGAAGTTCTTACCCATATCCTAAAGCATGACCAGAATCGTAGCAACAATCGGATCACTAATCAAGAGGGAGCCGTTAAGGGGTCATCTCGCCCCATCGACCATATACAGATACACGCGGGATTGGAGTAGTCAAACAAACCCAAACAGGCATAATTCAATGGTATAATTAAATGAAGCATTTAATAAATGCTATGTGTTTTCTGGTGGGGTTTACTTACCAAAATGCGATAAAAACTCGACCCTAGCCGCTCGCTCGTACCCTAGAATACCCATCCTTCAGTCCCCTAAGCATCCCTATTAGGCCCCAAGTATCCTGCATACCAAGTTTAAATAATTTATTGTCACATTAACTCATTTTATATTGTAAGAGAAAAATTAGAATTCTATATTAATTTTTAGTTGTGACACCTTTTTCGGTTTACATCAGGGTGCCAAACGCCTGAAAAAGTCTCGAAACCCAATTTTATACCTTTTTCCCAATTTCTCATATTTTCTATGATTTTTTTGAATCTTTTGTAATTTTTATTTATTTTATATTTTTATAATTTATTATATTTATTTGTATTTAATTTTAAATTAAATCAACTTTTTAATTAATTAATTGGGGTTGGGCCCACCAGAACCGAGCCTGGTTTGGCTGGACCCAATTCGGCCTAACTAGACCAGGCCTGGGCCAGCCTGGCCTAAGGCTCTCATTCACGCACAACATGTATGTTCGAAACCCCAACTCCCTTTGTGTGTCTCTGCCTTCCCCCTAGTTTCCTTTTCTCTTTCTTTTTTTATTTTCTTTTTTCTTTTCCTCATATTTTTCTTTTTATTCTTCAACAACAACATCGTCATCAAACATCAACAACCATTCTATCACCAAAAATCCCAAAAACATGGAATGGGTCTAATGCATCAAGAAATTAGTGTTGTAAACTAAAACTTGGGTTCAAAAATAGTAAAAGACTTCAGTTAAAACCCTTGAAATTCGTTTTACAATGAACACCCAATTTTTTGTTGCATTTCAAGACACCATTAGAGCAAAAATGGAGAAGATGTGATGGTTAGGTTACCTTTCTATCTAACTAGACTTCTCGGCTCCCAATTGCTCCAAAGCTCCTCCAATAGATCAAATCCAGTCCTTGCTCTCTTAATCACCCAATCTAGTTAGGTTTGAAGCAAAGAAAAAACTCCATATTTTCATTTTTGCCAAAGAAATCAAGACTAAGTCTTATCTTATATATTTCCCTTACTAAGGCATCTTAGCCTTTCATCTAACTCAAGTTGTACATCTAATGACACATCGAAGGCCTTTATTGAATCCATCCATGCATTCCTTAATTCCCACTAAATGCCCTAGGATTCTATTAAATGTTAATCTTTAGGATGATCTTAGCTTCCTATTAAATCCATCAAATCCCCATTAACCACCATTACCAATACTTAGGATTCCCTAGCAATGGTGATCTCCTTGCCCATCAAGAGTTACAATTTAATTAATTGACAACTTAGCTTTAAATGTACTTTCGGCTCTTATTTCTTAATTAGCTTAGTCTATTATACAATTGTTATTTTGCACTCCATCATCATCTAAGCTAATGACTACCCAGTGTCCCACACCTGTAGATCTTTAGGCATGTCGGGTCCATTTTTGGCCTACTAACATTTTAATCCATCAATCAAGCTTGTTAAGATTACTTAGCTTAGATTATTATTATTTATCATTAATGAGCTCGTGTAAGCCATTTTGTTCTCGTACTTGCGTCTCACGCATCTCAATGCATTATTCGTCGCACTCGTAGCTCACGCAAAACGCGATAATCAATGGTACACATGGCGTAATGCTATAATTCATAGTAAATCAACCATAATAAACAAGCATCACGCAAATATGATATAAAGGATTATACCTTGGTAGGCATACCCTAGATTGATATGCAACGTCCACGTGGTTTTGAGTAGAGTTCTAGTCTAAAATTAAATAATTAAATAATCTTTAAATTAGGCGAGCCATCATAATCCTCCAAACTAAAAGGAGTTTCATCCTGAAATCCAACTAAAACATAAAGTACTAACCGTGGAAAAGCTAGGGGTATTTCTCATGCGTAGTAGACTCTCTCTCCCAGTTAAGTCCCTCGTTTCTTTGACGCTGCCACCTGACAAGGACCTTGGGAATTTGCTTAGTATTGAGAACTTGAACCTTGTGGTCAACTATCTCGATAGGGTGTTCCTCGTGCGTCACGTCTGGCCTAACCTCAACACAAGTCACATCTATCACAGGTCTCGGTCCTGATCTCATTAATCTCAACATGGAAATGTGGTGTGGAAGACATCGTGAACCCCGCCAACTGTTTCGGCAGCCTCAACTGATAAGCAAACTCCCCAACTTGACTGCAATCTAATATGGCCTAATATATCATAGTGCAAGTTTCCCTTTGATCACAAATCTCTTGTGAGCCTTCAAAGGAGAATCTTTCAAGTACACTTAGTCATCTACCTCATAGCGCAGCCCATCATGGTATTTATTCACGTATTTCATTTGCTTAGCCTGTAATCTCAGACAAATCAACCTAACTTTCTCTATATGGTCTACAACAACCTCAGGCCCAATGGTGATTACGTCCTCAGGCTCTGCCTAGCAAACTGCTAATCTACAAGGTCTTTCATACAATGCCTCAAATAGTGACATCCCAATACCGGCCTGAACGTTGTTGTAGGAAAACTCACAAAGTGGAAAATACTACTCCCATGACCCTCCGAACTGTAACACATAAGCTTTGAACATGTCCTCCAGTATCTATATAGTCTGCTCTGACTGCTCGTCTATCTATGGGTAATAAGCTTTCCTATACAGAAGTCTAGTACCATACTACTCCTACATAGCCTACCATAACTATGACATCAGCTCACTGTCTATGTCTAATACTATCAATATTGGTACACCTTGTAATTTGATAATTGTCGCTTGAAGAGCGTACACAACTATGGAAAGGTGTATCTCATGGAAACTAGAATGAAATATGTTGATTTCGTAAATCTGTCCATGACAACCCATACGGCATCATGATTGCATGGAGTCCATGGTAACACACTGACAAAGTCCATAGTAATATGTTCCAACTTCTACTGAGGGATCAATAGGGACTGTAGAAGTCCTCCAGGTCTCCGATGCTCAGCATTAACCTGCTAGCATACCTTACATCTCCTCACATATTGGCTAACATATGCCTTCATCCAAGGCTACCGGAACAAGTGTTTCATGTCTTAATACATCTTGTTTCGGCCAAGGTGAACTGCGTATCTGGATCTGTGAGCCTCTTAAAGAATGTAATCTCACAACTCTGATGTTGCCATAATCCATAATCTATCGTTGTGTCGTAAAAACCCAACAATTGATTCTCTCCAATTTAGGAAGTTGGAGCTTTTTGTCATGTCTCTGAACCTCTGATACATTATATAGGCTCGCTGGCTCTCTAGGACTTATAGAATGGAAACTGTCGAAACTCCCATATGTCCTCAAATGTGTACCTCTACTGTCTCTGGGACCCCTAAAAAGCTCATGGTAGTTGTTGCCTTGGGTATACAATACATGTGAGTTATCACCTCTCTATCTGGTCCTCTCCTACTAAAGGCATCTGCTACGACATTCCCCTTCCTAAGCTGGTACTCAATATAGAAGTTGTAGTCCTTCGGCAACTCTAACCATTATCGCTATCTCATATTCATATCCTTTTGAGTGAAGAGATACTTCAAACTCTGATGATCTTTATAGAGGGTCAACCTCTCACCAAAAATGTAATGACTCCATGTCTTCAGTGCAAATATGATTGTTGCAAGCTCCTGATCATGCACTTGATAGTTTCTCTCATAGGTCCTTAGCTAGCATGACAAGTAAGCAATAACTTTGTCATCTTGCATCAGTACACATCCTAATCTGGTGACACGCGCATTTGTGCAAACTGTCAACTCCCTGCCTGACTTTGGTAATATTAATAGCGGTGCAGAGGTTAGCCTCTTCTTTAGCTCTTGAAAGTCTACCTCGCATGCATCGAACCACACAAACTTAACGTCCTTTTTGGTCAATCAAATCATAAGCGCCGAAATCCTAGAAAAATCTAGCATAAAGTGTCGTTAATAGCCTACTAGCCAAAGAAGCTCCTGACGTCTATCACACACTCATGTGTACGCCAATCGATGAAAGTATGAACCTTACTCGAGTCCACTCATATGCCCCTGTCACTGATCACGTGCCCCAAGAACTTTACCTTATAAAGCCAAAACTTACACTTACTAAATTTGACGCATAACATGTACTCTCTTAGAGTCTTCAGCGTCTTTTTGAGATGCCTTTTGTGGTTTTCATGAGTCCTGGAATAGATCAAGATGTCATCGATAAAGACTATCATGAATCGAACCAAAAATTTCCTTAAGGCTCGGTGTATTAAATCCATGACCACTATCAGCGCGTTCATCACTCCAAACGGCATAAGGGTAAACTCAAACGACCCGTAACGTGTGTTGAACACCATTTTGGATACATCCTAATCGATCCTCAACTGGTGATAATTTTATTTGAGATCAATCTTGGAGAATAACTACGCTCTAGCCAGCTGGTCGAACAAATCGTTGATCCTGGGTAATAGGTATCAATTTTTGATTGTCACCTGATTCAGTCTCCTGTAATTGATGCATATCCTCATGCTACCGTCATTTTTCTTCATAAAAAGGAAAGTTGCTCCCTGGGGAGACATACTCGGGTGTATGAAACCCTTCTCTGGCTAATCCTCCAACTAAGCCCTCAACTCATCATGCTCTATTGTAACATACGGTACGATCAGCTCGCTATAGTCTAGGTGTCTGGCGTTAGCTCTATCATGAACTCTATCTGCCTATGTGGAGGTGATCCTGGTAAATCCTCAAGAAAAACTTATAGAACTTCTACACAACCAGGACATCCTCAAGTCTGACAACTAGCTTCTCAACTAGCTCTACAGTCCCTAAAAGAATGTCCATCTCCTAGGCGGTGGCTAATCTACCCCTAGTAATCAAAAGTGTGGTCGCGACTTCAATGAATGAAAACTTGGCAATCCCTGGTATCTGGAAGGTGGCGTTCTTACTAAAATAGTCTAACCGAGCATGGTAAGTCGCCAACCAATCCATGCCTAAGAGCATATCAAACTCTAGGTACTCAAGTACTTAGAGATCTATAGGTAATTAGTGATTACTAACCTCAACTAAACATTCTCTACAGATCCAGTTAGGGTAAACTTATCCCCAACAGCCGTGCTAAGGACAAGGTGTATGCCTAAAATATGTGGTTTCATTCGCCTTAACGGGCAGCTACTTGTTGCTTGCAATGGGTCTCATTTGCCTATTTGGAAGCCCACTTTTTTTCTTCAATCAAGAACATAAAATAATGTTATGAACTTACTCCTTACACTACAAAGACTTATAAAGAACCTTCTCATATACATAGCTACAATCAAATTAAGGGTTAACAAGAAGTTAAAAGAGGAAGATGAGTTACCTAGCTTCTTAGCTTCTCTTAGTGTTAGACCCATTTCATAAGAGCCACCAAAATTACCACCAATACCCAAGAACCCTAAGTCATCTCTTTCCCTCTCTAACCTTCTCTCTCTCTTCACAAAAAAAACTATAAAAGCTCTCCACCACTCATTTATCTATTCACTTTATATCCTACATACTTGGATGACTTGGATTAGTTGAGGTTCTCAAGTACACATCTTAAGATCAACCTAAAGTGATCACTTTAGCTCAATTTATTTTTTATTAACTTAACTTAAGCTCTTGACATCAATTTATTAAAACCTAAGTCATTAAATAGTTCGAGTTGTACTAAACGCCCATTGAAATGAAATCCCGCTTATATATCAACTTACTCGTTTACCTGTAGCGCGCACATCTCAAGGCGATTCTCTCACTAAATGGATAATAAAGTTAAAAAAATTCGCGCAACAAATATAGATAAATAATACATATCGTCACGCAAATGTAAAATATTTGTAAGTTCGTTACATTACCTTAAAAGCTGAAAGACCCATGAAGCGTTTCCATTCCATGCACTATTGGAGTACATCTGTTTGATAAGGTCTCATGTGACTTGGGAGTAAGCATAAATTTGATGCCCTTATCAATTTTTAAGAAGCTAGGTTTATGAGAAGTTAAGCCAACTAACATTACTTTGCGATTAGCAGATCGATCAGTTACTTATCCAAAATTTGTGATTGAAGATGTATTAGTAAAATTAGATAAGTTCATTTTTTCCCGTTGATTTTGTAGTGCTTGATATGGAATAGGAAGTAGAGGTACCATTAATTTTAGGGAGACCATGATAGATGTTTAAGAGGGAGAATTAAGATTACGAGCAAATGATGAGGAAGTTATGTCCAAGATCTACAAGACCTTGAAATTTTCAAGTGAGGGGTAGCATTGTAAACTTATTAAAGTCAATGATCTAGTATATGATTGTGTCTATAAGAGCCAATGAAAATACGCCATAAGACCTGGCAGAGCATTGTCTATTGCAAAGCATAACAACAAGTTATATAGTTCAGGGTGAACTTCAGGAGGCAGTCAGTACTCTATCATGAGTAGGATGTCCAAAGTTTCATAAAGGTTTTGAGAAACTAGAAATGAAAGTGGAAAGTGAAGTTATTCAACAACCAATGGAGTTACAACCTTTGCCAGAGCATTTGAGACATTCTTACTTAAGAGAAAATTCAATGTATCATGTTATTATTTCTGCAGTTTTGACAGAATTGTTGGAAGAAACATTGCTTTAAGTTTCGAGAGAGCATCACTCAACATTATGATGGATAATTAAAGACTTAAGAGGAATTACTCCAACCGTCTGCATGCATAAGATCTTAATGGAAGAGAATCATAAACAATTAATTGAAGCTTAAAGGCGATTAAATCTGAAAATGAAAGAAGTAGTAAAGAGAAAAAATTGAAAATGGCTGAACGCCGAAATCATATATGTCGTTTGTGACAGTTTATGGGCTTCACTGATACATATGGTACAAAAGAAAAGAGGAATGACCATCATTCAGACTGAAAAAGGGGAGACCTTGTCCACTAGAACAATAATTAGTTGGAGAGTTCGCATTGATTATCGAAAGTTAAATAAGGCTACGAGGAATTATTACTTCCCTTTACCATTCATTGATCGGATGTTGGATAGGTTAGCATGATATGTATATTACTTTTTCCTATATCGGTATTCGGGATATAATCAAATTGTTATAGCCCTAGAAGATCAGGAGAAAAGTATGTTTACATGTGATATGGTGGAGGATGTCATTTGGATTGTGCAATGCACCAACAATATTTCAGAGATGTATGATTGCTATTTTCTATGACAAGATGGAGGAAATATGGAGGTGTTTATTAATGATTTTTATGTATTTGGAGCATCATTAGACTTATGCTAACAAGATTTGGTCTTGGTATTGAAAAGTTGCTAAGTCACAAATTTAGTACTTAATTAGGAGAAGTGTCACTTGATGGTTCGAGAAGGAATTGTTTTGAGATATAAAGTGTCTGCTCATGGATTAGAGGTTGATAGAGTAAAAATAGCACCAATAGAGAAACTTCCTAAACCAAGAAACATTAAAGATATAAAGAGCTTTTTAGGACATGCAGGTTTTCTACATAAAGTTTATCAAGGGGTTTTTCAAAGATCACTAAACCATTATGCACATTGTTGGAAAAGTATGTTCCATTTGAAATGAGTCATATATGTGTAAATGCATTTAAGACCTTGAAAGTAGCTTTGATTTAAGAACCAATAGTGGTTGTACCAGATTGAGAGTCTAACTTTGAAATAATGTGCGATGCAAGTAACTATGCAGTAGGGGCAATGTTATGCCAGCAAAGAGATAGAACATTTAGAGCTATATACTATGCCAACAAAACATTGGATCTAACACAACAAAATTATACTACCACAAAAAGGAGCTAATGGTAGTAGTATTTGCATGCGACAAGTTTAGAGCTTATATAGTGGGATCAAAAGTCACGGAAATATGCTGACCATGCAACAATCCATTACTTTTTTGCAAAGAATGCAAAACCAAGGTTAATTAGATGGGTTTTATTATTGCAAGAGTTTGATATGGAAATTAAAGATGAAAAAGGGAGGTAAGAATTTAGTTTCAGACCATCTATCTAGGTTACCTCATAAAGAAGGTGATACATGGAAGTCGGTAACCAAAGTATTCACGGATGAGCAATTATATAATACATCTAAAGTCATGGAGTATCTCGATCTAAACTCAAATTAAATGAGCAAAAAGGTGTCGCTAATGACCTTAAATGAAACGCTATTGGGAGACAGCCCCGGGGTTTTCAATTTCAGTTTATAAATTTTAGTTAGTTGTTTTTTAGATAGAACAAAACGTGTTAGTAAGTGTTTTTCTGATTTTAGCAAATTTTGGGCTAAATGTGTAGGAAAGTCCATTTGCGAGGTGATTTTTCATCGGAATAGATAAGTCTCAACATATTCAGCATAGTCACACATGTCTCATAGATGAGCGATATATTAAATACTGATTATTTTTAATTTGGAATATTTTGACACTATAGTAGTTTTATTTTTTATGCACCGTTATGTTTATGTTTATGCATATCAAATTATATTATATATATTTGTGTGTTTAGTTTTTTTAATATTTTAGGCTTATTTTTAAACCTTGAGGACAAGGTTTGGGTAAAGTTTTGGGGCATCAACACTATGGAAAGTAGTAAGAAAGTATTAATTATGGATAAACATTGCAAGTATGATCGTAAAATTTTATTTTTTTAAGTAGTTAAAGGAAATAATGGTAGTGTATTTTGTTTCATTCTATTTCATTTACTTATTATTTAAATGTGTATAAGTAGTATAGATTAGGTTATATATAGTAGTATAAAAGAAAAAGTAAATCAGATTGCAAAGTTTATGCCTTTAGTTAAGGATGAGTAAGAACACATGTATCTTATTGATATGAAACTTAAGAGAATGTTATCATTTTTGACAAAAATATGAATTGTAGCAAATAACAGTACAATTTCATGATTAGAAACTTATAGTTAAGAAATACCATGAACTTGAAACAAAAGCAAGAAGAATACTAGAACACTTCTTATGGAAAAAGTTAGATCTCTAAAGAATTCTATGATAAGTATAAATCTTACATACGTATAACGTACACAAAGTCTTAGTACTAAAAGAGGAAGAGATAGACATGGTGTTTAATGAAAAGTTGGAATTAAAACTTGCTTAATAAAAATGAAGGTGAGAAGTGGTAACAAGATTTTTAAATAAAAATTAGAGATTCCTACAAGTTCTACAGGAAAAGGAAAAGAGAACTTGATGATAGGAAAATGTAAGAAAAACATAATCCAAAAGAAAATGGGCTGAGACCATAGAGCTAAGAAATATAAGGAGAAAAAAAAAGATACATATATAGAAAGAATAAAAAGGTAGAAGTCAAATAAAAGCTCTTCAAATGAAAAGATTTGGCTCGAGTACAAGTAACTTAGTTGAGTTAAGTTTTCCTTCCAACGAAATGAGTCATATGGACTCTTGAAGTATTAAAGTCTAGAAAAATAGTATGATCTATGCTTACTTGTGAATTATTGAGCTTTATGAGGAATCATGAGATTGTACGCTTGCTGCTCAAGTGTCGAGGAGAAATAAACTTGTGAGTAGTAATGGTCTTAGTTGTGAACAACTTTTGAGTTTCAAAAGTGAATTATATCTGTTGTTAAAGCTATGTATGTTTAAAGTACTAGTTTTTATGAAGAAAAACTCTTGAGTGAATTATTAACTTGAACTTATTTGAATTAAAGGATACTACATGAACTATGTAAAATTAGTATGTGCTATAAGTAGTATTAGTATGCATACTTAGTAGAATACATTTTTGCTCAAGACGTGAAAAATCTTAAATTTGGATGTATTTGTTAAGTGTTTAATAAGACTTATATATAGGGTTAATTTAGATGTATAATTGGTATAAATATCAAGGAATGAGCTTTAGTTCATGATATTTATGTGTTTTCAGGTCTACAAGGCATAAAAAGACAAAGGAGTGATTTCATGATGAAATGAGGAGAAAAATCACAAAAATAGAGTTGACGCCATGGCAAACATAGTTAACATCGTAGAGAATGAATGCAATGAGTGGAGAAAGAGTGGAGACCAAAGAATAAGATGCAGGAGAGTTGACATTGTGCATGCAAAGTTAACGTTGTGGGGTTTACACACATTACGCCAAGCAGTAACACAGAGGGCGCCGAGTCTACTGAGAGGAGGAAATACATATGAAAGGTCAACGTTATAGCAACGCTATCATTTCACACAGGGAGCGTGGATTCACTTACAAACAGCGTTAAGACATAAATGTAGAAAGTTTTGGAATTCTAGTTCATTTGGAATTATTAATTAGGGCTTCTAATTTTGATTTTTGGAGTCTTTGGAGTGTAAATTGGTATTAGAATGTGTTAAACTCACCAAGGAGCATACACCATCATAGATTAGCATAGTTTACATTATATTTAAATATTTAGAAGAGTTTTGAAGGAGACATTAAAGACTCCAATTATGGTGATTCGGTATTGTTCTTTGATTTGATTAAAGTTTATTTGATTTAATATTTGATTTCAATGACTACCATGTATTATGTGTTTTTTATTGTAATGAGTTAGTAGTCTATTTATCTTACAGAACAATGGATCTTATGGTATGAATATTATGTAAAGAAGTATGAATTTATTATAATGTTTTAGAAATGCAATTGTTAGAATTTGTGTAGATTCTATGTGTAATGCTACATCTTGATCACATGTTTTTTTTATTTGGGGTTTTAGGAGTTACCATAGTCATTGGAGCTTTTAAGCAAGATATGAACAACAAAATCGTAAAATATATAATATCGATAGATATTTGTTGATTATGAGACATTGACATGTCAAAAATTAAAAAAAATTTATAGTGTAATTTAGGTTGATTTTAGATATAAATGATGATATTACACTAGGTATTATCTTATTTTTGTGATTTCAAGATTTAATTAGGAAAAATAAAGAAACATATGGAAAAGAGGAAGAAGAGCAAAACAATCAACTGGAGAAAAGGTCCAACGATTTCACAGTTATATGAAATTACAATGGAATCACCACCAAAATCGACAGTAGAGAAGAGCCAGCGAATACTCAGCAAATTAAGATTTACACAGGAATCACTAGCTCAATCAGCTGAACACAAAGAGATATTTTTAGTGATTAACTCAGCAATGTGTAAATAGCATAAGATTCGTTGATAAATCGTTGAGGTTGGTGACGAGTTTTTTTTATAAGAACAAAGTATTTGAGTTTATCAATGATTTATACACTTAGGGATACTATATATAAGACCTTAGGGCTTTGAGATTGACTATCTCTAAGCTTTAAATTAGTTATTATTAGTTTTAAAGTCTTTTCAATTAGGTTTTAGTTTATTTTACTTTTGGAGACTCTTTGGACATTAAAGAATTATTTAATAAAGGTATTTTACATTAATAATTTATTTATTGCAATGTTATTATTAATATATATGAGAGGCAACCCATACTTTATCTTTACTTTTAGTTTTAGTAGTATGATAGTTAGAATATTTATTTTCTCTTTCCTTTTAACTTTCTTTTGGGATATTTCAATCGATAGGGGGATGATATAGTTGTCTTTCGGTTGAACTTTATTTGTCTTTAGTAGTATTCAGTAAAGAAAGTAGTTAGTAGTATAATATTTCCTAGTTACAAATCAAAATTTCATTTTACAATATTTCTTGTTGATTACTTATCAATTCTTCCTTAAATATGATGAATATGTGTGAAAAACTAGTAAAATATTTGATATATTGGAAAAATAGTAGAAATTGGTCGCCGATACTAAATAACACTGGGAGTCGCTGGGGAAATTTGCATTAGTTTGCAGAGTTTTTAGTGTAAAAATAAGTCTGCAATTTGTCAACAATTTATGTTTACACTAGGAATCAATGAGCTAGTCAGTAAACCATTGAGACTTATTTTTAGCGATTTAGGCAGTGATTTCTTACCGAAATCATTTAAATCCTAATTCGCTGAGAAGAAATACGCATTTTTAAAAACAGAATTCCAAATCGCCAAACCATAAACCCTTTCATACCAAAAACCCTTACACCCATTCGATTGTTAATCGAGTTTTGTATAGATTCAACCCTTCAAAGCTTGAGTTATAGCTTATTTAAGTGCATATCATCTAGTTTAGGAGTGATTCAACCCTTGAAATTTAAAAATCATGTTCATACAACCAAGTTAGGGCTTAGGTCGGTGTTATTCAAATTGAAGCTTAGATAAGGATTTTAAAGAGCTAATAGAGCATATTTCTTTGGGGATTCACTCTCAAGAAGGTAATAAATCAATAATCTAGTGTTCTTTTCATTTCAATGTTTTTAAAAAATCAATTTTTGATGAAATTTTCGACGAATGTGGTTGATGAATTTTAATTACAAAATTGTTTTTGAAAAATGGTTTAGATAGAAGTTTTCAATTTGGATATGGATTTTCAAATGAGTTTGGGGGTTTTTATGAAATTTTCCAATATATACATAATTATGATAGGAATATGTCGATGAAATTATTTTAGACGTACTATTTTCAACTCTTTCGAAACTCGATGATAAAACCTTTTCACAAAATTGTTTTCCATATCTTTATAGTTTAAGATTTTCAAATATAAGATTTTAATTTACATATTTCATCATAGTTGAGTATTTCTATGACTAGAGGAGGTAGAGGACAAGGTAGGAGTAAGCAACATAAAGGGAAGGGGGTAGTGCAACAAAACCCAAGCAGAAGTATGTTGGCCGCCTAATAATTATTATATTTATTGAGGTTAGTATTAAAGAGCCTAGACCTAAAAAGTCTGAGCTTAGAGAACAATCTTCATTATCATCTAATAAGGAAGAATATTTTGAGAAGTTAGACCCTAGCCATTCAGTGCCTCATGACATTTCATTATTTGTGAGACCTATAGCTCGGAACAGGTACTATAGTGATAAGAAGTTGGTAATAATTCATGAATGATGGTGCAATATTCAGAATGTGAGCAAGTATGAGGATACGATTGTGAGCATCATAAGAAATCAAGGACGGAGCACCTTCTGAGAGACTATGAAGGTAGATGAGAAAGAGGATGTTCAAAAATTGTGCGACAATTTTATGCGAATGGGCATGTTAGTAATGAATAGGATAAAATAGTAATGCAAGGGAAGAAAATTGCTATTTCACCTAAGAGATTGAATAGATTTCTCGGTCTACCACAAAACAATCAGAGTACGGATGAGGATTACCCTAATGTCATTTATGTCATAAAGAATCTTATCCCTATGAGATGATCCAAGACGCATTGGAGATACTTCCAAGAAAGGGATTTGTGCTTGATAGTAAAGGACACCCGAAGTTTATTGAAACCACCAATTTTAAAAAAATTACGAAGAGTTGGAGTTATAATATAGATGTATGTTTTCATCCAACCAGGCAACAATTTGAAGTGAAAAACCTGAGAGTAACTTTACATTACCATATAGTAATGAAGAAGGGTTATATCAATGTTGAAAAAATTATAAACGATTATATAAATTTTGCAATGAAGACAATGAAGAACGAAGGACTATCGTTCCCAATTTTGATCACTTAATTGTGTAGACAAACAGGGGTGGGTTTCGATACTGAGTTTGATGTATTGCCCAAGAAGACAATAAATGATGCAGAAGTACAAAGAATAAAGAAAATGGTAGGATACGATGACTCAGAAGATGAAAGAGAATCATTTTATGCAATAAATGCAAGAGAAGCAAAAATGCAGAGCAACAAAAAAAATAGAAGGAAGACGAAAAAAGACACATGGAAAGCGCAAGATTGAGTTAATATCCCAAGTGTTGATACGAGTTCAGCACCATCTTCGTCACAGCCTAGGACGAGAGGATTTTTTCAGACTATATTTTCTTCACTTATGTGAAGCCAAACGAAAATCCTTCGAAATGAAGAAATGATAGCAGCAAATGTGAAGACTTTACAACATTATTATTCAATATATGTGAGAAGGCATGACAGTCATTTGCAAGATTCGAGAAGAAGTGTCGACATTCCATCTTTGCAGTTGCAATTCTTAATTGGGACTTACAACCCAGCTTATAGCTATGTTTCACAACTTTCTGCAGGAATAGATGAGATGATGAAGGTAACGATGAATTTACTTTTAGACGCAGCCCTGTGTAGTTTATTTTCTTTTGTATGAAATAATGAATGAGTAATTGTATTGCTCTTGCATTAGTTTTTGCTTATGAATGAAATATGATCCCTTTGCATTTTATTCATTTGAAGTTTGTAGAATTACATATTTGTCTATTTCATTACAATTTTTCTATTACACATCAATTCGTTTGTATTTCATGAGGTTTATTTGTTTTGTTTGAAACCCAACATAGTTTTTAAACCTTAAATACAAGGTTTGGAATGAGTTGGGGGTATTTTAGGTGAAGTATAACAAGCATAACAAAGATAGCAAGGAAAGAATGAAAGATAGAAGATAAGTTCAGAATTGATGCAAAGTTCAAAATTATGATATTATATTTAAGTGAGTTGATGAAATTGTTTTCAAAATTTCTTCCGAATTCAAGTATGAATTTCATTTTACTTTATTTTTAGTTAGAAATATAATATAAATCAATTAATATATAATAGATTTTTGAATCGAAGTGATATTTTTATTACCCAAGTGAATTCTATGATAGAAAGAATCAATTTTTATACCCTTTTTTATTAACTTTACTAGTTGATGCATGCACTTGATTAGCTTGTGTTAGTCATGAGAATAGGTAGAGGATCGAAACAATAATGCAAGATGAACAAGACAAATTTTTATGAATCTTGTGATACAAAAGCTATTGATTTAGTATTTTATAATATATATAGAAAATTATTATGGCATAATTGAAAGAAAAAATGAGTTAGAAACCAATGAAATTCTATAAGTTAGAAAGAGAACTTTCTTCAACTTTAGTGGATAGTGAGAAGTAATAATAAGAGTTACAAATATTTAGAGTCCTATAGATTCTATAGGAAATGAAGCTGGGAATCTATAGCGGGAAAAATGAGAGAATGTCCATAGAAAATAGAGCAGAGACTCAAAAGTCAAATGAAAATAAATAAATAAAAATAATAAAAAATAATAATTAGGATGAAGAAAAAAAAATGAGAGATGAAAAAGGCAGATGTTCTTATACTCTACAAAGAAAAGATTTAGCTCGAGTTCTTGAAGCTAGGGTTAAGTGAAGTATTTCTTAATCTAACACATTTTAAACGATATATTCATTGGTATCTTGGTAAAATTTCTATTGATTTTGAATGTGGTACTATTTATAAAATATTTCCTAAGATTAAGATTAATCTAGTGGTTTTTGTGTTTTGAGATTCTACATTAGTCATATTATACTTGATACCTATCAATGGAGATTAAAAACACATATATTGTGTAGCATCCTCTATCCCAATTAGGGTGATACCCAGCCTGAAACCCTAATTAAGCCATGTTAAAATAGTCAAACTTAACTAAAGCCAACAGCCTTACCTTCCAACCTAATATTCACATCGTGTAAATCTTGAAATATTAAATAATAATTAAAACAAAATACAACGGAATTAAAAGTTTTTTTATTAAACACAAGATATACAAAAACTAGAATAAACCTCTGTCGTAAAACCATAACCCTACCTTGTTTATTATAAAATAGTAATTTAATACAATATATATAAAAGAGTATATTATATTGGAGAAGATCTCTAAACACCTAGATCTTCCCTTTTCCTTTCTCTTTAGCGCTAAACAGTGTACCTGAAATATTAAGGGGGGAATGAGTGCTCCATCTTGCTCAGTAAGTGACACTCATTGACCTATCAACTATTTACTAGTAATCAATGAATAAATGAATAATAACATGATCCAATAATAGCTAATCAGGGTAACAGAAATGATATAAACAATATATATCAAATGCAAGTCATTCAGTATATCACAACTGTATTGTGACTCTTCTTTCCAATTATTTTTAAAAATGAGAATCTTCCTCTCCTTTACACGAGAATACAGTCTAAAGGGTTCTACACAGGCCTTACGTAAAATCTCATAGAATGTGTTAATGCCTAACTGAGATTCCAACTCTAAATGGATAATGAATTGACATGGTATCATAATTGGAACTGAAAATAAATTCTAGTTATCCTTATTAGAGGTAGGTACTAACCTACCTTCTTCCTAGATTGGTACTTATCCACCGCTCTCATATTAGTCATTGAAGTTTGATACTTATCTGCCAACTTCAATATCCATTTCAAATTACCATTTTATTAGAGGTTGGTACTTACTCACCTTCCTCTGAGTTTGGTACTTATCCACCAGCTCCACTACATTCAAGTTTTTATCCCCCTATCCATTACACTTCCAAAGTTTGAGTTATAAAATGTTTAAATCATATGAGTTACAGTACATTGCCCAAACCATGTCCATAAGCTACATGAGCTAATATACTAATTATGTAGCATAATTGATAAAATAAATTAGTCTCACTTATCTGTATCGGCTTTCTGAACTTTTACCGACTAACACAACTCCCAGTATCCTTAAACCTCTTCCTCTTAGTCAAACACCTAAAACAAATCAGTCATTATCAATTCAGGTCGAACACCATATGTTTAGGACCACTAAACCATTCCCTAAAATTTTAGAAAAACTTATAAGAAATTCAGCATTTTTGTTGTATTCTATGGTGGAAGCATGCTCCCTCATTTGCTGAGATGCGCTCTCTAAACTGGGTTCCTCTCGGTTTTTAAAAGGAGCATGCTTCCCTGCTATAGGGAGCTCGTTCCATCATTGAGCATCCCTACAACATAATAGGGCAACAACCTCTATTCGATCTTAAACCATAGGAACCCATAGAAAATCTCCCCAACTCATCGGGGAGGGGCTCAAACGAGGTCTTATATTGACAACAATCATCAACAATAACAATTAACAATGAATTCATCTCTTACTTATGATTTCAACTCAAACCTAGTTTTCAACTCATCTAAATTAATCCCGGCTCACAGTTCCATTGATTTGATCACTTCACAAGCCTTCAATCACTTTGAAAATCTTTTTCTCTCCCCCTCTTTCGATCATTAATAAAACGCTCAGCTCCTTCTCTATCTATCGATCAAATAGTGATGAAAAGTTTAGGTTTTTGGTTTATATTTTTATTCTCCTGAAATTTGCATCGCACGGATCTCTAGGTAGATTTGTTGGTTTAATTTTTCCATTTTATGTTTTGATCTTCCTTAAGCTACGTGATGTGTATCTCAAGGAATATCTTTATGGCTAAGGTCAAACCTGTCAACACCAAACCTCCTTATTCATGATCAAGCATTTTGATCTCTTCGAGATACATAATGCGTATTTTGAGGTAGATCTTTATGGCTATTAACAAACCACCTCACTAGCCACCTCATTCCGCACATGCTTGCCACCTAGCTCACTTCATGCACCACTTGATCTATCTAGAGATCATAAAATGTATCTTGAGGCATATCTTTACCATACGTATTTATGTGTGCACCACTTGATTTTCATGGATATGTGTTTACACACGTCTCGAGGCGTCAGTTATTGATTAATACATCAACGTCACATGCCTCCTTGCACTATTCACCTCCTCGATGCTTACACTTCACGTATCTCAATGCAATCCAATAGTTTAAATAACTCAATTCAAATTATAGGTTATATATATATATCTTTATATATGTCAATTATACATAAATATATATACCTATGTGTTTTTACACTTACAAATTCCTCAGCCGCACTAACAACCACCCTCGACCGTGCACACTATGCACATCCTATGTGTGTCACCCTCGACCCCGCGTGTCACTAGATACCCACCAATTTCTTAATTATTTTCAATATATTTATATTTATACATACAATATATAAATATATATATACATGATTATATTCGTATATTCATATATTTATAATTTCATCATATATACTTGTGTGTCACCCTTAACCTACATATGGTAGTAGGTGTCCCATAATTTTTTAATTAATTATTTACTTTCCAATTATAGTCTTATATTAATTTACTACAATAGCCTATATTATATCTAATTCATAATCAAATCTATTAAACACAATACATTCATCTTAATGTACCTACGCACTAATCACAATACAGTAGCCTTAACCACGAGCTTAACTAGGGTCAATTAGTGTTTGGATTATAGCAAATCACCTACTTAGGTACACGAGACGTTACATGTGGGTAATATGTTTCTATTTGGAGATCACTTCTATATAAAAACACCTTTTTAAAAGTTAAGATGAATTAGACTGAAATCTGTATATAAAGAATGGAAATACAATATGATTAGGACTATTCCTTTACTCGGGATTGCAAAGTGCTGAGTTTGAGGATTTTTGAAAAGTAAATAATTAGGCATGTTTAATAGTGTAATTTAGGTTGATTTTATATATAAATGATGACTAGGTAATCTCATATTTTTGTGATTTCATGATTTAATTAGGAAAAATGAAGAAATGGAAAAAAAAATGAAGAAGAGCAAAATAGTTAACTGCAGAAAAGGTCCAACGATTTCACAGCGATACAAAATTACATAGAAATCGTCACTAGAATCGATAGCAAAGAAGAGCCAGCGAATACCCAATGAGTTAAGATTCACACAGGAATTGCCAGTTGAATCGATAGAGCACAATGAGATACTTCCAATGTTTAACTCTGCAATTTATGAACAACATAGGATTCACTGACAAATCGCAGAGGTAGGTGACAAGTTTTTTTATAAGAACAAAAAATTTGAGTTTATCTATGATTTGTACACTTAAGGAAACTATATATAAGACCTTAGGGTTTTCGAAATTGACTCTTTATAAGCCCTCAATTAGTTATTATTAATTTTAAATTCTTTTAAATTAGGTTTTTGTTCATTTTACTTTTGGAGACTCTTTGGAGATTAAAGACTTATTTAGTATAGGTATTTTATATTAATTATTTGTTTATTGCAATGTTTATTGTTAATATGTGTGAGTAGTTTATTATTCTAAATAATACTCTTGACATGATTGTAAATCATTCATTAATTTAGTAATAATGCAGAATTTATGTGCTTAATGCTTTAAACCAATCACATACGTCAAACAAAAATTTAATAAGTTGTGTTTGCGTATTTTAACTAATGATTCTTTGTATTGAGTGCGTAGTGACCAATATATTTCTTACTATATGGTATCTAAATCTATGTCTATGATTATTGATAATAATTATAGAAGTAGTAACTAGGATTAATCTATAGGGCCAAATTGCCCTAGTGGATGTTCTAGGTGATTGTGTTCTAGGTTATTTAATAACTAGCATAATTCTGATTTTTATTTAGTTTGCATTAGGTATGACTTTTATTGAGTGTTAATGCTATCGTTTTTCTTGTTTATTGTGTTTTATCTAATAAGTAGAGTTACAAGGGTAAGGATATGGCGTATTTCCATTGAATATAGGAAAGTCGATAGTTAGGTAAAGGCTATCAACCTATAGTGATTAGAGTTTAATGATTTAGAATTATTATATAAATATGATGATTTGATTATGACTATGCTTTAATGAAAATGTCCAGATATTATGGTTTACATATCATCGCCTAAGATGTATTGTTTATATATTTAATATATATTGATTTCTTGATTGTTTGTTTGAATTGCATTAGATTAGTTTATTGAGTTTAAATTGTTTATAGTTTAATTATTTTGATTAATTGATTATTTCATTTTTAGATTGATAGTGTTTAATTCTTGTTTTAATTAGATTAGTTAAAGTATAGTAAATTAAATCCAATAAAACTTTAGTGTAGCCTTAATTCTAAAGAGATTTGCAAAATCCCTGTGGCGATGATACCTCACTTATCACTACTACAAATGATAGGAAAATACATAAAACTATTATGCATGCTCGACATGTCAGACATGGATAATAAACTCAAGTGTTTATGAGTCTAAAAACTTGGTACTTAATGATATGTGAGACTTACATTATTCACACTAATAGGTGGAGTTCTAGTTTGCACATTAGGATTTTCTTCACCACAAAAGTAGGTTGAAGTGAATATTAAGGAAATATGTCTATTCTAATTATGTGTTGCACAAAAATAAAGAAGATGAAGAAAGTTTCATATGGGAAGCATAATAATTCATTACTTAAGTGAAGTTGTGAACTAAAAGTTTTCTCAATATAAGAATACAAGTTAATTTACATTTTTTTATTGAATAGAGTAGTTTAGTTTAAATCAAAACAAAAGAGACCTTCTTAATAATATAGTGAACTTAACTACGTAGTCGTGTCCATATAAACCTTTCCTAGAGGAACGACACCCGTAATCAACCTTTGTTGATCACATATTACTACAATTGAATCGTTATATTTGCGGTTATGATCATAGCCCCGAACACAATATCATCGACATAAATATGTGCAACCACAAACTGTTTATTCTGCCTTTTGAGAAATAAAGTCTTATTAGTAGACCCTATATTGTAACCTTTCTAAATCAAATAGGTAGTCAACCTTTCATACCATGTTCTTGGTGCTTGTTTTAGTCCATAAAGTACTTTTTTCACATGATAAATATCATTAGGTTTATTATGAACCTCAAATCATTTAGGTTGTGCAACATAAAATTTCTTTTTGTAAATACCCATTTAGGAAAACACTTTTAACGTCCATTTGTTGTAACTTGAAGTCTTTGTTACAAGCAATGGCTAGCAGTAGATGAATAGATTTCAATCGTGCAACTAGAGCAAAAGTCTCATCAAAATCAATACCCTCAACCTATGTGCATCCTTATGCAACTAATATGGCTTTGTTACGAATAATAACACCATTCTAATTTGTCTTGTTGCAAAATATCAACTTAGTACCAATGATATTAACTAGGGGTGGGCAAACCGCGGTTTGGTGGTGAAAACCACCAAACAGCGACCAAACCGAGGGTCTACGGTTTGGTGATTTTCCAAACCACCACCAAACCGCGAATCACCAAAACCGCAACCAAACCGAATCGCGGTTTGCGCGGTTTGGTCGGTTTGGTTTCGCGGTTTTCATGCGACCCATTTTCGAAAAAAAAAAAAAAAAAAAAAAAAAAAAAAAAAAAAAATCATAAATATTACAATTACATACCATAAAGTTCATACATGTTTAATGTTCAATTGTTCATCAAAAATTCAACATAAGATACAACAAAAGTTACAAAACATATATAAACCTCATCACAGCTAAAGCAAATACACACCAAAATGGAATTCAATTTAAGAAAGAAGAGAACATAGACAAATATGCAATAATGGAACACGGGCCTCAATAATAAACAAAAGCCATGAGCAGATTAGAAGAATTTGTTATATTGGTTCGTGAGAGAGTTTTTGAGGTTGGAATACATACCATAGAGGGAGTATTGGCGGAGGTGTTCCACTTCGTACCATGAATTGAGTGAGCTCGAGATGCTTATATGTGCTTGGAGAAGGCTACCCGAATCCCGATGCTTTGCAATCGAATCGAGTGCCTCCTTGACCTCGGTTCTTACGGGACAATGTTCGATGGCGCATCTTGTTTGTTGAGACAGACGAAGGCTGGAGTTTCCGAACATGAAGCACATACATCTCTCTTCCAATACAGATTTTGCAAACGTACCCTTTTTAAACTCAAGCACCTGCATCCAGATTAAAAAGTAGTTTGTAAACAAAACTCCAATCTCAAAAGTCAATTTAATTGAGAGAAAATATTGTCTTACCAAGGTGAAGCTAGTTATGGTATATGTCTCATTTGCAACAAATGCGGAAGAGACCGTGTCTTTGCGTATTTCCACCAAAGAAATGCTACCATGTTCCCGCCATATTGCTCCTGAAGTACATGAAATCATCATCAAATGAATAATGATTATAAACACAAGCAGAGAGCGCATATTGGGGGAAAACGCATAAAATAAACACTTATTTTCTGGTTTCACCACTTATTTAACTCTCAAAAATATATGAATATGTACATATGAATTTGTATACAACTACTTATTAGATGACCACATAAGAAGATTAAATTGCAAAAACATATTATACAATAGGCTTACCCTGCACATCCACCAGCGCAGGTGCATGGAGAGCTAGTGGCAAGCACATTCACAATAAGCTATTTTTTCCTCTATTTATTAATGAAAACCCAATTAACACTTCAAATCAATTCCAAGCTTTGATGAGTTAACAAACATTGTCAATAATCCTCATTTAATCAATAACCATTAACCAATCATTCATCAAAAAGAACCCAATCAAAGTTAAAAATCCAAGTTCATATCAAAAGTTACAACAAAAACAAATAGATTAGAAATTTAGAACAAATAAATTCAACAAGTAGGAAAAAGCTTCAACTCAATTCCAAGTTCCAATTTCATTCTTTGTTCCTACAATAAAACAACAATTAAAAATAAAAAGTTAGCAACATAATAAGAGTTTTATAACAACAAAAAGTTTCGATAAGATTTACTTAACAGGTCAATGATTCCATGCATTTTGCTATTACAACAACAAAAACAAATAGATTCAACAAGGAAAGACTTCAACTCAATTCAAAGTTCCAATTTCATTTGTTATTCCTAAAATAAAACAACAATTGAATATAGAAAATTAACAATATGATAAGAGTTTAATAACATTTAAAAGTTCAAATAAGATTTACTTACCAAGTCAATGACTCAATGCATTTTGCTAATCATCTCAACTAATCATCTAAAACAAGTTGGTCCAAAATGCCTAAACAACATTTCAAAATGTAATATGATTAGATGATGATCGTAAAAGAAAGAATAAATGTAGTTAATAATTAACAAAATTAAAAGAAAAGTATAACATGTTTCAAGCTCTTCAAGTTCCTTCAACTTCTAAATTTATTGTACCATGTAACCAATCCCGAGTACAAATAAGAGCTTCAACAATTTTTGGAGTCAATGAGGTACAAAACTGATCAAGCACGCGTCCACCGGCACTAAAAGCGGACTCTGAAGCAACAGTAGAAACTGGAATGGCCAGTACATCACGTGCCATCATTGAAAGTGTTTTGTACTTAGAGACATTATTTTTCCACCAACCAAGAATGTCAAAGTCTCCATTTTGCTTCTCACATCCCTCATCCAAATATATATCTATCTCCGACTTGTTTGTCGTATTTGCCTCCTCTTCTAAAAATCTTTGAAATCCAACCACTGCCCTTTTAGCTCTGACATTACCAAACAATGAGTCTTCCGCCTCTTCACGTACACTAGACAATGATCTAGTTTCATTAAACCACATAGACATGTAATTGTTGGAAAATGATTCATATTCCATGTATAAATGATCCAGAGCCTCTCTCACTTTCCTTATCATCTCAACAACTTGCTCGTTCGGATACAATGTACCATAACAATATTTCAGAAACTTCAACTTGTACCTAGGATCAAGAACCACAAAGAACCAACAAGATCATCTTCACCTTCAAGATATCTCCCCATACTTGTCAAACTTCACCTTCATCTTCATTCTCATCGAATGCACATATGAATCATTACTTGCCAAGCATTCATTGATAAGTGTTTCAACTGCATGCACCTCATGAAAATATGCATTAGCTGTAACACATTTAGATCCTGAAAGTCGAAGAGTGGCCCAATAAAAAAGTTCCAAGAACTGCAATAATATACGTGCAACACTCCAATCTTCTTTTGTGGGAACTCCCTTCTTCAACTCACTTGAAACCTTATCATATGACTCATACAATCTCTCAAATGCTCTTTGATACTTCACTGTTGAATCCAACATCAAATAAGTGGAATTCCATCTAGTTGATACATCTAAGGACACTGAAGCTTTACATGGTATTTTTTCAAGTTCAACACATTGCTTAAACTTTTTCTTCCTTGATGGAGAACTTCTCACTTGTTTCACTGCTTCGCGTATTCGACTAATGGAGTCTTTCACCTCTTTCAAACCATCACTAACAATGAGATTCAAAATGTGTCCACAACATCTTACGTGAAGGTATTTCGCATTTAACACGCTTCCACCCCAATTATTTATTTTTCTCCTTAAGTATTCAATTGCCAAATCATTAGATTTAATATTGTCTACGGTTATTGTAAACACTTTCTCAATTTTCCAGTGAAGCAAACACATCTCAACAGTCTTACCAATATCATCAATTTGTATGGCCTTCAACCTCACAAAAATTAATGATTTTCTTTTGCAATTTCCAAGCATCATCAACATAATGTGCAGTGAGACACATATAGCTAATATTTTGCAAAGAAGTCCAAGTATCAGTTGTCAAACAAACTCTTTGAGAATTCTTTGTTAAGATCTTTTTCAATTTTGCCTTCTCAACATTATACATATCCAAACAATCTCTAGTTATAGTTCTCATTTTCACTAACTTGAGTTTGGGTTGTATAACATTGCAAAATTTAACAAATCATGGATGTTCCACAAAAACAAAAGGCAATTCAGCTCCTATTATCAATTCAGTAAGGGCTTCACGACTTAATATTTGATCAAACTTCCAAAGTCCTATTTTACTTTCATCCTCGGACCCTTTAACTTGTAATTCTATTGTTTTTTGTTTCTTACACACTGAGTTCACATGACTATATGGGTACTTGGGGCATTTATTTAAATGAGTTGTTATTGTGCTTGTACCATTCTTGCTAGGACAATGATACTTTTTACCACAATAATTGCAAGTTGCAAGTGCCACTTCTCCATGCTCATCTAACGTTTTAGAATAATGGTCCCAAACACTAGAGGTTGTGCGATTACCTTTCGATTCTGCCTTCTTTGTTGATGATGGCAAACTAGATGAGTTTGGAGGAGCAACAATAGGTTCACCACTTTCAAACTCCATTGGTGTAGAACTTGCATCTGTCGATAATGTTCTGGCTGTTACGTGATGTGAATCCATCTAGAAAAAAAAACACACGATCAATGTTAGAATGAGAATGAACATTAAATAACTATTATTGGTGATCAATGCTAGAAGAATGCACCTTAAAAAAATAGGAAGCATTTATTCAAGGGAACAATGCTGATACTACAATTCATCAGGTTATATTACAATAGAATTTCATGTGTCAACATCATTTTGATTAAAATATGTTCAATCACTATACACGAATGGGTTGCAAAGAATGCACATGATTATTGTTGAACCTGGAATCGAACATCAATGACAACTAAGGACTTCAAATTCAATATTTCCTCCACAAGATATGGACTTCACTAAGATGGACAGATCTAGAAACATCAATAAGACTTTTAATTAATACTTATATTAAGAATTGATTTGGAAAAATCTAGTTCAATATTACGATTTCAATATTTTTTCATGCTAAGGAATATTAATCTAAACGTTAGGGACATCATTAGATATGCTCAAAACCTCGAACAAATATAGTTTGACAAAAAGGGTATACCTATACTGAATGTTATCTACTTCAGCAGTTGAGGTACCGCAATCCCGACATTGGCGACGAAGATAGGTGGTGCTCGGAGGCGACGTCGAAGGGTGTTGGTCGCCCCCAAACCACGACGGCGAGTCGGCGACAGTGGAGGCAGTGGAGGCGGAACTGGTGGGAGGAGGCGGTGGACGCAACAGTGGCGAGTTGGCGACAGTGGAGGCGGCGAAGGCGGGCCGGTGAACGATGCGTCGCACCGCGGCGGTGCGAGGCGGCGAGTGAGCAGAAGAGAGAGGAGACGGCGAGTGAGCAGAAGAGAGTGGAGACGGCGAGTGAGCAGAGGCGGCGATCGGCAAGTGAGCGAGAGCGGTGGCGGCGAGTGAGCGAGAAAAAGAGAGAGAGACGCCGAGTGAGTAGAGACGCCGAGTGAGCGAGAAAGAGAGAGGAGACGGCGAGTGAGCGGCGAGTGAGCGGCGAGTGAGCAGTAGAGAGAGGAGACGGGAGTCACGAGTGAGATAAGAGAGACGGAGCGGCGAGTGAGTGGCGAGTGAGCGGCGAGTGAGCAGTAGAGAGAGGAGACGGGAGTGACGAGTGAGAGAAGAGAGACGGAGCGGCGAGTGAGGAGACGGGAGTGACGAGTGAGAGAAGAGAGAAGGCTTTTTTTTTGGTTGTATTTCAGGGTTTTGGACTTGTATTTACCAAAATGCCCTCGGTTTGGTTAAACCGCGGTTTTCCCAAAATTAAAACAGCGACCAAACCGCGATTATGCGGTTCTTACGTTTTTTAAACCGTGACCAAACCGCGAGTTTTAAAAACCAGACCAAACCGTGCGATTTGGTCGGTTTGGACGGTTTGGGCGGTTTTTCAAAAACCGCTGCCCACCCCTAATATTAACATTTGTAGGTCATGGAACAAGCTCTTATACATCATGTCTAATAAACTCATTGAGTTCCTTTTTCATAGCATTAACCCAATATTCATCCATTAAAGCCTTCTTGAGATTTTTAGGCTTAATCTGTTATGTAAAACATGAAAAATGAACCATATTTCTTCAATCAACGGGAGGAATATCTCATGTTTACACTGGATCATTAATTGTGACTATAATTTGCTCAATTGGATGATCTTTCAACATCCTTGATTGTGGAGCAGTAGATGTAGAACCAGGTTCTACAGTAGTATGTGATTTTAGATCATATTCATTATCAGATGGAGTAGTGATCTTTGAATCAAATGGTTTAGTAATATGCTGAGTATTAGGTGTTGAGCTTATTTGTGTTGGCAGATCATCATCATCATCCTTTTAAAAGGACAATTATTTTTTTCTTACACAATCATCAACCATAACCTTAATAGATTCCATCACAGTTATAAATCGCTTATTGTAGACTCTATAAGCTTTACTATTCTAAAAATATCCAAGAAAGATTCCAACATCAGTTTTGGAATCAAACTTTCCCAAGTGGTCTTTATCATTTAATAAGAAGAAGGTACTGCCAAAAACATTAAGATGTTTAAGATATGGTTTTCTCCCTTTCTAGATTTCATGCGGAGTTTTTGTAGTCAGTGACTTTAAATAAACTCTATTGATAATATAGGTAGCAGTGTTTACTGCTTCCCTCCCCCCCCCCAAAGATTCATAAGCAGATTTTTCTCAGCAAGGCCGACCCTTGTCATTAACTGATTTGTGCGATTTTTCCTTTCAACAACACAATTCTGTTGAGGTGTCTTATGAGCAGCGAATTAATGCATAATCCCAAATTCAGCACAATAATCAACATATTGCCGATTTTCAAACTCTCTTCCATGATCAATATGAATTCGATCAATGGATACATCTTCATCACTTTTCTCATTCAAAAGTCGAACGGTTAACTTCTTAAACTCATCAAACATTTCTACTTTATCATGCAGCAAAAAACCTAAGTAAATCTTGAGTAGTCATCAACAATGAAAAAACATACTTCTTTCTCCGAAGATTTTCAACTTTGGACCAAACAGGTCCATGTGCAGCAATTCTAACACACGTTTTATCAGTATGTCATTAAGGCTTGCATGTGAAACCGAACACTGTTTACCCCTTTGACATGGCTCATAAATAGAATCAGGCTTAGAGGATAGTTTAGGAATACCTCTAACAGTATCATGAGATAGCAATTTCTAAAGTTTCTTGAAATTAAGATGACTAAGCCTTATGTGCCAAATCTTTGTATTAGTTAGAGAAACAGAGTTGCACATAACTTGTAGCTTATGAGGCGATACAAAATATTGAAGCAGCATATAGCAATTGTCAGATATATAGATCCCATACATGATGCATTGTCTTTCTTCATTGATTATCTGATAATGATCTTGAGTGAAAGTGACAAATAGTTAATGAGCACACAACTGACTTATACTGATTAGGTTAGATTTTAACCCATCAACATGTAGAACTTCTTTAAATTAGGCACTCCCACAACATTAAGAGTTCATTTGCCAACAACCTTGCCTTTCTTTCACAAAATGTAACAGCACTTTCCTTAAAAGATTCATGATTTTTAAGAAAGCTTTTGTTACCAGTCATGTGTCTGGAATAGCCACAATCCAAATACCATAACTCGATTGTAGCTGCTGAAAGTTGCAGATGCGCTGCCATAACCTTATGAGATTTAACTCTCCAAACCTTCTTAAATGTTTTCTTCTTCTTAAGTGTACAAAGATCTTTAAACATTTGATAGCATCGTGGTCGAACTTGACTAACAATCCCACAATAATGACATATAGGATGAGGTCTATTTTTGGTAAAAATAATCACATTTTTCTTTACACTTGCAGCAACCTTCTGTGGCACGATCTTCTTTTTCTTCATTAAGAAAATCGATGGTAAAATTGATGGAATAATGACTCTATGGTTCACCGATTTGTGACGCGAATCCTAGTTTATTTCTTGAATTGCTGGACTTCTCTACTGCCGATTTCTGTAGCTAATCCTAGTTTATTTCTTTAATCGCTATGGAATCGCATGCTATTTTCTTTAATTGACTGAATTCTTGACTTTTCTTCCCTTTTTCATCAATTTCTTCATTTTACCTTAGTATAACCTGAAATCGTAAAAGCAAGAGAAAACTCAGTGTAATGTAGCCTTTTACATCTAAAGTCACCCTAAAATATTTAAAACACTATTTAATTATTGACTTATTAATAATCTCTATATCTAGTAAAATTATTTATTTTTATATATACTATACTTTCAATATATAATATAATTTTTTATCTCTATATTGTTAAGATTATTAAAAGGGAAAATATAGGTCAAGATGATATTTTTCTTTATGCATGTGTGATAATTTCTTAATTATTACTTTTTGGAAGTAATATGTATACTTTTTTCATGAAGTTTTGAAGTAATACATTAAATGTTTTAAAATTTTTAAAAATATTTATAATTTTTTAGCTTTATATACTACAACTAATGCTTATATAAAAAAATTACTCTCATAAATTTTTAAAAATATGTTCGAACAATTATCAAATATTTTTATTAGTTTTATAAATATATATATTTTTTAATCTCTATACTAAAACCTTTACTAAGGTTTATATCAATACGTTTATAATAACAATACAAAGTATTTAAATATTTTTTAGCTTTACTTATACATTAATTAGTGCTTTGTTTTTGTTTAAATATGAATTATTTTTAAAGTGTATGTTGTGTTTTTTTACTTATCTAATTATATTAAAAAAAAAAGTTTACAAAATATTTAACTACTTTGTGTAATATGTACAAGTTATATGAAATTCTTTTAAATTTTTCATTTTCAATTTTCAATACAATATACATGCATATATATTTTAATAATCTCCAAAAAGAACTCAATCATAAATTAAATGAGATATATCAACCATTATGCACATTAATTTAATTTATCAAGACTAACATGTAAAAATATGTACAAACAAAATAATTGCATATATATAGACAATATTAATCTAATTCACACAAAATAGTACTATAACGCCCCAAATCTCGATTAGGATGAATTTTCCCTTTATCAAGGCTAATGTGATAGATATGCATGGTATCGGTATGTGTGAAATAGTGTAAATAATGTGTATACTATATACTATTTAGTTTACTTGGGTGGGAATATAACCCTAAGTAAATAGAAATAAGCCTAAAGGACTTGTAAAATAAATATAACAAAGAAAAAGAGCGAGTTGATAATTAAACACACATAAGTGTATTTATGTAAAATACAAGAAAGGATGGACTTAATGTGGACCCTAGGATCATTCTAGTTCTTAAATCCATCAAGATGAGATGTAGGGTTGCGATTTGGTCAACCAAAACCTAACCTCATTAACTAGGTATTTAAACCACAATTAGGGCTTCAAGCCACCTTTTGTTTGAAATCACTACATAAAGAAATTAAGGAGAAACCCTAGAATACTTGTTTGTTGAATTTAATGGATGAGAGGGAACTCTCATCAAGATCTTACAAAGCAAGGTAAACAACTTATCTCATCTTCTCTAATTTCTCTATTTGATTTCACATATTTAATTTTGGATTGGAATCATGGTTTTCCTTGGAGTTTTAAGATGGAAGATGAAGCCCTATGTTTTTATTCGTGATTTGGGTCATCTCCATTTCGTCTTTTTTGGTTCATTTAAAAGGAATTGCAAAATATATGTTTTAATTATGGATTTGTGTTTTGTACTATGACGTGTAACGTACAATGCTAGCAAATCGCTGAGACTTAGTTGAGGTTTTTATTATTCGAAGTCAGCGATTTCACCTCAACACCTTATGGGTAAACCTATGGCTCTGGGAGGGCGCTAGACATTTTTCTGAATTAAACTAATTTCACTATTTTTTGAAAGTTACCGAGTTTTATCAACATATAATGTCGGGACAAGGATCGGGGCAGTGGTAACTAACCCAGAAAACCTTTGTCATTGCGGCGAAGGCATGACATTGATTCAAAAAGGGTTTTATATCGCATTCAAGATATTAAAATTTAATTGAGTAAACTTACCTCAAACAAAACATGTCAATAATACAGACATGAGCCTATACCAATGTAGACACGAGGAGAACCGGATAGGAACTTCCAAGTAAGGACTGGATAGGATAGCAGCACTTCGAGATAAGTGCATTTTGTTTTATCTTCAATCATGACATGCTATTAGTTATACTAGGATTCACTGTAGTGAATGGTTGATCTCTTGTTTGAAATCAAATTGAATATATCCTGTTGTTATGTTTTATCTTGTCCTTTGAGATTTTTAGTTATGAATACATATGGAACTGATATGTTTGAAATGAATAATTATGAATGGTAACTCGGATTAGAGAGCTGACGGCCACCAGTCATCTCCCTCCCCTATTATATGATACCTTTGAGGGCCAATCTATGGCGGGTAGGAACATAATGATGCTTAAACACCAATCTATTGAGGCAGGATCATATTTTGATACCTTTGAAGCTATTTGGTTGACACATCACACATTTTATATTGGGTTCCTATTTTGTTGACTCTATGGCATTAATGTTATCATCGTTATCTTGTTGACTATCTTGTTCGGGCATTGTTTCGTTATATCTTACATTATATAGTATGCTTGCTATATTATCCTTTCATGCCCGGAATGATAGTAGGATTGGTCAATAACCTTGTTCATGCTAATTAATACGCATTAGATATTACTTGGATGATTAAGGGTAATGCATGCTTCTGCTTTACTGAGCCCGTTGAAATATTACCAACCCACTACTTTTCCCCCTCCAAGTACCTCAGCTGCTGCTCAAGACAAAGGAAAGAGCAAGGTCATAGCTTAGAAGCTCTTTTTCTCATTTGCAAATTTGTTTATCTTTATTTTATTTTTTTTAGACTTTTATGTAATAAACAGAGGATTTTATCATGGGTAAATTTTGTGAAACCCATAGCCTAGTTGTTTAACTCTTGTAAGACTTTCTATTTTATTTATGCACTTAATAGACTCAAAAAGTCTTTTATTCTGCATTTATTATATGTCTTAGTAGTCTATTGTAGATTGCCTTAATGTACTTCCGCAGGTTAAGGCTTACTAGATCATCGCCCGAGTCGTTGGGTCATCTCGAGCGGTTTGGCGATGGTTTAAGTCGGGCTGCCAAGGTTGTAGGAATTGGGGTCGTTACAAATACATTACACACATTACAGCTGTTTTTATAAACAATTTTTATTGAAAATGTTTTTTAAAATTTAGATTAACTATTTTGTTTTCAAGAAAAATTAACTTGCTTTTTTTTAGGACAACTTACCTAGTAAATAATTTTTCATTAATAATTATAGTCATAAAAAATTCAGAATATTGAAAGAAATACATTAAAACTATTTTTAATTACATAACAATTTGTACAAAATAAATTTAAAAATGGTTTATTTTTTAGTTTAACATATAAAAAATATTTTATTTCTAGCAAATAAAAATTTAATGAAATACCAATTTTCATCATAAAACCAAAAAACAATAGCTTATAAAAAAATTCAGAAACATTTACCCGCAGTGGAAGGTGGCACCGACGAGAGGACACTGACAACAATTAGCGAAACTAGCAACCAAAATGATCATCGACAACACAACAACAACAAACAGCCAAAATAAAAAACAAGAAAAAAATAAAAAAAACCTTAAACCAAAAACAAAAACCAAGCCATAATTCAAAAACAAAAACAAATAACTCAATGAGGAGATCAAAGAACGTCGAGAGAGAGAGGGTGAGGGTGAGGGTGGAGAGGGCAGTGGAGGTGGTGGTGGTGCTCTAGAGCCCGAACAATGTTGTGGCGGTGGTGGTTCAGGGAAATAAGCAAGGAGTGAATGGACAATAGTGGTGAGGCGGGGCTAGTGAGGGTGTTGCATGAAGAGGGAGACATAGTCGGAGGTTAGGGTTTGATGAGTCGGGGTAGGTGATGAGGGAGAGGGAGAGGTGGGGGTTAGGGTTTGGTGAGGCGGGGCTAGTGAGGGTGGGCCAGAAAGAGGTGGAGATCAATCGAGATAGAGGTTAGGGAGAGGGAGAGGCGAGGTACGTGGTGAGTGATGAGAGCATCTGAGGGAAAGAGCCTCGTTGCCTTGTCTCCACCGTCTCGATTAGCGATGGGGTTTGTGACCACATGGCCTATCCCTAAGGCTAAGCCCATCGCTTTTTGGGAACAATTAGTACAAAAAAATCTCTTTTGTAAGTAAATATAAAGAAGTTGTAAGTGGTCTAGGTGTTTATCAAAATTATGATAAGTTTGAAAATGAACTGAGAATGAGATAAATGTAAGAATAGTTAAGACTGACGAAATGAAACTACGTAGACTCATTATCATAATCACGATTCATTCATAGCACTGGAGACTAGTGTGATGCCCACCTGTATTTGAATTATTGAATGAATAGGTGATATTGGTACAAAAAAGTTTCATTGAAGTCAATTAGAGGCTTAAGTCTATATGAATGAATGGTCAAGAAATTTTCACATAAGTATGGAAAATGAAATTTCAGGTTAATGAGTCCCTATCAGATTTAGGATGTCAAATTATAAGTTTGATAGAATTTAATATACCTTGAAAGGGATCTTACTAAGAGTCAAGCTCCAAAAAGTAAAAGTTTTGAACCATAGTAGTGTACAACTGATATGAGTGAACACGTTGTATATTAGTTCAAATGTAGAGCACTATAATATTTTAAATTCGAGTTGATGTAGGATACATATATGGACTGTGAAGATACATAGAAAAATGAAAATGAGAAGAGACACATGACTTACAACTAAGTTAGTTAGTATTATCCCTATTAGTTGAAAATATTGAATAGAGTACATTGTATATGACTTAATATACTTGAAGAATCAAATACTCTTCCATTGTAATTTTGAGAAAAGCAAGAAAATTCTGGTAAACGATGAGTAGTGATGAAAAAGTGAGCATATTTATAACTTGTATGGGCTACAAGTAAAAGTTATATTGTGAGAGTATAATCATGAAATATGCTGATATCTCTATTTAGATGAGTGTATTTACTCAAGTAAGAAAGCTGAACTGTCTCTACTCAAGTGATGAGAAAATTCTGGTAAATGATAAATGCATGAGACAATAGACGTATGGACCTCAGGTAATATGAAAGTAATAATAAAGTAAAAGAAATTAGAAGAGGGCAATTTGAAAGATATGTTGGCAACTAAAGAAAGAAATGAATTATCTTTGAACTCATAGGTGGATATGATTTGACAATTGTTCAAGAATTTGTTAAATCTCTATCTAGTCAAATAAATAATAGGTTTCAGTTGATCCAAGCTTTACTTCTCTGAACTTTGAAGAAAAATTGATTTCTTGAAAAGACGAAAGTATTAAGGGAGGATCATTGGAAACATATTGATATGAATTATGTTGTTATAGCTACCGGAATGAACAAATTTCCTATGAAATAATGGAAATAGTTGAATTTACTGACGAATCAGTGTTGATAATTTCTTTCTAATCCACAAATCTAAATGATATTATAAATAGACATTAAGAGAATGTGTGAGAGTTGGATGATGTGCCAAGTTTTATTTTTTGATCGGATTGAAATTTGAGATCTCATGTCATAAGATGATAGATGTAAGTCAAGATATCTTATCATGTGATGACTTATATAAGTTCATGCTTTTGTTTAGAAACATTAGAATGATGATAGACTAGATAAACACGCGACTCTACTTTAGTATCTAATGTTATGACCAGATATTATCTGCATCACTTTAATTCTTTAGACTTATGATAGTCTAAACATTGACATGCCAGTAGTTCTAACAACATGATAATTGGTGATGGAGAAACAACCATGGACATGTGTGCAAAAGTTTTTTGGATATGGAAAGAATTATTAACTAGTTGTGGAACAATTGTTCAGATAAAGATAAAAAGTACTTCATGAAAAGCAAAATAGGATAAATCTTGCTAGGTATTAAATATTAAATGAGATATAATATAAAGAGATGAGAATTCATGAAGGATTTTAGAGATGTTCCACAAGACTAAATGGATGATTTGTCAAGAAATTCAAAACTACAAGGATTGCCAGGAAAATTGTTATAAGTTTTTCATCGGATCAAGGAATAAGAGATCAAGAATTGAATTTCTCAAGATCTCTACACGTAAAGATTACAACTAGTTTAAGTGAATAAGAAGAGTTTCCTTACGAGTGATTCTGCCTAGAAAGAATTACTTTCTTATTAGTTTTAAACAAGAAAATCTTTCCTTTAGGCCAAGTTTGATTGGATGGAAAAGAAAAATATTCTAAAGAAAATGACAAATTCCATGAAAAAATGACATTTTCATGCGTTTGATGGCCATGATTTTCTCGCGGAACATTTTCTCATAATTGTCAATTTTTTATATTAGGACCCATATATTTTTCCACCTATTATGGTGGGAAAATTGATCTTTCTATTGAGAAAATATGAGTTTCCATATTAAGACACATTAAATTTATATTTTAAATATGAAAATTAATATATTTAATATATATGGTAAGTTTTCATATTTATTACAAACTTGTTGTTGATGAGTTTTGAAGGAAAAAAATCTTATATGTGCAATCAAACACATATAGGAAATTTTTCTTTTGAACATTTACTAAGGAAAACTTTCTTAAGAAAATATTTTTTCTTATAGAACATTTTCTTTGTAATCAAATAGGCCCTTAATCAAATTTCAAGGATGAAATTAAAATTAGTTGAGAAGATTGTGAAATCTCTTATTTCAATAAATTTGTATTAAGATATAATTATGAGATTAGTGAGTCTTAATCAAGACATGTGTTATGGATTATAACTTGGATAGGTGAAAAAGGAAATCAGTAGGTTTATGTTATTTTTCATTGGTGAATGTCTAGTGTCTGTGTATTATACAATATTCATCGTGAAGTCTGTGTGTTGAGGTGTATCCTCAATTTTTGTCAAAATCAAGGTTTCAAGTGTCTGAAGAGTACAAGTGGAAAGAAAAATTATTAGTTGCCCTAAAATTAGTGATCAAGTATTAAGTATCACGTGAGGATTTTGCCTTGGTTTGCGTGCAAGTCGAGATTAATTGTTGATAATGTAAAATCATAGTCATAATCATACTTTAATCTTATTGTAAAGTATTTTCAAATCATTAAAATTTAATCATAAGTAATTAAGTTGATAACCTTCATCAAGCCACCAGTTTTTCTTATATCAATGAAAAAGTCACATTCTAATTTTATTAAATTCATTTTTTGAAAGCTCAAGAAAAATAATTAGACAATAAAACAACATTAAGTTCCATGAAAACTTCGATCTACTAAGCCTAATACCTTCGAAAAGTCATGTCAATACTAAACTTTGATCTCATTTCACCTAGGACGTCTGAACGGTAAAAGACCTATTTAAACAATCCTAGTCACTACTTTAAACTAGATATAGAATCCAAATATCATAATACATATTCTAGACTATGCATGCAATACACGGCTTCTTGATTATGATCCGCAAATAACAACTTACTAAATCAGTAAATCGAAGAATATGACTAACTTTAAAGCATTAAGTACTAATTATTCTTCATTATGACTACATTGCAAGACGAATTAAGTTCATGTATGGACTTTGTTTAGATTAATAAACTACTCACTCATATTCATAATAAACATAACAATAAAGTAAATAAAAGACATTAATAAAAATACCTCTTATTGAATACTTTGAGTCTTCAAATCATGTCCAAAAGCAATGAACAATAAAACTAAAATAAAACTTAATAAAATTTGTAAATATGGCTTAAAGAACAATGAAATATAAAGTGGCCATCGATTTTGAAGCCCAAGGTTTATATATATAGTATTCTAAGTAGTACATATCCAATAAAAAAGAAGTTCCTTGCTTTGCTCTAAAAAAACTCGAAATCGATCCCAGTGAATCGTCACCGAATCCCCTATCAATCATGATTTGCTGGGTACATCGATGGAAATTACTTTTTGTCCTTCACTGATTTGTCTAGCGAATTATTATCAAACTTGATTCAATTCTGATTTGTTGGCTCTTTTTTCAAATTGACTGAATTCTTTATTTTCTTCCATTTTTCTTCAACTTCTTCACATGATCTAAATACGACCTGAAATCACAAAACAAGAAAAATCCAGTATAATATAGCCTTTTACATCTAAAATCATCATAAATCATAATATAAAAATTATCTAATTATTGACTTATTAGGGCCCTCTTGTTATGAGTTTAGAACGGGAAGTCAGGGATCCATGTTGTATATTAATTTCATTACTTCGATTATTGTGTAATATTTCATATTATTTCTTGTTTATTACCTATTGTACAAAGCAAGATAGATGTTTATTTATCTGACACTATTGATTTTGTGCATATTATTTCTTTTGGTGTTTACGAAATAACTTTGTTAGGTTATGCGATAAGGGTGGACTACAAAAAAAAGAAGACTTCGATGATGCTTTTAAAGTTTAAATTTCTTGTTGTATTTCATTTTTATATATTATGTTTGTGGGTTCTTAAGGTGAGCGTAAGGCGTAAAAATCCTTTAAATGGTTATGAGAGCTACTTGAATTGGTTTAAATTAGCTTTAAGATTTAAATGGTTTAGTTTAAATGTAATTGAGTTGGTAGAGGAGTTTTAGTTTCAGTTTAAGTTTGTAAGTTGTAACAAAGATAATGGAGACTTGAAGTTCAATTTATAAATTCAATTGATATTATATTGTGAACTGCAGGAAGATGCGAATCCTTCTAGGCTTTCTTCCCAAGCTGATGTCTATCATGTGAGATTTTTTGGCAGTCCACTTTTGTGGAAAGTGCTGCCAAATTTTCTTATAAAATATGGAAGTTATCTCATATGAATTCCTAATTTGCTTCAATTAAATAAATTGAGAATCAAGGTTTATTAAGGATCTAGATTTAGTTTTTGAAGCATTATAAAAGGATTGAAAAAAAAATGTATTTAGAGGCATGAAATTGATTGTACGTATTTTGTACCTAATTAGGGTAATTATGCTGAGTCAAGACTTAGTAAGACGGGTCTTGACAAATCATATCAATTCACTTGGACTTGCCCATTTGTTAGTCTAACATATCAAGGGATCTATTTATTAGGTAACAAACGCCATTTTGATTACATGCCTCCACATATTATTCACATACTAACCAATCACAATCTATATAAATCGTCGGGTCAAACAACGTTTAATTATGTCAAATTAATATGATCCCAATGTTGAAGTCTCTGGTAGTCTCAAGTCAAAGGAATATATGATATACCTATCATGAGTAATACATATGACGTAATCCATGTGGCGTTCTCATAGCGGGCTGGTCCAGTACCTTGTTCCCTTACAAGTACTCATGATCTTGATTTGTATCCTTATACGTATGATTATCACTTGACCATTAATCAAGACTCACAATCGTTTTAATTCATTATAGTTCCTAGTATAATGACCAACTATGGACACTTAGAATATTTTAGTAAACATCCATGGATTCTATTACATTATAAACATGTAAACCAATTATGATAATAAACATCAAATGAAATCCTCTATTTTATAAACCAAAATAGTAATAGAAACAATATTCATAAGATTCATCTAGGGCACATGCCCGAATAGGATGTACAAGATTTTCTCGAATTCCATTCATCTTGAGATCATACCATCTCAAGTGTTTAAATGGATGGTCAGGCAAGTTATTTAACATGTTGTTAGAGCTATTGAGTGATGCATTTCCAAGTGGCACTTCTTTATCATCATCTTACAATGAAGCTAAGAAAATAATTAAGAGCTTCGAATTGGGATACCAAAAAAATGATTCTTGTCCTAAAGATTATATTTTTATTGGGGTAACAAATGCGGTCTCATTTATTATTAGTTTTCTTTGAGCATTAGGACTAATTATAATGAGATTAGAACATGGATAAGAGTCGGGTGAATCTACTATTGATAAGAAGAAAACTAGGTAGTTTGGAGTGTTCTAAATTACTATAACTTACTTATTGAATATGTTAGATCTTATCTTTAAAAGATCGACGACTAAATGACTTCAATCAGATTAGTAATTTCCTTTAATCTATGTTTTATTCACATTGAATTCTTTAATTGCTAATGTTTGTTTATTTATTTATTGTTTTATAGATAGTTTAGTTAGTTAGTGTCTCTTATATAAAAGAACTCTTTTTGATTAAATAAGTTAAATAATCTATGTGGGATCGACTATTTACCACTATCTACAAAATAGTTGGTTTAGGTAATTTATTTTTATTGACATGTTCGATGCATGTCACTAAGGACAACTCAGTCCCTTAACTCCCTTTCCCACTCATTCCCCTAGCAACTTCATAAACCTTTCCGTTAAAAATGAATCTTTTCTTTCTATTTGCAGAAATGTTTTCTTTTTTTCGCCTCCTCAAACCTTGCCTGGTATATATGTTTTAATGTGCTCTACAATTATTTTTCAATTACTAGGATATGTAAGTTGTTTGATTTGTTTGAATTGGTATCGAGATCAAAGTTGAAACAAATAAGATAATCAAGTATGTCGTATGATGGAGAGTAGTAGTGGCTTTCATTAATTGATCACTCAATCCGATATATAGTCAGATTTGTGATGTAGCGAAGAATTCACCAATTGCTTACAACAAAGAAAAATGATAACTTTTCTATCAATTCATTGATTCCACAAAAATTGAATTGAAGAAACATATTTCTAACTTGTGATCAAACACATAAAGTTCAAGAAAGCAAAATAAACAAAGAGATACGCTCTCTCTCTCTCTCTCTCTCTCTCTCAAAACACAATTTTCTTTAGTCAAGAATCCATCCCTCTTTTTAACAACCGATCAAGCCTTTATATATATTAGGCCTAGTTAAATTAACATATTATTTGACTCCAAGTATAATTCCTATTATAATCATGACTTGTAACAATCTTATCTAATAAATATGAAATCTTAATCTAACGCAAAATCTTATTTTCATCACTATTTCCTGGTTGAAAAAATTCATCCTAGAACTTAATGCTCGAATCATTCTCCCGCATATGACCTTTATGGTCTTCATCTTCATCATGCTCCTGTGACAGTGCATTTTCCTAAATGGGGTACCGCCCTGCCTAATCCAGTCATTAAGCCCAAATCCACGCCACGTAGGACTTAACAATGTATTGGTTAGCCTTTGTCTCATTCAACTTGTTATACATGTTCAGGATAAATATTATTCATTACGCGTTAGTTATGACTTTCAGAGTTAGTTAAAACATTTTAGTAACTTATTAATTTTAGCGGAAGACTTAATAAGATTTGTGGAAACATTATAAATACACCTGTTATGGTAATTAGGTAAATAGACGATTACACGTAGTCAGACTAAGTAATACATGCATCAGTCGGGGAGTCAAGTCTCTCAACCCAATATATAACCCAAAAAGTATATAAAGATGTAAATAATAAATATACAAAATGATCACCTACAGAAGTAGCAAAAACCACTCTTTGAAGGCTCAGAGGTAGTCGTTGATCTTTTCCTTCCTTCATCTGCTACTCGAAGTATCTGCACCTACACTAACAAAATAGATGGTTAGTACAGTAAGTAAAATTAAATCCTGAAGCCAATTGTCCACATTTTCAAAATATACAAAGAACGGTAGTTGAAAGCATACACTAGTTATGAATAAGGAAATGCTGAAAGGAAAGTATGCAAGCAATCACCAAGCTACTACAAACGACAACAAATTGAGAAGTCATGTAAATCTTGGTCTAGTTAGCAAACATCCCCAGAGAATCTAACCCCACATGTTGCGCTAATAACATCGGCTGTATGGAGTGCCGACATCCCCAGGGAATATAACCTTGTGAGCTGCGCTACTCATAAGATAAGGAAACATCAGCTGTGTAAAGTGTCGGCATCCCCAAGGAATCTAACCCCGTGAGCTGCACATCTCATATAATAGGGAACCTAAACTGGTGGATTAACCTAAACCTACTTGACAATAAGTTGGAGTCGTAGATTACCTAAACACAAGTACTTCATCATACGCATATTGACATGGAGGTGTACAAACTCCCATAGGAAATAAACAAATAATTGCATGATGTTTGTAAAGAAAGTTCAACAGCTCGAGAATCAACAACATTAAGGGAATCAACAAAATTAAGGGAATCAAGTCAAGGAATGTCATTCATCAAGTCATAAGATGATTAAATGAGTCCAATAAACTTAAATATGACACACACACACATACATACACACACACACACACAAAAGTCATGGCATTTGGAATAAGAGAAAGCAACAAAATAGTCAAAGTGATTGTGTTTCAATACTAAAATGGAAATTAAATGGAGAGAAGTGCCTTAACAAGTTTACTTACCTCAAATGAATGTAATTCCTAGCCTATACAGGCTCTCGACCACTCCAAACTCACGTTCCACACCCCATCCACACCCTATAAGTTTTCTCTAAGCTCTTGAGGTGCCCTAAAAATTTAAATTAACTTGTTGTAGGTTGGTTAAATGGTTTTAAATTCTAATTTTTCACAATCATCCCCGTTAATACTTTGTTTATATTTAAATTTACTTTAATAAATAAAGACAATTTTGGTGCTACAACTTGTGAGTTGATTTCAATTACCAGAACGTTAAAATTATGTATTGTAGTCCAAAAAGAGAAGTTTTTACAGATATACCTTAGCTTTCTATAACTATAAGGTTTGTGTAATTTTGATAAGAAAAAAATGAGATATGAAATTTTACCACAATGACTCAAAACAGTTTTATATTTCAACTAGCAACTTTGTAAAATTCATTTCTCATAAATCATAGCTTCAAAAGTCATGGTTTTTTTATTGAAGCCTATAAACATATCATAGAACGTTATACTAAAATATGAGCTCTATACAATAAGAAATGAGGGATTTATACTCAAAATAGTAGGACATTAGCAAAATTGTGAACCCAAAAATCTCATATTCATCATTAAAGTTGTAGAAGATTGTTAGATATGAAAACATTCGAATTTCAAAATCTTTTAGTAGACAAAAGTAGATCCTCTTTGAGTTAGTTTTCAAATGCCACTAGAATGAGTCCATTTCGATTTAAAATGAGGAAGTTATGACCAAATTACAAAGATTGGTTCATAACAAGAAAATGAATAATTTTCAGTTTTGTTTTACAACTTCATGAACTTGAGTAGTTCATAACAAATTCATTTCTTACCCAAATTTGAGAATTCTTTATAGCAAATCAAGTATTTTTCGACGAGGAATTCAAATATATAAACCAATTTCAAAGACTCAAACATCTACCCTTTGAAAATGACCAAAAACAAGAACGGGAATTAAAGCCAAATTTACCAAAAACTTTTAACTTTCAATATTCAAGCTAGAAAAACCAAAAACACTTCAATTTAAGATCAAACACCCATTAGAAGGCTGAAATCTTGATTAAGAACAAAAACCCTATAATTTCATATTTAATTGACAAGGATTGAACGCATATAACCTAATTTCTCACCTAGGGTTCTTGCTTGGATTTCCTAGCTTCAACTTCTCCTCCTACTTGAATGATTGATACTCAATTCTCCTTAGTTTGATGAATTTCTAGCAAGCTAGAACTTCATATTTTCTTCTCTCAAGTTTTGGTTGGACTACTTTGGTTGCATGTGTGAGTAATGCACTAAGTGTGCTATATATACATGCATTTGGATGGCTTAATTTGTGTCCACTCATCTAATTTCATTCCTTCAATACAGGTTTTCATCAAGGGTCCATAATTTCTCTACCACTCCATTAACTCATCCTAGATAACATATAATTTACACCAATCTCACATGGATGGGTTGTTGTTCACATCTCGAGGATTGATCCATGGTGATGGATTTATTTTCTAAACTTAAGCTTATGTTTGATTCACATTTAAACTATAGGCTAAGTAACTTAATTTTAAAAATCTAATTTATGTCTCGGCTTGCGCACCGAATTAATGAAACAATCAAACTACATACAAAAATTCAAGTATAGTGTACACACATACAGTACATTATATATCCATCACTCAAAAATAGCAAATATCTTGGTCTCTGAGTCGAGTGTTATAACCGCTTACCCGCTCTCGGGCCATGTCACGAGTCGGTGACCATAATTAGGGACTAGTTTGCTATTAGTCAATTTTTGGGCCATTACACACCCCAGGATAAATTAAAAAAAAAAATCATCCTCGAGTTTTAGTCTTCCCCCTTGTCTTGTGGGCTTCAATAACAAAATCTTCAAATTAGTCAACTTTTCATCAAACACAATTTCGATGAATTTATCGTCACTTAATGGAACATGTATCTTTGGAACATTGTTTGAAACTTTAATTAACAAATTAAAGTTGCCAATGAACACACCATGGTGAGGGTTTTGTAGAACTTTTTTAACTAACTCGTCATCCATAATATTAGTCAACAAACAAAAAGGCTTCACCATCGCGAACTTCACTTTTGTATCCACAACTCCTTTAACCAGGTAGTTGTCTCCATACTTTTCCACGACTACATCATCAACCACCTCTTCAAGCATCCTAAGGTTTTTAAAATGGGAAATCACCTCGATGAAAAAGTCGTCGTCTCCAAAGACTAGTTTTTTTCTACGAAGTCGTCCCATCAATGTCAAACTTTGATGCCTCGTTAAAATTGTTGAAGTCCTCGCGAAGAAAATCGAATCTACTTTATCGTCACCGTAAAGAGAAAGAACTCAATCTTCTTCTTTCTCGACAATAAATCCATCCTCGTCCGAATATTCCTCTCCTAGTTCCTCATCTGACTCAACCTCATTGATAGGCACTTCGTTTTCAAACTATTATTGACGTTGTTGACGAGATTGTAGCGACTACCTCTGCTGCTGCAACTATTGCACTTAATTTAGATGTAATTGTTGCACTTGAAGTGATAAACTTTCAACTAAAGTTATTAGTTGATCCATCCTTTGATCGACATGTGTTGTATTATCTCTTGGAGGAACCTCATCTACATGGTCTTCACATCGGGCTTGTCTTTCGACGGCATTGCGAAAGACTATAAAACCTTGACACTCTGATACCAACTAATGCAGTGAGGAATTCACCAGTTCACTACAAAAAATTGCTTGCATTAGCGATGGGGAATAGCGACGGGCTATTCCCTAAATAGAGAGGGGAAAGAGACGAGGGTAGTCGTTGAACCCGTTGATCGAAATAGCGACAGGGTTAGCAACGACCGCCGTTGCTATTTTTAGGCGGGAAATTTCCCCCTAACGGCTCGAATTCGTTGGCCATGTGGTCGTATAGCTGCCACGTGGCCAAAGGGGGAGTGGGGCACGGGCAAAAATAACGACAAGATTAGCGAAGATTAGCCCGTCGCTAATCCCGTCGTTATTCTTGCAGACCCACTCTTAACCAAACCTTTCCCCTCTCCCCTTTCTTCCCACCTCCTTCGATAGAGCAATCACCCCCAAACCTTCTCCTTGACCCCAAACCCTCAACCCCCGAACCCTCGCCCCTCAAACCTTCTCCATCTTCTCCATTATCATCTTCATCATCATCATCATCATCATCATCATCTCATCAACCACAAAACCCCTACACTCTCAACCCCCAAATCCCCCATTAACCCCGCCCCCTCCCCTCACCGGGCTGCCCCCGTCATATCGTCCGACCTCACATCTCTCTACGGCGAGCCCTTGTTTTGTTGCTGCCACAACGAGCCCTTACTTCGTTGCCGCCGCACCACTGCTCACCACGCCACCCCTTGTCGCTTCTCGCTGGTGTCGCATTTCGCGGTGCCCTAGGTAAAATATTGTTATTTCTATTTTTAAAAAAATAAAAATGTGGAATATTGTAATGTGGAATATTTTTTAATTTGTGTTTGTATAATATTTGGTGAAAAATATAATTTTTTTAATAAAGTTTTATAATAATTGTATTGTTTGATTTTGAATTATTTATATTTGCAAAAAATAAAATGCATGTGTGGTTGTAATTTTCTAATATGATTTTTTATTATGAAAAATAGAAATGAAATGCATGTTTGATATGATTTTTTAAATTTGTGAAAAATAAAAATAAAATGCTTGTTTGATATGATTTTAAAAAAATTTATGAAAAATAAAAATAAAATGCATGTTTGATATGATTTTTTTTTATATTTGAGAGAAATAAAAATAAAATTCATGGAAAATGCATGTTTAATATGAGATTTTTATAATTGTTGTGATTTTTTTATTTAGTTTTTATTGTCATGATTATTTGTGATGTTTGTTGTAATGTGTTATAATATGTTATAATTTTGGTAGAGAAAAAGTAAAATAATATGTATATATAGGATGTTGAGTTGAATTAGAATTATTTTTTAAAATTATATAAACTTAAATGATGTACACTACACTAAGAAAGTTTTCGTATAAATGGGCAAATTAAATTTCAAGCACGACAAAAATAACGGATTAATAATATTATATATACAAACATAAAGCACTTTAAAATTAAATAAAAAATATTAAAAAATATATAATTGATTGATATATATATATATATATATATATATATATATGAATATAGTATAATGCTTTTATACTCTATATTTAGAAGTTACACAATATGTAATGAAATAAAAATTTAGTTAAACACAAAAATTTAAAAATAAAATAAAGCACTTAAAAACTTATATATATACATATATATACACTATATGGATGTAAAAATTATATTATATGTACAACTTATACTATATATTTGTATAAAGAAGCCTTTAAAAATTAATAATTATATATGAATATATAACAAAGCTTTTATATTGAAACAAAATAGAATACTTCAATTTTTTAGAAAAAGTAGCTTCTACTTATATATAATATATAAATATATATATGTATGTATATATATATTGAAAAAAGAATTAGAATAATTTATACTATATGTACTAAAAAACTATAATTAATGACAAAGTAGTACTTATGTATATATACTGAAAAAATATCATAATTGTGCATTTAAAAACTCATACCACATAGATATATTATATTGAAACAAATAAATGACATAAAAGCAAAGAATTATGCTAGCTAGTTATATATTGAAATAAAATTATAATATTTTTTATAATAACGTCTGAAACAAAATATATATTAAGCAAAGTACGTGCAAATTGAAAAAAATCGATTCGACTAATTACAGTTAAAATTCGGCTAAAATGTATATAGTGATTGGTGTGTACGTGTGTTTAATTAGGGTTTTGTAGGTCTTTCGAGATGTACGTGTCTCGAGATTGGATGTTCTACCGAATTGAAGGCGGTTACACTCGATTGCATTTTGTGGCTAGCGTTAAGGATTCCATAAAATCTGCAATGCAACACTGGACCATTTTCCTCAACAAAGCAAAAATTCGATGTCATTGCTGAAAATGTCGCAACGAGAAATATTATGATGTAAACAGGGTAGAGCTTCATTTAATGAGTCGAGGATTCATTCCCGAATATTATTTTTGAACCGAGCAAGAGGAGGAAGAATTATTAAACGATGCGGATGATGAAGATGATGATCAAATGGATGAATATCTGACGTCATATCATCACACGATATACGACCATGCAGGGCCCAGTTTCGATTGGAACCATGAGGAGGAGTCGAACCCTGAAGCCAAGCATTTACTCAAAATGATCGACGTAATGAATCAACCGCTTTGGTCGGGTGGCGAGAAAATGAAAAAACTCTCAGCAATGGCGCCTTTATTGATGATAAAGTCGAATCATCATATTTCGGAGCAAGCATTCGATGAGATCTTGCAGGTCTGTAAAGACATGTTGCCTGATGAGAATTGTTTAGTAGATAGCTTTTACAAATGTAAAAATTTAATGCACTGGTTGGGTCTCCCGTATAAGCGAATCGATTGCTTTCCCCAATTATGCATGATTTATTGGGGGCCGGACTCTGAGCTTACGTCTTGCAAGTTTTGCGGAGAACTTAGGTTTAACTCCAACAAGCGCCCGTACAAAATAATGTTTTACTGCCCTATATATGATGAGTTGAACTGAGCTTGACTCGGAACAAGAACACATTAGCGTATGAAACAGAGCTGAAAGCGCAAGTGCACGATCTCAAAAGTGGCAAGTTCACGTTCCGCTTCCTCTCCTCTTCTTGGCCTTTAGTCTACTTTGTTCTTTCAGTCCGTCAACTCATAAAGATAGAATAATTCTCGCTGGTTGTCCCTACTCCCAACAAGTTGGAAAGTAGTTTTATTTGGCACCTCGTTTACAACGTTTGTTCACGTGGAAAAATATAGCGAAACACATGCGATGACATGCAGAAAACGTCAGAGATGAGGACAATATGCAACATTGCTCTGATTCCATGGCATAGAACCACTTCAATGAAATGAGCCCTACATTCAGCTCTGAGGTTCGTAACGAGGCTTATGCACTGATGGGTTGGAACCTTTCGAAATGAGCGGCAAACTGTACTCCTCGTTATTGGTGATTTTAACACTGTAGAACTTGCCTCCATCGATGTGTATGAAGAAAGAAGAGATTTTTTAAGAGTAATCGTACATGGACCGACCAATTTGTCGCAAAAAATTGATGTGTTCCTCCAACTCTTGGTGAAAGAATTACAAGATTTGTGGTACGACGGAGTGCCTACCTACAATGTATCGACGAAGACTAACTTTCAAGTTCCTACTGCCTTTATGTGGATTGTCAGCGACTTTTCAACCTACAATATGTTGTTAAGATGGAGCATGTATGGGAGGACGGCTTGTCCTTATTGTATGGAGGATACCGACGCATTTCAGTTAAGGTTCGGGGGAAATCAACTTGGTTCGATTGTCACCAACGTTTCTTGTCGCGATATTCGATAGAGAGGAAAGACAAGTATAGTTTTCGTAGAGATAGAATCGTATTAGACAAGCCACCGACTAATAAATCAGGTAAAGATATCTTTCATGAAATTGAAGCTTTAAGGCTAATGAAGATCACTGAATTGGGATCAGATGCTATAAACAACGAAGTCTCGAAGACTAGTAGGTGGAGAAAACGAAGCATACTATGAGACTTGTCGTATTGGAAGACGAACCTTGTCCGACACAACCTATACGTAATACACATCGAGAAAATATCTTTGACAACATTTTCAATAGATTTATGAGTGTGCCAGGGAAAACGAAAGATGACGCAAAGTCTAGGGAGGATTTAAAGGAGATTTGTCATCGACCAGAGCTTCATTACGATCCAGTATCTAAAAAATATCTAAATGCACGATACACGCTAGACAAGCACAGAGAAAACAAATGTTGTGTAAGTGAATTAAAAAATTGTGTTTCCCTGATGGTTATGTATCTAACATTGGTCATTGCATAGACTTTAAGAAGTTGAAGATGTTTGGAATGAAAAACCACGATTGCCAAGTATTCATGCAACGACTTTTGCCGATTGCATTTCTAGATCTCCTAGATGAGGACATATGAATTGCAATCAGCGAGTTGAGCATTTTCTTTAGGGATTTAACTGCTAGAAATTTAAATGGTGAGAGTCTTCGGCTTTTGCATGAAAACATTCCAAAATATTGTGTAAGCTGGAGAAAATCTTTTCGCCAATTTTTTTCGACTTAATGGAGCATCTCTATCCATCTGGCATACGATGCTATCATTGCTGGCCCAGTACAATTTCGGTGGATGTATCCATTCGAGAAGTAATCAATTATACTCGTACACAATATAAATCAATTAAAATATACATCTAACTAACTTATCTCTATAAATGTAGGTATTTGAAACATTTGAAAAATAATGTTAGGAATAAGGTAAGGGTTGAGAGCTCAATATGCAATGCTTATTTAGTAGAAGAGGTAGCTGTGTTTTGTTCCTATTATTTTAAGGAACACTTCTCCACCTTGCACAACCGTCTGCCCCGCAATTACAATGGTGGAGTTTGACCAACTCAAAATTTGATGGCAACTTCTCAATTTTCACCCACCCAGGATGGGCTTAAGGAAGATCAAAGAAGTGTTATCTCACGGATGATGAGTGTAATGCCCCCACACTCATATGTGTTGTTAAATAGTCCTAAAGTCGCTCCTTTTATGAGGTATACATTAATACATTACAATACACAGTTTTAAAGTCATTTGTTTAATATTCTTATTCAATTCAATCATAATCCTTAATTTCTTTCATTTTCTGTTAAGATGTACGTATCGGACGTGTGTTCTAAGTAGTTGAATATCACGCAAAGTGTAATCGATGAACATCTTGAGAAACAATTTTCAACTTGGTTCCAACAATTCATACGTTATTAATACATGCATATTAACACAATTCTTTTTGTTTTGTTATTTAATTAAAAATGAAGTTTATAATAAAAAATGTTTCGACTGTAGGCGTCATCGTATATTCAAGATATTACACTTCTAATGATGTCATATAGCCCAAGTCAATTTTGCACCGTATATCATGTGTATCTTGTTAATAGCTACAAGTTTCAAAAGGTGTCACATAGTGCAAACAACGATACACCTAGTAGCGGGGTGTGCGTTAGGGGCACAAATTACGCACAATGCGATAACGACTATTCTGAGCAATTGCAAGAAGTGACACAAATTGAATACGATAGGTTCTTACGTATGTTGTTGTTCAAGTGTGATTGGTTCTATCTCATGCCCAATGTCAGGACAAGAGTTCACCGCTCCTTAAAAATCGTCGATGTATATTGAAATTTGCGATTAAAAAAATACAATCCTTTCATACTAGCTATGCAAGCTAGTCAGGTGTACTTTCTTTCATACCCAAATGTAAGAAGTGCACAGAACAATTAGCAAGCTACGTGCAGACTTCAGCCGAATTTCATCGATGAACACAACTTAGTCGAGAACGTTTACTGTGCGCCTAAAGAAGAATATGTTTTCCAAGATCAACTACCTAAGCATGATACTAAGGTTGATATTAGCAACAATGTTGCAATTTTGCTAGCTGTCCCTAGTGGCGCACACATGTCAGACGTCGACAAAGAAGACGATGAAAGCCATAATTCTGAGTTTTCATCGGATGATGGGAACGGTGACAACAAACCATGATATAACCATTTAAGTTGGTAAATGAATACAAAACTTAGTCTTATATTTATTGACTTGTTACATAATATTTAAAATGTAAGATGCTTATATGTAGTTGTTTCTAACTTAGTCTTCATTTTATAAAAAAGTCATGTCGTCAGGCAAAGGATACGATCCATCATCCGGTGAGGGATCCGGTGGACGATCTGGTGGATGATCTAGTGTACGATCTAGTGAACGATCCAATGCCAGCAGAGATAGTCGATCTCGTCATTCAGATCGTTCACACCCATGATCTTGTGATGACGTTACTCCACATCCACACTCTAGTAAGGGGCAGAAGACTAAGCATCATCATTCTCATCATCTCCCCTCATAGTAGACACCTATCTTTCATGCGTATACATATCATCTCTCCCAACAGCCCCTTTTTCCATCAATCACCTCCCTCATCTTATGCACATCCAACACATCCCCTTTAACTTTCATGTATTTGCCATCTGTATTCGGTGATGATCCGACCTCTATGCAGATGTACTTTAAGCTACTTTCATAGTTACCGACTCTACCCGTCAATGGTTACGTTACCTTTAGGCTAGGTGTTGGGCCTACTTTTTCTTCGGGGGATCGACATCTCCCTCACATCTGTAAGATCGGACGTATGACCACTGTACGACCCCACTGCCATGTCATTTTGATTTGCATGCCTCACCCTCTATGACTCATTAGGTAGATCATGCGTCACAGTCGTCGAGTTCCTCGACACACCGTTTGAGCGACCCGTCTAGCAGTACAGCTTAGGAGGATGATGACGAGGCAACATTGCTAACCAAACTAGGGACGAATATTTTTGGTTGTGAAGGATGAAAGATAGTAAGTATACGTAATTTAATTATGAATACCTAAGTTTCATGAATACCCGATGTATAAAACTTTCCACTATTTTGCAAAATATTTAAATTTTAATATTTTTGTACATATCTTTCTTTCGATTGGGATCCATCGGATGAGGCCATTATTACAGAGGCGTACGATAGGCAGATCGCCACTCGTTACGTCGACTTCATTAGCAAGATGTGTTCCAAAGATAAGAAGTCAGGTCATGTATCTACCGAGATCTTCGAGCACTATAAGAAGATACAGTTCACCCCTGAATTCAAAATGAAATCAGAGCAAGCAAGCAGGAATCGAAGAACTGTGACAAGGGGACCCGGTACGGGTGTAGCTATGCATACAGGTGGTTCCATATCTATCTATCAACACACGTAAATGCTAGTAAGTTATGTTATAGTAAGTTCATTTATATAATATATATTATATAATTAAGTCTCAAACTTAATCCCACTTAAACATCTGTTTTGTAGGAGAAGAAATTTGGTTGACCCCTGACTGCTTTGGAGCTATGCTTATACTTCCATATCAAAGATCATGACAACATTACTTTCATGGATTAGAGAATAGAGAGGATTGTTGTAAGAAAATAGTTTTGTAGTAATTGTTTGGTTAATTAGTGATAGGTATCAATGACTTATATACATGATTTTTGAATGTTTAAATTCTTAATTCAAATGGCGGTACGAGACAGATGCATCGAGCTCACAAAGTCGCGGCCTGACACGGCGTTTGATGAGACTGAGTTGTATTTGTCCATCATGAAGCATGACGACAAAGGACAGGCATATGGATTAGGGTGGACACCCCCGGGGTCGAGGCGTCGACATGCTGGAGCATGATCTTCTCGACCTATTTCTACTAGTGATGAGCCCATTGAGCTGCTAACGAGGGACATTAAGGAGATGCAGACAATTCTTTTACGGGTTATTCAAGTTTAAACCCTAGACAGTGACCAGTTGCGAGAGATGCAGGGACGGTTAGGTCGCATGGAGCAGTCTCTAATGGACATACTTGGAATTTCATTCGCTCCTCCAGGAGATTATCATGATGACTCAGAGACAGACCACGATTTCGACAATTGAGTCTGATGTATACACTTATTTATACTTTAGACTTTATATTATTTTTCATATTTTGTAGTCACACTTACCTTTTATCTTACTGTACATTTTATACTTGTAACTTCCTTTTGTTATATTTATTTCATTTAGTTTTGTATTTATTTCAATTTTTTTAATTTAATTTGTTTCTATTTGTAAAAGTGTTACTTCAAACAAATTATTTTTTTCACCAAAAAAAAAATTGTGCATTTTAATTACAATGTTTTATAATGTTTTAAAATAAAAAAAATCATTCTAGTATTAATTTTAATAAAAAAATCGATTCTTTTTATAATTAAAAATGTTACACAATGTTTTCGAATAAAAAATGTTACATTCAATATTTATTAATTTAAATGAAATTAAATAATTATTATTTTAATAAAAAAAATTTATAATGTAGTAAAATAAAAAACATTTTAATATTAATTTTTATATATGGGTACTACTATTCTAATCTAACATTGCTAACCAAACTAGGAACTACTAATATGAGAACAAATATATACACCATGGGAACCAAATATATATATATATATATATATATATATATATATATATATATATATATATATATGTTGTAAATTGAGTTGGAACTTGCTAAGAACTAGAGAAGGAAAATAAAAGACTAAGAACTTCTACTACTACAAACTACTACTACAAAGGAGAAGAGAAGAAATGAGATAGTTGGAATGAGAAGTTTTCATTCAACTTGGTGTGTGAATTACAATGGGGTTGGCACCCTTTATATAGGTCATTTGGTGATGATGATAATTGTACTTATACAATGTGTACAAGTTATATATACTCCACAAGTCATACAACACATCCCAAGCAACATAGACAATACATGGAAGAGTTGGTGTACATTGGAGAGGATTACAAGTTACATGACAATACATAAACAAGTGGAGGTATTATTAAGTGAAATACAAGTTACATGACTACACAATATGTTGGTGTACATGCATGGTCATCCATATTCCACAACACTCCCTCTTGGATGACACTTGCTTAGAGATAATGCCTCGTTAAAACCTGTACTAGAAAAACCCTGTAGGAAAAAATCTAGTATAGGAAAAAGAGTACAATGTTCTCGTCAATCTTGATTTGTAGTATAATATTATTGATTGCCTCATTAAAAACCTTGCTAGGAAAACTCAATGGGACAAAACCAAAGCTAAGGAAAAGAGTGCAACACATTAATACACTTTGAGAGAATATATATGCCTCATTAAAACCTTTACTAGAAAAACCCCATGGGGAAAAAAATCTAGTATAGGAAAAAGAGTACATTATTTGCTTTCATAATTTTTTTCTTTTTATATGGAGTATAATAATGTTATGATCGCCTCATTAAAAACCTTGCTAGGAAAACCCAGTAGGATAAAACCATAGCTAAGGGAAAAAGAGTGCAATGCACTAATCAATAACTCCTTTTGATTCTCCCCTCATGTTCACATGGGTGATACATCTTGTGCATTTTGTTGCACATGGACATCGTTTTCTATATGAACCATTTAATGTTGAAGCATATGATTGTCACTCTTTTGTGTATAGTACTTGCATCAATAATTGATTCATAACTTGTTGCTACTGAATGATCATTTGAACTTTGAGTTCATATTAATTTGTATATGGATCATAATACAACAATTTAATGCAATTTGATGTGTTTCAAGCAATTTCACGCCATTCCTTTTGAATTGGCTTATATCTCCCCTTAATGGTGGGAAAATTGCTTCATCAAAGTGACAATTAGCAAAACTTGCTATAAATAATTTCCCTATTAGGGATCCAAGGCATCTTATAATATAATTAATGGAGAGTTAAATCAATATACGTCTCCTATCGATTTGCCTTGAGATAATATCCAATGATAAAAAAATCAGTTCGATAAAGGATGTCCGTGCGAATTTACGATATTTTCGCATTATCGATGATTATGGATAATCAAATAGATATTTCCACAAAATGAATGTCATTTGATTTATGACGACATTCGTTTTAATGTGCCTTACATATTCCATAAGTTAAAGTCGATAATATTATACTCAGATTAAATCATATTCATATAGATAAATTTTCTATTATTCTTAGTAGACTTCTTCTGAACAAGACATTAACAATAAAATTGTTGTACCAGATATTGCCTGAACATTAGCCTCCGCTAAGTTCGAATTCGAGAAATACTCATTTTTATATTATAATGTACATGCATGTAGCACGATACACAAGACATAAACTCATCGCTCATATCTAGGTCACGATTTAAACACATGTCGATGTGCCTGTTTTATCGAGCCATTTTCAATGATAAAATTCATAATATTTTGCATTTGATTTTGAAGGCATGGTAAAGGTCATAAAAATATTCGGGTATATATATATATGACAATATTTAGGCAAAATAGTCTTTCATATATGACTAAAAAAATGTCACAATTATGAGCGCTCATTGTCAATAATTATTTGCCCTTTGTAGTGGTGCACCACTTTTGTTCCAATTTTTGTAGAATTGTCAATACGACCTTTACCTGATATTTTCACATTTTCCACGTCCATAAATTTATTATTGCGATCATGATCATTATATGCAACATATGCTTCTTAATTTGAAGCTGAACTAATTGGACGGAGCGATATTATATTTATAATATCTCATTATTTTACTCAACTACCATGAGACAAGAAATCAATCCTTAATATTTATTGGATTGACATGCGCACTCGATATTTGTTGCAACAATAAGTCGAGGCGGGCCACGTGACCTTATTTTTATTGTCTCATCACTCATATTTCCACATAGCCTCAACATAGAGGTAATTAAAATTGTGGAATTATAATTAATATTTGATTGATTAAATTTTGTATCATGAGACCCAAATTAGCTCATTTCGAGCTTTTGGAGTATTACCCTTTTGGTATGTATATATATAACTCCATAAAGTGAAAAGATATATAGAGTGAAATATTCACTTTTCAAATCTCTAAAGAGAAATTGGCAAATGATTATATATAACACACGCTTTGCATATATGCTTTACTCACAAATTGTAGTATCTAATTGTCATGACAAGTAATTCTTGTCGGTAATATAATAAGGCAACAAGTTCAACTATGGTTGAATAATATTTTGAAAATAAATTTAATATAAAATAGTTTTTCCCTTTTTATATAAAAACATAACATATGATTAAATATATGTTCACAACTTGATTCATTAATAAACAAAATATATTATTCGTATGAGTTGGTGGGACAACCTTCAGGTTGGGTGGCAAGACATAGTCTACTTAATACCATACATCCTCGAACGGGATAACCCGTTTTCCTTTCAATGTTTAGCTTTACCGGGGAGAAGGCTTACCCACTATCAACTCAAACTTATAGCATTATTTGTATTATGAAATCAAGAATATAACAATAACTAATCATTTGTAGTTTTAAGAGCAAAACTATATGTCACACATTGACTTTTGATTTATGATGTAGAAGATCGTACAAGACGCAGCTACAGAGCATACTTTCGTAGTCGGTGACGTTACAATGCATAATGTATGAATAAAGTACATTTACATAATTAAATATGCATGTAACAAAAAAGAAATTAACCATGACAACATGGAAATAAATTGAACTTATTTAAATTAATAAAAATTATACCTTCTTAGCTTTATATCTTTTGAAAAACTTCTTGATCTTCAAGACCTCCTCTTGTAGAGCAACTTCGTGCTGATAACGTGTTGTAAATTGAGTTGGAACTTGCTAAGAACTAGAGAAGGAAAATAAAAGACTAAGAACTTCTACTACTACAAACTACTACTACAAAGGAGAAGAAAAGAAATGAGATAGTTGGAATGAGAAGTTTTCATTCAACTTGGTGAGTGAATTACAATGGGGTTGACACCCTTTATATAGGTCATTTGGTGATGATGATAATTGTACTTATATATACAATGTGTACAAGTTATACATACACCACAAGTCATACAACACATCCTAAGCAACATAGACAATACATGGAAGAGTTGGTGTACATTGGAGAGGATTACAAGTTACATGACAATACATAGACAAGTGGAGGTACTATTAAGTGAGAAATACAAGTTACATGACTACACAATATGTTGGTGTACATGCATGGTCATCCATATTTCACAACAATATATATATATTATAGTACGTACCAAGGATTGTTAATTAGTTGTGATATTTTCATGGTAGGGAAATATAAATAAAACTAAGTACTAGGCCTTGATCAATTTTTTAAAAAAAGGTGCTACAATCCAATAAACTAATCTAGCTAGTTTGTCCATAAAAAGTGATAAAATCTTTTTCCTAACTTCTACCACAGTGATTTCCTAATTCTTTCGCTCTCTGATCCTACATCATACGTATAACATTTTGAAGGCCCCTACCTTTCTATCATATCATGCCCATCAGTTTTCATGCGCGCTTATATTGCCTTTCACAAGTATTATGATTTTCGTCTTTAAAACTTTTGATATATAAAGGAGTGATGTCACTCCTGAAAAAAAGAAAAAGAAAAGTCACATTTGATGCACGACATTGCTCTCTACTACTTCCATTACTTATGAGAGAAGCTGAATAATTATACATTTATTATACTAATTAACTAAAAAATTTAGAGAGATATTAAAGATTGTGAGCTCTGTAAGCATTTTAAACATAAGAAATATACATCAGTTAGAGAATTACCTGTGAAAGAGATTATCTAGTTGAAATACCTTAAGCACTACACAAAAACTTTATTGCCCTAATGAGCCTCAACGCATTCGACACCTTGTTTGATGGTACAAGTGCCTACATTAATACTAATTTTCATCAAATTGGTAACGGTAATAGAAGCCCAAGAGTCTAGTAATTTATAGGTTACAAAATTTAAGACATAAGTTTGAGACACATAATAGTCTTACAAGCTCTTCAAGAAGATTAAAGATCCCAAATTCGAAATTCGTAAAGATCATATTGAGTTGGCTTTAGCAAACTCAAAGGCGATTAATTAGAATATTTACATCGGAAGATTAATGCGTCTTTCTACTTGGTAAATAATGAAAATTAAGGTTGTCTACTAATTAAATTATGGTGAAGGGTACGGTATTTATATATGACACGATTGGAGTTTGCTAGGTGTACATCAGAAACGAATATCAGAATGTGTGATGCACCTCAAGATGCAATTTACACGCATCTGGAAGAGCATCCCACGCATATGTATGTTCAAAATTTTCCGACACAATTAACCTTGCTTGCATCTAAGATATATCAATCTCAAACAACCTCGCGCGAGACTACTATATAAATCATCCCTCGTAATTGAATTTCATTAAGGGATCATATTCACTGAGAACGCGTCGATGAAATTAAGCCAAACATCACCATCTTCTTCATTCTCATACTTGCTCATTTGGTACCGTTGTGATTGAGAAATATTCTCTTCAATTTCATCATTTCTTGCAAATCGCCCTCTGATACGCGGTCGACTATCTGCCAATGTCTTCCTACATGCATACTGAATTGAAACAATACGTACATTAAATTAAGAACTTGTTACATTAATGTAACATATACAAATAATTATTATCGGTCGATGAGAAAAGACATGATCATTATAATGACACGATCAATTAAATTAAGTCGCCTGGTCACGGTTTCGGAAAAAAAAAAAACAGAGTTGCATATATGGTCATCACTAAGATTACATACCTGCTTGGAGATTGTGAGGGGCGTGCTTGAGGTGCAGCAAGAAGAGCGACCGCCCCATGCCCCCACCAATAAGAAGACCCCCTCAACTTATGTGTTTAACTTAGTATATTTATGTTTCTATAAAAATAATTAAATTGATGACAAAGTTTAAAGGGTCAATTAAGCCTACTAAAAAGGCCCCCACAATTTACATAAGTTATAAACCACACTTTTTTATTGCGGGTCTCAAATCTTTGGAAAGGAAGAAAATTAAAGGTGTGAAATCAATTTTAAAAATATAATTGATGTTTAATTTTAATAATTCATATGATAAAAATAAACAATTTTAATGAAGGCCCATTTTTAAAGTTTCGTCCTAGACCTCCAAAATGTCTGCACCATCTAGCTCTAGAGATTGTATATATCATAAATATATATTAAGATATAAGTGCATGCACATCTTAAATTTTTTTGATAGGAAAGAAATAACTTTTGCACCCACCAAAGTTTGAACTCATGATTTCCTACTTCCAAATTTCATATCGAACCATTAGATCATCCAAATGGTTGGTCATGCACATCTTAAAATTGATGTATCACAAAGTCTGCAATTAAGCATGCGACTTTATTAGTGCGTCCAAATACTTTTTTCTTGTATAATAAATTTAATATAAGCATAAACAAAAAAAAAAAAAAAAATTCATGCGTAGAGTTCTTGAGATGAATTTTTAACCTTGATCTTCTTATGGAAGTTCCTTTGATGTCTCTTGCTTTTGTATCTTTCAATCCTTTCTTTCCTCTCCTCCGCGCTGTACCTTCCGACTTTGTCCATCGCATCCACACCATAATTATCATGCATTATGGAGCTTTCGTTAAGTGCACCACGTTGCACCAAATTCACTCTCTATACGTGTGACAGTTAGCCCAAATTAAAAGCAAGCAAATTAATTTTGATAATGGTAGCACGAGAGTGACATCGCAATTTCGTATAAGTACAATAAAAATGCACTAAATCAAAAGTTTCACTACTAAATCATCTTTGGTGAGATGGTATAAGCATCACTTGCCAAAATGACAAAGTTTAAGGAAGTGGTCGTCACCTCCGTTAGATAAAAAAAAAAAATCATAAGTCTAACTACCTGTAAGTCACCAGTACTCAACACCTTTCTCATAGAACAGTAATTGGTGGGGTCCGAATCCCAGACCTCGGGATGCGCTTCATCGAGATAAGACAAAATTGGATTAACAAACAAACGGTTAGCAACTACACGGTCGTCTTTTTGGACGGAAATAGAGTTGCTGCTGAAGCTCCTTTGCACAAAACAATTGGATGATCGACTGTGGTTTGCATAGCCAGGCAGAGAGTTTGAAGACCCGTAGCTGCTGCAGCTGGTGCTATTGTACCCTCCCACCTCTGATTTGAGAGCCACCAGAGCTTCCTGAACGGACTGCGGCGAAGGTGAGTATTCAACGTCATCCGCGGCGGTTAGCCATGAATTGTTAGGTAAATGATCATGATCATATGAAAGTGGTGGTGGTGGTATAGGTAGGTGGTGATAGGGAGAGAGAGACATTGGGGGTTGAGCAGAGGAGGAGATGGCGGTTTCGGGCGGGAATGAGACGATGTCCGCGGCGTTGAAGAGGTCGGTGGAGTAGTCATACATGATCATATGGATAAATTAATTATAAGAGGAAGGGAGAGAGACGCTCACGTTAATATGTTACTTCACATCCTCTCCCTATGCTTGTTCTCATATTAATGTTAGCGTGCGAGGACAGAGTTTAAAGGAGACCGAGCTAGTAATGACGTGGACGATGACGTCATGTTTTGGAATGAGAGTCAACGCCAAGCTTTAGTTCAAGCCAGCCAGCAGAGCTAGCCGACCTGAGCGGAGCCGAGGTTAATTAATCAGTGATCGATAAGGTTTTGAGGGGGACTTGCGGGGTCTAGTACTAGATAGGTTTCTATAGCTAGATAGAAAAAAAAAGTGCTTTATGTGGAAAAGTTGAAGAAATTAGAATCTAAGTTCATAATTCATTAACTCAGACTCGTTAATTGGCAACTTTGGAAGTGGAGATATACAGAAACATCTAAAATTACCAGTGATAAGTAAGTGGAATATATACAGGGTACTACTACCATCATAATCAAAAAAATGTTCGTACCATGAGAATCACATTTACAGCTATTGGATTCTAATCCAACACATTAATTTATGAATCATAAATGCACGAAATATTTGATGCACAACACATTTTGAAGGGTTCCCATTACATGAGTATATATTTAGACTCTATTGTAGAATTTCTCATATATATATATATTAGTTTTTGGAGCATGCTACGCACGCGTGAACCCACTCGCTACGCTTGCGGGAATTTAATTTTTTTAATAAATTATTTTTATATAACAAAAGGTACATTAGTTCATTTTTATTCTGACATTTTTGTCAATTAATTATAACTATTTGAATTTAATAGCAGAAATACCCTTAATTAAGAGTAGAATAGTAAATTGAAGTGAAGGTTAAAACCACTTAGGTTTTGTTTGATACTTCTTTAGTTTTTGGTATTTATCAATTAACTTTTTTTATAAGAACTTATTAAATAAGCTCTTATATACTATGAGGTGTTTGGTAGAAAAGTGCGAGAGCCTCTTATTTAACAATTGATTGTATGGAAAACAAATTTGACATCTCTTATTACAGGGGTACTATTTTTGTGTCATTTGTTTGGTTTCATGATCCTAATTAATTCTTCTCTATAATTTGTTCATGATAGACAGAATTGCTTTGATGATTCTAATTTCATCACTGTAATTCATTCATGAGAGAGAAGCCCAAATCACCACCACAACAATTTGTGACAGTCCCCTGTAATTCTTTCATGAAAGAGAGAGAGAGAGAGAGAATAGCTTTGATGATCCTTATTTCATCACTGTAATTCATTCACGGGAGAGAGAAGCCAAATAAGCACCACAGTTATTTTTGAAATGTTACGAGAGCTAGGGGCTTGTGAGTAGTATGATTCTATGAGAGTGTGAGAAAAACCAATGCGAGCAAGCGATGAATGCTGCGGATCTGTAAATACCCTCTTCCTTGGTGTTCCTCTTGATTTAGGTTTCGTATCTTTTTTTTATATAAGCGGATGGGGCAATGGGTTTTGCAACTTTGTTCAGTCGTTAATGGTAGAAATCTTTCTTGATTGTCTTTCATGCCGATCAATCGCGATTTGTACATATCTGTGTGTGAGAGAGAGAGAGAGAGGAGAGAGAGAGAGAGATGTGCGGTCGAAGGTAATGTGTATGGAGAGAGCACTCGAGGAGGAGGGCGTGAGATGGGGTTGAAGGGGTTGGAAAATTTTTGGGGCAATGTTGAAATTTTAAAATTAATCGTCGTTTCTCAATCCGCTACTCGCTTAAGAGGAAAATCATTTATTTAAAAAGTTAAAAACTAAAATTATTTGGTAAGAGATTTTTCTCTTATTTTTTAAAAGGCTTATTTAAAATAAGAGGTAAGAAGTTACTTACCAAACGCTCTTATTTTCTCCAATCTCTTACTAAATAAGACTTATTCCAAATAAGAGGTAAAAATAAGTGTTACCAAACAAAACCTTAATCAATGGTAAATTAGTAAATTTGAGTGACGGTTGAAAGATTAATAATGCCCTTGATTAAGGACATGATAGTAAATTTAAGTGTCGATTGAAATACTTAATTAAGGGTAGAATAATAATTCAAGTGACGGTTAAAAGATTGATTGTTGGTACTTATTAAATATAGTATATATATATTATACAATGGAACAAGAACCCCTAAAAAAGTGTTTCACATTTAATATTTTGTACATTTATGACCCACGAATTTAATGATGCTTCCTATATATTTTGGATTCTATTGTAGAAATATATATATTTAAAGCGTGAATGTTAACTGTAAGGAAATACCTAATTTGCTCTTTTGGAGTTTTTGTTTTCGTTTCCTAACTCTTTACGTTTCAATCTCCAACTCCATCTTTAAGTTCCAATTTCCTTAATTTCAGTCACGAGATTTCCAATATGCATCTCCAATACCGAATATGCCCTTCCCTATCTTTCAAGAACTTGAATCCGAGTCCTACAATGGTGTATTCAATTGAGATTTTAATAAGCTTTTTGTTACTTTTATAAGTGAATGACTTTTCTAAAGTTTATAGATTTTGGTAGACTTTTATAGACTTTGATAAACTTTTATCCAAACTTCATTTTGATGACTTTTATTAACATTTAAGATTTTCACTACTTTTGTGAACTTCTTAAACATGATATTGATTGATATTAGCAAATTTTTGTGATTTTTATAATGAAACAAATATTTTGCACTTTATTATAAAAAATTAGATAAATAATTATATTTCTTTTTCTTAAGAACTATTACTAATTTTTCTTAATAAAAAATATATAGATATATTAATGAATCACGATCTAGGAAGTATGATAAAAAATAAGTAAATAAATATTAACATAATAAATAGGTAAGTAAATCATCTTATAGTGACAGAAAAGAACCAAATAAGATCATAGCAAATGTTAGTGTAAAAACTTTGCACTTTAGGAAAAAAAAACATTATATTTTTTCCTTAAGAATGATAGTTTAAGTTTTTGAAAATGCACTTTTTGCATTTTAAAAAAATACAATTATTTTCTCCAAAAAGAATAATATTACACTTTTTGAGATTATAATAATACACTAATAAACGAAACTTCATTATAAAAAAAAAACTCATCAAAAATGTACAATGATGTAAGAATAAGGTCTTCTTAATAATGTCATCATTTTTATTTTCATCAACATAAACATTAAAGTATAATGAGTGAGCAATGAAATCCATGAGTTGTGGAGTGATTGGAGAAGTTGATAAAAACAATTGATTAGAAAAGATCTTTTAAACAATGAAGTCTTTTTCGAAGAACGAAACCAATAAAAATTAGAAGTCTTTAAAAGTTTCTAGGTTGAGGTGAGGATAAGTTGAAAATTTCTTTATGTGTATTTTATACGAAAACTCTATAAAAGTCGAGATTTGTAACCAATCCACAAAAGTCACCTAAAAATTGAATACAACTTACTTTTATAAACTCTCTAAAAGTTTAAATTGAATACCTCAAAACTTTTATAGACTTTTTAAAAGTTTATAAAAATTCACATTGAATACACCTTACTTTTATAAACACTCTAAAAGTTTTTATTGAATACACGCAAACTTTTTAGTCATTAAAAATAATTAAAAGTCCATTAAAATCTCAATTGAATACACCCATGCTAGTCTCCTACCTTATCTCATGATTTTAGTTAACAAGTAGTCTTCCTTTGAATTTCTTATTTCTCATCACAAGATACTCTTCGTTCCTACTCTGCCTGTTCTTCAACGTGTCTCTCACTTTCTGCTCTTTGTGCGTTCGCTGCTCGATGGTTTCCCTTTTTCATGGTATCTCTCGGCTTCATTGAATTCGAAGGAGGGAACTTTGGAGCCCTAACCCATAACTACTCTCTCTTTTCTTCAATTTCTTATATGTTTTTTTTTTCAATTTTATTTCTTCGACATTGTTGTGAAACTAGGATTTCGATTCGACGTCGCTTCGCATAAGTGGGGAATTGATTATGGTTTCTCTTCAATTTGATTTTTTTAGTTGGGAATTAGAGTTCTTAAAGATTTGTTAGGGCAATTCAACATTTCACGTTTTGCAGAAATTGTTGATCCGCATTATTGATTGAATGCTTCAATTTGATGGTGCCGAGAGATAGTTGCGGCATTTGGTTTTGAATATGTTTGCTTATCCTTAATTTTTTTTTTTGAGATTTTCGCTATCTTATTTTGAGTACAAGAACCACAATCTCTTAGGTAGTTCTTTAAGTGTGAAACTAAATTCGATATTAATTGTGTTATATTGTGATTGAGAAAATAATATATAGATTACAAGTTTGCTAATCGAGTTTTTGATTTGAGGTGATCAATTTATTTGCTCTACTCTTATCTGAAAGAAAAAAAAAAATTTGTTGGGTATATTAAAATGATTTTGTCATACAAATAAGATTTGGATTACCCTTGAAACGTATTAAGTTAGCACAAATTCAAAGAAAAATGCTAGCAATAATTTGTAGCCTTTTTGCATAGGTTGGCAATTTTTCCTCAATTGGAGTCGGTGAAGCCCTTGTAATGTGCAAGAATGATAAAAAGACTTTTTACTCAGTTTTACTATTTGTCAATGTTAGCCTTCTAACCCATAATTTTAGTGTCTATATTGAGTTATGAACCACAATATTGACGGGAGGTTGTTAAGCCCTTCATTCATCTATTTGTATTTAAAAACCCATTTAAAAATATGACCTCCCTCAATGGGTGTCTTTGATTACTTTGCTTATGAAGTCGTGTAATATGTCTACTTGGAGCATTGCCAGCTGAAAGCTTATTCATGCTTCCATGAAACTTAGTTTTCATAGACTTTCATTCATTTTTCTTTTTCTATTTAAATCTATTAACAAGTCTACATGATTCTTTTCCCATCTCGGTGCTTTTAGGTTATGAGAGAAGCACATCACCAGTTTATGGATGACATTATTCAAGTACCTTAACATTCTCTATTTGTTAATGGTTCCTTTTATCTTTTAATTATTTTGATTTAGTGCATTTACTGCTTTAGTTATTCAAATTGAATTGAGAGTTTTGGTTAGCCGTGCTTTTAATATTTGCTTCTCCGTCGTTTGTGATGGATTTTGTATTAAATTTACCTTACAATTAAAAGGTTAAATTATTCAAATAGATCTATAAATGATTACATATTTTGATCTATAGCTTTGAGATGATTCCGAGTAAATATAAATATTTAACAAGAAACATGTATTTATTATATTATATTATAAACAAATAAATATACTTTTATTTATTTGAGGATATTTTTATTGGATTTAATAATTTTAAAATAGGCAATTATTTAGGAACTTCACAACTTAATTGAACTATTACAAAAGTTAGGGACATGAGTTGTTGATTAAATTTCTTTAGAATATTATGTAACTGAATTCCCTTAAAAAGAGTTGGTTCCTTATATCTTTGACTGTTTTGAAATACTGGAATTGAACTTGGCTCAATGTTTTTCAGTTTTTTCTTATGTATTTTGGCTCTGTTTGGTAAACACAAACTAGCTTATCAGCTAGCTTATCAGCTAGTTTATTTGTTAAATTGTGTTTGGTTTGTAGCTTATTTTAAAAATAATCATGATGATAAGCTCCCAATTGAAACGCTACTCTTAATAGCGTTTGAACAAAAAATCCGTCGTTTGGATTTTTTCTCGCGATTATACCTTTATTTTTACGGTATTAATAAATTAATGCCCTTGCAAATTAGTGGAAACAAAATACGCAAATACTTAAACAAACCCCGCGAATATTAGTACCCCGCGATTATACCCTGGTAGAGTTGGCGCGAGGCGAAATCGGATTTCAAGCTCTTATAGGCTAAACCAACAGCTTATATAATACGTTATTAAAACTTATTGCATTTAAAATTAACATATAACTTAATATTGTTAATGAAAAAAATAGTGATTAATAATTAACTAAATATTATAAAACAAAGAATTTCACTAAAATTAAAAATCATTACACATTAATTTTTTAATTATAGATAATCTTGTTAGATATTTATTACATATTAATTTCTTAATTATAGATAATCTTGTTAGATATTTATTACATATTTTTTTTTTTTTTTTTACTAATCTACTATTTTTTTTAAGTTATAGAGAGACTTCTCTAGAAATGAAGAATATTAGCAATAACATTGCTTCTCAATTATGGATGATGCATTAGGTATATGTATAGTTATCCAAGTCGTTTATTGTATTTTATTTACATGTGTTTATTTTTTATAAATTCTTATAAATTAATATAGAGTTATTTTCATGTAAGCATTTATGGACACACATAATTTAGTTTTCTAAATAACATAAATTATTTTATGGTATTAATTTGTATTTTGTAAATAAAATACATAGTTAATTATAACAATTAATTATATGATTATATAATTAATATACTTAATTGTGTCATATGTCCTTTATTGTCATTTTGCATTTATCAGCTAATTAATCAGCTATCATTCCAAACAATTTTTAGTTGATCAACTAGATTATCACTCTCAGTTACCGACTAGTAGATTATGGCTCTGTTTGGCAAGGCTAGTGATAAGCTAGTGATAGTGATAATCTAGTGATAAATGATATAGTGATAATCTACTAGTGATAGCGGAAAAGTCGATAATCTAGCTGATCAACTAAAAACTGCTTTTGGAATGATAGGCGATTGATTAGGCGATAAATGCAAAATGACAATAAAGGACATATGACACAATTAAGTATATTAATTATATAATCATATAATTAATTGTTATAAATAACTCGTATTTTATTTACAAAATATAAATTAATGCCATAAAATAATTTATATTATTTAGAAAATTGAATTATGTGTGTCCATAAATGCTTACATGAAAATAACTCTATATTAATTTATAAGAATTTGCAAAAAATAAACACATGTAAATAAAATACAATAAACGACTTGGATAACTATACATATACCTAACGCATCATCCATAATTGAGAAACAATGTTATTGCGAATATTCTTCATTTCTTGAGAAGTCTCTCTATAACTTTCATGATTGATGTCGTCATCAATAACATCCGAAAGTTTGTCAAGAGGTACATAATCTGGATGTTGTGCAACGATGTTGAACAAGTCGTCATCCCGTGCATTTTTTCGTATATAATTATGCAACGCAAATGCAAATATTATGATGTCAATTTGAGTTTGTACACTAAATTGCGACATAGCATTAAGTATCTTCCATCTCTTCTTCAATACTCCAAATGACCTTTCGATGCAACTTCGAAGAGATGAATGTGCACGATTAAAAACTTCTTTTGCATTGTTAGGACCAACATTTTCAAACTGATTTTGGTGGTATCTTGTTTTGAAATATGGCACTAAATACCCTCGCCTATCCTGGATATCCTTTGTCCACCAAATAATATTTGCCTATTGAAAGAAAAAAAAATGGCATTGCATGATTTATAAATATCATATGACAATAAGGTAAACTCAAAAGTATTGATACCTTCTGGCGGCTTTGGAAAGTTTAACGATGGCGTATTAATTGCATGGAGGAAAATACGTGAATCATGTGCCGATCCCTCCCATCCAGCTGATATAAATGTGAAGCACATATCAAAGTCACATGCTGCCATGACATTGAAAGACGTGAAAGTTTTTCTCCCCCTATAACGCATTTGATCTCGCCTCAGAACACATGCAACAATATGGGTACCATTAATACATCCTATGCAATCTGTTGTATTAAATATAAATGGTTATATAATATACAATCAAATTATAAAATAGTGGGTGACAAATATTTTTATATTGTCTTACCTTGAAATAAGGCATATATCGTTCGTCGTGAAGGATGTGAGACGGTATGGATTGAAATGTATGATCAGTTGGTTTTATCATATCACGTGCAAAACCCTTAAAGCCATTGCTTCTACCGGTAATAATTTCCAAAACCTCATGAAATGATCTACTTATAGTCTCACCAGAACGTTGAAAACGCTCTCCTAAGTCCCTATTAGAGGCACCCTTGGCTAACGCATATACAAATATACCTACTTTCTCTATAGTTGATACTCTGCTTCGTTCCAAACCATATTTTAATTCTAAATCATTGCATAGTTCTATGAAAAGCTCTTTCTCCATCCTAAAATTGTTCTTACTTCGAGCATAATGTCCGTTTAGAATTTCCATCATCCAAGATTCTCCTGTTTGAAGTGAAGTCATGCATGATTCTTTATATATGTTTTTGTAATAATGTGTAGCAGCTATAGCCCATGTCGTGTATCCGGATATAACAATAAAACCAAGTCTTTTCATTTTCTGCCTTTGCAACTCTTCGATATCCATGATACACCTGATATGCATAAATAACATGTAACTAAAAGATATATGAAATACTTTTAAAACAAAACACACACATATAACTAAAAGTAATTTACATAAGTTCATAACTCTTGAAAATGCATGTCAATTTATATAAATTGAGAACTAAAACATAATCCAACTCCAAATACAACTAATAAATGTAGAAAGAAAGATGTCTAAAAAAATAAATGCAAAGAAAAAAAAAAAAAAACATACGCAAATAATACGAGCATGGTCTAAACATTCACTTATTCCTACTCATAAAATCTAGCCAAACTTTCCTATTGTTATCATCTTTCATGTTCACAAATATCTTTCTCTTTGTCTCGTCTGAAATAAAGTCATGCGCAAAGCACCACAAATCGCTACCCTCCTCTAAAGTGCCTTCATTAACCATACGACCAATAATACTCATTCCCGTGTCAATAGAACTATCTGATACAACTTGAGATCTTGCATGATTTTTCGTCTTCATAATTTCCAATGCCTCATTAGAATTAGAAAGCAAAGAGTTCAATGAAGCGGCTAGTATTGCAGATCCCCCTCCTGACCGTCTCCTTTTTCGTTTGGGTTGAACAGACTTAGAAGGCTGGTTTGTAGGCCTCTTGTTGCTATCACCTTCTCTAGACTCCAAGTTGGGAACTTGATTCCTACTAGAACTTTGATTGAGTTCCTGAGCACCTTTACGAACTCTTACTTCATTCAAAAATTCATTGAAATTGTTGTCCGAGTCGAGTAATTGGTCATAATGGTTATATTCAGAAAACGCATCTTCAAAAATATTTCCTGTAGCTTTATTCATGTCATTTTCATTTGCACCAATTTCTTCATTCTCTTTGGCTTCCTCAACATTCATAGTCATGTTTGTCGGTGGGTCCATAGAGGGTGAAACATTATCCCGTCCGTTTGCACAACTATCATCGAATAGTTGAGCCCATAAATCCGAAAGTTCTCGACCCGGTGATTTGTTGCGAAATGCTTTAACTTCGGGATTTTCCTACAACAAAGAGAGTTTATTTGTACGATCCTTTGGAGGAGATACTAATTCTATGGAACATCACCCCAAATTAACTAAATAACTACGCTGTGTGTTGTTAGGAACACGACAAGAGATATTTGTAGACTTCGAAAATTATATTATAAGATATTGGCAGTTCCATTCACCTTTTAGTCTCTCTATTTTAACCTTCCATAGTTTATAAAATGTTCTTTTCATTCCCATTTTTCTTCTAAGCTTAAATCTTCTAAGATATTGGCTCTGTTTGGTAAGCACAAACTAGCTTATCAGCTAGCTTATCAGCTAATTTGGAAGGATTTACATGCTGGAATTCTCAATTTAAACTTCACAGATTGAAAGGAGATTAAAATGCGTATCAATGCTTGCTAATTTGGAATTTAGCGAAAAAAGGAGCTGGAAATATGAAGTGAAATGCTATTTGAGCTTTTTGGTTTAGCAGGCATTAACAATAACAATTGAAATGCTAACCTCCCGCACTTGGGACCATTCGTTTGTCTGCTTTTGAAGAAGCTGAACACATTTTATTTTTGAAGAGATACTACTTTCTAGATTTAAGATGGCTGCGATGACATTCCTTAGTATAGAACCGTTCTACCATATTAGTTATGTTGTTGTACTAAATTTCTTCTATAATCTCTTCATTCTTGAGGTTAACGGGATAGATACATTGATATTATAGTTGTGCCATGAATTTGTGGTTGGGATTGTTTCCTTTTCTCTCGCTTTGAGGGTGAAGATTTTAGTCTTATGAACTAAAATTAGTTTTAAGTAAACGCCAATTCTCTAGCTAAATTAAATTAAGGTTTCTCATCAAGATTATGATTCTCATCATCGATGACGCAATTCGCTTAGCATCTATATATCGCCTGCAAGCACAAAGCAAATGCATCGAGCATCGAAATGAACTCTAAAGAAGATGAACTCTAAATAATCTCATTGCAGAATTCATTGAATAGGCATCGAAAAAAAATCTACTACACTACGTTCATCAAAAAATCTACTAAGCCGAAGAAGAAGATATCAAGGAGATCACCCATGAAATTAAAAAATTACAAAAATAACAATTGATATCTTACAAATATGGTCCTTCAACCCAAGATTCCAGTCTCTAATGCCCGACCGCCAAAGAGGAATAACAAAGCCTGAACGATTGAGAGATAGCCAACTCTAAAAAGAAAAAAAAAACAACGCTAGAAATCACGCTGGAAATCCCTAACGTGATATAGCAAATCTGTTTGTATTTATCTCTATTTGGTTTGTAGTTTCGCGGGCTACTAATATTCGCGGGGCATTAATTTATTAATACCGTAAAAATAAGGGTATAATTGTAAAAAAAAATCCAAACGACAGATTTTCTGTTCAAACGCTACTACGAGTAGCGTTTCAATTGGGAGCTTATCAGCTAGCTTATTTTTAAAATAAGCTACAAACCAAACACAGCTTAAAAAATAAACTAGCTTATCAGCTAGCTGATAAGCTAGTTTGTGCTTACCAAACAGAGCCATATATATCAGCTAGATTATCAGCTATCAGCTAGTTTATTAGCTATCAGCTAGATTATCAGCTAGCCTTGCCAAACATAGCCTTTGACTTCATTTCTATCTTTTTTCTCCTCATGGAATTATTAAAGCGCAAAATAAGAGATTCATGATGAATCAGATCCCAATTTATTAAAATTTTTATTTCTCTTAACTTTGAGGGTTTTTTAATCATTTGTTTTGGTTGATGAAATAATAGAATTTAATTCGAAATACAAAAAATAAAAATTATTATTCTTTTTTTTGAAAGAGGAGAAGTTATTCTAACTATATAATAACCAACAAATGCATGCTATAATTTATACTATATTTAAATTTTGAAGGTTTTTTCTTTATTGTGTTGATTTTTTATAAAACATTTACAAAATATAAAGTTGTTTTGAATTATGTTTTTTAAATAATATATGAGTTTGTTTTTGTAGTATATGTTATAAGTTTTTTACTTATTTCTTTTTAAATTTATATTCATAAAATGTGTGCGATCAACGTTATGAAAACTAGTATATATATATATATATTTCATGCTACAAATGTTTGAGCTTGCGGGAAGACGATTCATTATTATAGAAATTAAAAAAAAAATTGTGAAAAAATATACATTAATTAGTCAAAATAAGATAAATAGGCTAGTTATATCAATTAATATGACATGTTAAAATCTATAAAGAATAATATTTTAATTTTTTTATGATATAATTGTTTTAATTGAAATAAGATACATTAATCTTTATAATTTAATTACTTTAATTGACATAAAATACATATACACTAAAAAATATGCCAGAATAGCGACAATAATTAGCGATTGACTAACGGTGGATCTAAATTTTGACCGGTTTGACCAGATAGCGACGGATTTGTGACTGAATAGCAACGAATCAGCGCCGGATTAACGACGGTTACTAATTGCCAATGGAAATCCCGTTGCTAATTCTTATTAGTGATGGAAATCCTATCGCTAATTTTAATTAGCGACAAGCTATTTTGCGACGGGCCTCCGGTCGCTTTTTTCGTCGCTAATCGATTTAGTGACGGGAAAAGTGGCTTTAGCGACCAATTTTTTTTGTCGCGAATTTGGTCGTTTTTTGTAGTGATAATTAATCGGCTAGTTTTTGCCAAAAGATTGGTCGGCATAAAAAAAAAACACAAAAAATAAGAAAATAATCCAATCGTAGAAGAAATCGAAAAAATCAGAAAATACTCCCGACAAAAAAATAAACAAATAAGAAAATAATCCAAAAAACTTATCACTTATTTCAATTAATAATTGTGAATCACCAACGAATTGCGTTGGGCTTTTCTCGCTAGCTAATTGTGTTTGGCTTTTATTTTTATTTTGGGTTCTTGCATGCCGAATAAATAAAAAGAAAACACATTAAAAACATAAAAAAAACCATATGAATATCAAAATAGAATGGACTTTATAAAGCTACTATAAAATAGTCGAAACAAAAACCCGAATTAGACAAATATAAAGAGTAATAGTGAAATTTCAAGTAAGGAAGGAATTTTTAACATTGGTGTGTATATATATATATAAAAGAAATTCTACAAAAGGAACCAAAATATGTTCTCATGTCATGAGTACTATGTGTTTTGACCATTAGATCTTAATTCAATGGTGAGTGTTGTTTTGCATATAATGCACCATCATTAAATAAGAGGGCCGCTATGGACACCCCACCAATTCATGAAGGCACCCATTTTTTCTTTTCATTCTCCCCTCTAAATTACACTATGATGTAAATGACTCTATTGCCGCTTCATATAAACTCACTCCAACTTCACAACCCATTTTCAAACCAAATTTGGGGCACCCCACTTCATTGGCTCCCAAGTGAAACTTAAAGCCACAATTTTGTTTGGCGGGCGTGTATCGATTCTTGCGTCTTCGCATCATCCGATAGCGAGGTAACACTGTTTTACAACCATATGAAGCTTTGAACGAACTAATTTTTTGATCTAAATAGTGAAATTGATGATTTGGTTTGTAAATGTAGGGTTTGGTAAATTCGACTAATCCGGACTTATTTCTACTATAAAATGGACGAATGTACTACAATGGTGCAAGAGGAGGTACAAGAAGAGGTGTTCGTTGAAATTTATTGTTTTTTTTTTTTTTTTTTTTTTTTTTTTTTTTTTTTTTCTGGTTTTTCATGTTTTCGATCGAAGTTGCACGGGCGCGATTGTTTCGGCCTCACAGACCGAGACTTATGAATAAGTCATGGTCATGATATGACCAAAACTGATAGTATAGTCTCGGTTAAAACGACTAAGACTATTTCGTACATCTCGGTTTCCATTAAACGAGAATTGGTTTATAATCGCGGACCTGTACTACCGAAAATTTAATTTTTTGGATTTTTTGGTGAATTTGCTGTGCATTTTGGTTGAGTCGTAATGTTACAATGTATGTATTGCAGGTAATGCCGGTTTCAACTTTATTTCTAGACTACAAGGATGCGTATACTCCTTGTAGGCCATTTCCATCTAGAGAATCGGCTATTTCATGGCTTCAAATGATTGGTCGTGAGAACAAGTTTGTGTTAGTAACGAAGCACTCTGATGCCGGAGGGATTAAGCGCAGGGGAATGGTCAAACTTGCGTGTGAGAGGTCCGGTGCATATAGGGGAATGTCACAAAGAGTAGGAAAGGGTAAAGCGGCAAAAATTGCTATGAAACCAAGAACTGAAGAAGAAGAGGAAACGGGGAGGACTCAAACTGGTACAAAGAAATGTGGGTGCCCTTTTCTTATTAACATCAAGGAAAATGTTGATTCTTTGTGGTATGTCACTGTCATATGTGGGAATCACAATCACGACCCCGCCAAAAACTTGGACGGGCACTCATTTGCAGGAAGATTGGATAAGGGTGAGCAGGTGGTTGTGGTGCAGATGAGTAAGGGTAATGTGAAGCCAAGAGATATCCTCAATACGTTTAAGCAAAGAGATGTTAAAAACGTATCGACAATGCAGACAATATATAATGCACGACAAAAATTCCGAATTGAGGATGCGGGTGGGAGGACTCAAATGCAACAACTATTGCACATATTGGAGAAGAATAAGTGGATGTCGTGGCATAGGAAGCATCCCGATACGAATGTCGTCACTGATTTATTTTGGTAACATCATGATTCAATCAAGTTGCTAAGGTAATTTTGATGGATTGCACTTACAAAACAAATAGGTATCGAATGCCGTTATTAGAAATTGTTGGCATCACTTCTACGCATTTGACGTTCTCCGTTGGGTTTACTTTCATATCATCAGAGACTCATGCTAATTATGTTTGGGCACTTGAGAACTTGAGATCCATATTGGATGGGCGGCCTAAACCTGACGTGTTTGTTACGGATCGGGAGTTAGACCTTATTAGTGCCATCGAAGAAGTATTTCCATCATCGTCTCACCTTCTTTGCTCTTGGCACATCAACAAAGTAGTATTGGCCAAGACTAAGAAGATGTTTGGGGAAAACGAAGGATTCGCTCGTTTCATGGATAGGTGGACGAGTGTGTTGTATGCTAAGTCGGAGGCCGTATTAGAACTTAGGATGAATGACTTGCGTTGTGAGTTCGGTCATGTGAAGGGTCTTACTGATTACTTGGATAACACATGGGTGAAGATCTACAAGGAGAAATTTGTACTGGCATGGACAAATCGAATTATGCACTTTGGGGAAACAACGACACAGAGGGTTGAGTCTGCGCATTCCACTTTGAAGCTACATCTTGGCAACAGTCAGACAAATCTTGAGACTTTGTGGAGAGTGGTTGATGGTCTTCTTAGGATCCAACATAACAACATCAAGGCATCATTTGAGCTCAGTATGAATGTGGTGCAACATGAATATTGTGATGTGTTTTATCGCCGATTGCTTGGTTATGTCTCTCAAAGGGCGCTTAAGTTAATTAGAGATGAATTGGAACGTGGAGAGGATGTTGGACACGACTCTACTCGTTGTGGTTGTGAGATACGTACCATGCATGGTCTTCCTTGTGCCCACGAGCTAAACTTTCATAAATTTTCTGGTTCACCCATCCCTCTCGAGGACATTCATGTGTACTGGCAAAAGCTGAGTATGATACCAGAGAATCCTGTTGATCGGTCTGGGTACAATGTGAACGATGAGATTGAAAGAGTGTTGCAAAAGTTTCATGCTTGCACTGATGAGAACGATCGCATCAGGATTATTCAGCAGCTTAGGGAGATTAGTCGACCTTCATCTACACCGGGAGTGGTGCCACTTGCAAAAATAAAGACAAAGGGAAGGACCCCGGGGTCTTCAATTGGAAGTTTGTTGAATAGAGGAAAGAAGATAGGGTCAAAGAGGAAATACGGTGAAGACGATACTTCGACGACAAGATTGCCTAGCGGATTTGAGTACGTACTATCGACAGAAGAGGCTTCTAGTTCGAGAAAAAGGAAAATGAAAGTGGGCCTAAAATACGTCGTACATGTCGATAGACCAGTGCAGCTAAGATTGGTTATTCTCATTGCATAGAACCAGATTGGTTGCCGTATGTTGAGAGCACAATTGATGTGCTAGGCGATAGTAATTGTGGATATCGGTGTGTTGCCTCCAGGCTAGGACTTCCTGATGTCGATGGTTGGAAGATAGTACGTAGAAGGATGTTTGATGAGATAATAGGGTATGAAAACCTTTGGCGGGAAGTGCTTGGAACGAGTTACGAGAAGGTCAAGATTGCTGTGCATTGTCCAGATAATCAAGTTGGTGTCTCTTTTGACGAATGGTTGACACTTCCAGACATAGGATTGTTAATATCAACGGCCTTTAATTTCATTCTAGTAAACCTCTCGCATGGTAGTTGTTCGACATTCCTTCCTCTACGTAGTGTTCCACCGTCATCGTTACATAGTCGACTGATCATTATCATGATTAATGAACGGAATATCCATTGGGTAAGCGTAAGTTTATACAATTTTAGTGAATTATTTTTTCCACCTTCTGATCATATGATAATAGATTTTTTGTTCTACTCTGAATTTGATAGGTGAAGTTGATTGTGAATGCACCGCTGCCATCATTATATCCATCGTGGGAAAGGTATGTTGAGGAGTGCGCAAAAGGTTGACGAGATGGATTGGTAATTCGAGATATCGTGCCAGTTGTAACTTCTGAAGAAGGCACGCTTTCCGTGGTATATTTAGATTCTCCGTAGTATAAAACATGTATCGACTGATCATTGTTGTAAATGTTTTTAACTGTAAACAATTTAACGTGGTTTTATTGATATGTTATGGTTTCTCATGGTGCAAAATTTACCTATCGGCAAAGCCCGGCCCTCACCCACGCATAAGTTTCGGCGTTTACCAACCAAAAACTCACGTAACTTCTCGGTACGACAATACCGAGAGAGGTGTTTCACTATGTAATCTGTTACTTTATAGCAACGACTCGTTGACCCGTGCACGACCCGACTGGACCATTCTCGGTTCCTAGAAACCGAGACTAAACGACCATTCTCGGTACCTCGTAACCGAAACTAAACGTTGAGGTTATAAATGTTATAAATTGAACACATTGTTAAGTGGTTTTATTGTTATGTTATGGTTTCTAATAGTGCAAAAATAACCTCTCGGCAAAGCCTCTCCGTCACCCACTCATAAGTATCGGCATTTACCTACCGAAACCAATCGTATTTTCTCGGCATGCCACTACCGAGAGAAATGTTTCGCTATGTAATCTGTTACTTCACAGAAACGACTCGTTGACCCATGCACGACCCGACTGGTTTATTCTCGGTTGTTCTAAACCGAAAATAAACGTTTAGTTTCGTTCATGAATGACCGAGACATTACCTAATTTCGGGGTCTACATAACTCTCGGTTAGAAGGCAACGAGGCTCATTGGAAGCTGTCGGAGGGACATATCCGAGAGTGCTTGAAATGTCTCGGTTGTGTGGTTCCGATAATGTTCTCACGGTCTTGGCTCTGAATAACCGAGACTATTTTCCTGATCCAAAAAATTTGTGCCAGTTGTAAACCAGAAAAAATGAAAACATAAGGCAATACCAAGAATAGCACCAACACTTTCGAAACAAATCAAATTTTAAATGAAAAAACATCAAGTTTAAAAATCCAACAAATTAAACAACATTCCACAAGTTCCACAAGTTCCTCAATCCAAGAAAAACATCAAATTTTAAGTTCCATAACCCACAACTTCCTCAATCCAAGGAAAACATCAAGTTTAATAATCCACAACTTCCTCAATCCAACAATTTTTTGAAGTTTCATAATCCCCTAGTCATTGCTTTGACTTCTTCAAATTCTTTCTTTGGTATTCCTTGCCATGCATTCTCTTTGGGGGGCTAGCATCGACCGTCGCGGGTGGAGCATTAGCCGGGGTGGAATGTGTAGAAGTGCTATCGTGCTGGGACTGCCTAGGGCCTGCTTGGGTAGGGGCGGATGTGTCGGTTATGCCGGTTGCGGTGGTGGGAGTGGTAGTGGTGGTGGGACCGAAACTCCTCCCCGAAAGGAAATTGACGATGTCACTCACCATTTTCCTCGCAGACTCTAACGTACACAACTCCGACGGCGAGTCCATCCATCTTAATGATGCGTCCAACGCACGCCTATTACGCTGATGAAAAGAAAATTAAATCCGTTAATGTAATACATATCGAGTTTTCAAGAATTGGCAAATACTTTTACATAATACTTATAACACATTCAATACCTCCAATAGCTCATTGTCAGCAATGGTTGTGGCAACCATGTCTTCATCAAAGTAGCTCGGGCTGGTGATCACTGGGTGAGACACTTTGAGGAACCAAGGTAGGTAGTCCGGTGTAGCCAAAAACTCGAACTCGCCTTGTCACCGCGAACTTCGGGGCCAACAAATGGTTGCGCCAACGTTCCCAATTGTCTTGTTGGAACCCATACTTGACCGAGTATTTGAGTGCGAGATGGGCTTCGATGTGCTTCCAATGGGCGGTACGGAGGATCCGGTATAGATTGTACGTGGCCAAACCGTCTCGTAATCCTCTCCGGATGGTAGGGCTCCACCACATCCATGTACTTCAATGTGCCACTGTAGAAGGCCATTGCGTGCACAACTCCATTATCCCTGTAATTAACATATAGGTCCCAAGTGACCTAATCAAACACATACAACCATTATTAGTAACCATACAGTAGATGCAACATTTACCAACAAGATTGGCTAAATATCTCAACTCACTTGGGCGCAACCTGTCCAACGTTCTCCTAATGGACCCGACCTTGTCAATATTCATCACGGTCTCGTGCTTTTGAATCAATCTGCAGACACGAGGTTGCACGTAGTCCATGTATTTTGCATTGGATGTGGCGAGCCCAAGTTTGAAATGGTCGTACACCCATCCCTGCAAATACATGCAACGTTAGTTAGTGGGAAAATGCAACAATTAATACTAATTATTCAGAAAACAATGTAAGTCGATTCAATAATAAACCTCAAGTAATGTGAGGTAGCCGGCAATCTGAGAAACTTGTACTCTGGTGGCAGACCCCAAGTGTCAATACAAGTAGGCTATTGCAGCTGCACCCCATGCGTACTTTCCCACGTCGTCCAAATCTTCTAGAAGCTTCAACAACGCGATAGATACCCGAGATCCACTCTTATCCGCAAACAGGGTGCAAGAAAGTAGGCACAACAAGTACGCTCGGGCTGTGCATTCTACAGGAGGATAAGTTGTGTTCCTCGAACCAGCTTTGGGGCACCATCGACTCTTCAACCAACATTTTCGCACTGTGAGCCCCTTGCTGATGTTCATTTCCTCCTCAGCATCTTCAATGCTAACCCCAAGTAGTTTGGACACCAGCTTAATCGCATCCGAGCGAGATTCCTCGGTGTACCTCGCAAAGTTCTTAACTGCCACCACTTTGCCCGTCACATGAATCTTCAGGAGAATGCTCACATCCTCCAAGGAGATCGACATTTCAACGAATGGTAAATGAAATGTGTTCGTCTCTGGCTGCCACCGCTCCACAAAGGCAGATATAACCTCCTTGTTAGCCTTGCGGTATGAGCAGTCTATCAGCGTATTCAACCCAGAGCGCTGAATAATCCTCTGAAGGCCCTTGGTGTCAGGGTGGCACGACTGTAAGTCCCATTCTTGGATCTGAGCTCCGTGATTGATACACTTGAGTATCGGACGCTCCTGCAACAACAAAAAAACATCTCAACAAATTAGTGAAAACCCTAAGTTTTTAAGTACTCTATTCAATGAAACTTTATATACCTCATTGCTCCAAATTGCTAATGCGACATGATCTTTAATGCTCTTCAACAAAGATCCGTCTAAAGGACCACCGGGGAAAGGAGCACACTTTTCCAAATGCCCTTCTGACTCTCCTTCATTATGGCCACCTCCACCACTAGTACTCCCACCCACATTACGATCATTACTTGTGGTGTTCGCCGGTGCTGATGAGTCACTACTACTAGACTCTGATGCATGAGCCTCATCTTCGCCTCGGACAACTACAAGATCTTTTCGTCGTCGCGTGTCAATGTTGGAACCCTCATCGTGCAATTGTAAATTCTTTGCACGATTTCCAGCAATCTTACCCTTTCCCTTCACATCTACCTTTTCATTCTCTCTCTTTCTGATAAGATGCAGTCGGGGGTTTCCGGCCGCCTCGCCCACGGTTACCCTTCGACACCTCAACACCAACCTCCTCCCTAGTCACCAGGGTTTTCGAACGAGCCATACCGGATAAGACTACAACATGTAAGCGCCTGGAGCAGAAACAGAAGTACAATTCAAAAAAAGGACAAAATCTTTCACTTCTATAGTCTCGGTCAAGCAGGTTTGAGAAAACAATGAGAATATCGGTGACGCATGACCGAGATAACAACATAAGTCTCGGTAATGGACAACCGATAACTATACTACATTCTCGATTGTACATCACCGACATGACATAAACTATACACTTCGAATTACTCTCGTGATGTGGTGACCGAGAGCAATCACAGCGTTACGCTACCTAAAACAATAACACAATTACAATTTCGGTGACGCGTGACCGAGATAACATAATTAGTCTCGGCCATTCGTTGCTGAGACTGTATAAACTATTCTGGCCTGTCTGGCCGAGAACCACGAGTTCCCAAACACTTCCCCTCTGTCTCGGCCATGCTTGCCAGAGACTGTAAAAAATATTTCGGGCCTGTGTGGCCGAGAACCACGAGAAAGCAATCAACGAACCATTAAATGCACCGCTACACAAACATAACAAATACTTTACCAAATGCAACTTAATTAGACTATCAACGTACCTTCAAACGATCGATTTCCCGACTTGAGTGCGAGAACAAAAACCTAGACCAGAGCCCTAATGTGGAGACAAAATCCAACAAATCACAGAGCCTCCAAACTCGAAATTCCGCCTACGACAGAGGTGATATCAGATAGGAACGAAGACAAATCCGGGGTTCGTAGGTTGCTTGCAATGGATCGAATCAAGTTCGGGATCGAATAAGCTTTGGGGAGCACGGTGGTGGGGTGGTAAGGTGGTGGGGTGCCTCTATTTTGAATGAGGGGTATTTTGGGGATTTCAGGCCTCAATTTTGGGTGCCCTTGGTAAATGACTTTGTGCCCTCAACAACAGGGTACCTTCATGAATTGGTGGGGTGCCCATATCGGCCCTCTTAAATAATGAACATTAAATACATTCTAATTTCGAACTAAAACAATAGTTCCCATGCCATGAGAACATTTTTTAGTTCCATGCATGAGAACATTTTTTTAGGAAAATGCTAGAATGACACCCCTATATAATGACACCCTAAGTGACACCCCTATGACGTGGCGGGCGGGTCCCACATAAAAATGAGTGTGCGTAAAATAGTTCCTGGTGCATAACACGCGTGGTGTGTATCTCGAAGCGTGCATGACGATTCCCACAAATGTGGGACAGCACGCCACGTCAAATTTTTACGTAGGATCTGCCCGCCACTTCATAGGGGTGTCACTCGGGGTGTTATTAAGGGTGTCATTCTAGCATTTTCCAATTTTTTATATATAGTTCAATTATAAATAAGCAACTGCTTCTAGGGGTGCATACGGATTGGACCCAATCTAATTAGGGTCAATCCATAATTCAATCTGATTATCACGGATTGAAAAATCACGATCTATTCGAGTTCATTTATTTCGCTAATCCAACTTAATCTAATTTATTGAATGCGGACTCGACTGGAACAAGTTATGTGGATTGAGAACTATTACTATTTAAAGAATTATAAAATTTATATTTGAAATTAAAACTTAGACAAATCCCAATAGTAACAAAAAAGTTACGATTAGTTAAGAAAATGTTGAATACCAACTTTTCGTTTAAGCATATTAGTCTTATCATTTTCTATATTTATCTAACTAAATAGCTTAAATGTGTACTTGAACATGAAAATAATTAACTTAAGTTGCAAAATTTTAGATTCCAAGTTTATATGAATATAAAGTAGATGAATTTGGATTGTCATCATGTTGATCAGGTTGTTTGTTTGGTAAATGACTCACCTAAAGCATGATTTACGTGCACAAATTAGAAGATAGACTTCAGGTGATTAGATGAAGATACACGGTTCCAACATAATCTCGAAGCGGTTGCAACAGGATTTCTAAATGAGTTTGTTAAAGATTTGATTTTATCTACAACTAACTAAAGACCAACTGAAGATCTCATGGAAGTTGGAGTTGTGATTCAAAGACATGCTTACCTTGTGTTTAATGTGCAAGGACATGGTTATTTGAATATGAAGATTGAGAAAATCTTAAGGATTTAGTTAAAATTGTGTGATCTTCATCGGTCTATATATTGTGTCAAAATAATAGAGTCTGTGCACTAGTCGATTCATTTATTTTGGAATTGTGAACTTGTTATGTTCATATTATTTATCGAGTTGTAACACCCCAAGGGGACTTAGACGTTCCAATGAGGGAGAACCTCACACATAAGAGGAGTCTTGTGCATGTAAGGTCCACAGAGAGAGGTGTAAGAAGGTACTAGGAGGAGCTTAGTGAGGGAGTCACAAGAAAAGTCTTATAGTTTGCTGTCTTGATACTTAGTGGAGATTACGTCTAGGCGTGGCCTTGCAGATGTAGGTCGTGGAACGAACCATGATAGCATGTTCTCTGGTGTCCTGGTTTGATTTACTTTTTTGCATACTTTATTTTTAAATACTTGCATTAATTATTTTCCTATTACAACCACTTGTATATTCGGCTGTAACCACATATGGTTCTTTTAAATTGGTATTAGTGGGCACCGTGAAGTTTTTGTTTACAAAGAAAAATGAGATCCTTACTAGCCAAAACGTCTCTGGGAAACCAATTGGACCAGCCTAAGGGTGTTTCAAATATAAGGCCACCATTGTTGACCAATACAAACTATACGTATTGGAAAACGTGCATGGAAAGATACATCATGTCCATTGATGTCAAAGCTTGGAGAGCCATTGAAAAAGGATACGTACCAACGATGGCTGAGGAGAAACTTCTTTTACCAATCACCAAAAGAATGAATGTAATCTTTGGTGCTATCAACCAAGAGCATATCGAGCTCATTTCCTTATGCAAAGTTGCAATGGAAGCATGAAGATGTTCATGACTCAAAAATTGTACTTTTGGCATCTCAGTTTGAGACTTTGAGGATGGGAGAGGAAGAAACTGTGGCCGAATACACTACTAAACTTAAGGCATCGCCAACCATGCTCTGCAACTTGGAAAGAAATACTACAACAAAAAGCTAGTTCAGAAGGCAATGAAAACCCTCCTTGCAAAATACAATGTGAAGGTTGCTGCCATTCAGGAGAATCAAGGGCTCAAGGATTTGAGATTCAAGGAACTCATGAAATTACTTACCACCTGTGAGATGCACTTAAACTAGTAAAAGAAGTTTAGATAATAGACATTAAAAGCTGCTGCCCAGTACTTTACCCCTGAGAATGATGTTTTTCAGGAAGAAGATGATATTGCTCTACTAACCAAAAAATATAATAAACTGTTTCGAAAACTTCAGGGTGTGAAAACCAATGGAAAGGAGATTTTTTAAGAAAGAATTCGAAACAAGGTTGGTTGATAAAAGTAAATTCACATGCAGAGAGTGCGGAGGAATTGGTCATTTCCAGGCTGAATGCCCATTCAGAAGGAATGATATATCACTTATTACCTTAAGTGATTCAGACTCAGAAAATAAAAGTGATCATGTGAACCATCACATTGCCTTTGTCGTATTGCATAGTCGCCTCTAGCAACTCAGTTGCAAACATATCCAAGAAATCCAACTCAACATGTTTATCAAATCTAAAAGAAACCGTAAGTGATTCCGATGATTCTGATTATGATTTTCCTAATCATACTAGTCATGCATAAAAGAAGGCAAACTATGTTAAGATGATTACAAAGTAGGAGGAAGCTGTTGCATGTAGTCAAGCACTTGAAAATCTCCTCAAAGAAAAAGAAGAGTTGATCGAATGTAAAAGCAAGTTGGGGCAAGCAGAAAATACACTCATAAAGCTGAGCAAAGGGAATGCCAAACTTGATGGCTTACTACAACAATGAAAAGGATATTGTGATCATAGAGGTCTTGGTTTTGTCAAAGGATCATCTTCCAAAGTTTCTCTCACTAAGCCTATAAAATTTGTTAAAGCACAACAACAAAATGTCTTGCACCAGCAGCCTGAAAGAAGGTTTCGACCTAAATGCTACTATTGTGGCATCAAAGGACAAATCCGTCCTAGATGTTTCAAAATGATTCGAGAACTGGCACGAAGGCAACATGAGATCACCCAAAAAGCTTCTGAGTAACAAGATCATTAGCAACACAACGGTCTGAAACGTTGGATTCCAAAGAAGAATGTATATCATGCTGCACACATGTCACTAAAGTCCATGTCATCATTTGACTGGTATTTTGACACTGGTCGTTCCAAACATATGACCAGGGATAAAGGTCACCTTAGTGACTACCAAACCTGCTTGGAAATATATGTAACATTTGGAAATGGAGTACGCAACCAATTTGTTAGAAAGGGAACCCTGAAAGTTCCAGACATACCAACCCTAGAAGAAGATTTTCATGTTGAAGATTTGAAGGGATGTTTCCTAAGCATTAGTCAATTATGTGATCAGAGTTTTTATGTAAATTTCACTAAGAACATATGTAATGTGTATAATATAAAAGGAGACTGTATTATGACCAGAGAAAGGTCATCTAACAATTGCTACTTGTTGCAATAGGTAAGAACCCCAATGGGGACAAATGAGAAACTGTCAAAAAATGAACATGTGAAAGCGGTAGATCCATTACTTTACAGAAGTATGATTGGAAGCCTTCTCCATCTCACAACAAGCAAACCTAACATTACATTTAGTGTGGGTGTATGCACATTATCAAGCTACACCAAAGGAGTCCCACATAATTGCAGTCAAACAGATAATTTGATATGTGGTAAGTTAATCCAAACTAGGGTTATGGTATTCATCTAACTCTAACATAACATTAGCTGGTTATAGTGATGCAGTCTGGACTGAAAGTGCTGAGGATCGAAAAAGCACCTAAGGCGGATGTTTCTTTGCAGGAACCGATATGGTTTTTTGGTTCAGTAAGAAGCAGAACTCCATTTCACTCTCAATAGCTGAAGCGGAGTACAATGCAGTAGGAAGTTGTTGTACATAATTACTCTAGATGCGCCAAATGTTATGTGATTATAACATCCAGTTGCAACAACTTGACGTCATCTATGACAACTGCAGTGCCATTGACATTTCAAAAAATCATGTTCAATATTCTAGGACAAAGCACATCGAGTTGAGGTATCGCTTTATTCGTGATCTAATCGAGATGAATGTAATCACTATTAAATATGTTCATAATGAGAAACAGTTGGCTGACATCGTCACTGAGGCCCTTGATGCTCATAGGTTTGAATTTCTAAGAGGGGCTATTAGGTTGTGTCTAAGCCCCATGTAAATCACATTCGTTACTCACCCTAATTTTTTTCATGGTTAAATTGAATAATAATAATAATAATAATAATAATAATAATAATAATAATAATAATAGAGGAGTACGTTTGTGTGTTTTGTGAGTTTATTTTTTAGAGCTGTTAATATTGCCGTTGAGTTTGGTTTAGTTGTTTTGATTTTTATTTATAATTATCATTAACCTAGTGATTAGGGTTGGTGAGAGTTTAAAGGGGGTAGATAAGGATTGATTGGGCGATTAAAGCAATTGTTATTTTTTTTATCTTCATCCTCATCGTGTACTTTGAGTGCTACCTCATATTTCTCATCCAATGATTTTTCAGCTCTCTCTGCCTACAATTGATCCTCATCTCTGAGCTATTTGTCCAGTTTCAACGAGATCATCACCATGGTTCTAACACGAAGCTCCGGGAAAACATTTGCATCTAAGGCACCTGCTCAATCATGAAGGAAGAAGCCATTCAAGAAATCGATAGAGGTACTGAATCCTACACTACTGAGTATCATGCCACCACTATCTCCGATTCAGGAGAACACTCCATCGTCGTCTGAGGGTCTTCCTCCACAATTGACAAAGAAACCTCATTGAGTAATCAATTTGCTTTCGTCTTCGTCGACATAATTAGATAACCCTCTGAACTATGAAGTATGAGCATCTACAACGACTATTCGTGACTCTGAGCAAGTGCATGTTACCTTTGAGGCTGATCGAGTACAAACAAAGAAGGAAATTAAGGAAATGCATAATTCAGAGCAGTTACAACCGACAGCTATAACGTTAGTTACTATAGAAAAAATATCTAGTACTTATGGAGCATTCAGAGACGAAAATGTTCTTCCCACCACCACTTTCCTGATGAAGGTGGTTCTGATGTTGTTCCTGATGAATCCACTGTTCCTGATGAGCCCACTATCACCATTAAGCCTAAAATTTCGTATCCATTTAAGGAATCAGTGGTTCCTACTACTCCTACAGGTCTAGAAAGTGAAAGCATTCCAAATAAGTCAGAGAGGGCAGTTCACAAAAAAGCTGTCAAAAAGGCTGAAGTTCCTGATCAGCAAAACATTAATCCACATGTTGAGATTCGAGATGTTCCCATGGAATAATAAGAAGATGATAATGATAAGCTAATCCTTCTCTCATCTCTAAAAAGAAAATTGTAGAAGAAGGTAACAAAGAAGAAGGCTAAAAGCCAAAACTTACTATCCCTGTTCCAACTGCCAATCCTACCAGGTTGCAACCGAAGCTGAACCTGCTTAAGGCCTCCCCACAAGTTCTTATTTTGAAATAGAAGAACAAGTTTTCTCTAGTAAGATATTCCAGACTCTGACAATAAACGAGAACAACCTACCATCAAGATAGGTAATCACAGAGGTCTATCTTGCTCGATGCTTGATGTAGAGGCAGAGACTAGATACAAGAGTATCAAGGGAAAGAAATGTCACTCTAAGGCATTTATTTACAAGAAAGACTAAGATGGGGAGAACTTGGTGACTTTTCTCAAGTCTCGCTTTCTTTTTAAAGTATTCTATTTTCCAACCAGATAAAATGAGAATATGGTTAAGGAGTATTATGCTAACTTTAAGCTGGAAGGTTTTGATTTTGATTTCCCTCACTTTCAAAAAATGTATGTTTGAGGGAACTTTGTTGAGTTATCACCCAAGATGATTAATGATGTACTAGAGTGTCATATTAACAATGAAGGGCATAGATTTCCTGAGCTCTTTAGTAAGTCCAACACCATGTCTACTCTAAACAATACCATCACCAAATGAAGGGAGACTCATTGGATACAGAAGAATGAGAAAAGAAGACAAATAATCAGACCACCTTGTATTATGTCTTGTATAGCCATATAACCAGTAACCTCCTAACCACCAGGCATAAAAATAAATTTGATAGGGATATGGGGATTCTGTTGTATGCTATATGGTAAGGGGTACCCTGTGATCTTAGGGAGATAATTTTTAAAGTTGTGTTGCAGAGGACTAAATTAGGGTCTAAATATGAGTCTTTGTTCTTTCTTTGTCTAATCACTAAACTTCTCAGTTATCAGAAGGTGACAGGTGATAGAAAATATTTTTGGTGTTCTACCAAGGTTAGAGGAATATCATACAAGCTCAAAAGGCCAGGCTTTACTCATTTCAATGATCTGCCTATCTTAGCTCATCTCGTTACATCACCACCTTACCTGTTGCAACACGGTGGTCTACTGGTTACAACTAATGTTGATAGAGCTGAACCATCTATAATTGATAAATTGGAGAAGAAGAAGAAGAAGAAGAAGAATAAGAAGAATAAAAAGAAGAAGAAGAATAATAAAAAGAAGAAGAAGAAGACCATAACAACTGAGGCTACTACTTTTTCCATACCCATTCCTTCTCCCTTATCTACATGGCATAGTTTGACTAAGAACTAGATGGAAGTGACTTTCTTGATTTGAGAAGGGAGTAAGAGAAGGAGCTAATAGTGGCAATACGAGCATTGCCTGATGATTTGTTCCAGAGGTTGTTCGACTTTCTGAAGCTCATTGCACCTACAACACCATAAGGTGGTTTGGTATGGTTCTCCTTGATTCATTTTTTTATCCTTATGTTCTTACAAAGGTAGAGAATCTGTAACTAAGGGGGAGTATGTAGTTATCTTGCTTTTTTTGGAGAAGTAATGTTTATTTTTACTTTCTTAAGTATGTTGATTTGAAGATACTGTTCATGAAGCCTGTTCATGAAATCTCTGCTAATATTATTCACCCGAGGTTACTCTAAAGAATATTGAAGATGTTGGAAGAATGGTGTAAGAAGATAGCTGAAGTTGTTGCAACCAACATGGAAGCTGTTGATATTGGTGTTCGTCAGCAATATCTTTTTTTTTTTTTGCTTTCGTAACTAGGTTAATGTTACTGTCAGAGCACTGACTTTATTATGAAGACATTTTTTTTGTAACTCCATCTTTGAATAGTTATCTGATAGAGCAGGAGGATAGTTATTCAGTTTCTAACTAGTCCTTTATATATTTGAATTATATGTTCCTTACCTCATTTATCTTTTTTGACAACATAATGACAAAGGGGGATATTGTTAGTGTTGTGATCGATCGTTTGGATTTTCTTCGTTTTGATCAGATTGTTTGTTTGGTAAACGACTCACCCAAAGCATGATTCACGTGCTCAAATCAGAAGATAGACTTTGGGTGATTGGATGAAGATACACAGTTGCAACAAAATCTCGGAGCGGTTGCAACATGACCTCTGAATCGGTTTGTTAAAGATTTGATCTTATTTACAACAAACTGAAGACCAACTGAAGATCTCATGAAAGTTGGAGTTGCGCTTAAGAGACATGCTTATCACGTGTTTAATGTGCAAGGACGTGGTTATTTGAACATGAAGATTAGGAAGATCTTAAGTATTTGGTGAAGATTGTGTGATCTTCATCGGTCTATATATTGTGTCAAAGTAATGGAGCTGTACACCAATCGATTCATTTACTTTTTAATTGTGAACTTGTTCTATTCACATTCTTTATCGAGTTGTAAAACCCCAAGGGGAATTGGGCGTTCCTGTGAGGGGAGCCTCATACACAAGAGGAGTCTTATACACGTAAGGTCCACAGAGAAAGGTGTAAGAAGGTACTAGAAGAAGCTCAGTGAGGGAGTCACAAGAAGAATCATGTAGTTCGCTGGCTTGATACTTAGTGGAGATTACGTCTGGGCGTGGCTTCGTAAATGTAGGTCGTGGACTAAACCGCGATGACTAGTTCTCTGTATCCAGGTTTGATTTACTTTTCTGTATACTTTATTTTTAAGTACTTACATTAAATATCTCCCTGTTACAACGTTACAACCACTTGTATATTCGGTTGTAACTACCTTTGGTTATTTTCAAATTAGATCGAATTGGATCCGTGGATTTCATGAACACCCTTGCTGCTTTAGTTTGACTAGTTATTGGACAGAGGACAGTGGACACAATCTGCTTAGTATTGTACGTACGTTAAGAAACACATGCTTAATAGATGTATCTTATGCTCTCTGTCCAAATCATATTTTATGCCAGCCAAAGGGCACCATCGAAGAGAATCTATTATACTTTAATTTAGAGAGACAAAGGGTATTAGGAAAATAATTTTACTCAACATAATTAATTTCTTAATCGGTAAATATTCGGTCAAACAAAGAAGCAACAAAGAGCTATGCATAAGCTCATTGCGGCTTATGCATGCCTTGAGAATAGTTTTATTTACACAAATCATATCCGTACTCCACTACAAAGAATAAAAGAGATATCATCAACTTAATTAACTATATATATAATAAAAATGGTAAATTGTGGTAGTGGCATACTCAAAGCCACAATACTTTAGATTAACACAAGTAGAGTGATTACTTTTAGCTTAGTTTTAATCTAAACCCATGTGAAGACCATATGTAACTCCAATCATTATAAAATTATTAAAATATTGATGATGATCATAATTATAACAAAGAGTTAGCTTTATGTAGTGAAACAAACATGAAAAGAACACCATCATAGCTAAGTCACATGCACTAGAGATTTTTATGTCACATCTGTGTCTAGAGAAGACCTAGGTTATATGTGTCTTTATTTAGTTCAAGTGTGGACCTTTCACTTACATTCCTATCTTGGGTCAATTCAACGTGGAATTATTCTAGCACCATGTTATGTATAGAGTACTTAGTATGAGATGTTCGGCAGATTGTTTATTAATGTATGTTTTTCAAGATGTAACGACCTAAAATCCTAATTAAATATGTAATTTTTCCTTTTTATCAGGGATATTCTTGATAATTTATATGTTATGAGTGTTTGATGGGCGTTACCTTGTTTGTATTATGTGCGGGCTAGGTATCTGCTTCGCCCACCCATCAAGTATTTAAAAATGCATTTTTGTTAGTATAATTATTACAAAAAGTGCTCATAGTAAGCTTTGAACCTTATCTATCAAAGTCAATAAGGCACAACTTATACTACTATGCTAATTTATACTTGATATTCATTTCTAAAGATATATATATATATATATTTACTTAATTAAAAATGTAAAAAATTAATTAAATATTCCTAACTTGAGTTGGCTTGGGTGGGCCTGGGCAAGGGCTTCAAAGCCCAAGCCCGACTTAGCCTGACCCTAGCTCGCTCGGAACCGCCCAGTGAACAGGTCTAGTGCTAAGTATCTAATAAGAAGGCTAATTAGACCCATATAGCTTGAATAATAGAATAATGACAATATTTTGGTAAATTGTAATTTTTGAATAAACTAAAATAAATAAGATTAAAAGGATATATATATTTATTATAAAACAAACATTATGACTAGTTGTGTCTCTTGATTTAACACCATATTCAACATCATATTACATTATGTAAACTTTAACTTCTCTTTCTCTTGCTCTCTAATCTATATAAAATAAGAGTTATTAAACTCAAATATGTGAAAGCACACCCAAGAGGGGGTGAATTGGGTGTACCGAGAGGTTATTGCTTGAAGTCGAGGATCAAATAGCAACAAAAGCAACAACAATGGAGTTTGCACAAGAGATGAGGAATGAAGGATATAAAGAGGAAGAGGATAACCAACAAGGTTTTGCTGAGGGCTACCACTTTGTAGACCCTTTGATAGGAGAGTATGACTTGCATGGTCCTGCAGTTTTCCTACTACCACCACCTCCGCCACTGTAGCATCCCCTAACCTGATTAGGGTGATACCTGACTTGAAACCCTAATTAAGCCCCGATAATCCCGCTAGATCTAACTAGAGCCAGCAGCCTCTCCTTTTTAGACCTGATAAACAATACTATATATATTGAATATCAATGTAAAACAAATATCAAACGCAGCGAAAATTTAAAACTTTTTCGATAATCAAACATGATATATAGTATCAAATCAAATCGGAATAAACCTCAGTTATACAAAACATCACATCCCTTGTGATATTACAAAACTATAATTTAATACAAAAATATAAGACAAAGGAAGACTCATTACATCGAAGAGAAGATCAAGACTCCTAAATCATCTCTATCCCGTAGTCGTAATGTTCGTCGGTTTTCCTGAAATGTTAATTAGGGTGAGCACTCCAACTTGCTTAGTAAGTAAGGATTGACATAGCCATCAACATTCCATATAATAATCAAGAACACTATGCAATAACAATATGCACATATGTTAACTAACAATAATATGGAAAACATATAATTCAATAAACAATGGCTGCAAGTCAAATTGTCAATGACTATTACACTGTGATTCCCGTTTTACTTATAAAGCTAGGGCTGATTACTCACTGATGTCATTAATGCGATTGCTAGACCAACACATTGACCGATGTGCTATCTAGCTAATCCATTAATGCCCGATGGTTCTATCCAAAACCCTATAGTAAGTACGTAATCCACGCGACCTATATAACTGAGTAGGAAGTTACATATAGGCCTGAAGGTAACCCATCTCCTATATAACCTGGTCTAAGTCTCGGGAACATACTCTCATGAATCAGAATGAACACCATTTTTCATTTATTAAAACCATCACAGTGTACATACCCATTCAGTCCATAAACTACATGAACTATATATACTAAGATAGCTAGGCAACATTGATAAATAAGCGAATCCATACTTACCTCGGTTTAGGTCTTCGTTATCAAATTCCCTAACTTTCTGGTTATCTCACGCTTTCCTGGTGTTCCTCAACCTATCACACACCATTTGTGATAATTATAGGTCTAATTCCTTATGTTTGGAATCCCTAAGTCAGTTCTTAAGACCTTAAGAAATTCTAAACAAAACACAGAACAAAGGATGTTTTCAGGGGTGGGAGCGCACTCCCTTACTTTATGAGGCGCCCTCCGCCAATTGGGTTCGTCGCAATTTATGAAGGGAGTGCTCTCATCTACTCGATGGGGCGGGCTCCACCCTGCACTACCTCGATAGTGAACATGACAAAAGCCACTGTTCCATTACCAAATCTCCAAAAAATCACATACACTCTCCTAAATCATCAAGGAGGACCTCTAGTGAGATAACAACCCATTTTCAATTGATAACAACAACAATTAATGAAGAAATCATCATCTAATTATGAATTCAACTTCAAACTCAAAACTTAAACTCATCTAGATGATGATCTCTGATCCCTCAATTGTTTAAGCTCCTCAATTTTACTGGAAATTACTGTCCTGATCAGCCCCTCGTGATCAAATCCTCAATTTCTCTCCCTCTCTCTCACTTTCTCGAATAATCGAATTAAACTGAATATAAGTTTAAAGGTTTTTTATTTATATATAGATTTCCCTTGAAATACGCATTGTGCTATCTCGAGGTTGATCAAGTGGTTAATGTGTAAAATGACACTCCCTAAAGTGATACAAATTTTAACACCATCAAGCACTTATGCTCATCTCGAGGTTAATCAAACGATCCATATAATTCAAACGTAACTTATAGTTTTATTATATATATTTATAGATCAAATATATATAAATATTTATTTCATGTATTTTCTCGCCAATAAATTCGCCGAACATATCTACAAGTATTCTCATGTGTGCACATTCATTTCACGACCCCCTCGTCGCACTTGGTGTATCGACAACTTATTATTTCATTATTTATTTTCCAATCATAGGTTGTATTAATCTCCTATTAATCTCACAACCTATAAAATTCATTCAGCATTCCAAACAAGCACAAATCATTATGCAAACACACGCACATGCTAATCGAGGTATGCCGGACTTAACCACGAACCTTACTCAGGTTAATTAAGATTTTGATTAACACTAATCACTAGCTTAAGGTAATAGGTCGTTACAACCACAGACACCGATACCACCACCTGATTCGACTTCATGACAACTGAGGCTATGGATTACTGAAATGCAGAGGCAATAAAGAGAATATATAGCTCAATATTATAGAGCTATGTTGAGATATGAGCAAGATAGGCAAAGAATGATGCAGGACAAAATGAATGGATAGAGGAATTTCACGCTATTTGTAGATCATCAAATGGATGTAGCAAGATATCATAGGAGTAGAGGCAGGGGGCCTACTAACAGGTCTATCAGATTTCCAGAGGCACTGAACTATATGTTTGGTCATGAAGTGGTGTAGAACAGAAGAGTGGAGCGTCGTTTAACACCATCTTTTGCTGGAGCTGATGATGATAATGATGCCGGCGATGCGCAGTCCTATAGTTTGAGTCTTAGAATTTCTCTAAATCTTGAGGATATGAGAGATACATTAATACTGATATTTAATTTGGAATATTTGACATTTTACTAGTTAGTTAAGATTTACTTTTATGCAAATTTATATTTATTATTATGTAGTTATCAAATTATATTACATATGTTTGTGTTGTTTAGGGTTATTATATTTCAGGCTTATTTTTAAACTTTCAGGACAAAGTTTGGTTTAAGTTTGGGGGTATCAACACTATGGAAAGTGGTAGGAAAGGATGAATTAAGGATAAACACTGCAGGTATGATCGTAAAATTTTATTTTAAAAATAATTAAAGAGGAAGAATGGTAGTGTATTTCATTTACTTATTTATATATTTATGATATAAAAAGCATGTATATAGGTAGTATTGATTAGGTTACATATAGAGTAATATATATAAATGAATAAAGTAATTCACTTACAAAGTTGCCTTGATTGAGGATGAATAAGAATACAAATATTGTGTTGATATGGAACTCAAGATAATGTTTTTGTTTTTGAAGAAAATAAGAATTGTAGCAAACAACGGTGTAATTTCATGATTAGAAACATAGAGTTAGGGAAGGCCTTTAACTTGAAACCAAAGCAAGAAGAATATCAGAGCACTTATTGTGGAAAAAGTTAGATCTCTAAAGAACTCCACAATAAGTATGAATCTTACTTGAGTATAAAGTAAATGAAGACATAATACTAAAAGGGGAAGAGATAGGCATGATATTTAATGAAAAGTTGAAATTAAAATTTGCTTAATAAAAGTGAAAGTGAGAAGTGCTAACAAGAGTTTTAAGTAAAAAAATAGAGAGTCCCATAAGTTCTACACGAAAAGGAGCAGATATCTTGATGGTAGAAAAAAGTGAGAAAAATAGAATCTTAAGGAAAAGGAGCAGGGGCTGTACAAATAAAAAAAATAGAAGAAGAAAATAAAAGATATATATAAAGAAAGAAAGGTGGATGTCATATAAAAAAATCTTCAAATAAAAGGATTTAGCTCGAGTACAAGTAACTTAGTTGAGTTAAGTTTTCCATCCAACTATATAAACTTCTATGGACTCTTAAAGTATTAAAGTCTACAAAAATAGTATGATCTATGCTTATTTGTGAATTCTTGAACTTAATAAGAAATTATGGCGTTATACACTTACTGCTTGAGTGTCGAGATAAAGTGAACTTTTAAGTAGTGATGGTCTTGGTTGTGAACTACTTTCGATTTTTGAAAGTGATTTATATTTGTTTTTAAAGCTACATTTTTTAAAAGTAGTAGTTTTTATAAAGAAAAACTCTTTAGTGAATTAGTAATTTGAAACTTTTGCTCGAGACGCGCAAAATCCTAAGTTTGGGTGTATTTGATAAGTACTTAATTAGGCTTATATATAGGACTAGCCTAGTTGTATAATTGGTTTAAATATCTCAGAATGAGCTCTAATTGGTGGTACTTATGTGTTTTCAGGACCACAAGGCATAAAAGAGACAAAGGAATGATTTTATGAAGAGAAGAGATAAACAAGCACAAAATGGAGTTCACGTTGTGAGAAGACCAAGTGATATTGTGGGGAATGAATGGACAACGTGGAGATCAGAAGAAAAGATGCAGTAGAGGTCAAGTAGTCCCGAAGTAGTGGGTTAACACAGATGGCACTGTAGCTCAACACAGGCAGCGTCAAGTGCACTGAAAAGAAAAATAGAGAGAAAACGCAGAGTTGTGATGGCCCAGTCACTTAACACAGGCAGCGTGAATAACTTACAGACAATTTCAAGACATAAGAATAAAAGTTTTGGACTTCCATTTTGTTTGGAATTGTTATTTAGGGTTTCTAATTGTACTTTTAGGATTCTAAGAGTATAAATAGGTATCAGGACATGGTAAACATATACATTACAATAACATATAATCAATTAAAACCAACCACAATAGTTTATATTTGTTTGGAGTTTTAGAGAGTTTTATTTAAGTATTGAGAAGAGCTTATAAAGGAGAAGACATTGAAGACTCCTAATTGCAATTCAATCTTTGTTTCATTGATTTAATTAAATGTATTATTTAGTTTAATCTCTGAATTAAATGACGTTTATGAATTGTATGATATTGATTTTAATGATGAGTGAGTAGTCTATTTATCTTATGGATCAATGAATCATACGGTATGAATACTATGTAAAGTTATGAATTGATTATAATGTTTTAAATGTGTAATGATTAGAATTTGTGTTTGATTCTATGCGTAATGCTATGAACATCTTGATCACATGTTTGTTGATTAAGGGTTTTAAAAGTTACCATGGCCTTAGACCTTTTACGCCGGATATGAACAACACAACCGTAAAATATATAACATCGATAGATAGTTGTTGATTAGGGAGACAAGGATAATAAACTGAATTGTTTATGAGTCAAAAGATTTGGTACTTAATGCTTTGTGAGACTTGCGTTATTAACACCGATAGGTTGAGTTCTAGTTTGCACATGCGGATCTTTTTCACTACGATAGTGGATTGAAGTGAATATTAATGAAATTTGTTTATTATAATTATGCATTGCACACACATAAGAAAGATGAATGAAGTTTGATTTGGGAAGCATAGTAATTCATTAAGAGTTTTCTCAATATAAGAATATAAAAAAATTTAAATTGCTCTTATAGAATAGATTAGTTTTAGTTTAAATCAAACAAAAAGTGAGTTTCTTAACAATATAGTGAACCGGACTAAGTGTTGTGTCCATATACACCTTTCCTAGATGAACGATATCTGTAATCAACCTTTATTGATCACATTATTACTACAATTAAACCTTTATTCTTGCAGTCACGATCACTCGTACGCACACATCATGCATGCATACGAGCTTGGGTCGAGCTGGCCCAAGCTCGACCCAGTTAGACCTGACCGGGCCTGATTCAATTGAGCCCAACTCCCATTAAATAATTAAAAATTTATTAAATTTAAAATTAAATACAAAATAAATTATAGAAAATATAGAAAAATAAATAAAAATTACAAAAAAGTCGAAAAAAATAAGAGAAAGTATTAGGAATTGGAAACAAAAGGTATAAAATCGGGTTTTGAGACTTTTTTGAGCGTTGGCACCTCGGTGTAACCTGAAAAAAGATGTCAACTAAAAATTAGAATATAATTCTCATTTTTGTTCTCACAATATAAAATCTATTAATGTGACCATAAATTATTTAAAATTTATATGTAAGATACTCGAGGCCTAGGGAAGCTTAGGGGACCGACGTACGGGTACTCTGAAGTACAAACGAACAGCTAGGACCGAGTTTTTTTCGCATTTTGATAAGTAAACCCCACCAGAAAAATGCTTGGTATTCTTATTTCTTTAAATTCAATTATAATATTGTTTGAATACCAGTTTGTACCTATTTTATTAATCTACTCCCGCATGTGTCAATGTATAGTCGATAGGACAATATGACCCTTTTCGACACTCTCGTAGATGGTAGTCCGAGCTTAGCGACGGTGTTCAAACTACCTTAGACTAAGCGTTAGATTCTTTTGTGTGAGTCGATGATTTGAGAGTGCGGGATCGTGATAGCTTGCCTCCGACACTGATTCCTCTCCTTAGAGGTAGTTGGCTGAAAGTTCTATAACTCTCGACCAATAGAGTCCTGATCGGCCTTGGTGCGGTGGCATGAGTCACCTCGTTGCAAGATTTTCCTTAGTGTTATCCTATTTGTCCAAGTATTCGGCATATATACACAACACTCGCGTTCGACATACTTGAATCGTAGTGACTTATCCTCATATTATTTAGTCCCTTTTAATTGTATTGCTCTTGCCTAGCATGACTTGTAGCCACTTTATCTATCTTTTATTATTGAATGCGAATTACATTTCTTCTAGGGCTTTACTTACTGGACTTGTTGTCATCAACTTTCTTGCATGGATAAGCAAGTGCAGATCCTACGACGAGCTGAGGGAAGGCTCGACTACCTCTGATTTCAAATAGCCCCCTTAAGCAGACATGTTGGTGTTTGTATATATTATGCTACTGTTTCATTTTGGGATGTTAGGAGACTTTTACACACTGATATATGTATATTGACTACGATTGTAATTTTGTCGCCTTTGTATATACATGATATCCTTTGGATGGGTTTTCCACTACTAGGGTTTGTTAAATTAATGCGAATTATTGTTATTTACTTATTGCATGATATTTTCAAGACTTCCACTATTCTTATCACTTGTATGCTGTAAAATACAATTGCTTAGTTTGAAATACATGAAAACTAGTAAAGCACCTTGTAAATTAACTAAGTAAGCTAAGTACAGTCTAACTAAACTAATTAAACACAAATTCTCATAATACACTCGAATAATTGGAATAGTTAGGCTAATAGAAAAGTTTAAGTAAATGTCATGGGTTGTCATAGATAGGCGTGCATGTGACATGGCATGATTTGGTGACATGTCTGGTGATGTGGCGGTGCCCGGTTTGCCTTGAGATTTAGAGCCGCCATAAAATAGAAATTAATAAACCTTTAATGGAATCAATTACGCAATTATCAAATAATAATGAAGTTACTAAAAAAAGTTTTGAGTCTAAAGAAAATTTTTTAGAAGAATCTAATGTAAGCTTAGGATAAAATGTGTCATCTTTAATGAAAAGAAAATGCCTGAGAAATGTTCCGACCCATGAATGTTTGTCATACCCATCACAATAGGAAATTCTTTTATTGAATTAGCTATGTGTGATCTCAGAACATCAATTAATGCAATGTCACTTAAGCTTTATGAATCATTGAAAATAGGATCATTAACTAATATGCTTATTAATCTCACTTAACTAGAAAATAAAATTGTTAAATCGTATGGATTATTAGAAGACATTTTAGTACAAGCATATGATATAGTATTTCAAGCAGACTTTTGTGTCAAGGAAATGGGAGATTCAATATCACCTAATCATTTACCTATATTTGGTGGACCTTTTCTTAAAATAGCTAAAGCAATTTAGACATTTCTATAGGAACAATGTCTATGGAAGATAAAATTTTTAAATTCAAAATTAATAACAAGCATAGCTATGATGAATATGACAAAATACTTGATAATGAAATTGATGATTATAATTTTTTAGACTTAAACTATTATGATAATTTTAATACTGAAACTTGTGCAATTAATGTAGTAATAATGGAAACTGCAAAAGAAGTTTCAAAGAAAGATCAAGTTGAAGACACTTCAAAAGAAAAGAAAGTAACTAAAAAAATGGAGACTTAAGCAACCGAAGAATGGTAAGAGTATTAACAAGCCAAAAGATTTTAAATCTAATAAGAATAAGAAAAAGAAAAAGAAAAAGAAAAAGCTGGATTTAAGCCCTGCAAAGCTTAGTGATCGTGGAGGTATACATTTGCACATTAAAATAAAATGGGCTTGATACTTCAGAGTTCGGTGTGATAATAGTTGTAATGCAGATCTTCTTTCTACACATTCAATTGAAATTGGATTCACTTGCTTTTGAACGAGTTTCTTTACCGGATGGTACTTCAATTCAACTAACATGAGTTGTCACAAATGTACCGTTCTAGTGGAAAAGTACATCATAGCCACGAACTTTTTGGTCATACCAAACTTTATTAATAAAAACCCTCTTTTAATTTTAGGACAAACTTTATTAGCCATTACTCATGTTGTTATGGATATTCTGAACAAAACAATCACTCTGATCATTAATGGTTAAGCAATGACTTTCTAGAATGGCACTAAAGTGGTTAATCCTAAACTCATTTTTAGAAATCCAACCTAATTTAGAAGGGTTCAGTTGAGCCAACGACAGTAAACAAAAGCACTTTATAGGATGCATCCCTAATTCTATGTTTATTTATATCTTATTAGGAGTTTAGTTTAGTATAGTATGTTTTTATTCTCTCATTTTTTGACTCTTGTATTGGCAATATTTTCTAAATTTAAAATCCGAAGAAATCTCAAATAAGAGGGAGTGATCGAGTTGTTTTTGTTTATATAGCTTTTATGCATGTTTGCATTATTCACTGACTTGTTTATATATTTATTTATTTAATAAAATTATTATTTAGTAACATCTCCTAAGCAAAATTTTGAATTTCTAGTCAATTTTACCTCTATATAAGTTTTTATGAATGATATATATGTTAATTAGGAAATAAATTAAAGAAAAATAGTTTAATTAGCTTAGCAAATCCTTAGGGATTTGGAGTAACACTAAAAATTGCTGGGTAAATCTGTAACAAAAATAAGAAAATTAAGTGAGAATTTGAGTCTGGCGAATCCCTACCCTTTCAGCATTTCAAGACGAATCACTAGACAATTCGGTGAGTCACTACACTTAATTTTCACCAATTTGCATAGGAATTTTCTAGCGATTCTACTTAATACAGGAATCGCTAGGCACAATTTTCAATTTTTTAAAGAAAACTCCAAATCGCTACAAACACATTCACCTCTGATACCCAAACAATTGCACCTTTTCACCCATACAATCAATTTCTTGTCTAGATTAAACCCTCTTAATTAAGAGCTCAAATCTTGAGAGATTTACTCTCAAGAGGGTAATCACGACTACCCTGGCTCATTACTTTAATGCATTTTTTGGTTTGAAAAATTCTTGCAGAATTTTTCAATTGTTTGCGAAATTGTTTTATTGGAATTTATTCTATTACGATGGACAAATGATTTCATTGATTCTAATAGATTATTCATTGCGATTATGATGATCGTTGGTTTACATATTAAACATTTTAAAATCTTGGTGTATTTATTCATATACAAAATTAGTTTGAAAATTGAGTTTAAAATGAGTTTGGGGGTTTGATTTGGTTTGGTTTGGTTTGTTTCATTTTCATAAAGACTATAATTTATGATAAAACTATTTTACATTATTTAGAAAATCGATTTCAAAGTTTTTAATTGAGTTAAAACTTCGATGCCAATTTTATTTTAAGCTTCTGATGAATTTTAAGCTAGCTTTCCAAATGAGTTTCTCCTTTTAAATTAAGTTTTGAATTATACTGAATAATTTTCGACAAACATTATTTTTATGATCTACAAGTTTCAATTGTTATTTGGACTTGTGACCTTTTGATTTAGAAAATGGCCGGAAGTGTTAATGGTAGGAGTTCAAGAGAGGAGAAGGGAAAGGCTGCTTTAATGGACAAACCAAAATAAAATCCAAAGTTCCACCTATACCTATTAGGCCAACGAGGATTTCAATAAATAATCATAGAGTTAGAACACCAAGATAACCTTTTCCACCTCTAGATTTCAGTGATGAGCTGGAGGGAGAGGAAGAAATTGAGGAGACACTAAAGATTCTGTTTTTTGCCCATTTATTAATAAATGCCAAGGCTCTTACTAGGATGGAGAGTGATATTAGCAAAAATTGAAAAATGATTCTGGAGAGGGGTTTCAATGTCAACAATGAAATAAAGTACGTCCTTAGAATTCTTAATATAATAAGGAAAAGGAATTGGGGAATATGGACTATGGATTACAATATCGATAATGACAAGGGGTCCACTATAGAAATGGGTTTTGAGATATTAGTGCAGGGATTTTATGCAAATGGGCATGGAAGTGATGACAAGACGGTTGCCATGGTCTGAGGAAGACTAGTGGACTATTCACCCTAGAGAATAAATAGATATTACGATTTACCAAAATTTCATAGGAGAGTAAATAATGAATACCCAAAACCTAAGTATTAGTTCATACGTGGATTTCCCCATGAAACCATTAGAAATGGATTGGAAGCAATTTTGGGGGATGGATTCAATTTTATAAGGATGAGTATCCAAAACACATTCAAACTCAAAATTTAAGGAAAACCACCAAAGCATGGAATTATTTCATCAATGCTAGCCTACAACTGAGTTTGTAGTACTACGAGGTTGTGAACTACAAGGCAGCGTTGTTGTACCAGATAGTCCAATAGATTTGTTACATTGATGTTAGCAAAATCATTTATGACTCAATTAGGAATGCCATGAATACAAAGGCAAATGAAAGATTACCTTTTCCTTTGACAATCACCGAATCTTGAAACAAAACCATGTTCCTATGATAGGTCAAGGGTCAGATGTTTTCCCTAACACGGCCATCACCGGTAAAGTCATAAAAACATCAAACTTGTGTCAGGCTATGTAGATTCAGAGGAAGAGCGAAAAAGAAATAATATACTAAGAAGAGATACTATAGATATAAGAAGAATACAGGCAGAGAATATAAGTGTTTTACATGAAATGCAATCATTTACGTATAATGAGAGGACGAACCAGATCTCAAAGCCAATTGCAGAAGATTTCATTGGCATGTACGTTGAAGAGAAGGAGAATGCCATGATGGGGTTAATCTTGCAAAACCAAATGAGAACTCTTAAAAATCAAGAGTTCATGTTTCATAATCAATGCGAAATTGCGAGGAGTTTACATGTCGAGAGACCTATGAATAAGAGCTTGCAACGCAGGGGAGCTGAAATTCCGGTACCATTAACCCAACTAAGCATGCCCAATGAGGGACTCTTTTCAGAAAGTACTCAAATAGTGGGAGTGGACTATAGGTTTTGTAATCATGAAGCGAGCTACTAGTCTTAACAACATGAGCTAGGGGATGGTGGTGACGATGTGACTTCTGGACGGCGGTTATGATCTACACATTCTTCTCTCTTTAGTCTATTTTATTCTATTTTAGAGTGATTATGTGTAAGGTCCTGGTTTGTAATATGATGATCTGTGAGATGTGGTGTGCTACTGTGATGCTTTTGCTTTGATTGGTTCATATTATACATTGGTTTTATGTGCTCAACTCTATTACAGTGTGCTTGGAAAATTTTCATTTATTATGTTTTCTTTAATTATGAACTTCATTCTTGTGATAACTTTTTCATCTAATCATTATTTATTTTATTTTATTCATTTATGCTTCACGAGGTATATTAGTTTTATTGGAAACCCAACTTACTTTTGAAACCTTGAGGACAATATTTGGAATGAGTTTGGGGATATTTAGGTGAAGTTAAATATAAAAAAACTGAAATACGAAAGAAATGAGAGGTAAAATATTTCAATGTTTAAAGTTGGCTTAAATTTTCAAATTTTTGAAGATACAAGTAATATTTCTTCATTTAATTTTATTTAGTTTGCAATATGAATTGAATATAATTTGAATTTAAATAGAAGTGATATATTTTTGTTACCTATGAAAATAGAAATTTTATGATGGAAAAGAATTGTTATACCTTATTTGACTTAACTTAGATTATGTATGCACTTGTGGAGTTTGGAAGGGATTGATTGCTTTGTGTTATACATTATAATGAGCAGAGAATCAAAATGAAAGTGCAAGATAAACAAGATAGATTTCTCAGAATCTTGTTACATAAAGATTATTAATAAAGTATTATATATATAATGAAAAGAGTTTATGCCATAATTGAAGGAAAGAAATAGGAAAATAGCCAATAAATTTTACTTAATTGGAAAAAATACTTCCTTAACTATAGTGAACGTGAGAAGAGCTAACAAAAGTTTTTAAATGAAAAAAATGAAGAGAACAAAAATTCAAAAAGAAATGGAGCAGAGAATCTAATGGTAGGAAAAATGTGAGGAATAATTCTTCTAAAAAGAATAACGGATTCCAAAGGAAAAGGAGTAGGGAACCATATGAATATAAAGAAGAAAAGAATTTATAGAAGAAAGAAAGAGAGATATAATAAAGGGAATGATGCTTATGAAAACTCTTCAAATATAAGATTTAGCTCGAGTGCTTATAACTAAGCTAAGTGAGTATGTTTTTTATTCCAACGTCCAAATGGATATGAAATGATAATTATTGGTGATTAAAGACTCCTATCGTCTTTGATTGTGGTGGCATTTTAAATATTATTTTAAAATGATATTGATTTAGTGATTTTTGTATCTTCAGATTCTATATTAGTCATCATAAGCTTGATGCTTGTCGGTGGAGATTTAGAAAACCTATATAGTGGATTGGCCTTGTAAATGATTTAACTTTGAATCTTGAGGTGTATTGCATGACTAGAAGATTGAGTTGTCAAATAAGAGGTTATTCTTTAAATCTTTCTATTCTATCATGATTTTTATTCTTATGAGGGTAATATGTTTCTGTTTAATGATCACATCTTTTTAAGAATAGGAGTAAATTATTATGAAATTAGAATGAAGGAAGAAAAGAGAATATAATTGAGAGTATTCATTTGCTCAGAAAAGCAAAGTGCTGAGTTTGGGGGTATTTGATAAGTCAATAATTATACAATTTTTTATAGTATATTTTAAGGTAATTTTAGATGTAAAATGCCATATTACATGAGGTTTTCTCTTGTTATTGATATTTCCAGAAATAATTGGAATATAGAAAGAAATAGAGTAAAAAGGGAAGAAAACGAAGGATTTGATCGAATGGAAGTGGTACATAAGGAATAATCAATAAATAAAGTATTAACTAGAATTTACTACTGGCAAATCCTCAACTATTTGGAATTTACAATAGGAATGGCCAAACAAATTGATGGAGCATAAAGGCAAATCTTCAACGATTTTCCCAGTGATTTGAGAAATAAGTTGAATCGCTGCGGAATCGCTGGGTTTGATTTTGAGAATTTTAGATAACCACGAGGCATTTAAGTTAGTCTGGGATATGTACTATCTAGAATACCTAAGGCTACAAAATCAATGGCCCTTGAGTACTTAAATCAATATTTAATTGCTCTTAGAGCCATAGTTTGCTTTCATAGTTTATTATTTAGTTTATTGCTTTATTATTCATTGCTTTTGTAGACGATTTGAAGATTCAAAGTATTTATTCAGAGGTATTTATATATGTCATTAATTTGGTTTATTGCAATGTTTAATATGATGATAAATAAGTAGTTTATTAATCTAAACAAAATCCGAACATGAACTTGGTCTGTTTGTGATGTAGTCATAATGAGATGATTTTGTGCATAGTACTTTAAACCAATCGTATTATTTAATTCATTGATTTAATTGATTATTATTTAAGAATTATAATTATGAAACTTTGTATTTCATGCATAGTCTAGAATGTCTAATGTGCTAATGGATTCAGTATCTAGTTTAAAGTTGTAACTAGGATTATTAAAAAGGTCTATTACCATTTAGATGTCCTAAGTAGATTGAGATCAATGTTTAATATTGAAGTTGCTTTCCGAAGGTATTAGATATGGTAGTTCAAAGTTTTCAAAAAGTGTAATGCGGTTTTATTGCTTATAGTTAATTTTTTTGAGTATTTAAAGGTTAATTCAATAAAATTAAAACTTGAATTTTCCACCGGTATAAGGAGAACTGATGGCTTGATATGGGCTATCTACTTATGATTAGAGTTAATGATTTAGAATACTTTATTAAGAGATTAAAGTATGCTCACGACTATATGAATTAAGTGATAAGTTTGGATACAAAACAAATTAATGTTTCATTATTCTAGATGTTTGTTTAGATATTTATTTTTTATTGAATTGAATTGATTTGAATATTATTGAATTTAAATTGTGTTAATTAAGTTAGTTTAATAAGTTTAGTTAAATATTATAATTTTATAGTTTGGATTAGTGATTTTTAATTCCATTTTTAATTAAATTAATTAAATTAAAGTGAAAAAATAATAAAAATTATTGAAAGACTTTTTCCTAAAGAAGTTTGCTAAATGCCTATGGAGACAATCCTACTTATCACAACTACAAATAATAAGGATATACGAGAAACTTATTGTACATGCTCGACACGTGTCAATATGTTGATTATGAAATAAATTGGCAAAATAATAAAATAAGCCTAGCGAATCCTCAGCGATTTGCAATAACATTAGGAATCGCTAGCTAAATCGGTGACATTATCCATAAACTTAAGTGAAAACTTGAGTTTGGTGAATTGGTGGCAGTTTGAACCTATAACATAAATCGCTGGTCAAATCGGTGAGTCACAAAACCTCATTCCTACCAATTTACATAGAGTTTTCCTTGCAATTCCACTTAACACTTGAATTACTGGGCATGATTTGGAGTTTTAAAAATTAAACCCTAAATCGCTCAACACAAACTCACCTCCAATACACATACTATCGCACTCATTCATCTACGCAATCAGTTTTTTGCTTAGATTCAACCCTCATAAGTCATTCTTATTATATTTAAGTGATTCCCACCTCATTCTAGTTTCATTCAACCCCAAAACTTTCGAATTTAGGAGAGTGAAACTGAAATAGGGTTTAAGGGATTTCGACTAAGAGCTTGAAAAATCAATCTAGAGGAGCTCGAGAAATTGTATCTTGAGAAATTCACTCTCAAGAAAGTAATTATGATAACCTTACCTCTTTACTTTGACGAATTTTTTGTTTGAAGGATTTTTGCAAATATTTCAATTGTTTTTGAATTTTTTTTCTTGGAATTAATTCTATTAACATGAATAAATGATTTCATTGATTCCAATAGATTAGGCATTGCAATTACAAAGATCATTGGTTGACAAACTCAATAGTTTTGAAATTATGGTATTATTATATGTATTTGCAATTGGTTTGAAAATCGAGTTTAAAATGAGTTTTGCGATTCGGTATGTTTTGTTTTCAAAAAAGACTAGAATTTATCACACATTTATTTTATATTATTTAGAAAAACAAATTTTAAGTTTATAATTAAGTTAAAATTTTGACGCCAATTTTATTTAAATTCCCAATCAAATTTCAAGCTAGCTTTCCAAATGAATTTTTCATTTTAAATAGAGTTTTGAATTATACGGAAATAGTTCTGATAAAAGTTATTTTTATGATCCACTTTTTCAATTGTTATTCGGACTTGTGACTTTTGATTTAGAATATGGTCGGAAGTGGTAAGGGTAGAAGTTCAAGAGGGAGAAGGGAAAGGGAGTATTAGTCAAAAAACCCAAAATAAAATCCAAAGTCCCACCTACATCAATTAGATCTATGGAAATTACTATAAATAATCCTAGAGTTATAATATCAAGAGAACCTTCTCCATTTTTAAATTTAGTGAGGAGTCAGAAAGGGAGAGGAAGAAGTTGAGGAGAAATCGTGAATTCTTTTTTTGGCATATAACTTAGTAAATTTAAAGGCTCTCGCTAGGATGAAAAGTGATATTAACAATAATAGAAAAAAAATTCCAAAGAAGGGCTTCAATGTAAATAACGAAATTAAGTACGTGCATAAGATTTTGAATATAATAGGGATAGAAATTAGGGATTTTTTACTAGGGATTACAATGTCAATAATGGCACAGGTTCGTCTATAGAAATAGGTTGTGAGATTTTAGTCCAAGAATTTTAAGCAAACGGGCATGAGAGTGATAATAAGATAGTAGCCATGGTCTGAGGAAGACCAGTGGACTATTCATCTGAAAGAATAAACCATTACTACGTTTAACTGAATTTCTTAGGAGAGAAAAGAACGAACACCTAAAACTTGAGTATGGATTCAGACATGAATTACCCCATGAAACAATTAGGAATGAATTGGAAGCAATTCCAGGTGATGGATTGATTTTGAATAAGGATGGGTATCCAAAACACATTCAAACTAATTTTTTTAGAAAAACCACCAAAGCATGGAATTATGTCAACAATGTGAAGCCACAGTTAAGTTTACAGTACTACGAGGTTGTGAATTACAAGGCGATGTTGTTATACAACATCGTTCAAGGATAGGTTACATTGATGTTTGCAAGATCAATTATGATTCAATTAGGAATGTCGTGACAACAAATACAAATGAAGGGTTATTTTTCCCTTGATGGTTACAAAATTTTGCAAACAAGATCAAGTTTCTATGTTAGGTCTAAGGTTAGACGTTGACCATGACATGACCATCACTGATATACATATAAAGCACCAAATAAGTGCTAGGCTATATAGATTCAGATGAGGAGCGGGAAAGGAATGAAATACTTAGAAAAAGACCACAGACAGAAAAAGAATACAAGCAGAAAATAGAAGAGTCTTGTAAGAGATGCAATTTGTTGCGTATAATGATAGGATGAACTAGAGCTCATAGCCACTTGCTGAACATTTTACTAGCATGGGGGCTGATGAGGCAGAAATGGCCATGATTGGGTTAATCTTGCGAAACCATATGGGAAATTTGATAAATCAAGAGTTCATGTTACAAAACTAGCATGAAATTGCAAGGAACATGAATGGGTCTAAGAGATGTATGGCCATAAGAATGAAATGTAGGGGACGTGATATTGCAATACCATTTACCAAACTAAGAATGCACTATAAGGGAGTCTTTTCAAAAAGTACTCTGATGGTGGGAGTGGACAATAGGCTCTATGATTCTGCTGCGAGCTACAAGTCTCAGCAGCATGAGCAAGGGGATGATGGTGATAATGCGACTTCTGGACGACAGTTTTGATCTACTTTCTTCTTTGTTTTGTCTATATTTAAGTGATTATGTGTGAAGTCTTATTTTGTAATGTGATACGATGTTCTTTGCGATGTGATGGATATTGTGCTACTATTGATGTGATTTGTGGTTTATACAATGGTTTGATATATTATGTTATATTGCAATAATGTTTGGAAATTTATGAATTTTCATTTTTCTCTAATTATGAAATTTATTCTTGCGATAACTTATTTATTTCATTATTTATTTTATATTTAGTTCGTTTATGCTTCACGAGGTATATTTGTTTTATTGAAAACCCAACCTAATTCTTAAACCTTGAGGACAAGATTTGGAATGTGTTTGGAGGTATTTAGGTGAAGTGGAGTATAGAAAAGCAAAGTACGGAGACTTGAGAGGTAGAATCTATTTATTTAATGTTCAAAGTTGACAGAGATTTTCAAGTTTTTGAAGATTCAGGTAAGTTTTCTTCATTTTATTTAATTTAGTTAGGAATATAAGTTATACTCTATGGACTTAAATGGAAGTGATATATTTTTATCACCCATGAAAATAGAATGTTTATGATAGAAAGGAATTGTAATACCCTATTTGACTTAACCAAGATTTTGTATACATTAGAGGGGTTTACAGGGAATTGATTGTTTGTGTTAGACATTATAATGGATAGAAAATTGAAACATAAGTCCAAGATAAACAAGATAAATTTCTAAGAATCTCGTTATACAAATATTATTTATTAAATATTATATAAGGAAAATAATTTATGCCACAATTGAAGGGAAGAAATAGGAATTTAGCCAATAAAACTTTACTTAGTTGGAAAGAATACTTCCTTGACTATGGTTAAAGTGAGAAGAGCTAACAAGAGTTTTGAAATGATATAAATAGAGAGATCCACATATTCCAAAAGAAATGGAGTAAGAAATCTAGTGGTGCGAAAAATGTGAGGAAGAATTTCTATAAAAAGAGTAACAAATTTCAAAAGAAATGGATCAGGGAACCGTAGGAATATAAAGAAAAAAAAATACATCTAGAAGAAAGGAAAAAAGAAAAAAAGATATATAAAAAATGGAATGATGTTTATGACAAACTCTTCAAATAAAATATTTAGCTAGAATGCTTATAGCTAAGTTAAGTTAAGTATCTTTTTATTCCATCATTCCAACAAATTGAAAATGAAATAATAATTATTGGTGATTAAAAAACCCTATCATCTTTGATTGTGGTAGCATTTTAAATATTATTTGAAAAATGAGATTGATTTAGGGATTTTGTATCTTGAGATTCTATATTAGTCGTCGTAAGCTTGACGCTTGTAAGTGGAGATTCAGAAAACCTATATAGTGGCTTGGACTTGGTAATTGATTGAACTTTGAATTCTAAGGTTTATTGTATAACTCGAAGGTCGAGTTGTCATATAAGAGGTTGTTCTTTAAATCTTTCTATTCAATCATAATTTTAGTTTTTATGAGGGTAATATATTTCTATTTGATGATAACTTCTGTTTAAAAATAAGAGTAAATAATTATGAAATCAGATCGAGATATGAAAAGAGAATATAATGAGAGTATTCCTTTGCTTGAAACAACAAAGTGCTGAGTTTGCGGGTATTTGATATTTCAATAATTCGATAGTGTTTTATATTGTATTTTAGATGTAAAAGGCTATATTACACTGGCCTTTCTCTTGTTTTTGTTATTTCAGGTAATAATTTGAATATGTGAAAAAATGGATGAAAAAAATAAATAAAATGAAGGATTTAATCTAGTGGAAGAGGTACATAACGAATAACCAACGAATAAGAAGAGAACTTGAAGTCAATGTTGACAATTTTGCAATGATTTAGGTTTGATTTCAAGAATCTTAGATAACAATGAGATGTTTGAGTTAATTTGAGATATGTACTACATAGAATACTATATATACGACCCTTGGACTATGAAATTAATTGCCCTTGGAGCCATATTTCATTGCTATTGGAGCCATAGTTTATTGTTTTATTTTTCATATTTATTGTTCATTGCTTTTGGAGACAATTTGAAGATTCAACGTATTTATTCAAAGGTATTTATCTATGTCTTTTATTTACTTTATTGTGATGTTTATTTTGATTATGAGTAAGTAGATTATTAACCTAAACAAAGTCCGAATATGAGCTTGATTCGTTTTGTAATGTAGTCATGATAAGATGATTATATACTTAATGCTTTAAAGTAATCATATTTTTTGATTCACTGATCTAATAGACTATTATTTACGGATTATAATAATGAATTTTTGTATTGCAGGCATAACCTAGAATGTGTATTGTTATATTTGAATTCAATATATAGTTTAAAGTAGTAACTAGGATTGTTTAAAATGACTTTTACCGTTTAGATGTCCTAAGTGAATTGAGATCCAAGTTCAATATTGAATTGGTTTTTCGAAGTTGTTAGATTTAGTAGTTCAAAGTTTTCATGGACCATAATGCAATTTTATTGCCTAAAGTTAAATATTTTAAGTTTTCGAAGGATTAATTCAATAAAATTAGAATGTGGCTTTTCTATTGATATAAGGAAAACTAATGGCTTGATAAGGGTTCTCTACATACTTATGATTAGGGTTTAATGAGCTCGAATACTTTATAAAGAGATTAAAGTATGCTCATGACTATGATTTAAGTAATATGTTTGGATGCCAAACGAATTATTATTTCATTGTTCTAGATGTTTGTTTAGATATTTATTTATTATTTAATTGAATTGACTTGAATATTAGTGAATTTGATTTGTGATTAATTAAATTAGTTCAATCAATTTAGTTAACTATTATAGTTTGAATTAGTGATTTTTAATTCTCAATTTAATTAAATTAATTAAATTAAAGTAAGAATAATAAAAACTATTGAAAGACTTTTCTTAAAAAAGTTTGCTAAATTTCTTTAGAGACAATCCCTCTTATCACTACTTCAAATAATAAGGATATATGAAAACTTATTGTACACGCTCGACACATGTCACGAATCCATCACCTCTCCATGTGAATATAACGATACTTCATGGCCTTCATTATAGCCATGCCACTAGTATCAGTCACAAAGAAAGGGCGACCACTTAGTGGAAAATCCACATCCACTGCCTCGAAAAAGGAAGTCAGATTGTGAGTGTACGACAGGTGGCGACCAGATCTCAAAGTTGACGTCATGTAAGCGATGATGATGTATGTCAAACTGATCAAGATCTTCATCATTAGAGCCCCGAAAATATACATATTAGGATAGTGACGTAGTTCTTTCTCCCACCCCTGGTAAGAATGACGTTGTGCATAATCTTATGAAGAAGATGCGTCACAAGTTTGAAATGCATGTTGGTGACACCAGAGGGGTAGACTATGATCTCCCTCTTAGACTGAGTGAATGAGTACAAGACCTCAAGCCGGTTGAACGGACATACACGGATCTTACATATAAGAGTAGTGGTAGGAGTATGGAGCGGAAGGTAAAAAAGGATAGCCAGCCGCTGAGGTGTGATCTTGATGATACAACCACTGACGCCGGACTGAACTATGAACTCGATGATGGTGGCAAGGCTAGAATAGAACACCTATACAAGTAGCGCATTGTAGGTGTCCTTATATTGAAAAAAGGACTCCCACCCTAGCTTAACAAGCACCTTGCGAACTGAAAAAATGCGCCTTATCGAAGAATTTGAAATCTACAACCGTCGGTTTTAGGACTTTGGCATCTGTTAGCCTTGTGCTAACCGTCGATTTCTAAACAGACGTAAAGAGAAGGATTAGGGGGTGGTAGACAAAGGATTCGACACCAAAAAAGCACAAAAAGGCCACCAAAAATCAAGTGGAGAAGTTAGAAGAGACGGCAGAGGGGAGAAGCTTGAAAAAGTGAGGAACTACCTAAGTCTTATGTGGTATTAAAACTCGGCCTGAGACGCATTGGTACGCTAATAGGGCCATATCAGTGCCCTAATGAGTCTGGGTTCTAGCCCAGACCTGTGAAGCATTATTAACGCGCTGAGGATATGGTCTTACACGCTAATTCCCCTACCTAACATACTATTAAACCTGGTTAGCACCGTAATTACTCTCTGGAGTGATTTTTGAAAACCAGTTTGGACATCTAGGACATAATATACATAACATGAACACCATGAGATCCATGTTCGACATAGTAAACACTACCTAAAACACATTCATAAGATCAGATTCACAAATCATGCCTAATTCTTACCTAATTTTAGAAAATTGGACCCTGGGCAAAGGTTTAGTGAATATATCCGCAAGTTTGTCATTAGTGGATACATGGATCAGTTTAACATCCTTTTTTAGCGCATGATCACGAAAGAAGTGGTGCCTAATCTCAATATCCTTCGTACGCGAGTGTAACACCAAATTTTTTGAAATATTGATTGACTAGTGTTATCACAAAAAATTTCAGCACAACCAACTTGGATTTGATAATCCTTGAGTTGTTGCTTAATGTATAGTACTTGAGCACAACAACTTCTGGTTGCTACGTATTCGGCTTCGGCGGTAGACAATGCAATACGATTTTGCTTTTTGCTAAACCATAAAATCAATGAGTTACCTAACAAACGACAAAATCCTGTTGTGTTTTTCCTATCTATTAGGTTCCCTGCATAGTTAGAGTCAACAAAGCTTAGGAGTTCAAAACTTTGAGTTTTGTTGAACCATAAACCCAAGTCTTGTATCCTACTTAAATATCGAAATATATGCTTGAAACATTTTAGATGTGACTCTTTAGGCTTGGATTAGAATCTAGCACATAGACATACACTAAACATAATGTCCGATCTACTAGCGGTCAAACAAAAGAGACTCCCTATCATTCCTTGATATAGCTTAGGATCTATGGACTTTCCTAGTTGGTCCTTCTCCATTTTGATGGTAGAACTACTAAGATTTTCACATGCCTTCAAATTTTCAAATTTGAATATCTAGAGCATGTCTTTCACAAACTTCATTTGATTTATGAAAATCCCACGCTTAATTTTCTTGATTTGAAAACCTAAGAAGTATGTAAGTTCACCCATCATACTCATTTCAAGCTCATTTATTATTAAATATGAGAATTTATCGCATAGACATGTGTTTGATGACCCAAAAGTGATATGTTCTACATAGATTTGAACAATTAGCATATAATCATTTGATAAGTCAATAATTAAACGTGTTTATAGTACATTTTAGGATGATTTTTGATGTAGAAGAATATACAACACGTTGTTTTCTTTTGTTTTTGTTATTTCAAGTAATAAATGCAATATATGAAGAAATGGAGTAAAAAAGGAAGATTATGAAGGAATTAGTCAAATGGAAAGAATACACAAAGAATCACTAAGGAATCAAGGGTAGAATTGAGTTTTAACAACACTGATTATCCAACTATTCCTATATACACAAAATCACCAGTCAGATTGGTGGAAATAGAGACAACAATTTCAAGGATTCTCCTAGCGATTCCACATAAGTCTGAATCACCGAAGAATTGTTGGGACATATTTCATGAATTTTAGATCGTTACGAGTAGATTTAGTTGGTTTAGGATGTTTACTACCTAGAATACTATAAATATGACCCTAGGGCTACAAAATTAGTTGCCATTGAGTATTAAGATCAATGTTTCATTGCACTAGGAGCCATTCTTTATTGTTTTAGTTTATTACTTTATTATTCATTGCTTTTGGAGAAGATTTGAAGATTTAAAGTATTTATTCTAGAGGTGTTTATCTATGTCTTTTATTTATATTATTGCGATGTTATTTATAATTATGAGTGAGTAGTTTATCAATCTAAACAATGTCCAAACATGAACTAGATCCATTTTGCAATGTAGTTATAATGAGTTCGATATGTGCTTAATGCTTTAAACCAGTCGTATTCATCGATTCAATAATTTAATAGATTATTATCTATAAATTTTAATCATAAACTTTGTATTGCATGCATAAAATAGAATGTATATTGTGATATTTGGATTCATTATCTAATTAAAGTAGTAACTAGGATTGTTTGAAAGGTATGACCATTTAGATGTCCTTAAGTGAATTTAAGATCTAAATCTAATGTTGAGGTGGATTTTCAAAGGTGTTGGCTTTAGTAGTTCGAAGTTTTCATAAAGTGTAATGCCTTTTTATTGCGTGAAGTTAATGTCTTTGTGTATTCAAAGGTTTAGCTCAATAAAATTAGAAAGTAGCTTCCCCACTGGTATAAGGAGAACTAATGGTTGGCTAAAGGCTGTTTGCATACTTATGATTATAGTTTATTGTTTATGGTACTTTATAAAGTATGCTCGTGACTATATGATTAAGTAACATGTTTGGATGTAAAATGGATTAATGTTTCATTATTCTGGATGTTTGTTTAGATATTTATTTATCATTGAATTTAATTTATTTGATTAATAGTGAATTTTGATTGTGTTAGTTAAGTTAGTTGATAAGTGATTATTTTGACTTATATATAAGACTAGTTTAATAGTATATTTGGTATAAATATCCTTGAATGAACTCTAATTAATGGTATTTATGTATTATCAAGTATACAAGGTATAAAGGAGACAATAGAGTAATTTCGGAAAGAAACGAGGATAAAATGCTCCAAAAGTATGATTGATGCCATATGGCAAGGATGCTTAACGCCGTGGGAGATGACTAGACACCATGGGCAAGGCTTGGAGGACCAAGAAGAGAAGAAAAATGGGACAACAGTGCCGGTGCAGTGGCGGTGCCGTGGGCACAAAGGGGACGGGTGCTAGGGTGGTCTGCACAGAGCGTCAAGTCTGCTAAGTAAGGAAGAATGCATGCAAAGAGGCCGAAATTGTGGATCACTTACATACACCACCGACACGTAGAAAATAGAAAGTTTAGAGTTTTATTTCATGTGGAATTGTCTATTAGGTTTTCTAATTGTTTTTTAAAGTGTTTTCAGAGTATAAATAGATATTAGAACGTGGTAAACTCACACATAACTACTAATTGTCATTAAGAGCAACCAAGTAGCATAGTTTACTCTATTCTTGAGTATTAAAAAGAGTTTGGAGGAAAAGACATTGAAGACTCACATGTAGTTATTCGGTACAGTTTTTTTGAATTAATTGAAGTTATTTCGTTTAATCTTTGATTTCAATGAATACCATTATGTGTATGATATTTCAATGATATATGAATAGTTCAATAATCTTAGGGATTAATGGGTCTTATGATATGAATGTTATGCTAAAGTAGTTATAAATTAATTATAAAGCTAAAAAGTGTAATAGTTAGAATTTGTATTGATTCTAGATGCAACGCTACATATATCTTGATCACGTGTTTGTTGATTATAGGTTTAGGAGTTACTATGGCCATTAGAGCTCATAAGCTAGATATGGACGATACAACCGTAAAATATATAACATCGATATATAGTTATTGATTAGGGTGGCACGGATAGTAAATTTAATTGATTATGAATTTAAATATTTGAAACTTAAAGCAATGTGGAACTTACGTTATTCATATTGATAGATGGAGTTTTAGTTTGCCCATTAGAATCTTTTCCGTTATGATAGTGGGTTGAAGTGGATTTGAAGAAAATTTGTCTATTCTAATTAAGCATTGCACACACATAATGAAGATGAAGGAAGTGAGTTGAAAAACATAGTTATTCATTACCTAGGTAAAGTTATGAACTAAGATCTTCTTAATATAAGAGTACAAGTATTTACATTATTTTGTTAGTTTAGAATAGTTTAGTTCAAAAACCATTTAAAAACGAATTTCCTTAGCAATAGAGTAAATATGACTAAATATACTGAGTGCAATACACCTTTCCCTAAAGACGATATCTATAATCAATGTAAGTTGATTACATTATTACTATAATTGAGTCGTTATACTTACGACCACAATTAAGTTTTTGGCACCGTTACTGGGGATAGGTAGCCACTCTAGTTTAGTTAATTTACAAAATTGTTAAGTTTTATTTTAAGTAATTTACTTTATAATTTATAACAAAAAAAAGAATAATAAAAAGGGTATAAGTTTCATGTTTGGCAATCTGCACTTGATCTTTTGTGTTTTATTTTCTAGGAGAATTGGTGCATGTGTAGCAAAAAAGAGAAGGACTTAGTGCCTTACGACCCTAAGATTGACCGAACCAACAAAGGAAATATAAACAAAGGAATCAAGATAGCAAAGGATCAAGCATGGAACCAACAACTTGGCTGAGGGAATAACCAACTTGAAGGTGATTTGGTAGTGCAGGAGAAAGTGCGGGGACAATGATGTCTCGTGACTACTTCAAACCAAAAGTTTAAGAGACTTACAACGTAGTCATGAGACTTCCAGCCAACACCACCGAGTTTGAACTGAGATTATCTCTGGTAAACATGGTGCATAATAGCCTGTTCAATGGGCTAGCGAATGAAGATCTAGTTGCACATGTAGAAAATTCCTCGGAGAAGTGCGACATGGTGCACATTACCGGAGTTACAAAAGAGGTGGTCAGGATGAAACTTTTCCCATTCTCACTGGGTGAAAAATTCAAATCCAAGTTTGAAGGACATAATGCAGGTAGTATGACTTCATGAAAGATTTCTAGATTAGTTTTTCCTTAAGTGAAGGTCAGTGAAAAGAAACTTGAAATCAATCAATTCAAGCAGGAAGATGCAGAGACTCTTTGTTAGGCTTTGAAAATATTTAAAGAGATGCTAAGGAGAAGTTCAGGACATGGATACATGAAATGGGCACAACTATAGATCTTCTACTATGAGATGAATCACAACACTAGAACACTAGTAGATGCCGCATCATGTGGTTCTTTACTAACCAAGGATGAGAATGGAGCATTAGATTTTTTTGATTTTATGTCCATAGTGAGGAACCAGCTGGCGTATATGAGATTGAATCGTAAGCTGCAATTATGGCACAATAAAGTCCACAAGTGCAAGCTATAAAACAACCTGTAAATCACCAAACAATGGTGGTTAATCTAATGGACATGCAACAAGGAATAGAGCTTGAGGAGATTAAATTCATGAACAACCAAAGTTGTGGTAAGGACTTTAGGCCAAGAGGAATGGATCCTCAATGGCTTTATTAAGGACACAACAACCCCAACTTCTCATATGGAAATCGTGATAACGCACTAAAGTTACCTTCATGCTTTGATCAACAAGTCCAACAAGGGAAGCTAGGGCAGAGCGAAAACTAACTTCATTGAAGTCAATTGAGAAACTCTTGCATGCCATTGACATGATCAATAGGGAACACCACAAGAAGCATGAGAAAGAAATGAAAAATATGAAGTAAGCTATGAAGAGGATGGATGATGAGAGATCGCAATCCATCAAGAACCTGGAGATACAGATTGGTCAGCTGGCTTTGTCTGAGTATCTAATTTTTACAAATTGCTAAGTCAGCCGTTACGATATGTTTGAGGGGGAGTAAATTTTTGTGCCGTTAGACATAACGGATTAATTTTTAGGGATTTAAGGGAGATTTATGTTCTAATTTTTATTAATTTTTACTGATTTTGCAAGAATACCTAATTTTTAAAAATTGTTCTTCCAAATTCAAGTTCTTCCCTCTTGCTGTGGACTTTTTACATTCTATAACATGTTCTCATCTTTCTTACTTTAAGTTACTGGAAGAATGGCTCAACAATCTTCTTCAACTTCGCATGGTGCCTCTATTATAACTGCTGATCTTTTAACGATAAAGACAAAAGGCATTTACTATTCTATTCCTAAAAATAAACTTTATATTGGTACGCCATTAGATCCTAAAATTAATGTAGAGAATATACGTGTGAAATTAGGGACTGTCTACTAACGACTATCCATCAGGCATATTGGTTCTTTCAAGAAAGCCATAACCGCCGAGGACAAGAAAATGTTTGGTGAACATGGCAGGGTTTCCTTTGACTACTCATAGAGGATTATGGATGAAGATGAGGCCATCAACAAGGCCTCTAACAAGACGAAGATCGTGTTCATATCTCAGTACTTTGTTGTGCCTACTCCTCTTGATTTTCATCTATTCAGATCATTGGAGTACGCTTATAAATTTAAACAAACAATGAAGATGAAGTATTGGTTTGACCAACCGATAAATGTGTCGCATTTTCATGAAACTGGCTTTGAACTGTTGCTGGTTTAGACTAAAATATATGGAGACTCCATTTTCAAAGAATTCTACTACAATCTTCCTGACAATTTCGAAGATGCTTCTACGGAAAATGTATTTGTTCGTGGTTTTAATATTCAATTAAGTCATGCTTCAATCAATTGTATGCTTGGAATTTTTAGATTGGAGATAATTGCTGATAAGTTGGGTAAGACACTCAAACTTGATAACGTTGCTTCTTTATTTACTAGAAGGGTTCTTACTAAATGGCCCTTTAACAATGCTTTTGGGCTTCCTGCAACCAAGCTCACATGCAAGGCTTACATGCTATAAAAGGACTTGACTACTAATGTTGTAGCTACTTCCCATCAGACACATGCGTTTAAGAAGAAAGTGTTATTACTTTATGCTCTTGCTTTTGGGAAAAAGTTTAATGTTGTGAAGGAGGTAAATGACTCTGTAGTGCATTTAGGGAAGAAAAAAAAAATGTTTTCTTTTATCTACCATGCTTCCTAACTTCTCTATTTGGAAGATACTCAGTCATTAAGCAGACCAATGACAAGTTGGAAAAGGTGGTGGTGGAAGTTAGACATAATCATTAAATGAAGTCTATCAACAGGATTGTTGATATTGACTTCTCGTGCTTACAAAACAAGACATCAATTGAATCAATTTCAGGATTTCAACCTGTTGCTACTACGGCTGCTTCAACTCATGCTCCTGTTACTGATACTACTGATGCTCCTATTCCTACCCTACTACAAAGCTAATACAGAGGTCTAGACGAATAATGAAATTAAAGATTGTTGAGGTTTCTCAATTAGAGAAATATGTTAATGTTGAGGGCACAAGTCCTATACAAGGTGCAAGTTCCACTGCTCCACTTCCTAATGGAAAAGAGGATGTTACATCCCCTGCTGAGTTTCAAGATGATGAAATTAGAGTTGATCAAGGTAACTTTATAGGTTTAAACTTTGATCTTAATTCTGTTACTCCTATTGATGCTGCTCGGACAAGTATTCTTGAGTCCCTTATAATGAATTATAGAACTTACGGTGAAAATGTTGTAACACAACATAAGACTCATTGAGAGAAAGTTTCTAAATAGGTTAAGTCTTTAGCAACATCAAATATTCCTCCTGCTAAGGACTCGACTACTGCTAAACTTGAGGGAATTTTGATGCCTTCAATTACTACAACTACAGAACATACATTGAGGCTTCAGTGAATGATACTTTCAAATTTGAGCTAAGTATGTCACTCCATCCTCCTATTCACCTTGAGCATGAGGATTTGAATCTCAATCAAGCCATTCTTATCACTTCAGCTGAGCCAACAACTCCAGTTAATGCTAATGTGCCCTAGGTCAATTTACAAATATTGTTATAATTTTAGTTAATAAAATTGAGGTTTTCATTTTGCTAGTTTATTGTACGTGATTGCTTGTTTACCTTATAATAACCATGGGTATTTATTGAAATATCCTAAATGTCCCTAATCAGTCTTTATATTGGGAACTGTAATGAATTAATACTAGTGTGAATCTTAATTGATGGTCATGCGTATATGGATACGAATCGAGATAATGAGTACTTGTTATGGAACAAGGTACTGGACCGACCCGCTAGGTGAACACCACATGGAGTCATTCATTGGTGTTACTCATGATAGATATATAATTTAGTCCTTCGACTTAAGATTACCAAACTATAATATTAGGAGCATGGTAATTTAACATAATCAAACATTGTCTTTAGCCAGATGATTATAAAGATAGTGATTAGTTACCATGTGAATAATATGTGATGGTATGTAATCAAGATAGAATTTGTCACTTTTATATAGAGAGATATCAGTGGATCCCTGATACGCGTTGCAAGTATAATGACTCGCTTGTAGTGATAGTGCAATCAACTTAAGTTGATCATGGATATCGTCTTCAGGAAAAGGTTTTTGCACTAGTTGTATATCACCTACTTAACTTGAACTATTGCTAAATGATTAACTTTTAATTGATTTTATATCTAAATTAAACTATTCTAACAAATCACTTTAAACTCTAATTGAACTTATATTAAAGATATCATAGTTCAAAACTTCACCTAGGTAATTTAATACTATGTTTTGTATTCATGTGTGCATCTCCATATGTTGTGTGCAATGCCTAATTGAATAGACAAATTTTCTTCAAATCCACTTCAACCCATTGTCATGACGGAGAAGATTCTAATGTGCAAACTAGAACTCCTCCTATCGGTGTAAATAATGTAAGCTCCACATTGCTTTAAGTATTAAATCATTGGATTCATAACCAACTAAGTTTACTATTTGCGCCTCCTTAATCAACAACTATCTGTCGATGTTGTGTATTTTACGATTGTACCGTTCATGTCCAGATTAGAAGCTTCAATGACCATGATAACTCCTAAAGCCTAAGTTCATTAAACACGTGATCAAGATTTCTAAAGCATTACGCTCATAATCAATACAAATTCCTACTATTGCACTTTTTGTTATTACTTTTTATTTATATTTCAAAGCATAACATTCATACCATAGGATCATTTGATCCCTAAGATAAATAGACTACTCGCACATCATTGAAACACGCACATAACAATTTAATACCTAATTCATTGCAAAAAAGAGATTAATATACATATTACTTTGAATTAATCAACGAAATCAAATATTGATTGCAAAAGTTTCTCCAACAAAAACTTCTTAATACTAAAACTCAATGCTAAATTACTCTAATGGAGGCTAATCGCCTTCTATGTGGTTAGCTCTTACCACGTTCTAATACCTATTTATAGTCCATAATAACAATTAGAAACCATAAATCACAATTTAACCCGAATTTAAGCTTCATTTTCTAATTTCTACGAAGTTGGCGTTCCAACTAATGTTCCGGTGCCGTATGTGTTATGTCACGGCACCGTCACTGCGCCATAACTTCATTGTGTGATTTTGAGCTCCTGGAGCATTGGCGTTGTCCTCTATGTGTCCAGTCGCTGTCCCTTATGAGCTACAACGCCGCCACTACTCCGGACCACTGAAGTTAGTTTTCTTTATTTCTTCGTCTCTCCCACACCTGCTTTTCATCCCCACGTCGTGCCTTTTTCTTTCCACAATGTCAATACATGCTTCCATGGTGCCTACTCTGATTTTGTGCCTTTTTACTCTATTTTTTCTCGTTTTTCCTTGATTTCTTTCAATACACCTTTGTTCCTTGAAAATGCAATTGGTACTCATTTGAGGATATTTGTAACTATAGTACTAAATTAACCCAATATAAACATATAAATAATCACTTATCAATTACCATTAAACTTAAGGTTTTGCGCATCTCGAGCAAAGGTGTATTCTACTAAGTCTCCTAATAACTAATTCTCATTCAATTCACATTATTCATAAATTATCCTTTAATTTACTATGCGTCAAGTTAACAATCCACTCAAAAGTTTTTTTTTTCCTTGCAAAACTTATATTTTTAAGACATGTAGCTTTAACAACTCATATAACTTTACTTTTAAAATACTAAAGTATATCTTAACCAAAAACCATCACTACTTTCAAGTTTATTTTGTTTCAACACTCATGTAGTATGTATACAATCTCATGATTTCTCATTATGCTTAGGAATTCAAAAATAAGTATAGATCAAACTCACATTTGATAGACTTTATAACTTCTAGAGTCTATAGGACTTTTACATAGTTGGAATGGAAACTCAAATTAACTAGATACTTGCACTCGAGCTAAATATTTTATTTGAAGAGTTTTAGTTTGCTTCTGCCTTTTTTTCTCTATTTTCTTTCTCATTTCATTTCTTTTTCTTTTCATTTTTATTTAGCAGTCTCTGCTCCTTTTCCTATGGACTTATTCTTCCTCACTTTTTCCAACCATCAATGTCTCTGCTCCATTTCCCGTAGAACTTATGGGATTCTCTCATTTTTCTCTCTTTATTTCTAAATCTCTTGTTAGCACTTCTCACTTCCATAAAATCAAGTAAGTTAAATCCAACTTTTACCATACAATGCCTATTTCTTCCCCTCTTGCACTAAATCTTTCTTTGCTTTGTATTTTCAAAAACGATTCACACTTATTATAAGAACCCTTAGAGATCTAACTTTTTCCACAAGAAGTGGACTAATTTCTTGATTTTGTCTCAAGTTCAAGGTCTTCCATAACTCAAGGTTTCTAATCATGAAATCACATTGTTGTTTGCTATATTTCTTTATTTCTTTTTCTTCAAAATTTTCAAATATCCTCTTAAGTTTCATATCAACAAGATACTTGTAATCTACCCATCCACAAGTAAAGTCATGAACATGCAAGCGAATTACTTATTTACTACACATTACTATGTATAACATAATCTATATTACTTAAACATTCATATAATAAGTAAAACAAAAATTTATACACTACCATAGTTTGCTCCTTAACTACTTCAAATTAAAAATTAAAATGATCATACTTGTAGTGTTTATACTTATTTCTCAGCCTATCTTACCACTTCCCTATAGTGTGGTGTAGTGTCAATGCCCCAAAACTTAAACTAAACCTTGTCTTCAAGGTTTAAAAGTAAGCCTATTATATGAAAACAATAAAATACAGAACATATGTAATAAATGTTATAATAAACTAAAATAAACATTAAAATTGAAACAACTAAATAGACAAAAAAATATCAAAAATGTTTAAAATGTATAAATGGTATTAAAAGCACTCTAAACTCCCCAGGTCTAATGGAATCCTAAAATAAGGACTTCATGATTTTGCGTCATCATCATCATCTGCATCATCAGCTCAAGCCTGTGATGGTGTCAATGGACATTGTACCATCCTGCTCCGTACCTTATCTGGATCAAACACGTATGCTGGTGCTGCTAGAAGCCTAGTGAATTATCAGTAGTTCTCAACCATTTGCTCATCTCATATCTAGCTATAGCTCTGTGATGATCAACAAACAACATGAAATTTCTCTGCCCATTCTGCTTGTGCTGCTCTCTTATCTCCATATCCTGCTCATATGTCATCATGGCTGCCTGGTATTGCATCCCATCCTCCTAGTACTATCTCCTCATCTCTGCTATCTATAAACTATGCTATCATGGAGTCAAATCTTCAGGTGGTGGTATAGATGCTTGTGGTGGAGGAGGTTGTGGAAAGACTTCAAGACCATCCATGTCATGCTCTCCAATTTTTAGGTTTGCAAACTCGCAGCTTTCAGCAAATCCCTATTGTCGTTGCTCCTCCACTTCTTCATTGTCCTCATCTTCTAGCTCTTGGGAGAGTTCTGCTGCTACTGCTTCTACTGATATTTGATCTTTTTGCCTCTTGGCCAAAAACTCGGCCTCACATCAAGTTCCCTCGGCCCTCTCTCTCCTCATTTGAGTCTTGGTAACCAGGTAATGGTTTCAACGTAAGCATGAAAGCTTCATCCATGCTTATCTGGCATCTATATCAAATTCTTCATCATCTCTCATTAGAACTCCAGCTCTTAAACACATCAGAATAATTAAAATAAGAAACAAAAAAAATTTTGTCCTTTCTGAGATGACGGACTCCCTCAGGCTTATGTGTATGATCTCCCTAATGTTGATCTCCCCGAACTTTGTAATCTCATAAAGACAAGCCGCTTTTGGCTTGTTGATCTTACCCTGCTGAAAAGTGGCATATAGCGATGCAATAAGAAAATGTTGCTACATTCTGTAGACCTTTCTAATGCTCCCCTTCTTGATATGCTTCGGCACATTCTCATATCCCATGACCCATTCTTCTTGTCTTGGAACAACCAATGCATATTTTATGGCTCTAAATGTGTATAGGTTATAGGGTTTCTCATATAACTTCTTTGAGAAAGTTTGTTCAGATCCATACCATCCTAAATGCTTCAACACATAAAAATTATTGATCTCATGTATTGTTAAGGGAACTAAATCCCTCTCACCTTCACTGGCTCATTCTTAGCCTTAAACTTTGCATGGGCAAAGAACTCAAAAACAATCTCATTCACTCATTTTACTTTGTTATCCCTATAGTCTTGAGTGAGTTGCTCCCAATTTCGGTGCATAATGAAATTGTTCACTCTTTTACCGTATTTAGCCGACAAATTAATTTCTCTTTTGCAAATGAACTCCCGAGAATTTTTTTTTGTATTAGTCCTTAGCCTGTTTACAAACGAAATATTTGGATTCAAAAGGTCTAGGCTCTTCATCATTGGGGTTCCTAGAGGTAGATGCCTCAAAGTCATTTGTACTTATTTGGCTAACTTGTTTTCTTGTTCTTGCCATTTCCTTCAAATTTTAAGCAACTAACAAAATGCAACACAAATTGGTCTTAAAATCACCTAAAAATTAAAATTCATATAATATGGATAATGCATACGCCAAATAATTTCAAAGATTTCAACTAACTCTCCATGGATAATATTAATGCCCACATTCAAACGATCTTGCAAAACCTATCCTACAACCTCAAATCTACATTTCCACAAAATATCATCAGAATTTTCAAAATTCAATGTAAAACTAGATGAAATTTTCAATGTACCTCAATGCTGAATTAATTTTTGGTGTAGATCACTCTTCCAAGTTTTTTCCAATCCAAGTCCTCTTAATTTTCTCACCAACTAAAACCCTAGCTATCCTTGGAACCAAATTCCAAAAATCCAAGTCCTAGCTCTTCCACTAGTGCAAATCCACAATATGTTTGTATCTTCACTCTAAATCACTACCAACTCACCAATCTTACTTATAAATGACAAAACCTTAGCTCTAGAGGGGTGTATGCGTGGGGCTTTCATAGGAATTAAGTGCAAGTGTAGAGAATGGTGTGAAAATGGGTTTAAAATCCTTGTTTCAACCTCGTCGCTGCACCTTATAAGTACGGCGTCGTGACATCGTCGTCACTGCGTCAATGACGCAATGGGGAATTTTAATTATTTTGTCTTACTGCCACCTCGGCGCTGTAACTTATACCTACAGAGTTGTAGGAAATACCTACTGTGTCAGCTCATCTGCCTACTTTTTTGCATATGATTTTTCGCTAATTCTCCTATGGCGCTCCTCTAATTTTGTGTACAACTCACAGAAAGTGTCGTGACCGCATAAAATCCATGATAATATAAAAATTAATAAATGTTTCCTTTTGATTCGCCCTTGCATCATACCTTCAACGCTTTGTACTCCTTCGCTTCTTTTTGCTTGTTTAATAAGTTCTTAAGACACTTTCGTTCAGATAAATCATCACCTGGTGAATGGTATTTCCTGCACATTCGACACAAATTTTTTGAAAGTTAGAACTAAAACTCTTAAATTGTAATTATTACACTAAATAACTAACTATTAACTATTATTCAAAAACTTGAAATTTAAAAACCCTAACTTGTAATTTTTTGAAAGGCTCCCTCCCAGTAGCACTTAATTCAATGTCATTAGCCTAATGCTTTTTAGCTTATTTAGTCTGAATCTAAATCGAGAAGCTCCATTCGCAAATATGAGATTATGATGTCATTCTCATTTGGATGCACTTCTTAATAATCGAGAAAGACAACCTTCTTAGCATCATTGCTCTCATCGATACTCATCGTGATCTTCCTTTCTTTCACGTTTAAATTTGCTTTAGCCGTGTTCAAGAATGGCCACCCAAGTATCATATATACGTCATCGTCCATGTTGTGGTTCATGATCTCGAAATCAGTGGTGAATGTGAATCTACCTACTTTCACTTGCACATTCAAAACTCTTCCTTTAGTAGGTATCAAGTTAGCATCTACTACTGGTAAACTCGTGGTATCCTGACAATTGATCTCCAAGTCGGCTTGAATCATGTCTATCAGCGGCGTGACATTGATCGAGACTCCCACATCACATAAGACATTTTGGAACCGGAACCTGTCAATGTTTATTGTATGCTTATCTATCTAGGATCTCTCTTTTTGATAGCTTGAAGTTGCGGAATGAACTTGTGCTTTGGTTCTGATTTCTATTGATACAACTTGATGTCATTTCTTTATGGGTCTTCTTCGGGAGGTCCTTCATCTTTTTTCCTGGCCTTCCATTGTTGCTTCCTCTTCTTTTTCATTATGGCATTGATTCTTTGCTTCTTGAGACCATCAAGCTTATATTTCCTCACTTTCATTTCGTGCTCATGCATCTCTTCATGCTTGTACATTACTTGGTCTTGCCTTGGCTTCTTTGTTGCCATAGTGCTCATCATGCAAATGACGCTTACGTTCTCCTTGGGATTGGTGATGGTGTTGCTAGGAAAATGTCATTCCTTCCTTGAGTTCCAAGATATAGCAAGTTGACCAATTTGTCTCTCTAAGTTCTTGATGTATTATGATTGCTCATTATCCATCTTTTTCTTGGCTTGCCTTATTACTTCCAACTCTTTCTCATGCTTCTCATGGTGCTCCCTTCTCTAACTTCCATGGCTTTCTAATACTTATCAATTAACTTCAAATAAGTCATCTTTTCGCTTTGCCCCAACTTCCCCTGTTGGACTTGTTGTTCGAAGCCTTGAGGTAACTTCAATGCATTATCAAGATTTCTATAAGAAAAACTTAGGTTGTTATTGATGTATCCTTGATAAAACCATTGAGGAGCCTCTCCTCTCGGCCTGAAGTTGTTCCTATAGCCTTGGTTTTTCATGAAGTTGATGTCTTCATGCTTTATTTCTTGATGTATGTCCATTTGGTTTACCACCATAGCTTGGTGATTCATGGGTTGCTATGCTGCTTGTGGGCCTTGGTGTCCTATCTGATGTTTTGTCATCCAACTGCTCTGATTTGATAGTTGTGCCATAATTACAGCTTGCGACTCAATCTCGTAGACGTCTGTTGATTTCCTGACTATGGAACGAGTACCGATAGTAGAATTTCCAGACATAAGATCAAGGAGATCCAATGCTCCATCCTCATCCTTGGTAAGTAGAGAGCCACCCGATGCCGCATCTACTAGTGTTCTCATGTCGTGGTTCATCTCATAGTAAAACAGTTAGAATTATTCCCATCTCACCTATCCGTGTCTTGAACATCTCCTTAGCATCTTTTTAAATCTTTCCCAAGCCTTGCCAAGAGAATTAGTGTCTTCTTGCATGAACTGATTAATCTCAAGTTTCCTTTCACTGAGCTTCACTAGGAGAAAGAACTTGCCAATAAATCTTTTGTTGATTTTCACTCATGAAATCAAAGTCCTTGCATTCACCCTTTGGAAACAGGACTTGGCTTTTCCACACAATGAGAATGGGGAAATTCGTATCCTGATAACCTCTTTCGTCACTCCGGTGATGTGCATGATGTCGCACTTCTCCAATATATTCTCAACATGTGCTACTTGGTCTTCATTGGAAAGCCTGCAGTTTAGACTATTTTGCACCATGTTTATCAGAGACCGTCGTAGCTCAAACTCGGTGGTGTTAGCTAGAAGCCTCATCACTTTATTGTATGTCTCCTAAACTTCTGGCTTGAAGTAGTCACAAATGCATATTTGTCCTCGTGGTCTCTCCTGCACTTCTAGATCACCCGTGGGTTGCTTATTCCCACGGCTCTGCTATTAGTTTCTACTTTACTGCTCATCAATCTTGGCTTCTTTCTTTTTCTTTCTTATGGTTGTTCTCTCAATCTCCGGATCGTAAGACACTAGGTCATTCCTTCCCTTGCTATGCATGCACTAAATATCCTTGAAAAGAAAAAAAAAACAAAAAGATCAAGTGCAAAAAGTCAAACTGAAACTTAAGCCTATATTTTTTATTTTAGTTTTTATGCACTAAGTATTGAAACTTAAGCCTATAGCAACTACTCAAACTAACTAAGTAGTATTAATGGCTACCTATCCCTGGCAACGATGCCAAAAACTTGACACGAGCCGCAATTATACCGACTCGCTTGTAGTAATAGTAAAATCAACTTATGTTTATCACATATATCGTACTCAAGGAAAGGTTTTTGCCCTAGTTGTATATCACCTACTTAACTTGAACTATTGCTAATGGATTCACTTTTAATTGATTTTAAATCTAAACTAAACTATTCTAAGAAATCGCTTTAAACATTAGTTGAAATTATATTAAGGATATCTTAATTCTAAACTTCACCTAAGTAATTTAATATTATACTTTGTATTCATGTGTACATCTCAAGTGTGCGATGCCTAATTAGAATATACAAATTTCCTTCAAATCTACTTCAACCCACTATCGTGAAAGAGAAGATTCTAATGTGCAAACTAGAAATCCACTTATCGGTGTCAATAATGTAAGCTCCACATTGATTTAAGTCTCAAATCATTAGATACATAACCAACTAAGCTTGCTATCCGCGCCTCCCTAATCAAGAACTATCTCTCGATGTTGTGTATTTTACGATTGTACCATTCATGTTCTGATTAGAAGCTTCAATGGCCATGATAACTCCTAAAGCTTAAGTTCATTAAATACGTGATCAAGATGTCTAAAGGATTATGCTCAAAATCAATACAAATTCTAGTCATTGCGCTTTTTATTATTACTTTTTATTAATATTTCAAAGCATAACATTCATACCATATCATCCATTGATCTCTAAGATAAATAGACTACTCGCACATTATTGAAACACACACATCACAATTCAATATAGAATTCATTGCAAAAAAGAGATTAAAATAATTATTACCATAAATTAATCAACAAAACCAAATAATGATTGCAAACGGGGAGTCTTCAAGGTTTCTCCAACAAAAACTCCATAATACTCAAAATAAATGCTAAATTACTCTAATGGAGGTTAATCGCCTTATATGTGGTTGGCCCTCTCTTGTTTAGCACGTTCTAATACCTATTTATACTTTCTAATAGCAATTAAAAACCATAAATTATGATTTAACTTGAATTTAAGATTTATTTTCTAATTTATGCGAAGTTGCCGCTGTCACTAATGCCATAGTGCCGTGTGTTAAGTCACCATGCCGCCACTGCGCCACTGCTTTATTTTATGATTTTGAGCTTTCGGAGCATAGACGTCATTCCTTATGTGTCCAGGCACTGTCCCTTGTGAGCCGCTGCATTCAACCTCCAGAGTTGATTTTCTTTATTTCTTCTTCTCTCCCACGCTATGCCTTTCATCCCAACGCCGTGCCTTTTCTTCCCACAACTTCAATACATGCTCCCATTGTGCCAACTCTGACTTTGTGGGCTTTTGCTCCAATTTTTCACATTTTTCCTTGATTTATTCGAATACTCCTTAATTCCCTGAAAATGCAATAATACCATGAATTAACACTCATTTCAGGATATTTATACAAACTATAGTACTAAATTAATCGTATATATATGTATAAATAATCATTTATCAATCTATTGATATGATAGACTAATAATGGCCAAGACTATATGAATTGATAAGATCAATGTCACTTGGATGCTTTCAGTTTACCTAAAGATCGAGACTAGTACGATTGAACATTAAGAGTGACTTTCCATGCCTTATGTTTAATCAAAGGATATCACAAGATAAAAGGATATGATATATGTTATTCACTAGGTTGTACCAATTTTGATATTCATGCTACTTGGGTAATCATAAGCCTTGCGAGATAACGCTTATGACTTGTGTACCAAAATGGTTTAGTTTTACTGCCAACGTTGCATGAACCTATTGGATCCTACATAAAGAATGGCTTTGCGCAATCTCAATTGGTCCAGAGAAATGAATTTTATATGATAAAATTTATGACATAAAAGCCCTTACAATCTGTTATATGATAACTTATTAATATGGGCATATGTGTAATTTGCTTAAACTACCTAATTACAATAGTTGTATTACGAATACGCTTTTTAAGTGAACTTATCTACACATTTAATTATAGGTTGAAACCCTAAAAATAATATAAGAATTCTTTTCCTATGTTCGAGTTCTCTGGATTTCGGGAGCGAATGAAAAATGTTTTCTATCTTTCTTATGGCTAGCACTCCAAATCGGGGTTTTCAAATTTTTTTTTTGAATTTTTTGCTGTGTATGAACCCCAAAACCTAACAGTGATATCAGAGCCTTAGATTTGGTTATATTAAATGTTTGCATGTTTTCTCTGATTTATATATGATATGTGTGAAAACATTATCTTGATTAATGTATATATTGTACATATAGGTTTTATGATAATTGTTATCAAGAATTTATTTTAAAGTGTGTCGTTAATTCACATATTTGATACATATGCATGATTTGATTCAATAATAAAATTAATGTTTAGAATATTTTGATTAATATATGTTTTTAATATTGAATGATGTGAATTTTGTATGTTCATGGTAGAAGTCATGTTTAGGTTAGTGTGATTATGGTGTTTAATACATAGTTCATTTTTGTTCAATAATTATGTACGTCTCAATGATAGAAATCATGATTAAGTTAATATGATTAATTTAATATGATTATGGTGTTGAATGCATGCTTAATATTTTGTTTCTTGATTCAATCTCTTGATTTGTAAGAATAATAATCGAAATCAGTTTTGATCATATATCTCATTGTGGTTATCTATTAGTATATTCATATAAGATAGGAGATAAATTTTTAACCGGATAAAAATTACAAATCCTATAAGATAGGTGAGATATATAACAAATTCATAATGGGTAAGGATTCAAAGTATCTTGAATTGTAATTGGATTAGGATAAGATACTAAGTTAGAGCTGGGTCTAAGTTAATTAAAAACTTTTTAATAAACATTTTTTGGAATTAAAATAAGGGGCAGTTTTGGTCAATTGGATTGGCTAAAATAAGAAGAAATTTTAGGCAATTTTCAAATTTCGGTACTGGAATTTGATATCCAAAAAAATAGGGGCTCTGACCGACTAGGCGGACCGCCTCTAATTATTCATAGTGCAAGAAAATTCGTATAATAGTCAATATTAGTAAAATTTCTTAACTTATTTAGTGATTATATATGCATTGTAATATACAGTATTTATCTCGTTTAAATTACGATCACTAAAACAAATAAAAAAATCTCTATTCCAAATTTCAAGTCAAGTGTCATTAATTTTCAAACACTTGTCAAAGCTTTGATCACGTTATTATGGGTTTGCCTCCATATAGTGTATTATGTTATCTTGGTGAGGCAAGTTGAGTAGTAGATAATATATTGTTTGAAATGATTAGACTTGATAAAGCTATCAAAACGGTTTTAGGCTTTAGGCACAAGATGAGATAAAACATGCTAAGACATAAGATGTCATAATCACATAAAAACCTAAAAGTTACATATGATGTTATTGGTAATAGGTACCTACCTAAATAACTTAATTCAAAGTGTCATGCCTTAGCTGTCTTGGTATTAGGTGAAACATGTATTTTAGTCCCTTAAATTCACAGTGTTTTTAGGAGGATTATTAATTTAGTGGGAGTCTATTCCTTTATAATAAAATGAACTTTTGCAAAATCTTTGTTGCAAAATGGCTAAGGGTGCGTCAGGTAGTCCTCATGTTTTGAAAATGAAAGGCTATACTAACCATCTTGATAAACTTGGATTTCCCGTAAGCCAAAAGTTGGCTATGGATTTGATCCTGAATTATATGTTGATAGTTATTCATAATTTGAGATGAACTATAACAAGGACAATATGGAGAAGTCTATCTTAGAGTTGAATTTAATGCTTAAGACTAAAGAGTGGAATGTCAAGAAATCCTCCACTAATGTGTTAATGGTTCATAAAGGAAAAACTCTAAAAAGAAGAGAAATGGCAAGGCTAAAGTTGCCAAGGCTATTATGACCGTCACAAAGCCTGTGGAACAAGTCAAGCCTAAGGCTACTTCTACTTCATAGTCCAATAAGGAAAAAAAAAAGGAAATTGTCTTTTATGCCATGCACCTGGGCATTGGATAAAAAATCGCAAGCTCTATCTTGAAGATCTAAAGAAAAAAGAAAAGTAGTGGGACTACTGCTTCAGGTATTTACATTATTGAACTCAACGTTTCTAGGAGTGATTCATGTGTATTGGATACCGAATGTGGATCTCACATAAAGTAGAAAGCTAAATAAAGGAAAAGTCATACTACGAGTTGAAAATGGAGCAAAGGTTGCTACATTGGCTGTAGGGTGCTATGAGTTAATTTTACCTAGTGGACTTATTTTAGATTTAAATAATCATTAGTATGTCCCTACCTTGAGCTTAAACATCATTTCAGTTTCGTGTTTGGATTTGGATGGTTTTGATTTCAATATTGCAAATAATAAATGCTTCATTTCTCATAAAGACGTTTTCTATTTGAATGTTGATTTGTGTGATGCTCTTTATATTCTAAACATGAAATGGTCTACAGATACTTCTATTCTTAATATAAATATAAAAAGATTCAAGACAAATGATTTGAGTCTAACCTACCTTTGGCATTTTCTTCTTTGCCACATAAATGAGAAACGCAATTTTAAACTCCATATAGATGGACTTTTGGATTCATTTGATTTTGAATCATATGAAACATGTGTCTCTTGTTTATTAGGCAATATGACAAAGAGTCCTTTTACTAGACTTAATGAAAGGGAAATTGATTTATTGGTTCTAATACATACTGATATATGCGGTCTTATAAACATAATGGCTAGAGGAGTTTATCAATACTTCATTACTTTCACTGATGATTTCAGCAGATATGGTTACATGTATCTCATGAAACATAAAGATGAAACTTTTGAGATATTTTGAATATTTCAAAATGAAGTGCAAAATCAACTTGGTAAAACTCTTAAAGCACTTCAATCAGATCGAGGTTGTGAATATTTGAGTCAAGGGTTTGATGATCATTTTAGAAACTGTGGGATTGTCTCACAATTAACTCCTCGAGCAACTCCACCATAAATGGTGTTTCTAAGAGGAGAAATCAAACTTTATTGGATATGGTTGAATCTATGATGAGTCATGTAGATCTTCTTATTTCCTTTTGGGGCTATGCCTTAGAAACTGCTGCATTTACGTTGAATCATGTTCCTTCCAAAGCGATTGGTAAAACACCAAATGAGATGTGGTTTAGGAAAAGACCAATTTTGTATTTTCTTAAGATTTGTTGCTGTGAGGTTTTTGTACGACGAAAAATCTCTGAAAGATTATCAACCAAATTTACTAAGTGGGTATTTTTTGGTTATCCTAGAAACTAGAGGATACTAATTTTATAATCCCACTGAAAGCAAAGTGTTTGTTGCTCGAAATGGTATCTTTATGAAAAAAATAGTTTATTTCAAAAGACAACAATGGGATTAAAGTAAGTCTTGAAGAAGTTAAAGATCCACAAATAAATACTCAACCGCCAGTCGGAGATCAACAAAGTCTTGAACTTGTTAAAGCTCCACAGGTATCACAAGGCCCGCATAGGTCTGATGGTAAGATATCAACCAGAGAGATTTAGATTCCTTATTACTAATAATAGTGAGGTGTTGCTTATGGATCCAAATTAGCCTACTACTTATCTAGAGGTTGTGTCTAGCCCTTGGGAAGATAAATGGCTTAGTGCCATGAATTCTGAGATACAATTCATGTATGATAACCAAGTTTTAAACCTGGTTGATTTACTTGAATATGGTAAAACCATTGGATGTAAATGAGTTTTCAAAAAGAAAACTGACATAGATGAAAATGTGTATACGTATAAAGCACGGCTAATAGCAAAATGTTTCAGATAGACTCAAGGTATTGATTTTGATGATATTTATTCTCCTATAGACATGCTTAAATCCATTAGAATTCTAATTGCTATAGCTGCATATCAATACTATGAGATATAGCAAATGGATGTCAAAAACGTTTTTCTAAATGGAAAGTTACTTGAGAACGTGTATATAATACAGCTCGAAGGGTTTGTTTATCTTAACAATTCTAGGAAGGTTTGCAAGCTTCAAAGATATATTTATGGATTAAAGCATCCTTCACAGAGTTGGAATCTTCATTTCGATTACGCAATTGAAGAATTTAGTTTCATTAAAAATGAAGATGATCCTTATATATACAAGAAGGTCAGTGGAAGCGTGATTGTTTTCTTGATATTGTATGTTGATGATATATTACTCATTGGAAATGACATCCCAACCTTAGTGTCAAGTCTTGGTTAGGGAAGTGTTTCTCAATGAAGGACTTAGGTGATGCAGCCTACATCCTTGGGATAAAGATCTATAAGGATATATCTAAAAAACTGATCGGTCTAAGTCAGAATGCTTATATTGACAAGGTCCTGAATAGGTTCAGTATAGAAGACTCTAAAAGTGGGTCGTTGCCAATGTCTCATGGTATAAGTCTCAGCATGACTCAATTTTTGAAGTCTAATAATGAGTGAGAGCGCATGAATACGATTCCATATGCATCAGCTGTTGGATCTATCATGTATGCCATGTTATGCACTTGAGCTGATGTATCATATGCATTATGCGCAACAAGTAGATATCAGTCTGATCCTAGTAAGAGTCACCTGATAGCAGTAAACAACATTCTTAAGTACTTGAGAGGGACTAAAGAAGTTTTCTTGGTCTATGGATGATTGGAGTACAAGCTTGTTGTAAATAGTTACATAGATTCTAGTTTTCAAACTGATATATATGACTTAGATCGCAATCTGGATATGTGTTTACTTTGAATGAAGGCACAATGAGTTGGAAAATTTTGAAGCAAGAAACAGTGGTAAATTCTATAACAGAAGCGAAGTATATTACAACCTCTAATGTACCTAAAGAGGCAGTTTGGATCAAAAAGTTCATCTTTAAACTTGGTGTGGTTCTGAGTACAACTAATCCCATATGCTTGTATTATGACAACAATGGGGTGATAGCACAAGCCAAGGAACAAAGATCACACCATCGATCCAAACATATACTTAGACGTTTTCATCTCATATGAGAAATCATTGAGTAGGGAAACAAGAAGATTTGCAGAGTTCTTATAGAAGACAATGTTGCAGATCCTTTGACGAAGGCTCTTCCATAAGTGAAACATGATTGTCATGTTAGGTCCATAAGTGAAACATGATTGTCATGTTAGGTCATTAGGTATTATATACATGAATGATTGGACCTAGTGCAAGTGGGAAATGTTTAGGCATTTGCCTTAGGTCAATCTACAAACATTGTTTATCTTATAATTTTAGTTAATAAAATAGAGGTTTTCATTTTGCCGTTTTATTATAATTGATTGCATGTTTACCTTATATAAGATCTATGGGTATTTGTTGAAACATCCTAAATGTCCCTAGTCGGTCATTTTACTGGGAACTATAGTGAATTAAGACTAGTGTGAATCCTGATTGATTGTCATGTGATGATCATGCGTATAGGGAAACGAATCGAAATAATGAGTACTGTTAGAGAACAAGGTACTAGACCGACCCACTATGAGAAAACCACATGGATTAAGTTATAGGTGTTACTCATGATCAGTATATCATTTAGTCGTTCGACTTGAGATTACCATATACTTCAATATTAGGAGCATGATAATTTGACACAATCAAACATTATCTTTAACCGAACAATTATAAAGATTGTTATTAGTTACCATGTGAATAAGACGTGAAGGTTTGTAATCAAGATATAATTTGTAACTTTCATACAGAGAGAGATATCAGTGGATCCCTCGATATGATAGACTGATAATGGTCAATTCCATGTAATATTGATATGATCAATGTCATTTGGATGTTTTCGGTTTACCTAAAGATCGAGACAAACACGATAGAACATTTCGTGTGAGTTTTCATGCCTTAAGTTTAATCAAAGGATATCGCATGACAAAAGAATATGATATATGTTATTCATTAGGTTGTATCAATTTTGATATTCATGCTACTTGGGTGTGATAATGGCTTGCGAGAGACCGCTTATGACTTGTGTACCAAAATTGTTTAGGCTCACTGCCAATGTCGCATGAACCTTTTAGATTGCACATAAAGAATGGCTTGTGCATTTTCAATTAGTCTAGAGTAATGAATTTTATACGAGAAAATTCATTATATAAAAGCCCTTATGATTTGTTATATGATAACTTATTAATAGAGGCATATGTGTAATTTGCTTCAAGTGCCTAAATATAATAGTTGTATTACGAATATGTTTTTTAAGTAAGCTTATCTACACATATAGCTGTAGGTTGAATCCTTAAAAACAAATTTTTATTTTTTGTTTTACTATTTTCAAGTTCTCTAAATTTTGGGAGAGAAAGAAAAACGTGTTCTTTCTCTCTTAGGACTAGCACTCCAAGTTGTGGTCAACGTTCGTGTGTGAATTTTCGATAAAGGACGTGCGCTTGAACATCTTGAAGATCGCGCAATCAGAGAAGGAAATCATAAATTAAAGTATAGTTTACTTTTGTAGATCTAATTCAATGGAACTTATTTTTTATCCTGTTGGGTTTTCGAAAAATTGTTTTGAATTTTTCGCTGCGCAAAACCCAACATAATGCTACTACACCAGTGGAAACTACTCTTGCGAGTTCTAACACAGCTGCTATTGTACCTCCGATTTTTGAATCTGCTGCTGCTACGAAAAGACAAAAGTTCCTGAAGACGATTCTACTCCTACTCAATAAGAATTTTTCCGAAAATCAATTTCTCTGGTGGTGATAGACCACATCTGCCACTATTTGATTACCTCTTGGATCGCATTGCATTTATAAAACATACAAAGATGATGTAGCTGCACAAATGGAACCACTACAATAAGAGCTAGATTTTACTTACACCGAGCATCGACGACTGAGGTGACTGATTAACACTCAGTTGTAAATAGGGTTTTCGAGTGTACATATAACTCAAAGATATATTACAATGTAAATTCATGTGAAGATTACTATATCAAAGTCAGAGTCAAAGATGAAGAAATAACTGAATTCGAAGTAGAAATATAATACGAGTTGAATACTGCAACAAAAAAATAGTTAGTATTAGTTTACAACAGTAAAAAAAGTTCAATACTGTAAGGAGAGAACTTCAAGACGGATTGCAACAACCAATCTAAGAGAAATATGCATAAAGGACATAAGAACTTTATGGAGATGATGAGTCAAGAGTCGTGAAAGAATAGAAGACTTAGTTTTTAAACGTTGGATGATTGCAACATTATTTACAATTAGAGACCTATAAAGTTTTTCGTGTTGTATTGTATTTAGGATTGAATCCCTAGATAGAGTAGATAAAGCGAGTCTATAAATATTCAAGGTTGCCATTATGTTGACCATTGTTCATTACTTGAGTTTTGTGTGAACGAGAAATCCTTATAGTGGTTGTTCACATTATCAATTTGCTGAATTGATTAGGCTGAGCCTACGCAAAGGAAGACATTCAAGTATTACTTTGATATCCATTCTTGTTTAGTATTGATGTTTGCATGTTAGTTCATCACTAATTAGTTAATCTCCTCAGTTCCTCTGGCTTCCAAAACTTCAACATAAACTATTGTGATAACTTTAATGTTGAAATTTGTGCAATTAATACAGTAACAATGGAAATTGATAAAGAGATTTTAAAGAAAGAAAAAGTTAAATACACTTTAAAAGACAAGAAATTAATTCAAGAATGGAGATTTAAACAACCAGAGAATGGTAAAAGCATTAACAAGATGGAAGTTTCTTCTAAGTCCAAGTACAATAAGAAAAAGAAAAAGCTGGACTTAAGCCCTATAAAGCTTAATGATCCTGAAGGTGCACACTTGCATGTTAAAATTAAATGGGCTTGATACTTTAGAGCTTAGTGTGATACGAACTCCAATGCAAACCTTATGCCTATACATTTCTTTCTACATACTCAATCAGAGTTGAATTCACTTGTTTCTTAACGATTCTCTTTATCGGATGGAACTTCAATTCAACCAATACGAGTGGTCACGAATGTGCTAGTTCAAATCAACAACTACATCGTACCCATGGACTTTTTGGAAACGCCACATTTTCTCAATGATGATTGTTCTTTGATCGTGGGATGACATTTCTTAGCCACTACTCAAGCTGTTATGGATATTCTAAACAAAATAATTACTCTGACAATTACCTGTTGAGCACTCACCTTCTAGAATGACACTAGAGTGGATAATCCTAAACTCAAGTTTAAAGATTGAACATAATTCTGGAAGGGTTAAGTCAAGCCAATGAAGATAAACGAAAGCGATCTATGGGCAGCAACCCATATTCTATGTTTATTCAATGTTTATTTAGCTTTTTGGGAATTTTGTTTAGTTTAGTTTAGTATTTTTTTATTCTTCCACTTTTTGACTCTTGTATTAAAAATATTTTCGAAACTTAAACTTCGAGGTAGTTTCAGTTAAGGGGGAGTGATTGAGTTGTTTTTATTTAAATGGCTTTATGCAAGTTGCATTATTTATTTGCTTATTTATGTGTTTATTTATTTATTTATTTAATAAAAGTATTCAGTTAGTTACATGCCCCACTCAAACTTTCAAAATTTTAGTTAATTTTACCTTAATATGAGTTTTAATGAATGATACATCAGTTAATTGTGGAAAAAATTGAAAAAAAAATTGTAAATTAGGCTTAGTAATTCCTCAGCGATTTGGAATAACACTTGGAATCGATGGCAAAACTGGTAGCAAAACACATGAAATTTAGTGCAATTTGGAGTCTTGCAAATCCCTAGTGACTCGCCTTGCAAGGGAATCACTACTCAGATCGGTATGTCACTAACCCTCACTTAATACTGATTCACATAGCGATTCTCAGGGATTCCACTAATACAGGAATAGCTGAGCATGATTTTTGGTTTTAAAAACCAAAACCCCAAAATCGCCACACACACCAACTCATTAACACCAACAAGTCGTTGCACCCCTACACAAAAATTCCAATTTTTTGCCTAGATTCAATCATCCTAAGCTCAATCCCATAGTATTTATGTTATTCCCACGTCAACTTAGTCCTATTCAAATAAAATTTCTTGATTTTGTAAGTGGAACCAAACAAGGATTTTACGAAATTCGGCCTATAGTTTGGAGGGACGGTCTAGAGGAGTTCAAGAGCTTAAATTTTGAGAGACTCACTCTCAAGAAGGTAATTACATCAACCCTAGCTCTTTAATTTAACAAATTCTTGATTTGAGGGATTTTTGCCAATTTTTCAATGCTTTTCGAAAATGTTTTGATGAAATTTACTCAATTATCTTCCACAAATGGTTTCATGGATTCCAATAGACTAGGAATTGCGATTACATTGATTGTTGGTTTACAAATTAAACAATTTCAAAATTTTGGTATATTTACATGTATTAGCATATGGTTTAACAAGCGAGGTTAACATGAGTTTGGGGGTTTGGTTATGGTTTTATTTTAATCTAACTTTCCTTATTTTGGAAAAAAACTACGATTTATCATTGTATTGCTTTACAATATTTAGAAAACCGATGTTAAAGTCTATATTTGAGCTAACACTTCGATGCCAATTTTATTTTAAAGTTTTCGATGAATTTCAAGCAAGTTTTCCAAATTAATTTCTCCTTTTAAAATAAAGTTTTGAATTTTACTGAACTATTTCCGACAATGATATTTCTATCATCTACAAGTTTAATTATTTTTGGACTTCTGAGTTTTTGAAATTTGAGATAATGTTCGGAGAAGGTAGCTGTAGAAGTTCACGAGAGTATAAAGGGAATGCACCATTTTTAGAAAAACCCAAACAAAGATCCAAAGCTCCACCTATACCATTTAGGCCAACGGGGAGTTCGATGAATAACCCCGAACTACAGCGCCTTAAGAACCTTCTCCACCTTTAAGTTTTACTGATGAGTCAGAACGAGAGGAAGAGATTGAGGAGATAATATAATTCTCATGCCAACACGTAATCAATGTAAAAGCACTGGTAGGATACAGAGCAACATTAGCAAGAAAAGAAATATCATACCGGAGAGAGGTTTAAATGTGAGAAACGAAGCTAAGTATGGGCCTAGGATTTTAAACATAATAAGAGAGAGGAACTGGGTATTATTAATTAGGGATACTGCATAGATAATGAAATGAGGTCCTCAGTTGAAATGGGGTGTGCAATACTAGTAAGGAAGTTCTATGCAAACGGACACGAAGACGACAATTATGGCTTACCAAAATTCCATATGAGACAAAATAATTAGTACCTAAAACTCGAATATGGGTAGAGACAAGTATTTCCCCCACGAAACCATTTGCAATGGTTTAGAAATAATTTTTAGGGATGGATTTGTTTTTGATTAAAATGGGTACCTAAAACACACCCAAGCCAAATACTTTAGAAAAACTACCAAAGCTTGGAGCTTTTTCTTAAATGCGAGCCTACAACCTAATTTGCAACACTATGATACAATGAACTATAGGGCGGCTCTTTTATACCATATAGTTTAAGGGATTGGCTATATTGATGTTGGCATAATAATCTATGATTCGATTAGGAATGCCATGACCACCAAGAAAAATGAGGGATTGCCTTTTCCGTTAATGATTACGGTGTTTTGCAAGCAAGATCAATTTCCATTGAGAGACCACCAATGATGAAGTCATTGAAAGCACCAAGAAGGTGCCCGGATATGTTGATTTGGAGGACGAACGGGAGAGAAATGATACACACAGGAGAGAGACCACGCAAAGAAGGAGAATGCAACGACAAAACCATAGAAATTTGGAAGAAATGCATAATGTCGTGTATCGTGAGAAAACAAACTAGATCCACCTGCAGAGGACTTCATTGGCATGTATGCGGACGTGATGAAAATGGCCATAATAGGTCTATTTTGCGGAATCAGATGAGAACTTTGCGATATCAAGAGCTCATGTTGCAGAACCAATGCGAGATTTAGGAAGTATATTTGGGTCCGAGCGACGCATGACTTGGATGATGCAAGGCGCGGGAGCTTACATTCATATTCCATCAACCTAACCAATAATTGCCCAACCAGAGAATCATTTTAGAAGATAACTCAGTGGCGGGAGTGGACTACAACTTATATGATATTGTGAGTTACTTCTAATCTCAACAGCCTTATTATGAGGATGGTGGTGATGATGGGCCATCTAAATGACAGTTCTGGTATTTTATTCTTCTCTGTGTGATATTTTCTAAGTGATATTATTGAGTTTATTATTGAGAGGTCTTTGCTTGTAATTATTTGATTCGAGTGATGTGGTGTGCTACTATGATAATATTGCTTTGTGTCTTAACATTTGATACAATGGTTTGGTTTAATGCGTTTAATTTAAGTCCTATGTTGCTTGGAAATGCTTAAATTTATTATGTTTTCAATTACTTATTCAATTCAATATTTTGTTAGTAAGATATATATATTTAATTTATTCGTTTATGCTTCACGAGATATTTTTATTTTTGTTAGAAACCCGACTTTATTTTTAAACTTTGAGGACAAGGTTTAGAATGAGTTTGTGGGTATTAGGTGAAGTGAAGTATGAAGATGCTAAGTACAGAATAAATGAAAAGTAGAATATATTTAAACGTCGAACAACGTGAATTTTTCATGATTTTTCACAATACAGGTAATGTTTTTCCATTTCATTTCATTTTATTTAGTTAGGAATATGGAATTGAAATACAATTTTAAATGGAATTGATATATTATTATTACCCATGAAAATAGGATTTTATGACGGAAAGGAATTGTCATACCTTATTTGACTTCACCTAGATTGTGCATGCACTAGAGGAGTATAGAGGGGATTGATTATTTTGTGTTAGACATTATAATAGGTAGAAGATCGAAATGATAGTGCTAGATAAATAAGACATATTTTTAAGTATCCTCTTATACAAAGGTTATAGATCAAGTATTTTATATATATGTATTGAAAAGAGCTTATGCCACAATTGAAGAGAAAAATTGGAAATAGCCAATAAACTTTACTAAGTAGGAAAGAATGCTTCCTTAACTATAGTGAAAGTTAGAAGAACTAACAAGAGTTTTTAAAGAAAAAATAGAGAGACCCACGAATCTTAAAGGAAATAAAGCAGGGAATCTAGTGGGAAAAATGAGACGACGAATGACTATAAAAAAATAACGGATTCCAAAGGAAATTGAGCAGGTAACCATAAAAATTCAACAATATAAAGAAGAAAATGAATATGTAATTGAAGAAGAAAGAAGAGATATATAGCTAAAATAAACGATTTAGTTAAGTGAAATATATCTTTTTATTCCAACAAATGAATATGAAATCATAATTATTGGTGAATAAAAATTCTTATCGACTTTGATTGTAGTGATACTTTAAATATTGTTTGAACATGAGATTGATTTAGTGATTTTTGTATCTTAAAATACTATATTAGTTATCGTAAGCTCGATGTTTGTCAGTAGAGATTGAGGAAACCTATATAGTGGCTTGACCTTTGTGATTGATTTAACTTTGAATTCTGAGGTGTATCTCACAATTAGAGGTTGAGTTGTCAAATAAAGAGGTTCTTCAAATCTTTCTATTCTATCATGATTTTTATTTTTATGAGGGTATATGATTCTATTTAAAAATTATTTTTATTTAACAATAAAAGTATATAATTATGAAATAAAAACGAGGGAAGAAAAGAGAATACTATTGAGAGTATTCCATTGCTCGAGACAACAAAGTACGGAGTTTGGAGGTATTTGATAAGTCAATAATTAGACAGGTTTTATAAAACATTTTAGGAAGATTTTAAATGTAAAAGCGTATATTACACGTGTTTTCTCTTGTTTTTGTTATTTTCGGTAATAAATGGAATATATGAAGAAATGGAGTAAAAAGAAGATTATGAAAGAATTATTCAAGTGAAAAGAGTATGCAAAGAATCACCAAGGAATTAAGGAAATAATTGGATTTCAATACCAACGATTTTCCAACGATTCTCGTACACAAATCGCATCTCAAATCGGTGGAAATAGAGAAAATGATTTCAAGGATTCTCCCATCGATTCGACTTTAACCTGAATCACTGGGGCAAATTTCATAAATTTTAAATAGCTAGGAGTAGTTTGAGTTGGTTTGAGATGTTTACTACCTAGAATATTATAAATACGACTCTATGGCTACGAAATTAATTACCTTTGAGTACTTAGATCAATATTTCTTTGCTCTAGGAGCCATTCTTAATTTTTTTAGTTTATTTATTTTATTGTTCACTACTTTTGAAGAAGATTTGAAGATTTAAAGTATTATTCCAGATGTATTTATCTATATCTTTTATTTATATTATTGCAATGTTATTTATGATTATGAGTGAGTAGTTTATCAATCTAAACAAAGTTCGAACATGAATTAGATATGTTTTGCAATGTAATCATGATGAGATGGATATATGTTTGATGCATAAAACTAATTGTATCATTTGATTCACTGATTTAATAGATTATTATCTATTAATTATAATCATGAACTTTATATTGCATGCATAGCCTAGAATTTGTATTGTGATATTTGGATTCATTATCTAATTAAAGTAGTAACTAGAGTTGTTTGAATGGTATGACCATTTAGATGTCCTAGGTAAATTTGAAATCTAAATCTAATGTTGAAGTGACTTTCCGAAGGTATTAGATTTAGTAGTTCGAAGTTTTTATAAAATATAATGTGATTTTATTGCGTGAAGTTAATATCTTTGTATATTCAAAGGGGCTTGCTCAATAAAATTAGAACGTGGATTTTTCACTGTTATAAGGAGAACTAATGGCTAGCCAAATGGTGTTTACTTACTTATGATTAGAGTTTAATGATATATGGTACTTTGTATGCTCATGAATACGTGATTGAAATAACATTTTTGGATGCAAAACGGATTGATGTTTCATTGTTCTGGATGTTTCTTTTGATATTTCTATCACTGAATTGAATTTATCTGATTTATAGTGAATTTGAATTGTGTTAGTTAAGTTGGTATAATTAGTTAATTATTATTATATTATAGATTGAATTAGTGAGTTTAGTTACTATTTTAATTAAATTAATTAAAATAAAGTAAAAATAATAAAACCCATTAAAAGTCCTTTTTCCTAGAGAAGTTTAACAAGTCTTTGTGGAAAAGATTCCCACTTACCACTACCATAAAATATTAAAAGTATAATATAAGAGGGAAATTTATTGTACACGTTCGACATGTGTCATCATTTTTTATCAAAATGAACAATGTAGGATCTAGTGTTTCTTTCTTAAACCCTTTATCAAGAAGAAATGCATTTCACCTATCATAGCATGCTCTAGGATCTTGTCTCGAGCCATGCAAGGCTTTTTGAAGACGATAAACATGATTTGGAGAATCATGATCTTTCGAACCTAGTGGTTGTTCTACATATACCTCCTTATTAATAAAGCCATTAAAGAATGTACTTTTAACGTCTATTTGGTTTAGTAGAAAACCATTGTAGCATGAATAAGCAAGCAACTGTCGAATTGTTTCTAATCGTGCTACTAGTTCAAAAGCTTCTTCACAGTCAATACCTTCCTATTGGTTGCAGCTTGGTGCCTATAATGGTGTAGCTTTTAGGTTTATGGACTAAGGTCCACACCTTGTTCTTCACAAAGTGCACTAACTTGTCTTGCATGGCCATGATCCAAAACTCATCACCTAAGACTTTATCTATCTTAATGGGCTCAATTTGTGACACAAATGTAAAATGCCCCTTATCGTAGTTTAGTGAAGACCTAACAGTTATACCCTTCCTGGGATTACCTAGGATTTGTTAAGATGGATGTCCTATAAAAAGTTTAGAGTTCATTGGTACACTAAGTTTGGTTTCCTCTCACTTCTACTTCTTTACCATTTAACTCTTGAGCTTGAATGATATGTTCCTCATCATTAAGTCTCATTTGTTCCAAGATGTTCAACAATTTCGCTTTAGGACCAAATTCATCAAACTTGAAATGAATTAACTCTGCTATAGTCATAGATGATCTATTAAACACCCTATATGCTTTACTATTCATGGAATACCCTAAGAAAGTGTATGCATATGACTTTGGGTCAATTTTGTCCAAATGATCCTTATTATCTAAGACATAGTAAGTGCATCCAAACATCTTAAAGTAACCAATTTTAGACTTTTGGCCTTTCCATAGCTCATAAAGAGTCTTGTTTACTTGCTTTTGAACATTTGTCCTATTTAAAATATAGCATGTCGTGTTAATGGCTTCGACCAAAATATGCTTGGCTATGTTGTACTCATTCAACATAATTCGGCACATTTCTTGAAGAGTCCTATTTCTCCTCTTAATCGCTCCATTTTGTTGTGGTGTTCTAAAAGAAGAAAGTTGTGTGAATATCATTGTCTTGCACAAAAGTCCTCTAAACTTTTGTTGGAAAACTCACTAACTCTATCCCTTCTAATGATTGTGATTTTATAGCCCTTTTCATTCTCAACCAAAGCAAAAAATTTGACAAAGATTTCAAACACTTCATGTTTATGTGCTAAAAAGTAGACCCTCGTATATCTAGTAAAGTCATCAACAATTACAAAATAATATGATTTACCTCATAGACTTTGTGATTGTGTAGGTCCGAACAAATCCATGTGGATTAGTTCTAAGGCCCTAGTCACATCACTACTTACTTTTGTCTTGAATTACGATTTCACTGGTTTGCTTAAAATGCAAGGTTCACATTCCTTGTCTTTCTTGTATGTTCACTTAGGAAAACTAAGTCATGCTTGGTCCATTTTGATAAATTCTCCATGCTAGAATGTCCTAGTCTACGGTGCCACAACCATGCATATATTCATTTTGAGCACTTAAGCAAGAAATATTTTGCATGTGCATCTCATTAAAGTGAATGACATAAACATTGTTATCTCTATATGCAATGAACAAGGTTTCACGCTTTTTATTCTTAACAATGCATTTAGATGATTTAAACATGACATGAAATCTTTTATAACATAATTGACTAATGCTAAGCAAGTTATGTCTCAAGCCATCAACAAGGTAAACATTTCAAATAGACAAAGAATCATTAGCCATTGTGCCAATGCATCGTTATCATCTCCAAATGTAACCTTTCTACCATCAAGCAGTCTTAACTTTATGAATTGACATGCATCTCCGGTCATTTGTCGTGAGCACCCACTATCTAAGTACCATGGGGTGCTCCTCTTCCCATCCTTCAAAACATAAAAAACATTAGATATTGGTACCTAAACTCCCTTGGGTCCTTGAAATTTAGTATCAAATACATCATTGACTTTCCATGCTACTTTACCTACAATAAATCTATTAAGAACACATTTTCCCACATCATGTGATCTATTTCACTTAGAGCATCTATAAACATCATTCAACAACTTCTTATAACTCAATAACTTAGCTCCATAGCATATACCTCTCTTGTTGAGTGCACGCCATTTTGCCACCGATATAATGTTGAACATATCCCAACAATTAGGGAATTTGTCACCGTGGTGGTTAGGTCCTATACTTCTTTCACTAAGGTATCTCTTTCTTTTATGACCTTTTCCAAATCATATTGGAGGTCATTGATGGTATCATTTTGAGACTCAATCATACAAATTGCTACGTTCAAAATCTTTTTGAGTTGTTTGGTCTTTTTTACCCTTTTTTCAACTCTTTTTGGAGTTTATCAATACTAGGCAAATCATTTAATTCATCAACATCATTAGAACATAAAACACTAGAATCATTTACCTTACTTTGTGCCATAAGACAAAGCATAGCTTTCTCATTTTCCGACTCAGAGTCGGAGCTAGATGAAGATGAATTATCCCATATTGCCTTGAAGCTTTTCTTTTCTTTCCTCTTGCCTCCAATCTTCTTGGATCGACAATCGGCTTTGATATGGTCCGGTTTGCCATAATTGAAGCAAACTACTTCACTTGATTTTCCCTTTTGGCCTCCACCCTTTTAATTTCTTTTGTACTTGTCACGCTTCTACATAGATTTGCGGAGCTTTCTTGAAAGCATAGCCATTTCCTCCTCAATTTCATTCTCATCATAAGACTTCCCATCATTTATGATCTCAAACGGTAGGCTAAGAGCTGTCGACTTTGCTGGTGGGCTATTTGCCTTCAATGCTATCTATTTCATTTACTTTTTCTTTGATGCACCACCAAGTGCTTCCAATCTTGCCCTATCCTTTAGCTAAAATTCATGGACCGTCAATTCTCCACATAGAGCATGAAAGATATATTCACCTAGATTTTGCGCCAATTGAGTAGCATACTTCTTTGCATCCCATTCCTTATAAAAACTCTAAGGAATTTGTACACCAAGTTTAATTAATCATAGTTCTTTCCAAATTTCTTGATCTCATTCAAAAGCTTTGTGAAATGAGTGATTGCGATAGCAATATCTTTATCGACTCTAACTCAAAAAGTTTTATAGTGGTCCTCAAGGATCCTAAACTTAGTTTTCTTCATATGAATGGTACCCTCATAGTGCACTTCAAGTCTCTCCTATACTTCATTAGCCGTTCACATGCATTCACTCAGTTAAATTCATTCTCCCTTAGTGCACAAAACAAGTGATTCATGGCTTGATCATTGGATAGCTAAATCCTTATCTCTTTGGGGTGTAGTCCTTTCTCGAATCCCATAAGTGTTTACCTTATGCTCATATGTATACCTTCCTCCTTACTTTCTAATGAGCATAGTTTGGCCCATCAAAATACAGCGGCCTACTCGATGAGTTGCCTTCCCAAAGGCGAGCGAGATCTAATGTTTGAAACCTTGCAAGAAAAAACTCAAAAATATGTTAGTAACACTTTGAACAATAACCCACTCTGATACCAATTGAAACCACACCTAAGTGGGGATGAATTGGGTTTACTGAGAGGTTATTGCCTTTTTAAAACCTTTTAGTGAATTACGATTCTCAACACACACATACACAAAAGTAATAAATATCAATGTAATGCCATAGTTAAGGAGGTAGAGGACATGGAAATGAGAAACAAGATTTATAGTGGTTTGATATAACCGATCTACATCCACTACCTAACCTCCCTGGTTAGGATTTTTAACCCCACTTATATTTACAAGTGTTAAAACCTAAGCTTACAAGCCTAGAATGCCTAATTATAAATTCGGACTTCCCACAATGCCTCTACTAGGCCTTCTTTTGTCGTATATACCACTAAGTCTTACAATCAACAACTTACAAAAATAATTGATAAATACAATGAAAACTAGCTTTACAAAATAAAGTGGCAATAACTTTAATTACTTACAAGCCTCCTAGAGCCTAACAACTATTTTGCATGCGAGTATGATTGTAAACAAGATGATAACTATGCCACTGCTTTTACACCAATCTTAGTCAAGAAACCGACGAAATAAAATCGATTTAAGTGAGTACGATTTCGAAGCCAATGATCAAACAGTTGTGTAGAAAAACAAAATTAAGGCTAAAAACTTGTTCAAATCAATCCTAGCGTTTGAAAAATCAAGCCTTAATCCAAATCACATAAGACTTAATTACGTATTAGTCAGCATTTCGTCCCTATATTCCTCAATCACATGTTACAATATATTATTAAAGTCAAAGTTAAGTAAAATTCCATTATCATGTTATGCGGAAGCTTTCATTTTCCAAAATCCTAAATGTGGAAAACCAGGAAAATACAACATCAAATGCATGTATATAAATATGGGACTAGTCACTCAACCCAATGTACAACCCAAAATGACATAAACAATAATAATACAACAAAAACCGAGACATACGAAATGAGTGAGGATAGTCGTCGAACTACTTTGAGGAAGTCGCCGATCTTCTCCTTCCTTGGTATGTTGCTGCTCGACGGACCTACACCCACCGTCACAAACTAGAAGGTGAGTATAGTCATATTTAAGTAATAACTGGAGAATTTTATGCCACATTTCCAAAATAAACAAATGGTATTTAAAAGCATAAATAGCAAAAGAATAGTTGAATCAAATAATGTAAGTAAATACCACAATAAAAAATATAGAGACTGACACAGACTAAGTTGAGATGATCTACGCCCGGTCGGCGATTAGAACTATCACCTAACCTTTCCTACTACTATATGGAGCTGCGCTGAACATATCTCACACTAATAGCGGAGGTGCGCTTTATGCGTATACATCATTAATCTCATTCTTGTCGACCACCTCGAGTCTCATAACTCCTGTGCCGCGCAAGTGTAATAGTGAGTACCGGAACCCCGGTAGATCCATGTCCCCGTGAACCGCGCATATCTCGTGCAATGGACACTAGATAATCCCTACTTTTTGTTTCAAAAATAAATAATTCCAAATCTCTGGGATTCCAAAAAGAGTTAGGCTACAAAGCCCAAAGGAAATCGAATACAAGTCCAATCTAATCCAACTTATCCTAATAGCATGCTTTTGATCCATTATCTATCAAGAATAACATCAATAGTAGAAATTGGAACCAACGAAACACCTTAAAAGGCATCATGTCTCAATATTCAATCATGAATAGACATAAGAACAACGCGATGTAAGATTACAAGTAGTAATGTCTACAAATAGACCAATAAATCAGTAAGAGAATGAAATGAAATATAGAATTCTCATAGCTTTACTTACAATTCACACACTTGTCTTAGCCTAACCAATCTCTTGACACTCAGAAATGTGTGCCCAAACTCCCGGGATCTCCCCTTACTTCCATGGAGGTGTTTGACAAGTGTTAGAGTGTGTTTACACCTATTTATCGTGTTTAGATAATTTTTGGACTTGGTAGATTTTTAGTACTGGCTGGGTAATTAGCGCACTAATTATGAACAGTAATGCACTAATAGCGACATTAGCTCGCTACCCCGGTCGTCTAGCGCGCTACTCAGTGTTAGCGTGCTAACTTTTGACATTAACACGTTAATGTCGAGCTAATTTACAAATCTAATGCGCTAATTAATATTAGCGCGCTAGATTTTCTACCTAGCGAGCTATGTGCATCAGAACCCAAAATTTTGCACTTCGAATTTTGGGTGTTCGCTACACATAGGCCATGTTTTCGCCTTAGGGACCCTCATACATGCTATATGAGGTCTCTAATACCCATCCCAACACACAATAGCAACAACAACATCAAATTCATGAAATCACCAAGGTTATGGTGTGGAGAGGTTACCTAGCTTGTTGTTCTTCTTCTTCCTCACCAAAGCTTTAATGAATTCACTCTTCTTCACCAAATCCACACCAACAACTCTCTTCTTTCTCTCCTCCTTCAAAGCAACGATTTTGATGAGATAAGAAATGAGAAAATGTTGACTTAAATGGTTATTTGACCATGTTGAGATGTTTAAATGATGGCCATTGATTCATGGTGTGCACACGTTTCTCGAGGCTCATATCATGGATCACCTTGTCCCACTTGTCCCTCAAGTCACCATGGAGTGACTCAACAATTGGACACCTTGCCTCATGATGGGTTAACGCGTGTCACGATGCACATCCAATGCATATTGTTTTATTTCTCCACTATAGGCACATTAATGCTTATATGTACATGTGACCACATTAGCCACTTATAAACCGACATTAATTCACATTTAACTCAAATTAACTCAAATTAATGAAGCTTACCCTATAAGCCGCTACCTCGGTCCCACGTCGAAAAGCGATTCGAGGTACGTCCCCGCTCGTCTTGATACCTATACTCCCGTATAAAATTGACTTAATAGTCTACAAATATACAATACACTAGGCATACATCATAACAAATATAAAATATACCTAGGCCCTTGCCTTAGTCAATGGACATATCATGGTGTGGGTCCCACAGTACGGGTCGTTGATCATGTTTAAGGAAGTAAACACAATTAACAAATTTTGAGCCCTTACAATTCTTCCCAACTAATGAAAATTTCATCCTCGAAATTTAAAAGTCGAACTACCATTTATGCCTTACTCGAATAGGTACGAAAACCTATCTCGCATGTAGTCTTCCCGTTCCCAAGTGAATTCCGTATCATCGTGAAACTGCCACTTGACGAGTACTTTTGGGATAGAACTGCCTCTCGAGTTTTGTACAAATCGATCTAAGATCTGCACAGGCTTCTCCTCATATGAAATATCCTCGCTCAGGTCTATTTGACTCAAATCTACAGTCGCATGATCACCTGCTCTCGACTCAGCTAATCGAAGCATGGATATATGAAAGACTAGATGAGTTCCTGACATATGTAGAGGTAACTCAAGCTCATACGCAACCTTCTCGACCCGTTTCTTAATCCTGAAAGGTCCGATGAATCTCGTTGCAAGTTTACCTTTCACAGTAAACTTCTGAAGACCCTTCCGAGGGGAAACCTTTAAATATACAAAGAACCCCTCAGTGTATGTGAGATCACCACGATATCTGTCAGCATATTTTCGCTATATGTCCTAGGCTCCCTTGAGTTTCTGCGGAATCAGACATACCTTCTCCGTGTGATCAACAACAATCTCAGGCCTCACGGTCTCTCGGTCCTCTGGCTCAACCCAACATGATGGCGAGCGACATGGTATACCATATAAAGCTTTAAAAGGCACCATTTCAATACTGGCCGGATAACTGTTGTTATATGAAAACTCACACAACGGTAGGTACTCCTCCCATGATCCTCCAAACTCCAAAACACAAGCCCGTAACATATCCTCGAGAACCTGAATCAATCTCTTTGTCTGCCCGTCAGTTTGAGGATGAAAAGCCGTGCTAAACTGTAGGCGCGTACCATACTGTACCTGCATACTCTGCCACATCCTGGACGTATACATATCATCTATTTCTGACGTAATAGTCACTGTTACCCCATGCAATCTAATAATCTCTCGCTCGAACAGTATACTCAACTAGTCAAATGTGTAATATGGGGCCACTGGTAGGAAATGAGCAGACTTCGTAAGTCTATCCACAATAACCCAGATGGAATAATGTCCTCCCACTTCCACCGTGGAATAGGAAGAGGCTGTAGCAATCCTCCAGGTCTGTGATGTTCAGTCTTCGCTTGCTGACAAACCCTACAATTCTTGATAAACTTCGACACATCCGACTTCATCCCAGGCCACCCAAAAATGTCTCTTCATGTCGTACATTTTGGTCCTGCCTAGATGAATGGTGAATCGAGAACGGTGTGACTCTAGAAGAATCTCCTCTCGCAGTTCTGGTATTGACGGTATCCACAGTTTGCCCTTGAATCGCAAACACTGGTTAGACGTTTTCGTTCGATCAACAAAATCTGCACTCTGCGTTAACTCACTAAACCTGGAGTACAACCTGTTGGTCCTCTGACACTCTGAGACTCTCTATAGATACGGTCTGTACTCTTATCTGCGCGCAAATCTCAACTCGAGTTTTAGTAGGAACCTCCGCATCTCCAACAAGTATCCTACTCAGCACATCGGTGCCTACATTCCCTTTTTCCGGATGGTACTCCAAGGAAAAGTCGTAATCCTTCAAGAAGTCTAACCATCTTCGCTGTCTCATATTCATATATTTCTGTGTGAAGAGATACTTCAGACTCTTATGATCAATAAAGAATGTAAATTTCTCTCCATACAGATAGTGTCTCCATATCTTCAATGCAAACACTACTGCTGCCAGCTCCAAATCGTGCGTCAGATAGTTCTTCCCATGTACTTTCAACTGTCTGAATGCATAAGCTACTGTACCAGTCCCCTGCATCAACACACATCCCAGACCTCTATGAGAGGCATCAATATATACAGAGAATCTCTGTACAACCTCTGGTAACACTAATACTGGCGCAGTAGTCAATAATCTCTTCAACTGAGTGAACGCCTCCTCACACTCCTCAGTCCACTCAAACCTAAAATCTTTATGGGTCAATCTCGTAAGTGGTGAAGCGATTTTCAAGAAATCCTTCACAAATCTGCGATAATACCCTGCAAAACCTAGAAAACTCCTAATCTTAGTCACGAAAGTCGGTGCTGGCCAATCCATAATTGCCTGAATCTTGGCTGGATCCACTGATACACCTGTTGCTCTGACAACATGCCCTAGAAACTTGACCTCTGAAAGCCAGAATTCACATTTATTGAATTTGGCGTAAAGTCTATGCTCCCTCAAAGTCTGCAACGTCTCTCTGAGGTGTTGTTCGTGATCATCCCTCGTCTTCGAGTATACCAGTATATCATAAATGAAGACTATCAAGAATCGATCAAGAAACGGTCTGATGACTCGATGCTTCAGATCCCTAAATATTGTTGGAGCATTGGTCAGCCCAAACAACATGACTGTGAAATGAAAATGTCCATATCTCGTGCTGAAAGCTATAATGGACCTATCCTCGTCCCTGATCCTAAGCTGATGATATCCTGATCGCAAGTCTATCTTGGAGAAAAATTGTGCTCCTCTCAGCTGATCAAATAAATCGTCAATCCTCGGGAGTGGATATTTGTTCCTAATGGTGACTTTGTTCAACTGTCTGTAGTCGATACAAAGTCTCAAAGTACCATATTTTTTCTTCACAAAAAGGACGGGTGCTCCCCATGGCGACATAGAAGTTGTGATGAATCCCTTCTGTCCTAAATCCTGAAGCTGAGTCTTCCTCTAGCTCTCGTGGTGCCATCCGGTATGGTGGTATGAAAATTGGTTTAGTACATGGTACCAACTCGATAATGAAATCAATCTCTCGTGGTGGTGGTAAACCAGGTAAATGCTTCGGAAACACATCAGGAAACTCTCTCACCAGCGGTATATCTTCCAGCCTAGGTCTTCGACTTCTGGCATAGTGTATAGCGAGATCAACGCCTCCATCTCCTCACTAGTCGTATGTCGACCTCTAGTACCTTCTGTCCTCACTGAACTACCTTTATAGGTGAATGGTGGACACCGTGGGATCTCAAATATCACTGTCTTACTAAAACAGTCGATATGAGCGCGGTATCTGCTAAACCAGCCATCCCTAAGATCGCATTAAACTCCAAACATTCGAGGACTCTAAAGTCAGTAGGTAATTCTACCCCATCTATCTCAACCAAACATCCCTCAACAACACCATTAGTGTAAACCTAATCTCCGGCTGCAGTACTCAACCTCAAATATATGCTAAGCCTAACAGGTTTCAACCATAGGATGTCTATCATGCGACCAACAATAAAAGATAAGGTAAAGCCAGAATCATATAATGTATATAAATCTCGACAGCAAATAGAAACCATACACTCAACGAGACCTCGCGTGGCGTCGGCACCTGGCTGGGCTACCATGTGAACCTCCTATCGGGCCTGCTGTGCGTACACTACTGTAGGATGCGGGCATTTCCTCACTATGTGTTCGACCTGTCCACATCTCTAGCATGTCAACCTTCTGCGCTGTCCCTGAGTCTAAGATTTACCCTATGCCTGATACTGACCATGTCTCTACGACTTGCCGGTCTTTATCTAGTATGTCGGCTTCTGCCTCTACATCGGCCTCTGCCACCCTGCGGCTGCTGCCGTGAAACCTGTGGGGTGGGAACTGTAGGAACAACATGAGTTGGTAAGGCTAGTCTGATGGGAGGTGGCAATGAAGTCTGCCTACGGAGCTCTGTACTGGAGCAATGGATGATACAAGAGGTACATACATTGGGTGAGTGGCTGTCCCCAAACCCTGAGAACCTCGGTTCCATCCTCTTGCTCCCTTACCCCTCTGTCTCAGTCTCTCAAACTCCATGGCATGTTCTGCAGACAAAACTGGACCCGATGCTCTACTATCAGCAACTCTGCCCAAATAGTATGTCTCATGTGCTAGGGCTTGCTCATAGATCTCGGTGAGTGTCTTCACGCCTGAACTGACGACGTAATACCCAATATCGGGCCTGAGTCCATCACTGAATTGGTACACATCCTCGAACGCGTCTCTCACTAAGTCCCTAGCAAACTGGTGCAGATAATCATATATGTCCATGTAGTGCATCGCAGGCTCCTTTGGCCCTTGTCGCAAATCAATAAACTCTCTCCGCAACCTCTTCATGACTGATGGTGGAAAATACTGCTTATAAAACTTCTTCTTAAATGCATCCCATGTCTCAAACTCTCCATGAGTAGCCACTGTCATACGCCACCACACGTCGGCGTCTCTAGAGAGAGTATATGATGAGATCTCTGCTCGAAGTCTATCCTCGATCTTCAGTATCCTATGGAGCTTCTCCTGAGACAAAATCCATTTCTTTATCTTCTGGAAGTCTCATACGCCATCGAAGTAGACTGGTTTGAATATGATGAAATCCTTCACCAGCTGAACTTCCACTGATGTCTGGAAGATGCAGGCGTGGGAGACGCATCGCTCACTGTCTCCACCACTGGTGCAGTTACGGCCATCGGCGCTGCTAAAGCTACAGTCGCAAGTGCTGACGCCTGACAGTTGGTGTAGCAGTCGTAGGAGTCGATGTCGATGCCGGTGGGGCAAAACGAGCTGTCATCAATGCGATGAAATCGGTCAACTACTGGCCCTGAGCTGTCACTCGATCAGACAACCTCTTTAAATCCTCCGCAATAGTAGGAGGTTGACTGCCACTAGGCTCTGCATCTCCTCCCCCTCGTGTATCAACCATCGAGGTCTGCAATAAGTAGCGAACATGAATCAGCTTCTACATGACACAATGCATACGTATATATCTCTACATATAGAAAGTAGCAAGTACATATAAGAAATCCCCATCTCACTTTCACTTACTTCCCAACTAATGACTTATAGCACAGGTCATTTGGTTTCCACAACTAAGGTTTGTTTTTTATCCAAATAAGTCTCTAAACCTATGGCTCTGATACCAACTGTGACGACCCCTTCCACAAAACAGGGCACCGCCCGACCTAACCTAGAAATCAAGCCTTAATCCAAATCACATAAGACTTAATTACGTATTAGTCAGCCTTTCGTCCCTATATTCCTCAATCACATGTTACAATATATTATTAAAGTTAGAGTTAAGTAAAATTTCGTTATCATGTTATGCGGTAGCTTTCATTTTCCAAAATCCTAAATGTGCAAAACCAAGAAAATACAACATCAAATGCATGTATATATATGGAACTAGTCACTCAACCCAATGTACCTAAAATGACATAAACAATAATAATACAACAAAAGTCGAGACATACAAAATTAGTGAGGAGAGTCGCCGAATTGCTAAGAGGAAGTCGCCGATTTTCTCCTTCCCTGATCTGCTGCTGCTCGACGGACCTACACCAACCGTCACAAACTAGACGGTGAGTATAGTCATATTTAAGTAATAACTGAAGAATTCTATCCCACATTTCCAAAATAAACAAATGGTATTTAAAAACATACATAGCAAAAGAATACCTGAATCAAATAATGCAAGTAAATACCACAGTAAAAAATGTAGAGACTGACACAGGCTAAGTTGAGATGATCTACGTCTGGTCGGCGGTGAGAACTATCACCTAACCTTTCCTACTACTATATAGAGCTGCACTCAACATATCTCACACAAATAGTGGATCTGCGCTCTTCGCGTATATATCATCAATCTCATTCTTGCCGACCACCCCGAGTCCCATAACTCGTGTGATGCGCAAGTGTAATGGTAAGTGCCGGAACCCCGGTAGACCCATGTCCCCGTGAACCGCGCATCTCTCGTGCAATGGACACTAGATAATCCCTACTTTTTGTTTCAAAATAAATAATTCCAAATCTCTGGGATTCCAAAACAAGTTAGGCTACAAAGCCCTAAGGAAATCGAATACAGACCAATCTAATCCAACTTTTCCCAATAGCATGCTTTTGATCCATTATCTATCTAGAATAACATCAATAGTAGAAATTGGAACCAACGAAACACTTTAAAAGGCATCATGTCGCAATATTCAATCATGAATAGACACAAGAACAACATGATGTAAGATTACAAGTAGCAATGTCTACAAATAGACCAATAAATCAATAAGAGAATGAAATGAAATATAGAGTTTTCATAGCTTTACTTACCATTCACACGCTTGTCTTAGCCTAGCTGATCCATCGACACTCCGAAATGCGTGCCTAAACTCTTGCGATCTACCCTTAGTTCCCTGGAGGTGTTTGACAGGTGTTAGAGTGTGTTTACACCCATTTATCGTGTTTAGATCATTTTTGGACTTAGCTGATTTTTAGTACTGGCTGGGTAATTGGCGTGCTAATTGTGAACATTAACGCGTAATTGCCATAATAGTGCTACCCCAGCTGTCTAGCGCGCTACTCAGTGTTAGCGCGCTAACTTTTGAGATTAGCGCGCTAATGTCGCGCTAATTTACAGATCTAGCGCGCTATGTGCAGCAGAATCCAAAATTTTGCACCTCGAATTTCGGGTTTTTGCCATACATAGGCCATGTTTTCGCCTTAGGGACCCTCATACATGTTACATGAGGTCTCTAACACCCATCCCAACACACAACATCAACAAAAATATCAAATTCATGAAATCACCAAGGTTATGGTATGGAGAGGTTACCTAGCTTGTTGTTCTTCTTCTACCTCACCAAAGCTTCATTGAATTCACTCTTCTTCACCAAATCCACACCAGCAACTCTCTACTTTCTCTCCTCCTTCAAAGCAACGATCTTGATGAGATAAGAAATGACAAAATGTTGACTTAAATGGTTATTTGACCATGTTGATATGTTTGAATGATGACCATTGATTCATGGTGTGCACACGTGTCTCGAGGCTCATCTAATAGACCACCTTGTCCCATTTGTCCCACTTGTCCCTCAAGTCACCATGGAGTGACTCAATAATTGGACACCTTGCCTCATGGTGGGTTAACGCGTATCTCGATGCACATCCAATGCATATTGTTTTATTTCTCAACTATAGGCACATTAATGCTTATATGTACATGTGACCACATTTGCCACTTATAAACCGACATTAATTCACATTTAACTCAAGTTAACTCAAATTAATGAAGCTTAACCCATAAGCCGCTACCTAGGTCCCACGTCGACACACGACTTGATGTACGTCCCCGCTCGTCTCGATACCTATACACCCGTATAAAATTGACTTAATAGTCTACACATATACAATACACTAGGCATATATGACAATAAATATAAAATATACCTTGACCCTTACATCGGTCAATGGATATATCACGGTGTGGGTCTCATAGTACGGGTCGTTGATCCTATTTAAGGAAGTAAACACAATTAGCAAATTTTGTGTCGTTACAATATCTTAGTGAAATTATTGAATTTTTAATGCTTCTGCTTTTATTGAATATATATATGATAATAAAAAGGCAAAATTGATTTAATTAAGAAAAAAACAGTAAAATCAAGCTAGCGATTTCCTATCAATTCTAGTTTGTATTGGAACTCGCTAAGAAAATCGACAACGATATGCAAAATTTTCAATACTACTTTGAGTCGGTGATTTCTTATCGAATCAAGTTTACAACTACAAATCGATGGGAAAATCGTTGAGTGACAGAGACTCCTTCCAGCGATTTCTTCAGTGATTCCTCTACGAATCCATGTAAACCCTGATTCGCTTGGAACAAATTCGAGTTTTTAAAAATAGAAACTCAAAATAGCCAAATTTAAATCCTTCACACTCACAAACCATTGCAACCTTTCGATCAAGCGATTAATTTTTTTCTAGATTCAACCTTTCAAAGCTTAATTTTAGTATATTTAAGTGATTCCCACCTCAATCACCACACATTTAACCCAAAACGTGGTGAGTTTTGAGACTGTAGCCACCATGGGCATGAGCAATAGGGTTCGAATAGGAGTTTGGGAGATTTCTAGAGAAGTAATCTTGAGTTTAATACTTGAAAGAATAACTTTCAAGAAGGTAATCAACTAAAACTCTAACCGGATGAAATTTTTGGTTTTTAATCGTTTTTGGATTGATTATTAGGATAGAAACTCAATTTCGAAAATTTTAATTTAAAATAGTTTTAATATCGAATTCTTTCTATTATAATACTAGTATGGTGGTGATGTGATGATTCATTTATTACTATCAAATTCTCGAACTATTTTTCATATATGGCGAGTAGATTGAATTTTATAAGCAAACTAGTTTGAGACTAAGTTTGAAATGCGTTTGGGGGGTTTTTGTAAATATTTATCGACTGATTTGAGTTACATACAAAGTTTTTTTTTCCTAATACAATTTTATCGACAACTTTCACATAAATTTCAAACTCTAAATTTCAAATAGCTTTTCCTGATGATTTCTTATTCTCAATCAATAAGTTGAACTTTATCAAATACTTTTTTTTTTCAAATTTGGTCCTAAATGATTTTACAAGTTTATTTTCTTACCAACAATATTTCAAATGGCTAGAGGTGGTAATGGTAGAAATTCACGAGAAGAGTAGGGGAAGGGAAAGTTAGTAGAAAAATCAAAAACAAAATCTAAAGTTTCCTAAATCCAACCCATATCAATATCTTTCAACATACCTAAGATTAGACAGCTAAGAGAACCTACTCAAACCTCTTCATTTAGTTACAACATTGAGAATGATTATGTGGATGAGGAGGACGTAGATGAAGTTGAACAAGAGATACTGATAGGAGAGAGAAACTATGAACTGGGAAAAGAATATTTTGTCAATGAGAAGGCTTACGAAAAACTTAGGAATGATGTAATTAAAGATGGTAAGTTGATCTCGGAAAGGGGATTTAATGTGAAGAACGAATTTAAGTATTGGCCTAGGATCCTAGATATCATAGAGACAAGAAACTCGAGTTTACTGACTAGGGACTACAACTACCTAGACCTAGAGGATGTTCCTAGTGAACGAGGTTGTGAAGCTTTAGTGAGAGAATTTTAGACCAATGCATATGAAAGTGAAAGTAAGACCGAGTCCCGAGTTTGAGGAAGGACAATGAGCTATTTTACTGTAAGAATAAATATGTATTTGGATTATCGGAGTTTCATAAAAAACAAAATGACGAGTACCCCAAACCCGAGTATGGAATTTTGTAACATATACCCACCAAGACAATATGGGGAGGTTTAGAGGCAATCCATAGAGATGAATTTATTTTTGACAAAGAGAGGTATCCCAAACACATAACCACCTAATTTTTTAGAAAGGCTACTAAAGCTTGATGTTATTTCATCAACATCAGCTTATAACCAAGCCTTCAATATTATGAAATAGTGAATTACAAGGCAGCCCTCTTTACCATATTGTCATGGGATTAAGATACTTGGATGTTGGCAAAATCATTTATAAATCTATTAGGAGTGTCATCACCACCAAGAAGAATGATGGACTTTACTTCCCCTTGATGATTATGGCCTTTTGGAGGATGGACTAAGTGAACATTGCATGCCTCTACATGGATGTATTACCGAAAAATACCATCACTGATGAGGTTATAGGGAGATATGGCAGAGTGAATACTTACGAAGACACAGAGGGTGAGAGAGAGAAAGAGCTGAGATAACGAGAAGAGAAACCGAGTAGAGAAGCAAAATCAGAGACGAAACGAGGAGAATCTAGGAAGAGAAGTCAGGAGCTAGAGATTATCTAACCGTAGAGCATCCTGCTAGAGATTGTGACGGATTATACATGGAAGAATCAAAGTTGGCTTTCATCGGTGCAACTTTGCGCAGTCAGATGACGACTATTTGTAATCAAAATATGGTGTTTGAGAACCAGAGAGCCTTAGAATGAAGCATCCACAGAAAGGAGCATAGAATGTCCAAGAGAAACATATGTCAAGGAGGCATAGAGGTTCCTGTACCTTCTACACAAATGAGATTACCACTTAGCAGTAATCTTGATATTCTAAAATTGCCAAATCAGGAATACCATCTCTACGTCCCCGCTGTGAGCTACTAATCCCAAAGGATTGATCCAGTGGAAGATGATGACGATACGACTTCTAGATGCTGACATTGATTTCTTTTTTCTATTTTTCTTTGTCTCTGAGTGATACTGTGAGAATTAACTTATGTGACTCAGGTAGTGGTGATATTATTTGTATTTCTTAATGATTCATTGTTTTAATGGTGATATACTCTGTGATACATTCTATTCAATGCTTGGGTATGATATTTAATTCACTTGTTATATAATGGTGATGTTTATTCATTAAATTTTTATGCACTATTTCTAATTATGATTTTAAGTTAACTTAATTTCTCAATTGTCATATTTATTTTATTTCATCAATTCTTTTGTACTTCACGTGGTATGTTTGTTATATTGAATACCGAACTTTACTTTTAAACCTTGAGGACGAGGATTAATATGTGTTAAGGGGTATTTTAGGTGAAGTATGACATTGATGGCAAAAAAAGAAAGAAAGGTAGAAGAAAAAGTACATAATTTTTTAATCCAATATTCAAGTAATTTTCACATTTTTTTTTGAAATCAAGCAAGTATGAATTTTGTTTTTTCTTTATTTTTAGTTAGGAAAAGAATGAAATGAATATATAATAGATCTTAAATTGAAGTGATGTTTTACTACCCAAGTTAATTTTATAATAGAAGGAATTAGTTTTATACCCTTTTTTGATTAAATTTGCTGCTAGATATGAACACTAAATTCAATACCTTGTGTTAATCATAATAATGGGTAAAAGTTCAAAACAATGGTGCAAGATGAACAAGATAAATTTCTATGAATCTTATGATACAACAGCTATTGATTAAATATTTTTGTGATATATATAAAGCTATTATGCCACAATTGAAAGAAGAAATAGGTTAGAAACTAATGAATTTTTATAAGTCAGAAAGAATACTCTCTTCAATTTTGGTGAACAGTGAGAAGTGTAACAAAATTCTTTAAAAAATTAATATATAAAAAGTCCTATGGATTCCAATGGAAATGGAGAAGGGACTCAGAGGCAAAAGTAAAAGAAATATGTGAAAAAGAAATAATTAGAATGGAGTAAAAAAAAACAATATTGAAAGATGAAAAAGATGGATGTTCTTAAACTATTCAAATGAAAAGATTTAACTCGAGTGCTTGAAGCTAAAGTTGAATGAAATATTTCTTAATCTAATATGTTTTAAATAACATATTTATTGGTATCTTTGCAAAATTCCTATTGATTTTGATTGTGGTACTATTATAAAGTATTTTAAAAAAATTGATAATCTAGTGATTTTTGTGTTTTGAGATTCTATAGTAATTATCATAAGCTTGATGTTTGTCAGTGGAGATTGAGAAAACCTATGATGTGCGCTAGCCTTGACAATAAATTTTAATTCCAAAGAAGTTTTACATTAGGTAGTTGAGTTATCGTTAAGGGATGTTTTGATTTTACTAAATCATTCTATTCTATCATAACTTTCATTTACTTGTGGGTAATAAGAAAATCACTTCAACATTTAAAACTTATTTAAAGTTAAAATGAATTAGATTGAAATAAGTAAATAAAGAATGAAAAAAAAATATGATTAAGAGTATTCATTTGCTCGGGACAACGAAGTGCAGAGTTTGGGGTATTTGACAAGTCAATAATAAGACACATTTTATAATGTAATTTAGGATGATTTTAGACATAAATGATGATATTAGACTAGATATTCTCTTGTTTTTGTGATTTCAGGTTTTAATTAGGTAAATGAAGAAATGAAAGAAAAAAAAAAAGAAAAGCAAAATAGTCATCTGGAAAAATACACCAGCGATTTGAAATAACACTAGGAATTGCCATATAAATCGACAATAGAAAAAAGTCAGCAAATCCACAGTGAATTAGAGAATGAACTATAAATCACAAGCTGAATTGGTGGAGCTCTGAGAGATAAACTCAGTGATTTGCTCAGCGATTTGTGTATAAGTTCGAAATCACTAAGAAATCGCTGAGCTCGATTATGGGTTTTTTAGTTTAGCATGAAGAATTTGAGTTTATCTAAGATATGTATACGTAGGGAGACTATAAAAAATGCCAAAGAGCTTCGAAATAACTCTCTCCTTCTCTCCAACTTTATTCTTTTTTGCTTTCCTTTTGCTCTACATTAGTTCTACTGTATATGTTTGAAGATACTTTGGAGCTTTGATTTATATTAAGGTATTTATTCATTCATTATGTCTTTTAATTATATTTATGCATTGTTTATTTCAAGCATGAATTACTAGTCTATCAATCTAAATAAACCCTAGACAATGTAGTATATTTTGGATTGCTAGATACTTATAATTAAGGAATCATGTGCTTAATGCTTTAAATCTATGCATACACGTCAATCACGGAATTAAATATTTCTTTTTGCATAGTACAACTAAATAAGATTATTATTGCATGCATAGCTGCAAATGTGTTATGTGGTAGTAAGATTCTAAATCTATGTCCATAGTTATTGACAACAATTATAGAGGTAGTAACTATGATTAATCTATAGGGCATTTCCCGAGTGGATGTTCTAGATAATTGTGTTCTAAGTCGTTTATTATGTGGCTTTAGTAATATTGGCTTAGATTAGTCTTGATCTTCATTGAATTTAATGTTATCGTATTTCTATGGTGTTGCGTTTTATCCAATGGGTAGATTTTCAATGATAAGAATGAGGCATTTCCATTGAATTAAGAAAAATTGGTGGCTGGCTAAAGGCTATTTACTTATTATGAAGTAGGGCTTAATGATTCTAAGATTCAATGTTTTATGATTATAACTATAGTATGAATTGATATTATGTTATAGTGTTTGAAAATAATCGAAATATATTTTATTGTTTAGTGGGGGTTTATTTAGATGTTTATTTATTTATATTGAATTGAATTTGAATATTATTTAATTTAGTTTGAATTTGAATTGTTTAGATTAATTTAGTTATTTTGGTTATTTAAGTTAGTAATCATAATTGTTAGTTTTTAATATTTTAATTCCCGTTTAATTAGATTAACTAAATTATTAAAAAAAAAGAAAAAAAAACTTTCCTTTGAGATTTCAAAAATCATTGTGGAGATAATATCTCATTTACCGCTACTACAAGTTAATAGTAAAATATGAGAAATTATTATGAACGCTTGACACATGTCATACTGTAAGGATAATGAAAACCCACAAAATTTATAAGGGGTAATCAACACAAAGTCAATGGGATGAAACTTAAAGACTGCACGTTAGAATAAGTCAAACTTAAAGCTTTTCCTTTAGTATTGACAAATCAAGTACAAGATAGGTTGTTTTATCTTCCCCAAGATTCGATAACCATATGGACTCAAATGTTAGAAGCTTTCCTAGATCAATAAATGCCTGCAAGAAAAATTAATACTTATATAAGACAAATCACAGTCATGAAAATGAAAGATAATGAAAATTTTAATGAGTTTTGGGATAGATTTTAAAGATTAGTTTTATCTTGTCCACAACACGGATACACCCAAAGAGCTTTATTAAAATACTTCTATGAATGACTAAATCATTTTGAACAAAGACTATTAGATACCATGTGTGGTGGATCATTATACGATGTTACACCAACTCTAGTAAAAGAAGTTATTAATAAGATGGCTAAACAATCTAAACAATATGGTGAAAATACTGATACAAAAAGAAAGAGAGTTTATGAAGTTAATAATAAATCAAGCAATGAATTTGACGAAAATTTTAAGAATTATCTAACATGTCTTACCTACTATTAAAAGATAGATCAAATCAACTTAAACCATGTGGATTTGGTAACGAATTTCCAGTCCTACGATTCATGTCCTACTTTACAAGAAGATAACAACGAAGAAGTCAATGCGGTTATGAATCAATATTCTGGTTATCCTAGAAATCAATATAATAACAACAATTATTACGATGGATAACCAAATTCAAATCTTAGCTATTGTGCACAAAATCAAAATTGTACCACTTATAGACCGAGAGCACCCACATAACTTACACCAATGCAACAATCTCAACAAACTATTCATCCTACGTAACCAAATTTAGAACAAATATAACACAACTTTATGACCTAAAGTCATCATAACTTTACAAAATTTCTCAAAATGAAGTTAAAACTGATACATATATTAAAAAGCTGACAAATCAATTAATTTAAATGACTTTACAAATCAATAAGTTAAGGAATCAAACCATAGGAAGTTAAAACTGATACGTATATTAACTTTACAAAATTTCTCATCCACATAGAGGATAACCAAATGAGTCTCATTCCTCTAGATTATGGAAGTATGATATGGTTCAATGTGATCTCATGATAACCATATGATGCAAAGTATCAGTGACTCCAACCCCTCAAGCATAATATAATATTCTCCCCTATAACCACGGTATAGTAAACACTATAGGAGACTCAAATCGCCCTTATCCTCCCCACCGATGTATGCATGTACAACAAATAATGCAATTTCAAGGATCAATACAATTTTTACGAAATTTACAATCATACAATGTAAGGGTTCATATGAGATTTACTTAACCTTACAAACAAAATATCGTCAATCTTTGTGCCCCATGTCAAATTGTACACATGGGGTTCCAATTGTCGTCCTACAATTCATTTATAAGTTTGGCGAAATTCCACAACTATTGCACAATTTTTTCTCAATTTATTATTTTTTATTTAGGCCTCGATTCGACGACCCTGGAATCATTGACTCCAAATTGTGGTTCGACATTGAAAATTAACCTAGACTAAGCTTCAAAAAAATTTAACAATTTTGGATATTTTTGATGTCGTAACATGCATTACGAGGCAAAATACCTGATATAAATCCTCGAGAAAATCACAAAATCCTCGTTTCTTATAAAAATCCCCAATTTTCAATTGATTTGTCAAAACATCCCTTTTTCTGAACTTTCCCAAATTTCGATGGATTTTATTTTATTTTTTCATTTTTCAAAGGCCTTTTTTTTAAATATATGGGAAGGGTTTAATCCATGAACCGGGCTCGTTTGACTCAACAGAGTTGAACCCGGTACGAATCGGTTTGGGGTTATCCCATTTCCCCATCTTGAAATGAAATAGAGAAGCTTTTGCTTCTCTGTTTCGTTCTCAAATAATTTCTCATCAAAGGTTTGGGTAGCTATATCCCCCCATGGCTAAACATCCAGTGGAGATGAGCCCCTCTGGTTCATCTTCTTACTCGGGTCATCTCCCTTCCCAACAGCTTTGTCCTTTTTTCGATTACTTGTTTTTTTCTTCTTTCTTAATCGATCCCCACTATTTCTCGTAACAAACAATAACAATAACAACCTCAATCACCTCTCTCAATTTAAAACCAATACCTTATTTGATTTACATTCCTTAAATAAATAAAAAGTTTTCTATTAACTCACTTTTAAACTGCCATAAACACCTAACTCACGACTCATCTTCTTTATCGATCTCAAGGTCATTAACGAGAGAGAGATAGAGCAAGTGAAATCACACTAAAGAAACGAAAAGGAGTGTAACCATAGTAAGAGAATGTAGAAGATGAAGATTGACAATGATGAACACACTAAGTCGATACCCTCTGTTCAATTTCCAATTTTGACAAAAAGAATGACCAATATGCCTTTTGAACGTTATCAACAACAATACAAAATCAATACCCTTTTGGGTCATTTGCCATTTTTCTATTATTCTTCGTATTCATCTTTTGAATTATTGTTGAAATTAAACCCAGGAAAGTACCCTAATTCTGCAAAAAATTGATGAATTTATTCTGAAACTCCCAAACTACCTATCATGCACATAAATCAAGGTGCGGGACCCACGACAGCTAGTTAAGTCAATTTAACTTAAAATTCAAATTTTTAAACTTAAATACCTTTATTTTTTACAAATCTCGAAACGAAAGTTCAGACTAACATTTTAACTTTCTTGGAACTCATTTCAATACGTATCTCAAGATAAAACCCACGAATATATAGTTTACTCAATTTATTTGAATTTCACAAAATTAACATAATATATATTACACAACACTAGGCAACCATCACACAAAAGTAAAATTACCTATAAATCTCATTTCACCAATCCTCAACTCCTAATTTGCAGCCTAAACCATAATTAGGGTTTATTAATCTCTGATTAGCCATAATTATTTGTTTTAAATTTTTGCGATTTGGCATTTCTTCCTCTACCTAATGTCCCTCCGCTTATGAAGGATCAGGTAGTCATTGCGGTTACAAATGTTAACGACACTCAATGGGTTAGGGTAAGTTTCTTAAAGATTGTTTCAAATGTCGGATATTTAATCCTTATTCTATTTTGAACTCGCAATGTGGTGGGTTACTCATTCCTTATTTTATTTGGTACTTCCAATTGACTTGTCATATTCAAGCATAATGCACCGGTTCCCCCCGTATACCCATCCCTAAATAAGAATGAACCTATATAAAGAGAGTTACATAAGTAGTGGAAAGACAATTACAAAAGCAAGGCACAAGATAACAAAATCGCAAGTAATGATCTAAAAATACGTACCACAAGAAAAGTTAGGTACCACACAATCTGTGACACTTTTGCCCTGGTGCCTGACCCAAGTTGATGGTAAAAGTAAGCTAGACCGGCAACGCCTAATGTGTAAGTCCCAACCTTATCCATGTTTTCTAGAACCTCTAGTAATGAAAAAAAAACTCATGACCCACTCTTATCGGCAAGTAAGCAGGTACAATGCACGTTCAGTGCATTCCACGCTAGGGTACGTAAAAGAACTTGAAGTACTGGTGGACTTGGGTGGGCAAAAATTACTGTTCAGCCAAGCTAATCGCAACGTGAGACCACTTATATAGTTAACATCTTCCTCTATTTCGTCAATAGTAAACCCAAGCAAATTGGAAACAATCTTGATCGCCTCCATGAGAGACTTATTTGTGTAACGGCCGAAATTCTCAACCGTAACCACCTTGTGTACTACGCGATGTTCAATAGAATGCTCATGTCCTTGAGCGTCATGGAAATTTCACTAAAAAGTTGGTGAAATGTATTGGTCACTAGTTGCCATCGATCGACAAAAGCTGAGATCACCTCCTTATTTCATTTCCTATAGGAGCAATCTATGAGTGGAGCCAACGCAGACCACTGAATGATTATCTGTAGTCCCTGAGAGTCGGGGTGGAAATAATACAAATCCCACTCAGCTATTTGAGCCACATAGTTGATGCACTTAAGCAACAGTCGATGTTGTAATAAAAGATTATTCATAAATACATTATCATATACGAATAGCAAAAATTATAATTTGATTGAAAAACAAATGACACTTTGCCAAAAGTACATACATCACCCTCCCAAATTGATGTTGTAACATGATCCTTAAAACTTTTCAACAGAGAGAGGTCAATAGGGCCGCTAGGGAAAGGAGCAGATGGGTCATGTTTGGGCTCCATAACATTCGGACCGACACGACCACTTGCTTTTCATTGGGATATAGTGGTTTCTTCCTACTCTACCGTGCTCGCCTTGTGAGTACGACTGGTTGCTTTGTCCCCACCAGCAGCACCGCTACTACTTTAGGTCCGTACAGGGACATGATAGGCCTAATCTTGGACATCATCCCTTAAAGATCGACATCCGCGTACACCCTGATTCTAAGTAGCTTGTTGCTTATCTTTTTGATAAGATGCGGTCTAGGCCCTCATTTTGCCACGGTCAGTAGGAGCATAAGGACTAGCAGATGCTGCCGCATCAGACCGATGTTGTGCTCTTGTGGGCTCACCATCGACTTCATGCTTGGAAATAGTAGATTTACCTCAAGCCATATCTAATAAGAAAATATATTGTAAACACATAGAACCTTGTTAAAAAAACATAAAAAACCACTTATAACAGTGTTTCGGTAACACATAATTGAAACTTAAGGTTATGTATCGGTATCAAATTACCTAGACCTAAAGAAAGGTCTCGGCATATACTCATCGAGACTAGACCAACAAACACAAAAATATGAAGTGTCAGTAGCATTACACTAAGACCAAAAAAGGTAGTCTCGGTTACCAATTATAGAGACGTAATGAAGGTATTCATTATTTAGGTGTTGATTGACTCCAACCATGACATGCTTATTAGTCTCAAAAATATATTTCCAAGATAAATTGAGCACATCACAACACTGTGTGGCCGATTAGTACGAGGTTTTCAAGAAAACCAGTTATTGCCACATTTTCATGGCAGACAACAAAGAAAACAAATCAAATAAACATAAAATTGAACATAAACATGAACATAACTCAATTTCCATATCGATTTCACATTAACCCAACATCTAAAATTGTTCCACAAACACTAAATCGCCAAAAACTTCCACTGGCCAAATAAACCCTCATAGAACTCGAGAACTCGAGAAATGCATAAACCGCACAAATCTACGGGAGAGAACAAAAAAAATGTAAAGATTCGTTAAAAAAAATCTCCAAATCACGATGACAAAGAGAGCAAAATAAATGAAAATAAGGTTTCAAACCTTTTTTTATTGAAATCGATAGGGTGCCTCAATAAAAAGGATTTAGGGGCATTTTGGTCTAATTTCAAGGTGCCCTGACAAATTCAATGGGTGCCTTTGTAAATGGGGTGCTCTGAGTAATGAATGGGGTGCACATAGCGCGAACCATTCTTTTTTTATGAAGGATGAGGCCTTAAGTTTTCTTTAGATTCTGAGAATTCTTTCGAAACTTCATCATAATTTGATAACTCCGTAATTGATTTTAATAAAGGTTCAATGATTTCTATTTTCTTAAATGCTTCAGAAATGTCTTCTTTTATTTCTTCCATCCTTGCATCCGCTAATCGGTTCGAAATGGGAGAAATACAATACATATCTTCATAAAATTTTTAAAGAGTCTTACCATCTTTCTCTTTCTCAATTATTTCAAAAGTTTGTAATGATTTTTCATAAGCTTAATCTAGCTAAATACCATGGGTATATCCTTTTATGAAAAGGTGTACATTTTAATTGTTCAACCATCCATTCTTTAGTGGGAATGACATTAGCCGTCATCTCTTCTTTTTTTTCCTATTATTTTCTATACTTTCTTTTTCTTTTTACCTCTCATAGGTACCTTTTCTCGCATATACGTTTCTTTTTCATAATAACAAAATAAAGCATTAACTTGTTTTTTATTATTAGCTTAAATTTATCCTTTAGTTTGATTACCCAACTTATTAATTTGTAGGATGGTCTGATTCAATTGATTTTCAACTCATTAATATACATATCAGTTTTAATTTGTTTTAGAGAAATTTGTGTAAAGTTTTGATGACTTTGAGTAATGAAATTAAGTAATATTTGCTCTAAATTTGGTTGCATAGGTTGAACCATTTATTGTGGCTACTGAATCGTGTGTATTGTATATGTGCTATTGGTCTATAAGTAGTATAATTTTGATTTTATGGACCATAGCTAAGATTGGGATATAGTTTCCTAGTGTAGTAACTATTGTTATTATATTGACTCCTAGTGGGACTAGAAAACTGGCTCATAACCGCATTAACTTTTTCAGTATTATCTTCATGTGAAGTAGGACACACATTCGTAGGATGTGTAACTTCATTATCAAATTCGTATGATTTCACTTGGTTTAATCTATTTTTTAATAGTACCTTGACCATGCTAGATAATTCGTTAAATTTTTTGTCAACTGTATCACTTCTTTTATTATTAACTTCATAAAGTTTCTTTTTTGATGTTTCAGTCATTTCACTATATTTCTTAGCTTGATTAGCCATTTTATAAATAGCTTATTTTGCTAAAGTTGGTGTTATATCGTATAATGATCCACCACATACAATATCTAATCATTTTTGCTCAAAATGATTAAGTCCTACATAGAAGTATTCTAATAAAGCTCATTGCTTATATCCATGTAAGGGACAAGAAGAAATTAATGTTTGAAATCCACCTAAAAACTCATTAAAATTTTTGTCATCTTTCATTTTGATGAGTGTGATTATTCTTAAATAGGAACTAATCTTTCTTGCAGGCATATCTAGGAAAACTTATAACATTTGAGCCCATGTAGTTATTGTATCTTGAGGAAGAGAACAACAAATGTTGTGTTTGATCTTTTAATGCAAAAGGAAAAGCTTTAAGTTTGATTTGTTATAACGTACCATCTTTAGGTTTCATCCCATTGAGTTTGTGTTTGTATTCCTTTAAAAATTTATGGGGGTCTTCATTATATTTACCATATAAGCTAGATAGAGCACTAATGAATCTAAATCTAAGTTCAAATTAAGGAAATTGCTCGAGATAGGCAATATACATTAGTTCATAAGATGTGATATTTTGGTTGGCAAGCCAAAAAGTAAGTTCTCTATTGTCAATATTATTATTAATATTATTAATATCTTTATTGGCTTCTATTATGGTAGCTTGGTGTTTCGTATGTTGTTGTTGTCTTAAATTACAATTGAAAGTCTTATCTACTTTAAGATCAAACAGATTTAAAGATCATGTGGAATTAGAACGACAAAGTGTGTAAACCATACAACGACTAAAACTCATAAGAAATAATGTAAAAATCCCCGACAACAGTGCCAAAAACTGACACGTATCAAGGATGTACAATGAGTTTCCCATATATCCTTATAGTTTATAGTATTGATAAGTGGGATCATTTCCACAGGGATTTTGCAAACTTCTTTGGGAAAAAGTCTTCGAAGGGTTTTATTATTTCTTTACTTTAATTTAATTAAATTGAGAATTAGAAATTACTTAATCAAACTATATCAATCAATTAAACTAATGAAACTAACTTAATCAATACAAATCAAATTCACTAAACTCAAATCAATTCAATTCGATAGAAAATGAACATCTAAACAAATATCCAGAACAATGTAACATTAATCCGTTTTGTATCCAAACATATTACTTAAATCATAGCCATAATCATACTATAATATATTTATAATGTATTTTTAGATCATAAAATCTAAATCATAAGTAAGTAGATAGTTCTCAGCAAACCATCAGTTCTCCTTATATCAATGGAAAAGCCACATTCTAATTTTATAAATTAGTCATTGTAAAAGCTCAAAGAAATTAATTAGACAATAAAACAATATTAAGTTCCTTGAAAACTTCAAACAACTAAGCCTAATACCTTCGAAAATTGACTTTAATATTTAACTTATATCTCAATTTACCTCGGACCTTTAAATAGTAAAAAAAGGTCTTTAAACAATCCTAGTTACTACTTTAAGTTAGATATTGAATCCAAATATCACTATACACATTCTTGACCATACATGCAATACAAAGCTTCATGATTACAATCTGTAAATAATAATCTATTAAATAAGTGAATTGAAGAATACGATTAGTTTAAAGCATTAAGTACAAATCAATCTTCATTATGACTACATAACAAAACGGATCAAGTTTATGTTTGGACTTTATTTAGATTAATAAACTACTCACTCATATTCATATTGAACATCACAATAAAGTAAATGAAAGACATAAATAAATACATGTTATTGAATAAAAACTAGTAAATATGGCTCCAATAGCAATGAAAATTTATCTAGGGTACTCCAGGGCATTTGATTAGAAGCCCAAGGTTCATATATATTGTATTCTAGGTAGTACATATCCCAAACTAACTGAAACTCTTTGAGGTTATCTAATATTCTTAAAATTGATACTAGGGCATGTGCCCTAGGTCAATCTACAAACATTGTTTATCTTATAATTTTAGTTAATAAAATAGAGGTTTTATTTGCTGTTTTATTATAAGTGATTGCATGTTTACCTTATAGTAAGATCCATGGGTATTTGTTGAAATATCATAAATATCCTTAGTCGGTCATTGTATTGGGAACTATAATGAATTAAGACTGGTATGAATCTTGATTGCTGGTCACGTGATGATCATGCGTATATGGATACGAATCAAGATCATGAGTACTTGTTAGGGAATAAGGTACTGGACCAACCCACTATGAGAACACCACATGGATTAAGTCATATGTGTTACTCATGATAGGTATATCATTTAGTCCTTCGACTTGAGATTACCATAGACTTCAATATTAGGAGCATGATAATTTGACACAATCAAATGTTATCTTTAATTGGACAATTATAGAGATTGTGATTGGTTACCGCGTGAATAATATGTGAAGGCGTATAATCAAGATAGAATTTGTCACTCTCGTATAGAGAGGATATCAGTGGATCCCTCGATAAGATGGATTGATAATGGCCAAGTCCATGTGAATTTATATGATCAATGTCACTTGGATGTTTTTCAGTTTACCTAAAGATCGAGACTAGTACGATTGGACATTAAAGGTTACTTTCTATGCCTTATGTTTAATCAAAGGATATCGCACGTCAAAAATGATATGACGTATGTTATTAATTAGGTTGTATCGATGCTGATATTCATTTTACTTGGGTAGTCATAATGCCTTGCTAGAGATCGCTAATGACTTGTGTACCAAAATGGTTTTTGGTTCACTGCCAACGTCGCTTGAACCTATAGGGTCGCATACAAAGAATGGCTTTGCACTATTTTAATTGGCCCAGAGTAATAAATCTTATATGATAAAATTCATGAGATAAAAGCCCTTATGATTTTTTATATGATAACTTATTAATAGAGGCATATGTGTAATTTGCTTAAACTGCCTAAATACAAAAGTTGTATTACGAATAGGATTTTAAGTGAGGGCTTATTTACACTTATAAATAAAAGGTGAAACCCTAAAAATGAAATAAGATTTTTGTTTTGTAATTTTTGAGTTCTCTGGATTTAGGGAGAGAAAAATCTTTTTTAATATCTTTTAGGGCTAGCACTCCAAATTGTGGTCATCGTTCGTGTGTAGATTTCTGATAGAGAACGCACACTTGAACATCTTGAAAATCGAACAATTACAAAAGAAAATCATGGAATAAGGTATGATTTACTTTCGTAGATTTAGTTTAATGGAACTTATTTTCGATCCTGTTGGGGTTTTTCAAAATTTGTTTTGAATTTTCCGTTGCGTATGAACCCCAAAAACCCAACAGTGGTATCAGAGCATTAGGTTTGGTTCTATTAAACATTTACATGTTTTCTTTGTTGTATATATGATATATGTGTGAAAACATAATCTTGATTAATGTATATATGATATACATATAGATTATGTGATAATTGTTATCAAGAATTGGTTTTAAAACATGTTGTTAATTCATTTATATTGATACATCGCATGATATGATTCAATGATAGTATTCATGTTTAGAATATTTCGATAACATATATTTTTATATTGAACGATCTGAATTTTGTATGTTCATGGTAGACTTCATGTTTAGGTTAATATGATTCTGATCTTGAACACATATTTCGTTTTGTTCAATAATTATGTATGTCTCCATGATAGAGATCATGATTATCTTAATATGACTAATTTAATATGATTATGATGTTGAATGCATGATTAATATCTTGAAATTTATTTTGATCGTATATCTCATTGTTGTAATCCGTTAGTATATCCCTACAAGATAGGAGATAGACTTGTAATTGGATTAGAATTATAAATCCTATAAGATAGGTGAGATATAAAAGCAATCCTAATTGGATAAGGACTCAAAGTATCTTAAATTCTAATTGGATTAGGATAAAATATTAAGTTAATGGTGGGCCCGAGATAATTAAAAATATTTTAATTAATATTTACAAAAATTAAAATAAGGGGCAGTTTTGGTTGATTGGATTGACTAAAATTATAAGAAATTTTAGGCGATTTTCAATTTTAAGAATTGAGATTTGTTGTCTAAAAAAAATTCATACAATAGTCAATATTAGTATGATTTTCCTAACTTTTTAGTGATTATTCATGCATCGTAATATATGATATTTATCTTATTTAATTATGATCACTAAACAAACAAAAAATCCCTCTGTCAAATTTTAAGTCAAGTGCCATCCATTCACAAACACTATATGGGTCTGCCTTTGCAGAGTGTATTGCATTATTTTGGTGAGGCAAGTTGAGTAATGGTTACTTTATTGTTTGAAATGGTTAGACTTGATAAAGCTATCAAAATGGTTTTGGGCTTTAGGCACTAGATGAGATAAAACGTGCTAAGACATAAGATGTCATAATCTCATAAAATAACTAAAAGTTACATATGATGTAATTGGTAATAGATACCTACCTAAATAACCTAATTCGAAGTGTCATGCCTTAGCTATCTTGGAATTATGTGAAACATGGATTTTAGTCCCTTAAATTAACATAACATTTTTAAGGAGGGTTGTTCATTTAGTGGGAGTTTATTCCTCTATATTAAAATGACCTTTTGCATAATCTTTGTTGTAGATCTATGACCTCTTCAAGTCACACTAATCCCTTGTCACTGTTATCCATCCTTGAGAAAGATAAGTTGTCTATGACAAACGTTCTTGATTGGTTCAAAAACTTGATAATTGTTCATAAGCATGAATGCAAGTTTTATGTCCTTGATGATCCTATTCTTGAGGAACCACCAGCCAATGCTTGAAGTCGTGAAGGATGCACATACTAAGCATGTCAACGACTAAACTAATGTTGCATGCATTATGTTGGCAACCATGGTTCCTGAACTTCAAAACGACATGGAACACATGGAAACTTACGACATGGCTAGGACGCTAAAGGAAATGTTCCAACAGCAAGCTAGGTAAGAAAGGTTTGAGACAGTCAAGAACCTTCATTCTTGCAAAATGGCTAACGGTGTGTCAGTTAGTCCTCATGTTCTGAAAATGAAAGGCTATATTGACCATCTTGACAGACTTGAATTTCCCATAAGCCAAGAGTTGGCTACGGATTTGATAATGAATTCATTGCCTGATAGTTATTCACAAATTATGATGAACTAGAACATGAATAACATAAAGAATTCTATCTCAGAGTTGCATTTAATGCATAAAACTGCTGAGCAGAATGTCAAAAAACCCATTGCTAAAGTTACTAAGGTTGTTGTGACTGTCACAAAGCATATGGAACAAGTCAAGCCCCATGTTGCTTCCACTTCATAGTCCCAGAAGGAAAAGGAAAAAGAAGGAAATTGTCATTTCTGCCATGCACCTAGACATTAGTTCAGAAATTGCAAGCTCTATCTTGAAAATCTAAGGAAAAAGAAGAGCATAGCGACTACTGCTTCAGGTATTTACGTTATTGAAGTTAACTTGTCTACTAGTGATTCTTGAGAATTGGATACCAGATGTGGATCTCATATTTGTATTAATATGTAGGGTCTAACCAAAAGTTGAAATCTAAAGAAATGATAAGTCATCCTATGAGTTGGAAATGGAGCAAAGGTTGTTGCGTTGGTTGTAGGATGCTATGAGTTAATTTTACCTAGTGGATTTGTTTTAGTTTTAAATAATTGTTATTATGTCACTGCCTTGAGCAGAAACATCATTTCACTTTCATTTTTGGATTTGGATGATTCTAATTTCATTATTGTGAATAATAAATGCTCCATTTCTCGTAAAGACATTTTCTATGCGAATGCTGATTTTTAAGACATTTTCTATGTGAATGTTGATTTGTGTAATGGTCTTTATATTCTAAACATGAAAAGGTCCACAGATACTCCCATTCTTAACGTAATTACAAAGAGATACAAGTCAAATGATTTGAATCAAACCTACCTTTGGCATTGTCGCCTTGGCAACATTAATGAGAAACACATTTCTAAACTCCATAAAGATGGACTTTTAGATTCATTTGATTTTGAATAATATGAAACATGTGTATCTTGTTTACTAGGCAAGATGACAAAGAGTCCATTTACTGGACACAGTGAAAATGCTAGTGATTTATTGGGTCTAATACATACAGATGTATGCGGTCCTAGATGTGGTTATCGGTACTTCATTACATTCACTGATTATTTTAGTAGATATGGTTACATGTATCTCATGAAACATAAAGGTCAATCTTTTAAGATGTTTCGAACATTTCAAAATGAAGTGCAAAATCAACTTGGTAAAACTATTAAAGCACTTCGATAAAATCGAGGTGATGAATATTTGATCCAAGTGTTTGATGATCATCTTAGAAACTGTGGGATTGTCTCACAATTAACTCCCCCAGCAACTCTATAATAGAATGGTGTTTCTGAGAGGAGAAATCGAACTTTATTAGATATGGTTCGATCTATGATGAGTCATGCAGATCTTCCTATTTCTTTTTGGGGTTATGCCTTAGAAACTGTTGCGTTTACACTAAATCGTGTTCCTTCTAAAGCGGTTGGTAAAACACCCCATGAGATGTGGTCTAGGAAAAGATCAAGTTTGTATTTCCTTAAGATCTGGGGCTGTGAGGTTTTCGTACCACGATAAATCTTAGAAAAACTATCAGCCAAATCTACCAAGTGTGTATTCGTTGGCTATCCTAAAGAAATTAGAGGACAATACTTTTATAATCCCGCTGAGAACAAAATGTTTGTTCCTCGGTATAGTGTCTTTATGGAAAAGGTGTTTATTTCAAAAGACAATGGTGGGAATAAAGTAAGTCTTGAAGAAACTCAAGAACCACAAATAAACACTCAACCGCCAGCGGGAGATCAACTAAGTCTTGAAATAATTGATCCTCTATAGGTATCACAAGGCCCTCATAGGTCTGATAGGGTAAGACATCAGCTTGAAAGATTTGGATTTGTTATTACTAATAGTAGTGAGGTGTTGCTTATGGATCAAAAAGAACCTACTACTTATCAAGAGGCTGTTACTAGCACTGAGGCAAATAAATGCCTTAGTGCCATGAATTCTGAGATGCAATCCATGTATGATAACCGAGTTTGGAACCTGGTTGATTTACTTGAAGGTGGTAAGACCATTGGATGTAAATGGATTTTTCAAGAAGAAAACTGACATGGATGGCAATGTGCATGCTTATAAAGCACGGCTAGTAGCAAAAGGTTTCAGACAAACTCAAGGTGTTGATTATGATAAAACTTTTTCTCCTGTAGCCATGCTTAAATCCATTAGAATTCTAATTGCTATAGCCGCATATTATGACTATGAGATATGAAAAATGGATGTCAAAATAACTTTTCTAAATGGAAAGTTACTTGAGGACGTGTATATGATAAAGCTTGAAGTGTTTGTTCATCCTGGGACTTCTAGGAAGATGTGCAAGCTTCAAAGATCTATTTATGGATTAAAACAAGCTTCTCGGAGTTGGAATCTTCGTTTAGATGAAGCAATTAAGGAATTTAGTTTCATTAAAAATGAAGATGAGCCTTGTGTCTACAAGAAGGTTAGTGGGAACGTGGTTGTTTTCCTGGTGCTGTATGTTGATAATATATTACTCATTGGAAATGACAACCCGACCTTACAGAGTGTCAAGTCTTAGTTAGGGAAGTGTTTCTCAATGAAAGACTCAGGAGATGCAGCCTACATAATTGGGATTAAGATCTACAGGGATATATCTAAAAGGCTAATCGGTCTAAATCATAAAGCTTATATATAAGGTACTAAATAGGTTCAGTATGCAAGACTCTAAAATAGGGTAATTGCCAATGTCTCATGGTATAAATCTTAGTAAGACTCAATGTCCGAAAACTAATTATGAGCGAGAGCGCATGAATACAATTCCTTATGCATCAACTATTGGATCTATCATGTATGCCATGTTTTGCACTCGACCTGATGTATCATATGCTTTGAGCGCAACAAGCATATATCAATCCGATATAGGTGAGAGTCACTAGATAGCAGTAAAAAACATTCTTTAGTACTTGAGAAGGACTAAAGAAATGTTCTTGGTCTATGGAAGTTTGGAATATGAGATTGTTGTAAGTGGTTACACAGATGCAAGTTTTCAAACTGATATAAATGACTTCAGATCTCAGTTTGGATATGTGTTTACTTTGAATGGAGGCGCAGTGAGCTGGAAAAGTTTGAAGCAAGAAACTGTCACAGATTCTAGAACAGAAGCTGAATATATTACAGTGTCCGATGCAACTAAGGAGGCAGTTTGAATCAAAAAGTTCATCCCAGAACTTGGTGTGGTTCCGAGTATATCTTACTCGATGTTTTCATCTTATTCGAGAAGTCATTAAGTGGGGAGACGTGAAGATTTGCAGAGCTCCTAAAGAAGAAAATGTTGCAGATCCTTTGACGAAGACTCTTCCACAAGCGAAACATGATGGTCATGTTAGGTTATTAGGTATTAGATACATGAATGATTGGACCTAGTGCAAGTGGGAGATGTTAAGGCATGTGCCCTAGGTCAATCTACAAATATTGTTTATCTTATAATTTTAGTTAATAAAATAGAGGTTTTATTTGTTGTTGTATTATAAGTGATTGCATGTTTACTTTATAGTAAAATCCATGGGTATTTGTTAAAATATCCTAAATGTCCTTAGTTGGTCATTATACTGAGAACTATAATAAATTAAGACTAGTGTGAATCTTAATTGATGGCCATGTGATGATCATACGCATTGGGATACGAATTAAGATCATGAATACTTGTTAGGTAATAAGGTACTGGACCGACCCGCTATGAGAACACCACATGGATTAAGTCATAGGTGTTACTCATGATAGGTATATCATTTAGTCCATCGACTTGAGGTTACCATAGACTTCAATATTAGGAGCATGATAATTTGACACAATCAAATGTTGTTTTTAACCGGACAATTATAAAAATTGTGATTGGTTACTATGTGAATAATATGTGAAGGTGTGTAATCAAGATAAAATTTGTCACTCTCGTATAGAGAGAGATATTAGTAGATCCCTCGATAAGATAGACTGATAATGGCCACGTCCATGTGAATTGATATGATCAATGTCACTTGGATATTTTTCAGTTTACCTAAAGATCGAGACTAGTACGATTGAACATTAAGGGTGGCTTTCCATGCCTTACGTTTAATCAAAGGATATCGCACGACAAAATGATATGATATATGTTATTAATTAGGCTGTATCGATGTTGATATTCATGCTACTTGTGTAGTCATAATGCCTTGCTAGAGACCGCTTATGACTTGTGTAGCAAAATGGTTTGTAGTTCACTGCCTACGTTGCACGAACCATTAAAACTTCTTGAATTAAAGATCAAATTTTCAACTAGATTTTACATTCCGAAGCTAGATTTTAGTGTATTTAAGTGATTACCACCTCAATCTTCACACATTGAACCCAAAACTTGGTCAATTTTGAGAGTGTAGGGGCTAACTACGGCTTCAGCAAAGGGAATTCAAAGTTGGAGCTTGGAGGAGTGTTCTATATGAGTTCTTGAGTTCCAATATTGAAAGTTTCATTTTTAAGAAGACACTCAATGAGAACCATAGCCTTTTGTTGATTTTTCATGGATTTTTATTTATGTTTAAGCCTAAATCTCAAACTTTTTGCTCAAAATTAGTTTTGATGTCGAATGTTTTCAATTATAATACTAGTATGGGAGTGGTGTCATAATTTGTTTATTGATATCAAATTTTTAGATATTTTTTAGTATATGACAAATGGATTGAATTTTATATGCAAACTAGTTTGAGAGTAAGTTTCAATTAAGCTTGAGGTTTGCTTGTGTCGTCTCTCGCATGATTTGAATTACTTACGAATGACTATTTTTATCAATGATGTCTTATCAAAGAATTTCATATGAAATTTAAACTCTTGATTTATAAACGAACTTTTCTAATGAATTTCTCCTTATTAGATAGATAAGTTGAATTTATCCAAGACTTTTCTTAAGATTTTGTTTTAAATGGTTTTACAGGCTTATTTTTTTACTTCTATTTATTGAAATGGCTGGAAGTGGAAGGGTTAGAAGTTTGAGGGATGAGAAAGGAAAAACGAAGTTTGTAGAGAAAACCAATGATAAATCCAAGTTTCCCCCAACTAGACCCACGAGAATTCCTGTCAATACACCTAAGATTAGACTTCAAAGAGATCCTACTTCACCTTTATCATTTAGCTATAATTCTGAAGAAGAATCTAAGGATGATAAAGAGGGATTAAAAAAGAAATATCGAAAGGAATGAAGAAGTTTGTACTTAGGGAGGAAGATTTTTTCAATGATAAGGCCTTTGTCGAGATTAATAAAGATATAGAGAGAGGAAGGAAGTTTATCCCAGAGAGGAGATTCAATGTGAATAATAAGTTGAAATATAGGCTTAGGATCTTAGGTATCATTGATGCAAGAAAATGGGGATTATAGACTAGCGACTATACAATTTAGACCTTGAGAATGTTCCTAGTGAGATGGGATATGACATTTTAGTGAGAGAGTTTTATACGAATGCTTATGGAAGTGACAGCTAGACAGAGTCATGAGTTAAAAGAAGAACAATGGATTAGTCTGCTGCGAGAATTAACTAGTATTTTGGTTTACCGAAAGTTCACCAAAAAGAAAAAGATAAATACCTAAAGCCTAAATATTTGATTAAGTTCCATTACCCTACTAAGGAAATTAGAGGAGGATTAGAGGCAATCCATGGTGATGGATTCATTTTAGACTCGGAAGAGTACTCGAAGCATATAACAACCAGATGTTTTAGGAAGATCACTAAAGAGTGGTGTTATTTTATCAATGCCAACTTACAGCCAAGTCTGCAATATTACAAGATCGTGAACTATAGAGCCGTTTTGCTTTACCACATTGTGAATGGATTAGGATATTTAGATGTTGGCAAGATTATCTATGAATCGATAAGGAGTTCCATCACAACGAAAAGGAATGATGGATTACTATTTTGTTTGATGATCACGTCTTTTGTAGAGAAGATCGAGTAAATATGGCAGAACTTGAGATGGTTGTTTTAACGAAGAAAACTATCACAGATGTAGTAATAGAAAGTTATAAAAAAATTGATGGATATGAAGACTCTGAAGACGAGAGGGAGAAGACTGAGATAGCCAGCAAAGAGATGGAGCAAAGAAGAAACGTTAGAGATGAAACGAGAAGGGTTTTAGAACAAATGTCGAGAGCAAAAAATAATTCGAATGTGGAGAAACCTACTACGGAATTCGATTGAATTTATATGGAGGATCCATAGTTGGCTTCATAGGTTCAATTGTGCGCAATCTAGTGAGAACTCTAAGAAAACAAGAATTGGTGTTCGAGAACCAAAGGGTCTTAGCAAAGAGCATTCACATGATAGAGAGAAAATAAGAAGAAATAGAAGATGAGAAGGTGCAGAGGTTCCTGTACGATCTACTTAAATAAGGCTACCGATTAATTGTATTTTTTATAATCAACTATCGCCAAGTCAGGATTACAACCTCTATGATCCCGATACGAGTTACCAGTCTGAGAGGATTGATCTAGTCGAAGATGATGATAATGCAACTTCAGGATGACGACTTTGGTTTTTTACTCTACTTTATCCCCTTTTTTTGAGCGATGATGTGTGAGGTCTTACATGTAACTCTAGTGATGATACTATGTGTTATGTATTGATGATTTACTATTTTTGATATTATGCCTGGTGATTTGATTTAATGTGATACATTTGATATGGTGCTATGGTGATACATTTGATATACATTAGTGATGATTATTCATATTTTTAATGCACTATGTTTGATGAAAATCTCTATACTGACTTTCTATATTGATTATCCCATTTATTTTTATATCAATTAATTTATACTTCACGAGGTATATGTGTTTTGTTTCAAATCCGACTTAATTTTTAAACCTTGAGGACAAGGTTTGGAATGAGTTTGGGGGTATTTTAAGTGAAGTATGACAATAATATCAAATAAAGCAAGAAAAGAGAAGAAAAGTAGAAGATAAGCTGAGAATTAATACAAAGTTTAAACTTTTGATTCGATATTTAAGTGAATTGATTAAAATTTTCAAATTTCTTCTGAATTCAATTGAATATGAATTTCATTTTTATTTTTATTTTTAGTTAGGAAAAGAATGAAAATGAATATATAGATATATATGTAATGGAATTTGAATTGAATTGATATTTTTGTTACCTAAGTGAATTCTATAATAGAAGGAATCAATTTTTCTACCTTTTTTAATTAACTTTAATAGTTCATTTATGCCCTTGACTACCTTGTGGTTGTCATGAGAATGGGTAGATGATCGAAATAATAGTGCAAGATGAATAAGATAGATTTCTTAGAATCTTGTGATATAAAGGCTATTGATTAAGTATTTTTATAGTATATATAAAGAAAATTATTAGTGCATAATTAGAAGAAGAAATGGATAAGAAACTGATGAAGTATTTTATTTAAATTTAATGGACAATGAGAAATGCTATCAAAAGTTACAAATACATAGAAAGTCTTATAAATTCCATGGTAAATGGAGCAGAGAATCTATAGTGGGAAAATGTGATAATGTCAAAAGGAAATTGAGCAAGAACTCAAAAGTCTAAAGAAAATAAATAAAAATAAAAAAAATAATAATAATTAGGATGAAATAGAAAAAAAATGAGAGATGAAAAAGGCAGATCTTCTTAAACTCTTCAAAAAAAATATTTAGCTCGAGTGTTTGAAGCTAGGGTTAAGTGAAGTATTACTTAATCTAACACTTTTCAAACAATATAGTCATCGGTATTTTAGCAAAATTCCTAATGATTTTTACTGTGGTGCTATTTATATAGTAGTTTTAAAAATTAAGATTAATCTAGTTGTTTTTGTGTTTTGAGATTCTACACTAGTCATCATAACCTTAATGCTTGTAAGTGGAGATTGAGAAAACCTATATTGTGTATTGTCCTTGATATTGATTGAACGTTATGTTCTAAGATGTATTGCATTGGGTGGTTGAGTTATCATTAAGGAATGATATGTTTTTCTAAATAATTATATTCTATCATAACTTCTATTTACTTGTGGGTAGTAGATTTCTATTTAAAGTTCACTTCTATTTTAAAACTTCTATTATATAAAGTTACGATGTATTAGATTGAAATCATGATATAAAGAATGAAAAAAGAATATGATTGAGAGTATTCTTTTGCTCGGGACAATAAAATGCCGAGTATGGGGTATTTGACAAGTCAATAATAAGATACGTTTTATAGTGTAATTTAAGTTGATTTCTGATATAAATGATGATATTACACTAGGTATTCTCTTTTTTTGATTTCAGGATTTAATTAGCAAAAATGAATAAATGAAACAAAAAGAGAAAGAATAGCAAAACGGTCAACTGGAGAAAAGGTTTTGCGAGTCATTAACTATACGAGAATACACAGGAATCGTTGTGTAAATCGGCTATAGAGAGGAGCCAGAGATTAGCCAGCGATTTAGATTTACAAAGGAATCGCCAGATAAATTGATGAAGAAAAGGTTATGCGAGTCATCAACTATCCCGAGGTATATCTTTGTTTGTTGTTTTATTGTCTTGACTTAGGCCACATATATAAATTCAATTATGGTTACATTAGGTTAATAGTTTAATCTTAATTAATAAAATTATCACATACCATATCACTCTCCACCCTGATGCCATGCTAGCGTTCATCACGAGGTACGTCCCCGCTCTCGTCTTGACGCCTATCCATTACATGTAGAAGTAACTTAGTAGTCTACAAATATACAATACACAAGGAAAACACCACAATCGAAACTAGAATGTACCTCGACCACGTGCCTTGGTCTGTGCACATATCTCAATACGGGTCCCACATCACGGGTCGATGATCCTGATCATGGAAACAACTTGGATAATATATTTGGGTCGTGACACTTACACTATCATTAGGTTTAAATTTATTAGTGCTTAAAGCTATTAAAAAATTTATATTTAGATACCTTTTGTATGACTTTAAATATAGGTATGTTTACTACGACTCTCCTTAAAGTGTCTGATATTTATTTCTCTTCTTATAATTTCTTAATGTTCTTATTGTTTTCTAAATGATGGGAAAATTGTGATCTAACTATACTTATTTCATTCTTTTTGAAATCATTTTCCTTTTGAATTTTATTATCTTTAATAACTATTTATTTTTTAATTTTGCCTCTAATTCTTTATGAAGAACTAGCTGTTCTGGCATCATTGGTTCTTCCATTTGATTACCATTTCTCAAAGTTATCATTTTTGCATACAAACTAGGGTAAAGTTCATACGGTAATTTTACTTGGTAACCAATGGTCTCATTTGCATTGCCATTTGACTTAGTTGATTTTTTAGTTCAACTATATTATCTTGTAAGACTTGAATCTTTTGATCTTTTGTTTTATTTGAATTTTCCAGTGCTATTATTCTATCGGTTAATGTGGGTGTTCTATATCTGTAAAAATTATGATTGTCTAAACCATTACCTGTATCTGGTCTTAGGTAATAAGCATTGTTACAAGTAATGCAAGTAGGTTGATTAGGATTATTGTAATGATTCATCATAATGTTAGCCTCTTTGATTTGATTTTATTTTGCACCAATGGACATTCATCATATAGATGATTGACCTCATTGCAAAAAACACGAATTTTATTTTAGACTGACCTATCTTATAATAGCAATTCAATCATACTTTTTAATTCATAAAATTTATAATCTGATATCTTAACTGTAGTCCTATTGATTTTATAAGAATAGTTTTTCATAAATTTATTTTTCTTGCAATATTGTTTTCATCATTTCGCAATTTTAATAATAGTATCTCTTGCTAATGTTGGCGTTATGTCGAATAAAAATCTTTCACATACTGTGTTTAGGAAGCTTTGTTCTAAACGGTTTGGTCCTTCGTAAAAGTATTCTGATAAAGTTTTCTCTAAAATTCCACGTTGTGGACATAATGATATTAATCTTTTGTATCTATCCTAAAACTCACCAAAAGTCTCCTCGGTTTCAATCCTAGCATTGCTAATCCTTTTCCTGTCCAAACTAATTTTACATGCTGGAACATATTGATCTACTAAGGTTTGTAACATTTCAAACCATGTGGTTATAGGATTTTTAAGGGGGATAGAATAGCCAATCTTGAGCTTGACCTCTTAAAGAAGAAAGGGAAAACCTTTAACTTGATATAATCTTACTATATGTTTTTAGGTTTTATGAAACTTATTATATGTGTGTATGTCCAAATAAATTGTTAAGGATCTTCATTACCTTCACCTTAAAAATGAGCTAAAAAAATGATGAATCCCAGTTTCAACTCAAAATCAGAGAAATCCACGGAAAAACAATCATATAGGTTCATAAACTGTGACATTTTTATTAGCTTGCCTAAAAAGTAAGTTCTTGCTTAATTTCTACCATATTGTATGACATTGTGACTGCCCCAGCTCCCCATAAATTGGGCCCCGCCCGGCCTAAGCCTGCGTGGACCCCAGTCAACCTCCGCGAAGCCAACAAAAGCCTAGTCAGCTTATTTTTCCATTTTATTTACAGTTTAGTCGCTTATTAGAGTACAATTAAGTTTAACAAATCTTAATGAATATCGCAGTGGAAAATCAAACAATTAAAGCGACAATAATTTAGTCTAAAACGACGTTGGGACAACCATATATATGAAACCCTACAAATTAGATCTCATCCATATCAACCGACAAAAATGAGGGAAATATCATATACAATGTATCCTAGTGTTCACTCCACCCATTAACCAATTATAAACAAAAACCATACATAACTATAAACACAAAATGGACCTATGAATAGAAAAAGTAGAAGTCGTCTCTAAAGGGAAACTCAGAGGAAGTCACCAAGTATCGAATCCTTGCCTTTATTACTGCAGGGACATGCAATTGTCACCAAAATTGAGTCAATTCCAGTGAGTAAAGTAAGATGAGTCTTAGTAGTATTTCAAATGTCAAATAAATGGTTAATCGAATAATCATGCAGGAATTACCACGAAATAATAAATAAAGCATGAATTCCAATTTAATAGAGATATCAATGAATAATTGAGTGCCAAGTATATAAAGCAAAGGCATCTAAGCGCTCCAATTCCTTCAAGTGCGATAAAGTACCACAACTTGACTTTCAAGATGGCAAGTGGACTTGGCTAAGTCACTTGACTGACAGGTTAGATCGGGTCCATCAAGTGTTGCAGACCGCAGCCACTTCTACCAGCTTGATTTTCCTCAATCTTAAACTGTGGGCTGAGGTAAGTCCAACAGTCCGTGTAGTCGAGGTTAAGGAAAAGATCACAAAACATTTTCATCGCGCCTGTAACTACCACTTGGCCCACTTAGACCTATGCCACTCATTACGAGATCTAAAGAATACATAACCAATATATCATCAAGGATATCATAAATCGGATCACAAGACCACAATTCATGAAAATAGATATCACCACAAAGCTAAAGTAACACAAGGATAACATTAATGAGAATTCACAACAATAAGCCACAAAGAATGCAGCTTAACATGGATTAACAAAGGATAATAACCAATAAATGCACAAGCGAAATCATATTAAGGCCCAGCTAGTTTACTTACCTGCAACACTTCAAAATGCCACCAAAATGGCTTCGAACCAGCTCATTCACACCCTGCAACGAGCACTAGACGCTAGTTCCCTATGCCCCTAGTGTCAATTTGCATTTAATTAGGTGTGTTAGATTCCCTATTTCAAAATAATTTAATTTGTTTCATTTTCTTTCCATTCACCCCACATTTCTAAAATTTGAGATTTTTTAGGTTGCGACTGCATTGGTCACATTTCGAGTCGGACTATGTCGAGCAAGTCTCGACTCGACTACTTTTCTCAAATTTAGCCTTTATTATCCTTTTATTTTATTTTTCAAGTAAGGATATATATATATACATTACTATATAGATCAATACATTATATGCATCATATTTAATGTATATTATATATAGTTATTTGAATAATATGTAAACTATATGTATCATATATAATGTATTCACATATATAGTTATTTGAATAATGTATAAACTATACACAAATTTATATATATATATATATATATATATATAACTTCACCTTCTTGTGCTTCACGCGTAGCAAGTGCGTGAATCCCTCCTCTTTGATTTTTGTCTTTGTTTTTTTCATTTCAAATAATCATGTGTATACTTTCAACAACAAGCTTCAATAATCAAATTCCCAACTATACCTATTAAAGCAATGAGAATGCATTAATGGATGACATCTATCAAAGTTGTGGTTGTATAACACATTTGATAATTAACAAATTTTGAACTCCCCATACAAACAACAATCTATACCTAGTATGTAAAGAACAAGGAGGGGCTTACCTAGATAATCGAAGCCACACTTGAGTCATCCATGGATCTTCCCCTCTCTTTCTTTCTACTCTTCTTCATTCTCTACATTTTTATCTCTTCTAAAATAAAAAAAACTACAAAAACTTTCCACCATACATTTATCTCTTAACTTTATATCCCAAATAACACACAACATACACACTTGAATGACTTGGATTAATTGAAGTTCTTAAGTGCACATCTCAAGAACAATCTAAGATGACCACATTAGCTCAATTTATTTTTTATTAGCTCAACTTAGGCTCTTGACATCAATTTATTAATGCCTAAGTCATTAAATAGCTCAAGTTGCACTATATGCCCATTTAAGTGAAGTCTCACTAATATCTACATTTACTCGCTTACCCGTATCGCGCACATCTCGACGCGATTCTCGCGTGAAATTGATAATAAAATGAAGAGATTTGCGCAACAAATATAATAACTAATACACATCCTCACACAAATGTAAATTATTTCTTTAGAGTTGTTAAAGTCTTCCCAACTAATTAGAACTTCGTCCTCAAAATTATATTTAACTTGGGTAAGTTCTCACCCGAAACACAAAGCAAAAACGACTAGCTAATTGGTCTCTCAACCACTACTCACGTGAACTAGTACAAATGTGAATAAGTGGACTCGGATATCTCTTTAAATTGTAGGCCCACTGTCATTTTAAAACAGTTTATAGTAACCTCGTCAAGATGAGGACTGACAAAGAAATTTCCAAAATAGCTCGATTCATAACCTTGAACCGTGGTTTCTCTAAAAACTTATTATTTGATTGTTCAAATTTTACCGTAAATCATAGACTTAGTCAAGTCACTTGACTTATATTGCCATACTGTGGGATCACAAAGCCACTTATCAACTAACAGTTTTATTTTACATATGAACTGTGGACTTCATCAAGTCACTTGACTAACAGTCTCATACAGTGGACTCATAGGTTGCTTGACTGAAAGTTCAAAATGTGGGCTTGACTAGGTCACTTAACTAACAGTTCACCGTAGTCACGGAGGAGGGATTACTTGTAGTCGGATCCCCTCTCACACGAGTAATTATAATATTCTCAATTTATAGATTACATTAATGTTACAATGTCTAAACAAAAGCTTACCTGTGGTATGGTCACACATCACCACTGGATCCAGCCCGGCAACTAAGAGAACTCTTTCTCTCAACCATGGCTGATCAGCACTATCTTGTGTAACCCCTGACTACGGAAAACTGTCTTTGTAATGTCTCGGCTGTCTACAGTAGTAAAACACCCTACTACCATTCCCTCCATATCTACTTTTGGTGCCTTGCGGCGGCGGCTACTGTACCAGCTGCATTGTATGAGGTGGTTGGTTGATAGAACTTGGCAACAAAATAGGTGGAACTGCCACAATAAGTGTTGGTTACAGTGGTGGTTCCTCTAACTATTTGCCATGACTGTCGCAGAAATCGTGATCATGATTTTGGTCCCTCTTTCTCTTTCTGTGTCGTCCCGATCTTTGCTTGGATTGTGTCTCGACCTGTAGGACATAACTCTCATCGGGATGAGTAAGAAGGTAGGCCTCTCTAGTGAGACTATGGTTGTAGGCTCTCTGTAGAGTCTCAGGCTCAGTTTTCACAACTGTCCTTTCAATACACGACAATAATCTCTTGCAGAAAAAATGAACCTGATCTCTTTTAGTATTTGCCACACAACCTACAAACTGTATCAGGTGTTGATATCTACCCACATACTACATGATTGACTCATCCCGCGCCGGCTTGATGTTCATGAACACCATTCACGTAGAGATCCTTACTGACGTCCAATAGTACTTCACATTGAAGTGTTTTTTGAAGTCGATCAAAATCTTAGGCTCACGGTGTGTAGCTATTAAATTTGTCCACTACGTGTCGGCGTCGCCCTAAAGTGAGAATGCTGCTAACCTATGCTTTCTACTATCATTGATCCTTAGAATCCTTTGTATCTTCTCATGAATTTTGACGAATCTCTCTACCTCAATCAAGTCCGACTCGCCATGGAATCTCTTGGGTTCAAACTTCTCATATTCTTTAGTCAACTAAGCCTCTCCTGCCATCTGAAAGATAACGTCTATCAAGGTTGTCGCTACTATTGCTGGAAGAATGAGAACCATACTTGTAGTTGGTGTCTAGTGTATTGTAAAACTTGTAGGAGCGGCTTGAAGCATAGACGCACTCGTATCATGAGTTCGAGCCACTACGGGTGTAGATGATAATGGTATTAATGGCTTCAATCTTCTAAGAATGGTTAAGATCTCGTCTAAACGACGGTCTTGAGACTCAATCCTTCGTGTCCAATTCTAAAACTCCATCACGTCGACATAGCAAGGACTTGTGGCTCCACTTTGATCACCAAGCCATAGCTGATCAGCCATCATGATCTACAAATGTAGAGTACGAGTCAGGATCATAAGGTTCCACACTAAGTTCATTGGTATTCTAAATTTATAAGTAGTGTTTGTATTTTTGTTAGGTTGTGGGTTACATAAAGTTATGGTATAAACCTTGCTATCTGATACCAACTGCAACAGCCCCAGTTCCCCACAAACTAGGCCTCGCCAGGCCTAAGCCTACGTAGACCCATGGTCAACCTCTGCAGAGCTAACGCAAGCCTAGTCAGCCTATTTTACCATTTTATTTATAGTTTAGTCACTTATTAGAGGTGCTATTAAGTTTATCAAATCTAAATGAATATCAAATAATTAAAATTACAATAATTTAGTCTAACTCAACGTTGGGACAACCTTATACATGAAACCATACAAATTAGATCTCATGCATATCAAGGGAAAAAATAAGAGAAATTTCATATTCATGTATCAAAGTGTTCGCTCCACCCATTAACTAGTTTTAAACAAAAACAATACACGACTATAAACACAAAATGGACCTACGAGTAGCAAAAGTAGAAGTCGTCTCTAAAGAGAAACAAATAAGAAGTCACCAAGTATCAGATCCTTACCCTTATTACTAGAGGGACCTACAATTGTCACCAAAATGGAAACAATTCTAGTGAGTAAAGCCAAAGGAGTCTTCACAATATTTTGAATGTCAAATAAATGGTTAATCGAATAATCATGAAAGAATTACCAAAAATAATAAATAAAGCATGATTTTTAATTTAACAGAAACATCAACGAATAATTGAGTGTTGAGTACACAAAGCAAAGGCATCTAAGTGCTCCAAGTTCATCAAGTGTGATAAAGTACCACAACTTGACTTTTAAGATGGTCAGTGGACTTAGCTATGCAACTTGACTGACAGTTTAGACTGAGTCCATCAATTGTAGCAGATCGCGGCCACTTCTACCAGCTTGACTTTCCTCAATCCCAAACTGTGGGCTTAGGTAAGTCCAACAGTCGTGTAGTCACGGTGGACGAAAATATCACAAAGCAATTCCATCGCGCCCGTAACTACCATTTCGCCAACTTAGACCCAAGGCCACTCATTACGAGATCCAAAGAATACGAAACCAATATATCATTAAGGATAGCATAAACCAGATCACAAGACAACAATTCATGTGAATAGATATCACCACAAATCCAAAGTAACACAAGGATAGCATTAATGAGAATTCGTAACAATAAGCCGCAAAAAATGTAGCTCAACATCGATTAACAAAGGATAATAACCAATAAATGCATAAGTGAAATGATATTAAGGCCCCAATTGTTTTACTTATCTGCATATTATTAGTGTTTAATTCCCATTTAAATAAATTCGTTAAATTAAAGCAATTTAAATTTATTAAAACATTTAGGGTAGCCTTAATTCTTAAGAGATTTGAAAAATTCATGTATAGACAATATCTCATTTACTACTGCTATAAATAATAGTAAAATACGAAAATTATTGTGCATACTTGACACGTGTCAAAAATAAATATTATATAAAGGGAAGAACACAAAAGAAGTTGCTGGAGATCAAAAAATTAAAAAAGGCTTGGAGCTAAGGATAAAAAATGAGTGAAGTGCATGCCTTATGTACCAAGCTCTCGTCTTTTTTCTTAATTTTGTAGTGAAATTGAGGTTTTTCTTGAACAAGTTTGTGCTGGATTTTTTGAAAAGCTTTATTTTCTAAACTTTTATAGAGAGCTTGATCTCAAGTTGAACAAATTTAAAGTCCTTTAGAAGACCCAATTGATTGTGTACAAATTTTGGGAGAAAAATCGGGCTTTGATGTTCTAAAACTATAGATTTAGGGTTTTAAGTTTATAAAAGGTATAAGACTGAATTCTTGTTTTGAATGGTTTCAAACCTTGTTTTTAATGATCATGAATCATGGTTTTAAGTTTCTTTTACTTTCGAACAAAATTGCATGCTAGACTTAATTAATGTTTTTGGTTCATGAATTGGAATTTTTGAGTTCAATTTATGCACACATAGTTTGAATGATTATGGGATGTTGAGAACTTGAGTTTTCACTCAAATGGTAAAAAATATTAATGGATTCTATGTATGGACTGAATCGAAATAGATTGAATGCATGTCAATGGTTTTTTTGTTGTTTTATTGCATGAATGATATATGTTTGAAGAAATGCTACCATCAAGAGTTGCAAGAGTGAAAGTAGAATATGAATTCCTTGACTTATTTGGATAGATTTGGATTCCTTTGCAATTGAGTTTTGATGGGGAAAAGTAAGTTATGTTGATGTCATAACACGTTGGTAATGTTTTGATTCAAAAATGCATTGTATAGTGGATTAATAATATGAATTGGTGGGAAGTGATGGGAATTTGTTGGTTCTGATATTTTAAGTTATTTTAGTTGTTTGAAGTGATCATTAGGACCTAAGTAAAGTAGAAAATAGATGAATCGTTTTCATTAATGCTTAAAAATTGAAATGATTTGAATGAATGATTTGATATCTTCAATAAAGCAAAACTAGAGCTAAAATACTAACATAAATCCCTCATTTCTTATCGAAATTTTCTGAAAGTCTTATATGATATTCTTGGATTTGTTGAAGAGCTTTCCACTAAAAAAATTATGATTTTTGGATGTGTTGTTCGAGAGTTATGAATTTTCTAATATTGAAGGTATGAAACTTTATTAAGTTGAGTTGTATTGGTATTTTTGGCATAACTCTCTAAATTTTAATCAAATTTGAACAGACTTTACAACTTTGAAGAGCTAAGATGAAAAGAAAAATTCTAGAACCATTAGTCTTCAAATATTAGGCCATCTTATTTGTAAGAAATTGCCTGAAATTAGAGTTTATGTATAGAATAGTTCTTTTAAAAGCACTTGGAGTGATTTTACTTTTTGGCCTTTCTAAGGGTCATCCAAAATACATCATAATACTATAGATTTTATTTCTAAGGAGTTTCGAGTCAATCCAGGTTTTCTAAACTACTTTTTCAACGTGTTTTTCAATCATAAAAATGAGACTATGCTAGTGGATTGTTTTGCAAATTTGAACTTAAACTCGATAAAATGAATTTCTCTTGGATTCTTAACGACATCTAAACTTTCTAAATACCTGGTATAAGTAACTTCGAACCATGGGTATTGCTTTTGGAATAAATTGGTCAAGATAAAAGGTCGATGTGACTTTAATTGTCATAAATTCAAGTTAAGTTAAACTTAGGGATTGTTTTGGCATTAAACTAACACGACAAAGCAAAATGAGCTCTAACATACATGAAAACAACTCTAAATAGCACCAAGGACCTAGGAGACTACTGGCTGGTATCTGGAGAGTGTTGCGGGGAGTGTGGGAGTCTTTATAGCGCGACTTTTATTGCATTTTTAGGTGAGTAAAGCTGAAGATGCGTCCATAGTAATTCATTTCACTTACTTGACTTATTTTTTCATAAGTAAACCAGCAGGGCCTCTATAGTTTTTTAATTTCACTTATTTGACTAATTTCATAGTAAGTAAACTAGCAAGGGCCTCTATAGTAATTCATTTCACTTATTTGACTTATTTCTTTGTGAAAAGACCAGTACGATGACCAATAGAATTTCATTACCTTTTTCATGTGATGAATTCTTGAATTAAACCCTGTTTGGATTTCAACTCTCATTATGCGATTGTCTTGAATCTAAGTGTATCCGGATTGGTACTTACGGGCGCGGTGTTCGACTTGCTCTCGTTTACACCCTTGTGCTTAATGGATCTTTGATTGTAGTCGCGGGTGTGGTGTTCGAGTCTACCATCTAAACCCTTATGGACTACTCTCCATTTTGGATTCGCGGACTTAGTCCACAATTCTTGGAAGTCAAGTTTTCGGTTGCGGTCTCATATTTTAATGGATTCAACTGATTAGACATCATTGCTCTTATTTCTTTGGCACTCATTCATCATTGTTATTTCTTTAGCCTATTTATCATGCACTTATTTTATTTCATGTTTATTGACGTTCCTGCATGATCTTCCAGCTGATTTATTGGAATTCTTAAAATACTGTTGACACTCCTCTAGCTTTACTTACTGGAATTGTCTTTAAACTAGTTTTAACGCCGACTTCCTCACTTTTACGTTGTAGGTTATTATGTTGTTTTGTATATACTGAATTTTGTATACCTTTGGGTTATGGGCATGAGAGACACTTATCAATACATGTATATGAATGTTTTACTATTCTTGTCACTAGTATATATACATGCGATCACTTTTGCAGGATTTCCATATTTAGGCTTGTCCCAACTTTAAAATCAATAACTTAGTTGCTTTAAATTACTTTAATGATAATTTCTTACGCTGCACATAAAAGATAAGACTTGTAAAATATAATAAACGACTCTAATAACCAACTAAACAGTGATTCACTCGAAAAATAGGCTAACTAGGTGTGTGTTGACTCTTTTGAACATGAACAAAGGTCCACGTAGGTCAAGTGCCAAGTAGGGCCAAATTTGTGGGGATAGGGCAGTCACATGAATCCACGTAGGACATTTAAATAGTAATAGACCTTTTAAAAAATCCTAGTTAGTACTTTAAACTAGATATTAAATCCAAATAACACAATATGCATTATAGACTATGCATGCAATACAAAGTTCCATGATTAAAATCCGCAGATAATAATCTATTAAATCAGTAAAATAAATAATATTATTGGTTTAACAATTAAGTAAAAACCATCTCATTATGACTACATCACAAAATTGATCAAGTTCATGTCTCGACTTTTTTTAGATTAATAAAGAACTCACTCTTTATTATATTAAACATTGTAATATAGTAAATAAAAGACAGATAAATATCTATGAATAAATACTCTGAATCTTCAAATCATCTCTAAAAGCAATGAAGAATAAAGCAATAAACTAAAACAATTAACTATGGCTCAAAGAGTAGTGAAATATTGATCTAAATACACAAGGGCAATTGATTTCCTACCTTTAGGGTCATATATATAGTATTCTAGGTTGTACATATCCCAAGCTAACTCAAACATCTAGTGGTTATCTATTATTCTCAAAATCGAACCCTACGATTCAAATTATTGCTCAAATCGCTGGAAAAATCTTTAGAAAACAGCATTGTGCTCCACCAATTTGACCAAAGATTCCTAGTACAAGTCCCAATCCTCTCAGGATTCGCCAGTAGTAAAATCCAGTTCTTACTTGACTCTTTGATGATTCTTTGTGTACTACTTCCTTTCAAAAAAATCCTTCGATTCCTTTCCTTTTTAATTCATTTCTTCTAATATTCCAATTATTACCTGAAATAACAAGAAAAAACTATCATGATTCGGCTTACTAAGTCCTGACTAAGCCTAATTACTCTAATTTGACACCTAAACATACAATTTACCATATGCCTCAAAGTATTTTTCATTTTAATCCTTATAAATGCTCCAAAACTAAATTTATATCATCAATGAAACTCAATAGTTGCTTTACGTAATTGGAGCAAATGAGGAAATCATACTGATTATCTTTCGTATTTTAATAAAAATCTCTGCAGCACCTCCCCTAAAAATGGCTTGCCGGAAGACTTTCACCTAATAGATAGCAGAATTGGGGAGATGCCTAAAAGGACTCGCAAATTCCAGCATTTTATAATAAATATCCAATTAAATCTTCAAATACTAACTTAGAGTCTCTGATACCTTAGTTACAACTTTATAATCCCAAAATAAACCAAAAATTAATTATAAACCGCATAACTTACTTCAAACTAATTTATGAGACTTTCATAACCTATTCAAAAGTATTTCATGACCTACACTAACCCCATAGCCCAATACGATATATATAAAGTGATTACAACAAGAAATTAAACTTTTAGAATTTAAAACATTTACCAAGGTCTTCGAGTCTTACCTATTTTCCTAAGCTCATAATAAGTGGGCCCACTCACGATGAACGTATTTCATGCCACACCGGTGTTGACAATACTCATTTTAGTCACCTGTAGTACATCTAGTCTAAAGTGGAGCGCCTCACATTCTTACGATAGAAGCTGGGGAAACTCTATTCAGATGCCATGTATGCATGACCAAGAAATATGTGAAATGCAATGTTGACTACATACAAATGCAGGTAGAAAGATAAATTCCATTAATAATACAGACCATTGTAAGGTTTACTTACAACCAACCAACTTTGAGATAAACTTTTAGGGTTCTCGGGGAGTTTGATCACCTTGAAGATAGTTCGAATAGCTTCCCTGCATACCCAATAATATTATGGGTCAAGTTTCAAGTGAAACCAAATCATTAAACCTAATGAAAACTGCAAGCCAAAGTACGTTAGATAACAATTTCCAAAAATATTAATTTATATAACTGTTTCAACTAGCTTTAAACTAGCCAACTTGGGGTGACCTTTTAACCTTGAAAACCTCAATATTTGTCATGATCACCTAAAAGGAACTTAGTACTCATGTCCTATTTTCCATAGACTCTAAGAATACTCAACTCGGATCACTGACAAAGAAATTATGAATTTTCCTATATGGCCCGTCAACTAGGCAAACTTTATCAATTTTTAACTGAAAACTTTTCCAAATTAATATTTTGGCAATTAAATCCTAAAAACTCAACAACAAACACAACGAAACCACTTGATACCAACATCAAAATATTTTCACGGATCGTGGAAGACAAATTGGATCAAAATTAATAATCAATTCATAAAAAACCCTAATGTAAATCAATATCAACTATTAAAACATCTAAAAATAGCTATCAACCAAATCGCATTAGTTCAATTCATCAAAACCCTAACCAGGTTAGTGGAACTTATCCCAAATTGACTCAAATCAATCCAATATACCAATTCACAACAATCCTTACCAATTTTTATCAAAACCATGCAGAAGAAATTGAGAAATCGTGATAATTCAAATTGAATTGTATAAAATGCCCTGCATTAAGTAATTACCCAATTGCGGGTCGAATACATCGTTTTCGCCGCAGAAACTTAGCTCGATCTGATCGTCTCATGATGCTCTATGATTTTGTGAAAAGAAACCAAGCGAAAATTAAACGTCGGGAGTTCGCGGAGCGAAAGATCGAATTGAGTGGGTTAGTGACGAACGATTTTGTTGAAATCAAACGTTTACTTTGATTTTATTTGATTTCTATATATATTTATATATAAACTATCAGCTACATGTCACTAATTTCTTTTTATATATCATTTCCAAGAATCTCTAGTTTAACATGCTTTAACATCCGATGCTTGTTTTTGATCCAGTTTCTCACCGAATTAAAACAAACTCTCGATAAAACAGTCTATCTTCATAAAATGTGCGTAATTATAGTTTCGGTCACGCCAAAACCCTAAAGATTTAATCTTTGTCTCTGACATACCAAAATTTACCGTACCAATTCTGTTGCTATACTTAGCCAAACTTACACCTAATTTGACTCAATCACAATCTCGACCACCGCCAACCGATATGAAACTTGAGGCAAGATCTTGCACCCACTTCATTCGGATTTTACACTGCCATTAATCCTAACTTGCACATAAACCTAGGCAAAACCCTTGCGTGATACTAAACACTTGTTTGCTATTTTTCGAGCAACTAATAATTTCTATTACACTTGTGCCATTCAAATAAATATTTACAACCCCGATTATGAAAAATTGAGGATACACCTCAACACACCCCGACTTCATGATAAAATATCATATATTACACACACTAGGCATTTATCATCGAAAAAATAACATTTTAGCTTATGATCACTAGTCCATAATACATGGGTCCCACCTCGGATACCTAAACTCCAATTAAAATTTGAAAATACTTAATTAGTCATCTAATCAAGTTTTTGAAATTCTTAAATTTCAAGATTTTTTCCAACTAATTAAAATTTTTGTCATTAAAATTTAAACATACAGGTTACTGAACTAAAAGAGATAAGAGAATATGATCCTTCATATACAACTCTTTTAATTCGAACATGTAAAAATCATTTACAAGGTGAAACTGTTAAGTGGACCCAACCACTTTCGTTATAATCAACAAATTAGTGGTAGAAATGTAGGCATTTCAACATTTCATTTCTATCTTCTTTGTTTATTGAAATTTCATAACAATTTCTCTGCTAATCCTGACATTTTATGAATTTATGATGAGTTAAACGATCAACTTTGTGGAATATCCAATAACTTTACTTTTCTTCACTACTCATTTCATGTCTTGAATCCCATTCAAGCATTAATATTTAGAAATATATAGCTCATCTTGCTCATAAATTAAAGCATTAATATTTAGCAAGATCTAGCCTCTCTTGCTTTTCAATTAAACAATTTCCATTCTTAACTAAATACAATTCCACAAATTGTTGAAAATTCTTTCTCTATCCACCAAACTCTGGTATATACATCCTATTTTACTTTCTCATCACTTATCATTTTTTATTTGAATTTTCGGCTGATCAATTCTTAGACTATCATCAGTCTAAATATTTATATAGTAATGCAAATATTATTTGGGCATGACATTATATACTAAGTAAAGTCATGTGTCTATCTGATCCATCACCCTTCCAGCATTTCTCAATAGAAACCTAGAATTAAATCAGTCATCCTATAACTATAAATCTCAAATTACATCTATTATCTTATGACAAGAGATATCGGATTACAATCTGAATAGAAAATGAGACCTGACACATCGTGCAACTCTCACTCTTTCCCTAAATGTCTACTCAAAATATTATTTAGTTTGTGGACTAGAAAGTAATTAACAATTCCATCTCGTCGCCCAATTCACTTAATTTTCCATTTGATTAGTTAAAAAGTTAACAACTTTTCTAAGTTCGTCAAATCATTTTCTACTTATGAGTTCACCTAGAACCTCATTTCATTCACTTATTCACAAATCTCTTTATGACTTGCTTGATAACTTCTCTGATTTTCACTATTTCTCCAATTTCTAAGAAATCACATCATCTCAATCATTATTATTCACCAAAGTTTTCTCTCATTAACTGAATAGAGACAGTTATCCTTAATTTGAGTAGACATATATTTCTAAATAGAGATATCAACATATTCTAAGATTATACTCTCATGGTATAACTTTTAACTTGTATCTCATGCAAGTTATAAATATGATATCTCTCTTTGCTTCTACTCAATACATTTATGACTTTCCTAAAGTTCAATGGAAGAATGCTCTATTCTTCCAACATATCAAGTCAGATATATTGTACTCTAATTCAATATTTTCAACCTATATGGATAATACTTACTAACTGAGTTGTAAGCTTTACGTATCTTTTCATTTTTTTTATTCGTATCTTCACCGTCCATGAAGGCATCTTACATCAACTTAAATTTACAATAGCTAGTGCTTAAACCTTCCAAACTGACTAATCATGTGATGTAGCGCAACATTTGAACCAATATACAATTTATTCACCGATTATAGTGATATATTACTTTGTTTCAACATTCTCAACTTTTGGAATTTAATTCTTTATAAGATCCTTGTGAAGATATGTTAAATTCCATCAAACTTATAGTTTGATATCGTGATTCTTATTGGCACTCGTTCACCTGAAATTTCCACTTTCATGCGTGTGTGAGAATTTATTGACCATTTATATGCCTATACTTAAGTTTCCAATTGACTCCAATGAAACTTCATAGACATTTTTGTTCTAATTGTCACCAATTCAATGGGTTATTAAAAGTCAGTTGAGACCCTCATACGATTTTTCTACGCTGTGAATAAATCATGATTATGAAACATAGTTACTTAGAATTTTAGTCTTGCAAAACTACAACAGTGGCCTACCCTGAGTAAAAGAGTTTGCTCGTGTCACTTCCAGCAGTTACAAGTCATCGGAACGTCTCATTTTATTTTATACATAAAGTCTTTTCTGTTCAGTTATTGTCAATCTTGACTATTCCCACATATATCTCATTCTTTGTCCCTTTTCAAACGTATCACAACTTTGCTCAATACATAGGCCACTTACAACTTCTTAGTACTGACTTACAGAGACAATTATTTTCATTTCTTCTCTTTTCAAAAACTTAGCTAAGATGGTGTGACTTCTTGTGATCATTCAATCAATTAAGTCTTCCTTAACAAATATTTGTTCGAAATAGAGAAATTTTGCGACTGAAACAATTAAATTGTTTATTATTGCCTTAATTTGTTTCCATTAGTTTCAGATTTCCCAACTTTTCTTTTTCTCAAAAAGAATTTTGGCCCTTTTGAGAGATTGTGTAAGATATCTAAGTATCTTACTATTCATCAATTCTATTTCTACGAATTCACCTTTCCGTTATTGTTCATTTGAAAAGATAAAAGAATTTGAATTTTCAAACTCTTATTAACTTGAGATCTAGTCAAACTCTTAAAGAATGCTATTTTAATCCTTTAAATCCTATAAATTGAGATTCTTGTATAAGAGTTCTTACTGACTTCCTATACAAATTACTTATGGATATTCCATCAATACATCTATCACTTCCTTTGTTACATTTTAAGTCATAGCGATAGACATCATGATTTAATTTGGTTAAAAGTTACTATTGGATACTTTGAATTTCAAAAACACAACTATTTGTATTTATTTTTAATAGCTAATCCAAGTTATTATTAGATCATTTTCCCCAATACCTTAACTTCTTACATGTTGATCTTTGTTGATCTTTGTTTTCTAACAACAACTATAATTTTCATTTTCGAGTTAGAAATTTTGTTGATCTTTGTTTTTTAACAACACCTAATCGTGTGTTAATAAAGGTTACTTCTTACTTGTCTATTTTTATTGGTTTTGCCATTATTTTGTTTGATTCATAAAAGCATTGTACTCAACGTCGCTTATAATAAACCAAATTAAGTAAGAAATAATAAAAATGTTCGATAATTCTACTTATAAGTCATTTGATCATTTCAAACCATGGTTCTATTCTATATTCCACATTGTATTTTGTTTTGCAAAGGAGACACTTTACTTCAAAATATTTAGATATTCATAGAAATTGACTTAAAAAATTTAACTGATCTTATCACAATCCCATTATGATTTTTCAAGTCAAAAGTCAATTTCTCCATTCAATTTCTATTGTTGGAACATCCAGTCTCCTTTTTCCTTTCATTTGAGATGGTTTTAGGAAGCTATTCTTACTTGCTTATGAATTAAACAATACCTCGTGGAACTTACCGAGTTACTAGTTTAACCGATACTAACCTCATTATAAAATCAAAGATTTTCATATATTTTGCTTCCCACAAGTCTTAATTTCATTTTCATGCTTATCTAATTATTCATAATCGTTTGCAACTTAATTTATGCCTATTTTGGCACTTTCTTAAGCGTTTAAAAATTATAATAGTTCGATACTTTCAATTTTCAAAAAATCCATGTTCAGTGTTTACATACATGAATCATTTCGACTTTTCTTTTAACCAATTTCTTATTGGATTCATTACTAATACTTTCATTAGTTATATCAGTACCGAACTACTTACAACACCTTTATGAATTTAGACTTCCCAATTCTATTTCACTTCTAATCACACTCAGTTTCGTTACATAAGTCTATTCCCACTTTAACTATTTGTTCCTAATCTCACTCATAATATCTCGCGAGTTAAATAATGAACAGATAGAGAGAATAAACTTCCTATCACATATCTGGCGATAATATAATAAATACATACAAAACAAATCATAGTAACAAAGCATCCCAAACTCACAGTCACTTGCCAACTAATTACACCCAATCACCTTCTGGTTCTCAACCTAACTTTATCCACAATTGAGCCAAACCTAAGCTTTGATACCAGCTCTGTCAGGACCCATCCCATTAAGTCTTGACTTAGCCTAATTAGTCTAATTAGGCTCTTAAACCATACAATTAACTATATGCCTCAAAATATTTTCCATTTTAATCCTTAATAAAGCTCCAAAACTAAATTTATATCATTAACGAAACTCAATACTTGTTTTACTTAATTGGCGCAGATGAGGAAATCATATGGATTATCCTCTATATTTTAATAAAATATTTGACAGCACCTCCCCTAAAAATGGCATGCTGAAAAACTTTTACCTAATAGATAGCAGAATTAGTTAGAGGACAAAAATGACTCACAATTTCCCCCAGTTCACAATATATATCCAAGTCAAATTTCGAATACTAACTTAGAGTCTCCTATACCTTAATTACAACTTTATAATCCCAAAATAAGCCAAAACTTAATCATAAACCTCTTAACTTACTTCAAACTAATTTAGGAGACTCACATAACCTATTCAAAAGTATTTCACAACCTACACTCACCTCAAAGCCTAAAACAATATATATGAATTGATTACAACATGAAAATTAAACTTTTAGAATTTAAAACATTCACTAAGGTCTTTGAGTTTTACCCATTTTTTGTATTCACATAGAACCTGACATCATAAAAAACAACTCGAAAAATGTCAGGTAAGTAAACTCTTACATTGCTTTGTACTCCTACTAATGTTAGTCTGAATACAAGGAGACATATAATTGCATTTCAAAATAACAACAAATTTATATAACAACGTGGATCCCTCATTTCCTATTCTAAACTCATAACAAATGGGCCCACTAACGATGAACCTAGAACAGTCATATGAGATCAATGCATGCCACACCGGCGTCAACATTACTCACCTTAGACGCCTGTTGTACGTCTAGTCAGAGTGGAGCACCTGAAACTCTTACGACCGAAGCAGGGCCAACTCTATCCGGATGCCATGTATGCATGACCATGATTGATGCGAAATGCAATTCAGACTATATACAAATGTTGGTACAAAGATAAATCTCATAAATTGTAAAGACCATTGCAAGGTTTACTTACAATCAACCAACTTTAAGCTAAATTCTCGGGGTTCTCAGAGCGTCGGATCAACATAAAGATGGTTTCAATAGCTTCCACGCATACCCAATTAAACTATGGGTTAAGCTTTCAGTGAAACCAAATCATGAAACCTAATGAAAACTGCGGCCAACGTACACTTGATAACGGTTTCCAAAAATATTAATTTATATAACTGTTTCAACTAGCTTTCAACTAGCCATCTTAGGGTACTTTTTAACCTTGAAAACCTCAGTATTTTTCATGATCACCTAAAAAGAACTTGTATTACACATTTCATAATTTCCATAGACTCCAGGAACACTCAAATCGGATCATTGACGTAGAAATTATGAATTTCCCAATATGGCCTGTCAACTAGGCAAACATTACTTATTTATAATTGAAAAACTTCTCTAAATCAATATTTTCGCAATTAAATCATCAAAACTTGTCAACAAACACCACGAAATCACTGGATACCAACATCAAAATCTTTTCACATCCTGTGGAAGTTAAATTCGATAAAAATTAATAATCAATTCATCCAAAAATACAATGTAAATCAATATCAACTATTAAAAATCTTCAAAATAGCTATCAACTAAATCACATTAGTTCGATTCATCAAAACCCTAAGTAACATTGGTGGAACTTATCCCAAATTGACAAACATCAATTCCATATACCGATTCACAACAATCCCTACCGATTTCTATCAAAACCCAGCAGAAGAAATCTTGAAATCGTGAGAATTCAAATTGAACTGTGGAAAATGACATGCATTAAGTATATTTTAAATTATGGGCCGAATACCTTGTTCCCAATGTAGAAATTTAGCTTGAACTGACCGTCTCGCGATGCTCTACGATTTTGCTGAAAGTAATAAGGCGAAAGTAGGACGTTGGGAGTTCGCGGAGAAAAAGATCGAATTGAGAGGGTTAGGGATGAACGATTATGGTGATCCAATTTTTTTATTAATTCCCTGAGCTGCTTGTCAGCAACTTAATATCTTTTTATTTATTAATTCTAAAAATTCCTATTTTAACGTGCTTAACTTTTGGTGCTTGTTTTTTATCCGATTTCTTACCAAATTGAACCAAACTTTCGATAGAATAGTCCATCTTCATAAAATGTGCGTAACACTAGTTTTGGTCACGCCAAAACCCCAAATATCTTAACTTTGTCGCCGACATACCAAAGTTTACGAGACTAATTTTCTTACCATACTTAGCAAAACTTACACCTAAATTGACTCAATCTCAATCTCAACCACCGCCAAGCACATAAACCTAGGAAAAACCTTTCCGTGATACATAATACTTATTTACTAGTTTTTGAGCAACTAATAATTTATATGGCACTAGTGCCCTTTAGACACGCATTTACAACCCGGATTATGAAAAATTGAGGATACACCTCAACAAACCCTGACTTCACGTCAAAATATTATATATTACACACAGTAGGCATTCATCATCGAAAAATAACATTTTAGCTTATGATCTCTGGTTTGTAATGCGCGGGTCCCACCTCGGATACCTAAACTCCAATTAAAATCTGAAAATACTTAATTAGTCATTTAATCAATTTTATTAAATTCTTGCATTTCATAAAAACCTAGTGTAATGTAGTCTTTTACAACTAAAATCAACCTAAAATATAATATCAAACACAATCCAATTATTGTCTTATCAAAAACCCCCAAACTCAGCACTTTGTTGTCTCGAGCAAAGAGATACTCTCAATTATATTCTCTTTTCTTCCTTCATTCCGATTTCCAAATTATATACTCTTATTTCTTAAGGAGAAGTGATCATTAAATAGAAATATATTGCCCGCATAAAAAATAAAAATATGATAGAATAGAAAGATTTAGAGAATAATCCCTTATTTGACAACTCATCCTTCTAGTTATGCAATACACCTCAGAACTCAAAGTTAAATAAATCACCAAGGCTAAGCCACTATATAGGTTCTCTCAATCTCCATTTACAAGCATCAAACTTATAATGACTAATATAGAATATTAATATACAAAAATCACTAAATCAATCTCATTTTCAATTAATATTAAAATCTCACCACAATCAAAGTCGATTGCACTTGAGCTAAATCTTTTATTTGAAGAGTTTTCATAAAAATCCTTCCATTTCTCTATATCTCTCTTTCTTATTTATTTAATTATATTTTTTTCTTTTTCCTCTTCATATTCCCACGGTTCCCTACTCCACTTCATTTAGAATCCATTTTTATTTTTATAGAAACTCTTCCTCACATTCTTCCCATCGCTAGATTCCCTACTCCATTTCCTTTGGAATATGTAGATCTCTCTATTTTTCTTTAAAAAAAAAAAAACTTGTTCGCCCCTCTCACTTTCACTATAGTTATGGAAGCATTCTTTCCATCTAAGTTAAGTTTATCGACTAATTTCCTATTTTTCTCTCTAATTGTGGCATAACTTCTTTTCATTATATATAAATAAATAAAATACTTGATCAATAATCTTTGTATAACAAGATTTTTAGAAATCTATCTTGTTTATCATGCAATTTTTTTTCGATCTTATACCAATTATAATGTTTATAACAAAGCAATTAATCCCTTATAAACACCTCTAATGCATACACAATCTAGGTTAAGTCAAATAAGGTATAACAATTCTTTTCTATCATAAAATTTATATTTTCATGGGTAGTAAAAATATATCACTTCTATATAAATCAAAATTATATTCATTTCAAATTCCAAACTCAATAAAGTAAAACTGAATGGAAAAATATTAGTGTATCTTCAAAAATTCGAAAAATTAAGTCGACTTTTAACAAATGAATGAATAGATTATAACTTTTCGTTTCTTCCATACTTCGCTTCTTCATTCCAAACATTGTCCCCAAGGTTTAAAAATCAAGTTGGGTTTCTAAAAAATAAAAAGACCACGTGAAGCAAAAGAACTAAATAAAATAAAATGAAATAAATAAGTAAAAATGTTGAATAAATTTCATAATTCAAGAAAACATGATAAATGAAATTGTCCCAAATATCATTATAATAGAGGATAACACATAAACAAGCGTATAATATAAACCACATTATAGCTATTGTATCACAGTAGCAATCCACAACATACATATCATCATATAAAAAACTAAGATCTCGTACATAATCACTCAAAGATTGACAAAACATAGAAGAATGGGTAGATAGTAATTGCCATCCAGAAGTCGCATCATCACCATAATCCCTTTGGTCCTACTGTTGAGACCATAAGCTTGATATAAGGTTATAGAACATGTACTTCATTCCCGCCACTAGAGTACTTTCTGAAAAGACTCCCTGATTGGGTATTCTAAATTGGGTAGAAGGTATTTGAATTTCAGCTCCTCTGCCTTTCATTCTCTACATCTCTTGAACCTGTGCATGCTCCTCGCAATTCCATGCTGGTTCTAAAACATGAACTTTTGATTTCTCAGAGTTCTTATCTAGTTACGCAAGATTGACCCCATCATGGACATCTCTGTCTCTTCAATGTACATGCCAGTAAAATCCATCACAGATGGCTTTGAGATCAAGTTTGTCATCTCATTATACGGAGAAGATTGCATATCATGTAGAACTCTTCTATTCTTTGCCCATATTCTTTTTCTATTTGTGGTCTCTATTTTGATTATTTCATTCCTCTATGGCTCCTCCACCAAAACCACATATCGTGAAACTTTCTTTGTAGCATCCCCTATCACGATTAGGGTAATAATCGGCCTAGAACCTTAATTAAGCATCGATAATCTAGGCAGACTTAACTAAAGCCAACATCTTCTCCGTCAGTACTTGATAAACTCAACCTATATATTAATATCGAATAAACAATACAAAGTATACGCAGTGAAAAATAAAACCTTTTTCAATATTTAAATTATATACAATAATATAGAGTTTATCAAAACTTATAACCTTATTTATAAACCTCACAAACCTATTTATATACATTAAAATATAACAAACAGGGTATATAAGTACAAGAAGGTTAATTACATCATAGAGAAGACAACAAGACACCAAATCTTCTCTTTGCCCTTCGCTGAAGTGAAGGTTGCGAACCTGAAATATTAAATTTGGGTGAGCGCTTCAACTTGCTCAGTAAGTAATCACAAAGCCATCAACATTCCATAAAATAATCAAGAACATTATGCAATAACAATATGCACAAATGTTAACCAACAAAAATATGGAAAGCATATAAATCAACACATAACAGATGCAAATATACAATCAATGACTAATACACTGTGATTCTCATTTTTTCTATAAAACTAGGGGTCGATTACCCACCAACACCATTAATACGATTGCTAGGTCAACACATTGGTCGATGTCCTGTCTAATCAATCCATTAATGCCCAATGGTTCTATCTCAAACAATCTAGTGAATATGTAACCCATGCAACCTATCAAAATAGGTAGGAGTTATGTATAGACCAGTAGATCATCCCTAACTCTTATACAACCTGGTCTCAGTCCTTAGGACTTACTCTCGTGTATCACATCAAACATCATTTTCTATTTAATTTAAAACATCACAGTGGACATAGTCCCCCATTTCAGTCCATAAACTACATGAAATATATATATGAAGATAGCCAGGCAACATTGATGATTAAGCGAATCCGCACTTACCTTGTCTTAGGTGTCATATCCCAATTCTCTCGGGGATCCAACACCTATCAAAAACCATTTGTGATTAATTTAGGTCTAATACCCTATATTAAGAACCCAGAGTTCAGTTCCTAAGTCCTCAAGAAATTTTAACCACAACTAAGTTTATTTGCTATTTTATGGGGTGGGAGCTCGCCCCTTCAATGGGTGGAGTGACTCTAGCAGCTGAGTTCATCTTCACTAATGAAGGGAGTATGCTCCTCTGCTAGGTGGAGCGCATGAGCGCACCCTGTCCTGTCTCAATAGTACACTGGGCAGCAACCATTATTCCATCCATAAATCCTCCAAATAACAAGAAACACTCCTAAAACTCATCAGGGAGGACCTCTAGTGAGGTAACAAATCATTTCCAATCATTAAACAACATAATTCATAGAGATTCATCACTACCATCCAATTAAACTTCAACAAACACAAAAAAGTGATGATCTCTAGCTTTTAATTAGCTCAAGCTCCTCAATCATTATTGATTGAGCTCCCTTAATGATCTTCTTTGATCAGTAGCTAAACCCTAAACCTTCCTTCTCTCTATCGATTGATCAAATGAGGAGATAAACATAAGGTTTTTAGTTTAAATATATAGATTTTTCTCGAGATATGTATTGCGCAATCTCTAGACCAATCAGGTGGTTGATGTGTCCAAATGATGCTCCTTAAAGTGATACAAATTTTAACACCATCAAACACTTACACTCCTCTTGAGACGATCTCACGATCCATATAATTCGAACCAACTTTTTTAGTTTCTAATCATATATATTTATAAATCCATTATTTATAAATATATATCTTGTGTATTTCCTCAGAAATAAATTCTATGGACATGCATATGAGTATTCCCGGGTGTGCACATTCATTTCACAACCCCGTCGTTGCACTTGGTGTATCGACAGTTTATTGTTTATTATATATTTTCCAATTATAGGTTTGTATATAAATCGTATAGTATACTACAACCAAGAAAATTCATTAATGATCCAAATAAACAAAAATCATCATGCAAACTCACGCACACTCTAATAGAGGTACGTCGGACTTAACCACGTGCCTAACTCGGGTTAATTGAGATTTATATTTGTACTAATCACCAACTTAAAATAATTGGTTGTTACAGTCTCCCCAATTTAAAGTAATTTCATCCTCAAAATTAAAGTAAATGTAAATAGTAGTTTCGAAGAGAAATGGAAACTGCTCCTTCATATAGGATTCTTGCTCCTAAGTTAGTTCCTCATTTTTGTGAAATTGCCATTTCACCTTAGCCAAAGGAATTTTTTTAGTTCTCAGCTTCTGAATCTTACGATCAAGTATCTGAATCGGTTGCTCGGCTTAAGATCAGTCTTTCTGAAGATCAAATTCATTTCAATCAATCATTGGAGTGAAGTGAGTCTCCGTCTTGCGAAGCATAGATACTTAGAAGTTATTATGAACTTCGGCTAGCAGAGGAGGTAACTCTAACCAATAAGTAACAAAACCAATTCTTTCCTGCACTTTGAACGACCCAATGTGCCTTGGAGCTAGCTTACCTCGCAACCCAAATCTATACAAGCTTTTCTTAGGTGAGACTTTCAACATGACAAGATCGTCTTTTGAAAACTCCAAAAACCTATAATGTTTATATGTGTATCACTTCTGTCTCAGTTGTGCTATAGTAATACACTGGCAAATCTGCTAAATTCTCTTTGTGTAGTATTGAATCAACTCCGATACCAACAATACTATATCTTCAACCTCTGTCTAACATGCCGGTGAACTACAAGGGCGACCATACAGAGCTTCAAAAGGAGCCATTCCAATGCTACATTAATAGCTATTATTATAAGAGAACGCACATAGAGGAATGTTTCTCTCCTTGTTACCATCAAACTCCAAGACACAAGCTCAAAGTATATCCTTAAGCACAAATATCAACCGCTCAGTCTGCCCGTCCGTCTGAGGATGGTATGTTGTATTGAGGTTAAGAACAGTTCCCAGCTATCTCTACAATTCACTCCACAGTCTGGACATGAGTTTTAGATCTCTATCTGAAGCAATCGACATTGTAACTCCATGAAATCTTAATACCTCATGTACGTACACCTCACATAATCAGTCAAGATGATCTCCCATGGAAACCGGCAAGAAATGTGCAGACTTCATTAACATGTTAGCTATAACGAATACCGCATCGTGCTTACGCTCACTCAGAGGTAGACCGAAAATAAAATCCATCGATATATGTTCCTATTTTCACTCTTTAATAGGCAGCGAATTCAATAACCCTCCAGATTTCCAATGCTCAGCCTTAACTTGTTGACATATCTCACGTTTCTTTACAAACTTAGCAATATCAGTCTTCATCCTAAGCCATCAATAAACACGCCTTATATCCCGATACATATTATTGTTGACTGGATGAAGAGAGTAAAGAGATCTAAGAGACTTCCATCCTAACTCCTGCCTCAACTAATCCTGAGCTACAATCCACAATCTTTCCCTAAAACGTAAGGCACCATCATCAGAAATAGACCAATCAAGATTATCTACACTAGCCATTAATATTTGGCGTGCTATGTAATCATGATCAACTTTTAAACAATCAACTTCCCATTGAATCATCTGCGGTTTTGCTCCAATCCGAGTATAGAAGAATAGATTAGTAGCTTTAAAACTAGCTCTCTCAAATGATGATGTGTCGGCTGGACTTTCACGAATCATCATCACTGAAGCTTCCTTAATAGGTATAAAGTGAGAAGCTCTGGTAGTAGCCACATTCTCTCTGCCTATTTTTCTCCTACTCAAGGCATCAGCAACCACATTTGCTTTGCCTAGATGGTACTCTAGAGCGAGATCATAATTCTTGAGGAACTCAAGCTATCTACACTACCTCATGTTAAATTCACTCTGAATAAATAATTATTTCAGACTCTAATGATCTAAAAACATTGTAAACTTCATACTGTACAAGTAGTGCCTCCAAATCTTTAAGGCAAAACTACTATAGCTAGCTCAAGATCATGAACTAGATAATCTCTTTAATGAAGGATGAGTTGCCTTGAAGCATAGGCTACAACCCTGCCCTCTTGTATCAGCACACAGCCCTAGCCTGAATGGGAAACATCGGTATAAATCTATAATTCCTTCCCCAATTCAAGTAATGTAAAAACAAGTGTCATAGTCAAACTATCCTTCAAACCTTTGAAGGTAGCCTTGCACTTCTCTCACCAAAAAAAGTCAACATCTTTCTCTATTAGCCAAGTCATTAGCAAAGCAATATGAGAGAAACCATCAATGAATCGCTTGTAATCGCACTTACTAAACTTGGCATACAACCGATTATCCTTCAGATTTTGCAATGTAACTTTGAGGTGGTACGAATGCTCTTCCTCAATCTTCGAATAGATCAAAATATCATCGATAACCACGATGATGAACTGGTCAAGATAGGGTTTAAACACCTTATGCATTAAATCCATGAACATAGTAGGACCATTAATGAGCCTAAAAGGCCTCACTGTAAACTCAAAGTTCCCGTAACGAGTGTTGAAAGTCATTTTTGAGATATCTTCATCCTTGATCCTCAATTGATGATAACAAGACCTCAAACAAATCTTCGAGAAATGTTTGGCACCCTTCAAATGATCGAACAAATCAACGATTCTAGGCGATGGGTATTTATTTCGGATATTCAACCAATTAAGTTGTCTATAATCAATGCCCATGCGTAGGGTTCCATTTGTTTGTCACAAAAAGAACAGGTGCTCTCCACGGTGACATATTAGGATGCATAAACCCATAAACCCCTTCTGTAGCAACTACTCACGGTGAGTCTGCAACTCACGTAATTCCTTTGATGTCATATGGTATGGAGGAATAGATATAGGTTTGGTACCAGGAATAAGAACAATAATGAAGTCAATGACACGTGGTGGTAGAAGTCCAGGCAAGTCAGATGGAAAATCATCTAGAAATTTACAAACCAAGGTTATCTCTCTAACCTTAAGTTCCTATTCAGGCACTCCAAATGTGAATGTAGCCATAACTTCTACGAGGAGTAGTTTCCCTTCTACAATTGCAAGTCGTGAAGGATTATAGCCTTTATAGACTACAATTTCAAAATGGTTAGGGGTCTGAAAGATTACCATCTTATGGAAACAGTCAATACTAGCATGGTACATTGACAACCAATCTGTCCTTAGTAAGTCATCAAATTTAAGGAACTCCATTACCCTTAGATCAATTTGGAGCTCATTCTCCTCAATTTAGAATACACATCCCACACAAATTAGGTTAGGATAAACCTTGTCACTCACTTTTGTGCTTAAAATCAATAATGTACTAGCTATAACCGGTTTCAATTTTACCTCATCAACCATTGCACCAACAATAAAAGAAAATTACAGAACCAACATTAATTAAAACATGCATATCTTGACCACAAATGTTTAATATATCTTCCACAAGAATCCTATTAGCCGCTGGATCTGCCTCAACCAGTACATGAGTTTGTCCTCGTGCTGGTGGTGTTCTACTACATATTGATGTCGACAACGACATGAATACTCTCTTTAAATATGTCGTATATGTCCACAATGATAGCATATTGTAGAAGCCATTTAAAGATAAACATTAACTTGAGAAACCAACCCTGATTCATTTGATTTCTATTATAATTGTACTTTGCTTTTACCCCTACCTCCAGACTGAGTTAGTGGCAAAGGTTTTTTGGCAGTTGAAGCCTGAGAAATCGAGGGAACAGGTGCACTCAAAAAAGTCATCCCCACAAACCATAGTTGTGTAGCTGTACCAGCTACACTCCACCTCCTTTTATTTGCTCAAAAATGAGCAAATTCTTGGATTATCTATCTTCTAGGAAACTGTGGTGGTGGTGGTGGTGGTGGTGCAAGTACTATTATAGAAGGTCTTACTAGAATGGCTGCTTCCACCTCCATCACACTTTTAAATATAAAAGCATAGCCAATGCGAGGATGAGAGGAAACCACAACTCTAATCTTGCATTCTAGCCTACCAAGAAACAAATCTATTTTGTTCTCCTCTAGCTCTACCATCTCTAGAGAAAATTCACTCAACCTAGTGATCCTGCTCTCATACTCCCGTACAGACATAGCTCCATATTTCAACTAGATAAACTCAGTCTTCTTCTTATTCCTGTCTGATTTCGAGAAATACTGCCTATAAAGTAAAGTCCCAAACTATGGCCAAGATGTGACAGTATTCCCTTCTCTCTCTAGGGAATTCCACCATTTCCATGGAGAATCTATCAACAAAAAAGTTATCAGTTTAACCTAAAATTGTTCCTCAACTTCTATAGCAATGAACGATTGCTCCACCTCTAGTACCTAGGTCGTAACTACCCCTTCCTCCATTGTGCCATCGAATCTCATAAAATAGAATTTCTAGAATTCCTTGCATGTTTTGAGAAATATAGCCTTCCCAGAATCTACTGGCACCGTGATAGTTGTTTCCGACACCTGATTATTTGCTATCACTAGTTAAGGTTGAGCTACTACTATTACAGCTCGTCCCTCAGCTCTGCTAACCTCAGGACTTGTTGAAGCATGTGCTTTTGGTCGTTGTACTAATGGTACCATCTGAGCCATCAGCATAGTCACAAGTTTCACTTGAGACTCCATAAGCTCTTTCATTTGTTGCTCTATTTTAGATTTCTATTGATCATCAGTCTCCCTATTATCCTAAGGTCCAGTCATCTGGAAACCCTCTCCTTGATTTGCCATTAGATTTTGAAGTCAAAGGATTAATAAGCTCATTAGGTAACATTCAAAGAATACAATGAAATCATATATATAGGAAACAACAATATGTGTAGCAAATAACATATAATAATGTTTCATTTTCATTTTTCCCCCTAAAACTCGATGAAAACCATCTTTTAAACCCTAAACTTACACTTAACTTACGACAACTCTAAGAGTAAATAAATTTAGGTTCTGGTATGAAGGAATATGCTATCTTTTACTTGGAAAATAATTCGAAATTAAAATCAAGGTCAAAGCCTTTTCCATGATACCAAACTGTATCAGAGTTAGCACTTATCTCAAAAGTGATAAACCATAGCTTTCAAAGTAGACCCTGATACCAAGCTGTAGCATCTCCTATCTCGATTGAGACGATATACAATTTGAAACATTAATTAAGCATCGGTAACCTTGCTAGACTTAACTAGAGCCAGCAGCCTCTTTGTCAGTACCTGATAAACTCTACCTATACATTAATATCGAATAAAAAATATAAAGTATACGCAGCAGAAAATTAAAAATTTCTCGATATTTAAACAATATATTGTAATACAGAGTTTATCAAAACTCAAAACATCATTTATAAACCTCCCAACCTTGTTTATATAGGTCAAAATATATCAAATAGTGTATATAAGAACAAGAAGGTTCAGTCCATCGTAGAGAAGACAATAAGACACCTAAATCTTCTATTTGCCCTTCGCAGAAACGCAAGGTTGCAAACCTAAAATATAAAATTTGGATGAGCGCTCCAACTTGCTTAGTAAGTAAGGATTCACAAAGACATTAACATTTCATATAATAATCAAGAACATTATGCGATAATAATATGCACCAATGTTACTAACAAGAATATGGAAAGCATATAAATCAATACATTATAGATGCAAATCAATTCTCAATGACTATTACACTGTGATTCCCATTTTTATTTATAATACTATGGTCGATTAACCACTAATGCCATCAATGCAATTGCTAGACCAACATATTGGCCGATGTGATGTCTAGTAAATCCATTAATGCCTAATGGTTCTATCAGAAACCCTCTAGTAAATATGTAACCCAAGCGACCTATCTAACTGAGTGGGAGTAATGTATAGATCGGGAGATCATCCCTGAATCCTATACAACCTGGTCTCAATCGTTTAGATTTACTCTCGTTGATCACATTGGACACCATTTTCCATTAAATTTAAAACATCACAGTGTACATAGTCCCCCATTTTAGTCCATAAACTACATGAACTATATATACTAAGATAGCAAGGTAACATTGATAAATTAGCAAATCCTTACTTACCTTGGCTTAGGTTTCATATCCCAATTCCTAGTTTTTTGAGCACTGAAGCTCTCCCGGGGATCCAACACATATCATAAACCATTTGTGATCAATTAAGGTCAAATATCTTATATTGAGAACCCCGAGTTCAGTTCTGAAGTCCTAAATAAATTCTAACCACAACTAAGTTTATTTGATGTTTTTTGGGTGGGAGTGCGCTATCTCAATAGGTGGAGTGCACTCCAGCAGCTGAGTTCATCTTCATTGATGAAAAGAGCACGGTCCTCTTCTAGGTGGACCGTGCTCCAACCAGTACTGTTTAGAAAGTACGCAAGGCAGCAGCCATTGTTCCATCCAGAAATCCTCCAAACAAGAAGAAACACTCCCAAAATTCATCAGGAATGATTTTAAGTTAGGTAACAACCTATTTCCAATCAGGAAACAACATAATTCACAAATATTCATCACTACCATCGAATTAAACTTCAACAAACACAAAAACTATACTTTTCAAAGTGATGGTCTCTTGCATTTAATTTGTTTTAGCTCCTCAATCCCTGTTGATTTAACTCCATGAATGATCTCCTTTGATTAGTAGCTAAACCCTCAACCTTCCATCTCTCTATTGATTAATCAAATGAGGAGATAAACATGAGGTTTTTTATTTAAATATATGGATTTCCTCGAGATACGCATCGTGCTATCTCAAGACCAATCAAGTGGTTAATGTGCTAAAATGACACTCCTTAAAATGACATGAATTTTAACACAATCAAACACTTACGGTCCTCTCGACGGTCCAACGATCCATATAATTCAAACCAACTTTTAGTTTCTAATATATGTATCCATTATATATAAGTATATATATTGTGTGTTTTCTCGTCAATAAATTCACCAAACATGCCTACGACTATTCTCGAGTGTGCATATTTATTCCACGACCCCCTCGTCGCATTTGGTGTACCGTCAATTTATTGTTTATTATGTATTTTCATGTTATAGGCTTGTATATAAATCGTATATCATACTACAAACTATAAAATTAATTAACAATCCAAACAAACAGAATTCATTATGCAAACTCACTCACATGCTAATTGAGGTACACTGGACATAACCACGAGCCTAACTCATGTTAGTTAGGATTAGGATTAGTTCTAATCACTAGCTTAAGGTAACAGGTCGATACATTTTAGGTGCCTTTTATGAAGTCGACGGCGATGGTCTTGTGTAGGTAAACAACTAGCCTTATACCTATTATAAGAACTTGGTCTAATTTGCAAAATTTAGTGATCAGCAAGGGAAAAGGCAATCCTTTATTTTTTTGTAGTTACGGCATTCCTAGTTCACTAATAAATAGTTTTACCAACATCAATGTATCTTATCCTTTGGACAATGTGGTACAACACTGAGGCCTTCTAGTTCACAAACTCATAGTACTGCAAACTTGGTTGTTAGCTCACATTAATAAAGTAGTTCCATGCCTTGTTGGTTCACAAACTCATAGTACTACAAACTCGGTGTAAGCTTATAATTTTTCGTTATTTCATCACCTATGAATTTACAGTTTTTAATTAAATTAAAGAAAAACAACATAAAAACCATTGAAAAACTTTTTCCTAGAGAAGTTTGATAAATCCTTGTGGAGACGATCCAACTAATCACTACTACAAATAATAAGGAAATACATGAAACGAATTGTACACACTCGACACGTGTCTGGGCTCCTTTCTTTTAGTTACCTCTACAATCAATTCTCATAATTTTTATTCTTCCCTTCTTATTATCATACACTTTACTTATTTATTGCTTCCCTTATTTCTTTTATGATTCTTTAACTGTTAATTATTATTTAAGCATTATTTTCGATATCTTTTTGGCTTTACTCATAGGAATTGCCTCATTTTGTGACAATGGCAGATCTATAGGTAAGCAAGGGCAAGGCATCAGTGATTGATGATTTATTGTAATGACCTGCTCAAATTAATCTTAATTAATTTATTAATTACAGATTATGATTCATAATTCAGACCCATGGGGACACTACCGACTAGTCTAGGGTAGGCCAACTAAGGAAGAAATAGTTATTTTTATGTGATACGAGTTAAATTGTTGTATTATTATTTAATAATTCGTAGTGCACTAGTTAAGATTTTTCATTGGTCGAGTTGTGCGCGTGTACTGACATGAGTGTAAGACGTCGCGGGGTAAGCGAAACGCGGGTGTATATGGTAGAATAAGGATTAGATAACACTTAACCACTCCGATGTGACAACATACCACGTTTCCAAAACATCATCCCATCCCTTACTTTTTCTCTCTCCTAATTTTCTCTCTCATCTTCACATAAAACCCACAAAATTTCCTTCTCTCCCCCAAACGACTTTCATTTTCATCTCAATCTCTCATTTTTCTCCCTTACAAAGCTCTCTTCACACCCCCATGGTCTCAAGAGCTCGATCGCCTATCTTGCGAAGTCCTTCCCTCTTCGCAGATCACGTCGGTGACCTCCCTAGACCATGGTGAGTGGTGATTATTGTTACATTTTTGGACAAATTTAGGAGATTTAATGGCATTTTGTTTTGATCTTATTGTTGATATTGTTATTGTTGTTGTTACATTGTTTAAAAAGAAAGAAAAAAGAAAGTTGTTTCAATTCATCTCTATTTTTATAGAGGCCAATTTGGGGGAGGAAGTAAGCCAGACGGGACAGGCTTGGCTTCTCCAGGTGAGCCAAGTCGATCGATCCAAGCCTGGGTAGTCCGGGTCGACTGACCTTACCCTAGATGAACCGGGTAGGACCGAGTTAGGTAGACCCTGACCCAAGTGGTTGAGCCAAATCGCGCCCAATTTTACCGGGCCTAGTTCAGTCCTAACCCATTAAACAATTTAAATTTAATTAAAAATTTAATAAAAATGATATTAAATGAAATAAGTTATCGAAAAATATATAAAAATTGAAAAAGAATTATGGAAAATTCCAAAAAATCAAAGAAAATATGGAGAATTAGAATAAAGCTAGGAAAATGAGTTTCGAGATTTTTCAAGCGTTTGTCACTCCTGTATAACCTGAAAAAGGTGCCAAAACTAGACTTTGGAATAAAATCTCAAATTTTTGGTCTAACATTTTCAACTCAATTAATGTGACTCTAAAATAAATAAAGCAGCATAATTGGACATCAGGGACTTATGAGACTATGTTCGAGTGTCGGGTGCGCATTTCGAGCCATGAACGGGACGTTTTGAGGGTGATTTGCGATTGGTTGAGGTAAGTAAACCCACGAGAAAATTATTTATAATTCCTTTATAACATTGGATTTAAAGGTGATTTCAATTATTCTATTGGGCTATTTTTTGCTACCCTCCTTTTGCTCATCCACTCCCGCATGTTTAAATATGTTTCTTCATGGGGTTGAACATGGCTCGGACTCGAACTCGAGGCTGGCTACTCCGCATTGTTCGAATAGTTGCTTATGTCAGGGCTACGCAGTGACTATTTCCCTTAAGACCCGCTAAGTTGAGAGATGTTTGATGAAGACATATATCTTTGTCATGGGTTTTCTCTCGAAAGATGTTTGGACGGGGTTTTGTTGTTCATGGGTTCTTCTCAATTGACCGTGAGATATTTGGCGAGATGATCATCATTGGTTCCTCTTGATTTAGCTAAATCGATTCTCAAATGTCGATCAGGATTTCTATAACGGTGCACTTGTGTCCAGTTTTGACTTCTCTTCGACTTATCTTCAAGCAAATACCTTATTTTATATTCCTCATTTAAATTGCATGAACTGTAGCATTTTTTATTGAATCTCGTGAATACTAGCAAATTTTCCCAAGGATTTACTTACTAAATTTGTCATTGCACTTGGTGACAAATTACAGATCCTACGATGGGTTGGAAAAGAAGTCTTAGGCGCCTGCCTCTAAGGTAGGAAAGCCCTATCATCTTTATGGGTAGTTGTTACTATATACTTATTTACAGCTTTTATGGAATTTTTGGGAGGACTTGTATACCTTATACATGTATAAGACCACATTTTGTACTTTTACTGCTTTTTGATATACATGGTATATCATACCGAATTTCCACACTATAGGGATGTTTATAAATGCAAACTTTTGATTTATAATACATGCATACTTTAAAGGCTTCCGCTTAGTTAAACAACTTATAATAATTTAATAATTCGTGAACAACTAAACTTAGTCAACTTTTTTTTACTTTTCATAAATACATGATATATACTAAGTTAATACAAATAAGATACAAATAAAGGTTAAAGCTGCTAGCCATTAAGAAAAAGTGTGCACTGATGTGGCATGCTAGGTCACATGTCCGGTGATGTGGCGGCACCAGTTGGCCTTAAAGTTTGGGGCTGTCAAAGTTGATATCAGATCCTAGTTTCAAGTGAACCAAGGGGAAAATATAAAGAGAAAATTAATACATAATAAAACAAGAATAGACATGGAAACTCGAAGATCTTGACTTAGAACCTTAGTTGTGAAGAAAATGTGAGGCGAGTAATACCAATGCTTATACATTGTATATTTTGATTGTGATAATATATACGGTTATACATAGTCGATACAAACACATCCTCGCTATTATAGATAAGACATAGACGGACAACTGACTCCACTTGCAGAGGATGAGGAACAAATAAGTGGTACCACATTCGTTGCGATAGATAAGAGTGTACTCGACCGGATCATGGCTTACAACCACTAGTTTGAGTCGATGATGGCCTTACCCCATGCCTAGACTGCAGCTATTGCGATGACAGCTGCTTTAATTGTTTAAATTACGGCAGTGAATATAGTTATGACCCAGATTATCACGCCGGATATAGTTTTGGATACCCATATTGAGGTTACCACATGGCATCTACACCGATAGTGACAATGACATACACCTCATAAGAGATTACATTCGAGACTTCTTTGTCAGCTGAGGCTAATCTGACAAAAGAGTTTGTAAACCTTCATCTAGAATATTTTACTAGAGGCTGAGAACTAGAGGCAACCGTGATATGGGTTCTCGCATAAGCTTTTGAGGATGATTATGGAGTCATAGAGATCAGCTCCAACCTTTGATTGAGGTGTAGAGCATAGCTCCACCTTGAGATAGTGTAATAAAGGCCTATGTGATAGTACTTAATGCTGACCGAACCTAGATCATTACTGCATAGCCAATGTCAGGCTCATTTTGCTAAACTGTGGTATTTTCCAGCATAATTCCATTTTAGCATTTCTTTGCTATATTTATGCTTTTAAATACCATTCCATTATATTTGGAAATGTACATAAGAATCTCCAGGAATTACTTTATTACATACTTTACTCATCATCATTTTAATGATAGTGGGTGCAGATCTATCGAGTAGCAAGTCGAGCAAGGAGAAGATCGGTGACTATTTTGGAGCATTTGGTGATTTTCTACTTCCTATCATGTTGGTCTTGAATTTCGATGTATTATCTACTTTATTTCTTTTCTATAAATTTTGGGTCGTATATTGGGTTGAGTGTGTAGTTCCTCGACTTGAGACTTAGTTATCAAACTATTTATCATCCTTTCAATATTTATATGCATGTGATGTTATTTCTTGGTCTCCCATTTTAGGATTTTTAATATTTGCTTCCACATGACTGTTAAGACTTCCGTTAGATATTTTAAACCGTAAAAAATTTTAATTAACTCTGGAATTCAATAATTATGTAATATGTATATTACTTATCCTAAACGTGTTTGACGAGGAGAATAAGACAAAAAGGCAGGCTGATACATAGTTAAGTCTAATGTGGCTGAAATTAAGGCTTAATTATGGGATTAGGCCGAGCGATGCCCTATTTTAAAGTATGGGTCGTCACATATTAGGATGCCACCATTTGAGGCATTGTACGGTTGACCGTGTAGATCACCGGCTTGTTCGGTAGAGCCTGAGGATACAGTTGTTATGGTGCTTGAGATTGTTATGGACCATACAGAGAAAATCAGTCACATTCATCAACGGTTGTAGGCTGCCTAAGACAGATAGAAGAAATATGCTAATAAGTATCGCGATGGGCTAAAGCTATAAGAGAGATGATTGGGTCTATTTGAAGGTTTTCCCCGTAGAAGGTTCATCAAAGATTTAGGATTAAGGGGAAACTAGCACCTAGATTTATAGGGTTGTTTTAGATTGAGAATAAAGTTAGAAAGGTCGTCTATCAGTTGGGATTTCCAAGCCAGTTGACAAGGGTTCATAATGTTTTTCATATTTCAATGTTACAGCTAGCGAGGACCGAGACCAATGGTTATTAGGACCATGATCGAGGTTCGACCAAAAGTGACGTACGAGGAACACCTCATTGAGAGAGTGGATCGCAGGGTACATACTCTCAAGAGGAAGGGAATACCACTAGTACTTGTTCGATGGCAGTATCATAAGAACAAAGGACTTAATTGGGACCGAGAGTCTACCATGCAGGAGTGATATCCCCAATTGTTTTAAGGTAAAGTTTTCACTTAAGTTTGACACTTTGGACAAAATTCTTTTTAGTTGGGAAAATTGTAACGACCCACTCTGATTTATCTTAATTAATTTATCAATTACATATTAGGATATGTAGCTCAGACCCACGTGGACACCATTGAAAAGTCTAGGGAATGCCAACCAAGGTATAAAAGTTAATTTCGTGTGATGCGTGTTAAATTGTTGTATTACTATTCAATAATTCATGCCACACTAGTTAAGAATTTTCATTGGTCGTGTTGTTCATGTGTACTGATGTGAGTGTAAGACGTCATAGGGTGCGTGAAACGCTAGTGTATGGGTAGTATAAGGGTTAAAGAATACTTAAATACTCACGATGTGACAACACACCACCTACCCATCACATCATCCCATCCATCACTTTTTCTTTCTCCTATTTTTCTCTCTCATCTCCAAACGAAACCCACAAGATTCTCTTATTTCTCTTTCTTCCCAATGACTTTCTTATTGAACTTACCCCTCTCATTTTTCTCCATCACCAAGCTCTCCCTCAGCAAGCTCTCTCCACACCCCCACAATCTCAAGAGTTCCGTCGCCTCTTTTACGAAGTCGTTCCTTTTTAGCGGCTCCTGCCGGTGACCGCCCTAGACCAAGGTGAGTGGTGAATATTGTTGTTACATTTTAGGTGCATTTTGGGAGATTTAATGGTATCTTAGTTGATCTTATTGGTTATATTGTTATTGTTTTTATATTGTTTAAAAAGAAAAGAAAAAAAGAGAAAAAAAGTTGTTATTTCAATTCGTTTCTGTTTTTATAGAGACAAATTGAAGGGAAGGGGTAGTCAGGCAGGTCGGGCTGACCTTGGCCCAGATGAACAACGTCGGGCCGACCCGAGCCCGATGTGATCGGGTCAGGCCAACCCTTACCAAAGTGGTTGTGCCATACCATGCCCAACTGAACCGAGCCCGGTTCTGGCCTAAACCTATTAAACAATTTAAATTTTAATTACGAATAAAATAAAATGATTTTAAATAAAATAATTTAAAAAGAAATATATAAAAATAGCTAAAAGTTATGGAAATTTTCTGAAAAATCTAAGAAAATATGGAAAATTAGAAAAAAAGCTAAGAAAATGAATTTCGAGACTTTTCGGGTGGCACCTCAATATAACTTGAAAAGTGCGGCAAAACTAAACTTTGGAATAAATTTCAAATTTTTGGTCTCACATTATAAACTCACTTAATGTGACTCTAAAAATATTATAGTGGATAGTTGGAAACTAAGTACTTAGGAGACTATAGTCAGGTGACGGGTGCGTATCTCGAGGCATGAGTAAGACATTTAAGGGCGATTTGCAAATGGTTGAGGTAAGTAAACCCACAAGAAAACTAGTGAGAATTCATTTATATTACTTGATTTATTTTGAATTTTGATTATTCGATCGTGTTTTTTGTTGCTTCCAACTTATTTCCCATCCACTACCACGTATGTATGTGTGTTTATCAACGGAGTCAGGCATGGCATGGACTCACACCCAGGGCTAGCTACCACACATTTTTCGAGTAGTTGCCCGTGTCAGGGCTATGCGGTGACTTTTTTTGTGAGACTCGCTAGGTTGAGAAATGTTGGACGAAGTCTTAAGTCTCTATCATGGGTGTGCTCTCGAGAGATATTTGGACGGGGTTCTGCCAGATTTTTGATAAGATTCTGGATAAGGCATGCAATAATGGCCTGGAAGCATGTGCTTGATAAGACATAAGACTTATGGCATGGGCCTGATGGCTGGTAAAACGCTTGATAAGACATAAGACTTATGGCATGGGCCTGATGGCTGGTAAAATACCAGGGAGCATGGGCTTGATAAAGATGTATGGCTTGGGCCTGCATTTTAATTATTGTAGTATTCACAGTAATAACATATTGGATCTGTACGAAGAATTCTCCATAGGTGATTATGAACATAAGTTGCATATCGATATAAATATGGATAATTGATAAAGATCTTGATAGGAGGCTTCAGAAGTAAATACCATATTGTGAGAAGCATATTAGCATCTTCTCTTGTCCAAAGAAGTGATTGACGAGCAAAAATTCGTATTTCATCTTTCTGTATAGCGGAATTCCAGATAATATCAACACCATTAAGGTATAAGTCTTGAGTAATATGTTCAATTAATGGTTGCTGGATGGTTGGATGTCTTAATGCTCGAGATAAAGTCTTCATTTATAAATCAATCGAATCTGCAGAATGAGCTGAATAAGTGTTATCGTCTGAATGTGTCCTGGAGGAAGCTGAGTATTTAGATTCAAATTATTTAAATATTCTTCAAATTGATTCTATATGTTTGGGCCAAATCCTTAATGGATGAACTGGATTCGGAAATTATGTTGAAACATTTCTTTTGGAAAGAGGGGGAAACTCTTGTGGGCGATCAAGAGATAGGTGTAGGTAATATGGAACACTAGATATTCAATTGATTCAATGTCAAATGACTTTATGCGTTCCATATTGCCATTTGAGGATCCAGGGGATTGAATGTTTATGCATAAATTGAAAAAGTGATAACTTTTCTGCTTCATATTTCTTGAAAACTTCATTGGGAAAGAAACCAATATGAGGTCCAAACTTAGTCCACCATTCTGCCATGAACCAAGCAGGAAGATTGTTCTTCAGAGATTTTTTAATGTGACATACCATGAATGTCCAGAAGTAGGATCTTTATAGAACAGTATATTACGCCATGCATCTATATAATCTTTATAATTTACTTGAACTGGATGACGATCCCAACTCTCTAAACTTGAACCTCCTCCTCCTCCTCCTTCGAAAGATTTCGTACCTCCGAAAAAGGATAAAGGTCCCGTCATAGCTAACCTAGATCAATTATCTGAATTTAATGAAGAATCAAATTCTCCTCATTCATCATCCTCTACTCCCAATACAGTCTCTAGTGATATTGATAGTACTAATAGTATTGCTATTCAAAAGGTATATAGGAATAAAAGACCTTCCTATCCAACTTGTTATCCTAAACAAAAACAATTTTATTCTAAACCATCTCCTGCTGATTTAATCCTAGAAGAAAAAACAAAACGACACCAAAAGTTTGATGGTAATGCTATATATGACTGGAATATTGATGGTTTATCTGAATATCAAATTCTCAAAGTTGTTTATCAAATTCAAATTTATGCGAAAGCTTGTACAATAGCAAGATATTCTGAAGTAACTATAGCTACTGCTATTGCAGCTGGCTTTACAGGTCAGCTATATGATTGGTGGAATTATGCATTCAACAATACTACAAGATTAGAAGTCATAAATTCAATTCAAAGAGATGATAATGGCAATCCTTTATTAGATACACAAGGATGAACTCAACCCAATGGAGTAGATAATCTTTTATCAAATATTATTTGGTACTTTATAGGAAGATTTTCCTCTCTCGATGAAAAAATTAGAGATCAATTACAAAGTCTACGATGCAAAACAATGAATGACTATCGTTGGTATAAAGATACATTCTTTACTAAAGTTTATCAATTAACCACTCATGATGGACAATTCTGGAAAGAAAGATTCATTGCTGGATTACCTCCATATTTTAGTGCTAAAGTCAAAGAATATATTAAAGCTCAAAATGGTGGCAACCTAAATTGGAATACTCATTCTTATGGGGATCTTCTTCAATATGTTCAAACATGTGGAATCTCCATCTGCAACGATATGCGTATTAAACGCCAACTTGCAAAAGAAAAGAATACATTAAAACAAGATCTTGGTAATTTTTGTTATGAATTTGGTCATGATTTAGATATTACACCTCTAGCTTCTCATACACATAGACGACACCATTGTTGATACATTTAATTTTTTCTTTAAAAATTTAAGAAAAAAACTCTCTTAAGTTTCACATCAACAAGACACTTGTATTTTATGCATCCTCAATTAAAGGCATGAACATGCAAATGAACTACTTATTCATTACATATTACTACATATAAAATAATATATATTAACTAAACATTCAAAATAGTAAGTACATGAAACAAATTATACACTTTCATGTTTTCCTCTTTAACTACTTCAAAAATAAAATTTAAACAATTATACCCGCAGTGTTTATCTTTATTTCAACCTTCTTATCACTTCCCATAGCGCAGTGCAGTGTTGATGCCTCAAACTTAAAGCATACCTTGTCCTTAAGATTTAAAAATTAGCATGAAAATCATGAAAACACTAAAACACACAAACATATAGAATAACACAAGATATAAATAACTAAACTATACAAACATAGAATTTAAATAACTAAATAGTTAATAAAACATCCCAAATCTAAAAATAAAATTATATCAATGTATCGCTCATCTCCCCAGGTCTAGAGAAATCCTAAGACACTGACATCAAGACTGCGCGTCATCATCAGTGTGTGCCTCATCAGCCCGAGCATAAGATGGTGTCATGGATGCTCCACCCTCCTGCTCTGCATAATATCCAGATCAAACACATAAGCTGGTGGTATTGGAAAGCCAAAAGACCTATTTGAAGGTCTCATATGTGTGCTCCTCTCATAACAAGCTATGTCCCTCTTATTATCGACAAACAACATGTAGTTCCGCTACACATTCCATCTATCTTGCTCATATCTCCTCAAGGCTTCAGGATGCTACATCCTGTCCTCCTAGTACTATCTCCTCATCTCTGTAATCCAGAGCCTCTATTGTCATGGAGTTAAGTCCTCTGGTGGTGGTACTGGTGGCTATGGTGGAAAAGATGGTGGAAAAGCCTCATGACCATCAAAGTCCTACTCTCCAATCAGTGGGTCAACAAACTCATAGTCCTTAGCGAATCCCTGTTGTTGCTCCTCCTCTTCTCCATTTCCTTCATCTTTTAAGTCTAGTGGTAAATTTGCTATTGTTGTTGTTGTTGTTGTTGTTGTTGTTGTTGTTGTTGTTGTTGTTATGTTATCCTCCTGTTGTTTAGCCAACAACCCATCCTCAAGTTTAGCTCCCTCGGCTCTTTCCCTCTCATCTTCGGAGTCTGTATAATCAAGCGGCGATTTCAGTGTAAGTATGAATGTTTCTTCAATGGTTGTTTGGGCTTCGATATCAAATATTTTATCATTTCGTAGTCCAACTCGAGCCTTCAAGCATAACTGAGTGATTAATATTAGAAACAACAATTTTTTGTCTCGCTCAAACATAATGGACTCCTTCAGATTAGTGTTGATTATTATGTCGACGTCGATCTCCTTATTCTTCGTAATCTCATATAAACAAGTCGTTTTTCGCTTGTTAATCTCTCCCTGCTAAGTGGTGAGGTATATAGAAGCAATAAGGAAATGTTGCCACATTTGGTATACTTTCCTAACACTCCCCTTCTTGATGTGCTTCGGCACATTCTCATATCCCATTACCCAGCTAGGTTGTCCTTGGATAAATAATGCTCTCTCTATGGCTCCAAAAGATGTATAGGTTATAAAGTTTCTCATATAGATCAACTAGGGGACATGGTTCCGCTCTAACCATACTCAAATGCTTCAATCCATAGATAATATTTATTTCATGTTCATTAAGGGAGACAAACACCACACTCGCCTTCACTTGCTCATTCTTCCTAGTAAACTTTGCATTGGCATAAAATTTGTATACAATCCAACTCACTCCTTTAATTTCATTCTTTCTATAATCTTGAGTGAAATTCTCCCAATTTTAATGCCTAATGAAATTGTTCACTCATTTTTCATATTTAGCCGGCAAATCTATACCTCTCTCACAAATGAACTCCTTATGCTGAATATCCTCATATCTATCCTTGGGCTCTCTACTAATAAAGTATTTGGACTTAAGTGACCTAAGCACCATATCATTGGGATCTCCAGAGGTTAATGCCTCAAAGTCATTTGTTCTCACTTGGCTAACTTGTTTTCTTGTTCTCAGCATTTTCCAAATTCAAACTACTACACAATAAACGCTACTAACAATTTGAGTCTTGAAATCACATAAAAATCAAAATTTATACTACACATATCATTCACATGCCAAATAATGCAACAAACATATATAAAGTCTCCATGAATTTCATTAATGCTCAATATTAACACAACTTGCAAATCTTACTCCCAACAACCTCAAATACACTATTCACGTAATTTTATCATAATTTTTTCGAAACTCAAAGCATGACTAATGAAATTTTAAAATTACCTCAATGTCAGACTACTTTCCTCCAAGTCTTTATCAATCAAAGCCCTTTAAAGTTAATAATGAATTAAAACCATAGCTCTCTATTAAAATCAAATTCCCAAATGCAAGCCCTACCTTTCTACCTTATGCGAATCCACAATGCACTTGCTTCTTTCACTCTAAATCAGTAGGAACACCTTTATCTCACTTAGAAATTATCTATCTTGGGGCTCTGGAGGGATGTATACTTGGTAGTTATAGTGGTGTTTTGGTTGCAAGTGTGAAATGATGAACATGGGTTTTAAAACCCCTCACCGAAACTGGCGCCATGTCTCAATAGGCACGGCGTCGTGATAGCGTCATCAATGCTGCCACGTTTCATTGTGAACCTCTCGGTGTTGGCGCAGTGACCAATACCCATGGCGCCGTGACTAGTACCCATGGCGTCAAGCAGTTTGTCCAAGTGTTTCGCATAAATTTTTCATTTATTCCTATTTTGCGCTTCTCTGACTTTATATATCACTTACACAAGATGTCGTAATCATGTGAAATCCATTTAAATATAAAGATTCTATAAAAACTTACCATTGACTTGCTCGTATACCTTACCTTTGGCGCTTGAACTCCTTTGCTCTTTTATGCTATTTATGAGTTTGGCGAGACATGTCAATTCCAATGACTCATTACCCGACAAATGGCCTTACCTACACATTCGACATAAATTCTCAAAAGTTAGAAACAAAAACGTGTTAATTCAACTTATTAGAGTAAATAACTAACTAACTAATTGAAATTTAAAAAACTTGAAATTTAAAAACCCTAGGTTGCCTCCCATTAGCGTATAATTTAACTTCATTAGCCTAACGCCTTTTCGCTCATATAGTTTGAGTATAAATCGAGATACTTTAATTGTAAATCGAAGATTATGTTGTCATTCTCGTTCAGATGTACTTCTTCGCCATCGACAAAGACAACTTTCTCTACATCATCGTCCTCATCGATACTCATTGTGATCTTCTTCTTTTTGTATAAAAATTTGCTTTGGCAATGTTCAAAAATGGCCTCTCAAGTATCATAGACCTATCATCATCCATCTTGTGATCAACAACCTTATAATCAGCGGTGAATGTGAATCTACCCACTTTCACATGCACATTCAAGATTTCCTATAATAGGTATCAACTTGCCATTAACTACTTGCAAATTTATTGTATATGGAAAACTTAACTTTAAGTCGGCATGCAACATGTCCATTTTTTGCATGACATTGATTAAGGCTCTCGTATCACATAAAACATTTCAAAAATCAGGCCTATCGATGCTTATTGGTATGCATATTTCTCCTGGATCTCTCCTTTTGATTGGTCGAAGTCTCAGGGATGAACTTGAACTTCGGTTCTAGCTTTCATAGAACTACCTTGAAGCTATTTCCTTTCGGTGTTTCTTTAGAAGCTCCTTCATCTTTTTACTTGGCTTTTCATTGTTTTTTCACCTTATTGTTATTTTTCAAGCCATTGATTCTTTATTACTTGAATCCTTTGAGTTCATCTCTTCATGTTTCCTCATAGCTAAAGTGTTGACTTTTTTTTGCTTGTACATCACTTGCCCTTATCTTGGCTCACTCATTGCCATAGTTCTTATTATGTGAATAGCACTAACGTTCTTCTTGGGATTTGTGATCATGTTGTTTTCAAATTGTACTTATTTCCTTGAGTTCAAGGCAAGGGCTAACTGTCCAATCCGTCTCTCTAAATTATTGATGGATTGTGATCTCTCATCATCTATCCTCTTCATGGCTTGTTTTTATCCTTCCATCTCTTTTTCGTGATTGAAATGGCATTTCCTATTGCCAATATCCATGGCGTGCAAGAACCTCAATAAATTTCAATGAAGTTGTCTCCTGACTCAGCCCTTGCTTCCCCTGTTGGACTTGTTGATCGAAGCCTAGAGGTAACTTCAGTGCATTATCAGGATTTCTATATGAGAACTTCGAGTTGTTGTTGTTGTATCCTTAATAAAACCTTTGAGAAGTCATTCCTCTTTGTCTGAAGTTGTTTCCATAACCTGGGTTGTTAATGAAGTTTACGTCTTCATATTCCATTCCTTGTTGCATGTCCATTTGCTTAACCATCATGGCTTGGTGATTAATGGGTTGATGTATTGCCTCCACTTGTGGACCTTGTTGTCCTATTTGAAGCTTTGCCATTTGATTGCTTAGATTTGATAGTTATGTCAAAATTGCAACCGGCAAACCAATCTCATATACGCCCGCTTGTTTCCTTTCAATTGAACAATTATTGGTTGTAGAGTTTTGAGAACAAGATCAAGAAGATCCAATGCTCCGTCCTTATCCTTGGTTAGTATAAATCCACCTGTTGCGGCATCTACTAGTGTTCTCGTGCTATGGCTCATCCCATAGGAGAAAACTTGGAGTTGTGCCCATTTCACTTATCCATGTCATGGACATCTCCTCGGCATCTCTTTAAATCTTTCCCATGCCTCGCCTAGAGACTTGGCATCTTCTTGCTTCAATAGATTGATTTCCAACTTCTTTTCACTGACCTTCAATGGGGAAAGAACTTGTCTTGAAATCTTTCATTGATTTTCGCCCATAAGGTCATACTCCCTGCATTCAATCCTTAGAATCAAGATTTGGCTTTTCCACCCAATAAGAATGGGAAAACCCAAATCCTAATCACCTCATTTGTAACTCCGGCAATGTGTATAGTGTCATATTTCTCCAAAAATCCTTTACATGTGCAACTGGATCTTCATTAGCCAGCCTGTCAGACAAGCTATTTTGCACCATGTTGATCAGAGATGGGCTCAATTCGAACTTAGTTATATTGGATGGAAGCCTCATCACTCTAATGTAAATCTCCTTAACTTATGGTTTGAAGTAGTCGCGATGGCATATATGCCCTCGCACTTTTTCATATACTACCAGATCACCTTCGGGTTGGTTATTCCCTCGGCTCCATTTTTGGTTTCTTACTTGATCCTCAACCATCTTGATTCCTTTCTTTTTCTTTCCTTTGTTAGTTCTATCAATCTCAGGGTCATAATGCACTGAGTCCTTCTCTCCCTTGCTATGCATGTACTAGTTATCCTAAAGTAAAATAATATATATCAACAAATCAATGTAACTTACTTAAATTCTTAGAGTAAGAATATTTTAGTTCACAACTTCACCTAAAAATACTATGCTTTTCCACTCACTTTGTCATCTTCATTATGTGTGTGCAATGCATAATTAGAATAGAAAGATTTCCTTCAAATCACTTTAACCTACTTTCATGACAGAAAAGATTCTAATGTGAACTCCACTTATTGGTATGAATAACGCGAGCTCCACATTGCTTGAATATTCCAAATCTTTAGATTCATAACCAATTAAGTTTACTAGTCGTATCTCCCTAATCAACAAGTATCGCTTGATGTTGTATATTTTACGGTTGTACCATCCATATCCAGCTTAAAACCTTCATTGGCCATGATAAATTCTAGAACTTAATATCAACAAATACGTGATGGAGATGTTCGTAGAGTTATGCTTAGAATCAATACAAATTCTGACCATTGCATTTTTTATATTTTTATTATACTCATATTCATAGCATTGCATTCATACCATAGGATCCATTGATCCTTAAGCTTAATAAACTACTCACACTTCATTGAGATAAACATGCACATAGTTGTGTTCATTGAAATCAAAGATATAAAAGAAATAATTCAATTAAATCAATAAACATGATACTCAAATAACCACCCGTGAGTCTTCAATGTCTTCTCTCCACAATCATCTTAATACTCAAGAATAAATTGAACCTATGGTAAACTATGTTAATGTGGCTAATTTATTGTATTATATCTTTTTTCCATGTTCTCTTATCTATTTATACTCCCTAATCATGTTTCCAAACAATTAGAAACCCTACTTTAAAATTTAACATGAAATAGAACTCTAACTTTCTATTTTCTTTTGTCCTGGTGCTGTCACTTAACCCCTAGTGCCATGTCTGTAATGCCATGGCATAGCCACTGCGCCGCCATGGTGCATTGTCACTTTGGCCTTCGGCGCCATCCCTTTAGACTCTACGGCATCGCCACTACTTTAAGCTTCCTATTTCATTTTCATCATTTTTTTCTATTCCAGGCTATGCTTTTTAACCTCATAGCGCCACACTTGCATGCCATGGTGCCAACCCCACTTTTGTGTATTTTAGCTTCATTTCTTCTCATTTTTATGGTTTCCTTCCTTTACGCCTAATTTACCTGAATGCATAAACGACATCAATAAGTGCACATTTAGGGATAATTCTAATAAATATACTACTAAGTTAACCCTATATAAGTCTAAATAATCACTTACCATGTGCCTTGCTCCTGAGGGGAGTGCACCTACTATACAGGCCACTCCAGCAGCTCTCATCATGCAGGAAGTGCTGGCTATTGTTGAGATTCTATAGTTACAAACAGATATAGTACTAACTACACTCTCTACTTCAGTATAGATAGTGCCTCCTATACAGATTAGTACTATGGCAACAGCCAAGGCAAGATAGTCACATGAGTTCTAGAGACATAGATCTGTTGAGTTCTATAGTGGCATGAATCTTGAGGCGGTAGAGAAGTTCATGAAGAGCCACGAGAACATTCAGAACATCTTGGCTACCCCTAAGCAGAGTAGACTGATGATATCTTCTAAGTTATTATTTAGAGAGGCTCACGTCTAGTAGTGTAGTATGGTATCTCTTTGGGGAGCGCCTAGAGATTTGGCAAAATTCAAGAAGTTGTTCAACCATAAGTACTTTTCACTTTTAATCTTGAAGATGAAGAGAATTGAGTTCTAGAGCATGTGATAGTACACTATGAAGTCAGTGATGATGTATATGGGCAAATTTCTACAGTTACTAATGCATGTTGGAGGCATTGCTGACACAAACACCTTGCAGACACAATACTTAATGGATGGCCTAATGAGAGACATCGAGGGGACAATTGTGACTACTGAGCCAAAGAGCTTGCACCAGACATATGAAAGGAGTCTTGTCATAGAGATTTACTTTCGCACTTACCTCGAGGACAGCTCCATCAGCCTCGACATTGTCTGGGTTCAGATCTTGTCTAGAAAAGAAGAGGAACTAGCAGTTTAGGCTGAAAGATTTCAGGGCTCAAACTCTGGGATTTGTGGCATCTCCCGCATAGCCAACACGCACTGCGCAAGCACCATCTACTTTGACAAAGAGCTTTGCTAGTCTACTACAACAGCTGACACAATCAGTACCACATCAACAATATCATCAGACTTAAGGCAGAGGTAGAGGCATAGGCAGTGGTCAGGGATAGAGACATGGATAGGACAGGGCCAGAGATATAGTTTGGGGCTGGGAAAAAGGTCCACTCTGACTTAGGGACAGAGGTTACCACTACGACCAAGACTGTGTAAAGCTTGTTTCGAGTGCAGGCATACAGACACTTCGTAAGTACTTGTCTAAAGTTAGGTAAGGCACAGCCTCAGCCGGGTAAAGAGCAGTTTTATGCCGTCGCCGTACCTGATCCAACTGTCACCTGTAATTTGATTGAGGGTACAGTTTACTATTATAGTAGTTATATGCATATTATGTACATTTCAGAACATACAGTATCTTTTATTTCTGGTCGTGTGGTCGATGAGTTGGGGTTAAGACCAATTAGGCTAGAGAGACCCTTGATCCTCGGCAAAGCAGCTGGGGATAAGATATACCGTAACCTATTGTGTGTGGATTTCACCATAGAGATAGAATGACACGAGTTACCAGCTGATCTATGATTATTGGACTTCCTGGAGATTGAGGCTTTATTTAGCTTGGATTTTTAGCAGTATACCATGCACATATTGATTATTTCACAAGGTTGTGATGTTTCAACTTCCACATCGCACTGACTTTAATTTTCAAGGACATCGACCACATTACCGATTAACAGAGGCAAGGTGGCTACGTGTATCGACGTCGAGACATTGGCGAGTGTGATGAGTACGATCGAGGGAGTTGGGATTAGGATTGAGTAGGTGCCGATGGTGTGTGATTTTTTGGATGTTTTTCTTGATAATTTACCATGGTTACTGCAAGCTAAGAAGATCAACTTTATCATAGACTTGTTCTCAGGAAACAAACCAATATCGATTCAGCCATACAGGATGGCACTGAGAAAGCTCGAGGAGTTGAAGAACCAGCTTGATGAGATGTTACAACTAGGATTTTTTCATGTGAGTATGTCGTCATGGGGTGCATTAGTGTTATTCATCAAGAAAAATGATGGTAGCTTACGACTCTGCATAGATTACAAGCAGCTAAAAAGAGTCACCATTAGGAACAAGTACTTGTTTCCTCGCATCGACAACTTGTTTGATCAGCTAAGAGGGGCTTAGTGGTTATCAAAGGTCGACTTGAGATTAGGCTATTTCTAGCTCTATATTAGAGATGAGGATAAGGTGAACACTTCTTTTCGTACAAGATATTGGCACTTCTAGCTCAACGTCATACCCTTTAGGCTAGCAAATGCCTTATCGATGTTTATGGATCTGATGCACTGAGTATTGAGGGATTATTTAGAAAAATTAATGATAGTATTCATTGATGACATTATCATCTATTTTAAGATTTGTGAGGATCACGAGGGGCACCTTAGGACGATATTGTAGACTCTGATGGAGAATAAAATGTATGAAAAATTCAGTAAGTGCAAATTTTGGCTTACGGAGATTGGATTTCTAGGAAACATTATCAAAGCCAGTAGAGTGTAAATTGGCCTCATTAAAGTTAGAGCAATGTTCATTGGCATACACCAACTTCTATGAAAGATAACCGCAGCTTTTTTGGACTGGTAGGATATTATTTGCATTTCGAGTAGGATTTATCTAAGATTTCCACGACGATGATACAGTTAACAAAGAAGAGGGTCACTTTCTAGTGCAATTATAGTTTTGAGCAGGCCTTTAGGACTTTAAAGGAACGACTGACTACAACGCTAGTGTTATTACTACTAGAGATGGAGAAAGGCTTCGATGTGAAAATCAATACTTCTAAGGTCAGCTTAGGCAATGTGTTAATGCAGAATGGAAAAGTGATAGCTTATGCGTCGCGACTACTCAAGATTCATGAGAAGAACTACCTGACATATTACTTAGTGCAAGCATTTGTAGTATTTGGAATAACGACCTGGCATCATTACTTTCTACGGTGAGAGGTTCACTACACATATAGATAATAAGAGTTTGAAATACTTTTTCACTTATAAGGAAATGAACATGAGATAGCGAAGATGGTTGGAGTTCCTAAAGGATTATGATTTCTCATTGGAGTACCACCTAGGGATGGCCAATGTATTGGCATATGCATTGAGTAGGAGTAGATCAAACGTAGAGGTTATAAGATGTCATATGACATATAAGTACGCATTACTTAAGATGGTCGACATACTTTGTTCAATAGAGAATATAGCAGCTACTGAGGTAGTGATTTATCGTAAGAAGAGAACTCAAAAAGTTTCAATTGAGAGTGTACTTCAAGGGAAATAGGCTGATGAGCTCTATGAGTGGTTCAATGAGATCACTCAGAGTTTGAATTACCCAGAGTGGAATCACTCAACAGACTCATGCCCAAGATTTAGAGGACACATGTAGATTCCAATAGTGGCTGGGATTCAAGAGGATATACTTTTGGAGACTCACCACTCAAGTTTTACATTTCATCAAGGAAGGACCAAGATGTATTCTGACATATGACGTCTTTTTTGGTGGCCTCTGAAGAAGACTGATGTTTCAAATTACGTTACAGTGTGTGATATGTGCCAACGAGTTAAGGCCGAGACTCGAAGGGTCTGAGGACTACTACAGCCACTTCCCATTCCTCGGTGGAAGTGGGAGTATATTGCCATGGACTTTATTAGTGGGTCACCTCAATCTCAACGCGAACACTACTATATATGGGTGATTGTAGACTGGCTGACCAAGTCTACTCACTTCCTATTGATCTCTAATATACATTGAATGGATAGGCTGGCTAGTTTGTACGAGCGAGAGATAGTCTGACTCCATGGTGTTTTGTTTTCTATCGTGTCAGGAAAAGGTCGTGGTTTACATTGCAGATTTCGCAGAGTATACAGGCACAATTCATCACACAGTTGGACATGAGTATCGCCTACCATCCATAGACAGACGGACTATCAGAATGACTAATCCAAGTGCTTGAGGATATGGGTACCAAAGTACGGTGGATTTTGGGTGGAGTGTCTTCATCTATGCGAGTTTGCAAAAAAATAATAGTTACTAGACATGTCTTGAGATAGTGCTATTTGAGGCACTTTACGATAGGCCGTGTAGATATCCGTCATATTTGGCAGAGCTTGAGGATGTGGCAGCGAGTGGGCCAAAGATTGTTATAGCCAACACAAAAAAGATAGGACAGATTTGGCTATTCTCAAAAGGTGTGTAGAAAAGGGAAAAAAATATTAGGATAAGTACAGGGACGGGTTAGAGTATGATGTGGGAGCCTACGTGTACGTGAAATTTTCCCCACTGAAGGGTCATAAGAGGTTCAGATTCAAAGGAAAGCTCGCGCCGAGGTTCATTGGTTCATTCAAGATTAATAAGAGAAAAGGCAAAGTTACCTACGAGCTCCAGTTGCCACCACAGGTAGCCGGTATCCATCCAATCTTCAACATTTCAATGCTCTGACTTGATAAGTCACGAGGTGGTAGACGACCGATAGTGGATTTTAGCCTGATAAATCTGAGAGAAGGCTTCACCTATGAGGAGCAGCCAATTCAGATTTTAGACCGTAACACTCAATCCTTGAGGAATAAGGACATCCCGTTAGTCCTTGTCAAATGGCAGCATCATGGTGATGAGATGTTGACTTAGGAACGGGAGTCCTACATGCGCGAGCACTTTCTAGCCTTGTTTGATTTCGATAATTTCATACCATAAATTTATTCAATTTTGAGGATGAAACTCTAATTTGTTGGGAAGGTTGTAACAACCCTTAAACTCTAAGTCATGCCACATGGCATTTTCAGGACCTTGACAAGACCTAGCTACCTGTCGTATGTGGCGTACTCTATCGATACTCGGGCGTCAATAGTGATGTAATAATTAATTAATTTTACTTTTGTTTGATGCCTATATTATACCTAGCTATGTTTGCATGCGCAATTTTAAATATTTTAGTATCGAGATTTATGAACTAGAATGGTACCGAATTCCAAAGTGCGCACAAGTGATATGGTAGATCAAAATTTAGGCTTGGTTCATGACTTAGTTTTTACTTTGACTCAATCTATGCATCTAAATTATGTAATGTGTCAAAAATTAGTAATGAACAAACCTGAGTTATCTAATGGAAATTTACCTAACTATCCTAAGTTAGGATTAAGGTAAGTTGATTTTGTACCTTGGACTCTCATTTTGTATAAATTGATGGAAAGAATGCCTTGATTATAAGGTAAAAAACATTATACCATAGATTTATTCTTTACTTGATAAGTCTAAGTTCTACATAAGGCTTTATTTTGGACCCCATAATTAATGGACTTAGGGGTAACTAGATGAATGAGGTCTTAGGAATGGATTGGTGAGATGGTCAAATGAGACCCCATAATGGGCATAGAGATCTTACAACAACTTTGATCCAAGGTTCATCTAAAGGATGAAATTTAAAAATAAATTCTATAAATGGAGTACTCATTCTCCACAAGTGCCAGAGAAAGCAAGAAAAAAAAAAAACAATGCTCCATTTAAGAGAAAATTAGACAATAATTGTAGGAAGTCTTAAACTTGTGAATCCTAGAGGGGATTTAGAGCCAATATGGAATTGACCTTGGAAGAAAGGCAAAACCATAGGTGACCTTGCTTTTTCACTCTTATGTTAAAATGAAAATGTTAAGTGAGTTCTTTCCAATTCAAAGAAGTTGCAAATTTTTTAAGTTGCTTTCTCTGTTTGAAGCTAAATTTCTTGCCTAATTTTTGGGTCTTTTTTGTTTTAAAGCATGTATGGATTGAGTTGCTAGTGAAAGAGGGACAAATTAATGAATTTTAGTTTCAATAGAGGGGTTTTTAATGATGTTTAAAATTTTATACAAAACCTTCATAAGGATTGAATTGATTTTTGAATTAAGTTTTGAAGTTGACATGTTCTTGAGTAGTCTATGACAAGTCAATAATTAGACATTTTTATAGTTTATTTTAGGATGATTTTAGATGTAAAAGAGTATATTACATAAAGTTTTCCCTTGTTTTTGTTATTTCATGTAATAAATGGAGAATATGAAGAAATTAACAAACAAGGAAAGATTATAAAGGAATTAATCAAGTGGAAATAGTATGCAAAGAACCATCACCAAGAAAGCAAGGGAGAAATGAAAAATTACACTAGCGATTCAAAAGGGATACAGAACCGCTGGCCAAATCGGTGAAACCAGAGACCTCAAAATTATGGATTTTCCTAATGATTCCATTCACACAAAAATCGCTAGGAATCGCTAGAGAAGATTTTGAGAATTCAAGATAACAATGAGTTACTTGAGTTGGTTTCGGAGGTTTACTACCTAGAATACTAAAAATAGAACCATAGGGTTACAAAAATTAGTTACCTAAAGTACATAGATCAATATTCTATTGCTCTATAAGCCATTCTTTATTGTTTAGTTATTGTTTTATCGTTCTTTCCTTTTGGAGAAGATTCGAGAATTTAAAGTATTTTATTCCTGAGGTATTTATCTATGTTTTTTATTTATATTATTGCAATGTATTTATGATTACGCTTGAGTGGTTATTTGATCTAAACGAAGTCTGAACGTGAACTAGATCCGTTTTTCTATATAGTTATGATTAGGAGATTATGTGCTTAATGCTTTAAACTAATGGTATTCTTAGATTTACTGATTTAATAGGTTATTATCTATTGATTTTAATCATTGTCTTTGTATTGCATGCATAGTCTAGAATGTGTATTGTGATATTTGGTTTCATTATCTATTTGAAGTAGTAACTAGGATCATTTGAAAGGAAAACATCATTTAGATGTCCTAGATGACTTTTTGATCTAAATTTGATGTTGAAGTGGCTTTCCGGAGTTGTTTAGATTTAGTAGTTCAAAGATTTCATAAAGTGCAATGTGGTATTATTGAGTGAAGTTAATGTCTTTGTGTATTCAAAGAGGTTTGCTCAATAAAATTAGAACAAGGCTTTTCCACCGATATAGGGAGAACAAATTGCTACCTAAAGGTTGTTTACTTATTTTTTATTAGAGTTTAATGATCTATGATATTTTATGAAGTATGCTCATAACTATATGGTAGAAGTTACACGTTTGGAATGCAAAACGGGTGATGTTTCATTGTTCTGAATATTTTTTTAGATATTTTATGATGTATGCTCGTAACTATAATTACTAATATTTCTTGCATGGATCTACGAAAGATTCTAACATTTGAGCCCATGTGGTTATCAAATCTTGAGGAAGATAAAACAACAAATCTTGTGCTTGGTAAAAATAATTAGAACTTTTAAAAGTCCTTTTTCCCTATAGAAGTTTGATAAATCCATATGGAGGCGACTCCCTCTTGCCACCACTACAAAATATTTAAAGTATAATATAGAGAGGAAATTTATTGTACACGCTCAACATATGTCAATTTTTGGCACCATTACCGGGGATTTAAACATAATTTCTTAAGATTTTTATACATTGTATTGTATATCCATCTAGTCATTCTAATTCCATGGGATCCTTATATCAGTTTGATCCTGATGTAGATATGACATTTAATCATAATTTAAGAAAACAACGTAAAGAACACCAACCTACCACAATGGAAGCTAATAATAATTTTACTATTAATAAAAAAATAATGACAATAGAGAACTTACTTTTAGGCAAGCTAATCAAAATGTCATTGCTTATGAAATAATTTTTATTGCATATCCCGAAGGATTTCTCGAATTTGAACTTAGATCTGGATTCAATTATGATCTACCTAACTTCTATGGTGAGGAGAATAAAGACCACATAAATCTATAAGGAATTGAACGCAAAACAATTATTTGAAATCTAAAGACTGAACGTTAGAACAAGTCAAACTTAAAGTTTTTCTTTTTGTATTGAATGATCAATATATGCATGCAATAAATATTAATACTTCTTTGAAGGACTAAATCATTTTGAACAAAGACTATTACATACCGTATGTGGTGGATAATTATTTGATGTTACACCTACTGTAGCAAAAAAAGCTATAAGCAAGGTGTCTAAACAATCTAAACAATATGATGAAAATACTGATACGTTCAGAAAGAAAGTTTATGAGGTTCATAATTATACCACTTATAGATCGAGAGCACCGACATAACCTACACTAATGCAACAACCTCAACAAACTATTCAACCTATGTAATCAAATTTAGGACAAATAATACACAACTTTATGACCCAAAGTCATAAAAACATTACCTAAGTTTTTTAAAATCAAATTAAAATTGATATATCTATTAATGAGCTGAAAAATCAATTAAGTCAAATGAATCTGCAAATCAACAAGTTCAGTAATCAAACTAAAGTAACTACTTTACCTACAAACACTACTCATCAAGTACAAGTTAACGCTTTATTTTATGAAAAGGAAAAAGAAACAAAATAGAAGAAAAGACAACAAAAAGTGGTAAAAAGAAAACTAAAATATCTAAGACAATAAAATAAGAAGAAGAAGAAATGATTGCAAATGTCATTACCACTAGGGAATGGATTGTCGAGCAACTGAAATATACACCTTTTCTCGAAAAGCTATACTCATAATATTTAGCCAAAGTGGAATCCTACAAAAAATATTTACAAATTTTGAATTACTTAACCAATACAAAGTAGACGATATTTATAAGTTGAATGAAGATATGCATTCTAATTCTACCATTCCACAACGATTAGCAAATGTTAGGGAAGAAGAACCTAAATAAGACATATCTAATCCATTAAGATATTAGAAATAAATTACAATTTTGGACAAAAGACATCATCTTTAAAAATAATGCAAGAGAGATATTCGGACCCATGAATGTTTGTCCTACCCATCACCATAGGCAATTCTTTTATTGAATTTGCTTTGTTTGATCTCATAGCATCAATCAATATTTTGTCACTTAAACTTTATAAATCATTGAAAATAGGATCGTTAACTACTTAGCCTATTAATCTCACTTTAGTTGAAAATATCATTATTAAATCGTATAGATTATTAGAAGACATCCTAGAAAAAGAACATGGTAGACTCATTTTAAAGACAGCTAGGACTAAGTTAGATATTTCTGAGTGGACAAGACTATGGAGTTTGAAGATAAGATTTTTATATTCAAAATTAATAATGAACAGAACTATGAGATTTAGGAAGAATATGATGCAATTTTTGATAATGAAATAGATGATAATGAATTTTTGGACTTAAAATATTATGATAATTTTAATGCTAAAATTTATGCAATTAATGCAGTAACAATAGAAACTGATAAAAGAATCCAAAAGAAAGAACAAGTTAAGGACACTTCAAAAGTAAGTAAAGTAACTCAAGAATAGGGAGTTAAGCAACCAAAGAATGGAAAAATCATTAAAAAGACGGACGTTTTTAGATCCAAATACAATAAAAAAAAAGAAAAAGTCGAACTTGAATCCTATAAAGCTTAATGATCCTAGAGGTATACATTTGCATAATAAAATAAATGAGCTTAGTATTACAAAGCTCTATGTGATATGAACTATAACGCAAATCTCATGCCCATAGATTTCTTTATACATACTCAATTGGAGTTGAATTGCTTCTAAACGTATCGAATGGAACACCAATTCAACTGATATGAGTGGTCACGGATGTGCCAGTTCAAGTGGATAACAACACCGTACCCATAGACTATTGGTCATGCCACACTTTATCAATGAAAATCATTCTTTAATATTAGGATGACCTTTCTTAACCACTAATCAAACTATTATGGATATTCTAAACAAAATAGTCACTCTGACAATTAATAACAGTTCACTCACTTTTTGGAATGGAAATAGAGTGGAAAATCCTAAATTCAAGTTTAGAGATCTAACCTAATTCTATAAGGGTAAGTCGGCCAACGACAGTAAACAAAAGCGCTAAATGGGAGGCAACACAAATTCTATTTTATGTTTATTTAATTTTATTAGGAATTTAGTTTAGTTTAGTGTAGTTTAGTATGCTTTTTATTCTCTCACATTTTGACTCATGTATTGGAAATGTTTTTGGAATTTCAATTCCGAGGTAATTTAAATTGAGGGGCAGCGATCATATTGTTCTTGCTTATATGGCCCTTATGCAAGTCACATTATTTACTTTCTTGCTTATATGTTTATTTTTTTATTTAAGTAGTAAAAGTATTTAGTTAGTTATAAGTCCCACTCAAACTTTGAATTTTTAGTCAATCCTACCTTAATATGAGTTTTTATGAATGATGAATAAGTTAATTATAAGATAAATTGCAGAAAAATAGTAAAAATAGGCCTAGCGATTCCTTACGATTTGGATTAACAATAGGAATCATAGGCAAAATTGGTAGCATCACACAGGAAAATTTTATGCAAAATTGGAGTTTGGCGATTCCTTGTAATTTGCCAATACAGGAGAATTGTTGGCAAAATTAGTGAAAACAACTACGCACATTCCACCTATTCAGATAGCAATTCCTAGTTATTCAATTTACACAAGAATTGTTGGGCATGATTTTTTTGTTTTTAAAACCAAAACCCCATATCACCACACATACTAACTTTTCATACTTTTAAACCATGAAATATGTCAATTTATTGCATAGATTCAACCATCCTAAGCTCAATCTCATAGTATTTAAGTGATTCCCACCTCAACCTAGTCTCATTCAAACCAGAAATTTTGATGTTGGATGGTGTTGAGCCAAACTAGAATTTTAGGAAATCTTGACTTAGAGCTTGGAAGGACAATCTAGAGGAGTTCAAGAGCTTCAATCTTGAAAGATTTACTCTTAAGAAGGTAATTACATCAACCCTAACTCTTTACTTTAACAAATTCTTGATTCACGGGACTTTAGCAAATATTTCAATATTTTCAAATTGTTTTGTTGAAATTCTTTCAATTGTCTTGCACAAATGGTTTTATTGATTCTAATAGACTAGAAATATTGATCCATTGATTGTTGATTTAAAGATTCAACAATTTCATAATTTTAGCTATATTGATGCATATTTGCAAATGGTTTACAAATCGAGTTGTATATGAGTTTAAGGGTTTGGTTATGATTTTACTTCAATTTAAGTTGATATATTTTCGAAGAGACTTACAATTTGTAACCTAATTGTTTCATGATATTTTAAAAAACCAATTTTCAATTTTATATTTTAGTTATCACTTCAATGCCAATTTTATTTTACATTTATGAAAAATTTCAAACTAATCTTCCAAATAGATTTCTCCTTTTAAAATATAGTCTTGAATTTTACTGAACTATTTCCGACAGCGTTGTTTCTATCATTTACAAAGGACAATTTCCATTTTGATTTTCCCACGTGAACATTAAGAACAGTTTAGAAGCTATTACAAAGGACAATTTCCATTTTGATTCAAACGGGTTCCCAAAACACATATAATTCAAATATTTTAGGAAAACAATTAAAGCTTGGAGTTTTTTCTTGAACACGAGCCTACACCCCAGTTTACAACATTACGACATAGTGAACTATATGGCGACTTTCTTATACCACATAGTCCAAGGGATTGGGTATATTAATGTTGGTAGAGTAATCTATGAATCGATTGGAATGCCATGACCACTAAGAAAAATGAAAGACTACCTTTTTCTTTGAAGATTACTGAATTTTGCAAGCAAAACGGAGTTCTGATGGGTGGAGTTGAGTTAAATGTATTTTCGAATAAGATCATCACTAATTAAGTCATTGAGTCGTGACATGTTGACTTTGAGGAGGAATGAGAAAGGAGCAACACATGAAAAAGAGAGACCACAGAGAGAAGAAAGTACAGGGCAGAAAACCAAAGAAATCAAGAGGAAATGCATAATGTCGCGTAAAACAAGCAGATGAACCATAACCCAATGATTTGTGTGCCACAAGTATAATAGCTCGCTTGTAGTAATAGTGTAATCAACTTAAGTTGATCACGTTAAGAAAAAAAAAAAAAACTTAAGTTGATAACGGATATCGTCCTAAGGGAAAGGTTTTTGCGCTAGTTGTTAATTACCTATTTAAATTGAACTTTTGCTAAAAATTTCACTTTTTAATTGGTTTTATATCTAAACTAAACTATTCTAACAAATTAAATTAAACCTTACTTGACTTCTTATATTAAAGATATTTTAGTTTACAACTTCACCTAAGAAATTTTATACTATGTTTTGTATTTATGTTTTCAGTATTTTTTGTGCAATGCCTAATTAGAATAGACAGATTTCCTTCAAATCCACTTCAACCCACTGTCGTGACGGAGAAGGTTCTAATGTACAAACTAAAACTCCACCTATCAGCGTGAATAACTAAGGCTCCACATCATTTTTAGTCTCAAATCATTGAATTCATAACCAACTAAGTTTACTATACATGTCTCCCATATCCTCAACTATTTATTGATGTTGTGTATTTTACGATTTCATCGTTCATGTTCAGATTAAAAGCTTCAATGGCCATGAAAACTTCTAAAGCCTAAGTTCATTAAACGTGTGGCCAGTTTTTCTAAAGCATTACGCTCAGAATCAATACAAATTTTAATCATTACAATTTTAATAATCAATCTCTAGTCCTATTCAAAGAATAACATTCATACCATAGGATCCATTCATCCTTGAGATAAATAGACTGCTCACACTTTATTGAAACACACATCATAATTCATAATGGAAATCATTGCAAATCAGAGATAAATATAAATATTACCTTGAATTTAATTAACGAAACCAAACTAGAATTGCAAATGTGAAGTCTTCAATGTTTACTTTACATAAATTCCTTAATACTCAAAACTCAATGAAAACCCTATGCTAAATGACTCGAATGGTGGCTAATAGTTGGTATATGGTGAGTTTACCACATCATAACAACTATTTATAATCCCTTATAACAATTAGAAACCCTACTTTACAATTAACTCGAATTAAAACTCCACTTTCTATTTCCTATGTGTCTGGCGTTGTCACTTACTACCCCGGCACCGTGCGTTATAACCAACTGTAGCGCCACTACACCAATGCTACATACATATTTTTCTTACTCCCTAGTGTCCCGGTGCTGTCATATACATACCCTGCGCCATCTATTATACTCTATAGCATCACCACTGAGCCGGACCTCCAAAGTTGATTTTTCTTTTCTTTTTTTTCTTCTCATTCACACTGTGCATTACGTTCCCATGCAGTGCCATTTCATCCCAAAATGCCATCTTATGTTGCTACGGTACCAACCCTGTTTTAATGGGTTTTTACTCCATTTCTTCCCCTTTTTCCACAATTCCTTCCTTTACACCTTAATTCCCTGAAAATGCAATAATATCATGATTTAGGGCTCATTTGAGGATATTTATACTAAATATATGAATAAACTAACCTTAAATATAAATAATTACTTATCAAATACACTCAAACTTAGGATTTTGCGCATCTAGAGCAAAGGTGTATTTTACGAAGTTCCTAAAAACTAATTCTCATTTAATTTACATTATTCATGGGGTATCCTTTAATTTACTAAGTTTCAAGTTCACAATCCACTCAAGAGTTCTTCTTTGCAAAAAACATATATTTTAAAATATGTAGCTTTAAGAACACATATAACTTCACTTTCAAAATACCAAAGTAGATCATAACCAAAAACCATCACTGCTCACAAGTTTGTTTCATTTTAACACTCAACTAATAAGTATATAATCTCATGATTTCTCATTAAATTCAGTAATTCACAAATAAGCATAGATCAAACTCATCTTTGATAAACTTTAGCACTCCAAGAGTCTATAGGACTTAACATAGTTGGAATAGAAACTTAACTCAATTAGCTACTCGTACTCGAGCTAAATCTTTTATTTGAAGATTTTTATTATACTTCCACCTACTTTTCTTGATTTAGCTTCTTCTCTCATATCTTCTTCTTATTCTCATCATTTTTTTTATTTTTCAGTCCCTGCTCCTTTTCTTATGGACTTCATTCTTTTCACATTTTTCCAACCATCAAGTTCTCTGCTCCATTTCCAATAGAACTTGTGGGATTCTCTTATTCTTTCTTCTTTCTTCTAAAACTCTTATTAGTACTTCTCACTTTTACTTAATCAAGTAAGTTAACTCCAAATTCTAATATACAATACGAATTTCTTTCCCTCTCTGCACTAAGTGTTTATTTGCTTTTTATTTTCAAGTTAGATTCATATATAGTATAGAATCCTTAGAGATCAAACTTTTTTCATAAGAAGTGTTCTAATTTTTTGATTTTGTTTCAAGTTCAAAGACTTCCCTAACTTAGGTTTCTAATCATGAAATCACATTGTTGTTTGGTACATTTTATTGTTTCTTTTTCAAAATTAAAAAAAAATTCTATTAAGTTTCATATCAACAAGATACTTGTAATCTACTTATCCATAATTAAAGGCATGAACATGCAAATGAACTACTTATTCATTAGATATTACTATATATAACCTAATTTATATTACTTAAACATTTCAATAGTAAATAAATGAAAATTTTATACACTACCATTCTTTCCTCCTTAACAACTTCAAATTAAGTTTTAAATCATCATACCTACAGTGTTTATCCTTATTTCTCAGCCTATATTAGCATTTTTCCCTAGTTTAATGTAGTGTCGATGCCCCTAACTTAAACCAAAGCTTGTCCTTAAGGTTTAAAAGTAAGCCTGAAACATGAAAACACTAAACAGAAAAGTATTTACAATAATACAATATATAAACATAAAATAAACATACAGATTTAAATAACTCTATGAATCTAGAAAATATCCCAAATTTAACTTCTTAATGTTGCATGGCTATTCGAACTTTTCTTAAGGCTTATCTATTCTGATGAATTATCACCGGACAAATGGTCTTTCCTGCACATTTGATAGAAATTTTTCTAAAGTTAGAACTAATACGTTTAAATTGTAATGAACTAAACTAAATAATTACCTACTTACTGATAATTTTAAAAAACCCTGGGCTGCCTCCATTGAACTCTTAGTTTTACGTCATTAGCTCAACGCCTTTTAAGCTCTTTTAGAACTTGTCTAAATCGAGAAGTTCCATCTATAGATCACAGATTTGGAATGATTGTTGATCCACAAATACTTCGATTACCAACTTCCATGTATCCCTTTCTTTATGAGGCAACCTATATAGGTGGTTTATAACTAAATTTTCACTTCCTTTCTTATCTTTGATTTCTTAGTTAAACTCTTGCACTAATAATATCAATTTAATCAACCTTGGTTTGGCACCCTTCTTAGCAAAAAGGTAGTGAATTACTGCATGATAAGTATACACAGTGACTTTAGATCCCACCGAGTAGGCTTGAAACTTGTCACACACAAACACCACTGCTAATAGCTTATTTTCTGTGGTAGTATAATTTTTTTTGTGCTTGATCCTATGTCCTACTTGCGTAGTATATAGTTCTAAACTTTCCATCTCTTTGTTGACTTGACAATGCTCCTACTGCATGATCACTTGCATCGCACATTATGTCAAACTTAGAGTTCCAAACTATTACTAGCATTATTGATACCGAAATAAAATCTACTTTCAAGGTCACAAATGCTTGGACGCATGCCGGGCTCATTTCAAATGGACACCTTTTTCCAACAATGTGCATAAGGATTTAATGATTTTTGAAAAATCCTTAATAAAGCTTATGTAGAAACCTGCATGCCATAGAAAACTCCTTATGTCTCTAATGTTTCTTGGTATAGGAAGTTTCTCAATTGGCACTATTTTTAATCTATCTACCTCCAATCCATGAGAAGACACTTTATGTACCAAAACAATTCCTTCTCGAACCATGAAATGACACTTCTCCCAATCGAGTACAAAGTTTGTATATTGACATCTTTTTAATACCAAAGCAGAATTTTGCAAGCATAAATTGAAAGAAGCCCCATATACTGAAAACTCATTCATATATACCTCCATAATATCCTCAACTATATCATAGAAAATATCCATGATACATTTTTGAAATGTTGCTAGCGCATTGCATAATTTAAAGGTCATCTATCGAAATGTAAATGTTCCATAAGGACTAGTAAACATCATTTTCTCCTAATCTTTTGATGCTATGGCAATTTGATTGTATCTCAAATACCCATCTAAAAAGCAATAATATTCCCACCCTGCTAGTTTGTCCAACATTTGATCGATGATTGGCAATGGGAAGTGATCATTTCTCGTAGCTCTATTTAACTTTCTATAATCAATGCAAACTCTCCAGCTAGTTACTATTCTTATGCACAAGGTTTCCCCATTTTCAGTTTGAATAATGGTCATGCCTCCTTTCTTTGGTACCACATGTATTGGTGAAACCCATGAACTATCCAAACGTGTGTAGATGATTCCGATATTCAACCATTTAAATATTTCTTTACCATTTCTTTCATTACTGGATTCAATCGTCTTTGAGCATCAATTGATTGTTTATGATTTTCTTCCATCAAGATCTTGTGCATGCAAACTATTGAGATTATTCCTTTTAAGTCCTTAATTGTCCATCCCAAAGCTGACTTGTGCTCTCTCAGAACTTGAAGTAATTTTTCTTCTTCCAACTCCGTCAATGGTGCTGAAACTATTATAGGATATGTTGGATTTTCTCCTAAATATGCGTATCGCAAGTGCTCTGGTAAAGGCTTTAATTCCATTATTGGTTCAATAACTGCACTTTCCACCTCTGTCTCTAATTTCTTGAAACTTTTATGAAACTTTGGGGTAACAATTTATGCTAAAGCGTTTACTGCCTTCGAAAGTACTTGACATACTTCTAGTGGGTCATCAGGCGTATACTCCTTGGCCATCTCTATAACACAATCAGAAATTACATCTCTGACTTTAATGGTCATGCAGTGCTCTCCCTTACTCAGAAATTTCAACGTCTTCTAGATATTGAACAAGACTTCCTCGTCATTTACTCATAACCTTAACTCTTCTTCTTGGACATCTATCAATGCTCGTGCAGTTGCTAGGAAGGGTCTCCCTAAAATTAATGGTACCTCTGAATCTTCTTCCATATCCAATACTATGAAATCCACAAAGAAAAATGAACTTGTCTACTTTCACCAGCACATCCTCAATTACTCCTTTTGTATATATCAGTGATATACAAGCACATCCTCAATTACCTTATCGAACAAATGTACTCCTATTGTGCATGGAATTGAAAATCTTCCTGAATCCTTCAACTTCAATGGTAACTTTCTTTGTAGGACAATACTACACTCTTTAGTCAAATTCACTATTTTGTAATCTTCTAGTTGCACCTTTTTCACCATTATGTCCATCAAGAATTTTGTGTAGTTCGACATTTGTACCAAGGCATTTGCGAATGGGATGTTTATATGTTGGTTCTTAAACATTTCTACAAATTTCTTGAATTATCCTTGATTTTTCTGTTTCTTAAACCATTGAGGATATGGTAGCGGTGGGTTTATTAGTGGTGGATCATCCAATAATGTGACTCTCCCTGGTACCATATCTTTTTTTGCCTATCTCCCCTTGTTTTCATTTGAGTTGATTCTTATTTTTTTGCTATTGTTACTTCTTTTTGGGTAATGGTGTCATTATCCAAGTGTTCTGCATCTCCGGTTGTTACTCATCAATTTACTTCCTTGTGTCATTTATTATATCTCTTGGCCGCACTGGATCATTGGTTTTCCTACCACTCCTTAATTGGATTGCGTGTGCATTTTCTATATGATTGCTAATATTTTTACCTAGAAATTGTTCTTCATTTTGTAAGTTCCAAGCATTAGTAAGCTGAATAATTTATCTTTCAAAGTTCTTGATGGATTTTGATTGTTCATTATCTATCATTTTCATAGCTTGCTTCACTTCTTCTATCTCTTTCATGTGAAACTTATGGCGCCCCTTATTTCTCATGTCCATGGCTTGCAAATACTTCACAATTGACTTCAATGAAGTCACCTCTTCGCTCTGCCCTAGATTCCCATTGTTGACTTGTTGTTTTAATACTTTAGGTAACTTTAGTACATTATAAAGAATTCTAAAAGAGAATTTTAGGTTGTTGTTGTATCCTTGATAAAACCATTGAGGAGCCATTCCTCTCAACCTGAAGTTGTTCACGTATACTTGGTGATTCATAGGTTGTTGTGCTACTTGTGGACCTTAGTTTCCCATCTGAAGTTGTGTCATTTGACTGCTCTAGTTTGATAGTTGTGCCATAATTGTCGCTTGCAAGTCAATCTCGTAGAAGCCCGCTGGTTTTCTTACTGTGGAATGTGTACTAGCAGAAAAATTTTAAGACATAAGATCAAGAAGATTCAATGCTCCATCCTTATCCTTGGTAAGTAAAGAGCCACCTGATGTGCCCATTTCACATATCCGTGTCCAGGACATCTCCTCAGTATCTCTTTGAATCTTTCCTAAGCCTCGCCAAGAGACTCGGTGTCTTCTTGCTTGAACTGATTAATCTCTAGTTTCCTTTCACTGACCTCACTGGGGGAAAGAACTTGTCGAAAAAATTTTCATTGATTTTCACCAATTTAGTCGTACTCCCTATATTTAGCCCTTGGAACCAGGATAGTCTGCATAGCATTTTATCATTCTTGGTCATTCATACATAAAGCGAGTGAGGGGGATAAGCTTTTTTTGAAGTCTTGTTTGCTTGAAACTATGTTTCAATCCTACTTCTATGTCGTCTAGAGAGACTAGTGGAGTCTAACGCTGACAAGTTATCTCTGCATTTCATGATCTCTTAATATTGTCTCATTACTAATTTTGGAAATCGAAATCTAATAATAGTTAGGAGACAAAAATAAAGTGGATTGCATGTCATGTTGACGCATATATCTTATTGTTTATTTGGGATTGCAATTACACGTCTCTATGTATAACTCTAACTATTACAGGATTAGAAATTAATGTAGAAATTTACTTACTAGACATCTTGGAGTTGTTTTGATGGTGTTATATTCTATATGAAAACAAGGGACGAATGGATAAGACTCAAAGATTGTGGTGATTATTTGTAAATTGTTGTTAAATATACTATTTTTCAATTTTCGAGGTGAGAGTAGGATGTAAAATTTTGTTGAATGGTTATAAGAGTCTCCTAAGTTATTTTGAAAGCAATCGAGAGGTTTATGTTACAATTTTAGTTTATTTTGGGTTCGTAAAGTTATAAACTAAAGTATCAGAGACTATAAGTTAAGTTTATAAATTTGATTGTGTTATATATTATTAAATACAGGAAGTTGTGAGTTCTTCAAGGCCTCTTCTCGATTCTACTATTTTTTAGTTGAAAGATTTTCTGACATGCCATTTTTAGGGAAGGTGCTCCCAAAATTTATACAAAATAAAGAGAATGATTCGTAAGATTTCTTAATTTGCTCTAATTAAGCAATTCATGATTGGAGTTTCATTGAGGATATAAATTTAAATTTAGAGCTTTATCAAGGATTGAAATAATGATTATTTTGAGGTCAAAGAATAGATTAGGCTAACTAGATTATCAGAGGATTAAGGTAATCTAAACCGGTCAATCATCTTAATGATGAGGGGGCTGACAAACTTGGTTATAAGTGCCTAGGGTCAGATCAATTGAGGATATGACTGAACACGATTAGTTGAGAAATGACTATGAGCTGGGATGTTTTTGGTTATTATGTTATATTTATGTTGTATGTATGTATTATTGCTAGATAGGCGATAGGAAGTTTATTCTCCTTATCTGTTTGATAATTAACTCGTAAGATACGAAGAGTAAGATTAGAAATGAATAATCAAAAAAGAGAAAATAGACTTACACAATGAAGCTACGCGTAAATGGATGTTAAATAGACTTGTGAAGTTAGAATTCACAAAGGTGTTGTAAGTATTTCGGTACTAATATAACTAATGAAAGTATCGGTTATGAAACCAATAAGAAATTGGTTGAAAGTGAAATCCAAATGATTCATGTAAGTAAGTACTGAACATGGATTTCTTGGAAATTACATGAATACACATGTATGGATGTACATAAAACTGAGCCGACTGTCCCCTATCATGTATAAGCCTAGCCCCTCCTTCTAGTGAGACAAAGTCTAACATGCAGAGCTGGAAGTGCAGTCGTCTCTCCCTTGAATGGGTGACAGTAAGTGTCCCTCGATGCGACGTAGGCGTGTGGCTTGATTATCAAGACGGGAGTCATTAGCCGTGAAGGTCCATGTCATATAGTCGTTTGTAAAGCCTAGCTGAGCAAAGATGTAGGCCAAGGAGGGAGACATATCTGGTGAAGAATGGTGCCATAGTATAATGAGTAAGGCGGAGGTTGCTATTGTGGCTGCTACGGAGCTAGTGGAGCAGGGTAGGTCGGGGGTTCCTGTTGAACCTCATCATCGCCGCCATCGCCGTGCGAGAATAGAAAGTTGCAGTCCAAGTGGTCGCGCTCGTTGAGATCCACGTGGGGATCAGACTCGTGAATGGAATCATAGCCCTCATGGTGTTCACAATCAGGTATGTCCTCCTTGCATATCTACCGTTGCTCAGTGCGAATGTAACAATATATATGGCCTTCAGAGTGGCCATGCTAACGGTGTCGGTGACGAAAAATGGGCGACTCATTATGTGAAGGTCCACCTGTGCTGCCTCAACTAAAAAGGTAATGATGTGGGCATAGCAAGGATGAAGACTGAAACCTGATGAAGAAGTGATAAAGGCCATCGCGATATAGGGCAGACTAATGGGTATCTCCCGCGTGAGGGCCCCAAGAACGTAAAAGTCAAGTGGGGTGACGTAGTTCTTTTTACCGCCATAGGAAATGTGACCTTATGCATGATTTGGTAGAGAAGGTGAGGCACAAGTTTGAAGTCAGTGTCCCTGATGGATATAAGGTAATCTCCCGTTCAGAATGTATAAAGGATTGAAGGATCTCAAGCCGTTCGAATGGCCCGTCGCAAGTCTTCCCCCTAGCGTGGCGGTAGGAGGTTGAAAGGGAGGGTCAAGGAGCTCAGCCAAATGCGTAAGAGTGACCTTAATAAAATGATTACCAACCATTGACTGCATAAGGTAGTCAATGGTGGGGACAAGGTTTGAGAAGAAGACCCAAACCAAAAGAGCGTTATAGGTGCCCTTATACTGACAAAATGACGCTTATAACATCTCTAATCCGATTAAGGTGATACCCAACCTAAAACCCTAATTAACCCTCGTTAACCCAGCTAGACTTAACTAGAACCAGTAGCCTCTCCTCTTACTCCTAATAAACATCACTGTAAATCGAATATTGATGTAAAACAAATATTAAATGTAGCGGAAATTTAAAAACTTTTTCGATAATCAAACACGATATACAGTACTAAATCAAACCAAAATAAACCTCGGTTATGCAAAATCTCGCATCCCTTATGATATTACAAAATTGTAATTCAATACAAATACATAGGTCAAGGGGAAATTCATTACATCAAATTGAAAATCAAGACTCCTAAATCTTCTCTATCCCTGTAATGGTAGCGTTCATCGATATTTAATTTAAGGTGAGCGCTCCAACTTGCTCAGTAAGTAAGGATTCACATAGCCATCAACATTCCATATAAAAATCAAGAACATTATGCAATAACAATATGCACCAATGTTAACTAACGAGAATATGGAAAACACATAATTCAATAAATAACGGATGCTAATCAACTGTCAATGACTATTACACTGTGAATCAGATTTTATTTAGAAAACTAGGGTCGAATACCCATTGACCACATTAATGCAATTCCTAGACCAACACATTGGCCGATATGCCATCTAGCCATTCCACTAATATTTAATGGTTCTATCTGAAACCCTATAGTGAATATGTAACCCCGCAACCTATCTAACTAAGTAGGAGTTACGTATAGATCGGGTGATCATCCTTGAATCCTATACAACCTAGTTTCAGTCCACAGGATATACTCTCGTGGATAACATCAGACACCATTTTCCTTTTAATTAAAATCATCATATTGTATGTAGTCTCCCATTTCAGTCCATAAACTACATGAACTATGTATACTAAGATAGCCAGGAAACATTGATAAATAAGCAAATCCATACTTACCTCAGTTTAGGTCTCCATTATCGAATTCTTAACTTTTCGGTTATCTCACACTTTCCCGGTGTTCCACAACCTATCACAAAACCATTTGTGATCAATATATGCATATTACCATATGTTTAGAACCCTTAGGTCAGTCTCTAAGACCTTAGGATTCTGATTAAAATTTAGCTTATTTACTATTTTGAAGGGTGGGAGCGCATTCCCTCACTGGTGCGCTCCACCATCTCAATTGATTAGGGGAGCGCGTTTCTCTGCTACCTCGAGCACGCACCATCCTGCACTGACTCGACTATGAACAGGGCAGCAACCATTGTTCCATTACCAAATCTCTAAAACAACAGTAAACATTATCCCCAATCATCAGGGATGACCTTTAGTGAAGTATAAACCACTTTAAAATAGATAACATCAACAGTTAACAGAGATATCATCATCTAATTATGAATTGAACTTGTAACGCAAAACTCGACTCACCCATTGTGATGATCTCTGATCTACTGATGTTTAAGCTCCTCAATTTCATGAGAAACTCCTCTCCTAATCCACTCCTTGTGATCAAACTCGGTCTCTCTCCCTCTCTCGTATCTTCTCGAATGATCTGATGAAATTAAGATAAGAATGAAGGTTTTGATTTATATTTAAGGATTTTCCTCAAGATACGCATCGCACTATCTTGAGACAGATCAAGTGGTTAATGTGTTAAAATGACACTCCTTAATGCGACACAAATTTTAACACTATCAACACTTACGGCCATCTCAAGGTTGATCAAACGATCCATATAATTCAAACCAAACTTATAATTTTATTATATATATATATATAGATATCCAATATATATAAATATATGTATACTTCATGTATTTTCTCACTAATAAATTCACTAGACATGTCTACGAGTGTTCTCTGACATGCGTATTCATTTCACGGCTCGTTGCACTTGGTGTACAGGCTATTTATTGTTTATTTATAAATTTTTTGATTATAGGCTTGTATTGATTTCCTATTAATCCCACGACCTATAAAATTCATTAAACATTCCAAACAAACAAAAATCATGACACAAATCCATGAACACGCTAATCGATATACGTCAGACTTAACCACAATCCTAACTCAAGTTAATTAGGATTTGAATTAACACTAATCAGTAGCTTAAGGTAATAGGTCATTACAGTCTCCCAAATTTAAAGCAATTTCATCCTTGAAATTAAATTAAACATAAATTTACTTGTAGTTTTAAAAAGAAATGGAAAGTACTCCTTCATATAGGATTCCTGCTCCCAGGTTAGTTCCTTATTTACGTGAAATTACCATTTCTGCTTAACTAAAGTAATCTCTTTGGTTCTCCGCCTCTAAATCTTACAATCAAATATTTGAATCGGCTGCTCATTATATGATAAATCTTCCCGAAAATCAAATTCATTCCAATCAATCCTTGGAATGAATTGAGCCTCCGTTTTGCGAAGCATAGACACATGAAAAACATTGTGAACTCGTGCTAGCTTAGGAAACAACTCTAACCTATGAGCAACAGGACTAGTCCTTTCCTATACTCCGAACGGCCCATTATACCTTAAAACTAGCTTACCTCGCAACCCAAATCTATATGGTTCTTTCATTGGTGAGACATTCAATAGATTGAGATCGCCCTTTGAAAACTTCAACAACCTATGATATTTCTCATCGTATTTCTTATATCTTAGCTATGTTGTAGTCAAGCACTGGTGAATGAAGCATTTTCTCTATGTCGTTCCAAATCAAATCACAAAGAGAAATATATTTCTTCTAGTTACCACCAAACTGTAAGACACAAGCTCAAAGCATATCCTCTAACACCAAAATTCACCGCTCAGGTTGCTCATCAGTTTGCGAAAGGTATACCATACTAAGGTTAAGAACAGTTCCCAGTTGTCTTTACAATTCACTCCACAGTTTGGACGTGAATCTCATATCTCTATCTGAATTAATCGACACTATAACTCCATGAAATATCAACATCTCACGTATGTACAGCTCACATAACTGGTCGAGAGGATCAAACATGGAAACTGGCAAGAAATGCACAGACTTCATCACCTGTTAACTACAACCCATATAACATCGTGCTTATGCTTACTCAGAGGTAGACCGGAAACAAAATCCATCGATATATGTTCCCATTTCAACTAAGAAATTAGCATTAAACGCAATAACCTTTCAGGTTTGCCATGATCAACCTTAACTTGCTGATGTATATCTCACATCTCTTTACAAACTCAACAATATCGCATTTCATCCCAGGCCATCAATAAACATGCCTCATATCGCGATACATCTTAGTGTTACATGAATGAATAAAGTAAAAAGATCTATAAGATTCCAATAGCAACTCTTGCCTCAACTGATCCTAAGTTGGAATCCACAATCTATCCTTGAACCGTAACGCACCATCATCAATAAATGACCAATCAAGATGATAAACACTAGCCGTTAATCTCTAATGCGCTAAATAATCCTGATTAGCTTCTAACAACCAATCACAACTGAATCATCTCTGATTTAGTCTTAATTTGAGTTCAGAAGAATAGATTAGTAACTCTGGAACTAGCTCTCAATTAATAGTGTATCAGCTAAACTTACACGAATCATCATTATAGATACTTCCTCGAGAAGTATAAATAGAGAAGCTATGGCAATAGCTAAACTTTTTCCATATATATGAGTTGTAATTGCATACTGACAATCTATTAATACCTTTCTGTGTAGTTCTGAATCACTCAAGCTCGAATTAATTTTTATCACTACTTCTCGTCCTATACCAATTAACAATGATGTTAAGCATATGGATTTTTAAGGATAACACCTTAACATCCTATATAGCCTGATAATATCAATAAAAGATGACTCACATAGTAAATATTTCTTCCAGTAAATAACATCTACCAAGTCACAAGCTCCGAAATTACATTATGTAGAATTAAGATCAGCTATAGATATATTGCGTTAAGATTGAGAAATTGTTGGGTTTTTTGGGGTTCACACGTAGCGTAAAATTCAAAACAAATTTTAAAAAACCACAACTGGATTGAAAATAAGCTCCGTTAAACTAAATCTACGAAAGTAAATCATACCTTATTCCATGATTTTCTTTTCTAGATTGTTCGATTTCCAAGATGTTCAAGTGCGCGTCCTCTATCAGAAATCCACACACAAACGCTGACAACAATTTGGAGTGCTAGCTCCAAAAGAGATTGAAAACGATTTTTCTTTCTCTCCCTAAATCCACAGAACTCAAAAATTGTAAAACAAAAATCTTATATCGTTTTTAGGGTTTCACCCTCTATTTATATGTGTAGATAAGCCCTCACTTAAAATCCTATTCGTAATACAACTATTGTATTTAGGCAGTTTAAGCAAATTACACATACGCCCCTATTAATAAGTTATCATATAACAAATCGTAAGGGCTTTTATGTCATAAATTTTATCATATAAAATTCATTACTCTAGACCAATTGAAATCATGCAAAGTCATTCTTTGTGTGCGATCCAATAAGTTCATGCGACATTAGCAGTGAACCAAAAACCATTTTGGTACACAAGTCATAAGCGGTCTCTAGCAAGGCATTATGAATACCCAAGTAGCATGAATATCAACATTGATACAACCTAATTAATAACATATATCATATCATTTTGTCGTGCGATATCCTTTGATTAAACATAAGGCATGGAACGTCACCCTTAATGTTCAATCGTACTAGTCTCGGTCTTTAGGTAAACTAAAAAACATCCAAGTGACATTAATCTTATCAATTCACATGGACTTGGCCATTATCAGTATATCTTATTGAGAGATCCACTGATATCTCTCTCTATACAAGAGTGTCAAATATTATCTTGATTACACACCGTCACATATTATTCACACGGTAACTAATCACAATCTTCATAATTGTCCGGTTAAAGACAACATTTGATTGTTTCAAATTATCGTGCTCCTAATATTGAAGTATATGGTAATCTCAACTCGAAAGACTAAATTATATACCTATCATGAGTAACACCTATGACTTAACCCATGTGGTGTTCTTATAGCGGGTCGATCAAGTACCTTATTCCCTAACAAGTACTCATGATCTTGATTCGTATCCCTATATGCATGATCATCACATGACCATCAATCAAGATTCACACTAGTCTTATTTCATTATAGTTCCCAGTATAATGACCGACTAGGGAGATTTAGGTTATTTCAACAAATATCCATGGATCTTACTATAAGGCAAACATGCAATCACTTATAATAAAACAGCAAATAAAACCTCTATTTTATTAACTAAAATTATAAGATAAACAATATTTGTAGATTGACCTAGGGCACATGTCCTAACATCTCCCACTTGCACTAGGGTCTATCATTCATGTATCTAATACTTAATGAACTAACATGACCATCATGTTTCGCTTGTGGAAGAGACTTCGTTGAAGGATTTGCAACATTGTCTTCTGTAGGAACTGCAAATCTACACAACTCCCCTCTCAATGATTTCTTAAATGAGATGAAACATCAAAGTATATGTTTGGATCGGTGGTGTGATCTTGGTTCCTTGGCTTATACAATCGCCCCGTTGTTGTCACAATACAAGCAAATGGGGATAGCTATACTCGGAACCACACCAAGTTTTGAGATGAACTTTTTGATCCAAACTGCCTCCTTAGCCGCATCGGACGCTGCGATATATTCAGCTTCTGTTGTAGAATCAATGATAGTTTCTTGCTTCAAACTTTTCCAGCTCAATGCGCCTCCATTCAAAGTAAACACATATCCAGACTATAATCTGAAGTCATCTTTATCAGTTTGAAAACTTGCATATGTGTAACCACTTACAACAAGCTTGTCTTCCAAACTTCCATAGACCAAGAACACTTCTTTAGTCATTCTCAAGTACTTAAGAATTTTCTTTACTGCTATCTACTGACTCTCATCAGGATCAGACTGATATCTGCTTGTTGCGCTCAAAGCATATGATACATCAGGTCGAGTGCATAACATGACATACATGATAGATCCAATAGCCGATGCATATGGAATCATATTCATGTGCTCTCGCTCATCTTTATTCTTCGGACATTGAGTTTTGCTGAGATTTATACCATGAGACATTGGTAATGACCATCTTTTAGAGTCTTGCATACTGAACATATTCAACACCTTATCTATATAAGCACTCTTACTTTGACCGATCAGCCTTTTAGATATATCCCTATAAATCTTAATCCCAATTATATAGGCTGCATCTCCTAAGTCCTTCATTTAGAAACACTTCTCTAACCAAGACATGACACTCTGCAAGGTTGGGATGTCATTTTCAATAATTAATATATCATCAACATACAACACCAGGAAAACAACCACGCTCCCACTGACCTTCTTGTATACACAAGGATCATCTTCATTTTCAATGAAACCAAATTTCTTAATTGCTTCATCAAAATGAAGATTCCAACTCTGAGAAGTTTGCTTTAATTCATAAATAGATCTTTGAATCTTGCACACCTTCCTAGAAGTCTCAGGATGAACAAACCCTTAAGGTTGTATCATATACATGTCCTCAAGTAACTTTCCATTTAGAAAAGCTATTTTGACATCCATTAGCCATATCTCATAGTCATAATATGTGGCTATGGCAATTATAATCCTAATGGATTTAAGCATGGCTACAGGAGAAAAAGTTTCATCATAATTAACACCTTGAGTCTGTCTGAAACCTTTTGCTACTAGCCTTGCTTTATAAGTATGCACATTGCCATCCATGTCAGTTTTCTTCTTGAAAACTCATTTACATCCAATGGTCTTACCACCTTCAGGTAAATCAACCAGGTTTCAAACTTGGTTCTCATACATGAATTGAATCTCAGAATTCATGGCACTAAGCCATTTATCAGCCTCAATGCTAGAAATAGCCTCCTGATAAGTAGTAGGCTCGTTTTGATCCATAAGCAACACCCCTTTGCTATCAGTAATAAGAAATCCAAGTCTCTCACGGTGATATCTTACCCTATCAGACCTACGAGTGCCTTCTGATACCTGTGGAGGATCAATTAGTTCAAGACTTAATTGATCTCCTACTTGCGGTTGAGTGTTTATTTGTGGTTCTTGAGTTTCTTCAAGACTTACTTTATTCCCACTGTTGTTTTTTGAAATAAATTATTTTTCCATGAAGACACCATTCCGAGGAACAAACACTTTGTTCTCAACGGGATTATAAAAGTAGTATCCTCTATATTCTTAAGGATAACCAACGAATACATACATGGTAGATTTGGCTGATAATTTTTCTGAGATTTGTCATCGTATGAAAACCTCACAGCCCCAAATCTTAAGGAAATAAAAACTTGATCTTTTTCCAAACAACATCTCATGTGGTGTTTTATCAACCACTTTAGAAGAAACACGATTTAGTGTAAATGCTACAGTTTCTAAGACATAACCCCAAAAGGAAATAGGAAGATCTGCATGACTCATCATAGATCGAACCATATCCAATAAAGTTCAATTTCTCCTCTCAGAAACACCATCCCATTGTGGAGTTACTGGGGGAGTTAATTGTGAGACAATCCCACAGTTTCTAAGATAATCATCAAACTCTTGGCTCAAATATTCACCACCTCAATTTGATCGAAGTACTTTAATAGTTTTACCAAGTTGATTTTGCACTTCGTTCTAAAATGTTCAAAACATCTCGAAAGATTCACCTTTATGTTTCATGAGATACACGTAACCATATCTACTGAAATCATCAGTGAATGTAATGAAGTACTGATAACCACCTCTAGCCATTGTGTTTATATGACCACATACATCAATATGTATTAGACTCAATAAATCACTTGCCCTTTCACTGTGTCAATTAAAAGGGACTCTTCGTCATCTTACCTAGTAAAAAAGATACCCATGTTTCATATGACTCAAAATCAAATGAATCTAAAAGTCCATCTTTATGGAGTTTAGAAATGCGTTTCTCATTAATGTGGCCAAGGCGAAAATGCTAAAGGTAGGTTTGATTCAAATCATATGACTTGAATCTATTTGTATTTACGTTAAGAATGGGAGTATCTGTGGACCTTTTCATGTTTTGAATATAAATACCATCACACAAATCAGCATTCGTATACAAAATGTCTTTACGAGAAATTGAGCATTTATTATTCGCAATAACGAAATTAAAACCATGCAAATCCAAACATTAAACTGAAATGATGTTTATGCTCAAGGCAGGGACATAATAACAATTATTTAAAATTAAAACAAGTCCACTGGGTAAAATTAACTCATAGCATCATACAGCCAACACATCAAACTTTCCTCCATTTCCAACTTGTAGGATGACTTCTCCTTTCTTTAGTTTTCTACTTTTGGTGAGACCCTACACATTAATACAAATGTGAGATCCACATCCGATATCCAATACTCAGGAATCACTAGTAGACAAGTTAACTTCAATAACATAACTACCTGAAGCAGTAGTCACACTACTCTTTTTTTCTTTAGATCTTCAATATAGAGCTTGCAATTTTTGAACCAATGTCCAAGTGTATGGTAGAAATGACAATTTCCTTCTTTTTCCTTTTCCTTCTGGGATTGTGAAGTAAAAGCGGCATGGGGCTTGACTTGTTCCATAGGCTTTGTGACAGTTACAACAGCCTTGGTAACTTTAGCCTTGCCTTTGCCCTTTTTCTTCAAAGCCTTTCCTTTATGAACTATTAATAAACTTGCAATGGGTTTCTTGACATTCTGCTAAACAGTTTTAAGAATCAAATGCGACTCTGAGATAGACTTCTTCATGTTATTCATGCTATAGTTCATCACAAATTGTGAATAACTATCAGGCTATGAATTCATGATCAAATTCGTAGCCAACTCTTGGCTTATGGGAAATCCAAGTCTGTTTAGATGGTCAATATAGCCTTTCATTTTCAGAACATGAGGACTAACTGACTTACCTTCAGCCATTTTGCAAGAATGAGGGTTCTTGACAGTCTTGAACCTTTCTTGCCTAGCCTGCTGTTGGAACATTTCCTTCAGTGTCGTAGCCATGTCATGAGCTTCCATGTGTTCCATGTCCTTCTGAAGTTTAGGAACCATGGTTGCCAACATAATGCATGCAACATCAGTTGAGTCATTGACATGCTTAGTATATGCATCTTTCACGGCTCTTAAAGCATTGGCTGGTGGTTCCTCAGGAATAGGATCATCCAGGACATACAACTTGCGTTCATGTTTAAGAACAATTCTCAAGTTTTTGAACCAGTCAAGAAAGTTTGTCCCAAATAACTTATCCTTCTCAAGGATGGATCGCAGTGACAAAGGATTAGTGTGATTTGACGAGTCCATAGATCTACAACAAAGATTGTGCAAAAGTTCATTTTAGTATAGAGGAATAAACTCCCATTAAATTAACAACTCTCCTTAAAAATGGTATGTTAATTTAAGGGACTAAAATCCATGTTTCACCTAATTGCTAGACAGCTAGGCATGACACTTCGAATTAGGTTATTTAGGTAGGTATCGATTACCAATTACATCATATGTAATTTTTAGTTATTTTATGAGATTATGACATCTTATGACTTAGCATGTTTTATCTCGTCTAGTGCCTAAAGCCTAAAACCGTTTTGATAGCTTTATCGAGTCTAACCATTTCAAACAATAGAGTAACCGTTACTCAACTTGCCTCGCCAAGATACCCATATTGATGTGATCGAAGCCTTTACAAGTGTTTGAGAATGGATGGCACTTGACTTAAAATTTGAAAGAAGGATTTTTTGTTTGTTTAAGTGATAATTAAATAAGATAAATATAATATATTACAATGCATGAATAATCACTAAAAAGTTAGGAAATCATACTAATATTGACTATTGTACGAGTTTTTTTGGACACTACGAACAGTTAATGGCGGTCCCGCTGGTTGGTCAGCAAGCGGTAGTTCCGTGACCGACACCATCGGATCGGTACAAGCGCGCCCTGTTTTTTTTTTTTTTAGACAACAAATTTAAATTCTGAAAATTGAAAATCGCCTAAAATTTGTCATAATTTTAGTCAATTCAATCAACCAAAACTGCCGCTTATTTTAATTATGAAAATATTAATTAAAGCGTTTTTACTTATCTCTGGCCCACCATTAACTTAATATCTTATCTTAATCCAATTAGAATTTAAGATACTTTGAGTCCTTATCCATTAGGATTTGTTTTATATTTCACCTATCTTATAGGATTTGTAATTCTAATCTAATTATAAGTCTATCTCCTATGTTGTAGGGATATACTAACGGATTACTACAATGAGATATATGATCAAAATCAATTTTGAGATATTAATCATGCATTCAACATTAGAATCATATTAAATTAATCATATTAAATTAATCATATTAACCTAATCATGATCTCTATCATGGAGACATACATAATTGTTGAACAAAACGAAATATGTGTTCAAGATACTAATCATATTAACCTAAACATGAAGTGTACCAGGAATATATAAAGTTCACATCATTCAATAAAAAAAAAAAATATGTTAATCGAAATATTCTAAACATGAATACTATCATTGAATCATATCATGCGATGTATCAATATACATTAATTAACCATATGGTTTAAAACCAATTCTTGATAACAATTATCACATAATCTTTATGTATATCATATATACATTAATCAAGATTATGTTTTCACATATATATTATATATACATCAGAGAAAATATGCAAACATTTAATAGAACCGAACCTAATGCTCTAATACCACTGTTGGGTTTTTTGAGGTTCATACACAGCGGAATATTCAAAACAATTTTTGAAAAACCCCAACAGGATCGAAAATAAGTTTCATTAAACTAAATCTACGAAAGTAAACCATACCTTATTCCGTGATTTCCTTTTCTGATTGCTAGATTTCCAAGACGTTCAAGTGCGCGTCCTCTATCCGAAATCCACACACGAACGGTGACCACAATTTGGAGTGCTAGCCCTAATAAGATATTGAAAACGATTTTTCTTTCTCTCCCTAAATCCTGAGAACTCAAAAATTATAAAACGAGAATCTTATATCATTTTTAGGGTTTCACCCTTTATTTATATGTGTAGATAAGCCATCACTTAAAATCCAATTCGTGATACAACTATTGTATTTAGGTAGTTTAAGCAAATTACATACATGCCCCTATTAATAAGTTGTCGTATAACAAATTGTAAGGGCTTTTATGTCATGAATTTTATCATATAAAACTCATTACTATGGACCAATTGAAATTGTGCAAAGTCATTCTTTGTATGTGACCCAATAGGTTCATGCGACGTTGGCAGTGAACCAAAAACCATTTCGGTACAGAAGTCGTAAGCGGTCTCTAGCACGGCATTATGACTACCTAAGTAGCATGAATATCAACATCGATATAACCTAATTAATAAGATATATTTTATCATTTTGTCGAGCGATATCATTTGATTAAACATAAGGCATGGAAAGTCACCCTTAATGTTCAATCGTATTAGTCTTGATCTTTAGGTAAACTAAAAAATATACAAGTGACATTGATCATATCAATTCACATGGACTTAGCCATTATCAGTCTATCTTATCGAGGGATCCACTGATATCTCTATACGAGAGTGACAAATTATATCTTGATTACACACCTTCACATATTATTCACACGGTAACCAATCACAATCTTTATAATTGTCCAGTTAAAGACAACATTTGATTGTGTCAAATTATCATGCTCCCAATATTGAAGTCTATGGTAATCTCATGTCGAAAGACTAAATGATATACCTATCATGAGTAACACCTATGACTTAGTCCATGTGGTGTTCTCATAGTGGGTTGGTCCAGTACCTTATTCTCTAACAAGTACTCATGATCTTGATCCGTATCCCTATACACATGACCATCACACCATCAATCAAGATTCACACTAGTCTTAATTCATTATAGTTCCCAATATAATGACCGACTAGGGACATTTAGGATATTTCAACAAATACCCATGGATCTTACTATATGGTAAACATCCAATCACTTATAATAAAATATATAATAAAACCTCTATTTTATTAACTAAAATTATAAGAAAAATAATGTTTGTAGATTGACCTAGGGCACATGCCTTAACATAAAGGTCCCTTCCAGCTATTATGGATCTCTTCCCCACTGGGACTCATACTTTTGGTTCCTCACCAAAATAATAATCCGGGTTCTCCATAACTCTCAACTCTTTCTATACACATATATCTTACTCACTCTTCCACGAGAATTGAAACTACAATACTGGCAAAAAATTTACAGACTCTATCAGTCCTACAATTACAACATCAACAAACTTCAGTTGTCATCATAACATAGGTTAATCCATCTTGAATCTCTGAGCATGAGATTTCATTCATATAATGCAAGAATAATATAACAATCCAGGTTAATAACACGCAGCTTCTACCTGCTGATATATCTCATATTTCTTTAATAAATTGACTCTATCAATTTTAAATTCTAGATCATCAACAATTCATTCTTATCATAATGATTTTGGATTTCACCTGACTAAATATGTTAAAGAAATCCATGAGATTTTTACAACATTCTTCCTTCACTTTTGATTCGAGTTCCAAGAAGTTCCCTTACATATTCAATGCTTTGATATGAGATTATCCATATAGATTATCAATAACTAGTAGTCAACTTTGACCTACTAGATACTCTCAATAGATTTCTGCAATAAAACATCACTCACTCAGTTCCAATCTGAGCTTTACAGAATAGACTTGTAGTTATTAATCTAGACAACTCAGTTGATGTTGCACACGACTTTAATTGGTCACCAGCATACGTCTCACTCAAGAGATATTACTAAGAAGTTTTTATAGCAACTACAACACCTGTCCCTTTTCCTATTCAAGAAATTGCCAACACATTCAAATGAATGAGTGATGTTTCAAAGTGAATTCCTAACATTTAGGAAGTTTAAGTTATCTTTTTCACCTTGCATTTATGTCACCTAGATAATTTCACTTTTCAAACTTCCACAGTTTGAAACTCACTATTTCAATCTTAAACCAATCCACTTATTTCTTATACTTTCAGGTTGTCTTTTAATGATTCTTCTAAGATTCGCAATAATCTCCAAGAATGATTAAAAGACTTTCAACAACCTTTCCTTTTATTTACAAGTGATGCCATTGATATTTGGTACAACTACCAAAATAGTTATCTCGAGATTATCAATCTCTAATAGTTATTCTCACAATTCTTGAACTATATGAAGAAGTCTTAGGATGAACCTTTATAAGAAGTCTTAGGATGAACCTATAACTTCTTCTATAAGTCAAGTATCATCAAGCAAACATTATAGTAAATCTATACTTCAACTTTCCTCCATGGCATCTTTGTATTTATTTTTATCTTATAACAATCCTCATACTTAAGTTAACTGAATAAATTACACAACGATATCAAAGATCCCTGGATTAATCATTTGTAATATTCAATTATTTCAAGCTTATTTTTCTCTTTTGCTTTTGTGTTAGATATATGACAATTCCAAACTGCCTTAATCACAGTCAAATCTCATGGTTTACTTTTAATATTCAACATTCATACAATTAATTAATCTTTGAGACTTAGTACTGGCACTTGAAAAATCTGGTCTAAATCAATTTATCGTCATAATTTATAATTTTGTATTGTAATGCTCGTGCATCCTCTATGTCTTCAAAGATCTCATGTTATTATTGATAACACAATAACAACTTAATTAAAATAGGATTTTAAAACTTAACACCCTTCATTCATGAACATAGCATGAGTTTTAGTAAGTTATAATGGTTTCCACCATCTATTTAAAATGATTGAGCAACCGCCTGAAATCATGTTTAAACACACGTCATTAACTCTGATCATACCATTATGACAACTAGATTTTAACAAACTTTTCTGAACAACTGATTTCACTTCATTATCAGAATGAGTTGTTAATCCTGGTCAATGAATACTCATTCCCACTACCATACATTATTCTTTGGATTCCTCAATTCCTCATATTCATTGACCACTCATTCTCCCCAATTAAGACTATATCGGTCTAAAACATCAGACTAGGATATTTTACCAGCTCACTTCTATGCTCAGGATTAAACTGTCTTTCAGTTTTACTAGTTTAAATTCTTAACTTACACCTTTCATTACTCGACAAATTGCTTATCATTCCAACATGTACTCGCACCATATCTGAAATTTCTACTTCATAACAACTTATGAAGTATAAATACATTAGTGGTTTTCTAACCTCAAATAGGCTTTTAGTATTAACCACTAATTCATTTATTGAATAACTTTCATTATTTCTGATCTAGCCTCAATACTAGTATTACATCATATCTCAAAGTGGCTTACCACCTTTGAGTTCCACCGAAAGTCATTCAGTATTCCATTATTTCATAATTTTCATTCTCTTAATATACGTTTCAAGGTCTATAACCATTAGATACTTCTTTACTGACTATCATTTGTCTAGTAATATCAGCAAGAATAAAGACCATTAACAATAGTTAATAGGAAAAAAGTTTGATTTGATCTTTATAAGTTTTCCTTATGTCTTTCCTTTTCAATTTTTCAAGGATAAGATTCTTTTGAACTCTTACCTCCAAACCTTCCCCATATCATGAGAAATCAATGGACTTCAACCATCTTATCATAATTCAGGAAAGACATAACTATTATATGTACCACGTCGTTATAGTATAACACAACAAATAACATATCTCAATCTTTTATCTTTTGGTTACCCCTCAAAATCACGATAAAAATCATTTATTACATCCTAAGCTTCTTCATAACTCAAGACAATTCTCAGAGTTAATAAACTTAAGTTGTGGTACAAAGGTATCTCAGAGCCTATAACCTTAAACTTCGATACCAAACTGTATCCGAGTCATCACTTGTTTCGAAGTAATAAAGTTATGTTCTAAAGAAAACTATAATACCATATTGTATCCCTTAAGCTTTGGAGTAGGCTCTGACTAGTCTCTGATACCAAACTATATCAGAGTTATCAAATGTAAATAAAGCCCTTAAACCTAGGCTCTGATACCAAGTCTTAGCATCCCCTAACCCGATTAGTTCAATACCCAGCCTGAAATTGCTAGACTAACACATTGGATCCCATTAATGCGATTGCTAGACTAACACATTGGACGACGTGCTCTCTAGCTAATCCATTAATGTCCAATTATTCTATCTAAAACCCTCTAGTAAATATGTAACCCACGCAACCTATCTAACTGAGTAGGAGTTACATATAGACTGGAAGATCATCCCCAAATCATATACAACCTAGTATCAGTCCTTAGGATTTACTCGTGGATCAAATTAGACACCATTTTTTGTTTACTTAAAATCATCATAGTGTACATAGTCCCCGATTTTAGTCCATAAACTATATGAACTACATATACTAAGATAGTCAGGCAACATTGATAAATAAGCAAATATGTACTTACCTCGGTTTTGGTCTCCGTTACCAAATTCCTAACTTTTCGATTATATCACGCTTTCCCGGTGTTCCACAACCTATCACAAACCATTTGTGATCAATATAAGTCTATTACCCTACGTTTAGATCCCCTAAGTTAGTCCTTAAGACCTTAGGAAGTTCAAATAAAAACTCAACTTATTTGTTGTTTTCAAGGGTGGGAGCGCACTCCCTCATTTGGTGAGGCGCGCTCCTCTACTACCTGAGCACTCCACCCTATACTATCTTGATAGTGAATAGGGCACCTGCCAGTGTTCCATTATGAAATCTCTAAAACAACAGTAAACACTCTCCCGAATCATCATGAAGGACCTCTAGTGGGGTATAAACCACTTTCAAATCAAAATCAACATTTAATTATGAATTGAACTTAAAACTCAAAACTTAACTCACCCATAGTGATGATCTCTGATCCATTAATGTTTAAGCTCCTCAATTTCGTGAGAAACTCCTCTCCTATTCCCCTCCTTGTGATCTGACCTTCAATCTCTCATCCTCCCTCGTATATTCTCAAATAATCTGATGAAATAAATATTAGAATGAAGGTTTTGATTTAAATATATGGATTTTTTTGATATACGCATCGCGTTGTCTCAAGAGTGATCAAGTGGTAAATGTATTCAAATGACACTCCTAAAAGTGTCACAAATTTTAACACCATCAGTAGCTACGCCCATCTCGAGGTTGATCAAACGATCTATATAATTCAAACCAAACTTATAATTTTATTATATATATTTATATATCAAATATATATATATAAATATATATATATATATACTTCATGTATTTTTTCAGTAATTAATTTATCGGACATGCCTATGAGTGTTCTCAGGTGTGCACATTCATTTCCCGACTCCCTCGTCACACTTGTTGTATCGGCTATTTGTTGTTTATTTACATGTTTTCCAATAATAGATTTGTATTAATTTCCTATTAATCCCACAAATTATAAGATTCATTAAACATTCCAAACAAATATAAATCGTCACACAAATTCACGCACATGCTAATCGGAGTACGCCAGACTTAACCACGAGCCTAACTCAGGTTAATTAGGATTTGGATTAACACTAATCACTAGCTTAAGGTAACATGTCATTACAACACCCCCCCCCCCCAAGTTTGGCAAGCACCTCACGCATCAAGAGGTGTGCCTTTTCAAAGAATTCGAAATCGATGACCGCGGGTTTAAGGATTTTGTCGTTCGTTAGCCTTTAGCTAATCGCCTCAATGAACGATTGTAAGGATGAAACACCATCATGCATGGACTTGGAATGACCCTCGTAGAGAGGAGGATTGGCCAGGACAGTGGCCAACGTGTCGTTAATATGATGACTAGAGGATTTAGTTTCGCGACGGGGAGTGGATTGCGAAGCGGTCCTAGAAAGAGAGGAGAACTCAGAGCCACTGTCAATGGACTGAGGAACAACTCTTTGTATGAGGGGACGAAGGGAGGATGAAATTGTGGCATGACAACCTCAGGTTGACATGGTGATAGTTACAGAAATAGAGAAAACTAGTGCACAGAAAGTGACTAGGGTAAAGGAAATGTGGAAAAAAACTAGAGAAAACCATATAAACAAGTGAAAACCCTAAAAATGAGTGAAGAATCAATAAAAGTGATATCAAATGAAGGAAAGTCACCTAGGATGCCCTAAAAAGGCTTTAGAGTTAGTTGGTCACAAAGGAGACGTAGCAGGAACGCATGAGAGCGATAAAATGGAGACCATTTTTCATATTGGGTGAATTAAAAAAAAAACTTGCCCAAAACGCATTAGCGCACTAGTTAATAGGATTAGCGCACTAATAAGCTGGAACTCTATCTTGTGTGCAGACAGCCTAACGCGCTTGACGTATTTGATAGCGCGCTAATGAAATGACATAGCGCGCTAGTAGGATTAACCTAGCATGCTAACTGGCCAAGTCTATCACTCTAACTAGGAAGACCTATCACTCTAATTGCTCTATGGGATTTTTTGGTAAAAACTTTGGATTTCTTAGAACAACTCAGACTCATCTCGTACTCCATGGACACCTTAGTAACAACCTATAAAAATGTTTGAATGAGCTAGATCATACTTAGAAGGTCGGATTCATGAATCATGCCTAATTCTTACCGTATCTTTGAAAATAGGTCTTTAGGCAACGGCTTAGTGAAGATATCAGCCAGTTGGTCCTTAGTGGACACACGGATCAGTTTGACATCCTTCTTTTGCATATGATCAGGAAGGAAGTGGTGTCTAATCTTATTATGCTTGGTACGGGAATGTAATAACAGTTTTTTTAGATATGTTGATTGCACTTATGTTATCACAATATATTTCAACACAGCTAACATGGATTTGATAATCCTCAAGTTATTGTTTCATGTACAATGCTTGAGCACAATAACTTTCGGCAGCCACATATTCAAATTCGACGGTAGACAAGGCAACAGTGTTTTGCTTTTTGCTAAACCATGAGATTAATGAATTTCCTTGCAAATGGAAATACCCTGATTTGCTTTTCCTATCTACTTGTCTCCCCGCATAGTCAAAATCAAATAAGCTTCTAAGCTCAAAATTTTGGCTATGTTGAACCACAATCCCAAGTCTTGCATGCCACTTAAGTATCAAAATATACGCTTGAAACATTTTAAATGTGATTCCTTGGGCTCGAATTGGAACCTAACACTTAGACACGCACTAAACATAATATCGGGTCTACTGGCGGTCAAGTAGAGAATACTTCCTCATCATGCCACGATATAGCTTAGGATCCATGGGCTTTCCTAATTGGTCTTTGTCCATTTTGATGGTGGAATTTCTAGGAGTGTCACATGCCTTCAAATTGACAAATTTGAATTTCTTAAGCATGTCCTTCACATACTTCACTTGATTGATGGAATGCTCGTGCTTAGATTGCTTAATTTGCAAATCCAAGAAGTATGTTAGTTTACCCATCATGCGCATTTCAAATTCATTGTTCATCAAAGATGAAAATTCATCATATAGACGTATATTTTATGAACCAAAGATGATATCATCAACATAAATTTGAGCAAGGTGCATATCACGTTTTTTGATCAAAATGAACAAGGTGGGATCTAGTGTTCCTTTCTTGAACCCTTTATCATGAAGAAATGAACTTAGCCTATCATATCAAGCTCTAGGTGCTTGCCTCAATCCATATAAGGCTTTTTGAAGACGATAAACATGGCTTGGACGATCATGGTCTTCAAAACCCAATGGTTGTTCTGCACATAACTTTTCATTGACAAAGTCATTGAAAAAGGCACTTTTAACGACCATTTGGTATAATGAAAAACAAATATAGCAGGCATAAGCAAGCAACATTCGAATTGCTTCTAATCTTGCTACCGGTGCAAAGGCTTCTTCATAATCAATGCCTTCCTCTTGATTATAGCCTTTTGCAACTAAACTAGTCTTATTTCTCACTATATCATCCTTCTCATTCTTTTTATTCCTAAAAACCCATTTGGTGCCTATAATGGTATGGTTTTTAGGTCTAGACACTAAGGTCCATACCTTGTTTCTTACAAAATGACCTAACTCCTCTTGCATGGCCATAATCTAAAATTCATCACCTACGGCTTCATCTATCTTAGTAGGCTCAGTTTGTTATACAAATGCAATATGCCCCTCATCCTGGTTAAGTGAAGATCAAGTGGTTATGCTCTTGTTTAGATCACCTAGGATATATTTAGAAGGATGTTGTAAAATAAGTCTTACGTTCTTTGGAACATTAATATCGATTTTCGTTCTCTCTCCTACTTCTTTACCATTAGATTTTTGAGCTTGAATGATACCATCATCATCATCAAGTCTCATTTTCTCCAAGGTGTGCATTAATTGCACTTTAGGATCTATCTCATCAAACTTGACATGGATTGACTTCTCTATGGTCTTGATTGATCTATTGAACACTCTATATGCCTTAATATGCATGGAATATCCTAGAAAGGTGCATATATTTGACATTGGGTCAAACTTGTCCTAATGATCCTTATCATTTAAGAGGTACCAAGTACAACCAAATACCTTAAAATAACTAATGTTAGGCTTTTAGCCTTTCTATAGTTCATACAGGGTTTTTTCACTTGCTTTTTGACATTTATCCTATTCAAAACATATCATGCCGTGTTAATGACTTAGGCCCAAAAATGCTTAGCTATGTTGTACTCATTAGCATAATCCTACACATCTTGAGGTCCTAATTTTCCTTTCAAGCACTTTGTTTTGTTGTGGTGTTCTAGGAGATGATAGTTGGTATGTATACCCTTGTCTAAGACAAAACTCTTCTAAGTTCCTATTAATAAAATCATGACCCCTATCACTTCGAATGATAGTGAGATAGTAAAAAATTTCATTAGGAAACAAGGTTGTGAGCAATTCACTCAAGACAATAGAGAGAACAAGGTTAAAGAAGTGAATGAAATTGTTTATGACTTTTACGCCAATGCAAAGTTTACCAAGAAATGTGATCTAGTGAAGGTGAGAGGGGTAATGGTGCCATTTAATGAGCGTTACATGAATGGCAACTATGGGTTAGAGCATTTGAGTATGGTTTAAAAATCATATACCTTCCCTGATGATTTGTATGAGAAGCTTTATAACATATACCCTTGTAGAGTTATTGATAGAGCATTGATTGTTCGAAGATAACAAGGATTGATAATGGGAGCTGAGAATTTGCTGAAGCTCATTAAGAAGGGGAGCAATATGAAAGTTTTTGGAATGTGGCAACACTTTCTGCTTGGTTAATTATACCCTACTACACAGCAAGGCGAGATCAACAAGCCAAAAGCGGTTTATTTGTGTGAGATTATAAAGAACAAGAGGAGCAACGTGGGGGAGACCATCTAAAATAACTTGAGGGAGTCTATTAAGCCAGAAAGAGACAACAAATTATTATTTTTAATTTTGATCGGCCAGATGTGCTTGAAGGCTATAGTGCAATTGATTCGAGGGGAGAAGTTTGATATTAGGGCCCAAGCAACTATAGTTGAGGATTTTATGCTCACATTGAAATCACTCACTCGTCACTAAGACTCCAAGGATGAGAGACAGATGAGAGGGAAAAACTTGAGGCCGAGTTTCTGGACAAAAAGCAAGAGGATCATGCAACAGTAGTAGCAACAGCGGAGTTAGCCCAAGAGTTGCAGAACGTAAGCTAAGGAGAGGAGGAGGATCACCAAAAGGGATTTGCTGAGGGCTACGAATTTGTAGACCCACTTATAGGAGAGTGGGACTTAGATGGTCCTGAGGTTTTTCCACCACCTCTACCACCACAGGCACCAATACCATAATCTGAGGATTTGACTCCACTACAGCAGAGGCTATGGATTGCTAAAATGATGAGACAGTACAAAGAGGATAAGGCTCAATATCGTGAAGCCTTGGTGAGATATGAGCAAGACCGACTAAACGGATAATGTAATTTCATGTTATTTGTAGATCATCAAGGAGACATAGTTTGATATGAGAGGAGCAGATGGATGAGACCTACTGATACGTCTATTGGCTTTCCAGCAGCACCAAACTACATGTTTGATACGGACGTGGTGCAGAGCAGAAAAGTGGAACATCATTTGACACCATCTTTTGCTGAAGCTGGTGATGCTAATGTCGATGGTGATACGCAGTCTTGGAGTCTATGTCTTAGAATATTTTTGACCTTATGGAGATGAGAGATACATTTATACTAATTTTCTTTACATTTTGGATACGTTTTCAATTAATTAGTTGTTTAACTTTTTTGTTTATGCATTATTATTATGTTATTACATGTTTGTATTTAGTGTTTTCATGTTTCAACCTTATTTTTAAACCTTGAGGACAAAGTTTGGTTTAAGTTTAGGTATCAACACTACACTATGGGAAGTGGTAAGAAAGGATGAAATAAGGATAAACACTGTAGGTATGATCGTAAAATTTTATTTTTGAAACAGTTTAAGAGGAAAGCATAGTAGTGTATTCTTTTTTATATTTACTTATTATTTGATTGTGTTTATGTAGTATAGATTAGGTTATACATAGAGTAATATGTAATGAATAAATAATTCATTTGCAAAGTTCATGCCTTTAATTGAGGATGAGTAAAAATACAAGTGTTTTGGTGATATGAAACTCAAGAGAGTGTTATCAATTTTTTAAAGAAAATAAGAAACGTAGCAAACAATGATATGATTTCATGAATAGAAACCTAGAGTTAAGGAAGACCATGAACTGGAAAAAAAAGCAAGAAGAATACTAGAACACTTCTAGTGGAAAAAGTAAGATCTCTAAGGAATTCTATAATAAGTATGAATCTTACTTGAGTAAAAAGTAAATACTGACTTAGAACTAAGATAGTAAGAAATAGGCATGATGTTTAATGAAAAAGTTAGAGTTAAAACTTGCTCGATAAAGTGTAAGTGAGAAGAGCTAATAAGAGTCTTAAACAAAAATAGAGAGTCCCCCAAGTCTACAGGAAAAGAAGTAGAGAACTTGAAGGTTGGAAAAAAAAAAGAAAAAATGAAATCTATAGGAAAATAAAAGATTTAGCTCGAGTACAAGTAGCTTAGTTGAGTTATATTTTCTTTCCAATTATATTAAGTCCTATGGACTCTTGAAGTGCTAAAGTCGTCAAAACTAATATGATCTACTTGAGTGTTGAGGTAAAATAAACTTGTCAATAGTTATAGTTTTGGTTGTGAGCTACTTTGATGTTTCAAAAGTGAATTGTATGTGTTTTTAATACTACATGTTTTTGAAAGTATAAGTTTTTGCAAAGAAAAACTCTAGAGTGGATTATTAACTTGAACTTATTCGAATTAAAGAATGTTATATGAATGATGTAAAATGAATATGAACTTGTGTAGTAGTAGTAAAAACACTTAGTAAAATACACTTTTGCTCGGGACATGCAAAATTCTAAGTTTATCGGTATTTGATAAGTGATTATTTAGACACCAATATAGCACTAATTTAGAAGTATATTTGGTGTAAATATCCCGCAATGAACTTTAATTGACGGTATTTATGTATTTTCAGGTATAAAAGGTAAAAATGAAACAAATGAGTGATTTCATGATGAAACAAGGATAAAATGCACAAAAATATGATTGATGTCGTGGGAAGAATGTGCACAACATGGGAAAGGCATGGAGAATGCGTGAGGCGAAGAAAAGTTGGTCAGCAGTGTCGATGCAATGGCGCCACCATGGGTACATAGGGACGGCATTGGGTCGACTACACAAGGCACCGAGCCCACTAAGAAGGGAAAATGCACACAAAGAGGCCGAAGCTATGGCGGCATCATGGCTTTACACGGATGGCGCAAGATCACTTATGGACAGCGCTACGACGACAAAAATAGAAAGTTTAGAGTTCTAGTCCATTTGGAATTGTCTATTAGAGTTTCTAACTGTATTATAAAGTGTTTTAGGGGTATAAACAGGTATTAGAACATGGTAAACGCACCCATTATCATTAAGAGCAACAATATAACATAGAATAGCTTAGTTTACATTGTTCTTGAGTATTAAGGAGAGTTTTGGAGGAGAAGTCGTGGAAGACTCCACGTGTGGTTGTTCGGAATTGTTTTCTTGATTTTATTAAAGTTATTTAATTCAATCTTTGATTGCAATGAATACCATGATGTGTATTTTTTTTTAATGGTGTGTGAGTAGTTCATTAATCTTAGGCTTCAATGGTTCCTATGGTATGAATATTATGCTAAAAGTAGTTATGATTGGATTATAAAGTATAAAAAGTGCAATGGTTAGAATTTTTATTCTAGATGTAATGTTATGAACATCTTGATCACGTGTTTATTAATTAGGGGTTTTAGGAGTTACCATGGCCATTGAAGCTTTTATGCCGGATATGGATGCTACAACCGTAAAATATATAACATCGATAGATAGTTATTGATTAGAGAGAAACTGATAGTAAACTTAATTGGTTATGAATCTAAAGATTTGGAACTTAAAGCAATGTGGAACTTATGTCATTCATATTGATAGGTGGAGTTCTAGCTTGCACATTATAATCTTTTCCTTCACGACAGTGGGTTGAAGTAGATTTGAAGGAAATATGTCTATTCTAATTAAGCATTGCACACACATAATGAAGATGAAAGAAGTGAGTTGAAAAGTATAGTTATTCATTACCTAGGTGAAGTTGTGAACTAAGAACTTCTTAATATAATAGTACAAAGTTATTTACATTATTTTGTTTGATTAAAATAGTTTAGTTAAAAACCAATTAAAATAGATTTTCTTAGCAATAGAGTAAATCTGACTAAGTACACTGAGTGCAATACACTTTTCTCCAAGGACAAAATCTGTAATCAACATTAGTTGATTACATTATAACTACAATCGAGTCGTTATACTTGCGGTCATGATTAATTGGCTTAGGCCAAATTGGTACATGTACCAAAACATTTTTAAGCCATTCGACTTCTTCACCAGATTTATACATTTCAATAAACTCAGACTCCATAGTAGACCGAGCTAGCAATTTTTTGGTGGATTTCCATGAAATAGTAGCCCCACCAAGTGTAAAACTATACTTGCTAGTAGACTTTGATTCTTTCGAATCAGATATCCAAGTAGCATAATTGTAACCTTCCACAAAGCAGTAAATTTACCAAAATGTACTCCATGATTAATAGTATGCTTAAAATATTTTAAAACACATATCAAAGCATCCCAATGTTCGTATTCTGGATTAGTAGTATATCTACTTAATCTATTCATGAAATAAGCAATATCAGGTCTTGTACAATTCATGGTATACATTAAGCAACCAATAACATGAGTATATTCTAATTTTGATATACTTTTTCCAGCATTTTTTTTAATTTACAATTACAATCAAAAAGAGTCTTTGCAGGATAACAATCAAACTGATTAAATTTTTTTAGACATTCTCTTTATAATGCGACTAAGATAGAATATAACCATTCAAATTTGTAGAAATTTTAATACCAAGTATAACATCAGCAGGACCTAGATCCTTCATATAAAAATTTATAGATAACAATTTTTTAGTTTGATTCACAACATTTATATTAGATCCTAAAATCAGCATTTCATCAACATATAAACAAATCATGATATGCGCATCATTATAACTTTTATAATAAACACATTCATCAACGTCATTTATTTTGAAATATTGATATCATAACATTATTAAATTTCTCATGTCATTGTTTTTGTGCTTGTTTTAAAACATATAGAGACTTAATTGATTTACACACTTTATTTTCTTGTCTTTTAACTACAAGATTTTCATATTGTTTCATATAAATTTCTTCATCAAGATCATATATAGAAGCAATAGCAATAAGTAATCAAATAGAAGTAATTCGAGCAAAAGGAGAATAAGTGTTAAAAAAATCCATATTTTTGCTTATAACCTTTGGCTACTAATCTAGCTTTATATTTATTTATAGTGCCATCAGATCTTAATTCATTTTTAAAATCTACTTAAAACTGATAGGTTTGCAACTTGAAGTTAAAATTCTAACTCCCAAGTATGACTACTCATAATTGAGTCTACTTCAATTTTAATAGCGTTCTTTTTAAATGGTGTGTGATGTGGTTTTATGGCTTCATGGTAAATTTGATGATCACCTTATGTTAGGAGCCTAATAAAATTTGGACCAAAAAAAGTAGTTTTCGACATCTTTTACTTCTTCTTGGTTCGATTTCAGAATTATTTTGAAGAGCCTCACTTGTTTAACCTTCATCATATATCAATTTAAAAGGACTAATAACCTTCTCTTTGTAAGGATATATATATCTTCTAAAAAAATTTCATCTCTGGATATAATGACAGTATTAATAGTAAAAGAACTTATATCATATTTATATACAAGAAATCTATAAGAACTACTATTTAATGCATATCTAATAGAAACACAATCAATAGTGTTGGGACCAAATTTTGTTCTTTTCGATAAAGGAATTGCAACTTTAGCTAAGCATCCTCACACTTTAAAATATTTATATGAAAGAGGTTTTCCTTTTCATAGTTCATATGGAGTTTTATCACTAATTTTCGAAGAAATATTTTTAAGTATATAACTAGTCGTTGAAAGTACATCCCCTCTAAATATTGTGGTACTCCTGAACTATTAAGTACAAAATTAGCCATATCCTTCAAAGTTTTATTTTTTCATTCGCTATGCGCTTTTGTTGTGGGGAATATGGAGCAGTGGTTTGATGAATTATGCCATTTTGTTGACAAAATTCAAAAAAATAATTAGACTCATATTCACCTCATCTATCAGACCTTAGCCTTTTTACTTTCTTTTCTAATTAATTTTTAGCCTCAATTTTGTACTGCTTAAACATATCTAATGTTTCATCTTTACTACTAAGAAGATAAACAACGCAATATTTAGTGCAATCGTCTATAAAAGTGACGAAATATTTCTTTCCTCCTTTAGTTGGAATTAATTTAAGATCACAAAGGTCCAAATGAATTAGTTGAAGAGGTTGTGTAGACCTTTCTACATCTTTAATTGTTTTCTAGCAAATTTTAACTCCACGTATATTTCACATTTGTGGACATTATTAGTGAGCATTTTAGGAATCATTCCCAAATTCATCAATCTAGAAATAGATTTTTGATTTACATGACCAAGCCTTATATGCCATAAATTAAAACACTCAAAGAACTATGCAAAAGAAGGTTTTTTATTAATAGCATCAAAAGTTACATTTAGTTTAAAAAGTCCATCGCCCATATAGCCCTTCCCTGCAAACTTATCATTTATGGTAATAACAAACTTATCCAATTCAAACACCATTTGAAGTATTTCTTATTCAAAAGGGACCCCAACACTAAATTTTTCAAATATCGGGAACATGGAGTACTTCATTGAGAGTAAGGATATTTCCAGAAGTGAATTTGAGATCCACTTTTCCTTTACCAATCACAGCAGAAGGTGAAGAATTGCCCATGTAAGTTTTTTTATCCTCTACTAAAGAGTAGGAGGAAAACTTATCTCTATTACAGCATATGTGTTAGGTGGCGCCAGTGTCAATCAACCAATCTCTAGTGTTGCACACTAAATTGAGATGTTGGCTTCGCTTGAATCTTTGATTTTCAAATAAGCTTTCCTCTTTCTGCAGTCGATGGCACAATGTTTAGGTTTGTTATAAAAATAACAATAGCCTTTGATCATCAGGATCTTACCTTTGAGATGAAAATTAATTTTCTTCCCCTTATGTTTATGGTGAGAACTAGGCTGGAATTTAGAACTTGACTTCGCTTTGTCTTCCACCATGTTTACTTTGGAAACCATTGACTAAGGACTTCAAATTATCTTCCACAATTCAAATTCGAGGGAACAAATCCTCAATCCCTATCTCTTTCTGTTTGTGCTTCAAATTATTCTTTAAGTCTTTCAGTAGGTGGTAATTTTTCAATTATAGATGCTACTTGGAAACCTTAGCTAATAATCATGCCTTCTGCATGAGTTTCATGAATAATAATTTGAAATTGTTCGGTTTATGAGACTTCTGATTGAGAATCCTCCATTTTAAAATCAAAGAAATGACAAACAACAAACCTTTTAAGCCAGCTAACAAGTCAATTATTAGATATATTTTAGAATACATTTTAGGATGATTTTAAATGTAAAAAAACTATGTTAGATGGGGTTTTCTCTTGTTTTTGTTATATCAAGTAATAATTAAAGAATATGAAGAAATGAAGGAAAAAAAGAATAAAATGAAAGAATTGGCCGAGTAAAAAGATTGTATGAAGAATTACCAAGGAATCAAAGAGAAGAACTGGAATTTTTGAACTTGTGATTCACATGACATATTAATCGTTGGGTAAATCGGAGGACACAAGAAATGACCAGTAAGCTCAACTTTCAAGATATTCCCACTGATTTCTGACTCACACAAATAGCTAGGAATCGCTGGATACGAATTCGGGGATTTTGGATTACAACAAGAATTTTGAGTCAGTTTAGGATATATGTTACCTAATATAATATAAATAAAAATCCTAGACTATGAAATTAGGGACTTTTGTTAGTTTTATAAATTTTGTTTTAGTTTGGAGGTCATTCTTTATTACTTTGCTTTTTAGAGAAGATTGAAGTTTATATCAAGGTATTTTTAATTATGTCTTTTAATTCTAAATTTAATTTGTTATTTATCATTATGAGTGAGTAGTTTGTTAATATAAACAATACTCCAAAACATGAACTAGATCTGTTTTGCAATATAGTCATGATGAGATGAATGTGTGCATATTTTTTTCAACCTAATTGTATTCTTTGATTCATTATTTTTATAGATTGTTAATCTTGTATTGCAATCATGGATTTGAGTATTATGTGCATAGTGGCCAATATGTATGTGATGTTTTGATTCATTATCTATTTGAAGCAGTAACTAGGATTGTTTGAAAGGCAAACACCGTTTAAATATCCTAATCGAATTTAAGATCTAAATCTAGTGTTGAAGTAGCTTTTCGAAGATATTAGATTTAGTAGTTCAAAGTTTTCATAAAACGTAATATAATTTTACTGCATGAAGTTAATGTCTTTGTGTATTCAAAGGGATTCACTCAATAAAATTAGAAAGTGGCTTTTTTACCGATATAAGGAGAACAAATGGTTGGTTAAAAGCTATTTACTTTCTTATGATTGAGGTTTAATGATCTAGGATATTTTATAAAGTACATTCAAGACTATATGATTTTAGTAACATGTTTGGAGTGCAAAACGTGTAACGGCCCAAATTAGGTAAAGTAGGATTAGCGTTAATCACAAGGATTAACGACCGTAATTCGAGCGTTACGTGGACAACTCGGTTAACTGGGACATGAGAATCGAGGGTATATGTTATTTATATATGATGGTTGCTTATAATGTAGTGTTTAAAATCATTAAATTATTATATTGCATCGCATGTATGGACGTTGCTATCAGGAGAATTGGTGTGATGGGTAGGTACATTGGTAAACGTATCGACACAAGTATCAAGTAGGAGTTACTCGGGGATGTTAGACTAATATAAATAGTAGGATATGGTGTGTAATTAAAACTATAGCCTAAGTTAGTTCATTTGATAATGTAAAATATGGCATACCTCAAGATGTGTGTCGGGGTGCAGGGCACCAGGTGCCGGGTAATCGGGAGTTAGTGTGATTGTAAATATGTTAAATATATGACTAAACACACTAACCATATGTAATTATACGCCTAGGTGAATTAATTTGATTTAAGATAAAATAAAGTCTTATAGTTAGATAGGAATTAATTGAACCCTTGATCAACCTAGTGATGATCCTAAAATACATATAACAAGAAAAGATGAGTGGCTTTCATGTGGGACAAGTGGGTTCATGTGGGACAAGTGGTTTCATTTAGGGACAAGGGGCATTTAGGTAGGACAAATTTCCTAGTAATTAACTAATAGTAAATCAAACATTTGGCTAATTAATCTACTTACTAATATAAGTATATAAAGCCTATACTTAAGGGAGGAGCTCAACATATACATTTAAACTGAAAAATCAAAGCGGTTATGGGTTTTGGTCATTTTCAAATGGTAGATGTTTGAGTCTTTGAAATTGGATTATATATTTGGATTTCTCATTTCAAGCTGATAATCTAGCTGTTATGAAGTTCTTAATTTGGTTTTGAAATCGAAAAGATATGAATTTTTGAAGTTGTAAAAACACAATTGAAATTCTGAATCTTGTATTATGAATGGTAACTATGGTACTATATATATATAGAAATTCAAACTTATCTCTTCATGATTATAAAGTCGTTGTATATTAACCAACTAATAAGTACCGCTTTATCAGGACATGCAAGAAACTAATAGAGAAGAAGAAAACTCTCTCAAACACTCTGTTTTCTCTAAAGAGAAAACACAACACAATAGCTCTATTTATATTGTAGTGAAGAAACAATTACATCCACATGATTAGATGAATCTCCACCCTTAGATCAGTAAGGCACATATTCATCTTTTACATAATACGTTACCCAACTTACATCTTAAACCTCACTACAAAATACACTCTCTTACAACACTAAGTGATTAATCCTAATATCCCGCCTCAAACGAAGGAGAAGTTGCACTACACCGAGTTTGCCACAGAAAAGTAAACCGAGGAGCAGGAAGAGACTTAGTAAAGCCATCAGCAACTTGATCCACTGTAGGTACATGATGAATAGAAAAATGACCAGCAAGAACTTTATCTGTAACAAAATGCAAATCCAACTAAATATGCTTAGTTCTGGCATGATAAAATGGATTACGAGCCAAAGCCTTTGCACTTAAACTGCCACACTAAATAACAGGAACACCAAGAAGTGAAAACTTCACCTCAACAAGAAGAGATTGAACATAAGTCAATTCAGTAGCCAACTGTGCTAATGCATAATATTCTGACTCAATACTAGTTCGAGCAACCACATGTTGCTTCTTAGACTGCTAACTAATCAAATTAGCTCCCAAGTATACAGCATAACCAGCAACAGACCTCTTATCATCTGGCGACGCAACCCAAGCAGCATCCGAGAAACAAGTAAGAAACAACTGTAAACTCTTGCAAAAATACAAACCCCAATCAAATGCACCCTTTAGGTATCGCAACACCCTTTTTAAGGTTTGCCAATGAGTAACAGTTGGAGTTTTTTAATACTGACTTAACCAATTCACCACATAGGTTATGTCTGGTCTCGTGAGAACAAGATATTGAAGCCCTCCAAGAAGACTATGATACAAAGTAGGAATATTAAACACTGGACCACTATCAGCATGTAAAAGCTTACCAAGCAAAGTTTGAGTGTCAATTGCTTTAACATTTGACATGCCACCCTTCTGAAGAAGTTGTTCAATGTAACTAGACTGATTCTGATAAAGTCCAGACTCATCATATCTAGCCTCCATGCTGAGGAACAAATTCAGATCACTAATATCTTTGAGAGCAAAACTTTTGTTTAATATAGAAACAATATCTTTAATAAGATTGACATTAAACCCAGTCACTACGATATCATCAACGTTTACTAGTATGAGCAAAAAAAAATAGTGCGTATTTACGGAAATATAAGGAATTATCTGCCCTTGAATTTTGAAAACCTAAAGACACCAGAGTATTCTTAAGCTGACCAAACCAAGCTCTAGGGGCCTGCTTCAGGCCATATAAAGCCTTATGAAGCTTACACACATGAGTAGGACAAGAAGGAATCACAAACCCTTTCAGTTGAGGAGTAAACACATCTTCCATCAAATCACCATTTAAGAAAGTATTGTTAATATCTAAATGGCGAAGCATCAAACCATACTGAATAGCCAAAGATAAAACAATACGAATGGTAGCAGATTTTACAACGCAACTATAAGTCTCCCCAAAATCAATGCTAGGCATTTGCTTAAAACCTTAAACAACCAGTCGAGACTTATACCTACTCACAGACCCATCTGAGTTTCTCTTTATTGAGAAAATCCACTTATTACCAACCACATACTGCTGAGGAGAGGAATAAACTAAAGACCAAGTCCAAGTCCTTAATAATGCTTGATACTCCTGATACATTGCTTTTTCCACTTAGGATCCAGAATAGCCACATCAGCATTCTTATGAGTCTCCTCATCTGAGCAAGAGTTGGTAACCAAAGCTTTTGGCTTAAAAATGCCATTCTTAGATCTAGTTACCATGTGATTAGTGTTATGTGTTCCACAAATATAAGAATTAGACAAATTAGTGTCATTACCAGTGTCATTATTAAAAGAAGTATCTACTAAGTCCAGAGACTGAGAAACAACAAGCACAAGACATATAGGTTGAATAGAAATTGAATAAGGAGAAGATAATGATGTAGCAGAAGAAGGAGGTAAAAATGTAGTAGATGTAGAGGGAATAGAAACCATACTAGGAATATTAGGAATGGGTAAAGTAAAAATATGAGAATAAGAAGAAAAAACAGAAGAAGAATTTGAAGAAAACAAAGAAGAATATGGAAATTCTAGTTCATTAAAAAGAACATTCCTAGAGATGAACACTCTCCCGCTTTTATTTTAACATTTGTACCCTTTATGAGATGAACTATACCCAACGAACACACATTTTTTTCTGACCTGTACTGATATTTATGATTATTATAAAGTCTCAAGTAGGGAAAACATGAACAACCAAATACTTTTAACAAATAATAATCAGGGGGTTTTCAAAACAGTTTTTCATAAGGAGAAATACCATGTAAAACTCTAGTAGGCAATCGAATAATCAAAAATACAGCAGCTTCACAAGTATTTCACCAAAACTTTAAAGGTAAAATTGTTGTGAGCTAGTAAAGTCAGACTAGTTTTTACAATATGACGATGTTTCCTTTCAGCCCTACCATGTTGTTCATGAATATAAGGACAAGGATGTTGAAACCAAATACCAAATTTATCTAAAACAGATTTAAAACTTCGATATTCACCACCACAATCAGTTTGTACACGTTTAATCTTAGTGTTAACAAGTCTTCAACCAAAGTTTTAAAATGTATAAAAGCATTCAGTGCATCAGATTTATATTTTAATAGATATAGCCAAGTAAAATGAGTACAATCATCAACAAAATGGATATAGTAATTATAACTATCGTGTGAAATAACAGAAGAGGAATGAATTAAATCCAATACAGTAGCTGTATTAGAAATAGAATTAGGAAAGGGTAAAGCATAAATTTTACCCAAAGTACAAGAAGAACAAAAATTCAAATCAGACAAATTATGTAAGTGGAGATTTGAATTTAAAATCTGCTTCAATGTTCTGTGCGCAAGATTCCTTAACCGGAGATGCCACAAATCAGGCAGACCCTTGTTAGAGATCATAAAAGCTTGATTGAGTGGAGAAGAAAAAGGAGAAGGTGTGCCAAAGAGACGATATAGCCTATTTTGAACATTCCTACGAAGTAGAATATCATTGGTGCTGATATCCTTCACAAGACAAGTATTGGCATGAAACTCAATCAATACATTATTATCATAAGTAAGTTGAGTCAAACTTAGTAAATTCTTCTTAATTTGTAGAACCCACAAATTATTTTGAAATGATAAATTCGATCTAAGTGATGGATTTTTAGCACTACCAACAATAGAAATGCTCAAAGATTGACCATTACCAACCATTAAAGAACTGTTACCTTCATAAGAAGAACTCTGCAACGACAGAGTAGGATCAGCAGTAATGTTAGATGTTGCTCCACTGTCAATGTACCAAGAAGAATCAGGTATAGATGTAGTAGTAGATAAGAATAAACTTTGTTGCTGAGAATAAGCTGGATTAAATCTTATAAGCATGGATGGAGATTTATTCACCGGTGATGGGGCTCCCATGTATTTCATATCAGCTCTGTAATCACACACTGTAGCTGAATGACCAAATTTACTGCAAATTTGGCATGTTGGTTTATTATTTTGTTGATACTTGCCTCCACGACCACGAGAACGACCTCCTCTACGTCCTTGATAACCAAATCCTCTAAAACTAGCATTTCCATTGAAATTATTATTTTGATTTCCATTCGATGAAGTAAATCCTGATTTAGAACCATTATTCTTAACCTTTGTAGCGTTAGCTGACTAAGATGACTCATTCAGAGACAGAGAATTAATACCTTGACTTACATGCATTAGATCAAGTATACTCTTAAAACTTAACAGAGCTTTTTTACAATCCTGCCAAGTCAAGTGATGTTGTTGTAGAATAGCTGAAATAGGAAGATATTCCATATCTAATCCTATCAATGTGAATGAAATCAGATCTTCATCACTTACTGGAGCACCTGCAGTAGCTAATTTATCTGCCAAATCTTTTATTTTATCCAAGAACTCACACATCTGTTGTGTTTCTTGAGCGCAAGAATTTATGCATGATCATGCGAACCATTATACTCAACAATCTTAAGCCAAAACTGATTGGCAGATAAAGATTCATTAATACTCACAACTGATGAAGCCACATTTGGTTCTAATAAAGTCACTAACCAAACAACTAAATACTGATCACGTCTGAACCATCGTTCGTACAATGGATTAACATATCCATTCTCTAAGTATCTAACTAGACAAACTTCATGACCAAACAGATGATCATCCAACTTAAAATAGTGAAGTAAAGGTATCACTGTTAATTTCCACAACAAGAAGTTAGATCTATCTAACTTCACTGTTTGGATCTGACTAATAGAGTTTCCGAACGGAAAATCCATCTTCGTTGATGAACTGAAACTATTGTTTTAAACCTGAGAATCCTTAAAATCCTCTTCAAGAACATCATCACCAGCGTCAATTTCATCAAGATTTTCATCAAGAATACAAGATTTACCTTTGTTACCACCAGATCTTTCATTCCTACCACTAGATTTTCCATCAAGACCACCAAATCTTATATCTGGAACATCAGATCTGATTTCAAGAACTCTAGATCTACATTCATTGCCTTCGAATCTCACTCCATTTCCATCAGATCTACTTTCCATGAATCTCGATCTATGATTTCACGATGTTAGCATTCGCGGCTCTTATACCAAATCTATGCAAGAAACCATTAGAAATGACGAAAACTCTCTCACACACTGTGTTTTCTCACAATAGCTCTATTTATATTGCAGTGAAGAAACAATTACATCCACAGGATTAGATGAATCTCCACCCTTAGATCAGTAAGGCACAGACTCATCTTGTACACACCACATGACCCAACCTATATTTTAAACCTCACTACAAAATACACTCACTTACAACACTCAGTGATTAATCCTAATACGCTTAAACAATTTCACTTCAATTGGGTGTCTAAAATTAATTAATTTATCAATACATTCAATATTAAACTATAACTATATATATATATATATATAACACTCATAATTTAGGTATCATAGGGTAGAAGCCCAAGGCAACATGACATCTTACACCTGAAAGATATATAGAATATGCGAACACAAATGCATTAGCAATTAAAGGCTCAAATCGTAGAGATTTCAAGATGAACTAAAGAATCAGTTCTTTTTTTGGTAGAGAAACGGGCCAAAACCGTCCCCAATACAATTAGCAATAGCCTAACAGATCATGCTCTAAGAGCATAATTATACTGAACAGTAGGTAACCTATCTCTTTAAAACCTTCCGCCATCTCCAAAGCTTCCTTAGCACATGCATTATTCTCTCGAGAGGAATGGCGAGCGAGAGTGTCCCTGTCTTAAGATAGGAGGTGCTTCATGTCCAGTTTCATGTCCAGTATAAGTTGGTCACCATGCACTGTCGCCATTCCTTGCTTGAGTGTATGAATTGCCTCGGTAGAGTCAGTTTCCTTTATGAGCTTACTGATACCCCTATCTTTGGCTAATTAAAGACGAAGTTTAAGACCCCAAAGTTATGCGGTAAGTCGGGAACCACTGCCCAGCTTTACCATGAACCACTAACAAACTTTCCATAATCGTCTCTGATAAGCCCTGCAGTTGATGCACGCTATGAGTCGATCTTCACAGCTCCATTACAGTTCAACTTATGCCGCCCCTTATCAGGTCATTTCCAGTGTTGCTGACTTCTCGGCTCCCCAACCAGTCCTACTTTAGTTATTAAACCAGCCCACCATATGATCTCATCTATTCAAATTCTGATTGTTCTAATAGGGTCCGTTAATCCAAATGGGGATCCCCCATGAGCCTTTTAATTCCGCTAGAACCGAACAAATTCAAAAACATCAACAGCAGATCAATGATCAACAAAGATCATTGATCAATGTAACAGTGCTCATTGAACACGATGAAACAATGAAATGCAATCTGTTCTTATTCAAAATCAATCTGTACATTACATTGTATTGCTTATATACAAAACTCACATGGTGTACATTGTACCCCCTAGTTACAACTGCCTAGAACAAACTAACATGAACCTGTAGTACATTACACTAAAGTACATGATTCAATACATACTCATCAATTAACATAAACAGCTACATAAACAGACAAAGAATAAATTCTTACACACAAGAATACTTCAGTACACTAAAGTATAATTCTACATCCCCCCCTCAAGATGGAAGTCTATGCCAATCACATAGACCCATCTTGGACAATAAATCAGAAAACAAAGGAGCTGATAAAGATTTTGTAAATAGGTCAGCCAATTGTAACCGAGTAGAAATGTACTGAGGAAGAACAAATCCACACTTAAACTGATGTCTAACCAAGTGACAATCAATTTCCAAATGCTTAGTACGTTCATGAAAAACAGGATTAGCAGATAAATGTATTGCAGCTTGATTATCACACCAAAGAGGTATTGGAAGTGAAGTAGGAATATGTAAATCCTTAAGAATATATGAAATCCACAATAGCTCACAAACTGTGGAAGACAAACTGCGATACTCAGCTTCAGCGGAGGACTTGGACACAGTAGCTTGTTTCTTAGTTTTCCAAGAAACCAAAGAGGATCCCATGAACACACAATAGCCAATGATAGATTTCCTTGAAATAGGACAAGCAGCCCAATCTGAATCACAATAAGCAACCACAGAGAGATCTTGCTGGACAGGGAAGTACAGACCCTGGGAAGGAGTACCCTTAAGGTATCTTAAAACATGAAGAGCACCAGACCAATGTTGCTCTGTAGGGGCTTGAACATACTGACTTAATTGTTGTGTGGCATAAGTAATATCAGGACGAGTGAATCCTAGGTAAAGAAGACGACCAATGAGTCTTCTATATCTATCAACTTCAATTAACAAAGGTGAATCAGATCTCAAACTTGCGATCGAGGGAGTGGAGTAGCAGCTGGTTTAGCCATGAGAATACCAGCATCAGTAAGTAGATCAAGAACATACTTGCGTTGATGAACATAAAGACCTGAAGAAGATCGAACCAATTCCAAACCCAGGAAATAACGAGCTTGACCAAGATCCTTAATGGTAAACAATGTATGTAAAAAAGTCTTGACTTGAGCAATTAATTCAAGTGAAGTACCAGTAAGAAGAACATCATCAACATAAACCAACAACACCAAAAATTGACCAAAGATTGTTGTAAGTAAACAAGCGGGATCATGAGCAGATTGATTAAAACCAAAAGATTGAAGTTTGGTTGTAAGCTCATGATTCCACTGTCGAGAGGCCTGCTTCAAACCATATAGAGATCTATGAAGTTTGCAGACTTGATTAGGTGAAACCAAATTATAACCATCAGGTGGCTTCATGTACACATCTTCATCTATATAGCCATGTAAGAAGGCATTGTTAACATCCAATTGATGTAAGGGCCAATCTCGAGCAGCTGCTAAAGATAATACAATTCTAACAAAAGGTGACATTCTTGGCAACTGGAGAGAAGGAATCAAAGATAATCAACACCTTCAATTTGGTTAAAACCTTTTGCAACCAAACGAGCCTTACACCTATCCAAGGAACCATCAGGATGAAGTTTAACCTTGTAGATCCACTTAGAACCAATGGCTTTCTTACCAGGTGGTAGAGTAGTAAGACTCCAAGTTCCATTAGTTTCCAAAGCCTGTAACTCTTTATCCATTGCTTCAATCCAAACAGGATCATGTTGAGCTTGAATATAACTGGTAGGCTCCTTTATATTTGAAACAATGCATAGGAAGCATTTGTAGCTAGCGGAATGTTTGGAGAATGTATAAAAGGAAATGTAGGAGGGTTACCAGTAGATAGAGGAATTGGTGTATAAGGCAAAACAGATGTCTCTACATTGTTTAGAACAAAATCATTCAGCCAAAGAGGCTTATGAACTGCACGAGTACTTTTCCTAGTAACAACAGCATTAGGAGGCAGGACATCTTCATGTAAATCATCATTAGTATGAGGTACTAATGCATCAGTAGGAGGTACAGAGGAGACAGCTTTTCAGGGACATCAAAACATGCTTCATTAATAGGTAAATCTTGAGAAGGAGGTACAGTAGCTGATGTAGGAGCATTAGGAGCTGGAATGTCTCTCAAATAATCAGAATTATCTCCATAAGGAATAGGCACAGGACACCTTGAATTTGCAGAATCTTTATGAAAAGGAAACTGTTTTTCAAAGAAAATCACATCTCTTGAAACAAAACATGTATGTGTGGCCATGTTATACAGTCTATAAGCCTTTTGTCCTGGAGAATAACCAATGAAGATACATTTAATAGCTCGTGAATCCAACTTAGATTTACTTGGTGAAACATTTGTAGCAAAGCACAAACAACCAAAAGTCTTTAAAGAAGAATAATTTGGTATTCTTCCAAATAAAAGACAATAAGGAGACTTCCACTTCAGTAACTGAGTAGGTAATCTGTTGATGATGTATGTGGCAGTAAGAATAGCATCTCCCCAGAATTTTGTGGACAAATTAGACTGAAAAATCAAGGCTCTTGTAACTTGCAGTAAATGTCTATGCTTCCTTTCAACAACACCATTTTGCTGAGGTGTATATGGTGTTGATCTTTGATGAACAATTCCCAAACCAGAGAACAAAGCATGACAATCTTTATTACAAAACTCGGTTCCATTATCGGACCTAATGGTTTGAACCGAGACCTTGAAATGAGTTTGAATGAAAACTAGAAACTGTTTGATGATGTTGCTGTCAAGGACTTATGTTTCATCAAAAAGTCCATGTGAATCGACTAAAATCATCCACAATAGTCAAAAAATAATGAGCTCCTTGAATGGAAGACTGCTTATATGGTCCCCATATATCCATATGCAACAACTGAAAAGGATTAGATGTTTGAATAGAACTCACTGGAAAAACCAATCTGCATTGTTTGGACATCTGACAAACATCACAAGGTTCAGTATGTTTTACACTTGAATGATCGTTAAGTAACATATCAAGTTGTCTTGTTACATGAACAGAAGGATGCCCCAATCGACAATGCCATGAAAAATTATCAGTAGCATTATTACAGTAGGCTAATGATAATTCTGAAGGTGATACAAATGAAGCAATGACATCCTTATGAAAGGAACTTGAATCCAGTATGTACAGTCCTCCAACCATCCTTCCCACAAATAGAACTTGAGAACTCTCAATGTTCGTATAGCACAAAACAATGGATAAAACTCAATTGTCGCTTAGTAGATGAGAGTAACTTACTAACCGACAAAAGATTATACTTGAATGAGTTTATATGTAAACAAGAAGAAAGAACTAAGTCTCAACTCACTTCACATCTCCAATGCAATTCACTTCTTTAGTATGTCCATCGTGTAAACAAACCATAACAAAGCTTAGGTAAGACAGTGACATTAGCAAGTAAATCATAGCTAGTGCACATATGATTTGTTGCTCCACTATCCACAATCCAAGCATCTGAATTAAAAGAAGAACAAGAACTGAAAATCTTTTATATGAGCTACCCGTAAAATCGATATCTGAAACTGAATTCACATGAGTAGAAGCTCCCGCCTCTCGAAACGACTTTCCTTTCATAAAATTCTCAATCCCCTATTTGTATCATTCTTCTATATTAGATCGAAAATCTTCAAACCGAGATGATCCCGCATCTTGTATGTCCGAGGTGATTCCATCAAATTCACAAAAGACTTTGAATTATTTGACATCTCGCTTCTTGTCAAGGTCTTTTTTGTACCAATGTGGAAATCCATGAAGTTTGAAACAAGTTTCTTTTGTGTGCCTTTTTGTCTTACAATGATCACAAAACAGATCATCTTTATTGACAAACTTCCTTTGATTTCCTTTTCCAAAGAAAACCTATGAACATTTGCTAAACCAGACGAACCTGAATTTATCTTAGTAGTTTTCATCATCATGGTCAGATCTATCTATCAGGTGAATAGTTAACATGTACCTCCTTTTGTTTTTCAACTCTAAGAACCATAGAGTAGGCTTTGTTTATACTTGGTAATGGATCCATTACCAATATTTGATTACGAATATGATCATACATATCATTCAATCCCATCAAAAACCGCGCATCGACCTATCATTAGACTCCGAAACGACCATTGCGGTGATGCTCCACATTCACACACAGGTAAAGGAGCTAAACAACTCAGTTCATCCCAAAGTTTCTTAAGTTTGGTATAGTACTGTGAAAGTGACAGATCTCCTTGACTTATAGAAGCAATATCTCGTTTCAATTGGTACAAGAGAGGACCATTGCATTCTCCAAACCTTTCTTTTAATTCATTCCATAGATCAAAAGAAGAGGTTGTATAAAGGAAAGCTTCAACAATATCCTTTGAAATAGAATTCAAGATCCAAGAAGTGACCATATAATCCACCTTGATCCATCGATCAAGATTAGGATCAGTAGATTCTGGTTTTAAACATCTACCATCAATGAAACCAATCTTTGTTTTTGCACCCAATGCAATCATCATAGCTCGACTCCAAGACAGGTAATTTGAACCAGTAAGAGAATTAGAGACAAGTACCATACCAGGATGATCAGATCCTTGAAGAAGTAAAGGATTCTCACTCCAAGATCACCCGTTTCAGAGCTCTCCTCGCTCCATTTCGAATTGAAGAACTTACAGAACCATGAACAGATGCCATGTTCAGACCGTCAATTCAATCAAAAAAACAACACAAATCAAGAACTGTAGAACCTGCTCTGATACCATGAACAAATTCAAAAACATCAACAGCAGATCAATGATCAACAAAGATCATTGATCAATGTAACAGTGCTCATTGAACACGATGAAACAATGAAATGCAATCTGTTCTTATTCAAAATCAATCTGTACATTACATTGTATTGCTTATATACAAAACTCACATGGTGTACATTGTACCCCCTAGTTACAACTGCCTAGAACAAACTAACATGAACCTGTAGTACATTACACTAAAGTACATGATTCAATACATACTCATCAATTAACATAAACAGCTACATAAACAGACAAACAATGACATTTTGTACACAACAAAGAATGACTTTGTACACTAAAGTATAATTCTACAAGAACCATAAACGCCACAGCTTTCCCCAAACATGAGTATCCTGTTTCAGTCTTTGGAACTAATTCCCGTATGAATCCAGTCTTCAAGTGGCATGGTGAAGAATGAGGAGGACCTTATGATATGCAACAACCACTCCCAAACTCGACTAACCATGATGCAGTCGCGTAAAGCATGTAATAGTGTCTCCGCTTCTTGTTGACACATAAGGCATACATCATCTCCCCTACTGCTCCCTCTGAAGCACGGGAAATTTGTAGGTAATCGATCATGTAATGTCAACCATAAGAACGTCCGGATCCTTTGAGCCCCCTCCCACTTCCAGACTTGCGACCAATCTGAGGATCTCGCATTTACGGATTACATGTTGCCTGTTAACAAAATATATGCGCTCTTAATCGAGAACTTGCCCCCTTGTTGAACAACCAGCTGATCATGTCTAGGCCTTTACTGCTAGTTGGAATTGGTGTTGCTTTAATCTTGTCACACACTGTAGGAGGGAGAATCAGTTAGATTTCAGGAAGATTCCAAGCTCCTGTTATTGTTATCTAATTCTTAACTGAGGCCCCAACTTCACCTTCCAATAGAGGTCTCGTCGCATACACCAACTCTACCCATCGATCACTCCAAGATCTAGTCGATGTCCCGTTCCCCACACTCCAAGTAATGCCTGTATTGAAAGTTTCCCACATGTTGTAGATACCCCTCCATACCACCGAAGACAATCTCGTCCCCCAAGAGCTCAGGTCGCATGTCCCATCCCCCAAAGAATCAGTTCTTTATTTCTAAAATACATGTCTAAATTGTTATACTTAAAACAATTTAAGGGCTAATTTATGAAACCTTACAATATTTAATTAAATTAATTTTTGTTGTGGAATATGGATGACCATGCATGTACACCAACATATTGTGTAGTCACGTAACTTGTATTTCTCACTTAATAGTACCTCCACTTGTCTATGTATTGTCATGTAACTTGTAATCATCTCCAATGTACACCAACTCTTCCATGTATTGTCTATGTTGCTTGTGATGTGTTGTATGACTTGTGGTGTATGTATAACTTGTACACATTGTATAAGTACAATTATCATCATCACCAAATGGCATATATAAAGGGTGTCAACCCCATTGTAATTCACACACCAAGTTGAATGAAAACTTCTCATTCCAACTATCTCATTTCTTCTCTTCTCCTTTGTAGTAGTAGTTTGTAGTAGTAGAAGTTCTTAGTCTTCTATTTTCCTTCTCTAGTTCTTAGTAAGTTCCAACTCAATTTACAACACGTTATCAGCACGAGCTTGCTCTAGCATTATGGAGATCTTGAATTTCAAGAAGGCTTGTTAAGGAGACAAAGCTAGAAAGGTATAACTTTTGTTATTTAAATAAGTTCAATTTATTTCTATATTATCATGGTTGCTTCCTTTATTACATGCATCACTTATATATGCATACTTTATTCATATACTATGCATTATAACGTCACCGATTGCGAAATTATGCTCTGTAGTTGCGTCTTGTACGATCTTCTACATCAGAAATCAAAAGTCAATGTGTGACATATAGTTTTTCTCTTAAAACTACAAACGATTAGTTATTGTTCTATTCTTGATTTTATAATACAAATAATGCTATAAGTTTGAGTTGATAGTGGGTAAGCCTTGTCCCCGGTAAAGCTAAACATTGAAAGGGAGACGGGTTATCCCGTTCGAGGAGGCATAGTATTAAGTAGACTATGTCTTGTCACCCAACCTGGAGGTTGTCCCACCAACTCATACGAATAGTACATTTTGTTTATTAATGAATCAAGTTGTGAACATATATTTAATCATATGTTATGTTTTTACATAAAAAGGGAGAAAACTATTTTATATTAAATTTATTTTCAAAATATTATTCAACCATAGTTGAATTTGTTGCCTTATTATATTACTGACAAGAATTACTTGCATGACAATTAAATACTACAATTTGTGAATAAAGCATATATGCAAAACTGTGTGTTATACACAATCATTCGCCAATTTCTCTTTAGAGACCTGAAAAGTGAATATTTCACTTTGTATATCTTTTCACCTCATGGAGTTATAAATATATAAATACCAAAAAAAGGTAATGCTCCAAAAGCTCAAAATGAGCGGTTGAGTCTCAAGCTACAAAATTTAATCAGTCAAATATTAATTATAATTCCGCAATTTTAATTACCTCTATGTTGAGGCTATGTGGAAATATGACTGATGAGACAATAAAAAGAAGGTCACGTGGACCGCCTCGATTTATTGCTGCAACAAATATCGAGTGCGCACGTCAATCCAATAAATATTAATGATTGATTTCTTGTCTCATGGTAGCTGAGTAAAATAATGATATATTATAAATATAATATCGCTCCCGTCCAATTAGTTCAGCTTCAAATTAAGAAGCATATGTTACATATAATGATCATGATCGCAATAATAAAATTTATAGACGTGGAAAAGGTGAAAATATTAGGTAAATGTCGTATTGACAATTCCACCAAAAATTGGAATAAAAGTGGTGCACCACTACAAATGGAAAATAATTATTGACAATGAGCGCTCATAATTGTGACATTTTTTGGTCATATACGAAAGGCTATTTTGCCTAAATATTGTCATATATATACCCGAATATTTTTGTGACATTTACCATGCCTTCAAAATCAAATGCAAAATATTATGAATTTTATCATTGAAATATGACTCTTTTTCTAATTTGCCAAACATTATTTGTCTAGATGGATCAACAAATCATGTGTTCAAATCATGAATCAAATAAGAGCGATATATGCGTGCTTGGATTGTGCTACAACACACACAATCCTTAAAAACAGAGAATATTTCTCCAATTTGAACTTAGCTTGAGGCTAATGTTCAAACAATATCTGGCATCTCCAATTTGATTAATGGCTCTGGAAGAACAAATATTATGTTGCCTAGGGGAACAACAATTCATGTTGACAATGTCTTATACTCAAAAATCCAAGAAATTTACTCAAATTTAAAGATATTCGACAAAATGGATATCACATTAAAACCATGAACGAAAATAATAGAGAATTTCTCTATGTCACATTGGTTTCAAATGGGAAAAAAGACGTGTTAGAAAAATTCTCAGCTTTATCCTCTGGATTATATTTTACTCATATAAGGCATGTCGAAACGAATGTCGTCTTAAATAAGAAAATTAATGATCTAAAGACATTCATTTTATGGCATGACCGACTTGGTCATCCAGGATCATCAATGATGCGAAGAGTAATTAATAATTCGCAAGGACATCATTTAAGGAGTCACAAAATATTTTCAGCTGGGTGATTATAATTGTGCTAGTTGTTCTCGAGGTAAATTGATAGTTAAATCATCCCCAAGTAAAATTGTTGTGGAATCCCCAGTTTTCTTAGAACGCATTCAGGGAGACATATGTGGACCTATTCATCCTCACTGTTGACCATTTAGATATTTCATGGTTTTGATAGATGCATCAACTAGGTGGTCACATGTTTGTTTGCTTTCGACCCGCAATGTTGCATTTGCTAGACTTTTAGCACAAATCATTAAGTTAAGAGCACAATTCCCTGACAACCCAATCAAGACCATCCGTTTTGATAATGCCGGAGAATTTCAATCTCAAGCATTTAAAAATTATTGCATGTCTATAGGAATTACCATTGAACATTCTGTTTCACACGTGCATACCTAGAATGGTTTGGCATAATCTCTGATCAAACGCATTCAACTAATTGCCAGACCTTTAATCATGAGAACTAAGTTATCAACTTCAGTTAGGGAACATGCAGTCCTTCATGCAGTATCTATCATTCGTTATAGGCCTACTGCATACCATGAACATTCCCCCATGCAACTCATTTTAGGTCAACAACCAAATATTTCACACTTGAGAATTTTCGGTTGTGCAGTGTATGTTCTTATACCACCTCCCAATAGAACTAAGATGGGTCCACAACGAAAACTTGGGATTTATGTTGGATTGTCCATTATAAGATACCTTGAGCCCTTAACAGAGAATTTATTTACTTGCACGTTTTGCTTGATTGTCACTTTGATGAAGCAATTTTCCCACCATTAGGGGAGATAAGAAGCCAATTCAAAAGGAATGACGCGAAATTGCTTGGAATGCATCAACTTTATCACATTATGATCCACGCACAAATCAAGTGTGAACTTGAAGTTCAAAAGATCATTCATTTGCAACAAATCACAAATCAATTACCCGATGCATTTAATGATGCAAAACAAGTGACAAAATCACATATTCCAAATTGTAAATGCTCCTGCAAGAATTGATGTCTCTGATGCAACAAAATACACAAGAACCAACGAAACGCTTAAAGCGCGGAAGACCAGTTGGTTGAAAGGATACAATTCATCGAAAGAGGAAAACGAGAGTAAAAATAAATACAAATCGAAATACTCCTGAGAAAGCATAAGAATCATTTGATAAGGATTTGTCAGAACAAGTTGATTCTGACGAGGAACAACTGCCTCTAGAAAAAGAGGAAAAAGATGAAAATAATGAGATCTCAATAAATTATTTAAACTCTGGTAAGATTTGGGATCGAAATAAAATTGTTCCTAATGATATATTTGCTTTCAATGTATCCTTTGAAATATGTGAAAATGATGATGATCTAGAACCATGATCAGTGGACGAATGTCGAAAAAGACCTGATTGGCAAAAATGGCAAGAGGCTATCCAAGCAGAGCTAAACTCTTTAAGGAAACGAGAGGTTTTTGGACCGATTGTTCAAACGCCAGATGGCGTAAAACCTGTTGGATATAAATGAGTATTTGTACGAAAGAGAAACGAAAAAAATGAAGTTATAAGGTACAAAGCAAGACTTATAGCTCAAGGTTTCTCACAAAGACCTGACATCGATTATGAAGAAACATATTTTCCTGTTATAGATGCAATCACATTTCGGTTCTTGATAATCCTTGCGCTTTACGAATGGCTTGATATGCATTTAATGGATGTCGTTACAAAGATATCCGTACGGATCCCTAGACAGTGAGATATATATGAAAATCCCAAGGATTTGTAATATCCGAAGAAATAAAATCAAAACCTCGTAACATGCATTCTATAAAATTACAAAGGTCTTTGTACGGATTGAAACAATCCGGACGAATGTGGTACAAACGTCTTAGTGATTATTTACTGAAAGAAGGATATGTAAATAATCCGCTTTGCCCATGTGTCTTCATTAAAAGATCATCAACATGATTTGTGATTATTGTTGTATATGTTGATGATTTAAATATAGTGGGAAACCACGACGACATCATTAGAACATCCGAATACTTGAAAAAGGAATTCGAGATGAAAGAACTTGGAAAAACAAGACTTTGTCTTGGTTTGCAAATTGAACATTTTTCAAGTGGAGTACTTGTCCATCAATCAAATTATATTGAAAAAATATTAAAAAGATTTTATATGGACAAGGCACATCCATTGAGCTCTCCAATGGTTGTCAGATCACTTGAAGTAGATATGGATCCATTTCGACCTCATGAAAGTGATGAAGAGCTAATTGGTCCGGAGGTACCATATTTAAGTGCAATTGGTGCACTTATGTATCTTGCAAATTGTACAAGACCCGACATTGCTTTTGTTGTCAACCTACTTGTAAGATACAAATTTTTCACCAACTCGAAGACATTGGAATTGTGTTAAACATGTTTTCCGATATCTTCGAGGAACAAGTGACATGGGTTTATTTTACTCGAGAGGGTAAAATTGAATCTCCAAGGTTATGCTTGATGTTTGGATTTTTATCTGATCCCACAAGGCCCGTTCTCAAACGGATATGTATTCACCTGTGGTAATATCTTGTATCATGGAAGTCGATAAAGCAAACTATGGTTGCTACTTCTTCCAATCATTCTCAAAGTACTTGCAATTCATGAAGCAAGTCGTGAATGTGTATGGTTGAGAAACATGATTGAACATATTCAAGAATCATGTGGATTGCCTTCAATAAAAGATTCTCCAACCATATTATATGAAGATAATGCAACATGTATTGCACAATTAAGTGAAGGATTCATAAAAGGGGACAAAACAAAACATATTTCACCAAAATTCTTTTATGCGCATGAGCTTAAGAAGAATGGTGAAATTGATGTCAAGCAAATCTGATCGAGTGATAATCTTGCTGATTTATTCACAAAAGCCTTACCAACTACGACATTTAAAAGACTTACATATGGTATTGGCTTGCGTAAACTTAAAGACATTGCAAGTAAAGAAACTGAACAAGTTTCACCCATGTTCACATGAGGGGGAGTTATTGATTAGTGTATTGCACTTTTTTTCACTTAGCTATGGTTTTATCCCATTAGGTTTTCCTAGCAAGGTTTTTAATGAGGCAATCTTAACAATATTATACCCATCTTAATATTTTATGAGAATAGTGTACTCTTTTTCTTTTACTATATTTTTTCCCACAGGGTTTTTCTTAGTAGAAGTTTTAACGAGGCACAATCTCTAAGAAAGTGTCATCCAATGGGGAGTGTTGTAGAATATGGATGACCATGCATGTACACCGACATATTGTGTAGTCATGTAACTTGTATTTCTCACTTAATAGTACCTCCACTTGTCTATGTATTGTCATGTAACTTGTAATCCTCTCCAATGTACACCAACTCTTCCATGTATTGTCTATGTTGCTTGTGATGTGTTGTATGACTTGTGGTGTATGTATAACTTGTACACATTGTATAAGTACAATTATCATCATCACCAAATGGCCTATATAAAGGGTGCCAACCCCATTGTAATTCAAACACCAAGTTGAATGAAAACTTCTCATTCCAACTATCTCATTTCTTCTCTTATCATTTGTAGTAGTAGTTTGTAGTAGTAGAAGTTCTTAGTCTTCTATTTTCATTCTCTAGTTCTTAGCAAGTTCCAACTCAATTTACAACAATTTTTTTATTTTTATCATTTTTATACACTTTTTATTTCACAAAATAACATCAACAGCAACAACAACAATAGCAACAGCAAAGGCTCAATCCCATAATTACACAAACAAGTTCATGTAAATTTTATAATATCAATATATTTAACATTATCTAATATTTCAATTCGCATTCAATAAATTGGAATTTTAATTGCATTATAAAGTTGACCAAACTAGAGAGCATCAAGATTTCTCATTCCCCAGTATTAGGATATTGGGTCATAATTTTGATCATCTTAATTGGATCATATACAATCCAAATAAAATCCTCATATGCTTAGAAAAGAAAAATATATTCAATATTGTTTTTAATTACAATATTTTATTACTACAATATTTTAAACTACAGAAACTTTTGGTAAATAAGAAATTATATATCAATATTAGCCAAAAAATGAAAAAAAAATATATTAATAAAAATAAATGAAAATATGGGACTAAATAAGGTCAATCAATTATTTGCAAATCAAGGGGCTACCCAACATGATTAATACTTCAGTTATTTTTACTAAATCTAAGTTTTCCTTGCTAATTATATATGTAACTGTTGGGCAAATAGAAAAATGTTGGGAAAGTTGGGAAAGAAACAAAATATTGAAAAGAAATAAGGGAAAGCAACCTAAATGAAGTACTCAAACCTTTAGTAGCTAGGCAACTGGATAAAAATGCACACCTAGAGATTCATGAGGTAGTATAGGGGTATAATGAGAAGGAATGATACATGGGTCTTTCAAGATGAAAAGGTGAGTTTTAGTGTGTAAAGAGATAATATTGAAATGAAAACTTGGAATCGCTTGTGGCCCAATGCACAATATAGCCTCGTGGTTTTGTCGATTAGGTCAACCAGCAAAATAGTTTGAGCACTAAGTGTGGGCGACTAGCTAAGTGGGATTTATACATCGTATCATAATTATAATAAGAAGGTAGCAACTCATAGATGTGAAATGTGATAGAAGTATTGACTTGACAAAAAAAAAAGTGATAGAAGTATTGTTGTGTGTACATGTAGATTTTTTTTTGGGCCAACTGTGTGCAGATACTACATCTTGAAATCTACTTCTTGTTGCATGAATTGAAATGACTTTCTGCAATATAAAGCTGCCGAGTGTATTGTTGATGAATGTTAGACAAGAAAATAACTGCCATGATATTCTCCTATAATGCACTAATTAATTAATCGGCAAATAGCATAATATTTTATAACGTTTAAAGTTTTTTACGAATATATCCCAACGTTTCAGTTTTTACAAACACATTTTAATATTTTAGTTTTTTTACAAATTTATCTTAACATTTCAATTTTTACAAATACATCCTAACATTTTAGTTTTTTACAAATTTATCCTACAATCTCCTCATTTCCACCTTACAAAGTGTAGCCCATATATAAGGACCATAACATAAAGAATATTGGATGAAACTCTCCCCATTTGTAATAACATGATTAAAAGTAATCTCAAATCAACCCAAATTTATCCATAGGATACGATTTATATAATTTCAAAACGTTAGAATTTATTTGTAAAAAGAGCAAATAGCATAATATATTCTAACATTTTGAGTTTTTAATTTACAAATTTATCATAACATTTCAGTTTATACAAATACATACTAACGTTTTAAAATTTTTACAAATTTATCCTAAAATCTTCTCATTTCCTAGTTTCCAACTTGACAATTTGTAGCGCATAAAATGATTAATTTGGAGAAACATTTTCATTTGCAGCAACAAAGTTAATTACAAATAATCTCAAATCAACTCAAATTTATTAATAGGATATAATTTACACAATTTTAAAAAGTTAGGATGTATTTGTAAAAATTGAAACTTTAGGATAAATTTGTAAAAAACCTTAAACATTATGATATTTTATGTATTTACCCTTGAAAAAATTAAACCGTTAGCATAAATTTGTAAAACAACCTAAACGTTACGATACATTATGTTATTTACCCTTAATTAATGAGTAATCAATGGAATGTCTTCTATATAGAGAGAGTCATTTCATTAAATATTTTAATTATTTGTACCTGCTAATTAAAGAAGATTGACCTCTAGAGACATGATATATCAAGTTCTTTATTTCTTGATCAGACATATCTCTTGTGGAGTTGGCTGTGTTTCATAGAAGAAAAAAAGGAGCGGCTAAACGGACTTCAGTTATTGCTTTGAGGACCTCATTTTTTTTTATGAGTTTCAATTCTGCCCATAGAGGAAATGACCAAATTACCCTTCATATAAAAGGGTATTTTCTTCCCCAAACCTACCTTCTCTTCTCCTTCACCGACTTGTCACATTTGAAACCCCAAAATAGACTCTACAGTCTCATCTCTGACTGACCAAATAGACGTGAATCCACACGGAACCAAATGGGTAAGTTCGTTCTCTCCTTGTTTCTGCTTGTTTGGAGGGTTTTTTTTTTTTGGTCATCATTTTCACTGTTAATGATGTTGGTTATTGTTTGATTTTTACAGATTTGGATTTGTTGATGATTTCCACATAATTTGTACGAATTAATGTCGAAGGAGTCGTCAAAACGAAGTCACCTTGACGACGATGTGGCCTTTTTATGATTTTTATATGATTTTTTCATCGAGGAAGAACCTTCATTTTTGGTTGATGTCCTCGTGTTGTGCGGTGTAACAGAGTCGACATGTAAACACATTTCAACAAATTAAGAGACGCCGATATCTATGGGTAAGTGTCGGTGTACTTGAACGGACACTGTTCTTATGGTTTCAGCGTTTGTCGGCCAACACACATAGTTACATATTGGCTTTGTTTGGCCGACATATTGTACATACCCAGGGTAGTTGCTACTTTGACTTCACCCAATTGTATATTTGAAATTATAACTTAAGTGTCAAACACAGTTGTCCGTGATATTACCAACATTATCATCTACTACAAACCGTAAGGCCTGTAAATGTTTCAATTAGTATAAAATGTAATCATACCTATACCCTACCAATTTACTCCACATACCCCACCCGATTGTATATTAAAATTTTAGGTAGGTGTCGGAGTTACAAGTCCGCGATATTACTGGCAATATCGGTCAACAAAGACTGTTACGCATGTAGAGGCTTCGATTTTTCTAAACCGCAATGTTACTTATACCCCACCAAATTACTACACGGACCCCACTAGATTGTATTTTCAAATTTTAGTACACGGACTGTAGATCTGCTGGGGTTCGACTAAAATAGACCATCCCACGACCTCAGTGACATTGAAAGACGAAGAAGATGAGTTGTTTTCGATTTTGTGAAAGTTTCGATGTGGGATATGAATGTTGGAAATGAGTTGAGGGGTGGTTCTTTGTTTGTTGAAGACGATGGTATTTTGGGGATTTCAAAAAAGAAGTGGGGTTCGTTTAGTAAAAAAAAAGAAAAAAAAGTGGGTATGTTAAAGTAATGAGGTCCTCTAAGTAAAAATTGGGCTTGTTTAGCCGCTCCCAAAAACAAAAAAACAAAACAATTGTCTTCCGCTAAATGACATGAACATGTTCTTAATTTTTTGTTAAAAAGAAATGATTTGAATGAGCAGTATTTTTTTGCGTTTTTTTAAAGGAGGGTGCTGCGGTGGAAGTGGGTTTTGGTTGACTAGTACCACCACCGAAGTGATAAAATGATAAGAGAAGATAGTATTATTGACCTTTGGATGGGTAATGCGGCTTGGTCTGCTTTACTTGGCATGATATTGGGTGGCACATTGCAATTTAACAGTTTTGTACTTTTGGAGTTCCGCGGATTCTTGTTTTTTTCTGCTTTACATGACTTTGAATAATATTGCGCTTGGTTTATTTTACAGGGTAGGGTAGGGATGCATATGAACGTCAGATCAGAAATTTCCACTTCATATCTCCTAGCTAGCTTACGTGTAAATATATATTTTTCAAAACTCTCTATGGATGTAATTTAGTTAATGCATCGAGTCTAAATTAAAAGGATTATAGAGAATTTGACAAAAAAAAGGATTATAGACAACCTGCATTGCCTATTTTAAACAAAATTGACTCGTTGATATATATTGGAACAAATATTTAATGATAGTAAATAAATGTATTATTATAATATAAGATTACGTAAATAGACAAATAATTTTTTATGCTACCTTAATTTATACAATATCTTCTATTGGCCAATGTCCCCTTCAATTACAATTATCATTTTGAATCATGTATCGAGACGTGTCCGTGCATTTTTAAATATATATATATATATATATATATATATATATATATATATATATATATATATATATATATATATATAATGACCCAAATGATCCGATCGATTCTCATCAATTATCCGAAAAAAAAAATGAAACATTGAAGGAATTTCATAAAATTAGCAAAGTCATATAAATGGTCAAGAAAACATAGATGGTGAAATATTGAAAGCTAAGAGCATCTCCAATGGGACCATTGATCGGGGTGGAAATGGATCCTGCTAAGATACAATCCACATCCAACCCAAAAAATATTATCCAATGAGACCATTGATTCATAACGTCCATCCTATGTCGCATGAAATCAAAGCGGAGGGTGTCTACTACAATGTCTACTTCTAGACATTGTGATAGACTGTCACGTTAGCATTATTAATTCTTTTAAAGTTTTTTATTTTTTTCAAGCCTCTATTAATATTATAAAAATTGAAAATAAAAGTGTCAACTCATCAATCCATGGTCTAAATCCACATTACCATTGGAGATCATTTTAAGAAGTGAATGTCTATCTAGTGCCATATAAGATAGACATCATCTCCACATCCATAATGTGGCACCAATTAATGGTCTAAATCCATGTTACCATTGAAGATGCTTTAAAAGCAATATATATAGGTCCCCATCACACATTTGCTTAAAGTGCTCAAATGTATGTGGACAGTTTAACATGTTTCATGTTAATTTATATATATATATAAAAGTTGGAGCTGAGAGAAAGTTGACATGCATTTTTTTTTTACCAATATAATTTTTTAATTTTCTAATTTTTTTCTATTTTAAGGTATTTATTTATGTGTTATTGATTATTTCAAGGAATATATTTATTCCCCCATTTATTGAATTTATTTATAGTTTGTATTTGATCGAAATAACAATTAAGTGCATTTAAATTCTTTTCTTGATTAACGAATGGTTGTTTCTATGTATTTAATCTACTTTTCAAATCGTACACCATCCCTTTGGTTACTGCAACATCATTTATACAAATCATTAATCTTCTCTTATATATATATATATATATATATATATATATATAGATCATATAAGTTCACAATTATTGCATGTTTTAGCAACATTCAAGTACCTCTCATAGAGTTCTTCATACCCGAATGCAATGTTGTGGCGATTGTTGAGCTGCATGACACAACAAGACGTATCAGAGATCTTGCAGTGCGATCAACAACTTCAAATCTTTATATTCATTGTTATAAGGATTGTTCAAGATGTTTGATAAGTGCGTGATTTATAACTAAATGTTTTTTACCCTCTATTGTATATTTCGAATTGATTATTGTGAATTATAATTTTAATTGTAAAAAATATTATAATATATTCATGTAAAATAGTAGTTTATTAACTTTCTCTTAAAGTTTAATAACTTCTGAGCAGAGCGCAGGAAATCGACTAGTGTATATATATATATATATATTAGGACTAAACTAGGTAAAATAAACAAGTAAATAAATAGAAGGAGAACAAGAGAATAGAGGAGATAAATGAATTAGCTTTCGTTCTATTATTGTGTGTTCATTTCATAAATATGAACCATTTATATAGGCAATTACAAGAATACCAAAGGTCATAAATTATAATTACAAGAATAAATTACATTTAAATGTGTAACCATTGGTGGAATACAAATGGTTGAATATGAAGAGTCATCCACATCCCATTTCATTTACAACACTCTCCATTGGATGACAGTTTTTAAGAGAATATGTTTTGTTAAAACCTCTACTAGGAAAAAACCCAGTGAAAAAAATTTAACAAAGGAAAAAAAAAAGCACATCGTTCTCATCAATCTTGATATAAGGTATGATATTGATAGGATTGTCTCATTTAAAATTTGGCTAGGAAAACCCAATGAGATAAAACTATAGCCAAGGAAAAAAAAAGTATATTACACTAATTAATTTTGATAATGGAGTATTAATATTATTTGGATCACCTCGTTAAAAACCTTTCATGGAAAACCTAGTGGGATAAAATCATAGCTAAGGGAGAAAGAGTGCAATGCACTAATCAATAACTCATTTTGACTCTCCCCCTCATGTTCACATGGGTGAGACATCTTATATTGTTTTGCAACAAATCTTTGCAAAAGTTAGTTTTACCGTTTTGAGTAAAAGAAACTCATGCCACTTATGATTAACTCGAAGATAACAAAAATTGTATATAACACCATTTCAATTTCCTCGACTAGGAGAAGAGTTGCATCTTGCAATTAAGTTAATTAAAAACGTAATATCTGGTCTTTTATGCCTTAAGTGTTTTGTTAGTGTATGCATTTTGTTGCACAGGGACATCATTTCATATATGAACCTTTAATGTTGGAACATATGATTTTGTCACTATTTTATATTAGTAATTGTATTAAGTAATTGATTCATAACTTGTTGTTGATGAATGATCCTTTGAGCTTCAAGTTCACATTAATTTGTACATGGATCATAATACTACAAATTTGATGTGATTCAAGCAATTTAATGTCATTCCTTTACATATTAACTTGTTGTTTCATCATAGTGATAATTAGCGAAAATTGCTATAAATATATTCCCTATCAAGGGCCCAAGACATCTTATAATATGATTAATGGAGAGTTAAATCAATACAAGTCTCCTATTGATTTACCTTAAGATAATCACCAGCTGATAAAAAATGCGATTCCATAAAAGATGTCCACGAGAATTTATAATATTTTTGCATTATATTGATGATTATGGATGATTAAAAAAATCATTCCACATTATAAATTTCATTTGATCATCTGCTTTATGACGACATTCATTTTAATATGCCTTTTTATTCTAGAATTTAGAGCTAGAAATTGATTCTCAGATTAAATCATAATCATATAGAGAAATTCTCTATTATTCTGGGTAAAATTCTTTTGGACAACTCATTAACAATATAATTGTTGTACCATATATTGTATAAATGCTAGCCTCCGCTAAGTTCAAATTCGAGAAATATTCTCTTTTATATTATAGTATGCATGCATGTAGCACAATAAGCAAGATATAAATTCATAGCTTTTATTAAGCTCATGATTTAAATACATCTCAATGTGCCAATTTTATTGAGCATTTTTAATGATAAAATACATATTTTTGCCTTTGACTTTGAAGGCATGGTAAAAGTCACCAAAACATTTTGGGTATATGACAACATATAATCAATATGGCTTAATAGCCTTTTATATGTGACATAGCCTGTCACAATTTAGAGCATGCTCATTGTCAATAACTTTACCTATTTATATATTATGTGGTGCACCACTTTTATTTCACTTTTGGTGGAGTTGCTAATACGACATTTACCAGATCCTTTTTTTTTTTCCACATCCATAATTTTATCATTTTGACCATGGTTATTTTATAATGCAAGAAATGCTTCATGAAGCTTGACCATTAGTTGAACAAGAGTGATATTATAAGTATAATTTACTCAGTTGCTGTGAGACAAGAAATCAATTCAAAATATTCATATTGAATTGATACACGCGCTCAATATTTGGTTTCAATAATATATTGAAACGTACCACGTGAATTTTTCTCATTGCCTCATCAATCATATTTCCGTATAGTCACAACAAAAAGGTAATTAAAATTGTAGAATTATGATTCATATTCGACTGATATAAGTATTGTAGCTTGAGACCTAGTCACTCATTTAGCGCTTTTTGAAGGATTACCAATTTTGATTTTATTCATAGCTCCATAAGGTAAAAGGGTAATTATAAAGTAATATATTCATTTTTCAAATCTTTATGGAGATATTGGCGAATAAATATTAGTGCTATATGCGCAACCTTGCATGGATGCTTTGTTCATATAATTTTAGCATCTAATTGCCTAATTGACAATTATTTTTTTTGTCAATGATATCATGGCAACAAATTCAATCAAGTATTTTTTTTTTTTTGAAAATAGAGATGTCGTAAATAGTTTTCTCCTTTCTATGTAAATTAAAATACATAATATACGATTAAATAAATGTTCACGACTTGATTATTTTATACGCAAAATATACTACTTGTATGAGTTGGTGGGACAACCGCTAGTTGGGTGGCGAGATGAAAGTCTACTTAACAACCATACCTCATCGAACGGGATAACTCGCATCTCTTTCAATATTTAGCTCTACCGGGGACAAAGCTTATCCACTATCAATTTAAACTTAGAGTACTTTTTGTATTATAAAAATCAAGAATAGAACATAATTAGTCGTTAATAATTTTTATGAGAAAAACTATTTGTCACTTATTGATTTTTGATTAATGATTTAGAAGATAGTAAAAAAAAAAAAAAAAAAACAACTACAGAGCACATTCTCGAAATCGGTAAAGTCACCGAAAAAAAAAATCAGTGGGTTTTTCTTAATGTAGATATGCATGCTACAGGGGGTTTTTCTTTTTATTTCATGAAACGGTGGAGTTAGGAAAAACATCAATTAATAACTTCATCAGGGCACATGATCTTGTAATATATGATAACATATAATGGATGATCGCCTAATTAGCTAGTGTCAATAATTCATTTTTTATGCATACCCAAATGGTCTCTTTGATAGCATATATATATATTTGTAAAAACTGGAGCAGGGCACGTCTATATATTTTCAAGTGTTGTGAGATTAACATTCACTAAAAAGTGTTTTCTCTAAAGTGCAGTTTGAAAAACTAAATGATTTTAAAATGGATCGAGCCTCTTTGCAAAAATAAAAATTTAAGCTAATAAAAAGTATACCTTTTTCTAACTTTGTTTCCTTCCAAGCTTTATTCTTTTAGAGCTCCTCGTGCTGATAATGTGTTGTAAAATAACTATGACTAAACTCAGTAAAGTAAACAATTAAATAAATAGAAGGAGAACAAGAGAATAGAGTAGAGAAATGAAGTTCATTCCAATATGGTGTGTCCATTACATAGATATGAGCAATTTATATGACTCACTACCAGAATATCAAAAATCATAATTTATAATTACAAGAATAAATTAGATTTACATGTGTAACCATTGGCGGAATACAAATGGTTGAATATGAAGAGTCATCCGCATCGCATTTCATTTATATATATATATACTATTTTATATGCCTCATCTTTATTTATTTTTTGTTTTTGCAATTTTAGTGGCATGTGATCTCCAATTGCTCCTAACCTGCAGTCGACCAGAAGTGTCCGTAAATGGAATTCTGCATGATAACCGAATCATCAAGGGAATTTTATTGCTTTATAGGAAATATTACTAGCTAGGACGTAAATTTTTTATGATATTCATAAGTATCCAGGCGAGGCTGACTATTCTCATAAGACCCTGGTGCAATAATTAAGCTCGAGTGTACTTTAGTGGTCCGAACAATTTTGACGCATCCGGGAATCGAACCTATTGGAACCTACAGATATATAAAAAAAAAAGAAAATTACGTCATATGTTATCCAGGTGAGCCTGACTATCCTCGGGTAGCTAGGACGTAAATTAAGCCTTTGATATATGTTGGGTTAAAATCCATTGATGGACTTATATATTAATAATATATATGGAAAATACTAGGATGACCGAGTAATGGGATACATCTGGTGATGATGTCCATCCTATTCGTGCATCAATGTGTGTGGGCGCCATCTCGATGCATGAATGGACGGAAACCATAATCGGGTGTCTATCTTTGGTCACCATAGCATCTTCCTAATAACAATTTATTGTAAGTTGTCACGTAAGGTTATTGTCCATTAAAAGTGATTTAATTATATAAGTTTGGACTTTAAGTATATCTCAAGGTCTCCGATGTTTGAATATGTGTAGAGACATGAAAGTATTTTTTAGTTTCATGACGGGCGAAACATGAAATATGAGTTTGGCGGGTTACCTCTTGGTCGCCCTATATAAATTGAAGCAGCCATGGTCCCTTAGGCCACACGAGTGCTTATGATTATATTATACATCCTGTCAATAAATAGTGTGCATCAGAAATACTTAAGGTTCTCAAACAGAGAATCGTGTTGGTCTGGAAGATCAATTGCAAACCAATCAAGTTTTTATGCTATGGATTCCATAACGCTTACGAGTTTATTTTACATTCTCAATAATCCGATATGTGGTCATGGTGGGTTATTGGGATTCAAAAATCCCAACATTTAAAAGTCCCTAAATTTATAATGATGAAGGCAGGTTATTGTGTAGAGACATAAAGATATTTTTTAGTTTCATGACGGGCGAAACAGGAAATATGAATTTGGCAGGTTACCTCTTGGTCGCCTTATATAAATTAAGCAGCCATGGTCCTTAGGCCACACGAGTGCTTGTGATTCTATTATACATCCCGTCAATAAATAGTGTGCATCAGAAATACTTAGGGTTCTCAAACAGAGAATCGTGTTGGTCTGGAAGATCAACTGCAAACCAATCAAGTTTTTATGCTATGGATTCCATAACGCTTACGAGTTTATTTTACATTCTCAATAATCCGATATGTGGTCATGGTGGGTTATTGGGATTCAAAAATCCCAACATTTAAAAGTCCCTAAATTTATAATGATGAAGGCAGGTTATTGTGTAGAGACATAAAGATATTTTTTAGTTTCATGACGGGCGAAACAGGAAATATGAATTTGGCAGGTTACCTCTTGGTCGCCTTATATAAATTAAGCAGCCATGGTCCTTAGGCCACACGAGTGCTTGTGATTCTATTATACATCCCGTCAATAAATAGTGTGCATCAGAAATACTTAGGGTTCTCAAACAGAGAATCGTGTTGGTCTGGAAGATCAACTGCAAACCAATCAAGTTTGTATGCTATGGATTCCATAACGCTTACGAGTTTATTTTACATTCTCAATGATCCGATATGTGGTCATGGTGGGTTATTGGGATTCAAAAATCCCAACATTTACAAGGCACTAAATTTATAATGATGAAGGCAGATTATTTTTCTATTTCTACCCTAATAATTAAACTCATCAGATTTCTAGATAAAGTTCTTAACTTGTGAACTGGCCTTTGGAAAAAGTAAATCTATGAACTTGTACTTAATCAGCAATCGATTTTTAATTTCCTTATAGACGATGTTTATTTCATTGGGATACCATATAAATATACAATAAATATATATATACACTTAATCACCGTGCACCAAAAGCAGTTCGAGCTCCTTGCATTTGGAGTACAGTTTTCCTAATTCGGTTACCCTTAACCAAATTAATTACACCATTGACTGCGACATGAGTCAAACACCCAACCTTAATTGCCTTTAACGAGTTATGCTAGTCTTTCTCACTATAGATACAATCCATTGATTCTTTTGGGCCTGGCCTTACTTCAGAATAAGCTGAAGTATGATGAGTCCAATCCACTGCTCTACGCAACTCGAGTAAGAGGATAGTACCAAACCGCGCGGCTGAATGACTCTCATCAAACTGTTAGAAGAAGCCCGTTGAAAGAGCCCATGTAAATTTGCACAACTATATGTGGACAAGTTTGTAAATGACTGCATCATTTAGTACAACTTAATTGATGAAGTTAATTTAAGTCCATCTGTTGTGGCGAATTTCTGCAGAAATCCCAAGATTTCAGTCACACGAATACACCCAAAGATAAACAAATCACAAAGAAGATATGAACACAAGAATTTACGACGGAAAAAAAACAAGGTAATCCACTATCAATAGTTAGTGCACAAAGAAAGATCCTCCTCTATCTAAACCCCATATAGAAACCCCAACAATAATCAATCTTATAGTATCATGTACTCGCTCGCAGACCCATAAGCTATGACACAAACTCGGCTCTCAGAAACCCCTAAACACTATGTTTTGTACTCTCTTAACAAAGCCCATTCGCTCAACAACCTATGTTCATCCGCACACACCCTCCTATATTAATAGTCGTACATAACATAGTGTAACGACCCGTTACCTTAAGTTGGTGATTAGCGTTAATCTGAATCCTAATTAACTCGAGCTAGGCTCGTGGTTAAGCTCTGCTTGTCTCAATTAGCATATGATGTGATGGTGTGATTGTATTGTGTTTGTTTGGTGTGGAAAATAAATAAATGGATTATAGGCTATTAATGAAAATTAATATAAGACCTATAATTGGAAAATATATAATAAAGTGTTGGGTGCGTCTAATGACACGTGGGAGTTGTGGATGTCTTGGGTGGGAAGTGGAAGAAGTGTGCGCGCCTGAGTGTGATTGTATTATTATATATATAATATAAACCAATGATTTAAATCTAATTAATTTGAACCTATGATTTACCCTCGAGATCTGTACGAGTTTAAGATGGTGTTAAAATTGGTGTCACTTGTGGCATGTGTCACTTTAAACTCATTTTCTTAGATCAGCCTCGAGATTCGTGCAGTGCGAATCAGTAATGGCCTTAAATCTACTAATAGTAAATTAGTCCCAAATTAGGGTCACCAACCTGTGACGTAGCCCAAAGCGGCTATGCGGTTCTAACACTTGGCTCGAAGACCGAGACATATGATATTTTTTGAGTGATGGATGCCTAGTACTATGTGTGTATACTATACCTAAATTTTTGTATTTAGTTCGATTGTTCACTACAAAAATTGACCAGAACATGCTTGTCACTATTTTTTTTGGCGATGGGTGTTAGATTTAGTGACGGGACTTGTCGCTATTCCCGTCGCCTTTTTTGTACATGCCTAGTACTATGTGTGTATACTATACCTAACTTTCGTCACCAAGGTGCTCCTCGCCCACCCAATCCGGGTTGTCTCTATCGTCATCGTCGTGCTGCTGCTGTGGTGAACAAGCCGGATCCATCCCAACCTGCTGATGATGCTCCTGAGGTGGTGGCGGTGGTGGTGCCTGTGAGGTGTTCGCACCAAAGTCCATGCGCATTCCCAATTGACTCTGCATGAAAGCCTCAAACTGCGCAAGCCTCAGAACAACTGCATCAAACTCTGAACGCCGCACCATCGGCTCCTGTGACGTGCTAGCACCGGGATCTGCATATCTCCTCGTCTTCTTGGCAAGTGATTCGAGCCCATAAACACGCCCCTTTGGGTAGACCCCCGCCGCATCGTAGTAGAGCTGCTCCTCATCAATCGGCTGGTTTGGTGTTGCCTGAGTGTGCTCCTCACGCCTTCTCACGAGCTTCGCCTGCACAAAAACAAAGTCGTCAAAGGAAAACTGTAAGAAATGAAAATAAATCATTGGAAAAATTTAAAAAAAAAATTGAAGTACCCCGAAATCATTTATAGAGATTAAAAGTAGCAAAAGTCATGTAAGAAAAGAAGCAAGTAATAGTAAATGAGACTGAAAATAGCAAAAGTCATATAATCAACAACTCCAACTTAATAGTTGTTTCCAATTGGGTCTAGCGAAGAACTCATCTAAAAGTGGGACCGAAATTGGTGGATGTCCATCCAACAAAACATTCTCAAATTGTGTGCACAACTTTCATAAAAGAAATCAGTTTTCAAATTTAAGTTATAGTAAGTTTCTTTCTTAAAAAGTGCAAAATTGGTGGGACTTATTTTGCAACCGACGCATGTTTACAAAACTGTGCAAATCCGAAGTCTATATTAGTTCCCAAACTCGAAAGAACAATTAAGTCAAATCAATCATGACTGTAGAAGGGAACATGGAGAGAGATATGCCATTGTGGGTACATGATTAATAGATGGAGGGATTAATTCATATCAAGTTTATGTTCCTTTTGCTTTAATTGGTTTAATTGTTTGAACTTATTTCGGTTTTGTTTGATTGAAAAAAAACCTTATCGGTTGTCTTTATGAGGCTGTATTTCTTTTGTTCACTACATGTATAACATTTCAATTAAAATGTTATTTACGCACCCACTGTGGGTATTGCTAAAAAAGAGCATATCAAAGACTTAAGCTTTTAAAAAGGCAATGCAGACTTCTTCCAAAAAATAAAATATAGGAAACTCCAATTAATTTTTGTTCTTTATACGCTTGCTTACTTTTTGTCTATTTTGTATGCCGCATTGCTCTGGCTAATTTTTTGAGACACTTCAGTTATTTTTTATTTTTTGTGCATATATTTTCATTGAATTACTCTACCTACGTTCTCAATAACTTCCTATTTACTATTTAGAGCAATGAAACCACCACATGCAAAGAAGAAAATGACAATTAGATCCGAAGAGAAGAAAACAAAAGATTGAGAAACAAAGAAACTATTTAGAGCAAGAATTTATCTCCATGTCGTATTTACCCAACTTATCTACTTAGTTTGTCTATAAAGAGTAAATTGACTCTCAGTTTACATAGTTTTTTTTTTACTCACATGCATACAAGCAATGCCTAGGTTGTTATATTGTGCTTGAATTATGTTTCAAAATGTGAAAGAAAAGAGTGCGAATACTTATATGAGGCTTCTTGTAACAATTAAGTCATACATATTGTTCATAAATTGTTCATTGATTCATAAAATTAAGGCATGTATACATACATAGCACCAATTAATGAATTCAATAGGTTCTGCCTAGGTTGTTATATTGTGCTTGCTAATTAATTTCAATTGTCCTTATCTATCTAGAAACATAAAACAACAGTGGGAGAGTGTTTGGTAAACATAGTCGATAAAATATTTAAAACAAGCAAAAATCATGCCGAAGTGATGATGGAAGATATCTCATTATATGCATAATCATAGCATTTTTTATAAGCAATTATAAATTTATATTAACAAGATACTTACATGAAACTACGCTGATCTGCTATCAATGAATGTCACCCCATCACGATCTTTCGTATGGACATGAAGGAAGACATCATTAGGAGTAACCTCATCGTCTTCATCCTTATCCAGAGCCTACACACAAAAGATCAAAGTTTACAACATATTAGTCGCGATAAACTTATAAGTTCTAAAGAAACGTCAAATAACCATGACACTTACTAATATATCTTAATAGGTCCGAAAAGACCGTGTGCCACCTGTGTGCTTTGAAAGACCTGTACCAGGGCCGTCCTTTTCGCTTTTTTCTATTATGTGAAGCCTTCTTAGACCTGGACCTGAAATGTGCATTAGACCTGGGCCTCGTGGGACCCGCCAGATGGTGCGGGCGATGCAGTGGAAGGTGGAGCAGATATAGTAGGCGACGGAGTGCCATGTCGAGACTAACTACCAGATTGATTAGAATGCGACGATGGGGTTTGATTAGATGATGACGGGCCCGTCGATGAAATAGTGGGAATATGTGTCGTCGAAGTCGGTCTCGTCGACGATGACGGTGAAATAATGTCGAGACCTCGGTCGGACGACCGTGCACCAAAAACGATGGGTCCCGTGCGATCCTCTCATAGTGATCCTCTATCTCCTGATGCAGCTCGACCCCTTCCGGATTGGCCTCGACCTCTCGATAGTCCTCTACCTTACGCTGTGGGAGTGCGTCCTCCACCACCTCCTATCTGAGGCTGACCGTCAAGGTCACCGTCTGTCGGGATCCTGTCCGGAGGTCTCCATGCCATGCCTTCTAAAATATGTCACTTATAATCGTATAAGTAATCTGAGTTAAGAAAGGAATCAATGTTAATGTAAAAATATAAGTAAACAAACATACGTCACTATCGACAAAATACAAGAAAACAAACATACGTCACTCGCTATTGTCTGTTTCAAATCACTTTCACTACTAGAATCTGACACCTGATCTTCCTCGTCATCGTCATTATCCTCTGGTACACCGATCACGTTGGAACTCGTTAGATTAACTATCAATCCAATGTCATTTATCAGATCAGTGACAACGTACGAAGTTTGTTCGTCCGATTGGAATGCCGTATCTGTTGAACGAACAAATTTCATCATCAACAATGGTTCCCTCATCGGCGAATTTGGTCTGACAACAACAAACATCTAACCACTCTTATTGTTCATGCTTCATAGAAGGGTATGGAAGATAGAAGACCTGACTGGCTTGCATTGCCAAAATGAAAGGTTCGTACTTGTTATACCGTCGAGCTCGATGAACCTCGACCAACTTGAGTGAAGGGTGAGTCCTAACACCAGCAGGTTGTGTGGGGTCAAACCATTCACATTTGAACAACACAGTGCTTAAAGCCACTGTATTCAATCTGGATAACCTCTTGTAGTCTTCCGTAGAAATCGTGGGACAGATCAGCGTAGTTGGAGCCTTTTACACAAACCTCGTTGTTCTATGTAGCTTTATTAGCACCATACACCATGTTGTGAAATTTGTGTCCATTAACAATATATCTTGGTTAGACAACACAAGATTGTAGAGGACCGATTGCAAGATGATGAATTGTCTCATCTGTGATGTTATGTCGTGCTTGCTCACAAACACATAACAATTATACACAGAACGTTATGAGATAAAGGAAAATCTTTCTAAATAATAGAATTGACATTACATATGTTTGAAACCACTTAGCAAAATTATGCTCTAGATTATAATCGACGTCCGTCTCTTCCCCAATTTGGCATATGTAATTGGTCGATGAAGATGCTACATTTCACACTCGTCCGTTAGAAGAAAAAAAGGACAAGATCTGTTAAACTATAAACATAAACAACAAATTGACTTTTAGAGTGACTTATGAGATGTATGGCGTGACTTCAAGACAATTAAGCAAGTTGTAAGTGTGAGCAACATCGTACTCTTGTTCCGTCAGGAATCTTTCATTTTTGGTACCAACGGTACGTCCTGGGTGAGTAAAGATGGAGAAGTCGCCGACGAAATGAGGAATAGGACTGACGCCATCATCGTTATTGCGTTGAGCTCAGTTGTGCAAGGTGGGAATGTGTTCTTCAAAATAATAAGAACAAAACGAGGTTGTTTCCTCTACCAAATATGCATTGCATATCGATCCTTTGACTTTTGCTTTGTTCTAGACTTTATTTTTCAAGTGCTTAAAGTACCTAAAGAATTCATGTTGATGATAAAAAATAGTTTGATTATTGACGAACGACATAATTGGTTAATTTGTAATTAAGCATGAGCGAACTTACCTCTCAAACGGGTACATCCAATGAAATTGTACTGGGCCAATAAGCCGACCCTCATAAGGCAAGTGGATTGGCAAGTGTTCCATCGAGTCAAAGAAACTTGGAGGAAATATTTTCTCCAGTTTACAAATTATTAGAGGTATTTTAGACTCTAAATGAGCCATATCCTGAACTGTTACACTTTTAGCCGTCATGATTAAAATAATAGACTAAGCTCGCTAATGGAGACCCAAACAGCGTCTGGAAGAAGTTCCCAAAATGCAATTGGAAATAGTATTTGCATGAAAATATGATAATCGTGACTCTTCATCCCAAACAACTTTTGGCCCTTTTGGTCTACGCAACATTCGAAATTAGAAGCATATCCATCGGGAAAAAGCAAAGATCGTATCCACTCGCATAATTCTTACTTTTTAGGGTTATCAAGAGCGTAGCATGCTAGTGGATACTTCTTTGACACTTCATCAATATGTAGAGAATGTCAGTGACAAAGTTCGCAAACATCTTGTCTCGACTTCACATTGTCCTTAGTCTTACCCGGCACACTCATAATAGTATTGAATATGTTGTCGAACACATTTTTCTCTATATGCATTAAATCCAAGTTGTGTCTGATAAAGTTCGTCTTCCAATACGGCAAGTCCCAGAAGATGCTCCGTTTCCTCCGTCCTGAACCCTTAGCAATCTCTGAATTTTTGGCATGGGCGTCGATTTCCGTCACTTTCATTAATCCCAAGGCCTCAATTTCCATCAAAATATCTTTGTCAGATCGTATCAATGGAAGTTCTTCATTTATTACTATTTTCCCTATCAGAAAACCTTTTTTTTTCTTTCCTAATATTAGAGTTTTGAGGCAAAATTAGCGATGACAGTCAAACCATGAAGTTTTCCTACCGTGGCGAAGTTGAAATGCTTCTGTATCGTCCATGCAGTTCAAACAAGCCATTTTGCCGTGTGTGCTCCAACCTGAAAACATGCTATATGCGGGGAAGTCACTTACTGTCCATAATAAAGCTATTCGCATCTGAAAATTTGATTTTGTGGAAACATCGTACGTCATTAAACCATTGTGCCATAAATCTTGTAACTCTCTCACGAGCGGTTGCAAGAAAACATCTATTTTCTGGCTAGGTTTGGTCGGTCCGAGAACGATAACAGTCAAGAACATAAATTCTTCTTTCATGCACATCGATGGTGGAAGGTTGTATGGAGTCAAAATCACGGGCCACGAAGAGTAAGGCCTCCCATTTAACCCAAACGGTTGAAAACCATCTGTGCAGAGCCCCAAATGAACATTTCGAATCTCTGCGCTGAACTCTTTATTCACTTCATTGAAATGTCGCCATGCCATCGAATCTGAACAATGTTGCATAACATCGTTTGGGGACACGTGTTCGCCGTGCCAGCGCATATGTCTAGCTGTTGATTCTGAAGCGAACAAACGTTGCAATCGAGGGCCTAAGGATAAGTAATACATTTGTTTGCAAGGGCGTGTTTTTGTGTTCCTAATGCGACTACTTCATTGTGGCATGTAACGAGAATGGCACCAAATTTTGCACGATGCTAACTCACAGTCATCTCCCTAATAAATCATACACTGATTTTCACAACAATATATCTTCTCGACAGGTAGACCCAATCCTCGCATAAGTTGCTTTGTTGAGTAGAAACTGTCAACTAATGTGTTGTTGTTAGGCAACACTTATTTGATGAATTGCATGAACCCATCGTAACAACGTTCAGAGACGTGGTGCGTTGATTTCAAAGAAAGCAATCTAGCCATGGCAGACAATTTCGTCATGTTCTCACAACCCGTCCACAATTGCTAGTTTCCAGTGTCAATCATGTCGTACAGTTGTTGTGCTTGGGGATTGGGCTCCTCTTCCATGTGATTCCAGTTAAAACCAAGCCCCGCCGCGTTGTGTAGCATCTCTTGGTAAGCCGATGTTTGTTAACCATAGTCGATGTCGATTTCGGCGTCATAATTGTTTTCGAAATCGTTGAAAGTGGACGTCGTATTCTGACCTTCTTTCTCACCATGTACGTACCAACAATAGTATCCAGGAACAAACCCGTACCTACATATGTGGTACTCAACAGTCTGACCGTCGAAGTAGGGTAGGAGCCGACATTTATTGCGATTACATGGGCACCTAATCCTACCCTCATTGTGATAAGTGGTACAATTCGCCTTTGCAAACTCTATGAATTCTTGTACCCTTACAACAAACTCCCTTCGAATAAACCCGTTATCGAGGCGATTATATTTCCACTATCTATTCGTGATCGACATTCTCTACAAAATACGATGACTTATAATTTAGATGCAAATGTCAACAATTCCGTTTTTATTTCGTAATTGTTAGACTAATCAATGTCTTATGATACATTTATAAAATGTTTGTGTAAAATTTATTGCAAAGCCTTTAGCTAGACCATGAATATATGTTACTTCTACAAAATTTTCAAAAGAGCTTCCTCTATAATATAGACTTTAAAAATTTTCAGAACATAATAAACATCAATGGGAGAATGCTTAGAAGGTCTCACATATGCCCAACATTTCATAATATCATATTAACATTAATTAAACAACTTTGTTCAATGAAGACTTTGACATCTCTAGGCTTGCATAGTGACGATGCAGCTTGACAACAAGTTAATATACTACAAACTAAATGACAGTAGATCACTAATTAGGAATAGTTGACATTGCCAACATGCATATCATGCCACAATGAATAGACAAGCAGAAGAAAAGAATTACATGTCAAAAATATTTTAATGTTAATAAATTGTAATGCACCAATCGAAGTTCAAAGTGAATTGAACTCGTGCCATCCCATTCATGCATGACTTTTATATGTAGGTAAGATTGAAAGGCATGAAGCAAATCAAAATTATTGTAAGTAATCAATCCATTTTTGTTATATCCCTCAAGGTATTAAACTAGATAGCTAAAGATAATGAATTTCGAAAAGTAGGTAAACCTAGTTAAGATTTGAAAGGGTGAACTCGACCAAATCCGAGGTCTAAGGTTGTATATTTTTATGTAAAGAAAACAAGAATCATTAAGTTACTTTTGGTATCATTGTTAAATGTCAAACAGTGTTGGTAGAGTAGTTCATAGAATAGCTCACTAGACCAAAGCCGAGAGCTAAGGTTGTATATTTTTATGAATGCTATCAATATAAAAGATTGTGTTTTTCATTCTACCCAAAATACAAGCATAAACCAATAATAGCTCCAATTTATTTACTTTTTTGTAACTTCCACAGCTCAGACCTTGTTCTTTCATCCAGTTTATGTTCTTGTTTGCTGCTTCAAATCCTTTTTTGTCCCAATAACGTCATACCACTAGTTTTGCATATTCTACAAAAATTTCGGCAGAGTTTCCCCATAACATAGACTACCAATAAATTTCATAACCTAATAAACAACAGCGGGAGAATGCCTATAAATTCTCATATCTCCACAATATCATGTAAGAATGAATTAAAAGGCTAAATCCAAGACATATTAACATTTCAAGAAACTCATAAAATGATTCAAATCACAATTTCTAATCAAAATTAATGCATTGACCATTTACAAAACTTACTAGAATTTCCCCCACTATAGGGAATACGGGAGAGAAGGAACGGGGTTTGAGTGAAACTAAGATGAAGAATACGACACTCCAAATTACGAATGATTTCGAAGAGTCGGGATGATCACCTTCATTACCTAGAAAATAGCAAAACCAAGTTTAAGAATCAGATGAAAACAAACCTTTGATAATAAAAAAATGAGACACTACTTTTAAAATTTTCCCCTTCAATTTAAAACTAAGAAGTTGTGATCAAAGTAGTGATTATTTTTCTCTTACATGCCATAAAAATGATTACATCTCTCATGATACTGAGTCATTTTTCAATAATAAAGAAAGGTTCAGGTTAGTTTTAGGGCTTTGAATTAAAGTAGCTCTTTTTTTTACATTGTGTAACAATGCATTCAAAAGTTGGTGAGGGCTGAGATAAATATAATATCATACAAAAAGAAAGAGAGATATGTTGAAAATACAGTGCATAGCAACGTTACTATGATAAAGCTATTTACTCGAATTAAAAATGTAGTCTTAAACTCAATAAAAGTTTATGTAATGCCAAATAAGAAACTCATCTCAATTATCTCAACATCTTTGTCCATAACTTATTAAATGAGGAATCCATGGACATATAATAGCTAAGGTTGAGTCATTGAAAAATCATTAGTTTTTTTCCATAATACTTAACCCAACCTCTATCACTCGATTCCCGATTTCTTATAGTGCTCCATCTATACTTATTTTTCCATATTATGATAAGAATATTGAATTAACAAATAAAAACTTATGTTTATATGCATTAACAACTCATTCGCTTGTATGTATATATGCATTGACAAAATAAAAACTTATGTATATACTTATGTGTGGTAAGGACAAGAGAAAAAGAGAATAATGTACGAGGAATTAATTCAGTTTGAACAACTCATTCACTTGTATGTATATATGCATTAACACAACAAGCCAACAAAACACATAGATAAACATAAATATATATACATATAGAGAAAGATGGCAGTACTAGTTATATAACCAAATCTGACTAGGTGGCTTTAACATTCTTTTTATCAAATAGGTATCTTTAATTAACATCATGATAGTGATTCAGAAGCATACACATGCAGTTGTATAATTACACTAGTCTTTTGGATACACTTAATTTGTTATTTGTGAACACATCTCTCAAATACACATGCAGTTGTATAATAGGTGACTTTATTTAACATTTCAAATACTAATTGAATAATTCATCTTATGTATATATTATTCTTTCTTTATCGTTGTACCAAGTTGACAACCATAGATTGCACCATCATACATTTACTATGAATTAGCACCAATTAAATTAGAGGATTACAAATGGGACTCAGCATGTGCACTATATATATCACAAACATATATACGTATGTAGTGTTAAAGGAAGACTAACATAGGGAGCCATCAAACTGGGGATTCAATTGGAATCATTATCATGAAATTCTTTTAAAGAATACCAAGAATTAAGGGGATTGAGAAGTTATAGAGAAGAACACCAAATGACCAACACAACAACAACAACAAAAACAACAACACAAACTCATAAATTCAAACAATTATAACAAAATCAATACATTCAATCATTCATTCTCAAAAGATCACTCAGATCAACAATCAAATGTGGTTCCAATGAATAGAACCAAATCACAAGAACTTTACATTATAATAAAATCAAACAAGAAAACTCACCTCATATTCTCTTTACCACTCAATTCAATGGAAAAAGAAAACTGAGACTCAAACGGCGGCGACGTTAGGATGGACACGGCGGACGGTGGCGAGGTGAGTGCAGACGGCGGTGATCTCGTCGTAGGCTGAGTTCTGGGTGATCTAAGGGAGCATCGACGGATCTGGCAGAGAAGGCGTCGGTGGCGGGGCGGAGAGTGAAGGAGGGGAGGCGGTCAGTGTAGAGAGAGAGAGGAGGATGGAGAAGATAGTGCACCTGACAACGGAAATGGACGATGAAGATCTCCAAGTCGGCGTTGGAGGCTAGGGCGGCGAGGAGGGAGTCAAAACCGGCTGAGGAGGGGAGGCGGTCGGTGCAAAGGAGAGAGAGGAGGATGGGAGCAGAGAGATGAGGGGAGGCGGTCGGTGCAGAGAGAGGAAGATGGAGAAAATATCTAGGCGGCGAGAAGGGAGTCGAAATCGGCGGAGGAGGGGAGGCGGTCGGTGCAGAGGAGAGAGTGGAAGATGGGAGCAAATAGATCATGGGAGGTGGCCGATGCAGAGAGAGATAAAGTTGGAGAAAATCTCTCCAAGCCGGTGCTGGCGGCGAGGAGGGAGTCGGAACCGGCGAAGGAGGGGAGGCGGTCGGTGTAGAGGCGGTGCGTGGCGTGCGCAGAGGCGGTCGGTGCATGGCTTGCAGAGGCGTGTGTTTTGTTTGCGTGTCTGTGAGATCGTGCGTATTGATACATGCTTTTTTTATCTCACTTTTCAATTTAGCAACGAAATACCAACGGATCTCATTTAGCAACGGATTAGCAATGGAATTCGTCGCTAATCTGTTTGTAATTCGTTGCAATTTAGTTTAGTAACAGTTTAGCAACAGATTAGCAACGAATTAGGCAAATTTCGTTGCTAATCAGTTGGTAATTTAGAATTCGTTGCTAATTTGTTGCTAAAACTAAATTGCAACGGATTAGCAAGGGAATTTTAGGCGGGAAATTTTTGCGGGTTTTTTTTACCAATGGAATTAATTTTCGTTTCTAAATTTCGTTGGTAATCCGTTGGTAATCCGTTTCTAATTGGAAAAATATTGTCCCCTCCATTTTTCGTTGCTAATTCCGTTTCTAATTTGCTATTTTTTTGTAGTGATGTGAAGGACGTTGACTGATATTTTTTGCCACGTCATCAATAATAGCGATGGGGCAACGTCGCTAACGCCTTCGCCATTTACTGCTACGTGGCTCGGTTGACTGCCACGTGGTCGTAAATAGCGACGGGACGCCGTCGTTGTTCCCGTTGCTATTTAAATAAATTATTTTTGAAAATATTGTTTTTAATTTTTAGTTTGCAAATAAATTTCTGAATATAATCTTTACTATTAAATTTCTTATTATTTCAGAATTTCCAAATTTTAATATTTTAAATTAATATGATTTTAAAAAATAATTTTTATTATTTCAAAACTAATTTTTGTTTGTTTTTGTTTTGATAAATAAACTTCAAAATATATTTTACAAATTTATTTGATTATTATTTTAAAATAAAATTTTAAATTAAATTAAAATTGAAATTAGTTTTTTATTTTAATTGTAAAACATTTTAGTTATTAAACAATTTTTTGATAAAATAATAATTTTAATTACAAATAATAATATTTTATATTTTATTTGGTGAAAATAATAATTTTCAATGAATAAATAAATATAACAAGTTAAATGTGTATAATTGAAATAAATGACGAAATAAATTAAATAAATATAAAAAAAATTTACAAATATAAATATGTACACGACACTACAAAAAATATAAAAAGCCTAAAGTCTAAATACATCATAAGACTAGCTCAATCATCCAGATCCTCATCGATTTTTGAGTTAGCATCAAGATCTGTTGGAGGCACGAATGAAATTCCAAGTCTGTCAATCAAAGCCTGCTCCATACGATCTAACCGTCCCTGCATCTCATGCAATTGGTCACGGTCGAGGGCTTTATCATTTATAACCCTCAAAAGAGATTTTTGCATCTCCTTAATGTCTCCCCTCAGCTGCTCGATGAGCTCATCATTAGCATAAAAAGGCTGAGAAGATCCTGCGCCAACATGTCTACCCCTCGACCCTGAAGGATTTCATCCAAGTCCATATGTCCGTCATTTGTCATCACGCTCCACGACAGATAAATATAGCCCGGTCTCATCGGTCGGTGTGTCAGGCTGCGACTATGTGAGCTCGTTGTGTCTGTTGTGTATCGCCGTCTGAATTAAGAATTGAAACTTTAACAAATCATATATATATATATATATATATATAAGTCATTGATACCTATAATTAATCAAACAAATAATGACTAAAAATTTATTTTCTTACGACAATCGTCTCCACTCTCTAATCCAAGATAGTAATGTCGTTATGTTCTTTTGTGTGGAAGTATAAGCATAACTCCAAAGCATTTGGTGGTCGACCTAGTTTTTCCTCCTACAAAATATATGTTCAAATACGATTAAGTTTGAGACTTAATTATATAATATTTTATTTATATATGAACTTGTTATAGCATAACTTCACCTCTCTGCGTGCTGATAGATGGATATGGAACCACCTGTATGCACGAAAACACCCGTACCAGATCCATCTATCTCCGTTCTCCAATTCTTGCTTGCTTGCTCAAATTTCTTTTGAATTCGAGGATGGACTGCATCTTCTTGTAGTGCTCAAAGATCTTGGTAGATACATGCCCCGACTTTTTATCTTTGGAATACGTCTTGCTAATGAAGTCCGCGTAACAAGTGGCGATTTGCCTATCGTATGTCTCTATAATAGCCGCATCATCCGATGGATCCCAATCAAAAGAAAGCTATGTCAAAAAATATTGTAATTTAGTTTATATACTCTAATTAGTGAAAGAAACAGCTTTGGGTAAATAGTTGTTACTTTCCACTGATTCCAGTATACGTCTCGAATGTGCTGGGGAACATTCTCCCAATAGTAGCCATCCTTGTGTAAGGAGTACTTGTATACCCTCGTTATCTCCTGTGCATCTCTGTTTAATGGGTGCAACTTTCGTCCACTAAATTGAAAATTTATGTTAGACTTTACTTTTGGTCAATTAACGAAACGCGGAAATGAGAAACTAAATTACGTATACTTACTATCTCTTATCCTTGACAACCAAAAGTATTCGCCTCCAGCTTGGGTAGTAGTGTTGCCTCTATGGGCTCTGGCGCCCTGAGCGCCTTTTCGTTGTCCATGAGAGGTCCTGTCGATGGATATGTCGCTAGAAGGGTGTGCTGAAGAACTCGACAACTCTAAGGCACGAAAATCAGATGGGCCTGACTGTGCGGCCGTCTGATGTTCGGGCTAATGGGATAGAGATGCTAATCCCCCAGTGAAAAAGTAGGTCTATAGTATGGTCGTGTGGTGACATGATTGGTGATGGGTGGTGTGGGTAGTGAAGAAAGGAGTGTAGAGTACATCTACATAGATGTCAGATCATAGGCAAATACAAATGGCAAATATATGATGTACGCTGAAGAGGGAAGTGGTGAATGTAAATAAGAGGGGGGTGTCTTTATTAAAGAGGCAAATACAAATGGCAAATACATGCTTAGAGGGTGGAAATATGTATGGATGATATAAAGGGGCCTGCGGGGTGTGAAGCTGCTGAGGTTACTGCCCCTTATTAGACTCTTGAGCAACCTCATGAGATCGTACGTCTGAACGATCAAAATGATGAGATCGGCTATTTTTGATGCTACTAAATCGTCCACCAGATCTCTCATCACGCGATGGACTGTATCGTCTGCTTGAAAAGACTTTATTAAAAAAATTAAAACTAAGTTAGAAACAACTACATATAAATGCTAGAAACTTTAGATATTAAGTAATAAGACAAAAAATATAAGACTATGTTACGTATTCCTTTACCTACATAAATGGTTATATCATGGTTCGTTGTCACCGTTCCCATCATCCGATGAAAATTCAAGATTATCGATTTCATCATCTTCCTTGTCGACATATGACATGTGTGCGCCATTAGGAGCAGCTAGTAAAATTATAATATTGTTGCCAATATCAACCTCAATATCATGCTTAGGTAGCTGCTCTTGAAAAACGTCTTCTTGGGTAGGCGCACTGTCAACGTTTTCGACTAAGCTGTGTTCATCGATGAACTTCGACTGAAGTCTGCATGTGACTTGCCAATTGTTCGGTGCACTTCTTACAATCGTCTAAGAAAGAAAGTATACTTGACTAGCGTGCATGGCTAGTATAAATGGCTCGTACTTATTCAGTCGTAGATTTTGATGTAAGTCGACGCGTTTTAAGGAGCGGTGAACTCTTGTCCCGATGTTTGGCATGTGATTGAACCATGCACACTTGAATAAAACGGTACGCATAAACCCACCGTATTCGATTTGTATCACTCTTGCAATTGCCCGTAGAAGTCGTTATCACATTATGCATAATTTGTTCCTTTAACGCACACCCATCTACTACGCATATCGGGGTTCGCGATATATGACACTGTGTAAAACTTGTACCCATTAATAAGATTTGCGTGATATGCGGTGCAAAGTCGGCTTGGGTCGTACGAGAGCATTATAAGTGTTGGATCTTGAATATACAATGGCGCTTACAATCAAAATAATTTTGTATGATAAAATTCATTTTTAACTAAATAAATAAACAATAAGCATTGTATATGTTATGCATTTATTAATGACTTACAAAATGTTGGAACCAAGTTTAGAATTGTTTCTCAAGATGTTCATCGATTTCAATTTGTATGATATTCGACTGTTTGGAACGCAACTTCAATACGTACATCCTTAAAAGGAAATGAAAGAAATTTGAAAATACGATTGACTAGAATAAGCTATTACATAATTAACATGAAAACTATGTATTGTATGTATTGTATGTATTAATGTATACCTCAGGAAAGGAACGACTTCAGGACAATTTAATAACACATAAGCGCGTGCGGTGTTACATTCATCATCCGTGAGATAACACCTCATTGATCTCCCAATGGCTCAACCTGAGTGAGTGAAGATTGAGAAAATGCCATTAAAATTTTGAGTTGGGTTGACTCCACCATCATAATTGCGGGGCGGGCGGTTGTGCAATATGGGGATGTGTTCCTCAAAATAATAGGAACAAAACGCTGTTGCCTCTTCCACTAAATAAGCATTGCATATCAAGCCCTCAACCCTTGCCTTATTCTTAACATTATTTTTCAAATGTTTCAAATACCTACATTTGTAGAGGTAAATTAGTCAAACGTAAATTTCAATTGATTTTAATTGTATACAATAGAAATAGACGGACAACAAGTATAATTTGATGCCTCTCAAAAGGATACATCTATCGAAATTGTACTGGGCAACTAAGAATAGCCTTGTGCGCCAGATGGATAGGGAGATACTCCATTGAGTCAAAAAAACTTGGTGGTGAGTTTTTTTTCTAACTTATACAATTTCTTTGGAATGTTTTCATGCAAAAGTCATAGATTCTCCACATTTAGATTTCTAGCTGTTAAATATCGAAAGAAAATGCTCAACTCACTGACTACTATCCATATGTCATCCTGTAAGAGTTCTCGAAATGCAATCGAAAAATTCGTTTCATGAATACATGACAATCATGGATTTTTATCCCAAACATCTTCAACTTCTTAAAGTTTATGCAATAGTCAATGTTAAATGCGTAACCATCAGGGAATCACAATTCCTTTATCCACTTACACAACACTTGTTTTCTCTGATTGTCTAGCGCGTATCGAGCCTTTAGTTATTTTTACATACGGGATCGTAATGAAGCTCTGGCTGATGAAAAATCTCATTTAATTCCTTCATAGACTTTGCGTTATTTTTCGTCTTCCTTGGCACACTCATAATTGTGTTGAAAATATTGTTAAAGACATTTTTCTCAATGCGCATTATGTCTAATTTGTATCTGACAAGGTTTGTTTCCCGATTCGGTAAATCCCACAGTATGCTTTGTTTTCTCCACACACTAGTCTTCAAGACTTCTTTGTTTATAACATCTGATCCTAATTTAGTAACCTTCATCAGCCCTAAAGCATCGATTTCACGCAAAATATTTTTACCTGATTTTTTGGCTGGTGGCTTGTCTGATACAATTCTATCTTTACGGAAACTAAAATTCTCTTTCCTCTCCTTTGTATACCACGATAAGAACATCGGTGACAATCAAACCAAGTTGCTTTCCTGCTGAACCTCAACTGGAAAACATCGTTATCATCCATACAATATGTGCAAGCTGTCCTCCCGTGCGTGCTCCATCCCAACAACATGTTATATGCTTTAAAGTCGCTCACAGTCCACATAAGTGCCACGCATTTTAAAGTTTGTCTTAGTCGATACATCATAGGTACGCACTCTGTCATACCACAGATCCTGCAATTCTTTCACCAACGGTTGACGAAACACATCAATCTTTTGCGACGGATTGGTCGATCCTTGTACGATCACTGTTAAGGACATCATTTCTTTTTTTCTACACATCGACGGAGGTAAGCTGTACGGGTTAAAACCACCGGTCACGAGGAGTACGGTTTTTCGATCATTCTGAAAGATTGGAAACCATCAATGTATAACCCAAGTCGAACATTATGAACTTCGGAGCTGAAGGTATAGTTCACTTGATTGAAGTGGTTCCATGCATTGGAATCAGAGAAATGCTGCATATTGTCCTCATCTCTAACGTTTTCTGCGTGCCATCGCATGTGTTTCGCTGTAGCTTTTGACGCGAACAAACGTTGTAAATGAGGTGCCAAAGAAAAATAAAGCATTGTCTTGTGTGGCCATTTGTTAGAGTTAAACCTAAGTTCTATGCAAAACTTGCAAAATGTAAGGTCAGAGTCGGGGCCCCAATAAAGTATGCACAATTGGGGACAATAATCGATTCGCTCATACGACAGACCCAACCAATGCATTAAACTTTTACATTTGTAAAAGTGACGCGCGCCGAACGCGTCAATAAAATAAAGTTCCTAAACCAACTTATTTGTAGAATAGTGGCAAATGGTCGATCCCATAGAGACCGGTAGTTTTTCTATGGTTAAAAACAACAAAAAGAAATCGGGGGTTTTAAGGAAAAATAATTTAATTAACTAAACTAAATAAGATAAATAAATAAAGTACCGAAACTAATTTTGAAAACAATTAATGAACAACTAAGTAACACCTAGGTCTATGGTTCTACAAATTAGGATCAAGATTCAATGGCATATCATTGTCTTCAATCCTTCCTTAAAAGTTATTAATTTAAGTTCTCCTAGATTAGCTATAGAAAATCGACATCCGCCAGAAATTCCTCGTTCCCCTAATCTCGATAGCCAGGACGTCTGCCAGTAACTACTTCCCTAATTAATGTTTGTATAACCCTAGACATCCGCCAATCGAGTTTAACACACTAATCGCAATAGTATGGATCCGTGGGAACACTAATCCTAAATAACCGAATCGCATTCGCTTCCGGATCCCATCCGCTTCCAGTTTAACCTAGATTCAATTGTTGCACACTCAAGAATCGAAAGGGTTTTAAGGCAAACGGGTGAGTGTTTGTCACTTTATTGGTCTAAAAGTACAATTACACAGATACTATCAGTCCAAATAACTATAGATTGTCCACCTGAAAGCATGCACTGGCCACATACATACCCTAAATCTAAACCATATTCCTTAAAATCAACAACAATGAAATAGGAGAAATTAAATCAAATTAAATAATAAAATAAAAGATCTTACAAGTTATGCCATGAATCAAGTATCCAGACTTATTTCCCCACCGACCTAGGCAAAGATTTTATCAGTCGGACTACGGCGTCTAAAAAATATAAAAGTCGATTTCCAAATAATATCAAAGTAGGTGTTCAATAATAAAACCTAAGTTCCCAATATATAAAACCACTAAAGATTTGTCCCGAGAGGTAAGAGAAACTAATTTTGGGGGCTCGTCTCGTGACTCGTGCGCCGAGGAGGATTCGAGGACCGCTGGGCGTTTAATTTAGAAGTCAGGACACGTGTCAGCTGCCCATTAGTCAAGCTGCTGTCACCGACTGATGTGGAGCATTCTCATTGGCAGAAAGAGCAAGTAATGACGTGCTGTGCTGTTGGAATACGTGGTGGAGAGGCTGAGCAGCTGACGAGTGGCACGCATGGAGGCGGATGGAATAATTCGCACGACTTGTGCGAATTTCTTGAAGGCAGCATGCTACGTATCCCGAGGAAGATCCGACTGATGCTGAGACGAGTGAAATTGTTTGTTTGTGATGTGGAGATGGTGACGTGGTGTGCTCCAATTTGTGGAGGAAGCTGAAGTGATGTGCTGTGCGAATTGGCCTCTGCCACGTGGCGCTAGAGTTAAGGAAGGCACGACTTTGACCAAAAGTATGGGAGCCTGCACACTGTGCATCTCGAGGCAATCCATCAGCAACTTGTTTCACGTGACTTAACTATGTCACTCGCCTGCGTTATTTGGTATACTGTCTCATATTCTACCCATTGCACAGCACGTAACTCGAGGCAAATCTTTTGGCATCTGATCACTGCGTGTGAATACTCCATTTTGAGTATTTTTCCACCTCGAATTCAACCGAGTACTCCGTGTCACCTGAAAATGATCAATAAATATAATTAAATACATATTTTAGAGGCTTTCTAAATTAAATACATTAAAATAGACTACTAAAAACCTATAAATGCCGACTTATCAAAAAGCTATATACTAAATAGTTGTCTTTAGGCAACATGTCATTACACACCTGCAAGATTTCATTGAGTGCTTTCTCCGAAATATGGTGATTCGACTTTATCGTTAGCAAACGCGCCATTGCCGAGAGTTTTGCCATCTTCTCGCAACCTGGCTAAAATGGTTGATTTGCTGCTTCAATTATTTCAAATAAAGTTTTGGCTTCAGGGTTCGGCTCCTTTTCATGGTTCCAATCAAAACTCACTCCCGCAAGGTCATGTATCATATGATGATATAACGTTGGATATTCATCCATTAGATCATCACCTTCATATTTTGCATCATTTAATAACTCTTCCTCCTTATACGCTGTCCAATAATAATATTCGGGAAGAAATCCTTGACTCAATTGATGAAGCTCTACTGTGTTTACATCGTAGTTTTTCTCGTTCTGACATTTTCGAAAATGACATTAAATTTTCGCTTCATTTAGGAAAGTGATGCAGTTTTGCATGACAAATTTTATGAACTTCTTTACGCCAGCGACAAACTCCAATCGAGTGTAACCGCCTTCAATGTGGTGATACATCCAATCTTGAGACAAATACATCTTGAAAGACCTGAAGAACCCTAATTAACAGACCTAAACACCAATTACTATATATATTTTAGTCGAATGTTAACCATAATTAGTCGAATTGATTGCATTTGCACATACTTTGCGTAATATATATTTGAAATTTTTAGTCGAATGTTAACCGTAATTAGTCAAATTGGTTGCATTTGTACTTACTTTGTGTAATATATATTATACATTTTAATCAAATGCTAACCATAACTAATCGATATACAGTACGTACTATTTTTTCCTTCAAATTTATTTTCTTTTGTTTCAATTTATTTCGCTTCAAATTTATGTTGCTTAATTATATCTTTTTCCAATATATATACGGTAAGTACTATTTTTTTCATTCATTAATGTTTTAAAGTACATTAATATAATTGTACAAATAGTATAACTTATTATAATTATATATACATACTATATATAAGTACAAGCTACTTTATGTCAAAATTTGAAGTATTCTATTTTGTTTCAATATAATAGCGTTGTTATATATTCGTATATAATTATTACATTTTAAGAGCTTCTTTATATAAATATATAGTATAAGTTGTTTATATAATATAATTTGTACATTTATATATATATATATATAATATATAAGTTTTTAAGTGCTTTATTTTATTTTTAAATTTTTGTGTTTAACTAAGTTTTTATTTCATTACATATTGTGTAACTTCTATATATATAAATATTATAAAAGCATTGTACTATTTTCATATATATATATATATATATCAATCAATTATATATTATTAATATTTATTTATTTTTACTTAATTTTAAAGTGCTTTATGTTTTTATTTCATTACATATTGTCTAACTTCTATATGACGTAATTTTTCCATTTATACAAAAAATTTCTTAATAAAATGTACATAATTTAAGTTTATATAATTTTAAACAATATTTTTAATTCAAATCAACATCCTATATATACATATTATTTTTATTTTTCTCAAAAAATTAATAATAACACATTATAACACATTACAACAAACATCGCAAATAATCATGACAATAAAAAGTAAAAAAAAAAAAAAACAATTATAAAAATTTCATATCAAACATGTATTTTCCATGAATGTTATTTTTATTTCTCACAATTATAAAAAATCCTATATATCAAAAATGCATTTTATTTTTATTTTTCATAAATTGAAAAAAAAATCATATCGAAGTGGTTACATTTTTTTTTCTTCACAAATTTAAATAATTCATATCAAAATGCATTTCATTTCTATTTTTCACAATAAATAAATCATCTTAAAAAATTATAATCAGACATACATATATTTTATTTTTTGCAAATATAAATAATTCAAAATCAAACAATACAACTATTATAAAATTTCATATCAAACATGCATTTTCCATGAATTTTATTTTTTTCTCACAATTATAAAAAAATCATATATATATATATATATATATATATATATATCAAACATGCATTTTATTTTAAAATGTAGAAATTTTTAAAAAATCATATCAAACATGCATTTTATTTTATTTTTTCACAAATTTAAAAAACTTATATCAAACATGCATTTCATTTGTATTTTTCACAATAAAAAAATCATATTAAAAATTTACAATAAAAAATATATATATTTTTTCGCAAATATAAATAATTCTAAATCAAACAATACAATTATTATAAAATTTAATTAAAAAAATTTTATTTCTCAATAGAAATTATACAAACACAAATAAAAATATCTCACATTACAATATTCCAGATTTTTAAATTAAAATTAAAATAAAATAACAAGATTTTACTTAGGGCGCCGCGGAATGCGACACCGGTGAGGAGCAGCTCAGGGTAGCAGGCCGAGCAGCGGTAAGGCGTGGCAAGGCGACACCGAAGTAAGGGCTCGCCGGAGAGAGAGAGGTGAAGTTGGACAGAGAGGCGTGGGAGGTACGCGAGGAAGGTTTAGGGTCGAAGGAGTGGAGGAGGTGGGGCAAGGGGTTTTCGATGGAGGAGAATGAGGATTTAGGGGTCGAAGGGGTCGAGGAAGGTTTGGGGGTAGAGGGTTTACGATTCGAGGGTTTGAGGGCTCGAATAAGGTTTGGATGTTGTTAGTCGAAGGCAGTGGAGGAGGAGAAAGGGGAGAAGGAAAGATTTGGTTGATTAATGAGTCCAAGAAATAGCAACAAGATTAGCAACGGGCTAATCCCATCGCTATTTCTCCACGTGTGCGTTTCAACGTTGGCCACGTGGCGGCTAGAAGACCACGTGGCCAAATCGTTTGGCCATTGGGCGAGAAATTCCTTGTCCAAAAAATAGCATCGGGGTCGTTGCTAACCTTGTCGCTATTTTGGTCAATGGGGTCAGCGTCAACCCCCATCGTTGCCTCGTCTCTACTTAGCGATTGGGAATAGCCCGTCGCTATTCCTCATCGTTGATGCCATCAGTTTTTTATAGTGGTTTTATTAATTTGGCACGCGAGCGGAGACATGCTTTGAAATGCGTGCCGAGGTTGGGGCATAGGGTGCTAGATAGTCGGGAGTTAATGGGACCATAAATGTGCCGATTCATTAACCATATGTATAAAAGTACCTAATTAAAATAAATTGAATGAGTTGATTATAAAAGCCTATAGTTGGATGAAAAATTAATGAACCACATGATTTCCTCGAGATTCACACTAGAATGGAATCGCATAAGATTTAAGTAGGAATGTATGCTAGTAGATAAGATTTAGGGGAATTGGTAAGAGCGAATGGAAGCCATTGATGGGCATTAAGGTATGTATGTGCTCTTGATGAAAATTAAAAACTTTATAAACAAGACTTAGTGCTTGATCTTAACATGGAAGAAACATAACTTTGAAATAAAAATTGAAAGCTTAAGAGCTGCTGGAAATTGTGTTTTATGATAAAAAATTCATCAAGTTATAGGAGAACTCATTAACTAAAGTAGGAGATTCAAGTCCTAGGAACAACTACACACACTAGGTAACAAATCACATATTCTTTAATTTGAGTTTGAAGCAATTGAATGGGTAATCAAAGGGCCTTTGTTAGAAACTGATTTGAGAAGGTTTTTAAGCTTAGTTTGACCAAAGTCGAAGTATAGATGGAGTCCTAAGTATTGAGTTTTAAAAATGCAAAGTTTGATCAAAATTAGATTTTCAATCATATGAAACTGATTTTTTAAAATTCAGTTATATAGAATTTTTTTAATTGAAAAACCAATAGCATTTTCTAATTCCCCATTTCGATATGCTAATCCATCTATCTAATCCATCTATTAAGAAGTTCTCGATTTGGTTTTGAAATAAAAAAGTTACGAATTTGTGAAGTTCATGAAGTTGTAAGATAAAACTAGAAATTTTAAATGTTGTTATGAACTAGTTTCTGTATTTTAGTCATAACGTCTTCATTTTTAATTGAGATGGACTCATTGTGGTGGCATATCAAAGCTAACTCAAAGGGGAGCAACTTTTGGTTATTGAAAGATTTTGATATTCGAATGTTTTCATGTCAACGAATGCTCTACAACTTTGGTAATGAGTCTGAAATTTTTGGATTCACAGTTTTGGTAATGTCCTGATGTTTTGAGCATAACTCCAAATAGGGTAATACCGAAGTGCTATATGCACTAACCTATAACATGAGATCGATGTGGCGTGGTTCACAACCAATAAGGGTAGTACAAATGTGCACGACTACTTGAGCTATTACATGATGTTTGTTTAACTAAGTAACACAACCTAAATCATTATTAATACTTGAGTCAGTTTCACTTTGTTTAACTGTGGTATCTTCTAGCATATCCCTTTTTCAGCATTCCTTCATTACTCTTATGCTTTTAGATACCTTTTTTATTATGTTTGGAAATGTGGACAAATTTTTTTTCAAGAATTACTTTTACTTTACTATACTCACTGACTTGTTTGTGATGGTAGGTGCAGATTCGTCGAGTAGCAAGCCAGGCAAGGAGAAGATTGGGGACTACCTTTGAGCCATCGGTGAGTGGTTTTTGCTACTTTTATAGGTTGTCATTTTGTGTATTTTACTTATGTCTTTACATACTTTTGGGTTGTATATTGGGCTGAAAGACTAGACTCCTCTATTGATGCATGTGTTATATTGTTTAAATACATGTGATTATTTATTTATCTGGTTTCTATAGTAGGTCTTTTTATAATTCTTCTAGAGATTTTATTAAGTCTTCTGCTGATAATATTAAAATGATTAAAAAGTTTTAATTAATTTAAAAATCATGAATAACGAGATAGGAAAAGTTCTTATTTTAAACACGTATAACAAGCTAAATAAAGGCTGACTAATATGTCGTTAAGTCCTACACAGAGTGTTTAGAACTTAATGACGTGATTAGGCCAGGCGATGCCCTATTTGGAGGAAGGAACCGTCACAGTTGGTATCAGAGCGATATTTTTGATAAGCACTAAATGAAACTTGAATAAAACATAAATTTAAGAAGTGGAAACCAGACGGTCTTTACCTAGAAACTATTAGTTAGGAAGTGAGTGAATGTAAGTCGGGATTGCTATTTGTATATGATATATTTTGTATGTATATATGCGTGATATTTACATAGTAGTTGATGTCGCGAATGATGCCACCAACGCTTTCTATTTCGGCGATAGATTAAGGCCTGACATCACGCATCATGTTGTCGGCACAAGAGGTCGATCATTGTGGGAGATGTATGAGCAAGCCCTATCCAACGAGACTTATAAGTTGGCCATAGAGGCAAAATGATCAAACGATGTCGAGGATTTGAGTACCGATTCTGAGAGGAGGAGATAGAAAGATAAGGGACAGAGGAGAGGGAACGAGAGATCCCATAATGCAGGACCAACGACTCTTGCTAACCAGACAGAGCCTCGCTCATATGCATCCATCTTTCCGTCTCTACCACGATTAACACTACCGCCTATACACGCTCAACATATATTAGGCGACCGAGGCCGAGATGCGCCGAGATAAGGGCAGTCTCAAACCACATTTACAGAGCTAATGATATCGCCGACATGTTACATATGTCCTCAATTTTGATACATTGTTCGTTAGTGCCTCATTCAGCAAGCGATCAGTAGGTGACACCTCAGCCACTAGCCAGAGAGAGCCCATGAAGTGGCAGGACCTGACCCAGAAGCGGTACGCGATATTACTAAGGTTGAGTTAGATTATTTAAATTCACATTGTGCATACATTGTTTACTTTACGCATAACAATATTTTGCGATGTCGATCAGTTGAAGAGCAGATGATTTGACTATTGAGGGTGAGATGACTTAGTCCGTATTTTATGAAATGAAAATTTGTTAAAATAAATAGGACTAGTGTTATTTGAGTTAGAAACACCTAGAACTCTCTATTAGGTTACACTTAGCAAAACTTCCCTTGAGTACTATGACTTAAGCACCATATATAGTTGTAATATGTATGCAGTTGCTGAGTTTGGACTCGCCCACCAACATTTGTGAACCCAGGTTGAAGTGGTCGGTAAATCCACCTTTAGTAGTTGAGAAAGACAAGCTTAGGTGCTAGTATCATTTGAAATTTTGGCTAAGGTACTTATAATGAGAATGGAAGTTTCCTAAAACTGTAAGAAAATAATGATTAAGTTAGAATTGATTTCGGGGATGAAATTTCAATTAGTTGGGAAGATTGTAACGGCCAAAATGTCACGGCTCAAATTTGTAATCTCATTTATTATTGGTAATCAGGATCACTGACCCGTGATGTGGGACCCATACCATGATATATGCATTGACCGAGGCAAAATGATCGAGGTATTTGTTAGATTTGTTGTGGTGTATACTTAGTGTATTTTATATGTGTATACTACTAATTCATTCCTACTCGTGTATAGGTGTCAAGATGTGAATGAAGACATGCCTCGAGTTGTGTGCCAACGTGGGACTTAGGTAGAGAGTGTTGTGGTAAGTCTATTTTGAGTTAGTATAGCTTATATAATGGTTTTAATGTGGCTATAGTTGATGTTTAATTAAATGTAACCTAAGTTAGCATTTTGAAAACAATAGCCATGTGATTTGCATCGAGACACGTATTGACACATATAGGAACCAATTGAGTTACTTAATGGTGTTAGTTGGCATAAATTAATGGAGGTATGTAGGACATGTGTTAAGAAATGTATCATTTGATAGGTCTCGAGATACGAGTGTGTAATTAGATCAATGGTTGTAATTCAACCATATACATTTCATATATACGATTATAGATCAATTCATGTAAATCACATATTCTCATTTGGGAAACATAGAGTGGAACAAAAGCTTGTTAGAGAGGAAGAATAAGAAGAAGAAATCAGTTTGAGTTGGTGAAATTATGGTGTGGGAGTGAGCTAGCTAGTGTACATCAACTAGGTAATCTACTTACACTAGTTTATTTAGTTTAATTGGGTGAGTTCATGAATTTGTTGGTATGTATGGTTGTTTTTATTTTGTTGATGATGCCCTGGGGTTTTTGAGGTGTTTGTGGAGGTCCCTAATGCATTTAGATAGCCTATGTGTGGAGAAAACTCAGAATTCTGATTTCAAAATTTTGGGTTTTCCTGCACATAGCGCGCTAGGTAAGACAATTAGCGTGCTAATTTTCGTTAGCGCACTAGATACACTGTTAAGCGAGCTAATGAGGCCATTTACGCGCTAATCAAATCCATTAGCGCGCTAATCACCCTAACAAAATAAAAATTTATAATTTTTCAAATTTGCCAAAACACTATAACTTGAGCCTAATACCCTAAGTAAAGGTCCAAACACATCCAAAAACATGTTATGTGATATTAAGAACCTAAGAAAGGGTTACGAGGGTTCGAATACGAAATTTAGAGTGTCGAGAGGTCGGTAAAACTAGTACTTTACATTGTTTGATGTGAGTATACCCATTGATTATTTATTTACATTTCATTTCCAGTTTTAACTTGTTTGTTGTAGTCTATATTGACTATGTCTAGCTTTGTACTCTCATATCATGGACTTATTGGTTATTCCTCACTTGTTGAGCTTGGTTTCTATGATATTTTGATAAATTAAATTTTTTTTAAATCCATTCATGTGCTTTATGTCATTTCTTGTTGTTTTGTAGTAAAAATAATATAAATAGCAAGCTATTATGGATTTGTGGTTATGAATGACTTGGTGGACTTGTATTCTTTGGAGAATTTTCTATTTTGTAGTGTAGCCAATTCTTAAAATCCTTAATGAGTCATTTTCTTGGATTTATAAAGTATTTAAAGAATCTAAATTCTATTTCACTTTAAGTTGATCAGCACACAGGGTTAGAGTCCCGCGGGATGTCGGCAATCACCACAATGATGAGGCACACGGGTTTAGAGTCCATCGGTTTCTCCTATACAAGGTTAGAGTCCCTAATGATACCGAGGTTAGAGTCCATGATGACACTGTGGTTAGAGTCCCTAATGATATTAGAATGTGCGACATCATTCTCGTCCTATAGTGGTTAAGGCTTAACTGACGTAGGTCACAACCGACCGGATCTAGATCATAACTATTTAGCCTTGTGTCAATTTCACTTGATTAAATATGGTATTTCTTGGCATAAAAGTGGTATTAGTTTTTCTTTATTGAACTTATGCTTTTAAATACCATTTAGTTTGTTTTGGAAATGTGAGTGAATTTGTCAACGAAGATTACTGTTTTTTTTTGTACTCACCACCTTTTTTATGACGGTGGGTTTAGAGCCGTCAACGAGCAGACTAGGCAAGGAGAAGATTGACGACTATCTCTAAACAAGTGACGTACCTCTGCATCGACTTTTTGTAGGTTTTCATATTCTGTGTATTATACCATTTTATCTTGATACACTTTGGGGTTGTATATTGGGTTGATCATTTAGTTTCTTGACTTATGATGACATCACACTGTTTATATTCACCACTTTGTTATATATCCATGTGATCATTATTTTCCTAGTTTCTACGCACTTAGGATTTTTAATAATTACTTCCACATAATTTATTAAAACTTCCGCTAAATCTTATAACTTTTAATAAGTTTTAAATTAACTCTAAAATTCAATTTTAAGTGACACGTGTTTTATTTATCTTAAATACAAATTGTTAAGGAGATTTGGATAGAAAGGCTGACTAATACATAGTTAAGTCCTATTTGGTTAGGGTTTAGGCTTAATTACAGGATTTGGCCAAACAGTGCCCAAGATTAGGGAATGGGCCGTCACAGTTAGTATCAGAGCCAATATTTTGATGAATAAAACATGAAATTTAAATGTGGAAACCAGATGACTCTTGCCTAGAAACTATTAGTTGGGAAGTAGGTGAAAGTAAGTTGGGGAAGTATTTTATGTATATGTTACATTCTATATGTACATAAATACGAGTTACATCACGTAGCAGTTGATTCGCATTCGTTATTTACTTGTAGACCTTGATGGCAGTCGCAGGCGATGGAGGAGACACTGGAGCTAGTGGTAGTCAGCTTTTTACTACCTCAATGGACGTCTATCAAAGGCTGTCTGATTTTGTAGCGGCTCAAGGGAAGCAACTAGCCGATTTCATCGCTTTCATGAGGGAGCACATCGTGGCTATCACACCAGTCCTCCCTGCCACTCATATTACTACAGTGACACCCCATACCACCTGGATTAAGACTGCACCAAGCGCTACTATTACAGGACCTCGAGCACCTGCACCACCAGTGCCAAAGCCATGTATAAACCCCACAACAACCTATTTATCAGAGTTACTGATATTAACTATACAGTAGACAACTACAGTTGGGGACATGTCCATTCCTACACCTAAGCCTTTTGAGGTAGCAGGACTATCGAGGGACTCCAAGCTGGTGAAGGAGTTCATCAGGCTTATGCCAGTGTTTTTTGCTAGAGAGCGAGATTATGAGAAGATTGAGCAGTGCATTCTCTCATAGTAGAAGTTACATATTCTGTTAGGCGTTAAGGACAAGTTACAACCCATTCTCTCTTACTACACCTTAGAGAAGGGTGCAGATGTCTGGTGAAGGACCACAGTGGCGAGTAGAGGTAGTTTTACGTCTTGGGATGATTTCAAGAAAGAGTTATTCAAGTAGTACTTTATGACCTCTATGGTGAAAAGAATGAAGAAGAGGTTTATGGCGTTCAGATAGGCTGAGGGTGAGACTGTGATGAGTTATAGAGATAGATATGGCTACCTCAGACAGTTTGCCTGAGACTTAGCTATGGATAATGCTGATGACACCTTTTATTTTGGAGATGATTTGAGGCAAGATATTGCATGATCAGTTGTAAGCACCGGAGCTAGATTTCTTCTGAAGATGTATGAGCGGGCCCTCTCCCCTGAGATGTATCAGTCGGGTAGAGAGGGGGATGGACGTGCTGAGTTACCGAAGAGAGGAGAAGATTTTGAGTAGAGAGGACAGAGAGGTAAGAGACAAAGGAGAGGAGATAGACTGCTTTAGAGGTGCGGAGCATAGGGCATGTACGTTTGTCCAGTGGCACATGCACCGCCACCAGCCCCCACACAAGATGGTTATGGTAGACTTCCCTTACCTCATCTTGTCACCGGTAATATCTGACACTACCAAAGACTTGATCGCAGCAGCGACGGGGTAGAGGCCGAGATATTTGATTGGGGCAAAGCCAGGCACCAAGACATGTTCAGCCTGATAAGGGTTAGAGAGAGTACTCTGGTCAGTGTAGATCCCTTACATGTTGGAAATGCGGTCAAGTGAGACACATGGCCCAAGAGTGCACACAACCAGTGGCAGCTTACCCACAATAGAGAAGAAATAGAGCCTATATGGTAGCACAACCAGCTTCTGGAGCGACAAGAGATCTCATTGAGGCTGCGATTTCCATTTATAGTAGAGATGCTTATGAACTATTTGAATCTAGTTCTACTATGTCATTCATTACTGGTCACATGGTAGACACCTAAGGTTAACACTTATTAGGCTTAGTGTACACTTGATCTTGAGTACCGCAGCTGGGGATAGGGTTTACCTAAATAGTTTTACTGAGGGATGTCCGAACGAGATAGGTGGGGTAGAGTTACCTGCTGACTTTAGAGTCCTCGTGTTCTTAGAGTTTGACGTGATTTTAGGGATGGATTGGTTATTAGCATACCACACACATATAAACTATTTTAGTAAGAAAATGATATTTGAGATCTCAAAGCATCCGATATTCACCTATAGAGGTAGTCCAGCGAGGACAGTAGGCACTAGAGGTCGACCTGCGATTAGAGAGGAGATATAGGCATTAGTTGCACTATATACAGTGGTAGAGAGTTGGGGACCTAGACTTGAGGATATACTGGTTGTTAGAGAGTATCCAGATGTGTTTTCGAAGGATTTACGTGGTCTACCACCACCACGAGAGGTTGATTTTATTATTGACTTGGTACTAGGCACTAGGCTAATTTTCATATCGCCATACCGCATGAAACCATTAGAGTTAGAGGAGTTGAAGAATTAGCTTAAGGACTTGGGACAGAAGGGATTCATCACACCTTCTATGTCGAAATGGGGAGCACAGGTCCCTTTTGTAAAGAAAAATGATGGTAATTTGAGGCTATGTATTAACTATAAAAAGTTGAACAAAGTCACAATCAGGAATAAGTATCCACTGCAGAGGATCGACGATTTATTTGATCAGCTGAGAGGAGCACGGTTTTTCTCCAAGATAAACCTGCAATCATCAGCTTAGGATCAGGGATGAGGATAGGTCCAAGACAGCTTCTAGCATGAGATACGGACATTTTTAGTTCATAGTCATGCCATTCGGGTTAAGCAATACCCTTGTAGTGTTTATGGATTTGATGCACTGGGTGTTTAGACAATTTCTTGACCATTTTGTGATAGTCTTTATTGATGATATACTATTATATTCGAGGACCAAAGAGGATCACGAGCAAAACCTCAAGGAGATGTTGCAGACCTTGAGGGAGCACAGACTTTATGCCAAGTTTAGCAAATGTGAATTCTGGATTTCAGAGGTCAAGTTTCTAAGGCATGTTGTTGGAATGGCAAGGGTAGTAGTAGATCCGACCAAGATTCAGGCAATTAGGGATTAGCCTGCACCGACATCAGTCACAGAGATTAAGAGTTTTTTAGGTTTGATAGGGTACTATCGTCGATTTGTGAAGGATTTCTCAAAGATCACTTCACCGATTACTAGGTTGACCTTGAAGGACGTCAGATTTGATTGGTTTAAGGAATGCGAGGATGCATTTACTCAGCAGAAGAGATTATTGACTATTGTGCCAGTGTTAATATTGCCAGAGGCTGGATAGAGATTCTTAGTGTACACATATACTTCTCATATGTGTTTGGGTTGTATATTGATGCATGGTAATAGTACGGTAGCTTACGCCTCTAAACAACTGAAAGTACATGAGAAGAATTACCCCACACATGATTTGGAATTGGCAGCAATAGTGTTTACACTTAAGTTGTTAAGACATTATCTGTATGGAGAGAAATTCATACTCTTTACTAATCACAAGAGTTTGAAATATCTCTTCACACTGAAGGAGCTGAACATGAGACAGTGCAAGTGGTTAGAGTTTTTGAAGGATTATGACTTTTTTGTGAAGTATCATCCGGGAAAAGCTAACATAGCGGCAGATGCGCTGAGTAGAATACCAGTTAGAGATGTTGAGGTTGTCAGTTGCCACACGACGCATGAGTATGGGTTACTTGAGGCAGCGGAGACAACATGTTCATTAGAGGTTCTTTTAGACACTTGGGTGATGATTTGTGCACAAATGAGGCTTCAGACCGTGTCGACACAAAGAGTGTTAGAGGGTTAGAGAGCCGATATTCTATACCCAAGAATGAGTTAGCTTAGAGTACTGATTGTACTGACTGGATGGAGATGACAAATCAATGTTTGAGATTTAGAGGTAGACTATGGATACCGTCAGTGCCAAAGTTGAGAGATGAGATTCTTTAGGAGTCACACTGTTCCTGATTCACCGTTCATCTCAGTAGGACCAAAATTTACCATGACATGAAGAGACATTTCTAGTGGCTTAGGACGAAAGCAGATGTGTCTGAGTTCATCAATAATTATGGGATTTGTCAATAAGTGAAGACTGAACATCACAGACTTGGAGGGTTGCTACGACCTTTTCATATTCCATGATGGAAGTGGGAGGACAATTTTATGGATTTTGTTATAGGATTTCTGAGAACCATCAGGAGACATGATTCTATCTGGGTAATTGTTGACAAACTGACGAAGTCTGCTCATTTTCTACCCGTAGCCGAGCATTACACGTTCGATCAACTGAGTATACTATTTGAGCGAGAGATTATCAGGCTACATTGAGTACCATTGACTATCACATCTGACTGAGATGTTATGTATACATCCATGATGTGGCGGAGTATGCGTGAGTAATATGGTACGCGCCTACAGTACAACACGACTTTTCATCCTTAGGCTGATAGGCAAACTGAGAGATTGATTCGGGTTCTCGAGGATATATTATGAGCTTGTGTATTGGAGTTTGGCGATTCTTGAGAGGAGTACCTGCCATTGTGTGAGTTTGCTTACAACAACAATTATCATGCCAATATTGAAATGACGCCTTTTGAGGCTTTATATGGAAGACCTTTTCGCATGCCATCATGTTGGGCTGAGCCAAAAGATTGAGAGATTGTGGGGCCTGAGATTCTTGTTGACCACACGGAGAAAGTCAAACTGATCCGTCAGATACTCAATGGAGCCCAACATAGATAGAAGAAGTATGCATACATATATTGCGATGGCCTCACGTACACTGAGGGTGCCTTTGTACATTTAAATGTTTCCCCTCAGAAGGATCTTCAGAGGTTTGGAGTGAAAGGTAAGCTTACACCGAGGTTCATAGGGCCTTTAGAAAAGTTACGTATGAGCTTTAGCTACCTCAACAGATATCAAGGATTCATCCAGTCTTTCATATCTTGATGCTTCGATTAGCTGAGTCAAGAACAGGTTATCGACTGATAGTGGATTAGAGTTTGATAGACTTGAGCGATGATATTACTTTTGAGAGGAGGCCTATTCAGATCCTAGATCAAAGGGTACAACAGTTGAGGAACAAGTCTATCTCGAAGGTTCTCGTCAAGTGGTAGTTCCATGATGATACGTAACTCATTTGGGAACGAGAATACTATATGATGGATAGGTTTTTGTACCTCTTTGAGTCAAGTAGTAATACTATCTTTAATCTTAATTTCGAGTACGAAATCTCCATTAGTTGGGAGGATTTGTCATGGCCCGAATTTCTAATCTCGTTTATTATTCGTAATCAGGATCATCGACCCCCACCGTGATATATGCATTGACAGAGGCGAGATGGTCGAGATATATGTCGGATTTTTTGTGGTGTATACCTAGTGTGTTGTATATGTGTAGACTACTAAGTCACTCCTACTCATGTATAGGTGTCGAGACATGAGTGGAGACATGCCTTGAGTTGCCTGCCGACGTTAGACCGAGGTATAAAGTGTTGTGGTAAGTCTATTTTGAGTTAGTATAGCATATATAGTGGTTTAAATGTGGCTATAGTTTATTTTTAATTAATTGTAACCTAAGTTAGCATTTTAAAATAATAGCCATGTAATTTGCATCGAGACATGTATTGACATATCTAGGAACCAATTGAGATACTTAATGGTGTTAGTTGGCATGAATTAATGGAGGTAAGTAGGACATGTGTTAAGAGGTGTATCATTAGATATGTCTCGAGATACGTGTGTGTAATTAGATCAATGGTTTTCATTCAACCATATCCATTTCATATATATAATTAGAGATCATTTCATGTAAATCATATATTCTCATTTAGAAAACTTAGAGAGGAAGAAAAGCTTGCTAAAGAGGAAGAAGAAGAAAAAATCAGTTTGAGTTTGTTAAATTAAGGTGTGGGAGCGAGCTAGCTAGTGTACATCAACTAGGTAATCTTTATACTAGTTTATTTAGTTTAATTGGGTGAGTTCATGAATTTGTAGGTATGTATAGTTGTTATTATGTTGTTGATGATGTCTTGGGGTTTTTGAGGTGTTTAATTGTGGAGGTGCCGAAGGCATTTAGGTAGCCTATGTGTGGAGAAAACCCGAAATTCTGATTTTAGAATTCAAGGTTTTCCTGCATAAAGTGCGCTAGGTAAGGCAATTAGCATGCTAATTTTTGTTAGCGCGCTAGATACAGTGATTAGCGCGCTAATGAAGCCATTAGCACATTAATCAAATCCATTAGCGTGCTAATTGCTTGGACAAAATAAAAATCTGCAATTTTTTAAATTTGCCAAAACACTATAACTGAGCCTAATACTCCAAGTAAAGGTTTAAACATATCCAAAAACATGTTATGTGATATAAAGAACCTAGGAAAGGATTATGGGGGTTCGAATACGAAATTTGGAGTATCGAGAGGTCGGTAAAGCTAGGACTTTACATTTTTTGATGTGAGTATGCTCGTTGAACGTTTATTTACATTTCAATTCTAGTTTTAACTTATTTTTTATTCTTCACTCGTTGAGCTTGGTTTCCATGATATTTTGATAAATTGAATTTTTTTGAATCCATTCATGTGCTTTATGTCATTTCTTGTTGTTTTGTAGTAAATATAGTATAAATAGCATGCTATTAGAGATTTGTGAGTTATGAATGACTTTGTGGACTTGTATTCTTTAGAGAATTTTGTGACTGGTAGCATAGCCAATTCTTGGAATCCTTATGAGTCATTTTCTTGGATTTATAAAGTAGTTATAGAATCTAGAGTCTATTGCACTTTGAGTTGATATGCACATGGGGTTAGAGTCCTTGGGGATGTCAACACTCGCGACTATGATGAGGTACATGGGGTTAGAGTCCCTAGGGTTGGCCATATACGGGGTTAGAGTCCCTGATGATTCCGGGTAAGAATCCCTGATGACACTGGGGTTAGAGTCCCTAGTTATATTAGACTGTGCGATGCCACGCACGTCCTATAATGGTTAAGGCTTCACTTATGTAGGTCACAATCGACCAGATCTATATCATAACTATTTAGCCTTATGTCAGTTTCATTTAATTAACTGTGGTATTTCTTAGCATAATTATGGTACTAATTTTTCTTTATTGAACCTATGCTTTTAACTACCATTTAGTTTGTTTTGAAAATCTGAGTGAATTTGTCAACGGGGATTACTGTTACTTTTTGTACTCACTGTTCTTCTTATGACGGTGAGTGCAGAGCCCTCGACGAGCAAACTGGGCAAGGAAAAGATTGGCTACTACCTCTGATGAGCAGCGTACCGCTGCATCGACTTTTTGTAGGTTTCTTAATATTCTTTGTATTATACAGTTTTATTTTGATACACTTTGGGGTTGTATATTGGGTCGAGAGTTTAGTTCCCTGACTTATAATGACATCAAGCTATTTATATTCCATTTTGTTATATATACATGTGATCATTATTTTCCTGGTTTCCATGAACTTATGATTTTTAATAGTACTTCCGCGTAATTTGTTTAGACTTCCATTAAATTTTATAACATTTAATAAGTTTTCAATTAACTATGAAATTCAATTGTTAGTGACAAGTGTTTTATTTATTTTAAACATAAGTAGTTAAGGAGATTTTGATAGAAAGGTTGACTAATACATAGTTAAGTCCTATGTGAATAGGGTTTGGGCTTAATTGTGGGATTAGGTCGGGTGGTGCCATTGATTAAGGAAGGGACCGTCATACCAAAATTTACTAATAATAAATTAGTCCCGAATCAGGGTCAGCGACCTAAGACGTGGCCCGAGAGTAGGTACGCAGTTCTAACACTCGGCTCACAAACTCGAGATGTATGATATTTATTAAGTGATGGATGCCTAGTGTAATGTATGTGTTTATATTATGCCCGAATTTTTGTATTTAGTTTGATTGTTTCATTAATTTGGCACGCGAGCGGAGATATGCCTCGAAATGCATGCCGAGGTCGGGGCACCGGATGCCAAATAGTCGAGAGTTAGTGGGACCACAAATGTGTCGATTATGTGACTAATTTCATTAACCATGTGTATAAAAGTACTTAAGTTAAATTAATTGAATTAATTGATTACAAATTCCTATTGTTAAATGGAAAATTAATGAACCACATAATTTTCTCGAGATTCGCACTAGAATGGAATCTCGTAAGATTTAGGTAGGAATGTGTATAAATAGATAAGAGTTTGTTGAATTGGTAGAAGAAAATGGAAGCTATTGATGAGCATTAAGATGTGTGTGTGCTCTTGATGAAAATTAAAAATATATAAACAAGTCTTAGTGCTTGATTTTAACATGCAGGAAACATAACTTTGAAAAAAAAAATCCGAGGTTAAGAGCTGTTGGAAATTGTGGTTGATGATAGCAAATTTATCAAGTTGGAGGGGAACTCATCAACTAAAGTAGGAGATTCAAGTCCTAGGAACAACTACATACACTAGGTAACAATTCTCATTTTTTTAATTTGAATTTGAAGCAGTTGAATGGGTAATCAAAAGGCTTTTGTTTAAAACTGATTTGAGAAGGTTTTTAAACTTAGTTTGATCAAAATTGAAGTATAGATGAAGTCTTAAGTATTGAATTTCAAAATCTCAAAGTTTGCTCAAAATCGGGTTTTCACTCATATGAAACTGATTTTCAAAAATTCAGTTACATAGACATTTTTTATTTCATAACAAATAGCATTTTCGAATTCCTCTTTTCGAGCTGATAATCTAGCTATTAAGAAGTTCTCAATTTGATTTTGAAATCTAGAGTTTATAGTCTTCTCTATGATGTATTGATCTATCCCTCAATGTTTATATATTGTACTAAATTATTATTGGTAATGAATATGGTTGGGATACAATTTTACTACCAAGGTTTATTTTGATTTTAATATATCTTGAAATTATCGAAAATTTTTTTAATTTCCGTAGCGTGTTGTTTTCAATTATTCGAATATCAAGATATACATGTTGTATTTATCATATATTGGCGAGAGGCTTTGGACTCTAGTTAAGTCTGGCTGGTGTATCATGGCTTAATTAGGGTTTCAGGCCAAGTATCACCTAAATTGGGATAGAGGATGCTACAATATGAACATGTAATTCCACATTAACATTAACTTCTAATTGGACACCAAAATTAATGTGTTGCATACAACAGTTTGTGTCCTATATAAACTACAATTACTAATTAATATAATGTGTCATTACCGTGTATGCATGAATTAATATAGGACATTAATTTGAGTCCAACTTAAATTACAAGTTTGAGCTACTTCATTTAACAAATCCTCGCTTTGGCTAAAACTCACTACCTTACTCTTGCCAAATCTCACACCACCATCCTCAACACCAAGAAAGAACCAAGTCCAATCCAGACTGTTTAGACTTACCAACATTTAGAACCCACTTACAATCAAATTCTTCTTCCTCATGCCTTTCATGACCAACAAACACTTCTAGAATATTTTTGATACTCCACCTCGTTCAAAGTACATCAAACCCTTTAATTCGGAAAGATAAATTAAGTTTTTAGTATAACTCGACACATGTCGAACATCGCAAAGCGTTATGACGCGTCCATCAAATAAGTTCAGCTGAATTTCATCGACTTCCAATATGGATAGTAGAGAGTCGTCTACCATTAACATAATTTTGTCACCCATACAACTTGCATAATTACCGATCTATACCCTATTTACACTACCATGCACTATGGCCCCGCTATCAATTACCTATTCTCCTTTCTGATTATTAATCATATTCTTTGCTAGACTCATAGGATAATTACTATAAGACTTAAGACCAAGAAATTGTCAGCCTCATCACATTCAACATTGAAGCCCTCCTTTGTTGAATCGAAGCTTTTTGTCAAACCCTATACTTTTCCTTTCTTATTCCCGCACTCTCTCCTAAGATGCCTCGATTGATCGCATCTCCACCAGATCACTTTTCTGTACTTCTTAGATTCCTTACTGTCATCTATTAAACATGAGCTTTCAAATGAATCATTATTTTCACCCTTCATTATCTTCTCAACAAATATTAACATGGTAGTGACGAATGCTAAATTGATGGTTTCTTTCTCGTACATCAGTGATAGCTTCGTGTACTTGAACGAAGGCGGAAATGACCAAGTGAGCTTGAGCGCTTAATCCTCATCTTTGATGTGCTATCTCAATTCCTCAAGTTCAGAGACAATCTCACTAAAAGCACTCAGATGATCAGTAATACTTGTACATTTATCTATCTCCATGTGATGGTATCGCTCCTGCAGGTAGAATTGATTTGACATTTTTTTTATATGCATAGTCTTTAATATCTCCGAAAGACCTTTCACCAAAAAATACACCTCATGTTCGAAAGAACATTCTTTGCCCGATTGAGTCTTATCACGATCGCCACCCTCAAATCCAACTATTCACAATCCTCATCACTTTCGTTCGCACGACCCTTCAACACTTGACGTAGCCCAGATTGAATCAATAGATTTTTGACTTGAATATGCCACAAGCAAAAACTTATCTTCCCATCCAACTTCTCCTTATTAAACTTTATCGCACTCTTAAACTTCAACATCTATAAAACTTCACCTTAAAGTGTAACCCCTTCATGTCTAAGTTTTGGCTCAAATACCATTTTGTTGGGACGAATCACCGTGAAAGTCCAATGATCTTAATCATACGAATATACCCAAAATAAACAAACCATAAAGAAAATATGAATATATGGATTTAAGTGGAAAACCCTGGAATCGAAGAAAAAACCACGGGCAAGAAACAAGGTAACCCACTAGAATATGTCAATGAACATTGAAGGAACTGGAAATGGAACATCAATAATATTTCCAGATAGTACTTATGATAATCAGAGAAGTAGCTAATTAGGCTTTACTTCGTACATGGTGGCAATAGAAAATGGATTTCAACTTGGTGAAAGCAAATCCAACAAATTTAAAAGCATCAAGATACATGCAAGTATAATTAACAATGATTGAAGATAACTAATGTTTTGTTAATGGAAATGGCAACTTAACATTAATTCGAAATCTCTCATCTCAAGTCACTAATTCCAATCGAAATCAAATTGTTATAGTTGTCATTGAATTATAGTGTCAAATAAATAATCTCCTACTAAATATTAGTTGGATTGAATTTCATGTATAAGTTTTTTGGATTGAGTTTATATGTTTATGAGCAATTCTCATAAGCTTTAACTCAATCATCAATATCAATTGTTAATGCCCTTTGAGTAATCCCCAAGTTCACCCACCACAAAAAACCCTAAACATTAAATCAAGTACAACAAAGCAAATGAACCCAAACTTGATCACGGTGGTCGTCTAATGAGGGACTGCGAAGAGAGACAAGAGTAGACAATGGCGAGGGACAGAGTAAATGATGACAAGGCATAGAGGCAAGGGACAAAGTAGACGACGACGACACACAGAGGCGAGGGATAGAGCAGAGGACGACAAGGCACAGAGTAGACGGCGGCGAGGGACAAAGCAGACGACGATAAGGCACAAAGAAGACAACGACGAGGGACATAGTAGACAAAGGCGAGGGACGTAGTAGATGATGACAACGAACATATCAAATGACGACGATGGACTGAGCAGACGACCGATAGGGCTTTTGTGGCGACGACGGCAAAAGGCACGAGCTCCGACAAAGAGCAACTCAAACACCGAACACCACCGCGAAAACCCACCAAATCCTATTTCCAAATCTCTTCAAACAACACCAAATCTCTAAAACTAGCTCTCCAATCTCCAACCAACAAAGTCGTGATTGCTCTCGATGGTTAATAGAACAGATTTGGAGAGCGCTGGTGAATAATGGCTGTCGCGGTGAATATTAAGCAGAGATTTAGGGCTTGGGTGAGAGAGAGTTCGAGGAGAGATAGTTGAGGAGCTGCAGAGTCGGTGAAGAGATGAGTTGCTGAGCCGCCGGTGAAGAAAGGAGTTGCTGAGCCGTCGGTGAGAAAGAGGTCGTTCGAGGAGAGAGAGAGAGGTCGTTCGAGGAGAGAAAGAGAGTGTTCGTTCGAGGAGAGAGAAAGAGTTCAGAAAGAGAGTTCGAGGAGTGAGAGGGTTCGAAACACATAAATCTTTCATCGATTGATGCACAAATCTCAAGACGTGATGGACGATTATAAACTACTGAATTTTTTAGTCGGAAATTTGGCCCCACTTTTTAAGAAATGGATTTTAATTCTGTCTCTGACTGTTTTTGTCTCTATTCCATCTCTAACCATTTTTGATTAGAAACGGAATTAAATTTCTTTGCTATTTCTGTTTCTAATTTACATTTTTTTGTAGTGTAAATAAGGAATCATGAACTTAATGCTTTAAATCTGTTCATTCAAGTCAATCATTGATTTAACAAGTTTTTGCGTATTACAACTAAATGAGATTAGTATTACACGCATAGTTGCAAATGTGTAATGTGGTATTTACGTTCCGATTTTATGTCTATAGGTATTGGCAACAATTATAGAAGTAGTAACTATGACTAATCTTTAGGGCATTTCTCGAGTGGATATTCTAGGTGATTATGTTCTAAGTTGTTTATTATATGGCTTCGATAATATTGGCTTAGATAAGGCATGATTTTCACTGATTGTATTGTTATCATATTTCTACAGTGTTGAATTTTATCCAATGGGTAGATTTACAATGATAAGAATGTGGCATTTCCATTGAATTTAGTAAAATTATTGGTTGTCTAAAGGCTATCAACCTATTATGAAGTAGGATTTAATGATTCTAGGATTCTACGTATATTATGATTATAACTATACAGTTTAGTGATATTATGTTCTACTGTTTCAAAGCAATCCAAGTATATTTTATTGTTTAGTGTGGGTTTGTTTAGCTATTTATTTATTTATATTGAATTGAATTTGAATATTGTTTAAGTTAGTTTGAATTTGAATTGTTTGAATTAGTTTAGTTAGTTTAATTATTTAAGTTAGTAATCATAGTTTTTAGTTATTTAATATTTTAATTCTTGTTTAATTAGATTAACTAAATTAATAAAAAAAGAAAAAAATACTTTCCTTTGAGTTTTACAAAATATATGTGGACTCAATATCCCATTTACCACTATTACAAGCTAATAGCAAAATACAAAAAATTATTGTGCACGCTCGACATATGTCAATTTCAAAGCTATTTTTGATACGGGTTCTAGAGCAAACTACATTTCAATTCACTTCTTTCTTCATACTCACCTAGAGTTGGATGTTCTGAAAAAGTTACTTTACTAAACCGTTATTCAGTGAAACTAATAGGAGTGGTTACTACTATACTAGCTCAAATTGACAAGTACATTATTCCTACAAACTTTTTGGTTATGCCATAATTCATCAATGAAGATCCTCTATTAATCTTATGGCGACCTTTCTTAGCCCCTATGCAAGCTGTCATGGATACTCTGAACAAGACAATCACGTTTTTGGTGCATGGCCGAGCAATCACTTTCTCGAATGGAACGAGAGTGGACGATCCTACACTTAAGTTTATAGATGCAGTATAGAATTTAGTAAATTAGTCGAGCCAACGACAGTAAACAAAAGCGCTCTTTGGGTGGCAGCCCATACTCTATCTTTACTTTCAGTAGTATTAGGATTAGTTAGTTGTTTTATATTCTCTCAACTTTTAACTCTTATAATGGGGATATATTAAGAATTTAATTCCACAATAACTCATGTAAGGGGAGTTGATCGAGCCAATTTATTTCAGTATTATATTATTTTCACGCATTAGTTTTATATTAGTTGGCTATTTAAAGTAATGAAAATATTATTTAGTATAGATAATAGTTATATTCTGATAATTTTGAATAATTCTATCTTTTTTTTGGATATATATATGTGATAAATATATAAGAAAATCAATTAAATTCAAAAAATATTTAAAATAAGTTGGCAATTTCCCAGCGATTCTAGTTTTTACTAAAATTTGCTGAGAAAATCGGAAGCAGTGTGCAAAATTTTAAGTGTAATTTTAACTTAGCGATTTGTCACCGATTTGAACTTATAATTATGACTCACTGATCCAATTGTTGAGCCACCTAGGCTCAGTTTCAGCGATTTTTTCAGTGATATCCCATCGAATCCACTTAAACCCTAATTCACTGAGAACGAATATGAGATTTTAAAAATAAAAATCCCATGTCATCAAATTTATCCTTTTAGCACTCACAAACCATTAAAACTTTTCGATCAAGAGATCAGTTTTCAACTAGATTCAACCTTCCAAAGCTTGATTTTAGTGTATTTAAGTGATTCCTAACACAATCTCCACACATTCAACTCAAAAATTTGTTGAGATTTTAGAGTGTAGAGCCTCTTAAGGCTTAAGCAAGAGATTCGAATTAGACCTTGGAGGAGTGTTCTAGAGAAGCGTTTAAAGTTCTAATCTTTAAAGAATAAATTTCAAGAAGGTAATCAATGAAAACCCTAACCTCTTATTAATTAAAATTTTGGTTTTTCATCGATTTTGAATTTTTAATAGTTTAGAAGCTATCTTTCAAAATTTTTACTCTAAATTGATTTGGGTATCGAATGTTTTCAATTATAATACTAGTATAGGAATGGTGTGATGATTCGTTTATTGATATCGAATTTTTGAACTATTCTTCATATATGGTGGATGAATTGAATTTTTTACACAAACTAATTTGAGACTAAGTTTCAAATGAGTTTGGAGGTTTTTTTGTTAACCAATCGCATGATTTAAGTTACTTATAGACGATTTCTTTTTTTCATGATGTTTTATCGATAACTTTCATATGAATTTTAAACTCTCAATTTATAAACAAGTTTTTTGATGAATTTCTCCTTTAGATAGATAAGTTGAATTTTACCAAACACTTTTTCGACAAATTTGGATTTAAATGGTTTTACATGTTCATTATTTTACTCGTAATTATCCAAAATGGTCAGAAGTGGAAAGGGTGGAGGTTCAATGGAGGAGAAAGTAAAGGGGAAGTTAGTTAAGAAAATAAAGAACAAATCTAAAGTTCCAAAACCCAACCCACGTCAATTTGTTTTAACACACCTAGAATTAGACCACAAAGAGAGCCTACTCCACCTTCACCATTTAGCTATAATACTGAGGATAATTATGTAAAAAATAAGGAGGAAGTGAAAGAATTTGAAGAGGATATACTGATGGGGGAAAAAATTATGTACTTGGGAAGGAAAACTTTGTCAATAAAAAAGCCCTTGACAAATTTAGGAATGATTTAGTGAAGGATAGGAAGTTGATCCCGGAGAGGGTATTAATGTGAAAAATTAGATGAAATACAGGCCTAGGATCCTAGACATGATTAAGGCAAGGAACTAGGGACTGTTGACTAGGGACTATAACCACTAAAGTTCGGTGTTATTGCATCAACACCAGCTTACAACCTAGCCAACAATATTATGAGAAACTGAACTTCAAAGCAGCCTTACTTTACTACACTTTCATGGGATTTGGATATTTTAATGTTACCAAAATTACTTATGAGTCGATAAGGAGTGTCATCACAACGAAGAAGAAAATGAACTACCTTTTCCTTTGATGATCACGACTTTTTGTAGAGCGGATCGGCTTGATATCGATGTTCTACTAGAGAAGACCATTATGGACAATGTTATATACAGATATGGAGAGTAAATGGTTAAGAAGAAATCGAGGATAAAAAAGAGAATGCTGAGATAGCCAAAAGAGAGTCAGAGTAGAAAAGGAAAATCGAAGACAAAATGAGGAGAGTTTTGGAGGAAATGTTGAAAGCTAGATTTGATCTGAATATGGAGCAACCTGTTAGGGACTGTGACAGACTATAGATGGAAGAGATAGAGTTGGCCTTCATTGGTACAATTCTGCGCAATCAAGTGACAACTCAGAGAAATAATGAACTGGTGTTCGTGAACCAGATGACCTTAAAATAGAGTATTCATAAGATGGAGCGAACAATATCTAGAAAACACAGACGACAAGAAGGTGCATAGGTTCCTATACCATCTGCACATATAAGGCTACCACGTAATAGTAGTCTTAATTTTCCACGACTGCCAAGTTGGGACTCTTACCTCTATGACCCCGCTGTGAGTTACCACTCCCAAAGAATTGATCCAATGGAGGACGATGATAATGCGACTTCCACACGACATTAATTTCCTTATTTTATTTATCTTATTTGTCTCTGAACGATATTATGTGAGGTCTTCTATGTAACTATGGTAATGGAGATACTTTTTATTTGTAGTTTGCTATACTATGTGCTTTGTGATTAGTGATTTGATACATTTGTTATACAATGGTGATGTTTATTCTAATTTTTATGCACTCTATTTGACAACAATTTTATATTAAGTATATTCTTATATTAATTGTACAATTTATGATTATATCAATTCCTTAATACTTCACATGGTATATTTGTTTTATTGAAAACCCAAATTTATTTTTTAAACCTTGAGGAAAAGGTTTGGAATGAGTTTAGGGGTATTTTAGGTGAAGTATGACAATGATAGCAAAGGACGCAAGGAAAGGAAAGAAAGGTAGAAGATAAGTCAAGAATTGATACAAAGTTCGAAAATATATGATATTCAAGTAAGTTGACAAAATTCTTAAAAATTTCTTCTGACTTCAAGTAATTATGAATCTCAATTTACTTTATTTAAGAAAAGAATGATAATGAAAATGAACATATAATAGATTTTTAAATGAAAGTGATATTTTTATTACCCAAGTGAATTCTATGATTGAAGGAATCAATTTTTATACCCTTTTTAATGAACTTTACTAGTTGATGTATACACCAGATTGAATACCTAGTGTTAGTCATGAGAATTGGTAGAAGATCGAAACAATAGTGCAAGATGAACAAGACAGATTTCTATGAATCTTGTGACACAAAAGCAATTGATTAACTATGTTTATAGTATATGTATAGAAAGCTATTATGCCATATTAAAAGAAGAAATGGGTTAGAAATCGATGAGTTTCTATAAGCTAGAAAAAATACTTTCTTCAACTTTAGTGGACAATGAGAAGTGTTACCAAGAGTTTACAAACATAAAGAGAGTCCTATAGATTCCATAGGAAATTGAGCAATGAATTTATAGTGAAAAAACTATGAAAATGTCCATAAGAAATGGAACATGGACTCAAAACAAAAACAATAGATATATATGATAAAAAACGATTAGGATGGAGTAGAAAAGAATGAGGGATGAAAAAGATGGATGTTCTTAAACTCTTCAAAGAACATATTTAGCTTGAGTGCTTGAAACTAGAGTTGAGTGAAATATTTCTTAATCAACATGTTTAAACGATATATTCATTGGTATCTTGGCAAAATTCCTATTGATTTCGATTGTGGTGCTATTATAAAGTATTTTCTAAAATTAAAATTAATCTAGCAGTTTTTGTATTTTGAGATTCTATACTAGTCATTATAAGCTTGATGCTTGTTAGTGGATATTAAAAAAACATATATTGTGTATTGACCTTGATAATGAATTTTAAGTTCTAAAGGGTGTTGCATTGGGTAGTTGAGTTATCATCAATGGATGTTTCACTTTGTCTAAATCATTCTATTATATCATAATTTCCATTTACTTGAAAATCAAAAATATTTTAAAATCTCTATTATTTAAAGTTAAGATGAATTAGATTGAAATAAATTTATAAAGAATTAAAAGAAAATATGATTAAGAATATTCATTTGCTTGAGACAACAAAGTATTGAGTTAACGGGTATTTGACAAGTCAATAATTAGACATATTTTATAGTATAATTTAGGTTGATTTTAGATTTTAATGATATTACACTAGGTATTCTCTTTTTTTATGATCTCAGGATTTTATTAGAAAAATGTAAAAATGGAAGGAAAAGTGGAAGAAGGGCAAAACTGTCAATTGGATAAGAAATCCAACGATTTGCTAGCGATTTGCATTCGCACTAGGAATCACCACCTAAATCGGCAGCAGAGAAGTGCCTACGAATTCTTAGCGAATCAGAGAATATACTAGAAATAGCCAGCTGAATTGTGGAGCACAAAGTGCCAAATGTAGTGATTAACTTAGTTATTTGTGTACAACCTAGGAACCGCTGATAAATCACTAAGGTCGGTTATGAGTTTTTAGATTAATATGAAGAATTTGAGTTTCTCTAGGATATGTATAGCTTAGGAGACTATAAATTGAACCAGAGAGCTTTGAAAAACGGATTCTCCAAGCTATTTCTCATATTCAAAAAGTATTTTATTAGTTTTAGTTGATGTTTGAAGCTACATTGGAGATTCGATTTATTTAAGAGGTATTTATTTATTTATTTCAATATGTTTTCAATTATATTATTATATTATTTATTTCCAGCATTAGTGAGTAGTTTATCATTCTAAACAAACACAAGACATGTTTATACTTTGGATTGCTATGTAGTTATGATTAAGGAATGCTGAATTTAATGCTTTAAATCTATTCATGCACGTTAATAACAGATTTAACAAGTTTTTTTTGCGTATTACAACTAATGAAGATTAATATTGCATGCATAATTGCTAATGTGTATTGTTGTATTTTGATTCTAAACCTTTGTCTATGATTATTGACAATGATTATAGAATTAGTAACTAGGATTAATCAATAAGGTATTTTGCTGATTGGATGTTCTAGGTGATTGTGTTCTAAGTTATTTATTAATCATCATATTTTGATTTTTATTTGATTTAGATTAGTCATGATTTAACTACTAAAGGAAAATGTTTGGAATCTTGACTTAGATGCTAATACAATGTGGCTAGAAATGAGTAGTTGCATAAGGAGAGTGAGATCAAACGTATTAGGTATATCTAAAGGCTTGGGACCATCAAAGAAGGAAACATGGTGGTGTAACGAGGATGTCCATCAAGCAATTAAGACTAAAAGAGAGATGTATAGGAAAATACCAAAGTTTCAAGATGAAAATGAGTACAATCAATATAAAGAAACAAGAAAACAAGCTAAAAAAGTTGTTAGTCAAGCTAAAAAAAACTTCATGGAAGATCTATATACAAGGTTAGGTGATAGAGATGGCGAAAAAATATATATGTATATATAGGATAGCAAAATTAAGAGATAAAAAGAAACAAGACCTAAGTCATGTAAGATATATTAAGGACGAAAATCAAAATGTTTTAATATGCGAGGATGATATTAAAGAGAGATGGAGAAGTAACTTTGATAGTTTATTTAATGATGGCCAAGTTGATACTATAATAGATGAAAACCCACACTAAGAAAGAAATGTAAACTATACACACAATATTAGAATTCGAGAAGTTAAAGAGGCATTTAAAAGAATGAAAATAGGAAAAGCATGTGGCCCATACCCATAAAGGTTTGGAAATTTTTAGGAGAAATTGGATTAACTTGGTTAACAAAACTTTTCGATAAAATTAAAATATCAAAACAAATGCCAATGGATTGGAGAAGAAGCAGGTTTGTGCCAATCTTCAAAAATAAAGGAGACATTCAAAGTTGCTCAAACTACCGGGGAATTAGACTTATGAGTCACACTATGAAACTTTGGGAGAGGATAATTAACAATAGGCTTAGGAGAGAAACAACAATATCAAAAAACCAATTTGGCTTCATGCCTGAGAGGTCAACTATGGAGACGATTTTTCTTGTAAGACAATTGTTCAAAAAATATATAGAAAAGAAAAAAGATTTTCATATGGTATTTGTAGATTTAGAAAAAACATATGATATGGCCCCTATAGATGTTCTTTAGTGGGTTTTAGAAAGAAAAGGAGTGCATGCTAGATACATAGACACTATTAAGGATATGGAGTAGTAATGAGTATAAAGACATTTGGAGGAGCTATAAAATAATTTCCTATTACGATAGGACTACATCAAAGATCGGCTTTAATCCCATATCTATTTACTTTAGTTATGGATGAACTAACTAGTAATATTCAAGTGGATATATGATGGTGTATGCTATTTGCAGATGATATTGTCTTAGTGGATGAAACAAAAGACGGAGTGAAAAGGAAATTATAACTCTGGAGGAATACATTAGAATCTAAAGGCTTTAAGTTGAGTAGGACGAATACTGAATATATACACTGTGAGTTTAGGAACACTTGACATCGAGATGATAGAGTGGTAAAATTAGGAGAAGTATAGTTTCTAAGGTGAACCATTTTAGATACCTTGGATCAATTATACAAAATGATGGTAATATTGAGAATGATGTTACACATAGAATTCAAGCTGGATGGAAGAAATGGCGGAGTTCAACGGGGGTGATTTGCAATCGAAATGTTGCTACTAAGTTAAAACATAAATTTTGTAGGACTGCAATTATGCCAGCTATGCTCTGTGGAAGTGAATGTTGGGGGTAAAACAACAATAATTACATAAAATGAACGTAGCAGAAATGAGGATGTTTAGGTGGATGTGTGGTAAAACTCATAAATATAGAATAAGAAATATAAAAATTCAAAGACAAGTAGGAGTTGCACCAATTGATAAAAAGATTAGGGAAGGGCAGTTGCGGTTGGTTGGTCACCAGCAAAAACGGCCTATAAATGCCCATACTAGAAAACTTGACTCAATAGAAACTGTAGAAACTCGACGAGGTAGGGGTATACCAAAGTTAACATGGGATGCATTAATTAGGAGGGATTTGAATGGTTTGGAAAGCTCACCATCAATTGCAATTAATCGAGCATAATAGAAAAGCTTGATCCATGTAGTCGACCCCAATTAATTTGGGGCTGAGGTTATGTTGTTGTTGTTAGATTAATCAAGATTTTCATTGAGTGTTAATGCTATGGTATTTCTATGGTGTTGCATTTTAACCAATAGATAGATATACAATGATAAGACTATGGCGTTTGTTGGGTTTTAGGGTTCATACGCAGCGAAAAATTCAAAACAAAATTTGAAAAACCCCAACAGGATCGAAAATTAGTTCCATTAAACTAAATCTACGAAAGTAAATCATATCTTATTATGTGATTTCCTTTTGATTGTTCGATTTTCAAGACGTTCAAGTGCGCATCCTCTATCTGAAATCCACACGCGAACGATGATCACAATTTGGAGTGCTAGCCCCAAAAGAGATTGAAAACATTTTTCTTTCTCTCCCTAAATCCAGAGAACTCAAAAATTGTAAAACAAAAAATCTTATATCGGTTTTAGGGTTTCACCCTTTATTTATATTTATAGATAAGCTCTCACTTAAAATCCTATTCGTAATACAACTATTGTATTTAGGCAGTTTAAGCAAATTACACAAACGCCCCTATTAATAAGTTATCATATAACAAATCGTAAGGGCTTTTATGTCATGAATTTTATCATATAAAACTCATTACTCTAGACCAATTGAAATTGTGCAAAGCCATTCTTTTTGTGCGACCTAATAGTTTCCTGCGACGTTAGAAGTGAACCAAAAACTATTTTCATACATAAGTCATAAGCGGTCTCTAGCAAGGCATTATGACTACCCAAGTAGCATGAATATCAACATCGATACAACCTAACTAATAACATATATCATATCATTTTGTCATGCGATATCATTTGATAAAACATAAGGCATGGAAAGTCACCTTTAATGTTTAATCGTATTAGTCTCGATCTTTAGGTAAACTGAAAAATATTCAAGTGACATTGATCATATCAATTCACATAGACTTGGCCATTATCAGTCTATCTTATCGAGGGATCAACTGATATCTCTCAATGTGAGAGTGACAAATTCTACCTTGATTACACACCTTTACATATTATTCACACGGTAACCAATCACAATCTTTATAATTTTCCGGTTAAAGACAACATTTGATTGTGTCAAATTATCATTCTCCTAATATTGAAGTCTATGGTAATCACAAGTCGAAAGACTAAATTATATACCTATCATGAGTAACACCTATGACTTAATCCATGTGGTGTTCTCATAGCGGGTCAGTCCAGTACCTTATTTCCTAACAAGTACTCATGATCTAGATTCGTATCCTTATACGCATGATCATCACATGACCATTAATCAAGATTCATAATAGTCTTAATTTATTTTGGTTCCCAGTATAATGACTGACTAGGGACATTTAGGATATTTCAACAAATACCCATGAATCTTACTATAAGGTAAACATGCAATTACTTATACTAAAACAACAAATAAAACCTCTATTTTATTAACTAAAATTATAAGATAATCAATGTTTGTAGATTGTTCTAGGGCACATGCCCTAACAAATTTTCCATTGAATTTAGAAAAATCGAGGGCTGACTAAAGGCTATCAACTTGTTATGAAGTAGGATGTAATGAATCCGAAATTCCATGTGTTAGGATTATAACTATATTACGAAGTGATGTTATGTTCTAGTGTTTGAATACAATCCAAGTATATTTCATTATTTGGTGGGGGGTTTGTTTAGATGCATTTTTGGATATTTATATTTATATTAAATTTTAATATTTGTTTAATTTATTGTGCATTAAATTGTTTGAATTAGTTTAGTTAGTATAGTTAATTAAGTTAGTAGTTATAGTTCTTAGTTATTTTGTATTTTAATTCCCTTGTAATGAAATTAACTAAACTAAGAAAACAAGAAAAAAATCGCTTTTCTTTGAAGTTAGCAAAATCCCTGTTGAGACGATATCTCATTTACCACTACTACAAATAATAGAAAAATACAGGAAACCATTGTGCACGCTCGACGCATGTCACAATTCAGTGATCGCAATAAATGGTTCAACCTATGCACCAACTTAGCAAATCTTGTTTAATTTATGACCCAAAGTCATCAAAAGTTTACACAAATTTATCAAGATCAAGTTAAGACTGATGCTTTCATCATTGAGTTGAAAATCAATTAAGTCGAATGAATTTGTAAAATTGATTAATCAAAATGAAGCAATCACTTAACCTGTACCTACTAATCAAGCACAAGAGAATGCTTTGTTTTTTTAACATAAAGAAGAATCACACATACCAGATAAGATATCGAAATAAGGTAAAAAGAAAAAGAAAATATGAAAAATAATATAAGAAGAAGAGATGATGACCATTGTCAATCCCATTAAAGAATTGATTGCAAAACAATTAAGGCTTACACCCTGTCTTGAAAGACTATAGCTATGGTACTTAAAGAGATTAGAAGCTGATGAAAGATCTCTAAATGCTTTTGAGGAAGTAATAAATGAAAATGTAAAGGAAGAAAATATTCCACATAACTTCACACAATAGGTGTATTCTACTTCTTCCATTGCATAATGATTAGCTATTGCTAGGAAGGAAAAGGAGAATGAAGACATCCTTATAGTGTTTCGGAAAGTAGAAATTGATAAACCTGTAATGAAACCAATAATGCAATAATCTAAGTATGATGAAGTTTTGAAGGAATTTACTGATTTAAAAGATAAATCTTTAGAAGAATCTAAAGAACACTTAGGAGAAAAAGTGTTAACCTTGATAAAGAAGAAAATACCAGAGAAATATTTTGATTATGAATTGTTTAGGATTCCCATTACAATAGGGACTATTTCTATTGAAATTGCTATATGTGATCTAGGTGCATCAATTAACGTGAAGTCCCTTTCCTTTTACGAATCATTAAAAATAGGTTCGTTGATAAATACACCAATCAATCTTGCTTTAGCCATTAGAACAATAGTTAAAGTAAACGATTTCTTAGAAGATTTTTTGATAAAAGTAAGTGACTTAGTATTTTCAGTAGACTTTTATGTCATGGAAATGTGATATTCAATATCCCTTGATATTTTACATATGCTGTTATTGAGACATTTTCTTATAATTGCTTATAATGTGATCAATACTAAAATTAATGAAGTTAATGTAGTAAATATAAATAATGATAACAACACTCCAAATGATAAGAAATATGAAGGAACCTCAACTAATAAGAAAATTACTCAATAATGCAGAATTAAGAATACGTGAAATGAAAAAATCAATTATTAAGTCGCCGAAAAAGCCTAATGTGAATAAAAAGAATAATAAGAAGAAAATGAAGGAAACTCAACTAATAAGAAAATTACTCAATAATGCAAATCTTATGCTAATACATTTCTTTCTTCATACTCAATTAGAGTTGGATGAACTTACATCTTGAAGAGTTCAATTACCAGATTGTTAGGGCATGTGCTCTAGGTCAATCTACAATCATTGTTTATCTTATAGTTTTAGTTAATAAAATTGAGGTTTCATTTGCTGTTTTATTATATGTGATTGCATGTTTACCTTATTGTAAGATTTATGATTATCTGTTGAAATATCCTAATGTCCCTAGACAGTCGTTATACTGGGAACGATAATGAGTTAAGAATAGTGTGAATCTCGATTGATGTTCATGTGATGATCATGCATATAAGGATACGAATCAACATCATGAGCTTAATTAAGGAACAATGTACTAGACCGACCCGCTATGAGAACACCACACGGATTAAGTCATAGGTGTGTTGAGTTTTGGGGTTCATACGCAACAAAAATTACAAAACAATTTTGACAAAAACCCCAACAGGATCCGAATCTAATTCAATTAAAAACGTTTAAACCATGAAAACTTAATCATACCTCGGTCGCAATATACCTTGCTGAAGGTTGATCGATCTCTAAGGCGCTGCCAACGAGGAACGCCATCTACTAGCAGTCCACACACGAACGGCGGCAGAGATTCGAAGTGCTAGCTTCGAGAAAAATACCAAACCTTTTTGTTTCTCTCCAAAATGATCCAGTGCGTACCGGAAAACACTAATTCATTTCTGAAACGAAAATAAAGTTTCGTTAATCCTTATTCTTGTATTCTAACTTAAAGCTTCTATTTATACAACCCTTGTATATAGACGGTTAAGTAAATTACACATATACCCCTACTTAAAGAAGTTTAAGTGTAATACACCACAAAGACGTTTCTGTCATGAATTTTATCATATAAAATTCATTTTTCTGAACCATCTTAAAATCTCGCAAAACCATTCTTAGTGTGCGACCCAATAGGCTCATACAACATTGGCAGTGTACCAAAACACATTTTGGTATACAAGTCATAAGCGACCTCTAGCAAGACATTATGACTACCCAAGATGTACGAATATCAAATCGATATAACCTAATCAATAGTGTATATAACATCCTTTTGTCACACGATATCCTTTTGATCAAACATAAGGCATGGAATTGTCATCCAACATGTTCAATCGTATTACTCTCGATCTCTAGGTAGACTGAAAACATCCAAGTGACATTGATCAATATCAATTCACTTAGACTAGGCCTTTTACCAGTCTAACACATCGAGGTATCCACTGGATATCTCTCTTTATATGAGAGGGAAAAATCCTATCTCGATTGCACAACTTCATCACATTGCTCACACAGTAACCAATCACGACCTTTATAATCGTCCGGTTAAAAACAACGTTTGATTGTGTCAAATCACTGTGTTCCTAATGTTGAAGTCTCTGGTAATCTCAAGTCAAAGGAGCTGAAAAATATACCTATCATGAGAAACAACTATGACTTAATCCATGTGATGTTCTCATAGCAGGTCGGTCCAGTACTTTGTTCCCTAACAAGTACTCGTGATCTTGATTGATATCCCTATACGTATAATCATCATATGATCATCAATCAAGACTCACATTAGTCTTAATTCATTATAGTTCCCAGTATAATGATCGACTAGGGACATTTAGGATATTTCTGTAAATACCCATATATCTTATTATAATGTAAAGATGCAAATTAATTATAATAAACAACAAATGAAATCCTCTATTTTATTAACTAAAAGTATTCATAAAGACAGTTAATGGATTGACCTAGGGCACATGCCCCAACATCTCCCACTTGCACTAGGGCCAATCATACATGCATCTAATGCCTAATGATCTAACATGACCATCATGTTTTGCTTATGGAAGAGCTTTTGTCAATGGATCCGCAACTTTGTCTTCAGTAGGTACTCTGCCAATCTTCACGTCTCCCCTCTCAATAATTTCTCTAATGAGATGAAAACGCCTGAGTATATGTTTGGATCTGTGGTGACATCTAGGTTCCTTGGCCTGTGCTATTGCCCCGTTATTGTCACAATACAAACAGACAGGGTTAGCAATACTTGGAACCACACCTAGTTCGAAATGAACTTTTTGATCCAAATCGCTCCTTTCTTTGCATCGGACGCCGCAATATACTCGCTTTCACATTTGTAGAATCCGCCACGCCTCTCTTGCTTCGAACTTTTCCAGTTTTACTCGCACCCCCATTCCAAATAAACACATATCCAGATGCGATCTAAAATCATCTATATCGCTTTGAAAACTTGCATCTATGTAACCATTTACAACTAGGTCATTTTCAAAACCTCCAAAGACCAAGAACACTTCCTTAGTCCTTCTTAAGTATTTAAGAATGTTATTTACTACTATACAGTGACTCTCACCAGTATCTGACTGATATCTGCTTGTAGTGCTCAAAGCATATAATACATCAGGTCGAGTGCATAACATGGCATACATGATAGATCCAATAGCTGATGCTTATGGAATCTTATTCATACAGTCTCGCTCATTGTTTGTCTTAGGACATTGAATCTTGCTGAGACTTATGCCATGAGACATTGGCAACAATCCTCTTTTAGAGTCTTGCAAACTGAACCTACTCAACACCTTGTCTATGTATGCACTTTGACTTAGACCGATTAGCCTCTTAGATCTATCCCTATAGATCCTTATCCCTAGGATATAGGTGCATCTCCTAAGTCGTTCATTGAGAAACACTTCCCTAACCAAGACTTGACATTCTGTAATGTTGGGATGTCATTTCCAATGAGTAATATATCATCAACATACAATACCGGAAAAACAACCACACTCCCACTGACCTTCTTGTATACACAAGGCTCATCTTCGTTCTTAATAAAACCAAAATCCTTGATTGCTTCATCAAAATGAAGATCCCAACTCCGAGAAGCTTGCTTTAATCCATAAATGGATATTTGAAGCTTGCATACCTTCCTAGAATTCTCAGGATGTACAAAACCTTCAGGTTGTGTCATATACACGTCCTCAAGCAGCTTTCCATTAAGAAATACTATTTTTACATTCATTTGCCATATCTCATAGTCATAATATGCAGCAATGGCAATTAAAATTCTTATGGATTTAAGCATGGCTATCGGCGAAAAAGTTTCATCATAATCAACACCTTGAGTCCGCTCAAAACCTTTTGCTACATGTCTTGCTTTAAAAGTATGCACTTTGCCATCCATGTCAGTTTTCTTCTTGAAAACCCATTTACATCCAATGGTCTTACCACTTTCAAGTAAATCAACCAAGTTCCAAACTTGGTTATCATACATGAATTGTATCTCAGAGTTCATGGCACTTAGCCATTTATCTGAGTGTGGTCCATATATAGCCTCCTGATAAGTGGTGGGCTCATTTTGATCCATAAGCAACACATCACGACTATCAGTAATGAGAAATCCGAATCTCTCTGTCTCATGTCTTACCCTACCAGATTTACGTGGGCTTTGTGTCACTTCGGAGGTTCAACCGACTCGAACGTTGTTGAACTTCCAAAGAGCGGTTCGATGTTTATCTCGTGATTTTTGAACTTCTTCGAGATTTATTTCTCTCCCACTAGTGTCTTTTGAAATAAACTATTTTTTCATAAAGGCACCATACCGAGCAACAAACACTTTGTTCTCAGCGGGATTATAAAAGTAATATCCTTTTGTTTCCTTAGGATACCCCACAAATAAACACTTGTCAGATTTAGGTGCTAGTTTTTATGAGAGTTGTCGCTTTACGTAAGCCTCACAACCCCAAATCTTAAGGAAAGACAAACTAGGTATCTTCCCGTACCATATCTCATATGGTGTTTTATCAACCGCTTTAGAAGGAACACGATTTAGAGTGAAAGCTGCAGTTTGTAATGCATAACCCCAAAAGTATAATTGAAGATCAGCATGACTCATCATAGATCGAACCATATCTAATAAGGTTTGATTTTTCCTTTCAGAAACTCCATTCCATTACGGAGTTGCTGGTGGAGTCAATTGGGAGACAATCCCACAATTTTTAAGATGATCATCAAATTCTTGGCTCAAATATTCACCTCCTCGATCTGACCGAAATGTTTTGATAGTTTTACCAAGTTGAATCTACACTTCATTTTGAAACTTTCGAAACATCTCAAATGATTTAGCTTTATGTTTCATAAGATATACATAACCATATATGCTGAAATCATCAGTAAATGTAATGAAGTATTGATAACCTCCTCTAGCCATTGTGTTTATAGGACCGCATACATCAGTATGTATTAGACCCAATAAATCACTTGCCCTTTCACTGTGTCCAGTAAAAGGACTTTTAGTCATCTTTCCTAGTAAACAAGATAAGCAAGTTTCATATGTTTCTAAATCAAATGAATCTAGAAGTCCATCTTTATGGAGCTTCGTTATGCGTTTCTCATTTTTGTGCCCGAGACGACAACGCCAAAGATAAGTTTGATTCAAATCATTTGACTTGAATCTCTTTGTATTTATGTTAAAGACCGAAGTATCAGTGGACCTTTTCATGCTTAGAATATAAAGGCCATCACACAAATCAGCATTTGCATAAAATATGCCTTTACGAGAAATGGAACTTCTATTATTCGCAATAATAAAATCAAAACCATCCATATCCAAGCATGAAATAGAAATGATATTTCTGCTTAAGGCAGGCACAAAATAACAATTATTTAAAGTTAAAATAAGTCCATTAGGTAAGACTAAGTCATATGATCCAACAGCCAGGGTTGCAACTCTTGCTCCATTCCCTACGCGGAGGATGACTTATCCTTTATTCAACTTTCTACTTCTGGTGAGTCCCTGCACATTTATACAAATGTGAGATCCACATCCGGTATCTAATACCCAGGAATAACTAGTAGATAAATTAATTTCAATAACATAAATACCTGTAGTAGTAGTCGCACTACCCTTTTTCTTTTTTAGATCTTGCAGATAGAGTTTGCAATTTTTGAACCAATGTCCAGGTGCATGGCGAAATGACAATTTCCTTCCTTTTCTTTTGGGTGTTTTGAAGCAAGAACAGGCTGAGGCTTGACTTGTTCCACAAGCTTTGTGACAGGTGCAACAACAGCCTTGGCATCTATAGCCTTGCCTTTGCCTTTCTTCTTCATTCCCTTTCCCTTTTGCACCATCAACACATTACTAAAGGGTTTATTGATATTTTGTTCAGCAAGCTTTTGAGCATCAAATGCAACTCTGAAATTGATTTCTCCATATTATTCATATTGTAGTTCATCACAAATTGTGAGTAACTCTCTGGTAATGAATTCAAGATCAAATCCGTAGCCAACTCTTGGCTTATGGGAAATCCGAGTCTATCAAGCTGGTCAACATAACCCTTCATCTTCAGAACATGAGGACTAACTGACGCACCCTCAGTCATCTTGCAAGAATGTAGGTTCTTGACTGTCTCGAACCTTTCTTGCCTAGCTTGTTGTTGGAACATTTCCTTCAAATTACATGACCATCTCGTAGGCTTCCATTAGTTACATGTCCTTCTGAAGTTCAGGAACCATAGTGGCTAGCATAATACATGCAACATCAGTAGAATCGTTGACATGCTTATTATGCGCATCCTTCACAGCTTTCGTAGCATTAGCTGGTGGGTCCTTAGAGATTGGAGCATCCAGGACATACAACTTGCGTTCATGCTTGAGAACAATTCTCAAGTTTCTGTACCAGTCAAGAAAGTTAGTCCCAGATAGCTTATCCTTCTCAAGGATAGGTCGCACTGACAGGGGATTATTGTTACTTGAAGAGGCCATTGAGCTACAATAAAGATTATGCAAAGTTTATTTTAGTATAGAGTAATAGACTCCCACTAAATTAACAACCCTCCTAAAACATACTATTTATTTAGGGGACTAAAATCCATATTTCACCTAATTCTATGACAGCTATGGCATGAAACACAGAACTAGATTATTTAGGTAGGTAACAGTTACCAATTACATCTTATGTAATTTTAGATACTTTTATGAGATACGGGACATCTTATGTCTTATCATGCTTTTTATCTCATCATGTGCCTAAAGTTCAAAACTATTTTGATAGCTTTATTAAGTCGGACTATTTTAAACATTAGGTAACTCTTACCCAACTTGTCTCACCAAGATAACATAATACACCCAGCTATGGCTGAAACTATATTAGTGTGATCGAGGCCTTGACAAGTGTTTGAAATGGATGGCACGAGACTTAAAATTTAATAGAGGGATCTTATTTAGTTTTAGTGATTTTATGTAAAGAATGAAATATCATATATTTTATTGATTTGTTCAATCACTAAAAAATTTGGAAATTTTTATACTGTTCACTAATAAAAGAATTTCCGTCAGTGGACAAGGGAACAGGGGGCAGCGCCCCCGTTTTTATTTTTTATTTATTTTTAGGAGACGAATTTCAATTCCAAAAATTAAAATTCGCTATAGAAAATCATATTTTTTGCTGATTTTATTATCTTAAATTAACCCCTTAATTTATCCGAAATTAAGTCAATTAAAACATTTTAATTAACCCGGGACCACATCTAACTAATCATCTTATCCTAATCCAATTAGGACTTAAGATATTTGAATCCTAGCATATCACCAATAACAAAATTCTCGATATTTATCTCCTATCCAATAGGGATAACGAAACTGATTTTGCTAATATCTCATAATCTAATTTGTTATCTATCTCTTATCAAATAGTAATTTCATAACAGAATAGATATAACGAGATAAATAAAAAATTTCAAAAAATAATTATTTGCGATTTTGGTCCTCATCCAAATAATCACAAACATGTAATTGAATCATGAACTACTATCCCAATCGAACCTAATCATATTAGTTTCGAATTAATATTAAGACTTATACAATTTAAGAAACATAAAACAATGTAACCTAAATATGCATGAATTACAGAGATTTCATCCATGCATCAATACACGAAAAATAAAGATTATACCTAATGGTGTCATGGATCACAGAACACGAAATTCAATTCATTAAAATTATTCAAATTAACCTAACATGGTTACTAGCATTTACGAAACTGATTTCAATTAAATCACGAATATATGTATCATATACACAAAACATGATAATAAATCTCACTGAAAAATTATGAATATCACATATACATCAACTATTAACATGCTTTCAATCATATATCATGTATATATCAGAAGAAAACATGCAATGAATTTAATGGAATCGAACTCGAAGGCTCTCATACCACTATTGAGTTTTGGGGTTCATACGCATCGGAAATTTCAAAACAATTTTGATAAAAACCCCAACAGGATCCGAATCTAATTCCATTAAAAACGTTTAAACCATGAAAACTTAATCATACCTCGGTTGCAATATACATTTCTGAAGGTTGATCGATCTCTAAGGCGCTGCCAACGACGAACGCCCTCTACTAGCAGTCCACACACGAACGACGACCGAGATTCGAAGTGCTAGCTTCGAGAGAATACCAAACCTTTTTGTTTCTCTCCAAAACGTTCTAGAGCGTACCAAAAAACCCTAATTCGTTTCAGAAACGAAAATAGAGTTTCGGCCCTTAATCCTTTTTCTTGTGTTCTAACTTAAAGCGTTAATTTTACAACCCTTGTATATAGACGGTTAAGTAAATTACACATATACCCCTACTTAAAGAAGTATAAGTGTAATACACTACAAGGACATTTCTATCATGAATTTTATCATATAAAATTCATTTTTCTGAACCATCTTAAAATCTCGCAAAACCATTCTTAGTGTGCGACCCAATAGGCTCATACAACGTTGGTAGTGTACCAAAACACATTTTGGTATACAAGTCATAAGCGCCCTCTAGCAAGACAATATGACTACCCAAGTTGTACGAATATCAAACCGATACAACCTCATCAATAGTGTATATAACATCCTTTTGTCACACGATATCCTTTTGATCAAACATAGGGCATGGAATTGTCATCCAACATGTTCAATCGTACTACTCTCGATATCTAGGTAGATCGAAAACATCCAAGTGACATTGATCAATATCAATTCACTTAGACTAGGCCTTTTAACAGTCCTAACACATCGAGGGATCCATTGGATATCTCTCTTTATATGAGAGGGACAAATCTTATCTCGATTACACAACTTCATCACATTGCTCATACAGTAACCAATCACAACCTTTATAATCGTCCGGTTAAAGACAACGTTTGTTGTGTCAAATCACTGTGTTCCTAATGTTGAAGTCTCTGGTAATCTCAAGTCAGAGGACTGAAAAATATACCTATCATGAGAAACAACTATGACTTAATCCATGTGATGTTGTCATAGCGTGTCGGTCCCAAAGATACTTTATTCCCTAACAAGTACTTGTGATCTTGGTTCGTATCCTTATACGTATAATCATCATATGATCATCTATCAGACTCACACTAGTCTTAATTCATTATAGTTCCCAAGATAATGATCGACTAGGGACATTTTGGATATTTCTATAAATACCCATGGATCTTATTATAATGTAAACATGCAAATTAATTATAATAAACAACAAATGAAATCCTCTATTTTATTAACTAAAAGTATTCATAAAGACAATTAATGGATTGACCTAGGGCACATGCCCCAACAAGGTGTTACTCATGATAGGTAAATCATTTTGTAATTTGACTTGAGATTGCCATTGACTTCAATATTAGGACCATAGTAATTTGTCACAATCAAACGTTGTCTTTAACAAGATGATTATAAAGATTGTGATTGGTTACCTTGTGAATAATATGTGAAGGTGTGTAATCAAGATACAATTTCTCACTCTCGTGTCGAGAGATATCACTGGATCACTTAATATGATAGAGTGATAATGGCCAAGTCCATGCAAATTGATATGATCAATGTCACTTGAATGTTTTCAGTTTACCTAAAGATCGAGGCTAGTACAATTGAACATTAAGGGTGACTTTCGAAGCCTTATGTTTAATTAAAGGATATCGCTCGACAAAATGATATGATAAATGTTATTCATTAGGTTGTATCCATTTTATATTCATGCTACTTGGGTTGTCATAATGCCATGCTAAAAACCACTTATGAATTTTGTACCAAAATGATTTTGGTTCACTGCCAATGTCGCATGAACCTATTGAATTGCACATAAAGAATGGCTTTGGCGCAATTTCAATTGGTCCAGAGTAATGAATTTTATATGATAAGAATTGATGACATAAATGCCCTTTTCGATATAGTATATTATAACTTATAAATAGGGGCAAATGTGTAATTTATTTAAACTGTCTTAATACAATAGTTGTATTACAAATAGGTTTCTTTAAGTGAGGGCTTATCTACACTTATGAATAGAGGTTGAAACCCTAAAATGAAATAAGATTTTCGTTTTTGATATTTTCAAGTTCTCTGGCCTTTGGGAAAGAAAGAATAAAACATTTTCTATCTCTCTTAGGGCTAGCACTCCAAATTGTGTTCGCTGTTCATGTATGGGTCTCCGATAGAGGACGGACATTTGAACGTCTTGGAGATTGAAAATCAAAGAAGAAATTCATGGCTTAAAGTATACTTCACTTTTATAGATCTAGTTTAATATAACTTATTTTCGATCATATTATGGTTTTTATAAATTTGTTTTGAATTTTTCGCTACGTATGAACCTAAAAAATGAAACACTGGTGTCACAAAATAGGCTAGATTATATGAAACGTTTGCATATTTTATCCGATGTATATTTGATATGTATGTGAAAACATAATCTTGATTAATGTATATATGATGTAAATATAGATTATGTGATATTTGTTATCAAGAATTAGTTTTAAAGCATGTTGTTAATTCATGTATAGTGATACATACTCATGGTTCGATTCAATGATAGAATTCCTGTTTTGAATATTTTAATTAACCTATGTTTTAATATTGAATGATGCGAAATTTGCACATGGTAGAAGTTATGTTTAGGTTAATGTGCTTCTAGTGTTGGTACATAGTTCGTTTTGTTTAATAATTATGTATGTCTCTATGATAGAAATCATGATTATGTTAATATGATTAATTTAATATGATTCTAGTATTGAATGCATGGTTAATCTTTCTTTCTTGATTTAATTGCTTGTTTTGTATGGATAAGAATCGAAATTGGTTTTTGATCCTATATCTCATTGTGTTTATCTGTTAGTATATTCCTATTAGATAGGAGATAAACTTGTCATTGGATAAGAATAACTAATCCCAAAAGATAGATGAGATATATAACAAATTCGTATTTGATAAAAATTCAAATTATCTTAAATTCTAACCGGATTAGGATAAGATATTAAGTTGAAGGTGGGCCCGAGTTAATTAAAAATGTTTTAATTGAAATTTTTTAGAATTAAAATAAGGGGCAGTTTTGGCCAATTGGATTGACAAAAAAATGAGAAGTTTTAGGCGATTTTCAATTTTAGGACTGAAATTTGTTGTCAAGAAAAAACAATTATTGTCAATATTCGTAAAATTTCTTAACTTGTTTAGTAATTGTACGTGCATTGTAATATGTGATATTTACCTCGTTTAAATTATAACCACTAAAACAAATAAAAAATCCCTCTTCTAAATTTTAAGTCAAATGCCATCCATTTTTAAACACTTGTTAAGGCCTTGATCACATCAAAATGAGTCTGTCTCCACAGAGAATATTGTGTTATCTTGGTGAGGCAAATTGAGTAATGGTTACTTTACTGTTTGAAATGGTTAGACTTGATAATGCTATCGAAACGGTTAAGGGATGTAGGCACTAGATGATATAAAACATACTAAAATATAAGATGTCATAATCTCATAAAAACAACTAAAAGTTACATATGATGTAATTGGTAATTGATACCTACCTAAATAACCAATTCAAAGTGTCATACCTTAACTGTATTAGAAATAGGTTAAATACGGATTTTAGTCCCTTAAATTAACATAGTGGGTTTAGGAGGGTTGTTAATTTTGTCGGAGCGTATTCCTTTATATTAAAATTAACTTTTGCATAATCTTTGTTGTAGATCTATGGCCTCTTAAAATCACACAAATCCCTTGTCACTGCGATCCATCCTTGAGAAGGATAAGTTGTATGAGACAAACTTTCTTGCCTGGTTCAGAAAGTTGAGAATTGTTCTTAAGCATGAATGCATGTTGTATGTCCTGGATGATCCTATTCTTGAGGAACCATAAGTAAATGCTTTAAATGCCGTGAAGGATACACAAACTAAGCATGTTAATGACTCAACTGATGTTGCATGCATTATTTTGGAAACCATAGCTCCTGAACATCAAAAGGACATGGAACTGATGGAAGCTTACGACAAGGCTATGATGCTGAAGGAAATGTTCAAACAACAGGCTGAGCAAGAAAGGCTCACGATAGTCAAGAACCATCATTCTTGCAAAATAGCTAAGGGTGCATCAGTTAGTCCTCATGTTCTGAAAATGAAAGGTTATAAACCATCTTGACAGACTTGGATTTTCCATAAGCCTAAAGTTAGCTACAGACCTGGCCCTGAATTCATTGCCAGATAGGTATTCACAATTTGTGATGAACTATAACATGAATAACATGGAGAAGTCTATGCGAGAGTTGCATTTAATGCTTAACACTACTAAGCAGAATGTTAAGAAACCCATTTCCAATGTGTTGATGGTTTAGAAAGGAAAGGCTCTAAAGAAAAATGGCAAATGTAATGCTAAAGTTGCCAAGGCTGTTGTGACTGCCACAAAGCCTGTGGAACAAGTCAAACGTAAGGCTACTTTTACTTCACAATCCCTGAAGGAAAAAGAAAGAGAAGGAAATTGTCATTTATGCCATGTACCCGGTCATTGATTTAGAAAAAGAGGAGTACTGCGACTACTGCTTCAGGTATTTACATTATTGAAGTTAACTTATCTACTAGTGATTCATAGCTATTGGATACCGGATGTGGATCTCACATTTGTAGTAATGTGTAAGGTCTCACCAAAAGTAGAAAGCTAAAGAAATGAGAAGTCACCCTACAAGTTGGAAATGAAGCAAAGGTTATTGTGTTGGCTATAGGATGCTTTAAGTTGAACTTACCTAATGGACTTGTTTTAGTTTTAAATAATTGTAATTATATCCCTACCTTAAGCAGAAACATCATTTCAATTTCATTTTTGAATTTGGATGGTATTAATTTCATTATTGCGAATAATAAATGCTCCATTTCTCGTAAAAACATTTTATATGCAAATGTTGATTTGTGTGATGGTATTTATATTCTAAACGTGAAAAGGTCCACAGATACTCCTATTCTTAACGTAAATACAAAGAGGTTTAGGACAAATGATTTGAATCAAAGATATCTTTGGCATTGTCGTATTGGCTACATAAATGATAAACACATTTCAAAACTCCATAAAAATGGACTTTTACATTCATTTGATTTTGAATCATATGAAACATGTGTATCTTGTTTACTAGGCAAGATGACAAAGAGTCCCTTTAACGGTCATAGTGAAAGAGCAAGTTATTTATTGGGTCTAATACATATTGATGTATGCGGTCCTATAAACACAATGGCTATAGGTGGTTATCAGTACTTCATTACTTTCACTGATGATTTTAGTAGATATGGTTACGTGTATCTCATGAAAAATAAAAGTGAATATTTTGAAAATTTTTGAACGTTTCAAAATGAAGTGCAAAATCAACTTGGTAAAACTATTAAAGTACTTTAATCAGATCAAGGTGGTGAATATTTGAGCGAAGAGTTTGATGATCATCTTAGAAACTATGGGATTCTCTCACAGTTAACTTCTTCAACAACTTCATAATGGAATGGTGTTTTTTAGTAGAGAAATCAGACTTGACTGGATATAGTTCGATCTATGATGATTCATGAAGATCTTCCTATTTCCTTTAGGGATTAAGCCATAGAAACTGGTGCCTTTACACTGAATCGTGTTTCTTATAAAACTGTTGATAAAACACCAAAAGAGATGTAGTTTAAGAAAAGACCAAGTTTGTTTTCTTAAGATTTGGGGTTGTGAGGTTTTCGTATGATGAAAAATAGTAGATAAATTATCAGCCAAATCTACCAAATGTATATTTGTTGGTTATCCTAAAAAAACTAGAGGATACTAATTTATAATCTCGCTGAGAATAAATTGTTTTTTACTCGGAATGGTGTCTTTATCGAAAAAGAATTTATTTTAAAAGCCAACGATGAGAGTTAAGTAAGTCCTCAAGAAGTTCAAGAACCAGAAATAAACACTCAACCACCAGTGAGAGATCAACAAAGTCTTGAACTAGTTGAACCTCAACAGGTATAACAAGGCATGTGTAGGTCTGATAGGGTAAGACATCAGACTGAGAGATTTTGATTTCTTACTACTGATAGTAGTGAGGTGTTGCTTATGGATCAAAATGAGCCTAGTACTTATTAGGAAGTTGTGTCTGGCCCTGAGGCAGATAAATGGTTTAGTGCCATGAATTCTTGTATCTGCAATCAATGTATGGTAAAACCAAATTTGGAACCTGGTTGATTTACCAAAAGGTGGTAAAACTATTGGATGTAAATGAGTTTTCAAAAAGAAAACTGACTTGGATGGAATTGTGCATACTTATAAAGCACAACTAGTAGCAAAAGGTTTCGAATAATATCAAGGTGTTGATTATGATGTGACTTTTTCTCTTGTAGCCATGCTTAAATCCATTAGAATTCTAATTGCCATAGGCGCATTATTACTATGAGATATAGAAAATGGATCTCAAAATAACTTTTCTAAATGGAAACTTAATTGAGGACATGTACATGATACAACTTAAAGGGTTTTTTCATCTTGAGAATTCTAAAAAGGTGTGCAACCTTCAAAGAACTATTTATGGATTAAAGCAAGCCGCTCAGAGTTGAAACCTTTTTTGTATGAAGCAATTAAGGAATTTGGCTTCATTAAAAATGAAGATGAGCCTTGTGTATACAAGAAGGTCAGTGGGAGCGTGGTTATTTTTTTGGTACTGTATGTTGATGATATATTACTCATTGGAAATGACATCCTGACCTTCCGGAATGTCATTTCTTGGTTAGGGAAGTATTTCTCAATGAAGGAATTAGGAGATGCAACTTACATCCTTAGGATTAAAGATCAATATAGAAAGATCTAAAAGGTTGATTGGTATAAGTCAGAGTGTTTATATTGATAAGGAACTGAATAGATTTAGTATGCAAGACTCTAAATGAGAGTCATTGCCAATATCGCATGGTATAAGTCTCAGTAAGACTTAATGTCCGAAGACTAATGATGAGTGAGAGCGCATGAATAGCATGTTCATGTGCTATTGGATCTATCATGTATGCCATGTTATGCACCCGACCTGATGAATCATATGCTTTAAGCGGAACAAGCAGATATCAGTCTAATCCCAGTGAGAGTCACTAGATAGCAGTAAAGAATAAACTTAAGTACTTGAGAAGGACTAAATAAGTGTTCTTATTTTATGGAAGTTTGGAAGACAAGCTTGTTGTAAATGGTTAAACATAGGCAAGTTTTGAAACTGATATAGATGACTTTATTTCAAAGTCTAGATATGCGTTTACTTTAAATGGAGGCACAGTGAGCTGAAAAAGTTTGAGGCAAGAATCTGTGGCAGATTGTACAATAGAAGCTAAATATATTGCAATGTCCAATGTAGCTAAGGAGGCAGTTTGGATCAAAAAGTTCATTTCTGAACTTGGTGGGGTTCAGATTATAGCTAACTCCGTTTGCTTATATTGTGACAACAATGGGGTGATAGCACAGGCCAAGGAACCAAAATCACACCATCGATCCAAACATATACTTAGACGTTTCATCTCATTTTAAGAAATTATTGGGAGGGGGGATGTGAAAATTTACAGAGTTCTTATAGAAGACAATATTGCAGATCCTTTAATGAAGGCTCTCCACAAGCAAAACATGATGTTCATGTTAGGTCATTAGGTATTAGATACATGAATGATTGGCCCCAATGAAAGTAAGAGATGTTGGGGCATGTGCCCTAGGTCAATCTATAAACATTGTTTATCTTATATTTTATTTAATAAAATTAAGGGTTTCCATTTGCATTTTTATTCTAAGTGATTGCATGTTTACCTTATAGTAAAATCCAAGGGTATTTGTTGAAGTATCCTAAATGTCACTAGTTGGTCACGATACTAGAAACTATAATGAATTAAGACTAGTATGAATTTTGATTGATGGTCATGTGATGCTCATGCCTATAAGAATAGGAGTCAAGATCATGAGTACTTGTTAGAGAACAAGGTACTAGTTCGACCCACTATGAGAACACCACAAGGATTAAGTCATATGTGTTACTCATGATATGTATAACATTGAGTCCATCGACTTGAAATTACCATAGAAGTTAATATTAGGAACATGGTAACTTGACACAATCAGAGGTTGTCTTTAACCGAACGATTATAAAAAATGTTATTAGTTATCATGTGAATAACATGTGAAGGTGTGTAATCAAGATTGAATTTGTCCCTCTCGTATAGAGAGAGATATCAGTGGATCCCTCGATATGTTAGACTGATAATGGCGAAGTCCATGTGAATTGATATGATCAATGTCACTTGGATTCTTTCAGTTTACCTAAATATTAAGACTAGTACAATTGAACATTAAAGGTGACTTTTCTTGCCTTATGTTTAATAAAAGGATATTGCACGACAAAAGGATATGATATATGTTATTCATTAGCCTGTATTGATTTTGATATTCATGCTATTTAGGTAGTTATATTTCCTTGCTAGAGATTGCTTATGACTTGTGTGCCAAAATGGTTTTGGTTTATTGGCAACGTCACGTGAACCTATTGAGTCGGACATAAAGAATGGCTTTGCGCAATCTCAATTAGTCCAGAGTAATGAATTTTATATGGTAAAATTCATGACATAAAAGCCCTTTTTGATTTGTTATATGATAACTTATAAATAGGGGTATATGTGTAATTTGCATTAATTGCCTTAATAAAATAGTTGTATTACGAATAGGTTTTTTTAACTAAGGGCTTATTTACACATATAAATAGAGGTTGAAACCCTAAAATGAATTTAAGATTTTTATTTTTTGTTATTTTCAAGTTCTTTGGACTTTAGGAAAGAAAGAAAAACGTTTTCTCTATCTAGCACTCCAAATTGTGGTCATCGTTCGTGTTTCGATTTTTGATAGAGAACATGTTGGTTTTTGGGTTCATATGTAGCGAAAAATTCAAAACAATTTTGAAAAACCCCAACAGGATCGAAAATAAGTTCCATTAAACTAGATCTACAAAAGTCAAACCATACCTTAATCCATGATTTCCTTCTATGATTATTCAATCTCCAAGACGTTCAAGCGCTCATCCTCTAACAAAAATCCACACACAAATGGTGACCATAATTTGTAGTGCTAGCCTTAAGAGAAATAGAAAACATTTTTTTTTCTCTCCAAAAATCCAGAGAACTTGAAAATAGCAAAAACAAAAATCTTATTTTCTTTTTGGGTTTCAACCTCTATTTTTATGTTTAGATAAGCCCTCACTTAAAATACTATTTGTAATACAACTATTGTATTTCGGCAGTTTAAGTAAATTACACATACGCCACTATAAATAAGTTATCATATAACAAATTGTAAAGGATTTTATGTCATGAATTATATCATATAAAAATTCATTACTCTAAACCAATTGAAATCACGCGAAGCCATTCTTTGTGTGCGACCTAATAGGTTTATGCGACATTGGCAGTAAACCAAAACCATTTTGGTACACCAGTTATAAGCGGTCTCTAGCAAAGTACTATGACTACCCAAATAGCATGAATATCAAAATTGATACAACCTAATGAATAACATATATCATATCCTTTTGTTGTGCGACATCCTTTGATTAAACGACACGGAAAGTCACCCTTAATTTTCAATCGTACAAGTCTCTAAAATTGCACTACTCCTATGTCATCTTTTTTAAAAAGACGTCCTTTTGATTCTTATGAGTCATGTAAGAGTGCATTCGATGCACTCAAAGACTATCTCATCTCTACTCCTATTATTCGAGTTCCCAATTAAGGAGCTACTTTTCGAGATCATGTGCGATGCTAGTAACCACGTTGTGGGAGATGTGCTTGGGAATTGACTCAGGATTGCTTCACATGTCATATATTATACCTCTCGAACTCTTGATCCTGCGTAACAGAAATACACCACTACCGAGAAAGAGCTTCTAGCTGTCATTTTTACTTTAGAGAAATTCTTTCCTTATCTTTTAGGTATTAAGGTGGTTATCTATTCCAACCATGCAGCCTTAAAGTACTTAATGGCCAAAAAGGAAACTAAACCCTGTCTCATTCGATGGGTACTCTTGTTATAAAAGTTCGATATCGAAATTAAAGACAAAAGTGGTGCTTAAAATCTAGTTGCTGACCATCTCAGTCGCATTGAGAATGGTGAAACACTTTTCCCTCTTCGAGATAATTTCCCTGATGAATATTTATTAGTCATTTGTGACGAACTCCCTTAGTTTACGAATTTTGTTAATTACCTTGTTACACAAGAGTATTCACATCACCTTACAGGAGCCTATAAAGACAAAATTCAAAGCGACTCTAAACACAATGTTTGGGATAACCCATACTTATGGAAGTTTTGCTCATATCAGGTAATCCATCGATGTGTCTCCTGGACTGAGACACAATCTTTCTTGGCATTCTATCACTCATATCCCTACGGTAACCATTTTGATCAATGTACGACATCTATCTATGACTTATAGAGTGGTTTCTATTGACCCACCATTTTTTATGACTTTTACTTATAAGCCAGGACTTGTGCTATACGTGAATCGACTGGTACCTTGGGGCACAAGGATCAAAATCCACTGACCTCAATCCAATTCTATGAAATTTGGATGTTTGGGGCATTGATTTCATGGGGTCATTTCTACCATCACAAGGGTTTCTCTATATCATATGGGTGGAAGTTAAAGACACACGAACCAATGATTCATCAGTGATATTTGATTTCTTAAAATCACGGATTTTTTTTTTACTCTTGGAGTTTTACGTGCTTTGATTAGTAATCGAGGTACTCATTTCTGCAACCGTATGGTTGAAAATCTCATTCTTAAGTACAATGTTACACACCGTACGGTTACGGCCTACCATCCTCAGACGACTAGCCAAGTGGAGTTGTCAAATAGAGATATTAAATCTATTTTGGAGAATACCGTAAATGCATCGCAAAAGACTACAGTATGCTCCTTGACAACACGGTATGGGCTTATTGAATGGTGTATAAAATGCCAATCAGAATGTCACTTTATCGTTTGGTCTTTGCTAAATCTTGCTATTTGTAGGTCGAGTAAGAGCAAAAGTTGTCGGTCGAGTAAGAGCATAAGTCATTATGGGCTATCAAATAGCTCAACATGGAACTCGACATAGCCAGTTAAGAGAGAAAGTCGAAACTCCAAAAATTGGAGGAGATCCAGAAAAATGCCTACGAGTGCGCTCAAATTTACAAAGATAAAACCAAGGCATTCCGCGATCGTAACCTATCTCGCAAAACTTTCAGTGTCAGTCAAAATTTTTTGCTTTATAATTCTAGATTGAATCTTCATCTAGGGAAGTTAAGGTTACGATGGCTCAGACCACTCGTTGTTTCTAACATTTTTGGCCATGGGGTAGTTGAGATTAGGAGTATGGATTAAGGGAAAGTTTTTAAACTGAATGGGCACTGATTAAAGCCGTTCTACGAGAACTTCCCATAGCTTGAGATCGAGAATGAAACTCTAGCAGTTGTAAAGTACACTGACTAAAAGAGTCTAACAAAGTCGAGCCAACGACGTTAAAAGAAGTGCTCTTGGAAGGCACCCTGAACTTCTATCCCTTGTCTTTTTGATTTTCTATTTTCATCATTCTTGTAGTATTCTTATCATTATCTCTTTGGAGAAATTTCACAAGTGTTGCGATCTCTATACAGCGCACGGAATTGTGAGAGCTCGTTATCGCTCCCTCGGTTCATCACATTGTTCCATACCCATAGTTAGTCAAACCGGGATTTGGTAAGGTTACCAAACTTTATTTTTTTACTTGCTATGCGTAAATATGGGGATTAGTTTTAGTTTTATGGATGAACCTGTATCATTTACTTACCTCTATATCTATCATGTTCTTTCATCCTCTAATGTATTTTTATGTGAACAACTTAATTTGTTTTGAACCTTGAGGAAAAGGTTCGGAATAAGCTTAGGAGTACTTTAGGATTTGTGGATCGAGTTGGATGAATTTCTTTGGGAAAGACCACACGTGAGATCGTTTAAGTTTTTTAATTATATGCGGTTATATGCGGTTGAAGGATGGTAATGGTGGTGTTTATTACCTCTTATTCTCTCATTTCTTCCATTTCTTTTCCCTTCATACATCTCTTTCTCATTTCATTAGGAGTCGATACACTTTCATGCATTTATTTAATATAGTTTTCATTATTATTATTGTTTAGAGTCATCTGAAACATTATTTCATGCCTTTGGTTGTAAATGAGTAAACTATAGTTGCCTCATTAACTTGAAACTTAGGGAAAATAAGGAGAAACATTTACTCTAACCCATAGAGTGGCATTGCTATGATTTCACATTAGGGATTTAGTATGAGGGTTAAGCTTTGGGCTAGGTACCAAAGGGGGTAGATGGTCAAAACAGTGCAAGTAAAAAAAATTAGATTTCTAAGGTGCCAAAACGAGGATGTAACTCACTCAAGACTGAATTCAAGTGACTAAACCACTTTTAGGGAAATGATTTAGGCCATTTTTGAATGAAAACCCTAAGCCTTAAGCCTACTAAAAGTAATTTCCCTAGTTAACCCATTTTGGGCCAGCCTAACTTTTATTTATTTCATATCTAATGTTAAATTCATTAACATAGCCTAATATATCCCTTTACCTAGTTAGAAACTAGTCTTATACTTGAAATCTTTAAAAAAAGACATGAGGGGAAAAAATTAGAGAAGTACAAAATTTTTATACACTTAAAATAAAGGGAAAGTCATGATTAGAGAGTCCCACCTAAAACGACATTCACAGGAAATATAGCAGGGAGCTGGGTGGTTGGAAAAAGTGAGGACTGCACATATTAAAAGAAAAATGAATTTAAGTACATCATAGTAACTTTCATGTCTCATAAAAGCCTTTGAAAGTCAAAGTTTTAGTTTTCCAATATTTTATATTACCATTTTATCATTTCCTTGGTACCCTATCCTTGCCATGCTACAACATATTAAACTCCAAGTAATTCCCATTAGTGCTAAGTCTACAATAATAGAGAGTGTGGTTGCATTTCTCGCCTATGATACCTTCAAAGAGTTGAGGCGCTATTTTTACGGAGATTGTAATTTTGTGTACTTGAGTGTATATACCAAGAAAACTTATGAGTAGTTGATAGTCTTTGTCTTGATCGAGTCTAGGTCCTTAAAGTATAATCTTAATTGTGTTTAGATTGCGGTTCTAGGAATATAATAACTCTGAAATTTCTTGAGTGGCTCGTTAATTTTGCAACTATGTAAACAAAAGGAACTCCATGAACTTGAAATCGACTATAGGGTTAGTTAAGTTAGTGCATAAATATATTAGGAGTTTTGTTTTTTTCTATTTTGTCATTTACACCTTTGCTCGGGACGTGCAAAGTTCTAAGTTTATGGATATTTGATAAGTCGTTAATTATGTAATATTATATTGGTTATTTATATCTTTTTTTAATGTTAAATCTCCAAAATATTAGCATAATTTTCCTTATTTATCATTTTTAGGGTTAATGTAGTACGTGGTTGAATTTGAGTCGCAAAAATATGCAAAATATAATATTTGTATGCAGTGTGATAAGCTACCAGAGAATCTGCCTTGAGTTATGTACTTTATAGTAGATGAAGTGATTGAGAGCGACCAAAGAGACGCAACAAGGGACACACTTGAGTCACACAATCTTCACTGCCATTAGATCAAGCTTTGGACAACTCACTCATAATCATAAATAACATCACAATAAAGTAAATAAAAGACACAAATAAATACCTCTGGAATAAATACTTTAAATCTTAAAATCTTCTCCAAAAGCAACGGAGAATAAAGCAAAAAACTAAAACGATAAAAATGGCTCATGGAGCAATGAAATATTAATCTAAGTATTGAAGGGCAACAAATTCCTTAGCCTTAGGGTCGTAATAATAGTATTCTAGGTAGTCAATATCGCAAACTAATTCAAACATCACGTAGTTATCTAAAATTCTCAAAATCTTTCCAAGCGATTCCTCAGTGATTTAGGTTTAAGTGGAATTGTTGGGAGAATCCTTGGAATTGTTCTTTGTTTCCACATCCTTCCATAAGTCATATTACCAAAGAAATTCACATTTTTGAATTACAATTCTATTTGAATACTTTAAGATCATATTTCAAGTTACAACGAGATTAAAACCCATTTTCAACTTATAACGGAGTTCTAACGACTTTTAACAACTCAGTTAACCCTTTAAAATCTTCCAAATCACTTTTCTCATTTCCTATTCTTAAACAAGTTTCCAATTTTGATCCTAAACCACTTAATTCTTTTCAAAATCAACTTGCAAACTTTTTTTGAATCCCCAATTGGAATTTTAACCTAATTGATAATTTTCCACTTTAATTGGATAACTAAGCCACCACACTATGTTAAGAACTTCAATTAAGGTATCAATTTGGCTTATTCATAAAATGTTACAAGTTAATCGGCAAGGAATCCTGAAGAAGAACCCAATAGACATAATTTCCAACTTGTCTCAATTTCCATCAAAACAAGGATTTAAAACTATCGATTTCATCAATCAAGTACATTTTCCCCTTTTTTCATAATTTCTTCATTTATTGAGTATTTTGGAAGTATGGGCGGCATTGGCCGAGCCTAAACTCGCCATTACGAGCCTCCCCTACACTGATATTGCCTTAAGTATAACCTTGGGCGTAGTTTGTGGACTTAACAAGGTAGTGCTCTGCTTTGCAAGGCACGACATTACTTAAGCAAGGAGTTCCCTTCCATAGGTAATGAAAACCATGCCTAAGGGTTGACTTGGGAAGTGCCTTGGCACTGCTTAAGGTCTTCCCTAAGCTTAACGATAGCTGCAACAGCTTATGCAACATTGCAACAATGTTGATGCTGTTTTTAATTTTTAATTTTTTTTCTTCTCTTTGATTAATTGATTAAACGACTCCACCGATCAACCCAAACCCTCCCCATCAATCCCAACTTCCAAACATCACTCGTACTTTCTCCATTACAACCTCACAATCATCATCTCAAAACTCAAATCTGAATCCAAAAATAAAAAACAACACTAACACAACTCAATACAACAAAATTAACTAGATGAAATGGGGCCAAGAAGGTTTTGATGGAAGGAAACCCATAGTGAAGCCAACTGATTAGTTTAAGAGTTTAGTTTAAGAGTTAGTGAAGCACTCCACATTTGCTTAGCTATACAAGTCATAGATTAGCCAATCTTTTATTTGTTCCTATACTTCATTATCCTAGGTTAAATCATTATTGGATAGTTATACCCCTTCTAGATTTTCTTCAACTTCTGTTGCCTAATTTTCAATGGCTCAACATCAAGAATAGGAAGCCATGGCTTTTTAGACCCCTAATACTCTCTCATCCTCACCATTAGTTCCTCGTAATTCACATCCCTATGCATCACCAACCTCGTCTCCACTCTGACGTACCGCAGCCACCCGTCATATGACCATGACATGATGCTCATGCTAAAGCTGCATAGCAGTTTTATTCTTGTCGCATCCTCTGCTCTTTCCGTCGGCGCCGCTGCTTGTAACTCCATCCATCGCGGCGCCGATAGGGTTTCTAACTTAAAATGTTAAAAAGCCAAGGAATTCACAGAGAACACAAACAAGGAAGACTAATTCGAATACAAGGATGATGAATTTCGATGGAGAGTTGATTCTAGTGTGGAGGAGAAGATAGGGCAAAAGAGAAATTTTAGAGGAAAGGAGAAAACGTGGAAGATGGAGTGATGTAGTGATGCACGAAGATGGAGAAGATGGGGGCACTCAAGATGAGGGTAAATTTATAATTCTTACTTACTTATGTTTGCCTTACAAAAAAACAAGGGGTGAGTGTCTTTCAGTAAAGATGGAATGGAGTGCTTTGGTAATACGAACTCTTAACTAATACTTCAAAAAAACATGACTCTTATCTCTAAGCCAGGGTGTAGCTAAGCTAATAACCCAACCAAAGAGGCCCATAGTTTATTTAACATTGTAAATCATTTGGTTGGCAAATCAGAAAAATGTCCTTAATACAAATCCTCTCTTCTTCACCACCCCAACTACCCTTCTAGTGAGGTCACCATTTTTCATTATATTTTCATCTTTATCTTTTTAATTTAGACCCAAATTAAACCATAGAAAAAATCAAAATTTCGTTGAAAATTTAAAAAATTTCGAATGCTATCCGAAACACGCGGACACTGTGTCTAAACCTCAACTTGACTCTATTTGCATCAAATAGAGTATAATACACTAAGTAGGCATGCGACATGCAAAAATAATATTTTAAACTTGTGATCTCTGCAAAATAATGCGTGGGTCCTACCTCAAATATTTAAACTCCAAGTAAAATTTGAAAATAATTAATTAGTCGCTTAATCAAGTTTTTGAAATTCTCGAATTTCGCAGACATTGATTTTAAAAAGGTTTTTTTAATGTTTCAGGATATTAAGAACAATTAATTAAACTTATATCAAATACAACACACAAATAATAAACATGAACCTATACCAATGTAGACACGACGAGAACCGGATAAAACTTCCCTAACTAGGATTGGATAAGATAATAGCATTTCAAGGTAAGTGGGGTTTGCTTTATTCTCAATCATGTCTTGATATTAGTTATTTTAGAACTCACGTAGCAAATTTTGATATTTGTTAGAATCTATTTGTACACTCTTATTAATCATGCTTGTTATATCGTTTGGATTCTCATAACATGAATGCTTGTAGAACTAATATCTTGATTTTTATGAATGCATGCTTACTCATTGAGTTGGAGGTCCATGTCATGACCCAAATTTCTAATCTCATTTTATCCATAATCTGCATCACTATACCATGATGTGGGGCCCACATCGTGCACTGACCGAGGCACGTGGCCGAGGTATATTTTAGTTTTATTTTTGTCTATTCCAAGTGTATTGTATATGTTTAGACGTACTAAGTCACCTCTACTTGTCATTTATAGTCTATGGTTTTTATGAAAATCAAATTACAAGCCTAAGTTGAATAATAAAAATAGCATGACCTTATATCTTACCTCGAGATACGTTCCACAACTTATCCTATGGATCATGTGTGAGAATTGCGCGTTAGATAAGATGAATTAGTGAAGAGGTAGGACTTAATGAAGATAATTAGATGCACCTAGAGATGTAGAAAACACATCAAAAGGAACTAGAAATTATAAAAGGTACACTTTGTGTCTCTTTCCTCATTTGCATGATTTGAAACCAAAAATTCAGAGTTAATTGTAGGCTAGAATTACTCAATTAAGGCTACAAAGTGAAGGAGATTCATCAACCAAGGGATAAAACAGACCTAGGAATCCATAACAACTTTAGGTAACGTTTTAAACTCATCAATGCATTTAAGATTAGTCCATCTCAAAGTATTAGTTATGTTTTTTTTTATCAAATTTAAGCATTGATTTGGATTTGAAGTTCTAAATTTCTAAATTTAAAGGTTTTGGCCAAAGTTATGGTTTTAAGCATGAAATTGATTTTGCTAAATTCAAATTTATAAATTTACATTTTTACAAAATCAAACCTCATATTTGAATTCCTCATGAGATTCTTATAAGTTTGTTATAAAGAAGTTCAAATATTGAATTTGTTTTATAAAGTTATCTGATTTCAAAGTATATGATGTTATTAAGTTTTCAAGTCAAAATGCATGTTTAATTTCAATGGTATGATGTATATTATTGATTAAATTATTCATCCATGCTATTTTTGAAGTGGTGGTACCCCATTTATGGGAGTTTTGGATGATGGGAATGGCTTAGGTAGGATTTGGGGTGACAACCTCAAATTCTGACTTGCAGAACTACAGATGTCAACTCATTAGAACATGTGTTTAATGAGGTTGCAAATTTGACTAGTTTTGGTAAAATTGTCGTATCTCCCTTGTTTTAACTCTATTTTCGACATTTCTTATATTCTCGGTGAGCTAAGAGAGAGGAACAATCTAGTACATGTGTTTTTTAAAATATTAAGTCATCTTCTTCGTTCAAAATGAGCTGAAAGTCATGGATTGTGCGAAGGGACTGGTTTGATTGGTATTTTGAGTCATTTTGATTTCAATTAGTTTAAACACTTAATAAGGGACTAAAACACACCTAATACAACTTAAATTGACACCATGAACATAGGAGTTCATGTTGGGTTCAGGACATGAGATTTGAGGTGAGCGACGGTTCGTTTAGCTTTAGGATTTTGTGCATTTTAGGTAAGTAAACCTATTACGACACTTCTCTCCATTTCATTCCAATTCATTATCTGTTGTAGTATATTTGACTAAGTTATCCCTTGTAATCAGATATCGTGACTTGTGTGTTGTGTCTACTCATTTGAGGAGTTACTTTATCATGATATCTATTTTTTCATTGACTCCTTGAATCCATTCATTTGTGATCTATTCCCTTGCTATTTTAAATGATATATGAGTTCCATAGCATACTATAAGTGTAGATGAGTTTATGAACGAACTTACAAACTTGTATTCTATTACTTGTGCTTAGCTAAACAAACAATTTCCTTGTTATCTTATTCCGAGTCATTTCTTGTGAATATGAATGCAGTCCTTAAATCTAGGGACCATTGCATGATACTTAGATGAGTGACACACGGGATCACTAAATGTTGGGGATGTTGGTACTCACCACTAGTGTTGCACGACACATAGGGTAATGGGTCCCAGGGTAGTCGGCAAGGATATAGCACTTGCGAGAGAGCTCACACCCCTAGACTGTGGAATAATAGGCTGATGCAATGAAACTCACCCCGATTGAACCTAGATCATTACTACTTAGCTCATAATTAGTCTCACTTTGTTTAGTCGCAGTGTTTCCCAGCATATTCTCATTTTAGCAATCGTTCGCTATCTATATGTTTTTAGATACCTTTTGTTTATATTTGGGAATTTGGATAAGGGGCTTATCAGGAACTTACTTACTGGACTCACTATCTTGTTTGTTGATGGTGTGAGTGCAGATCCCTTGTGTAGCAGGATAGGCAAATAGAAAATCGATGACTATCTCTGAACCTTTCGCGTATTGCTTATCATACTTTAATAGGTTTTCATTTATATTGTTTGTATTACATGATGTATATCTTTTACCTACTTTATGGCCATATATTGGGTTGAGGGATTGGTTCCCTAACTTGAAACGTGTTTAGTACACCATTTTTGCCTTTTTTGATATATATACAAGTGATCACTATTTTCTCGGTGTCCACACTTTGGAATTGTTAATTTAAGCTTCTACAATCTATTTAAGACTTCTCCTAAAACAAATGAGTTATTATAAATATATAATTAACTCTGAAATTTAAAAATATCTAGACTTGAGCTGTACTTATCCTTAACATGAATAACAAGAAGAATAGGACAAAAAGGACGACTAATTCTTTTTTAAGTTGTACGTATCTATAATTGGAGCTTAATGACATAATTAGGTTGGATAATGCCTTGTTTAGGGAAATGGGCCGTCAGTGGCTGGTAAACATAGGTTCCTTCTTCTATTATATTTTGATGTGTATAACCATTCAGATTTCATTAGTGTTCCTTTGATGTCCTTCATTACAGTTTAGGTTTCCTTTAGATGAGTCATGTAGGTGTTGGAGCATAAGTGTGGCTTTGGTGTCTTTCATAACAGTTCAGGATTATCCTTTGATGAACTACGTATGGTCACGCTAGTTGAAATATATAATTTTCAATTATCTTGATTCTATGAAATTCTTGTATTAATCTAATCTTGTTGAATTATCATTAATATGCATCAGTTATTCTATCTTATATTATATAGTATATTCGTTTTTTATTTATTCATGCCAGAAATGATAATGGGTTTCTTAAAAATCAGATTGTTGCACGTTAGTAACTATTGCACAAAGTATTACTAAGATGATTGAAGGTAAAACAAGCTTCTGCTTTACTAAGCTCGTTGGATATTTTGCTGACAACACTTCTTCCCCTTTAGGTACCTTAACAACTGCTCTTAACAAAGGAAAAAATGTATGGTCATTGTGTAGGAGATCTCTTTTCCTTGTGTGTGGATTTGAATTATATCTATCATTTGGTTTTTTAGACGTTTTATGTAATAAAATAGGGGATTTCATATAGGTAGTTGCTTGATCCCATGGTTTTTCGTTTTAGTTGGTTTGTAAGTGATGTTGGCTGCAAGTATAAAGGCTCAATTGTAGCAATAGTATGACCGATTACGTTGATTATGGATATCTTCATCAAGAAAATGTGTATTGCACTTAGTGGTACTTAATTAGAATTACTCTATTGCTAAGGAAAGAAATCCTTTTCAATTTTGTTTTATAACTAAAGTAGTCTATTATAACAAATCAATGTAACGTCCATTTAAACTCTTATATTAAGAATGTCTTAGTTCACAACTTCACATAAGTAATGAAATAATATGCTTTTTAACTCACTTCCTCATCTTTATTATGTATGTGTAATCCTTAATTAGAATATATAGATTTCCTTCAAATCCACTCTAACCCACTGTTGTGACAGAAAAGATTTTAATGTGCAAACTAGAACTCCACCAATCGATGTGAATAATGTAAGCTCCACATTTCTTTAAGTTCCAAGTCTTTGAATTCATGACCAATTAAGTTTATTATCCGTGCCTCCTTAATCAATAACTATCTATCAATGATGTATTTTACGGTTGTACCATCCATATTAGGCTTAAAGGCTTCGATGGACATGATAATTTCTAAAATTTAATGTTAACAAACACGTGATCTAGATGTTCGTCGCATTACGCTCAGAATCAATACAAATTCTAACCATTGCACTTCTTAACTTTACAATCTATTCATACTACTTTAGCATAACATTCATACTATATGATCCATTGATCCTTAAGATTAATGAGCTACTTACACATCATCGAAAGAAACATGCACATATTGGTACTCAATTAAATCAAAAATATAATAAAATAACTTCAATTAAATCAATAAAAACAATACCTGAATCACAACACGTGAGTCTTTAATGGCTTCTATTGCATAAATGTTCTTGATACTCAAGAATAAAGTGAACCCATGCTAATTATGATAATCTACAGTGGTGTATGTGTTTACAATATTTTCATTCCTATTTATACTCCTAAGACACTTTAGAAAACAATTTGAAACCCTAATGGACAATTCCACCCAAAATAGAACTCTAACTTTCTATTTTCTTTTGTCTCAGTGTTGTCCATAAGCGGTCCGACACTGTGTGTGTAATGCCATGGCATTGTGCTTCGGCCACTTTGTGTGCTTTTTCCTCATTCAGTTGACTCAGCGCCTTGCTTAACCTCTCCTAGCGCCATTCCTTATCAACCACGGCGGCGCCATTGGGCCAGCCATGCTATCCACTTTTCTTCATTTATCTCCTCTTCAACGTTGTGCTCCCACTATGCCTTCAACTCCCACTGCATGAACTCTCTTAGCTAAGGCTTTAACTCTTGTTTTGTATATTTTATCTTTGTTTCTTTACTAATTCACTCGTTTATCAAAAAATACATTAAATCATCAATTAGAGTTCATTTTGTGATATTTAGGCTAATTATACTAATAAACCAAACCTTTATATAAGTCTAAACAATTACACATCAAATATCGCCAAACCTAGGATTTTGCACGTCCCGTGCAAAAGTGTATTTTACTAAGTATTGTAATTACTACTACCATTATAGTTCACATTCATTTTACATCGTTCTTAGAGTATCCTTCATGACCACAACTATCACTACTCACAAGTTTATTTCACCTCGACACTCAAGTAGTAAGTGTACAATCTCATTATTTCTCAGTAAGCTTGAGAATTCACAAATATACATAGATCATGCTAGTTTTATAGATTTTAGCACATCAACAGTCCATAGGACTTAATATAGTTGCAAAGAAAACATAACTCAATTAAGCTACTAGTACTTGATCTTAATCTTTTATTTGAAGAGTTTTAATCTAACTTCCGCCTTCTTTTCTTTTCATCTTCCCCTTTTATTATCTAATTGCACAGTCTCTCCTCCTTTTCCTATGGATTCCATTTGTCCTCACTTTTCCAACCATCAAGTTGTCTTATCCATTTCTTGTAGAACTTATGAGACTCTCTATTTTTTATTTTTAAAACACTTATTAGCACTTCCATTTTTCATTCTATCGAGAAATTTTTAAATTTAATTTTTTCATTAAAAATCATACACATTATTTACCCTTTTAGCACTAAGTCTTTATTCACTTTTTATGCTCTAGTAAGATTTACAATCATTATAAAATTCCTTATGGCCTATTCGGTTCACATGTAAAAAAAATTCCAAGATCATGGGATTATTTTACACTGGGATTATAACATGAGTTTGGGTATTAGTCCCAATAGAAAGACTTGTTTGGTTGGGGGTATAAATAGTGGGATTAAAAATTATTTCAATAGGTGAACTCACTAAAGTGCTTTTTTATATCTACAAACTCGGCAATGTTACGGTTGAGGTTGAGCTTGATAGGAGAGGCATCGATGGTGCTGCACATGTTGGGAAGAATAGTTGGATGATCTGGAAGAGTCGGTGGGAGACGGGGATCTTGAGGAATTCAAGGTAGAGCTTGGTGGCAAGGAGGCAGGTGACCATGTTGGTGATCTTTGAGACAAGGTAGGGGTCGAGGGAGTAGCGGTGGACTAGGGTTTTGGTCGAGAGGCTGTGGAGAGGCGAGAAAGGACCATGGAGAGGGCGTAGTCTGGTGGGAGGGAGAGGTCAGTGTGGAGGATGTGGGGCTTCAGGTGGTGGAGAGGCTGTAGGAGGAACACCACTAGGCATCTCAGAGAGTCGAGGATATGATGAATAAATGTGTTTAGGGTGTTTATGATGAAGGTATTTTTGTCATTTGAAAATCACCAAGATTGGGATAAAATAATACCATTGAATTCATAGTTTTATTTTATCCCAATCTAGTGGATTAAAATAATCCGTTGGAAAATTTTATACTCAAACTGAACACTAGTATTATTTAGTACCACCACTTATCCCGCGCTATCCTATGAACTGAGCAGGCCATTAGAGATTTAACTTTTTCTACAAGAAGTGTTCTAGTGTTATTTTTGTTTTTATTTCAAGTTCATGGGCTTCCCTAACTGTAGGTTTCTAATCATAAAATTAAATCGTTGTTTCTACATTTCATATTTTCTTCAAAATTCTTTAAAAATACTCTCTTAAATTTCATATCAACAAGACAGTTATATTCTTACTCATCCTCGATTAAAGGCATTAATTTGCAAATAAAATAGCTCATTCATTACATATTACTATATATAACCTAATCTATAATATCTAAACGCATTCAAATAGTAAGTAAATGGAATATAAGTACACTACCATGCTTTCCTCTTTAACTGCTTCAAAAATTAAATTTTTAACGATTATACATGCAGTGTTTATTCTTATTTTATCCCTTCTTACCACTAACCATAATATAGTATTAATGCCCCCAAACTCAAACCTAACCTTGTCCTCAAGGTTTTAAATAATTTTGAAACATGAAAACACTAAAACACAACATAATAATAATAACACAAGATACTAAAAATAAACTAAACATATAATTTCCCTCTGACACCTTGATGCTTTATGACTATTGGCATATGTTGGGACCTGTCCATTCCAATGAAGCTGCACCCGGCAAATGGTCTTTCCTGCACATTTAGCACAATATTTTTTTAAAAGATAGAAAACTATATCGTTTGGATTGTCCTTAACTAAACTAAATAACTGTTTGACTTAAATTTAAAAACTTTAAATATAAAACCCTAGGCCACCTCTTAGTAGCGCTTAGTTTGAGTCTAAATTGAGATACTCAGTTTGATAATTATATCGTTTGCATTTGGATGTACTTCTTGCCCATAAATAAAGACAATCTTCTTGGTATCGTGGCAATTAATCTTCAAATCGGTGTGTAACATATCCATTATTGCAATCACTTTGACTAAGGCTCCCATATCACACTAGAAATTTCGAAACTGGTGCCAATCAATGCTTATTGGTATGCATATGTCTATAGGATCTCTATTCTTGATTAGTTGATGTCTTTGTATGAACTTGAACTTTGGTTCCGACTTCCTCATAACCAAGTTGATACTATTTCCTTTTGGTACTTCTTCAGAAGATCCATCATCTTGTTGTTTAGCTCTCTATTGTTTCTTCCCCTTCTTGTGATTTTTTAAGGAATTGATCCATTGTTGGTTGAGTCTTTCGACTTCATTTTGCCTTACTTCCATTTTTTAAAACAACTTTACCCTTTAGGCGTTTACTTTAAACATCTTACCATTATTGGTTATTAACTTTACCACTCAAAGGCCAACTAGGAACGACCTTGAATGGTCCTGACCATCGTGATTTTAATTTTCCCGAAAGTAATTTTAGTCTTAAGTTGAATAACATGACTTGTTGTTCTTACTCAAAGGATCGATACTCTATCCTTTTGTCGTGCCATTGCCTTGATTTTGCTTTGTATACCTTGGCATTTTTGTACGCGTCTAGTCTAAACTCAACCAGTTCCATCAATTGAAGTAATCTAGTCTTTCCTGCAACTTTGAGTTTTTTAATCGCCCTATATGCTTTATGTTTTAACTCTATTGGTAAGTGATATGCTTTTCTATACACCAATCGATACGAAGATGTATAGGTTGGTTTTTGAGTGTCGTTATGTATGCCCATAATGCGTCTTCAAGATGGAATGCCTAATCTTTTCCCTTGGTGTAAATAGCTTTTTCCAAGATTTATTTCACTTCACTACTGCTTACTTTAGCTTGTCAATTTGTTTGAGGATGGTAGGCAAGTAAATACTTATGCCTAAACTCATATTTTTTTTAGCTGTGTCTAAGGGTTTGTTATAGAAATGCAACCCCATGTCACTAACTAATGCTTTAAGTGTTCTGAACTGGCAAAATATGTTTTTCTTTATGAACTCGATGACCACTTTTGCATCATTGGTTGCGATTTATATGGCTTCCACCCATTTTGATACATAATCCACCATTAACAATATATATTATTTTCCATTCAAAGTTGGGAATGGTCCTATGAGATCTATTCCCCAAACGTTGCGTAACTAAACTTCTTGAAAAGTGGTTTGTGGAAACTCCTAGCTTCTAGAAATATTTCCTGTTCTTTAGCATTCATTGCAAGTATTCACAAAAATATATGAATGCTCAAATAGATTTGACCAATAGAATTCGCGTTGTAACACTTTAGCTATCATTCATTGTACTCCTATGTGTCCCCCATATGGTGATAAATGACATCCTTTAAGAATGCTTACAAATTCCTCCTCTGCTACCCATCACAAAACTAACCCATCATTGCATCTTTTGAATAGATATAACTAGTCCTAAAAGTATGACTTAAAATCACTAAGGACTTTCTTTCTTGCTACACTTGTTAAATATGGAGGAACACATTGCATGCCAAATAGTTAACATAGTCTAAAACCATGTGCATCTTTTAGAACCCTCCACCATGTATACATTTTATGATTTCTCTAGCTTCTTGACTGCCATTATATTAGCCTTTTTTGACCTATCCACAACTTGCTCTTATCTTGGTTCATTCATTGCCATAGTGCTCATCATGTGAATAGCAATATTATTCTCCTTAGGATATATGATAATGGTACTCCAAAACTACCCTTCCTTCCTTGAATTCAAAGCAATAGCTATCTGAACAATCTGTCTCTCCAGGTTCTTGACGAATCGTGTTCTTTCATTGTTCATTCGCTTCATAGTTTGTTTCACATTTTCTATCCCTTTTTCATGATTCTCATGCCATTCCCTATGTCCTATGGCAATGATTTGCAGATTTGCAAGAATTTTTGAATTGACTTCAATGAAGTACACACTTTACTTTACCATAGATTCCCTTATTAGACTTATTGATTGAAGCCTGAAGGTAACTTAAGTGCGTTATCAGAATTTCCATATGAGAAGTTGGGGTTGTTGTTGTATCATTGGTAAAACCCTTGAGGAGCGATTCTTCTCGGCCTGAAGTTGTTTCCATATCTCTGGTTGTTCATGAAGTTGATATCTTCATACTCCATATCTTGCTGCATGTCCATTTCATTAACCACCATGGCTTAGTGAATAATGAGTTGTTGTACATCTTGCACTTGTGGATCTTGTTGTCCCATTTGATTGCTCAGGTTGGATAGTGGTACCATGATCAAAACTTGTGAATCAATCTCATATATGCCTGCTAGTTCCCATCTATGGAATGATTATTGGGAGGCATAAGATCTAAGAGATCTAATACTCCATCCTCATCCTTAGTAAGTAAAGAAACAGTTGTTGTAGCAGATACTATTGTTCTTGTGCTATGGTTCATCCCATAGTAGAAAATCTGGAGTTATGCTCATTACAAATATCCATTTCCTGAACATCTCCTCAACATCTCCGTGAATCTTTCCCAAGCCTCATCAAGAGACTCGACATCTTCCTGCTTGAATTGATTGATTTCCAATTTCCTTTCGATGACCTTCGTTGGGAAAGAACTTGTCTAAAAATCTTTCATTGATTTCCACCCATGATGTCATACTCCCTATGTTCATTCCTTAGTACCATGATTTGGCTTTTCCACCTGAAAAGAATGGGAAAGTCTAATCCTGATCACCTCTTTTATAACTCCAATAATGTGTAGAGTGTCACACTTCTCTAAGAAATTCTCTACATGTGCAATTAGATTTTCATTGACTAGCCCGTTGAACAAGCTATTTTGCACCATGTTAATTAGAGAGGATCTTAGTTCGAACTCGATGGCATTGGCTAGAAGCTTTATCAATCTGTTGCAAGTCTCTTGATCTTGTAGCTTGAAGTTGTCATGAAGTTCTATGTCCTCGTACTCTGTCTTGCACCACCAGATTACATTCGGGTTGGTTATTCCCTCAACCCTGTTGTTGGTTTCATGCTTCATCTTTAGCCATCTTGATTCATTTTTTTTTCTTTCGTTTGTTGGTTTTGTCAATCTCATTTTTCAAATAATATTCAAAACATTCGTATTTGATAGGAACTTTTATTCACCAATAATCATCATTTCATATTCATTTGTTGAAAAGAAAAATGCACTTCACTTAACTGAACTCTATGCTCTCGAGCTAAATCTTTTATTTGAAAAGTTTTTCCATAAACTTTTTTCATTTTCTTATATATATATATATATATATCTCTTTCTTTCTTTTTCAATTTTATAAATTTATTTTCTTCTTTATATTGTATTCCTACAGGCCCTTGTTCCATTTCCTTAGAAATCAGTAGGTCTTTGTATTTTTCTTCAAAAATTCTTGTTAGTTCTTTTGATTTTTAGTCAAGGAAGTACCCTTTCAAACTAAGTAGAGTTTATAAGCTATTTCCTATTCTTCTCTTCAATTGTGGCATAAGCTATTTTTATTATATATAATACTTGATCAATAATCTTTGTGTAACAAAACTCTTAGAAATCTATCTTGTTTGTCTTGCACTATTGTTTCGATCTTTTACCCATTAGAATATCTAACAAAAAGTAATGAATTCCCTTTAAACTTCTCTATTTTATACACAATCTTGGTGAATTCCAATAGGGTATAACAATTCATTTTCATCATAAAATTTCTATTTCATGGGTAATATTAATATATCACTTTCATTTCTATTCAAATCCAAATTATATTCCATTTCTAACTAAATAAAGTAAAATGAAATGGGAAAATATTACCTCTATTATGGAAATTTTTGAGATATTTACAATGTTCAAGTAAATTCTACCTCTCGTTTCTTCCAAACATCGCATCTTCACACTTCACGTCACCTAATCCCCGTAAACTCATTTCAAACCTTGTCATCAAGGTTTGAAAATAATGTCGGGTATTCCAATAAAAATAAAAATACCCCATGATTAGGCTATTGACACTAGTAGGTCATTTCAGGATCATAGAGGATGTAGTCTACTCCCTCCACCGGGCTAACTTCAGGAAATACTCCCTGGTTAGGAATCCTCTGTTGGAGTGATGGAACGTGAATGTTGGCTCCCCCGCCTTGAGTCCTCCTTGTGTTTTGTCTCTCGGATCAATAGATTCTTCGGGCGATCACGCGTTTGTTTTGGAACTTGAACTCTTTATGTCTAAGAGTTCTCATTTGATTTCGCAAGATCCACCCTGTCATGGCCATTTATGTTTCCTTCGCATATATGCTAGTGAAGTCCTCTACAAGTGGCTCTTAGCTCTACTTCGTCTGCTCATTGTACGCGACATTCTACATTGCTTCCAAGTTTGCCATGACCCAAATTCTTAATTCTAGTTTAATTTTTTAATGAGGATCAGTAACCCATGAATGGGACTCATATCGAGAAACGTGCACTGACAGAGGTATATGACCGAGGTATATGTTATATTTCTTATGATCTATGACTAGTGTGTTGTATATATGTAGACAACTAAGGTATCCTACTTCTTTATAGATGTCGAGACATAAGCTGGAAAGCGCGTCGAGATACATGCTGATGTGGGACTGGCTAGAGAGTTATATGGTAAATTTAATTTAAGTAAATGTGTCTTAAATAGCTAATTTGATGTAGCTGTAATTTGATTTACATTAATGAAGCCTAAGATTTTAAAATAAAACATTAGTCATTGATGTTCCGCGACATACGAGTGAACACGTTATACGACCAATTTTGTTACAGTATGTGTTTTCCTGGAAGAGTTAGTGCATAGTTAATGGATTGAGGGGTCACAATTAATGCCATTTGATTGATTTAGAGATAGGTGATGTACGTAAGATCAAGGGCTAAAAATCTAACTTAATTTAATATATATAAGATTGAATAGGATAAACATGCAAACATTTTATTTGATGTAAATGGGAGAGAAGAAGATCGGGTGAAGGAAACGAAAGATTGTAGGGGAGTTTAGTGAATTTGCAAGGGATTGATCATGTTGGTGATGTTCTACAACTAGGTAATCTAGTATAAATTATTATTTTCTATAATTTTTCTAAAAATTTGGGTTTTATTTCAGTTATGGTTTTTGCTTGATTTTATAGGTTAAATTAAATCATTATCGAAATTGATTTATAGAATTGGATTCCTCACAAAAAACAAATAAATCGTCTGTCGAGAAATTCGATTTTCAATTAGAATTGACAAAGTTATTGCATTTTTAAGTTCTAGGTGTCCTAGGTGAATTTTTTAGCAAAAGCTACTAGTTTGGGTTTTTGTAAATGATTTAATCCAACTTTGATAGTTTGTATGAGTCCTAAAACACCCTAATTAACCTAAAGAATCTAAGGTAGAGTTTCGAGAGGTTGTTAGCGAGATACAGGGTGTCGGGAGGCAAAGGCACCAAAAATTGATGCGTTCATCGCGTGTCAAGTAACCCTTAATTACATACCAAATCCATTATCAGAAACTTGGGTCGTTACAATCTTTCCAACTAATAGAAATTTCGTCCCTGAAATTTACTTATTCTCAATTCTTATTTCTAATTTTATTTTTGTCATCTCATTGTGATTACCTTAGCCAAAACTTCAAATTATACGAGCCCTAAAGCCCGCCTTACAGAACTACCCAGGTGGATCCACTGACCACTTCAACCTGGGTTCACACATCTCAACAAGTAAGTCCACATATAGCAAATTCCTCTATATCATCACTTATACACAACACTTTTGTCAGAGTACATAAGAGAAATTCTGCTAAGTGTAATTTTCTAAGGAGTTTTAGTTGTTTTTTATTCAGGTGAAACTACTCTTACTTTTGAGATTCTCAGTTTATAACTTACAGAGTAAGTTGGATCACCCTCGACCATTCAAGCATCAACTCTTCCGAAAATCAATTGTTCAATTTAATATCATGCATAAAACAAACAATACACAAACATAGTGCAAAAGTAAATAAACTCATTTACCCCTAGTACGGTCATGTACCATCTCTAAGACTAATGTTGTCACTACCTGAGCTATCTCTAGTCTGTGGTTGTGACACCGCTTGCTAATTACCAGTTGGCTTTGGGCATTCACGAATAATATGTCCAACTTGTGGATATCTATAACATGTTGGAGGTCTCTTATATTCTAAGAACACAATTTGAGTTTGTCCCTATATCGAAGCATCTCGCCTCTGCCGCCTGATACCTGCTATGTCTGAGGTGCATGTAATGCTACCCTAACTGGAACTGGCAAAGTAGGTACATGCGAACTATGCTCTATCGAGATAGTAGATGTCATTGGTCATACACTCTAATATTCTTTAGTTCAAATCCTTGCCTTTTACCTTGTCGTCTCATCCTCTTAAGATCAAAACTCGAATCTGACATCACTCTTAGACCTCGCACTATCTGGTCAGCGATCCTACTCAAACAATATGTTTCCTAGGAGAGAGCATGCTTATATATCTCACTAAGTGTCTTCGCCTCGGTACTGACAACATAATAGCCGATGTCAGACCGCAATCCATCTCCGAAATGATAAACATCGTCTGAGTCATCTCTTACTAGATCTCTTACAAGCTTCCTCAAAAAACCATATTTATCCTGGTACTTATTTACTGACTCTTTGACTCCCTATTTCAAGTTCATAAATTCTTTCATCAACCTCTTCATCATATCTAGAGGAAAGTACTACTAATAGAACTTCTTCTAGAATGCCTCCCGATACTCAAAGTCTCCAATAATAGTTTTTGTCGCACGCCACCAAACATCGGTGTCCTTCTACAACATATACGATAAGATCTCTGCCAAAAATCTATCCTCAAACTTCAAGATCTGAGGAAGTTTCTTGAAAGACAACACCCACTTCTCAATCTTCTCAAAATTTCTCTACCCATCAAAATAGGCTGGTTTCAATATAACAAATCCATTCACCCATTCACCCAATGGAATGTCATGCCTTTTGCCTTAAAAAATGCTCCTTCTGAATTTCAAAAAATTATGAATGATATTTTTAATCCTTATCGCGAATTTATACTTGTTTACATCGATGATATTTTAATATTTTCTAAAACAGTTGATCAACATTGGAAACATTTATCTACATTTCAAGCAATTATCATTAAAAATGATCTTGTTTTATCTCAAAAGAAAATGCATATCTTTCAAACTTCTATGACGTTTTTAGGTTTCAAAATTTCTAATCATACCATAACACCTGTCAACCGTGTTATTGATTTCGCTGATAAATTTCCTAATCAACTTACTCATAAAGTACAATTACAAAGATTCCTTGGATGTTTAAATTATCTATCAGATTTCTATAAAAATGCAGCTTTAGATAGAAAGCCATTACAAGATCTTCTTAAAAAAGATGCAAAATTTACATGGACATCTGCCTATACATCAGCCATACAAAACATCAAACAAAAGGTTAAATCTCTTACATGCCTTCATATAGCAAAATCAGCCTATCCAAAAATTATACAAACAGATGCATCAGATCTCGGCTACGGTGGTATTCTTTTACAAAAAACTCTCTCTGGTCAAGAACAATTAGTTTGCTACACATCAAAACTTTGGAATCCTACACAACAAAATTATGCGACAGTCAAAAAGGAAGTTTTAGCAATCGTTTTATGTGTTCAAAAATTTCAATCTGATGTTTTAAATCAAAAGTTTTTAATTCGTGTTGATTGCAAAGCTGCTAAAGAAATTCTGTTGAAAGATGTTAAAAATTTAGTTTCTAAACAGATTTTTGCGAGATGGCAAGCAATATTAAGTGTTTTTTATTTTGATATTGAATATATTAAAGGTAAAGATAATTCTCTTGCTTATTTCTTATCTCGTGAATTTCTTATATCTCCTCAAATTCATTGCCTACAGATCATCATTACTGAAAAGGGCCAATCTCCAGCAACATCCAATAAATTCTCTCCTCTTTTCAATTCCTACAATCAAGCTGATATCAATAAATCCCTGTATAAATTCAGGAATAGACATTTAGTTATTCTTCTTGATCATCATCATCTTGAAAAATCATTAGATACTCAAGTCAAACTTGTCATGCCTCCTTCATTGCATTTTATCCCGAATCGCCCCAATGTTACAATCAAGTTTTATGAAACTCTGTTGACTACAACTCAATATGTACTCATTGAACATTTTACAAGGCCTAACTCAGATGAAATTGCTTATTGGAAATTAAAAATTCAAAAGGTTCTCTCAAGTGTTGAATGGACTCAGCAACATTCTATGCAACAGAGTCCGTTCATTTATCAAGATATGACATTGGTTACTGATCGACATCCAGTTCAAGTAAATTATAAAGATTATATAGATGCATGGCGTAACATATTGTTCTATAAAGATCCCTCTTCTAGACACTCATGGTATGTCACATTAAAAAAATCCCTCAAAGTCAATCTTCCTGCTTGGTTCATGGCCGAATGGTGGACTAAGTTTGGACCTCATATTGGTTTCTTTCCCAATGAAGTTTTCAAGAAATATGAAGCAGAAAAGCTATCACTTTTTCAATTTACGCATAAACATTCAATCCCTTAGATCCTCAAATGGCAATATGGAACGCATAAAGTCACCACTGTTCATAACATCACCTATACATATCTCTCTCAAGAAATTCAGTGCAAATGGTGGGATAAATTTGACATTGAATCGATTAGAATATCCAGTGTTCCACCTACTCCAATTAAATCAACAGAAAATAGACGATCTTCTCATCCTACAGAATTCAGTCGCCACAAGAATTTCCCCCTCTTCCCAAAACTTATAAAGATATTCGATTGATTAATAAATGAAGACTTTAGCTCGTGCCTTAAGACATCCAACTATCCAACATCCATTAATTGAACATATTACTCAAGACTTATACCTCAATGGTGTTGATATTATCTAGAATTCCTCTATCCGGAAAGATGAAATACGTATTTTTGCTTGTCAATCACTTCTTTGGACAAGAGAAGATGCCAATATGCTTCTCACAATATGGTATCTACTTCGGAAGCCTCCTATCAAGATCTTTATCAATTATCCAGATTTATATCGATATGCAACTTATGTTCATAATCACCTATGGCGCATTCTTCGCACCGATCCAATATTTTATTATTGTGAATACTACAATAATTAAAATATCGGCCCTAGCCATACATCTTTATCAAGCCCATGCTCCCTGGTATTTTACCAGCCATCAGGCCAATGCCATAAGTCTTATCAAGCACAAGCTCCCAGGCCATTATTGCCTGCCTTATCCAGAATCTTATCAAAAATCTCATCCTTATCAAAAGCATCCAGTTGTTAGTCATTCCATCATTCTGCATAAAGTATACAGTATGCTACAGCATAAAGTTGTCTACTTTTGACAAAGCAAATACTTTTGCTTTTGTCATGTCACGTTAAAGTATTTACTTTTCTTATCAAGATTGTCGTTTGTAGGACTACGTTTCCACGGTAGTGCGTCTATAAATTATTGGTTTTGCTTTTTAAGTCTATAAATACTAAGGTTGCAAGGATGCAAGTTATCGAGAAATCGAGTAAGCAATCCTTCTCTAAGTTTAAGCTTGTTCAGTGTTCAATAAGTTCAGTTGTAAGTTTAAGTTTGCAATAATAGATATATTTTCATATTATTATCTCTTGCCATCCGACTTTCAATTAGCCCAACATCCTTCTCATTTTGTTCCTAACAATTTTCTACATAACTTCATCTACGGGCGCTCAATTGGTCAATAACACGATTTACAGGAGTTATGGTATGATTAGAGATTTTGAAACGTAAAAATGTAGTAGAAGTTTGAAAGATATGCATTTTCTTTTGAGATAAAACAAGACCATTTTTTATGATAATTTCTTGAAATGTAGCTGAATGTTTCCAATGTTGATCAACTTACTGATAAAACCAATTACAACGATTCCTTGGATGTTTAAATTATCTATAAGATTTCTATAAAAATGCAACCTTAGATAGAAAGCCATTACAAGATCTTCTTAAAAAAGATGCAAAATGCCCATACATTTTCCATACAGAACATTAAACAAAAGGTTAAATATCTTCAATGCCTTCATTTAGCAAAATCAGCCTATCCAAAAATTATACAAACAGATGCATCCGATCTCGGCTATGGTGGAATTCTTTTACAAAAATCTCCTTCTGGTCAAGAACAATTAGTTTGCTATACATCCAAACTTTGGAATCCTACACAACAAAATTATGTGACAGTCAAAAAGGAAGTTTTAGCAATCGTTTTATGTGTTCAAAAATTTCAATCCGATGTTTTAAATCAAAAGTTTTTAATTCGTGTTGATTGCAAAGCCGCTAAAGAAATTCTTTTGAAAGATGTTAAAAATTTAGCTTCTAAACAGATTTTTGCATGATGGCAAGCAATATTAAGTGTTTTTGATTTTGATATTGAATATATTAAAGGTAAAGATAATTCTCTTCCTGATTTCTTATCTCATGAATTTCTTATATCTCCTCAAATTCATTGCCTACAGATCATCATGACTGAAAAGGGAAAATCTCCAGCAACATGCAATAAATTTTCTCTTATTTTCAATTCCTACAATCAAGTGATATCAATAAATCCCTTTATAAATTCAGCAACAGACATTTAGTCATCCTTCTTGATCATCATCTTCTTGATAAATCATTAGATACTCAAGTCAAACTTGTCATGCCTCCTTCATTACATTTTATACCTAATCGTCCCAATGTTACCATCAAGTTTTATGAAACTCTATTGACTACAACTCAATCAGTACTCATTGAACATTTTACAAGGCCTAACTCGGATGAAATTGCTTATTCGAAATTAAAAATTCAAAAGGTTATCTCAAGTGCTGAATGGACTCAGCAACTCTCTGTGCAACAAAGTCCGTCATTTATCAAGCTTTGACATTGGTCACTGATCGACATCCAGTTCAAGTAAATTATAAAGACTATATAGATGCATGGCGTAATATATTGTTCTATAAAGATCCCAGTTCTGGACACTCATGGTATGTCACATTAAAAAAATCTCTGAAGAACAATCTTCCTGCTTGGTTCATGGCCGAATGGTGGACTAAGTTTGGACCTCATATTGGTTTCTTTCAAAATGAAGTTTTCAAGAAATATGAAGCAGAAAAGCTATCACTTTTTCAATTTATGCAAAAGCATTCAATCCCTTGAATCCTCAAATGGCAATATGGAACGCATAAAGTCACTACTGTTCATAATATCACCTATACTTATCTTTCTCAAGAAATTCAGTGTAAGTGGTGGGATAAATTTGACATTGAATTTATTGAAATATCCAGTGTTCCACCTACTCCAATTAAATCAACAAAAATAGAAGATCTTCCCATCCTACGGAATTCAGTCACCCACAAGAGTTTCCCCCTCTTGGAAAAACTTATAAAGATGTAAGTTTATCCTCTCCTACACAGAAACACCCAATCTCTGAATCCAGTTCATCCATTAATTCAGATTTGGCCCAAACTATAATTCAACAACTTCAAGAAGGGTTTCAGCAGAATTTCCAGCAAGGATTCTAGAATATACAGAATTAATTCGAAGAACGATTCAAACAATTTGAATCTAAATACTCAGCTTCCTCTCGGACACATTCAGACGATAATACTTATTCAAATTTCTTCATTACGAGATTCGATTGATTTATAAATGAAGACTTTAGCTCGTGCATTAAGACATCCAGTCATCCAACAACCATTAATTGAATATATTACTCAAGAGTTATTCCTCAATGGTGCTGATATTATCTAGAATTCAACCATACAGAAATACATATTTTTGCTTGTCAATCACTTCTTTGGACAAGAGAAGATGCCAATATGCTTCTCACAATCTGGTATCTACTTCAGAAGCCTCCGATCAAAATCTTTATCAATTATCCAGATTTATATCGATATGCAAATTACGTTCATACGCACTTATGGCGTATTCTTCGCACCGATCCAATATGTTATTACTGTGAATACTACAATAATTAAGATGCGACCCATGTCGTAAATCTTTATCAAGCCCATGCTCCCTGGTATTTTACCAGCCATCAGGCCCATGCCATAAGTCTTATCAAGCACATTCTCCCAGGCCATTATTGCCTGCCTTATCCAGAATCTTATCAAAAATCTCATCCTTATCAAAAGCATCCAGCTGTTAGTCATTCCGTCATTCCGCATAAAGTATACAGTATGCTACATCATAAAGTTGTCTACTTTTGACAAAGCAAATACCTTTTCTTTTGTCATGTCACATTAAAGTTTTTACTTTTCTTATCTAGATTGTCGTTTGTAGGACTGCCTTTCCACGGTAGTGCGTCTGTAAATTATTAGTTTTGCTTTTAAGGTCTATAAATACTAAGGTTGAGAGGATGCAAACGATCGAGAAATCGAGTAAGCAACTTTTCTTTAATTTTAAGCTTGTTCAGTGTTCAATAAGTTCAGTTGTAATTTTAAGTTTGCAATAGTAGATATATTTTCATATTATTATCTTTTGCCATCCGACTTTCAATTAGCCCAATATCCTTTTCATTTTGTTCCTAACAATTTTCTACGTAACTTCGTCTACGGGCGCTCAATTGGGCTAATTGAAAGTCGGATGGCAAGAGATAATAATATGAAAATATATCTATTATTGCAAACTTAAACTTACAACTGAACTTATTGAACACTGAACAAGCTTAAACTTAGAGAAGGATTGCTTACTCGATTTCTCGATAACTTGCATCCTTGCAACCTTAGTATTTATAGACTTAAATAGCAAAACCCATAATTTACAGACGCACTACCGTGGAAAAGTAATCCTACAAACGATAATCTTGATAAGAAAAGTAAATACTTTAACGTGACATGACAAAAGCAAAAGTATTTGCTTTGTCAAAAGTAGATAACTTTATGCTGTAGCATACCGTATACTTTATGCGGAATGACCAACAGCTGGATGCTTTTGATAAGGATGAGATTTTTGATAAGATTATGGATAAGGCAGGCAATAATGGCCTGGGAGCATGTGCTTGATAAGACTTATGGCATGGGCCTGATGGCTGGTAAAATACCAGGGAGCATGGGCTTGATAAAGATGTATGGCTTGGGCTGGTATTTTAATTATTGTAGTATTCGCAGTAATAACATATTGGATCTGTGCGAAAGAATGCGCCATAGGTGATTATGAACATAAGTTGCATATCGATATAAATCTGGATAATTGATAAAGATCTTGATATGAGGCTTCTGAAGTAGATACCATATTGTGAGAAGCATATTGGCATCTTCTCTTGTCCAAAGAAGTGATTGACAAGCAAAAATACGTATTTCATCTTTTTAGATAGAGGAATTCCAGATAATATCAACACCATTGAGGTATAAGTCTTAAGTAATATGTTCAATTAATGGATGCTGGATAGCTAGATGTCTTAAGGCACGAGCTAAAGTCTTCATTTATAAATCAATCGAATCTGCAGAATGAGCTGAATAAGTATTATCATCTGAATGTGTCCGAGAGGAAGCTGAGTATTTAGATTCAAATTGTTTGAATCGTTCTTCAAATTGATTCTGTATATTCTGAAATCCTTGCCGAAAATTCTGCTAAAACCGTTCTTGAAGTTGTTGAATTATAGTTTGGCCCAAATCAGAATTAATGGATGAACTGGATTCAGAAATTGGATTTTTCTGTGTAGGAGAGGTTAAACTTACATCGCAAGAGGGGGAAATTCTTGTGGGCGACTGAATTCTGTAGGATGAGAAGATCGTCTGCTTTTCTATTGATTTAATTTGAGTAGGTGGAACACTGGATATTTCAATCGATTCAATGTCAAATTTATCCCACCATTTGCACTGAATTTCTTGAGAGAGATAGGTATAGGTGATGTTATGAACAGTGGTGACTTTATGCGTTCCATATTGCCATTTGAGGATCCAAGGGATTGAATGTTTATGCATAAATTGAAAAAGTGATAGCTTTTCTGCTTCATATTTCTTGAAATCTTCATTGGGAAAGAAACCAATATGAGGTCCAAACTTAGTCCACCATTCGGCCATGAACCAAGCAGAAAGATTGACTTTCAAGGATTTTTTTAATGTGACATACCATGAGTGTCCAGAAGAGGGATCTTTATAGAACAGTATGTTACGCCATGCATCTATATAATCTTTATAATTTACTTGAACTGGATGTCGATAATGTCATAGCTTGATAAATGAACGGACTGTGTTGCATATAATGTTGCTGAGTCCATTCAGCACTTGAAAGAACCTTTTGAATTTTTAATTTCGAATAAGCAATTTCATCTGAGTTAGGCCTTGTAAAATATTCAATGAGTACAGATTGAGTTGTAGTCAACAGAGTTTCATAATACTTGATTATAACATTAGGCCGATTTGGGATAAAATGTAATGAAGGAGGCATGACAAGTTTGACTTGAGTATCTAATGATTTATCAAGATGATGATGATCAAGAAGAATAACTAAATGTCTGTTGCTGAATTTATAAAGGGATTTATTGATATCAGCTTGATTGTAGGAATTGAAAAGAGGAGAGAATTTATTGGGTGTTGCTGGAGATTTGCCCTTTTCACTCATGATGATCTGTAGGCAATGAATTTGAGGAGATATAAGAAATTCACGAGATAAGAAATCAGGAAGAGAATTATCTTTACCTTTAATATATTCAATATCAAAATAAAAAACACTTAATATTGCTTGCCATCTCGCAAAAATATGTTTAGAAACTAAATTTTTAACATCTTTCAACAGAATTTCTTTTGCGGCTTTGCAATCAACACGAATTTAAAACTTTTGATTTAAAACATCGGATTGAAATTTTTGAACACATAAAACGATTGCTAAAACTTCCTTTTTGACTGTCGCATAATTTTGTTGTGTAGGATTCCAAAGTTTTGATGTGTAGCAAACTAATTGTTCTTGACCAGAGGGAGTTTTTTGTAAAAGAATACCACCATAGCCAAGATCTGATGCATCTGTTTGTATAATTTTTGGATAGGTTGATTTTGCTAAATGAAGGCATGGAAGAGATTTAACCTTTTGTTTGACGTTTTGTATGGCAGATGTATGGGCTGATGTCCATGTAAATTTTGCATCTTTTTTAAGAAGATCTTGTAATGGCTTTCTATCTAAAGCTGCATTTTTATAGAAATCTGATAGATAATTTAAACATCCAAGGAATCTTTATAATTGTACTTTATCAGTAAGTTGATCAGGAAATTTATTACCGAAATCAATAACACGGTTGACAGGTGTTATGGTATGATTAGAAATTTTGAAACCTAAAAATGTCGTAGAAGTTTGAAAGATATGCATTTTCTTTTGAGATAAAACAAGACCATTTTTAATGATAATTGCTTGAAATGTAGATAAATGTTTCCAATGTTGATCAACTGTTTTAGAAAATATTAAAATATCATCGATGTAAACAAGTATAAATTCGCGATAAGGATTAAAAATATCATTCATAATTTTTTTAAATTTAGAAGGAGCATTTTTTAAGCCAAAAGGCATGACATTCCATTAGTATTGACCAAATGAAGTGTTAAAAGCAGTTTTATATCGATCATTAGGATGAATTTGAATTTGCCTAAATCTAGATTTAAGATCAAATTTTGAAAATATTAACGCCGTAGTAGTAGACTTAATTAAATCATATTTATTGGGTAAAGGATATCGAATTGTTTTTAAAACTTTATTAAGAGGATTTTAATTTATTACAAGGCGAGGAGCACCACGCTCAAGTTCAGGAGCATTTTCAACATAAAAGGCAGTGCAACTCCAGGGAGATTTCAAAGGAGTAATTAATTTTTTGGCAAGTAAATCCTGGATTTCATGATCACATAGATTACGAAGACGAGAATTCATTTGAGACGGATTGGCTTTTGTAGGTATATTTTCTTCATTGAAATCTAGTATATATGGTAACGTAACTATATATGTTTTGCGATCCCAAAAGGCAGAGGGAATATCAGAACAACAATGTTTAGATAAATTTTCTTGAAATGTTTTCAATTTAGTTTGAAATGTAGGAGTCTGAAGAATTTGATCAGTCTTAAGAAAATTAATTTTAGAATGCAAAAATGTTATATGAGTTTGTTTATGCTCAATCTGATTTATAAGTTGATTCAAATATTTAACTTTAGGAGGTTGAATAAAAGGAAATAAAAGTTGACGGTCATTTAATATAGTAGTTATACCAGTAGTAGAAACGAAAAAAGGTTGTATATGTTGAAGAAATGGAGTACCTTGTAAAATATCATGTTGAAGACCTTTAACAATAATAAAGGAGGTTGGTATACAAATAGATTGATGACAAATATGGGCGATGGGAATTTTATATTTAATTGAAGATTTGTTTCCATTAGCTGTTGAAATTTTACTAGCGGTTGATTCACAATAACGTAAAGGAATTAGTCCTTCACGTATACAATTTAGATCAGCACCTGAATCTATTAAGGCATAACATTTATAAGAAAAATCTTTAATTGTAATAGTGATTGGGGAAAACCATCTCTGATGAATATATTGAGTGAGTGAATCTATAAAAACATTATCAGGATCAAACTCAGCTAGGGATTCGATATTGATAGTTTCTAATTGTGTTACACGTTCTTTTAATGATTTGATTTCTATTTTCAAAGTATTGATGTCATTTTGTAATCATTGTATTGTCGCTTGTTGAGGTCGTTTATTTACAGTTTGTAAAAGACTAGCAAATGAATATTTATTAGGATCTAATTGTATTTGTTGCTTAAATTTACTTTGTTTTTTATCAAAATCCTTTTCATACTCAGAATATTTTTCTTGATCGGAAATTAACTTTGTATCGGTATTGTGCTGTATGATTTCAGTGAAATATTTATACTTTAAGGAAGGATCAGTAATCTGTTCACCGATTTCAAGAATAAGTTCTTCTTGTGCAGTTAAGACATTAATTTATGTAGCAAAGGAAGATGATGTATTCAAAATATTAGAAGTACAATGGACAATTATCAGAAGAAGAAGAAGATTCATCTGTTTGAATTTGCTGAATTTTCTTTTTATGAGTTTTGAGATGACATTTATTTGCATAATGACCAGGCTTTCCACAATGATAACAAACATTTTTCTTGGTAGTTTTATGCTTGGAGGAGTTAGCGTAACGAGATTGTTTTTTAGGACGGGATTTGTAGTTAGAATTTTTTGGAAAAATGGAAGAATGACGTTTTGAACGTCTTTTATGTGTATGAGAAGCTAGAGGTGTAATATCTAAATCATGACCAAATTGATAACAAAAATTACCAAGATCTTGATGCAGTGTTTTCTTTTCTTTTGCAAGTTGACGTTTAATACGCATATCGTTGCAGATAGAGATTCCACATGTTTGAACATATTGAAGAAGATCTCCATAAGAATGAGTATTCCAATTTAGGTTGCCACCATTTTGGGCTTTAATATATTCTTTGACTTTAGCACTAAAATATGGAGGTAATCCAGCAATGAATCTTTCTTTCCAAAATTGTCCATCATGAGTGGTTAATTGATAAACTTTAGTGAAGAATGTATCTTTATACCAACGATAATCATTCATTGTTTTGCATCTAAGACTTTGTAAGTGATCCCTAATTTTTTCATCGAGAGAAAAGAATTTTCCTATAAAATGCCAAATAATATTTGATAAGAGATTATCGACTCCATTAGGTTGGGTTCTTCCTTGAGTATCCAATAAAGGATTGCCATTGTCATCTATTTGAATTGAAATTATGACTTCTAATGTTGTAGTATTATTGAATGCATAATTCCACCAACCATATAGCTGACCTGTAAAGCCAGCTGCAATAGCGATAGCTATTGTAGCTTCGAATGTCTTGCTATTGTAGCTTCTGAATGTCTTGCTATTGTACAAGCTTTCGCATAGATTTGAATTTGATAGACAACCTTGAGAATTTGATATTCAGATAAACCATCAATATTCCAATCATATATTGCATTTCCATCAAACTTTTGGTGTCTTTTTGTTTTTTCTTCGAGGATTAAATCAGCAGGAGATGGTTTAGAATAAAATTGTTTTTGTTTAGGATAACGAGTTGGATAAGAAGATCTTTTGTTACGAAATACTTTTTGAATAGCAATACTATTAGTACTATCTGTATCACTAGAAATTGTATTGGGAGTAGGAGATGATGACTGAGGGGAATTTAATTCTTCATGAAATTCAGATAATTGATCTAGGTTAGCAATGACAGGGCCTTTATCTTTTTTTGGAGGTCTGAAGTCTTTCTAAGGAGGTGGAGGAGGAAGATCAAGTTTAGAGAGTTGTACATTAATTTTTTCTAAAAGTTCATTTGAATATTTAGAGGTAAAGGAAGGTAGAGGTAGTGATGGTGATTTGGGGGGAAAAAAGTGTTTAATTATAGAGGGATCAGTAGGAACTGATGTATGCTGAACTTGATGAGATGTAGAGGAAGAAGATTTGGAAGAGGATGAAGTTAATGTGGAGAGATAAATATTGGTAAAATTATTTTGTTCGATAAGATGATTTAAATCTTTACGAGTAGCAATACCATCATCTTCAAAAGGAGTTTTAAAAGGAGTTGCCTTGATATTGTCTTTTATTTTAAAAGGAGCTAAGGGAGGATGAGTTTGAACATATATTTCACCAGTAGAACCGTGTCAAAGTGTATTAATTTTATGACTGATTTTTGGACTATGTTGAGATAAAAACTCAAAGAATGGAAGATTATATTGTATTTGCTTAATATAATTAAAATATTTTTCACGTAAAATAGCTTGATGCTTCATGGAAACCAATTTACAAAATATAGGTTTTAAAGGATGTTGTAAAAATTGTTGTTTTAAAAGATCATATTCTAGAATAAAATCAGTTGAATTATCAGAAGAAATTGCATTAATTTGATATTCGACAAAATCATTTATACTAACAGTATCTTCTTTAGGAGAAGAAGAATAAACAGGATAAGCAACACCAGAACGAGAGGAATTAGTAACAGGTATAGATAAAAATGAAGGTTGATTTTTGGAATTTGATGATGTAGGAAATGTAGTTTCAAATCTTATGGACGTAGAAGAACGAGGAGCAAAGAGGATATCAACTTTTCCATCATCATGTGTTATAATTTGATGGATCTCATTAGACAACTGTCGCTTTTGACATTCTTCTTTATTAGTATCTTGTATTGTCCATTTATGTGGAATTTCAATGTCTTTCCAATGTAATTGTTTGCGATAAACAGTTTTATTGCGAATATTTGTCAAAAATAGAGTAGATGTTCCTTTTTGTAGTTTTGTAAAGGCAACGTCAGGGACAATTGTATGCATTAATTTTAAATTAGTGATTGAAGTAACATATTTGGATGCAAAATAAATTGATATTTCATTAATTAGGAGGATTTTTTAGATGTTTATCTATTAATGTGTTTTATTTAATTGAATTGAATTGATTTTAAATTAGTGACCTTGATTTGGGTTATTTAAGTAAGTTTAGTTAGTTTAATTGATTTTATATTAGGAGGTATTAGTTTAAATTCTATTTTTGTTAAATTAAAATAAAAATAAAAATATAGAAAAAATAAACTTGTTTTCTTAAGGAATTGGCAAAATCCATTTTGAGACGATTCCCACTTACAACTACTACAAATTTAAAAGTATAATAAAGGTGGGGAATTTATTTTACATGCTTTACACATGTTAGTTGGACCAAAATGAGAACCTACTCCACCAATATAATATAGTTATGATTCTGAATGAGAGGGAGTTGACATGAATCCACGACATGAATCCCCAAGTTACTTATAATATGGATGATTTAATTAAGATAAAGCTCTTACTATAATGAAAAGCTATATTAGGAAAAATAAAAAAGTGATCCCAAAGAAGGGATTCAATGATAAAAATGAATTGAAGTATGGGCAGAGAATTCAGAATATAGTCAGGGAAATGAATTGGTTGTTGTTGACTAAAGATTTTAATTATGATGATTATGAGGATATTCTTAAAGATATGTGTTGTGAGATTTTGGTTAAATAATTTTATGGTAATTGGCATAAGAGTGAGAATAAAATTGTGTCCATAGTTAGAAGAAGGTTAGTGGATTATTCTCCTGAAGAATAAACATGTATTTTGCATTAATGGAATTTCATAGAAGAGAAAATAATGATTACGTAAACCCGAAGTATGGAATTACGCATGGATTTCCCCATAAGATGATTAGGAGTGGATTAAAAGCGATGATGGATTTATTCTATTTAAGCATGGGTATTCCATGCACATTCAAACAAATAATTTTAGGAAAACCATGAAAGCATGGAATTACTTTTTCAATGCAAGCGTTCAACCAAGTTTTCAATATTATGAAGTTGTGAATTACGAAGAGGCTTTGTTGTATCATATTGTTCAAGGATTAGGTTATATTGATGTTGGCAAGGTCATTAATCGTGTGATTAGAAATTCCATGACCAGGATAAAGAATGAAGGATTACCTTTAACCCCTGATGATCACATAATTTTGTAGACAATACTGCGTTCCTACGGTAGGTCATTATATGGATGTTTTTCTGGAAAAGATTATTACCGATGCTTACATAAAGAGCATCAAACATGTGAAATACTATGTGGATTCAATGGATAAAAGAAAACGAATAGAGATACTCAAAAAAAAAGACTGAAGAGGTAAGATAAATAAGTAAAAGAATAGAAGAGTTTTAAAAGAAATGCAAGCTGCTGCGTATAATGAAAGAATGTATCGGAGTTCAAAACTACATGCTAAATATTATACTGGTACGTACACGAATGGGATGTAGTTAGCCATAATGAGATCAATTATGCAAAACCAGATGAGAACTTTGAAGAATTAAGATTTTATGTTTCAATACCAACGAGAAATATCATGGAGCTTGCATGGTTTTAGAAGTAGAACGGCCGAAAGAATTCAAAGAAAAGGAGTAGAAATACCTATAATATTTTCCCATTTGAGATTACTAAATGAAGGAGTCTTTTCAGATATAATTCCAAAGATTAGAGAGAACTACAGACTCTACGATCATGCAGCGAGTTATCAATTTCAATAAAATGATCAAGGCGATGATGGAGATGATGTGAATTATGGACAGCAATTCTAATATATTTTCTTCTCTGATTTATTTATCTTTGAGTGATCTTGTATGATTTCAAAATCATTAATGTGATACTGTGATATATGATATATGATAATGTGATACTATGGTTTATAATTAATTTTTTTATGATGGCGATACATTATTGTTATTGATGATAATGTTCCGTAATTTATTTTTATCATGATTTATTTTTTTATGAAAATTTTATTCATACGATAATTTGTTCATTAATTATTTTTATTTAGCTCGTTTATGCTTCAAGAAGTATATTTTTTTTGTTGAAAACCTGTCTTACTTTTCAAATCTTGGGGACAAGCTTTGAAATGATTTTATTAGTATTTAAGTGAAATGAAATTTCATCACCCGTATCGTGAACCGGCTATCTTACCTGCCCGAACCGTCTCCTAAGGTGTCAGGTCACACCATCGACGCAAAAAAACTTTCTAGACTTGCTCATCCATTCTTTTTACCATTAAGTTAATTTAACTGTGTGCGAAATTCAATGAACATATAATAAAATACTTTAAAATAAATGGGAACCTAAGTAGGGAAAACACCTATCATATCATCAATATCGTAAATCAAAGTCGAGGAATATGTCCAAAAATATCCCATAATCCATACATATACAAAACCAAGTTCGGTATGTAAAACAAAATATATATACATAAAAGAAAATGCTACATTGAAAATTAGGGCAGTCTGAAGTCTTCGTCTCACTGATGCACCTTGCTCTTCCCTTGATCATAGGAAGATGGATACCAAAAGGCCCCTATTAAGTGTACAACACCGTTTTAAAAAAGTTACCGCATAATATAATTCGACAAGGAATAATATAAGTAAATTGTAGGAATTAAACATGATTCAATACTTCTTTAGTATGAACAGGCGATTCACTTGAACCTCATATGTAAGGGCCTAGCTTGAATCCGATTGACCCGACGGCGTTCAGCATCGACGATCGAGGGAGGTCCCATTACATAAATTCGTGAACCCGAACGACACTGACATACTCTAACTCTGTGATACGAAAGGCCAGAGGGCTTAAACCTCCTTCAATTGCAACACTGGCTGTAGGGTAGGGAATCGTAGTATAGTAAGCCCTCGAAGCTGCTCGACTGGCTGGAGTGGGAAACTCTTCGCCGTCGAAACTGCCCCATCTAATTCTCTGAGATGGCTCCTATAAGTCCTTATGTCTAATGCATAGCCTAAGATAAAAATGAACTTATGCAATCATAACATGATGCGTAATAAAGTTTGTAAATTCTTAGTGTTCACAAACCTCAAGTGTGGCGTATCGAAGCCCGACCATGCATCACATACCCTATGGTGCGTGCCGATGTCCCCACCAAGTCGTCGTTGAGTCCTAGCTACAAACGTCGGTGTTAGTGCATAAATTGAGGTCCCAAAAGCCCGAAACTCTGTGCACGTGTCTCCAGAAAACCCCCATGATTTTAATAAATCTTAAAGTTTAATTGTCACAGCACTGTGCATTTAGGCCACCACTCACCTCAAACCGCGTTTCTGATACTTGACACTAGTTGTCTCAGTTCCTAGTATCGTTTAGTATTAATTTAGGTGTGTTAGGATCTTATTTGAATACTTGTGTGTAATTATAGCTTAGCTAGCTGCTTTTATTGAGGTTGCTTCAAGCTATCTTTGAGTCTGCTCAATTATAACATTTATTATTTCTAAATAAAAACATTCAGCATGCTTTAAATTACTAACATTTAAACTTTGAGCAAACTCAAACTAAGTCAAACAGTCTTAATCTAGATAAGCAAGCTCGAATGTCCATAACAGTTCTATTTCTATTTTGTAGGCTCAAAACTTATAACAGTCTTAATGTCATCGAGCATATTAGAAATTTATCCTCTTTTGAGTCTCCTTAAAACTGCACATAATTACTTTTATGCAACTCTAATGCTTTTGATTTTTGAGCGCAAAAATATTCAAACAACAAAAAATTCGGTCCATTGGTTTAAAAACAACTTGATAGAGTTCCAACATCATCATGTAATAATTTATACTCAAGTTTCACTCATTAAATATATAATTACTATTAATTAAAGTTACTATTCATCTTTTTTTTCACATAACACAACTTATCAGTCACAAAAATTTCCATGACGATTCCATCAAGGGATTTTCACTAATTAAGGGTTCATTTACTCTTATGAATCTACATGTATGAAAGCTCATCAATAAAAACAACTTGGAAGATAATTTTTGCAGAGATTTAGTGAAGATAACATACAAAGTGCATTAATGAAGTTGTTTCCTTTCATTATATGAGCTACTCTAAGTTAAATTAACACTCTCTAGCACCAACCTTCTTGGATCTTCAAAAATTACAACAACGAATGCAAGATTTTTCTACATCTTCTTTGATCTCCATATTTTCTCAGGAGCTCTCTAATTGTGTTGGAGTTTATTTACATGTTAAACAAGAAATCATGAAATTTATATAGTCCTTGATTTTAAATCTCGCTTCACTCACAAATCTTTAGGTAAATCAAAGGCACACATTTAAACCATGACATTCCACTACTTAAAATCAAACTACCACTTATCCCTTTTTGCATAACACATAATGTGCATCTTATTTTCTATTGGTTGACCTACACATGTCATAAGACATTTACCATTTGTCCATGGCCTTTTAAATTAAGTACATGCAAATATATTTCCACAAATTTAAAAGTTGCCCTTGAATTTCACTATATTTAAAATCAAACCAAAGGCATATTAATCAAATTTAATACACCACTTAGGCCAAATTAAATCAAGTTAATAGTACATAATGATACTAACCTAAGTTTTGTATTTTCTGCACAATGCGTATCCCGAGGCAAAACCTACGCCTTGCCTTATCTTGTTTTACGTGTGTATTTATAATTATTTAATTATTTATTAAATAATACATGCACAAAAAAAATTATTTTATTATTTATAGTACATAATTGTCAAGCACGAACACCGTCACCCTATTGAGCTCGGTTTGGGCCTCTGATCTGGTCGAATAGAGCCGAGTCCGATCCGGTCGGAGAAAGGATGTCACAATCTTCCCAACTGAGGGGATTTCATCCATGAAACTTAAATTATACCTGAATCAAACAACTCGTGAAATTGTTCTCGCTTGTATGTCTCTCGCTCCCACGTGAACTCAATGGTCGTCGTGGAACTGCCATTTAACCTTCACGAGGGGAATCTCTCAGTGTATTATGGTCTGAACCATCAGGTCTGAAATCTCAATTGGCCACTCCTCGTACATCATGTCTGGTCTAACAACCCACCTATCCCGGTCCACAACCTCTCGTGTCATGCCCTTACATCTCCTCAACGTAGAAATGCTAAATACTGGGTGGATTTTTAAAATCTGCGGCAGTAGTTTTATTCGGTAGGCAACCTTCCCAAGTATTTCTTTGATCTCAAATGGTCATGTATATAACGCTCTACGAGCTTCCCCTTGAATCGAATAATCTGGTATCCTTTCTTAGGCGACACCTTCAACTATGCAAAGTCCCCCTTCTCGAACTCAACTGTCTAACGTTTTGGATTGGTATATTTCTCAAGCTGATCTTGTGCTACCATAATATCTAACGAATCAGCCACACTTTCATTATATTAACCTGTACTACCTTAGGCCGAACTGCCATTATATTAACCACCTCTACTCAGCATGACGGTGTCATACACGCCTATCGTATAAAAGCCTCAAACAGTGCCATCTCAATGCTCGATTGATAAGTATTATTATAAGAGAATTTGCACAGGTGTAAATACTCCTCCCAGGTACCCCTAAACTCGAGTACACAATCTCGTAGCATGCCTTCCAAAATCTAGATCAGCCTCTTTAACTGTTTGTCTCTCTACGAGTGATAAGATGAACCAAGGTGAATCTGAGTGCCTAGCTGATCTTGCATACCTTACCATAACCCTGATGTATACACAAAATCCATATTTGACACTATGCTCATTTGCGCCCAATGTAACTTGACTATCCCCAACTCGTAAATCCTTATCGGGAAATTAAACGAGTCAGAGAGTTGAATGGGTAGGATGTGCGATGTTTTTGTCAATATGTCGATGACAACCTATACTGTATCATGACTCCTTAGGGTAGTCCTTAATCCAGGCACCATGTCCATCGCAATGCGCTCCCACTTCCACTGAGGAATGGGTAATGGCTAGAGTAGACCTTCAAAACTCCGATATTCAACCTTTACATGCTGACGTATCTCGCATCTTTTCATATACCTAGCTATATCTGCCTTCATGCCCGGCCACAATTTCAATCGTCGTACGTCCTCGTACATTTTTTAAACATTTGGGTAAATGTTATACCGTGAATGGTGTTACTCCCGAATAATGTCCTCTCTCAAGTCTGGTACTGTTGGAATATATGATATACCTTGAAATCTCAAACCTTTTTCCACTGCCATAGTCGAATCTTTAAAACCTAGATTGTCAGTTAAACTGCACTATCAGTCGTAGCTCGAATCTACCCTTTGTTTGTCAACTATTGCCTAGATAAACATCAACTGCAACTCCTACTAAACATAAATACCCACGTCAATCAGAATCTCTGAAACACACATCACAAACGCAGAATCTAACAAACCAAAACTCTGGTTGAATCTAAAATACTAACTTTCTCTGGAATAAGGCATCTGCAACAATGTTCGCCTTTCCAAAGTGCTTCCCGATCATGAAGTCGTAGTCTTTAAATAACTCGAGCCACCTCCATTGTCTCATATTTAACTCAGTTTGAGTGAACAAATACTTGAAACTCTGGTAATCCGTGAACAACGTAAATTTCACTTCGTAGAGATTATGTCGCAACAACTTTAGTGCAAAGACTACTGCCGCCAACTGAACGTCGTGGACTGGGTAGTTCTTCTTATGCACCTTTAGCTGGCGAGAGGCATAAGCCACCACCTTGCCCTCTGGCATCAACACTGCTCTCAGGCTCATCCCTGAAGCATCTGTATAGACTGTTAACTCTTTGTTGTCTTTGGTAATACTAACACCAGTGTCATACTCAATCTCTCTTTCAGCTCTCTAAAGGCATCGTCACGCTTCTCAGTTTAATCAAACTTGACCTCTGTCTTAGTTTAAGAAGTCAAGGCATAACTATCTTAGAGAAATTATAAACGAACCTTCACTAGTAGCATGTTATTCCAAGGAAACTCCGGACATCTATCGGTGTTGTAGGCGCCGACCAAATAACAATCGCTTTGACTTTTTCAAGATCTACCAAAATCTCATCTACCCTAGTTACGTGCCCCAAGAATTTGAGTCACTCCATCGAAAACTCACAAATTCTAAACTTTGCATATAGTCTATGTTCATACAAAGTATCCAAGGTAATCCCCAAGTGACACTCGTGGTCCTTAGCTCTCCGTGAGTAGATGAGTATGTCATCAATGAACACTATCAAGAACTAATCTAAGTAATCTTTGAACACTCGTTGCATTAAGTCCATAAATGTAGTCGGTGATTTTGTGTCCCATAATAGCATCATTGTGAACTAGAAAGACCAGTATCTATTGCGAAACGCAGTCTTCTCAATGTCCTCATCCCTGACACGCAACTGATGGTAGCATGATCTCAAGTCGATTTTCAAGAAGTGAAGGGCACCACTCAACTGGTTGAATAAGTCATCTAACCAAGTTAACAGGTATTCGTTTAGGATTTTGACATTGTTCAGTTCCCTGTAGTCAATGCATAGCCTCAACGATCCATCCTTCTTTTTGACGAATAAAACTGGTGCGCCCTATGGTGAAATACTCGGGTATATAAATCCGATGTTGGATAGCGCCTCGAGTTGCTTCACCAGCTCAATCAACTCTTATCTCACCATCCTTTAAGGAGCTTTCAAAATTAGCTTCGTTCCCTCATTCACTTCTATAATGAAGTAGGTCTCGTGGCTAGGAGGTAACCCGGAGAGATAGTCCAAAAACACGTTAGAGAAGTGTCTTATAACCGCGATGTCCTCAATCTTCCTCTCAGATTTTAAAGCTCTATAAAGTCTCGTGTGATCCTTGATCTCTTTATACGTCGTGACTGGGCCTCTTGTACCGCTCTCGATTATCGAAGCGCCTCGAAACTCAAACTTTGCAAATCTCGAAATACGAAAGGTCACCACCTTTCGGTGGCAGTCCACGTAGGTATGTTCTACTGCTAACCAATCCATACCTAAGAGTGTGTCAAACTAGAGGAACTCGAGTACTCGAAGTTCTATAGGTAAATCATAAAAGTCAACTATCACCACACATCTCTCACAAACAAGGTTAGGGTAAACTCTATCTCCTACTGCTGTACTAAGTATGAGATACCTAACCGCTCTCACTGGTGATAGCCCTAATGTGTCTACCATATCTCCATATATGAATAAGATCATGGACCCTGAATCTATGAGTGTGTGCATGTTTTATCCACAAATAGAAATAATACCCGTGATCAACTCTCTTGTTGCCTGATTGTCTGGAGTCGCCACAATAAGCACCTGCTCAGTTTGACTCGCTGCATGCACATCATACACTCGTACCGAGCACTCATTACGGAAGTGTCCTGCCTGACAACAACCGCAACAAGTAATGTCCGATCTGCCCTTAGAACCTCGACCTTTGAACTATGTAAGTCCCTGAGTCTAAGTCTATATCTACCTTATCCCTCTGTCACATCCCTATCCCACTGCCTCCGTCCCTGATCAAACCTCAAAACTGGTGGTCTACTCTGCCTTGGTGTAGACAACTGATGAACTAAAACTGACCGTGTCGATGTGGTCAATCATGGCCTGTTATCACAGAACCTTTTAGGGTATTCTCATATCTTATCTCATTCACCATTAGACTTCTTCCTTGACTCTAATTAAGGATTCTCCTAATCCTTGAACTCCTCCGCAACTCGAAAGCAATAGCTCGGTTTATGAGATATTTGAACATAATTACGCCCAATGCACTCACACTTTGGCTAATCTCACACAATAGACATATAGCAAATCACTGCAAGTAGTCATCTAGTGTCACCGGATTTCCTCCCATATATGATCGTCGGGAGTCTCAATCGGCTAACTAAGATACAAACATGTCTCCCCTACCTCTGTGCGAGAAATTCCTCTCTCTTCCTACTCCTCATCGTCGGAGTAAATAAGTTTCGAAAGAAAAGTCATTAAAAAGTCGCCCAATCCTCAACTGGGCACTCTCTAGCATATATAGCCTGCCACCACTTGTTAGCAGCTCCTTCTAAGTGCACGGTCAATAACTCAATGTGACGATCCTCATCCGCACAAATCGAAGAGTGAATCTTCTTGTAATTATGAACCAACTGCTTCATTTTTCCCCACATCTATCTCCGTAGAACTTTAGATTCTTACATATGTCGAAGCTCTTCCAAAAATGATCAAGCCTGACCGCCTTGCTCTCAGTCGCCATCGTCTATACTATTGGAGTTTCCGCTTGTACAGGTAGAAGAGGTACTACTACGGGCTCGACTAGGCCCGTCTGTGTCACTATCACTACTGGCACTACTAGAACTTGTGTTGGTGTCTGCAGCATAGTCTCTAGTCATGCTTCCAATAGGTCTACATGACATGCTGCCACCGCAGTTAATCCTCTCTATCAGGGTGTCGACCTCACTTTGATGATCAAAAGTCTTAAAGCATTGCCCGAAGGTCTCCAAGGACATTTGCGACACACGATTAGCTTACGCATCTCAGGTATGATATCTTCAATGGCAGTAGAAAAGGAAAAAGGCACCATCCCTCCTGTAGCTCACGAATCTCGCCCACTCAAATTAATGATACAGAATGTATCATAACTGTACATAGATAATGATCTAAGTGTCAGCGTACTATATTTTTCCTTTTTATATAATAAATGTTCAAAATTAACATAGTACATCAATATAATCAATTAACTACAATTCCTCAGTCCCTCCCAACTTAATCCTCGACTTGTGTTTCCCATTTTTCTAATTTCTTGTGAATAAAATTATTTGTGTTTTCCACTTTTTCTTTAAGCCCTAGGCTTTTCACTAACTTAGGCTCCGATAAAAAAATTATCAGCAACCGTACCGTAAACCAGTGTTATGACTGGGTCGAACCGTTTCGTGAGGCATCAAGTCACACCATCAACCCCAAAAGACGTTCCAGACATGGTCATCCTTTCTTTTTACCCTCAAGTTAAATTTAAGTGTGTGCGAAATTCTGTGAACATTTAATAAAATACTGGAAAGTAAACAGGAATCAAAGTGGGGAAAATACCTATCATACTATGAGTACCATAAATCCAAGTCAAGGAACATCTCAAAAAATATCCCATAATCTATACATAAACAAAAGTAAGTTTGGTATCTAAAACAAAATATATATAGACAAAAGAGATGAATCCTACATTGAGCAGTCTAAATTTGTCGTCTCACTAGTGCGCCTTGCCCTTCCTTCCATAATTGGAGGATGGATCTATGTTCCAAAAGGGCCCATTAAGTAAAAAACAAGGTTTTATAAAAGTTACTACATAATGTGATTTTACAAGGAATAATATAAGTAAATTGTAGGAATTAAACATGATTCAATCCTTCTTTAGTATAAATAGGCAGTTCCCATGAACCCCATATGCAAGGACCAAGCCCTAATCACATCGGCTCAATAGTGTTCATCATCGATGATCGGGGGAGGTCCCATCATGAGAATCCGTGAACCCTAGTGAAACGTCTTCTAACTGCCACACTCGCTAGAGGGTAGAAGATCGTTGTATATTCATCCCTCGAAGTTGCCTAACTTGCCAGATGAGCAGACCTTCACCGTCAAAACTACCCATCTAATTCTTAAATACAGCTCCTATAGGTCTTTATATCTAATGTCTGGCTATAAATAATCGTGATTCGATGCACACCTAACACAAGTTCTCATTATATAATGCTTAATAAAGTACATAAATTCTAAATGTTCACAAACCTCGCGTACGGCGTATCAAAACACTACCATGCATCTCGTACCTCGTGGTGCATGCCGATGTCCCTGCAAAGTCATCGTCGAATCTTGGCCACAAATGTAAGTGTTAGTGCATAAATCAATGTCCCAAAACCCTGGAACCCTTGACACATGTCTCGAGAAAACCTCCAATTTTTTTTAAAATTTCTAAGTTTAACTATCATGGCGCCATGCTCGCTTCAAACTGCCTATCCGATGCCCGACACTAGTTATTTCGGTTTCTCGTATCATTTTCCATTAATTTATGTATGTGTTAAGATCTTATTTGAATACTTGTGAGTAATTATAGTTTTGCTAACTATTTTAATTGAGGTTGCTTTAAGCTATATTTGAGTGTACTCTATTATAACATATAATATGCTCTAAATAATAACATTCAACATGCTTTAAAATACTAACATTTAAACCTTGGGCAAACTCAAACTAAGTCAAACAGTCTTAATTCAATTAAGCAAGCACGAAAATTGATAAAAGTTTTAATTCTATTATGCAAGATCAAAACTTACAACTGTCTTAATATGTCCAGCACTTTAGAAATTTATCCACTTTTGAATCTACTCATAACTACTCGAAATGAATTTTATGCATCTTTAAAGCTTTCGATTCTTGAATCTAAAAATATTCAAAACACTTCAAACTCGATCCATTGGCTTAAAAACAACTTCATTAAGTTCCAACATATCATGCAATCATTTATACTCAAGTTCCATGCACTAAATAACAATTACCATTACTTAAAGTTACTATTCATTTTTCTCTTCGTATAACACAACCTATCAATCACAAAAATTTCCACAATGATCCCATCAAGGGATTTTCTTAAATTAAGGATTGATCTACTCTTATGAACCCACATGTACCAAAACTCATCAATAAAAACAACTTGGAACATAATTTTTCTCGAGATTTAGTGAAGAGAACATACCAAGAGCTTTAATGCAATTGTCTCCTTTCGTTCTATGAACTCCACTAAGTTAGATTCACATTCTCTTGCATCAATCTTCTTGGATCTTCAAAATTCCCAAGAACGAATGCAAGATTTTTCTACATCTTTTTTATCTACAAATTTTCTCATGAGCTCTCTAATTGTGTTGCAGTTTATTTTGCATGTTGAACAATAAATTATGAAACTTATATAGTCTTTGACTTAAAATCTCACCCACTCGCAAATCTTTAGGTGAATCAATTGGTCACATTTAAGCCATCACATTCCACTAGTCAAAATCAAACTATCACTTGTCCTTTTTTGTATGACACTTAACATGCACTTTATTTTCTATTGGTCCACTTATATATGTCATATGACATTTCCCACTTCATTCATGGCCTTTTAAATTAATTACATGCAAGTCAAATTCCATAAATTTTAAAGTTTCCCTTGAATTTCGCTTTATTTATATTCAAACCATAGGCATATTAATCAAATTTAATACACCACTTAGGCAAAACTAAATCCACTTAATATTAGCCTAATTTATGTATTTCCCATCCAACACTTATCCTAAGGCGAAACCTACGCCTTGCCTTGTCTTGCGTAACATATGTATTTATAATTATTTATTGAATATTACAAGCATACCTAAAATATTATTTTATTATTTATGGTACATAATCATTAAGCATGACCACATCACCCCGATCGAGCCAGGTTTGAGCCTCCGATCCGGTTAGATTGGGTTGAGTCCGGCCTGATTGGTGACGAGAAGTCATATAAAGTATAAAGAAACGAATTATGGAAGACTCGAATAGTTGAATTTATCCAAAGTTGACATAAATTTTTCAAAATCTTTATGAAGATAAAGGTAATATTTCTTCATTTTGCTTTTTTAGTTAGAAAATTATATGAGTTGAATATAATTGGATTTAAATAGAAGTGATATTTTTATTACCCATGAAAATAGAAATTTTATTATAAAATAACATTTTTATACCCTATTTGACTTTACAAAATTATGTATGCACAAGTAGGGTTTAGAGAGATAGATTTCTTTGTGTTAGACAAGAAAATTGTGAGAAGATCAAAACAAAAGTGCAATATAAACAAGAATGATTTGTAAGAATCTTGTTATACAAGGATTGTTGATCAAATATTTTTATATAAATTTAACGAAATGAAAAGAACTTATAGCACAATTAAGGGAAGAAATAGGAAATTAACCAATAAAAATATATTTAGTTCGAAACAATACTTCCTTAATTATAGTGAAATTGAGAAGTGCCAAAAAAGTTTATAAATGAAAAAACAGTGAGACCCACAGGTTCTAAAGAAAATGGAACAGGAATTTAGTGGTGGGAAAATTGTGAGAAAGAATTCCTATAAAAATTATAACGATATCTAAAAGAAATTTAGCGTGGAACAGTAGGAAAGAAAACAAAGAAATATGGGAAGAAAAAAAAAGAGAGAGATATAGAAAAATGGAAGAATGTTTATAAAAAGAATTCTTAAAATAAAAGATTTAGCCCGAGTGCTTGTAGCTAAGTTGAGTGAAGTATATCTTTTTCTAACATTTCAACAATCGAACATGATAATGATATTTATTGGTGTCTTCAAAATTCCTATCGACTTTGATTGTGGTGCTATTTTTAAATATTGTTCGACATTGTGATTGAATTAGTGATTTTTGTACATTGAGATTCTATATTAGTCATCATAAGCTTGATGCTTGTCAGTGGAGATTGAGAAAACCTATATAGTGGCATAGCCATTGTATTGATTGAACTTTAAGTCCTGAGGTGAAATGCATAATGAGGGTTGAAGTTGTCAATTAAAGGGTTGTGTTTTAAATCTTTCTATTCTATCATAATTTTTATTTGCATGGGGGTAATATGTTTCTATTTAATGATCACTTCTATTTATGAATAAGAGTAAGTAATGATGAAATCCAATTAAGGAATAAAAAGAAAGTATAGTTGAGAGTATTCCTTTGCTCTATACAACAAAGTGTTGAGATTTGGAGTATTTGATGAGTCAATAATTAGAAAGTGTTTTATAGTATATTTTAATTTTATTTTATATGTAAAAGACTAAATTACAATTAGTTTTCTCTTGTTTTTGTGATTTAAGATTATATTAAGGTTATATGAAGAAATGGAAGAAAAAATGAAGAAAAGTAAAGAATTTAGTCTATTAAAGAAAAGTGCAGTGATTCCATAATGAATCGGGAAATGAATTAGGATTCACTACTAGCGAATCAGGAATACACTTAAAATCGCTACTCAAATCTGTGAACCATAAAGACTTATTTCCTCTGATTTTCAGAACGATTTAGCTGAGATATAAGATTCGGTCAGGATTCGTTGAAGTCGTCTACGAGAATTTTGGATTAAAATAAGGAATTTCTATTCGATTGGGATATGTACTACTTATAATACTATATATATGAACCTAGGGCTTCAAAATTTAGTGCCTTTGAAGTTCTTGATTGCTCTTGGAGCCACCTTCTTACTTTTATATTATTTTAAATTAAGTTTAGTTTGGTTTTATGGTTCTTGCTTTGCAAAACTTGTTGGTTCGAGATTCAACAATTCAATAAAAACATATTCTTCATTAGTATCTTTAATTTATTATATTGCAATGTTTATTTTTAATACGTGTAAGTAGTTTATTAATCTAAGCAAACTATTAACATAAACCATTTTGCAATGTAGTCATAATGAAGAAGAATTTGTACTTAATCATTTAAACTTAATTGTATACGTCAATTAACAGTTTTAAGAGATTTGTTTTTGCATATTACAATCAAGATACTTTATATTACATGCATAGTCTAGAATGTGTATTGTGATATTTATGTTTATATCTAATACAAAGTAGTAACTAGGACAAATTTAAGAGATCTTTTACCGTTTAGATGTCGTAGATGAATTGTGTTCTAAGTTTGATATTAATACGGCTAATTTTGACAATATTGGCTTAGTAGTAAGAAGTTTTCATAGAATGTAATGTTGTTTTATATCTATTAGTTATCTTTAAGCTTTTGAAGAACTAATGGTAATAAAATTAGAATATGAATTTTCTATTCATATTACAAAAACTATTGGTTTGATAAAGGTTACCAATCTTGCTTACGATTTAGGTTTAATGATTCAAAAATACTTCATAATATGATAATACTAAGATTATGACTACTTTAATTAATATATTCGGATTCAAAATTGGTTATGTTTCATTGTTCTGGATATTTGTTTAGATGTTTGTTTTATTTCATTTGATTTGAATTGAATTTAGAATTTTAGTATTAATGAATTTAAATTATGTTAATTCAATTAGTTAAATCAAATTAATGGATTGTCATAGCTTGATTAGATAATTTTAATTTTTGTTTTAATTTTTTTAATTAAAGTAAAAAATAAATAAACATTTGGAAAGCCCTTTTTCTTAAGAAGTTTGCAAAATCCATATGGAGATGATCTCATTTATCATTACTACAAATAATAAGGATATACAGGAAAACTTATTATATATGCTCGACACGTATCAGTAAGCAACCTTTTTAACTTTCTGAATAATCTAAAACTTACCAATAAACTTAAGGGAAAATTTTTCATTCAATACAAACTTGCATAAATGTTTCTGAGGTGATACCATCAAATAAACCCCATTACCTCGGTTGTTTTCAATGATTTAGTAGTAGAGATCATAATAACTCTTATGCCTATCTTAAGCAGCTTGTAAACTCTGATGGATTTGCTCAACTGATTGCTTGTGATTTCGTACAATATGTGGCCCTAACTCAGCTAATACCTCTAGTTCAGGCCAACTTGATGTTGTTCTGAATAGTTGACCATAGAAAGCTTCTATAGGTGTCATCTTCATGCGTGCTTGATAGATATTATTATACAAAAACACAAACAACGGTGTAAATTCCTCCCAAGAGCCTCGATATTCCATAACATATGATCTTGAAATATCTTATAATATCGAAATTAATCTCTCTAATTGATTTTCAGTCTATAGATGGAATGCAGTACTAAATCAGATTAGAGTCTCAAAATGCTCATACATATTCTTCCATTACCTAAAAGTGAACTGAGTACCTCTATTGGAGATTGTAGAAAATGGTACTCCATGTAAACAAAGAGTCTCACGCTCATAATGAAACTCAACTCTGGAAAATCATAGTTAAGAGCTATTAGGAGAAAATGTGCAAATTTTGGCAGCCTATCAATGATAACTAAGATATTATCATATTTCCTCCGAGGTATAGATAGATGTGTCACAAAATCCTTAACAATATGCTCCCACTACAACTAATGAATGGGTAGTGGTTGTAATGTTCCTTTCCGACTCCACCTTTCGGCCTTGACCAGCTGGCGAATCTCATAGCGTTTTACTTAATCACAACCGCCTAATTTCATCCCTAGCCAATGACAAGTCGATAATTAGATATGTTTTAAAGTTTATTTTAGAATGATTTTAGATGTAAAGACTATATTACACGAGGTTTTCTCATGTTTTTGTGATTTCAAACAATAATTAAAGAATATGAAGAAATGAATGAAAAATGGAATATTATGAAGGAATTAATCAACTAGAAAGAATATGCGAAGAATCATCACAAAGGAGGCAAGAAATGTTGGAGCATGTGCCCTAGGACAATCTACAAACATTGTTTATCTTATAATTTTAGTTAATGAAATTGAGGTTTTCATTTGTTGTTGTATTATAAGTGATTGCATGTTTATCTTATAGTAATATCCATGGGTATTTGTTGAAATATCCTAAATGTTTCTCGTCGGTCATTATACTGGGAACTATAATCAATTAAGACTAGTGTGAGTCTTGATTTATGGTTATGTGATGATCATGTCTATAGGGATACAAGTTAAGATCATGAGTACTTATTAGGGACTAAGGTACTGGATCGACCCGTTATGAGAACACTACATGGATTAAGTTATAAGTGTTACTCATGATAGAAAAATCATTTTAGTCATTCTACTTGAGATTACCATAGACTTCAATATTAAGAGCATGGTAATTTAACATTACATGGATTAAGTCATAGGTGTTACTTATCTTAGGTATATCATTTCAATCCTTCATCTTGAGATTACAATAGACTTTAATATTATGAGCGTGGTAATTTGACACAATCAAAATTTATCTTTAACCGGACGATTATAAAGATTGTGATTGGTTACCATAGGAATAACAAGTGAAGGTATGCAATCAAGTTAGAATTTTTCCCTCTCATATATAGAGATATCAGTGGATCCCTCGATATTTTTGACTGTTAAATGAGCATGTCTAAGTGAGATGATAACATCAATGTCACTTAGATGTGTTCAATTTACCTAAAGATCGAGACTAGTATGATTGAACATTAAGAGTGACTTTCCTTGCCTTTTGTTTAATCAAAAGATATCACACGACAAAAGGATATGATATATGTTATTCATTAGTTTGTATCAATTTGGATATGCATGCTACTTGGGTAGTCATGATGCCTTGCTAGAGACCACTTATGACTTGTGTTACAAAATGGTTTTGATTTACTGCCAACATCGCAAGAACTTATTAGGTCACACAGAAAGAACGGCTTTGCGCAATTTCAATCGGTCCAGAGTAATATATCTTTTATGATAAAATTTATGACATAAAAGCCCTTAAAATTTTTTATATTTTAACTTACTAATAGGGTCGCATGTGTAATTTGTTTAAACTATCTAAATATAATTGTTGTATTACGAATAGGATTTTTAGTGAGGGTTTATCTATATATATAAATAATTGTTAAAACCTTAGAACAAAATAAGATTTTCATTTTTGCTATTTTTGAGTTCTTTGGATTTTGGAAAAGAAAGAAAAAAGTTTTCTATCTCTTTTAGGGCTAGCACTCCAAATTATGGTCACCTTCTGTGTGATGATTTCTGATAGAAGACAGGCGCTTAAACGACTTGGAGATCGAACAATCAAAGAAGAAAATCATGTATTAAGGTATGGTTTACTTTTGTAGTTCTAGTTTAACAAAACTTATTTTCAATCTTGTAGAGGATTTTCAAAAATTATTTTGAATTTCTCGCAGCGTATGAATGCCAAAAACCCAACAAGGAAGAATTAGACAATCAAACAAGCGATTCATAAAACTCCTAAAATCGTTGGCTAAATCAGTGAAGCTAGTGAACTTGGATTGTTTTTTTTTAATTAAAATCATATATTTAGTTAAGTAATATTATATTATAATGAATTATTAGTTTGTTAAATAATGTTATTGAATAAAATATAAAAACAAATTAATAAAAACCTTTAAATGATCTTTTTCCTTGGGAAGTTTGATAAATCCCTGTAGAGGCGATTCCCATTTAGTATTACTACAAAATAATTAAAGTATAATATAAAATAATAAATTCTTGTACATGCGACACATGTCAATTTTAGTGTCGTTGCCGAGAATTTAAACATAACTTGTAAGGAGTTTTAGATGTTGTATTATTTAAGACAACAACAACGTAGATAACACCAACCTACCACAATGAAAGCCAATAATAACTTTAATCTTATTAATAATTATTTTAATAATAATAATAGAAAACTTACTTTTATTCAAGCTAATCATATTATCAATGCTTACGAACCAATGTGCATTGCCTATCTTGAAGGATTTCCTGAATTTGAACTTTGATCTAGATTCATAAGTTCTCTAACTAACTTCTTAGTTAGGACAATGAAGACTCACAAAATTTATAATGGAATATTACCACAAAGTCAAAGGGAGAAAATATAAAGCCTACATGTTAGAACAAGTCAAATTTAAAGCTTTTCCTTTTGTATTAAAAGATCAAGCACAATATTGGTTGTTTGAGCTCCTCAAGATTCGATAACCACATGAGATTCAATATTAAAAGCTTTCCTAGATTGATATATGCCTGTAAGAAAAATTAGTACTTATAGAAGACAAATCACAGTAGTGAAGATGAAAGACGACAAAAACTTTAATGAGTTTTTGGATGAATTTAAAAGATTAATTTCATCTTGTCCACAACATGGATACACTCAAAGAGCCTTTTTAGAATACTTCTATGAAGGACTAAATCACTTTGAATGAAGACCATTAGATATTGTATGCGGTGGATAATTATTCAATGTTACAACAACTCTAGTAAAAAAAGTTATTAAAAAGATTTATCCAAAATGGTTAAACTACTATTAAAAGATAGAACAAATCAAGTTAAATCAAATGGATTTTGTAATGAAGTTACACATTCTACTAATACATGTCTTACTTGACAAGAAGAAAACAATGAAAAAGTCAACACGGTTATGACTATTATTCTCGTCCTCCTAGAAACTAGTATATAACAACAATTATTACACTAGAAAACCAAACTCAAACCTTAGTTATGGTCTACAAAATCAAAACTATACCCCTTATAGACCAAGAGCACCAACACCACCTACACTAATGCAATAACCTCAACAAACTAATCCAACTGATGCAACCAAATCGAGAACAAGTAATAAACAACATTATGACCCAAAGTCATCAAAACAATACGCAAGTTTCTCAAAATCAAATTAAAATTGATACATCTATTAACAAGCTAAAAAAGCAATGATGTAAAATGACACTACAAATCAACAAGTTAAGCAATTAAAGTAAAGTAACTACTCAAACTACGAATGGTCCTAATCAAGCACAAGTCAACGCTTTATTTATTTTGTGAAAAAGAAAAAAAAAAAACAAATACGGAACAAAAGACACCGAAAAGAGGATAAAAGAAAATTAAAATACCTACAACAATAAAAAAACAAGAAGAAGAGATGACGACAAATGTCATTCTCACTAAGGAATGGATGGCCGAGCAATTAAAATATACTCCTTTTCCTGGAATGCTCTACTCATGTTATTTAGCCAAAGTTAAAGCCTAAGAAAAATCTTTACAAAATTTTGCATTAATTAAACAAGAAAAAGTAAACGATAATTATAAGTCAAATGAAGATATCAATTCTAATTCTATTTTACCACAACGATTTGCAGAAACTAGGGAGGAAGAACCTAAAGAAGACATATTCGAATCATTTAGGAAATTAGAAATTAATGAAAACTTAGAACAAAAGATTTCATCTTTAACAAGAATGCCTGAGAAATGTTCCGACCCAGGAATGTTTGCCACACCAATCATAATAGAAAATTCTTCTATTGTATTTTCTATGTGATCTCGGAACATCATTTAACGTTATGTAACTTAAACATAATGACTCAATGAAAATAGGATCGTTAACTACTATGCTTATTAACCTTACTCTAGCAGAGAATTCAATCACTAAACCATATGGATTATTGGATCACATCCTAGTACAAGAACATGATTTAGTATTTCTAGTGCATTTTTTGTCATGAAAATGGGAGATTCTACATTACCCAATCATTTGCATATACTATAAGGTACACCTTTTCTAAAAACATGTAGAAATAATTTAGATATTTCTTAAGAAACAATGTCTATGATGTTTGAAGATAAGATTGTTAAATTCAAAATTAATTATTAACATTACTATGACACTTATTAGGAATATGATGAATTATTAGACACTGAAATATATGATAATGAATTTTTTAACTTAAACTATTATGATAATTTTTATGTTGAAATATATGCAATCCATGCAGTAAAAATGAAAATTGATAAAGGGAATTAAAAGAAAGAAAGAGTTGAAGACACTTCAAAAGAAAAGATTGTAACTCAAGAATAGGGAGCTTAGCAACTGGAGAATGGTAAAAGCATTAACAAGACGAGAGTTTCTAGTTCCAAGTACAATATGAAAAAGAAAAAGTCAGACCTCAATCCTATAAAGCTTAATGATCCCAAAGACATACACTGGTTCATTAAAATTAAATGGGATTTGTACTATAAAGCTCAGTGTGATACAAACTCTAATGCAAATTTCATGCCCATACATTTCTTTTTAGACCCTCAATTAGAGTTGAATTTACTTGCTTATGAACAATTCTCTTTACTAGGTGGAACTTCAATTCAACCAATAGGAGTTGTCACAGATGTTCCAGTTCAAGTGGACAACAACACCATACCCACAGACTTTTCGATAATGCCACACTTTATTAATGAATATCCTCGTATAATATTACGACGGCCTTTCTGAGCCATTTCTCATGCTATTATAGGAATTCTAAACTATAAAATTATTTTGATGATTAATGACTGAGCACTCACTTTCTGGAATGGCATCGGAGTGGAAAAAATCATAATTTCAAGTTTGGAGATCCAAAGTAATTTTGGAATGGTTAATTCGAGCCAAAGCCGATAAACAAAAGTGCTTTATAGGAGGCATCCCATATTCTATAATTATTTTATGTTTATTTATGTTTATTAATAATTTAGTTTGATTTAGTTTAGTATGTTTTTATTGTCTCACGTTTGGACTCCTGTATTTGAAGTATTTTCGAAATTTCAACTCCGAAGTAATTTCAATTGAAGAGGAGTTATCGAGTTGTTTTTGCTTAAATGTATTTCATGCAAGTTGCTTTATTTAATTGCTTATTTATTTATTTATTTAATAAAAGTATTTAGTTAGTTATATGTCCCATTCGAACTTTTGGATTTTCAGTTGATTCTTCCTTAATATGAGTTATTATGAATGATGAATATGTTAATTACAAGGTATATTGAAAAAAAAAATTAAAACGGCCTAGCGATTCCCAGTGATTCAGATTAATACTAGGGATCATTGGCTAAATCGGTAGCGGTAGAAATGAAAAATCAGTGCAAAATTGGAGTCCTAAGATTTCCAGTGATTCACCCACAATGGGGAATCACTGGCAAAATCATTGAAAATAGTAAGTAACATTTCATCGATTTACACAGCGATTCCCCTTAAACAGGAATCGTTTAGCATGATATTCTCACCTCAACCTAGTCTCATCCAAACAAAAAATCTTGATTTTGGGGGTGTTGAGCCGAGCTAGGGTTTTAGGAATTTTCGAGCTAGAGCTTAGAAGGACGGTCTAGAGGATTTCAAGAGCTTCAATCTTGAGAGATTTACTCTCAATAAGGTAATTACATTAACTCTAGCTCTTTATTTTAACAATTCTTTTATTCAAGGATTTTCGCAAATTTTTCAACGTTTTTTAATTTGATTTGTTGAAACTTATTCAATTGTCTTACAAATAATAGTTTTATTGATTCCAATAGAATATAAATAGTGATCACATAAATCATTGATTAACAAATTCAACAAATTCAAAATTTTTGCTATATTTACATATATTCGCAAATGGTTTACAAAAGTGAACTTGCAATGCATTTGTGGCTTTAGTTGTGGTTTTATTTCAATTTAAGTTGCTATATTTTCAAAAAGATTTACAATTTGTCACTTAATTGCCTTACAATATTTAGAAAACTAATTTTCAAGTTTATATTTTAGATATCACTTCGATACTAATTCTATTTTACATTAACAACAAATTTCAAGTTAGGTTTCCAAATAGATTTCTTCTTTTTCAAATAAATCTTGAATTTTACCAAACTATTTTCGACAATGTTGTTTCTATCAATTTCAGGTTTTTTTAGTTTTTGAACTTATGATTTTCGAAAATTGAAACAATGGCCGGAGGAGGAAAAGGCAGAAGTTCTCGAAAAGAGAAGGGAAACGCACTTAATTACACTTAATTAACCAAACTACTAAATTTAATACCTTCAAAAACCAAATTCAATATTAAACTTTGATCTCAAATCACCAAGGACATGTAAATAGTAATAGACCTTTCAAACGATCCTAGTTACTAGTTTAAACTACATAATGAATCCAAATATCATAATACACATTCTAGACATAGTATTGTTGGACTAAGTGTCTTGTCACTTTGACTTCCCCCGAGATTTTGATGTCAACAAACAATGTAAATTGGTACTAACAAGGTTTTTCAAGTATGTGCAAGATCAAAGGAATAACAACTTCACAAGTTCAAATAGACCTAGAAGGAATGAGATTGGAAAAGATCAAGAATGAATTAGGATAAGGAAGGACATTATAAAGTTATGATCATCATTTGTACAATCTATGTAAGATATATAAGTTTAGTTGCACAAGCCAAATGCATTAGAATCATGCATATCATGTTTTATCAAAGTTTCAAGTTTGTTCAAGTTTTGGCTCTTAATTGGTTCAATCTTCGTGAATTGAAAATGATTTGAAATTGTACAGACATGTTTTTCAAGCATGCATTGGATGTGAAAAAAATTTTTGATCAATTTTAATTGTATCTATATCAATTTGGATGGTTTTTTAATCATATTTAAAATACTTGTGGTTAGGCCCCTACATGTTTCATGAAACCAGAATTTTCAATTTTTGGAATTTGTGATCATTCAAGCTGTCCAAATGGGTCCAATGACTCATATTAAGTATGTATAATGTGATCCCAGAGGAATGGTATAATCGTAGATGAGTAAGAAATTCGCTAACCAAAACTACAAACTAATAAGTCTCTGGTCCTAGCTGGTTAGCGCGCTACCTACTTTTAGTACACTAATAGTCACACCTAGCGCGTTAACTAGTCTCCTGAGAGCTTTTTAAAAAGCTTATACCTTTTTCTTTTACTTGAATTAATGATTGATTTTGGGCCCTTAGATCGAGAACATGACCATAAATAGTCAAATAGAGTTGGAGTCCATTAACAAACCACTTGGAACACACTATTATCTTCTCAAGGTGAAACTCTCTCATTTTTCCAAGTTTTTACATCCATTTGACTCATTTTTTGTGCTTAATCACATGGAGTAATTTGAGGCTACTGAATCAACTTTGGATTTAGTGATACATAGGTGTTTTAAGTCTTGCAACCCATCTAGAACTCATTTGGTTCAATCTCACTTTAGGTTGTAAGAAATCATGATTTCCTGTTCCACTTGTGCTAAAGTACATCTTTTATTATTTTTGTCGTGTGTAAATTAACTGTTGTGTTCTTGAACACATTTGTCTTAACTTTTGTGCTTCAACTTTATATTCTAAACCCTATGACTGATTTGGAAAAAGGTTAGGTCTTAATTTTTATTTTTGTCTAAACTGATTGTTCATCGGATTTGAAACCGTACTCATTTTAATCAAATATGTTTGATTGGCTTTGTGATTGAGATTATTGCAAAATCAGTGGCATATTTACTATCTCATCCATTTCGTACTTGCATGCAAAAGAGTTGTTAGGCTCTAAGGGGCTTTTGAGTAATTGAACTTATTGTCGATTTACTTTGTAAAGTTGATTTTCATTGTATTCCTCAATTTCAATATAAATGGGTGATTGTAAGACTTAGTGGGACCTAAGTGAAGGGAAGACCTAGTTTGTAAACCCTAGTTGAGGCTAGATCAGAAATCCAAATTTGTAATAGGCATTCTAGGCTAGTATACTTAGGTGTGAACACTTGTTGGTAATATAAGTGAGGTTGAATATCCTAACAAGGGAGCTTAGGTAGTGGATGTAGATCAATTTGATAAAACAACTATACAACTTGTGTCTCTTTTCCATTTCTTCTACCGCCTTCAAGATTTCATTACATCTATACTTATTGATTGTGTGTGCGTTAAACATTGTTGTTCATTGAAATGTTTTAAAAAGGCGATAACCTCTCGATACACCTAAGTCACCTCCTTCTTGGGTGTGATTTCAATTGGTATCATAACTAGTTATTGCTCGAAGAGTTCTAACGTAGCTTTGAGTGTTTTCTTGCAAGAATGCAAACATTAGATCCGTCTCGCCTTAGGGAAGGCAACTCGTCGATTAGGCCTCCGTATTTATGGAACAAATTATGCTAATTAGAAAGTGAAGATGAAATTCTACATAAGAAGCCCGAAGTACACTATAAAGGTACACTTCACATGAAGAAAACCAATTGAGGATTCTTGAGGAACATTATGAAACCTTCCGAGTTGGCTCTGATGAAGAAATTGCCACCGCTATCACTTGCTTCAGTAATCTTTTGAATTAGATCAAGAATCTTAGAAAGAACTATGATCAAGAGACGTTGGTGTACAAGTTCCTTAAAGGTTTGCCTAGGGAATGGGAAGCCAAGAAGTTTGCCATCTAATCAGCGCAAAATCTATGAGATCACACCTTTGATGCTCTATGTGGTGAGTTGACAGTTCATGAATTTGAACTAAAGGACAAAGCAAGATTGGAAGCACTTGGTTGTTGTTCTAATGGAAATTCAAAGAAAGACCTTGCTTCAAAGGCAAATAGTCCACCAACAAAGTTGAAGGCTCTTATTCTACCAATTGAGATCATTGAGGATGAGAAGTCTAGTGATAAGAATGATCTTGAGGAGAAAGTAGCTATGCTTTCAAGAAAGCTCTGCAAGGCTATGTACAAGCGCAACATGTAAAATAAAAAGTTTAAGGGTGGAAGCATAGGAGGCAAATCAAGTGAAGTAGTTTGTTTCGGTTATGGCAAATTAGGTGAAATCAGAGTCGATTATCGGTCGAAAAAAGTTGGGGACAAGAGAAAAGGCTATAGGCGCTTCAAGGCAACGTGGGATGACTCATCTTCATTAAGCTCCGACTCCGAGTCACAAAATAAGAAAGCTATACTTTTTCTCATGGCACAAAGTGAGGTAAATGAATCCAATGCTTTAAATTTTGACGATATTGAAGACTTAAATCATTTTACTAGCATTGATGACCTTATGAAGGAGTTACAAAAAACATCTAAAAGACCAAGAAATGCAAAAAGAGCTTGGTCGTAGGAATTTTTGAGATCATGTCTCAATATGAGACCATCAATGACCTCCGACATTATTTGAATGAGGTCATAAAAGAAATAGATGCCTTAGAGAAAAAGTAAAGGACTTGACCAACGTGGTGACTAAGTTTACCAATGGTATAGACATGTTTCAAATGATGTTGAGAGGAAAATAACGTGCAGTAAACAAAAGAGGCATAGGCTATCGAGCAAATCTATTGAGCTACAAGAAATTGTTGAACGATGCTCTGAGATGCTCTAAGTGCAATAGATCCCATGATTTAACAAACTAACATTGGTAGCTAAGGATACTTTTTATACTAACTTTCAAGAACACAAGGGAGTTTGGGTAATCTAGATCCTTTCATGTTATGTAGGGTGGCAATAGGAGCACCCTATAGTACTTGGATAGTGGGCGCTTAAGACACCTGACCGGAGATGCAATCGAATTCATTCAGTTAAAGTGATATGATGGTGGAAATATCACATTTGGGGATAATAACAAAGGAATTTTCATTGGCCTTGGTACCGCGGGTAATGATTCTCCATGTATCTCAAATGTTTATCTTGTTGATGGTTTAAAACATAACTTGTTTAACATTAGTCAATTATGTGACGAAGGTTTTCATGTCATATTTAAATCATCAAAACGCATTGTTAGGAATGAGAAGCATGAAATCTCGTTCAATGCATATAAAGATAAAGATGTCTATCTCATTAACTCTCGTGCTTAAGTGCTCAAAATGAATGTTATACATAGTTGTGGCACTATAGATTAGGACATTCTAGTATGAAAAATTTGTCAAAGTTGACCAAGTATAAGTTAGTTAAGGGCATCCCTAAGTTCACATACTAGCAAGACAAAAGAATGTGAAACTTGTATTCTTGGAAAACAAGTGAAATCATCAGTCAAGATAAAAGTAGCTAGTGATGTAACTAGAGTCTTAAAATTATTTACATGAATTTTTTTGGACCAACCTAAACATAAAGTCTAGGGGACAAATCATATTGCTTTCTGATTGTTCATGATTTCACTAGATAGACATTGGTTTACTTTGTAGCACATAAACATGAAGTGTTTGAAGTGTTTATCGAGTTTTGTCTTTTAGTTGGGAATCAGAAAGGCTATAAAATTACTATTATTAGAAGTGATTGGGTGGTGCGTTTGTGAACAAGAACCTAGAGGACTTTTGTGCTTGACAAAGGTATCACATAAAATTTTCTCTTGTAGAACACCACAACAAAATGGAGTGATTGAAAGAAAAAAATAGTACCCTCCAAGAGATTTGTAGAACCATACTAAATGAGTACAACATAGCTAAGAACTTAGCCGAAGCCATTAACTTGTGGTTCTATGTTTTGAATAGAATAAATGTCTTAAAGGAAGTGAACAAGACGCTTAACATTGGTTACTTTAAGGTGTTTGGTTGTACTTGCTATGTTTTGAATGATAAGGATCATTTGAAAAATTTGACCCAAATTCAAATGTATGCACTTTCTTAGGATACTCCATGCATAGTAAAGCATATAGAGTGTTCAATAGATCAATTAATACCATATAGGAGTCCATCCATGTTAAGTTTTATGAGATAGATCCTAAAGTTCAATTTATGCACACCTAGGAGTAAATGAGAAATTATGATGATGATGGTATCATTCAAGCTCAAGAATTCTAAGGAAGTAAAAGTTAGAAAGGAAATCAAACTTAGTGTACCAAAGAGCTCAAGACTTCTTCTAGGACATCCCTCTCAACAAACTCTAGGTGATCCAAATAAGGGTATAACCACCAGGTCTTCACTAAATCGGGATGAGGGACATATTACATTTGTGTCACAAGCCGAGCCCATTAAGGTAAATGAAGCCTTAGGTGATGAATTTTTGGATCATGGCTATATAAGAGGAGTTGGGTCAATTTGTAAGAAACAAGGTATACACCTTAGTGCCTAGACCTAAAAACCATACTATTATATGTACCAAGTTGTTTTTAAGAAACAAAAAGAATGGGAAGGGTGATATAGTAAGAAACAATACTAAGTTGGTTGGACAAGGCTACATTAAAGATGAAGGCACTGATTATGAAGAATATTTTGCAGCGGTTGCAAGACTAGAAGCAATTTAAATTTTACTTGCTTATGCTTGCTATAATGGGTTCTACTATACCAAATGGATGTTAAATGTGCATTTTTGAATGGCTTCATTAATGAAGAGGTATATGTAGAACAACCACCGAGTTTAGGAAATCATGCTTGCCCAAGTCCTGATTATCACCTTCAAATGGCCTTATATGGATTGAGCCAATCTCCTAGAGCGTGGTATGATGGGCTAAGTGCATTTCCTCTTGTTAAAGGGTTTAAGTGATGAATTCTCATCTTGGATGACCAATGAACTTGAAATTATGGGTGAACTAACATACTTCTTAGGTTTGCAAAATTAAGCAATCTAAGCACGAGATTTTCATTAATCAAGTGAAGTATGTGAGGGACATGCTCAAGATATTAAAATTTGACAATTTGAAGGCATGTGACACTCCTAGTAGTTTCACCATTAAAATAAACAAAGACCAATTAGGAAAGCCTATAGATCATAAGCTATATCGTGGTATGATAGGAAGTCTTCTCTATTTGACCACCAGTAGACTCAATATTATGTTTAGTGTATGTCTATGTTTTCGGTTCCAATCTGAGCCCAAAGAATCACATAGAAATTGTGTCAAACATATATTTTTATACTTAAGTGGGACACAAGATTTAGGATTGTGGTTCAACAAAGCTAAAATTTAGACTATGCAAGGAGTCTAATAGATAGGAAAAGTACATCAAGATTGATCATTGCTAGGAAATTTGTTAATCTCATGGTTTAGTAAAAAGAAAAATTATGTTGCATTGTCCACCGCCGAAGTCGAATATGTGGTAGCCAAAAGTTGTTGTGCTCAAGTACTATACATGAAGCAACAACTTGAGGATTATCAAATCTGAGTTGGTTGTGCTAAAATCTATTGTGATAAAACAAGTGCAATCAACATATCAAAAATAAGGTGTTACACTCCCGTACCAGGCATATTGAGATAGGCACTACTTCCTTCGTGATCATGTGCAATAAGGGGATGTCAAAGTGATTTATTTGTCCACTAATAACCAACTAGCAGATATCTTCATTAAGCCTTTACCTATAGACCAATTTTTAAAGATTGTGGGAAAATTAGACATGATTCATGATTCCAACCTCCTAAGTATGTTCTGAGTCATTCAGACCATGTTTTATGCTATTATAGAGGTGTTCATCGAGAATGGGATGAATCTGAGGTGTTTCTCAAAAAGTTAAATATTTTACCAAAAAACTCCGGAAAGCAATTAGCGCACTACGTCCTCCTAGTTAGCCGCTATAGGTCCCTCCTAGTAGGCACTAGGTTTTGTCATTAGCGCACTACCTCATCTAGTTAGTGTGCTGGCCAGTATGGGATTGGAACAAATTCTCTGTTCATTAGCGCGATTATATGCCAATTAGTGTTAATTTTTCAAGGGCTAGGTTTTTAAACTGACCCGAGACATAACGCAATGAACATCTTCTCCTTCATTCTCTTTGTCGTGTCTCCATTGCTCACAGTCGATGGCTCATGCCATTTTTGGTGCTTCCCTGGTATTTTTCTTTCAATTTTTAGTCATTTTTGTCCTATCCCTACTTGTTTTTGTCGATTACTTTGGTTATTCACTCCCAAAACCGTCTCTGCCCCGGTGCCCTATAGGTGTTTGTTGAAATGTCAAACCTAAGGAAACCTACTCGTATGGTGCCTAAGTCTGCTTTCTGTCATCCCACCATCTGCAATATGCCCCACCCTCCTCTAGCAGTGCAACCGAGACCTCCTCCTCATCTCGGACAGCCTCCCAATCCAATACCTGTTGAACGACTAGGTCTACTAGTCACCTACTCAGCGACACTTCGGCTACCATCTGGGTTGATCCCCTGCTCGCGTGGGTCAATTCTAGTCCAAGCGAGATGGTGTTTCGTCCTCAAAATACATCCTTGATGTTGTTAGCTCACGGCCAACATGCACTAAGTTGTTAAATCATCTTGTCTTCTATTTCAAGTTCTTCGACAAGGCACACCTCTTGATTTGTGAGGTGTTTGCCAAGCTCGTGTGGGTGTCCTTTTGCCCATATAAGGACACATACAATGCACCATTGATTCGTGTGTTTTACTCAAACTTAGCCACCACCAACGAATTTGTCGTTCGATGGGTGGTAGATGGTCGATTCATCGACATCACTCCCCAGCATTTAGCTGATCTCTTGGACATTCCCTTTCACACTCCCACCACTACTCTCAGGGGAGGATCCGTCAATGGTCGTTTAATCAGCTCGAGTTCTTTAACTCCTTCACCCGGTCTGATCTGGAAATTACTATTTATCCTTTAGGACTTAACGACACGAAACTCAAACTTATGCCTCACCTTCTCCATAAGATCTTTGCATAAGGTCATTCTTCCTGGTGGTGGCAATAAGAATTATGTCACCCTTTTCCACCTTGATGTACTTGGAGCTCTCGTGAGGGAAATTCCCATTAGTGTGCCCCACATTAATATCGCTAATATGACCTCAACCTCTTGCTCAGGTCGCCACCTCCCATATGCACACATACTGACCTCTTTCTTCGAGGAAATCAAGGTGGATCCTTACCTTGGAGGTCGCCCGTTTCTCCGTCACCACCCTCATCGGCATGGCCGCTCTAAAGACAATGAAGTACCATTACATCGACATGGAGCGGTGATGGATTCGTGAGGAGGACATCCCTGAGGATGAACATTATGGCAGCTACGAGTCCCTTAATGTGTCAGATCCTCCTATAGACTTTGATGTGGGTAACTATATGGACTACAGTTTACTATTCCCGCACGGCAATGGCAGTAATGATGAGTTTCAGCAGGAACCCCTTACGACTTTCACTGCTCTGCCAGCTTCGCAGCCACCACAACAGCCAGCTTAGCCGCCACCTTATAAGTCATATTATAGTGTTGTTCCTCTACCAGACATGTCCCCTTCCTCAGCATACCAATCTACTCATCTTGGCCATATGTAGGACTATAGGATGCAGACCTTCACTACTATGAACACATGCCTTGATCATCAGGCCACACGTCTGCGCCGGATTGTGGGACACCTGCTACCACCTTGGCAACCATGGGATGATCATGCCTCCGACTCTGCATGTCGGAGCTCATCTCACTGGAAGGATGAGCTAGGATCATTACTGATAAACGGAGCATTAGGCTTACTATGTTAGTTTGTTTTTGTTTACTAGAGTACATGTCAACTTTGGTATTTATTTCCATTTATGCATTGGCCACACCATGTTACTACAAAATTTTGACCAGTTAATGAAATGCATGGATATTTTGTGTATCTCTAAGTTATCATTTGTGATCTTTCTTGTGGATGAATGGCCCTTTCTTTTCTTGCTCGTCTCGATTGGATGCATGTTGTTAGATGATTCCACCTTCCTACTTTTTGATGTTATCAAAAGGGGGAGAAATCTCATTATTGAAATTGCAATGTATGAACTTGATATGCACTTATTGTATATGTTTGTTTCTCAAGTTCACCTTGTTTGATGCCATCAAAAAGGGGTAGATTGTTGGACTAAATGTCTTTATCACTTAGACTCCACCAATATTTTGATGTCAACAAACAATATGAATTGGTACTAACAAGGTTTTTCAAGTACATGCAAGGTCAAAGGATGAACAACTTCACAAGATCAAAACAGACTTAGAAGAAATGAGATTTGAAAAGCTTAAGAATGTATCAGGATAAGGAAAGACAATGAAAGATTATGATAATTATTTGTACAGTCCATGTAAGGTATAAGTGTAGTTGCTCAAGCCAAAAGCATTAGATTCATGCATATCATGTTTTTCCAAAGTTTCAAGTTTGTTCAAGTTTCAATTCTTAATTGGTTCAAACTTCGTGACTTGCAATGTTTTCAAATTGTACAAACATGTTTTTTAAGCATGAATTTATACGAAAAATAATTGTGAATACTTTTTAATGTATCCATATAAGTTTGGACAATTTTTGAATCATCTTAAAAATTTTGGTAGTTAGGCACCTACGTATTTCATGAAATCAGAGTTTCCGATTTTCAAGATTTTTGAAATCATTCGGGTTGTCCATAAGGGTCCAATGACTCATACTAAACATTTATAATGTGATCCCAGAGGTTTAGTTTAATTGTAGGTAAGTTAGAGAGTTGCTAATCAAAAGCAGAAGCTAATTAGTCTCTAGTCCTTGCTGGTTATTGCGTTAATGAGATTGATTAGCGCGCTACCTGCATTTAGCGCGCTAACCAGTCTCCTGACACCTTTTTAATAAGCTTACAAATTTTTTCTTTAATTTGAATTAATGATTGATTTTAGGCCCTTGGATTGAGATAACAGCCACAGAGAGTTAAATATGGTTGGAGACCATTTACAAACCACTTAGAAAACACTTTTATCCTCTCAAGCTAAAACTCTCTTCATTGTCCCAGTTTTTACATCGAATTTACTCATTTTTCATACTTAATCACTTGGAGTAATTCAAGGCTACTCAATCATCCTAGGAGTTAGTGTCACAGAGGTGTTCCAAAGCTTGCAACCCAAACTCTAGAACTAGTTTGGTCCACTTTCAATTTGGGTTGTAAGTAATCTTAATTTCTTATTCTATTCGTGCTTAAATTACACCTTTTGTTATGATTATCGTGTGGAAATAATTTTTTGTGTTCTTTAAAACATTTGTCTTGGGTTTTGTGCTTGAACTTAATTTTCTAAACCTTAGGACTTATTTGAAAAAAAATTAGGTCGTAATCTTTATTTTTGTCAAAAATATTTGTTCATCAGATTTGGAACCGTACCCTTTTTAATCAAATTTGTTTGATTGGTTTCGTGATTAAGATTACTGCAAAATCAGTGCCATATTTACTCTCTCATTCATATCCATACTTGCATGCATAAGAGTTGCTAAGGCTCTAGGTGGCTTTCGTGTAATTGAGCTTATTGCCATTTTTTTTTGCAAAGTTGATTTTCATTGTATTCATCAATTTTAATATAAGTAGTTGATTGTAAGACTTAGTGAGACCTAAGTCAAGGGAAGACCTAGTTAAGGCAAGGCATAAACCCTAGTTGAGGCTAAGTAGGAAATCATAATTGGTAATTAGGCATTATAGGCTTGTATGCTTAGGTTATAACACTTGTTGGTAATATAGGTAGGGTTGAAAATCTTAACCAGGGGAAATTTGGTAGTGAATTTAGATCGGTTGGATTGAACCCCTACAAATCTTGTGTCTCTTTTCCATTTCTTCTACCCCTTTCACCATTGCATTACATCAATACTTATTGATTATGTGTATTTTATGCATCGTTGTTCATCAAAAGGTTTTAAAAAGGTAACAACCTATCGGTACACCAAATTCACCCCCCTCTTGGGTGTGATTTCAATGGGTATCAATGCAGATTATTGCTCAAAGTATTACTAACATATCTTTGAGTGTTTTCTTATAAGGATGCAAACATTAGATCTGATTCATTTTCGAGAAGGCAACTCATCGAGTAGGCTTCCATATTTGGATGAAACAAACAATGTTTTTTAGAAATTGAGGATGAAGTTCTATATAAGAGCATGAGGTAGACACCTATGGGATTCTATCCACTATGGCTATGTTCCACCGAACAAGCTTGCAAAGGACTACACCCTCGATGAGTCAAGGATTGAACTTTTTAATGATCAAGCTATGAGTCACTTGTAACTGCACTAAGTGAGAATAAACTCAATCGAGTGAGTGCAGATGAAACAACAAAGGAAGTGTAGGAGAAGCTAGAAGAACACCAAGAGGGTACACTACAAGTGAAGAAAACCAAATTGAAGATTCTTTAGGAACATTATGAAACCTTCAGTGTCGGCTCCGATAATGACATTGCCATACTAAGCTCGTGAATAAGATCAAGAACTTTAGAAAGAACTATGATCAAGAGAACTCGATGTACAAGTTCCTTAAATGTTTTCCAAAGGAATGGTATGCCAAGAAGTATGCCATACAATCGCTGCAAAATCTTTGAGATTACACTATTTGACGGTTCAAGAATTTTAACTAAAGGACTAAGCAAGATTGGAAGCACTTGGTGGTAGTTCTAAAAATGATTCAAAGAATGATATTGCATTAAAGGCAAATAGTCCACGGGCAAAGGTGAAGGCTCCTATTCCACCGGTTGAGATCATTGAGGATGTGAAGTCTAGTGATGAGAATGATTTTGAGGAGGAAGTAGTTATGCTTTCAAGAAAGCTCCATAAGGCTATGTAAAAGCGTGACAAGTACAAGAGAAAGTTCATGGGTGGAGGCAAAGGAGGTAAACCAAGTGAAGTAGTTTGTTTTGGTTGTGGCAAACCAGGTCACATCAAAGCCAATTGTGGTCTATAAATTTAGGAGACAAAAGAGCTTCAAGGCAACATAGGATCACTCATCTTCATCTAGCTCCGACTCCGAGTCATAAAATGAGAAGGCTATACTTTGTCTCATGGCACAAAGTGAGGTAAATGATTCCAATGCTCTAAATTTTGATGATATTGATGACTTAAATGATTTTCCTAGCATTGATGAGCATATGAAGGAGTTGAAAAGATGTCATAAAGACCAAACAACTCTAAAAGAGCTTGACTGTAGGAATTTGTGAGATTAAGTCTCAAATTGAGACCATCAATGACCTCCAACATGATTTGAATGAGGTTATGAAAGAAAAATATGCCTTATAGAAAGAGGTGGAGGATTTGACCAACGTGGTGACTAAGTTAACCATGGTAGAAACATGTTTGAAATGATCTTTGGAGCATAACGTCATGCACTCAAGAAGAAAGGCATAGGCTATGGAGCGAATCTATTGAGCAACAAGAAATTGTTAAATGATGCTCATATATGCTATAAGTGCAATAGATCCCATGATATGGGAAAATGTTTACTAAATAGAGCCAAGGTTGGCAAACTAGCAAATAATAATCTATTAAATTAGTGAATTAAATAATACAATTGGTTTAAAGAATCAAGCACAAAATCATCTCATCATGACTACATCACAAAACGTATCAAGTTCATGTTTGAAATTTGTTTAAATTAATAAACAACTCACATATATTCATAAATATTATTGCAATAAAGTAAATAAAAGACAATGATAAATACTTCTTAATAAATAGTTTGAATCCTCAAATCATCTCCAAAAGCAATGTACAATAAAGCAATAAAATAACAGTAAATAATAGCTCCAAGAGCAATGAAATATTGATCTAAGTACTCTAGGTGAACTGATTTCGTAGCCTTAGGGTCATATATATAGTATTCTACGTAGTATTGTTACACCTAGTTTAGCGTGTTTCAATTAGTCTATCCTTGTTGGCGGCATATTCCCATAACAGGACTTAAATTAGTTAGGTAAATGTAGGAATGAATATGGACGCTTGACTCAAAAAGATGTTCGAATGTAGATATAACTCAAAGATATACTATAATGCGAATTCCAGTGAAGGTTACAATATGAAGGTCAAAGTCGAAGACAAAGACATAAATGAAGTCAAAGCAGGAATTGAATACAAGTTATATACGGAAACAAAGTAACTATTAGTATTTGTCTACAATGGTAAAGAAGTTTGATACTGCTAGGTGAGAACATCGAGTTGGATTATAACTACAAAATTCGAGAGAAATGTGCATAAAGAACTGGAGATGTTTAAGGAAATGTCGAGTCAAGATTCTTGAAGGAATAGAAGATTTAGTTGTTGAACTTTGGATGATTCAAACATAAATTACAATTGGAGACTGAGGAGGTTTTTGAAGTTGTATTTTTTTTTACTGAAATCCTAGATAGAGTAAGTAAACTGAGTCTATAAGTACTCAAGATCGTCATTATGTAGATCATCGTTCATTACTTATTAGGCCGAGCCTATGCGGAGAAAGACATTCAAGTTCGAGAGATCATTATAGTAGTTGTTCACATTATCAATTTGTTTAATTTATTATGCTGAACCTATGCGGAGAAAAACATTCAAGTCTTACTACAATATCAATTATGTGTCGAGTTTTGTTGTGTGTTTGTTTGTTCATCTTTGATTTATTAATCTCATCAGTTCCTCTGGTTTCCAAACTTTAACAGTGGTATCAGGGCTTTGTACATTCGTTATTTCTGCAAGCGTAGAAGAGTAAACTTCTGGAGAATTTTGTTGTTATGGGATCGATTGGTGAGTTGTTACGACAATGAACTGGTGAAGGATGTGAAGGTGCATGGATAACCCGACCGCTATTGTTGGAAGTAACCAACTATGCCTACTAAAAAGTTCGGATGGTTCACTTTGTCTGTGCAATTGATGAAATTGCTGGAGAATTACTAGAGAGAGAAAAAATGCTTTAACACAACCAAACACATATGGCAAAGATGTTCCAAAACTTGCATCTTTGTGGACAGACGCCTAGAAGAAGGAGAAGGTTTCCAATAATAAGGCAATCAATTCTATCTTCAGTGTTGTTAATGCTTAACATTTCAAACTGATTGCAAATTGCACTACTACAAGGCAAGCAGATGTCGAGCGTACATAATAGTTTCTCTTATTTTTCTATTATTTTTACTAGTGGTAAGTGGGATATCGTCTCTAACAGGGATTTCGCAAACTTCTAAGGAAAGTGTTTTTTTGTTTTTTTTTTCATAATTTAGTTAATATAATTAAACGGGAATTGAAATACTAATAACTAAAAACTTAGTTTACTAATTTAATTAACCAAACTAATTAAACTAATTCAAACAATTCAATGCAAACTAAATTAAATGAAATTGTAATTCAATATAATATAAATATCTAAACAAACATCTAAACAAACCCCCACTGAACAATTTAATACACTTGGATTGCATTCAAACACTAGAACATAATATTACTTTTTAACCTTGTTATATTTATATCACATGGAATATTGAAATCACTAAATCTTAATTCGTGCTTAATAGCCTTTAGCAAAGCATCGATTTTCATATATTCAACGGAAATAAGTCTTATCCTTATCGTTATAAATCTACCTATTGTATATAACGCTATAAAATAAAAATACAATTGCATTAACACTCAAAAAAAATCTTACTTAATCTAAATCAAATATTAATCAAAATATGTCAATCAATAATCAACTTAGAACACAATCACCTTGAACATCCACTCGGGTAATTTTGCCCAATAGATTAATCCTAGCTACTACTTATATAATTGTTGTCAATAATCATAAACATAGATTCAGAAAATTGAATATCACCATATATACTTCCAACTACGCATACAATATCAATCCTCATTAGTTGTAATAGGCAAAAACAACTTATTAAAACTGTGGTTGTTGTGAATGAAAAGAAGTATAAGATTCCTTAATTATAACTATATAGCAATCCAAAGTACAAACATGTCTAGGATTTATTTAGATTAATAAACTACTTACACATGATGGAAATAAATAACACAATAATATAATTGAAAGATATAATCAAATCAATACCTTTTATTGAAATAAACAAAGCTCCAATGTTGCTTCAAACATAAACTCTACAAAAACTAACTTACGGCTCTTACAAACTTGTTAAAAGAAAATAAGGCTCCTAATTTCGAAGCCTTAGGGTCCTATTAATAGTTTTCTAAGCAATACATATCTTAGATAAATTAAAATTCTTCGTAATAATTTAAAAATCTCATTACCGACCACAACAATTTGGCAGAGAATTCTATATTGTTCACAAATCGCTGAGTTAATCATTAGAAATATCTTTTTGTGCTCCAACGATTCATCTGACAATTCTTTTGTAAATCTCAATTTACTGGTTAATCGCTGGCATTTTTGTGCTGCCGATTTATGCATCAATCCCATTGTATTCTCCTATCACTGGTGATTCACTGGACCATTCTCCATTTGACTATTTTGCTATTCTTCCTCTTTTTCTTCTATTTTCTCATTTTTCTTAATTAAATCCTGAAATCACAAAAACAAGATAATATCTAGTGTTATAACATCATTTTTATCTAAAAAATCTTAAAATACAATTATAAAACATTTCTAATTATTGACTTGTTAAATACCACCAAACTCAGTACTTTGTTGTCCCGAACAAAGGAATACTCTCAATCATATTCACTTTTCATTCTTTATATCATGATTTCAATCTAATTCATCTTAACAATAAATAATATAAGTTTTTAAATAGAAGTGTTCTTCAAATAAAAACATATTACCTCTCAAGTAAATAGAAGTTATCATAGAATAAATGATTTAGAAAAAACGAACCATTCCTTATTGTAACTCAGCCACCCAATGCAATACCCCTTAAAACTTAAATCTCAATCAATACCAAGGCAAGTACACAATATATGTTTTCTCAATCTCCACTGATAAGCATAAAGCTTACAATGACTAGTATAAAATCTCAAAACATAAAAACGCTAGATTAATATTAATTTTAGAAATTACTTTATAATACCACCACAATCAAAATCAATGGGAATTTTTCCAAGGTAGCAATGAATATATCGTTTAAAACGTGTTAGATTAAGAAATACTTCACTCAACCTTATCTTCAAGCCCTCGAGCTAAATCTTTTCTTGGAAGATTTTTAGAACATCCATCATTTTCATCTCTCATCTTTTTCTACTTCATCCTAATTATTATTTTTTATTATTTTCACTAAATTATTTTCATTTAACTTTTTAGTTCTTGCTCCATTTCCTTTAGACATTCTCACATTTGTTCAACTATTTATTCCCTGCTCTATTTTCGATGGAATATATAGGACTCTCTATATATTTGTAACTCTTGTTAGCACTTCTCACTGTCTACTAAAGTTAAATAAAGTATGCTTTCTAACTTATAGAATTCATCGGTTTCTAACCCATATCTTCTTTCAATTGTTGCATAGTAACTTTCTATATATATATATAATAAATATTCTTAAGCAATAGCCTTTGTATCACAAGATTCTTAGAAATCTTTCTTGTTCATCTTGCAATATTGTTTTGATCTTCTACCCATTCTCTTGTTTAACATAAGGCAATCAATTCAATGTATACAACGACAAGTAAAGTTCATCAAAAAGGGTATAAAAATTTATTTCATCTATCATATAATTCACTTGAATAATAAAGATATCACTTTCATTCAAAATCTATTATATATATTTATTTTCATTCTTTTTCTATCAAAAATGTAAAGAAAATTAAATTCATACTTACTTGAATTCATAAGAAATTTAAAAAATCTCATCAACTCACATTAATATCAGATTAAGATTTTTAAACTTTGGATCAAATTTGCACTTATCTTCTAGCTTTCTTTCTTTCCTTGCTATTGCTATTGTTATGCTTACCCTAAAATACCTACAAACTCATTCCAAACCTTGTTCTAAACGTTTGAAAATTAAGCCAGGTATCCAACAAAACAAATATGCCTCGTGAAGTATAAACGAATTGATATAATCATACATTGGATAATCAATATATAAGGTCAGTATAGAAATTATCATCGAATAGAGTGCATTAAAATATGAATAAACATTACCAATATATAGAAAATGTAGCATCACCATTAAATTTATCACATGAAATCACATCACCAAGCATAGTATCAAATACAGTATATCATTAGCAATGATCACATAGTATCATCACCGGAGTTACATGCAAGACCTCACACATCGTTACTCAGAAACAAAGGAGATAAAGTAGAGTAAAGAAAACAATGTCATCATCTTGAAGTTGCATCGTCATCATCCTCCACTGGATCAATCCTTTCAGATTGGCAACTCACAGCCGGATCATAGAGGTTGTAGTCATGTCTTGTCGATAGTTGATCATAAAAATATTATTAATCGGTAGCCTCATTTGTGTAAATCGTTCAGGAACTTCTGCGACTCCTCGTCTTCTATGTCTTCTTGATATCGTCCTCTCTATCCTTAGAATATTCCTTGTTAAGATCGTTTGGTTCTCGAACACCAGTTTTTGATTCCGCAGAGTTCTCACTTGATTGCGCATAAATTAACCCATAATGGTCAACATTGACTCCTCTATGTAAAGTCAATCAAAGTCCGTTACAAGTTGCTCCACATTTGGATTATTTCTTGCTCTCGACATTACTTCTAAAACTCTCATCCCTTCATCTCTAGTGTTTTTCTTTACTTCGTTTGTCTGCTGGCTATAGCAGCCTTCTCCTTCTCGTCTTCACAGTCTTCATATTTATTAATTTTTCCATAGCTCTTTATTACTGCTTACGTGATAGTCTTCTCTCGTAAAACATCCATGTCTAGTCCTGCCATATTTACTTGATCTTCTCTGCAAAAAGCCGTGATCATTTAAGGAAATGGTAATCCATTATTTTCCCCATTGTGATGGCACTTCTTATCGATTCATAGATAATCTTGCCAACATCTAAATATCCCAATCCATTCATAATGTGGTAAAGCAAAGAAATTATGTAGTTCACAATCTTGTAATATTGCAGACTTGGCTGTAAGCTGGCATTGATGAAAAAACACAATGCTTTTATGATATTCCTAAAAAATTTGATAGTGAAATGCTTCGAGTACCCTTACGAGTCTACGATGAAACCATCACCATGGATTGCCTCTAACCCTCCCTCCATTTCCTAAGTAGGCTAATGGAACTTAATCGACAATTCAACCTTTACGTACTCATCTTTTTGTTTTTGGTGAACTTTCGATAAACCAAAATATCAATTCATTCTCATAGCTGAATAATCCATTATTCTTCCTCGAACTTGTGACTCTATGTTACTGTCACTTCTATAAGCTTTCAAATAAAACTCTCTCACTAAAATGCCGCATCTCTTCTAACTTGGACCATTATGAAAGTCTAAATGGTGATAGTCCCTAGTCAATAATCTCTAGTTTCTCGCATCAACGACATACAAGATCCTAGGTCTATATTTCAACTCATTCTTCACATTGAATCCCCTTTCTAGGATCAACTTCCTTCCTCTTCTTTATCTTTCTTAATCATGGCAAAGGCCTTACCATTGATTAAATCTTCCTTCCTAAGAAGGTACTTCTTCACTCCTTTCAGTATCTTTGTTTCTATTCCCTCATCCTCATCCTCATATTCTTCTTTCGAATCATTGTTAAATGATAAAAGTAGAGTATAATCTCTATGTGGTCTAATCCTACGTGTATTGAAAGAAATTCTCATGGGTCTAATTGGCGAATACTTAGATTTATCCTTGGGTTTCTCTACTAACTTTCCCTTTCCTTTCTCCTCCCTCGACCTTCTACCTCTTCCACTTCTAGCCATTTCAATAGATACGAGTAAAAGAATAAGCTTGTAAAACCAATCAAAACCAAATTTTTGAAGAAGTGCTCGGTAATATTCAACTTATCTATCTAATATGGAGAAATTCATCAGAAAAGTCATTTATAAATCGAGAGTTTGAAATTCATATAAAATTCATTGATGAAAATATTTGTTCGTAAGTAATTCAAGTTATGTGATAGACAAAGAAAAAAACCTGAACTCATTTGAAACTTAGTCTCAAATTAGTTTACGAATAGAATTCAATCCGTTCGCCATATACTAAAAATAGTTCAAAAATTCAAAATCGAAAAAAAAATTTCACACTACTCTTACACTATTATCATAATTTTTAGACATCAAAACCAATTTGTAGTAAGAATTTTGAAATTTAGGCTCTAACCTAAATAAAAATTCAAAAATCTATGAAAAACTTAAAATATTATCAATAAAAGGCTATGGTTCTCATTGATTACCTTCATGAAAGTGATTCTTTCATGATTGAAACTCTAAAACTCATCTATAATACTCCTTCAAGCTCAAACTTTGAATTCATTTGCTGAAGCCCTAGTTGGCTCTACACTCTCAAAACTCACCAAATTTTTGGTTAAATGTGTGAAAATTAAGGTGGGAATCACTTAAATACACTAAAATGTAGCTTTGGAAGGTTAAATCTAGTTAAATATTTTGTCTTTGGGTCAAAAACTAGCAATAGTTTGTAAGTGTGAAGCAAGTAAAAGTGGCAATTTTGGATTTTGTTTTAAAAAATGCTTATTCGTTATCAGTGAATCAAGGTTTAAATGGATTCGATAGGAAACCGCTGCGTAAATCGCTGAAAATGAGCCTTAGTGGCTCACTAATTAGTTCAATTAATCCTAGTTACATGTGCATATCGCTGACAAATTGCAAACCTGAAATTACACTAAAATTCTGCAAAACTTATGCCGATTTTCTTAGCGAATTCTTGTACAAAATGGAATTGCTTAGAAACCACTGGCCTATTTTTATTGTTTTTTAAATTTTGATTGATTTTACCATATATTTATCACATATATGTCCATTGAAAAAGTAGAATTATTCAAAATTATCACAATTTGACTATGATTTGTACTAAACAATAATTTTAGTACTATAAATAACCGACTAATATAAAAACTAATGCATAAAGAAAATAAAATACGAAAAGGCATTGGCTCGATCAGCCCCTTTATTGGAAATTATTCTAGAATTTAATTCAAAGAATATCCACATTATAAGGGTCAAAAGAAGAGAGAAAATAGAAACAACTAATTGATTCTTATGCGAAAACAGAAAGTAAAGATAGAATATGGGTTGCCTCCCATAGGGCTTTTGTTTATTGTCTCTGGATTAACTGAACAACGCAGTTCTAAAATAGTTCTATAAATTTAAATTTAGGATTGTCCACTCTTGTAGCATTCCAAAAACTGATTGCTCGGCCATGCATCCTAAAAGCAATTTGTTTTATTCAGAGTATCCATGACTGCTTACGAAGTAGCAAAGAAAGGTCGTCCAAAGATTAATAGAGGATCCTCATTGTTGAATGCGACATAACCAAAAAGTTGCTGGGAATAATGTACTTATCAATTTGAACGAGTACATTATTACCTACTTCTATTTGTTTCACAGAATAACCGTCTTACTAGAGGAACTTTTTCAGAAGCAAGTACATCCAACTCCAGCTGCGTATGAAGAAAGAAGTGAATCGGCATGTAGTTTGCTCTAAAACTCAAATAGCTTGACAATTACTAAATTCTTCTTTTTCGTCTTCTTATTCTTCCTAACATTAAACTCCTTCATGTTAAGATCATTCTCGACATTATTCGATTGCTTAACCCTCCATTATTGAGTTATTATCTTTTCATTTGAAGTATTTTCAATTCGCTCATTTTTTGTCATAACATTTTCGTCTTCCATTATGACTGCATTAATAACATTTACCTTAGCTTTAAAATTATTATGATTTGATTCTAAAGATTAATTACCATTGGTTTTTTCATTATTAGATTTATTAGAATTATCATAGACATGTTTTTCATTAAAATGAAGATTGACAATTTTGTTTTCAAATTCCATAGACATTATTCCTTCAAAGATAGCTAACTTTGTTTTAGTTGTTTTAAGAAATTGTCTTCCTAAAACTATAAGCAGAGATTTAGATGATATTGAGTCTTCCATTTCCATGACATAGGAGTCAGTTGGAAATATAAACTCATTTACTTTTACGAAGAGGTTTTCTAGTGAACTATAAGGTTTAATAACTTTGTTGTTAGTTAAGGTAAGATTAATAGGTGTATTGGCCAATTAACCTATTTTCAATTACTCATAATCTAAGTGGAATAACATTAATTGATGCTCCAAAATCACACAGAAAAATCTATAATTGAAGTTCCTAATGTAATTGGAATTTCAAAAATTCCTGGATCGGAACATTTCTTAGGTATTTTCTTTTTAATTAAAGCAGACACCCTTTGTCTTAAGTTTTCTATAGATTCTTCTAAAAATTTATCCTTGGATCCGAAGAATTCTTTCAAAACTTCATCATAATTAGAAAATTGCATAATCGATTCCATCAAAGGTTTATTGATTTTTATTTTCCTAAATGCTTCAAGCATGTCTTTATTATTTTTTCCTCTTTAGCATCAACTAAATGTTGTGGAACGGTAGAATATGAATATATATATTCATTCAAATTATCAAAAATCTAATCATTTTTATCCTTATCAATTATTTTTAACCTTTGTAAAGAATTTTAATATGCCTCAACTTTGGCTAAATACAATGGGTATAGCCTTTCAAGATAATGTGTATCTTTCAATTGTTCAGCCATCCATTCTTTATTAGGAATGACATTAGCCATTATCTCTTCTTCTTCTTCTACTTCCTCTTTAATAGTTTTATGTATTTTCTTTTTATTAACTACTTTAAGTATCTTTCCACTTATAAGTGTGTCTTTTTCATTTCACTTAACGAATTTTTCTGTTCACTAATAATAATATCAGTCTTAATTTTATTTTGGGAAATCTGTGTAAACTTTTATTGACTTTGGTCCATAAAATTATGCAAGATTTGCTCTAAATTTGGATTCATAGATTAAGCATTTAGATGAGGTTATGCAGATTGCATCTAAACTTTTGGTCTATAAGTACCATTATTTTGTATTTTGAGGACCCTAACTAAAATTTTGGTATTGTATTCTAAGATAATAAGTATTGTTATTATATTGCTTCCTTGGAGGACAAAAAAATTGGTTCAACATTGCATTAAACTCTTCAGTATTCTCTTCATGTAGAGCAGGAAACCCATCGGTAGGATGTGTAAACTTATTATATAATCCACTAGCTTTAACTTTATTAGATCTATCTTTAATTAATAGCTTAACCATATTAGATAACTCATCAATTTTATCATCAGACTTATTATTTCTTCTATTATCAACGTCATAAAGCTTTTTTCTAGAGGATTTAATCTTTCCCGCATATTGCTTAGATTTTTTAGCCATTTTATTAATTGCTTCCTTTACTAAAGCAGGTGTTGTTTCAAATAAGGATCCACCACATATTGTGTCCAATAACCTTTGTTCAAAGTGATCGAGTCCTTCATAAAAATATTCTAATAAAAAATTTTCAATTTATCAATATTGTAGACAAAAAGAAATTAATCTTTGGAATCTATCCCTGAATTAAAAAAAAAATTCATCATTTTTCTTCTTTGCAATTGTGATTTGCTTTCTATAAGAACTAATTTTTCTAGTTTGCATTTATTCATCTAGAAAAGCTTCTAACATTTAAGTCTATGTAGTTATTGAATCTTGGGGAAGGTAAAACAATCAATCTTGCGCTTTATCTTTTAATGCAAAAGGAAAAGCTGTAAGTTTGATTTGTTCTAGAGTATCTTCTTTCAGTTTCATCCAATTAACTTTATGTTTATACTTCATTATGAATTTATGTGGGTCTTCATTTTCTTTACCATAGAACTTAGGTAAGGCATTAATAAATTTAGATATAAGTTCAAATTCAGGAAATCCATCTAGGTATGCTATGCACATAGGCTCATATGCTGTAATATTTTGATTTGCTTGTCTAAAAGTAAGTTCCCTATTATTGTTGTTATTATTATTGATAACTCTATTATAATTATTGTTGTTATTATTATTATTATTATTATTATTATTATTATTATTATTATTATTATTATTATTATTATTATTATTATTATTATTATTATTATTATTATTATTGTCATTATTATTATTATTGTTATCCTCCATCCTAATAGCTAAATCTTCCCTTAGTTGTTGTTGGCTAAACTTTGATTAAAAGTTCTGTCAATTTTAGGATCAAATGGATGTAAAGATCCTATAGAATTAGAATGACGAAGTATCTAGACAATACAAAGTCTAAAATCCTTAGAAATTATTTAGAAATCCCCGACAACAGCGCCAAAAATTAACTCGTGTCAAGCGTGCACAATAGTTTCCCGTATTTTTGACAAGTCAATAATTGGTCGTGTTTTATAGTATAATTTAGGTGGATTTTAGATATAAATAATTATATTTCACTAACTATTTTCTTTTTTTTTTATGATTTCAGGATTTAATTAGGAACAATGAAGAAATGGAAGAAAAAGAAGAAGAAAACTTGGTTGCATACAAGACAGTAATAATAGATAATCTACCTCGCAAACTCTAAACTCTAAACTACCATTGAAACAACATTAAATCCCATAACATAAAGATAGAGAACTGAAACAAAACACTATTATTAAAGAAAACCTCTACAAGACATGCAAACAAACGTACTATTGGCTAAAAAGTTTCATCCATGATTTAGGTGTTAAAGAACCTAGCTGGACATGGCTACTCTACCTTGCTCTACTCCTAAATCACTCTAAATTACATTGTGTTTTTGTTCATAGAGATCCCTCATTTATATAGGTGAGCATGGGTACAACAATAGGAAAGCTCGAGAAATAAGAACGTTCTAAAAAATACAAAACTTCTATTTTGCGAATATGATGCTGTTAATGGTGCTGTTGTTATTATGGGATGACGCCGGATGGCGGTGTGACATAATTTAGTAAGTCTTAAACAACAAGTCAGTCTGGAGTTTCTATTTCGATGTTTGCACTGTGAGTGGCACCATCCTCTGTTGGCGTTGTCAATGTACATAGGTGTCAAGTCTATTGTACTTTGACCGATAATTGACTTTTTTCCCAGATATGTCTAATTCACGCACAAACACTAAAATATCTTGTAAATCTCCAAAACTAACATATAGAGACATAAAACACGACTTTAGAATTTATTTACATAGAAAAACACCTATGAAAGAGTGCATAAATAATGAATTATCAAATACCCCTAAATTTAAAACTTTGCATGTTCTGAGCAAAGGGTTATTTATGTTCGAAAACTAAATACATTGTGACAAAATTGAGTGATTTTTTCCTGAAGACTTTATACCTACTTTGCAAAATAATGGAGTCCTTACAATCGATGGTTGGTCAATCTGTTTAATAAGAAACTTGGAAATTTCAGAGGCTGGTCGAACATGGTCACCTTTCATGACAACACTTTTTCAAAACGTAAAGCATTTAAAAACTAGAACCTTCAAGTCACTCACAGGTTTTTCGAGTCACTTCATTAAAGCAGTAGATCCAAACTGATTTCCTTATAAAATGGATTCTTTTAAATAGACTTTATCACTACTTTTCGCTTATTTATAGATTTTCACACCTTTAAGAGTCTATAAGGCTTATTTAAGGGTAGTTTATTATTTGGATCTTGTCGTTGGAAAAACTCACTTAACCTAGTTACAAGCACTCGAGCTAAATCTTTATTTCTTAATAGGAGTTTCATTTTATTGTTCGATCTCTGCTCTATTTCTTGTGGATACCAGTTTTTTCATTATTTTTTCGACCATCAAGTTCCCTACTCCATTTCCTCTGGAGTTTATGAGACAATCTATTTTTTATTAGAAATCTCCTATTAGCACTTCTCATTTTCGCTAAATTCAAGTTAGTTCTCCAATGTAGAATCATCAAGCCCATATTTTACTATAATAAATAATCCTACTTCTTTCTCTTAGAAGTGCTAAATCCTTAACAAATATACTCCAAGTGGATTAGTCCTAGTTTCATAATCCTAAGGATTTTAAATTTTCTCGCAAAGTTAATTCGACCACTTAACTACTTTGGTCTTTAAGTTATGACACGTCTCTACTCCAAGTTTCTATTTATGTTTTCAAGTAGGTGTAAAACCTCTTTTACTTCTTCTCACTCTGAAGGTACACAATTTGACTGACAAGTCTCGAGCGTCCATAATAATTTCTCATATTTTTCTGTTATTTGTAGTAGTGGTAAGTGAGATATCGTCTCCAACTGGGATTTTGCAAAATTTGAAGGAAAGTGTTTTTTTAAGTTTTATTTTTCTTAATTTAGTTAATATAATTAAATGGGAATTAAAATACTAATAACTAAAAACTTTGACTACTAATTTAATTACGCAAACTAATTAAACTTTTTCAAACAATTAATTGCAAACTTAATTAAACGAAATTCAAATTCAATATCATATAGATATCTAAACAAACCCCCATTAAAAATCTAAAACACTTGGATTGCATTTAAATACTTGAACTTAACATTACCTTGTAACCTAGTTATATTTATATCACATGGAATATAGAAATCATTAAATCTTGATTCATTGTTGATAGCCTTTAGGAAAGCATCGATTATCATATATTCAATGAAAATAAGCCATACCCTTATCATTATAAATCTACCTATTGTATAAAACGCAATAAAATAGAAATACAATTGCATTAAAACTCAATAAAAATCTTTCCTAATCTAAATAAAATATTAATCAAAATATGCCAATCAATAATTAACTTAGAAATCAATCACCTTGAAAATCGACTTGGGTAATTTTGGACAATAGATTAATCCTAGCTACTACTTCTATAATTGTTGTCAATAATCATATACATAGATTCATAAAATTGAATATCACAGTATATACTTGCAACTATACATACAATATCAATCCTCATTAGTTGTAATATGAAAAAATAACTTATTAAAACTATAATTGTTGTGAATAAATAGATTTAAATCATTGTACACGATTTCTTAATTATAACTTTATAGAAATCCAAAGAATAAACATGTCTAGAGTTTGTTTAGATTAATAAACTACTTACCCATGCAAGAAATAAATAACACAATAATATAATTGAAAGTCATAATTAAATAAATACCTTTTATTGAAATAAACGAAGCAATAATGTTGCTTCAAACATAAACTCAATAAAAACTAACTTATGGCTCTCACGAACTTGTTAAAATAAAATAGGGCTCTTAATTTCGAAGCCTTAGGGTCCTATTAATAGTTTCTTGAGCTATACATATCTTAGATAAATTAAAATTCTTTGTAATAATCTAAAAAACACATTCTCGACCACAGCGATTTGGCAGAGAATTCTATTATCCACAAATTGCTGAGGTAATAAATTGAAATATCTTTATGTGCTCCACCGACTCATCTGGCAATTTCTTTGAAATTCTATATTTACTGGCTAATCGCTGGCACTTTTATGCAGTCGATTTATGTAGCGATTCCTTTGTATTATCCTATCGATGGTGATTCACTGGACCATTTCTCCATTTGACTATTTAGCTCATCTTCCTTTTTTTTCTTCCATTTCTTCATTTTTCCTAATTAAATCCTAATATCATAAAAACAACAGAATACCTAGTGTTATATCATCATTTTCACCTAAAACCATACTAAATTGCATTATAAAACATTTCTAATTATTGACTTGTCAAATACCCCCAGACTCATCACTTTATTGTCCTAAGCAAATGAATACTCTCAATCATATTCACTTTTAATTCTTTATATCATGATTTTAATCTAATTCATCTTATCTTTAAATAACATAAGTTTTTAAATAGAAGTGATCTACAAATAAAAACATATTACCCCTCAAGTAAATAAAAGTCATGATAGAATAAATGATATAGAAAAAATGAGCCGTCCCTTATTTTAACTTCGCCACCCAATGCAATACCCCTTAAAACTTAAAGTTGAATCAATACTAAGGCCAGTACACAATATATGTTTTCTCAATCTCCACTGACAAGCATCAAGCTTACGATGGCTATTAAAGAATCTCATAACACAAAAACACTAGATTAATCATAATTTTAGAAATTACTTTATAATAGCACCACAAACAAAATCAATAGGAGTTTTACCAAGATACAAATGAATAAATCGCTTAAAAAGTGCTAGATTAAAAAATAATTCACTCAACCTTATCTTCAAGCACTCGAGCTAAATCTTTTCTTTGAAGAGTTTAAGAACATCCGTCTTTTTCTTCCCTCATTTTTTTCTACTTCACCCTAATTATAATTTTTTTATTATTTTTATTAATTTATTTTCATTTGACTTTTTAGTTCCTACTCCATTTCCTTTAGATATTCTCCCATTTTTTATACTATATATTCTTTGCTCTATTTTCGATGGAATCTACAGGACTCTTTATATATTTGTAACTCTTGTTAGAACTTCTCAATGTCCACTAAAGTTAAATAAAGTATTCTTTCTAACTTAAAGAATTCATTGATTTCTAACACATATCTTCTTCCTATTGTTGCATAATACCTTTCTATATATATATATAATAAATATGCTTAAATAATAGCCTTTGTATTAAAAGATTCTTTGAAATCTGTCTTGTTCATCTTGCACTATTGTTTTGATCTTCTACTATTTTCATGTCTAACATAAGGCAATCGATTTAGTGTATACATTAACTAATAAAGTTAATCAAAAATGGAATAAAAATTTATTTCATGTATTATAGAATTAACTTCGATTATAAAAATATCACTTCCATTCAAAATCTATTATATATACATTCTTTTTAATTCTTTTTCTAACTCGAAAATAAAGAAAAATAAAATTCATACTTACTTGAATTTGGAAGAAATTTCATAAAATCACTTGAATATCGGATCAAGATTTTTGGACTTTGGATCAATTCTAAACTTATCTTCTGCCTTTCTTTTTCTCCTTGCTATTGTTATTGTTACGCTTCCCCTAGAATACCCCCAAACCCATTATAAACCTTGTCCTAAAGGTTTCAAAATTAAGTCAAGTTATACCTCTTGAAGTATAAACAAATTGATATAATCAAAATTTGGATAATCAATATATAAGGTTTGTATAGAAATTATCATCGAATAGAGTGCATTAAAATATGAACAATCATCCTCAATGTATAGAAAATGTAGCATCACCATCAAATGTATCACATGAAATCACATCACCAACCATACTATCAAATACAATATATTATTAGCATAGATCACATAGTATCATCACCATAGTTACATGTAAGACCTCACACATCGTCAATTAGAGACAAAGGAGATAAAGTAGATTAAAGAAAACAATGTCATCATCCATAAGTTGCATCATCATCATCCTCCATTAGATGAATACTATTGGATTGGAAACTCATAGCCAGATCATAGAGGTTGTAGTCATGTCTTGTCGGTAGTTAATTATAAAAAATATTATTAATCAATAGCCTCATTTGTGTTGATGGTAAAGGAACCTCTGCGACTCTTCATCTTCTATGTCTTCTTGATATAGACTTTTCTATCCTGTGAATATTCCTTGTTAAGACGTTCTCAGACATTAGTTTTTTATTTCTTAAAGTTCTCACTTAATTGTGCAGAATTGAACCCATAAAGGTCAACTTTGACTCCTCTATGTAAAGTCCATCAAAGTCTGTAGCAGGATACTCCACAATATGATTGTTTTTTGCTCTCGACATTTCTTCTAAAACTCTCCTCGCTTCATCTCTAATTTTTCTTCTTTGCTTCCTCTCGCCGCTGGCTATAGCAACCTTCTCCCTCTCGACTTCATAGTCTTCATATTCATTATTTTTTCCATAACTCTCTATTACTACTTTCATGATAGTCTTCTCTGGTAAAACATCAATGTCAAGTCCTGCCATATTTACTCGATCTTCTATGCAAAAAGTTGTGATCATTAAAAGACATGGTAATCCGTCATTCATCTTTGTTGTGATGGCATATTTTATCGATTCATAGATAATCTGGCCAACATCTAAATATCCCAATCCATTCTTAATGTTGTAAAGCAAAATGACTCTGTAGTTCACAATCTTGTAATAATGCTGACTTTGTTGTAAGCTAGTTTTAATGAAATAACACCATGCTTTTGTGATCTTCCAAAAAAATTTGGTAGTGATATGCTTTAGGTACCCTTCTGAGTTTAAGATGAATCAATCACCATGGATTACCTCTAATCCTCCCTTCATTTCCTAAGTAGGGTAATAGAACTTAATCGACTATTCAGCCTTTGGGGACTCATCTTTTTTTTTGGTGAACTTTCGAAAAAACAAAATTTCGATGGATTCTCACAACTGAATAATCCATTGTTCTTCCTCGAACTCGTGACTCTATCTTACTATCACTTTTATAAGCTTTGACATAAGACTCTCTTACTAAAATGTCATATCTCTTCTCACTAAGACCATTCTCAAGGTCTAAGTGGTGATAGTCCCTAGTCAATAATCTCTAGTTTCTCAAATCAATAATAACTAAGATCCTAGGTCTATATTTCAACTTGTTCTTCATATTGAATACGCTTTCTGGGATCAACTTCCTTCATCTTCTATATTTTTTTTAATCTTAGCTAAGGCCTTATCATTGACTAAATCTTCCTTCCTAAGAACATAATTCTTCACTCCCTTTGTTGAGTTTTTAGGTTCATACGCAGTAGAAATTACAAAACAATTTTGACAAAAACCACAACAGATCCGAATCTAATTCCATTAAAAACGTGTACGACGAACGACCTCTACCAACAGTCCACACACGAACGGCGACCGAGATTCGAAGTGCTAGCTTCGAGAGAATACCAAACCTTTTTGTTTCTCTCCAAGACGATCCAGAGCGTACCACAAAACCCTAATTCGTTTCTGAAACGAAAATAGAGTTTCGGCCCTTAATCTTTCATACATGTGTTCTAACTTAAAGCGTCTATTTATACAACCCTTGTATATAGACGGTTAAGTAAATTACACATATACCCCTACATAAAGAAGTATAAGTGTAATACACCACAAGGACGTTTCTGTCATGAATTTTATCATATAAAATTCATTTTTTTGAACCATCTTAAAATCTTGCAAAACCATTCTTAGTGTGCGACCCAATAGGCTCATACAACGTTGGCAGTGTACCAAGACACATTTAGGTATACAAGTCATAAGCGGCCTCTAGAAAGACATTATGACTACCCAAGTTGTACGAATATCAAATCGATACAACCTAATCAATAGTGTATATAACATCCTTTTATCACACGATATCCTTTTGATCAAATATAAGGCCTGGAATTGTCATCCAACATGTTCAATCGTACTTGTCTCGATCTATAGGTAGACTGAAAACATCCAAGTGACATTGATCAATATCAATTCACTTAGACTAGGCCTTTTAACAATCTAACACATCGATGGATCCACTGGATAACTCTCTCTATATAAGAGGGACAAATTCTAACTCAATTACACAACTTCGCCACATTGCTCACACAGTCACAACCTTTATAATCGTCCGGTTAAAGACAACGTTTGATTGTGTCAAATCACTATGTTCCTAATGTTGAAGTCTCTGGTAATCTCAAGTCAGAGGACTGAAAAATATACCTATCATGAGAAACAACTATAACTTAATCCATGTGATGTTCTCATAGCAGGTCGGTTCAGTACTTTGTTCCCTAACAAGTACTCGTGATCTTGATTCATATCCCTATACGTATAATCATCATATGATCATCAATTAAGACTCACACTAGTCTTAATTCATTATAGTTCTCAGTATAATGATCGAGTAGGGACATTTAGGATATTTGTGTAAATACCCATGGATCTTATTATAATGTAAATATGCAAATTAATTTTAATAAACAACAAATGAAATCCTCTATTTTATTAACTAAAAGTATTCATAAAGATAGTTAATGGATTGACCTAAGGCACATGCCCCAACATCTCCCACTTGCATTAGGGCCAATCGTACACGCATCTAATGACTAATGATCTAACATTACCATCATGTTTTGCTTGTGGAAGAGCTTTTGTCAATGGATCAGCAACGTTTTCTTCGGTAGGTACTGTGCAAATCTTCATGTCTCCCCTCTCAATAATTTCTCTGATGAGATGAGAACGCCTGAGTATATGTTTGGATCTGTGGTGTGATCTAGGTTCCTTGGCCTGTGTTATTGCCCCGTTATTGTCACAATACAAACAAAAAGGGTTAGCAATACTTGGAACCACACCTAGTTAAGAAATGTACTTTTTTATCCAAACTGCCTCCTTTGCTGCATCAGACGCTGCAATATACTGAGCTTCAGTTGTAGAATCTGCCACAGTCACTTGCTTAGAACTTTTGCAGCTTACTGCACCCCCATTTAAAGTAAACACATATCCAGACTGCGATCTAAAATCATCTATATCAGTTTGAAAACTTGCATCTGTGTAACCATTTACAACTAGATCATTTTCAAAACCTCCATAGACCATGAACACTTCCTTAGTCCTTCTTAAGTATTTAAGAATGTTCTTTACTGCTATCCAGTGACTCTCACCAGGATCTGACTGATATCTGATTGTAGTGCTCAAAGCATATGATACATCAGGTCGAGTGCATAGCATGGCATACATGATATATCTAATAGCTGATGCATATTGAATCTTATTCATACGGTCTCGCTCATCATTTGTCTTAGGACATTGAATCTTGCTGAGACTTATGCCATGAGACTTTGGCAACAATCCACTTTTAGAGTCTTGCAAACTGAACCTATTTAGCACATTGTCTATGTGAGCACTCTGACTTAGAGCGATTATCCTATTAGATCTATCCCTATAGATCCTTATCCCAAGGATATAGGCTGCATCTCCTAAGTCTTTCATTGAGAAACACTTCCCTAAGCAAGACTTGACATTCTGCAATATTGGGATATCATTTCCAATGAGTAATATATCATCAACATACAGTACCAGAAAAACAACTACACTCCCACTGACCTTCTTGTATACACAAGGCTCATATTCGTTCTTAATAAAACCAAAATCCTTGATTGCTTCATCAAAACGAAGACTCCAACTCCGAGAAGCTTGCTTTAATCCATAAATGGATCTTTGAAGCTTGCATCCATTCCTAGAATTCTCAGGATGTACAAAACCTTCAGGTTGTGTCATATACATATCTACAAGCAGCTTTCCATTAAGAAATGTTGTTTTTACATCCATTTGTCATATCTCATAGTCATAATATGCAAAGAATGGCAATTAAAATTCTTATGGATTTAAGCATGGCTATCGGTGAAAAAGTTTCATCATAATCAACACCTTGAGTCCGCTCAAACCTTTTGCTACAAGTCTTGGTTTAAAAGTATGTACTTTGCCATCCATGTCGCTTTTCTTCTTCAAAACCCATTTACATCCAATGGTCTTACCACCTTCAGTAAATCAACCAAGTTCAAACTTGGTTATCATACATGGATTGCATCTCGAGTTCATGGCACTTAGCCATTTATTTGAGTCTGGTCCGGACATAGCCTCATGATAAGTGGTAGGCTCATTTTGAACCATAAGCAACACATCACGACTATCGCAATGAGAAATCCGAATCTCTCTCGGCTCATGTCTTACCCTACCGCAGATTTACGTGGGCCTTGTGTCACTTGTGGAGGTTCGATGGTTCGAACGTTGTTGAACTTCCAAAGAGCGGTTCAATGTTTACTTGTGATTCTTGAACTTCTTCAAGATTTATTTCTCTCCTACTAGTGTTTTTTGAAATAAACTATTTTTCCATAAAGGCACCATACCGAGCAACAAACACTTTGTTCTCAGCTGGGATTATAAAAGTAATATCCTTTTGTTTCCTTAGGATACCCCACAAATAAACACTTTTCAGATTTAGGTGCTAGTTTTTCTGAGACTTGTCGCTTTACGTAAGCCTCACAACCCCAAATCATAAGGAAAGACAAACTAGGTCTCTTCCCATACCATATCTCATATGATGTTTTATCATCCGCTTTAGAAGGAACTCGATTTAGAGTGAAAGCTGCAGTTTGTAATGCATAACCCCAAAAGGATATTGGAAGATCTGCATGACTCATCATAGATCGAACTATATCCAATAAGGTTCGATTTCTAATTTCAGAAACTTTATTCCATTGTGGAGTTGCTGGTGGTGTCAATTGGGAAATAATCCCACAATTTTTAAGATGATCATCAAATTCTTGGCTCAAATATTCACCTCGTCGATCTGACCGAAGTGTTTTGATAGTTTTACCAAGTTGATTTTGCACTTCATTTTGAAATGTTCCAAACATCTCAAATGATTCAGCTTTATGTTTCATAAGATATACATAATCATATCTGCTGAAATCATCAGTAAATGTAATGAAGTACTGATAACCTCCTCTAGCCATCGTGTTTATAGGACCGCATACATCAGTATGTAATAGACCCAATAAATCACTTGCCCTTTCACTGTGCCCAGTAAAGGGAGTTTTAGTCATCTTGCCTAGTAAACAAGATACGCACGTTTCATATGTTTCTAAATCAAATGAATCTAGAGGTCCATCTTTATGGAGCTTCGTTATGCGTTTCTCATTTATGTGCCCGAGACGACAATGTCAAATATAGGTTTGATTCAAATCATTTGACTTGAATCTCTTTGTATTTATGTTAAAGACTGGAGTATCAATGGACCTTTTCATGCTTAGAATATAAAGACCATCACACAAATTAGCATTTGCATAAAATATGCCTTCACAAGAAATGGAACATCTATTATTCGCAATAATAAAATCAAAACCATCCATATCCAAGCATGAAATAGAAATGATATTTCTGCTCAAGGCAGGCATAAAATAACAATTATTTAAAGTTAAAATAAGTCCACTAGGTAAGACTAAGTCATATGATCCAACGACCAAAAGCGGCAACTCTTGCTCCATTCCGTACGCGGAGGATGACTTCTCCTTTCTTCAACTTTCTACTTCTGGTGAGTCCCTGCACATTTATACAAATGTGAGATCCACATCCGGTATCTAATACCCAAGAATCACTAGTAGATAAATTAATTTCAATAACATAAATATCTGTAGTGGTAGTCGCACTACCCTTTTACTTCTTTAAATCTTCCAGATAAAGTTTGCAATTTCTGAACCAATGTCTAGGTGCATGGCAGAAAATGACAATTTTCTTCCTTTTCTTTTGGGTGTTTTGAAGCAGGAAACAGGCTTTGCTACAGGTGCAGCAGCAGCCTTGGCAACTATAGCCTTGTCTTTGCATTTCTTCTTCATTTCCTTTCCCTTTTGGACCATCAACACATTACTAGAGGGTTTTTTGATATTTTATTCAGCAGTTTTGAGCATCAAATGCGACTCTGAAATTGATTTCTCCATATTATTCATATTTTACTTCATTACAAATTGTGAGTAACTCTCTGCTAATGAATTCAGGATCAAATCTGTAGCCAACTCTTGGCTTATGGGAAATCCAAGTCTATCAAGCTGGTCAACATAGCCCTTCATCTTCAGAACATGAGGACTAACTGACGCACCCTCGGTCATCTTGCAAGAATGTAGGTTCTTTAATGTCTCAAAATTTTCTTGCCTAGCTTGTTTGTTGGAAAATTTCCTTCAAATACGTTACCCATGTCGTATGTTTCCATTAGTTCCATGTCCTTCTGAAGTTCAGGAACCATAGTTGCCAGCATAATACATGCAACATCAGTAGAATCGTTGACATGCTTATTATGCGCATCCTTCACAGATTTCGTAGCATTGGCTGGTGGGTCCTCAAGGATTGGAGCATCCAGGACATACAACTTGCGTTCATGCTTGAGAACAATTCTCAAGTTTCTAAACCAGTCAAGAAAGTTAGTCTCAGATAGCTTATCCTTTTCAAGTACTGATCGCAGTGATAGGGGATTATTGTTACTTGAAGAGGCCATTGATCTACAATAAAGATTATGCAAAGTTTATTTTAGTATAGTGGAATAGACTCCCACTAAATTAACAACCCTCCTAAAACATACTGTTTATTTAGGGGACTAAAACCCATATTTCACCTAATTCTATGACAGCTATGGCATGACACACAAAACGAGATTATTTAGGTAGGTAACAATTACCAATTACATCTTATGTAATTTTAGTTACTTTTATGAGATACGGGACATCTTATGTCTTATCATGTTTTTTATCTCATCGTGTGCCTAAAGCTTAAAACTATTTTGATATCTTTATTAAGTCTGACCATTTTAAACATTTAGGTAACTCTTACCCAACTTGTTTCACTAAGATAACATAATACACCCAGCTATGGCTGAAACTATATTAATGTGATCAAGGCCTTGACAAATGTTTAAAATGGATGGCACAAGACTTAAAATTTAATAGAGGGATTTTATTCAGTTTTAGTGATTTTATGTAAACAATGAAATAGCATATATTTTATTGATTTTTTTAATCACTAAACAATTTGGAAATTTTTATATTGTTCACTAATAAAAGAATTTTCGTGCGCTAGGATTATTTAGACGGCGGTCCCGCTATAGAAAATCATATTTTTTTCGCTGATTTTATTATCCAAAATTAAGATATTTTAATTAACCCGGGCCCACGTCTAACTTAATCATCTTATCCTAATCCAATTAGGACTTAAGATTTTTGAATCCTAGCATATCACCAATAACAAAATTTTCAATATTTATCTCCTATCCAATAGGGATAACGAAACCGATTTTGGTAATATCTCATAATCTAATTTGTTATCTATCTCTTATCAAATAGAAATTTCATAACATAATAGATATAACGAGATAAATAAATAATTTTAAAAAATAATTATTTGCAATTTCGGTCCTCATCCTCATCCATGCATCAATACACGAAAAATAAAGATTATACCTAATGGTGTCATGGATCACGTAACAGGAAATTCAATTCATTAAAATTATTCGAATTAACCTAACATGAATACATGTACGAAACTGGTTTCAATTAAATCATGAATATATGTATCATATACACAAAACATGATAATAAATCTCACAAAAAACTTATGTATATCACATATACATCAACTATTAACATGTTTTCAATCATATATCATGTATATATCAGAAGAAAACATGCAATGAATTTAATGGAATCGAACTCGAAGGCTCGAATACCACTATTGAGTTTTGGGGTTCATACACAGCAGAAATTACAAAACAATTTTGAAAAGAACCCCAACAGGATCCGAATCTAATTACATTAAAAACGTTTAAACCATGAAAACTTAATCATACCTCGGTCGCAATATATCTTTCTGAAGGTTGATCGATCTCTAAGGCGCTGCCAACGATGAACACCCTCTACCAACAGTCCACACACGAACGAACGCGTAGAGATTCGAAGTGTTAGCTTCGAGAGAATACCAAACCTTTTTGTTTCTCTCCAAAACGATCCAGAGCGTACCAGAAAATCCTAATTCGTTTCTGAAACGAAAATAGAGTTTCGGCCCTTAATCTTTCATACATGTGTTCTAACTTAAAGAGTCTATTTATACAACCCTTGTATATAGACGGTTAAGTAAATTACAATAATACCCATACAAAAAGAAGTATAAATGTAATACACCACAAGGACGTTTCTGTCATGAATTTTATAATATAAAATTCATTTTTCTGAACCATCTTAAAATCTCCCAAAACCATTCTTAGTGTGCGACCCAAGTTGGTAAACAATTCATAAGCGGCATCTAGCAAGACATTACGACTACCCAAGTTATACGAATATCAAATCGATACAACCTTATCAATAGTGTATATTAAATCCTTTTTTCACACGATATCATTTTGATCAAACATAAAGTATGGAATTGTCATCCAACATGTTCAATCGTACTAGTCTCGATCTCTAGGTAGACTGAAAACATCCAAGTGACATTGATCAATATCAATTCACTTAGACTAGGCCTTTTAACATTCGAACACATCGAGGGATCCACTGGATATCTCTCTTTATATGAGATGGATAAATTCTATCTCGATTACATAACTTCATCACATTGCTCACAAAGTAACCAATCACAACCTTTATAATCGTCCGGTTAAAGTCAACGTTTGATTGTGTCAAATCACTGTGTTCCTAATGTTGAAGTCTCTGGTAATCTCAAGTCAGAGGACTGAAAAATATACCTATCATGATAAACAACTATGACTTAATCCATGTGATGTTCTTATAGCGGGTCGATTCAGTACTTTGTTCCCTAACAAGTACTCGTGATCTTGATTCGTATCCCTATACATATAATCATCATATGATCATCAATCAAGACTCACACTAGTCTTAATTCATTATAGTTCCCAATATAATGATCACCTAGGGACATTTAGGTTATTTCTGTAAATACCCATGGATCTTATTATAATGTAAACATGCAAATTAATTATAATAAACAGCAAATGAAATCCTCTATTTTTCTAACTAAAAGTATTCATAAAGACAGTTAATGGATTGACCTAGGGCACATGCCCCAACATCCTTCACTATCTCTGCTTCTACTCCCTCATCCTCATCCTCATATTTATCTTTATAATCACTGTTAAACGATAAAGGTAGAGTAGGTTCTCTTTGTGGTCTAATCCTAGGTGCATTGAAAGAAATTCCCATGGGTCTTATTGGCGAAAACTTGGATTTATCCCTGGGTTTCTAAACAAAATTTCCCTTTCCTTTCTACTCCCTCGACCTTCTACCCCTTCCACTTTTAGCCATTTCAATAGATACAAGTTAAAGAATAAGCATGTAAAACAAATTAAAACCAAATTGTCAAAGAAGTGTTCACTAAAATTCAACTTGTCTATCTAATAAGGAGAAATTCATAAGAAAAAATTATTTTTAAATTGAGAGTTTGAAATTCATGTGAAATTCATTGTTAAAAATAGTTGTCGATAAGTAATTCAAGTCAAGTGATGGACAAACACAAAACCCCCTAAACTCATTTGAAACTTAGTCTCAAATTAGTTTACGTATAGAATTCAATCCGTTCGCCATATACTAAAAATAGTTCAAAAATTCAAAATCAATAAACAAATTATCACCACTCTCACACTGTTATCATATTTATTCGACATCAAAACCAATTTGAAGGAAGAATTTTAAAAATTTAGGCTCTAACCTAAATAAAAATCTAAAAATCTAAGAAAAACTAAAAATATTATCAATAAAAGGCTATAGTTCTCATTGATTACCTTCATGAAAGTGAATCTTTCATGATTTGAACTCTAAAACTCATCTATAGTACTCCATCAAGCACCAACTTTTAATTTCCCTTGCTCAAGCCCTAGATGGCTCTAAATTCTCAAAACTCACAAATTTTGAAGTCGAATGTATGAAAATTAAGGTGGGAATCACTTAAATACACTAAAATCGGGCTTTGGAAGGTTGAATCTAGTTGAATATTTTGTCTTTGGGTTAAAAAGTTGCAATGGTTTGTAAGTGTGATGTGAGTAAATGTGGCGATTTCGAATTTGGTTTTATAAAAATGCTTATTCGTTATCAGTGAATCAAGGTTTAAATGGATTCGATGGGAAATCACTGCCTAAATCACTAAAAATGAGCTTCAGTGGCTCACCTATTAGTTTAACGAATCCTAGTTACAAGTTCATGTCGCTGACAAATCGCTAACCTAAAATTAAATTAAAATTCTGCAAACTGATACTGATTTTCTCAGCGAATTCTTGTACAAACTGGAAGTGCTAGGAAATCATTGGCTTAATATAATTATTTTTTAAATTTGATTGATTTTCCTATATATTAATCACATATATGTCCAATGAAAAAGTAGAATTATTCAAAATTATCACAATTTGACCCTGATTTGTACTAAATAATAATTTTAGTACTATAAATAATTGACTAAGAAAAAAACTAATGCAAAAAGAAAATAAAATACAAAAAGGCATTGGCTCAATCAGCCACCCTTATAGGAAATTATTCTAGAATTAAGTTCATAGATTATCCCCATTATAAGAGTCAAAAGTTGAGAGAAAATAGAAATAACTACCTGATCCTAATGCTAAAACTGAAAGTAAAAATCGAGTATGGGTTTCCCAGAGAGCTTTTGTTTATTAACGTTGGCTCAACTGAACCACGTTGTTCAGATTATCTATAAATTTAAATGAAGGATTGTCCACTCTAGTACCATTCCAAAAAGTGATTGCTCGGCCATGCACCCTAAAAGTAATTGTCTTGTTCAGATTATCTATCACTTCTTGCAAAGTGGCTAAAAAAGATCGTCGTAAGATTAATGGAGGATCTTCATTATTTAAGTGTGGCATAACTAAAAAGTCTATGAGAATAATGTACTTGTCGATTTGAACAGGTACATTATCAACAACTTTTTCAAAAGTAAGTACATCCAACTCCAATTGCTTATGAAGAAAGAAGTGAGTCGGCATGTAGTTTGCTATAAAACTCAAATAGCTTTAAATTACCAAGCCCATTTTACTTTTATGTTTATGTATATATCTTCTGGATCATCGAGCTTGACAATTACTAAATTCTTCTTTTTCTTCCTTTTATTCTTCGTATCTTTAAACTCCTTAATTTTAAGATCATTCTCGACATTGTTTGATTGCTTAACCCTCCATTATTGAGTTATTATCTTTTCATTTGAAGTATTTTCAACTCGTACATTCTTTGTCATAACATTTTCGTCTTCCATTATTACTAAATTAAAAACATATACCTCAGCTTTTAAACTATGATGATTTAATTCTAAAGATTCATTACCATTTGTTTTTTCATTATTAGATTCATTAGAATTATCATAGACATTTTCGTCACTAAAATGAAGAGTGACAATTTTTTTTCAAATTCCATAGACATTGCTCCTTCAAAGATAGCTAACTTTGTTTGAGTCTTTTTAAGAAATGGTCTTCCTAAATATATAGGTAGAGATTTAGATTATACAAAGTCATCCATTTCCATGATATAGAAGTCGATTGTAAATATTAATTCATTTTCTTTTACTAAGACGTCTTCTAGTAAACCATAAGGTTTAATAATTGTGTTGTTAGCTAAGGTAAGACTAATATGTTTATTGATCAATGAACCTATTTTCAATGAATCATATAATTTAAGTGGCATAAAAATAATTGATACTCCAAGATCACCCATACAAAAATCTATAAAAGAAGTTCCTAATGTAAATGAATTTCAAAAATTCCTGGATAAGAACATTTCTTAGGTATTTTCATTTTAATTGAAGCAAACACCTTTTGTCCTAAGTTTTTTATAGATTCTTCTAAAAATTTATCCTTAGATTCAGAGAATTCTCTCAAAACTTCTTCATAAATAGAAATTTGCAAAATTAATTCCATTAAAGGTTTATTGATTTCTATTTTTTTAAATGCTTCAAGAATGTCTTTATTATTTTTTCCTCTCTAGCATCTGCTAATTGTTGTGGAACGGTAGAATATGAATACATATATTCATTCAAATTATCAAAAATCTTATCATTTTTATCGTTATCAATTATTTCAAACTTTTGTAAGGAATTTTCAAATGCCTCAACTTTGGCTAAATACCATGGATACAGCCTTTCAGGAAAATGTGTATGTTTCAATAGCTCAGCCATCCATTCTCCAGTAGGAATGACATTAGCCTGAATCTCTTCTTCTTCTACTACTTCTTCTTTAATAGTTTTATGTATTTTCTTTTTATTACCTTATTTAAGTATTTTTCCACTTATAGGTGTGTCTTTTTTATCACTAAATAAAGCATTGACTTGCACTTGATTTGTAGGAGCAGCAGCAGCTTGAGTAGATGCCTTAGCTTGAAAACTCAGTTCAGTACTTAACCTACTTATTTTTAAATTTATTCGACTTAACTGATTTTTCTATTCATTAATAATTATACCAGTCATAATTAGATTTTGAAAAATCTGTGTAAATTTTTACTGACTTTGGTCCATAAAATTATGCAAGATTTGCTGTAAATTTGGATTCGTAGATTAAGCATTTAGATGAGGCTATGCAGATTGCATCTGAGCTCTTGGTCTATAAGTACTATAATTTTGTATTTTGAGGACCCTAACTAAAATTTAGGTATTATATTCTATGATAATAATTATTGTTATTATATTGATTCCTTGGAGGACCAAAAAATTGGTTCATCAATGCATTAACCTCTTCAGTATTCTCTTCATTTAGAGTAGGACACACATCCGTAGGATGTGTAACCTCATTATAGAATACACAAGCTTTAACTTGATTAGATCTATTTTTAATTAACAGCTTAACCATATTAGATAATTCATCAATTTTATCATCACACTTATTATTTCTTCTATTATCAACTTCATAAAGTTTCTTTCTTGGGGATATAATTTTTTCAACATATAAGTTGGATTCTTTAGCCATTTTATTAATTGCTTCCTTTCATAAAGCAGGTGTTGTTTCAAATAAAGACCCACCACATATTGTGTCCAATAACCTTTGTTCAAAGTGATCGAGTCATTCATAAGAATATTCTAATAAAGCTCTTTGAGTATTTCAATGTTGTGGACAAAAAGAAATTAATCTTTAGAATATATCCCAGAATTCTTTAAAATTTTCATCATCTTTCATCTTTCCAACTGTGATTTGCTTTTTATAAGAACTAATTTTTCTAGCATGCATATACTAATCTAGGAAATCTTCTAACATTTGAGTCTATGTAGTTATTGAATCTTGGGGGAGATAAAACAACTAATCTTGCGCTTGATCTTTTAATGCAGAAGGAAAAGTTGTAAGTTTGACTTGTTGTAGGGTATCCTCTTTCAGTTTCTCCCCATTAACTTTATGTTAATACTCCCTTATGAATTTATGTGGGTCTTCATTGTCTTTACCATAGAAATTAGGTAAGGCTTTAATAAATCTAGATCTAAGTTCAAATTCAGGAAATCCATCAAGGTATGCTATGCACATAGGCTCATATGTTGTAAGATTTGGTTTTGCTTGTCTAAAAGTAAGTTTTCTTTTATTGTCGTTATTATTATTGATAACTCTATTATTATTGTTATTGTTGTTGTTGTTGTTGTTTTTCTTATTATTATTATTATTATTATTATTATTATTATTATTATTATTATTATTATTATTATTATTATTATTATTATTATTATTATTATTATTAATTTTATTTTTATTTTTATTATCAATGACATTGTCATTATTTTTATTGTTGATATCTTCCATCCTAATAGCTAAATCTTCCCTAAGTTGTTGTTGGCTAAACTTCAATTAAAAGTTCTATCAATTTTAGGATCAAATGGATGTAAAGATCCAATAGAATTAGAACGACGAAGTGTCTCGACCATAGAACGTCTAAAATTCTATGAAATTATTTTGAAATATCCGACAACAGCACAAAAATTTGACACATGTCAAGCGTGCACAATAGTTTCTCATATTTTTGACAAGTCAATAATTAGACATGTTTTATAGTATAATTTAGGTGGATTTTAGATATAAATAATTATATTTCACTAGGAATTTTCTTGTTTTGTGATTTCAGGATTTGATTAGGAAAAATTAAGAAATGGAAGAAAAAGAAGAAGAAGAGCAAAATAGTCAACTAGAGAACAAAGACAACAATAAAGTAGAGATACAAAATTACAAATGAATCACTGTCCAAATCGGCAGCAAAGAAGAGCCAACAAATCATTAGTGAATTAGAGTTTACACTAGGAATCGCCAGAAGAATCGGTGGAGCATAAAGACCAATATTCAGTGATTACCTTAGACATTTGTGAACAAATGAAATTGCTGACAAATCGCTAGGTCGGTTACGAGTTTTTTAGATAAGAATAAGGAATTTGAGTTTTTCTATAAATTGTATACATAGGAAACTATAAATAAGACCTTGCGACTTTGAAATTAGCACGCTGCAAAACTTTCTCTAAGTCTTTTAATAGTCATTAGTTAGTTTTTATTAAGTTTATGTTCGAAGCAATTGTAGCTTTCTTTATTTTATGAAGAGGTTTTATTTAATTATTTCTTTCAATTATATTCTTGTGTTATTTATTTGAGCATGAGTGAGTATTTTATTAATCTAAACAAATCTAAACTTGTATATACTTTGGATTTCTATATAATTATAATTGAGAAATCTTGTACTTAATGATTTAAATCTAATCATAAGTAACAATCACAGTTTTTATAAGTTTTTTTTTGCGTATTACAACTAATAATTCTTGTATTACATGCATAGTTGCAAATATGTATTGTGATGTATGACTTTCTGATTCTATGCCTATGATTATTGACCACAATTATGGAAGTGAAAACTAGAATTAATCTATAGGGCCATATTACCCGAGTGGATGTTCTTAGTTATTTGTGTTCTAAGTTATTTATTGATTAGCATATTATTATTAATATTTTATTTAGATTAGGCATGATTTTATTGATTAGCATTTCTATTTTATTATGTTTTATCCAACAGGTAGATTTACAATGATAAGGATATGGCTTATTTTCCATTGAATTTATAAAAATCGATGGTGTGCTAAACTCTATCAATAATTATGAATTAGGATTTAATAATTTCAAGAATCCATGTGATATAACTATAAGTAGGTTATGAGGTCATGTTTTGTTCTAGTGTTTGAATGCAATCCAAGTACATTACATTGTTTAGTGGGGGTTTATTTAGATGTTTGTTTAGATATTCGTTTTGATATTTATATTATATTGAATTTCAATTTTGTTTGGTTATGTTTGCATTGAATGGTTTGAATTTATTTAGTTATTTTGATTAATTAATTTAGTAGTTATAGTTTTTAGTTATCTAGTATTTCAATTCTCATTTAATTAGGTTAACAAAATTAAGAAAAACAAAAGGAAAAAAGACTTTCCTTAGAAGTTTGTAAAATCATTGTGGAGACGATATCCCGCTTAATACTACAACAAAAAATAGAAAAATATGGGAAACTATTGTTGAAGATTTTTAAATAATATCTTAGTATTTTAGACATTATATGGTCAACACACTTCGTCACTCAAATTCTACAGGATCTTTACATCCAATTGAAATATATAGAACTTTTAATCGAAGTTTAAGATAACAACTTAGGGAAAACTAAGTTAGAAAGAAGGAAGATAACAACAATAATAGTAATGATGATGTCATTAATAATAATATATACGTTTATATAGTAAAGAAATTATTATTTAGTATAAATCATAGTCGAATTCTGATACTTTTGAATACTTCTAACTTTTTATTATACATATATGTGATAAATATATGAGAAAATCAATTAAATTGAAAAAAAAGTTGAAATAGTCCAGTAATTTCCCAGCAATTCTAGTTTGAACTGGAATTCGTAGAGAAAATTGGCAGCAGTTGATAAGTAATTATTTATACATATATAGGTTTAGTTTAGTAGTATATTTAGTATAAATATCCATAAATGAGTGCTAATTCATGGTATTATTGCATTTTTATGGAATTAAAGTGTAATGAAAGGAATCAGGTAAAAACAAGCAGAAATAGAGCAAAAACTTGCAAAATCAGAGTTGGCTTCGTGGGAGCATGATTTGACACAGTGAGAATACAAGGCACAGCATGGGAATGAAAGGCATGGCGAGGAAGAGAAAAAAAATGAAAATAATCAACTCTGATGGTCCGGTATAGTGGCGGCGTTGTGGCACACAAAAGACAACACTAGGACACACAATGGACGAGCCGAGACTCCAGAAGCAAAAAAACACACAATGAAGTAGTTGCGTAGTGGTGGTGTCGTGGCTTAACGCACACGACACCGGGGCAGTAAGTAACTGTGCAAACTTCGCAGGAAATAGAAAGTGAAGCCTTTAATCGGGTTAAATTATAATTTAGGGTTATAATTGTTATTGCAGAGTATAAATAGGTATTAAGACATAGTAAACTAGAAGAACACCACCACATAGAATGAGATTAGCCTCCATTAGAGTAAGTTTGTATTGAGTTTGAGTATTAAGGAGTTTTTGTAAGAGAAACATTAAAGAATCCATATTTGCAATCAATATTTGGTTTCCTCGATTACTTCAAGGTAATATTCATATTCATCTCTGATTTTCTATGATTTCCATAATGAATTGGGATATGTGCATTTCAATAATGTTTGAGTAGTCGATTTTATCTTAAGGATTAATGAATTATATGATGTGAATGTTATGCTTTGAATAGGAATAAAAATTGCAATGGTTAAAATTTATATTGATTTTGAACGTAATACTTTAGACATCTAGGTCACGTGTCTAATGAACTTAAGCTTTAGGAGTTATCATGGCCATTGAAGCTTTTAATCTGAACATGAACGGTACAACCATAAAATACATAACATCGATAGATAGTTGTTGATTAGGGAGGCGGAAATAGTAAACTTAGTTTGTTATGAATCTAATGATTTGAGACTTAAAGCAATGTGGAGCTTACATTATTCACAACGATAGGTGGAGTTCTAGTTTGCATATTGGAATCTTCTCTTTCACGACAAAGGGGTTGAAGTGGATTTGAATGAAATCTGTATATTCTAATTAGGCATTGCACACAACATAGTGAGATGCAAACATGAATACAAATCATAGTATTAAATTACCTAGGTGAAGATATTAACTAATATATCCTTAATATAAGAAGTCAACAAATGTTTAAAGTGATTTGTTAGAATAATTTAGTTTAATATAAAATCAATTAAAATTGAATCCCTTAGCAATAATTCAAGTTAAGTAGGTAATATACAACTAGTGCAATAACCTTTCCCTGATGATGATATCCGTGATCAACATAAGTTGATTGCATTATTACTATAAGGGAGATGTTATACTTGCGGCACCCATACCAAGTTTTTGGCGCCGTTACTGGGGAGAGGTAGCCATAAGAATTTCTTAGTTAGTTTGAATAAATGCCAAGTTTTATTTAAGTATTTTACTTTTAAGTTCATAAAAAAATAAAATAAAATAAAGGTCTTAAGTTTCGGTATGAATTTCTACATTTCATCTTTTTGTGTTTTCCTTTCAGGGATATTTAGTGCATGCATAGCTAGGACGAGAAGGAGCTAATGCCTTACGACTCGAAGACTGAAAGAACGAACAAAGGAAAGAAAAATAAAGAATTAAAGATGACTAAAGAAAAGGTAGAAACCAACAACAGTGCCGCATGAATAACCAACTAGTAGTTGATCTAGTAGTACAGGATAGTATGCGAGGTAAAAGATGCCTTCATGACTACTTCAAGCCAGAAGTTCGGGACGTACAACGGAGTGATGAGGCTTCCAACAAACACCACCGAGTTTGAGCTTAGACCATCTCTAATAAATATGGTTCATAATAGTGTATTCAATGGCTATCCAATGAATATCCAGTTGCAAATTTTAAGAATTTCTTAGAGAAGTGCAACACTGTGCATATCACCTGAGTTACAAAAGAGGCGATCAGGATGCCATTTTTCCTATTCTCACTGGGTGAAAAATTCAAATCCTGATTCCAATGGCTGAATGTAGATAGTTATATTTCATGGGAAGAAATCAATGAAAGATTTCTTAACAAGTTCTTTCCCTCAATGAAGGTCAACCAAAGGAAACTTGAGATTAATCGGTTCAAGTAAGAAGATATGTAGTCTCTTGGCGAGGTTTAGGAAAGATTGAAAGAGATACTAAGGTGATGTCCGGGACACTGATACATAAAATAGGTATAATTATACATTTTCTATAATGGGATGAATGACATCACAAGCAGCATAACAAACCTTGAATCACTAAAGCATAGTGATTAACCAGATGGACGTGCAGCAGGGAATAGAGCATGAAGACATTAACTTTATGAATAACCAGGGCTACGGGAACAACTTTAGGCAGAGAGTAGTGGCTCCTCAACAGTTTTATCAAAGATTTAAAAACAAAGACTTACACTTTTAGTATGGAAATCCTAATAATGCACTAAAGTTACCTCTAGGTTTCGAAGAACTAGTCCAACAGGGAAAGCTGCAGCACAGCGAAGAGATGACTTCACTAAAGTTAATTGAGAAATATTTCTCAAGCCATAGAAGTAAGAGATAGAGAGCGCCATGAGAAACATGAGAAATAGTTGGAAGGAATAAAACAAGCCATGAAAATAATAGATAATGAGCAATCACAATCCATCAAAAACTTAAAGAGGCAAATTGGTTAACTTGTTATAGCCTTGAACTCAAGGAAAGAAGGACAATTTACTAGCAACCTCATCCCAAGGAGAACATGAATGCCATTCTCATTATGACCACTATGGCAACGAAGGAGCCAAGACAAGACCAAATAATGTACAAGGATGAAGAGATGCATGAGCATGGAACGAAAGTGAGGTAAGATGCGCTTGATAGTTTCAAGAAGCAAAGAATCAATGCCTTGAAGAAAAAGAAGAAGAAGGGGAAGCAACAATGGAATGTCAAGAAAAAAAATGAAAGGCCTTCCGAAAAAGGCCCATAAGGCAATGACACCATGTTGGTTCTGAAGAAATCGGAACCAAAACTTAAGTTTGTCACGGGACTTCAACCTATCAAAAGAGAGATCTTGGAGAGATAAAGATACCGATAAACATTGACTGACACTATTTTCGAAATGTTTTATTCGATACGGGAGCCTCGGTCAATGTCATACCACTGATGAACATGATACATGCAGACTTGAAGATCAATTATCCATATACAATGACTTTGAAAGTAGCATATCGTAATTTGATACTTACTATATGAAGAGTTTTGAATGTGCACGTGAATGTAGGTAAATTCAAATTCATTGCGAATTTTGAGGTCATGAACCATAGCATGGATGATGATGTATCTATGATACTTGGGCTGCTATTCTTGAACACGACTAAAGCGAATTTGGATGTAAGGGACAGAAATATCATGATGAGAATCGATGAAGGTAATGATGCTAAAAAAGTTGTCTTTCTTGATGGTGAAGAATTACATCCGAATAGGAATTACATTATAATCTCCTACTTAGAACTAGAGATTCTCGATTTAGACTCGAACTAAATGAGAAAAAAGGCATCAAGCTAATGACGTTTAATTAAGCGCTACAGGGAGGCAGCTCAGGGTTTGAAAATTTCAAGTTTTTGAATTTCATTTAATAGTTAGTAGCTAGTTATTTTTGTTTAATAATTACAATTCACGAGTTTCAGCTCTAACTTTCGAAAAATTTGTATCGAATGTGCAGGGAAAACCATTCGTTGGGTGACGATTCATCGGAATGGAAATGTCTCGAGAACTCATTAAAGAGTGAAAATGAGTGAATGAATTCAAAGCGGTGAAGGAAAGGTGCATGGGTGAATCGAAGGTAAAACTTTATTAATTTTTATATTTTCATGGATTTTATGTTGTCACGACACTTTATGTCAGGTTTATATAGATTCGAAGGGGCGACAGAGGAGAATTAGCGAAAAATCATATGCGAAGAAGTGGGTAGATGAGTTGATGGCATTAGTATTACTCAGGGCGCCATGGGTACAAGCCACACCACCAAGGTGGTAGCATGCTAAAAAATTAAAATGCTCTAAAACATCGTTGGCGCAGTGGTGGCGTTGTAGGCACAGCGCCAAGGTCAAAGTGAGGGTTTTAAACCCATTTTTCATACCATTTTCCACACTTGCACTTAAAACCTGCCGAAACCCCTAAGCATGCACCCCTCTAAAGCAAAAGTTTGATCATTTTTAAGTGAGATTAGTGAGTTCCTAATGATTTAGAATGAAGAAACAAACCCATTTAGGATTTTCATTCTAAAAAGACTAGGGTTCTAGTTGGTGTGAAAAGTTGGAGGGCTTCGATTGAAAACACTTGGAGGAGCGATCTACACCAAAAATTAATCTGGTTTCGCGAGATTGTGTGAATGTGAGCATTGAAATCTTCCATGGAGAATTAGTTGATATCTTTAAGATTATTTCGCATATGCATGATCTATGTTATATGAATTTTGATTTTTTATGTGATTTGAAGACCGAGTTGCATAGTATTATTATTAGTTGCTTGAATTGGAAGAAATGGCAAAAACAAGGAAACAAGTTAGCCAAAGTAGAGAAAATGATTTTGAGGCATCTACATCTAGAAACCGCAACAAAGAAGAGCTCAGACCTTTTAAATCCAAATATTTCATTAGTAAAGAGGCTAAGGACCTATACGAGAATGTCTTATGTTTGGAGTTCATTTGCGAAAGGAATTAATTTCTCGGCCAAATATGATAAATTAGTTAAAAATTTTATTAGGCACCAAAATTAGGAGCAACTGAGTCAAGATTTTTAGGAGAATATAGTTAAAGAAGTAAGTGGGATTTTTTTTTAGTTTTATGCTAATACAAAGTTCACGACTGAAAATGAGCCAATGTAGGTGAGAGGGGTTCAAGTTCCCTTCAATAGACGTGAGATTAATAATTTCTATGGGTTGGAGGAATTAAGCATGTATGAATCTACACCGACATTCCCAGCCATATTATATGAGAGACCCATAATCTATACATATTTACAGACCATAGAAGATTAATTGGTTTTCCCAGGACAACAAGGATGGGTCATTGGAGCTGATAATATGCCGAAGCACGTAATGAAAGGGAGCATTAGAAAATTTTATAAGATGTGGTAGCATTTCTTGTTGCTTCACTATACCCTACTTCACATCAAAGTAAGATCAACAAGCTAAAAGCTATTTGTCTTTATCAGATTACGAAGTTTAGGGAGATCAACATTGGAGAGATCATATACACCAGTCTAATGGATTCCATCAAGTTTGAATAGGAAAACAAGTTGATGTTTCCTATTTTGATCAATCAATTGTGCTTACGACCGGAGTGAGAATGCAAGATGTTAAAGAATATGTTATAGATGCATAATAAACCATAGATGAAGCTTTCATGCTTACGTTGAAATCACCACCTGGTTACTAAGACTTTGATGAGTTAAAGAGAGAAAGAGAGAGAGAGGATCGAGGGAGTAAGACTTGAGGCCATGTTGTTGGCCAAGAGGCAAGAAGATCAGGCAGCAGTTGAAGCAGAAACACTAGAGCTACCCTAAGAGCTAGAAGATGAAGAGAATGAAGAAGATGAGGAGCAACAAAAACTAGGATTTGCTGAGGGTTATGAGTTTGTAGACCTAGATATACGAGAGCAGGAATTGGACGGTCTTGAAGTCTTTCCACCACCTCTTCCACCAAAGGCACCTATACCACTACCTGATGATTTCACTCCAAGGCAGCCAAGGCTATGGATCGCAGATAAGAGGAGACAATACCAAGAAGATAGAGCATAATATAAGGAAGCCATGCTGAGATATGTGCTGGATATGGAGAGTAGAGAGTAACATAGATGGAAGGGCAGCAAAATTTTATGTTGTTTGTCATGACAAAGCATTAGCTAGACGAGAGAAGAGCAGACGTGTAAGACCTACTGATAGGTCATTAGGATTTTTAGCAGCACCAACATATGTGTTTGATCCAGATTTGGTGCAGAGCAAGACGATGGAGCATTCATTGACACCATCGTAGGCTGGAGCTGATGATGTAGATGATGATGATGACACATAGTCCTAAAGTCAATGTTTTAGGATTCCTTTTGATACCAATATTTTTAAACAATTAGGATATTTTGTTAACTATTTAGTTATTCAATATTAGTTTTTTCTTTAGTTTATTATAACTTGTATTATAATATATGTTTGTGTGTTTTAATGTCTTCATTTTTCAGGCTTACTTTTAAAGCTTGAGGACAAGGAATGGTTTAAGTTTAAGGGCATCGACACTACACTACAATATGGGAAAGATGTAAGATAGGCTGAGAAATAAGGATAAATACTACAACTAAGATCATTTAACATTTGAATTTGAAGTAGTTAAGGAGGAAAGCATGGTAATGTATAAATTTTTCGTGATTGGAAACCTAGAGTTAGGGAAGACCTTAATTGAACTTGAAACAAAAGCAACAAAATAAAATATTTCTTATGGAAAAATTTAGATCTCTAAGGATTCTATAACAAGTGTGGATCTTACTTGTAAATACAAAGCGAATAAAAACTTAGTGCAAAAAAAGGGAAGAAGTAGGCATTGTATAGTAGAAGTTGGAGTTAACTTACTTGATTTAGTGAAACTAAGAAGTGCTAACAAGAGTTTTAGAATAAAAATAAACATGAGAGAATCCCACAAGTTCTATAGGAAATTTAATAACGAACTTGATGGTTGGAAAAAGTGCGGAAGAATAAAGTCCATAGGAAAAAGAGCAGGGATTGTGAAACAAAAAGATAAAGAGAAGAATAAAAGAAATGAGAGAAGAAAATAGAAGTAAAAAAGGCACAAGTAAACAAAAACTCTTCAAATGAAAGATTTAGCTCATGTGTAAGTAGCTAGTTAAGTTAAGTTTTCATTCCTACTATGTAAAAGTCCTATAGATTATTGAAGTGCTAAAGGCTACCAAAAATGAGTTTGATATATGTTTATTAGTGAATTCTTGAGTTTAATGAAAAATCAATATATTGTATACTTGCTACTTGAGTGTTGAAACGAAACAAACTTGTGAGTAGTGATGGTTTTTGGTTGAGATCTACTTTAGTGTTTTAAAAGTGAAGTTATATATGTCGTTTAAAATACATGTCTTGAAAATATAAGTTTTTCCAAAGAAAAACTCTTCAGTAGATTGTTAACTTGAAACTTAATAAATTGAAGGATACTCCACGAACAATGTAAATTGAATGAGAATTAGTTATTAGAAGACTTAGTAGAATACACCTTTGCTCAAGACACGCAAAACCTTAAATTTGGGGGTATTTGTTAAGCGATTATTTATTTGTTTATATAGGGTTAATTTAGTAGTAAATTTAGGAAAAATATCCTAAAATGAGTGCTAATTCATGGTATTATTGCATTTTCAAGGAATTAAGTCGTAATGAAAGGAATCAAGGATAAACGAGAAGAAATGAAGCAAAAAACCATAAAATCTAAGTTGGCATCGGGGGATGCAGAGTCGATGCTATGGGAATACAAGGCACAGTGTGGGAATGAAAGGCACGACGTGGAAGAGGAAAAGATGAAGAAAATAAACCCTGATGGTTCGGCGCATTTGCGTCACCGTGGCACATAAAGGACAGTGTCGAGACAAACAAGGGACAACGCCGAGACTCCAAAAAATCTAAACACACAATGAAACAGTGGCTTAATGCACACAGAGTCGGGACGGTAAGTGACAACGCCAACTTCGCAGGAAATAGAAAGTAAAGCTTTAATTCGGGTTAAATTACGATTTAAGGTTTCTAATTGTTATTAAGGAGTATGAATAGCTATTAAGACGTGGTAAACTAGGAGGACACCACCATATAGAAAGAGATTAACCTCCATTAGTGTAAGTTAGAATTGAGTTTGAGTATTAAGGATTTTTTGTTGGAGAAACATTTAAGACTCCACATTTACAATCAATATTTGGTTTCACTGATTAACTCAAGGTGATATTTATATTCATCTCTTATTTGCAGTGATTTACATATTGAATTGTGATATGTGTGTTTCGATGATGTGTGAGTAGTCTATTTATCTTAGTGATCAATGGATCATGTGGTAAGAATGCTATGATGTGAATAAGAATGAAAGGTGATAACAAAAAGTTTGATGGTTAGAATTTTTATTGATTCTTAGCATAACACTTTACACATCTTGATCACGTATCTAATGTACTTATGCTTTAGGAGTTATTATAGCCATTGAAGCTTTGAACTCATAAATGAACAGTACAACCATAAAATACACAACATCGATAGATATTTGTTGATTGGGGTGGCGTAGATAGTAAACTTAGTTGGTTATGAATCCAATGATAAGAGACTTAAAGCAATGTGGAGCTAACGCTATTCACACTGATAGGTGGAGTTCTAGTTTACACATTAGAATCTTCTCAGTCATGATAGTGGATTGAAGTAGATTTGAAGGAATATTATATTCTAAATAGGCATTGCACATAACATATTGAGATGTAAACATGAATACAAAGCATATCATAAAATTACCTAGGTGAAGTAGTGTACTAAGATATCCTTAATATAAGAAGTCAACCAAATTTAAATGATTTGTAAAAAAAGTTTAGTTTAGTATAAAATCAATGAAAAGTGAATACCTTAGCAATAATTCAAGTTAAGTAGGTAATATACAACTAGTCCAAAAACCTTTCCCTGAGGATAATATCTGTGATCAAAGTAAGTTGATTGCACTTTTACTACAAGCGCATTGTTATACTTGCGGCACGCACACCAACAGTCTGCAGAGATTTTAGTGTAATTTCAAGTTAGAGATGTGTCACTGATTTGCACTTATAATTAGATTTCACTGCACTAATTACTGAGGCTCATTTTCAGCAATTTAGGCAAAGATTTCGCAGCGAATCTACTTAAACCCTTAATCAATGAGAACGAATACGCGTTTTTTTTTTAAAACCCAAATCTCCACATTTAGGCACAAACCATTGCAACCTTTCGACAAAAAGACCAGATTTTCCACTATATTCAACCTTCCAAAGCTAGATTTTAGTATATTTTCAATTTTTTATGGATTTTTAGATTTTTAGATTTTAGTATATTACTCTAAATTAGTTTTGATGTTGAATATTTTCAATAATAATACTAGTATGGGAGAGGTGTGATTATTTGTTTATTGATATCGAGTTTTCGAACTATTTTTAGCTTTCAGTGATTGGATTGAATTTTATACGCAAACTAATTTCAAACTAAGTTTCAAATGATTTTGGGAGTTTTTATATTTTTTTATCGCAAAACTTGAATTACTTACGAATGATTATTTTAATCAATAATGTTTTATCAATGAATTTCATATGAATTTCAAACTCTCGATTTATAAACGCCTTTTTCAGATGAATTTCTCCTTATTGGATAGATAAGTTGAATTTTACGGAGCACTTTTCCAACAATTTGGTTTTAAATGTGTTTAGACTTATTCTTTTGCTTGTACTTATTGAAATGGCCAAAGTGGAAAGTGTAGAAATTCGAGGGAGGAGAAAGGAAAGGGAAAGTTAATAGAGAAAAACATGGATAAATCCAAAGTTTTCTCAATTAGGCCCGACGTCAATTTCTTTCAATAAACCTAGGATTAGACCATAAATAGAGCCTACCCCACCTTTATCACTTAGTTATGACTCTTATGAGGAAAATGAAGATGAGGAAGAAGAAGTAGAAGAACAGATATCGTAGGTAGTGAAGAAATATGTTCTTAGGAATGAGAATTTCCTCAATGTAAAGGCCTTTGATAAGTTTAAGAAAAATATAGATGGAGGAAGAAAGTTGGTCATGAAGAGGGGATTCAAAGTTATGAACGAGTGAAAATATATGCCTAGGATCTTAGATATCATTGTTGCGAAAAATGGGGATTATTGACTAGGGACTATAACCATTTAGATCTTGAGGAAGTTCCTAGTGAGAATGGGTGCAACATTTTAGTAAGTTAGTTTTATGCCAATGCTTTTGGAAGTGCCAACGAGACAGATTCACGAGTTAAAGGAAGAACTATGGATTATTTTATTGTAAGAATAAAATGACATTTAGGTTTTACCTGAAGTTAACCAAAGAGAAAACTATGAGTACCCAAAACCTGAATATGCGATTAAGTACCACTACCCCATTCATCAAATTAGGGGAGCATTACTATTTTGGCATGGAATGGTACCCGAAGCACATCACTACCAAATTTTTTAGGAAGATCATGAAAGTTTGGTGTTATTTTATCAACGCCAGCTTACAGCCAAGTCTGTAATATATTGAGATCATGAACTAAAAAGTCACTTTGCTTTACCACATTGTGAGGGGATTAAGATATTTGGATGTTGGCAAATTTATCAATAAATTGATAAGGAATTTCATCACAACAAAGAAGAATACCAAATTACTAGTTCCTTTGATGATCACGGCTTTTTGCTGAGCAGATGGAGTAAACATGACAAGTCTTGAGATGGATGTTTTATTTGAGAACAACATTACGGATGAAGTAATAGAGATATATGAGAAAATTGATGGATATGAAAACTCTAAAGATGAGAGAAAAGGCTGAGATAGCCAAAAGAGATGCACAGTGAAGAAGAAAAATTAGAAATGACACGAGGATAGTTTTCGAAGAAATTTCGAGAGCTAGTAATGATTCGAATGGGGAGCAACCTGATAGGGACTACGATGGAATTTACTTAGAGGAGTCAAAGTTGGCCTTAATGGGTACAATTCTGCTCAATTAAATGAGAACTTTGAGGAATCAAGAACTGGTGTTCGAAAAGTAAAGGGCCTTAGCAAATAGCATTTATGGGATGGAGAGCTCGATATCAAAAAGACATAGAAGACAAGTAGGCGTAGAGGTTCATGTACCATCTACACATATGCGACTACCAAGTAATCGTATTTTTGATGATCAACTACTGCGAGGTCAAGACTACACCCTCTATCATCCCACTGCAAGTTACCAGTCGAAAAAGATTGATCCAATGGAAGATTATAATGATGACTATGATGCGACTTTCGGATGACAACATTGAATTCTTAATGTACTTTATCTTCTTTGCCTCGGAGTGATAATGCGTGTGGTCTTGCATGTAAATTTCTGGTGATATACTATCTGTAATTTGTGGTGGTGATATATTATATGTGATCTGTGCTTGATGGTTTGACACATTTGATACCATATTACTACATGTGATATTATGTGATGGTGATGATGTAGCTACATTTGATACATTAGTGATTATTATTCATATTTTTTATGCACTATTTTTTTATCAATATATATGGAATTCATTTATATGATGATTATCCAATTTATGATTATATCTATTCGTTTATACTTCACGAGGTATATTTGTTTTGTTGGAAACTCGAATTAATTTTTAAACTTTGAGGACAATGTTTGGAATGAGTTTGAGGGTATTTTAGGTGAAATATGACAATGATAGCAAGATAGCAAAGAAAGCAAGGAAAGAAAATAAAGGTAGAATATAGGTTAAGAATTGATCAAAAAAGTTAAAACTTTTGATCCGATATTCAAAGTGAGTTGATGAAATTTCTCAAATTTATTCCAAATTCAAGTAAGTATGAATTTCATTTTACTTTATTTTTAGTTAGGAATATAATATAATATAATTTATATATAATAAATTTTGAATGGAAGTGATTTTTTTAATACCAAAGTGAATTTTATGATAGAAAGAATCAATTTTTATACCCTTTTAGATTAACTTTGCTAGTAGATGTATACACTGGATTTATTGTCATGTGTTACTCATGAAAATAGGTAAAAGAAAAAATCAATAGTGCAAGGTAAAAAGAAAAATTTTTAAGAATCTTGTAATGCAATGGCTATTGATTAACTATTTTTATAATGTATCTATATAGGAAATTATTATGCCACAAGTGAAAGAAGAAATGGGTTAGAAAGTAATGGATTCTATAAGTTAGAAAGAATGTTTGCTTCAACTTTAATGGACAGTGAGAAGTGCTAACAAGAGTTACAAATATATAGAGACTCCTTTATATTCCATAAGAAATGGGGTAAGGAATTTATAGTGGGAAAAATGGGAGAATGTCCATAGGAAATGGAGCAGGGACTCTAAAATCAAATGAATTACATATATATATATATATGTGTGTGTGTGTGTATAATAAAGAAAAAATTAGGATGAAGTAAAAAAATAATGAGAGAAGAAAAAAATGGATATTCTTAAAATCTTCAAAGAAAAGATTTAGCTCGAGTGCTTTAAGCTAGAGTAGATTAAAGTATTTCTTAATCTAATACATTTTAAACGATATATTCATAGGTATCTTGGAAAAATTTCTATTAATTTTGATTGTAGTACTATTTATAAAGTATTTTATAAAGTTAAGATTAATGTTGTGGTTTTTGTGTTTTGAGATTCTATACTAGTCATCGTAAGCTCGATGCTTGTTAGTGGAGATTGATAAAACCTATATTGTTTCCTAGCCTTGATATTGAACTTTAAATTATAAGGGGTATTGCATTGGTTGGTTGAATTATTATTAAGGGATGGTTCATTTTGTCTAAATCATTCTATTCTATCTTAACTTCTTTTTACTTATGGGTAATATGTTTCTATTTGAAGATGACTTCTATTTATAACTTCTATTATATAAAGTTAGGATGAATTAGATTGAAATCAGTATATAAAGAATGAAAAGAGAATATGATTGATCGTATTCCTTTACTTGGGACAACAAAGTGCTGAATTTGGAGGTATTTGACAAGTCAATAATTAGGCATGTTTCACATTGTAATTTATGTTTATTTTAGATATAAATGATTATATTACACAAGTTATTCTCTTGTTTTTGTGATTTTAGGATTTAATTAGAAAAAAATGATGAAATAAAAGAAAAAGAGGAAGAAGAACAGAACAATCAACTGAAGAACTAAGCTAGTGATTAAGCTAGCGATAAGAAATTACAAATGAATCACTGTCTAAATCAGCGATAAAGAAGAGCCACTAAATCATTAGTGAATTGGAGTTTACACTAGGAATCACTAGATGAATCAGTGGAGCACAAAGACTAATTTTTAGTGATTAACTGAGCAATTTGTGATTAAAATGGAATCGCTAGCGAATCGTTGAGGTCGAATCCTAGTTTTTAGATAAGACAAGGAATTTGACTTCATCTATAATTTGATACTTAAGAAATTATAAGTAGGAACTAAGTGCTTCGAAATTAGTATGGTGAAAAACTTTCTCTAAGTCTTTTATTAGTCATTAGTTAGTTTTATTGAGTTTATGTTTGAAGCAATATTGGAGCTTTGTTTATTTTATTAAGTGTTATTTATTTAATTATGTCTTTCATTTATATTATTGTGTTATTTATTTCCAGCATGAGTGAGTAGTTTATTAATCTAAACAAACCCTATACAAATATATACTTTGGATTGCTAAATAGTTATAATTAAGGAATCTTGTACTTAATGCTTTATACCTAACCATACAAAACAATCACGAATTTAATAAGTTGTTTCTGCGTATTTCAACTAATAATTCTTGTAATATATGGATAGTTGCAAATATATATTGTGCTATATGATTTTTTTTATTCTATGTATATTGTTATTGACAACAATTATATAAGTAGTAACTAGGATTATTCTATAGGGTCATATTACCCGAGTGGATGTTCTTGGTGACTGTGTTCTAAGTTATTTATTGATTAGCATATTTGGATTAATACTTGATTTAGAATAGGAATGATTTCATTGAGTGTTAATGATATCGTAACTTCTATTTTATTACGTTTTATCGAATAGGTAGATTTACAATGATAAGGATATGGCTTATTTTTCATTGAACTTAGAAAAATCGATGGTTTGCTAAAGGCTATCAACCTATTATGAATTAGGATTTAATGATTCCAAGAATCCATGTGATATAATTATAATTAGATTATGAGGTGATGTTATGTTCTAGTGTTGAATGCAATCTAAGTTTGCTAGTGAGGGTTTGTTTAGATGTTTGTTTAGATATTTGTTTAGATATTTATTTTATATTGAATTTTACTTTTGTTGAATTAAGTTTGCATTGAATTGGTTGAATTAGTTTAGTTAGTTTGGTTAATTAAGTTTGTAGTTATAGTTTTTAGATATTAAGTATTTTAATTCTCGTTTTATTAGATTAACAAAATTAAGAAAAACAAAAGAAAAAATATTTTCCTTAGAAGTTTACAAAATCCTTGTGGAGACGTTATCTCACTTACCACTACTACAAATAATAGAAAAATATGAGAAACTATTGTGCATGCTCAACACATGTCGAACTTTGGTGCCATTGTTAGGGGTTTATAAATAATTTTATAGACATTGTATAGTCTATACATTTCGTCGCCCAAATTCTATAGGATCTTTCTATTCGTTTGATCCAGAAATAGATAGAAATTTTAATCGAAGTTTAAGACATAACAACTTAGGGAAGACTTAGTCAATAAGATGGAATATAACAACAATAATAATAATGATGATGTCATTAATAATAATAATAATAATAATAATAATAATAATAATAATAATAATAATATTAGAGTTATCAATAATAATAACAACAATAATAGAGAACTTACTTTCAGATAAGCAAATCAATATGTTACAACATATGAGCCTATGTGCATAATGTATCGTGATGAATTTCCTGAATTTGAACTTAGATATGGATTTATTAGTGCCTTATTTAACTTCTATGGTAAAGATAATGAAGACCCACATAAATTCTTGAGGGAGTATCAACATAAAGTTAACAGGATGAAACCAAAAGAAGGTACCCTATAACAAATCAAACTTAAAGCTTTTTCTTCTTCTTGGAAAGATCAAGCACAAGATTGGTTGTTCAATCTCTCCCAAGATTTAATAACTACATGGACTCAAATGTTAAAAGCTTTCCTAGATGAATATATGCCTATAGAAAAACTAGTTTCTATAAAAAGCAAATGACAGCTACAAAGATTAAAGATGATGAGAATTTTAATGAATTCTTGGATAGATTCCAAAGATTAGTTTTTTCTTGTCCACATTATGGATATACTCAAAGAGCTTTATTGGAATATTTTTATGAAATACTCAATCACTTTTAATAAAGGTTATTAGACACAGTATGTAGTGGATCTTTATTTGAAACAATACCAACTTTAGCAAAGAAGCAATTAATAAAATGGCTAAACAATCTAAGCATTATGGTAAAAAGAAGGAATCCTCATGAAAGAAACATTATTAAATTGATAATAGAAGAAATAATACGTCTGATGATAAAATTGATGAATTACCTTATATGGTTAAGCTTTTAATTAAAGATAGATCTAATCAAGTTAAAGCTTGTGGATTCAGTAATGAGGTTACATATCCTACGGATGTGTGTTCTACTCTACATTAAAAGAATATTTAAGAGGTTAATCCAATGATGAACCAATTTCCTGGTCCTCCAAGAAATCAATATAATAACAATACTTATCATCTAGGAAGACAACACCCAAATCATAATTATGGTCCTCTAAATCAAAATTATAGTACTTATAGACCAAGAGCTTAAATGCCATCTACACATAATCAGCAGACTTAACAAAATGCTTAGTCTAAGAATCCAAATTTAAAACTAAATCTTGCATAATTTTATGATACATCAAGTCGAGTGCATAGCATGGCATACATGATAGTTCCAATAGCTTATGCATATTGAATCTTATTCATATGGTCTCGCTCATCATTTGTCTTAGGACATTGAATCTTGCTGAGACTTATGCCATGAGACTTTGGCAACAATCCTCTTTTCGAGTCTTACAAACTGAACCTATTTAGCACACTGTCTATGTAAGCACTCTGACTTAGAGCGATTAGCTATTAGATCTATCCCTATAGATCCTTATCCCTAGGATATAGGTTGCATATCCTAAGTCTTTCATTGAGAAACACTTCCCTAACCAAGACTTGACATTCTGCAATATTGGGATGTCATTTCCAATGAGTAATATATAATCAACATACAGTACCTGAAAAACAACTAGACTCCCACTGACCTTCTTGTATACACAAGCCTCATATTCGTTCTTAATAAAACCAAAATCCTTGATTGCTTCATCAAAACAAAGATTCCAACTCCGAGAAGCTTGCTTTAATCCATAAATGGATCTTTGAAGCTTGCATCCCTTCCTAGAATTCTCAGGATGTACAAAACCTTCAGGTTGTGTCATATACACATCCACAAGCAGTTTTCCATTAAGAAATGTTGTTTTTACATCCATTTGCCATATCTCATAGTCATAATATGCAGCAATGGCAATTAAAATTCTTATGGATTTAAGCATGGCTACTGGTGAAAAAGCTTCATCATAATCAACACCTTGAGTCTGCCTGAAACCTTTTGCTACAAGTCTTGCTTTAAAAGTATGCACTTTGCCATCCATGTCAGTTTTATTCTTGAAAACCCATTTACATCCAATGGTCTTACCACCTTCAAGTAAATCAACCAAGTTCCAAACTTGGTTATCATTCATGGATTGCATCTCAGAGTTCATGGCACTTAGCCATTTATTTGAGTCTGGTCCAAACATAGCCTCATGATAAGCGGTGGGCTCATTTTGATCCATAAGCAACACATCACGACTATCAGTAATGAGAAATCCGAATCTCTCTGGCTCATGTCTTACCCTACCAGATTTACGTGGGCCTTGTGTCACTTGTGGAGGTTCAACTGGTTCAGAACGTTGTTGAACTTCCAGTAGCGGTTCGGTGTTTATCTGTGATTCTTGAACTTTTTCAAGATTTATTTCTCTCCCACTAGTGTCTTTTGAAATAAACTATTTTTCCATAAAGGCACCATACCGAGCAACAAACACTTTATTCTCAGCGGGATTATAAAAGTAATATCCTTTTGTTTCCTTAGGATACCCCACAAATAAACACTTGTCAGATTTAGGTGCTAGTTTTTCTGAGACTTGTCGCTTTACGTAAGCCTCACAACCCAAAATCATAAGGAAAGACAAACTAGGTCTCTTCCCATACCATATCTGATATGGTTTTTTATCATCCGCTTCAAAAGGAACTCGATTTAGAGTGAAAGCTGCAGTTTGTAATGCATAACCCCAAAAGGATAATGGAATATCTGCATGACTCATCATAGATCGAACTATATCCAATAAGGTTCGATTTCTAATTTCAGAAACTTCATTCCATTGTGGAGTTGCTGGTGGAGTCAATTGGGAGACAATCCCACAATTTCTAAGATGATCATCAAATTCTTGGCTCAAATATTCACCTCGTCGATCTGACCGAAGTGTTTTGATAGTTTTACCAAGTTGATTTTGCACTTCATTTTGAAATGTTCGAAACATCTCAAATGATTCAGCTTTATGTTTCATAAGATATACATAATCATATCTGCTGAAATCATCAGTAAATGTAATGAAGTACTGATAACCTCCTCTAGCCATTGTGTTTATAACACCGCATACATCAGTATGTATTAGACCTAATAAATCACTTGCCTTTTCACTGTGTCAAGTAAAGGGACTTTTAGTCATCTTGCCTAGTAAACAAGATACGCATGTTTCATATGTTTATAAATAAAATGAATCTAGAAGTCCATCTTTATGGAGCTTCGTTATGCGTTTCTCATTTATGTGCCCGAGACGACAATGTCAAATATAGGTTTGATTCAAATCATATGACTTGAATCTCTTTGTATTTATGTTAAAGACTGGAGTATTAGTGGACTTTTTCATGCTAAGAATATAAAGACCATCACACAAATCAGCATTTGCATAAAATATGCCTTCACGAGAAATGGAACATCTATTATTCGCAATAATAAAATCAAAACCATCCATATCCAAGCATGAAATATTAATGATATTTCTGGCTCAAGGCAGCACAAAATAACAATTATTTAAAGTTAAAATAAGTCCACTAGGTAAGACTAAGTCATATGATCCAACAGCCAGGGAAGCAACTCTTGCTCCATTCCCTACGCGGAGGATGACTTCTCATTTCTTCAACTTTCTACTTATGGTGAGTCCCTGCACATTTATACCAATGTGAGATCCACATCCGATATCTAATACCCAGGAATCACTAGTAGATAAATTAATTTCAATAACATAAATACTTGTGGTGGTAGTCGCACTACCCTTTTCCTTCTTTAAATCTTCCAGATAGAGTTTGCAATTTCTGAACCAATGTCCAGGTGCATGGCAGAAATGACAATTTCCTTCCTTTTCTGTAGTCTTTTGAAGCAGGAACAGGCTTGGGCTTGACTTGTTCCACAGGCTTTTTGCTACAGGTGCAGCAGCAGCCTTAGCAACTAGAGCCTTGCCTTTGCCTTTCTTCTTCATTTCCTTTCCCTTTTGGACCATCAACACATTACTAGAGGGTTTTTTGATATTTTATTCAACAGTTTTGAGCATCAAATGCAACTCTCAAATTGATTTCTCCATATTATTCATATTGTACTTCATTACAAATTGTGAGTAACTCTCTGGTAATGAATTCAGGATCAAATCCGTAGCCAACTCTTGGCTTTTGGGAAATCCAAGTCTATCAAGTGGTCAACATAGCCCTTCATCTTCAGAACATGAGGACTAACTGACGCACCCTCAGTCATCTTTCAAGAATGTAGGTTCTTGACTGTCTCGAACCTTTCTTGCCTAGATTGTTGTTGGACCATTTCCTTCAGCGTTACATCCATGTCGTATGTTTCCATTAGTTCCATGTCCTTCTGAAGTTCAGGAACCATAGTTGCCAGCATAATACATGCAACATCAGTAGAATCGTTGACATGCTTATTATGCGCATCCTTCAGAGCTTTCGTAGCATTGGCTGGTGGGTCCTCAAAGATTGGAGCATCCAGGACATACAACTTGCGTTCATGCTTGAGAACAATTCTCAAGTTTCTAAACCAGTCAAGAAAGTTAGTCTCAGATAGCTTATCCTTTTCAAGTATTGATCGCAGTGACAGGGGATTATTGTTACTTGAAGAGGCCATTGATCTAAAATAAAGATTATGCAAAGTTTATTTTAGTATAGAGGGATAGACTCCCACTAAATTAACAACCCTCCTAAAACATACTGTTTATTTAGGGGACTAAAACCAATATTTCACCTAATTCTATGACAGCTATGGCATGAAACACAAAATGAGATTATTTAGGTAGGTAACAGTTACCAATTACATCTTATGTAATTTTAGATACTTTTTATGAGATACGGGACATCTTATGTCTTATCATGTTTTTTATCTCATCATGTGCCTAAAGCTCAAAACTATTTTGATATCTTTATTAAGTCGAACCATTTTAAACATTTAGGTAACTCTTACCCAACTTGTCTCACCAAGATAACACAATACACCCAACTATGGCTGAAAATATATTAATGTGATCGAGGCCTTGATAAGTGTTTAAAATGGATGGCACGAGACTTAAAATTTAATAGAGGGATTTTATTCAGTTTTAGTGATTTTATGTAAACAATGAAATACCATATATTTTATTGATTTGTTTAATAACTAAACAATTTGGAAATTTTTATACTGTTCATTAATAAAAGAATTTTTGTGCGCTAGGATTAGTTAGACGGCGGTCCCGCTATAGAAAATCATATTTTTTTCGCTGATTTTATTATCCCAAATTACACCCTTAATTTATAGTCAATTAAGACATTTTAATTAACCCGGGCCCACATCTAACTTAATCATCTTATCCTAATCCAATTAGGACTTGAGATTTTTGAATCCTAGCATATCACAAATACCAAAATTCTCGATATTTATCTCCTATCCAATAGGGATAACGAAGATTTTGCTAATATCTCCTAATCTAATTTGTTATCTATCTCTTATCAAATAGAAATTTCATAACATAATAGATATAACGAGATAAATAAATAATTTCAAAAAATAATTATTTGCAATTTCGGTCCATCCATGCATCAATACACGAAAAATAAAGATTATACCTAATGGTGTCATGGATCACAGAACAGGAAATTCAATTCATTAAAATTATTCGAATTAACCTAACATGGTTACTAGCATGTACGAAACTGGTTTCAATTAAATCACGAATATATGTATCATATACACAAAACATGATAATAAATCTCACCGAAAACTTATATATATCACATATACATCAACTATTAACATGTTTTCAATCATATATCATGTATATATTAGAAGAAAACATGCAATGAATTTAATGGAATCGAACTCGAAGGCTCTGATACCACTGTTGAGTTTTGGGGTTCATACGCAGCGGAAATTACAAAATAATTTTGACAAGAAACGTTTAAACCATGAAAACTTAATCATACCTCGGTCGCAATATATCTTTCTGAAGGTTGATCGATCTCTAAGGCTCTGCCAACGACGAACGCCCTCTACCAGCAGTCTAGACACGAACGGCGGCCGAGATTCGAAGTGCTAGCTTTGAGAGAATACCAAACCTTTTTGTTTCTCTCCAAAACGATCCAGAGCTTACAAGAAAACCTTAATTCATTTTTGAAACGAAAATAGAGTTTCGACCCTTAATCTTTCATACATGTGTTCTAACTTAAAGAGTCTATTTATATAACCCTTGTATATAGACCCCTACATAAAGAAGTATAAGTGTAATACACCACAAGGACGTTTCTGTCATGAATTTTATAATATAAAATTCATTTTTCTTAACCATCTTAAAATCTCCCAAAACCATTCTTAGTGTGCGACCCAAGTTGGTATACAAGTCATAAGCGGCCTCTAGCAAAACATTATGACTACCCAAGTTGTACGATCAAATATCAAATTGATCAAACATAAAGCATGGAATTGTCATTCAACATGTTCAATCGTACTAGTCTCGATCTCTAGGTAGACTGAAAACATCTAAGTGACATTGATCAATATCAATTCACTTAGACTAGGCCTTTTAACATTCTAACACATCGAGGGATCCACTGGATATCTCTCTTTATATGAGAGGGATAAATTCTATCTCGATTACATAACTTCATCACATTACTCACAAAGTAACCAATTACAACCTTTATAATCGTCCGGTTAAAGACAACGTTTAATTGTGTCAAATCACTGTGTTCCTAATGTTGAAGTCTCTGGTAATCTCAAGTCAAAGGACTGAAAAATATACCTATCATGAGAAACAATTATGACTTAATCCATGTGATGTTCTCATAGCGGGTCGATTCAGTACTTTGTTCCCTAACAAGTACTCGTGATCTTGATTCGTATCCCTATACGTATAATCATCATATGATCATCAATCAAGACTCACACTAGTCTTAATTCATTATAGTTCCCAATATAATGATCGACTAAGGACATTTAGGTTATTTCTGTAAATACCCATGGATCTTATTATAATGTAAACACGCAAATTAATTATAATAAACAGCAAATGAAATCCTCTATTTTATTAACTAAAAGTATTCATAAAGACAGTTAATGGATTGACCTAGGGCACATGCCCCAACATCCTTCACTATCTCTGTTTCTACTCCCTCATCCTCATATTCATCTTTAGAATCACTGTTAAACGATAAAGGTAGAGTAGGTTCTCTTTGTGGTCTAATCCTTATTGGGGAAAACTTGGATTTATCATTGGGTTTCTAAACAAAATTTCCCTTTCCTTTCTCCTCCCTCGACCTTTTACCCCTTCCACTTTTAGCCATTTCAATAGATACAAGTTAAAGAATAAGCATGTAAAACAAATTAAAACCAAATTGTCAAAGAAGTGTTCACTAAAATTCAACTTGTCTATCTAATAAGGAGAAATTCATCAGAAAAAATTATTTTTAAATTGAGAGTTTGAAATTCATGTGAAATTCATTGTTAAAAATAGTTGTCCATAAGTAATTCAAGTCAAGTGATGGACAAACACAAAACCCCCTAAACTCATTTGAAACTTAGTCTCAAATTAGTTTACGAATAGAATTCAATCCGTTCTCCATATACTAAAAATAGTTCAAAAATTCAAAATCAATAAACAAATTATCACCACTCCACACTGTTATCATATTTTTTCGACGTCAAAACCAATTTGAAGGAAGAATTTCAAAATTTAGGCTCTAACCTAAATAAAAATCTAAAAATCTATGAAAAACTAAAAATATTATCAATAAAAGGCTATAGTTCTCATTGATTACCTTCATGAATGTGAATCTTTCAAGATTTGAACTCTAAAACTCATCTATAGTACTCATTCAAGCACCAACTTTTAATTTCCCTTGCTCAAGCCCTAGATGGCTTTAAATTCTCAAAACTCACAATTTTTTTGGTCGAATGTATGAAAATTAAGGTGGGAATCACTTAAATACACTAAAATCTTGCTCTGGAAGGTTGAATCTAGTTGAATATTTTGTCTTTGGGTAAAAAAGTTGCAATGGTTTGTAAGTGTGATGTGAGTAAATGTGGCGATTTCGGATTTGGTTTTAAAAAAATGCTTATTCGTTATCTGTAAATCAAGGTTTAAATGGATTCGATGGGAAATCACTACCTAAATCACTGAAAATAAGCTTTAGTGGCTCACCTATTAGTTTAACGAATCCTAGTTACAAGTTCATATCGCTGACAAATCGCTAACCTAAAATTAAACTAAAATTCTGCAAACTGATACTGATTTTCTCAGTAATTCTTGTACAAACTGGAAGTGCTAGGAAATCATTGGCTTATTTTAATTATTTTTTAAATTTGATTGATTTTCCTATATATTAATCACATATATGTCCAATGAAAAAGTAGAATTATTCAAAATTATCACAATTTGACCCTGATTTATACTAAATAATAATTTTAGTACTATAAATAATTGACTAACATAAAAACTAATGCAAAAAGAAAATAAAATACAAAAAGGCATTGGCTCAATCAGCCACCCTGATAGGAAATTATTCAAGAATTAAATTCATAGATTATCCCCATTATAAGAGTCAAAAGTTGAGAGAAAATAGAAATAACTACCTGATCCTAATGCTAAAACTGAAAGTAAAGATCGAGTATGGGTTTCCCATAGAGCTTTTGTTTATTAATGTTGGCTCAACTGAACCACGTTGTTCTAAACTAGTTCTATAAATTTAAATGAAGGATTGTCCACTCTAGTACCATTCCAAAAAGTGATTGTCGGCCAAGCACCCTAAAAGTAATTGTCTTGTTCAGATTATCTATCACTTCTTGCAAAGTGGCTAAAAAAGATCGTCCTAAGATTAATGGAGGATCTTCATTATTGAAGTGTGGCATAACTAAAAAGTTTATGGGAATAATGTACTTGTCGTTTTGAACAGGTACATTATCAACCACTTCATATAATAACCGTATTAGTAGAGGAACTTTTTCAAAAGTAAGTACATCCAACTCTAATTGCTTATGAAGAAAGAAGTGAATCGGCATGTAGTTTGCTCTAAAACTCAAATAGCTTTAAATTACCAAGCCCATTTTACTTTTATGTTTATGTATATATTTTCTGGATTATCGAGCTTGACAATTACTAAATTCTTCTTTTTCTTCCTTTTATTCTTCGTATCTTTAAACTCCTTCATTTTAAGATCATTCTTGACATTGTTTGATTGCTTAACCCTCCATTATTGAGTTATTATCTTTTCATTTGAAGTATTTTCAACTCGTACATTCTTTGTCATAACATTTTCGTCTTCCATTATTACTAAATTAAAAAAATATACCTCAGCTTTTAAACTATGATGATTTAATTCTAAAGATTCATTACCATTTATTTTTTCATTATTAGATTCATTAGAATTGTCATATACATTTTGTCACTAAAATGAAGAGTGACGATTTTTTTTTCAAATTCCATAGACATTGCTCCTTCAAAGATAGATAACTTTGTTTTAGTCTTTTTAAGAAATGGTCTTCCTAAATATATAGGTAGAGATTTAGATGATACAGAGTCATCCATATCCATGATATAGAAGTCAATTGTAAATATTAATTCATTTTCTTTTACTAAGACGTATTCTAGTAAACCAATAGGTTTAATAACTGTGTTCTTAGCTAAGGTAAGACTAATATGTTTATTGATCAATGAACCTATTTTCAATAAATCATATAATTTAAGTGGCATAAAAATAATTGATACTCCAATATCACACATACAAAAATCTATAAAAGAAGTTCCTAATGTAAATGAATTTATAAAATTCCTGGATAGGAACATTTCTTAGGTATTTTCATTTTAATTGAAGCAAACACCTTTTGTCCTAAGTTTTTTATAGATTCTTCTAAAAATCTATCTTGAGATTTAGAGAATTCTCTCAAAAATTCTTCATAAATAGAAATTCGCAAAATTAATTCCATTAAAGGTTTATTGATTTCTATTTTTTTAAATGCTTCAAGAATGTCTTTATTATTTTTTCCTCTCAAGCATCAGCTAATTGTTGTGGAACGGAAGAATATGAATACATATATTAATTAAAATTATCAAAAATCTTATCATTTTTATCCTTATCAATTATTTCAAACTTTTGTAAGGATTTTTCAAATGCCTCAACTTTGGCTAAATACCATGGATACAGCCTTTCAGGAAAATGTGTATGTTTCAATAGCTCAGCCATCCATTCTCCAGTAGGAATGACATTAGCCAGTATCTCTTCTTCTTCTACTACTTCTTCTTTAATAGTTTTATTTATTTTCTTTTTATTACCTTATTTAAGTATTTTTCCACTTATAGGTGTGTCTTTTTTATCACTAAATAAAGCATTGACTTGCACTTGATTTGTAGGAGTAGCAGCAGCTTGAGTAGATGCCTTAGCTTGAAAACTCAGTTCAGTACTTAACCTACTTATTTTTAAATTTATTCGACTTAACTGATTTTTCTATTCATTAATAATTATACCAGTCATAATTAGATTTTGGAAAATCTGTGTAAATTTTTACTGACTTTGATCCATAAAATTATGCAAGATTTGATGTAAATTTGGATTCGTAGATTAAGCATTTAGATGAGGTTATGCAGGTTGCATCTGAGCTCTTGGTCTATAAGTACTATAATTTTGTATTTTGAGGACCCTAACTAAAATTTAGGTATTATATTCTATGATAATAAGTATTGTTATTATATTGATTCCTTGGAGGACCAAAAAATTGGTTCATCAATGCATTTCCCTCTTCAGTATTCTCTTCATCTAGAGTAGGACACACATCCGTAGAATGTGTAACCTCATTATAGAATCCACAAGCTTTAACTTGATTAGATCTATTTTTAATTAACAGTTTAACCAAATTAGATAATTCATCAATTTTATCATCAGACTTATTATTTCTTTTATTATCAACTTCATAAAGTTTCTTTTTTGGGGATATAATTTTTTCAACATATAAGTTGGATTCTTTAGCCATTATATTAATTGCTTCCTTTCATAAAGCAGGTGTTGTTTCAAATAAAGACCCACCACATATTGTGTCCAATAACCTTTGTTCAAAGTGATCAAGTCATTCATAAGAATATTCTAATAAAGCTCTTTGAGTATTTCAATGTTGTGGACAAAAAGAAATTAATCTTTAGAATATATCCCTGAATTCTTTAAAATTTTCATCATCTTTCATCTTTCCAACTGTGATTTGCTTTTTATAAGAAGTAATTTTTCTAGCATGCATATACTAATCTTAGAAATCTTCTAACATTTGAGTCTATGTAGTTATTGAATCTTGGGGGAGATAAAACAACTAATCTTGTGCTTGATCTTTTAATGCAGAAGGAAAAGTTGTAAGTTTGACTTGTTCTAGGGTATCCTCTTTCAGTTTCTCCCCATTAACTTTATGTTAATACTCCCTTATGAATTTATGTGGGTCTTCATTGTCTTTACCATAGAAATTAGGTAAGGCTTTAATAAATCTAGATCTAAGTTAAAATTCAGGAAATCCATCAAGGTATGCTATGCACATATGCTCATATGTTGTAAAATTTGGTTTTGCTTGTCTAAAAATAAGTTTTCTATTATTGTTGTTATTATTATTGATAACTCTATTATTATTGTTATTGTTGTTGTTGTTGTTTTTCTTATTATTATTATTATTATTATTATTACTATTATTAATTTTATTTTTATTTTTATTATCAATGACATTGTCATTATTCTTATTGTTGATATATTCCATCCTAATAGCTAAATCTTCCCTAAGTTGTTGTTGGCTAAACTTCAATTAAAAGTTCTATCAATTTTAGGATCAAATGGATGTAAAGATCCAATAGAATTAGAACGACGAAGTGTCTCGACCATAGAACGTCTGAAATTCTATGAAATTATTTTGAAATATCCGACAACAGCACAAAAATTTGACACATGTCAAGCGTGCACAATAGTTTCTCATATTTTTGACAAGTCAATAATTAGACATGTTTTATAGTATAATTTAGGTGGATTTTAGATATAAATAATTATATTTCACTAGGAATTTTCTTGTTTTGTGATTTCAGGATTTGATTAGGAAAAAATAAGAAATGGAAGAAAAAAAAGAGCAAAATAGTCAACTAGAGAACAAAGACAACAATAAAGCAGAGATACAAAATTACAAATGAATCACTGTCCAAATCGGCAGCAAAGAAGAGCCAACAAATCATTAGTGAATTAGAGTTTACACTAGGAATCGCCGAGAAGAATCGGTGGATCATAATGACCAATATTCAGTGATTACCTCCGACATTTGTGAACAAATGAAATTGCTGACAAATCGCTAGGTCGGTTACGAGTTTTTTAGATAAGAATAAGGAATTTGAGTTTTTCTATAAATTGTATACATAGGAAACTATAAATAAGACCTTGCGACTTTGAAAATAGCACACTGCAAAACTTTCTCTAAGTCTTTTAATAGTCATTAGTTAGTTTTTATTAAGTTTATGTTCGAAGCAATTGTAGTTTTCTTTATTTTATGAAGAGGTTTTATTTAATTATGTCTTTCAATTATATTCTTGTGTTATTTATTTGAGCATGAGTGAGTATTTTATTAATCTAAAGAAATCTAGACTTGTATATACTTTGGATTTCTATATAATTATAATTGAGAAATCTTGTATTAATGATTTAAATCTAATCATACGTAACAATCACGGTTTTTCTAAGTTTTTTTTGCGTATTACAACTAATAATTCTTGTATTACACGCATAGTCGCAAATAAGTATTGTGATGTATGACTTTCCGATTCTATGTCTATGATTATTGACCACAATTATGGAAGTGGAAAGTAGAATTAATCTATAGGGCCATATTACCCGAGTGGATGTTCTTAGTTATTTGTGTTCTAAGTTATTTATTGATTAGCATACTCTGATTAATATTTTATTTAGATTAGGCTTGATTTTATTGATTAGCATTTCTATTTTATTATGTTTTATCCAACAGGTAGATTTACAATGATAAGGATATGGCTTATTTTCCATTGAATTTATAAAAATCGATGGTGTGCTAAACTCTATCAATAATTATGAATTAGGATTTAATAATTTCAAGAATCCATGTGATATAATTATAACTAGGTTATGAGGTCATGTTTTGTTCTAGTGTTTGAATGCAAGCCAAGTACATTACATTGTTTAGTGGGGGTGTATTTAGATGTTTGTTTAGATATTTGTTTTGATATTTATATTATATTGAATTTCAATTTTGTTTGGTTAAGTTTGCATTGAATTGTTTGAATTTATTTAGTTGTTTTGATTAATTAATTTAGTAGTTATAGTTTTTAGTTATCTAGTATTTCAATTCTCATTTAATTAGGTTAACAAAATTAAGAAAAACAAAAGGAAAAAGACTTTCCTTAGAAGTTTGTAAAATCATTGTGGAGATGATATCCCGCTTACCACTACAAAAAAAAAAAGAAAAATATGGGAAACTATTGTTGAAGATTTTTAAATAATATATTAGGATTTTAGACATTATATGGTCAACACACTTCGTCACTCAAATTTTACAGGATCTTTACATCCAATTGAAATATATATAACTTTTAATCGAAGTTTAAGATAACAACTTAGGGAAAACTTATTTAAAAAGAAGGAAGATAACAGCAATAATAGTAATGATGATGTCATTAATAATAATATATACGTTTATATAGTAAAGAAATTATTGTTTAGTATAAATCATAGTCAAATTCTGATACTTTTGAATACTTCTAACTTTTTATTATACATATATGTGATAAATATATGAGAAAATCAATTAAATTGAAAAAAAAGTTGAAATAGTCCAGTAATTTCCCGGCGATTCCAGTTTGAACTAGAATTCGTAGAGAAAATTGGCAGCAGTTGATAAGTAATTATTTATACATATATAGGTTTAGTTTAGTAGTATATTTAGTATAAATATCCATAAATGAGTGCTAATTCATGGTATTATTGCATTTTTATGGAATTAAAGTGTAATGAAAGGAATCAGGTAAAAACAAGAAGAAATAGAGCAAAAACTCACAAAATCAGAGTTGGCTTCGTGGGAGCATGAGTTGACACAGTGAGAATACAAGGCATAGCATGGGAATGAAAGGCATGGCGAGGAAGAGAAAAAAAAATGAAAATAATCAACTCTGATGGTCCGGTATAGTGGCGGCGTTGTGGCACACAAAAGACAACACTAGGACACACAATGGACGGTGCCGAGACTTCAGAAGCAAAAAAACACACAATGAAGCAGTTGCGTAGTGGTGGTGTCGTGGCTTAACGCACACGGCACCGGGGCAGTAAGTGAATGCGCAAACTTCGCAGGAAATAGAAAGTGAAGCCTTTAATCGGGTTAAATTATAATTTAGGGTTATAATTGTTATTGCAGAGTATAAATAGGTATTAAGACATAGTAAACTAGAAGAACACCACCACATAGAATGAGATTAGCCTCCATTAGAGTAAGTTTGAATTGAGTTTGAGTATTAAGGAGTTTTTGTAAGAGAAACATTGAAGAATCCATATTTGCAATCAATATTTGGTTTCCTCGATTACTTCAAGGTAATATTCATATTCATCTCTGATTTGCTATGATTTCCATAATGAATTGGGATATGTGCATTTCAATAATGTTTGAGTAGTCGATTTTATCTTAGGGATTAATGGATTATATGGTGTGAATGTTATGCTTTGAATAGGAATAAAAATTGCAATGGTTAAAATTTATATTGATTTTGAGCGTAATACTTTAGACATCTTGGTCACGTGTCTAATGAACTTAAGCTTTAGGAGTTATCATGGCCATTGAAGCTTTTAATCTGAACATGAACGGTACAACCATAAAATACACAACATCGATAGATAGTTGTTGATTAGGGAGGCGCAAATAGTAAACTTAGTTTGTTATGAATCCAATGATTTGAGACTTAAAGCAATGTGGAGCTTACGTTATTCACAACGATAGGTGGAGTTCTAGTTTGCATATTGGAATCTTCTCTTTCACGACAGAGGGGTTGAAGTGGATTTGAATGAAATCTGTATATTCTAATTAGGCATTGCACACAACATAGTGAGATGCAAACATGAATACAAATCATAGTATTAAATTACCTAGGTGAAGATATTAACTAATATATCCTTAATATAAGAAGTCAACAAATGTTTAAAGTGATTTGTTAGAATAATTTAGTTTAATATAAAATCAATTAAAATTGAATCCGTTAGCAATAATTTATGTTAAGTAGGTAATATACAACTAGTGCAATAACCTTTCCCTGATGACGATATCCGTGATCAACAAAAGTTGATTGCATTATTACTATAAGGGAGATGTTATACTTGCGGCACCCATACCAAGTTTTTGGCACCGTTACTGGGGAGAGGTAGCCATAAGAATTGCTTAGTTAGTTTGAATAAATGCCAAGTTTTATTTAAGTATTTTACTTTTGAGTTCATAAAAAAATAAAATAAAATAATGGTGTTAAGTTTCAGTTTGAATTTCTACATTTCGTGCATGCGTAGCAAGGAAGAGAAGGAACTAATGCCTTACGACTCGAAGATTGAAAGAACGAACAAAGGAAAGAAAAATAAAAGATTAAAGATGACTAAAGAATAAGGTAGAAACCAACAACACTGCCGCAGGAATAACCAACTTGTAGTTGATCTAGTAGTACAGGATAGTATGCGAGGTAAAAGATGCCTTCATGACTACTTCAAGCCGAAGTTCAGGAGACGTACAACGGAGTAATGAGGCTTCCAACAAACACCACCGAGTTTGAGCTTAGACCATCTCTAATAAATATGGTTCATAATAGTGTATTCAATGGCTATCCAATGAATATCCAGTTGCAAATTTTAAGAATTTCTTAGAGAAGTGCAACACTGTGCATATCACCTGAGTTACAAAAGAGGCGATCAGGATGCCACTTTTCCTATTCCTACTGGGTGAAAAATTCAAATCCTTATTCCAATGGCTGAATGTAGAGAGTTATATTTCATGGGAAGAAATCAATGAAACATTTCTTAACAAGTTATTTCCCTCAATGAAGGTCAACCAAAGGAAACTTGAGATTAATCGGTTCAAGTAAGAAGATATCTAGTCTCTTGGCGAGGTTTAGGAAAGATTGCAAGAGATACTAAGGTGATGTCCGGGACACTGATACATAAAATAGGTAGAATTATAAATTTTCTATAATGGGATGAATGACATCACAAGCAGCATAACATACCTTGAATCGCCAAAGCATAATGATTAACCAGATAGACGTGCAGCAGGGAATAGAGCATGAAGACATTAACTTTATGAATAACCAAGGCTACGGGAACAACTTCAGGCAGAGAGTAATGGCTCCTCAACAGTTTTATCAAAGATTTAAAAACAAATACTTACACTTTTAGTATGGAAATCCTAATAATGCACTAAAGTTACCTCTAGGTTTCGAACAACAAGTCCAACAGGGAAAGCTGCAGGACAGCGAAGAGATGACTTCACTAAAGAGATAGAGAGCGCCATGAGAAACATGAGAAATAGTTGGAAGGAATAAAACAAGCCATGAAAATAATAGATAATGAGCAATCACAATCCATCAAAAACTTAAAGAGGCAAATTGGTTAACTTGTTATAGCCTTGAACTCAAGGAAAGAAGGACAATTTCCTAGCAACCTCATCCCAAGGAGAACATGAATGCCATTCTCATTATGACCACTATGGCAACAAAGGAGCCAAGACAAGACCAAATAATGTACAAGGATGAAGAGATGCATGAGCATGGAACGAAAGTGAGGTAAGATGAGCTTGATAGTTTCAAGAAGCAAAGAATCAATGCCTTGAAGAAAAAAAAGAAGAAGGGGAAGCAACAATGGAAGGCCAAGAAAAAAAATGAAAGGCCTTCCGAAAAAGGCCCATAAGGGAATGACACCATGTTGGTACTGAAATAATCGGAACCAAAACTTAAGTTTGTCACGAGACTTCAACCTATCAAAAGAGAGATCTTGGAGAGATAAAGATACCGATAAACATTGACTGGCACTATTTTCAAAACGTCTTATTCGATACGGGAGCCTCGGTCAATGTCATACCACTGATGAACATGATACATGCAGACTTGAAGATCAATTATCCATATACAATGAATTTGAAAGTAGCATATCGTAATTTGATACCTACTATATGAAGAGTTTTGAATGTGCACGTGAATGTAGGTAAATTCAAATTCATAGCATGGATGATGATGTATCTATGATACTTATGCGACTATTCTTGAACACGACTAAAGCGAATTTGGATGTAAGGGACAGAAATATCACGATGAGAATCGATGAGGGTAATGATGCTAAAAAAGTTGTCTTTCTTGATGGTGAAGAATTACATCCGAATAGGAATTACATTATAATCTCCTAATTAGAACTAGAGATTCTCGATTTAGACTCGAACTAAATGAGCAAAAAGGCATCAAGCTAATGACGTTTAATTAAGCGCTACTGGGAGGCAGCTCAGGGTTTGAAAATTTCAAGTTTTTGAATTCTAGTTAATAGTTAGTAGCTAGTTATTTTTGTTTAATAATTACAATTCACGAGTTTCAGCTCTAACTTTCGAAAAATTTGTATCGAATGTACGGGAAAACCATTCGTTGGGTGACGATTCATCGGAATGGAAATGTCTCGAGAACTCATTAAAGAGTGAAAATGAGTGAATGAATTCAAAGCGGTGAAGGAAAGGTGCATGGGTGAATCGAAGGTAAAACTTTATTAATTTTTATATTTTCATGGATTTTATGTTGTCACGACACTTTATGTCAGTTGTATATAAATTCGAATGGGCGACAGAGGAGAATTAGCAAAAAATCATATGCGGAGAAGTGGGTAGATGAGTTGATGGCATTAGTATTACTCGTGGCGCCATGGGTACAAGCCACACCACCAAGGTGGTAGCATGCTAAAAAATTAAAATGCTCCAAAACATCGTTGGCGCAGTGGTGGCGTTGTAGGCATAGCGCCAAGGTCGAAGTGAGGGTTTTAAACCCATTTTTCATACCATTTTCCACGCTTGCACTTAAAACCTGCCAAAACCCCTAAGCATGCACAACTCTAAATCAAAAGTTTGATCATTTTTAAGTGAGATTAGTGAGTTCCTAATGATTTAGAATGAAGAAACAAACCCATTTAGGATTTTCATTATAAAAAGACTAGGGTCTAGTTGGTGTGAAAAGTTGGAGGGCTTTGATTGAAAACACTTGGAGGAGTGATCTACACCAAAAATTAATCTGGTTTCGCGAGATTGTGTGAATATGTGCATTGAAATCTTCCATGCAGAATTAGTTAATATCTTTAAGATTATTTCGCATATGCATGATCTATGTTATATGAATTTTGATTTTTTATGTGATTTGAAGACCGAGTTGCATAGTATTATTATTAGTTTCTTGAATTGGAAGAAATGGCAAAAACAAGTAAACAAGTTAGCCAAAGTAGAGAAAATGATTTTGAGGCATCTACATCTAGAAACCGCAACAAAGAAGAGCTCAGACCTTTTAAATCCTAATATTTCATTAGTAAAGAGGCTAAGGACCGATACGAGAATATCCTATGTTTGGAGTTCATTTGCGAAAAAGAATTAATTTCCTTGCCAAATATGATAAATTAGTTAAAAATTTTATTAGGCACCAAAATTAGGAGCAACTGAGTCAAGATTTTTAGGAGAATATACTTAAAGAAGTAAGTGGGATTTTTTTTTAATTTTATGCTAATACAAAGTTCACGACTGAAAATGAGGCAATGTAGGTGAGAGGGGTTCAAGTTCCCTTCAATAGACGTGAGATTAATAATTTCTATGGGTTGGAGGAATTAAGCATGTATGAATCTACACCGACATTCCCAGCCAGATTATATGAGAGACCCATAATCTATACATATTTACAGCCATAGAAGATTAATTGGTATTCCCAGGACAACAAGGATGGGTCATGGGAGCTGAGAATATGCCGAAGCACAAAATGAAAGGGAGCATTAGAAAATTTTATAGGATGTGGCAGTATTTCTTGTTGCATCACTATACCCTACTTCACATCAAAGGAAGATCAACAAGCTAAAAACTATTTGTCTTTATCAGATTACGAAGTTTAGGGAGATCAACATTGGGGAGATCATACACACCAGTCTAATGGATTCCATCAAGTTTGAATAGGAAAACAAGTTGATGTTTCCTTTTTTGATCACTCAAATGTGCTTACGATCGGAGTGAGAATGCAAGATGCTAAAGAATTTGTTATAGATGCATAATAAACCATAGATGAAGCTTTCATGCTTACGTTGAAATCAACACTTGGTTACCAAGACTTTGAGGAGTTAAAGAGAGAAAGAGAGAGAGAGGATCGAGGGAGTAAGACTTGAGGCCATGTTTTTGGCCAAGAGGCAAGAAGATCAGGCAGCAGTTGAAGCAGAAACACTAGAGCTACCCTAAGAGCTAGAAGATGAAGAGAATGAAGAAGATGAGGAGCAACAAAAACTAGGATTTGCTGAGGGCTATGAGTTTGTAGACCAAGATATAGGAGAGCAGGAATTGAACGGTCTTGAAGTCTTTCCACCACCTCTTCCACCAAAGGCACCTATACCACTACCTGATGATTTGACTCCAAGGCAGCCAAGGCTATGGATCGCAGATAAGAGGAGACAGTACAAAGAAGATAGAGCATAATACAAGGAAGCCTTGCTGAGATATGTGCTGGATATGGAGAGTAGAGAGTAACACAGATGGAAGGGCATCAAAATATTATGTTGTTTGTCATGACAAAACATTAGTTAGACGAGAGAAGAGCAGACGTTTAAGACCTACTGATAGGTCATTAGGATTTTTAGCAGCACCAACATATGTGTTTGATCCAGATTTGGTGCAGAGCAAGACGATGGAGCATCCATTGACACCATCGTAGGCTGGAGCTGATGATGTAGATGATGATGATGACACATAGTCCTAAAGTCAGTGTTTTAGGATTCCTTTTGATACCAATATTTTTTAACATTTAGGATATTTTGTTAACTATTTAGTTATTTCAATATTAATTTTTTCTTTAGTTTATTATAACTTGTATTATAATATATGTTTGTGTGTTTTAATGTCTTCATTTTTCAGGCTTACTTTTAATGCTTGAGGACAAGGAATGGTTTAAGTTTAAGGGCATCGACACTACAAAACAAAATGGAAAAGATGTAAGATAGGCTGAGAAATAAGGATAAATACTACAGGTAAGATCATTTTACATTTGAATTTGAAGTAGTTAAGGAGGAAAGCATGGTAATGTATAAATTTTTCGTGATAGGAAACCTAGAGTTAGGGAAGACCTTAATTGAACTTGAAACAAAAGCAACAAAATAAAATATTTCTTATGGAAAAATTTAGATCTCTAAGGATTCTATAATAAGTGTGGATCTTACTTGTAAATACAAAGCAAATAAAAACTTAGTGCAAAAAAAGGGAAGAAGTAGGCATTGTATAGTAGAAGTTGGACTTAACTTACTTGATTTAGTGAAACTAAGAAGTGCTAACAAGAGTTTTAGAATAAAAATAAAACATGAGAGAATCCCACAAGTTCTACAGGAAATTTAATAAAGAACTTGATGGTTGGAAAAAGTGCGGAAGAATAAAGTCCATAGGAAAAGGAGCAGGGATTGTGAAACAAAAAGATAAAGAGAAGAATAAAAGAAATGAGAGAAGAAAATAGAAGTAAAAAAGGCAGAACTAAACAAAAACTCTTCAAATGTAAGATTTAGCTCATCTGTAAGTAGCTAGTTAAGTTAAGTTTTCATTCCTACTATGTAAAAGTCCTATAGATTATTGAAATGCTAAAGGCTACCAAAAATGAGTTTGATATATGTTTATTAGTGAATTCTTGAGTTTAATGAAAAATCAAGATATTGTATACTTGCTACTAGAGTGTTGAAACGAAACAAACTTGTGAGTAGTGATGGTTTTTGGTTGAGATCTACTTTAGTGTTTTAAAAGTGAAGTTATATATGTTGTTTAAACTACATGTCTTAAAAATATAAGTTTTTCCAAAGAAAAACTCTTGAGTAGATTGTTAACTTGAAACTTAGTAAATTGAAGGATACTCCATGAACAATGTAAATTGAACGAGAATTAGTTATTAGAAGACTTAGTAGAATACACATTTGCTCAAGACACTCAAAACCTTAAATTTGGGGGTATTTGTTAAGCGATTATTTATATGTTTATATAGAGTTAATTTAGTAGTAAATTTAGGAAAAATATCCTCAAATGGGTGTTAATTCATGGTATTATTGCATTTTCAAGGAATTTAGTCGTAATGAAAGGAATCAAGGATAAACGAGAAGAAATGAAGCAAAAAACCACAAAATCTAAGTTGGCGTCGGGGGATGCAGAGTCGATGCTATGGGAATACAAGGCACAGTGTGGGAATGAAAGGCACGACGTGGGAGAGGAAAAGATGAAGAAAATAAACCCTGATGGTTCGGCACATTTGCGTCGCCGTGGCTCACAAAGGACAGTGTTGAAACAAACAAGGGACAGCGCCGAGACACCTAAAAATCTAAACACACAATGAAACAGTGGCTTAATGCACACAGCGTCGGGACGGTAAGTGACAGCGCCAACTTCGCAGGAAATAGAAAGTAAAGCTTTAATTCGGGTTAAATTATGATTTAAGGTTTCTAATTGTTATTAAGGAGTATGAATAGTTATTAAGACGTGGTAAACTAGGAGGACACCACCATATAGAAAGAGATTAGCCTCCATTAGTGTAAGTTAGAATTGAGTTCGAGTATTAAGAATTTTTGTTGGAGAAACATTTAAGACTCCACGTTTACAATCAATATTTGGTTTCACTGATTAACTCAAGGTGATATTTATATTCATCTCTTATTTGTAGTGATTTACATATTGAATTGTGATATGTGTGTTTCGATGATGTGTGAGTAGTCTATTTATCTTAGTGATCAATGGATCATGTGGTAAGAATGCTATGATGTGAATAAGAATGAAAAGTGATAACAAAAAGTGTGATGGTTAGAATTTTTATTGATTCTGAGCATAATGCTTTACACATCTTGATCACGTATCTAATGAACTTATGCTTTAGGAGTTATTATAGCCATTGAAGCTTTGAACTCATAAATGAACAATACAACCATAAAATACACAACATCGATAAATATTTGTTGATTGGGGTGGCGTAGATAGTAAACTTAGTTGGTTATGAATCCAATGACAAGAGACTTAAAGCAATGTGGAGCTTACGCTATTCACACTGATAGGTGGAGTTCTAGTTTACACATTAGAATCTTCTCAGTCACGATAGTGGATTGAAGTAGATTTGAAGGAATATTATATTCTAAATAGGCATTGCACACAACATATTGAGATGTAAACATGAATACAAAGCATATCATAAAATTACCTAGGTGAAGTAGTGTACTAAGATATCCTTAATATAAGAAGTCAACTAAATTTAAATGATTTGTAAAAAAAGTTTAGTTTAGTATAAAATCAATGAAAAGTGAATACCTTAGCAATAATTCAAGTTAAGTAGGTAATATACAACTAGTGCAAAAACCTTTCACTGAGGATAATATCCGTGATCAAAGTAAGTTTATTGCATTGTTACTACAAGCGCATTATTATACTTGCGGCACGCACACCAACATCATGCAGAGATTTTAGTGTAATTTCAAGTTAGAGATGTGTCACTGATTTGCACTTATAATTAGATTTCACTGCACTAATTACTGAGGCTTATTTTCAGCAATTTAGGCAATGATTTCTCAGCGAATCTACTTGAACCCTTAATCAATGAGAACGAATACGCATTTTTTAAAAAAAACCCAAATCTCCACATTTAGTCACAAACCATTGCAACCTTTCGACAAAAAGACCAGATTTTCCACAATATTCAACCTTCCAAAGCTAGATTTTAGTATTTTTTTCAATTTTTTATGGATTTTTAGATTTTCATTTAGGTTACAAACTAAATTATAAAGGTTTTACTCTAAAATAGTTTTGATGTTGAATATTTTCAATTATAATACTAGTATGGGAGAGGTGTGATAATTTGTTTATTGATATCTAGTTTTTGAACTATTTTTAGCTTTCAGTGATTAGATTGAATTTTATACGCAAACTAATTTCAAACTAAGTTTAAAATGATTTTGGGAGCTTTTATATTTGTTTATCGCAAAACTTGAATTACTTACGATTGATTATTTTAATCAATAATGTTTTATCAATGAACTTGATATGAATTTCAAACTCTCGATTTATAAACGCCTTTTTTCATATGATTTTCTCCTTATTGGATAGATAAGTTGAATTTTACAAAGCACTTTTCCAACAATTTGGTTTTAAATGTTTTTAGACTTATTATTTTGCTTGTACCTATTGAAATGGCCAAAGTCGAAAGTGTAGAAATTCGAGGGAGGAGAAAGGAAAGGGAAAGTTAATAGAGAAAAACATGGATAAATCCATAGTTTTCTCAATTAGGCCCGACGTCAATTTCTTTCAATAGACCTAGGATTAGACCATAAATAGAGCCTACCCCACTTTTATCATTTAGTTATGACTCTTAGGAGAAAAATGAAGATGAGGAGGAAGAAGTAGAAGAACATATATCGTAGGTAGTGAAGAAATATGTTCTTAGGAATGAGAATTTCCTCAATGTAAAGGCCTTTGATAAGTTTAAGAAAAATATAGATGGAGGAAGAAAGTTGGTCATGAAGAGGGGAATCAAAGTTATGAACGAGTGAAAATATATGCCTAGGATCGTAGATATCATTGTTGCAAAAACTGGGGATTATTGACTGGGGACTATAACCATTTAGATCTTGAGGAAGTTCCTAGTGCGAATGGGTGAGACATTTTAGTAATTTAGTTTTATGCCAATGCTTTTGGAAGTGACAACGAGACAGATTCACGAGTTAAAGGAAGAACTATGGATTATTTTATTGTAAGATTAAAATGACATATAGATTTAACGAAAGTTCACCAAAGAGAAAACTATGAGTACCCAAAACCTTAATATGCGATTAAGTACCACTATCCCATTCATCAAATTAGGGGAGGATTACTATTTTTGGCATGGAATGGTACCCGAAGCACATCACTACCAAATTTTTTAGGAAGATCATGAAAGTGTGGTGTTATTTCATCAACGCCAGCTTACAGCCAAGTCTGTAATATGTTGAGATCATGAACTAAAAAGTCACTTTGCTTTACAACATTGTGAGGGGATTAAGATATTTGGATGTTGGCAAAATTATCAATAAATCGATAAGGGATTTCATCACAACAAAGAAGAATACCAAATTACTAGTTCCTTTGATGATCACGGCTTTTTACTGAGCAGATGGAGTAAACATGACAAGTCTTGAGATGGATGTTTTATTCGAGAAGAACATTACGGATGAAGTAATAGAGAAATATGAGAAAATTGATGGATATGAAAACTCTAAAGATGAGAGAAAAGGCTGAGATAGCAAAAAGAGATGCACAACGTAGAAGAAAAATTAGAAATGACACGAGGAGAGTTTTCGAAGAAATTTCGAGAGCTAGTAATGATTTGAATGTGGAGCAACCTGATAGGGACTACGATGGAATTTACTTAGAGGAGTCAAAGTTGGCCTTAATGGGTACAATTATGCTCAATTAAATGAGAACTTTGAGGAATGAAGAACTGGTGTTCGAAAACTAAAGGGCCTTAGCAAAGAGCATTTATGGGATGGAGAGCTCGATATCAAAAAGACATAAAAGACAAGTAGGCGTAGAGGTTCATGTACCATCTACACATATGCGACTACCAAGTAATCGTATTGTTGATGATCAATTACTGCGAGGTCAATACTACACCCTCTATCATCCCACTGCAAGTTACCAGCCGAAAAAGATTGATCCAATGGAAGATTATAATGATGACTATGATGCGACTTTCGGATGACAACATTGAATTCTTAATGTACTTTATCTTCTTTGCCTCGGAGTGATAATGCGTATGGTCTTGCTTGTAAATTTCTGGTGATATACTATTTGTAATTTGTGGTGCTGATATATTATTTGTGATCTGTGCTTGATGGTTTGACACATTTGATACCATATTACTACATGTGATATTATGTGATGGTGATGATGTAGCTACATTTGATACATTAGTGATTATTATTCATATTTTTATGCACTATTTTTTTATCAATATATATATATGATGATTATCCAATTTATGATTATATCTATTCGTTTATACTTCACGAGGTATATTTGTTTTGTTGGAAACTCGAATTAATTTTTAAACTTTGAGGACAATGTTTGGAATGAGTTTGAGGGTAATTTAAAAAATTAAAGTAAATTCTTGTTTTAAATTGTTTGTTTATTTTATTTTGGGATTCTTTGGGTGAGTGTAGGACGTAAACTTTATTTGAATGATTATAAGAGTCTCCTAAGTTGGTTTAAAATACGTTGAGAAGTTTATGTTTCAATTTTGGTCTTTCGAGAATTGTTACGTTGTAATTAAGCTTTCGGAGATTTTGAATTAGGTTATAAATTTGAATTTTTTATACATTGTGAAATGCGAGGAGTTATGAGACCTACTAGGCTAATCCCCAATTATGCTATCTATTAAGTGAAAGTTTTTCAGCAGACCACTTTTATTGGAGGTGCTACAAAATTTTATTCACAGTATGTATATGTTCTTTTAATTTGATCCAATTGAACAAATCATGAATTGAGTTTCATTGAGGATATAAATTTAGTTTTGGAGTCTTGTAAAAGATTTAAATAATTATTATTTTGAGGTCAAGATTGAAACAATGAATTAGATTGATTAGATTATCCGGGGATTAAGGTAATCTAGGCCAGTCGGTCGTCTTAAAGACGAGGGGGTTGACAAACTTGGTATCAGAGCCTAAGTTTAGCTCAATTGAGGATAAACTTTGGTTGGAAATAAAAAAGTTATTAAGCTCGATTAGTTGAGAAGTAACTGTGGGTTGAGATTTATTTATTATTATGTTATATTTGTATTGTATGTATGTATTTATCGCTAGATATACGATAGGAAGTTTATTCTCCTTGTCCATTCGATATCTAAGTCTCGTAAGATACGACGAGTAAGATTAGAAAAGGATAATTAAAAGAGAGAATAGACTTAGTAAACGAAGCTGAGTGTTATTAGATGTGAAATAGACTTGTGAAGTCTGAATTCATAGAGGTGTTGTATGTAGTTCGGTACTAATATAACTGCTGAAAGTATCTGTTACGAAAGCAATAGAAAATTTGTTGGAAAGGAAGTCCAAATGATTAACGTACATAAGTACTGGACTTAGATTTCTTGGAAATTGAAAGTATCGAACTATTATAATTATAAAATGCTCAACAAAATGTTAAAATAGTCTTAACAAGAAAAATGGAGACACGTGGTTTTAAAAGTTGAAATTGATTAGACAAACAAAACTTGAATGAAAAATCACAATGGGATTGTGATAGAACTAGTCAAGTTGTCTAAGTCGGTTTCTATGAAAATAAATTACTTTGAAGTAAAGGATTGTATCCTTTCCAAAAAAAAAAAAAAGTAAAACTAGAATAGAACCACAGTTGAAAATAATCAAATTACTTCTAAAAAAGATATGAAACTTTTAAGTGTTTATTACTCAGGTTATTTATCCATAAGTAACGTTGAGTATAGTGGTTCTATGAGTTATAAAAAAAAGAAAAAAAAATTATATTGCATAATGAAATACACGAGTTAGAAGTAATCTTTGTTAATAACTGATTAGGTGTTGTTATGAAACAAAGATCAGCAAAAAACTTCTAACATAAAAATGAAAAGTATAGTGATAAGATCAACGTGTAAGAAGTTAAGATATTGGGGAAGTGGTCTAATAATAACTTGGATTAGCTATTAAGCATCAACACAAGTTATTCTATTTCGAGATTCAAAGAACCTAATAATCACTTCTAACAACATTAAGCTATAACTTTTATCACTGTTGGATTTTTGGGGTTCATCCGCAACAAAAAATTCAAAACAATTTTTGAAAAACCCCAATAGGACCGAAAATAGTTTCCATTAAACTAGATCTAAAAAGTAAACCATACAGTAATTTATAATTTTATTCTGTTTTTGTTCGATCTCCAAGAAGTTCAAGCGCGTGTCCTCTATTAAAAGTCCACACACGAATGGTGACCACAATTTGGAGTACTAGCACCAATAAAGATTGAAAACGTCTTTCTTTCTCTCCCAAAATCAAGAGAACTCAAATTTTGCAAAAACAAAAATCTTATATCATTTTAGGGTTTCACCCATTATTTATATGTGTGATAAGCCATCACTTAAAATCTAATTCATAATACAACTATTGAATTTAGGCAGTTTAAACAAATTACACATATGCCCCTATTAATAAGTTATCATATAATAAATCATAAGGGCTTTTATGTCATGAATTTTATATGATAAAACTCATTACTCTTGAACAATTGAAATTGCGGAAAGTCATTCTTTGTGTGCGACCTAATAGGTTAGTGCGACATTGGCAATGAACCAAAACATTTTAGTACAAAAGTCATAAGCGGTCTCCAGCAAGGCATTATGACTACCCAAGTAGCATGAATATCAAAATTGATACAACCTAATGAATAACATATATCATATTCTTTTATTGTGCAATATCTTTTGACTAATCAGAAGGCATGGAAAGTCACCCTTAATAATCAATCAAACTAGTCTTGATCATAAGGTAAACTGAAAACATCCAAGTGACATTGATCATATCAATTCACAAGGAATTAGCCATTATTTATCTATCATATCGAGGGATCTACTGATATCTCTCTCTATATAAGAGTGGAAAATCCTATCTTAATTACACACCTTCACATATTATTCACATGGTAACAAATCAAAATCTTTATAATTTTCAAGTTAAAGACAATGTTTAATTGTGTCAAATTATCATGCTCCTTATATTGAAGTCTATGGTAATCGCAAGTCGAATTACTAAATGATATGCCAATCATGAGTAACACTTATGAATTAATCCATGTGGTGTTTTTATAGCGGGTCGGTCCAATACATTGTTCCCTAACAAGTACTCATGATCTCGATTCATATCCCTATATGGATAATCATCACATGACCATCAATTAAGATTTATACTAGTCTTAATATAATATAGTTCCCAGTATAATGATCGACTTAGGACATTTAGGATATTTAAACAAATATCCATGGATCTTACTAAGGTAAACATGTAATCACTTATAATAAAAAACAAATGAAAGCCATAATTTTATTAACTAAAATTATAAGATAAACAATGTTTATAGATTGGTCTAAGGCACATGCCCCAACATCTCCAACTTCCACTAGGGCCAATCATTCATGTATCTGATACCTAATGAACTAATATGACCATCTTGTTTCGCTTGTGGAAGAGCCTTCGTCAAAGGATTTGCATCATTATCTTTCTTAGGAACTCTACAAATCTTCATGTCTCCCCTCTCAATGATTTCTCGAATGATATGAAAATGTTTAATTATATGTTTGAATCGGTGATGTGATCTTGGTTCCTTGGCCTATGCTATAGCCCCGTTGTTGTCACAATATAAGCAAACGGGGTTAGCAATAGTTGAAATCACACCAAGTTCATAGATGAACTTTTTGATCCAAATTGCCTCATTAACTGCATCAGACGTTGCAATATACTCAACTTCTATTGCAGAATCTGCCATATTTTCTTGCTTCAAACTTTTCCAGCTCACTGTGCCTACATTCAAAGTAAACACATATCCAGATTGCAATTTAAAGTCATCTTTATCAGTTTAAAAGCTTGCATCTGTGTAACCATTTACAACAAGCTCGTCTCATAAACTTCCACAGACCAAGATGGTATATATGGCCTTTCATTTTTAGAACAGGAGGACTAACTGATGCACCCTCAGCCATTTTGGAAGAATGAAGGTTTTTGACTAGCTCAAAGCATTCTCGCCTATCTTATTGTTGAAACATCTCCTTCAGCTTCGTAGCCATGTCGTAAGCTTCCATGTGTTCCATGTCCTTCTGAAGTTCATGAACCAGGGCTGCCAACATAATGAATGCAACATGAGTTGAGTCGCTGACATGCTTAGTATGTGCATCCTTCACGGCGCTAAATGCATATGTTGGCGATTCCTCAGGAATAGGATTTTCCAGGACATACAACTTGCATTCATTCTAAAAAACAATTCCCAAGTTTCTGAACCAGTCAAGAAAATTTTTCTTGGACAACTTATCATTCTGAAGGATGGATCACAATGACAAGGGATTAGTGTGATTTGAAGAGGCCATAGATTATGCAAAAGTTCATTTTAACATAAAGGAATAGTCTCCCACCAAGATACCAACCCTTGTGAAAAGGCTATATTAATTTAAGGGACTAAAATCCATGTTTCACCTAATTCCAAGATAGCTAGGGCATGACACTTTGAATTAGGTTATTTAGGTTGGTACCAATTACCAATTAGATCATATATAACTTTAAGTTATTTTTATGAAATTATGACATCTTATGTCTTAGCAGGTTTTATTTTTATTCCAGTGCCTAAAGCCGAAAACTATTTTGATAACTTTATCAAGTCTAACAATTTCAAACAATAGAGTAACCGTTACTCAACTTGCCTCACAAAGATAACACAATACACTCTATAGAGGCAAATCTATATTGATGTGATTGAAGCCTTGACAAGTCTTTTAGAATGGATGGAACTTGACTTAAAAATTGAAAGAGGGATTTTTATTTGTTTTAGTGATCATAATTTAAACAAGATAAATTTCATATATTACAATGCATAAACAATCACTAAAAAGTTAAGAAATTATACTAATATTGACTATCATACGAATTTTTTTACGCTACGAACAGTTAACAACATTCCCGCTGGCCGATCAATGGGTGGTGGTTCCGCTAACCGGTCAGCAGACTAGGTACAATGGGTAGCGCCCCGCTTTTTTTTAGACGAATTTGAATTTCAAAAATTAAAAATCGCCTAAAATATATCATTATTTTAGTCAATCCAATTAACTTAAACTGTCCCTTATTTTAATTCTAAAAATATTAATTAAAACTTTTTTAATTAACTCGTGCCTACATTTAACTTAATATCTTACCTAATCTAATTAGAATTTAAGATATTTTGAATCCTTATCTAATTAGAATTTGTTATATATCTCACTTATCTTATAGGATTTGTAATTCTAATCTGATTACAAGTCTATCTCCTATCTTATAGGAATACACTAACGGATTACCATAATGAGATATATGACCAAAACAAATTTAGAAATATTAATCATGCACTACAAAATCATATTTAATTAAGCATATCAACCTAACCATGATTTATATCATGGAGACAAACAAAATTATTGAATAAAAAATGAAATATGTATTCAATATTAAAATTACATTAATCTAAACATGACTTCTACCATGAACATATAAAATTCGAATCGTTCAATATTAAAAACATATGTTAATCGAAATATTCTAAACATGAATACTATCATTAAATCAAATCATGCGTATGTATCAATATACATGAATTAACTACATGCTTTAACACCAGTTCTTGATAACAATTATCACAGATGGTATATGTACATCATATATATACATAAATCAAGATCATATTTTCACACATATATAATATATACACAAGAGAAAATATGTAAACGTTTAATAGAACCGAGCTTAAGGCTCTGACATCACTGTTTGTTTTTTGGGGTTCATACGCAGCAAAAAATTCGAAAAATATTTTGAAAAACACCAACAGGATCGAAAATAGGTTCTATTAAACTAGATCTAAAAGAAAAACCATACAATAATCTATAATTTTCTTATGTGCTTGTTCGATCTCCAAGAAGTTCATGAACCAACCTCTATCAAAAACTTCGCACACGAATGGTGACCACAATTTGGAGTGCTAGCCCCAACAGAGATTGAAAACATTTTTCTTTTTCTCCCAAAATCCAGAGAACGCAAAATTTGCAAAAACATAAATCTTACATCATTTTAAGGTTTCACCCATTATGTATATGTGTAGTAAGCCCTCACTTAAAATCTAATTCATAATACAACTATTATATTTAGGCAGTTTAAGCAAATTACACATACGCCCCTATTCATAAGTTATAATATAACAAATCGTAAGGGCTTTTATGTCATGAATTTTATCATATAAAATCTATTACTATAAACCAATTGAAATTGCGCAAAGCCATTCTTTCTGTGCGACCCAATAGGTTCATGCGGCATTGGCAATGAATCAAAATCATTTTAGTACAATAGTCCTAAGCGGTCTCTAGCAAAGGCATTATGACTACCCAAGTTGCATGAATATCAAAATTGATACAACCAAATTAATAACATATATCGTATCTTTTTATCGTGCGATATCCTTTGACTAATCATAAGGCATGGAAAGTCACCTTAATGTTCAATCGTACTAATCTAAATCATTAGATAAACTGAAAACATCCAAATGACATTGATCGTATTAATTCATATGGACTTGGCCAATATCACTCTATCATATCAAGGGATCCACTGATATCTCTCTCTATAGAAGATAGACAACTTCTATCTTAATTACACATCTTCACATATTATTCAATGGTAACCAATCACAATCTTTATTATCGTCTGGTTAATGACAAAGTTTGATTTTGTCAAATTATCATGCTCCTACTATTGAAGTCTATGGTAATCTCAAGTCAAAAGACTAAATGATATACCTATCATGAGTAACACCAATGACTTAATCAACATGGTATTCTCATAATGGGTCGGTATAATACCTTGTTCCCTAACAAGTACTCATAATCTCGATTGGTATCCCTATATGTATGATCCTCACATGACTATCAATTAGTCTTAATTCATTATAATTCCAAGTATAATGATCAACTTGGGACATTTAGGATATTTCAACAAATACCTATAGATCTTACTATAAGGTAAACATACAATCACTTATAATAAAATAATACATGAATACCTCAATTTTACTAACTAAAATTATAAGATAAGCAATTTTTGTAGATTGACCTAAGGTACATGCCGCAACAATCACTACAACCTAAAATATTATAAATGAAGATATACACGTACTGATTGAATATAAGTAAGTGATTTGTATAAGACGTCAGTATGATATCCTACATTGCAAGAAGTTCAATTTATAGGACTTTAAAAATTGGGATAACGTCCTTTAGGAGTTTGATTAGTGGTTAAGTTAATCAAGGAATTGGAAATTCAAATTCTTCTATCTTTTTAATTGAACAACAACGGACAAATGAAATTCATCAAAAGTGAATTGATAACCAGTAAGATAGAAAGTTATCTTACATATTCTCTTGCAAAGTATGAGATTTCCTATCGAGAGAAAAAAGTCAGTAAATCAGAAACTAATGTAAACTTAAGCCAATAACAGATAGTAGAACTATTTAAGTAGCAAAATCTCTTTGTTTCGATTAAAAGTTAGCCAAGGAAGACTTCTATTAATTGAATGATCATAAGAATTCGTACTATCCTTTGCTAAGTTTTTGGAAAGAGAATAGATATAAATTTCATTTCTAAGTCAAGATTAAGTAGCTGTAAGTAGCCTGGTTGTTGAGTGAAAGTCATGGTAAATTTTGTAAAAGGGACTACAAGTGAGATCAATATGAGAATAGTTAATATTGACAAAAACCTAATGGAATGGACTTTGTGTATAAAATAAAATGAAACATAGAGGTGACTTGTAACTGATGGAACTGACATGAACCGACACCTTTAGTCAAGGCCAGACACTAAAGTAGTTGAGCATGACCAAAAGTCTGAGTAACTTTGTTTTATAATCATGATTCATTCACGTAATAGAAGACTGGTGTAACGCGTTCACTTGGCTTTGAATAATCAAATGAATTGATGATAGTTAAAATAAAAAAAGTTTATAATGTTTCGTTGGAGTCAATTAGAAGCTGAAGTACAAACAATTAAATGGTCAAGACATTCTCACATAAATATGGAAGTGGAGATTTCAAGTGAATGAGTCATAATCAAATTAGCATGAATTTAACATATTTCACAAGGATTTTATGAGAAATCAAACTCTAAATGTTGGAAGTTTTAAACCAAGGTAATATACAACTGATATCAAAGAATATGTTGTATGGTGATTCAAAGGAAGTGCTACACCAGGTGATCAGTCAATGGTAATGTTTTAGAAGCATGACATTATTTTAATTGGAGTTGATGTAATATATATATATATATATGATGGTAACGATATAAATGAAATTAAAATAGACGTACAACTTATAGCTCAATTAGTCAATATTATCCGTATTGGTAGAATTACTGAATAGAGGATAATATGTTTGACTTGATATGTTTGAATAACTGAGTATTTTTCTACAGTAAATTAAGTAAAGTCAACAATAAGTATTAAGTGGAGACAAAGAGAGATATCATATTTATAACTTGTATGAGATATAAGTTAAAAGTCAACGATATTTATTTAGTAGAGACAAAGAGAGATATCTCTTTATTGAAGCTTATATCTACACAAGTTAAGAATAACTGTCTTTATTCAAGCATTGAGAGAAGTTGGTGAGCAATAAGTGATTAAGACATGAGATTATCAAAGACTATAAGTCCGTTCATAAATTTTAACTTATTCTATATTGTGAATTACGGGGAGTTATGAGTCCTTCTAGGCCTCTCCCAATTCTGCTATCTATTAGGTGGAAGTTTTTCGATAGGCCACTTTTAGGGGAGGTGCCACTGAAATTTTATTAAAGACATATATGATTTCCTAATTTGCACCAATTAAAAAACCATGAATTAAGTTTCATTAAGGATATAATGTAGTTTTGGAGCCTTATTAAGTGTTGAAATAATAACTATTTTTAGCTAAAAGTTGAAAGAATGGGTTAGGCTGACTAGATAATTAGGGGATTAAGATAATCTAGGTCGATTAGTAATCTTAATGATGAGGAGGCTGACAAACTTAGGCTCTTGATGAACTCATGGGTAGAAAATGATTTGATGAAATTAGAAAATTCGTTACCTTTCTAACTAGTTAAATGGAAAGTTAAGTGAGTTGGCTGATGAGTCAAAATTGATAATTGCTTTTTAACCCATAATATAAATAATATTGTGAGCAACCATTTAGAGGATGAGTGAGAGTTGCACGATGTGTCTGGTTTCGTTTTCTACTCCGATTGTAATTTGAGATCTCTTGGCATGGGATGACTTGTGTAATTCTAGGATTCTGTTGAGAAATGCTAAAAAGATGATGGACTAGATAGACAAGCAGCTCTACTTAATATCTAATGTCATGCTCAAATATTATTTGCATCACTGTGTAATTTTAGACTAATGATAGTCTAAGAATCAGTCGATCAACAATCTAATAAGGAATGATCAGTGATGAGAAAGTAAACTAGGATGTGCACCAGAGTTTGGGTGGATATGAAAAGAATTATCAATAGTTTATGAAACAACATTCAATTACGAAATACAATTGTTTTATGAAAAGCAAGATAGGTTAGATCTTGCTAAGTATTAATGCCTTAATAGGATTTATGGCATGAAATATGAAGTTTACTGAGGTTATCGGTTATTCCACGAAGTTGATAGTTTAACTGATCAAAAATTCACAATTTTCAGGATTATTAAAGTAACGGAGATAACTTTTCATTAAACCAAGATATTAGAAATGAAAAGTTAAAATGCGTATGGTCTTTATCACCTAGTTGTTGATTACAATGAAAGTGATTGGGTCTACTTAATTGTTTCACCTTCGAAATAGGTTTACAGGTTTGGATTGAATATATGAATGATCATTTTCTCATATCACTTTTGGTTCGATAACCTGTAAGTTTAAATTTCGAGGACCAAATTCTTAATTTGTTTAGAAGATTGTGGCATCCGAGAATTTAATAAACTTGATTAAATGACTAGTTAAGTACTTTTAGATTTAAATTGGGATTCAAGTATTCAAGGTGAGACCCACGTTTTACGGACCATAGATTATAAGTTTAAAATTTATTTTTGGGTGTCAAGTGACTACTTGATGTATTATACGTTATTCGACTTAAAATAGGCTAAAGTTGAAGTGTATACGCGGTGTCCGCGAGTTTCAGAGCGCGTTGGAAATTTTTTCCAATTTTTCAAAACAATTGGGGTATTTTTTTTGATTTAATTTGGACATAAATTAAAGAGATAATCATGAAATTAAATAGAATAATTAAAAAGTTGGTGGGCGTCTAGTGACATGCGGGGTGAGGGTGACACGCATTGGATGTACAATAGTGTGCACGCCCGAGGATGGTCGTTGGAGCATGGCGAGTTTTCAGCCGCGATAATACATAAATGTATACATATTTATATGAATAGATATAGTTTATATATATATAATCAATCTTATAGTTTAAATAACATAAAAGTATCCATTGGATTCGCCTCAAGATACACGTAACGTGAGCATCGAGAAAGGAAATGGGTTGAATGATTGTTATTTTGGAGAGGTTATCCACGCCTCGTGATGCATTCCATCACATCTCAAGGAAAATCAAGTAGTGTTTGGTTAGCTATAAAAATCATTTGTTGTACCTCGAGATATGCGATACGTATCTCGTGGAGATCAATAAAATTAATCTCATTTAAGTTGGTTAGGTTATGATGATCTTGTTGATATCTACAAAGATCAACTTCGAGATACGCAACATGAATCTAGAGTATGACTAAAATATATAATGAAATGGAACCATTAGAATTGCCTCGAGTTTCACATAGCAAGAATCTCAAGGAAATCTAATATATATCTCCAACAATAGAAACGCCACCTCAATGTTATATTTTGATAGTGAGATTGAAAAGTAGAGAGAGACAATGAGGTTGAACGACAAAGTGACTGAGAGAGGCGACAACGAAAAAAGTGAGCCCAACCCCAACGAAATAAAAACTTAAAAAAATGGACTGAAGAAGCACATAACTTGATGAGGAAGAAGATGGGGTTTGATCCAAAGTGTCGGCCGAAGTGGGTTCGGTTCAGCTAAACCGGACCGGTCTGTTTTAGGGTTTAAACCCCAATAAAAAAATAAAAGAGAAAATGCTAGGAATCGAGAAAAATCTTAGAAAAATGAGAAAAATTCTGCAAAATTGTAGTTTCGGACAAATAAATAGTAATAGTGGATTTTTATGAAAAATGAAGATTTCAAAACTTTCTCGAGGTTTTGTATCAGGGTTTTTCTCGTAATATGTGCTAAGATACCCGAAAATATTTAAAAATTTGAAAAATTGTATAGCAGCTTTGTTTAGATTTATTTTCAATTCCACAATTTGCAGTCAAAATTGGGATCCGTATATATGAGGGGTTGATTTTGGTGAGATTTTAGGTTTCTAGGACTTGAAATACCAAAATATCTCAAAAATTGGTCGAAAACTTAAGAAGTTCGAATATGGAATTCATTCAAATTTCTCAATGGTTTTAGGCAACATCAAGGATCTTAAAACCACTCAAAATGAAGCTCAAAAAATATGTTCAAAGTATGTGAAAGCTAGGGAAAGTTGTATGAGGTTTTGTAACCATCCTTGATTTGGTTTGATGGTAAGTAAACCCTATAGTGATCTTTACTATTGATTGAATGTAATTATACCTGCAACTGTATCATAGTCTGCATTACATTTTATCATTCTTGGTCATGCATACATAGAGAGAGTGAGGGGGATACGCTTGTTTCAAAGTCTGGTTTGCTTCAAACTTGGTTTCAATCTTGCCTCTACGCCATGTAGTAAGACTAGCGGAGTCGGACACTGAAAAGTAATCTATGCATTTCATGATCCCTTAATATTGTCTTTGTACTATTTTTGGAAGTCGATATCTGATTATAGTTAGGAGATAGCAACAGAGTTGATTGCATGTCATGTTGACGCATATGTCTTATTATTTATTTGGAAATGCAATTGCATGTCTCCATGTATTAGATTAACAATTGCAGGCGTACAAATCAATGTAGAAATTTTACTTACCTGCCATCTTCTAGTTGTTTTTTATGGTTTTAGATTCTATATAAAGATAAGGAAAAAATGGACAAGACTTGAAGATAATGGTAATTTATATAAAAATTAAAGTAAATTATTGTTTTAAATTGTTTGTATATATGATTTTAGGATTCTTGGGGTGAGTGTACGTTGTAAAGGTTCGTTCAATGATAATGAGAGTCTCTTGAGTTGGTTTAAAATACGTTGAATAGTTTATATTTTGATTTTTCTCTATTGGGGATTGCTAAGTTGTAATTAAGCTTTCGAACATTCTAAATTAGGTTATAAATTTGAATTTGTTATATTTTGTGAACTGTGGGGAGTTGTGAGTCCTTCTAGGCTAATCTCCAATTTTGTTGTCTATTAGGTGAAATTTTTTTGGCAAGCCACTTTTAGTGAAGGTGCTGCCAAAATGTATTCAAAATATGGATATGTTCTTTTTATTTGCTCCAATTGAACAAGTCGTGAATTGTGTTTCATTTAGGATATAAATTTAGTTTTGGAGTCTTGTAAAGGATGGAAATAATTATTATTTTGAGGTCACAGTTGAAACAATCGATTAGGCTGACTAGATTATCATGGGATTATAGTAATCTAGGCTAGTCAGTCATCTTAATGACAAAAGGGCTAACAGATGAAGATGCGACTTTCAGACGACAACATTGATTTATTTACTCTACTTTATCTTCTCCGTCTCTAAGTAATAATGTGTGAGGTCTTTCATGTAAGACTCTGATGAAATACTATCTGTGATCTGTAGTGGTGATATATTATATGTGATCTCTAATTGATGGTTTGACACATTCGATACAAATATTCGTACATGTTATATTATGTGATGGTGATATGTAGTTATAGTTCAAACATTGGTGTGATTATTCATATTTTTTATGCACTATGTTTGATGAAATATATATAATAGATTTTGAATGGAATATAATATATATATATTCTTCATTCAAAAAGTTCAAACTTTTGATCCGATATTCAAAGTGAGATGATGAAATTTTTCAAATTTCCTGGGAGGAATGATTAAACACATTTTATTTTGAATGGGTAGGAATATAATATAATATAATGAATATATGATAGATTTTGAATGGAAGTGATATTTTTATTACCAAAGTGATTTCTATGATAGAAGGAATCAATTTTTATACCCTTTTTTATTAACTTTACTAGTTGATGTATACACTGGATCGATTGCATTGTGTTACTCATGAGAATGAGTAGAAGATCAAAATAATAGTGTAAGATAATTAAGAAAAATTTTTAAGAATATTGTAAGACAAAGCCTATTAATTAATATTTTTGTTATGTAGATATATATATATATAATTATTATGCCCCAATAGAAAGAAGAAATAGGTTCGAAACGATGAATTCTATAAGTTAGAAAGAATGCTTTCTTCAACTTTAATGGACAGTGAGAAGTGCTAACAAAAGTTAAAATATATAGAGAGTCCTATAAATTCCATAAGAAATGGAGTAGGGAATCTATAGTTGGAAAAATGTGAGAATGTGTTTAGGAAATGGAGCAAGGACTCAAAAATCAAGTGAATATATATGTATAATAAAGAAAATAATTAGGATGAAGTAGAAAAAAATGAGAGATGAAAAAGGTAGATGTTCTTAAACTATTCAAATAAAAGATTTAGTTCGAGTGCTAGAAGCTAGGGTTGATTGAAGTATTTCTTAATCTAACACGTTTTAAATGTATATTCATTGGTATCTTGACAAAATTTCTATTAACTTTGATTGTGGTATTATTTATAAAGTATTTTCTAAAGCTAAGATTAATCTAGCGGTTTTTGTGTTTTGTGATTCTATACTAGTCATCGGAAGCTTGATGCTTGTCAGTGAAGATTGAGAAAACCTATATAGTGTACTGGCCTTAGTATTGAACTTTAAATTCTAAGGTGTATTGCATTGGTTGGTTGAGTAATCAATAAGGGATGGTTCATTTTGTTTAAATAATTCTAATCTATCATAACTTCTATTTAGTTATGGGTAATATGTTTCTATTTGAATATTACTTTTATTTAAAACTTTAATTATTTAAAGTTAATATGAATTAAATTGAAATCAATATATAAAGAAAGAAAAGAGAATATAATTGAGAGTATTTCTTTATTCGGGACAACAAAGTGCTGAGTTTAGGGATATTTGAAAAATGAATAATTAGGCATGTTTTATAGTGTAATTTAAGGTGATTTTAGATATAAATTATTATATTACACTAGGTATTCTCTTGTTTTTGTGATTTCATGATTTAATTAGGAAAAATGAAGAAATGGAAGGAAAAGATGAAGAAGAGCCAAACAGTCAACTGAAAAGCAAAGCCAATGATTAGCCAGCGATATGAAATTACAAAGTTATCACTGTCTAAATCAGAAGTAGAGAATAGCCAGCGAATCATCAACAAATTGGAGTGGTTAACTCAGCGATTTGTGAACAAAATGGAATCATTGACTAATTGCTAAAGTCGATTACGAGATTTTTCGATAAGAATAGGGAATTTCAGTTTATCTATAATTTGTATGCTTAAGAAGCTATAAGTAGGACTTAAGGCTTTGAAATTAGCACGCTGGAAAACTTTCTCTAATTATTTTATTAATTTTTGTTGAGTTTATGTTTGAAGCAACATTGGAGCTTTGTTTAGTTCATTAAGAGGTATTTATTTACTTATTTCTTTCAATTATATTATTGTGTTATTTATTTCCAGCATGAGTGAACAATTTATTAATCTAAAAAACCCTAAACATATATATGATTTGGATTGCTATATAATTATAATTAAGGAATCTTGTACTTAATGCTTTATACCTAATCACAAACAACAATCATGAATTTATAAGTTTTTTTTTTGCGTATTACACCTAATGATTCTAGTATTATACGCATAGTTGCAAATATGTATTGTGATATATTATTTTCTGATTCTATGTCTATGATTAATGACAACAATAATAGAAGTAGTAACTAGGATTAATCTATAAGGTCGTATTACCCGACTGGATGTTATATGTGATTGTGTTCTATGTAATTTATTGATTAGCATATTCTGATTAATATTTGATTTAGATTAGACATGATTTTCATTGAGTGTTAATTCTATCGTAATTTCTATTTTATTGCATGTTAATATCCAATAGGTAGATTTATAATGATCAAGATATGACTTATTTTTCATTTAATTTCAGAAAATCGATTGTTTGCTAAAGACTATCAACCTATTATGAATTAGGATTTAATGATTCCAAGATTTAATGCGATATAATTATAACTAGGTTTTGAGGTGATGTAATGTTATCTTGTTTGAATGCAATCCAAGAATATTGCATTGTTTAGTGGGGTTTGTTTAGATGTGTGTCTAGATATTTGTTTAGATATTTATGAGATATTGAACTTGAATTTTGTTTCATTAACTTTGCATTGAATTGTTTGATTTAGTTTAGTTAATTTGGTTAATTGAGTTAGTATTTATAGTGTTTAGTTATTTAATAGTTCAATTCACATTTAATTAGATTAAGTGAATTAAGAAAAACAAAAGAAAATAATACTTTCCCTAGAAGTTTGCAAAATCCTTTTGGAGACGATATCCTACTTGCCATTACTGCAAATAATAGGAAAATACGGGATACTATTGTTCACACTCAACACGTGTCAAATTTTTTATTATTTGTAGTAGTGGTAATTGCGATATCGTCTCCATAGGAGTTTTGGAAACTTCTAAGGAATGTGTTTTTTTGTTTGGTTTTTCTTAATTTAGTTAATCTAATTAAACGGGAATTGAAATACTAAGTAACTAAAAAATATGACTACTAACTTAATTAACCAAACTAACTAAACTAATTCAAACAATTCAATGCAAACTTAATTAAAAGAAATTCAAATTCAATATAATATAAATATCTAACCAAACGTTTAAACAAACCATCACTAAACAATGTAGTATACTTGTATTGCATTCAACCTAGAACATAACATTATCTCGTAACCTAGTTATAATTATATCACATGGAATATTGAAATCATTAAATCTTAATTCATAATAGGTTGATAGCCTTTAGGAAACCATCGATTTTCCTATATTCAATGGAAATAAGCCATATCCTTATCAATGTAAATCAACCTATTAGATAAAACGCAATAAAATAGAAATACAATAGCATTAACACACAAAGAAAAACATGCATAATCTAAACGAAATATTAATCAAAATATGCCAATTAATAATTAACATAGAACACAATCACCTAGAACATCCACTCAGGTAATTTTGCCCTATAGATTAATCCTAGTTACTACTTCTATAACTCTTGTGAATAATCATCGACATAGATTCAGAAAATCGAATATCACAATACATATTTGCAACCATGCATACAATATTAATCCTCAATAGTTTTATTATGCAAAAACAACTTATTAAAACCATGATTGTTGTGTATGAATAAATTAAAAGAATTAACTACAAGATTCCTTAATTATAACTATATAGAAATCTAAAGTATATACATGTTTAGGGTTTGTTTAAATTAATAAACCACTCACTCATCCTTAAAATAAATAACACCATGATATAATTGAAAGACATAATTAAATAAATACCTCTTATTGAAATAAACAAAGCTCCAATGTTGCTTCAAACATAAATTGAATAAAAACTAACATACAACTCTCACAAACTTGTTAAGAGAAAATAAGGCCTTTAATTTCAAAGCCCTAGGGTCCTATTTATAGTTTCCTATGCTATACAAATCATAGATCAACTCATTCTTCATAATAATCTAAAAAACTCATCATCGACCTTAGCAATTGAGTAGAGAATCCTATATATTTTTCACAAATCGCTTACTTAATTATTGTAAATATCTCTCAATGCTCCATTGATTCATCTAGCGATTCCATTATAAATCTCAATCTGCTGGCTCTTCTCTACTACCGATTTATGTATTGATTCATGTGTATTCTATTATCGCTGATGATTCGCTGGACCTTTTCTCTAGTTGACTGTTTTGCTCTTCTTCCACTTTCTCTTCCATTTCTTCATTTTTCCAAATTAAATCATAAACTCACAAAAACAAGAGAATACCTAGTGTAATATCATCATGTTAATCTAAAATCATCATAAACTACACTATAAAACATGTCTAATTATTGACTTTTCAATGACCGAGTCTTTACTCCAAAAATTAAAAGCAAAGCTTAACTCGTACGTAAGACTCTATAAAATATTAAATATACTAAACTACCCAAAACATGAATGCATTATTGTACTAATTCTAAGTGATAAATGAAGTAGAAGATAAGAAATGGGATGAAAAAGACATAATATTATAGTGAACTCCTTAAAGTGGCAAGAAAAATATTAAAACTTAAGCTCATACCTGCAAAGCTTTATTGGTTACTCTATTGTACCTAATAGCCCAAAACTAATTCTAAACCTTGTACACAAGGTTAAAAATTATGCTGAGAATATACATGGCAATAATGGTGGAAATAGATGGAAAATATAAAAAGAATTTTGTTCAATACTTGATGCATGGTTAGGAAAATAAAAAAAAAGAATTAAAACTTATTACTTACTACAAAATTGTTCTTAGCCATCCTCCCAGCGACACTTTTCTTAACGTCATTGGCACGATGAATTTTCCTCCCCATAGTCGGTCCAAATCAATGAACTTAATCGTCGATATCGAGAATTGTGCAAAGACTTACTCTTTCTAATCTAAGATCTCACTTCCATCTTGGAAAAGCTTCATCCTCTTTCCTACTCAAATGCTAATGTACCACAACTGCACATCGATCAATGCTCCAGTTATCTATAAGAATGGTAATCCCAAAAAAAGTGTTTTACATTGGGTATTACTTCCATTAACAACATAAAAGTTCATGACGAACATAAAGTCTCCTACGTGAATAGATATATTCTCGGCCATCCTGATGGGTTTCTCCACCGTCCCGTTTGGATATATCACATTGGTCTCAGCATCATCTATGATACATAATCCGCACAGCTTAAAAATTTTGGATGACATTACATTGACTGTAGCACTTGTATTACATAACACCCTAGGGAACCTCTTGTACCAATTTTGAATGGAAACACGATCTTTTTAGTGTTTTTTCATATTAGAACTAGTAGTGCAATATATCAGGGGGTACGGTCCTTTTCTCCTTGATATCATCCATCCATATGCATTTTGTCTCGCGTTTGGTAAGTTGTGAATTATTTGGAGACCTCATACTTAATCGTGCACCTCTTCGTAGAGGCTTTTCTATCGGAGCTATATCTGGCTCGATTTCCTTTAGAGCTTCCATGATCTATGAATACCTATCTATAATCGTCATGTCCAAAACCATAGTAGAATAAGCAAATAATGCGTTAGTTAAAGAATTTAAAATATGTGGAATCTTTAAACTGCACACTCTTCCTTTGCGTTCAACAGACACAGAGTCATTGTCTATGCCAATGTTACCTCTGGTCGTTCGCATAAAGGGCCTACCGAATAAAACTGTAAAAGATTTTGATTTGTTGGTCACCATCATGTCTATTACATGGAAGTCTGTAGGGAACTTCAAATCCCCAACATGAACCATTACATCTTGAATGATTCCTTTGGACGAGATCTCCTTACCATCAACGGCTAGAATCTAAATCTTCATCTCTAAAAATTCACCAACCCTTATACACTCATGGAAGTTTAAGGACATCACATTAGTTGATGCTCCTAAATCAAACATTATATTTTGAGATAGAGTATACCTATAGTGCAAGGGATACCTACTATCCCTGAATCATCATATATAAGCTGGATGTTTATGGAAACTTCCCTCGGGTTTTGGTGGATCACCTCTTAATTTGGTCTTTTCTAGGGTGGCGATTTCATAAACCTCATAACATAAAGTGGCATTGTTATGAACAATAGCGTTCACTTCCACGCCTAACGGGTAAATACCCATACTCAAGTCAACCCAGTTGTTGTGCGATTTGGCTTATATGTACTTCCAATTTGGGGACCGCGGTGCTTGTTTCACTGAGAGCTTTCTTAGTGTTCACCTAGAACTAGACAATATCACTAGCAAACTAGCTATATTGAGCCGCTAGAGATTTAATCATGTCCTCTTGGGAGGAATGATTAGACACTGGTTTTTGCAACTATTGTCCTTTGGGGACAAAGAATGAATAATTCTAGTTTCGAGGCCTATAACTTACGTTAAGGTTGTTCCTCTTCGTTGCTTGATTGTAGGTATTTCTGAAAGGCGCTCGGGTTTGCCCTTAAAATTTGATACCTATAACATTGACCTACTGATGATCCTCAAACAAAGTAGGACATTCATCAGTAATATGTCTTATAGCTAAGCAAAACCCACAAGCATTAACATGCGCTTGGCCATTGCTTAGGAGATGTTCCACTAAGGAAGTCAACTAATCAATTTTCTTATCAGTGGAGCTAGTAGGAGCTCCAACTAATGGTACTTCACTGCCTGCCAACACCAATATCCTAGTATAATTGGGACTGTTGCACTATGTCCTCGTAGAGTTGCTTCATCCGTGCATTGGTTTTTTCACAAATACGATCACCAGAAGTGCTATCAATCATATACCTTTCCAGAGAGGACATGCTGACATAGAAGAATCAGACAATGGCCCTATTGGATTGGCCATGTTATGGACAATTAGCAATTAGGCACTTATAGAGGTCCCAATAATTACCAAAAGACTTAGCAGTCTTCATCTTAATACTGCACATCTAAGATAAAAGAGCCATGAGTTAATGTAACTTGAGCAAAGATAAAAGAGCCATTTGTTAGCCTTATACTTTAAGCAGAATAGGAAATCCCTAAGCTTTAGTGCATTCTCTTCCGCTCGAAAAGGTTTCATAGACTAGTAACTCATTTGAAAATCCTTTTAAAATGCCACTGGGTCGTCACTCTATTAGACTAAATGGTTAGTTGCTTATACTCCACCCAGGATTTTGATGGTTACAAATAATATGAAAGGATTCTAACAAGTTTTTTAAGTGTTTTTAGAATGTAAAAATTGGTTAGGAATCACAAGTTCAAAATTAAAATCAAATTATCACAAGCTTAAGTCAAATGTAGTCCGTAAAGTTCAAGATTCGGCTCACACAAGGAAATAAGGACCATAAGGCTTACACTACAAGTTGTACAAATTATGTAAGGTATCTAAGTCCAATTGTGCAAGCCAAATGCATTAGTTTCATGCATACCATGTTTTTCAACATTTTCTAAAGTTTCAAGTATCTTCTTTATTACCAACTACGTTCCATAACTTGAATTGATCTTATATTGTTTAATGTTGTGAAAACTCTTTCTTACACATGCATTTAATTCGAAAAACTACTGTAATTAATTTTGAAAGTACCAAACTCAATTTTGAATGGTTTTTGAAAAGGAAGAAAAATATTTGCATAAAAGCCCTTACATGTTTCATGAAACCACAATTTCGAATTTTTGAGGGTTGTGAAATCATTTGGGTTTTCCAAACGTGTCTAATGACACAAACTAAACATGTTCATTGCGTTTCCAGATGTTTAGTTTAGTTGTAAGTGTGTTAGGAATTCGCTAACGTGAGACTAGAACTTATTTAGTTTCTGATTACTTCTGGTTAGCGCGCTAATGGGACTCGTTACCGCGCTACCTACACTTAGTGCACTAACCACGCTCTTGAGAGCTTTTTTAAAAAAGCTTACAACTTCTGCTTTATTTTGAATCAATGATTGATTTTTGGCCCTTGGATAAATAACGACCATACACTTTTAAAAAGGCTTGGAAGCGATTAACAAACCACATAGAACATTCTATTATTCTCTCAAGCTCAAAAACTCATAAGTGACCAAGTTTTCACATCAAAATTCATCATTTTTCTGTTCAACCACTTGGATTCTTTTGATCTTTTGAGGCTATAAAATCATCCTCAGAACTTGTGTTACTGGGGTGTTCTAAGGCTTGCAACCAATTCTCCAAAACTGATTTGATTCTTACTCATTTCGGATTGTAAGAAAGTTTAATTTCCTAGTTTGTTTATGCTTAAACTACGTCTTTTGTTGTGATTGGTGTGTGGAAATCATCTATTGTGTTCTTGAACACATTTGTCTTGCTTTTTCACTTAAACTTGATTTTATAAACCCTAAGACTCATTTGAGCAAGAGTTAGGGCTTAAACTTAATTTTTATCAATCTACTATTTAATTGGATTTAAAACCAGATTTAATCTTATTGATTTGGTTTACTCATTTTCTTTTTTAAGATTTGTGCAAAATTAATGACACACTTATACATATCATTCAAAATCATACTTGCATGCATTAGAGTTGTTAGGCGCCAGGTGGCTTGCTTGTAACTGAACTTACTGCCGCTTTTCTTTGTAAAGTTGAACTTCATTATATTCATCTATTTCTTGTAAGTGGCTGTTGTAAGGCTTAGTGGGATCTAAGTCAAGGGAAGGCTTAGTTGAGGCTGACATAAACCTTAGTTAAGGCTACGTGGGAAGTCTTAATTTGTAATAAGGCATTTTAGGCTTGTACTTTTAGGTTGTAACACTTATCATTAATATAAGTGGGGGTTTAAAAATTTTAACTAGGGAAGTTGCGAAGTGGATGTAGATTGTTTGGATCAAACCACTATAAATCTTGTGTCTCTTTTTCATCTCTTCTTCACTCCTTACCATTGCATTGCATTTATAACTGTTGATTATACATCCATTGAGCATCTTTGTTCATTGAAAGTTATTAAAAGGTGATAACTTCTCGGTACACCTAATTCACTCCCTCTTATGTATGATTGCAATTGGTATCAAAGCGGGTTATTGCTCAAAGTGTTACTAACAAATCTTTGAGTGTTTTTGTGCAACAATGCTAACTCTAGATCCAGCTTGCCTTAGAGAAGGCAACTCATTGAGTAGGCGTCTGTATTTTGGTACAACAAACTTTGGTCATTAGGAAGTGAGGATGAAATTCTACATTAGAGCAGAAAGTAGACTTTTATGGTGTTCAATCCAAATTGCTTACACTACACTGGACAAGCTGCAAAGGACTACATCATCGAGGAGACAAGGATTCAGCTCTCAAATGATCAAGCTATGAATCATTTGTTTTGTGCAATAAGTGAGAATGAGTTCACATGGGTTAGTACATGCCAAACGGCCAAGGATGTTTAGGAAAAGCTTGATGTACACTATGAGGGTACAATTCAAGTGAAGAAGACTAAATTGAGGATCCTTGAAGAGCACTATAAAACTTTTCGGGTTGGCTCCGATGAAGGCATAGTCACTGCCATCACTCGGTTCATAAAGCTCTTAAATGACATAAAAATTCTTGGACATAATTATGATCAAGAGACTTCAGTGTACAAGTTCCTTAGAGGTTTACAAAAGGAATAGAATGTAAAGAAATATGCCTTCTAATCATCGCAAAACCTTGGAGACTACACCTTTGATGCTCTATTTGGAAGGCTAAGGTCCATGAATTTGAACCTAAGGATCGACCTAGATTGAAAGCACTTGGTGATGGTACAAAGAGCTCAAGAAAAAAGATTGGTTAGAAAGCAAATAGCACACCGACTCTATCAGTTGAGATCATTGAAGATGAGAAATGTAATGATGATAATGATCTTAAGGAAAAAGTAGCTATGCTCTCAAAAAAGCTCAACAAGGTGATGTACAAGCACGAAAAGTATAACATGAAGCTTAAGAGCGGAAAGAAATGAGGAAAGTCAAGTGAGACTATTTGCTTTGGGTGTGGCAAATGGGGCCACATCAATAACGATTGCAAGTCCAAGAAGGTATTGGACAAGTGGAAAGGCAAGAAAAGCTTCAAGGCTATATGGGATGACTCATCGTCATTAAGCTCCAACTCCAAGTCGAACAATGAGAAGGCTATTCTTTGTCTCCTGGCACAAAGTGAGGTAAATTAAAATGCTTTAAATTTTGATGATGTTGATGACTTAGATGATGTGCCTAGTATTGTTGAGCTTAGGAAAGTGTTGGAAAAAAGGTCAAGAAAACCAAACAACTCAAAAAGTGCTTGACCATAGCAATTTAGGAGATTGAGTAACAAAATGAGACCATTATTGACCTCTAAAGTGGTTCGAATTAAGTCCTAAAGGAGAGAGATGCCATAGTCAAGGAAGTAGAGGACTTGACTAACACGGTGACCAAGTTCACCAATGGGAGAGATATGTTTGACATGATGTTGGGAGCACAACAACGTGCACTCAACAAGAGAGGCATAGGATATGAAGCAAATCTATTAAGCTATGAGAAATTGTTAGATGATGCTCATAGATGCTCAAAATGCAATATGTCTCATATGGTTGGGAAATGTGTCTTGCAAAAGAGCAACATGGGTAGATTAACATGGATAGCTTGGGACACTTATAATATTAACTTTGCTGGACCCAAAGGATTTTGGAACCAATGTTTATCACATTGTGTAGGATACAAGGAAGAGCATCTCATGGTACTTGGATAGTGGGTGCTCAAGACACATGACCAGAGATGCAAGTAAATTTATTGAACTAAAGCAGCATGATGATGGAAAGGTCAAGTTTGGAGACAACAACAAAGGAAAGGTTATAACCCTTGGTACCACGGGCAACAATTCTCTTTCCATCTCAAAAGTTTATCTTGTTGATGGGTTGAAACATAACTTGCTTAGCATTTTGTGACAAAGGTTTCCATGTCATATCTGAATCATCAAAATGCATTTTTAGAAATGAGAAGCATGAAATCTTGTTAATTGCTTATAGATATGAGAATGTTTATGCCATTAACTTTCATGAGATACATATGCAAAAGTTTCATGTTTGAGTGCTCAAAATGAATGTGACGCATGGTTATGGCACCGTAAACTAATATATTTTAGTATGGAAAATTTGTCAGAATTGACTAAGCAAGATTTAGTAGGGTTTCGCAAATGCACATACAAGAAAGACAAGGAATGTGAACCTTGTATTCTTGTCAACCAAGTGAAATCGTCATTCAAGATGAAATTAGCCAGTGATGTAACTAGAGCCCTAGAACTCATCCACATGGATTTGTTCAGACCTACCTAAATACGAAGTCTATGGGGAAAATCATATTGCTTTGTTATTGTTTATTATTTCAATAGATATACATAGGTGCACTTTCTAGCACAAAAACATGAGGTCTTTGAGGTGTTTGTGAAATTTTATGCATTAGTTAAAAATGAGAAAGGGTGCAAAATTACCATCACTATGACTGATAGGGGTTGTGAGTTTGTTAATAGGAACTTAGAGACAATTTGTGCTAAACAAGGGTATATATACCAATTATCATCTTCTAGGACACCACAAAAAAATGGAGTAATTGAAAGGAAGAATATGACTCTCCAAGAAATATGTAGGAACATGCTAAATGGATATAACATAGCTAAGAACTTTGGGCCGAAACCATTAACATGGCATACTATGTCTTAAATAGGGTAAACAACTGGAAGCAAGTGAAAAAGACACCTTATGAACTATGGAAAGGCAGAAAGCCTAACATTAGTTACTTTAAGGTATTTAGTTTCACTTTCTATGTTCTAAATGAGAAGGATCATTTGGACAAGTTTGACCCAAAGACAAATATATGCACCTTCTTAGGGTATTCCATGCATTGTAAGACAAATAGAGTATTTAATAGATCAACCAATACCATAGAAGAGTCCATCCTTGTCAACTTTGATGAGTTAGATCCTAAAGTGCAACTGTTATACACCTTGTAGAAAGTGAGACTTGATTATGATGATGGTATCACTTAAGCTTAAACATCTAATGGTAAAGATATAGAAGTGAGAACAGAAAGCAATATGATGTATCCCAAATTGAGCCCACTAAGATAGAAGATGCCTTAGGCGATGAGTTTTTGATCATGGCCATGCAAGAGGAACTAGGACACTTTGTTAGGAACAAGGTATTGACAATATTGCCTAAACCTAAAGACCATACTATCATAAGCACCAAATGAGTATTTAGGAATAAAAAGAATGAAAAGGGTGAGATAGTGAGAAACAAGCCTAGGTTGGTTGCAGGAGGTTATAATCAAGAAGAATGCATAGATTATGAAGAAGCCTTTGCACCGGTAGCAAGACTATTAGAAATTAGAATGTTGCTTGTTTATGCTTGCTATAATCTTACCATACCAAATGGATGTTAAAAATTCATTATTCAAACGCTTCATCAATGAAGAGTTATTTATAGAACAACCACCGAGTTTTGATGACCATGCTTATCCAAGTCATGTCTATCGTCTTCAAAAGGCCTTGTACGGATTGAGACACGTTCTTAGAGCTTGGTATGATAGGCTAAGTGCATTTCTACAAGACAAAGGGTTCAAGAAAAGGAATATTAGATCCCAAACTTAGTATGATATGCTAAGTGCATTTCTACAAGACAAAGGGTTCAAAAAAAGGAATATTAAATCCCACACTGTTCATTTTTATCAAAAACCGTGATATGCTTCTTGTTCAAATTTATGTTGATGATATCATATTTAGTTCATCTAATACGCGTTTATATGATGATTTTTTATCTTTGATGTCTAATGAATTTGAAATGAGCATGATGTGTGATATAAAATACTTCTTAGGTTTGCAAATTAAGCAATTCAAGAACAGGATTTTCATACCAAAGAAATTCAAATTTGAAAATTTAAAGGCATGTGTAGTAGTTCCCCCGTCAAAATGGACAAAGTCCTAATAAGAAAGCCCATAGATCATATGCTATATCGTACCATGATAGGAAGCCTACTTCACTTGACTGCTAGTAGACTCGATATTATGTTTAGTGTGTATCTATATGCTAGGTTCCAATCCGAGCCAAAGGAATCACACTTGAAATGTGTCAAGCTTATATTTCGTTACTTAAGTGGGACACAAGACTTAGAATTGTGGTTAAACAAAGCCAAAAGTTTTGAACTTATAAGTTTTTTTGATTTCGACTATGCGATGAGTCTAGTTGATAGGAAAATCACCTCAGGATTTTGTCATTTGCTAGGAGACTCACTAATATCATGGTTTAGGAAAAAGCAAAACTCCGTTGCTTTGTCCACCGCAGAAGCCGAATATGTGGCTACTGGAAGTTGTTGTGCTCAAGTCTTGTACAAGAAGCAACAACTTGAGGATTATCAAATCCAAGTTGGTTGTGCTAACATCTATTGTTATAACACTAGTGCAATCAACATATCTAAGAATTCAGTGTTACACTCATGTACCAAACACATTCAGATTAGGTACCATTTTCTTCGAGATCATGTCCAGAAAGGTGATGTTAAACTGATTCATGTATCCACAGAGGACCAACTAGTTGAAATTTTCACTATGCCATTGCCTATAGAACAATTTTCTAAGATTCAGCGAGAACTAGGCATGATTCGTGAATCTGGACTTCTAAGCATGATCTAGCTCATCCAAACCTTTTTATATCTTGTTAGTGAGGTGTCCATGGAGTATAAGATGAATCCGAGTTGTCCTTCAAAAATCCAAAAAATTTTGACATCGAATTCCATAGAGTAATTAGTGTGCTAGATTTAACCAGGTAGCGCGCTAAGTCTGTCTGGCTAGCGCGCTAACCTGTCCACCAAGCACTCTAGTAAGTCTGTTCCCTTAACCCTTTTCCACCTAATTAGCACGTGACCTACCTAGTGTGCTAACTTCGCTCGAGGTAGCCTCTTATCAATGTGTTTTCAAGACCAAAAACATCACTTTTTCACAACTTGCACCTCCAATCGAGCCTCCTCCTTCACAATCAGTCTTCATTAGGTTTTTCTAGTCCTCTAGGTAATTTTTATTCCCTTTTTCATGGCTTTCATTATGTTTCCTTGCTGGTTCTAAGTTTTCCACAAATTTGTTACCCTAGTTGTGCCTAGTGCCCCTTTTGCTATTGATATTATGTCTTCTCGTCAAACCCAACATCCTGCTCCTTGTCCTACTCTCGCCCCATCGTCCAGTCATTTCCCTACTTGTCGAGTTATTGAACCGTCATCCAGTAGCAACTCCGAGTCCTCGGTCTTATCATTAACCATTATCCTAATACACCACCCATCACGAGACTAAGTCTTCTAGTCACCAAAGCGATACGTAGGCCACCGTTTTAGCCAACCCTCCTCGAAATGAAGGTTGTTCTAAGTCCAAGCAGGATGGTGTTTGGAGGTTGAAGTCCGTTCTTAAGATGGCTAGCTCGAGACTAACGGGCGCTAAAATCCTAAAGCATGCCATTGTTGATTTTAATTTTTTGACAAAGCACACCTCCCAATATGTGAGGTGCTTGCTTAATCTGGGTGTCCTTTTACCAATATAAGGATTCCTACATTTCTCCATTGGTTCGAGTTACTACAAATGATCCAAAAGTCAGTGGTTAGCAATCGTTTCGTCATGATCACTCCAGAGATTCTTGCTTAAAGCTTCAATTTTCCTCTACACCCTCAACCACTACTCTTGGGTGTAAGATCCATAAGTGGTTATTTAAATGGATCGAGGTCCTTAATTCCTTTACACGATCTAATAGGGTTATCATATGTTGCATAATATCCTTCATAAGCTGATTCATCTCTTTTGCGGTAGTAAGAAGTACGACACTCTTCTCAATATGTATGTCCTCAGGGCTCTCATGCACGATATTCCCATCAGTGTGATGCATATCATGATTGCCTACTTGACGTCCACGTTAGACTCAGGTCGTCGCCTCCCCTATGCCCACATCATTACCGCCTATATCGAATCGGCACATGTGGATCTTAGTTTAGGAAGTCGTCCGCTCTCTGCATATGACACCATCGACACGGCCACTCTGAAGGTCATGAAGTATCGCTACATCCGAATTGAGCGACGATGGATACATGTGGAGGACATCCCTGATGGCGAGCACTATGAGGGATATGACTCTCCATATGAGATTTATTCTCCCGCGGATTTCAATTAGCGCGACTATCTGGACTACAGTCTTTTTTACCCACATGGGGATGATGGTGATGCTGAGGTTCAACTGGACCACTAGATTCACTAGGCCTTACCACATCCACAGCATCAGAAGTTGCCTCTACCCTATCCATCATGTTTTGGTGTTGCTCATCCTCCGATATGTCTATTTTTGTGGCCTAAATCTATGCCCAGTTAGGCCACATGTACGACTACATGACGATGACTTTCATGGCCATCAACACCCGTCTTGATCATCAGGGTGATCATTTTCGACGTATCGAGGGACGTATCTTGCCAACCAGGCTAGCGAGGGAAGATCATGCTTCTGGCTCTGCCCATCAGATTCATCTCATTAGGAGGAGCAAATCAAAGTAGCTTAGATAGGAAAGCACTAGGCTCATTTATGTTAGCTATCCTTTTAATGTACACCCATACTTAGGCTTACTATGTTCAATCACGTAGATTTTAAATTTTTATGCATGTGCCACAACTATGTTAATTTTTTTTTTCATAGATTAATTAATATCATGAATGTTCATTTTGCGTATCTCTGAGTTATATTGTTCTATGTTATATACTTTTTCATTCTCCTTATTTGCACTTCCATATATGCATGTTGTGAGGGGAGCCTTATGCTTACTTTTTTATGCTATCAAAAGGGGGAGAAAACTCATGGTTTGAACTTGAGATTATAAACTTGACATGTCATCAAATGTACCCAATATCTAACTCTTTTATTTGTCAAGTTCATGTTGCTTGTTATCATCAAAAAATGGGGAGATTGTTGGACTAAATATTTAGTCACTTACACTCCACCCAAGATTTTGATGGAAACAAACAATGTGAAAGGATTCTAACAAGTTTGCTAAGTGTTTTTAATATACCAAACTTGTTTAGGAGTCACAAGTTCAAAAGGAAAATTGAATTCTCACAAGCGCAAGCGCAAGACAAATGTAGTCAGTAAGTTCAAGATTTGTCCACAAGGAAACAAGGACCGAAAAGTTTACACTACAAGTTGTAAATATTATATAGGTTTACAACTCTAATTGTGCTAGTCAAATGTATTAGTTTCATGCATACCATCTTTTTCAACATTTTCTAAAGCTTAAAGTATAGGTTTTAGTACCAACAAAGCTTCATAACTTTAAATGATATTATATTTTTTACGTTGTGAAAACTCAATTTTATACATGCATTGAATTTGAAAAACAACAATGATTTGTTTTGAAAGCACCAAACTCAATTTTGAATGGTTTTTGAAAATAAAAAAAATGCAGAAAAGCCCCTACATGTTTCATGAAATCGTGATGTCCAATTATTGGGATTTATGAAATCATCCAGGCCATCCAAATTGGTCCAATGACTCATACTAAACATGTTCATTATGTTTCCAAAGGTTTAATTGTGTAATAAGTGTGTTAGGGAGTCGATAACATAAGAACTTAATTAGTTTCTGGTCCCTGCTGGTTAGTGCGCTAATGACTCATTAGCGCGTTACCTGTAGTTAGCAGGCTAATGATGTCATATAGTGTGCTAACCACGCTCCTGACAGGTTTTTTCTTAAAAAACTTAGAACTTTTGCTTTATTTTGAATCAATGATTGATTCTAGGCTCTTAGATCAAGATAACGGCCATAAACTGTTAAAAAGGCTTGGAAGCCATTAACAAACCACTTAGAACATTCTTTCATCTTCCCAAGCTCAAAAACTCTCAAGTAACCAAGTTTTCACAATAAAAGTTTTTATTTTTGTGTTCAACCACTTGGAACCTTTTGAGGCTACCAAATCATCCTCGAAACTGGTGTAACAGAGGTCTTCAAAGGCTTGGAACCACTTTTCTAGAACTGATTTAATTTTCACTCATTTGGGGTTGTAAGAAAGTTTAATTTCCTAGTTTGTTGGGGCTTACACTACATCTTTTGTTGTGCTTGGTGTGTGGAAATCATCTATTATGGTATTCAACACATTTGTCTTGGGTTTTACACTTAAACTTGATTTTATAAATGCTAGGACTGATTTGAGCAAGAGTTAGGGCTTAAACTTGATTTTTCAATCTACTTATTCATTGGATTTGAAACAGGATTTAATCTTATCATTTAGCTTTAATCAGTTTCTTGCTTGAGATTTGCACGAAATTATGACACACTTATACATCTCATTCATATTCATACTTGCATGCATTAGAGTTGTTAGGCTCTAGGTGAATTGCTTGTAATTGAACTGATTGTCACTTTACTTTGTAAAGTTGAACTTCATTATATTCATCTATTTCTTTTAAGTGGCTATTGTAAGATTTAGTGGGATCTAAGTCAAGGGAAGACCTAGTTAATGCTAGGCATAAACCCTAGTTGAGGCTAGGTGGGAAGTCCCAATTAGGGATTAGGCATTCTAGGCTTGTACGCTTAGATTGTAACACTTCGTTAATATAAGTTGAGGCTTGAAAATTTTAACCATGGAGGCTAGGTAGTGGGTGTTGATTGGTTGGGTCGAACTACTATAAATCTTGTGTCTTTTTTCCATCTCTTCTACCCCCTTCACCATTGCATTGCATTTATAATTATTGATTGTGCCGTATAGAGCATCGTTGTTTATTGAAAGTTATTAAAAGGCTATAACTTCTCGATACACCCAATTCAACCCCTTCTTAGGTGTGATTTCACACTCTTCATGCCATGGAATCTAGGCAAGAAGTGAATAAGCCTGACTTAAGCACGAAAACATCCCTATTTGGTAGAAAGTTTATGCAGAGGGGCTGTTAAGCAAAAAGATTTTGGATATCATCATTGATGCATCCCATAGTAATTTGGCAATTACTGCCAATATGGGGAGCATCGTCAACCACAGTAGGTTGGGTAAAACTATACTCTTTATTTAGAGCTTTCCTAGCCGACCTCTAGTGGGTTCTGTCGATTTTTTTAATCGAAAGGCAATAATTAAAAGGTACTAGTAATTTAGATCGACTTTTCCTATCTTACATAAACTAGTAGACTCAGAGAACAAAACAAAAAACAAAAAGAAAATAAAGTTATACTCAATTTGGAACTAAATCCCCGACAACAACACCAAAATTTGATCATGTGTCGTGTGTGTCAAATATAACCGATAAAAGGTCAAATCCAAAGGATTAAGTCAAACTGAGTTCAATAAACGTAAGTGTTTTTAAAAGAGTTTTTTTCTTAAAGGTCTACTAAACAAAAAAGTAAATAATTGAAAGTCATAAATAGTAAAGCATACTTAAGTCTAGGAATCCACGATCTAGCCATATGTTTTTTCCATGTCTTATATCATCGGATTTGAAAGATGGGTTTTAATACAATTTCCTTAAATACGTTATAGGTGTTGGGATCACAATACCCTAGTTCCCCTATTCTCGATAAATAGAGCAACTGCTCTCTAAACACTTCTCTTACTCCACCTTACAATATTGGGCAACCGCTCTCAAGATTTAGCACGTGAGCAACATTTACAGGTTTGTCGAAACACCTACCCCTAAATAACCTTGGGCAACCGCTCTAAAGACTTAACCTAGTTCTCGATGTTATTCACCTAGAACAATAAGTGTATCAGATTTCTTGTTCTAGGTGATTGCCACTTCTTAACCCAGTTGGTATTATAGACTCTAACTAATTGATAATAGGTCAATGGGTTTACGTCTAGAGATTCGCAATGAACTTACAAACTTCTAACTACCATTAAGAAATCATTAAAAACCATAACATAAGGATAAAGAACTTAAACAAACACTATTATTAATGAAAACCTCAACAAGACATGAAAATGAACCTACTACTTACTAGAGAGCTTCATCCCTGACTTAGGTATTAAAGAACCTAGCTGGACATGGCTACTCTACCTAGCTCTACTCTTAAATCAGTATAAATTGTAATGTATTTTTGTTCATAAAGGTCCCCCTTTTTATAGGTAAGCCTGGGTACAAGAATTGGAAAACCCTGGAAATTAGAACCTTCTAAAAATTACAAAACTTTTATTCTCTGAATCTTGCGCCATCAATGGCGGAGTGGTTATTAAGGGACAACGTTGAATGGTGGCTTGGCATAATATAATAAGTCTTGAACAACAAGTCAGTTATAGAATTTCTATTTTTGATCCTGACATCATGGATGGCATCATCCTTTGTAAAGTCGGGAGTCATTGGTTCAATAATGGGGCCATCTAGTCTTATGGCTTGACGCCTTGTGTAGTGCCATGTCTTCTATGTTGGTGCCGTCCATTCAAGTCTGTTGTAGTTTGATCGATAGTTGACTTTTTTCTCGAATTTGTCTAATTCACGCACAAACACTCAAATACCTCGTAAATTTTTTAAGTAAACATACAGAGCCATAAAAAACTACTTTGCACAAGATTTACATAGTAAAACACCTTTGAAAGAGTGCATAAATAATGATTCATCATCTCTAGATGAAAGAGGATGAAGATATTGCCTCTCTTAATGGTCGTTTACAAGACATTGATAATCAAGCTTTTGAACTTCGAGAAAAGTATACTGATTAGCAGTTCGTACGACGTGCACTTCTCACTCTTCCTTCAAGATTTGACTCAAAGATTACAGCAATGGAAAAGTGTCGTGAAATTACAAAGATGTCTCTTAATAAATTAATTGGTTCTCTGCGAACATATGAGATGAATATGCTTAAAAAGTCAAATTATTCTAAAAATACTTATCATGTTGAGACTATTATTTCTGATGGCTCTGTGGGAGATGATTTTGCTATGATGGGAAAGAAGATCTCTAAATTTTTAAAAAACTAGAAGAGAAATTCTTCTAGAACTAATTACAAGAAGGGTAATAACATCAATAAGCCTTCTACTGATGATAGGAACAAAGATGATAAGAATAAACTCAAGGGCATTAAGTGTCATGAGTGTGGAGGAATTGGACATATTAAGATTGAATGTCCTACTTACAAGAAAAAGAAGTCCTTTAATGCTTCTCGGAGTTATGATGCCTCAAAAGATGGTGATAAAGAGTCAAATGATTCTACTACTACACTCACTGCTATATTGATAAAGTCAAATACTGTTGATTGTTTCTCCATATGATGTTGGTGTTTTTAAACTTGATTCTGTAGTGTTTGACACAAAAAAGAGTAAGGAAAAGGCCATGGATATATATATACATATGTTGTTATCAATGAAGAGGATTCTGCAAAGGATCTTCATGCTTCTTTTGATCTATTGTTCAATAATTGGACATCTCCTTATGATCATAATTTTGACTTAAAAATGAAATTGCTCTCTGTCAAATTCAATTATAATACTCTTGAAAGAAAACGCAGTACCTATCATGGATTGTTAAAAAAACGTGAGGTCAAAATCTCTATATTAAAGAAAGCACTTTCTAATTATGAGGCTCTTACTGAAAATTGACAGTCTAGTTCTCAAAAATTAAATAGAGTTTTTTAAACTGGTCAATCATCGCAAGTAAAGCATGGTCATGGCTATACTGAGGGATATGCAATTGCTCCTGATGTCTTTGTTAAAGGCACTATAATAGTGCCTGAAGCCCAAAATTGTTTTGATATTTTATCAAGTCTAACCATTTCAAACAATAGAGTAATTGTTACTCAATTTTTTTCACCAAGATAACAAAATAAACTCTGCGGAGGTAGACCCATATTGATGTGATCAAAGCCTTGACAACTGTTTGAGAATGGATGGCACTTGACTTATAAATTTGAAGAGGGATTTTTATTTGTTTTAATCATCATAATTTAAATAAGATAAATATCATATATTACAATTTATAAACAATCACTAAACAAGTTAGGGAATTATATTGATATTAACTATTATATGAATTTTCTAGCGGTACGAACAGTTAACCACGGTCCTGCTGATCGCCCCTTATTTTAATACCAAAAAGTATTAATTAAAATGCCTTTAATTAACTGGGGCCCACATTTAACTTAATATCTTATCCTAATCCAATTAGAATTTAAGATATTTTGAATCCTTATCCAATTAGGATTTTTTATATATCACACCTATCTTATAGGATTTGTAATTCTTATATGATTATAATTTATCTCTTATCTAGTAAGAATATACTAACAGATAACCACAATGAGATATATGATCAAATCAATTTCGATTCTTATTCATACGAAACAAGCAATTTAATCAAGAAATGAAATATTAATCATGCATTCAACGTCAGAATCATATTAAATTAATCATATTAACCTAATCATGATTTCTATCATAGAGAAATACATAATTATTGAACAAAACGAACTATGTATCCAACATAAGAATCTCATTAACTTAAACATGACTTCTATAATGTGAACATACAAAATTCATATCTTTTAACAATAAAACATATATTAATCAAAATATTCTTAACATGAATTCTATCATTGAATCAAATCATGTGTATGTATCAACATAAATAAATTAACAACATGCTTTAGAACCAGTTCTTGATAACAATTATCACAGAACCTATATGCACATCATACATATACATTAATTGAAATCATGTTTTCATACATATATCATATATAAATAAAAAAACATGCAAACGTTTAATAGAACCGAGCCTAATGCTCTGATACTACTGTTTGGTTTTTGGGGTTCATACGCAACAGAAAATTCAAAACAAATTTGAAAAACCCCAACAGGATCGAAAAATAAGTTCCATTAAACTACATATACAAAAGTAAGCCTTACCTTAATCTATGATTTCTTACTCAGATTGCTTGATCTCCTAGACGTTCAAGCGTGCGTCCTCTATCGAAAATCCACACATGAACCGTGATGACAATTTAGAGTGCTAGCCCTGAGAGAGATAGAAAACATTTTTCTTTCTATCTAAAATTCCAGAGAACTAGAGAATAGCAAAAACATAAATTGTATTTTGTTTTAGAGTTTAAACCTGTATTTATATAATTAGATAAGCCCTCATTTAAAATCCTATTCATAATACAACTATAGTATTTATGCAGTTTAAGCAAATTACACCTACGCCCCTATTAATAGGTTATCATATAACAAATTGTAAGTGCTATTATGGCATTAGTTTTATCATATAAAAATTCATCACTCTAGACTAATTGAATTTGTGCAAAACCATTCTTTGTGTGCAACCCAATAGGTTCATGCGACGTTTGCAATAAACCAAAACCATTTTGGTACACAAGTCATAAGCGGTCTCTAGCTAGGCATTATGACTACCCAAGTAGCATGAATATCAAAATTGATACAACCTAATGAATAACATATATCATATCCTTTTGTCATGCGATATCCTTTGATTAAACATAAGGCATGGAAAGTCAATCTTAATGTTCAATCGTACTAGTATCGATCTTTAGCTAAACTAAAAATATCCAAGTGAGATTGATAATATCAATTTACAAAGACTTGAGCCATTATTAGTCTATCATATACAGGGATCCACTGATATCTCTCTCTATATAAGAGTGAAAAATTCTATCTTGATTTCACACCTTCACATATTATTCATAACATAACTAATCACAATCTTTAGAATCATCCAGTTAAAGGAAACGTTTGATTGTTTCAAGTTACCATGCTCCTAATATTGAAGTCTATGGTAATCTCAAGTCAAAGGACTAAATGATATACCTATTATGAGTAACACCTATGACTTAATCCATGTGATGTTCTCATAACGGGTTAGTCCATTACCTTTTTATTTTACAAGTACTCATGATCTTGATTTGTATCCCTATACGTATGATCATCACATGACCATCAATCAAAATTCGCACTACTTTTAATTCATTATAGTTTCAAGTATAATGACCGACTAGGGACATTTAAGAAATTTCAACAAATACCCATGCTTCTTGCTATAAGGTAAACATGCAATCACTTATAATAAAATAGCAAATGAAACATCTCTATTTTATTAACTAAAATTATAAGATAAACAATGTTTATAGATTGACCTAGGGCACATTCCCCGACAAAATCATGTCCATCAGTGGCATGACAGTGATCGAGGCTCCCATATCACATAAGAAGTTTCTAAAACGATGTCTATCATTGTTTATCGGTATGCTTATTTCTTTTGGATCTCTCCTTTTGATCAGTTAAAGTCGTAGGACGAACTTGATCTTTGGTTCCGATTTCTTTGGAACCAACTTTATGTCATTGCCTTGTAGGTTTTGTTCAGGACGTCCTTCATCTTTTTTCTTGGCCTTCCATTGTTGCTTCCCCTTCTTTATCTTCAAGGCATTAATTCATTGCTTCTTGAAAAAATATAATATAATACACATGGCGAGATCTGAAATGTTCGATGACTACATGGGTAGCATGGTTAATTTTGACTGGCATATGGTTAAATACAAGGCTAAGCAAGGCTGTATTTATTTCTTGGGTTTCCGTTGATTTTATATCGCAAGAAAATACATAACTTAAATAAAAGAAATATATATAAAAGCTAATATTCTTACTTGGATTGGTGGTAATATAAAAAGAGAACGAAGTTAGTATAAGACTTTGCCTCGAGTTGCATGTTCGTTGGTGGTGGTTGAGGTTAAAATTGGGTTCAAATTGGTGTAAGTATGGCTAAGTATTGCAAGAAAATTGGTTCAAGAATGTTTGGTGTGTCATGGACAAAGTTAAGATTTTTGGAGTTTTGACGTGACCAAAATAAGTGTTATGGTCGTTTTATGGAGTTACGCTATTTTGTCGAGAGGTTAGCTCAATTTGGTCAAACATTGGATTCAAATTGAGCACTGGAAGTCAAAACACGTCAAAATAGAGGTTTTGAAAATTAATAAATAAAAAAATTAAGCAAAAAAGTCAAATGAAATCGTGTTTCATTTGAAAAGTTGAACAAAACATTTGTTACGTTTTGGTTTCTAAATTTCTCCATTGATATTTTTGCTCACGAAGCTCCATACATCCTATTCTCGTCCGGTTTCTCTTTGCAATACTATAAAGCATCGCGAGACGGTCAGTTCGAGCAAAGTTTCCATGATGGAAATATGGTATTTGGCCGCAATTTAGTAAATTTTTAAATCAGGGCATTTTCCACAATTCAATTTGAATTCTCTCGATTTTTCTTATTTCTTTTACAGGGTTTTGATAGGAATTGGTAAGGCTTGTTGAGAATTGATTTCTTGGGTTGATGTGCGCCAATTTGGAATAAATCCCACTGATGTGGGTTAGGGTTTTGGTGAAGTGAATTGATGTCATTCGGTTGATAACTGTTTTGAAGATATTTGGTAGTTAAAGTTGATTAACATTAGGATTCTCTACAAATTGGATTATTGGTTTTTGTCCAAATTGACTCCACGGATTGCGAAAATATTTTAAATATGGTATTGAGCAATTTTCTGGTGTTTGGTGTTGAGTTTTAATGATATAATTGCAAAAATATTGATTTAGATAAGTTTTCTTAACTCTAAATTGTTAAAGTATACCTAATCAATAGGCTCCATTGTTAAGTTCATAACTTCTTTGTTATTGATTAGGTTTAAGTGGTCTTGGAGTCAATATGAAAAATATCGAGGTTTTTAAGGATAAAAAGCTACCCCAAGTTAGCTAGATGAAAGCTAATTGAAGTTGTTACAAAATAATTGTGTTAGGAGTTGACGACGTGGAGTTCAATTCTACCCGAGGTAAGTAGAGCTTGACTAGGGGTCGTAGCTGTGATGACATCAAATACCGAGGCAACCCTGGGCACCACATGTCACATCACACGTCATTAGTCGTGCCATGCAGTGGCCTACTATCTATGACGCCCCGCGACCTAAATTACAGCTTAAACATTTTCCATTAAACCCTAGCTTAGCTAATTAATTCTCATTTAATTATTAGTAATTTAATTAGCCAGTTAATCAATTTATCAAGTTATATTATAATTTTATAGCGGTAGTGTTTAAGTGAATAAACTATGTAATACTTAACAATCCCAATAAGTGGAAAACTCGGCAAAATAATACCTTATATATAACAAAGGTGAAATAATACACAAGCAATCCATATACATGTATTCAGTGTTCTACAATCCCTAAAACCCAACAAAAACATAAATATAAATACGTATTGTAGTCAAACATGAGCTGGCGTCACCATCTCAAAGGTAATCGCCCAATACCTCCTTGCCCTTGCTCTTGCTCTTGCTCATTGAAGGATCTGCACTCAGTCACCCTACAAATACAGTGATAAGTCTAGTGAGTGAAATCCAAAGAGTAGTCCATACAATATTCATGAAATAAAACTGACAAACTGCGAGATATGCGAATATAACACCTACAAAAAATAAATCTCCCATGAATGTAGGTGGTATACGAAAAGCAAACACAACAATGTATAATGTAACAACAAATACCAATAAAGCAGGCTCAAAAATAAAGCAATAATAAATTAATAAAAAATCGAATAATCTGAGAAAACTCTAACCTAATCCAGTCGGTAATCGATAAAACAGGACTAGAACCACGTATATACTTACAGCCTTACAGTGACTAAACCCCAACTATGGTTAACCGATTGACCCCTTCCAGATGATATTTCAAGTCAAGGGAACACCTTAAATCCCTCTTAACGGTCATAGAGATGTTCTATTGCATTCCGACACGAGCACTAAACATAAGTAGCCCATGCAAGTGATTTAGCTACAAACAATATATACGCAAACTGAAATTAGACATGTGTGCCCACTAATAGTCACACATGTAATCAGATACTGATTAAACAAACAACGAATTATGTGAGGCATTTCAATAGGTTTTACGCACCTCAATACGCGCTTAAACTTCCCTAGACTCCCGAATCCGACTTCGCCTAGCTCCTTGATACTCGAGCTATAGTCCCCCTAGTCCCCTAAAGTCCATTTTATGTGTTTAATACGTTTACTAGTTGAATAGAAGTGTATTAGATCATGTTTTCCTAAAATACCCCTTTAAATTGAATTTTCATTTTTTAGGAGCGCACTAGAGGGCCTACCTAGTACGTTAGGGAGGAACCTAGCGCACTAAGGAGGAACCTAGAACGCTACTATTCTTCATATCGAAGAATAATCAAGCACCTAGACTGGATAGTGCGCTAGCCACTCTAGATAATGTGTTATCCGTGCTAGGTGAAAGAATTTTCAACTCGAGAATTTTGTCCCCAACACCCCAAATGACTATCTTTAGCCTTATCGACCCATTCACCACTCGATAGGGACTACAAAACTCCAGTTAAAACATCATAAAAATGATAATTCAATCATAACCATCAAATTCATGCATTCACTAGTTTTCCTAATTTCACCAACAACTAAATTATCATGAAAATCAGTTCAGAAACTCTAATCATGGTTGATATCTAAACTCAAATACATCTAAAAATAATTTGAAAACAAAAGTTAAGCTTGAAATTCATTTTAAATAAATTTCCCAAAATTTAGCTCATTTCCTTGGGTAGGAGGTGGAGAAGATGATTACCATGTGTTTAATCCCTTAAATTGATCTCCAATAGCTCAAATCTTCACAATTTTTTAGCAAATCCTTTCTAAACCTTTCTATTTTGCATGTGGTTTCGAATAAAAAATCCACTAACTTGATATTTATAGTTGTTGTTGTAATCTATTGTGCATGTGTATCTCGAGGACTATCCTAAGGCTTTCATTTAAGCCGTCCAGCTCTTCTGGTAACACACAATTTTGACACATCTTGCCTAGTTTCTTCAATGTAGGATCATCTAGATGTATTTCCAAGGTCCACATTTAAATCATCCTAACCATAGGAAATTATTTATCTTTGATCAATTTAATTAACTTAGGCATATCACTACATATGATTGGTTTTCTTAAACCCTTTTATTAATAAATCAGTGGTCCCACCAATCTCTAACTACCCGGCACTCGGTGCCCTGCGCCCCGACATGCATCTTTAGGTGTGCCATATTTTACTTTTTTAAAATAAACTAACTTAGACTATGGTTTAATTAGATAACATGCAATATTAATTTAGCTTAGTCTAACAACCCTACGAAATTCCTACCTGATACCCGCGTCGACACACGTCCTAATGTAACTACCTGTCACACTACCTCACTCGATAGTAATGTACACAGATGCGATGTAATATAATAAAAAATAATTTTAAACACCACATTATTTACAACCATTATCCATTCATAACATATACCCTCGATTCTCTTGTCCAAGTCAACTGAGTTATTCTTGTAACGCCCAAATTACAACTGTTAATCCTCGAGATTAACGATAATCCTAGTTTAATTAATTTCGGTCGTTACAATTCTTCCCAGCTAGGAGAAATTTTAGCCCTGAAATTTAGATCTCGATGAAACTATGATTGAACTAACCTATCATTGTGTGACCACACCTTACACCCTAATAGTACCGCTCTACAGTCCCATGAACATCCTACTATTCTCGTACTCATTACAGGGGACGTAGTGTTGCACTAAGATATAGGCGCCTGCCGATGAGGTGATCATGATCTGTCACGCTTTTCGACACCTTCGCAACCTACTCTGCTTGATTCAGTGCCCAAGTTACCTAACATCGGGTAACCGTAAAGCTCTACTATAATGTATCACAACATAATACACCTACCCCTGCCATAACATACCATGACATACCATTTCCTACCATAACTTACCATGACCTACCACAACCCTGAACCTGCTGCTGGCGTAGTCAGCACATGCAACAACAGCTCTCTCGAGTCTGCACCCATGTCACTACTGCTGGAGTTGTCGGTCTCCGTGGATAGTCCCTCTTGACATGTCCATCCTACCTACATCACCAACACGTGCTTCTCCATCCTGATCGTGCCTACTAACTCCTTGACCCTTAGCCCTGACCCTGTAATCTCCGATCCCTGCCTCCCTAGTCTCGAGCTTGTCTCAGTGGTGGTGCTGGTAGTGTTGGCATAACATAAGCTATGGTTGTTCTATCATCATCCCTACGGCCTTGATTGTAATGTTAGTCCTCTCTATCATCCTGATCTCTATATCTTTTCTGCCTAGAACTCTGTCCGATTTGTCTCTTCGACTCGGTAGATGAAGGCTTATCTTGTCTCTGCATCAGATATGTCTTATGCACATGTGCTCTGTCATACATCTCCTATAATGTTTCTTGACTCTAGTGGAAACAATTACTCTAGGAATATCCTTAATCAATCCTTGGAAGAAATAAAAAATTTGTACTCTCTTGGTGCCCATGTCGTCCGTGGAAAATTGTAATATGTACCGGTATCTATCCATGTACTATAGCATTGACCAGTTGCCTTATCTTAGAGGCAAAAATCCCTCTCTGAGCCTCAACTGAATCTTGATCAGAATATATTGATCGTAGAAAATCTATCGAAACTTAGCCCATGTTGTTGGATATGGATGAATGTCTGAATATGTTCTCCACCACACGGCAGCATCTCATCTAAGCATATGCCCTGATATCCTTGCATGTACGCTATCGTGAACACGCAATAGCTTATGTAGCCTCTGATGTTTAAACAACCTTTTCCTTGCTGCCTCCAGGTCTCCACCTCCATGAAAAAATCTAGGATCAAATTTGATGAACTACCTCATCAACTTGACCTCTATTGTCATCGAAGTCGCAAACAAACCTGTCACTATTAGCTTAATCGTAGGCGTCTCACTCGTAGCTATCGCTATGGCAACTACACTAATGTTGGTGTAGTAACCACTGTTGGAGTCTCCTGTATTACTGCTTAAATCAGTACACCCTGAAAAATAGTGCGACTGTCATCGAAATAATTGTTTTCTTAGATGTGCTCTATATCTGGGCCATGGTGAGTGATGAGATTGCCGCTATTTGTGTGCGCATCATATCCATCAATAGCTAAAATGCCTGTCGAGAACTATGAATCGCACACCTACTGAAGGATCCAAACCCTCATATCTGATATGATCCCTCGGTTGATCAACACAAGTAGTAGGTGGCGTCGGCTGACCATCCATCATGATATGCATAAAAAAACGTGCACTGGATCACCTTTCACATACATGTATATAATATATACATGCAAAAACATAACATGTATATAAGCCCTATTGCTACTCGTCCCAAGTTTGCTTCCCAACAAGGATTTTAAGTCAAAATCTTCAGGTTTCCACATCTAAGGTTTGTTTAATAAGTTTAATTCTCTTTTCATTAAAACTTCTCCTAGGCATTGAACATCTCTATGATACCAAACTATAACGGCCCCAAATTTTGAGGCAACCCTAGGCGCCGCCATGTCACATCACACGTCACTTAGTCATGCCATGTAGTGGCCTACTATCTATGACACCCTGCGACCTAACTGGTTGCTTACACATTTCCCAATAAACCCTAGCTTAGCTAATTAATCTTCATTTAACTATTAGTGATTTAATTAGCCAATTAATCAATTTATCAAGTTAGATAACAATTTTACAGCGAATGTCTTTAAGTGAATAAATTATGCAATATTTAATAATCTTAAGTAGTGGAAAACCTATCAAAATGATACCATGTATATAATAAAGGTGAAATAATACACAAGAAATCCATATACATGTATTCAGTGTTCTACAGTCTTCAAAACCCAACAAAAATATAAATCTATACATAGTAACTCAAACACGAGCTGATGTCACTATCTCAAAGGTAATCGCCCAATACTTCCTTGCCCTTTCCCTTGCTCGTCAATGGATCTCACTCGGTCACCCAACAAATACAGTGACTAGTCCAGTGAGTAAAATCCTAAGAGAAGTCTAAACAATATTCTTGAAATAAAACTGACAAACCACAAGATATGCGAATATAACACCTGACAACAATAAGTCATATTCCCATTACTGTTGGTGGCATACAACAAGCAAAAACAACATCGTATAATGTAATAACCAATACCAATAAAGCACGCTTGGAAATAAAGCAACAATAATAATAATTTTAAACACTGCTTTATAAACAACCATCATCCATACATAACGTATACCCTCGATTCTCATGTCCAAGTCAACTGAATTGTCCTCGTAACGCTTGACTTACAACCGTTAATCCTTAAGATTAATGTTAATCCTAGTTTAATTAATTTTGGTCGTTACAGGGGCATTCGACATGGGACGCACTATAAGTGAACAATAGGAACTTATAAAATCTCAGTACGCATCTTAAATTTGTTGCACTGTTGCATTGCATCCATGACTATCCGTAAGCCATGCATATAGTCATTTCGACCTTTAGGGACTCACTCTAACTTTTAGACGGGTTCGATGGCGTAGTGTTAGTATGTGCACCTCCTACGACCTTGACCATCCTTGGCAGAGTTAGAGTATATCGATAGTGCTTAGGGCCTCATATTACGTGAAGGGATACTCTCGCATCGAATGTGGGGGTTGCTGCCATGCGAATGACATACGGACCAAGTCCTGCACATTGGGAATTCATGAGAATCACCCTGACCATGTGAGAAATTAGATTGTAGCATGTTTACTTTAATTCTAGTTATTATATTTTCTTCGATTGTTTATTTATGTGCGGCATTTTTTTAAAACCTATCTATTCACTCACTGGGGGCTTCAGAACCCAAATTTGTTGTTGAATCAGTTAGACTTGCAGTGGTTACGGAAAGGGCAAGACACTGGAGTGGTCAACCATGGAGATGAACGCCTTTATCCACACTGTAGGTAATATGTGGGTTGAATTAGTTTTATTTTTGTATCCATTAGTCAGATATGTATTTGTTTTATATTTGTCAAGGCCTATCTTACTAAGCCCTGACTTATCCCTAATTACCATAATTAGATACCTAAACCATATAATCATCTTTTAACTTCAAAATACTTTTCATTTCAATCCTTAATAACGCACCAAATCATAATTTAAATCATTAAAGAAACTCAATTCTTGATTTATTTCATTTGGAGCAAATTAGGAAATCATACGGATTTTCCTCTGTATTTTGTAAAAAATTTGGCAGCACCTCCCTTAAAAGCGACCTATCAAAAAACATTCACCTAATAGACAACATAATCGGGAGAAGCCTAGAAGGACTCACAACTACCCGGAGTTCTCAATACATCTCAATTTAAATAATTAAAACAAACTTAAGGTATATGATACCTTATTTATAGTCTTACAATCCCAAAATAAACTAAAACTAACATAAACCTCTCACCGACCACACTCCAACTACATCCCTTTCAATGTGTATGGATGACCAAGAATGATGCGAAATGCAATGCAGATTAAACACAAATGCAAGTACATAGATAAATTCCATAAATATTAAAGATCCCTATAGGATTTACTTATAGTCAACCAACAAAAAGTTGGTTGCAAAGCCTCACACAACGTTCCAAAGTTTCACGTGTCATTCGTATGACCTAAAATTCATATTAAACATGGAATTTCATGTTTTAGAGTTATAATTTCATTTGAACAACTTAAAACCATTTTAGAGTTACAATAGAGTCCAAACCAATATAAACTCCATCATTCCTTATTTATATTCTCAAATACCTTTTATAACTCTTTTACATGTTTTGAACTCCCAATTAGAGTCCCAAACCATTCCTTTAACTTGCAAGCAACATTACTCACCTATGTATTTCACTTTAAATTCACCTATGGATTCCCCATTTGGAGTTTAAAACTAAATTAACAATTCATAGTCTTTGCTTATCTCTTACATCGATTAAAAACCTTAAATGTGTCTTAATTGGATTCATTCCAACAACATACTATGTCATTCAACTCATCGCATCGCTACGCAATCTCATTCAATTCCATTTTAATCGTAACATTACAATTTATCGACTCGTTTGATCATAAGTCATGTTCTTTATCAATTTAACAATATACTAATTTGCAACAAAAACATCAATTTAAACCTATGTTTTGTATGGCAACCCTAAATCTCGAGGCAACCTTGGGCACCACCATGTGGTATCACATGTCACCAAACCTTGCCATGTCACGGCTTGCTTATTTATAGGGCCTTATGACTTGACTAGTTTCTTATGTGTTTTACGATAAACCTTAGCTTAGCTAACTATTCATGCAATTCTTAGTGATTTAATTAGTCAGTTAGTCAAATCTACAGCTGTCTACAATAAAGGTTCATTCTCCAAAAAACATGATTTTATTATTAAGCTCGAATAAGATACAAAATCTATTGATGAAGAAGGTCAAGAATTAATACTTATCTCTCCCGAAAAAATTCAAAAATATAAAGAAACTCATAAATATTTACACATAAGACTTATACAGGTTGCTATTAAACCTTTAATAACATTAAGTCTTAATGCATCCATCCTAGTCTCTGTTCGTTACAAACGACACCAAGAATTCAATGATTCATTATTAGGAATGATAGAAGGAAGTTTAGCAGAAGGACCTATTCATTTTAATTGTTTTCCAAATTTCACTGTCAGTCTACATGATGAATTTGCACATGAAGCTACTGTTTTAGGAATCTATACTCAAGGTTTTAAAATGAAAGGTATATGCTCTAATGTCGTAGGGGCTTTTATGCAAATACATAGTTTTTCTTTTCAAAAACCTTTCAAAACAAGTTTTTCATTTCCGAAAACTTCCATAATGGTTTTTAAAGTACGATGTGAATATAAAAACATGGTTTCACATAGTTTGAACTTAAAATACTGATTCAAGTGGTGAGTATCATTTAAAACTCCAAATGATCACTTGAAATTTGAAAAGCGATTTGAAAAACATGATATGCATGAACAAATGCATTAGGCTTGCGTAAATGAACCTGTGTACCTTACGTCAATGTTACAACATGTAATATGATATTTCGTCTTCATTTCCTCGTGTGGACCGAATCTTGAACTTGTATGGCTTGAACACTTGAGATGTGATATTCTACAAACTTTGACTAACTGAAACACGCTTGATAAACTTATTAGTATACTTTCACTTTGTTTGTTTCCATCAAAATCCCAAGTGGAGTAAAAGTGACTAACCACTTAGTCCAACATTTCTATCATCCCGATCTCAATCATTGTTATTCAACAAACTTCTTTCTTTACTTGAATAGAGACAGTTATCCTAACTTGAGTAGATATACGCTTTTAAACAAAGATATTGACATGTTTTTTTATTATACTCTCATAGTATAACTTTTAACTTGAATCCCATATAAGTTATAAATATGTTATCTCTTTTCCATCTCCACTAAATATATATTTCTGACTTTTCTCAATTTACAGTTGAAGAACATTCAATTATTCAAACACATCAAGTTAAATACACTATCCTCCATTAAGCATTTTTAGCCAATAAGAATAATACTTACTAACTAAGCTGTAAGCCGTGCTTCTTTTTTCATTTCTCATTTGTATATTTACCGTCATTCAGGTACCTTACATCAACTCCAATTTAAAAATAAATTACTGCTTCAAATTTCCCTACTGACTAATTACGTAATATAACACAACATTTGAAATAATATATAACATATTTATTGATATCAGTTGTACACTACTTTGGTTCCAAACTTTCAACATTCGGAGTTTGATTCCTTGTAAAATCCTCGTGAAGATATGTTAAGTTCCTTCAAACTTATAGTTTAATATTCTAAGTCTTATCAGAACTTGTTAACCTGATATTTTCTTTTTCATGCATATGTGAGAATTTATTGACCATTTATTTACCTATACTTAAGCTTCCAATTGACTCCGATGAAACCTCATAGACTCTTTTATACCAAACCTCACAATTCATTTGGTTATTCAAAAACTAGTGTCGCGATCACTAGACTTCTAGGCTGTGAATGAATCGTAATTACGATATAGAGTGTACTTTGTTCCATTTTTGTCAATCTTAGCAATTCTCAGACTTATCTCGTCCTTAGTCCATTTACAAACTTACCACGACTTTCGATCAACATGTAAACCACTTACAGCTCCTTAATCTTAACTTAGAAAGCGATTTATATCTCTTCTCTTTTTGAAACTTTAGTTAAGGACTATACGACTTTATCTGATCATTCAATAAACTGAAGTCTTAGTTAATTTTTGTTCGAAACAGGGAAAGTTTTGGGAACCAAACAGTTCTACTATTTGTTATTACCTTCGTTGTTTTCATTGGCCACAAATTTCCCGACTTTTCTTTTTCTCAAAAAGAAATGCGGTACTTTTCAAGAGATTATGTAAGATATCAAAGTATCTCATTGTTCATCAATTCACTTTTGATGAATTTACCTTTTCGTTGTTGTTGTTCAACTGAAGAGATAAAAGAATTAGAATTTCCAAATTATTGATCAACTTACAACTAATTAAGCTTTTAAAGGATATTGTTTGAGTCCTTTAAGTCATATTAATGGAAATTCTTGTAATATATAACTTATTCGGACTTCCTATACAAATCATTCACTGTTTTCAAATCAGTTAATATATTCCTTTCTTTGTTATATTTTAAATCATAGCAATAAGCATCACAACTTAATTTGATTAGAAGTGACTATTGGGTAGTTAGAATCTTAAAACACAATCACTTGTGTTTATGTTTAATAGCTAATCGAAGGTATTATTAGACCACTTCCCCAATAACTTAACTTCTAACATGTTGATCTTATCACTACACCTCACATTTTCAAGTTAGAAACTTCATTGATCTTTGTTTCGTAACAACACCTAATCCGATATTAACAAAGATTACTTCTAACTTGTATATTTTCATTCATCTTGTCAAGTACTTTATTCGATTCATAAAACCTCAATACTCAATGTCACTTATGGATAAGTAACTTGAGTAATAAACATTCAAAGTTTTCATTACTTCCATATAAAAGTCCTCTAATTGTTTCAAAATATGGTTCTATTCCATTTCTCACTTGACCTTTTGTTTCGAAAAGGAGAATACTTTACTTCAACGTACTTTACTTTCATAGGAATCGACTTAAACAACTTAACTGGACTTATCACAATCCCATGTGATTTCTAAGTCAAGATTTGATTTGTCTAATAAATTTCTAATTTCAAAACCACGCGTCTCCTTTTATTGTCATTGAGACTATTTAAGAAACAACTCTCAATTGGTTATGAATTAAATCAATACTTTGTAAAATAAATAAGTATCAAACAGACAGTGAATTAACTTTATATCGAATATCTAGCGATAATATAAGCGCAGTGTGGCTCACTTTGCATAGCACTTGTATTTTATTTTACACACACTATGGTGCAAGAGTACATATATACTCTTTAAACTTGAAGTTCCTAACCAATGTGGGATTAAACATTTATTTTGAAAATGTTCAACAATCCCCCGCCATTTTCAAAATAATCGATTATTCAATCCACGAAATCTCAAACATTATATGCATAACTAATGGTATCTTGCGATTTGAACCACTAACTTGTGAAAAGTTCATTACATCATATCGAATTACATGGTAGATAAACTTTGAACCAATGATTCTATTCGATATGTAGCATAAACATATCACGCATATAACTTACACCAAAGAAAAAGCCATAAATATCCCGACACATTCAACATTGGCCTTGTGTCCCGTATCTTCTCGTGAATGTTTTTGGAGCCAAGCCCTTGAACTCCTTGAAGCGGCCGCACTTCACATCCACATAGGTAGTCTCCATTCTAGTACCCCCGCAATTTAAGTACTTTTAGAAGACTATTAAGAGATCATCTCAACCTCCTCTCTTTACATGCAGGTACCGAGCACTAACAACCTTGGGATGGTTATAAAAATTTAGTGCTCACAGTCACTCTTATAATGAAATTGACTGCATTGAACTCAAGACTTAACGTAATGTTAGGCGTCGAGTTGAGTTTCCACTATTGGTGACCTGTAATTTATGGGCTTTGAGACCCATCCCTCTTGATGTTTTATTCACCAAGTCTCTTGGCAATCCTTTAGTAAGGGGATCTGCCAAGTTTTGACTAGATTTCACATAGTCAATCGTGATAACTCCTCTTGTTATCAATTCTCTGACACAACTATGTCTCAGTCCAATATGTCCTGACTTACCGTTGTACATTTGGCTATAAGCCCTTGCCAATGTGGCCTGACTATCACAATGGATAGAGATTGGAGCTACTGGTTTAGGCCACAATGGTATCTCGTGTAATAATTCACGTAGCCATTCAGCTTCTTTTGAAGCTGAGGCCAATGCAATAAACTCTGATTCCATGGTAGAACCAGCCATTAAAGTTTGCTTCTTTGAAGCCCACGAGATTGCACCTCCAGCAAGTGTGAAAATCCACCCACTTGTGGATGCATGATTTTGATCTTTCACAATCCAACTTGCATCTGAAAATCCTTCTAAGACCGAAGGATATCCACTATAGCATAAACCATAGTTAATTGTTTTCTTCAGATATTTCAAAACTCTTCGAATTGCAAACCAATGCAACTCGCTTGGATTAATTGTAAATCTACTCAACTTGCCTACTGCCAAGGCAATATCCGGCCTAGTGCATGTCATTGCATACATTAAGCATCCAATTAATCTAGAATACTCCAGTTGTGAAACTGATTGCCCTGTATTTTTCACTAGCTCAATACTTGAATCTAGTGGGGTAGAAACAGGGGCACAATTCAAGTGATTGAATCTATTGAGAATTTTCTTTTTATATAATGAGATTGAGTTAGAGTAATACTCCCCTCATCTCTTACAATCTGAATTCCGAGTATGACATCAGCTTGCCCCATATCTTTCATTTCAAACTGGCTTGAAAGAAACCTTTTGGTCAACTGAACTTGTTCCAAGTCAGTTCCAAAAATCAGCATGTCATCTACGTAAAGACAGATAATGACACCATTGCCCTTTTCATCAAACTTGCTATATGCACATTTATCAGATTCATTTATTTTGAATCCAAAAGCAAGTACAACCTGGTCAAATTTTTGGTGCCATGTTTTGGTGCTTGCTTTAAACCATACAATGATTTCCGCAAATCCGCACACTTTATTCTCATGACGGGCATTATAAACCCTTCAAAGTTGTTCCATGTATATTTCCTCATCCAATTCTCCATTTAGGAACGCTGTTTTAACGTCCATTTGGTGGATGACCAGCTTGTTTATAGCTGCAATTGCAATAAGCAATCTGATAGTAGCAATTCTAGCTACTGGTGAATAGGTATCGAAATAGTCTATTCCATGCTTTTGGGTGAAACCCTTAGCAACCAGTCTCACTTTGTGTTTTTCAATGGATCCATCAACTCTTCTTTTCCTTTTGAAGAGAAATTTGCATTTAATGGGTTTACACCCAGGAGGTAGATCAACTAGCTCCCAAGTGTTATTTCCCATTATTGAATCCATCTCATCATTTAATGCCTCTTTCCAGAAAGCTGCATCCCTTTCTTTCATTGCCTCCTCTACTGTTTGAGGATCAGCTTCCGTATTAAAACAATACGGAATTTGTCTAGTTACTGTTTCTCTACTTCCTTCAACTAGGAATGTATAGAAATCAGAACCAAATGACTTAATTTTCCGAGCTCGTTTGCTCCTTCGAAGTTCGGAACTTCTACTAATTCTTTGTCATTTTCAATTTCTATGACTTCCTTCCCTTTTTGGTTTTCTTCTGGAATACCTTTGGTGTGTGACAGATTTAAATCTTGTCTCGTCAAAGATTGCATCCCTTGATTCAATTACGTGTTTACTTGAAATCGAATTATTAGGCTCAATTACCATGAACCTATATGCCTTCTCGTGTTGTGCATATCCAATAAATATGCACTCCACTCCCCTTTCACCCAATTTTCTTTTTTGGGTTGTGTATTTTTACTATTGCTCTACAAATTTCCCCAAACTCTTAAATAATTAAGATTTGGTTTTCGCTTATTCCAAAGCTCATATGGGGTGACTTTATTCCTCTTTTGTGGAATTCTGTTCAAAATATGGCATGCAACAAGAATGCCTCTCCCCAAAAACCACTACTCAAACCAGAGTTTGATAGCATAGCATTAACCATTTCGGTTAAAACACGATTTTTACGCTCACCACACCATTTTGTTGTGGTGTGTAAGTGGCGTAGTCTCATGGACTATTCCAAAGGATTGAAAGTACTTTGGATCATAGTACTCTCCTCCCCTATCGGACCTTAAACATTTTATAAAGGTCTCACATTGCAATTCGCCGCCTTATAGGCCCGAAACTTAACTATTGCCTCATCTTTGGAATGCAACAAATAAACATAACAAAACTTGCTATAATCATCAATAAATGTTATAAAATATTTATTGCCTCCTATTGAGGGTGTACTATGTATGTCACAAACATCGAATGTATCAAGTCTAGCAACTTTGAATTTCTTTCAACATTAGGAAATGGATTTCTAGTTATTTTTGTTTTCATGCATGTATTGCAATTTCCTTCATATTTATCAAAATAAGGCAGTAATTCCAGATTGACCATATCATATAATTTTCTGAAATGAACATGTCCTAATCTATGATGCCATAAAAATGAAGGAGACTCCACAAGATACGCAGAAACAACATTCTTATTAGATAAAGCGATTACATTGAGCTTAAACATGCCCTCATAAGCATACCCCTTCCCTACAAATACCCCTCCCTTGGAGAGTATAAACTTGTCAGCCTCAAAGACAAGCCTAAATCCAAACTTATTCAACAGACCACCCGACACAAGATTCTTCCTCACTTCTGGTGCATAATACACGTTAGTGAGTGTTACAACTTTGCCAGAAGTAAACTTCAGATCAATACTACCTATGCCTTTAACAGAGACAAGAGAGCATCATTTCCCATGTACAAGACAAGATTTTCATCTACTCGCTCCATGGTTTTGAAGAACCTCTTGTTCTTGCAGACATGTCGAGTAGCACCGTAATCTACCCACCAAGCCATATCATTTTCAACGACGTTGATTTCGGATATCATAGCAATGAGATCATCATTGTCGTTACCTGCACCTTTGGCAGTGCTAGAGAGGAAGCATGATTTTTTCCTTGCTTCCTCTTCCAATGATAACATTCGGACTTGAGGTGGCCATCTTTCCCGCAGAACCAACAAGTGACTTTCTGCTTCTTTTGATTCTGATTTTGGTTGTTCGGTTTTCCCGAACCAACAGGCTTTTTGAAGCCACCAGGCTTGTTAGGCCTGTTCAGGAAGGGCTTTTTGAACTTTGCTGCTTCCATCACATGCACCTTTGAAATCTCCTGAGCATTCTGCTCTTTTTCATTTTCCTGCATGCGACAATCCTCTTCTACACGAAGATGGTTAGCAAGTTCATCAAGAGATATGTCCTCTTTTTTATGCTTAAGAGTTCGTTTGAACTCCTTCCAGGATGGGGGCAGTTTATCAATAATCGAAGACACAACAATTGTTTCATCCATGACAAGATTGTGTTGAGAGAAATTATTTCTAATCCTCTCAACTTCACGAAATTGTTCCATGACAGACATCTTTCATCAACCATTTTAAAATTAATAAACTTTGATATAAGGAATTTCTTACTTGTCGCATCCTCCTTATGGTACCTTGCCTCCAATTTCTCCCACAGCTCCTGCGTAGGGGACGTCATGGTAGAGGTCGAACAGTGAGTCCTTCATGGCGTTCGTAATATGACCTCTGCAGTGTGGTCATCTCTGTCTCCCATTTCGCCTCTTCCCGATCTCGCTCGACGCTTTCATCATCTGACTCCATAGGTTTCGGTGTATCCGAACATACACCGATGAAGCGCCACCAAAGAGAAATGCACTCGCTTCACGCCACCTCGTAAAATCGCCTCCATCAAAGCGATCCAACTTCACAATGTTAGCCGACAATTCTTTGATTGAAGCCATTGCAACGACAAAGAAAAATTTCCTTTAGATTGTTACTCCGTAGATGGACTTGCAATGACTTCAAAGCGTGTAACTCGCCACTTTCCTAAAGGAAATTTTGCTCTCTATCCGCAAGAGTCGCAAATATCCTAAAAGATACGATGAAGTAAAACCCAACTTTCACTTGCAAAGTAGTGAAAGATGAAAACAAGAGCAATTGCTTTGGTGAATTTCGAGATGATTTCTTCCTTCTCAAACCTCTCCTCTTATAGAGCACTTGGTTATGACCAGGTTGGAGAAGTGGAACAGTCAAGCATTGATGCAATGGAGTAATGGAGCAACCAAGCATTGATGCAATGGAGTAGTGGAGCAAGAATTCCTTAATGAACATTTATTTTGAAAATGTTCAATATACAACAAACATATTACAATAACATTGTATTCCCAGCTCAAAGTCACTTCCCAACTAATCGCGACCTCATTACTGAACCTTATTTCTCAAGACCATCACTGAAGTTCATATAACTTAATGTAATCCAAGAGCTTTAACCTAAACTTCCTGATCAACTCAATCCTAAACTCAATGTCATTATCTTTCTTACATTTCCTTGATTGAGATTAGCCATAACTCTGATACCAAGTGTGTCATGTTTCGTCTCACTAAGCCCTGACTTATCTCTAAGTACCTTGATTAGGCACCTAATTCATTTAGATAACTTTGTCCTTAACTTAGTTTTCATTTCCATCCTTAAGTTGCTCTAAAACTAAATTCATATCCTCATTTAAACTCAATTCATGGTTTGTTTGATTGGAACAAATATTCAAGTTTTGTAAAAATCTCGGCAGTACTTTCCTTAAAAGTGGCCTGCCAAAAGATTCACCTACTAGACAACATAATGGAGAGAAGCCTAGAAGGACTCACAACTCCCCACAGTTCACAATATATATCACCTTAAAACATTTAAACTAACTTAAGGTCTCCAAAACTTTATTACAGCTTTACAATAAAAACAATAAACTGAAGCTAGAATCATAACCTATCAATTTGCTTCCAACTAATTTTGGAGACTCTTATAACCTATTTGAGAGTATTTCACGACCTACGCTCACCCCAAAACTTAAAAAGAAATATATAAAATGATTACAACAAGAAAATTAAACTTTAACAAATTAAAACATTCACCTAGGTCTTTGAGTCTTGTTCATTCTTCAATGTTCTCACAAAGAATCTAACATCATAAAAAACAACTCGAAGATGTCAGGTAAGTAAACTCTTACACTGCTTTGTACTCCTGCAAATGTTAGTCTGAATACATGTAGACATGTAATTATATTTCCAAAATAACAAGAAATTTATATGACAACACGAAACCCTTTCATTACTATTTATGGATCACAAACAGGTTGGATGACCTAAGAATGAACCTAAAACAGTAATGGAAGTCCAATTCGTTCTACCCCGGAGTCGACATTACCCACCTTAGATGCCTGCAATATGTCTAATTTGGTGTGGAGCACCTCACACTCTTACGAACCATAGCATGGGCAACTCTATCCTGATGCCATGTATGCATGACCAAGAATGATGTGAAATGCAATGCAAACTAAACACAAATGCAAGTAAAAAGATAATTCCATAAATAGTAAAGACCATTGTAGGGTTTACTTACAGTTCAACCAACTAAAAGTTGGTCACGAAGCCTCACACAACGTTCACCGACTTTCATGTACTTCCATGTGTCCTATTGAACCATATAATTCATTATTTCAAATTGTGATTCTATTTCAATACCTTAAGATTCATACTTCCACTTACAATGAAATTCAAGTCTTCTAACAAACTTTAACAACTATTTAAAGTTTTTCGAAAGCACCTTTAGACTTCTTTTAATGCTTTGGAATTCAAATTAGAGTCCTAAATCATCAATTGAACTATAGAATAAGTGTTTACTACTTATTTAACTTCACAATGACCAATCTACTTGGTTGTGCATTCCCAAATTGAGTTTTCAACTCAATAAACAATTTCAAGCTATCTCATTTCCTAAGTTTGATTAGGAACCTCAATGAGTCCTAATTCGACTCATTTTCTTACCAAAAAATGTAATTTATCTAATTAAATCATCAAACAATGCCTTCATTCCATTAACTAATTAATTTAGTTCATTGATTTTTTGCCATTTTCATGACTATGTTTCACCAACTTAAAAGTTATACCAAGGTCTGAGCTTAGGTTCTATTTAAATAGGATATATAGGGATTTCAAAAAGTCCAATCTTAATTCATTTGGATAGCAAATACCCATTTAAAATACTATGCAAAGTTGCTAAGTCGAAATTGTCATAATTGGACTGTTTTGAACCATATTAATATGCTATGTTCTACTTTATTCTTCATTGGTCAAACAAACTCCAATAGCCACAATCTTTATTGATCATCAAAGTAGGTTATACTAAGATTCAAACAAACCTATTCGCAAGTCAATCGAACCTCATTTGATGTATAAACATCAAAACCAATATGGAAGTTCGACCAAAATCGATCATTTAATCCCTCAAAACCATACCCCAACATGGCATGAAAACAAATTGTTTTACTATCGAATATGAGTTAAGACGTACAAACTTTACTTCAAATCTCAGAAATCCAATCATATATGATCTAAAGTTGATTAAAAACATCAACAATAACAATAAGCATCATCATCATCATTTGCGTTTCCATTAATTCCCAACCAAAGCAACAACAACAACATAACTCCATTCCTAAATCAATGACTTAAACTAAATCAATTTATATAGCCAACAACTTACTGAACCAAAACTATATTTCAAATCCAAAAGCTCACTTTAGCTGAAAATCAATTTCCCTTTCTTCGCTGGAGAACCGAGAGAGAGAAAAAAAAAAAAAAAAAGAGAGAGAGATAGAGGGGGAGAGAGAGACGAGACAGTAAAAGAGAGACAAAAGAAAGAGAGACTGTGAGAAAGAAGACACTGAAAGAAGAGAGTCAAGAGGGAGAGGGAGCGAATAAGGGCAGGGAAGATTCGGTGAAGAAGAAAAGTAAAGGAGATGACTGAAATCGAAACGCACTTTCGATTTCAATTGTTATTTGGGTTTAGGGACAGCCAAATGACAATTTTGCCCCTCTTTCATTTATCTAAATCTTAACAAACCTAATGCCCCTTTTGGCCTTTTGCACTTTTCCTTTATTTTTCATATTTATCCCTTAATTTCATGTTTATCTCTTGATTTTTAAATTCGAATCGAACCTCGAAAATACCATAATTTTGTAAAAAATTAGAACAATTATCAACGCGCTTTGATACACGCGAATATCAAGTCTACACCCTAAGTTTACCCTATTTCACGATGAAATAGTGTGTAATAGATCAATTAGTCACGCGACACAAAAAATAACATTTAGACTTATGATCTCAGGTCCATAATGCGTGGGTCCCACCTCAGATACTTAAATCCCAAATTAAATTTGAAAATACTTAATTAGTTGCCTAATCAAGTTTAAGAAATTCTCTGATTTCATAACTTGAAGCTTGACCCATAATATAATTGGGTATGTAGGGAAGCTATTGGAACCATTTTCAAGGCAATCCGATGCTCCGAGAACCCCGAGAAGTTAGCTCAAAGTTGGTTTGTTGTAAGTAAATCCTACAGTGGTCTTTACTAGTTATGGAATTTATCTTTGTACTTGCATTTGTGTTTAGTCTACATTGCATTTCTTATCATTCTTGGTCATGCATACATGGCAACCTAATACAGTTTGCCCTTGCTTCGATCGTAAGATGTTAGGTGCTCTACTTCATACTAGAAGTACTATAGGTGTCTAAGGCGGGTAATGTCGACTCTAGGGTAGCATGCGTTGAACTCATATTACTATTCTAGGTTCATCGTGAGTGAGCCCGCTTGTTATGAGCTTAGAATAGGAAATGAAGGATCCACATTGTTATTTAAATTTGTAGTTATTTGGAAATGCAATTGCATGTCTCCATGTATTCGGACTAACATTTGCAGGAGTACGAGAAGTATAGGAGTTTACTTACCTGACATCTTTGAGTTTGTTTTGATGATGTCTAGTTTTCTATGAAGAACATATAGGAATTAGAAAAGCTCAAAGATCTTCGGTGAATGTTTAATGTTTATAAGTTTAATTTTCTTGTTGTAATCACTTTATATATATTGTTTTGGGCTTTGAGGTGAGTGTAGGTCATGAAATACTTTTGAATAAGTTATAAGAGTTTCCTAAATTTGTTTCAAATAAGTTAAGAGGTTTATGATTCAGTTTTGATTTATTTTGGGAGTATAAAAATTTAACTTAGGTATTGGAGACTCTAAGTTAGTATTTAAAGTTTGAATTTGTTACATATTATGAATTGCGGGGAGTTGTGAGTCCTTCTAGACCTATCCCCATTATGTTGTCTATTAGGTGGATTCTCTAGCTTACCACTATTTGGGGAGGTGCTGCCAAATTTTTTATAAAACACAGATATAATTTCCTAATTTCCTCCAATAAAAAAAATTAAGAATTGAGGTCAGTTGAGGATTTAAACTTTATTTTTGGAACATTAAAAGAATTGAAATGAAAAATAATTTGGGATCTAAGTTAATTGAATGGATTAAGTGCCTAATTAGGGGAATCAAGCTAAGTCAGGACTTAGTGTGATGAACCCTGACAAAACGAATGCCCGATTCTAGCTTAGGACAATGGTGGACAATTTGGGAATTCAAAATGTGGATTGATGATGCCATAAATGGAAAAAACCTTAGGTAGAGTTTAGGTGAAAAACTTATTCTTGTGATTGGTCTACCATACTGAGTCTACACAAAAGAGTGCTAGTGTGGAGTCAAGGCTCTAAGCTAAATATGATAGTGGGTAGAAGGTCACAATAGGACAAGAGTCAACTAAATCTCTACAGATTCCAGGATAGGCTTACGATCCATTTAAAACTAAGTAATAACTTAAGAATAAGTTTTGGAGAAGATGTAGGCCTTGTTTGTTTAAACCCTTAGCCTTTACCCCACCTATTAAGTTATCTCTAGTTAGCCCTCTTGAGTCAACACAACCTAACTCTTTTATCACCTATAACCCATTAGCCCATAATCTTTTACCTAGTTGGAAGCTAGTCTTAGACTTGATATCATTAAAAAGAGACATGAAAAAAGAAAAAAAAAATGAAAAATTGCTTATATACCTAAAATAAGGGGAAATTAAACATGATGAAAATACTAAGTCATGATTAGAGAGTCCCATTTAAAACAATATTCGCAAGAAATGGAGCAGGGAGCTAGGTGGTTAGAAAAAGGTGAGGCCTGCACGATATGAAAAGAAAAATGAAGTTAGGTGCAGTATAAATCATTTCATATTCTCTGAAAATATTTTGACAATCTAAGTCTAAGTTTTCAAATATTTTGAATCCATGAATTACCTTTCTTTATCATCCCAACCTAACCATTACAAAGCAAAGGAAAGTCATATTGACCCCAAATGATGTTTTGAATGTGTCTGCGTAAAATGGTTGCATAAGTTCTATTTGTGGAATCTTAATATTCAATGCACTATTTAGATATTGCAAGTTCTCAGCTTGTTATACATTCCGAGGTAACTCTTGATTAATTTACGGCTTTAGTCTTGACGAAGCCTAGTGTTTTGTAGAGTATTTTTTTGGAAAGTGGTCAAAATATCTTGAATCAAAGTAATCGGCTTTGCTTGAGTGTTCTTGTTTCCATTTAGCAAATGGACGAAACTATTAAAGTTAGAGTTGGGTATTAAAGAAGCTGAAATGTATTTTGTGTATGCAAGTTAATTGTCTTATACACCTTTGTTCGGGATGAGCAATTGTCGAAGTTTAGGGGTATTTGATAAGTCGCCAATCGTGTTATATTTTAGTTTGATGTTACTATAAATCCCAAGACTTTTATCTCCAATTATACTACAAAACCTTTCTTTTTGTGTGTTTAGGGTAAATACATACTATTGGACACAAAGGTGTGATTTCCCACAAAAAACCTAGTAAAAAAGCTGAACAAAGGCATTTTGCCTTAACATCGCCTTCATGTGTAAAGAAATTGGCATGGAATCGCTGGATGAAACCTGACTGTAGAGCAAGAAACACACGGGAAATGTTGCGAATGAAACCTTGTGAAGACCCAAGAGGAAATCGAATCTCGAAATTCCAAGAAAAATAAAAGCAACTTGGCATTAACGTACAAAGCTAGTGCGCCGCTGGACTCATTTCGGAACCCAAACAAACAAAAAATGAGTGTCGTAGTGCCTCATCAGTAATTCCCAATGCCTTGGAGTTTTGAACGTACGACATTGAACAAAACTGAATATTGGAAATTTCCAATTTTGTCGTATAAGATTTGGGATTAAATTTTCTTTTATCACACTTCTATTATAGATAGGAAACCTTAGAACGACTTAAGAGACTTTTGGCTTAAGAAAGTTATGTTGAGAGGAAAACATATTATTTTTATTTTCTCCAGATAGTGAGTGGAAAACAACTTAGATATTGCTCATTTTTGGTAAGTTTTTATCTTAGTTTTTAAGATTTTGCACTATTTTCTATTATTTGAATAAAGAGCAGTGTTGATTTCATGTCAATGAGTGGCTAAGTTCCATGTTCTAGACCAAGGTGATTGAGTTATATGGATTTTTAGGATTCGGGAGGTTTTTGCGCTTTCAATTCTAATATTATTCAATTTTGATTTTCATATTCATGATTGCATTATTGTTATGAGTTTTTTGCTACAACTTTGAACCTTAAGTTTTTCCCTTGTTGTTGCGTAAGTGCACATGCACTCTGATTTTGGTAAAAAGCTATTGGTAGTTATCCTATTGTTGTTCGGTAAGGGGAATCACGTTAGGTTGCCATTGGGGCCTTATCTATTGGCAATCGATGTGTCTTTGTTTCGTAGAGATATGAGAAGGGTAGCAACTTATTGTAATTTCCACGTTATGGGTGGAAGAATTCTACGTTGATTACTATTCATCATAGGTGTTCTCATATAACGTAATTTTGCTAGTCCGTTGAAAATTTAAGGAGCACATAATATTTTGCCGGTCTAGTTAATATGTAGTTGTGTCTCACGTTCCCTCCACTTACAAAAAGAAAATGAGGTAATGAGAGTCACTACAAGCCTATCTTTGAAAATTGGTACTAAAGCAATTTTTAAAATATCGGCAAACGAATATGATCCCTTCAGTCTCAATTCACACTTTGGTCTAGAGTTTCCCATTTATTGATTTTCATTTTCTAACCAATTGAGTTTTGTTTTCTTGGCATTTAATTCTTAGTGCAATCGAGTTTTTGTTTTCATAAAACCTCATTTTTCACAAAGCCTAGAAAGAAACATCCCAATCCCTTTGGATTTGACCCTGCTTACCACTACTGCAAATCAATAGTAGCATGGTATTTGGGACTATTATTTTTATGTCGTTCGACACGACACTACTTACTGAATTGTTGGTCTTATCATGGATTTAATTAGATCATTTCTATCAATGATTGTGGTAAGCTTCTTACAATGTTAACTAAACTTACGTGCTTAAAAGTTTTTTTTAGTATTGAAGTACTTAGAATTTATGTTTTATTGAGTATTACATGCTAATAACAATGTACAGCTGCAGGCTCTCATCTTTCCTCATTCTTGCTATCTAAAAATTCATCACGACAGATTGATTTTCAGGAAGGTAAGATGAATCTCAACATCACTCGTTACTCTCATAATCTTGCAAAGCTTCTCATCATTAATAATTTGCACATTCATACCACATAAGTAGCCATTTTAGTGTGTTGAATCTGAACCTTCGTATTATGTTGAGCCATTTTAGTTTAATGGTTACGTTTAAGTTGAACAATTAAATGGTATGGGACATTGGCTCAATTGGACCTAAGATGCATAAATGACCAATCCTAAGATGGAAAGAGATTGAAAATATAAAATAAAACACTTATATAAATGTTATTTGCTTTATTTTATAATATCTATAATGTTTAGATATTTTGCCTACTCCTTAATTTGTAGGACTAATTCCCTTTCGTTGCTTCACAATGCACAATGAGCAATCAAATTGGAAATTCCTATAACTTGAGGGAGACTAAGGATAGGGAGGAAAAGCATTGGCGCAACTTGATGCAACAGTGCATTTCCGCGTTGATGGAGACTCATTTGAAAGCCATCTAGGACATGGCCTCAGCATAAGAGAAGTATGGCGCGTATACTAGAGTTCTTACACAAATAGGGGAATTTCAGGGCAACAAAGCAAGCACATGTAGGGCCTAAAACTAAACCCCCATTTTAAACCATTCATGAGGATCAGCCCGCAAAGGAGGGGCCAATTCTATCACCGTCGCCGCTGCCGCAGTGGTGCCCTAGGGTGCGGAGACACCGAGGCATGCAGAAGAGGCAAGATAAAGAAGGATTTCATGAAGTATGACATACCACAACTGAGGAATGGATTTTGAACATGGACAAAAGGAGAAATATTTTAAGCATTGATGATTAGACTATGGTTCCGATAGTGAATTTTTTTTAGAGTGTAATGCACACAAGTGATGGTTATCTATCGAGAGGAATCAAGGACCGAATATGAGTTGGCCATAGTTCAAGCGCATATTTTATGATGAATGGTTTCTTTAGACAATCAAGGCTGACAAGATCAGAGAGTTCCTCGCTTTAGTGCAAGGCAACATGTCAGTGGATGAGTACGGTTCGAGGTTCAATAACCTGGCAGAGTTAGGATATGAGTACATTTCGTCAAAGGAAACTCGAAGGAGAAAATTCATTGATGGACTGAAGTGGGACATTCATGTTATGGTAGCAATATCCGGATCAACGACATATCAGTAGGCCTACCACTGAGCATTTGAGTGTGAGTCAGCGCTTTGTGGGGACCCTATACAGGCTAAATCTAATCATTATTGTCATGGCAAGCGCAGTTTTGGGGGTTATAAAAAAAGTCATGAAGAAAAGCTCAAGAAATGCCAATTTGGAGAATCTTTAGGTAGCCATGCACCCTCTGGTGTAGCATTAAGGCCACCACACACTTTAATAGGTACCACCAAATACCTACATGTCCCTACACTTTACACTACACAGAGTGTGGCATATGGACTGCCACCTCCTCCATAACAGTCAACGCAGACATATCAGACACCACGACCAATGTGTTTTATTTGCAGGCATGTGGGCCATTTTAAGAGGAAATACCTGAGTTACGAGCACTTCCTGATAGTAGAGTGACCCACACAACGAGGAGTGGAGTGCACGCGACTATTAAGCTGGATTTGGGGCCCAGTAAATGGTTTTTAGGAAGTAATCTTTACATTTTGTACCCGTGATGTCTATATTCTTAAGCCATTCAAACTTATCGATTCTTTTATGTGTGATGGCTAGGATTGAAAAAAATTAGAAATTTCTTATGAGGCAAATGAATGACTTACATTCAACTCTATACATAAGTCAAATAGATATAGTTTGAAGAGTTCTTCACGATTAGTGTTATCATAATGAATCAAATGATAAGTGAGCTATTAGCATCGGGGACACCCAAATAAAGAAATATCTTTATAATAATTGTTAGACCTTGGACACGTAAGTTGCCGATGACAAGACTAAAGTGAAATCTAACATGATCGAAAGAAACAGTCTTATGAAAAAAAAATTGAGAAATCAATAACGTAACTGCTACCGCCTAATCTAAGTCAATAATGATTTGATCCTTAAAATTGAGGATCCTAAACTAGGAACAACCCTAAGAATGTTAGTAAGGTATGGGACGTGTAGTACAAATTACTAGAAGGGTAAGAGAACACCTTGGGCTAGTAGGGAAAGTTCATCTCTGGGTGGAGATGATGTTTTACAAGCTAAATACCATAAAAAATTACAAGTCATTAGGGGAGAAGATAGAACAATAAAATGAATTTAGGTGGACAAATACTAGGTTTACACGAGAAAATAAAAAATCGAGGGTATCGACACATGGTATGATGCATGTACATACAAGGTTGACGCCTTAATGAATACAAATTAGTGATTTATACAGCTTTGTTGACTTACATAAACGTGAAGTACATGTAGACGCTTGTACAACTCCTAAACTTAATAAAAGACATATGGGGAGTGTTAAAAATATAAAGGCAAAAGTTAGGAATCACTACAAAAGAATAAAATTCCTAATGTTAAGTACGAGTGTCATTATGAAATTGGTAGTGTGTCAACCTAAGAATTGGGGATCCTAAACTAGGATCAACCCTGAGAATGTTAGTATGGTATGGAACGTGTAGTAAAAATAAGTAGAAGGGTAAAAGAACATTTTGAGCTAGAAGGGAAAGGTCATATTATGGTGGAGATGATGTTTTACAAGCTAAATACCGTCAAAAATCACATGTCATTAGGGGAGAAAACCCTATTAGAAAAGGTAAAAGAAAAATAAAATGGACTTAGGTGGACAAATTCTAGGTTTACAAGAGAAAATAAAAAATTAAGGATATCGACACATGGTAAGATGCATGTACATACGAGGTCGATGCCTTAATGAATACAAATTAGTGACTCATACAGCTTTGTTGACTTTCTTAAACGCGAAGTACATGTAGACGCATGTACAACTCCTAAAACCTAGTAAAAGACATATGGGGAGTGTTAAAAATATAAAGGCAAAAGTTAGGAATCACCGCAAAAGAATGAAATTCCTAATGTTAAAGTTATGCACGAGTATCATTATGAAATTGGTAGTGTGTCAACCTAAAGGACATATGAATGAGCGAATTCCATTTTGTTATGGATGAAATTTTCAACAGACTTAGTAGAAGCTAAGGTTCGTTTAGGGTAGAGAAAAAGATCACGTGTAACTTTAAACGAAAGCATAATCGTATTGAGGTCTTTAAGAGTTGAGGTTAAAAGTATTGGTAGTTGTCAATACCACAAGAGTTTGGGTTACTCCATTGAGATACATAAATGAATGTTAATATAAAGCCCGATGCACTTGAAAATTAGCGTCGGTTGTTGCCGCACGAGGACTAGACGGTTTTTATCGCAGAAGTCATGGCTATCCCTGTAACGAATTAGTAGTCGCTAACTTGAGATACTAAGGGGCCTTTGTTGTCATCGCCACGAAGGGATTTTGCAACCGTGGTCCTAAAAGTCATGAACATATTCGCTAAAAGGTTAGTCATCGCTAACACAAGGAAACCAAGGTGATTGATTTGGTGATCATCATTCAAGATATCAATGCAACATTCAAGTTGCAATGGACAAGTTGGGAAACGGTACGAACAAGGTTAGAGAATTGCTTACGAGCATTCTCATATTTAGATCCACAAGCGTACTATTCTTCTTACTTTCGATGATGAAAGTTTCTAAAATTGGGAATGTCGTAACGACCCGAAAACTTAAAATACCAACATTGGGGATATACTGGTAATTTCACAAGTTTTATTTGTGTGAAACTCTAAGTATAAAAGATTAAGTTATAACCCAAACCCTTATTTGAGTCAAAACATAAAATTGAAAAAAGGAGAATTGAAGGTGGCGATTTGAGTTAGAGTTGGTGATCAACACAAGCTTAGGTGAGCACTTCACTCTTTCCTTTGTTGTAAGCCTTATTTTACTCTTTAATGGTGAAAATCTCTATTTCGAGAAAAATCAAAGTTGGTGGTTGATTTCGTCGAGGAAAACACCCTAAAAGAGGGAGCGGTGCCATTGTTGCACCACTGACATGGGGCATACATTGTCACCCAGAAAGGGCGGCAGGCCACCCTCATCACCCCCAAAGTGGAGGGGCCTCCACTAGGAGCCCAATCCCCACTCCCTGGCTTTTACCCCTGGTTTCTAAACCAAATGCCAGATCAGCCCCTGGACTTCCAAGCAGGGGCCATTTGAACCCCTAGACCCAACCAGGGGCCACTCAACCCCTAAACTTAAAAAAAAATACATAAATAAGAATAAAAAAATGAAATATATGATAAATAAGAAAAAATATGATAAAATAAAAAGGAGCCTTTTCAACTTTGACCCATGTGGTCGGTTCAGCATGGGCGACTCTGTGTGTGGTCCTCCATATCGCAACTTCTCTACGTCACGAGTGACTTGAGAACCTATCCCTAATACTTTCGTGGATCCTAAGCAATCCATCAAGTTTCTAGTGCAAGAGAACCCATTTACCTGTCGCCTCTGGGTCTCCGCCTTTATAGTAGTAACTTGTTTGGAACTTGAAAAATTCCTTAATTATTTTTGCCCCAGCTGATAAGGAAGTCTTGAAGGTGATTTCCAAAGCCGGTGTCAAGGTCGATGTCACTATCGGTGTCACTGCAGGTATGATGATCTAAGTCGGTGTAGTAGTAACAATCTCTATAACTATAATAGTCAGAGAAGTAGTAACCGGTATATTAGCCCTCGCTGTCGTAACTATGGTGTCTCGAACTACTGGTGCGACGATCTCTCCCGTGTGCTTAGTGAACGTGTAGCGATAAGCTCACAATCACTAATGGCCGCCTCCCACTACCGCTTCCCACCATCAATGGCCACCTTCAACTAGTCTAGCCTCCAACTGCCGCGCCTCCCACCATTAGTGGTTGCCTTCCACTAGTCCCACCTCCTACCGGTCGTGCCTGCCATTGTCGCCTCCCACCCCGATCACTTGCTTCCTGTAACTAGGAATCGCCTTCCACCTATTTTTTTGTTGAAAATGTGTCGTAGGAAAACCGCGAAACCAAGCTGACCATACCACGCAAGGCGCGGTCGATTTAGGTGCGGTTTTGAACGTCCGCGATTTGGTGGTGGTTTACAAAACCACGATTTGGTGGTTTTGCAAAACCACGATTTGGTGGTCTGTGGGTTAACTTAGCGGTATCCACAACTAACACTACAAATAAACCCTAACTTAATGTATACAAAAGAAGACTAGAATAAAGTAGATAGAACAACGAAAAAGCCACCGGAGAAGCCGAAGAACACATCTACCATCGTTGTTGGAGTGTCGTCATCTTCCCCAAATCCCTAATTTTCAAGATATATCTCCATCCTTTTCTTTTGCAGCCGTCCCTTCAAAAACATACCAATAGGAGAGAAAATGACAGAACGGAGTCGGGGGAAGTGAGCAACACCAGATCTGACTCATCGTGAGAATGATTCTCTCTTCCACCGATGACAGCCTTGCTTTCATTGTTGACAGCGCAAATCCATGTTGGAGGGACGACAAGGCTGGCCGAGCATCGCTCACCAAAACCACCGACTCTTCCAAAAAACTCTCCTCTCGGCGTTTCATTTTCTATCTCATTCTTTTCCCTTAAGCAACCCTCATCTCGATGCTACCGAAGATAATGGAATATGAAAGAAAGGAAGAAGAGAGAAGGGGACACAATGAAAAATAAAACAAAGACACAAAGGAAAATAACAAAAAAGAACGATTTGGGTCACTGACGCTCCGGCATTGCTGGTAGCCTTTTAGCCCCTCAATAGCATGACCTGAGTAAGCTGGCTAAGCAGCGGGAAAACCTAGCAATACCTGGGTTTTGGTCGACTCGAAAGGTTTCATGGGAGTTAGTTGTTGGATGGTGCACCCATAGATGGTTCGCGGCATAGCGTTCGGAGGCTCGCGCATGCAGGGGTAAATTGTATCTGGCACGGATGAGGCAGCGTGTATGGGCATGGACAAGGTCGCGACATGGAACGCACCTGGGCACGGGGCCTAGGCGCGGAGACGGTTGGGCCTTGGCACATTCTTTGGCGCGTTCCTTGGCGGGAGAATGGTGGCGCCATGGCACGAGCAAGGCCGTGCCTCTGCAGATTCCTTGATCACGAGGCAGATTCCTTTGGCACGAGCAGGGTCACGCCTTGGCACGAGCAAGGTCGTGCCTTGGCATGGGCAAGACATTACCTTGGCAAGGGGACAAAACTTAACTTGGGCGTTGACCAAGTCAAAGTACGATTGGTCTCACTTTTGGATGTTTCCTATTGAAGTTCCAGGAACGACTTAACATCTATTATAAGGAGGGGTGACTCTCTTAGGGGTGGCATGAGCAAGGGAGCAAAGAAGACTTTAGAGCATGTCTTGGGCAGGCACGCCAAGGCAAGACCCATGGACGGACCATAGTGTAGGCCACCCCGAGCCGGTGGGACAAGGATCAGACTGAGCCCTGGCTAGCACCCAGGGTGCCTAGGCGCGTAGCTAGGCACCACCAATCAGACCATGTCCCTAGAGTGATGCGTACCATAGGCTTGGACGGACCAAGTCAAGTGCAGTTACAGGCGGTTATGTAACTACCTTGGTCATGGCTCCTACCATGACCAAGGCACGTCCCAACAACTCCCAGGCACATTGAGCATGTGCCTATTGACCAGGTGGTCAAGACGGTTATGGAACCAAGTGGCAGCAAAAGAAGGAAGCAGTTAGGTGGTTTTTTTTAGCACTACATGGGTGTGGTGGTTTACTTAGTCTCGTGTAATGTAAATAGGACAGTTGTCCTCGGCAGTTATGTAACTAACTTGGTTATTTTACTATAAAGCCAAAACATGTAAGTTGGAGAGGCATGAGGTCATGCATGAGAGGCATGTGATGTATGAGATGCTAGAGTTGTATTCTCATTGAACTAAGTAATAAACTTTATTTGTGCATTTTGCTATTCAATCACATTTTCGATGGTGTGTTGAACTAAGGCTGTTCTTAGGCACCACGGGTAGGTGTTGGGTGAAAAAACTCATTGGGGAAACCTCTTGCTCGAAAAGCACCCATGACAACTGGTATCAGAGCCTCGTTGTGGAGACGATGGCAACTCGAGCAGCAAGCGATCTGAGTGAGAGGAGCTCACTTAGAACATATGATGGTAACAATGAGTGTTCCAGTGGAGGCAGCGGAGTCCTCAATGTCGGCAGAGCGCATTGAAGGGCTGGAGATGCTGGTGGCCAGGACAGAGTCACAAGAAGCTATGATATCCATATGGGAATCAAAATTGAAGGAGTTAGTTGGTGATGTTCGTGCAATGGGTGGACTCACCACCGAGACAGTGGAGAAGATGGTTTTGGAGGTGAGTCTACTCAAGAGAGTCGTTGGAGGTACCTAGGAGGTTGCTGGAGCGGTGAAATTGAGACCTAAGATGCCAAAGAAAAAGAAATTTCAGGTAAACGGAGCGCGAAGGAGCTTGAAAACTTTCTTTAGGACATGGAGTAATATTTTGCTACTGTCCAAACGGAAGAGGACCAAAAGGTCGCCCTGACCTCCATGTACTTGGAGGGTGATGCGAAACTTTAGTGGTAAACCAGAGTTGATAACGATGCAGCTGCTTGTCGACTGAAGATTGTGGAGTGGGAGGTGCTGAAACGGGAATTGAAGGATCAATTCCTACCCACAAATGCAGCATGACAAGCACGGGAAGCCTTGCGCCAATTGAAGCAAAAGGGACGGTTAGAGAATATGTGAAAGAATGCTCTTCCTTGCTGCTTGATATTAATTATATGTCTGAGGAGGACAAATTGTTCAATTTCACTGCAGGATTGTAAGGATAGGAGCAGTCGGAGCTGCAAAGGCAAGGTGTGAAGGACTTGTCGAGTGCGATTGCGGTGGCGGATAGCCTTGTGGATTACAAAACTAGTGGTGATTCTTTGGAATTGAAAGAAAAGAAGTATAAGGAGAAGGATCGTGCTAGTGGATCCAAGAAGGAGGAGGAACCTTCTTCGAAAAGTGATGCTAGTGCCAAAGCATCGATGTCGAAAATGGGTTGTTTCATATGTGACGGTCCTCACCGGGCAAGGGATTGCACAAATAAAGAGAAGTTGAATGCAATTGTTGCTAATGAACCGGAGGTACGGATGAATCCATTGCAGTTACTGAACACGTTGCAGGTGCAAAAGGCCGTGGGATCAGTGGGGCTGATGTTTGTGGAAGCTCGATCAATAATAGAACAGTGAAGGTGTTGATTGACTCGAGAGCTACACATTTGTTTGTTGCGGAGAACCTAGTCCGGAGGCTTGGTTTGCAGCTTGCAGAAAGTGCAAACATGGTGAAGGCTGTTAATTCAGAACCAAAGAAGGCTATCGGTATATCCTTGGATGTGGACATTCGAGTTGACACATGAGAGGGCAAGGTAGATTTGATTGCTGCTCCGTTGGATGATTTTGAGATCATTGCAAGAAATGATTTCTTGATGGCAGGAAAAATCGATGTGATTCCATCACTTCATGGCTTACTGATCATGGATGAGAAGTGGTCGTGCTTTGTTCCAGCAATGCGAGGAGGGGGCAAAGGCAGTGCACCAAGGTTGGTTGCACTACAAGTACAAATTAGATGGTGAAATGTTACCTTGGTAGGCAGCAGTCTGGTGGACAGGCAGAGTTGAGGCATTCGACGAGGGTATCGAACACTTCGGCGGGGGGATGTTTGTTAGCCCCTCAATAGCATGACTCGAGTAAACTGGCTAGGCAGCGGGAAAACCTAGCAATACACGGGTTTTGGGGGACTTGGAAGGTGTCACGGGAGTTAGTTACTGGATGGTATGCGACACAGATGAGGTAACGTGTATGGGCGTGGACAAGGTCGCACCTTGGCGCGCACCTGGGCACGGCGCCAAGGCGCGGACACGGTTGGGCCTTGACACGTTCCTTGGCGGGAGCGCGGTGGCTCCTTGGCACGGGCTTTAGCACGAGCAAGGTCGTGCCTTACCAGATTCCTTTGGCACGAGCAAGGCGGCGCCTTGGCAAATTCTTTTGGCACGAGCAGGGCCTCGCCTTGGCAGATTCCTTTGGCACGAGCAAGGCCGCGCCTTAGCATGGGCAAGGCATTACCTTGGCAAGGGTTGACAAAACTTGACTTGGGCATTGACCAAGTCAAAGTACGATTGGTCCCACTTTTTGATGTTTTCTATTGGAGTTCCAAGAACGGCTTAACATCTACTATATGAGGGGTGACTCTCCTAGGAGTGGCATGAGCAAGGCAGCAAGGAAGACTTTAGAGCATGCCTTGGGCAGACATGCCAAGGCAAGACCCATGGACGGACCATGGTGGCGGCCACCTCAAGCCGGTGGGACTCGGATCGGACCGAGCCCCGGCTAGCACCCATGGTGCCTAGGCGCGCAGCTAGGCACCACCAATCAGACCCTGTCCCTAGAGCAATGCGTACCATAGGCTTTGACAGACTAAGTCAAGTGCAGTTACAGGCAGTTATGGAACTACCTTGGTCATGGCTCCTACCATGACCAAGGCACGTCCCAGCAACTCCCAGATACATTGAGCATGTGCCTATTGATCAGGTGGTCAAGACAGTTATGGAACTAGGTGGCAGCAAAGGAAGGAATCGGTTAGGTGGCTGTTTTGAACACTACATGGGTGTGGTGGTTTACTTAGTCTCGTGTAATATAAATAAGACAGGTGACATCGACAGTTATGTAACTAACTTGGATGTTTTCCTATAAAAGTCAAAACATGTAAGTTGGAGAGGCAGGAGGTCATGCATGAGGCACATGAGATGTATGAGATGCTAGAGTTATACTCTCATTGAACTAAGTAATAAAATTCACTTGTGCCATTTTGCTGTTCAATCATGCTTTTGTTGATGTGCTGAACTAAAGCGGTCCTTAGGCACCACCGATAGGTGTTGGGTGAGAAAAATTTCTTGGGGGAAACCTCTTGCTCTAAAGGCACCGGTGACATAGCCCCCCACAAACGGTAGGACGGTTACTTCGGCAGCAAGAAAAGAGGTGAGAGAAGAGAGCTTTTCAGTTTTGGTTTATGATTTAACTCCATGACCTTGTTACCTGCAAAGAAAACTAGTCGAATTGCATCAAAGATTTCCCACAATTTTACTCGAACTCGTTCTTCAACAAGACCGACCCAGAAAAATCGACATGAACGACCTCAAAAACCCATCATCCCTTTCATCACCCATCTCAAGCAAATCGACGACCCCGAATCAGCTCTCCGCCTTTTTCATGAATACCAAAAACAGATGGGCTTCAAACACGACTACCCTTCATACGCTGCGGTTGTTTATATGCTCTCACGCCGTCGCCACTTCGAAGCTCTGCAAACCTTCCTAGACCACATCAGAGACAACAACATTCGGTGTCAAGAGACCATTTTCATTGCTGTTATGCAGCATTATGGGGATTGCGGTTTATCTGACCGCGCGATTCAACTTTTCAAGCAAATTCCTTCTTTCAATTGCAATAGATCATCACAGTCATTCAATAACCTTCTCAATGTACTTGTGAGTAATGGGCGTGTTAGTGATGCTAGAGACATGTTCAGTCGGTCTTCTATGATGGGTATTCGCTTGAATTCGGTGTCCTACAATATAATTATCAAGGGTTGTGTTAGGAATGATGAGTGGGAGGAAGCCTGCAGTATGTTTGAAAAAATGCTTGATAGAAAAGTCCCACCCACTGTGGTTACTTACAATACTTTGATTGGCTTTTTATGTAAAAAGGGGGATATGGAGAAAGCATTTCGCTTGCTTGACGATATGACTAGGAAGGCGAAGTACCCAAATGCCGTCACTTACGCCTTGTTGATGGAGGGATTGTGCTCTATAGGAAAATATGAAGCGGCGAGGAAGCTGATGTTTGACATGGAGTATCGGGGATGTAAACCCGGTCAGGTGAATTTTGGAGTTTTGATGACTGATCTTGGCAAGAGAGGGAAGATTGAGGAAGCCAGAAGTTTACTTGTTGAAATGAAGAGAAGGAGATTTAAGCCAGATGTGGTCACATATAATATATTTATAAATTATTTGTGCAAGGAAGGGAGAGCTACAGATGCGTACAAGTTCTTGGTTGAAATGCAGGTTGAAGGCTGTCAACCTAATTCGGCAACGTACAGAATGATGGTTGACGGGTTTTGCAGAATTGAAGATTTTGAGAGAGGATTAAGGGTTTTGAATACTATGTTGACGAGTGGACACTGCCCGCGAGTAGACACATTTTGTTCTTTAATTTTTGGGCTCTGTGAAATGGAAAAATTGGCTGATGCTTGCTTTGTTTTGGAGGAGATGGAGAAGAGAAAAAAGGAATTCAACTCGGAGGCATGGGAAGCTTTGACAAGGCATGTGTGCAAGGCAGAAGATACTCATGCATTGTTACTACTATCTAAACTAGTCATTGTTGATGACTGAGCTCCAGCTGCACTGCGTGTATTGAGTAATTATCATCTTCAATCGTACGATAAAAAGGGGAAAACAGGGAGTTGCGGTGCGGTAGATCTAGATGCTACCATGAGATTGTATAGTAACAGAACTGTCGTTCTACATTCCATAACTTATAACTGTCAGCAGAGAAAAAGAGAATTTAGAGGAAAAGACATAAGAGCTTGTGCAGAAGTTTCATGTATCTAAATTTAGTCCCGTCGACTCTCCAACAGGTTCAATTGTAATGCATGTTTCATGGGAGGGTAACTGTCAGCAAGTTCCAGTGTTGCATTTGCATACCAAGGTAATTACCAAATGCTCATAGATAACTTCGTAGTCTTTATAGCATTCAGATTTCTTTATTAAGAAATGCAGTAAGCATATATAGATTAAATTCCCATAAGGCATTTTGTTTTGCTCTGATAATTTAAACAATTTCACTTTTAAAATTAATGAGAGAGAGAGTTAATGCAATAGCAAAACGTTGAAAAAATGTTTGAAGACCAGTACAGGGTAGAGTATAAATAAATAATTTATCAAAGTTGATTGTTACCTTTAGTTTATAAATAGTTATGAGTATCTATGTACATACCTATATCATATTACAGAAGCAAACCTGTGGATGTTACTGTGGATGAGATGATGATAAGATCAATTAATAGAGGTAAAGCATCAATTAAGGATAGAACGAAAGGAACTTCTTGAGGAGCTTGATGCACAATGAACATATGAACAAAGGATTATTACTTCAAGAACGTAGAAAAAAGGAATTTTCTAATAAATACAACAATAACCAAATTTATTTTTCTTTGTAATTTTAGGTGGTTGCGGTGACTGCATATGTACAGCCGTGGACCCTGTAAATTCTATAATCTGAATGTTCAAGGATTTACATTTTAGATTATGATTAGTATTATGCTTAGCATTACGTACAATAACCTCTTATACTTTCTTGGAGCGACATTTTTTTTCAAACATGTTTGGTACAAGAATCGCCCTTTTCTCCTCCAACTTTAGGAACACGTGGAAAAGATTGGTTCTTACGTTTGGGAGCTGTAGCACTTGCATACATGTATCGTCAACTCGGCATTACCAGTCGTGCCAAAATCACCCATATTGGCGGTTATATGACCTTTTTAGACGTTTGTACTATACTTAAATTTATTTTCTTATTACCACATTTAAATTGATTTCCATATATCATCCATAACATTGTTTTGTGGAAGGGTGGATGTACGTTCCAGTCATTAAGCGTACTTTACGTAATGACTACTCCTTCGATAAGCCCCATGTTATGAAGTGGCATCATAAAAAGGAGTCGGGCTCTACAAGAACAATAATAGGTTGGCATTGGATCATTTTGTATCTTTCAGGCGCCGCCTCGACCAGTTTAGATCTCATGATGTGATGACCAAATTGGCTTAATTACCCATATACCCTTTATGTTTATTGAAAAATATTATTATTTTTGGTAGGTGATTTGGAATACTACTTTAAAGGGTGCATCGTCTGTCCATTATATTATTGCCTTCTACTTTGGCCCCATACGGTTTATGGATATCGTGGTACGACACAATCCCATAAGGGTGTTGCGACAAATGGGATGCGTTCAACGCATTCCAAGAGAACCTTACTGACCAATTAAAGCTGATAGGAGGAGCGTAGCTAATTTGTACTCAGTCAAGTACTCATACGAGGCACAATTTTTGGAGGATTGGGAGGGGCATCATGAATCTGTTGAGCGGCGCAGTGAGAAGGCAGACTATCCTTATCAAGCAACACGCGACTATATGGAATGGTTTTACAGAGTCAGCCATTATTTTGCGGTGAATGTTGAACACGTTACGGGGGTGGTCCATGATGATGAGAATTCTTTGCTAAAAACTTCTATGTAGTTTGTTTATATTTGTTTCTTTTGTCCCCTATCGTATCGTATTCAAGATTTTATTAGTTGTATATTAACACTTACTTGACTTATATGTAAACAACGTAACCGTCGGGCGTTTGATGCGACATTACGGTTTTGGTGCACAGCTAGGGACAGCGTTACAATGGCCGATGCGTTTGACATGGTTGATCGAGTCATCGCATTCCTTTCGGGTGCTAATGATATATGCCAAACCACCGGGACTGCCACTCAAAGCGAGGGATGAATAACATCCATCAGGACTGTTCGTCATTATGGCCAGAAGGAAAAACAACCTAAAGTGAAACCTTAGATCGTTGCAATCGATGAAACTTGGTCTTGGAAGTTGAAATAATTAAAATTCTTTGCAAACAATAATTTATCCTTTTCATGTACAATTGTTGTGTGAGTGATCAACTTTAGATTGTATTCTTGTTTTTCGTGAACAAAATGTCTTTGTGCATTTTTCAATTGTGTGTTCTTCTAGGCCATAATTTGATGTCCACTTTCTATTTCTTTTGATGTTTTTTATGTGGCTAACGGACTTGCAGATTCGAGAACAACAACATCTTTACGTAATATAATAGTCGAAAGTTAGAGTTATATTACGGAGTAAGTGGCCTGAAACTAATGAAAATCACTAATCATACGTTAATGGGTTGGGTACGAACAATACATTAGTAGGGTATATAAGGGATTACAACTTTGCCTAACTGAAAGTTCCAGTAATTTTATGGAGTAAGCGGCTCGATACTTATCGATATTTCTAAACATACATTGCTGGGTGGGGTATGAGCAATCTCAATGTGAGGTATAGTCGTCATAAAAGATCGTACTAATTGAAATTTATAGACTAATTACGGTGTATGTGGAAGGTACAGACTTATTATGATATAATTGATCTGATATTGTTTTTAAACAACCTAGTAGTTTTCCTATAGGGTAATACCAATAAAAAGGTGGTGTATGATCAATAAGGCGGTGTATAGGATCCGAGATAGTCCCCCAAGTGTCGGGCGCTCAGAATCGAAACTATTTGGTTGGCATATTTGATCGGTTCATGTGGGCTACGTATGGTGTTTGGATGGGGTATGGACAAAATAACGACGCAACATCTCCGAGACAGAGCATTCTTTCTCAATTACATTACTCCGAGACAAATGTGTTGCTATCGATTTTATTAGATTGACAATAACAATTAACTTATGATAGAACCAAGTAACGATTATGAAGAATTGTCATTATGAAATGCCAAACAAATATACACAAATGTGCATGTAACGAATTCTGTGAATAATATCAATCAAAAAATAAAAGATAACAAAATCCACAAATGAGATACAATCGTGAGACATCAAAATATGTCAATTTCTATATCATAAAAAGTTTGCCTCATGCAAAATGGGAGTTCAAATCATGACCCCAAAAATAGAAGCAATGTAATATCAGTCTTAACAAGGTAACTAATGTATTAAAAAAGCAACTGAACCAAGTTTACCAATCCCTTATACCCCCATGTACACCCGTGTATAATGTATATATGAACATATGATGTTGGACATACACTCTTAAAAATGGATGCATGTTGCATCCTAATCAAGTGAAATGACGTCCATGGGACCACTTGATTATTGTCGCAGTATAATATTGAGTCTGACCTCTCATCCTCTACTTTCTGGCTTAGCGAACACCTTCTATTATCGTGTAGTTGGTGGTAAAGGAACGTCATCTCTCATTAAAAGCTACAAAGGAAAACAAAATATGGGTTAGTAGTGGACAATGATAATCATTATAAAAATGAAACGAAATTTGCATAATGTGAAGTAACTCTCTCTAACAAAATGATTTTCATTGACGAAGCGCGACCATATTAGTCTTCTCTCAAATAAAGTTGGGCCAGGTTTCTAATAGGGAGCCAAAGATCGGAGACTCGCTTGGCCAACACCGTAAAACCTAACTTATAATGGGTTGCAACGAATAACCTTATATTTGGTAATTTAAGCCAAGAAGTTTTCGAGGCAAGGCTCTCATAGACATTAATGACATATATGATTCTTTCATATTAGGCCTCCTAAAACATGGTTCTGTAAAGGGCCTCGTTGCTTACCATCTATTCTAACATTTCACGCCGAACTTGAATCCAACCTTCATCACATTCGTAGCCAATAGCATTGGCTATAGCTCGAAACCAACAATTTTCGTCGGAAGGAACCATCCACATTGTTGATACGGTACGTGCTCCACATTTGAGTTACCTCATCAACGTACCCCCCGACAACCTGATTTCGGGTCTTGGAATGCTTAGGTGCGACGTATAGGATCGTTATTCCCTTTCCCTGACTTTTTCCATGTCCACATGTTGAAGAAGGTCTCTTACTTGCTCTCAAGGTGGTCCTTCAATTGTTACCTCACTTGCTCCCTAACTTTGCAGACTTGGCTTACTTGATTGCCTAGGGTGACTAGGCTGAATTGGCTAAATTGGCTGAATCGACTGACTAGGCTGACTTGCTTGACTTGCCTGAGTTGGTTGGCTCGGCTGGCTTGCTTGACTTGCCTGAATTGCTTGAGTTGGTTGGCTTTGCCGACTTGGCTTGTTTCCGGTAAAAACCCGCGCCACAAACTCTTATCCTGCTTTGGCTTCTGCATACTCGAAAGCAGAAGGAGTTGTATTGGTAGAATTGTTAACTCGGGCCCTCTCTCTTCGACTTCCTCTTACTGAGATTCATCTTGCTATTTTCGGCCAACCCTTTGTTGCAATTTTATCTTCGGGTGCATAAATGATAGTCGATACAGGGCAAGTTATTTTCTTTAACTTCTAGACAATCTTTGTCCTCATGTCAGGTCCACTGCTTTTGTACTTAGCCACAACTCCATCCATTTGAACTTGGTATAGATAGTCTAACTCCCCATTCAATGAGGCCTCAACGGGGGTAACGTTTAATTTCTTCCAATGTGGGAGGACTTCATTAAGAGTGATAGGGCTACTGTCAAGCAAATGTACAACAATCTCATGCGCACATGGCAGGCCCAAGTGCCCCAGCAAAACACATCCACAATTGTCCTTATCAAGGTCGACACACTCACTAACTGTTTTTGCCTCCTTACTAATTACATCCATTGCATGTCGGGCTACGAAGCCTATGATGTTACCGTACAAGTGGTGTTGATACTCGTGTGCCGCTAGGTGCATGGATCGATTGAATGAGGACTCCAAGTTACGCTGCTGGTGGGAAAGAACATCGTGTATTGACTTGAAAGCATATCCAAAATGTCCCTATGATGTCCCATGCTCTCTCTTAAGTACATTATGGGCACCCTCAACCTGATTAGTAGTTACTTTCATAAAGTGCAATACATTATTGGTCCATGCATACACAAACTTCTCATTTTGACATAACCATGTGTCCTTAACATAGTTGAACAACTCCTGGACTCGAACATATCTTGCCTCTAGTTTCGCTAGGCGACCATTGTAACTTGACTCTATTTGGGACTGCACCAAGTTAATCCACATCCCATACAAAGTATTATAATCCCCCTTCTCAGAAAATAGATCCCTTGTCTTCGCAACAATGTTTCTGTTCACGTGCCATGGGCGAAGTGGGTAGCATTTGGGAGCTCATCCTCTACTGTCGTAACCAAACCCGTCCATATCCATCAAAATAACACTTGGTCATTACCACCCATCCAATAATGACTTCAACTGTCTAAGCGCCTATGCATAGTCAGACCTAGTATCCTTAGTTGAAAAGGCATGTGCCACTATGAATGTCATGTGCGTCGAGGTGAACCCAATAAGCTCAAAGAGCGGGTACTTGAACCGACTTGTCTTGTAGGTGCAATAAATTATCAAAACATGAGGAAAACAACTAAAGAATTGCACTGAATTAGGGTGGGCAAAGAATAGATCCTTTACGCTATACGTGCCGGCCAAAGAAACATGCTACTCGATGTATTTGTGCTCATCCAACTGGTAGAGTAGAAGCTGCATCTTGCTATTCCCGCCAGCTTCAGTCTTTCTCAATTCAACCCTTTCATTTTAAATTGACTTCATAACGATCACGTTGGCCTTGTTCTTACGCTTGATGCTAATTAAAATATCCCGAGGCCGAGCACTAGTCTTGCTTATGTCTCGCACTATGTTTTTCTCTGCAGTAAGTCTCCCGACATATGAGTGCCCTATCAAAGAATTAACGAAGCCATGGTTGTGTACCCTACGCACAATCCAAACGTGCCACAACCCATCAAGGTCGTGCTTCACATTGATCTTAAACTGACATCCACACTTCTCGGACCCAATCAACTTTTTCTTCTCCCCACTAGTCTTATCTTCCATTCTTTTCGATATTTGCTTTGTCTTTGCAACTTTCACTCCAAAGGCCTCATACCTCTCACAACCTATTGACAACCTATCTCGCCTACTTTGATCAAGGCCACCTGATTAGACTTCAAAATGATCACTACAAAACCACAACGTCTTGTAGTCTCTTGATCCCAAACCACTAGATCCTCTATCCTCTTAAATGGCACATCCGATGTAAAGTTCCTCGTTAAGATCAGGAAAGACCCGACATATATACCTGTAGTGTCACACGTATCAACCGACAAGAATAAAAAACAAAAAAATACTCAAGAACCGAGGCTAAAAACAATATTTAGATGAAGAATGGAGAGTGTCGGAGCAACATGCCGGACACTTTATGCATGAATGTTGGTTTGATAAAGCTAAAAGGTAAGTATTGATTACGACTTACATGTGATGTAACTATAGGTGACCTTTCAGTTGATGTAAACTAAAAAGTACCAATATGTTTAAGAGTTTTAATGGGCCCGGTAACTGTGTAGAGCACGAGGACAACCTTAAATGGAGGTTCTTCCTCGTTGACCAAAACCCCATAAAAATCATAATAAATACCTCTTCATTGTTAGGATGGTTTCATTTTGAGGAACCCTTCGACATTTCTAACCAACAAAGTCGAAATCAACAATATCTCGAAAGCCCTAATTGATCGTGGGCGCAAGTATAATGGCTGAAATTGTAATAATAGTGTGACCAACTTACCTTGATTACAGATATTGTCCTTAGGGAAATGTGTATGCACTCAATATTACCTAGTCAAAATTACTCTATTACTAATGAAATCTTTTTTAATTTATTTTTATATTAAACTAATTTAACAAATCAATGTAAATTACTTTTAAACTCTTATATTAAGAATATCTTAGTTTTCAACTTCACCTAGGTAATGAACTACTATACTTCTCAACTCAATTTATCATCTTTATTACGTTTGTACAATGCCTAATTAGAATAGACAGATTTTCTTCAAATCCACTTCAACCTACTATCGTGACAAAAAAGATTCTAATGTGCAAACTAGAACTCTACCTATCGGTTTGAATAACGTAAGCTCCATATTGCTTTAAGTTCCAAATCTTTAGATTCATAACAAATTAAGTTTACTATTCGTGCCTCCCTAATGAATAACTATCTCTCAATGTTATGTATTTTACGATTGTACCATCCATATTTGACTTAAAAGCTTCAATGGCCATGATAACTTCTAAAACCTAATATTAATAAACACGTGATCAAGATGTTCGTAACGTAACGTTCAGAATCGATACAAATTCTAACCATTGCACTTTTCATCTTTACACTCTATTCATGTTTATAACATATCATTCATACCGTACGATCTATTGATCCTTAAGATTAATGAACTACTCACACTTTATTGAAACAAACATGCACATAGTGGTATTCATTGAAATCAGAGATACAATTAAATAACTTCAATTAAATAAATAAAAACAATATCCAAATCACCACACTTGAGTTTTTGATGTCTTATTTTCCACAATTCTTCTTAATACTCAAGAATAAAGTAAACTTATGCTACTCTATGATATCGGTTGCTAATGGATGGTAATTAGTGAGTTTACCACTTTCTAATACCTATTTATACTCCTTAAACACATTTGAAAACAATTAGAGACCCTACTAAATAATTTCACACGAAATAGAATTCTAACTTTCAAATTTCTTTAGTCTCGACACTGTCTGTAAGTGGTTTGACACTGTGTACAAAACCACGTCACCCTGACAGCTTTGGCCACTTTGTGTGTTTTTTACTTCTTTAGTAGGCTTGTCGCCCTTCTCAGACTTCCCCGGCGTCATCCCTTGTCCTCCATGGAGCCGCCGTTGCGCCGACCATCCTGCCCATTTTGTTCTCTTTACTTAGTCTCCCACACTATGCCTTCATCTCCCACGATGTGCACCTCCTTTCCCGCAGCGTCACAAACCATGTGCCACTGCGTTAAACCCATGTTAATGTATTTTAGCTTTGTTTCTTTGCGAATTCACCATTTTCTCTCCTTTATGCCTTCTATACCTTTAAATACATAAATATATTCCATTAGAGCTTATTCTGAGATATTTATACTAAATATACTACTAAACTAATACTATAAATAAGTCCAAATAATCACTTATCAAATACCCCTTTAACTTAGAATTTTGCACGTGTTGAGCAAAAGTGTATTTTACTAAGTATTCTAACTACTCATATCACTCTAGTTCATATTCATTTTATATTGTTCATTGAGTATCCTTTAATTCAAAAAAAACTCAAGTTAATAATCCATTTAAGAGCTTTAGCTTTAAAAAACTTATGTTTTCAAGACATGTTATATTAACAACACATGCAATTCACTTTCAAAACTCAAGAGTAGATCACAACCAAAACCATAACTATTCACAAGTTGTTTCATCTCAACAATCAAGTGTACAACATCATGATTTCTCATTAAGCTCAAGAATTTTCAAATAAGCATAAATCAAACTAATTTTGGTAGACTTTAGCACTTCAAGAGTCTATAGGACTTAACATAGTTGGTAAGAAAAATTAACTTAATAAAGCTACTAGTACTCGAGCTAAATCTTTTGTTTAAAGAGTTTTATTCTAAGTGCCGCCTTTATTTCTCTATTTTTCTCTTTTTTCTTTTCTTCTTCTCCTTATATTTTCTAATTTCACGATCTCTACTCCATTTTCTGTAGAACTAGTAGGACTCTCTATTTTTTCTTAAACTCTTATTAGCACCTCTATTTCACTTCATCAAGTAAGTTAACTCCAAATTTTTTATTAAATATGCCTATTTATTCCCTTCTTAGCACTAAGTCTTTATTTGCTTTTTATTATCAAGTAAGATTTACAATTCTTACAAAATTCCTTAATTTTCTAACTTTTTTCAGAAGAAGTGTTCTAGTATTCTCCTTACTTTTTTCTTAACTCCATGGTCTTCCCTAACTTTAGCTTTCTAATCATAAAATTATACCATTGTTTGCTACATTTCATATTTTCTTCAAAAATTTAAAATACTATATTGAGTTTTATATCAACAAGACATTTATATTCTTACTAATCCTCAATTAAAGGCATGAACATGCAAATGAATTACTTATTCATTACATATTACAATTTATAACCTAATCTTTACTACCTTAACACATTCAAATAATAAGTAAATGGAATAGAATTACACTACCATTCTTTCATGTTTAACTGCTTCAAAAATAAAATTTTACGATCGTACCCACAGTGTTAATAATAACATGAAAACACTAAAAAAAACACATAATAATAACACAATCCCTATAACTCATTGATACTTTATGAATCTTCCGCATATGTTGAGACTTCTCCTGCACATTTTGCGCAAATCTTTCAAAAGTTACAAGACTATATTGTATGAATTGTACTAACTAAACTAAATAAATAACTAACTTCAATTCAAAAAACTAGAAATGTAAAAACCCTTGGGATGCCTCCTAGTAGCGCTTAGTTTAACGTTATTAGCCCGACGCCTTTTCGCTCATTTAGTCCAAGTCTAAATCGAGATACTCCATTTATAGATCATAGATAACTATATCATTCCCTTTTAGATGTACTTCTTGCCCATCAACAAAGATAATCTTCTCGGCATCATCATCCTCCTTGAGACTCATTATGATCTTTTTCTTCATTGTGTACAATGTAGCATTGGCAGTGTTCAAGAATGGCCGCCCAAGTATCATAGACATATCATCATCCATATTATGATCCATAACCTCAAAATCTGCGATGAATATGAATTTATCCACTTTCACATGCATATTCAAGACTCTTGCGATTGTTGGTACCAAGTTGCCATAAACTACTGGTTAATTTGTTGTATCGGGACAATTGATATTCAAATCAACGTGTAACATGTCCATTATTTGCATGACATTGACAGAGGATTACTAATTCGCAAATTGGTGCCCATCAATGTTTATTGGTATGCGTATGTTTCCAGAATCTTTCTTTTTGATTGGTTAAAGTCTCGGTATGAACTTGAGCTTTGGTTCTGGTTTCCTTGGAACCACCTTGATACTATTTCATTTCGATGTTTCTTCAGAAAGTTCTTCATCTTATTGTTTAGCACTCCATTGTTTCTTCCATTTCTTTTAATTTTTCATGGCATCGATCCGTTGTTGCTTGAATCCTCCAAGTTCATCTTGACCCACTTCCGTTCCGTTCTCATGCATCACTTCATGTTTTCTCATAGCCAAAGTGCTGATTTTTTCTGACTAATACATCACTTGCTCTTATCTTGGCTCATTCTTTTTCATAGTGCTCATCATGTAAATAACACTAAAATTCTCCTTGGGATTTGTGATAGTGTTGCTCAAAAACTATCCCCCCTTCCTTGAATTCATGGCAATGACTAACGAATCAATATGTCTTTCCAAGTTCTTGATGGTTTGTAATCTCTTATTGTCCATTCTTTTCATAGCTTGCTTCATATTTTCCATCTTTTTCTCGTCCTTCTCATGGCTTTCCCTATTGCTCATGTCCATGGTGTGCAAGAGTTTCTCAATTGACTTCAATGAAATCATCTCTTCACTTTGCCCTAGCTTCCCTTGTTGGACTTGTTGATCGAAGTCTGGAGGTAACTTTAGTGAGCTATCAAGATTTCCATGTGTGAAGTTGGCGTTGTTGTATCATTGATAAAACCTTTGATGAGCCATTCCTCTCGGCCTGAAGTTGTTTCCATAGCCTTGGTTGTTCATGAAGTTAATGTCCTCATACTCCATTCCTTGCTGCTTGTCCATTTGATTAAACATTATGGCTTGGTGATTAATTAGTTGTTATATCGCTTGCAATTGTGGTTTTTGTTGTCCTAATTGAAGCTTCGCCATTTGATTGCTCAGGTTGGATAGTTGTGCCATGATCGCAGCTTACGAATCAATCTCATATACGGTTGCTGGTTTCCTCAATGTGGAATGAGTACAGACTGTAGAGTTTTGAGACATAAGATCTAGGAGATCCAATGCTCCATCCTCATCCTTGGTTAGTAGAAAACCACTTGCTGCAGCATCTACTAGTGTTCTGGTGTTATGTTTCATCACATTAATGGTTTTAGTAGGTAATCAACCCTAAATTTACAAACGAAATGGGAATCAAAGCGTAATAGTCATTGACAGTTTGAGTTGCATTCATTATTTATTGGATTATATGCTTTTCATAATCTTTTTAGTTATATTTGGTGTATATTTTTATTGCATATTACTCTTGATTATTATATGAAACCTTGATCGCTTTGTGAATCATTACTTACTGAGCAAGTTGGAGCACTCACCCCAAATTTAACATATCGTGTTTTCACCCTAGCGTTTTAGTGAAGGGAAAAAAGAAGATTGAGAAGTTTTACTATCTTCTTTACGATGTATTGAACTTCCCTATATGTATATACACTGTTTGCATTACTTTGTTTTAAATGAACGAGGTTGTGAGGTTTTATAATCAATTTTTGGGTTTTGATAAACTCCGTATTTACGTATAACATTTGATTATCGAAAATGTTTTAAGTTTCCGCTTCATAGATTTTGAATTTTCAATTCGATATTGATATACGTGTTAAGTTTATTAGGTATAAGCAAGAGGTTGCTGGTTTTACTCAAGTCTGGCTAGGTTACAGAGGCTTATTTAGGTTTCAGACCGAGTATCACCCTAATCGAGATAGGGGATGCTACACGAACAATTAAAATATACACTTTTTCCTGAAAGATTATAGCCATGGTATTTTGCCAGATATGAAACTTATGAAAAATCTTTACAAAATTTTGAATTAGTTAATCAAGAGAAAGATGATAATATTTATTAATTTAATTAGGATATGCATTTTATTTCTCCCGTTCCACAACGATTAACATATTATAGGAATGACGAAATTAAAGAAGACATTTCTGAATAATTTCAAAAAATAGATCTCGATAAACCTTTAATGGAATAATTACATAATTTTCAAATTATGGTGAAGAATCTAAAGAAATCTCTGAGTATGAAGACAAACTTTTAGAAGCATATAAAGAAAACATAGGACAAAACATGTCATACTTAAAAATAATACAACAATTAAAACAACAACATAGCCTTAGTCCCAAATTAATTAGGGTTGGCTACATGGATCAAACTTTTCCATTGTACTAAATTAAGTGCAATTGATGGTGAGCTTTCCAGACCATTCAAATCCATCCCAATTAATGCATTCTATGTTAACTTTGGTCTACCCCTACCTCGTCGAATTTCTACAGTTGCTATTGAGTTATGTTTTTTAGTGGGGGCATTTGTAGGCCGTCTTTGCAGGTGACCGAACTAGAGCAACCGCCCTTCTCTAATTTTTGTATCAATTGGTGTTAATCCTACTTTTCTTCGAATTTTTATATTTCTTATTCTATCTTTATGAGTCTTACCATACATCCACCTATGCATCCTCATTTTTGCCACGTTCATTTTATGTAATTGTTGTTGTTTTACCACCCAACATTCACTTCCATGGAGCATAGCTGGCCTAATTGCGGTCCTATAAAACTTTTCTTTTAACTTAGTATGAATATTTAGATCACAAATCACCACTGTTGCACTCTACCATTTCTTCCATCCAGTTTGAATTCTATGTGTGACATTATTCTCAATATTACCATCATTTTGTATGATTTATCCTAGGTATCTAAAGTGGTTCAGCTTAGAAACTTATGCTTCCTTTAATTTTACCTCTCTATCATCTTAATGTCTAGTATTTCTAAACTCGCAATGCATATATCCAGTCTTTTGTCCTTTCCACTAAGACAATATCATTTGCAAATAACATACACCATGGTATATCCTCTTGAAGATGCCTAGTTAGTTCATCCATAACTAAAGTAAATAGATTTGTGCTTAAAGACGATTTTTGATGTAGCCTTATCGTAATGAGAAATTCTTTTGTAGCTCCTCCAAATGTCTTTATACTCGTTACAACTCCATCATACATATCATTAATAGTTTCTATGTATCTAGCATGCACTCCTTTTCTTTCTAGTACCTAGCAAAGAACATCTCTAGGAATCCTATCATATTCTTTTTTAAAATCTACAAATACCATATGCAGATCTTTATTATTTTCTCTATATTTTTCCAACAATCTTCTTGCAAGGAAAATCGCCCCCATAATTGACCTCATAGGCATAAAGCCAAATTGGTTCTCTGATACGGTTGTTTCTCTTTTTTCCCTATTGTCAATTATCATATCCTAAACTTTCATAGTATGACTCATAAGTTTAATTATCCGGTAGTTTGAGCAATTTTGAATTGTTTTTGAAGATTGGCACAAGCATGCTTCTTCTCCAATCCATTGACATCCGTTTTGATTTTAGAAATTTGCTGAAAAGTTTTGTTAACCAAGTCTATCCAATTTCTCCTAAGGATTTTCAAACCTATTCGAGTATTTCATCCAGGCCACATGCTTTACCTATTTTTATCCTTTTCAATGCCTCTTTAACTTCTAGAATTCTAATATTGCGTGTATAGTTTACATTTCTCTTTTTATGTAGATTCTCATCTTCTATATTATCAACATGGCCATCATTAAAATGTGTTTGATCCATTTTATGAAAAGTGACAAAAGGTTTACGCTGGTTGTCAACCTATCGCAACCCTTTTCAATTTTCTAAGAATAAAAAATGGGTTTGGGGCTTTCCACCCCCCAGTTTTTGGGTATGAAAATGGGTTTGGAAACTCCCTTACCCAGTTTTCAATATGAAAAATGAGCGTCAGAGTAATCCTCCATTATCTGGACTTCGGACCGACTATGTAGCGCACATAGTATTCAACATAGATAGAGTTATATACTTAAAAAATAATATACCTGAGAAATATTCTGACCAAGAAATGTTTGTCATACCTATCATAATAGGAACCTCTTCTATTGATTTAGTTATGTGTGATCTCGGAGCATCAATTAATGTAATGTCACTCAAATTATATGAATCATTGAAAATAGGGTCATTAACTAATATGCCTATTAATCTTAATTTAGCAGACAACACCAATATTATACCGTATGAATTATTAGAAGAAATTTTAGTACAAGTGCACGACTTGGTATTTCCAGCCGAGTTTTATTTAATGAAAATGAGAGATTCGATATCACCTAATCCTCTATCTATACAATTAGGTAGACCTTTTCTTAAACAAGCTAAAACTAAGTTGTATATTTCCGAAGGACCAATGTCTATGGGATTTGAAAACAAGATTATCACGTTTAAAATTAATAATGAACATAATCATAATGAATATCATGAATTACTTGATAATGAAATTGAAATTAATGATTTTCTAGAATTAAACTATTATGATGAACTAAAAGCTAAGACTTATGCGATTAATGCAGTAACAATGGAAATTGAAAAAAAAAAGTTTCAAAGAAAAAACAAGTTGAAGGCAAGTCAAATGAAAAAAAAAACTCATGAACGGAGAGTTAAGCAACTAGATAATGAAAAGAATATTAACTGGCTGGGAGATTTTAAATCCAAGAAGAATAAGAAAAAGAAAAAAATCGGATAGTACTTTATAGCTTAATGATCTCATGCCTATACATTTCTAATCCAAATCTCATGCATATACATTATATTCTATACATACAATTAGAGTTGGATGCACTTTTTTTAATGAGTTTCTCTACCAGATGGTACTTCAATTCAACCAATAAGGGTGGTCACGAATGTACCAGTTCAAGTGGACAAGTATATCGTACCCACGAACTTTTTGGTCATGCAATAGTTTACTAATGAAGATCCTCCTTTAATTTTAGGACAACTTTTCTTAGCCACTGCTCAAGTTGTTATGAATATTCTGAAGAAAATAATCAATTTTATATTGAATAGTCGAGCAATTAGTTTTTGGTATGACACTAGACTGGATAATCCTAAATCCAAGTTCAGAGATCCAAAATAATTCTATAATGGTTCAGCTATGCCGTCGATAGTAAACAAGAGCGCTCTATAAGAGGCATCTCATATTCTATGTTTATCTATGTTTTAATTCTAGTAGGAGTTTATTATTAGTTTAGTATGTTTTTTTCTCACTTTTTGACGCTAGTATTGGAAATATTTTCGGAAATTAAACTTAAAGATAATTTCAAACGAGGGGGAGTGATCGAGTTTTTTTGTTTTTATGGCCTTTATGCAAGTTTGCATTATTCACTTGCTTGTTTATTTAATTATTTAATCAATAAAATTATTAGTTAGTTACATACTCTATTCAAAGTTTCAAATTTCTAGTAAATTTTACATTCACATTAGTTTTATGAATGATATATATGTTAATTATGAAATAAATTGGAAAAACAGTAAAATAAGCCTAGCAATTCCTCAGCGAATTTGATTAACTCTAGGAATCACTAGCTAAACCGGTAAAAGAAACAAAAAATTTAAGTTGAAACTTTGAGTATGGCAAATCGGTGGAGATTCAGCCTTATAATGTATATCCCTAGTCTGATCAATGAGGCACTGATCCCCATTCCTACCGATTTATGCTGAGATACCCCGGCGATTCCTCTTAACACTCGAATCGCTGGGCACTATTTCAAGTTTTAAAATAAAACCTCAAATCACCAAACATAAAACCATCTCCAATATACCAATCATTCATCCACAGAATCGATTTCTTGCCAAGATTCATCCTTCCAGCTCAATCTTAGTATATTTAAGTGATTCCCACCTCATTCTACTTTCATTCAACCTAAATATTTTTGAATTGAGGAGAGTAGAGTCGAACTATGGTTTAAGGGATTTCAACATGGAACTTGAAAAACCAACCTAGAGGAGTTAAAGTGCTTGTATCTTTGGAGATTCACTCTTAAGAAGGTAATCATGAAACCCTAGCTCTTGATTTTGATAAACTTTTGGTTTTAAGGATTTTCGCAAATTTCTCAATTAATTTCGAAATTGTTTTATTGGAATTCATTCTAGTCCCATGAAAAAAATAATTTCATTGATTCCAATAGAATAAGCATCAGCGATTACAATGATCGTTGTTTTACAAAATTAATATTTTTAAAATTTTGATATTTTTTCAATTAAAAGATACTTATTTGCAATTGGTTTGAAATTGAGTTTCGAATGACTTAGCGGTTTCTTTTGTTTTCCAAAAGATTAGAAATTATCAAATAATTGTTTTATAAAATTTAGAAAACTGATTTTAAGTTATAATTAAGTTTAAACTTCGATGGGAATTTTAATTTAGGTTTCCCATTGAACTTTAAGCTAGCTTTCCAAATGAATTTATGCTTTTAAATAAAGTTTTGAATTATGACAAATTATTTTCGACAAACGATATTTTTTATGATCCACTGGCTTACATTGTTATTTGAACTTGTGACTTTTGATTTCAATAATGGTCAGAAGTGGTAAGGGTAAAAGTTCAAGAGAGGGGAAGGAAAATGGAGCATAAGTAGAAAAACTTAAAAAAATCTAAAGTTCTACCCACCCCAATTAGGCCTACAGGAATTTCAATAAACAATCCTAGAGTTAGAACACCAAGAAAACCTTCTTCTCCTTTAGATTTTAGTGATGAGTCGGAGGAAGAAGATGAAGTTGAGGAGATTCATGAATTTTTTTTTCAGCAAATAATTTAATAAATGCGAAGGCTCTTGCTACGATAAAGAGCGACATAACTAAGAATACGAAATTAATTCTGAAGAGGGACTTTAATGTAAAGAAAGAAATTAAGTACAAGCAAAGGATTTTAAACATAATAAGGGAGAGAAATTGAGGATTATTTACTAGGGATTCCAATATCGACAATGACAGGAAGATCCAAAAAGAGATGGGTTGTGAGATTTTTGTCGAAGAATTTTATGCAAACAAGCATGGACGTGATAATAAGACCGTATCCATTATTCAAGGATGACCAGTAAACTATTCACCTGAAAAAAATAAACTGGTACCAGGGTTTACCGAAATGTCATAGAAGAGAAAATAACGAATTCCGAAAAGTTGAGTATAGATTTAGACATGGATTTTCGCATGAAACCATTAGAAATGGATTAAAAGCAATTCCAAGGGACGAATTCATTTTGGATAAGGATGGGTATCCAAAACACATTCAAACTAAATATTTTAGCAAAATCACTAAAGCATGGAAGTATTTCTTCATTGCAAGCCTACAACCAAGCTTATAGAACTATGAGGTTGTGAACTTTAAGGCGGCGTTACTATACCCCATCGTTCAATGGATATTTTACATTGATGTCTGCAAGATCATCTTTAATTCAATTAGGAATGCCATGACCATAAACAAGAATGAAGGGTCACCTTTTCCCTTCATGATCCTAAAACTCTACAAATAAGGCCAAGTTCCTATGATAGGTCTTGGGTTGAATGTTTACCCTGACAAGGCCATCACTGATGAATACATAAAATAATACCAAAAAAGTGCTAGGCTATGTAGATTAAGAGGAAAAGAGAGGAGAGAGAGAGAGAGAGAGAGAGAGAGAAAAAAAAAAAAGAAACACTAGAAGAGAGACAACAAAGCGAAGAATAATATGGGTAGAAAATAGGCGAATCTTGGAAGAGATGCAATATGTTGTGTATAATGAGAGGATAAACAAGAGATTAAAGAAAACTACTAAAGATTCCACTTGCATGTACACAGACGAGACAGACATGGCCATAATGGGGGTTAGTCTTTCGGAACCAAATGTGAACTATGAGAAATCATGAGTATATGTTTCTGAATGTTTTGATATGAAGAGGAATTAAAAGTATTAGAGGAAGTGTACCTTTGTCGTATTTCTTATTGTGTGGTCTCTGATCTTTTCCACAGTCTAAAAGTTTTGGAGAAACACTGCTGGAGAACTCTTTTCACACAATTGCCAAAAGCCTTAAAATCACAAATCGCACTACGTAATTTTTTATCCTATCAATCTTAAGACTTCCCAAGAGAGCAGGATTGTTGGGATTTAGAGATATCTATTAGTTATCAAAAACATTATTTTTTCATCTATGTTAAACGTGGCCCATGTGGCCAACATGGCCAACATTTGCCACTCGCACATCGTTTGTAGAATTTTTGCCGAGTCGGGTCGATCACACACATATGCGCCCCGTGTTTTGATAACATAGATATCTCCCACTCGCACATTATGTGTGAAAAAAAATATTCAGTTCTCTATTGACAGTGTTTCATTGTAACTAATGGGTCGTGCGACGTGTGACCATGAGATAACCTGCAAGCAGGAGCTCTACACTAGCAACTCTATTAGGCTCAACATAAAGACATCTACCCTTTTAAAAAAATATATATATCTCACTTTGCCCTAGATGCATATAATCATGTCTGTTCAAAACAATCTCTAACACCTTTTAAGAACAATATTTGAACCTTAAATTTATAGCGTTATATTCTAACTAATATTGCCATCCAATTAATGTAACACCAGTGTCACGACATAGAATATAAAATGAAATTACATGATTCTATATGATCTTTCTTTGCCCTCCCATTACTTAGTTTAGAATGAGCTGCTTTCCTAATGTAACACCTTTAGATCGAATCATACTTGACCATAGGTAACTTACTAAAGTAGCAAGCACTAATTCCTTACTTCATTGTGTAGTCAAAAGTCATAAAGGAAATTCAAGAAGTCTCAACTATATAAGAACATCTTTTAATTAGACTCACACAGTGAGGATCCAGGGATTTACTATCTACTCACTTCTAAGTTGTTGCGAAACACATGTAATTCTTTACATGTCATAGTGAAGCAACTCTTAATAAGAGTGTATGCATTTCTTTAAACACACTGTGCAGATCTTAGTTCAGTCACTCCTATAGCGCTTAACCCAAAATTTCTGTAGCACGCCATAGTGAGGCGTTAATTACTAGATCTCGCATCTGATTCTTATTCACAGGTTTAATAGATAGTGGGAAATCTATTACGGTATTGCAAAAAATAACCTCATCTTGACTCCTATCAAGGCTATATTTATCAAAATAATTTTTAATGTCTCATCTTTGGTCGCTACTATTAGCGCTAAAGGTGATTGCTTTTCTGAGAAAGCCAATTAGTTCTTGTTGCATACTTCCAGTCAATAATGACCTATATCAAAGCAAGAAATAACAAATTCCAATAAAGTTCATTTATTAAATGGCAATAAGAAGTTATAACATATAAATTACACTCATCGCAATCTCAAGGAACTACTTTTAACCTTTGCGCAGGTATATGTTATCTCATAACTTTTGTTCTTGCTTTGAAATCATTCACAAAGTTTTACTTTGCGTTAATATGTTTTGTCTTTCTATGATACTTCAGATCCTTCATATAGGTAATGGTTGCTTGCCTTCACTAAATATAGTCACTAGTTTCAATGCACTTTTGATGACTTGCAAGTGCACAACGAAACGTCTAAGCCTTTTTGCCTCTCGAACTAAAGCAGCGCAAGCGACAAAATTTAGCTTCCATGGTTGACAAAACAATGCATTTTTGCTTTTTACTACTCCATGAGATTGCATCATTATGCAATAGGAAAACATATTCTGAAATTGATTTGCGTTCATCTGGATCGCCGCTCCAATCAGCATCAGAGTACCAAAGTAACTGCAATTCATTACTTTGGTAACATAAACACAAATCCCTAGATCCTTTCAAATACCTCAATATCCTTTTTACGACTCTACAACGAGCTTGACCAGGATTTGCTTCATATCTGCTAACTAAACCAACGACGTAGCATATCTCGGGACGTGTTCACATCATTGCGTATATTAAACTTCCAATTGCACTTGCATATGCGACATTAGACATTTTGTCATTCTCAATTGGACTATTTGGGCACATTTCCATGCTTAAGATTTCACTTTTAGCAATAGAAGTGTCAATAGGGTTACAATTTGTCATTTTAAATCATTCAAGAATATTCTTAATATATTGTTCTAGCGATAAAACAAGAATTCTTTTAGAACAAGTATGAAGTTTGCTTCACCCATGTCCTTTATTTTAAATTTAGAGGACAACCATTCTTTAATGGTGACAACATAATCAATTTTATTTCTAGCTAAAAGTATATCGTCCACATATAGGGATAATATCACAAACCGTTGATCTGAATGTTTAATATATACACAATGATCTTCATCAATCATGTTAAATCCAAAAGAAATTATGACTTGATGAAATCTTAAATACCATTATCGTGAAGATTGTTTAAGACCATATATTTACTTTTTGAGCTTGCACACTTGCGCTCTTGTCCTTTTACAACAAAACCTATTGGCTATTGTATATATATGTCTTCATTCAATTCTCAATTTAGAAAAATAGTTTCTACATCCATTTGATGTAATTATAAATCCATATGAGCAACGATAGCAAGTAATAGACGAATTGAGGCAAACCTTACAACTGGTGAAAAAGTTTCCTCATAATCTATTCCTTCTTGTTGTGTAAATCCCTTAGCTACTAAATGTGCTTTAAATATTTCAATTGATCTATCTGCCAGATGTTTGATCTTGAGAACTCATTTGTTCCCAATTGGTCTATGTCCAGGAGGTAGATCAACCAAGTCACAGACATGGTTTGATTTCATATACTTCATTTCTTCATCCATTGCTTTCAGCCAATGTTCATTAGCTGATGATGATAAAGCCTCATTAACATTACGTGGCTCATTTTCATCATGCGGAGCAATCATAAAAGCATGACCATCATTTTCAAAACGTCTTCGAGGCACACATTGATTGATGTTTCTACACAATTCTTATGTACTTGAAGCATCTATTGGAATGTCACTCCTACTAGGATCAAGAATATGAGGCAAATTTGGATTAGTCTTAACTGCATTTGAATCTAGTTCTAGGATTACATTTATGAAGAATCATCAACTTCTTAAAAAGTGAGATCTCTTATTGCTTCATTTTTGCTAGGAAACTCATTTTCTAAAAATGTGGCATCTTTTGATTCAAATTTAATAAAACTACCATCTGGTTGTTCACCAATGAACATAAACCCTTTTGAATTTTCAGAATATCTGACAAAAATATATTTCTTTCCCCTTGGTCGCAATTTCCCATATTTATTCGATGGAGAGTGAACGTATATTGCGCAACCTTAAGGGCAAAAACTTGTGAGATTGGGAATTCTCCCAGTCCATAAGGTATAAGGTGTGGAAGCTACTGATTTTGACGATATTAGATTTAGAAGATGAGTTACGGTTAGCAATGCATCTCCCCAATATGTAATTGGAAGGCTTGCTTGTGCCATCATAGACCGAACCATATCTAATAAAGTTCGATTACGCCATTTTGCAACACCATTTTGTAGCGGAGTGCCAGGGATGGTAAGCTATCTAGCAATCCCTTTTTCATCACAATATTCTTTAAATTGATCTGATAAGTACTCACGGCTTCGGTCAGTTCTCAACATTTGGACATGTTTCTCTAATTGATTGTCAAATAGAGTTACATATCTTTTAAAGCAATCAAACGCTTCATTTTTATGTGAGATCAAAAAAATATGACCAAAATGAGTAAAATCATCAATAAATGTCATGAAATATGATGCATCATGTCGCGCTCTAACACTCATTAGACCACATATGTCTTAATGTAATAATTGCAATGGATTATCAGCTCTTACAGCTATTCCGAATGGTTTTCTAGTTGTTTTTCTAGCTAGACAATGTGTACAAATAGGCAAGTTGACTTTTGCGAGTGGGCCTAAAAGGTCTTCTCTAGCAAGTCTATTCATTCGATCTTGTCCTTTATGACCTAATCTAGAATGTCATACATTTGCATCTAAATTAACACAAACTAAAGATGCAGAAATAGGAAAACAAGCATTAATATCAATTTTAAAATTGCCTTCGATGTCTAAAATAATAAAACCATAAGACAAGTATCCAAAATCATAAAGTGCAGTGTCCAAAAAACATTGTGACACCATTGTCATTGAAGTTCAAATTGAAACCTAAACTAAGAAGGACGACTACTGAAATTAATTTTCCCCTTATTTTAGAGGCGTAAAGGACACCATGTAGAAGTAGTGTGTGTAACGACCCATTTTATTAAATTTGCAGACATGGACGCCATCTCAGATCTACGTGGACGCCGCGGTAGGCTAGGACACACGGGGACTTACGTATGCTAGTTATTATGTGTTGGATACTTATTTGGTGTGAAATTTATTGAAATACATCGCATGTGTGTATGTTGCATAAAAATACGTGCGAGATTGTGTGAACTGTATTCGCCTCGATATGCGTGTCGAAGCGGGTACTGGGTAGTTGACGGGACCGAATATTAGGTCGAGGAAACTAAAAAACAACGAGATTGTGTAAATTGTATTCGCCTCGATATACGTGTCGACGCGGCCGGGTAGTCGACGGGACCGAATATTGGGTCGGGGAAACTAAAACACACAAATTAAATAAAATTGGCCAAGTAACTAATATGGAATGGGTATTAGGTGGCTAGTGACACGGCGCTACGCGTATATTGCGGTTCGGACGCGAAACTGGGCTTCGAAATGCCGAAAACACGGGCGAGTGTCTTAGCTGTGTCACATTTTGGTGTCAAGACACAAACTCAACAACACTTGTCCATATAAGTCAAACCCATCAACACTTGTCCATATAAGCCAAACCCAACAACACTTGTCCATATAAGATATTACATTTTCTCTCACCTCACCTACACCTCACTTCACACACACACACCCCATGCACACACACACACCCCAGGGAGGCCGAGAGAAAGAAGATGGAACGCGGAGAGGAGGAGAAAAAGAAGTCGGGAAAGAGAGAGAGGAGAAGGTGGAGACGTCACGATTGAGGTGAGTCATCGTTGTTGTTGTGGGTTTCGGTTTGGCCGTGGTGGCGAGATCGGGGTTCGGCCATGGAGGCCGAACCGGTCGCGGGTGGTGATGGCAGGGGGTGTCTCCCCGCCATCGAGTCCACTGGGTTTGGGTGGAGAGCAACCCCAACCCAAACCACATAAAAAAAAAAAAAAAAAAGAGAGAAAAGATGGAACGCGTGTGCACCCCCTTCATGGGCCAGGGCCCGAACGGGCCAAGCTCGGCCCATGGGCTGAACCTAGACTGTTCTAGTCCAGGGGCGGGTCGGTCCGACCCGACCCAACCCAAACAAAATTTAAAAAAAAAAAGAAAAAAGAGGAAAATAGGAGAAAAATGAACAAAAAATTTTGAAAAATTCTGGAGAAATTGGGAAAAATTATATTTCGATAAAATAAATAGAAATTGATAAACTTCTATGAAAAGGACATATGTGGGAATGTCGGACGCGATTTTTTTCGGGTTTGCCTCGAAAAGCGCGAAATGGGCAATTTAGCCTGAAAATTTTAGAAATTTGTGGTACATTGTTATGCTAACTTAAGTTATTAATAAATGGACATAGGTTGACACGGTGATCAATTGGCGACCAAGGACTCAGTGGACTTCGACCCGGGGATTTATTACGCGGTAGTGGAGCGCGTAGTGAGGTTTGTAAAACCCAATGGAAAAACTCTTGAGTATTTATTTTGCTTTGTAATTCCATTCAATTTCAGTATTTCCTTGTGGTAGTTCCTATATCTATATCTTGTCGTTGTTTGCACGGTTGCTTGAGTTACTCCCACTGGATTTTTCGTTGTGTGTCTATGCATTCTAGACCATAGCATGTGTATCAGGAGTTCTCGGTGGATAACGACCCGAGCTAAGGAACTGGCTACATATGTCGGTGCGTCGTAGGTCTACGCCGGCCACCGAAAGGGATCAGGTGATAGCTAGTTGGGTGCGCCCACTAGTGGGATCCTGGAAGGGAATCCCGAAGTATGGTTTAGTCTGACTGGAACAGGCACACACATTTGCACTTTATTGTTATCTATGCATGCGATGCCCTACTTACAGTTGTTTGTTTACATTCCGCATGTTTATTTAACAGTATTTATTGACTTCCACTTATTTATATGAATGCTCGGAGGAGTTCCTTGGGATTTTACTGACTGGACTCGTCATCCATTTTCTTCTGTGATGATTGAGTGCAGATCCGAGTACAAGTAAAGGCAAGTGGATCTTAGGCGACTACCTCTGATTGCCTACCTCTAAGGATTACTTGTACGTGTGATTATTTTGATATTTTGATTCTTTATGGAACTGGGGAGTGACATGGCATTGTACATATATACTTTACATGGTACAGTCATCTACCTTTATACATAATACTTTTCAGGGTTATTCCATAGTAGGATTTTTTAAATTAATTAATATTCCTTGCATTTAAATACAACTTCCGCTGCATATGTCATTTATACGCTGTACACACAAGTGGATGCGAATTTCGAGACAGAAAAGGACGGGCAGTGTCCGTTTGTACGTGTAGTAGGGCCGGCTGGCAAGGAGTACACGGAGACACGTCACCCCGGGGCGGCGAGGGCCGCCACTGTTGGTATCAGAGCAAAGAGGAAGTCCAAAGACAATAAAAGTTACTAAATGAACTTAGATGTGGAAACCCAAAGTTATTGCCTTAGAAATTTAGTTGGGAAGTGATGTGAGGCGGGTAGAGTTAGACTTATATGTGTGTTATATTTTCATTTTACTATATGATATACGTATATACTTCGAGACTGATCCGGAGCACATTCTCGATGAAGATTATGGACGGACAGTCTAGTACGCCTTTTTATACTGGACATACTAGTGATGCGCCTAGCGATATCCCGGTTATGGCGAGTGTGGAGGATAGACTTTCGGCCCAAGAGACACATATGGCCGATGTATTACGGCTATTACGAGAGCAGACCGCGATACTGGCGGCACTCACTTCAGCTAGATAGCCAGTAGCTGTGACCGTACCGGCGGAGACAACTGTTGTTCAAGTGGTACCCAGACACCAGTTCAGGGGATAGCGGCAGAGGCACCCATGACGACGGACCAGGTTACTGCCACTCCCACTGCTGATACTCCTACTACATCAGCATTCGTTCTGGCACCAGAGGCGAAGCTATTGAGGGAGTTTTTGAAGTTCCAACCTGGATTCTTTTATGGAAGCGGTGACCCTAAGGCTGCAGGGTGATGGATAGTGTCTCATCAGCGTTTCCATAAGCTAATGAGGAACGATGAGACTGTACAGGCACGACTCTTTGGAGCCTGTTTGAGATGGCATGCGGCAATCTGGAAGATGACATATACGGATACTCATCCGGAACCGAAGACATAGGCTGAGTTTAGGGAGCTATTCTACGATCAGTACATACCGATGGAGGTTAGGTTGAGACTGATGACGGAGTTCTTGGCCCCGCGACAGGGAAATCAGACTTTGATGCAATATATGGAGAGGTTCCGACATTTGTTTGCAGCTTCTCTCTAGATGTTGCCGGACGTAACACTTGCGATCTATTATTTCACTAGAGAGGTTGATGACAGATTGCGTCGGCGCTTGTCTCGACCGAGCCACGACTTTCCAGGAGATCTTTGACAGGGCATTGGTTCATGAGACATATATACTGTAGAGGGGCGCGACGCGTGATTGGCGGGGAGGTGCAGGCAAGGCAGAGTTCTGGGTCGACTCGAGAGCGAAGAGATCGATGGAGTGCCCTGGATAGAGGCCGAAGAGATGATAGACGAGATAGGGGCCGCCGGGACGAGTTTCAGACGATCGGGCCCGATATGAGGAGCCACAGCCTGTTCATGCTATCACCTCAGCACTAGTGGATCGACAGAGGGCACAACCACATGAGTACCGTCGGGCCGAGATCGGGGGACATGACAGGGGTCAAGTAGACCGGGGTGAGGGTCCGAGATCTGGAGACGACAGACGGGTAGACTGGAGAGCCGTTGATGTCACCGGTGTGGGCAGAGGGGACACTTGAGGACTGACAGTCGACACCACCATCGCCACGGCGAGGGTCAGACCAGGCCAGAGATAGAGCGCATGCGTTAGCACAACCAAATAGCGGGCCGACTAGGCAGCTTATTGAAGGTACATTACTTATATTTGATCGCCACATGCATGCTATGTTTGATTCTGGTAGTACTTTATCGTTTCTTGCTGGACGTATTGTTGGATTGTTAGGGTTAGTTACACAGACACTAGAGCCACATCTTGTCCTCAGTACGGCTGCTGGGGATAAGATATACCATAACCGAATATGTCAAGACGTAATGATAGAGGTGGATGGACATCAGCTACCAGCGGATCTTCGAGTATTGGAGTACTTAGAGTTTGACGCACTGCCCGGGATGGATTGGTTAGCATCCTATCATGCACGGATAAATTGTTACGGCAAGAGGATAGAGTTTCATATTCCTGGAATACCGGAGTTCGTATTCGTTGGATCGAAAATTGACTTACCCATCATGAGAGGCCGACTAGCTTTAGCGCGGGAGATGGAGGTGTTTGCGGCGATAGTTGAGCTAGAGGTTCGAACGGAGGTCCGATTGAAGACGTTCCGGTGGTTTGGGATTTTGTCGATGTATTTCTAGATTATTTACCCGGATTGTCACCTCCATGAGCTATTGAGTTCATAATCGAGCTGATACCAGGGACGTAGCCGATTGCCGGTCGACCTTACTGGATGGCACCAGCGGAGCAGGAGGAGATGAGACGACAATTGGATGAACTGTTGGAGAAGGGTTTCATTCACCCTAGTATGTCACCTTGGGGAGCTCCAAGATCTGTTTGTGAAGAAGAAGGATGGTACGATGAGGATGTGCATCGACTATAGGAAGTTGAATCGTGTAATCGAGGAACCGTTACCCACTTCCTAGGATTGATGATCTGTTTGATCACCAAGGTGTCGATTCTTCTCGAAGATTGACCTTCGCTCAGTTATCCCCAGGTTGAGGATTCGAGAAGAAGATATCCGAAAATTGCTTTCAAGGACGAGATACGGGTTATTTGAGTTCACAATCATGCCGTTTGGGCTGACGAACGCTCCAACGATTTTCATGGATCTGATGCACAGGGTCATGAGGCCGTATTTGGACAGATTCGTCATCGTATTCATCGACGATATCTTGATCTATAGCAGGACTCGTGAGGATCACGAGGGACATCTCGGGGCAGTTTTGACGGCACTAAGAGAGCACCGACTGTACGCCAAGTTTAACAAGTGTGACTTTTGGCTAAGTGCGGTGAGATTCTTAGGCCATGTCATCAGTGAGCAGGGTATCTCAGTGGATTCAGAAAAGATTAGAGCGATCATTGATTGGAAGACGTCTGAGTCTGTGGCTGATATACGGAGTTTCCTTGGACATGCCGGATACTACCGGCGATTTATGCAAGATTTTTCCTCGATCGCAGCGCCGATGACGAGACTGACTAAGAAAGACGTCATATTTGATTGGTCAGAGGAGTGTGAGCAGGCTTTTTGTGAATTGAAGCGGAGGTTGACATCTACACCAGTATTGACATTGCCGGAGTCGGGCAAGACCTTGACAGTATATATAGATTCGTCGGGTATTGGTCTTGGATGTGTGTTGATGCAAGATGGTAGACCAGTTACCTATCTTTCTAGACGGTTGAGACCTCACGAGGGGAATTATCCAGTGCAAGACCTGGAGCTTGCATGCGGTCGTCTTTGCACTGAAGGCTTGGAGGCACTATCTCTATGGAGTGGGATTCGTGTTGTATACAGATCACCAGAGTTTACTGTACATTTTCACTCAAAGGGAGCTGAATATGCGCCAGTGGAGATGGCTGGAGTTGCTGAAGGACTACGATTTCACTATTGAATATCACCCTGGCAAAGCGAACGTCGTAGCAGACACATTGAGCAGAAGTGGACTCGACAAATGATCGATCGTTATGCAACAGATGACACTTGAGCATGGCTTATTACAGGCAGCATCAGTTATGTGCATGGCCGAGTTGTCGACTATAGCGGAACAACACATTTGTTGTCAGATGAGGATACCGACCGTATCGATTGAACGGGTTGCCGAGTGTCAGAGGGCTGATGGGCTCTATGAGCGGGTCAGTGGTCTGTCACGGAATCCAGAATGCACTGATTGGGCAAAAACCACAGATCGGTGTTTTAGATACCGAGGGAGATTATGGATACATGCGGATCAGGAGATACGGGACTGGATTTTGGAGGATGCACATCGGTCTCGTTACACAGTTCATCATGGTCGAACCAAGATGTACCATGATTTGAGGCGACTATTCTGGTGGCCAGGGATGAAGGCTAACGTTGGTACGTATGTTAGGAGTTGTCACATTTACCAGCAGGTGAAGGCTAAGCACATCAAATTTGTCAAAAGCTGCGAGCTGCACATGATAGACAGAAGAAATACGCGGATAGGTATCGCGAGGGTCTGAGCTACGACGAGGGCGATATGGTGTATCTGAAGGTTTCACTTTGGAAAGGTCAACAGAGATTTCACATTAAGGGGAAACTGGCACCGAGATACATTGGGCCATACCAGATAGCACAGAGAGTAGGCACTGTTGCATATCGATTGGAGTTACCTAACGAATTAGCTGGGGTTCATCCGACATTTCTCATTTCCATGTTGAGACTTGCTAGGTCAGGGCGGAGACCGACGATTGAGTTGGGACAGGTGGAGATACAGCCTGACGTGACCTATGAGGACAGACCGATAGATATCGTCCATCGTCGAGTACAGATTCTCTAGAACAGGGAACTCGCGAAAGTCCTGGTTCGTTGGCAGCATCATAGGACGGAGGGACTCACCTGGGAGCTCGAGTCGACGATGAGGACGCGATACCCTCAGCTATTCTCTGGTATGAGACTTTAGTTATAGTTAAATTTCGGGACGAAATTTTATTTAGTTGGGAAGAAATGTAACGACCCATTTTATTAAATTTGCAGACATGGACGCCAGCTCAGATCTACGTAGACGCCGCGGTAGGCTAGGACGCACGGGGACTTAGGTATACTAGTTATTGCGTGTTGGATGCTTATTTGCGATGAAATTTATTGAAACACATCGCATGTGTGTATGTTGCATAAAAATACGAGTGAGATTGTGTGAACTGTATTTGCCTCGATATGCGTGTCGACGCGGGTATCGGGTAGTTGACGGGATCGAATATTAGGTTAGGGAAATTAAAACACAACGAGTTTGTGTAAACTGTATTCGCCTTGATATACGTGTCGACGCGAGTACCGGGTAGTCGACGGGACCGAATATTGGGTCGGGAAAACTAAAACAAATTAAATAAAATTGGCCAAGTAACTAATATGGAATGAGTATTAGTTGGCTAGTGACGCGGCGGTACGCGTATGTCGCGGTTCGAACGCGAAACCGGGCGTCGAAATGCCGAAAACATGGGCGAGTGTCTTAGTTGTGTCACATTTTGGTGTCAAGACACAAACTCCACAACACTTGTCCAAATAAGTCAAACCCAACAACACTTGTCCATATAACCCAAACCCAACAACACTTGTCCATATAAGATATTACATTTTCTCTCAACTCACATACACCTCACTTTACACACACACACCCCATGCACACACACACACCAGGGAGGCCTAGAGGAAGAAGAAGGAACACGAAGAGGAGGAGAAGAAGAAGCAGGGAAAGAGAGAGGAGAAGGTGGAGACGCACGATATAAGTGAGTCCTCGTTGTTGTTGTGGGTTTCGGTTTGGCCGTGGTGGCGAGACAGGGGTTCGGCCATGGAGTCCGAACCGGGTCACGGTGGTGATGGCGGGGGTGTCTCCCCGCCATCGAGTCCACCGGGTTGGGGTGAGAGCAACCCCAACCCAAACAACAAAAAAAAAAAAAAAAAAAAAAAAAAAAATTTGATCGAACCAATGAAATCGGTTTCGATTAGATGAAGAAGGTGTACAGCGCGCGAGCGTGCGCGTGTGTGCACCCCCTTCATGGGCCGAGCTGGACTGTTCTCGTCCAGGACTGGTCCGGTCCGACCCATTTGGGTCGACCCGACCCAAACAAAATTTAGAAAAAAAAAAAGAAAAAGAGGAAAAGGGAAGAAAATAAAAGAAAAAAATTTGGAAAAATTCCGAAAAAAATTGGGAAAAATTGGGAAAAATTATATTTCGATAAAATAAATAGAAATTGACAAAGTTCTATGAAAAGAACATATGTGGGAATGTCGGACGCGACTTTTTGTGGGGTTTTGCCTCGAAAAGCGCGAAATGGGCAATTTAGCCTAAAAATTTTAGAAATTTGTGGTACATTGTTATGCTAACTTAAGTTATTAATAAATGGACATAGGTTGACACGGTGATCAATTGGCGACCAAGGACTTAGTGGACTTGGACCCGGGGATTGATTATGGGGTATTGGAGCGCGTAGTGAGGTTTGTAAAACCCAATGGAAAAACTCTTGAGTATTTATTTTGCTTTGTAATTTCATTCAATTCCAGTATTTCCTTGTGGTAGTTCCTATATCTATATCTTGTCGTTGTTTGCACGGTTGGTTGAGTTACTCCCACCGGATTTTTCGTTGTGTGTCTATGCATTCTAGACCATAGCATGTGTATCAGGAGTTCTCGGTGGATAACGACCCGAGCTAAGGAACTGCTACATATGTCGGTGCGTCGTAGGTCTACGCCGGCCACCGAAAGGGATCACGTGATAGCTAGTTAGGTGCGCCCACTAATGGGATCCTGGAAGGGAATCCCGAAGTATGGTTTAGTATGACTGGAACAGGCACACACATTTGCACTTTATTGTTATCTATGCATGCGATGCCCTACTTACAGTTGTTTGTTTACATTCCGCATGTTTATTTAAAAGTATTTGTTGACTTCCACTTATTTATATGAATACTCGGAGGAGTTCCTTGGGATTTTACTGACTGGACTCATCATCCATTTTCTTCTTTGATGATTGAGTGCATATCCGAGTACAAGTAAAGGCAAGGGGATCTTAGGCGACTACCTCTGACTGCCTACATCTGAGGATTACTTGTACGTGTGATTATTTTGATATTTTGATTCTTTTGGGAACGGGAGTGACATGACATTGTACATAGATATTTTACATGACATGGTACAGTCGTCTACCTTTATACATAATACTTTTCAGGGTTATTCCACAGTAGGATTTGTTAAATTGATTAATATTCCTTGCATTTAAATACAACTTCCGCTGCATATGTCATTTATACGCTGTACATACAAGTGGATGCGAATTTCGAGACATGAAAAGGACGGGCAGGTGCCGTACACATGTAGTAGGGCATGCAGGCAAGGAGTACACGAAGACACGTCACCTCGGGGCGGCGAGGGCCGCCACAGTGTGCACCCATTGCGTAGCTTTAATTAACAGGTGCCAATTCCTCGAACAGCTACACGCGCATTATTTCCAACATATATCCACTGTGCTCCTATTGAAATGCGGCGATACTCAATGAAAGCCCAGCGATTTTTCGCTACATGGTTTGTTGCTCCTGAATCAAAAAGCCACAAAGGATTAGACTTAAAAAATTAAGCATTGCTAATCGTAAAGCAATCGTGAGATGCATTAAAAGAAAATACCTTATATTTTCTTGGTTCAGGACATTCCCTTGCAAAATGTCCTTTTTGTCCACATTTGTGAGATGTCATCTCTTTCTTGTCCTTCTTTTTGCGACCTCTCTTGCCTCGCTTGTGATTGGCATTTTTTGATCTGAAAGGGTGATCTACAATGTGTTTGCCTTTCGTAGCTGCTGACTTTCCTTTAGGTATAAAGGAAGTACTTTTGGAGCTAGCATGCACAATCATTACCTGAGTTGAAGTCTTAGATGCGTCCAAGTGCTCGACTTCCAACTCCGCATGACGAGCAATATCATTAAAAGTCTTGATATTCTCATTATGGGTCACTGCATTTTTCATGTGCTCCTAGTTTTAAGGAAGCAATCAGATGACTGCTTGAATTTATTGTTCATCGGACTGAACATGACAAGCATAATTCAGTTCACGTATTATATTTGACATCTCTCTCAGATGTTGTTTAATCGAGTGATGCTGACATTTGACATGTTTCAAATTTGATAGTGAGTTGACGTTTGACATATTTTAAAACTGCTCAAACTCGGATATCGGATCATCTTGCATGCAGCTTAGCAACGTGATGCAAGCAATGTTGTTTTTAAGGTTACAAAGTTGAAATGCATCACGATACCTACGATGTTAAGTACTCGTACCCTCTTCGAGTTTCAGGATCATGTTTTCAAAAGTCTCCAAGACTACTTGCTCTTCTAAGATATATTGCACATTTCGATGTCATATATCAAAATTGTCCCCATTGAGCTTTTCGCCCTTGTTCACCTCAGTAATGATACTTTGTCACTGAAGCCATGGATTCTAATGACAAAATCATTCATCAGTTAGATTATTCAACCAAAATAATCTTTCACTTATTTGCCACTGAATTCATTTAAAATAATTAATAATTATTTAGGGGTACAAGATCGAGAGCTTGCTATGCTAATAATCATCACTTACAAGCCCAAAAATATATTATTAATATTTCAAATAATTTGCGCAATTAATTTCCCACTTAAAATGCATTTAGAAAAATGATTAATAAAATATAGCATAATATAATCATAACAACGAAAAAAAAAGAAATGCATGCCTCGTGTACTCCTTTTTGGAGGAAAATAGTATAAGACATCGCTCCGGCCTTACTTCTTGGATAATAGGGGATCCTTAGTTTGTCGAAAGTAAGAGTGAAGAGTCGACGTTCACCATAGAACATAAAGCATAGCTTTTCTTATTCCTCGGTGATTAGAACCCTAAATTTCTTTCCAAAAGGCGTTGATTTGCATTTATAAGTTCATAAGAAAATTTCCAAAAATTATTAAGAGAAATTTCCTTCTTGATGAACTCCACCATGGGTTTCCAAGAAATATTGAGGGAGCTAAGAAGCATCGAACCTCTATTATTGTGGCTTACGTAAAACCCATTGTCCTTTAATAAGTTGTACATTTTCTTAAATGTACCTATATGTTGAATGATTGAGTGAGTAGGATACTTTTTGTAATTTTGAAGCGCCTTATATGGATTGTCACTTCCAGAATCTCGCCACTCATATTCACGAGCCATTTTCTGTTAAAAAAATGTTTTGGTTATAATATATACTACTAATTTTTATTTTTCAAAAACAATTGTGACATAAAAACCAAGAAAATTTATTTTATACTAGTTTATTTTTTAAAGAAATAAACTTACCACAATTTATATTTATATATATCAATGCAATTTGGTTTCTTTTCTAATTATTATAAAAGAAACTTATAAGTCGACTGTAGAAAACATGATATAAAGGATTCTTAAATCTATTTGCTAGATTTTAGTTGACCAACACTCAACTATGAAACGTAACATGATCTTTATAAAAGATTTTATATTATAAATATAAGTCGACTTATATTTTTCTATTTTCAATTTGTAAGCTTTCAAATTGGCCAGCTGTAAACTGTGAAACATAACAAAAAAATGGTCGACTATAACAGATGCTAGTTTGGTTATTTAAAAAAAATTGTTTACTAAGTCAAAATAGTTTTGCTATTAATATGAATCAAAGTCACACACCTTCGTCTTCCTTGTCCATAATGAACCTATGGTTGACCAGATATGAAAAACCAAGAAACGCAAATAATGAATTCATAACTTTAACTTCGACCACCATGAGACCCAAAGCACTGGCTAAAGGCATCTGCACAATCGGCTTACTCCAGCGAGCACTCCAATGAGTGTAGCGACGACGGTCGTCGCCAGATTCCATTGAAAAATCTATAAAACCATCACTTTACATTATGATTTTCTTGATTTATTTTGGCCTTTTAACAAGTAAAAGTCACCGAATTTTGGGTTCATTGAGATGGAACCACAAGGGCGAACACCCCAGTAGGTGTGCCGACTTCGATCGCGATTAGATTCGGATGACATCACCGGAATCCATGAAACCCCAATTTTTCTTTTAATAAAAAACAAAATTAAAATAAATAACTCTAAAAAATAGATTTAAAAAGTATTCCAACCCAACTCAGCGAAAAACTCCAAAATCATCTAGGTGTGTAGGATATTAATCACTTAATTGCTCTGATTCCAATGAAGGTTTTGATCTGAATAGGAATTAAAAGTATTAGTGGAAGAGTACTTTTGTCCTATTTCTTGTTGTGTGGTCTCTGGTCATTTCCATAGCTAAAAAGTATTGGAGAAGCACTACGGGAGAACTCTTTTCACACAATTGCAAAAGCCTTGAAATCATAAATCACACTACGTTATTTATTATCCTATCAATCTTGGTACTTCCCAAGAAATCAGGATTGTTGGGATTTAGAGATATTTATTAGTTATCAAAACAATATTTTTTCATCTATGTTAAACGTGGCCACGTGGTCAACAGTTTCAGAACTAGCACCGAGATTACGAGGAGCATGCACGAGTTCGAGAGACATTTGGCAAATGATTGAGTCTTTTCAGAAAGTATTCGAATTGGGGGAGTAAACTACAGGCTATATAATCCTGTAGCGAGCTACCAATCTTAACAACATCAGCAACGGGATGGTGGTGATGATATTTTATTTTATTTAGTTAGGAATATGAATTGTATATAATTTGGATTTAAATAGAAGTGATATTATTATTACCCATAAAAATAGAAATTTTATGATAGATAAGAATTGTTATACCCTATTTGACTAAACCTAGATTGTGTATGCACTAGAGGAGTTTAGAGGGGATTGATTGATTTGTGTTAGACATTATAATATATAGAAGATGGAAATAAAAGTCCAAGATAAACAAGGCAGATTTCTAAGAATCTCATTATACCAAAATTATTGATCAAATATTTTATATTATATTATATAATATGAGAAAATAACTTATGCCTCAAGTAAAGGAGGAAAAAAGAAATTAGTCAATGAATTTTACTAAATTGGAAAGAATACTTCCTTAACTATAGTGAAAGTGCGAAAGCTAACAAAAGTTTTTAAATGAAATAAAAAATAGAGAGACCCACATATTCCAAAGGAAATTGAGCAAGGAGTCTAGTGGTGGGAACAAAATGAGAAAAATTCCTATAAGAAGAATAACAAATTTCAAAGGAAATGGAGTAAGAAACTGTAGGAATATAATATAAAGAAAAAAATGAATATATAGAAGAAAAAATGAAAGGAAGAGAGATATAAAAAATAGAACGATATTTATGAAAAACTATTCAAATAAAAGATTTAGCTTGAGAGCTTATAGCTAAGTTAAATGAAGTGTATGTTTTTATACCAACATTCCAACAAATGAAAATAAAATGATAATTACTGGTGATTAAAAATACCTATCGACTTTGATTATGGTGGTATTTTAAAGATTATTTGAAAATGATATTGATTTAGTGATTTTTATATCTTGTGATTTTATATTAGTCATCGTAAGCTTGATGCTTGCAAATGGAGATTGAGAAATTCTATATAGTGATTCGACCTTGGTAATTGATTTAACTTTGAATTATGAGGTATATTGCATAACTCGAAGGTTGAATTATTAAATAAGGGGCTATTCTTTAAATCTTTTTATTCTATCATGATTTTTATTTTTATGAGGGTAATATGTTTATATTTAATGATCACTTCTATTTAAGAATAAGTGTAAGTCATTATGAAATCAGAACGAGGGATGAAAATAGAATGTAATTAAGAGTATTCCTTTGCTCGAGACAACAAAATGCTGAGTTTGGAGGTATTTGATAAGTCAATAATTAAATAGTATTTTATAGTATATTTGAGGGTAATTTTAAATGTAAAAGGCTATATTACTCTAGTTTATCTTGTTTTTGTCATTCTACGATATAATTAGAGTATATGAAGACATGGATGAAAAATGGAAAAAAAATGAAGGATTTAACAGAGTGGAAGAAATACACTACGAATCACCAATGAATCAAGAATCAAATATAATTCATTTATGGCAATTTGGTAGTGATTCATGATTTACATGTAAATCGCTAGACAAATTATTAGAGCATAAAGGCATTTTTCCAGGAATTTAGCTAGTTATTTGAGTTATAAGTGGAATCCGTGACCAATCGCTTGACACGATTTCAAGAATATTAGATAACTATGAAGAGTTTGAGTTAGTTCGGGATATATACTAGCTTGAATACTATATATATGACCCTAGGTCTATAAAATCAATTACCCTTGAGTACATATATCAATATTTCATTGCTCTTAGAGCCATATTTTATTATTTTCATATTTATTTACTTTTTAAATTTATTGTTCATTGCTTTTGGAGACGATTTGAAGATTCAAAGTATTTATTCAGAAGTACTTATCTGTCTTTTATGAATATGAGTACGTAGTTTATTAATCATATCTTTATTTCGATGAGTGAGTTAGTAGTTTTTAGGGCTACGAAATCTGTCTATTATTTACTTTATTTCTATGTTTATTATGAATATGAGTGAGTAATTTATTAATCTAAACAAAGTTCGAACATGGACTTGATATGTTGTGTGATGTAGTCATGATCAGATGATTTGTACTTAATGCTTTAAACCAATTGTATTCTTTAATTCGCTAATTTAATATATTATTATTTACGGATTATAATTATGAAACTTTGTATTGCATGCATAGTCAAGAATGCATATTGTTATGTTTGGATTCATTATCTACTTTAAAGTAGTAACTAGGATAGTTTAAAAGGTCTTTTACCATTTAGATCTCTAAGGTGGGTCAAGATCTACCTTTAATATTAAAGTGGCTTTTCGAAGGTACTAGGCTTAGTAGTTCGAAGTGTTCATGGAACGTAATGCAATTTTACTACTTAAAGTTAATTTCTTTGAGATTCGAAAGATTAATTCAATAAAATTAGAATGTAGCTTTTTAATTGATATAAGAAAAACCGATGGCTTAATAAGGGTTGTCTACTTACTTATGATTAGAGTTCATTGATTTAGAATACTTTACAAAGAGATTAAAATATGCTTATGACTAAGATTTAAGTGATATGTTTAGATGTAAAATAGATTAATGTTTCATTGTTCTCGATGTTTGTTTAGATGTCTATTTTTCTATTGAATTGAATTGATTTAAATTAAGTTAGTTTAATTAGTTTAACTAATTATTATAGTTCGGATTTGTGATTTTTACTTAAATTAATGAAATAAAAATAAAAAATAATGAAAAAAAACCTTGGAAAACCTTTTTCCTAAAGAAGTTTTCTAAATAATATGGATATATAGGAAACTTATTGTACCCACTCAACAAGTGCCACCGAGGGACTTTAAGGCACAAAATGGGACAAAGCACCTTCTCGCACAATCTTGCGCTAGCTTACCATAGTAGGTAGCACTCTCAGTACTACAGTATCAGTATTAGCAGACTGAAAGTAGAGGTAAAGGCGGATGTAGTACTAAGGGACAAAGACATGGAATGGAAAGGGGCAAGCACATAGGTTGACTAAGATAAAATGACAAAGGTCTCCACAAGGGTTAAGGCCACACAAAACTTGTTTTCAGTGCAGACATGCATAACACTTCAAGAATAGCTATCTATAGTTAGGCAAGGCACAACCACATCAGGACCGAGAGCGAGTTCAGGCCATTGCCACGCCAGATCTAGATGAATCACGTAATCTCATCAAGGGCACGATTTACATTTCATAGATTCATCCATACTATGATTAATTCTTGTTCCTCAGTGTCGTTTATTTCCAGTCACATGGTGGATGAGTTAAGATTGAGACATATTAGACTTATTGAACCTTAATCTTAAGCATAGCTATTGGGGACAAGATATATCCTAACCTACTATGTGTGTATTACACCATAGAGATAGATGGACATGAGCTACCAGCAGATCTTCAAATAGAGGTGGCAATTTAGTGTCCGAACCCGCTGGCGTAGTTTTGTCCTGCCCGAAGTAAAAAGGGTTCGGACAATGTCTTAACAAATCCTGGTAGGGTATCGACAAAGTCGTCTTGTCCAAATTTAAAACTAGGCCATGTCTAGACAAGGCTCAGAAACTCTGGACCCGACCTGAACCTAGTTCTGATTTTAAACAAAGTTAAAATATCTTTGATAAAAAAGGTATATTAGACACTTAGTACTTATAAAATAGATTAACAAACATCATACTATTTTAATACACATAGGGATTAATGTACTAAATATATCTTTGATTTTATAATAAATTAAATCTTAGTTTTTTCATACTTAAACATTTGTTTTTTGACATTAAATATTTAATTACATGAATTATTTATAATAATGTTACATTGATTTATAGTTTGTAATACTTGTATAGACTTTAAAGTCACGTTTTCAAATTACATTATATGGGATTATAATATATGCATATTTTAACATTTGAAAAAGCTTTTAAAATAAGAGTTAGTTTTGAAAATTGCGACAAATTCGGAGAATCGGACAACCCAAATTTTAAGCAAAATAGGTATGGACAAGCTAGTTTAGTCCAAATTTAAAATCGAGTCGGGTCAGAACAATGAATATAGTTCTTTATAGTAGGGATTGTCGAGACCCAGACCTATTTAGACTTGAGTTTCTACCACCCCTATCTTCTAGTATTGGAGTTCCTACAGTATGATGCCCTATTGGTCTGGATTGGTTAGCCGCATATCACGCGCACCTAGACTATGCTCATAAGGTTTTCACAATTTGGCTTCTAGGGCGAGCATGATTAAGTCTTGAATAGACTTCAACTACGTTATCAATTACAAGAGGCAGATTAGCTACGAGTATATATGTTGAGCCATTTTCTAGTGTATTAAGTACAATGAAAAGGTAAGAAGTTAGGATTGAGGAGGTACTAGTGATTTTTGAGTTTCCAGAAGGTTTCTCGATGATTAACCAGGGTTACAATCGCCTAGAGAGATTGAATTATTTAAGAATTTGTCTTGAGGACCAAACCTATATCGATACTCCCGTATAGGATGGCTCAAAAGGGCTAGAGGAGCTGATGACCAAATTGATGAGTTGTTGCACTTGGGATTCATTCATCCAAGCATGTCACAGTGGGGCGTGCCTATATCGTTCGTCAACTATGATTCGCAAAGAAAAAAAAAATGACAGCTTGAGAATATGTATTTACTTGAGACAACTCATTTGGGTCATAGTGAAGAACAAGTATCCACTCCTATGCATAGATGACTTGTTTGACCAGTTGATGGGGCGCACAATGGTCCTCGAAAAATAGCTTCAGTTTAGGCTATCATCAGTTGAGGAACAGAAATAAGGATAGGGATAAGAAAACTTTTAATACCAGATACGACTACTACTAGTTCATTGTCATACCGTTTGGGTTGACGAATGTGCATGTAATGTTTAAGAATCTCGTGCATCGAGTACTGCAGGCTTATTTTAAGAGATTTGTGATTGTATTTAGAGACAACATTTTAATCTACTCCAAGACTCATGAGGACCACGCGGGACATCATCGGATGATTTTACAAACTTTGAGCGAGCACCGATTGTATGCCAAGTAGAGCTAGAATCGACTCTTATTATGCTCTATTGTCCTTCTTACCTCATCCCATTTAAATTTCATGGCCTTCCACCTCTCTTTTAGATCGCGAGAAAGGAAAATCGATAGTGTGAAGTCTCTTATAATGTATAAGAGTCTTGCATACTCATACTACTATATTTATCTTTAGTTTGTGGAAAACTTAAAATTGGGTTGTAACTTAAAACATTTTATTGGGTAGTTTGAACCCCTTTCACCCTAGCATGAACCATTTGAGAGTTTTTTGGGAGTATTTGGAAGCTTTCAATGTTTGAAGCTTTTTGAAAAGATTTGAACTTGTTTTAAGGATTCATGGACCCATAAATGGATTTTATAGTTTTTACATCGGGATTATATCTATTTATCTTCTGCACTTGTTATCCATGTGTCTTGTATATGATATTCTGTAAGTTGAAATAGTCGTTTCAGACCATTAAATGAGCCTGGTTCAGGTATTGGGTTTGGGTCTAGGGACCCGACCATAGTTTAGGTGAGGTTCGTCACAGTTGGAATTAAGGCCATTGGGATTAGAACCTAGGTAAACATTAGGTTAGTGAAACCTAAGTATGTAGAGCCTTTAAATGTAAATGTAAAGTTTAAGTCGAACAAATCAATGGTATAGGACACTTATTCAAGTTTACTTAATGTGCACAAATGACCAATCCTAGGATGGGATGAAATTGAAAGCAAGAAATAAAGCATTAGTATAATGTTATTTGCTTTCTGTTGTAATCTATAACATTTTGATGTTCATGCCTTCATTCTTTCCTTGTTAGACTAATCCTTTTTTGTTGCTCCACAGTGCACCATGAGCAACCACGGAGGGAATTTCTATAACCAGAGGGAAACTTAAGAAAGAAAAGAAAGGCAATAGCGCAGTCAAATACAACATCACATATCTATTATTACTGAGACACACAAGAAGGCCATTCATGACATGACATCCGCACAACATCATAGGTTTGCTAATCTAGCCTACTACCAAGAAAGAACATTGCATGTATTATGTAATTATTGCACCATCAAGGAAATGTTAGGGTTAGCCGAGCAGGCACCCGGGGGGCAAGGCCTAAACCTTCACTAACACCTATGCACGAGGACCATCCTTTGGAGGAGGGAGTTGATTCAGTCATTGTTGCAGTTGATGCGACTATGCTAATAGTAAATGGAGTTATTAAGGCATCACAGAGTGGTAGGATACCAAAAAAGTTCATAAAATCTGATGTACCTCATTTCTTTGAAGACCCAGATCCTATTGAGGTAGAGGCATGGATATTGAACATGGACAAGGTAGATATATTTAGGGCGTTAAAGAGAAGACTATACTACCATTTGTGAAATTCTTACTAGAACGCAAGGCGAATAAGTTGTGGTTTTTTATTTTAAAGACACGAGGGCCAAATATTTATTGGCCATAGTTTAAACGTTTAATCTATGATGAGTGGTTCCGGAGACCATCAAGGCAGACAAGATCAGGGAGTTCCTTGCCTTGGTACAAGGCAACATGATCATGACCGATTACGCGTCTAGATTGGATGAGCTGGTCGTATTCGCAAATGAGTATGTTCCATTGGAGGAGACTCGTAGGAGACGATTCATCAATGGGTTGAGGAGAGACATGCCCGATATAGTGGCAGAATTGGATCAAAGACATACCAACTAGCTTATAATCTGGCACTTGCGTGAGAGTCCGCGCTTCGTGATAATGATATACAATATTAGGCAGGGTCCAATCGGTATAGCCAAGGAAAGCGTAGTCTCAAAAACTATCAGCAAATTCATGGATGGAAGTTCAAGAAGTCACGATTTGGAGGATCATATGGTGGCCATACACCCTCTGGTGTAGCTTCGAGGGCACAACACACTCCAATGAGGACTACAAGACATTCACATGTCCTCGTACCCTTGGATACTCAAAATATGACATTTATGCCATCATGTCCTTCACAATAGCCATAACAAAAAGAGGGGCAAATAGTCGAGGCCGAGTGCATCTGCGAGTGTCGCGCAACCACCTCCGACTTGCCAGAATTCACATATAATATGTTTCCTGTTTGGGGTTGCAGGTCATTATAAGATTAGATGACCGCACACCATCTAATGGGAGTGTAACTCCAGTTGCCTGAGAATGAGTCCATGTAGTAGTTGAGCAGGTCCAAGAAATCCCACGAAGGGTAGTTCCAGGTATGGGCTCCTATTTGATAACGAGACTAAAATGCATAATTTGATTTGAGATCTATCATTTTACTCGTATTGTAAGACAACATTTGGTATTTAAAAAATATACTACCACCGATGAAATTGTACAATCTCACAAGTAGTGAGCTGAATACAAAAACTAGGATTCTCCAAAATAAGAATATATTGAAATGACCATTAAGTGCATGGCGAATAAAACGACGATTGAAATGTTGGAGAATAAATTGAGAGAACGTAATAAGTATACATAGTGGTTTCAATTTAAAAGGGATGAACACTATGGAAGGTGCGCATCAAGGATAGTCAAGTTACTGAAATTGGAGATTCCAAAACATTAAAACTTCTCTAAAAATAAGTGTACTATACCTGACAATAGTAAAATATATAAATGAATCAACTTAGTATGGCTTGAAGAGAATATCTTTTGGGCTAGTAATACTAAATTGAATCAAATGACAATGAACTCAACGATAGAAAAATTTTAAAATTGGGGATTCCTAACTAAAAGTATGTACTTGGCATGATTGTCCGGTGTTGGAGACAATTGGAACCGAAATTTATTAGGAAGGGACGATTGAATGAAAACAACGTTGAGAAGTAAATAATATAGCTAGTGCTACTTTACCAAAATCAATGATGAGTGAATTCTTAAATTAGGGGATCCCAAGATAGGAGTGAATTCTAGAAAGACAAATAAGTAGGTGGTATAATGAATTGCGAATCAAAGAGAAATAGTAATGATAAGTCGCAAATTGTGCTATATTTCAGTGTGATATTACTATAAATTTCAAAACTTTTATCTCCATTTATACTCTTAAACTTATTTTTTTGTTTTTAAGATAAACAAAGGTTGTTAGAGACAAATAAATGATTTCCCACAAAAATACTAGTTAAAAAGCTGAAAAAAGGCCCAACGCCTTTAGGTGTAAAGAAATCACCATGGAATCGCTGGATGAAACCTGACCATATTGCTGAAAACTCACAAGAAATATTGCGGATGAAACATTATGAAGATCCAATAGGAAGCCAGAGCTCGAATTCTAAGAAAAACCCGCTGCCTTCGCATCAATGTAATACACATGCACGATGTTGGGCTCATATTGGGATAAAAACAAAATAGAAAATAGAGTATCGTAGTGCCTCCTCAATGATTCCTAGTGCCTAGGATTTTTAAACGTATGGTGCTCGAGAAAATCGAAGTTAGGCAGTTTCCAATTCTACCGTTATACAAGATTTGGTATTAGATTCTCTCTTCTCACACTCCTACTATAAATAAGAAGCCCTAGAAAAACTTGAGATGTAACGACCCAAATTAATTAAACCAGGATTAACATTAATCTTGGGGATTAACGATCGTAATTCGGGTGTTACATGGACAACTCGATTAGCTTGGACATGAGAACCGATGAAATATGTTATTTATGGAATAGTGGTTGTGTATATGTGGCGTTTAAACTATTATTATATTGCACCACATTTATGTATGTTGAATAACAATATTATGCAAGGGTGTGTCACAGGTAGTTGCCTCAAAGTGCGTGTCAACACGTGTGTCGGGTAGGCAAACTATGGGTATTCTAGGAAACTAGAATAATCCATGTCACGATGAATAGTAAATATATTAAATGGGTAATGTGACTATAGGTTAAGTTAATTCAAAATTAAAACAATAGGCTATGACGTACATCAAAATGCGTGCCGAGACACGCAACACTGAGTGTCGGGTATCAAGGTTAGTGGGACCACAAGTTGATAATTTTTTGTGACTAAAAACACTTACCATAGGTATTATGTGGGCCAAAGCTAAGGTGAATAAATTGAATAAATCAAGGCCTATAGTTTGGTTAAATTAATTGGGAACTATAGGATTTTTCTAGAGATGTGCACAGAGACATCTAGGAACCAGATGAGTAGGAAATTAGTGTCATATGAGGAGAGTTAGTGGAAGTGAGTGGGCTACGTGACTGAATGTGGACCATTAGATAATCCTCGGGATACGTAAATGCATGAGGATGAAGGCCTAGGAATTAATCTCCGAGTGATATATATGATAAGTTTGATCAACACATGCAAATGAACCAAATCAACTACATTTGATAGGGAAGAAAAAAAAACTGCAGGAATTGGAATTTAACCAACTCGGTGCTCAATTAGAGGATTAAAACCTAGTTAATCATCTTCTCCATCATCTCCTCTATCTAATGAACCCATTTTTGGGATTTTTGATGGAAAATCAAAATTAAGGGTTAGATCCCTGGCTTTTGGTGATATTTTGATGAATTATATGTTAAATGATCATTTCCAATTGGGAATTATCAATAGTTATGATGAGATTAGGTTCTTGGACAATTTGGGAAAAATAGTTGATTTTATGAAAGTAATTAATTTGATCAAATTGATGTTCTGAGTTGAGGTAAATGATGTTTTAAGATTAATGTGATGTAGAGAAGGTGTAAAACTAGTTTAGGTAGCCAAATTGGAGGAGAAAGACATAATTCTCAATTTGAGAATTATGTCCCAGAGGCTAGGTAGCGGGTTACCTAAGGAGGATAACGCGCTAATTATTCTGGGTGTCCTGTTGTTCTTCAGGATGAAGAACAGTAGCGCACTACATCATTCATCTAGCTCGCATCCACTACATAGCGCACTACACCAAGCCTATAGCGCTCTAACTACAGATCAAAAAGGGAAATTAAAGGTTGTTTTGAAAAATTTTCACTTAGTACATATATAAACACTGGGGAATGACCTGAAACTATAAAATTAGACTTTAAGAACTTAGGGGACCGTAGCTTGGTGTCGGGGAGCTATCGGGTCGGATACGGGAGTCCGAGGAAGTCAGAGCGCGAATTGAGGAGCGTGAATCCATTGGAATGCCTCACAGGATTCATGGTTTGGTTTATCGATATAGTATTACATGTGCAACTGCTAGTGGGCACACATATGATTTTGACTCCTATTTCGGTTTGCGTATATATTGGTTGTGGGTAAATCACTTGCATGGGTTACTTGTGATAGTGCTCGTGTTGATGACAGTAGAATATATCTACAACCGTAGGGAGGGATTAGGGTGAACCTGATGTGTAACAGTGCCGGGAAGGGACCATGCCGTTTACTGAAGTTGAGGTTTAGTCACTGTAAGCCTGTAGGTATATGTGTGGTTCCCATTCGACTTATCGATTACTGACTGATGTTGGTCAGGGTTTTCTTGTGATTATATGGATGTTTAGTAATTTATGCTTTATTTCAGAACTTGTTTAGTTGGTATATGCTGTTATTTATTTCACGCTACTGATTTTGCTTGTCGTGTTCTAGCTACATTCATGGGAATATGACGTATTGTTGTCAGAAGTTTTATTTGCATCTCTCGTAGTTTGTAGTTTTATTTCATGAATATTATGTGGACTTCTATTGGGATTTTACTCACTCGACTCATCACTATATTTGTTGGGTGATTGAGTGCAGATCCTTCGACGAGCAAGGGCAAAGGCAAGGGCAAGGGCAAGGAGGTACTGGGCGACTACCTCTTAGATAGTAAAGCCAGCTCATGTGTGATTACATTATGTATTTATTTTACGTTTGTAGGGTTTTGGGAACTGTATAACACTGATTACATGTATATAAATCTTTTGTTTATCTCGCCTTGATATATACATGTTATTTTTTGCTGGATTTTCCACTACTTATGATTGTTAAATACTACATAACTTACTTGATTTAAGACTTCCGCTGTAAAATTGTAATACAATTGGATATATTGATTAACTGGCTAATGGAATCGTTTATATTATATGGAAATTAATTTGCTAAGTTAGGGTTAAATGAAAAAGTGTAAGTAGCCAAGTAGGTCGCGGGACGTCAAGGATAATCGAGCCATGACGTGGAAAAGCTTAGTGACGTGGGATGCAACGTGATGGGTAGCAAAGCAGCCTAGAATTTGGGGCCGCTACATGAGAGATTATTAGAGACTTTTAGACATCTTTTCTATTTAAAAACTTTTTTTGAGAGAAGAACATATTGTTCATTCTTTGTAAGTCTCTAACTTCAATTTTTGAGATTTTGCACTATTTTCTATTATTTGAATAAAGAGCATTGTTGATTTCATGCCAACAAGTGGCCAAGTTCTATGTTTTAGACCAAGGTGATTGAGTTCTAGGGATTTTTAGGATTCGGGAGGTTTTGGCGCTTTCAATTCTAATATTTTTGAATTATGATTTTCATATTCTTAATTGCATTCTTGTTAAGAGGTTTTTAACTACTGCTTTGAACCTTAAGTGTTTCCCTTATCATTGTGTAAGTGCACCTGCACTTCGATTTCATTCAAAAACTATTGCCAGTGATCCTACTACCGCTCGATAAGGGGAATCACGTTAGATGGCATTAAGGCCTTGTCTGTTGGCAATTGATGTGCCTTTACATTTTTAAGATATGAGAACAATATCAATGTATTATAATTTCCATGTGACAGGTGGAAGAATTTGATGCTAGTTATTACTGATGATTGGTGTTCTCATAAAGTGTAATGCTGCTAGTTTGTTGAGAATTTGTGGAGCACTCGAGATTTTAAAGGTCTAGTAAATATGTGGTTATGTCGCACGTTCCCTCCAGTGATATGAGGAGAACAAGGTGATGAGAGTCACTATAAGTGTATTTATGAAAATTGTTACCAAAGACATCTTTTAAAAAACTGATGAACGAATCCGATCACTTGAATTTTAATTCATACTTTGGTCTACCAATTATTGATTTCCATTTTCTAAGCGATTAAGTTTTGTTTTCCTCGCATTTAATTCTTATTTCAATTAAGTTTTTGTTTTAAAAAAACCCCATTTTTCCCAAAGCCTAAAAAGGAACAACCTAATTCCTGTGGATTTGACCCCGCTTACTACTACTACAAATCAATAATAGCCCAGTATTTGGGACAATTATCGACATCAGCTTTTGGCACCGTTGCCAGGGAATGGTTCTAAATTGTTTTTTTAGTTTTTTTTATTTTTTGTAATGGTTGCAGGTCATCAATGTTCACTTTTGCACATTCTTTGTTTCCATTCAATTCGAAAGTTGATCAGACATTTAGAAAGAGGAACGTAGATAACAAAAAGAGAGAAAGGATGTAGGTAACTATAAAAGAAAAAAGGATTAGATTAGAATCTTCTCGTTGCGCGTGATGCTGGGCAACAACAAGTAGGAATAAAGGCATAAGAGAGAGCTCACATTTAGGAAAGCAAACCAACATTGTAAAGGGTCGTTACCTTTACATATTGAGAATCTAGCTGCCACTGGTATATTTGAGTTAAACTCAGGGTTGATACATTAATTACCTAATTTTCATAGGAAAGAGAATGAGGGTCTTTAGAAGTTCCTCATAGAATGTGAGTTGGTGGTAGAAGGCATGAAGCCTGCTACAATTGATGCTGACTTAGTGAAACTGAAGGCATTTTCCTTTTGTCTCAAAGAAGTTGCGCAGTATTGGTTGTTTCAGTTGCCAGTTAACAATCAATAATTAGACATGTTTATACTTTATTTTTGGTTTATTTTAGCTGTAAAAGACTATATTACACTGGGTTTTCTCTTATTTTTTGTTATTTTAGGTCATAAATAGAAAATATGAAGAAATGAACAAAAAAGAAAGATTATGAAATAATTAATCAAGTTGAAAGAGTATGCAAAGAATCAACACCAAAAAACCAAAGGAAGAACTGGAAAATTGAAAAGCAATTCCAAATCACAGATGAAATCGGTGAATCTAAAGAGCTTCAAATTATGGATTTTCCCAACGATTCCTTTCACACATATATTGCTGAGAATCGCTGCAACGGATTTCGAGAATTTCAGATAACTACGAGTTGCTTGAATTATTTTGATATGTTTACTACCTCTAATACTATAACTACAAACCTGGGGTTTTGAAATTAATTGCCTATAGGTACTTAGATCAATATTTCATTGCTCTAGGAGCCATCTTTTATTGTTTTAGTTATTTGCATTATTGTTCTTTACTTTTAGAGAAATTTGAAGATTTAATTTATTTGTTCCAGATGTATTTGTCTATGTCTTTTATTTATATTATTGCAATTTTATTTATGATTATGTGTGATTAGTTATTTAATTCAAATAAAGTCCAAACGTGAGCTAGATTTGTTTTACAATGTAGTTATGATGAGAATATTATGTGCTTAATGCTTTATACCAATTGTATTAATTGATTCACTGATTTAATAGGTTATTCTATATTAATTTTAGACATGATCTTTGTACTGCATGCATAGTATAGAATGTGTATTGTGATATTTGGTTTCATTATCTATTTGAAGTGGTAACTAGGATTGTTTGAAAGAAAAACAACATTAAGATGTCTGAAGTAAATTTGAGATCCAAATCCAATGTTGATTTGGCTTTCCGAAGAGATTAGTTTAGTAGTTCGAAATTCTCATAAAGTTTAATGCGATTTTACTGTGAGAAGTTAATGACTTTATGTATTAAATGGGGTTGTTTCAATAAATTTATAATGTGGCTTTTCTACTGGTATAAGGAAAATTAATGGCAGGCTAAAGGTTCTTTACTTACTTATGATTACGGTTTAATGATCTATCTTACTTTATAAAGTATGTTCATGACTATATGAAATGTAATTACATGTTGAGAATGCATAACGAATTTATATTTTATTTTTTGAAATGATTTGTTTAGATATTTATTTACTATTGAATTGAATCTATTTGATTGATTATGAATTTGGATTGTTTTAGTTATATTAATATAGTTATATAAGTATTATTATATTATAGTTAATGACTAGTTAGTTTAATTACTATGTTTAAGTAAAGTAAAGTAAAATAATACAAACCTTTAAAAGTCCTTTTTATTAGAAAAGATTGATAAATCCCTGTGGAGACGATTCACACTTATCATTACTACAAAATATTTAAAGTATAATGACAAGTGAATAATTAGACATGTTTATATTATAATTTAGGTTTCTTTTATGCATAAATGATGATATTACTCTAGGTATTCTCTTGTTTTTGTGATTTCAATATTTAAATAGGAAAATGAACAAATGGATGAAAAGAGGGAGAAGAGCAAAACAGTCAACTGGAGAAGAAGTCAAGCGATTAGCCAGCGATTTGTAATTACACTAGAAATTGCCACTAAAATCAGCAACATGAAAAGTGACAGCGAATCTATAACGAATTGGAGAATAAACTGGAAATCGCCAGCTGAATCGGTGGAGCACAGAGAGCTAAATTTAGTGATTAATTCAGCGATTTGTGTACAACATAAAAATCGTTGATAAATCGTTGAGGTCGATGACAAGTATTTTAGATAAGAACGAGGAATTCGTATTTATCTAGAATATGTACACTTAGGAAAGCTATATATAGGACCAGAGAGCTTTGAAATAACTATCTCTTACTCTCTCTTTAACTCTCCATTACTCTTTTTTCAACCTTTTTCTTTTTAAGTTTAGTTTTATATGTAAAGAAATATTTGAGCTTTGATTATGAGGTATTTATTCAATTATTTATGTCTTTTAATTTTTATGATGACCATTTCTCAAATCAGAGCATTGCCCTGACCTAATCCCGTCATTAAGCCCTAACCTCACCTTATAGATCTTAAGACGGAACTAGTCAGCCTTTTCAAAACCATTTTCCTACTTACAAATTATAAGTTCAATATGAGTTTTAATGTCTTATGTAATATAATAAATCAAAGTGAATAAAAATTTTGCTTACTTAAAAGTTTATTCAGCGGAAGTCTTACAGATTTAACGAAAGCATTAATGTGATACCTAACAATCGTGGAAAAACCAGGGAATAAAGATCACATGCATTTATATAAGAAAACGACGATATATAAAAACAAGTGTCTGATTAAGGTACTAATCACTCAACCCATAATATACAACCCCAAAAGTATATGATATGCACATAAAAGTAATACATCAAAAATCAAAACTTACAAAATCTAGCGCAGCAGCACTCCACTGGCTCTGAGGTAGTCGCTGATCTTTTTTTTGCTTGGCCTGCTACTCGATTGATCTGCACCCACAGTCATAAAAAGGACGATGAGTATAAGAGAGTAGAAGGTAACTTTGAGAGACATTTGTTCACATTCCCAATTATGCAACAAGTATCAAAATGCATAATAATAGCAACTATGCTGAAAGAAAATCATGCAAAGAGATACTTTAGTTAAACAAAATAAAACTGACGCTAGGCTAAGCAGTACTGATCTAGGGCCGGTCAGTCAAGAGTCCTATCCCAATGCCTATATATGGATGGAGCTATGCTCTACATCTGCATGAATGTCGTAATTGCACTGTACGCCTTTATAATTATCCCAAATGCTAATCATGTGGGATGTATACTTGCCAACAACCCCGAATTTATAACTCATGAAGTCACCCAAGTTATGCTTGCCAAAAACCCCGAGTCACATACCTCGTGTACTGTGTAAGATAGTGGTGAAATTCCGATAACCCTGGAAAGTCTAGTGACCCCGTATGTCCGCCACATTTCTTTCATAATGTGGTCCCAGATAAAAAAACTACTTTCATATTCAATAAAACACGGTAATGGAATCCAACAAAACCATTGCATACTAATGCACAAAGGATATAGATTCTCAACATTATGTAATAACTACCAAATAGCATGCTATTTCACTGACCTCATGTATTAACATTCAAATTGACATAGCACATGATTTGGAGTCAATGACATCATTTAATCAACATATTATACCATGGAAACAACCTCATGTAATGAGAAATAATAAGTCATGGCATATGGAGTACAAAGGCAAATCAGTCCAAATGACTGAAATGAACATATGAATATGAATGAAATGTAAATAAATATCTCAATAAGTTTAGTTTCAATCCACGCAATTTCCTAAGCTACGCTGGTATCCCAACACCTCGAAACTCGAATTTGAATCCTCGTAACACTTCCATAATTTCCTGATATCAACTAATCCATATAAGTTAGGTTTATGTCAGGTCCAATGGGTTTAGGAACCTTAACCCAAAACGGCCTTTTAAGACTAAACAACATTGAAATCTTAGTCATATATTGCAGCGCGATTTTAGGCATGAAATTGTCAAAATATCAAAATCTTCCACCAGTACTGTTGGTCTCTATCTTAGCTTTCTGAAAATGTTTAGTTTTCGAAATTCTGATTTAAAATGAAAGAAATATCATATTTCTACAAAACATAGTTTTAACTGAATCCAAATCGGATTAGTGGATTTGAGAATAAATTTCTCCCAATCTATAATTCTTAAAACTATGATTTTTGGTCACAATGCAGCAACCATACCCAATAACAACATACTAAAATATCAGATCATTTGGATAAGTAGGTGGGGAGTTATGCCTTTAACAATTTAAGTTTCTAAAATCTTCTACTACATTTGAGCACCCACTTGTAGAGCACTTTTGGGCATGAAAACATTTGAATTACAACATCTCTAGTTAAGCAAAGTTTTTTTCCTTTTAGTAAGCTTTTAAACGTATTCAGTTTAAGTTAATTTGGATCTATAATGAGCAAGTTATGACCAAATTACATATACTAATCCCTAATAAAACATGCATAAATTCAGTTTTGGTCTTACAATTTCAAAAAATCATATCCTTATGATTTGAAAACCAAATTAAGAACTTTAATATTGCTGGATTATCAACTTGAAATGAGGAATCCAAATATATAAACCGAATGCAAAATCTTAATCATCTACCTTCAGAAGTTTACTAAAAACTAAAACTGGTTTCAATTAAATAGAGAGATGTGTACCTAGTTTAATGAACACCTAGCTTAACTTGATCTCTCCTTCACCAAACCCATTTTGGTTGCCAGTCTTTTTCTTCCTCCAGCCCTTCTCATTCTCTCCAGCAAGTTTCCTTCTCAGTTAAGTAAATGAAATGAAGTTTATTAGGTCGTATGAGTTTATTACTAGCTTTATATAGTAAGTGGATATGGTTGATTAATAACCATTGATCTCATTGTACACACGTGTCTCGAGGCTCATCTAGTAATACACCTATTAACACATGTCCCACTAACTCATGCTATGTGACACTAAATATAACTCTATTGGTGTTAAGATGAGTCAATACGTGTCTTGATGAAAATCAAGTGGGTATTGTTTAACAAACTAACTTAGTGTTAGGGCATGTGCCCTATGTCAATCCATTAACTGTCTTTATGAATACTTTTAGTTAATAAAATAGAGGATTTTATTTTATGTTTATTATAATAAATTTGCATGTTTACATTATAATAAGATCCATTGGTATTTACAGAAATATCTTAAATGTCCCTAGTCGATCATTATACTGGGAACTATAATGAATTAAGACAAGTGTGAGTCTTGATTGATGATCATATGATGATTATACGTATATGGATACGAATCAAGATCACGAGTACTTGTTAAGGAACAAACTACTGGACCGACCCGCTATGAGAACATCACATGGATTAAGTCATAGTTGTTTCTCATGATAGGTATATTTTTTCAGTCCTCTGACTTGAGATTACCAGAGACTTCAACATTAGGAATACAAGTGATTTGACACAATCAAACGTTGTCTTTAACCTGGACGATTATAAAGGTTGTGATTGGTTACTTGTGTGAGCAATGTGATGAAGTTGTGTAATCAAGATAGAATTTGTCCCTCTCATATAAATAGAGATATCCAAAGTGGATCCCTCGATGTGTTAGAGTGTTAAAAGGCCTAGTCTAAGTGAATTGATATTGATCAATGTCACTTGGATGTTTTCAGTCTACCTAGAGATCGAGACTAGTACGATTGAACATGTTGGATGACAATTCCATGCCTTATGTTTCATCAAAAGGATGTTATATACATTATTGATTAGGTTGTATCGATTTGATATTCCTACAACTTGGGTAGTCATAATGTCTTGCTAGAGGCCGCTTATGACTTGTATACCAAAATGTGTTTTGGTACACTGCCAACGTTGTATGAGCCTATTGGGTCGTACACTAAGAATGGTTTTGCGAGATTTTAAGATGGTTCAGAAAAATGAATTTTATATGATAAAATTCATGACAGAAACGTCCTTGTGGTGTATTACACTTATACTTCTTTAACTAAGGGTATATGTGTAATTTACTTAACCGTCTATATACAAGGGTTGTATAAATAGACCCTTTAAGTTAGAACACACAAAAATGAAAGATTAAGGGCCGAAACTCTATTTTCGTTTTAAAAACGAATTAGGGTTTTCTGCTACGCTTTAGATCGTTTTAGAGAGAAACAAAAAGGTTTGGTATTCTCTCAAAGCTAGCACTTCGAATCTCGACCGCCGTTCGTGTGTGGACTGCTGGTAGAAGGCGTTCGTCGTTAGCAGCGCCTTAGAGATCGATCAACCTTCAGAAAGGTATATCGCGATCGATGTATGATTAAGTTTTCATGGTTTAAACGTTTTTAATGGAATTAGATTCGGATCCTGTTGGGGTTTTTGTCAAAATTGTTTTGTAACTTCCGATGCGTATGAACCCCAAAACCCAACACTTAGGCCATTTAAATCAAGTAGGATACTTACAAAACACTACAAAAGCTATATAAGACTTATGCCAACTTACCATATCACTCTCTACCTCGATCCATGTCGGCACTCAACTCGAGGTGCATTCCCACATACGTATCGACACATATTCATATGTTGGAATAATTTAGTAGTCTACACATATACAAAACACTAGACATACATCATTACAAATATAACATATACATCAGCCATCTCACATTGGTTACGACAAGTATCTGGAAGCGGGTCCTACGTTACAGGACATTTGATTCTAATTAAGAAATTAAACTAGAATTAGAAATTCGGGCTATGAAAATTCTTCCCAACTAATGAAAATTTTGTCCTTAAAATTAAATTTAACTTATAATTATACTTTACTTAAAGAGGTATTGAAACCAATCATGCATATAGTTTTCCCATTCCCAAGTGAGTTTCGAGTCTCCATGGAACTGCCACTTGACTAACACCTTCGGGATAGACTTGCCTCTTAATTGTTGTAACCTCTGGTCTAGGATCTGTACGGGTTGCTCCTTATAAGATTTGTCTTTGCTCAGATCCATCTGACTCAAGTCAATTGTCAGTCTCTCGCCTGCATTCAACTTGGCTAATTGAAGCATAGAAATATGAATCACTAGATGAATCCCCAACATTTGTGGAGGTAAATCATGTTCATTACCGACCTTTCCGACCCGTTTCTTCATCTCGAAAGGCCCGATGAATCTTGGTGTTAACTTGCCTTTCAAACCAAACCTATAAAGACCCTTCTGAGGAGAAACCTTTAGATACACTAAAGCTCCCGCGTTATACGTGAGATCGCTGCGATAAGTGTCTGCATACTTCTTCAGCCTTACCTGGGCTCCCTTAAGCTTCTAGCAAATCTGTTATACCTTTTCCATCCGATGACCAACAATTTCAGGCCCTATAATGTCCTGGTCCTCTGGCTCAGCCCAACAAGATGGTGAGCGACACGGTCTGCCATATAATGCCTTAAATAACACTCTCTCAATGCTGGCTTGATAATTGTTATTGTTTGCAAACTCACACAACGATATGTACTCCTCCTATGATCCGCCAAACTCAAGTACACAAGCCTTGAGCATATCCTCAAGAGTCTCAATCAACCTCTCAGTCTGCCAATCAGTCTGAGGGTGAAAATATGTGCTAAACTATAAGCATGTACCATACTGCTCCTGCATACTACGCCACATTCTAGATGTATACATAACATATATGTCTGACATAATTGCTAATGGTACCCTATACAACCTAATAATCTCTCTCTCGAACAATACACTCTACTGGTCAAATGTGTAATGAGCTGTAATTAGTATGAAATGGGCAGATTTCATCAATCTGTCCACAATCACCCAGATGGAATCGTGTCGACGGACAGTCCTTGGAAATCCTCTAACAAAATCCATGGTTATGTCTCCCCACTTCCATCTTGAAATGGGAAGCGTATGTAATAATCCTTCAGGTTTACGATGCGATCTCTTCATTTCATGGTACATTTTTGTCCTACTTGGATGAATAGTGAACTATGAACGATGTGAATCCTGAAGAATCTCATCTCTTAGCTCTAGCACTGCTAGTATCCATAATCTGCCATCTACCTCTGAATCTCAAATGATGGTCCATTGTCTCTGTCCAGTAAGTACACTCAGTACTCTAGGCTAACTTACTGAATCTCGGGTATAAGATTTTGGCTCTCTATCCTTCTAACACTCTCTGAGTAAAAACTATCTAAAACTTTTTTTATACACAAATCATCACCTGAGTATCGGTAGGAATATCTGACCGAGTCATCATCACCGCTGCCTCGAGTAATCCATACTCATGTATCATATGACATCTAATAACTTTGACATCTCTAACCGAGATCCTACTCAATTCATTAGCAACTATGTTATCTTTTTCGGGGTAATATTTGAGAGAAAAGTCGTAGTCCTTCAAAAATTCCAACCATCGACGTTGTCTCCTGTTAAGCTCTTTCTGTGTGAAGATGTATTTCAAACTCTTATGATTAGTATAGAGTGTGGACATCTCTCCATACAGATGATGTCTCCATATCTTCAAAGCAAACAATACCGCCACTAAATCTAAGTCATGAGTGGGATATTTTCTTATGTATCTTCAGTTGTCTAGTTGCATAAGCTATCGTGCCTCTATCCTGCATCAACACATAACCTAGACTTGTATAAGAAGCATTTGTATATACTAGGAATCCATGTTCAGCCTTTGGCAATATCAACACTGGTGCGGTAGTCAATAATATCTTTAGCTAAGCAAATGCCTCCTTGCATTCCTTAGACCATCAAACTTGATGTTTTTCTAGGTCAATCTGGTCATCGGTGAAGTGATCTTTGAGAAATCCTTCATGAACCTGCGCTGGTATCCTGCTAAACTCAAAAAACTCCTGACCTCCATAGCTGACTCGGCCTTGGCCAATCCATAATAGCTTGAATCCCGGCCGGATCTACAACAACGCCTGTTGCTCCAACAACATGGCTCAATAACTTGACCTCTAACAGCCAAAATTCACACTTACTAAATTTGGTGTATAGTCTTTGCTCTCTCAAAGTATGCAACATCACTTTCAGGTACTACTCGTGATCTTCTCGAGTCCTCAAATGTATCAATATATCAACGATGAAAGCTATCATGAAGTGGTCAAGAAATGGTCTCATTACCTGGTGTATCAAATCCATAAACTTGGCAAGAGCGTAAGTAAAACCAAACAGCATGACTGTAAACTGATAGTGTCCGTATCTCGTGCTGAATGTCGTCTTGGAACTATCCTCATCCTTGTTCCTAAGTTGATGATACCCTGATCTCATGTTTATCTTGGAGAAAAACTGAACACCTCTCAGCTGATCAAATAAGTCATCAATTTGCGGTAATGGATACTTATTCTTCATTGTGACCTTGTTCAACTACCTATAGTTAATACACAGTCTCAAAGTACCATCCTTCTTCTTCATAAACAGGACCGGTGTCGCAAGGTATGATGAATCCCTTCTCTCTCGAATCCTGCAACTAACTCCTCAACTCCGCCAACTCTCGCGGAGCCAAGCGGTACGGTGGTATAGATATAGGTCTAGTACCTCGTACCAACACAATAATAAAATTTTTCTCTCTTAGTGGTGGTAAACGAGGTAAGTCCTCCGAAAATATGTCAGGAAACTCGCTTACAACTAAAATCTCTTCTAGTCTGGGTCTTTGGCTCTCTACTATGGTATATAATGATACTAGAGTTTCCATCTATCGACTAGTTGCAAGTTGACCTCTAGTGCCCTCAGCTCTCGGAATATTACCACTATATGTGAACGTCGGATGCTTTGGGATCTCAAATATCACCGTCTTAATGAAACAGTCGATATGAACGTGATATGATAATAGGTAATCCATCCCTAGAAACGTGTCGAAATCTAAGGCTTGAGCATTCTGAAGTCCGCAGGTCTACCTTGCCAATCTCTGATGGACATTCCTCTATAAGACAATTAGGGTTCACCCTATCCTCATCTGCAGTACTCAAAATTAAATGTACGCTAACTCTAACGGATGTCAACCCTAAAATGCCTATCATGTGACCAGAAATGAAAGATACTGTAGAACCTGAATCAAACAAATGACTCTTTACCATAAATGGAAACCACACCCTCAATAAGTCTTCGTGTGGCATTTGCATCTGGCTGTGCAACCTTATGTATGCCCTCTCAACTCTATGGCGGAATCACAGCTGCTGGCTGTGGACACTCTCGAATCACATGCCCCACCAAACCACACATAAAACAAGTGAGTGGTATATGTTTTCCCTAAACCTGATCTTGGGCTTGTGCCTTTCTTTGCCCTTATCGGGAAACTATATCGACCTCTTTCTCTACTTTTGCCTTGACCTTTATTATCCTATGAAGCTTCTCTTGAGATAGTTCCCAATTCTCGATCTTTTCAAAGTTCCTCACTCCATCGGAGTAGGCTGGCTTGAGTCTGATGACGTCTTTGCCAAGCTGGACCTTGATTGATATGCTAGAAGATGTGGGCGTGGGGAAACGGTAGAGTCTCAGTTATCTCTACTACTAGAAGAGTGTGCACCATTGGAGCAGTTGTGATCTTCGATCTTTCGTTGATATGCCATCGTGCTCTGCAAGTTGACAACGTTCGCGACACCAACAGCTACGTAGATAGCGCATATATACATATAGAAAATTAACTTGTATACATATAAGACATCCCCATCTAACTTTCACTCACTTCCCAACTAATGGTTCCTAGGCAAGGATCATCTGGTTTTCCACAACTAAGATTTATGTTTTCTTGTTTAAATTTTTATTTGTTAATCATAGGAAAAGTTAGACATTTTGCTACATATTGTAGCTTTGGTATCACATTGTAGAATGACTATTTTCCACAATCCTAACCTCTATAAACTTAGGTTTTCCTAACTTTTATAAACTTAGGCTCTCATAAGCTTTATAAACATAGACTCTGATACCACCTGTGATTATGGTATCTCAACTTTGGACAATTCCATAAACCGTCCATAATATTCTAGTAATTAGGCTCTGATAAATTAAGGCATCGCCCGGCCTAATCCCGTCATTAAGCCTTAACCTCACGTTTTATAACTTCACACAAAACTAGTTAGCCTTTTCAAAATCATTTACCTACTTACAAATTATAAGTTCAATATGAGTTTTAATGTATTATGTCATATAATAAATCAGAGTGAATTAAAATTTTGCTTACTTAAAAGTTTATGTAGCGAAAGTCTTACAAATTAATGAAAGCATTAATGTGATACCTAACAATTATGTCGCATCCTGATCACCTTTTCCGTAATTCCGATGATGTGCACGTTGTCAGATTTCTCCAAGAGATTTTCAACATGTGCACTGGATCTTCATTTGATAACCCGCTGAACATACTATTTTGCACCATGTTTATCAAAGACGGTCTGAGTTCTGACTCAGTGGTGTTGCTAGAAGCCTCATCACTCTATTGTACGTCTCGTGAATTTCATGCTTAAAGTAGTCACAAATGTATCTCTATTCTCGCACACTTTCCTGCACTACTAGATCACCTACGAGTTGGTTGTTCAAACATCCCTATTGTTAGTTTCTAGCTCGCTTTTCAGTCATCTTAACTCCTTTTTTTTATTTCCTTTGTTCGTTCTATCATTCTCTAGGTCGTAAGGCACTAGGTCGTTCTTTCCCTTGCCATGCATTCACTAAATATCCCTGAAAAGAAAACAAGAAAAGATCAAGTGCAGAAAGTCAAACTTGAAACTTAATCCTATTTTTTTTATTGTTAGCAACTTTTCAAATTAACTAAGTAATTTTCATGGCTACCTATCCTCGCTAACGGTGCCAAAAACTTGATGTGCGCTGCAAATATAATAGTTCGCTTATAGTAATAGTGCGATCACCTTAAGTTGATCACGGATATTGTCGTTCGGGAAAGGTTTTTTCACTAGTTAATTAACTATTTAAATTTGACCTATTGCTACAAAATTCATTTTTAATTAGTTTTACACTAAATAAACTACTCTAACAATTTAATGTAAAGTTTACATTCAACTCTCATACTATGGATATATCACTTCACAACTTCACTTAGGTAATTTATATAATGCTTTGTGTTCATGTCTACATCACAATATATTGCATGTAATGCCTAATTAGAATAGATAGATTTCCTTCAAATCCACTTCAACCTACTGTTATGACGAAAAAATTCTAATGTGCAAACTAGAACTCCACCTATCAGCGTGAATAATGTAAGCTCCACGTTGTTTTAAGTCCTAAATCATTGGATTCATATCCAACTAAGTTTACTATTAATGCCTCCCTAAACAACAACTATCTCTCGATGTTGTGTATTTTATAATTCTATCATTCATGTCCGGATTAAAAGCTTCAATGGTCATGATAACTCCTAAAGCCTAAGTTCATTAAACACGTGATCAAGGTGTCTAAAGCATTACGCTCAGAATCAATAAAAATTCTAACCATTGCACTTTTTATATTCATTTTTTATTCATATTCAAAACATAACATTCATACCATAGGATACGTTGATCCCTAAGATAAATATACTACTCACGTTTCATTGAAACACACATATCAAAATTCATAATGGAAATCATTGCAAATTAGAGATGAATATAAATATTACCTTGAATTAATAAAAGAAACCAAACTTGAATTACAAACGTGAAGTCTTCAATGTTTTCTTCACATGAACTCCTTAATACTCAAACTTAAAGTAAAACCTATGCTAAATTACTCGAATGGTGGCTATTAGTTGGTATGTCTTTTGTTTACCACTTTCTAATACATGTTTATACTCCTTAATAATAATTAGAAACCCTACATTACAATTTAACTTGAATTAAAACTCTAACTTTCTATTTCCTGCTTGTTTGGCGTTGGCACTAATGTAAAGGTGTCGTGCCTTAGAGGCCACTACACCACCACTGCCTCGTCATCATGCAGCCACTGCATGTGTATATTTTCATCCCTGGTGCCCCGACGCCGTCACTATCTTGCACGGCATTATTCCTTGTATGCCACAACGCGCCACTGCGCTGGACCTCCAGACTTGGTTTTCTTCACATTTTCATCTCTCTAATGTCATGCCTTTCCTTCCCATGCCGTGCCTTATATTCCCACTGCGTCAACACATGTAGCCACAACGCCAACCATGTTTTGTGGGTTTTTGCTCCATTTCTTCTCATTTTTCCATAATTCCTGCCTTTACACCTTAATTCCCTGAAAATGCAATAATACCATGAATTATAGCTCATTTAAGTATATTTATACTAAATCTATGACTAAACTAACCATATATATAAGTATAATTAATCACTTTTCACCCATTGCAAACCTGGCCCTTAAGGTTTAAAAATTAAGCCATGTTTCCAACAACACATATATACCTCGTGAAGCATAAATGAAATATATAAAATAAAGAAATAATGAATAAATTATCACAAGATTTAATTTGATAATCAAAGAAAACATGGAAAATTAAAAATTTTCCAAGCATCATTAACAATGTAGCATAATTACATCAAACAATGGATAAACCAAATATCATAGTAATAGTAGCACAATATCACATCACATCGCATAGATCATTGTAATACATTACAAAACCATGACCTCACACACTTAAAGAAAAAAAAAATAGAGAAGAGTGTAGATCAGAACCGCCGCCCAAAAGTCACATCATCACACCATCCCCTTTTTCATGTTGTAGAGAATGGTGCTCACTGCAGGATCATAGATCATGTAGTCCATTCCTGTTACCAAGGAACTTTCATTAAAGACTCCCATATTGGGCATTTTAAGTTAGGCAGATGGTGTTGGAATTTCAACTTCTCTGCATTACATTCACCTGGCCATGCTTCTCTTAAAACCCATGCATGTTCCTTACAATTTTACGCTAATTGTGAAACATGAACTCTTCATTTCTCGCAATTTGCATTTGGTTCTGCAAGATTGACCCCATCATGGCCACCTTAGTCTCATCTGCATACATACTAGTAAAATCTTTAGCAGTCGACTCTGATTCATCCTCTCATTATATGAAGCAGATTACATCTCTTTCAAAACTCGACTTTTTTCTGCATGTATTCTTCTTCCCTTTGTGGTCTCTCTTCTAAGTATCTCGTTTCTCTCTCGCTCTTCCTTTGAATCAACATAACCCGACACTTGTTTGGTGCTTTCTATGTATTCATCGGTGATGGTCTTGTCTGGGTAAACATCCAACTCAAAACATATTATAGGAACTTGGTCTTGTTTGCAAATTGTGTGATCATCAAGGGAAAAGGCAACCTTTCATTTTTATTTAAGGTCATGGCATTCTTCATTGAATCATAGATTACCTTGCCAACATTAATCTAACCTATCCCATGAACTATATGATAGAACAACGCGGCCTTGTAGTCCAAAACCTCGTAGTACTGCGAACTCAGCTGTAGGCTCGCCTTAATGAAATAGTTCCTTGCTTTGGTGGTTTTCCAAAAAATTTTAGTTTGAATTTGTTTTGGATACCCATCCTTATCCAAAATGAATCCATCCCCCAAAATTACTTCCAATCCATTCCTAATGGTTTCATAGGGAAATCCATATTTAGGTTTTAGGTATTCATTATTTTTTCTTATATGAAATTTGGGTAAACAATAGAACCGGTTTATTATTTTAGGTGAATAGTCCACTGGTCTTCCTCAGAAAATGGCTATTAACACGTGTTGGGCATTTACAATAAATTTCCCATATATTTTTATTATCTGTAGTAGTGATAAATGTTATCTTCTCTACAAGGATTTATCAAACTCATCTAGGAAAAAGTTCTTTCAACGGTTTTTATTAATATTTTTACCTGAATTTAATAAAACAAGAATTAAAAATCATTAATCCAATTTACAATATTATAATAATTAACAAAACTAATTAAAATAACTTAACTATCACAATTAGAATTCAATAATATTCAAATCGATTCAATTCAATGATAAATAGATACTAAATAAACATTCAGAACAATGAAACATCTATCTATTTTGCCTCCAAACATGTTACTTTAATCATATAGTCATGAGCATCTTTTATAAAGTACCATAGAACATTAACCTCTAATCATAAATAAGTAAAAAACCTTTAGCCTGCCATTAGTTCTCCTTATACCGAAGAAAACGCCATATTCTAATTTTATTAAGCAAACCCCTTTGAATATACTAAGGCATTAACTTCACTTAATAAAACCACCGCATTGCACTTTATAAAAACTTTGAACTACTAAATCTAACACATTCAAAAACCCACTTTAATATTAGATTTAGATCTCAAATTCACACAGGACATTTAAATAGTAATACATTTCAAACAATCATAGTAACTAATTTAAACTAGATAACGAATCCAAATAACACAATACACATTCTAGACTATGCGTACAATACAAAGTTCATGATTAGAATAAGTAAATAATAATCTGTTAAATCAGTGAATTAACAAATACAATTGCTATAAAGCATTAAGCAAAAAATCATCTCATCATAACTACAATGCAAAATGGATCTAGTTCATGTTTGGACTTTGTGTAGATTAATAAAATACTCACTTATATTCATAAATAACATCTCAATAATATAAATAAAAGACATTGATAAATACATCAGGAATAAATACATTAATTCTTCAAATTGTCTTCAAAAGCAATGAACAATAAATCAATAAACTAAAACAATAATTTATAGCTTCTAGAGCAATGTCTTATTGATCTAAGTGCTTAAAGGCAACTAATTTCATAGCCCTAGGGTTGTATTTGTAGTATTCTAGATAGTACATATCCCAAATTAACTCAAACGTCTCGTGGTTATCTAAAATTCTCAAAATTCAACCTAGTGATTGTTTAACGATTCGACTTTAAGTGGAATCGATGGGATAATCCTTGAAAAAGTAGTCTTGGTGTTCCACCGATCTGAGTTGTGATTCCTATGTATATGTGAGTCAGTCAAGAATCGATGGACTTAGTTTCTAGTTTATCCTTCAATTGTTGATTATTTTTTGCATACTTTTTCCACTTGATCAATTCTTTCATAATCTTCCCTTTCTACTCCATTTCTTCATATCTTCCATTTATCACTTGAAGTAACATAAATAAGAAAAACCTTGTGTAATAGTATTTTACATCTAAAATAATCCTAAAATGTAATATAAATTTTGTCTAATTATTGATTTATCAAATACCCCCAAACTGCACACTTTGCTGTCTCAAGCAAAGGAATTCTCTCAATCATATTCTTCGTGGTTCCCTCATTTTGATTTCATAGTTCTATTCTTATTCTTAAATCGAAATGCTCTTTAATTAGAAACATATTACCTTCATAAAAATTAGAATCACGATATAATAGAAAGATTTAAAGAACATCCCTTTATTTAACTACTCAACCTCTAATTACGCAATATACCTCGTAATTCAAAGTTAAATCAATCAATAAGGTGAAGCCACTATATAAGTTTTCTCAATCTCCACTAACAAGCATCAAACTTATGATAACTAATATAGAATATCAAGATACAAGAATCACTAAATCAAACTCATTTTATGATAACTTAGCTATAAGTACTCGAGCTAAATCTTTTATTTAAAGAGTTTTCAAAAACATCCTTCCATTTTCTTATCTCTCTTTCTTTCTTCTTCAACTATATAATCATTATCTTCTTTATATTATATTTTGTATTCCTACGGTTTCTAGTTCCATTTCCTTTGAAATCCATTATTCTTTTTTATAGGATTTCTTCTTCTCATTTTTCCTACAACTAGATTCCCTGCTCAATTTCCTTGAAATATGTGGGTCTCTTTATTTTTCATTTAAAAACTTTTCTTAGCTCTTCTCAATTTCACTATAGTCAAGGGAGCATTCTTTCCATCTTATAAAGTTTATTGGCTATTTCCAATTGTTCAATTCAATTGTGGCATAAGTTCTTTTCAATATATTTATATATAATACTTGATCAATAACCTTTGTACAACAAGATTATAAGAACTTTAACTTGTCTATCTTGCACTATTGTTTCGATCTTCTACCCTTTATAATGTCTAACACAAAGTATTCAATCCCCTCTAAACTCCTCTAATACATACACAATCTAGGTTATGTCAAATAGGGTATAACTATTCATTTCCATCATAAAACTTTTTTTATGGATAATAATAATCTATCACATCCATTTAAATCCAAATTATATTCAATCCCATATTCCTAACTAAATAAAGTAAAATGAAATAGAAAAATATTACTAGAATTATGAGAATTTTGAAAAACTCATCATGTTCAACGTTCAAATAGATTCTACTTCTCGTTTCTTCCATACTTCGCATTTTCATACATCAGTTTACCTAATACCCCCAAACTCATTCCTAACATTATCTTCATGTTTTAAAATAAAGTCAGGTTTAAAAATACCTAGTGAAGCATAAATGAATAAATAAAAAATAAATAGCATAAGAAAATTTCATAAGTAAAGAAAACATGATAAATAAATAAATTTCCATGCATCAAATCAAAGGATTTAAGTTGAACATATAAAACCATGTAGAAAATAAACACATCATAGCAAATATGTCATCGTAACACACCACATTAAAAATATCAGAACATTACAAACAAATACCTCTCTAAATAACACAAACATAGATTATACAAAGAAGAATGAAATATCAGAATCGATGTCCAGATGTCCCACCTTCACCACCATCCCTTTAGTCTTGTTGTAGAGATTGGAATCTTGTTGTAGGATCAAAGACCTATAACCAATTCTCGCCACCAGACTATCTTTTGATAGAGACTCCCTGGTTGGGCTTTCTTAGTTAGGTAGATGAGATTTCAATGTTAGCTCCCCTACCTTGCATCATCTCGGTCATGTGTTGGTAAAACCCATAGATGCTCCTAGCTATCTCGCGTTGGTTCTAGAACATTAAATTTTTATGTCTAAGAGTTCTCATCTGGTTCTGCAATATCGACCCCATCATGGCCATCTCCATCTCATCCGCATAAATGCTACTAAAATCCTCCACTAGTTTCTCTAGGATCTGGTTTGTTCTATCATTATACGTGGCAGTCTACATGTCTTTCAAATTTCTTTTGTTATCAACCCATATTCTTTTTCTCTAGGTGGTCTCTCTCCTTTTTGTATAACTTATTTCCCGTTCCTCCTCTGAATCAACATATTCCAACACCTTCTTAGTGTTTTCAAAGAGTTTTTCGATGATGGCCCTATCAGGGTTAATATGTAACCCTAGACTTCTCATTGGAACTTGGTCTTGCTTGCAAGACTTAGTAATTATTAAGGAAAAAGGTAATCCTTCATTTCTGTTGGTTGTAATGGAATTCATCAATGAATCATATATTATCTTGCGAATATCAATATAGCCAATCACATGAACTATGTGGTATAATAGAGCTGCCCTATAGTTCACAATGTCATAGTGTTGGAAACTTGGATGTAGGCTCGCATTGACGAAAAAGCTCAAAGCTTTGGTGGTTTTCCTAAAATTTTTGGTTTGTATGTTTTTTGGGTACCCATCCTTGTCAAAAAGAAATCAATCCTTCATAATTGTTTCTAAACCATTTCTATTGGTCTCGTGGGGAAACTCGTGTCTAAACCCATACTTAGGTTTTGGGTACTCATTATTTTGTTCTCCTATGGAATTTCAGTAAACCATAAAACCAGTTTATTCTTGCAGGTGAGTAGTCCACTGATCTTCCTCAAACCATGGCTACTGTCTTATTGTCATCTTAGTGCCCATTTGTGTAAAACACTCGCACTAGAATTTCACTACCCATCTTTATAGAGGACATCACATTATTATCGGCGTAGTAGTTCCTAGTTAACAACCCCCGGTTATGCTCCCTTATTACGTTAAAGATCCTAGTCCCATACTAAACTTTCTTTTTAACATTAAAACCCCTCTCGGGCATAATTTTCGTATTCTTACTTATGTCGCTTTGTATTCTAGCAAGAGCTTTGACATTAATAAGGTTGTGGGATGAGAAATGAATTCTTTGTGTCTCCTTAATCTCTTCCTCTCCCTCTGACTCATTGGTAAAGTTTAAAGGTTGAGAATGTTCTTTTGGTACTCTAGTTGGAGGGGTTATTTATCGAAATCCCTGTCGGTCGAATTGATGTGGGTGGAACTTTGAATTTTTGTTTGGGTTTCTTAACTAATGGTGCCTTCCCCTTCTCCTCTTGTGGGCTTCTACCTCTACCTTCTCCGGCCGTTATCTAAATTTTAAAAACTCACAATACCAAATATAAATAAACCTATAAATCATATACACAACATTATCAGAGATAATTTGGCAAAATTCAAGGCTTTATTTTAAATAAAGAAATCCATTTGGAAAGATAACTTGAAATTCATTAAAAAATTATAATAAAATTGGCATTAAAGTGCTAACTCAATTATAAACTTTCGAATCAATTTCCTAAATATCTTGAAGAAATTATGCGATAAATATTAGTCTTTTATAAATGAAGCAAATTAAATTAAAGCAAAACCATAACCAAACCCCAAAACTCACTGTGAACACAATTTTCAAACCATTTCCAAATACGTATAACTATAGCAAGATTTTGAAATTATTGAATTTGTAAACCAACAATTAAAATAATTGCATTGTTTAATCTATTGGAATCGATGAAACCATTTGTAGAAGATAACTGAATAAATTTCAATAAAAAAATTTGAAAAACATTGAGAAATTTGCGACAATCCTTCAAATAAAAAATTTGTTAAAGTAAAAGCTAAGGTTAATGTAATTACATCTTTGAGTGTGAATCTCTCAAGATTTAAGCTCTCGACAAATAGACCATTCTTCCAAGCTCTAGGCTGGATTCTCTACAACCCTAGTTTGGCTCAACACTTTCAAAATATAAATTTTTTTGTTGAATAAAACAAGTTGATGTGTGAATAACTTAAATACTATAAGATTAAGCTTATGATGGTTGAATCTAGGTAAGAAATTGAGATTTTGGTGAGGGGTTGCAACGGTTTGATGTGTGAATGAGTTGGTGTTGTGTGGCGATTTAGGGTATATGTTTTAAAAACCAAAAACCATGCCTAATGATTCCTGTGTTAAATAGAATCGCACTAGCAAATCATTAGGTAAATCGGTGGGTTGTAAAGAGCAATGACCTACTAATCCGAGCAGCGATTCCTTTATAAGATGAATTGCTAGGGATTCGCCAGACTTTAACTACCACTAAATGTGTTGTATACTGCTACTGATTTTTTCAAAGATTCCAGTGCTATTCCAATTAGCTGGGGAATCGTCGAGCCTAATTCACTATTTTTGCAATTTATTTCATATTTAACATATATATCATTCATAAAAACTTATGTTAATGTAGAATTAACAAAAATTTTGAATTTTTTATTAGGATATGTAACTAACTAAATAATTTTATTAAATAAATAATTTAATAAACATATAAATAGGCAAGTGAATAATGCAACTTGCATAAAGGCATTATAAGCAAAAACAACTCGATCAATCCCCTTAATTAAAATTACCTTGGAGTTTGAATTTTGAAAATATTTTCAATACAAGAGTCAAAAAGTGAGAGAATAAAAACATATTATACTAAACTAAATTCCTAATAAAATTAAATAAATAGAAAATATGGGTTGCCCTCCATAGAGCACTTTTGTTTATTGTCGTTAGCTCGACTTAACCTTCTAGAATTAGGTTGGATCTCTAAACTTGAATTTAAGATTATCCACTTTATTGTCATTACAATTAATTGTCGTAGTGGTTGTTTTGTTCAGAATATCATAGCAGCTTGAGTAGTAGCTAAGAAGGTCGTCCTAAAATTTAAGCAGGATTTTCATTTATAAAGTGTGCCATAATAAAAAAAAGTATGTGGGTAAGAAGTAGTTGTTCACTTGAATTGGCACATTCGGAGCCACTCTTATTAATTTAATCGAAGTATCATTCTGTAAAGAAACTCGTTCAGAAGCAAGTAAATTCAACCCCAATTTAGTATGTAAGAAGAAATGTATGGGCAGGAGATTTGCATCAGAGCTCATATCACACTGATCTCTGAAGTACCAAGCTCATTTGATTTTAATGTGCAAATGTACACCATTAGGATCATTAAGCTTTATAGGGCTTAAATCCGAATTTTTTATTTCATATTCTTGTTGAATTTAGAAGCTTTTGGCTTGTTAATGTTTTTTCAATTCTCCGGTTGCTTAACTCTCCATTATTGAGTTACTTTCTTTTCTTTTGAAGTGTCTTCAACTTGTTTTTCTTTGGAATCTCTTTTACAGTTTCGATTGTTACTGCATTAATTGCATAAATTTCAGCATTAAAGTTATCATAATAGATTAAAAAAAGAAAGTCATTATCTTCAATTTCATTGTTGAAGAATTCATCATATTCTTTATAGGTGTAATAGTCGTAATCGTTATTAATTTTGAATTTAACAATTTTATCTTCAAATTCCATAGACATAGTTCCTTTAGAATTATTTAACTTAGTTCTAGCCATCTTATGAAACAGTCTAATTAATAGTATAAGTAAAAGATTAGGTGATATTGAGTCTCCCATTTTTCGACATAAATGTCAGTTGGAAATACTAAGTCATGTACTTGTACTAAGATGTCTTCTAATAATCTATATGTTTTAATAATTGTATATTCTTTTAAAGTAAGATTAATAGGCATATTTGTTAACAATCCTATTTTCAATGATTCTTAAAGTTTAAGTGACAGAATATTAATTGATGCTCACAGATCTCACATAGCAAATCCAATAGAATAATTTCCTATTGTAATAAGTATAATAAACATTCTTGGGTCACAACATTTCTTAGATATTCTTTTCTTTAAGGATAAAATCTTTAGTCCTAAGTTTTCATTAGATCCTTCTAAAAATTTGTCATTATATTCAAAAAATTTCTTTAGTAACTTCATCATTATTTGATTCCATAAAATTTCATTAGTTCCTAATTTCTTAAATGGTACATATATATCTTCTTTAATTTCTTCCTCCCTAGCATTTGCTAATCATTTTGGAATGGTAGAATTATAATGCATATCTTCATTCGATTCATAAATATCGTTTAGTTTTTCTTGGTTGACTAATTTTAGTTTTGGAAATATTTTTAATAGGCTTCCACTTTGGCTAAACACGATGAGTATAGTCTATCAGGAAAAGGTGTGTATTTCAGTTGTTCAGCCATCCATTCCCTAGTGGTAGTCACATTAGCCATCATCTCTTCTTCTTGTTGTTTTTTTGCCTTATGCATTAGATTTATGCATATCATGATTTCCACGTTTTCCTAAAGTTTCAAGTTTTGATATTGTACTATCTACGTCTCGCAAATTGAAATGGTTTTATATTGTGAAAACCAGTTTTTATTACATTTGCATTGGATTTGAGAAACCTATTGTGATTGGTTTGAATGCACCAAACTCCATTTGAATGGTTTTTGAAAAGTAAGCAAAATATTTATAGAAAAGCCCCTACATGTTTACATGAAATAGGGATTTCTAATTTTTGAGATTTGTGAAATCATCTCGGCATTCTAAAGGGGTCCAATGGCTCATACTAAACATGTTTAATATGTTCCCAGTGGTTTAATTAAGTCGTAGGGGTATTAGGGAGTTGCTAACATCAGACCCGAATTTATTTAGTCTTTGGTATCTCCTAGTTTGCGTGCTAATGAGACTTATTAGCACGCTAAGCGCAATTAGTACGCTACTGATGTCACCTAGCATGCTAACCAGCCTCCTTACATGTTTTTTAAAAAGTTTACTACCTTTGCTTTAGTTTAAATCAATGATTGATTTTGGTCCCTTGGATCAAGAAAACAGTCACAAACTGTTAAATAGGTTTAGAAACCATTAACAAACCACTTAAAAGATTCTTTTTTCCTCTCGAGCTCAAAAACTTACAATTATCCAAATTTTCACATCAAATAGTCTTGGTTTTTGTGTTCAACCACTCGAAGTCTTTTGAGGCTATTGTATATCCTCGAAACAAGTGTAACTGAGGTATTCTAAGGCTTGCAACCACTTTTCAAAAACTAATTTGATTCTCTCTCATTTGGGGTTATAAGAAAGTTTGATTTCCTAGCTCTATTGTGCTTAAACTACATTTTTTGTTGTGCTTTGTGTGTGAAAATCTTTTTTTTGTTCTTCATCACATTTGTCTTGGGTTTTGCACTTAAACTTGGTTTTATAAACCCTAAGACTAATTCGAAGAAAAGTTAGTCCTTAAACTTGATCTTTTTCAAAATACATTTTCAATGGATTTGAAATTGTATTTATTCTCATCGATTTGGTTTATTCAGTTTCTTCTTTGAGAATTGTACAACATCAGTGATATATTTCCATATCTCACTCATATTCGTACTTACATGCATTAGAGTTATTAGGCTCAAGATGTCTTGCTAGTAATTCAACTTTTTGTTGTTTCACTTTATAAAGTCGATTTTCGTTACATTCAACTATTTCTTATGAGCGGCTGATTGTAAGACTTAGTGGGATCTAGGTCAAGGGAATAACTAGTTGAGGCTATGTGGGAAGTCCTAATGTGTGATTAGGCATTCTAGGGTTGTAAGCTTAGGTTGGAACACTTATCATTAATAAGTGGGGATTGAAAAATCCTGATCGGGGAGGTTAAGTAATGGATGTAGATCGGTTGGATCCAACCACTGTAACTCGCATATCTCTTTCCATCTCTTGTACGTCCTTCACCATTGCATTGCACTTGTACTTGTTGATTGCGTATGCATTAAGCATTGTTTTTCATTGAAAGTTTTTAAAAGGTGATAACCTCTCGGTACACCCAATTCATCCCCTTCTTGGGTGTGATTTCACTAGATAAACAACACCAATTTCTAAGAATTTTTTATACAAGAATTATTGATTATGTTTATATGTATATATATGTTTTGAAAGCTTATGTCATAACTCAAGAGAAAAATAGGAAATAGCCAATAAACTCTACTTAGTTGGAAACAATGCTTCCTTGAATATATTGAAAGTGGGAAGAGCTAACAAGAGTATTTAAATAAAAACTAGAGAGATCCATAGATTCTAAAGGAAATGGTGCAGGGAATCTAGTGGTTGGAAAAATGAAAGGAATAATTTCTATAAAAAAATAACAGATTCTGATGGAAATGGAGTAGGGAACCGTACGAATATAATATAAATAAAATGAATATTTATATGATTGAGAAAGAAGAAAAGTGATGTAAGAAAAATGGAGGAAGTTTATGGAAAACTCTTCAAATAAAAGATTTAGCTCGAGTGCTTATAGCTAAGTTAAACAAAGTATCTCTCTATATTCCAACAATTGAATATGAAATGATGATTATTGGTGAAAAAACTATCCTATAGACTTTGAATGTGGTGATATTTTAAGTATTGTTTGAAAAATGATATTGATTAAGTGATTTTTGTGTCTTTAGATTCTATATTAGTTATCGTAGGCTTGATGCTTGTTAGTGGAGATTGAGAAACTTATATGGTGCCTTAACCATGGTAATTTAACTTTGAATTTTGAGATATATTACACAAATTGGAGGTTAAAATGTCAAATAAAGGGGTTGTTCTTTAGTTCTTTATATTTTATCATAATTCTTTTTGTTAAGAAGGTAATATGTTTTTATTTTTAAGATCATTTTTGTTTAAGGATTAGAGTATATAATAATGAAATCAGGACGATTGAACAAAATAGAATATGATTGAGAGTATTCCCTTACTTAGGATGGAAAAGTACTGAGTTTGGGGATATTTGACAACTCGATAATTAGACATGTTTTATGGTTCATTTTTGAATGATTTTATATGTGAAATTTTATATTACACGATGTTTTCTGTTGTTTTTGATATTTCAGGTAATAAATGGAGAATGAGAAAAAATAAAGAAAAAAGTGAAGATTATGAAGAAATTAGTCATGAGGATGAAGTATATGAAGAATTATCAGTAATGAAGCAAATAAGAACTAGAAATGAACCGGCGATTCTCAGTGATTCTTGGAGACATAAAATCGTTGGCAAAAATGATGGGCACAGGAAAATATCAGTGAGCTCAAAATTTAGATTTTTCTAGCGATTCCTGACTCAACCAAATCGCTAAGAATTATTGAGTTAGATCTCGAGAATTTTGGATCATTACGAGTTGTTTGAGCTGTTTTAAGATGCTTAATACTTATAATAATATAAATAAAAACCCTAGGTCTCGAAATCGATTGCCCTTTATCGTACTTTGAAGCCCTAGGATCCTTAGTTGTTCTTGGAGCGATTCTACTTAGTTTACATAAATTTTTCATTATTTCATTGCTTTTGAAGATTTAAGTATTTTAATTAAGAAGTATTTTCAATTATGTCTTTTTATATTATTGCAATATTATTTTTATTATGAATGGGTAGTTTGTTTGATCCAAACAAAGTTCGAACGTGAACTAGATATATTTTGCGATGAAGTTATAATGAGATGAATATGTGCTTAATGCTTTCAAATTAATCGTATTCTTTGATTCACTGATTTAATAGGTTAATATCTATTGATTTTACTCATGGATCTCGGACTTGTACACATAGTTGCAAATATGTATGTGACATATGGTTTCATTATTTAATTAAAGAAGTAACATGGATTGTTTGAAAGGAAAACACTATTTAAATATCCTAAGTGAATTTATGATCTAAATGTAGTGTTGAAGTGGTTTTTCAAAGATGTTAATTTAGTAGTTCAAAGTTCTCTTAAAGTTTAATTCGGTTCAATTGCATGAACTTAATGTCTATATTTAAATGAAAGGGTTAGCTCAATAGAATTAGAACGTGGCTTTTTCACTAGTATAAGGAGAATAAATGGCTAGCTAAAGGTTGTTTACTTACTTATGATTAGAGTTTAATGATTTAACTTACTTTATAATGTATGCTCATTACTATATGTGGATTGATTTGCTTTTTTGGAATGCAAAACATGTTCATGTTTCATTGTTCAAGATATTTGTTTAAATATTTATTTATTATTGAATGTAATATATTTGGTTGATTCTGATTCTGTTAGGTAATTAATATAATATATTTTGTTAAGTATTAGTATGTTTTAGTTAGTTACTAGTTAGTTTAATTATTACTATTATTATTACAGGTACACTGACTCTAGACTATGTTAAATAGACTAATATGAGTGTGGCTAAAGTAAATGTAACATTTAATGATAATAAAACCATAAGCTAAGTTAATTAAATCGAAAATGCAAGAATTGACAGGCCTCAAGATGTAGGCCTAAACGTGGGGCACTAGGTGTCGGGTAGTCGAGTATTAAGGGAAGTGGTAGTACACCAATAAATAGCCTACATATGAATTAATGTGTCTATGCTATGAAATTGAATTTACTTAATTAAAAATACGAATATAGTTTGATCTGTTTAATGCGGACCTTTAGATTTTATGGAGATGATCCTAGTTGATGATTCCTAGGCTAGATGTGTACAAGTGTGTTTGTGTGTGTGTGTGTGTGTGTGTCACTGGAGTGTGTGACTTAGCAGATTAGGATCCCTTGATTTTCCTAGAGATGGATGTACACATTTAGATCAAGGGATAAAATTAATTCTCACAAGTATAAAAATGGGACTTAGTGGGATTTCTTAGCATATCATCCCAATTTTCATGCAAAGGAGATTGAATTTTGGAGTTAGAAGCTACTGATCATTTACTGTAGAAATTCAGAGAATTCGAGGTGTTGAGATCAATTAGAGTAGCACCCATAATTAGGTAATCAAATTTCCATATCTACTATGTCAAAATTTATTAAAACTTAAGTTTTTCCTCCCTAAACTAATTTCCAAATTTCTCAGCGTTTTTCAACTGAATTTTGAGTTTTTAAATCCAAGAATCTGTCAAAATTGTTGTCATTGCAATTGTTTCATGGATTTGAGTATTATGAAGTTCAATTCATGGATTGAAAGATTTTATCATAGTTTGATATAAAATCTGTAAATTGTTGTCGTTTTTGCTATTGTTGAAGTGTATTATATCCCCGGCGAGAAAAGAGTAGGCTCGACTGCGTGAGTGGAGGGTACGTGGGAGAGAAAATAATATTTTCGAGTTGAAAATTATGGGTTTCGAGCGCGTTAATGAGCCTCATTAGCAGCGCGCTAACAGTTCTAGGCAGAAACTCAGATTTAATGGCATGGTTAGTGCGCTAACCAAACACCAAAAGTTTGATAAAAAATATTTTTTAACAATGTAAATAGCAAAAACCAACTTTTGACACATCTATTTTTTATTTTATGGATTTTTGACTTATTTTGAAAGAATTCAACCGATAAATGAGTAATTAATAATTTTTTGGATTTTGAAATGAGTTTTTGTTTTAGGAATTAATAGACACTAAAGCAACCTCAAATCCACTACATTAAAATAATAGGACACTAGGGACTAGGGAGTTCTTAGTCGGGATTCGATGTCGCGTACGAGGCGTGTGAGGCATTAGAGCGGTGTCTTGTGTGCAATCAGGTGCATAAAACCCAATTGAAAATCACTTGGAGTATTTACTATATTCATTGTTGTTTTACCTAATCAGTCAGTCTATCCATGTTCTTATTGCTGGTCTGAACGGTCAGTTGAGTTTACTAATGCCGAGTATTTCGTTGTGTGTTCATGGCACGCTAGACTATAGCACATTTACCCAGGCTCTCGGTGAATGGCGACCCGAGCAGCTACTTTGGTACACATGTCAGTGGGTCATGGGTCTAGGCCGACCACTGAGAGGACTAGGTGATGGAGCGATTAGTACTGTCACTTGAGCGATACTAGGATTCAAAGTATAGTCTAGTCTGACTGGAATGAGTACACACATTTTGCATTCTAATGTTACTTAAGCATGCCATGATCCATTTACAATTGCCTGTTTACTTTCTGTGTGATTATTTAATAGTATTACTAGTTTCTTTATCGTTTAAATGCTTAGTGAATTTCCTTGGGGTTTTACTCACTTGACTCGTCATCTATTTTGTTGTGATGACTGAGTGCAGATCCTAGTACCAATAGGGGCAAGGAGATCCTAGGCGACTACTTTTGATTACTTATTGTCCAAGACCTACTAGTACGTGTTTAGTTTTCATATTTTGGTTATTTTGGGTATCAGGGGACTTGAGAGATATGTACATGCATAAATCTACTTTGTCGCCTTATATACAGTGTACTTACTTCCCGGGTTTTCATCACTAGGATATGATATGCTTGACATGAGCTTTATATATCCACTATATTTCAAGCTATTTAAAGTCTAAATCCCCTTCGCTTAATTTAATTGATTAACATGGTAAATTTATGTAAAATACTCACCATGTTAAAGAACTGATAAAATGATGGATAATAAGGCTAACTTAACACAATGAATAGTAATTAAATAACCGAAGGATTGAATAACTTAATAATTGATTAATGAGTTAGCACACACATCAAGGACCGCTGACATAGTAATAGACAACAGTGGCGAGCAAAACCCAGTGGGTCAGTGATGTGGCGAGCTGCTAGTATTTGTGACAGCATTTGTTGCAATATTCATATTGCCACCCACTTCCCTTACAAAGGATCCTACACAATACCTAAGTCCACTTGGTTCCCGAGATCCCTTATGTGAATCTGCTAAATCCCCTAAGCCTAATGTGTGTAAAAAAAAGAACAAACTCTAGTATGTCTTTATCCCACTGTGTATCGAAAGATCAAAGACTAAGTGATGATCTTTCAACTTGTGATTACATGAATATATAAAGAAATCATACAACGATTCCTTTACAAAACTTCCTTGTATGTCTTCAATCAATGATGTGACAAATATCTTCTTTCCTTCTTTCTTCACTAGTTAAGGAAAATCTTTCCTTCATGTTTATCGTGAGTTGTCAATTAAATATTTTTGCCTAGCTGGACATGTATTGGTTGTCATTGTGAATCTTGTCCATCTGTCTCATGTATTTATTTGGAGAATATATTCAGATCTGTTCGGGACGTGTTCTGTACCCACAAACAAGTCTATGGGTATAGAACAAGCAGCTTGCATAAACTCACGAGATTATACCATATCATTTTCTTACTATGCATTGGTAATACAAATAAAGACAATACATATTTTACCTTATTAAGATAAAATACCTCAATATGATTTTCTATACTTGTCAGTTTAGAATAAATACAAGTATTGATGACAATAACACAACACAACGGATTCTCATGTTTTATTGAGATCATTACTCATAGAATTCCTTGAGTTGGGACAATCAAATGAACAAATTAATCTATCATATTTAATTTTTATTTTATTTGTTTGATTAAGTTTTCGTGGTCTAAGAAGTCTTGAAAAGGGAACACGACACTGTAAATTGAGAGAATTAGTTGATCACATGAAGAAGTTCTTTATTTGGAGAGTTTATCGACTTAACAACAAGAATCAAAATGTCTATTTAAATTACAAGATTTTGAAGTGCCATAGTTACTAATACGAACTTGTAAATGGTTTTTTTTTTATTTAATTTTAGGTCCTTGTTATAGTGTTTTGAAGTTCCTTAATCTTTTATTGGACTTTTTCTCATCACGTTTGATCACTGTGGGTAGAACTTTATGTGCGTTATTTCATATTTATCATCGTAAATATTACTTTACTTTGGTAGAACATGAATGATTAGATGATTGTTTACTTATTCATGTTATTCTTTTATGTTATATTGCATTAATGTGGAAGAGTACTTAGGTATTGTTTTCATGATTTTCTTTAAATTACATCAATATGACAGAGCATGAATCTTGAACTTTCAGTTTTATTATGTTAAATAAATAAGAGCATTGAGAATTAACAAAAATTTCATGATCATGGCAAAAACTTTTTCTCCTAATTTATTTGTTCAAAGCTATAGGATTTTTGATTGGTACTCAGTTCTCTTGGCTTGGTACGCTAGAGGAGGTAGAGTTCGTTTATAGAATGTGTTCCTATGGAGTGTTGCTTAGGTAATGGCACATCCCATAACAAAGTGGACATCAAATAAATCAATATGACAAGCTTGATTTCGTTGTGGTCATTGAAATCAAGAATATTCATTTTTGAAAGTATGCCTTATTAAATGCGTATATTTACTTCAAAACCATGATTTCATGTTTTTAAAATTATTGGTTAGTTGATAATAGTGTCAATGAAGTTCTACCTCTATCACTGGGCCTACAACTCATTCTAATCAATTACAGGTCTATCGTTTAGCAAAGGAAAGAAAGCAACTAAATAGAAGTATCGTAGTTGAAGACTTTGTTATGTAGCTGATAGTTTACATATGATCATACTAATTTATTCTACTCTAATAATGGCTATTTGTGTGTCTCTAGTTCTAAATATTTATGATGCTAATTTTCTTTTTAGTATTATCACCACACGTCTATATGATGACATATATAAGTGTTTATAAAAATTAAATTATTAGAAGTTTGTTTGAGAATTTTTAAGTTAGAAACATTAAAGAAGTTTGTGATGGATGAATATCAATATTAAGTTGTTGAAACATATTAGATATATTGCAGGATGGATTATGAATACCCCAGAGAGATTTGACAGGTTATTGAGATTTTGGAAACCCGATATTTATGTGGAAGCTTTGCCGAAATCTTGGTAGAAATTTTTAAAGATAGTTCTTATGGAATTAGGATTATCATAAAGAGACTTGTACCCCAATCGCGACTTGTATCTCAATGATGTATGGAAATAGTTCGTGACATTAAAGGTATCTAGTTCCCTTATAAGATATTTTAAATAGATCAATTTAAGAAATTTTCACTCAGTGGATCAATGATTGCTTACTTCATAGTTCATGGGGCGCGGTTTTTTCTAATCATGTCCATTTGACAACATCTAACTCTATTTAATTGTAAAGTCGATTATTTTCCTCAATGGTAACTGGTAGATGATTTTTCTTTTATTTTTCAGATAGCCATCAAATTTTCCTTGCGTTGCTTATGTGATAGTTGGGATGGAGAATTGGAGTTCTATTGCTAGGAATATGCAAGTTCAATAAAAAGTTGCAAAACTTTTTTATAATTTATGCGAGTGGATATTAACTTGTACTAAATGTTTTATAATTGAGACTCCATTGTGATTTTGAATAAATATCTTAGTATGAAATTCTCAATTTTGACTTTTTAGCAAACAATCAAAAGTTTTTTACTCCAATTTTTGTCTTATTTTACAGGTCCTTGAATATTACAAAACTTTTTTTATAAAATCCAAGAGGAACACTGCCATTTGTGACAGGTAGCAATTGCCATAAATATATCTTTTTTCAAGTAGCTGAGAGCTGCCACAAATATATCATTTGTGGCAGCTTCTTAAATGCCACAAAAACTATTTTTTATGGTGGTGGAAAGTTGCCACTAAACGCATCTCAATAAAGCTTACTAAGCCATTTAATTCTTTATAACCCTCGATTCCCTGCGCCACGCGCCAACGCATAGTACGATGCGATATCCAAGGTATATACTAAGCTATCAACTTGTGGGTACCAAAAAGGTGTAGTAAAGTGTTTAATTATAGTGCAGAGAATGAAACCACACCCAAAAGGAGGGGTGGATTGGGTGTTTCGAGATGTTATTGCATTTTTTTAAAAAAATCAACAATAAAGATGCTATATGCTCATTCAAACGCAAGTATGAATGCAATGCAAGATGAAAGGGATAGAAGATATAGAAAGAGACACACGATTTATAGTGGTTTGATCTAATGATCTACATCCACTACTTAACCTCCCTGGTTAGGATTTTCAAATCCCCACTTTTATTGCCAATAAGTGTGACAACCTAAGCGTACAAGCCTAGAATGCCTAATCACAAATTAAGACTTCCTACCTAGCCGCAACTAGGGTTTATGCCAAGCCTCAACTAGGTCTTTCCTTTTACTTAGATCCACTAAGTCTTACAATCAGCCACTTACAAAAATTTCATGAAAATAATCAAATTCAATTTACAAAGTAAAGCAGCACCAAATTCAAATACAAGTAAGCCTCCTAGAGCCTAACCACTCTAATGCATGCAAGTATGAGAGTGAATAGGAAATGCATGTATATCATTGATTTTGTGCAATTCTCATATATGAAACCGTTTCAAATTAATCGATTCATACAAATTTGATTTCAAATCCAAAAAATAAAAAGTTTGATAAAAATCAAGTTTAAGTGCAAAATCTTCTCCAAACCAGTACAAAGGTTTAGTAAATCAAGTTTAAGTGTAAAACCCAAGACAAATATGTTTAAGAACACAGCAAATGATTTCCACAAGTCAAGCACACAAAAATATGAAATTTAAGCACAAGAAAAACTATGAAATCGAACTTTCTTACAACCTCGAGAGAGTGATTTGAAAATCATTTCTGGAGTGGATGTGTTAAGCTTTAAAACGCCTCAATAACGCTGGTTTCGAGAGTGATTCAGTTGCCTCGAAAGATTACAAGTGATGGCATACAAAAATCCAAGCTTCTTATTTGAAAAAAATGAACACAATGGGGTTTTCTTGTTCGAATGGACAATTGAATGTTCTAGGTGGTTTGTAAATATTCTACATTCTTTTTTAACAGTTTTTGACCATCCAGAGATCGAAGAGCTCAGATTTGATCATCTATTCAAATTAAAGTATGATTTTTAGCTCTATAAAAAAGTTGTCAGAAAGGCAATTAGCGCGCTAATCCTCTAAGCTAGCGTGCTAATTCTGAACATTAGCACGCTAACTCTGCAATTAGTATACTAATATCACTATTAGCGCTCTAACTGTCATGGGCCTCAAAATAAATATTTTTGGCCCTAGAGTTAGCGACCTCTTATCGCATCTAGGGCCCTACCAAACCTCTTATAACATGTTATACAGTCATAGAACCTATTTAGGTGGTCCGGATGTTTTCACAAATCCTGAAAATGGAGAATCTCGGTTTCATGACTTACACGGGCTTTTCTGCAAATACACATTTTTTCTTTTCAAAAACCTTTCAAAACAAGTTTTTCATTTCCAAAAACTTCCACAATGGTTTTCAAAGTACGATGTTAATATAAAAACATTGTTTCACATAGTTTGAAATTATAAGACCGATTCAAGTGGTGAGTTTCATTTAAAACTCTAAATGATAACTTGAAATTTGAAAAGAGATTTGAAAACATGATATGCATGAACTAATGCATTAGGCTTGCGTAAATGAATCTGTGTACCTTACACAATGTTACAACATGTAAAATGATCTTTCGTCTTTGTTTCCTCGTGTAGACTGAATCTTGAACTTCTATGGCTTGAACACTTGAGATGTGATATTCTACAAACTTTGACTAAATGAAACACACTTGATAAAATTATTAGTATACTTTCACTTTGTTTGTTTCCATCAAAATCTCGGGTGGAATAAAAGTGAGTAACCATTTAGTCCAACAATCTCCCCATTTTTTATGATAACAAACAATGTCAACTTGACAATAAAAAATGGAATTCACGTGTATTTATATCCATTGTGCAATCTCAAACAATCTCAAGTTCAACGCATACATTTCTCCCCCTTTTGATAACATCAAAAAGTGGGGCCAAGCTCCCTCTCACAACAAGCATAGCCAAAAATGAGCCATGAACATAACAACACAATAGGTGGAAGACTCCCCCTCACTACATGCATATTACGAGACATAAACAAGTATATCAATGAAAGTCATTCACATGCAACCAATATAGGGCAATGAACAAAAGCATAACAGTAACTCAGAGATACGCAAAAAAAAAGATTCATAATATTAAATACTGAAAATGAACATTAACAAAGTTGTGGCCTAAACAGCTGAGTCTACAACATAGCAAATGTACATCAAAACACTGAAGACTAACATAGATGAGCCTAGTGCTCCCCCTAACTTGACAAAGAAAGTAATGTAATTTATTTAGTGATCATGAGAGAGTTGTTCGAGAGGATGAAGACCCAAGATGAGAGGAGTGGTGTGTGAAAAAAATAATTTATGGTCAAAAATAGTTATATAATTGTACTGGCCGAACGACATTAGCGCGCTAATGATAGAATTAGCGCGCTAATGATAGAACTAGCGTGCTAATGATGCGGATCAGTGATCTGGGCCATGGATGATTAGCGCGCTAGGTCCTTGAATTAGCACGCTAATCAAAGAAAATTAGCGTGCTAATTAGCAGACCTAGCGCGCTAATTGCTCTCTGGAATTTGAAATTAAATTTTTTGACTTATTGACGAACAACTCTGATTCACCTCATACTTCATGGACACCTCACTAACAACATATAAATATGATTGGAACAACTAAAACATGTGTAGAAGGTCTGATTCACGAAACATTCCTAATTCACACTGAATCTTAGAAAATTGGTCTCTATGCAATGGCTTGGTGAAGATATCAGCTAGTTAGTCCTCTTTTGGCACGTGGATTAATTTAACATCACCCTTTTAGATGTGATCGCGAAGGAAATAGTGCCTAATCTCAATGTGCTTGGTGCGGGAATGTAACACCAGATTTTTGGATATATTTATTGCACTTGTGTTATCACAATAAATTTCAGCATAACCCACTTGGATTTGGTAATCCTCAAGTTGTTGTTTCATGTACAAGACTTGAGCACAACAACTTCCGCAGCCACATACTCAGCTTCGGCCGAAGACAAAGCAACAAAATTTTGTTTTTTTCTAAACCATGATATAAATGAATTTCCTAGCAAATAACAAAACCCCTTAAGTGCTTTTCCTATCCACTAGACTCCCCCACATAGTTGGAATCAACAAAGCATCGGAGTTCAAGACTCTTAGCTTTGTTAAACCACAATCCCAAATCTTGTGTCCCACTAAGATAACGAAATATACGCTTGACACATTTCAAGTGAGATTCCTTAGGTTCAGATTGAAATCTAGCACATAAACACACACTAAACATAATATCGGGCCTACTAGCGGTCAAGTATAGGAGACTACCAATCATGCCACAGTAAAGTTTAGGATCTTTGGATTTTTCTAGTTGGTCTTTGTCCATTTTTACGGTGGAACTACTATGAGTGTCACATGCTTTCAAATTTTCAAATTTGAATTTCTTTACCATGTCCCTCACATATTTCGCTTGGTTTATGAAAATGTCATGTTTGGATTGCTTAATTTGCAAGCCTATGAAGTTTGTTAGCTTACCCATCAGCTCATTTCAAATTCATTGGTCATCGATAATGAGAATTCATCACATAAGCATGTATTAGATGACCCAAAGATAATATCATCAATGTAAATTTGAACAAGTAGCATGTCATTCTTTTTAATCAAAATGAACAAATTAGGATCATTGTTCCTTTCTTGAACCCTTTGTCAAGTAGAAATGCACTAAGTCAGTCATACCAAGCTCTAGGAGCTTGTCTCAATCCATACAAGGCCTTTTGAAGACGATAGGCATAACTTGGATGATCATGGTCTTCAAAACTCGGTGGTTGTTCTACATATACATTTTCATTGACGAAGCCATTTAAGAATGCACTTTTAACATCCATTTGGTATAGTTGAAACCCATTGTAGCAAGCATAAGCAAGCAACATCTGAATTGCTTCTAGTCTTGCTACCAGTGCAAAGGCTTCCTCATAGTCAATTCCTTCCTCTTTCTTATTGCCTTATGCAACTAACCTAGCCTTGTTCCTTACAATCTGACCCTTCTCATTCTTTTTGTTTCTAAAGACCCATTTAGTGCCTATGATAGTATGGTCTTTAGGTCTAGGTACTAGTATCCATACCTTATTCCTAACAAAATGACCTAAGGCATGATCCAAAACTCATCACCTAGGGCATCATCTATCTTAGTGGGCTCGGTTTGTAATACAAAAGCTATATGTCCCTCATCTCGGTGCCATGATGACCTAGTGGTTATTCCTTTGTTTGGATCACCTATAATTTGTTAGGAGGGATGGCATGTAAGAAGTCTTGAGTTCTTAGGTGCACTAGGTTCGGGTTTCACTCTCACCTCAACCTCTTGACTATTGGATGTTTGGCCTAGGGTGACATCATCATCATCATCAATCCTCAATTTTTCCAAGGTATGCATCATTTTCACTTTGGGATCTACTTCATCAAATTTGACATGAATAGACTTCTCTATGGTTTTGATTGATCTATTGAACACCCTATGTACTTTGCTATGCATGTAGTAGCCTAGAAAAGTGCACACATTTGACTTTGGGTCAAATTTGTCCAAATGATCGTTACCATTTAGAACATAGCAAGTGTAACCGAACACCTTGAAGTAACTTATGTTGGGCTTTCGGCCTTTTCATAGTTCATAAGGAGTCCTTTTCACTTGCTTTCGGACATTTACCCTATTGAAAACATAGCACGCCGTGTTAATGGCTTCAGCCCAAAAGTGCTTAGCTATGTTGTACTCATTTAGCATTGTCCTACACATCTCTTGGAGGGTCCTATTCTTTCTTTCTACAACTCTTTTTTGTTGTGGTGTCCTAGGAGAAGATAGTTGGTGTGTGTATCCTTGTTTAATACAAAACTCCTCGAAGTTTCTATTAACAAACTCACCACCCTAATCATTCGTAATGATGGTAATTTTATACTCCTTCTCATTCTTAACCAAAGCATAAAATTTCACAAACACATCAAACACTTCATGCTTATGAGCTAGAGAATAAACCCATGTATACCTAGTAAAATCATCCACAATGACAAAGAAATATGATTTACCCCCTAGACTTTGTGTTTGGGTGGGTCCGAATATAACCATATGGATAAGTTACAATGCTCTAGTCACATCACTTGTTACTTTCGTCTTAAATGACGATTTCACTTGCTTACCAAGGATACAAGGTTCACATTCCTTGTCTTTCTTATAAGTGCATTTAGGTAGACCCTTGACAAGATCATGCTTGGTCAATTTGGACAAGTTTTCCATGCTTGAATGTCCTAGTCTACAATGCCACAACCATGCATCACATTCACTTTGAGCACTTAAATATGAAACATTTTGCATATGCATCTCATCAAAGTTAATGGCATAATCATTCTTATCTCTATATGCAACAAATAGAGTTTCATGCTTCTCATTTCTAACAATGCATTTTGATGATTCAAACATGACATGAAATCCATTGTCAAACAATTAACTAATGCTAAGCAAGTTACGTTTCAAACCATCAACAAGATAAACGTTGGAAATGGAAAGTAAATTATTACCAATGGTTCCAAGGCCTATAACCTTTCCTTTGTTGTTGTCCCCAAATGTGACGTTTCCACCATCATGTCGCTTTAATTCAATGAATTGATGTACATCTCTAGTCATGTGTCTTGAGCACCCACTATCTAAGTACCATAGGGTGCTCTTCCTCGTATCCTACACAATGGAAAAAACACTAGATTTTGGTACCCTAACACCTTTGGGTCCAAGAAAGTTAGTATCATAAACATTCTTAGCTACCCATGCTAGTCTACCTATTTTGGCCTTTTGTAAGGCACTTTTTCTAACCGCATGAGACCTATTGCATTTTGAGCATTTACGGGCATCATCTAGCAATTTCTTGTAACTCAACAAGTTCGCTCCATAGCCTATGCCTCTCTTGATGAGTGCACGTCGTTGTGCTCCCAACATCATGTCAAACATCTCTCTACCATTGGTGAACTTGTGCACCGTGCTAGTCAAGTCCTCTACTTCCTTGACTAAAGCATCTCTCTCCTTTAGGGCTTCATTCAAGTCGCTTTGGAGATCATTAATGGTCTCATATTGTGACTCAATCTCACTAATTGTTGTAGTCAAGCCCTTTTTGAGTTGTTTGATTTTTTTACCTCCTTTTTCGACTCTTTCCTAAGCTCATCAACATTAGGAACATCATCCAAATCATCAACATCATCAAAATTGAAATCTTTAGCGTTTACCCCACTTTGTGCCATGAGACAAAGTATTGCTTTCTCATTTTCCGATTCGGATTTGGAACTTGATGAAGATGAATCATCTCATGTCGCCTTGAAGCTCTTCTTGCCTTTCTTCTTGTCCAACACCTTCTTGGACTTGCATTCCACCTTGATGTGGCCCGGTTTTCCACCGCCGAAGCAGATGGTCTCACTTGACTTTCCTCCATTGCTTCCACTCTTGAACTTCTTCTTGTACTTGTCTCGCTTGTACATAGCTTTGTTGAGCTTTCTTGAGAGCATGGCTACTTCCTCCTCAAGATCATTGTCATCACTAGATTTCTCATTTTCAATTATCTCAACCAATGGAGTCGGTGGGCTATTTGCCTTCAAAGAAATCTTTTTCTTGAACTCTAAGTACCTCCACTCAATGCATCCAATCTAGCTCGGTCCTTTAGTTCAAATTCATGGACCGTTAGCTATCTACCGAAGGCATTAAAAGTGTACTCTCCAAGGATTTGCACCGATTTGATAGCATATTTCTTGGCATCCCATTCCTTAGGCAAGCCTCTAAGGTATTTGTACACCGAAGTCTCTTGATTATAGTTATTTCTAAGATTCTTGATCTCTTTCAAGAGCTTAGTGAACCGAGTGATGGCGGTGGCTATGTATTCATCGGAGCCAACTTGGAAAGTCTCATAGTGCTCTTCAAGGATTCTCAACTTTTTCTTCTTCACTTGAAGTGTACCTTCATAGTGTACCCCAAGCTTCTCCCACACTTCCTTGGGCGTTTGACAAGCAGTAACTCAGTCGAATTCCTTATCATTTAGCGTGCAAAACCAATAATTCATGGCTTGATCATTTAAGAGCTCAATCTCGGTCTCCTCGGTGGTGTATTCTCTCACGGGCTTGTCTGGTGGAGTGTACCCATTCTCAATTAAGTCCCACAAAAGTCTACTTTTCGCCCTAATGTAGAACTTCATCCTTACTTTCCAATGAGCATAGTTGGTTCCATCAAAATACGGAGGCCTACTCGAGGAGTTGCCTTCCCTAATGCGAGTCGGATCTAAAGTTTGCATCATTGCATAAAAATACTCAAAGATATGTTAGTAACACTTTGAATAATAACACGTTCAAATACCAATTGAAACCACACCCAAGAGGGGGTGAATTGGGTGTATCGAGAAGTTATCGTATTTTAAAAAAAATCAACAATAAAGATGATATATGCTCACTCGAACGCAAGTATGAATGCAATGCAAGGTGAAGGGGATAGAAGATATGGAAAAAGACATGCGATTTATAGTGGTTCGATCCAATGATCTACATCCACTACCTAACCTCCTCAATTTGGATTTTTTTAACCCCCACTTATATTGCCAATAAGTGTTACAACCTAAGCATACAAGCCTAGAATGCCTAATCACAAATTAGGACTTCCTACCTAGCTGTAATTATGGTTTATGCCTAGCCTCAACTAGGTCTTCCCTTCAACTTAGATCCCACTAAGTCTTACAATCAGCCACTTACAAAGAATAGATGAAAATAATCATATTCACTTTACAAAGTAAAGTGGTACTAAATTCAAATACATGCAAGCCTCCTAGAGCCTAACCACTCTAATGCATGCAAGTATGAGAGCAAATGAGAAATGCAAGTATATCATTGATTTTATGCAAATCTCAAATATGAAATTGTTTCAAACGAATTGATTAAAACAAATTCGGTTTCAAATCCAAAGAACAAGAAGTTTGATAAAAATCAAGTTTAAGTGCAAACTCTTGTCCAAACCTATCCTAGGGTTTAGTAAATCAAGTTTAAGCGTAAATCCCAAGACAAATGTCTTCAAGAACACAAAAAATGATTTCCACAAGTCAAGCACACAAAAATATGAAATTTAAGCACAAGAAAAGCAAGGAAATTGGACTTTCTTACAACTCCAATAAGGTGATTTGAAAAATAGTTCTGGAGTGGATGTTGTAAGCTTTAGAACGCCTCAATAATGCTGGTTTTAAGAGTGACTCAGTTGCCTCGAAATATTACAAGTGATAGCACACAAAAATCCAAGCTCCTTCTTTGAAAACAATGAGCACAATGGGGTTTTCTTGCTTGACAAGACAATTGAATGTTCTAGGTGGTTTGAGAATATTTTACATTTCTTTTAAACAGTTTTTGATTGTTCTAGATATCCAAGGCCTCATATTTGATTATCTATACAAATTAAAGTGTGATTTTCAGCTTCATAAAAAAGCTGTCAGAAAAGGCAATTAGTGCACTAATATTAGGAAGTAGTGCGCTAATCTTATAAGCTAACGCGCTAATTCTGAACATTAGCGCGCTAACTCTGCAATTAGCATGCAAATATTACTATTAGCATGCTAACTGTCAGGGTCCTCAAAATAAATATTTTTTGCCCTCGAGTTAGCTACCCCTCATAACATCCGCGACCCTACCAAACCTCTTATAACACGTTATACATGTTTGTTAAGGGTCATATAACCTATTTAGATGGTTCGGTTGTTTTCACAAATCCCATAAATGGAAAATTCATATTTCATGACTTACATAGGGGCTTTTCTGCAAATACGTAGTTTTTCTTTTCAAAAACCTTTCAAAACAAGTTTTTCATTTCCAAAAACTTCCACAATGGTTTTTAAAGTATGATGTGAATATAAAAACATAGTTTCACATAGTTTGAATTTATAAGACCGATTCAAGTGGTAAGTTTCATTTAAAAATCCAAATGATCACTTGAAATTTGAAAAGCGATTTAAAAACATGATTTGCATGAACTAATGCATTAGGCTTGCGTAAATGAACCTGTATACCTTACATCAATGTTACAACATGTAATATGATCTTTCATCTTTGTTTCATCATGTGGACCGAATCTTGAACTTGTATGACGTGAACATTTGAGATGTGATATTCTACGAACTTTGACTAACTAAAACACACTTGATAAACTTAAAAGTATACTTTCACTTTGTTTGTTTCCATCAAAATATCGGGTGGAGTAAAAATGACTAACCACTTAGTCCAACAGAGAAATGTAGTAAAATAGAGTTTTGTAGATTGTTGAGATGGTACTTCATTACACTCTTTTTGAGTGTAACCATCGTGGATGCCTTAACTACAACTTAGGTCTTATTTAATTGATTTAATTCTTGCCAATATAAGGTTTGTTCCTTTACAAGGCTATTGACTCAGTTTATCTACTGATAAAAGCCTTACCGTTACTCTATGCATATCTCGAGGCGATTCTAGCCCTCACAACAACCAACGTGTAATGTGATGATTTAATAAGTATTGAGGTGCTATTTATATTAAATTATATAATAATATAGGCATGCATCAAATAAAAATAATCACTTTCGACCCTCGTGCCTGAAATGTTTTATCGAAGTTTACTCGTTGGCACTAATTATGATTCGCTAATCCTAACAATTGGGGCACTACCTTGTTTAATTAATTGGGATCATTCCAGATTCCCTACTAGTATCAATCTCTAAGTGAAATCAAGGGCTTCTATAATAATCCTAGCTTAACTTAATGTCAGATTTTTTTACCTTGAGGGAATTTAGTTACATTGCCTACCTAATTATGTTAGGGAAATGCCTAATCAAACCAAATTGGTCTAACTAAGTTCCTTAGACCCTTCTATCACCGACCTACTGGATACCCTCAGTAGCACATATACCGAGGCAAATCCATGTCGCTCACACTGATGCTCACGCAAACTCCTAAAATAAAATGGAATTATTCGTGCAATACAATTATTAATATAATTTAAGACACATAATAGTCACACATCACAAAAAATAACTACTCCCTCGGTCCATAATAAGCATCTTTTTAGTCATTTTGAAATATTTCACAATATCTGTCATTTGATAGTTTCAATACACATTAATTACTTAATTGACTTTTATACCCTTCATAGAAAAAGAAAGTCTAATAATTACACATTAATATCTAACGTATGTAGAAGTAATGGGGTTTCGAGAGATAAAGGGTAACTAAGTCATTTTACTATCACTTTCTCCTCAATCAAGATATTTCTTAAAAATAGTGAACAACCTTAAAACCACACTTAAAAAGAAATGGAGATAGTAGTTAATACCTTGGTTCTTGAGCCCGAGTTTTGACTTTGCTTACACCCCGTCTCAAATCACGAGCTGCTAGTCACTATAGTTAAAGTTGTTTTTTATTTGACTTACGCAGTCACAAAAGGTAATTGTTTTATTGGCACAAAATGAAGGGTAGATTTTCTTCGAGGTGTATTTCAAAAAGTAACGTTGGATTACTTTTTTTTCATCAAATAGGGAAGATGTCCTTAAAATCACAAAACTAAGGTATTTCTCCTTTTGGGAAGGTGTTATTGATGATGAAGTGGTTGATTTGTTGATGGCGTGGTAATGACTTGGTGGGGATTTGAACTTTGTGTGAATTACTCCTTTTGAGAATGAATTATTCATAAAAAATACTAAGTATATGAATTACTCCTTTTGATAAGGAGTTATTTGTCAACCCATGCAAACTCATACAATCCATGCAAACCCATGCAAACCCATGCAAACTCATGCAAATGTCACGCATATATATCGAGGTGGAGAACCCATGCAAACATATGCAACTCAGGCAAACGTCATGCACATATATCGAGGTGGACAACCCATTCAAACACATACAAACCTACTGCACATGTCACGCACATATCTCAAGGTGGACAACCTATGCAAAACCACTGCAAACATCACATATATCTCGAGCCCATGCAAACTTTACGCATATATCTCGAGGTGTACAACCCATGTAAACGTATGCAACCCTGGAAACGTCATGCACATATCTCGAGGTGGACAACCCATATAAACCCACTACAAACCATGCAAATGTCACACACATATCTCGAGGTGGACAACCTATTCAAGCATTACATACATATCTCGAGGTGGACAACCCATGCAAACCAACTGCAAACCATGCAAACATCATGCACATTTTTTCGAGGTGGACAATCCATGCAAACGTCACGTACATATTTTGAGGTAGACAACCCATGCAAACCCACTACAGACCATGCAAGCGTCATGCACATATCTCGAGGTAGAAAATTAATGCAAACCCATGCAAACGTTACGCACATATCTCGAGGAGGAAAACCCATGCAAGTCCATACAAACGTCATGCACATATCTCGAGGTGGATATGGACAACTTAGATACCAATTGCAATTGTAAACCCATGCAACCTCATGCAAACCTCATGCATCCTATACAAATTGGGAACACCGAGATAAAGATAGAGAGACTGATGAGAGGTGGAATAAAAATTAAAATCATTTTATTTCTTTAATCCAGAACCCATGCAACCTCATGTTTCTTGGTTATTGACTTAATAATTAAAAAAATTTCATTAGCATAACTAGTCGATAGAAAAATGAAGATCTCCAACTAATAAGTTCTTATTAAACAAAGTATAAATGAGGATGAATACCTTGTCAAGCTAGCCAGTTGCACCCCACCGCCTATCTTGCATTCACTGGCCTCGTTCATTAATAAAACATCAATGGCAATAGGTACCTTTAAATGAACTAACTTTTGTTGTCTTGTTATTGTATCTTTCTCCTTTGCTTTTCTCTCTCACTCTCTCACGATCTCAACTTCGATTTCGTGACCTCCTTCTCTCTCTCAATCACGCAGACTCCTTCTCCTTCAACAGCCTTCATTATTGATCTCTTACAATCTCCTTCTCTTTCTCCAAATCAAAATCTTTTGTCATTCCTCTCTTTCGCCTATTTCCCTCTTCAACAGACTCCACCAATTAAACCTTTCTACCAACACCATTAAATAGAGAACAAACCTTTACCCACCTTATTTAAACCCTTCGTGACCTACACACCCTATTAACCTATTGTCAAAGTATCTAGAGTCTATACATAAGGCATAGAATATATTCTCTGAATTTAACTGAGGGTAGAATTTATCCCACGTTATTGACGCATTCTCAAAAATCGAACTACATTATTTAACGAATAAAAAAACTTAACTTATTCTACTAATTTAAATTAATTTTTGTTGTATCGCTATAATTTTTCCTTTCCTTAAGCACTCAATCAAGGAAAAATTTACATAAGTACTGCAAAAAATAGTTTAAATGAGTAAAATAAGTGTGGATTTCTTTTTATTCGTTAACTAATGTATTTCGTTTTTTCAAAATGCGCTATCAACGGGACACAAATTTCCTTGCCACGTGGACACATGAATAGCACCTTCTCAAAATGTATTATCCATGTTTATGATCCACATTGGTCACATAATACGAATAGCGTATTAGGAGAATGCGCTATTCGTGTTATTAGGATATATCAATCCACGTGGACATCCACGTGGATTGATTGAACATATTAACATGAATAGCATATTCTCCAAATGCGCTATTCGTGCTAATCATTTAGGGTGATCCACATGGACATCCACGTGGATCCACATGGGAAAGAGCAACACGAATAGCGCATTCTCTGAATGCGCTATTCATGTTGCTCTTTCCAAGTTGGCAGGTAAACACAGATAGCGCATTTGGAAAATGCGTTATTTATGTAACCCAATCGTCATCTTCTACAGAAATGCAGAGAATATATTCTTTGCATTTTTGTGGAGTCTAGTTACTAGGTACTGGTTTTTATGGTGCGTAGGTCACGAGGGTTTAAACTAGGTGGGTGAGGGTTAGTTCGGTATTTAATGGTGTTGGTGGAAGGGTTGATTGGTGATTCATTTAAGAGAGAAAGAGGCGAGAGAAAGGAGAAGGAGGTCACGGGATTGATAAATCCACCTTTCAAGTTTTGGAGAAGAGAAGGAAATTGAGATATCTGGGATGTTGAAGGAGAAGGAGATTGAGAGATAGTTAGAAGGAGGTCAAGGCTTGAAGGAGAAGGAGAAGGTGAGAAGGAGATTTATTTGTGCTCATAGCTTGAAGGAGAAGGAGATCGTGAGAGACTGAGAGACTGAGAAGGAGACGGATTGATTGAGAGAGAGAGGGAGAGATAAGGAGATCATGAAGGAGAAGGAGATCGTGAAAGCACCAAAGAGTGAACGATCAGTTAGTTCTTTTTGTCAAATAATTATTTTTTTCGGTTAGTTTAGTTTGGTTAGTTTAGGAATTTTTTTTGTTAAAGTTTTTGTTAAATTTTTTTTTGTTAAACTTTTTTCATATGAATTGTGTTTAGTTTAGGATTTTGTTTAATTTAGTTAGTTTAGGATTTTTTTTTTTGTTAAAATTTTTGTTAAACTTGTTTTTGTTAAACTTTTATTTTGTTAGCCTTTTTTTCATATGAATTTTGTTTAGTTTAGAATTTTGTTTAGTTTAGTTTAGGATTTTGTTTAGTTTACTTTAGGATTTTGTTTGAAGTATTAATTTAGGATTTATTTTTTTGTTAAACTTTTTGTTAAATTTTTTTTTGTTGAATTGCTTTTTTGTTAAACTTTTTATTTTGTTAAATTTTTTTATCAATCAATAATACAAAATAGTTTGATCGATGAATAATACAATTTTTTTTGTTAAACTTTTTTGTTTCAAGAAATGTTAGTTTAGGATTTGGTTTGAAAGAATTGTTATATTGATGTATTATTAATCGATCAAACTAATTTGTCAGCTTATGAGTTTTTTGGTTGCAAGGTTTGCATTTATTTTTTTCACGAGAGGCAAAACTCAAGTGAAACCTATTAAATATATTTTTTTTTGTTAAATATTGTTATGACTTTAAGATTTATACAAAAATCAACAACTTTGCTCGACCAACACATGTTAGCAAACCAAAAAACGCCATATCTTGGCAAGGCAAAAAAATAAATAGTCCCATGGGTTCCCATGTGTCCCTCAATATACGCACAAGCCGAACTAACTTTTTTTTTGCAGGACAATATCAAGACAACAAACGGTTGGCTAGAGAGAAGGTTGGCTTGATAGAGTTTAGTCATTTTTTGTTGCAGGGGGTGTTAGGTTAGGATTTGTTTTTGTTAAAGAATATTTTTTAGTAATTAATTTCCATCTAAATAAAAGAACTAACTTTAATTTTTTTGCAGGAATATTAAATTGAGGGTCAAAAGAGGAGGAAAATTATAGTAAGTTCAAAAAACTATTTTTTTCTATTATTTTTTATTTGCTTTATTATTATTTTCATGTTATTTAGTTACATAGCTTTTAAAAAAATGATTGAGTTGTTCATTGCATGGTATGTGTACTTGAACTGTGTTTTAATTTTTTTGTGCTTAAAAAACATTTTTTACTACGTCGTGTCCTATCTATGCGTGTGTGTATATATATCATGTTACAATTAAAAATATAAAACATTAACTAACTCAAAAAGAGGGTGTACTTGAAGCAGACGAATGAGTATGCTCTGTAGTTGCACTATTAAGGCGATCCTCTACATCAGAAAGGTCGATTGCACTTTAAATCCCCAATTTGAGAAAGTTTTTCGCTTGATTTGAAAAAACGAACCAAAAAAGGCTTGAATAAGTACAACTACTATTGATGATAAATATAGTATATATATTAGTCTTTGGGAAGAAATTAGTATGATCTTGATTTGATGAAATACATGCTCATTTTTAATTAGTTTAGTATTTTTCATCATTTGGGATGTAAATATGAGTTATTAATTGGTACTTCATGCAAATGAATGAGTATGCTCTGTAGTTACACTGTTAAGGCGATCTTCTACATCGTAAAGTTTGATTGCGCTTTAAATCCTGTGTGTAATCATCTTTTCCACTTGATATATATATGTAATCCTCTTACATCAATGTTCAATAAATTATGTAGGTCATGGAACATAGGAACATCCCATTTCTATTTTATGCGTATAGTGAAATTGTAAGCGGTTTAAAAGGCATCACGTACAACGCACCCCATCAGCAGTGTTGATGGTTAAGTTTAGGACGAGTAGAAAAAAATTGATGGATCACGTGTCTAACGAGTTCAATATCTCATCTACGGAGACTCTAGTTAGGATGAATTACCACCACGCGATAATCCTCCCCGAAGGTTCACAATATTTCTTCCCAATGTTGCTGCATGATGCGACACACTTCGACTTGATGTGGGCGACAGTGGCCAATTTACCATTAACTGCAACAGTAGATATCTATTTAACATTTGAGTCAATCAACTCGTTTCGAAATCTTACAGTTCATTCGCAATTGGTAAATGAAGATTTCGGTACGTCAGATACTAGATTGATTATGGAAAGGCTGCATATGCAATCACCACAAGGGGATGTCGCGGAAGATGAATTTGTTAGTCCAGTACATTATGACATTAATGCCTCTAGCGACGATGAAGCAAACGATGACAACAATAATGAAACAAACGAGGTCGTACGTCTCCTGAAGATGCTGCAATAATTACTGATTGGGAAAACCTCAATGTTGTTACGGATAACCTAAGGTATGAACCTCTAGGGGCAGAAAACGTGTAAGATGATGAGCAATTTGCTATCGATGAAGAGAATTTCGTGGAGGAAGTAAATGATGATGAAGTTCACCAACCATTGTTGTTATATAATGATATCGATTGGGAGGTGGCTAACTCCATTGCAACCCAACATTCTCATCAAAAGACTGGGTGGGAATGTGCTTTGACAACAAAAAACACTTACAACATGTCGTTAAAGTGTGGCATGTTAACAAACATTGTTAATACCATGTGATGGAATCGACTACAACTCAGTGGGCGATCAAGTGTAGAAGTGCGCAAGACTGGTGCATGTGGCGTCTTCGTGCTTGTTTGCAAAAGAAAACATAATTATGGGAGATCACATAATTAAATGTGTCACCCAACTGTATAAATCCTGATGTAGAACGCGGTCATGCCCAACTTGACGTCAACATGCTTGCGCGAGAGATCTAAAGCATTGTCTAGATAGATGAAGCAATAACTATCAAGGCATTAATAAAAATAATTAAGGGAAAATACAAACACGGAGTAAAATACAAGCAAATATGGGATGCCAAAAGGAAGGTAGTTGCAAATGGATTTGGAGATTGGGATGAATCATACGGTAGATTGTCAAAATGGTTGGCGGTTGTGAAGAGTAAGAGTTCGGGGACAAATATCCAGTGTTCACATGGACAATGGGCTGCGAATGAGATAAGCACTACGTCTCCTCAATTTCATCTTATGTTTTTCGCATTGGAACCATCAATACAAGCTTTCAATTTTGCAGACCTTTTCTTCAGATTGACGCGACTTTCTTATATGGCAAATATAGTGGTAAGCTTATGATTGTCATCTCCGTTGATGGTAATAGACACATACTACCGGTTGCATTTGCCGTTGTTGAAACTGAATCTACAGATTCGCAATTATGGTTTTTGAGAATGTTGCGCAAATACGTGAAGGATAAAGATGGTATTTGCCTTATTTTTTATCGTCACCCTGGCATTTTGGACGCGGTCAACATACCGACCAATGGTTTTTATCCCCCAAAAGGATACTACCGTAATTGCTTGCACACTTAGTCAGTAATTTCAACACCCAATTCAAAAATGAACCCTTGAAAAAAATTCCTTTCTCGAGTAGCTACTCAACATCCGCAATGAATATGTAATGCATGCATGGAGCATTTTGAATACTTATCATCACGAACTCCTCAATGTGTGCAGTATGTTAATGCCATCCCAAAGAACTATGGGCTTAATTGCATGATGAAGGCATGCAATACAGATGGATGACTTCTAATGGTGTTAGTTTGTATGAAATGCAAGTTTGTTTTGCATTCAACGATATAGTTATCGCTGAAGTAATATTAATTACACGAATTTATTTTTCAATTGTAGAGTGTTTTAACGGTGTATTGAAGGGGGCTCGACTCTTGCCAATACAGCGATGACTCAGATGATTTACTACAGATTGGTGACATACCACAATCGACGTAAATAGAAAATCAATGAAGCAATCTCAAACGGCCTATCGTACACAAAATATGTCACGAATAAACTCACACATTATGAACAATCTGCAAGGACGCATCAAGTCAGTTTGATAAATCGTGATATATGTAAGTTTGAAGTGCTGACTGGAAAACATGGAGATTGCATGCATAAAGGCAACAATACACAAGTCATCATCCTGAAAGACCAGGTGTGCAGTTGCAATAAATTGTAATCGTTTGGTTTCCCTTGCCTACACGTGTTAGCTGCATGTGCCTTTATTCGAGTGAGCTATTCGCAATTCATTGAACCATACTACAGGATGGATGTGTACGTGCAATGTTACTGCTCTAATTCAAAGCCATCCCAGATGAGAAATATTGGCTTACTTTTGCGACGAAGATCATACCGGACCCAATGTGCAGACGTGGCCGAGGGAGAACAGAGGGAATGTGAAGGCAAAATGAGATGGATCTTCCTAATTTTTCAAGGGCCTTGCGATATGACATATGTCATCAAGAATAACATAGAAGAACCACATGTCCTAATAAAGACCGTGATCAAGTCCCTACTAGGAAGAACTGATGCGGCATTTGTCGTGCAGAGGGACATAACAAGAAAATTATCCAACCAGAGCTCAATCTTCCAATCAAAACTAATAGCCGATTTTGTATATTATTTGTCGTTGGCTTAAGTTGGTTCTTTGATTATATTGAAATTTTTGAAGTGTCCGAAATTTTCACGTCATAAAATGTTTATGTATTCCTGATTGTTTGAACCTATATTAATGAATTAATTTGACTTTCCGAACAACACGACTAATTTTTTTAAATCAATCAATTGTAGTAGGTACACTAATGGATCCAGGTCCATCGGATCCTTCACTTTTACATCTCGAATCTACACATAGATCCTCATGAACTTTGAGGGTTCAGGTAAACATTTTTAGATGCATACGTCTAATGTTCATGCATAAACGTATAGTATATATCAACTAATACATTTTCAATTATAAGGTGTACAAAACATTGCACATGTGTCGAAGACGTGGTGTCGTTGATCGAACAGTGCAGTACCCTTCTCGGATGATCCCATATATATGTTCCTGTGGCTTCTATGGGATTTCCCACCTATCATTTTTCAGCCTTGATTAGGCTTTGATTACTACATTCATTAAGAGATGGCACCCAGAGACACATACATTTCACATGTAATGTGGCGAGTGCACAATTACACTCGAGGATGTGCAGGTACACCTTGGCTTACCTATCGAATGTATGCCTATGATAAGAACCACCAATACATAGTATGTTGAGGTGTGTGAGAGGCTACTTGGTGGAACTCCTGTTGGAGATGACATTATTGGAAACAAACTTAAATTCGAATCGCTTGAACGTAACGTACCAGCTATGATGATGACAGCGATGAGGAATCAGTGTAACGTTATGTTCGATCGTACATACTGCAACTTATCGGTGGTTGTCTATTCGTCGACAAGTCAAATCGATTTGTACATTTGATATTTCTACCGTTGCTCGAGGATTTCCAAACAGCTGGATAGTATAGTTGAGAGAGTGCTTGTTTGGGTTATTTGTATAGGGAGTTGTGTCGCGGATCTCGCACGTGTGCATATGAGATTGCAGGCGCGTTAATTCTTATACAGCTGTGGGCATGGGACATATTTTCATTCATAGCACCAAGGCGCCTGGGTGTTTCTAGAGTTCAACCTCGAACAATGGATGGAGAACACATGCTTATTGACATTCCATTGGGACACAGGTCATACAAATATTATTTCGTAACTTCTATGATATTAACTCCATTTTCATTTGCACTAATTTATTGTTTTGTATACAGATGGATCGATGCATTTTCAGTTACTCAGAGTGCAAAATACATCTTATCAGCTTATTGTGATGCACTCGACTCGCAAAAGGAGGATGACGTGGTGTGGCAACCTTATGCTGAAGTCATTGGGTCTCTTCTCGAATATTGTACTGAAGATCACGGCAGTTGGCTATTGACGTGTCCTCTAATTTGTTTCCACATAGTCAAGTGGCATCGACCAGAAAGGGTTATGAGACAATTCGAAATGATACAGGTCGTGCCACCAAACTATGATTACGAAACCCAACTGCACCGCATCGAATTGCGAGGACGCGCTCAAGAAAATTTGGTGGCTTTTCTCGTAAACTTTATAAAAATGTTGGAAAATCATGGTGACAGCATAGTCACAGCAGAATAAGAAGGACACGATCAACAAGACTACATAACGTGGTATCGATTAGTCACTAGACGACTTGTTAGACACGATGAGGCTTTACGTGACTATTTGTAACCTTGAAACTATTATTTTGTTTTCCTCACGAGTTACATCTTAAATTGTGTATATTAAACTCTTATTTCTTATATCAGTGTAACTTGGTGCGTCGACTGCGGTGAATGTTCATTGAGGATGGGCCGCACTTGATGAAGGCATCAAAATTTTAGATGAAGATGAAAGGCAAAAGTCTACTCTATGGAATGATAGAATTGATGTCGAACAGGCCATAAATGAGGAGAATGAAATAGAAGATGAAGAAGAGGATCAGAGCGAATCAAATAGAGAAGTGAGAAGAAGAACAACACAAACAGAGACTGTGGGTGAGAGCACCAGATGTCCTCATCCACCACGTCAATCTCGTCGGACAGAGACTGCTGCTAAGAGTAGCAGACGTTCTCCTCCACCACGTTCATCTTGTTAGAGAGCGAGAAGGACAAAGATTGTTGGTGAGAATAGCCAACGTTCATCCCCACCACGTCATTCTTCTTATGGGTACATTCCTACATTGTCCCCAATGCAACCAGAACCTCAAATGTTTGTACCTAGGCCGATGATCATGAATCTTCCTCCTTACCATTTTGATCCTTATGCACTGGGTGATATATGGACCATGGAATACCTAGATATCTAATGTATCCTTCATTGCCTCAATACATGCCGAGTCCATTTACTCCACCATGTTATAATTACAATATCTCATAAGTGGAAATGGCTCATTCATAAACTTGTTAAGCATGTCGCCGCCTCATGTTCCTTTCACCTAACCACATATAGGAAATCAGTATTTTGGAACGGTTCGACCTCATATATTTGGAAGCATTAGTACTAGAGGTGAGTTGAGTGAACCAGATGAAGAAGATCAATTGACTCAACGAAATTCAATGCAAGATCAGCAAAACTCAACAAACTCAACCGGATGTACAAACAAAACTTCCAACTTGACATAGAGTACGTCCAGTTGCATCACAGAGCAACAACGTCAACGTAACCATCGATAGACCTGTATGATGAGTTTTTTTATGTCGTGGTGATTTTTTTTCAATTTATATCTTAGGTGAATGAAGTTGTATACAAGTTTGTTCATGAAATGAACTTATTTTTCAAAACTTCCTTAATGTTTTAATTTTAAATTCTAGACAAAAAAATAACGTGGTTTTGGCCTAAAAAATTTTTCATCTTCATATCTTTTTTATGATCACGAGATAGAAGTAAGACAAAACTTTAAAAGATAGGTTGCATGGTTTGTATAGGTTGCATGGGTTGCCTACATCGAGATACATACGTGACGTTTGCATGGGTTGCATAATTTGTAGTAGATATGAATAGATTGTCCCCTCGAGATACGTGCGTGACGTTTGCATTGGTTGTCCACCTCAAGATACGTGCGTGTCGTTTGGATGGTTTGCATGGATTGCACGAGGTTGCATGGGTTGTCTACCTCGAAATACATGCTTGACATTTGCATGGTTTGCATGCATTGCATGAGGTTGCATGAGTTGTCCACCTCGAGATATGTGTGTGACGTTTGAATGGTTTGCACGAGGTTGCATGGGTCGCCCACCTCGACATATGTGCATGACATTTCCATGAGTTGTCAACCTCGAGATACGTGTGTGTCGTTTGCATGGGTTGTCCACCTCGAGATATATTCGTGTCGTTTGCATGGGTTGTCCACCTCGAGACACATGTGTGACGTTTGCATTGTTTACCTGGAATGCACGAGATTACATGGGTTGTCTACCTTGAAATACGTGCATGACCTTTTCATGGTTTGCATTGATTTGATGAGGTTATATGAGTTGTCCACCTCAACATACGTGCGTGACGTTTGCATAGATTGCACGAGGTTGCATGAGTTGCACACTTTGAGATACGTGCGTGACGTTTGCATGAATTGCACGAGGTTGCATAGGCCGCCCACCTCGACATACATGTGTGGCGTTTGCATGAGTTCTCCACCTCGAGATACATGTGTGACGTTTGCATGGGTTGTCCACGTCGAGATACGTGCATGTCGTTTACATGAGTTGTCTACCTCGAGATACGTGTGTGACGCGGGTTGTCCATCTCGATACGCACGTCGTTTGCATGGGTTCTCCACCTCGATACATGCGTGTGTGATATTTGAGTTGAACAAATAACTCCTTTTGAGAATAAGTAATTCATACACTTTAATATTTTGTATAAATAGCTCATTTTCAAAAGGAGTTATTCATACAAGTTCCTTCATCTCATCAAACCAAACCACACCATACCACGTCATACATCCACATCATCATTAATAATTCATTTTGAAAAGGAGATATACATTACTTTTGTAATTTTAAAAGTAACCTTCTTTATTTGATAAATAAAAAAGTAAACTCGCCTTACTATGTGAAAATTATGGTGGTTATTTGCAGAGCATCAGCAGTGAATCCGGTTTAATTTTCTTTGGAACGACGTTAATCAAGACATGCTAAACATAATCAATGATATCATCTACAAATTAAATGATTGATTAAAGCCGACTTTAGAGACTTATAATATAGTTAGCCTACCTTCAATTGGCATTTCACTCAACAATCTCTATAAATCTAGCTTCTCATCTCTTTCTTCCCCCTATAACTCGCAACGGCAACTTAAAAACACACAACAGAGTACTACTTTTCTTCTACGTTCGCCATTAAATTCTTCTGTCGCAACTATGCCGAGAAAAGGTATGAGTAGCATCTTCTACCATTCTCATCATAAAAGTAGCACTAGCGCTGCCACTACTTTATCATCTCTGAATTCTCATGCTCTCTCTTCGTTCTCCAATTTGATGATGGAGGAGTCTTTGAGGGCGGCGGAAGAGATGATTCATAAATGGAACCCGGAGGCCTCAACTTTTGCGAAAGTCACGTCCCTATTCTACAAGAGCAGGAGAGAGGCCAAGGAATTCATCAAGATTGTGAGGGATCTGCAGAGAGCGATGGAGTTCTTGGCTTCCCAGAATTCGAATTCGGCAGAGCTAGTGCGAGCTCAGAACTTGATGCAGATCGCTATGAAAAGGCTTCAGAAAGAGCTGTACCAGATTCTCTCCACCAACCGAACTCCTCTGGATCCCGAATCGATCTCAGGACGGTCTTCCCTTACGTCTGAGGACCGATCAAGGAGGACTAGTGTGTCGGATTTCGATGAGGATGAAGTTGGATCAGTGGAATTTGATGAGATTCAAGTGGTCGGTGACTCGATCACTGAGGTCGCGGGAGTTTTTGCACTTGCGATGACCGATCTGAAGGCGATTGCTGATTGCATGATTTCTACTGGTTATGGCAAAGAATGTGTACAGATTTACAAGATTATCAGAAAATCGATTGTTGACGAAGGACTCTACCGTCTCGGAGTGGAGCGTTTGAGTCCTCGCAAAGTTCAAAAACTCAATTGGGATGTTTTGGATCTGAAGATCAACAACTGGTTGAACGCGGTGAAGATAGCTGTCAAAACACTGTTCACAGGGGAACGAATCCTTTGCGATCACGTCTTCTCTGCCTCTGAGTTCATCAGAGAGTCGTGCTTCAACGAGATTTCAAGAGAAGGAGCGATCATGCTCTTCCAATTCCCGGAACTCGTGGTAAAAGGAAAGAAATCCCATGAAAAATTGTTCCGATCGCTCGATTTCTACAACTCCATCGCGATTCTCTGGCAAGAGATTGAATCAACCTTCTCATTTGAATCCACATCGATTGTCCGATCACAAGCTATGTCTTCACTCATCAAATTAAGCGAATCAGTTCGTAGCATGCTCTCGGAATTCGAATCAACAATTCAAAAGGACTCAAGGAAATCCCTTGTTCAAGGTGGAGGGATCCATCCCCTCACCAGACAAACAATGGACAACATGTGCCTCCTCGCAGATTACACCGGACCACTCTCTGATATCCTATCCACTGAGGCGTCGGCTCCTACCGGAGCGCCCCTTCCGGAATCCTACTTCACAAACCCTAGTACCTCGGACGACCCTGTGCGCCTTCGATTTGCTTGGCTAATCCTTGTTCTTCTCTGCAAACTGGACGGCAAAGCAGACCGATACAAAGATTCGGCTCTGTCGTACCTCTTCCTTGCCAATAATCTCAAATACGTTGTAACAAAAGTCCGAACATCCAATCTCAAGGTCATCCTCCGCGACGACTGGATTACAGCGCACGAACAGAAATTGAAACTATACAGTACGAGTTACGTGCGAATGGGATGGAGCGAAGTGGTGTCTGCACTACCCACACCTAGTGATGATGGTGAAATCTCAATTTCTGTGGTGGAAGCGAAACGTTGTTTGGAGAGATTCAATGCGGCTTTTGAAGCAACATATCGCTTTCAAGCTCCGTGGGTCATACCAGATGATAAACTCAGAGACGAGATTAAGGCGTCGATTTGTATGAAAATCGGACTGGTGTATGGTGTGTTTCTGGACAAGTTTGGAAGAGCCTTCGATATGGATGGTGTGAATAAGAGTAGTTTGGTTCGTTACAACACGGGTGATCTGGGGAACTACATATCGGATTTGTTTTATGGTACCGGAGTTTCGGGTGCTTCTTCTTCGTCCCATTCTTCCAGCTCTTCTTCAATCAAATGGAATTCATTGTTTCGTTGATCAATTTTTATTCAATTTTGTGTATTTTTGTATATAATTAAGAAGTTACCAGTATAGGTTGGTCAAATGATAAGGGTGAGCTTAGGATTGTGTGGGTTAGGCGTGTGGTCACAAGTTCGATTGATGGTTGTGTCTAGATTGTCTGAGTCATTGAGGCACGCTCAAGCCGATTACACAAAGACATCATGGGAATAGTCAGGCACTCGACTAGATACCCATGAATATCAAAAGAAAAAGAAATGGAGTCGGAAATAGTGAAAAACTCAAACACAAAAAATAGGGAACTCCCACATTGAACCTGTACAGTGAGCTTAGGATTGTGTGGGTTAGGCGTGTGGTCAATAGTTCGATTGATGGTTGTGTCTAGATTGTCTAGGTCACGAGACATGCTCAAGCCGATTACACAAAGACATCATGGGAATAGTCAGGCACTCGACTAGATACCCATGAATATCAAAAGAAAAAGAAATGGAGTTGGAAATAGTGAAAAACTCAAACACAAAAAATAGGGAACTCCCACATTGAACCTGTACAGTGACTCTTAATTTTTGATCGAGTTAAAACCTGAGTCTTTCCCTCCTCTATACAGAAATACAACCTACGAAATCCACACATTGGCCAATGTGAGATCCCATCAAGCATGTTCAAGTATAATTGAGATTCTAATTTTAACAAGATAGGTAATGAACAAAATTCTAACCATCTTTTTTAGTTAGAGGTCAGTACTTATCCGTCTTTGTCTTTATGCTCAGTAAAAGTCAGTACTTATCCATTTTCCTCTTTGTGTTGATTAAAAGTTGGTACTTATATATCCACCTTCCTCGTTGTATTGATTAGAGGTCGATACTTATCCACCTTCCTCGTTATATTCATTAGAGGTTGGTACTTATCCACCTTCCTCGTTGTGTTTCTATTACTAGAACCTTTTTCCATTTCACATCGGACATTTAGTTTGAAAACTAAAAAATACCATAAGCCACAGTATAGTGCCCCAAGCCAAGTCCATAAACTACATGAACTAATAATACTATATTACATAGCATAATTAATGAATAAACGAGTCCCACTTACCTTGGTTTGAATTTTCGAACCTTTCCGGACTTTTCGAGCCTCTTAGAGAATTCCAGGGTTCTACACGAGCATAAGTTTATTTGGGAGAATTTTGATGTTAAAGTAGTCCTTGTATGATCCTTAAACTCCAGTTTGAATCGTTCGAATCCGATAACCGGCACCCAAGTTTTCAATTTTTTTAGTGTTTGGCGTAGTGGGCGACGCTATGGGCATGAAACCCACAGTGTCGTTCACGGTGCGAAACTAACAACATAGTCTTGGATTTTACATTGCGGATTTCATGCATAAGGTGCCACTTGCGGCATCGTTTCCTGCAACATTTCTTCGAGGTTGCCCTCCTTCTCGGTGACTCCCACAACTTCTCGGGCCCTTTAACACCTCAAAACACCTCCAAACTATATAAGGGAGCCCAGAATTGAGACTTGCAACATTGACAACCCATCCAACACACCAAACAACATCTAATCATATGATTGTATGTGGAATTATCAACAACAACAACTTCACCACCAACCATCAACGCAAACCACCACCCCAACAACCCTTGAACTGTGGCTTTAGTGAACCTCCTAACTCCCCTATACACCTTATACCATATCCTTAGCCCATCCATGCCCGCACCCATCCAACAAAATTTGAAACTACGAAAAAAAAGAGAAATATAGAGAGAGACGGAGAGAGAGAGACCACTCACCAACTTAATGAAGAATATGACCTCCAACACTCCCTTTCCCTATGTTTATTGCAAGGCCAAAGGTGATGATGATGATGATGACGACGACGATGGCGTCGGAGTGAAGGCAGTGGTGGTGATGTTGTTGAGAAGATGGAGAAGATGGAGGTGACAATAGTGATATTGGGAAGATGATTATCATTGATCATTTCCATTAACTTACTAATTAAGTCAAAACCCACCACCTTATGTTTTTACCTTAGCCACCTCATACTCCAATGTTTTATCATTTCTCTAGGCACAACTCTGGAGAACAATCCAATCACTACAAAAAATGGATGCCAATAGCGATTGGATTAACGACGGGCTATTCATCGTTACTATTTGGCAACGGGTCAGTGACGGGGACCGTCGCTGACCCGATGACGGAAATAGCAACGGGGGTAGCGACAGTCCCCGTTACTATTTTCTGGGCGGGAAAACTCCCCCCATGACTAGATTTTCTCGGCCACGTGGCAAAGAGAACGCCGCGTGGCAGGAAACAAGGGGGTCAAGTATGAAAATAGCGACAGGAATACCCCGCCTCTATTCTCGTCGCTAATCCGAAAAATAAGATCCAGACCAAAACCCTCTCTCTTCCTCTCGGTCCTCATCTCTTCTCCTCTCCATCTCCTCTCGATCCTCTCTTCTCCCTCACTGTGACCATTTCCCTCACTGTGACCATTTCCCTCACTGTGACCCTCTCCTCTCCTTTCCCTCCTCCTCCGCCTTTGCCAACCCGCCAATTCGCGCCACTGAATCGGCCACCCCGCCGATTCGCCTCTACCGTCGCCTCTGCCTCGGCCGGCCGCCCCGACTCTCATCTCCTTCTTGATTAGGGATTTAGGTCTAATTTTTTATTTATTTTATATATTCTGTTTTTAATAGTTGATTTATTTATATTTTTTGTTATTTAAGTTGATTTATAATAATTGTTTTGTGAAAATGTTGTAATTTTTGTGATATATAATTTGTATTTTTTGTGAAAAATTGGGTTTTTTGTATTTTATGTTAGAATGAGAATTTGGAATAAATTTTGTAAATATATGCATGTTAAATTTAAAAATGTAATGGTTTGATTAAAAACTTGAAATTTTGTATTTTATGTTGGAATAAAATTTTGGAAAATAAAATTCGTATTTCATGTATTTTTAGGTGAATAAAATTTGTTAAATTGATCAAAATGTTGCAACAAATTATGTATGTTGATATTTATTATTTATTTATTTTTGTGATAAATAAAATGCATGCTTGTGATTTGAATTTAATTATTTTTTTGATTATTTGTGATGTTTATTGTATGTTTTTTAGTATTGATATATATGTACTTCTTTTGTAATGTTTTAGTATTACATTAGTTGAAGTTCAAATATGTCCATTAAACTGTTATTTTATGGTTTTTTACACTAATTTAAAAAATCAAATTAAAATCTATTTAACTATAATAAAGAAATTATGTTAAGTTGAAACAACTTTATGTATAAAGTTAATTAAATGATACAAATTCATTGGAAAAATTATATTTCGATTAGGGCTAAAAATAAAAGAGTACGTATAATATATTATACTATAAATAAATATAGAGTAGTTAAAAGCAATTTAAATATAATAAAGAAATTTGTAATTGGTTGAACAAAATAATATTTATATAACAATGCTTACATACGATATATATATATAGTATAGGTAGGGAGGATTGGTATTCATATATATATATATATATATATATAAATTATGTTAATTTGAAATGAAAATAAGTATGAAGTTACAAGTTAAATGAAATATTAATACGGTAAATTGTACTAATACAAATTTAATAAAATGATGCAAATTTATTGGATAAATTAAATTTCGATTAGGACAAAAATAGAAGAGTATAATATATTATACTATAAATAAATATAGAGTAGTTAAAAGTAATTTAACTATAATAAGGAAATTAGAATTGGTTGAACCAAATAATATTTATATAACAATGCTTATATACGAGATATATATCTATATAAATGAGAAAAAAATTATAAACTGCAAATATTGAAGTAAAATTTAAAATTTCAAAGGAAAAATTAAGACTTAGGTAAAATTACGCAAAAGTATGTGCATATATTGCAACTAATGCAACTAATTACGGTAAACAATCAACTAAAATGTATAAAATATATTACGCAAAGTATGTGCAAATGCAATCGATTCGACTAATTACGATTAACACTCGACTAAAATTTATATAGTGATTGATTTGTACGTGTATTCAATTGGGGTTGTTTAGGTGTTTCGAGATGTCTGTGTCTCGAGATTGGATGTACAACCGTATTGAAGGCGGTTACATTAGATTAGAGTTTGTGGATGGCGGGAATGAATTTATAAAATTTTCCATGCAACACTGCACCACTTACTTGAACGAAGCGAAAATTCGATGTCCTTGTAGAAAATGTCACAACGACAAATAGTACGATGTATACACCGTAGAGCTTCATCTACTGAGGGGTGGATTCGTTCCCGATTACTATTGTTGGACCGCGCATAGGAAGGAAGAAATAGTAAGCGATGAGGATGATGGAGGTGATGATCCAATGGATGAATATCCGACATCATATCATCATATGATACACGACATTGCGGGCCCCATTTTCGATTGGAATCGTGAAGAGGAGTCGAACCCTGAAGCGAAGCATTTCTTTAAAATGATCGACGCGACGAATCAACCGCTTTGGCCGGGTTGCGAAAAGATGACTAAACACTCAGCAATGGCACGTTTATTGATAATAAAGTCGAATCATCATGTTTCGGAGTAAGCATTCGACAAAATTTTGCAAATATGTAACGACATGTTGCATGAAAACAACTGTTTGATTGATAGCTTTTACAAATGTAATGGCTTAATGCACTGGTTGGGTCTCCCATATGAGCGAATTGACTATTGACCCAACTTATGCATGTTTTATTGGGAGCTCGACTCTGAGCTTACGTCTTGTAAATTTTGCCGAGAATTTAGGTTTAACTCTAACAAACGCCAGCATAAGAAAATGTTTTACTTCCCTTTGGCGCCTTGTCTCATCCGTTTGTACGCCTCCAAAGCTACTGCGAAACACATGCGGTGGCACGCAGAACACGTTACAGAATAGGACAATATGCAGCATTGCTCCGATTCCTTGGCAAGGAACCACTCCAATCAAGTGAACCCTATGTTCAGCTCCGAGGTTCGTAATGTTCGACTTGGCTTATGCACTGATGGGTTTCAACCTTTTAGAATTACCGGCAAACCGTACTCCTCGTGCCCGGTGATTCTAACACCTTACAACTTGCCTCCCACGATATGTATGAAGAAAGAAGTGATGTTCTTAACAGTAATCGTACCTGGGCCAACTAATCTGTCATAAAAAATTGATGTGTTTCTCCAACCGTTGGTGAAAGAATTGCAAGAGTTGTGGTATGACGAAGTGCCTATCTATGACATATTAACTAAGACAAACTTTCAAATACACGCTGCACTTTTGTGGACAGTTAACAACTTTCTAGCATACATCATGCTGTCAGGATGGAGCACGCTTGGGAGGACTGCTTGTCCTTATTGCATGGAAGATACCAACGTTTTCCAGTTGAGGTTCGGAGGGAAACCGAGTTGGTTTGATTGTCATCGACATTTCTTGTCGCGATATTCGAATGAGCAAAAAGACAAGTCTAGTTTTCGCAGAGATAGAATCGTATCCGATAAGCCACCAGCTAATAAATCAGGTGAAGATATCTTGCGAGAAATTGAAGTTTTAGGGCTGATGAAAGTCACAGAATTGGGATCAGATGCAATAAACAACGAAGTCTCAAGGACTAGCGGGTGGAAAAAATGAAGCATACTGGGGGACTCGCCTTATTGGAAAACGAACCTTATCAAACACAACCTAGACGTGATCCACACTGAAAAAAATGTCTTTGACAATATTTTCAACACAATCGTGAGTGTGCCGGGAAGACAAAAGATAACGCAATGTCTATGGAAGACTTAAAGGAGATTTGTAATCGTCCAGAGCTTCATTATGATCCAATTTCTAAGAAATATCCTAAGGCACGATATATGCTAAACAAACGAAGAAAACAAGCGTTGTGTAAGTGGATTAAGGAATTGAACTTCCCTGATGGTTACGCGTCTAACATCGATTGTTGCGTAGATTCTAAGAAGTCGAAGATGTTTGGGATGAAAAGTCACGATTATCATGTTTTCATGCAACGATTGCTGCCGATTGCTTTTTGAGATCTCTTAGAATATGACATATGGGTTGCAATTAGCAAGTTAAGCATTTTCTTCTGAGATTTAATTGCTAAAAGTTTAAATGTTGAGAATCTTCGGCTTTTGCATGAAAACATTCCCAAGATATTGTGTAAGTTGGAAAATATATTTCCGCTAAGTTTTTCGACTCAATGGAGCATTTCCCTATCCATTTGGCGTACGAGGCTATCCTTGCTGGCCCAGTACAATTTCGGTGGATGTATCATTTCGATAGGTAATCAACTAGACTCATACACAAATTATATCACACTCTAACATATACAGTTTAACTAACTTACTTCTACAAATGTAGGTACTTGAAACATTTAAAAAATAATGTTAAGAATAAGGCAAGGGTTAAGGGGTTAGTATGCAATGCTTACTACGTAGAAGAAACGGCCGCATTTTGTTCCTATTATTTTGAGGAACATGTCTCCACTTCACACAACCGTCCGTCCCGCAATTACGATGGTTCAGTCGAACCAACTCAAAGTTTTAATGGCCACTTCTCAATATTCACCCACCTACGTCGGGCCTATGGGAGATCAAATAAGCGTTATCTCAAGGATGACGAGTGTAATGCCCCACACTCATATGTGTTGTTAAATTGTCCCGAGGTCACTCCATTCATTAGGTATGCTTTAATCTTAATTATTATCTTAAATTTATGCAATCGCAATCCTTACATTTTTACAATTATCATGTTAGGATATACGTATCGAAATTGGGTTCCAAACAAGTGAATATTACACAAAGTGCCATCGATGAACATCTTGAGAAACATTTCTCAAGTTGGTTTCAACAATTCGTAAGTCATATGTACGTGGATATTAAAATAATTCTTTATTTTTGTTGTTTATTTGAAATTGAAGTTTATGAATGAAACATTTTTTGCGGTAGGCTCCATCATCTATTCAAGATACAACACTTCAAATGTTGTCATACGACCCTAATCGACTTTGCACCATATACTACGCTTATCTTGTTAATGGCTAAAAATTTCAAACCGTGTTGCATCACTCAAAAAAAAACATGCATAGTAGCGGGGTGTGCACTAGGGGCACGAATTACGCACAATGTGACAATGACTTTTACGGGAAATTAGAAGAACTGATTGAAATCAAATACGGTGGATTCCTACTTACTGTGTTGTTCAAGTGTCAATGGTTCGATCACACGATCAATGTCGGGACAAGAGTTAACTATCCTTAAAAATCGTCGATGTACATCGAAATCTGCAATTGAACAAGTATGAGCCTTTCATACTAGCCATGCAAGCTAGTCAGGTGCAATTTCTTTCATACCCAAGTGTAAGAAATGCGCAGAACAATTGACAAGCTACGTACAGACTTTAACTGAAATTTATCGATGAACAAAACTTAGTCGAAAACGTTGACAGTGCACCTATAGAACAAGACACTTTTCAGGAGCAGCTACCTAAGCATGTATTGAGGTCGATATTGACAACAATATTCCAACTTCGCAAGCTGATCCTAGTGGCGCATACATGTCAGATGTCGATGAAGAAGACAATGAAAGCGATAACTTCGACTTTTCATCGAATGATGAGGACCATGACGACGAATCATGACACTATCTTGTTCAGTTGGTTAATGATGCAATTATATTTTTTTTACTTGTTACGTAATATTTAGAATGTCGGAGGTTAAACTCAAAATTCTAATTTAGACTTTATTTTTTTTATAAATTTATGTCGTCAGGTAGAGGTTACGCCCCATCTTTTGGTGAGGGCTCTGGTGGACGATCAGGTGGACGATCTGATAATCGATCCAACGGACGATCAAGCGCTACTAGAGATCGAAGATCTGATGGATTACACTGTCGTTTTCATGATGATCCTACTCCACCTGCATAGACTAGTCAAGGTCATCGGAGTCTGCATCCATACCCATACCACCCTTCTCCGCAGACCCCATTTCTCCATCAGACGCCTCCCCCACATTATGCACATCCATCACTTCCATCTAAAAATTTCATGAATTTGCCATCTGTTTTTAGTGATGATCCCACATCTATGCATATGTATTCTACTTTACTTTCCTCCCTACCCTATCCTCCCGTTGATGGTCGTGGTACGTTTAAGTCAAGTGTCGGGCCTACTTTTTCATCAGGGGGATAAACATCTCCCTCACATCTTCATGATCGTACGTACGACCACCGTATAGTCCCACCACCACTTCATCATGATTTGAATTCCTCGCCCTCTCGAGGTCACTCGGTAGAGCAGTCACCGAGTTCTTCGGCACATCGTTCGAGTGACTTGTCCATAGGTACAACCCCACGTGGACGACGACGAAGCAATACTACTAACCAACCCTTGGGGTGGATATTATTGGTCGTGAAAGATGATAGAAAGTAAGTATACGTACAAAGTTTTACGTTTACTTATTTCTTATAAAGTTGGTCTAACGCCTCGTTTTAAATTTAGTGGACGAAAATTACACCCGTCTAACAGAGTTGCCCGGGAGATGACTAGCACATACAAACACACCATGCATAAGGATGGTTATTTTTTGGGACCATGTCCCACGCACCTGCGAGATATTTATTGGAATTAATGGAAGGTAAAGTTGTTTAAGTTAGTGTTGTTACATTTACATAAGATTTACAAACAATATATAATTGAAATGTGTTTATAGCTAAATTTAAAATTTTATTACTTTTTACCTATAGTTGTCATTCGACTGGGAGCTATTGGATGACACAGCTATTAGAGAGGCGTATGATAGGCAGATTGCTACTCAATAAGCTGATTTTATTAGCAAGATGTGCTCCAAAGATAAGAAGCTTGCACGTGTATCCGCTGAGATCTTCGACCACTATAAGAAGATGTGGTCCACTCCTAATTTTAAGAAGAAGTTAGAGCGAGCAAGTAAAAATCAGAGAACTGAGACATGAGGACCCGGTACAGGGATCGCAGTGCATACTGGTGGCTCAATATCCATTTATCAGCACGCAGAGAAGCTGGTAAGTTATGTTATAATAAGTTTATATATATAATATACATGGATTTAGTCTCAAACTTAATCCTTTTTAAATATATGTTTTGTAGGCGGAGAAGTTGGGTCGACCTCCGACTGCTTTGGAGTTATGCCTATATTACCATACGAAAGATCGTAATGACGTAACTTTCCTCAATTTCGAGAGTAGAGAAGATCGTCGTAAGTAAATGTTTAGTTAATTAATGATAGGTATTAATGACTTGTAAATGTTTTAAGTTCTTAATTGAGACGACGATCCAGCGTAGGCGGATTGAGCTGACACAATCGCAGCCTGACACCCCGATAAATGAGATTGAGTTATATTTGTTTGTCATTGAGCACGACGACAAATGACTGACATATGAACTAGAGTGGACACCATCGGTGCCGCGGCGCATACATGCTACAAGTGGATGAGTTGGAGATGGAGATAGAGCTGGATCTTCTCGACCTATTTCTACTCCTAATGAGCCCATCGAGCTTTCGCGGAGGGACTTCCAGGCGATGCAGAGACACATTCTTCGGTTTATGCAGGATCACACTCTAACCCAAGATCAGTTTCGAGAGATCCAAGGCCAGTTGAATCGCATGGAGCATGCGCTAATGGGCAGACTTGGGATTTCATTCGCATTAGCGCCTCTGAGAGATGTTCCAGCTGATGACTCAGAGACCGACGACGATCTCGACGATTGAGTTGACTTCCTTGTATATTTAGCTTTAAGTTGTTCATATCTTGTTTTGTACATTTTCATACTTGTAATTAACTTTTTTGTTGTATTTAATTTATTTTGATTGATGGACTTCAGTTATTAACTTTAATTTCCTTTAATTTTCTTGTACTTATAGTTATTCTGAATAAATTATATACTATAGATTAAAATATGTTATTTTAATAATAATTTTTATAAAGTTTTATGAAGAATTTTTAAATTTAAATATTATTTATAAATAATATTATTTTGAAACATTTCATTTAAAATTTAATTTTAATTGAATTTAAAAATTTTCATAAAATTTTTAAATATTATATATAATAGTTTTTGCATTTATATAAAAATATATAATAGTTAAATATTTTAAATATTTACATTTAATTTCATTTAAAATTTAATATTTTTTATGAAGTTTTTAATATTTAGTTTTTATAAATTAATTATATTTCAAATATTTAATTTTAAATTTTTAAATATTATTTTATATTATATATAATATTTTTTGCATTTTATAAATAATAAATTTTTTAAAATTTTAAATATTAAGTATTAAATATATTATATATAATAACAAATTTTTTTAAAAAAAAAAATTCGCCAATTTAGCGACGAGCCCGTCGCTAACCCCCAATCCACGTGGCGGCCAACGAGCCACTGGACAATTGGCGACGGGGTTTTAGCGACGGGCCCCCATCGCTAATTGTCCGCGTGGCATGGTCAAACGAGTTTCGAACAAAACCATGTGGCACATTTGCGACGGGAATTGGCGACGGGATTTGCGACGGGATATCGTCACCAAACCTGACATACCGTCGCTAAAAAATTTAGCTACGAGTAAGTTAGCGACAGGGTTTCCCATTGCTAACACAGTATAGCGACGGGAAATACCGGATTAGCGACGGTTTTCCCCGTCACTAATCCAGTATCCTTTTGTAGTGAATGGTTATTTCTTTGAAGTGTTACGAGTCATTACCGTGACAACAATCATGATACATAACACCACTCGAGGCTTATTCGACGGTTCTCATTTTTCAATTGATTTGATTTTTCAACTATAGGTTACATTAATTCTATCAATCAATTTAATACCTAAACACGTCACACAAACACCAAATAACACACAATCCCATGCTCAAGCTAAAGCGAGACAAGTCGTGCTTAACCTCGAGCTTAACTTCGGTTAATTATTGTTTGGATTATGGTTAATCACCTAGTTAGGGACACTGGTCATTATAGTACTGGTTTGAGATTCACATCTAATGTGTTAATACAAAATTGATGTTTGATTAGCTGTTCCATTGTTTTTTCCCTTCCATTGCTACTTGAGAATTCAATTTCGCTACACAACACCATCTTTGCGGCGTGGTTTCTTAAAAAAATGCGCAGAACATTGAGTTTTAAGATAACTAGTTATTTTTTTAGTAATCTTGAACATGATTTTAGACTTTTTTTTTCACAAATAGAGGATAGGCATAGCTTGCGTAATTGTACTTCATTTCAAGGTCAGCTATTTGAAATTGCTAATGTGTGTGTTTTTTTTTTTTTTTTTTTTTTTTTTTTTTTTTTTTTTTTTTTTTTTTGCAGCTACCTCGTGTGTTGTATGTTTGAGGAGGTAGTGTCTTTGGCTACTTCTGTTTTGGAGAGTATATGTGGAGGAGATTCGAGTGTGTTAATTGAAGAAACTGAATTGGTGCATACGATGGAATCTGCCGGTATGGTGTTGCTTCAATCCCTTAAGGAATTAGGAATGTAAGGTGCATCGTGTCTTCTTGATTATGGTGCTTGTTAGATAATCAAATATGCACATGTCTTTCATGTGTATTTATACTTATTTATTTTCAATGTGAGATTTGTCTTGTTGGTTGTTAGTGTCATGATCATATCGACAGTTTTGATTTGTCGTAAAAGTTGTTACAATCTACAGTTTAGTAAATGAGTCATCCAATACATGTACTATGTCCTCAAAATCAGAAGAGATACAGTTGGAGATTGGATAAAAATATGTGGTTGCATACGATGACTTGGAGAGGGTGCAACAAGATCTCTGAATTAGACTGTTATAAATTGGATCTTATCTACAACCGATTGGAGTTCAACTGAAGATCATGAAGACGTTGGAGGTTGCAATTCAAAAGAATGGTCACCACGTTTTTATCATGCAGGGATGTGGTTATTTAGAGATAGAGATCAGACAAATCTTATGGTTATAGTTAGGATTGTGTAATTTACATTGGTCTATATATTTGTCAAAGTAATTGAGTCATGTACACCAGTTATTCATTTTACTTTGTATAGTGAACCTGTTCTTTTCACTTTTTTAATTAAGTTGTAAAACCCCAAGGGGACTTTGGTATTTCAATGAGGGGGAGCCTAACACACGAGAGGAATCTTGTGTACGTAAGGTCCACAGAGCGAAGTATGAGAAGGTGCTAGGAGGAACTCAGTGAGGGAGTTACACGAAGGAGTCATGTAGTTCATTGTCTACATACATTAGTGGAGCTTACGTTTGGGCGTGGCCCTGCATATGTAGTGCTTGGATTGAGCTGTGATAACATATCTAGTGTCCTGGTTTGATTTACATTTCTGCATACTTTATTTTTAAGTACTTGCATTGATTATTGTTTCCCTGTTATAACCACCTTTGTATTCGGTTGTAACCGCTTTTGGTTATTTTAATTGGTATCAGATAGGGCACTACGAAGTCTTTGTTTACAGACACAAGTGAGATCCGTACTAACCATAATGTCTCAGGGAAACCGATCGGACCAACTTGAAGGCATCTTGAATGCAAAACCATCATTGCTGACCAATACATACTATGCGTATTGGAAAGCTCACATGGAAGGGTACATTCTGACCATCGACGTCAAAGCATGGAGGTCCATTGAGAAAAAATACAACCCACCAAAAGTTGATGGAGAACCAAATAATTCGGATGACTGTACTGCTGATAAGGATAAGCTTTTGGCAACCAATGCTAAGGGATTGAATGCAATCTTTGGTGCTCTCAACCAAGAGCACCTCAAGCTCATCTCTATATGTAAAGTGGCAGAGGAGGCTTGGCAGATTCTTGAAAACTTTTTTTGAAGGTAACGAAGATGTTTGTGAGTCTAAAATTGTGTTGTTGGCTTCTCGGTTTGAAACGCTAAGGATGGGAGCAGAAGAAACAGTAGCTGAATATACAACCAAACTCAAAGACATCAGCAACCAAGCTCAACAACTGGGGAAGAAGTACTCCAACAAGAAACTTGTTAAAAAAGCAATCATAAGTCTCCCTGCAAAATACAATGTGAAAGTTGTTGCTATTCAAGAGAATCTAGGTCTTAAATATCTGAAGTTCAAAGGACTTATAGGGTCGCTTACCACCTATGAGATTCATTTGAACCAACAAAAGAAGTCTAGAGAATTAGCATTGAAAGCAGCATCTCAGTACTTTACTCATGAGAAAGATGTTACTCAAAAGGAAAATGATCAAGCTTTACTAACAAAAAAGTATAATAAATTGTTTTGAAGATTTTAGGGTGTAAAGATCGGAGGTAAAGGAGATACACAAAGAAAGAAGTCAAAACAAAGATAGTAGACAAAAGCAAACTCAGATGCAAAGAGTCCGGAGAATTAGGACATTTCCAGGCATAATGTCCATCTAGAAGAAAGGAGAAATCAATGACTAGCACATAGAGTGATTTAAACTCAAAAAATGAAGGAGATAATGTGAATCATCATATTGCCTTTACTGCCATGCATTCAGTTGCAACCGCCACCCTTGAGTCCGTAGTTGTAACCACATCCAAAGAACATAACTTTGCAAATTTAAAAGACGATGTAAGTGATTCAGATGATTCTAATTATGATTTATCTAATCACATTAGTCATACAAAGATGAAGGGAAATTATGCTGAAATGATCACGAACTAGGAAGAAGCTATTGCATGCAGTCAAGCACTTCAACATCTTCTTGAAGAAAAAAAGAAGAAGTTCGTCGAATGCAAAAACAAGCTTGATGATCTACTACAACACAAAAAAGGATATAGTGATCACATGGGTCTGGGTTTTAGCAAATGATTATCTTTCAAGGTATCCCTCACCAAACCTATGAATTTTGTTAAAGCACAACAACAAATGGTTCTAAATAACAGCCAAGAAGAAGGTTCATACCTACATTGTAACGGCCCGAAAATTCGACTCGTGCCACGTGTCATTTTAGGGTCGTATAAGAGACTCACTCCTCGTGATCCGGATAACAATCGACGCGAAATATGGTAAAGTTAAGGTTTAGACGCGGTGTTTCCGTATTTCGTACCGCAATGGCATCTTCGTCAATTTGTGGCGAAAATGAGGTATTTTTCGGGGTTTAAGTTGGACGCAAATCGAGGACACTTTTGATTTGAAATCAAAAAGAAAATGTATATATATATATATAATATATATATATATATATATAAGAAAAGAAGAGAGAAAAGAAAAGAAAAGTGAGAGAGAGAAGAAAAGAGAGATCTGGAGAGGAGAGAAATGGAGAGAGAGAGAGAGAGAGACGACGGAGAAAGAGGGAGAGCCGGCGAGGGACGAGGAGGCGCGGCCAGCAGCGGCTCGCGGAGACGACGACGGTGCGATCGGATCCGCGACGGCGAACAGCAGCGGCTCGCGGAGACGGCGGACGGCGAGATCGGAGCCACGACGGCAGCGGCGCTCGCGGACAAGCAGCAGCACCAGCGGCGGCGATCGGCGCGGAGAGCGGACGGCGCAGCAGCAGGGATCGCGGACGGCGGCTCGCGGTTCAGCGGCAAGCGCGGCCTGCGAGGCCGAGGACGATGGCGGCGAGCAATCGAGGCAGCGGCGAGGAGGCGCCGCGAAGCAGCAGCAAGGCGGCGATTCCGGCGGCGGCGACGGACGACAGCAACAGCGGTTGCGAGGCGAGGAGATGGACAGTAGAGGCGGCAGTGTTGCAGCAGCGGTCGCGGCAGTGACCGCCACGACGGCGGCCGGTAGCGGCGAGGGTTGGACGGCGGAGCAGGCGGCGCCGGCGAACGGCCGGCGGTGGCGCGACGGTGGTGCCGGCAGCGGCGCGATGACGACGTCGGCTCGGTTTCGACGTCGGCGCGGTGAACAGCGCAATGGCGTTGTCGGACTGATCGGAGGCGAATAGACGAATGTCGACGACGCGATGCAGGTGAGGTGTATTTCACCTGATTTTAAATTGTGATTTGCATGATTTACTAGCTAAATGGTACAAATGGACACCAGGGACATAGGATGCTATAGTCAGGTGTCGGGTGCGCATATCGAGATGCGTGCGAGTGCGTTTTGAGGTACGTAAGATTCCATCTAAAAGTCATCGAGGGTTTACTTTTCTATCATTGATTTCATGTTCGTGGTTGTTGGATGCTATTTCCCCTATTCTTTGTTATTGATTTCCGTGACGCATTTGGGTTGGGGTCCAAGATGCGGTGGTTTGGGCTCGGGTATCCTGTTTCCGGCCGGGCCGTTACATCTTGCTATTCTTGTTGTACTTATGGCACACTAGTGTATGCGCGGTAATCGGTGAAAGGAAGTGGGTCCTGCCACTGAAAGGATCCTGGGGGTATGGAAACCAGGTGAAAGGAAGTGGGGCATTCACTGAAAGGATCCTGGGGGTTTGTCGTACAGTTTAGTGTGACCAGGAGGAGTACACGGTTTGTTTCTCTCATGTTATTTATTCATGTGATGATCTTATCACAGTTGCCCATTTAGTTCGCATGATTAATTGACATGTTTATTGGTATCTGTCTATATTTCTCATAAATGCTCGGTGTACTTTGTTGGAATCTTACTAATTGTACTCTCCATCTTACTTTTTGTGATGAACGAGTGCAGACCCCGCTAGTAGAGGCAAGGACATTTTGGACGACTTTATCTGACTGCCTGCGGTCAAGGATCTACTAGTATGTGCGATTTTGATATTTTGCTTACTTTTGGGAATTGGGTGACTAGATAGACACTGTACTTGTATATATTACTGTTTAATATTGTCGCATATATACAAAGTACTTTCCCCGGGTTTTCCACATTAGGAGTTGCTCTTAAAATAATGCTTAATACGATAATAAATTTAATTGTTTTATTGGTTTCAATTTAAGACTTCCGCTGTTGTTTTTAATGATTAAACCGTCGAACTAATTGCTTAACGAATGGAGTTAACACGCATATCGAGGAGTCGTGTTGTGGAAAATGGCGTCAGTGGCGCGTGGGACCCAGTGGGTCAAGGATCGGACGAGACCGCTGGGCCGGCGCCTCCCCACGTGGCGACCTCGGGATTTGGGGCCGTTACATACATGCTACTATTATGGCATCAAAGGACACATACGTCCTATGTGCTTCAAATGATTCGAGAACTAGCATGATGAAATAATGAGATCACCTAGAAGCTGCTCGAAAACAAAGACAACACCAGCACAATCATCAGAAACATTGAATCCTAAAAAAGATGTATGTCATGGTGCACTGTGATGACCCCTTCTCAAATTAGGGCACTACCCAGCCCAATCCCTTTATTAAGTCTTAACCTCGCCACATAAATTTTAACAATGAATTAGTCAGCCTTTTTCTAAAACGTTTCTCCTTACCAATTAATTTTTCAAATAAGCATTTTCTTATTTAATGTCAATTTATAAATCAGAGTTAATTAAAAGTTTAAAAACTTAGATTTTATTCAGTGGAAGTTTTAATAAATTAGCAGAAACGTTTATCATAATTCCTAAGAATGTGGAAATATCAGGAAACAAAGATCACATGAATATATACATAACAAAACGACGATAATATATCATCATATATATGGTTAGGGTGCTATCTCTCAACCAATAATATATATGCAACCCCAAAAGTATATGAAAGACACAAAAGTCATACAACAAAGTAAAAAACCTACAAAATCTGACGTAGCAATGCTCTACTGGCTAGAAGGTAGTCGCTGATCTTATATTTGCTTGGCCCGCTACTCGATAGATCAGCACCCACCGTCATAAAAAAAGACGGTAAGTACAGGAAAGTAAAAAGTAAAGCTGAGAGACATTTCTTCACATTTCCAAATGTACAAAAAGTATCTCAAAGCATAAAAAATAGCAATTATGCCCCCGGCTGCGGTACTCAAAATTAAATGTAAGCTAACTCTAATCGGTGTCAACCTTAATATGTCTATCATGCGACTATAAATGAAAGATACTATAGAACCCAAATAAAAAATACATATAAATCTCTGCCACAAATAGAAATCGTACCTTCAATGAGTCCTCGTGTGGCATCAAAATCAGGTTGTGCTACCATATGTGCACCCTCTTGTCTCTTTGATGGTATCACGACTACTGGTTGTGGACAATGTAACGACCCTAAAAATCTAACTCGTGCTACGTGTCATTTCAGGGTCGTACGTGGGACCCACTTGTCTTGATACATATGTCCAAATATCGGGAGTCGACACCGAGGTTTGCTATTTTTTTTTATACATGTATTATTTATTTATTATACCAAAAAACTTGAACAATCGAAACTAATTAATTTCAAAAATGTTCAGGTAAGGTAAACGCGGGCGTATCGGTGTCGAGGCAAACGGAGATGTACCTCGAATCGAGTGTCGACGTGGGACCGAGGTAGCGGTTTATGGGGGAAGTTTAATTAATTTGAGTTACCTGTGAATTTATGTTGGCTTTAGTGGCTTTGAGGTGGCCACATTGAAATAAACATTAAATGTGCCTAAAGTTGAGAAATAAAACAATAGGCCTAAGATGTGCATCGAGACACGCATTCACTCATCATGAGACAAGGAGTCAACATGTTGAGTTACTTACTAGTGACTTGAGGGACAAGTGGGACAAGGTGGTCCATGAGATGAGCCTCGAGACACGTGTGCACACCATGATCAATGGCTAGCATTCACACATATCAACATGGTCAAATATGTATATAAGTCCACATTTTTTGTTTCTTATCTCCTCAAAATTGGTAGGAGAGAAAGGAAGGAGAAAGAAGAGAGATTCTGGAGTGCTTGGAGAAGAGGAAGGTGTGATTGGTGAAGCTTTAGTGAGGAAGAAGAAGAACAACAAGCTAGGTAACCTCTCCACACCATATAATTGTGATTTCAATTGAGTGTTGATGTTGTTGTTGGTTTGTTTTGATTGTTAATGGAGTTTTGATGAAGTTGAGAAGAAGAACATAGTGCAAGGGAGTGATATCCTAGATGTAAAAAAAAAAAAAAATTTATGAAAACGTCGTCCCTGGTTCGAATTCATTTTGGGAAGATGCACACGCACGGGGGTGCGCGTGCGTGTGCATCAATCCTTGGGCGGGCCGGGGTGCAGGCCGCGCTCGGCCCTTGGGCGAGCCAAGCCCGCCCCCTGCCAGGGTCGGGTTTGACCGTTTGGGTCGACTCGTCCCAAATAAAAAAAAAAAAAAAAAAAGAAAAAAAGAAAAGGAAGAGAAAAAAATCCCGAAAAATTCTAGAAAATGGGGGAAAAATCCCGAAAAAATTATATTTTGACAAAAAATAGAAATTGATGGATTTCTATGAAAAAAAGTATTTGGAATTTTTGACGAGCCTTTTACAAGGTTTTTACCTCGAAAAGTGTGAAATGAGCGGATTAGCCCAAAATTTGAGAAATTAGTCTCGAATTTGATTTGGAGCAATTTAGGGATTTGTAAATAATTGGTTGAAATTGTCGAAATTTTTACACGAGAAAAAATTTCCTCGAAAAGTGTGCCACCACTATGATTTTCCGAAGTTGAACAATTTTGGGATTTAAAAATCTAAAAATTTCTTAAATAAGCTCTAACATAATATAAATTTGCCCATATGATTATCAGGGGCATAGTTTACTAATGTCGGGTTTTGGGTATGATTTGGAGGCGTGTCGAAGCTGATTTGAGTGCGTATTAGCTTGGATACAGGTAAGTAAACCAGTAAGGAATTTTACAGTTATTTCTTGAGCTTTAATTGGTTGTTATCGCTTTGTTCATCATTTATTTTAAATTCTCATTGGTTGAGTAGTCCATTGGTAAGTGAGTCATGGTTACTATTTATCTGTGATATGAGCTCTTATCTCGGGCGCCGTTGATATCTCCCAATTGAGTGTACATTGGGGGCACTTATCCGGGTCTCTGTGGATATCTCATAGTCGCAAGGGTTAGAGTGGTAGGCTATGTCTCGTCCCGAACCCGAGTCTGTTGGGCTTTCTTTGCGACTCAACGACCTTTTGGTCGGGACTCCTTGCTATTTGGTTGTCGTATTTTGGACCCTCACTTATCGATTGATTTATTTACGATCTTTTATATTCATGCGTTCCATGTTCCTTTCTTTCTATTTGCATGAATTAGGCGGTTTATTTATTTTTTGAAATATAATATATATATATATATGTCATGTTATATATATATATATATATATATATATGTCATGTTTGGCGTTACTTATCTGGGGTTCGTCATTCTTGTGTTTAACGGAATGCGGATCCACGATCCGATGAGGGAAAGCTCAACGAGATAGGAGATATCATTTGAGGATATCGTTCTTACCACTTGTCGACATAGGTGGTTCTTTTTGTATCCTAGATATACTTGTTTTGCCTATCTTTATCCCCTTTTTGAGAGAAACTTTGATCTGACCTCGACCTCTTTGCCTGTTCATTGATGACGATATACACATTCAAGGTTTCCTCTACCTTACCTACTATCTTTGAGGTTTTCCATTTAGAGAGGTTTAATTGTAAAATTATAATAACTCACTAATTGATTAGCTAATTGATTAATAAATGGTAAATGAATGGTGGTGGCACGTGACTCAACGAGAGGTCTACCAACAATGGAGTAGGGGATGATACATATGGCATAACAGAGGTAGCTGTCCCTGATCACCATGAGAACCTCTCTCCCATTTACTCTGTCCCTTTCCCATCTTTCTCCTTATTTCATACTCTACAATATGATCATGCGTGGAGTAGGGGATGATACATATGGCATACCGAGGTAGTTGTCTTCCAGAGAAGTCTCTCCCATTTACTCTGTCCCTTTCCCATCTTTCTCCACAAATAATGTCTTATGAGAAAGTGCACGCTCTTAGATCTCACAACTCAATATCTTATGAGAAAGTGCACGCTCATAGATCTCACCCAATATCCTGGCACCTGAGCTGACCATATAAAACCCTATATTTGGCCTCACTCCATCTCTGAAATGATACACATCATCAGAGTCATCTCTAACTAAATCCCCAACAAACTATCTTAGATTGCCATATTTGTCTCTGTAGCTCATCATTGACTCATTAGCTCCCTGTCTCAGGCTCATGAACTCCTTCCTCGACCTCTTCATCACCGCAGGTGGAAAGTACTATTGGTAGAACTTATTCTTCAATGCATCCCAAGACTCAAAATTACCATCAGAAGCTATCGTTGCATACCACCCAACGTCGGCATCTCTCTATAGTGTATACGAAGAAATTCCGGCCCATAGTCTATCCTCAATCCCTAATACTCTATGTAGCTTCTTCCGAGACAATACCCTCCTCTCAATCTTCTCAAAGTCTCGCTGCCCATCAAAGTAAAACTGCTTTAGTCTTATGAAATCCCTTACCAACTGAACCTCTACTATCGAGCTAGAAGATGTAGGAGTGGAAGTTGGTGTATCAACTGTCTGTATAGCCAGTGCTATCACTACTGGTACACTAATCGGAGCGGTTGGTGTCTATAATGTTGGAGGAGGAGTAGTAGTAGTAGGGGCCGGTGTCTGTGCCGGTGGAGCAAACAGTGATGTCATCATAGCTATGAACTCGACCAAATGTTGTCCTTGATATTCGGTCAGATAACCTCTAAGAATTATCAGCCGATGGAATAGGAGGCTGGCAGCCACTAGCACATGCATCCCTACTATCGCATAAATCAGCCATCAATGTCTACAAGTTAATAGCAAACATGAATTATCTACTACGTAGGTAACGCATATATATACATATAGTAACTAACATTTACATATAAAATATCCCCATTTCCCTTTCACTCAATTCCCAACTAATGGCTTCTATGCAAGGATCATCTAGTTTCCACAACTAAAATCTATGTTTTCTTGTTTAAATTTTATTTGTTACTTATTTATAAATTGGTTTATGATACTAACTGTGACTTTGGTATCACATTCACTACAAGAAAATCGCTTTATAATAATAGGATATCCTGTCGTAAAATTCATTTTCCTATTATTAAAAGTCATTAACTATAGGAAAATCCTGTCATGCCCCTCTTGTTATTTCCTTTCACGTTAGAAGTTATAACGACATGATTCCTATCACAAAAGTGATTAGTCACACTAAAACTTAAAACTGAATAGTAAGAGGAAAAGTCATGTCATTAAAGTGTGAACTTAATAGCAATAGGACATCTCCATTGTTAAAGTACAAAATTAAATTATTTTTCTACGCAAAATTAAACTTTATTAGTAAGAGGATGTCCCTCTTGTTATTTTTCATCTTATTAAAGTGTTTTCACATATACGCAAAATTAAACCTTATTAGTGAGAGGATATCCCTCTCGTTAAATTGTTTTCCTCTTATTAAAGTGTTTTAACATATTGTTATTAGTGAAAGGTTGTCCCTACGTTTTCCTCTTATTAAAGTGTACATCACAAAAGTAAGCCTTATTAGTGAGAGGATGTCCCTCTCGTTAAATTGTTTTCCTCTTTTTTTTTGTAGTGTATTTTCGACAATGTGTCAACAAAAATTATTATTCTAGTAAGAGAAAAAAGAATTAAAAATTTAAAATGAACTTTTATTCAGTTATAAAGTAATCAGTATAATATATAAGATTTTATTTAAGTCTGACCGAGCTCAACTTACAAAGAATTAAAGAAAATCTACAACAAATGTACATGTTTAATAGCCAATATACTTAATAGCTTTCTTATGGAGACAGAAAGAGTTTCCTTTTGCTATGATTTCATCAAAAAATCTTGTTTGAAGAGATAGGTACATCTTGACTTGGTTTCTCATACTTCCTCTTCAAGCCTACCACTTTACTAATGCGAGCATTTCTGCCATGAAAACAATATTTTAATTACACATAAATGTGGCAAAACATAATTTTGATACTAAAAGATTATAAACTACACAAAAAAGCCATGTTGCTTATCTTTGTAATTAGCAAAACATGAATTTCAACTTCTTGAATAATCTTATGCCTAGAATCATTACAATAGAAACGAGAATAATTAATTGAACACTCTCATAACTATAATAAAAGAGGAAAAAAAGAAAAAGAAAAACACCCAAATTAAAACTCCACATAACATGCATGTTGTATAGATTAGTTCATAATAAAGACTAATTAAATGGATAAAGGAATATAGTCTGGGTAAAAAAAAAAATAAAAAAAAAAATTTCGACACTTCTCTCAAAAATCAAAATTCATTTAGAGAGTATATTATTCATAGCAGGCATAGCAACACCCTGAAGACACAATGATCTATAATTCACTACTAAACTATTTATGCAAGATATACATTTTAGCCTAATTAATTAGATGAGGAGCACATGCATATAACATATCATGCAGTAGTAATTCACAAGAACAACCAAATAGAACAAAATGAAAGTACAGAGAAACTTGTATAATACTTCTATCAGGTAACAAAAGTATTGATAAATAATTGTGTGAACTCTTTTCAAAGCTCATAGAAAAACTAATAAATAACTTGTATCATACTTCTAGTGGTTAACAAATTTGCACACCGAAGGAACAACAACTATTTATGGAATTCAATAAAAAGTAGTGGCAACCATCAAAAGTAACAAGAAATTCAAAAAATTCAAAAATTAGAGTATGTTCAAGAAATGATCTTGTGTCATATCTGAGTTAGCAGGTAGCCTCGACAAAGGAAGACTAAATTAGATCACAACAGTTGCATGACTCAAGTTGAACTTTCTAACATCGGGAGTATGACAATGCTCATGTTCACCTGTTTGAATTAATCGAATTCGTTACACAATGCTTTAATGGTTAAATAAATAGATATGCATTTGTTTAAAAGAAAAGAATTCAAAGATTATACAGTTTAACTGAAACAAATATAAAAGATGTCTTAAGATATAAAACATAGAAACATAAAACTCATTCAATCAAATAATTTTAAAAAATACCTAAATATTGGCAGAAAGATAAAAGAGAATATATATATGAGGAAATAACTTACATAGTCCATATTGAAAGAGTAGAAATGAGGTAAAACATAGTAGTACGATCACCTAATGCCTTTGACATTGTTCCCACCACGAGTATTTACTTTGAACATTGTTCCAATGACGAATATTTTTTGGATACACCCATCAAATAAAATAGCTTTATTTGAAACTTTTGATGGAATCACTTATGCCATCGAAAACAATCATTCACAGTAAAGAAACAAGTCAATGATATTAAAACATAACTAAGAAAACTCCTCTATATTGTGGTATTTCAAAATACATTTATGACAAGTTCATGCACCATGAAAGAACTATAAATATTATTAAACAAGTTTTAGTGGTCATACCTGCATTGTGAAAGAGAGAGTAAGTAATAATCCATCGCATTTCAATGTAAATTAAACATTTACCACAACTAGCATAAATCAAGAAATTCATAATAAAATTAAAAAAATCTTACAATTTCGCAACAATTAGAACTTCAGTAAAAAAATAGAAATCAACATCCAAGATCATAAAAAGCTAAACCAACGCATGTGTTAGAGTTTCATCAAACTAACATTTATTCTACTTAATTCAATGAAAATAAAAGAACTTCTTCAACATGTTGACAAAAACTTTATTCCTTTCTCAAACACCTACAAAATACATCAAACATAACAAAAATTATTAATTATTAACTTTGAAAGCATAAAGTATATGAAATAGAGAAAGTCATATACATAAAAAAATAGGCATTATTAAAAAGAAAAATAATACTTCAAAACAGGAATATCATACCTAATAGTAGAACCAAAAAAAAAAGCAACAACATATGATGTGAAAAATGATTAAGTTTCATCCTACAAGAAAATTGAATATTATAATGTCATAATCTATAGATATAAATTTAAATAAAAACATATAAATGAAAAGAGCTTCAAACCTCATCAAGCTCATTGTTAGAAGTATGAGGAGTCTTTCGTAAAACTTGCATAACGATATCCACAAGCTTCTCTAATCTACTTTCATGTTCTTGTAGGGATTTCTTAAGCATATGATTTTCTTTTTGCGTTTCTTTTACTTCAATCTCTATCTCTTTCACATATGCATAATTGGATTCTTTGAAATCCTTCATTTTCATTCCACCTCCACAACCAAATACATAATTATGCTTTTGTGGACGGAAACATTTTTCAATAACTTCAAAGTTAGTGAGTGAAGGATCACTTTCCATTGTATTCACAATTTCAGCCTGAAGAATTTTATCAAATATGAGCTCCGAATACACCAAAATAAAGAAAAAGTTCAACAACACTTATACTTACATGTTTGTTTATATCTTCCGGCTCAACTAAAATGCCACCTTTTTTCCTAGTTTCAAAAAATACTTGATCAATATTAGGAAGATTACCATCCTTTCCTCCCTACAAAGTAAGTATAAATAATAATACTTTAGCACAAGAATGAAATCATCAAAAATACAATTGATGAAATTGTTAATATATCTTTTATCCAATTAAAAAGAAGAAATTATTAATTTACCATTTCATGCATCAACTCTCTGAAAGGCTTGCTTCCAGTGCGAGGGTGTGGCCTAACTCTTTTATGCCAGTTAATTTAATTACGCTTACTAAATTTCTATAAAAAACATGTAAAAAGTAACAATTTAAATTGAATAATAACGAAATTTATATTTTAAATTTGTTCAAGTAAATTTAATAATACCAAAAAATTTTCCTCCAAAAATTAGTTATTGACGAGCCATTTCTAATCTTCAGAATCCATATCTTTCGGCACATTTTTTAAAAGCCTCTTTTTTTGTTTGGCTTTTCTTCACACAAGTTTTATTTAAACTTGTCCTCCAACTTTGCCATAAAGAGCACATATGCTTTAAAGTCTCTTCTTTATATAGTTCTATTCAAGAATTAGAAAACCTTTCCTGCAAAAGCGGGATAAATTCACCGATGTGAATGTTGAATAAGTCTATAAGATTATTAAAAACTACAAATAATACAACCTTGAACTTACTTTAGCTACATCCCATATATGATTCTTGGACACTTCACTAATATTATCCCATTGTAGCACTCGTATTGGACACATATAAGGATCACGCACAATTTTTCCTAAATATCTTGATCGATATCGTTGATTATCTCCAACACCACGTTTCAATAAGAAATCAATCTTTAATCTTTCCCCTTGTTTCAGATTAGCAACTTTTTTATTCATATTTTTGCCTCGCTTTTTGTTCTTGCTTGTCCATCGCACATTTAGTATCTCTGCGTCTATGATGTAAAAGAAGTAAAAGATAAAAACCAAAAGTAAGAAAAACTATCATAAAGAAATTAATAAATATTAAGTATCTTCCATTGACCTTGAACCAAATCGTCGGATACAGTGTAAACTGGAATACCAAATTTGCCAGCTGCAGCTGCCGATGTATATTTTGCAACAAGATAATAGTCAATAGCTTCTACTGGTAGTTGGAATTCCTAAAAAAAATAAAATTGAAAATAAAAGCATAAACTAATTTATGTTACTTAAGATATATAACAAACACATGAATTGAAGATTACGTACCTTTTCAATTTGGGAAGCTCCAATAGGCATGAGGTCATTTACACTATCAAAATTTTGTATGCGCGTTATGAAAAACTCAATTGTACTTGCCTTTTCATTTCCATCGATTACATCACCTTGCACAACCACTTTTTTTTTTCGCTTTCAAATCCCCAACTATCTTGATATTAAGCACTCTCGTGGTCATTGGGACATAAGAATTAGAAACTATTAAAAGATAAAGAGTTTAGTTATCATCCAACTCATGCAACAAAGCATCTAGAATGTGAAATGAAATGTCACATATAAAATAGATTGTACTGAGATTTGGATTATTATGCGACATCTTAAATAGTAGAGGATTGATTGTATTATCTAATGCTACCTAGATATACAATTTTTTGAGGCTTTCATTTTCTTTGAACAAAAGCATGAGATGTTGATCATTATTAATTGGCTTGCCGTTGTCATTAGTAATTCTGATTTCGTATGAATAAACGTCGACAAACCTTTGACATCTTTTCATCAAATCCATAAAACAACTATCCTCACTGAAATCTTTTTCATGATAAACTTCATTGTTGAAAATCAAGGCAAGATCGTGGGATGTAAAAGTATCTACAAAAACACAAAAAAGTTTATTAGATAAGAAAATAATGCAAAATATAGGAAGTCATAATTCAAGTAAAGTTATAAAAGTCATACCGCTTGAATTTTCAATACAACTTGATGTAACCATACCATTTGAAGATCCAATATGATGATTTGATCTCAAAATATCACTTGAATGTTTAATATATGAAGCCCCAAAGCCATTTGAATTCCCAATTGAATGATTTGATTTCAAAATACTCCCGCGCCATCTTGCTAATACACCAGGCACCATATATTTTCTAACATTCTCGTTATCTTTTTATTATCTCGTGTTGCAGTCCGAGACATCATCTTTTTAACTTAACACCACCAAAGAATAATATCCGTGAAAGAGAAAAAATTAGTATTAGCTAATACATAATGTAAATTTAAAAACTTGAACACAAAAAAATTTATAAAAATATAAACATATTCATGATATACATAAAATGTAACGAAGTACTTGAGACTTCATTAATCAACTCTTTGCTTCTTCTTCCTTTTTAAAATTGATGCTTCAACTACTATTGGGTTCAACTCGTTCCTAACCCAAGTATTTTCATTACCATCAATGGAAGTACCGTCATCGCACTCGAAATTGAATGATTCATTATGCTCCTAGGCATCACCAAAATTATCAGCATCATCATTCTCATCATCATTTAGAGAAGTCATTTCATACAACTCACGTGGTTGTGTTTTTATAACAACATTCCACCATTTGCTCTCATTATCAATAACATAAAAAACTTGCGATGCTTGGTTAGCTAAGATATACAATTCATTAGTCTTCATATAACAATGAAGATTGATACTTGTAAATCTAAATGAATCATTTTTCACTCCTTTCAATTTATCATACACATCAAACCATTTACATCCAAATAATATCACCCGCTTCTCACCAAGATAAGGTAACTCAAAAATCTCAGTTAAGATATCATAATAGTCAAAATATCCAGATTCCATTCCAATGTCACCATGCACGAACACCCTACAATTTTGTGTCCTACGCCTTTTATCATAGTCCTCGATCCGAAACCTATATCCATTTATTACATATCCATTAAAGCATGTAATGGATATTAGTGGATCACGTGATAGCAACACTAAGGCATCATCTTACACATGCATTTTTGCAACCTAAAAAATATATTAAAATATAAGATTGTGAATATTAAGACAAGTGATTTTGTCAAACACACCAAAAGTAATTATACTCACTCTATTTTTAAACCATGTAATAAAACTTTTATTCTACTCATGAACTGACATATTCGGAATAATATCGGCGTGATTTTGTAAGTACTATCTGCAAACTAGGTGTCAATTTTCACATTAGTCTATACACACAATTTGTTGGGTTAAAGAAGATGTGTAAAAGATGAATGGTTACTCAAAAAGATGTTGAACTTGAAAACATTTTCGTAAAACATAAATATGAGCCTGTTGCTGCTCTTCTGTAGAAAGTTCACGAATAGTGCTCGATCCAAGTGCTCGTCAATGTTGCAAAAATATGGAGTTTACACCACTAGATTGAAGAGAACTAACATCATCATCTATCCCAAATCTGCGAATATGCTTCTCATTAGCTTTTAAAAACCTTGAGCAAAGATTCATAGACTCTCTGGCAATAACTCCCTCAGCAATTGAGCCTTCGGGATGAGCCATATTACGAATGAACTTCTTTAAACCAAACGAAAATCGTTCTACAGGATACATCCATCGAAACAGAACAGACTTGCCAATCTTGCCTCATTAGCCAAATGAATAGGTAAGTGCACCATCACATCAAAAAAGGAAGGAGGAAAGATTTGCTCTAACTTACACAAAGTAATAGGAATTTGTAATTCAATATGATCCAACTCATCCACTCTTAATGACTTAGCACCTAAACTAGTAAAGAACAAAGAAAGCTCTACAAGAGGTTCACACACATTCCTTGGAAGCAAACCACGTATTGCAATTGGAAGCAAATGTTGCAATAAAACATGACAATCATCGCTCTTCAAACCAGAAAGCTTATGTTCTTTCATATTCACACATTAAGAAACATTAGATGAAAATCCATCAGGAACTTTCAGGTGCTTTAAAAATAAGCAAAACAAATGTTTGTCCTTACCAGATAACACATAAGGTGCTATAGGCAACTCAAGCTTATCGCCATTATGAATTGGATGCAACTTCGATCTTATGTTCATGAGTTTTAAGTCGAGACAAGAGTTGATTGTGTCTTTCATCTTCCCCTTTATATTTAATATTGTTCCTATCACATTATCGCATATGTTTTTTTCTATATGCATTACATCTAAATTATGACGCAATAAAAGAGTGCTCCACTAAGGAAGATCAAATAAAACACCTTTTCTATTCCAATTATCACCTCTTTTACCATGTGATATTTTGGTCTTTTTTGTAACACATTTAGTCAATGTGATTCCTTCAAAGTCATTCACTTCAGAAAGAGCATCATTTTCAAAAATTAATTTTGGTGGTAATCTTAGCTCCTTATTCCCATCAAAACTATTTTTATCATTGCGCCATTTATGTTTCTTCGAAAGAAAGCTTCTATGATCCATATAACATTGCTTCTTGCCATGAACCTACCGCATTAAACAAGTATCTTTACTACAAACTGGACATGCCAACTTACCCTTTGTACTCTAACTAGAAAATTTTCCATACGCAGGAAAATCATTGATTGTCCAAAACAATGTGATTTTTAACGTAAAATTTTCTTGAGTTGATGCATCAAATGTTTCAACACCTACTTCCCATAAATCATTCAATTCTTCAACCAAAGGTTTGAGGTAGACATCAATTGCATCTCCGGGACTCTCGGGGCCTGGTATAAGTGTTGATAGAATAAAATTACACTGTTTCATACACATCCATGGAGGTAAATTATATGGAATCAAGATTGTTGGCAAAATGCTATGAGGAGTTTTAGAGTGACTAAATGGTTGAAAACCATCACTGGCAAGACCAAGTCTTACATTATGAGCCTCCGATGAAAATATTTGATGAAGTTCATCAAAGGATTTCAACGCTAAAGAATATGCTGGGTGTCGCATAATTTCATCATCCTTTCTTTTGTGATGCCATCTCATTAATGCAGCTATTTTTCTAGACATGAACAACCTTTGAAGTCTAGGTTTTAAAGGAAAATAACGCATTGTTTTCAGCGCATTGTCTTCTTTCCTTTTAGAAACATCACATATTTTGCACGCGTCGGCCTCTTCATCTTGTTTCCAAAACAACATACAATCATTGACACATGCATCTATTTTATTATAAGACAAACCTAGATTTTTGAGTATTTTTTGTCTCATAGTACCATTCAGGAAAGTTAGAATCAATTGGAAGTACTTCTTTACACCATTGGAGTAACATGTCAAATGATTCGTTGCTCCATCGACCTATGTTTTTTATTTGTAGTAACTTGATCACTGCATCTAGTTTTGAAGTTTTACAACTGGGGTAAACAGGCTTTTCTGAATCAGAGAGCAACTTATAAAAGTTTCTTGCTTCATTATTAGGCTCCTCTACGCGCATTTCAAAATTTGACGAATCAATCCCAAGATCATTTTCTCCAATTCCAGGAAATACATCACATAACATTTCTCTAATATCATCATCACCTTTGAATTCACTCAATTCTTCTCTATATGTATATGTATCTGAGTCCGATTCTTCACGTCTTTCACCATGATGATACCAAAAAGTCTAATTTTGCATCATTCCATACTTTGTTAGATGCAATCGAACTTCTTCACGAGTTCTAGAATCAGTGTTGCTACATTGAGTACATGGGCATCGAATTGATTTCTTCGCCCCTGTCTTTTCAAAAGCATAATATAAAAAAAGACTAATCCAATTTTGGTATGTTTCAGTAAATCGATCCATATGTCCAAGTTCGATCCATTGTTTGTTAGATGTACTCATTCTCCTAACAAATATTGCAAGAGATAAATTTAAAATACAAAAAATCAAGGTCAAAGACAATATAACAACTCTATCTAGATATAATTAATAAAAGAAAAATTATCTTGTCAAGGTACATCGAGACCTATAGCATTGACTAACTATCATATTTTAACAACATAGTTAAGAAAGGAAAAAATTAATTACATGTTCAATAAAATGGGCAATTGAAGATATTATTGAAAAAAATCTGCAACCATTACTATCACATTTTAATAATATAGAAAAAGAAAGCAAAAATTGCTCTACATGTTCAATTGAAGGGTAATTGAGTCTCTTTGTCTCCAATATAAAAAGACATTTGCAACCATTACTATCACATTTAAATAATTATTTCAACGACACTCCCTTGCCTCTCCAATCTCTCTGCAACTCCTCCAAATCGATGGCGAGAATGCGCACAACGACTCACAATAAGGCTCTAATCTTGTATCTCCAATCTTGCCTCTCCAATCTTGCTTTAAACTTTGCCCTAGCTTCGAACTCACAATGTCGCTGCCTTGTGTTTTTTTTTTTTTTTTTTTGGAGCATTGCATATCTTTGCTAACTTGTTTTTCTAGGTTTTCTCCCCAATAATACACTAGATTATCCTCGACATGTGCACTCATTTTATTTTCAAGTATTTTTTATGTCTAAGGTCTTTTTATTTCAAGTTTGATATAATAATTAGCACCAACTTTAAGCGGCAAAATATCTTGGAGGCCAATAACGAGAGGCTTTAGGTATAGGTAGCGACCAAAAAATACTCTTATTATTAGTAGTATACCATATGAAAGTTTTTCTTAGTCGCTACCTATACCATATGTAGTTTTAGTGACAGGAAAGTTGGGTGACGCAAAAAAGTTAAACAATAAAAAATACACCTCAAATAACGACAGGATTGTTGTATCAATAGCTAGAGATGTCAATCCCCTCGCTAATAGCTCATGAGGAAAACCCAATATTCGCACTAATTAATTTTTTTTAATAAGAGGAATTCATTACTCTCACTAATTTTAGTCACTATTGAACCTTTTTCTTGTAGTGGAAAGTCAATGAAGAATTGAGAAAGGTTGAAGGCTTGAGAAGTGATAAACGGATAAAACTTATCCGTCTTCTCAATAACAACCGCGCCGACCTAGATAGCTTCTTCTCATTAGAAGGCGATGACAATTATGATTTTCATATGCACTTGTTGCATGAGCACTAACAACAATTTAATTTTCAATAGTTCTCGATTTGATATTTACATATGCTACCATATTTTGTTTTCTTTAGTATGAACATTTATGCAGTAGAGAGTATTATTGTAGACTAATTTAAGATTTCAGCGCACTTATGACTTTAGGTATTTGCATTCTTGGAACACTTATTATTATTATTATTATTATTATTATTATTATTATTATTACTATTATTATTATCATTATTTATTTTTTTACTTCAGATGCACTTATTATTTGTTGTTCAAGAATAATTTAGAAATTGATGAGTTTTCTTTCGAAGCTAATGAATTATATTCTTGTAACTGTGTTTGTTTGATTTTAAAAAAAAATTAAAATATAAAACATTTAAATTATCTAAGTAAAAAACTTCAATCGTCAATTAATTTATCTCGTAGATATATCCTAGAATTATTAATTTTTACTACTAATGAGATAAATTATTAGAGATATTAATTATTATTGAAAAAATAAAATATCAAAGTCCAATCATAATTTTCCTTTCTTCAACCAAACAGATGAATTCAAATTCCTAGCTATTTAAATTTCATGGAATTTAATTCCCACATATTTGAATTCCCATTAAATAAATTCCTAGGAATTAAATTCTGATGACTTTAAATTCCCACCCTAAATTCCTACCAACCAAACACCCCATAAAGATTCTTTAGCAATTCACTATTTATCTTATTTGACAACTATTTTAACTTCAAGGCTATTTTTATTTCAAGGCTCTCATGAAAAGATGAATGTCAACAATTGATTGATCTGATTGGTAAGAAACTCAATTTATTTTAACTAAGGTCTCGATTTTAAGTCTTATATAGAACTTAACAATGTCTTGAGTGTAAATTATTCGAAGCGGTTGGAGTAAGATACTATGTGAGAAACCAAAAAAGAAAAATGAGAATAACAATGTGAAGCAAATGAGAACAATTTTTTTTAATGAGAAAAAAAATCACAAGTACTACACACAAATGGAAAAAGCAAGTGCTACATTCTTTTGCTACGCAGTTGTTGTTGAGGTCCTTTGGACATAGAGAAATGAGTGAGTACACATCTCAATGCAAGCTAGATTCTAAAGATCCCAACAACAGTGCAACAAATTTATTTTTTGACACAAATAGAGAGAAGAAAAAAAGGGGGAGATAAGGTGGAGGGACCTAATAAATGAAGTGGGTATGTTTGTCCACCTAATATTTTTAGCTTCAACATTCAATCACATGTTGAGGAGCACAAGAGTAATGTTTGTGCATGTGCGAATGTGAACCAATATGACCTATAGGTCGAGTGGCCAACATCTTTGAAAAAAGTAACATCGGTTCCTAAATAAACATCTCTCTTTCACTATCGATTTATTTTACTAGGAGCTATGAATTACATAACTCACTTGTCGGCCACATTTTGTGGTTCAATTACAAGACAAATTTCATTCTCAGTACAAGTATATGTGGACACAAATGGAGAACCACTCAACATTCTCATCCTTTGAATTTTCTTTGGTATTTGTTTAAGGAGCCTGAATAGTGTACCGTTCATGGTTAATTTGGACACATTTTGGAATCTCTCACGTGGTTGAAGGATGGAAGATTATAAAAAAGATGTTTGCAAAAGATTTACTCTGAAGACTAAAAGTTGTATAATTGGAATTAAAAATAGGAATGATCACTAAGGAAATTTGGTTATTTTTATTTGCCGACTGAAAAAGAAAGAGCGGACAAAGAGATGACCTTTTTTTTAAGAAAAAGGAGACGTTACTAAAAGTTTACAAAAATAGGATGTACAAGATTGGGCATAGAAAGAATACACAAAAAGTGGGTGCTTCTCCTTAAGCTCCTTAGTACCTCCAAAACGCAACAAAGCTCCCACATATTCTTTTAGTTTGACAACCACCCCTTCCCACAAGTTTCCATATCCTTTGAAGGACCCAACTAAAATGATAATTCAATTTCATTCCACCAAATGCAACAATGTTTCAAAATCCCTCACACAAAAAACAAAATTAGCATAACAACAGCGGTCACAACCCTTCACCAGGCCAATTTTGCTTCATATATCCGCCCCATCAGAGGAAGGCGAATTAGAAAGAGAGATGACCTTTGCTGAACCTACTTTTAATCTCTAAGTGAAATATAGAAACTATGAAACATTCCAAAGTCCTAAAGCCAGAAAGATACAAACCAACCAGCTATGTAACTCAGAAAAAGTTAATTCATCTTAGATCCCCAAGTTATATATCTTATTTCTACCCTTACACCATTGAATCCCTTAAACTTCTACCATAACAACAAATGCCTCTTGAAAAGATGCAGGGACAGGATTGCTCTTCCTAAATTTTTCAAAGATGGTGATGATGTTGAAGAGATCTAGGAATGATGGTGTTGAAGAGATTTATTCAAGAAAAAGAATGTTAGAGCAAAAAGAGAAGATGAACCATACCTTCTGATTGACAATGAGAAATCTCTGCAACTCCTCCCAATCGATGGCAAGAATGCTTTAACAACGACTCACAACAACTCTCCAATCTTGCCTTTGCCTTTGCCCTAGCTAACAACGACTCACAATGAAGTCAACCGGAGTTCTAGAGCTTTGCGTTTCTTTTTTTTTTTTTTTTTTTTTTTGAGGAACCTTGCGTTTCTTTAACAAGTTGTTTTTCTAGGTTTTTTTTACCTAATAAGATTATTTTCGAGATGTTAACTCTTTTTATTTTCAAGTTTTCTTTTTTTGTAAAGACCTTATTTTCAAGTTTGATATAACAATTAGCTCCAACTTTAAGCAAAATATTTTGAAGGACAATAACGAGAGGCTTTGGGTATACGTAGTGTCCAAAAAATACTCTCATTAGTAGATACTATACTATAGTATTTTTTTAGTCGCTACCTATACCATATGTAGTTTTAGTAAGAGGAAAGTTGAGTGGCGCAAAAAATTTAGGCGGTAAAAAAATACTCCTCAAATAACGACATGATTAATGTATCAATAGCTAAAGATGTCAATCCCCTTGCTAACAGCCTACTTTTAAATGAGGAAAACTTGATATTCACACTAATATAATGTTTTTAATAAGAGGAATTCATTACTCTCACTAATTTTAGTCACTATTAAACCTTTTTCTTGTAGTGACTGTAGAATAACTACATTCCACTACCTAAGACCTACAAACTTAGGCTCTTATACCAACTGTGACGACATCTTCTCAAATTAGGGCATCGCCTGGTTTAATCTCGTTATTATGTCTTAACCTCGCCATGTAAAACTTAACAATGAATTAGACAACCTTTTTCTAAAACTTTTCCCCTTACCAATTAATTTTTCAAATAAGCATTTTCTTATCTTATGTCAATTAATAAATCAGAAATAATTAAAAGTTTAAAAACTTAAAGTTTATTCAGTGGAAATCTTAACAAATTAGCGGAAGCTTTTAACATAATTTCTAAGAATGTGGAAAAACTAGGAAACAAAGATCACATGCATATATACGTAACAAAATGGTGATAATATATCATCATCTATCTGGTCAGGGTGCTATTTCTTAACCCATAATATATACAATCCCAAAAGTATTTGAAAGACATATAAAAGTCATACAACAAAGTCAAAAACCTATAAAATTTGACATAGTAGTGCTCCACTAGCTCAGAGGTAGTCGTCAATCTTCTCTTTGCTTGGCTTGGTACTCGATGGATATGCACCCACCATCATAAAAATGACGGTGAGTATAAGAAATTAGAAAGTAACATTTAGAGACATTTGTTCACATTTCCAAATATACAACAAGTATCTAAAAGCATAAAAAATTATAACTATGCTGAAAAAAAATCAAGTTGTAAGATAGTCTAGTCAAACAAAATGAAAATGACACTCAGATAAGTAGTAATGATCTAGGGTCGGGCGATCGTGAGTTACATCACATCAACTTTATTCCACTATTTAGGTCGTAAACAATATCACGAATGCTTTCATATCCTCACAAATGCCCATCTCATATATAAATACTCACAAGTGACGTATACTTGCCAACAACCCCAGGTCGCATACACCATGTGCTGCACAAGATAGTGGTGAGATCCCGACAACCCCAAAAGTCTAATGACCCCGTGTGCTACGCTATCTCTATCATATCATGGTCCTAGATACAAGAACTATTTTTATAACCCAAGAAATGAAATGATTTAAGAATCCAACAATTGTAATTGCATATCTAATGCATAAAGGAATTTAGATTTACAATACTATCAACACTTGCCTAATAGCATGCTATTTCATTTGACCACTTATATCAACAATCAAGAATGACATAGCACGTGATTTAGAGTTAATCAAACTATTTAACCAACAATCAATACCATGATAGCAAACTCATGAAATAAGAGAGGAAACAAGTCATGGTATTTAGAGTACAATAGGCAAATCAGCTCAAATGACAGAAAATGAACAATAAACTGGAATGAAATGTAAATAAATATCTCAACCAGTTTACTTAAAATCCACGCAAATTTCTTAGCTAATATGGCCTTTCGACACCTCAAAACACTTACCCAAACACTCGAGAATCTTCCCCAGGTTCATGATATTATTTAACATGTTTTTGAGTGTGTTTAAACCTTCAATTAAGGTAGTGGACTTGTTTAAGTGTTTAAGTTTCAATTAGGAAATTGAAAATTTTGTGCTGTTAAAGCACCTAGCGTGCTGGGTGACTTGTCTAGCGCGCTACTGACCTCATTAACGTGCTAGTTAACTTTATTAGCGCACTACACAAAGGTAGCGTTAGCTAGCACGTCTACCGTGCTATGTACCTGAAAACCCAAAATTCTGCGCTTAGAATTCTGAGTTCTCTCTACATATAGCCAACTCTAACACCTTGAAATCTCTTTTCTGACCTACTAGAGACCCCATGACACCCACTGACACCACAAGATCAGCCATACCTCATATATTTCATGAATTTGTCAAATAAAACTAAACTAGTAATGTAAGTAGAATTGCCTATTTGATAACCACCTAATGCTTGATCTACACCTTCAACTTCATCAAAATTTCGTCACTTTCTTGCTAATCTTCTTTGATTATTCTTCTCCAGCAACTTTTCAAAGCTCATAAGTTTATGAAATGAAATGAATTAGTTTGCATGGGTTGATTCATTCAATCATATATATTAAGATAAGATTGATGTTAGCCATTGATCTTAATATACACACGCATCTTGAGACTAATCTAATAACCTACATCTTGACACATTTTCAACTAACTCTCTACTAACTCCTTCCAAGTAACACCAATATCAAACTCAATTTGTCTTTTGATATGTCAAAACATATATCGAGAATCATCAAATGACTATTGTTTTAACTTGCTAACTTAGGTTACATTTAATGTAAAACCAACTATAGCCACATTAATACTACTATTTAAGCTACATTAAGCTTAAATCAACTATCACATCGCTCTCTACCCCTGTCCCCATGACGGCACACATCTCGAGGTGCGTCCCCACACTCGTCTCAGCACCTATACATAAGTAGGAGTGACTTAGTAGTCTGCACATATACAATACACTAGGCATACATCACGACAATTCTAACATACACCTCAGCTACCTTACCTCGGTCAGTGCATGTATCTCAATGCGGGTCCTACATTACGGGTCAATGATCCTGATTAAGGAGTTAAACTAGGATTTAGAAATTTGGGCAGTGACACACATATAGGTCATTAAAGTCCATGTCATCCTCTGACTGATACTTTGATAGTGGTTGCTCCAAGATTATGACGGGTGATAAAGGTCTTCTCGTAAACTACCAATCTTGTGTAGGGGTTATGTCACATTTGTAGATGGTGTGTGAAGCCAAGTCATTGGGAAGAGAACTCTGGAAGTTCCTGGTTTACCTGTTTTGGATGGAGTTTTTCATGTTTAAGATCTAAAGAGAAATTTACTTAGTATTAGTTGGCTATGTGATCTAAATTTCTATGTAAATTTTATAAAAATCAGATTCGATGTATATGATGTAAAAGAAGAATGTATCATTACCGAAAAAAGGTCATCTAACAATTGCTACTTGTTGCAATAGCTTAGCAAGTGTTGTTACAACTCAACAGCAAACACAATAGAAGTCTGGCATCAACGACTGGGACATATCCACCATAGGCACCTAAGAAAGTTGTCAAACTTAGAGATGGTATGTAGACTACTAAAGTTTATTCTCTCCACCATCAAAATCTGCAAACCTTGTCAACTTGGAAAATAGAGAAGGGAAAGTCACAAACCAGTCGATAGATGCAATACTTTAGCTATTCTACAGCTCCTACATATTGATATGGTTGGACCCACTCAGGTGACAAGTTTTTCGAGAAAGAGATACATTCTGGTATGTGTCGACGATTTTTCTCGTTTCATTTTGGTTTTTTTCCTAAATGAAAATTCAGATGTTTTTGAATGTTTCAGCAATTTGTGTTTGATGTTGATGAATGAAAATGCGGTTTCAAGAGAACATATTATGAGGATTATGAGCAATCATGATAAAGAATTTGAATACTCTAAGTTTCAAGAATTTTGTAGGACTTCAGGTATACATCATGAATTCTCTACTCCGATAACACCTCAACAAAATGGGGTGATCGAAAGGAATAATAGAAATGTTATAGAAATGGCGAGAGTTAGGCTTATATCCAAGGATCCTCTTACCAAACTCTGGGCAGAGGCTGTGAACAAGGCATGCTACACTATCAACTTAACTTATCTCTGTCACTTTACTCATAAGACACCTTATGAGCTTTGAAAGGTAAAAAACCCAAACTTTCTTACTTTGACATCTTTGGAAGCAAGTGTCTTGTACTAAAAAATAAGGAAGTGCTGAAAAGTTTGAAATGAAAAATGATGAAGCAATCTTCCTCGGATACTGCACAAACAGCAAGGCATACAAAGTTCTACATCGACGTACCGAAAAATTAATGGAATTAATCGATGTTTCCTTTGATGTCTCTTTATAAGAATATAAACTACCACAAGTTGACAATAGTCATGATGAACCGGTTCCAGTTGTTACCACCACTAGTGGTTTGATTGCAACTGGAGTTGAAGCCTTACCTAACACAAATGATATACCAATTTCATAATGGAATAAGCCAGAGTTGTCAACTGCTATTCTAGAACCCTTAAGTAAAACTTAGAAAGACCATCCACCATACAACATCATTCGGGAGAAAGAATAAGGAATAGTGACTAGAGACACAACAAGAATAAACTACAGGAGGTTAGCCAAGTATTTCTGCTATGTCTTTACTAAAAATGTGTTTAAATGCTTTGCAGGATGAGTACTGGACCATAGCAATGCACGAGGAGCTGAACTAATTCTAGAGGCTCGACGTTTGGACTGGGTGCCACGACCACAACATGCCAATGTAATTAGCACAATGTGGATTTTGAAGAACAAATCTAATGCACAAGGAGAAGTGGTCAGAAACAAGGCTCGTCTAGTGGCTCAAATGTATAATCTAATAGAAGGAGTAAGTTTTGATGAAACATTTGCACCCATTGGTAAATCTATTCGTCTACTTCTTGTTGTTGCATGTTCTCTTGGCTTGAACTTATATCAGATGGACATCAAAAGTGCATTTCTGAATGGGACGATCAATGAATAGGTGTATGTTGAACAAACTAAAGGGTTTGAAAATCCCTCATTTCCAGACCATGTCTATCAGTTTAAGAAAGCACTATATAGGTTGAAATAGGCTTCGCGTGCGTGGAACGACCGCACAGCAAAGTTTTTGCTGAATCATGGTTATAGTCGTGGAAGCATTGACAAGACACAAAAGGGCTGGTAGAAAATTTTATTAACAATATGCGGAAGGAGTTCAAGATGAGCATGGTTGGGTAGCTTACTTATTTCCTTGATCTACATGTTCACCAAACTAGCTAAGGATCATTTCTCTCACAACATAAGTATTATTGGTCTTTGGTCAAACGATTTGGTTTCGAACAGGCAAAGCATGTAAGAACACCAATGGGTACCAACAAAAAGTTGACCAAACAAGAGCATGGAAAACTAGTAGATCCATCACTCTATAGAAACATGATTGGGAGTCTCCTCTACCCCACGGCTAGCAGAGTAAATATTTCATTCAGTGTAGGGGTGTGTGCACGTTATCAAGCTACACCAAAGGAATTGGATATGACAATAGTCAAGCGGATTATTTAATATGTGGAAAGCTCATCCAACTTGGGATTATGGTATTCATCTAACTTTAACATTTCTTTAGCTGGTTACAGTGATGTTGATTGGGCAGGAAGTGCAGATGATCAAAATAGTACCTCTGGATGATGTTTTTTTGCTCGAACTAATATGGTGTCTTGGTTCAACAAGAAACAAAACTCGATCAATCTTACTCTCAACAGGTGAAGTAGAGTACATTGTAGAAGGAAGTTGTTGTACACAATTAGTCTGGATGAAACAAATGTTAAGTGACTACAACAAAGCACTTGAAATATCATTGAATCTTGTTCATTTGAGAACAAAACACATCGAGTTGAGGTACCACTTTATCCGTGATCTAATGGAAAGGAAGGTAATATCTATTTAATATGTTCACCCTAAAAAAAATTGGCTAACATATTTACTAAAGCCTTAGATGAGAATAGGTTTGACATTTTAAGAGGGGCTACTAGGTTATGTATAAGCCTTGTGTAATTCACAATCGTCACTCTTCCCTGATTTTTTTGAATAAAGTTTTTTTAATACAAATAAAATAAAGAGGGAGTAATAATGTGTGTGTATGTAGTGTTTTAATTTAAGTGGAATGGACATTTACGATAATATTATCGTTGACAGATTTGTTTTGATTTTATTTGTAACTATCAATAACCTATTAAATAAGGTTTGATGAGAGTTTAAAGGGAGGTAGATAAGCATCAAAGTGATCATATTAAAGTCGTTATTTCAGTCAATCTTCATCATCCCCATCCTTACATCTTACCTCATTGACTGTATCGATCTTTGCTTTGTTTTAATACCCTCACTTGATCATCATCTCTAAGTCTTTTTGAGTAGTTGCAATGAGACTAGCTCCATGGTAAGAACACGAAGCTCTGTAAAGACACCTACATGAAGGGCTTTGGCTCAGCCTAAAGGGAAGAAATCAATCAACAAGAAGATGAAGGTATTGAACCCTACACCATTGAGTATTGTTCCTTCTCTATCCCCAATTCAGAAGAAAACATAATCATCATTTGAAGGTCTTCCACCATTATTGAAAAAAAAACCTCCACATGTAAGCAATCCACCTTCGTCATTATCGACATAATGAGATAACCCTCTGAACTATGACTTATGAGCGTCAACAGGTCAAACAGAGGGTGTCCATGTCACCTCTACATCTGATCAAGTCCAAACAGGAGAAAAATTAAGGAAAGACATGATGAAGAGTAGATAAAAGCAGATGGTACACCAACGGTTGCTACAGCGGAACTTCCCAACACTCAAAAAGTTTTTGGAGAAGAGATCATTCCAAGTACTACCACCAAGCTAGTTGAAGTTGGTTTCGATGCTATTTCTAATAAGCCTATTGCTGAAGAGTCCATTCTTAATAAGCCTATACCTGATGAGCCCATAGATAAAACAGAGCAGGAAGTTCCTAATTTGCCTAAAGAGTCTACAGCTCGAACTTCGGCAGATCCAGAAAGAGCAAGCCTTCCAAATGAGCTAAAAATGACATAACATGTAGTCTTTAAGGTTCCTAATCTACAAAATCATCGAATTTAGGAAGCCTTTAATGATCTAGGGTAATTCCTAATGAACCTATGGCTCCAGCAGAAGATGATGATGGTGATGATGAAACTATTCTATAATAATCATTAAAAATTGAAGTAGAAGGCCTCAAAGAAGAAGGTCAAAAAGGCCAAAGTTACTGCCCCAATTCTAACCAGTGACCCACAAGTCTGGTTGCAACCGAAGCAAAAATAGAAAAATGTTTTTCCACTGCTTCTAATATTTTGAAAAAGGGACTAGATCCCCGTAGTTATATTCCATATTTTGATAAGGAATTAGAACACCCTGTGTGAAGCTGGGGAATTAAAGAGTCTTGTCTCACTGAATGTTGGATGAAGAAGCATAAATAAGATATGAAGGCCTCAAAGGCTTGTCATATAGAGAAATTCCTTCAAAAAAAAAGATTATGAAATGGATAACTTGGTAACTTTTCTAAAGTATCTCTTTCTCTTCAAAATTTCCTTATTTCCATCCAAATTTAATGTGAGTCAGGTCAAGGATGTTTATGCAAATCTAAAGTTGGATGTCTTTGATATTACTTCCCCTAATTTTCAACGAGTATATGTTCGAGGGAAATTTGTAGAGTTCTCACCTAGATACATCAACTAGTTCCTAGAATACTCAGTCAACAATAAAGGGCATAGATTTCTCGAACCATTTAGGAAGTCAAACACCGGGTCTACCTTGATCACTACCATTACCCAAGGTAAGGTGACTGAGTGGTTATAGAAGAAGGAGAGAAAGGAAGCAAATGAATTGATTGTACTTTAGCTTATAAGATCATATATCTAGTAATCTACTACCTACTAGACAAGGGAATACCTTCGATAGGAAGCTGGGGATTTTTTTGTATGCTATAGAGCTAGGGGCACCTTGTGATCTTGGTGAGGTAATTTTTTGAGGTGTGTTGCAAGGGACTAAACCTGGGTCCACCTATAAATACTTATTTTTTCCATGTCTACTAACTGACCTTCTCAGCTACCAAGAAGTACCAGATGATGGATAATTATGATTCATGGTGTTCTCCCAAAGTTAGAGACATTTCCAACAAAATCAAGAGGGCAAACTCTACACACTTTATTGACTTGCCTGTTTCAAGTCACTTAGCTGCTTCACCACCGTACGTATTACAATACAATGGTATTTCGGTTACAAACAATGGTGCCGAAGTTGGAACCTCTAAAATCCAAAAAACGAAGCTGAAAAAGACTCATATTGCAACTAAAGAAACTACGTCCTCTGTGCCGGCTTATTCGTTTCCTATTTCCTGGGCAAATTCTGAATTAGATTTGGATGAAAGTGATTTTCTAGACCCAAGAATGAAATAGGAGAAGGAACTGATTGCAGCCATACGGGCCTTACCTGATAACCTATTTCAAAGGCTATTTGATTTTTTGAAGCTTATTGCTCCTACACCACTTTGAGGTGGTAGCTTGGCATGGTTCTCCTTGCTTATTTTGTCCTTGTGTTCTTATAAAAGGGGAGAATTTGTGTTATAGAGGAGTAGCTTGAAGTAACGAGGAGTTATATTATTTTATTTTTACCTCCTTAAAGTTTATTGGTTTGAAGATACTTCTGCTAGTATAATCTTTTTTACATCTAGGATTTCACTGAAGATGTTTATAGTATGGTGCAACCAATTGACTAAAGTGGTTGCAACAACCATAAAAGTTGTTGTTACTTGATTGTATCAACAGTATCTTTATCTTTTTACTTTCATAATTTTTGTGATTAGTGGAAGCGCACTAAACATATTGAAGACTTATGTGACTTTTTATGATGGAGCAAAATATTAGCTGATTCATCGTTTAATTATTATATATGCTCCTAACTCATTTACTATTATGACAACATAATGACAAAGGGGGAGATTGCTACTGTCGTGATCATATCGCCAGTTTTGATTTGTAATAAAAGTTGTTACGATCAACAGTTTAGTAAACGATTCATCCAACACATGAACCACGTGCTTAAATCAGAAGAGATGCAGTTGGAGATCAGATAAAAAATATGTGGTTGCAACCTGGCTTGAATAGGTTGCAACATGATCTTTTAATCAGATAGTTACAGATTTGATCTTATCTACAACTAGTTGGAGTTCAACGAAAGATCATGAAGAGGTTGGCACCTCAAACCTAGTTCCCTGGTTCAAAACAACCATATATGTATATACATAAACGTCATACAAAAAGGATAGGTACGAGCCTACATCTCGGTACCTCACGTCCAAATTTGCTCCAAAAAGTCTCCTAGACACGGTCCCTTGCCCCTATCTCTCAGTCTTATTCGCACCCACCGTCACAAACTAGACGGTGAGCAAACCGAGAGAAATTGAAAGTAAAGCCAGAAGAATATAACGGTAATTCATGAAACGACAAACAAGACAGATCTAAATATCATGCGGGTATCGAAATGCGGGAATATAAATAAGCAAGAATGCATGATAGACAGATGGAAATGATAGCAATCGAAACATGCGTGTTCTACGAGTCAAGAGAGGCAATAAGTAGTCCATATTCCACAACAATACCACAACAATCCACAACCATCCACAACAATCCAAGACATGGTATCACACAATCACTAGGGGTGGTCAAACACTCGTGCGCTCGAGTGCCCGCGTTTATCCCTTCTAGTGCGGCCGCATGTACCTTCGAGACGTACTTATGCCAAGAACACACATACAAGAACATAGAATGGAATGCCAATGATGGGATAATAACGAACACAAGAAAAGTGAAAATGAATCACATGATATCTTCTTAGGTGGCTTACTAACGTACAAATGCTTTTTAAGGCAAGTGTACTTACACGAGATTATCGTAATCCACGTAAACTCCCGCGACACCTAACGCGTATCCTCAAGTTTCCCGTTACGACAAGGTTGGAAACTCGTGTTATTAGGTCGAGTCATTCACTAACACTTAGGTTTAAACTTATCATTATTTCCAATGTTTTGAATGGCTCGGACGGTCATACATTTTAATAAATAAAAGAAGACACTCTTCCTCGGGTTTTGAAGACAAACTACGTATTCGCTTCGTCGCGAGTCATAGGCTCGGCTCATCGTATGCGGGTCACGTCATGGTCTCGCGGACCGCAACATGATCACGATGTCATAGCCATTCATCGCCACGCGACGTTTGAATAGCAACTATATATTTTTTTTTCGACTCGACGATGGCATCACACGAACTAATTCCAAAAGTCTTACGTACGTTTGTTTCGGACTTAACCGAGGATTGCTAGACGTCAACTAATATTAAGTGAGACCTCGACAACCTTTAATGATCGTGGTTCGACCGTAGGACCGCCGGCGATGGTGTTTTCCGGCGAGCCTCCGACGTACAAATATCGATTCCTTTGCACCTAAAAACTGTTTTTGGCCACTTTTAGGGTTGTGGGACCCACATACGAGTTTTGGTGGGGTCCCCGACACGTTCCGGTTCTCGTGGTCCGGCGGTGGCGCCGCCAGGAGGACCTTTTCCGCGAGAGGGTCAATACCTAACAAAAAAGAATTTGTTGTATGTATACAACAAGTACTTTGCATGGGCCATGCGGGGGTTGTTTCCGGGATGTTTTGGACTTCGGTGGGTCTCCGGAGGTCGCCCACGGCCGGTCCTCATCACGGCAGCCACATGCACACGTAACAAGTGTGACGAACAACAACAAAAACAAAGAAAAATGAAGAGAAACGTGAGCCGAGGGAGAGCAAACCGTGAGGAGAGGGAGAGTGGTCGAGTGCTCACGGGAGAGAGAGAGAGTGTGAGACCTCCGGCGACCTTCCTCGCCACCACGGGACCTCCGACGACGGCTTGGTCTCGGCCAACCGAATGGTGAGCGAACCTAGAGAGAGAGAGCCCGTGAGAGAAGTGAAACGCGAGAGAGAGAGAGAAAACCGAGGTGAGAGTGTTACCTCCGGTTGGCGGCTTCCTCCGCGTCCACTCGGTCCTGGTCACCGGCGAGAGCGGAGGCGGCGGTGAGCTGAGGGAGAGAGAGACCGTGAGTGAGGAGTGAAACGCGAGAGAGAGAGAGTGATTTTGAAACCGTGAGTGATGGGAGGGAGTTGAAAAATCGGGAGGAGAGAGAGAATGATGGGGGGTGACGTGAGTGATGGGAGTGTGAGGTGTGAGTGATGGGAGTGGGTGGGGTGGTTGGTTTCTTTTTGAATGAAATTTCAAATCAATGTGGTGGGGTGTGTCCTAGGTGTGCCTTGCCCACCCACAAGTCCCCAACCTTAACCCCTGGGTTCCGGACTCACCTTACCTCATCGACCGTATTTTCCTCCGTCACGTGCACACTTTCACCGTATTTCCTCCCCGCTACCTAGGCGAGAACTCACGTAAAAACAAAAAGGAAATCGCTCGAGTGGCTCGTGACACGCATTTAATCCATAATGCTATTACACATATCAAAAATCGTAAAATTACCTCGGTGTCGACTCCCAAGGTTCGAAGTGCGAGTCCCGTATCGCGTGGCGGGTCACGATCCCGACACGTGTCACATAAGTCGTGTTAGAAATCGAGGGATGTTACGGTCTCCCCACTTATTAGAATTTCGACCCCGAAATTTATTAATAAGTAAACTAAACTTCGACTCACCTAATCAAATAGATAGGGAAAGTGCTCTCGCATGTATGACTCTAGTTCCCAAGTTAACTCCTCGTCCCCGTGGAATTGCCATTTCACGAGAACGGAAGGGATTTCCTTGTTCCTCAATATCTTGACTTTACGATTCGACAATTTGAATTAGGTTGTTCCTCGTACGTGGCATCGTCTTGCAACTCGATCGACTCGGGTCCACGGTAGGTCGTCGCCTCCTCCCGACTTATCTAGTCGAAGCATTGAAATGTGAAATACTGGGTGAACACCGACGAGCGCTGGCGGTAACTCTAACCGGTAAGCAACCTTACCGACCCTCTTCACAACTTTGAAGGGACCGATAAATCTAGGAGCAAGCTTCCCTTTGATTAGAATCGTTTGTGACCCTTCGGAGGCGAGACTTTCGGGTATACATAGTCCCCCACGTCGTATTGAAGCTCATCGTGATATCGATCATAGTATTTCTTTTGCGCTCTTGAGCACTCTTAAGCCTCGACGGATCTGCCGTACCTTCTCGGTGTGATCAACAATGGCCTCGGGACCAACGGTCACATCCTCCTCGGGCTCGGCCAAAGAAAGGTGATCTACAAGGCCCGCCATAGAGCGCCTCAAACGGTGCCATACCGATACTTGCCTCGATAACCGTTGTTGTAAGCAAACTCGCACAAATGAAGATACTCTTCCCACGACCCGCCGTATTCCAAAACACACATCCTGAGCATGTCTTCCAACACCTGTATCAACCTCTCTGATCGTCCGTCTGTCTCGTGGATGGAACGCCGTACTCAACTCTAGTCCGGTGCCGAATCGAGCTCGCATGCTCGCACACAATAACGAAGTAAACTGCGCTCCCCGATCTGACACGATCGACAACGAAACTCCGTGTAGTCTGACAATCTCACGCTCGTAAAGAATGCTCAGTCTGTCAACTCGGTGTGTAGTGGATACGGGTATGAAATGAGCGATTTCGTCAATCGATCCACAATTACCCGATGCTATCATGGCCACGAGGAGATCGGGGCAAGCCACCGACAAAATCCATAGCAATGTGCTCCCACTTCCATTGAGGAATAGGTAGGGCCGCAGCAATCCTCCAGCCGTCGATGCTCGGCTTTCACACGCGGCATATCTCGCACGCTCTAATGAATTCGACACATCGATTTCATCCCCGCCACCAAAAGAGACGTCGCATGTCGCATACATCTTGGTTCGACCCGGATGCACGAAAATCGAGAACGGTGAGCCTCCCGGAGTATCTCGGTGCGTAAGTCGGCCGCCAATGGAATCCACACGCCCACGATACCTCAAACAAGAGTCCGTCGACCGACTCCAATCTGGATGTTCTAAACCGTCGACCATCTTGCTTGAATTGTTGGTACGACTCATCGCCTTCTTTGTCCCTCGAGAACAGATCAGATAGTGAAACGGTCTGCAACCTCATCCGACCACAACGTATCTGGTAGTCCCCGATACGTCCAGAACTCCTCAACTCGGCTGCCTCAAGAAAATATGTGGTTGCAACCTGGCTTGAATAGGTTGCAACATGATCTTTTAATCAGATAGTTACAGATTTGATCTTATCTACAACTAGTTGGAGTTTAACGAAAGATCATGAAGAGGTTGGAGATTGAGATTTAGAAGAATGATCACCACATTTTTATCATGAAGGGACGTGGTTATTTAGAGATGGAGATTAGACTGATCTTACAATTATATTTATGATTGTGTAATCTACATTGGTCTATATATTTGTTAATGAAATTTAGTCCTATACACCAGTTATTCATTTTACTTTGTATAGTGAACCTGTTCTTTTAACTTTTTTATCGAGTTGTAAAACCCCAAGGGCACTTGGGTGTTCCAGTAAGGGGAGCCTCACACATGAGAGGAGTCTTGTGTATGTTAGGTCTAGGTCATCATAGCGAATTATGAGAAGGTGCTAGGAGGATCTCATTGAGGGATTCACACGAAGGTATCTTTTAGTTCATTGTCTTCATACATTACTGGAGTTTACATCTAGGCGTGGTCCTATAGATGTAGGTCTTGGACCAAACCGCGATAACACATCTGGTGTCCTGGTTTGATTTACTTTTCGGCGTACTTTATTTTTAAGTACTTGCATTGAATAATTTTTCCCTGTTACAACCACCTTTGTATTCAGTTGTAACCATCTTTGGTTATTTCATCGGTGAACTGATCATAATTGTAGAATTTTTGGTGTATGTCACTATGAACTTGAAGGAACCATGAAGATTGGTAATTTGGAACAACCTCCGACTAGGTACTAATGATTGAATAGAAATCAAGAGGATCAATTTATGCTTAATAAGAGACTGATCAAAATGTCAATTTAGATTGACACGTACTTGATTTTGGGCAAGATTACGCTTTTATAAATTTCATTTAACATTGACTATTGGTTTTGACTATTGGTTGTATGTTTTGATTTTAACTTATGGATAAGTAGATTTCCAAGATAAAAAAAGGAAAAGCTTTGAGAGATTGAAAGCCATAAGTTGCATTTATGATGCTTGAGAAAATGTTTAAATGGGAAATTGATGACGGAGTTAGTCGAATTATGAGCTTGGGCTAAAGAAATTGAACAAGTCTTGAAAAACTTCATTTGAGTAACTTAAGTATATATCATTCATGAATCTAGTCCTGATTTCTTAGCATGACATATGTTATGGAACATTAAGCATCAATGAATTAATTGGGACCTTGTATCAATCTTTATTTATATTACATTTATTAATTGATTAACTATACTTTGTTAAGAATTATATATTAGTGTTGGAAATTGTTAAATAGAGTGAGATTTTATTAGATAGAAGGCAACACATACTACTACAACAATGAAAGAACATGAAATAGATATTTGGATGCATAGAATGAGCTAGTTTTACCTATGGTCCCAGTTGGATACAAGGTATTAGATATGACATGGCTCAAATCACTGCAATCATGAAAATAATAACAAAACAAGCAAAAAATAAATGAACACACAAAATTGTTATCGCAGTTCAGACCACCCGTCCTATTTCTACGGGGCTACGCCCAGGTGTAGAATCCACAATGAGAAGTAATGTACAGTTTTACGCAAAGTTCTTAACTAGTGCACTCTCAACTAGATAGTGAATCCCTCACCAAACTTTTCTATGATACCCACTTCCCTTACAAATGATCCTACATAATACCTAAGTCCCCTTAGTGCCGAAGATCCCCTCAGTGAATCGGCGAAGTCCCCTTGGCCTAGTGTGTGTAAAAGAAAACAAAGAACAAACTCTCGTATGTTCTTATCTTACTGTGTATCGAAAATTCAAAGCATAAGTGATGATCTTTCGACTTGTGATTACATGAATATATAAAGAAGTCATACAATGGTTACTTTACAAAACTTCCTTGTATGTCTTAAATTAATGATGTGGCAAATATATTCTTTCCTTCTTTCTCTACTAATTAAATGAAATTTTGCCTTATGTTTATCGTGAGTTGTCAATCAAATATTCTTGGCTTGCTAGATCTGTATTGGTTGTCATTTTGAATCTTGTCCAGTTGTCCCATGTATCTATTTGGAGAATATATTCAAATCTATATGGGAAATGTTCTTTACCCACAGATAAGTCTTTGGGTACAGAACCAACAACTTTTCATAAACTCACGAGATTATATCATATCCTTTTCTTAACGAGCATGGTTATACAAATAATGACAATACACATTTACCTTATCAATCTCCCCCTTTGTCATTTATTTTCACAACCTAATACAAAATGATTATGACAGAACTAAACAAATGAAACATGCATTTATAAAGCAAATAATATCAATATAAATAAGTTAAAGCATATGTTACCAATAGAGCAAAGTCCTGTAGAGTAAAAGTTAAGAAATGAATAATTAAAACTCGAACCGAGGAAAATAATTAACTACCATATCAGTCGTAAGCACAACATAAATGTATATACTATAAAAGAGTTGTAGTATGAGACAGTATCAAAGCAATATGAAAGGATGCATATAAACTCTTATACTTACACTCACTCCCCATAAATCCATCATTACCTCCAACATAAGTTGTTGTGGACACATGCAGTGGGTCTGTAAACACTATTGTGGGTACAGATGTAGGCTAACTATTTGTAGGTACAGAAGCAGGCTAACTTTATGAGGGTATAGAAGTAGGCTGACTATTTGTGGGTACAGAAGCAGTAGCATTTTAAGGAAGTTCAACATTTCCACTTTTAATGGATCTATTCAAATTGTTCCCTTTCCTAAAATGAAACAAAGCAAATTGCAAAAAATGGAAATAACTAAGATGATTTGTGTGTCGTGTGCCTATTTGATGTATTATATATTATTTTGACGCGAAATATGGTTAAGTGGAGTGTATACGCGTTATCATGAGTTTCAGAGCGCATTGGGAAATTTTCTCCAATTTTTCGTAATTTTTGGACATTTTTCAGAATTTAATTTGAATATAAACTGAAGAGATAATAATGAAATTAAATAAAATAATTAATAAATTGATGTGCGCCTAGTGACACGCGGGGCGAGGGTGAGATGCGTGGGATGTATAATAGTGTGCATGCCTGAGGTTGGTAGTTGGCGTGCGTTGCGAATTTATAGCCACAAAAATACATAGGAGTATATATATTTATATATAATATAGTTTATATATATAAATATATAAATCAATCTTATAGTTTGAATGACATAAAAATGTACATTGGATGCACCTCAAGATACGCGTAGCGTGAGTGTCGAGGAAGAGAAATGGTTGAATGTTGTTGTTGGTGAGATGATTTATCCACGCCTCAAGATGCGTGATGTTCCATCTCAATGAAAATCAAGGGTGTTTGGTTATATATATAAAACCATTTGATCTACCTTAAAATACATGATATGTATCTCAAGGAGATCAAAATAATTGATTTCACAGTGAGTCAGTCAAGAGGTGGTGCTTATATAGTCGATAGCCACTTGATCGACATCGAGATATGCAACACGTATCTCAAAAAGATCAATATATATAAAATAAGTGAATCATTAGATTTACCTTGAGATTCGTGCGATGCGAATCTCGGCAAAATCCTAATATTTATCTTCAACATCAACAGCACCTCATTCAATTTGTTATAAGCTAAAGATTGACCTCGAGATACGTAGAGAAAATTTATATTTTGTAATGAAAATCACTAGATTTGTCTCAAGATTTGCATGATGCGATTCTCAAGTAAATCTAATATATTATTTGCAAAGTAAACATATTTTCCTCATGAAATTAACGATTTCAGCCAGAGAAGAGAGGAAAAATTGAAATCTATTGAGGAAAAGAAGGAAAGGGAGACCGAGGGGAAAGAGAGAGAGAGCAAGATAGAGACATCGAGACCGAGGTGAGTGTATGTGTTGTTTGTTGTTGTAGGTGGTTATGAGGTGTGTTAATGGAAGTTGGGGTGTCATGCTCGGACGAAATGAGGAAGACGATGGCAGGGGTAGGTCTCCCTTGCTTAAACCCAACTCGGGGTTGGGTTGGGAGCCCAACCCCAACAAAATTGAAAAGTTTAAAAAAAGAATTTCATGGTTGTTGATCGAATAGTAGAGGAAGATAAAGGGGTTTGATCCCCAACTGGACCGAACTGGGTCCGATTCATTTGAACCGGATCGGTCTAGTAATGCATGTTACGATACTTGAAAATAAAAATGAGAGATGTTTATGAAAACTGAGAAAGTTGAAATTTTTTCGAGGATTTATACCATGGTTTTGTCTCGTAATGCGTGTTACGATACTTGAAAATATTCAAAATATTCAAAATTTATTTTAAAACCTAGTCTAAGTTTATTTTCGATTCCGAATCATAATTTGAAGTTAAAATTGGGATCCAAATATCTGAGGAGTTAATTTCATGGTATTCCAGGGTTTTCTTGTCGAGTAGGACCAAAAAATATATAAAAAATTGGAAAAATTATATTTAAGCCAATGTTATTTAATTTTCCGTGCTGAACAATAATTTTGAGTCAAAAATGAAATCTGAGTATGAGATAGTTTATTTTGGAAGTAATTTAGGGATTTTGGGACGCGATCGGGTCAATTAAATAGCAAATAATTAAAAAATGGTAAATTTATTGTGGAGGCTTACATGACGTATTAAGGAATTGTAAGACTACGATTGGAGCCCCGTATAGACTAGTTTATCGACTCGGAGCGCAAGGGAGTTACGATATCGTGTTTTTAAGAATAAGTAAATCACATAGTAACCTTTAGATTGTATAATTATAATTTCATATAAATTGCATTGATTATTTATATTACATTTTTAATGTACATGTAGACACGTGTCTGGAGGATAAGGCAATTCGAGTCTCCTTATAGTGTTGACTATATTATGGTTATATAACACTATATTATGCTTGAGGGGTTAGAGTCACTGATACTTTGCATCATATGGTTATCAAGAAGATCACTTTGAACCAAATCATACTCTCAGAGTCTAGATGAAGGAGTCTCATTTGGTTAGCCTACTCGGCCATGACTCCATATTACAGTTTACTTACCAGTTTTGGAGGATATTAACTAATTGTAGTCGGATAACATAAACGGAATGGATTCACGGTTGTATTTAAATTCCTTGGATTATATTCTTTGTTTAATCTCTTTGATTATTATGCATTTGATTATATGGTGTACTGGATAGTTTGGGATTTACTTATCTGACATTATCAAATTCTTATAATTGGATAATGACAGGTTCTAGTGGCGACAAGGGAAAAGGAAAGCTTTTTGACTGTATGTGACTTGCTTAGTTTTTTTTCCTCTGTATGTACTATTTTTGAATATATTATACTGTATAAATGAGTTTATGGGTTCTAGTGTGATTAATATCTCATTTGGAATGATGGGAACGATTTTGGGATAAATTGAGATAATTTTTGGAGTTAAGGTAATGCTAGTTTAAGAATCTTGATATTTTAAATCAAGTTAAAATGAATATATAATTTAGTTGATGTCATATATATTGTTATGGGTGGATTGTGAGTCTTTTGGCATTTCCAACAAAGCTGAGCATGTTTTGTTGAAGATTTTTGAAGGCCTGTATATTTTATGTATGCTTAGAAATAAAGGAGATGCCGTCGAAAAAATTTTACGAAATTTTGAGGACTATCTAATTAATGTAAATGAACTTTGTAAGGCTGTAAGATTATTTAGGGATTAAGGTAATCTAGGCCGGTGAGATGCTCTAATTAAGTGGGGTCTGATAGTAGAATCCACTATGAGAAGTAAAGTAAAATTCTAAGCAAAAGTTCCTAATTAGTGCACTCTCAAGTAGCTAGTGAATCCCTCACCAAACTTTGCTACGCTTATAAGTTCCCAAGTTGATAGCTTAATTTGATTTATTGAGTCCCTAAACTAAGCTGCCAAATTTGATTATTTGACTAAGTTTAGTGTGTATGGGTAATTAATTAAATATTTTTTTCTAGAGTAATTAATTAAATTTATAAATGCCTAAGCTCAAATGGAAATAGATTTTTAAGATTTATCTAAACTAGGTTAATTTTCAAATTGTGTGGACTTGAGACATTTTATGTAAGGTAATGAGAGTCTAAAATTTACTCAAGCTTAGAATATATAAATTCTAACTAAATAAAAGCTTAGGCTATAAAGTTGTGTTTTATTTGAGCTATGGATCCACCTAAGTTAGCATGGGTTAACTATGGCCTTAGATTCTTTCTAGTGGCGATGAGAATTTGTAGAATGTAGGATTTCTAAGTGGTGATCAATAGTTTTTGATGGTTTGAATTATAACCAAGGATATGTCATGATGCGTTGCAAAATGCCCCAATAATAATCTCAAATATCGAATTACTATGGAATTTGTAGTAGTAGTAAGCGAAGTCCCATCGACTACGACCAGGGGAAAACTTTCGGTTAATTCAAAAGGGTTTTGTAAGAAACTAACCTAATAAAAACTAATTAACTATTGAAAATTAAATACAAAGACAAAGACTATGTTAATACTTTGCATGAAAACAATGTAATGAAAGTTCTAGAATAAGGAGACACAAACTCATGTTAGTATGCATTCCATCATTGATTTAAAAAATTGTTTTTAACGAAATCTTAGCGGTAAGCTATAGCGAATTACCCAGTACACATCACCACGTTTTCCTTAAGTCAATGGAAATAATGTGCAATACCACCACACACTAATTAGACTGTAACCCTGAGTGCTCCGAATGTTCAAGTATCTAGCAGCATTATGTTCCATGAAAATGCTTACCCTAGGCAATGGCTAATTAAGGGCTGACACGTGTCGACCGTGTACAACAAGTTTATGTATATCCTTATTATTTGTAGTAGTGATAAGTGAGATTGTATCCATAGGGATTTAGCAAACTTCTTTAAGAAAAAGGTATTTCAATAGTTTTTATTATTATTTTTGCTTTAACTTAATTAATTTAATTAAAATGGGAATTAAAAATTACTAATTCAAAACTATTATAATGAACTAAACTAATTAAACTAATTTAATTAACACAATTCAAGTTCACTAACATTCAAATCAACTCAATTAAATAATAAATAAATATCTAAACAAACATCTAGAACAATGAAACAATAATCCGTTTTGCATCTAAACATATTACTTAAATCATAGTCATAAGCATACTTTTATCTTTTAATAAAATATTCTAGATCATTAAACTCTTATCATTAGTAAGTGGACAACTCTTATCAAGCCATCAGTTCTCATTATATTGGTGGAAAAGCCACATTCTAATTTTATTGAATTAACCTTTCAAAAACTCAAAAAATTAACTTTAGGCAATAAAATTGCATTACATTATGTGAAAACCTCAAATTACTAAATCTAATACCTTTGAAAAGCCACTTCAATATTAAACTTATATCTCAATCCACCTAATACATCTGAACGGTTATACACCTTTTAGACAATTCTAGTTACTACTTTAAACTAGATATTGAATCCAATTATTATAAGACAAGTTCTAGACTTTGTATGCAACACAAAGTTTCATGATTATATTCAACAAATAATAATCTATTAAATTAGTAAATTAAAGAATATGATTGGTTTAAAGCATTAAGCACTAAATAATCTCATCATGACTACATCACAAAACCGATCAAGTTCATGTTCGGACTTTGTTTAGATTAATAACTACTAATTATAATAAACATCACAATAAAGTAAATAAAAGATATAGATAAATATCTTTGAATAAATACTTTGAATCTTCAAATCGTCTCCAAAAGTAATGAACAATAAATATAGAAACTAAAACAATAAACTACATCTCCAAGAGCAATGAAATGTTGATCTAAGTGCTCAAAAGCAATTGATTTCATAGCCTTAGGGTCATATATATTGTATTTATATGTAGTACATGTTGAGGTATATGCCGTAGGCCAATTCTATAAATGTTATTTAACTATTATAAGTATATGCATGTTTCTTTTACAATATTATTTATGAATAATATTGCCTTATTCTAAACGTACATAGTCAATTATTATTGTGGGAATAATAATAAATTAAGACTAGTATAAGTCTTGATTGACAATCATGTAATGATTATGCTTTTAAAGACACAGATCAAGATTATGGGTGTCTATTGGGAACATATACTGAATCGACCCGATATAAGAACGCAACATGGTCAATGTCATAAGTGTTTTTCATGATAGTTATATCATTTAGTCCTTTGACTTAAGATCACTAGAAACTCTAAAATTAGGAGCACAATGATTTGACACAATTAAATGTCGTATTTAACTGGATGACTATAAAATATTAAATCAAAAGATATCACATGATAAAGTGATATGATATACATTGTCTATTAGGTTGTATCGATTTATTAATATTCATGCAACTTGGGTAATCATAATGTCTAGCTAGATGATGCTTATGGTTTGTGTGCCGAAAAAGATTTTTGGTTCACTGCCAACGTTGTATGAACTTCTTGGGTTGCACACAAAGAACGGATTTGCACTATTTAATATTGTCTAGGTTGATAAATTTTATTTGATAAAATTCATTTTGAAGATTCTCATTAATTGTCCTAATTTGACTAAGATTCAAAACTCGTTTCATTTTTAGTGTGACTCGAAATTGTCTCTTAGTAAATCCTATTTTGAATAAGACTCCAATTGGAATTATAATATGAATTTAATTCTTATTTGAGTTTTAGATAAAATACAACTCTTTTTGAATTAGAAATTGTAGATTATCTATGACTCTATCCTTTTTAGAGTTGGAATTTATCTAAGACTCTATTTGAAGTGTGACTTTGAGATGAAGTTCTTTACAACTCGACCTATTGTACTATAAATAAGATATTAGGGTCACACTTGAAGGAATCTATCAACACCAAACAAGGCAGACATGGAGTCGTTCTTCTAAAAGTATGGTTTTTCTTTCTTGATACATCAGTTTAACAGAATCAATATGATCTGGTTCGTGGATATTCGAAAAAGGTTTCGAAAACTTCTGCTACACTTGATCCCTGAAACCCAACAGTGGTATCAGTCATATGCTTGATTCCATTAGACTATGCCATTGTTATGCAAGATATATGATATATTTTTGAATTTCATGTATGCAATTGAATGATATATAATACAAATAAATTTTGCTTTCACTGTCGGATTGCTTAATGGTAGAATATGTTTGCATGGTCAAGAGTTATTTTTTTGGATTTGTCAAATTCGCAAATATGGAGGGCTGTTTGCAAGGACGAGTGAAGTTGCTTGCTTGCAACATTTTGATTAAAAGACATAACAGTTCATATGGGAAAGTGGACAATGTGCATGCTACCATTAGGTGTAGCGATCAACGTGTAGTTCTATTGGATATAAAATTGGTTTCCCAACATGGCAGTCGATGACCCACACCCATACCGTTTCTTCAAAAAAAAAGGGCATGAAAGTCGCTACCTTGTTGATTCGAAAGAATCACAACATGTTCTCATTGGTAGGAAATATGGTTTTGTTGTTTAAAAAAAAAGGATATCCCTCCGATCATTTATATAAGTCGTTCTACCAAAAACTAATTCTTTTTCAAAATTGTAAGTCGTTTTTTGAATTCGATAGTGTATTTATTGCATTTTTACATATTTTACCTCTATAAAATTCAAATATTTTTTATTTTTCAATTCTTCAATTCATTTAATATCAAAAGACATATATGTAAATTACACTTGTAATTAAAGCTGCTTTAATTCTTGTGTCTTTACCTTAAACAACTTATATAAATGACCGGAGGAAGTAAATAGAAATCGTCACTTTATCCACTTCACTGATTAATGCCTAGATATATTGCTTAGTGTAGTCCTTATCTAACTATTTGTGCGATAGTATATGTATTAATCCATTATAATTCGTGGTTATCATGCATGTGTCACGGGGCCGTTAAGTGAGGGGTTTACCCTAAGGAAATTTTTCTCGCTCAACCCAACCCGTGGTGCCTAAGGGCCACCTTAGTTCAACACTACCAATAATCAAAGTAAATGAACAGCAAGCAATGGCAACAGGGAAACATTTTACTAGCTCTCAATGGGAATACAACACTGGTACTCTACGCTTGCCCAAGCCTAGAGCCCATGGCTTTATAGATCAGCCAACAAGTAGTAACATTACCGTCTAGGACACCTGTCCTGATTACATCGATTCATAGACTAAGTAAAACCCCACTCCTTTGTGGTCAAGGCAGTTACCCTACTGCCTTGTTCCCCTTGCAGACACTTAGTTCCATAACCATCTCAACTGCTTGGTAAATTAGCACATGCTCCATGTATTCGGGACATTCTTGGACGTGCCTTGGTCATGCCAAAGGAATCTGCCTTGCTCGTGACCAAGGAACTTGCCAAGGCGCGGCCATGCTCGTGCTAAGGCGCGGCCTTGCTCGTGCCCGAAGAATCTGCCAAGGTTTGCCCTTGCCTGCGCCAAGGGGCCTGCCAAGGTTTGCTCGTGCCTGCGCTAAGGAACCTACCAAGGTTTGCCCGTGCCTGCGCCAAGGAACCTGCCAAGGTTTGCTCGTGCCTGCGCCAAGGCACGTGTCGAGGCGCAACCTCGTCTGCGCCCAGGCACCGTGCCTTGGCGTGCGCCAAGGCGCGACCTCATTCACACCTATACGCTGTTCCGCATGTTATCCCGCGACCAAACCTCATGGAACCATCCGAGCCCTCCGGAACTTGGCTATTTGCTAGGTTTCTCGCTGCCCAGCCCAGCCTACTCGGGTCACACTATTGGGGGCCTGACAAACATCCCCCCGCCGAAATGTTCGATGCCCTCATCAAATCGCTTTCGGTTCTTTGCCGCTTCGGTAGTCTCGTTATCTCATTATCAAACTACCATAGAGTAGTGTCTCGCTCGAAAGTTGGTTCCTCAACATTAACCCACATTATTAAGTAAAAAGTTCGCCTATTTTTCTTGCTTTGGCCACGCGTCTCGTGGCTTAGAATCTGCTCGATTTCTCCTGCAAACTCTTTTCGTAGCAAGGGTGGAGCCCGTCTCGCTGTGTTCCTCCCTGGATCTGCCTCATCTGAGTGGAAAGGTTTAAGATAGTTGACATGGAATGTAGGGTGTATCTTAAACCTCTCTTGTAGCTTTAGGCGATAAGCCACCCTCCCAACTCGCCTGACCACCTCAAATGGTCCTTCATATCGCTGTACCAGGCCCTTGTGCGTTTCCTTCTTGTTGAACTTCTTCAAAATCTGAGGGGTGAGCTTCAACAAGACTAGGTCCCCTTCCTGGAACTCCAAGGGTCTTCTGTGCTGGTCGGCATACTTCTTCATCCTCCGGACAGCTTTGGCCAAACTGTCTTGAGCTGCCTCCCTCAGCTCCTGCTTGTTTCTTGCAAAGCGATAAGCCGTTGGGCTCGACCCCATCGACTTTGATTTGGCTACCTCATGTGGAGTAGCCGGTTGTTGTCCCGTCGCCACCTCGAATGGACTCAGTTCCGTAGCCGAGCTTTTGTGAAGATTGTAGCAGAATTGGGCTGTATCAAGTAAATCCACCCAATTGGACTGACTTGCATTGACATAGTGTCTGAGGTAGTCATCCAGCAATGCATTGATTCTCTCTGTCTGCCCATCCGTTTGGGGATGGTTTGCTGTGAAAAACTTCAACTCCGAACCCAACAAATCGAACAGGGCAACCCAAAACCTTCCAGTGAACCGAGCGTCCCGATCACTGATAATGTCCTCTGGTATCCCCAATATTTCGCCGCATGCTTCAGAAACAACTCCGCAGTCAAGCCAGCATCACAATTCTTCGGAGCAACTATGAACGTGGCATACTTCGAGAATCGATCCACCACCACCAATACGCTAGTCATTCCCTGCACCTTAGGAAGACCTGTAATGAAATCTATAGATATACTCTGAAAGGGTCTATTTGGTACAGGCAAAGGCTCCAGCAACCTTGGTGCATTCCTTCTCTCTGTCTTGTCTTGTTGGCACACAAGACAAGTTCGCATATACTGATCTACGTCCTCCTCCATCTTAGGCCAGAAGAACGAACGTGATAAGAGGGCATGAGTGCGCTCCATGCCCGGATGTCCAGCCCACCGAGCATCATGTGTCTCCCTCAGAAGTTGTCGCCTTAGTCCACCAATACTAGGAACATATGGACGTCCTCCTTTAGCATAGATGACTCCATCTTCGCACCAAAACCTCCGAGTGACCCCCTCCGCCACTAGCTTCAACATCTTTGTACAAACATGGTCTTTGCTTGTCTCCTCCTTGATGCGAGGTAGGAATTCACTTTCCAACCTCACCACTGCTGACACCATCTCAGCCACCACCTTGCGACTAAGAGCGTCTGGGACGGAGTTAAGCCTTTAGCAGCATTGTCTGTCCGCACCACGAAGCTCGTTCCCAATAGGTAATGCCTCCAAAGATGGAGTGCATGGATCACAACCAATATCTCTTTCTCGTAAGCCGGGTACCTCTGCTCCGCTTCCTTCAGCTTCCTACTTTGAAAGCAATGGGGTGTCCCTCCTGGATAAATACCGCCCCCAATGCTCGATCTGATGCGTCCGTGTGCACTTCGAAAGGTAAGTCAAAATTAGGCAGTCCCAATACAGGTTCAGAGGTAATGACCTGCCTCAGCTCCGTCATGGCTCGGTTGCATCGATCCGTCCTTGCCCAAGCCCGATCCTTCTTCAATAGATTTGTCAGCGGTGCCACTCTCCTTGAGTAGCCCTCTACGAACCGCTGATAGTAGTTCGCCAAACCCAGGAATGACCGCAACTCCAGGACCTTCGTGGGGTTTGGCCACTCCATGATCGCCCGCACCTTCTCTGGGTCCATCTGTAGTTTACCCTGGCCTACAATATGACAAAGGAAAGAGATCGTTTGCGCAACAAACTCACATTTTTCTCTCTTTACATATAAATAGTTAGCCCTCAAAGTAGTCAAAACCATCCGTAAGTGATCCACATGATCTTCGAGGTTCCGACTATAAATTACAATGTCGTCAAGATAAACAACAACTAATCGATCGATGTACTCCCTTAGTACATCGTTCATCAAGTTACAGAATGTAGCAGGGGCATTTGTCAAGCCAAATGGCATGACTAAGTATTCAAATGATCCGTACCTAGTCACCATGGCCGGCTTAGGGACATCTCCAGTTGTAATACATACTTGGTAGTACCCCGACCTCAAGTCCAACTTTGTGAAGTAGGCTGCATTGGATAGCCGATCGAACAAGTCCGCCACCAATGGAATATGATACTTGTTCTTCACTGTCAGCTTGTTCAATGCCCTGTAATCCATGCACATCCGAAGAGATCCATCATGTTTCCTTTCGAACATGACTGGTGCTCCATCGGGTGCCTTAGATGGCTGAATGAATCCAACATCCAACAACTCCTGCAACTGTTTTCTCAGCTCTTCCAACTCCTTCGAAGCCATTCTGTAAGGGGCCTGTGCTGGGGGCTTTGAGCCAAGGATCAGCTCAATCTCGTTGTCAATTACCCTTTGTGGGGGTAATTGTTTCGGCAACTCCGCCGGCATTACATCACTGAAGTGCTCCAGTACCTCAACAACTGCATCAGGGACTTTTGTTGTCGTGCCTGCCTTAGTCTCCACCAAGGCCGCTAGGTATGTTGGTTCACCCTTCCTTAGTCCATCTTTCACTTGGATGGCTGAAAGATGGGACAGCTTTGCACTCTCTTTCCCTAAAATTATGTTAGTCGCAGGAACAAAGCAAGGATGGGGCTTGTTCATCACAAACAATCCCCTTAAGAAAGGCATCAAGGCAATGTTCCCCAAATGTAGAAAGTCATTCCCTAGGATGACATCAAAATCATCCAAGGGAACTCTCATGAGGTTGATCTTTCCCTCCCAAGATCCAACTTTAAGATTCACATTAGATGTTATACCTTGAATTCACTTTGCTTCGTAATTCACGGCTTTCATCAGACTGGAATTCTCAAGAAGGTCCAATCCCAGTTTTTCCACCATGTGGTCTGCCACAAATGAATGTGTTGCTCCCGAATCCACCATTACCAAGACTCGTTTTTGATTCACCTCTGCATCAACGTACATCAGCCCCTCCGAGGGACCTGTCTTGGCTTGTTGAATGGCATTCAACAATTGTAGTAGGTTCATCCGGGGCTGGCCATCATCTTCCGCGATCAAGGCCGATATTTTCTCTTCTTTGGGCAGTCTCGTGCCCTGTGAGGGCCGTTACAAATGAAGCAGCCCTTGTGTGAGGAACTTGATGAGGGCTTCGCGTCTACTTTCGGGGCTGGCTTCAAACTCGCTTGATTAGGAGGGGAGGGCTTCTTGTCACCCTTCTTGTGGTGGTCCTTGAACGGCTTTTTCTCCTTGTTCTTCCCTTCGCTCGTGTAAGAACTAGTCTTGAAGTCCACAAGACTATCCGCTGCCGCAATTGCCCAAGGCAAGTCATTCACTCCTTGCCTCCTTAGCTCGGATCGAGCCCATGACTGCAATCCCGTAGTGAAGTTAAAGTGTTTGTCCTCCTCGTACACTTTTTTGATGTCTAGCAAGAGAAATGAGAACTCCTTAACGTAGTCTCGAACCGATTCCGTTTGTTTAAGCCTGCGCAAGGCTTCCCGCGCTTACCAAACAGCATTGGTAGGAAGGAATTGATCGTTCAACTCCTTCTTTAGCACCTCCCAATCCACGATCTTGGGTCTACCTGCAGCTGCATCATCATCTACTCGGGTTCTCCACCAGAGTTTAGCATCGCCTTCTAGGTACATGGAGGTCAAGATGACCTTTTGATCCTCCTCTGTCCGAGCAGTAGCAAAGTATTGCTCCATGTCACAAAGGAAATTCTCAAGCTCCTTCGTACTTTGCTTACATGAGAATTTCTTTGGCTCCAGCACCTTGGTTCTAGGCTTTCCCGCAATTGCAACCTCCGAGGATCCACCCACGGCTCGCTTAAGTAGACTCACCTCCAAAGCCATTGTCGCGCCTGTTTCAGTGGCGAGTTCTCCCACAGAACGTACATCAGCTACCAGCTCCTAAAATTTGGACTCCCACATAGCTATCATGGCCTCTTGTGACTCTCCTCTAGTCACCAAGGAAGCCACTAACATATTCAGGCCTTCCATGCGCTGTGCCGACAATGAAGACTCCGCCATCTCTACCGGGGCAGACATCGTTGCCATCATGTGTTCTAGGTGAGCTACCCTCTCACTTAGATCACTTGTTGTTCGGGTCGCCATAGTCTACGAAACTTGGCTATGATACCAATTGTCACGATTCCATTAAGTGAGGGGTTTACCCTAAGGAAATTTTTCTCGCTCAACCCAACCCGTGGTGCCTAAGGGCCACCTTAGTTCAGCACTACCAATAATCAAAGTAAATGAACAACAAGCAATGGCAACAGGGAAACGTATTACAAGCTCTCAATGGTAATACAACACTGGTACTATATGCTTCCCCAAGCCTAGAGCCCATGGCTTTATAGATCAACCAACAAGTAGTTACATAACCGTCTAGGACACCTGTTCTGATTACATCGATTCATAGAGTAAGTAAAACCCCACTCCTTTGTGGTCAAAGCAGTTACCCAACTGCCTTGTTCCTCTTGCTGCCACCTGGTTCCATAACCTTCTCAACTACTTGGTAAATTAGCACATGCTCCATGTATTCGGGACATTCTTGGACGTGCCTTGGTCATGCTAGTGGCCATGACCAAGGTAGTTACCCAACTGCCTGGAACCGCCTTGACTCGGTCCATCCACGCCTCAAGGGACGTGGTCTATGTTTCTCTTAGGGACAGGGACTGCTCGGTGATGCTTGGCTGCGCCCAGGCACCCTGGGTGTTAGCCGGGGCTCGTTCGAGTCCCACCGGCTTCGGGGTGGCTCGGACCATGGGTCCGTGGGTCTTGCCTTGGCATGGTGCCCAAGGCATGCTCGAGGGTCTTCCTTGCTCCTGTGCCCATGCCGCCCCTATGAGAGACCACCTATCCTTATAGTAGATGTTAAGCCGTTTCCTCAGCTCCAATAGGAAACATCAAGAAATGAGACCAAACGTACTTTGACTTGGTCAACGCCCAAGTCAATATTTGTCAACCCTTGCCAAGGTATGCCTTGCCGTGCCAAGGCGCGGCCTGCTGCTCGCCTGCCAAGGCATGACCTTGCTCCTTGCTCGTGCCAAAGGAATCCGCCAAGGTATCGCCTTACTCGTACCCAAGGAACTGCCAAGGCGCAGCCTTGCTCGTGCCAAGGCGCGGCCTTACTCGTGCCCAAGGAATATGCCTTGCTCGTGACCAAGGAACTTGCCAAGGCGCGGCCTTGCTCGTGCCAAGGCGCGGCCTTGCTCGTGCCGAAGGAATCTGCCAAGGTTTTCCCTTGCTTGCGCCACGGGGCCTGCCAAGGTTTCCCGTGCCTGCGCCAAAGGGCCTGCCAAGGTTTGCCCGTGCCTGCGCCAAGGAACCTGCCAAGGTTTGCCCGTGCCTGCGCCAAGGCACGTGCCAAGGCGTAACCTCGTCTGCGCCAAGGCACCGTTCTTTGGCGCGACCTCCTTTACACCTATGCGTTGTTCCGCATGTTATCCCGCGACCAAACCTCATGGAACCATCCGAGCCCTCCGGAACTCGGCTATTTGCTAGGTTTTTCGCTGCCTAGCCCAGCCTTCTCGGGTCACGCTATTGGGGGGGCTGACACATGTCAGTTGGTATGTTCTGTAATCGAATTGTGACTTGGTCAATCTCATTGATCTTCTTGAACAAGTAGATAAGTGATTTTGGAAATCACAAAGAAAACATGTCATTATAACCACGTAATTAGAAAGTTTTCACTATTTATATTGTTAAAGGTTTGGGGTAAGCATTAATTTTAATCAATGTATATGGGGTTAAATTTTATCAACTATATTGATGAAAATCTAAGATTTTTTTCCCTTTAAAAATACTATTTATTTATTTATTTATTTTATGATCTTTATTCTATGCGTATTGGGTATATATGATATTTCATAATTAAATATATGCAAGAATTAATTATCATCAAAATACAAAAATGATCATTTAAACTTGATAAAAAAATCCATCGATTAAGATTTAAGTCAATACCACGCAATTTTAAAACACTTGTCAAGGTCTCGATTACATCAATATGGGTGTGCCTCCGTATGGTGTATTATGTTATCTTGTTGAGGCAAGTCGGGTAACAGTTACCTGTATGTTTTAAATTGGTTTGACTTAATAAAGCTATCAAAACGGTTTTAAGCTTTAGGCATAGATGAGACATAACATGTTTTGACATATATGATCTCTAGGTATCATAAAGAACTTAAGAGTTGCATGTGATGCAATTGGTAAGGGTTACCTACCTAAATAACTTTATTTTGAGTGTCATGCCTTAGCTGTCTCAAAATTAGGTGAAATCTCGATCTTAGTCAACTAAATTAATACATACGAGGGTTATTCACTTAGCGGAGTTTAATTACTCACTAATAAATTATTCTGTATAATTTTTTAGGTGTAGATATTAAACTCCTAGTAACAGTAATCCAGAGTAACTACGATTAATCTTTGAGAATGATAAAATAATTTTTAAGACTAATTTTCATGTTTTGATTGGAAAATTGATAAATGTTATCAACCATAAAAATAAGGATGTATGTCTTAGATTAATGGTTCATTTAAACTAGTATCTATTAGTACAAGAATTATATGTCATGTTAGCAAATATAACACCAAATTTTAGGAAAGATTTGGGATCGTGGAAGCTAATGATACGATTGTGACACTGAAGGAAATGTTCCAATAGTAAGGCACACAGGAAGGGTATAAGATTATAACATTCATAAATTCTTGTAAAATGGTCGAGAACCTATAATATGTCTTTATTTTTGAAACATGAAAGGACTATATTAATTATCTCAAAAGGCTTGAATCTTCATGTGCCAAAAGTTGGCAGTAGATTTGATCTACAATTCATCAAAATAGTTTTAAAATATATAAAATGAATGAAATGGAGAACCCTGTTTATAGTTGTGTATGATGTTTGAAACTATATAACATAATATTAAAAATGGCCTTAAACATATATTCGATGGTTCGTAACATAAAGGAACTTAATAAAGAATGATAAAAGGAATGTAAAAGCTACCAAAGGTATTTGTGTCAGACATATAGACCTTAATGTGAGCTAGACATTACCCAATTCTAAAGATAAGCCTTGAAGAAAGGATTTAGTTATTCGTAGAATGGAATTGCTTATTTTATAATAAATTATCATATCAGGAAGACATAATGTTGAATTGTTACGAACATTTCAAAATAGTATAAAAAACAAACAAAAAAATTACTTGGCAAACTATTGAAATACTTTGATGAGATCAAGATGGATAATATTTGAGCCAAGAGTTTAAATGACCATCTTTGAAATTAAGGGATTGTCTTGCAATGAAACCCACTAGGAACATAGTTGATAAATGATGTCTTAAGAGGAGAAATCAAACTATATAAGATGTAATTCGATTTATCATGTGTCACACATACCTTCCTATGATGTCTTGTTGAGGCTATACTTTAGAAACCACTACACTTCACACTAAACCTTATTTGATTTAAAGTGGTTGATAAAACTTAATATACGATATGGAATTAAAAGACCTAGTTTGTCTTCTCTTGAGATTTGAGGCGGCAAGACTTGCGTAAGACGCTAAGTCACATAAAGTTTGATGCCTAAGTCATTTATGTCTAATTGTGGTTGAACATTATCATACATTTTATACAGTTGAGAACAAATTATTTGTTGCTCAAAATGATATCTTTCTAAATAAATAGTTTATTTCAAAGACATTATTAAAAAAAAATCTGGAAATGTTCAAGAGCCACAAATGAGAACTGAACCACTTTAAGGGCTCAACAAAGTTTTGAACTAGTTGAGTATACATAAGTAACATATATCTCTTAAGAATCTATAATAATAATAATTTTTTTAGAGAAATCTAGAATTTCTTATCATTGATAGTTAGGATATATTTTTGATACTGGATCAGAATGAATCACTACTTATCAAGAGACATGTCTCGTCTAGATTGGATGAAGAGACCAAGTGTTACAGAACTTTGAATTTTAATTCATGTATGTTATTCATATTTGGAACCTGATTTATTAACTTGAAAGTGGTATGACCATTAGATATAAATGATTTAAAATGATATGAAAAACAAAAGGGTACATACTTAAAAGTATGACTTACCGAAAAAATTCAATTTAAATCAAGGTGTTTATTATGATAAGATTTTTCATTGGTAGTAAGTACAAATTCTAGAATTTTAACTGTCATTACTTCATAGTTTAACTATAAGATATGACAAATGAGTATCGAAATAACATTGCTCTATGCTCCTTAAAGATGTGTATGACACAATTTAAGGGCTTTTATCATCTTGAGAATTTTAGAAAGGCATGCGAGCTTAAAAGATCCATTTGTGGATTATAGTAAGCTTTTCAAAGTTGTGGTCTTTGTTTTGATGTAATAAATAATAAATTATGTTCATTGAAAAAATAAACCTTATGTATACACAAAGGTTAGTGGGAGCACAAATATATGAATCTGTATGTTGATGATACAATGTTCATTATAAACGATGTCCTAACCTTGCAAAATATCAAGTCTTGGGTAAGGAAAAGTTTCTCAATGAAATTCTTAGACAATTAGGCCTATATCCTTGTAATATAAATCTATATAGATAGATCTAAGAGGCTAATTGGTCTAAATTAGGGTGCTTATATAGACAAATAACTGAAAATGTTTTAGTATGTGAAATTCTTAAAAGAATTCGCACTTACATCTTATAACATAAGTCTCTGCAAGACTCAAATTCTTAGGACAAATGATAAGCGGCACAATATAAATATGATTTCATACGCATTAGCTTTGAGAATCATCACATATGTTATATTTTGGATTCAACTTGACATGTCATATATTTTTAGCAAAGCATACATATATCTAATAGATTCTAGTGAAGGTCACTGTATATTTATTGATAACATTCTAAAGTACTTCATAAGCAGTTGAGAAATGTTATTGGATTTGTAGAGGTTTGATAGATATGAGTCTTGTAAATGGTTACAAAATGCAATCTTTCAAGCTAATATAAATGATTAATGATCACAATGTGGATATGTGTTAACATCGTAAGAAGATGCAATGAGTTGGAAATATTCTAAACTCACTCTAATAAGTTCTTCAACATAAACTGAGTTTTTTGCGGCATTTAATGCAACCAAAGAAAATGTTTAGATCATGATGTTCATGATTGAATAAGGTTTGATTCCGAGTGTTGGAAACAATGTTGGTTTTTTTTATAAAATCAATGAAAAATTTAGGTTATAGAACCTAAATCATATTATAAATCTAAACAATCACTTGAGCATTTTCGTCTTATTAGAGAAAGAAAGCGAAGATTTACATAACATCAATTTAAACAATGTAGCAGATACATAAATAAAGTTCTTCCACTAAAAACGCATTAAGGTCACACAATATTAGATACGTGTAGGATTGGACATAGTGCAAGTGGGAGATGTTGGGGTAAGTGCTCCAGGCCAATTCTGTAAACATTGTTTAATTAGTATAAGTAAATGCATTTTTCTTTTATAATAGTATCCATGAATAATTATTGTATTATCCTAAATGTCCCTAGTTAGTTATTATTGTGGGAACAATAATAAATTAAGACTAGTAAGAGTTTTGATTGATAATCATGTGCTGGTTTTGTGTCTACATATACGGATCGAGATCATGGGTATTTGTTGAGAACAGATGTTGGATTAACCAGCTATGAGAACGCTACATGGTCAATGTCATAAGTGTTTCTCATGATAATTACATCATTTAGTCTTTTGACTTGAGATCGCCAGAAACTCTAACATTAGGAGCACAATAATTTGACACAATTAAACGTTGTCTTTAACCGGATGATTAAAAAAGTGGAGATAGGTCATTGTTTGATTAATGTATGGATGTTGTATGAGCAAGATGGAATTTATCCATCTCTTTTAGAGAGAGATATCTATTAGGCCCTCGATATGTTAAATTGATAAATTTCCATGTCTAGTGAATGGATTGGATCAATATCACTTGAAAATTTCAGTCTACTCAGAGATCAAGACTAGTTGATTGAACTATAAGGGTGATATTGCAAGTTTTATATTCAATCAAAATATATCGCATGACAAAGGGATATGACATACAATGTCTATTAGTTGTATCAATTTATTGTTCTTCGTGTAACTTAGGTAGTCATAACATCTTGCTAGAGTCTGCTTATGATATGTGTGCCGAAAAAGGTTTTTGGTTTACTGCCAATGTTTTATGAACCTATTGGGTTGCACACAAAGAACGAATTTGTGCGATTTAATATTTTCTAGGTTGATGAATTTTATTTGATAAAACTCATTTTGAAGATTCTCATTAAGTGTCCTAGTTTGACTAGGATTCAAAACTTTCTTACATTTCTAATGTGACTAGAAATTTTGTTTCTAGGTAAATCTTATTTTGAATAGAACTCTTATTGGAATTATAGTATGGCTTTAATTCTTATTTGAGTTTTAGATAAATTACAACTCTTGTTGGATTAGTAATCTAGATAATCTATAGCTCTATCCTTTTTAGAGTTGGACTTCATCTAAGACTCTATTTGGAGTGTGACTATAAGATGAAATTCTTTTGCAACTCGACCTATTATACTATAAATAAGACATTAGGGTTACAGTCGTGGTAGAGATTTTTCTAAAGAGTTTTTGTGAGAATTTTTTCTTGAATTTTTTGGCGCCAACACTCCAGATCGTGATCGTCCATTCGTGTGTGGATTTCTAATTGAGGACATTCATATCCAGCGGCCTCTTGAAGGAATTGATCAACACCAAATAAGGCAGACATGAAATTATTTTCTTAAGATATTGTTTTTCTTTCTTAGTACATCAGTTTAATTGAATCAATATGATCTTGGTCCAAGGATTTTGAAAAAGGTTTCAAAAACTTTCGCTGGGCTTGATCCCTGAAACCTAACAGTACATATTGTTAGGGAGTGTGCCCTAGGTCAATCTATAAACATTGTTTATCTAATAATTTTAGTTAATAAAATATAGGTTTTTTATTTGTTGTTTTATTATAAGTGATTGCATGTTTACCTTATAGTAAGATTCATGGGTAGTTGTTAAAATATCCTAAATGTTCCTAGTCACTTATTTATACTGGGAGCTATAATGAATTAAGGCTAGTGTGAATCTTGATTGATGTTCATGTGATGAATATGCATATAAGGATACGAATTGAGATCACGACTACTTGTTAGGGAATAAGGTAATGGACTGACCCGCAATGAGAACACCACATGGATTAAGCGAAAGGTGTTACTCATGATAAGTATATCATTTAGTTTTTCTACTTAAGACTTCCATAGACATTCAATATTAGGAGCATGGTAATTTAACACAATCAAACATTGTCTTTAACCGAATGATTATAAAGATTGTGATTGGTTACCATATGAATAATACGTGAAGGTGTGTAATCAAGATAGAATTTTTCACTCTCGAGTAGAGAGAAATATCATTGGTTCCCTTGATACAATAGACTAATAATAGCGAAGTTTATTTGAATTAATATGATTAATGTCACTTAGATGTTCTCAGTTTTCCTAAAAATCTAGATTAGTACGATTAAACACTATGGGTGACTTTCCATGCCTTATGTTTAATCAACCCATATCGCACAACAAAATGATATAATATATATTATTCATTAGGTTGTATCGATTTTGATATTCATGCTACTTGGGTAGTCATAATACCTTGCTAAAGACCGCTTATGACTTGTGTACCAAAATAATTTTGGTTCACTGTCAATGTCGCATGAACCTATTAGGTTGTACACAAGTAATGGTTGTGCACAATTTCAATTGGTCCAGTGTAATGAGTTTTATTGGATAAAATTCATTAAAAGCCCTTACAATTTCTTTTATGATAACTTATGAATAGGGGCTTAAATAAATTTGCTTAAACTGTCTAAATATAATAGCTATATTACGAATAGGATTTTAAGTGAGGGCTTATCTACATATATAAATAGAGGTTAAAACCCTAAAATGATATAAGATTTTTGTTTTTGAAAAATTCGAGTTCTCTGAATTTTAGGAGAGAAAGATAAACGTTTTCAATCTCTCTTGGGGCTAGCACTCCGAATTGTGGTCACCGTTCGTGTGTGGATTTTTGATAGAGGATGCACACTTGAACGTCTTGGAAATCGAACAATCAAAGAAGGAAATCACAAATTAAGGTATCGTTTACTTTTTATAAATCTAGTTTAATGGAACTTATTTTCGGTCCTGTTGTGTTTTTTCAAAAATTGTTTTGAATTTTTCTCTGCGTATGAACCCCAATACGTAACGCATATCCCAAACTAACTGAAACATCTTGTGGTTCACTAAAATTATTGAAATCGAACCTAGCGACTCATCATCGATTCACTTATAACTCAAATCGCTGGTTAAATCTTTGAAAAAATGGCTATGTGCTCCACTGATTTGTATGGTTATAAGTCAATAATTAGACATGTTTAATAGTATATTTTAGGAAAAAATCTTTGATGTAAAAAATTATATTAATTGGGATTTTCTCCTATTTTTGTTATTTCAAGTAATAAAAAGAATGTATGAAAAATTGAGTCAAAAAGAAAGATTATGAAGTAATTAATCAAGTGAAAAAAATATGCAAAGAATTACAAAAGAATCAATGAAAACTAGATTTTATGACCAGCGATTCTCCATCGATTCCTATAACATTGGAATCGCCACTCAGATTGGTGGAGCACTGAGATGACAATTCTTAGGATTCCCCTAGTGATTCCATTTAAATCGGAATTGCTGAGGAGTTGCTAGAATGTGTTTTAAGGATTAAAGATAACAACGATTTGTTTGAGTTGGTTTGGAATGTTTACTACCTAAAATACTATAAATACGACCTTAATGCTATAAAATCAGTTGCCTTTGAGTACTTAAATCAATATTTCATTGCTCTAGAAGTCATTCTTTATTATTCATTGCTTTTAGAGAAGATTTGAAGATTTAAAGTATTTATTACAGATGAGTCTTTTTTAACATTATTACAATCTTATTTATGAATATGAGTGAGTAGTTTATCAATCTAAATAAAGTCCGAACATGAACTAGATACATTTTGCAATGCAGTTATGATAATATGATTATGTGCTTAATGCTCTAAACCGATCGTATTCTTTGATTCACTGATTTAATAGGTTATTATCTATTGATTTTAATCATGATCTTTATATTGCATGCATAGTCTAGAATGAGCATTGACATATTATGATTCATTATCTAATTCAAAGTAGTAACTAAGATTATTTGAAAGGTATGACCGTTTAAATGTCCTAGGTAAGTTTGAGATCTAAATCTAATGTTAGATTTAGTAGTTCGAAGTTTTCTTAATGTGTAATATTATTTTTCACTTGAAGTTAATGTCTTTGTGTGTTCAATAGGGTTAGCTCAATAAAATTAGAATGTGGTTTTTTCACTGGTATGAGGAGAACTAATGGCTGGCTAAATGTTGTTTACTTATGATTATAGTTTAATGATATATGGTACTTTATAAAGTATGCTCATGACTATATGATTGAAGTAACACGTTTGGATGCAAAACTTATTGATATTTTATTATTTTGAATATTTGTTTAGATATTTATTTATCATTGAATTGAGTTTATTTGATTGATAGTGAATTTAAATTGTGTTAGTTAAGTTAGTATAATTAGTTAATTATTATTATATTATAGATTGAATTAGTAAGTTTAATTGCTATTTTAATAAATTAATTAAATTAAAGTAAAACCAATAAAACCATTTAAAGTTTTTTTCCGAGAGAAGTTTAATAAATCCATGTGAAGACGATTTCCACTTACCACTACTTCAAAATATTAAAAGTATAATATATGAGGGAAATTTATTGTACACACTCGACACGTGTCAATTTTTGGCGTCGTTGCCGAGGATTTAAACATAACTTATTAGGAGTTTTAGATGTTGTATGGTCTATCCACTTCGTCGTTCTAATTCCACATGATCGTTACATTCGTTTGATCATAAAGTAGATAGGATATTTAATAGTAATTTTAAGACAACAACAACATAAAGAACAACAACCCACCACATTGGAAGCCTATAATAACTCTAATATTAATAACGATAATGATAATAGAGAACTTACTTTTAGACAAGCTAATCAAAATATCACTGATATAAAACCAATGTGTATTACCTATCTTGAGGGATTTTTCAAATTTGAATTTAGATCTGGATTCATTAGTTCTCTACCTAACTTCTATAGTAAATACAATGAAGACCCACAAAAATTTATAAGGGAATACTAACACAAAGTCAATGGGATGAAACCTAAAGACTACATGTTAGAACAAGTAAAACTTAAAACGTTTTCCTTTTGTATTGAATGATCTAGCACAACATTGGTTGTTTTATCTTCCTTAAGATTTCATAACCACATGGGCTCAAATGTTAGAAGTTTTCCTAGATCAATATATACCTGCAAGAAAAAATTAGTACTTATAGAAAACAAATCACAGTTATGAAAATGAAAGATGATGAAAGTTTAATTGAACTTTAGGATAGATTTCAAATATTAATTTCATTTTATCCACAACATAGATACACCCAAAGAGCTTTATTAGAATACTTCTACAAATGACTAAATCATTTTGAATAAAGACTACTAGTTACCGTATGTGGTGGATCATTATTCGATGTGACACCAACTCTAGAAAAAGAAGCTAGATGTCCAAACAATCTAAATAACACATCAAGAAAGAAAGTAAATTAAGTTAATAATAAAATAAGTAACAAATTCAATGAAAGAATTGAGAAATTATCTAACATGGTTAAACTACTACTAAAATATATATCAAATCAAGTGAAACTATGTGGATTTTGTCATGAAATTACACATCCTACGGATGCGATTCTTACCTTACAAGAAGATAACAATGAAGAAGTCAACGCAGTTATGAACCAATATTCTAGTCCCCCTTGTGGGAATTCTCTTATTCATCTTGTTCTATTGTTTTAGGTATTTTAGTTTTCTTTTTACCTATTTTCAGTGTATTTTTTGCGCACTCATTTCTTTTTCATTTTCACAAAATAAAGCATTAACTTGTGCTTGATTAGTAGTGTTCATAGGTTGAGTAGTTACTTGAATTTGATTACATAATTCATTGATTTCTAGAGTCATTTGACCTAATTGATTTTTCTGTTCTTTAATAGACATATTAGTTTTAACTTGGTTTGGAAAGATTTTCATAAATTCTTGATGATTTGGGTCGTAAAGTTGGGCAATATTTTTTAAAAATTTGGTTGCGTAGGTTGAATAGTTTGCCGAAGTTGTTGCATTAGCGTAGGTTGTGTCAGTGCTCTCGGTCTATAAGTGGTACAATTTTTGTTTTGTAGATTGTAGCTAAGGTTTGAATTTGGTTGTCATTGTAATAACTGTTATTATATTTGTTTCTAGTAGGACCATAATATTGGTTCATAATCGCGTTGACTTCTTCATTGTTATCTTCTTGTAAAGTAGGACAGCCAATTCATAGGATGTTTAACTTCATTACAAAATCTACATGGTTTAACTTGATTTGATCTATCTTTTAATAGTAGCTTAACCATGTTAGATAATTCTTCAACGTTTTCATCAAATTTATTACTTGATCTATTTTTAACCTTATAAACTTTCTTTCTTGATGTATCAGTCTTTTTACTTTTTTTAAATTGTTTGGTCATCTTGTTAATAGCTTCTTTTGCTAGAGTTGATGTAACATCGAATAATGATCCACCACTTATGGTATCTTAAAGAATTTGTTCAAAATGATTTAATCCTTCATAGAAGTATTCTAATAAAACTCTTTGAGTGTATCCATGTTGTGGGCAAGATAAAATTAATCTTTGTAATCTATCCCAAAATTTATTAATGTTTTTATTATGTTTCATTTTCACGATTATGATTTGTCTTCTATAAGTACTAACTTTTCTTGCAAACATATATTGATCTAGAAAAGCTTCTAAAATTTGAGCCCATATGGTTATCGAATCAGAATGAGTATAAAACATCTAATCTTGTGCTTGATCTTTCAATACTAAAGGAAAAACTTTAAGTTTGACTTGTTTTATCGTGCAGTTTTTAGGTTTCATCCTATTGACTTTGAGTTGATATTCTCTTTTAAATTTTTATGGGTCTTCATTGTTCTTACCATAAATTTTGGTAGGGCACTAATGAATCTAAATCTAAGATCAAATTCGAGAAATCCCTTAGGATAGGCAATACATATTGGTTCATAAGCAGTGATATTTTTTGATTAGCTTGCCTAAAAGTAAGTTCTCTATTATCTTTATTATTATTAATAGTAAAGTTATTATTGGCTTCCATTGTGGTAGGTTGTCGTTCTCTACATTGTTGTTGTTGTCGTTGTCTTAAATCATGATTAAATGTCCTATCTACCTCAAGATTAAACGGGTAATAGGATCCCATAGAATTGGAACGACGAAATAGATAGACCATATAACATCTAAAACTCCTAAGAAATTGTATTTAAATCCCTGGCAATGGTGCCAAAAATTAACACGTGTCGGGCGTGTACAATAAATTCTCCTTCTTTATATTATACTTTAATTATAGGCATGACCAATCAATTCTAATAATTCTAAATAGAAAAAAATAGAAAACCTTTTATCAAAGAAAGATCTTCCTTGGAGGTTCGGGGAGCATAAAAATACATTGGTATTTGTGAAAAAACATTTAAAACAAAAGATATTTCTATTCATTTTGTCAAGATTCCGCCATTTAACTTTGATGTTATGATATGTATACTTGATAAAACCAATAACCAATAAGGAACAAATCCACTAATGAACCTATATTTTCTATTATGTTTCTCTGGGAATTCAAAAATCCCGTTGTAGTTTCACATTTCTCAACAAAAACTCCTTACCCAAAGGATCTATTACAAATTCAAGAATCATACCATACGGATTTCTAGATCTCGATTGTATGGTGTATACACGCTATGAACACAAAATAGATAGTGACTCTATTTTGATCATAGAATGTTTGATCTTATAATGATTATTCGAATTTTTTTACTCTTTCTTTAGCTTTAGATAATTATCCAATCCAATTTTAGATTTATATATGTATCACAATCCGTAGGAAAAATTATTTATTTTTCCATTTCAATGAAAGATTCTCGCTCGGTATACTACTAGATTTAAATGAAATCTAACTGGATTCAAATATTTCCATGGATCTTTATCAAAAAGAAACAATTTGGGAGGGAAGGTCTACATCATTTTCTAAACGACTTTTATTTTTATTTTTATGTGATTTCGTACTGTACAACGTCTTTATTCTATATTTGATTTGTAGGATTATTTTCTCGCAAGAGGTAATAAGAAAAATTATCGAATGTATGCCTACATTATGGATAAATGGAAATATTATTGATAAGACCTTTTCAATTGTAGCTAATATCTTATTACAAATTATTCCAACAACTTCGGGAGAAAAAAAAATCATTTATTTATTATAGAGATGGTGTGATTTGATTATTTTTATTAAATAGATTTTATCAGTCTTACGAAATGGACATATGATTCGATCCGGGATAGATAGAAAAAATCTTTATTACAGAAAGAAACCTAAGCCTATTAAAGGTAAAGTTTGGTTGGTTATGGAAATAGAACAATTCCTTTTGTCATGTATCCTCGTTTGATGCGGCCTTAAATGCTTTACTTTTTTATTCTAGTCTTAAACGAAAGGTTACACCTATGGGTTCTTTGTATTACAGACCAATCGTACTCAACTATTACCAATGGAAAGCCAAAGGGAAGAATCACTACACCTAGGAATCAACACCACGAAATCTTTGTTATAAGCCCATTTCCTTATTAGGATCGAAAATAACAAGAATGGTTAGGACAACAAACATCCATCTCGCTCGTACTTTAGATACTCATATACCTATTAAAGACCGTTGAAATGAAAAATTCCTTAAAAATAAGAGGCTTTGCGGAAAAAGAAATTGTTAGAGTTATCATTTTTTTCCATCTAGCTCAAACATGCTGGGCTATTAAGGAAAAGACCTATGTGGGAAGGTTGGCTAGAAATGTTTTGTAGAAATGCTAGCCCTTGGTAGTTTCTAATTAATGAGAATAAAATATTTCAATCCTTTTTTTGATTCCATGGATTGTTATTATTATGTACAAAAAGGATTAGCCGTATGAGGTGAAAATCTCATGTATGATTCTAGAATAGGGATTCTTTGAATAGAATGAACGACCGTAACAGATGTTAGCTCAATCTGAATGAAATTATGCAAAAGCTTTACAGAATTATTATGAAGCTACACAACTAAAAATTGATCCCTATGATTGAAGTGATAAGTAGGAATCGCCTCCACAGGGATTTATCAAACTTTTCTTGGACTAATGAATTTTAAAGGTTTTTATTATTTTTATTTTTACTTTACTTAAAAACATTAATGAAGCTAACTAATAATTAATTATAATACAATTATATTTAACTAACTATATTAACTTTACATCGAAAATAATGAAACATAAACCAATTTCGCAGTACAAACATGTAACTTCAATCCATATAGTCATGACCATACTTTATGAAGTAAGTAGATTATTAAACTTTAATCATACGTAAATAGCCTTTAGCCAACCATTTGGTCTCCTTGTACTGGTGGAATAGCCACCTTCTATTTTTATTGAGCTAATCATTGTAAATACATAAATACATTAACTTCACGCAATAAAACCGCATTAAAATTTTTGAGAACTTCGAACTATTAAGTCTAACATCTTCAGAAAGCTACTTCAACATCAGATTTAGATTTGAAATTCACCTAGGCCATTTAAGCGGTGTTTGCCTTTCAAGCAATCCTAGTTACTACTTCAAATATATAATGAAACCAAATATGACAATACACATTCTAGACTATGTATGCAATACAAAGATCATTATTAAAATCAATAGATAATAACCAGTTAAATCAGTGAATCAAATAGTACGATTAGTTTAAAGCATTAAGCATATAATAATTTCATCATAACTACATAACAAAATGGATCTAGTTCACATTCAAACTTTGTTTAGATCAAATAACCACTCATTCATAATCATAAATAACATTGCAATAATATAAATAAAAGCATATATAAATACCTCTAAAATAAATACTCTAAATCTTCAAATCTTCTCTAAAAGTAAAGAACAATAAAGTAAATAACTAAAACAATTAGGAATGGCTCCTAGAATAATGAAATATTAATCGAAGTACTCAAAGGAACTAATTTTAAAACTCTAAGGTTGTATTTATAGTATTCTAGGTAGTTATTAGACTCCACTTAATTAAGGGATCTGACTGGCCTAAATTACCTTAATCCCCGGATAATGTAGTAACCTTAATCTCGCTATCAATCAATAAACACTACAATTATATTGTTATAATCGAATATAAAACTTTATCAACCATAAAGGATTCTAAAATAAATCTTAAACCTCAAAGTTCATTTAGATTAATCAAATAATCCCCAAAGTTTTCGTAAAATTTTTTCGACAACATCTCCTCTGTTTCTAAGCCTATAACATAAAACCCAGCCATCAAAAATCTTTAACAAAACCTACTAAACTTGGTGGAAATACCGAAGGATTCACAATCCAAACATAACAATATAAATTGTATCAACAAAATTATATATTCATTCTAACATGATTGAAAATATCAAAATCCTCAAACTAAAATTACCTTAACTTGAAAATTATCTCAATTCATCCCACCACCATTTCAACCATTCCAAAAGATATCCTAATCACACTCGAACCCAAAAATCCATTTTACAATATATTATATTAAAAAATAATGCATACATAGAGAGAAAGGAATCAATCAAGTCACAAATAATCTAACACCTTTCCTTTTTCTTTGTCATCATTGTCACCCGTCATTACCCAATTATAAAATTCGATAATGTCAGATAACTAAATCTCACACTGTCCAGTACACCTGTACTAATCAAATGCATTGTATTCCAAGAACTTAAACAAACAATAATATCACAGGGAATCATAAATATACAAATATGTAATCCATCCCGTTTCTATTGACCGACCATAATCAGTTGACGTCTTCCCAAAGTGGTGGGTAAACAGTAATAAAGATTCATAATTTGAGAGGAAGTTCCTCGAGAAGCCACGCCCTTGGCTCTTTGTAGAGTATGATCCTGGCTAGCATCACAACCCCTCCTAAACATGTGTCTACAACGATCAGTGACTCCAACCGCAGAGCACCACGATATTCATCCTACCGCATATGTAGCCAATGAACACATTAAGAGCCTCTTCCTCTCGTGTCTGTGAATGCATGACCAATAAATATTCAGCGATAAACCAATGCATGCAATTATATTTGAGAAATACTCATACAATGTAAATGTTACTATGGGACTTACTTAACCTTATAAACACGATACCAAAATTCTCTTGCACTACGAGTCAGTAAACTAGTCCATACAGGGTTCCATTTGTAGTCCTACATTTCATTTGTAAGTCCGGTAAGTTTTCATAATAGTTCTATAATTTTCCAATTAGTTGTAGTTTAAATGACCTAATCACATCTCAAAACCCCTAAAATACTTTAAAAATAAATTCCCCGATGCCCGGATTTTATTTTTGACTCAAAATTATTGTTCATTAACGAAAATTATGTTGTTTAGGCTTAAATATAATTTTTTTAATTTATTATATATTTATTGGTCCTACCTCAACCGAAAAACCTCAAAATCACTCAAAATCTTATCCTTGAATGTCCGAATACTAATTTTGACTCCAAATTATGTTTTGGAATTGAAAATTAATCTAAACTAGGTTTTAAAATAATTTTCACAACTATGGAAATTTTTCAGTATCGTAGCACGCACTACGAGGTAGAACCCTGGTATAAATCCTAAAGAAAATCCCACAATCCTCAATTTTTTTTATCAAAATCCTTAATTTTCATCAATTTTTCAAAAAATCCTATTTTTTGAATTTTCCATAATTCTCGAGGATTTTTATTTATTTTTATAAAAAAAATTAAACTATTTTCTTATTTAATTATGGGGGAAATGGATTGATCCCTAAACTGGCCCAGTTAAGCTTAACCGAGCCGAACCCGCTTCAGGCCCGATTCAGTAGTCATCCTTAACCCATCATTAGAACGAAATAAAAAATTCTTTCTTGTTGTGGAATATGGATGACCATGCATGTACACCAACATATTATGTAGTCATGTAACTTGTATTTCTCACTTAATAGTATCTCCACTTGTCTATGTATTGTCATGTAACTTGCAATCCTCTCCAATGTACACCAACTCTTCCATGTATTGTCTATGTTGCTTGTGATGTGTTGTATGACTTGTGGTGTATGTATAACTTGTACACATTGTATAAGTACAATTATCATCATCACCAAATGGCCTATATAAAGGGTGCCAACCCCATTGTAATATACACACCAAGTTGAATGAAAACTTCTCATTCCAACTATCTCATTTCTTCTCTTCTCCTTTGTAGTAGTAGTTTGTAGTAGTAGAAGTTCTTAGTCTTCTATTTTCCTTCTCTAGTTCTTAGCAAGTTCCAACTCAATTTACAACACGTTATCAGCACGAGCTTGCTCTAGCATTAAGGAGATCTTGAAGTTCAAGAAGGCTTGTTAAGGAGACAAAGCTAGGAAGGTATAACTTTTGTTATTTAAGTTCAATTTATTTATATATTATCATGGTTGCTTCCTTTTATTACATGCATCACTTCTATATGCATACTTTATTCATATACTATACATTATAATGTCACCGATTGCGAAAGTATGCTCTGTAGTTGCGTCTTGTACGATCTTCTACATCAGAAATCAAAAGTCAATATGTGACATAACTAGTTTTCTCTTAAAACTACAAACGATTAGTTATTGTTCTATTCTTGATTTTATAATACAAATTATGCTATAAGTTTGAGTTGATAGTGGGTAAGCCTTGTCCCCAGTAAAGCTAAACATTGAAAGGGATACGGGTTATCCCGTTCGAGGAGGCATGGCATTTAAGCAGACTTTGTCTCGCCACCCAACCTGGAGGTTGTCCCACCAACTCATACAAATAGTACATTTGATTATTAATGAATCAAGTTGTGAACATATATTTAATCATATGCTATGTTTTTTTTTACATAAAAGAAAAGAGAAAATTATTTTATATTATATTTACTTTCAAAATATTAATCAACCATAGTTTGAATTTGTTACCTTATTATAATTCTTGTCATGATAATTAGATATTACAAATTATGAATAAAGCTTGTATCCATGCAAGGTTGTATGTTGTACACAATCATTCACCAATTTCTCTTTAGAGATTTGAAAAGTGAATATTTCACTTTATATATATTTTCACCTTATGGAGTTATATATATACATACCAAAAGGGTAATGCTCCAAAAAGCTCAAAATGAGCGGCTGGGTCTCATGCTACAAAATTTAATCAGTCAAATATTAATTATAATTCCACAATTTTAATTACCTCTATGTTGAGGCTATGTGGAAATATGACTGATGAGACAATAAAAAGAAGGTCACGTGGCCCGCCTCGATTTATTGCTGCAACAAATATCGAGTGCGCATGTCAATCCAATAAATATTAAGGATTGATTTCTTGTCTCATGGTAGTTGAGTAAAATAATGAGATATTATAAATATAATATCGATCCCGTCCAATTAGTTCAACTTCAAATTAAGAAGCATATGTTGCATATAATGATCATGATCGCAATAATAAATTTATGGACGTGGAAAATGTGAAAATATCAGGTAAAGGTCGTATTGACAATTCCACCAAAAATTGGAACAAAAGTGGTGCACCACTACAAAGGGCAAATAATTATTGACAATGAGCGCTCATAATTGTGACATTTTTTGGTCATATATGAAAGGCTATTTTGCCTAAATATTGTCATATATATACCCGAATATTTTTGTGACCTTTACCATGCCTTCAAAATCAAAGGCAAAATATTATGAATTTTATCATTGAAAATGACTCGATAAAACAAACACATCGAGATGTGTTTAAATCGTGACCTAAATATGGGTGATGAGTTTATGTCTTGTGTATCATGCTACATGCATGTACATGATAATATAAAAGTGAATATTTCTCGAATTCGAATTTAGCAGAGGCTAATGTTCAAGCAATATCTGAGACAACAATTTTATTGTTAATGTCTTGTTCGAAAGAAGTCTACTCGAATAATAGAAAATTTATCTATATGAATATGATTTAATCTGAGTATAATATTATCGGCTTTAACTTCTGGAATATATAAGACATATTAAAACGAATGTCGTCATAAATCAAATGACATTCATTTTGTGGAAAGATCTATCTGATTATCCATAATCATCGATAATGCGAAAAATATCGTAAATTCGCACGGACATCCTTTATCGAACTGATTTTTTTTATCAGCTGGAGATTATCTCAAGGCAAATCAATAGGAGACGTATATTGATTTTACTCTCCATTAATCATAAGATGCCTTGGATCCCTAATAGGGAAATTATTTATAGCAAGTTTTGCTAATTGTCACTCTGATGAAGCAATTTTCCCACCATTAGGGGGAGATATAAGCCAATTCAAAATGAATAGAGTGAAATTGCTTGAAACACATCAAATTGCATTAAATTTGTTGTATTATGATCCATGTATAAATTAATATGAACCCAAAGTTCAAAGGATCATTCAGTAGCAACAAGTTATGAATCAATTACTTGATGCAAGTACTATACACAAAAGAGTGACAATCATATGCTTCAGCATTAAATGGTTCATATAGAAAATAATGTCCATGTTCAACAAAATGCACAAGATGTCTCACCCATGTGAATATGAGGGGGAGAATCAAAATGAGTTATTGGTTAGTGTATTGCACATTTTTTCCCTTTGCTATGGTTTTATCCCACTGGGTTTTCTTTGCAAAGGTTTTTAATGAGGCAATTCTAACAATATTAAAACTCTTTATCTAGATTGATTAGTGTATTGCACTCTTTTCCTTTCGCTATGATTTTATCCCACTGGGTTTTCCTAGCAAGGTTTTTAATGAGGCAATCTTAACATTATTATGCTCCGTATAAAAAATTTATGAGAGCAATGTAGTTTTTTCCTATACTAGATTTTTTCCCTACAGGGTTTTTCTAGTAAAGGTTTTAATGAGGCATATATATATTCTCTCAAAGTGTATCGATGTGTTGCACTCTTTTCCTTAGCTATGGTTTTATCCCACTGGGTTTTCCTAGCAAGGTTTTTAATGAGGCAATCAACAATATTATACTACAAATCAAGATTGACGAGAACATTGTACTCTTTTCCCTATACTAGATTTTTTTCCCACTGGGTTTTTCTAGTACAGGTTTTAACGAGACACAATCTCTAAGCAAGTGTCATCCAAGGGGGAGTGTTGTGGAATATGGATGACCATGCATGTACACCAACATATTGTGTAGTCATGTAACTTGTATTTCTCACTTAATAGTATCTCCACTTGTCTATGTATTGTCATGTAACTTGCAATCCTCTCCAATGTACATCAACTCTTCCATGTATTGTCTATGTTGGTTGTGATGTGTTGTATGACTTGTGGTGTATCTATAACTTGTACACATTGTATAAGTACAATTATCATCATCACCAAATGGCCTATATAAAGGGTGCCAACCCCATTGTAATATACACACCAAGTTGAATGAAAACTTCTCATTCCAACTATCTCATTTCTTCTCTTCTCCTTTGTAGTAGTAGTTTGTAGTAGTAGAAGTTCTTAGTCTTCTATTTTCCTTCTCATTTCTTCTCTTCTCATTCCAACTATCTCATTTCTCTGTTTCTTTCTCAATTGATTTTTTTTAATTGTTTGGGTTGCCTGACCCTATTGGGGTTGGGCACGGGAGCTCACAACTCCCACCCACCGTCTTCCTCTCCTCGATTTGTTTTTCCCCCCTCACGGCTCCTCCTTCCTTAACGATTCTCCGCAATTTCTTTTTTAAATTGATTTTTTTTCATTATGTCAATCACCTATCCTCCTTACAACAAACAAACAATCACAAATTAAAGTCCTTTACAAACATAAAACCACCAAAACTAGTCATTAACTTGATTAACAGTCCCCCAAAATTCAAATTTTGAATTTCCATTAAAGCTTACCTCAAACCGCCACCATTGTCCCTTCAATTTGATTCCCAATTCGATCTAAACACAGTGACAAGATGGATAAAGATACACACAGAGAAGAACGAAAAAGACGACAGGATGGAGAAACACAAGGGAACTGATTTACAGTGGAAAGGACGTAGAGGGCAATGAAAAGTGAACCCTCCCCCACTTGATCAATTTCAATTAAAAGGGAAGGGTACCAAATGACCAAATTGCCCTTCTAATTATGTCCTAACTAATACAATCCAAATACGCTTTTTGGTAATTTAACATTTGTTTTTATTTTTTCATGTTTATCTCTTATTTTCTTATCAGAATTTAGCCCCAAAAAATACCCCAATTCAGTCAAAAATTGAAGAATTTACCAAAGCGCTCCAAAACTCCTGAACAACTTGTCTTGCATGCAAACCGAGGTGTGGAGCCCATGTCGGCTCGTTAAATCTAATTAGAGTTCAAAACACGAATCTTTAATTTAAATTCAATTATTTTTCGCAAAATTCGAAATAATAGTTTGAGTCAACATTTTCAACTCTACCATGACCCATTTCAACACGTATCAAGATTTTAAACCTCACATATCTCGAATTTACTTGGTCGACTGGAATTTTGCGTAAATAACATAATATAGTAAACAATACTAGGCGCACATCATACAATAATAAAATTACTTAAAAATCTCAATTTCATTGTTTCTTAGCTCTCGACTTGCGACCTAAATCATAATTAGGACTTATTAATCCCTAATTAGCCATAACTATCGATTTAGAAATTTTAGGATTTAATAGTAGTAAACATCCCAAACCAACTTAAACAACTTGTAGTTACCTTAAACTCATGAAATCTTATCTAGCGATTCCCAACAATTTTTATGTGAGAAAAATTGGTGGGAAATTTCTATTTTGAAGCTCATTGGTTTCACCGATTTGGCTAGCAATTTGGAATCGTTAGTCCAATTCTTCCTTTGCTTCCTTGGTGATGATTCTTTATATATTCTTTCCTCTTGATTAATTCCTTCATAATCTTGCCTTTTTCTTTCATTTCTTCATATTTACCATTTATTATCTTAAATAAAAAAACAAGAGAAAACCTAATGTAATATAATCTTTTACATCTAAAATCCACATAAAATGAACTATAAAACATTTTTAATAACTGACTTGTCAGAATTTGAAGATAAGACAGTCAAATTCAAGATTAATAATGAACAAAATTATGATACTAATGAAGAATATGATGAATCATTTGATGATGAAATATATGATAATGACTTTTTAAAACTAAACTATTATGATAACTTTAATGCTGAAATTTATGCAATTAATATAGTAACAATGGAAACTAATAAAGATGTTCTAAAGAAAGGACAAGTTGTAGACATTTGAAAAGAAAAGAAAGGAACTGAAGAATGGAGAGTTGAGCAATCGAAGAATGGTAAAAGTATTAACAAAATGAAAGTTTCTAGATCCAAATACAATAAGAAAAAGAAAAAGTCATAGTTAGGCCCTATAAAGCTTAATGATCTTGGAGGTATACACTCAAAAGTTCAAGTCAAATGGGCTTGGTACTTCAGCGCTATGTGTGATACAAACTCCAATGCAAACCTTATGCCCATACATTTCTTTCTACATACTCAATTGGAGTTCAGTTCACTTGCTTCTGAACGATTCTCTTTATTGAATGGAACTTCGATTCAACATATAGGAGTGGTCACGAATGTGCCAGTTCAAATCAACAACAACTTCATACCCACATACTTCTTGGTAATGTCACACTATATCAATGAAGGTCTTCCTTTAGGACGGCCTTGCTTAGCCACTACTCAAGCTGTTATGGATGTTTTGAACAAAATAATCACTTTGATTATTAATGGACAAACACTCATTTTCAGCAATTGCAATAGAGTGGATAATCTTAAATTCAAGTTATTCTAAAAGGGTTAAGTCGAGCCAAGGACAATAAACAAAAACTCTCTATAGAAGGCAGCCCATATTATATATTTATTTTATGCTTATTTTATTTTATTGGGAATTTAGTTTAAATTTGTTTATTTTAATATGTTTTTATTTTCTCACTTTTTGACTCGTGTATTGGAAATATTTTTGAAATTTAAGCTCCGAGGTAATTTCAATTAACGAATGGTCGAGTTATTTTTGCTTATATGGCCTTTATGCAAGTTGCATTATTTACTTGCTTATTTATATGTGTATTTATTTATTTAATTAATAAAGGTATTTATCTAGTTACATGTCCCACACAAACTTTTGAAATTTTAGTCAATTCTACCTTAATTTGAATTTTAATGATTGATACATAAGTTAATAATGAGATAAATTACAAAACAGTGAATTAGGCCAATAAATTCCCCAACGATTTGGAATAACACTGGGAATCATTTGTGTGACGACCCCAGTTCCACAACCCAAACTGGGCCCCGCCTGCCCTAGACTTAGGTGGCCCCGAGTTATTCCTCGCGACGTCAACGCAAGCCTAGTCAGCCTTCCTAACCATTTTCATTAAAAGGCAGCGAAATTTAACATTTATAGTGAGTTATTCAAATTTGTAAATTATCAAACTTTATGCGGAAGCGATTTCAACTCAAACAAATCTAAACAACTCTACACAAATCAGTCAAGACAACCTAGAGTGTGGAAACCCCACATAACACAATCAACATGTATAACAAACAGAGGAGAGAGAAATAATATCATATACATGTCCTAAAGTATCTCACAGAACCCATATACCCCATGTGATAAAAACAATATACATATGTAACATAAAACCTACAAAAAATACGAGAGGGAAGGAAGCTCCAAAGTCCTTTCAGTAGATCTCCTACTACTAGCCCTTTCCCTTGCTCGATTACGGATCTACACTCACTTAAACACGAGAATAACGCGCCCAAGTAAGTAATGCCAGTATGATACTAAAAAGCATTTCAAAATAAATAAATCAGTTTATATTCATGCAGATAGAAAGAAAGGTATAAGGATGCATGAATAAATACAAGACAATAAATAAATAAAAAATGATCAATCAATGAATGTCAGTGGATGCAAACAGAGAGGCACAAGTAGTCCTAACCAATAGGTCGTTGAGTCTTGGAAAACCATCACGACTCGGGTTCTAGGACTTGGTACACTCACAAGCCCTAAACCCACGAGATAGTGAGACTTCCTAGGACAACCATGCTAAGAAATCACACCCCGTCAAGAATCAGTATCCAGTGCAGTGCATCCCGAGGTCATGACTCTGGTATGTTACCTCAGCCAGCCACTCCTTCCAAGGATCACAGTTGACTCACTTGCCCTCGAACAACTTAATTAAACTGGAATTCCAATTATAGATAATAAAGCAATGAACAACAATATTCAATAGCTTAAAATGAAATATTGTGCATTTCTTAGCTGGTTTAAGTACAAATCACAAAGCTTGTTCTTAGCCTACCCGGCCTCCCGACACTCCGAAATGCGTATTTGACTCCCCGTAGCTCTTCCTTAGGTTTTTGACATCATATTATTGGTTTTTGAGTGTATTGGGACCATTACTTAAGGTATAATACTTGTTTATAGTGTTTATTGAACTTTTAAAAATTGCAGATTTTTGTACTATCAGGGCAATTAACGTGCTAATTTCTCAAACCTAACGCGCTAATAAATATTAGCGCGCTAATTTCTCAAATCTATCGCGCTAATAAATATTAGCGCGCTAGCTTTCTCACCTAGCGCGTTATGTGCAGCAGAACCCAGAATTCTGCAACTCGAATTTTGAGTTTTCTCTACACATAGACCTTATTGATGCCTTAGGAACCCTCATACACACTAATAGAGGTCCCTAACATCAACCATATTACAAAACAACACCCCACAACATCAAATTCATGAATTTAACAACTTGACCAAGCTATGTTAATGGAGTTACCTAGCTTGATGACATTTGCTCTTCTTCTTCACCAACCCACTGATCTCTCCCAGCCACACTCGATGATCTTCTTCTTCTCCCTTCATCACTCCAGCAACCACTCTTTCTTCTCCAATCAATGAGAATGAAAAATGTGATCAAATGGTTGACTTAGGTGGTTAAATGGATAATTTGATAAGGTTGAACCTTGGACCTTGATCTTTTGTGCACACGTATCTCGAGGCATGTCCAATGGACCACCTTCACACACTTATTACCCAAGTCATGCTTAAGTGACACCAATTATTCACTCCCTTGGCCTTTAGATTGGTCAATACGTCTCTCGATGCACATCATGTGGTTATTTTATTTATTTCACTAACTTTTGCCCACTAACTTCACATCAAACATGACCACATTAAAGCTAGTATAAAACCATAATTAGTTCACATAAAACTTAGTCTATAGGCCGCTACCTCGGTCTCATGTCGACACGCAACTCGAGGTACGTCTTCGCTCGTCTTGACACTGATATGCCCTGCGTGTACCTTACTCGGTCATTTTCAAATTTAATTAGTTTAAATTGTTCAATATTTTGTATAATAAATAATACAAGCATCAAACAAAAATAGCATACCTCGGTGTCGACTCCCGAGATTTGGACATGCGTATCACGACAAGTGGGTCTCACATATGACCCTAAATGACATGTGGCACGAGTTAGATTTTATGGTCGTTACAGCTGGCAAAATCAGTAGTAGAACACATGAAATTTAGTGCAAATTAGGAGTCTGGCGAATCCCAAGTGCTTCGCCTTACAAGGGAATCGCTACTCAGAGTGGTGGGTTACTAAACCTCACTTAACACTGATTCACATAGCAATTCCCACTGATTCCACTTACACAGGAGTTGTTGGGCACGATTTTTTGTTTTTAAAACCAAACCCCTAATTGCCTTACATACCAACTCATTAACACTAACAAAGCATTGCACTCCTTCACAAAAATTTCAATTTCTTGCCTAGATTTAACTATCGTAAGCTTAATCTCATAGTATTTAAGTAATTCTCACCTCAACCTAGTCTCATTAAATGAAAAATCCTCAATTTTGGTGGTTTTTTACCAAACTAGGGATTTAGAGAATTTCAACCTATGGCTTGGATGGATGGTCTAGAAGAATTCAAGAGCTTAAATCTTGAAAGATTCATTCTTAAGAATGGAATTACATCAACCCAAGCCTTTTACTTTAACAAAGTTTTGATTCGAAAGATTTCACAAATCTTTCAATGTTTTCAAAATCGCTTTATTGGAATTTATTCAATTACTTTGAACAAATGATTTTATTGATTCCAAAAGTCTAGGAATTGCAATTACATTGATCATGGATTTCCAAATTCAATAGTTTCAAAATTTCTTTATATTTATACGTATATCCAAATGGTTTAGAAAGGGAGTTTAAAATAAGTTTGGGGATTTGATTATGGTAATTTTTTAATTTAATTTGCCTTATTATTAAAAAGACAATGATTTATCATCTAATTGCATTACAAGATTTAGAAAACAAATTTTAATGTCTGTATTTGAATTACACTTCGATGCGATTTTATTTTAAAGTTTTCTGATGAATTTCAAGCTAGTTTTCCAAAAGGATTTCTCTTTTTAAATAAAGTCTTGAATTTTCTTGAAATATTTCCAACAATGTTATTTCTATCATTTACAGGTTTATTTAGTTTTTGGACTTGTGAGTTTTGAATTTTGAGACAATGGCCAAAAGTCTTAGAGGTACAAACTTTTGAGAATAGAATGGGAAGACACCATTAGTTGAGATACCCAAACAAAAATCCAAAGCTCTACCAACACCAATTAGGCCAATAGGGATTTCGATCAATAACCCCTGAACTATATCACTTTTAGAACCCTACAAACCTTTTAAGTTTTACTGATGAGTCAGATGAAGAGGAAGAGATTGAGGAGACACCTAATATTTCTTTCTATGCCCACAACCTTATCAATGCAAAAGCTCTTGATAGGATGCAGAGCAATATTGGCAAAATATTGCTCTATACTGGAGAAGGGTTTCAATGTGATAAACGAAGCTAAGTATGGGCCTAGGATCCCAAACATAATAAGGGAGATGAACAGGGGATTGTTAACTAAGGATTACTATGCTGACAATGACGCGGGGTCCTCGGTTGAAATGGGTTGTGAAATTCTAGTGAGAAAGTCTTAGGCAAATGGGCATGAAAATGCTAATAAAACAATAACCATAGTCCAAGGAAGACCAGCGAACAATTTACTTGAAATATTAAATTGATATTATGGTTTACTGAAATTCAATATGAAACAGAATAACGAGTACCCAAAATTCGTATATGGGTATAGACACAGATTTCCCCACTAGACCTTTCACAATGGATTAGAAGCTATTCCGAGTGACGGATTCCTTTTTGACAAAAATGGGTATCTAAAATACATCCAAGCCAAATACTTTAGGAAAACCATCAAAGCTTGGAGTTTTTCTTAAACGCTAGCCTACAATCTAGTTTACAACACTATAACATAATGAACTATATGGAGGCTCTTTTATAGCACATAGTCCAAGGTATTAACTATATTGACTTTGTCAAAATAATCTATGATTCGATAAAGAATTCCATGACCACCAAGAAAATTGAAAGATTGCCTTTTCCCTTAATGATTATGGAGTTTTGCATGTAAGACCAAGTTTTGATGAGAGTTCTACGGCTAAATATTTACCTAGATATGATCATCACTAATGAAGTCATTGAATGCACAAGAAGGTGAAATGATATGTTGATTCGAAAGAGGAACGGGAGAGAAATGATACATACAGGAGAGAAACCACGGAGAGAAGGATAATATGAGCAGAAATCAAAGAAATTTATATGAAATACAAAATGTCGTGTATCATGAGCAAACAAACCAGAGCCTAAAGCGACTTACAGAGGAATTTACTAGCATGTATGCAGAAGAGACAAAAATGGCCATGATGGGATCGATTATGCAGAATAGATAAGAACTCTGAGACATCAAGCGTTTATGATCGAGAACCAACACAAGATTGTTGGGAGCATCTATAGGTCCGAGCCACACATTAAAGAGAGGATTCAAGGAGGGGGAGCTAACATTCATATTCCACCAACCCAACTTAGAATGCCTAACCCAGGAGTCTTTTAAGAAGATAACCCAGTGGCAGGACTAGACTAAAACATATATAATCTTGCAAGGAGCTTCTAATCTCAACTGCAAAATCATGAGGATGGTGGTGATGATGCGACATCTTTATGACGGTTCTAATGTTTTATATTCTATGTGGAATTTATGTTTTAGTGTTATTGTGAGAGGTCTATGTTTGTAATCATTTGATTTGAATGATGTGGTATGTGCTACTATGATATTATTGCTTTGGTGTGTTCACATTTGATACAATGGTTTGATATGTTCAACTTAAATCCTATGTTCCTTGGAAATGCTTAAATTTACCATGTTTTCAATTACTTATGATATTCATTCGTATGTTAGTTAATATTTATTTACTTATTCATTTATGCTTCATGAGGTATTTTTATTTAGTTGGAAACCCGACTTAATTTTTAAACCTTGAGGACAAGGTTTGAAATGGGTTTAGGGGTATTAGGTGAAGTGAAGTATGAAGATACGAAGTATGCATGAAACAAGAGGTAGAATCTATTTGAAAGTTGAACATTGTGAGTTTTTCAAAATTTTCCACAATATAAGTATTATTTTTCCATTTCATTTTGCTTTATTTAGTTAGGAATATGAAATTGAATATAATATGGAAAATGAAAGTGATATATTATTATTACCCACGAAAATAGAAATTTTATAATGGAAAGGAATTGTTATACCTATTTGACTTAACCTAGATTGTGTATAAACTAGAGGAGTTTATAGGGGATTGATTACTTTTTGTTAGTTATTATAATGGGTAGAAGATGGAAACGATAGTGTAAGATATACAAGATAAATTACTAATAATCTTGTTATATAAATATTACTGATCAAATGTTTTTTATAAATATGAATAGAAAAGAACTTATGCCACAATTGAAGAGAAAAATATGAATTAGCCGATAAACTTTACTTAGTTGGAAAGAATGTTTTATTGACTATAGTGAATGTAAGAAGAGCTAACAAGAGTTTTTAAAGAAAAAAATAGAGAGACCCACAACTTCCAAAGAAAATGGAGATGGGAATCGTAGTAATGCAATATGAAGAAAAAGAATATATATGTATATATATATATATGAAGAAAAAAGAAAAAAAGAAAGAAAGAGCGATATAGAAAAATGGAAGGATGTTTATTAAAAAAATATATGAATAAAAAATTTGACTCGAGTGCTTATAGCTAAGTTAAGTGAAGTATATCTTTTGTTTTTCCAACAAATGAATATGCAATGATGATTATTACTCAATAAAAACTCCTATCAACTTTGATTGGTGTGATATTTTGAATATTATTTGAAAATAAGATTGATTAAGTGATTTTTGCATCTTAAGATTCTATATTAGTCATTGTAAGCTTGATGCTTGTTAGTGGATATTTAGAAAGCTTATATAGTGGCTTGACCTTGGTGATGGTTTAACTTTGAATTTTGAGGTTTATTGCACAATTAGGAGGTTAAATATACAAATACAGGGGTTTTCTTTAAATCTTTTTATTCTATCATGCTTCTTATTTTTATGAGCGTAATATGCTTCTATTTAAAGACCATTTCTATTTAAGAATAAAGAGTACATAATTATGAAATCAAAACGAGGGAAGAAAAGAGAATATAATTAAAAATATTTCTTTGCTCAGGACAGCAAAGTGCCTAGTTTAGGGGTATTTGATAAGTTAATAATTAGATATGTTTTATAGTACCTTTTAGGATAATTTTAAATGTAAAAGACTATATTACATGTGATTTTCTCTTGTTTTTGTTATTTTAGGTAATAAAAGAAATATTTGAAGAAATGGAGTAAAAATGGAAGATTATGAAGGAATTAATCAAGTGAAAAGAATACGCAAATAATCACCAAGGAATCAAGGAAAAAATTGGATTTTTTGACAAGCGATTCTCCAGCAATTCCTATAACATCAGAAACGCCACTCAGATCAGTGGAGCATTGAGATAACAATTCCAAGGATTTCCCTAGTGATTCCAATTAAACCTAAATTGCTGAAGAATTGCTGGAACATATTTCAACGATCTTAAATAACAATGATTAGGTTGAGTTGGTTTGAGATGTTTACTACCTAAAATACTATAAATATGACACTAGGGCTACAAAATAAGTTATCATTGAGTACTTAGATCAATATTTCATTGCACTAGGAGCCATTCTTTATTGATTTAATATACTGCTTTATTGTTCATTGCTTTTGGAGAAGATTTGATGATTTAAAGTACTTATTTTAAAGATATTCATCTATATTTTTTATTTAAATTATTAGGATGTTATTTATGATTATGAGTGAGTGTTTTATCAATCTAAACAATATCCGAACATGAACTAGATCTATTTTGCAATGTAGTTATAATTACATGATTATGTGCTTAATGTTTTAAACTATTCGTATTCTTTGATTCGCTTATTTAATAGGTTATTATTTATTGATTTTAATCGTGATCTTTTTAATGCATGCATAATCTAGTATAAGTATTGTGATATTAAGATTCATTATCTAATTTATTGTAGTAACTCGGATTGTCCGAAAGATATGATCATTTAGATGTCTTAAGTGAATTTAAAATCTAAATCTAATATTGAAGTGGCTTTCCAAAGGTATTAGATGAAGTAGTTTGAAGTTTTAAAAAAGTGTAATGCGGTTTTATCGCGTGAAGTTAATGTCTTTAGTATTCAAAGGGGTTAGCTCAATAAAATTAGAACGTAGCTTTTCCACCGATATAAAGAGAACTAATGGCTGGCTAATGGCTGTTTACTTATTTAGATTAGAGTTTAATAATCTTTGGTAGTTTATAAAGTATGTTCATGACTATATAATTGAAGTAACATGTTCGGATACAAAACTGATTGATGTTTCATTGTTCTGGATGTTTGTTTATATATTTATTAATCATTGAATTGAATTTATTTGATTGATACTGAATTTGGATTTTTGTAGTCTTATTAGTATAATTAGTTAATTATTATACTATATATTGAATTAGTAAGTTTAATTACTTTTTAATAAATCAATTAAATAAAAAGTAAAAATAATAAAAATAATTAAAATTACTTTTTCCTAGAGAAGTGTGATAAATCCCTATGGAGACGATTCTCACTTACCATTGCTACAAAATAGTAAAAGTATAATATATGAGGGAAATTTATTGTACACGCTCGACACATGTCATCTGACGATTTACATGTAAACCTAAATCGCTACCAAATTGCCAGCGGGGATTCCAAGTTTATCCTTGATTCGCTTGTAATTCATTTTATATCTATTCCACTCGATTAAATCCTTGATTTTGTTTCCTTTTCATTCATTTCTTCACATATTCCAATTATTACCTAAAATGACAAAAACAAGAGAAAACCCAGTGTAATAAAGTTTTTTACATTTAAAATTACCCTAAAATGTATTATAAATACTGTCTAATTATTGACTTATCAAATAACTCCAAACTCAACACTTTGCTATCTCAAGCAAAGGAATACTCTCAATTAAATTTTATTTTCTTCCCTTCTTCGGATTTCATAATTATCGACTCTTATTCTTAAACAAAAGTGATCATTAAGTAGAAACATACCCTCATATAAATAAAAATCATGATAGAATAGAAATATTTGAAGAACAACCCTTTTTTGACAACTCAACCTTCTAGTTATGCAATACACCTTAGAATTCAAAGTTTAATCAGTTACCAAAGACAAGCCACTATATAGGTTTTCTCAATCTCAACTGACAAGCACTTACGATGACTAATATAGAATCTCAAGATAGAAAAATCACTAAATCAATCTCATTTTCAAATAATATTTAAAATGCCTCCATAATCAGAGATGATAGGAATATTGTTGAGATGAAACAAACTATGGTTTTTGGTTTTGATCTACTTTGGTGTTTTGAAAGTTAAGTTATATGTGTTGTTAGAGCTATATGTCTTACAATAACAAGTTTTTGCAAAGAAAAAAATCTTGAGTGAATTATTAACTTGAAACTTAGTGAATAAAAGGATACTCTATGTAGAATGTAAATTGAATGAGAATTAGTTATTAGGAGACTTAATAGAATACATCTTTGCTCGGGATGCGTGAAATCTTAAGTTTGAGGGTATTTGATAAGTGATTAATTTTACATATATATAGGGTTAGTTTAGTTGTATTTTTAGTATAAATATACCTAAATGATTTCTAATTCATGGTGTTATTACATTTTCAGGGAATTAAGGTGTAAAGGAAGGAAATAAGCAAAAACAAGGAAAAACAGAGCAAAAACCCATGAAAACATGACTGGCGTCATGACTACACTTATTGACGCTATAGGAAGGAAAGGAACGGTGTAGGAGAGAAAAGGAAGTGAAGAAATCAACATTGGAGGTCCGGCGCAATGGCGGTGCTGAGGCAAACAAGGGATGACGTCGGGACATGCAGTGACAACGCCAAGGTACTAAGGAGACAAAATAGATGCACATAGTGACGACACAGTGGTGATGTCGTGGCTTAACATAAATGGCGTTGGTGCATTAGTGACAATGCTGAACACGCAAAAAATAGAAAGTTAGAGTTTTATTTCAAGTAAATTGTAATGTAGGGTTTCTAATTATTATTAAGGAGTATAAATAGGTATTAGGACGTGGTAAACACACAACATACCAATAATTAGGCACCATTAGAATAATTTAGCATATGTATAATTTGAGTTTGAGTATTAAGGAGTAATGTGTGAAGAAAACATTAAAGACTTCACATTTGCAATTCGAGATTGGTTTCATTAGATTAATTGAAGGTAATATTTATATTCATCTCTGATTTGCAATAATTTTCATGATGAGTTGTGATATGGGTGTTTTAATGAAGTGAGAATAGTCGATTTATCTTAGTGATCAATGGATTTTATGGTATGAATGATATGCTTTGAATGTGAATAGAAAGTGATTATAAATGTGCAATGGTTAGAATTTGTATTCATTCTGAGCGTAATGCTTTAGATATACTAGCCATAGGTTTAATGATATTAACTTTTAGGAGTTATCATGACCATTGACACTTTTAATTCGGACATGAACAATACAACCGTAAAATACATAACATCGAGTGATAGTAGTTGATTAGGGAGACACATATAGTAAACTTAGTTGTTTATGAGTCCTAAGATTTGTGACTTAAAGCAATGTGAAGCTTACGTTATTCACACCGATAAGTGGAGTTCTCATTTGCACATTAGAATCTTTTCTGTTACGACACTGTGTTAAAGTGGATTTGAAGGAAATCTATATATTCTAATCAGACATAATGAGATGTAAAAGTAGTTGAAAAGCATAGTATTAAATTACTTAGGTGAAGTTCTGAACTAATATATCATTAATATAAGAGTTAAAGTGATTTTAAATTGATTTGTTAGATTAGTTTAGTTATTATAAAATCAATTAAAAAGATATTTTCTTAGCAATATTTCAAATTTAAATAGGTAATTAACTAGTGCAAAAACCTTTCCATGAGGACGATATGCGTGATTAACGTAAGTTGATTGCACTATTACTAGAAGCTAGCCATTATACTTGTAGCAAGGAACACTTTTCTCACTTACTCTTTTCATCATATATACATATAATACTTGATCAAAAATCTTTATATAACAAGATTATTAGAAATATATCTTGTTTAGCTTGCTCTTATGTTTCGATCTTCTACCCATTATAATGTCTAATACAAAGGAATCAATCCTCTATAATCTCCTTTACTGTATACACAATCTAGGTTAAGTCAAATATATTTTAACAATTATTTTCAATCATAAGCTTTCTATTTTCATTGGTAATAAAAATATATAACTCTATTTAAATCTGAATTATATTAAATTTATATTTCTACTTAAATAAAATAAAATGAAAAAATATTACTTGTATCTACAAAAATTTGAGAATTTTTAGTCAACTTTGATTATTGAATAAATAGATTCTTCCTCTCAAATCTTTCATATTTCGCTTCTTTATACTCCATTTCATCTAAATACCCTCGAACTCACTCAAAACTTTGTCCTCAAGGTTTAAAAATTAAGTCGGGTTTTCAACAAAATAAATATACCTCGTGATACGAATTAAATAAATAATGAATAAATTAATTAATTAATTAATCACAAGAACGAATTGCATAATCATAGAAAACATGATGAATTCATAATTTTCCAAACATCATAGTAATGAAGGATAACACATCAAATATTGTATAGTATAAACCACAAGTTACATCAATAGTAGCCTAATAGCACATCACATCACGTAGATCATCGTATCATATTACAAACCAAGACCTCACATAGAATCACTCAAAGATAGACTAAATAGAGAAGAAAGTAGATCAGAACCACCGTCCAGAAGTCGCATCGTCACCACCATGCCCTAGCTCATGCATTTGAGATTGGTAGCTCACTGCAAGATCATATAGCATGTAGTCCACTCTCGCCAGTGGAGTACTTTCTAAAAAACTCCCTCATTGGGCATTATCAGTTGGGTAAATGGTATTGTAATTTCAGCTCTACAGCGTTGAATTCTTTTTGCAATACGTCTCTTGAACCTGTGCATATTTCTCGTAATCTAGTGCTGAATCTGAAACATGAACTCTTGATTTCTCAGAGCACATTTAGTTTTGCAAGATTAAACCCATCATGGTCATCGTCGTCCCATCAATATACATGCTAGTAAAAATTTTAGCAATTGGCTAAGAGTTCTTGTTGAACCTTTATTATATGCAGCAGATTGCATCTTTTACAAAACTCTCATGTTCTCTGATTGTATTATTCTCTCTGTAGTCTCTCTTCTAAGTATTTCATTTATCTCTCACTCCTCCGAATTTACATAGCATGACACTTGTTTGGTGCTTTCTATGTATTTATCTATGATGGTCCTATTAGGGTAAACATCTAACCCAAGACCTATCATAGGAATTTGGTCTTGCTTGCATAATTTTGTGATCATCAAGGGAAAAGGTAACCTTTCATTTTTATTTGTAGTCATAGCATTCCAAATTGAATCGTAAATGATCTTATCAACATCAATGTAACCTTTAAACAATGTGCTTCAACAACGCAGCCTTGTAGTTCACAACCTCGTAGTACTACAAACTCGGCTATAGGCTCGCATGGATGAAATAGTTCGATGCTTTGTGGTTTTCTAAATTTTTTAGTTTCAATGTGTTTTGGATACCCATCCTTTTCTAAAATAAATTCGTCCCCCAAATTTGCTTTCAATCCATTTCAAATTGTTTCACGGGGAAATCCATACTAAAGTTTTGGGTATTCATTATTTTATCTCTTATGAAATTTCAGTAAACTTTAGTACCGATTTATTCTTTCGAGTAATTAGTCCACTGGTCTTCCTCGAATCATGGATACCCTTTTATTATCACTCCCATGCATGTTTGCCTAAAGTTCAAGGATTAAAATCTCACAACCAATCTCTATAAAGGACCTCTTGTCATTGTCGACATTGTAATTCCTATTTAATAATCCCAATTTCTTTCCCTTATTATATTTAAAATTCTAGGCCTGTAAGTAATTTCATTCTTTACATTGAATTCCCTCTCCGTAATTATTTTTCTATTTTTGCTAATATCTCTCTTCATCCTAGCGAGAGCCTTAACATTTACTAAATTATGTGCATAAAAAGAAATTCTTGGAGTCACCTTTACTTCTTCTTATCCCAAATTCTCATCACTAAAATCTGAAGGTGGAGAAGGTTCTTTTAGTGTTCTAACTTTAGGATTATTTATTAAAATCCCAGTATACCTAATTAATATGGGTAGAACTTTAGATTTTGTTTTGGATTTTTCAACTAAAGCTCCATTTCCCTTCTCCTCTCTTAAACATCTACCCTTACCACTTCTGGTAATTTTTTAAATCAAAAGTCATAAGTGCGAATAACAATTGAGACATGTTGATCATAAAAATAACATTTGTCAAAAATAATTTGGTATAATTCAAAACTTTATCTAAAAGGAGAAACTAATTTGGAAATCTAGCTTAAGTTAATTAGAAAATTAGATAAAATTGGTATCGAAGTCTTAACTTAATTATAAACTTAAAATTGATAATCTGAATAATATAAAACAAATGAGTGATAAATTCTAGTTTTTCAAAAACAAAACAAATGAAGCCCATATCTCATTATAAACTCAATTTTCAAACCAATTGCAAATACATATCTTTTTCAATTGATAAAAATACTAAAATTTTAAAAATATCGAATTTGTACATCAACAATCATTGTAATCACTGTGCTTAATCTATTGGAATCAATGGAATCATTAATCAATAGTAATAGAATGAATTTCAATAAAACAATTTTGAACTCAACTGAGAATTTTGCAAAAATCCTTTTAACAGAAAATTCATCAAAAATAAAGAGCTACGATTATTGTGATTACCTTTTTGAGAGTAAATCTCTCAAGATACAAGCTCTTGAATTCCTTAACATTAGTTTCCAAGCTCTTGATGCAATCCCTCGAACCCTAGTTTGGCTCTACTCTCCTAAATTCAAAAAAATTTGGGTTAAATAAAACTAGAATGTGGTGGAAATCACTTAAATATACTAAAAATGAGCATAGGAGGGTTGAATCAAGACAAGAAATTGATTGTTTGGATGAAAGGGTGTAATGGTTTGTGTATTATAGGTGAGTTCGTAGTTGGCGATTTGGGGTTTTCTTTTAAAAACTCAAAATCGTGTCCAACGATAATCATGTTTAGTAGATTTGCTAGGAAATTGGTGTGTAAATCGATAGAAATGAGGCTAAATGACTCATTAACCTGACCAAAGATTTGCGTTGAAAGGCTGAATGGCCACCGATTCGACATACTCAAATTTTCACTTAAATTTCTAGTTTCTTTCACTGATTTAGCAATTAATTCCCAGTGTTAATCCAAATCGTTGAGGATTCGCAAGGCTTAATCGACTATTTTTCCACTTTGTTTCATAATTAACATAAATACCATTCATACAAACTAATATATTAAGGTAGAATTGACTAAAAATTTGAATGTTTAATTAGGATATGTAACTAACTAATAATTTTTTTAAATAAATAAATAAACATTCAAGCAAGTGAATAATGCAAACTTGCATAAATGCCATATAAATAAAAACAACTCGATCTCTCCCCTTATTTGAAATTACATTAGAGTTCAAATTCTGAAAGTATTTCCAACACAAAAGTAAAAAATTTAGAGAATAAAAACATAATATACAAAGATTAAACTTCTAATAAAATATAAATAAACATAGAATATGGGTTGCCTCCCAAAGAGTGCTTGTGTTTACCGTTGTTAGCTCGACTGAACCCTTCTAGAATTAGGTTAGATTTCTAAACTTGAACTGAGCATTATCCACTCTAGTGCCATTCTAGAAAGTGATTGCTCGACCATTAATTATCAGGGTGATTGTTTGGTTAAGAATATCCATAACAACTTGAGCAATGGTTATGAAAGGTCATCCTCAAATTAAAGAAGGATATTCATTAATAAAGTGTGACAAGGCTAAAAAGTCTGTGGTACAATATATTTGTCCCCTTGAATTGGTACATCCATGACCACTCCTATTGGTTGAATTGAAATACTATTCGATAAAGAAACTCATTCAAAAGCAAGTGAATCTAACTCCAATTGAGTGTGTATAAAGAAATGTATGGGCATGAGATTTGCATTAGAATTAGTATCAAACTGAGCTTTGAAGTACCAAGCTCATTTGGTTTTAATGTGCAAATGTATACCTCCACGATCATTAAGCTTCACAAGGCTTAAATCCACCTTTTTCTTTTTTTATTCTTCTTGGATTTAAAGTCTCCCGCCTTGTTAGTACTCTTTCCATTCTCCGGTTGCTTAACTCTTCATTCTTTAGTTACTTTCTCTTATTTTGAAGTGTCTTCAACTTGTTCTTTCTTTGAAACTTCTTTTGCAATTTCCATTGTAACTGCATTAATTGCATAAATCTCAACATTTAGATAATCATAATTATTTAATTCTAAAAAATAATAATTATTAGTTTATTATCAAATAATTCATCATAGTTATGTTTGTTATTAATTTTGAATTTAATAATTTTTTCTTCAAATCCCATAGACATTGTTTCTTCAAAAATATCTAACTTAGTTTTAATTGTTTTAATAAAAGGTTTACCTAATAGTATAGGTAGGGGATTAGGTGATATTGAATCTCCAATTTCTATGACATAAAAGTAGACTGGAAATATTAAGTCGTGTACTTATACTAAAATGTCTTTTAATAATCCATTCAATTTGATAATTGTATTTATGATAAAGTAAGATTAATATGCATATTAGTTAATGATCATATTTTCAATGATTCAAAAAGATTAAGCGAAATTATATTAATTGATGCTCCAAGATCGCAAATAGCAAATTTAATAGAAGAATTTCCTATTGTGATAGGTATAACAAATATTCCTGGTTCGGGAGATTTCTCGGGCATTATCTTCTTTATTAAAGTTGGCACCTTTTGTTTTAAGTTTTCATTAGATTCTTCTAAAAATTTGCCTTTAGACTTATATAATTCTTTAGAAACTTTATCATGATTTGAAAATTGCATATTTGAGTCTCTTAATGGTTCATTAATTTCTATTTTCCTAGATGATTGAGAAATGTATTCCTTATTTCTTCCTTCCTAGCATCAGCTAATCATTGTGGAATCGGACAAATAGAATGTATTTCTTTGTTTAATTAATAAGTATTTTTATCTAATTTCTTTTCGTTACATAATTCAAAATTTTGTAAATGTTTTTCATAAGCTTCTACTCTAGCTAAATACCATGGGTATAACCTTTCAGTAAAATGTGTGTATTCCAATTGTTCAACCATCCATTCCATAGTGGGAATGACATTGGGCATCTTCTCTTCTCTTTCTTGTTCTATCATTTTCTGTTTTTTATTTTTCTTCTTACCTCTCTTCTGTATCTTTTTTGGTGTATGAATTTATGTTTCATTATCATAAAATAAAGCCTTAACTTGTGGTTGATTAGTTGGATTTGTAGTTTAAGTAGATCCTTTAGTTTGATTACTTAACTTATTAATTTTTAAATTTATCTGATTTAATTGATTTTTCAACTCATTAATAAACCTATCGTGTGACACCCCTAATTTCAAATATAGTAAATTGTCCCATTATCAATGTTAATTTAGTAGATCTGCATGGTATATGTGTTTTAGTGTGAATAAAGCTTGTATTATATACTATCTAGTTGACTTAGGTGGGTGTATAAGCCTAAGTAAATACAAAAAGCCTAAAGGACTTGTAAAATAAATTAAATGAACAAAATGGCAATTTGGTAAATAACATATTAAGGATGGACTAAATTAGGACCTTATATTGTTCTAGTACATAAAGAGACTAAGATGAAATGTGCAGTTTTAACTCGGTCAACCAAATCCTAATCCCATTGACTTAGTATATAAACAACAATTAGGGCTTCAAGCCACTTTTTCTTGATTTGGCTAAGTAGCAAATTTGAGGATGGAACCCTAGAAAACTTGCTTGGTGCTTTTTTCAAAGTTTTAAGATAGAAGATGAACCCCTATGCTTTGATTTGTGATTTCAGTCATCTCTCTCTCTCATATTCTTTGGTTTATTTGAAAGGATTTGCAAAATCTATGTTTTGGGTCTCGAACGATGTTGTTTATAATTGTTTTGATCGAATTTGGACATTTGGGGGCCGGCGCGAGTTGTTGAGGAATTTGGAAATTTGATTTCAAATTTGAAATTTGAAATTTGTGCACATGGTTGCGCTAACACCTCACCTACAGGTGGTAGGGCACTGGGTACGACACTTCCTAGGAATTTGGATAAGTCGACCATGCAATTCCTCAATGCCATGGCGTGTAACGCATATCGCTGGCAAACTGCTGGGATTAATTTATGGTTTTTCAACTCGAAGTCTAAAGATTTTGCCCCAACACCTTGTGGGTAAACCTACAACGCTGGGAAGATACTGAGTGTTTTTAAAATTTAATCACAAGTTCTGTTTTTGAAATTTACCGAGTTTTGTCAAAGTATATCATCGGGACAAGAGTCACAACTGTAGGAAGGCGTGACATTGTTTCAAAAGGGTTTCATATTATTTTGAGGATATTAATGCGAAGTGAGTAAACTTACCTAAAAATATATACTAATAATACATACATGAACCTATACCAATGTTGACAAGAGGAGGATCGTATAGGAACTTCAATGTTAAGATTAGATCAGATAACAACACTTCAAGGTAAATGTGGTTTACTTTATTCTCAATTATGCTTTGATACTAGTTATGATAGGAATCATGTATCAAATTGTGGAATTCATTGCAATCTATCTTTACGCTCTTATTGATCTTGCTTGTTATACTATTTGGATTCTCTTAATATGAATGCTTATAGAACTGACATACCGATATTGATGAATGCATGCTTACACCTAGGGTTACAAGGGTTGGTGACCACCCATACCTTCTTCTATTGTGCTTATGAGATCTTGATGTGTATATATGTTTAGATTTCAAAAGTGTAGCCTTCATGTCCTTGTTAGCTGTTCAGGTCTCTCTATGAAGTGTTATATAGATGTTCGGCTCATGTTTAATGAACTACCTACTTCCACTTCTCTTAATTCTATGGAATATATGTATCATTGCAAACGTGTTGGATTATAATTGTTGGGTACTATTTACTCTATCTTGCTATTTATAGTACTTTTACTTATAACTTGTTTCTTGCCTAAAATGATGATAGGCTTCTTAAAATTCATTGTTGCAAGATAGTTATTATTGCACAAGATACTATTGAAAAGTGATTATTTAGACTTATATATAACACTAGTTTAGTAGTATATTTGGTATAAATATCCTAGAATGAGATCTAATTGATGGTATTTATGTATTTTCATGTATACAAGGTATAAAAATGGCAATGGATTTATTTCACGACAAAACGAGTATAAAATGCACAAAACTATGACTGGCCACATGGCTAGTTGGCTTGACGCCATGGAAAATCACTAGACAGCGTGGGCAAAGCGTGGAGAAAAAGAGAGGAAAAGAAAAGTGGGTCAGCAGTGGTTGCGCCGTAAGTATATAAGGATATTGCCAAGGTGGTCTATGCAGGGCGTTGAGCTTATTAAGTGAGGAAAATGCACAAAAAGTGGTCGAAGCTATGACCACACTGTGGCTTTACACATACAGCACCGTATCAGTTATAGATAGCATCGAGACGTAGAAAATAGTAAGTTTAGACTTCTAGTTTGTTTTGAATTGTCTATTAGGGTTTCTAATTATTTTCAAAAGTATCTTAGGGTGTAAATATGTATTAGAATTTGGTAAACTCCCCAATTTACCAATTGTCTTTAAGAGCAACAATTTATCATAGTTTAACATAGTAACAATTTATCATAGTTTAGCATAGTTTTACTTTGTTCTTGAGTATTAAGAAGAGTTTTAGAGGAGAACATATTAATACTCAAGTGTGGTTATTCGGTATTATTTTCTTGATTTAATTGAAGTTATTTCATTTAATCTTTGATTGCAATGAATACCATAATGTGCATATTTATTTCAATGATGTGTGAGCAGTTTATTAATCTTAGGGATCAATAGATCATATTGTATGAATGTTATGCTAAAGTAGTTATAAATGGATTATAAAGATAAAAGTGCTTTGTTTAGAGTTTGCATTGATTATAGACGTAATCCTACATAAATCTAGATCAGGTATTTGTTGATTATAGGTTTTAGGAGCTACCATGGCCATTGGAGCTTTTAAGCCGGATATGGATGACACTACCGTAAAATATATAACATCAATAGATAGTTATTGATTAGGGAGATACAGATAGTAAACTTAATTTGTTAATAATGAATCTAAAGTTTGGAACTTAAAGCAATTTGGCAATTACGTTATTCACATGATAGGAGGAGTTCTAGTTTGCACATTAAAATCCTTTCCTTCGCAATAATGGGTTGAAGTGGATTTGAAGGAAATGTATATTCTAATTGAGCATTGCACACACATAATGATGATGAAGGAAGTGAGTTGTAAAGCATAGTTATTCATTACCTAGGTGAAATTGTGAACTGAGATCTTCTTACTACAAAAGTACAAGTATTTGCTTTGTTTTGTTAAAATAGAGTAGTTTAGTTTATATGCAAATAAAAAGGGATTTTCTTTGCAATAGAGTAAATTTGACTAGGTATACTAAGTGTAGTAAACCTTTCCTTAAAAATGATATCCATGATCAACATTAGTTGATACCATTATTACTAAAATTGAGCAGTTATACTTGCGGCTATGACCATGTTTTTCGCGTCATTTTCTAGAAGAGATAGCCACTCTAGTTTAGTTAGTTTACAAAATTGTTAAGTTTTATTTCAAGTAATTATTTTCTTCTTCATACAAAAAGTGTTTAAATTTCAAGTTTGACAATCGGCACTTGATCTTTTATGTTTTCTTGTAGGGATAATTAGTGTATGCGTAGTAAAGAAAGAAGGACTTAGTGCATTACGACCATGAGATTGACATAACCAACAAGGGAAAGAAAAAGAAAGGAACCAAGATGGAGGAGGATCAAGTGCGAACCCAACAACAGGGTCAAGGGAATAACCAACCTAAAATTGATCTTGTCTGGTAGTGCATGATAGATTGTGAGGATAAAGATGCTTCATGACTACTTATAGCCTGAAGTTCAAGAGTGTTTCAACCGAGTGATAAGGCTTCCAGCTAATACCATCTAGTTTGAACTGAGATCGTCTCTAATCAACATGGTGCATAATAACTTGTTTAACGGGCTAGCGAATAAAGATCTTGTTGCACATATAGAGAATTTCTTAGAGAAGCGCGACAACTTGCACGTTACCCGAGTTACAAAGGAGGTGACTAGGATGAGACTTTTCTCATTCTCATTTGATAGAAAAGTCAAATCCTAGTTCCAAAGACTTAACACAAGGAGTATGACTTCATGGGCATAAATCAATGAAATATGTGTAGACAAGTTCTTTTCCATAGTGAAGGTCAGTGAATGGAAATTGGAAATCAACCAATTCAAGCAGCAGGACATCGAGTCTCTTGGTGAGGCTTAGGAATTATTCAAAGAGATGCTGAGGAGATGTTCAGAACATGGATACATGAAATAGGCACAGCTAAAAATTTTCTATTATGGGATGAGGCACAGCACTAGAACACTTCTAGATGTCGCCGCAAGTGGTTCTCTACTAACCAAGGATGATGATGGAACATTAGATCTCATATATCTTATGTCTCAGAACACTACAACTGGTAATCATTCAATAGTGAGGAAACTAGTAGGCGTATGAAAGATTGATTTGCAAGCTACTATTATGGCGCAACTATCCAACCTGAGCAGTCAAATGGCAAAACTTCAAATGGGACAACAAAGTCCACAAGTGCAAGCAATTTAGCAACTTATTAATCACCAAGCTATATTGCTTAATCCAATGGACATGCAGCTAGGAATGGAGCTTGAGGAGATCAACTTCATGAATAATCAGAGCTATGGAAACAACTTCAGGCCAAGAGAAATGACTCCTCAAAGGTTTTATTAAGGACACAACAACCCCAACTTCTCATATGGAAATCTCGTTAATGCAATAAAGTTACCTCTAGGCTTCAATCAACAAGTCCGATAAGGGAAGCTAAGTTATAGCAAATAAATGACTTAATTGAACTTAATTGAGAAATTCTTGCACGCCATCGACATGAGCAATAGAGAACACCATGAGAAGCATGAGAAATAGATGGACAATGTGAAGCAAGCTTTGAAAATGATGGATGATGAGAGATCACAATCCATTAAGAACCCAGAGAAACAGATTGGTCAGTTAGCATTTGCTTTAAATTCGAGGAATGAAGGGCAGTTTCTGAGTAACATAAGCATTAATCATATGAAGAATGCACATGCAGTCCAATTAAGCATTGGGAGAACAACTAATGATCCAGTGCAACCAAAAAATATAATAAATGACACAAGGAAGTAAATTGATGAGCAACACCAATGGGATGCATAACACTTGGAAAGTGACGTAGGTAACCAGAAGGCAGTTGCACCAGCAGAAGAATAAGAATCAGCTCGAAGGAAGATAGGGGGAGATAGGTAGAAAAAGGATGTAGTTCTGGGTAGAGTGACATTTCTTGACAATTAACCACTAATAAATTCACCTCCACCATATCCTCAGTGATTCAAGAAATAGAAAGATCAAGAATAGTTCAAGAAGTTTTTTGAAGATGTTTAAGAAATTACACATAAACATTATGTTCGTAAATGCATTGGAACATATGCCAAATTACACAGTTTTTGAAGGACATAATGGCAAGAAAAGTGCAAGTGGAAGATTATGAAAAAATAAATTTGACAGAAGGATGCTCTGCTATTTTACAAAGAAAGTTACTTAAAAAGTGAGGGACCTATGAAGTTTTCCATTCCATGCAATATTGGAGTACACTTGTTTGATAAGGTCTTATGTCATTTGGGAGCAAGCATAAACTTGATGTCCTTAATGAAACTTAAAAAGTTTGGTTTAGGGGAAGTAAAGTAAACCAATACGACTTTGCAATTAGCAAATTGATTGGTGACCTATCTAAAATGAGTGATTGAAGATGTATTAGTAAAAGTGGATAAGTTCATTTTTCCCGATGACTTTGTAGTACTGGATATAAAAGAAGACTCAAAGATACCATTAATCTTAGTGAGACCTTTTTTAGCAACTACACGGGCATTGATAAATGTTCAAGAAGGAGAACTAAGGTTACGAGTAAATGAAGAGGAAGTTATGTTCAATATCTACAAGACCTTGAAGTTTTCTTGTGAGGGAGAGCATTTTAAAAGTATCAAAGTTTGAGATCTCATTTCTGATTGTGTTTTCGAGATATCTAAGGAATATACGCCAAGCATAATAATAAGTTTTGCAGTTAAGGTTTAACTTCATGAGGCGGTAAATGCTTTATTATCATTATGACCCCCAAAGTTTCATAAAGGTGTAGAGAAACTAGAAACGAAAGTGGAAAGTGAAGTTATTGAACCAAAAGTGGAATTAAAGCCTTTGCCAGAGCATATGAGATACGTGTACTTAGGAGAAAGTTCAACATATCATATGATTATTTCGATAGCTTTCACATAATTGGATGAATAAAAATTTCTTTGAGTTTTGATATAGCATTTGTCAGCAATGGGATGGACAATCAAAGATTTAAAAGGAATTAGTTCAACTGTCTGCATGCATATGATTTTAATGGAAGAAAATCATAAACAATCAATTGAAGCTCAAAGGTGGTTAAATCCAGTAATGAAAGAAGTGGTAAAGAAAGAGATTTCAAAATGGTTGAACGCTGAAATCATCAATGCCAATTCAGATAGTTTACGGGTTTCACCAACACATAGGGTACCAAAGAAAGGAGGAATGACCATTATTCAAACTGAAAATGGAGAGACCTTATCCATTAGAACATTAACTTGTTGGAGAGTTTGCATTGATTATCGAAAGTTAAATATGGCTACAAGAAAGGTCATTTCCCTTTACCATTCATTGACCAAATGTTGGATATATTAGTAGGATATGAATAGTACTATTTTCGAGATGGGAATTCGGGATATAATCAAATTGCTATAGCACTAGAAAATTAGGAGAAAACAACGTTTACTTGTCTATATGGAACATTTGCATTTTGACGGATGTAATTTGGATTATGCAATGCACCAACAACATTTCAGATATGTATGATGACTATCTTCTTTGATATGATGGAAGATATGTGGAGGAATTTATGGTTGACTTTTCTAAATTTGGAGCATCTTTCGACCTATACTTATTGGAAAAAGTGTCACTTCATGGTTCGATAAGGAATTGTTTTGGGACATAAAATGTATGCTTATGGATTAGAGGTTGATAGAGCGAAAATAGCGCTAATTGAGAAACTTTTTATACCAAGAAGCATTAAAGATATAAGGTGCTTTTTAGGTCATGCGGGTTTCATAGAAGGTTTATTAAGAATTTTTCAAAAATCAAAAAACCATTATACACATTGTTGGAAAAAGATGTTCCATTTGAAATGAGTCATGCATATGTAAAAGAATTTGAGACATTGAAAGTAGCTTTGATTTTGGCACTAATAGTGGTAATATAAGATTAGGAATCTAAATTTGAAATAATGTGCAATGCAAGTGACTATGTTGTAGGAGCAATGATAGGCCAACAGAGAGATGGAGTGTTTAGTGCTATATATTAGACAAGTAAAACATTGGACCAAACACAACATAATTATACTACCATAGAAAATGAACTATTAGCAGTAGTGTTTGCATGTGACAAGTTTAGATCTTACATAATGAGATCAAAAGTCACTGTGTATACTGACCAAAAAGCAATTCATTATCTGTTTGTAAGAAAGGATGTCAAATCAAGGTTAATTAGATGGGTATTATTATGCAAGAGTTTGACTTGGAAATCAAAGATAAGATAGGAAGTTGAAATTGGGTTGCAGATCATCTATCTAGGTTAACTCATAATAAGGTGATACATGGAAGTCGGTAAACGAATTATTTGTAGATGAGCAATTATTTCAAACATCTAAAGTAATGAATTATCTCGATTTACACTCAAAGGCTTCTGACCAATGAAGTTAAACTAAGCGATATTTAGAGGCAGCCCAGATGTTTTTATTTTAGCTTTTTGAATTTTAGTCGGTTAGTTATTTACTTAGCTTAGTTAAAACAATCCAAATGTTTTAGTAATTTTCTAAATTATGAAAGATTGTGCTAGTTGTGCAGAAAAACCATTTGCTAGGTAAATTTTCATCAGAATGGAGTGTTTTTATGCTATGCATTATTATTATCTTGTGTTATTATAAGTTTATGCTATGAATATCAGTAATGGAGTATCTCGACATATGTGTTATATACATAAAGCATGAAGGAGTTCGAGGGATATTTTGTCACTTATTTAGATGTTTAGATTTTATGCTATGCATTATTATTATCTTGTGTTATTATAAGTTAACGTTTAGTGTTTTTATGTTTCGGGCTTATTTTTAAACCTTGAGAATAAGGTTTAGTTTATGTTTGGGGGCATCAACACTACACTAAGGGAAGTGGTAATAAATGATGGATTAAGGATAAACACTATAGGTATAAAATTTTATTTTTGAAAGAGTTAAAGGGGAAAGCATGGAAGTGTATTCTTTTTTATTTACTTATTAATTGAATTGTGTTTATGTAGTATAGATTAGGTTATATATATTAATATGTAATGAATAAGCAATTCGTTTGCAAAGTTTATGCCTTTAATTTAGGATGAGTAAGAATACAAGTGTCTTGTTGATATGAAACCTAAGAGAGTGTTATCAATTTTTGAAGAAATAAGAAATGTAGTAAACAATGGTATGCTTTCATGATTAGAAACCTAGAGTAAGGGAAGACCATGAACTTGAAAAAAAAGCAAGAAGAATACTAGAACACTTCTTGTGGAAAAAGTTGGATCTGTAAGGAATTTTTTAATAAGTATGAACCTTACTTAAGTAAAATAAATAAATAAAAACTTAGTACTAAACGGGGAAGAAATAGGCACCATGTTTAATGAAAGATTTGGAGTTAAAACTTGCTTGATAAAACGAAAGTGAGAAGTGCTAACAAGAGTTTTAAACAAAAATAGAGAGTGTCACAAGGTATACAAGAAAAGGAGCAGATAACTTGATGGTTGGAAAAAAAGAGAAAAAAAAAGGGAATCCATAGGAAAAGGAGCAGCAACTAGAAAATATGAGGAGAAAAAAAAAGAGATAGATAAAAACAAAGAAAAGAAAGACGGATGTTAGATTAAAACTCTTCAAACAAAAGATTTAGCTCGAGTACAAGTAGCTTTGTCGAGTTAAGATTTCTTTCCCACTATATTAAGTCCTATATTCTCTTAAAATTCTAAAGTCTACAAAACTAATATGATCTATACTTATTTTTGAATTCTTGAACGTAATGAGAAATCATAAGATTCTACACTTCTACTTGAATATCGAGGTAAAATAAATTTATGAGTAGTAATGTTTTTGGTTGTGAACTACTTTTAAGTTTCGAAAGTGAATTGTATGTGTTGTTAAAGCTACATTTTTTTTAAATATTTGTTTTGTAAAGGAAAGCTCTTGAGTATTAACTTGATCTTATTTGAATTAAAGGATACTCCATCAACGATGTCAAATGAATATGAACTTAAGTAGTATTAGTAGTAAAAACACTTAGTAAAATATACTTTTGCTTGGGATGTGTAAAATCCTAATTTTGGGAGTATTTTATAAGTGATTATTTAGACTTATATATAGCACTAGTTTAGTACTATGTTTGTTTAGTATCCCGTAACGAGTCCAAATTGACGGTCTTTATGTATTTTCAGATATACAAGGTATAGAAGAGAAAACTGAGTGATATCATGATGAAATGAGGATAAAATGCATAAGACTATGATTGATGTCGTGGCTCGTAGGATTGATGTAGTGGGAAATGACCAGACAACGCGAGCAAGGCGTGGAGAATAAAGGAGGAGAAAAAAATGGGTCAGCAGGGCTGACGCAGTGGCAATGTCGTGGGTATATAGGGATGGCACTAGGGTGGTCTAAGCAGGGCGCCGAGCATACCAAGTAAGAAAACACACATAAAGAGGTCGAACCTCTGGCGGGCGCGTGGCTTTACACATACACCGCCGGATAACTTATGGACAACGCCGAGATGTAGAAAATATAATGTTTAGAGTTCTAATTTGTTTGAAATTGTTTATTAGGGTTTCTATTTTTTTTTAAGTATCTTAGGGGTTTAAATAGATATTGAAATGTGGTAAATTCACCAATTTACCAATTATCAAAAAGATCAACCACTTATCATAATTTAGCTAGTTTTATTTTGTTCTTAAGTATTAAAAAGAGTTTTGGAGGAGAAGACATTGAAGACTTATGTATGGTTATTCGGTATTATTTTCTTGATTTTATTGAAGTTATTTCGTTTAATATTTGATTGCAATGAATACCATGATGGGCATGTTTATTTCAATGATGTGTGGGTTGTTCATTAATTTTAGGGTTCAATAGAACCTATAGTATTAATGTTATGCTAAAGTAGTTATGAATGGATTATAAAGATAAAAGTGCAATGGGTAGACTTTGTATTGATTCTACACTCAATGCTACGGAAATCTTGATCACGTGTTTGTTGATTATAGGTTTTAGGAGTTACATGGCCATTGAAGCTTTTAAGCCGGATATGGACGATACAACTGTAAAATATATAATATCGATGGATAGTTACTAGTTAAGGAGGCACGAATAGTAAACTTTATTTCCTATGAATATAAAGATTTGCAACTTAAGGCAATATGGAACTTACCATATTCACACTAATAGGTGGTGTTCTAGTTTGCACATCAGAATCTTTTCCGTCATGACAATGGGTTGAAGTGGATTTGAAGGAAATTTGTCAATTCTAATTGAGCATTGCACACACATAATGAAAATGAAGGAAGTGAGTTGAAAAGCATAGTTTTTTATTACTTATGTGAAATTGTGAACTATTATCTTCTTAATATAAAAGTACAAGTATTTACATTATTTTGTTAGAATAGAGTAGTTTAGTTTAAAAACAAATAAAAAGGCATTTTCTTAGCAATAGAGTAAATTTGACTAAGAATACTAAGTGCAATACACATTTCCTTAAGAAAGATATTTGTGATTAACATTAGTTGATCATTTTATTACTACAAACAAGCCGTCATACTTGCGGCTATGACTAACTTATTTGGTGATTAAGAGTAAAGCGGGCTTCTGCTTTACTAAGCTTATTGAATATTTGGTCCCCCACTACTTTCCCCCTCCAGGTACCTCAACTGTTGCTCAAGAAAAAGGAAAGAGCAAGGTCATAGCTTAGGAGATCACTATTATGTATTGGTATAAATTATATTTATCTATTTGGTTTTAAGTTATTTATGTAATAAAAAAGATATTTCATGTTGTTAGATGTTTAAACCCACAGAACTTGTTTAGTTTGTGTGTTAAGTTCTTAGTAAGACTTCTACTATAACTTCGCAATTTGTAAAAATTTGAAGTTTTTTTTATTTCCGCACCTTTTAGCATTAGTTTGTCTTTTATAGAATGTCTTATTTTATTTTCCACAGGTTAAGGCTTACTAGATCATCACCTGACTTGCGGGGTTATCTCGAGGGGTTCGACGAAGGTTTGGGCTGGGTGGTCCAGGCCTACTAAGGTTTGGGTCATATTATATCGGTTTTAATTTGATTTTAAGAAACTTGCGTAAAGTTTTGAAAACCTTACGTCATAGGCTTATCTAGTATTTGTTCTAAATTTAGTTATATAGGTTGAATAATTTGTTGAGGTTATTTAATTGGTGGAGATTGTATTTGTGTTTTTGGTCTATAAGTGATATAGTTTTGATTATGTGGACCATAGCTAAGATTTGAATTTGGTTTTTCAGTGCAGTAATTATTGTTATTATAATGATTTCTAGAAGGACCAAAATATTGGTTCGTAACCGCGTTAACTTATTTATTGTTATCATCTTGTAAAGTAAGACACGCATCCGTAGGATGTGTAACTTCATTAAAAAAACCAACATGGTTTTAATTGGTTTGATCTATCTTCTAATAATAAATTGACCATGCTAGATAATTCATCAACTTTTATATTGATCACTGTTGCACATGTCAAATATAACCCGTACAAGGTTACCAATCAAACTGGATTGTAGTAGAGGCAAGCACAGGGTCGAATCTATAGGATTCAATCAAATTGAGTTCAACAAATAGAAAAGTAAATCTGGTGGGTTTTTCAAAGAGCTTTATCCTAAAAGTCTACTAAACAAAAAAGTAAATAATTGAAACTTAGAAATAGTAAAGTATACCTAAATTTAGGAATCCACAAGCTAGCTATATATTGCTTCCATGTCTTGCATTTTCAAATTTGAAAGATGGGTTTTAAAATAGTTTCCCTAGATAGCCTAGGAGTATTGGGGTAACCAATACCCCAGTCCCCATATTCTCAATAGATAGGGCAACATCTCTCTAAATAGTTTTTTTACTCCATCGTACAATGTTCGGCAACCGCTCTCAAGATTTAACACGTGAGCAACCTTAACAGCTCTTTGGTAACACCTACCCCTAGATAACTTTGGGCATCCACTCTCAAGATTTAGGATATTTCTCGATGTTATTTAACTAGAATATTAAGTGTGCCAAGTTTTTTATTTTAGGTGATTCTCACGTCTCAACCCGATTGGTATCACGGACTCAACTTGATTGATAGCATGTCAATGGATTTAAGCCTAGAGATTTGCAATGAACTTACAATATTTAAAATACTATTGAGATATCGTTAAAAACCATAACATAAAGATTGAGAACTGAAACAAAACACTATTATTTAAGAAAACTTCAACAAGACATGAAAACAAACCTACTACTGGCTAAAGAGCTTCATCCCCGACCTAGATATTAAAGAACCTAGCCGAACATGGCTACTCTACCTTGCTCAATTCCTAAATCACTCTGAATTACAATGTGTTTTTGTCCATAGAGGTCCCTCCTTTATATTGGTGAGACTAGGTACAAGAATAGGAAAGCTCGAGAAATAAGAAACCTTCTAATAATCGCAAAACTTCTATTCTGCGAATTTGGCGCCGTTATTGGCGCCGCCATTATGTGGGAACGTTGCCAAGCCACGACGTGACATAATATAGTAAGTCTTGACCATTAATTCAGTTTGGTGTTTCTATTTCAGATCCAAGCGCCATAAGTGGCACAGTCTATTGTAGAACCTGGCACAGTCCATTCATTTAACGTCGTATGTTGTTCTGCTATGATGCCTTCTTGTCACCTTGGGTCTTCCATGACGTCGTTAGTTCATTATAGGGGAGTCGTATATATTGTCTTTTGACCAAACTTTGACTTCTTTCCTAAATTTGTCTAATTTATGCACAAATACTCAAATACCATATAAATCTCCAAAATAAACATATGGAGCCATAAAACATGACTTTTGACTTGATTTACATAGCAGTTTCTATGAAAGAGTGCATAAATAATGACTCATCAAATACTCCCAAACTTAAAACTTTGCACATCCTGAGCAAATGGTTATCTAAATACAACGATTAAATACATTGTGGTAAAATTGAGTGATGCTTTCCTAAAGACTTTATAACTACTTTGCAAAAAAATAGAGTTCTCATAATCGAAACTCGGTCAATCTGTTTAATAAGAGACTTGAACTTTTCAAAGGTTGGTCAAACATGGTCACCTTTCAAGGCAACATTTTTTTCAAAACTCGAAGCTTTTAAAAACCACAACCTTCAACTTACTCATAGGTTGTATGGGTCTCTTCATCAAAGAAATATATCTAAACTGATCTCTTTATTAAATAGATTCTTTTAAACGAACTTTATCACCACTTTTCGCTTATTTATAGATTTTCACACCTTTAAGAGTCCATATGGCAAGTAGGCACTTATTTGGTTAATGGCATTGGAAAAACTCACCTAACCTAACTATAAGCACTCTAGCTAAATCTTTATTTCTTCATAGTAGTTTCTTTTTATGAACTTTCCCCTTTATTTATCTAGAGATACTTACTTTCTCCCTTTATATGGTTTTTTATTATACGGTCCCTGTACCATTTTTTGTGGATACCAATTTTCTCATTATTTTCCAACCATTAAGTTCCCTGCTCCATTTCCTATTAAAGTTGTGGGACTTTCTATTTTTTATTAGAAATCTCTTGTTAGCACTTCACATTTTAGTTAAAGTCAAGTTAGTTGTCCAATATAGAATCATCAAGCCCAAGTTTTATTATAGTAAATAAGCCTATTTCTTCCTCTTACAAGTGCTAGATCTTTCACAATTATACTCCAAGTGGATTACTCCTAGTTTCAAAATCCTAGAGATTTTGAATTTTCTTGCAAAGTTAATTCGTCCACCTAGCTACTTTGGTCTCAAGTTATGACTCATCCCTACTTCAAGTTTCTATTAATGTGGTCAAGTAGCTGTAAAAGCTCTTCTTCTTCTACGTCTAAAGGTAAATAATTTCACCAAGTTTTTACTTCAAAAATTGAAAGCGAAGTTTTACTTGTAGGTAAGACTATAAAATAGTAAATATACTAAACTATTTAATCATGCATGCATTATTGTTTTAAATTCTAGATGAGATGAAAGAAATGGAAGGTAAGAAATAGAATGAAAAAGAACTAATACTTATGAAGTCGCAAGAAATTTTTTTAAATTAAGCTCATACCTCTAGGGCTTCATTGAATACTCTATTATACCCAGAACTTATTCCGAACCTTGTCCTCCTTGTTCAAAATCAAGCAGATAACCTCAGTAGAAAAATAATGGATATAGATGGATAATATATATAGAAGAATCTTATACAATACTTGAATGCATGGTTAGGAAAATAAGAAAACAAAAACAAAAATAAAATTGATTTTTGACTACAAGATTATTCATGGGCTGCCTCCCAGTAGCGCTTCTATTTAATGTTGTTAGCTCAACGAATTTACCTTCCCCTAGTCGGGGTCTAAATCAATGACCTTAATCGTCGATATGGAGAATTATGTGAAGACTCGTTCCTTGTTTTCTAAGATCTCACTTCCATCTTGGAAGTGCTTCGTTCTCTTTTCTACCAAGATGCTAATATCTTGCAGCTTCACATCAATAAGTACTCCAGCAGTCGCTAGGAATGGTAAACACAAAAGAAATCTGCCACATTGGTTGTTGCTCTCGTCCACCACATAGAACATTGTAACAAACACGAAGTCACAAATGCTAACAACTACATACTAAGCCATTCCTCGCGGTTGAGCGCTTGTGTCACATAACGCTTTAGGGATCCTTAAATTTTCAATCTTTCATGGAAGCCTAACCTTCTTGGGACTCTTGTCATGCTGGAACTGGTAATGCAGCACGTTGGGGAGTACAATCCATTTCTCCTTGATATCATCCGTCCTTATGCGCTTAGTCTATCGTTTGACGAGTTGCAAATTTTGTAGAGGTTTGGTATTTATTCTTGCACCTTTTCGCAGAGGCTTTTTTTTCGGGGCTATCTCTAGCTTGATTTCCTCTAGAACTTCTTCGATCCACGGATACCAATCCATAATCATCCTATCCAAAACCTTAGTATAGAAATCAAATAATGTGACAGTTGAAGAAATTAAAATATGCAAAATTTTAAAACTGACCACTCTCCTTTATGATCTACATATGTTGTGTTCTTCTTGATCACCTTTGAGTTATGTTGCATGCCTCATCTGCTCTGTCATGGTGGCCTGTATCACAAATCTGAATCCCCTGGATCCCTCATTCATTCTATTTCATTAATTGCCTATTTTTCTCTTCCTATTATTCTCTATTAAGGATGGTGAAGCCAACTGCGCTCGCATCATCGCAAGTAGCTCCGTCAACTGTTGTCCGTGAACATTGACTACGTCAATCGACCACCGCATGTTGTCAGTAGTAATAATATAAGTCTCAGGTGCCAAAAGTGCTATAGTCGAAGTAGTAGCGTTGGTGGTGGCCTATGTAAGATCATTAATGCGTGCTCTCATAAAAGATATGAAATCAGCCATCTGCTAGCCCTGTGCCGCAATTCTATTAGATAGTCTATGAAAATCCTTGGTTGATATCGTGTGATGACTACTGCTAGCACTACCATCTCCACCCTCGTGTTGATCTGCCATCGTACTAAAAGTTAAGAGCCATTGCAACATTAACTACTACGTAAATATCGTGTGTGTGTGTGTGTGTATAAGTACATAACGTAACATTACACATGGCAATCCCTAACTTACATTCGCTCACTTCCCAACTAGTAGTTCCTAGCCAAGGATCGTCTAGTTTCCACTTATAAGATTTATGTTTTATTCAATTTTTGTTTCTTATTTATCAATAACATTGATCATAATATCAACTATGATTTTATTATCGCATTATATAATAAACCAAGACTCCATTGCCTAGGCTTTACATACCTAGGCTCTAATACCAACTGTGACATTGGTATCATGATTTTGGATAACTCTATAATTTGTTCTTAAGGTTCTAGAGTTTATGGCTCTAATGCCAACTATGTTAGTATCATAACTTCTTCGACCATAATGTTCATAAAACCTATGCTTAGATACCAACTGCGATTGCTTGTTTTACCGCCCGGTCTAATCTCATCATTAAACCCTAATCTCAGCCAAGTAGGACTTAACAATTTATTAGTCAGTTTTTTTCTCATTCACCTCATTATACATGTATATAATAAGTATTATTCATTTTATCCTTATTCGTGATCTTAGAGTTAATTAAAACTTTTTAATAATTTTAATATTATTAGTAGAAGACTTAGTAAAATTAATGGAAGCATTATAAAAACACCTACTATGGAAACTAGGCAAGTAATCAATCACATGAAATCAAACCAAGTAACATATGCATCAGTCCGAAAGTTTTGTCTCTCATTCCAATATACAACCCGAAATGTATATAAAAACATAAATAGTTAATACACAAAATGATCACCTACAAAAGTAGCAAAACTACTGGCTAAGGGCTCAGAAGTAGTCATCGATCTTCTTCTTTCTTGGTCTGCTACTCGATAGATCTCCACCCACCAATATAAAAATGATAGTGAGTACAATAAAGTAGAAAGTAAACCCTGACTATTTATCCACATTTCCAAAATATACAAAGAATAGTAACTAAAAGCATACAATAGCTATGAATTAGAAGAAGTTGAAACGAAAGTATCCAAACAGTTACCAAGCTTCTATTAGGAAAGATAGAAATAATGATTATGCAAATCTACATTTAGTCCGCCGACATACCTAGGGACTCTAACCACGTGTGTCGCGCTAATAACATTAATTGTGGAGTGCTGACATTTTCAACAACGACTCTAACCCCGTAAGCCACGTATCTCATATAATGGAAAGATATCAGTTATGTGGAGTGCTTACATCTCCAAGGACTCTAACCCCAGGTATCGTGCAACTCATAAAATCAGGGTACCTACAAAGGCTCCTTAGTTCATGCCTATCAAAGAGTTTGTGATATAGATTATACAAATAAGTATCACACAAAAACATATTGACATAGGTGTATATACACCAACAAGAGAGTCAAACAAATCATAGCATGGTTGCCTACCTCTGAGGATTACTTGTACGTTTGATTATTTTGATATTTTGATTCTTTTAGGAACTGGGGAGTGACATGACATTGTACATAGATACTTTACATGGTACAGTCGTCTACCTTTATACAGAATACTTTTTAGGGTTATTCCACAGTAGGATTTGTTAAATTGATTAATATTCCTTGCATTTAAATACAACTTTCGCTGCATATGTCATTTATACGCTGTACACACAAATGGATGCGAGTTTCGAGACAGGAAAAGGACGAGCAGGTGTCATACACGTGTAGTAGGGACGGCTGGCAAGGAGTACACGGAGACGTGTCACCCCGGGGCGGCGAGGGCCGCCACAGTAAAGTCATTTCAATAGCTCTGAGATCAACAACAATAAAGGAATCCAACCATAGAACGAAACCGAAATAAGGAATATCATGCGACAAGTCATTACACGACGATTATAGGCAAAGAAATCATAGACACGAAAGTATATACAAGGCATGGCATTAGGAATATAAGATCAACATTAAAACTGTACAAATGACTATATATTAACTCAATAATGGAATGATATGGAGAAAATTGCCTCTACATGTTTACTTGCCTCAAATACACGCAATTCCTAGTATATATCGGCTCTCGACCACTCCAAACTCGCATTTCACACCACATAAGTCCTCTCTAAGATCCTGAGGTGTCCTAAAAAAATTTAATTGAACTTGTTTTAGGTTAGTTAAGTAGTCTTAAATTCTAATGTTATACAATTAGTCCCCTTAATACTTTGTTTATGTTGAAATCTACATTAATAAATAAAGACAGTTTTGGTGCAATAAATTATGAGTTTATTTCAATTACCAAAATGCTCAAATTATGTATTATAGTACAATGCAAAGTTTTTAGAGCTGTCATAGCTTTCTTGAACTATAAGGTTTGCACAATTTCAATAAGAATTGAATGAGATATATAAGTTTTACCACAATGGCTCAAAATAGTTTTAGATTTTGACCAGCAACTAAATTTAATTTCTCCTAAACCATAGCTTCAAAACTCATGATTTTTTAGTGAATCCTAAAAACATATCTTAGAACATCATACTAAAAGATGAGCTCAATCTAATAGGAAATGAGGGGGTTATGCTCAAAATAGCAAGACATTAGTAAAATTGTGATTCCAAAATTTTTTAATTAATCAGCAAAGTTGCAGAGGCTTTTTATACATGAAAACATCAAATTTCAAAATATTTTAGTCAGCAAAAGTTGTTCCCCTTTGAGTTACCTTTTAAATGCCACCAAAATGGGTCCATTTCGATTTAAAAAGAAGAATTTATGACCAAATTACAGAGGCTAGTTCATAACAACAACATGCAGAATTTCTAGTTTTGTTTTTGCAACATCATGAACTTCAAAAATTCATTACTTAATGAAAACAAGTCCAAATCAAGAACTTCTTCGTAGTAAAATTAGTGAGATTTCACAAGGAAATCATATATGGAATTATATTTTAAAAACAAAGTCATTAGCTCATTTAAATTGCTAAAAAACTAGAAATGAACCAAATCTTACAACTCCTTGTTGAATTTAATAAAGTAGTGATGAAGATTGGCTAACCCAATTGTAAAGATTCTTTAATTTGATCAACCACCCTTCATGTCACCAGAATTTCCCAAAAAATTTGCTAAACTTTCACTCTAGTTCTCTCTTCTCTCCTCTTGTATAAAAAACAAATGAATTTTGCATGAAAATCCCTTTAACTTGTTTATATAGTGGTGTGATTAAGTTGTGACCTTTATCTGGTGTAAACACCCATCACTAGAACAATCTAATAACTCATATTTGGTCCTACAATCCACTAACTTAGTCATGTTAACACCCATTCATACACCAAGTTACATACTTATGGTGACAACACGCATCCCGAGGCATATCAATGCTTAGTGTTTTATTTTCTTAACTTAGGCCTCATTTACATAAATCAACTATAGGCACATTAAACTAGTTATATTAATCATATTAAACTAAATTAGGACTTATAGCATCACTCTCTACCCTGGTCTCACGCTGACACATATCTCGAGGCATATCTTCTCTCGCGCGCCCAAAACACAACACTAAATAAATATTCTCGGGTATAGTGTATACGCATACATCACATAGGGCATCCATCATTCAAAATTGATATGTTTCTCGGTCCTCGCACCAAATATTGGGACCGTGTACCCTCTCTGGGGTCACGTCATAGGTCGGTATCCCTTATTAAGGACTAATTTATTATTAGTAGATTTTGGACCTTTACAAAACTGCTCTCAAACATCAAACATGCAAGTACTACTTAATAATTATGCAAGATCTAACATGAATTTGAAAACAAATCATCAAGCATTAAGTATAACCAATGAAAATGAGATTCAAGTTTATAAACAAGTGAAAACTTATCCATTCATAACTTTTAAGGCAAGTCCCAAAACTCATTAACCATAATAGGAAAGATAATAATAAATATAATTCATTGTTCCATTCAATGCATGCTAGGTATTGGTAGGAATCCGATGACCGAATCCCTCACTTTTGATTTGATGCAAACTACTAGTGCACGCAATGGTCATTACATCCCCCTACTAGTAGCATCACAACAAAAATAGGTTAATCTAAGTTTGCCACTGATACATATCCCTCTATGACCAAGTTACAAAAGGAGGAACTTCAACTAATGTACTCAAAGGATACACTTATGCATTCAATCAGAAAGTAAAGCCCTCAGTGGCGAATTCCACAAAACATCATGGGGCATTAACTAGTAAGGCCCTCGGTGGCACCACAAACATCCTTTAGCATTAAGATAGAATAACATGCTAATTAAGCCCTCGGTGGGGACTCCACAAACATCATGGGGCAATGAATAACATAAATAGGAAAATAAGTGCATTCACATTCCATAGATACGGAGATTCAAACCAATACCTCGATGCAACCCATAACCTAAGTCTTTCATTCAAAACATGATCCTTAATTAACTAATATCAAGCTATATTTAATGCGTGAACGAAGCTCCCTACTTACCTCTACTCGCCACGATATGCACTCTTAGTCCATGTGCACTCGAGGTTCAATGAGAACCGTTTCGCGAATCTAGACAATACGTGAGATGTCATCAATAACAAGTCACATTTTAAATTCCAATTTAGCATTAAACTTACTTTGGGGTCCCACTAGTGTTGTTCCTGCGGGTCCACCATCGCCTAAAGCGAGGGTGGAGGAGTGGGACCTGATCATTTTCTTTCAAAGATGCGGTAGTGCACCCCATTTAAAGATAATGGTTCTTTTAAGGTTTAGGGGTCATTTTGGCCACTATTAACTAGTATGGCCCTTGTTGACTAGTCTAGGAGCCCGATCAGCCCTGTATACCCCTCCCCAAGGGTTGATCTGGCCTTTGACTAGGGATCCAAGGGCTAGTCAACCTTTTGTTAGCCGAGCCAAGAGCCAACAAGCCTCTGGTTTGAGTATCCGCCAAGGAAAGGAGCTATCCCCCTACTTGGTCGTTGATGATAGGCGCACCAGTGCCAAATATCACTGGGGTGCCTCCCCGAATCAATGTTAGCCTGGGTCGCAACAATGCCCCTGTCAGCTTTAGGCAGGTGAGGCGATGAGGGGTGAGGGTGCTCAAGATACCACCCCCTCCTCCTTTCTTTACGATAGAAGTGGGTGCGGCCTGGCGAAGCCCCCACTCTCTTAGTAGTAGCGACACCGAGGTTGCTAGTGGCGACAAAAGTGATGTTGTTGCAAGTTGCTTCGGCTGCCGCTCAGCTTGTCAGTGCCATAAACCACCAACAAAATGGTTTCCCATCATTTTTTAGCCAACTTTAAGCTTTCAATTGATTTCAACAATAGAAGAGGAGATATGGAAGATGATGATACCTTCAAGTGGCTTTCTTAGACTTAGCACTTTAACAAGTCCCAATCTCCCTTTCTCTTGTGTTTTATTTTTGAACGAAAAATGGGCTAGGGTTTACAATAAGATTTATATACTATGACCAATTAGTTTATAGTTTGCATGATTACCGAATTGCCCCTGATGTGAGTGTTTGGGTTTTGGGTCATTACACCAATTCCATATCTTCCCTCCAACAAAATGACCTAGTTACCCCTCACAACCCCCACAATCCCTCACATGCCACCACCTATTTCTTGTTGTGCACCCCACACATGCTGACAACCTTCAACTTCGATGATCAATTTCGACCAACGGATATGCAAACTTCCAATTTTTGAGGTCACTACTATCGTAAGAGTCAATTTGTTTATACCTTGTGATGGAAATATAGTATTTCTAATGTTTTGTGTACATTTATGAGTTTGAAAGAATTTTTCTATTTTTCTAGTGCATTGTTTCATTATCTTGTTTAGGAGCTAGAGACCTTACAAAAAGGAGGATTAAAGTGTAGGGGATATGGATATGCAAGTTGGAGAGGTATTTTTTGAGTTTTCCTTATATTTTTTTCATGTATAAAATATAGGTTATGCACTCAATTCGGTTAGGTAGAGCCAAACGACATGTTGTAGGTCGATTCCAATGGGCAGAGTTAAGCAGCTTTGGACGGTCACACGAGACCGGACCCCGAAGCTTTGATTGGTCCAGTACACTCGAACCATGGATCGTTGATCTGTCCTTTAAGCCTAAATATATGTATTTGGTTCGATCTATCCTAGCCGAACCTACTACTTTTAGAGTTATTCTTGTATGTTCTTTTTCGTTCTTGATTGAAGGTCGAATGTAATGTTGCGATTTACCATATAGCAGGGAATGTTGTGTTGTACTGACTTTTTCGACAACAACAATCACTTTATCCTCAACGCGCCATGGGGATGAAAGACATTAATAATAGCCATTTTACGAGGGTAAAGGAAACCCTTTTTCATTCCTAGTTATATTTTTATACTTATTATTTTTCATTGAGCGGCTTTGGACGGTCACACGAGACCGGACCCCAAAGCTTTGATTGGTCCAAGACACTCGAACCATGGATCGTTGATCTGTCCTTTAAGCCTAAATATATGTATTTGGTTCGATCTATCCTAGCCGAACCTACTACTTTTAGAGTTATTCTTGTATGTTCTTTTTCGTTCTTGATTGAAGGTCGAATGTAATGTTGCGATTTACCATATAGCAGGGAATGTTGTGTTGTACTGACTTTTTCGACAACAACAATCACTTTATCCTCAACGCGCCATGGGGATGAAAGACATTAATAATAGCCATTTTACGAGGGTAAAGGAAACCCTTTTTCATTCCTAGTTATATTTTTATACTTATTATTTTTCATTGAACGGTTCATATATCTTTTAAGGTGTTATTCAAGGTAGATGCCCCTTTTCCTCCACTGTATCTGGGTGGTAAAGAAATATACAATCACAGATGATAAGATGTATGATAAGTGATTATTTTAACTTATATAGGACTAGTTTAGTAGTATATCTGGTGTAAATATCTAGGAATGAGCTCTAATTGACGGTATTTATGTATTTTCAGGTATATAAGGTATAAACAAGACAAAGGAGTGGTTTCATGACAAATGAGGATAAAATGCACAAAATTATGTTTGGCACCATGGCTAGTATGCTTGATGATGTGGGAAGAGTGTACACAGCATGGCAAGGTGTGGAGAAGGCGTGAAGTGAATAAAAGTGGTTCAGCAGTGGTGGCGCAGTGGCGGCATCGTGGGTATATAGGGACGGTGCCAAGATGGTTTAAGCAGGGCGACGAGCCCAATAAGAAGAGAAAATGTTGACAAAGAGGTCGATGGTGTGGTGGCGTCATTGCGATACAAAGACAGCATCGAATCACTTATGGACAGCGCCGAGACCTAGAAAAAAAAAGTCTAAAGTTCTAGTTCTTTTGAAATTGTCTATTAGGGTTTCTAATTATATTTTAAAGTGTCTTAGGGGTATAAATAGGTATTAGAATGTGGTAAAGTCACGAATTTACCAATTATCATTAAGAGCAATCAATTAACTAGTTTAGCTTAGTTTTACTTTGTTCTTGAATATTAAGAACTGTTTTGAAGGAGAAGACATTAAAAACTCCATGTGTGGTTATTCAGTATTATTTACTTGATTTAATTGAAGTTAATTAATTCAATCTTTGATGGCAATGAATACCTTGCTTTTATGTTTATTTCAATAATGTGTCAGTAGTTTATTAATCTTAAGGATTAATGGACCCTATGGTATGAATGTTATGCTAAAGAAGTATGAATGTATTATAAAGTTAAAAACTGAATTGGTTAGAATTTGTATTGATTCTACAATTAATACTACAAACATCTTGTTTACGTGTTTGTTGCTTAGAGGTTTTAGGAGTTACCAAGGCCATTGGAGCTTTTAAGCCAAATATGGACGAAACAACCATAAAATATATAACATCGATAGATAGTTATTGATTACGGAGGAACGGATAGCAAAATTAATTTGTTATGAATCTAAGGATTTGGAACTTAAAGCAATGTGGAACTTACGTTATTCACATCGATAGGTGAAGTTCTAGTTTGTACATTAGAATCTTTTCCATCACAACAGTGGGTTGAAGTGGATTTGAAGGAAATTTATCTGTTCCAATTAAGCATTACACGAATATGGGAGTTGAAATGCATATTTATTCATTACCTAGGTGAACTTATGAACTAAGATGTTCTTAATATAAAAGTACAATATTTACACTATTTTCTATAACAGAGTAGTATAGTTAAAACCAATTAAAAAGAGATTTTTTAGCAATAGAGTAAATCTAACTAAGTGAGTAGTGTGCAATGCACCTTTCCCTTAGGAAAATATCTGTAATCAGCATTATTTGATCTCATTATTACTACAGTGAAGCCATCATACTTGTGGCCACGATCAAGTTTTTGGCGTTGTTGTCAGGGATAGGTAACCACTTTAGTTTAGTTAGTTTACAAAATTGTAGAGTTTTATTTTAAGTAATTTACTTTCAATTATTAAAAAAAAGTTTAAGTTTCAAGTTTGACAATTTGCACTTGATATTTTGTGTTTTCTTTTAAGGGAGAATTAGTGCATGCTAAGTAAAGGAGAGAATGACTTAGTGCCTTACTGTCCTGATATTGATAGAACCAATAAGGGAAAGAAAAAGAAAGGAATCAAGATGGCAGATGATCAAGCGCAAAACCAACAATAGGGCTGAGGGAATCACAAACCCGAACGTCATCTAGTAATGCAAGATAGAGTGCGAGGATAGATATATCTTCGTGACTACTTTAAGCCACAAGTTCAAAAGACTTACAACATAGTGATGAAGCTTCCAGCCAAAACCACCAAATTCAAACTAAGACCGTCTCAAATCAATATGGTATATAATAGCCTTTTCAACTGGCTAGCCAATGAAGATTTAGTTGCACATGTAGAGAATTTCTATAAAGAAGTGTGACATCGTGCACATTACCGGAGTTACAAAGGTGGTGATCAGGATGAGACTTTTCCCATTCTCATTAGGTAAAAAAGTCAAATCTTATTTCCAAGGACAGAATGCAGGGAGTATGACTTCATGGGCGAAAATCAATAAAAGATTTCTAGACAAGTTCTTTCCCCCAATGAAGGTTAGCAAAAGGAAATTGGAAATCAATTAATTCAAGTAGGAGGATGCTGAGTCTCTTGACAAGGCTTGGGAAAGATTCTAGGAGATGCTAAGGAGATGTCCAGGACATGGATATGTGAAATGGGCACTGCTATAGATTTTCTACTACTGAATGATTCACAACATCAAAACACTAAATGATGCTGATGCAGGTGGTTCTCTACTAACCAATGATGAGGATGAAGCATTAGATCTTCTACATCTTATGTCTTAGAACCCAACAGCTGATACTCATTCCACAGTGAGAAATCCAATAGGCATATATGATATTGATTCACAAGCTGTGATCATGGAACAACTATTCAACCTGAGCAGTCAAATGGTGAAGCTTCAAATCATACAACAAAGTCAACAAGTGTAAGCTATACAACAACCCTTTAATTACCATGCCATGGTGGTCAATCCAATGGACATACAGCAAGGAATGGAGCTTGAGGAGATCAACTTCATTAATAACAAGAGCTATGAAAACAACTTCAAGCTGAGAGTAATGGCTCCTCAAAGGTTTTATTAAGGATATAACAATTCGAACTTCTCATATGGAAATCTTGATAATGCACTTAAGTTACCTCTACGCTTTGATCAACAAGTCCAATAAGGGAAGCTAGGGCAAAGCGAAGAAACGACATCATTAAAGTCAATTGAGAAATTTTTGCAAGCTATTGATATGAACAATAAGGACGCCATGAGAAGCATGATAAAGAGATAGAAAATGTGAAGCAAGCTATGAAGAGAATGGACAATGATAAATCACAATCCATCAAGAACCTAAAGAGATATATTGATCGGTTATTCATTGCTTTGAATTCAAAGAACGAAGGGCAGTTTTTGAGTTACATTATCACTAATCCCAAAGAGAATGTTAGTACTATTCACGTGATGAGTATTATGGCAACGAATGAACCAATGCAAGAGCAAGTGATGTACAAGCCATATATAGTCAACATTTTAGCTATAAGAAAAGATGAAGTGATGCATAAGAAAGGAATGGAAGTGAGGCAATATGAACTTGAAATATTCCAGCAACAAAAGATTAATGCATTGAAGAAGAACAAGAAGAGGAAGAAACAATGGAGAGTGACGCAACAAGATGAAGGAACTTCGGAAGAAGCATCGAAGGGAAATAGTATTGAGGATATTACAAAAAAGCCAGAACCAATTCAAGTTCACACCGAGACTTCAACCAATCATTAAGAGAGATCCTGGAGATATATGCATACCATTAAGCATTGATATGAACCTGTTTAGAAACATCTTGTGTGAAAAGAGAGCCTTAGTCAATGTAATGCCCATAAAGGACATGTTACAAGCGTATTTGAAGAACAATTGTCCTGATACAATGGATTTACAAGTAGTTGATAGTAACTTAGTACTAACAATAAGGAGAGTCTTGAATATGCATATGAAAGAGGGTAGATTCACATTTATCACTGATTTAGAGATTATGGATCATGAAATAGATGATGATGTATTTATGATACTTGGGTAGCCATTATTGAACACTACTAATATGGTCTTGCACACGAGGAAGAAAATGATCGCAATGAGTATCGAGGAAGTTGATGATGCTAAAAGATTGTCTTTGTTGAAGGGCAAAAAGTACATCCGAAAGGGAGAGATATCATTATCTCTGACCTACAAATGGAGTATCTCGATTTAGACTCGAACTAAATGAGCGAAAAACACGTCGGGCTAAGGACGTTAAACGAAGTGCTACTTTGAGGCAGCCTAGGGGTTTTTCAATATCTGTTTTTAAATTTCAATTAGTTATTTATTTAGCTTAGTTAGAACAATCTAAACGTTTTCGTAATTTTCTAACTTTTGAAAGTTTTGTGCTAATTATGCAGGAGAGACCATGTTTCGGGTGACATTCCATCGAATGGAGAAGTCTCAACTAAATCAGTAAAGAGCATGAAAGAGCAAATGAGTTAATGCATCAAATGTTATGTACATTGACAAATCAAGGGTAAGTTTTATGGAATTTTATATACAGGGTATTTCACGCTGTTACGACACCTAATGCATTGATAAATAGAGCCAAAAGAGCGCCAATTGGGAGTTGATGAAAAATTTACAAAATTATGGAGACATATTGGTTGACACCGGGTGTGTACACACATGGTGTCGTGAGTGCAAAGGAACGGTGTCAGCAAGGTACCGAGTTGTGAGGAAAACATGCTCAGTGTAGTCTCGACGTCGTGGCCATGGTGTGGCAACGCTGTGCTGTATAGAGGATGGCGTCGACATCGAGATAGGGTTCTTAAACGCCTTGTAACCCATATTTTTCACACTTGAAACTAATTCCATACACCACCAACCAAGCATATACCCCTCTAGAACCTAAGAATGAGCAATTTTAAAAGAGAAAAGAGTGTTCCTAGTGTTCAAAAGTGAAAAGAGATAGTACATTGCGGATTTGCACAAGGAGGAGTACTAGGGTATTGATTTGGAAATTTCATTCAAGAAAGCACTAGGGTATTCATTTGTGAGCAAAGTAAGAGGGCTTTGATTAGTAGAGGCCTGGAGAAGCAATCTACACCGAAAAGTAGTTCGAAATTGAGGTAAATTTATAATTTCATTAGTTATGCTTTGAAATTTTTGGAAATTCTTGATGAAATTGCATGAATTGTGGATGTGGTTGTTGGATATGAACTTTAAGTTGTGTGGATTTATAGCATCAATGTGGTTTATAGTAAATTAGTCTATGTCTTTGTTATTATTTGACGTGTAATTATGAATGAAACTTGTGTTTAGGTGATTTAAAGATCCGTGTTGTGAATTGTTGTGTTATGTGAATTATTAAGAAAATGCCAAGAACGAGGAGGCAAGCAAGTCAAATTAGTGAAGTAAGAGCAAATGATTATGAGGCATCATCTTCATGAGATCAAAATGAGGATGAATCAAAACCTTTTAAGTCTAAGTACTACATTAGTATAGAGGCTAATGAGAGACAAACGATCAGGGAATTCATTTGCTAAAGAGGAATAAATGTATCGGCTAAGTATGACAAAAGAGTAAACAATTTCGTTTGGCAAAAAGTTTAAGACCAATTCACTCATGACTATAGAGAGAACAACGTTAATGGAGTGAGTGAAATTTTTTATGAATTTTATGCTAATGCAAAGTTTACTAAGTAGATGACTTAGTGAAGTAGAGAGGGGTATTGGTCCCTTTTAATGAGCGTTACATAAATGGCGTTTATGGGTTAGAGCACTTATATATGGATGGAGGATCACGGACATTCTCGGATGATCTGTATCAGAAACCCTATAACCTATACCCTATTAGAGTTATTGAGAGAGCATTGGTTGTCTAAGGATAACAAGGATGGGTAATGGGAGCTGAGAGTGTGCTGAAGCACATTAGGAAGGGGATTGTTAGGAGTGTTTTAAGAAAATGTAGCAACACTTCCTAGTTGTTTAATTGTACCCGACTTCTCAATAGGGTGAAATCAACAAGAACAAGGCGGCTTGTTTGTATGAGATTATTAAAAACGGGAGTATCAACATGGGGGAGATCATCTACAAGAACTAAAAAGAGTCTATTATATCTGAGAGTGACAACAAATTGTTGTTTCCAATCTTAACCACCCAAATGTGCTTGAAGGCCGTAGTGAAATTGATTCAATGAGAATTTTATGATAACCTTGAAATCACCGACAAGATGCCAAGACTCAGAGGATGAGAGAGAAATAGAGAGCCGAGTGGGACAGACTTGATGTCGAGTTGTTGGCCAATAAGTAAGAGGATCATGCAACAGCAGCAACAGCGGAGTTAGCCCAAGAGTTGTAAAACGAGGGATCTGGAGAGGAGGAGGATCACCAGCAGAGATTTGCTAAAGGCTATGAGTTTGTAGACCCACTAATAAGAGAGTAGGACTTGGATTGTCTTAAAGTTCTTCCACCACTTCCGCCGCCACAAGCACTAGTACCACCATTTTAGGACTTGAATCCACAGCGGCAAAAGTTGTGGATTGCTCGGATGAGGAGACAATACAGGGAGGAAAGGGCTCAGTATCGTGAACTATTGATGAGATATGAGCAAGACCAACTGAACGGACAATGGAACTTCATGTTATTTATAGATCATCAGAGGGATATAGCTAGATATGAGAGGAGCAGACAGATGAGACGTACTGATAGGTCTGTTGAATTTTTTACAGCACTTGACTTTTTTACAGCACTGAACTACAAGTTTGACCCTAATGTGGTGCAGAGTAAAGGGGTGGAGCGCCCTTTGACGTCATCTTTTATCGGAGTTGATGATGATGCGCAGTCCTAGAGTCTTAGTGTTAGGGTTTCTTTCGACCTTAGGGAGATGAGTGATACATTATATTGATTATCTTTTACATTTGGGATATTTCACCTTATTAGTTGTTTAAATTTTATGTTTATGCATTATTATATTGTGTTATTATTATGTTGTTGTGTTTAGTGTTTTAATGTTTCAAGCTTATTTTTAAACCTTGAGGACAATGTTTGGTTTATGTTTGGGCACATCTACACTATGGGAAGTGGTAAGAAATGATAAAATAAGAATTAATAATGTAGGTATGATCATTAAATTTCATTTTTGAAGTAGTTAAAGAGGAAAGTATGGTAGTATATCATTTTCATTAACTTATTATTTGAATATGTTTAAGAAGTATAGATTAGGTTATATATATAGTAATATGTAATGAATAAATAATTCATTTGCAAAGTTCATGACTTTAATTGAGGATGAGTAAAATATAAGTGTCTTGTTGATATGAAACTCAAAAGAGTGTTATCAATTTTTGAAGAAAATGAGAAATGTAGCAAACAACGATATGATTTCATTATTAGAAAGCAAGAGTGAATAAGTATGAATCTTACTTAAATACAAAGTAAATAAAGACTTAGTGCTATGGGGGAAGAAGTAGGGATCATTTTAATTAAAAGTTGGAGATAAAAATTGCTTAATAAAGTGAAAGTGAAGAGTGCTAACAAGATCTTCAAACATAAAAATTAGAGTGTCCTACAAGTTCTACAACAAAAGAAGCAGAGAACTTGATGGTTGGAAAAAGAAAGAAAAAATGGAATCCATAAGAAAAGGAGCATGGACCGTGCAACTAGAATATATGAGAAGAAAGGAAATATAAAAAAAGAAAAAAAATATGAAAATAAAGAAAGAAAAGCAGAAGTTAGATTAAAACTCTTCGAATAAAAGATTTAGCTCGAGTACAAACAGCTTCGTTGAGTTTAATTTTCTTTCCAACTATATTAAGTCCTATGGACTCTTGACGTGCTAAAGTCAACAAAACTAGTATGATCTATGCTTATTTGTGAATTCTCGAGTTTAATAAGTGTTGGGGAATGTGCCCTAGGTCAGTCTACAAATATTGTTTATCTTATGATTTTAGTTAATAAAGTAGATGTTAAGTGATTGCATGTTTACCTTATGAATAGATCTATGGGTATTTGTTGAAATATCTTAAAGGTCCATAGTCGGTCATTATACTAGAACTATAATGAAGTAAGACTAGTGTATATCTTGATTGATGGTCATGTGATGATCATGCGTATATGGATAGGAATTAAGATCATGAGTACTTATTAGGGAACAAGGTACTGGACCAACCCACTATAAGAACGCCACATGGATTAAGTCATAGGTGTTACTCATGATAGGTATATCATTTAATCTTTCGACTTGAGATTACCATAGACTTCAATATTAGGAGCATGGTAAATTGACACAATCAAACGTTGTCTTTAACCATGCGATTATAAAGATTGTGATTGGTTACCATGTGAATAATATGTGAAGGTGTGTGATCAAGATAGAATTTGTCCTTCTCGTATATAGAGATATCAGTGGATCCCTCGATATGTTAGACTATTAAATGGTCAAGTCCATGTGAATTGATTTGATCAACGTCACTTGAATGTTTTCAGTCTACCTAAAGATCGAGACTAGTACGATTGAATATTAATGGTGACTTTCCTTGCCTTATGTTTAATCAAAGGATATCGCACGACAAAATGATATGATATATGTTATTTATTAGGTTGTATCAATTTCGATATTCATGCTACTTAGGTAGTCACAATGTCTTGTTAGAGACCACTTATGACTTGTGTACCAAAATGGTTTTGGTTCACTGTCAATGTCGCATGAACCTATTGGGTTGCACACAAAGAATAGCTTTGCGCAATTTCTTTTGGTCCAGAGTAATGCATTTTATATGATAAAATTCATGACTTAAAAACCCTTACGATTTTCTATATGATAACATATTAATAAGAGCGTATGTATAATTTGCTTAAATTGCTTTAATACAATAGTTATATTATGAATAGGATTTTTAATTGAACTTATCTATACATATAAATAGGAGTTGAAACCCTAAAACGTAATAAGATTTTCATTTTTGCTATCTTTGAGTTCTTTGAATTTTTGGAGAGAAAGAAAAACATTTTCTATCTTTCTTGAGGCTAGCATTCCAAATTGTGGTCACCGTTCGTGTGTGGATTTTCGATAGAGGACGCACGCTTGAACATCTTGGAGATCCAACAATCAAATAAGGAAATTACGGATCAAGGTATGGTTTACTTTTGTAGATCTAGTTTAATGGAACTTATTTTCGATCCTGATAGGGTTTTTTTTTAATTACTTTGAATTTTCCACTGCGTATGACAACAAAACCCAACAATAAAAAATCATGAGATTGTACATTTCCTGCTTGAATGTCGAAATGAAATAAACTTGTGAGCAGTGATGGTTGTGGTTGTAAACTATTTGTAAGTTTCAAAAGTGAATTATATGTGTTGTTAAAGCTGCAAGTTTTTGAAAATATAAGTTCTTGAAAAGAAAAAACTCTTGAGTAGATTGTTAACTTGAACTTATTTAAATTAAAGAATACTCCATGAACGGTGTGAAATGAATATGGTCTTAAGTAGTAGTAGTAGTAGTAGTAGTAGTAGTAGTAGTAGTAGTAGTAGTAGTAGTAGTAGTAGTAGTAGTAGTAGTAGTAGTAGTAGTAGTAGTAGTAGTAGTAGTAGTAGTAGTAGTAGTAGTAGTAGTAGTAGTAGTAGTAGTAGTAGTAGTAGTAGTAGTAGTAGTAGTAGTAGTAGACGTTTAGTAGAATACACTTTTGCTCATGACGTTTAAAATCCTAAGTTTAGGGTTATTGTTGGGGCATGTGCCCAAAGTCAATCTATAAACATTGTTTAACTTATAATTTTAGTTAATAAAATAGAGGTGGATTTTCGTTTGTTGTTTTATTATAAGTAATTGCATGTTTACCTTATGATAAGATCTATCGGTATTTGTTGAAATATCTTAAATGTCTCTAGTCGGTCATTATACTGGAACTATAATGAATTAAGACTATTTTATATCTTGATTGATGGTCATGTGATGATCATGTGTATAGGGATACGAATTAAGATCATAAGTACTTGTTAGGGAACAAGGTACTAGATCGACCCGCTATGAGAACGCCACTGGATTAAGTCATATGTGTTACTCATGATAGGTATATTATTTAGTCTTTCGACTTGAAATTACCATAGACTTCAATATTATGATCATGGTAAATTGACACAATCAAACGTTGTCTTTAACCAGACGATTATAAAGATTGTGATTAGTTACCATGTGAATAATATGTGAAGGTGTGTGATCAAGATAGAATTTATCCCTCTCGTATAGAGAGAGATATCAGTGGTTCCTTCAATATGATAGACTGATAATGGCCAAGTCCATGTGAACGGATATGATCAATGTCACTTCGATGTTTTTTGTCTACCTAAACATCGAGAACATAACAATTAAACATTATGGGTGACTTTCCATGCCCTATGTTTAATTAAAAGATATTGCACGACAAAATGATATCATATATATTATTTATTAGGTTGTACCGATTTTGATATTCATGTTACTTGGGTAGTCATAATGCCTTGTTAGAGACCGCTTATGACTTGTGTACCAAAATGGTTTTGGTTCATTACCAACGTCGCATGAACCTACGGGGTCGCACACAAAGAATGGATTTGCACAATTTCAATAGGTCCGAGTAATGAATTTTATATGATAAAATTCATGAAATAAAGTCCCTTACGATTTGATATATGATAACTTATCAATAGGGGCGTTTGTGTAATTTGTTTAAATTGCTTAAATACAATAGTCGTAATACGAATAGTTTTTTTGTGTGATCTTTTCTACACATATAAATAGACGTAGAAACCTAAAATGAAATAAGATTTTTATTTTTGCTATTTTTCGAGTTCTCTAGATTTTAGAAGAGAAAGAAAAACGTTTTCAATTTCTCTTGGAGCTAGCACTCCAAATTATGCTCACCATTCGTTTGTGGATTTCTGATAGAGGACGTGCACTTGAATGTCTTGAAAATCGAACAATTAGATAAGGAAATCATAGATTAAGGTATGGTTTACTTTTGTACATATAATTTAACTGAACTTATTTTTTATCTTGTTGGGATTTTTCAAAAATTGTTTTGAGTTTTTCGCTGCGTATGAACCCTAAAACCCAACAGTGGTATAAGAGTCATAGGCTCTGTTTTATTTATCATTTTCATGTTTTCTCTGATGTATATATGATATATGTGTGAAAAAAATATGATATTGATTAATGTATATATGTGATGTACATATATGTTATGTGATAATTGTTATAAAGAATTGGTTTTAAAGCATGTTGTTAATTCATGTATATTGATCCATACGCATGATTTGATTCAATGATAATATTCATGTTTAGAATATTTTGATTAACATATGTTTTTTTTAATAATGAGCGATGCAATTTTTTGTATGTTCATGGTAGAAGTCATGTTTAGTTTAATGTGATTCTGGTGTTGAATGCATATTTTGCTTTTGTTCAATAATTATTTATGTCTCCATGATAGAAATCATGATTAGGTTAATATGATTATGGTGTGCAATGCATGATTTATATTTTGTTTCTTGATTCAATTGCTTGTTTTGTATGAATAAGAATCGAAATTGATTTTGATCATATATCTCATTATGGTTCTTTGCAGATGATATTGTCTTAGTAGATAAAACAAAAGATGGAGTGAATAGGAAATTAGAACTCTTGAGGAATACATTAGAATCTAAAGGCTTTAAGTTGAGTAGGACGAAGACTGAATACATGCATTGTGAGTTTAAAAATACTAGACATCGAGATGATGGAGTAGTGAAATTAAGAAAAGTAGAAGTTCATAAGGTGGACCACTTTAGATTTCTAGGATCAATCATACAAAATGGTGGTAATATTGAGAATGATGTCACACATAGAATTCAAGCTAGATGAAAGAAATGGCAGAGTGCAACAGAGCTAATTTGTGAACGAAATGTTCACACTAAGTTAAAAGAAGAATTTTATTGGACAGCAATTAGGCTAGTTATGTTCTATGGAAGTGAATGTGGGGCAGTAAGTAACAACAATTATATAAAATGAACATAGCAAAAGTGAGTATGCCGAGGTGGATGTGTGGTAAAACTCATAACGATAGAATAAAAATATAGAAATTCAAAGAGAAGTAGGAGTAGCACCAATTAATACAAAAATTAGGGAATGGTGATTGTATTGGTTTGGTCACCTGAAAAGACGACGTACAAATGCCCCTCACTAGAAAATTTGACTCAATAGAAACTGTAGAAATTCGACAAGGTAGGCATAGACCAAAGTTTAAATGGGATGTGTTAATTAGGGGAGTTGAATGGTCTGAAAAGCTCGCCATCAATTGCACTTAATCGAGCACAATGGAAAAGTTTGTTCCATGTAGCCGACCCCAATTAATTTGGGACTGAGGCAATATTATTGTTGTTGTTATTGTTGTTGTATCTCATTGCGGTTATCTGTTAGTATATTTTTATTAAATAGGAGATAAACTTGTAGTCGGATAAAAATTACAAATCCTATAAGATAGGTGAGATATATAGCAAATTCGAATTGGATAAGGAATCAAAGTATCTTAAATTCTAATTGGATTAGAATAAGATATTAAGTTAGTGGTGGGCTCGAGTTAATTAAAAACATTTTAATTAATATTTTTTAAAATTAAAATAAGGGGCGGTTTTGGTCAATTGGATTGACTAAAATAATGAGAGATTTTATGCAATTTTTAATTTTTTGAACTAAAATTCGTTGTCTAAAAAAAACATGCTAAGATGAGATAAAACATGCTAAGACATAAGATGAGATAAAGCTACGAACATCTTGGATTATAAAGTTAAAAAGTGCAATGGTTAGGATTTTTATTGATTCTACACGTAATGCTACGAACATCTTAATCACGTGTTTGTTGATTAGAGGTTTTAGGAGTTACCATAGTTATTGGAGCTTTTAAGTCAGATATGGACGATACAACCATAAAATATATAACATCGATAGATAATTATTGATTAGGGAGGCACAGATAGTAAACTTAAGTGGCTATGAATCTAAAGATTTGGAACTTAAAGCAATGTGGAACTCACGTTATTCATACAGATAGTTGGAGTTCTAGTTTGCATATTATAATTTTTTTGTCACGATAGTGGGTTGATGTAGATTTGAAGGAAATATGTCTACTCTAATTAAGCATTGTACACACATAATAAAGACAAAGAATGTGAGTTGAAATGCATAGTTATTCATTACTTTAGTGAAGTTGTGTACTAAGATCTTTTTAATATAAAAGTACAAGTATTTACATTGTTTTTTAGAATATAGTAGTATAGTTAAAACCAATTAAAAATAGATTTTCTTAGCAAAAGAGTAAATTTGAATAAGAGAGTAGTGTGCAATACACTTTTCCATGATGACGATATCCATAATCAACATTAGTTGATCACATTATTACTCAATTGAGCCGTCATACTTGCGGCCACGATCAATGTATTTATAACTTGAACATCAAAGAGCCACCTAAAGTTGTTAATTCTCAAGTCAAGACTTCTATTACCGTTCACTTGGACACACTTTGATCTTACGTACATTTAATGTATTGTTTTGGACCTCTTTTATAAGTACACAGTCCTTTTTTGTACATTCATTACACGACACACGTTCATATTAGTTACATGAACTGATATTAGTTGCTCATGATTGTAGTCCTATCTGACATGGTCTTTTTATACATTCATTAAATCACATATTATTCATATAAGATGTTAGGAAAACTAGACTGATATGTAAATCTTAATTTTATATACTTTGGATTAATATCATCATTATTTGAAATGAGTCATATCGTACTCGACTTGTTTTTGTTTGTAAACCAAAATTTAGACATCAGATCTACATTGATCGCCATATATAGCCAAACAGTCTTGTACTATTCGGCCACGCACATCTAACCTACATATAATTAGTCGATGTTGTGCGACCGAACATATACTTGAGCATTTGATTTATTTGGTACTGTTATTTGTGTTTGACCAATAAAGTTTGGTTTGGTCATATAGGAGTGATTATTGTAGTTTTGTTCGGTCCTGCATGACTGATCTAGGTCAAGGAAATCAGGTCCATATTGGTCGGTGATGCAGGGTCGAACAGTCTAACTATGTGTGGTCATGTAGGACCGAACAAAATTTGTTCAATCGATCATGCAAGGCCGAACCATATTGTTTTTGTCGGTCTTGTACAATCGAAGTAATAATTTTCTGTAATAAACGACAAACCACAACTCCAAAATAAGTAATGACCCACGAAAAGTAAACCTCTAACATTTGGATACCAATTATATTGTCTTACATGAACCCCCAAAAATTTTAAATAAACAAAGTTCCTATCAAAGTAAATTGTTTCATTAATCATTAAGTTTCCCATCGAAAAGCCAAAAATAAATACCAATTAACATCCATCGAGTTATCATCACTCCACACCATTTTCATAATACAACATATTAGACTTTCTTGCTCAATTTCCTCTTGCGTTGCGAAGTTGATGTTGCTTGCGCTTTAATGAACCGCCTTCCGTCACATTCCCTTCAGGCTGGGAGGGAGTGCTAATTCTGCCGATCTGGGAGTTCATAATTGGAGGACGTCTTCTGGATGTGGTCGTAGATGAGGGATCAGAACCAATTATTGTGACGTGCTTTACCACATCCTCCGACATCTTCTTTATGGACGCCATATATGTTTCACTCGATGCCCACTATGCCTGCCCCTTACTGGCATGGAGCTGCTCTTCTCCTGTGTTACAAGCTTCTTAGAATGAGCCATACCCAATACAAAGTGACGGAATCCCAGCAAAAATGTGGAATCAACCATTCGACAATATAGATGAAGATGCATCAAAGGACCCTCGCATAAAACACTAAGATATAGGTATAAAATAATACATCTTATACAACAATAACATATGGTTCCAAAAGGACAGTGGAAATAATCAATTGTTAACTTTTGAAGTGAAGTTAGAATCGACTGGACTCAAAAAACTTGTTAGCATGATATGTTTGTACCTAATTATATAAGATTTATATAGCAATATGGTCAATACTCTTCCAATTTGTTAAAGACTCTTTGAAAATTTCTTTCTTGATTAGTTTTGTAAGAGTAAATCTTCTAAATATTAAGGAGGGTCAATTTATCATTCGATTTATTTAACAATAAATATATGTTTGTTAGAAGAAATATCATTTTCAATTACTTTTTTGTTTCCAATATGGTATTCTACACCAATCAAGCTACCTATTTCAAATTAGGACAATCTTGAGCTCTTTGCAAGGACAGTCGTTTCAATCTAGACTCTAGCATACACTTATTTCGCAAGCTCAATATCCAAACTTCATATATATATATATATATGGGGTGCTTCTACAATGGAACCCAATTACATAATATTTATTGCGCATTTAATGTGTTTTGCATTAAATGTACTACGTCAATCACCATTACATTGAAATCTCATAGTAATCCAATGGTGAGATATGTAGTACCCATGACATGGGTATATATTTGAACTCCATTGTGAAAACACCTATATATATATATATGTGTGTGTGTGTGTGTGTGTGTGTGTGTGTGTGTGTGTGTGTGTGAGTGTGTGTGTATCCAAATATGCATCTAAAAGTCCCCATAAAAGTCAAAATATAGGTAGAATAATAAAGTTTGCGCAAACAATTAAGTGCATACACTTCTTAATTAGTTCTTGCATGCATACATTTGTAACTCAAAACTACCTTAATCCAGTTTATAACCATGTTCAGAACGACATTAATATTATAAGAAGCATCACTTGTATATGTTGGGATAAATGTCAACGTAGAGATTTACTTATTCTTCAATCTTTTTTCAGTGTCAAATACCCTTATGCATTGTAGCATCTACAAAAAAAGTTGCGAAACGATGAACCAAAAAAAAATGCATGAATACACACATATAAACACTTAATAGCAACATTTAAGGAAATAATTCTTGAGATCTTTGCCGAGTACCTGAACTTCTTTCGGTCTCTTACCATCGAACTAAAAACCTTTAGGTCGACCTTGTGACACTGAATCTCTTTCGGTCACGTCCAACCGAACCAAGTGCCTTAGATTGGCCCTGTGTCACCTAATCACAAGCAAAACAACAATAAACAAAAACAACGCTCAATGCAAACCATACATGATATAATACCACTAATGCGACAGCAACATTGATCCATAACCTACTAATTAATTCTTCAAAAAAAATGAACAATTGATCTAAATCTCACCTCAAAGCGAATCCAAATGAGAAGACGACCTCTAAGGCACGAACAACTACTACCACCTCTCTTTTTTCCAAAATGATGATCGAACTTGAGTGTAAAGGTCAATTCGTGGAAAGGGATGAGGGTGTCAGTCGAGTGGAAGGGAACACCTAAGGCTCGATTTGTTTCTAGAACACTACAAGAAAAAGGCTCTTTAACAAGGGTAAATCCAGGGCTAAATATCTATTTCCTGTCTCTAAAGGTTTTTAGCAAGGGGAAAATCTCATCGACGTTCCCCTCGCTACTGCCACTCTCGCTAAAGGGTTATAACGATAAGATCATATCCCTTTACTAAAAACCCTTTAGCGAGAGGCAAACGCCTCACTAAAAGCTTTTAGGAGAGGCCAACCCCAAAAGGTTTAGAGAGGCCAACCCACTAAATAGCTTTTTGTGAGAGGCAAATCCCGCAAATCCCCTCTAGTCCCTCACTAAAAGCTTTTACTTAGGGTCAATTTTCTCACTAAAAAACTTTCGGTGAGAGGTCAAACCCCTGACTACTAACAACACCATGCAGTCATTAAAAGCCTTTTTCATCAAGCTTTTGTTGCACTCCTGCAATCGACACAAAAGAAAAATACAAAAACGTTAAAAAGAAAAATACAATAGGGTGCAAATAACATACATACACGACTAAAAAAATCTCAACTATCTAATGTTCAAAAGAAAATTACAATAGGGTGCATATCCTGTATTAAATCTCTCTCGAACTCTCCTACATACAAGTACTTAGTCCTAATGAAGTAACAATTTATAGTGCAAATTTAAAAAACAAAGCAAACACTGAATGCCCATAGTTGGATCCAAGGAAAACACATAGCACCTGCAAAAACAATTGTTCCCAAGAGTGGTTTCTGTACATTCTTCTCTTCATCCATCCTTTCCCAAGATGATTTGTGCTCTCTATATGTCCCAGAGCATTCTTAAGAAAAGAGAGTTTCTGTTGCAAGAAACTCAATTTTTGGTGTCCAAAGGAATCTAGATGCGTGCACCATTGCCCAACATTGCAGAAAGTCGTTCTGAGATAATCATATTCTAACCATGCTGCTAACCTGCTAGGTGCTACATAATGATGCAATACCATACGTGGCTACCCCTAGCCAAACCACTGTAAATAGATGAAGGAAAAAGGGCCTAGAGCAATGAATATATCCCATTTATCAAATACGCACTTCTACCATCAAGTTATGCACCAGCGCCAATACATATTTCAAGTTACATAGCCTCGATTAAGCAAGTATTGCTGATATGGCACATAAATCACGCATTGCAAAGTTAAAAAGAACTAGGCATAACTCTCTATGGCAAAAAAAAGTTACGGTACCAGAAACGTGAAGACACCAGAGGCAGCAAGAACCGTGGCCTTCCTGCTAAACACCTAGCGTTTGAAGAACCAATCAGAAAACTTGTGTGATCTGATAAAACAAAATAACATACAGATAATTAGATTACATACAGAATCAGCTTCTAGTAGCCTTCCAAATTGAGATGCTAACGCCTCAATAAAGCGTCTTCTCGCACCAATTGCCGCAATTGCCTCTATAATCTTCATCCAAGAAAAGGATAAAGAGTAAGAAACAGAAAGTTTTGACAAGAATCCTTGACTAATAGAGCTCGTAAGAAGATAAACAGATGTCACAGATCTTGTATTTCTCAATCAAACAACAAAAATGAAGTTACCTGTGCCTTTAAAATATCTTCTAAAGCTGGAAGGTACTTTTCCATGCACCTTAAGGAGACAAAAGAACATCATAAAACTTTTAGGTTAAACATATAATTGCACTCTCATAAGTCAGTGTCCGGAAGAATGTGGTGTTCAATTCAAGAAAAAATTTAAAACTTACATTCCGTCCAACCATTAACATCTACAACTGAAAGTAATGCTTTCAGCTTGGAAGAGAAACTAACTTTATTTGAGGCGGTGAAGATGATGAATATTTTCTGATATTCCAACCCTTGTAGCATGTGAATGATAGACATGAAAGCAATAGAAATCGAATAATCCTACAGCTAGAGGGTAAGACGGTGATAATCTTGGTACCAAGATTACCGCGTAAGCAAAGGCTCAAACCCAGACCAATTGTAACTGCAACAGCAAAGAGATCTGTCTCTGTTAACTTTGCTCATCAAGTGCCTGCTGAACAACCTGCAAAGAAGAACACATGATTATTTTTTTTCTTTTTTGTAGTCAATCACCTACTTCGACATTGAGTTATTTTAGAAAAGGTAGTAAAATTGCATTAACTAAAGAAAAACAACTATCTTGCAAACACAAAAGAGATAAAGACTTAAATGAAAATTCACAACCAAAACTTTGCAAATCTAAAAAAGATTCGAAACCACAAAATTGTCACAATGTCTTCATAATCGACGATGAATCAACATAAACAGATCAATTGTGGATCCGATAATCGATTCATCAAACTAAAGCCAAAAATTTCAATTGAATCTAACGAGAACAAACAATAGAACGATTGATTCAAAGAGATCTCAATCAAGGCATTCTGCTGAATAAAGAACTAATGATTTTGGTTGGATTGGTTGAAATGAAAACAAACCAGAATCGCAAACAAACAAATCAGCTCTTTTAATAATCCTCGAACAAAAATTCGATCCTCTGAAATCACAAACATGAACTCTTGTTGAAGAACTGAATAAGCCAACCAACCTATTTGGCTTTATATGATTTTGACGATAAATCAGTTAATTAGTACTCTTTCATCTAAAAACAATTACTTACGTATGCCACATCAATTAGCTCATAACAATATCATAATTAACAAGGCATTATATATATGTCAATTGCATCTGTTGATGACATAATCAATCACAAAGCAATAGCCTAATCTATTATAAGTACTTTTAAGTAAAGTTAAAATTTCTATTTAAGCAACCTAATGTAGATAATCACACAACAGCCAGCCAATTCACTGAAAAACTGGGCATATCGCTCCTCTCCAAATAGGCAATAGAGGCACTGTGGGATCACTACTTTTCCATGAAATTGAGTACTTCAGCAGGCTTGAAACCGATCGGCGAAAGGACCTTAACAAACAAGAGGGGGAAATTGCGGATTTCGCTTCCAAAAAGGGTAGGCCGGAAAGGTCGAAGGGGAGGAAAAAGAAGAAATTCCTACCAAGCATGTGTAAAATGGCGGAAGTCGCGGAAACCACTTGGCCAATTGTGATTTCGAAGTTTAGTTAGAGGAATTTGAAAACGGATGCGAAAGCAATGCAAGTTTAAAAAAGGGTCTCTTTGACAAATTGTAGGAGTTCCCACATCTTAAGTCCACAAATTTTACAATGTTTGACACTTTCTTGCTAAGTTTTTTTTATAAGAAGAGCACCAACAGCCTAGAGCTGTTCTTGCTAAGGCCACTGCATCTAATTTCCAAGTACTTTCATAGTGTCTATATAGTAAAGTTTCTTTTGCTACGACAACTAAGATCACATAAAGTTTTCATTAAGATGATGTTGGCATACGTTGTGTATGCCTTGTTGACGAAGCCACCACTACACATAATTATAATATCAAGTTTTTGACCCATTCAAGATCTTTCCGACAATCCTAAAGTAGACAAGTAGCCACAGAGCAGAGATTCATTGTAATTAAACATAACTAGAACAAACATACAGTCTCGAAATTCTCAGTGAAATCAAACCTAACTAGAACAAACTTACAGTCTCAGCTGTGCTTTTCTTTATGTGTACTAACCATGTGCAACACTAATTCAAGAGCAAATCTAGAGAAATATCTTCTATTGGACACGAAATAAGCAAACTAGAACAAATTTATACAATCTCAGCTGAAGTCAAAACACAAACAATCAAACATGTTTAAAACTACAACAACAACAAAATATTAACAAACCTAATCAACTCAAAATGATCCCAAAACTACATCGAACCACTAAAAGAGAAATCTGATTCAAAGACCTAAAGAGTCCAACTGAAAATCAAACACGAAAACAAAGAGAAGAAAGTGGACTAATCGCAGAAGTGAAGCCCTAGAAGATGAAGAATCCGAACACTCTATCGATTGTCTCTGCGCACAAAGGTGAAGCCATAAAACTTCACTCGACGTATCAAATGTGTTCAAAATCTGTGCACATGAAAGAGAGAAGAGATCGAGAGAAGAAAACCTACCAGATTTGGATCTCGATCGCCATTACGATCAAACCATCAAATCAAAGAACGCACGGACTCATGAACTAAAATCAAAACCCCCAACAATTAAGCATCACAACAACTATAGAGCAACCCAAATCGAAACCAAGAACGAGTATTATGATCACAGATTCCGGGAATAGAAGACGGAGAGCATTGAATCTGACCTCTACTTCGTTGAACGACCAACGATTGAACAGCTTGACCATTTGAGCGACCGCCATTGCTGTTGATAAACTGAAGATTTGAAGATGGCAAAGAAATCCAAAACTCCAAACCAGATCGACATAAAACACAGGTTTGACTCACGAGCACACGAAAAGCGAGAGCAGTGAAAAGTGAGAGTGATGTCGAAAAGTGGTTTTTCATTTTTAGGGTGAAGGGTAATTAGTGACGGGCCAATTTTAAGTGAATACAAAAAGTGAGGATTTTTTGCTTGATTAGTACACCTAAGAAAAAATTTTATCAACCCAACACATCTTCAAAACTTATTCCCCAACTAACACATTTTTTGCCCCGTCAGCGCCACCACGTTGACAAAACGTGACCTGGGGTCACGCTTTGCCCCCCCCCCCACACACCCCCGCACAAACCCTGGTCCCCCAACCCCTCCCTGCCGCTTGCTTTGACGCGGCCATGCCGCCATTGCCTTACTTGCCGCCGGTGATCTCGCCAGCCATGCCGCTGCCGGCTGCGCCTTGCCACGTCCCCACCGCACTTGCCGCTCCTGCTCCCACTGCGCGTTCGCCGTTCCAGCTCCGTCGCCGCCGTTCCGCTCCGTCAGCCACCAACCGCCGCTCCGGTCTCGCCGCCGCCATGCGAATCGCGTCCGCCGGGTTCGGTCATCGCCTACACACGATTCGCGGCGGTGGCGGATCTAATGCGAACCCGGTCGGTGGATCTTGCGATGCGGCTACGCGCGAATGGGGGCGATCTGCGACGGCGAGTGGATCTCGCGGCGGTGGATTGGAGCAATGGCGGCGCGGAGGACTGATAGTGCGGCGGCGGGCGGTGGCGCGCGGATCTTCTTTGCGGCGGCGGATCTAATGCACCGATCGACGAATCTTCTTGATCTGCGGCGCGGTTACAGTGCAGCGGGAGTGCGCGCGACGCAGCCGGCGAGGATCGATGAGCGATTGGGGGCAAAACGTGACCCCAGTCACGTTTTGTCAACATCCCCGCGCGATGGGGCAAAAAATGTGTTAGTTGGGGAATAAGTTTTGAAGATGTGTTGGGTTGATAAAAAAATTTCTAGGTGTACTAATCAAGCAAAAAACCCCAAAAAGTGATCAGTAATATTGATGTACGGTGACGGGATTCAATACTCATTTAAATTGGTTGTTAAAAATCGTCTTGTTTTTTATGGTGGAAGGGGATGAAAATGAAGAAGCGAACCTTCTCAATAGATGAAGGTAATTTGGAGTTTCGACTTTTGCTTTGGAATGCCTTTATCAAAACAATGGGTGCTCAATTCCGGTGGCTTGCCTTATAAAACTGCGGTGTGCATATAGAACTGGGACTTTTTCACAAAGTAAGGTGGGTATACTTTTTTATTTATCAAATAGGGAATGTTACTTTAAAATTACAAAACTAATGTGTATCTCCTTTTTAAAAGGAGCTATTCATGATGAGGTGAATGCATCCGTGGTATGGTGTGGTGTGGTTTGATGAGGTGGAACTTTGTATGAATAACTCCTTTTGAAAATGAGTAATTCATACAAAATACTAAGTGTATAAATTACTCATTCTCAAAAGGAGTTATTTGTTCAACTCATCCATCCTAACATCACACACGCACGTATCGAGGTGGAGAACCTATGCAAACGATATGCACATGTCTCGAAGTGGACAACTCGCGTCACGCACATGTCTCGAAGTGGACAACCTGCATCACGCACATATCTCGAGGTTGACAACCTATGTAAACGACACGCACGTATCTTGACGTGAACAACTTATGCAAACGTCACGCATGTATCTCGAGGTGGACAACTCATGCAAACCACATGCACATATGTCGTAGTGGGCGACCCATGCAACCTCGTGCAATTCATGCGAATGTCACGCACGTATCTCGAGGTGTGCAACTCATGCAACCTCGTGCAATCCATGCAAACGTCATGCACGTATCTCGAGGTAAACAACTCATACAACCTCCTCCAATCCATGCAAAGGTTACGCACGTATTTCGAGGTGGACAACCCATATAACCTCGTGCAATCCAAGTAAACTGTGCAAACGTCACACACGTATCTCGAGATGGACAACTCATGCAAACGACATGCACATATCTCGAGGTGGATAACCCATGCAAATATCACATGTATCTCGAGGTGGACAACTCATGCAAATGTCAAGCACGTATGTCAAGGTGGATGACCCATGCAACCTCGTGCAAACCATGCAAATGTCACGCACGTATCTCGAGGTGGACAACTCATGCAACCTTGTGCAATCCATACAAACCATGCAAATGTCAAGCGCGTATCTCGAGGTAGACAACCCATACAATCTCGTGTAATCCATACAAACCATGCAAACACCACGCACGTATCTCAAGGTTGACAACCAATGCAAACAATATGCACGTATCTCGAGGTGGACAATCCATGCAAACTTCACGCACGTATCTCGAGGGAACAACTCATGCATACCTACTGTAAAACCATTCAAACGTTATGCACGTATCTCGAGGTGGACTGATAAGTCAGTATTTATAGGTTTTTAGTAGTCTATTTTAGTATATTTAATTATTGAAAGTATTTAAAATATATATTTAATTACATTTTTTGTCAATTTTAGGTGAAACAGAGTGCGCGGTTGAATTCGTGGCGGAAAATACTCAAAATGGAGTATTTACTTGCAGTGATCAGATGCCGGACAGTTTGCCTCGAAATACGCGTTGTGCGGTGTGTCGAATAGCAAACAGGATATTTCAGCCAATACGGTGTGCCACGTCAGCGAGAAAATCAACTCTGGACCAGTCAGACGGTGCCACGTGGACATTCGAACAACAAGCCCGTCAACACAAAGCCAGCGCGACCAATGAGGACATGCCACGTCATCCGACTCCAGTTCCACCAAGTAATGAGAGACCGCGACGCTTTGCCACGTCACCAGGAAAGCCACGTCACCCGCAAGCAATCTTCTCCGCGCTTCAGCAATTAGTCGATCTGCCTCGAGACCCGATCCCGCTCAGACTCCCAGATTTTCGCCGTGTTCGCGCGAATTCTTCTTCCGCGGTTCTTCGTCGACGTGGCGCGCTCCTATTCGCCAGACGGGTCACATTGACGTGTTTCAGCCACTCATGTGATGCCACGTGTCACTGAGTCAGCACACACACAACGGATCGCACAGTTCTCGGCGAATGATGCGGCGACACATCAGAGGCGGTGACAGGAGCGGTCCAATGGCGTTGAGATACGTGCGGTTATAAAACAGCGAATCACGCTGTGACACATGGCAGAGTCCGATTTTTGATCTAAAAACACCCCTACGATGCTCGTTGACGCACGAGTCACGTACCTAACCCCAAAAATTAGTATCGGAGACCAATTTGGAGTACTTTTATATATTAGGAACATAGTTATTATTGAAACATGAATTAATTAGTATAATTTTAGATTAATTTTTAGTATAGATTTTTGAAGATGATGTTCGGCTAATCAATTTATTGCCTAAGTCGAAGAGGAAGCAAGTCGGGATAATGGATTCAAAGTATATTATGTGAGATCTTTTTATTTAATTATTTAATTAATTTAATTTCTCATATTTCATTGTTGTTGATTTAATGATTATGATTTAGATCTATGGTATGTATATGGCCAATGCATGCTTTTAGATGGACAATCTACTGTTATTTGGAATATTAGTATCCGTGTAATTGTGCTTTTAGACCAATAAAGTAACAAACATTCACCCGTTTGCCGTAAAACCCTTTCGGTGTTTGAATGTACAACAATTGAATCTAGGTGAAATCGGTAGCGGATGTGACCCGATTATTTAGGATTAGTGTTTCCATAGATCCATATTACTGTGGTTAGTGTGTTAAACCTGAATGGCGGATGTCTAGGGTTATACATTAATTAGGGAAGTAGTTAGTGGCGGACGTCCTAACTATCGGAATTAGGGGAACTAGGAATTTCTGGCGGATGTCGATTTTCTATAGCTAATCTAGGAGAATTTAAATTAATAACTTTTTGGGAAAAATTGAATACCGAAATTGCTATTGAATCTTGATTCGATTTGTGAAACTGGAGATTTAGGTGTTATTTATGTGTTAATTAATTATTGATAAATTGTTTTAGAAATTAGTTTAGTTAATTTTATTTATTTAATTTAGTTAGATTAGTTAGTTAAATTAATATTTATTTTAAAACCCCCGATTTTTTTTGTTGTTTTAACTGAGAAAGACAACCATCTCAGGGGATCGACCATTTGCCACTATTCTACAAAATAGTTGGTTTATGAAACTTTACTTTATTGACGTGTTCGGCGCGCGTCAATTTTTGGCGCCGTTGCCGGGGATTGGTATATTTCTTTCTTTGGTTTATTGTTATTATTTATTTATTTATTTATTTTCTTTATTTTATTTTATTTTTGCCCATCTAGTCCCTTGCTCTTAACATGTATCCAGGCAATATCTCGAGTTCCACTGACCAAAAACTCGACCGAATGATATCCATGATGGAACATTTCCTCTCCTCTAGTGAAGTGCAAGTCAACCCCGCGATGGACTCCTCCTACTCCCATAATTATGGTCGATACGAAAACTCACATTATAATAATGTGAATGGGGTAGGTATGTCACATAATAGATATCAATATTTTAACATGAGTTCTTTTGTGCAACAGGTCGAGGTTTGCGAAAATTGTGGAGATTATTCTCATTCCACACATAATTGTCCATATCATCCACAGTATGAGAATTATCACTATTCTAGCCATATATCGCCACAACCTGACTTCTCTGGATTCATGTCATACACACAAGCTCCTCAACATGAAAGAAATCAACAGTTTCATCAAAGCCTCTCCTTGGACGATATGATGATGCAAGTAATGGAAAGTGTGCCTGAAAGTTGGCGAACTTGCAATGAGATTCAAAATATTGATTTAACTTTGCCAGCCTTGAAGGACGTGCAAACTTCCTTCGATCGAAATAGTGTCAGTCTTCAAAGAAAAATTGATCAAACAGAGTTGTGCAGTACACAACCAACTTTTCACCGGGAGGAGGATGTGCATGATGATACATTGACAAATCTTGAGGTGCGAGAGGATACAGAACCGGAAGACTATGTGATAGAAATATCAGAAGAATGTGAAGTCTTTCAAATTGAGCCAGAGATTGTCATTGCCTTAAATGAGGGAGAAGATGAGATGAAAATTGATGTCGATTCAGACATGTCGAAGATGCCGCAGATAGAGAGCGAGGAAGACCAACTTCTGGTGTTAGTGCAACCATCCACCCTCCCAAACATATATGGTACACCTTATAAGGGGGTGGAAGTAAGGGAGCGTTTGCAGATCTTCTATACTGCCGACACATTTGTGTTGGACGATCCTGATACGATATATTCTTTTGTGTTGGAAGTTCCGAATGAGCTCCTAAATCTAAAAGAGGGCGTGCATGCTTCATTGCCCAAATACGTAGATGCGCCATTCGTTGTTGACATCTTTAAAGGAGAGGGCATTACGTGACCAATCGTGTTAAGTCTAGCCAAAAACTTAAAAGAAAGGCGGCTCGTTGGGAGGCAGCCCAACTTTATTTTTATTTTTATTTTATTTATTTCTTGCATTTATTTTCGTTTTAGTTTTTATTTATTTATTATTATTTTTAATAGCACTCTAATTTGGTTCCTTTATTTTTACAGGTGATGGAGGGTTGGAGCGTTAAGTTTTGTAGGTTTGACTTTGGATTACATTTTTAACATAATTTGAGCATTATTATTTTTTAGGAATTAACATGTTTATAGGATTTTAGGTGTTTTGAGACTTGGTTGGATATACCTAACTTAAGTCGCCGCATTTGTGGCAGGTTTTTTAGTAGACCCAAAACCCTAAACTTCATTTCATCATCTTGTTGATTTCACCTTTAGTTGACAGACTTCGGGCTCGCAAGACTTGATTAGAATTTTTTTGAGTTAACTCATATGTTTACTAGTTCTTGCTCTTGTCATGATTATTCTTTTAAAGTTTCCTTAGTCACCCACACATGAGAGATTTTGTGCGTTCACTAGTTTTTAGAGACTTTTTGTTATGCATGCATTATATCATTTTCTTATCCATGTTCTTCTTCACCACTGTCATTTTCTTTTTGTTATATGGTTTCCTTGACTTGTTTTGAACCTTGAGGACAAGGTTCGGAATAAGTTTGGAGGTGTTTTAGGGATTGTGGATTGTTTTGGATGGATTTTTTGCGAAAGACCGCGGGTGAGATCGTTTTAATTTTTTTTTATTATGCGGTTATATGCGGATATTGGATGGTAATGGTGGTGTTTTATATCATTTCTTCAATTTCTTTCATTTCTTTTCTATTCATATTCCTTTCTCATTTCATTAGGAATTGATACACTTTCATGTATATATTTAGTATGTTTTATTTATTTTAGAGTCACCCGAATCTTTGTTCATGCCTTTGGTTGTGGATGAGTAAATTACAGTTACCTTTTTAACTTGAAACTTAGAGAAAATTAAGAGAAACATTTAATCAAGTTCGTAGTTCTGCATTTTTATGATTTCATGATTAGAGACTTAGATGATGGTTAAACTTAGTGCTAGATAACGAAAATGAGTAAACGGTCAAATTTATGCAAGTTATATTATTTTAACCCACATTGGGGGATTTGCTTGATTATAGTGAAAGTGAGAAGTACTAACAGGAGTATTCTTAGTGTAGAGCGTCCCACAGGTTTCTGCATGAAATGGAGCAGGGAAACTTGCGGTGGAAAAAAAAAAGGGTGAGAAAATTGGTCCAAAGGAAATGGAGCAGGGACCGTATTAATTGAAAAAAAGAAAAAAAAGATTTGGAGAAGAAAAAAAAAAAATGAAAAAAAAATGAATAAAGGTGGAAGTTGTGAAACTCCTCAAATAAAAGATTTAGTTCGAGTGCTTTCACTATATTAAATAAGATTTTGAACTTGCGTGGTTTAATTGTGTAGACCAATAAAACTTGTGAGTAGTTGATGACCTTCGTTTTGACCGAGTCTATGTTTTGAAAGTGTGATCTTAATTGTGTTTGACTTGCGAGACTTGACATATCATAACTCTGAAATTTTCTGAGTTACTTGTTAATATGGTGACTATGTAAATCAAATGAACTCCATGAATTTGGGTCGGGTATAAGATTAGTTGAGTTAGTGCATTATTATATTAGGAGTCTAGTTTAGTTTGTGTTGTTATTTACACCTTTGCTCGGGACGTGCAAAGTCTTAAGTTTGGGGGTATTTGATAAGTCAGTATTTATAGGTTTTTAGTAGTCTATTTTAGTATATTTAATTATTGAAAGTATTTAAAATATATATTTAATTACATTTTTGGTCAATTTTATGTGAAACAGAGTGCGCGGTTGAATTCGTGGCGGAAAAATACTCAAAATGGAGTATTTACTTGCAGTGATCAGATGCCGGACAGTTTGCCTCGTAATACGCGTTGTGCGGTGTGTCGAATAGCAAACAGGATATTTCAGCCAATACGGTGTGCCACGTCAGCGAGAAAATCAACTCTGGACCAGTCAGACGGTGCCACGTGGACATTCGAACAACAAGCCCGTCAACACAAAGCCAGCGCGACCAATGAGGACATGCCACGTCATCCGACTCCAGTTCCACCAAGTAATGAGAGACCGCGACGCTTTGCCACGTCACCAGGAAAGCCACGTCACCCGCAAGCAATCTTCTCCGCGCTTCAGCAATTAGTCTATCTGCCTCGAGACCCATGCCCGCTCAAACTCCCAGATTTTCGCCGTGTTCGCGCGAATTCTTCTTCCGCGGTTCTTCGTCGACGTGGCGCGCTCCTATTCGCCAGACGGGTCACATTGACGTGTTTCAGCCACTCATGTGACGCCACGTGTCACTGAGTCACCACACACACAACAGAACGCACAGTTCTCGGCGAATGATGCGGCGACACATCAGAGACGGTGACAGGAGCGGTCCAATGTAGTTGAGATACGTGGCGGGGTGGTTATAAAACAGCGAATCACGCTGTGACACATGGCAGAGTCCGATTTTTGATCTAAAAACACCCCTACGATGCTCGTTGACGCACGAGTCACGTACCTAACCCCAAAAATTAGTATCGGAGATCAATTTGGAGTACTTTTATATATTAGGAACCTAGTTATTATTGAAACATGAATTAATTAGGGGGGTGTATTCAATTGAGATTTTAATAGACTTTTAGTTACTTTTATTGACTAAAAAAGTTTAGGGGTATTCAATTAAAACTTTTAGAGAGTCTCTAAAAGTAAGGTGTATTCAATGTGAACTTTTATAGACTTTTAAAAAGTCTCTAAAAGTTTTGGGGTATTCAATTTAAACTTTTAGAGAGTCTCTAAAAGTAATGTGTATTTAATTTTTTGGTGACTTTTATGGTTTGGTTACAAATCTAGACTTTTAAAGACTTTTTGTATAAAAATACACATAAAGAAATCTTCAACTTCTCTTCACCTCAACCCAGAAACTTTTAGAGACTTCTAATTTTTGTTGGTTCCCTTATTCAATTAATTTTTGTTGGTTCCCTTATTCAATTAAGACTTCATTGTTCATAATGTATTTTCTTATCAATTGTTTTTATCAACTTCGCCAACCACTCCACAACTCATGGATTTCATTGCTCACTCATTATACTCTAATGTCCATGTTTATGAAAATGATGTTGTTATTAATATATAAGATGTCATTCTTGCATCATTGTACATTTTTATACGATTTTTCATAAAGAAGTTTCGTTTATTAAGTGCATAATTATAATCTCAAAAAGTGTAATATTATTATTTTTGAAAAAAAAATAATCATTTTTTTTTCAAATACAAGAAGTGCATTTTAAGAAATTTAAACAATTATTCTTAAAGAAAAAACATTAATTTTTTTTACTTAAGTAAAAAAAGTGCAAAATTTTTACACAATGATCTTACTTATTCTTTTTTGCCCCTAAAAGATGATTCATTTACCTATTTGTTTTGTTGATATTTATTTACTTATTTGTTATGTTACTATTTTGATAGTAACTCATTAATATGTATATATGATTTTTTATTAAAATATAAAAATACTTTGAAACAAATTAGTAATAGTTATTAAGAAAAAGCAATATAATTATGCCTTGACCGATCATCAAAATCATGTTTAAGAAGTTCACAAAAGTCACTAAAAATTTTAAATGTTGATAAAAGTCATCAAAATGAAGTTCACGTAAAAATTCATTAAAGTCTTTCGTACTTTATTTGTTATTTTTACAATATAAATTTTTAATAACCCTAGTAGTTTATTTTTTCAATTAAAAAGCAACGGAAGCTTTAAAAAATGTGCAAGAAGTCCATCAAAGTCAATGTTCATGGATGTTTATCAAAAGTCATCAAAATTAAAAGTTTATCAAAGTCTATCAAAGTCCTTAAAAAAGTCCATCAAAGTTAATAAAAGTCATCAAAATAAAGTCTATCAAAGTCTACCAAAGTTTTTAAAAGTTTACAAAAATCTACAAGTCTCTAAAAGTCATCCACTTATAAAAGTAACTAAAAGTCTATTAAAATCTCAATTGAATACACCCCCCTTAGTATAATTTTAGATTAGTTTTTAGTATAGATTTTTGAAGATGATGTCCGGCTAATCAATTTCTTGCCTAAGTCGAAGGGGAAGCAAGTCGGGATCATGGATTCAAAATATATTATGTGAGATCTTTTTATTTTATTATTTAATTAATTTAATTTCTCCTATTTCATTGTCGTTGATTTAATGATGATGATTTAGATCTATGGTATGTATATGGCCAGTGCATGCTTTTAGATGGACAATCTACTGTTATTTGGAATATTAGTATCCGTGTAATTGTGCTTTTAGACCAATAAAGTAACAAACATTCACCCGTTTGCCGTAAAACCCTTTCGGTGTTTGAATGTACAACAATTGAATCTAGGTTAAATCGGTAGCGGATAGGACCCGATTATTTAGGATTAGTGTTCCCATAGATCCATATTACTGCGGTTAGTGTGTTAAACATGAATGGCGGATGTCTAAGGTTATACATTAATTAGTGAAGTACTTAGTGGCGGACGTCCTGACTATCGGAATTAGGGGAACTAGGAATTTCTGGCGGATGTCGATTTTCTATAGCTAATCTAGGAGAATTTAAATTAATAACTTTTTGGGAAAGATTGAAGACCATAATTGCTATTGAATCTTGATTCTGATTTGTGGAACTGGAGATTTAGGTGTTAATTAATTATTGATAAATTGTTTTAGAAATTAGTTTAGTTAATTTTATTTATTTAATTTAGTTAGATTAGTTAGTTAAATTAATATTTATTTTAAAACCCCCGATTTTTTTTTTGTTTTAACTTGAGAAAGACAACCAGTCTCTGTGGGATCGACCTTTTGCCACTATTCTACAAAATAGTTGGTTTAGGAAACTTTACTTTATTGACGTGTTCGGCGCGCGTCATGGACAACCCGTGCATACCCACTTCAAACTATGCAACCATGCGAACATCACGCACATATCTCGACGTGGACAATCCATGCAACCCCCTGCAAATCATGCAACCTATGAAAACGTCACGTACGTATCTCGAGGTATACAACTCGTGGATACCCACTGCAAACTATGCAACACTTGCAAACGTCACGCACATATCGCGACGCAGAAAATCCATGCAACCCATACAAATGTCACGCATATATCTCAAGGTGGATATGGACGACTCACATACCAATTGCAATTGTAAACCCGTGTAACCCCATGCAAACCACCGCCTATCAAGCTAGTCTTTCGCACCCACCACTTATCTTGCCTTAAATGGCCTCGCCCATCAATAAAACTCTATATGGTGCATCTATGAATGAAAGGTACTTCTTTGCACTTTTTAAAGTTTTGTCTTACTTCTATGTCGTGATCAAAAGAAGATATGTGAAAATGAAAAAAAAATTGGGCCAAAACCACGTTATTTCTTTGTCTAGAACTTAAAAATTAAAACAATAAGGAACTTTTAAAAAATAATTTCATTCCATGAGAAATAAAGTATACAACTTCATTCACCTAAGATATAAATTGAAAAAAAATCACCACGACATCAAAATAACTCATACAGGTCTATCGACGGTTAGGTTGATGTTGTTGTTACATGATGCAAAGCGGCGTACTATATGTCGAGTTAGACGTTGTGTTTGTACATCCGGTTGAGTTTGTTGAGGTTGTTGATCTTGCATTGAATTTTGTTGAGTCGATTGATCTTCTTCCTCTGGTTCACTCGACTTACCTCTGGTACTAACGGTACCAAAAATAGGAGGTTGAACTGTTCCAAAATATTGACTTCCTGTATGTGGTTGGCCGAAAGGAAAATGAGGCGGCGATTTGCTTAACAGGTTCATGAATGAGCCATCTCCACTATATGACATATTGTAATTATAACATGGCGGAGTAAATGGACTCGACATATATTAAGGTAATGAAAGATACATTTGATGTCTAGGTATTCCATGGTCCTTATATGAAGACGACGGCTCGGGTACATAAAGACCAAACTGGTAAGGTGGAAGATTCATGATCGGTAGCCTAATTACAAACATTCTAGGTTCTGGTTGCATTGAGGACAATGTAGGAATGTACCCATGAGAAGAATGACATGGTGGGGATGAGCATTGGCTACTCTCACCAACAGTCTATGTTCTTCTCGCTCTCGAACGAGATGAACATAGTGGAGGAGAACCGACGAGAAGGACGTGATGGACGAGGACGTCTGCTGCTCTCACACACAGTCTATGTTTGTGTTGTTCTTCTTCTCACATCTCTATTTGATTCGTCCCGATCCTCTTCTTCATCTTCTTCTTCATTCTCATCATTTATTTCCTGTTCGACATCAATTCCATCATTCCATAGAGTAGACCTTTGCCTTTCATCTTCATCTAAGATTTTAATGCCTTCATCTAGCGCAACAAGACCTTGCTCGTACCTATCCTCAATGAACACTCGCCGCAGTCGATGCACCAAGTTACACTAATATAAAAAACAGGAGTTTGATACACGTAATTTAAATGTAACTCGTAAGGAAAACAAAAAAAATAGTTTCAAGCTTAGCGAATAGTCATGTAGAGCCTCGTCGTGTCCAATGAATCGTCTAGTGACATATCGATACCACGTCATGTAGTCTTGTTGATTGTGTCCTCCTTCTTGTTCCGTTGTGAGTATGCTGTCACCACGGTTTTCCCATATCTATATAAATTTTGCGTGAAAAGCCACCCAATTTTGTTGAGTGCGTCATCGCAGTTCGATGTAGTGTAGTCGGGTGTCGTAATCACAGTTTGGTGGCACGGCATGTATCATTCCGAATTGTCTCATAACCTTCAGGTCGATACCACTCGACTACGTGGAAGAAAATTAGATGACACGTCGATAGCCAGCTCCCATGACCATCAGTACAGTATTTGGGAATAGACCCGATGAATTCAGCATAAGGTTGCCACACCACGACATCCTCCTTTTCCGAGTCGAGTGCATCACGGTAAGCTGATAAGACATGTGTCATACTTCGAGTAACCGAAAATGCATCGATCCATCTGTATACAAAACAATAAATTAGTGAAAAATAAAATGGAGTTAATATTATAAAAATGACGAAAAATATTTTTATTACATGTGTCCCAATGGAACGTCAATAGGCATGTGTTCTCCACCCATTGTTCGAGGTCGAACTCTAGAACACCCATGCGCTTTGGTGCTATAAATGGAAACATATCCCATGCCCACAGCTGTATAAGAATTGACGCGTCTGCCTCATGTGCACCCAAGCGAGATCCGTGACATAATTCTCTGTACAAATAAGCCAAACAAGCACTCCCCAAACTATATTGTCCAGTTGTATGAATATCCTCGAGTAATGGTCGAAACATCAAATGTACAAATCGGTTTGACTTATTGGCGAATAGACAACCACCGATAAGTTGCGGTATGTACGATCGAATATAACATTGCACCGATTCCTCATCGTTGTCATCATCTATAGCTGGTACGTTACGTTCAAGCCATTCGACTTTAAGTTTATTTCCAATATTGTCATCTCCAAGAGGAATTCCACCAAGTAGCCTCTCATACAACTCAACATAGTCTGTATCGGTGGTTCCCGTCACAGGCATACCTTCGATAGGTAAGCTGAGCTGTACCTGCACGTCCTTGAGTGTAATTGTGCACTCGCTACATTGCATGTGAAATGTATGTGTCTCTAGGCACCCTCTCTCAACGAATGCTGTAGTTAAAGCCCAGTCAAGGTTGAAAAATTATACGCGTGAAATCCCATAGAACCCACTGAAACGTAGATATGAGATCATTCACTATAAAAGGATATTAGATTAGCAACAGGGAAACACATCGCTAATCAGGTATTTCCCATCGCTATACCGTGTTAGTGACGGTGTGTCAGGTTTGGCGATGGGATCCCGTCGCTAATCCTGTCGCCATTTCCCGCCGCAAATGTGCCACGTGATTTTGGTCGAAATTCATTTGACCATGCCCCGTGGACAATTAGCGACGGGAGCCGTCGCTAAAACCCTGTCACCAATTGTCCACGTGGCTTGTTGGCCGCCACGTGGATTGGGGTTAGCGACGGGCCCCCGTCGCTAAATCGGCGAATTTTTTTTTTTTTTTTTAAGTTTGATATTATATATAATATATAATATATAATATTTTATATTTAAAAATATTTTATATTTATTAAATGCAAAAACTATTATATATAATATAATATAATATTTAAAAATTTAAAATTAAATAATTGAAATATAAATAATTTAGAAAAACTAAATATTAAAAATTATTAAAAATTATTAAATTTTAAATGAAATTAAATGCAAATATTTAAAATATTTAACTATTATTTATTTTTATATAAATGCAAAAACTATTATATATAATATTTAAAAAAATTATGAATTTTTTTTAAATTCAATTAAAATTAAATTTTAAATGAAATGTTTCAAAATAACATTATTTATAAATAATATTCAAATTTAAAAGTTCTTTATAAAACTTTATTAAAAAATATTATTAAAATAATATATTTTAATCTATACTATATAATTTATTCTGAATAACTATAAAAACAGGAAAATTAAAGGAAATTAAAGTTAATAACTAAAGTCCATCAATCAAAATAAATTAAATACAACAAAATAAGTAAATTACAAGTATGAAAATGTACAAAACAAGATATGAACAACATAAGGCTAAATATACAAGGAAGTCAACTCAATCGTCGAGATCATCATCGGTCTCTGAGTCTTCAGCTGGAACATCTCTCGGAGGCGCTGGTGCGAATGAAATCCCAACTCTGTCCATTAGAGCATGCTCCATGCGATTCAACTGGCCTTGGACCTCTCGCAACTGATCTTGGGTTAGAGTGTGATCCTGCATAACCAGAAGAATGTGTCTGCATTGCCTGGAAGTCCATCCGCAAAAGCTCGATGGGCTCATTAGGAGTAGAAATAGGTCGAGAAGATCCAGCTCCATCTCCACCTCCAGCTCCTCCAGCTGTAGCATGTCTGTGTCGCGACCCCGACGATGTTCACCATAGTCCATATGTTTGTCCTTTGTCGTCGTGCTCAACGACGGACAAATATAGCTCGGTCTCATCTATCAGGGTGTCAGGCTACAACTGTGTCAGCTTAATCTGCATATGCTTTGGATCGCCGTCTAAATTAAAATTTTAAAATATTTACAAGTTATTAATATCCGATCATCGATCTCTAGTAGCGCTGGATCGTCCGCTAGATCGACTACCAGATCGTCCACCAGAGCCCTCACCAGAATATGGTGCGTAACCTCTACCTGACGATATAACTTTATAAAAAAATAAAGACTAAATTAGAATTTTGAGTTGAACCTCCAACATTTGAAATATTACGTAATAAGTAAAAATAATAATTGCATCATTTACCAACTAAACAAGATAGTATCATGATTCGTTGTCACCCTCCTCATCATTCAATGAAAACTCGGAGTTATCGATTTCATCATCTTCTTCATTGACGTCTGACATGTGTGCCCCACTTGGATCAGCTAGCGAAGTTTGAACATTGTTGTCAATATTGACCTCAGTATTATGTTCAGGTAGCTGCTCCTGAAAAGCATCTTATTCTATAGGCTCATTGTCAACGTTTTCGACTAAGTTTTATTCATCAATGAATTTCGGTTGAAATCTGCACGTAGCTTGCCAATTGTTATGTGCATTTCTTACACTTGGGTATGAAAAAAAGTACACCCGGCTAGCTTGCATGGCTAGTATGAAAGGCTCGTACTTGTTCAATCGTAGATTTCGATGTACACCGACAATTTTTAAGGATCGATGAACTCTTGTCCAGACATTAATCGTGAGATCGAACCATTGACACTTGAACACACAATACGTAGGAATCCACCGTATTCGATTTCAATCACTTCTTCTAATTGTCCATAAAAGTCATTGTCACATTGTGCGTAATTCGTGCCCCTAACGTTCGCCCCGCTACTACGCATATCTTTGTTTGAGCAATGCGACACGGTCTGAAATTTGTAGCCATTAACAAGATACGCTGATATACAACGCAAAGTTAATTAGGGCCATATGAAAACATTTGAAGTATTGTATCTTGATTAGATGATGGAGCCTACCGCCAAAAATGTTTCATTCATAAACTTCAATTTCAAATAAACAACAAAATAAAGAATTATTTTAATATCCACGTACAAATGACTTACGAATTGTTGAAACCAACTTGAGAAATGTTTCTCAAGATGTTCATTGATGGCACTTTGTGTAATTCCACATGTTTGGAACGTAATTTTGATACGTACATCCTAACATGAGAATTGAAAAATGTAAAGATTGCGATTGAATAAATTTAAGATAATAATTAAGATTAAAGCATACCTAATGAATGGAGCGACATCGAAACAATTTAACAACACATATGAGTGTGCGACATTACACTCGTCATCTGTGAGATAACGCTTCTTTGAGCTCCAATAGGCCCGACCTGGGTGGGTGAATATTGAGAAGTGGCCATTAAAACTTTGACTTGGTCCGACTCTACCATCGTAATTGCAGGGCGGACGGTTGTACGACGTGGAGACGTGTTCCTTAAAAAAATAAGAACAAAATGCGGCTGCTTCTTCTACTAAGTAAGCATTGCATATTGAGCCCTCAACCCTTGCCTTATTCCTAACTTTATTTTTTAAATGTTTCAAGTACCTACATTTGTAGAAGTAAGTTAGTAAAAATGTATATGTTAGAGTGTGATATACATTTTTTACGAGTCTAATTGATTACCTCTCGAAAGGATACATCCACCGAAATTGTACTAGGTCAGCAAGGATAGCCTCGTACGCCAAATGGATAGGGATATGCTATATTGAGTCGAAAAAACTTGGCGGAAATATTTTTTCTAACTTACGCAATATCTTGGGAATGTTTTCATGCAAAAGCCGAAGATTCTCAACATTTAAATTTCTAGTAGTTAAATCTCTAAAGAAAATGTTTAACTCGCTAATTATAATCCATATGTCACCCTTTAAGAGATCTCAAAAAGTAATCGGCAGCAATCGTTGCATGAAAACATGACAATCGTGGCTTTTTATCCCAAACATCTTCAACTTCTTAGAATCTACGCAGCGACCGATGTTAGACGCGTAATGTGAAGGCCCAAGGCACCCCGGAGAACGAGTTTGCCCGACCAGCGAGCCCTTGGCACCCCAAGGTAGATGTATATGCACCTCCCGAGACGAGAGACATATACATCTTCGTGTCCCCCCATATATGCCACCACTTTGTGCACATATATGGGCACAAGATGTTCGCCCCCCCAGGACTCGTAAAGCACGCCCTGGAGGCTTAAGACGTGTTTTCGTTGAGTCCTGGTACCATTGGGCACTCCCACACATGGAGAGCCCCTAGCACCTCCAAGGTAGATGTATATGCACCCTCCGGAGCGGTGTCCATATACATCTTCGTGTCCCCCCCATATATGCCACCACCGTGCACATATATGGGCACGATCTTTCGCCCCCAAGTTTCGAACCAACGCCCTAGGAGCTTAAGTTCGTTGATTTCACGAAACTTGTACCATTGGGCTATCAAAAAAGGCGCATTTTTTGTGAAGGCCTAGGGCACTCCCACACATGGAGAGCCCCTAGCACCTCCAAGGTAGATGTATATGCACCCTCCCGGAGCAGTGTCCATATACATCTTACGTGTCCCCCCATATATGCCACCACTTTGTGCACATATATGGGCACGATGTTCGCCCCCACGGTTCGAAACCAAGCCCTGGGGGCTTAAGGTCTTGATTTCTCAAACCGTGTATAACCAGGTGGGCTAGCCCGGTTGGTTACAACACGTTTCAAGAATCAAACCCTTAAGCCCCCGGGGGCCGGTTCGAAACGTGGGGGCGAACATCGTGCCCATATATGTGCACGTGTGGCATATATGGGGGGACACAGAAGATGTATATGTCTCTCGCTCCGGGAGGGTGCATATACATCTACCTTGGAGGTGCTAGGGCTCTCCATGTGTGGGAGTGCCCTAGGCCTTCACAAAAAAAGGCGCTTTTTTTGTGAGGGCTAGGCCACACGGTGCACCTAGGTCCCCAAGGTAGATGTATATGCACCTCTCCGGAGCGGTGTCCATATACATCTTCGTGTCCCCCCATATATGCCACCATTTGTGCACATATATGGGCACGATGTTCGCCCCCAGTCTCGAACCAACGCCACAGGGGCTTATGTTCGTTGATTTAGCGAAACTCGTACCAACCGAGCTACTAGCCCGGTTGGTACGAGTTTCGCTAAATCAACGAACTTAAGCCCCTGGGCGTTGGGTCGGGGGAAACACTGTGCCCATATATGTGCACAAAGTGGTGGCATATATGGGGGGATTACGAAGATGTATATGGACACCGCTCCGGGAGGGTGCATATACATCTACCTTGGGGACCTAGGTGCACCGTGTGGCCTAGGCCCTCACACGTAACCACCAGGGAAGTTCAATTCCTTAATCCACTTACACAATCCTTGTTTTCTTCGTTTTTCTAGCGCATATCGTGCCTTGGGATATTTCTTAAAAATCAGATCATAATGAAGCTCTGGACGATTACAAATCTCCTTTAAGTCTTCCTTAGACTTTGTGTTATCTTTCGTCTTCCCCGGCACACTCATGATTGTGTTGAAAATATTGTCAAAGACATTTTCTTCAATGTGCATCACGTCTAGGTTACGCCTAATAAGGTTCGTCTTCCAATAATGCAAGTCCCACAGTATACTTCGTTTTCTCCACCTGCTAGTCCTCGAGACTTCGTTGTTTATTGCATCTGATCTCAATTCAGTGACTTTCATTAGCCCTAAAGCTTCAATTTCTCGCAAGATATCTTCACCTAATTTATTAGATGGTGGCTTGTCAGATACGATTCTATCTTTGCGAAAACTAGACTTGTCTTTCCGCTCCTTCGAATATCGCGACAAGAAATGTCGATGACAATCGAACCAACTCGCTTTCCCTTTTAACTTCAACTGGAAAATGTCGGTATCTTCCATGCAATAAAGACAAGCAGTCCTCTCGTGCGTGCTCCATCTCGACAGCATGTTGTATGCTGGAAAGTCGCTAACAGTCCACATAGGTGCTGCGCGCATTTGATAGTTTGTCTTAGTCGATACGTCGTAGGTAAGCACTCCGTCATACCACAACTCTTACAATTCTTTTACCAACGGTTGGACAAACACATCAATTTTTTGCGACGCATTAGTTAGCCCAGGTACGATTACTGTTAAGAACATCACTTCTTTCTTCATACACATCGAGAGAAGCAAGTTGTACGGTGTTAAGAGTCACCGGCCAGGAGGAGTACGATTTGTCGATCATTCTGAAAAGTTAAAACCCATCAATGCATTAGCCAAGTCGAACATTATGAACCTCGGAGCTGAACGTAGGGTTCATTTGATTGAAGTGGTTCCATGCCAAGGAATCGGAGCAATGCTGCATATTGTCTTCTTCTCTGACGTGTTCTACGTGCCACCGCATGTATTTCGCAGTAGCTTTCGAGCGTACAAACGTTTGAGACGAGGCGCTAAAGGGAAGTAAAGCATTGTCTTATGTGTGCGTTTGTTAAAGTTAAACCTAAATTCTTTGCAAAATTTACAAGATGTAAGCTCGGAGTCGAGCTCCCAATAAATTAAGCATAAGTTGGGACAACAATCAATTCGCTCATATGGGAGACCCAACCGGTGTATCAAGCCCTTACATTTGTAAAAGTTATCTATCAAGCAGTTGTCTTCAGGCAACATGCCTTTCCATACTTGCGAAATTTCGTCGAATGCTTGCTCCGAAATATGATGATTTGATTTTATCGTCAATAAACGTGTTATTGCTGAGAGTTTATTCATCTTCTCGCGGCCCGGCCAAAGCGATTAATTCGCCGCGTCAATCATTTCAAAGAAATGCTTCGATTCAGGGTTCGACTCCTTTTCACGATTCCAATCGAAATGGGGGCCCACAATGTGACGGCCCCAATTTCCCATAAAATTGGGCCCCGCCCGGCCTAAGCCCACGTGGACCCCCGAGCCAGTCTCGCAAGGTCAACGCAGGCCTAGTCAGCCTTCCAATCCATTATTACAAGTAATTTCAATATTCTGAAGTTGAGTTATTAGTATTTTTTTCAAGATTTAAAAATTTAGCGGAAGCAACTAATACATTAAATAACTCAACAAAAAGATCAGGGAGTTAGGCAACCTAATTGTGGAACCCAATAAATAGCATCGGAGGAGAGTAAATACAAAATATACAAAAATTCACCTAGCTATGAAGCCTTCCCTCTGCTACTCGTCCGCGGCTCTGCACTCAGTCAAACATAAGAATGACGAGCCCAGGTAAGTAAATCCAGTAGGACATATACACAACATTTCACAATATCCAAAACAACAGTCCACGATATCCAAAGCAGTCGAATTCATGCAAATAGAACGAAAGGAATCAAGAAACGCATGAATATAAAAGACTGTAACCAATCCATCGATGAGTGATGCCAAATAACAAGGAGTCCCGACCAAAAAGTCGTTGAGTCGCGGCAAAAGCCCAGCAGACTCGGGTTTAGGGCGAGCACCATGCCTCCCAACCCTAACCCTTGCGACTATGAGACACACATAGACCCGGATCTAGGACGAGACACCTGCCTCCCAGCCCTAGCCCGTATGACTATGAAACATCCATGGACCCGGATAAATCGACGGACGACCAGGAAAAACCTCGGGTTTAGGATGAGACCCCTGCCTTCCAGCCCTAACCCTCTCATATCGCAGATAAATAGTAACTATGACTCGCTTGCCAATGAACTCACTCAATCGACAACCATTTCAACGATAGCTATAATCACAAAGCAGTGAACAACAATAAAGCTATCATAAATCCGTAACAACAACAGCCAATGGATAAACATGAAATAATGTATAAGTTCCTAACTGGTTTACTTACCTCGAGAAACGCGAATCTCAAAACGTCGCTCACGTCTCGATTTGCGCACCCGACACCCGACTCCTAAGTCCCTGGTGTCCATTTAAATATTTGAGGGCTAATTTACTTAAACTCATTCAAATCACACTGAAATTAGGTGGAATAAACCTCACCTCCATCACGTCTTCGAAATCGCACATCCGACCGGTCAACAACGCGCCACCGCGCCGTTCGCGTCGCAGCCACGCCTTTGCTCGTCGGTCGCCGGCGCGCTTTGTCCTCGCCAAGCGCTGCTTGTCCGCTCGGCGCGTCGCTGCCGGAGTCGTGCGCCGCCTCTGCGGCGATCGCGCCACTCCTCTGGCGCTGGAGGCACCGCTCAAACCTTTCGTGCCGCGCGCGCCACCGTCACGGGCCGGCCGCTCGTTCCTCTGCGTCCCCACCTCGCGATCGGTTTCTTTCTTGGTCCAAGCCAGCGCGCCGCTACCTCTCAGTCTTTGCGCCATTGTCTGCGACCTCCGCGTAGCCGCGAGTCGCGCGCTGCACGGGCCGAGCGCCGCCGTCGTCACGCTACCGCGAACGGCGCTCACGGCTCGCGTCGTCTCCGATCTGCCGCCACGATGGCGAGGCCGCTCGCCGAGCTCCTTCTTCTTCTTCGCTGGTGGTCCATTCGCCGTTTCGTCCGAGCCGGCCGTCCGCGTCGCGGCTCGCTCCACCGCCGCCGCGATTGCGCCGCCGGCCGGGACGGAGCCGCCGTCGTGGCGCGCGGGAGCCGCCGTCCGCTCGTCCCTTTCCCCCATCACTTTCTCTCTCTCCTAACGATCTCTTTCTCTCCTTCTCCTTCTGATCTTATCCTTATCTTTTTATTTCCCTTTTGATTACAAATCAAAAGTGTCCTCGACATTCGTGCAACACGAATCTCGATGCAACTCAACAACCGAGCAGCGCGCATCTCGAGGCACCAACCCGCCTCATTTCAAAATCTCGATACTCGCGCTACACATATCACGAGGCGTATCCAATGTCCGCCTTAAAACCACATAAATCCACTATAGCCACATTTCGGTCCCACGTCGGCACGCGACTCGAGGCGCGTCCCCGTTCGTGTTTCGGTTCTCCGAATTCTTCTCATAGTTAGCATTACCATCTCAAATTGGATTCGGATATACGTATTTCGACGAGTGGGTCCCACATACGACCTTGACTTGACACGTGGCACAAGTCAAATTTTCGGGCCGTTACAGTCTTCCCAACGAATTAGAATTTCGTCCTCGAAATTGAAACAAATCGCACATGACAATGGTGTTTTATGAATGAAGACCCAAGGCCATACTCGCCCAAGGCCATACCCCCATCTTACTCTGTAGGGCTGGGCTCCTCCGTGACGAGCTGGGCTCCTCCGTGACCTCCAAGTAAATAACACACCATCTGTCTCCTCCCATCAATATATGCCAGGGCAACATCCTCGCAACATATATTGGAATACAAATGAATACAAATGAATACAAATGAACATTTTTAATTTCATGATCCACCGTCACTAACATACGTATATCTGTTGTATATCCGCGAGAATGTAAATCAGTCTCTTTGACTGTCTGCTAGTCTCTCTGATCGAGTGAGTCTCAACCCAACTCGTCGTACCCTCTATCAGGTTACGGTGGATAGTAGTCGGACCTGAAGTGGCAATAACATGAATATGTTTTTGGCTCTGCTGTACCTGGTTGTTCATACGCCCATACAGGTACGTTGAAATCCCAATCCAAATGGAACGTGTCCATTTCCTTTCCCATGTGCACGACTAGATCGCTATCCCTATATGTGCACTCGACTGGATCTCTGACCCTATCTTTAGCCACTGCCTCTGCCATCAATCCTCTGATGGTACGATGCTTGAGGATCGACAGTCTTTGGCTCTTTGCAGCGCACTAGCGTAACTCTACGCTGAAACAACTAACTTTGGCGCCGTATACGCCTAATATGGGGGAAATGCAATACATTATGAGTTTACTCTCATGTGCTCCCACGCTCTCACTCATCATAACATCAACTGCACTCCAAAGCGTCCACATCGATGCCACCGTGAAACTTTTCTGGGTGATGTCGCTAAAACTCATGAGACTACCTCGCCTGAGTCGTCACTCTAATTCTCGTATCAGTAGGCGCGCTCAGCATCTCCTCATGTAAGCACGAGTTCAACACGTTTTCTCCAACGCTTTCTCTTTTTTTAACTTTACGTTCTCGAATGTTCCTTACATTCGATGTTCCTTACTCGAATGTTCCTTACATTCGAATATTCATTCATTTCACGAATGAGCCTTTCTCGAATGTTCCTTACCTTAATTGTTCCATTCGTTGTATATTATCCAACAACATCAATTTCCTTTATCAATTCCACACCATTTAGAGACTCGAACTTCCGTTTCAAGTCTCACTACTTATAGGAAATTCTCAATTTCAGTACTAACTGAACAACTTGAAATGAATTTAATGAACTCTTTTGAGTCCTAAATAAGATCAAAATTCCTCTAAATAGCTTGAAAATCAATTTACAAGTTTGTTTGAGTCCTACATGGCATGTTAAGTTTCAATTTGAAACCATACCATTTGTAATACCAAAGTTCTCATTTTCCATTGGCTTCACCAAACCAACCAAGCTATTTACCTCAATTTATCAATTGAACTAACTAATTCTTAAGCCACTATCCGCGAAGCTGAATTAAATTTAAACAACTCCCGCATTTCCAAGGCACGAGTACTTATCCATGCAGCTCCACTATTCCCAAATACGCCACAATCACCAACATTGTCACATCCGATCCGTGCATGAAGGCAATGTTATACGACCTCATATCAGATGGAAATATAACTCCTAAACCTTTTCCTTATTTGGGTTTGTACCTTCAATTTACCCCACCAAAACTCATGCTGATTATTATGGACCAAATTGAACATATAACCAAAGAATTCCATCAAAAATTCTGACTAGAAAAAAATCATTTGGTCGCTCGTAATTGATCCCCAACTCGGCTCAAATGAAAACAAGGACTATACCAAATTTAACTCCAACTTGGCTCAAATTTAACTCCAACTTGGCTCAAATTTAACTCCAAACCATTTAAATATAGTTTAAGCGTCCCTGCAGTACTATACCAAATTTACATGAAATCCTCTATCCTTTACTACGGAATTGATTCCCGTATCACATTCCAATTTCATTAATTATTTCGAGCGGATCCTCTAGAATTACGTGCAGGGTGTTTTCCTTAAGAAGAAATCAAATGTGTCATTGAGATACGTACAACACGAATCTCGAGGCACCCATTTGTCCACAATGTTGTAAACAACTGAAAAAAAAACTGTTGATTTACCACAAAATGAAATCAAGTATGCCAATGAAACATCAATCACTCACTGATTCCATTTACCAATTATCATTACCATAGTCACGATTCCTCGAATCATTATCGACATCGTATATAGTATATAACATACCATATATTATATATATACGCCAGGGGTACAAGCCCACCTCGAAACGCATATAAGGAAAAAAATGTTATAAACATTTTCCATTTTCCATTTGCCATTTCTCATTTTCCATTTTCCATATCCGCCAGGTGTTCTACCATTTTTCATTTTTCAACTCTCCTCACTTCCCAACGAAGACTCAAGTCAGGATCATAGGGTTCCACTCTAAGTTCAATCATTCCTAACTTCCGCTTGTTTTGTGTCTTATTTTATTGTGCTAATCAAGAGTCGAGTTCTTTAAAACGTCGGCTCTGATACTAACTGTGACGGCCCCAATTTCCCATAAAATTGGGCCCCGCCCAGCCTAAGCCCACGTGGACCCCCGAGCCAGTCTCGCAAGGTCAACGCAGGCCTAGTCAGCCTTCCAATCCATTATTACAAGTAATTTCAATATTTTGAAGTTGAGTTATTAGTATTTTTTTCAAGATTTAAAAATTTAGCGGAAGCAACTAATACATTAAATAACTCAACAAAAAGATCAGGGAGTTAGGCAACCTAATTGTGGAACCCAGTAAATAGCACTCGATTTTTATCCCCGGACTGCAAAAGTCGCGTCAATCTGTAGAAGAGGTCTGCAAAACTTGAAAGCTTGTATTTATGCTTCGAATGCGAAAAATACACGGCAAAATTGAGGATACGCTGTCCTTATCTCATCAGCAACCCATTGTCTATGTGACCACTCGATTTTTATCCCCGGACTCTTATTCTTCACAGCCGCCAACTATCTTGGCAATATAGAGTGGGACTCGTCCCAATCTCCAAATGCATTTGCAACTGCCTTCCTTTTGGCATCCCACATTCTGTTGTAGTTTACTTCGTGCCTGTATTTTCCCATCCCGCATTCTCTGAATGCGCTATCTGTGTTTCTCCATCTATGTGGATGCCCATAACACGAATAGCGCTTTCGGAGAAAGCGCTATTCGTTTTACTCTTTCCAACATGGATCCACGTGGATAACCCTAAACGATTAACACGAATAGCGCATTCTCCGAATGCGCTATTCGTGTCAGACGATTGGGGTGATCCACTTAAGCGTCCACGTCGATCCACAAAAAGATAACACCTTCGGAGAAGGCGCTATTCATTTGTCCACGTAGCAATTTAAAGTTACAGTTGTGTTGACCGAGGGTGGAATTATCCCTCTACAATTGACTTATTTTCAAAAAGCGAGATACATCATTTAACGAATAAAAAAAAACCTAACCTATTGTATTCATTTAAATTAAATTTTGCTGTACGGCTATAATTTTTTTTCTATAGAACTGCCCAAAGAAAAAAAGCAAATTGTAATGTAAGAAGAAAAAAAAAAAAAAAAAATCTAACTCAGGCAAATTTTCGCCATCCCGCGCACAGTAGCAGACAAGTTCGGTTAAAGAAAAATTCAGAAAAGACGACCCGAACTTCTTGTGAGCGACGTCACACAATTAAGTGGCAACAGCGGCTTTTCGCGTATGCCGCTGCGAATCTCTCTCGCTTTCAATATTCAAGTAAAGATTAATTCCAACCCAGTAAACCCACTACAATCCCATCCCTAATTTCATCCTATATATATATGTATATATATATATATATTCCTTCTTAGAATATATTGCCTTCTCAGAATACTCTCTCTAAAAAACTTTTCTTCTTTGCTTATCGATCGGTCTAGTTTCTATGGTTAGAATAATATTCTCAGCAAATGCCCTTTTTTATTTCTTCCTCTGAAAATCAAATATGTAAGAACGACTTATCACAATCTCACTTTTTTTTATCAGACACATAATATGGGGAGCATCAAATACGAAGAGGTTTGTCTTATTAATATCGATCGAGTTTTAAGAATTAGAGAGAATTGATTGATTTATTTATTTTTTGTATTGGTTTACAGGAATTCATATTAAACTCTCGAGGATTAAAGCTCTTTACGTGCAGATGGCTTCCTTTAGATCAAGAACCGAAAGCCATGATCTTTATCTGTCACGGTATTCTTCTTACTGTACCTCCTCATCTGTTCTGCTCTGTTCTGACATACCAATCAAAAACTTAAGAGTTTTCTCCTATAAAAAAAAAAAAAACTTTTAAGAGTTTTCTGATTCTGACTGACATTTCGTTCTGTCTTTGAGCAGGATATGCCGTGGAGTGCAGCATCACTATGAAAGGTGGGTGGACTTCAATGACCCAGTTTTTGAGTTTTGTTGAAATCGATAATTAATCTTCAATTGAGATTGAATATATATATACACATCTGATTCAGGAACTGGAACTCGGCTTGCCAAAGCGGGATATGCCGTCTATGGAGTAGATTATGAAGGACATGGAAAATCCGCTGGGCTTGCAGGCTACGTGCCCCGCTTTGATGATCTTGTCAACGATTGCTCGAACCATTTTAAGAGCATTTGTGGTGAGAATTATATTAGTTAGAGATGTCCTTCATTAACAATACTATGTTTTTATGATCTCATTTTTTTTTTTTCCATTCATACTTGGTATTCTTGTTTTTGGTGGGGAAATTATATATGCAGAGAAGAAAGAGAACAAGAAGAAACTGAGATATCTTTTGGGGGAATCAATGGGAGGAGCTGTTGCGATTCTTTTGCACAGAAAACACCCAAAATACTGGGATGGTGCGGTCTTGGTTGCGCCCATGTGCAAGGTCTGTCCCTTTTATCTAATATCATTATTTTTCTTCCTGTTCGCTTCACCAGCCACGAGGTCAGTTGATCGATTGCCTACATTGGGGTAGTTCAAAATTTAATCACTAACTTATCGCACCAGGGATGGGAATTCGGCTTCTGTTCGCAAACGACCAACGACCCATATAGATGTCTCTAGCACAGTATCACTGCTATGTAACAAACTTTTTTTTATCTAAAAAAAGAAAAAAAAAACAAAATTGATTTGTTTTAGTGCTTTTCCAGATCGCAGATGATATGAAGCCACCTAAGGTGGCAGTGAACGTGTTGAATATTCTTTGCAAAGTAATTCCCACATGGAAAATTGTCCCAACACAGGATGTTATCGATGCTGCGATTAAGGAACCAGAAAGAAGAGAAGAGGTAATTAAAACAATCTAATTTGTCCCTACCAAAAAAAACATTAATTTGTCAAATTTAAAATTTAATCTGTCAATTAAAAACATTACTAATGTGATAATTAATACATGTACTTCAGGTTCGAGCAAACCCATATTGTTACAAGGGCAGGCCTCGATTGAAGACTGCCAATGAACTTCTTAAAGTCAGTATCGACATAGAAAAGAATCTCAACCAGGTCAGCGGTGCACAAGTGCTTTTTTTTAATTATAATTTAGTCATTATCTGAAAAATTAAATTATTCCTCATAACGACTGACTTTTTTTTTTTTTTGGGTACAAACAATAACTTACTTAACCTCACATTGTCAATCTTTTCATTTGTCCAACATTGACCGGGGAGTTTTCTGCTATAAAATACAGTTGATAATGCCATAAAAAATACTTAATAGTTTCAAGATAACCGTTCACATGTATTTTATTGAAATACCAATCTATTCAACCACAACTTTCACTTTAAAATAAGTTGTAAATTGCGCGCAAATTAACGACGTTAGATGGATTCACTAGTCAACATCGATCTCACCGACTCAAATATGACTCAAATAATCCCTATGAGTAAATGTATGCTTTTCCAATTCAAAAGAGACATGTAGAAATGACACCTACTTTTGTTGGCATATCTATTGATTTTTGACTCAATATGTGCCCTAATCTCATATTACAATATATGTACCACTCTGTTAACAGAATCCTTCATTTTCTTAGGCGTGCACATTGTTTGTGTATTGGGGCGCATCCGTACGTTCTTACCATATATAATCCAAGTTTTTTTTTCTTAATATGTACCCTAGTTAGGTTTCACTAGTTTTTAATCATGCAAGAGTAATTAGTCAGTGAATTAGCTACCACAAGAAATTTGTATTTTTATTTAATTTCAATATGCTTTTCAACGCAATGGTGTGGTCAATTAGTAATCCATACTTAACCATTGTCACTCCTAAATAAGGGTGGCCCTACGTACTAATCTAGTTTTGTTCCACAAACAAAAAAAGCCCACAGAATCTCTTACTATGTGGACCAACTGATTGGTATAAACTTATAGTAGTCGTGCTGCTCTTGCATGTGTTATTTTTTGTTCTTGAATTATATTGGTGTTGGTAATTAGATCTTACGTTAAGTATATGTACAGGTATCAATGCCGTTCATAATAGTTCATGGAGGAGATGACAAAGTGACAGATCCTTCGGTAAGCAAACTTTTAGTGGAAATCGCATCAAGTTCAGATAAGACATTGAAACTGTACCCTGGAATGTGGCACACATTGACGTCAGGGGAGCCGGAAGAGAACATAGTGATGGTGTTCGCGGACATCATAGACTGGTTAGATGAGAGAACATCACTTGGGAACTCTAGATTGGAGATTGAGCAGAAGAGTCAATTGGATGATCACAAGAAGGCCTCGTTATGACCATGCTGTGATGAGCAGGAAGTAGCACACTGAGATCACGCACTTATTTAAAGTCCAATATACATATGGAGATATGTGAATGCACAAGTTTAAATGTATCAACGTGCATATATGTGACTTTAGTATCTCTTATGGAAGTTATGTTCTTTGAGTTTGATTGGTGATCTTAAAACGATTGAATGACGTCAGGGATATTGTCAGGGTTACGAGATCACAATAAGCCTTATTTCGGCCGAAAAGAATTTTTAATAATGCTAGTTTTATGCTAATTTAAATTTACTAGCTAGTCTGTTATTTTGATTGCATGCATCGTGTTTACCATTACCTCCAACTAGTACCTTTTCTTTTCCGAGCCAAATAGTAACTTTATTACATATAATTAGTAGTAGTGGTAATCTCGAACTCCTTTTTCGGCTTAGACTCTACGCTCGATGCATCTAGACCTCGAGTTCACGGTAACTCGCATATTATATATAAATATACTAGTTTCAGGTACGTGCTACGCACGATCGTGACCGCTCGTTACGCTCGTGGGAATTTATTTCTAATAATTTACTAAGTAAATATGAAATTGTAATTTAAATTTAAGATTTTGACGAAATGACCAAATTATAAATGAATAAAGTAGATAATGAACATTTTAAAGTAAACAATTGAATATTCAAAGGACTTTATAATTAAAAAAACTATGCATCCTAATAAAAATCTAAATGAAAGAATCATATTCCCGCCGATGTTGATTTCTCATAAGCATCATCATCATCCCTGAAAGTTAAAAATTTAGAGTTAATATACCACATTACATTTATTTAGCAAAAATAATTAATATAATGAAGTATTTATTTAATTAAAGTTGATATAAATTACTTGATCAAAGAGTATTTTTTTGCTCTTTTTTTTACTTTGTGAATCTTTCAAATAAGTGCCACTTTTCTTCTTTTTAACTTCTTTATCCACAACGTCTTCTTAATTTGTTTGAGGCTTTAAATGACAAATATTTGTTACTATGTAACCTTCTTAGTTTTTGTCTTTTATTGAAATTGAAGGAAGTTAGTTTTACAACGAATGCAAACATTACAAAAAATGGTCTGCAATAACGACGGGGAATAGCGACGGGTGGCGGTCACTTACCCTTTGACCAAAATAGCGACGGGGTTAGCGACAGCCCCCCGTCGCTATTTTTGGGCGAGAAAACTCCCGCCTAAGCACAGTTCTGCTCGGCCACGTGGCGAGAGTGCCGCCACGTGGTCACGCTTAAGAGGGCCACGTGGCAGAATAGTGACGGGAAGACCCCGTCGCTATTCTCTGTCGCTATTCATTGATTTCCAGATCTAAAATCGATTTTTCTCTTTCTCTCTCTCTCTTTTTATCCACCGCCCCTATCTCTGCCCTCTTTCCCTCTCTCCACCGCCCTTATCTCCGCCCTCTTTCCATCGCCCCTCTCTCCGCCCTCTCTCCCTCTCTCCACAGCCGGCTCCTCAGATCTTTAGTCGCTCTCTCCCTCTCACCATTCGGTCGTCACCTTGCCATGACTGATCTGGCCACCGACGGAGTCCCGAAAGGAGACCTTCGCAGGCGAGACGAGTTGCTATTGCTGTTGCTGTTGTTGTTGAATGGTGGGGCTCTCGTTGACGGGTTTTCTTCACGACCCTCTCCTGTCGCCTCCTCTCTCCAGCCGCTCTCCCTGATCTTCTCGCCGGTGACGTCCCATTGCTAAGCCGTTGCTATTTATTTTAAAAATAAAACTGTTTTTTAAAGTAATTTTTTTTGACAATCGGTCAGAAAATAGCGACAGGGTCCCGTTGCTAAGCCGTCGCTATTTCTGATACCCGTCGCTATTTCGAAATAGTGACGGGTCATACAAGATTAGCGATGGGTTTTCCCGTCGCTAATCTTACATTTTTTTGTAGTCAAAACTTCTTTCTACAATTTTTTTAAATTCTCGTGAAACATTATTTTTAAGTTATGTATCCTAATTCAAGTTTAAAAAGTAAATTTGATGTAAGTAATTAATGGAAGAAAAAAAATAAAGGTACAAAGTTAATGAAAGATATCCTTTAATATAATGTTAGAACGAAACTTAATAAAATGTTTAAAAATTTTAAGCATACCTTAATTGGGTAATTTCTCTGATACGTCATTTATGACTTCCTCACTTATGATTTTGTGTAGTGTATTTTCAAATAAGACAAATGTTGCAGATCTCGAATCATCTTGCGTTTGTTAGTTCTAATATCATATTCACAATTAGTATTTGGAAAAAAAAAATGAAAGACCTACCATGAGAACTACAACAAAGCTGATTTTGTTCCAAGCAGAGTCCTTAGAGAAGATTGGAGATTGTAGTTATGAGCATATCATCAGCACGAGACAGTCGATACACCCATGTTGCACTTTGGATACTTCAATGAGTTACAACGAATCTCAAAGGGATAAATGCTCCATATTTGAGATTTGAAAAATAAGAGATGCTCTCAGTAGCTAATCTTCATCATCTGTAGGGGCCACAAAGGATCATCTCCATTATTTTTCACATTGCAAGCAAATCAGGAAGATGCATCAAATCTCTTCCCTTTAACTAACAAAAGTACCATTGAAAAAATAACCAAATACAAAATGTGATCATAATAATTTGTTAAAAAAGAAGGCATGTTACCACGAAAGAAGTTCAGTAAGCAAACAAAGCAGTCTTAATCTTCAATACACCATGAGCTTGCACAACATGGTCTAGCAAAGAGCAAAGGATGAGTTGTAGCACCTGAAAATGCATATGTGAAAGCCCATTAGTAGATCAACATTCAAGTTATTTTCATGTTTCTGAAAAGGATTTTCTTGAAACTATAATAGAGCACCAACAACGGCATAAACACATACTTCATAATTTCTATTTGTTCACACTATGCAAAAGTCACACAAACATGCTACTACAACAATTTCAATAAATGATCTTTTAATACTCTCCCTAAATTTGTATTATTATAGGCACTCAAGAATCAGAAGGTACAAGTAAGAAAGAGGAAGGTAAAAAGCATACTGGATGCAGACTCCTTAGTAAAAGTTCTAACATAAGTATTTCATGTAATATAATAATTATTATTTGAGTATACCGTCAAAGGCATTACTGGAAGTCAAGTAACAAGGTTCCCGTGGATGTGGGGAACAATTATCACTATTTAAATAAAAAGGAAAGCAAGTGATGGCATTCTGTTATTGCAACTCCGAAGGATGTGCCAACATTTAGATTAGTATCGCCTTTCTGTAAGAAGAGAAAATAGCATGGAAAGTTCTAGAAATCTTCAATTATGTCAACAATGAATAAATATCTTAAAGTCATATTATAGGAAAAAGCACTCTTATACCACGTTTTTGTTATTCATTTTGTTGTGTTGTTTACGAAGAAATAGATCTTGACCTTTTAATCGTGAAATACCGGCAATCATATAATGCTTATTGCTAAAGAACTCAAGCCATTATAGTGGAAACAAAATAAAAAGAAGAGCAAGTTTCATATCAACACAATAGATTACATAGAGATATTTTACATATATATAGTTTTAATTAAGTTAGAAATCATGATTAGAATATGAATTCTACTTGAAGTTAAATAATGTGTTAACAATTAGGCCAAAAAATATATGCTCAAAATATTTACACCATATATGCACATAGGCATTTCATCAAACAATTTTAGAGCACCCAATTAAATTATCAAACACATACTTTTAAAATTCGAAATCTAATATTCTAATAAGCATTTCATCAAACATTTCCAAATTACCTTATTAAACCATCAAAACAAACTTGTATTAATAAAATCCCATAATGGCATGTCCAATGTAACACAATCAAATAACTTTACCATAGTTTTGGTTGTGCTTGTAATTTGCCATGTTAAGAATAATGTTTAGTTGCTGCAAGTTTTCGCGGCATTCCTTTAGTAGAGTTCGAACTTCAAACTGAAGACAATCTAAATGCAACTTAGTATTTCTTGATTATCAAAGACAACAATATGTTAAACTTTAGGGGCATTTTGTTCTTGGTTTGTCTTTAACCATTCGTTTGTGCAGGATTCGTAGGAATTTTACACAAAGTGAAACTCTTTCTAGTTGTTTGATGATATCCCACATAAAATGATTTAGTTGTCACAATATAAAGTGGAGGTTTGAATTTCTAAGTATTTCTATTATTGAGTCTTGTGTTGCTACTTGTGTTACCCCTTATTGCTTGGAAATACTAGTTAATACACTTATTAAGTTTTATTCGTATTTGGTAAGAGATTCTTGGAAATACTATCTAAGTTACCACACTAATATTCTCATAGGCATTTCATTAAACATTACATGCAAGAGATTGGAAACATTATGATTATCAATTGTTGGTACTCTACAAAGCATGTAACTACAGTTAATGTATTTAATCAACCAGTATTTATGTATCTTAATCAAATGGAACTTGATTGTGCTCTATATTTATGGATCAGTTTCGAACCCAAGTGCTTGCTTCTCTACATGGTAGTTTGCAATTTAATTAAAGAATCCCTATTTCTCATGTTACAAAATGGATTGCAATAGAGGTAATATTTATCTTCTCTGTTCTGGTTACTTAATTCATGATTTTTGGTTATGCTCCTAAACATTTTTCCTCAACTATGGATTATTTATAAAATCAGGAAAATGGCATTGAAAGACTTTTAAAATATCATGGTTTCCTGATAAAGGATTTCGAAAAGCCTTATATGGTGAAGGAAGGTCCATTTCTAAACATCGACAAAGATTACCAGAAGAAGTGCTCTAAGCTTATTGTGCACCTAAAGATTCCTAATTAAGAATAGGACATAGACACATACCTGAATCAATTGAAGGCAATTTTAAAATCTGATTCCGACTCTCATCTCACAACTAATTGTAGTTGTTTAACGATGATGGTGGAGAAACAATCAACAAAGATGGATCAATCGAAGCAGCAAACAAGTGTTTTGGAGTGAGAGATCGCAGCAGATGAATAAGAGAAAGAGAGCGAAGAGTATGTAGAGGGAGAGCCACCATCGATCAATCGAAAGGTAAGAGTGATACAGAAGCGTGAAAGAGATAGGCGACGAAGGAAATCTTGATAGCGTGAGAGAGAGAATTAGGAAACCAACGAAATAGGGGTTGAAGGGTAGAAGTGATATTCACGAATTAGCTAGCATCAACAAAATAGGTGAGGAAGAAAATTTGAGGTATTTGTAATCAAATCAACCAAAACCCGCGAAATAAGTAACCAACGAAATATGAAAGTTGAAGGGTAAAAGTGATATTTTAAGTCACCAAGGAGAACGAAGGTATTTGTGCTTTTAATATATAGGTAGATATATCAGTAGTGCTATTTGGACTCGTGAGTCCGGACTCAAAACCTTTTTTAATTTCAAATACATCCTCGAGCAATTAATAAAGCAACCATAATCACTTGTAAAATTCTGTTGATACCCCTTAAATATTTACAAAAAATTTTAAAACCTCCATATGAACCCAATTATATAACATTTATTGGGCATTTAATGTGTTTTGCATTAAATTCACTACATCAATCACTATTAGATTGAAATTTCATAGTAATCTAATGGTGATATATGTAGTACCCATGACATGGGTTTATATTTGAGCTCCATTGTAGAAGCACCGAATATATATATATGTGTGTGTGTGCACATGCGTGCTCGCCCGTGTGTGTGTGTAACGTATTATAGTGTTATATACTGTGTGGTTGTGTGTGTGTTTATAATGTATTATAATGTTATATATATTATGTGGTTCTTCTCAACTTGAATTATATTGAAGGCTTTGTGCCTGCAAGTGCATGACTCAGATGTAGTAGAACTAATTCATGTATATCCATTCTGTTAGGAGTTTCTCTAATTTTAAAAGACCAAATTTGCATTTACCTGCAAAAATAATACCCAATAAGAAAAATAAGTAAAAGAAAATCACAAACAAATTTCTACGCTTATTCTTTCCTTACTTCTGCACCGTATACCGGACATCATCCAAAATAACTCGAGGATGTCAAGAAAGTAAATTACTACCACAAACTAAGCCCTGCCCGACACTAGACCTGCATGAACTCTGAGTCAACCCTCGCAAGGTCAACGAAAGCCTAGTCAATCTTTATTTCCATTATTATCATTGATTCAATGTTTTATAGTTGAGTTATTAAGTTTTGCAAGTCCTAATATCTAAGCGATGAAAATCAACTTACGCAATATAAATAACTCAAAAAGTAAATGGTTAGGTTAACCTATTGTGCGAAACCTAGAAAATATGATCTCATTCGGATAAGTTGAAAAAAGAGGTAAATATACATGTATTAAGTGTACACCTTAGCCCGATGGCAAGATTTTTAGAAAAATAATATAATATAAATATATAGAATGACCTACAGTAGTAAAAGTAGAAACCAACTTCTTGGGAAGCTCAGAGGATGTCACCAAGCACCGGCTCATTGCCCTTGCTAGACAAAGAACCTATAATTGTCATTGGTAAAAAATTAATTCTATTGAGTAAATCCAGGCGTCTCAACAGTACTTTGGATTATCAATAAATTAAAAATAGTCCATAAATCAATAATGAAATAAATAAGAAAGCATTAAGTGCATGATGAATGGAATAAATAAATAAACAACGAGAAATAAGTAACATAATACAATGGATAAATGTCTTAGTGGTCTCAATGCTCTTCAAACTGGGGGCTCATGGCCTCTTCGAGAAATAGCTTGAAGTAAATCCCAATTATCTTTAAACTGTGGGCCTAAGGCCATTTCAAGTGACGACATGATAATAATTCTAAAATTGTGGGTTTACGAACCTTTCAGAGAATAACTTAAGAAGCAAACTTAGGGCAATAATCCACTTCAGAGACAAACTTGACCTTACAGTGATAGACTTTAGTCCATCCCAACAACACACAACGCAACTCAACCATTTAGACTCTAGGTCACCTGACAATACAAATAGATTCCAAGGAAAGAAATTCAAATCAAGTGCATATACTATAAGGAACAACAATTAAAAAGGAAAAGAACTACTAGTAAGGCCCCTGCTGGTTTACTTACTTGTAATGCAATGAAATACCACGAAGAAGGCTCACTCTTGCCCTGCGATGAGCATTTGACACCCGAAGTCTCTAGGTCCCTACTGTGCAATTTAGATTCGTTTTAGTGTGTTAGATACCTATTATATTGCATAGTTGAAATAATAGTTATTACAATTCTTATTGTCACATGACTTGTGATCATAACCCTTTGTGGGTATTAATGTCCATTGTAGGCACAAGCGTCCCCTAGGCACATACGTCCCTTGTGACAACATACACCCCTTGTAGGCACATACGTCCCTTGTGGGCATAGACGTCCTCTATGCACACAGACACCCCTTTTTGGCACAATATATATCGTATGGGTATAGACGATATCTTTGGGCAAAGATATATTTTGTAGGTACAGACTTTCTTTGTGGGCATAGACGTGCACTATGAGCACAAACGCTATTCATAATCTTTTATAACATCCTGACATGCTCGATAATGACCTAACCTTCAACACAAAAATCTCGAACCAAACCAATAAATTCTTGCTCGTTATGGGATTATTTGACCTAATAGCTCCCAATTAACCAAAATTAACAATAACACCTTAATCTAAACCCAAACTTTGAACTAATCAATAACCCAAATAGTTGGCACTCAATGATTTTGCAAAATCAGAGTTGAACCCTTTATTATGTTTGCAAAATCAGAGTTTGAAAGCTCATTTTTACTACAATGAACAACACAATTTGTTTACCACCCTAAAACATGCATGTTTTGTATCATTTAGAGTTGAAACTACAAGAAAAAGAAGTGCTTTTGTGCCTAGCTTAGATTCCTTGATTTTGAACACTCAAATGTTGAAATTCACTTGAGACAAGCCCTAATACCATTTACTTTGATGAAAAATTTATCACACTCCAACTTTTTTTTTGTTTAGGAATGATCTTGTTTTGTGCATGGGAGCAAGATTTCTACTTCATATAGTCCTACTTAGGTTAGAACACATCCACAAGTCTCTCTATGTTGTACATCTTATTGTTCATTCATGTTTTAGTAGTGGACAACTCACACCCTATTACAATACAACTATTCATTATAGGATTCGTACACAATCTATCATTTAAGTCAAGATCAATGAGTCTCATTTATGTCTTAAAACTTAGGTTTTGATTTTCAAATCAATTATTTTCCTTATCTTAGGCAACTTATTTAATTAAATTATACTAGGTTTAGGGAGTAAGCCTCAAGTCCCATTTAATTAAGATAGCTTAGATACAATCATGGAGTAGCAAATTTACCATGCAATCTATGCTTTATGTCTTCACTCTTGACAATAAAGTTCCTCATATTTACAATATATACCATAGGCACATATATTTAATTTAATTCTTGCCCACACTTACTAACTTAGGTCATATTAATAAAATATACTTAAGACGACCTAAGTTCCCTCGATTTATCGATCTACTCAATTATCTGTAGCGTGCACACATATCGAAGCGATTCACACTCGCACAATTAACAATAAATTTTTGAAAAGCATTACACTCGAGTATAACTAGGAAGGACACATTATCATCCCACAAATAAAATATTTTAGGGTTGTTACAGTCTTCCCAACTAATAATAATTTTGTCCTTAGAATTAGATTTAACTAGGGCGAAATCTTACCAGCGACACAAAGTGGGGAAGTACTATTTAACTGATCCCTCCACTGCTCCTCACGTGGACTCATCCAAACTTGATTTGTGGATGTAGACACCCTTCAAACTGTAGGCTCATGGACACTTCAAATAGTTTAGAATGTTCCTATCAAACTGCCGACTTAACAAACTCACTTCAAGTAGCTTGAGTTCCAACACGAACTATGGGCTCACTCAGACTCACTTCGGAAATCAAGATTTACAAATATGAATGATGGATTTAAGTTGAGTCACTTCAAACCTCTCGACATTTTAAGATGAACCGTAGACTCATGGAGAGTCACTTCAAACAACTTGAATCCCAAGTTTCATCAAACTGTGGGCCTTAACCACTTTTGACAGCTTGATTCCCACTAGATCCATCAGACAATGGGTTCTTGATACATGTCACGCATGTACAATAATTTTCCTTCTATATTCCACTTTAAATATTTTGTAGTAATAGCGAGTGGGAATCATTTCCACAGAGATTTATCAAACTTCTTTAAGAAAAAGGACTTTTAAAGGTTTTTTGTTATTTTTACTTTAATTAAATTAATTAAAAATATTAATTAAATTAAGGAATAATTAACTATAATATAATAATAATTAACTAAGTATATTATCTTAGTTATAAGCACTCAAGCTAAATCTTTTATTTGAAGAGTTTTCATAAACTTCTTTCATTTTCTTATATCTCTTTTTCTTTCTTCTTCAATTAAATATATTTATTTTCTTCTTTATATTATATTCGTAGAGTTCCATACTCCATTTTCTTTGGAATCCGTTATTCTTTTTATATAAGAATTATTCCTCTCATTTTTTACCACTAGATTCCCTCTATTTCCTTTGGAATCTATGGGTCTCTCTATTTTTTTTCATTTAAAAACTCTTATTAGCTCTTCTCACTTTCACTATAGTTAAGAAAATACTCTTTAAAATAAGCAAAGTTTATTGGCTATTTCCTATTTCTCTCCTCAATTGTGGCATAAGCTCTTTTTAATATATATATATAAACTTGATCAATAATATTTGTATAACAAGATTCTTAGAAAATCTGTCTACTTCATCTTGCACTATCATTTTGATCTTCTACCCATTATAATGTCTAACACAAAGTAATTAATCCCCTCTAAACTCCTCCAGTGTATATATAATCTAGGTTAAGTAAAAAGGGTACAATAATTCATTTTCATCATACAATTTTTATTTTCATGGTTAATAATAATATATCACTTCCATTTCTATTCAAATCTAAATTATATTCATATTAATAACTAAAAAAAGTAAAACTAAATGGAAAGTATCAAATGTGTTGTGTAAAATTTTGAAAACTTCACAATGTTCAACTTGATTCTACCTCTCGTTTCTTCCATACTTCGCATATTCATACTTCACTTCACCTAATACTCTCAAACCCATTCTAAACCTTATCCTTAAGGTTTAAAAATTAAGTCGAGTTTCTAAGAAAAATAAAAATACCTCATGAAGCATAAATGAATAACTAAATAACATAAGAATGAATTGATTAAGTAAATACAATTTAAATATTTTCAAGCATCATTAAATAGAGTTGAGCACATCAACTCAAAACATTGTATCAAATGTTAACATACCAAAGCGATTGTATCAAAGTATCATATATACCACACCATTCAAATCATAAGATTACAAAAATAGACCTTGCAATAATAACACTCAGGAAAAGATTACATAGAGAAGAATAAAAATCTCAGAACTACCGTCAAGACGCCTCATCATCACCATTATCCCCATGATCAAGCTGTTGAGACTAGTAGCTCACTTCAGGATCATGTAAGGTGTAGTCTACTCCATTCACTGGGTTATCTTCTTTAAAGACTCCATGGTTGGACATCCTCAACTAGAGTGATAGAATGTGAATGCTGGCTCCCCTGCCTTGCATCCTCCTGGTCCTGCGTGGCTGGGATTGATGCTTCTGGCAATCTCGCATTGGTTCAGGAACATGAACTCTTGATGTCTCAGAGTTCTCATCTGAATACGTAAGATTAACCCCATCATGGCCATTTCCATTTCCTCCGTATACATGGCAGTGAAGTCCTTTACAGGTGGCTCTAGGCTCTAGTTCGTGTGCTCATTGTATGCGTCATCATGCAATCCATCCGAATTCCTTTAGTTTTCTACCCTTAATCTTTTTCTCGCCGTGGTATCTTTTTTTGTGTGGTGTTCTTTTCTTGTTCCTCCTTTGAGTCAGCATATCTCAACACCTTCTTAGTTTTCTCAATGACTTCATCGGTTATGGTTCTCTCTGAGAAAACCTATAATCCTACTCCTCTCATCGGAATGCGGACTTGCTCGCAAAATTCTATAATCATTAAGGGAAAATGCAGTCATTCGTTCTTCTTAATGGTCATGGCTTTCCTAATCGAGTTATAAATTATCTTGCCAACATCGATATACCTAATCCCTTGGACTATGTAGTATAAAAGATTTGCCCCATAGTTCATTATGTCGTAGTTTTGTAAACTAGGCTGTAGGCTCACGTTCAAGAAAAAGCTCCAAGCTTTGGTTGGTTTCCTAAAGTATTTGGATTGTATGTGTTTCGGGTACCCATAAGAATCATAATGGAAACGATCCTCCAAAATAGCTTTTAAAAAATTGCTAATGGTCTCGTGGGGAAATCCATTTCTATATATATATTCAGGTTTTGAGTACTCGTCATTTTGTCTCAAATGAACTTCCGCTAAACAATTATACCAATTTATTCCTTAAAGTGAGTAGTCCATTGGTCTTCCTCGGATCATAACTACTGTTTTATTTTCATCTATGCACTCATTTGCATAGAACTCTCACACTAAAATTGCGTCCCATTTCAATCAAGGACCCAACGTCGTTATCGACGTAGTAATTCCGAGTTAATAATCCCCAATTCTTTTCCCTTATTATGTTTAGGATCCTAGGCCTATACTTAACTTCTTTTTTCACATTGACACCCCTCTCTGATATAATCTTTCTATTTTTGCTAATGTTGCTATTCATCCTAGCGATAGCTTTAGCATTTATAAATTTTAGGCATATAAAGAAATAGTGGGTGTCACCTCAATCTCTTCCTTTCCCTCCCACTCATAGTTAAAACTTAAAGGTGGAGAAGGTTCTGTAGGTGTTCTAGTTCGAGGGTTTTTCACCAAAATTCTCATAGGCCTAATTAGTTTTGGTGGAGCTTTGGATTCTCGCTTGAGTTTCTATACTAGTTGTTCCTTTCCCTTCTCCTCTCGAGAGCTTGTACCTCTACCCCGGCTGTTGTTCAACTTTCAAAACTCACAAGTTTAAAAACTAAAGGAACCTCTAAATGATAGAAACAACGTTGTTAGAAATAGTTCGGTAAATTTTAAGACTTTATTTTAAAAGGGAAAATCTATTTGGAAAGCTGGTTTGAAATTCGTTGTAAATGTAAAATAAAATTGGCATTAAAGTGATAACTAAAATATAAACTTGAAAATCGATTTTCTTAATATCGTGAAGCAATTAGGTGACAAATTGTATTTTTTCAAAAATATAGCAACTTAAATTGAAATAAAACTATAACCGAACCCCAAAACTAATTTTAAATGCGTTTTGTAAACCGTTTGCAAATATGTATAGATATAGTAAAAATTATGAAATTGTTGAATTTTTAAATCAATGATTGATGAAGTCCAAGAATTAGCTTGCAAATTCTTGAAAAAATATGATGGACAGATATGACAGGATGTCATTTTGGTAATTTCGGTGAAGTTCGGGCGTTTGAGTTTCGGCGTTCCGGGGGCATGGGTTGATTGTCGTTTTTATTGCCGTTTGCGACATTTGTTTATATTTTTCGTCTAGTTTCCAGTTTAGGGCTTTTAGGGTTTTTTGGACTTTTTACTATTTTTGGCAAATTTTAGGGTTTCGCTATTTAAGCGACCTATTGGATGTAATTCGCAGTTTTTTTGCTTGAATAAAAGAATTTTCGAACTTTGGCTTAAGTTCTGACCTAGATCGAGTTGTTTGTGGATTCGTTCAACTGGTTTAGAAGATCTCCGCTGCGTTAGTTGGTATTAGAGGTGATTTTGTGTGATTTTGTGTGGGTGATTTTGTGTGGAGTTTGAAGTGGGTGATTTTGTGTGGGCAGTTCTCACTAAAGACCGGTTCTCTGTGGGTGATTACAACAAATTGTCAGTTCGGAAGATTGGTCATGTGGAGGTTCTTGAGAAAATTAATCCTAATGCTTACAGATTGAGGTTGCCAAGTCACATTCGCACGGCTGATGTATTTAATGTCAAACATCTTGTACCCTATTATGGGGATACGTCTGATGATGACAATTCGAGGGCAAATACTGTCCACCCTGGGGAGAATGATGAAGTCCAAGAATTAGCTTGCAAATTCTTGGAAAAATATGATGGACAGATATGACAGGTTGGCATTTTGGTAATTTCGGTGAAGTTCGGGCGTTTGATTTTCGGCGTTCCGGGGGCATGGGTTGATTGTCGTTTTTATTGCCGTTTGCGGCATTTGTTTATATTTTTCGTCTAGTTTCCAGTTTAGGGCTTTTAGGGTTTTTTGGACTTTTTACTATTTTTGGCAAATTTTAGGGTTTCGCTATTTAAGCGACCGATTGGATGTAATTCGCAGTTTTTTTGCTTGAATAAAAGAATTTTCAAACTTTGGCTTAAGTTCTGACCTAGATCGAGTTGTTCGTGGATTCGTTAAACTGGTTTAGAAGATCTTCACTGCGTCAATGATCAATTTGATCATCATTCTTAGTTTATTGGAATCAATAAAACCATTTATGCAAGACAATTGATTAAATTCCAACAAAACGATTTCGAAAAATACCGAAAAATTTGTGAAAATATTTTGAATCAAAATTTATTAAAGTGAAGAGCTCGGGTTGATGTAATTACCTTCTTGTGAGTGAATCTCTCAAGATTGAAGCTCTTGAACTCCTCTAGATCCTTCCTTCAAGCTCTAAGTCGAAATTTCAGGAAACCCTAGCTTGGCTTAATACCCCTAAAATCAAAATTTTTGGTTGGAATAAGACTAGGTTAAGGTGAGAATCACTTAAATACAAATGGATTGAGCTTAGAATGGTTGAATGTAGGTAAGAAGTTGGAATTTTTGGGAAAGGGTGCAGTGGTTTGCTAATGTGAATGATTTTGTATGTATGGAGATTTGAGGTTTTGGTTTAAAGAAAATCGTGTGTTGTTGTTTTCGCTGATTTAAGCAACGATTCTCATGTCTGGGTGAATCGATGGGAACAACCAAACTCCAAATTTTCTCTAAATTTTCATATGTACTGCTACTGATATTGCCAGCGATTTCTAGTGTTAATACAAATTGTAGGGAATCACTAGGCTAATTTTACTGTCTTTGCAATTTATCTTATATTAACTTATTCATCATTTATGAGAACTCGTATTAAGGTAGAATTGACTAAAAAGTCAAAAGTTTGAGTGGGACATGTATCTAACTATAACAACCCATATTTCTAATTCATTAATTAATCGCTAATCATGAATTATAGGTGGTCCAAACCCGACCAAGAGTTGCGATAAGTCGATGTGATCATATATATATATATAAATTGTTTTTGATGTGCCTACTGTGATGTTATGTATATCATTATACATGTGGTGTAAGATTAAATTTCTTTATATTGTCGAAGTTGCGAGTGTGAGTTTGCCTTAGAACGTATGAAATGTACTTCGATTTGCATGACAGAGAGTGAGTGGGCGCAACACTATTGACGAGACCGATTAGAAAGAGAAACCAAAAGGAAATTATCGGGTCTGAGATGAATATGAAGAATTAGTTGAGATTTTGTAACGCGTAGTTTCTCAAAAAACGTGTCAAGATAGGCAGAGACTCAGACAACAAGAAAGTGATTAATTTAAATAAGTCGAGGTTGAAGTAGTAAGGATTGGAGGTAAAAAAATTGAGGTGATATTGTGGTTGGGTGTAGTTTAAAAGTTGGGGTGAACAAATATGTGAGTGACACGTGGCACAAAATTCAAACAAGAAAAGTAAAAAAGTTACTCTCATACTCAACCATTCAATTTTTGACGCATCATCACTTTTTCCCAATCAACTTTCACATCAACCTCTATTTTTTTGTCTCCTCATTAAAACACACACTCTCTCTTTCCCTCTATCTCTTTCTAGCTGTGCTCTCTCGCTATCTCTCACTTTCATCTCCAAACCAAAAAAAAAAAGAAATTTCTAATTCTTCACTCCTTTCACCTTGGTCTTCTTCCTCATCCATCCATCTCCATTGAAGTCGGCTCCTCCCCTCTTTTTGGAGCTCACGTCCTCCCTCGGCGTCCCTTACCCACGACATCCCTCTTGTATTCGACATACCTTTTTGGTGTCCATCTCGTGGCCTCCTTCTCGCTCCTGCTCCCCCTCTCTCGGCCTCTGTTCATGGCCTTCTCGCGACGACCTACACATAGCCTAGGTAAGTGGGTTGTTTGAGCATTTTGATGAATATGACGGGGTGTGACAAGTGTAATATGGGGTGAGTTTAGTGTATTGTGTGTGCATCGGGATGCATGTCATACCGTAATTGTAACACTTATGGGATTATCTTAAGATTCGTACTGGATTAGTGACGATTTAAAACCACCTCGAGATACGTGTTAAAGTGTTGGGTGTAGATAGATTTTTGAGATGCACGCTTAAATCGTAGGCATCTCGAGACTGCCTCGAGATGCGTGCTAGTTTTTTAAAATAAAAAATCAAATTACATGTAAAAAAAAATGTATATATTTATATGTAAATATGTGTATATAAATAAACGTGTGTGTATATATATCTATATATCTATTTATATAATGTATATATGATATATACAAACATAGGTATATGATAAACATTTTATATATATAATGTGATCTTTTAAAAGAAATATAAATAAAAATTATATAATCAATTGGTAAGAAAGCATAAATGCCAAATATGAGAAAATTGGTCGAGCTGAGACTTAGCTAATGTGGTCCGACCCAAGACGCGATCAATGTGGTCACGAACTCAAGAAAATTCCTTATTTTTTAGAAATTGCAGCAAATAGAATGAAAACAGAACTAAATAAATAATTATCAAAAACGAGAATTGTCTCGATAAGCATGCAACAATTGAAGCATATTGAGATCAACCTCGTAATGCATGCGTGACTTAAATAAAATTTGAATGAATCTTAAAAATGATAATTATTAAAGACATTTGAATGCATTAGGGAGATTGGACGCGCTGGAAGTGGAACGGTAGTTAGGATTCGACATTCGGGTAAGGTATTGAAGTGATTGGAGATGAGTAAACCAGTAAGGAACTTAATATTAATTCTTTTGATTTCCTTGCATAGTCTGATGGAAATGATACCAATTATTGGACTCTACTTCCCTATCGAGTGACCTAAGGGTCTAAAGTGGTCAAATTGAGGCATTGTTTACTCGTGGGATGAACATCTGAGTTGCACTCGTAGCTTATAAACAAGACTGAATCCTTTGAGTGAGCATCCGCCATGTGTCGTGGCTCTTCACAGGACTTTAAGGATTCCATTACGGCTGAGCATCCAATTGTGATTGTGGCTCCCTTTGAAATATTCTCGTGCTGCGGCTCAAGTGAGGCGACCGTGTCGAACGGATTTGGTGCGGTTCAAGCGGACTTGGTCCCGCCCTATTAGTATTTGATGCTTGCATGTCTTAAGTAGCTTTGAACTCACATGTAGAGTGTCAAGACCAGTCAGACACTTATCTTTTGCTTCCGGGTCACTTGGTCTCTATCATTGGCCATTGTAATTTGTCTATCATGCACTTTATTGTACTTTTCAGCTTCGTCCTTTCTTGCATGATTTATAGAATCACATATTATTTGATCTGAATTAGTGTTAAACTTCTTCTGGATTTACTCATTAGGACTTTCTTCGTTTTTGGTGACAATTACAGGCATAATCTTAAGCTCAAAATCATTGATACGCGACATACGTAAGTCATTTAATGTATCTATATTGCATTTATTATATTTTATAAGTGGGTAGTTGGGTTGAGAGATACATGTATTTCCCTTATTCACTATAATTTGTACATTGTATCTACTGTACGGGGTTTCCACATCCCAGCTTCCATACTTAAAATTCGTTGTGTATTTAATTCATTTGTTATCGAGTTTTTGTCGTATTTAAATTCTGCTGCATATGATTTCATATATATATATATATATATATTATATATATTCTGTTGTGTGGATTATCAGTACTGAAGACTGGTTTGTGAGGCTGACTAGGCCTTTATTAACTCCAAACTGGTTTACCAGGAGTTAATGTAGGCTAGTGTCGGGCAGTGCCCAATTTGTTGGGTTGGTGCCGTCACAACTAAATACTTCATTAACTAAATAAATAAACAAAATATAAATAAGCAAGTAAATAATGTGACTTTCATAAAGGCCATATAAGCAAAAATAACTTGATCACTTCCCTTCAATTGAAATTACCTCGCAATCTAAATTCTGAAAGTATTTCCAATTCAAGAGTAAAAAAGAGAGAATAAAAACATACTAAACTAAGCTAAACTAAAATTCCTAATAAAATTGAATAAACGTAAGATAAAATTAAAATATGGGTTGCTTCCCATATAACACTTTTGTTTATTTTCATTTGCTCGACTTAACCCATCTAGAATTAGGTTGAATCTCTAAACTTGAATTAAGAATTATACACTCTAGTGCCATTCTAGAGAGAGTGCTCGACCATAATTGTTAGAGTGATTGTTTTGTTATGAATATCAATAATAACTTGAGTAGTGGCTAAGAAAGGTCATTGTAATATTAAAGGAATATCTTCATTGATAAAATGTAGCATTATTAAAAAGTCTGTGAATACGATATTGTTGTCAACTCAAACTGGAACATTCATGACCACCCCTATTGGTTGAATTAAAGTTCTATCCGGTAAAGAGAATCATTCAGAAGCAAGTGAATTCAACTCCAATTGAGTATGTAGAAAGAAATGTTTGGGCATGAGATTTGCATTAGAGTTTGTATCACATTGAGCTCTGAATTACCAAGCCCATTTGAATTTTATTTGCAAGTGTATACCTCTAGGATTATTAAACTTTACAGGACACAAGTCCAACTTTTTTTTCTTATTGTACTTGGATCTAGAAATTTTCGTCTTGCTAATGCGTTACCATTCTCTGGTTGCTTAGCTCTCCATTTTTTAGTTACTTTCTTTTCTTTTGAAGTGTCTTCAAATTTTTCTTTCTTTTGAATCCCTTTATCAGTTTCCATTGTTACTGCATTAGTTGCATAAGTTTCAGCATTAGTTATCATAATAGTTTAAGTCTAAAAATTCATTATCAACTATTTTTGTCAAATAATTCAACATATTCTTCATAAACGTCAGAGTTGTGTTCATTATTTATCTCAAATTTGACAATCTTATATTCAGACTCCATAGATATTATTCCTTTAGAAATATCTAACTTTGTTCTAGCCGTCTTTAGAAAAGGTGTACCTAATAGTAGACGCAAAGGATTGAGTGATGTTGAATATCCCATTTCTATGACATAAAAATCAGTTGAAAATAATAAATCATGTATTTGTACTAGATATCTTCTAATAATCCTTACGTTTAATAATAATATTGTTTGCTAGAGTAATATTAATAGGCGTATTAGCTAACTATCATATTTTCAATACTTCATAAAGTTTAAGTGACATAACGTTAATTGACGCTCTAATATCTTACATAGCAAATTCAATAAAAGAATTGCCTATTGTGATTGGTATGACATACGTTGAGTCGAAACATTTATCAGGCAGTCCCTTTTAAAACTCATATAATTCTTTAGCAACTTCATCATTAGTTTATTCCTTAAAATTTCATTAATTTCTAATTTCTTAAATGGATTAGATAATTTTTCTTTAGGTTCTTCCTCCATAACATTTGCTAATCGTTGTGGAACGGTAGAATTGGAATGCATATCTTCATTCAACTTATGAATATCATTTACTTTGTCTTGGTTAACTAATTCAAAATGTTGTAAAGATTTTTCATAGGCTTCTACTTTGGCTAAATACCATGAATATAGCATTTCGGGGAAATGTGTTTATTTCAATTACTCAACCATCTATTTTCTAGTGTGAATGACATTTGCCATCATCTATTCTTCGTGTTCTATCGTTTAAGGTATTTTAGTTTTCTTTTTACCGCTTTTTGATGTCTTATCTTGTGTATTTGTTTCATTTTCATTTTCACAAAATAAAGCATTGATTTGTGCTTGATTAGTATTATTTGTAGTTTGAGTGGTTACTTTAGTTTGATTACTTAACTTGTTGATTTGTAGAGTCATTTGACTTAATTGAATTTTCAGCTCGTTAATATATGTATCGGTTTTAATTTAGTTTTGAGAAATTTGCTCAAAGTTTTGGTGACTTTAGGTAATAAAATTATGTAATATTCGCTCTAAATTTGGTTGCGTAGGTTGAACAATTTGCTGAGGATATTACATTTGTGTAGGTTGTGTTGGTGCTCTCGGTCTATAAGTGGTATAATTTTGATTTTGTGGACTGTAGCTAAGATTGAATATGGTTTTTCATTGTAATAATTGTCGTTATTATATTGGTATCTAAGAGGACCACATGTTGATGTCTTCTTTGTTTTCTTTTTGTAAGGTAGGACTTGCATCCGTAGTATGTGTAACTTCATTAAAAAAATCAGATGGTTTAACTTGATTTGATTATTCTTTTAATAGTAGCTTAACCATGTTAGATAATTCTTCAACTTTTTCGTCAAATTTGTTACTTATTTGATTATTAACCTCATAAACTTTCTTTCTCGATGTATCGGTCTTTTCACCATATAGTTTAGATTGTTTGGTCATCTTATTAATATATTCTTTTGCTAGAGTTTATGTAACATCGAATAATGATCCACCAGATATTGTATCTAATAGTCTTTGTTCAAAAATGATTTAATCCTTCAAATAAGTATTATAATAAAGCTCTTTGTATGTATCTCTGTTGTGGACAAGATTAAATCAATATTTGAAATCTATCCCAAAATTCATTAAAATTTTTATCATATTTTATTTTCACGCATGTGATTTGTTTTCTATAAGTACTAGTTTTTCTTGCAGACGTATATTGATGTAGAAAAACTTCTAACATTTGAGCCCATGTGGTTATCGAATCTTAAGGAAGATAAAACAACTAATCTTGTGCTTGATCTTTCAATACAAAAGAAAAAGCTTTAAGTTTGACTTGTTGTAACATGCGATCTTTAAGTTCCACCCCATTGACTTTGTGTTGATATTCCCTTATAAACTTTTGGTGGTATTCATTATCCTTCCCATAAAAGTTAAATAGAGCACTAATGAATCTAGATCTAAGTTCAAATTTGGGAAATCCCTAAGGATAGGTAATACTCATTGATAAGTAGTGATATTTTGATTAGCTTGCCTAAAAGTAAGTTCTCTATTTTTTATTGTTATTAATATTAAAATTATTACTGGCTTCCATTGTTGTAGGTTGGTGTTCTCTACGTTGTTATTGTCTCAAGTTACAATTAAATGTCATATCTACCTCAAGATCAAACAAATGTAAAGATCCCATGGAATTAGAACGATGAAGTAGATAGACCATACAATGCTTAAAACTCCTAAGAAATTGTTTTTAAATCCTTGGCAACGACGCCAAAATTTTCACATGTTCGGCATGTACAATAATTTCTCCTCTAAATTATACTTTAAATATTTTGTAGTAATGTTATGTGGGAATCGTCTCCACAAGGATTTATCAAACTTCTCTAGGAAAAAAGACTTTTAAAGGTTTTTATTATTTTTACTTTACTTTAAATATTCAAAAACAATAATTATACTAAATAATAATTAACTATAACGTAATAATAAGTAACTAACTATATTATCTTAACTAACATAATCCAAATTCACGATCGACAAAAAAAATCAATTCAATAATAAATAAATATCTAAACAAGCATCCAGAACAACGAAACGTAAACCCATGTTGCATTCCAAACCTGTTACTTTTACCATATAGTTATGGGCATACTTTATAATGTATCATAGATCATTAAACTTAACAACCTTTCATTGAACTCAACAACCTTTAGCCTGCCATTTGTTCTCCTTATACTAGTGGAAAAGCCATGTTTTAATTTTATTGAGCTAACCCATTTGAATACACAAAGACATTAACTTTACGCAATAAAACCTCGTTACACTTTATGAAAACTTCGAACTACCAAATCTAACAACTTCGAATACCCACTTTAATATCAGATTTAGATCTCAAATTCACCTAGGTCGTCTAAATGGTGTTTGCCTTTCAAACAACCCTAGTTAATACTTTAAACTAGATATATAATCCAAATATTACAATACACATTCTAGACTATGCATGCAGTACAAAGATAATGATTAAAATCAATAGTTAATAGCTTATTAAATTAGTGAATCAAAGAATACAATTGGTTTAATGCATTAAGCACCTAATCTTCTCATCATAACTACATAGCAAAACAGATCTAGTTCACGTTTACACTTTGTTTAGATAAAGTAAGTACTCATTCATAAACAAAAATAACAATGCAATAATATAAATAAAAGGCATAGATAAAATACCTCAGGAATAAAATACTTTAAATCTTCAAATCGTGTCCAAAAGCGAAGAACAATAAGCAATAACTAAAACAATAACTAAAACAATAAAGAATGGTTCCTAGAGCAATGTAATATTAATCTAAGCACTCAATTGCAACTAACTTCGTAAGCCTAAGTTTGTATTTATAATATTCTTGGTAGTAAACATCCCAAACCAACTCAAACAACTCATAGTTATCTTAAATTCTCGAAATCTACTCTTGCAAATCCTAGCGATTTATTTGTGAGAGGAATCATTGGAAAATTCGTAATTCTGGAGTCCCTAGTTTCATTGATTTAGCTACCCAATCCGAGTCCTTTAGAATCACCGAGAATCATTAGTGTTAAAACCCAGTGTTTCATTACTTTCTTGGTGATGATTCTTTGTAAACTCTTTCCACTTGATTAATTACTTCATAATCTTCCTTTTTTCAGTTATTTCTTCATATTCTCCATTTATAACCTGAAATAAAGAAAATAAGAGAAAACCTTATCTAATATAGTCTTTTACATCTAAAATCATCTTAAAATGTACTATAAAACATGTATAATTTTTGACTTGTCAGTTTTAACAACTTATGACAGCGTGATTCCTCCAACTTACTGCGAACTAATTCAAGTTACTTCCAACAACTCAATCATGAACTAGGGACTTAGCCAAGTCATTTCAACACAGTCCATTTTCCAAATTTATCAAATTGTGAGGTGTGGGCACTTCTGATAGTTTAAATTTTTACCTGAACACTCTACGACCGCGGGCTTAAAGTCACTTCTAACGATTTAAGAAGATTTCCTAAAAAGTCACTTATCCTCAAATCACCAGATCTATAATTGACATGCCCTTTTTTGTCATCGTAGAGAGCCTAAACCTATTGACAACCACCTAGAATGTCACTAAACTCCTTACACATTTTGTGCTCCGTCTCGTAACTAATAATTTATGACCTTTGAAGATGACGACTCACACGTGCTAAGCTTGAGGGGCTTTTCCAAAAGTGGGGGACATTTACATTTTATTTCACAAAATAGGGTAGTTTACTTTTTATTTTCAAATCTAGGTGATAACACCTTATGAGAAGACATTATATCACATGACTAGGCTTCATGGGTGTGAGGTGGCGGTGAGGTGGCGTTGAGTTGGCGAGACAATTTGTATAGATAGCTCCTTTTGAAAATGAGCTATCTATACAAAACTATACTTTCTACTGATAACTCCTTTTGAAAAGGAGCTATCAATACAAATTTTTTTCCCCATCACCGCCACGTGCATATGGAGATGGACGACCCGCGCCACTCGCGTATCTTGAGGTAGACAACCAATGTAAACAATGCGCACGCATATCGACGTGGATAACCCATGCAAACGTGACCCATGTATGCCAAGGTGGAGATTTAATGCAAATGGCAGGCACGTCTATCGAGGTGGTCGACCCATGCAACCACGTGCAACTCATGCAAAAGTCACGCACGTGTCTCGAGGTGATAAAGACAATGTAAACATCGCACACGTATTGCGAGGCGGACAACCCGTACAACCCGTGCAACCCATAAGCGCTATTCGGTCGGCTCATGTTCACGCGGTCATTATACGTGGGCTGTGTTACACAGATAGGGCATTTTCAAAAGGCGCTATCCGTGTAAGACAATCCACGTAGGACCGTCCACGACAGTGAAAAAAATCTACCCAACTAATAGCGCCTTTTGGAAAGGCGACAGCATAGTTTTTGAATAAAAAGAAAACCACACTTATTTTCCTCATTTAAGGAGGAAGGTAATGTACTTTTGTAATTTTTTCTCATAAATTAGTGACAAAATATCAAAAATCTGAAGTTGACACTTCCAAGCTACGGAAAGTACATTTGCACACAAGTAGTTGCAGTACTCCCAAATAGTTACTGCTAAAATGTATAATAAAACAACTAACCATATATTATAGTTCTATATAGGCCTTGGGGCAATCAACTCAAAATTATAGATTGCATAGGCCAAGACTCCATAGGATCCTGTACAATAGATATTACTTTTAACCCCAAAAATTGCAAGTAAATGAATGTGTATAAACAAATTACAAAAACACCTAACTTGGTAAAGCTCTGCCCTAGCCATACTCACATTGAAGTCCCTTTCTTTATATTCTTTCATATGATTCGGCTTGAGATTTTTCTTCAATTAAATGATTATAATATCAATAAGATTGATTAAATTTATTGATTAAGCACCGAACTTTAAGTCAATCACTTCAAGAACTTGGATACCGTACCCTAGACTCTTAAAATTAGTACTTAAAATTGCCGAAAATAAATAAGTCAAGCACCAACCAACTTGGAGGTCAATGAACCAAACCTTGGTTTCATGCATTGGTTAGGACCTAGGTAGCTACTAGTTGTTTAATTAATTGAAGTTCTTTAAGGTTATAAGTTTGAATCTTCTAATTTTTCGAGATATATATATATCTTTCACAATGAAGAGTTTCTTTTATGGAATATTCAAGAGTAATCAAAGATACCGCAATATAATAATATGGAAAACATGATAAATAAGTTTATTCCATGAGAAGGTTGTATACATCAAGTTCGTTCACCCAAAATATAAGATGAAACAAATCACCATGACATCAAGAAAACTCATCATGCATGTCTATTACGACGGTTACGTTGACGTTGTTGCTCGATGATGCAAACCGGATGTACTCTATGTCTAGTTGGACGATGTGTTTGTACATCCGGTTGAGGTTGTTGAGGTTGCTGGTCTTGCATTGAATGGCGTCGAGTAGATTGATGTTCTTCCTCTGGTGCTTCACTCGACTCACCTCTGCTACTGATGCTCCCAAAAATAGGAGGTTGAACCATCCCAAAATACTGGCTTCCTCGTATGCGGTTGGGGGAAAGGAACATGAGGTTGCGCATGGTCAACAAGTTCATGAATGAGCCATCTCCACTATATGGCATATTGTAATTATAACATGGTGGAGTATATGGACTCGGCATGTATTGAGGCAATGACGGATACATTTGATGTCTAGGCATTCCATGGTCCACATATGAAGACGACGGCCTGGGTGCGTAAGGATCAAAATGGTAACGAGGAAGAATCACGATCGGCGGCCTGGGTACAAACATTTGAGGTTCTGGTTGCATTGTGGACGATGCAGGAACGTACCCATGAGAAGAATGAGTTGGTGGGGATGATCGTTGGCTACTCTCGCCAACAGTCTCTGTTCTACTTGCTCTCGGACGAGATGAACGTGCTGGAAGAGACCCCATGACTTCAACATATGGTTGCCATACCACATCATCCTCATGCCTTTGCGAGTCGAGTGCATCACGGTAAGCCGATACGACGTGCGTCGCACTTTGTGTAACCGAAAATGCATCGAGCCATCTGTGTAGAAAACAATAAGTTAAGAAAAATGAAATTGGACTAGATTTTTTAGCAAATTAAGAAAAAATAATTGTATTACCTGTGTCCCAGTGGAACGTCCATAAGCATCTGTTCTCAATCCACTGTTCGCGGTTGAACTCTAGAAACACCCAGGCGCCGCGGTGCTATGAATGGAAATCTGTCCCATGCCCATAGTTGTACAAGAATTGACGCGCCTGCAACTTCATGTGCCCCTGCGCGAGATCCGCGACACAACTCCCTGTACAAATAAGCCAAACATGCACTCCCCCAACTATATTGTCCAACTACTTGGAAATCCTCCAGCAATTGTAGGAACATCAAATGTACGAATCAATTGGACTTGTCGGCGAAAAGACAACCATCGATAAGTTGTAGTATGTACGATCGAAGATAACCTTGCACCGACTCCTCATCGCTATCATCATCTATAGCTGGTACGTTACGTTCAAGCCATTCGACTTTAAGTTTACAACCAATTACGTCATCTCCCCCAAGAGTTCGACCAAGTAGCCTTTCGCACGCATCAGCATAGTCTGTATTTGTCGTTCCCATCACAGACATACCATTGATAGGTAAGCTGAGCTGTACTTGCACGTCCTGTAGTGTAATTGTGCACTCCCCATAATGCATGTGAAATGTATGCGTCTCAGGGCGCCATCTCTCTACGAATGCAGTAATCAAAGCCCAATCAAGGCTAAAAAATGCTACGCGCGAAATCCCATAGTCTGGAACGAAGATATGGGATCATCCTCCAATGATACTGCACCGTTCGATCAACGACCCCACGTCTTTGACGTACACGCATTGTTTCGTACACCTTATAATTGATAATGTATTAATCTATATTTTTGATACGTTATTGCTGTAAATTTGACGTATACATGTAAAAAAGTTTACCTCACCTCTCCAGGTTCGCGATGATCTGTGTGTAGATTGAAGTTGCAAAAGTGATGGACCTGAAGGACCTGGATCCATTGTTGTACAACTACAAATGAATGTTATAAAAAGAATTAGAGTGTTGTTCGAAACCAAACGATAACTCTTTCATATATGTTCACACAAAAACAAATGCGTAAATGCTCAAAAGCAACATAGGTACGAACTTAAGTTATTTCATACATTATACAAAATCGACTATAGGTTTTCATTGGAAGGTTGAGGTCTGCTTGGACAATTTTTTTTGTTATGTCCCTCTAAACGACAAATACCACACCGGTTCTTCCTAGTTGGGACTCGTTCACGGTCTTTATTTGGACATGTTGTTCTTCTATGTCCTTCTTCATGACATATGCCACATCGCAAAGGCCTTTGGACATTAGGAAGATCCATCTCGTTATGTCTTCGCGATCCCTTAGGTCTCCCTCGGCCACGTCTGCACCTTGGGTCGGGTATGATCTTCGTCCCAAAAGTCGGCCAATACTTCTCATTTGGGATGGCCTTGAAATTGTAGGAGTAGCATTGTGTGTACACATCTATCCTATAGTATGGCTCGATGAACTGCGCGTAGCTCACTCGAATAAACGCACATGCAGCTAACACGTGTAAGCAAGGGAAACCAAAGGATTGCCATTTATTACAACTGCACACCCGGTCCTTTAGGATGACGACTTGGGTGTTGTTGCCTTCATGCATGCGATCTCCATGTCTTCCAATCTGCACTTCGAACTCACCAATGTCTCGATTGATCAACGTGACTTGATGCCTCCTTGCGGATTTTTCATTTTTCGTGAGTTTGTCCATGACATATTTCGTGTACGATTGTCCGTTTGAGATTGCTTCATTGATTTCCTGGTTGCGTTGATCGTGGTATGTCACCAATATGTAGTAAATCATCTGAGTCAACGCTGTTATTGGCAAGAATCGAGCCCCCTTCAATACACCGTTAAACCACTCTGCAATTGACGATGACATTCGGGTAAGTAATATTGGTTCGGCGATAACTGTGTGTATTTGAGTGCAAAACATAAATTGTATTTCGTACATACCAACACCATTAAAATTCATCCATCCGTACCGCATGCCTTTGTCGTGCGATTGAGTCCAAAGTTCTTTGGGGATGGCATTGACATATTGCAGACATTGAGGCGTTCGTGATGATAAGTATGCAAAACGCTCCATGCACGCATTAAATTTTCGTTCTTGATGTTGAACAACTGCTCGACCAAGGAGTACTTTCAAGGTCATTTTTGAACTGGGTGCCGAAATTACTAAGCAAGTGTCGCAAGCAATAACGGTGGTACCTTTTTGGGGGACAAAAGCCGTTGCTTGGGGTGTTGACAGCCTCTAAAATGCCAGGGTGACGATCAGAAATAATGCAAACTCTTTCTCTATTTGTCACGTGTTTGCGCAACATCCGCAAAAACCACCCCCACGAATCAGTTGATACGGTTTCTGCAATGGCAAATGCAACTGGTAATATGTGTCCATTGCCATCAACAGAGATCGTAATCATTAGCTTCCCACTGTATTTGCCATATAAGAATGTCGCGTCAATCTGAAGCAGAGGCCTGCAAAACTTGAAAGCATGTATTGAAGCTTCAAATGCAAAAAACACACGATGAAATTGAGGAGACGCAGTTCTTATTTCATTAGCATGCCATTGTCTATGTGACCACTCGATTCTTGTCCCTGGACTCTTACTCCTCACAGCCGCCAACCATCTTGGTAATAAAGCGTACGATTCATCCCAATCTCCAAATGCACAATGCAATTGCTTTCCTTTTGGCATCCCACATTCGCTTGTAGTTGACTTCGTGTCCATATTTTCCCTTAATTATTTGTACTAATGCTTTGATCGTGATACCTTGATCGCTGTTGACGACGCTTTGGATCTCTCGCGCAATCATGTTGGCGTCAAGTTGGGCATGACCGCGTTCTACGTCGGGATTAATACACGTGTGCGGTACGTCTAACTTTGTTATCTCCCATAATAGTGTTTTCTTTCGCAAACAAGCACGAAGACGCCACATACACCCGTGTTGCGCACTTCTGCACTTAATCGCCCACGTAGTTGTAGTCGATTCCATCACATGGAATTGACAATGTCTATTAACATGCCACACTTTAACGACATGTTGTAAGTCTTTTTTATTGTCAAAGTACATCCCTATCTCCAAATCGAAGTTAGACATGTCCCCCCGAGTTTGCTGATGGGAATGTTGGGTCGCAGTTGAATTAGCCACCTCCCAATCGATTTCGTTATATACCGGTGTTAGTTGGTGAACTTCATCATCACTTGCTTCCTCCAACAAAATCTCTTCATCGATAGCAAATTGCTCTTCATCTTCCACATTCTCCGCACCCGGAGGTTCATATCTTGGATCATCCGTGCAAACATTAACGTTATCCCAAACGACAGCTGCTGGAGCCTCTTCGTTGGGACGTATGTCCTCATCAGTTTCATTATTGGCGTCGTCGTTATCTTCATCGTCATTAGAGGCATTAATATCTTCATGTAATGGACTAACAAACCACTCTTCCACGACCTCACCCTGTGGGGATTGCATATACAACCTTTCCATCATTAATGCTGCGTCTGGCGTGCCGTCACGTTCATCACGAACTTGCGTATGAATCGTACGATTTTGAACTGAGTCGATTGACTCAAATGTCAAATAGATATCTACTTTGCAGCTTATTGGTAAATTGGCCACCGTCTCCCACATCAAGTCGACGTGTGTCGTATCATGCAACAACACAGGAACGAAATAATGCGAGCCTTCGGGGAGGATTATCATGTGGCGATAAGTCATCTGAACTATAGTCTCCGTAGATGAGATATTGAACGCGTTACACACGTCATCCATCATTTGACGGCCACTCGTCCCAAACTTAACCATCAACACTGCTGATGGGGGTAAGCTGTACGCGATGCCATTTAACCCATTAACAATTTCACCGTACGCATAGAATAAAAAAGGGATGTTCCTATGTTCCATGACCTACATAAGTTTGCGAACATTGATGTAAAAGGGTTACACACAAATGCACAAATATGTTAAGTGAAATAGTTGACACGTGTGAGCAAGTTAAAGTGCAATCGAACTTTCTGATGTAGAAGATCGCAATATGAGCGCAACTACAAAGCATACTCATTCTTTCGCACTCACATTTTCTGTGTAATAACGATCATACCTACTGAACCATTGCACATCGAGCACGGTTTCATTTAAAAATTTAACATTTTCCGGTATATGGGGGGGATTTACACACAAGGGGAACTTTCAGATGTAGATAATCGTCTTAATGGCGCAACTACAGAGCCTACTCATTCCTCTGTGTGAGAGTTTCTTAATGTTTTAAACGCACTTTCCATTAAATAAACATATCAACCATTCTTCAAAAACACAATACCTATGTCACTATATATCATGTAAATCATAACAAACCTAAATAAATAATTATGAAAATACTAAATTTGTAAACTTACTATTTTCCTCCGTTTTTTTTCTTTAACGTAATATTCCTGCAATAACATTTTATTTTCGTTAGTTTAGAACACAGAGAGTATAATAAATCAACTTCAGTAAACTAAAGTAAACTAATCAAACATAACTACCCTAACTAACCAAAGTAAACCTTTACCCAAATAATGAGTCATAACCTAACCTAACCTAACTCAACTAACGAACCTAACCTAACTAACTATACTAACCTAAAATTACCGAATAACAGGACTAAAGTAAACTAATCAAACATAACTAACCTAACTAACCGTAGTAAACCTTTACCCAAATAATGAGTCTTAAACTAAACTCAAGTAACTTAACTAACTAACTTAACCTAATCTAACATAATCTAACCTAACTATGTGAACCAAACGTAACCTAACCTAACCTAACCTAACTCAACATCGTTACCTAACTCAACTATACTAACCTAAAATTGCCGAACATCAGGACTAAAGTAAACTAATCAAACATAACTAACCTAACTAACCGTAGTAAACCTTTACCCAAATAATGAGTCTTAAACTAAACTCAAGTAACTTAACTAACTAACTTAACCTAATCTAACATAATCTAACCTAACTATGTGAACCAAACGTAACCTAACCTAACCTAACCTAACTCAACACCGTTACCTAACTCAACTATACTAACCTAAAATTGCCGAACAACATAACTCAAGTAAACTAATCAAACATAACTAACCTAACTAACCGTAGTAAACCTTTACCCAATTAATGAGTCTTAAACTAAACTCAAGTAACTTAACTAACTAACTTAACCTAATCTAACATAACCTAACCTAACTATGTGAACCAAACGTAACCTAACCTAACCTAACGTAACTCAACACCGTTACCTAACTCAACTATACTAACCTCAAATTGCTGAACAACATAACTAAAGTAAACTAATCAAACATAACTACCTTAACTAATCAAACATAACTACCCTAACTATGTGAACTAAACTCAACTAACCTAACCTGACCTAACTAAGTAAACTAAATTAACTAAACTAAACTCTACTAAACTAAACTAACGAACCTAACCAAACTCAACTATACTAACCTAAACTAACCTCGACACCTAATCTAAACTAACTTAACTGACTAAACTAACTAACGTAACCAAACTAAACTAACTTAACCTAACGACCTACACCTAACTAACTAAACTAAACATCTAACCTAAACTAACTTAACTAACTAAACTAACTACCTCAACTAACTCAACTACACTAACCTCCTCCTTCTACTCCGCTCTTTGCCGCATTGCCGCTTGCGCCGGCATTGCTCCTTCCTCTTCTCGCCGCCGCCGAGCTCCTCCTCCGCATTGCACAGGGCGTTCCTTCCTCCACGTACCACTGCCGCGACTTCCTCCACGTACCACTGCCGCCGCTCCTTGCTCCGATGCCCCCACAATCCTCCTCTCTTCATTCTCCGTCGAGCGTGTGCACCGCCGCCAATCTCTATCGCAAACTCGTCCCCTCCTTCTTCCTCCCTCCGCGGTGTCTCTCTCCACGGACGTCTTCCCCCTCCCCTCCTTAAATAGCCGACGCCCCCTCCTCACAGTAATCCCGTGACCCCTACCACCCCCTACCCCGTACCCCTACCCTCCTTCTTCCCGAAACCGACGCAGAGAATATATTCTCTGCGTCGGTTTCGGGAAGAAGAAAGTTGGGTGCACAGATAGAGCCTTTTGAGAAGGCGCTATCTGCGCACCCTCTATGTCACGGGTTTGTCCGGTCCACGTGGATCCACGTGGACATGTCGACGTGGACATGTACACTGATAGCGCATTCTCAGAAGTAGCTATCAGTGTAATCCGGTCCACGTGGCGTAGATTACACAGATAACGCCTTTTCAAAAGGCGCTATCTGTGTGATTTTTGCCACCTTGCCCGAACACATGGATAACGCCTTTTGAAAAGGCGCTATCCATGTGTCCACGTCATAATGTGCCACTTAGATAACGCCTTTTCAATGGGCGACATTGCCTATTTGCCCAAAATAAAAGCATTTCACCCCTATTTTTCTCATTTAAACTACAAACATGTGTACTTTAGTAATTTTTTCTAAGTTTGATGCTAACATGAAAGTTTATTAAGGTCCTTCATCTCTCATCGAGATGATGCCTTACTATTTTTCATTAGTCTAATGTTTGAGGTCATAATGTCCTTAGTGCATTTTTGGTCACGCCCAGGTCATTTGTAGATATGCAAGAGCCTAGAGACGTTCGACCCCTTAGTATTTTCTTGAGCTCTTCCGCTTTAGATATACTCATAGACTCCTTATTCGCCAACAAATAAGTTTCATTTTTCAATCCTAAAAGGACGGTGGGCAGCTCCACCGACTTCATTGATCAAGAAAAAATTGTGTTACGTAAATGGAGTTACTCGGGCTACCGAGCCATAATAACTTCTCCAGTGCTCTCATAAGATCCAAAGGAGTCCAATCATGCTTCCCTCCAGTTCTTGAGTCATCTCAATACTTTGCTTTCATAGAGTCTACTTAATAACACATTTCTCTCACATACATCATTTGTTACCACTTATATTCTTGTAATTGTTTTAACTAACTCCCACTCATAGGGATATATAATTAGAGCAAGTTCCACATTTGATTTTGTACTTAGTAACAAACTTGTTGTATGCAACCATTCCAGGTAAACCTTTGGAATTTTTTAGGGAAGAATTACTATCTTAAGGATACATTGGGTCTAGTTTTTCATGGTTCCTACCCCAATGGATCCATTAGATTCCATGTTAACTTATTTCTAACATCATTAGATGCCTCGGTGCTTGAGTAATTTATTAACTTCCCTGCACACTCCAATAAGTAAATCCAACTATGGTTAGCTATAGTTTGAACTCACTACAATTCAAGAAGTCTATTTTCCCAAGGGTACCACCATCCCGATCTCCTCTTTTTTGTCCTTAAGTTAGGTTACACTAACGAATGCCAACTATCATACTATACATCCCGTACATGTTAGCTCATGCAAAGGTCAAGCCTAACTCACATCTTATATCTTTAAAGAAATTTCAGTGCAATTAAACTATTTATCGACTTGGCCATCACAGTATGTGAGAGACAACCATCATACATCCTAGCCTTAATAGGGCCTTGAAGTGTGTCAGTCCTTAGTTCTATAAATGCATAGAGCCTTTTTGTTTATATCAGAATAGCCTATAGTAACTAATGTAGTTACATGCATAAAATAGGGCTTGTATTTCACCTATTATCCCAAATTTCTTTGTTTCGACTTTTTCAGTACGAGTATGTTTTGGGAAATGGAAAAATAATAATAGTAGATCCTGAATTGACACATGTCATTGATCCTCATAATGTGACAACTTTGAATATCATGATCGCCACATCTTCTGTTAATATTCACTTCCGGTTTACCTTGCACAAGTGATAAGTAAATAATTAGACAATGTTTTATAGTACAATTTAAGGTGATTTTAGATGTAAAAGGCTATATTAGACTGGTTTTCTCTTATTTTTATGATTTCCTGTTATATGAAGGTTATGTGAAGAAATGGAAGAAAAAGGAGAAAAGTAAAGAATTCAATGAAGTGGAGAAAATGCATAGCGAATCTATAGCGAATCAGAGAATAAACTAGGATTTACTGCAAGCAAATTAGGATTGAATTAGGAAATTACCAAGAATCGCTACACAAATCAGTGAACCACAAAGACAAAATTATACTAATTTAGACAGACAATCACAAATAATACATGATTAAGTCACGAATCGCTAGGGTCAGTTTCAAAAATTTTGGAGAAAATCAAGGAATTTCAATTTGATTGGATATGTTCTACTTAGAATACTATATATGAATCTTATGCTTCAAAATTAATTGCATTTTATTACCTTTGATTTGTTTTAGGCTATTATCAACCATCTTTATTAGTTTTATTGAGTTTTGTTTTAGTTTTATTGTTCATTACTTATGAAGACAACTTTGAAGATTCAAGTATTTATTAATGTCTTTTATTTATTTTTATTGCAATGTTAATTATGAATATGTGTGAGTAGTCTATTAATCTAAATAAAGTCCAAAAATGAACTTAATCAATTTTGCAATGTAGTTATAATTAAGAAGGATTTGTACTTAATGTTTTAAACTTAATCATATATGTCAATTTACAGTTTTAACATATTTTTTTGTGCATTATAATCAAGAAACTAAGTATTGCATGTGTAGAATTCCCTATCCCGATTAGGGCGATATTCGACATGAAACCATAATTAAGCCCTGATACACCAAATAAACTTAACTAGAGCCAATAGCATCACCATCAGCACCTGATATATACAATTGTATATCAAATATCGACATAAAATAAATAATAAATGCCGCGAAAATAAAAATTTTTCTCAATATTTTACATGATATACAAAACCAAATGAAACCGAATAAACATTTATTATACAAAACCTCCCAGCCTTTGTGATATTATAAAATTTTACTTCAATAGAAATATATAAACAAGGGAAGAATCATTAGATCGAGCAGAAGTACAAAACTCCTAAGCCTTCTCTGTCCCACAATTGCAGTGCTCGTCAGTAATCTTGGAATATTAATTTGGGTGAGCGCTTCAACTTGCTCAGTAAGTACAAATTCACAAAGCTATCAACAATCCATATAATATTAAAGAATGAGACGCAATAGCAATATGACCAATCATAGCTAGCAAGGTATTGGAAATCATGTAATCAATATATAAACGAATACAAGTCAAACAGTTAATGACTATGACACTGTGATTTTCCCCTTTTTATAAAATTTGGGCCGATTATCCATCAACTACAGTGATACCATTATCTGACCAGCATATTGCACATATGTACTATTTTACCACTTGTCACTATCCAAATGGTTCTGTCCTAAACCCTTTAGTGAATGTGTAATCCAAGCAACATATCTTGTTAAGTACGATTTAATATATAGGTCAGGAACCAAACTCATATCCTATACAACCTATTCTCTACTCCAAGGTTTACTATCATTGATCACATTATATGCAGTTTTTCTTTTTCATGACATCATAAGCTGTTTTCCTTTTTCATGAAAACACATCACACTATCCATAGCCCCCATTAAAGTCCATAAAATATATGAACTAAATATACTACATAATCAGATAAGTTGATAAATAAATGAATCTATACCTACCACAATTAAGTTTTGTTTCCAATTTTCTAACTTTCCAGGTCACTTAACCTTTCATGGTGCTTGAGAACCTATCACAAACCTTTTGAGGTCGTTATATGTCTAATACCTCACAGTTAGAACCCTAAACTGGCCCCAATTGGATTTGAAACCAATTTGCTAATTTTTAGTTTACTAATACCATGTCACATTTTTTGAGGAGAAAACACAGATTTATAGTCCCAAAAGAATCCCAATTTCTCTATTTTTCATAGAAATACACAATTTCTATTTATTTGGTCCAAAAATATTATCTTTCTAACTTTTTCTCAATTTTTTGGAATTTGTTTCCTAAATTCTAACATTTATATTATTAGTTTTTAATTTGTGAGGAGGGCCTTGACCCCTGAACCTAACTTGTTTAGAGGACCAAACTTCCATCTTGTCAAGCATATAATAAGGCAAAAGCTCTATTATGTTGCAATTGGAATCTTCTTCTTTTTTATTATTATTGAGTTAAGTTGGGCCATCCCCATGGCAAATTTGGGTAGGGGAGACGACTCCCTACCATCTCCTTCCTCGGACGAATTGCATAGCAGTTCCTCCGAGCCTCCCATCCTCAACTCCATCTTCATACAACAACACAGTAACAACGACCATAAAAACAACACAATAACCTCTCTTTCATCATCGCCTCCATCTCCCCTCCCGTATCACTACTTAGTTTCAATCCCTCTCACCCTCTCCAAGAATCTTGTTCTCTTTGTCTCTCTCGGTTTCAAACTCTCTGTCGAAATAAAAAAATGTAAGGCAATGTTTGTGTTTTGGGAAAAAATATAAGATTTCCTCTTTTCCTCATTTCATAAGTTGATTTCTTAACCTTAAGATTTTGGAATCTACATCATCCTTTCATAGGTGAGAAGTTCAAAAGAACACATACATCTTATGAATATTTCAACAACATGTGATGTTTGTCAATATATTCTTCTCATTTAATCGAGTTATTGTTGCATATTGACAATCTGCTAACACCTTTAGGTGTAATTCTAAATTACTCAGGCTCGAATTAACTTGTATCTTTACTTCTTGTCCCACACTTATTGACGATGAAGTTAAACATACAAGCTTTTAAGGAAAACACGACATCATATATAGCTTGATAATATCATTACCAAAGAACTCGCCTAGCAAAATATATTTCTTTCAGTAACTACCACATTCTATGTCACAAGCTCAAAAATTATATTCTCTAGAACTAAGATTAGCTGTAGATATATTATGTTAAGATTAAGAAAGGTACCTACTAGCTATTATACATCTCTTCCCCTTTAGGAAGTAGACTTTTGGTTCCTCACCGAAATAATAATCCTGGTTCTTTATAAACTCTCAACTCTTTTACACACATATATCTCGCTCACTTTTCAACAAGAATTTAACCGTGATACTAGCAAGAAATTCATAGATTCAGTCAATCCAACAACTACAACATCAATAACTTTCAATTATCATTACAATTTAGGTGAGTTCATCATAAAATTCTGAGCATAAAAATTCATTCATATAGGGCAAGAATATTATAACCCTCAAGGTTAATAACACTCAAATCCCACTTGCTGATATACTACACATTTCTTTATAAAATTGACACCATCAATTTTCATTCCAATTCACCAACAACTAATTCTAATGACTATGATTATGATTTTTGCCTGAATGCATATTTTAAAGAAATCAATAAGATTTTCATAACATTCTTGCCCTACTTTTTCATTTGAGTTCCAAGAACTTTCTTTACATGCTTAGTGTTATTATCTGATATTATCCATATAAAATACCAGTAACTAGTATTCAAACCATGACATACTTGATAGTCTCCATCAATTTCTCTAAGAATTCACCACTCAATTAATCATAATTAGCACAACTCCAACCTGGCCTCTAAAGAAGATACTTGTAATTACCAATCCAAAAAACTCTCCTGATGATGTGCCTACGCATTACTTCAATTGTTCATCATTATACATCTCACTTAAGAGACATTACAGAGTAGCCTTTATTGAAACTATGTTCCCTATCCTTTTCCTATTCAAGGCCTTGTTAACATAACAACCTTTAATGATTGATGTTTCAGAGTAAATTCTTAACATTTAAAATAATTCAAATTATCTATCTCACTTTCAAATTATTTCACCCTGACAATTAAAATTTTCAAACTTACATAGTTTGAAACTCGTTACTTTAACTTTACACCAATCCACTAGTTTTTATAATTCTTGTAATAATATTTATAAGGCTCTAATCTTTAATAATGATAAAAAGACTCTCGATAAACCTTTCCTTTTTGATACATTCATATTTCAAACTCCTGTCATACAAAATAGCTTACAATCCTTTGTATTACAAGTAATGCCTTTACATATTTAGTACGACTACCAAAATATCTACCTCGAGATTATAAATCCTAATAGTTCTCCCTAAATATCTTGAACTATATTGTCACGACCTAAATTCCTAATTCTAATATTATAACATAATTATGATTATTAACCCGTGATGTTAGACTTGCATCGAGATACATGCATTGACCAAGGCTTGTGGGCGAAGTATATTTTAGTTCTGATGTGGTGTATTCCTAGTGTAATGTATATGTGTGGACTACTAAGTCATCTCCACTTGCTAGTTATAGATGTCGTGATGTAAGAGGGGGCACACCTCGAGATGTGTGTTAGTGTTGGACTAGGGTAGATAGTGATGTGGTAAGTCCTAGTTTATGAAATGAGATTGGAATAACATATTTGAAGTGGCTATAGTTGACTTGATATTAATATGACCTAAGTTAGAAAGATAAAACAATAGGCATTTATTTACCTTGAGATACGTGTTAGCAGTATCACAAAGCAAAATGAGTTAATGTGTGAGTTAACTTAGATGAATAAGTGGGTTGTAGGACTAAGATATATGTTGTTGGATTAGTTTAGAGATGAGTGTTTATACTAGATCAAGGGTCATCATATGATCTCATCACTCTATAAACCATGTGAGTGAGTTTCATGCAAATGATCTCAAATTTTTATAAGAGAGGGATATAAAGATCTAAAGAAGGAGATCAACAAATTTGTGGCAAAATTCTTGTGAATTGAAGGTGTTTGATTAAAACTTAATGAGATCTACAACTAGGTAATCTAACCTTAATCTTTATTTTTGTGAAATTCAACAAAAATTGTATGTTTTGGTCCAGTTCTGGTTTTTCAACAATTATATTAGGCAAATGACTTGTTTTCAAAATATAATTTCATATTTGTATTCTTTGTGAACTTCCACTACTTCTAGTATAAAGAAGTTATGGATTTGGATTTGTTTTCATTAAGTGACAAATTTTTGCGCCACTTGAAAGCTAACTCAAAAAGGAACAACTTATGCCTACTAAAATAATTTGAAATTTGAATATTTTTATGTCTAAAATCCTCTCCAAATTTGGTGATGAATCTAAATTTTCTTAGTTTACAAATTTGTTAATGTCCTGTTGTTTTGAGAATAACTCCATCATTTCTTATTGGATTGATCTCATCTTTTAATATGATGTTCTAGGATACCTTTTTAGGCTTCAATAAATAAATCAGGAGTTTTGAAGGTATGGTTCAGGAGAAATGCATTTTTCAAAGTTGCTGGGTAAAATCCAAAACAGTTTTGATCCACTGTGGTAAAATTTTCATCTCTTTAGATTCTTATCGAAATTGTGCAAACCTTATAGTTTTTGTAATTTATGACATAGCTCTAAAAAGTTCTCTTTGGTCTACAATACATAATTTTAATGTTTTGGTAATTAAAATCCATTCACAATTTGTTGCACCAAAACTGTATCTATTTTAACAAAGTAGATTTGGACATAAATAAATTATTGATGGGGTTGATTTTAAAAATTGGAATTTACAACCACATAAACCAACTTTAATAGCTTATAAAAGTCCTAAAGCACCCGAATTAACCTAAAAAACTTAAAAGAGAGTTTCGAGAGTTCAGGTACGCGTTTTGGGGCGTTGGGAGGCTGATTAAGCTAGAAAATTTGTGTGACTTGTTAGTAAGCTGATTGAGATATTTCTTTCCATTTCACTTCCTATTATACTTCTCATTTATAGTCTTTTGAACTATTTTATCTATAGTTCTCTTGATGCCATGACTTTTGTTTTGTAATATCTCAAGGGTTGGGAGGTTTTGTATAACTGAGGTTTATTCTGGTTTGATTCAGCTTTGTATATCGTGTTTCACATTACGAAAAAGTTTTTAATTTTTGATGCATTTAATATCTGTTTTACTATCAGTATTCAATATACAATGGTTTTTATCAGGTGTACATAGTGACACTGTTGGCTTTAGTTAAGTTTGGCTGGTGTACTGGGGCTTAATTAGGGGGTTTTAGGCCGAATGATCCCTTAATTAGGATGAGGGTCGTTGCGGTTGGTATCAAAGGCTAAGTTTTATCACTTTCGAATGAGTTTCGAAATAAGTGATGACTCAGATATAGTTTGGTATCAAAGTTTAAGTTTATTGGCTCTGATATACCTTGATACCATAACCTAAGTTTACTAACTCAAAGAATTATTTTGAGTTATGAAGAAGCTTAGGACGTAATAAATGTTTTTATCGTGATTTTTGAGGGGTAACCAAAAGATAAAAATTGGAATATGTTATTTTTTGTTTTATTATATCTACGCGGTAGATATTAGAGTTATGAATTTTTTAAATGACAATAAGATGGTTGAAGTCCATCAATTTCTCATGATATGAAAAAGTATCGAAGGTAAGAGTTCAAGAGAATCTTAACCTCAAGGAACTTGAAAAAGGAAAGACATAATAAAAACTTACAAAGATGAAATTAAGTTCATTCTCCGATTAACTGTTTTCAATTGTCTTTATCCTTGCTAATACTATTAGATAAATAATAGTCAATGAAGAAGTATCTATTGGATCTGGACCTTGAGACGTGCATTAGGAGAATTGAATCTATCAAGCAATGGTATACTGAATAACTTTAAGTGCTAATCAAAAAAGGAAATTAACTTTAAGATTGGAACTGATACTAGTGTTAAGACTACTTGAGTATTAATGAAATTTGTTTAGTAAATAAATTAGTGGTTAATGACAAAAACATGTTTGAGTTATAAAACCACTAACGTATGTATACTTCATAATTTGTTATGGAGTAGAAATTCTAGATATGGTGTTATCCATATTGGAATGACAAGAAATTTGTTGGAAAGTGAAAGGTGAAGTTGAGAATTTGAAACTAAGAAAGTTTGAAAATAGCTCAATCTCGAACATAGCAGTGAGCCAGTAAGATATCTTAGTCTGATCTAATAGAGTGGTAGAGTCTAAGTTAGGGAGAACAAGTGGTCAATGAAACTAAGGATTCGAGGAGTTCAAAGAATAATATATAATAATGGGAATAAATATTCATTACCCATAATTTACAACTCATTCCGATAATTAGATGAAACCAGCTGTCCTCAAGAGTTAGTTAAGATCTGATTTTCATCTTAATATGATTAGAATTAAGAATATATGTAAAGATAATCTCAGATGATTATTGTATCACTTTAAGTAGATGATGGAAACCATTAGACCTTACTTGAACTCATGCTATGTTAATGAATTAAGGGTGTCGTGTTTTGAAAGCCTATTTTAGTCATGTTGTTATCGTGTTATCGATAATAATATGAATTCTTTAAAGTCTTAGAAGATGCAGAACATTAACGTAAAGGGTTACAAGTTGTGACTGTAAATTGGTCCATGCCAGATTTTGCAAGTGCACGTACTAAGTCTCAAAGGTTAATTACTTATATAAGTGTTGAACATAAATGCAAATCGAGGGATTTGACTAGGACTGAGAAAATTTAGGATTGTTATATATTGAACACAAGAGCAAAAAAGAAAAGTCATCTTGAAATAATTGAATAATACAAATGAGTGATCCTGAGATCTCTAGTATCGTTGCGTTGTTTATTCATATAACTCAAGTGTGAGATTGTTGTAAGTTAAAATTAGATACAAGGATGCGTTGGAGGGAAATTGAAGTATAGTTTGACTATAATGTTTTCTCGGTTGTACCTAAATTGTAAAGGTTAGAGGTTCATCATAAGACTTCTTATTCAGGTAAGGATGTGTGTTGACAAAATAAAGCAAAATTGTAGCTTATAATTATGTCGATTTATATTGTTCAATAAATTTAAGGATAAATATTGGGGATTGATAATCTCAAGATAGCTATTTTGGTAGTTGTACCAAACATGTAAATGCATCACATGTAAAATGAGAGGATGATAATGTATTTTAAACAATGTAAGCTTGAAATAAATATGTATTCAAGATGAAAGGTTTGTTGAGAGTCTTTTTATCATTCTTATGACTCGAGAATCTTAAAATAATCATTAAAAGACAACTTGAAGTATAAAAACCAGTGGATTGGTGTAAAGTGAAAGTAGCGAGTTTCAAACTATGGAAGTTTGAAGAATGTAATTGTCAGGGTGAAAGAAATAGGAAATGAGATAGATAACTTGGATTTCTTAAATGTTAGGGATTTACTCTGAAACATCACGCATTAATGTGATTGTGCTAACAAATGCCTTGAATAAGAAAAGGACAAGTGACATAGTTACAATAAAAGCTACTCAGTAATATCTCTTAGTTAAGATGTATAATGGTGATTCATTTGAAGTCCTGCGCAAGAATATCATCGGCCGAGTTGTCTTGATTAGTAATTACGAGTCATTCTTTGGAGCTCAGATTGGAGTTGAGCTAATATTGATTTAGTCAGTGGTGAATTATTAGAGAAATTGATTGAGATTATCTAGTAGGTCAAGGATTGACTACTAGTTGTTGGTATTTTGTATGAATAATCTCAGATTATAACATTGAGCATGTAAAGAAAGTTCTTCGAACTCGAATAAAAAAATGGTGCAAGAATGTTTTGAGAATCACAGAGTTCTTTAAAATATTAATTCAAGCAAAATCCAAAATCATTGTGATAGGAATGCATTGTTGGTGACCTGGAATGAAAATTGACGGTGTTAATTTTATAAAAAATATGAGACATATCAGCAAGTGAAAGATGAGTGTTATTAACCTGGAGGGTTATATTATTCTTGCCCTATATAAATGAGATTTCATGCTTAGAAATTTATGATGGATTAACCTATGTTGTAATGACAACTGAAGGTTGTTGATGTTGTAGTTGTAGGACTAATAGAGTCTGCATTTATTACCAGTATCGTGGTTTAAATTCTTATGGAAGAGTAAGATATATATATATATATATATATATATATATATAAAGAGTTGAGAGTTTATGAAGACCCAATATTATTATTTCGATGAGGAACTAAAAGTCTGCTTTCTAGTGGGGAAGAGATGTATAATAGCTGGAAGGGGCATTTCTCAATCTTAACACAATATATCTGCAGCTAATCTTAGTTTCAAATTATGTAATTTTTGAGCTTGTGAGTTGGAATATGGGAGATACTGGAAGAAATATATTACTGTGAGTTCTCTGGTATTGATATTATCATGCTATAAATGTGAGGGCGTTTCTTTTAAAATTTTGTATGCTTAACTTTGTTGTCAATTAAAGTGAGACTAGAAGTAATGATACGTGTTAGTTGGAGCATGAGTAATTTAGAACTACACAGAATAGTGTTAGCAGACTATCAATATGCAATTACGACTCAGATAAATGGAAAGAATGTGTTGACAAGCATCATAGGGTGTTGAAATATTCAAAAGACGTATGCATTCTTTTGACTTCTCACCTATGAAAGGGCAATATAGATTCATAAATTTTAGGGTTATGGAAACCTTGAAAAATGATTGTATACAATATCTTCCATACCTTTATGTTATTAAAGATAAATTAGTTTATGTCCAGTGTTGTCTGGAATGAAGTTAATCGAGAGGAAGATTTATTGATCAAGGAATTAACTTGAGAAATAAGTAAATAACTCCCCCATATCTTTGAAGTAATAGTTACTTGATAAAATTTGATTTCAAGCATAAAATTTCTTAAGTTGGGGAGAATGTAACGACTCGTGTCCTTAACCTGGTGATTAATGTTAATCCGAAAGTTAATTAACCCGAGTTAGAATCGTGGTTAAGCCCGATTTGTCTTGATTAGCATGTGAGTGCGATTGTTGTGATGTATTGTGTTTGATTGATGTGAGAAATAATTAATGTAACTATAGGTCATTAATGTGAATTAATATAAAACCTATAATTGGAAAATAAATGATAAATAAATTGACTGTACGCCTAGAGTGACACATGTGAATCGTAGAGGACCACATGGAGAGACGTGAAAGCAATGTGTATGTTCGGGTGCATTTATTGGCCTACATGGTGAACAGAAAAGTCGTAAAATATATAGGTGTATATACATTTATATATATTGATATATATATATATAAATAAAACCTATAGTTTGAAAGAAAATAATTGGAAAATTATGGGACGCCTAATAATGTGTGTGGGTCAAGGGTGACGTACATAGGTTTTGAGGTAGCGTGCATGCTCGAGTATACTCGTTAGCGCACATGATGAAATTATAAGTGCATGAATATATGCATGTGTGTATGTGTATATATATACATTGTATGTATAAATATATATATGTTCAAAATAATTAATAAATTGGTGAGCGTCTAGTGACAAGCGAGGACGAGGGAGACACGCGTAGGACGTGCAGTAGTGTGCACACTAGAGGGTGCTCGTTAGCGCGCGTGGTGAATTTATAAGTGAGAAAATGAATAGGTATATATATTTATATATAACTGATATATATATATATATATAACCTATTGTTTGATTTGAATTATTTAAATCTTAGATTTGCCTCGAGATACAGGTAGCATGATCATCGAGGAGGTGAATGGTGTAGACGTTGATGATTTGTAGAGAAATCTATGCCTCGAGATGTGTGCAATCACATCTCAAGAAGAATCAATTAGCATGTGATATGAAAGTCACTTTAAGCTCATATTCTTTAGATCGTTCTCGAGATTCATACGCACGAATCTCAAGAAAAATATGTTTTTGACTATGAGTGAGTCAGTCAATAGCGATGAATTAATTAATAGCCATAAGATCAATCTCAAGATATGCAATACGTATCTCAAATTCCTATGATACGAATCTCGAGGAAATATAATATGTATTCCCAACGCGCCAAAACAGTTTCATCCCAAAACTCATTTCGAAAGTCAAGAGATTGAAATTGAAGGAGAGGCAAGGAGAGACCGAGGGTTAGATGGAGAGACAGTGAGGTCTCGAGACGAATGAGAGGCGTGATGGGTAAGTTGTTATTAAAGTTGTTGTTGTTGTTGTTGTTCTTGTTCTTGTTCATGTCGTTGCCTTGTGTATTGTTGTGACGTTAGATATGGTGCTGGGGAGACTCGATTGTTCGAAGAAAGAGTTGACTGGAGGGGTCATCTCCCTTGTCTAGAGAGCCCTGAGGGTGGGCTTAACGCAACCTTGTGAACCGATCAACAAAATAAAAAAAATGAATAAGGACTATTTCATTTAATAGGGGGTCGAGAGGAGGAAGAAGGAGGTTTGATTCCCCAAACCAGCCTAAACCGTGTCCGGTTTAGGGGTCAAACCCCTATTCTCAAATAAAAAATAAAAAAAATAAAGGAAAAATGCTGAAATTTAGCGAAAATTTTTGCATAATTATGAAAATAATATATTTGTTGACCAAATAAATAGAAATTAGATATTTCTATAAAAATGGAGAACTCATTAGTCTGTCGAGACTTTATAACGGGGTTTTACCTTGAAAAATGTGAAATGGTCGTATTGACCTAAAAATTGGTAAATTAGGTCAAAATTCAATTGGGACTAGTTTAGGGATTTAAATGTGAGGTATTCGACTAGTAATGACCTCAAATGGTTTGTGATATGTTATCGAACACAGGAAAAAGGTCGAGTGACTCGAAAATTTAGGAAATTGGAAATGGAACCTAACTGATGTAAGTATGGATTCGTTTAATTATAAACTTCGTCTGGTTATGTAGTATATTTATTTCGTATAGTTTATGGACTTGAATGGGAGCCATGTACACTGCGATATGTTTTCATGAAAAAGAAAACATTGTTTAATATGATCCACGAAAGTAACTCATGGAATTAAGACTAAGTTATATAAGATATATGTTGACTTTTTGGCCTATATGTAACTCATACTCACTTACATAAATTGCATGAATTACATATTCACTAAGAGGGTTTAGTATATAACTATTTGGACAGTGACAAGTAGTCAGACAGCTCATACGCGTAATCTGTTGGTCAGGTTATGGTGTCACTGTAGCTGATGGGTAATCAACCATAATTTTATAAAATGGGGAAAAATAATAGTGTAATAGCGATTGAATGTATGACTTGCATTTGTTTATCTATTGGATTATATGATTGCTTATATACCTTGCTAGCTATGATTGGTTCATCTTGTTACTACATTTAATTCTTTATTTTTATATGGATTGTTGATAGTTAAGTGAATTCATACTTATTGAGTAAGTTGGAGCGCTCACCTTAATTAGTATTTCAGGAATATTGATGAGCGCTACGACTGTTGGATAGAGAAGGTTTAGAATTCTTAATCTTCTCTTTGATGTAATAATTCTTCCCTTGTCTATATATTTGTATTGAACTATAGTTTCGTGATATCACAAGAGTTGGGAGGTTTTGTATTACCGAGGCTTATTCTGATTTGATTTAGTTTGTATATTATGTTTAATATCGTGAAAAGTTCTAATTTACGTTGCATTTAATTCGAGAGAATACCAAACCTTTTTGTTTCTCTCCAAAACGATCCAGAGCATACCAAAAACCCTAAGTCGTTTCTAAAACGAAAATAGAGTTTCGGCCTTTTTTTTTCTTTTTCGTACCTGTGTTCTAACTTAAAGCGTCTATTTATACAACCCTTGTATATAGACGGTTAAGTAAATTACACATATACCCTTACTTAAAGAAGTATAAGTGTAATACACCACAAGGACGTTTCTGTCATGAATTTTATCACATAAAATTCGTTTTTCTGAATCATCTTAAAATCTCGCAAAATCATTCTTAGTGTGCGACCCAATAGGCTCATACAACGTTGGCAGTGTACCAAAACACATTTTGGTATACAAGTCATAAGCGTCTCTAGCAAGACATTATGACTACCCAAGTTGTACGAATATCAAATCGATACAACCTAATCAATAGTGTATATAACAGCCTTTTGTCACACGATATCCTTTTGATCAAACATAAGGCATGGATTTGTCATCCATTTGTTTTATTGTCGATATTCGATGTACAATAGTTTTTATCAGGTGTAAATAGTGAGGCTTATTATAATGTATCTAATTATGTCCTCTATTTTATTAACTAAAAATATTCATAAAGACAGTTAATGGATTGGTGTGCCCCATCATTAATATTTGGGCTTAATTAGGGTTTTAGGCCGAGCGACTCCTTAATTAGGATAAGGGTCGTAACATTACCAGTCCCAACAGATTGATCCAATAGATGATGATGAAGATGCGACTTCTGGACGACATTGATTTCCTTATTCTATTTATCTTCTTTGTCTCTAAGTGATATTGTGTAAGGTCTTCTATGTAACTCTGGTTATGGTGATATAATCTATGGTCTGTGGTGGTACTTTATGTTTGTGGTGGTGCTATACTATGTGCTCTGTGATTGATAATTTGTTACATTAATGATACATTTATTATGTTTATTCTAATTTTATGCACTCTGTTTGATGACAATTCTATATTGCGTTAATTTATATTTATTGTTTGTCCAATTTATAATTATATTAATTCCTTTATACTTCACGTGCTATACTCATTTGTTGAAAACCTGACTTTATTTTTAAACCTTGAGGACAAGGTTTGGAATCAGTTTAGGGGTATTTTAGGTGAAGTATGACAATGATAGCAAAGAAAGCAAAGAAAGGAAAGAAAGGTAGAAGATAAGTAAAAAATTGATGCAAAGTTCAAAATGATCCAATATTCATGTAAGTTGATGATATTTTAGAAATTTCTTCCGAATTCAAATAAGTATGAATTCCAAACTTTATTTTTATTTATGAATGATAATGAAAAAAAAATAGATTTTCAAATGGAAGTGATATTTTTACCCAAGAGAATTCTATAATAGAAGGAATCAATTTTTACACATTTTTTTATTATCTTTACTAGATGATGTATACACCGAATTGAATGTATTTTGTTAGTTATGAGAATGGATAGAAGATTGAAATAATAGTGCAAGATGAACAAGATAGATTTATAAGAATCTTGTAAAACAAAAGCTATTGATTAAATATTTTTAAAAGTATATATATAGAAAATTATTATGCCCTAATTAAAAGAATAAATGGGTTAGAAACCGATGATTTCTATAAGTTAGAAATAATACTTTCTTCAACTTTAATGGATAGTGAGAAGTGTTAACATGAATTTATAAATATATAGAGAGTCCTATAGATTCCATCGGAAATGGAGCAGAGAATCTATAATGGAAAAATTATGAGAATGTCCAAAGGAAATGAAGCAGGGACTCAAAAGCAAAAGCAAAAGTAATATATAATAAAGAAATAATTAGGATGGAGTAGAAAAGAACGAGAAATGAAAGAAGATGGATGTTTTTAAACTTTTCAATAAAAAAATTTCCCTTGAGAACTTGAAACTAGAGTTGAGTGACAAAATTAATGTATTGACATTTTCTAATACGTTTTAAACGATATATTCATCGGCATCTTAACTAAATTCCTATTGATTTTAGTTTTGGTGCTATTATAAAGTATTTTATAAAATTAAGATTAATCTACTGGTTTTTGTGTTTTGAAATTCTATACTAGTCATCGTAAGCTTTATTCTTATACATGGATATTGAGAAAACCTATATTGTGTACTAATTTTGGTAATGAATTTTATGTTCTAAAAGGTGTTGCATTGGGTGGTTGAGTTGTCATTAAGGGATGTTTCAATTTGTTTAAATTATTCTATTCCATTATAACTTTCATTTACTTATGGGTAATATGTTTCCATTTGAAAATCACTTCTATTTTAAATTTTTTTATTATTTAAAGTTAAGATGAATTAGATTGAAATCAATTTATAAAGAAATGAAAAGAAAATATGATAAAGAGTATTCATTTGCTCAGGACAAAAAAGTGCTTAGTTTGAGGGAATTTGACAAATCAATAATTAGACATATTTTATAGTGTAATCTAGGTTGTTTTTAGATATAAATGATGATATTACACTAGGTATTCTCTTATTATTGTGATCTTAGGATTTAATTAGGAAAATGAAGAAATGGAAAAAAATAGGAAGAACAACAAAATAGTCAATTAGAGAAGAAGTCCAGCGATTAGCTAGTGATTTGCATTTACACTAGGAATCGCCACCTACATAGGCAGGAGAGAAGTGTCAGCGAATCCTTAGCGAATTGAAAATTATTCTAGGAATCGCCAGCTGAATCGATGGAGCACTGAGAGCCATATCCAGTGATTAACTCAATGATTTATGATAAAATGGAATCGCTAAGGTCGGTTACAGATTTTCTAGAATAACATGAAGAATTTGATTTTATCTAGGACTAGTCAAAGTGGCACGCGCTCTGCGCATGAGGTATAAACAATAATTGTTTCATGAGACACGTGTGAATGCCAATATTAATATATTTTCAAGATAATTTTTACCCTATTTTTTATCTTAAAGATGTATAATTTCTTGACTTATAATGAGAGAGTAAAAAGTACTCAAAATTGCCTTCCAAAATAAATGATCAAAAGTTTTACTTGGTCATTAAAGACCAATTTTTAGTGAAATTTAAATAATATCGTGCATATGATTTTAGAGCATCTCATGCCCCAATACATACAACCTATAAAATTTTTTTTGATGAGAACCTATACATTAAAACATAATCCTCTATATATTATATTAACGTATATTTTAATTATTACTAGGATGAATCATATCCTTGGTGACCGAATTGGGCTCGAAACCAGGAGAATGAAGAAGATTTTCCTGACGAATTTTATGGTAGGTGAGACTTCTTGTTTGGTCGGATTGGAAGCTTGAACTTTAGGCGGAGATGGGCACATCAAGTGTTTGATGAATTGGCATGTTCCCACCAACAGGGCCCTACTACATACTATACATTTAATCTTTTTTCCTTAAAGTGAGTTCAAAAACATATAAAGCATACGAAATTAAAAAAAAAAGAAAATAGGTAAACCCATTGTATGTAAATGGGAAAGAGTGCTCTATCGAATTCGAGCCACACAAAAAGATTAAAACAACGAACTTTTTTTTGAGAGAATAGGGGACGTGATCCTAAAATATATATTAACTAAATCCAATATATGTATATGGAAAAAGTGTAACTATCGAATTCGAGCACAAAGGGCTACTGTACAAAAGAAAAGGTACAAAAAATAGAGTTACATCCATCACATGCTCCCATTTCGCGCCTCATCGAAGGCGCAACAGAATAGTCGCAACCAAAATAGAGCTAAACCTTACAACGACCTAACTCATCCCACCACAATAGCACAACCAATCATGCATATAGAGTACAAACTTCTGTCAAGGTATTGCCTCAAAATAGAGCTAAAGCTCATAACTACCTAACCTTATCGTGTGTTATGTTAGGCCCCTCAATTATTTAAGCAATTTATAAAAATTATAAATTTTGATTTGTTTGTTTTAAGTAAGAATAGAATTCCTTAATTTAAGGAAATTATTGTTACTACTTTTAATTGTTTAGCAATAATACACATAGGGCAATCTCAAATTTTTTCTTTGTTTTTTTTTTTTGTAAGTTAAAAATAAAATATTGTATAATATTGTTTCCATTTTTAAGCAATCTTGAAAAATCTAATTTTTGGGTTGACAAAGAGTGGCGATGAAACTCTTAATTAATTAGTGGACGATTAGTGGACTATTAGTGGACAGTTATTGTTTGAACTCCTAAATAAGAGGAAAATTTCATTGTAACCGTGGACAATTTTTATGTTACTCTATAAATTTTCATGTAACCATATTTTGACTTTTTTTTAAAAAAATTGTGTTGCACTTGAAGTGCATTAAGTTATTTTTTTTTCTTAGTCGAATCCAATTTTTTTTAAGCAGTCGAATCTATAACGTATAATGAACCTTATTTTTTGGCTAGTGATGCCTCTCATCCATCTCACCAAAGAAGTTTTGACAAATAAGTTTTTTTTTTATAAGTACCAAAATTAGTCTTTGTGTTGACATAAAAGAGAACTTGACATAAAATAAAGAACAAACAAATAAAATGGTAAATTTTTAAAAGAAATTAAATTTTTGTACTGGGACTATCGATTCATTTTGACTCTCTATTGAATCAATTGAATACATCACCCAAATTATTTTGAAGGCAACATTTAAGGTAGATCACAGTACGAACCTTGTAGTAACTATTGATTCAACGTTGCATGCCAAACTAATTTTATTAATTTAGGTATGGGTTTTGCATGCCAAGTCCATGAAAGTCTCCACAACCATGCATGGCTTCAATCATCACTTAAACACTAATAAAATCTCATATTGTAAGTGTTTTTCAAGAGATTTCATTTTTTTTTGGATGCAGTGATGCACATGACAATGTTATAAAAATTCATGACATACACTTTGATTAATACATTTCCAAATCTCTAGCATGATACAGAGAAAAAATAGTTTACACAAAATAAAAAATAAAAAATTAGTCATAATAGTATTACAGCCGCATCAACCTACTGCAACCTTTGCTTTCATGGGAGTCACAATAGTATTTTTTTGATAGGAAGGAGACTTTATTTCAATATAGCCAAAATATGTACACTAGTATATGTACAGACGGGAAACAATGTGTTTTCCCTCAAAATAAAGTAAAACAAAACCCTACCAGTGTAGTAGGAGAAAAACACTTCGTCCCAAAAGAACTACCTCCGCTCCCTCATACATCAGACTAGGCAATATGGAAAACTCCTTCTGAAATGGTGTCGTACTTGCACCGAATCAACTAGGTTGAACCCGTGCTCATACGACTGGGATTACAAAAGTAATTACAACCGAGTAAACACCCTTAGGGGCATACCCCTAAAAACAAATTCTTTCTACCCTCCCAACAGAGGAGCCCAACTTCGTTCTAGTCTAGTCCATCCCCATTTTTTTACGTCTGGTGTCACCCGAATCCATCCCCCAGCCCTGTTTCTCGTTTTCAACAACACCTCATCCCACGTTCCCGCCCGATCAACAAAAATCCTTTGATTTCTTTCCTCCCATTTCTCCCATAGAATTTCTTGAGCTCCTGCTCACCATAGCAACTTCCATTTTATACCATTATTTGGTGTCGCTTCCTCCGCCAGTATTTGTCTAACCTCTGTAACATCCATTATCGCGATCCCAATATCTTTCCATATTTCCCCCATATCCTTTATGTAAAAGGACCCCTTAAGAAAAAATGATCTAGTGTTTCACAGTCCCTATAGCAGAGTGAGCATCTAGATGGAAAACAGGTCCAATTTGGAATTCTTCTTTGTAAATTGTCCATGGTGTTGATGCCTTTACTCCATATCAACTAAGTTAGAAACTTGAGCTTGGGGGGATTGCAAGATTCCCATATTGTCCTGTATGCTCCACGCCTATTAATTGTCCTTCCCTCATTAGGATCTTTGCATCCTTCACTGTGAATGTATCATTGCCATTGCCCCTCCATACCCTCTGATCCTCCCTGCTTCTTAACAGATTCATCCTTTGTAGTTTGTCCCCACAAAAAATTAGCATCCTCTTCCTCTTGGGTTGTTCGACGCCTTCTTAGATTGAAGATCTAGCCCCCTTCTCCTTCATTTGTTTGATTAGTAAATGCTTCCAATACTAGAAGATCCTGTGTAGTAGTTGAGGTAAAGAGAGCAAGAAACTCTTTAGCTAATCTGTTGTTGGCCGGCCATGAATCCTTCCAAAACTTAATGTGTCTGCCATCTCCTATTTGCACCATGATACCCCTCTTGAATTCAGGAAGACAACTCATCACAAACAGCCATGGATTTCGAGAGCTCCCTTAATTCGCATCTTCCGTATCCCAATTGCTTTTATCCATCCCATACTTGCTCTGAATTACTTGTGCGCATAAGGCTGTTGATTCATGTTGGAACCTCCATATCCACTTCATTGCAAGAGCCTTATTTATGTTGATAAGGTCTCCAACCAGTCCTCCTACTTTTTTTGGTTGACTTACTTTTTTCCAAAAGACTAGGTGATTCGGTTCTTTGTCCCCCATTCGAATCCATTGGAAGGATTTCATCATTTGTTCAATCCTCTTGACAACCCCCACTGGGATCTAAAACAGCGATAGATAGAAATTTGGTAGAGTTAATAACACCGAACTTAACATAGTGAGTCTCTCTCCCCTTGTTAACAAACCCCCTTTCCAGCTTTCTATATGTCGGACGATCTTACACATTATGGGTTCCCAAAACTCCTTCACACGTGGAGAGGCCCCGAACGTTAATCTAAGGTACTTCATTGGCCAACTAGTGGTTGAGAAGCCCATGCCAGATGCTAGATTTTGAACAACACTCTCCTTCATATTTATGCCTACTAAACAACACTTAATTTTATTCAATTTGAGCCCTGATAGTACGTAGAAAGCCTCCACTATATTGAACATTTTATACCCTAAATTCTCTTTTCCATTTACAAATAATAGTGAATCATCCTCAAATTGTAAATGACTAACTTTTAATCCTCCTCTGCCTATGGTTAAACCTTCAACCTCTCCTCTTTGTTTAGCAGTATACATCATTCTTCCTAACACGTCAGCCACCATGATAAACAAAGATGGAGAAAGGGGATCGCTTTATCGTAACCCCCTTTCGGCTTTGATGTCCCCATATGGTATGCCATTGATGATAATAGAGTATCTGACCGAGCTCAAACACCCTACTATCAATCTTCTCCTAGTAGTACGAAAGCCTTTTTTTCATAGAAAAAATCAAGAAATCTTCAGCTTACATGGTCGTAGGCCTTTACAAAGTCGAGCTTCAACACCATCCCTTGTTTTTTTTTCACCCGTGTTTCCTTAACAACTTCATTAGCTATTAAGGCAAGATCCACCATTTGCCTCCCTAGGACGAATGATATTTGCTCCACTGCGATATTATTATCCAGCACTCCACGCAGCTGTATGGTGAGAACTTTTGATATGATCTTATACATGCTAGTCACCAAACTTATTGGTCTATATTCAGTGATCCTGCAGGCTTACTAATTCTTTGGAATTAGAATACATTGGTTTTATTTATTCTCGAACTAACCTTCCCATTCCTGTAGAATTCCTTCATGACGTTTGTTATATCATTCTTCCATATCCCCCATCCTGCTTTGATTGCCTTATCCCCATTTGTATTACACACTGAAGCCCATATCTCTTCTTCCGTAGTTTAAGACTATTTGCCTCTTCAGCTGTTATTGGAGCCCATTCAATTCCCTCTACTGTCCACTCCTCCTTGCTTTCATCCGCATAGAGTTTTGTAAAGAACTTTATAATATGTTGTACAATCTGTTCATGGTCCTCACTGTAGCTGCCATCTTCATTCTGTAATCTATCAATGAAGTTTTTACTTTTTCGGCTACTTAATATTCTGTGATAGTACGCAGTGTTAGCATCCCCCTGTCTAATCCACTTTGATTTAGCTTTTTGATGGAGCATTCTTCTCTCGTACATCGCCAGCTCTTCAAAATCATTTTCGTATATTTCTCCGGATTGCTTCATTTGTTGAGTCCATAAGCCCATTTTCCCCTCCCTATCCGATGCCTCAATTGCTCTTATCATTTCCATTTTTGTGTTTGTATCTACCAAAAAAAGTTCTTATTCCACTATTTGATCTTCAATTTCAGTTTTTGTAGTTTATCCATCACCATATACCCTGCTCCCCCATTGCTTGTACACTCTTACCACCAGTTGTGTAAATTTTTCTTAAACAAATGCCGTTGAAGCCACATGTTCTCAAATTTGAAGGGCATAGGTCCCCACTTAATTGTTCATGCTTCCATAAGTATGGGTGTATGATCAGACGTAGTCCTCACTCCCACCAATTGCCTAGCGTTCTTAAACACATCCCATTATTCTTTTGTGAAAAGATATCAGTCCAATCATGCACACATGGGTAGTCTCTCCCGTTTGTCCAGGTAAATTGTTCGTTAAGTAATGGTGGACCAATTAGTGCGAGCTCTTTGATAAGTGCATCAAATCCAGTCATACTTGAGGTAACCCGAGTGCTATTCATCTTCTCCCCCAAGAATCTCATGACATTGAAATCCCCTCCTGCAATTAAGATTAAAGCACACAACCCGTACAAATCCCCCATCTCCCTCCATAATTCATTCCTATTCATTAGTGTGGAGGGTCCATAAAATGCCGAAAGTCACAACCTATATCCCTGTTCCTCCTCTACTTGTATTGATACTGAGAACATCCCCTACAAACTGTCAATAACTTTAATTCTCCTCACGTCCCATATGACTAAAACTCCTCCTTTCATGTCTGTAAATGCCAGAATCACCCATTATTTATATCGGCTTCCCCAAATACTCGCCACCATGCTTCTATCCATCTGCTCCATTTTCGTCTCCTATATAAATACTATGTCTGGACTGAATTTTAGTAATGCATATTTGATCTTTCCCCTTTTGCCCTTCGCCTCTAGTCCCCTAACATTTTATGAGACAATCTTCATTGGTGAACCGCATTCTCCCTTTTGTCCCGAGCATTGTAATTCACACTGGAGGATAGTCTTCATATTTCTCTCTCAAAACTGTTTCTCGTTGTTCTCCTTTTAATTGTGAGCCCACTTGCCTGTAACATTCGATTATTTATTTGTGCTACTCTTTCTACTATACTTGTCTCCTCCTTTAGTGGTTGCTCGCCTTCTCGGGTATTCTCTCCCACGTTGGTTTCCATCATATAGGCTTGATTCGCTTTATTATTTGCTCTAGTCCCCAACTGTGGATCAACTATGCCCGGGGTTTGTACATTAGCCTCATTACGTGGCTCAAACAGAGCTCGGATAAGGTCATCATCTATCTCACCGATATACTCAGAAATATTTCTACGGTCAGTCTCTTGTTAATTTATTTCTTTAGGCCTCCTGTTTTGCCTGTCAATCTCAAGCATCGCCATCTCCTCCAGCTGATCATAATCGATCATGTCTCCTTCAGTTTGCTCGATTGTATCAACATTCACCTCTTGGACAACAGACTTCCCTTCTGATGACTCATGTTCTGTACCTAGATCAATTGTTGCCTCATCGTCAGATATTTGTTCTTCCCTATGGTGAATGCTTACATTTTCTCCCGCCCTTGTAACTTCTTCCAACTTGATTGTACCTAGGGTGAAATTTAGTTGGGATAGGCCCACTACCTCCTCTGAATCAACTAGCCCGACCCCTGGAGGCTACCTTATTGTGCTCTGATGTAGATCAATTAGGCTAGGTGGGCATTGGGCCTCTTTGTGTATAGCCCTATTTGATGGACTCGCACGTAGAAAGGTTACCCGAGGTGATTTGTTCACCTGATCTACAAGATCTCTAAAATTACAAGCATTTAATGAGTGTGAAAAACTGTCGATAATACCTTTAGCTTTTTCATGGGCATGCGGCTATATTGGGATCCCCTTGTGCATCAGCCTCTATTTCGGTGCAATTATCGTTCAGTTAGTGAAAAATGTGTGACGACCCTCCCCCGACCTAGGGTCGGATCGCCCGATCTAAACCGCATCAAAGGACCAATAATCGAATCTGGCTCGAGCAAGCGGTCTGGCATGCCTAAAACAACCTGTAAAATATCAACTAGCGCATATAGATAAATACTTGCTGAATTAAATAAAGGAAAATCCATATGACGTATTATCAAACTATAGTTGTGTTATCAAATCCTTACAAAGACTTAAGTCATTCAAATACTATTAAGTCGTTTAAACTAAATAAGAGTAAGGTTCATTCCACCTGGAAGACTTATTTATATACAACCCAAGTTTGATAATTTCAAAATAAAATAAATAAATACTATCATTATAAAGCTCACATCAAAAGAGGAGGCTTAAAGCTATCGCCCCGCCTTTTTCTCGATCTATCGCCAATGTGTATGGTCCTGAGATGTAAGACGGGTGAGCTAAAAGAACCAACAGAGCTTAGTAATGCAAAAAACCCGCTCAACCATCAAATATGCTAGTAATACTTAATAAGCATGCAAGACTAGAATGAATTGAAATTGAATAAAACATTTAAAACAAGGCTTCGCATGGATGTATAAAACATTAATAAACTATTTCAACAAGATTGATAAAGCATATTAAAATCAAAACTCATCATCATGCATGGGGTTCATGAAAGAGACGTACCATAGAAAATTAGTAATAATATAAATTCGTGGTCTCATTCAATGCATACTAGTTATTGGCGAGAACCCGGTGACCGATTCACCTACCCTCGAAGTGATGATAACCATTAGACGACACATAGGCCTTTTGTGCCCTCTTGTTAGTCCCATCAAATCAATTGTAAGTTCATCTTAGCCATCACCGATGCATGTCCCTCTACACAAAAGTACAAGAGAAGGCAACTCCAACTCATATCTTTAAGTGATACACTTATGAACTCAATTAGACAAGTAAAGCCCTCGGTGGAAAACTCCACAAACGTCCTGGGGCAATAAATAGTAAAGCCTTCAGCGGCACTACAAACATCCTGGGGCATTAGATAATACATGCTAATAATGCCCTCGGTGCGAACTCCATAAACATCTTGGGGCAATGAATATCATAAGAAGGGAAAATAAATGCACTCACATTCCATAGATATGTAGATCCAAGGCAATAGCATGATGCAACCCATTCCCTAAGTCTCTAGTTAAAAACATGTCCTAACATAACAAATATCAAGCCATATTTGATAATTTAGAAAGCTCCCCACTTACCTCTTCTCGCCGCAAATCCTACTTTCGAGTTTTGCGCGCTCGGGGTCCAATGCGAACTGCCTTGCAAATCTAAACAATTTAAGACACACTCATATCAATGACAAATCATATTAATTCTAATTTATTTTTAAATTTATTTTGGTGTCTACTAGTGTGGGTCCTGTGGGTCCCATGTCTCCCAATGCGAGGGTCAAGGGGTGAGACCTGATCGACCTCCCTCGGGGACCAGTAGTGCGCCTCATTTGAAACAAATTTCGTTCGTCTTTTTTTAAATTATATATAAATCTATATACTATTTTAATCCATATATCATATATATTATTTTTATTATATATACTTTACTTTTTATTGTTTTTTTGTTCTAGGGGCCAGTTGAGCTCCTAGTTTTTGCTCTAGGGGCCAAACGAGCCCCCGATTTTTCTTCTCCCTCTCAAGCAGAATGTTCTGCCCGAGAGTGGAGATGATGATGGGGTGAGGGGGATGGAGGCGGCCTAGTGGCGCCCCCATCTCTAGTCGGCGGCGGTGGCGGTGTTGCCGCCACCTCGCTCTCCGGCGCCGCCGTCACTCTCCCGTGGCACTGCGACGGTGCCGCTCCCCCTATTGAGGTTTTCCAACTTGCCGTATCCGTCAGTTCACCCCAAATCTAACAAAATTTATTCAAATCTTCACAAACAGGGTTGCCCACTCTAATTGAACATTTGAAACACAAACACACCATTATTTTAGTGGTAGTGTTTCAAGACCGCCATTAATGGCTTCTAAATCAGTGAATCATTAAAGAACAAGAGATATGGAGAGAAAAAGTGTGATTACCTTCAATAGGAGACTTTATTGACTTCGGAGCACAACACCCACCACGAAATCACTAACAAGCTCTTTTATATCATTCTCTTCAAATTTAGGTTTTGAACAAAAACTGGGTTAGGGTTTATAATTAGGTTTATATAGTGGGACCAATTAGTGTATGGTTTGCGAAATTACTAAATTATCCATAGGGCAGGTCTTTTAGGTTTTGGGTTGTCACAACATCCCCAATTTTAAAGAACTTTCATCCTCGAAAGTAAAAGTAAGTACATATGTAGCCCAACGCGTATATTCATAATGATTTCTTTTACGACATTTTTTTCATTTTTTTACTGATGCAAATTCGCACCTATGAAATTTGATTTTACCCTGCGTGAAATTAAATTTACTCTTGACTCTAACTTCTCAATAGTATTATTTTCGTCCCCCAAAATTCATGAGGTATGTCTCGTATAAGTCCCAACTAAGTCATTATACCTTAGCTACCTGCTAAGTTCTTGTATCTTCACATGTTTCTAGGTATTCCTCATAATTTCCACCGATGTCGCAACGTGCACCAAAGTCGTCAAACCAACCAACCAGTAGAAGGAAACATACTGCGAGGTGATTTGGTGCCTATCTATGTCGTAGAAATATCTTTGCCTATCTGGAAACGAATCCATACTGCCAATTGGTAGTAGGAAAAAAAAATAGCTATCTACTATCGTATGAACACTAGCAGACCATCTCTGTCACCATCTCAATTACACATATCAATGAACGATCCATTTTTTCCTTGCGACTTATTTGTGAAGGGTACAAATGAGAAGCCATAGTATTTCTTTCTAGAATTATACCTTAACATCATTGTTATTACATGTTTATCAACATTCATTCTTTTAGGTTCATAATTCAAGTCAACTATTGACCAACTGTCCACCTTGTAACTTCTCTATCACATGTAATCGTTTGCTTACATAGTAAGTTTTGACTCTTAGTAAACTATGGAATAACCACCAATGTCGATATCCCCCTAAGAAGCTTTCAATACTTATTTTTATGCTCTTTATTACATCATAATTTTCGTTCCATACCATGGTTTCCTATCGTAATCACTCGGATTTCTGGATACTTGTCGCATCACATCTTCGTACCAATCAGCTCTCACGATCCTAGGCGAACATTTTAAATTCTTTTGACGTAGTCAAGGTTCACATTTTATTGCATAATCGTCTCTTATCGTCCTCCCAATTTAACTCTTAGCTCTTATAGTTTATTTAGAACTTCTCTCTCTGAGAAACTAATGGTGGTTTAACTTTCATAGCGTTTGTTGAGAATATATAACCCAAGTCCCAGGTTTTGTCATTAAGGACTTGTAACTCACTATGATCCAATTATTTTAAGTTCATAATTCACCATCAACGTTTCAATTCGTTGCTCATGTGCGTTACTACTGTCGCACTTTTTATTTGTTCTTCAGATACTTCAAAATAAATGTAAACGATTATGTACTTAGTACTTAGACGAGCGTAACTTTCATGTTATGCCATTTAAACTTTGATCCAAGGGTACCCCGACTTCGAAATTATATGCATTCACAAATTTTGCTTTTATCTGATGAAATGTTCGAGTCTACTTCACCAACGTGATCGGCAATGGTTTTAAACTCTTATATTGTCACTAATTAATGTGTCAACCTTTAATATTTCATGCCTCTAACCACTTGTCAATATCCTCAACACTTGGTCGTCTTTTTACACCTATTGCTTTCTCATTTAAGTTGCATTTCAAGTTCTCTTACACCGTTTGCTTAGGATTTTCACTTTGGGATTTACACTAGATCACTAGGCTCTCAAGTGCTAGCAAAAACTTTGTTTACCAATTCATAATGGTATCAAATTTAGAAGATCTCATCCCCACCTAGAGATACATGTTTCATAACTAGCTTAAGATATCTTCTGATCCTTCCAAGCTATCGCATTGTTCGTGTTACACCGTATAAACTTTATTCGGAGTCGATCATAACCTTGGATCCCTAATTTTAAATCGTCAACCAATTATTGGTTCGATCCTTTATTTTTCTGAAAACTGTTTAGTTTAGTTGTCCAACTTTTAACGTAACGTTCTCTCTTAACGAGAAATTTCGAGTTACTTTCAACATGTGATTTTCATGATTTATTATGATGTCATCTTTTCGATTTGAAATTTTAAATTCTAAAACAGGGTATTCCCCTTGCAAATTGTATAACTATGAACAACTATCGTAGTAAGTGTTTTCTTTCATGAATTAATATTTTTTTTCATACCACCTATTAACTTACTTGTTTCCCCACAGGTGGACCCTATCTTAAGATCCCCAATTCTAAAGAATCAACTCACCATTAGCTTAGGTTAGGTGGTTTTAGTTACATTATTTATTCTTCGACATTATTTTCATTCAACTACCTTTGCATTCATATTAGGTTCCACTTTGCCTCAATAGTCGTTAGTTCACGTGTCCATTATCGGACAATCATACCAACAATATTCTTTTAGTTGGGTATCCCCAATTTTAATGATTCACCACCTATCATTGATTGTATTACGACATCATTAACATTGATCTACACCTTTCAAATTGTATAAACTCAGAGTCATATAAAGCATTTAGTTTTGAGGCATTTCTCAATTTTCGCAATTATGGTACCGTCAGCCATTGCCTCACATTCATTTTGAAAACGATCTATCAAATTTTGGTATCCCCAGTTTTATGAGTCAACTCATTTCTAGTTAAGTAAGAACAATTTATATTTGAGTCGGTTGCCTTTGATTTATATTATCTTAACCTCATAGCCTAAGTCCCTTCAACATTTACAAATCTCTACTTGGCAACACGATCCTCACACATGACAATCTTGTCAAATACATCCCTAAACTTTGGATCCTAAATATCGATACTCACCTCATTGATAGCTGATTTAAATTTAACTTTCTTTTGTACATAATCAATCAAAACTGGAGAGACATGATTCAATTATCAAAAAGAAAACTTTGAATCATAACTTATCCAAAATCTTGTGTTTTCATCAAAAACCCTCTTTCAAGAATCGAGCTAAACTCATTTTCATAGGAAAAATCTAAATCAGTCTTCGGGTTTCGAGTAACTTTAAATGTCTTTTCAAATCAATTGGGTCAATGCGACTTAAAAACACATCATAACCACACGAATGTTTTTATTTCCACCATAAGATAATAACTTAGGTCTAAACCTATAATTAAGTCAAAACACTCTTTCATACAACCCGAACTGGGTCTAACATTTCATAAGACCAATCATTCAAAAAATCTCAACGATGCTTATCGAATCAAAGTAAAACAGATTTTGTAAACACCAAAGTAAAGGTACGACAAGAAATCTTTGAAATACATATGCGTTTATTCACTTCATTTTTAAAACACCAAGAAAAATAATTTGTTTTCTTTTACACTTAGTTATGCTTTGAAATTTTGTAAAACAAATAAAGTTCTTCCTTGAAAATTGACAAACATCAATTCGAAACACCAAAAAAATTATTTTCCATTATAGTCGAAGACTCATTTTTCTAGGAAAATAGATCGCATGTAACAACGAATGTCAAATCATAGTAAAGACCAACTAGTCAAATCATAGACCATTGATTCACATATTTAATTAAGAGATAGATGTTTGAGAGTACATGTGTCTTTCCTATCTCAAATTAAGTTTTCAAGTTGTGCTTCATAGTCGAGCTAACTTAGTTTAGTTATTTGAGACCAAAATTTATTTGTATCCTTACTAGGATCAAGGATCTTCCTTTATAAACAAGCATCATGGCTTTTAACTATCTATATAGAGTCTCAAGTATCAAAGTTACTTTTCTGAAGTGTGACCACATCACTACTCCCGTTTGCTTACGTAGCGTGGCGTCTGACTGCCTTTTCAAGTCTCATGATCCTTATTTGAGTATTTGATTTGCTACATTACTATTAAGTATAGGAGCATTACCTCACATAATTCTCAATCAAAGCTTGTTTGTTCTCACAATAGTCGTTGCAAATATCAATTGAAGTGCGTGTGGGCTCTCTCCCAAGGAGTTTGCTTTGACTTTCTTGCGCTGTTCATTGTCATTCCCTCTACTGTATCGTGGAACACAAGTTCCCTATCCACTAACGGATACCATCAGAGAAAATTAGACTAATAGGTAACACAATTATCTATATATCTAACGATATATTCATATATACATGGCAACAAATAATCAACATAGTAAATCTTTTGTCACATTTCTTTTATCCCATCCCATCCTAGGATTTATCATCTATGTATGTGAAGTCAACTTTGAACCAATGTCCCATACCATTGATTCGTGTAACTTAAAATTGACCTTTAAATCTTAAAGACACTAAAAACTTAGGTTCCATTAACTTAACATTTCCCTAGGTTCTAATACCTATGCTCTAATACAAACTGTGACGACCCTCCCCGACTTGGGTCGGGTCGCCCGGCTCAGACCGCCTCCAAGGCCCAATAATCAAATCAGGCTCGAGCAAGTGCTCTGGCACGCCTAAAACAACCGGTGGAATATCAAACTAGCGCATATAGATAAATACTTGTGGAATTAAATAAAGGAAAATCCATATGACGTATTATCAAACTACCGTTGGTGTTTTCAAATCCTTACGACAAATTAAGTCTTTCAAATACTATCAAGTCGTTTAAACTAAATAAGAGTAAGGTTCATTCTACCCTGAAGACTTATTTATATACAACCCAAGTTTGATAATTTCAAAATCAAATAAATAGATACTATCATTATAAGGCTCAAATCAAAAGAAGAGGCTTCAAGCTATCCCTCGCCCTTGTCTCAATCTAATGTTAATGTGTATGGTCCTGAGGTGTAAGTGGGGTGAGCTAAAAGAACCAACGGAGCTCAGAAATGCAGAAAACCCGCTCAACCATCAAATACACAAGTAATACATAATAAGTATGCAAGGCTAGCATGAAGAAAACATTTAAAACAAGGCTTCGCATGCATTTATAAAGCATTAATAAACCACATCAACAAGATTGATAAAGCATATTAAAGTCAAAACTCATCGTCATGCATGGGGTTAACGAAAGAGATACCATAGAAAATTAGTAATAATATAAAGTCATGGTCTTATACAATGCATAGTAGTTATTGGCAAGAATCTGGTGACCGATTCACTTACCCTTGAAGTGATGAAAAAAACTAGATGACACACAGGCCTTATGTGCCCTCTAGTTAGTCCCATCAAATCAATAGTAAGTTCATCCCAGCCATCACAGATGCATGTCCCTCTTCACAAAAGTACAAGAGAAGGCAACTCCAACTCATGTCCTTAAGTGATACACTTATGAATTCAATTAGACAAGTAAAGCCCTCGGTGGCAAACTCCATAAATGTCCTAGGGCAATAAATAGTAAAGCCCTCGGTGACACCACAAACATCTTAGGGCATTAGGTAATACTTGCTAATAATGCCCTCGGTGGGAACTCCACAAACATCCTGAGGCAATGAATATTATAAGAAGGGAAAATAAATGCACTCACATTCCATAGATATGTAGATCCAAGCCAATAGCATGATGCAACACATTCCCCAAGTCTCTAGTTAAAAACATGTCCTACCATAAATAATATCAAGCCATATTTGATAATTGAGCAAGCTCCCTACTTACCTCGACTCGTTGCGAATCCTACTTTCGATCTTCACGCGCTCGGGTTCAAAGTGAACCGCCTTGCGAATCTAAAAAAATTAAGACACACTCACATCAATGAAAAATCATATTAATTCTAATTTATTTTTAAATTTATTTTGGTGTCTACTAGTGTGAGTCCCGCGGGTTCCCCATCTCCCAATGCGAGGGTCGAGGGGTGGGACCCGACCGACCTCCCTCAGGGACGTGGTAGTGCACCTCATTTGAAACAAGGTTTCATTTGTATTTTTTTGTAATTATATATATACATCTATATACTATTTTAATCCATATATCATATATATATTATTTTTATTATATATATGTTAATTTTTTATTGTTTTTTTCTTCCATGGGTCAATTAGCCCTTGGTTTTTGGTCAAAGGGCCGTTTGACCCCTGGTTTTTCTTCTCCCTTTAGGGTGGACTGTTCTGCCCGAGAGTAGAGATGGTGATAAGGTGGTGCCATTTAGGGGGATGGAAGCTGCTTAGTGGCGCCTCCATCTCTCAACGGCGGCGGTGGCAGTGTTGGCGTCGCCTCTCTCCGGTGCCACCGTCACCCTCCCGTGGCACTGGACGATGCCGCTCCCCCTTTTGAGGTTTTCCAACTTGCCGCATCCGTCGGTTTGCCCCAAATCTAACAAATTTATTTAATTTTTCACAAACAGGGTTACCCAATCTAATTGGACCTTTGAAACACGAACATACCATTATTTTGGTGGCTGTGTTTCAAGACAACCATTAATGGCTTCTAAAGCACTGAATCATTAAAGAATAAGAGATAAGGAGAGAGAAAAGTGTTATTACCTTCAATAGGGGACTTTATTGAGTTTGGAGTACAACACCCACCACAAAATCATTAACAAGCTCTCTTATATCATTCTATTCAAATTTGCGATTTAGAAAAAAAAAAGGGCTAGGGTTTATAATTAGGTTTATATAGTCAGACCAATTAGTGTAGGGTTTATGAAATTACTAAACTGCTCCTAGGGTAGGTCTTTAGGGTTTTAAATCGTCACAAAATGTGTCATGATGTAGGCTATGAAACACGTCTCGAGATACGTGTTTACATAAAGATCGATGGCTATTAACAATCTTATCTTAATATATAAGAATGGATTGATCAACACTTGCAAACCAAAACATTTCATTTTCAAAACTTAGAGAAGAAGTAAGCTTGTTTGAGAAGAAGAAAAATTAGAGAGGGAGTAAGTTGGCGAAGGTGATTTGATGGTTTTGGAAGTGGTTATCAAGCTAGGTGTGGTGTACTACCAGGTAATTTTACTTATACTAGTAATTTAGTTCAGTTTCGTGAATTTATGATAAGATTGATGTATGGCTATTGTGAATGGTTTTGTTAGTTGTGTTGGATCTCTGGTAGGTGTAATAAAGATCCCAATGTATTGGGTTTAATCTATGTGTATAGAGAACTCAAGATTCTAAGTGCACAATTTTGGGTTCTCCTACACATAACGTGTTAGATGTGCTACCTAGCGCACTAACTGCGTGTACCGTGCTCGTAGTAAGAGGTAGCACAATAATGAGATCACTAGCGTGCTAATCAAGTCACCCAACACGGTAGGTGCTATAACATCCCAAAAATCTTAAATTCCTAACTTAAAATTAAACATTGTAAACAAGTTCAATACCCTAACTAAATGTCTAAACACACTCAAAAACATGTTACCTAACATCAGGAACCTAGAGAGGAATCTGAAGGATTCGGATACGAGTTTTGAGGTGTCGAGAGGTCAGAATAGCTAGCAAATTTGGATTGTAAGTAAACTGATTCCGATATTTATTTACATTTCATTCCTATTTTGTTATTCAATTCCAGTTACTTGGACTGATTTGTGTATTATGCTTTACACGTCATGACTTGCTGTCTCTTTTCATTTTATGAGTTTATTATCATGGCATTGGATATTGATTAATGGTTTCATTGACTCTATATCATGCGCTATCTCATTTTTGATTGTTTAGATTTTTAATCAAATGAAATAACATGCTATTAGGTAGTGATTTATGGTATTGTAAATTCAAATTCCTTTATGCATTAGATATGCAATCTTTTTATTGGATTTTGTAACCGTGTCATTCTTTAAATTATGAAAGTATTTATTGTATCTAGGACCATGATATGATAGAGATGTGCGCGCCACACGAGGTCGCTAGATTTTTGGGGATGTCGGATTTCACCACTAGCTTGTGCCTCACACTAGATATGAGACCCGGAGTGTTAATAAGAATACATCACAGGTGACTGACACTTGTGATTGATTATGGAGGCGTGGAGCTCACCTCCAACCTTAAAAAGAGATGTAGAGCTCAGCTCCATCCTGCGATAGTGGAATAAAGGCATTTGTGGTAGGACTCATGGCCGACCCACTATGGATTATTACTATTTAGCCATGTTTCAGTTTTATATTGATTAATTGAAGAGTCAATTAGCATGATCGTATTTTCAGCATAGTTGCTTTTATTGTGCTTTTAGATTCTTGTTGTATATTTTGAAATATAGATAAATGTCTCTCAGTGTTACTTTCTACTTTCTTGTACTCACTATCTTTTTTATGATGGTAGGTGTAGATTCATCGAGTAGTCGACCAGGCAAAGAGAAAATCGGTGACTACCACTAAGTTAGTGGAGCAATGCTACACCGAATTTTGTAAGTTTTTGGTTTGTTGTATGACTTATATATATGTCTTCCATATACTTTTGGGGTTGTATATATTATGGGTTGATATATAGCACCCTGACCAAATACACGATGATATATTATCATTGTTTCATTATATATATGCATGTGATCTTTATTTCCTAGGTTTTACCACATTCTTAGGATTTATGTTAAAAGCTTCCGCTAAATTGTTAAGACTTCTACTGAATAAACTTAAAATTTTTAAGTTTTTGATTAACTCCGATTTATTAATTAAAATAAGATAAGAAGTTGCTCATTTGAAAAAAAGTTTGGAGATAGAAAGGTTTTAGAAAAAGGCTGACTAATTTACAAGGCGAGTTTAGGGCTTAATGATGGTATTTGGCCGGGTAGTGCCCTAATTTGAGAAGGGGTCGTCATAGTTGGTATCAGAGTCTAATCTCTAGACATTTAGGGAAAGATTATAAATTCGTTTAAAGATTTTGATATTAATGTCAGAGTTGGTATCAAAAGATAACTTTTAAAAAAACCTTGAATAAAACATAAATCTTAGCAGTGTAAAACTAGATGATCCTTGCCTAGAAACCATTAGTTGGGAAGTAAGTGAAAGTGAGATGGGAATATCTTATATGTACATGTTAGTTTCTATATGTATATATGCGTTATCTACGTAGTAGCTGATTCGCGATTGCTATCCACTTGCAGACACCGATGGCTGATTTATGCAATAGCGGGGATGTATGTGCTAGTGGCAGCCATCCTCCTATTCCATCTGCTAATGATTTTCAAAGGGTATTTGACTGAGTAGTTGCTCAGGAAGAGTAGTTAGCAGATTTCATAGCTATGATGACAACACATTTTGCTATACCAATACATACACTGGCTCCTACTAATACTACAACTTCCACATTATCGGCACTAGAGCCTCCTACTACTACATCTGTCGCTTTGGTAGTATAGACTGTATCGGTAGTGACAACTCCAGCCATAGAGATAGTTTATACACCGTCTTTCACTCCCACATCTTCTAGCTCGACACTAGAGGTTCAGTTGGTGAATGATTTCATCAGACTGAAGCCAGTTTACTTTAATGGTTAACGAGATTTTGAGAAGATTGAGAAGGGGTATTGCTTTTGTAAAAGTTGCATAGAGTCTTGAGGATTTGGGATAGATTTTGGGCTGATATTTCATCGTATAAACTACAGAGAGACGCTGATATTTGGTAACGTTCGATGATAGCTTATGATGGTGTTCGAGTCTTGGGATGCATTGAAGAATAAGTTTTACCAGCAGTACTTCCCACCTGCAGTGATGAAGAAGCTGAGGAAGGAGTTCATGAATCTGAGACAGGGAGCTGATGAGTGGGTGATGAGCTACAAAGATAGATACGGCTGTCAGAGATAGTTTGCTGGAGATTTAGTAAGAGACAAATCTGAGGATGTGTATTATTTCGGAAATGGACTGAGACCAAATAAAGGATTTCATGTGATTAGTTCAGGTTCAAGGAATTTGGGTGAGATATACGAGCGTGCAGACCTACTATTTTTGTAGAGTTGCCAATGAGACACCGCTAGGACCTTCTTTGACACGTGATTAGACTGTAGAGTTTGAGAAAGAGGGATATAGGAGATGGGAAAGAGGTTCTCAGGGATTAGGGACAACAACATTAGTTGTGCCTTATGTATCATCCTCTATGCTATTGTAGAGTATAGTTGGTAGACCTTCCTTGCCACCGCTAGTCAAACCTGCGTTGCTTGCTCCTACTATTTTGCCAGCTCTTCCGGCACCACTAGAGCCACGTTAGCAGCAGCAAGGCAGTAGAGGTCAAGGCAAAGGTAGAGGTAGAGGTCAAGATAGTTCCCAATAGAGGCAGTCAGAGAGACAGTCCCAAGATCAGGCACATATTCTACATAGGCTAATTACTTGTTATAAGTGTGGTCAAGTTAGGTATGTGATTAGAGATTGTTTACTGCCGGGAGTAGTGCTTCCATTACAGAGACGAAAGGTAGTACACATGGTAGCACACCCTGATGTTGACGCCACACGAGGACTCATTGAGGGGCAAATTTCCATATGTGGTAGAGATTTATATGTTTTGTTTAATTCAAGTTCTACATTATCTTTCGTTTCTGGTCGCATGATAAACATCTTAGCGTTCACACTAGTTAGAGTTAGCGTACATTTGATTTTGAGTACCATAGCCAGGGATATAGTTTACCTTAATTATCTTGTTTAGAGATGTACAGTAAAGATAGGTGGGGTAGAGCTACCTGTAGACTTTAGGGTTCTTGAGTTCTTAGACATCGACGCATTGTTAGGGATGGATTGGATAGTAGCGTATCATGCTCATATCGACTGTTTCAGTAAGACAATGATATTTGAGATTTCAGGGCATCCAATGTTCACATATAGTGGTAGTACACCGAGGGCCGAAGGCACTAGAGGTTGACTTATGACTAGTGAAGACAGGAAGACAATGGTATTGTTATATACAGTAGCAGAGAGTTAGGGACCTACACTTGAAGAGATTATGGTTATGTGCAAGTTTTTAGACATGTTACTAGAGGAATTACCTGGTTTACCGCCACCGAGAGAGATAAACTTTATTATTGAGTCGGTACTAGGCACCAGACCTATTTCTATACCACCGTACCGCATGGCTCCAAGAAAGTTGGAGGAGTAAACTTCTGGGTTTAGAATAAAAGGGATTGATTACACCTTCTATGTCGCCATGGGGAGCATCTGTCCTATTTGTGAATTAGAATGATGGTACTTTGAGGCTGTGTATTGATTACAAACAATTGAATAAGGCCACAATCAACAACAAGTATTCATTACCATGGATTGACGATTTATTTGACCAGCTAAAATGAGCACAATTTTTTTATAAGATAGACTTGAGATTAGGTTATCATGAGCTTAGGATTAGGGATGAGAATATGTCTAAGACAACATTCAACATGAGACATGGACACTATCAGTTTAAAGTCATGTTGCTTGGTTCGACTAATGCTCCGGCCATGTTTATGGATTTGATGCATCGGGTGATGAGACCATTTCTTGACATCTTCATGATAGTTTACATCAATGATATATTGATAATTTGATATATTCAAGAACTCGAGAGGATCACGAGCAGCACGTCAAGGACACGTTGCAGACTTTGAGGGAGCACAAACTCTACGCCAAGTTCAGCAAGTGTGAATTTTGGCTATCAGAGATCAACTTTTTGAGACATGTTATTGGAGCGGCAGATATTTCTGTAGATCCATACAAGATTCATGGTAATATGGATAGGCTAGCACCGACATCAGTCACAAAGATTAAGAGTGTTCTAGGGTTAGCAAAATATTATCGTTGATTCGTGAAGGATTTCTCGAAGATCGCTTCACCAATTACCGGATTGACCCAAAAGACATCAGATTTAATTGGTCTAAGGATTGCGAGGAGGCATTACTCAGCTGAAGAGGTTGTTGACTACCACACCAATATTTGTACTGCTAGAGGTTGGAGAGGGGTTCCTTGTATATACAGATGCTTCTCATTTGGGTTTAGGTTGTGTGTTGATGCAGGATAGAGGCACGACGGCTTATGCATCTAGACAGCTAAAGATACATGAGAAGAATTATCCCACTCATGAATTATAGTTTACAGTAGTGGTATTTGCTCTTAAGAAATGAAGACATCATCTATATGCAGAGAGGTTCACACTCTACATTGATCATAAGAGTCTGAAATATCTCTTCTCATAGAAATAGCTAAACATGAGACAACACGGATGGTTGGAGTTTTTGAAGGACTACGACTTTTCTTTAGAATATCATATAGGAAAAGCTAACGTAGTTGCTGATGCGTTGAGTAGGAAACTTACTGGAGATGCTGAGATTGTTAGATGCTATATGGCACTTGAGTATACTCAAGGTAGTGGTGATGATGAGTTAGTCATATACTCAGATATTCCTACTGACACTCGGGTGATTATTTGTGCATAGATGACGCTTCAGACAATGTCTACATAGAGAGTGTCAAAGGGTCAGAGAACCGGCATTCTATATCCGAGGTTTAGTGAGTTAGCCTAGAGTACTGATTGCACTGACTAGATGGAGATGACAAATCAGTGTTTGGGATTTAGAGGCAAATTATGGATACCGTTAGTCGCAGGGCTGAGAGATGAGATTCATCAAGATTCACACCGTTCCTGATTGACTGTTCATCAAGGTAGGACCAAGATGTACCATGATATGAGGAGACATTTTTAATGGCCTGGGATGAAAGCGGACATATCAAAGTTCATCTTGAACTGTGAGATTTGCCAACAAGAGAAGGCTAAGCATTGTAGACCTGGAGGATTAGTACAACCGCTTCCCATTCCATAGAGGAAGTAGGAAGACATAGCCATGGACTTTGTCAAGGGATTGCCGAGGACTGCCAGAGAACATGATTTTATTTGGGTGATTGTGGACAGATAGATGAAATCTGCCCATTAGTAGATGCAGCTCACAACACATTTGATCAGTTGAGCATATTGTTTAAAAGGGTGATTATCTGACTGCATAGGGTACTGTTGACTATTACGTCAGACAAAGATACTATGTATATGTCTAGGATGTAGCAAAGTATGCAGGAATAGTATGGTACGCGCCTACAGTTTAGCATAACCTTTCACCCTCAGACTGATGGGCAGTCAAAGGTTGATTTAGGTTCTCGAGGATATGCTTTAGGCTTGTGTACTTGAGTTTGACAGATCTTGGAAGGAGTACCTACCATTGTGTGAGTTTGCATACAACAACACTTATTAGGCTAGCATTGAGATGGTGCCATTTGAGGCTTTATATGGTAGACCGTATCGCTCACCATCTTATTGGGCTGAGCCAGAGGACCAGGAGTTAGTAGGGCTTGAGATTGTTGTTGATCACATGGAGAAGGTACGAGAGATTCACCAAAGGCTTAAAGGGGCCTAAAAGAGGTGGAGGAAGTATGCAGACACATATTGTAGCGATCTCACGTATGCCGAGGGAGCCTTTGTATATTTTAATGTTTCTCCTTAGAAGTGTCTTCATAGATTTTGTTTGAAAGGCAAGTTAGCACTCACATTTATTAAGCCTTGTAAGATTAGAAGATGGGTTGAGAAGGTTGCTTATGAGATTGAGTGACCTCTACATATGTCGGGGATTCATCCAGTCTTCCATATTTTTATGCTTCAACTAACTAAGTCGAAGGCAGTTGAGAGACCGACGATTGACTTGAGCTAGATTGACCTGAGTGAGGGTGTATTTTATTAAGAGCAAATTGTACAGATCCTAGAGCGAATGGTATATCAGTTGATAGGCAAGTCTATCCCGAAGGTGTATTCAAGTGGCAATTCCATTGAGACTCAGAACTCACTTGGGAGCTGGAAGATTATATGCGAGACAGATTTATGTAGCTTTTCGAGGCAAGTTAGTTTTAACCTAAGTTTAATTTCGAGGACAAAATCTTCATTAGTTGGAAAGAATTGTCACGACCTAAATTTTTAATTCTTAGTTTAATTTCCTTAATCTGGATCAACGACCTATGACGAGGGACCTGCATCGAGATATGTGAACTGGTCGAGGCGAGTTGGTCGAGGTATATGATATATTTGATGTGATGTATGCATAGTATATTATATATGTGTATACTACGAAGTCACTGCTACCTGTGTATAGGTGTCGAGACGTGAGGGGGGATGCACCTCGAGATGCATGCCGACTTGGGACCATGGTAGTGCGTGATGTGGTAAGTTGATATAAGTTTGGTGTAGCTTAAATAGTAGTACAAATGAAGCTATAGTTTGTTTTATATTAAATGCAACCTATGTTAGCAAGTTAAAACAATAGTCATGTGATGAATCTTGAGATATGTGTCAAGATGTATGCTATTAGATGAGTCTCGAGATATGTGTGTACGTAAAGATCAATGGCTAATAAACAATCTTATCTTAATATATAAGATTGGATTGATCAACACATGCAAACCAAACTATTTCATTTTCAAAACTTAGAGAAGAAGTAAGCTCGCGAGAGAACAAGAAAAACTAGAGAAGGAGCAAGTTGGTGAAGGAGATTTGATGGTTTTGGAAGTGGTGATCAAGCTAGGTGTGGTGTGCCACTAGGTAATTTCACTTGTACTAGTAATTTAGTTCAATTTGGTGAATTTATGACAAAATTAATTTATGGCTGTTGTGAATGGTTTTGGTAGTTGTGTTGGATCTCTAGTAGGTGTAATAAAAATCTCAAAGGGTTGGGTTTGATCTATCTTTAAAGAGAACTTGAATTCAAGGTTTTCCTGCACATAGTTCGCTAGATGTGCTAGTTGGAAGAGGTGGCGCGCTAATGAGATCACTAGCGCGCTAATCAAGTGACCCTACGCTAGGTGCTATGATAGCCTAAAAACATGAAACTCCTAACTTAAAATTAAACATTTTCAACAAGTTCAACATCCTAACTAAAGGTCTAAGATACAAGTTAAGAGGTGTCGGGAGGCCGGAATAGCTAGGAAAGTTTGCATGGATTGTAAGTAAACTGATTGCAATATTTATTTACATTTCATTCCTGTTTTATTATTCAATTCCAGTCATTTGGACTGATTTGTGTATTGTACTTTACATGCCATGACTTGTTTTCTCTTCTCATTTTATGAGTTTATTATCATGTCATTGGTTTTTGATTAATGGTTTCATTGACTTTATATCATGTGCTATGTCATTCTTGATTGTTGAGATGTTTAGTCAAATAAAATAGTATGCTATTAGGTAGTAATTTACGGTATTGTAAATTCAAATTGCTTTGTGCCTTAAATATGCAATCTTATTATTAGATTCCATAACTGTGTCATTCTTTAAATTATGAAAGTAGTTTTTGTATCTAGGACCATGATATGATACAGATGTGCGCGCCACACGTGGTCACTAGACTTTAGGGGTTTTTGAGATATCACCACTAGCTTATGCAGTACACGAGATATGAGACCCGAGGTTGTTTACAAGTATATATCATAGGTGACTGACACTTGTAATTGATTGTGGAGGTGTAGAGCTCAACTCTGACCTTCAATAGAGGTGTAGAGCTCAGCTCCATCTTGAGGTAGTGGAATAAAGTCATTTGTGATAGGACTTACGGCCGACTGAATCTAAATCAATACTATTTAGCCATGTGTCAATTTCATATACTTTTAGGGTTGTATATATAATGGGTTGAGAGATAGCACCCTGACAAGATACAAGATGATATATTATCATCGTTTCTATACATATATATATTTATATATATGCATGAGATCTTCATTTCCTGGTTTTTTCCACATTCTTAAGATTTTTGTTAAAAGCTTTCACTAAATTGTTAAGACTTCCACTGAATAAACTTTAAATTTTATAGATTTTAATTAACTCTGATTTATTAATTAACATAAGATAAGAAGATGTTTTTTTGAACAATATTTCGAATCAGAATGGTTTTAGAAAAAAGCCGGCTAATTCGTTTTTTAAGCCCTACGAGGCGAGTTTAAGGCTTAATGACGGGATTAAGCCAAGCGACGCCCTAATTTAAGAAGGGGTCGTCACATAAAACTTTCTGAGTGGATGTTCTAGGTGATTGTGTTCTAAGTTATTTATTGACTAGCATATTCTAGTTTTTTATTTGGTTTAGATTAGGCATGATTTTCATGGACTTTTAATGCTATCGTAATTTATAGTTTATTACATTTTATCCAATAAGTAGAATTACAATGATAAGAATATGGCTTCTTTTCCAATGAATATAGGAAAATCGGTGGCTAGCTAAATGCTATCAACCTATTATGATATTGGGTTTAATGAACTAAAGATTCCATGATATAATTATAACTAGTATGCTATGTTTGTTAAGTTAAGTTTGAATATTCAGAGGAAATCTGGTATAATTTCATTGTTTAAGTGGTTTTGTTTATATGTTTATCTTATATTGGTTACTTGATTTGAATTGTCTTAGTTTAGTTAGTTTAATTAGCTTAATTAAGTTAGTTTATTTACATAGTTTAATTAGATTGAGTTTAATTCCTATTTTAATTAAATTAAATAAAGTGAAATAAACAAACTAATAAAAACCAACTTTCCTAAGAAGTTTGCAAAATCTATGTGGCGACGATATCCTGCTTACCACTACTACAAGTTATAAATATATAGGAAGTTTATCGTGTACGGTTGAAGTGTGTCACGTTATATAGTATAGTAGGTAGTATACATCAAAAACTAACTCAAACGTCTCATGGTTATCTAAAATTCTTGAAATCGAACCCATTGATTCATCAAACATTTGTGTTTTGAGTGAAATTGATAGGAAAATCCTTAGAAAACTGCCTCAGTGCTCCACTAATCTAAGTAGCAATTCCCAGAACAAATCCCAAATCGCTCAATAATCGATGTATTTAAAATCCAATTCTTACTTGATTTGTTGATGATTTTTCTCGTACTTTTTCCGCTTGATCAAATCCTTCATGTTCTTCCCTTTTTACTCTTTTTCTTCTAATATTCCAATTATCACTTAAAATAACAAAAAATAAGAGAAAACCCCCATATAATATAGTATTTTACATCTAAAATCACCTTAAAATATAGTATTAAATATGTCTAATTGTTGACTTATCAAATACCCCCAAACTCAGCACTTTGCTATCCCGGGCAAATGAATACTCTCAATTATATTTTTTTTCTTCCCTCGTTCTAATTTCATAATTATCTATTCTTATTCTTAAATAGAAGTGATAATTAAATAGAAACTTATTACCCACATAAAAATAAAACCATTATCGAATCAAAATATTTAAAGGACAACCCTTTATTTGACAACTCAACCTCTAGTTATGCAATACATTTTAAAATTCAAAGTTAAATCAATCACCAAGGTCAAACCACTATATAGGTTTTCTCATCCTCCACTAACAAGCATCAAGTTTACAATGACTAAAATAGAATCTCAAGACTCAAAAATCACTAAATCAATCTCATTTTCAAGCAATATTTAAAATATCACCATAACCAAAATGGATAGGAATTTTTAATCACAAATAATCAACATCTCATATCCATTTGTTGGAATAAAAAGATATACTTCACTTAACTTAGCTATAAGCACTAGAGCTAAATCATTTATTTGAAGATTTTTCACAAACAACCTTCCATTCTTTTTATCTCTTTTTATTTTTTCTTTCTTCTATATATTCATTTTTTATATTATATTCCAACGGTTCCCTACTCCATTTTCTTTGGAATCCGATATTCTTTTTATAGGAATTCGTCCTCTCATTTTTTCGACCACTAGATTCCTTGCTTTATTTCCTTTAAAATATGTGTGTCTCTCTATTTTTCATTTTTAGAAACTTTTGTTAACTCTTCTTACTTTCAATATAATCAAGGAAATGCTTTTTTCCAAGTAAGAAAAGTTTATTGGCTAATTTCCTATTTTTTCCTTCAATTTTGGTATAAACTCTTTTGATTATATGTACAACAACAACATAGCCTCGATCCCAAATTAAAATAGATATAAAATACTCGATCAATAATCTTTGTATAACAAGATTCTTAAAAATCTATCTTATTTATCTTGCACTATTGTTTCAAGTTTTTACCTATTATAATGTCTAACAAAAAGCAAACAATCCTCTATAAACTCCTCTAGTATATAAACAATCTAGGTTAAGTTAAATAGTGTATAAAAATTCATTTTTATCATAAAAGTTCTATTTTCATGGGTAATAACAATATATCACTTCTATTTAAATCCAAATTACATTTAATTCCATATATTCGTAACTATATGTCAAGAGTTTTACCTCTCGTTTCTTCCATACTTCAAAAACATGAATAATTCCGTCAACTTTGAGCATTGAATAAATAGGTTCTACCTCTTATTTTTTTCATACTTCACTTCACTTAATACCCCCAAATGCATTCCAAACCTTGTCCTCAATATTTAAAAATAAAGTCGAGTTTTTCACAAAACAAAAATACATCGTGAAGCATAAATGAATAAATAAAAGAATACTGAAATGATCGAATTGTTGGGGCATGTGCCTTAGTTCAATCTACAAACATTATTTATCTTATAATTTTAATTAATAAAATAGAGGTTTTTATTTGCTATTTTATTATAAGGGATTGCATGTTTACCTTATAGTAAGATCAATGGTTATTTATTGAAATATCCTAAATTCATGAGTACTTGTTAGGAAAAAAAGTACTGGACCAACTCGCTATGAGAACACCATATGGATTAAGTCATAGGTGTTACTCATAATAGGTATATCATTCAATCATTCAATTTGAGATTACCATTGACTTCAATATTAGGGGCATGGTAATTTAACACAATCAAACATTGTCTTTAACTGACCGATTATAAAGATTGTGATTGGTTACCATGTGAATAATATGTGAAGGTTTGTAATCAAGATAAAATTTGTCACTCTTGTATAGAGAGAGATATCAGTGTATCCCTCGATATGATAGACTAATCATAGCCAAGTCCATGTGAATTGATATGATCATTGTCACTTGGATGTTTTCAATTTACCTAAAGATCGAGACTAGTAGGATTATACATTAAGGGTGACTTTTCAGACCTTATGTTTAATCAAAGGATATCACATGACAAAAGGATATGATATATGTTATTCATTAGGATTTATCGATTTTGATATTCATGCTTTTTGGGTAGTCACAATGCCTTGCCAGAGTCCGCTTATGACTAGTGTACCAAAATGATTTTGGTTCACTCCTAACGTTTCATGAATCTATTGGGTCACACACAAAGAATGACTTTGCACAATTACAATTGGTCTAGAGTAAAGAATTCTATATGATTAAATCCATGATACAAAATACCTTTCGATGTGTTATATGATAACTTATTGATAAGGGAATATGTGTTATCTCCTAAATACAATAGTTGTATTATGAATAGGATTTTAAATGATGGCTTATCTACACATATAAAGAGAGGTTGAAATCCTAAGACGAAATAAGATTTTCGTTTTTGCTATTTTTGAGTTCTCAAGGTTTTGGGAGAAAAAAAAATGTTTTCTATTTCTCATGAGGCTAGCACTCTAAATTATGGTCATCGTTCGTGTGTGGATTTCAAATAGAGGACGCACACTTGAATGCCTTAAAAATCTAACAATCAGAGAATGAAATCATGGATTAAGGTATGAATTACTTTTTGTAGATTTAGTTTAATAGAACTTGTTTTCAGTCTTATAGGGTTTTTTAAAAAAATTGTTTTGAATTTTTCGCTACGTATGAACTGTAAAAACCCAACATGAATAGTCATAAGAATGAATTTCATAAGTAAAGAAATCATGATTAATTGAAGATTTTCCAAACATCATAGTTATAGAATTGAACATATCAAACCAGTGTATAAAATAGAACACACCATAGCAATAGTATCACGAATTCACATATCATACATATCAAAATATTACAAACTAAGACCTCACACATAATTACTTAGAGATAGAGTAAATAAAGAAGAATGAGTAGATCATAACCACAGTCTAGAAATCGCATTGTCACCACCAACCCATTAGTCGTGTTGTTGAGACTGGAAGCTCACTACAGGTTCATAGAACCTAAGTCTACCCCCTCTACTGGAGTACTTTCTTAAAAAACTCCCTCGTTGGGTATTCTCAGTTGGGTAGATGGTATTTGAGTTTAAGCTCCCCTACTTTGCGTTCTCATCGTCATGCATTTCTATAACCTGTGTATGCTTCTAGCAATTTCACATTGGTTTTGAAGAATTAACTCTTTATTTCTCAAAGTCTGCATCTGGTTCCTCAAAATAAACCCGATCATGGCCATCTGTATCTCATCCCTATATATGCCAGTAAAATCCTCAACATGTGGCTTTGGGCTTTGCTTCATTCTATCATTATAGGCAGCAGATTGCATCTCATCCAAATTTTTTTTCTTTGTTTGTATTCTTCTTTTTATGGCATCTCTTTTGAGTATTTCATTCCTCTCTCATTCCTCCTATGAATCCACATAGCTTGACACCTTCTTGGTGCTTTCTTTGAGTTTTTCAATCATGGTCCTGCCAGGGTAAACATGACATAGACCTATAATAGGAACTTGGTTTTATTTGGAAAATTCAGTAATCATAAAGGGAAAAAGCAATCCGACATTTTTTGTGGTCATGCCTTTCCTAATTTAATTATAAATAATTTTGCCAACATCAATCTATCATATCCTTTGGATAATGTGGTATAATATCTTCGCCTTATAGTTCACAACTGCGTAGTCTTCCAAACTTGGTTGTAGGCTCGCGTTTTAAAAAAGCTCCATGCTTTGGTGGTTTTCCTTAAGTTTTAGGTTTGGATATGTTTCAGGTACCCATCCTTATCAAAAAGGAATCCATGCCCCGAAATCATTTCTAATCCATTTCTAATGTTTTCGTGGGGAAATCCGTGTCTAAACCCATACTCGGGTTTTGGGTACGCATTATTTTGTCTCTTGTGGACTTATGGTAAAACGTAATACCGATTTATTCCTGTAGGTGAGTAGTCCACTAGTCTTCCTTGGACCTTAGCTACCATCTTATCATTATCTCTGTGCCCATTCACATAAAATTTATGCACTAGTATCTCATAACCCATCTCTATAAAGGACCCCGCATTATTGTCGACATAATAGTCCATAGTCAACAATCCCCAATTCCTCTCCCTTAGGCAAAACCAATCTTTTGGTCCCTGAACTTTGAAGGTTTTACACTTTTGGTCCCTCAACTTTGAAAACAACACATTTGGTCCCTCAACTTTGCATATAGTGTAAATGAAGTCCTTTTGTTAGTCCAGTCATTGTTATTGATGACGTGGCGAAAGTCTATCGCCACATGGCGACACGTGGCAATCCTTGTCATCAAGAGTTGGTTCAATGAACCGGTTGGTTGGTTCAATGAACCAACCGGTTCAATTAAAAACCAAAACCTCTCCTCTGCCTCTCTTCTCTTTCTCTCTCGCTCTCTCTTCTCTCCGCCTTCTCTCTCTCGCTCTCTCTCTCTCTCTCTCTTTCTCTCTTGCTCTCTGCGTTCTCTCTTCCTCGATGTTCGCCGTGAACATCTTTCCCGCTCTCCCTCGAGCCTCGCTCACCTTCGCGCTCACGCCCTCTGCCTCGCGACCTCGGACTCCTCACTAAATGACTTAATGAAACCGTTCCATATAGAAGAAACCTTGGGCTGATCAACCACTTCCACCTTGTTCATCATCCTCTTTATCCCCATTTATAATCATGTATTGGAATTCCAATTGTGCAAGTTGATGATTCTACTTAGCATATATATGGATATGAATGTTGAGATTAATGGGATTTGGAAGAAAAACTATTCATTGGCACCAAAGATGGCATGTATATTCTTGGAAGGGACAGACTCAATAATATAAGTTCAATTTTGTAAGAAAAAAAACTAGTGTGAAAGTTGTATTAACTTGTTTAAACTAAGCACAAGTGGTGCATATGATATAATATACACATGTTCTTGTTCATTTCACTTTGAATAAGACCATTTGATCATTGAAATGCAGTCACCGGCAACAATGGAGCAGCCGAAGCACCACTGCTGGTGCAGGAAACGGTGGAGGAGATGGTCGACTACAAGGGGCAGAAGGCAAGGAGGTCGAGCACTGGTGGATGGCGATCCGTTGGCTTCATAATCGGAGTAGAGATTGCAGAGAGATTTGTTTTCTTTGGCATCATCTGCAACCTCATAACATACTTAACTGGAGCGCAACCGCTCGCGAAGGCGTGACCGGTCGCAAGGCAGAGGGCGGTCGCCAGTCGCGATGCAGAGGACGGTCGCGAGGCAGAGGGCGGTCGCGAGGTCGCCGGTCACGAGGCAGAGGGCGTGAGCGACGCGCGAGGGCGTGAGCGCGACGGCGAGCGAGGCCGTGAGCGAGGCGCGAGGGAGAGCGGGAAAGATGTTCACGGCGAACATCGAGGAAGAGAGAACGCAGAGAGCAAGAGAGAAAGAGAGAGAGAAGAGAGGCGAGAGAGAGAAGGCGGAGAGAAGAGAGGCGAGAGAAAGATAAGAGAGGCAGATGAGAGGTTTTGGTTTTTAATTGAACCGGTTGGTTCATTGAACCAACCAACCGGTTCATTGAACCAACTCTTGATGACAAGGATTGCCACGTGTCGCCATGTGGCGATAGACTTTCGCCACGTCATCAATAACAATGACTGGACTAACAAAAGGACTTCATTTACACTATATGCAAAGTTGAGGGACCAAATGTGTTGTTTTCAAAGTTGAGGGACCAAAAGTGTAAAACCTTCAAAGTTCAGGGACCAAAAGATTGGTTTTGCCCTCCCTTATTATATTTAAAATTCTAGGGCCATACTTAATTTGATTCTAGACATTGAAACCCCTCTCCGCTATAATTTTGTTATTTTTGCATACGTCACTCTTCATTCTAGGAAGAGCTTTGGCATTTTTTAGGTTGTGGGTCGAAAAGGAAATCCATGGATTCTCCTCAACTTTTTCCCCTCTCTTCAACTCATCAATAAAATCTAAAGGTGGAGAAGGTTCTCTTGGTCTTCTAGTTAGGGGTTTTTTATTGAAATCCCCGTTGGCCTAATAAGTATAGGTGGAACTTCATATTTCTGTTTGGGTTTCTCTAATAAAGGTGCCTTCCCCTTCTCCTCTCATGAACTTCTACCTTTACCACTTCCAACCATTTTCTTAAATAAAAACTTACATGTTCGGATAGCAAATAAACCTGTGGATCATAAAAAGTAACATTTGTTGAAAATAATTTGGTAAAATTGAAGACTTTATTTTAGAAGGAGAAATCCATTTGGAAAGCAAGCTTAAAAATTTATTGAAAACTTAAAAATTGGGATCAAAGTGTTAACTCAACTAGAAACTTTAAATCCATTTTTTAAATCTTGCAAGTCAATTGTGTAATAAATTCTAGTCTTTTTGAAAGCAAAACAAAACAAAACCAAACCTCCAAACTCATTTTAAACTCCATTTGTCAAACCATTAGCAAATATGTTTCAATATACCAAAATTTCTAAATTGTTGAATTTGTAAACCAACGATCAATGTAATCGCAATGCCTAATCTATTAAAGTCAATGAAATAATTTTGTTAAAAATAATAGAATGAATTTCAATAACACAATTTCAAAAATCATTAAGAAATTTGCAAAAATCATTCAAACCAAAAATTTGTTAAAGTAAAGAGATAGGGTTGTTGTAATTACCTTATTCAGAGTGAATCTCTCCAGATTTAAGCTCTTTAACTCCTTTAAATCATTTTTTCAAGCTCTAGGTCGAAATCTCTTAAACCCTAGTTTGGCTCAATACTCTCAAATTTGGATATTTTGGGTGGAATGGAACTAGGTTGAGACAAGAATCACTTAAATACACTAAGATTGCACATAAGATGGTTGTATCTAGGCAAGAAATTGAAGTGTGTGTCAAGGGATGCAATGGTTCGATGTGTGAATGAGTTTGTGTTTGTGGTGATTTAGAATTCTTGTTTTAAAAACTCAAAATCATGCCCAGTGATTCCTATATTAAGTGAAATTGAAGGGAAATTGTTAGGCAAATCGGTGAGTTTTGAGGTGTAGTGATCCACCGATCTGAGCAGCGATTTTTGTTGATGTGGCGAATCGTTGGGATTAGCCAGACCTATGTTTTCACTTAATATGATGGTTACTGTCACTAATTTTGCCAGTGATTCCTAGCGTTATTTAAATTCATTAGGGAATTGCTATGCCAAAGTTACTATTTTTTAGATTTATTACATAATTAACTTATATATCATTCATTAAAACTTAAATTAAGGTAAAATTGACAGAAATTTCGAAAGTTTTATTAGGATATGTAACTAAATAAATAATTTTATTAATTAAATAAATAAAGAAAGAAACAAGTAAATGAATAATGCAACATGCATCAAAGGCCATATAAACGAAAACAAATCGATCACTCTCCCTTAATTAAAAGTAATTGGGTGTTTAAATTCTAGAAATATTTCCAATACAAAAGTCAAAAAATAAGAGAATAAAAACATAATATACTAATACTAAAACTAAATTCCTAATAAAAATAAATAAACATAGAATATGGGCTACATCCGATATAGCGTTTTTGTTTATTGTCGTTGGCTTGAATGGACCCTTCTAAAATTAGGTTTGATTACTAAACTTGAGTTTATGATTATCCACTCTAGTACCATTCTAAAAAGTGAGTGCTTGGCCATTAATTGTCAGATTGATTCTTCAAAATATCCATAACAGCTTGAGTAGTGGCTAAAAAATGTCATCTTAAAATTAAAGGAGGATCTTCATTAATAAAATTTGGCATGACCAAAGAGTACGTGGGTACGATGTAGTTGTTTCGTTGAAGTGGTACTTCATGACCCCTCTTGTTGGTTGAATTGAAATACCATTCAGTAATGAAACTCATTCAGAAGCAAGTGAATTCAACTCCAATTGAGTGTATAGAGAGAAACGTATGGGCATGAGATTTGAATTAGAATTTGTATCACACTAAGCTCTGAAGTGCCAAGACCATTTGATAATAATGTGAAAGTGTATATCTCCAGGATCATTAAGCTTCAGAGGGCTTAAATCTAGCGTTTTCTTTTTCTTTTTCTTAATGTTTTTTCCATTCTTCGATGGCTTAACTCTCCATTCTTGAGTTGCTTTCTTTTCTTTCGCAATGTCTTACAATTGTTCTTTCATTGGAACTTCTTTTGCAATTTTCATAGTTACTGCATTAATTACATAAATTTCAGCATTAAGATTATCATAATAGTTTAAGTTTAGAAAATCATTATCATTAATTTCATTATTGAATAATTCATCATATTTTTCATAGGTATGTTCATTGTTAATTTCGAAATTAATAATCTTATATTCAAATTCTATATACATTATTCCTTAAGAAATATCTAACTTAATTTTAGCCACCTTAAGAAAAGGTCTATCTAATAGTATAGGTAAAGGGTTGCGTGATATTGAGTCTCCCATTTCCATTACATAAAAGTCAGCTGGAAATAATAAGTCATGTACTTGTACTAAAATGTCTTCTAATAATTCGTATGGTTTAATAATTGTATCGTTTGCTAAAGTAAGATTTATAGGCATATAAGTTAACAATCCTATTTTCAATGATTCATAAAGTTTAAGTGACAACATTACTTGATGCTCTGTGATCACACATAGCAACGTCAATAGAAGAAATTTCTATTGTGATGGGTATGACAAACATTATAGGGTCGAAACATTTCTGAAGCATTTTCTTCTTTAAGGTTGACATCTTTTGTCCTATATTTCTAGTAGATTTTCTTAAAATTTGTATTTAGATTCATAGATTTCTTTAGTAACTTCATCATGATCGATTCTATTAAATGTTCATTAATTTTTATTTTCTTAAGTGATTTAGATATGCTTTCTTTAGTTTCTTCCCTCCTAGAATTTGCTAACCGTTGAGGAACAATAGAAATAGAATGTATATCTTCATTTGATTCATAACTATTATCATCTAATTTATCTTGATTAACTAATTTAGAACTTTGTAAAGAATATTTAAAAGCTTAAACTCTAAATAAATACCATTGATATAGCCTTTTGGGAAAAGGTGTGTATTTCAATTGTTCAACCATTCATTCCCTATTCATTCCCTAGTAGGAATGACATTTTCCATCATCTCTTCTTCTTCTTCTTCTTCTTCTTCTATTGTTATATGTAACTTGTTTTTCTTTTTACATTTTTTGGTGTCTTTTCTTACATGTGTGTTTCTTTTTCATTTTCAAAAATAAAGTGTTACCTTGAGCTTCATTAGTATTTGTAGGTTGAGTGGATCCTTTTGTTTGATTACTTAACTTATTAATTTGTGGAGTCATTTGATTTAATTGGTTTTTCAACTCGTTAATAGACGTATCGGTTTTAATTTGGTTTAGAGAAATTTGTATAAACTTTGGATGACTTAGGGTCATAAAGTAATGTATTATTTGTTCTAAATTTGGCTTTGTAGGATGAATAGTTTATTCAAGTTGTTGAATTAGTGTACATTGTATTTGTGTTCTCGGTCTGTAAGTTGTATAGGTTTGATTTTGTGGACCATAAGTAAGATTTGAATTTGGTTTTTCCAATGTAATAATTATTGTTATTATAGTTATTTTTAGGGGGGGACTAGAATATAAGTTCATAACTGCGTTGACTTCTTCATTGTTATCTTCATGTAAAGTAGGACACGCATCCGCTGGATATGTAACTTCATTGCAAAATCCACATGGTTTTGCTTTATTTGATCAATGTTTTAGTAGTAATTTAACCATTATAGATATTTTATCAACTTTTTCGTCAAATGTATTAGTTGATTAATTATTAACTTCGTAAAGTTTCTTTCATGATATGTCGGTCTTTTCACCATATTGTTTAGATTGTTTAGCAATCTTATTAATAGCTTGTTTTACTAAAATTGTGTAACATTGAATAACAATCCACCGCATAGAGTATCTAATAATCTTTGTTCAAAATGATTTACGTCCTTAATAGAAGTATTCTAAAAAGGCTTTTTGGGTATATCCATGTTGTGGTCAAAAGTAAATTAATTTTGAAATCTATCCCAAAATTCATTAAATTTTTTATCATCTTTCATTTTCACGACTCTGATTTGTCTTCTATAAGTACTCATTTTTCTTGCAGGCATATATTGATCTAGGAAAGCTTCTAATATTTAAGCCCAAGCGGTTATCGAATCTTGAGGAAGATAAAACAATCAATCTTGTGCTTGATCTTTCAATATAAAATGAAAAGCTTTAAGTTTTACTTGGTGTAACGTGTAGTCTTTAGGTTCCATCCTATTGACTTTGTGTTGGTATTCTCTTATATGTTTCAAGGGGTTTTCATTTTTTTTCCCAAAGAAGTTAGCTATGGCACTAATGAATCCTGATCTAAGTTCAAATTGAGAAAGTCCCTAAGGATAAATACACATTGGTTCATAAGCAGTGATATTTTGATTGGCTTGCCTAAAAGTAAGTTGTCTATTATCATTATTATTATTATAAATATCAAAGCAACTATTAGATTCCATTGTGGTAGCTTTGTGTTCGCTACATTGTTGTTGTCTTAAATTACGATTGAAAGTCCTATATACCTCAAGATCAAATGGATGTAAAGATCCTATGGAATTAGAACGAAAAAGTGGGTAGACCATACAAAATCTTCAACTCCTACGAAACTACGAAAAATCTGCGGCAACAATGCTAAAAAGGGACACTTGTCGAGCATTTACGATAAATTTCCTGTATATCCTTACTATTTGTAGTGGTGATAAGTGAGATCGTCTCCACATGGATTTATCATACTTCTTTTAGAAAAGTCTTTCAATGGCTTTTTATTTTTATTTTTACTTTAATTTAAATAATTTATTTAAAACGTGAATTAAAAATCACTAAATCAAACTACAATACTATAATATTTAAATAAACTAATTAAAATAATTTAACAATCACAACTCAAATTCACTAATATTCAAATCAATTTAATAATAAATAAATATCTAAACAAATATTCAGAACAATGAAACATCAATCCATTTTGCATCCAAACATGTTACTTCAATCATATAGTCATCAGCATACTTTGTAAATTATTCTAAATCATTGTACTCTAATCATAAGCAAGTAACAGCCCTTATCAAGCCATTAGTTCTCCTTATACCGGTGGAAAAGCCAAGTTCTAATTTTATTGAGCTAACCCTTTGAATACATAAATAAATTAACTTTATACAATAAAACCGCACTACACTTTGTGAAAGCTTTGAACTATTAAATCTAATACCTTTGGAAAGTCACTTCAATATTAAACTTAAATCTCAAACTCACCTATGACATCTAAATGGTAATAGACCTTTCAAGCAATTCTAGTTACTACTTTAAACTAGATAATGAATTTAAATATCATAATAGACATTCTAGACTATGAATGCAATACAAAGTTTATAATTAAAATCCACAAACAATAATCCATTAAATCAATGAATCAAAAAATAAGTTTGGTTAAAAGCACTAAGCACAAAGTCATCTCATCATAACTATATCACAAAACGGATAAAGTTCATGTGCAGACTTTGTTTAAATTAATAAACAAAGTCAATAAACTAAGATAAATACCTCTGGAATAAATACTTCTCACTCATAATCATAAATAACATTGCAATGAGGCAAATAAAAGACAAAGATAAATACCTCTGGAATAAATACTTTGAATCTTTGAATCGTCTTCAAAAGCATTAAACTAAATCAATAAATAATGGCTCCTCGAACAATGAAAAATTAATCTAAGTACTCAATGGAATTGATTTTGTAGCCCTTAGGTCGTATATATAGTATTTTAGGTAGTATACATCCCAAACTAACTTAAATGTCTTTTGGTTATCTAAAATTCTTGAAATCGAACTAGCGTTTCCTCCGCGATTTGCGTTTTAAGTGGAATCGCTAGGAAAATCCTTAGAAAACTACCTAAGTGCTCCACAAGTAACGATTCCAAGGACAAATCCCCATTTGCTCAAGAATCAGTGGCTTTAAATTCTAGTTCTTCCTTGATTTGCTGATGATTCCTTTAGTACTCCGTCCACTTGATCAAATCCTTCATATTCTTCATTTTTTACTCCATTTCTTCTAATATTCCAATTATTACGTGAAATAACAAAAAATAAGAGAAAAGCCATGTAATATAGTCTTTTATTTTTAAAATTGCCCTAAAATATACTATAAAACATGTCTAATTATTGACTTATCATTAGACATTTGTATACAAGGTATTAAATGGAAAGAAATAGGGATAAGTGCCCCACAGGCTTACTTACATTAAGCCACTCCAAACTCCTAAGCTAAGTTTACCACCAATTGCCTCAAAACTCATGTCTCACATTCATTACCGACTCCTTAGGTTGTTGAGTTGTTTAGGGGTGTATTAGAGTTTATTGGAACTAATTAAGTTGAGTCCAGGTCAAAGCCTTATTCTAAAAACGACCGTAAATTAAGTCTTAGCAAGAGATGGCAGAGACCTGGTTTAAAGTGGTGCGAAGAGGAGGATGAGCTATTGACAAATGACTTCTTCGAGATAGGGGCGTCAAGGTAGTAATAGAGGCAGGATCACCGGCATCAACAGAAATTGGTATTTGTCTGCACAGCAAAAGGATATCGCGGTTGAACATTTGAGAGGCAATAGCTAACATATCACGTGTTAGGAGAAAATATTTATCACTTCAAATATCAACTATTGGTTTGTTAGATAATAGGTGCAATCCAATCTAACCAAACCCATAGATCTTTGTTATCTCTTGTAACAGATTGTATTATAAATATGTACTCATTCCATCATTCTAATAACAATGATTTGGGTTGTTTTCACAATAACTTAAAGAACAACATTTTCTCAACTCTCTGCTTACACTTTATCTTGGTATCAGAGCACTTAAGATCCAGTGATCATGGCGACATCTACTAATTCTTTAACTGGTTCTTCATCCTCAAATCCTTAGGTAACATTGATCCAAACTTCAGATGGCTAGGTAACACGTGTAGTCGCTTCATCTCTACCACAAATTAATCATGCTACATCAATTAAATTGTATCACTCCAATTATCTTTTATGGAAAACTCAATTACTGACTTTTATTTATTGATAGTTCTATTCCCCCACCAGAAAAAATTCTCGTCAACAATGAAAAAACTCCAAGTATAAAACTTGGTCACAACAAAATTGTGTTTTCATGTCTTGGCTTTATTTATGACTCACTAAAGATGCAATGACTCAAATTGTTGGCTTAAACACTGTAGCTGAAATTCGGGATGCACTTGAAACAACTTTGTTTGCAGCTTCTAAGGCGAAAATCATGCAACTCAGGTTGCAATTGCAAACACAGAAAAAAAGAGCTGAGCATGATTGATTTTCTATTGAAAATTGAATCCATCAATGACAATCTTGCAGCAATAGGTGAACCAGTGAAAGAGAAAGATCAAATTATCTACATCTTGAGAGGACTTGGTGCTGAATACAATTCATTTATCATATCGACTACAACAAGAACTGATTCACTCACCTTAGAAGAAATTCATTGCATGTTGCTCACTCATGAGGAACGATTAAAACAACAACACTCTATTGATCCAACTAATCTCATTCACGCAAATGCCATTTCTGCTCAACCGTGCAAGAATCAAAAGCAGCTTATGCAGTTCAAAAATACTTCTGGAGGTAACAATCTTTATTAAAATCAAAATCACTTAAGAGGAAGATGTGGCTTTTCTACTGGCAAAAATCAAGGAAGAGACTGATTCAATGTAGGGAAGTTCAACAACTCACAAACTTTTCATTCCAACAAGGATCGTCTTATATGTCAAGTTTTGGGAAAAATGGGACATACCACGATCCAGTGTTGGTACCGTTATGATCAAAACTTTCAGCCTTTTATGAATGCTTCGCCTACTGCTATGATAGCCTTAACTTCTGTAACTGATGATACTTCATGGTTTATAGACACATGAGCTACACATCACATATCACCAAAATTTTCAAATCTTGCTGCACCTACAACTTACCATGGTAAGAAAAAGGTGTTTGTGGGTAATGGTTCTGGACTTTCTATTACTAATATTGGTAATTCTCTTCTTGGTAAGAAGGCAACATTGAAATTACATAATATTTTACATGCTCAAAAAATTTCTCATAATCTTATAAGTGTTCCTAAACTTTGTTATGAGAATGATGTTCTTGTTGAGTTTGATGCATGTGGCTTAGTTGTGAAGGACTCCAAAGCGAAGAAGGCTCTTCTTTAAGGCAAGCTTGAACGTGGTTTATACAAGGTTGGTCATGGTGGACTCTTTAAGCTCTCATCTTTAGCCAGCTCTCCTATATCTTATACATGTTTACTTCACTCTTGCAACTCCAATATGTCACCTTTATGGCACTGCCGCCTCGATCATCCATCCAAGAGTATTGTCAACAAAGGCTTATCTATTTGTCGTTTACCTTATGAAGTTAATTCTCATGTATGTAGTGTTAGTAAAATGGCTAAGAGCCATCGCTTACCTTTTGCATTGTCTGAGTCATAAGCTTCGGCTCCATTGCATCTTGTACACTCAGACTTATGGGGTCTTGCACGTCAAGCTGGAATAAATTATGCAAGCTATTTCCCATTACTTGTTGATGACTTCTCTCGCTTTTCCTGGCTATACTTTTTGCACTCGAAAGATCAATTCATTTCAGCATTTATACAATTTAAAATATGGCAGAAAAGTAATTTGAAAGTTCTATCAAAATTCTACAAACAGATGGTGGTGGAGAATTTCAGGCAGTTGATAAATTCTTAACTGCTCATGGTATTATTTGTAGAGTCTCATGCCCATACACTTCACAACATAATGGTAGAGTGGAAAGAAAACATCATGATGTTGTGGAGAAAATTCTAGCTCTCTTAGCATAGTCATCTATGCATAAGGTGTTATGGCCCTTTGCATTTCAATCTGCAGTTTATCTCATCAATAGGCTTCCTACGTCAACTCTTGCCAATAAATCTCCATATGAGATTCTCTACAGATTGAGCACTTTCTTACGATATAGCACTAAACATAAAGGCTATTTATGTCTAAATATGTAGATAGGGTGCTTACTTGTATCCAGGCATGTAATCTTTGATGAAATAACTTTTCCTTTTACTTCATGTAGTTCTCTAGTTGTAATATCTTTAGGATCTCTAAGGAGATATCATATTATCCCACTTGATCTCTCTATTTTAACCACTACATAAACCCCACCTCTTTCCACTAGTACTTAAATTTCCCAAAATATAGACTTACCTATCCCATCAGAATATTATCCCACCTATTTCACCTACCCCTCCACCAACTACACCTACCTATCCATGTCTCACTAACTCTACTTCTCCAGCACCCCATTTGCTTGACATACTATCATCTCCTACTTCAACGGTTCCTCCCATTCAAGTAAATACCCACCAAATGCAAACTCATAGTAAAAGTGGCATTACCAAACCCATGGACCATCTTTGTCTCATTCACACAAGCCCTTCCAAGCCTATTTCTCACTCTATTTCTCCCCTAGTGATAACAAAACACACAAATAAGCTTCAAAATGGCCACAATGGTAGTCTACAATGCAAGTAAGATATTCTACTCTTCAAAGCAATTACACATAGGAGTTAGTCCCTCCTATTTCCTCAGCTAATGTCATCGGATGCAAGTGGGTGTACAGAGTTAAACACAAACCAAATGGAGCAATTAATCGCTATAAAGCGCGAATAGTTGCTAAAGGCTTCCATCAAGCGTTTGGTTTTGATTATTTTGATACATTTAGCCCAGTTATCAAGCCAAGAGCATTTCGTGCAGTTCAATCTCTTGCTTTGTCTCAATGTTGGTCTATTCGACAACTTGATGTACATAACACATTTTTGAATGGAGATCTTTATAAAGAGATATACATGAAACAACCCCCTAGTTTTCACAATCCCTCTTCCCTCTCTTATGTTTGCAAGCTTAAAAAAACCTTATATGGACTCAAGCAAGCACCTCGTGAATGGTTCACTAAGCTCAGTTCTGTCTTATACGAATGGGAGTTTACTTAATCCAAATCTGATAGCTCCATGTTTATCTACTCCAAGAAGGATGTGCTTTTTGTCATACTTATTTATGGAGATGACATTATTAGAAGCACATATTCTCTCATTCAAGAACTTATCTCTGCACGTAACAACAAATCCTCCTTGAAAGATTTGGGGCCTTTGACTTATTTTCTTGCTGTCCATGTTACTCATACAAATGATATCCTTCATCTCAACCAAGAGAAGTATATCAATGATCTCCTACTTCGAATTGGACTTCAAGAAAGCAAGTCTGTTACAACTCCAATGGCATTTGGTTCCCTTATTTATATCAAAGAGGGATCTCTATTACCTCATCTGATAGAGTATCGAAGCATTGTTGTTGCATTGCAATATTGCATGATTACTAGACAGACATTTCATTTATCGTCAATAAATTATGTCAATTTCTTCATGCCTCTACTGATGTTCATCTACAAGCAGCAAATCACATTTTGCGCTTCTTGAAAGGCAAACTCGCCTTGGTGTGTCACTTCACACAACACCTGGTGATTTTAGTTTGACAGCCTACATAGATGCGGAGTGGGGATCATGTTCTGATAATCTTCGAAGTACTAGGGGGTATTGTGTTTTCTTTAGACCTAATCTCATCTGTTGGTTTGCTACGAAGCAAAGAGTCGTTTCTTGATCCAGCATAAAATTAGAATATAGAGCTGTTGCAAATGTTACTGCTGAAATTGTATGGATTCAAAATTTGTTACAAGAGTAGCATGTGTCCTTATTGAAACCACCATTAGTCCTATGCGATAATGTTAATGCAGGTTACAAAGCTTTGAATCCAGTTCTTCATTCTCGAACAAAACACGCTGCTATTGATTTATATTTTGTTTGAGAGAAGGTCCTACGCAAGCAACTGCAAGTTGCTCACATTCCATTTGCTGAACAGCTAGCTGACATTCTAACCAAACCATTGCCTTCCACTTTCTTCACACGCCTCAGACACAAGTTCACCGTTCAACAACGCCCTGTGATCTTGAGGGAGGATGTTAGGAGATAATACTTATCACTTCAAATCTCAACTGTTGGTTTGTTAGATAATAGGTGCAATCCAATCTAACCAAACCCATAGATCTTTGTTATCTCTTGTAACATATTGTATTATAAATATGTATTCATTCCATCAATCTAATAACAACGATTTGGGTTGTTCTCACAATAACTTAAAGAACAACATTTTCTCAACTCTTCGCTCATATTTTATCTTCACGGAGTACTCTAAACATGTGTCTTACAATGTAAAGTTGAAAGAGAATTTTGTTGCCTGATGTACAGATGTAGCTCGATTGTTTATGTATGATCTAGAGAAGAAGGAGGGGTGTTTGAGGCAAGAAAGATTAACAACAATGTTGATCTAAGTTCTTGTAAACCTTAGAAGCCAAGCTTTGAATCTATGCAAAATGTTCTTTAATGGTTCACATACGGTGCTTATTCTAGAAGGACATGAGAGAAAGGCTTGGAACCTACTTGAGGTTACCATGACACAGTATTATAGCAAGGCACTTTCTCCACCCCACGATGATGGAAACTGGAATCCTAATATAGGAGAGCCTAACAGAGGTACACGCAATACAGAACATCCAGTGGCTCCAACTAAGAGTGCCAACCAACACACATATATCCCTTGTCCGACCTCTAGGGTTTCCATCAAACCTAGGGTAGTGGTTTACATGGGACCAATAACCATAGTGCCAGCTGCGAGCTTCTCACTGCCATCCCCACCCCGACCTATGCGTAGGAATGCTAAATAGACCTTGTTATCTTTAAATAAACTTGCACTTCATCTAGGAATTAAGTCGTTGCAGCTCTAACTAGGAGTATTGGCAAGCCCGTGGATCTTAGGCCTATAGGAACTAAGAGAGTTGTGGTGGTTTGTGAAAGCCGAGAAGAAATGGAGGCGATGCACAAACAAGGATCTGGTCAAGGAGGCGGGCTCGTCTCTAGGATTTGCTTGTTGAATCCAAATTTCCATTGGATGGAGTTACGATGAGGTGGGAAAGATTGTTAGGTTACAATTCGGGGCCTACAACGAACATACCGAATATTTTTGCTTTCCAGATGATTGGTGAGCAATTGGGTGGCTTGATTCAAGTCAGGCAAGAAACCATGGAACGCTCTATCCTTGAGAAGGCATTGCTGCATGTACGAAGGCATGAATAAAACTTCTTCCCAAAAGAAATTGAGAATCTTTTGAGCGTGCTAGACGTGAGCACAACTACTAGGAGATCAAGTTTTCATATAATAAAGTGAAAGGGAAGAGTGTTATGGTGGACCCATCACCATGACCAATGTTTTGGTGCAAATCGGGAGAACCCTCGGATCTAGATTTCATCACAGCCATAGTCGAGGTGGCTAGGGGTTATGATATTCCACCAATCATAACTAGCAGGCCCTAAAACTAATTCCATATTTGTTGTGGGCAAGAGCCTAACAGCATCCTACTAACACCAAATGAACAAGTTGACTCAGAGTTTATCTTAGCGGTTTTAGAAGTTGCAAGCCACTTTGACAAGCAAGTGGGCAACGAAGAGACTAAAATGAATAGGTGGACCAAAGTAGCTTATACGAGAAGCCCAAGCATGAGCTATATCATAGGTAACTCATGGTATTCAGGTTTCATTAATGAGTTGTTTGCTATTGCTTAAGGGTACGATAGGCCACCACATCAGAATGAAGCTTTGCCCGCACTAGAACAATTTCGGTATTTAATAGAGGTTTTTAAACCCCTATTAAAGGGGGTGTTATTAAATAACACCTAATTGATAGGAGTTTTAAAAAACCTCTATGTAATACATGTATTAAAAATTAAAACATAACACATTTTCACATGACATTTAATAACACTCTATTTAATAGAGGTTTTACAACCTCTATTAAAGACCAAAAATGTTATAGTGCCGAGTGGAAGTGTCCCAAGGCTAATGGAGTGGGTCTAGGAGAGTCATATAATGGGTTGGGCCATATTATTAAATAGGATGGGCTTTCAAATATGCCTAGTCCTATCTTTAGATAGGGCTCGATTAGGGGCGTGAGGAGTAGGGATGAAGTAATTGTTGTGGCAAGAGGAAGTGTAATGGTTAGTGCTAATAGTCACTTAGCTGAGGAAAGAGGCCTGACGGGGGAAGAAACAGTTAAGTTAAATGATGAAATGAACAAGCGAAGATGATATTTTGTTAGAGGCTGATTGGGGATCCACACAAAGCAACTACTCGGATGAGATCGATTCTATTCCTGGTGAAGCTCGGGGTCTTGAGATGGACTCTACGTAATGGCATGAAGAATAGCTTGAACCACCAGCCCCCTATCATGTAGATGTACAAACTGGGGAAACATCGAATAAGAATAGGGAGGTCGAGTTAGAGACTATTTGAAGAGTGTTTTCTTCACACAATAGCTCCTTAGCCGAAGGGGATATACTATAGTCTAAACTGGGCAACCATGGAGGTATTGAGGCCAGTCCTAGTGCAACTGAACTCTGTATCCTGTGACTACTCTATTAGTAGAAGTGGATATGGTATTCATGGACTCTTGTGGAATTCTACTCAGCCGACGACCCTTAACTCCTACATTAAAGGAAATGAAGATGGTTGCCAATGGGATACACTATGATCGCACACTTGATAAATGGGTTATTAAAGATTACCCATGAAGATAATGAGTTGGAGTATTCATGGTATCGAAGCTATGTAGAAGCGAAGAGTGATTATGAAGACTGTAAAGAAAGTTTGCGATGCTATTTTTAATCTTACAAGAAACAATGGTTGAGGCATTTGACTATTTGCTTATTGCATCCGTTTGGGGTTGCAGGTTTAAGGGTTGGGTATCTCCTCCAATAGAGGGGGTGTAAGGGGTAGGGTAGCAATCATATACGATTTGAGAAGGCTAAGTGTTTCAAATAGTTTTGAGGGTTCCCATTCGGTGTCAGTCCAAATCCAGGGGGATGAATATATAGATTGGTGGTTTATCGGGGTTTATGGGCCTAGTGTACAATTGTGAGAGATGAGTTTTGGGAAGAGCTTAGTGCAATAAATTGGGCATATATGCCGAATTGGTATATGGCAGGTGATTTTAATGTGACGAGATTCCCAGGGTTAAAAATGGAGGAACTTGGGATGTCTATGAGTATGTGGAAATTTGATTAATTGATCCGTGAAATGAAACTTATTGAACCACCCTTAAATAATGGGATTTACACTTGGTCTGACTTCCATGAAAATCTAGTGTGTGCTAGACTTGATCGGATCATGTTTTATAGAGAATGGGTGGAACACTTTCCATATGGCAGACAATTTCTAGGAGATAAAATTACCTTAGAACCACCACCCTATGCTACTAGAAAGCAAGAATGCAATGTGGAGTCCTCCCCCTTCAAGTTATATAATGGGTGGCTAGAGCACTGGAAGTTTCAAGATAAGTTTAAGCTCTGGTGGCAGAATAGTGATCACTTTGGGGGTCATTGGTATTGTATTATGAAGAAACTGAAAAGGGTTAAGGAAAAAATTATTGAATGGAACAGGCAGGAGTTTGGGCAAGTCGAAACCAAGAAAAATGACTTGATGTGTCAAATTTCTAAGCTATATGAGAAAGAGGAAAGCCTAGATTGGAACCGAGAGAAATGGCGATTAAGAAGAAGGCTAAAGCATTATTAGGAATACGCTCTCATGTTGGAGGGGATAATAACTTAGCAAAAGTTTAAGGTAAAATGGGACTTAGAGAGGGACTATAACACTTTATTTTTTCTCCAACTGCTAAGCAAATAGAAAAGTAGATGGGTCATTGATTGAATCCAAAATAGTTCAGGGGAATTCACTAAAGATCCAGTCACCGTGGAGAGGACATGACAAGTCAATAATTAGACACATTTTATAGCGTAATTTAGGCTGATCTTAGATATAAATGATGATATTACAAAAGTTTTCTCTTAATTTTCTAATGTTAGGTTTTAAATAGAAAAATGAAGAAATGGAAGAAAAGAGAAAGAAAAGCAAAAGTGTCAACTGAAAAAATGTATCAGCGATTAGCTAGAAATTTGGAATAACACTAAGAATTGCCTTATAAATCAGCAGCAAAAGAAGGCCAGCAAATCCAAAGTGAATTGGTGAATGAACTATAAATCGGTAGATGAATCGGTGGAGCATTAAGAACTAAACTCGATGATTTGCTCAGCGATTTGTGTATAAATTAGAAATCGCTGAGGACGATTATGGGTTTTTTAGATTAGTATGAAGAATCTTAGTTGATTTATGATATGTTTACGAAGGGAGACTATAAAAAGGCCAGAGAGCTTCGAAATAACTCTCCTAACTCTCTTCCTTTTGCTTTTAACTATTGCTCTAGTTTAGTTTTATTATCTATGTTTGAAGATACATTAGAGCTTTGATTTATATTAAGGTATTTATTCATTCATTATGTCTTTTAATTATATTTATGCGTTGTTTATTTCGAGCATGAGTGAGTAGTCTATTAATCTAAACAAACCCTAGACAATGTAGTATATTTTGGATTATTAGATAGTTATAATTAAGGAATCTTGTACTTAATGCTTTAGATCTATTCATACATGTCAATCACATAATTAACAAGTTGTTTTTGCGTATTACAACTAAAGGAAATTAGTATTGCATGCATAGTTGCAAATGTGTTTATGTGGTACTATAATTCAAATTCTATGTCTATATTTATTGACAACAATTATAGAAGTAGTAACTAGGATTCATCTATAGGGCATTTCCCTAGTGGATGTCTTAGGTGATTGTGTTCTAAGTTATTTATTATGCAGCTTCAGTAATATTGGCTTAGATTAGGCATGATTTTCATTGAACTTAATGCTATCGTATTTCTATGGTGTTACGTTATATTGAATGGGTAGATTTAAAATGATAAGAATGTGACATTTCAATTGAATTAAGGAAAATCGGTGGCTGGCTAAAGGCTATCAACCTATTATGAAATAAGATTGAATGATTCCAAGATTCCATGTTTTATAATTATAACTATAGAGTGAAATAATATTATGTTCTAGTTTTGAAAGTAATCGAAATATGTTATATTGTTTAGTGGGGGTTTGTTTATTTATATTAAATTGCATTTGAATATTGCGTAATTTAGTTTGAATTTAATTTGTTTAGATTAATTTAGTTGGTTTGGTTATTTAAGTTAGTAATCATAATAGTTAAGTTATTTAGTATTTTAAATCATGTTTAACCAGATTAATTAAATTAATAAAAACAATAAAAATTACATTCCTTTGAGATTTCAAAATTTTTTGTGGAGACGATATCTCATTTACCACTACTACAAGTTGATAGTAATATACAGAAAATTATTGTGCACGCTCGACACGTGCAAATTTTTAGCGCCGTTGCTGAGGATTTTTAGATAATTCTAAAGTATTTTAGACGTTGTATGATCTACACACTTCCTCATGCTAACTTAAAAGGATCTTTACATCTGTTTGATCTTGAAATAGATAGAACGTTTAATCAGAGTTTAAGACAATAACAACTTGGGGAAAAATTAGTTAAATAGGATGGAAAACAATAATAATGATATTAAGGATAATTTCATTAATAATATTTATGATAACAGAGTTATCAATAATAATATAAAACTCACTTTCCGACAAGGAAATCAAAATGTTACAACATATGAGCCTATGTGTATAGCATACCCAGATGGTCACGAATTTGAACTTAGATCCAGATTTATTAGTGCCTTATCTAACTTCTACGGTAAAGACAATGAAGACCCACACAAATTCATAAGAGAGTATCAACATAAAGTTAATGAGATGAAACCGAAAGAAGGTACTTTAGAACAAGTCAAACGTAAGGCTTTTACATTTGCATTGAAAGATCAAGCACAAGACTGGTTGTTCTATCTCTTACAAGATTTAATAACTACATGGACTCAAACTTTAGAAGCTTTTTCTAGATGAATATATGCCTGCTAGAAAAATAAGTTCCTATAGAAAGCAAATCACTGTTGCTAAAATGAAAGATGATGAAAACTTTAATGAATTTTGTGATAGATTTCAAAGAGTAATTTGTTCTTTTCAACAACATGGATACACTCAAAGAGCTTTATTAGAATATTTTTATGAATGACTTAATCATTTTGAACAAAGACTACTAGACACAGTGTGTGGTGGATCTTTATTTGAAACAACACATACTTTAGCAAAAGAAGCAATTCACTAAAATGGCAAAACAATTTAAACAATATGGTGAAAAATGTGAATGCTCAAGAAAGAAACTCAATGAAGTGGCTAGCAAGAAAAACAATGCAACTGACGCTAAAATTGATAAATTATATAAGAAGATTAAGTTATTAGTTAATGAAAAACATAATCAAGCTAAGACTTGCGGATTCTGTAATGAGGTTACATATCTTACGGATGCGTGTCCTACTATACAGGAAGAAAACAATGTAGAGGTTAATGCAACGATGAATCAATTTTCTGGTCCCTCAAGAACTCAATATGCTAATAATACTTATTATACTTGAAGACCGAATCCAAGTTTTAGCTATTGTTCACAAAATCAAAATTATAAAACTTACAGACAAAAACCCATATATAACCTGCACCTAACCAGCAACGTAAACCAAACACTCAACCTATGAATCCAAATTTAGAGCAAATATTGCACAACTTTATGAGTCAAAGCCATCAAAATTTTACACTAATTTTTCAAAGTCAAATTAAGACAGATACTACCATTAATGAACTAAAAAATCAGTTAAGTCAAATGAATTTGAAAATAAATAGGTTAATTACTTAACAGAGTAGTCAAGCTAAAGCACCTACTCAGGCCAATGTTACTCCTACTAATCAAGTACATGTTAATGCTATATTCAATGATAAGAAAGACACAACTATAATTGTTAAGACACCAAAACAAAGTAATAAAAAGAAGGTTTAAAACACTATTGAAGAAAAGGAAAAAAAGAAAAAGAAGAAAAAAAAAAGAAGAAAAAGAAGAAAAAGAAGAAGAAGAAAGAAGAAGAAGAAGAAAAAGAAGAAATGATGACTAATGTCATTCCTACTAGAGAATGGATGGCTGAACAATTGAAACTTACACCTTTTCTTGGAAGGCTGTACCCATGGTATTTAACCAGAGTTGAAGCATATGAAAAATCTTTACAAAAGTCTGAATTAATTGATAAGGATAAAAATGATAAGATTCTTGATAATTTGGATGAAAATGTGCATTCATATTCTACCATTCCACAACGATTAGCTGATGCTAAGGAGGAAGAAATCAATGAAAACATTCTTGCATCATTTAGGAAGATAGAAATCAACGAACCATGAATGAAATCAATTAAGAAATATTCTAAATATGATGAAGTTTTGAAAGAATTCTCAATATCAAAAGATAAAATTTTAGAAGAATCTAAAGAAAACTTAGGACAAAAATATCTGCTTTAATTAAAAAGAAGATACTTGAGAAATGTTTCGACTCAGGGATGTTTGGAATCCCTATCACAATAGGAACTTTTTGATAGGCTTTGCTATGTATGATCTCGAAGCATTACTAAATGTTATGTCACTCAAGTTATATGAATCAATGAAAATAAATTCATTCACCAATACATCTATTAACTTTCCTTTAGCTGATAATACCGTTGTTAAACATTATGGTTTACTAGAAGATGTTTTAGCCAAAGTTAATGACTTAATATTTCCCGCTGATTTCTATGTCATGGAAATAGGAGACTAAATATCAGCTAAGTCCCCATCTACACTTTTAGGAACACCATTCCTTAAAACAGCTAAAGTGAAACTAGATATTTTTGAAGGAAGAATTTCTATGGAGTTTGAAAATAAAATTGTCACTTTTCATCAGAATGATGAAGATATCTATGGAGAATCTAATGAATTCGATAATGAACAACTGAAAATAATGAATTTTTATAATTAAATCATAATGAAGCAGAAATATATGCTATTAATGCAGTAACAATGGAAGATGAAAAGGCTAAAACCATGAACAAGCAAGATGAAGAAACTGCTAATCAATAGACAATAACCCAAGGATGGAGGGTTAAACAATCAAATAATGTTTAGAATAATAACATAGAAGAAATTAAATATACAAAGAATAAAAAGAATAAAAAGAAGAATCCAACAATTGTCAAGCTCGATGATCCAGGAGATATATAAATAAACATAAAGGTCAAATGGGCATGGTACTTTAAAGCTATATGTGATACGGGTTCTAGGGCAAACTACATGCCAATTTATTTTTTCCTTCACACTCAACTAGAATTGGATGTAGTTGCTTTTGAAAAAGTTGCCCTACAAAACAAGTATTCAGTAAGGCCAATAGGTGTGGTTATTAATGTACAAGTTCAAATTGACAAGTATATTATTCCCACAGATTTTTGGTTATGCCACATTTCATTAACGAAGACCCTTCGATAATTTTAGGACGACCTTTCTAAGCCACTTCCCGAGCTGTCATGGATACTCTAAACGAGACAATTACCTTTCGAGCGTATGGATGAGCAATCACTTTCTGGAATGGTACAAAAGTGGATAGTCCTACACTTAAGTTCATAGAACAAGTTTAAAACAACATGGTTCGGTCTAGCCAACGATAGTAAACAAGAGCGCTTTATAGGAGGCAACCCATACTTTATCTTTATTTTCTATTTGAGTATTAGGATTAGTTAGTTGTTTTTTCTATTCTTTAAACTTTTCACTCTTATAATGGGGATATTTTAGGAATTAAATTCCGGAATAGGTTCATGTAAGGGGGTTGGTCAAGCCTATTTATTTTTGTACTATATTGTTAAATGCATTAGGTTTATGTTAATTAGTTAATTATGACAATAAAATAAATTATTTAATACATATCTTAGTTAAATTTGAGATTTCAAATATTTCTACCATTATTAATTTATGTGTGATAATTAATTAGGAAAATTGATTTAACTGAAAAAACAGTAAAATTAAACTAGTGATTTCCTAGCGATTCTAGTTTGTACTAAAAATCGCTAGGTAAATCGACAACAGTTTACAAGATTCTCAGTGTAAATTAGGAGTCAGCGATTTCTCATCGAATCACATTTATAACTAGAAATCGCGAGGACAAATCACTGAGTCACTAAGGCTTATTTCTAGTGATTTTATTAGTGATTCCTTAGCGAATCCACTTAAACCCTGATTCTCTAGGAACGAGTTTGAGTTTTTAAAAAACAGAATTCCAAATCGCCATATTAAAACCATTCCCACTCACAAACCATTGTACCTTTTCAATCAAGAAGCCATTTTCGCTTAGATTCATCCTTCCATAGCTTAATTTTAAGTAAATATAAGTGATTCACACCTCAATCCTCACACATTCAACCAAAAACATGATGTGTTTTGAAAGTATAGAGCCACCTAGGACTTGAGCAAGGGAGTTTGAATAGGAGCTTAGGAGAGTTCTAGATAAGCGATCTTGGGTTCAAACTTGAAAGAATCACTTTCAATAAGGTAACTTATTATGGATTTAAGTTTTTTTTAGTTTTTCGTTGGTTTTGTATTAGTTGTTAAGATATGAACTCAATTACAAAGTTTTACCTTAAAATTATTTTGATATCAAATGATTTTTATTACAATACTAGTATGGGAGTGCTGTAAAGATTCTTTTATCACTATCAAATTTTCGAACTATTATTCATATATAGCGAGTAGATTGAATTCTATTACTCAAACTAATTTGAGATTAAGTTCAAATGAGTTTAGGGGTTTTTTTGAATATTTATCAATTGATTTGAATTACGTACAAATCTTTTTTACCAATGCTATTTTATCAACAACTTTCATATAAATTTCAAAATCTCAATTTCAAATTGCTTTTCTCAATGATTTCATATTCTCAATAGATAAGTTGAACTTTATCGAATATTTTTTCAACAAATTTGGTTTCTAATGATACATGTTAATTCTTTTACCTACAGTATTCCAAATGGTCGGAAGAGGAAAGGGTAGAGTTTACAAGAAGAGGAGGGAAAAGGAAAGTTGGTTCGTAAATAAAAAATTAAATACAAAGTTTCCTAAATTCAACCCACATCCATATCTTTCAATACACCTAGGATTAGATCGCAAAGAGAACCTACTCCACCTTCTTCATTTAGCTATTATACTGAGGATGATTATGTGGATGAGGAGGAAGTTGAGGAAGTTGAACAAGAGATACCGATGGGGGAGAAAAACTATGTATTAAGGAGGAAAATATTTGTAAATGAAAAGGCCTACGAAAATTTTAGGAATGATGTAATTAAGGATAAGAAATTGATATCGGAAAGGGGATTTAATGTGAAAAATGAATTGAAGTATAGGCCTAGGATCCTAGACATCATAGAGACAAGAAATTGGGGATTACTGACTAGAGAATACAACCACCTAGACCTAGAAGATGTCCCTAGTGCACACGGTTGCGAAGCTTTAGTGCGAGAATTTCAGGGCAATGCATTTGGAAGTGAAAGTAAGAGTGAGTCCCGAGTTAGAGGGAGGACAGTGGAGTACTTCACTGTAAAAATAAACTGCTATTTTTTATTATCACATTTTAATCAAAAAAAAATGAGGAGTACCCCAAACCCGAGAATGTGATTAAGTACCATTTCCCCACCGAGACAATAAGGGGAGGTTTAGAAGCAATCCATGGAGATAGGTTTATTTTTTATATGAAGGGGTATTCTAAGCATATAACCACAAATTCTTTTATGAAGGCCGCTAAAGCTTGGTGTTATTACATCAATGCTAGCTTACAATTAAGCCTGCTATACTAAGAAATAGTGAATTACAAGGCTGCCCTACTTTACTACATCGTCATAGGGTTAGGATACTTGGATGTTGGTAAAATCATTTATGAATCCATTAGGAGTGCCATCACCACCAAGAAGAATGACGAATTTCCTTTTCCCTTGATGATTATGGCTTTTCATAAGATGGATCAAGTGAACATGGGAGGCCTCGACATGAATGTTTTACCAGGGAACACCATTACTAATGAAGTTATCGAGAGATATGGTAGAGTGAATGGTTATGAAAACATAAAAGATGAGAGAGAGAGCTGAGATAGCTAGAAAAGAAATCGAGCAGAGAAGGAAAATCAGAGACGATACGAGGAGAATCTTGAAAGAGATGTCGGAAGCTCGAAATGATCCGAACATATAGCAACTTGCTAGGGACTATGATGGGCTATATATGTATGAGTCGGAGTTGGATTTCATAGGTGCAACTTTGTGATATTAAATGACCACACTATATAATTAAGATCTGATATTCGAGAACCAAATAGCCTTAGCAAGGAGCATCCACATAATGGAGCATACGATGTCCAGAAGGAACAGACATCAAGGAGGCACATCGGTTCTTGTACCATCTACACATATGAGATTACCGCTTCACAGTAATCTTGATGTTCCGACATTGACAGGTCGAGAATACCACATATAAGACCTCGATTTGAGCTTCCAGTCCTAAAGGATTAATCCGGTGGAAGATAGTGATGACACGAATTCTGAACTTCGGCATTGATTTCCTTCTTTTATTTATTTTTTTGTTTCTGAGTGACGTTGTAAGATTCCTCTATGTAATTCTAATACTTGTTATATACTTAATGTTTAGTGATGACATACTTTGTGTTTCATGGTTATATACATTGTGTTTGTCACTATGTTAACGTTTTATTCAATGCTTGGCTATAATGTTTATTTTACTAGTTATATAATGGTGATATTTATTCATTCAATTATTATGCCCTTTGTTTTATTATAATTAAATTAATTTCTCAATGTCATATTTATTTTTATTTACCAATTCTTTTGTACTTCACGTGGTATGTTTGTTGTATTGAAAATCATACTTAATTTTTAAACCTTGAGGACAAGGTTTAGAATGAGTTTGAGGGTATTTTCGATGAAGTATGGAATTGATGGTAATGAAAGGAAAGAAAGGTAGAAGAAAAGTTAAGAAATACTCTTGATCCAATATTCAAATAAGTTGACGAAATTTTTCAAATTTCATCCGAAATCAAATAAGTATGAATTTCATTTTTCTTTATTTTTAGTTAGGAAAAGAATGAAAACGAATATATATATAATACATTTTGAATGGAAGTGATATTTTTATTACCTAAATGAATTTTATGATAGAAGGAATCAAAATGTTTTTAAACCCTTTTGATTAACTTTGCTCTTTGATGAACAATAAATTGAATGCCTTATGTCTGGGTAGAAGAACGAAACAATAGTGCAAGATTAATAAGATAGATTTATATGAATCTTATGATACAAAGGCTATTTATAAAGTATTTTTGTAGTATATATATAAAGCTATTATTCCACAATTGAAAGAAAAAATAGGTTAGAAATCGATGAATATATATAAGTTAGAAAGTACTTTCTTCAATTTCAGTGGACAGTAAGCGGTGTTAACAAGAGTTTATAAAATAAATATATAGAGAATCCTATAGATTCCAAAGGAAATGGAGCAAGGAATCTATAGTGGGATAAATGTGAGAATGTTCAAAGGAAATGGAGCAGGGACTCTAAAGCAAAAAGTGAATGAATTACATTAAAAAGAAATAATTAGAATGGAGTAGAAAAATAAAGAGAGATGAAAAATATAGATGTTCTTAAAACTCTTCAAATGAAATGATTTAACTCAAGTACTTGAAACTAGAGTTGAATGAAGTATTTCTTAATCTAACATGTTCTAAATGACATATTCATTAGCATCTTAGCAAAATTCCTATTGATATTGATTGTGGTACTATTATAGAGTATTTTCTAAAGTAGAAACTAATATTGTGGTTTTTGTGTTTTGAGATTCTACATTAGTTTAAGCTTGATGCTTGTCAGTGGAGATTTAGAAAACCAATATTATGCACTAGCCTTGGCAATTAACTTTAAATTTTAAAGAAGTGCTACATTAGGTTGTTGAGTTATCATTAAGGGATGTTTTGATTTAACTAAATCATTCTATTCTATCAAAACCTTCATTTACTTGTGGGTAATATATTTCCATTTGAAAATCAATTCTATTTTAAAATTTCTATTATTTAAAGTTAAGATGAATCAAGATTGAAATTAGTATATAAGAATGAAAAAAAATATGATTGAGAGTATTCCTTTGCTCCGAATAGCAAAGTGTTGAGTTTACGGGTATTTGACAAGTCAATAATTAGGCACATTTTAAAGTGTAATTTAGGTTGATTTTAGACATAAATAATGATATTACACTAGGTATTCTCTTATTGTTGTGATTTCATGTTTTAAATAGGAAAATTAATAAATGGAAGAAAAGAGAAAGAAAAGTAAAACAATCAACTGATAAAATGTATCATTGATTAGCCAGCGATTTGGAATAACACTAGGAATCGCCATATAAATCATCAGCAAAAGAAGGCCAGCGAATCCACAATGAATTGAGAATGAACGATAAATCACCAGCTGACTCGGTGGAGCACTAAAAGCTAAACTCAGTGATTTGCTCAATGATTTGTGTATAACTTAGAAATTGCTGAGAAATCACTAAGTCAGTTATGGACCTTTTAGATTAGTATGAAGAATTTGAGTTTACCTTTGATATGTATACATAGGTAGACTATAAAAAGGTCATAGGAAGGAAAGGCTTCGCTTTTCAATCGCTTCGAAAAAAACTTTCCAAACTCTCTTCCTTTTGCTTTTAACTATTGCTCTAGTTTAGTTTTATTGTCCATGTTTGAAGATACTTTGGAGCTTTGATTTTTATTAAGGTATTTATTCATTCATTATGTCTTTTAATTATATTAATTCGTTGTTTATCTCCAACATAAGTGAGTAGCCTATTAATCTAAACAAACCCTAGACAACGTAGTATATTTTTGATTACTAGATAGTTATAGTTAAAGAATCTTGAACTTAATGCTTTAGATCTATTCATACACGTCAATACCGGAATTAACAAGTCATTTTTGCATATTACCACTAAAGGAGATTAGTATTGCACGTATAGTAGAAAATGTGTTATATGGTATTATGATTCTGATTTGTCTATAGTTATTGACAACAATTATAGAAGTAGTAACTAAGATTCATCTATAGGGCATTTCTCGAGTGGATGTCTTAGGTGGTTGTGTTCTAAGTTGTTCATTACGCGGCTTCAGTAATATTGGCTTAGATTAAACATGATTTTCATTGAATTTAATGCTAACGTATTTCTATGGTGTTGCATTTAATCTAATGGGTAGATTTACATAGATAAGAACGTGGCATTTCTATTGAATTAAGGAAAATCGATGGCTGGCTAAAGGCTATCAACCTATTATGAAATGAGGTTTAATGATTCCAAGATTCCATGTTTTATAATTATAACTATAGAGTGAAATAATATTATGTTCTAGTGTTTGAGAGTAATCCAAATATATTATATTGTTTAGTTGGGGGTTTATTTCGATGTTTCTTTATTTATATTGAATTACATTTGAATATTATTTAATTTAGTTTGAATTTAATTTGTTTAGATTTATTTAGTTGGTTTGGTTATTAATGTTAGTAATCATAATTGTTAAGTTATTTAGTATTTTAATTCTCATTTAACTGGATTAATTAAATTAATAAAAACAATAAAAAGTCACTTTCCTTTAAGATTTCAAAAAATATTGTGGAGATGATATCATATTACCGCTACTACAAGTTAATAGTTAAATATGGAAAATTATTGTGCACGCTCGACATGTGTTAGGAAAATAGTGGGATTCTATAAACAACTATATTGCACTAGAATGACACATTAATAGGAGGTGCAAAGGATTGAGGGGGGCATTATTGATCAAAGTATGACAAACACTTTGGAAAAAGAATATACAGAAGAGGGGTGGCATGGAACTTGTAGTTGTTCCAATGATAAGGCTCCGGGGCCAGATGGCTATTCAATGGCTTTGTATCAGGAATGTTAAGATATGCTCAAGCCAAAGATAATGCTATTTGTAATTGAATTTTATTGGAAAAGGAGGGTAAGCTCTCTTATGAATGCGACCCATATATGTTTGATTTCGAAGAGAGCAAATTTGGGACACGTTCTGGATTTAAGTCCCATAAGCCTCACCACATCCATATACAAGACTATTTCAAAGTCTTAGCCTCCAAACATAGGGAGGTTATGTCGCACACTATTGAAATGGAACAAAATACATCGACTCTGGGGAGGTAAATGCTTAACCCAGTTCTTATTGCACTGAGGTGGTGGACTATGTTAAAAAAACAAATGAGGGCTTAATGTTGAAACTAAACTTCACTAAATATTATGATTGTTTTGATTGGGCATTCTTAGAACATGTAAATCAAAGGAAAGGTTTTGGGACACACCGGAGGCGGAAAAAAAGGTTGTGTTTCTTCGGCAAGCTTCTTTGTGATGATTAATGGGACACGCTGGACATATGATATGGTTATGAGGAGACAACCCAAGCTGTTGGTTGTAGGGTTAGGGAGTGGCCGTTTAAGTATTTGGGCATTCCATTAGGAGGTTCTCCAGTTTGAAAGGATTTTAGGATTCAATTCTTAAAAAGCTTGCAAAAGATTGAAAGGGTGGAAAGGTGGGTGTTTATCTAAAAAGGGGATACTAACTCTAATCTATTTGGAACTAGAGACTTTACCAACTTTTTTCATGTCTATGTATCATATGCTGGTGGGGTAGCTAAGAAAGGGAAGCAACTCTTGAGACAGTTTCATTGGAAACAAATGGGATCCGACACATCATACTCATTTGTGGCATGGGATCAAGTGACCAAAATTAAAATGGAAGGTGGTCTTAGGGTACATAATTTATTGCAATGAAACAAAGGAAAGTAAGGTAAATGGCCATGGAGATTCCAATGCGAGCTAGAGGCCTAATAGGTTCATGCCATCAAATGCATCTATGGGTGGGATTAGAATGGGTAGGATGCTGGACAACAATTACACTCATCAAGGCGTGTTGCGTGGAAGGCTATTATGACATGCCACAATGAATTTCTCAAAGGTGTATCTTATATAGTGGGTAATGGGCGACAAATCCACTTTTAGGTTGATAAATGGATAGGGGACCAAACTATGAAGGAGCAATACCCACTAGTGTTAAGATTAACTAGAAGCCCTTAACCCTTATAGTGCATCTCCACCAACACATAGTACAAAGTCAAAGTGCACACATATGGCATCTGAACCTACATAGAAGCCGACGGTTGAATGCACTAGAGAATGAGGACCTATAGGCCCTAGTTAGTAATCTTTTCGTTGTACATTTGAATGTGGTGCTTGATGATCAACGCACTAGGTAGTGGGATCCTTCCAAGGCCTATATGGTTAAATCTGCCAACATTACTCTTAAATCCTGTGGGGAGAGCATGAATTAGGAGACTTTTCAATTGACTTGGAATTGGTATGTCCCTATGAAATAAGTTATGGCATGATAGGGTTCGGAAGGTGACCAATTCGCACCAGCGACGACCAGAGAGGAACCTATAACCGCATCAATGTCCCTATGCTGACGAGATGGAGAATTGTTGAATCACCTCTTTCTCACTAGCTTTTTTAAAAGCATCTATTGGTTAGCTTAGCAAATTAGTTGGGAATTGTCTGGGTGTTGTTGGACTAAGTGTTTAGTCACTTATACTCCACTCGGGATTTCGATGGCAATAAACAAAGTGAAAAGATTCTAACAAGTTTGTTAAGTGTGTTTCAGAATGTCAAACTTGGTTATAAATCACAAGCTCAAAAGGTAAAATTAAATTCTCACATGCTCAAGTCAAATATAGCAAGTAAAGCTCAAGATTCAGCTCACACAAGGAAACATGGACGGAAAGCCAACACTACAAGTTGTATAAACTATGTAAGGTATATAAGTCCAATTACACATGTGAAATGCAATAGTTTCATACATACCATGTTTTACACATTTTCGAAAGTTTCAAGTATCTGTTTTAGTATCAAGTAAAGTTTATAACTAGAAATGATTTCATAGCATTTTGTATTATGAAAACTTGTTTTTGCACATGCATCGAATTTAGAAAACTATTTTTACTGTTTTTGAAAGCAATAAACTCAATTTGATTGGCTTTTGGAAAGAAAAATAAAATATTTGTAGTAAAGGCGCTATATGTTTCATGAAATCAGGATTTCCAATTTTCGGGATTTGTGAAATCATCAGGGTCGTCCAAACAGTTCCAATGACTAACACTAAAAAGTTTACATTGTTTCCAGAGGTTTAGTTGAATCGTAAGTGTGTTAAGGGAACCTGAAATTATTTAATTTCATGTACCTGCTGGTTAGCGCGCTAATGGGACTCATTGGCGCATTACCTGAAGATTAGCGCGCTAATGATGTTACCTAGCACGCTAACCATATTCCTGACAAATTTTTAAAAAGCTTACAACTTTTGCTTTATTCTGAGTTAATGATTGAATCTAGGCCCTTAGATCAAGATAACGCCCACAAATAGTCAAATAGGGTTGGAAACCATTCACAAACCACTAAGAACATCCCTTTGTCCTCTTAAGCTCAAAAACTCATAAGTGCTTAAGTTTTTCACATAAAAAATTCTTGATTTTTGTGCTCAACCACTTGGAATCTTTTGAGGCAACTGAATCATCCTCAGGACTTGTGTAATTGAGGTGCTTTAAGGCTTACAACCACTTCTCTAGAACTGATTTTAATTTCACTCAATAGGGGTTGTAAGAAAGTTTGATTTTCCTAGCAAGTTTGTGCTTAAACTACATCTTTTGTTGTGTTCTTGAACCCATTTGTCTTAGGTTTTGCACTTAAACTTGATTTTCTAAACCCTATGACTGATTGGAACAAGAGTTAGGGCTTAAACTTGATTTCTATCAAACTACTTGTTCATTGGATTTGAAATCGGATTTATTCTGATCGATTTGGTTTAATCGGTTTCTTGTTTGAGATTTGTGTAATATCAATGACACATTTACATATCTCATTCATATTCATACTTGCATGCGTAAGAAATGTTAGGCTCTAAGTGGTTTGCTTATAATTGAACTTATTGTCGCTTTCCTTTGTAAACTGAATTTCATTATATTCATCTATTTGTTGTAAGTGGTCATTGTAAGACTTAGTGGGATCTAAGTCAAGGGAAGACCTAGTTGAGGCTTGGTAGAAACCCTAGTTGAGGCTTGGTAGGAAATCATAATTTATGATTAGGCATTCTAGGCTTGTATGCTTAGTTTGTAACATTTATTGTTAATATAAGTAGGGATTTGAAAATCCTAACCGGGGAGGTTAGATAGTGGATGTAGATCAGTTGAATCAAATCACTATAAATTGTGTCTCTTTTCCATCTCTTATACCCCTTTCACCATTGCATTGCATTTATAATTGTTGATTGTGCTTGCATATAGCATTGTTGTTCATTGAAAGTTTTAAAAGGCGATAACCTCAGTACACCCAATTCACCCCCCTCTTGGTTATGATTTCATTTGGTATCACAGCATGTTATTACTCAAGTGTTACTAATGTATCTTTGAGTTTTCTTGTGCAAGGATGCAAACTCTAGATCCGACACGCCTTAGGGAAGGCAACTCATCGAGTAGGCCTCTGTACTTTGACGGAACAAACTAAGCTCATTGAAAAGTGAGGATGAAGTTCTACATAAGAGCGCAAAGTAGAATTTTATGGTATTCAACTCAAAATAGCTACATTCCACCGGACAAGCCCGCAAGGGAATACACAGCCGATGATACAAAGATTAAGCTATCAAATGATCAAGCCATGAATCATTTCTTTTGCGCACTAAGTGAGAACGAGTTAAACTGGGTTAGTGCATGCAAAACGGCCAAGGAAGTTTGAAAGAAGCTTGAAGTACACAATGAGGGCATAATTTAAGTGAATGAGACTAAATTGAGGATCCTTAAGGAGCATTATGAGACTTTCTGGGTTGGCTCTGATGAGGACAAGGTCATCGCCATCACTCGATTCACAAAGCTCTTAAATGAAATCAAAATTCTTGGAAAGAATTATGATCAGGAGACTTTAGTGTACAAGTTCCTTTAAGGCTTGCCTAAGGAATGAGATGCAAAAAAAAAAAGCCATCCAATCAGTTGAAAACCTTGGAGACTACATATTTGATACTCTATATGGAGAGCTAACGGTCCATGAATTTTAGCTAAATGACCGAGCTAGATTAGGGTACTTGGTGGTGGTACAAAAAGCTTAAGAAATGAGATTGCTTTGAACTCAAATAGACCACCGACTCCATCGATTGAGATCATTGAAGATGAGAAATCTAGTGATGACAATGATCTTGAGGAGGAAGTAGCTATGTTATCAAAAAAGCGCAATAAGGCGATGTACAAAGGCAACAAGTACAAGAAGAAGTTCCGACTCTGAGTCGAGAAATGAGAAGGCTATACTTTGTCTCCTGGCACAAAGTGAGGTAAATTCTAATGTTATTACTCAATTACAAACATTTCTGGAACACCTCCAACAGAGGGACAAATAGTCAATTTGGAAAGAACTTACTGTCAACCTCTTTCGGATATGAATCCATCTAATTCATAAGGGAAAAACTTGCATCAGTATCTCAATCTCAATTCAAAATTTTGATGATGTTGATGATTTAGATGATGTACCTACTATTGATAAGCTTAGGAAAAAGTTGGACAAAGAGGTCAAAAAGACCAAACATTTCAAAAATAGCATGACCATAGCAATTTGTGATATTAAGTGACAGAATGAGACCATTAGTGACCTCCAAAGCAACTTGAATGAAGTCTTAAAGGAGAGAGATGCCTTAATCAAGGAAATAGAGGATTGGACTAACACGGTGACAAAGTTCACCAAAGGGAGAGATATGTTTGACAGATGTTAGGAGCACAACAACGTGCACTCAACAAGAGAGGCATAGGATATGGAGAAAATCTATTGAGCTACAAGAAATTGTTGGATGATGCTCATAGATGCTCAAAATGCAATAGGTCTCATATGGTTGGAAAATGTGTCTTGCAAAATACCAACATGGGTAGACTAGCATGGGTAGCTAAAGACACTTATTGACACTTATGGTACTAACTTTGTCGGACCCTAAGGTTTTTGGGTACCAAAAATATAGTGTTTCTCACATTGTATAGGATGCGAGGAAGAGCACCCCATGGTACTTGGATAGTGGGTGCTCAAGACACATGACAGGGGGTGCAAGTCAATACATTGAACTAAAGCGGCAGGATTGTGGAAAGGTCACGTTTGGAGACGACAACAAAGGAAAGGTCATAGGCCTTGGTATCATGGGTAACAATTTTCTTTCCATCTCGAATGTTTATCTTGTTGATGGTTTGAAACATAACTTGCTTATCATTAGTCAATTGTGTGATAAAGGTTTCCATGTCAAGTTTGAATCATCAAAATGCATTGTTAGGAATGAGAAGCATGAATTCTTGTTCATTGCATATAGAGTAAGAATGTTTATGCCATTAACTTTGATAAGATGCATATGCAAAATGTCTCATGTTTGAGTGCTCAAAATGAATGTGATAAATGGTTGTGGCATCATAGACTAGGACATTCTAGTATGGAAAATTTGTCAAAATCGACCAAGCATGATTTAGTGAAGGCTCTCCCCAAATGCACATACAAGAAAGACAAGGAATATGAACCTTTTATTCTTTGCAAATAAGTGAAACTTTCATTCAAGACGAAAGCAGCTAGTGAAGTGACTAGAGCCTTAGAACTCATCCACATGGATTTGTTCTGACCGACCCAAACACAAAGTCTAGGGGAAAAATCATATTGCTTTGTTATTGTTGATGATTGTACTAGATACACATGGGTGCACTTTTTAGCACATAAGCATGAGGTCTTCGAGGTGTTTGTGAAATTTTGTACATTAGTTGAAAATAAGAAATTGTACAAAATTGCCATCATTAGGAGTGATAGGGGTGGCCAGTTTGTCAATAGGAACTTATGAGTTTTATGCTAGACAAGGGTTTACACACCAATTATCATATCCTAGGACACCATAACAAAATGGAGTAGTCGAAAGGAAGAATATGACTCTTCAAGAAATGCGTTGGACCATGCTTAATGAGTATAACATAGCTAAGCTCTTTTGGGCCGAAGCCATTAACACGACATGCTATGTTTTAAATAAGGTAAACGTCCAGAAGCAAGTTAAAAAGACTCCTTATAAACTATGAAAAAGCCAAAAAGGCTAACATTAATTACTTTGGGGTGTTCGGTTGCACTTGCTATGTTCTAATTGATAAGGATCATTTGGACAAGTTTGACCCTAGATCAAATGTGTGCACCTTCTTAGGATATTCCATGCATAGTAAGGCATATAGAGTGTTTAATATATCAACAAATACTATAGAAGAGTTAATCCATGTCAAATTTTATGAGATAGATCGTAAAGTGCAATGTTGCATAACTCGGAGAAAATGAGACTTGATGATGATGATGATATCACCAGTAGAAGTGAGAATGGTAACCGAACCTAATGTACCCAAGAACTCAAGACTTCTTCTTGGACATCTTTCTCAACAAATCACAGGTGATCAAAACAAAGATATAACCACTAGATCATCTCTAAATCGAGATGAGGGGCATATAGCATTTGTATCACAAACCGAGCCCACTAAAATATATGATGCTTTAGGTGATGAGTTTTGGATAATGGCCATGTAAAAGGAACTAGGACACTTTGTTAGAAACAAGGTATAGACACTAGTGCCTAGACCTAAAGACCATACTATCATAGGCACCAAATGAGTCTTTAGGAATAAAAAAAATGAAAAATGTGAGATATTGAGAAACAAGGCTAGGTTGGTTGTATAAGGCTATAATCAAGAGGAAGGCATTGATTATGAATAAGTCTTTGCACCGGTAGCAAGACTATAAGTAATTCGAATGTTGCTTGCTTATGCTTACTACAATGGGTTCCTACTATACCAAATGGACGTTAAAAGTGTATTCTTGAATGGCTTCATCAATAAAGATCTATATGTAGAACAAATACCAGGTTTTCAAGACCATGCTTATCCAAGTCATGTATATCATCTTCAAAAGGCCTTGTACAGATTGAGACAAGCTCCTAGAGCTTAGTATGATAGACTAAGTACATTTTTACTTGACAAAGGGTTCAAGAAAGGAACACTATATCCTACATTGTTCATTGTGATTAAAAAACATGACACGCTTCTTATTCAAATTTATGTTGATGATATCATCTTTGGTTCAGTGAATACATGTTTATGTGATGATTTCTCATCTTTGATGACCAATGAGTTTGAAATAAGTATGATGGGTGAACTAACATACTTATTCGGCTTGCAAATTAAGCAATCTAAGTATGGGATTTTCATAAATCAAATGAACTATGTGAGGGAAATGCTAAAGAAATTCAAATTTGATAATTTGAAGGCATGTGACACTCCTAGTAGTTCTACCATCAAAATGAACAAATACCAATTAGGAAATCCCATAGATACTAAGCTATATAGTGGCATGATATGTAATCTCCTTTACTTGGCCGCTAGTAGACCCGATATTATGTTAAGTGTGTGTCTATGTGCTAGGCTTCAATTTAAGCCCAAGGAATCACATTTGAAATGTGTCAAGCGTATATTTCGTTACTTGAGTGGGACACAAGACTTGGGATTGTGGTTCAACAAAGCCAAAAGTTTTGAACTTCGAAGCTTGGTTGATTCTGACTATGCGGGGAGTCTAGTTGATTGGAAGAGCACTTCAGGATTTTTCCATTTGCTAGGAGATTCACTAATATCATGGTTTAATGAAAAGAAAAACTTTATTGCTCAGTCAACCGCCAAAGCCAAATATGTGGTTATTAGTAGTTTTTGTTATCAAGTCTTGTACATGAAGCAACACCTTGCGGATTACCAAATCTAAGTTAGCTGTGCTGAAATTTATTGTGATAACAGTCGTGCAATCAACATATCCAAAAATCTAGTGTTACATTCTCATACCAAACACATTGAGATTAGGCACCACTTCCTTCAAGATCATGTCCAAAAGGGCGATGTCAAATTGATTCATGTGTCCATTGAGGACCAACTAGCTGGTATTTTCACCAAGCCATTGCCTATAGATCAATATTCCAAAATTTGGTGAGAATTAGGCATGATTGATGAATCCGACCATCTAAGGAAGATTTAGCTTATCCAAAACTTTTTATATGCTGTTAGTGAAGTTTCCATGGAGTATGAAATGAATTGGTGTTGTCCTTCAAAAATTCAAAAAAATTTGCACCTAAATTCCAAAGAGAAATTAGCGCGCTAGGTGTAACCAAGTAGCACACTAGGTCCTCTGGCTAGCACGCTAACCGGTCCACCTAACGTGCTAGTACGTCTATCCCCAAAACCACTTTTTTTTCTCATTAGCGTGCTAATGTCACTCGGGTCAGGTTGTTTTAAGTAGTTTTTCAAGCCTAAAACCCTTATTTCTTTATTTCTTTCACCTCTAACCGAGTCTCCTCCTTCCTTATTGGTCTCCATTGGGTTTTTCATGCTATCTAGGTAATCTCTCTACACTTCTAAGTTATCTCCCTTGCATTTCCTTCTTAATTCTAAGTTTTCCAGTATTTCCAAACCCTAATTTGTGTCCACTGTTTCTGCAAAAATGTCTTCACGTCAAACCCAACATCTCGCTGCCTGTTTTACTCTCGCGTCGTCTTGTCGTCGTCCTTCCACTCATAGAGTCGTTGAATCGTCATCTACTAGTGACTGCGAATCCTCGTCTCCATCTCAAAACATTTCGCCATCCACTTCCTGTCGTGAGACAACTCTAATAGTCACCTTAGTGACACCTGACCATCGTCTCGGCCATTGCTCCTTAAAAAAAGGTTGTTCCAAATCCAAGCACAATGGTGCTTTGGGTCCAAGTCCCTGCTTGAGTCAGCAAGCTTGAGGCTCAGGGACGTCAAAATTCTCAAACCCACCATTTTCAACTTTAAATTCTTCTATAAAGTACACCTCCCAATGCATGAGGTGCTTGCCAAATCGGGATAGGTATCCTTTTGCCAATACAAAGATTCTTATAACGTTCCACTGGTTTGAGTGTTTTATTCAAACTTAGTCACCATTAATGATTATGTCCTTCAGCCGATTATCGACGGTCATTTTGTCACCGATACTGACTTCAAAGAAATGCAGCATCTATTGTACAAAATCCTTCATAAGGTGATCCTTCCTCGTAGTGGTAGTAAGAACTACATCACTCTCATAGATATGAACGTTTTTAGGGCTTTGATGCGCGAGATTCCCATCAGCTTGCCACATATCATTATTGCATACACGACATCGACCTTCGACTCAGGTCAATACCTCCCCTACACCCACATCATTACTTCCTATTTTGTGTGCGCATAGGTGGATCTTAGTCTAAAGGGCTGCCAACTCTCTGTAAATGACACCATCGATATGGCCACTCTGAAGGCCATAAAGTATCTCTACATTCGTAGAGAACGAAAATGGATACGTGAGGAGGACATCCCTGATGGTGAGCACTACGAGGGATGCGAGTCTCCATAGAATTCAATAAGTGCGACTATCGGGACTACAACTTCATGTATCCATATGGCAATGATGGTGATGATGAGGTACCACCACCTCCATAGCAGCAGCAGCCACATAAGCAACATTCGCCCTATCCTTCATATTGTTGGACTCACTCCACTCGAGATTTTTATGGAAAAAAACAAAGTGAAAGTATACTAATAATTTTATCAAGTGTGTTTCAGTTAGTCAAAGTTTGTAGAATATCACATCTCAAGTGTTCAAGCCATACGAGTTCAAGATTCGAACAGAACGAGGAAACGAAGACGAAAGATCATATTACATGTTGTAACATTGATGTAAGGTACACAGGTTCATTTATGCAAGCCTAATGCATTAGTTCATGCATATCATGTTTTTCAAATCGCTTTTCAAATTTCAAGTGATCATTTGGAGCTTTAAATGAAACTCACAACTTAAATAGGTCTTATGAGTTCAAACTATGTGAAACCATGTTTTTATATTCACATTGTACTTTAAAAACCATTTTGGAAGTTTTTGAAAATGAAAAACTTGTTTTGAAAGGTTTTAAAAAGAAAAATTGTGTATTTACAGAAAAACCCCTATGTAAGTTATGAAACCGAGATTTTCCATTTTCGGGATTTGTGAAAATATCCGGACCACCTAAATAGGTTCTCTTACCCTTAACAAACATATATAAAATGTTATAAGAGGTTTGGTAGGGTCCCGGATGCGATAAGGGGTCGCTAACTCTACGGCCAAAAATATTTATTTTGAGGCCCCTGACAGTTAGCGCGCTAAGAGTAATACTAGCATGTTAATTGCAGAGTTAGCGTGCTAATGTTCGGCAATAGTGTGGTAGCTTAGAGGATTAGCGCGCTAGGTCCCAATATTAGCGCGCTAATTGTCTTTCTGACAGCTTTTTTATAAAGCTTAAACTCACACTTTAATTTGAATAGATGATCAAATCAGAGCCCTTGGATCTCTAGAACGGTCAAAAACTGTTAAAAAGGAATGTAGAATATTCTCAAACCACCTAGAACATTTTATTGTCTTGTCAAGCAAGAAAACTTTATTGTGCTCATGGTTTTCAAAGAAGAAACTTGGATTTTTGTGTGCTATCGCTTGTAATCTTTCGAGACAACTGAATCACTCCCGAAACCAGCATTATTGAGGCGTTATAAAGCTCACAACATTCATTTCAGAACTAATTTTCAAATCACTGTCTCGCGGTTGTAAGAAAGTCCGATTTCCTTGCATTTCTTGTGCTTAAATCTCATATTTTTGTGTGCTTGACTCTTTGAAATCAATTGTTGTGTTATTGAACACATTGACGACCCAAATTCCGAGGCAAACCGGGCACCGCCACGTCGCCGGACATGTCACCAAGCTATGCCATGTCACTTGCACCCATGTCCATGACGGCCCGCGAACTAACCATCTTATAATTCGACTTAGTCAATTTCCTCGTCTAAAAGATTATTTTGTCGAAATATACCAAGTCAATGAGTTTTACCACTTAATTTGTTTATTTTGATTCGTTTTAGGTTATTTTTAATAGCGGAAGTCTTAATAATATGCAAATTAATAATATAAACGAATCTTGCATTAATTAACAACTTATAGGGTGGAAACCCAACAAAGGATACCATGTATATGAGTTAAGGCGACAAAAATGTATAATAGGTGTCAATATAGATGTATCAGGTGAAAAAGTCTCCCAAAATGATCCCAAAAAGTATGTATATGTAAATACAAACATCAACGAGTGAGCTAGTGGAGGCACTCCATATCAGAGGTAGTCGCCAATCATCGCCTTCCCCTGGCTCGTCATAGGATCTGCAACTTGCCACCAATAAACAATGACAAGTTCATGTGAGTAAATCCAAGAGAAATTCAGTAAGTATTCACAAGAAATCCAAGAAAACGGCTACAATTCATGCATATAAAGTAAATGAACAGGAATGTAAAGCATGAATATAAGTCGTGAGATAATCAAGAATATGGAACGCGAGTGCGGTGTATAGCTGTCAAGCCCTGGGACGTAAATACTAAACCAAAAAGGCCCTGGAGGTGAGGAAGTCCACACCCCCTCTTCACTGTCAAAATGAGGAACTCTGTTGGTCAGAAGGTAGACTTCCGCCCAACGCGTCAAAGGAGAGGAAATCTGTGATGGAGGTGAGCCTCACGTTAACTCGCTCTCGAGATCGTCAACTCGATGAGAGATATCTCAAGCGTAGTCTAAGGTATGACCAACACTGTAGCAACAATCAGATCATCATCAACGAGAGAGTCGAAAATGGGTCACACCGTCCCTTCGACCATACAGAGACACACGCGGGAATAGAGTAAACATGCAAGCTGAACTGGCGAGAAGTAATGGGAAATAAATAATTTACAAGAAAAATAAGTAAATTCTAAACTGACTTTCTCGTGGGTTTACTTACCTCAAACAATCGCAAATATCTCTCCAAAATGTCCTACTCACGCATCGAGATACGTGATCGATACCCGACTATAGTCTCCTAAGTCCCTGGTATCCAATTATACCACTTTTGTTATTTTAGAGTCACATTAAGTGAATTTATAATGTGTGACCAAAAATTTGAGATTTTCTTTCAAAAAGTTTAATTTCGGCACAATTTTTGAGTTATACCGGGATGCCGATGCCCCAAAAGTCCTCAAAAACTACTTCTTTATATTTTGCCATTTTATTATATTTTTCTTGATTTTTTTCATAATTTTCTAGCTATTTTTCCTATTTTTCTGATACTTATTTGATTTAAAAATGTATTTTATTTAATTTTTTTTGAAATTTGTAATTAATTAAAATTAATTTGGGGTGGGTTGGGCCCGAATCGGGCCCGGTTCGGTTAGGCCCGGCTCGGCCCCATAGGGCCTGGGTTGCCCGGCCCGCCTAGGCTTGGGCAGCCCGACCCACATGGGCCTGATCAGCTAGGCCCAGCCCGCCTGGCTGCTTACCCGTTCCGTCTCCCATGAAACCGTATCTCTAGAGACCAAATTTTTTTTTTTCACAACAACAACAACAATTACAACAACAACAACACCACCACCAACAACCCAACAACACCATTACCATTAAAATTTAAGTTTCTCCACAAAAGGCTTGTAAACTCAACAAAACTCTCCTCGATTTGGAGATCGTTGCGAGCGCCACCGAGAGGAGTGAACACCGCGAGAGACGTGAGTCCGATTCGAGGGAGTGATGGAAAGCTTGGTGAGGGTGAGATTAATGGAGATTGAGTAGTTTTGTTGGAAGAGAAAATGAAAATGAGAGGGGGAAAAGAAGAGCTCGGGTAGAGAGAGGGAGTGAGTGAGGAGAGAGAGAAATTTTTTTTTATTTGTTTGATTTTGGAGTGGAGAGAGAAAAAGTGAGTGATGGGTTTAAGTATGGTGATTGGATGGTGATGTGATGGGATGTGTAATGTGACAACTAAATCTCAGACTATCCCATACACCTGCGTTACGCGCACACCGCGACGTCGTACACTCTTGTCACTACACGCGCACAACAAGACCAAACATAATTCTTAATTAGCGCGGTGCGAATTATTAAATAATAGTAATATAACTAAACACTCGCCACACAAAAATAAAAAAAATTACCTCGTTAGGCGTGCCCTAGACTTTTCCGCGACGTTCACGTGGGTCTGAGCTTAGGATCTTAATCTGTAATTTTTCAGTTAATAGGGATTAATTAAAGCTGGCCGTTACATGGGTTTTACACTTAAACTTGATTTACTAAACCCTGAGGTTGGTTTGGACAAGAGTTTGCACTTAAAGTTTATTTTTATCAAAGTTCTTATTCTTTATATTTAAAACCGAATTTGTTTTAATCAATTTATTTGAAACGATTTCATATTTGAGAATTGCACAAAATCAGTGATGTGTTTGCATTTCTCATTTGTTCTCATACTTGCATGCATTACAGTGGTTAGGTTCTAGGAGACTTGCTTGTATTTGGATTTAGTGCCGCTTTATTTTGTAAAATGAATTTGATTATTTTCATCTATTCTTTTTGAGTGGCTGATTGTAAGACTTAGTGGGATTTAAGTCGAATGGAAGGCCTAGTTGAGGCTAGGCATAAACCCTAGTTGCAACTAGGTAGGAAGTCATAATTTGTGATAGGCATTCTAGGCACGCTTAGGTTGTAACACTTATTAGCAATATAAGTAGGGGTTTGAAAATCCTAACTGGGGAGGTTAGGTAGTGGATGTAGATCATTGGATCGAACCACTATAAATCGCGTCTCTTTCCACCTCTTCTGTCCCCTTCATCTTGTATTGTATTCATACTTGCGTTTGAGTGAACATATAGAATCTTTATTGTTGAATTATTTTAAAAAAGCGATAACTTCTCGATACACCCAATTCACCCCCTCTTGGGTGTGGTATCAATTGGTATCAGAGCGGGTTATTGCTTAAAGTGTTACTAACGTATCTTTGAGTGTTTTTGTGCACGGATGCAAACTTTAGATCCGGCTCACCTTATGGAAGGCAACTCCTCGAGTAGGCCTCCGTATTTTGATGGAACCAACTGTGTTCATTGGAAAGTAAGGATGAAGTTCTACATTAGGGCGCAAAGTAGACTTTTGTGGGACTCGATTGAGAATAGGTACACTCTAACCGACAAGCCCGTGAGAGAATATACTGTTGAGGAGACTAAGATTGAGCTCTCAAATGATTAAGCCATGAATCATTTATTTTGCGCGCTAAGTGAGAACGAATTCAACCAAGTTAGTGCTTGTCAAACGACCAAGGAATTGTGGGAGAAGCTTGGGGTACACTGTAAGGTACACTTACAGTGAAGAAGACAAAGTTGAGAATCCTTGAGGAGCATTATGAGACTTTCCTAGTTGGCTCCGATGAAGACATAGCCACCGCCATCACTCGGTTCACTAAGCTCTTGAATGAGATCAAGAATCTTGGGAAGAACTATGATGAAAAGACTTCGCTGTATAAATTCCTTAGAGGCTTGCCTAATGAATGGGATGCAAAGAAGTATGTTATCCAATCGGCGCAAAACCTTGAAGAGAACACTTTTGATGCCTTGTGTGGAGAGCTAACGGTCCATGAATTTGAACTAAAGGACCGAGCTAGATTGGAAGCATTGAGTAGGGGTACTAAGAGTTCAAGAAAGTAGCCCACCAGCTCCATTGGTTGTGATCATTGAAGATGAGAAATCTAGTGATGACAATGATCTTGAGGAGGAAGTAGCCATGATCTCAAGAAAGCTCAACAAGGCCATGTACAAGCAAGACAATTACAAGAATAAGTTCAAGAGTGGAAGCAAGGGAGGAAAGTCAAGTGAGACCATATGCTTCAGGTGTTGCAAACTGGGCCACATCAAGGTGGAATGCAAGTCCGTGAAGGTGTTGGACAAGAAGAAAGGCAAGAAGACCTTCAAGGCGACATGGGATGATCCATCTTCATCAAGTTCTGAATCCAAATCAGAAAGTGAGAAAACAATACTTTGTTTCATGGTACACATTGAGGTAAACTCTAACAATTTTAATTTTGATGATGTTGATGATTTGGATGATGTTCCTAATGTTGATGAGCTTAGGAAAGAGTTGGAAAAGGAGGTTAAAAAGAACAAACAACTCAAAAGAGCTTGACCATAGCAATTAGTGAGATTGAGTCACAAAATGAGACCATTAAAGATCTCCAAAGCGACTTGAATGAAGTCCTAAAGGAGAGAGATGCTTTAGTCAAGGAAGTAGAGGATTTGACAAGCATGGTGCACAAATTCACCAATGGTAGAGAGATGTTTGACATGATGTTGGAGAGCAACAACGTGCACTCAACAAGAGAGGCATAGGCTATGGAGTGAACTTGTTGAGTTACAAGAAATTGCTAGATGATGCCCGTAGATGCACAAAATGCAATATGTCTCATGCAGTTTGAAAATGTGCCTTACAAAAGGCCAAAGCAGGTAGACTAGAATGGGTAGTTAAGAATGTTTATGATACTAACTTTCTTGGACCTAAAGGTGTTTGGGTACCAAAATCTAGTGTTTTTCCCATTACGTAGGATGCGAGTAAAAGCACCACATGATACTTGGATAGTGGGAGCTCAAGACACATGATCGGAGATGCACATCAATTCATTAAATTAAAGCGGCATGATGGTGGAAAGGTCACATTTGGGAACAACAACAAAGGAAAGGTTATAGGCCTTGGAATCGTTGGTAACGATTTACTTTCCGTTTCTAATGTTTATCTTGTTGATGGTTTGAAACATAACTTGGTTAGCATTAGTCAATTGTGTGACAAAAGATTTCATATCATGTTTGAATCATCAAAATGCATTATTAGGAATGAGAAGCATGAAACTTTATTTGTTGCATATAGAGATAAGAATGTTTATGCCATTAACTTTGATGAGATGCATATGGAAAATGTTTCATGTTTGAGTGCTCAAAGTGAATGTGATGCATGGTTGTGGCACACTAGACTAGGACATTCTGGCATGGAAAACTTGTCCAAACTGACCAAGCATGATCTTGTCAAGGGTCTACCTAAATGCACTTATAAGAAAGACAAGGAACGTGAACCTTGTATCCTTGGTAAGCAAGTGAAATCGTCATTTAAAATGAAAGTAACAAGTGATGTGACTAGAGCATTGGAACGTATCCATATAGATTTATTCGGACCCACCAAAATACAAAGTCTAGGGGGTAATCATATTACTTTGTCATTGTTGATAATTTTACTAGGTATACATGGGTTTATTTTCTAGCTCATAAGCATGAAATGTTTGATGTGTTTGTGGAGTTTTTTGCTTTGGTCGAAAATGATAAGGGGTATAAAATTACCATCATTTGGAGTGATCGGGATGGTGAGTTTTTCAATAGGAACTTAGAGGAGTTTTGTGCTAAACAAGGATATACACACCAACTATCTTCTCCTAGGACACCATAACAAAAATGAGTTGTAGAAAAAAAGAAAGAACCCTCCAAGAGATGTGTAGGACCATGCTAAATGAGTACAATATAACTAAGCACTCTTAGGCTGAAGACATTAACACGACGTGATATGTTTTCAATAGGGTAAATGTCCAAAAGTAAGTGAAAATGACTCCTTATAAACTATGGAAAGGCCGAAAGCCTAACATAAGTTACTTCAAGGTGTTCGGTTGCACTTGCTATGTTTTAAATGATAAGGATCGTTTGGACTAATTTGACCCAAAATCAAATGTGTGCACTTTTCTAGGCTATTCCATGCAAGCAGAGCATATAGGGTGTTTAATAGATCAACCAAAATTATAGAGATATATATTCATATCAAATTTGATGAAATAGATCCCAAAGTGAAAATGATGCATACCTTGGAAAAATTGAGGATTGATGATGATGATGATGATAATGCCACCCTAGGCCAAACATCCAATAGTCAAGAGGTTGAGGTGAGAGTGGAACCTGAACCTAGTGCACCTAAGAACTCAAGACTTATTATAGGCCATCCCTCCCGACAAATTATAGGTGATCCAAACAAAGGAATAACCACAAGGTTATCGTTGCACCGAGATGAGGGACACATAGCTTTTGTATCACAAACCGAGCCCACCAAGATAGATGATGCCTTAGGTGATGATTTTTTGATCATGGCTATGCAAGAGGAACTAGGTTGTTTTGTTAGGAATAAGGTATAGACACTAGTACCTAGACTTAAAGACCATACTATCATAGGCACCAAATGGGTCTTTATAAACAAAAAAAAATGAGAAGGGTGAGATTTTAAGGAACAAGGCTAGGTTGGTTGCACAAGACTATAATCAAGAGGAAGGAATTGACTATGAGGAAGCTTTTGCACCGGTAGCAAGACTAGAAGCAATTCGGATGTTGCTCGCTTACGCTTGCTACAATTGGTTTCTACTATTCCTAATGGACGTTAAAAGTGCATTCTTAAATGGCTTCATCAATGAAGAGATATATGTAGAATAACCACCAGGTTTTGAAGAATATGATCATCCAAGTTATGTCTATCGTCTTCAAAAGCCCTTGTATGGATTGAGACATGCTCCTAGAGCTTGATATGACCGACTTAACGCATTTCTACTTGACAAAGGGTTCAAGAAAGGAACGCTAGATCATACTTTGTTCATTTTCATTAAAAAGCATGACATGCTACTTGTTCAAATATACGTTGATGATATTATCTTTGGGTCATCCAATACACGCTTATGTGATAAATTCTCATCATTGATGACCAATGAATTTGAAATGAGCATGATGGGTGAACTAACATACTTCTTAGGCTTGCAAATTAAGTAATCCAAACATGAAATTTTCATAAACCAAACGAAGTATGAGAGGGACATACTAAAGAAATTCAAATTTGAAAATTCGAAAGCATGTGACACTCCTAGTAGTTCCACCATCAAAATGGACAAAGACCAACTAGGAAAATCCATAGATCCTAAACTTTGCCGTGGCATGATTGGTAGTCTCCTATACTCGACTGCTAGTAGGGCCGATATTATGTTAAGGGTGAGTTTATGTGCTAGATTTCAATCCGAACCTAAGGAATCTCACTTGAAATGTGTTAAGCGTATATTTCGTTATCTTAGTGGGACACAAGATTTGGGATTGTGGTTCAACAAAGCAAAAAGTTTTGAACTCTGAAGCTTTCTTGATTCTGACTATGTGGGGAGACTAGTGAATAGGAAAAACACTTCCGAGTTTTGTCATTTGCTAGGAAATTCACTTATATCATGGTTTAGCAAAAAGAAAAATTTCATTGCTTTGTCTACTGCCGAAGCCGAGTATGTGGCTGCCAAAAGTTTTTGTGCACAAGTCTTGTACATGAAACAACAACTTAAGGATTACCAAATCGAAGTTGGTTGTGTTGAAATTTATTGTGATAACACAAGTGCAATCAACATATCGAAAAATCCAATTTTACACTCCGGCCCCAAGCACATTGAGATTAGGCACCATTTCCTTCGCGATCACGTCTAAAAGGGCGATGTTAATCTAATCCACGTGCCCACGAAGGACCAACTAGCTGATATCTTCACCAAGCCATTACCTAGAGACCAATTTTCTAAGATTCGGCGTGAATTAGCCATGTTTCGTGAATCAGACCATCTACACATGTTTTAATTGTTCCAATCCTTTTTATATGTTGTTAGTGAAGTGTCCATAAAGTATGAGGTGAATCGGAGTTGCACGTCAAAAACTCAAAAAATCTAATTTCAAATTCCAAAGAGCAATTAGCGCATTAGGTCTGCTAATTAGCACGCTAATTGTATTTGATTAGTGCGCTAATTCAAGGACCTAGCACGCTAATCGTCCATGGTCCTGATCACTAATCTGCATTATTAGCGCGCTAATTCTACCATTAGGGAGCTAATGTCGTTCGGCCAGGACCTGTATATAACTATTTTTTACCCTAAATTCTTATTTTTCACACAACTCTTTTCCTCTTGGTTCTTCATCCTTTCCAATGACTCTCCCATGATCCCTAGGTAAATTAAATTACTTTCTTTTTCAATAAGAGGGAGCACTAGGCTCATCTATGTTAGTCTTCAGTGTTTTGATGTACATTTGCTCTGTTGTAGACTCAGCTGTTTAGGCCACAACTATGTTAATGTTCATTTTCAGCATTTAAAATCAAAAGATTTTTTTTTTGCGTATCTCTAAGTTATTGTTATGCTTTTGTTCATTGCCCTATATTAGCTGCATGTGAATGACTTTCATTGATATACCTATTTATGTTTCGTAATATGCTTGTAGTGAGGGGGAGTCTTCCACCCACTATTTTATTGTTATATTCGTGGCCCATTTTTGGTTATGCTGGTTGTGAGGGGGAGCTTGGCCCTACTTTTTGATGTTATTAGAAAGGCGAGAAATGTATGCGTTGAACTCGAGATTGTTTGAGATTGCATTATGAATATGAATACACGTGAATTTCATTTTTGATTGTCAGTTCACATTGTTTGTTATCATGAAAAAAAGGAGATTGTTGGACTAAGTGGTTAGTCACTTTTACTCCACCTGGGATTTTGATGGAAATAAACAAAGTGAAAGTATACTAATAAGTTTATCAAGTGTGTTTCAATTAGTCAAAGTTTGTAGAATATCACATCTCAAGTGTTCAAGCCATACAAGTTCAAAATTTGGAACACACGAGGAAACGAAGCCGGAAGATCATATTACATGTTGTAACATTGATGTAAGGTACACATATTCATTTACGTAAGCCTAATGCATTAGTTCATGCATATCATGTTTTTCAAATCGCTTTTCAAATTTCAAGTGATCATTTGGAGTTTTAAATGGAACTCACCACTTAAATCGGTCTTATAAGTTCAAACTATGTGAAACCATGATTTTATATTCACATCGTACTTTAAAAACCATTATGGAAGTTTTCAAAAATGAAAAACTTGTTTTGAAAGGTTTTTGAAAAGAAAAACTGTGTATTTATAGAAAAACCCATATGTAAGTTATGAAATCGGGGTTTTCTATTTTCGGGATTTGTGAAAACATTTGGACCACCTAAATAGGTTCTATGACCCTTAACAAACATATATAACATGTTGTGAGAGGTTTGGTAGGGTCTCGGATGCGATAAGGGTAACTCTAGGGCCAAAAATATTTATTTTGAGGCCCCTGATAGTTAGCGCGCTAATAGTGATATTAGCATGCTAAATGCAGAGTTAGCGCGCTAATGTTCAGCAATAGCGCGCTAGCTTAGAGGATTAGCGCACTAGGTCCCTATATTAGCGCATTAATTGCCTTTCTAACTGCTTTTTTATAAAGCTAAAAATCACACTTTAATTTGAAGAGATGATAAAATTTGAGCTATTGGATCTCTAGAATGGTCAAAAACTGTTAAAAAGGAATGTAGAATATTCTCAAACCACCTAGAACATTCTATTGTCTTGCCAAGCAATAAAACCCTATATTGCTCATGGTTTTCAAAGAAGAAGCTTGGATTTTTGTGTGCTATCACTTGTAATCTTTCGAGGCAACTTAATTATTCTCGAAACCAGCGTTATTTGGGGGTTCTAAAGCTTACAACATCCACTCCAAAACTAATTTTCAAATCACTCTCTCGAAGTTGTAAGAATGTCTGATTTCTTAGTTTTTCTTGTGCTTAAATTTCATATTTTTGTGTGCTTGACTTGTTGAAATCATTTGTTTTGTTCTTGAACACATTTGTCTTGAGTTTTACACTTAAACTTGATTTACTAAACACTAAGACTGGTTTGGATAAGAGTTTGCACTTAAACTTGATTTTTATCAAACTTCTTGTTCATTGGATTAAAATCGAATTTGTTTTAATCGATTCATTTGAAACATTTTCATATTTGAGATTCGCACAAAATCAGTGATATACTTGCATTTCTCATTTGTTCTCATACTTGCATGCATTAGAGTGGTTAGGCTTTAGAAGGCTTACTTGTACTTGAATTTGGTGCCGCTTTACTTTGTAAAGTGAATTTAATTATTTTCATATATTCTTTGTAAGTGGCTAATTGTAAGACTTAGCGGGATCTAATTCAAAAGGAAGACCTAGTTGAGGCTAGGCATAAACCCTAGTTCGGCTTGGTAAGAATTCATAATTTGTGATTAAGCATTCTAGGCTTGTACGCTTAGGTTGTAACACTTATTGGCAATATAAGTGGCGTTTGAAAATCCTAACCGGGGAGGTTAGGTAGTGGATGTAGATCATTTGGTCGAACCACTATAAATCACATGTCTCTTTCCATCTCTTCTATCCCCTTCATCTTGCATTGCATTCATACTTGCGTTTGAGTGAACATATAGCATCTTTATTGTTGAATTGTTTAAAAAGACGATAACTTCTCGATACATCCAATTCACCCCTCTCTTGGGTGTGATTTCACATATTTCGGCATTGCTCCCCTCTGAACATATCTCCTTCGATGGCCTACATCTCTGCCCAGTTAGGCCACATGCACGTCTACATGACAAGGACATTCACAACCATTAATACCTATCTTGATCATCGGAGTGAGCATCTTCATCGTATCGAGGGACATTTCCGACCTGCTAGGCCAACAAGAGACAATCGTGCCTTCAGTTCTGCTCGTCGGACTTCATCTCATTAGGAGAAACTACTAGGGGTAGCTTAGATAAGGGGAGCATTAGGCTCATTTATATTAGTTATCTTTTTTATGTACATCCACATTTTGTTAGTCACATACATTTTAGGTTTTTATATGCATGTGCCTCAACTCTACTGATCTTTCTTTTCAGTAGTTAATATCATAGATGTTTATTTTACGTATCTCTTAGTTATTATGTACTTTGTTTCATTATCATACTTGTTGATTACTCCCTTTTGTTCTCCTTTTTTTGCCCTAAGATATACGCATGTTGTAAGGGGGAACATTATGCCCACTTTATGATGTTATCATAAGAGGGGAGAAATTCATAGTTTGAACATGAGATTACGGACTTGATATGATTTGATGTACTTGATGCGTACTTAAACTACATCATTTGTTTGTCAAATCCACATTGTTTGTTATCATCAAAATGGGGGATATTGTTGGACAAAGTGGTTAGTCACTTATACTCCACCCGAGATTTTGATGACAACAAACAAAGTGAAAGGATTCTAACAAGTTTGTTAAGTGTGTTTCGGAATGTCAAACTTCGTTATGCATCAAAAGCTCAAAAGGAATAATTGAATTATCACATGCTCAAGTCAAATATAGCCGGCAAAGCTCTATATTTGACTCATGCAAGGAAACAAGGACGGAAAGCCTACACTACAAGTTGTACAAACTATGTAAAGTATATAAGTCCAATTACACAAGTCAAATGCATTAGTTTCATGCATACCATGTTTTCCACGTTTTCCAAAGTTTCAAGTATCCGTTTTGGTATCAAGTGAATTTTAAAACTTGAAATGATTTCATAATGTTTTGTATTGTGAAAACTCGTTTTTACACATGCATCGAATTTGGAAAGCTATTGTGGCTATTTTTGAAGGCACCAAACTCAATTTGAATGGCTTTTGAAAAGAAAAGAAAATATTTACTAAAAAGCCCTTATATGTTTTATGAAACCTCGATTTCCAATTTTGGGGAATTGTGAAATAATCCGAGCCGTCCAAACGGGTCTAATGACTCATACCAAATATGTATACTATGTTTCTAGGGATTTAGTTAAGTAGAAGGTATGTTAAGGGATCGCTAACATGAGACCAAAAATTATTTAATTTCAAGTCCTTGCTTGTTAGCGCGCTAATGGGACTCATTAGCACGCTACCTGCATTTTAGTGCGGTAATGATGTCACCTAACGCCCTAACTAGATTCGTGACCGTTTTTTAAAAAAACTTACAACTATTGCTTTATTTTGAGTCAATGATTGAATCTGGACCCTTAGATTAAGATAACGACCACAAATAGTTAAATGGGGTTGGAAAACATTCATAAACCACTAAGAACATTCCTTTGTCCTCTTAAGCTAAAAAACTCCCAAGTATACAAGTTTTTGACATAAAAAAGTCTTGATTCTTGTGTTAAATCATTGGAATCTCTTGAGGCAATTTAATCATCCTCAGAAGTAGTGCAATTGAGGTGTTCTAAGGCTTGCAACTACTTCTCCAGAACTGATTTTACTCTCACTCTTTTGGGGTTTTAAGAAAGTTTGATTTCCTAGCTTGTTCATGTTTAAACTACATCTTTTGGTGTGCTTGATGTGGGGAAATCATTTGTTATGTTCTTCAACACATTTATCATATGTTTCACACTTAAACTTGATTTTATAAACCCTAGGACTGATTTGAATAAGATTTAGGGCTTAAACTTTATTTTTATCAAACAACATGTTCATTAGATTTGAAATTGAATTTATTCTCATCGATTTGGTTTAATTGGTTTCTTGTTTGAGATTTGCATAAAATCAGTGACACATTTACATATCTTGTTCATATTCATACTTGCATGCATAAGAGTTGTTAGGCTTTAGGTAGCTTGCTTGTAATTGAACTTATTGCCGCTTTACTTTGTAAAGTGAACTTCATCATATTCAGTTATTTGTTGTAAGTGGTTGTTGTAAGACTTAGTGGAATCTAAGTCAAGAAAAGACCTAGTTGAGGCTAGGCATAAACCTTAGTTGAGGCTAGATAGGAAGTCCTAATTTGTGATTAAGCATTCTAGACTTTTAAGCTTAGGTTGTAACACTTATCGTTAATATAAGTGGGGGTTTGAAAATTCTAATCGGGGAGGTTAGGTCAGTTAGATCAAACCACTATAAATCGCGTGTCTCTTTTCCATCTCTTCTAGCCCTTTCATTATTGCATTGCACTTATAATTGTTAATTGTGTGTGCATATAGCATTGTTGTTCATTAAAAGTTTTTAAAAGGCGATAACCTCTCGCCACACCTAATTTAACCCCTCTTGGGTGTGATTTCATGTGTTCTCGTAATCTATACAACAATATATGACATTACATGTTATTGGATTTGTGTCTAGGAAGCGAAAAGAGTTGTGGCAGGCCGAAGCAAAAATAGTCTTATGGTGGGTGTGGGCAGAATGCAATATACAGCTATTTGAAGAGAAGGTTAGAGACTAGACTGTAGTGTGGGAGTCCATAAAGCGAGCAACTATGATGGCTATTGTAGGCACCAATGTCTTCAAAACATGGTCAACACGATGATTAATGGTGATATATGCCACTTATAAGGCAAAAAGTTGGGTAAGTGTAGAGGAAGGTTGTCTTATGTGAATGGGGTGTGTAAGGAAAGGGGTTGTATTTTATTTCCCACTTTTGTAATTTCCAAGCTATAAGGTCACGGGTTCAACCTAGTTGATTTAATGAGATTATGGCACCAGAATGAGGGCGTGTTTTAATTAATGATCGTTCTCGGCATAGGGGATGTTATTATTTATTTTTAGAACGAGAAGTTTTCCCCTACTACACTGGTAGGGATTTTTTTTACTTTGTTTATGAGAAACACATTCTTTCTCGCTAGTTTTTATTTTACCACAATTTTTAGTACAATTTGGCTATAAAGAACCCCATGAGAAGCACGAGAAATAGAAGGAAAATGTGAAGCAATCTATGAAGAGGATGGATGATAAAATATTACAATCCATCGAGAACCTAGAGGGAAATATTGGTCAACTAGCTATTACTTTGAATTCAAGGAAGGAAGGGTAGTTTCTGAGTAACACAATCACAAATCTTATGGAGAATGTTAGTGCTATTCACATGATGAGCACTACAGCAAAAAATGAGCCAATGCATAAGCAAGTGACATACAAGCTAGAAAGAGTCAACACTTTGGCTATAATGAAGTATGAAGTGATGCTTGAGAAATGGAAGTGAGGCAAAATGAACTCGAAGGATTCAAGCAACAAAAATCTATGCCTTGAAGAATAATAAGAAGGGGAAGAAACAATGGAGAGTTAAGAAACAAGATGAAGAACCTTATGAAGAAGCACTGAAAGGAAATAGTATCAAGGTTGTTCCAAAGAAGTCGGAACAAAAATTAAAGTTCACACCGAGCTTCAACCAATCAAAAGAAGAGATCCTAGAGATATATGCATACCATTAAACATTGATGGACACCAATTTAGAAACATCTTGTGTGATAATGGAGCATTAGTTAATGTAATGCCTATAATGAACATGTTATGAGCTTATTTGTCCCGATATAATAGGTTTGCATGTAGTTGATGGTAACTTGGTACCAACAATCAAGAGATTCTTAAATGTGCATACGAAAGTGGGTAGATTCACATTCATCACTAATTTTGAGATTATCAATCATGATATAGATGATGATGTGTCTAACATACTTGGGCAACCATTCTTTAACACTACCAATGTGGTCTTGCACGCGAGGAAGAAAATAATCACAACAAGTACATGGAGGATGATAGGGCTGAGAAGATTGTTTTTGTTGAAGGGCATGAAGCACATCCAAACAGGAGAGATATCGTTGTCTCTGAACTGCAAATGGAGTAACTTAATTTAGACTCGGACTAAATGAGCAAAAAGGCGTTGGGCTGATAACGTTAAACTAAGTGCTATTGGGAGGCACCCCAGAGGTTTTTATTTTAAGTTCTTGAATTTCGGTTAGTTAGTTATCTAGTTAGCTTAGTTAAAACAATTCAAACGTTTTAGTAATTTTATAATTTTTGAAAGTTTTATGCTAAATGTGCAGGAAAGACCATTTGTTAGGTTACATTTCATCGGAATAGCAAAGTCTCGACTGACTCAATAAAGAGCGTAAAAGAGCAAAGGATTTAAACTGGAAAAGGTCAAGTACATGGACAAATCACGGGTATGTTTTTATGAGATTTTTATATATACTAGGTATTTCACACTGTCAGGATGCCTTGTGTAGTAATATACAAAGTCGGGAGAGTGCCAATAGGGAATTGATGAAAAATATGTAAAATTGGGGAGACAAACTAGTCGTCGCCATGTTTGTACACAAACGACAACGTGAGTGCTAAGGGACGGTGCCAACAAGGCACCGAGCTGTGAGCAAAAATTGCTCACACTAGTCTCGACATCATGGTGGCGCTGTAGCGACGTCGTGCCCTATAAGGGACGATGTCGGCATCGAGATAGGGTTTTAAACCCATTTGTACCAAAAAATCCCACAACTGAAACCAATTCCATACACTATCAACCAAGTAAAAACCCCTATAAAACCCAAGATTGAGCAATTTTAAGAGAGAAAAGATAGTTCCTATTTATTAAGAGTGAAAAGAGAGAGTGTGTTGTGGATTTGCATAAGGAGGAGAGCTAGAGCATTGATTTGAAGAACAGATTCAAGTAAGCACTTGGGTGTTAATTTGTGAGCAAAATGAGAGTGCTTAGAATGATAGGGGATTGGACAATCAATCTACACCGAAAAGTAGTTCGACATTGAGGTAAATTTACAATTTCATTAGTTATGCTTTGTAAGTTTTTGAAAATTCTTGATGAAATTGCATGAATTGTGGATAATAGGTCGTTGGATAAGAATTTTAAGTTATGTGGATTTAGAGCATCAATATGGTTTATGGTGAATTAGTGTAGGTCTTTTGCACTATTTGTCATGTGAATGACCCGTGTAAATGAGTATTTTGATTTGAAGTGATTTGAAGACCCGTGTTGTGAGTGTTGTGTTATGTAAATTATTGATAAAATGCTAAGAACAAGTAGATAATTAAGTCAAAATTAGTGAATTTAGAGCAAATGATTATGAGGCATCATCCTCAAGAGATCCGAATGAGGATGAACCAAGATAATGAGGATGAACCAAGACCTTTTAAGTATATGTACTACATTAGAAGAGAGGCTAAAGAGAGATATGAGGTCATTGAACATAGAGAATTCATTCGTGAGATAGGAATAAACTTATCGGCTATATATGAAAAGAGAGTAAAAAATCTCATTGGGCAACAAGGTTGGGAGCAATTTACTCAAGACTAAAAAGAGAACAATGTTAATGGAGTAAGAGTAATTTTTTATGAATTTTATGCCAATGCAAAGTTTACCAAGAAAGGTGACCCAATGAAGGTGAGAGGGATATTTGTCCCCTATCATGAGAGATACATAAATAACATCTATGGGTTAGAGCACTTGAGTATGGTTGAAGTCACATAGAGCTTCCCGAATGATTTATATGAGAGACCCTATAACCTATACCCTTTTAAAGTCATAGAGAGAACATTTGTTGCCTGAGGATAACAAGGATGGGCAATAGGAGCTTAGAATGTGACAAAGCACATTAAGAAGAGGAGCGTAAGGAGAGTTTATAGAATGTGGAAACATTTTCTAGTTGCTTCATTATACCCAACCACTCAAAAGGGCGAGATCAACAAACCAAAAGTGGCTTGTTTGTATGTGATTACAATGAACGAAGAGATAAACGTGGGGGAGATTAGCTACAAGAACTTGAGAGAGTCTACTATGTCATAGAGACAACAAATTGTTGTTTCCAATTTTGATCACCAAAATATGCTTGAAGGCTGGAGTGAAATTCATTCAGGATGAGGAGTTTGAGAGGTTTATGCTCACATTAGAATCACCGACTAGTTACAAAGACTCTGAGGATGAGAGAGCCTAGAGGAACATACTTGAGGTTGAGTTGTTGGCCAAAGAGCTAGTGGATCATGAAATAGCAGCAGCAGCGGTGTTAGCCCATGAATTGCAGAATAAAGGATATGGAAAGGAGGAGGATCATCATAAGAATTTGCTAAGGGCTACGAGTTTGTAGACCCACTTATAGGAGAACAGGACTTGGACGGTGTTAAGGTTTTTCCATGACCTCCAACACCATAGGCACCAGTACCACCACCTAAGGACTTGACTCCATGGCAGTAGAAGATGTGGATTTCTTAGATGAGGAGACAGTATAGAGAGGACATGGCTTATTATTGTTAAGCCTTAGTGAGATATAAGGAAAATGGCCTGAACGGACATTGTAATTTCATTTTATTTGCAGATCATCAAAGAGACATAGCTAGATATGAGAGGAGAAAATGAATGAGACCTAATTATAGGTCTATTGCTTTCCAGCAACACTGAACTACATGTTTGATCCAGATGTGGTGTAGAGCAGAATGGTGGAGCATCATTTCACACCATCTTTTGCTGGAGCTGATGATGCAGATAATGATGATAATGTGCAATCCTAGAGCCTGAGTATAAGAATTTCTTTAGACCCTGGGGAGATAAGAGATACATTTATACAGATTATCTTTACATTTTGGATATTTTGTCACTTATTTAGTTGTTTAAGTTTTATGCATTATGGATTATAAAGATAAAAAGTGCATAGTTAGATTTTTTTATTGATTGTAGACGTAATGCTACGAACATCTTAATCAAGTGTTTGTTGATTATAGCTTTTAGGAGTTATCATGGCCTTTGGACCTTTTAAGCAGGATATGGACGATACAACAGTAAAATATATAACATTGATAATAGTGATTGATTAGGGAGGCACATATATTAAACTAAATTAGTTATGAATCTAAAGATTTGGAACTTAAAACAATGTGGAACTTACATTATTCATACCAATAGGTGGAGTTCTAGTTTACACATTAGAATTTTTTTCTTTATTACTTAGCTGAAGTTGTGAACTAAAACCTTCTTAATATAAGTGTACAATGTTATTTTCATTATTTTGTTACATTAGAATTGTTTAGTTAAAAAATAAATAAAAAGCAATTTCCTTAGCCATAGTTTAGTTGATCACATTATTACTACAATCAATCCATCATACTTGCGGCTATGAACAAGTTATTGGCACCATTGCCGAGGATACATAGCCACTCTAGTTTAGTTAGTTTACAAAATTGTTAAGTTTTATTTGAAGTAATTTACTTTATAATTCATAAAAAAATGCTTAAGTTTCAAGTTTGACAATCTACACTTAATCTTTTGTGTTTTCTTTTCAGGGAGAATTAGTGCATGCGTAGTAAATGAGAGAAAAACTTAGTGTATTACGGCCTTGAGATTGATTGAACCAACAAAGGAAAGAAAAAGAAAGGAAATAAGATGGCGGAGGATGAAGCGCAAAACCAATAACAGAGCTGAGGGAATAACCAACCCGAAGGTGATCTGGTAGTGTAAGACATAATTTGAGAATAACAATGTCTCTATGACTACTTCACGCCAGAAGCTCAAGATACTTACAACGAAGTGATGAGGCTTCCATCCTACACCACCGAGTTCGAACTGAAACCATCGCTAATCAATATGGTGCAGAATAGCTTGTTCAACGGGCTAGCAAATGAAGATCCAGTTGCACTTGTAGATAATTTCTTGGAGAAGTGCAACACCATGCACATTACCAGAGTTACAAAGGAGGTAATTAGGATTAGTTTTTTTGCATATAGTAAATATGACCAAGTATACTAAGTGCAATACACATTCCCCTAAAAACGATATCGGTAATCAACATTAATTTACCATAACATTACTACAATCGAGCCGTTATACTTACGGCTACGATCAGAGAGCCGATTTTTGCGCACACTAAAGTAGGTAAACTAGTCAGATTATCAATCCCAATTCTTATCATATTCTTGAATTTATTTCTTCTTAACCCATTTACTTGGAATCTAGTCTATATTGTTAAGTGTCTAAGGCTTGAGTGTGTTAGGAAGGTATCTTGGGTTTGGTGCTAAATGGACAAACGTGACCTCACCCCGAGTACTATATCGTAGGTACTAGACAAGGGCGAGATATTCGGGGCATTGTTGATGCCCCCACGCTACACCAAATCGAGTATGTCAACTTGGAGAGTTGCATTTCTATGAAGTCGAGTAGTGGCACCCGCTCTCGATGGATTTAGAACACTTGGACGCTTTCTCTCGACTCCTAAGCACTTGTTATTCGTTTTCATCGCTTTCAAGTCCATTTATCATGTATTTTTATTTATTTTTCTTTCTTTTAAATTCATGCAAGATAGTTATTGAAACTCTACTGACTTTACTCACTAGAATTGTCTCTTTCAGTGACAATTACATATCCACAGACGAGCAAGGGTAAGGAGCCAGTGATTGTTGTCTTCCTCGAAGGAATCTTAGAGTGGCTTCTCCTCTTGCTTACTTGTAGGTTTTTGCGCTTTTGTGTTGTAGTTATATGTATGTTGTTTTGATAACACTTGGGGCTTTCTTTGGGATTTGAGCAGGACTAATACATGTATGTTCATGATTTCCCTCTTAATGTCACCATATATATGCATGTTATCTATATATTGCAGGGTTCCACGCCATTAAGATATCTGATTTTATTTCTTAAATTGTTTATATTTGTTTGAGTTGTGTTTCCGCTATTAAACTATTAAAACTTGCAAATCATAATAATTCAACTTTAAATCATCGAATAACTTATAATAAGGGAAAGAGAGGCTGACTAGGCTAGCGTCGACCTTGCGAGGTTGACTCGGGGGTCGACATAGGCTTAGGCCAGGCGGGGCCCAGTTTGTGGGGAATGGGGCCGCCACTGTTGGTATTAGAGCTTAAGGTTTTATACCTAACTCTCCATAACCCACAATTAACTAAAGTCTGAAAAAAAAAACATTTGAAATAGAACACATTTGGAGGCAAGTATGCCTACCGTACATGCCACTTCAACGGCTACCACCATGGTAGCGGAACCAGTGACAACTGCCCTAGCACCGGTATAGACATAGATAGTACCCCTTACACCTCCCACTTTGACAAAGACAGTGCCATCAACACCAATGGGGACGAGCACAAGTGCGAAGTTCGAGGACACACAATTGCTTAAGTTTTAGAGACACCGTCCAGTAGAGTTTTACGGGGGTACCGACTTAGAGGCGGCGGAAAGGTTCATGAAGAGTCATGAGAAGATACATGGCATCTTAGCTACTAAGGAACACACAAGAGCTTCCATCTTCTCCGCACTACTGTTCGAGGAGGCAGACGATTGGTGAACCAGCTTGGTAGTGACTAGAGGAGTACCCAAGGACTAGGCAGAGTTTAACAGGCATGTTAATCTTAACAATTTTCCTCCTTTAGTAGTAAGATGAGGAATAAGTTCATGACATTAAGACAACTTTTTTATGAGTATATCATGCAGTACATGTGACGCTACTACCAATTTGATTCGTTGCTACATATCGTTAAAGGAAAACTTGATCATGCCTATCCTCGTTAATTTTTCCAAGTTAATCAAATCAACTAAATAAAATAATATAAATTGCATAACCAATGTCATGACCGTGTTGTGTCATGCAACATGAGTTTATTGAAGGTCACACCTTATTTACATGTACAAAGTTAAACGTACAAATCAAACACTTATCACGACATGGCTTATATAATATGTGCAATATTAACACGAGAGATTCAAGGAAACAGCTTTACCTAGAATATCATGACGCTTTATTTGATCAAATCAATAATTTTATTTACTTGTATCACATACAAGGTATGAGATGGCGTGAATCACAAAAATTCTAGGAGTAGTGCATCATTAATTAACTATCAATCCTGGATTGATGATAACCACATCTTATCCGTGTGGGATTGTTTTACAGCGCTGGCGATCTACAGTCCATGTCGATGTCGCACTAGTATCTCCACGTACCATGCGCCTCTTACGGCCTAGCCATGCCACCCATCATTTGGGCTGCCATGGCTAGAGTTGTAAAAGAACTTCGTCTCTTAGTCACACTCTAGCTAGAGTCTTAAATAAAGTCCAACTTTAAGAGGATAGAGTCATATATAATCTATAATTACTAATTCAATAAGAGCTGTAATTTATGTAAAACTCAAATTAGAATTTAAGTCATACTATAAGTCCAATAAGAGTCCTATCCAAAATAGGATCTACCAAGAGATAAAATTTCTAGTCACACTAGAAATGTAGGAGAGTTTTGAATCCTAGAGAAAACAAGACACTTAATGAGAATCTTTAAAATTTGATAAAATTCAGCAACCTAGACAATATTAAAATCGTGCAAATTCGTTCTTAATGTGGAACCAAATAGGTACATACACATTTTGGCAATGAACCAAAATACTTTTTGGCACACAAATCATAAGCAGCCTCTAGCAAGACATTATGACTACCCAAGTTGCACGGAGATCAATAAATAGATACAACCTAATAAATAGTGTATATCATATCTCTTTGTCGTGCGATATCTTTTGATTGAACATAAGACATTGAATGTCACCCTTATAGTTCAATCAACTAGTCTCAATCTCCGAGTAAACTGAAATTGTCAAGTGGCATTGATCCGATCAATTCACTAGACATGGCCATTTATTAGTCTAATATATCGAAGGGACTAATAGATATAATTCTTGAAAAGAGAAAGAAAAAATTCATCTTGATCACACAACATCCACACATTATTCTGACAATAACCAATCATAACTTATATAATCATCTAGTTAAAGACGACGTTTAACTATGTCAAATCATTGAGTTCCTAATGTTAAAGTCTCTAGTGATCTCTAGTGAAAGGACTAAATGATATAACCATCATGAGAAGCACTTATGACATTTACCATACAATGTTCTCATAGCGGGTCGATCCAGCATCTATTTCCAACAGAAATCCACGATCTTGATTCGTATCCGTATACGCATAAAAATCACATGACTGTCAATCAAGACTCATACTAGTCTTAATTTATTCTATTTCCCACAATAATAACTGACTAGGGATGTTTAGAATAATACAATTATTATTCATGGATATTATTATAACAGAAACATGCATCTACTTATAATAGTTAAACGACATTTACAGAATTGGCCTAGGGCATATTCCCTAACAGTTTGCATGTTTTAAAATTTAAAGCAGATGTAAATTGTACATTTAAATAACCTAAAATAAAGAAACAAATCAGGACAACCTATGGTGTAGTAAATATGATCGCATGTATATATAAGGTGACCAAAAAGTGGAGGAAATTATATACATGTATCAGAAAACGTCATTCAACCTATTAACCAGTTTTACAAAAAAGACAAGTATGTCATATACATACATCAAAATATAAAAAAGAAATCAACATAGTAACAAGAGGAGGGCCGACTTTGAAGGAATCTCAAAGGAAGTCACCGATCACTGGCTCTTTACTTTTGCAACTAAAGGGACCTGTAATGTTACCAGAATGGAGACAAGTCCAGTGAGTAAATTCAGATTAGTCTCAATAGAACTTCAGATATTAATAAAGTATAATCCATAAATCTCACAGATAAAAAAATATATAGGAAAATAATAAGTGCATGATACACAAACTAAATAGATAAACGATGAAAAACAAGTGAAATAATCAAAGGATAGAAGTCTAAACGGTCTCAAAGATCTTCAAACGATGGGCTCACGACCTCTTAAAGAAATAGCTCGAATTAAATCCCAAAAAGTCTCAAACCGTGGGCCCACGACCACTTCCAAGAATGGTTCGATAATAATTCTCAAACTGTGGGTCTACGACCACTTCCAAGAATAGCTTGAGTGTAAAATTATGGTCACGAGGCCACTTTCAAGAATATCTTAACCTTACACTGGTGGACTACAGTCCATCCTAACAACACACTGTGCAACTCGACAACCTAGACTCTAGGTCACCCGATAGTATGAATCAGATCGAAGGAAAAAAAATTAAATCAAATGCATATTCACTAAGGAATGGGAGTTCAATAAGAAAAGATCTACTACTGAAGCCCCTATTGGTAAACTTTCCTTTAACCTATCCGAAATCTGAACTCTCACGGCTCCCACATGCTTCCAACCGATCCCCGACACCTGACATTATGAGACTAGGCTCTTGGTATTCATTTGGATCACTTCTAAGTTTATTCCTGCCCATTTAACTTGGTTTACATATATTAATATATTTTCTACCTTATATTGGTATAAAATAACTCGAACTTGTCCGGAAATGACCCTGAAAATACCCGAGTCTCAATTTCATTCCTATCGAGTGAAATCCTGCATTAAAAATTCATTTAGAAATCAGTTAAATGGTTTGATATCGAGTTGTGAAAATCAATCCATAAGTGGACTTGTTTGAGGTCAATAAGTCCTTAAATCAACTTGTGTCTTGAAAACTATTCCAAGAAACTCGAGATGGTGTGAAAATTGGTAGGCAAAGAAATGACATATACGAACCTTGATCTAGAAAAATTAAGCTAAATCTGATATGTTGAAGGTCCCTGAACAGTCCTTAAACAAAACAAGCCTAAAAGTTACGAAAGTGTTATCCCCGCGGATAAACCCAAATTTTTAGCCACTTTTTTACAAATTAAATGATTTGATTTTTGAAATCTAATGACCTTATATTTTTGTTCTCTCTAAGATTTTCAACATTATGCACAGAGTCAAAATTCGAGTTAAAACGAGGGAGGTACGATCATTATATAAAAGTCACTCGAAATAGTCTCGAGGCTGCCTAGAATGTGGAATGCGCTCCACGTTTTGGTGGAAAGCACTACAGGGTCGAGCAGAACAACATAAATGGAGTTATGCATTATCAAATCAGCCAAAAACTATTTCTCAAGTCCCTAAGTTATTCCCAATCACGAAAATTCGATAAGTCTTTTTATATGCAACCAAAACAACATTGATACAACAACTTATACTTTAATTTATCAAATTAAGATAAAAACTTATATTCATGAATATGAAAATACCAAATTTGAAGTTCATGCTTTGAAAACTATTTATAAGTTTAATTTCTAAGCAAATTCAGTTATTGAAACACATTTGGAATTTCTGTAACAACTCCAGAATTTGTTGAAAGTGGAAAGCCCTAATTTACTTGAATTGAGTCTTGAATAAGAAAGGAAAAACTGTTTACCTTGCTAGGGTTCATGATGATTTCCTAGACTTGAGATTTCTCCTAGATTATTAACTTGGCTTCAAATGGTCCAAGTCCTACGAATTTCCAGCATGCTCAGCCTATGATTTTTCATCCCTCTAATGGTGCATGTTCATGAAAAAACTAAGGTTTGGTATTTATATTATTTGCCCTATTCAAATCATAGTGTAACGACCTTAATTAATTAAACTAGGATTAATATTAATCTCGAGGATTAACGGCCGTAATTTGAGCATTACGTGAACAACTTGGTTAACTCAAATGTTATTTATGGAATGGTGGTTGTGTAAATGTGGTGTTTAAATTTATTATTATTATATTGCACTGCATTTGTGTATGTTGATATCGGGTGAGATTGTGTGACAGGTGTTCGCATCGAAAGGCGTGTTGATGGGGGTGTCGAGTAGGTGAACTACGTGTACACTAGGAAACTCCACTAATTCACATTAAGATGATTAGTTGATGAATTAAAATAGGTAATGTGACCATAGGCTAAATTAATTCAAATAAAATGATAGACTATGTTGTACCTTGAATCTCATGTCGAGACGTGGGGCACTAAGTGCCGGGTAGTCGAGGGTTAGTGGGACCACAAGTTGATAGATTTTGGTGAATAAAACCATTAACCATAGATATTATGATGGGCCTAAGCTATGGTGATTAAAACAAATAAATCAAGGCCTATAGTTTGAGTAAATTAAGTGAAAACAATATGATATTCCTTGAGATATACATTGGCACATCTAGGAACCAGTTAATTTGGTGTCACTTGAGTTTGGTTAATGGGAGTAAGTCGAATAGCAGCTCATGATAGGTAGTTCGAGCAATTGATGGAGATGATGCGCAGATAGACAGCAGCGATTGCATCACTCACCGCTGCCAGGGTACAGAGCACGACTGAGACGACGACAGTTGCTCTGAGAGTTCCATCGATTATCCTGACTGTACCGACGCATGCAGTGGTACAGGACACTTCAACAGCAGCTGCTACATCGTTCGTAACACAGATTGAGACGCTGACTATTACACCGGCACAAGCGGACATGTTTGAGACTTTGATGACAGCAGAGGTCAAGTTGATGCGAAAGTTCATCAAGTTAGATCCCGAATATTTTCATGGGGCGGAGACGTGGAGGCAGCCGGGAAGTGGCAGATTGCAAATCAGAGATTACACAAGCCACTACGGGTTTCTGAGAGCATATAGGCCAGGATATTAAGGCATATGTTGAGAGGGGATGTTGTTGTGTGGTGGACAACGTATATAGATACTCACCCAGAGCCGACAACATGGGGAGAGTTCATATAGTTATTTTATGATCAGTACATACCTTAGAGGTGAGGTTATAGCAGAGAGAGGAGTTTTTGGCTTTGAGGCAGGGTAGCCGGTCGATGTTACAGTACATGGATATATATTGGTACTTGATACAGTTTGCCATGGACGTCGTAGGCATAGAGAAACTGCAGATTTATTACTTCGTATGAGGGTTGATTGAGGACATAACCGGCGCCATAATTTCCTCTGAAGCACATACACTATAGGAGATGTATGATAGAGCGCTTAACCATGAGACACATCTGATGCAGAGGGTTGAAAGGCGTTCATCCACTAAGTCAAAGAGATAGACCGGACAGAGTGCAGAATAAACCGAGAGATCGAGATGATAGAGAGGACAGCGGGTATGGTCGAGGTCGTAAAGGTGATGATCAGACAGCCGGAGCGTATGTTGTACTGCACTACCAGCGCCGCCGCAGAGACAAACTCAGGACCAGGGAGGTCGACACTGGTGATCACTGAGGCGGGTCCAATGGTCAGGGAGTCAGTGAGCAGGACCGGGATAGAGGATCACATGTTGGCGATGTGGATAGGAGGGTCACATCAGAAGGTACTGTACGCAGAGATTGACGACTCCAGTAGTGGTGACACTGGTGCAGACTCGAGAGCCGGTGCATGTGGTGGCGAGCCGAGCCAGCGTAAGACATCCCAAAGAATGGGTTCAAGGTACGTGATTTGAAAGTTATGAATAATTCCTGTTAAATTTTATGCATGCATAGTTGTATTATGATGGTAGATCATAGTGGTACGATGGTAGATGATTGTGCTATGACTTGGGATTGTCATGGTGAGTAAGGATAAGTCATGGTATGACATTTGATTGTCATGGTGAGTAAAGGGAGGTTATGGCATGGCATGTGATTATCATGGTATGTGATGGTTGGTTAGGACTATCATGTTGGGATACATGATAAGAAAAGTTTACAATTACAGGTGTTAGGTAACAGGGTTAGAGAAACTTGAACACGCAAATCGAACTAAGAGTAGGTTGCAGAGATGTTGGAAAAGAGTGACTGATCTTGACTACCTTGGCAACATGCGCCTATGTCTTAGGGTAAATTATTTCCCTGCTTTGGGGGGTAGTATGTTCAAGGGACTGTAGAAGGGACAATCAAGGTGTGAGGAGTCGTCACATGGGGATAGGATGGTGGCACCACAGTTTACTCGAGATTTAAATTTTGAGGACGAAATTTCTCCTAGTTGGGAAGAATTGTAGCGGCCCAAATTAATTAAACTAGGATTAGCATTAATCTTGGCGATTAACGGTCGTAATTTGAGCATTAAGCGAACAACTCGGTTGACTCGAATACGAGAATCGAGGAAATATGTTATTTGTGGAATGGTGGTTGGGTAAATGTGGTGTTTAAATTTATTATTATTATATTGCACTACATGTGTGTATGTTGATATCGGGTGAGGTTGTGTGACGGGTGTTCGCATCGAAAGGCGTGTCGACGGGGGTGTCGAGTAGGCGAACTAAGGGTACACTAGGAAACTCCACTAATTCACATTAAGATGATTATATGAAGAACTAAAATTGGTAATGTGACCATTGGCTAAGTTAATTCAATTAAAATGATAGGCTATGGTGTATCTTGAATATCGTGTTGAGACGCGGGGCATTGAGGGCCTGGTAGTCGAGGGTTAGTGCGACCACAAGTTGATAATTTTTGGTGAATAAAACTATTAACCATAGATATTATGATGGGCCCACTACAAAAAAATGTAATTGGAAACGGAAATAGCAACGAAATTTAATTCCGTTTCTAATCAGAAATGGTTAGAGACGAAATTGAGACGGAAATAGTCAGAGACGGAATAGAGACAGATTACAGACTGAAATAGAGACGAAATAGAGACGGAATTAAAATTCGTTTCTAAAAAAGTGGTGCCAACTTTCCACCAAAAATTCAGTAGTTTATAACCGCCCATCACGTCTCGAGATTTGTGCATCAATAGATGAAATATTTATGTGTTTCAAACCCTCTCTCTCCTCGAACTCTCTTTCCCAACTCTCTATCTCCTCGAACGAACTCTCTCCCACTTCCTCGACCGAACTCGACCTCTCTCCTCGACCGAACTCGACCTCTCTCGAGCTCACCGGCAGCTCAACAACTACTCTCTTCACCGGCGGCTCAACAACTCCTCTCTTCACCGGCTCTGCAACTCCTCAACTCTCTCTCGTCTCGAACTATCTATTTCCCAAGCCCTAAACCTCTGCGAAATAGTCACCGCAGATAGCTATTATTCATCGGTGTTCTCCAAATCTAAGCTTTTCACCGTCGATGGCAGTTACGGCTTTGTTGGTTGGAGATTGGAGAGCTAGATTGGGAGATTTGGTGTTGTTTGAAGAGATTTGGAAATGGGGGTTTGGAATTGGTGGGTTTTGGTGGTGGCGTTCGGAGTTTGAGTTGCTCTCTGCCGGAGCTCGTGCCTTTTGCCGTCACCGTCGCATAAGCCTTCTCCGTCGTCTGCTCTGTCCCTCGCCGTCGTTGTCTGCTTTTTCCCTCTTCGTACTCTGCTCTGTCCGTCGTCGTCGTCTCATCTCTTCACTGCACCCATTGTTTTAGGGTTTAGGATCCAAATCCCCGCTTTCGACATTGAGGTAAGTAATCCAAGAAGCTCCTGGTGTGGTTTCAGCTTGACACCCTCGCCTTTGCGAACCCTAGTTGTTGAGGAAGATATGCCCTAACCTCACTCGAAGTCTCTCTGCTTCCTCCCTCGCCTCTTAACCTCTTCACATCCTGAACTCGCGAAGCTCAGAATTGCTCCACCGTTTCTCTCATTCGCAAAGGTTAGAATCGCCTCCTCTCTCATTTGTGCCCTTATATCCTTTGCCTGATTTCTCATTCTCTTCTAGTTTTAGTTGAGGACTTCAATTGAGGTATTCGCTATCAAAATGCCTAAGGCGAGTTTCGATACACTCGCATTCTTTTATAGGCCCGAAATGTATTGAGCTCCTTAAACAGGGTAGTTTTGCAATGTCTGCATTCTTTTAGTTTCAGTTGAGGACTTCGATTGAGGTATTCACTGTCAAAATCCCTAACTATTTCCAGAGTTCAGCCGCAGTTAAATGTGAAAGAAGTTATACATTGTTGATCCATATAGCCGATCTCCTTTCTGATTACTATTACCCATTGTTTGTTTTTCAAGTGTATATAATGACTCAGAGATCAGTTAATCTTTTGAGTTTGATCTTTTGGGGGGCCATTATCTCTTGTTTTCTTATGTTAAATGAAAGTGTCAAAGATGAAATGTTTCAAATTACTTTATTCAAGAGAAGGAAGTGGAAGACGAGATTATAAACGAAAATGATGATGAACTTGCAAAGCGCTTGAACAAACAAAGGCGGCAAGCAGTAGCAGCTGCTCGTGGCAGACGAAGAGCTCTTTCCGCGAGAAACTCTGCCTTAGTAAGTCAATATCTATGTTACATTTCTATGTGGTTTATATCTTATTAAAAGCCAATTTCTTACATCCTACCTACCTACGAATCCAAGTGATTAACTTCATACCAAACTAATAATCGAGTTGTCCATTTGTTGGTAAAAACAAAAAATATATAAGCTGATTGTATTAGCTAGATACATAATCAAGTCCTAGCTGTGTGGAATGTAGGAAACATGAAAGTTATAATTCCTCACCCTGAGAGAGCGTCCTTGCATCCTACCTACCTACTAATCCACTTTGCAAGTAATTGCTTATACCTTTTATCTTTCTATGCAGGAAGACGTATATCTAAAGTATAGTTCTTGAAATTACGAAAAGGAGCAGTTAAGCTTAAGGTACCCCTACTTAAGAAAAAAAATTAATGCTACTATTATGTTGTTACCATTATGTGTGTTTGTGTGTTTTTCTTTTCTTTTCAATTTTGGTAGTGAATTAATGTAAAAGACAACGAATACCATCAATTCATGGTAACAATAGTGGAAAAGAAGACTAAAAATATTGTGAATAGATGTAATCTATGCTATAACTGATTTGAATGTTTTTGAGGGCTCGTAAATGTGCGTAGGAGAGAATTCTTTCAACTTGTGTAAATTGTGAAGTCTGTAGTAGCCGACATTATTTGATCTTATAATTAAACTAGTTGACCATGCTAACTAATGGCTTCATTTTCAAATCATTTAAATCCTAATAAATTAATGCGTCCCAAGATAACTAAATCAAGGGTAATGGAAGAGTTTGATCCATGCGGCTGACGCCAACTAATTTGATTAATGGATGTCCTCATATTTAACATTTTTATAACATTTGTGTGCAGACTGATACATCTGAGATGCCACCTACCGTGAATGAATTGTATTAGCATCTCCACACTGTAAATCACGATAGGGTGACATTCATCGATACTAGATCAGAGCGGTTCTATGTAAGTATAGAATTACGAGCTAAATAGTAGTAACTTTACTTACTAGCATATCATTTTAGTTGCTTATTGTTGATCCATGCGAGCTAAGCTCCAAAGGAGACGTCGAGTGACCTGACTACACCGGACCAAATTTCTATGGATGATGAGGCTGTGTACTACATGGTGGCGGGTGAGTGTCCCAAAGGACGTGTCTACGATCTTGGGTCGTTAGGGAGAAAGAAGAGAAGATACGCAGATCCTGGTGCTAGCACATCCCAAGTGATAGCACAACGAGGGATGAGCAACTTTATGATACTTAGGTATTTTTATGGTTGTTGTAGAACAATGAGAATGGTAATTTTTTTGTGGATACTTAGGTATCTTAGAAATTTATTATACTTGACTACCTTTCGTGAATATAAAATCTTTTTTAATATTGAATTGTATGTTTTTTCTCATTTGAATCTTTGTTGTTGATATATATTGTTGATTATTGTATGTATGTAAAATTCTGCTTTTTTGGGGATGTTAGCACCCCCAAGGAGTTGTTGGAGGGGGCGCAGGCGATGGAGCAGGTCCTATTGTTATTTTCAGTTTTAGAAGTTTCGGTGAACCTATTTGATTCTTGTGAATATTTAAAAAAATTAGGTATAGAAACGGATTAGCAACGAAATTTATAAATTCCGTTGCTAATCCGTCTCTAATTTCTGAAGAAATAGCAAGAAAAAATTGGGTAAAAAGAGTTTAGAAACAGGATAGAGACGAATTAGCAACGAAATTTATGAATTCAGTTGCTAATCCGTCTCTATTTTGCAACGGATTAGCAACGAAATTCATAAAGTCTGTTGCTAATCTTTCTCTAATTAGCAACGGATTAGCAACGAAATTTATGAATTCCGTTGCTAATCCGTCTCTAATTTCCAACTGATTAGTAACGGAATGCAAGCAAAACCATTCACTTTGGAAGAATGTCCATTTCGTTCCGTCTCTGTTTTGTTTCTAAATCCGTCTCAAATTCGTCTCTAATCGGCAACGGAAACACATTTTCGTTGCTGACTAAATTAGCGACGACAATTTTAGAGACATAATAGATTTCGTCTCTGTTCCGTTACAGAATTGAATTAGAGACGGAATTTATGCTGATTAGCAACGAAAATTTCCCTTTCTGATCGGCTATTTTTTGTAGTGGCCTAAGCTAAGGTGATTAAATCAAATAAATCAAGGCCTATAGTTTGAGTAAATTAAGTGAAAACCATATGATAGTCCTTGAGATATACATTGGCACATCTAGGAACCAGAAGAGTATTAATTTGGTGTCACTTGAGTTTGGTTAGTGGGAGTAAGTGGGCTAGGTGGTTGCAAGTGAACCACTAGATAAACCTCAGGATATGTAAATACATGAGGATGAAAGGCCAAGAATTAACATCACCTTAATATAAATAAGCAAGATTGATAAAACATGCAAATGAATCATATCAACTGAATGTCTGGAGAGAAGAAAAATTGCTGGAGAGCTGGAATTCAGCCATTTTGGAGCTCAACTGAAAGAGTAAAACCTAGGTAATCATCTTCTCCATCATCTCCTCTATCTAATGAACCCATTTTTTGGATTTTTGATAAAAAATTGAATTTAAGGGTTAGATCCATGGTTTTTTGGAGATGTGTTGATGAAATATGTGTTAAATGATCATTTCCAATAAGGAATTATCAAAGGTTTTGAAGAATTAAGTTTTTTGAACAATTTGGGAAAATTAGTGGATTTTATAAAATTAATTAACTTGATCTAATTAATGTTATGAGGTAGATATAAGTGATGTTTTGAGGTCAATTTGATATGGAGAGGGTGTTGAATGGGGTTTAGTTAACTAATTGGGGACTTTGAGACATAATTTTTTAGTCAAAAATTCTGTCACAGAGGGTAATTAGCGCGCTAACGATTCTGTTCAGAAACTGAATTTAGTTTCCCAATTAGCGCGCTAATAAGCCTTATTAGCACGCTAACTCGACACCGAAAAATTAAAAAAAAATGTGTTTTAATAATGTAGCTAGTTGAAACCCACTTTTAACACAACGATTCTTAGATTTACTATTTTTTAACTTATTTTGAAGAAATTAACCTAATAAAAGACTACTTAATAATTTTTAGGTTTTGGAATATATATTGGTTTTAAGAGTTAATAGACATTAAATTGAGCTTAAACTCATTATATTTGAACTAATAAGACATCGAACTCAGGGACTATAGCTCGGGTACCGGGAGCTAGTCGGTTAGGATTTGGGAGTTCAGGAAAGTCGGAGTACAGATTGAGGTTCGTAAACCTAATGAGAATGCTTCACAAAATTCATGGTTTTGATTTTATCGATATCGTATTTCAAGTGTGACTGCTGGTGGACACACATGGGTTTCTCATTCATATTCGGTTTGCATATATATTGGTTTTGGCTAAATCGATTGCACGAGTTACTTATGTTTAGTACTCGTGTTGATGGCAGTAGAATATATCTACGACTGTCGGGAGGGATTTAGGGTGTTCCCTTGACTTGAAATAGCATCTGAAGGGGTTCATCCGATAACTGAAGTTGGGTTTAGTCACTGTAAGTCTATAATTATATATGTGGTTCCTATTTGATTTATCAATTACTGGCTGGCGTAGGTCAGGGTTTTCTCATGATTAGACATATGTTTACTGATTATTTCTTCATTTCCAAGCTTCCTTAATTGGAACATGATGCTTATTTATTTCACGCTATTGCTTTTGCTTGTCGTATGTTGCCTACATTCATAGGAATATAACTTACTGTTGCCAAGAGTTATATTCGCATGTCTCGTAGTTTATCAGTTTTATTTCATGAATAATGAATGGACTTTTCTTGGGATTTTACTCACTGGACTCGTCACTCAATTTATTGGGTGACTGAGTGCAGATCCATCTACAAGCAAGGGCAAGGGCAAGGGCAAGGAGGTACTGGGCGACTACCTATGAGATAGTGGAGCCAGCTCGTGTGTGACTACAATATGTATATATTTATTTTTATTTTTTAGGTTTTTGGGACTGTAGAACACTGATTACATGTATATGAAACTTTTGTTATACTTATCTCGCCTTAATATATACATGGTATGTTTTGCCGGGTTTTACACCACTTAGGACTTTTAAATATTGCATAAGTTACTCATTTAAAGACTTTCGCTATAAAATTATAATATAACTTGACAAATCGAGTAACTGGATAATTAAACTATTAATATTTATGTAAAGATTAGTTAGCATAACTAGGTTTAGAAGGAAAAAGGGTAAGCAACTCGTTGGGTCGCGAGGCGTCAAGGATAAGCTTGACATGAAGTGGCAAGGCTAGGTGACTTGGGATGTAAAGTGGTGGTAGCAAGGTGACCTAGAATTTGGGGCCGCCACACATAGGCCAATATCTTTTTCATTATGTCCATCTAGAGGACCATCAAAGGCCCTTACTTACCCCATAATTTTTCACTAACTCTCTCTCTAACCACTAACAAAAAACATTTGACCTCCTAGGATATAGTGTTATGTGGATTTTGAGGCAACATTTATGGTTCTTGTTTTATTCATTTTGAACTTAGGCTTATTTGATTAGGATAACTTAAATAAATCAATTGCCTAAGTAGATCAAGTAACCTAAGTACAAATGTTTTTAATATATTTAAGACATACTTGGGTAAATGCCACATCATTTACTACATGAGTCTTACACCTTCACGCATCTGGACTATAAACTTACAAATTTGCACACGAGTATCTATATAGGTAGTACACATCACTATTCGCAAATAAAATATTTTTGGGCCAATACAACAAGTAAAGAGGCATTCAGTGCATTGAAGTAGAGTTTGACGACTACGCTAGTGTTAGTATTGCAAGAGTCTGGGAATGGTTTGGTAGTGTATTCAGATGCGTCAAAGATTGGCTTGGGTTGTGTACTGATATAGGAGGGTAACATCATCGCTTATTTGTCACGACAGTTCAAGATTCATGATAAGAACTACCCTACACATGACTTGGAATTGGCAGCTGTGGTCTTTACACTAAAGACTTGGCGGCATTATCTCTATGGAAAGAAGTTCATACTGTACACTAACCACAAGAGTTTGAAGTATTTCTTCTTCTGAAGGAATTGCATATGAGACTAAGACGTTGGTTGGAGTTCCTAAAGGAATATAATTTCTTATTAGAGTACCACCTAGGGAAGGCCAATGTATTCACGTCGGACTTGAGTAGGAGATGATCAGAAGTAGAGGATACGACTTGTCACACTACACAGGAGTACACATTGCTCGAAGTAGTTGATATGAAATGCTCGATAGAGATTCCAACTATCATATATGGACAGATGTGGGCTAAGATCGTCTCTATTCCGGGTGTACTAGAGGATTAGCGGGCAGATGAGCATTATCGGCACTTTCGGTAATATGGCTCAGAGTTCAGATCATACAAATTGGAGTTAGTCGACAGACTCATGCCTGAGATTGAAAGGGCAACTATGGATTCCATCAGTGGCTGGAATTCGTACTGAGATACTTCTGGAGCCTTGCCGCTCATGTTTCATAGTTCATTCAGGCAGGACCAAGATGTACGTGGAGACGCGACGTCTATTCTGGTGGTCATAAACGAAGGCCAATGTTTCGTATTATATTAGAGCATTTGAGATATGTTAGCAAGTTAAGGTTATAAGTCAATAATTAGACAATGTATTATATTATATTTTAGGGTGATTTTGGATGTAAATAGCTATATTACACTAGGTTTTCTCTTATTTTTGTAATTTGAAGTTATATTTAGATTATGTTAAGAAATGAAGAAAGGGAAGAAAATAAAGAATTCAATCATCGAGAGAAAGAACACGGCGAATCAAAAGCGCATTAAGAAATAACTAGTAATCACAACTAGCGAATCAATATTGAATCATCTTGTATAGAGGAATCGCTAATTAAATCAGTAACGGATAGATACACATTTCCACTAATTTTTCCAGCGAATCAGGTTTGATGAAGGACTTAGTGTTGATTCACTAAAGTCGATTTCGAGGATTTTGGAGTAAATCAAGAAAATTTGTTTTGATTGGATATATATTACTTAGAATACTGTATATATGAGCCTTCAACTTCGAAATTAAGTGCTCTCGAGTATCCTAGATCATATTTTATTGATCTTAAAGCCATATTTATTGTTTCCATATTTATTTGTTTAAATTTTAGTTCAGTTTTATTGTTCATTGCTTTTGGAGACAATTTGAAGATTCAAAGTATATAATAAGAGGTATTTATTAATGTCTTTTATTTTCTTTTTTGCAATGTTTATTATGAATTTGAGTGAGTAATTTATTAATCTAACTAAAATTCGAACGTGAACATAATATGTTTTTAATGTAGTTATAATGAAGATTGATTTGTACTTATGCTTTAAACTTAATTGTATTCTTTAATTCACTGATTTAATAGGTTGTTCTTTGCAAACTATAATCATGAAGATTTTTATTACACGCATAGTCCAAAATATGTATTTTGATATTTGAATTCTATAAATAATTTAAAGTAGCAACAAGGATTGTTTAATAGGTCTCTTACAATTAGTTGTTCTAAGTGAATAGATATTTAAGTTTAATGTTGAAGTGGCTTTTCGTAGGTATTAGGCTTAGAAGTTCAAAGTTTTCACGAAACTTAAAGTTGTTTTATTGTCTAATTAATTTTTATTTTAGCTTTCGAATGATTAACTTTATAAAATTGGGATGTATTTTTTCCATCGGAAAAAGGAAAACTGGTTGGTTGATAAATGTAGCATCCTCTAACCCGAGTAGGACGATACCCGGCCTTAAACCCTATTTAAGACCAAATTATCCTCCCCAGACTTAACTAGAGCCAACAGCTTTACCATCTTCACCTCATAAACACTAATGTATATTGAATATCGAAATAAAAAAATTAATAAACGCAACAGAAATTTAAAACTTTTTCGATAATTCAAAACACGATATACAGTATTAAAACAAAATTGGAATAAACCTCGGTTATACAAATCACCCATCCCTTGTTATAATAAAACTGTAATTCAATACAGATATATAAGACCAGAGAGAGATTCATCACATCGAAGAGAAGATCAAGACTCATATATGTTCTCCATTACGTAGTCGTAGCGCTCGTCGGTTACCATGTAATATTAATTGGGGTGAGTGCCCCAACTTGCTCAATAAGTAGGGATTCACATAACCATCAACATTCCAAATGATAGTCAAGAATAGCATGCAATAACAACAAGCACCAATGATATCTAACAAAAATATAGGAAACATATAAATCAATACATATAACAGATGCAAAGCAAATGTCTTGGACTATTACACTGTGATCCCCATTTTATTTATAAAAACTAGGGTCGATTACATATCGGTGCCTTTAATGCGATTGCTAGACCAACACATTGCGCATATGTGCTCTCTAGCCCATCCATTACTGCCCAATGGTTCTATCCCAAACCCCCTAGTGAGAATGTAATCCACGCAACCTATAAATTGGGTAGGAAGTTAAATATAAGCCGGGAAGGTAACCCATCTACTATATAACCTGGTTTCAATTCTAGGAACTTATTATAATAAACATCATTTTCCATTTATTGAAAACCATCAAATTGTACATAGTCCCCCATTCCAGTCTATAAACTACATGAACTACGTAAACTAATAGGCAGGCAATATTGATAAATAAGCGAATCTGTACTTACCTCGAGTTTAACCTCCATCCAAACTTCCTAACTTTTCGGTCATCACATACTTTCTCAGTGTTCCTCGACCTATCACTAATCATTTGGGATCAATATAGATCAATTATATGTGTTTAGAACCCCTAAGTCATTCCCCAAGTCCTTAAGAAATTCTATGAAAAACACAACAAACTTGTTGTCTTCAAGGCGGGGAGCGCGCTTTCACATTTGGTGGAGCGCACTCCATCAACTGGGTTCATCTTCATCAACGAAGGGAGCGCATTCCTCTGTAAGGTGGAGCATGCTCCACACTGCAGTGTCTCGATAGTAAATAGGGCAGTAGCCACTGTTTCACTCCAAAATCCTCGAACAACATCCAAAACACTCCCAAATGATCAGAAATGACCTCTAATAAGGTTATAAACCTTTTCCAATCACCAAACAACCCAATTCACCGAAAATTGATCATCACCATAAATTCAAATTTCAACAAACTCAAAAAAAACTTACCAAAGTGATTATCACTAGCTTATGATTCATTTAAGCTCCTTAATTTGCGTTAATTTAACTCTGTGGATCATCCCCTTTTATCTGAATCGAACCGAACCCTCAGCCTCTTCGCGAATGATCGAATGAATTGAGATAACAATGTTTTATATATGGATTTTTCTCGAGATATGCGTCGCGCTATCTCGAGACCAATCACATGGTTGATGCGTTATAGTGACACTCCTTAAAGTGACATGAAATTTGACACATCAAGCACTTATGCTCCGTTCAAGACGATCAAACAATCCGTATATTTCAATTATTCTTTTATTTTCCAATATATATTTATATATCTAAAAACATATAAATTGATATTTCTCATGTATTATTCACCAATAAACTCACCGGACGCGCCTATAAGTGTCCTTGAGCGTGCACATTCATGCTACGACCACCTCGTTACATTTGGTGTCTCGGTAAACCATTGTTTATTGTGTATTTTTTATTTTATAGGCTTATGTATAATTTCCTTATTATACCACAACGTATATATAAATTGATTTAACAATTCAAATAAACACCCTACATCATGCAAATGCATACAAACACTAATCGAGGTATGCCGAACTTAACCATGAGCCTAACTTGGGTTAATTAGGATTTGGATTATTACTAATCACCAGCTTAAGAAAACAGATCATTACAGTCTCCCCAATTTAAAGCAATTTCGTCATCGAAATTAAAGTAAATCTGAAATTACCTGTAGTTTCAAATAGAAATGGAAACTGTTCCCTTATTTAGAATTCATGTTCCTAAGTTAGTTCCTCGTTTTTGTAAAATTGCCATTTCACTTTAACCAAAGGAATCTCTTTGGCTCTCATCTTTTAAATCTTACAATCAAGTAACCCACATGACTGCTTATCATAAGATAAATCTTCTCGAAGATCAAATTCATTCCAATCAATCATTAGAATGAACTGAATCCTCGTTTTACATAGCCTTAACACACGAAAGACATTAAGAACTTAGACTAGCTGAGGAGGAAACTTAAACTGTAAATACCAGAATTAATCCTTTCCTGGAATTTGAACGACTCAATACACCTTGGAGCTAGCTTACCTCGCAATCCAAACCCATACAACTCCTCTCATAGGTGAGATTTTCAACAGAACTTATTTGTCATTAGAAAACTCCAACAACCTATAATATTTATTGGCATATCTCTTATATCTTAGCTGAGTCGTAGTCAAACATTGGCGAATCTGCTACAATTCCTCTATGTAGTTCTAAATCAATTCCAGCTCCAACAAACTTGCATCTCAACCCCTGTTCAGACACTCTGGTGAATGACATGGTTTACTATACATAGCTTCAAAGGAGCATTCCAATATTAGCTTGACAGATGTTACTATAAAAGAACTCACACATAGAAATGTATCTTAGTCTTTTATCTTTTGGTTACCCCCCAAAATTATGATAAAAACCATTTATTAAACCCTACACTTATTCATAGCTTGAGACAACTCTCAGAGTCTAATAAACTTAGGCTATGTTATTATACCTTAAACTTTAAAGTAGGCTAACATTCACTTTGAACACCATTCAAAAGTGAATTCAGTGTCAGAGCCTTGTCCATGCTACCAAAACTATGTCACTGTTACCACTTTATCCCAAAAGCGATAAACCTTAGACTTTGTCAACAAACTGTATCAGGGTTATCCAATATACCAAAGCCCTTAAAACCTTGTCTATAAACCAATGCTGTAAACCGAGCTTTGACCTAGGCTTTAACCTCGAGTCTATGCTATGATACCAAGCTGTAGCATCCCCTAACCCAATTAGGGCGATACCCGGCCTTAAACCCTAATTAAGCCCAGATTATCCTCACCAAAAGTAACTAGAGCCAGCAGCCTTACAACCTTCACATGATAAACACTAATGTATGTCGAATACAAAATAAAATAATTAATAAATGCGGCAGAAATTTAAAACTTTTTCGATAATTCAAAACATGATATACAGTATTGAAATAAAATCGGAATAAACCTCGATTATATAAATCACCCATCCTTTGTGATAAGATAAAACTATAATTCAAAACATATATATAAGACCAGAGAGAGTCATCACATTGAAGAGAAGATCAACACTCCTATATCTTCTCCATCCCGTAGTCGTAGCGATTGTCGATTATCCTTTAATGTTAATTGGGGTGAGCGCTCCAACTTGCTCAGTAAGTAGGGATTCATATAACCATCAACATTCCATATAATAGTCAAGAATATCATGTAATAACAACATCCACCAATGATACCTAACAAGAATATGGAAAACATATAAATCAATATATAATAGATGCAAAGCAAATTTCTTAGACTATTACACTGTGATCCCCATTTTATTTATAAAAACTCGATCACCAACTGGTGCCATTAATGTGATTGCTAGACCAACAAATTGCGCATATGGCTTTGTAGCCTATCCAACCTATAAACTAAGTAGGAAGTTACATATAGGTCAGGAAGGTAACCTATCTCTTGTATAACCTGGTTTCAGTTCTAGGAACTTACTATCGTGACTCACTTTAAACACCATTTTCCACTTATTGAAAACCATCACAGTATTCATAGTCCCTCATTCCAGTCCATAAACTATATGAACTACATATACTTGATAGCTAGGCAATATTGATAAATAAGCGAATCCGTACTTACCTCGGTTTTAGTCTCCATCCAAACTTCCTAACTTTCTGGTCATCACATACTTTCTCGGTGTTCCTCAACCTATCACCAATCATTTGTGATCAATATAGATCAATTACCTTATGTTTAGAACCCCTAAGTCTCTCCCCAAGTCCTAAGGAAATTGTATGAAAAACACAGCAAACTTGTTATCTTAAAGGCTAGTAGTGCACTTTCGCATTTGGTGGAGCGCGCTCCAGCAACTGGGTTCATCTTCATTGATGAAAGGAGCGTGCTTCTATGTGAAGTAGAGCGCGCTCCACACTACACTGTCTAGACAGTGAGCAGGGCAGCTTTCGCCGTTTTACTCTAAAATCCTCAAACAACATCCAAAACACTCCCAAATGATCAAATAGGACGTCTATTGAGGTTATAAACCGTTTCCAATCACCCAACAACCCAATTCACAAAAAATTGATCATCACCATAAATTCATATTTCCACAAACTCAAATACTAAACTTACCAACGTGATGATCACTAGCTTTTGATTCGTTTAAGCTCCTCAATTAACGTTGATTTAACTCCCCGGATCATCATTTTTATCCGAATCGAACCAAACCCTCCGCCTCTTCGCGAATGATCGAATGAATTGAGATAATGATGGCTTTTTTGTTTTTATATATGGATTTTTCTCGAGATACGTATCACGATATCTCGAGACCGATCACGTGGTTGATAAGTTAAAGTGACACTCCTTAAAACGACACTAAATTTGACACATCAAGCACTAACGCTCCGTTCGAGATGATCAAACAATCCATATATTTCAATTATTCTTTTATTTTCCAATATATATTTATATATATAAAAAAATATAAATATATATCTCGTGTATTATTCCCCAATAAACTCATCGGACGTGCCTACATGTGTCGTTAAGCGTGCATATTCATGCCACGACCCCCTCGTCACACTTGGTGTCCTGGTAAACCATTGTTTATTGTGTATTTTATGTTTTATAGGCATGTTTATAATTTCCTTACTATACCAAAACCTATATATAAATTGATTTAAAAATTCAAACAAACACCATACATTATGCAAACACACATACGCCAATCGAGGTACACCGAACTTAGCCACGAGCCTAACTTGGGTTAATTAGGATTTTGATTACTACTAATCACCAGCTTAAGGTAACAGATCTTTACAATAAAGGCTATCTACTTATGATTCAAGTTTAATGATCTGAAAATGTTTTATAATATAATGAAAGTATTATATTGACTATGATTTGCTTATTATGTTTAGGCACAAAAAGGAGTAATGTTTCATTGTTCTAGATATTTGTTTAGATATTTGTTTAGATATTTGTTTTATATTAAATTGAATTGAGTTGATTGGATTTGATTCGAATTTAGTTTTGGTGAATTTGATTTATGTTGGTTAAATTAGTTTAATTAGTTTAATTGATTGATATAGTTTGATTAGATAATTTTAATTCCTGTTTTAATTAAATTAATTAAGTTAAAGTAAAAATAATAAAACCCTTGAAAAGCCGGTTTCCTAAGGAAGTTTGCGAAATCTCTATGGAGACGATCTCACTTATCACTACTACAAATAATAAGATTATATTGGAAATTTATTATACATGCTTGACATGTGTCAATTTTTGGCGTCGTTGCTTAGGATCTTTACATAATTTCTTAGGAGTTTAAGACGTATTATGGTCTACACATTTTTCTCATTTTAGTTCCACATGATCTTTACATCTATTTGATCCTGAGATAGATAGGACTTTCAATCGTAATTTGGGACAGCAACAACAACATAGGGAACACCAAGCTATCACAATGGAAGCCAATAATAACATTAATAATATTAACAATAATAATGATAATAGAGAACTTACTTTTATGCAAGCTAATCAAAATATCACAGCTTACGAACCAATATGTATTACCTATCCTAAGGGACTTCCTGAATTTGAACTAAGATTTGGATTCATTACTGCTTTACCTAACTTCTATGGTAAAGATAATAAGAAATTTATAAAGGAATACCAACATAAAGGCAATGGGATGAAACCTATAGATGGTAGGTTAGAACAAGTCAAACTTAAAGCTTTTCCTTTTGCATTGAAAGTTCAAGTACAAGATTGATTGTTTTATCGTCATCAAGATTTAGTAACTACATGGGCTCAAATGTTAGAAGCTTTCCAAGATCAATATATGCATGTAAGAAAGATTAGTTCCTATAGAAAACAAATCACAATTGTAAAGATGAAAGATGATGAAAACTTTAATGAATTTTGGGCTAAATTTAAAAGATTAATTTCTTCTTGCCCACAACATGGATGTACACAAAGAGCTTTCTTATAATACTTATATGAATGACTCAATAATTTTGAACAAAGATTATTAAACACTATATGTGATGGATCATTATTCATGTAATACTAACTTTAGCAAAAGAAGTTACTACACAGGAAAATCAAATTAAAATCTTAGTTATGGTCCACAAAAAGAAGATTATAACACTTATAGACCAAGAGTACAAATACAATCTACACCAATTCAACAATCTCAACAAATAGTTCAACCTACGCAACTAAATTTAGAGCAAATCTTGCATAATTTTATGACTCGAAGTCATCAAAACTTTATACGGATTTCTCAAAACAATTTAAAATTGATACATCTATTAATGAGTTAAAAATCAATTAAGTATGATGAACCTACAATTTAATAGATTAAGTAATCAAACTAAAGGATCTACTCAAACTATAACCTCTAAAAATCAAGCACAAGTTAATGCTTTATTTTGTGATAATGAAGAAGAGACACATACACCATAAAAGATACCTAAGTGAGGTAAAAGGAAAAAGAAATTACAAAAAATAATTGAAGAAGAAGAAGAATAATAGATGATGGCTAATGTCATTCCTACTAGAGAATGGATTGCTGAACAACTAAAATATACACACTTTCCTGAAAGATTATACCTATGGTATTTAGCCAGAGTTGAAGCTTATGAAAAGTCATTACAAACTTAGGAAATGATTAATGAAGAAAAAGATGATAAGATTCTTAATACATTAAATGAAGATATGTGTTCTATTTCTCTCGTTCCATAACGATTAGCACATGCTAGGAATGAAGAAATTAATGAAGACATTCTTGAAGTATTTAGGAAAATAGAAATCAACAAACATTTAATAGAATCAATTACGCAATTATCAAATTATGATGAAGTTTTGAAAGAATTATATGAATCTAAAGTCAATTTTTTAGAGGAATTTAAAGAAAACTTAGGGAAAAGAGTATCATCTCTAATAAAAAAGACAAATACTTGAGAAATGTTTTGAATCATGAGTGTTTGGAATACCTACCACAATAAGAACTTATTCTATTGAATTTGCTAAGTGTGATCTCGAAGCATTAATTAATGTAATGTCAATTAAATTATATGAATCACTGAATATATGATCGTTAACTAATACACCTATTAATCCTTCCTTAGCTGAAAACATAATTATTAAACCATATGGATTATAAGAAGACGTTTTACTAAAAGTTAATGACTTAGTATTTCCAGCAGACTTTTATGTCATGGAAATAAGAGATTCAATATCACCTAATTCTCCACCTATATTATTAAGTAGACCATTTCTTAAAACAACTAAAACTAAGTTAGATGTTTTTTAAAGGGACGATGTCTATGAAATTTGAAGACAAAATTGTTACGTTCAAAATTAATTTTGAGCACAATTATGATCATTCTGATGAATTACTTGCTAAAAAAATTAAGTATAATGTTTCTTTAGGATTAAGTTATTATGATAAGCTAAATAACGACATGTGTCGAGCATGCACAATAAATATCTCACTTTTATTATATTTTGAAATTTGTATTAGTGATAAGTTGAATCGTCTCCAAAGGGATTGTATAACTTTCTTTAGTTAAAAAGGGTTTTCATAAATAAAAATAACTTAGACCAAAGGTAATTACTAACTTAGTTGTAGTCAAGTATTCATCGATCTTGAAAAATAAAATTCAAACGATTTAATAAGTAAGTATATAGCCCTTATCAAACCACCAATTTTTCATGTATCAATGGAAAAGCCACAACCTAATTTTATTAAATTATTCCTTCAAAATCTCAAAGAAATTAATTAGACGATGAAACAACATTAAGTTCTGTGAAAACTTTGAAATACTAAGCCTAATACCTTCAGAAAGCCACTTCAATATTAAACTTATATCTCAATTCACCTAGGACATCTAAACAATATGAGAACTCTTTGAACAATCCTAGTAATACTTTAAATTAGATATGAAATCAAAATATCACGATATACATCGGCCACTATGCATGCAATACCAAGTTCATTATTGTAATCCTTAAATAAAAATCTATTAAATCAGTGAGTTAAATAATAATGAATAATGAGAGAACTATTAAAATAAAGATTTCATAAATTACTTCCAACCATTATAGTAATCCCTTCATCTAGAAACAAACTTAGCTAATAATATTTATGAAAAGCTCCATTAAAATTATAAAAGAAAATATGAAAGGGAAACAAAAAGAGAGGGAAGCGGAGAAATGAGTAATTAGGAGGCATATGGTTATATTTACATTTTTTTCCTAATTTTCTTACTATCCTTTTTAGTGGTTTAGATAGATTAGAATAGCAGAAACTCCTTACCTTGAGAGACATAAACTTTTTGGCGATCTTTTCTTTTATGGTAAAGTAGGTTTTGTTGTTATATCAAAAAGATCTTCCATTTCACTTCAAGTTCGGTCATCCAACTAAGGTGGTAAGGTGGGTGAGCGAACGTGTAGATGGTCGCGAGTTGGAATCCCACAAACTCCTTTTATTTCTCATTTGTTTCTACAACTGTCTTGGATTGATATATACAAAATGCTCCAATGACTTTGAAGGATTTGAAGGACTATTCTCATCTCCTACGAAATCTCCTTTTAATTCACGATTTATTGCTCTTCATCAATCTGCTATGCGTGCATCTCAAAGAATATCGAATGGCTTCTGAAACACCATAAATTGACATAAATTGTGTACACCAATATGTAACATAATCATCATGAGCACTTGATCTTCATCAACTCTATAGTACGGATCTCGAGACTGATCTCATGGTCTTCTTCATGTATGTTCATTAGCTTATAATGCATTCTGCCATATGTGATCACTATCTTTGCCAACTTTTCATTGACACATAACTTCACCAATCAATGAACGCTACATCATCACACATCCAACCAGATTCTGCCATGTGATCATCATGTCACATCACGCCACGTAGTAATCACACGTTTTTCATTGTAAATCTAACATATGACTATAATATATGCAATTTACACTATTTTCACCCATTTTTCGATTATACACCATAAAAATCTAAAATAGACAAATATAAGCTATTAAGAACGTATTTTAAAGACTTTACCTTATAAAACATAATAAAATTTACAATAAAATATGTATAATTTATGACTTATCAAATTTTCCTAAACATAGGACTTTGCTGTTCTGAGCAAAGGAATATCCTCAATCATATTCTCTTTCCATTTTTTATTCTGATTTCATAGTTATTTACTCTTAATCATAAATAGAAGTGATTATTAAATAGAAAAATATTACCCTCATAAAATAAAAATACGATAGAATAGAAAGATTTAGAAAACAATCCCTTATTTAACAATTCAACCTTCTAGTTATGCAATACACCTTAGAATTCAAAGTTAAATCAATTAATAAGGCCAAGCCACTATATAGGTTTTCTCAATCTCCAGTGATAAGCATAAAGCTTACAATGACTAACATAAAAATCTTAAGATACAAAAATACTAATCAATCTCATTTCCAAAAAATATTTGAAATGCCACCACAGTCAAAGTCGATCGGAAATTTTAATCACCAATAACTATCATTATCATGTTCAAGTGTTGGAATGTTGAAAAAAAAGATACTTCACTTAACTTAGCTATATGAACTAGAGCTAAGACGTTTATTTGAAGAGTTTTTCGTAAACATCCTTTCATTTTTATATATCTATCTTTTTTTCTTCTTATTCTTATATTTTTTTTCTTCTTTATATTATATTCTTACAGTTCTCTGCTAAATTTTCTTTGGATATTGTTATTCTTTTTTATAAGAATTATCTCTCACATTTTCCCCACTATTACATTCCCTGCTCAATTTCCTTTGAAATATGTGGGTCTCTCTATTTTTTTAAGAAAAAAATTCTTGTTAGCTCTTCTCACTTTCAATATAATCAAGGAAGTATTCTTTCCAATTAGGTATAATTTTACTGGCTGATTTTCTATTTCTTCCCTTAATTGTGGCATAAGTTCTTTTCATTATATTTATAAATATAAAAGTCTTTGATCAATAATATTTGTAAAACAAGATTTATAGAAATATATTATGTTTATCTTGTACTTTTGTTTCGATTTTCTACCCAGTATAATGTCTAAAACAAAGCAATCAATCCCCTCTAAACTCCTTTAGTGTATACATAATCTAAGTTAAGTCAAATAGGGTATAGAAATTCCCTTCTATCATCAATTTTCTATTTTCGTAGGTGATAAAAAGATCACTTGTATTTAAATCCAAATTATATTCAATTTATATTCCTAACTAAATAAAGTAAAATGAAAAAATATTACATGTATCTTTAAAAGCTTGAAAAACTTTTAGTTAACTTTGAACATTGAATAAAAGATTCTACATCTCAAACCTTTTATACATTGCTTCTTTATACTCCACTTCACTTAAATACCCCTAAACTCGTTCTAAACCTTATCCTCAAGGTTTAAAAATTAAGTCGAGTTTTCAACAAAACAAATATACATTGTGAAGCATAAACGAACTAAATATAATAAAAATAAATAATTAACAAGCTATCACAAGATTGAATTTGCATAAACAAAGAAGACATGAAAAATTTAAAAAAATTCCAAGCATCATAATAGGATTAATGTAGCATAAACACATTAAACATATTCAACTATAAACTACAGCATTAGCACATTATCATATCACATGTCACAGAACACAGTATCATATTACAAAACAAGACTTCACACAAGATGACTTAGAACTGATAAGAAAATAGATCAATACCATAGTTCATAGGTCGCATCATCACCACTATCTCTTTGCTCGTACTGTTGAGGTTGATAGCTCGCTGCAAGATAATAGAGCTTGTAGTCCACTCTGACCTTCAGAGTTCTTTCTGAAAAGACTCCCTCATTTGGAAATCTCAATTGGGTAAATGGTATTGGAATTTCATCTCTTATTTTTTGCTTACTCCTGACCATTTATCTTTTAAACCCTTACGAGCGTCTCGTAATTTCACGCTGGTTCTGAAACATATACTCTTGATTCCTCAGAGTTTGCATTTGGTTTCGCATGATTTACCCCATTATGGCCATCTTCATCTATTCAACATAAATGCTAGTGAAATATTCAGCAGGTTATTCTGAACTCTGGTTCATCCTCTAATTATACGCAGCATTTTGCATTTCTTCAAGAACTCGCATGTTTTCGGCTCGTATTTTTGTTCTTTCTGCAGTCTCTCTTCATAATATCTCATTTCTCTCTCTTTATCTCTCTCTATGTATTCATTGGTGATAGTTTTCTCAAGATGAACGTTTAGTCCAAGCCCTCTCGTAGAATCTCGATCTTGTTTGTAGATGTGATCATTACGAGAAAAGGTAACCCTTCATTTTTATTCTTAGTCATGACATTTCTAATCGAATCATAGATGACCTTGCCAACATCAATGTAACACATCCCTTGAACAATATGATATAAAAATATTGCCTTGTAATTCACCATCTTGTAGTATTGAAAAATCAGTTATAGGCTCACATTGATGAAATAATTCCATGCTTTTGTGTTTTTCCTAAAAATTTTAGCTTGAATGTGTTTTGGATACCCGTTTTTGTCCAAGATTAATCCATCCCCCGAAATCGCTTCTAGTTCATTCCTCATGGTTTATTGGGGAAATCTATGTTTGAATCCATATTCAAATTTTTGGTAACCGTTATTTTCATTACTATGAAATTTTGACAATTCGTAGTACCATTTTATTCTTTTGGTGAATAATCCACTATCTTCCTCGCACCATGGATATAGTTTTATTGCCATTCCCATGTCAGCTAGCAAAAAACTCCCTAACTAAAATCTAACAACTCATCTCTCTAGAAATCTTCATGTGATCATCAACATTTTAATCCCCAGTCAACAATCCTTAGTTCCTCTTCCTTATTATGTTCAAAATCCTATGCCCGTACTTTATTTAATTCTTCACGTTGTAACCCTTCTCTTATATTATTTTTCCATTTTTCCTAATGTCGCTCTTCATTTTAGCAAGAGCCTTAGCATTTACTAAATTATCCGCAGTAACAAAAAGTTGTGGAGTCTCCCCAACTTCCTCTTCATCCGACTCATCACTATAATCTAATGATGGAGTATGTTTTCTCTATGCTTTAACTGTAAGATTGTTTATCGAGATTCTCGTAGGCCTAATTGGTGTGGGTGGGACTTTAGGTTTCATTTTGCATTTCTCTACTAATGCTCCCTTTCCTTTCTCCTCTCTTGAACTTCTACCATTCCCCTTCCGACCAATTTTCCAAGTCAAATAGTCACAAGTCCAAATAACAATTTAAACCAGTAAATCATAAAAAATGTCTATTGAAAATAATTTGGTAGAACTCAAAACTCTACTTAAAAGGAGAAATTAATTTTAAAAGCTAGTTTGGAAATCAATCGAGAATTTAAAACTTGGCATCATAGTTATTACTCAATTATAAACTTACAATCGATTTTTTCAAATTTTTTATAATATAAAACAATTATGTGATAAAGTCTAGTCTTTCTAAGACAAAACATACCCCAAAACTCATTTGAAACGCAATTTCAAACCAATTGCATACATGAATCATTGAATCAATAAGCACCAAAATTTTAAAATTTCAAGATTATTGATTTATAAACCAATAATTATCCTAATCATACTGCTTGTTCTATTGAAACCAATGAAATCATTTATCAATAGTAGTAAAATGGATTTTACTAAAATAGTTTCAAAATCAATTGAAGATTTAGCAAAAATTCATCAAACAAAAAATTCTCAACATAAAAAGCTAGGGTTTTATCAGGATTTCCTTCTTGAGAGTGAATCCCTAAAGATATAAGCTCTTAAATTATTCTAGTTTGCTCTTCCAAGATTCTATTCGAAATTTCCTTTAAACACTAGTTTGGTTATAATCTATCAAATTCACACTTTTTTGGGTTGAACGAAACTAGATTAAGGTGGAAATAACTTAAATACACTAAAATCTAGCTTAGGAAGATTGAATCTAGGCAAAAGTTTGATGTTTAGATCAAATTAGTTCAATGGTTGGTGTGTATGAAATGATTTATGTGTGGCAAATTGGAGTTTTGTTTACAAGCTCGAATTCAGGCCTAGTGAATCGGGGGTTTAAGTTGATTTGGTGATGAATCGCTGTATAAAATGATGAAAATAAGGTTTCGTCCCTCACCGATTTTCCCAGCGAAACTTAGTTGATTGGTCAATTCATTGTTGAATTGCTACACTAGAATTTCACTTAAACTTTTTGTAAAATGTCAACAATTTTTAATGCAATTTGTAGTACATTTTTCTAACGCTAGCAAATCGCTAGCCTAATTTTTGAAAAAAAGATTCGAAAGTTTTTTAAACTTTAACTTTAAAAACCTTACAACTATAACACAATAAGAGTTTGAACTGATAAATCAAGGAATTAAATTACAAAATTTCAACCAAGTTTTACAAACCCAAAAATTTTCAATTAAGGGTAAAATAAACAAAATGGTGAGAAGTATTTCGAGTTCTACTTAAAGACCTATCACTAATGCAGTGACTTAAGTTAGATTTTTTTAACCAAGTCTTAAAACACATAAATCCTAGCTAGTAATCCACTTCCAAAAAAATAGTAACTCTAATCATGCTAATAAAAATGTAATTGAAAGTCAAACCAGACAACAAACACAAGGTATTCTCTCCATCCTTCATCTCAAGACATCTTTAACCTATTGAAATTATAAATAAAGTTAAGGATTGACTAAAATAACTGAATAACTTAAATAAAGTAAATTAAAGTAAAGTAAAGTAAACTAAGCTAAACTAGAGATCATTGCATGAAATAAATAAAATAAAGCCGAGTTGCCTCCCAATAAGCACATTTATTTTAAGTCATCGGCTAGACTCAGCTTGAAAGATCATGTAATGCGCACTACTTTGGAGTCGTCACGAACAAATGAATTCACCGTAGCCTTGGGTAATGAAATAGGCATTCCCTCCTTCAGATTTTTGAGTTCAACTTAGGATTTTAATACATAAGTATCCATATAGTCTTGACCATCTAACACATCGTTGTCAACACCATATAAAACTTCCAAGTGCCTTTTTTTCCAATTCCCATTTCAAATTCCACGAGTATGTGTGAAGCAAGAGGTAAATTCATCAACATTAGAGGTTGATCCTCCTTGCTCTCTTCATATGGTTCATCTTACATTTCTTGAATGTGTTCTACTTCAACTTCATTTTCGGCTTCTTCTTCATTAGTTATGCAATCATGGAGATCTGACATGTAATTTGGTTCAAGTTCCTCGTCCAGTTCCTTTTTTCCTCGCTTAGGTCATCATCTGCTAGTGACGACTCAACCATATCTTCACATGAAGCTTCACTCGAGGTCTCATCTTCGAGCAATTTGTCAATCTCTCCTTATATTTTGTATCTATAATAGTAGAGCATTAAGCCATTCTTCTCGAGTATCGCATTATTACAAAGTCTCCTTAAGCAATTTTAACTCATTTTATAGTGATAGTAAATATTCTTGTTGTTGAGGAACAAGTGGACTCAGCTTATAGCACCAAAAATCATTTTTGGGATAGTTTGCGCAAACATGAATAAGATGAGAATAAGCTCCACAAAAACTACAAGGTTGAACCTGTTGCACATTAAAACATCGATTAGAGAAATTTTGTTCATCATTAGATTTACCTACCCATTTCACACTTTTATAGTGTGAGCCTTCATATTGATCATGATAGTTAAAAAAGAAGGCCATGAAATAATCCTGTAAAAATTTTGAGACATGGACCTTGATAGACAAAATAAAGAATAACCAAAGAAAATTAAACTCAATCCCTAGCAATAGTGATACGTATCAAGTATGTACGATAAATTTTCTACCTTTATTATACTTTAAAATTTTGTAGTAGTGGTAACTAGGATCGTCTCTACAGGGATTTTGCAAATTCCTTAAGAAAAGAGGTTTTATTATTTTTATTATTTTTACTTTAATTTAATTAATTTAGTTAAAACAAGAATCAAAGTTACTAACTCTGAATATAATAATCAACTAAACTAATTAAATTAAATTAACACAAATTAAATGCACTAGATTCAAATTAATTCAATACAATAGAAAATAATATAAAATAAACATCTAAACAAACATTTAGAACAATGAAACATCAATCCGTTTTACATCCAAACATATTACATAAATCATAGTCCTAAGCATATTTTGACATCTCTATAAAGTATTCTAGATTAGTAAACTTTAATCATAATAAGTAGACAGCCATTACCAAGCCATCAGTTCTCCTTATATCAATGAAAAGCCACATTCTAATTTTATTGAATTAACCATTTGAAAGCTTACAGAAATCAACTTTAGGCAATAAAATCGCATTACATTCCATGAAAACTTCGAATTATTAAGCCTAATACCTTTGGAAAAACTTAGATCTCAATCCACCTAGGACATCTAAACGGTAAAAGCCTTTGAAACAATCCTAGTTACTACTTTAAATTAGATATATAATTAAAAATACCACAATACACATTGGCCACTATGCATGCAATACTAAGATACACGATTCTAATCCATAAATAACAATCTATTAAATCAGTAAATTGAAGAATATGATTGGTTTAAAGCTTTAAACACAAACTCATCTCATTATGACTACATCACCAAACGGATTAAGTTTATGTTTGCACTTTGTTAAGATTAATAAACTACTCCATACAATCATCATAAAAATAATAATAGAATAAATAACAGACATAATTAAAAATACCTTATAATTGAATGCTTGAATCTTTAAATCTACTCCAAAAGCAATAAAAACAATAAAAAATAGCCTCCAAACTAATTAAAAAGGGCTAAACTATCAAAAGGAGACTTATTTCAAAGTCTAGGGTTCATATATATAGTATTATAAGTAATACATATCTCAAACTAACTCAAATTCCTCGTTGTAATCTAGAATTTTTCGAAATCGAATCCAGCGATTCATCACTGATTCCATTAATAACACAAATCGCTAGTTAAATCCTTGGTTAATTGCCTCTGTGCTCCACCAATTTGTCTAGTGATTTATGTGTAAATCTTGAATCACTGCCAAATCCCCAGCAGTTATTTCAAGTTATCTCCTAATTCGCTGTTGAATCGCTGTGCAATAAATTCCACTTGATTACATCCTTCATTTTCTTCCATTCTTCATCCATTTCTTCAAATATTTCAATTATTACTTGAAATAATAAAAACAAGAGAAAACCCAGTGTAATATAGCCTTTCACATCTAAAATTATATGAAAATATATTATTAAACATTGTCTCATTATTGATTTATCAAATATCCCCAAACTCAACACTTTGTTTTCACGAGCAAAGGAATATTCTGAATTATATTATTTTTTCTTCCTTCATTCTGATTTCATAATTATTTACTATTATTTTTAAATAGAAGTGATCATTAAATAAAAACATATTACTCTCATAAAAATAAAAATCATTATAGAAAAGAAAGATTTAAAGAACAACCCCTTATTTGACAACTCATCCTTCTCGTTATGCAATACACCTAAGAATTCAAAGTTCAATTAATTACCAAGGCCAAACCACTATATAAGTTTTCTCAATCTCTACTAACAAGCATCAAGCTAACTGTAAATAATATAGAATCTCAACATACAAAAATCACTAAATCAATCTCGTTTTCAAACAATATTTAAAATGCTACCAGAATCAAAGTCGGTGGGAATTTTTGATCACCAATTATTATCATTATCATTTCATTTAATGGAATGTTGGAAAAATAAGATACTTCACGTAATTTAGCTATAAGCAATTGAGCTAAATCTTTTATTTGAATAGTTTTTTTTTATAAACATCCTTCCATTTTTTAATCTCTTTTTTTCTTTTATTTCTTCTTTCTTCCATATATATATATATATATATAACATATATATAATTCTAACTCAAGCAATGTAGCGTTCAGGATTGTGACCAGAACCTGTCGTGATGTGGCACACTCGATCAATACTCAGGAGTTGACACCAAGGTCTTTTATTTTTTGATGATTTGTGTATTACCAATATATAATAAAAATGCACGCAATTTAATTATTTTATTTTGATCGTCAGTTTGCAAGTGAGATAACTTCTCACGATGCGTGCGTTCATGAGTATGAGAATATAGTTTGATCAATAAATAAGAAAAAGTACCAATGGTTTAAAATTGTGTTCAGTAGTTTGGTAAATGAATTAATTATTTATTGTGGCAAAATAGACAATTCCTAAATTGGACACATGTATCACTTGTTGATATAGTTAGTGTGATAAAGTGAGTGTGGAAAGTGAAAGTAGATAAGGGAGAGAGAAAAATCGATGGATGTGTAGAGTATTAGGAGTTTGAGGTTTTGCTTCAGAGAAGAGAAGAACAAAAGAAAGGAAACTCTCAAGTAAGTTATTATCATCTTCAACCTCTACATTTCTTAAATTTTAGGTAGCTAATGCATATGGATTTTAGGCTTTTGATGTCAAATAGATGTAATCAACTCATTGTAGTGTAAATCTTTATGTTGGCAACAAAATTTATGTTTAATCTATTTCTTTGTTGTTATGGTTATAATTGTTAGTTTTTTTGTGATGGAGAGTTTAATGGGGGAAAGAAAGAGATGGAAATAAATAAAGAAAACAAATAAAAAAGAGGAGAGAGAAAGCTTACGATTCCCATGCCAGTTCAGCCTGGGCCCTCTTTAAAGGGCCCAAAAGTCCCTAATTTTTTTTTTAAAAAAATTTAGATATTTTTATATTTTAATTTCTAAAAATAACAAAAAATCATAAAAAATCAGCAAAATTCAAGAAAAATAGGAAAAATTTAGGAAAAATACGAAAAGTGAGAAAATTTTAGGAAAGTGAGTTTGGAGATTTTTCGGAGAATTTTACATCGAGATTTTACTCAAAAAATGTGCCACCACTATAAATCACCTATTTTGATTTATCTTGGGATTTAAAAATCTGAATTATATCAAATAAGCTCAAACACACCTAATTCATTTTAAATTGATACCAGGAGCTTAGGAGACAAGTGTCAGATATCGGGTACGTATTTGTGGCATGTGGGAGTTGGGATTTTGCTTATTTGCATATTGAGGTAAGTAAACCAGTAAGAAATTCAATATTAATTCTTGTCCATTTTATTGCTTTATTTGATGAGATGATTATTGTTATTGGACTTTATTTCCCTACAGAGTTACCTAGGGTTTAAGTGGTCTGGTCGAGTCGCTGTCCACTTGCGGGTTGAGTAGCCGACTCGCTTTTGTGGCTTCCCGATGGGTCTGAATCCTCTAAGTAATCATTTGTCATGTGTTACGGCTCTTCTCATGTATTCTAGTTCCAATGTGGTTAAGCATTTGGTTAAGTCTGTGACACCCTTTGGAACGTTTTCAGATTACGGCTCAAGTCAGCTGACGACGCCGAACGGATTAGGTGCGGTAGAAATGGCTTCGACCCACGGCACTAGTGCTAAAAACTTACACATTTTAAGTGGCTTTGATCTTACGCGTAGAGTGTCGTAACCACTTATTCCCTATCCTTTGCTTCTGGGTCACTTGGTCCCTACCGTTGATCATTGTAGTATATCTATCATGTGTTTTATTATTCTTTCTCAGTACTTTATTTCTTTCTAGAATGATTTATAGACTTGTTTATTGTTTAATCTAAATTACTGTTGAACTTCTTCTGGATTTATTCACTGTAATTGTCTCCACTTTTGGTAACAATTTTAGGTCCTTCTAGTAGCAGGGGCAAAGAGCCTGTGATCGGTGACTTCCTCTAAGCTTCCCTCAGAGTCAACTACTCTTTGTTACTACAGTGGTTTATTTTTTATATTTTGGACTATACATATGATATATACTTATGTTTTTGGTTACATTGGGGTTCATTTTGGGTTATGAGATGTTTGATAAATGTATATCACACTTCTTCACATTGTTTGTCACCAAATATATACGTGAGATCCGCTTTTGTAGGATTTTCACAACTAGTCATGTCCCGAATACCATTTAATTATTTAAGTTGCTTTAAACATCTTTAAATTATGCTACATAAACATTAAGACTTGTTAAACTAAATAAGAAACCTATCAAGCAACTAATGATTGAATAATTTTGATAAAACGCTGACTAGGCTTGCGTTGACCCTACAGGAGTTGACCGACGGTCCATGTAGGTTTAGGCCAGGCGGGGCCCAATTTGTGTCTGGGGCTGCCTCAATATATATATATATATATGTTTTCTTCTTTATATTATATTACTACGATTCCTTACTCTATTTTATTTAGATACTCTTATTCTATTTTTAATAAGAATTCTTTCACATTTTTCCCACCACTAAATTGCTTGCTTTATTTCCTTAAGAATCTATGAGTTTCTTTATTTTTCTTCTCATTTAAGAAAAAAACTATTGTTAGTTCTTCTCACTTTCATTATAGTTAAGGAAGCATTCTTTCCAGCTAAGTATAATTTATTGGCTAATTTCCTATTTCTTTCATTTATTATGGCATAAGTTCTTTTCCATATATATAATACTTGATCAATAATCTTTGTATAACAAGTTTCTTAGAAATATGTCTTATTTATCTTGCACTTTTGTTTTGATATTCTACCCATTATAATGTCTAACATAAAGCAATCAATCTCCTCTAAACTCATCTAGTGTATGCACAATCTATGTTAAGTCAAATCGGGTATAACAATTCTTTTCTATCATAAATTTCTATTTTCATGGGTAGTAAAAATATATCACTTCTATATAAATCCAAATTATATTTGATTCATATATCCATAACTAAATAAATTAAATAAGAAAAATGAAGAAATATTACCTAAATCTTCAAAACTTTGAAAAACTTCAGAAAAAATAAATAGATTCTACCTCTCGAGTCTTCCATACTTGGTTTTTTTATACTTCAATTCACCTAAGAGCCCCCAAACTCATTCCAAACCTTATCCTAAAGGTTTAAAAATTGACTCAGGTTTCCAACAAAACAAATATACCTCGTAAAGTATAAACAAACTAAATATAAAATAAATTGCTTTTCAAAATATACAATCAAACATCTAATAATAGCAAATTGTATGATAAAGAAGGTTCACATTCCACTCATACAAGTAAACATTAGAAAGATTACAAATTACCATGTGCAAAAATAAATTCGTCATCTGTATCTTCACCTCCATCTTCATTCCTTGTTGCAATAGTTTGTGAATTGTAACTGTTGGCGGGGTTATAAACTTTTGATGGAAATCTCAATTGCAATGAAGGAGTATCAATGCTCCTCTCAGGATCTTGCAAACGTTCGACAAACCTCATTTTTGTCATGGAATGGTGACATGCCAAAGTTTGCTCATTCTCTTCAAACATCCTTTAAATCTTCAAAATTTATTTCTCAACACACACAAAACATAAACACAAGGATTGGATAAATCCTTTTTTTAACTCTTACTGGAGATGTAGAGCTGCTTTATGTCCTTGGAACATTAACTTGAGCCATTAGACATGTTGCTCGTCTTACATCTTCTTGTTTCCTGCTATGAGTTTTTTGTATATTACTCCTTTGTTCAACTTTAAATCCTCTCATTTTATTAAGCTCCCTTTCATCTTCTTAACCATTATACACATTGATCGCTTTCATCCTTTTGACCATAGCAGTTGTAATGATCCTTTGGGGTAATACATCAAATTCAACCTCATTGAAACCCACTTTGGCTTTCATGTAGAGCTTAGTAATCAAAATTAGGAGTGGTAGACCATCACCCTTCATGGTCTTCATTGCTTGTATCATTGCATCATGGATTGCATACCTAACGTTGATATACCACATCTTTGTAACAATGTGATAAACTAAAGCAGCTTTATGGTTTTTTACTTCTAAATGTTGCATAGTTTGGTATGGGCAAACAACTATAATGTAGCTCCAACATTTGGTGATTTTTCTAAAGTTGATGGTTTCGATGAGTTTAGGATGACCTTCGACATCGAGGGCAAATCCTCATCTTGGAATTACATCCAAGGCTTCTTGAATCCTCGCGAAGGAGTAAGATTCCCTATGGACATAGATGATATTTGGGTAATCGAATTTTAGTCTAATTCTGACATCACGAAGTTTGTAATGTTTATTCAGTGCGGTAGGTGAAATGTCAATCTTCTTCCCTTGAACTATTACTTCATTAGGATCGTCACTCGCTTATCCATTCACATAGAATTAACGAACTAGTTCACAGCATCCTCTCCCTAATTTTCCTTCATAGTCCCTAAGAATTTTTTCCCACTTCCTTTTTCTTAAGATGCTCACAATTTTGTCTTCATACTTGTGCACATTTTGAATTTGCAATCCTCTTTCGTGTATGATAACTTTTTTCGCATCTCTAATGTAACTATTTTGTGCTTTAGGATTGAAAAATTTCATGGGATCATAAGGGAATTGTATGGTAAGGTCTAAGTGGTCAAAGCCCTCATCAAAGCTAGGAGGGGATTGTGTTCAAAACTTAGCCCTCCCGGGTCTTCATTCTCTGGTACTAATCCCTATTGGTTAGATAGACGTTTATTTGCCAGTATAGGTCTTCTTAGGTCTTTTTTATTAAAATCCATTTCTCTATTTTTCTTGTGCGCTACTCTTACCACGTCCTCTACTTCTTCCTACCATATTGAATAAATCAACTACGATGAATAGGTAAATCAAATTCCTATATTTGATATGAAAATGGATTGAAGGTGAGTTGTTTATTGAAAATCAATTTGTTATGGGGAAAGTTGAAATGATTTTTGTAAAAAGGTAAAATCTGCAAATCTTATTTACAAATCAATTTTTTGTAAAAAGGTAAAAATATTCAATTTGTAAACTAATGATCATCGCCATCGCAACACCTAATCTATTGGAATCAATTAAATCATTCATTCATGGTACAAAATGAATTCCAATGAAAATTCTCTAAATCAATTGAAATATTATCCAAAAATCCAACAACCCAATAATTTATCGAAATAAAAAGCTAGTGTTCATTGTGATTACCTTCTTGAGATTGAGTCTCTCAAGATATATGTTTTTCAACTCCTGTAGATTGGATTTTCATGCTCCTAGGCGATGTCATATAAACCCTAATTTTAGGTCTACTTTTCCAAATTCGAAAATATTTGTGTTGAATGAAACTAGAATGAGGTGGGAGTCACTTAAATACACTAAGATTGAGCTTAGCAAGGTTGAATCTAGGCGAGAGATCAATTGTGTAGATGAAGGAGTGCAACGATTTGTATTTGTGAGGTGGGGTTGTGTTTAGCTGTTCGAGGTTTTATTTTAAAAACTTCAAATCGTGCCCAACAATTCGTGTTTAAGTCAAATTGCTAGTGAATCACTGCTCAAATCGGTAGGAATGATGCTTAGTGTCTCACCGATCTAACTAGCGATTTACATTATAAGGCCAAATCACTGTAGATTCGCCAAACTCAAATTTATGGTTATTGTTATTCATAGTGTTATTTCAAATCGCTCAGGAATCACTGGGCTTATTTTGTTGTTTTTATAATTTATTTCATAATTAACATATATACCATTCATAAAATTAAATATAAAGCTATAAATGACTGAAAATTCTAATGTTTGATCAGGATATGTAACTAACTAATAATTTTATTAATTAAATAAATAAACAAGAAAGTAAATAATGCAAACATGCATAAAGTCCATAAAAATATAAACAACTCGATCATCCCTCCTCTTATTAAAGCTACTATAGAGCTTGTTTTCTGAAAATAATTCCAAAAGAGAGTCAAAAGGAGAGAGAATAAAAGCAAACTATGCTAAAGCTAGATATTATAATAAAAACTGAAATAACTAAAGGAATATGGGATGCCTCCCATAAAGCGTTGTTGTTTATTATCGTTGACTCGACTAATGGAGGAATCAATCTTCATAGAGTGCAAGCGAGTCAATCTTATTTTCAAGTGATGCCTCATTGAGAATATTTTCCTTAGTGTCTGAAAAACTTCCCTCATCATTGCTCTCAGCATCCATCACTGAATTGCTCTCGTTCAATATTATCGCAAAGTTCTATCCCATCTTGGAATGTCATTTCTCATTACCCATCCTAAGCATAACTATGCGATCACGTACATTAATGATGGCTCCGACAATCTTTAAGAATGGTCTTCTCAATAATAGATCATCATGTCGGGTGGCTGATGGCATGACTAAGAAATTTGTAGTGAAAGTGAACCTTCCCACTCGTATTGACACGTTCTTTGATATAAGTAATGGGATTGTAAAAGTGCCATTTGACTTGTATAGCTTGATAAGAGGCTTACTATGAATCTGCAACTTGGTTAGAAGAAACCACCGTGCAGGCATAAGATTCATATCAGCTCCTGTATCAAGTTGAACTCCGTAAAAGGACATTTCATTGATTTGTATGTTGAGGAAGATATGACATGAATTTTCTTTCAAGAGTTTTGAAATATCACTATTTTCATCATTTTCCTCGAAATCTGGGTCGTCCTTGTCACACTTGAATGGGTCTCTGGCGGGTTGTTGTTCCTTTTATGATTTTTTATTCTTCTTCCTTTTTAGTGTGGTAAACAACTAAAGCTTGATTGTTTCATTAGAACATATGGTTACAATATGCTTCTCCAAAGTGTTCAAGTCATTTGATGAGTTGTCAGCTAGGTCTAAGTTAACGATCTCCATATCCTGTGAGGCAATATTTGCATGATAAGGTTTTAATCTATGACCATTAACTTTAAGTGTTCTCCATGTTTCTCTACTTTCTATTTCAACAACCCATGGGTAATATGTTTGTGATTACAAGAGGTCACATCCATCGTGAATGAAGTTTCTCAGGAAATAATTTAAGACATGAACAAAAAAGTAACACTTTTTGTCCTACTTTGAAATTCTTGATATTTAATTTATTGTCATGAAATTATTTAGTTTTATCTTTATAAATAAAGGCACTTTCACACGCATCATTTCTCAATTTTTCTAACTCTTAGATATTTAGTTTGCATTGTTTACCTGCATTATCATAATTCATATACAAGTTTAAATGCCCAATATGCTTTATGTTCCGATTCTACTGATAAATGACATGCTTTTCCAAAAACTAACCTATAAGGTGTCACCTATAAGTGTCTTAAATGTAGTTTTATATGCCAATAGTGCATCTTCTAAATGAAGGCTCTAGTCTTTACGTGTTGGACATACTGTCCTTTCTAAAATCGACTTAATTTCTTAGTTTGGAGTTTCGACTTGTTCACTAGTTTGAGGGTGATACGCGATGGCGTTTTATGTGTAATGTTATATCTATGAAATAGAGTAGCGTCAATTCTATTGCAAAAGTGTGAACTTCTATCGCTAATTAATGCTCTAGGAAATTAACTACTATTTTAGATACATTTGATTTAATTGATATAGCTTATACCCTCTTGGACACATAATATACAGCTAGTAAAATATAAATATTTTCATTAAATAGATGAAAAGGTCCCATAAAGTCTATTCCTCGAACATCAAATACATCGCAAAAAAGTATAGGATATAAGGGCATTTTGTTCCTACGTCCTAAATTTTTGGTTCTTTGACAATTTGAGCAAGTTTTTGTATAAACATAACAATCGTGGAATAAGGTAGGCCAAAAGAATCCTGAGTCTAATATCTTATGAATTGTACGAGGTGGACCAAAATATCCTCCACAAGCACAAGTATTGCAATAAGTTATAATGGATTATACTTCTGTTTGTAGAATACATCTTCGGTCGGAATAAAATTTCTATAGGTAAGGTTCATCCCATAAATAATATTTGAAATCATGTTTTATCTTATTCTTTGAGACTATTGCTAAATGAGGTGATAGACTATTAGTAGTAAGAAAATTAACTATATCGGCGTACCATAGACTAGTGATAGCTATTTTGTATAAGTATTCATCTTTTAATGGTATTAGGGATTCTCCATTTTCTAGTCTACTTAGATGGTGTGCTACTAAGTTTTCGGTTTCTTTCTTGTCTTGTACAGTAGGATCATATTCTTGTAACAATAAGATATATCTTATTAATATTGGTTTGGCATCTTTCTTTGCCATCAAATATCTTAATGCATCATGATATGAGTAAACTATTACTTTTATTCCTATTAAATATGGTTTAAACTTTTCTAATGCAAACATAAATGCTAAGAATTCTTTTTCTATTGTGGAATAGTTTATTTGGGTAGGATCCAAAGTTCTTGATGCATAATATATGACATGAGAATCATTTCCTATCTTTGACGTAAAACATCTCCTACTACATAATTGCTTGCATCACACATTATTTCCAAAGGTTGTGACCAATCCAGTGACTTTATTACAAGTGTGGCGATCAAGGCTTCTTTTAATTTATTAAAAGTTGTCTTGCATTCAGTTATGAACTCAAAGACGACATCTTTTTGAAAAATTTTGCATCAAGATTGTGTTGTTTTAGAAAATTCTTTCACAAAACACCTATATAATCCTGTATGACTAAGAAAGATCTTACTTCCCTCACAGTAGTGAGGTAAGTTAATGACTTTATAACATGGAATTTAGCAGGATGAACTTCTATTCCTTTTGCAGACACTATGTGTCCTAGTATAAGTCCCTAATTTACTATAAAAATGACATTTTTCATCATATAATATAAATTATTTTGTATGCGTCCTCTAAGTACTTTAATTAAATGAAGTAAAGATTCATTGAAAGAATTACCATAGATGGTAAAATCATCCATGAAAACCTCAATAAAATGATCTACGTAATCTAAGAAGATACAAACCATACACCTTTATAATGTAGCAAGTACGTTACATAGATCAAAAGGCATACGTCTACAAGCAAATGTACTGAAAGAGCAAAAAAAGTAGTTTTTTCTTGATCTTCTAGAGCAACAGGAATAGGATGAAATCTTGAGTAACCATCTGAACACCAATAATGTGTTTTTCTAGCTTGTATTTCTAACATTTGATCTATAAACGGAAGTGGATAGTGATCTTTTCTGGTTGTAGCGTTTAGCTTCCTATAATCTATACACACCCTCCAACCATTTTGGATTCTATTTGGTACTAATTCTTCATGTTCATTTTTTATGACCGTGATCCCTGTCTTTTTAGGAACTACTTGTAAAAGGCTAACCCAATTGTTGTCTGTTATATGAATTACAATTCCAACATCTAGTAATTTTAATATTTCGTTCTTTACCACTTCCATCATTGGCTGATTATATCTACATCGAGCTTGTCAAAGGGTTTTGTATTTGTTTCAAGAATAATTCTATGCTTACACGTGGCTAGACTTATTACTTTAATATCAGCTATTGTCCATCCTATTGCTTTCTTGAATTCCTTGAGAACATTTATTAGTTTCTCTTCTTCTAGATCTGATAATTTAATAGATATTATAACTGGTAAAGCCTTGTTATTTTCTAAATATTCGTAATTTAAATGATCTGGCAAAACCTTGAAGTCTAATTCTGAAGCTTTAAGTATAGCAGGTAAAATTTTTGAATGAGTTATAGGTAGATCCATACAGTTTGAGAGTTTAAGGAGTTCATTATAAGCTTCCCTTGTCTCTTCATCTATATCATCGTCATCATATCAATCCTCTATCACTTTTCCAAGCTTGTCTGATTTATTGTTTCTAAAAGAGATATCTATTAAAGTATCTAACATATCTACGGTGCATGTTCACGTGTCGTTCATGCCAAATATAATCCATACTCAAGTTACCAATCTCACTTGGGTGTAGTAGTGGTAAATATGGGGTCAATTCCATGAGACTTAGGTTTTATTTTTAAGTTAACTAAAAAAGAAAATTCGAGGGCTTTACAAAAGATTGTAAGAAAATAATTAATTAAAACTACTAGAAATTACAGTTTGCAAAAGTGAGTTCAATGAGAGAAAATGCCCACGCTCCCACAAATTCAAATTAAGATTCAATAGAATGTCATAGTCTTCAATTTTTCCCAAAAGTTTATTAATTCAATTCCTCCAAAATTATCTATAGGAAATCGACATCCGCCAGAATCCTAAATTCCCCTAATCCTGATAGCTAGGACATCCGCCATTAACTACTTCCCTAGTCAAAACATAACCCGAGACATTAGCTAAAAAGGTTTAATACATTAACCACATAAAGGTCATTGGGAATACTAATCCTAAATAACCGAATCGCCTCCACTTCTAGTTTAATTTAGATATATTTGTCGTACAATCCTAAACGGGTGAATGATTGTCACTTATATCAGTCCAATCGTACAATTACACAGATGATTGTCCTGATTAACTATAAGTCTTCCACCTAAAAGCATGCATTGTACACATACATACCATAAGCTTTTGCCATAATCATTAATACAACAATGAATAAAATATGAAGAATTGAAATAAATTAACTTATAAATAAAAGATCTCACATAACACGCTATCAACCATGATTCTAGACTTGCTTCGCCTCGAACGGAGAAAAAGAGTGCTTAGTCGGACATTATCTTGATAAACACCATTAAATTCTAAAGAAAAGAGTCCCCTTTAATTATCTATTTTCCTCTATGCAAAAATATGGTTTACCATGTCCTAATGTCTATTTATACTCCTAAGACTCCTAAGAATACAATTAGAAACCCGGATTAGCAATCTTAAATGTTATAGAACTCCGAAACTTCCATTCCATGTCTCGGTGTCGCCTGTAAGTGATCCATGCCGTGTGTGCATTTGCCACAACGACACCACAACACCAGCTTTGTTTATGTGAATTTTCTCCTTTTAGTGGTCCCGAAAACATATGTGTGTAAACCCACAGCTTCGCCACAGCTTCCCCATAGCTTTTTAACAGCTTCGCTTCCTTTGATCTCCACGCATTGCCTAAACCTTGTCTTCATTTCCCACGTCTTTAAAGGTGGTTTTGTGTTTTTTCTTGCCTTTTCATCATGAATTCACTCCTTTGTCCCTTTTAAAGCTTGTAAACCTGAAAACACATAAATACCATCAATTAGAGTTCATTTCGGGGTATTTAGACCAATTATACTACTAAACTAACCCTACATAAAAGTATAATGAAGAAATTATCAAATACCACCAATCTTAGGACTTTGCATTTCTCGAGAAAAGAAAACTTAGGACTTTGCACCTTCGAGCAAAGAAATATAAGACATACATCTAAATTCCTAATATAGTTACTATCCTATACTAATTAATCCTACACCCAATTCCAAACTTATAGAGTACCTCTGGTTTAAATAGTCACCAAGTTAACAAGCCACTCAAGAAATTCTGGAGTTTTGATACGTCTAGAACCGTAATCCAAACACAATTAAGATCACGCATTCAAGACTTAGAGTTGGTCAAGAAAATAGCTAACAATTACTCACAAGTTTTCTTCATCTATACACTCAAGCATGCAAGCTTACAATCTCTGTAAGATAGTTCATTAACGCTTAGAAGGTATGATAAGCAAGAAATGCAACCACACTCTACACTATTGTAGACATAGCACCAATCAGGATCAATAGGACTTTAACTAGGTTGTAACATGGCTAAGGTATGGTACCAAGGAAATGATATAAAGGTAATGCAAAGCATTGGACAACTAAAACTTATACTGACAAAAGATTTTTCAGAGAACATGAAAGTGGCTAATACTGCACTTAACTTCATTTTTCTTTTAATATGTGCAGTCTTCACACTTTTTTCCAACCACCCACCTCCCTGCTCCATTTCCTATGGATAACATTTTAGGTGGGACTCTCTAATCATGACTTGACTTCTTTTCATCATAATTAATTTTCCTTTATTTTTGGTATATAAACAATTTTTTTCTCTTATTTTTTTCTCTTCTCTTCTTGTCTGTTTTTAAGGATTTCAAGTCTAAAACTACCTTCCAACTAAGTAAAGGATTATATCAGGCTATGGTTATGGGTTTAACATTAGGTATGAAGGAATTAAAGGTTGGGTAGGCCCAAGATGGTTTAACTAGGGAAATTATTTTAGATAGGCTTAAGGGTAATGGTTTTCATTTGAAAATGGCCTAAATAATTACCTTAAAAGTGGTTTAGTCATAGGAATTTCTCCTCGAGTTGGTTACACCGTTCTAGCACCGTAGGAATTTGACTTTTTCAACTTGCATAATCTTGGCCATTTACCCACTTTGGTATCTAGCATAAGGCATATCCCTCATATTAAGTCCTTAATATGAAATAATAAAAATGATAGGCTATGGGCCACAGTATGTGTTTCTCCTAATTTTCCCTAAGTTTCAAGTCAAAAAGGAAAACATAGTTCACTCATCCATAACTAAAGACCTGAAACAAAGTTTTAGGTGACTTTAAATAATAATAATAAAAACTATACTAAACACATGCATGAAAATGTACCATATCCTAGTGAAATGAAAGAGAGAAGTTTGAAAGAAAGGAATGAGAAATGGAAAGATAAAAGGAATGAAAAAAATAACACTACCATTACTATCCTTCATCTGCATAATTTGAAAAAATTAACGATCATACCTCTGATCTTTAGCAAAAATATTCATCCAACACAATCCACAATCCCTAAAATACTCCCAAAATTATTCCGAACCTTGTCACCATGGTTCAAAACAAGAAAAAAAGTTCACATACAAAACAAACAAAAGGGTGGAAAAACATGATAAATATAGAATTAAGGGAATGATACAGGTTCACGCATAGTGCTAAGAGTACTAAAACAAAGAAACAAAGGCTAAATACGAGTGCATATATAATGATTAGAGTAAAAACTGATGAATCAAGGAATCGACTTAAAAAATATCAACCAAATTTTGCAAGCCCGAAATTTTTCAAATAATGGTAAAATAAACAAAAAATAGTGAAAATAAAATCTAGTGTTTCTGGTTCTAGTTAAAGACCCCACTAATGTAGCGACTTAAGTTAGTTTTTTTATTTCCAACCAAGTCTTAAAACATATAAATCTTAGCAAGTAATCAATTTTCTTAAAAAAAATAATAACTCAAATCATGTCAATTAAAATTTAATTGAAAGTCAAACCTGACTCCATCATATGGTACTCTCTCCTTCAATCATTTCAAGACTTTCCTTAACCCTTAAAAATTAATAAATGGACTTTAGGGATTGGCTAAAATGGTTGAATAACTTAAATAAAGTAAATTAAACTAGCTTATACGAAATTGAACTAAACTAGACAAAATTGGAAATAAATTTATAAAAATAAGTAAAAGAATGTTGGGTTTCCTCCCAACAAGCGCCTTTGTTTTAAGTCATTGGCTGACTTGGCCTGAATGATCATGTAGCACCCACTAATTTGGAGTAGTCACGAACAAATTGAGTCACCATAGCCTTAAGCAATGAAATAGGAATACCCTCCTTTAGAGTTTTGAGTTCATCTTTGACTTCTAACAAATAAGTCTCCATATAGTTTTGACCGTCTAACAAATAGATTACAAAACAGTCAACACCATTAAAAACGTTTAAACCATGAAAAACTTAATCATACCTCAATCGTAATATACCTTTCGGAAGGTTGATCGATTTCCAAGTGCCTTATATCAATTCACTTAGACTAGGCCTTTTAACAGCCTAACACATCGAGGGATCCACTAGATATCTCTCTTTATATGAGAGGGACAAATTCTATCTCGATTACACAACTTCATCACATTGCTCACACAGAACCAATCACAACCTTTATAATCGTCCGGTTAAAGACAACGTTTGATTGTGTCAAATTAATCTGTGTTCCTAATGTTGAAGTCTCTAGCGGCAATCTCAAGTCGTGAGAGATCATCAATCAAGAAAAATATACCTATCATGAGAAACAACTATGACTTAATCCATGTGGATATAGTGCCGCATCTCCTAAGTCTTTCATTGAGAAACACTTCCCTAACCAAGACTTACATTCTCGCAATGTTGGGATGTCATTTCCAATGAGTAATATATCGACATACGCACTTAAAAAAACAACTACACTCCCACGACCTTCTTGTATACACAAGGCTCATATTCGTTCTTAATGAAACCAAAATCCTTGATTGCTTCATCAAAACGAAGATTCCAACTCCGAGAAGCTTGCTTTAATCCATAAATGGATCTTTGAAGCTTGCATACCTTCCTAAAATCCTCAGGGATGTACAAAACCTTCAGCCGTGTCATATACACGTCCTCAAGCGCTTTCCATTAAGAAATGTTGTTTTTACATCCATTTGCCATATTTTATAGTCATAATATGCAAAGAATGGCAATTAAAATTCTTATGGATTTAAGCATGGCTACCGGCGAAAAAGTTTCATCATAATCAACACCTTGAGTCCGCTTCAAACCTTTTGCTACAAGTCTTGCTTTAATTTGTTCCATTCCGGTACCATATCTCATATGGTGTTTTATCAACCGCTTTAGAAGGAACTCGATTTAGAGTGAAAGTTGCAGTTTGTAATGCATAACCCCAAAAGGATAATGGAAGATTTGCATGACTCATCATAGATCGAACCATATCTAATAAGGTTCGATTTCTCCTTTCAGAAACTCCATTCCATTGTGGAGTTGCTGGTGGAGTCAATTGGGAGACAATCCCACAATTTCTAAGATGATCATCAAATTCTTGGCTTAAATACTCACCACCTCGATCCGATCTAAGTTGTTTTGATAGTTTTACCAAGTTGATTCTCGCACTTCATTTTGAAACGTTCGAAACATCTCAAATTTCAAAATCCACAAATTTACATGAAAAAGAAGGTGGATTCCTCAACATTAGAGGTTGATCTTCCTTGCTATCTTCATATGGTTCATATGGCCTTTCCAAAGTTACTTCAATTTTTATCTCAGCTTCTTCTTCATGAACTTCTACAATTATAATGTTCGGCTCCGATGGCAAAACTTCAAGTTCATCTTCCAAGTCAGTAAAATACTTGTCCTCCTCAACATTTCTCAACGTAATCGCACTCCTATCCTCCCCTTGATCATAATTTATAGGCTTAGGGAAATCTTCTTCATTAATCAAATTATCTATGCTAGTGTTCATTTGAAAACTTGAATTTATCACTTACCGATTTTGTTCCAATTTTTCTAGATAGCTTAGATTTTCTTGATTGAACTATTCATTGACTAAGATTAAGTCCTTCAAAATTTCTTCAAGAGAACACTCCTCTTGTTAAGGAACTTGTGGACTTCGCATGAACTCGTAGAAGTTAGGTAATGGCGATAAATAGCTCCCCTCGGGATAATTTCCATACTCGTAATTATAAGGGCAAGAATTGATGGAATGAGTACAATCGCCACGATATCCACAAGCTTCAACCTGCAGCAAATTAGAAGACCAATTAGAAAATTTATGTCCATAACTTGACATAATTAGCCCATTCACACTATGATAGTATGAGTCTTCAATTTGACCATAATTGTAGGAGTAGGAGGCCACTAATGAGTTACCTGCAAACAAATGCTAGAGATAAGGAACTAGATAGATAAATAACTAAACTATAAATAAGAAGAAAAAGAAAGAAAATAAACTCAGAATAAAGGATTAAGTCCCCGACAATGGTGCTAAAATTTGTTCAAGTGTCATTCGTGCTAAATATAACTTGTACTCGAGTTACTAATCCCACTTGAGTTTAATAGTAACAAATACGAGGTCGAATCCATGGGACTTAGGTTTTACTCTAAGTTAACTAAAAAAGGAAATTCAGGGGTTTTTCAAAAGATTGCAAGAAAATAATTAATTAAAACTACTAGAAATTAAAGTTTGCAAAAGTAAATTCAATGAGAGAAAATGCCTAGGTCTACGGTCCCACAAATCGAAATCAAGATTCAATAGCATGTCATGGTCTTCGATCTTTGCCAAAAGATTATTAATTCAATTCTTTCTAGATTACCTATAGGAAATTGACATCTGTTAGAAATCCCTAATTCCCTTAATCTCGATAGCTAGGACATCCGCCACTAAATACTTTCCAAGTCAACACATAACCCTACACATCTGCCAATAAGGTTTAATGCATTAACCACATAAAGGTCCTTAGGAATACTAATTCAAAATAATTGGATTGTATTCGCTTCCAATTTAACCTAGATTAATTTGTCGCACACTCAAGAACTGAAAGGTTTTGAAGGCAAACGGGTGAGTGATTGTCACTTACATCAGTATAATTGTATAATTACGGATATGATTATTCCAATTAACTATAGGTCTTCCACCTAAAAGCATGCATTGTACACATACATACCTGAAGCTTGCGCCATAATCATGAAAAAAATAATAAATAAAATAGGAAGAATCAAAATAACTTAAATTATAAATAAAAGATCTCACATAACACGCTATCAACCAAGATTCTACTTGTTTTGCCTCCAACCTAGGAAAACAGTGCTTAACCAAACATTGTTTTGATAAACACCATTAAATTATAAAGAAAAGAGTCTCCTTCAATTGTTTATTTTCCTCTATGGAAAAATATGGTTTACCACGTCGTAATGACTATTTATACTCCTAAGACTCATAAGAATACAATTAGAAACCTAATTAGCAATCCTAAGCAAAATAGAACTCCAAAACTTTCTATTTTCATGTCTCGGTGCTGTCTGTAAGTGATCCACGCCATGTGTGTATTTACTACGGTGCCACCACGGCACCAGCTTTGTTTATGTGAATTTTCTCCTCTCACTGGTCCCAACGTTGTGTGTGTAAAGTCCCAACGTCGTCTGTGTAAACCCACAACTTCCCCACAGCTTCGCTTCCTTTGATCTCCATGCATTGCCTATGCCTTGTGTTCATTTTCCATGGCGTCAAAGGTGGTTTTATTCTTTTTTTGTTGCTTTTCATCATGAATTAACTCCTTTGTCTCTTCTATAGCTTGTAAACCTTAAAATACATAAATATCATTAATTAGAGTTCATTTCAAGATATTTAGACCAATTATACTACTAATACCATATATGTATAAGTCTGATTAAGCACTTATCAGTGCATACGGATGAAACATCTAAATGATATTTCATAGCATCGTAGAAATTAAAGTTTAATGTTTCATTATCAACTTCCATTGTTAGAGTTCAATTAGAAGTGTATATTTTGGCATTTGCCATTTTTAAGAACCAGCGTGTCAAGGCCTGTCTTACTAAGTCCCGACTTAGTCTATTTACCCTAATTACGCTCCTAAACCACACAATCAACTTTGCACCTTAAAATACTTTCTATTTTAATCCTTAATAATGCTCCAAATTTAACTTAGATCCTCAACTAACCTCGGATTCTCAATTTATTTTATTGGAGCAAATTAGGAATTCATTCAAATTATCTTCCTTATTTTATAAAAATCTCGGCACCACATCCCTTAAAGTAGTAGCTTATCGGAAAACTTAAACCTAATAGACATTAGAATTGGGGAGAGTCTATAAGGACTCACAACTCACCGCAGTTCACAATATATATCAAATTCAAACTTTAAATACTAAGAGTCTCAAATACCTTGGTTACAACTTTATAATCCCAAAATTAACCTAAATTGAATCATAAACCTCTTAACTTACTTCAAACTAATTTAACAAACTCTCATTACCTATTGAAGAGTATTCAACGACTTACACTTACCCCAAACCCCAAAACAATATATATAAAATGATTACAACAAGAAAATTAATCTTTTAAACTTAAAACATTCACCAAAAATCTTCGAACTTTTCTCATTTTTCCTTGTCTTTACAATGAACCTGACATTATCAAAAACAACTCGAAGATGTCAGGTAAGTAAACTCCTACATTGCTTTATACTCTTGCAAATGTTAGTCTGAATACATGGAGATATGTAATTGCATTTCCATATAACAACAAATTTATATAATAACGTGGATCCCTCATTTCTTGTTCTAAGCTCATAACAAGTGGGCCCACTCACTATGAATAGTCCTATGAATTCAATGCATCAGAGTCGACATTATCCGCCTTAGAGGCCTGCAGTACATTTAGTTTAGAGTGAAACACCTCACACTCTTACGACCGTAGTAGGGGTAACTCTATCCGGATGTCATGTATGCATGACCTAGAATGATGCGAAATGCAATGCTGACTAAATACAAAAGCATGTACAAAGATAAATTCCATAAATAGTAAACACCACTGTAGGTTTTACTTACAACCAAACAATTTTGAGCTTAATTCTCGAGGTTCTCAAAGTGTCAGATTACCTTGAAAATGATTCCTATAGCTTTCTTGCATACCCAATTATATTGTGGGTCAAGCTTCAAGTGAAACTAAATCATGAAACCCAACGAGAACATCGGCCAAAGTACGCTTGAAAATAGTTTCCAAAAATATTAAATTATATAACTGTTTCAACTGACTTTCAACTGGCCAACTAGGGATAACTTTTCAACCTTAAAAACTTCAACATTTGTCATGACGACCTAAAAGGAACTTGTAGTACTCATGTCCTACTTTCTTAGACTCTAAGAACACTCAAATTAGATTACTGACGGAGAAGTTATGAATTTTCCAATTTGGCATGTCAACTAGGCAAACTTTATCTATTTTGAACTGAAAAACTTCTCCAAATCAATATTTTTGCAATTAAATCCTTAAAACTTGACAACGAATACCATGAAACGACTCGATACCAACATAAAAATATTTCCACATCCCATGGAGTCAAATTAGATCAAAACCAATAATCAATTTATCCAAAAACTTAATGTAAATTAGTATCAACTATAAAAATATCTTCAAAATAGTTATCAACTGAATCACATTACTTCAATTCATCAAAACCCTAACCTACACAAGTGGGGTTTATTTCAAATTGGCGCAAATCAATTCAATATACCAATTCATAACAATCCCTACTAATTTCTATCAAAACCCCACAAATGAAATCGAAAAATCTTGAAAATTCTAATCGAATTGTGGAAAATGCCTTGAATTGAGAATTTACCAAATCTTAATTCGAATACCTCGATTCCACTGTAGAAACTTAGCTTGAACTGATCGTCTCCCAATGCTCTATAGTTTTGCTAAAAGTAACTAGATAAAAATCAGACGTCGAGAGCTCGCGGAGCGAAAGACCGAGTTGAGAGGATTTGATTTCAACAAAAGCAAAATGTTATGTTCAAACAAAACTTTCGATTTTGATTTTTGATTTGATTTTTTTTATTTATGTAAAAACCCTCAGCAGCTTAATTTCATTTATATATTAGTTCCCAAAAGTGCTATTTTGACGTGTTTTACCTTCCCATGCTCATTTTCGATCCAATTTTTCACTGAATTGAACCAAACTCTTGACAAAACTATTCAACTCTATAAAACGTCCATAACACTAGTTTTGGTTTACCAAAATACCAAAAATCTTAACTTTGTCCACGACATACTGAGATCTTATAGACCAATTCTCTTGCCATACTAGGCCAAAATTGCACCGATTTGAACCCAATCTCAACCTCGACCACCACCCACTGGTACAAAACTCGAGACAAGGTCTTACACCAGCTTCATTCTCATTTTACAATACCACTGATCCCGACTTGCATGCAAACCGAGGCAAAATCTTAATATGAGGATTAACACTTGGTTAATTAGTTTTCGAACAACATATAATTTTTATTGCACTTGTGCCCTTTAGACATACACTTGCAACCTCGAGTATGAAAAATCGAGGATACATCTAAACACAACCCGACTATGTGACAAAATATTATATAATATACGCAATAAGTACACAATACACAAAAATAAAATATATCTTATGATCTCTGGTCCATAATGTGTGGTTCCCACCTCGGATACTTAAACTCCAAATAAAATTTGAGAATACTTAATTATTCGCCTAATTAAGTTTATGAAATTCTTGGATTTCACAACTCTTCCAACTAATTAAAAATTTCGTCCTCGAAATTTAAACTTACAGGTTACCGAACCAAAAGAGATATGAGAATATGATCCTTCGTATACAACTCTTTTAATCCGAACTTGTAAAAACCATTTCCAATGTGTTACAGTTAAGTAGACCCAATCCCTTTTCATTGTAATCAACAACTCAGTGGTAGAGATCAGAAACATTTCAACTTTTCATTTCCATCTTCTTGGTTTAATGAAAAGTGATAACAAATTCTCTGCCAATCCTTGCATTTTATGAATTTCTGACAAGTTAAACGGTTAACTTTGTGGAATATCCAATAACCTTAATTTTCTTCGCTACTCATTTCATGCCTTGAATCCCTTTCAAGCATTAATATTTAGCAAGATCTAGCCTATCTTGTTTTTCAATAAAATTATTTTCATTCTTAACGGAATACAATTCCATAAACTGTTGATAATTTCTTCCCTATTATCTAAACTTCGGTATATACATCCCAGTTTGCTTTCTCATTATCGATCATCTTTTCATTTGAATTGTCTGCCAATCAATTCTTAGACTATCATCACTTTAAAGTTACATAGTGAAGCAAATATTATTTGAGCACAACATTAGATACTAAGTAGAGTTGCGTGTCTTTCTGATCCATCACCATTCCAGTGTTCCTCAACAGAAACCTAAAATTATAAAAGTCATCCTATGACTATAGATTTCATAATACATTTGTCATCCCATGACAAAAGATCTCAAATTACAATTTGATCATAAAATACAACCTAACATATCATGCAACTCTTACTCATTTTGAGAATGTCTACTCACAATATTATTTAAATTTTTGGACTAGAAAGTAATTACCAATTCCAAGTAATCAGTCAATTCGCATAACTTTTCATTTGACTGATTTAAAAATTAACGATTTTTTAAACTTCATCAAACCATTATTTATCCATGAGTTCAAAATGAACCTCATTACATTCGCTTAACTACAAATCTTTTCTAGATTTCCTTGATCACTACTCTAAGTTTTCACATTTCTCTAATTTCTAAGACTTCATATCGTCTCACGTTTCAATTACTTACTATTTTCTCATTACCTGAATAAAGACAATTGTCATTTTTGAGTAGATATACTCATTTTAATAGAGATCAACAAATTCCTTGATTATACTCTCATAGTATAACTTTTAACTTGTATTACATACAATTTTATAAATATATTATCTCTTTTCAATCTCTACTAAATACATAATTCTGACTTTTCTCTGTATACAGTGGAAGAATATTGAATTCTTCAAACATATCTTAGCCAGATACACTGTACCCTATTCAATATTTCAAATCAATACAGATATTACTTACTAACTGAGCTATAAGTTGTGCATTTTTTCATTTTTTCTTTATATCTTCAACGTCCATAAAGGCATCTTACATCAACTCCAATTTATAATAACCTAGTGATTGAGATTTTTACCACTGACTGATTATGTGGTGTAATATAACATTTGAACCAATATACAACATATTCACTCATATCATTTATATACTACTTTGGTTCAACATTTTCAACTTTTCAAATTTGCTTCCTTGTAAGATCCTTGTGAAGATAAATTAAGTTTCATTAAACTTATAGTTTGAAATCCTTATTTGATTGGGACTCGTTGACCTAAAATTTCGCTTTTCATGCATATGTGAGAATATCTTGACCATTTATTTGCTTATACTTCAGCTTCCAATTGACTCAAATAATAGATTATAGCCTCTTTTATTCCGACTATCATCAATTCATTTATTTATTTAAAGACATGTGCCGTCACACCGATCATATCAGTCTTCTACATTGTGAATGAATTGTGATTATGAAATGGAAGTACTTAGACTTTAATTCATGCACAACTATTCCAATACTTTACCTTAACTAAAGAAGTCCAATTGTGTCACTTCCATCAGTCACAAATCATCTTTACGTCTCATTTTTCAATTTTTATACACAGAGTCTATTCCATTCAGGTTTTGTCGATCTTAGCTATTCTCACATTGATCTCATTCTTGTCCCATTATAGATTTATTACACCTCCATTCAAAACTTAGACCGGTTAAAGCTTTTTTACCTTAACTTAGAAAAGCAATTTGTTTCAACTTTTCTTTTTCAAAATAATAGCTAAGGACGGTGCGACTTCATATTATCATTCAATGATTTGAAGTCTTTCTTAGCTAATCTTTGTTTGAAATAGAGAAATTTTATGAACCTAACAATTCTAATATTTGTTATTACCTTAAGTTGTTTCCGTTTGTTTCTGATTTCTCACTTTTCTTTTTCTCAAAAAAAATTCGGTAATTTTCAAGAGACTTTGTAAGATATCAAAGTATCTTATTGTTCATCCATTCCATTTTTAAGAATTCACCTTTCCATTATTGTTCATTTGAAGACATATAAGAATTTGAATTTCCAAACTCTTATTAACTTGACATCTAATCAAACTCTTAAAAAATGATATTTCAATCGGTTAAGTCCTTTAAATAGAAATTCTTAATGTATAGGAGTTCTTACAAACTTCCTATATAAATTACTTACGGATATTTCATCAATACATCTACTATTCCTTTGTTACATTTTAATTCATAGTGATAGACGTCATAACTTAATTTGGTTTGAAATGACTATTAGGTACTTTGAATTAAAATACACAACTACTTCTATTTTATTTAATAGCTAATCATAGCTATTTTCATATTATTTTTCCTAATATCAACTTCTAACACGTTTATCTTATCATTACACCTTTCATTTTCAAGTTAGAAATTTCGTTGATCTTTCTATCATAACAACACCTAATCCGGTTTTAACAAAGATTACTTCTAACTCGTTTTTCCATCTGTTTTATTATTTCCTTATTCGACTCATAGAACCAATACACTCAACGTCACTTATGAATAAGTAACTTGAGTAATAAACAATCAAACACACTTAATACTTCTTTTAGAAGCCATATGATTGTTTAAACCATGGTTCTATTCTATATTTCACTTTGTGTTTTATTATAGAAATGAGACAATACATTGTCTCAAAATATGTTATTTTAGTAGAAACTAACTCAGACAACTTTACTGATCATATCACAATCTCATTACGATTTTCTAATCAAATTTAATTTGCTAATCAATTTCTATTTTCAAAAACACATGTCTCTTTTTATTCTCATTGAGAATGTTTCTGAAGCAGCTCTCAATTGGTTATGAATTTAACCAATACTACGTAGAATAGGTCTTTTCGTATTAGTAATTCAACCTGTATTGACCTTATTCTAAAATCCAAGAGAGTCCATATTTTGTATATCCTAAAAGCCTCAATTTCATTCTATGTTTTCCAAATGATTCTCAATCTTTTGAGACCTAATTTATGTCTATTTTGGCACTTTCCTGAGTGTATTATAATTTTAATAGTTTGATTACTTTGAGTTTCAAGAAATCTATGTTCGGTACTTATGTTCATGAACCATCTAGACTTCTTGCTCAACCAATTTCCATTTGGTTTTATAACTGTCTATTTTCCTCATTTATATTGATATCGAACTACTTACAATACCTTTTGTGAATTAAAACTTCCCGAGTCTATTTAACGTATCATCATGCTCAGTTATCATTTCACAAGTCTATTCTCTTTTTAATTGTCTGTTCCTAATCTCACTCGTCATATCTCGCAAGTTAAGTATCGAATAGACAATTAGAATAAACTTCTTATCGTATATCTGGTGATAATATAATAAATACATAAAAATTATAACACAAAAACCAAACATCCCACTCACAGTCACTTCCCATCTAATTGCGCTCAATCACCTTTTGGTTCTCAAGCAAAGTTTGTCCTCAATAGAATCAAACCTACGCTCTGATACCAGGTCTATCAGGGCCCGTCTTACTAAGTCCTGACATAGCCTATTTACCCTAATTAGGCTCCTAAACAACACGATCAACTTCGTACCTTAAAATACTTTCTATTATAATCCTTAATAATGCTCCAAATTCAATATAGATCGTCAACTGACCTCGGATTCTCAATTTATTTTATTGGAGCAAATTAGCAAATCATTCGGATTATCTTTCGTATTTTATATAAATTTTGGCAGCACATCCCTTAAAAGTTGCCTATCATAAAATTTTCACCTAATAGACATCGAATTAGGGAGAGGCCTAACAGGACTCACAACTCCCCGCAGTTCACTATATATATCAATTTCGAACTTTAAATAGTAACTTAGACTCTCCATTACCTTGGTCACAACTTTATAATCCCAAAATAAACCTAAATTGAATCATAAACCTCTTAACTTGATTCAAACTAATTTAAGAGACACTCATAACCTATTGAAGTGTATTCCACGGCCTATACTTACCCCAAACCCCAAAACAATATATATATAAAGTGATTACAACAAGAAAATTAATCTTTTAAACTTAAAACATTCACCGAAGATCTTCAAACTTTTCTTGTTCTTCTTTGTCTTCACAGTGAAACTGACATCGTCGAAAACAACTCAAATATGTCAGGTAAGTAAACTCCTACATTGCTCTATACACCTGCAAATGTTAGACTGAATACATGGAGACATGTAATTGCATTTCCAAATAATAACAAATTTATACAACCACATGGATCCTTCATTTCCTATTTTAAGCTCATAACAAGCGAGCCCACTCACGATGAACCTAGAATAATCCTATGAGTTCAACGCATGCTACCCCGGAGTCAACATTACCCACCATAAATGCCTACAGTATGTCTACTCTATAAAGGAACACCTCACACTCTTACGATTGAAACTGAGGCAACTTTATCCGAACTTCATGTATGCATGACCAAGAATTATGTAAAATTCAATGCAGACTAAACACTAAAGTAGGTACAAAAATAAATTCCATAAATAGTAATGACCACTGTAGGGTTTACTTACAACCAACCAACTTTGAGCTTAATTCTTGGGGTTCTCGGAGCATCAAATCAATTTGAAAATGGTTCCAATAGCTTCCCTGCATACCCAAATATATTGTGGGTCAAGCTTCAAGTGAAACCAAATCACGAAACGCAATGAGAACTGCGACAAAATTATACTTGAGAACAGTTTCCAAAAATGTTAATTTATATAACTGTTTCAACTTACTTTCAACTAGCCAATTATGGGTAACTTTTAAACCTTGAAAACCTCAATATTTGTCATGATTACCTCAAAGGAACTTATAGTACTCATGTGCTACTTTCCTTAGACTCCAAGAACTCTCAAATCGGATTATTGACGGAGAAGTTATGAATTTTCCAATTTGGCCAGTCAACTAGGTAAACTTTATTTATTTTGAACTGAAAAACTTCTCCAAATCAATATTTTCGCAATTAAATCCTCAAAACTCGACAACAAATACGATAAAACCACTTAATACTAATATAAAAATATTTCCACGGTCAAAGGACTTAAATTTGATCAAAACCAATAATCAATTCATCTAGATACTCAACGTAAATTTATATCAACTATAAAAACATTTCCAAAATAGTTATCAACTGAATCACATTAGTTCAATTGAACAAAACCCTAACCTACACCAGTGGGATTTATTCCAAATTGGCGCAAATCAATTCAATATACCAATTCACAACAATCCCTATCAATTTCTATCAAAACCCTGCAAATGAAATGACAAATCGTGAGAATTCTAATTGAATTATGGAAAATGCCCTAAATTGAGAATATAGCGAATTTCGAGCCTAATACCTTGATTCCATCGCAGAAACTTAGCTCGAACTGACCGTCTTGCAATGCTCTATAATTTTGTGGAAAGATATCGGGCAAAAATCAAATGTAGGAGTTGACGAATCGAAAGACCAAGTTGAGAGGTTTCGGTTTCAACAAAAGTAAAGTTTTCATTTGAAACAAAACTTTTAATTTTGATTTTTGACTTGATTTTTTATTTATATAAAAACCCTCAACTGCTTGTCAGCAGCTTAATTTTTTATATATTAATTTACGAAATTCCTATTTTGACGTGTTTTAGCTTTCGAAGCTCATTTTTTATCCGGTTTTTCACCAGATTGAACGATACTCTCGACAAAGTAGTCTAACTCTACAAAACATCCATAACACTGGTATTGTTCATGCCAAAACCCTAAAAATCTTAACCTTGTCGACAACATACTAAACTCTTATGGACCAATTCTCTTGTCATACTAAATCAAAATTGCTTTAATTTGTACCCAATCTCAACCTCAACCACCACCAACTGGTACAAAACTTGTGACAAAGTCTTGCGCGACCTTCATTCTCATTTTACAATCTACTGATCCCGACTTGCATGCAAATTGAGTTAAGATCTTCACGTGGGGATTGACACTTGGTCGATTAGTTTTCGAACAAGCGATAATTTTCATTGCATTATGCCCTTCAGACACACACTTGCAACCGCAAGTATGAAAAACCGAGGATACACCTCAACACACCCTATCTTAGTAATAAAATACCATATAATACACATACTAAGCACACAACACACAAAAATTAAATATACATTATGATCTCTGGTCCATAATGCGTAGGTCCCTCCTTAGATACTTAAACTCCATATAAAATCTGAAAATACTTAATTAGTCGGCTAATCAAGTTTATGAAATTCTCAAATTTCACAGGGCGTCCTAGAATAAGAGAGGTTTTATTAGAGAATTTGTCTTCTTTCATGTCTAGGATATAAAAACCAGCTGGGAAAAGTAAATCCTTCACCCTAACCAATACATCATATAATACTCCTACGGGTTGAACGGTAGATCTGCCTGCTAATTGTACTACTATATAAGTTTATTTTAAGGGTACATTTGTCATTTGCAAATATATTGATAAAGGAATAACATTAATTGAGGCACCTAGATCAAATAATGCCTTAGATATTCTTATATTTTCTATCGTACATGGAATGAAGAAAACTCTAGGATCAGAACATTTATTGGGTAATTTCTTTTGGGTTAGTGCTGACACATGTTCTCCTGGCATTACTTTTTCATTGGGTTTAATTTTAATAGTGCATAAATCTTGTATAGATTTTTTTAAATTTAGGTACGTTTTGTATGACTTCGAATAGAGGTATGTTTACTACCACTTTCCTTAAAGTGTCTAAGATTTTTTTTTCTTCTTGCAATTTCTTAGCGTTCTTTCTATTTTCTAAACAATGGGGAATGGTGGTCTTACTATACATAGTTTATTCTTATCGAAATCACAACTGCCTTTTTTTGAGATTTTATGATCTTTTATTTCAATTTCCTTTTCTAATTCCGCTTCTAAGTCTTTTCGGGGAACTAGTTGTTCTGGCATCTTTGATTCATCCATTTCTTTACCACTTCTCAAAGTTATTGCTTTTGCATATGAACTAAGGTAAGGTTAAGACGGTAATTTTCCTTGGTTAACCCATGAACTCATTTGTATTGGCATTTGACTAAATTGGTTTTTTAGTTCAACTACATCATCTTGTAAGGCTTGAATTTTTTGATCTTTTACTTTATTCGAATTCTGTAATGCAATAGTTTTATCGGTTACTGCAGGTGTTCTATATCGTAGATTATTCTGATTTTCTATACCTGATGCCATGTCGTACAGCACCAATAATAGTCCCGACTTACCGACTACTTGGATATATAATGAGGCAAGTATGAGGTCGAACCCACAGAGACTGGGGTTAGCTCCAGGTTATTAATGGGGGTTTTAAAAAGAAAATAATCTAAACTAATAACTAATTAATAACTAGGAAAGTAAATGTGAGAATAAATAAACATAAATACTACTAAACTAGCAAATTAAATAATAATTCCAAATCAAGGAGACATATAGACCATTGTAAGTATGATTTAGTCATTGATTCGAAAAAGTTATTTTTATCAAGTCTTATAGATAGGCTTATAGTAACTCATGCTACCTCTTTCTCCTCATGTCAGTGGTGGGAACGTGCGACACAACGACATACTAACTAGACCCACCAAACCATCATATACGCCATAGGTTTTCAACATAGTAGCAGCATTAGCGCTCTTTGAGAACACCTATCATTAGTGATAACTAGTGTCGAATTGTCCACTTGTCACATGTGGAAAGTATAATACACTACCACCCATCTCATATCCTAATTACACAAGTGCACACCGGCTGCCAATAGACAAGGCTCTACTCGCCACCTAACATGATCCCCCATACTGAGCAGCAGTAGGATAATAGGTAATGAATTCTAACCTAACTAGTGTGCACATGCATTTACACATCGGATAAGTAGAAATTCTAATAATCTAAGCAGTAATAAAGAATCTCATAATAATAATGTAATAAAAAATATAAGACTTTAATTAAAAATATGGAATTTAAGAATTGAATGTTATAAATCACTAACAGGTCTCCTTGATCTAGAATATAATTTAGCTTACTAATACCATATGAATCTCCATTACAAAATAAAAATAAAAATATAAAATTAGAAGAAAAAGGGTGAAGAAAAAAATGGGAAAAATAGAGAGGCAGATAGGAGAAAATGGAATAGGGAATTGAGAGGTTTTTTTCTTGAGAGGAGAGAATGGTTTTTTATAGTGTTTTTGGTCTCTAGAAGAGAGAGAATCCCTAGAAATCCCCAAATTCGATTCATTAGAATCGAATTTGTTGTGTAATTGGTTGGATCAACAATAGCACGTTCAAAATCTTCCAATAACGCAAAGTTTGGTCTTCAAATCTCATAACCGACCTTAGAGTCGTTCGTTCAAAATGCCAAATCGCTTGGAAATCTCTACGACATCACTACAATACTCTGATTCTGCCCTGTTATGCTTTGAATTGAGCCCAAGGATGTGCCAGCGCCATACGTATAAATGAAATTGCTATGATGAAATTGATGTTTTTCTTGAGATAAGAGCTTCATCTTTCTCTTGGGTCTTCATAAGGCTTTTCTCGCAACTTTTCTAGTCAGCTTCCTGCAATCCAACCAAGTTTGATCCAATGATTCCTTCACGATTTGGCTTTATACTAAGATCATTGCCAAGGCTATGCCTATTTTCAACTTTTTGACTTAGTTTTTGTGGAAATCAATCTTTTTTGTGATAAAATGATGATAAAAGGCATGTAATTAGTGGTAAAATCACCATAAAACATAGCAAAAATGACGACTTCTCAATACTATTACCTGCATTTGGTCCTAGATAATTTGTATGGTTGCTAGAAATGTAATTAGGTTGAATAGACTTATCTTAATGATTCATCAAAGTGTTAGCCTTTTCAACTTTATTTTGTTGCACTAACGGACATTCTTCATATAGATTATTAGTGTCATTGCAAAAAGCACAAGTTTTACTTTGAATTGATCTATATTTTAATAATAACTCTACCATGCTTTTTAGGTCATCAAATGTATCATCTGATGTCTTAATTGTGGTTTTATTCACTTCGCAAGAATGGTTTTTCATGAATTTGTTTTTCTCACAATACTAATTTGATTGTTTGATTTCAACACATACCATGTCTAGGAATCTTTGTTCTAAATTATTTAGTATTGGGTTTTTGGGGTTCATACGCAGCAGAAAATTCAAAAAAAAAAATTGAAAAACCCCAACATGATCGAAAATAAGTTCCATTAAACTAAATCTATGAAAGTAAATCATACCTTATTCTTTGATTTCCTTTTTTGATAGTTTGATTTCCAAGACGTTTAAGTGCGCGTCCTCGATCAGAAATCCACACGCAAATGGTGACCATAATTTGGAGTGCTAGCCCCAAGAAAGATTGAAAACGATTTTTCTTTCTCTCCCTAAATCATGAGAACTCGAAAATTGTAAAATGAAAATCTTATTTCGTTTTTAGGGCTTAACCCTTTTATTTATATGTGTAGATAAGTCCTCACTTAAAATCCTATTCGTAATACAACTATTGTATTTAGGCAGTTTAAGCAAATTCCACATACGCTCCTATTAATAAGTTATCATATAACAAATCGTAAGGGCTTTTATTTCTTGAATTTTATCATATAAAATTCATTACTGGACCAATCGAAATTGTGCAAAGCCATTCTTTGTGTGCGACCCAATAGGTTCATGCGACGTTGGCAGCGAACTAAAAGCCATTTTGGTACACAAGTCATAAGTGGTCTCTAGCAAGGCATTATGACTACCCAAGTAGCATGAATATCAACATCAATACAACCTAATTAATAACATATATCATATCCTTTTGTTGTGCGATATCCTTTGATTAAACATAACGCATGGAAATTCACCCTTAATGTTCAATCATACTAATCTTGATCTTTAGTTAAACTAAAAAATATCCAAGTGACATTGATCATATTAATTCACATGGACTTGGCCATTATCATTATATCTTATCGACGGATCCACTGATATCTCTCTCTATACGAGAGTGACAAATTCTATCTTGATTACGCACCTTCACATATTGTTCACACAGTAACCAAGCAAAATCTTTATAATTATTTGGTTAAAGACTACATTTGATTGTGTCAAATTATCATGGTCCTAATATTAAAGTCTATACTAATCTCAAGTCGAATGACTAAATGATATTCCTATCATGAGTAACACCTATGACTTAATCCATGTGGTGTTCTCATAGCGGGTCGGTCCAGTACGTTATTCCCTAACAAGTACTCATGACATTAATTCGTATCCTTATACGCATGATCATTACATGACCATCAATTAAGATTCACACTAGTCTTCATTCATTATAGTTCCTAGAACAATGACCGACTAGGGACATTTAGAATATTTCAACAAATACTTATGGATCTTACTATAAGGTAAACATGAAATCACTTATAATGAAACAACAAATAAAACGTCTATTTTATTAACTAAAATTATAAGATAAACAATGCTTGTAGATTGACCTAGGGCACATGCCCTAACATCTCCCACTTTCACTAGGGCCAATTATTCATGTATCTAATACCTAATGACCTAACATGACCATCATCTTTCGCTTATGGACGAGCCTTCATCAAAAGATCTACAACATTGTCTTTTGTAGGAACTCTACAAATCTTCACGTCTCCTCTCTCAATGATTTCTCGAATGGGATGAAAACGTCTAAGTATATGTTTGGATCGGTGGTGTGATCTTGGTTCCTTGACCTTTGCTATCGCCTCGTTGTTGTCACAATACAAGCAAATGAGGTTAGCTATACTTGGAACCACACCAAGATCTGAGATGAACTTTTTGATTCAAACTGCCTCTTTAGCTGCATCGGACGCTGCAATATATTCAGCTTCTCTTGTTGAATCTGCGACAGTTTCTTACTTCGAACTTTTTCAGCTCACTGTGCCTTCATTGAAAGTAAACACATATCCAGACTGTGATCTAAAGTAATAATTTGCATCTGTGTAACCACTTACAACAAGCTCGTCTTCCAAACTTCCATAAGAACACTTCTTTAGTCCTTCTCAAGTACTTAAGAATGTTCTTTACTGTTATACAGTGACTTTCACCGAGATCAAACTGATATCTATTTGTTGCGCTCAAAGCATATGATACAACAGGTCGAGTGCATAACATGGCATACATGATAGATCGAATAGCTGATGCATGTGGAATCATATTCATCCGCTATCGCTCATCATTAGTCCTCAGACATTGAGTCTTGCTGAGATTTATACCATGAGACATTGGCAATGCCTCTTTTAAAGTCTTGCATACTGAACCTATTTAATACCTTATCTATATAAGCACTTAGATTTAGACCGATCAGCTTTTTAGATCTATCCCTATAGATCTTAATCCCAAGGATGTAGGCTGCATCTCCTAAGTCCTTCATTGAGAAACACTTCCCAAACCAAGACTTGACACTCTGCAAGGTTGCGATGTCATTTTTAATGAGTAATACATCACCAACATATAGCACCAAGAAAACAACCATGCTCCCACTGACCTCTTGTATACACAAGGCTCATCTTCATTTTTAATGAAACTGAATTCCTTAATTGCTTCATCAAAATGAAGATTCCAACTCCGAGAAGCTTGCTTTAATCCATAAATAAATCTTTGAAGCTTGCACACCTTCCTAGAAGTCTCAAGATGAACAAACCCTTCAGGTTGTATCATATACACGTCCTCAATTAACTTTCCATTTAGAAAAGTTGTTTTGATATCCATTTGCCATATCTCATAGTCATAATATGCTACTATGACACTTAGAATTCTAATGGATTTAAGCATGTCTATAGGTGAAAAAGTTTCATCATAATAAATACCTTGAGTCTGTCCGAAACCTTTTGTTACTAGTCATGCTTTATAAGTATGCACATTGCCATCCATGTCAGTTTTCTTCTTGAAAACCCATTTACATCCAATGGTCTTACCACCTTCAGGTAAATCAACCAGGTTCCAAACATTGCTATCAAACATGGATTGCATCTCAGAATTCATGACACTAATCCATTTATCTGCCTCAAGGCTAGAAACAGCCTCTTGATAAGTAGTAGTTTCACTTTGATCCATAAGCAACACCTCACTACTATCAGTAATAAGAAATCCAAATCTCTGAGGCTGATGTCTTACCCTATCAGACCTACGAGGGACTTAGTTGATCTCCTACTGGCGGTTGAGTGTTTATTTATGGTTCTTGAACTTCTTCAAGACTTATTTTATTCCAACTGTTTTCTTTTGAAATAAATTCTTTTTCCATAAAGACATCATTCTGAGCAACAAACACTTTGTTCTCAGCAAGATTAAAAAAGTAGTATCCTCTAGTTTCTTTAGGATAACTAACGAATACACACTTAGTAGATTTGGCTGATAATTTTTGTGAGATTTATCGTCGTACAAAAACCTCACAGCTCTAAATCTTAAGGAAAGAAAAACTTGGTCTTTTCCCAAACCACATCTTATGTGGTGTTTTATCAACCGCTTTAGAAGGAACACGAATTAGTGCAAACGCAGCACTTTCTAAGGCATAACCCCAAAAGGAAATATGAAGATCTGTATGACTAATCATAGATCAAACCATATTCAATAAAGTTTGATTTCTCCTCTCAGAAACACATTTCATTGTAGAGTTACTAGGGGAGTTAACTGTGAGACAATCCCACATTTTCTAAAATGATCATCAAACTCTTGGCTCAAATATTCACCACCTCGATCTGATCGAAGTGCTTTAATAGTTTTACCAAGTTGATTTTGCGCTTCATTCTTAAATGTTTGAAACATCTCAAAAGATTCACCTTTATGTTTTATGAGATACACGTAACCATATCTACTGAAATCATCAGTGAATGTAATGAAGTACTGATATCCACCTCTAGCCATTGTGTTTACAGAACCGCATACATTAGTATGTATTAGACCCAATAAATCACTTTCCCTTTCACTGTGTCCAGTAAAGGGACTCTTTGTCATCTTGCCTAGTAAACAAGATACACATGTTGCATACAATTCAAAATCAAATGAATCTAAAAGTCCATCTTTATGGAGTTTAGAAATGCGTTTCTCATTAATGTGGCCAAGGCGACAATGCCAAAAGTAGGTTTGATTTAAATCATTTGACTTGAATCTTTTTGTATTTACATTAAGAATGGGAGTGTCTGTGGACCTTTTCATGTTTAGAATATAAAGACCATCACACAAATCAGCATTCGCATAGAAAATTTCTTTACGAGAAATGCAGCATTTATTATTCGCAATAATGAAATTAAAATCATCCAAATCCAAACATGAAACTTAAATGATGTTTATGCTCAAGCCAGAGAAATAATAACAATTATTTAAAACTAAAACAAGTCCAGTAGGTAAAATTAACTCATAGTATCATACAGCCAACGCAGCAACCTTTGCTCCATGTCCAACTTGTAGGATGACTTCTCCTTTCTTTAGCTTTCTACTTTTGGTGAGACCCTGCACATTAATACAAATGTGAGATCCATATCTCGTATCCAATACCCATAAATCATTAGTAGATAAGTTAACTTCAATAATGTAAATACATGAAGTAGTAGTCGCACTACTTTTTTTTTTAGATCTTCAAGATAGAGCTTGCAATATCTGAACCAATGTCCAAGTGCATGGCAGAAATGAAAATTTCCTTCTTTTTCCTTTTCCTTATGAGACTATGAAGTAGAAGGAGCATGGGCCTTGACTTGTTCCATAGGCTTTGTGATAGTCATAACAGCCTTGATAACTTTAGCCTTGCCTTTGCCATTTTTCTTCAAAGCCTTTCCTTTCTAAACCATCAACACACTAGCAATGGGTTTCTTCATATTCTACTCAGCAGTTTTAAGCATCAAATGCAACTCTGAGATAAACTTTTCAATGTTATTCATGGTATAGTTCATCACAAATTATGAATAACTCTTAGACAATGAATTCAGGATCAAATCCGTAGCCAACTTTTGGCTTTTGGGAAATGCAAGTCTGTCAAGATGGTCAATATAGCACTTCATTTTCAGAACATGAGGACTAACTACCGCACCCTCATCTATTTTGCAAGAATGAAGGTTCTTGATTGTCTCGAACCTTTCTTGGCTAGCCTATTGTTGGAACATTTCATTTAGCGTCATAGCCATTTCGTAAGCTTCCATTTGTTCCATGTCCTTCTAAAGTTTAGGAACCGTGGTTGCCAATGTAATGCATGCAACATCAGTTGAATCGTTGACATGCTTAGTATGTGCATCCTTCACGGCTCTCAAAGCATTGGCTGGTGGTTCCTCAGGAATAGGATCATCCAAGACATACAACTTGCGTTCAGGCTTAAGAACAATTCTCAAGTTTATGAACCAGTCAAGAAAGTTTGTCCCATATAACTTATCATACTCAAGGATGGATCGCAGTGACAAGGGATTAATGTGATTTGAAGAGGCCATAGATCTACAACATATGTAACTTTTAGTTATTTTATGAGATTATGACATCTCATGTCTTAGCATGTTTTATCTCATCTAGTAACTAAAGCCCAAATCCGTTTTGATAGCTTTATCGGGTCTAACCATTTCAAACAATAGAGTAACTGTTACTCAACTTACCTCACCAAGATAACACAATACACTCTGCGGAGGCAGACCTATATTGATGTGATCAAAGCCTTGACAAGTGTTTGAGAATGGATGGCACTTGAGTTAAAATTTGAAAGAGGGATTTTTTGTTTGTTTTAGTGATCATAATTAAATTAAATAAATATCATATATTACAATGCATGAATAATCACTAAAAAGTTAGGAAAACATACTAATATTGACTATTGTATGAATTTTTTTGGACGCTACGAACAATTAACGATGGTCCCTTATTTTAATTCTAAAAATATTAATTAAAACAATTTTAATTATCTCAGGCTCACCATTAACTTAATATCTTATCCTAATCCAATTAGAATTTAAGATACTTTGAATCCTTATCTTATTAGGATTTGTTTTATATCTCACCTATCATATTGGATTTGTAATTCTAATTCAATTACAAGTCTATCTCCTATTTTGTAGGAATATACTAACGGATTACTACAATGATATATATGATCAAAATCAATTTCGAGATATTAATTATGCATTCAACATCAAAATCATATTAAATTAATTATATTAACCTAATCATGATCTACATCATGGAGACATACATAATTATTGAACAAAACGAAATATGTGTTCAAAAAAATCATATGAACTTAAACATGAAATCTACCATAAACATACATAATTCACATTGTTCAATATAAATAATATATGTTAATCAAAATATTCTAATCATGAATACTATCATTGTATCATATTATTCAATGTATTAATATACATGAATTAACAACATGCTTTAAAACCAATTCTTGATAACAATTATCACAGAATCTATATGTATATCATATATACATTAATCAAGATTATGTTTTCACACATATATCATATATGCATCAGAGAAAACATGCAAACGTTTAATAGAATCGAGCCTAATGCTCAGATACCACTGTTGGGTTTTAGGGGTTCATACGCAGTGGAAAATTCAAAACAAATTTTGAAAAACCCTAACAGGATCGAAAATAAGTTCCATTAAACTAAATCTATGAAAGTAAATCATACTTTTTTTTCGTGATTTCCTTTTCTGATTGTTCGATTTCCAAGACGTTCAAGTGCGCGTCCTCTATCAAAAATCCACATACGAACGGTAACCACAATTTGGAGTGCTAGCCCCAAGAGAGATTGAAAATGATTTTTCTCTCTCCCTAAATCCAGAGAACTCGAAAATTGTAAAATGAAAATCTTATTTTGTTTTTAGAGTTTCACCCTTTATTTATATGTGTACATAAGACTTTTCTTAAAATCTTATTCGTAATACAACTATTGTATTTAGGCAGTTTAAGCAAATTACACATACGCCCTTATTAATAAGTTATCATATAACAAATCGTAAGGGCTTTTATGTCATGAATTTTATCATATAAAATTCATTACTCTAGACCAATTGAAATTGTGCAAAGCCATTCTTTGTGTATGACCCAATAGGTTCATGCGACGTTGGTAGTAAACCAAAAACTATTTTGGTATACAAGTCATAAGCGGTCTCTAGCAAGGCATTATGACTACCCAAGTAGCATGAATATCAACATCGATACAACCTAATTAATAACATATATCATATCCTTTTGTTGTGCGATATCCTTTGATTAAACATAAGGCATGGAAAGTCACCCTTAATGTTCAATCGTACTAGTCTCGATCTTTAGGTAAACTGAAAAACATCCAAGTGACATTGATCATATCAATTCACATAGACTTGGCCATTATTAGTCTATCTTATCGAGGGATCCACTGATATCTCTCTCTATACGAGAGTGACAAATTCGATCTTGATTACACACCTTCACATATTATTCACACGGTAACCAATCAAAATCTTAATAATTGTCTGGTTAAAGACAACATTTGATTGTGTCAAGTTATCATGCTCCTAATATTGAAGTCTATGGTAATCTCAAGTCATTGGACTAAATGATAATTCCTATCATGAGTAACACCTATGACTTAATCCGTGTGGTATTCTCATAACGGGTCAGTCCAGTACCTTATTCCCTAACAAGTACTCATGATCTATATTAGTATTCCTATACGCATGATCATCACATGACCATTAATCAAGATTTACACTAGTCTGACTAGGGACATTTAGGATATTTCAACAAATACCCATGGATCTTACTATAAGGTAAACAAGCAATCACTTATAATAAAAAAAATAAATAAAACCTCTATTTTATTAACTAATATTATAAGATAAACAATGATTGTAGATTAACCTAGGGCACATTCCCTAACATTTAGTCCTTTTTAAAAATATTCTAATAAAATTTTATTATGTACATCAGTGTTGTGGATATAACGGTATCAATCTTTGGTATTTATCCTTAAACTAACCAAAAGTCTCTTCAGCTTTAATCCTAGCATTATGATAAGTAGTTAGTTAAACTTATATAGAGTTAGTTTAGTTGCATAATAGGTCGAAATATCATTCAATAAGCTCTAACTGATGGTATTTGTGTATTTTTAGGTCTACAAGCATAAAATACACAATGGAAGGATTCCATAAATAAAAGAGAAGAAGAAACACAAAAATCGAGTTCACACCGTGGAGTACATGGATAGTGCCAATAAGTATGAACATACAGCGTGTGATTCAGAGAAAATAATGCAGTGAGAGTGACGCAATCACGGCGCTGTGGACCATAACAGATGGCGATGGAGCATAACATAGGAAGCATCAAGTGCACTGAGAAGAAAAAATGCGAAGAAGACATGGCGGTGTAGTGGTGTTGTCACATAACACGGGCGACGTGGGTCACTTACAAATAGTGTCAAGACATAAAAATATAAAATTTCGGACTTCTATTTCATTTGGGATTGTTATTTAGGGAATTTAATTGTATTTTTAGTAGGTTTAGGAGTATAAATAAGGGTTAAGACGTGGTAAACTCATATATACCATCATACGTTTACAAGATACCATCATAGTTTACATTAGTTTTGAGTTTTATAGAGTTTTATTTAATTATTGAGAAGAGCTTTTGAAGGAGAAGACATTGAAGACTCCTATGTGCAATTTAATCTTTGTTTCATTGATTTAATTAAAGGTACTATTTAGTTTAATCTATAATTTCAATGGTGTTTATGAATTGTAAGATGTTGATTTTAATGATGAGTGAGTAGTCTCTTTATCTTGGGGATCAATGGATCTTATGGTACGAATACTATGCAAAGTAATGAATTGATTATAATGCTTTTGATGTGCAATGATTAGAATATGTGTTTGATTCTATGCTTAATGCTATGAACATCTTGATCACATGTTCATTGATTAGGGATTTTAGAAGTTGCCATAGCCTTAGAGTTTTTAAGCAGGATATGAACAACACAACTGTAAAATATATAACATCGATAGATAGCTGTTGATTAAGGAGACGTGGATAGTATAATTAATTTTTTATGAGTCTAAATTTTTGGTACTTAATGCTTTGTGAGACGTAGGTTATTCACTCATAGGTGGAGTTCTAGTTTGTACATTAGAATTTTTTTCAACACGATAGTAGGTTGAAATGAATATTAAAGAATTCTATCTATTCTAATTATGCATTGCACACATGTAAGAAAGATGAAGGAAGTTAGATATGGGAAGCATAATATTCATTACCTAAGTGAAGTTGTGAAATAAGAATTTTCTCGATATAAGAATACAACTTGATTTACATTGTTTTTATAGAATAGATTAGTTTTAGTTTAAATCAAACAAAAAGAGACCTTATTAACAATATAGTAAACTTGACTAATTAATTGTGTCAATATATACATTTTCCAAAGGAACGATATCCGTAATCAACATTTGTTGATCACATTATTACTACAATTAAATCGTTATACTTGCGTTCACGATCACATTACTGATTCGCTTTCTATCCGAACTAATTTTACATGCTAGAATGTATTGATCTAAAAAGGCTTCCAACATTTTAGACTATATGGTTATAGAATTTTGAGGAAGGTAGAATAGCCAATCTTGAGCTTGATATCTCAAAGAAAAAGTGAAAGCCTTTAGCTTGACATATTGTAACTCTATATTTTTAGGTTTCATCACACTTACTTTATGTGTGTATTTCCTAATAAATTGTTGAGGATATTCATCACCTTCACCTTGAAAGTAAGGTAAAGAATCGATGAATCCATGTTTTAACTCAAAGTTGAGAAAATCTACAGGAAAAGCAATACACATAGGTTCGTAAGTTGTGACATTTTTACTAGCTTGCCTAAAAGTGAGTTCTTGCTCTATGTCTGCCATATTATATAACATGCAACGAGAAAGATTCTTAAGAATTTATTTCAAAATCCTCGATAATGGCGCCAAAAATTAACATGAGTAGAACATGTACAATAAATTTTTCACCTTTATTATACTTTTAAATTTTGTAGTAGTGGTAAGTGGGATCGTCTCCACAAGGATTTTGATAATTTCTTAAGAAAACGGGTTTTATTATTTTTATTATTTTTACTTTAATTTAATTAAAACTAGAATCAAAGTTACTAGCTCAAAATATAATAATTAACTAAACTAATTAAACTAAATTAATTAACACAAATTAAATTATTACATTCAAATCAATTCAACTCAATTGAAAACAATATGAAATAAACATCTAAACAAACATCCAAAACAATGAAACATCAATTCGTTTTGCATCCAAATATATTTCTTAAATCATAGTCATAAGTATACTTTAATATCTTTATAAAGTATTTTAGATCATTAAACTCTAATCAAAAGTAACTAGACAACCTTTAGCAATCCATCATTTCTTCTTATATCGCTACATTCTAATTTTATTAAATTACCCTTCAAAAGCTCAAAGAAATTAACTTTAGGCAATAAAACCGCATTTCATTCCATGAAAACATCGAACTACTAAGCGTAATACCTTCGAAAAGCTAGTTCAATATTAAACTTAGATCTCGATCAACCTAGGACATCTAAATGGTAAAAGACATTTTAAACAATCCTAGTTACTACTTTAAATTGATATAGAATCAAAATGCCACAATACACATTGGCCACTATGCATGCATTACCAAAATTCATGATTGCAATTCACAAATAACAATATATTTAATCAGTGAATTGGAGAATATGATTAGTTTAAAGCATTAAACACAAAAATATATCATTATGACTACATCGCAAAAATGGATCAAGTTCATGTTCGCACTTTGTTTAGATTAATAAACTATTCTCTCATAATTATTAACAACATCATAATATAATAAAAAAAAATTCATAATTAAAAATACTTTATAATTAAATACTCGAATCATCAAATTTCATCCAAAAGTAATAAAAAACAATAATGAATGGCCTTCAAACTAATTAAAAAGTGTTAAACTATCAAAAGGCAACTTATTTCAAAGTTTAAGGTTCATATATATAGTATTATATGTAATACATATCCTATACTAACTTAAAACCCTTGTTTTAATCCAAGATTTTCGACACTGACTCCAACGATTCGTCATCCATTCCATTAATAGACCTAATCGCTAGTTCAATCTTTGAAATAGTGCCTCTGTGCCCTACTGATTTGTTTGGCAAATTATGTGTAAATCCTAAATCGCTGCCAAATCTCCAGCAGTTATTTCAAGTTTTCTCTTGATTCGCTAGTAAATCATTGTGCAATAATTTCACTTGGTTAAATCCTTCATTTTCTTCTCTTTTTCATCCATTTCTTCAAATATTTCAATTATTAGTTGAATAATAAAAACAAGAGAAAATCCAGTGTAATTTAGCCTTTTACATTCAAATTTACCTAAAAATATATTATAAAATAATGCCAAATTATTGACTTATCAAACGGCGCCAAAAATTGACACGTCGAGGGTGTACGATAAATTTTTCACCTTTATTTTACTTTTAAATTCGTAGTAGTGCTAAGTGGGATCGTCTCCACATTGATTGTGTAACTTTGGGTTTTGTTTTTGTCACTAATTACTAATTGCTAATTAACTTAAATATTTTGATTTCAATAAATAAATAAATACACAGATAATAATTAAAGGAATTCAATGTGAATTAAATTAATCTAAGATACGAATAATAATTAAGAGAATCAATGCAAATAAAAATAACTTAGACCAAATGTAATTACTAACTCAATTGTGGTCAATTATTCATCGATAATGAAACATAAGGTCAAACAATTTAATAAGTAAGTAGATAGTCCTTATCAAACCACCAGTTTTCTAATAAATGAAAAATCCACATCCTAATTTTATTAAATTAATCCTCGAAAGCTCAAAGAAATTAATTGAACAATAAAAACAACATTAAGTTCTGTGAAAACATTGAACTACTAAGCCTAATACCTTCGGAAAGCCACTTCAATATTAAACTTAAATCTCAATTCACTTAGGACAATTAAATGGTAAAAGACCTCTTTAAATAATATTAGTCACTACTTTAAATTAAATATAGAATCAAAACAACAAGTTTATGAAGTTCTATGAAAAAATTGGCCACTATGCATGCAATACCAAGTTCATGATTTTAATCTGCAAATAACAATCTATTAAATCAGTGAATTTAAGAATACTAAATAATGAGAGAACTATTAAAATAAAGATCTCATAAAAGACTTGCAACCATAGTAGCAATCTCTTGGTCTAGAAACAAACTTAGCTAATAATAACTATGAAAAACTACATTAAAACTATAGAAGAAAAAAAGAAAGGGAAAGAAAAAAGGAAAAAAAAGAGGGGTAATTTGGACGCATATGGTTCTATTTAAACGTTTTTCTTAATTTTCGTACTAGCCTTTTGAGTGGTTTAGATAGACTAGAATAGTTTGAAACTCCTTATCTTGATAGGCACAAATTTTGTGTCGATCTCTTCTTTTTTGGGTAAAGCCAGTTTTGTTGATATATCAAAAAGATATTCCATTTCACTTCAAGTTCGATCGTCCAGCTAAGTTGGTAAGGTGGGTGAGCAAACATGTAGAGGGTCTCGAGTTTGAATTTCCACAAGCACTTTTTATTTCTCCTTTTATTTCTTCAACTGTCTTTGATTGATATATATAATGTTTGTAGTTTCAGTTCAAGTAAGATTTGTAACCCAATTGGTAAGGAATTCCAATGACTTTGAAGGACTAAGGATTCATTCTCATCTCCTAAAAAAATCTCCTTTTTATCCCTGATTTCTTTCTTTTCATCAATCTACTACGCACACATCTCATGGAATATCAAACACATTATAAACCACCACATATTAACATAAATTATGTACACTAATATGTAACACAATCATCATGAGTCAATAGATCTTCATCAACTATTTACTATGAATCTTGAGATTAATCTCATGGTCTTCTTCATGTATGCCTATTAGCTTATCCTGCACTCTCCTACACTTGATCACTATCTTTGCCAACTTTACATTGACACATCACTTCATCAATCAATGAATGCTACATCATCACACATCTAACTACATTCTACCATGTCATCACCAAGCACATCAACCCTGTGGGCCTTACTTCACTATCTCGAGATATGCGCAACACATTTTTCAATGTAAATCCAACATAAGACTATACTATATTCATTTTACACATTTCTGCCCCGTTTTAAATTATACAATATAAAAACCTGAAATAGACAAATAGAAGCTATTAGGACCATATTTCATAGACTTTACCTTATAAGACATACTAAAATGTACTATAAAATATGTATAATTTATGACTTATAAAACACTAAAATATATGCAATTAATGTAGTAGCGATGAAAATGGAAAATGAAGTTTCAAAGAATGAACAAGTTGAAGACACTTCAAATGAAAAAAAAGTAACTCAAGAAAGGAGAGTTAAGCAATTGGAGAACGGGAAGAGTATTAACAAGTCAGGAGATTTTAAAGTTAAAAAGAATAAGAAAAAAGAAAAAGCCGAGCTTAAGTCTTGTGAAGTTTAATGATCCTGGAAGTATACATTTGAATATAAAATCAAATGGGAATGGTACTTTAGAGCTTAGTAGGATACGGGTTCTAATGAGAGTCTCTTGGCAATACATTTCTTTTTACGTACTCAATTGGAGTTGGATGAACTTGCTTCTGAACGAGTTTCTTTACCGGATGGTACTTTAATCCAATCAATAGAGGTGGTTACGAATGTGCCAGTTCAAGTAGACAAGTACATTTTTTCCTGCAGACTTTTTGGTTATGCTACACTTTATTAATGAAAATCATCCATTAATTAAGGGGCGCCCTTTCTTAGCCACTTCTTAAGCTATTATGGATATTCTAAATGAATCATTCACTTTGATGATGAATGGTAAAGCAATTACTTTCTAGAATGACGTTAGAATGCAAAATCATATATTCAAGTTTAGAAAACGGGTCTAATTCTGGAATGGTTCACTCGAGCCAATGATAGTAAACGAAAGTGCTTTAAGGGAGGCATCCGATATTCTTTATTTATTTCAGTTTTAATTTTAGGATTATAACATTAGTATAGTTTGTTTTTATTCTCTTACTTTTTTATCTTATAGTGGAAATATATTTTCGAAATTCAAACTCTGAAGTACTTTCAAATGAGGAAGGTGATCGAGTTGTTATGTTTCTCTGGCCTTTATGCAAATTTACATTATTTTTTTATTAATTTAATTAATAAAGTAATAAAAATTTTAGTTCGTTACATATCCTATTCAATTTTTTGAAATTTCAATCAATTCTACCATTATATTGATTATTATGAATTATGTATATAATAATTGTGGGTTAAATTAGAAAAATAATAATTTATGTCCAGCGAATCCTTAGCGATTTGATTTAACACCGTGAATCACTGGGAAAATCAATGACAGTAAACTAAAATTTTAAGTAAAAATCCAAGTTTAGCGATTCACCAATGAATCGACCTTAATAACCAAATCGTTGGAAGAATTGGTGAGGCACAAAGCCTAAATTCCACCAATTTAGGAAGTGAATCCACTTAAAACCTTGATTCGTTGGGCCCGATTTCGAGTTTTTAAAACAAAACCCCAATTATCCGCACATAAATCATTTCACACGTACCAATCATTGTACTCATTCAGTCTAAACACCAAATTTTTACCACAATTCAACCTTCCTAAACTAGATTTTATAGTATTTAAGTGATTCCCACCTCAATCTAGTTTTGTTCAACCCAAAAATTATGAATTTGAGATATTAGGACCAAACTAGAGCTTAAGGGAGTTTTGAGTAAGAGCTTGGAAGATCGATTTAGAGAAGTTCAAGAATGAGGGATTCACTCTCAAGAAGTTTTTCACGATAACCTTAGCCTTTTTGATTGAAGATTTTTGTTTTTGATCAATTTTTTGAAATTTTCAATTGATTTTGAAATTGTTTATTTGAATTAATCGTGTTATAATTGATAAATAATTTCATTGATTTTATTGATTGAAAATAATGATTACGATGACATAACTTTTTAGAATTTTGGTATTACTTCAATTCCAAGAATCTTATGTGCAATTGGTTTGAAATCAAGTTTCAAATGAGTTTGGGGGTGTGTTTTGTTTCAATACATGAATTTATATCACAGTTTTTTTTAATTATGAAAGTTTTAGAAAATCAATTTTAAGTTTATATTCAGTAAGAACTTTAAATGTCAATTTTATTTAAGTTTTCCAATTGATTTTCAAAATAGCCTTTCAAATGAAATTCTCTTTTTAAGTAGAGTTTTGAATTTTATCGAATTGTTTCCAATTACCAATTTTTAATGATTTATAGGTTTAAATTTCTATTTGGACTTTTGTTAGTTGATTTGGAAAAAAATGGCTAGAAGAGGAAGAGGTAAAAGTTCATGAGAGGAGAAAGAAAAGGAAGCAATCATAGGAAAACCCAAAACAAAATCCAGAACTCACACCTAAGAGGGGGTGAATTGGGTGCACCGAGATGTTATCACCTTTTAAGAACTTTCAATGAATAATGATGTTCTATGCACGCACAATCAACAAGTATAAATGCAATGCAACAGTGAAAGGGGTAGAAGAAATGGAAAAGAGACACAAAATTTATAGTGGTTCGATCCAACCTATCTACATCCACTACCTAACTTCCCCGATTAGCATTTTCGAACCCCCGTTTATATTAATGATAAGTGTTACAACCTAAGCGTACAAGCCTTGAATGCCTAATCACAAAGTAGGACTTCCCACCTAGCCTCAACTAGCGTTTATGCCTAGCCTCAATTAGGTCTTCTCTTGACTTAGATCCCACTAAGTCTTACAAACAACCACTTACAAGAAATAGATAAATGTAATGAAAATCAACTTTACAAAGTAAAGCGACAATAAGTTCAATTACTAGCAAGCTACTTGGAACCTACGACTTTAATGCATGCAAGTGTGAATACGAATGAGAAATATAAGTATGTCACTAATTTTGCACCAATCTCATACAAGAAACCGATTAAACCAAATCGATAAGAATAAGTCGGTTTCAAATCCAATGAATAAGTAGTTTGAGAAAAATTAACTTTAAGGCCTAACTCTTGTTCAAATTAGTCTTATAGTTTATAAAAACAAGTTTAAGCGTAAAACCTAAGACAAATGTGTTCAGGAATGTAACAAATGATTTCCACATACAAAGCACAACAAAAGATGTAGTTTAAGCACTAAAGAGCTAGGAAATGAAGCTTTCTTACAGCCCCAAATGAGTGAGAATCAAATTAGTTCTGGAGAAGTGGTTGTAAGTCTTAGAACACCTCAGTTACACTAGTTCCGAAGATGATTTGGTAGCCTTAAAAGATTCCAAGTGGTTGAACATAAAAATCAAGATTATTTGATGTGAAAACTTGGACACTTGTGTGTTTATAAGCTTGAGAGGACAAAAAAATGTTATAAGTGGTTTATTGATGGCTTCCTAGCCTATTTAGTACTTTTTGGCCATTATCTTGACACAAGGACCCAAAATCAATCATTGATTTAAACTAAAGTAAAATTTGTAAGCTTTTTTAAAAAAAATTGTCAGGAGGCTGGTTAGCGCGCTAACCTGTAGGGACCAAAGACTAATTAAGTTATCGTCTCAAGTTAGCAACTCTATAACACATCTATGACTCAATTAAATCTCTGGGAATACATTAAACATGTTTAGTATGAGTCATTGGACCTGTTTGAATTGCCCGAATGATTTCGCAAATCTCGAAAATCAAAAATTTCGATTTCATGAAACATGTAGGGCTTTTCTACAAATATTTTGCTTACTTTTCAAAAACTATTCAAATTGAGTTTGTTACATTCAAAACCAATCACAATAGTTTTTTTCCAAATCCAATGTATATGTAAAAACTTGTTTTCACAATATAAAACCATTTCAAGTTATGAAATGTAGATAGTACTAAAACCAAAACTTGAAACTTTGGGAAAATGTGGAAAACATGATGTACTTGAATTGAATGCATTTGGCTTGCATAATTGGACTTATATACCTTACATAGTTTGTACAAATTGTAATATGAGCTTTCTGGTCCTTGTTTCTTTGTGTTAGCTGAATCTTGAACTTTACCAGCTACATTTGACTAGAACTTGCAAAAACTCAATCTTCCTTTTGAACTGGTGATTCCTAGCCAAGTTTTGATATTCTGAGAAAGCTTAGCAAACTTGTTAGAATCTTTTCACTCTTTTTGTTGCCATCAAAATCCCGAGTATACTATAAGTCACTAACCATTTAGTCCAATAATCTCCTTTTTTTAGGATAACAAACAATGTGAACTTGACAAACAAAAAGGATATATTGAATACATGTAATGAAATATCAAGTTCATAATCTCAAGTTCAAACCATGAATTTCTCCCCTTTTTGATAACATCAAAAGTGGGTACGGAGCTCCCCCTTACAACATGCATAGATAGAAGTATAAACAAGGAGAATAAAAGCAAACCATCCACAGATGTGAAAATACAACAAATAACAATGTAATTTAGAGATATGCAAAATAAACATCCATGTTGTTAAATACGAAATAAAAATGAGTAACACAGTTTAAAAAACCAAAAGTACGTGTCTAAGGATATATAGATGTACATAAAAAAATTACTAGTATAAATGAGCCTAATGCTCCCCTTATCAAATTTACTCCTAGCCTATCCTTCGTATGAGAAGAAGTCCGACGGGCAAAGCCGGAAGCACGGTCATATTCCGCTGGCGTAGTTGGCAGTAGATGTCTCTTTATGCGATAAAGAAGATCACCCTGATGAGCAAGACGAGCGTCGATAAACGTGAAGGTCTACGTCATGTACTCGTGCATGTGACCCAACTAAGTAGTGATGTAAGACGACAAGGGAGACATATCTAGTGGAGGAGCGATGGTGAAGTACGAAGGAAAAGGTGGAGGTTGCTTCTGTAGAGAGGGTGGAGCCTCGTAGGTCGGGGGTTCCTGTTGAACTTCATCATCGTTGCCATCTTCGTCCGAGTACAAGAAGTTGTAATATAGGTAGTAGTGTTCATCAAAATCTACTAGAAGATCAGACTTGTGAGGAGACTCATACCCCTCATAGTGTTCACCTTCAGTAATGTCCTCGTCTCGTATCCTCCACCTCTATGTGCAAATGTAGCAGTACTTCATATCCTTGAGAGTGGCCATATCGACGAGGTCGATGTCGGTAAGTTGGCGACCCCTAAACAAAGGTCCACTTGTGCTGACTCAAAAAAGGTGGTAATGATATAGGCATAGAGGAGGTGAGGACCTGAGCTTGACATGGACGTTATATATGCAATCATGATATCCGGTGGAATTAGGGGAGTCTCTCGCATGAGTGCTCCGAGGACGTACATATCAAGGAAAGTAACGTAGTTCTTACTACCGCCACGAGGAAGGACGACATTGAAAAGGTTTTTGTGCAAAAGATGAGGCACAAGTTCGAAGTCTGTATCAGTGACTATTGAAGGATACATGGTGATCTCCTTATCGAAACGTGTAAGGGAATTAAGAACCTTAAGCTATTTGAACGACCACTCACAAATCTTACACCCAAGAGTAATGGTAGGAGGTTGTAGGGGAAGACCAAAGAGTGCAGCTAAACGCTGAAGGGTGATCATGATGATAAACCCGCCAACCACGTATCGAATGGTAAACTCATTTGTGGTGGCAAGGTTCGAGTAGAAGATCGGAATCAAGGGAGCGTTACAGATATCCTTATACTCGCAAAAGGATACCCACCCAAGCTTAGCAATAACCGCTTGTATTGGGAGGTGTACCTTGTCGAAGAGCTCAAAGTCTACAGCTGCAGGCTTTAGGAACTTTGGGGTCTATAAGTCGTGAGCTTACCGCTTCAAAAAGGGATTTCGTGACAGAAGCACTATCGTGCTTTAATTTAGACCGACCCTCATTGTAAGGAGGATTGAACGAGATGGTGGCCGACGCGTCACTGATTTGGTGACTATAAGACCTATTCTCGCGATAGGTAGTGGATTAGGAGGCGATCAAGGATGGGGCCGGAGACTTGGAGTCGCTACTAAATGGTAGTTCGACGACCCAACGAGTGGGGGTAGTAAAAGGATGACTCCGGAGTAGTATGGGCAGTGGTACGTTGGGTTTGGTTTGTCGACATGGTATCAACTACAAAATGAGCACTAGGGCACACAACACACTAATCGACTAGGATGACAAAGTGGGGTGAAACCCTAGAATTAATGGAGAAACAAAAAGAAAAGGAACAAGGAGAGAAGAAAAACTACTTATAGGACCTTAGAAACCTAGTGGAGATCGATTAGAAAGGTGGAGACTCAGTTAGAGGTGAAGGAGATGAAAAAAGTGAGGTTTTCGATCAAGAAAATAGATTTATAAGCTATGTATGTGCATTAGCGTGCTAATGGCGTGAAAATTATTCTGGAAACAGTTTTCCTAGCGTGCTAGGTGAACTGCTTAGCGCGCTAGCTGGACAGACTTAACGCGCTACCCGGTTAGACCTAGCGCGCAAATTGCTCTTTGAAAGTAGTCAAAAAATATGAATTTTTGAGGGACAACGTGGATTCATCTTAAACTTCATGGACACCTCAATAAGAACATATAAAAAGGTTTGAATATGCTAGATCATGATTAGAAGATTGGATTCATGAATCATGCCTAATTCTTGTAGAATATTGGGAAATTGGTTTCTAGAAAATAGCTTACTGAAAATATCAACTAGTTAGTTCTCAGTGGACACATGAATTAGTTTAACATTACCCTTTTAGACATGATCTTGAAGGAAATGGTGCCTAATCTCAATGTGTTTACTATGAGAGTGTAACACTGGATTTTTTGATATGTTGATTGCACTAGTGTTATAACAATAAATTTCAGCGGAACCAACTTGGATCTGATAATCCTCAAGTTATTGCTTCATGTATAAGACTTGAGTACAACAACTTCTAGCAGCCACATGTTCGGCTTCGTCGGGGGACAAAGCAACAAAGTTTTGCTTTTTGCTAAACCATGATATTATTGAATTTCTTAGCAAATGGCAAAATCTTGAATTGCTCTTCCTATCAACTAGACTCCCCGCATAGTTAGAATCGACAAATCTTCGAAGTTCAAAACATTAGGCTTTGTTGAACCAAAATCCCAAGTTTTGTGTGCCACTTAAGTAACGAAATATACGCTTGACACATTTCAAATGTGATTCTTTGGGCTTAAGTAAGAACCTAGCACATAGACACACACTAAACATAATATCGGGTCTATTAGTGGTCAAGTAAAGGAGACTACCTATCATGGCATGATATAGCTTAGGATATATAGGTTCTCCTAATTGGTCTTTGCCCATTTTGACGGTGAAACTACTAGGAATGTCACATGCTTTCAAATTGTCAAATTTGAGTTTCTTAAGCATGTCTCTCACATACTTCACTTGATTTATGAGAATTCCGTGCTTGGATTGGTTGATTTGCAAACCTAAGAAGTATGTTAGTTCACCCATCATGCTCATTTCAAATTCATCGGTCATCAAAGATAAAAATTCATCGCATAAATGTGTATTAAATGAACCAAATTTGAACAAGGAGCATATCACATTTCTTTATCAAAATGAACAATATGGGATCTAGTGTTTTCTTTCTTGAACCCCTTTTCAAGTAAAACTGCGCTTAGCCTATCATACCAAGCTCTAGTAGCTTGTCTTAATCCATATAAGGCCTTTTGAAGACGATAGACATGACTTGGATAAGCATGATCTTCAAAATCCGGTGGTTGTTTTACATATACCTCTTCATTGAGGAAGCCATTCAAAGATACACTTTTAACATCCATTTGGTATAGTAGAAACTCATTATAGCAAGCATAAGTAAGTAACATTAGAATTGCTTCTAGTCATGCTACCTGCGCAAAGGCTTATTCATAATCAATACCTTCATCTTGATTATAGCTTTGTGCAACCAACCTAGCCTTGTTTCTCACTATCTCACCATTTTCATTCTTTTTTATTTCTAAAGACCCATTTGTTGCCTATGATGGTATGGTATTTAGGTTTAGGCACTAGTGTCAATACCTTGTTTCTTACAAAGTGTCCTAGTTCCTCTTGCATGGCCATGATTCAAGATTCATCACCTAAGGCATCATTTATCTTAGTGGGCTTGATTATTGATACAAACGATATATGCCCCTCATATCAGTTTAGAGAAGATCAATTGGTTATGCCTTTTCTTGGGTCATCTACGATTTGTTGAGAAGGATGTCCTAAAAGAAGTCTTGAGTTCTTTGGTACAATAGGTTCGATTTCCGCTTTCACTTCTACTTCTTTACCATTGGATGTTTGAGCTTGAGTGATACCATCATCATCATCATCAAGTCTCATTTTCTCTAAGGTGTGTAATATTTGCACATTAGGATCTATCTCATCAAACTTGACATGGGTTGACTCTTCTATGGTTTTGGTTGATCAATTAAACACTTTATATGCCTTACTATGCATGGAATACCCTAGAAAAGTGCAGACAATTAACTTTGGGCCAAACTTATCCAAATGATCCTTATCATTTAAGACATAGCAAGTGCAACCAAACACCTTAAAGTAGCTAATGTTAGGCTTTTGACCTTTTATAGTTCGAAAGGAGTTTTTTTAACTTGCTTTTGGACTTTCACCCTATTCAAAACGTAGCATGTCATGTTAATGGCTTCGGCCCAAAAGTGTTTAGCTATGTTATAATCATTAAGCATAGTCCTATACATTTCTTGGAGAGTTCTATTTTTCCTTTCAACTACTCCATTTTATTGTGGTGTTCTAGGAGAAGATAATTGGTGTGTATACCCTTATCTAGCACAAAACTCCTCTAAGTTCTTATTGACAAACTCACCACCCTTATCACTCCTAATAATAGTAATTTTGTACCCCTTCTCATTTTCTACTAATACATAAAATTTCACAAACACTTCAAAGACCTCATGCTTATTTGCTAGATAGTGCACCATGTATATCTCGTGAAATCATCAACAATAACAAAAGTAATGTGATTTTCCCTAGACTTTAAGTTTAGGTAGGTCCAAAAAAATTCATGTGGATTAGTTCTAATGCTCTAGTTACATCACTTGAAACGACCCTTACCTGAACTAGGGTCGAGTTGCTCAGCCCAAACCGTTACCCAAGCCCAATACCTAAACTAGGCCCAAATAACAGTCTGACATGCCTATTTCAATCTGCTGAATAACTTACTAACCATATATAATAATAAATGTGGAAGTGAAATCGAAACTAGAATTTCATAAACCATAAAATCAAAATGATAAGTGTTCAAAAGTCTAAGTAGGTTCAATCATTCCAAAAAGCTTCCAATACTACCATAAAGCTTTCAAATAGTCCAAAAATGGATAAGGAGGTTTCCAAACTACCCAAATGACCTACTTTAAATTGCAACCCAAATTTATTGTTCTCAAAAGAAAATAAAGCATGCAATTGCTAACAAATTCAAGGAAAGACTTCAAGCGGGTGCCTTTCCTTTGTCACGAACTAATGCGAATGTGGATGTACTTGGAGAGTAAGTATGGTGAGCTAAAGAACCAATAGAGCTCAATAAGAGAAAAGACTCGCTCAAACACTAAACATGCAAGTATTACCTATGAAGTAAAATATTTCTACACAAGAAGTAGTAAGCCGAATTGTAAAGCATTTAATGAAAAGTAGTGAAGACATGATTCTTATTCATAATATGGGGTGTAATAAAGTCCCAAGTCCGGTAATACATAAAGGTAGACTCATAATTCAATAAGCAAGAAATTGAGCATTTTTTGAAACCACATCATGAAAGAGAATTCGCAATTCATAAATAAATTCCATTTATTCATGCAACAGGGTCCCACAAGAGATTTACCATAAGAAATAAGTAATAATAAATATAAGTCGTTGTTCCATTCGATGCATTCTAGCTAATGGTATGAATCTAGTGACTGAAACACTCGCCCTTGAGGTGATGTGAACCATTGGTGGTCACAATGGCCGTTATGACCTCTATCTAGTTCCATCAAACCAACAGTAAGTGTTTCCAAGCCATCACCGATCGTGACCACTTGTGAACTTGATATTTTGTGGTGCATATCACTCTCTTTTTGGTAGGATCATGGCCATACCACTATAATTCATGGCGTGAACCACTCTCTGTTAGTGGGCATACTGCTACACAATCTATACTCGTGGCACGAACCACTCTCTTTCAATGAGCATATTGCGACATCACCGTTTTTGATCAAATAACGTAATAATTCACATCACATGCATTTCATAAATAAGCATATCCATACCATTAACTAAATGCAACCCAATCCCAAGTCATTTTATATGAACATGAAATTCTATTTATCTAATATTTACCCTATATTTAATGTATGAGCGAAGCTCCCCACTTACCTCGACTCGCTACGATATCCTATCATGGTCCTAACACGCATAGGGTTCTACGTGAACCGTTTCGCGAATCTAGACAATTAAAGACATGTCACATTAATGACAAGTCACTTGTAATTCCATTTCACTATTAATTTTACTTTAGAGCCCCACGGGTCCATCGCCCCTGATGCAAGGGTCGAGGGATGGGGCCAGTCGGTTTCTCTTAGGGATACGGTCGCGCTCCCCGTTTGATGACAAGTATTTGTTTTCAATTTATATATATTATTTTATTTATTATTAATTTTATGGTCCAAAGGCCATTTTGGCCCCTGTTAAATGGTCTAGGGACTAATCTTGCCCATGTTGATTGGTTCGGGGCCGAACCAGCCCCTAGTTCAATTCAATGTCCGAATTGGCCGTGGTTAAGGTTGACTAGGGGTCGAAACGACTTTTAGTTTGAGGACCAAGGGTTGATTCGACGACAAATCATGGTGATGGGTGGGGGAAGCAATGTTTCTCCACCCACCACCTCTGTTGGGTGGTGCGTTAGAGTCACCAGCACTAGGGCGCCCTTACTGCAGCTTGCCGGAGGTGGACAGGCCCTCTAGGGCGAGGTGGCAGTGACAGAGGTGGCCATTGGGCCACCCCTTCTCTAGGTTTCACTTTGATGGGGCCTCTAATAGAGGACCCCTCGTGGGACAGCGCAGCAGTGATGCTGCCGCCCTCCTCTACCAGCAGCAGTGGTCGATGCCGCCACCCAACTCCTACGACGTTGCGATGGAGCCACCCCAAGGTGGGGTTTTCAATTCTTTTTGCGCAAACCCGCATGTGTAAACCATTGAAAAACTTAAAAATGGGAGCATGATGAAGAAAATAAGGGTGAGTATTACCTTCTAGGTGGTGTCTCTTTGAGTTAGCAATCCAACTAGTTCTAATCACCCTTTCTTTCAAATGTGTTGTTTTTTAACAAAAAGGGGCTAGTGTTTACAATTTAGATTTTTATATGAGGACCAGTTTAGTGTAGGATTTGTGAAATTACTAAATTGCCTATAGAGCAGGTCTTTTGGATTTTGGGTCATCACAACATTCCTACTTTTAAAGAACTTTCATCCTCAAAATTAAAATAAAGTCATACCTTATGGTTCTAAAAGGAATGGAAGTTCTCCCTCTTATAGTCCTCCTGCTTCCAAGTCAACTCATGTTCTCCATAGAATTGCCACCGGACTTGCACCAATGGGATTTATTTATTCTAAAATTTATGCACTTTCCTATCTATGATCTGAATCGGCCGCTCATCGTAGGACACGTCCTCCCTCAAATCAACTTGCCTCCAATCGATCATCGATGCATGTTTGTTATGTGTCTTCCTTAACATAGAAACATCAAAGACATCATGAACTCTAGCTAACTGTGGTGGCAACTCGAGGCGAAAGCTACCGAGTCTATTCACTTCTTGATATTAAATGATCCAATAAACTTGGGAGATAACTTTCCCTTCAATCTGAATCGGTAATGCCCTTCATTGGTGACACTTTCAATAGTACAAATTCTCATTCTTTGAACACAACCACTCGATGGTTCTTGTTAACATACTTCTTCTGGCATCTTTTGGAGGTCTCTAATCATTCCCTAATCAATTTTATCATCTCTATTTGGTCATGCATAAGTTCTAGGCCGATCAAAACATCGTCTCTGACCTCAGTCCAACAAACTGGAGATCTACATGGTCTCCCATAAAGTGCCTCGAACGGTGCCATGCCAATACTTGCTTGAGAACTATTATTATACACAAACTTGCACAACAAAATATACTTCTCTTAACTCATGCAAAAATCCAACACATACATATCCTCAAGTATTTGAATCAATCTTTTGGTCTGCCCATCTGTCTGAAGGTGAAAGGCCATATTGAGATTGAGCTGAGCCCTCATCTGGCGTTGAAACCCACTCCAAAACTGAGAGGTAAACCTTGGATCAACATTCGATTTAATAGACACTGGGAATCCATGTAATCTGACGATCTCGTCTACGTATATGCCCCTAAACTGTATGTTGAATACTCCATGGAAATAGTGACGAATTGAGTTGATTTAGTTAACTGATTCACGACCACCTAAACCGCATCACGCCCTTTCTGAGTCATTAATAGCCCCAAAAAAAAGTCCATAGCAAATCCCTCGGGCTTCCGATGGTCTGCTTTCACTTGCTGATAAATTTCGCAATTTTGGATGTAAGTAGCGATGTCCACCTTCATCCTCGGCCACCAATACATCCTTCTCATGTCCTATACATCTTGTTACCCCCGTGATGAATGGTGAATCGTGATCTGTACGCCTACTGAAGTAAGTCATCTCTCAACTGTCTATGAGATGGTATCCACAATCTATCCTAAAATCTCAACGTTCCATCAGCTGAAAGTCTCCATTCCACATCATCAGTATTATCCGTAAGTGACATGTACTTCCCGTACTCCGAATCGACTCTCTGGCAGTCAACAAATTTAAATACAACTACTAGTTCTGCTCTCATCTAAACTCATGTCTAACCCTCTGAGACATTTGAGCCAACAACTAAGCCATATGAGGGTACTCCTTGAACATTCATTATGGTCTCGAACTGTATCTCTAGTCGTAAACAGCTCAGAGCATCTGCTACTATGTTAGCCTTCCTTATGTGATACTCGAGTGTGAAATCTTATTCTTTCAATAGTTTTAAACATATTCTCTGTTGCACATTCAACTCACTTTTGGGGAATAGGTACTTCAAACTCTTGTGTTCTTAGTTTATAGTAAACTTTTCTCTAAATAAGTAGTGCCTCCATAACTTTAAAGCAAACAAAACTGATGCGGACTCTAAGTAGTACACTGGATAGTTCTTCTCATGCACTTTCAAATTCCTGGATGTGTAAGCAATTACTTTCTTGTCATGCATTAACACACTACCCAAACCAGTCCCTGATGAGTCGGAGTACACTGACAACTCCCTGTCTGACTTCGGTAGAACCAAAATCTATGTAGTAGTCAAACTATTTTTTAACAACTGAAAGGCCTCTTCACATTAATCATCCCATAGATAGGTAACGTCCTTCCTAGTCAAGTTGGTGAGCGATGAAGCGATCGATGAGAAACCTTGCACGAATCGTCGATAATATCCTGCCAGGCCTAGGAAACTTTGTATCTCTTAAGCATTAGTGGGTTGTGGTCGCCTAAGGATCACATCGATTTTTGTAGGATCAACTGATATCCCTTGTGTATTCACCATGTGTCCCAAAAACTTCACTTCAGAAACCCAAAACTCGCATTTACTCAACTTAACGTAAAGTTTGTGTTCCCTCTAAGTTTCCAACACCTTCCTAAGGTGCTTCTTGTAATCTGACTTGTCTTAAGTATATTATGAAGTCATCGATGAACACAATCACAAACTGGTCAAGCAATGGCTTGAAAACACGGTGCATTAAGTCCATGAACATCGTCAGTGCATTCATGAGCCCAAACGGCATCACATTGAACTAAAAGTGTTCGTAAGGGATGCTAAAAGTTGTCTTCAATATGTCCTCTCGTATACGCAATTGATAATAACCTAATCTCATATCTATCTCAGAGAAGAACTTTAATCCCCTCGACTGATCAAACAAGTCTTTGATCCTGGGAAGTGGATACTTATTTTGGATAGTCACCCTATTCAATTGTTCGTAATCAATACACATTGTCAAACTGCCACAATTCTTCTTTACAAATAACATTGGCGCTCCACACGACAATACATTTGGCGCAAAGAAGCCTTTCTGAGTCAACTCCTCTAACTACATTTTCAACTCTTTCAACTTGGTAGTCGCCATTCGGTAAGGTGTTTTCGAAACTTTTCTTGTACCGGGTATAAGGTCAATCATAAATTATATCTCCCGATGAGGAGGGATTCTTGGAAACTCTCAAGGAAAAACATCTGAAAAGTCCCTAACCACTGGAATCTTCTCAATTAGAACTTCCTGTCCTTCCTCTGCCATAGAAGTCAAGCTCACGATGGTCTCTATCTCTACCAAACTCACAACCCTACTACAGGTGGTGGCGCTGGTCGGTGTACAACCTTTGACCTCAAATGGTGGAACCGAGATTTGGAAACCTACAGTCTTATGAAAATAATATATCTTAGCATGATACGCCGCTAACTAATCCATGCCCAATAACACATTAAACTCTAGACATTAATACTCGTAAATCAAATATCATCATGTGATCCTCAATTTTAATTTTGCACCCCTCACATACCATATTAAGATAAATCCATTCGGTAGAAGATGTGCTCAAAATCAAGTAAGTGTGTGCCCTAACCAGTGAAAACCCCAAAGTATGAACTACGGTCCCCAAAATGAGCAAAATAATAGAACCAAAATCAAACAATGTATACATATCTTGACCAATAATGAAAATCATACCTGCGACCAGTTGATGTGAGGCCTCCCCATCCTGCCCAATAACTGCATGAACTCCTCCTCAAGTAACTGGAGCTGTGCTCCCTTCAAATAGTGGTGGGTTAGGGCATTTGTTCTGGTAGTGGCTTGGAGTACCACACCGGTAACAGATCGCCTGTGGCTTCTAGTAAGTCGAAGGTGCCTGTGTGACACTAGTCAATACACTCGGTATGGGCCCCGCCGGCCCTCTGCCCCTACTCAGTTGCGGCAGTTGTGGTGGACACGGTGGTCTGAATACCACACTCTAAGAAGCCGAGAGTGCGAGGACACGTGAAAATGTTGTGGTATTTTTTGGAGCGTGTGGTGCCCTTGAAGCTCCTCTATATGATGTATGGTTACTCGTTGATCCCCCGAATCTATGTTTCTTACAATTTCCTCCCTGACCTATTTGATAACTACCAAACTACACTTGCTCTGACTATACCGATCGGATCCCATCCGAAACTACATATCATGCTCATCACGAAGTGGTGACTCATACTCGAGGACCCGATGGTAGGCTTACTGGTAAGTCTCTAATCTCGACGCTGCCACTATAGCGCTTATATCTCTCCTCAACCCCCTAATAAATTGTCTCCTATGAATCGCCTTAAGTGGAACATACTCGTACGTTAACTTGGCCAGCTCATTGAGCTTTCATGCATATTCGGCCAAAATCATGTTGCCTTGTACCAGTGCATGGAACTTCATGATCTTATCTACCTTGATGGTCTCTGGGAACCACTCATCATAGAACAAATGCTAAAACTACAGCCAACTCATATTTGGTCCTCGAGTTCTTGAAATAGACACCCAACTCTTATGCACCTTATGTTCCAGCAAGAAGGTCATAAACGGTACCATAGTCCTCTCATCAATACCCAAAGTATCTTTCTTTTTTTATGTTCAATATCCAAGTTTCTGCCTCAATAGGATTACGGTCCTCATAGAAGTGTGGCACATCATATTTCATGAACTCTTTCAAGATCCTGCGCCTCCAGCATGCCTCATTCTCTCTATCGGCTATGGGTAAAACCACTGCAGTTGCAACCGCGATAGAATCAGCACTTCCTCCTCGGGATGGTTCTTATGTATCAGTGATAAATAAGGATCAGGTCCTAGCCCCATAGGTGCATGTCTAGCTACCCCATCATTCCTCTGATTGTGCAGTAGTTCCAGAATACGTATCATGTTCCTTCCCTGTGACTGCGCTAGATTAGTCAACCTCTAATCCTGCGTGGTGGTCAAGTCCTGAATGGCCATCTAATATGTCTCAGTCATGGCAGACATGCGCTATTCAATCTGACTGAGTCATTGCCTTTCTTCTCTTTCCTGAGTTTCCCTCAGGTTGTAGGATGTCCCTTCATAGTTGCTTATGATGCACTATGGAGCAACAAAAAAAGGAATTAGTCCCACAAGGTAAGAAAGTAGATAAGAATATCTAAACGCTATAGATATTATAATACAAAACAAATAACATTATATCAATGTTTTATTCCATGTTTTCAATCCCTTCTCATCCAAGATTGGTCATTTGTGCACTTTTAAGTCGACTTAAATCAATGTCTCATACCTTTGAGTTGTTCGACTTACACTCGGCCTTTATACTTAAAATTCTCTATATATTTATGCTTCATTAACCTAACATTTCCCTAGGTTATAATCCATATGCTCTGATACCAACTGAAATGACCCTCACTAGAACTAGAGTCGGGTCGTTTGGCCCAAATCGTTACTCAAGCTCGATACATGAACCAGGACCAAATAATAGTCTGTCATGCCTATTTCTACCTGTAAAATAACTTATTAACCATATAGAATAATAAATGCGAAAGTGAAATCGAAACTAGAATTTCATAAACCTATAATCAAAATGATAAGTGTTCAAAAATCTAAGTAAGTTCAATCATTCAAACAAGCTTCCAATACTACCATAAAGCTTTGAAATAGTCCAAAATGGATAAATAGGGCTTCAAACTACCCAAATGACCTACTTTAAATTACAACCCAAATTTATTGTTCTCAAAAGTAAAGAAATAGATATTAGGAGCTTGCAATTGCTCATAGTGCAAGGAAAGACTTCAAACGGCTGCTTTTTCGTTGTCACGAACTAATACGGATGTGGATGTACTTGGAGAGTAAGTGGGGTGGGCTCAAGGACCAGTGGAGCTCAATAATAGAGAAAACTCGATCAAACAATAAACATGCAAGTATTACCTATAAAGCAAAATAATTCAACACAAGAAGTAGTAAATTGAACTGTCAAGCATTTAATGAAAAGTAGTGAAAACATGATTCTGGTTCGTAATATGGGGTGTAAACAAGTTCCCAAGTCCATTAAAACATAAAGGTAAATTCATAATTCCATAAGCAAGAAAGTGAGCATTCTTTTGAAACTACATCATGTAAGAGAATTCGCAATTCGTAAATAAATCCCATTTATTCATGCAACAGGGTCCAACATGAGATTTACCATAAGAAATAATAATAAATATAAGTCGTTGTTCCATTCAATGCATTATAGCCAATGGAATTCAATGACTGAAATACTCACCCTCAAGGTGATGTGAACCATTAGTGGTCACAATGGTTATTGTGACCTCTATCTAGTTCCATCAAAAAAATAGTAAGTGTTTCCAAGCCATCACCGATTGTGACCACTTGTGAACTTGATATTTCGTAGTGCAGACCACTCTCTTTTGAGTTGGGTTTTTGGGATTCTTATGCAGTGAAAAATTCAAAACAATTTTGAAAAACCCCAACAGGATCGAAAATAAGTTCCATTAAACTTTATCTACAAAAGTAAACTATACTTTAATCCTTGATCCTTATTTGATTGTTTGATTTCCAAGACGTTCAAGTGCGCATCCTCTATCTGAAATCCACACACAAACAAAGACCACAATTTGGAGTGCTAGCCCCAAAAGAGATTGAAAACATTTTTTTTTCTTTCCTAAAATCCCAAGAACTCAAAAATAGTAAAAACAAAAATCTTATTTCGTTAAAGGGTTTCAACCTCTATTTATATGTGTAGATAAGCCCTCACATAAAATCTTATTAGTAATACAACTATTGTATTTAGGCACTTTAAGCAAATTACACATACGCCCTTATTAATAAGTTATCATATAACAAATCGTAACGGCTTTTATGTCATGAGCTTTATCACATATAATTCACTACTCTTGACCAATTGAAATTGCATAAAGACATTCTTTGTGTACGACCCAATAGGTTCATGCGACGTTGGCATTGAACCAAAAACCATTTTGGTACACACGTCATAAGCGGTCTCTAGCAAGGCATTATAACTACCCAAGTAGCATGAAAATCAAAATCGACAGAACCTAATGAATAACATATATTATATCCTTTTGTCGTGTGATATCCTTTGATTAAAAATAAGGCATGGAAAGTCACCCTTTATGTTCAATCGTACTAGTCTCAATCTTTAGGTAAACTAAAAACATCCAAGTGACATTGATCATATCAATTCACATGGACTTGGCCATTATCAGTCTATCATATCGAGAGATCTACTGATATCTCTCTATACGAGTGACAAATTCTATCTTGACTACACACCTTCACATATTATTCACATGGTAACCAATCACGATCTTAATAATCTTCCGGTTAAAGACAACGTTTGATTGTGTCAAATTACCATTCTCCTAATATTGAAGTCTATGGTAATCTCAAGTTGAAGGACTTAATGATATATCTATCATGAACAACAACAATGACTTAATTCATGTGGTGTTCTCATAGCAAGTCGGTCCAATACCTTATTCCCTGATAAGTACTAATGATCTCAATTTGTATCCTATATGCATGATCATCACATGACAATCAATCAAGATTCACATTAGTCTTAATTCATTATAGTTCCCAGTATAATGATCGACTAAGGACATTAAAGATATTTCAATAAATACCTATGGATCGTATTATAAGGTAAACATGCAATCACTTATAATAAAATAGCACACGAGAACCTCTATTTTATTAACTAAAATTATAAGATAAACAATATTTATAGATTGACCTAGGGCACATTTGCCATTATTTTGGTGGGGTCATAGTCACACCACTGCAATTCGTGGTGCATACCACTCTATATTGGTGGGCACACTGCTACACCATTGCCACTCATGGCGCGGACCACTCTCTTTTGATGAGATTATTGTCACATGACCACTTTTGATCAAATAACGCAATAATTCACATCACGTGAATTCCATAGATAAGCATATTCATACCATTAACTAAATGCAACCCAATCCCAAGTAATTCGATATGAATGCGAAATTCTATTTATCTAATATTCAAGTCATATTTAATGCATGAGCAAATCTCCCCACTTACCTCGACTCGCTACGATATACATTCTCGGTCCTTGCGCGCACGAGGTTCTATTTGAACCGTTTCTCGAATCTATACAATTTAAGACATGTCACATTAATGAAAAGTCACTTTTTAAATTCTATTTTACCATTAAATTTACTTTAAGGTCCCACTAGTGTGGCTTCCGCGGGTCCCCCATCGCTCGATATGAGGGTCGAGAGGTGGGATCGGTCGGTCTCCCTTAAGGATGCGGTCTCACGCCTCGTTTGATGAAAATGATTTGTTTTCAATGTATATATTATTTTATTCTATCTATTTTTATTTATTTTTTATTAATTTTAGGGTCTAGGGGCCATTTTGGCCATATTGACCGGTCTAGAGGCCAGCCTAGGGGTCGGTCTGGCCCCTATTGACCGGTTTAGGGCCGAAACGGATCCTAGTTCAATCTGAGGGTCAAATAAGCCATGGCTAGGGGTCGAGTCACGCTAGTGGATGGGGGAAGCAATGCTTCTCCCCCCGCCACCTCTGTTGGGTGGCGCCCCAGCATCGCCAACAATGGGGCGCACGAGGACGCAGTGACAAGGTAGCCATCGGGCCAACCCTTCTCTAGGTCTTACTTTGAGGGCCTCTAATGGAGGTCCCCTCATGGTACACTGTCATAGCCTTTCTCCAACAGCATTTTCGATGATGCCACCACCCACCTTTGATGGCGTCGTGGTGGCGCCGCCCCTAGATTGGGTTTTCTATTCTCTTTACGCAAACCCACATGTGTAAACCATTGAAGAAATTAAAATGAGGAGCATGATGAAGAAGATAAGGGTGAGTATTACCTTCTAGGTGGTGTCTCTTTGAGTTAGCAATCCAACTAGTTCCAATTACCCTTTCTCTCAAATATGTTGTTTTTTAACAAAAAATGGCTAGGGTTTACAATTTGTTTTTTATATTAGGACCAATTTAGTGTAGAGTTTGTGAAATTACAAATTTCCCCTAAGGTGGGACTTTTAGGTTTTGGGTCGTCACAAGCTACTTTTATCTTGAATGACGATTTCACTTGTTTGCCAAGAATGAAATGTTCACACTCCTTGTCTTTATTATATGTGCATTTGGGAAGACCCTTTACTAAATAATGCTTGGTCAATTTTGACAAATTTTCCATACTAGAATGTCCTAGTCTATGGTGCCACAACCATGCATCACAATCATTTTGAGCACTCAAACATGAAACATTTTGCAAATGCATCTCATCAAAGTTAATTGCAGAGACATTCTTATCTCTATATGCAATGAACAAGATTTCATGCTTCTTATTCCTGATAATGCATTTTGATGATTCAAACATGACATAAAAATATTTCTCACATAATTGACTAATACTTAGCAAGTCATGTTTCAAACCATCAACAAGATTAACATTTGAGATGGAAAGAGAATTGTTGCCCACGGTAGTAAGGCCTATGACCTTTCCTTTGTTGTCATATTCAAATGTGACCTTTCCACCATCATGCCACTTAAGTTCAAAAAATTGACTTGAATCCGCGGTCATGTGTATTGAACACCCACTATCCAAATACCATGGGGTGCTCTTCCTCACATCCTACACAATGTGAAAAACACTAGATTTGGGTACCTAAAAACCTTTGGGTCCACAAAGTTTGTACCATAAGTGTCCTTAGCTACCTAAGCTAGTCTACCAATGTTGGTTATTTGCAAGACACATTTCCCAACCGCATGAGACCTATTGCATTTTGATCATCTAGAGCATCATCTAACAATTTCTTGTAGCTCAACAATTTTCCTCCATGTTCTATGCCACTTTTGTTGAGTGCATGTCATTGTGCTCCCAACATCATATCAAACATGTCTCTACTATTGGTGAATTTGGTCATCTTAATAGTCAAGTCATCTACTTCCTTGACTGAGGCATCTCTCTCCTTTTGGACTTCATTCAAGTTGATTTGGAGGTCACTAATGGTCTCATTTTGTAACTCAATCTCACAAATTGATATGGTCAAGCTCTTTTTGAGTTTTTTGGTCTTCTTAACTTTTTTCCAACTCTTTCCTAATCTCATCACGACTAGGCAAATCATCCAAATCATCAACATCATCGAAATTAAAAACATTGGAGTTTACCTCACTTTGTGCATAAGAAAAAGTATAGCCTTATCGTTTTTTGACTGAGAGTCGGAACTTGATGAAGATGAGTCATCCCATGTTGCTTTGAAGCTCTTCTTGTCTTTCCTCTTGTTTAGGAATTTCTTGGATTTGCAATTGGCCTTGATGTGGCACAGTTTGCCATACCTAAAGCAAATTGTCTCACTTAAATTTTCTCCTTTGCTACCACCCTTGAACTTCTTCTTGTATTTGTCGCGCTTGTACATCGCCTTGTTGCGTTTTCTTGAAAGCATAGCTACTTCCTCCTCAAGATCATTGTCATTACTAGATTTCTCATCTTTAATTATCTCAACTGATAGATCTGGTGGGCTATTTGCCTTCAAAGCGATCTCTTTCCATATGCTTTTTATACCACTACTAAGTGCTTCCAATCTCGCTCAGTCCTTTAAGTCAAACTCATGGACTATTAACTCTCCACATTAGCATCAAAGGTGTAATCTTCAAGATTTTGCACCGATTAGATGGCATATTTCTTTGCATCTCATTTCTTAGGCAAGCCTCTAAGGAACTTGTACATCAAAGTCTCTTGATCATAGTTTTTTCCAAGATTTTTTATCTCATTCAAGAGCTTTGTGAACCAAGTGATGGCGGTAGCTACGTCTTCATCAGAGCCAATTTGGAAAGTTTCATAGTGCTACTTAAGGATCCTTAATTTGGTCTTCTTCACTTAAATTGTACCCTCATAGTGTACTTCAAGCTTCTTCCAAACTTCCTTGGTCGTTTGGCAAGCACTAACCCGATTGAACTCATTCTAACTTAGTGCACAAAACAAATGATTCATAGTTTGGTCATTTGAGAGCTTAATCCTTGTCTCCTCGGTGGTATAGTCCTTTATGGGCTTGTCTAATGGAGTTTAGCCATATTAGATTAAATCTCATAAATGCCTACTTTGTGCTCTGACGTAGAACTTCATCCTCACTTTCCAATGAGCATAGTTTGTTCCATCAAAGTACGGAGGCTTACTTGATGAGTTGTCTTCCCTAAGGCGAGCCAAATCTAGAGTTTGCATCCTTGTACAAAAAGACTCAAAGATACATTAATAAAACTTTGAGCAATAACCCGCTTTGATACCAATTGAAATCACATCCTATAGGGGGTGAATTAGGTGTACCGAGAGGTTATCGCCTTTTAAAAACTGTCAATGAACAATGATGCTCTATACACGCACAATCAATAAGTATAAATGTAATGCAATTGTGAAGGGGGGTGGAAGAGATGGAAAAAAGACACATAATTTATAGTGGTTCGATCCAACTGATTTACATCCACTACCTAACCTCCCCGGATATGATTTTCAAACCCCCACTTATATTAACGATAAGTGTTATAATCTAAGCGTACAAGCCTAGAATGTCTAATAACAAATTAAGACTTCTCACCTAGCCTTAACTAAGGTTTATGCTTAGCCTCAATTAGGCCTTTCCTTGACTTAGATCCCACTAAGTCTTACAAATAGCCACTTATAAGAAATAGATTAATATAATGAAAATCAACTTTACAAAGTAAAGCGGTAATAAGTTCAATTACTAGCAAGCCACCAAGAGCCTAACAACTCTAATGCATACAAGTATGAATACGAATGAGATATATAAGTATATCACTGATTTTGCACCAATCTCAAACAAGAAATTGATTAAACCAAATTAATGAGAATAAACATGGTTTCAGATTCAATGAACAAGTAGTTTATTAGAAATCAAGTTTAAGACCTAACTCTTGTTTAAATCAGTCGTAGGGTTTATAAAAACAAGCTTAAGTGTAAAACTCAAGACAAATGTGTTCAAGAACACAACAAATGATTTCCATACACAAATCACAACAAAAGATGTAGTTTAAGCCCTAAAGATCACAAGATTTTTTACAAGCCCAAATGAGTGAGAATCAAATCAGTTCTGGAGAAGTGGTTGTAAGACTTAGAACACCTTAGTCACACTAGTTCTGAAGATGATTCGGTAGGCTCAAAAGATTCCAAGTTTTATGAACACAAAATTCAAGATCTTTGATGTGAAAACTTAGACACTTGTGTGTTTTTGAGCTTGAGAGGACAAAAGAATGTTCTAAGTAGTTTGTTAATGGCTTCCTAGCCTATTTAATAGTTTTCGGTCGATATCTTGAACTAATGACCTAAAATCAGTCATTGATTCAGACTAAAGTAAAAGTTGTAAGCTTTGAAAAAAAACATTTAGGAGGCTGGTTAGCACGCTATGGGATATCAGTAGCGTGCTAACTGCAGGTAACGCGTTAATGAGTCCCATTAGCGCGCTAACCAGCATGGACCAATGACTAATTAAGTTATGGTCTCAAGTTAGCAACTACCTAACACACTTACGACTCAACTAAACCTCTGAGAACACATTAAACATATTTGATATGAGTCATTGGACCCATTTGGACTGCCCGGATGATTTCACAAATCCCGAAAATCAGAAATCCTAATTTCATGATACATGTAGGGGCTTTTTTGCAAATATTTTGCTTACTTTTCAAAAAACATTAAAATTGAGTTTGTTGCATTCAAAACTAATCACAACAGTTTTTCCAAATCTAATGCATATGTAAAAACTTGTTTTCACAATATAAAACCATTTCAAGTTATGAAATGTAGATAGTACTAAAACCAAAATTTGAAACTTTAGGAAAACATGGAAAACATGATATGCATGAATTTAGTGCATTTGGCTTGCATAATTAGACTTATATATCTTACGTAGTTCATACAAATTGTAGTGTAGGCTTTCTGATCCTTATTTCTTTGTGTGAGTTGAGCTTTACTGGCTACATTTGACTAGAACTTGTGAAAACTCAATTTTCCTTTTGAACTTGTGATTCCTAACCAAGTTTGATATTCTGAGAACACTTAGCAAACTTGTTAGAATCCTTTCACTTTGTTTGTTAACATCAAAATCACTAGTGGAGTATAAGTGACTAACCACTAAGTTTAACAAATCCAAAGTTTTACCCACACCTATTAGGCCAACAGGAATTTCAATCAATAATCCTAGAGTTAGAACACAAAGAGAACCTGCTCCATCAATAGATTATAGTGATGATTTGAAAGGAGAGGAAGTTGATGTGAATCCATTAATTTTTTTATATGGATAATTTAATCAATGCTAAGGCTCTTACTAGAATGAAGTACGACATTAAGAAAAATAGAAAAATAATCCCGAATAGGGGATTCAATATGAACAATGAGTTGAAGTACGGGCATAGAAATCTGAACATTATAAGGGAGAGGAATTAGGGATTATTGAATAGGTCCTATAATGTTGATGATGATATAGAGATTCCTAAATAAATGGGTTGTGAGATTTTAGACAGAGAATTTTATGCTAATAGGCATGGGAGTGATAATAAAACTGTATCCATGGTTAGAGGAAGATCAGTAGATTATTCACCTGAAAGAATAAATAGGTACTTTGTGTTGCCGAAATTTCATAGAAAAGAAAATAATGATTACCCCAAACCATAGTATGAATTCAAACATAGGCTTCCCATGAAACCATCGGGAGTGGATTAGAAGCAATCCCTAGGGATGGATTCATTTTAGATAAGGATGGATATCCAAAGCACATTCAAATAAAAAATTTAAGAAAACCCACAAACGCATTGAATTATTTTTTCAATGCAAGCCTGCAGTCGAGCTTTCAATGTTATAAAGTTGTGATCTACAAGGTGGCTTTATTGTATCACATTGTTCAAGGGTTAGGTTACATATATTAGGGCATGTGCCCTAGGTCAATCTACAAACATTGTTTATCTTATATTTTAGTTAATAAAATAGAGGTTTTTCATTTGATGTTTTATTATAAGTGATTGCATATTTACCTTGTGATAAGATCCATGAGTTTTTGTTGCAATATCTAAAGTGTCCCTAGTTGGTCATTATACTGGGAACTATAATGAATTAAGACTAGCACGAATCTTAATTGATGTTCATGAGATGATAATGCGAGGGATACGAACAAAACTCATGAGTACATGTTAGGGTACAAGGTATTAGACTGACCCGCTATGAGAACACTACATGGATTAAGTTATAGGTGCTACTTATTATAGGTATATCATTTAGTCCTTCGACTTGAGATTACAATATACTTCAATATTATGAGCATAGTAATTTGACACAATCAAACGCTATCTTTAACCGAACGATTATAAAGATTGTGATTGATTGTCATGTGAATAATATGTGAAGGTGTGTAATCAAGATAGAATTTGTCTCTCTTGTATATAGAGAAAGATAACAGTGGATCCTTTGATATGTTAGACCGTTAAATGGCAAAGTCCAAGTGAATTGATATGATTAATGTCACTTAGATATTTTCAGTCTACCTAAAGATCGAGACTAGTACGATTGAACATTAAGGGTGACTTTCCATGCCTTATGTTTAATCAAGGGATATTGCATGATAAAAGGATATGATATATGTTATTCATTAGGTTGTATCGATTTTGATATTCATACTGCTTGGGTACTCATAGTGCCTTGCTAGAGACCGCTTATGACTTATATACAAAAGCGATTTTAGTTCACTGCCAATGTTACATGAACCTATTAGGTCTCACATAAAGAATGGTTTCACGCAATCTCAATTAGTCTAAAGTAATGAATTTTATATTATAAAATTAATGACATAAAAGCCCTTACGATTTATTATATGTTAACTTATTAGTAGGGGCTTATGTGTTATTGCTTAAATTGCCTCAATACAATAGTTGTATTAAGAATAGGTTTTTTAATTGAGCTTATTTACACATGTAAATAGAAGTTGCTCTAGATTTTGGGTGAGAAAGAAATATGATTTTTGTCTCTCTTGGGGCTAGCACTCCAAATTATGCTCACCGTTCGTGTGTGGATTTCTGGTAGAGGATGTGCGCTTGAACATCTTTGAAATTGAACAATCAAAGAAGGAGATCACGGTATGGTTTACTTTTGTATATTTAGTTTAATGGGATTTATTTTTCCATCTTGTTGGAGTTTTTCAAAAATCGTTTTGAATTTTTTGTTATGTATGAACCCCAAAACCCAATAGTGGTATCTGAGCCTTAAGCTCGATTATATTAAATGTTTGCATGTTTTCTATGATTTATATATGATATATGTGTGAAAACATGATCTTGATTGATGTATATTTGATGTAAATATAGGTTATATGATAATTGTTATCAAAAATCGTTTTTAAAGCATGTTGTTAATTCATGTATTTGATACATCCGCATGATTTGATTCAATGATAGAATTCATGTTTAGAATATTTCAATTAACATATGCTTTAAGATTGAACAATGCAAAATTTGTATGTTCATGGTAGAAGTCATGTTTAAGTTAATGTGATTTGGGTATTAAATATATAGTTCATTTTTGTTCATTAATTAGGCATGTCTCCATGATAGAAATCATTTTTTGATTAATATAATTAATTTATTATGATTCCAGTGTTGAATGCATGATTAATATTTCATTTCTTCATTCAATCTTATTTTGTATTGATAAGAATCAAAATTAATTTTGATCATATATCTCATTATGGTTATCAATTAGTATATTCCTATCAGATATGAGATAAACTTCTTACCATATAAGAATTACAAATCCTATAAGATATGTGAGATATATAACAAATTCGAAATGGATAAGGATTCAAAGTATCTTACATTCTAATTGGATTAGGATAAGATATTAAGTTAGAGGTAGGCCCAATTTAATTAAAAACATTTTAATTAACATTTTTCAGAATTAAAATAAGGGGTATTTTTGGTCAATTAGATTGACTAAAATAAGGAGAAGTTTAAGGTGATTTTTAATTTTCAAAATTGGAATTCGCTGACCGGCCTGCGGGACCACTGCTAATTGTTCGTAATGTAAGGAAATTCGTGTAATAATTAATATTAGTAAAATTTCCTAACTTTTTTAGTGAATGTACATGCATTGTAATATATACGATATTTATCTTGTTTAAATTATGATCACTAAAACAAATAAGAAATATCCCTCTTCCAAATTTAAGTTAAGTGTCATCCATTCTCAAACACTTGTCAAGGCTTCGATCACATCAATATGGGTCTGCCTCCGTATAGTGTATTGTGTTATCTTAGTGAGGCAAGTTTAGTGACGGTTACTCTATTGTTTGAAATGGTTAGACTTGATAAAGCTATCAAAACGATTTTGGGCTTTAGGCACAATATGAAATAAAACATGCCAAGACATAAGATATCATAATCTCATAAAACAACTAAAAGTTACATATGATGTAATTGGTAATAGGTACCTACCTAAATAACCTCATTCAAATTGTCATGCTTTACCTGTCTTGGAATTAGGTGAAATGTGGATTTTAGTCCCATAAATTAACATAGTGTTTTTAGGAGGGTTGTTAATTTAATGGGAGTCTATTCCTCTATACTAAAATGAACTTTTGTGTGATCTTTGTTATAGATCTATGGCCTCTTCAAATTATATTAATCCATCTTCACTGTGATCCATTCTTGAGAAAGATAAGTTGTCTGGGACAAACTTTCTTGACTGGTTCAAAAACTTGAGAATTAATCTTAAGCATCAACGTAAGTTGTATGTCTTGGATGATCCTATTCTTGAGGAACCACCAGCCGATGCTTTAAGAACTGTGAAGGATGCACATACTAAGCATGCCAATGACTCAAATGATGTTGCATGCATTATGTTGGTAACCATGGTTCCGAAACTTCATAAGGACATGGAACACATGGAAGCTTACGACATGGCTACGATACTAAAGGAAATGTTTAGCAGGCTAGGCAAGAAAGGTTTGAGACAATTTTGAACCTTCATTCTTGCAAAATGGCCGAGGGTGTGCCAGTTAGTCCTCATGTTCTAAAAATGAAGGGCTATATTGACCATCTTAACAGAATTGGACTTCCCATAAGCCAAGAGTTGGCTATGGATTTAGTCCTGAATTCACTGACAGGTAGTTATCCACAATTTTTGATGAACTATAACATGAATAATATGGAGAATTAAATCTCAGAGTTCATTATGATGCTCAAAAATGCTAAGCATAATGTCAAAAAATCCATTGCCAATGTGTTGATGGTTCAGAAAGGAAAGGCTCTAAAGAAAAAAGGTAAAGACAAAGCAAAAGTTGGCAAGGCTAGTATGACTGTCACAAAGCCTGTGGAACAAATCAGGCCTAAATATGCTTCTACTTCACAGTTCCAGAAAAAAAAGGAAAAAAAAGAAATTGTCATTTCTATTATGCACCTAGGCATTGGTTCAAAAATTGCAAGCTATATCTCTAAGATCTAAAGAAAAAGAAGATTAGTACGACTACTGCTACAGGTATTTATGTTATTGAAGTTAACTTGTCTACTATTGATTTTTGGGTATTGGATACCAGATATAGATCTCACATTTATATTAATATGCATGGTCTCGCTAGAAATAGAAAGCTAAAGAAATGAGAAGTCATCCTACGAGTTGGAAATGGAGCAAAGGTTGTTGCGTTGGATATAGAATACTATGAGTTGATTTTACCTATTGAACCTGTTTTAGTTTTAAACAATTGTTATTATGTCCTTGCCTTGAGCAGAAACATCATTTCAGTTTCATGTTCAGATTTGGGTGGTTTTAATTTCAGTATTATGAATAATAAAAACTTCATTTCTCGTAAAAACGTCTCTATGCAAATGTTGATTTGTGTGATGACCTTTATATTCTAAACATGGAAAGGTCCGTAGATACTCCATTCTTAATGTAAATACAAAGAAATTCAAGTCAAAAGATTTTAATCAAACCTACCTTTGGTATTGTCGTCTTGGCCACATGAATGAGAAACGCATTTCTAAACTCCATAATGATGGACTGTTAGATTCATTTAATTTTGAATCATATAAAACATGTGAGTTTTGTTTATAAGGCAATATGACAAGGAGTCCCTTTACTGGACACAATGAAATGGCAAGTGATTTATTGGGTCTAATACATACTGATGTATGCGGTCCTATAAACACAATGGTTAGACGTGGTTATCAGTACTTCATTACATTCACTGATGATTTCAGCAGATATGGTTACATGTATCCCATGAAGCATAAAAGTGAATCTTTTGAGACGTTTCGAACATTTAAGAATGAAGTGCAAAATTAACTTGGTAAAACTATTAAATCACTTAGATCAAATCAAAGTGGTGAATATTTGAGCCAAGAGTTTAATGATCTTCTTCGAAACTATAGGATTGTCTCACAGTTAACTCATCCAACAACTTCATGATGGAATGGTGTTTCTGAAAGGAGAAATCAGACTTTATTAAATATGGTTTGATCTATGATGAGTCATGCAGAGCTTCCTTTTTTCTTTCGGGGTTATGCCTTAAAAATCGTTGCGCTTACACTGAATCGTTTTCCTTATAAAGCGGTTGATGAAACCCCATATAAGATTTGGTTTAGGAAAAGACCAATTTTGTCTTTCCTTAAGATTTGGGGCTGTGAGGTTTTCGTTTGACGAAAAATCTCAAAAAAATTATCAGTCAAATCTACCAAGTGTGTATTTGTTGGTTATCCTGAAGAAACTAGAGGATAATATTTTACAATCCCACTGAGAAAAAAATGTTTGTTGCTTGAAATGATCTATTTATAGAAAAAAAAGTTTATTTCAAAAGAAAAAATGGGGATAAAGTAAGTCTTAAATAAGTTCAAGAACCACAAATAAGCACTCAACCGCCAGTAAGAAATCAATAAAGTTTTGAACTAGTTGAACCTCCACAGGTATCACAAGGCATGTAGGTCTAATATGGTAAGACATCAGCTTGAGATTTGGATTTCTTATTACTGATAATAGTGTGGTGTTGCTTATGGATCAAAATTAGCCTACTACTTATCGGGAGGCTGTGTCTAGTCCTAAGTCAGATAAATGGCTTAGTGCCATGAATTTTAAGATGCAATCCATGTATGATAAAAAAGTTTGGAACCTAGTTGATTTACCTGAAGGTGATAAGATCATTGAATGTAAATGGGTTTTCAAGAATAAAATTGACATAGATGGCAATGTGCATACTTATAAAGCACGGCTAGTAGCAAAAAGTTTCAGCCAGACTCAAGGTGTTTATTATGATGAGACTTCTTCTCCTATAGCCATACTTAAATCTATTAGAATTTCAATTGTCATAGTCGCATATTATGACTATGACATATGGCAAATGGATTTCAAAATAGTTTTTCTAAATGGAAAGATGCTTTATGATGTATATATGATACAGCCTGAAGGGTTTGGTCATCTTGAGAATTCTAAAAAGGTGTGCGAGCTTCAAAGATCTATTTATGGATTAAATCAAGCTTCTCGAAGTTAGAATCTTCATTTTGATAAAGCAACTAAGGAATTTGGTTTCATTAAAAATTTATATGAGCCTTATGTATACAAGAAGGTCAGTGGGAGTGTGGTTGTTTTCCTGGTGCTGTATGTTGATGATATATAACTCATTAGAAATAATGTCCCGACCTTGCAGAGTGTCAAGTCTTGGTTAGGGAAGTGTTTCTCAATGAAGGACTTAGGATATGCAACCTACATCCTAGGGATTAAGATCAATAAGGATAGGTCTAAAAGGTTGATCGGTCTAAGTCAGGGTGCTTATATAGATAAGGTACTGAATATGTTCAGTTTGCAAGACTCTAAAAGAGGGTCATTGCCAAAGTTTCATGGTATAAGTCTTAGCAAAACTCGATGTCCAAAGACTAATGATGAGCAAGAGCGCATGAATACGATTCCTTATGCACAACTATTGGATCTATCATGTATGCCATGTTATGCACCCGACCTGATATATCATATGCTTTGAGCGCAACAAACAGATATCATTCTGATTCCGGTGAGATTCACTAGACAGCAGTAAAAAACATTTTTAAGTACTTGAGAAGGACTAAAGAAGTGTTCTTGGTCTATGGAAGTTTGGAAGACGAACTCGTTGTAAATGGTTACACTGTTGCAAGTTTTCAAATTGATATAGATGACTTTAGATTGCAGTCTAAATATCTGTTTATTTTGAAGGGAGGTGAAGTGAGCTGAAAAAGTTAAAAGCAAGAAACTATAGCAGATTCTACAATGAAAGCTGAGTATATTGCAACATCTGATGCAGCTAAGAAGGAACCAACCTTGTTTGCTTGTATTATGACAACAACGGGGTGACAGCACAGGCCAAGGAACCAAGATCACATCACTGATCCAAACATATACTTAGACGTTTTCATCTCATTCCATAAATCATTGAGAGGGACGACATAAAGATTTGCATAGTTCCTATAGGAGATAATGTTACAGATATTTTGACGAAGGCTCTTCCATAAGTGAAACATGATGTTCATGTTAGGTCATTAGGTATTGGATAGATGAATGACTGGCCCTAGTGCAAGTGGGAGATGTTGGGGCATGTGCTCTAGGTCAATCTACAAACATTGTTTATCTTATAATTTTAATTAACAAAATAGAGGTTTTTCATTTGATGTTTTATAATAAGTGATTACATGTTTACCTTATGATAAGATCCAAGGTTATTTGTTGAAATATCCTAGATGTCCCTAGTCGATCATTATAATTGGAACTATAATGAATTAAGACTGGTGTGAATCTTGATTGATAGTTATGTGATGATCATGCGTATAGGGATACCAAACAAGATCATGAGTACTTTTTAGGGTACAAGGTGTTGGACCGACACCGCTATGAGTACACCTCTTGGATTAAGTCATAGGTGTCACTCATGATAGGTATATCATTTAGTTCTTCGACTTGAGATTATAGACTTTAATATTAGAATTATAGTAATTTGACACAATCAAATGTCGACTTTAACCGGACAATTACAAAGATTTTGATTAGTTACCATGTGAATAATATGTGAGGGTGTGTAATCAAGATAAAATTTGTATCGCTCGTATAAAAGGAGATATTAGTGGATCTCTCGATATGTTAGATTGTTAAATGGCTAAGTCCAAGTGAATTGATATGATTAATGTCACTTGGATGTTTTCAGTCTACTTAAAAATCAAGACTAGTACGATTGAACATTAAGGGTGACTTTGCATGCCTTATGTTTAATCAAAGGATATCGCATGACAAAAAGATATGATATATATTATTCATTAGGTTTTATCAATTTTAATCATGCTACTTGGGTAGTCATAATACTTTGCTAGATACCGCTTATGACTTGTGTACCAAAATGGTTTTGGTTCACTGCCAACGATGGATGAACCTATTGGGTCTCACATAAAGAATGGCTTCGCGCACTTTCAATTGGTCCAGAGTAATGAATTTTATATGATAAAATTCATAACATAAAAGCCCTTACGATTTGTTATATGATAACTTATTAATAGGGGCTTCTGTGTAATTTGCTTAAATTGCCTCAATATAATAGTTATATTACAAATAGGTTTTTAATTGACCTTTTCTACACATGATATAAATAGAAGTTGAAACCCTAAAATGAAATAAAATTTTGTTTTTGCTAATTTTTGAGTTCTCTGGATTTTATAAGAGAAATAAAAATATTTTCTATCTCTTTTGGGGCTAGCCCTCCTAATTATGGTCATCGTTCTGTGCGAATTTTTGAAAGAGGACACGCGCTTAAACGTTTTAGAAGTCAAACAATCAAAGAAGGAGATCACGGATTAAGGTATGATTTACTTTTGTAGATCTAGTTTAATTGAACTTATTTTTTATCTTGTTGATGTTTTTCAAAAATTGTTTTGAATTTTTCGCTGTGTATGAACTCTAAAACCCAATAATATAGATGTTGGCAAGGTCATCTATGATTTGATTAGAAATGCCTTGACCATAAATAAGAACGATGTGTTTCATTTTCCCTTGACGATAACAGAATTTTGCAAACAAGATTGAGTTCCTATAATAGGTTTTGGGCTGAGCGTTCGTCCTGACAAGACTATCACTGATGAATGCATAGATAGCACCAAACAAGTGCAAGGCTATGTAGATTTAGAGGATGAGAGAGAGAGAGAGAGATAAATGAGGTACTCATAAGAGATACAGCTCAAAAAAGACGAATACGAGTAGAAATTAGAAGAGTTTTGGAAGAAATGCATGCTGCTACGTATAATGAGAGGATGAACCAGAGTTCAGAACAATATGCTGAAGATTACATTGGCATGTACACGGATGAGATAAAGATGGCCATAATGGGGTCAATTCTGCATAATCAAATGCAAACTCTGAGGAATCGAGAGTATATGTTTCAAAACCAACATGAAATTGCAAGGAGCTTGCATGGTTTTGAACAAATAATGACCAGAAGAATGCAAAGAAGAGGAACAAACATTCCAATATCATATACCCAAGTGAGATTACCAAATGAGGGAGTTTTTTCAAATAAAACTCTGGAGGTTGTAGTAGACTACGGACTTTTTGATCCGGCAGCAAGCTATCAATCTCATCAAAATGAGCAAGGGGATGGTGGTGATGATGTGACTTCTGGATGGCGCTTTTGATCTATTTTCTTCTATGATTTATTTATCTTTGAGTGATCTTATTTGAGGTCTTATTCTGCAATATGATATTGTGATATGTTATGTGATTATGTGATACTTTGGCTTGTACTTGCTTATGATTGAGATGATTATGTTGCATTAAGGCTATCGATGACACTTGAAATTTATGTTTGTCATGTTTTCTTTGTTTATTGAAATTCATTCTTATGATAATTTGTTCATTCATTATTATTCTTATATTTAGTTCGTTTATGCTTCAGGAGTATATTTGTTTTATTGGAAACCCAACTTAATTTTTAATCCTTAACGACAAGGTTTGGAATGAGTTTGAGGGTATTTAGGTAAAGTGGAGAATAAAGAAGCGAAGTATGGAAGACTCGAGACGTAGAATCTATTTATTCAATGTTCAAAGTTGACTAAAATTTTTCAGATTTTTGAAGATACATGTATTATTTCTTCATTTAATTTATTTAGGAAAATATATGAATTGAATACAATTTGGATTTGAATAGAAGTGATATTTTAATTACCCATGAAAATAGAAAAGTCTATGATAGAAAGGAGTTATTATACCATATTTGACTTAACCTAGATTGTGTATACACTAGAAGAGTTTAGAGGGATTGATTACTTTATGTTAGATATTATAATGGATAGAAAATTGAAACAAAAGTGCAATATCAACAAGATATGTTGCTAAAGGTTAATGCCACAATTAAGGGGAGAAATAGGAAATTAGTCGATAAACTTTACTTAGTTGAAAAGAATATTTCCTTAACTATAATGAAAATAAGAAGAGCTAATAATAGTTTTTAAAAGAAAAAATAAAGAGATCCACAGATTCTAAAGGAAATGGAGCAGGGAATCCAGTAGTGGGAAAAATCTGAGAAAGAATTCCTAAAAAAATAATAACGGTATCCAAATGAAATGGAGCAAGGAACCGTAGTAATAAAGAGAAGAAGAAAAAAGAATATAAAGAAAGAAAGTGATATATAGAAAAAAGGAAGGATGTTTATGGAAAACACTTCAAAATAAAAGAATTAGCTTGAGTGCTTATAGCTAAGTTGTGAGGACCCCAATTCCTACAACCCGGGGTCGCCCAGCCTCAACCATTGCTAAACCCCTTGATATAACCCAGCGAGTCTAGCGACGTTTTAATAATCCTTAACCTACGAAAATACTACAAGACAATCTACAAATAGACTATTGGGACATATAATACGTGCGAAATCAAAGTCTACTGAGTCTATTAGATGCAAAAATAAAGTAGAAGGTCTTACAAAAGATAAACCACTAACCTATGGGTTTCACAAAGTCTACCCATTATAACATCCCATGTTTATTACATAATGTCTCAAAATAAGTTAAATATAAATAGAATAACCATGCAAATGAGAAAAGAGCTTCTATACTATTACCTTGCTCTTTCCTCTATCCTGAGCAGTAGCAGAGGCACCTAGAATGGGAAATAGTGGGGTGAGCAATATTTCAACTGGCTCAGTAAAGTAGTAGCTTGTTTTACCCTAAATCATCCCACCAATACCTAATGCGTATTGACTAGCATGAACAAGGTTATCCACCAATTCCTTCTATCATTATGGGCATGAAAGGATAATATAAACAAGTATACTATATAATGCAAGATACAACGAAACAAAGCTCAAACAAGATAGTCAACAAGATAACAATCAATACATGAATGCCATAAAGTCAATGAAGTGGAAACCAGATATAAAGTGTGTCATGTGACAACCAACTGGCTTTAATGGTATCATATAAAACCCAACATCAACAGATTGGTGTATAAACAACCAATTGGCTTCAACGATATCAAATATCATTCGGCCTCAACAGATTGGTATTTAAGCATAGCGAAGGGAGATGACCAGTGGTCGTCGGTTCTCCAGTCCAAGATACCATTACAATTATTCATTCCAATCACATAAGTTCGACAGGCATTCATAAATAGAGAGCTTAAAGTACAAGATAAAGCGAAAAGAACATACTCAACTTGATTCCAATAAGATAACCATTCAGTATCATGGATTCTAGCATAACTAATAGCATGGCATGATTGAAGAAGATAAAGCAAACCCCACTTACCTATAGCGTTGCTTTCCTATCTAATTTCCTAAATCCCCGACAAGTCTGATGTGTCATCCTCAAAAGTCTACATTTGACATAAACTTAATAAGGTTTAAAACACTCTTAGGTAAGTTCATTAGGAGTTTTATACCATGAGTTGATTCTTACTAGGAGTTTATATTTGAACTTTTATTTGAGACGTCTACGATACCCGTGCCTTATAACACAATTTTAAATCAGTTAATGTCTTGATTTAAGTTGTTTATCAACTCCATGTTGTTTAGCTTTCCATAAGCTATCCAATAGTCGGTGGAACATTGAAAACAAAGTTCAGAAGAAGAAGTTATGGTCGTTTAAACATCGCATAAAAAATGAGAAAAATCTAAAAACTAATAACCAGGCAGTAACTGGCGCTGTAGGTGACGTCGTAGTATTTATGCCCACGGCGCCGATCGCCCTTTCGACAGAGTTCCAACAACCCTCGAAACTTCCCTTAACACCCCCAAAGTTCCCATAACCCAAAATTTAGGTATATGGTGTCCCCAAAACCCATTTTCAACCCATCACTTGTTATTGTACCAAAATATTAAGATTCCAACCCATTACTTGTTATTGTTCGAAAACCTTGAAAACTTCACAAATCATCAATAACTCATGTAAACTCAACCCCGTTTACCCTTTCAATATCCAAATACATTCAATGGTTGAAAACATGGGTTCAAACAACCATAAACTCGCATTCAAACCAAAGTCCAACAAGAAAAGCATGGGGTTAAAACATGAAAATAAACCCCACACCAATACATTAACCCATTGAGATGATGAAAACAACATTTGGTAGAGTAAATCCTTTGAAAAACAAGTTTGAAACCTTGGTCAATCATCAAATCCAAAAATACACATTTGATTCCTACAATTTGTCTAAGTTTAGCAAGTTAGGTTAGAGTTCTTATCTAGCTTGAGTGATTCTCAAGCTTGTGGGGAAAGTGTAGCTTGGGGTAGTCCCTCTCTCGCATCCAAACTTCATTTTCTCCACTCCTACAACTAAACCCTAGCCTCCTGTCTTATTTGTTAAGTTGCAAAAAAATGGCTACAACTAGTTATAGCTTTATATATATGGTCGTCCTTGAGATTTAGGGTTTGGTGACCAAATCCTAACCCCACATCTCATCTTGGCCTATTTTGTTCTAGGATAATCCTTTGTTCCAAAATGAGTCTATCCTTTTATGGTTTTACAAGAATTTCCATCACCCTTATCCTTATTCAAAAATTTATCTAATTTGACTAGTTAACTTACGCTAACTCCACCCCTTGGTCAACTTAGTAGTATATAATACACAGAAATAGGCATACCAACACACAATGTCATATATAATTATTTAATTATCCTAAATATGAATTTATTCTTAAATTCGGGGACGTGGGCATTATAACATTCCCAATTTTAGGAAGTTTTGTCCTCGAAACTAAAAATAAGTCATACCTTAAGATTCAAAGAGATTTGGGAAGTGCTCTGCTATATAATCCTCTCGCTCCCAAGTTAGCTCCTCATCTCTATAGAACTGCTACTGCACCTTAACTAGTGGGATCTCCTTGTTGCAAAGCATCTGAATCTTCCTGTCAAGATTCTGAATTAGCTGCTCATCATATGACACGTTTTCCCTCAAGTCAACTTGACACCAATCAATAGATGGCGTATGCTTAGTCAGCGTCTTCCGAAAAAAAAATACATGAAATATGTTTTAAACTCTCGCTAGTTGAGGTAGCAAAGCTAACTTGTAGGTAACCGAACATATTTGTTCGGTCACTTTAAATGGTTTGATGTACCTAGGAGCAAGCTTTTATTTCAGTCCAAACCTGTAATGACCCTTCATCTGCGAAACGTTAAGCAACGCATAGTTGTTATTCTTGATGTCAACATCCTGATGACCCTTATTAGCATACTTCTTCTATCTGTCTTATGTGGTTTGTATTTGTTACCTAATCTACTTAATCCTTTCAGTGTGATCCTACACAATCTCTAACCCTATCAACACTGTGTCTCCAACCTCTCCCCAATATACTAGAGACTTGCAAGGTCTTCCATAAAGTGCCTCGAATGGTGCCATACCAAGACTTGCTTGAAAATTGTTGTTGTATGCAAACGCGTATAATGGTAAGTACTCCTCCCAACTTCTAAAGAAATCCAATACACAAGCTCTGACCATATCCTCAAGAATATGGATAAGTCTCTCAATTTGGCCATCTGACTGAGGATGACATTTAGTGCTGAGATCAAGCCTAGTTCCCTTCTAGGTCTGTTAATCCTTCCAAAACTTGAAAGTAAATCATGGATCTCAATCCGAAACAATAGAAAATGAGACACCATATAGCCTCAAGATCTCATCAAGACATTTCTTGGTCAACTTGTCCACTAGATTACTCATGAAAATTGGAATGAAGTGTATAGACTTAGTCAAACGATCTACAATCACCCAAACCACACCATGTTTCTTCCTAATCATCGGTAACTCGATCACGAAATCCATGGCTATATGTTCCCACTTCCACTCTAGAATAGGTGGGGGTTGCAACATCCCTCCGGGCTTCTGATGATCCGCTTTCACTTATTACAATTCAAATTCCTAGATATACTTAGCAATATTCACCTTCATCCCTGGCCACCAATACATTCGTTTCATGTCATGGTACATCTTGGTGCTCCCTGGATGAATGGTATAGCGTGATTGATGAGCTTCTCGAAGTAAAACTTCTTGCAACTGTAAATGCAATGGAGTCCGTAACCTATTTTTAAACCACAATGCTCCATCTGACAAAAGCTTCTAATTTGGAAATTTTGCATTGTCGTCTTGTGATATGTACTTGCAATACTCTGAATCAATTCTCTGATAGTCTATAACTCTTGAAATAGCCTCTGGCTCTACTCTCATCTCAACTCGTACTGAGGAACCTGAAACATTAGGCTCTCTTAAAGCTAACTCATGTATACACATCACTGAGACCTCCTCGAGCAATCTATACTCCTTAGTCATCATCATACCCACATCTTTTATTTCGTTCTCAAAGCATCTTCCATAACATTCACCTTTCTAGCATGATACTAAAGTTTGAAGTCCAAGTTTTTCAAGAACTCGACCCAACATCTTTGTCGCATGTTCAACTCGCTCTATGTAAACAATTACTTCAAACTGTTATGATATGACAACACTATGAACTTCTCGCCATACAAGTAATTCATCCATAACTTCAAAGCAAACACAATTGCTGCTAACTCCAAATCATGAGTGGAGTAGTTCTTTTCATGTATCATCAGCTATCTCAAAGCATAAGTAATCATTTATCCTTCTTGCATCAAAACACATCCCAAACTGATCTTCAAAGCATCACTATAAAGAACCAATTTCTTCCCCACTTCTAGAAGTACTAATATAGGTACTGAAGTTAGCCTGTCTCATAATTCTTTGAAAGCACTCTTACATTCTTTCATCCACTTAAACTCCATATTTTTCTAAGTTAGCCTTGTCATTGGTACTATAATATTTAAGAAGTCCTTCATAAACCATTGGTAGTAACCTGTTAATCCCAGAAAACTTCTAATTTTCATCATTGTGGTGGGTTGTGGCCATTTCGTGATAACATTAACGTTAGCTAGATCTACATAAATCCATTCCGCATTCACTACATGGCCCAAAAATTGTACCTGGCCCAAGATTCACATTTTATAAAGTTAACATACAACTGGTGATCCTTCAAAGTCTGTAAAGTAACTCTGAGATATCTCTCGTGCTCTTCTTGATTCTTGGAATAAATCATGATGTCTTCGATGAAGACAATGATGAACTTATCAAGATAAGGCATGAAGACTCTATGTATGAGATTCATGAACACTGTTGGTGCATTGGTAAGTCCAAACAGCATCACTATGAACTCATAATGTATGTATCTCGTCTTGAAAATAGTCTTCTTAATGTCTCCCTCCCGTATTCTGAATTGGTGATATCCCGACCTCAAATCTATCTTCGAAAAGAGCTTTGTTCCTCGTAGTTGATTAAATAGGTCATTGATCCTTGGGAGTGGGTATTTGTTTCTGATGGTCACCAAATTCAAATATCGATAATTAATGCACATCTATAAACTACCATCCTTCTTCTTCACAAACAACACCGCTGCTCCCCAAGGCGACATGATTGGTTAATAAAACCTTTCTCCAACAATTCCTCTAACTGAGTCTTCAACTCGACTACCTTCTTGGGTTTCATCCTATTTGTGGTATAGAAATAAGTTTCATACCAAAAATAAGGTCAATAATAAAATCAATATCCCGGGGTGGAAGGACTTCAAGCAAGTATGAGGGAAACACGTCTAAGAATTCTCTAACCATTAAAATTTGGTCAAGTTTAACTCCATTATCATCGTCCTCCATGGCTGTCAAACTTATGAGAGTTTCCAACTCACTAACAGTTACTACCTTCCCATTGGTGGCAACTTGGTAAAGTGCGTGACTTATATATCTGAATGGTGGTATACCGAGAATTTGAAAGGTAACGATCTTGCAAAAATAGGCCATACTGGCATGGTAAGCTGCTAACCAATCCATCCCTAACAAGACATAGTACATTAAGTATTTTAAGACTCGCAAACATGTGATAAAACGCGATTCCTAATTTTAATGACATGCCCTTCGCACACCATGTTAGGATATACTTTATCACTAGTGGTTGTACTGAAGATCAAAATGGTACTATCTATAATCGGTTTCATTCCTAGCTTATCGACCATCTTACCAGGTAAAAATGAAATAGTAGAATCGAAATCAAAAAAAGATATGCATGCATAAACCATACCTGCAACCAACTATCGAGTGGCCCTCGCATCTGGTTTTGTAATATCATACACTAGTCCTTTGACTGGCTGAATAATGCTAGCTGTGGACCTTGCTTGTTTGTTAAGACACCATGCCTTGACATGTCCTGCCTGTTCGTATCCATAACACACACCCATAGGTCTCTAAAATATCGCAGATGATTATGCCATTGATTTACTTGGCCTTGACTAATTATGAGTATTCTCTAATTGTTGTGGTGAAAGTGGCAGTTTAAACCCCGAACCATGAGTAATCGAGGGGCAGGGGTATGAATAGTTCCTACTGAACTGTGCGGTGCCCTCGACGTCGCACCAAAACGAGTGAAACTGTCAGAATTTTCCTTATTCTTGCTTTCCTTATGCCCATCTAATAACTATCTCCAGACCTGCTCCTATTGACTCCCCTATAGCCATCCCTACTCATTGCTCATTATGGTGGCATAGCCTCCCTATCCATGTTGATCTGATATGCTGTGACGACCCTTCTCAAATTAGGGCACTTTCTATTCAAATTATAGTCTCACCATATAGGATCCAATAAGGAATTAGTTAGCCTTTTCGACAACATTATTACTTACCAATTATTTAGTTTTCAAACAGATATAAACATATACCTATCCTATGTAAATTCATAAATTAGAGTTAATTAAAATTTACTAACTTAAAAGTTATGCAATGGAAGTCTTAACAAATTAACTAGAGGAAGCTTATAAACATGTAACCTAACCTTTGTGGAAAAGCTAGGAATTAAAGATCACATGCATATACATAATGAAACGGTGATATATAACATCATGTGTCTGGTCAAGGTACCTATCACTCAGCCCATAACAAACAACCCCTAAAATAATATCCTATACATATTAAATTATACATCAAGAATCAAACCTATAAAATATGGTGTAGCAGTGCTCCTCTGGCTCAGAGGTAGTCGCCGATCTTCTCTTTGCCTAGCCTGCTACTCAATGGATCTGCCCCCACCATCACAAACTAGATGGTGAGTACATGAAAAGAGAAAGTAATATTGAGAGACATTTGTTCACATTCCCAATTATACAACAAGTATCAAAAAGCATAAAAATAATTGCAACTATGATGAAAGAATAGCATGCAAAGAGATACTTTAGTTAAACAAAATGAAACTGACACTAGGCTAAGTAGTAATGATCTAAGGCCGATCGGTCGTAATCTTCATTACATCAGCCTTTCCACTATATATGGATGGAGTTGTGCTCTACATCTCTGTGAAGGTTGAACTTAAACGGTACAATATGCCTTTATAATTATCCAAAATGTCAGTCATTAGGATGTATACTTGCCAACAACCCCGAGTCTTACAACTCGTGAAGTAACCCAAGTTATGCTTGCCAACAACCCCGAGTCACATACCCCGTGTGTTGTGCAAGATAGTAGAGAAATCCCGGTCACCTTGGAAAGTCTAGTGACCCCTGTATGTCAAATAGATTTCTATCATAAAATGACCCAGATACAAGAACCGCTTTCATATTCAAAGAACCACACGGAATTGGAATCCAACAAATATAATTGCATAACTAATGCACAAAAATATAGATTCACAACACCATATAGAAACTACTTAATAGCATGCTATTTCACTGACCACCGGTAATAACAGTCAATAATGACATAGGACATGAATTGGAGTCAATGAAATCATTTTATCAACAAACTATGCCATGAAACAACCTCATGTAATGAAAATGAACAATAAGTCATAGCACATGAATTACAAAAGAAATTCAGTCCAAATGACTGAAAATGAACATATGAATAGGAATGAAATGTAAAGAAATCTCTCAATCAGTTTACTTACATACCACGTAATTTCCTATGCTACTTCAGCCTCTCAAAGCCTCAAAACTCATGTTTGAGCTCCCAAAACAATTATGTAGGTTCCTGACATCACATTATATGTTTTTGAGTGTGTTTGGACCTTTACCTAGCATGTTAGACTCATTTATAGTGTTTAAGGACTTCTTGAGACTTGCTAGTTTTTCTACTGCCACAGCATGTATCGTGTTAATGAGTGTAGCGCGTTAATGACCAACGTAACACGCAACCTATCCTACATAGCTCACTATGTGTTGCAGAACCTAAAACTCTGCAATCAGAATTTTGAGTTTTCTCAACACATAGGCTATGTTGATGCCTTGGGAACCCTCATACATACCTTTGGAGTTCCAAGACATCATTTACAACATAAAACAGCAACCAACAATTATCAAATTCATTAATTCATTGAATTAAACTAAGCTAAGGGAGTGGAGAAGTTACCTAGCTTGTTAAAACCAGCTGAACTTGATCTTCTTCTTCACTAAACTATTGATTCCTAGTGTTCTTCTCCTTCTCCATTTGTTCATCACTCCAGCAATTGCTTCATGATAAAGAAATGGGAATGAGAGAGTGTGAAGTGTTTGAGTTTATCATAAGTTTATATATTTGAATTGGATATGGTTGAATGATAGCCCTTGATCATTTGTGCATACATATCTCGAGACTTAACTAGTGGACCTTTTACTAACACATGTCCAACTAGTTCATGCTTAAGTGACACCAAACAATAACTTAATTGGTGTTGAAGAATGTCAACTCTGTCTCGAGACATATTAAGTGGCTTATGTTTTAACTTACTAAATTTGGTATTTTAATACCAAATCAACCATAGCCCATTTAATTCACTTATAAAACCAACATAAAGCTTATACCAACTCACCACATTGCTCTCTAACTCGGTCCAACGCTGGTATGCATATCGAGGCGCGTCTCCGCTCATGCCTCGACACATATACGTAAGTAGAAATGATTTAGTAGTCTACACATATACAATACACTAGGCATATATACCCTCGGCCACCTAGCCTCAGTGATGACATGTATTTCGCTGCGGGTCCCACATCACGCGTCATTTGATCCTGATTAACAAATTAAACTAAGATCAGAAATTTGGGCCGTGACAATTCTTCCTAACTAATGGAAATTTCGTCCACGAAATTAAACTTAACATAGAGTTATACCTGACTCGAAGAGATACGGAAACCTATCTCTCATATAGTCTTCCCGTTCCCAAATGAGTTCTGAGTCTTCATGAAACCACTATTTTACTAACACTTTCAGGATAGACTTGCCTCTTAATTGCTATACCCTTTTGTCTAGGATTTGTATTGGCTACTCTTCATATGATATATCCTCACTCAAGTCAATCCGACTCAACTCTACTATCGATCTCTCACCTGCCTTCGAATTGGATAGTTGAAGCATAGAAATATGATACACTGGATGAATCCCGACATCTGTAGAGGTAAATCCAGCTCATAAGCAACCTTTCCAACCCGTTTCTTGATCTTGAAAGGCCTGATAAATCGCGGTGCTAACTTTCCTTTCAAATGAAATCTATGAAGACCCTTACGAGGAGAAACCTTTAGATAAACTAAATCTCCCTAGTCATACGTGAGATCGCTGTGATACATGTCAGCATACTTCTTTTGCCTCTCCTGGGCTCCTTTAATCCTCTAGCAGATCTTTCGTACCTTTTCTTTGTAATCGACAACAGTTTTAGGCCCTAAAATGTCTCGGTCTTTTGGCTCAGCCCAACAAGATGGTGAGCGACATGGTCTACCATGTAATGCCTTAAATGGCGTCATTTCAATGGTAGCCTGATAACTGTTGTTGTATGCAAAGTTACACAATAGTAGGTACTTCTCCTATGATTCGCCAAACTCAAGTACACAAGTCCTGAGCATATCCTCGAGAGTCTGAATCAACCTCCCAGTCTACCCATCGGTTTGAGGGTGAAAGGTTGTGTTAAACTATAAGTGCATACCATATTGCTCCTACATACTCCACCACATCTTGGACGTATACATAGCACCTATATCTGACGCAATAGTCAATGGTACCCTATGTAGCCTAATAATCTCTCTCGAACAACACACTCAACTGGTCAAATATTTAATGAGCTTCAACTGGTATGAAATGTGCAAATTTCATCAATCTATCCACAATCACCCAAATGGAATCGTGTCGACGGACAGTCCTCGGCAATCCTCTAACAAATTCCATGGAAATATCTTCCCACTTCCATCGTGGAATGGGAAGCGGCTGCAACAATCCTCCAGCTCTACGATGCTCTGCCTTCACCTGTTGGCAGATCCCACAGTTCTTGATAAACTCCAATACGTCCACTATAATCCCAAGCCACTAAAAATCTCTCTTCATGTCATGGTATATCTTGGTCCTTCTTGGATGAACAGTGAACCGAGAACTGTGTGATTCTTGAAGAATCTCATCTCTCAGCTCTGCCACTGCAGGTATCCACAATCTGCCTCTAAATCTGAGACATTGATCCACCGTCTCCATCCAGTCAGTACAATTAGTACTCTAGGCCAACTCACTGAATCTCGAGTATAGAATGTTGGCTTTCTGACCCTTTGACACTCTTTGAATAGACACTGTCTGAAGCCTCTTCTATGCACAAATCATCACTCGAGTGTCGGTAGGAATATCTAACTAAGTCATCATCGCCGCTGCCTCGAGTAGTCCATACTCGTGTGTCATATGGCATCTAACAATCTCGGCGTCTCCCGTTGGTATTCTACTCAGTGCATCTGCAACTACATTAGCTTTTCTTGGATGATATTCCAGAGAAAAGTCGTAGTCCTTCAAAAATTCCAACCATCAACGTTGTCTCGTGTTCAACTCTTCCTATGTGAAGAGGTATTTCAAACTCTTATTATCAATATAAAGTGTGAACCTCTCTCCATACAGATGATGTCTCCATATCTTCAGAGCAAACACTGCCACTATCAACTCTATGTCATGAGTTAGATAGTTCTTCTCATGTATCTTCAGCTATCTTGATGCATTGGCCATTGTGTTTCTATCCTGCATCAACACACAACATAGACCCGTATAGCATCTGTGTATATAAGGAACCCCTATTCAGCCTCTGGCAATATCAGCACTGGTGCAATAGCCAACAATCTCTTCAATTGAGTAAATGTTTTCTCTCATTCCTTAGACCAATAAAACCTAACGTCTTTTTATATCAATTTGGTCATCGGTGAAGCGATCTTCGAAGAATCATTCATGAACCTTCGGTAATATCTTGCTAACCCCAGAAAACTCCTAATCTCTATAACTGACGTTTGGGCTGGCTAATCCATAATAGCCGGAATCTTGGCTGGATCTACAGCAATGCCTGTTGCTCCAACAACATGTCCCAAAAATTTGACCTCTGACAACCAAAATTCAAACTTACTGAATTTGGCATAAAGTCTATGCTCCTTCAAAGTCTGAAACCTCTCCCTGAGGTGCTGCTCGTGATCTTCTCGAGTCCTCAAGTAAATTAATATATCATTAATGAAAACAATCACGAAATGGTCAAGAAATGGTTTCATCACCCGGTGCATTAGATTCATAAACATGGCAGGAACATTAGTCAAACTAAACGGCATAACTGTAAATTGATAGTGTCCATATCTCGTACTGAATGTTGTCTTAGACCTATCCTCATCCCTGATCCTATCTTGATGATACCCTGCACGCAGGTCTATCTTGGAGAAATATTGCGCATCTTTCAGCTAATCAAATAAATCATCAATTCGTTGTAAGGGATACTTGTTTTTGACTGTAACCTTGTTCAACTATCTATAATCGATACACAGTCTCAAAGTACCATCCTTCTTCTTCATAAATAGGACTGGTGCTCCCCATGGTGACATAGAAGGTGTGATGAATCCCTTCTCTCCCAAATCCTGCAAATGATTCCTCATCTCCTCCGAATCTCGTGGAGCCATGCAGTACGGTGGTATAGAAATCAGTTTAGTGCCTGGTACCAACTTAATAAGGAAATATATTTCTCTCAATGGTGGTAAACCAGGTAAGTCTTTCTGAAACACATCTGAAAACTCACACATAATCGGTATCTTCGCTAGTCTAGGTCCCTGACTCTATACTATGGTGTATAACAACACCAAAGTCTCCATCTTTCCACTAGTTACAAGTCGACCTCGAGTGCCATCGGCTCTCGGTATACTACCTCTATACGTAAACATCGGACGCCCAGGGATCTCAAATAAAACTGCCTTACTAAAACAGTTGATATGAGCATGATATGCTGCTAGCCAATCCTTCCCTAACAACGCGTTGAAGTGTAAGAACTCGAGCACACTGAAGTCTGCAGGTAATTCTACCTCACCTATATTTATCGAACATTTCTCAATATGACAATTAGGGTAAACTCTATCCCCAACTGTAGTACTCAAAATCAAATCTATGCTAACTCTAACCGGTGTCAACCCTAAGATGCCTAACATGCGACCAGCAATGAAAGATACAATAGAAATTGAATCAAACAAAACATATGACTCTCTACTACAAATGGAAAACATACCCTCAATGAGTCTCTGTGTGGCATCTGCATCAGGTTGTATAACCATATGTATGCCATCTCGACTCTGCAGTGGAATCACGGCCGCTGGTCGTGGACAATCTTGAATCACATGTCCTACCTGACCACACCTATAACATGAGGTCCACGCTGACCCTGAACCTGATCCTGAGCATGTACCTGTCTCTACACCTGTCTAAAACTATCTCGTCCTCTACCCCTACCTCTACCTCGGCCTCTACCACCCTGTTGTTGTTGACGTGGTGCTGGTGGTGTTGGTAGAGCATGCAAAGTAGTAGTAATAGTAGGAGCTGGCAATGCAGATCTAACTGGTAGTAGTAAGGGAGGTCTACCAACAATGGTCTGCAAAGGCGTAGGAGATGATACATATGGTACAACTGTTGTAGATATCCCTACACCTTGGAAACTTTTATCCTATCTCCTCGGTCCTTCACCCCTTTATCTCCTCCTCTCATACTCCACAACCTGATCAGGTGTCAACGCTGGTACTAATTGTGTCTTATCGACAACTCTACCCAGATAATAAGTCTCGTGAGAGAGTGCACGCTTGTAAATCTCCCCCAATGTTCTGGCACCTGAACTTACCACATAAAATCCAATATCTGGCCTCAGTCCATCCCCAAAATGATACACATCATCATAATCCTCTTTCATTAAATCTCCGTCGAACTACCTCAGATAACCATATCTATCTCTATAGCTCATTACTGACTCTTCAACTCCCTGTCTCAGGTTCATGAACTCCTTCCTCAACCTCTTCATCATTGCAGGTGGGAAGTCTACTGATAAAACTTCCTCTTGAAGGTATCCCAAAACTCAAGCTCTCCCTCGGAAGCTATCGTCGCACGCCACCAAACATCGGTGTTTCATTGTAGAGTGTATGATGAAATCTCTGCTCGGAGTTTATCCTCAATCCTCTAGACTCCATGTAACTTCTCCTAAGAAAAAACCTACTTCTCAATCTTCTCAAAGTTTCGCTGACCATAAAAGTAGATTAGCTTCAATCTGATGAAATCCTTCACCAACTGAACATCTATTGACGAGCTAGAAGATGGAGGAGTAAAAGACAGTGTAAAAACTGTCTCTAGGGCTGGAGCTGCTATATCTGGTACACTCTGCACTACTGACACTGCTGTCGATAAGTGGATGTAGTCGTAGTAGTAGGGACTGGTGTTTGTGCTGGCGGAGTGAAACGTGCAGTCATCATAGCGATGAACTCCGCTAATTGTTGTTCCTAAGCAGCTACTCGATCAGATAGCCTCTGAAAGTCGTCAGTTGATGGTATAGAAAGGCTGGGTGCCACTCCCACCTGCATCACTGCTATTGCGTAAATCCGTCATCGGTGTCTTCAAGTTGATATCGATCGCGAATCAGCTATTACGTAGATAACGCGTATATGCATATAAAACAAAATTAACATGTACATATAAGATATCCCCAACTCACTTTCACTCACTTCCCAACTAATGATTTCTAGGCAAGGATCATCTAGTTTTCCACAACTAAGATTTATATTTTCTAATTTTAAATATTTATTTGTTACTTATTGGAAAAAGCTGAGTCTTTGGCTACGCACTATAGCTTTGGTACCACCTTATGGAATGACTATTTTCCACAATCTTAATGTTGATAAACTTAGGTTCTATAACGTAGGTTTTTATAAACATAGGCTTTGATACCAACTGTGACGACGCATTCTCAAATTAGGGCATCGCCCGACCTAATCCCATCGTTAAGCCCTAGTCTTACCATATAGGACCTAACAAAGAATTAGTCAGCCTTTTCAAAAACTTTATTACTTACCAATTATAAGTTTTCAAACAGATATTAACATATAACTATCATATATAAATTCATGAGTTAATTAAAATTTACTAACTTTAAAGTTATTCAACGGAAGTCTTAACAAATTAACTAGAGGAAGCTTATAAACATGTAACCTAACCTTTGTGGAAAAGCTAGGAATTAAAGATCACATGCATATACATAATGAAACGGTGATATATAACATCATGTGTCTGGTCAAGGTACCTATCACTCAGCCCATTATTGGGGTATGCGCCCTAGGCCAATTTTGTAAACGTTATTTAACTATTATAAGTAGATGCATGTTTCTTTTATAATAATATCCATAGATAATTATTGTAATATTCTAAATGTCCCGAGTCAATTATTATTGTGGGAACAATAATAAATTAAGACTAGTATGAGTCTTGATTGATAATTTGTGATGATTATGTGTATACAGATACGGATCAAGATAATGGGTATCTATTGGGAACAGATCCTGGACTGACCCGCTATGAAACACTACAAGGTCAATGTCATAAGTGATTCTCATGAAAGTTATATCATTTAGTCCATTGACTTGAGATCACCAGAGACTCCAACATTAGGAGCACAATGATTTGATACAATCAAACGTTGTCTTAACCAGATGATTATAAAGATTATGATTGGTCATTGTTCGTCTAATGTGTAAATGTTGTGTGATCAAGATGGAATTTGTCCCTCTCTTTTAGAGAGAGATATCTATTGGGCCCCTTGATAAGTTAGACTAATAAATGGTCATGTTTAGTGAATTGATTGGATCAATTTCACTTGACAATTTCAGTCTACTCGGAGATCGAGACTAGTAGATTGAACTATAAGAGTGACATTCCATGTCTTATGTTCAATTAAAAGATATCACCTGACAAAGGGATATGATATACACTGTCTATTAGGTTGTATCGATTTATTGATCTTCATGCTACTTGGGTAGTCATAATGCCTTGCTAGAGACCGCTTATGACTTGTATACCAAAATGGTTTTGATTCACTGCCAAAGTTGTATGAACCTATTGGGTCGCACACAAAGAACGGATTTGCGCGATTTAATATTATTTGGGTAAATGAATTATATTTGATAAAATTCATTTTGAAGATTCTCATTAAATGTCATAGTTTGACTAGGATTCAAGATTCTCTTACATTTATAGAGTGACTAGAAATTTTGTCTCTTAGTAAATCATATTTTGAATAGGACTCTAATTGGGATTATAGTATGACTTTAATTCTTATTTGAGTTTTAGATAAATTACAACTCTTATTGGATTAGTAATTGTAGATTCTCTATGACTCTATCATTTTTAGAGTTAGACTTTATCTAGGACTCTATTTGGAGTGTGACTAGGAGATGGAGTTCTTTTACAACTAGACCTAGTGTACTATAAATAAGATATTAGGGTCACAGTTGTGAATTGGTTTTTCTCGGTAGAGAATTCCCGAGATAGATTTTTCCTAGAGGATTTTTGTGAGAATTTTAGTCATAGGATTTTTTGGGCTAGCACTCCGGATTGTGATCGTCCGTTCGAGTGTGGATTTCTGATAGAGGACGTTCGTCTTTGGCAAAGTCTTAAAGGAATCGATCAATGTGAAACAAGGCAGTCATGGAGTTACTCTTGATAAGGTGTGATTTTTTTATTGGCACATCAATTTAATGGAATCAATAGGATCTTGATTCGGGGATGTTCGAAAAAGGTTTCGAAAAATTCCGCTGCGCATGATCCCCAACACCCAATACCCATAATATATAATCCCCTAAATAATATCATATACATATTAAAATAATACATCAAAAATCAAGCCGACAAAATCTAGTGTAGCAGTGCACCTCTGGCTCAATGGTAGTCATCGATCTTCTCTTTTCCTGGCCTGCTACTCGATGGATCTGCACCCACCATCACAAACTAGACGATGAGTAAATAAAAAAAGAAAGTAATACTGAGGGACATTTGTTCACATTCCCAATTATACAACAAGTATCAAAAAGGATAAAAATAATAGCAACTATGATGAAAGAATATCATGCAAAGAGATACTTTAGTTAAACAAAATAAAACTGACACTAGGTTAAGTAGTAATGATCTAGGGCCGATCGGTTGTGATCTTCATCACATCAGCCTTTCCACTATATAAGGATGGAGCTGTGATATACAACTCTATGAAGGTCGTACTTACACGATACAATACGCCTTTATAATTATCCAAAATGTCAGTCCTGGAAAGTATACTTGCCAACAACCCTGAGTCTTACAACTCGTGAAGCCACCCAAGTTATGCTTGCCAACAACCCCAAGTCCTATACCCCATGTGTTACGCAAGATATTGAAAAAATCCCGATCACCCAGGAAAGTCTAGTGACCACCATATGTCGGACGGATTTCTATCATAAAATGACCCTAGATACAAGAACCACTTTCATATTCAAAAAACAAGGAATTGGAATCCAACAAATACAATTGCATAACTAATGCACAAAAATATAGGTTCACAACACCATATAGAAACTACCTAATGGCATGCTATTTCACTGACCACTAGTAATAACAGTTAATAATGACATTACACATGAATTAGAGTCAATGAAATCATTTTATCAACAAACTATGCCATGAAACAACCTCATGTAATGAGAATGAACAATAAGTCATAGCACATGAATTACAAAAGAAATTCAATCCGAATGAACATATGAATAAGAATGAAATGTAATGAAATCTCTCATTCAGTTTACTTACATACCACGTAATTTCCAATGCTATTTCGGCCTCTCAAAGCCTCAAAACTCATGTTTGAGCTCCCAAAACAATTACGTAGGTTCCTGACATCACATTATATGTTTTTGAGTGTGTTTGGACCTTTACCTAGCATGTTAGACTCATTTTATAGTGTTTAAGGACTTTTTGAGACTCGCTGGTTTTTCTGCTGTGATAGCATGTAGCGTGTTAATGACCCTGTGTAGCGCGCTAATGACCAACATAGCGCGCTACCTATCCTGCATAACGCGCTATATGTTGCAGAACCCAGAATTCTGCAATCAGAATTCCCAATTTTCTCAACACATAGGCTATGTTGATGCCTTGGGAACCCTAGTACACACCTCTAGAGTTCCAAGACACCATTTATAACATAAAACAGCAACCAACAATCATTAAATTCATTAATTCATTAATTCATTGAATTGAACTAAGCTAAGTGAGTAGAGAAGTTACCTAGCTTGTTAAAACCAGCTGAACTTGATCTTCTTCTTCACCAAACCACTGATTCCTAGTGTTCTTCTCCTTTTCCAGCAGTTCTTCACTCCAGCAAAACCCTTGTTTCACAATGAAGAAATGGGAATGAGAGAGTGTGAGGTGTTTAAGTTGATCATAAGTTTATATAGTTGAATTAGATATGGTTGAATGATAGCCCTTGATCATTTGTACATAAGTATCTCGAGACCTAACTAGTGGACCTCCTACGAACACATGTCCTACTAGTTCATGCTTAAGTGACACCAAACAATAACTTAATTGGTGTAGAAGCATGCCAACTTGTGTCTCGAGACATATCAAGTGGCTTATGTTTTAACTTACTAACTTTGGTATTTTAGTACCAAATCAACCATAACCCATTTAATTCACTTATAAAACCAACATAAAGCTTATACCAACTCACCACATTGGTCTCTAACTCGGTCCCATGCCAGTATGCATATCAAGGTGCATCTCCGCTTATGCCTCGACACCTATATTTAAGTAGAAATGACTTAGTAGTCTACACATATACAATACACTAGGCATACATCACCACAAATATAACATTTACCTCGGCCACCTAGCCTTAGTAATGACACGTATCTCACTGCAGGTCATATGTCACGGGTTATTTGATCATGATTAACAAATTAAACTTAGATTAGAAATTTGGGCAGTGATATATGCTGCCTCTTAATGCTATGCAAAAATAATTGCCCTAACATAAGTCTCCGACATAGAGGGTGACATTCGAGTCCTAAGGTGCTCATCTAGTCCATCAATGAATCTAATGACCCTCTCCTTCATGGTAGCCACATAATCTGGAGCAAAATCTAACAAGTCGTTATATTCTGACTCATATTCCCGTAGTGGTTTGCCTTCATGCATTAAGTTAAGAAACTGGCGCCTCTTAGCATATTTGACCACCTTTGGAAAATACTGCTCATAAAACAAATTCTTGAACCTTGACCATGCGTCAATCGATCCCTCGATCCTCTTCACTAACTTCCACCAATTATATGCCTTCTTTTCCAGGAGATATGAAGCAAGGAAAACCATAGTGGGACTATCGATCTTCAGAACTTCTTATCTCTTCTCCACGCAAATGATCTAATGTTCAGCCTCATTCACCTCTCCATCCCCATAGAAATGTAGTACGTCGTACTTCATAAACAAAATCTTTTTCTTAAGCATCCTCAAGGTTTCTGCGTCTGCTGGTAACGTTGGTGGTAACAGTTTTAGTGCTACGGGATTCTTATCTACCCTAATCACTGATTGTGTTGCATCATTTTCCTTATTTCCAACCTCTAGAATGGCTCCTAAACCAACTCTCGTAACAGGTGGTTGCATCTACGGAACTACCTATGGTTGTGGCAGCGGTGGCATCAGCGGTGGTGCCACTTGTGTTCTTTGTCCCCTAATAGCATCCATTATTTCAGTCATCTTGCGTTCCTATGCTGCAGACATATCCTCAAGTGTCTTGTGATGATTCTCAGTCATTTCAGCCATCTTGTTGTCCATCTGAGCATGCCACTATCCATAATTAGTCCCATATGCACCCCTAGCATTCCTCAAGCCATAGGAACTTCCACCTCGAGACTCATTATGCACTGTAAGCAGTTCAAGGAAGTTAGTTCCATAACTTTACATAGGATACAAGACGAATGAACAACATATCTAACAATATAGATATCATATACACAAGAAAATAGCATCATAACATATACTTGTTCATTTTAAATCCCATTCCCACCTTACGTTTGGCTGCTTATGCATAATAAGTCAATGCAAACCATAAGCCAATGCAAATGATTCCATTACTTAACAATTACCAACCTTTCCTAAGTTCAACAACTTACTATCCTTAAGGTGACTTAAGTTAGATACTATTTGTGACTTTTTTAACTGAGTTTAATTCCCAATTTTAGGATTGGACTACACTTTTCTCTCTAAGCTCCATTACCTAAGGTCAGGATATCAACTGTGATCTTTCCTAGGTACTAATGCCTGGACTGGATACTAATTGTTGTCGTTCCACACTTTGTTTCTAGGTTCTCTTAACTTAAACTGTGATACCAACTGTGACGACCCCAATTCCTACAACCCGAGGTCCCCCGGCCTAAACCATCGCCAAACCCAAACCCCTTGATACAGCCCAGCGAGTCGGTGTTGATTTAGTAAGCCTTAACCTACGGAAATACTATAAGACAATATACAAATAGACTACTAAGACATATAATAAGTGCGAATCAAATTCTACTGAGTTTATAAGGTGTGGAGATAAAATAGAAGGTCTTATAAAAGATAAACCGCATACCTATAGGTTTCACAAAGTATACCCATGATGAAATCCTCTGTTTATTACATAATGTCTCAAAGTCAATTAAATATAAATAAAACAAGCTTGCAAACGAGAAAAGAGCTTTTATGTTATGACTTTACTCTTTCCTCTATCGTGAGCAACAACTAAAGTACCTAAAGGGGGAAAATAGTGTGGTGAGCAATATATCAACGGGCTAAGTACAACAAAAGAATGATTTACCCTTAATCATCCAAGTAATACTTAATGCATAATGACTAGCATGAACAAGGATATTCACCAATTCCTACTATCATTCCGAGCATGAAAGGATAATATAAACAAGCATAATATATAATGCAAGTACAACGAAACAAACCCCGAACAAGATAGTCAACAAGATAACAATGAATACATGGATTTTTGGGGCATGTGCTCTAGGTCAATCTACAAACATTGTTTATCTTATAATTTTACCTAAGAAATTTGAGGTTTTCATTTGTTGTTTTCTTATAAATGATTGTATGTTTTATAGTAAGATCCATGGGTATTTGTTGAAAATCGTAAATGTCCCTAGTCGGTCATTATACTGGGAACTATAATGAATTAAGACTAGTGTGAATCTTGATTGATGGTTATGTGATGATCATGCGTATAAGGATACGAATCAAGATTATGAGTACTAGTCAGGAAACAAGGAACTAGACCGACCCGTTATGAGAACACCACATGGATTAAGTCATAGGTGTTACTCATGATAGGTATATCATTTAGTCCTATAACTTGAGATTACAATACACTTCAATACTAGAAGCATGGTAATTTGACACAATCAAACATTGTCTTTAACCGGACGATTATAAATATTGTAATTAGTTACCATGTGAATAATATGTGAAAGTGTGTAATCAAGATATAATTTGTCCTTCTCATATAGAGACACATATTAATGGATCCCTCGATATGTTAGACTATTAAATGGACATGTCCAAGTGAATTGATATGATCAATGTCACTTGGATGTTTTCAGTCTACCTAAAGATCGAGACTGGTGCGATTGAACATTAAGGGTGACTTTCCATACCTTATGTTTAATCAAAGGATATCGTACCACAAAAGGATATGATATGTGTTATTTATTAAGTTGTATCGATTTTGATACTCATGCTACTTAGGTAGTCATAATGCCTTACTAGAGATTGCTTATGGCTTGTGTACCTAAATGGTTTTGGTTCACTGCCAACGTCGCATGAACCTATTGGATCGCATACAAGAATGGCATTGCATGATTTCAATTGGTCCAGAGTAATGAATTTTATTTGATAAATTCATGAAGTAGAAGTACTTACAATTTGTTATATGATAACTTATTAATAGAGGCATATGTGTACTTTGCTTAAACTGCCTAAATATAATAGTAGTATTATGAATAGGATTTTAAGTGATGATTTATCTACACATATAAATAGAGGCTGAAAGCCTAAAATGAAATCAGATTTTTGTTTTTTTCTATTTTCAAGTTCTCTGGACTTTGGGTATAGCATCTCCTATCCCGATTAGGGCGATGTACGACCTGAAACCCTAATTAAGCCCCGATACACGAGTCGGACTTAATTAAAGTAAAACTATATCCCAAACAAGATATCGTATATCGAATAAATAATTGAAAACGCAATGGAATTAAAAAGATTTTGGTAATATAAAGGATATACTAAATTCGGTATAAACCTCAGTCGTAAAACTATATCCCAACCCTATTTACAAAATATTAATTCAATACAATAAATAAATAGTAGGAAATCAATTTACCTAAGAGAATACTATAAACTCCTAATCTTCTCCATTCATGAGTCAAAGCGCACGTCATTAACCTGAAATGTTAATTGGGGAATGAGTGTTCCAACTTGTTCCATAAGTGATGCTCACAGACGTATCTGTTGGGTTTTTGAGGTTCATACGCAGTGGAAAATTCAAACCATATTTTAAAAAACCACAACAGGATCGAAAATAAGTTCCATTAAACTAAATATAAGAAAATAAAAACATACCTTATTCCGTGATTTCCTTTTGATTGTTCGATTTTCAAGACGTTCAAGTGTGCCTCCTCTATCAAAAATCCACACGAACAGTGACCACAATTTGGAGTGCTAACCCCAAGAGATATTGAAAATAATTTTTCTTTCTCTCCCTAAATCCAGAGAACTCGAAAATTGTAAAACGAAAAATTTTATTTCATTTTTAGGGTTCTACCCGTTATTTATATGAATAGATAAGCCATCACTTAAAATCCTATTCATAATACAACTATTGTATTTAGGCAGTTTAAGCAAATTACACATACACCCCTATTAATAAGTTATCATATAACAAATCGAAAGGGCTTTTATGTCATGAATTTTATCATATAAAATTCATTACTCTGGACCAATTGAAATTGTGCAAAGTCATTCTTTGTGTGCCACCCAATAGGTTCATGCGACGTTGGCAGTGAACCAAAAACTATTTTAGTACACAAGTCATTAGCGGTCTCTAGCAAGGCATTATGACTACCTAAGTAGCATGAATATCAACATCGATACAATCTAATTAATAACGTATATCATATCCTTTTTTCGTGCGATATCTTTGATTAAAGATAAGGCATGTAAAGTTACCCTTAATGTTCAATTGTACTAGTCTCGATCTTTAGGTAAACTGAAAAACATCCAAGTGACATTGAGCATATCAATTCACATGGACTTGGCCATTATCAGTCTATCTTATTGAGGGATCCACTGATATCTCTCTCTATACGAGAGTGAAAAATTATTTCTTGATTACACACCCTCACATATTATTCATACGGTAACCAATCATAATTTTTATAATTGTTCGATTAAAGAAAACATTTCATTGTGTCAAATTATCATGCTCCTAATATTGAAGTCTATGGTAATCTCAAGTCGAATGACTAAATGATATATCTATCATTAGTAACACCTATGACTTAATTCATGTAGTTTTCTCATAGCGGGTCAGTCTAGTACCTTATTTCCTAACAAGTACTCATGATCTTGATTTGTATCCCTATACGCATGATCATCACATAACCATCAATCAAGATTCACACTAGTCTTAATTCATTATAGTTCCAAGTATAATGACCAACTAGGGACATTTATGATATTTGAATAAATACCCATGGATTTTACTATAAGGTAAACATGCAATCACTTATAATAAAATAGCAATAAAACCTTTATTTTATTAACTAAAATTATAAGATAAACAATGTTTGTAGATTGACCTAGGGCGCATGCCCTAACAGTATCAATTATCAACTAATATAAAAGAATTAATGAATAGCAATATGAATTCTAAATGTATCTATTGAGGCATTCAAGTGATATAACAATAAATAACGGAATGCGAGCTCACAGGTAAATTGCAACTGTACTCGTGACTTGTATTTTCATTTCAAAATTGAGTTGTAAACTTTCGTTACCCTGAATTATAGTCCACAGAACCTCATACGTTGGTCGACATGTGATTTCAGTGGTGTATCCAAGCGTGACGTAGCTACCAACTCAAATAGGAAAACAACAATCAAGTACCTCAAGGTTGTTGAAGCGAAGGTGTCGGTAGCTACCAATCACATTCATCATCACTACAGTCTGATTCGCTCGTCGTACCTTTTTTCGAATACTTTCTCATAAAAACCAATTCAAGTCATAGTACATTGCCACATTCTAGTCCTAATGCTATATGAACTAATTATACTAATTATACTAATTATGTTGCAAAATCGACAAAAATACGAGTCCCACTTACCTGTGCCGAGCTTTTCAAATTTTTTTATCAATTTATATGAATCCCAAGATCCGTAAATCTTTCCCCATCGACCAAGAACCTTAAATAGATTGTTTGTCATTAATTCGAGTCCATACTCATAAATTAGAACTCTTAAATCGGTCATAATCTAAGTTAGAACACAGGTAGAAAGAAAAAAAGGCTCGAAACTCTATTTTCGTTTTAGAAACTACTTTGGTTTTTGGTATGCTCTGGATCGTTTTGGAGAGAAACAAAAAGGTTTGGTATTCTCTCAAGCTAGCACTTCAAATCTCGTGCATGTTAGGTGTGTGATTTCTGATAGAAGGCGTTAAATGCTCGTTTTGGTACTTGATAGAGATCGATCAACCTTCTGGAAAGGTATATTGCGATTGAGTATGATTAAGTTTTTCATGGTTTAAACGTTTTTAATGGAATTAGATTCGGATCCTCGTTGGGGTTTTTGTCAAAATTGTTTTGTAATCTCATTTAACGCGTATGAACCCCAAAACCCAACAAGGGTATCGAGCTCTTCGAGTTTGATTCCATTAAACTTATTGCATGTTTTCTTCTTGATATATACATGATATATGATTGAAAGCATGTTAATAGTTGATGTATATGTGATATACATAAGTTTTCTAGGAGATTTATTATCATGTTTTGTGTATATGATACATATATTCGTGATTTAATTGAAATTAGTTTCAGTACATGCTAGTAACCATGTTAGGTTAATTTGAATAATTTTAATGAATTGAGTTTAGGTAATTCTATGATCCATGACACCATTAGGTTCGATTGGGATAGTAGTTCATGATTCAATTACATGTTTGTGATTATTTGGATGAGGAATGAAATTGCAAATAATTAATTTTCGAAATTATTTATTTATAAATAATTAATTTTCGAAATTAATTATTTATCTTTATTATATCTATTTTGTTATGAAGTTTCTATTTGATAAAGATAGATAACAAATTAGAATATGAGATAAATATCAAGAATCTTGTTATTGGTGATATACTAGGATTCAAATATCTTAAATCCAAAATAAATTATTAATTTTCGAAATTATTTATTTATCTTGTTATATCTATTTTGTTATGAAGTTTCTATTTGATAAAGATAGATAACAAATTAGAATATGAGATAAATATCAAGAATCTTGTTATTGGTGATATACTAGGATTCAAATATCTTAAATCCAAAATAAATAATTAATTTTCGAAATTATTTATTTATCTTGTTATATCTATTTTGTTATGAAGTTTCTATTTGATAAAGATATATAACAAATTAGAATATGAGATAAATATCAAGAATCTTGTTATTGGTGATATAATAGGATTCAAATATCTTAAATCCAAAATAAATAATTAATTTTCGAAATTAATTATTTATCTTGTTATATCTATTTTGTTATGAAGTTTCTATTTGATAAAGATAGATAACAAATTAGAATATGAGATAAATATCAAGAATCTTGTTATTGGTGATATACTAGGATTCAAATATCTTAAATCCTAATTGGATTAGGATAAGATGATTAGTTAGATGTGGGCCCGGGTTAATTAAAATGTTTTAATTGACTTAATTTTTGATAAATTAAGGGGTTAATTTATGATAATAAAATCAGCTAAAATTATGAGTCCCACTTACCTCGTGCCGAGCTTTTCAAATTTATATGAATCCAAATGAATCCCAAGATCCGTAAATCTTTCCCCATCGACCAAGAACCTTAAATAGATTGTTTGTCATTAATTCGAGTCCATACTCATAAATTAGAACTCTTAAATCGGTCATAATCGAATTCAAAACCAATTTATTAAATTTTAGACTAATGTGACCATTTCATATTTTTTGAGGTAAAAACCTCGGTATAAAGTCTTGCCCAAAATTCAGAATTCTTTATTTTCATAACGATTGATTAATTTCTATTTATTTAATCAAAATATTATTTTTCGAGATTTTTTTTCTTATTTTTCTGGGAATTTTTTCTATTTTCCAACAATTTTCTCTTTTTTATTTTGGAAAAGGGTTTGTGCTATACTGGGCCAAACCGGGCTCAACCAAGCCGAACTGGCGCGGTTCACCTAACCCCTTCTTCCTCCTCATCTCTCTGCGTTGCATTTAACAGCAACAATTTTTTTTTTGAATAGCTGGGGTTAGGTTTGGCCCCAACCCCAAAGCTCTCTAAGTAGGGGAGACGACTCCCCTGCCTTCTCTAACCTTGGACGAATTGCTATGCAATTCGCCCGAGTCTCCCCTCTCCAACATCAACACACAACAACAATAACAAGAACAACAACAAAAATTAGCAAACAACACCACACAACAACAACTCACCTATCAATCTCCATCACCTCCTCGGTTTCGATCTCCTCTCCTTCTTTCACTATTTTTATTTTTTTCTTCTCTGATCGAAATCGATCTTGCACACAGTGAGGCGGCGATGTTGGTTGTTGAAATATATATTAGATTTCCTCGAGATTCGTATGCATGAATCTCGAGGCAAATCTAAAGATTTCTTTCTTTTAATTTATTTTTTGAAATTCCTTGTAATAGGTGTTACGTATCTCGAGGTCAATCTTGATGGCTATTTACTAGCCTAACACCTCCAACCGACTTACATGTAATCAAATATAAGTTTTTCTCGAGATTCGTACACACAAATCTCGAGGACGATTCAGAAACTGAATTTAAAATCACATTATTTTTCATTGATACATGATCACATGCATCTCGAGGCATGGATATTTTCTCCAACACCAAACTTCCTACATATTCACCTCCTCGATGCTCACGCTACACGTATCTCGAGGCGAATCCAATGTATACTTTAGTTTTATTTAAACCATAGGATTCATTTATATATTTATATATAACCTATATATATAAATATATATTTACCTATGTATTTTCGCGCCCGTAAATTCGTCGCATGCACTAACAACCACCCTCAAGCGTGCATACTATTATACATCCCACGCGTGTCACGTTCGACCTCGCGTGTCACTAGGCGCCCACCAATTATTATTTATTTATTTATTTATTTTCCAATACATATTTATATATCTAATATATATTTAAAAAATATATATACGCCTATAAATTCATGCATTCATAATTTTGTCGTGCGCCCAAACGAGTACACTCGGGTGTGCACGCTACCCCACGACTCATGTGCGTCACCCTTGACCCTCACACGGTATTAGGCGTCTCATTAATTTCTTACTTATTTAGTTATAGGTCAAATAATCCATTTAATCTCAATAAATACTAATACACGTCAAACAAACACTAAACGATACGCAAATTCATGCACACGCTAATCGAGACAAGTCGGGCTTAACCATGGGCCTAACTCGAGTTAGTTAGAAATTGAATTAACGTTAATCACCTACTTAAGGTTACTGGTCGTTACAGTTTCCTTAATTTAAGATAATTTCGTCCTCGAAATTAGAAGAAACATACAAGTTACCAATAGTTCCAAAGAGAAATAGAAATGGTTCTTCTATGTATAACTCTTTTTCCAAGTGATCTTTTCATTTTCATGGCACAACTACTTTACTATAATCTGAATCTACAAAGCCATTTCATAGATGAGACTTCAAAAGCACAACACAATTGTCTTTTGAATTCTCCAACGATCTATGTTGCTTGACTCTTCAACATCTTTTTCATTATTCAGTTGTAGTTATATATCACCTAGTCTGCCATACCTTCTCTATGTAGCTCTTTATCATTTCATTTTTTTACAAAAGCTATACCTTCAATCTTAGTTCTATACATCAACGTACAATAAGATTGAGCATATTCAGTTTTATCATTCAACGATGTAATCCACCTAACTACCTTTATTATCAGAGAGCTCACATAATGGAATCTATTTTTTTTGTTTGTTAAACATTATGAGACACAAGCTCCTTAGTCTTAAGAACCAGGAGTAGGTAGTAGCTCGATTTCGTCGTCAACACAAAGAAAAATATATTATACTAAGATTGAGAATTATTTTTGACTATATTAATAACTTCTTCCACCACTGGAAGCAAGTCTCGGATCTCTGTCCAGGGAATTAAAAATGAAAACACCATATCATCTCACATATCCAAATACATATATTTGCTCAATCAGTCAAAAGAATAACATAACTTCACTGACAAAAATCTGCAGACTTCAGTCCATCTCTTAACTACAACTTCCATTATATTGTGATGACGCCAAACTCTAGTTAATTTCATTACATAACCACCTGTTATGTTATCCGTCTACCATCAGATATAGACAAGAATTTACTTAAAGGTTTCTATTATCTAGTCTCAACCTACTGAATAACTCTCATATCTTTTTTATGAATTTAACACCATATATCATCACCTCAGACAATCCATTATCTTCTCGTATACCTCAATATGATATGGTATTGCCTGTATAACCAATATAAAGAGATCTATGAGGTCATCGAAGTAATTCTTGCCTAAAATTCTTTCCAAATTTGAATTTGCACAATGTCGTTAGAAAAGTCTAATCAGAATATTAACTCTTAATAGCCAAATCATGGTATATCAAGTGGTTCCCATTAGACTACTTAAGTCACCCAGTTAATCAAACTTTTTGCTCGGCTCTAATCTGAGCTTTAAAGAACCAATCTATAATTACTAATTCCAACAACTCAGTTGATGATGTGCTTGCAAGACTTCATATCATCATCATTATTAGATGTTCCTATTATAATTACATTTTGTGTTCTTTTCTCTATTCAAAGCATTGATCACATCAGTCACTTTGTGTGGGTGATTTCTGAGAGTAAATTCAGTATATTCATGATTTAAGTTATTCACTTCATCTCTAATTTCTTTCACTGTGACTACTACATTTTGCAAGCTCTCATAGCTTAAAGACTCTCCAAATCTCTTTCACTTGATTAAATCTGTATTTCATACCCTACGATGAATGAATGAACTTGCATAAACTATGCAATTAAATTGATTCACAATAAGTTGTGATCTACACTTATATCTTACAACCCTAAGCCTCAGCTCTAGGATTTATCTTTGCAATTCATTCCATCCATTGTTTGAAATACATCATAAGCTTTTATTCTACAAGTGATGCTTTAAATTGTTTGGTACAACTACCAAAGCAATTATTTTGCAATAGTTCTTCTCAAACTTCCTTGAACTATATAGTTGTATAAATTATAATCTCTTGCTTGATTGTATCAACTCACAGCTACCTAAATAAAGATATTGGGCTAAACCTTTAACTTTTTCCATATTTCAGGTATAACCAAGCAATTATTGTAGTTAAATCAATTCTCCCTTAAGGCATCATTTACTTACGACTCATATCAATTTCTCTTTTAGGTTAATTGAATATACAATACAACGGTATTACAAATCTTTGTATACTTTTCTCATATCATTTAATAATTCCAAGAAAACAAAACTTTCTGATTTTTATTTTGAATATAGAAAATTCTCTGATTGTCTCAATCTTAGTCAAATCCATTGACTCACAATTTACATTCAACATATATCTGAATGATTTACATTTAAAGCTTAGTACTAACACTAGTAATTTTTGGTATAAACCAATTTATCATCAGAGCTTACATAACTCTGTGATATTGCTTGTGTCTTTGCTAAGTCTTCAACCTTTTTATATTATCATTGATAACTCAATGATAATCTTATTCCAATAGTGTTCAACAACTCCATTTCTTTATTCATTTATGAACATAGCACGAGTTCTATTGAGTTTTCATGGTTTCCACCATTATTTGTTTTTATCATAATCAAGCCGTTGCCTAACTTCATATTCATATAGTTCCTAACTCTGATCTTATTTAATGAGAACAAGATCTCAACTAACTCTTGAGAACAACTAAATTCATGCAATAAATCCAAATGAGTTATCAATTATAGGCAATAAATATTCGCCCTTGATTTACTTAAAATTGACTCATCACTCAAGTTGAGCTCAGACTCATACGATTTTCATATTACACTAAATAAAATGGAATTAATCAATGGTTTGATATCAGAATCAAGTAATTGATCAATTTTATTTCAAATTGTGTCGATATTCCAAAAGAGTTTGATAAACAAACTTCTTGAAACTTTTAGAATCACAATTTTCATTCATTAAGCTTAAATTATTTTCATGAACTGACTATTATTCTAAGACAAATGCAACCTTTTGAATCTCGAGTGATAGCTTTATTTCCACGAATCAATATTCATAGAAATTTATGAATTTATACAATCTTTTTTATCAAGAATAAAAGTTAATACCAATCTCTTGATATTCTACTTACTTATTGATTCCCAGTATCATTAAGTATTCTTTGGATTCTCAAATCATCAGATTCATTGACAACTCATTCTCCCCAATTTAGACTATACCAGTCTAAATGATCAGATTATGACATCTCACTAGCTCACTACCATATTTGAACTCTACTTTACAAGTTTTCAACTTTAAGTCTCTATATGAAATTATCATAAAGTGATAGAAGTCCAACAGATAAGATATAGTTGACTATCAACACATATTTTCCATATTCTTTCAACTGTCATCTCTCCCTATAAATCTTCACTTTTAATGTAATTTAGCCGCTAAGATCATCTTATTAGTAAGTGTGGTTAAACCATAACAACAATAATAAATTTTTTTATTTCAACTTTACCTTCAGTAAGTGTGGTTACACCATAACTATAGTGACAGGCTTCTACTCATTATTCCCATATGGACAAGTGTCGTATCCATAATCTTATACTTCATAACAACTTATGAAGTATGAATAATTAGTGATTATTTAAACTCAACTAGGTTATTTTCATCATTTACCACTAATTTCCTTATTGGATGACTTTTAATCTCATTTAACTAGTCTTAACACTAGTATATATTCACTCAAATTGAATCATCACCTTTGAGTTTCACTGAAGGTCATTTATTATTTTATTCACTTCTTAATGTCAATTATCCTAATATATGTATCAAAGTCTAGGTCAAATAGATCTTTTTTCACTGTCTATCATTAATCAAACAATATCAGTGAGAATAAAAACTTTTCGATATTATTCAATAGAAGAAGAGTTTACTTTTACTCTTTGTAATATTTCTTATGTCTTTCCTTTGTTATAATAATCATGAAGTTCACGTTCTCCAAGAACCCTCGCCATCTATTGATTGGACTCCAAGATAAAGATGTGAGATAAGACCTTCAAGATAATGCATAAGAAAGACATTGCACGTATATCTACCGCATAGATATAATACATCACAATAAATCACATTACTCAGTCTTTTATTTTTCATTACCCCCTAAAACATCGATAAAAACTGTTTATAACATCCTAAGCTTCTTCGTAACTCAAGACAACTCTCAGAGTTAATAAGCTTAGGTTATAGTACCAAAGTACATCAAAGCCAGTACCCTTAGATTTTGAAACCAAATTGTATTCGAATTATTACTCATTTCCAAGTATTAAGGTTATACTCAGAAGTAGACTATGATACCAAACTGTAGCATCCCATATCCTGATTAGGGCGATACTCGGTGTAAAACCCTAATTAAGCCCCGGTACACCAATCGGACTCAATTAAAGAATAATACAACTATCCTTCATACCTGATAATCACAAAAATAGTATATCGTATATCGAATAAATAATTAAAAATGCAGTGGAATTAAAACTTTTTCGATAATATAAAGGATATATTAAATTTGGCATAAACCTCGGTCGTAAGACTATATCCCAACCTTGTTTACAAAATATTAATTCAATACAATAAATAAACAATGGGAAATCAATTCTCCTTATAGAAGACTATAAACTCCTAATCTTTTCTGTTTCTGAGCTAAAGCGCACGTCATTAACCTGAAATGTTAATTGTGGAATGAGCACTCCAACTTGCTCCGAAAGTGATGCTCGTAGACATATTAATTATTAACTAATATCAAAGAATTAATAAATAGCAATATGAATTCTAAACATATCTATTTAGGCATTAAAATAATATAACAATAAATGACGGAATGCAAGTTCACAATTCAATTGCAACTGTACTTGTGACTTTTATTTTCATTACAAAACTGAGTTGTAAACTCCCTTTCCCTAAATTACAGTCCATAGAACCTCAAACGTTAGCCGACGTGTTATTTATGTGGTGTTTCCAAGCGTAACATAGCTACCAACACAAATAGGAATGCAACAATCAAGTACCTTAAAGTTACTAAAGGGAAGGTGTCGATAGCTAACCAATCACCTTCATCGTCATTCCAGTCCGATTTACCCGTCGTACTTCTTTCCGGATACTTTCTCATACAAACCAATTCAAGTTCGAGTCACAATATATTGCACCATTCCTAGTCCATAATGTTATATGAACTAATTATACTAATTACGTTGGATAATTGATAAAAAATACGAGTCCCACTTACCTGTGCCGAGCTTTTCTAATTTTTTTTATCGATTTATACGACTCCTGAGATCCATAAATCTTTCCTCGTCGACCAAGAACCCAAAATAGATTGATTGTGATTATTTTGAGTCTAATATTCATAAAAATGAACCTTTAAACTGGTCCTAATCGAATCTGGAACTAATTTATCAAATTTTCGTCTATTTCACATTTTTCAAGGTAAAAACCCTGGTATAAAGTCTTGCCCGAAAAATTGAGTTCTTTATTTTCATGGAAATTCATCAATTTCTATTTATTTAATCAAAATATTACTTTTAGAATTTTTCCTTATTTTTTTGGAATTTTTTTCTATTTTCCAACAATTTTCTCTTTTTTTATTTTGGAAAAGGGAATTGGGTTGAACCAGGTTCAGCTCAACCGAGCTGAACTGGCCCGGTTCACCAAATCCCTTATTCCTCCTCATTTCTCTGCATTGCATTCAATAGCAACAAATTTTTTTTTCGAATCGCCGGGGTTGGGTTTGGCCCCAACTTAGGGCTCTCTGAGCAGGGGAGACAACTCCCATGCGTTCTGCAACATCAGCCAATAACTACCTACAACAAAAACTCACCTATCAATCTCCATCAACTCCTCGGTTTCGATCTCCTCTCCTTCTCTCACTATTTTCATTTTTTCTTCTTTTATCGAATCGATCTTGCACACAATGAGGCAGTGATGTTGGTTGTTGAATTATATATTAGATTTCCTTGATATTCATATAGAGATGCAAATGGGTAGAGGAATACCCATGGGTGATGGGAATTGACCCTAATAGGTACGGGTATGGAGATTCTAAATAGGGATGAGGGTGGGGATGGGTACAAAATCTCATACCCAAACGGGTATGGGTACGGTATGGATAATAAAATATATCCACGGGGATCTCCATGGGTATCCTCATTAGGGATACCCATGTACCTATGTGGATCCCCATGTATCAATTTATAAACTGTATGGTATTTAAATATAAATATTACATAGTATTACATAGTTTCCACTCTGAAACACTCATACATACAACAAAAACCTCTTAATGAGATTTATAATTTTAATTTATCTGTTTAATTAATAGCTATATAATTTGTTTTGAATTGTTTGCAACTATATTTATATTTTAGAATTTTAGGATCAAAAGTACTGAAAAAAGTTGATGACTTGGTTGACGTTAAGGAATATTTTGAATTCAAACATTTTGTTTTGCATATGCCAATGATTTTGTAGAAACTTAATTATAAGTGTTAGCTCTTAGTAGTTAGAATTTTTATTACAGATATGTAGATTTTTTTATTGGAATCTCAACAATTGTGTTGTTATGAATGTATATTTGACACCTTATTTGTTACCATTCTTTTTTTTGAGAATCCCAATAGGGATCCCCAATGGGCATGAAATAGGGAAAATAATTTTCCACGAGGATTCTCCATCCCTGTAAAAACCTCCATGAAAATCTCCATGAGAACCCCCAATGGGAATGAAATGGGTAAAATTTTACCCATGGGGATTCCCCATACCCACCGAGATTTGATGGGTATGGGGATGGGTATGAGAATTCATCCCCAAATGGATATAGGTATGAGTATAGGTGATAAATGTTTTAGTGGGTATGGGTATGGGTATGGGTATGGGAATGAAGTCCTTATCCCCGACCCTACCCATTAGCATCCCTACGCGCAAATCTCGAGGAAGATCTAAAGACTTCTTTCTTTTTATTTATATTTTGGTCTTTCTCGTAATACGTCTTATGTATCTCGAGGTCGATCTTGATGGCTATTTGCCAACCCAACACCTCCAACCGACTTACATGTAATCAAATATAAAGTTTTTCTCGAGATTCATACACACGAATCTCGAGGACGATTCAAAAATGGAATTAAAATCACATTGATTTTCATTGAGATATGATCACACGTATCTCGAGGTGTAGATATTTTCTCCAACATCAAACGTCCCAAATATTCACCTCTTCGATGCTCACGCTACACGTATCTCGAGGTAAATCTAATGTATACTTTAATTTTATTTAAACCATAGGATTCATTTATATATATTTATATATAACCTATATATATAAATATATAGTTTCCTATGTATTTTTGAGCCCATAAATTCGTCGTGTACGCCAATGACTACCTTCGAGCGTGTACACTATTATACGTCCCACGAGTGTCACCCTCAACTTTGCATGTCAATAGGCGCCCACCAATTATTATTTATTTATTTATTTTCCTATATATATTCATATATCTAATATATATAAATATATATACGTCTATAAATTCATGCGTTTATAATTTCTTCGTTCGCGCCAACGAGTACACTCGAGCGTGCATGCTATCCCACAACTCGTGTGCGTCACCATTAACCCTCACACGGTATTAGGCATCCCATTAATTTCTCACTTATTTAACCATAGGCCAAATAATCCATTTAATCTCAATAAATACTAATACACATCAAACAAGCACCAAACGCACGCAAATTCACGTACACACTAATCGAGACAAGTCAGGCTTAACCACGAGCCTAATCGAGTCAATTAGAAATCGGATTAACGTTAATCACCTATTTAAGGTAACAGTTCATTACATTGGGAGAGAAAGAAAAACATTTTCTATCTCTCTTGAGGCTAGCACTCCAAATTATGGTCACCGTTCATGTGTGGATTTTCGATAGAGGACGTGCGCTTGAACGTCTCGGAGATCGAACAATCAGAGAAGGAAATCACGGATTAAGGTAAGGTTTACTTTTGTAGATCTTCTTTAATAGAACTTATTTTCGATCCTATTGGGGGTTTTCAAGATTTGTTTTGAATTTTTCGTTGTGTATGAACCCTAAAACCCAACAGTACCATAGAGTCAACGAGGTAAAAACCATATATAAAGTGTGTGATTTGACAACCAACTGGCTTCAACGGTATCATATAAGACCTGGCCTTAACAGATTGGTGTCTAGACAACCAATTGGCTTTAAGGGTATCAAATATGTTTTGGCCTCAATAGATTGGTGTCTAAGCATAGCGGAGGGAGATGACCGGTGGCCGCCGGATCTCCAGTCTAAAATACCATTATAATTATTCATTCCAAGCACATCAGTTCCAAAGGCATTCATAAATAAAGAGCTCAAGGTAGAATATAGAGCAGAAAGAACAAGATATACTCAACTTGATTCCAACAAGATATTAACCATTCACTATCATGGATTCTAGCATAACTAATAGCGTGGCATAATTGAAGATAAAACAAACCCCAATTACCTCTAGTGATGCTTTTCTATCCAATTTTCCAAATCCCCGAAAAGTCTAATGTGTCTTCCTCGAAAGTCTACATTAGAGACACACTTAATAAGCTTCACAAGACTATTAGGTAAGTTCACTAGGAATTTTATACCCTGAGTTGGTCCTTACTAAGAGTTCATATTTGAACTTTTATTTGAGACATCAATGATACTCGTGACTTCTAACACATTTTTAAATTAGTTAATGTCTTGTTTTAAGTGGTTTATCAACTCCATATTGTTTACATTTCCATAAGGTATACAACGGTGGGCGAAACGTTAAAAACAAAGTTAAAACGAAGAAGTTATGGTCGTTTAAACATCGCATGAAAAAATAAGAAAAATCTAAAAATTAGCAGCCAGGCAGTAACTGGCGCCGTAGGTGATGTCGTGGCATTTATGCCCACGACGCCGATTGCGCTAGTTGTGTTTTCTCCTTTCGACAGAGTTCTAACAACCCTTGGAACCTCCCCGAACGCCCCCAAAGTTCCCATGACCCAAAATTTGGGTATATGGTGTCCTAAAACCCATTTTCAACAACAAAAACCACTAATTTGTATCAAATTATTAAGACTCCAACCCATTACTTGTTCTTGTTTGAAAACCTTAAAAACTACACAAATCATCAATAACTAATGTAAACTCAAACCCATTTACCCTTTCAAGATCCAAATACATTCAAGGTTTAAACAACCAAAAACTTAGATTCAAACCATAGACCAATAAGAAAAGCATGTGTTCATCAGGGTTTGGGTTAAAACATGAAAATAAATCTCATATCCATAGATTAACCTATAAAGATGATGAAAACAACATTTGGTTGTGTAAATCCTTTGTAAAACAAGTTTGAAACCTTGGTCAATCATTAAATCCGAAAATACACCTTTGATTCCTGCAATTTGTTTAAGTTATGCAAGTTAGGTTAGAGTTCTTACTTAGCTAGAAGGATTTTCAAGCTTGGGGGAAAAGTATAGCTTGGTGTAGTCCCTCTCTAGCATCAAAACTTCATCTTCTCCACTCCTATAACTAAACCCTAGCCTCAGGTCGTGTTTGTTAAGTTGGAACAAAATGGCTACAACTAATTATAACTTATATGCATCCTCCTTGAGATTTAGGGTTTGGTGACCAAATCCTAGCCCCACATCTCATTTTGGCCTCTTTAGTTATAGGACAATCCTTTGTTCCAAAATGAGTCCATCATTTTATGCTTTTACAAGAATACCCTTGCTTGTGCGTTATTGTCATTACCCTAATCCTCACCTGTTCAATAAGTTATATAATTTGACTATTTAACTTAGGTTAATTCCACCCCTAGGTCAACTTAATAATATATAATACACAAAAATAGGCATACCAACACACATTGTCATATGTAATTATTTAATTATCCTAAATATGAATTTATTCTTAAATTCGAGGGCGTGGGTGTCACATAAGTTAAGTGAAGTATCTTCTTTTTTCCAACGTTCCAAAAATTGAACATGATAATGATAATTATTAATGATTAAAAATTCCTATCAACCTTTATTGTAATGGCATTTTAAATATTGTTTGAAATTGAGATTGATTTAGTAATTTTTATATCTTGAGATTCTATATTAGTTATCATAAGCTTGATGCTTATCAGTGGAGATTGATAAAACCTATATTATGGCTTGGCCCAGGTAATTGATTGAATTTTGAATATTGAGGTGTAATGCATAACTAAAAGGTTGAGTTGACAAATGATGGTTTGTCCTTTAAATCTTTCTATTCTATCATGATTTACATTTTTATGAGGGTAATATATTTCTATTTAATGATCACTTTTGTTTAAGAAAAAGAGTAAATAATTATGAAGTGAGAATGAGGAATGAAAATAGGATATGATTGAGAGTATTCCTTTGCTCGAGACAATAAAGTGTTGAGTTTGAGATATTTTATAAGTCAATAATTAAACAATGTTTTATAGTATATTTTAGGGTGATTTTGGATGTAAAAGTCTATATTATATTGGGCTTTCTCTTATTTGTATGATTTCAGATGATATTTAGATAATGTGAAGAAATAGAAAAAAAAATGGAAGAAAATAAAGAATTCAATCTTTCGGAGAAAACGCAAAGTGTATCAAGTGCGAATCAACAATGAACAAGAAATCATTGCCAACAAATCAACGCTGAATTAACTTGTATAGAGGAATCGCTAGTTAAATCGGTGAAGGGCAGAGACACATTTCCACCGAGTTGTTCATCGAATCAGGTTTGATAGAGGATTTGGCGGTGATTCACTAGAGTCAGTTTCGAGAATTTTGGAGCAAATCAAGAAATTTCGTTTTGATTGGATATGTATTACTTAGAATGCTATATATATAAACCTTAGGCTTCGAGATTAAGTGCCCTTGAGTATCCTAGATTATATTTAATTGCTCTTGGAGCCATATTTATTGTTTCCATATTTATTAGTTTATGTTTAAGTTTTGTTTTACTGTTCATTGCTTTTGGAGACGATTTGAAGATTCAAAGTATTCGATAAGAGGTATTTATTAATGTCTTTTATTTATTTTATTGCAATGTTTATTATGAATATGAGTTCGTAATTTATTAATCTAAACAAAGTTCGAACATGAATTTAATCAGTTTTGTAATGTAGTCATAATGAATATTGATTTGTAATTAATGTTTTAAACTTAATCATATTCTTCAATTCACTGATTTAATAAGTTGTTATTTGAGAATTATAATCATGAATCTTTGTATTGCATGCATAGTCTAGAATGTGTATTGTGATATTTGGATTCTATATCTAATTTAAAGTAGTAACTAGGATTGTTTAATAGGTCTATTACCATTAGATGTCCTAGGTGAATTGAGATCTAAGTTTGATATTGAAATGGCTTTCAAAAGGTATTAGGCTTAGTAGTTCGAGATTTTCAAGGAACTTAATGTTATTTTATTATCTAATTAATTTCATTGAGCTTTCGAAAGATTAATTTAACAAAATTAGAATGTAGCTTTTCCATGATATAAGGAAAACCGATGGCTTGATAAGGGCTATCTACTTACTTATGATTCAAGTTTAATGATCTGAAAATACTTTACAATATAATGAAAGTATGATTATAACTATGATTTGAATAATATGTTAGCACATAAAACGGATTAATGTTTCATTATTCTATACATTTGTTTAGATGTTTTTTATATTGAATTGAATTGAATCGATTTGATTTGATTTGAATTTAGTTTTAGTGAATTTGATTTATTTTAGTTAAGTTAGTTAATTAGTTTAATTGATTTATATAGTTTGATTAGATTATTTTAATTCTCATTTTAATTAAAATAATTAAATTAAAGTAAAAATAATAAAGCCCTTAGAAAACCTTTTTCCTAAAGAAGTTTGTAAAATCCATAAGGAGACAATCTCGCTTATTACTATTACTACAAATAATAAGGATATACGGGAAACTTATTGTACACGCTCGACACATGGCATAAGGCTGAGCGTCGGAGACATGGAGGGTTGCTACAGCCATTTCTCATTCCTTGATGGAAGTAGGAGCACAAAGCTATGGATTTTGTTAGTGGTTTGCCTCGATCTCCGCATGGACATGACAATATATGGGTGATTATGGATAGGTTGATTAAGTTTGCACACTTCTTACCGATCTTTATTACACACAGAGTGGATAAGTTGAGTAGCCTCTACGAGCATGAGATAGTCAGACTTCACGAAGATCCGTTGTCAATTATGTCCGACAGGGGACCATACTTTACTTCACAAAAGCGGCAGAGCATGCATGCACAGTTTGGCACCAGACTTGAGATGAGTACAGCTTATCACCCATAGACCGACTGGCCGTCTGAAAGACTGATTCAAGTACTAAAGGATATGCTTAGGATGTGTGTGTTGGAGTATGGAGGATCTTAGGAATAGTATCTTCACTTGTGTAAGTTTGCTTACAACAACAATTTCCAGGCCAGTATTAGGATGGCACTGTTTGAGGCACTCTACCACAAATCGTGCAGATCTCTATCATGTTGGTCAGAGCTCGAGGATATGGCAGCGATTGAGCCTGAGATTGTTGTGGATCACAAAGAGAAGATACGACAGATTCGACTATGCCTGAATGGTGCATAAGAGAGATAAGAAGTACTATGACAAATATCGAGATGGTGGAGTATGATGTGGAGCTTACGTCTACTTGAATGTCTCCTTTCTGAAGGGTCACAAGAGGTTCATAATCAAAGGAAAGCTCATGTGGAGGTTCATTGGTTCATTCAAGATTAAGAAGAGAGTCAGTAAGGTTGCCTACAAGCTCGAGTTGTCACCACAGCTAGCCGATATCCATCCAGTTTTCCACATTTTGATGTTTCGACTGCATAAGTCGCGAGGAGGCAAGTGATCGACAATGGATCTGAGTTAGATTGAATCGAGAAAGGACATCACCTATGAGGAGTAGATGATTCAGATTTTGGAGTGTAATACTTAGAGCTTGAGGAATAAGGACATCCTGTTAGTCCTCATCAAGTGGCAGCATCGCGATGACGAGGAGTTGACTTGGGAACAGGAGTCCTAAATGCGCAAGCATTCTCTAGAGTTTTTTTTATTCCGGTAGGTTCTCATTTAAAGTTCATTCAATTTCGAAGACGAAATTCTAATTAGTTAGGAAGACTGTAACGATCCTAAAAATTTTAACTTGTGTCATGTGTCATGTGTCATGTCAAGGCCCTGACGTGGACTTGGAGTAATGTGGCGAGCTCTGTCAACCTTCGTGAGTCGACACCGAGGTATATTATTTTTTTGATGATTTTATTATCTATCTATACCAATTTTGCATAAAACGTTTATTTATTTAAATCGTCAGTTTGTGAATGAGGTTCGCCTAGGCATGCATGTACGATGGATATATGGTAAGTCGTACGATGAAACAAATTTGAATTGAAATAACCTAAGTCATTGTATTTGTTTTTATATGCCTAAGTTGAAAATAAAATATAAAAAGACCCAATTTGGGTCATGAGGCCAATAACTAAATTATTTAATTAAGTGGTTATTGGACTTATGCGTATTAATCTAATTAACATGGTGAAAATAATGGACAAGGTTTATGTTATGTACCTAACTAAGTAAATCAAACACCATGGGACATTTACAAAGGCTTGGATAATAATAATTGATTTTGGTATGTAGACCTACTTAGTGATCAATTCAATGGGAATCTAGAGGCAAGTTGATGGAGATCCTTGGTGTGCATATGTTTAAATAATTTAAACCCTAGATGTGCCTAAAATCAAGTGACAAGCCATGATGAGACTGTAACGACCCATAATTTACTAATAGTAAATTAGTCCTTAATCGGGTTTATCAACCGGTGACATGGCTTAAGAGTGGATACATAGTCCTAATACTCCATGTGAGGACCAAGAATATGTTAGATTTGATATGGTGTATTCCTAGTGTAACTTATATGTGTAGACTACCAAGTCACTCCTACTTATGTATAGATGTCGAGACGTGAGTGAGGACACGCCTCGAGATGCATGCCAACGTGGGACTGAGGCAGTGAGTGATGTGGTAAGTCTTAATTTAAGTTAATATGACTTAAATAGCTAAAATCAATGTGCCTATAGTTTAATTTACATTAATGAACCCTAAGTTTAAAAGATAAAATAATAGCCATTAATGTTCCTCGACATTCGTGTGGACACAATCACCAAAGCAAATTGAGTTATAATGTGTGTTGGAGGGATGAGTTAGTGGGTGGTTAGTAGATTGCAGATCAAAATGTGTGCCATTAAATTGATCTAGAGATAGGTGTACACATTAAGATCAAGTACCATAATTCAATCTTTTATATACATATATCGAATTGAAGTGATTTTCATGCAAACCATTAAATTTTATCAAGTTGAATGAGAGAAAGTTTTGGAGAATGAGATCATTAGATTTGTGAGGGATCTGGTATGTTTGAAAGGAGTTGATCAAGTTAGAGATGATCTAGAACTAGGTAATTCCACTTTCAACTTTAACTTTGTAAAAATTGATGAAAATGATAGTTATTGAAGTGTAAGCTATTCTTATTGCTATGGAGGATGTGTTGGATCTCTGGTGGAGGAGAACAAGGATCCAAGGCAATGGAGATGGTCATTTGGAATGAAAAACCCAAAAAATTGAGTGCAGAATTTATGGGTTTCCAGTGCAATAGCGCGCTAGGTGTGCTCGCTAGCGTGCTACATGCGTGTAGCGCGCTAACGAGTATGAATAGTACGCTAGACATAATACTCTACGAGCTAGGTGCTTTGGACATCACAATTTCTGCAATAATGATAAAGACTATAATAACCCTTAACTTAACCTAAACATATATAAGACCTTCTGAAAAAACTTTTAAAGCATATCTAATGATACCAGAAACCTAGGGAAGAGTCTCGGGGGTTCGGGTACGGGTTTTGAGGTGTCGGGAGGCCGGTTAAGCTAGGAGACTTGTATGAAGTGTAAGTGAATTGATTAAGATATTTCTCTTCATTTTATTTTCTATTGTGCATCTTTTTTACAATCATTTGGACTGATGTGCATTTTGTACTCTTGATGCCATAACTTTTTTGTTGTCTCATTATATGAGTTTGTTATCATGGTATTGGTTTATGTTTAAAAGATGTTCATTTACTCTCAATCATATGTTATGTCATTCTTGATTGTTAAATATGTTAATCAATTAGAATAGCATGTTGTTAGGAAAATAATTTGTAGTATTGTAAATCTAGTTCCTTTGTGCTTTACTTAAAGCAAATTCTATTTTTGGGTTCTTAAACCGAGTCAATTATTGAAATGTGAAAGTAGCTCTTGTATATAAGACCATTAAATGATAGAGATGGGTGACATACGGGGTCACTAATTTTGGGGTTGTCGGCATCTCACCACTAGCTTGTGCAGCACACGGGGTATGTGACCCGGGGTTATCGACAAGTATATATATATATGTAAAATAGGCATTGGGAGTTATCTACACCATAAATAGTGAAACAAAGTTGATGTGATGTAATTTCATAGTCAATCGACCCTAGATCATTACTGCTTAGTCGATTGTTAGTTTCATGTTGTTTAACTAAAGTATCTTATATTATGATTCCTTTCAGCTTTAATTGTTATTGTCATGCTTTCAAATACTTGTTATATATTTGAAAATGTGGATAAATGTCTTTTAGTGTCACTTTCTACATTATTGTACCCACCGTCCTTTTTATGACGGTGGGTGCAGATACTTCGAGTAGCACACTAGGGAAGGATAAGACGATTAGTCTTGAGCCGTCGGCGAATAGTTCCTGCTATTTTTGTAGGTGATAATTTTGTGTATTTATTACTTACGTCTTTTTATATAACTTTGGGTTGTATATTGGGCTAAGAGAGTAGACTTCCCTATCGTTTCATGTATTACTTTGGTTAGTTGTATATGATCATATGTTTACCTAGTTTCCAGAATATATGTTCTTATAAATGCTTCATCTAATCTTTTTAAGTCTTGTGCTAAAAATTAAGGTAATTTTAATGATCTCTTAATTAACTTATGAAATCATAATTAATAAGAAATGAACAATACCTATGTTGATCATCTGTACGAAGTGAACGATATGAAAAGACTGACTAATACATTGTTAAGTCCTACGTGGAGTGGGTTAGGGCTTAATGACGGGATTAGGCTGGATTGTACCCTATTTGGGAAATCGGGCCATCATAAAGATGTTGATCAATGGCTATGACTAAAAAAGGCTAAGTATAAAAATGAGGCTTAGTTTTTTTTCATGGAAAAAGAGAAAGAACTCATGACATATGAGAAAGAGAGCAAGGGGAGAAAAAAATTAGAAAGACTTGGTGGAATTGGAGCTTAGAGAGAAGATCTTAAGCCAAGAAATCCAAGAAATACACTTAAGCATTAAAGCCCTAGGTAAATCTCTAACATTTCTTTTCAATTTTTTGAGCAAGTGTGATGGCATGTTGGAGGGGAATTTAAAACTAGAACCAATTCTGAAATCTGGTGTTGTTGTTGTGGTCATTTTCATTCATATTGGGCTGATGGAGAAGATGATGAATAGTGTATGTGGCCACAGAGGATGTATGTGGCCACTGGGGACATTTATGCCCACAAGGGACGTTTATGCCCATATAGAATGTTTTTGCCCACATGGGACGTTTGTGCCCGCATCAGATGTCTATGCCCACATAGGACGTATGTGCCTACAGCAGACGTATGTGCCTATAGGGGACGTATGTTCCCACAGGGATGTAACAATGTTAGTTTTCAATAATGCAATAGAAAGGGTCTCTAACATGCATAAACTAATTTAAATTGAAACCATATAGCTAGTAGACTTGTGTTGGGTGTCGGAGATTAGTTTATATCCGTCTAGGAGCCACGAAAGTTGATTTTCGCGTTGACTGAGGTGAATAAACCTGCTAGAGGATCAATTCCAATTCTTATTGTAAAGGCCCAAAAATTCAAGATCCTAGTTCGCCTATTTACGGGATCGTGAGGTGGAGACAACTCGACGTGGCGTTCTTGGTCAAATTTCGGATGTTGACTTGAAAATAATATGTTTTATATTTGTGTGATATGGTGTATATTATTATTTATGCGTGGCATACGATTAAATTGATTTATATTGTGGAATTCGCAAGTGAGAGTTCGTATCGGTATGAGTGAAGTGTGACGCGAGTTGCGTAATAAAGGGCGAGTGTGCGCAACATGACCGATGAGATCGATAAGAGAGAGAAACCATAAGTAAATAATTAGAGTTTAAAGTAGTAAATTTTGTGCGATGTAAAAAGATGAAGTGATGTAGTGTATTTGGGTGTGGGTTAAAAGTATGTGTGGACAAATATGTGGGGTGACTTCTCACACAAAAATCCAAAAAAAAAACATAAATAAAAAACGAAAGTCAAATTCATATACACACACACGACTTCTAATTTTTTGACACTCACCTACACCTACCTACCTACCCAATCACTTCACTCCATTTTTCTTTCTCACACACATTTTTCTCTCTCATCTTCGAGACTCTCCCTCTTATCACGGTTTTCACTCTCTCTCCCTCTCAAAACAAAAAAAGACACTCAATCTATCTCTCCCTCATCTCGGTTTCACCTTCTCCTCCACCCTTCTCAGTCTTCACCTCTCTCCCTTCTCTTTTGGTAGCCACATGAACCTCTCATCTAACCTCCCCTCACGTTCTGCTCCCTCGTTCCTGACGTCCCTCTCTCGGCCTCCCCTCACACCCTCCTCGCAAGAACCAACTCATGGCCTAGGTAAGTGGGTTATTTTACATGTTGATGAATATGGTGAGGTGTGACTAGTGTAATATTAGGTGAGTATAGTGTATTATGTATGTCTCGAGATACGTGTCGTGCCATGATTTTGAGGCTAATGGGACAATCTCGAGATTCATATTGGGTTATCGACGATTTTTAATTGCCTCGGGATGTGTGCTGAGATGTTAGGCATAGATGAATGAATCGAGATGCGTGCTCAAATTGCATGCATCTCAAGACTACCTCGAAATGTGTGTTGATTTTTAAAAAATAATAATAATTAAAATTAAAATGTATGTATAGTTATGTAAATATGTTTACATATTTAACTTGTATAAATATGCATATATATATATATATTTATATATAGTGCATATGATATGATGTATATATACGTTTTATATATAAAGTATACTTTAGATATACAATGTGATCATTTGAAAAATAAATTTCATAAAATAATAACCAATTGGTTTACATAAAAGTATACATAAATATATACATTGGTAAGGAACAATAAATGTCAAATTCAAAAAAATCGGTCAAGCCGAGACTTAGCTAATGTGGTCAAACCCGAGACACGACCAACATGCCCACAATCTAAAAGAATTTCCTATTTTTGGAAATTGAAGTAAATAGAAAAAATATAATTTAATAAGCAATTGTCGAAAATGAGATTTTGTCTCGATAAGCGTGCAACAATTAACTCATACTGGGATCAACCTCGTAATGCGTGTGTGAATTAAATAAAATGTGAATAAATATTAAAAATGATAATAATAAAAAACAATTGAATGATTTAGAGAGTTCGGACGCACCGGATGCGAAACGGTAGTGATGATCGACATTCGAGCAAGGTATTGACGTGATTGGAGGTAAGTAAGCCAGTAAGAAACTCAATATTAATTCTTTCGTTTTCCTTGCAAATTTTGATGGAAATGATACCTATTATTGGACTCTACTTCCCTACCAAGTGACCTAAGGTCTAAAGTTATCGAATTGAGTCGTTGTTTACTCGTGGGTTGAGCATCTGAGTCGTGCTAGTGGCTTCTAGACAAGACTAAATCCTCTAAGTGAGCATCTACCATGTGTCGTGGCTCCTCACGAGATTTCATTGATTTCATTGCGACTGAGCATTTGGTTGCAACTGTGGCTCCCTTTAGAATTTTCCCGGGCTGTGACTCAAGTGACCCGGTAGTGTCGAACGGATTAGGTGCGGTTGAAACGGACTTGGTACCGCCGTATCAATATTTGAAACTTACATGTAGTCAAGTGGCTTTGAGCCCACATGTAGAGTGTCAAGACCACTAAGACCCTTATCCTTTGCTTCCAGGTTACTTCGTCTCTATCGTTTACCATTGGAGTATGTCTATCAGGCGCCTTATTATTCCTTTCAGCTTCGTTTCTTTCCTGCATGATTTATAGACTTGTTTATTGTTTAATCTGAATTACTATTGAATTTCTTTTGGATTTACTCACTGGAATTGTCTCAACTTTTGGTGGCAATTGCAAGCATAATCTCCAAGCTCGGGAACATTGATGTGCGGCATATGTAGGTCATTTGATGTATTTATGTTACATTTATTATATTTTTATAAATGGGTATTTGAGATATACATGTATTTCCCCTCGTTACTATAATTTTCACATTGTATATGTTGTAGGAGGTTTCCACATGATAGCTTCCACACCTAGAACTCGTTGTGTGTTTAATTTATTTATTATCGGGTTTTCACCGCATTTAAATTCCGCTGCATATGATTTCATATATATACTTTGTTATGTGGACTATCAGGTACTGAGGACCGGTTTGTGAGGCTGACTAGGCCTTTATTAACTCCCGTTCTCGATGGATTTAGATCACTTGAACACCTTCCTTTAACTCCTATGCACTCTTCATTCGTTCTTATCACTTTCTAGTCCATTTATCATACATTTTTTTTAACTTTTCTATCATTTAAATTCACCCATGATACTTAAACTTATTTATTTAAATTAATGAATTGTTGTTGAAACTCTACTGGCTTTACTCACTAGAATTGTCCCTTTCGGTGATAATTGTAGATCCACAAACGAGCAAGGGCAAGGAGCCGGTGATTGACGACTTCCTCCGAGGACTCTCAAAGCGGCTTCTCCTCTTGCTTACTTGTAGGTTTTTGTGTTTTTGTGTTATAATTATATATATATGTTATTTTTATAACATTTGGGGATTTTCTTTGGGATTTGAGTGGCACTAATACATGTAAATTCATGATTTTCCTCTTATTATCACCATATATATACATGTTATTTATATATTACAGGGTTCTACACTAATAGGGTGTTTTGCTTCCGCTATTAAACTATTAGAACTTGCATTGTTTAGATTTGTTTAAGTTTTGCTTCTTCTATTAAACTATTAAAACTTGCAAATCATAATAATTCAACTTTAAATCATCAGATAACTTATAATAATGGAAAGATAGGCTGATTAAGCCCGTGTTGACCTTGTGAGGGCTAACTCGGGGGTCCATGTTGGCTTAGGCTGAACGAAACCAGTTTACGGGGACTGGAGTCGTCACACAGCCAATGGATGAGATACAACTTTATTTCGATGCAGTGGGGGATTGCCTAAATGGGCATGTTTACAGGCTCGGGTAACATGGTAGCATGAAGATGAGATATGGAGATTGTAGTGCCAGCACGTCCCGAGAGCCGATAGTGCGGCGTTTAGAGCTCGAGGTTGTCATTCAAAGGCTCACGTAGTTCGTGGCTTCATGCATAGCTAATTGGGAGTGCGCATGTACTTCGAAATGAGAACATCTCAAGCACCACCACCATAAACCACCACCACCCAAGAGTAGCTTCAGCAGGGGCTGAGATGGATTCGACTCATCCACTGGAGCAATAGCAGCATGATGCTAATGATTGGGACATCTAGGAGTGGATGGATAAGGAGCACCTTAGTGACGAGAGTGTTGGACTAAGTGTTTTGACACTTAATGTCCACTCGAGATTTCGATGGAAATAAACAAAGTGAAAGGATTTTTAACAAGTTTACTTAAGTGTTTCAGAACACCAACCTTAGTTAGGAATCCCAAGTTCAAAAGGAAAGTTGAGTTTTTACAAGTTCAAGTCACATTGGCAAAATGAAGTCGGACAAGCTAAAGACTCGGCTTGTACAAGGATACCAGAATTGGAAAGCTAAAACTATCAATTGTACAACTTATGTAAGATATATAAGTTCCATTCCTATAAGCCAAATGCATTAGAATCATGCATTACATGAATCATGATTTTCAAAAGTACTTAAAGTCAAGAATTTTATGATTTACAATTACGTGAGTTTCAAAATGATTTAAAATCATGCAAATATGTTTTCAAGCATGTATTTGAGGTGTACAAACTGTTGAAATTGTTTTTGAATGCATCGATACTCGTTTAGACAACTTTTGAGTTTTTATCTAAAATATTTGTAGAAAATATATGTTTCATGAAATTGGGATTCTTGATTTTTTGGGGTTTATGATATCATTCGGGATGTCCAAATATATTTTATAGACCCTACTAAATATGTGTGAAGTGTTTTCAGAGGTTTTGTAGAGTCGTAGGACCATTAGGGAGTCGATTTGCAAAATAAAAAATGAAATTGTTTTGAAGCCCATGTCCCTAGCACGTTAGGCAAGCATGATAGATTGCTACCTACAAATACCACACTATTTAGGCTACCTAGCGCTATGCAGAGTTCTGATAGCTTTTAAAAAAAAGTTGAATCTTCACTTTTAATTTGAATTTGGGGATAGGTTTAGAACATTGGATCAACATTATAGTCACCAACTCCTTATTAGGGCTTGAGAACCAAAACAAACTAAAAAGAACACGTATTGAACAACTTTTGATCTAATACTCTTAAAAATCCAAGTTAGCACTCAAATTTGTGAATTTTGTGCTCATAGCCACTTGGAATCTTTGGAGGCCATTGATTAACTCTTGAAGTTGATACTAGAGAAGTGTTCTAAGCCTGCAACTCACATTCCAAAATAGTTTTTCGGATCTCATATTTGGGGTTGTAAGATCTCTTGATTTCCTACTCTATTTGTGCTTAAATTATACTCTTTGATTGGAGTTTTGTGTGAAAATCATTTGTAGTATTGTTAAATACATTTGTCTTGAGTTTTTGCACTTAAAATTGATCTCTTGAACCCTTGGATTGCTTTTGAACAAGTTGTTGATCTTAATCTTGATTTTATACAAACCACTTGTTCACTTGATTTGAAATTGTGCTTGATTTAATCGATTTTGATTTTTCGATTTCTTGACTAAGATTTGCACATACTCTCCGATTCTATTGGCTTCTTAGTTGTGTCCATACTTGCATTCATTAGAGTGGTTTAGCTCTAGGAGGCTTGTAAGGATTGGACTTAATACCGCTTTACTTTGTAAGGTAAACTTTCATTGTAATCATCAATCTTTGTTGTAAGCTATTGATTGTGTGACTTAGTGAGATCTAAGTCAAGGGAAGACCTAGTTGAGGCTAGGCAAAAATCCTAGTTGAGGCTAGGTTGGGAACACCTAATTTGTAATTAGGCATTCTAGCCTTGTAAGCTTAGGTTGTATCGCTTATTGGCAATATAAGTGGGGGTTTAAAAATCCTAATCGGGCAGGTTAGGTAGTGGATGTAGATCGGTTGGATCGAACCACTATAAATCTTGTGTATCATTTCCTTCTCCTCACCTCCTCCACCTTGTAGTAACTTTTCATTTATTGCTTGTGTGGGGTTTAGCATTATTAATTGACTAAAAGTTTTTTTAAAAAAGGTGATAACATCTCGGTACACCCAATTCACCCCCTATTGGGTGCGGTTTTAGAGAAATGTGTTTTAGTTGGTTTGTACAACTTTTTCGTTTGTAAACAAACTTTAAACAACTTTTTGTAGGTATTAATATCAAATTTTAATTTTTTTTTTGCTCAGTTAGTAAAATATTTGATATTTTTTTGAATGAATTGTGTCGAATTTGCTTTTGGGAGATGTTTTAGCACTCTTAAAGAGTTGTTGTAGGGGTGCAGGGCATTGGAGAAGGTCTTATTAGACTTCGGCAGGTTTTGTGTATAGGAGAATCCTGTTGGAGGGAAATTTGTAAGAATAAAAATTTTGGTCATCGCAACGAATTAGAGACGAAATATAGATTCAGATTCCTTCTCTAATGAGGCTCTAATTAGAAACGGAATAGTGATGGAATGCTAACTCCTAAACTCTAAATGATTAGATGACATTTTTTTTTTCGCTAAAAAAATTAATAGAAGTCAGGAATTCACCTTTTTTTTTTTCGCCAAGAATCTTCTAGACAACTCATTTTCCTTAAAGTACCATGCTGAATATGGGACTCGCGCGGTAACAAGTGGCTACCATGTTGGCCCCGAGCGACGTTTGACCTTTTCAACTCAATTGGCTGCCACGTAACTATGACCGATTTTCCAAGAAGGAAGGAGCATTGCTTCGGAGCGTCACATTTTCTTCTCTCGGCCTGGCCTAGTCCGGTTCACAAACTGACCAGACTTTTCCCCGGCTCACTGACCCGGTTCGTTCGACCCTTCCCTTTCTTTCCTTTTTGACTCTCCCCGCATTTTTTTGAGGGCCGCTAAGGGCACCCCACCTTTTCATGAAGGCACCCAACTTATTTGTAAATATTCCAAAAAAATAGAAAAAGACCATTTTGCCCCTCGTATATATAATGATTCAAACCCCACAAACCATTTTGACAAAGAAAAAGGGCACCCCACCACCAAGCTTGAACCACAAAGCACATTGTGTTTGGCGAGCGTTGATCGATTCTTGCGGATTGACATCATCCGACAAATGAGAGTAACAATGTTTGACAACCATATGATGATTTTTTGGAACTGTTTAGTTGTGTACAACCGTGAAAATGATGATTTGTTTGTCAACGTAGGGTTTGGTAATTTCTTCAAATCGAACTTGTTTCCATTATATAATGGAGGATTGTACTGCTTCGGTGCAAGAGGAGGTCGTACTTGAGGTAATTTTGCAAATTTATTGTGTTTTTTTGCGGTTATCCGAAGTTTATGTCTGGGTGCGCGATTGTTTCGGCCTCGCAGGACCGAGATGTATAGTAATGTCTCGGTCATAGAGGACCGAGATGTTTCACGCAGGTCACGGTATGGTACGACCGAGAGTACTGAGTAACTCTCGGTCGTACGTGAGCGAGACTCTGAATAAAGTATCGGACATGTACAACCGAGAACCTGTTTTTTGGGGTGTTATGGTGATTGTGCTGTACATTTTGGTTGATTATAATGTTACACTGTTTGTATTGCAGGTAATGCCGGTATCTAGTAATTTTCCAGACTACAAGGACATTTTTACACCTTGTAAGCCATTCCCCTCTCGAGAAGCGACTATTTCATGGCTTCAAATGATTAGTGGTGATAACAAGTTTGTGTTAGTAACGAAGCGCTCGGATGCCGGGGGCATTAAGCGCAGGGGAAGGGTGAAACTTGCCTGTGAGAGGTCCGGGACAATAGGGGACTGGCTCGAGAGAGTAGGGAAGGGGAAAGCGGCCAAAATTTTAAAGAAATCAAGAAATGATGAAAATGCGATGACTCCAACCGGTACGAAGAAATGTGGATGCCCTTTCCTTATTAACGTAAAGGAAAATGCTGACTCCTTATGGTATGTCACTGTTATATGTGGGAGACACAATCACGACACCGCAGGAAGATTGGATAAGGGGGAGCACGAAGTTGAGGATGCGGGTGGGAGGACTGAAATTCAGCAGCTTAGGGAGATTAGTCCACCTTCGTCTTTTGTGGAGTGCGAGCAGGAACTTGAGGATGCGGGTGGGAGGACACCGGGGTCTCCAATCGGAGGCAAGGCAGTGTCGAAGAGAAAACAAGTTGAGTCATCCCACTCCATAAAAGAGGCCTCCACTTCTAGGCAGAAGAAAGGCAAGGTTGTTCCACAAATGCGTCGTGCCAGTCGACGCACGCAAAGTGGATCTAACATGACTTATGGTCATTGCTTAGAACCGGATTGGTTGCCACATGTTGAGGGCATTATCGATGTGGTTTCCGATGGAAATTGTGGATATCGGTGTATAGCCTCTGGGCTTCGACTTGCCGATGTAGACGGGTGGAGGATTGTGCGTAGAAGGATGTACGATGAGATTATCGGGTATGAAGACCTTTGGCGGGAAGTGTTTGGCTCGAGTTTCGAGATGTCAAGAATGCGGTGCATTGCCCGAGAGAAGCAAGTGGGGGCATCTTTCAAAGAATGGTTGACACTTCCAGACATGGGATTGTTAGTATCCACCGCATTCAATGTCATTCTCGTCAACCTCTCGCATGGGAGTGCCTCCACATTCCTACCTCTACGTAGTGCTCCACCGTCGTCGTTGCACAACAGACTTATCATTGCAATGACAAAGAAATGAATATCCATTGGGTTAGGGTAAGTTCTATGATTTTTTGTGAATTGTTTTGTTTCCCCCTTAATCGGGTTTGTGACAATATCTTCTATGTTCTACTGTTCACTTTGACAGGTGAAGTTGCGTGTGAATGCACCGTTGCCATCCTTATATCCATCGTGGGATCGGTACGTTGAGGACTGCTCCAAAGGTTGGCGAGATGGATTCGTATTTCGAGACATCGCGCCCATTGCAAGCTGCTGATGAAGCCACCATACCCATTGTAGATTTAGATACACCGTAGTGTAAAGCTTGTACCTAGAAACCTTGATGGCTAAACATTTAGAAATTTTGCCGCTTACTTCGAATGTTCTATGGATATACAAATGTTGTGTATTTTTGATTGTTGTTTACTTATGGATGGACACTTGTAGAGTCGGTTTGAATGTTACGCGATTTATAATTAATTAAGTTTCGGTGCAAATTGTCGTCTTTGGATTTTCAATATTGTATAGTTAGTTTGACATACCACAAAAAAAATTTACAAAAAGTAATGTTCAAATTCATCCATTTCGATGTCTCGGTCAAGCGTGTTCATGAAACAACCCATATTTTCGGTCACCCATGACCGACAAGGAGTCCAATATATCGGCGGTGTACAACCGAGTCCAATAGAAAGTTCTCGGTTGTACACCACCGAGATGGATTGACCATTTCAATTCGCCTTACTCTCGTCCTATGACGACCGAGCCTCTACGAGACCCTCTCGGAAGTGTACAACCGAGAGTAGGAGGAAATTCTCGGTTGTACACCACCGACGCCACATTACCTATCACTAATTGTAGCTCTCGTCATGTCGCGGCGAGATAATCGAAGTATTCTCGCCATGCGTAACCGAGACGCCGTTAACTATTCCGGTCTTCGTGGCCGAGATCTGCGAGTTCCCAAACATATTAGCTTCGTCTCGGCCATGCTTGCCCGAGACGATTGACACGATCTCGCTTTGTGTGGCCGAGAACCACGATTTCCCAATTTTTTTACAATTGAACAAACCGCCACACACACATTACAACTACTCTACTAAATGTAACTTAATTCGACGATCTTCAACCGAGCCCTAATTTGGAGACGAAATCGGCTCACACCCCCGACCCTACAAACTGCAGAAAACTCGTACAACGAAGGAGAAACACACGGCGAGGGACGGAGAACACGATTTCGGGGATTCCTCTCACAGGTCGGTTCAAAAGAAATGGATTCTTCTACAAGATTTCGGTGAAGGTGGGGGTGGGGGGGTGCGAGGTGCGAGTTTTTTGCACGAGGGATATTTTGGGTATTTCGGGTCTAATTTTTGGGTGCCCCAGGTAAATTGGTTTGTGCCCACATTAACTGGGTGCCTTCATGAAAAGGTGGGGTGCCCATAGCGGCCCTCATTTTTTTTAATGTCTCCCTGCGGCTCTACGAGGCACCAAACCTCAACAAAACTGGTTCGTTCGACCCTTCCCTTTCTTTCCTTTTTGACTCTCCCCGCATTTTTTTTAATGTCTCCCTGCGGCTCTACGAGGCACCAAACCTCAACAAAACTTTCTCTTCTCGCTCTGTTATGGCTTCCCAGATCGTCAGACGAGTTCTTCGAAGCCGCACCATCGAGCAGATCGCGACTCCGCTGATCGCGAATGGAAACTCTTTTGGTATGGTTTTTGTTTCGACTCCATATCGATGCATTTCGACAGATGCGTCTCGGAATCATCCGATTCGAGCGACTCTCTTTCCTGGCGACGGAATCGGGCCTGAAATCGCCAATTCTGTCAAGCAGGTCGGTTCTTCTGATCATCTTTGCTTTCGATCTTGTTTTGTTTGAATATAATAAAAAAAATTATTTCGATCTCCTGATTGATCGTTTCGTTGATAAATGGATACGTGTGGTCAAGTCTTTTTTTGGTGTGATAACGGTAAAAAAGTTTTTTTTTTTTTTTTTTTTTTTTTTTTTTTTTTTTTTTTCTGAGTGGGATTCTGATCGGGAGTTTTAGCTTAAATATGACGCAATTTTAAGAGTAAGATATTGCTTTTAATAAAATATAAATAACTCCAAACAAATTTTGAAGAGTAAGATTTTGCTTTTAATAAAATATAAATAACTGCAAACAAATCTTCCTTGGACAGAATGTGCAAAGAGAGGAATGAATTAATAGACATAGATGCCTAATGATGTTGAACCAGAAAAAACCCTTTGGAAGTCTTCTTGAAAGAAATCCATGGCGAAACCCTGTATTAAAAGCATTAATCATCTCTCATTTGGAGTTAACATCTAGCATTATATTGTTTGTTTCGAGCCTAATCAATGAGCCAATACGAGCATATTGTTGATGTTATTCAAGTAATATAGTTAGATTGAGGCTTCAGCCTCTCATTGCCTCAGAATGTGAGATTGGGCTTCCTTTGCCTCGAGGCGTAAACATCAAATTCATTTTAAGGCTATGATATTATTTTATCGGATATGATAGTACTCATTCTCATCATTAGAAGAAGAATGTTGCCACTCAACAAAGATGGATGTTACTCTTCTCTTTCAGTCATACATCCTTTAACTGGATTGTAATCCCTAGCTGTGTCAATTGATCCTTACCTAAATGATGGACAATGAGACTATGAGAGGCATATAACTTTGAGTTTTTGTACTTGCCTCTAGGCCTATCATTTGTTGTAACTTCTAAATAATTGACAGTGTAAGGCAGAGAACTTTTGATTCTTTATCCTAGCTTTTAGGCCAGTAATGGTTGTATATAAATAAGACTCTCTAACATCAGCTTTACTTCAGTGTCTTTTATGGTTGCATATATGGTCTTCGACTGCCTTGTTAGCTACTAACACCAAACCAAGATTGTCAATTTCAGATGAATTTTCTTTGTATCTTCACAATGGTAGAATTCAACTCTCTTTCAAACTCTAAGATACGACCGCCACAATGATTTTATGAAATCTAGTTCTCTTGTTACCTAATTTTGAAGTTTGTAATGTCATTGCTGCTATTTGTTTATGAAATAAAAAAGTTAGATCTTTATTGTCCAATCGTCAAGTATACGATAAATGTCTCCCATACCCATTGGAAGCTACAAAAAAGTAATGATTGGGAAGGAGAGGATTGATGTATCATGCATCTCGAAGTTTTATCCCCTATGTACTTACATATTTTTACCAAAAGATGCTTCTAGGCGCATATCTTTTCTCCTGAAGGTCTTTAATGTTTTACCAAGTTTATTTTCTACTTAATTCGTTTGAAAATATCTTAGGTCTCATCTTTACTCTTAAGCACATGAACATAACAATATCTTGTTCTGTTGTGCAATCATTAATAGAAGTAATTATTGTCCTCCAGAATGCGCAATTTTGTAATGACAAGAATTCATTATTTCAATGTGAATTGATCCTTTTGCCCTAAATCGAGCGCAATGTAACAGTTTGATCCACATTACCAACCCCAACTAATTTGGAATTGAGGCTCTATTGTGTCACTATGAATTAAATCTTGAGGCAGTGTATTCCTATCAATGAGGTGAAAAGTGTCCTAAGGCCCCAAGTAGGGATGTAAATAAGCCGAGGCAGGTCAGGGGTGGGGAAGGAGGTCCGCATCCTCATAGGGAGTTGTCTGGGATGGCGAATCCCTGTGGGGACATATTTTCCCCATTTAGTTCCCCACAGGTAATTATTATTATTCGCTGTAGGGAATCCCCTTGTGGACATATTTTTCCTGATTAATTCTCTGTGGGGACGTGTTGTATAATACATTTCGTAAATGAAAGCAAATATAAGTCAATTGATAGTCAAGTTATAAATTATTAATTTACTAATATTTAGAAACTATAATGTTAAAAAAAGTAAAAGCATGTGTATGCATGTGTGTATACATACATATATAGCTAGGTTGTAAAAAACTTCATTTAAGTAAAAATGTCAATTCAAGACATATAGTCGATGGGACTAGGACCCCCCACCTCCTCACCCGGAAATCGATATTCTCCCTGCCCATCTCCATCCCCGTTTAAATTACCTATTCTCATCCCTATCCCTTGTGGGGATTTCCCACCTTATTTATGCCCCTAGCTCCAAGCCATAATTACTTGTCAAAATCTGCAAGAAAGATTGTTTCTATGAAAATGTGAAAGAAGTGATTGTACTTGCAGCATGTTGACAGGTCTTGGAGACCATGTGAACTTGGGGGCTTAAATTCTAGTGCTCTTGAATTATAACTTTGGTATGGCATAGTTCTTATGATCAAATTGCTGTTATCTTCTCTTACAAATTTGCGACCTTGTTGAAACCACTGCTGCAGGCAAATGGAGTTTCGACCTCCAATTTTCCGCAAGAACTCCTTCGTTCGTTTGAAGTTTCAATTGCTTTAAAAACCTTAGCCATTAGCTACCTTTAGTTTCTCTTGATTAACCTTGAGGATTATTTGAAGTCCATTCCATCAAGTGCATTGAAAAATCAATGAAAAATCTATCTGATGCATCCTCTCTTTTATGCGTTAGCCAATTCAACACTATTATACTTTCGTTAATCTGAGAAAAGCAATTGCTTATTTTACTATGTGCATTCAGACAAGAACTTCCCATTGGAGTACTTCTTGATTCTTTCCATTCTGTTGCAGCCATATTGCCAAATGCATGCATTTAATGTTCTATCTTAAGTTATATCTCAAGCCATAGATGGATTAGTTGCTAATCAGTAGTTAGGCTAAAATTGAATTTTCTGGCAAATTTCTCAAGTCACCCTGGATGCTTCTCCCTTTCTTTTGCCAATTGAGTATGGTTGTCTTCCTATTTATGTAGCTTTCAACAACATGCCAGCACCATGAGTTTCTCCTTGAAACAAAACTATCTACTGTTAACATGACAAATCGCTGACTAATGATGATTATTAAATATGCCAGTTGTGATACATTGATACAGTTGGTCAAAGCTGTGCCTGAGGAAACGAGAGAAACAATTCAACAAGTTTTTAGTTTGTTTGAAGTTCTTTGGGGTACCACCATGTAGACCAGGTCATAAATAATCGAGATAGGAAGCATGTAGGTATTTAATTTAATTTTTTTTTTTTGAACTTTGATCTATCCTCTACATATATCATTTCTTTTTAATCAGGTCATTTAACAAGTCTTTAGTTTGTTTGAGATTCTTTGGGTAACATCATGTAGACAAGGTCCTAAATGATAGAATTACTCCTACATTGCATCCTCGACCCTTCCTGTATATGAATTATTATGATCTGTGATAAATGGAGATATTTAATAAGCTTGTAGGTAATGTTTTTTTTTTCTTGGAACTTTGATTTATACTCACCAGATATTATTCCTTTTAATCTTGGAATTTAACTTATTTGACGACGTAGTTTTTAAGCGTAGGGATTTATGCTTATGCCTATTGAATTAGTTAAAAATGATGTAATAAATGGGGCTGTCTATTAAGCTATTTGGCTCTGTTTCTGATGGAATTATGATTAATGGTTCAATCAGGTATTCAATACAAATGAAGTCCCCATAGAATGGGAAGAACACTATGTTGGGGACAAAGTAGATCCTCGAACAGAAAGTTTTCTGACGTGGGAAAGTCTAGAGGCAGTACGCAAAAATGGTGTTGGGCTAAAAGGGCCAATGGCTACACCTATAGGGAAAGGACATAGGTCTTTGAACCTCACTTTAAGGAAAGAACTTGGTCTTTATGCCAATGTCAGACCATGCTACAGCCTTGAAGGCTACAAAACTAGATATGACGATGTCAATCTTGTCACAATTCGAGAAAACACAGAAGGGGAATATAGTGGTCTCGAACACCAGGTATGTTGTTCTTTCATCTATATCCTCTTTTTAATCCAAACAAGTCGGCATCCGGCACTTCGCGCGCAGGCAAGACTAAGTATTAAAATATCATATAAAAAAACGTTGAAAAAAATGTAAATATAATTATTATGTAATCTCTGATATGTACTCAAAGTCGCTCCTTTTAGGTCCCTCAACAATTAATAAAAAAAAATACTTGCAAACACTATGCATATTTTCAAATCTAAACAAAACATTTTGATTTCCTATGGTTACAGTTGAAAATAATAATAATAATTGTCTTAAACAATTAATTGAAACAAAAAAAATTATACAAATAGTATCTAATAAAAGATACAAAAATCTAGCTTGTTTGTATAACAATTAAAAATATAACCCAAAAAATAGCCCCAAAAAAATTAGAAAATTGAAATTTTAAAACCAAAAATCATATTTGTATAGCAATTTAAAATGTAACCTAAAAAATAGCAAAAAAAAAACGAAAATTAGAAAATTAAAATTTAAAAACCAAAAATCCTATTTGTATAGCAATTTAAAACGTAACCTAAAAAATAGCAAAAAAATAATGAATTGAAAATTAAAATTTTGAAACCAAAAACCTTATTTGTATAACAATAAAAAACATAGCCTAAAAAATAGCAAAAAAAGATAATTAGAAAATTAAAATTTAAAAACCAAAAATCCTATTCGTATAACAATTAAAAACATAACATAAAAATAGCAAAAAAAAAAAAACGAAAATTAAAAATTACAAAAAAAACTTAAAAACAAAAAAACTTATTTGTATAACAATTTAAAACATAACCTAAAAAATAGCAAAAGAAAAAAACAAAATAGAAATTATACTTTATTTAATGACGACACTAGGTCAGTCAAAATCTTATTTTATGTTTTACCATCCTACCCATTCACTTAAATGAGAGAAAGATTAATAGCTTGTGTTTTTGATTTTTTTTGTTATAAATCTTAATTATGACATCATCATGCTACGCGTCATGTTAGGAGAGCTTCTCAAAAGCCATGTGTTACGTCGTGAGACCTTCTCACAAAAATAGTTCCTTTATATATATATTTCAGCCAGTCAGGCTACCTTCTTGGACAGTGAAAGCCACTTGATGGTTTTTTTTTTTTTATGTTAGGTCGTCAGGGGTGTTGTTGAGAGTCTGAAGGTTATTACTCGACAAGCAAGTCTTAGAGTGGCAGAATATGCATTTTATTATGCCAAGGCACATGGGAGGCAGAGGGTGTCTGCCATTCACAAAGCCAACATAATGAGGAAGACAGATGGTCTTTTTCTTAAGGTTGTATGATATTTTACTCAAATTCTTGAAAACTTGATAGTCTTTCATGATGTTTTAAGTTGTTTTTACTTATGTGCAGACAGTGCCATCATTTTTCCTTGTAAGATGTTGCTCATCAGTATAATAGAAGCTTCATTTCTAATGAGGCTATTTTATTTTATTTTTTGGGTGAAAGAGGCTATTTTGTTTTGACATTGCTTGAAATTCAAAATTCGAATTTGAGCTTATATTTTTTGCAGTGTTGTCGCGAAGTTGCAGAAAAGTACCCTGAGATAAACTACGAAGAAGTCATCATCGACAATTGTTGCATGATGGTATAGTTGGTTCTTTATGTAATGTAGATAGCTATCATTTTGGAACATGCATCTGTTGTGCTTCTATTTATTGTAAGAGATTGAAACTGTTGAATAGCATCTGGTCATGTGAAATTATAGACTGTGCATCCCATATTTTATGGTTCAAGTCCAGACCTGGGCAAAACACAGTGAGACACGGTCAAACAAATGCATTTCGTGCATGCAGATTTTTTTTCTTGACATTATATCATTATTGTTGTTGTTCACTTTAGTTCTCAATTGAATCTCTGTTTGTATTACTTACTCCGTTCTTTGTACTCGTGATGACTCGTTAAAAATCCTGCACTTTTTGATGTGCTGGTTATGCCCAACCTTTATGGAGACATCATCGGTGACCTTTGTGCGGGTATGGTCGGAGGCTTGGGTTTGACTCCCGGTATTGGTTTAGTTTCATGTCTGTTTACTTCAATGCATAATCTTCTGCAATTAATGATTTGCCTAATTTTGTATTCAGCTGCAATATTGGTGAGGGTGGTATTGCTCTAGCTGAGGCTGTGCATGGTTCGGCTCCTGATATTGCTGGGAAGGTGAGAAGTTATTTTAAATTCCTTGTTCGCATATATGCCAATTTATAAAGAAGGCTTGGCCATTGGGAACCTTCAAAAAAGGAATGAGACTTAGGTGACTAAATTGCTACAGAGGTTAGTCGGAGAGCTTGATGCATTATGGATCAAAGTTATTATAGCGCGCATGGCAAAAATAATGATTGATGGAAAGTTGATGCTTCACTGGGATGCACTTCCAAAGTTCATGGAAATTTATTTCTTTCACAGCTTCATCATTCACTAGGCTCATTGAGCTCAAGTTAGGATGCCGATCACGTAAGATTTTAGAAGGACCCATGGTAGGTGAATAACCTCTAGGCCAAAGATGTCCAAAGTGGTGTATTTCCCTACATGTGCTTTCTTTGCTGATACGATGGTGAATCAATGGACTATATTTTCTTTCATTGCCATTTCTCCAGAGATGTATGACAAAGAAGGGAATGTTTCACTAAAAAGAAGATATCACATCCCAATAGCTTCTTTTTGAACGCTAGAGTAGCTTTTCTTGTTTTCAAGAAAAGCTATGAGCATTTGTACTATTTTATTATTGTCGACATGGTTTATTCGGGAAGAGAGGAATCTTAGGGAAAACACAAGTGAACAATTTTCGAAAAAGCCAAGTTATTAGTAGCATGGTGGATCACTTATTGGAGATTGCAGCCGAAATTCACTTTAGATGATTAAGGAATTGGGCAGATTTAATGTAAAGTTTTTGGGGGGAGTGAGACGAAATAGGGCGATTTTTTGTGTTTTTGTTATGACCAGGATGGTGCATCGCCTTCCTAGTTCCGAATTTTATAGTACTGCAATTAAGCCAGCTATACTTTATGGAAGTGAATGTTGGGCGGTAAAGAAATAACGAATACATAAATGAAAGGTGACGTATAAGAGGATGCTTAGGTGGATGTGTAGTAGAACTTGTAAAGATAGAAGAATAAGAAATACAATAATTCAAAGAAAAGTAAAAGTAGCACTTGTGTGGGCCTGAAAATATTTTTTTTAAAACTTTGTAAGGAGGTCTTTGTAATTTTTAAAACTTCTTATTATTTTATTATTTTATTTGTTTGAAATTATCTTTTCATTTCAAAATGGGTGGACAAGTGTGGAGGTGAAAATATGTTGATGATAATGTGTAGGTGAAAAAATTTGCCCCTAATTGGTGAGAGGTCTCTAAATAAATTAAATTATTTCTTAGAGAGATCTAAGTAAATATTTTTTTTCCGCCTAGAAGTCGCCTAGACTAGACATGGCTAAACCGCTTCGCCACCTTAAAAACATTGAAATTAGGGGAAGACAGTTGCGGTGGTTTGGACACCTCCAAAGATGTCCACAAATGCCCAGTTAGAAAACCCGACTCAATGTGAACTGAAGAAATTTGACGCTGTAGGGGGTAGACCGATGTTAACTTGGGGCGTGTTGATTATGAAGGATTTATAGGATTTGGAAAGGACCCCATCAATTGCAATAAATTGAGCGCAATAGTAAAGTTTGGTCAATGTAGCCGACCCTTACTAATTTGAGATTGACGCTTTGTTGTTGTTGTGCATGCAAATATCTATTGCATATATCAATGCAAATATATGCTAGCATTTCTTCTAAAAAAAGTATTAGAAGTCTTAAGGTATGTAACTAGGTACAAGAACCAGCTTGGTTTTGTTAGGCCTGTATTAAATTTGGAGTGAACAACTATATGGTTGATAGCAATGGGCATTTGAATTGGCTCATCCCGTCATGAGTGAAGGTCTTGAAGGAGAAACCAAAGGATTGTGGAGGAGCAAGAATAGTTGATGCCTTATGTTTTGTGTTAACTCTTGCATTTTGAAATTGGCCAATTGTTACTTTAATTTTCTTTGTCCATGCTAACCTTCATTGTTATAATCTTTTGCATTTGTAAGTTTTCTTTATATATTTGTAAATGCTTGTTTCTTTTTAGAAAAAAGAAAAAAGAAGACGACAACAAGATTATGACAAATCGAGATAAGGCTTGATTGAGGGAAGATTTCTATTTGATTTGAATGTGGCTTAATTAGCTAAGTCAATTGTAATAATAGGGCTTTTAGTAGCCTAGAAAAGATCTAGTTTTAAGCAATAGCTTGTCGGTCTCACGCCCTCTCTATTCACTCTATGAATTATGAATGCCCTCTCCCCCTTTCCCTTTTTCTCCCTCTCTTGTTTCTTTTCTCATTTGATTTTCACCCTTCTTTTTATCGTTCTACTCACTCCTTTATCTCTCATCCTTTTCTCTCTGATTTCTTTGTTGCTTTTTTGTTTGGCTATTGTCTCCTCTCTCTAATTGCTCTCTCTCTTCTCTTTGACTGTTTGCTCTTATCCACTCATTGAACTCTCTCACTCTATCTCTATGGTATCCCTTTGATCTCTCTTGTTCTCTCCTTGGTTGGTGATTCGACCATGGGTAACACTGCTACTGATAGCAACCAGTGATCAACAATCAAGAAATTGACAATAGGACAACTAGGCAAGATCAAACTTGAGTTTGCCTTGTTATTCATCATCCTGAAAATTGGAATTAATTTCGGGAAGTTTAATTTTATGGGGAGATTTTTTTTTTAGGGATGTTAAAACACGCACAGTTATTTATTGTTGATGGTTCGAAACTATTTTTGATGATACGAGCCACACACTACAAATAATTACAATAAAAACAAATATGATGCTCAACAATATTCCCAACTAGAAATATATAACAAAATCGAATGACAACTTGATATGCATAGATGATTTCATTACTTATTAGTATGTGTCTTTAAGACTGTAGAAATTTGTATAATAAAATATATTAAAGTTATTAAATATAGAGGCAGTAAAACAAATAGAAATAATTAACATTAGATATGTCATGAAGTAAACCATAACGCATAACCTATAGCAACTGTGGAATTAATTCGATATATATCCTATAATTTCACCTTTTGAAATTGAAATAATTCATTAAAAACTCGACCAAACACGTCAATTTTTCATCCCTTGTTGTTGCAATTGGTTTTAAAATGAATCTAGTTTTACAAACTAGATTCGCTTGATTCTTCTCTGCTTCGATTTTTTTCTCATCTTCTTTCTCTCTCTCTATGATCTATTTCTTCTTCTCGCTTTAGGTCGTCATTTCGACTAAAGGTAAACAATAGGGTTTTAAATGTAAACGGTAGGGAATTTGTTGTACGTAAGTTTCTTCATATGGTTAGGTATAGTGTTATTAATGCGCACTTTGAGGTGAGGCGCAACTTCTGCGCCTCAATAGCACTAAGGCGATGAGGCTTCAATGAGGCGCATTGAGGCACACACCTCACTGCGCCTGGGAGCAGCTCCAAAGTGCACCAAGGCGCACGCTTGACCCATTAACTCACTTTTATTTGCTTTTTTGTTTTGATTTTTTATGTTAATTTGGAAACCATGATTTACCTTATTGGATAAAAATTTAAAAGAAAAAGAAACTAAAAAAGTGTGGGAAAAAGTTGATTAGACAATTTTCATAAAAAACTACTTAAAGAGAAGATGTAAAATTTGCATGGAGGAAAAAAGGGTGAGGATTTCAAAATCCATAAAAGAAGGAAAGTTCGCGTAAAGAAAAAAGAAACAACAACAACAAAGCCTCAATCCAAAGAAAAAAGGAAGAACGAGGAAAGAAAATTACTTATGACAATGATTTGCTTTTGTCATGATTTTCTTTTCCTATCATAATGTTCTTATAATTTTATTTTTACATAATGTGTAATGTTCTTATAATTTTATTTTTACATAATGTGTGATACTTTGATTTTTCATGTTTGTCAGTATTCTTTTTCTCTTATAAGTTTTTTGAGCAGTTGATAATTTTGATAAGATGCAATATTACATAAAATATATGCATAATTTGTTTCTATTATATATTAATGATTAAGTACAATTGGCTTCACTCGGGCGCGCGCCTCACCTTGCGCCTCGCGCCTCTCGCCTTGCGCATTTTAAGCAACCATCGCCTCAAGTGTGCCTCTCGCCTTCAATAACACTAGTTGGGTATTTATATAAATAGATTCATCCTAACCTGATTTTCTTACCGCTCCTTTAAGTCTTACCATGATCCTTATAGAAAGGAAACATTGTTGATATAGATGGATGATTGGGAGAACCAAAAAAATTCCTAAGATGAACCACCTTAGATATTTAGAATCAATCATATTAAATGTTGGTAATATTTGCAATGATTTTACACGTAATTCAAGCTGGATGAATGAAATTTATGCGGGACGGAATGCATATGCTCGAACTCCCAGTTCAATCGACTCAAAACAAAGAAGAAAACAAGAAAAAAAGATAAAGGAGCGCCACAAACAAGGATGTTGATAGGCCTCCAATATAGTTGAAGTAATCAAGGAAGCACAATGGAAAAGTTTGATCCATGTAGCCGACCCCAGTTAATTTGGGACTGAGGCTATGTTGTTGTTGTTGTTGTAATCAAGGAAGCACAATAAGGCTGAAAAGACATGTGGCGATGAGTCTATGCTGGCGAGACAGTGAGATAGTATTGGTGAGAAATGTAATTAGTTGGAGTTGAGATTATAAATTGAGGATATGTGTGAAAGTTGAGGGATGCTTTGTATGAACAATCATCATGGAGTGTTGGGCAGCTCGAAGTGCCTACCCTCCCTTTGTTTTCTCTTTCTCTATCAATCAACAACTCTCTCATTTTCTCTATGGAATCTGGGTATTTGCTTGCTTAGTTACTTGTGATCTCATCAAATTGGTGTTAGAGCATCAAATTTGTGCCTATGGGGGGTCCAAAACAGCAAGACGCTAAGTTTGAAGCAATTGAGAAAGTGATGGAATGAATTCGAGGAGAACTGACTCGTTTGCCCACAATCGAGAAGACGATGGAAGGTTTGGTGCATAATCTCGCTCAAGTGCTACAATCGGTGAGTGAGACTCAACGATTAGTTCAATCACTCTCGCGAGGCAAGGGAGCAATTGTTGATGAGACCTCTAACTCTGAAATCAGAGGTGGTAGTGTTCGGATTGGTTATGTCCGGATTGAGGGAGAGGCAGATTTGGGAGGCTGGCAGATCAGTGAAGAACAAGCTGGGATTCACCCTCCTATGTATCGTCCCTTTGAGTTTGCATCAATGGGCAACAGGTACGAGACGTTCACAACTTCGGATGCTTGGCGTGGTGGTCGTAAACTTCAACTGCCGATTTTCAATGGTGCAGATCCGGAAGGTTGGTTGTTTCGTGTTGAATTGTATTATGAAATTAACAAGTTATTTGATGCGGAACGGAATATGGCGACGAGGACCTGTTTCGACGATGAAGCATCGGCTTGGTTTCGCTGGGCAGATTCGAGAATTATGTTTGTGAGTTGGTCTAATCTCATACTTCAATTGTTGAAATGCTTTAGTGAGACTCATTCTGATACATTGAAGGAGCGTCTCTTGGATATTAAACAAACGAGTTATGTGGCTGAGTATTGCCAGAAGTTCGAGATCTTGTCTGCCTCTGTTCGCGACGTACCAGAGGACATCCAGGAGGGGATTTTTGTCAAGGGGTTAAAGATGAAGTTTCAGACCGAAATTCGTCTGTACAAGCCAGTTCGGCTTGAAGCATTAATGGAGACAGCCCAACTCATTGAAGATAGTTTCAGTGCTTATGGGTTGGCCCGTCATGGAGTTGGGGTTTTGAGCCCAAAAGAAATTGTCACCTAAGTAGTGGGTCTTAGCCCAATCGTTTCACACCTTAAATCAATTGCGTTGGGGTCTGATGTTAGTGCTCCAGTGGTGAACCCTCCTATCATTACACATTCAAAGCCATTTTTCCGTTGCCTGCAACTCACGAAGTCCGAGTTTCAAACCAAACGAGCAAAGGGTCTATGTTTTTCTTGCGATGAGAAGTTTAGTCTCGGCCACACATGCAAGAAGGTACTACAACTATTGTTGGTCGACGATGACGATTCTGGTGCGTCTCCTAGTACTGATGGCGTCGATATCGAGCAGCCCGAGCCTGAAGAGATGGATGGTGTTGACACCATTGAGCTTTCCATGAACACAGTCATGGGATTGACTGTTCCGGGGACTATGAAGCTTCGTGGGGTGGTGGGGTTTAAGGAGATCATGATGTTGATCGATTGCGGCGGGACCCACAACTTTATCTCTTAAGAGTTGGTTGATGAACTCCTCCTTCTATTAGTTGAAACCACTATTTATAGCGTGATTATGGGCACTGAGACCGCTGTGAAGGGTTGGGGCATCTATAAAGGCGTTCGGATTGTGATTTAAGATCTCGAGGTACTTCAGGATTTCCTTCCTCTGCAACTAGGCAACACTGATGCGATACTGGGTATGTTATGGTTGCGAGAATCGGGTAATATGGAGGTCAAGTGGCGCACTCTCACAATGAAGTTCAATTTTCGGGGGTAGCATTTTATTTTGAAGGGCGACCCGAGTTTATGTAAGACAAGCATTTCCCTTAAAGCTCTTTCTAAAGAGTTGTTACATGATGGCCAGGGTCTTTAAGTTGAATTATGTGCATTGTCTACCTCTGAGACACCTACTGCTATTAACTCGGAATTGCCTTGTTGGTTTGAGCCTTTTTTGTCAGAGTTTGCTGGTGTGTTTTCTGTCATTGCTGAGCTTCCGCCAGAGTGTGAAATTGATCACGCCATCCCTTATTGCCTGTGGCTGGACCGGTGAATGTGCGGCCTTATCGTTCCCCCCATTTCCAGAAAACCGAGATAGAGAAATTGGTGCGCGACATGCTCTCGTCCGGTGCGATCCAACCCTCCACTAGCCCTTTCTCCAGCCGCATCCTATTAGTGAAGAAGAAGGATGGAAGTTGGCGTTTTTGTGTCGATTACTGGGCATTGAACAAAGTCACCGTTCCCAATCGGTTTCCAATTCTGGTGGTGGACGAACTTTTGGATGAGCTACATGGGGCATTCGTGTTCTCTAAACTGGATTTGAAGTCCGGTTATCACCAAATCCGTGTAAACGCTGCGGATATATCGAAGAATGCTTTTCGCACTCATGAGGGATACTATGAGTTTGTAGTATGCCGTTCGGGCTATCCAACGCCCCAACTACCTTCCATGCGTTAATGAACATGGTATTTCAACCTTACTTGGGTCGTTTTGTTGTTGTGCTTTTTGACGACATTTTATTGTATAGCAGGGACCTCGTTGCACGTCAGGAACACTTACAACTGGTCTTTCAATTTCTGCTGGATAATAAACTCCATGTTAATGCTAAGAAATGCGCTATCGGACAACCTATGATCGAGTATTTGGGTCATTGGATTTCGGCTTCGGATGTTCATGTCGATCCTTCGAAGATTGAAGCTACGCAACGCTGGCCAACCCCCACTAATCTCAAAGAGTTGTGCGGTTTTTTGGGCCTCACCGGATATTATTGCCGTTTTATGGCTAAGTATGCACAATTGCTTGGGTCTTACTCAACAATTGAAGAAAGATGCTTTTGGGTGGACTATGGAGGCGGAGACAATGTTCCAACTCTTAAAAAAAAGCAATGGTTAGCGTTCCGGTCCTTGCCTTACTTGATTTTTCACAACCATTTGTGCTTGAGTCGGATGTGTCGGGCACGGGTTTAGGGGCAGTCCTAATTAAACATGGTCGTCCTATTGCGTATTTCAGCCAAGTCCTTTCTCCACGCAATCAATTGAAGTCAATCTACGAAAGGGATTTAATGGCTATGGTGTTGGCTGTCCAAAAATGGCGACATTATCTGTTGGGGCGACATTTATCATTCACACGGATCAACTTAGTTTGAAGTATTTGCTTGAACAACGTATCGTGCAACCGGATTATCAGAAGTGGTTAGTTAAACTCTTGGGTTATGATTTCATTATTCATTTTAAACCCGGAGTTACCAACAAGGGCTGATGCTTTATCGAGCGTTTCTCCTGTTGATACCTCCTTGAATTCCTTAGTAATGCATCAGATGTTGGAGGTGCAAGACATCCAACAAGCTGTGGCTAACGACTGTCACCTTTCGCAAGTTTTTTCTGCCTTGGAATCCGGCTCAACTGAGTCGCCAGACTACACCATTCATCACGACTTGTTACTTTTCAAATCCAAGCTAGTTCTTCCTAAAGGGTCTCCCTTATTGCAGCACATCTTCTTTGAGTATCATGATGGAGCTTTGGGTGGTCATTCAGGTTTTTTGCGCACTTATAAAAGGATTGAACGAGAGCTTTACTTGGTGGGGATGCGACAAGATGTAAAGCGATATATGGCTGAATGCTCGGTTTGCCAGCAACACAAGTACCAATCCTTACATCTGGCAGGTCTTCTTCAACCTCTTCTTATTTTGGATCAAGTTTGGGAGGATGTTGCTACGGATTTTATTGAGGGCTTGCCTCGATCCAATGGGTTATCGGTCATTTTCTTCGTGGTTGATCGTTCGACTAAGTATGGTCATTTCATTGCTCTCTCATCCTTTCACGGCCAAATCTGTGGCAACAGTCTTCACTTGGGAAGTGGTTCGTTTGCACGAGTTTCCGAGGTCTATTGTTTTTGATAGGGACAAGGTTTTCCTTAGCACCTTTTGGACTGAACTTTTCAAGTTGCAAGGCACACGGTTGCATCATAGCACGACTTATCACTCCACAAACGAACATGCAATCAAAAGTGGTAAGCCGCTGCTTAGAAACTTATTCGCATTGTTTTGCATCCCACAAATCTAAGCAGTGGAGTGGATGGCTACCATGGGCCAAATTTTGGTATAACTCCACTTTTCATGCTTCGACAAAGATGACACCTTTCAAGGATGTTTATGGGCGTGATCCTCCCCTAATTATCCGTTTTGGGGCGTATGCGACTGCGATTGCGGCTTTAGAAGATCAGCTGCGCGTCCGTGATGCTGTTCTGGATGAGATGAAGGTTCATCTTGCTTGGGCCCAAGCAAAGATGAAATCGGCTGTTGATGGTGGTCGTCGTGACGTTGAGCTCATGATTAGTGACTTGGTTTATTTGAAATGGCTGCCTTACCGACAACAATCCCTAGCACGCCGCATGAACGAGAAGTTGTCTCGGTTTTTTGGCTCCTTTCCGGTGATTGATAAGGTTGGTGCAGTGGCTTACAAGCTTAAGCTACCTGAATTTTCCTCCATCCACCCTGTTTTCCATGTTTCACAATTGCGGAAAGTTGTTGGTTCTGCTGATCGGGTGCAATCCCTGCCCCCTATGTTGTTTGCTGATTTGGAATGGGCGATGGAGCCGTCTGCTGTTTTGGGTTTTCGCTGTTCCAAGGCTAGTCGTGATGTCCTTATGCAATGGAAGGACTTACCTAATTTTGAGGCTACTTGGGAACCAGTGGAGGTGATCAAGAAACAGTTTCATTCCTTCCCACTTGAGGACAATTTGGTTTATTGTGGGGCAGGTATTGATAGGCCTCCAATATAGTTGAAGTACTTAAGGAAGCACAAGAAGGTTGAAAAGACACGTGGCGGGACAATAAGTATAGGTGGGAAATGTAATTAGTTGGAGCAGAGAGCATAAATAGAGGAAATGTGTGAAAGTTGAGGCATGCTTTGTATGAATAATCATTCTGGAGTGTTGGGCTGCTCGAAGTGCCTACCCTACCTTTGTTTTCTCTTCTCTATCAATCAATAACTTTCTCATTTTCTCTGTGTAATATGGGTATTTGCTTGCTTAGTTATTTGTGATCTTATCAGATGTTTGATAAGTTCTACAAAAAAGATCACTATGAGCAATGAATTGCTTGACAAGATCACGAACCACACAAGGATAAGTTCTTACACACATGGTTGCAAAATCCCTCTCAAAGAGAAAACCTCAAAACTCAACTCTACTCTCTTTATTGAATGATAGAAGTGCCTTTATATAGGCTTACATCTAGACTCTAAAATAGAAACTAAACGAAAAATAAACTTCTTAATTCCTAAAATAGAAGCAAATAACTTAAAGAAACTTCTAATTACCTTGAGACATCGTAAAATAGAAATGAAAAACCCTAAAGAAAGTTCATAATTCCATCCTAGACTTATTTAGAAACAGACTAAATTCAAAACTTGCTAAATATCAAACTTCGACAAAAATAGGAATTTCTTTCTTTTTGACTTTAAATCGGGTCACATCATTTCCCCCTTACTATTATTTGTCCTCGAATCATAGCCACTATTCTTCAAGAAGAACCTCAAATGTAGCATCCTTTTTCTTGATTAGGGCGAAGCTCGGTCTGAAAGCCTAATTAAACCCCGATAAACCAACCATATCTAATTAAGACCAAAAGCATGTCTTCAGTACATGATAAACACAACCAATATATCTCGAAAAAACGATAAAAGAAAATAAAACGCAACAGAAATGCATCACTTATAGGTCATTTGATTACATTATATGGATATGCGCCACTTATCTCGAGGTTGATCAAAGTTTAAAAACCAACCACACATGCTCTCAAATGCATTGACACCTCATGCTTGGACACTCATCTTGATGATCATAGAGATGTGTTAACACACATCTCGAGGCAAACAATTGTCACCTTCTCCCAACGTCTCACACCTCCTTGCACTATTCACCTCCTCGACGCTCACGCTACACGCGAGGTGAATCCAAAGTTTATGAATTTAATTTTTAAACTATAGGTTGCATTTATATATATATATAAATCCACATTAATTACCTATAGTATTTTATGTGGGTTTTCACACCAAACAAACACAATACGACATCACACACGCTAATCGAAACAAATCAGGTTTAACCACAAGTCTAACTTTGGTTTATTATGATTCAGATTAGCACTAATTACCTAGTCTAGGACACATGTTATATCGAATCTTGAAACTTTGAGTATTTTCGATAAATCCACCAATCGTTGAATGCACAAAAATATACACAAAGATAGAAAAGGTAGGTGAGAAGGATTTCTCAACACCAAGCAAGATCTTTACAATGCGATGTGTTGGGGACGAATCTTCTTTTTGTAAAATAAACTCACCACTGTCATGGTTGATTTCGTTGTTGTAATCTTAATTAGATTTCAACTCTTTGTCATGCCCAACCTCATCAAATAATAATAGATCAACTTGTTCTTCAAACGAATCAACTTCCGGTGGGATGATCTCCAATTCATCATATGCAAATTCCAAATACTTTTATCAATAGATCTCATCTCAATAAATCTTTTTACAGGCTTGGATTTATGGATTTCTTCCTTCGGGCACGATGACTTACGTTTCCTAACCAAATCTATATGAAGACTATTCTCTTCACCATAGTGACGATCAAATGGTACTTGTTTCACAGTAAACAGGCTTTTCTTGGATGAACCATCTTTCTTTTGATACTTATTACCTCTTCTATAATCCTCATCCACCCAATCTTTTCTTGTGATTCGCCCTGATGACAAACTTGATTGATAATCTTCATGCTCCTAATCGCTTTCATCCTCATAATCATATGAAGAATACACCTCTATACATCTTTCTTGAACTTGAAAAAACTTGTGCTCTGATACCAATTGGTACGGGATGGAATGCGTATGCTCGGACTCCAAGTTCAATTAACTCAAAACAAAGAAGAAAACAAGAAAAAGGATAAAAGAGCGCCACAAACAAGGATGTTTGATAAACTTTATAGCAAAGATCGTCACAAGCAATGAATGGGTTGACAAGATCACGAACGCCACAACCCACATAAGGATTGATAAGTTCTTACACACACTGGTGCAAAATCTATCTCACAGTCACAGAGAAATCTCAAAACTCAACTCTACTCTCTTTTGAATGATAGAATCATAGAAGTGCCTTTATATAGGCTTACATCTAGATTCAAAAATAGAAACTAAAAAAGAAGTAAACTTCTTAATCCCAAATAACTCCGTTTCCTTAAGGCACCCCAACAAAAAAGTCAAACTTACAAAAAGGTCAATTCAACTATAAAATGACCCTTATACCCCTCACTGTGATTAGCGCACCCCGCGCCACCCTTTTCCTCTTGTCTTGTGTACCCCACCATCATCCCTCCACACTCTTTTCTTGTGATTTGTAGGGCATCATCAAGTGGCTCGGCCTCACAGGTTCGAATATCTAGTTGAAGAGTCGGTTAGAGCCCACCAAAGCGCTAGTTGGAGAGTCGATCAAAGCCTACCGAACGTTTAATTGGAGAATCGGTCGAAACCCGCCAAACTTTTAGGTCGGCAGTTGTCAACCAAATTTCACGAAAGAGGTTCGGTTGGACAACACCGAACTTAGAAAAGAAGTCTCGACCACATGTTGCCGAATCAAAAGTAGGTGTCTCGACCAAAGTCTTGGAGTTGGGTGCTTCAATTTGGATGAAGCGGTATTAGGGTAAAAATGTTGGGGTGCCTTCATAAATTGAAATTTGAATTTGGGGTGCACTCAAAATTTGGGTGCCCTTATGAAAATGTGGGGTGCGTATAGTCAGGCTGAAAAAAATAACTCTCTAATTTCTTAAATGGAAGCAAATAACTTAATGAGACATCTAATTACCTACAGACATGATAAAATAGAAATGAAAACACTAAAGAAAGTTCATAATTTCATCCTAGACTTAGTTAAAAACAAACCAAATTCAAAACTTGCTAAATATCAAACTTGACTAAAAACAGGAATTTCCTTCTTTGTGACTTTAAACCGGATCACATAAAAAATTGAGTGTAACGGGTGTGATTTGTGATTGAAATATTTCGACCAAATTAAAGAGAAAATTTTATAGGACCGCAATTAGGTTAGTTGTGCTTTATGGAAGTGAATGTTAGGCGGTAAAGAAACAATGAATATATTAATGGAAAGTAATGGAAATGAGGGATGTGTGGTAGAACTCGCAAAGGTGAATAAGAAAATACAAAAAGGAAAATACTAGGATGACTCGCTGGGGACACTCGTTGACGTGTCGGGGGGTGGGGCCCACACCCCCAAGCACAACTTGTGTGGGTGTCCCGCGCGGGTCACCCTTTAATCTCCCATACAAAAACTCAAACGAAAGTAAGAGTAGCACCAATTGAGGCAAAAATTAGGGAAGAGCGGTTGCGGTAGTTTGTACACCTCCAAAGATGTGTCCGGGGGTGGGGCACACACCCACACCCCCAAGCACAACTTTATGTGCGGGTGTCCCGTGCGGTTGGACACCTCCAAAGACGGCCTACAAATGTCCCCCACTAAAAAACCCGACTTAATAGAAACTGGAGAAATTCAATGATGTACGTGTAGATCAAAGCTAACTTGGGATGCATTGATTAGGAGGGATTGAAAGGATTTGAAAAGCACCCTATCGATTGCACAATGGAAGAGTTTGATCTATATAGCCAACCACAACTAATTTGGGATTGTTGTTGTTGTTGTTGTGAGTTGTGACTTAAGAAATAGAAAAACTGGAATGAGAAATCGATCTTACATACGGATATAAATATCATGCCCTTCTTTAATTTTTCATCATGAGGATTTTTCTCTCTTTTTTTTGGTTAAGAACTACTCTTTGTATTTGCAATATGGTCGAACAGATACAAAAGTAAGCATCGAAATAGTAGAGAAAGAGAAGCAATTACATTACTACTTGCAATTGTGGAAAGCATCCTTCACTTAAAGTAAAAAGAAAATTACGTTCTTTAGTTGATTTTCAATTTTTATCCCATTTATGTAACAAATGACCAAGGTTTACGTTTGCAATATACCATAACATGACTACGTATGTATTAATTTCCAATTGCCTTTCGTACTTGCCTTAGTTCATTGAAAACTCTTCTATTGTTTCTGCCAAATATGCTACAAAACACCCTAAACAGCTACATTCCTTGCAATCTTGAGGATATTGGTTACTCTACAGTCTCTACTAATTCCTTTTATCAATAATAGGATATCCTAGCCACCAATCACGATGTTATCCATTTTGAACTCCATTTGTAATTTAGTTTACCCCTAATACCCTTTCTAAAATCTGCATCTCAAGAACAATTGGTCGATATTCCTATTATCCATGCAATCCTTCATGATGATTTGCAGTCTTGGACTTGCTGACGATGTAGCTTTAGCTTTATTCTCTGATATGTACATAGGTTTGAAGTTGGCTATATTTTGTAAAGACTTGCAAACATTTATTTTTAACGCAAAACTTGCCTTTTTCTTGTATTGTTACAAAGATTTTACATTAAAAAAAGAACAAAGAGCCTAGCATAAGAACCTAGGCGGGCGTGAATTTCATTGTCTCGAGTGGTATTTAACACCTTTATTATACAACAATGGCATGCCTTTTCCTTAACCAATCATTGAACAAGTACTTTTGGAGCTCTTATTGCATTATTTTTAGTCGTGTCCAAAATCTCCTCCGCATTGAAGCTTTTCTCTTCAATGACTTCAGAGTTTCTTTGAGCGAATGTGTAAATAAGCAAGACAACTAGCACTCTTGCATTTCATGCCACATTTTTTTGATTGATATTTTTGGCCACCTTGAAAGCTGTCGATTGTAAAATCACGTAAGGCCTAACACAAGTCTTGAGAGTGTGGAGAGACTTGTTACATATGTGGACTTTAGGTTGTGAGTGGTTGAGTTCTCAAAAATGCCAACGCAAGTTGGAGATCCCACTCCAAAGCCGAAACTTATAAGCATGTCATTCATTTCAACTATTGGATGTGGGATTATTCCATATGTATTTCTCTTATCTCCATAACTCTCCCTCAAGTCCAACTAGTCTAGGCCAGTTGTGACTTGTTTCCAATCGTTATTGGGGGCCCTTTTGTGTTAGCCGGGCTTGTGTTCTTTTTGAGTTCCAAATACCATTTTTTTTTCTTGGGCATGTACTCAGAACCTCAAAGGCCACACGTCTTCAACTTATCCTGGTCTACTTCACTGAGCCTTCATCTCTTTCAGGCTTTGGGCCACAACCACAAGACTTCAATTTAGGTCTAGCTTTATCATTTGTTTTGTTAGCTCATTCTTTTTTTAACCTCCATATTTTTTTTTTGTTGGACTCTAAATTGTTGGACCTTGGATCTTTGATGAGTTGTTAAGCCATTGAGGTCTCCGATACTATGTAATGTTGTGTGTAAGGCCCGGTCCAAGTTTTGAGAGTTGAGATTGTGGAGAGACTAGTATTACATGTGAAGGCTTTAGCTTTAGAGTGGGTGACTTCTCTAAAATGCCAAGGCAAGTTTCAGATCCCACTTAGATTTATAAGACTTTGTTTCATCTCAAGCAGTTTATGTGGGATTATTCTATATGTAATTTTTATTTCCAACATAGAAGACCTTTGAATGCCTTTTCTAGCTTGAATGACCTCCCATTATCTAAATGAGAATTTGGAATCCTAAAATCAGAGATCAAAGTATGCCAAATCACTTGGGAGTTAGTACAATGTATGATTATTCCATTACTCATTGTCCTTTCTGCATAATTGCTGATATTAATTTTCTCATGTGTGAGTAGATATGGGAAGACCCTTATCTTGTGACAAATAGAGGCATCCAATGAAAAGGACCTATTTGAAAAGAGCTGGTTGGAGGGATGAGAAAATTAAGAGCGTTAAAAATGATTTTTAACGGAAGTGCCTGTTGATTTTTCGTGTCCATATTGTTTATTATTGGCGTGAGGAATTAGTCTAAGAGACCGTTCCCAACAAGCAGTTAGCTTGTCCACCCGACCATCTATGAATTAAGGTCGTTGGAAGACCAACTTAAAGGCTTGTTATACCGGATATAAGATGAGATTGCGATATGTACGAGGTCGGGGTTTAGGGTTTAGGGTTTAGGGTTTAGGTCAGTAGCAATGCTGGAAATGGATTAGAAAAGAGTACATATTAATTCCAATGTCCTCCCAAAGCAAAATTGTAGACTTCCATTTTCATATATGAACTTGAAGGATGATGTCGTAATTTGAAGTGCAATGAACAAACTTTCATAAATTTCTCAAAATAGCTTTGATGGTGAATCCTCATGAAGATAGTTTTTGTTTGTCCGTGTCAAATAGTCCTCAAGGCCGGTGATTTGTGTTTTGGTGTAGCTAGATCTTAAGTGTATTCTTATTAAACTGAATAACTGAACTAAACTTTCCTATTTTTTATTTTTATTTTTATTTTCATGTTTCCAACTTTTGAAGACAAGATTGAAGAAAATATTGGGACTTGCTTTAATTGTATTTAGTCCTATTGTTTAGGAAAGATTCAAGAAAAGCAAACGAAACTGTTTTTAAATTCTAAAGCAAATGAAACCTTAAGCTTTCAGTATCTCTTTGCTCCATCCCCGTACATGGAAATTGTTTGTTGGCGTCTGCTAGTTTGTGTGAACATTCTTGCTGTTGAATCTGCAGAATTTCCGTTAGCCACCCAGCAAGTTAATTGCTTATTTATGTTGTAACTGATGAAGGTATTTCTTGTTCATAGAGGATGTAAGTTTGAAATTTGTTGATGGATTTTTTAAATATTAGATTCATACTTGTATGTTAACTGTTTCAGAATCTAGCGAATCCAACTGCACTGCTATTGAGTGGCGTCATGATGTTACGGCATTTAAAGCTTCATGATAAAGCAGATCAGATCCATAATGCAATTATTAAAACCATCGCAGAAGGAAGGTACCGAACAGCTGATCTTGGTGGCAGTTCTACGACATCAGAGTTCACGAAAGCCATTTGTGATCATTTGTGAATCCTTTGGTTGGAGTTTTGTCATTCTGATCCAGCTTCATATATTACATCTGATACCAAATAAACCTGGCTGACACGGTAGAATTTTATTTCTTTACCACGATTCACGTGGTGGAATTGAACCCATGATTTTGATTTGGTCTTCAACACTGCTCGCAGTTGTAAACTGCACCTCCGACAACTTGCAGCTGTTATATCTCTGCCTTCTCTGCCTTGCGCAAAACTGGAACTTCAAATGGTTGCTCGAGAAAAGGGGCCTTTTAGTTATTTTTTTCAGTTATTCAGGTATAATAATGGTCTACCATTCTCCATTAAGTACTTTTAAAAAGAAATCATCAGATTGTGTTTTCTCAGTTTATGAAGGGATTCCTATCTTTTTGTGTACTTGTAACTATTCATCTAACTACGACACATTTTGTTTTAGTTGTTTTGTTTTGTTTTGTTTTGTTTTTTGTTTTTTTTTTTTTTTTTTTTTTTTTTGTTTTGTTTTTTTTTTTTTTTTTTTTTTTTTTTTTTTTTTTTTTTTCACACGATTCATGCCAACACTTTTGGGTGTTTGATTGGTAATATATATATATATATATATATATATATATTTTTTTTTTAAATTTGTTAATGAGTGAATTGTGGCCATCTTAGAGGGGCACGCAACTATGGTGGATGCACAATTTTTATTTTTATTTTTATTTATATTTTTATTTTTTTCAAATGGACCAGTTTTGCTTTCATTGGTTGTGGGACGAGAGGTGTAAAAGGAATCTGCCACTCCACTCCGATTCAGATTCAATTTGCTCAATTTGGTGAGATTTCGAGACTGTTAGATTTGAATGGATTTCAAAAACTGTAATCCCCCCAAGGAAGGGATCATGCACATGCAGATTTAAAACAATTTCGAGAAATCCCCAAAAAGGATTTGGAAATAGTAGTAGGCTTTACTTTTATTGCATTAAGTGTTACTTGAATAATTTATGGTAGAGCGGATTTTCACTTTATTGGGCCCTTTGGTATTTTTGTCACCTCACGTTACATCTTCAAGTACTTCTTCAGCTGTTGTAGGGAAAATAAAGGAGAAAGTTCAGAATTAGGAGCCTTTCTTTTGTGCGAGTTTGGACTATTTTACTGTTTTGTTGGGAACAAATATGAATTAAACAAGGATTTGCATAGGAAACAATGTCTTAGTTTGGTTTGTTTTTGCTAACTAATAGTGTTAGTTGGGAGTTATCTCCTTGGAGTTAACTTTTTGGAGTTCATATTTTCATGTTTGGTTCAAATTTAAACTTTTAGGGAAGTTTCAAATTTTTAAATGATAAAAAATATGAATTGACATAAATAGCCTTCAAATAAGGGAGAGATGGGTAATAAACGAGTCATTAATGAAGAGTAATTGCGTCTACAACTCCTGGGAGATAACTCACTGGGGGGTGGTGGGAAGTAATCTCACACCTTAGAGTGTAAGTAGGGAGATAACTTGCAGGCTAGTTGGGCAACCAAATACAATTAGTTCCTAACTCTCTGTAAGTTATCTCTCAGGAGATAACTCCACCCATAACCAAACAAGACCTATAGTTTGACTTCATTGTAATGACTATTTACCTTATTCTGCATTGATATACTATTAAGGAAGGCCTTTATTTTTCGCACTTATTTTTCGCACTTTTAATTGGCATTAAGAATTGTTGTTGTACATAGTTGTTAATGTTTATTCCACAAGCAAAAGCTCATTAAATCGTCTCTTGGCTTGCTCCATATTTGAGGGGTTGAGTGATGTTTAGATCGGGCGACCTTTATGGGGAGGTGGAGGTCGTATCTGAGCATAGTTTAGCGAACCTAGTGGTCGTAGTGAGTTATGGAGTGACCCTTATACTTAGACATTGAAACCTAGGGGAATGACAAGGAGTTAAAAAGTAATTATGTCATAATTAGTATCCTCAGCCTAAGAAGTTGAACCTAGGGAACTTCGAGGTTACATCGATCGTTTAGTTCATTTTTGCCAACTTACATGAGAGTTTTCTTGTGGGGGAGTTAATCACTTGGAGTTAACTCACAGTAAAAATCATATTTTCATGTTTGATTCAACTTTGAATTTACATGGAAGTTGTAAATTTTTAAACTTTAAAACATATGAAATGGCACCCTTCAAACGAGAGAGAGAGAAAGAGAGAGTGAGAGAGAGAGAGAGAGAGGGTAATTATGTCGACAAGCCTCTAGGAGATAACTCCTTTAGAGGGTGGGGAAGATATCTAACGCTTGAGAGTGTGAGTAGAGAGATAACTTGCAGAGGAGTTGGGTTCATAAAACCAACCACCCCTAACCAAAAAAAGGCCCAAGTTATTGGCACGAGACTTTGTTTAGCCTCAACTTATCCCGCAGAAAAGACAGGACCTTAGGGTGAGAAGGGATCGAAAAACGAATGAAAGACTTATTATTATGTTATGCTTGTTGTATAAAATATATGTATTTCATATAAACTATCTTTAATAGTTTCATGTGTCTCACAGTGCATGATGTGCACACGCGTTGGACGATCCTTTAGGGCGAGAAATGGTGGAGAGGGGGATGATCAATGGCGCTGTCAAATGGAACAGAAAATGGTGGAGATGACTAGAGTAGTCAGAAGGCTCAACATGACATGGCATCGGTGCAGGATGACTCAGTTGCCGGACTTGGTAAGAGCTCAGGGAGCACCGCGAGCGCCACAACATGCTATAGGGGTTGGTTTGATAGTCTATCCTAGAGGATGTTTAAGCAGAGGATGGAGCCAATTCGGTGGTAGGTGAAGAGGTTATTCTTGCACCACCAAAATAAGTTTTAGCTGATGACGAGACTTTGAGGATGCTCAATATGTAGAAAGAATTTGTGAAGTATGATGCATCGATATTCTACGGGAAATAGAGCACGTGATTGCTGAAGCTTGGGTCATGAACATGGATAATCATCAGAGATCACTGCATGATAGGGGTAAGTAGCGGTCTCCACGAAACCACCCAAACCGTTCAAATCGTCTGGTTTGGTTTCTTAAACTCGCAGTTTGGGGGTTGTTTAGAAAAATTTAAAACTACAATTCAACGGTTTAGTGGTGGTTTTTATTTCTAGAAAACCGTGGTTCACCAAATCGAAAGACTATTTAGGAATTTTCAAAATTTTACACCCCCAAAACTTTAACCTTATTACTCAAACGCAATTTGTCAAACCAAAGGGCATTTTGGTGGATGGTCATATCATGTATGAACATGTGTTTTGTTGTATTTTTTATAGATGGATATGTGTGGACTTTTATGGAATGTATGACAAATTTCTTTTGTTGAAAATGTGTTGCAAGAAAATCGTAAAACTTGACCGACTAAATCGTGCAAACTGTGGTCGGTCTGGTTGCGATTTTAATGGTTTGCAGTTTAGTGGTGGCTTGCAAAACTATCAAACCATGAACCCTGGGGTGGTGGCAGTTTGAGGGTTTCCACCACCAAACTACGATTTGCTCACCCCTGCTGCATGAGAATTGACAGTGCCACGATGGTACCAATTGCTACGTATCTTTTGGAAAAAAGGACATATGAGTGACATGTGACGACTTGAGCTCCCGCGGACTTAGATAGCCCAGCCTGAACCATTGCCAAACCCCTCTAGATGACCCATCGAGTTAGGAGATGATTCGTTAAGCCTTAACTAGTGTGGAATACAAGAAGACTATCTATGAATAGACAAACGAATGCAAGTAAGGTGTGGAATAAATAGGCCTTCCAAATTTTCTAATAAGTGAGAAATTAAGTAGAAAGTCTCACGACAAACAAATGTGAACTATATGTTCCAAAGTACATATACCCATAGGAATCCCCTGTTTTAATATATGAATGTTTAACAAAACATAATAGTAATAATGTATTTTTAACTCACAAACAAGAAAAATATATCTCCTAAGTGATGATCTTCTCCTTCCCTTTAGCTTGTGAAAATGTAGAGGTACGTAGAGGGGGGAAGCGGGGTGAGAAATAAAATTAATCGGTTCAGTAAAGCGAAAATCCATTCTACCTTCAATCATCCAAGTAATACTTAGTGCATTCATAACTAGCATGCAACAATTGATCTTTATGAAACCTATTATAATTCCGAGCATTCAAATTATCATAAGCAAAGCATTCTATATAATGCAAAATAAAACAACATTGCCCAATCTTGAAACGAAGATACATGAATGTCATACAATTAAGAGAAGTGGAAACCAAATATTTCAGACCCTTTGTGATCATGAATCGCTTACATCGACATCGAGGGTATCATATTGATCATGAGATCACTATGGTAGGACATCAAGGTATCATTCATGATCCTGAGATCACTATATATTCATCAAGGTCTCAAGCCTGACCCTAAACGGTTATATAGACATCAAGGCATCATATTAATCATGAAGGTAGGCACCAGTGGTCGCTCGCCCTTCAGTCCATATAATATAAGCATGCATTCAAGATTCGAAGTATATCAGTTTGTTAGGGCATGTGTTGTAGGTCAATCTACAAATATTGTTTATCTTATCATTTTAGTTAATAAAATAGAGGTTTTATTTGATGTTTTATTATAAGTGATTGCATATTTACCTTATAGTAAGGTCCATGAGTATTTGTTGAAATATCCTAAATGTCCCTAGTCAGTCATTATACTGGGAACTATAATGATTTAAGACTAATGTGAATCTTGATTGATGGTCATGTGATGATCATGCGTATAGGGATACGAATCAAGATCATGAGTACTTGTTAGGGAATAAGGTATTGGACCGACCTACTATGAGAACATCACATGGATTAAGTCATAGGTGTTACTCATGATAGGTATATCATTTAGTCATTCGACTTGAGATTACCATAGACTTCAATATTAGGAGCATGATAATTTGACACAATCAAATGTTGTCTTTAACCGGACGATTATAAAGATTGCGATTGATTGTGAAGGTGTGTAATCAAGATAAAATTTTTCACTCTCGTATAGAGAGAGATATCAGTGGATCCCTCGATAAGATAGACTTATAATGGTCAAGTCCATGTGAATTGATATGATCAATGTCACTTGGATGTTTTTCAGTTTACCTAAAGATCGAGACTAGTACGATTGAACATTAAGGGTGACTTTATATGCCTTATGTTTAATTAAAAGATATCGCACGACAAAATGATATGATATAAGTTATTAATTAGGTTGTATCGATGTTGATATTCATGCTACTTAGGTAGTCATAATGCCTTGCTAGAGACCGCTTATGACTTGTGTACCAAAATGGTTTTTGGTTCACTGCCAATGTCGCATGAACCTATTGGGTCAACACAAAGAATGTATTTCCACAATTTCAATTGATAACTTATTAATAGGGGCGTATGTGTAATTTGCTTAAACTGCATAAATACGATAGTTATATTACGAATAAGATTTTAAGTGAGGGCTTATCTACACATATAAATAAAGGGTGAAACCCTAAAAAAGAAATAAGATTTTGTTTTACAATTTTCGAGTTCTCTGGATTTAGGGAGAGAAAAAAAACCGTTTTCAATCTCTCTTAGGGCTAGCATTTCAAATTGTGGTCACCGTTCGTGTGTGGATTTCTGACAGAGGACGCGCACTTGAACGTCTTGAAAATCGAACAATCAAAAGGAAATCACGGAATAAGGTATGATTTACTTTCGTAGATTTAGTTTAATTGAATTTAATTTCGATCATGTTGGGGTTTTTTAAAACTTGTTTTGAATTTTCCGTTGCGCATGAGCCTCAAAAAAACCCAACACAGTTCCACATGCCTTCAATAATAAAGAGCTCAAAGAACATGATAAAGAAATAGTAATCCCACTTACATTGTTACGCTGCAATCCTATTCCTATCCTTTCACTTCGAGAAGTCCGATGTGGCCTTCCTCGGTTTACACATTATCTTTAGTTTGCTTTTTTGAAAGGGTAGTGCTATTTGGACTCGTGAGTCCGGACTCAAAACTTTTTTTAATTTCAAATACATCCTCGAGCAATTAATGAAGCAACCATAATCACTTGTAAAATTCATTTGATACCCCTTAAATATTTACAAAAATTTTTAAAACCTCTTTATGAGTCCGGACTCATGAGTCCAAGTAGATTTATTGTTTTTGAAATAAGCTATTCTTTCCTTTTCAAGTCAGTTAATCGTTTTAAAAGTGTAGTTTAAAACACGATAATCGATGTTGAAAACCTCGGTGAAATCTCAGGAAAACTCGAAAATCAAAACTTAAACTGTCATTGGTCGACTATTTGAAAAAATTACAAAAGTACTAATGTTTTTAGTTTAAATCCGAAAAATAAGGTTGTGTTTTTTTTCTCTAGAATAGGCAATAACGCCTTTTGTAAAGGCGTTATTAGAGTGGATGGATTTTTTGCTGACGTGGACGGTCCACGTAGGACAACCCTTACACAGATAGCGCCTTTTGAAAATGCGCTATCCGTGTAACACAATCCACGTAGGATGACCACGTGGACATGGGCAGACCGAATAGCGCCTATGGGTTGCACGGGTTGTCCGCCTCGCAATACGTGCTAACGTTTACATGGGGTTTATGGTTTGTAGTGGACATGCATGGGTTGCCCCCTCGAGATACGTGCATGACGTTTTGCATGGATTGCCCACCTCGAGATACGTGTATGACATTTGCATTACTTATCTACCTCGAGTTACGTGCATAGCGTTTACATATGTTATCAACCAGGAGATACGTGCGTGACGTTGGCATTGGCTTTACCACCTCGAGACACGTGCGTGACGTTTGCATGAGTTGCACGAGATTGCATGGGTATCTCGAGGTAGACAACCAATGTAAACAACGCGCACGCATATCGACGTGGACAACCCATGCAAACGTGACCCATGTATGCCGAGGTGGAGATTTTATGCAAATGTCAGGCACGTCTATCGAGGTGGGCGACCCATGCAACATCATGCAACTCATGCAAACGTCACGCACGTGTCTCGAGGTTGGAAGTACTGCAACTACTTGTGTGCAAATTTACTTTCCGTAGCTTGGAAGTGTCAACTTCAGATTTTTGATATTTTGTCACTAATTTATGAGAAAAAATTACAAAATTACTTTACCTTTTACTTTAAACCCCGAAAAATAAGTGTAGTTTTTTTTTTTTTTTTTTTTTTTTTTTTTTAAAACTGGGCTATGTCGCATTTTCAAAAGGCGTTATTGGCTATTTTTGAAGTTTGTGAGGTGGCGGTGAGGTGGCGGGGCAAATGTATAGATAGCTCCTTTTCAAAAGGAGCTATCTATACAAACCTTTACAAATTATGTCCCCCTATGCCCCGCCACCTCACCGCCACCTCACAAACTTCAAACATAGCCAATAACGCATTTTCAAAAGGTGTTATTGAAAGTTTGTGAGGTGGCGGTGAGGTGGCGGGGCAAATGTATAGATATCGCCTTTTAACGCCTTTTCAAAAGGCGTTATTGGCTATTTTTGTTAATTCAAAGTACACCACCCTATTTTGTGAAATAAATTGTAAACGTGCCTTACTTTTGGAAAAACACCCGACTATTTGGTCAGCGTTGTGCGTTATAGGGCCTACAAAGCTGCCAAAATCGATGGTCAAAACCTAGAAATTAACTTTTTGTAATTCAGCGATTCCATCAATGTTGCACGGTCAAATGTGACGACGTTGAGGAATCGCTGAATAGAAAATTCAACGTCGTGGCTAACGTCACGAGTTAATGCAGAACGCTGACACAACGCTAAGCACTTGCCCATAAAACCAAGAAAAATTCAACGATTATTCAGTGATTCCTGCACAAAATATGAATCCGCGCCCGTACTGCGAACCGGCGGTCTGACCGGCCCGAACTGTCTCATGAGGTGTTCGATCACAATGTCGACCCTAAAAGATGTTTTGAACCCACCTTCCATTATTATTATTCTAGTTTAAAAAACTATTTTACGAGTTGATTTTTCGAAAAACATTATATATCATTGACAAACTTTGTTGTTTTTTGCACCCATGGTATGTGAAGCAAATAAACATGCAAAACGATCGAGGAACCTAAAGTGGAAGCATCAATTATAATATACAATAATCCATAAAAGCAGAGACGAAGAACTAACTCCTAAATATAAATCAAATGCAAGTTTGATTAACGAATATATATCTAAAACTAATTCAACTAATATATTACCCACAATGTGGATAAGGGGCGCTCGTCTCTGTCGTTGACCACTCAAATGCCTTGCCCTTTCCATAACCACATCAAGTTTAACTGATTTAATAACAAATCTGGGTTCTGAATCCCTAGTGAGTGAACAAATAGGTTTTATTAAAGTGCATCGCATAATAAAAAAATTGAAGAAAACATAATAACAAGAATTAAAGTAAACATGCTGCAATCCAATTTCGTACATAGTCAGGGTGATTCCCACGAATCCCCAAGGTGCAGGACCAGGCTCGTCTGTCATCGGCATGGCAACAACCCCCGCCTACAATCTGGGGATATCCTTTCATATGATATGAAGCCCTGAGCACTAACGATATACTCTAACTACGCCCAAGATGATCAAGTTCGCAAAAGGTGCACATAATAATACTACGCTATCAGACCCATTTGAAAGTCGGAGTCGACCCGTAAAGGTCCAAATGACTATATGCATGACCGATGGATAGTCGTGGGTGCAATGCAACAGTGCAACATATATATGATGTATAACGACTTGTTACCTTAAGCTGGTGATTAGTATTAATTCGAATCCTAATTAATCTGAATTAGGCTCGTTGTTAAGTTCAACATACCTCGATTAGCGTATGCGTGTGTTTGCATGATGGTTTGCATTTGTCTGGAGTGTTTAATGAATGTTATAGGTTGTAATGTAAAATGAAATTTATATACAAGCCTATAATTGGAAAATATGTAAATATACAATAAATTGCAGGTGCACTAAGTGCGACGAATGGGTCATGAAATGAATATGCACACCCAAGAACACTTGTAGATATGTCCAATGAATTTATTGGCGAGAAAATACACGAGATATATATATTTGATAGATATACATATAACTATAAGTTTGGTTTGAATTATATAGATCGTTTGATCAACCTCGAGATGAGCGTAAGTGTTGATGAAGTCAAAATGTGTCACTTTAAAGAGTGTCATTTTAACACATCAATCACTTGATCACCCTCGAGATAGCGCGATACGTATTTCGAGGAAAATCCACACACATATATATATATATATATATATATATCCAAAACTATCAAACTTATCCTCAATTGTAATTGGTCATTCGAGAATGTGAAAGAAAGGGAGAGAGACTGAGGTTTGATCATGAGGAGTGGATCATGAAAAGAGTTTCTCACGAAATGGAAGAGCCTAAACATCAATAGATCAGAGATCATAACTATGGGCGAGTTGAATTTTTGAGTTTTAGTTTAATTCAATAGTTAGTGATGATTTCTCTGTAAATTGTTGTTGTTGATTGGAAATGGTTTGTTACCTCACTAGAGGTCCTCCCTGATGATTTGTGAGAGTTTTTGAGGTTGTGGTAGTGATTTGGTGATGGAACAATGGCTGATGCCCTGTTCACTATCGAGACAGTGCAGGGTGGAGCGCGCTCCACGTAGCAGAGGAGTGCACTCCCTTCATCAATTGAGACGAGTTCAATTGGTGGAGCGCGCCCCACTAAGTGAGGGAGTGCGCTCCCACCTTAGAAAACAACAACTAAGCTGAGTTTTGATTATAATTTCTAGAAGACTTAGAGACTGAACTAGGGGTTCTAAATATAAGGAATTAAACCTATAATGATCAAAAATAGTTTGTGATAGGTGTTGGATCATCGGGAAAGTGTGAGTGACCCGAAAAAGTAAAAAAATTAATAATGAAAACCTGAACCGAGGTAAGTATGAATTCGCTTATTTATCAATGTCGACTGGCTATCTTAGTATATATAGTTCATGTAGTTTATGGATTGAATGGGGGACTATGTACACAGTGATATTTTTAATAAACATAAAATGGTGTCTAATGTGATCCATGAGAGTAACTCCTGGATTTGAGACCAGGTTATATCTGATGAGGGGATGATCTCCTAGTCTATACGTAACTCCTTCTCAATTAGATAGGTTGCGTCGGTTACATATTCACTAGAGGGTTTCAGATAGAACCATTGGACATTAATGGATTGGCTAGATAGCACATCGACCAATGTGTTGGCCTCTTAATCGAATTAATGGCGTCAATGGGTAATCAACCCTAGTTGTATAAATAAAATGGGAATCACAGTGTAATAGTCATTGACAGTTTGACTTACATCCATTATATATTGAATTATATGCTTTCCATATTCTTGTTAGTTAACATTGGTGCATATTATTACTGCATGATGTTCTTGAATATTATATGGAATGTGATGGCTATGTGAATCACTACTTACTGAGCAAGTTGGAGCTTTCACCGCAAATTAACATTCAGGAAAACAGATGAGCGCTATGACTACAAGATATAGAAGATTAAGGAGGCTTGATCTTCTCTTCAATGTAATGAGTTTCCCTTTATCTTATATATTTGTATTGAATTACAGTTTTCTAATATTACAAAAGGATGGGAGGTTTTGTATAACCGAGGTTTATTCTGGTTTGATTTGGTACTGTATATCGTATTTAATTATCGAAAAAGTTTTTAAATTTTTTGTTGCGTTTAATAATTGTTTTACATCGATATTCGATCTATAGTGGTGTTTATCAGGAGATAGATGGAGAGGCTTCTAGCTCTAGTTAAGTCTAGCGGGATTATCAAGGCTTAATTAGGGTTTCAAGCCGTGTATCTTCTTAATCAGGTTAGGGGGTGCTACAACTTCGTGTCAGAGCCTACTAGCTTAAGGTTTATCACTTTCAAATTTAGTGGTAACTTTGATATAGTTTGGTATCATACATAAAGCTTTAACCTCGTTATCACATTTGAATTGTTTTTGAAATAAGTGATAGCATATTCCTTCATATCGAAACCTAAGTTTATCAACTCTGAGAGTTATCTCTAGTGAAGAAGAAGCTCAGGGGTATAATAAATGATTTTTATCGTGATTTTGGAAGGGTAACCAAAAGACAAAAGACCGAGATATGTTATTTGTCGTGTTATATTATATCTACGTGGTATATATAAGAGTTATGTTTTTCCTAAATGGTGATAAGATGGTTAAAGTCCATCGATTTCTCATGATATAAGGAAGTTTTGGAGGTAAGAGTTCAGGAGAATCTTATCTTTGAGAAAATTGAAATAGAAAGACATAAGAAAAACTTATAAAGATGAAATTAAACTCATCTCCTATTTACTATTTTCAATGGTCTTTGTTCTCATTGATATTATTAGACAAGTGAAGAAGTATATATTGTATCTAGACCTTGAGATGTGTATTATGAGAATGTAAATATGAACCAATGGAATACTGAATGAATTTGGAGGGAACTTAAAGATGGAGGACCACTTTGAGATGTGATTCAATGCTAGTATTGAGACTAGTTCAGAAATAATGCAAGTTATCCAGTAAATAAATTAGTGGTTAATGATAATAGCCCACTTGAGGTTAGAAAACCACTAATGTATTTATACTTCATAAGTTGTTATGAAGTAGTAATTCCAGATATGGTGTGAATCCATATTGGAATGACAAGCAAATTGTCTGTTAATGAAAGGTGAAGTTGAGAATTTAAACTGGTGAAACTAAAAGATAGTTTAATCCAGAGTATAGCATTGAGATAGTAATATATCCCAATCTGATATCTTAAACTGGTATAGTCTAAATTGGGGAGAATGAGTTGTCAATGAATCTGAGGATTTGAGGAATCTAAGGAATAATGTATGATAATGGGAATGAATATTCATTGCCCATAATTGACAACTCATTCTGATAACGAGGTGAAATCAGTTGTTCTTAAGAGTTAGTTGAGATCTAATTGTCATAGTAGTATGATCAGAGCTAATGATATATTTAAAGATGATTTCGGGTGATTGCTGAATCATTTTAAATGGATAGTGGAAACCATTAGAACTTACTAGAACTCATGTTATGTTCATAAATGAAGGGTGTTAAGTTTTGAAACCCTATTTTAATTAAGTTGTTATTTTTTTATCAATAATAATAAGAATGAAATCTTTGAAGACTTAGAAGATGCACAAACATTGTAAATTGTGGCAGTAAATTGGTTTAGACCAAGTTTTGCAAGTGCCAGTACTAAGTTTCAAAGGTTAATTAATTGTATAAGTGTTGAATATTAACATCAAATCAGGAGATTTGAATGTGATTGAGATAATATACAATTGTCATATATTCAACACAAAGGTAAAAAAGAAAATTAATTTTGAAATAATGGAATATTACAAACGTCTGGTCCAGGGTTCTCTAGTATCATTGTGTAATTTATTCAGTTAACTCAAGTACGAAGATTGTTGTAAATTGAAATCAAATACAAAGATGCCATGGAAGAAAGTTGAAGTATAGTATGATTACAATGTTTATTTGATTTTACCTGAATTGTAGAAGAAATTAAAGGTTTATCCTATGACTTCTTATTCAGGTAAGAATGTGTGTTGATACAATAATGCAAAATTGCAGCTTATACTTCTATATCTATAGTTCTAGATTTGTGAAAAGAATTATTGGAGATTGATAATCTCGACATAACTATTTTGGTAATTGTATCAAATATAGAAAGAAATCACTTGTAAATAGGAGGAAAGATCTATTAAGAATCTTTTAGTCATTTTTGGAGATTAATGAGAATCTTAGAAGAATTAATAAAAGACAACCTAGAAGTACAAAAATCAGTGAATTGGTTTAAGATTGAAATAGTGAGTTTCAAGCTATGAAAGTTTGAAATGTGGAATTGTAAGAGTGATAGAAATGGAAGGTAAAATTGATACTTTGAATTTCCTAAATGTGAGGAATTCACTCTGAAACATCATTCATTAAGGTGATTGTGTTGACAATGCCTTGAAAAGGAAAAAAAGAGAGGTCGTAGTTGCAATAAAAGCTTTTCACTTATATCTCTTGAGTGAGATGTATACTGATGAGCAACTGAAGTCTTGCGCAGGCACATCATCAGCTAAGTTGTCTAGATGTGTAACTACTAATCTGTTATTTAGAGCTCATATTAGATAGAGCTAATAATGATTAATTGAGTGATGTATTATGGAGAACTTGATTGTGATTATCTAGTAAGTCAAGGTTTGACTACTAGTTATTGATATTTAGTATGATAATATCAAATCAGAACATTGAGCATGAAAGGAAAGTTCTTGGAACTCAAAATAAAAAGTGAGGCAAGAATGTTATGAGAATTTTATGGATTTCTTTAGAATATTTATTCAGGCGAAGTCTAAAATCATTGTGATAAGAATGAGCTGTTGGAGACCTGAAATGGAAATTGACGATGTCAATTTTATACAGAAATATGAGATATATCAGCAGGTGGAAGCTGAGTGATATTAACTTGCTCTATATGAATGAAGTTTCATACTCAGAGATTCATGATGGATTAACCTAAGTTATAATGACAACTGAACGTTATTGATGTTGTAATTGTAGGACTGATAGAGTCTCTAAATTTCTTGCCACTATTGTGATTTAAATTCTCGTGAAAGAGTAATCGAGATATATGTGTGTAGAAAGAGTTGAGAGTTTAAGGAGAACCAGGATTATTATTTCGGTATGGAACCGAAAGTATGATTCCCAGTGGGGAAAATATGTATTATACTTGAGAGGGACCTTTCTCAATCTTAACACTATATATATGCAACTAATCTTAGCTCCAAAGAATATAATTTTTAAGCTTGTGGCTTGGAATGTAATAGTTATTGGAAGAAATATTTTACTGTGTGAGTTCTCTGGTATTGATATTATCAGGCTATATATGACGTTGAGGTGTTTTCCTTAAAATTTGTATGCTTTACTTTGTCGTCAATTGGTGTCGGACGAAAAGTAATGATACAAGTTTATTTGAGCTTGAGTAATTCGAAACTACAAAGAAATGCGTTAACAGACTATCAGTATGCAATTACAACACAGATAAATGAAAAGATATATAAAGAAGTGTAGATGGCTTGAGTTTCTCGTGAAATACGACTTCACTCTAAAGTATCACCAGGCAAGGCAAATAGGTTTGCAAATGCCTTGAGTAGGGAAGAACGTGCAAAGGAAATGTAGCTACTACTAGAGCTTCTCAGTTTAGACTTATTGAAAAAGTTTTAGTGATGATTATTCGTGAAAGTCCAACTGACACATCATCAACTGAGAAAGCTTATTCCAAAGCTACTAAGCTGTTCTTCTATGCTCAGATTCAAATTGAATCAGAGATAATTTAGTGGGTGATTGATTATCAAAAAGGCAATCAGGATTATATAGTGCGTTAGAGATTAACGACTAGTGTAAATCACCCTGATTTGTCAGTTTCTGATGAAGGTGCATTACAGTTTAGAGATAGATTGTGGATTCAGAATTGAGTAGAAATGGAAACATATATCGATGGATTTTGTTTCAGGTCTACCGTTGAGTCAGCATAAACACGAGGCGACATAGGTTGTAGTTAACAAGTTGACGAAGTCTGGGCATTTCTTGCAAGTTTCCATGTGAGATCTTCTTGACCGATTATATGAGGTGTACGTATGTGAGGTGTTAAGATTTCATAGAGTTCCAGCTTCGATTACTTTGGAAATAGATATGAGATTTACGTCAGGACAGTAAGGTGAATTGTAGAGACACCTGGGAATTGTTCTTAACCTCAGTATGATATACCATATGTAGACTTATGAGCAACTTGAGTGGCTAATTTTGGTGCTAGAGTGTGACGACCCAAAACTCAATAAACTTGCCCTAGGGGCAACTTAGTAAATTTTCAAACCCTACACTAATTTAGCCTAATATAAATATCAAATTGAAAACCCCAACCGCTTTTGTTCAAAATCAACACGTTTGAGAGAAAAGGGAAATTGTTATCGATTAGATCTTTTAACTCAAGGAGACCACACAAAGAAGGTAACCCTCGCTCTAATCTTCTTCATCATGCTCTATTTTCCAAGTTTTAATGGTGTACATATGTTGGGTTTGTACAAAAAGATAGAAAACCTCATATAGAGGCGCCACACCACCATCGGCGGGGACGTCCCCAGGGACGTCCTCGACACAGCTTCCCAAGGAACCGTCCCTGCCCAACACATCCAGGGGCGTTTGGCCCATGGAAATTAAACCAGGGGCCAAACACCCTGGTCAACTGTTGACCGGTCAGCAGTTGACCGGTCAACACTCAAAAAAAAATAAAAATATAAAAGAATAAATATATATAATGAAATAATATATATAGATATCTTATAAATAAATATAAAAATAATATATTTTCAAATGGGTTGGGGCGGGCCCCTACCCTCGACCCTCTCACGGGCAACGAGGGGACCGGCGGGGACCACATTAGTGGGCCCCACCCTGAAATAATTGAATAAATAATTAACTATGAATTTTGAAATGTCGAATAATGCGATTATTGTTTAAATTGTTTAGATTTGCAAGGAGGTTCACATCGAGCCCCGTGCGTGCGAGAGCGGCTGAGAGAGTCTAACTCGGCGAGTCGAGGTAAGTGGGGAGCTTCGCTTATCTATTAAATATGGCATGCTATTAGTATAATTAGAATTCATGATCTTGACAAAATGACTTGGGATGGGGTCGTTACCTACCATGGTTGACTTCATGTAAGGCCTCTTGAGGAGCCATACTCTTATGGTGGAACCAAGTAACCTTACATGCTTTAGGGCCTCTTGGGGAGCCGTAGTAATACGGTGGAACCAAGTTACCCATTTCTTAAGGGCCTCCTGGGGAGCCGTAGTAATACGGTGGAACAAAGTCACCCATTTCTGCAAGGGCCTATTGGAGTGTCGTGGATGCACAATGGAACCGAGTCATCCGGGCTTCTTGAGGAGCCGTTGACACACGGTGGAATGAAGTCACCCACACTTATTTATTATATATTATGATGATTGGTCAACAAGGGAAGGTAATGACAAATGAGACAACAGACTTGCCTTTATATCTATTACGTTCTATGTATCTCTCTTGGAAACCCTTTGCATGAAAAAGTTGAATTTTCTTTTGTTTTACAATTCTTGAAATTTCATATATCTGCTTAAGTCGTTTTATGATTATGATATGCTTATTCTATATGAAATTGATGTCATGCTACATATTTCAATGTTATCCTGATTTTAAATGCATGCTAGCTTTATTTTGTTTTATAGGTATTACTTGCATGTTTAATTTTGAGCGTAGTTCTTCTCTTACTGGGCTCGATAGTTCTTAAGCTCACCCCACTTACACTACAGTTCCATCTACGAGAGTGATAGATCGTGAAAAGGGGAGTGTCATTGCTTTGAGTCTCCTTGCAGCATGAGCATTATATGTTATATCTAATATTTGTTTTGAAAACTATTAATAAGGGTTGTAACCTAGGCAAGTTTGTTGGGTAGTTCAATATTCCTTTAGTTAGTTTGACACATTTATAAGCTTTTGAAGTTTTTGGAGATTTCTTGTTATTTTGATTTTCTTAGGTTAATTTGAGATACCCGATGATTTGGTATATGATGACATATGGTATTTATCAAAATTTAAATTCCGTATTCTTTTGCCATATTGTCTATATGTTATTCTGCAAGTTGTTTAGGCGTGCCAGACCATAATTTGGTCCTGAATTCAGGTTCTGGGCTTAAGTGGCGGTCTGGGCTGGACGACCTGACCCTAAGTCGGGGAAGGGTTGTTTCATAGAGGATATGCTTCGAGCTTATGTCTTGGAGTTTGGTGGTAATTGGAAGAAATACATTCCTCTATGTGAGTTCTTTTGTTATAATAGCTGTCAAGCTAGTATTGGAATGCTATTTTTAAAGCTATGTATGGTCAGCCTTTTATTTCATTAGTGCGTTTGGGCAAAGATTGAGATTCAGTTTGGTTGGAGCCAGAGTTGATTCAGAACTACACGGAGAGAATTTAGTAGATTCCCTAGCGTTTGACTATGACACAGCTAAGACAGAAAGGACACGCCGATAAACATTATAGGTTGTCGAAGTTTTCAAAGAACGATATCGTTTTGTTGAAAGTCTTACTTGTGAAAGGATTGTATAGATTTGGGTTGCGAGGTAAGCTAGCTCTAAGGTACATTGAGCCGTTCAGAGTATAGGAAAGGATTAGTTATGTTGCTTACGGGCTAGAGTTACCTCCTCAGCTAGTCGGAGTTCAAAATGTCTTCTATGTATCTATGCTTCGCAAAACGGAGACTCAGTTCACTCCAAAAGCTGATTAGAATGAATTTGATCTTTGAGAAGACTTATCTTACTACTAGCAGTCGATTCAGATACTTGATCATAAGATTTTAAAGCTGAGAACCATATAAATACCTTGGGATAAGATGAAATGGCAATTTAACGAAGATGAGGAACTAATCTGGGAGCGAAAGTCCTATATGAAAGTGCAATTTCCATTTCTCTTCAAAACTATAGGTAATTCTACGTTTACTTTAATTTTGAGGACGAAATTGCTTTAAATTGGGGAGACTGTAACAACCTGTTACCTTCAGCCGACGATTAATATTAATTCAAATCTTAATTAATCCAAGTTAGGTTCGTGGTTAAGTTCGACATATCTCGATTAGTGTGTGCGTGTGTTTGCATGATAGTTTGTGTTTGTCTGAAGTGTTTAATGAATTTTATAGGTTGTAGTATAAAATAAAATTTATATAGAAGCATATAATTGGAAAATATGTAAATAAAAAATAAATTGCTAGTACACTAAGTGCGATGAGGGGGTCATGAAACGAATGTGCACACCTGAGAACACTCATAGATATGTCTGGTGAATTTATTGGCGAGAAAATACACGGGAAATATGTATATTTACATATATATTTAATATATATACATAAGTATACGTTTGGTCAACCTCGAGATGAGCGTAAGTGTTGATAAAGTCAAAATGTGTGTCACTTTACGGAGTGTAAGTTTAACACATCAATCACTTGTCAGCCTCGAGATAGCGCGATGCATATTTTGAGGAAAACCCAAATATATAAATCCAAAACTATCAAACTTATCCTTAATTACAATCGATCATTTGAGAAAGTGTGAAAGAGAAGGACATAGACTGAGGGTTTGATCACGAGAGGAGTTTCTGACGAAATTAAGGAGCTTAAACATTAGTAGATTAGAGATCATCACTATGTGTGAATTGAGTTTTTGAATTTTAAGTTTAATTCAATTGTTAGTAATGATTTCTCAGTGATTTTTTTTGTCGTTGATTGGAAATGGTTTGTTAGCTCACTAGAGGTCCTCCTTAATGATTTGGGAGAGTATTTGAGGTTATGGTAGTGATTTGGTAGAGGTCCTCCTTAATGATTTGGGAGAGTATTTGAGGTTATGGTAGTGATTTGGTAATGGAACAGTGGCTGCTGTCCTGTTCACTATCGAGACAGTGCTGGGTGGAGCAAGCTCTAGGTATTAGTGTAGCGTGGTCCCTTCATATATATTGGTGTTTATCAAGAGATAGATAGAGAGGCTGCTGGCTCTAGTTAAGTTTAGCGGGATTATGGGGGCTTAATTAGGGTTTCAGGTCGGGTATCGCCCTAATCGGGTTTGGGGATGATACATGATGCGTATTGAAAGTTTATAAATTCATATTTTTCACTTACAATACGCCCATGTCCAACCCCTAGTCATGCTCTGTTGACCCCGGGTAGAATCGAACTCCGCGTCGTCAACTCCCAACACAATTATTTTATAACAACTTCAATTAGCTTTCAATAGCTAACTTGGGATAGCTTTTTAACCTTGAAAACCTCGATATTTTTCATATCGACCAAAAAAGAACTTGTAGAGCTCATTTTATACTTTCCATAGACCATAAGAACACTTAAATCGGGTCACAAATGGAGAAGTTATGAATTTCCCAATATGTCCTATTGATTAGGCAAACTTTATTATTTTGAACCAATGAAACTTCTCCAAATCAATGTTTTTCCAATTAAATTATTAAAACTCGAGGCATCAAAGACCAAGAAACCACTTAATACTACATTCAAAAGATTTCCATAGCCCACGGAGTCAATTTGGACAAAAACCAATAATCTAATTTGTCCTGAATCCTAATTTATATCAATTTTAATTGCAAAAACATCTTAAAATAGCTATCGACTGAATTGCGTCAATTCACTTCACCGAAACCCCAACTCACATCTGTGGGATTTATTACAAACTGGACCCCATCAACCCAATACATCAATTCTCAACAACCACTACCAATTCTAATCAAAACCCCATGAAAAAAATTGAAAAATCGTGAAAATTCAAACTAAATTGTGAAAAATGCCATAAATTAAGAATTTACCAATTTGGCCTGAATACCTCATCTTCATCACGAAAACTTTTTTTGAACTGACCGTCTCGCAATGCTCTAATAGAGAAAAATTAAGCGAAAATCAAATGTATGGAGCTTTGCGAGCGAAAATGTCCTCGGAGAAGTTTAAAAACCAAAACGTAACAAACATTCTAATGAATGTTTCAAATGAAACATGATTTCACTTTATTTTTTTCTTATATTTATATATAAACCCTCATCTGCTTGTCAACAACTTAATTTCTTTTTATTTATTAATTCTTAAAATTTTTATTTTGACGTGTTTTGATTTCTGGTGCTCGTTTTGCATCCGATTCTTCACTAAATTAAGCTAAAATCTCGACAAAATAGTCTAACTCCATAAACGTTCACGATACTAGTTTCGGTCAAACCAAAACCCTAAAAATTTTAACTTTGTTCCCGACACACCAAACATTTATATATCGATTTTCTTGCCATACTTGCCACACTTGCACCAATTTGGACCTAATCTCAACTTCAACTACCGGCAACTAACACGCAACTCGAGGCAAAGTCTTAAACCAACTTTATTCTCATTTTACATTACTACCAATCCAAGTTAGACTATTAGCTTTTATATATATTTCTTATATTTGAGTTACGTATTTTTGCAATATAAAATAAACAAAAACCCAAAAAATAAATCCGGCCTCGCCTAGTCTAGTATTTAGCCATGTGCCAGTCCTAACCATGCTACCCATGTATTCATTACACATCTCGGGTCTTGTCATGTGTATTAAAATATATTTTAATAATTTACTATATAATACATGCACCCAAATATGACAACTTTGATCAGCAGTTCGTGGGGTCTAGTTGCACCACTCGGTCAGATTGTGACTAGGCCTTAGACTCGGTCCAAGTTGGTCAAACTCGGTCTAATTAGTGACGGGTCATCACAATGTACCTCGTAATGTTCATGTGATATTCAGTCTCTAAGATCGGTCACCTCAATACCCACCAGTGTGAAACATGTTTGTAAATAATTGAATCCCTCATGTCAAGAATTTGCACAGTTTGCCTCAAAAGTGCGTACCGAAAACCTTCTTGACAATCATAACAATCCAATGACATCATAATGCAAGTCTCCCCTCTAGTCAAACTTATAATGTCCCTTACTAAGGTAACACACTCAAATAATCTGAACATTAGACCCCAACTTACTGCTCGTCACATCAACTCTTGTTTAAGTAGATTGAAGTTAATTAACTTGTTTATCTATTCTCTCAGTATAATAAAACAACAATAGGGCTTCAATGTTGCTTACTAGTTCGTGATTTCTGTCTCGCGCGAGAATTATCAGCGTTGCTTTCCAAGCAACATCATTTCTAAGTCCATGTCTGTTCCATTTGAATACATCCATCACACGGAGATTGTTATGGTTCTTGCCCTGAACCATCAATAACGCTTCCTCGACTAACAATGCCCGATCGTTAATTAATATAACGTCGATCACCTAGATCAACTGCAATAAGTTTGGACCAAAATAGTAACCCATCGATCTTATAGAGAATCTCATTACTATGCAGGGCAGACATCTCCTTATTAGGTAGAATGCATGGTCCCGTCAAGCCTAGCATACCCAACTCTATTTGTAGGTATCAGGAGTGGAAAAGAAATTAAAGGTCCGTCACTTATCGCACTCAACCATTGGAGTGAAAATCACAGAACATAATAGACTTTTCAAGTCTATAAATTCTTTTCCCATTCCAGTGTCGATTTCAATAAAGAGGTTTAACCAGTTTCCTTTTCTTACATGCCTTTATTGTTATCATTTGGCTCTTTCAATAGTTATCTCTACTTATTCACTTCCACGACAATACTTAGTCTTAAATTCATTATTTATACTTTCCGCGGTGAAAACCATACGGTATAACGATCAAAACTCTATCGTCGTTAAGCACCCAACCAATGTTGTCGTGAACAACCGCCAACCAACGCTGTTATGATCCATAACCAAAATAGTGCTCATTGAGTTTCAATTTTTTTTTTATCATTTCGTTGCTCATATGACTCGAATACTGCTAAGTATTGCATTCATCTGGTGAAGTGAATAATACCAACCAATTACATGCTTCCTAAGCCAAATCACCTTATCCATATTTAAATCAACTACATTTAACATAGGTCTCTATTACATCTTGGAGTAAATTCCCACATTCACCCCTTATTAACCAATATGACGTATATACTCCATCAGACAACTATAAAACTCCAAGGCATACCTCCGTACCTTAAATTCATAGGTGTCTTACATAAGGACATTTTTTTTCTTTAAATGCACCAAACTTCTCAGTACTCAGGTTATAATACGATGTGACCTCATGCTAAATTATAGGGATTATGTTTAAGGATTTTAGATTCCTTAACTTCCATTTTCTTTCACGTCACAAAGACGTATTTCTAGTACCTTTTCCCTATGTTTAGGAGATTCTCGCTACTATTTGTTCAATTGGGTCCTATAACTTTTTCCAAGATTCTCATCTTACAGATTTAGAGGATCAATATTCCTCTGATATTATTTCGGATCCTTCCCACTTACCTTGGTGAGGTAATAACTATTTGCATTGTAAATTCATTTATTTTCACCTTCATAGGTGGAGGCGCCCACCACCCCTTTCAGATCATTGGCTGAATCCATTCATCGAAGTGGAGTCTCATGAACTACCAATCCGATGCAACTACTCAATGGCTTGATCAAAGCTAAGAAGTCCATTTCACATCATCTTCAATCGTTCTAGTCATCTCGACAATTTTTCTTCAATCCAGAGTTATTCTAATTTACCTATAGGTTAGTGGTTCATCCAATCGCCATTCTTGAATCTCGTAACTATCAATCACTAACTTTTTCAAGTTGGGATGCTGGAAATTTCTCAACAGTGCCTCGATATAAGGTCACAAATTTTTATTTGTTAATTCTCAAAACTGATCGAGTCTATGCACATTCTCCAGAGAAGGCATGTTCCCGACTATATGTCATAAAACGTTTTACTTCTCATTGTTTGACACATTATCCCAATTCGTAATGGCAACAAATCTAATATCTTTTTACCCTAAAATTAAACTTTGTACATCTCATTAAGAACTATACCCTATCACTTACTCTCATTTCTCCTACACAATATCTCAAGTCCGTAATGGCAACAAAATTGTATGCCAATCGTATCATACAAATATAGTTGTACGACATATTACGAACTTCAGCCTATTACTTCTTCCATCGATCTTATACCAGCTCCAATTCGATACTTGATTCATTAACCAATACTCATCAAGTAATTCTGTCACGGCCCAAATCTCTAACCCCTTAATCAGGATCATCGACCCTTGATGTGGGACCTACACCGTGATACGTGCACCGATCGAGGCACGTAGCCGAGGTATATTGTATTTTTGTATTGATGTATGCCTAGTGTTATGTATTGTGTAGACTTACTAAGTCGGTTTGTACAGTTGTAGGCGTCGAGACGAGAGCGGCGACACGCCTCGAGTAGCATGCGAGCCGGGGAACCTGGTAGTTAGCATTTTGGTAAGTCTTATTTAATACTAATATGAAATAAGGAATTACTTATAAGCCTATGGTTGTGTTTGTTAATGTAAATCAAATTAAAGACCTATAGTTGAGTAAATTAAATGGAAATCATAGGATTGGTCTAGAGATACACATTGGCACATCTAGGAACTAGGTGAGTAATGAAATGGCGTCACTTGAGGTTGAGTTAGTGGGAGTTAGTGGGATATATGGAAAGAGGTGGACCATTAGATATTCATCGGGATACATAAATCCATGGAGATCAAGGGCTAGGAAGGAACATCACATTAATATATAACATTAGTGATCAAACAACATGCAAACCAAATCACTCATTCATTTTTTGCTGGTGAAGAAGGAATTGCTGGAGAGGAGTGAATCATCAAGGTGTTGAAGGAATCCATGGGAGTTGGTGAGAAATTCTCAAGTTAGGGTGCTACATCAACTAGGTACACATTTTTTTAGTTGAAATTAGAACAAGTTCTGGTTTTAGGCTAATTTCAGATGATAGATGATTGAGTATGGGTAATTGATTTATATATTTAGATTCCTCATTTCAAGCTGATAATCTAGCTATATTGAAGTTCTTAATTTGGTTTTGAAATCATAAAGATATGAATTTTTGAAGTTGCAACACCAAAACTAGAATTCTGCATGTTGTATTAGGATTCAACCTGGGTAATTTGGTCATAATCTACCCATTTTAGATTCAAATTGATCCAGACCAGTGGTATTTGAAATTTTATTTAAAGGGGAATAACTTTGCTTAACTGAATGTATTTTGGTTCAAAAGTTTTTATGTCCAAACATGCTCTACAAACAGGTACTGGAATTAAAATAGAAAGTTTTGAAACTAAAATTGTTAAGGGAATAACTCCCTAACTACTTATTCAAATAAGCTGGTCTTTTAGTATGTTGTATTTGGGTATAGTTTTTACCTTGTGACCAAATATTACATTTTTAGGAAGTACATATTGGGAGAAATAGATTTTCTAAGCCCGCTGGTTGGATTAAATTCCAATTAGACCTATGTTTAGTAAAATCATGACATCTCTTTCATTTTAAATCAGAATTTTGCAAACTAAACCTTTCTGGAAAGCTAAGAGAGAAACCAGATATAATTGTATGGATGGAGGATTTCGATATTTGGACCATTTCATGCCTAAAAGTGCATTAAAATGTAGGACTGAAATTGAAACTTAATTTAGTCTTTAAGGGCTGATTTAGGAAGATTGATTTAAAGTCTATTGAACCAATTTGAATACATAATAAAGACCACTAAATTGATCTTAAATCCACTACATTTGAACTAATGAGACACCAAACTCAGGAACCTAGGTAAAGGGTACGGGAGAGCGAATACAAGATTTGGAGTATCGGGAGGCCAGTAAAGCTAGGACTTTACTTTGTTGTTGTGAGTATACCCAATGGCAACTTTACTTGGCATTTCATTTCTATTAATTGTTGTCCTTGCATAGTCCTTTTGACTATTTTGCCTTTGTATTCTTATATCATGTGTTCTTTGTGTCTATGCTCACTTAATGATTCTAGTTTGCAGATATCCATTCATTTGATTTGATTCATTGATTCTATCCCATGCTATGTCTATTATTATTGTTTTAAATATGAATTGAATGATAAATAGTATGCTATTAGGCTAGTGAGTATATTATAAATGTTTAAGAGGACTTGTATTCCTTATTTGTTTAGGTGTGTAGATGTGCCTATGCCTTGACAATCCATACTTGGTATTTCTTGAAATTTAAAAAGTAGTTTTCGCATTTAGGTCCAGTCCTCGATCGAGGTGTTGAGACTCACGGGGTTAGAGTCCCTGGGGATGTCGGCACATGTTACCTGACATTGAATGACACTCAGGGTTAGAGTCCATGAGGTGGTCTACACACCGAGGTTAGAGTCCCTGGTAACACTTGGGTTAGAGTCCCTTGTGCTATATGATTATTGAGTCAGAGTGACATGTTTCACTGCCGACCGGCCTAAATCACCACTACTTAGCTTAGTGTCAGTTGTTTAACTCTGATAGTTACTCGCATATGGTTTATTTTCCAGTTTTCCCATTTATATGCTTTTAAATACCTTTTGAATATTTGGAAATGCAAATTAAACTTGTCATCGGGGATTACTATTTTATTCTTGTACTCACCGTCCTTTTTATGACGGTGGGTGCAAAGCCGTCTACCAGCAGGTCGGGCAAAGAGAAGATCGGCGATTATCCCTGAGCCCGCGGCGCGTCACTGCATCGATTTTAGGTCTTCTTTTGGTATTTTGATTGTATATGTTATATATATCTTTCAGATACTATTTGGGGTTGTATATTGGGTTGCGCGTTAGTTTCCCTGACTTGACTTATACTATTTTTTTGTTTCATTGCATTTTGAGGACTTTATATATGTGATGTCATTTCCTGGTTTTCCACACTTAAGATTTTATAAATGGCTTCCGCATAAGTTTACTAATTGCTTCTGCATAATCAATAAGACTTCCGCTAATTAATTAATTTAATAAAAAGTTTTAATTAACTCTAAGTTTTATAAACTGGTAGGACTAGTGTATTACTTATCCTGAACACGAGAAAAGAGGTGTCTAGGTTGTAAAGGCTGACTAATATGTTGTTAAGTCCTGCGTGGATATGATTAGGGCTTAATTACGAGATTAGGCCGGGCGGTGCCCTAGATTATGAGAGGGGCCGTCACAAATTCTCTCGTCATATTGGTAGTCTAACTATTATTACCCTTCATAGGGTTACTATTCATGCAAAATTCTCAACTATTAGACTCACAACAATATCACATTTCCTTATGTGAATAATTCCAATTTAAGTCATTGGAAACACGTCAAAAATTCTATTGGGAATTTCCATGCCCTCATCATTAAGTATTCAACCTTTAGCATCTCGCTAAGGTTTCCATTCACCTTTACACATGTTTTTGTGATTCCTTGAAAACTAAATGATATTTACACTTTCTTAGTAAATTCCAATTAGCCCAATTTACCTTAGTCGCCACATCACAAGCACTATAAGTCCGTAAATCAACTTTTCTACATAGATAAGATTTTCCTAGGTTACCTTCAAGTCTTGCAACCGTAATGCTTGCATTAAGTATCAGTTTGTATGAAAGTCAACCATATCTTACCTTCATTACTATCATGTGAATCGAGTATTAGAACATCAATATATAACTCAGGTATACGTAACACAAGTTACACATCCTTCCTCTAACGAGAATTTAAGTTACCATCTTATCTTTTTCTACCTACTTGATTCAATTTCTCACCATGACACACTCGATCATAACTGATACATGCACGTTACCTAATCTAGATTCTCATAAGGTTTTATAATCCTCTAAGTCTCTCTTGCCGAGGCTGTACTCGCACGAGACTTTCCTAAAGTAGTGGTGGCCATAACTATTTTAAATTATTATTTCCACTATTAACATGAGTTGTATGAATTAAATTGTCACGACCCAAATTTCTAATCCGAGTTTTGTCCATAATCAAGATCATCGACCCATGACGTGGGACCCGCATCGAGATACGCATACTGATCAAGGTGTATTGTCGGGGTACATTTTAGTTTCGTGTAGTGTTTTCCTAGAGTATTATATATGTGTAGACTAATTAAGTCTTATCTATTTGTTATAGGCGGCGAGACAAGAGTGGAGATGCGTGCAAGTCGTGGAACCGAGTAGATAGTGATAAGGTAAGTCCTAATTTACTTAAATAGGATTTAATAATTAATCTAATGTGCCTTTAGTATGAATTTATGTATAAGCTATGGTGTTATTTCTTTGTGAGTCAATTAAAGAAGCCTATAGTTTCAAATAAAAATTATACACACATTGATATGCCTCGGGATGTGTGCTGTCACATATCACCATGTAACTTTGTCAACTTGTATATTAACAAACTACATTTAATGGAGTTTAGGAGTAAAAACGAGTTATAGGATCTTGTAGAGATGGATGCACACACATTTGATGAATCCAACCATATAAGTACAACACTTATTGGTTCTTCCCCATTTGCATGGTTTTGTAACAAAGAAAATCAGAGTTGGAGGGGTTTTTTACTAGAAAAATTAGGTGTTCAATAGGGTAGATCATCAACAAATTAGAGTCTAGGGGTGACCAAGCCAAGAACACTAGGTAATGGTTTCTATCACCTTCATGCATTCAATTAATTGGAATTGTGATTTATAAAATGATTTGATTTTTGAAAACAAATGAGATATTTGGATTCCTTGTGTTTTTCCACTCAATCTTATATATTGGGTTTTTAGTTTTGGGTAAGAAATAATTTTGTTATGAATTTTTCAAGTTTATGAATTTGTAAAACAAAACTGAAAATTCTTCATGATGTTGTTATAAACCAGTCTCTGTAATTTGGTCATAAATTCCCCATTTAAATCAAGATCGACTCATTCTGGTGGCATTTGAAAGTTAACTCAAAGGGGAACAACTTTTTCCAACTTAAAGAATTTGAAATTTGAATGTTTTCTTGTCTAAAAATCCTCTACAATTTTGGTGATGAATCTGAAATGTTCAGGTTCACAGTTTTGGTAATGTCATGCTATTTTAAGCATAACTCCCTCATATGTTATTGGATTGAGCTCACCATTTAGTATGATATTCTAGGATATGTTTATAGGCTTCAGCAAAAAAGTCATGAGTTTCGAAGCTATGGTTTAGGAGAAATGAATTTTCAAATTTGCTAGTCAGAATCTAAAACTATTTTGAGTTATTGTGGTAATATTTTCATATATCCTTCGATTCTTATCGAAATTGCACAAACCTTATAGTTTTGGAAAGCTAAGACATAGCTCTAAAAACTTCTCTTTGGACTAAAATAAATAATTTTAATGTTTTGGTAATTGAAATTAACTCACAAGTTGTTGCACCAAAACTGTCTCTATTTTAATAAAGTAGACTTGAACATAAACAAATTAATAATGGGGCTCATTTTAAAAATTTAAATTTAAAACCATTAACCAACTCTAATAGCTTGTACAAGTCCTAAAACACCCTAATTAACTTCAAAAAATCAAAGGAGATTCTCGAGGAGTCATTTACGAGTTGCAGGGGTGTCAAGAGGTTGGATTAGCTTAGGACTTGCATGAATTGTAAATAAAGTAATTAAGACACTTATCTCTATTTCATTTCCCTCTTATATGTTGAATTTGCAGTCCTTTAGACTGATGATGCTTTCATACTTTTAATGCCATGATTTGTTTTCTATTTTTGCTCTTGTTGGGCTATTGTTCTATGGCATTACATTCTTACCTTATATCATTGATTCTTAGGCCTAAACTATGGCATTTCTATGATATAAAAAATGTGATATGATTATTGGGAATAGCATGCTATTAATGTAGTTCTATTATGAGACGAATTGACGATATTATACTCATGTTTTTGTATGCGTTGTGTTGCATTTTACCATGCATTGAAATCCTTGTTTGTGTCTTTCTTAGCTTTATAAAGTAGTTCTTGTATCTAAGATCCCTTGCATAATTGAGATGAACGGCACACAGGGTCACTGGACTCGGGGATGTCTACACTCTCCATTAGCTTGCACGACACGCGGGGTTCTGGGACCTGGGTTAGTCGATAACGATATACACATTGGGCATTTGTAAGAGAGCTCATGCCCCTCGATAGTGAAATAAGGCTGATGTGATGTAATTCATGACATACCAGACCTAGATCATTACTACTTGTCTAGTATTAGTCTCACTTTATTTATCTATAACATCTATTTGCATAATCCTATTTTAGAATTTCTTCTCTATTATTATGCCTTTAGATGATTTCTATTATACCTAGAAATGTGGACAAATGTCTCTCATATCTTACTTCTACTTTACTGTACTCATCGTTCTTTTTATGATGGTGGGTGCAAATCCGTCGATTAACAGGCTAGACAAGGAGAAAATCAGTGACTACCTTTGAGCCTTTAGCGTGCTACTACTTCAGACTTTTGTAGGTTTTGATATTTGTGTATTTACATACTTTATGTCTTTCAAGTACTCTTGAGTTATATATATGGGTTGAGCAATAGTTCCCCCACCAGACACATGTTTATTTAAATGGTCATCCCCACTTTTTATATATACATGCAATCATTGCTTCCTGGTTTTCAAACTTGGGATTTATTTTATATTGCTTCTGCTAAACTGTTAAGTCTTCCGCTAAATAACTTATAGACTATAAGAACTTTAATTAACTTTGAATTTCATGAATAACGAGATAATAGCTGTACTTATCCTGAACACGTGTATTGAGGAAAATAAGACAAAAATGTTGAATAATACATTATTAAGTCCTACATGGCTGTAATTAGAGCTTAATGGTGGGATTAGGTAGAGCGGTGTCTTAGATTAGGGAAAGGGTGATAAGTGATTATTTGTACATATATATAGGGTTAGTTTAGTTGTATATTTAGTATAAATATCCTTAAATGAGTCCTAATTAATGGTATTATTGTATTTTCAAGGAATTAAGGGTAAAGGAAGGAATTGAAGAAAAGCCTACAAAACATGGTTGGCGCAATGGCTACATGTGTTGATGCTGTGGGAATATAAAGTACATCATGGGAAGGAAAGGCATGGTATGGGAGGGATGAAAAAGTGAAGAATACCAACTCTGGAGGTCCAGCGCAGTGGCAGCGCTGTGGAGCATAGGGGACAGCACCGGAGGAGCAAGTGAGCATCAAGACACCAAGGAGCAAGGAAATACACATGTAGTGGCGGCACAATGGCCAATAAGGCACGACGTCGGCTAGTAAGTGACAACGTCAGACACACAAGAAATAGAAAGTTAGAGTTTTAATTCGAGTTAAATTGTAAAGTAAGGTTTCTAATTATTATTAAGAAGTATAAATAGGTATTAGGACATGTTAAACTCACCAAATACCAACTATTAGCCACCATTTGAGTAATTTAGCATAGGTTTTATATTGAGTTTGAGTATTAAGGAGTTTATGTGAAGAAAACATTGAAGACTTCATGTTTGCAATTCAAGTTTGGTTTCGTTGATTTAATTCAAGGTAATATTTATATTCATATCTGATTTGCAATGATTTCCAATATAAATTGTGATATGTATGTTACAATGAAGTTTGAGTTGTCTATTTATCTTAGGGATCAATGGCTCCTATGGTATGAATTTTATGCTTTGAATATGAATAAAAAGCAAATACAAAAAGTGCAATTGTTAGAATTTGTATTGATTCTGAGCGTAATATTTTAGAAATATTGATCACATGTTTAATGAACTTAAGCTTTAGAAGTTATAATGGACATTGAAGCTTTTAATCTAGACATGAACGGTACTACCGTAAAATATACAACATCAAGCGATAGTTGTTGATTAGGGAGTAACGGATAGTAAACTTAGTTGGTTATGAATCTAATAATTTGGGAATTAAAGCAATGTGAAGCTTATGTTATTCACACCGATAAATGGAATTATAGTTTGCACATTAGAATTTTTTCCGTCAAGACTATGGGTTGAAGTGGATTTGAAGGAAATTTGTCTATTCTAATTAGATATTGCACCTAACATATTGAGATGTAAACATGAATACAAATCATTGTATTAAATTACCTAGGTGAAGTTCTGAACTAAGATATTCATAATATAAGAGTTCAAACAAAGTTACATTGATTTGTTAGATTAGTTTAGTTAGTATATTAAACCAGTTAAAAGTGAATTCCAAAGCAATAGCTCAATTTAAATAGATAATTAACAACTATTGCAAAAACCTTTCCATGAGGACAATATCTATGATAAACATACGTTGATTACACTATTACTAAAAGCGAGCTGTTATACTTGCCACATGCACTTCAAGTTTTTGGCGCCATTGTCGGGGATATGTAGCTATTAAATTTAATTAGTTAGTTTGAATAGTTGCTAAGTTTTATTTTCAATATTTTACTATTAAGTTTATAAAAAATAAGCTTAAGTCTTAGTTTGACTTTCTGCATTTAATCTTTTTGTATTTTCTTTTAAGAGATACTTAGTGCATGCGTAATAAGAGAGAAAATGACCTAGTGCCTTATGACCTGGAGATTGATAGAACGAACAAAGGAAAGAAACAGAAAGGAATCAAGACGGCTGAAGAGCAAGCTAGAAACCAACAATAAGGCCATGAGAATAACCAAGCCGCATGTGATATGGTAATGCAGGAGTGAGTGCAAGGACATATATGCCTTCATGACTACTTCAAGCCTGAAGTTCAAGAGACTTACAATAAAGAGATGAGGCTTCCAGCCAACACCACCAAGTTTGAACTGAGATCGTTTCTGATAAACATGGTGCAAAATAATCAGTTCAACGAGCTACCTAATGAAGATCTAGTTGCATATTTCCAGAATTTCTTGGAGAAGTGCGACACCTTGCATACTATCGGAGTTACGAAAGAGGTGATTCAGATTTGACTTTTCCTATTCTCCTTGGGTGGAAAAGCCAAATCCCTGGTTCCAAGGGCTGAATGCACGGAGTATGACTTCATGGGCAGAAATCAATGAAAGACTTCTTGACAAGTTTTTTTCCTTAGTAAAGGTCAAAGAAAGGAAACTTGAGATTAACCAGTTCAAGTAAGAAGACACCGAGTCTCTTGATGGGCTTGGGAAAGATTTAAAGAAATGCAGAGGAGATGTCCAAGACACAAATATGTGAAATGGGCATAACTCCAGATTTTCTACTATGGGATGAACTACAACATAAGAACGCTAGTAGATTCTGCATCAGGTGGCTCTCTGCTTACCAAGGATGAGGACAGAGCATTGGATCTCCTTGATCTTCCGTCTTAGAATTCTACCACCGGTACTCATTCCACAGTAAGGAAACCAGCAGGCGTCCATGAAATTGACTTGCAAGTTGCAATAATGGCACAATTATCAAATATGAGCAGTCAGATGATGAAACTTTATATGGAACAACAAGGTCCACAAGTAGCACAACAACCCATAAATCACTTAGGCATGGTGATTAACTAAATGGATATACAGCAGGGAATGGAGTGTGAGGACATCAACTTCAGGAACAACCAAGGCTTTGGGAACAACTTCAGGACGAGAGGAATGAATCCTCTACAGTTTTATCAAGTATACAATAACAACAACACGAACTTCTCTTATGGAAATCCTGATAATGCACTGAAGTTTCCTCAAGGATTCGAACAACAAGTCTTATAGGGGAAGCTGGGGCATAGCAAAGAGATGACTTCAATAGAGAAGTATTTGCAAGTCGTGTAAGTGAGAGATAGGGAGCGTCATGTGAAGCACGAGAAAGAGTTAGAAGGAGTGAAACAAGCCATGAAGAGGATGAATAAAGAGCAATCACAATCCTTCAAGTACTGGAGAGGCAAATTGGTCAACTTGCTATAGCCTTGAACTCGAGGAAGGAAGGACGGTGTCCTAGCAACACCATCACCAATCCCAATGAGTGCGTGAGCGCCATTCGCATGATGAGCACTACGACAACAAATGAGCCAAGACAAGAACAAGTGATGTACAAGCCATAAATGGTTAACGCTTTGGCTATGTACAAACATGAAGAGATATATGAGCACAACACATAAGTGAGACAAGATGAGGTTGATGGTTTCAAGAAGCAAAGAATCAATGCCTTAAAGAAAAATAAGGGGAAGCAACAATGGAAGGTTAAGCAAAATGACGAAGGACCTTCCGAAGAAGACCCACAAGGCAATAAAATCAAGTTGGTTCCAAAAAATCGAAACCAAAGCTCAAGTTCATCCCGCGACTTTAAACAATTAATAGGAGAGATCATGGAGAGATAAGCTTACCGATAAACATTAACGGCACCATTTTAGAAATGTTTTGTGATACGAGAGCCTTAGTCAATGTCATGCCACTCATGGACATGTTGCATGCCGACTTGAAGATTATTGTCCCGATACAACAAATTTGCAAGTAGCAAATTGTAATTCGATACCTACTATAGGAAGAGTTTTAAATGTGCATGTGAAAGTGGGTAGATTCACATTCATCGCGGATTTCGAGGTCATGAACCACAATATGGACGATGATGTGTTTATGATACTTGGGCGGCCATTCTTGAACACGGCTAAAAATAATTTGTACATAGAGAGATGAAGATTGCGATAAGTATCGATGAGGGTGATGATGCTAAAAAGGTTGTCTTTGTCGATGGTGAAGAAGTACATCCGAATGGGAATGACATCATGATCTCCAATTTCCAGATGGAGCTTCTCAATTTAGACTTGGACTAAACAAATGAAAAAGGTGTCAAGCTAATAACGATAAATTAAGCGCTCCTGGGAGGCAACCCAGGGTTTTAAATTTTAAGTTGTAAAATTTCAAGTTTTTGAATTTTAGTTAGTAGTTAGTTATTTGGTTTAATAATTACAATTAACAAGTTTTAGTTTTAACTTTCGAAAATTTGTGTTGCATGCGCAAGAAAGACCATTCGTCGGGTAAAAATTCATCTGAACAGAAATGTCTCGCTAACTCATTAAAGAGCAAAAAAGAGTGAAAGAGCTGTGAAGGTAAGTTGCGTTGGCATATCGAAGGTAAAATTCATAAATTTTTATATTTTCATAGATTTTATGCGGTCACGACACCTTGTGTGAGTTACACACAAAGTCGGAGGAGCGCCGAAGGAAAATTAGCGATGAAAAATACGTGAGGACGTTGGCTATGAGGTCGACGCCGTGGGTACTACCCATAACGCCGTAAGTGTAAGCCATATCGTCAAGATGGAAACAGGCAGAAAAACCCCATTTTGCATCCATTTTTCATACTTGCACTAAAACCCCACCACAACCACCAACCATACATCCCCCTCTAGAGCCAAAGTACATTATGGATTTGCATAATTTGGAGAGCTAGGGCTTGGATTTTCAGATTTTAATTCCAAATAGAGCTAGGTTTCTAGTTGGTTAGAAAATTTAGAGGGCTTGAATTGAAAAAGACTTGGAGAAATGTTCTACACCGAAAATAAATCCAACATTGAGGTACATTTACAATTTTATCTAGTTATGCTTTAAATTTTGAAAATTTTGATGATATTGTATGAAATTGCGGATTTGAGGTTACAGGATGGTTTCGAAAGATTATCTGAATGTGAGCATTAATATTACCCATGAAGACTTAGTTGATGTCTTTGCACTATTTGGCGTATACATGATCCATGTTATATAAATTTTGATTTTTTAGGTGATCTGAAGACCGAGTTGCATTGCATTGTTATTTAGTTGCTTGAAATTGGAAGAAATTGCAAAAACAAGTAAACAAGTTAGCCAAACTAGAGCAAATGATTTTGAGGCATCCACATCAAGGAACCCTAATGAAGAAGAGCCTAGACCATTTAAATCCAAATATTTCATTAGTAAAGAGGCTAAAGACCGATATGAGAAAATCCAACGTAAGGAGTTCATTTGTGAAAGAGGGATTAATTTACCGACCAAGTATGATAAAAGAGTGAATAATATCAATAGGCAAAAAAATTAGGAGCACTTTGCTTAAGATTATAGAAAGAACAAAGTGAAAGGAATGAGTGGGATTGTTTATGAGTTTTATGCCAACGTAAAATTTAAGGCTGAGAATAAGCCAGTGAAGGTGAGAGGAATTTTTGTTCCCTTTAATGTGTGTGATATTAATACCATCTATGGATTGGAAAGCTTGAATTTAATAGAATTGCAACTGAGTTTCTCGACTAGATTATATGAGAGACCCTATAACTTATACCCTTCTAGAGCCATTGAAAATGCATTGGTTGTCCCAGAACAACAAGGATGGGTCATGGGAGTTGAGAATGTGCCCAAGTACATTAAGAAAGGGAATGTTAAGAAAGTTTATAGGATGCGGCAACATTTCCTTGTTGCATCAATATACCCTACCTCTCAGCAGGGTGAGATAAATAAGCCAAAAACGGCTTGTCTTTATGAGATTACACAACACTGGAAAATCATCATTGGAGAGATCATTTATAACAGTCTGAGGGAGTCCATTATGTCAGAAAGGGACAACAAGTTGTTGTTTCCTATATTGACTACTCAAATGTGCTTAAAGGCCGAAGTAAGGTAGAGAGATGACAAATAATTTGACATAAAGGCCCAACAAACCATGGATAAAGCTTTCATGCTCATGTTGAAATTACCATTTGGTTATCAAGATTCCAAGGAGGAGAGAGAAAGAACGAAGGGAGCTAGGCTTGAGGCCGATTTGTTACCCAAAAGGCAAGAGGATCAGGCAACACCAGAAACAGTAGTAGCAAAACTAGCCCAAGAGTTAGAAGAGGATGAAAATGAAGAAGATGTTGAGTAAAAACAGCAAAGATTTATTGAGGATAAAAATTTTGTAGACCCAGAGATATGAGAATTGGACTTAGACGGTCATTAAGTCTTTCCACCACCTCCTCCACCACAAGCACCCATACTACCAATAGAGAATTTGACTCCACGGCAGCAGAGGCTGTGGATTGTAGAGATGAGTAGATAGTACTAGGAGGACAAGGCATAATACCAGGTAGCCGTGTTGAGATATGAGCAGGATATGGAGAGGAGAAAGCAACACCGACGGAACGGGGAGCTCAATCTCATCTTTTTTATTTACCATAATAGAGACATAGCTAGATATGAGAGGAGCAGGTGGTTGAGACCTATTGATAGGTCAATTGGTTTTTCATCAGCACTAACATACGTGTTTGATCAAGATTTGGTGCAGAGCAAGAGGGTGGACCATCCATTAACACCATCTTAAGTTTGAGTTGATGATGCAAATAACGATGATGACGCACAGTCGCGAAGTAGGAATCCTTTAGACGTGGGGAGTTGAGAGTGACTTTGATACCATTAACTTTTTTTTAACATTTGGGATATTTTATTAACTATTTAGTTATTATGTTACTTTAGTTTAGTTTATTATAACTTGTGTCAATACATATTTTTGTGTGTATTAGTGTTTTAATGTTTCAGGCTTACTTTTAAACCTTGAGGACAAGGTTTAGTTTAAGTTTGAGGGCATCAACACTAAATTACAATATGGGCAATAGTAAGATATGCTGAGCAATAAGGATAAATATTGCATGTATGTTTGTTTAAATTTTAATTTGAAGCATTTAAGAAGGACAACATGGTAGTGTATAAATTTTTCATTTTAATTACTATGTGAATGTTTAAGTGGTATAGTTTAGGTTTTATATAGTAATATGTAATGAATAAGTAGTTCATTTGCAATTTCATGCCTTTAAATTGTGGTTGAGTAAATTACAAGTATCTTGTTGATATGAAACTCAAGAGAATATTTTTAAATTTGAAGAAGAAAACAATGAAATGTAGCAAACAACAATGTGATTTCATGATTAGAAACCTAGAGTTAGGGAAGACCTTGAACTAGAAACAAAAGCAAGGAACTATAACACTTTTGTGGAAAAAGTTAGATCTCTTAAAGACTCGATAATAATTATGAATCTTAGTTGTAAATAAAAAGCAAATAAAGACTTAGTAGAAGAGGGGATGAAATAGGCATTGTACATGAAAATTTGGAGTTAACTTACTTGATTTAGTGAAAGTGAGAAGTGCTAACAAGAGTTTTAGACATAAAAGATGAGAGAATCTCATAAGTTCTACAGGAAATGGAACAGAGAACTTGATGGTTGGAAAAATGTGAAAAAATGAAGTTCATAGAAAAAGAAGCAGGGACTGAAAAATAAAAAAAATGATGAGAAGAAGAAGAAGAAATGATAGAAAAAGAAAAATAGAGAAAAGAAGGCGGAAGTAGAATAAATTTTTTCAAATAAAAAATGTAGCTTGAGTATGAGTAGCTAATTGAGGTAAGTTTCCTTTCTAATTATGTGAAGTTCTGATCTTAATAAAAAATAATGAGATTGTATGCTTGCTACTTGAGTGTTGAGATGAAACAAACTTATTAGTAGTGATGATTTCTGGTTGTGATATACTTTGATATATTGAAAGTGAAGTTATACATGTTGTTAAAGCTACATGTCTTAAAAAGATAAGTTTTTACAAAGGAAAACTCTTAAGTGGATTATTAACTTGAAACTTAGTGAATTAAAGGATACTCCATGAATAATATAAATTAAAGGAGAATTAGTTATTAGTGGGATTAATAGAATCTACTATTGGTCAGGACAAAAATATTAAGTTTGGAGGTATTTAATAAGTGATTATTTATACGTATATATAGGGTTAGTTTAGTCGTATATTTAGTATAAATATCCTTAAATGATTGCTAATTCATAGTATTATTGCGTTTTCAGGGAATTAAGGTGTAAAGGAAAGAATTGAGGAAAAAACGAGAAGAAACGGAGCAAAAACTCACAAAAATATGGTTGGTGTCATGGATACATGTGTTGACACTGTGGGAACATAAGATATAGCGTGGGAAGGAAAGGCACATAATGGGAGGGATGAAAAAGTGAAGAAAGCCAACTCCGGAGGTCCAGCATAGTGGCGATGCTGTAGAGTATAGGGGACAACACTGGAAGAGTAGGTGACAATGCTGAGACACCAGGGAGTAAGGAAATACACATGCAATGGCGGCATAGTGGCAGTGGTCTATAAGGCATGGCACCGGGCATTAAGAGACAACACCTGACATGTAAGAAATAGAAAGTTCGAGTTTTAATTCGAGTTAAATTGTAAACCAGTGTATCTAATTGTTATTAAGGAGTATAAATAGGTATTAGGACGGGGTAAGCTCACCAAATACCAACTATTAGCCACTATTATAGTAATTTAGCATAGGTTTTACATTAGTTTGAGTATTAAAGAGTTTATGTGAAGAAAACATTGAAGACTTCCTGTTTGCAATTCAAGTTTGGTTTCGTTGATTTAATTCAAGGTAATATTTATATTCATATCTAATTTGCAATGATTTAATAAAATGTGAATAGTCAATTTATCTTAGGGATTAATGGATCCTATATATGAATGCTATACCTTGAATATGAATAAAAAGTAAATATAAAAAGTGCAATGGTTATAATTTGTATTGATTCTGAGCGTAATTCTTTAGACATCTTGATCACGTGTTTAATGAACTTAGGCATTAGAAGTTATCATGGCCATTAAAGCTTTTAATCCAGACATGAACGGTACAACCGTAAAATATACAACATCGAGTGATAGTTGTTTAGTAGGGAGGCACGGATAGTAAACTTAGTTGGTTATGAATCTAATGATTTGGGACTTAAAGCAATGTGGAGCTTATGTTATTTTCACCGATAGGTGGTGTTCTAGTTTGCACATTAGAATATTTTCCGTCACGACAGTGGGTTGAAGTTGATTTGATGGAAATATATATATTCTAATTAGATATAAATATGAATACAAAGCATAGTATTAAATTACCTAGGTGAAGTTGTGAACTAAGATATCCTTAATATAAAATTTTAAGTAAAGTTACATTGATTTGTAATATTAGTTTAGTTAGTATATAAAACCAATTAAAAGTAAATTCCTTAGCAATAGTTCAAGTTAAATACGTAATTAACAACTAATGCAAAAACCTTTCATTGAGGACGATATCCGTGATCAACATAAGTTGATTACACTATTACTACAAGCGAGCTATTATACTTGCGGGAAGTACTTCAAAGGGTCATCACATAAATTTTTAATATTTATCAAGTTTTATTAACGATTCAATCTGGTGAATTGTTTATCTCATCTTTAGCGCTTTCAAGTGTCAAGTTTTTGCTTCTGGCTTGCATCGTTTTCACTGAAAATATTATATCATCGTCAGTAATGACGTTTGTATTCCTGTCATCCGCTTAATTGAGTTTCGATATTCTTAAGAATCCTCGAGACTGGCGTCACACGTTTTTGACCACTGAAGGAAATTTTCAAGTATCTCTAATACCACTCTTCATAACAAGTAAACGTTGAGGTCACAATTTAAATATTTAGAGTTTTATTTTACAGTAACCAGCGATTGCCATATTAACTGAACCTATCCACCCGACTCGAATCACTCGAGTTCTATCACTTTTACATTCCAGTAGACCTTACTAGAGTGATAAATTCTTACGTCATACGTAGTACTCATTTATGCTTGCTCAGCTTCTCCAGAGTTTGCGCGTCACCACTAGTCTCAACTCGATCCACAAACTCACTTTAATATGAGGTGGTTCAGTATCAAGCTTCTAAGTTGACATATTTAATGATAATATATATAATACGCACAAACATATCAAGATACGTCAATATAGAAATCTACCATATTATTCCCAAAACTTGCATCCTTACTTAATCCTTGACTCATACTCCCACTTTTCTAAGTTCTCGTGGATCAAGTTTTTCGATTTATTCAATCTCCTTCGAGTCTTAAGCTATTATGTAACCTAGGCTCTAATACCAAATTTATCGACACTTGTACCGCGTACCAGTAGTCAAACCGACATGAACCATCTCCTAAGGTGTTCGGTCACACCGTCGACCCCAAAAGACGTTTCAGACCCGCCTTCCATTATTATTATTCTAGTTTAAAAACCATTTTTTGAGTTAATTTTTCAAAAAATGTTATATTGTATTGACATGCTCTATTGTTTTTTGCACACGTGGTGTGTGAAGAAAGTGAGCATGCAAAACGATAAGAAAACTTAAACTGGAACCATCAATTATAATATATATTAATCCCTAAAAGCATAAACGAGGAACTAACTCCCAAATACAAATCAAATACAAGTCTGATTAATAGATATATAACAAAAACCAATTCAACCAATATATTACCTTCAGTGTGGATAAGGGCGCTCCTCTTCGTCGTCGACCACTCCAGTGCCTTGCCTTTTCTGTAACCACTACAAGTCTAAACAACTCAACAACAAATCTGGGTTCCGAAGCCCCCGGTAAGTGAACAAATAGGTTTTATAAAGTGCAACTCATAATAAACAATTGAATAAAATATAATAATAAGAATTAAAGTAAACATGTTGCATTCCTATTTCTCACATGGTCAAGGAGATTCCCAATAATCCCCAAGTTATAGGACCTGACCAGTACGTCATTGGCATATGGCGGTAACCCTTACCTACGATTTGGGGATACCCCTTCATGTGATATGAGGCCCGGAGCACTACCGATATACTTTAACTCCACTCAGGTTTATCAATGTTGTAGGAGGTGCACATAATAATACTACGCCATCAGACACGTCTGAAAGTTGGAGTCGGCCCTTAAAGGTCCAAATGACTTTATGCATGGCCAATGGATAGTCATTGATGCAATGCAATAGTGCAACAAATATATGATGCATACAAGTTTACAAATTCCTTTTGTTCACTTACAGTATGTCCCACGTCGAATGGCTCGACCCTTAGTCGAGCTCTGCGTACCCCGGGAATAATCGAACTCCGCGTTGTCAACTCCTAACACAATTATTTTATAGCAACTTCAATTAGCTTTCAACTAGCTAAATTGGGGTAACTTTTTAACCTTGAAAACCTCGATATTTCCCATATTAACCAAAAAAAGAACTTGTAAAGCTCACTTCATACTTTACTCCAAAAACACTTAAATCAGATTACAAATAAATAAGTTATTAATTTCCCAATTTGGCATATTGATTAGGTGTACTTTATTTATTTTGAACTAATGAAGCCTCTCCAAATCAATGTTTTTGCTATTAAATCCTCAAAACTTGACACCAAACATCAGAATATCGCTCAATACCACATTCAAAATATTTCCACAGCTCATGGAGTCAATTTGGACAAAAATCAATAATCCAATTTGTCTAGAATCCTAATGTAAATCAATTTTAACTATAAAACATCTTCAAAATAGTTATCAACTGAATTGCATCAATTTACTTCACGAAAACCCTAACCTACATCAGTGAGATTTATTCCAAATTGAAGTACATAAACCCAATACATCAATTCTCAACAATCCTTACTAATTCCTATCAAAACCTTGAGAGAGAAATCGCAAAAATCGCGAGAATTTAAATTGAATTGTGAAAAATGCCCTGAATTGAGAATTTACCAAATTTCGAGCCGAATATCTTGTATCTGTCGTGGAAACAAGGCTCGAACTGACTATTTCGCGACGCTTTTTTGTTTTGCAGAAAGAAATCGGGCGAAAATCGGACGTATGGAGCCCTACGAGCAAAAATGGAGATGATAAGTCGATATTTATATAACTTTAGTAGTTTATTTTAGTATATTTAATGTGGAAAATCTTTAAATATATATTTAATTATATTTATTGGTCATTTTCAGGTGAACGGAGTGCGCGGTTGAATTCGTGGCGAAAAAATACTCAAAATGGAGAATTTACATGCATTGATCGGACCCGGACAATTTTCCTCGAGCTACGTGGTGCGCAGTAGTAGTGACCAGTCGCCACGTGGCAGCCCTTCATAGGCTCTCCAGCAACAAAACACGTTCAACAGCAGTTGTCCCACACGTGACACCCTTCAGCATTTCGTTCAACCAAGCAGTCATTAGCTGCTTGCTCTTCCAATCACGCGATGCCACGTCAGTGCTCTACACCAACCGGACCAATCAAACAGCGTGACACCATTTCTCCTCATACAGCAGCCGTGAGTTCGTCCTCGGGATATTCCTTGTCCATTCGTCTCATGCACGTTCGTTCATTTGAGCGAGCCGAACCATCTGCTTCCTTGTTTGCCACGTGTCACGACCCGGTTGCTTAAGCACGTCACGAGCCCGTTCTCAACCAATAACACGCTGCCACGTGGCGGTTTTCAACCCAAACTCACCAATCGCGTGTTGCCACGTGTACGAAACTTATTTTCACCCCAAAACAACCCCTAGATGCCCCTCGGCACACGAGTCACGAGACCAACCCCCAAAATTAGTTTCTATCACCTCACAGGATCAATTTTTAGTGGTTTTATATATTATGAACTTAAGGTATTATTAAAAAAGACCGACTATTATATTTATAGCATCGACTTCTCTCGACGATTGCCTAGGTCGGAGGGGAAACAAGTCGGGATTATGAATTCATGTCATATTATGTGAGATCTTTGATTTTATTATTTAATTTAATTTAATTCTCCTATTTCATTATTGTTGATTTAAAGGAATATGGTTTAGATCTAGGGTATGTATATGGTCAGTGCATGCTTTTAGGTGGACAACCTATAGTTATTTGGACCGATAGTATCCGTGTAATTGTACTTTTGGACCAATAAAGTGACGAACACTCACCTGTTTGCCATAAAAACCTTTCGGTTCTTGAGTGTGCAACAATTGAATCTAGGTTAAATCGGAAGCGGATGCGATCTGAAAACGGATGCGATCCGATTATTTAGGATTAGTATTCCTACAAATTCTTATTACTGCGATTAGTGTCTTAAACCCGATTGGCGGATGTCTAGGGTTATACATTAATTAGGGAAGTAGTTAGTGGGGGACGTCTTGGCTATCGAGATTAGGGGAATGAGAAATTTTTGGCGGATGTCGATTTTCTATAGCTGATCTAGGAGAATTTAAATTAATAACTTTTTGGGAAAGATTGAAGACCATGATTGCCATTGAATCTTAATCCTGATTTGTGGAACCGTAGACCTAGGTGTTACTTAGGGACCCATTAATTGTTTTGAAAGTTATTTTCATTATTTTGTTTATTTAGTTTAGTTAGATTAGTTAGTTAAATTATTTATTTCAAAACCCCTGATTTTTATTCATTTTCGTTGTTTTTAACCTTAGAAAGACCACCAATCTCTGTAAGATCGACCATTTGCAACTATTCTACAAAATAGTTGGTTTGTGAAATTTATTTTATTGACGCGTTCACCGCACGTCTGGAGAGGTTTAGAAACCAAAATGCAACAAACGTTTTGTTGGATATTTCAAATGAAATCAAGTTTCATTTGATTTTTTTCTTATATTTATAAATAAATCTCAGCTGCTTCACAACAGCTTAATTTCTTTTTATTTAGTAATTCACAAAATTTCTATTTTGACATGTTTTTACTTTCGGTGTTCGTTTTGCATCCAATTTTTCACCAAATTAAATCAAACTCTCAACGAAATAGTCTAACTCCATAAAACATCTATAATACTAGTTTTGATCAAACAAAAACCCCAAAAATCATAACTTTGTCCACGACACACCAAAAATTTGTGGACTTATTTCCTTGCCATACTTGGCAAAAATTGCATCAAATTGGACCCAATCTCAATCTCAACATGAACCACTGCTAACTAACACATAACTCGTGGCGAAGTCTTGTACCAACTTCATTCTCATTTTACGTTATCACCAATCCAAGTTAGATTATTAGCTTTTATAAATATTTTTATATTTGAGTTATGTATTTTTGTGATATAAAATCAACGGGAACCCAAAAAATAAATTCGGCCACGCCAAGCTTAGAATTTAGCAACATGTTGGTCCTAACCAAGCTACCTACGTGGTCATCGCATAACGCGGGTCTCGCCACGTGAATTACAACATATTTAATTAATTATTATATAATACATGCACCTAAATATAGCAAGACTTTGATCGACAGTCCGTCGAGCCTTGTTGCACCACCCGGTCAAACCATGACTAGGCCTTAGACCCCGTCTGAGTTGGTCAAACCCAGTTTAATTAGTGATTGGTCGTCGCACCCGCAATCCTATCCAATCTTAACTACGAAGTTCTTATCAAGTTTTCCTCGTGTCCACATTTTTATAGATTCACATATGTATTATTGATATGTTTATATTGAGGTAAGTTTACTCGATTCGCATTAATATTTTGAAAATGATATAAAACCCCTTTTCGAACATTGCCGCGGCGACAAAGGTTTTTATGGTTAGTTTCCACTACCTGATCCTTGTCCCGACGATATACATCAATAAAACTCAGAAAATCTTAAAAAACTAGAACCTCTGATTTAACTTTGGAAAACTCTAAGCGCCCTCCCAGCCTCGTAGGTTTACCCACAAGGCACTGGGGCGAGATTGCTAGCTTTGAGTCGAAAGAACCGTAAATTTATCTCAGCAATTTTCCATTACCAAATGTTACACACCACGATGTTGGGAAATCACTAGATCGACTTCTATAATTTCTCGGGCAGTACCGTGGCCAGTGCCTTACCACTTGTAAGCGAGGTGCTGACATGGGCGCTAGGCACAAATTCAGAATTCCTGAACCAAACCTAAATTCGAAATTCTCTAATGACTCATGTCGACCCCCAAGGATCCAAATTCAATCAAAACAATAATAAACAACTCATTTGAAACCAGAAGATCATTCCCATTCCATCAAAGAATATGTCCGAACTACAAATCCACCATTAAAACATAGATTTTGCAAATCCATTTAAATAAATCGCAAGATGAGATAAATATGACCCAAATCACAAATCAAGGCATACGGGTTAATCTTCTATCTTAAGACTCTAAGAGAAAACCATGATTCTATTCAAAATAAAGTATTGAAATCAAATAGAGAAAATTTAAAGTAGATGAAACAAGTTATCACCTTGCTTTGTGAGATCTTGATGAGAGTTCCTTCTCCTCTACTAAATCAACCAAGCAAATGTTTTAGGGTTTTCTCCTCATCTTCTCCATAGTTAGATTTAGCAAAAATGGCTTGAAACCATAATTGTGATTTAAATAATAAGTCAATGAGATTATGGTTTAGTTGACCATATCAAAACCCCATATCTCATCCCAGTCTCTTTAAGTTCTAGGACAATCCTAAGGTCCTCATTTAGTCCATCATTAATGTGTTATTTACCAAATTTCCCTTTTTCTTTATTTAATTTATTTTACAAGTCCTTTAAGCTTATTTTTATTTTCTTAGGCTTATACTCCTACCTAAGTCAACTAGATAGTATATAATACATAGTTTATTCACATAAATACATACATACCATGCATATCTACCAAATTAACCTTGATAATGGGATAGATTAACATATTTGAGATTAGGGGTGTCACAATATTCCTAATTTTAAGAAATCTCATCCTCAAAACTAAATGCAAACCATACCTTTAGATTAAAAAAAATTGGGAAGTGCTTTGCCGTATAATCCTCCCGCTCTCAAGTTAGCTTCTCATCCCTATGGAACTGCCACCGTGCCTTCACTAGTGAAACTCCTTGTTGTGAAGCTTTTGAACCTTCATGTTAAGAATTTGTATTGGTTGTTCCTCGTACAACATATCCTCCCTTAAGTCCAACTGACTCCAATCAATGGATTGGGTATGCTTGGTCGGTGTCTTTCATACCATGATATGTTGAATACGTCATGAACTCCCACTAATTCAGGTGGCAAAGCTAATCTCTAGGCTACTGGATCCACTTGTTCTGTCACTACGAATGGTCCAATATACCTTGAAGCAAGCTTCTAGTTTAGCCCAAATTTGTAATGTCCCATAATCGGTGAAACATTAAGTAACATATGATCATCTTTCTTAATGTCACCTCTCGGTGACCCTTATCGTCATACTTCTTTTATTTGTCTAGTGTGGTAAGTAGTCGTTGCCTAGTCATCTTAATCCACTTGGTGTTATCCTATATGATCTTAGGTCCTATTAACACCCTGTCACCAACCTCTGCCCAACACAATAGATACCTACAAGGCCTCCCATAAAGTGCCTCAAATGGTGCCATACCAATACTTTCTTGAAAGCTGTTATTTTATAAAAACTCACATAATGGTAGGTAATCATCCTAACTCCCACTAAAATCCAATACACAAGTGCTAAGCATATCCTCAAGTATTTGGATAAATCTCTCAGTCTGGCCATTTGACTGAAGATGAAATGCATTGCTAAGATTGAGCTTGGTTCCCATCTTTGTCTGTAAACCCTTCAAAAACTTGGAAGTAAAATGTAGATCTTGATTCGACACAATAGACATAGGGAGACCATGTAGCCTCAAGATCTCATCATGATATTTCTCGCTCAGCTTGTCACTAGATCCCTTATGGAAATTGAAATGAAATGTGCAGACTTAGTCAAAGGATCTATGATAAACAAAACTGCATCATGTTTCTTCCTTGTTGACAATCTGATCATGAAATCCATGGCTATATGTTCCCACTTCCATTATAGAATAGGTAAGGGTTTCAACATCCCTCTGGGCTTCTGATGGTCCGCTTTCACTTGTTTACAAGTCACACAACCCTTGATATACCTTGCGATATCTGAGTTCATCCCCGACTACCGATACATTCATTTCATGTCATGGTACATCTTGGTGCTCCCTGAATGGATAGTATAGTGCGATCGATGAGCCTCCCAAAGTAAATATCCTCGCAACTATAAATGTGATGGAGTCTATGTTGGGTTTTTGGGGTTCATACGCAGCGAAAAATTCAAAGCAATTTTGAAAACCCCAGCATGATCGAAAATACGTTCCATTAAATAAGAACTATAAAAGTAAACAATACCTTAATCCATGATTTCCTTATCTGATTGTTCAATTTCCAAGACGTTCAAGTGAGCATCCTGTATCGAAAATCCACATACGAACGGTGACCACAATTTGGAGTGCTAGCCCCAAGAGATATTGAAAACATTTTTTTTCTCCTAAAATCTAGAGGATTGGAAAATAGAAAATAAGAAATCTTATATCGTTTTACGGTTTCAACCTCTATTTATATATGTAGATAAGCCCTCACTTAAAATCCTATTCATAATAAAACTATTGTATTTAGGCAATTTAACCAAATTATACATATGCCCCTATTAATAAGTTATCATATAACAAATCGTAAGGGCTTTTATGCCATGAATCTTATCATACAAAATTTATTATTCTGGACCAATTGAAATTGTGCAAACCTAGTCTTTATGTTTGACCCAATAGGTTCATGCGACGTTGATAGTGAACCAAACCATTTTGGTAAACTAGTCATAAGCGGTCTCTAGTAAGGCATTATAACTATCCAAGTAGCATGAATATCAAATCGATACAACCTAATAATTAACATATATCATATCCTTTTATCGTGTGATATCCTTTGATTGAATATAAGGCATGAAAAGTCACCCTTAATGTTCAATCGTACTAGTCTCGATCTTTAGGTAAACTGAAAACATCCAAGTGATATTGATCATATTAATTCACTAGGATTTGGTAATTTAACAGTCTAACATATCGTGTGATCAACTGATATCTCCTTCTATACGAGAGGTCAAATTCTATTTTGATTACACACTTTCATATATTATTCACATGGTAACCAATCATAATCTTTATAATTGTCTGGTTAAAGAGAATGATTGATTGTGTCAAATTACCATGCTCATAATATTGAAGTCTATGATAATCTTAAGTCAAAGGACAAAATGATATACCTATCATGAGTAACACCTACGACTTAATCTATGTGGTGTTCTCAAAGCGGGTCGGTCCTATACCTTATTCCCTATCAAGTAATCATGATGTTGATTCGTATCCCTATATGCATGTTCTTCACATGACCATTAATCACGATTCACACTAGTCTTAATTCATTATAGTTCCTAGTATAATGACCGACTAGAGACATTTATGATATTTCAACAAATACCCATAAATCTTATTATAAGGTAAACATGCAATCACTTATAACAAAAATAGCAAACGAAAACCTCTATTTTATTAACAAAAATTATAAGATAAACAATGTTTATAGATTGACCTAGGGCACATGCCCCAACAATCCATAGCCTATCCTTAAACCTTAATGCTCTGTCTGCCGAAAGCTTTCAATTTAGAACACTGTCGACATGTGATCTGTACTTGCCATATTCTGAATTAACCCTCTAACATTCTATAATTCTGAAAATAGCTTCTGGCCATGCTCTTATATAAACTAGTGGTAAGGATCCTAAAATGTCAGACTCATTCTCCTAAATGTCATGAATACACATAACTGAGGCTTCCTCAAATAGTTTATACTCCTTCGTCATCATTATGCCTGCATCCCTTGTTTCTTTCCTCATATGACTCAGAGCATCAGCCACAACATTTGCCTTCCTAGTATGATATTGAAAATTGAAGTCAAAGTTTTTCAAGAACTTGAGCCAGCGCATTAGTTGCATATTCAGCTCGCTTTCTGTAAACAAATACTTCAAACTCTTATGATCCGAGAACACCGTGAATTTTTTGCCATATAATTAATGCCTCCATAACTTTAAATAAAAAACAATAGCTGTTAACTCTAAATCATAAGTTAGGTGGTTCTTTTCTTGCACTTTCAGTTGTCTAGAGGCATAAGCTATAACTCTCCCTTCTTACAACAACACACGTTCCAACCCGATATTCGAAGCATCAGTATGAAGAAATAATTCTTTCCCCATTTCTGAAAGTATCAATATAGGTGCCAAAGTCATCTTTTTTGGTATTTCTTTGAAAGCATTCTTGCATTCGGTTGTCCACTCAAATTCTACATTTTTCTAAGTTATCCTTGTCATTGGTATTGCAATCATCGAGAAGTCCTTTACAAACCTTCAGTAGTAACCCGCTAATCCCAGAATACTTCTAACCTCCGTCACCGTGGTGGGTTGCAGCCATTTCATGATGACATCGACTTTAGCTTGATCTACTGAAATGCTATCTACATTCACCACGTGACCTAAAAATTTCACCTCTGAGGCCCCAAACTCGCACTAGCTAAAATTATCATACAATTAGTGATCCTTTACAGTCTCCAAGGTCACTCTAAGATGTCTTTCATGCTCTTCTTGGTTTTTGAATAGATCATTATATCATCAATGAAGACAATGATGAACTTGTCTATGTAAGGCCTGAAGACTATATGCATAAGATCCATAAACATTACCGACACATTTGTAAATCCAAACGGCATCACTGTGAACTCGTAGTGTCCATACCTTATATTAAAAGCACTCTTCTTTATATCTTCTTTTTGTATTCTTAACTGATGATACCCCGACCTCAAGTCCATCTTCTTACAGAACTTTGCTCCCCGTAGTTGGTCAAATAGGTCTTTGATACTAGGGAGTGGATATTTGTTCCTAATGGTCACCCGATTTAACTATTGATAGTCAATGCACATTCGTAAACTACCATCCTTTTTTTTTTCACAAAAAGAAACTCTCGCTCCATAAGGTGACATACTTGGGTAAATAAAACCTTTTTTCAACAATTCATCTAACTAATTCTTCAACTTGGCTAATTCTTTGGGTGCCATTCTGTATGGTGGTATAGATATAGGTTTCGTGCAAGGAACAAGGTCAATGATAAAATCAACATCTTGGGGTGGAGGGAATCCAGGCAAATCAGAGGGAAAAACCTCTAAATATTCTCTAACCATCGAAATTTCTCGAAGTTGAACTTTTCGTGACAATATTCCTCTCTATTTGTCAAACTCATGAGAGTTTCCAACTCACTGGCGGTTGCTACCTTCAAACATGTAGCAACTCGATTAGGTGCGCGACCTCTGTATCAAAATGGCGGAATGCCAGGGATCCTAAGGGTAACTTTCTTGCAAAAACAATCAATGCTAGCATGGTAAGCTACTAACTAACTTATCCCTGACAAGGCATCATACTCTAAATACTCTAATAGCTACAAATTATGTGGTAAGAAATGATTCCCAATTTTTATAATACACCCTCGCACTCCATATTAGGATAAACCTTTTCACTAGTGGCGGTACTCAAAATCAAGACCGTATTAGCTTTAACCGATTTCAAACCTATCTCGTCAACCATTTTACTAGAAAAATGAAACAGTAAACCCAAAATGAAATAGTGTATGCATGCCTCTATCACAAATGTAAACCGTACTAGCCACCAACTGTCGAGTGGCCTCAACATCTGGCTCTGCTACAACATGTACTCCTCCCTTGACTGGTTGGGCTACATTAGCTACTGAAACCTTTAGCTTATGGGGGCACTCTGCCCTATAATGTCGTGGCTATTTGAAGAAAAAGCATAATCTTCTAGGCTTCTAAAATGTCGGTGATGACGGTGCTACTAAATTTCTTGCCTTCGACCCTGTTTGCCCTTTGCCTTCACTTTACCAGGGTGTCGTGCTGATTGTCTATTCACTGTACCATATGAAGCTGAGGGTGCAGGAGTGTAAGTGGTTCATTGGTACAAGTGAACCCGACCAATTAACTTCCAGTCCTATTATTCTTATGATGATTTCCTTAAAAATTGCCTCCAAATATGCTTTCCCTAGAACCTCGATAGTTGCCTTAGCAAAGCGTAGTGGGGGCAGGATATCTCTTTTTTTATCCAATAAATATGCTGCCTCATAATGCCATGGACTCACCACTGCTCGTGCATAAGTCTCTAGCATGTATGTAGCCACACTGGTCCTGATATGCTTATCTAACCTATCTACAAACCTGCTGACTCTCTTTACCATAATGGTCACGTAATTTGGAGCAAAATCTGATAATTCATTATAGTTTGACTCATATTCCCTCACTGGCCTGCCTCATTGCACTAAGTTCATAAATTCACGTCTCCTTGCATCCTTGACGACTTTCAGAAAAGTTTTGTTCATAAAATAGAGTCTTAAACCTCGACCAAGTCGCGATTGGTCCATTGGTCCTTTTGATCGACTTCTACCAATTGTGTGCTCTCTTTTGGAAGATATGATGCCCGAAATACCATAATAGCATTGTCAATTTTTAAGACCTCTTATTTCTTCTCCATTCATCCAATCCATTCCTCTGCCACTCCAGTCTCGCAATCTTTATAAAAGTGTGGAGTATCATATATCATGAACTCTTTTAGGACCTTTACCATCCTCGTCTCTACAACAACTACCTACACTGGTGTTACTGGGTCTTCTCTTGCCCGTACCACTAGTTGAGCTACATCCTCTTCCTCATGTGGAGCCTCAGGAATAGGTTCCAAACTAGTTCATGCAACTGATGGTAGCCCTATTGTAGTATATATGGTGTCACTCTTTTTCCTCAAATAGCATCCATCAACTCTGTCATACGTCGGTTATGTGCAGCAGATAACTCTTCCAATGCCCTATGATTAATCTCGGGCATCCTGCGTTCCTGTATCGCAGACATGTCCTCAAGTGCCCTGTGATGACTCTAAGCCATCTCGGCCATCTAGCGTTCCATCTGAGCAAACCAATGTCCATTATCAGTCCTTTATGCACCCTTGGTGCTTCTTAGGCCATATGAACTTCCATATCGAGTACTCACTGTGAGCAGTTCATGGAGTTAATTCCAAATATTAACACAAGAGACATGATAAATTAACAACATATCTAACGACATATATATTATATACATGAGCAAATATCATAGTAACATGTAGTTGTTCATTTTAAATCCCTTTCCTACTTTAATTTTAGTCATTTGTGCATAATAAGTCAAAGCAAACTATAAGCCTACACAGATGATTTTGCTACGTAGCCAAGACAAAATTTTCTTACGTTCCACAACTTACTAATCCTTAAGGTGACTTAAGTTAAATACTATTTGGATACTATACGTGATTCACAACTGAGTCATATTCCTAATTTTAGGATTGGACTACACTTTTCTCTATAGACTTTTTTACCTATGACTATATTACCAATTGTGATACTAAATGCGATCTTCCCTAGTTTTTACCCTAACCAACATTCCTTAGGTTCTAATGCCTAGTTTCTGATACCAACTGGGATGACCCCAACCCCAGTGGGCCTGGATTTCCATGCCTAAAGCATAGCCAAACAACTTGAGGTAACCCAATGAGTGAGGCGATGATCTTGTAAGCCTTAACATGCGGAAAATAAACCAAAACATTCTACAAAAGACAAATTAAGGCCAATTTGTACGAAAATAAAAAGTCCTTTAAGTCAAACAAGTTAAGGAATTAATGTAGAAGTCTCACAAACAATTGAGACATAAATAAAACAAAGTTTTGTGGGATTAAACATCTAACTATATGAAATCCCATATTTCTTACATAAAATGTCTCAAACCAAATATATAAATAATATTCAAACTAACGTACAGGAAAGATATCTCATACGCTACGACCTTCTCTTTTCCTCAGTTTAGAGCAACAACTGAGGTACATGGGCAGGGGAAGTAGTGGGGTGAGCAAATACTCAATGGGCTCAGTGAAGCAGAAGCCTGGTTTACCTTCAATCATCCAAGTAATACTTAGTGCAATAATAACTAGCATGCAGCCAATGGATTTTAAGAAAACCTAATATTTTTTTGGGCAAGAAACAAGCACATAAGAAAAAGTACTATGAAAAGCAAGATATAATAAATAGTGCCCAACAATGATAATCCAACAAGTTTGCAATGATACATGAATATCATAGAATCAAGAGAAGTGGAAAATATATATTTCACCATCGTGGGCCCGAACACCTACGTAGCTCATCAAAGGATAACCCTAAACTACTAAAAAGGACATCAAAGCCACACATATGCTCGAACACCAACATGACTCATTAAAGGGAAACCCCGAACTGTCGTGAGGGACATTAAGGCTATTCTTTTAAATACGAAAAATTTTACACATCAAGATCTCATAACCATCATAAAAGAAGGTACCGATGGCTGCCAACCCTCCTACCTAAGGCGTAAGTGATCGTGGCCGCAAGTATGATGGCTCGATTGTAGTAATAATATGATCAAATGTTGTTGATTACATATCATCCTCAGGGAAAGGTGTATTGCACTCAGCGTACTTAGCCAAATTTACTCTATTACTAAGAAACTCCATTTTTAATTTGTTTTTAACTAAACTATTATAATCTAACAAAACAATGTAAATACTTGTACTTTTATATTAAGAAGATGTTAGTTCACAACTTCACCTAGGTAATGAATAACTATGCTTTTCAACTTACATCCATCATCTTCATTATGTGTGTGCAATGCTTAATTAGAATAGACATATTTCCTTCAAATCCACTTCAACCTAATGTTGTGACGGAAAAGATTTTAATGTGCGAACCAGGACTCCACATATCAGTGTGAATAATATAAGTTCCACATTGCTTTAAGTCCTAAATCTTTAGATTCATAACCGATTAAATTTACTATCCGTACCTCCCTAATCATTAACTATTTATCGATGTTATATATTTTATGATTGTATCATCCATATCCACATTAAAAGCTTCAATGGCCATGATAACTCTTAAAACCTCTAATCAAAAAATATGTGATCAAGTTGTTTGTAGCATTACATCTATAATCAATACCGATTCTAGCCATTGCACTTTTTAACTTTATAATCCATTCATAACTACTTTAGCATAGTATTCATACCATAATATCCATTGATACCTACGATTAATGAACTACTCACACATCATTGAAATATACATACACATCATGGTATTCATTGCAATAAAAAATTGAATTAAATAACTTCAGTTATATAAAGAAAACAATAATGAATAACCACACGTGGAGTCTTTATTGTCTTCTCCTCCAAACTCTTCTTAGTACTTAAAGAACAAAGTAAACTAATGTAAATAATTGTAATGTATGTTGATTTATGGTATTGTGTATGTTTACCACATTCTATACCTATTTATACCCTAACACACTTTAGAATACAATTAGAAACCCTAATAGATAATCCCAAATGAACTAGACCTTTAAACTTTCTACTTTCAACTTATTGACGTTGTCTATAAGTGATCCGACACTGTCTGTGTAAAGTCACGATGCCGCTACAGTTTCAGCCTATTTATGTGCATTTTCCCCTTCTCATTATGCTTGGCGCCATGTGCAGTCCATCGCAACACCGTCCCTATGTACCAACGATGCCACTATTGCGTCGACACTACTGCATCTCTTTTCTTCATTTCATCCTTCTCCACGCTTTGCGCACTCTATGTATACTTTTCCCAAGGCGTCAAGCCTACTAGTTGCGACGTCAATCAAACTTTTGTGCATTTTATCTTCGTTTTGTTATGAAATCACTCATTTGTCTCCTTTATACCTTGTATACCTGAAAGTATATAGTGTAAATTAAAGCTCATTTCAGGATATTTATACCAAATATACTACTAAACTAGTGCTATATAAAGTCTAAATAATCACTTTTCAAATACCCTCAAACTTAGGATTTTGCACATCCCGAGCAAAAGTATATTTTAATTAGTGTTTTTACTACTGCTATTTAAATTCATATTCATTTCACATCATTCATGGAGTATCCTTTAATTCAATTAAGTTCAAGTTAATAATCCACTCAAGAGATTTTCTTTGCAAAAACTTACACTTTCAAAAACATGTAGCATTTAACAACATATACAATTCACTTTCGAAACTCATAAGTAGTTCACAACCAAATCCATTACTACTCAAAATTTTATTTTACCTCGACACTCAAGTAGCAAGTGTACAATCTCATTACTTGTCATTAAGCTCAAGAATTCACAAAAAAGCATAGATCCTACTAGTTTTATAAACTTTAGCACTTCAAGAGTCCATAGGACTTAATATAGTTGGAAAGAAAAATAAACTCAACTAGGCTACTTGTACTCGAGCTAAATATTTTATTTGAAGAGTTTTAATCTCATTTATGCCTTTCTTTTCTTTATTTTTATTTTTATTTTTCTTTTCTTTTCTCCTAATATTTTCTTGTTGCACGGTCCCCGCTCCTTTTCTTATGGTTTCTATTTTTTCTCTTTTTTTTCCAACCATCAAGTTCTATGCTCCTTTTCCTGTAGAACTTGTGGGACTCTTTATTTTTGTTTAAAACTCTTGTTAGTACTTCTTATTTTTCACTTTATGAAGCAATTTTTAATTCCAACATTTCATTAAACATGGTGCCTATTTCTTCCCCTCTTAGCACTAAGTCTTTATTTACTTAATACTCAAGTAAGATTCATACCTATTATAGAATTCTTTCGACCTCTATCTTTTTTCAAAAGAAATGTTTAAGTATTCTTCTTGCTTTTGTTTCAAGTTTATGGTCTTCCCTAACTCTTGGTTTCTAATAATGAAATTATACCGTTCCTTGCTACATTTCTTATTTTCTTCAAAAATTTAATAACACTCTCTTAAGTTTCATATCAACGAGATACTTCTATTCTTACTCATCTTCAATTAAAGGCATGAGCTTTGCAAAAGAATTACTTATTTATTACATATTACTATATATAACCTAATCTATACTACGTAAACATATTCAAATAATAAATAAATAGAAATAGATTACACTACCATGCTTTCCTCTTTAACTGCTTCAAAAATAAAATTTTATGATCATACCTGTAGTGTTTATCCTTATTTGATTCTTTCTTACCACTTCCCATAGTGGAGTGTTGATGCCCCAAACTTAAACCAAAACTTGTCCTCAAAGTTAAAAAATAAGCCTGAAACATAAAAATACTAACATAAGATATAATAATACATAAACATAAAATTTAACAACTAATAAAGTGATAAAATATCTTCAATGTAAAGATGAAGGTCTTAGGAAATCCTAAAGTATAGACTCTAAGACTGTGCATAATCATTATCACCATCATCATCATCATCATCATCATCATCATCATCATCATCATCATCATCATCATCATCATCATCATCATCATCATCATCATCATCATCATCATCATCGTCAACATCATCAGCTCCAATAAAAGATGGTGTCAAAGGACACTCCACCCTTCTGCTCTGCACCACGTCTGGATCAAACTTGTAGTTTGGTGCTACTGGAAAGATAATATATCTATCGGTAGGTCTCATCCGTCTGCTCCTCTCATATCTAGCCATGTCCCTTCGATGATTTGCAAATAACATGAAGTTCCGCTGTCCATTTAATCGGTCTTGCTCATATCTCGTATATGCTTCACAATACTGAGCCCTGTCCTGTTCTCCTATCACTAGGTCTACAAACTCGTAGCCTACAAAAAATCCCTACTGGTGATCCTCCTGTTCTCATATCTTTCCTTCTACAACTCTTATGCTAACTCCGCTGATGGTGCTACTAGTGTTATGTGATCCTCTTGCTTTTTGGCCAGCAACTCGACCTCAAGTCTGTCCCTCTCATCTTTTTTTTTCTCTCTCTATCTCTCTCTCTCTTTTCCTCATAGTCTTGATAACCAGTGGGTGATTTCAAAGTTAACATAAACTTCTCATCTATTGTCGCTTGGGTCTTAATATCAAATTCTTCCTCTCAAATCAATTGCACTTTTGCCTTCAAGCACATCTGGGTGATCCAAATTGGATACAACAATTTGTTGTCTCTCTCTCTGACATAATAGACTACCTCGAATTCTCGTAGATGATGTTGCGCACATTAATCCTCCTATTCTTTATAATCTCAGACAAACAAGCTGCTTTGGGCTTATGAATCTCCCTTGCTAAGTGGTCAGGTATAATGTAGCAACTAGAAAGTGTTGCCACATTTAAAAGACGTTCCTCACGCTTAACTTCTTAATGTGTTTTGGCTCATTTCGGCTCCCATTACCCATCCTTGTTATCCTCGGACAACCAATGCTCTCTCAATAACTTAAAAAAAAGGGTATAGGTTATCAGGTTTGTAATACAAATTATCCAGGAAGGTATTTGATTCTCCTACCATACACAAGTGCTTATAGATGCCATTTATGTAACGCTGATTAAAGGGGACCAATATCCCTCTCACCTTCACTAGGGTCACCTTTCTTGGAAAACTTTGCATTGGCATAAAATTCATACATAATTTCACTCATTCCCTTAACATCGTTCTCTCTATAGTCCTGAGTGAATTGCTCCCAACCTTTTTGCCTAATGAAATTGTTTACTCTCTTGTCATACTTAGCCGGTAGGTTTATCCCTCTCTTACAAATGAATTATGTATGCTCAATGACCTCATATATATCTGTAGCCTCCCTATAAATGTAGTACTTAGACTTAAAAGGTCTTGTTCATCCTCATTCGGATCTCTTGAGGATGATGCCTCATAATCATTTGCTTTATCTTCACTAATTTGACTTGCTTACCTCCTTGTTCTTGACATTTTTTCAATAATTCACACAACATAACAACTCATAACACGGGTATTCAAATCACCACAATGTCGGACTAATTTTTGGTGTAGATTGCTTCTTAAAGACTCTATCAGTCAAAATGCTTACACTTTGCTCACAAAATAAAACCTTAGTGTTCACTTGAATCTCTTCTTGAAATCAATGCCTTATCTCTCCTCCTTGTGCAAATCCAAAATGCTTCTCTCTTTTCACTCTTGATCACTAGGAACACTCTTTTCTCTTAAAATTGCTCAATCTTGGGTTCTAGAGGAGTGTATGCTTGGTTGGTAGTGTATGAAATAGGTTTTAAGTGTGGAAGATGTGGGTTGAAAGGGGTTTAAAAACATATGAAATGGCCCATTTTACTAACACCGTTATTTATCTCGTAATTTTAGATTAGGACACCAGCTCAAATCCATGTGGACGCTGCGGATAGGCTAAGACACGCATCGACGTTGTTACACTAGCTATTGTCTATTGGTTGCTTATTTGTAGTGCATATTTATGAGTTTATTCATTAATACATCACATGTTTGTGTTGTATGGTTGTATTACTCGAGATTGTGTAATGGGTATTCACTTCGTAATGCGTATCAATGCGAGTATTGGGTAGGCAAACTTCGGATACACTTAAAAACAAAACTAATTCATTTTAAGATTATTAGTTGATCAATTAAAACGGGTAATATAACTATAAACTAAGTTAATATAATCAGAACAATGGGCTATGTCGTGCCTCGAGATGCGTTCCCAGATGCGAGGCACCAGGTACTAGGTAGCCAAGGGTTAGTGAGACCACAAATTTGTTAATAAAGGAGTCTAAGTATACCAATCATAATTAATATATCTAAATAGTTAAATCTAAACTTCCTATAATTTAAAGGAAATATTCTAAGCCATGGATGAACATGGAGATGATCCTAGATTGAAGAAACTAAACAAGATGTGTCACTAATTTATGTCACTAGAGAGCTAGAATACATAATAGAGGACCATTAGATTGACCTCAAGAAAAGTGAACCCGATTGATCATAACAAAACATTTATATAGCAAATGAGTGGGATTTTCTCATATCAACTAACAAAAATACATGCAAATCTGAGGAGAAAAAGAAGAAGTGATATATCTTGGAGCTGGATTTCAGCATTTAGAGGACAAATTAGGAGATCAAATACAAGGTAATCATTTCTATCTAACTAAATTCATCATAATGAGCTCAATTTGGTATGTCTTGGTGTCAATTCAAATTTGAGGACTAGATCACTATTTTTAATGAACACTGAATGATTTACTAGTCTAATTAATGCTATGATTAAGATTTTTAAATTGATTTTAATGGAGATTGGGTTTTTGGTGAAATTGGAAAAAATAGTGGATGCATGAATTTTATGATCATGATTGAGTAATTGTTGTTTCTGTTGTTGTTAATGGTGTTTTGGAGTCCCCATGGAGTGGAGAATGAGTTGACAAGGCTAAAGTAGCAAATTGGGGTGTTAGGGATAGAATTCCCAAGTTGAGAATTCTGTCACCCAACAAAGATAGTGAATTAGCCAGTCTCCAGTCTGGGTGCTCAACTATTCTTCGAAATGAAGAACAGTAGAGCGCTAGACAGACTCCCTAAGGCACTAGAGAGACCCTCTTGCGCACTAATGATAGATGAAAACTAAATTTAAGGACTATTTTAGGTAACTTTCAACTTAATACATACTTAAACACTTGTAACCAATTTAAACACATAAATTGGACTTCAGGGACTTAAAGGGACAGTGGCTCGTGTACCGGGGAACTAGGTGGGTTAGATTCGGGAGCTCGGGGAAGTCGAAAAGCGTGTTTGAGGTTTTTACAACCCATAAGGAAATGTATTTAATTATTTTTTTATATTATTTCTGTCTATTTTTGAATATCATTCTATTCCACACTATTTTGGACGGTTGGTTGAGGTTACTCCCGCCAAGTATTCCGTTATATGTCTATGACATGCCAGACCGTAGCATGTGTATCAAAAGTCCTCAATGAATGACGACATGAGCTACTTTGTCAGTATACATGTCGGTGCATCGTAGGTCTAGGCTGATCATCGAGAGGACCAGGTGATGGGCCAGTTGGGTGCGCCCACTAGTGGGATCCTGGGGAGTGAATTCAAAGTATGGTCTAGTCTGACCAGGATGGACATACACATTTGGGCTTTATTGTTATTGTCACATGCGATGAACCCTTTACAGTTGCTTGTTTACGTTCCGCATGTTTATTTAATAGTATTTATGGATTCCTTTACTTTATCTTACTAATGCTCGTTAAATTTCCTTGGGATTTTACTCACTAGACTCGCCATTTGCCTTTTGCAATGTCGAGTGCAGATCCTAGTACCAGTAGGGGTAAGGGGATCCTAGGTGACTACATATGATTCTTATCGTTGAGGACCTACTAGTATGTTATTTTGATATTTTGCTTTATTTTGGGTATTTGGGAGACTGGAATGACATTGTACATGTATATATACTGCCTTATGGTACTATCGCCTATATACTTAGTACTTTTCATTGTATTCCATAGTAGGACATGCTCATATGAATGATGTTATATATTATGATGAACTTATGCTTTACATATTTTAATTAAGACTTTCGCTACTTTACTATTAAATGTGATTAATTGTTAACTTGTAAAACACAAACCACTAGCACGACTACGATTTAAATAAGCTAAAATAATTGATTATGGAATTTAAAGACTTAAGAAATTAACTTTAGAAAAATATGAATAACCTACTAACTAACTAATAACACACAAATGGACACGAATATTAAGACATTAGATGGATGGGTAGTGTCGGACACGTGTAACTGGGCCCACCAGGCAAGAAACACACGACACGATGACACCCTGAGCGGCCTCGAAGCGCGGGGCCACCACACCCTATCTTGATGCTGGCACCATCCTTTATAGGGCTCGACACTGCCACATCGTGGTCATAACGTCGAGATTGCTGTGAGCAATTTTTGCTCACAGCTCCGCGCCTTGTTAGCGTTGTCCCATTGCACTCATGGTGCCGTGTATGTACACACATGGCGCGTTGACCAATCATTCTTTATAGTTTTGCATATTTCTCATTAACTCCCTATTGGCACTCTCCCGATTTTGTGTATTACTAAATAAGGCGTCGTGACAACGTGAAATACCATGTATATATTAAAATTCCATAAATACTTACCTCTGATTTTTCCATGTAGCTGACTTTTACCTCTCTAACTCCTTCGCTCTCTTACATTCTTTACTATGTTAGTTGAGACTCCTCCATTCCGATGAAATGTCACTTGGCAAATGGTCTTTCCTACACAATTAGTATAAAACTTTCAAAAGTTAGAAAATTACTAAAACATTTGGATTGTTCTAATTAAGCTAACTAAATAACTAACTGACTAAAATTCAAAAACTTGAAATAAAAACCCATGGGTAGCGTCCTAGTAGTGCTTAGTTAAACGTCATTAGCTCGACATTTTTTTGCTCCTTTAGTCCAAGTCTAAATTGAGATACTCCATTTGTAGGTCATAAATAACGATATCTCTCCTGTTTATATGTACTTCTCGCCCTTCAACAATGAAAATCTTCTCGGCATCATCATATTCCTCGATACTCGATGTTATCAATTTCTTCCTCGTGTGCAAGATCGTATTGGTAGTGTTCAAGAATGGCCTCCTAAGTATCATAGACATATCATCATTTATATCATGATCCATAATCTCAAAATTAGTGATGAATGTGAATTTACGCACTTTCACATGCACATTCAAGACTCTCCCGATTGTTGGACTAAGTTATCATCAACTACTAAATTCGTAGTATTGGGACAAGTGATATTCAAATCAGCTTGTAACATGTCATTTGTAGGCATTACATTGACTGATGCTCCTGTATCTGATAAGATTTCTCTAAAACCGGTGCCCATCAATGTTCAATGCAATGCATATATCTCCAGGATCTCTCTTCTTGATTGGTTGAAGTCTCGGTGTGAACTCGAATTTTGGTTTCGACTTCTTTAAAACAACCTTGATACTATTTTCTTTTAGTGCTTCTTCAAAGGTTCTGCATCTTATTTCTTAACTCTCTATTGTTTCTTCCCTTTCTTGTTATTCTTCAAGGCATTGATCCTTTATTGCTTGAGTCCTTTAAGTTCTTCTTTCCCCACTTTCGCTACTTTCTCATGCAAAACTTCATATTTTCTCATAGCCAAAGTATTGACTCTTTCTTGCTTGCACATTACTTGCTCTTGTATTGGCTCATTCGTTGCCATAATGCTCATCATGTGAATAACACTAACATTCTCTTTGGGATTTGTGACAGTGTTACTCAAAAAATGCCTTTCTTTCCTTGAATTCAAAGTAATGGCTAACTGACCAATCCGTCTCTCCAGAATCTTGATAGAATGTGATATCTCGTTGTCCATCCCCTTTAAAGCTTGCTTCACATTTTCCATCTCTTTCTCGTGCTTCTCATGACGTTCCCTATTGTTCATGTCAATAACGTGCATGAATTTCTCAATTGACTTCAATGAAGTCATCTCTTCACTCTACCTTAACTTCCCTTGTTCGACTTATTGATCGAAACCTAGAGGTAACTTCAGTGCATTACGGAGTTTCCATTGAAGAAGTTGGGGTTGCTGTATCCTTGATAAAACCTTTATGGAGCCATTCCTCTCGGCTTGAAGTTGTTTTCAAAGCTCTAGTTGTTCATAAAGTTGACATCCTCGAACTCCATTCCTAACTGAATGTCTATTGGATTAACCACCATGACTTGGTGATTAACGAGTTGCTGTATAGCTTATACTTGTGGAAATTTTTATCCTTTTCGAAGCTTTGCCATTTGACTACTCAAGTTGGATAGTTGTGCCATGATCGCAGCTTACGAATCAATCTCATATACACCTGCTGGTTCCTCACTGTGGAACGAGTAGTAACTGTAGAGTTTTAAGACATATGATTTAGGAGATATAATGCTCCATCCTCATCCTTGGTTAGTAGAGAACCACCTGCCGCGACATCTACTAGTGTTCAGGTGCTGTGACTCATCCCATAGTAGTAAATCTATAGTTGTTCTCATTTCATGTATCCATGTCCTGGAAATCTCCTCAACATCTCTTTAAATCTTTTCCAAGCCTCACCAAGAGACTTGGTATCCTCCTACTTGAATTGATTGATTTCCAGTTTCCTTTCATTGACCTTTACTGGGAAAGAACTAGTCTAGAAATCTTTCATTGATTGCTGCCCATGAAGTCATACTCCTTACATTCACTCATTGGAACTAGGATTTGGCTTTTCCACCCAATGAGAATGGGAAAAGTCTCATCCTGATCACCTCCTTGGTAACTCCTATAATGTGCACAATGTCACACTTCTCCAAGAAATTCTCCACATGTGCAACTAGATCTTCACTAGCCCGTTAAACAAGCTATTATGTAGCATGTTGATTAGAGATTGTCTTAGTTTGAACTCGGTGGTGTAAGCTGGAAGTATCATCATGCCATTGTAAGCCTCTTGAACTTCTGGCTTGAAGTAGCCAATGAGACATCTCTGTCCTCACACTCTATCTTGCATTACCAGATTAACTTTAGGTTGGTTATTCATTCGGCCTTGTTATTAGTTTTGTGTTTGATCATCTGCCATCTTGATTTCTTTCTTTTTCTTTCCCTTATTGGTTTTGTCAATCTCTGAGTCATAAGGCACTATGTCCTCTCCGTTACTACGCATGCACTAATTCTCCCTGAAAAAAGAAAACACAAAAGATCAAGTGTAGATCGTCAAACTTGAAACTTAAACACCTTTTTTATAAACTCGAAAGTAAATTACTTAAAATAAAACTCAAAAATTTTGTAAACTAACTAAACTATAGTGGTTATCTATCCTCTGCAACGGCGTTAAAAGCTTGATCGTGGCTGCAAGTATGATTTAAGTTTAATAATTCAAGAATACTTCATAAGATGATGATAGTATGATTATGACTATAATTTAATTAATATGTTCGGATTCAAAACTTTTTACGTTTCATTGTTTGGGATATTTATTTAGATGTTTGACTCATATTTATTTGATTCGAATTGAATTTAAAATATTAAGTCTTAGTGAACTTAAATTATGTTAGTTTAAATTAATTTAATTAGTTTAATTGATTGTCATAGTTTGATAAGATAATTTTAATTCTCGTTTTAATTAAGTTAAAGTAAAATAATAAAAATCTATGGAAAACCCTTTTTCTTAGGAAGTTTGCAAAATCCTTGCGGAGAGGATCCCACTAATTACCACTACTACAAACAATAAGAATATATGGGAAATGTATTGTACACGTTCGACACGTTTCAATTTTTGGCGATATTGTCGGGGAACTTTACATAATTTCTTAAGAGTTTTAGATGTTGTATGGTGTACACACTTTGTTGTTCAAATTTCGTAGGATCTTTACATCCGTTTCATCCTGAGGTGGATAAGACATTCAATTGTAATTTAAGACAACAACAATGTAGGGAGCACCAAGCTACCACATTTGAAGGCAATAATAATAATAATAATAATAATAATAATAATAATAATAATAATAATAATAATAATAATAATAATAATAATAACAACAACAACAACAACAATAATAATATCATTAATAATAATGATAATAATAAAGATAATATAAAACTTACTTTTAAGCAAGCCAATCAAAACATCACAGCTTACGAGCAAATGTGCATTCCCTATCCCTAAGGAGTTTTTGAATTTGAACTAAGATCTAGATTCATTAGTGTCTTACCTAATTTCTATTATAAAAATAATAAAGACCCCCAGAAATTTATAAGCGAATACCAAAAAAACGTTAATGGGATGAAACCTAAAGATGGTACTTTAGAACAAGTCAAACTTAAGGTTTTTCCTTTCACACTGAAAGATCAAGCGCAAGATTAGTTTCTTTATCTTCCTTAAAATTCCATAGCCATATGAGCCTTTAAAGATCAATACATGCATGCAAGAAAGATTAGTTCCTATTGGAGATAAATCACATTTACAAAGATGAAAGATGATGAGAACTTTAATAAATTTAGGATAGATTTCAAAGATTAATTTCTTCTTGCCCACAACATGGATATGTTGAAAGAGCTTTATTGGAATATTTCTATAAAGGACTCAATCATTTTGAATAAGAGTTATTAGACACCATATATAGTCGATTTTTATTCGATGTAACACCAACTTTAGCAAAAGAAGCTTTTAGTAAAATGGCTAAACCATCTAAGCATTATAGTGAAAAGAATGAGACATCGAAGAAGTCTTATGAAGTTAAAAAATAAAAGAAGTAGTACATCCAATAAATAACAGGATGAGTTTGCTAGCATGGTTAAGTTGCTATTAAAAGATAGACCAAACCAAGTAGAATCATGTGGATTCTTTAATGAAGTTACACATAACACTGATGCGTGCCCTATTTAAATGAAGATAAAACTGAAAAAGTTAATATAGTTATGAACCAACTATCTAGTCCTTCTAGGAATCAATATAATAACAATAGTTACTATACTAGAAAACCACATTCAAATCTTAGTTATGGTCCATAAAATCTTATTTATACTACTTATAGACCAATAGTACAAATATAATCTACACCAATTCAATAATCTCAACAACTGGTTCAACCTATGCAACTAAATTTAGATCAAATCTTGCATAATTTTATGACTCAAAGTCGTCAAAACTTTACACATATTTCTCAAAATCAAGTTAAAACTAATACATCTATTAATGAGTTGAAATATTAAGTAATTCAGATGAACCTACAAATTAATAGACTAAGTAATTAAACTAAAGCAACTACTCAGACAACTACTCATACTAATCAAGCACATGTTAATGCTTTATTTTGTGATAATTAAAAAAGAGACACATATACCAAAAAAGATACCCAAAAGGGGTATAAATGAAAAAACATAGAAAATAATAAAAGAAGAAGAAGATGATGATGGCCAATGTCATTCTTATTAGAGAATTGATGGCTGAACAATGGAAATATGCACATTTTCCAAAAAGTTTGTACCCATAGTATTTAGCTAGAGTTGAAGCTTATGAAAGTCTTTAGAAACATTTGAAATAGTTACTAAAGAAAAAAATGATAAAATTCCTGATAAATTAAATGAAGATATGTATTCTATTTCTCCTATTCCACAACGATTAGCAAATGCTAGGAAAGAAGAAATTAATGAAGATATTCATGAAGCATTCAGGAAAATAGAAATTAATAAGCCTTTGATGGAATCGATTATGAAATTATCGAATTATGATGAAGTTTTGAAAGAATTCTCTGAATCTATAGATAAATTTTTAGATGAATTTAAAGAAAACTTAGGGAGAAAGGCGTAAGCATTAATAAAAAAGAAAATACTTGAGAAATGTTCCGATCTAGGAATAGCATTTTATTCTATTAAATTTGCTATGTGTAATCTCAGAGTAACAATTAATGTGATGCACTTAAATTATATGACTCATTAAAAATATGTTAATGCCTGAACCTATAATCAGCGCACCGCTTGGCCTAATCCCTCTATTAAGCCTTAATTCTTGCCACGTAGAGCTTAACAACGTATTATTCTCCTCAAAACTCGAGTTCGGAATAAGTATTAGTTGTTTCTCATTATTTGTGGTTTTTAGAGTTAGTAAAGATTTTTATACATTTTAACAAATTAGCGGAAGTCTTAGACTATTGCGGAAGCAATTATAAAACATCTATATATGGAAACCATGAAATAGATCACATGTATGTATATTAAAAGTGGCGATAAATAATGTTACATAATTCATCATTCAATGAGTCTAGTCTCTTAAAACAATATACAACCCAAAATGTATAAAACACATATATAATAAATACAAACAAGTAGCAAACAATCACCGAGGGCTCAAAGTTAGTTAGCGATCTAATCTTTTCCTGGTCTACTACACGACGAATATGCAATTGTCACCAAAGATGACAATCCAAGTGAGTGAATCCCGAGGCCACATATCCACATTTCTTGAATATAAATATATGTAACTAAAAGCATGTAAAAAGTAATCACATGCAAGAAGTTACTAAGGTAAAATAGTAATCAATGAGTATGGAAAAAAATTAAAGGTATGATAGGAGTGAAACTAAACTCGCACATGATCGAGATGCCTTAGACTCAACTGGGGGTGCCCTTTGGTCCACATGAAGATAATCAACTACTCACTAGTAGAGGTTCTTCCGACCCTTAAAAGGAACTCAACCCCATACTTATAGGGTGATCATTCGATACATTCACGAGAATTCCTCCTAGCCCTATGTGAACCCAAGTATGAAAAGGTATCCTTGATATACTATCGGAATATAGCCCTGACATCTTAGTTAGACTAAGAACCTGACCCTAAACATTTCCGCGGAATGTGCCCGGTTGAACCGGTCAGTCGAGACTCCACTCCTCTTGGATTACATAATCACACAGTCCCAGTGAACTAAGAATAACGTGATGAGCACCGATGCCTCTATACAAAATACGATAAGGTTGGCTTCTTTGTTATTTCAAAAAAAAAATCTTTCTTACATGATGGAATTGTTTTCGTTATTTATTTATTTATTTATTTTTATTTCATATTCTTTGTAATGTTTTGATGAACTCTAATAGCCATGGTGGTGAGGTTTTTCTTTTAAGATGTGGCAGCGACAGCATCAACAACGTTTTCACATAGGTGTCGTACTTGGGTTACGTCGAAAGTCTTCGTACTTGGTGTTTAGGCGATGACATCATTTTTACTACAAAGATGGATTCACTACCTTGGTAAATCTTTTAAGGTTTTATATTTTTAGTGATTTTACTTTTGGTTCTTTTTGCGGGGAATATAGTATGTGCTTTATGGTTGAAAGGGTTTATGAGCGATGCATTTTGGACATCGCTACTTGGTTGGGGTCTTGCATGGTCGGGGCAAGTTGTGTTGATTGCATTTTGATTTTGAGCCACAAAGTTCTGCTAGTCTGAGCCCTTATATAGGAGAGGTTTACTGCCCTTAGCTTTGGATCTTTGTGCATTTGTGGAGGATTGTGATTGGTGGTGGTGTCATTGTCTTCATTTCTATATTTTTTGCCCACTCCACATCTGGTTGCAATATGGATGATAGGGTCAATGACTTGAGGCAATGCCTTGGCAGGATTTGGTACTCTACATGTCTTTCCTAGCTCATCCCTTGTTTTATTTAGGTCTATAGCATGACTGGTGGTGCTATTGTGGTAGGATAAGTTAGGTGGTTATGAGCTTTGATTCTATTTTGCTACGCCCTATTTTATTGTATCTTTGATGATGTGCAAGGTGGGTGAGAGTAATTGATGCAACTCCATTTTTATGCACCCATTCTTTTGTATAATGGCCCTATGCGGCTCAAATTTAGAAAAACATGTGCTCCTCCATGTACATACATTCTTTGAGTTATAATATATTCCATGAGCACATATTCTACTCTCTAAAAAAACATTGTTGCAGTTTTTTTGGTTGGATGATGTTATACATACATTATATTTATCTATTTTTCCTTCCTTTTCATTGTCAAACTATTTTAAAAGGCTTATTTTTAATTGGTATATGCTGATACATGTTATGAATCAAGATCATGTTTAAATAAATTTTGTTGAATTGAATTGTTCAAATGACATTTATAATATTGTCTAAATTCTTATCAAAATAAATATTTTATGGGTTATATGTATCTGCCATGAGATACTCTAAATTCATGAGCGCTGCATTTATCTAATTTCACCGAAAAATTGTGTTTAGACCCAACTAAAAATTTTGAGCACTTTTTATAGGATAGCAATTTTGATCACATCCAAAATGAGTTTCATTTAAACAAGATAAGGAATTGTCAACACTGGCAAGATCAACACTCACAACATGGATAATAGCAAGCTATAGAGGTCCATCAATGATATACAAATCAACAAACATGGATCATCACAACCATGACATGGATATAGAGTTCAATGTAAAGCAATAAATGATTGAATTTCACAAATTGAGTAAAATAGTCTAAGCAACTGTAATCTAAATTGAATATAATGAAAGAAATGGAGATAATTGCACTGCAAGTTTACTTTCCTCAAACTATGCAAATTCCTAAGCTAATCCGACTACCACACTCCTAAAATAGCGCGTCCAATACCCGATACTAGTTCTCTAGGTTCATGGTATAGTTTTGTATTAGTTTAGATATGTTAGACATCTTTTTTATTGCATTGTTTTAATGAAATTATTTTTACAATCCCTATGGTCGCATACATCCATTGTGGGCACAAATACTTCTTATGGGAAAATAAGTCTCTTCTTGGCACATATGTCCCTTGTGGGGAAATACATCTCTTATGGTCACAGATGTCCCTTGTGGGTACAAACATCTCTTATGGGCACAGACATCCCTTGTGGGCATAACAATCTCTAGGCATTGACATGCCTTGTAGGCACATAAACCATTCATTATCTTCTCCAATAGCCTAACAAGCACAAAAATGACCAGAACTTTTACACCAAATCATTGACTCAATTCAAGCGATTCTCACTCCTTGTGGGTCGATTTGGCCTAATGACTTATAATTAACCCAAATTAACCCAAAATACCTCAATTTAAACTATAAATCATGCATTTTACAAGAAAGCTTTTTTCGTTCAAGAACACATAATCTTCAAAAATCCATAACTCATTTTAAAACGAATTTTCAAAATCCAATATAATAGATAGTGTGAAATCTCATAAGGAATCCAAATCTTCAATTTATTTTGAAAAATAAAGACTCATAAAATAAGAATTTTTGAAAACCCATATTCATGAGAAAAACCCATTTTCGCTTAAAACTAGTAAATTTGCAAACTACGAACTTAGGACCCATTCAATTGAATGTATCATTTTAACAAGAAAATGAGTGACATTATACCTTAAATTCATTTCTTTGATAAAAACCTCATGTGTCATGAACTTGAAATCCATAAAAAGAGAGACCAAACACATACCTAGGGATCTTATTTGGTCTCCTAGATTTGATGCTCTAAATTGAAAATGGGATGACTTTAATTTCCCTTTTGAACCCTTGTTTCCAGTAAGTAAGGAATCCAAGATTTTCTTGTTTTTTTCCAATTGCTTTGATTTGCATGAAAATGAGAAGACAACCTTTATATATACATGTGTATTTCAAATCTTTTCCATACATATTATGGTACTACACTCACCTAGATTCACATCAAGGGCTCCTAATTGTTCGATAACTCCACTAACTCTTTCTAACACTACTAGTATACACATAAACTAAGTATCATGGTGGAGTGATGATCTCGAGGCAAATTAATGCTCCTTGGTTAATTTATGAAACTTAGGTTCCTTATTTGATTAAATTCAAACCATAGGCCAAGCAATTAAATATTTAGTCATATTAAAGTATGAAAATTTAATTTGAAAGCTTACCATATCACTTTCTACTCGTGTCCCACGCTAGCACGCGTCCCAAGGTATTACTCTACCCGTGATTGGCCAAGGAATTAATTAAAAAATTAAATAAATTTCAACTTAATTAATGTACACACATAAATTACATTAGTCACCCATCACATTAAAAATAAAATATATCTCGACCTCTATGCTGAATGTTGGGACTATGTCCTTGCCATCAGGCCACATCCTAGGTCGGTGACCCTTAATTAGGGATAAATTAACTATTAGTTATTTATGCAGGTACAATCTTCCCAACTAATAGGAATTTCATCATCAAAATTAATTTTATCTCAACTCTCATGTTTATCTTATTAAAAATTTCTCGATCGCATTACCATGGCACAAATTTCAAATGATTCAAGCCCTAAAGCTCCTATCTCATCTACCGTAGGTGGGTCCACTAACACTTCAATCTAGGTTCAAATATCATGGAGGTCGAATCCACACTCGGCGAATACATACATATATCACTCTATATGGTAGTTTCATCACACTACTCTAAATGAATTTTGCTTAGTGTGCATTTCTAGGAATTTCAGTTGTTTCTTCTTAGACAACACTATTACCACTATCTCATTACTAATCTCAATCATAACTTAACGGACTAGTTGAGTCATTTTTGTCAGTCTAGGCGTCGGCTTTATCCCCCCACAACTAGTCCAACTACTATCGTATTTTAATCAAATGATGCATGCACAATGCAAAAATAAATCAAAACTCACTCGGGATATGGTTGTGTGCCGGCTATGGGTCCGGATCAACAACAACATATACTCTTTCTCTAGCTTGTGGTTGTGCTGTCGCCTACTGATAATTCAAGGATTTGAGGGCACTGGCAAATGATGTGTCCAACCAGACCACATCTGAAGCACGTAGGCTGCCTCATCTGCTCTACAAAACCAGTTTGGCTCTATGCCAAGCGTTGCTCCATCCTTGGTGCATCTCGGTTTTGGCAGCTTGATGTCTGCTGAGTCTATAGAGGCAGTAGTGCTAATTTAGTCTGAGGTGGAAAAATAGGTGCATGTGAGTGAGGCACAGCTGAGGTGACTTGTGTCACTAATTCCATACCCTAGGATCCCTCATTCCATCTCCCCTGTCTCTTGCCTTTCTATTTTCGCCTCTAAAAATCGAACCCCTGATCTGTAGTAGCGGCCCGTCCCTCTACTGCTCTACCCAACTCATAAGTCTCGTGAGCAAGGGCTTACTCATACATCCCCTGCAACGATCTTACTCCAATGTTAACCATATGATGTGCGACGTCTGTCCTCAATCCATCGCCGAAGTAGAAAAAGTCTTCAAACTCATCGACAATAAGAGTTCCAAAAACTGTCTTAGGTAAGCATAACGGTCTTGATATGTTATCACCATCTCTCCCCTTACTTGTCTCAAATTCATGAAAGCCTTCATCAATATTTTCTTCATAGTAGACGGAAAGTACTACTTGTAAAACTCCATCTTGAAACTACCTCAAATTGCAACTGTGGTGCGCCACCAAATGTCTACACCTTTCTATAAAGTGTACTAGGAAAGAATAGGCTGCAATTTATCTTCAATTCCCAGTAGTAAGTGTAGCTTCTCCTACGAAAACACCCACTTCTCGATCTTCTTGTGACCCTTCTCCCCCGTATTGGTCCCAACCAGATGTATTCCTTCACTAGCTTGAAGTTCCCAGTCAAGCCAAAGCTAGTGATTTTAGGTATAGATGTACGTATAGTCTTAGCAGCATCCATTGTCAACAATGTCACAATCGTTAACTCCATTGGACAAGGTACTATCAACTATACAGGCAACTGTGCTACTGTTACATGTGGCCCTGCGGTAGTGGTGGACGATGCAGTCAGTGTCTCAGGTTCTTGAAGCACTACAGTAGTAGTATTAGTAGTGGGGGTGGTTATTGTGTATATGACCATGCATGCCATCATGAAATCTATAAACTTAGTCAACTACTTTCCCTGAGTTGCAACCCGGTCGGACAGCCTTTGAAAGTCATCAATCATAATAAAAGGCTGACTAGCACTAGCGCTAGCATCTCCACCCTCGCGTGGATCTACCATCAATGTCTGTAAGTTGATTGCGACGAGGAATCAGCTACTACGCAAGAACTTTATACAAATACATAGGTAATCATAACATGTATATATAAAAATCCCCGCTCACTTCCCAACAAATGGTTTCTAAGTTAGGATAAACTGATTTCCACTCTAATGTTTGTGTTTAATTCAAGTTTTTTTCGATACTTAATGAGAATGTGGGCTTTCATACCAACTGTGACGCCTTGAACCTCTAATCAGCGCACCGCCCAGCCTAATACCGTTATTAAGCCCTAATCCTAACCACGTAGGACTTTACAACGTATTAGTCATCATTTTTGTCTTATTCTCCTTGTAACTCGAGTTCATGATATGTATTACTCATTTCTCGTTATTTGTGATTTTTAGAGTTAATAAAAGTTTTATACATTATAACGAATTAGCGAAAGTTTTAATAATACCGTGGAAGCAATTATAAAACACCTATATGTGGAAACTAGGAAATATATCAAATGTATGTATATTAAAAGTGGTGATAAATAGTGTAACATCGTGCACCAGTACGGGAGTCTAGTCTCTCAACTTAATATACAATCGAAAATGTATAAGTGACATATATAATAAATACAAACAAGTAAACCTATGCAAACGAGCAACAAACAACCACCAAGGCTAAGAGGTAATCGCTGATGTTCTCTTTCCCCGGTCTGCTATAAAACATACCTACAATTGTCACCAAAGATGACAATCCTAGTGAATAAATCCCAAGGCCACTTATCCATATTTTTTGAATAGAAAGATAGGTAACTAATAACATGTAAAAAAGAATCACATGCAAGAAGTTACCAAAGAAAACTAGTAAATTAGTGAGTGCGGAAAATAAAGACTAAAGGTATGATAGGAGTGATACTAAGCTTAGACATGATTGGGGTGCCTTATACTCTACTCGGGGTGCCCTTCGGTCCATATTAAGATAACTAACTACTCACCGGTAGAAGTTCTTCAGACCCTCAAAAGGAACCCAACCCCATACTCATATGGTGATCCTCCGATACATTCGCGAGAATTCCTAGCCCTATGTGAGCCCAAGCCTAAATGGGTATCTTTGATATACTATCGTAATCTAGCCCGGACATCGTGGTTAGACTAAGAACCCGACCCCAAACATTCCTATGGAATGTGCCCGATTGAACCTCTCAAATTGAGACTCCACTCCTCTCGGATCACATCATCGCACATGTCGCACCCAACTAAGAATAACGATCACATCCATGACAAGATTCATTTAAAAAAGATAAGAAATAGTCAACACAAACAAGAATAACACTAACAACAAGGAAAATAGCATGCTCTAGTGCTCCATCAATGATATACATATCAACAAACATGGATCATTACAACCACGACATCGATATAGAGTTCAAATGTAAAGCAATAAATGATTGCATTTCACAAATTGAGTAAAATAGTCCAAGCAACTGTAATCTAAACTGAATATAAGGAAAGAAATTGAGATAATTGCCTTGCAGGTATACTTACCCCAAAACCACGCAAATTCCTAAGCTAATCCGATTACCACTCGCCTAATACCGTGCATCCAATACCCGACACAAGTTCTCTAAGTTCCTAGTATTGTTTTGTATTAGTTTAGATGTGTTAGATACCTTTTGTATTGCATTGTTTAATGACATTGTTATTACAATCCCTATGGTCACATACATCCATTGTGGGCACAAATACTTCTTATGGACAAATAAGTCCCCGGTGGGTACATACGTTACTTGTAGGGAATACATTCCTTGTTGTCACATATGTCTCTTGTGGGTATAGACATCTCTTGTGGGCACAAACATCCTTTGTGGGCGTAGAAACTAGTTAGCACAGACGTCCCTTTGGGCACATATACTATTCACCATCTTCTCTAATAGCCAACATGCACGAAAATGACTATAACTTTAACACCAAATTTCATCTCAATTCAAGCCATTCTCACTCTTTGTGGGTTGATTCGACCTAATGACTCCCAATTAACCCAAATTAACCCGAAATACCACAATTAAACTATAAATTATACATTTTACAAGAAAACTCATTTTTGTTGATCCAGAGCACTTGATCTTCAAAAATCCTTAACTAACTTATTTTAAAACTTGTTTTTGAAATCCAATATAGTATATTGAGTGAAATCTTGCAAGGAATCCAAATCTTCAGTTTATTTCAAAAAATAGAGACTTATAAAATCAAAATCTCAGAAAACCTGAATTATGAAAAACATCCATTTTTGCTCAAAACTTGTAAATTTGCAAACTAGGAAATTATAACCATTTGTTTCATAAAAAACAATTGAATGCATCATTTAAATGAGAAAATCAGTGACATTAAATCCTCAATTTATTTCGTTGATAAAAACTCCATGTTCAAGAACTTGAAAATCATAAAAAGAGAGACCAAACACATTCTTAGAGTTCTTGTTTAGTCTCCTAGATTTGATGCTCTAAATTGTAGATTACATTACTCCCATTTCTCTCTTGAAACCCTTGTGTCCAGCAAATAATGACTCCAAAACCTTTTTTCTTTCAAATTGCTTTTATTTGCATGAAAATGAGAAAATAACCTTTATTTATACAAGTGTATTTCAAATCTTGTCCATACATCTTATGGTACTACACTCATATAGACACACATCAAGGGCTCCTAACTGTTCTATCAACTCCATTAACTCACTCCTTTTAACACTACTAGTATACACATCAACTTAGTATCATGGTGGAGTGATGATCTCGAGGTGAATTAATGTTCCTAAGATAATTTATGCAACTTAGGTTTATTATTTGACTAAGTTCATACCATACGCCAAGCAATTAAATATTTAGTTACATTAAAGTATGAAAATTAATTTTAAATCTTACCATATCACTCTCTACCCGAGTCTTATTCTAGCAGGCATCCCAAGGTACGACTCTACTTACGATTTGCCAAATAATTAAGTAAGAAATAAAAGAACTTTTAACTTAATTAGTGTATACACATACAACACACTAGGCACCTGTCACACCAAAAATAAAATATATCTCGACCTTTGTGCCGAGTGTTGGGACTGTGCTTGTTAGACCCCACCTAATTAGGGCATTTGACTGGCCTAGATTACCTTAACCTATTGATAATCTAGTCAGCCTTAATCTCAACATCAATAAACAAATAATGTCACTGCCTTGTAATCATCAAATATAAAATTATTAACCTGATTGAATCCTAAAAGTTAATTTTAAACCTCAAAGTCAGTTAAGATTGATTAAATAATCTTCAAAATTCCATAAACATTTTTGGTAACAGCTCCTCTATTTTTAAGCCTACAACCGAAAATTTGGCCTTCAAAAATCTTCAACAAAACCTGCTCAACTTGGTTGAAATGACAAATGATTCATAATCCACCCTATAACAATTTATATTATATTAACAAAATATATATTCATTCTAAACTAATTTAGGATATCAAAATCCTTAAAAAACATTACCTTAGCTCTACAATTATCCCAATCCGTCTCAAAATTGTTACAATCATTTCAAAGGAGATCCCAACCACACACGAACCCAAAAGGCCATTTATACAATATATTATATAAAAAACAATACATGCATAGAGAGAATGAAACTGAGCAAGTAAGAAAATCTAACAACTTTTCCTTTCCTTTGTCAACACTCGAACCTGTCACTACCAAATTATAAAAATTTGATCATGCCTGATAAGTGTATCAAAAAATATCCAGTACACATGTAATAACCATATGCAATGTATTCCAAGAACTTAAGCGAACAATATTATCACAAGGAATCATAAATATATAAATATGTAATCCATCTCATTTCTGTTGACCGACCACAATCAGCTGACGTCTTCCAAAAGTGGTGGGTAAACAGTAATAAAGATTCATGAGTTAAAGTGGAAGTCCCTCGAGAAGCCATGCCCTCGACTCTCCATGGAGTATGATCCTGGCCAGCATAAAAAATCCTCCTAAAATCTTCTACGTGTCCATAATGATTAGTGACTCTAGCCATAGAGCACCACAATGTTCACCCTACTACATATATAGCCAGTGAACATAATGGGACTCTCAAAAGCCTCCTTCCCCTCGTGTCCCTAAATGCATAACCAGTAAATACGCAGCAATAAACCATGCATACAATTATATTCAAGAAATACTCATACAATGTAAAGGTTACTATGAAATTTACTTAAAAACAACCAATTTCAAGCTTAATTTTTTGGGGTACCTGGACCGTCAAATCTTTGTGAAAGTGGTTCCAATAACTTTCTTACATACCCAATTATATTATGGGTCATGATTCAAGCGAAACCAAATAATGTAACTCCATGAAAATAGCAGCCAAATTATACGCGATAATTGTTTCCAAAAATAATTATTTATAACTTCAACTAGCTAATTTAGGGTAACTTTTTAACCTTAAAAATCTCAATATTTGTCATGATAACAAAAAAGGAACTTGTAAAGCTCATTTTATACTTTCCATAGACTTCAAAAACTGTTAAATCGGATCACAAATGGAGAAGTTATGAATTTCCCAATATTGCCTTTTGGTTAGGCGAACTTTATTTATGTTGAACTAATGAAACCTCTCCAAATCGATGCTTTTCCAATTACATCCTAAAAACTCAACACCAATAAGTGAGAAATCACATCAAACTAAATTCAAAATATTTCAATAACTTGGAGTCAATTTGGAAAGAAAAATGAATTATCCAATTCGTCCAAAAACCCTATGAAAATCAATTTTAATGACAAAACATCTTCAAAAACAGTTATCAACTAAATTGCATCAATTTGATTCACCAAAGCCCAAACCCACATTAGTGGAATTTATCCTAAATTGACACAAATCAATCCAATATACCAATTAACAACAATCCCTACCAATTTCTATCAAAATCTTGAGAAAGAAATCGAAAAATCGCGACAATTCAAATTGAATCGTAGGAAAAAGCCTTGAACTGAGAATTAACTAAATTATGAGCCGATTACCGCGTTTCCACTGCAAAAAATTGGTTCAAACTTACCGCCTTACGTCGCTCTAGAGATTCGCATAATGAAATCGAACAAAAATAAGACATAAAGAGCTCCGCGAGCGAAAACTTCCGCGAAGAGGATTAGAAATCAAAACGTAAAAAACTTTCTCTTGAACGTTTCATTGTTACATTTTTAAGTTTTTTTCTTATTTATGTATAAAACATCAGCTGCTTGTCAGCAACTTAATTTTTCTTTATTTATTAATTCCTAAAATCTTTATTTTGATGTATTTTGACTTCTGGTGCTCGCTTTTTATATTGTTTTTCACCAAATCCAGCCAACTTCTTAACCAAATAGTCCTATTCCATAAAACTTCCATACCACTTATTTTGGTCACAAAAAAACCTCAAAAATATTAACTTTGTCTATGACACTAAAATCTTCCGGACTAATCCACTACAAAAAATGGTTAATTAGAAATGGAATTAGCAACGAAATTTAGTTCCGTTGCTACGAATAAATGGTTAGAGACGGAATTGAGACGAAATCATTCATAGATGGAATAGAGAGTGATCAGAGACGAAAATAGAGACGGAATAGAGATGGAATTAAATTTCATCTCAAAATAATGGCGCCAACATTCCCACCAAAAGTTTAATTTTTTGTAACCGTCCATTACGTCTCGAGATTTGTGCATGTTTAGATACGAAGAATTGAAAAATGGGGACGGATGTAGAGAACCCCCTCTCTCTCAACCCATTCTCACCTCCAACAACCCCTCTCTCCCTCCTCAAATCTCTGATCAGAAACTTAACCCGCCTCCCCCGATTCACCGTCAACTCTCTATCTCTCTCTCTCGACCTATTCACCTTCAACTCTCTGTCTCTCTCTCCTTGAAATATGTCTCCCAAACCCTTAAATCACTGCATCGTCTGCCGGAGGTTGGAGCCTCTGCCATCGCTGCGAGTTGTCGTCGCGTCTGCCGGAGGTGGTGCCGCCTGCCGTCGCTGCCTCCGAAGCCGTCGTCAATTGTCGTCGATGCCTCTGAAGCCATCGTTGTCTGCCTTCGCCCTCTACTGCCGCTGCCTGTGCAGCCCCCACCGCTGGTCGCCACTGTTCGTCGCTGCGTTGGAAACCATCGCCGTCTACCTTCGCCCTCTGCCGCCGCAGGTTGTGCAGCCCCCGCCGCTGTTCGTCGCTGCCGTGGAAACCATCCCCCTCTGCCGCCGCTGGCTGTGCAGCCCCCACCGCTCTTCGTCGCTGCCTCGGAAACCATCGCCGTCTGCCTTCGCCCACTGCCACCGTTGCCTGTGCAGCCCTCGCCATTGTTAAATCATTGCCGGTGAGGTAATCTCTCCATTGATATACCGTTTTCCATCAGTTTCGTAAATAATAGAACCAAAATAAGAACACATATTTTGGCTAAACTATATGATGATCAGCGTTTGATTCCCAGTTAGTGTCAAATGAAGAATATGATCACAAGTTATAACAAAAACCTAACCATTGATCTGTGAATTAATTGAATCCAAAGACAAACAAATGTACAATTAGATAAATACTTGTATTTTTACCACAATCAACAATTCAACAATGAAAGAAATAAAAGTTATAATTTTTACTTGCAGACTCCTCATTTAGCAATGATCCGAAACTAAGATTGGCAAATTTAACTAATGATTTTTACAAATTAAAATCAATTTTTCCAATTTGAAGTTCAAGCATAAACCTTCAATGCCTTAAAGAAGTGGATTTTGAATCATGAAATGAACAATAAAGATACTACATGTTTCTTTTACAAACAAATAAGACTACATATTTTCATATAGTCTTTTAAAGATGATAGCAATTTTATTCTGATAGTTCTTTAGATCGTGGATGAGATCATGGATTCAAACTGAAATATTTAACTTTATATTCCTTGTCATTGTAACCATTGAAGCTTTATTAACAACATTGCCATTTTTTTGCTTCAATATTAAAATGAATAAAAAAAGTACATGTGTAATACATATAATAAAGTAGAAAGAAGAAAATAAAATGTTAGGTTTACTAGGAAAAGAAACCAAATAGAATTTTTGATACCCTTGTCCCCCTTTGTCAATCATGTTAGGAGAAAGCAACTGAATAAGATCAATAAAAAAAGGAAATGATGATAAGTTCTTTACAAATTTAAGCCTACTTTTGGTGTACACATTAGTTTTGGAGTCATTAAGAATGACTTTAAATGTATAGTTATTTTGTAATGAAGATTGGTTCATTTTAAGCAATGACTTTAAATGTATAGTTATTTTGTAATGAAGATTGGTTCATTTGAAGCAAACACTTGCATAAGTTTTTGTAATTAGATCCCTTAAGAATTCTAAATACAGTTATATCTTGAAATATAGGAGGATAACATGTTAAGAAATAACTGAACATTTGGTTAAACTTAATCAATCATTGTAATATATGGTAAACCATTCAATGTCCTAAACTAAAATTCATTCTAAAATCATGGTCAGCACAACAAGCCCTTAAAAAAAATGAGTCTAGCTTTTATATTAATTATTCTTATAAATTTATACAATTAAACTTGACAATCAACATAAGCATTTTGACCACAAATAACAAACCACTGCCTTTCGGTTGAACTACAATGCAGTTGTCAAAAGTAAAAAGATTATCCTGAGTACATTTAGTATATGTCTATGTGAATACTAAGTCTTTGCATTGCATAATGTTTAAGTTCATCAAAATCTCAAGTACACTCTAAGGCCTAGTTGTCATTTTCTACAAATTTAGGTTCAATTAGCCTACAGAGACAACCGCTCATGTTTGTACCCATTGACACATCACTTTGTAAATTCAACAAAAAAGAGATTTGAGGAGAAAGTCAACAACTTGCTGAAGGAAATATTTTTAGGCTTTGGTTAGAAAATCATGGGTTTTAAAGCTAAGATTTAGAATTGAAATCACTTGACCAACCTAAATAAAAGTTAAAATTAAATTTGTTAGGACATTGTTGGAGCTTGAAGAGGACTTACAAGGTGTGGAACGCGAGTTTGGAGTGGCCGAGAGTCGATATAGGCTACGAATTGCGTGCATTTGAGGTAAGTAAACCCTTTGAGGCAATTCTCTTTATTTCATTTCCATTTCTGAGTTGACATTAAATCATTTGGATTGTTTTACTACCGATCTTATATTGGTAATGTCATGCATCGTGTAAAAAATTGTCGCATAGCATTCTTTGTCTTGACTTCGTTCTATGATTGAATTCCTTTAATGTCGTTGATCTATGAGATATTCAATTTCTTTCTAAATAACATACTATGATTTGTGTTACTGTATTTATTGGTGAATGTACACACATATGTCAATATGTTTATGGTGTGATGCTTGTTTGTAAATTCTAAAACATGAAGTCTTCGATAGGAATGATTTAAGGAGCCAACCTTTGTACTTGCCCTTACTTAATGAGTTGCAGTGTGTTATGGCTGATAGTAATGTAGGTACATCTATTCATGATTTGTTGGAAATTAAATACTAGTTTTTCAATGTCTCGTAACCATTGCACTTGCCATTTTATAGGTATATTTTAGATGAGATGATGCAATTCACGAGGATCTCATTCGTACGGCGTACGACACGCATGCATGCACAAGGTACACCGCATTGATGCACAAGTTAAAGAAGAATCGTGTGCAGCCAAACTTTGTTACGGATGAGGCGTGTAGGAGATACTTGGAGTACTGAGAGAGCGAGGACTTTCTTGCCAGGTCTAGGCAAGCGTCTATAAATAGGAACAATGAGGTCGAAGGACCTGAGACTAGACCCTCGAAGCACGGTGGTGGCTCGGTGTCTTTTGTGACTACCAATGAAATATTGGTAAGTGTTTTTTTCACTCTTGTTTATTTTTTTCATTTCTACACTTGTTCACTATGCGTGTGTTTGCTTTTAATCTGGTTTTTTTTTATTTCTTACACATTGATGCTAGTTTAACTGAATTGCATTGTACATATTTCATTGAGTTCAGTTCATTTCACTTCTATGCAATTGATCTGTGATTTGGCGAATATAAGTGCGCCGACCTACTAGTAATTGACATTTTTTAAATTTGTTATAACTTTTGTATGCAGACTAATACATCCGAGATGCCACCTACTGTGAATGAATTGTATCTGCATCTCCACACCGTAAATCACGACGGGGTGACATTCATCGATACTAGATCGCAGCAGTTCTATGTACGTATAGAAATACGAGTGAAATAGTAGTAAGTTTACTTTAAAAGCATATCATTTAATCTTTTTATTGTTGATCCATGCAGGCTAAGCTCCAGCGGAGACGTCAGGAGCTAACCCAGGCTACACCGGACTAGCCGGTGGATGAAGAGGCGGTGTACTACAATGTGGCGGGTGAGTGTCCCAAAGGACGTGTCTACAGTCTCGGGTTGTTAGGGAGAAAGAAGAGAAGATATGCAGATCCTGGCGCTAGAACATCCCAGTTGCCGGAGATGGTGCCACGTTCAGAGTTCGATAGTTTTGCCGAGCAATTACGACAAGTTGTGGCGTTTATGCAGAGGCAATTTGGGATGACCATAGACACAACATGCCTATCTCATCCACAGCCACAGCCACAGCCACCACCACCACCACCACCTCATGAGCAGCAGCAGCCAACGCAAATAGATCCTGCTGATCCACCATAGCAACAAGACAATGTTGATCGAGATACGCAAGATTGGCTTATGAGAGATGAACAGCTTGGTGATACTTAGGTATTTTTCTTTTCGTTTGTGTTACTTTTGAGATGATAATTTTTCTTTTGTACATATCTTTTACAGTTGTTTATAGAACTTTTAGATTGATAGTTCTTTTTGTGCATATTTAGAAGATTGGAAGTTTTTTGTGGTTGATGTTTAACAATAGGATTGGTGGTTTTTGCGAATACTTACGTTTTTTGAACATTTATTATACTTGACAAGCTTTCGTGGATATATAAATCTTTTTCAATGTCGAATTGTACTTTTTTCCCTTATTTCAATCTTTGGTGTTGATATATATTGTTGATGTATGTATGGCAAATTATGGTTTTTTGGGGAATGTTAGCACCCCCAAGGAGTTGTTGGAGGGGGTGCAGGCGATGGAGTAGGTGTGATGCTTGTATTTTTTGTTTTACAGGTTATGGAGAACGAATTGGATTGTTTTTAGCAGTGAGAAGAATAAGAAGCTTACAAACAGAATTGAGACGGACTAGCAACGGAATTCAGAGATTCCGTTGCTATTCCGTCTCTAATAGCCAAGGAAATAGTCGCGCGAAATTGGGTATTATTAAATTTATGCACGAAATAGAGACGGATCAGAAACAGACTTCAAGAATTCGGTTTCTAATCCGTTGCTGATCAGCAACGGATTAGAAACGGAATGCGATTTCAATCATCCCCTAGGAATAAATTCCATTTATGTTTCGTTGTTGATTCGTGTCTAAATTCATCTCAAATCCGTCTCTATTCAGTCTCTAATCAGCCACGGAATCCATTTCCGTTGCTGAGTAAATTAACGTCGAGCATTTTAGAGACAAAAATAATTCCGTCTCTGATCCGTTGCAGAATATACTCATAAATGGAATTGATGCTAATCAGCAGCTGACATTTTCGTCTCTGATCAGCTATTTTTTTGTAGTGATCCTCTTGCCATAATTAACCAAACTTGCACCAATTTGGACCTAATCTCAACCCGGACCATCGCCAACTAACATAAAACTCAAAAAAAGTTCTTGCTCCAACTTCTTTCTCATTTCATACTACATTCGATCTTGATTTGCATGCAAATCAAGGCAAAATCCCCACATCGGCTCATTAAGTCCATTTAAATTCACTTTTCAATTTTTTAACTAAACAACATTTGATTTTTTACAAAATTTGAAACTAAAGTTCAGGTCAACATTTTAATTATCCTAGAACTCATTTCGACATGTATCTCGAGATAAAACCCCGTGAGTTTTGAATTTACTCAATTAACTTTGAATTTCATAAAATAACATAATATACTGCACAACAATAGGCACATATCACCTGATAATAAAATTACCAGTAAATCTCATTTCACTAGTCCTTAGCTCACGACTCGCGACCTAAACCATAATTAGACTCTATTAATACCTAATTAGCCTTAATTATTAGTTTATAATCTTTGAGATTTGACAATTTTTCTTACTAATAAGAAATTCTTCCTAGAAATTAGAATCAAAACCAAATTCTTCTAGACTAAAAGAGATCTGAAAAATGCTCCCTTATATACACCTCTTGTTCCTAAGTTTACCCCGAATCACCTTAAAATTGCCACTTAGCCAAGATAAGTGGAGCTTCTTTATTTCGAAGCTGTTGAACCTTCCTATCTTTCCAGTCTGAATCATTAATGGCTTTTGTGAGGGGAGACTTTCAAATAAACCCAATCTCTTTCGTTATATTATACGACTCAATGTTAGAGATCATAATAACATTTGTCTTTCTTGAGTCACTTCAATCTTAGACGAATCTGCAAAATAACCTCAATGTGATATCTTATCATCTATAGCCCCAACTACGCCAAATCCTTTAGTTCAACCCAACTAACAGGAGAATGACAAGGTCTCCCATACAAATCTCAAATGGAGCCATTTTAATTCTCGATTGATCACTGTTATTATAAGAGAACTCAAAGAGTTATATGTATTTTTCCCATGAACTTCCAAATTTCAGTACACAAGCCGTGAGCATGTCCTCCAACACCTGGATCAATCTTTTAGTCTGACCATCCACTGTAGATGAAATGCAATATAGAAATGTAATTGAGTGTCGAATTGTTTCTATATGATTTGCCATAACCCCAATGTGTATCGAGCATCTCGATCAGAAACTATCGTCAACGACACACCATACAAGCGAGCCACCTCTCCCTCATAGAGCAAGCTCAATTGTGTAAAGGTTTCGAAAAGTGACATAGGAAGAAAATGAGCAGATTTCATCAGTCTATCAACAATAACACAGGTTAAATCATGTTTCCTCTCTAAAGTAGATAGCAATATGTTCCCTTTTCCATTGAGGTATGGGAAGTGGCCGTAACATACTTCCAGGTTTCTGTTAATTGGCCTTAACCTATTGGCAAATCTCACATCTCCTCACATAATCATCCATATTGACTTTCATCCCTGGTCACCAATACAATCGCTTCATATCATGATACATTTTGGTCATGACATGATTGATCGTAACCGCAAGTATAACAGTTCAATTGTAGTAATAATGTGATAAAAAAGGATGATTACGGATATCATCTTTTGGGGAAGGTGTATTTCAACACAACTCACTTAGTTGAATTTAGTGTATTGTTATGAAGATTTCTTTTTAATTCGATTTTAAACTAAACTACTATATTCTATAAAACAATGTAAAATAACTTGTACTCATATATTGAGAAAACTCTTAGTTCATAATTTCACCTAGGTAATGAATTACTATGCTTTCATATCTCAACTTCCTTCATTTTCATTATGTGCGTGCAATGCTTAATTAGAATGGATAGATTTCCTTCACATTCACTTCAACCCACTGTCGTGGTGGAAAAGATCGTAATGTGCAAACTAGAACTCTACCTATCGGTGTGAATATTGAAAGTCTCACATAGCATTAAGTTCCAAATCTTTATACTCATAACCACTTAAGTTTAATATTCATGCCTTCCTAATCAATAAGATTCTATCGATGTTGTATGTTTTACGGTTGTATGGTTCATTTATGTCTTAAAAGCTCAAATGGCCTTGGCAACTCCTAAAACCTCTAATAAAAAAACATGTGATCAAGATGCTCATAGCACCGCGCACAAAATAAATATAAATTCTAATCATTGCACTTTTAACCATTATAATCCATTCATAATTCCTTTAGCAAAGCATTCACACCATTGATCCATTGATCCATAAGATAAATATTGAAGAAACAATATCGAATAACAACAAGTGGAGTCTTTAATCTCTTCTCCTCCAAAACTATTCTCAATACTCAAATCTATGCCTATCTATTGTAAACTATGATATTAGGTGATTATGTACGTTTTTACCAAGTTCTAATGCCAATTTATACTCCTAAGACTTATAAGGATACAATTAGAAACCATAATTAACAATTCCAAATGAACTACAAGTCCAAAAATGTTTATTTTTATTTCTCGGTGCTTTCTGTACGTGATCTACGCCGTCTATGTAAAGCCACAACGATGCTATTACTTCGACCTTTGTGTGTGTAATTTCTCCTCAATGTAGGGTCGGCTCCCTATGTGTACTGATCCGGCGTTGTCTGTGTTACCCCACAGCTCTGTCACTATGTCACCTGTACTGCTTCTCTTCCTTGGTCTCCTAGACTTCTCAACACCTTGCCCACGCCTTGCACTCTCTTCTCATGGCGTCAAGTATACTTTTGTGTTTTTTCTCTTCATTTCATCATGAAATAACTAAATTGTCTCTTTTATACCTTGTAAACCTGAAAATCCATAAATACGATCAATTAGAGCTCGTTTTGAGATATTTAGTCCAATTATACATCTAAATTAACTATATATACAAGTCTAATTAAACACTTATCAAATACCCCCAAATTTAAGGTTTTGCATGTCCGAGCAAAAATGTATTCTACTGAGTACTCTTATTACTACTACTACTACTACTACTACTACTACTACTACTACTACTACTACTACTACTACTACTACTACTACTACTACTACTACTACTACTACTACTACTACTACTACTACTACTACTACTACTACTACTACTACTACTACTACTACTAAGTATCATATCAAGTATATCAAGTATCATCTATCATGCTATCATATCGCTATTGCTACTATTGTTATTGCTATCTACTATCTAAGCTATACTACTACAATTACTACACTGCTTACTACTACTATTACTACTATCTACTACTACTACTACTACTACTACTACTACTACTACTACTACTACTACTACTACTACTACTACTACTACTACTACTACTTATCTATCTACTACTACTACATACTACTACTACTACTACTACTACTACTACTACTACTACTACTACTACTACTACTACTACTACTACTACTACTACTACTACTACTACTACTACTACTATCAACTACTACTACTACTACTACTACTACTACTACTACTACTACTACTACTACTACTACTACTACTACTACTACTACTACTACTACTATACTACTACAAGCTATACTATATCTATCAATCACTATCAAGTATCATATCAAGTATCAAGCTATTATCTATCAAGCTACTTACTATCTATTACTACTATCAAGCTATCAAGTATCAAGTATCAAGCTATCGCTATCGCTATCAAGTATCATTATCTATTATACTACTACTACTACTACTACTACTACTACTACTACTACTACTACTACTACTACTACTACTACTACTACTACTACTACTACTACTACTACTACTACTACTACTACTACTACTACTACTACTACTACTACTACTACTACTACAAGTACTACTATCTACTATCTATCTACTATCTACTATCAAGTATCATACTACTATCATCAAGTATTACTATCTATCGCTATCGCTATATCGCTGCTATCAAGCTTATTGGCTATCTACTTATCTATCAAGTACTACTATCTACTATATCAATACTACTACTATCTATCATCGCTATACTACTACTACTACTACTACTACTACTACTACTACTACTACTACTACTACTACTACTACTATCTATCTACTACTACTATCACTACTACTACTACTATCACTATCAAGTATCAAGCTCGCTATCTATCAACTACTATCAAGCATCGCTACTATCTACTACTATCTACTACTACTACTACTACTACTACTACTACTACTACTACTACTACTACTACTACTACTACTACTACTACTACTACTACTACTACTACTACTACTACTACTACTACTACTACTACTACTACTACACTACTACTACTACTACTACTACTACTACTACTACTACTACTACTACTACTACTACTACTACTACTACTACTACTACTACTACTACTACTATCAAGTATCTATCAAGTATCAAGTATCAAGTATCAAGTATCAAGTATCAAGTATCAATCAAGTATCAAGTATCAATCAAGTATCGCTACATCGTATCAAGTATCTACTACTACTACTATCTACTACTACTACTACTACTACTACTACTACTACTACTACTACTACTACTACTACTACTACTACTACTATCTACTACTACTACTATCTATACATATCGCTACTACTACTATCGCTACTACTACTACTACTACTACTACTACTACTACTACTACTACTACTACTACTCTACTACTACTCACTATCAAGCTATCGCTATCACTATCTACTATTATTATATCGCTATCAATATCTATCAATCTAAGTATCAAGTATCTCGCTATCAAGTATCGCTATAATCATATCATCATATCATATCACTATCGCATCGCTACTACTACTACTACTACTACTACTACTACTACTACTACTACTACTACTACTACTACTACTACTACTACTACTACTACTACTACTACTACTACTACTACTACTACTACTACTACTACTACTACTACTACTACTACTACTACTACTACTACTACTACTACTACTACTACTACTACTACTACTACTACTACTACTACTACTACTATCTACTACTACTACTACTACTACTACTACTACTATCTACTATCTACTATACTACTATCACTATCACTACTACTATCAAGTATCATCAAGCATCTACTACTACTACTACTACTACTACTACTACTACTACTACTACTACTACTACTACTACTACTACTACTACTACTACTACTACTACTACTACTACTACTACTACTACTACTACTACTACTACTACTACTACTACTATCAAGCTATCACTATCACTATCTATCATACATTACATATATATCACATACTACTACTACTACTATCTATATACTATCGCTATCTACTATCAACATCACTATATCAAGTATCACTATCACTATACTATCACTATGCTACTACTACTACTACTACTACTACTACTACTACTACTACTACTACTACTACTACTACTACTACTACTACTACTACTACTACTACTACTACTACTACTACTACTACTACTACTACTACTACTACTACTACTACTACTACTACTACTACTACTACTACTACTACTACTACTACTACTACTACTACTACATACTACTACTACTACTACTACTACTACTACTACTACTACTACTACTACTACTACTACTACTACTACTACTACTACTACTACTACTACTACTACTACTACTACTACTACTACTACTACTACTACTACTACTACTACTACTACTACTACTACTACTACTACTACTACTACTACTACTACTACTACAAGTACTACTACTACTATCACTATCTACTATCTAGTATATCGTATCATATCAAGTATCAAGTATCAAGTATCAAGTATCGTATCGCTATCAAGTATCGCTATCGCTATCTATCAAGTATCGCTATCAAGTATCAAGTACAAGCATCGCTACTACTACTACTACTACTACTACTACTACTACTACTACTACTACTACTACTACTACTACTACTACTACTACTACTACTACTACTACTACTTATAGTCCTTACTCATTTTACATAGTTCAAGGAGTATCCTTTAATTCAAATAAGTTCAAGTTAACAATCAACTCAAATGTTTTTCTTCAAGAAACTAAATATTTTCAAAACATGTAGCTTAACAACATATATAATTCAATTTCGAAACTTAAAAGTAGTTCACAACCAAAACCATCACTATTCTCAAGTTCATTTCACCTTGACACTCAAGTAGCAAGTGTACAATCTCACAATGTCTCATTAACCTTAAGAATTCAAAATAAGCATAGATCATATTATTTTTGTAGACTTTAGTACTTCAAGAGTCCATAGGACTTAATATAGTTGGAAAGAAAACTTAACTCAACTAAGTTAGTTGTACTCGAGCTAAATCTTTTCAGTTGAAAAATTTTAATTTCACTTCCAACTTTCTTTCTTTATATATATATCTATCTTTTTTTTTCTCCATATATTTTTTTAGTTGTACGGTCCCTTCTCCTTTTCTATGAATTTCGTCTTTCTTACGTTTTCCAACCATCAAGTTCTCTGTTCATTTTTTTGTAGAACTTGTGGGACTCTCTATTATTTACTTGAAACTCTTATTAACACTTCTCACTTTTATTTTTTTAAGCAAGTTTTAACTCCAACTTTTCATTTAAACTCCATGCCTATCTCTTCCCTTTTTTACTAACTCTTTATTTACTTTATTCTCAAACAAGATCAAACCTATTATAGAATTCCTTAGAGATCTAACTTTTTCCACAAGAAGTATTATGGTATACTTCTTGCTTTTGTTTCATGTTCATGATCTTCCCTAACTCTATGTTTCCAATCATGAAATTATACCGTTATTTGCTACAATTCATATTTTCTTTAAGAATTATTAAACTCTCTGAGTTTCATATCAACAAGATACTTGTATTCTTACTAATCGTCAATTAAAGGCATAAATTTTGCAAATGAATTACTTATTCATTACTATATTACTATATGTAACCTAATCTATACTACTATACACATTTAAATAATAAGTAAATGAAAAAGATATACTACCATTCTTTCCTTTTTATTTGCTTCAAAAATAAAATTTTACAATCATACCTGCAGTGTTAATCCTTATTTCATCCTTTTTTACCACTTCCTATAATATCGATGCCCCTAGACTTAAACCAAACTATGTCCTTAAGGTTCAAAAATAAGTATGAAACATAAAAACCCTAAACATGCAAACATATATAATATAATTTAAGAATTAAACATAAAAATGCATAAACATAAATTTAAAAAACTATTAAAGTGATAAAATACCATAAATTAAAAAATAATCAGTATTTAAGTATCTCTCATCTCCTCAAGGTCTAGAGAAATCCTAAGACTCAGACTTTACAAGAGTGCATCATCATCCACTCCATCATAGGATGATGTCAAAGGATACTTCACTCTTCTACTCTCCACCGCCTAAGGATCAAACCTGTAATTTGGTGCTGTTGGAAATTTGATAGACCTATTAGTTGGTCTCAACCTTCTGCACCTCTCATATCTTGTTATGTCTCTCTAATGATCTGCAAAAAGCATGAAGTTTTGTTGTCCATTCAGTCTGTCTTGAATCCTTCTCTACATGTCTTACTCATATCTCAACGAGGCTTCATGATACTAAGCCATATCCTTTATACTATCTCTTCATCTCAGCAATCCACAACCTCTGCTATCATGGACTCAAATCCTCTGGAGGTGGTATCAGTGCCTGTGGTGGTGAAAAAACTTCAAGACCATCCAAGTCTTGCTCTCCAATCAATGGGTTGACAAGCTCGTACCCTTAATCAAACCTTGTTGGTGATCCTCCTCCTCTCCATATCCTTCATTCCTCAACTCTTATGCCAACTCCGTTGTTGCTGCTGATATTGTTGCTTGGTCCTCTGCTTCCTTTGCTATCAACTCGGCATCAATTCTATCCCTATCGACTCTCTCTCTCTCATCTTTAAAGTCTTTGTATTCAGTAGGTGATTTCAAAGTTAACATAAAATCTGTATCCATGACTACTTGAGCCTCTATATCGAATTCTTCATCATGTATCAATCTCACTCCTGCTTTCAAGCACATTTGGGTTATAAGGATTGAGAATAAGAACTTGTTGTCTTTATAAGTCATGATTGACTCCCTCAAATTCTTAAATATTATCTCCCAAACGTTGATCCTACCCTTCTTTATAATCTCATAACATAAGCTGCCTTGGGTTTATTTATCTCGCCTTGCTGAGTAGTCTAGTATAACGAAGCAACCAAAAAATGTTGCCATATTAGATATATTTTCCTTACACTCCCATTCTTAATGTGCTTTTGCACACTCTTAGCTCCCATTATCCACCCTTATTGTCCTGGAACAACTAATGCTCTCTCTATGACTCTAAAAGGATATAGGTTATAGAGTCTCTCATATAAATCATTAGGGAAGGTATGTGGTTTACTATTTATGCTTTAATATTCTAACACATAGATGTCGTTGATGTAATTCTCATTAAATAGGACCATCACTCATGTCACCTTAACTAGAACACCTTTATTTGTCAACTTTGCATAGGCATAGAAATTATAAACAATTTTATGCAATCCATAAACCTTATTCTCCCTGTAGTCTTGCGTATAATGCTCCCAACCCCATTACCTAATAAAGTTATTGACTCTCTTATCATACTTTGTCGGTAGGTTTATTCCTCTCTTACATATGAGTTCCTTATTTTTATAGCCACATACCTCTACTTAGCCTCCTTACTAATGTAGAACTTCAACTTGAAAGGCCTTGAGGCATCCTCATTTGGAGCTCTCGAGGATGATGCCTCATTATTATTCGCCCTAACTTCACTAACTTGATCTGTTTGTCTCCTTGTTCTTGCCATTATCTAAAAAAACTCACAAAACACAACAATTCGACAGCAGGTCTTAAAATCACCTATAATCAAAATTTTCATAACAAGGGTCATTGACATGCCAATTAATTCAAAAGGACATACTCTAATCCACAATAAGCCACATTGAGCTCTAAATCCACACAACCTCAAATTCCTATCCAAAAACCTAATTTTCACAATTCATGCAATTTCATCTATAATATCAAAAACTCAAAGCATAACAAACAAAATTGTAAATTTACCTCAATGCTGGACTGCTTTGCAGTGTAGATTACTTCTCTAAACCTATATCAATCAAATCCCTCTCATTTTGCTCATAAACGAAAACCCTATTGCTTTCCCTTTTCAAAATCAATGCCCTAGCTCTCATTTTTTGTGCGAGTTTGCAATGTGACTTCTCATTTCACTCTTGATCACTAGGAACACTATTTGCTCACTTAAAATTGCTCAAATTAAGGTTCTAAAGGAATGTTTTTTTGATTGTTGGTGTATGGACTAGGGTCCAAGTTTGTAAGTCTTTGGTTGAAAGGGTTTTAAAACCCTCTCCTCGACGTTAACGCCATCCCTTATAGGGCACGACGCTGCCACTCTGTAGGCACAACGTTGAGTCATCTGTAAGCATTTTTTTGCTCACATGTTGGCACCATCTTGGCGCTGACTATGTTAGCTCACGATGCAGTGAGTGTGTATACACAAGGCGTCAACCAGTCTATCTCCATAATTTTCAAAATTTTCATTAACTCCCAATGGGCATTCTCCCAACTTTGTGTATTACTACACAAGGCGTCGTGACAGTGTGAAATACCATGTATAGGCAAAAATTTCATAAAAACTTATCCGTGATTTGTCAATTTACCTGATTTTTACCACTCTAACTCCTTTGCTCGTTTATGCCCTTTGTTGAGTTTGTTAAGACTTTTCCATTCTGATGAAAATTCACTAGGTAAATGGTCTTTTCCTATATATTTTGCACATAACTTTGTAAAATTAGAAAACTCCTAAAACTTTTTAATTTTTCTATCTATTAAAAATAAATAACAAAATTTTAAACTGAAATAAAAACCTTTGGGCTGCCTCTTAGTAGCGCTTCTTTTAACACCCTTAGCTCGATGCTTGCACCACGACTATCAAATGATCATCGTGATGTATCAAGTTTACTTTAATGATGTATCCTTGCAAATCTCCTTATATCCTCTAATCCTTTTATGACATGCTACCCTATCCTTTATAATCTATATATAATTTGGTACAACTTGCCATGTCTTTTCAAAAGGGATCATCTTTGTAATTTTCTCATAAATCTCCACAAATATCCCAATTTTCTCACCATTCCATTGATCTAGCAATTCTTGTTGAAATGGTTTCATTAATACAACAAGATCGATTGTCCCTTGCACAAAATTTGTATTGTGTGATCTTAAGTTTTCACTACTTTTGTATTTCATTATTATTTCAAACTTCTCTAGATCAATACCAATATCATGTTGCATAATATCCTCGATATGAGTCTCATCACTAACATGGTCATGTTAATCGTATTTCTCTAAAGTATCGATAAGGTTGCAATCCTTTTGATTTGGCTTCTCGACTTCTTCATATACTTGATGACATGTTTCTTCACTTAGTAACATCTCCTCAACTTGGTTCTCCTTCGACTCAACCACAACCTCCTGTCTTGAATTTACGAATGTTGCAATTTCTTCTAAATCATTTTCCAATTTCTCTACTTCCTCATGCATCTTGAGATCATGCTCGCTTTGCTCAACATTTTTTCTTACTATTTGCTCTAAAGATGTAAGAGACAATTGTTAATCCATCTCTTGATCTTGTTGTGATTGGCAGTTGTCGTGAGAACTCCATGATGGTTGATAGACATTTTGAAAGTGATGGTTGCAAAAGCTTTAGTAATTATGCCATGACTCTTTTCCTTATATGTAACTGCAATGTTTTTGACTTCCATAAATCTTGAAGATGCACATAGGTTATAATATGGTTGTTTATATTTCATCCATGCCAAACCACTTAAAATTGGTTATGCTTGATATGTGGTATAGCTTGAACTGATTCACTTTGATAAACTAACATATAGATTTTATCAAGGATTTCACTGTTTTATTCTTTAACATGATAGTTATACATTCTTCATATCCCTGAGATACCAATCACAAAAGAAAGTAGATCAAATGCAATAGGGTCACTCAAATTTTTTAAAAAAAATTAAAAATTACAAAAAATTAAAATTGTTAACAAGTTTGTAAACTAACTTAATATGGCTATCCTTGGCAATGGCACCAAAGACTTGATCATAACCGCAAGTATAATGGTTCAATTGTAGTAATAATGTGATAACCACAAATTGATTATAGATATCGTCCTCCTGGAAAGATGTATTTAGACATAACTCACTTAGTTGAATTTACTCGATTGTTAAGAAGATCTATTTTTAATTGGATTTTAAACTAAACTACTATATTCTATAAAATAATGTAAATTAACTTGTACTCTAATATTGAGAAGACTCTTAGTTTACAATTTCACCTAGGTAACGAATTACTATGCTTTCATATCTCAACTTCCTTCATCTTCATTTTGTGTGTGCAAAGCTTAATTATAATAGACTGATTTCCTTTATATTAACTTCAACCTACTGTCATAGTGGAAAATATACTAATATGCAAACTAGAACTCCACTTATCGGTGTGAATAATATAAGTCTCAAGCAACATTAAGTTCTAAATCTTTAGACTCATAACCACTTAAGTTGAATATCCGTGCCTCCCTAGTCAATAACTATCTATAGATGTTATATATTTTACGGTTGTACTGTTCATATCTGGTTTAAAAGCTCCAATGACCATGGTAACTCCTAAAACCTCTAATCAAAATTCACATGATCAAGATGTTCAAAGCATTACGTATATAATCAATATAAATTCTAACATTTAAACTTTTAATCATTATAATCCATTCATACTTCCTTTAGCATAGCATTCATATTATAGGATCTATTGATCCCTAAGATAAATAAACTACTCACTCATTATTGAAATCTGCACATAAATCATAATATTCATTACAATCAATTATTAAATAAATTAACTTCAATTAAATCAAAGAAACAATACTGAATAACAACAAGTGGATTCTTCCATGTCTTCTCCTCCAAAACTCTTCTCAATACTTAAATCTATGCTAATCTATTGTAAACTATGATATTGAGTGATTGCATATGTGTTACCCACATTCTAATACCTATTTATACTCATACGACTTATAAGAATACAATTAGAAATGCCAATTAACAATCTAAAATGAACTAGAACTCCAAAACTTTTAATTTTTATTTCTCGACGTTGTTTGTAAGTGATCCACGCAATCTGTGTAAAGCCACAATGCCGCCACAACTTTGACCTTTTGTGTGTAATTTTTCCTCACAATAGGCTGTACTGACCCAGAGTCATGTGTGTTACCCTACAACGTCATCACTGCATCACCTGCACTGCTTCTCAACCTTAGTCTCCAACCCCTCTCCACGCCTTGCCCACGCCTTGCACTCTCTTCCCACGACGTCAATGGTTTTCTCCATAACTTCAAGTGCACTTTTGTTTTTTTCTCCTCATTTCATCATGAAACCACTCTTTTATATATTTTATACCTTTTAAACCTAAAAATATATAAATACCATCAATTAGAGCTCATTATGTGATATTTAATCCAATTATATATATAAACTAACCCTATATATAAGTCTAATAAAACATTTATCAAGGATGAATGATATATCTGGGTCGGTGACCCAAACCTCAGCCAACGATGGAATCCAAAGTTTGCCTTTAAACCTCAAACTCTGATATGTAGATTCAACCCAATCTGGATTACTGCTGTCAATAGGAAAGTCCTTAAACTTCATATACTCCACACCAACTTTTGGAACATTTGATAAAGCTATAGTAATAAATTTGTCAAACAACCATACTCAAAAGTCAATCACCTCTTCCACTCAAAAAATCGTTATCTCAACCTTTTGACCGTATAAATTCAACATTTTTCTGAGTTAATTTAATGATTGGGTGTAGCTATCTTAGAAAAACCTTTCACAAATCTATAATAATAGCCAACCGAACCCAAAAAAACTCATGATCTCAATTACTGTGGTAGTTTCATAGCAGCCAATGATAACCTTAATCTTGGTTGGATCCACTGAGTTTCATTCCGTGCTAACCACATGACCTAAAAACTTCATCTCAGACTGTCATTCTTCTTTTCGCAAAAAAGGACTGGTGCGCCCTATGCTATACACTAGGGTTAATAAACCATTTTTCAACCAACTCCAACAACTAATTTGAAGCAATTCTCTAAGGAGAAATAGATGTAGGTTTTGTGTGAGACACTAATTCGATAATAAAACCAATTTCCCTAGGAGGTGGAACTCCAGGTAAGTCGTCAAAAAAATATTAGGAGATTCACAAACAACTAAAATCTTCTCTAATTTAATCTCAGGTCTAACCTCAGTAATATTGGTTTCAGAAAGAGTTTCCATTTCTTGATTAATGGCTATCATAGCCCTAGTTAGAGGCAACTCAAACGATGTTTAAGTGTAGGTAAACACTGTACAACTCGAAATATAAAAGAACACTATCTCATGGAAACAATCCATGTGCATTATAAGCCATTAGCCAATCTTTCCCTAACGACACATCAAACTCTATAAACTCTAACACACGTAGACCAACTGCCATCTCGTGTCCTAAGATCTTAACAATACATTTCTCACATATAAAATGAGGATACACCTTATTCTCAATATCAAATCCAAAAATTTTTAAATCGATAATTACAACTAGACAGGGATTAATGGAGCTTATTTATGGTTTAGGCCACAAGTCGGGAGCTAAAGGCCGGTGAAATTGACATTTTTAATTAATTTTATTTTTACATGAGGTGTGCCTAGTGTTGTGTATTCTAGACTATGTTATTTTGTGAAATTCAAGTCGATTGAGTAAATTTGATGTTTCGCGGGGGTTTTTCTCGAGATACCAGTCAAGATGGGTGCCGAGATAGTTAAAATATTGACATGAACTATTTTTTCAAATTTTATGACAAATAATTGAATTTAAGTTTAAAAATTTGAGTTTTTGACTTTTAATTGATTTAATAGGCCGACATGGGTCCCACACCTCAATTCTTAGCGTGCGAAACAAGTTTTGCAAGAGTTTTGGAGTGCTTTGATAAATTCTCCAATTTTTGGTCAAAGTGGTGTATTTTTTGGGGTTTAATTCGAACTTGAAATTAAAGAGATAAATACGAAAATAATAGAAAAATACCAAAAGATCAAAAAGGGAAATGAATTTATTAAGTTTAGGATAGGATTAGAAGGGCAATTTGGTCATTTGGTGATCTTCTCCTTTAATTTAAATCGATCAAAGAGGGAGGGACCAAAATTAATACAGTGGAGGTGTTTTTCCTCATCGTCCTCATGACTGGTTTTTCTCATCTTTCCGTCTTTCTTTCTCTCGTCTCTCACACAAATCTTTTCTCTCTCTATTTCTCTTTTTCTTTCTTTCTTTCTTTCTTTCTTTCTCTTTCTCTCTTTCACTATTATGAATCAAACTGAAAAGAAGCTGGAGGTGTTGGGGGCGTTGGTGGTGTAGGTATGTCTTAAATTTCGATTATTAATTTTAAGGACTGATTTTTTTAGTCTTTGGCTTTGAAATCAAATGGCGATAGAGTTGGTTTGGTTGTTCTTGTTGGTTGTGATGAACAGAAGAAGAGGAGGAGGTGAAAAAAATGGAAAAAAAAAACAAACATGAATACAATGATAGAGAGGAACTGTGAGGGAGAAGAAAAAGGTGGGGGAAGAAGAAGAAGTTGCGGAGCGGGGAAGAAAGAAGAGGGGGGAACACGGTGGGGGGCGTGAGCCCCCTTGCCAAACCCCAATGGGGTTGGGCACCCCAAACAATTTTAGGTCTTGTTTGGTCAGGGGTGGAGTTATCTCCCGGGAGATAACTTAATGGGAGTTGGGAACTAATTTTATTTGGTTGCTCAACTTGCTTGCAAGTTATCTCCCAACTTATACCCTAAGGTGTGAGATATCTCCCCACCACCCCCGAGGAAGTAATCTCCCAGGAGTTATGGACACAATTACCCCTCAATAACGACTCATTTATTACCCATCTCTCTCTTATTTGATGGCTATTTATGTCAATTCATATTTTTTATTGTTTAAAAATTTGAAACTTCCTTACAAGTTTAAAGTTGAACCAAACATGAAAATATTAACTCCAAGGAGTTAACTCTTAGGACTTAACTCCAAGGAGATAACTCCCAACTCGCACTGTAAGTTTGCAAAAATGAACCAGACAAGACCTTAAAAAAAATGATGATGAAGAACAGAGACATGTTCATCGTTAGAGGGAGGAAAGAGATGACCCCGTATCGGACCCGGTTCAAGAATAAACCCTTCCCCCCTAATTTTAATTGATAAATATACTATAGTTTTAAAAATAGGAAAAAATAAAAAAAAATCACTAGAGAATTGAGAAAATTCAAAAAATTGAATTTTTGGTCAAATTGATGAAAATTGAGGATTTTATGAAAAATGAGGAGTATGGGATTTTTTTGAAGATTTATACCAGATATTTTTCTCGTAATGCGAGTTACAATACTCGAAAATGTGTAAAATTTGGAAATTATTTGAAAGCCTAGTCTAGGTTAATTTTTTATTCTGAATCATAATTTGGAGTCAAAATTGGGATCCAAACACCCAAGGAGTTGATTTGGAGGAATTTCGAGGGTTTTAGTCGAGATATGCATAATTTAAATATAATAAATTGGAAAATTTATATTTAAGCCTAGAAAATGTAATTCTTGATGCCGAACAATAATCTTGAGTCAAAAATGAAATTTGAGCATCGAAGAATATATTTTGGAAGTATTTTATGGGTTTCGGGATGTGATTCGCTCAATGCTAGTGCAATTAATTGAAAAATAATTGTAAAACTGTTATGGAATCTTACATGACTTGTAAATTAATTGTAAGACTACAATTGGAACCCTATGTGGACTAGTTGATCGACTCGGAGCGCAAGGGAACATTGGTATCACATTTGCAAGGTTAAGTAAATCCCATACTTACCTTTACATTGTATGAGTATTTCTCGAATATAATTGCATGCACGGTTTATCGCTGCATATTTATTGATCATGCATTCACAGACATGAGAGGAAGGAGGACTTTGGGGGTCCCACTGTGTTCATTGGCTATATGTGTAGTACGATGAACATCGTGGTGCTTTATGACTGGGTCACTGATCATTGTAGACATTTGTGTAGGATGAGTTGTTTTTGTGATGCTGGTCAGGATCATACTCCACGGAGAGTCGAGGGTGTGGCTTCTCGAGGGACTTCCTCTTAAACTCATGATTTTTTATTACTATTTACCTACAACTTTTGGAAAGACGTCTTCTGATTGTGGTCGGTCAACAAAATTGAGATTGATTGCATACTTGTATATTTATAATTCCTTGCGATATTATTATTATTTTTTAAATTCTTGGAATACAATGCATTTGATTATTACAGAGGTATTAGATAGTGTAGGATTTACTTATCTGACATTATTGAGTTTCTATAATTGGGTAACGATAGGTGCGAGAAACGACAAAGGAAAAGGAAAGCTGTCAGATTGTCCGTGACTTGATAGTTCCTTTATCTTTTTGTGTGTATTTTTTTTAAATGTATATATATTGTATAAATGGGCTTTCGTCGTGTGTCAATAGAATATCCTTTGGAATGGTTGGAACGATTTTGAGATGAATTAAGATAATTGTGAAGTGAAGGTAATGTGAGTTTAAGGTTTTGATCTTTAAAATTAAATTAGAATGATAATATATTTAGTTAAGGCAATATATATTGTTATGGGTGGATTGTGAGTCCTTCGGCATTTCCACCCAAGCTGAGCAGGTTTTGTTGAAAACTTTTAAAGGCCGGGATTTTTCGTTGTAGGCTTAGAAACATTGGAGGTGTTGTCGAAAAATTTTTACGAATTTTTAAGGATAATGTAACTAATCTAAATGAATTTTGTGGATTATATAGTTAATTTTTATGGAACTTTGAGGTTTAAGATTCATTTTAAAATCCTTTGTGGTTGATAATAGTTTATATTTGATGATTAAAAAATCTTAATCTCAATTATTTATTGATGTTGAGGTTAAGGCTGCTAAATTTTGAAGGGGTTAAGGTAATCTAGGTCGATCAGATATCTTAATTAGTTGGGGTCTAACAATGTTGGTATCAGAGCCTTAGATTCTACAGGAATCTTGTTGATTGAGGTTTAATGCGTGATTAATTAGGAAGTAACGTGATGGAACGGTGATCCGGGGAGATTTTCCATAGCACGCATGGACTTACACGTGTCACCATGGAGAAAGCAAGGGAGATGAGGTGGCTGGTCAATAACAGAAAGTAGAAGAATCTGCAGCAACGTGCCGAACTAGCAGCAGAGGAGAAAAATAAGGCTCAAGAATTGGTCTTTCTTTATTAGAACTTAGTGAGGTCTTTATATAAATAATGAATGAAAAGAATGGGGGGAGGGGGATTGTAATGGAGAAAACATTATTGTAGGAATAAAAGAAGTCCATTATTCTAATATTTTCATTGGTTCCATTTCTTCTCTGTTTTGAATATTTTTGCAAGAAAGAATTGGATCAAGTTTGGTATCGAGACAGCTTTGTTTCATCGCGGCGGCGAGCGAATGGTGTTAACCAAGTTTGGGTATCGTGCATCTGGTGAACCTCTCTCCATCCTTCAAGCACATCGAAGGCCGGTACACAAAAAGTAGATTCAATGTCTGTGAAGAAGAACATTCACCTAAGACAACCGATCTCTCGAAAAGGTAGATCGATTGGCTGCCCAATTATAGACTCGTGCTAAATTGGATACAACAAAACCAGCCAAGTTCTTCTTTGACCCCACGAAGCGAAACCTTAATAGTGACCTCACTCCTCCACGAGCTCACTTGACGGGAGATAAAGAAAAGGCCCTATTGTAAAGGAAGATGAAGGTTACAACAATGCTCATATGTTCACGAAAGCGTACATCGACCATTCAAGGTCGAAGCCGAGAATTGATATTCCTACCTTCGACGGCACCATAGATCTTTGAGAAACTTGATGCTTGTGTGGATCAGTTAGAAACCTATTTTAAACTTTATGGATTTAACAGCAATGAGAAGGTGGCATTTGCTCGATTGAAGCTTACTAGCTACGCATTAGCTTGGTGGAATGCATACTTAAAGGCGAACGATGGGAAGGTAATAACTTGGGACACTTTTGTTAATCTACCGCAACAAGAGTTTTATCCTATGGGTTATGCACATGATAGATGGACACGGTGGCACAATCTAAGGCAACGACATAATCGATCGGTGCAAGAATACACCACAAATTCGCGCGAACAATGCGTAACGTTGGGAATTCATCTTGAAAATCAAGATATTTTCACCAAATTTGTAGCAGGTTTGCATCGACAAATTCAAAATGAGCTTCGCTATATCAGTCACTAACATTTCAATTGCTAGCGACATTGCAATGGTCGTTGAACGAAAAACAAGCCAGGTGGACAACGACCGACAGACCCTGTAAAGGAGAAGGACGACAACAGTTCCACTTCAAAAAAAAATGATACAAAGGGTAACTCATCTGCTTCTAGTAAAACAACTAAGTATTGTGAGCATTACAAAATTGCAGGTCATGATAAAGGAAAATGTTGGAAGCTATATCCAGAGCTTTTTCCAGAAAAATGGAAGAAAGATGATCGAGGAAAGAGAACCATGATAGCGACAACAACTCCTCAAGACACCATAGAGCTCGGGCAAGTGAGAGAAGCGGACAAGAGTTTATCTTTGATGGCAATGCCGAAGGAGATAACCTTGAGCCCACAAAACTTGCCTGATGCAAAAGAGGAATTGTTCACGTTGCGCATTCAAGTGAAGCAGAAATCGAAAAATCTATTATTGATACCTAAGCCAAAAGAACTGATTTCAAAGCAAGCTTGGTGCGAAATTGGGACTAGAGACCACGCCGCACCCACGTCCATACCCGCTAGGCTGGATTCAAAAAAACGTGGAGCTCAAAATAGATCGCCAGTGCAAATTCCGTTTTGCCATCACTAACCAGTACATTGACGAGATTACTTGTGAAGTGGTTCTTATTGACATTTGTCAGGTGATTTTTGGCAGTCCCTACCTATGGGAGAGAGATGCTATCTACTTCAGGCGTGCTCAAAAATACCAATTTGAAAAGGAAGGAAAAAAATTCATTATCAACTCGCTTTCGGAAACCTCAAGAGATTCAAAAGTGATCGCTTGCCAAGCCCGAAGAATGGTTAACGCCTCCAACAAATTTGTGGTTATGTTGATTCGACCAAATAGAAATTAACACACAAGCTTCAATTGTCACTCTTACTTGCGGAGAAATGAAGGGCCAAATAGCAGCCTTGATCAGGGAGTATGACCATCTTTTTACAGTTGTTGGTGGACTTCCACCAAATAGAGCAGTGGAGCATGAAATCCAACTCCTTGCAGATGCAACACTACCCAACCTGAGCATGTATCGCAACTCAATACTGGAGAATGAATAAATCAAGCAGCAAGTGGCTGAGCTAATGGAGGCAGGTGTCATAAAACCTAGTAACTCTCCTTGTGGATCCCCTATTATTTTAGTACCAAAAAAAGATGGAGGATGGCGTATGTGCATTGATTTTCGGGCTCTCAATAAAATTACTGTGAAGAATCGCTATCCTCTACAGCGAATTTATGATCTGCTAGACCAGTTACGCCACGCCACAGTCTTCACCAAGCTCGACCTCAAATCTGGCTATCACTAGGTTAGGATTCGCGAAGATGACACATGGAAGCTTTCAAAATAAGTCAAGGGTTATTCGAATGGCTCGTCATGCCGTTTGGCTTATGCAACGCCCCGGCAACATTCATGCGGTTGATGAATGACATTCTTCGGCCATTTCTTGATAATTTTGTGATTGTTTATCTTGATGATATCCTCATTTACAGTGAATCCTGGGAAGCCCATCTGATTCATGTCCGCCAAGTTTTTGATGTGTTGTCTCAACATCAACTGCACCTCAACAAAAAGAAATGTGAGTTTGGGGAAACTTCCTTGATTTATTTGGGGTTTATTGTTGGAGCAGGAGAATTGCGGGTTGACTCCACGAAAGTGTAAACTATTACTTGATTGGCCTCGACCACGCTCGGTGACGTGTCCGTAGCTTCATGGGGGCTTGCCAATATCTTCGAAAATTTATTCGAAATTTCTCTATCGTTCTTTGGTCCACTTCATTCCTTGACAAGAGCCAATCAATCTTTTGCTTGGACAAAAGAGCATGAGAATGCTTTCAATATCCTAAAGAAAAAGATTAGTGAGGCGCAGTGTTGGCACTACCAAATCTGCAGAAACCTTTCGAACTTGAAGCAGATGCCTCAGAATACGCTATGGGAGCAGTGTTGATGCAAGAGGGAAGGCCTGTAGCTTATCATTCAGAGATGTTCCAAGGGGCGACACGAAACTATCCTACATATGATAAAGAGCTCATGGCTCTTTATTTGGCTGTAAAACATTGGCGGGTCTATCTCCTTGGGAAGGAAACAATAGTCCACACGGATCACCAACCACTATAATATTTGCAGACGCAAACCCGCTTACAGCAAGCACGTCACATGAAGTGGATGGCTTATCTACAACAATTCCATTTGGTGATTAAGTACAAGAAGGGAGCCCTCAACAAACTTGCTGCAATGTTGTCTCGGCCGTCGGTAGCAGCTCTTTGTTTGTCTGTGTTTATGCAGGTTCAACCGATTATTAAAGAAGCATATGTTGATTGGTATGAAGCAGACCCAGACTTCAAAAAGGTGCTGTTAGAAATTCAACAAGGCAGGCCCTCTGGATATGAGTTGCGGAATGGTCTTCTTTACAAAGGAACACTCATTTGTATACCACAAGCCGATCAACGACTAAAATACATACGAGAGGCTCACACATCAAAGATTGTTGACCATTTTGGAGTAACCAAAACATTTCAAAATTTGCTTCGCTATGTATTTTGGCCTCGGATGCAACAAGACGTGGCACGTTTTGTCAAATGATGCATGCTATGTAATATTTCGAAGCCGACCAATCGAAAAGTGGGGGTTGTATACGCCTTTGCCGGTACCAACCCGGCCTTGGGAAAGCATATCAATAGATTTTTTGGGTGGTCTGCCGACGACTCGAAGAGGACATGATTACCTCTTTGTGGTAGTTGATAGATTCTCAAAAATGGTGGTCCTTATGCCTTGTAAGAAGACAATCACTGGAGCTGAAGCGGCTCGCTTGTTCTTTACTAATGTTTGGAAGATTTTTGGGCTTCCTAGTTCAATCATCTCAGATCGTGATAGCAGATTTTTGTCCAAGTTCTGGTGCACTCTATGGGAGCTAATGGATACAAAGTTGAAACAAAGCACCGCCTTTCACCCCCAAACTGATTGGCAAACAGAGGTGGTCAACAGGATAGTCATTCATCTTCTCCGAGGGTATAATTCTAAACACCCGAAGACTTGGGATGAGAGCATTCCTTTTCTGCAATTTGCTATAAACCACACCACACATAGCTCCACCGGCAAGGCTCCTTCAGAAGTGTGTTTAGGCTTTCTTCCACAAAGCCCATTTGATATGGAATTCACAGTATAGTCTACATTACAACTAGGGAGAGATGATGGAGATATAGTTCGCGCCCGCAAATTTGTGGAGCAAATTCGGAAGGTGCATGAAGAAGTGGAAAAACAGTTGTTGAAAGCCCAGCAACGATATAAAGAGCGCCATGACCGACACCGAGTAAAAAATTTCCAAGAGGGAGACATGGTATGGCTGCATTTGGGTAAGGATCGAATTAAAGGCGAAGGAAAAAAACTAAAACCGATTCGCTATGGTCCTTTCAAAATCACCCATAAGATTGGAGACAATGCTTGTCAATTGGAGCTGCCAGCATACATGGAGATGTACTCAGTGGTGAATGTAGACAAACTGAAGTTGTTTGAGCCTTCAATGCTTGACGAGAAGCCTCAGGAGGTGTTGCCAAAAATAGAAGAGATAGTAATGGGTGAGGAAAGTATCTTGAAGGAAGACACTATTGTGGAAAAGAAAACAACTACCACCCGTCGAGGAACTTTGGAAACCTTCAGGGATCGGCCGCAAAGGACGGCGTCCAAGCTCGCAAAATGGTATTCAAGAGACGATGGTCGCGCTCGGTTCCCAAACCTCCACCTTTAAAAAACACTAGCAGAACTAGTTGTCCTAAAAAGGGGAGTCATGATCCGGGGAGATTTTCCATAGAACGCATGGACTTACACGTGTCACCATGGAGAAAGCAAGGGAGATGAGGTGGCTGGTCAATAACAGAAAGTAGAAGAATCTGCAAGAACGTGCCGAACTAGCAAAGAGAGGAGAAAAATAAGGTCAAGAATTGGTCTTTCTTTATTAGAACTTAGTGAGGTCTTTATATAAATAATGAATGAAAAGAATGGGGGGAGGGGGATTGTAATGGAGAAAACATTATTGTAGGAATAAAAGAAATCCATTATTCTAATATTTTCTTTGGTTCCATTTCTTCTCTGTTTTGAATATTTTTGCAAGAAAGAATTGGATCAAACGGGGTTAAAAAGTCTTAAAACATTATGAAATGTGTTATTTGTGTTCTATATTATTGAGATATCGATGGATATAGTTATGCTAAACCGCTCTTTTTGCAATTTTTGTTGCAGAATATAATGAGTGGACAACAAGAGCCGGGTCAAAGATATACCGAGGACAATAGGGATCCACTACGTGTAGATTCAAATGTGTTTCAAATCCTAGCAGGGCAAATGTCAGATTTTTTGAATATCTTACGAGCACAGGGGCCAGCCCAGGCACCTATAGTTTGTGTTGCTCAAAAAGTTCCTATTGCTACCCCAATCGCTCACAAGGAGTAGGCTACCTCTGCAATTCGTCCCGGAGATGAACCAGTTGTTGCAGTTCTGGTTAGGGCAAATCAAACCACTATTAGTGAAATGTCAAAGGAGGAAAGACAAAGTATAAAGTTTATGAAGTACGGCCATATGTACTTCTAAGGTGAATTAGACTTGAGAACTGTTGAGACTTGGGTTCCCAATCATAAGACACTTCATAAAATGTTGAATACTAACGAACATTGGAGAGTTTCGATATCTTCATACTATCTACAGGCCAATGCTGAGATTTGGTAGAGATCTCTTTATTAGGGCATCTAATATTTGAGACTTGGGTTGACTTTCTCGAGGAGTTCACTGAGTAGTACTTTGATGAGATTTTAGTTTTGCAAAAGAAATTAGAGTTTGATCATCTAGTTCTGGGAGATATGTCGTTGGCTCAATACAATGCCCAGTTTAATTATCTTTTGAGGTTTTTTGGGGAGTTGATAATGACAGAGAAGGAAAAGATGCACAAATATATGTATAGGTTGCAAGAAGAACTTGGTACCGCTATATCGGTAACTAAGCCGAACACTCTACGAGTGGTTCGAGATAGAGCTAGAGCTTATGTGCTACACAAACCTTTTAACTTGAATCACGACGATATTAGGGTGTTGTAAAGTCAGGACAATGCTCAAGTCTCGAGGGTAAAAAAAGATTTCTAGCAAGGTTTGACTCGAGTTTCCAAAAGAAAGGGAAGAATAGAGAATCACTATTTAAACTAACGACACTTGTGGTTCCATCATATGTGCATCGTAATCGTTTTCCAAGCACAGCTAGTAGACCCTCGAAGTTGACACATACTGGGTTAGGAAGGACATTATCACATTCTTTTCAGCTTGAGGTTTGAAGTGGTACATTTCAATCACAGAGGAGTGGAGGTAAGGGTCGAGGATCTAAGGGACAGCTATGAGTCATAGACCGACGGCTAGCCAAGAATCATTTGTAGTTAGAAAACCTTCAGTTACATGTTTTGGGTATGGGAAACAATGTCACATCATCTGGGATTGTCCTCTGAATTTGAGTACAGTTATGTGTTTTGGATGTGGAAAGAAACGACATTAAAAAAGAGCATATACAGAACTTTTGGGAGCATCCTCTAGTGTGTCATAACCTCAACAACAAATTAAGGAACATGTTCAGGTGGTGACTAAACCAAATTCAGATGCAAATCAAAATTTTATTAAAGGTACCACTTAATTTTTTGGTCGACCTATAAATGTTTTAATTGATTTTGGATCAATTATTTGTTTATATGTGCTTGTATGATAATTGAGTTACAGCAAAACTCCAATGCGAGTGCCTATTCATTTTGTCCTTAGCATAATTAGAGATAATGTGCATCCTCACTCTATGTGTGAGAAACGTATTGTTGAGATCTCTAGATACGAGATGGTCGCTGGTTTATGTGTGTTGGAGTTTATAGAGTTTGATGTGTTGGTAGGAAGGGATTATGGATTGTTTCCATAATACGATATTCTTTTATATTTCGGGTTGTACAATGTTTACTTACATTGGAACATCATTTGAGTTGCCTCTGAATACGGAAAGGATAGGCACTGATCAAGAAATGGAAATTCTTGTCGGAATCATTGTACTGAGGTTAGACTCGAGATTAAACTAGAGGAAATTTAGTTGTTTGTGTGTTTCTTTTGTCTAAGATGAAATTTATGGGTTTAGCTGGCTATTACTGTAGATGTATGAAAGATTTTTCTAATATAGCTTTACCAATCACTATATTAACTCAAAAAATGTAGAGTTCATATGATCAAAAGTATGAGATAATGCATTTTGGGAATGGAAGAAAAGATTGACTTGTGAGTATGGTTTGCTTGAAAAAATCATCGTGATTACTTTATTGAAAGTTTCGGCAATTTGATGTGAAGTATATGAAGTTCAAAAAGTTTGCACTTGACAACAATAATCTAGATTGAGCTGAGTCAGCATATCAGAGTTTGAGGTTTAGAGGCAAACTGTGTTTCGATTGGTGATTGAGGTTCGCGATGAGATATTGAGAGAATCTCATCGGTTTAGATATAACATTCATCTTGGCAGGACCAAAACATATCATGATAGGGAGCAATTGTATTAGTGGCCAGGGATGAAAATTGATGTAGATGATTATGTAAGGAGACCTGAGATTCGATAACAGGTTAAGACCGATTGGCGTAAACCTGGAGGTATGTTGCGATAAATTTTATTACTCATCCGCCTACTTCACGGAGAAAACATGATGCAATTTGGATTATTGTTGATGGACGGACGATGTCTCCTCATTTTCTTCCTATGTCACTTTTCGATACCTTTACACATTTGAGCTTATGTGAGGAAAGGTGGTTCGCTCGTTAGAAGTGTAATTGATGATAGTTTCTGATCTTGATGCTCTATACACATCGGGGTTGTGGTAGGGCGTACAAGATTTGTTCAACACACAGTTTTATTTCAGTACTATATGAAACCACACCCAAGAGGGGGGTGAATTGGGTGTATCGAGAAGTTATCGCATTTTTAAAATAATTCAACAATAATGATGTTATATGGTCACTCAAACGCAAGTATGAATGCAATGCAAGATGAAGGGGATAGAAGAGATGGAAAGAGACACGCGATTTATAGTGGTTCGATCCAATGATCTACATCCACTACCTAACCTCCCCAGTTAGGATTTTCAAACCCCTACTTATATTGTCAATAAGTTTTACAACCTAAACGTACAAGCCTATAATGTCTAATAACAAATTAGGACTTCCTACCTAGCCGCAACTAGGGTTTATGCCTAGCCTCAACTAGGTCTTCCCTTCGACTTAGATCCCACTAAGTCTTACAGTCATCCAATTACAAAGAATAGATGAAAATAATCAAATTTGCTTTACAAATTAAAGCGACACCAAATTCAAATACAAGCAAGCCTCCTAGAGCTTAACCACTCTAATGCATGCAAGTATGAGAACAAATGAGAAATGCAAGTATATCACTGATTATGAGCAAATCTCAAATATGAAACTGTTTCAAACGAATAGATTATAACAAATCCGGTTTCAAATCCAAAGAATATGAAGTTTGATAAAAATCAAGTTTAAGTGCAAAGACAAATGTGTTCAAGAACACAACAAATGATTTCCACAAGTCAATCACACAAAAATATGAAATTTAAGCAAAAGAAAAGCTAAGAAATCGGACTTTCTTACAACCCCGAGTGAGTGATTTGAAAAATTATTATGGAGCGGATGTTGTAAGATTTAGAACACCTCAATAACGCTGGTTTCGAGAGTGATTCAATTGCCTCGAAAGATTACAAGTGATAGCATACAAAAATTCGAGCTTCTTCTTTGAAAATAATGAGCACAATGGGGTTTTTTTGCTTGACAAGACAATAGAATGTTCTAGGTGGTTTGAGAATATTCTACATTCCTTTTTAACAGCTTTTTACTATTCTAGAGATCAAAGGGCTCAGATTTGATCATATATTCCAATTAAAGTGTGATTTTCAACTTTATAAAAAAACTCTCAGAAAGGCAATTAGCGAGCTAATATTAGGACCTAGCGCGCTAATCCTCTAAGCTAGCGTGCTAAAGCTGAAAATTAGTGCGCTAACTCCGTAATTAGCATGCCAATATCACTATTAGCGCGCTAACTATCAGGGGCCTCAAAATAAATATTTTTAGCCCTAGAGTTAGCAACCCCTTATCGCATCCGGGACCCTACCAAACCTCTTATAACATGTTATACATGTTTGTTAAGGGTTGTAGAACATGTTTAGGTGGTACGGATGTTTTTACAACCAAAAATGGAAAATCCCGGTTTCATGACTTAGATAGGGGCTTTTATGTAAAAACGTAGTTTCTTTTCAAAAACCATTCAAAACAAGTTTTTCATTTTCGAAAACTTCAACAATGGTTTTTAAAGTACAATATGAATATAAAAATATGGTTTCACATAGTTTGAACTTATAGGACCGATTCAAGTGGTGAGTTTAATTTAAAACTCCAAATTATCACTTGAAATTTGAAAAGCGATTTGAAAAACATGATATGCTTGAACTAATGCATTAGGATGGGTAAATTAATTTGTGTACCTTACATCAATGTTACAACATGTAATATGATCTTTCGTCTTCGTTTCCTCGTGTGGACCGAATCTTGAACTTGTATGGCTTGAACACTTGAGATGTGATATTCTACAAACTTTGACTAACCAAAACATACTTGATAAACTTATTTGTATACTTTCACTTTGTTTGTTTCCATCAAAATGCTGGGTGGAGTAAAAGTGACCAACCACTTTGTCCAACAATCTCGCCTTTTTTGATGATAACAAACAATGTGAACTTGAAAATCAAAAATGGAATTCATGAGTATTCATGTCCATAATGCAATCTCAAACAATCTCAAGTTCAACGCATACATTTCTCCCCCTTTTGATAACATCAAAAAATGGGCCAAGCTCCTTTTCATAATAAGCATAACAGAAATGGAGCCACGTATATAACAACAACACAATGGGTGGAAGGCTCCCCCTCACTACATGCATATTACGAGACATAAATAGGTATATCAATGAAATTCATTCACATGCAACCAATATAGAGCAATGAACAAAAGCATAACAGTAACTCAAAGATACGCAAAAAAAATTTTCATGATATTAAATGCTGAAAATGAACATTAACATAGTTGTGGCCTAAGTAGTTGAGTCTACAACATAGCAAATGTACATCAAAACACTAAAGACTAGCATAGATGAGCCTAGTGCTCCCCCTAACAATGCTATGCCTAGATAATCCTCCTAATGAGACGATGTGTAATGCGCAGAACCGGAGGAAGGGTCATCTCGCGCCGGCCTGGCTGGCGGTAGATGGCCCTCAATGCGATGAATTCGATCACCCTAACGCCCAAGGTGGGTGTCGATGGCTGTGAAGGTCTAGATCATGTACTTTTGCATATAACCCAACTGCGGAGAGGTGCGCCATCGATGGAGATATCTCGAGAGGAGGGGCAACACCATAAAACATCGAATAGTGTGGAGGTTGTTGCTGCTTCTACAACTTCTTTGTGACTACTGTTGTTGAGGTAGTGGAGCTGCAAAGTCCTGGTAAACCTCATCATCACCATCATCACCATGAGGGAATGAAAACTTATAGTCCATGAGTGTCTCGCATTAAAAGCAACTGCAGGATCAGTGGGAAGTGGAGACTCGTATCCCTCGTAGTGCTGACCATCTGGGATATCTCCCTCTCGAATCTATCTCTGAGTCTGACGAATATATCGATATTTCATGGCCTTCAGAGTGGCCATGTCAATCGTGTCATAGGCAGAGGGTGAACGACCACCTAAACTGAGATCCACCTAGGCCGACTCCAGATAAGAAGTGATGATGTGGGCGTATGGGAGATGATGACCGGAGCTACACGTGCTATCCATGTAGCTGATGATAAGGTGGATCAAGCTAAAAGGGATCTCATGAAGTAGGTACTCGAGGTCAAACATGTCATGTAAAGTGGCGTAGTTCTTACTACCGCCACTTGCAAGAATAACCTTGTGTAAAACTTTGTGAACTAGGTGAGGCACAAGCTTGAAGGTAGTGTCAATGACTCCAGATGGAGATATGGTGAGTCCCATGTCAGACCGTGTGAAAAAGTTTAGCACCTCAAGCTGATTAAACAGCCAACCAAGAAACTTACACCTAACGATAGTTGTGGGAGGGTGCAAAGGAAGGTCAAATTGTTAAGCAAGGGTCTCCTGTGTAATCTTGATAGACCAACCACCTACAAATGACTGAATGACAAAGGTATTCGCCGTGACAAGATTGGAAGAAAAGACTCTAACTAATGGTGGATTATAGTCATCCTTATACTAACTAAAGGTAACCCACCCTGATTTGGAGAGGACCTCTCGTATTGGGAGATGAGCCTTATCGAAAACGCGAGATTGACAACGACAGGCTTAAGGATTTTGGCATTCGTAAGCCTTGGGCTGACTAACTCTTAAATGGACTTAGCCAGGTGTAGGGATTTGGACCGACCCTCTTTTTAAAGGGCATTGGCCAAGACAGTGCCCGAGGTGTCACTACAGTGACTAGAAGACCTAGTCTAACGACGGGATGATGATTAGGAGGAGGTGTGGGACGGTGCTGATGAATGGGCGGACTCTGACTCGCTACTAAACGATGAAGACTCGATAACACGATGCATGGGGGGACGACGGAGGACGACGCAGGGCGAGACGGGCAGCAGGCGTTTAGTGGAACGGGCGGAGGTTCGACGGGTCGACATGTGTACAAACTCAAGGATGGAGACAACAATGGTGGTTCAATCATAGGGCTAGGAAGTAAAAACACCTATATTGACAAAGAAAATAATGGAGTTTACCTAGGGATAATGGGAGAGTCGGTTGAGTGGATGAAGACCCAAGAGGAAAGGAGTGGTGTGTGAAAAATAAGAATTTAGGGTAAAAATAGTTATATACTGGTCCTGACCGAACGACATTAGCGCACTAATGATAGAATCGTCGTGTCAATGATGCGGATAAGTGATCTAATCCATGGATGATTAGCGCGCTAGGCCCTTGAATTAGCACGCTAATTAGAGACAATTAGCGTGCTAATTAGCAGACCTAGAGCGCTCGTTGCTCTCTGGAATTTGAAATTAATTTTTTTGTGTTTTTGATGGATAACTTCGATTCACCTCATACTTCATGGACACTTCACTAACAACATATAAAAAGGATTGGAACAACTAAAACATGTTTAGAAGGTTCGATTCACGAAACATGCCTAATTCACGCTGAATCTTAGAAAATTGGTCTCTAGGCAATGGCTTGGTGAAGATATCAGCTAGTTGATCCTCTATGGGCACGTGGATTAGTTTAACATCGCCCTTTTGGATGTGATCGTGAAGAAAATAGTGCCTAATCTCAATGTGTTTGGTGCAGGAGTGTAACACAATATTTTTGATATGTTGATTGCACTTGTGTTATCAAAATAAATTTCAGCACAACCCACTTGGATTTGTTAAACCTCAAGTTGTTGTTTCATGTACAAGACTTGAGCACAACAACTTCCGGCAGACACATACTTGTCTTCGGCCGTAAACAAAGCAACGAAATTTTACTTTTTGCTAAACCATGATATAAGTGAATTTCCTAGCAAATGACAAAACTCGGAAGTGTTTTTCCTATCAACTAGACTCCCCGCATAGTCAGAATCAACAAAGCTTCAAAGTTTGAAACTCTTGGCTTTGTTGAATCACAATCCCAAATCTTATGTCCCACTAAGATAACGAAATATATGCTTGGCACATTTCAATTGAGATTCCTAGGTTCGGATTAAAATCTAGCACATAAACACACACAAAACATAATATCGTGCCTACTAGCAGTCAAGTATAGGAGACTACCAATCATGCCACGGTAAAGTTTAGGATTTATGGATTTTCCTAGTTGGTCTTTGTCCATTTTGACGGTGGAACTACTAGGAGTGTCACAAGCTTTCAAATTTTCAAATTTGAATTTCTTTAGCATGTCTTCACTTACTTCGCTTGGTTTATGAAAATGCCATGTTTGGATTGCTTAAATTGCAAGCCCAGGAAGTATGTTAGTTCACCCATCATGCTCATTTCAAATTTATTGGTCATCAATGATGAGAATTCATCACATAAGCATGTATTGGATGACCCAAAGATAATATCATCAATGTAAATTTGAACAAGTAGCATGTCACGTTTTTAATCAAAATGAACAAAGTAGGATCTAGCGTTCCTTTCTTGAACCCTTTGTCAAGTAGAATGCACTAAGTCTGTCATACTAAGATCTAGGAGCTTATCTCAATCCATACAAGGACTTTTGAAGATGATAGACATAACTTGGATGATCATGGTCTTCAAAACTCGGTGGTTGTTCTACATATACCTCTTCATTGATGAAGCCATTTAAGAATGCACTTTTAACGTCCATTTGGTATAGTAGAAACCCGTTGTAGCAAGCATAAGCAAGCAACATCCGATTTGCTTCTAGTCTTGCTACCAGTGTAAATGCCTCCTCGTAGTCAATTCCTTCCTTTTTATTATAGTCTTGTGCAACCAATCTAGCCTTGTTCCTTAGAATCTCACCCTTCTCATTTTTTTTGTTTCTAAAGACCCATTTGGTGCCTATGATAGTATGGTCTTTAGGTATAGGTACTGGTGTCCATACCTTATTCCTAACAAAATGACCTAGTTCCTCTTGCGTAGCCATGATCCAAAACTCATCACCTAAGACATCATCTATCTTGGTGGGCTCTGTTTGTGATAAAAAAGCTATGTGTCCCTCATCTCAGTGGGATGATGACCTAGTGGTTATTCCTTTGTTTGGATCACCTATAATTTGTTGGGAAGGATGGCCAATAAGAACTCTTGAGTTCTTAGGTGCACTAGGTTTGGGTTCCACTCTCACCTCAACCTCTTGACTATTGGATGTTTGGCCTTGGGTGACATCATCATCATCATCATCGTCAATTCTCGATTTTTCCAAGGTATGCATCATTTTCACATTGGGATCTACATTATCAAATTTGACATGAATAGACTCCTCTATGGTTTTGGTTAATTTATTGAACACCCTATATGCTTTGCTATGCATGGAGTAGCCTAGAAAAGTGCACACATTTGACTTTGGGTCGAATTTGTCCAAATGATCCTTATCATTTAGAACATAGCAAGTGCAACTGAACACCTTGAAGTAACTTATGTAGGGCTTTTGGGCTTTCCAAAGATCATAAGGAGTCATTTTCACTTGCTTTCGAACATTTACCCTATTGAGAACATAGCACACCATGTTAATGGCTACGACCCAAAAGTGCTTAGCTATGTTGTAGTAATTTGGCATAGTCCTACACATCTCTTGGAGGGTTCTATTCTTTCTTTCTACAACTCCATTTTGTTGTGGTGTCGTAGGAGAAGATATTGTTTAGCACAAAACTCCTCTAAGTTCCTATTGACAAACTCACCACCCCGATCACTCCTAATGATGGTAATTTTATACCCTTTCTCATTCTCAACCAAAGCACAAAAATTCACATACACATGAAACACTTCATGCTTATGAGCTAGAAAACAAACCCATGTATACCTAGTAAAGTCATCAACAATGATAAAGCAATATGATTTACCCCCTAGAATTTGTGTTTGGGTGGGTCCAAACAAATCCATATGGATAAGTTCCGATGCTTTAGTCACATCACTTGTTACTTTCGTCTTAAATGACAATTTCACCTGCTTACCAAGGATACAAGGTTCACATTCCTTGTCTTTCTTATAAGTGCATTTAAGTAGACTTGACAAGATCATGCTTGGTCAATTTGGACAAGTTTTCCATGCTAGAATGTCCTAGTCTACAGTGCCACAACCATGCATCACATTCACTTTGAGCACTCAAAAATGAAACATTTTGCATATGCATCTCATAAAAGTTAATGGCATAGACATTCTTATCTCTATATGCAACAAATAGAGTTTCATGCTTCTCATTCCTAATAACACATTTTGATAATTCAAACATGACATGAAATCCTTTGTCACACAATTGACTAATGCTAAGCAAGTTATGTTTCAAACAATCAACAAGATAAACATTTAAAATGGAAAGTAAATCGTTACCAACGATTCTAAGGCCTATAACCTTTCCTTTGTTATTGTCCTCAAATGTGACCTTTCCACCATCATGCCATTTTAATTCAATGAATTGATGTGCGTCTCCAGTCATGTGTCTTGGGCACCTACTATCCAAGTACCATGGGGTGCTCTTCCTACACAATGGGAAAAACACTAGATTTTGGTACCTAAACACCTTTAGGTCCGAGAAAGTATCATAAACATTCTTAACTACCAATGCTAATATACACATTTTGGCCTTTTGTATGGCACATTTCCCAACCGCATGAGACCTATTGCATTTTTAACATCTACGTGCATCATCTAGCAATTTCTTGTAACTCAACAAGTCACTCCATAGCCTATGCCTCTCTTGTTGAGTGCTCATCGGTGTGCTCCCAACATCATGTCAAACATCTCTCTACCATTGGTGAACTTGTGCACTATACTAGTCAAGTCCTCTACTTCCTTGACTAAAGCATTTCTCTCCTTTATGACTTCATTCAAGTCGCTTTGGAGATCATTAATGGTCTCGTTTTGTGACTCAATCTCATTAATTGCTATGGTCAAGTTTTTTTTTAGTTGTTTGGTCTTTTTGACCTCATTTTCCAGCTCTTTCTTGAGCTCATCAACATTAGGAACATCATCCAAATCATCAACATCATCAAAATTGAAATCGTTAAAGTTTACCTCACTTTGTGCCAGGAGACAAAGTATTGCTTTCTCACTTTCTGATTCGGATTCAGAACTTGATGAAGATGAAACATCCCATGTCACCATTAAGCTCTTCTTGCCTTCCTTCCTTACCAACACCTTCTTGGGCTTGCGTTCCGCCTTGATGCGGCCCGGTTTGCCACACCCAAAGCATATGGTCTCACTTGACTTTCCTCCCTTCCTTCCACTCTTGAACTTCTTCTTGTACTTGTCTCGCTTGTATATAGCCTTGTTGAGCTTTCTTGAGAGCATGGTTACTTCCTCCTCAAGATCATTGTCATCACTAGATTTCTCATCTTCAATGATCTCAACTAATAGAGCTAGTGGGCTATTTGCCTTCAAAGAAATCTGTTTTCTTAAACTCTTAGTACCCCCACTTAATGCTTCCAATCTAGCTCGGTCCTTTAATTCAAATTCATGGACCGTTAACTCTCCACATAAGGCATCAAAAGTGTAGTCTCCAAAATTTTGTGCCGATTGGATTGCATACTTCTTGGCATCCCATTCCTTAGGTAAGCCTTTAAGGAATTTGTACACCGAAGTCCCTTGATCATAGTTCTTTCCAAAATTCTTGATCCCATTCAAGAGCCTAGTGAACCGAGTGATGGCGGTGGCTATGTCTTCATCGGAGCCAACTCAAAAAGTCTCATAGTAGTCCTCAAGGATTCTCAACTTTGTCTTCTTCACTTGAAGTGTACCTTCATAGTTTACCATAACCTTCTTTCACACTTCCTTGGCCGTTTGACAAGCACTAACTCGGTTGAATTCATTCTCACTCAGCGCGCAAAACAAATGATTTTTGACTTGATCATTTGAGAGCTCAATCCTTGTCTCCTCGGTGGTGTATTCTCTCATGGGCTTGTCCGGTGAAGTGTACTCATTCTCAATTGAGTCTCACAAAAGTCTACTTTGCGCCTTAATGTGAACTTCATCCTTACTTTCCAATGAGCATAATTGGTTCAATTAAAATACAGAGGCCTACTCGAGGAGTTGCCTTCCCGAAGGCGAGCCTGATCTAAAGTTTGCATCATTACACAAAAAACACTCAAAGATACATTAGTAACATTTTGAGCAATAACCCGCTCTGATACCAATTGAAACCAGACCTAAGAAGGGGTAAATTAGGTGTATTGAGAAGTTATCGCCTATTTAAAATAATTCAACAATAAACATGCTACATGCTCACTCAAACGTAAATATGAACGCAATGCATGATGAAGGGGATAGAAGAGATGAAAAAAGATAAGTGACTTATAGTGGTTCGATCCAATGATCTACATCCACTACCTAACCTCTTCGGTTAGGATTTTCAAACCCCTACTTATATTGCCAATAAGTGTTACAACCTAAGCATACAAGCCTAGAATGCCTAATAACAAATTAGGACTTCCTACCTAGCCACAACTAAAGTTTATGCCTAGCCTCAACTAGGTCCTCCCTTCGACTTAGATCCCACTAAGTCTTACAATCAGCCACTTACAAAGAATAAATGAAAATAATCAAATTTACTTTACAAAGTAAAGCGATACCAAATTCAAATACAAGCAAGCCTCCTAAAGCCTAACCACTCTAATGCATGGAAGTATGAGAACAAATGAGAAATGCAAGTATATCACTAATTTTGTGCAAATCTCAAATATGAAACCGTTTCAAATGAATCGATTAAAACAAATCCAATTTCAAATCCAAAAAACAAGAAGTTTGATAAAAATCAAGTTTAAGTGCAAACTCTTATCCAAACCAGTCCTAGGGTTTAGTAAATCAAGTTTAAGTATAAAACCCAAGACAAATGTGTTCAAGAACATAACAAATGATTTCCATAAGTCAAGCACAAAAAATATGAAATTTAAGCACAAGAAAAGCTAGGAAATTGAACTTTCTTACAACCCCAAGAGAGTGATTTGAAAATATGTTTTAGAGTGGGTGTTGTAAGCTTTAGAATGCCTCAATAATGCTAGTGTCGAGAGTGATTCAATTGCCTCAAAAGATTACAAGTGATATCACACAAAAATCTAAGCTTTTTCTTTGTAAACAATGAGCACAATAGGGTTTTTTTGCTTGACAAGACAATAGAATGTTCTAGGTGGTTTGAGAATATTCTACATTCCTTTTTAAAAGTTTTTAACCGTTCTAAAGATCTAAGGGCTCAGATTTGATCATCTATTCAAATTAAAGTGTGATTTTCAATTTTATAAAAAAACTTTTAGAAAGGCATTTAGCGCGCTTATATTGGGACCTGGTGCGCTAATCCTCTAAGCCAGCGCGCTAATGCTGAACATTAGCACGCTAACTCTGCAATTAGCATGCTAATATCACTATTAGCGCGCTAACTGTCGTGGGCTTCAAAATAAATATTTTTGGCCTTAGAGTTAGCGACCCCTTATCGTATCTGAGACCTTACCAAACCTCTTATAACATGTTATAAATGTTTGTTAATGGGCGTAGAACCTGTTTAGGTGGTATGGATGTCTTCACAAATCCCGAAAATGGAAAATCCTGGTTTCATGACTTACATAAGGGCTTTTATGCAAATACGTAGTTTTTCTTTTAAAAAACCTTTCAAAACAAGTTTTTCATTTTCGAAAACTTCCACAATGGTTTTTAAAGTACAATGTGAATATAAAAACATGGTTTCACATAGTTTGAACTTATAAGACCGATTCAAGTGATGAGTTTCATTTAAAATTCCAAATGATCACTTGAAATTTGAAAAACGATTTGAAAAACATGATATGCATGAACTAATGCATTTGGCTTGCGTAAATGAACATGTGTACCTTACATCAATGTTACAACATGTAATATGATCTTTCATCTTCATTTCCTCGTGTGGACCGAATCTTGAACTTGTATGGCTTGAACACTTGAGATGCGATATTCTACAAACTTTGACTAACTTAAGCACACTTGATAAACTTATTAGTATACTTTCACTTTGTTTGTTCCATCTAAATCTCAGGTGGAGTAAAAGTGACTAACCACTTAGTCCAACACTGTACTTTATTCTCAGGTAGATGATCACACTGAAAGGTTGATTCAGGGGTTGGAATATGAGCTCAAGGCTTGTGTACTGGGATTTGGAGGTTAATGGGAAGAATACACACTTTTGTGTGAATTCTCTTATAATAACAATTGTCAATTGAGTATCAAGGTTGCTTCGGTTTAGGTTTCATATGGGATATCTTGTTGTTCATTTACCAGTTGGGCTGAACCGGAGGATTCGGGGGAGTTGGGCCACAGATGATTTAAGATCACACTGAGGTTGTTTAGCAGATTCATCGAATATTGAAAGCGGCTCGAGAAAGTCACAAGATTTACTATAATCTCTATAACCGAATTGTGGAATATAGTGAAGGATATTGAGTTTAATTAAAAGTCTCCCCTCACAAAGACCATTACAGTTTTGACTGAAAAGAAATTCTCATTTATTAACTTGACCTTTTTAGATTGTTAAACAAATTGGGAAGGTTGCATATGGACTTGTAGTACTGCCTTAGCCGAAATTTATGACGTATTTCACGTGTTTATGCTCCGGTAGATCAACCTGATTCTGATAACAAAATTGGATGGAATCAATTTTATTTGCAGAGTGATGTGTCATACGAAGAGCAACCTATATTAATTGTGAATAGGAAGGTCCAAAAGTCTTGATGGTTAAGTGGAAATTTCACGGTGATTTAAACTTAACATGGGAACGAGAGAGACAAAATAGAGCATTTTTTTGGATTTTTTTAGTCCAGTTAAATTTGGTTCAATTTAAATTTCGAGGATGAAATTCTTATTAGTTGGGAAGATTATCAAATCTCAAGTTTTTAAATCGATAATTACAGCTAACCAGGGATTAATAGAGCCTAATTGTTGTTAAGGCCGCGAGTTAAGAGCTAAGGATCGGTGAAATTAAGTTTTTTTAATATAACTCTCGAGATAGGAGCCTAATTTTTTTTTTTTTTTTTGTAATATGTGCCTAGTGTTGTATACAATAGACTATGTTATTCTGTGAAATTCAAGTCGATTGAGTCAATTTGATGTTTCGCGGGGTTGTATTAAGATAACTCTCGAGATAGGTGTAGTTATAGTTAAAATATTGTCATGAACTGTTGTATCGAATTTGGCGACTAATAATTGAATTGAAGTTTGAAAATTCGAGTTTTGGACTTTTCATGGATTAAATAAGTCGATGTGGGTCCCACACCTCGATTTACGTATGAGACAAGTTTTTTGGGAGTTTTGGAGTACTTTGATAAATTCTACAATTTTTGGTCAAAGTGGGATATTTTTCGGGATTTAATTCGGACTCGAAATTTAAGAGATAAATACCAAAATAATAGAAAATACCAAACGACCAAAAAGGGTAATGGATTTGTTCAGTTGCGGATAAGATTAGAAGAGCAATTTGGTCATTTAGTAACCTTCTTTTTTAATTGAAATCGATCACAGAGGGAGGGTACAAAATCGAAACAGTGGGGGTGTACTTCCTCATCGTCCTCATGACTAGTTTTTCTCATCTTTTTGTCTTTCTTTCTCTCGTCTCTCACACGAATCTTTGTCTTCTGTCTATGTTTCTTTTTTTTCTCTCTATCTCACTGTTGTGAATCAAATTAAAGAGAAATCGTGGGTGTTAGACTGAACCAAGTCTGGTTCAGGGATAAACCCCTTCCCCCTAATTTTAGTTAAAAAATATAATAGTTTTAAAAATAAGAAAAAATAAAATAAATCCCTAGAGAATTGAGAAAATTTGGAAAATTGAATTTTTGGACAAATTGATGAAAATGGAGGATTTTTTTGAAAAATAGAGATTTTGGAATTTTCTCGAGGATTTATACAGGGTATTTTCTCGTAATGCGAGTTACGATACTAAAAAATGTCCAAAATTTGAAAAATTATTTTAAAGCTTAGTCTAGGTTAATTTTCGATTCTGAATCACAATTTGATTTGGAGTCAAAATTGGGATCCGGATATTCGAGGAGTTGATTTGAAGGGATTCCGAGGGTTTTTGAGTCGAGACAAACCTAATTAAAATATAATAAATTAAAAAAATTATATTTGAGCATAGACAATGTAATTTTCGATGCTAAACAATAATTTTGAGTCAAAAATGAAATCCGAGTATCGGAGAATATATTTTGGAAGTATTTTAATGGTTTTAGGACGCAATTTGGTTAATGCAAGTGCAATTAGTTGGAAAATAATTGTGAAATTGTTAATGAATCTTGTTAGACTTACAAATTAATTGTAGGACCGCAATTGCGTGAACTAGTTGACCGACTCAAAGCCCAAGGGAATGTTGGTATCGCATTTGTAAGGTTAAGTAAATCCTATAGTAACCTTTATATTGTATGAGTATTTCTCGAATATAATTGCATGCACAGTTTATCGCTACATATTTATTGATCATACATTCATGGACAAGAAAGGAAGGAGGCCTTTGGGGGTCCTATTATGTTCATTGGCTATATATGTGGTAGGATGAACATCGTGGTTCTTTTCGGCTGTGGTCATTGATCGTTGTAGACACTTGTGTAGGATGAGTTATTTTTGTGATGCTGGCCAGGATCATACCCCATGGAGAGTCGAGGGTCTGGCTTATTGAGGGACTTCCTCTCAAACTCATGAATCTTTACTATTGTTTGCCCATAACTTTTGGAAAAACCTACTCAGATTGTGGTCGGTCAATAGAAACGAGATGAATTGCATACTTATATATTTATGATTCCTTGCAATATTATTGTTTGTTTAAAATCTTAGAGTACAATGCATTAAATTATTACAGGTGTACTGATAGTGTGGGAGTTACTTATCAGACATTATCAAATTTTTATAATTAGGTAATGATAGGTGCGAACGACAACAAAGGGAAGGGAAAGCTGTCAAATTGTTTATGACTTGATAGTTCCTTTATCTTTCTGTATGTATTTTTTTAATATATATATATATATTTGTATAAATTGGCTTTTGGGTTTGTGTGTGAATAAAATATCCTTTGGAATGGTTGGAACGGGTTCGAGACGAATTGAGACAATTTTGAAGCGAAGGTAATGTTAGTTTAATATTTTGATCTTTTAAGTTAAATTAGAATGATTATATATTCAAATAAGACAATATATTGTTATAGGTGGATTGTGACTCCTTCGGCGTTTCCATAAAAGTTGAGCAGGTTTTGTTGAAGATTTTTGAAGGGCGAGATTTCTGGTGTAGGCTTCGAAACAGAGGAGATGCTTTCGAAAAATTTTTATGAATTTTTAAGGATAATGTAGTTAATCTAAATGAACTTTGAGGATTATATAATTAATTTTTACGGAGCTTTGAGGTTAAAGATTCACTTTAAAATCCTTTGTGGTTGGTAATAGTTTATATTTGATGATTAAAAGATCTTAATTTTAATTATTTATTGATGGTGAGGTTAAGGCTGCTAAATTATGTTAGATGCCCTAATTAGGTGGGGTTTGACAACCAAATTACTATGCTGAGGACAAGATGAATATGGACTTGCACTAAAGTTAACCCTAACTCAGTCACCACACAATTAGATATAAAAGAAATTGTAGGTCGAGAATCAGTCAAAGCATGTATAAGTCGACCATAAAATTGAAATCATACCTTCTATAAGATTTTGATTTGTATTTGAATCTGGTTGAATCACCACCTGAACACGTTCCCTGATTTCTCGTTAAGGCTGTGACATAGTAGAGGACACTCCCAAGAGTTTTAGATATGCAATTTTATAATGTCCTTTACTTCTACACTCAAAACACTTAACTGTACTTGGATTTTAGGGACAATCTCAGATGATGTGACCCAACATCTCACAGCTGAAACAAGTAACAGTAGGTTTACTTCCCGCCGACAATACCAGACTAGGTGTTGAACTCTGACTCACACTCTATCTTTGTGATCCTTAACCTTTACATCCACTTCTCTACGACTAGGTGTACCTATTCAAGCTGAAGGCTGAAAGGAATGTGATTGTGTTTGTCCTGACCCTACCTGTGTCAACTCCAAGGGTTTACTAGCCATGCTCGGAAAGGATTATGATGTACATATGTTTGTAGACTACTCCTCTTGAGAGGTTGGAGTGGTATTAAGAACATCTTGAGCGACACAAACCTTAGGCTGCTACCTATGCTTGTAAATTATTTAGGAACTCCAGCATCTTCCCAACCAAGTTCTAAAACATATTTGAATCAACTCGTTGTGGGTCTCTATTGCCCTCGGTATATTTTGACCCAGCTATTGCTTTCCACTCATAGTGTTCCGCCTTAAATATTGAAAAAAAAGTGGTCCAGCATAACTATATCCATCGATAACTCGATAATATAAAATAAACATAACACAATCATAAAGTTCTTTTAAACTTTTTAACCCCATTCCATCGCATTACTTCCCAACTAATCACTCACTTATACCCAATCAATAAGATTCTTTTCAAATCCTAGGCTCTGATACCAGCATTGTCAGACCCCACCTAATTAGGGCATCTAACCGACCCAGATTACCTTAATCCTCTGTTAATCTAATCAGCCATAACATCAACATAAATAAACAAACATTATCAAGGCCCCATAATAATCAAATATAAACTTTATTAACCTGATAGAATCCTAAAACTGAATTTAAATATCAAAGTCCACTAAGATCCTCAAATTTTCGTAAATATTTTTCTGCACCACCTCCGTTTTTTCTAAGCTTGCACTGAAAAACCCGCCTTTCAAAAAACTTCAACAAAACCAGGTCAGCTTGGTGGAAATGTCGAAATAATCATTATACATCCCATAAAAATCTTCAACAAATGCATTGTATTCCAAGAACTTAAACGAATAATATTATCGCAAGGAATCATAAATATATAAATACGCAATCATCCCATTTCTGTTGACATACCACAATCAGATGACGTCTTCCAAAAATGGTGGGTAAATAGTAATAAAGATTTATGAATTTGAGAGGAAGTCCCTCTAGAAGTCACGCCCTCGACTTTCCATGGAGTATGATCCTGGCCAGCATAACAAATCCTCCTAAAATCTCCTACGTATCTACAATTATCAACGACTCCAATCGTAGAGCACTCGGTGTTCACTCTACAACATATATTGCCAGTGAACACAATGGAACCCTCAAGAGCCTCCGTCCCTTCGTGTCCTTGAATGCATGACCAATAGATATGTAGCGATAAGCCGTGCATGCAATTATATCCAAGAAATACTCATATAATATAAAGGTTACTATGAGATTTTCTTACAAACAACCAACTTTGAGTTTAATTTTTAAGGTTCTCAGAGCATCATATCTCCTTGAAAGTCATTATAATAACTTCCCTACATACCCAATTCTATTATAGGTCAAGGTGTTCTTGATAATTGTTTCCAAAAATAATTATTTATAACAACTTCAACTAGCTAACTTGGGGTAACTTTTTAACCTTTAAAACGTCAATATTGTCATGATAACGAAAAAAGAACTTGTAGAGCTCACTTCATACTTTCCATTGACTCCACGAATACTTTAATATGATAAAAAATGGATAAGTTATGAATTTCCCAATATGGCCTTTTGATTAGGAGAACTTTATTTATTTTGAACTAATGAAACCACTCCAAATCAGTACTTTTGCAATTAAATCCTCGAAAGTCGACACCAATCACCAAGAAATCATATCAAGCTGAATTCAGAATCCTTCCATAGCCTGTGGAGTCAAATTGAAAAAAAAAAACCTAATTATCCAATTCGTTTAGAAACCCAATGTAAATCAATTTTAATTATAAAGCATATTCGAATATAGTTATCAACTGAATTGCATCAACTTAATTCACCAAAACTATAATCCATGTTAGTGGAATTTATCCTAAATTGAGGCAAATCAATTCAATATACCAATTAACAACAATCACTACCAATTTCTATCAAAACCTCAACAACAAAATTGAAAAATCACGAGAATTCAAATTGAATTGTGGAAAAACACCATGAATTAAGAATTTGCCAAATTGCAGGCCGAATACCATGTTTCCACTACAGAAACTTGGCTCTAACTGACTGTCTCATGATGTTCTACAGTTTTTGTTCGGGCCTATACCCTAGGTCAATTTACAATCATTGGTTATCTTTTTATATTTTTTGTTAATAAAATATAGGTTTTCATTTATTGTTTACCTTATAATAAGATCCATGGGTATTTGTTGAAATATCTTAATTGTCCCTAGTCGATCATTATACTTGGAACAATAATGAATTAAAACTAGTGTGAATCTTGATTGATGGTCATGTGATGATCATGCGTATAAGGATACGAATCAAGATCATGAGTACTTATTAGGGAATAAGGTATTGGACTGACCCACTATGAGAACACCACATGGATTAAGTCATAGTTACTCATAATATGTATATCATTTAGTCCTTTGATATGAGATTACCATAGACTTCAATATTATGACCATGGTAATTTGACAAAATCAAATGTTGTTTTTAACCAGATAAATTTTACAGATTGTGAAATGATATGATTGGTTATCATGTGACTAATATGTGAAGGTGTGTAATCAAGGTAGAATTGGTCCATCTAGTATAAAAAGAGATATCAGTAGACCCCTCGATATGTTAGACTATTAAATGGCCAAGTCCTAGTGAATTGATATGATCAATGTCACTGTTTTCATTCTACCTAAATATCCAGACTAGTACGATTGAACATTAAGGGTTACTTTCCATGTCTTATGTTTAATCAAAAAATATCACACGACAAAAGAATATGATATATGTTATTCATTAGGTTGTACCAATTTTGATATTGATGCTACTTGGGTAGTCATAATGTCTTGTTAGAAACTGCTTATGACTTGTGTACCAAAATAGTTTTGGTTCACTACCAACGTCGCATAATAATGGCTTTGCACAATTTTAATTGGTCCAGAGTAATGAATTTTATATGATAACTTATTAATAGGGGTGTATGTGTAATTTACTTAAACTGCCTAAATACGATAGTTGTATTATGAATATGATTTTAAGTGAGGGCTTATCTACACATATAAAAAGAGGATGATGCCCTAAAATGAAAAAATAATTTTTTTTTGCTATTTTCGAGATCTCTAGATTTTGGGAGGGAAACCAAAATGTTTTCCATCTCTCTTGGGGTTAGCACTCCTAATTATGGTAACCATTTGTGTGTGGATATCCAATAGAGGATGCACGATTAAGCTTCTTAGAGATTGAATAATCAAATAAGGAAATCACAGATTAAGGTATGGTTTACTTTTGTAGATCTTGTTTAGTGGAACTTATTTTTGATCCTGTTGGGGTATTTTAGAAAAGTTATTTTGAATTTTTTGCTGCGCATGAACATCAAAACCTAAGAGTTTTGTAGAGAGAAACCAAACAAAAATCGGACGTATCGAGCTCCGCGATTGAAAATGTTCACGAAGAGATTTAGAAACCAAAACGTAAAAAACATTCGAATGAACATTTCATTATTATGTTTTTTCTAATTTTTTTCCTATTTATATATAAACCCTCAGCTGCTTGTCAGCAGCTTAATTTATTTTTATTTATTAATCTCGAAATCCCTATTATGACGTACTTTGACTTCTGGTGCTTGTTTTCAATCCGATTCTTCACAAAATCGAGCCAACTTCTATACAAAATAGTCCAATTCCATGAAACTAACATAACACTAGTTTTAGCCACACCAAAACCCCAAAAATCTTAACTCTGTCTAGGAGATACTAAAATCTTCAAGACCAATCCTCTTGCCATACTTAACTAAACTTGCACCAATTTGGACCCAATCTCAACCTTGACTAGTGTAAACCGACATGAAACTTGAAATAAGGTCTTGCACCAAGAACATTCTAATTTTTCACTACCTTCGATCCTGACTTGCATGCAAACCGAGACAAAATCCTTACTTTAGCTCATTAAATCCATTTAAATTCACTTTCAATATTTAAACTTAACCGCATTTAATTTTTCACCAAATTTGAAACTAAAGTTCAGGTCAGCATTTTAATCATCCTAGAACTCATTTCGATACGTACCTCCAGATAAAACTCCGTGAATTTAAAATTTACTCAATCAATTTTGAATTTTTCCAAATAACATAATATATATACTACACAACACTAGACACACATCACCCGATAAAAAATCACATGTAAATCTCATTTCACTTGTCCTTAGCTCCCGACTCACGGCCTAAACAACAATTAGGCTATGTTAATCAATGAAAAACCTTAATTATCGATTTATAAACCTTTAGATTAGACAATGTCCCTGTCATTGGGCCAAATTGATCATGGATATATTGAATAAAAAAATCATTTTAGGAGTAAATGATCAAACAATTACTTTTTGGAATTGTACTAAGATTGAAAAATCCTACATTCAAGTTTATAGATCTGGTTTAATACAGAAATGGTTCATTTGAGCCAACGATAGTAAACAAAAGCACACTTTGGGTCGCAGCCCATATTCTATCTTTATTTCCATTTTATAAGTATAATATGTTTTTATTCTTTCTCTTTTTTGCTCTCTTTTGGAAATATTTTTGGAACTTAAGGTCTGGAGTAGCTTCGAATAGATGGGGGATGATCAAGTTGTAATGTCCTTATTGCAATATATTATGTCCTTCTAGCAATTTACATTATTTAATAAAATAATTTATTAGTTAGTTACATATCTTACTCAATTTTTTGCATTTATAGTGAGTTCTACCTTTATACAGATCATTATATGTGATACATGTGATACAAATGATAATTTTGAATTTAATTGGATAAAAATATTTACTTTCTAGCGAATCATGAGTGATATGAGTTTAAACTGTAAAATATTAGGTCTTAGAAGTTATCATAGCCATTGAAGCTTTTAAGCCGGACATGAATGTTACAACCGTAAAATATACAAAACATCGAGCGATAGTTGTTGATTAGGGAAGCATGGATAGTAAACTTAGTTTGTTAAGAGCTCAAAGATTTGGGACATTAAAGCAATGTGGAGCTTACATTATTCACCTATAGGTGGAGTTCTAGTTTGCACTTTATAATCTTTTTCTTCAAGATAGTGGGTTAAAGTGGATTTAAAGGAAATTTGTTTATTATAATTAAGCATTGCATATAACATATTGAGATGTAAAAGTAGTTGAAAAGCATAATATTTAATTATCTAGGTGAAGTCGTGAACTAAGATATCCTTAAAATAAGATTTATAGTAAAGTTTACATTGTTTGTTACATAGAGTAGTTTAATATAAAACCATTTAAAATGGGATTTCCTTAGCAATAGTTCAAAGTTAAATAAGTAATTAACTAGTGCAAAAACCTTTCCCTGATGACGATATTCATGATCAATGTAAGTTGACTGCACTATTAATACAATTGAGCCATTATACTCGCGGCATGCACATCAAAAAATTACTTTCTTAACTATAGTAAAAGTTAGAACTGCTAATATGAGTTTTTAAATGAAGAAATAAAGATACTCACAAGTTCCAAAGGAAATGAAGTAGGGAATATAGTGGTGAAAAAAGTGTGAAAGAATTCCGCTAAAAATACTAATGATATCCAAAGGAAATGGAGCAGAGAGCTATATGAATGTAAAAAAATATGTGAAGAAAAAAAATAGAGAGATATAGAAAAATGGGAGAATGTTTATAAAAACTCCTCAAATAAAATATTTAGCTCAAGTGCTTATAGCTAAGTTGAGTGAAGTACCTCTTTTTCAAACATTCCAACAATTGAACATGATAATAATATTTGTTGATGTCTTACAAAATCCCTTATCGACTTTGATTATGATGGTATTTTTAAATTTTGTTTGATATTAAGATTGATTCAGTAATTTTTGTATCTTGAGATTCTATATTAGTCATTGTAAGCTTGAGGATTGTCTGTGGATATTAAGAAAGCGTATATAGTGGTCAGACATTGGTAATGACTGAACTTTAAGTTTCGATGTGTATTGCATAACGATGGTTGAATTCTCATTTAAGGTGTTGTTCTTTAAATATTTATATTATATCATAATTTTTATTTACATGAGGGTAATATGATTAATGATCACTTCTATTTAAGAATAAAAGTAAGTTAATATTAAAATCAGAATAAGGAATGAAAAGAGAATACAATTGAGAGTACTCTTTTGCTCGGGACAACAAAGAGTTGAATTTGGGGATATTCAATAAGTCAATAATTAAACAGTATTTTATAGTATATTTTACGGTGATTTTAGATTTAAAAGCAAATGTTGCATTGGGTTTTCTATTGTTTTTGTGATTTCAGGTTATATTAAGGTTATATAAAGAAATAGAAGATAACAGAAAGAAAAGTAAAGAATTCGGTCAATAGAAGAAATTCTACAGCGATTTAAGAAATACACTAGGATTTGCTACATAAATTGGTAGCAGAGATGTCCAGCGATTCATCAACAATTCCGGAAATGAACTAGGATTCGCCATAAAAATCAGTGAACCACAAAGTAATTATTCCACTAATTTTCCCAAAGATTTAGCTAAGAATGATGATTCGGTCAGGATTCGCTTATGTCGCCAACAAAAATATTGGATTAAAACAAGGAATTTGATATCAATTGCGATATATATACTATAGGATATTATATATATACGACCTTTAGGCTCTGAAATAAAGTTTTCTAGATTGCCCTTGATTGCCCTTGAGAGCCCTTAATTAGTTTTAGACTATTTTCAATTAAGTTTAGTTTAATTTTTTTGTTCATGCTTTTGAAGACTCTTTAGAGATTCAAGTATTCAATATGTGACATCCCTTATCCTAATTAGGGCGACACCTGGCTTGAAACCCCCCGTGACACTAGCCAGACTTAACTAGAGCCAGTAGCCTCTCATCCTTTACCTGATGAACTTAACCTGTATGTCAATATCAAAATATAAATCAAAGTATAGACGTCAGAAAATTAAAGCTTTTTCTATAGTAATGACGATATACATAAATTCGGAGTTTATCAAAATCAAAATATGTTTATAAACCTCCCAACCTAGTTATATTACAACATCGTAATTCAAACAACATATATATAAGGAAAGTTCATTACATTATAGAGAAGATAGTGAAACTCCTAAATCTTATCTTTGCCTTTAGCTGAAGCGCCTACGTGTTAACCTAAAATGTTAAGGGGAGTGAACGCTCCAGCTTGCTCAGTAAGTGAAGCTCGTAAACACATTAATTATCAACTAATATCAATAAGTCAATGAATAGCAATATGAATCCAAAACATATTGATTTTGGCAATGAAATCGATATAAACAACAAGTAACTGAATGCAATTTCAATAGGTAACAAGCAACCGTACCAGTGATTTATAATTCGATTTAAATTATGAAGTCGTTCTACCTAGTAACACAAGAATACAACCACAGAATCCACATGTTGGCCGATAAGTGATTCTGCTGGTTTATTCAAGCTTGACTCAACTACCAACTTAATTGGACAATGATGATTGAAGTAAGACTCTCGTTGATTAAGGATAAAAGGGCAAAATCCATTTCCAGGTAAACCTTTTCATTCATTAGGACAAAGAACGAAATTCATTTCCTAAAATACTTTTTCAATCCTCAGTCCCAGTTCGCCTTATCGACCATTTATGGGATTCTCCACTTACAAAAAAGTCAAATCATAGTACGTTTCCCCAATCCTAGTCAATAATATTATATGAACTAAATATACTAATTTATGAAGCATAATTGATAAGCATATGAGTCCCACTTACCTCGATTAGGTTTCGCTACAATTTCTCAACTTTTTGGATCACTCGACCTTCTTCTGTGTTTGAGAACCTATGACAAACCATTTAAAGTCAATATAGGTCAAATAACTTATATTTAGAACTCTTAAATCAATCCTTAGACCTTGAGAGAATTTAAAGTAAAACTCAGCGACATTGTTGTTTTCGTGGGTGGGAGCGCCTCCCTCATCGAGTGTTCCACCAGAGAATAGGGCAGCATCTCCTATTCACTCAACAACTCTCAATATTAACATCAAATCACTCTCCACAACATCAAGGAGGGCCTTTAATGAGGTCTTAATCCATTTCCAATTAATAATAACCAAAATTCACATAGAATTAAACACCAACTCACAAATTGAACTCAAAACTAAACTTAACTTACCAACTGTGTTGATCAATATAATTAAAGTGGTTTGATCGCTTCCAATCCACTAGATAATCTTTCCTAAATTAGTTCCCTGATTGTTCAAACCCTCAGCAGCTTCTCCCTCTAACTCAGGCAAATATGAACTATTTTTTATTTATATATATGGAGTTTCCTCAAGATCACATCCCGTTATTTCAAGGCTGATCAAGTGACTATTGTTTTAAAGTGATACATCCTAAAGTGACACACATCTTAACACAATCTTAACATAATGTTCCATAATATTTTCGAGGTGATCTAATGATCTAATGACGCTAACAACCATTCTCTCAGCATGCACATTTCATTTCAGCATGCACATTCATTTCACGACTGTACCGACAATTTATCAATTAATTGTTTATTTCCAATTATAGGCTTATGTAAATTTTCCATTTCTACGACATGTAAATTTATTTGCACAAGTCACACAAACACAAAACATAATACAAACTAATGCACACGCTAATCGAGGTATGTCGGACTTAACCACGAGCCTAACTTAGTTAGGATTTAGTTTAACAATAATCTCCAGCTTAAGATAATGGGTCGCTAAACTCTACCCAATTTAAAGAAATTTTTGTCCTCGAAATTAAAATAAACATAATGATTACTTGTAGTTTCGAAGAGAAAAGAAAATTGTTCCTTTATATAAGATTTTCGCTCCCAGGTTAGTTCCTCATCTCCGTGAAATTGCTATTTTACCTTATCTAAAGGAATCTCTTTGGTTCTTTGTCTTTCAATCTTACGATCAAGAATCTGAATCGGCTGCTCATTGTAAGATAAGTCTTCCCGAAAATCAAATTCATTCCAATCAATCCTTGGAGTTAACAGAGTCTCTATTTTGTGAAACGTAGACACATGGAATTTATTATGAACTCTAGCTAGCTGAGGAGGTAATTCCAACTAGTAAACAATGGAACCAACTCTTTCTTTCACTTTGAACGACCCAATATACCTAAGAGCTAGTGTACCTCGTAATCCAAACATGTATAACCCTTTCATAGGTGAGACGATCAACAGAACATTATTGTTATTTGAAAACTCCAAAAACTTATAATTCTTATTGACATATCTCTTTTGTCTTAGCTCTGCTGTAGTCAAACACTGACGAATCTATTGAATTCTCTCTGTGTAGTCCTGAATCAGCTCCGACCCTAATAAAACTATATCTCTAATATCTACCCAATATACAAGTGAACGACAAGGCTGACCATAAAGAGCCTCAAAAGGAACCATTCTAATGCTAGCCTAATAGCTACTATTATAAGAGAACTTACACATCGGAATGCATTTTTTCTAGTTACCACCAAACTCCAATACACAAGCACAAAGCATATCCTCTAACATTAAGATTAGATGTTTAGTCTGCCCATCAATTTGTGGTTTATATGTCATATTGAGGTTAAGAACAATTCCCAACTGTCTCTGCAATTCCCCCCAACCTGGACGTGAATCTCGGATCTCTATCTGAAAACATCTACATTAGAACTCCATGAAATCTCAACACCTCACTTACGTATATCTTACATAATTTGTCAAGAGTATCTCAAATGAAAACTAGTAAGAAATGTGCAGACTTCTTCAACCTATCAACTAAAACCTAAACTACATCGTGTTTATGCTTATTCAGAGGTATACCAGAAGTAGAATCCATCGATATATGCTCTCACTTCCACTCAGAAATCGATAAAAAACGCAATGATCATCCAGGTTTCCTATGCTCAGGCTTAACTTGCTGACATATCTCATATCACTTTACAAACTTACCAATATCGGTCTTCATCCAAGGCCACCAATAAATACGCCTCATATCGCGACCCATTATAGTGGTACCTTGATTAATAGAGTAAAAAGGTCTATGAGATTCCCATAAAAACTACTGCTTCAACTTATCCTGAGTTGGCATCCATAATATATCACTTAAACATAACACACCATCACTAGAACTAACTAATTAGGATGATCTACACTAGCTACTAACCTCTGATGCACTTAATAATCCTGATCAACTTTCTAACACTCAACCACCCTGTGAATAATTTTTTGTTCAACTTAAATCTGAGCACAAAAAATCAGATTACTAGCTCTGGATCTAGCTCTATGAGTTGATAATTTGCCAACTGAACTTTCACGTATCATCATCATAGACGCTTCTTTGAGAAGTCTAAATTGAGAAGCTATGGCAATAGCAACATTCTCTCTACCTATTCTTCTCCTAATTGAGGCGTCTCCAACCACATTGGCCTTGCCAAGGTGGTACTTTAGAGTGATGTTGTAGTCCTTGAGAAACTCAAGCCATCTACGTTGTCTCATATTCAACTCACACTGAGTAAACAAGTATTTCAGACTCTTATGTTCTTAAAATGTTGTAAACCTCTCACCGTACAAGTAATGCCTCCAAATATTCAAGGCAAACATTGCTGCTGCCAGCTTAAGATCATGAACATTACAATTTAGTTCTTGAATCTTGAGTTGCCTTGAAGCATAAGCTTCAACCCTGCCTTCCTACATCTGTATACAACCCAAGCCTGAATGCAAAGTATTAGCATAAATTATTTGCTCTCTCCCTGATTAAGGTAATATAGGAGTAGGAGTTGTAGTCAAACTACGTTTTAATTCCTTAAAGATAGCCTTGCACTCATCAAACCAATCAAATTCCATATTTTTTTATGTTAACCGAGTCATTGCCAGATCAATACGAGAGAAACTATAAAGAAATTTCTTGTAATAACCCGCGAACCTTAGAAAACTTTGAATTTCAATCATTATGGTAGGAGTAGGTCAATCTTGGATTGTATCAACCTTAAGCGGATTAACCAATATGCCTTTAGCATTAACCACATGCTCGAGAAATTTCACCTTAGAAGATCAGAATTACCATTTACTAAACTTGGCATATAGCTGATTATCCTTTAGAGTCTGCAATGTTACTCTGAGGTGGTACGAATTTTTTCCTAAGTCATCGAATAAATAACAATATCATCGATAAATGCGATGATGAACTTGTCAAGATAGGGTTTGAACACCCTTTGCATTAAGTCCATGAACATATTAGATGCATTAGTGAGCCCAAATGACATCATTGTGAACTCGAAGATAGGGTTGTATACCTATTACTGAAAGCGGTCTTCGAGATATCCTCATCCCAAATTCTTAGGTGATGATAACTAGACCTCTAATCAATCTTCGAGAAATATTTGGCAACCTTCAACTAATCAAACAATTCATCAATCTTGGGCAATGGATATTTGCTCCTAACAGGTAGTCGATTAAGTTGTGTATAATTGATGCACATAGGTATGGTTTCGTCCATCTTTTTACAAAAAGAGCCGGTGCTACCCATGGTGACATACTAGTATGGATAAACCCTTTCTTGAACAACTTCTCAAGCTGAGTCTTCAACTCATGTAATTCTTTGAGCGTCATACGGTATGAATGAATAGATATAGGTTTAGTGCCATGAATAAGATTAATGATGAAGTCATGAAACGTTGTAGTGGAAGTCTAGGCAGGCCATATGGAAAGACTTTCAAGAATGCACAAACCACTGGTATCTCACTAAACTTAAGTTCTTTAAAAGGTTTACAAAAAGTAACAATCCCTGCTATAACCTAAAAATCTGGAAGAGTATCTTCCTTTCCGCGAGTTGTAAGTCCAGAAGGATTATAGCTTTATAGAATATAATTTCAAATTAGTTAAGAATAGAAAAGATAACCCGTTTATGATAATAGTCAATACTGCCATGGTATGCTGCTAACTAATCCATCCCTAGCAGTGCATTATACTCGAGGAACTCCTTGACCCTCTTATCAATTGTGAGTTTATTATCCTCAATTTTAATTACACATCCCTCCTAGATCAGGTTAAGATAAACCTTTTCACTCACTATTATGCTAAAAATCAATAAAGTACTAGCTCTCACAGGTTTCAATTTCAGTTCATTAACCATTGCACTACAAATATATAAAAGAAAATGTAGAACCAACATCAATAAACACATGGATATCTCGACAAAAAATGTGTAAAATAAATTCAACGAGCCTCCTCGTAGCCTCGGGATCTACCTTAGCCACTACGTGTGACTGATCGACAATCTGCATCACATGAATCATCAAAAAAGTTGAAAGTGCAGTACAACTCCTCTAAATGTGGTCTGACTAACTACATAGATAACACATAACATTGGGCCTGTGAGATCCTCCATTGGCCTGAGAAACCTGTCCAGAACTACTCAATCTGATACCAGTATGACCCCTTTCCTCTATCTCTACCTCTACCTCCTGACTAAGCTGGTGGTGGTAAAGGTCGTTTCGCCATAAAAGGTTATGAAACAGATGGTGCAACAATGGATGCACTAACATAAATAGTTCCCTATGGAATTGACTAAATAGGAGCCATAGAAGAAGAAGAATCGTTTGTTGTACTCCTCTCTCGACTCCTCTTACTCTTATATGATTGAGTCGGCCGAATATGGATAAGTTCTCGAGCTCTCTGAGTGCCTAGGTAATAATGAGTTTGTGGTGGAATTACCACTGTCCTGCTAGACGAGCTAACACTACTGCCTCCACCTTCATCGCACTCTCAAAGATAAATGCATAGCTAGTGCGAGGATGGGAGGAGACTACTACACCTATCACATAGGTAAGACCACATAGAAACATGTCTATTTTATTCTCCTTCAATTCCACCATCTCCGAAGAGAACTCAGTTAGCTACGTAAACCTTCTCTCGTATTCCCGTACAAACATTTCTCCTTGTTTCAGCTATATAAACTTAGTTTTCTACCGATTCCTGACTGATTTTAGATTGTATTGCATGTAAAACATGGTCTTGAACTGTGGCCAAGTAATGACAGTCTTCCCATCTCTCTAACGAATTCCACTATTTACAAGCAGATTCTATCAACAAAAATGTGACCAATTTGACCTTAAACTGGTCCTCAAAGCCCATAGCAACAAATCGTTGCTCCATCTCCAGTATCCAAGTCTTAGCTACCATATCCTCTATAGTGCCATTAAATCTCATGATATCGTATTTCATGAACTCATTTCGTGTTATGAGAAATGCAATGTTCTCATAATCGATTCGCATCGCATAATCTATTTTCGACACCTAAACTTGTGCTATCACTGGTTGGCTTGGACCTACTATTGCCTTAGTTCCTCCATCAGTCCTGCTAACCTCAAGACTAGCTGCAGGTTGAGTCATTGGTTGCCGAACTGGTGGTCCCATCTGAGCCATCAACATTGCCATTAGCTTTGCTAGAGATTCCATAAGCTCCCTCATTTACTACTCCATTCGAGATTTCCACTAAACCTCATTCTCCTAATTACCTTGAGGTCCAGGCCTTTGTAAACCCTCTCCCTGATTCGCCATTAGATTTTGAAATCAAAGGAAAGGTAAGACCACAATGGTAACATTCATAAAAATACAATTTATAGCAAAAAGTGCCGCAAATAATGTATAATAATAATTTCATTTTCAATTTCCTCCCTAAAACCACGATAAAACTATTTATCATATCTTAAGTGTATTCATAACTAGAGACAACTCTCAGAAATACTAAACTTCGATTCTGGTATTAAGGCATATCAGAGCCAATAACCTTAAGATTCAATACCAAATTGTATTTGAGTTATTTCTTATTTTCAAGTAATAAGGTTATACTCTAAAATAGGCTATGATACCAAGTTGTATCAGGTATTAAGGCATATCAGAGCCAATAACCTTAAGATTCAATACCAAATTGTATTTGAGTTATTTCTTATTTTCAAGTAATAAGGTTATACTCTAAAATAGGCTATGATACCAAGTTGTATCAGAGTTATTCTTTTAATTCAAATAATAAGGTTTAACTCTAAATCAAGCTTTGATACCAAGATTTATCAGAGCCAATAAACCTAAACTCTAAACTAGGCTTTGATACCAAGCTGTGACATCCCTTATCCCGACTAGGGGATACTTGGCCTGAAACCTAAATTAGGTCTCATACACCAGCTAGACATAACTAGAGTAACCAACATCTCCTCTTGTACTTGATAAACTAAACCTGTATATAAATATCAAAATATAAATCAAAGTATACGCAGCGAAAAATTAAAATGTTTTTGATAATAATGATGATATACATAAATCAGAAGTTTATCAAAGCCAAAACATGTTTATAAACCTCCCAACCCTGTTATATTACAACCTCATTTGTTGACATATCCTACATGTCCCTAGTCGGTCATTATACTGGGAACTATAATGAATTAAGACTTGTGTGAGTCTTGATTTATGGTCATGTGATGATCATATGTATAAGGATACAAATAAAGATTATGAGTACTTGTTAGGAAACAAGGTACTAAATCGACCTGCTATGAGACTACCACATTGATTACATAATAAATAAGTTCATTAAGGGAATATAAAGGTTGTGATTGGTTACAATGTGAATAATATATGGAGGCTTGTAAATGAAATATAATTCGACCGTCTCGTTTAGAGAGAGATGCCAGGGGACCCTTGATATGTTGACAAATAAATGGTCAAATATAAGTGAATTGATATGATCAATGTCACTTGAATTTTTTTGGTCTACCTAGAGATTGAACATTAAGGGTGGATTTTTGTTAGGTTCTATCGATTTTGATTTTCGTGCGAATTGGGTAGTCATAATCTAGCACTAGAGAGTGCTTATGACTTGTGTACCAAAATGATTTGTGTTCATTACCAACGTTGCATGAACTTATTCAGTCGCACACAAAGAATGATTTCGTAAGTATTTAAATGATTCAGAATAATGAATTTTATATGATAAAGTTTATTGCATATGAGTCCCTAAAACGTGCTACATTAATACCGATTTAAGTAGGGTATGATTGTAATTCACTTACCCGCTTATATACAAGGGTTTAATAAATAGTTGCTTAAGTGAAAACACATTATGAGAGAAATTAGGATTGGAGTCCAATTTTTTGTTTTCAGAAAGTGAGTTAGGTTTTCTAGCTGTGTTAAGTTTTAAGAAGAATAGAGAATCAGTTTCGTGTTCTCTCTCGGGCTAGCACTCGAAATCGTGGTCATTTTTCATTTGTCTCTAGTAGTGTCTTAAAGATCGATCAACACAGAGAAGGAAACCGATGATGGAGGTACAATTTACTTTTATTAATTTGTTTAATGGAATTCAAATTTGATCCTGTTGGGGTTTTGAAAAATAAAATTTTGAAATTTGTGTTGCGTTTTGAATCCCAAAACCCAATAATGGTATTAGAGCCTTCACGTTTAGTTCCATTAAATCCAATGCATGTTTTTTTAGTTATATATATGATATATTGATAAAATATGTTGTTAGTATATGTAGCCGATTTTAGCAAGTGCTAAGTAGCAGCTACTTTATTATATAAGGGCAATACGTTACACATACTGAGAGGCTCTTTGAGGGAGCAGCTGCTAAAGGAGTTCATGGATTGTAAGCGATAGTTGTGACATGTGACATCCCAAATTCCCTTAAACTTGTGTTAAGGTCTAATTATGAGATTTGTGAGTTTTCATAACTTCTTAGACTATAAATTAAGGCTCGATGATCGGTTAAGTATGAGTTTTTACAATAATTTTGTAAGTGTCTGTTGCTTTGCCTAGTGATTTTTATGTATAGTATTTCATGTGCAATCCATTTCATGAAACATGGTGGTGGAACGAGGATGTCCAATGAGCAATTAAGACTAAAAGATAGATGTATAGAAAAATACCTAAGTGTCAAGATTAAGATGCGTACAATCAATATAGAGAAGCTAGAAAACAAGCTAAAAAGTAGTTAATCAAGCTAAAACAGATTTCATTGAATATCTATATACAAGGTTAGGTAATAGAGATGGCGAAAAATATATATATAGGCTAGCCAAATTAAGAGATAAAAAAAATAGGATCTATGTCATGTAAGATGTATTAAGGAAAAAAATCAAAATGTTTTAACGCGCGAGGATGATATTAAGGAGAGATGGAGAAGTTACTTCGATAGATTATTAAATGATGGCCATGTTGATACTATAATAGATGAAAACCTACACCAAGAGAGAAATGTAAACTATACATGCATTATTAGAATTATAAAAGTCAAATAGGCATTGAAAAGAATGAAAATAGAGAAAGCATGAGATTAAATACCCAATAGAGGTTTGGAAATGCTTAGGAGAAATTGGATTGACTTGGTTAACAAGACTTTTCAATAAAATTCTAAAATTAAAACGGATGCCAATGGATTGGAAAAGAAGCACGCTTGTACCAATCTTCAAAAATGAAAGATAACATTCAAATTTGCTCAAACTACCGGGGAATTAAACTTATGAGTCACACTATGAAACTATAGAAGAGGATAATTGACAATAGGCTAAGGAGAGAAACAATAATATTAGAGAACCAATTTGGCTTCATGCCTTCGAGGTCAACTATGGAGGCGATCTTCCTTGTAAGATGATTGTTAGAAAAACATAGAGAAAAGAAAATAGATCTTCATATGGTATTTATAGATTTAGAAAAAGCATATAATAGGGTCCCTAAATATGTTCTTTGATGGGTTCTATAAAGAAAAGGAGTGCATGCTAGATACATAGACACTATTAAGGATATGTATGATGGAGTAGTAACGAGTATAAAGACATTTGAAGGAGGTACAAAATTTTTTTCCATTACTATAGGACTACATGAAGGATCGGCTTTAAGCCCATATCAATTTTCTTTAGTTATGGATGAACTAACTAGGCATATTAAAGAGGATATACCATGGTGTATGCTATTTGCAGATGATATTATTATAGTGGATGAAACAAAAAAGGGAGTAAATAGAAAATTAGAACTCTGGAGGAATACATTATAATCTAAAGCCTTTAAGATGAGTATGACAAAAATCGAATACATGCACTGTGACTTTAGAAACACTAGACATCGAGATGGTGGAGTGGTAAAATTAGGGGAAGTAGAAGTTTTTAAGGTGAACCACTTTAGATACCTAGGATCAATCATACAAAATGATGGTAATATTGAGAATGATGTCACACATAGAATTCAAGTTGGATGGAAGAAATGGCGGAGTGCAACATGGGTGATTTGTGATCGAAATGTTCCTACTAAGTTAAAAGAAAAGTTTTATAGGACCATAATCAGGCCAGCTATGCTCTATGGAAGTGGATGTTAGGCGATAAAGCAACAATAATTACATAAAATGAACGTAGCAGAAATGAGGTTGCTTAGGTGGATATGTGGTAAAACTCATAAAGATAGAATAAGAAATATATAAATTCAAAGACAAGTAGTAGTAGCACCAATTGATACAAAGATTAGGGAAGGGCAGTTGCGGTGGTTTGGTCACCTGCAACGACGGCCTACAAATACCCCCACTAGAAAATTTGACTCAATAGAAACTGTAGAGATTCGACGAGGTATGGGTAGATCAAAGTTAACATGGGATGCATTAATTAGGATGAGTTTGAATGGTTTACAAAGCTCACCATCAATTGCACTTTATCGAGGACAATGGAAAAGTTTGATCCATGTAGCCGACCCAAATTAATTTGAGATTGAGGCTATGATGTTATTTTTGTTGTTGTATTTTGTGTGCGAGATTATGTCAAAATTGTTGTAAATAACTTTGAATAAAGCTAGGAAAGTAAATACAATGAACTAAAAAGATAATAATAGAAGAGGTAGGGGAAATTAGAGAACTTTTCATTCCAACATGGTGTATCACATTACATAGATATACCTCTTTATATAGTCCTTTAGTTATAATGACTAGAAGGTCTAAGGTCACAAGTTACACTTTACTTGTAACTCCAAGAATGAATAAGCTTAAGTACATGTAATTACAACACATGAAGTGGGTGTTATATAATTTAAGGAATAGGGATAGGAAGAGTCATCCACTTGCTTTTACATTTACAACACTCCCCTTAGATGACACCTGTTAAGAGAATATGCCTCGTTAAAGCCTTTACTAGGAAAAATCCTGTGGAAAAAAATTCGGTAAAGAAAAAAGAGTACATCGTTCTCATCAATGTTGATATAGAGTATGATATTGATAGAACTGCCTCATTAAAACCCTTGCTAGGAAAACCCAGTGGGGTAAAACCTTAGCGAATGGAAAAATAGTACAATACACTAATCAATTTTGATATGGAGTATTAATATTGATAGAATTGTCTCGATAAAAACCTTACTAGGAAAACTCAATGGGATAAAACCATAGCTAAAGGAAAAAGAGTGCAATGCACTAATCAATAACTCCTTTTGATTCTCCCCCTCATGTTCACATGGGCGAGACATCATACATTACATTGCAACAAATCATTGCAAGTAATTTAATAGTACAATATTTGGTCTTTTACACCTACAGCATTCGGTGGTTCTTGTGCATTTTATTGCACGCGGACATCATTTCCTATATGAACCTTTAATGCAGAAACATATGATTTTGTCACTCTTTTATATTAACAATTCCATCTTTTTGCTAATCAATGATCCTTTGAACTTGAAGTTCATATTAAACTTATACATGGATCACAATGCAACACATTTGATGCATTTCAAGCAATTTCATGCCATTATTTTTTTGAATTAGCTTATATCTCCCCCTAAAGGAGGGAAGATTGCAAGAATAAAGTAACAATTATCAAGATATGTTATAAATAAATCTCCTAATAAGCCAATTAGGGACTCAAGGCATCTTATTGTATGATTAATGGAAAGTTAAATCAATGTAAGTCTCCTATTGATTTGCCTTGAGATAATCACCAGCTAATAGGAAATAAGGTTACATAAAGGATGTCCATGAAAGTTTACAATATTTTTCGCATTATTGATGATTATGGATAATAAAAATGATCACTCCGCATTATGAATGTCATTAGATCATTACGTTTATGACGACATTCATTTTAATATGCCTTTTATATTTTAGAAGCTAAAGCCAAGAATTTCATTCTCAGATAAAATCATAATCATATAGAGAAACTCTCTATTATTCTGAGTATATTTCTTCTCGATAAGGCATTAACAATATAATTATTGTACCAGATATTGTCTGAACGTTAGCCTTTGCTGAGTTCAAATTCGAGAAATATTCTCTTTTACTTTATAATGTACATGTAGCAAAATGAGCAAGACATGAACACATCTCTATGTGTCAATTGTAATGAGTCATAAAACTCATAATTTAGCATTTGATTGGCATGATAAAGGTCACCAAAATATTTAGGAATGTATAGGACGATATTTTGGCTTGATGGCCTTTCACACATGACATAGTTTTTCACGATTTTGAGCATGCTCATTGTCAATAACTTTTCCCTTCATATTTCATGTGGTGCACCACTTTTATTCCACTTTTGGTGGAGTTATTAATATGACATTTACCAAATCATTTCCCTTTTTTCGCGTCCATAATTTTTTCATTGCGACCATGGTCATTTTATAATGGAACAAATGTTTCATGAAGCTAGACCAACTGGACGGGAGTGATATTATATGTATAATGTCTCATAATTTTACTCAGCTACCATTAGACAATAAATAAATTCATAATATTCCTATTGAATTGATAGGCGCGCTCGATATTTTTTTGCAATAATATATCGAGGCGTAACTAGTGGATTTTTCTATCATTATGTAACTAGTTATACTTCCGCATTTAGCCTCAACCAAGAGGTAATTAAAGTTGTGGAATTATAAATCATATTCGACATATATAAATAATATAGCTTGAGACCCAAACACTCATTTCGTAGTTTTTGGAGTGTTGCAAATTTTGATTTTTTATATTTATAGCTCCATTTGGTGAAACGATAATTATAAAGTGAAATGTCCACTTTTCAAATATTGGCGAATACATATTAGTGTGATGTGCATAGCCTCGCATAGATGCATTTTCATGATTTAAGCATTTAATTGCTCGTAACAAATATTTTTTGTCAATAATAATAGTCAGGCACAACTTATATTATATATGATTGAATAATAATTGAAAAATAAATATAAAGTTAAATAGTTTTCTCATTTTTATGTAAAAGTACATAGTATATGGTTAAATGAATATTCACGCTTGATAATTTTATATAGAAAATATTATTTTTATGAGTTGGTGGGACAATCTCCAGGTTGGGTGGTGAGACGAAGTCTACTTAACAACCATGCCTCCTTGAACGAGATAACCTATCTCCCATTCAATGTTTAGCTTTACCGGGGACAAGGCTTACCCACTATCAACTCAAACTTATAGTATTATTTGTATTGTAAAAATCAAGAATAGAATATAATTAATCATTAATAATTTTATGAGAAAAAAAACTAATATGCAAATTATATGATCATAGGAAATGCCTTTCAATTATTGGCAAAGCATGTCGTGGATAAATAATATATACTTGATATTTTATAAAAATATTTAACAATACAAGGCGTTACTATCAAATGAATTTGTCCATAGACAACTTAGAGCAAGTAGCCCCGCATCTCGTGATTTCTAGCCTATAAATTGTTAATGTATATTTTATTTGAAAAGAATGCATGGCTATGAAACGATGCATAAAATATAAGATTTGACAAAAATTAATCATGATTAAGGTTGAACAAAAAAAATCATGATTCGGCCCATTGATGGGAGTACTATTTATATATTTTAAGGGAACGAGATCTAAATTATTCCTTAGGAACAGTAATTGAATCTAATAGATTATTGTGTTTCCATTTAATAAAATTATGTCATAGTATGTGCTTAGTTAAATCAATAATTATTTCATTTTCACATGCGAGAAAATTATAAGCAAATAGGAACTTTATATAGGAGGTAACGTTAATCTGTTGCTTTTGTAAGAACAAAAACTATATCTAATATTTTATTTAAATATTAATTATATATAGCATGAGGTAAGGCTTAATTAATTAACATTTATTTTCATGAATAAGCCAAATAAAAAAATCTATGATGTTTCATGGATAATATATAACACTTTCAAAGTGGTCAAGAGTATTGAAAAGTCTATATTGGTTAGAAGCAAGTCAAAGAAGGCAAAAAGTTTGGCTCCTATATTGTGAGCTCACCTTCATTTCTTTCTTTTTTATTTTAATTTCATTTCAGTAATCAAACAAATTTTCACTTTCATTTCATAATTAACAAGTCAATTGAGAGACTTGCTTGTAATTTTGAATCATATATAAATCATGCTTAATGTATTTCATGTAACCAAAAGATATAATTTAAGATACATGTGTGTAGACATAATACGGTGCAAATATGGAGAAAATGTTATAAATGTATACTTATATGAGATAGGCATTTTTTTTTCAAGTCAACTATGCCTATCAAAGTCACACCCCACTTCAAAAGCTTATATATAGATCAAATAAAATGATACCTTACGAGCTTTGTCTCAAAAAAAAACTTTTGGATCTTCAAGCTTCTCTCGTGTAGAGCATCGTGCTGATAACATGTTGTAAAATAACTTTGGACAAAGCTAGGAAAGTTAAGCCAATGAACTAGAAAGATAACAATAAAAGAGATAGGGGAAATGAGAGAACTTTTAATTCCAACATGGTGTATCACATTACATATATAGAGCTCTTTATATAGACCTTTAGTTATATTGACTAGAAGTTCTAATGTCACAAGTTACACTTTACTTGTAACTACAAGAATGAATAAGCTTAAGTACATGTAATTACAACACATGAAGTGGGTGTTATATAATTTAAGGAATAGGGATAGGAAGAGCCATCCATTTGCTTTTACATTTACAACAAGAATAACTCGATTAAAGATTTAGTTATTTTATGGAAGCATCGCGATAGTTCGTCTTGAATTTTTTGAGATTTAAAGATGTTCTCGATATGTGTGTGAGTGCTAATATGAGGTAGTTGAACTTGCCTACAATGTCAATGTGAAGCTCGACCTTGAATTATGTATAAATCATAGATGAAATGTCGATTGAATTGATAAAGGATCAAGTTCTACAAGTGTAACAGTCTTTGTTAACTGATATTGCCAGTAATATCGAGGACTTGTAACTCCAAAAGCTACTTAAAATTCCAATATACAATTGGGTGGGGTCCGTGGAGTAAATTGGTGGAGATATAGGTATGATTACAGTGTATATTAACCAAAACCTTTACTTGTTGTACGGTTTATAATAGACAATAATATTGGTAATATCACGAACAACTGCACCCGACACTTGAGGTAAAAATTCAAATATCCAATCGGGTCGGGTCGAAGTAGCAACTACGTGGGGTATGTACATTATCTCGGCCAAACAAAACAAATATGTAAATATATGTTTTAGCTCTATTACTCCATACAACACGAGGAAAATAACAAAAAATGAAGGTTCTTAGTCCATGAAAAAACCCATTAAAAATCATAAAAATGGCTCATCGTTGTTAAGGTGTCTTTGTTTTGATGACTCCTTCGACATTTCGTACCAAAAATGTGGAAATCATAAACAAATCAAAAGCTGTAAAAACCAACAACAACTAACATCAATAATAGTGAAAATGATGGCCAAAAAACTTGAAAAAACCCACTAACGATCGAAAATAAGGAGAGAACGGACTTACCGAGTTGATTCCGTATGGATGCATTCATTTTTCATCGATTGGACATGAGAGCATGGAGTCTATTTTGGGGTTTCGAATGGGGTCAAGTCGGTGAAAGAGAAGAGAGGGTGGGATATGGGAAGAACAAACCTTTTTATATGAAGGGTAACTTCTTCATTTCCTTATGGCAGAATTGGAAGTCATAAAAAATAAAACGTGGTCCTCTAATCGATAACTAGGTCTGTTTAGCCACTCCCCAAATAAAATATATAAATAAAATGTATAAGTCTAATGAGGTTGGCGAACGTTTATGGTTTTTTATATCTGTGGGTATCTATGCGAGCTTAACTATTCTCACGAGGCCTTAGTAATCGGCCAGAGCGTACCCTAGTGGCCCGAGCGATCTTGCCACATCGAAAAATCAAAATCGAGGTCGTGCGGTTAACTCACACAACCCTGCCTTCGCCATTACTCTTGTGGTAACCCGACCAGGTTATCTTAAGATTGCATGTATTGTGTAAACGAAGTTTAATATGGGAGCTTCAGGTGGTCGAAAAGATGGCGTTCAAGAAGAAAATAGAGAGGGCTAATAGTTGGGCGATCAAAATCACCATACACAACTAGATTTGAGGTTAGTTTAGTTTTCGACCCTCTTTGTGGTTGTTCTCTACTTGTATTATTTTAGTAAATAAATTTAATTCTCAACGCACAGCTAAGTACATGAGTTAGAACACAAGTATCTTGTTGATATGAAACTGAATAGATTGTTTTTAAATTTTTAAAGAAAATATGAAGTGTAGCAACAATGATATAGTTTCATGATTAAAAATCAAGAGTTAGGGAAGACCATGAACTTGAAACAAAAGTAAGAAGAATACTAGAACACTTCTTGTGGAAGAAGTTAGATTTCTACAAAATTATATAATAAGTGTGAATCTTACTTGAGTATAAAAAGTGAATAAAGACTTAGTGCGAAGAGGGGAATAAATCGGCATGATTTTTAATGAAAAAGTTGGAGTTAACTTGCTTGATAAAGTGAAATTGAGAAGTGTTAACAAGTGTTTTGAAAAATAAAAAATAGAGAGTCCCACATGTTTTAAAGGAAAGGGAGCATAGAACTTGATGGTTGGAAAAAGTGAGAAAAAGGGAATACATAGAAAAAGGAGAAGGGACCATGCAATTAGAAAATATTAGGAGAATAAAAGAAAATAGAGATAAAAAAGAAAATAAAGGCGGAAGTAAGAGTAAAACTCTATATCAAAGATTTAGCTTCAGTATTAGTAGCTTAATTGAGTTAAGTTTTCTTTCCAACTATGTTAAGTCCTATAGACTCTTGAAGTGCTAAAGTCTTCCAAAACTAGTATGTTATACACTTATTTGTGAATTGTTAAGCTCAATGTAAAATCCTGAGATTGTACATTTGCAACTTGAGTGTCGAGGTGAAATAAACTTGTGAGTAGTGATGATTTTGGTTGTGAACTACTTTTGGTGTTTTGAAAGTGAATTGTATGTGTTGTTAATGCTACATGTCTTGAAAATATAAGTTTTTGCAAAATAAAAACTCTTGAGTGGGTTATTAACTTGAACTTATTTGAATTAAAGGATACTAAATGAATGATGTAAAATTAATGTGAACTTAAATAGTAGTAGCAATTATAATACTTAGTGAAAAACGTTTTTGCTCAGGAGGTGCAAAATCTTAAGTTTGGGGGTATTTGATAAGTGATTGTTTATACTTATATATAGTATTCGTTTAGTAGTATAATTAGCCTAAATATCTTATAATAAACTCAAATTGATAGTATTTATGTATTTTAAGGTATACGAGACATACAAGAGACAAACGAGTGAATTCGTGAAGAAAGGAGGCTAAAATACGCAAAAGTGGGTTTGACGCCATGGCTAAGATGGTTGAGGCTGTGGGAAGAAAGGTGGACAGTGAGGAGGTGAAGGCACAAAATGGGAGGCCAATGAGATGAGAAAAATAAGTCAAAATGGGCTGGTGCCGTGGCAGCGCCATGGGTGATAAGGGACGGTGTCGCGACAGGATATATAGGGTGCCGAGTCTGCTGAATAAGGAAAAAGCACACAAAGTGGTTGAAGGTGTCACAACACCGTGGCATTACACACATAGCACATGATTATAAGTGATAGCGTGGAGACTAAGGAAAATAAAAAGTTAGGGTTGTATTTCGGGTGAAATTATCTATTAGGATTTCTAACTATTTTTAAAGTATTTTAGGAGTACAAATAGGTATTAGAACGTGGTAAACTAACCATATACCAACCATTAGCAATGATTATTATAAATTAACATATGTTTACTTTATTCTTGAGTATTAAGAAGATTTATGGAAGAGAAGACATTGAGGACTCACGTGTGGTGATTTGGGTATTATTTTTATTGATTTAATTAAGTTATTTGATTATGTCTTTGATTGCAATGAATACCATTATGTTCAAATTTGTTTCAATGAAGTGTGAGTAGTTCATCATTTTGAGCGTAATGCTTCGAACATCTTAATCACATCTTTGTTGATATTAGGTTTTAGAAGTTATCATAGCCATTGAAGCTTTTAAGCCATATATGGATAGTTATTGGTTAGGGAGGCACGGATAGTAAACTTAATGGGTTATGAATCTAATGATTTGGAGCTTAAAACAATGTGGAGCTTATGTTATTTACACTGATAGGTGGAGTTCTAGTTTGCACATTAAAATATTTTTTTTCATGACAATGGGTTGAAGTGGATTTGAAGGAAATCTGTCAATTCAGATAAGGCATTGCACACACATAATAAAGATGAGAAAGTGAGTTGAAAAGCATAAAATTTCATTAACTAGCTTTAGTTGTGCACTAAGATATTCTTAATATAAGAGTTTAAAAGTAATTTACATTGATTAGTTAGATTAGATTAGATTAGTTTAATTAAAACCAAATAAAAAGGATTTCCTTAGTAATAGAGTAATTTTGACTAAGTAAAACTATGACGTCCCCAATTTTCAGGCCACCTTGGGACCCGCCATGTCACATTCCACGTCACCAAGCCCTACCACGTCATGGCCCGCTTATCCTTGACGCCCCGCGACCTAACTAGTTGCTTACACTTTTTCATTTAGCACTAACTTAGCTAATTAATCTCCATATAAATATTAATGATTTCATTAGCTAGTTAATCGATTTATCAAGTTATTATGAAATTTTACAGCAGAAGTCTTAAACGAGTAAATTATGCAACATTTAACAATCCTAAGTTGTGGAAAACCCGGCAAAAGATATTATGTATATATCAAGGCGAGATAAGTATAACAAAGATTCCATATACATGTAATCAGTGTTTTACAGTCCCTAACCTGATAAAAATATAAATATGTACACATTGTAGTGACACACGAGCTGGCTCCACAATCTCAGAGGTAGTCGCGTAGTACCTCCTTGCCTTTGCCCTTACTCGTCGAAGGATCTGCACTCTATCACCCAACAAATACAATGACGAGTCTAGTGAGTAAAATCCCAAGATAAGTCAACACAATATTCAGGAAATAAAATTGATAATCTACGAGACATGCGAATATAACACCTGGCAAAGTACGTCATATTCCCATGAATGTAGGCAGCACACGATAAGCAAAATCAGTAGCGTGAAATAAATAAATAGCTTATACTAATTAAACATGCTCGAAAATAAAACAAGATTAAATAAACAATCATATAATCACGAGAAAAACCTGACCCAAACTAGCCAATAATCGATAAAATTGAATTAAAACCATGTATGTACTTATAGACTTACAGTGACTAAATCCCAACTTCAGTAAACGACATGGTCCCTTCGCGACGTTGTTATACATCAAGAGCACCCTAATCCCTCCCGATGGTCGCAAGAATATCCTACTGTCGTTGACACGGGCACTAACATAAGTAACTCGTGCAAGCAATTTACCCACAACCAATATATACGCAAACCGAAATAGGAGTAGAAACCCCATGTGTACCCACCAGCACTCACACATGCAATCCGATATCGATAAAACCAACCATGAATTATGTGAGACATTCCGATGGGTTTATGCACCTCAAATACATGCTTTAAAACCATGCTCGTGAAGCTCCTAAATTGACCCAGACCTCATTCCCGACACCCGCCTATCGACTGCTAGGTCTTTGGTGTCGATTTGAAAACTTTTCGGTGTTTAGATTTCGATTTTATTGAATAACTAAAATAAAATTATAATCATAATTCTTATAGTTTCAAACTTCCTTGTGGGTATAGACGTCCCTGTGGGTACAGACGTCTTTGCGAGTACCGACGTCTCTGTGAGTACAGATGTCTCTATGAATACAGACATCTCTGTGAGTACAAACGTCCCTGTGGGTACAGACATTTCTGTAAGTACAGACGTCTCTGTAGGTACAGACACTGTTCATTATCTTCTCCAACAGCCCATTATGCACTAAAATGACCATAATCTAGACATCAAATCTCGATCCAAATCATGAAATTCTTGCTCACCATGGGCCTATTTGACCTTAATTACTCCGAATCAACCCAAGACAACTATAATGACCATCTATATTAATATAATTAAGGGTTTTTGACATGCATTTTCATGATATTGGAATTGAAGAAAGACATGAAAATGATACCTAGTAAATGTCTTTGCTAGCTTAGATCCTTAACTTGATTAATTCCTCACCAACACCCACTATTTTTTTTTCCGCAACTTTCTTCTTCTCCAAGATTTATAAATGAAAATGGTTTCATTTGCATGTGTTGATCTTATATATTAAAGAGTGTTTGATTGCTAGCCATTGATCTCCGTGTTTTTACGTATCTCGAAGTTCATCTAATGGTGCAAACCTTGCCACTTATCCCACTAACTCCCACTAACTCAATCCAAGTGATACTAATTGCCTACTTACATGATTCCTAGATATGTCAATACATATCTCTAGAAAAATTCTATGATTCCAATTTATTAACCAAACTATTGATTTATTTGATTTAATTATATTCGCTTAGACCCATATAATACATATGGTTAGTGTTTTTATTCACCAAATTGACAAATTTTATGATCTCACTATCCCTCGACTACCCGCCAATCGATGCCCCGCGTCTCGGCTTGCATTTTGAGGTACACCATAGCCTATTGTTTTAATTTAATCAACTTAGACTATGGTTGCATCACCTTTTTTAATTGATTAACTAATCATCCTAACTTGAATTAGTCGAGTTTCTTGGTGTACCCATAGTTCTCCTACCCGATACCTGCGTTGACATGCCTTTCTAGGTGAACACCAGTCACATCAACTCGCTCGATAACAACGTACACACATGCAGTGCAATACACTACTAATGATTTTAAACACCACATATACACAACCACTATTCATTCAATAGTTATTATTATTATTTTTACTTTAATTTAATTAATTTAATTAAAACATAAATTAAAAATCACTAATTCAAGCTATAAAACTATAATAATTTACTAAATTAATAAGACTAGTTTAATTAACACAATTCAAATTCACTAATATTCAAATAAATTCAATTCAATAATAGATAAATATCTAAACAAACATTGTGAACAATGAAATATCAATCTATTTTGCATCCAAAGATATTACTCAAATCATAGTCATAAGCATACTTTAATTTCTAAATAAAGTATTCTAGATCGTTAAACTCAAATCATAAGTAAGTAGACAACCCTTATCAAGCCATCATTTTGCCTTATATCAGTGGAAAGGCCACATTCAATTTTTATTGAATTAACCATTTGGGAACTTTAAGAAATTAACTTTAGGCAATAAAACCGCATTACGTTCTATGAAAACTTCGAAATACTAAATCTAATACTTTCAAAACGCCCCTACATTATTAAGATTCTCGAAATCGAACCTAGCGAATCCTGACCAATTCCACTTATTACTAAAATCGTTGGTTAAATAATTCAAAAATTGTCTCTCTGCCCCATCGATTTGTCTAGTGATGTGCATGTTGCAAGTATAATAGCTCACTAGTAGTAATAGTGTAACCAACTTATCTTGACTACGGATAACGTCCTCGTGGGAAGGTGTATACACTCACCACATACTTATCTAACATTATTCTATTGCTAAGGGAATCCTTTTTTAATGGTTTTATAACTAAACTAAACTAATCTATACTAAAAAATCAACGCAAATTACTTTTAAACTCTTCTATTACAACTATCTTATATTAAAACTTCACCTAGGTAATGAAATACTATGCTTTTCAACTAACTTTATCATCTTTATTATGTGTATGCAATGCCTTATTAGAAGAAGTAGATCTCCTTCAAATCCACTTTAACCCACTGTCATGATGGAAAAGATTCTAATGTGCAAACTAGAATTCCACCTATCGATGGGAATAACGCAAGCTCTACATTGCTTTAATGTTCCTTTAGATTCATAACCAATTAAGTTTACTATCCGTGCCTCCCTAATCAACAACTATCGCTCGATGTTGTATATTTTATGGTCGTACAGTCCATGTCCGGCTTTAAAGCTTCATTGTTCGGGATAACTTTTAAAACATAATATCAACAAACACGTGATCAAGATGTTCCTAGAATTATGCTCAGAATCAATGCAAATTCTAACCATTTCACTATTTATATTTTTATTCTATTCATGTTTATAGCTTAACATTCAAAGCATATGATCCATTGATCCCTAAGATTAATGAACTACCTACATTTCAATGAATCAAACATGCACATAGTTGTATTTATTAAAATCAGCAAAATAATGAAATATTTTTAATTAAATAAAAAAATAACACCTGAATCACCACACGTGAGACTTCAATGTCTTCTCTCTACAAATGTTCTTAATATTCAAGAATAAGGTAAACCTATGCTAAACTATGTTAATGGTGGCTAATCTATTGCAAGTTATGTGTTAACCATGTTCTCCTACTTATTTATACTCCCTATTCACATTTCCGAACAACTAGAAACCTTACTTAACAATTTTACATGAAATAAAATTTTACTTTCTATTTTATTCTATTATCGAAGTTGTCATTAAGTCCCGGTGTTGTTTGTACGCTCCCGCGATGCCGCCATTGCGCCGAGCATCGTGTGTGCATTTTCTCTCTTTAGTGGTTATGGCACTATCCCTTTGGCTCCCTGGCACTGTCCCTTGACCTCCATGGAGCTGCCACTGCATTGAGCTTCCTGTCTCCATTCTGTTTTCTTCCTTACTCCCCCACGTCGTGCATTGAACTCCCACGCAGTGCCTTGATGTCCCACAGTGCCACATTGCTTAGTCATTGTGTCAAACCTCCTTTGGTGTATTTTTTCTCCGTTTCTTCTCGAATATATTCATTTCCTTCATTTATGCCTTGTATACCCAAAAATGCATTAACACCATCAATTTGAGCTCATTTAGGTATATTTATACTAAATATACTACTAAACTAACCCTATATATAAGTTTAATTAATCACTTATCAAATAACCCCAAACTTAGAATTTTGCACGTCCCGAGTAAAAGTGTATTTTACTAAATCTCTTAACTACTCCTATTACCAAGTTCACATTCATTTTACATTGTTCATTGAGTATCCTTTAATTCTTTAAGTTTCAAGTTAAAAATTCAATCAAGAGTTTTTCTTTTCAAAAACTTTATTTTCAAGATATGTAGCTTTAACAACACATACAACTCACTTTCGAAACACCAAAGTAGATCACAACTAAAATCATCACTACTCACACGTTTGTTTCATCTCAACACTCAAGTAGCAAGTGCACAATCTTTTATTTGAAGAGTTTTATTTTAACTTCCGCCTTATTTTCTTTATTTTTATCTCTCTTTTCTTTACTTTTTCTCCTTTTTCATTATATTTTTTATTTCATGGTCCCTGCTCTTTTTCTTATAGACTTCGTTTTTCCGTACTTTTTTGAACCATTAAGTTCTATTCTCCATTTCTTGTAGAACTTGTGGGACACTATATTTTTATTTCTAAAACTCTTGTCAGCACTTCTCACTTTCACTTTATCAAGCAGCTTTTTATTCAAAATGCATATTTTTCCCCTTTTTGCACTAAGACTTTATTTGCTTTTTATTTTCAAGTCTGATTCACACTTATTATAGAATTCCCTGGAAATCCAAGTTTTTTACAAGAAGTTCATAGTCTTCCCTAAATCTAAGTTTCTAATCATGACACCATACCGTTGTTTGCTAAATTTCATATTTTCTTCAAAAATTTATAACACTCTCTTGAGTTTCATATCAATAATAACACACTAGTATTTTACTCATTATCAATTAAAGGCATGAACATGCAAATGAATTACTTATTCATAACATATTACTATATATAACCTTCTATATCAACTAAAAATTCAAATAGAAAGTAAATGAAATAATAATAAATAATACATTACCATAATACATCATACCGTTGCCTTGCTCATATATCCTCAAGGCTCCAGGATAGTAAGAGCCATGTCCTCTTGGTACTGTTTCCTCATCTCGGCAATCCACAGCCTCTGATGCAGGGGCGTCAAGCCTACTAGTGGTGTTACTAGTGACTGTGGTGGAGGAGATGGTGAAAAAACCTCAAGACCATCCAAGTCCTACTCTCCAATAAGTGGGTCTACAAACTCATAACCCTCAGCGAATCCTTGTTGTTGCTCCTCCTCTTATCCATATCCTTTATCTTCCAATTTTTGGGCTAACTCTGTGGCTGCTGCTATTGCTACATTATCTTCCTGCTCTTTGGCCAACAACTCAACCTCAATTCTAGCTCCCTTGGCTCTTTCCCTCTAAATCTTAGAGTTTTGACAACCAAGCGGATATTTAAGTGTGAGCATAAAAGCCTCATCCATGGTTTTTTAGGCCTAAATATCAAATTCTTCATCTCTAGGCAATCGTACTTTAACCTTCAAGCACAACTGAGTGATCAATATTTGGAAACATCAATTTGTTTTCTTACTCTGACATAATGGACTCCCTTAAAGTGTTGTTGATGATCTCGTCGACATTGTACTTCCCATTCTTTGTGATCTATATAAACAAGTCGTCTTTGGCTTGTCGATCTCTCCCTGTTAAGTGGTGGGGTATAGAGAACAATAAGGAAATGTTGCCACATTCGGTAGACTTTCCGCACACTCCCCTTCTTGATGTGCTTCGGCACATTCTCAAATCTTATTACAGAGCCTTGTTGTCCTTAGACAACCAATGCTCTCGTTATGGCTCTTAAAGAGTATAGGTTATAGAGTTTCTCATATAGATCATCCAGAAAACTCAGGTCAGCTCCAACCATACTCAACTGCTCCAATCCATAGATTTTATTAATTTCATGCACATTAAAGAGGACAAACTCTCACCTTCACTAGCTCATTCTTCCTAGTGAACTTTGCATTGGCATAAAATTCTTATACAATCTCTCTCACTCCTATAACTTCATTCTTTCTATAATCTTGAGTGAAATGCTCCCAATTTTGTTGTCAAATGAAGTTATTCACTCATTTTTCATACTTCGTCGGCAAATTTATACCTGTCTTACAAATGAACTCCCTATGTTCGATATACTTATATTTTTCCTTGGCATCTCTACTAATGAAGTACTTCAACTTAAATGGCTTAGGTTCTTCCTCATTGGGATCTCCTGAGGCTGATGCCTCAAAATCATTTACTTTTACTTGACTAACTTGCCTCCTTATTCTTGGCATTATCTCTAATTCACACAACAACAAAACAATGCAACTAGCAACTCGAATTGAAAATCATCTAGAAATCAAAATTTATATCACACGGATCATTCACATGCATTATAATGCAAAAACATAAAATAGGTCTCCATGAGTCTCATTAATGCTCAATATTCACACAACTCGAAAATCCTATCCAACTACCTCATATCCACTATTCATGCAATTTCATCAATATTTTTCAAAATTTCAAAGCATAACTAATGAAATTGTAATTTTACCACAATGCGAGACTACTTTCCATTATAGAATACTCATCCATGTCTTTATCAATAAAAGCCCTCTCACTTCACTAACAACTTAGAACCCTAGTGCTCCTTGAAATTGAATTCCCAAATCAAAGCCGTAGCTTTCCACTTTCTGCAAATTCACAATGCACTTTCTCCTTTCACTCTCAATCAGTAGGAACTCTTTTTACTCACTTAGAAATGATCAATCTTTGGCTCTAAAGGGATATATGCTTGGTGGGTTGTGTTTGAGTTTGGATGCAAGTGTGAATTAGATGGTGGAAATAGGGTTTTAATCCCTTCCACGACACTGGCGCCATGCCTTAATAAGCACGGCGCTTTGACTGGGCCACAACAGTGTCAACACCCCTGAAGATGTTTTTGTGTTCCTTTAGGGGAGTCGTGCTCACTAACCACAGCGTTGTGTGAGTAAAACATGGCATCGACCTCTCTGTCTGCATTTTTCGCATATATTTTTTATTTAGCACCTATTTGGCGCTTACCTGACATTATGTATTACAACACAAGATGTCGTGATATCATGAAATCCATGTAAATATAGAAACTTCATAAAAACTTACCTGTGCTTTGCCTATGTACCTCACATTTCCCACTTGAACTCTTTCGCTCTTTTACATTTTTCACTGAGTTTATCGAGACATTTCCATTCTGATGAATTGTCGCTCGGCAAATGGCATTACCTGCAAATTTAACATAAATTTTTGAAAGTTAGAAAACTATTATGTGTGAATTGTACTTACTAAACTAACTAACTTTAATTTCAAAACCATAGGCTACCTCCTAGTAGCGCTTAGTTTAACATCGTTAGCCTAACGCCTTTTTGCTCATTTAGTCCGTGTCTAAATCGAGATACTCCAATTGTAAATTAGAGATAATAATGGCGTTCCTATTTGGATGTAATTCTTCTCTATCAACAAAGAATATTTTCTCTACATCATCGTTCTCGTCAATAAACATTATGATATTCTTCTTCCTTATGTACAAGTTTGCATTGGCAGTGTTCGAGAATGACCTCCCAAGTCTCATAGACACATCGTCATCCATATTTTGATCCATAACTTAAAAATTCATAGTGAATGTGAATCTACCCAGTTTCACATGCACATTCAAAACCCTTCCCATAGTTGGTATCAACTTGTCATCAACTACTTGTAAATTTGTTGTATAAAGACAATTTATCTTCAAATCGACCTACGATATGTCCATTATCGACATGACATTGACTGAGGCTCCCGTATCATATAAGACATTTCTAAATCGGTGTCCATCAATGCTTATTGGTATGCATATTTCTCTATGATCTCTCCTTTTGATTGGTTGAAGTCTCGGTATGAACTCAAACTTTGGTTCCGGCTTCCTTGGAGCTACCTTGATGCTATTTCTTTTCGGTGTTTCTTCATAAGGTCCTCCATCTCTTTGCTTAGCTTTCCATCGTTTCTTCACCTTCTAATATTCTACAAGGCATTGTTTTTTGTTGTCCAAATCCTTCGAGTTTATCTTACCTTACTTCCATTCTATTCTCATGCATCACTTCATGCTTCCTCAACGCCCAAGTATTGAATTTTTCTGACTTTTACATCACTTTCTCTTCTCTTGGCTAATTCATTGTTGTAGTGCTCATCATGTGAATAACACTAATGTTTTCCTTGGGATTAGTGACCATGTTACTCAAAAGTAGTCTTTCCTTCCTTGAGTTCAAAGCAATAGCTAATCGACCAATCCATTTTTCAAGGTTCTTGATGGATTGTGATCTTTCATCATCCATCATCTTCACAGCTTGTTTCACTCCTTCCATCTATTTTTCGTGCTTCTCATGACGTTACATATTGCTCATGTCTATAGCGTGCAAGAGTCTCCCAAATGATTACAATGAAGTCATCTTTTTGCTCTGCCTTAGCTCCTCTTGTTGGACTTATTGATCAAAGCCTGGAGGTAACTTTAGTGCGTTATAAGGATTTCCATACGAAAATTTTGGGTTGTTGTTGTATCCTTGATAAAACCTTTGAGGAGCCATTACTCTTGGCCTGAAGATGTTTCCATTGCCTTGGTTGTTCATAAAGTTTACATCACCATACTCCATTCATTACTGTATGTCCATTCGGTCAACTACCATGGCTTGGTGATTAATGGGTTGTTGTATTACCTGCATCTGCGGACTTTGTCGTCCCAATTGAAATTTTGCAATTTGATTACTCAGATTGGATAGTTGTGCCATTATAGCAGCTTGCGAATCAATCTCATATATGCCTATTGGTTTCCTCACTGTGGAACGAGTACCGTCTGTTGCGTTTTGAGACATAGATCTAAGATATCCAGTGCTCCATCCTCATCCTTCTTAAGTAGAGACCCACCTCATAAGACATCTCCTAGTTTTCTTGTATTGTGGTTCAACATATAGTAGAAAATCCAGAATTGTGCCAATTTCACGTATCCATGTCCTTGACATCTCCTCAGCATCTCCTTGAATCTTTTCCGAGCCTCGCCAAGAGACTCAATATCTTCCTACTTGAATTGATTAATTTCTAGCTCCTTCCATTGACCTTCACTAGGGGAAAAAACTTATCTATAAATTTTTCATTGATTTTCGCCCATGAGGTAATATTCCCTACGTTTAGTCTTTGGAATGAGGATTTGGCTTTTCTACCTAAAGAGAATGAGAAAAGTCTTATCATGATCACCTCCTTTGTAACTTCGGTAATGTGCACGGTGTCGCACTTCTCCAAGGAATTCTCTACATGTGCACCTGGATCTTCATTGGCTACTCCATTTAACAAGCTATTTCGCACCATGTAGATTAGATACGATTTTAGATTGAACTCAATGATGTTCGCTAGAAACCTCATCACTTCGTTGTAAGTCTCATGAACTTCTAGCCTGAAGTAGTCACAAAGGCATCTCTGTCCTCGCACTCTATGTTGCACTATAAGATTACCTTTAGGTTGGTTATTCCCTCAGCCCTATTATTGGTTTCTTGCTTGATCCTCAGTCATATTGATTCCTTTCTTTTTCTTTCCTTTTTTGGTTATCTCAATCTCAGGGTTGTAAAGCACTAACACGTTCTCTCCTTTGTTACACATGCACTAGTTATACCTGAAAAGAAGACACGAAAGATCAAGTGCAGAAAGTCAAACTTGAAACTTAAGACTTTTATTTTATTTTATTTTATTTGGTTTTATAAACTCGAAAGTAAATTACTTAAAGTACAACTTAGCAGCTTTTGAAACTAACTAAGCAATTATAAGTGACTACTTGTCCTCGGCAATGTCGCCAAATACTTGATGTGTGTGCAGCAGAAATAACAACTCGCTTTTAGTAATAGTGTAACCAACTTACATTGACTACATATATCATCCTCAGGGAAAGGTGTATACACTCACTACGTATTTAACTAAAATTACTTTATTTCTAAGGGGATCCTTTTTAATGGGTTTATAACTAAACTAAACTAATCTATACTAATAAATCAATGCAAATTACTTTTAAACTCTTATACTAAAACTATCTTATTCACTACTTCATCGAGGTAATGACATATTATGCTTTTCAATTCACTTTATCATCTTTATTATGTGTGTGCAATTCCTAATTAGAATAGACATATTTCCTTCAAATCTACTTTAACCCACTAATTAGCATGCCGCAAGTATAACAGCTCACTTGTGGTAATAATGTAATCAACTTACGTTGACTATGAATATCGTCCTCAATGAAAGGTGTATGCACTCACTACTTACTTAACTACAATGAATCTATTGCTAAGGATATCCTTTTTAAGTTGTTTTATGACTAACTAAACTAACTTATACCAATAAATCAATGCAATTAACTTTCAACTCTAATATTAGAACTATCTTAGTTCACAACTTCACCTAGTTAATGAAATGCTATGTGTTTTAACCACTTTATCATCTTTATATCTTGTGTGCAATGCCTAATTAGAATAGATAGATTTTCTTTAAATCCACATTAACTCACTGTCGTGATGGAAAAGATTCTAATGTGCAAACTACAACTCCACTTATCGATGTGAATAACTTAAGCTCTGCATTGATTTAATGTTCCAAATCTTTAGATTCATAACCAATTAAGTTTACTATTTGTGCCTCCCTAATCAACAACTATCACTCAATGTTGTGTATTTTACAGTTGTAATGTTCATGTCTGACTTAAAAGCTTCAATGACCATGATAACTTCTAAAACCTAATATCTAAAAACATGTGATCAAGATGTCTATCGCATTACACTCAAAATCAATACAAGTTCTAACCATTGCATATTTTATATTCGATTTCTATTCATGTTCATCATATAGCATTCATCCCATATGATCCGTTGATCCCTAAGATTAATAAACTATTCACACTTCATTGAAACAAACACGCACATAGTGGTATTTATTGAAATCAGAGATATATTGAAAATATGTCAAATAAATTAATGAAAATGATACTCGAATCACCACACGTGAGTCTTAAATGTCTTCTCTCTACTATCAGTGTGAATAATGTAAGTTCCACATTGCTTTAATGTTCTACATCTTTAGATTCATAACCAATTAAGTTAACTATCCTTGTCTCCCTAATCAATAAATATCGCTTGCTGCTGTATATTTTACGGTTTTATCATCCATATCGAATTAAAAGCTGCAATGGTCATGATAACTTCTAAAAACTAATATTAAGAAACACGTGATAAAGATATTCATAGCATTACGTTCAGAATCAAGACGAATTCTAACCATTGCACTTTTTATATTTTACTCTATTCATATTTATAGCATGACATTCATACAATAGAATTCATCGATCCCTAAGATTAATGAACTATTCACACTTCATTGAATCAAGCATGCATACAGTAGTATTCATTGAAATCAGATATATAGTAAAATACTTTCAATTAAATCAATAAAAACATTGCCCAAATTACCTTACGTAAGACTTCAATGTCTTCTCTCCATAAATCTTCTTAATACTCAAAAATAAGGTAAACCTATGCTAAACTATGGTAATGGTGGCTAATCTATTGTAAGTTATGTGTTTACCACGTTCACCTATCTATTTATACTTCCTAATCATGTTTCCAAACAATTAGAAACCCTATTTAACAATTTAACATGAAATAGAACTCTACTTTCTATTTTCTTTTCTTCTCGGCGCTATCACTTAAGTTCCAGCGTTGTGTGTACACTCCCACGGTGGTGCCACTGTGCCAAGCATCCTGTGTGCTTTTTCTCTCTTTAGTGGTCCAGTGTTGTACCTTTGGCTCCCTAGCACCGTCTCATGACCTCCACAACACCGCCACTATGCCAAGCTTCCCATCTCAATTCTTTTTTCTTCCTTACTCTCCCTGTCGTGCATTTAACTCCTACGCTATGCCTTAATGTTCCATTGCGCCACACTGCTTAGCCATGGCGCCAAACCTTCTTTAGTGTGTTTTTGCTCCGCTTCTTCTCGAACTCACTCGTTTCCTTCCTTTATGCCTTGTATACCAGAAAATCCATAACCACCATCATTTTGAGCTCATTTAGGTATATTTATACTAAATATACGACATAAATAACCCTATATTTTAAGTCTAAATAATCACTTATCATCTGGCGATTTATATATAAATCCCAAATTATTGAGGATTTGCCGGTAGTAAATTGCAGTTGATCCTTGATTCGCTGATGATTCGTTGAGTATTTTTTCCACTCGATCAAATCCTTCATTTTCTTCCCTTTTTATCTATTTCTTAATATATTCCAATTATTACCAAAAATAACAAAAACAAAAGAAAATCTAGTGTAATTTAGCTTTTTACATCTAAAACTACACTAAAGTATAATATAAAACACTGCATAGTTATTAACTTATCAAATACCCCCAAACTCAGCACTTTAATGTCCCGAGCAAAGAAATACTCTCAATTATATTTTCTTTTCTTCCCTCATTCTGATTTCATAATTATATACTCTTATTCTTAAATATAAGTGATCATTAAATAAAAAAATATTACCCTCATAAAAATAAAAATAATGAAAGAATAGAAAGATTTAAAGAACAACCTTTGTCTGACAACTTAACTTTCTAGTTATGCAATAACCTCAGAACTCAAAGTTAAATCAATTACCAAGGCTAAGGCAATATATAGTTTTTCTCAATTTTCACTGACAAGCATCATGCTTATGATGACTAATATTGAATCTCGAGATACGTAAATCACTAAATCAATCTCATTTTCAAATAATATTTAAAATATTACTACAATCAAAGTCGATAGTAATTTTTTAATCATCAATAATTGCAATTTTATTTCCATTTGTTGGAATGTTGTTATAAAAATATACTTCTCTCAACTTAGCTATAAGCACTCTAGCTAAATCTTTTTATTTGAAGTGTTTTTCTTAAACATCCTTCCATTTTTTCTCTCTCTTTTTTCTTTTTCTTTCTTCTATATATTTTTTTCTTTTTTGTATTCCTACATTTCTCTACTCCATTTCCTTTTAATATTGTTATTCTTTTTACTACTAGATTTCTTGCTCCATTCCCTTTGGAATCTATGTCCCTTTATTTTTTCATTTAAAAACTCTTGTTAGCTCTTCTCACTTTCACTATAGTCAAGGAAGAATGTTTTCAACTAAATAAAATTTATTGGCTAATTTCATATTTTTCTCTTCAATTGTGTCATAAGCTATTTACATGATATTAGTATTAATAAAAATTACTTAATCTATAATCTATGTATAACAAGATTCTTAGTAACATGTCTTGTTTATCTTGCACTTTTGTTTCGATTTTCTACCCATTATAATATCTAACACAAAGCAATCAATCCCCTCTAAACCCCTCAAGTGCGTACATAATCTAGGTTAAGTCAAATAGTGTATAACAATTCATTTCTATCATAAAATTTATATTTCAATGGGAAATAAAAATATCACTTCTATTTAAATCCATATTATATTCAATTCATATTTTCCTGACTAATTAAAGTAAAATGGAAAAATATTACATGTATCTTCAAAGTCTTGAAATTTTCAGTCAATTTTGAACATTGAATAAATAGATTCTACCTCTCGATTCTTCCATACTTTGTTTTTTTATACATTACTTCACATAAATACCCTCAAACTCATTCCAAACCTTGTCCTCAAGGTATAAAAATTAAGTCTTGTTTAAAATAAATAAATAAATACCTCGTGAAATATAAATGAATAAATAAAATTAATAATAAAATAAATAAATTATCACAAGAAAGAATTTCAAAATTAGAAAAACATGATAAATTCATAAATTTCCAAACATCATAGTAAAATAGCATAATAAACCAGAAGTCACATCAATAGTAGCACTGTATCATGCCACATCGCACTGATCATCGTATTATATTACAAACCAAGACCTCACATAGAATCACTCAAAGACAGACAAAATAAAAAAAAAATAAATCAGAATAGTCGTCAAGAAGTCAAATCGTCATTGTCGTCACCTTGCTCATGCTGTTGAGTTTTGTAGCTTGTTGCACGATCATAGAGCTTATAATCCACTCCCACCATCGGATTACTTTTTGAAAAGACTCCTTCATTAGGTATTCTTAGTTCGGTAGATGGTGTTGGAATTTCATCTCCCCTATATTGCATTATCCTAGCCATGCATATCTCGAAACCATGCATCCTCCTTGCAATATCGTGTTGGTTCTGAAACATGAACTCTTAATCTCGCAAAGTTCACATTTGGTTCCTCAACATGAACCTCCTCATGGCCATCTCAATCTCGTCAACATGCATGCCAGTAAAATCTTCAGCAGGTGGCTCTGAGCTTTGGTTCATCATCTTATTATATGTAGTAGATTGCATATCTTCCAAGACTCTTTTGTTTGCTGCCCGTATTCTTCTTCTTCCTGTGGTCTCTCTTCTAAGCATACAATTTCACGCTCTTCCTTTGAGTCTACATAGCCTAGCACTTGTTTATTTTTCTCTATGATTTCATCGATGATTGTCCTGTAGGGGTATATATCTAACCCATGACCTATCATATGAACTTGGTCTTATTTGCAGAATTATGTGATCATCAAGGGAAAAGGTAACCCTTTATTTTATTTATGGTCATGGCATTCCTAATTGAATCATAGACGATCTTTTCAACGTCAATGTAAAATATTCTTTGCATGATGTGGTACAAAAATGTCACCTTGTAGTGCAATACTTTGTAGTACTGCAAAGTCGGCTGTATGCTCGTATTGATGAAATAGTTCCATGCTTTGGTGATTTTCCTAAAATTTATAGTTTGAATGTTTTTTGGATACCCATCCTTATTCAAAACGAATCCATCCCCTGGAATTGCTTCCAATCCATTCTTGGTAGTTTCATGGGGAAATCCATGTCTGAATCTATACTCAGGTTTTGGTATTCGTTATTTCCTTTTCTATGAATTTCTAGTAAACCTTAGTATCGGTTTATTTTTTCAAGTGAATAGTCCACTGGTCTTCCTCGAACTATAGCTGCCATCTTATTATCGGTTCTATGCATGTTGCATAAAATTCCAAGACTAAGATATCACAACCCATCTCTATAGAGGATCCCATGTCATTATCAACATTGTAATCCCTAGTCAATAATTCCCAATTCCTCACCCTTATTATGTTCAAAATTCTAGGCCCTTCCTTTACTTCGTTCTTTACATTGAAACCTTTCTCTGGAATTATTTTTCTATTTTTACTAATATCGCTCTTCATCCTAGCAAGAGACTTAGCATTTATTAAATTATATGTTGAAAAAGGAATCCTTGCAGTCTCGTTAACTTCTTCCTCTCTCTTCGACTCATCACTAAAATCTAAAGATGGAGAAGGTTCTTTTGGTGTTATAACTCTATGATTATTTATTGAAACCCCGTTAGCCTCATAGGTGTAGGTGAAACTTTAATTTTTTATTTGGGTTTTTCTACTAAAGCTCCCTTTCCTTTTTCCTCTCTTGAACTTCTACCCTTACCACTTCTAGCCACTTTCTAAATCAAGAGTCACAAGTTCGGATAACAATTTAAACATGTGGTTCATAGGAAAATACATTTGTCGAAAATAATTTGGTATAAATCCAAACTTTATTTCAAATGAGAAATTCATTTGGAAAGCTACCTTAAAATTCATTGAAAACATAAATAAAATTGGCATCGAAGTTTTCATTCAAGTTACAATAAATATCTGATAAATAATATAAAAGTTTGTTTTAAATTCTAGTCTTTTACAAACAAAATAAACCAAACCAAACCAATCCAAGCCCCCGAACTCATTTTAAGCTCAATTTTTTAACCAATTTCAAATGCGTATAAATATACCAAAACCTCAAAAATGTTCAATTTGCAAACCAATTATAACTGTAATTGTAATGCCTTATTACGAAAAAAAATGAAATCTACTATTCACGGTGATAGAATGAATTTGAATAAAACAACTTCGAAACATTTAGAACTTTGCAAAAATCCTTCCAACAAAAAAATCGTCGAAATAAAAACTTTAGGGTCATCATGATTACCTTCTTAAGAGTGAAACTCTCAAGATATAAGCTCTTGAACTCCTCTAGATTGGTTTTTCCAAGCTCCTAGTTGAAATCCCTTAAACCCTAATTCGGCTCAACACTCCCAATTCAAAAGTTCTTAGGTTGAATGAAACTAGATTAACGTAGGAATCACGTAAATACACTAAGATTGAGCTTATGAGGTTTGAATCTAGACAAGAAATTGATTATATGGATGAAGGGGGTGAAACAATTTGTGTTTGTGAGGTGAGTGTGTGTGGCGAGTTTGGGGTTTAATTTTTACAGCTCCAAATCGTGCCTTGCAATTTAGGTGTAAGTGGAATCGCCGAAAAATCACTAGGTAACTCAGTGAAAATCAGGTGTAGTGACTCACTGATTTGATTAGTGATTTGCGTTAAAATGTCGAATCACCAATGATTTGCTAGACTCAAATTTTCGCTTAAATTTTTTTATTTCTATCACCGATTCAGCCAGCAATTCCTTATGTTATTACAAATCGCTGAGGATTCAAGAGGCTTAATTTAATGCTTATTCAATTTATTTAATAATTAACATATATATAATTCATTAAAACTAATATTAAGATAGAATTGACTTAAAATTCAAAAGTTTGATAAGGATATGTAAATCGCTAATAATTTCATTAAATATATAAATAAATAAACAAATAAATAAGTAAATGAATAATGCAAACTTGTAAAAAGGCCATAGAAACAAAAACAACTCGATCACTCCCCTTTATTTTGAAATAACCTCAGAGTTTAAATTCGATAATATTTCCAATACAAAAGTCAAAAAGTGAAAGAATAAAAACATATTATACTAAACTAAACTCCTAATAAAATATAAATAAACATATAATATGAGATGTCTCCCATAAAACGCTTTTGTTTACTGTTGTTGGCTCGACTTAACCCTTCTAGAATTAGGTATGGTCTCTAAACTTGAATTTAGGATTGTCCACTATAATGCCATTACAGAAAGTGATTGCTCGGTCATTAATTGTCAAAGTAATAATTTCGTTCAGAATATCCGTAACAGTTTGAGTAGTGCCTAAGAAAATTCGTCCTAAAATTAAAGGAGGGTCTTCATTAATAAAGTGTGGAATAACCTAAAAGTATGTGGGAATGATGTATTTGTCCACTTGAACTGGTACATTCCTAACAACTCCTATTTGTTTAGTTGAAGTACCATCCAGTAAAGAAACTCATTCAGAAGCAAGTGAATCCAATTCCAATTGAGTGCATACAAAAAATATATAGGCATGAAATTTCCAATTAGAATCCATATCACATTGAGCTCTGTACTACCAATCCCATTTGATTTTTTATGTGCAAATTTAGACCTCCAAGATCATTACGCTTTATAGGGCATAAATTTGGTTTTTTCTTTTTTTATTCCTTTTGTGATTAAAATCTTCCGACTTGTTAATACTCGTCCCATTCTCTGGTTGGTTAACGACATTCTTGAGTTACTTTTTTTTTGAAGTGTCTTCAACAAGTTATTTCTTTGGATCTTCTTTTTAAGTATCCATTGTACTACATTAATTGCATAAATTTTAGCATTAAAATTATCATAATAGTTTAATTCTAAAAAATCATTATCAAGAATATTATTATCAAGTAATTCATCATATTCATCATAATTATGTTCATTAATTTTGTACGTGATAATTTTGTCTTCAAATTTCGTAGACATTGTTCATTCGGAAATATCAATTTAGTTTTAGTTGTTTTAAGAAAAGGTCTACCTAATATTATAGGTAAAGGATTAGGTGATATTGAGTTTCCCATTTCCATGACATAAAAGTCGGTTGGAAATACTAAGTCGTATACTTATACTAAAATATTTTCTAATAATCCATACAGTTCAATAATTATGCTGTCAAACTAAAGTAAGATTAATATGTGTATTAGTTAACGATCCTACTTTCAATGATTCATAGAGTTTTAAGTGACATTACAGTAATTGATGCTCCAAGAACACACCTAGCAAATTCAATAGAAGAATTTCATATTGTGGTAGGTATGACAAATATTCCTAGGTTGAAACATTTCTTAGGAATTTTCTTTTTTTATTAAAGATGACATCTTTGGTCCTAAGTTTCTTTAAATTCTTTTAAAAATTTGTGTTTAGACTCAGAGAATTCTAGGGTAACTTCATCATGATTTGATTCCATTAAAAGTTTGTCAATTTCTATTTTCTTGAATGATTCAAAAATATCTTCCTTAGTTTCTTCCTTCTTTGCATACATTAATCATTATGGAACGAGAGAAATAGAATGCATTTCTTCGTAAATATTATTATCTAATTTCTCATGATTAACTAATGACACGTGTCGATCGTGTACAACAAATTTCTCATTTTATATTATACTTTAAATATTTTGTAGTAATGATAAGTGGGAATCGTCTTTACAAGGATTTATCAAAGTTCTCTACGAAAAAATGGATTTTAAAGGTTTTTATTATTTTTACTTTACCTTAATTAATTAAAAATAGTAATTAAACTAAATAACAATTAACTAACTATATTAACTTAACTAACACAAATCAAATTCAATATCAATCAAATAAATTCAATAATAAATATATATCTAAATAAACATCCAAAACAACGAAACATAAACCCGTTTTGCATTTCAAACAAGTAACTTCAATCAATATAATTATGAGCATAGTTTACAAAGTACCATAGATCACTTAATTCTAATCATAGATAAGTAAACAGCCTTTTTGCCAGCCATTTGTTCTCCCTATACCCGTGGAAACGTCACGTTAATTTTATTGAGTTAAGCCCTTTATTTACACAAACGTATTAACTTCTGCAATAAAACTGCATTAAACTTTATGATAACTTCGACTACTAAATCTAATAGCTTTGGAAAGCCACTTCAACACTAGATTTAGATCTCAAATTCACCTAGGATATTTAAACGGTGTTTGTCTTTCAAACAATCCTAGTTACTACTTTAAATAGATAATAAAACCAAATATAATACAGATTCTAAACTATGCATGAAATACAAAGATAAAAATTAAAATCAATAGGTAATAACATATTAAATCAGTGAATGAAATAATACAATAAAGTTTAAAGCATTAAGCACATAATCTTCTCATTATAACTACATTTCAAAATGGATCTAGTTCACGTTCCGACTTTGTTTAAATTAAACAACTACTCACTCATAATTTTAAGTAATATTGCAATAATATAAATAAAAGACATAATAGAAAGTAACTCTGAATTAAAATACTTTAAATCTTCAATCTTCTCCAAAAGCAATAAAATATTAAAATAATAGACAATGGCTCCAAGAGCAATGGAATTTTTATCTACGTACTCAATGACAACTAATTTTGAAACCCTAAGATTGTATTTATAGTATTCTGGGTAATAAACATCATAAATCGATTCAAACAATTGGTAGTTATCTTAAATTCATGAAATCTACTCCAATGAGTCCAAACGATTTATGTGTAAGTGGAATCGCAAATAATATCCATAAAACTGAGCTCTTTTATTTATTCTTGGTTCCATCGATTTAGGCAGCGATTTTCTGTCTCTAGGAATCGTTGTGAATTGCTAGTACAAAAATCTAGTTCTTCCTTGCTTCTTTGGTGATAATTCTTTGTATAGTTCTTCCACTTGTTTAATTCCTCATAAACTCTCCTTTTTTGTTCATCTCTTCATTTTCTCTATTTATCACCTAAAATAACAAAAAGAAGAGAAAACCGTGCGTAATATAATCTTTTATATCTAAAGTCATCTTATAATGAACTATAAAACATGTCTAATTAGTGACTAGTCAAATAACTCCAAACTCAACACTTTGTCATCCCGAGCAAACGAATACTCACAATCCTTTTCTTTTTTCTTCCCTCATTCTGATTTCATTATCATATACTCTTAAAAATGATCTTAAAAAAAAAAAAACATATTACCTTCAAAAAATAAGAATCATGCTGGAGTACAAAGAACTAAAGAACAACCCCTTTATTTGACATTTCAACCTTCTAATTGTGCAATATACCTCAGAATTCAACGTCAAACCAATATTCAAGGTCAAGGCACTACATAAGTTTTCTCAATCTCTAATAACAAGCATCAAGCTTATGATAATTAATATAGAATCTTAAGACACAAATCACTTAATCAATCTCATTTTCAAATAATATTTAAAATATAACCTCAATCAAAGTCGATAGGAACTTTTATTCACCAATAATTATCATTTCATGTTCATTTGTTAGAATAAAAAGATATATTTAACTTAGCTATAAGTACTCGAGCTATATCTTTTATTTAAAGAGTTTTTTATAAACTTCCTTTATTTTCTTACATCTCTTTTTCTTCTTCAATTCTTTAAATATTCATTTTCTTCTTTTTATTGTATTACTACAGTTCCCTGGTCCATTTTCTTTGGAATTTGTTATTTTTTATAGGAATTATTCTTTTCATTTTTTCCACCACTAGATTTCCTGCTCCATTTCCTTTGAAATCTGTGGGACTCTCAATTGTTTCATTAAATAATTTTGTTAGCTCTTCTAACTTTCACTGTAGTCAATGAAGTACTTTTTCTTACCTAGTAAATTTTATTGGCTATTTCATATTTTTCTCCTCAATTATGGCATAAACTTTATTCATTACATATATATAATACTTGATCAATAATCTTTGTATAACAAGATTCTTAGAAATCTATCTTGTTCATCTTGCACTATCGTTTTGATCTTATACCCATTATAATGTTTAACACAAAGCAATTAATCCTCTATAAACTCCTCTAGTGCATACATAATCTAAGTTGAGTCAAATAGGGTATAACAATTCCATTCTATCATAAAGTTTATATTTTCATAGGTACTATAAATACATCATTTTCATTCAAATTATAATCATATTCCTAACTAAATAAAATAAAATGAAATGGAAAAATATTACAGATGTAGTGTAATTTAAAAAAAAAACTATTATGTTCAACTAGATTCTACCTCTTATTTCTTCCATACTTCGCATCTTCATACTTCACTTCACCTAATACCCCTAAACTTATTTCAAGTCTTGTCCTCAAGGTTTAAAAATTAAGTCGGGTTTTCCAACAAAAAAAAATACCTTGTGAAACATAAATGAATGAATAACTAACTAACATAAGAATGAATTGAATAAGCAATGATAATTTGAATATTTCCAAGAATCATTGCATAGAATTATATATAACTATTGTATCAAATTCTGAAAGCACCAAAGCAAACGTATCATATTATAGCACATATACCACATTATTCAAAGAATTACAAATATAGACATCTCATGAATAACACTGATGAAAAGATAACACAGAGAAGAAAAAAATTTCATAACCGCCTTCCATACATCACATCATCAACATCATCCCTATGATAAAGCTATTGGGACTTGTAGCTCGCCTTAGGATCATATAAGATGTAGTCTACTCCCGCCACCAGGTTATCTATTGAAAGACTCCATGGTTGGGCATCTTTAGTTAGAGTAATGGAATGTGAATGTTAGCTACTCCGCCTTGCGTCCTCCTAGACCCCATCATGGCCATTTTTCGTCTCTTCCAAATACATGCTAGTGAAGTTCTTTGTAGCTTGGTTTGGGCTCTGGTTCATTTGCTCATTTTATGAGGCATTTTGCATTTCTTCTAAAAAAATTTCAATTTTATGCCCATACTCTTCTTCTCTCCATGGTCTCTATCCTTTATGTGTTTCTCTCTCGTTCGTCCTCTGAGTCTATGTATCCCGACACCTTATTGGTTTTCTCAATGACATCATCAGCGATGGTCTTATTTGGGAGAACATCTAACTCTACTCTTCTCATCGGAATTCGGTTGTGCTTTTAAAATTCAGTAATCATCAAGGGAAATGGCAATCCTTTATTTTTCTTTGTGGTCATGGCATTCCAAATTGATTCATAGATTATTCTGCCAACATCAATATACTCGATCCCTTAGACTATTTGGTATGAAAAAGTTGCCCTATAGTTTACTATGTCGTAGTGTTGTAAACTAGGTTGTAAGCTCGCATTCAAGAGAAAGATCTAAGCTTTGGTTGTTTTCCTAAATTATTTGTCTTGCATCTGTTTTGGGTACGCGTCTAAGTCAAAATGGAAACCATTCCCTGAAATAGCTTTTAAAACATTCCTAATGTTCTCGTGGGAAAACCCATGTCTATACATGTATTTAGGTTTAGGATATCCATTACTTTGTTTCAAATTACCTTCCTGTAAACCATAATACCAGTTTATTCTTTCAGTTAAGTAGTCCACTGGTCTTCCCCAGACTATGGCTACTATTTTATGTTCATATCCTTGCCCATTTGCATAAAAACCTCTAACTATAATTTCACACCCCTTTTCAACCGAGGACCTCGCATCATTATCGATGTGGTAATTCTCTAGTTAACAACCCTCAGTTCCTCTCCGTTATTATGTTTAAAAACCTAGGCCCATACTTAACTTCATTTTTCACATTGAAACTCTCCAGTAAAATCTTTATATTTTTGCTAATGTCGCTAGTCATCCTAGCAATAGCTTTGAAATTGATAAGGCTATGGGAATGAAAAGAAATAGTGGGTATTTCCTTAAGCATTTTCTCTCCTTCCAAATAATAATTAAAACTTAAAGGTGGAGAAGGCTCTTTAGGTTCTTTAGTTTGAGGGTTGTTCATTGAAATCTTCATTTTCCTAATTGGTTTGGGTGGAGCTTTGGATTTTATTTGGATTTCTCTATTAGTTGTGTCTTTCCTTTCTAATCTCGAAAGCTTTTACCTTTTCCTCCTCCGGCCATTATTTCAACTTTCAAAACTTACAAGTTTGAAACTACAGAAACATGTCAATTTTAGAAACAATGTTGTCGAAAAAAAATTGATTAAATTTAAAATTTTATTTTAAAACGAGAAGTCTTTTTGGAAAGCTAGTTTGGAATTTGTCGTAAATGTAAAATAAAATTGGTATCAAAGTGATAACTAAAATATAAAATTGAAAATCGGTTTTCTAAATATCGCCAAGCAATTTGTTGACAATTTGTAAAACTTTTTGAAATCATAGAAACTTAAATGTAATAAAACCATAGCTAAAACCCCGAACTCATTTTAAACTCATTTTGTAAACCATTTGCAAAAAATTTGAAATTATTGTATTTGTAGATCAATGATCAATGTGATCATCATTCCCAATCTATTGAAATCAATGAAACCATTTTTGCAAGACAATTGAATAAATTCTAGCAAATCAATTTTGAAAAGCATTGAAACATTTTTTTAAATCCCTCGAATTAGAATTTTGTTAAAGTAAAGTGCTAGGGTTAATGTGATTACCTTCTTGAGAGTGAATCCCTAAATATTGAAGCTCTTAAACTCCTCTAGATCTTCCCTTCAAGCTCTAGGTAAAAATTTCCTAAAACCCTAGATTGGCTCAAAATACCTAAAATCAAGATTTTTGGCATTAATTAGACTAGGTTGAGGTGGGAATCATTTAAAAACTATAAAATTGACCTTAAGATGGTTGAATCTACATAAGAAATTCAAGTTTTTATGAAAGGGTGCAACAGTTTGATAGTGTGAATGGTTTAGTGTGTATGGCAATTTGGGGTTTTGATTTGATAAAACCAAAAATCGTGCCCAACGATTTCTGTTTAAGTGGAATCATTGGGATTCGCTATGTAAATAAAAATAAAGTGAGCTACTGGAAATTATAATGACATACCGATTTAACTAGCGATTCATGTGTAAAGCTAATCGGTGGGAATCGCCAGACTCCAAATTTGCACTGATTTTCTTGTGTTTTGCTACCGATTTTACTAGTGATTGATAGTGTTATTTTGAATTGCTATAGAATCGCTAGTCCTTTTTACTATTTTTGCAATTTTTCTTATAATTAACTTATTCATCATTTATTAAAACTAATATCAAGGTAGAATTGACTAAAAATTTGAAAATTTGAGTGGGACATGTAACTAACTAAATAATTTTATTAATTAAAATAAATAAAAATAAATATTGAATCAAGTAAATAATACGACTTGCATAAAGGCCATATAAGCAAAGAAACTTGATCACTCCCCTTTAATTGAAATTACCTAGAATTTAAATTCCAAAAATATTTCCAATACAAGAGTCAAAAAGTGAGAATAGATCAACTCAACTAAATTCGTAATAAAATTAAATAAACATGAAATAAATATAGAATATGAGCCGCTTACTATAGAGTGCTTTTGTTTAATGTCGTTGGCTCGACTTAACCTTTCTAGAATTAGTTTGGATCTCTAAACTTCAATATAGGATTTTCCACTCTATTGGTATTCTTGAAAGTGAGTGCTCGGCCATTGATTGTTAGAGTAATTTTTTTGTTCAAAATATACATAATGGCATGAGTAGTAGCTAAGAAAGGCCATCCTAAAATTAAAAGAGGATCTTCATTGATAAAGTGTGGCATGACCAAAAAGTTCATGGGTACAGTATTGTTGTCTATTTGAATTAGCACATTTGTGACCAATCCTATTGGTTGAGAAGTTCCATCTGTTAAAAGAGAATCGTTTAGAAGCAAGTGAATTCAACTCCAATTGAGTATGTAGAAAGAAATGTATGGGCATGAGATTAGCATTAGACGCACTGACCTTTGAAGTACCAAGCCCACTTGACTTTAATATAAAAGTGTATGCCTCAAGGATCATTAAGCTTTATAGGACTCTCAAGTTCTGCTTTGCTTTTTTATTTTATTTGGATTTTGAAGCCTCTGGCTTGTTGATGCTTTTTCTATTCTCTAATTGCTTAACTCTCCATTCTTGGGTTAATTGTTTCTTTAAAAGTGTCATCAATAGAATCTTTCTTTAAAATCCCTTTATTAGTTTCCATTGTTACTAAATTAATTGTATAAATTTTAGAGTTAAAGTTATCATAATAGCTTAAGTCTAAAAATCCATTATCATCTATTTCATTATCAAATAATTCATCATATTCTTCATAACTTTCATAGTTATGTTCAATATTAATTTTAAATTCGATAATTTATTTTCAAACTCCATAGACATTGTTCCCTCAGAAATATCTAGTTAGAAAGGGTCTACCTAATAGTACGGGCAAAGGATTAGGTGATGTTGAATCTCCTATTTCCATGACATAAGAACCTACTAGAGATATTTAATCATGTACTTGTACTTGGATGTCTTCTAATAATCCATAGGGTTTAGTAATTGTGTTGTTTGCTAAAGTAAGGTTAATAGGCGTATTAGGTAATGATCATATTTTCAATGATTCATAAAGTTTAAGTGACATTACATTAATTGATGCTTTGATATCACACGTAGAAAATTCGATAGAAGAATTGCCTATGGTGATGGGTGTGACAAAAAATTCTAATTTCATAATTGGTTTAGATATGTCTTCTTTAGTTTCTTCCTCCATAGCATTTGCTAATCATTATGGAACAAAAGAATTACTATGTATATCTTCATATGAGTTATAAATATCATTTTGCTTTGCCTTGTTTAACTGATTTAAGATTTTGTAAAGATTTTTCATAGGCTTCTATTTTGGCTAAATACCATGAGTATAGTCTTTCGGGAAAAGATTTATATTTTAGTTGCCTGACTATCCATTCCTTGGTAGGAATGATATTTGCCATCATCTCCTCTTCTTCTTGTTCTATTGTCTTAGATATTTTAATTTTCGTTTTACCACTTTTTGGTGTCTTTCGTTGCGTGTTCGTTTCTTTTTCATTTTTACGAAATAAAGAGTTAACTTCTGCTTGATTAGTAGTGTTTGTAGTTTGAGTAGTTACGTTGGTCTGATTACTTAAATTATTGATTTGTAGAGTCATTTGACTTAATTAATTTCTTAGCTCATTATTTGATGTATCGGTTTGAATTTGATTTGAGAAATTTGCGTAAATTTTTGATGACTTTGGGTCATAAAGTTATATTATATTTGTTCTAAATTCAATTGCATAGGTTGAATAGTTTGTTGTGGTTGTTGCATTGGCGTTGATTGTGTTGGTGCTCCTAGTCTATAAGTTGTATAGTTTTGATTTTGTAGACTGTAACTAAGATTTGAATTTGGTTTTCTATTGTAATAATTGTTATTATATTTGTATCTAGGAGGACCAGAATAGTGATTCATAACCGCATTGACTTCTTCATTGTTATCTTCTTATAAAGTAGGACACGCATATAGGATGTATAACTTCATTACAAAATCTACATGGTTTAACTTGATTTAATCTCTCTTTTAGTTGTAATTTAACCATGTTACATAATTCTTCAACTTTCTCAACAAATCTATTACTTGTTCTATTACTAAACTCATAAACTTTCTTTCTTGATATATCCATTTTTTCACCATATTGTTTAGATTGTTTGCCTTCTTATTAATAGTTTCTTTTGTTAGAGTTGGTGTAAAGTCAAATAATGATCCACCACATACAATATCTAATAGTCTTTGTTCAAAATGATTTAGTCCCTCATAGTATTATACGAAGAAGGCTATTTGAGTGTATCCGTGTTGTGGACAAGATGAAACTTATCTTTGAAATCTACCCAACCTTCATTAAAATTTTCATCATCTTTCATTTTCACAATTGTGATTTGTCTTTTATAAGTGCTAATTTTTCTTGCAGGCATATATTAATCTAGGAAATCTTCTAACATTTGAGCCCATGTGGTTATCGAATCTTGAGGAAGATAAAATAACCAATCTTGTGCTTGATCTTTCAATCCAAAAGGAAAAGCTTTAAGTTTGACTTGTTCTAATGTGCAGTCTTTAGGTTTCATCCCATTGACTTTGTGCTGATATTCCCTTATAAGTTTTTGTAGGTCTTCATTGTTCGTATTGTAGAAGTTAGGTAAAGCACTATGAATCCATATCTAAATTCAAATTTAGGAAATCCCTCAGGATTGGCAATACACATTTATTTATAAGCAGTGACATTTCGATTAGCATGCCTAAAAGTAAGTTCTCTATTATCATTATTGTTATTAATATTAAAGTTATTATTGGCTACCAGTGTAGTAGATTGGTGTTCACTACGTTATTATTGTCTTAAATTAAATGTCCTATCTACCTCAAGATCAAATGGATGTCAAGAACCAGTGGAATTAGAACAACGAAATGAATAGACCATACCACGTTTAAAATTTCTAAGAATGTGTTTAAATCCCTAGCAATAGCGACAAAGATTTTCATGTGTCAGGCGTGTACAATAAATTTTCCCTTTTATAATATACTTCAAATATTTTATAGTATTGATTAATGGGAATCGTCTCCATAGGGATTTATCAAACTTTTCTAGCAAAAAGACTTTTAAAGGTTTTTATTATTTTTACTTTACTTTAATTAATTGAAAACAATAATTAAACTAACTAATAATTAACTTACTATATTAACTTAACTAACACATTGAATTCAATATCAATCAAACAAATTAAATAATAAATAAATATCTAAACAAAAATCCATAACAATGAAACATAAACCCGTTTTGCATTTCAAACATGTAACTTCAATCAATATAGTTACGAGCATATTTTATAAAGTATCATAGATCATTAAACTTTAATCATAAGTAAACAGCCGTTAGCAAGCCATTTCTTTTCCTTATACCGGTGGAAAAGCCACGTTCAAATTTTATTAAGGTAACCATTTTATTTACACAAAGACATAACTTCTCATAATCAAATCGCATTACACTTTATGAAAACTTCGTACTAATAAATATAACATTTTCGGAAAGCCACTTCAACACTAGATTTAGATCTCAAATTCACTTAGGATATTTAAATGGTGTTTACCTTTCAAACAATCCTAGTTACTACTTCAAATAGATTATAAAATCAAATATCACAATACACATTTTATACAATGCATGCAATACAAAGATCATGATTAAAATCAATAGATAGTAATATATTAAATCAGTGATTCAAATAATATAATTAAGTTTAAAGCATTAAGCACATAATCTTCTCATCATAACTACATGTCCAACGGATCTAGTTCACGTTTGGACTTTATTTAGATTAAATAACTACTCACTCATAATTTTAAATAACATTAAAATAATATAAATAAAAAACATAATTGAAATACCTCTGAATTAAAATACTTTAAATCTTCAATCTTCTCTAAAAGCAATAAAATTTGAAAATAATAGACAATGTCTCCAAGTGCAATGGAACTTTTTTCTACTTACTCAAGGGCAACTAATTTCGAAACCTTAAGGTTGTATTTATAGTATTCTAAGTAGTAAAAAGCTCAAACCAACTCAAACAACTCATAGTTATCTTAAATTCATGAAATCTACTCCAGCGATTCCTAGTGATTTGTGTGTAAGTGGAATCGTTGAGAAAATCCATAAAATTGAGCTCTCTAGCTTATTGTTGTGTCTACTGATTTAGGCAGTGATTATGTGTCTCTAGGAATCGCTGAGAATTGCAGGTATAAAAATCCAGTTCTTCCTTGTTTCCTTGGTGATAATTCTTTGTATACTTCTTCCACTTGATTCCTTCACAATCTTCCCTTTTTAATTCATTTCTTCATATTCTCCATTTATTACCTAATATAACAAAAACAGGAAAAAACCTTGTGTAATATAGTCTAAAATCATCCTAAAATGAACTATAAAACATGTCTAATTATTGACTTGTTTACTAATAAATAATTTTGTAAAGATTCTTCATAGGCTTCAATTATTGCTAAATACCATAGGTATAACCTTTAGGAAAAAGGTGTATATTTTAATTGTTCAGCCATCCATTCCATATTTTAATTATTCTATTGTTTTTGGTATTTTGTGTTTCTTTTTACCTCTCTTAGGTATCTTTTCTTGTACATGCGTATCTTTTCATTATCACAAAATAAAGCAATAACTTGTGCTTGATTAGTAGTATTTGTAGGTTCTATAGATCCTTTAGTTTGATTTTTTAACTTATTAATTTGTAGGTTCATATGATTTAATTGATTTCTCCATTTGTTAATAGACATATTATATTTATTTTGATTTTGAGAAATTTGTGTAGATTTTGTATGGTTGTGTGACATAAAATTATGTAATATTTGTTCTAAATTAGGTTGAGTAGGTTGAATAGTATGTTAAGGTTGTTGAATTGGTATATTGTATTTGTATTCTTGGTTTATAAGTGGTATAATTTTGATTTTATTATCATAGCTAAGATTTGAATTTGGTTTTCCTGTGTAGTAATTAGTTTTATTGATTTCTGGGAGGACCGAAATATTGGTTCATAACCTCGTTGACTTCTTCGTTATTATCTTCTTGTAAAGTAGGGCACGCATCCATAGGATGTGTAATTTTATTACAAAATCCACATGGTTTCACTTGATTTGATCTATCTTTTAATAATTACTTAACAATGCTAGATATCTCACCAACTTTTTCATCAAATGTACTACTTCTATTATTAACTTCAAAAAGTTCATTTCTTAATGTATCATTCTTTACACCATATTGCTTAGATTGTTTAGCCATTTTATTAATAGTTTCTTTTACTAAAGTTGGTGCAACATCTAATAATGATCCACCACATACGGTATCTAATAATCTTTCTTCAAAATTATTAAGTCCTTCGTAAAAGTATTTTAATAAAGCTCTTTGTATATATCCATGTTGTTGATAAGACGAAATTAATCTTTGAAATCTATCCCAAAATTCATTAAAATTCTCATCATCTTTCATTTTCACGATAGTGATTTGTCTTCTATAAGTACTAATTTTTCTTGCAGGCATATATTGATCTAGAAAATATTCTAACATTTGAGCCCATGTGGTTATTGAATCTTGAGGAAGATAAAACAACAAATCTTGTGCTTGATATTTCAATACAAAAGGAAAAGCTTTAAGTTTAACTTGTTCTAATGTACCTTCTTTAGGTTTCATTCCATTGACTCTATGTTGTTATTCCATTATAAAATTTAGGTAGAGCATTAATAAATTCATATCTTAGTTCAAATTCAGTAAAACCTTCAAGATAGGCAATACACATTAGTTTATAAACAGTGATATTTTAATTGGCTTGCCTAAAAGTACGTTCCTTATTATCATTATTATTACAATTATTAAGTTTATTATTAGCTTCCATTGTGGTAGCTTGGTGTTACCTATGTTGTTGTTGTCTTAAATTACGATTGGAAGTTCTATCTACCTCGGGATTAAACGAATGTAAGGATCTTGTGGAATTAGAATGACGAAGTGGGTAGACTGTACATCGTTTAAAACTCCTATAAAATTATGTAAAAATCTTCAGCAACAGCACCGAAATTGACACGTGTCGAGCGTGTCCAATAATTTTTTCGTATACCCTTATTATTTGTAGAAGTGATAAGTGGGATCGTCTCCAGAAGGATTTATCAAAATTCTTTAGGAAAAATTCTTTCAATAGTTTTTATTTTTTTTACTTCAATTTAATTAAAACAGGAATCAAAAATCACTAATTCAAACAATAAAACTATAATAATTAACTAAATTTATTAAACTAATTTAATTAACACAGTTCAAATTCACTAATATACAAATAAATTCAATTCAATAATAGATAAATATCTAAATAAACATCCAGAACAATAAACATCAATCATTTTGCATCCAAACATATTACTCAAATATAGTCAGAAGCATACTTTAATTTCTTAATAAAATATTCTAGATCATTAAACTCTAATCATAAGTAAGTAGACAACCCTTATCAAGTCATCAATTATCCTTATATAAGTAGAAAAGCCATGTTCTAATTTTATTGAATTAACCTTTTGAAAACTTAAAAAAATTAACTTTAGGCAATAAAACCACATTACATTCTATGAAGTCTTCGAGCTGCTAAATCTAATACCTTTGGAAAGCAACTTCAATATTAAACTTAGATTTCAATATACCTAGGACATCTAAACGGTAATAGACCTTTTAAACAATCCTAGTTACTACTTTAAAGTAGATATTGAATCTAAATATCAAAATACACATTCAAGAGTATGCATGTAATACAAAGTTCCATGATTATGATCCACAAATAATAATCTGTTAAATCATTAAATTGAAGTATACGATTGGTTTAAAGCATTAAGTACAAAATCATCTCATCATGACTACATCGCAAAATGGATCAAGTTCATGTTTGGACTTTGTTTAGATTAATAAACTACTCACTTATCATTACAATAAACATCACAATAAAGTAAATTAAAGACATAGATAAATACATCTAAATAAATACTTTAAATTTTCAAATGGTATTCAAAAGAAATAAACAATAAATATAAAAACTAACACAATAAACAATGGCTCCAAGAGCAATGAGTTATTGATCTAAGTACTCAATGGCAATTGATTTTGTAGCCCTGGGGTCATATATATAGTATTCTAGGTAGTACATATCCTAAACTAACTCAAACGTCTCGTGGTTACTTAAATTCTTGAAATCAAACCCAGCGATTCCTGACCAATTTTACTTTTTACTCAAATCATTGGTTAAATCCTTGGAAAACTGCCTCTATGCTCCATCGATTTGTCTGAAGATTTACATACAAATCCCAAATCGTTGAGGATTCGCCAGTAGTAAATTCCAATTGATCCTTGATTTGCTAATGATTCGTTGAGTATTTCTTTCGCTCAATCAAATCCTTCATATTTTTCTTCCTTTTTTCATCTATTTACTAATATATTCCAATTATTACCTGAAATAACAAAAATAAGTCCACTCATCCGACTTTATGAGTTCCTTCTGAATTAATTTCTTTTAAGTACTTGATCATAGTAAATACCAAGAACTACAACCACAATAATATTAACAAAAATGAATAAACTAGAATGTGGCCCATATTAGATGACTTACACAACTACTTGTCACCTTGCATAAGTCATCGTAGGTCAAAATTCTTATAATGTAAAATGATATGAGATTGCTAACGTATGTTTTTACATTCATATATGTGTGGGGGTATTTAGACTCTTATTCTATATTTATTTTTTCAATCTGGGTCGAGTGAAATGGTAGAATTACATATTAGAATTTTAGGTAGTGACATTTTTGTGAGTAATAATTCATGATGACATTTATTTAGTGAAATGATGCTACATATACTATGTACTCTGCATCATGTTTTAAGACCACCACTGGCTTTAGTCATTAATTATGTTGAACATAATTGTTATAGAAAACTATGGAAAAACATTCACATACTAAACAATTTATTTATTTAATTAATCTTAATTTTAGTTTAACGATGGATCATATTCGGGGATCATGACAATTATGGTGATGATCATATTCAGGGATTCTTTGAACAGGAAGATGGTGACGATGACTTGGATAAGCCGTAGTTAGTATGCAGCTTGATAGAAAGGTTTTTTAGGATCGTTATTGTAAACTTTTGTCATTTTTTATGAATATCTCTACTTTCGAAATTTTGTTTTAATTTTTTCAATTTTATTTTTTATTGATTTTAAATAAAAAATTATTAAATAATATTATTTGTTGCTCATACCAATGGATTAGCAATGGAATTCGACATTCGTTGCTAATTCGTTGCTATGATATTCTGTTGGTAATTTGTTGTTATTCACCAATGGATTACCAATGGAACATATTAATAACATAATTTTTTTTGTAAAAAAAATAAAATAAATAATCATTCGTTGCTAACTAGTGATGGAATTATTGTTTTCCACTGCTAATCCATTGCTAGTTAGTAACGGATTAGCCACATAACATATTAATCAAATAAGTTTGTTTTTGTAAAATAAAAAATTTTATGTTCCTATTAAGTTGCTAACTAGCAACGGACTAGCGACGAAATTATTGTTTTACGTTGCTAATCTATTGCTAATTAGCAACAGATTAGCAACGGCATTTTGTTACTAATCTTTTGCTACATATCAACGGATTAGCAACATAACATAGTTTGTCACAATTAAACGACAAACCAAAAATGGGTCTTAGCGACGTTTAGCAATAGATATTCACATTGCTAGCTTAGCGACATATAGGAAATTATGTCGTTAAACAATTAGTGACGAGGTTTTTAGCGATGCACCATATTCCGTCGCTAATCCATTGCTAAGCCGATTAGCAACAAAAAAATAGGAATTTAGCAATGGAAAACTTCGTTGCTAAGTCTGATGTTTTTTAGTGATGTGATGTTTGATACTTGAGCAAGCTCCCCACTTACATCGACTCGCCGTGATATCCATTCTCGGTCCTTGCGCGCTTAGGGTAATATGTGAATTGTTTCACGAATCTAGATAATCAATACACATCACATCAACACACATGTCCAATTGATTTTGTTATTTAATTTCCAAAATAATTACCTTTGGGGCCCACTAATGTGGGTCTTATGGGTCCCCCGTCGCTCAGTGCGGGGCTCGAGGGGTGAAACCCGCCTAACTCTTTCCCCAAGGCGCGAGAGTGCGCCCCATTAAATGGTTAATGTTACAAAGGCCCCCTTTATTTTATTTAATTTATTATTTTATATTTTCCTATATTTATATATATTTATTATTATTATTATTATTATTATTATTATTATTATTATTATTATTATTATTATTATTATTATTATTATTATTATTATTATCCTGGTCTAAGGACCAAAATGGCCCCTATTGGCGGTCCAAGGGCTGGTCTAGCCCCTACTTAAGGTGGTTAGAAGTTGATTCAAGCCCTAGCGAGGGCTGCCCAGGGACAACGCCAAATACCTGGGGGGAGCTGCGCTGCCTCTCCCTTCTGCTAGCCCCTTAACGAGGCTAACAAGATGTGGGGAGGGGGAGGTAGACAAGGTGCCACCCCCTCCCTTGGTTTATTTTGGGGGCCTCCTAGTGCAGGACCCACCATGGGGCGACGACGATAGTGATGTCGTCATCACTCTCCGGCGGTGGTGTTGCACCGCCTCCCTTTTGGGATTTTCCTCCTTGTCGATATTGGTCGTGACTTCAATTTTTCTCCAAATCTCCTAAAAGAGGGGTTTTCTATACAAATTAGGATTATTGTGGCACCAAAACACCAACAATTGGTGGTGGTATCTCAATCTCACCATTAAATAGGCCAAAAGCTTGATTTAACCAAGGTAATCACAAAAAAGAAAGTTAGAGATGAGAGAAAGTGTGTGCTTACCAAAATCAAAGCCTACCTGGTGTTGATCACCAAATCTAACCTAAATCATCACCTTCAACTTTCTTCTCTTAAATTTTGTGTTTGTGTTACATGAGGCCCATCCAACTTAATATTTTTAATTGAAGTTCCAAGTCATTACAATAAAATAGATTAGAAAGGTTGAGATTAGAAAACCCCCTCTTTATACTTAAACTAAAAATTCCATACAATCTCTATGGATTAGCACTACTATAAATCCATAGTATCCAGGTATTTAGGTTTATTATTGGCGTGTTCAACAATGCATTCAAAAGCACCATTTAGTAGTGGAGATTTTGGGAGAGTCAAATACGAGACAATCTTACAATCTCTAAAATGTTAATCAAATTCTCGGCTCAAGTATTATCTACCTTAACTTTATCGATTCTCGATAATAATTTTGTCAAGTTAAAATTATACTTCCTTTTGAAAAGTTTGCAACTATTCAAAAGATATATCTTTATGTTTTATGAACGTAATCATAAGAAAATAGTGAAGTACTTACAACCTCCTCCAGCCAAATTAATTTATAGCTAGGGACTACATACATCATTATGAATAATGTATTAGACCCAATCACTTCGCTCTCATTGTTTTCAATAAAAGTGTTCGCACTCATCTTGCCTAGAAAACTCTACTTCTGATTTTCAAAAATAAAAAAATAAATAAACACTCCCTATTAAATGGAAACTTTCTACTCCCTCAGTTCCACAATGTGTGACTGTTCCAAAGTCTAAGGCAAACCAAACACCACCACATCAGTTCACACCCGTCTATGATGGCCCATGAACTTATCATTTTCTTTGAGATCTTTGTCTCAACTCTCTTAACATGAATTTGCCAAGTTAAGTGTCTTCTCCAACTTAAAGGTTCATTATAAATTTACCAATGAGCAGAAGTCGTTTAGACATATAAATCAGTTGAGAAATGAAATTTTGCATAATTAAACAAGCTTATAGTGTAGACACCCGACATGTGATACCATATATCAGTTCATAAAGGCAATAAAAGTACTAGTGTATCATATATGTATCAAGTATAAATAGTCTCCCATAATAACACATTGACAAATCAATAATTAGACATGTTATATGGTTCATTTTAGGATGATTTTAGATGTAAGAGACTATATTACATGTGGTTTTCTCTTGTTTTTGATATTTTTGGTAATAAATGTCAAATATGAAGAAATGAAGGAAAAAGAGAAGACTATGAAGGAATTAATCAAGTAGAAGAAGTTTATAAAGAATTATCACCAAGGAAGCAAAAAAGAACTGGACTTTTGTACTAGCGATTCTTAGTGATTCTTGGAAGGCACTAAATCGCTGGCCAAATCGGTGGACACAAGAAAGGACATGTGAGTTTAAAATTTGGATTTTCTCAGCGATTTCTATTAAACCCTAATCATTGTGAGTCAATGGGCATGATTATAAGAATTTTAGATAACTACGAGTTGTTTGAGTTGTTTTGAGAAGTTTACTACTTAGAATAATATAAATACTAACCTATGGTTACGAAATTAATTGCCCTTGATTGTATGTTAAAGCCCTAAAAGCCTTGGTTGTTCTTGATTGTACTTTAAAGCCCTAGAAGCCTTGGAATACTATTAATACTAACCTTGGGTTAATAATGAAATAAGTAGTAAATTTGATGAAAACGTTGAAGAATTATCTAACATGGTTAAACTATTACTAAAAGATAGATCAAATCAAGTTAAACCATGCAGATTTAGTAATGAAGTTACACATCCTACGGATGCGTGTCCTACTTTACAAGAAGAAAATAACGAAGAAGTCAACGCGGTTATGAACTAATATTCTGGTCCGCTTAGAAACCAATATAATAATAACAATTATTACAATGGACAACCAAATTCAAATCTTAGCTACTATCCACAAAATTAAAACTATACCACTTTTAGACCGAGAGCACTAACGCAACCTACAACAATTCAATAACCTCAACAAACTATTCAACTTACGCAACCTAACTTAGAATAAATATTACACAATTTTATGACCCAAAGTCATAAAAACTTTATGCAAATTTCTCAAAATGAAATGAAAACTGATACATCTATTAACGAACTTAAAAATCAATTAGGTCAAATAACTCTACAAATCAACAAGTTAAGCAATCAAACTAAAGCAACTACTTAAACTTCGAATACTACTAATCAAGCACAAGTTAATGCTTTATTTTATGAAAATAATAAAGAAACGAATATGCAATAAAAGACACCAAAAAAGGTAAAAAGAAAACTAAAATACCAAAAATAATAGAATAAGAAGAAAATGAGATGATTTCAAATGCCATTCCCACTAGGGAATGGATGGTCGAGCAACTATATACACTTTTTCTTGAAAGACTATACTCATGGTGTTTAGCCAAAATAGAAGCCTACGAAAAATCTTTACAAAATTATGAATTAATTAAACAAGCCAAAGTAAATGATAATTAAAATTCAAATGAAGATATGCATTCTAATTCTACTGTTCCACAACGATTAGCAAATGCTAGGGAGGAAGAACTTAAAGAAGACATATCTAATCCATTTAATCAATTAGAAATTAATGAAAACTTAGAACAAAAGACACAATACTTAAAGAGAATGCCTGAGAAATGTTTTGACCCAGGAATTATTGTCATACCAATCACCATTGGCAATTTTTCTATTAAGTTTGCTATGTGTGATCTCGGGGCATCAATTATTATTATGTCACTTATACTTTATGAATCAGTAAAAATACGATCGTTAATTACTACACCTATTAACCTTACTTTAGCAAATAATACCACTATTAAATTGTATGTATTATTAAAAGACATCCTAGTACAAGTACATGATTTAGTATTTCCAGCTGGTTTTTATATCATGAAAATGGGATATTCAACATCACACAATCCTTTGCCTATACTATTAGGTAGACATTTTCTAAAGACAGCTAGGACTAAATTAGATATTTTTGAAGGAACAATGTCTATGGAGTTTGAAGATAAGATTGTCAAATTCAAGATTAATAATGAACATAACTATGACACTTATGAAGAATATGATGAATTATTTGATAATGAAATCGATGATAATGACTTCTTAGGCTTAAGCTATTATGATAATTTTAGCGCTGAAATTTATGCAATTAATGGAGTAACAATGGAAATCGATAAAGGGATTCAAAGAAATAATCAGTTGAAGACACTTCAAAAGAAAAGAAAGCAACTCAAGAATATAGATTTAAGCTACCAAAGAATGGAAAAATCATTAACAAGCTGAAAGTTTCAAGAACCAAGTACGATAAGAAAAAGAAAAACCCGGACTTGAATCCTATAAAGCTTAAGGATCATAGAGACATACACTTGCGCATTAAAATCAAATAGGCTTATTACTTAAAAACTCATTGTGATACAAACTCTAATGTTAATCTCAGGCCTATACTTTATTTTTACACACTTAATTGGAGTTAAATTCACTTGCTTCTGAACGATTCTATTTATTGGATGGAACTTTAATTCAACCAATAGGAGTGTTCACGGATGTGCTAGTTCAAGTAGACAACAACACCGTACCCACAAACTTTTTGGTCATGCCACACTATATTAATGAAGATCCTCATTTAATATTAGGATGACCTCTCTTAGCTATTACTCATGCTATTATGGATATTCTGAGCAAAACAATTACTCTGATAATCAATGGTCGAGCACTCACTTTCTAAGTGGCACTAGAATGGAAAACCTTAAATTTAAATATAGAGACCTAAACTAATTATGCAAGAGTTAATTTGAGCCAACGACGTTAAACAAAAGTGCTCTATGGGAGGCATCCCATAATCTATGTTTAATTATGTGTTTATTTAATTTTATTAGGAATCTAGTTTAGTTTAGTTTAATATGTCTTTATTCTCTCACTTTTTGACTATTTGTATTGGAAGTATTTTCAAAATTTAAACTTTGAGGTGATTTCAATTAAGGGTGAGTGATTGAGTTGTTTTTGCTTATATGGCCTTTATGCAAGTTGCATTATTTACTTGCTTATATGTTTATTCATTTATTTATTTAATAAAATTATTTATTTAGTTATATGTCCCACGTAAACTTTCAATTTTTTAGTCAATTTTACCCTCATATGAGTTATTATGAATGATGAATAATTTATAATAAGATAAATTGCAAAAACAATTCAATAGGCATACCGATTCCCAACGATTCATATTAACACTAGGAATCACCAGCAATATCGATAGCATTACACAAAAAAAGTGATGCAAGATTTGGTGTATGGCGATTCTCAATGATTCACCTAAAACAAGAATCGCTCGTTAAATTGGAAGGTCATAACAATTTCTAGTAGCTTAATTATTTTTTATTCATTCAGTGATTCCCAACAATTCCATTTAAACATGCATCGCTGGGCACGATTTTCTGTTTTTAAAACCAAAAACCTTAAATTGCCATATATTTCACACCTTTCACACTTGCAAACCATTGCACCCCTTTATAAAAAAAAAATTGAATTCTTGCATAGATTCTACCATTCTAAGCTCAATCTCATAGTATTTTAGTGAATCCCACATCAATCTAGTCACATTCAAATCAAAAATTTTGATTTTATGGGGTTTTTAGTCAAACTAATGTTGTAGGAATTTTTGACCTAGTGCTTGAAAGGACACTCTAGAGGAGTTCAAAAACTTCAATCTTGAGAGATTCACTCTAAAGAAGGTAATTACATTAACCCTAGCCCTTTTCTTTAACAAATTTTTTATTCAGAGATTTTCACGAATTTTTCAATATTATTTTTGAAATTGATTTGTTGGAATTTATTCAATTGTCTTGCACAAGTAATTTTATTGATTACAATAGACTAAGAATGGTGATCAGATTGATCATTAATTTACAAATTCAACAATTTAAGAATTTTTACTATAATTACGCATATTTGCAAATGTTTTACAAATACGAGTTTGAAATAAGTTTGGGGGTTTTGGTTATGGTTTTACTTTAATTTAAGTTGTTAAGATTTCGAAAAGACTTACAAATTGTCACCGAATTGCTTTAATATATTTAGAGAATCGATTTTCAAAGTTTACAATTGGCTTATCATTTTGATGCAATTTTATTTTACATTTACAACGAATTTCAAGATAGATTGCCCCTTTTAAAATAAAGTCTTGAATTTTACTAAACTATTTTTGACAACATTATTTCTATCAATTATAGGTTTCTTAAGTTTATAAACTTGTGACTTTGAAATTCAAAATAATAGACATAGGAGGAAAAGGTAGAAGTTCTCGAGAGGAGAAGGGAAAAACACAGCTTATATAAAAACTCAAACAAAAATCCAAAGTTCCACCTAAACCAATTAAGCCAACAACGATTTCATTGAATAACCCAAACTAGAGTACCTAGAGAGCCTTCTCCACCTTTAAGTTTTGAATATGATTCAAAGGGACAGGAATAGATAGAGGAGACGCCACCATTTCTTTTCATGCCAATAACCTTATAAACGCTAAAGCCATTGCTTGGATGGAGAGTGACATCACCGAGAATAGAAACATTATAGAGGATAAGAGTTTCGAAATTAAAAAAGATGTCAAGTATGGGCCTAGGATCATAACCATAATAAGGGAGAGGAACTGGGGATTATTTACTATGGATTACTACATCGATAACGACGCAGGCTCCTTAGTTGAAAAGGGATGTGCAATTTTAGTTAGAGAAGTCTATGCAAACGGGCTCGGCGATGAAAATAAAATAGTAGCCATAGTCCGAGGAAGACAAGTGGACTACTCAACCTAAAAAGTAAACTGATATTATGGTTTATCGGAATTTCATTTGAGACAACATAATGAGTACCCTCAACTTAAATACATGTATAAACACGAATTTCCCCAGGAGACCGTTAGGAACAATTTAGAAGCTATTCCGGGATATGGTTTCCATTTTAATTTAGATGGGTACTCAAAATATATACAAGCCAAGAATTTTAAGAAAACAACCAAAGCATGGAGCTTTTTCTTGAATGCGAGCCTAAAGTCTAGTTTATAGCACTACGACATAGTGAATTATAGGGCGACTCTTTCATACCATATAATCCAATGGATCGAGTACATTTACGTTGGCTGACTAATCTATGAAGTGATTAGGAACACCATGACCACCAAGAAAAATGAAGGACTGCCTTTTCCCTTGATGATCACCAAGTTTTGCAAGTAAGACCGAGCTCTGATCAGAGGAGTCGAATTTGATGTATTGCCCGATAAGACCATCATAGATGATGTCATTGAGAGAAGCAAGAAAGTATCAGGATATGTTGATTCAAAGGACTAACGGCCACATAAAAGAAAGAGACAACGTAGAGCAAAAAAGTATGGGCAGATAACCAAAGAAACTTAGAGGAAACTCAAAATGCCACATACTATGAGCAGACAAACCAGACAACAAAGCAACCTACAGAGGACTTCACTGGTATAGATGTGGAGGATACAAAAATGGACATGATGTAGAAAATTTTGTGTAACCAGATGAGAACTCCAAGACATCAAGAGATCATGTTCCAGAACCAACATAAGATTGCCCAAAGCATCTATAGATTAGAGCGATGTAAGTCTAGGAGGACTCGAGGCGGGGAGCCAATATTCACATTCCATCACTCTAGCTGAGGATGCCCAACTAAGGAGTCTTTACTTAAGACAACCCATTGGAAGGAGTAGACTACACCCTCAATGATCCCGAGGCAAGCTACCAGTTCCAATAGCCTGATCATGGGGATAATGGTGGCGATGCAACGTCTGGCCCGCAATTCAGAAGTTTTTTTTCTTCTTTATGTAATCTTTTCCCGAGTGTTATTCGTGAGAGGTCTTTATTTGTAATCTTATGCTTTGATTGATGTGGTATATATTCACACCTGAAAAAATTTGCTTTCGTATGATTTCATATTTTGATAAAATGAAATGCTTTGATATGTTCTATTATATTCAATAATGCTTGGATTAGTTTTAATCGTCTTTACTTATTTAATTCATTCTTATGTTATGTTAGTAATTATTCAATTTATTGATTTATGCTTCACGAGGAATTTTAATTTTTGTTGGAACACCCAACTTAATTTTTAAACCTTGAGGATAAAGTTTAGAATGAGTTTGAGGGTATTAGGTGAAGTGAAGTATGAAGATGCGAAATATGGAAGAAATGAGAGGTAGAATCCAGTTTTTCAAAGTTGATTGAATTTTTCAAATTTTTCTCAATACAGGTAATATTTTCCCATTTCATGTTACTTTATTTAGTTAGGAATAGGAATATGATTATAATTTGAATGGAAACGATATATTATTATTACCCATGAAAATAGAAAGTTTTTGATGGAAGGAAATGTTATACCCTATTTGACTTCACCTAGATTGTGTATGCTCTAGAGTAGTTTAGAGGGGATTGATTATTTTATGTTAGACATTATAATAGGTAGAAGTTTGAAACGATAGTGCAAGATGAACAAGATAGATTCCTAAGAATATTGTCATACAAAGATTATTGATCAAGTTTGTACATATTTATTGAAAAGAACTTATGCTACAATTGAGGAGAATAGTAGGAAATAGCCAATAAACTTTATTTAGTTGGAAAGAATGTTTCCTTGATTATATTGAAAGTTAGAGGAGCTAAAAAGAGTTTTATAAAAAAATAGAGAGACCCACATATTCCAAAGGAAATTGAGCAAGGAATTTAGTGGTGGGAAAAATGAGAGGAATAATTCCTATAAAAAGAATAATGGATTCTAAAGGAAATGGAGCAGACAGCCATATGAATACAACATAAAGAATAAAAAGAATATAATTAAAAAGATATATATATATATAAGAAAGTGGAGGAAGTTTATGAAAAACTTTTCAAATAAAAGATTTTTAGCTCGAGTGCTTATAGCTAAGTTAAGTGAAATTATATCTTTTTATTCTAACAAATGAATATGAAATTATTATTATTGGTGAATAAAAGTTTTATCGACTTTGGTTGTGGTGATATTTTAAGTTTTATTTGAAAATGAGATTGATTAAGTAATTTTTGTATCTTGAGATTCTATATTAATTATCATAAGCTAGATGCTTGTAAGTCAAAATTGAGAAAACCTATGTGGTGCATTAACCTTGGTTATTGATTTAACTTTCAATTCTGAGGTGTATTAAACAATTAGGAGGTTGAAATGTCAAATAAACAGGTTGTTCTTTAGTTCTTTTTATTTTATCATGATTCTTATTTTTATGAAGGTAATGTGTTTTTATATTTTGAGATAATTTTTGTTTAAGAATTAGAGTATATGATTATGAAATCAAAATGAAGGATGAAAAGAGAATATGATTGAGTAAATTCCTTTGCTTGGGACAACAAAGTGCTGAGTTTGGAGGTATTTGACAAGTCAATAATTAGACATGTTTTATAGTTCATTTTAGGATAATTTTAGATGTAAAAGACTATATTACACCAGGTTTTCTCTTGTTTTTTTATATTTCAAGTAATAAATGGAGAATGGGAAGAAATAAAGAAAAAGGGAAAAATTATGAAGGAATAACCAAGTAGAAGAAGTATATAATGAATTATCACCAAGGAAGGAAAAAAGAACTGGACTTTTGTACCAGTGATTCTCAGCGATTCCTGGAAGGCACTGAATTGCTAGCCAAATCATTGTACACAAGAAAGTACTAGGGAGCTTGGAAATTTAGATTTTCCAAGCGATTCCTATTAAACCCAAATCGTTGTGAATCAATGGGTAAGATTATGGGAATGTTAGATAACTACAAGCTGTTTGAGGCGTTTTGAGATGTTTACTACTTAGAATACTATAAATACTAATCTAGGGTTACAAAATTAATTGCCCTTTATCGTACTTTGAAGCCTATAAGCCTTGGTTGTTCTTGAAATCATAGTCTACATGGTGTACATACATTGTCTATTATTTCATTGCTTTTGAAAATTCAAGTTTTTTAATACAGAGCTATTTTCAATTATGACTTTTATTAATATTATTGCAATGTTATTTATGATTATGAGTGCGTAATTTTTTTGATCTAAACAAAGTTGGAATGTGAACTAGATCCATTTTGCTATGTAGTTATGATGAGATGAGTATGTGCTTGATGCTTTAAACCGATTGTATTCTTTTATTCACTGATTTAATGGGTTAATATCTATTGATTTTAATCATGGATTTGATTTGAGTATTATATGCATAGTCTAGAATATGTATGTGATATTTGGTTTCATTATCTATTTAAAATAGTAACTAGGATTGTTTGAGAGGCAAACACAGTTTAAATATCCTTAATGAGTTTGAGATATATATCTGGTGTTGAAGTGGTTTTCTGAAGATTTTAGATTTAGTTGTTCAAAATTCTCATAAAGTTAATGCGTTTCTATTGTGTGAAGTTAATGTCTTTGTGTAAATAAAAGGGTTAGCTCAATAGAATTACAAAGTGGCTTTTCCACCGGTACAAGGAGAAAAAATGGTTGGCTAAATGTTGTTTACATACTTATAATTAGAGTGTAATAGCCCAATATTTATTGACATCTTTATTTCGTTTAATTTTAGACTCAAATGCCAGCTCAGACCCACGTGGACACCTCGGATAGGCTTGGACACGCCTGATTGGGCATAAATCGTTATTTTTGTCTGTTGGTTGCATAATTGTGATGTTAATTATTATTTATCGCATAAATCATCGCATGTGTGTATGTATATTGCCATACCGTGTGAGACTGTGTGATAGGTAAACGCCTCGTAAAGCATGTCGACACGGGTACCGGGTAGGCGTAGTATGAGAATGCTAAGGCTCGATAACATAACTTGAATAAATGACCATAACTATGATAACTATGAGTTAAGATGAATAAATAAACCTTAGTGTAACTCATATTGGTCCGGTACACTAGTAATAGCATACCTCGATATACATGTCGGGACGCGGGAACAAGGTGTCGGGTAGTCGGGGACCACTAATGTGTCAACAATTAGAGTAAATAAACTAACCACATGAGTTTAAGTATCTAAGTTTGTAAATTTTAATTTATATAGATTAATGGGACTATAGTTTAGACAAATGAATTGGAGACCATTGATTTGTATGGAGATGATGAAGATGTGTAGGAATCCTAGAATAAATAGTAACTAGTGAGTTGAGACATGCATTCTTCATTTGGGACAAGTGGCTTTGAGTAAGGACACATGTCCTAGTAATTAATTCAATCAAGTTAAAGATTTTCTTTTTTAATCAAGTTGCTAATCTGAGTATATAAAATACAAATTTTGGTTTTCATTTAAAGAAGAGAAGGAAAATACTGAATTTTTGAGATCAAATAGAGCTAGAATGTGCTGAATTTTTGAGACTTCAGAGTGCAATTTGAGGTGCGTAAATCCCTTAAGAAACACATATTGAGTATTTAACTATTTAAATTATTCTATCTACTTTTCTTTGCTATTTACTTTCATGTTCTATCACTGCTTTGGTTTGGTTTAACGGTCGGTAGTTTTCCTTGCCGCTAGGTTTTATTCAATATTGTGTTGTATGGGCTCTAGAACGCTAGACTATAGCACGTGTATTAGGAGTCCTCAGTGAATGACGACCCGAGTTACTTTGTCAGTACATGTGTTAGTGTGTCGTGGGTCTACGCCGGCCACCGAAAGGACCAGGTGATGGGCCAGTTAGGTACATCTACTGGAGGGATCCTAGAGATGGAATCCAAAGTATAGTCTAGTCTGTACGCGTGCCATAACCATTTCACTTTCATTGGTGTTATTTACGCATGCGATGACCTTACAGTTGCTTGTTTATTTTAGCATGTTTATTTAACATTATTATTGTTTTCCCTATTTCTAAATGCTTGGTGGTTTTCTTTTGGGAGTTTACTCATTGGACTTGCCATTTGTTTTTGTTGAGGTGATTAAGTGTAGATCTTTCGATGAGCATGGGCAAGGTGGTTTTAGGCGATTTCCTTTGAGAATTGTTTCTTCGCCAGCTTGTGTTTGACTATAGTATGTAGATATTTACTTTTGTTGGGTTTTGGGGATTGTAGAACACTGAATACATGTATATGGAACTCTTGCGGTACTTATTGTGCCTTTATTATATATATGGTATTATTTTGCAAAGTTTTCCACGACTTAGGACTGTTAAAATGCATAATTTACTCAATTTTAAAGACTTACGCCATAAAATTGTATTATAACTTGATAGATTTACTAACTGGCTAATTAAATCATTAATAATTACATGAAGAGTAATTAGCTAAGCTAGGGTTTATTGTAAAATATGGAAGCAACTAGCTAGGTCGTGGGGCATCATAGATAAGCAAGCCATGACATGGTAGGGCTAGGTGACGTGTGATGCGATATGGTGGTGCCTAGGGTTGCCTCAGAGTTTGGAGCTACCACAGCTTGGTATCAAAGCGAGATCGATAAGGCCTAAGAGAAGTTTAAATGAAATCTGATAAAATTTAACAAATGAACATTAGATGTTGAAACCCAAATATCCTGACTTAGAATCATAGTAGGGAAGTAAATTTGAGTTGGGTAGCGATAAAGCTTATATACGTGTTATGTTTTGATTGTACACATATTATATACACGTATATTGAAGACGATCAAACACGTGTTATTTGATATAGATGGATAGACGATTAGATCTTGTCAGACGTTTGGATGACACGCGTGATATGGTATATTACGCTAAAGTAGAATTGTTTCAGAATTACACGACAAGTTTCTTTAAAAGGACTTCGACATACAAGATTAGTTGGACTTGTGCAATGATACACACCCACCTTGAATAGAGCGATGCCAACCGAGTGGAGTACGAGAACTAAAAATAGAGGTACAAAGGAGCAGTATTCAGACAAGTCATCAACGATAAGTACAATTCGATCAAGATTCAACTGAGGCAAGGGGAGGATTTCTTACACTTGAGACAAGGTAGCCAGAATGTGGTGCAGTTAATGAAAAGGTTCTGGTACCTAGTAATTGTCGGTTTTATAGTGTTGATAAGGGCATGCACACTTTAAAAGATCTACGTTAGGGTGCTAACGCATGAGACTTATCGGCTAACTAATGTCGATGCACATCTACTATTGCTAAAGGATAATCAAAGCTGAGCTTTAGGCTGAAAAGACAGAAATATCAGGATGACAAAGAGGACAGACAACAAAAGCGAGGCCATAGGGAAGATGACCAAACAGATAGAGCTTGTGTAGTACTAGCACTTCAAGTGCCACATCAAGGACGTACTTAATCAGAGAGGGTGAGCATAGGGATAACATGATAAAGGTCAGGGTCGAGGGTCAAGTAGGACTAGGATGTAAGGATATTCATTTTCGATGTGAACTTGAGGAACTATCTACTGAGATCTGTGATATCTATAGTAGCGACACCGAGAGTCTGTGCATGTTGTAACTGAGTTAGGTCGGGTGAGGCCCAGTAATATGCTCAGGGTACACAGATTGGTAATTCCAAGTAAAGTTATTTGACGCATTTTATTAATTATTTCTTTCAATTATGTGTATACATATTTTGATTCCTAGCTAGACATATGAAGACATAATGGTTGTACGATACATTAAGCCATAGCACGTGGCACGGGCGCCCTTGGTAAATTGCGACCTGAGCTATTTATCTTCAGTGCACGTGTCGGTGGGTCGTGGATCCATGTCGACCACCATGAAGGCTATTGGGTGAGGACAATTGGAGGGGGTTGGAGAAGCCAGCAGAAGGGATCCCAATGTACTAAAGTATGGTCTAGTGGGGATTGAAGTTAAGTTGGTGTCGTAAGTTTTTCGCCCAAATTAAACCCCCATACGATAGAAGAACGGAGGAACGGGATAGAATGTGTCGTCGGTGGTTTGGTCACATCTTCCTCCCCATGGAACGACAAGCAGTAGTGTCGTCCATTGTTCCACTACAGCTTACTTTCCATGAAGAGACAAGCAGTGGTGTCGTCTATTATCCCAACACAGCTTACTTTCTGTAAAGAGACTAGCAGTGGTGTCGTTGGGTGTCCTACTACTATTGAGTTGCAAGATAGATAAGATAGTTCCATTTAAGGTTCCAAAAGAAGAATAACCTAATACCAAGTTCATTTACGCTATTAGATTACCCTAATAGTCCCGTGATATGAGGTATCGTTTACATTAAATCTCGGGATGAAATTCCCTTAGTTAGGAAGAATTGTAACGGCCCAATATTTATTAACGTCATTATTTCACTTAATTTCAAACTCAGACACGAGTTCAGACCCACATGGATGCCTCGGATAGGCTAGGACACGCCTGACTGGCATAAATCGTTATTTTTATCTTTTGGTTACATAATTGCGAGATTAACTATTATTTATTGCATAACTCATCACCTGTGTGTATTTGTATTGTCATACCTTGTGAGACTATGTGATGAGTAAATGCCTCTTAAAACGTGTTGAAGGAGGAACCGGGTAGGCGTAGTACGGGAACACTAAGCTAGAAAATATAATTTGAATAAATGACAATAACTATGATAATTAAGGGTTAAGATGAATAAATAAACCTTAGTGTAACTCAAATTGGTCGGGTACACAACTAATGGTGCGTCTTAAGATATGTGTCAGGACACGGGCACTTGGTGTCGGGTAGTTAAGCGTTAGTGGGATCACTAATGTGTCAACAATTAGACTAAATAAACTAACCACGTGAGTTTAACTATCTAAGTTTGTAATTTTAAATGATATGGATTAATGGGACTATAGTTTGGACAAACAAATTACAGACCATTGATTTGTATGGAAAAGATGAAGATGTGTAGGAATCATAGGATAAATAGTAACTAGTGAGTGGAGACATGCATTATTCATGTGGAACAAGTGGCTTTGAGTGAGGACACATGTCCTAATAATTAACTTAGTCAAATTAAGGATTTTCTTAATTAATCAAGTTGCTAATCTAAGTATATAAAATACAAACTTTGGTTTTCATGCAAATAAGAGAAGGAAAATCCAGAATTTTTGAGATCAAAGAGAGCTAGGATGTGCTACATTTTTGGGACTTCAAGAGTACCTAAGCTTGTAGAATCAAACTACAAAGGATTAAACAATAGGTAACAACTTCTATTCCTCATTCATTTCGATTTTGATAAAAATGTTTTCATGCATGACCAAGAGGTATTGAATAGTTTAGGCTTGCTGATTTCATGTTTTCCTATGATTGAAAATGAATCATATACATGTCATATAATTTTGGTGTCAAAGGAATTAAGCCAAACTTGCTGGTAGAACCAATTATATTTATGAGAAATTAACCAAATTTTGAAATGGCATAACTCCCTCAATACTTATCGAATTAGGTTGATCTTCTAGTATGTTGTTTTTGGGTATATTTGATAACTTGTGACCAAAAATCATGAGTTTTGAAAACTATATATTGGAAGAAATGATTTGTACGATCTTGTTGGTAGGATTTGTTTCAAATTTGAGCTGTTTTGGTAGAATTGTGATATTTTTTTCATTTTAAATTAGAATTTTGCAAGCCAAACCTTTTTGGAAAGTTAAGACAGATACCAACAACTTCTCTCTTGGGGAGTTTATGAGATTTGAATGTTTTCCACGACTTAGGACTGTTAAAATGCATAATTTACTCAATCTTAAAGACTTCCATTTTAAAATTGTATTATAACTTGATAGATTGACTAACTGACTAAATAAATCACTAATAATTACATGAAGAATAATTAGCTAAGCTAGGGTTTATCACAAAACGTGTAAGCAACCAGTTAGGTCGCAAGGCATCATAGATAAACTGGCTATGACATGGGAAGGCTGCATGACGGATGATGCGACATGGCGGTACCCAGGGTTGCATCGGAGCTTGGAGCCGCCACATAAAGTTTAATGATTTATCTTACTTTATAAAATATGATCATGGCTATATGGATTAGATTTGCATATTTGGACAGCAAAACGGGTTTATGTTTTATTGTTCTGGATATTTGTTTAGATATATATATTTATTATTGAATTTAATCTATTTGATTGATTGTGAATCTGGATTGTGTTAGTTGATTAAGATAATATAGTTAGTTAAGTATTATTATATTATAGCTATTTATTAGTTAGTTAGTTTAATGATTATTATAAATAAAAATAAAAAAATAATAAAAACTTTTAAAAGTTCTTTTTCTTAGAGAAGTTTGATAAATCCCTATAGAGACGATTCCCACTTACTGCTACAACAATAACAACATAGCCTCAGTCCCAACTTAATTGGGGTCGGCTACATGAATCAAATTTTTCCATTGTACTCGATTAAGTGCAATTGATGGTGAGCTTTTCAGACATTCAAATCCCTCATAATTCTATGTTAACTTTAGTATATCCCTACCTCGTCGAATTTCTACAATTGCTATTGAGTCAAGTGTTTAGTGGGGCATTTGTAGGCTGTCTTTGTAGGTAACCAAACCGCTGCAATCGCCTTTCCATAATCTTCGTATCAATTGGTGTTATTCATACTTGTCTTTGAATTTCTATATTTCTTGTTCTATCTTTATGAGTTTTACCATACATCCACCTAAGCATTCTTATTTCTGCTATGTTCATTTTATGTAATTGTTGTTGCTTTACCGCCCAACATTCACTTCCATATAGCATAGATGGCCTAATTGTGGTCTTATAAAATTTTCCTTTAACTTAGTAGGAACATTTCTATCACAAATCACCCTTATTGCACTCTGTCATTTCTTCCATCCAGCTTGAATTCTATGTTTGACATCATTCTCAATTTAACCATCATTTTGTATGATTGATCATAAGTATCTAAAGTGGTTCACCTTAGGAACTTTTACTTCTCCTAATTTTACCACTCCATTATCTCGATGTCTAGTATTTCTAAACTCACAGTACATGTATTCGGTATTCGTCCTACTCAACTTAAAGCCCTTAGATTCTAATGTATTCCTCCAGAGTGTTAATTTCCTATTCACGTCATCTTTTGTCTCATCCACTAAAATAATATCATCTGCAAATAACATACACCATGGTATATCCTGTTAAAGATGCCTAGTTGGTTCATCCATAACTAAAGTAAATAGATATGGGCTTCAAGTTGATCCTTGATGTAGTCCTATCGTAATGGGAAATTCTTTTATAGCTCCTCCAAATGTCTTTATACTCGTTATTACTCCATCATACATATCCTTAATAGTGTCTATGTATCTAGCATGCACTTCTTTTCTTTCTAGACCCCACCAAAGAACATCTCTACAAACCCTATCGTATGATTTTTCTAAATCTACAATACCCCATAAAGATCTTTTTTCCTTTCTTGATCTTTTTCCAACAATTGTTTTACAAGGAAAATCGCATCCATAGTTGACCTCTCAGGAATGAAGCCAAATTGATTCTCTGATATTGGTGTTTCTCTCCTTAGCCTATTATCATTTATCCCCTCCCAAAGTTTGATAGTGTGACTCATAAGTTTAATTATTCGGTAGTTTGAGCAACTTTGAATGTCTCCTTTATTTTTGAAAATTGGCACAAGCGTGCTTCTTCTCCAATCTATTGGCATCTGTTTTGATTTTAGGATTTTGTTGAAAAGTTTTTTAACCAAGTCAATCCAATTTCTTCTAATCATTTCAAAACCTCTATGAGTATTTCATATGGGCCACATGCTTTCCCTATTTTCATCATTTCAATGCCTCTTTAACTTCTAGAATTCTAATATTGCGTGAATAGCTTACATTTTTTTCTTGGTGTAGGTTTTCATCTACTATAATATCAACTTGACCATCATTAAATAGACTATTGAAGTAACTTCTCCATCTCTCCTTAATATCATCCTCGCTCGTTAATGCATTTTGATTTTTCTCCTTAATACATCTTACATGACTTATGACTTGTTTCTTTTATCTGTTAATTTGGCTAGACTATAAATATATATTCGCCATCTCTATTACCTAACCTTGTATATAGATCTTCCATGAAATTATTTTTAGTTTTACTAACTTTTTTTTTAGCTTGTTTTTTAGCTTCTCTATAGTGATTGTATGAGTCTTCATCTTGACACTTAGGTATATTCTTATACATCTCTCTTTTATTCATAATTGCTCATTGAACATCTTCATTCCACCACCATGTTTCCTTATTTGGTGGTCTCAAGCCTTTAGATATACCTAATATATTTGATCCTACTCTCCTTATGCAACTACTCATTTCTAGCCACATTTTGTTAGCATCTAAATTAAGATTCCAAACATTTTTCTTTAGTAGTTTTTATCTAAACATTACTTGTTTACTATTTTTTAGGTTCCACCACTTTATTGTAGGGTCGTTGACTCTTTTATTCCTGTTAAGTCGTCGTTTTAGCTTAATATCAAGTACTACTAACTTATGTTGGGTAGTAAGCACTTTACTAGATACTACTTCGCAGCATCTACATATTTTTCTATTTGCTTTTCTTGTGAAAAAAAATCTATTTGACTTTTGTTATGACCACTACTAAAAGTAATTATGTGCGACTCACTTTTCCTAATACTAGTATTTGCTAAGACAAGATCGTATGCTGAAGCAAATTCTAAGATTGATTCTCCTTCTTCATTTCTATTACCGTAACTAAAACCTCCACGAACTCTCTCAAACCCATCGTTACTTGCCCTGACATGCCCATTTAAAAATCTTCCAATAAAAACATTTTCATGTAATGGTATACTTTGCATAAATCCATCCATATTGCCCAAAATTTGCATTTGATGTTGTCGCTTAATCTTACTTATGGTGCATAAGTACTAAGTATGATAATCTTTTCGTCTCCAATAATTAATTTAACTAGAGCCAATATATCCCTCATTCTCTTAACCTCTACGACCTTATCCTTATAATCATTATCCACCAAAATTCCTACTCCATTACATTTTCTATCTATACCAGTATACCACAATTTATACCTTATGTTTCCTATTTCTCTACTCTTTTCTCCCACCCATTTCGACTATTGGAGGCAAGCAATTTTGGATCTCCTTCTAATCATAGTATCTACTAGTTTTATTGACTTTCCTGTAAGTGTTCCTATGTTCCATGTTCCTAAACAATATATTTTTCTCCCTTTTGTGTTTGTTTTCCTTTTTTATTTCTATTTTTTCTAAAAGACCTAGTATCCATATCTATGATTTTATTTTTGTTTTCATTTTTGTTTTGAACTAGCTTTTTTACCAACACCCGTCCTCTATGTGGGAGTCCTTGCTCATTTTCTTCACATTCGGGTGATGATGTGAAGGGAGATTCCCGATTACCACTGCTACAAAATAATTATGGTATAATATAAAAGGAAAATTATTATACACGTTTAACACGTGTCACCCATAAGATAATAAATAGGTTATTACAAACTCCTATAAATACTAGTTGTTGGGAGCTCTCTGATAAGAGGTAATTGCCAAGTACCGCCTTCCCTGGCTTGTTGTAGGATCTGCAATTTATCATCAAAATAATGACGAATTCCAGTGAATAAATCCCAGAGAAAATCAGTTACTATTCACAAGAATCACAAATAAAACGGCTACAATTCATGGAGTTAAGTAAAGTAAAACTGAAAAAGAATGCATGAATATAAGTTACAAATGAATAAGCAAAGTCGGAACGCATGTGTGGTGAATGTTTGTCACAACCCAAATTTCTATTCCTAGTTTAATTTCGTAATTGGATCATTGACCAATGACGTTGGACCTACATCGAGATATTTGCAGTGACCGAGGCAATGTGGTTGAGGTATATGTTATATTGTTGTGATGTATGCCTAGTATATTGTATATGTGTAGATTACTAGGTAACTCCTATTTATGTATAAATGTCTAGACGTGAGTGGGGATGAACCTCGAGATGTGTGTCGATGTGGGACCATGGTAGAGAGTGATATGGTAAGTGTAATTTAAGTTAATGAGGCTTAGATAGCTAATTTGATGTGGCTATAGTATGATTTGTATTAAGCCTAAGTTAGAAAGATAAAACATTAGTCATAGATGTTCCTCGAGTTACGTATAGACATGTCACAAGACCAATTGATTATGAATGTGTATTATCATGAATAAGCTATTGGAGAGTTAGTGGATTGTAAATCATGATTTGAGCCATTAGATTAGCCTCAAGATGGGTGTACACATTAAAATCAATGGCTATAAATCAACCTTATATATATGCATATATACATACATATATATAAGAGATGGTTTCCATGCAAATCATTTTCAATTCATACTTAGGAGAGAATGAAAGTTTAGAGAGGAAGATCAGAGGGAGATTAGTGAGTTCATGAAAAAAACTTTGGTGGATTTGAAGGTATGAATCTAGTTAGATGTGTGGTACAATTGGTAAGTTGGTCTACACCTTTAGTTTTGTGTAAATTTATAATTTAGTGATAATTACGAAGTGTACGCTGTTGTTGTGGTTGTGGAGGATGTGTTGGGTCTCCGGTGGAGAAGAACAAAGATCCAAGGCTTTAAGGATGGCCATATGGAGGAGAAAACTCAAAATTTTAAGTGCATAATTTTTGGGTTTTCCTGCATATAGCTCACTAGGCGTACTTGCTATCGTGCAACCTACGTGTAGCGCGCTAATGAGTATGAGTAGCACGCTAAGAGATTCTCTAGTGCGTTAGACATGTTACCCAACGCGCTAAGTGCTCTGGTTAGTACAATTTATGCAATATTTACCAGACTTTAAAAACCTTTAACTTAGCTTAAACCTATACAAAACCATCTGAAAACACTCTAAAACATATTTAATGATATCAGGAACCTAGGGAGGAGTCTCAGGGGTTCAGGTACGCGTTTTGAGGTGTCAGGAAAGCGGTTAAGCTAGGAAATTGCGTGATTTGTAAGTAAACCGATTGAGATATTTATTTACATTTCGTTCCTATTATATAGTTCATTCATAGTCATTTGGACCGATTTATCCATTGTATTCTAGATGTCATGATTTTGTTGATCCATTTCATTTCATAAGTTTGCTATCATGGCATTGTTTGATGTTTAAATGTTTTCATTGATTCTAAATAATGTGCTATGTCATTTTTGGTATATTATTGAATTTAGGCAAAGGAAATAGCATGATATTACATTGTGCATTAGTTATGCAATTACATTGTTGGATTCCTAAGCCATGTCATTTCTTGGATTATGAAAGTAGTTCTTGTATTTAGGACCATGATATGATAGAGCTGCGTGTAACACACGGGGTCACTAGATTTTTGGGGTTATCGGCATTTCACCGCTACCTTGTGCAGCACACAGGGTGTGGGACCGGGGGTTGTTGACAAGTATATTTACATGTGTGGTGGACATTTGTGAAGATATGAAGGCATTCATGAGATTTTTTATGCCCTAAATAATGGAATAAGGCTGACATGATGTAACTCAAGGACCGACCTTAAATCATTACTGCGTAACCGAGTCAGTTTCATATGTTTAACTAAAGTATCTTACAACGTGATTCTTTTTCAGCATAGTTGCTATTGTTATGCTTTCATATACTCCTACTATCATATACTCCTTGTGTAATTGAAAATGTGGATAAATATCTCCCATTGTTACTTTCTATTTTCATTTAATCACTGTCATTTTTATGGCGGTGGGTGTAGATCAATCGAGTAGCAGACCAGGCAAAAAGAAAATCGACGATTACCTCTGAGCCACTGGAGTGTTGCTACCTTAAATATTGTAGGTTTTAATTTTTGTTTTATGTCTTACATATATTTCTTATATACTTTTAGGATTGTATATTATGGGTTGTAAGACAATTACCTATTCTACAAGGCCGCCAGTATAACGCCCTGCTGGTAGTAATTACGCAACTAACTTTCGTTGACTACAGATATCGTCCTTAGTGAAAGGTGTATGCACTCAATATGCACCTAGCTAAAATTAATCTATTGCTAAGGAAATCTTTTTTAAATTAATTTGTGTAACTAAAATAATCTAACAAATCAGTGCATATTACTTTAACTCTTATATTAAGACTATTTTAGTTCAACAACTTCACCTAGGTAATGAAATACTATGCTTTTCAACTCACTTTATCATCTTTATTATGTGTATGCAATGCCTAATTAGAATATACAGATTTCCTTCAAATCCACTTTAACCCACTATCATGACGGAAAAGATTGTAATGTGCAAACTAGAACTCCACCTATCGATGTGAATAATGTAATCTCCACATCGCTTTAATGTTCCAAATCTTTAGATTCATAACCAATTAAGTTTACTATACGTGTCTCCATAATCAACAACTATTGCTTGATGTTGTATGTTTTATGGTTGTACCATCCATATTCGCCTTAAAAGCTTCAATAATCATGATAACTTCTAAAACCTAATATCAACAAACACGTGATCAAGATGTTAGTAGCATTACGCTCAGAATCAATACAAATTCTAACCATTGCACTTTTTATATCTCTACTCTATTCATGTTTATAGCATAGCATTCATACCATATGATCCATTGATCCCTGATATTAATAAACTACTCACACTTCATTGAAACAAATATGCACATAATTGTATGTCTTGATATCAGAGATATAATGCAATAACTTTCTATTAAATCAATAAAAACAATACCCGAATCACCACACATGAGTCTTTAATCTTTTCTCTCCATAAATTTCCTTAATACTCAAAAATAAAGTGAACATATGTTCAACTATATTAATGGTGTCCAATCTATGGTAATTGGTGAGTTTTCCATGTTTTCCTCTTTATTTAAACATCCTAATCACGTTTGAGAACTATTAGAAACCCTACTTGACGATTTCACCGCAAATAGAACTCTACTTTCTAATTTCTTCTCTTCTCGACGCTGTCACTTAAGTCCCGCCACTTTGTGTACAATCCCAGGGCGCCGCCACTGCGCCGAGCATCCTGAGCGCAAATTCTCCCTTCAGTGGTCATAGCGATTTCCATATGTCTCCCCGACACCATCCCTTGACCTTCACTGTGCCGCCACTGTGCTAATCATCCAGTCTCAATTCTTTCACTTGTCTGCTCTCCTACATTGTGCCTTCTTATCCCATGTCGTGCCTTGAACTCCCACAGCACCAACACTATGTGCTATGGCACCAAACCTCCTTTAGTGTGTTTTAGCTCCGTTTCTTCTCGATTCACTTTTTTCCTTCATTTATGCCTTGTGTACCTGAAAAATGCATAAACACCATCAATTTGAGCTCATTTAAGGATATTTATACTAAATATGCTACTAAACTAACCATATATATAATTCTAACTTATCAAATATCCCCAAACTTAAGATGTTGGATGTTCCAAACAAAAGTTTATTTCACTAAGTGTCATAACTACTTCTATTACTCTAGTTAACATTCATTTTACGTAATTCATGGAGTATCCTTTAATTCACTAAGTTTCAAGTTAATAATCCACTCAAGAGTATTTCTTTTCAAAAACTTAAAATTTTCAAGATATGTAGCTTTAACTGTTGGGTTTCGGGGATCATACGCAACAAAAGTTTTTGAAACCTTTTCGGACATCCACGAACCAAGATCATATTGACTCCATTAAATTGATGTGCAAATAAAAAAATCATACCTTAGAAAGAATAACTCCATGTATGCCTTGTTTCGTATTGACCGATTCCTTTAAGACGCTGCCAGAGACGAACGTCCTTTATCAGAAATCTACACACGAACGGACGATCACAATCCAGAGTGCTAGCCCCAAAAATCCTAGGACAAAAATTCTCACAAAAATTCTCTAGGAAAAATCTCTCTCGGGAATTCTCTACAACAACTGTGACCCTAATGTCTTATTTATAGTACACTAGGTCGAGTTGTAAAAGAATTGTATTTCCTAGTCACACTCCAAATAGAGTCGTAGATAAAGTCCAACTCTAAAAAGGATAGAGTCATAGAGAATCTACGATTACTAATCCAATAAGAGCTGTAATTTATATAAAACTCAAATAAGAATCAAAGTCATACAATAATTCCAATTAGATTCCTATTCAAAATAGGATTTACAAAGAGATAAAACTTCTAGTCACACTAGAAATGTATGAGAATCTTGAATCCTAGTCAAACTAGGACATTTAATAAGAATCTTCAAAATGAATTTTATCAAATAAAATTCATTAACCCAGACAATATTAAATCGCGCAAATCTGTTCTTTGTGTGCGACCAAATAGGTTCATACAACGTTGGCAGTGAACTAAAATCATTTTGGTATACAAGTCATAAGCGGTCTCTAGCAAGTCATTATGACTACCTAAATAGCATGAGGATCAATAAATTGATACAACCTAATAGACAGTGTATATCATATCCATTTGTCACGCGATATCTTTTGATTGAACATAAGACATGGAATGTCACCCTTATAGTTCAATCTACTAGTCTTGATCTTCGGGTAGACTGAAATTATCAAGTGACATTGATCCAATCAATTCACTATACATGGCCATTTATCACATAAAATCAACACAATATCGAGGAGCCCAATAGATATATCTCAAAAAGAGATGGACAAATTCCATTTTGATCACATAACATCCACACAATAGTCGAGCAATGACCAATCACAATCTTTATAATCATCCGGTTACAGAGAACGTTTGATTATATCAAATCATTGTGCTCCTAATGTAGGAATCTCTGGTGATCTCAAGTCAAAGGACTAAATTATATAACTCTTATGAGAATCACTTATGACATTGACCATGTAGTGTTCACATAGCGGGTCGGTCCGGCATCTATTCCCAACAGATACATATTATCTTGATTCGTATCCGTATACGCATAATCATCACATGATTATCAATCAAGACTCATACTAGTCTTAATTTATTATTGTTCCCACAATAATAACTGACTATGGACATTTAGAGTAATACAATAATTATTCTTGGATACTATTATAAAAGAAACATGCATCTACTTATAATAGTTAAACAACGTTTACAGAATTGGCCTAGGGCACATACCCCAACATTAACAACATATACAACTCACTTTCGAAACACCAAAGTAGATCACAACTGAAACCATCACTCCTCATAAGTTTGTTTCACCTTAACACTCAAGTTGCAAGTGTTCAATCCATGATTTCTCACTAAGCTCAAGAATTCACAAATAAGCATAGATCAAACTAGTTTTTGTAGACTTTAACACTTCAAGAGTCTATAGAACTTAACATAGTTGAAAAAAAACTTAACTCAATTAAGCTACTAGTACTCGAGCTAAATCTTTTATTTGGAGTTTTAGCCTAGCTTCCGCCTTCTTTTCTTAATTCTTATGTCTCTTTTATTTTCTTCTTCTCCTTTTACTTCATATTTTTTATTTAACGGTCCCTGCTTATTTTCCAATGGACTCCAATTTTCTTCTCTTTTCTAACAATCAAGTTCTCTGCTCCTTTTCCTATAGAACATGTGGAACTCTCTATTGTTTATATTTCTAAAACTCTTGTTAGCATTTCTCACTTTCACTCTATCAAGCAAGTTAACTCGAACTTTTTAATTAAACATGTCTATTTTTCCCCTCTTTGCACTAAGTCCTTATTTACTTTTTATTATTAAGCAAGATTCACACTTATTATAGAATTCCTTAGAGATCTAACTTTTTTCACAAGAAGTGCTCTCGTATTCTCTTTGATTTTGTTTCAAGTTCATAGTCTTCCCTAACTCTAGGTCTCTAATCATAAAATCATACGGTTGTTTGCTACATTTCATATTTTCTTCAAGAATTTAAAAACATTCTCTTAAGTTTCATATCAACAAGACACTTGTGTTTTACTCATCCTCAATTAAAGGCATAAACATGCAAATGAAATACTTATTCATTACATATTACTATATATAACCTAATATATACTACTTAAACATGTTCAAATAAAAGAAATAGAATTACACTAGCATGTTTTCCTCTTGAACTGCTTCAAAAATAAAATTTAGATGATCATGACTAGAGTGTTTATCTTTATTTCATCATTTCTTACCACTTGTCATAGTATAGTGTTTATGCCCCCAAACTTAAACCAAACCTTGTCCTCAAGGTTTAAAAATAGTCCTATAACATGAAAACACTGAAACACAAAAACATAATAATAACAATAATAATATCCCTATAGCTCATTAATACTTTATGAATCTTTCGTATATGTTTAGACTTCTCTTGCACATTTTAGCATAAATTTTCAAAAGTTAGAAAATCATTATATGTGAATCATTATTAACTAAACTAAATAACTAATTGACTAACTAACTGAAATGGAAAACTTGAGATTTAAAAACCCATGGGTTGTCTCCTAGTTGCATTTAGTTTAATGTCATTAGCCCGATGCCTTTTCACTCATTTTGTCTAAGTCTAAATCGAGATACTCCAATATTTTTTATGTTTGAAATAGTTCTACTCTATGAATACTTTGGTTATCGGTTTCCATGTATCACCTTCTTTATGAGGTAACCAAGATAGATGATCTGCAACCAAATTTTCACTTCCTTTCTTATCTTTGATTTCCAAGTCAAGCTCTTGCAATAATAAAACCCATCTAACTAACCTTGGTTTGGAATTTTTTTTTGCAAATAAGTAATGAATTGATGCATTGTCGGTACATACATTGACTTTTGATCCCACTATGAAAGCTTTAAACTTGTCACATGCGACCACAACTGCCAAAAGCCCCTTTTCTGTGGTACTATAATTTTGTTAGGCTTGATCCAAATTTTTACTTGCAGAGTATATAGCTCTGAACATTTCATCTCTCCATTTGCTAAACACTACTCCCACCTCATAGTCACTATCATTACACATTATTTCTAATTTAGATTCTGAATCTGGTATTGCCACTATTGATGCCGAAATCAAAGCTACTTTCAAGGTCCCAAATGCTTGTATACATGTGATGCATATCACAAGTATAATAGCTAGCTTATATTATAGTGCAATCAACTTACGTTGATCATAGATATCATCCTTAGGGAAAGGTTTTTGCACTAGTTAATTACCTATTTAACTTTGAACTATTTCTAAGGAAATCTCTTTTTAATTGGTTTTATACTAAACTAAACTAATCTAACAAATCAATTCAAACTTTACTTTAACTCTTCTATTAAGGATATCTTAGTTCACAACTTCACCTAGGTAATTTGATACTATGCTTTTCAACCATTTTTATATCTTAATATGTTGTGTAAAATGTCTAATTAGAATAGACAGATTTTCTTCAAATCCATTTTAACCCACTATCGTGACAAAAGATTTTAATGTGCAAACTATAACTCTACCTATTAGTGTGAATAATGTAAGCTCCATATTGCTTTAAGTCTCAAATCTTTGGATTCATAACTAACTAAGTTAACTATTCGTGCCTCCCTAATCAAAAACTATCTATCGATGTTGTGTATTTTACAGTTATATCATTCATGTCCAGATTAAAAGACTCAATGGCCATGATAACAACTAAAACCCAGTATCATTAAACATGTGGCTAGTATGTTTAAAGCATTACACTCACAATCAATATAAGTTTTAACTATTGCACTTTTTATAATCATTTTTTACTTATATTCAAAGCATAGCATTCATATCATAGGATCCATTGATCTCTAAGATAAACAGACTACTCACACTTCATTGAAACACACATATTACAATTCATCATGGAAATTATTGCAAACCAAAGTTGAATATAATTGTTACCTTCAATTAATCCAATGGAACCAAACTTGAATTGCAAACGTGAAGTCTTCAATATTTTCTCCACACAATACTCCTTAATACTCAAACTTAAAGTAAATCTATGCCAAATTACTCTTATGGTGGCCAGTAGTTGGTATGTTGTGAGTTTATCGCGTCCTAATACCTATTTATACTTTATAATAACGATTAGAAACCCAACTTTACAAAATTAACTCAAAATAAAACTCTAATTTTTTTTACGAGTCTGGCACTATCACTAATGCTCCGGCACCACGCGTGTTAAGGCACGGCGTCGCTACTGTGCCGCCACTACATGCACTTATTTTTCTCTCATGTCCACCCGGCATTGTCCCTGTCTGTCTCGGCGAAATCCCTTGTATGCCTCAGCGCCACTGCTAAGTCAAACCTCTAATGTTGATTTCTGCCATTTGCAGCCACGACGCCAATCGTGTTTTCGTGGGTTTTTGCTTCGTTTCTTCTCGTTTTTTATCATTTCCTTCCTTTACACCTTAATTTCCTAAAAATGCAATAACACCATGAATTAGAGCTCATTCAGGGATATTTATACTTAATATACTATTAAATTAACCTTATAGATAAGTCTAAATAATCACTTATCAAATACCTCAAAACTTAGGATTTTGCATGTCCCGAGCAAAAGTGTATTATACTAAGTCTCCTAATAATTAGGTCTTGTTCATTTAACATTGTTCATGGAGTATCTTTTAATTCACTAAGTTTCAAGTTAATAATCCACTAATGAGTTTTGCTTTGCAACAACTTGTTACTGTAAAACATGTAGTTTTAACAACATATATATTTTCACTTTCGAAACACCAAAATAGATCACAACCAAAAAACATCACTACTCACAAGTTTGTTTCATCTCAACACTCAAGTAGCAAGTATGCAATCTCATGATTCCTCATTAAGCTTAGGAATTCACAAATAAGCATATATCATACTCATCTTTGATCGGCTTGAGTACTTCGAGAGTCTATAGGACTTAATATAGTTGGAAATGAAACTCAACTCAATTAGCTACTCGTACTCGAGATAAAGCTTTTATTTGAATAGTTTTATTTTACTTCCGCTTTCTTTTCTTTATTTTGTCTTTCTCTTTTTTTTTTCTTCTTTTCATTTTTATTTTACAGTCCCTGCTCCTTTTCCTATGGACTTCATTCTTCCTCACTTTTCCAACCATCAAGTTCTCTGCTTTATTTCCTGTAGAACTTGTGGGATTCTCTCATTTTTTCCCTTATATTTTTAAAACTTGTGTTAGCACTTCTCACTTTCACTAAATCAAATAAGTTAACCCCCACTTTTAATGTACAATGCATATTTCTTAAGCTCTTTGCACTAAATCTTTATTTGCTTTGTATTATTAAGTAAGATTCATACTTATTATAGAATCCTTAGATATCTAACTTTTCCACAAGAAGTGTTATAATTTCTTGCTTTTGTTTCAAGTACAAGGTATTTTCTAACTCTAGGTTTCTAATCATGAAATCACACCGTTGTTTGGTGAATTTTATTATTTCTTCTTCAAAATTTAAAAATACTCTTTTGAGTTTCATATCAACAAGATATTTATAATCTACTCATCCACAATTAAAGGTATGAACATGCAAATGAACTACTTATTTATTACATATTACTATATATAACTTAAACTATACTACTTAAACATTCAAATAGTAAATAAAATGAAAAATTTATACACTACTATATTTTCCTCCTTAACTGCTTCAAATTAAAATTTGAACGATCATACCTGAAGTGTTTATCCTTATTTCTCACCCTATCTTACCACTTCCCATAGTGTAGTGAGTGTCGATACCCTTAAACTTAAATCAAACATTGTCCTCAAGGTTTAAAAGTAAGTCTGAAACATGAAAACACTAAAACACACAATCCTATATAATAACACAATATATAAGCATAAAATAAACATGCAAATTTAAATAACTAACCAAATTTAACAAAATATCCCAAATGTAATTCCTTGATGTTGCATGGCTATTGGCAAAATTCTTAAGGCTTATCCATTCTGATGAATTATCACTTAGCAAATGGTCTTTCTTGCATATTTGACACAAAATTCTTGAAAGTTAGAACTATAACATTTAAATTGTAATTAACTAAACTAAATGACCAACTACTTGCTAAAAACTCTCAAAACCCCTGGGTTGCCTCCCAGTAGCGCTTAGTTTAACGTCATTAGCCCGACACCTTTTTAGCTCTTTTAGTCCAAGTCTAAATCAACAAACTCTATCTGCGGATTAAAGATTTGAAAAAATTATTCATCCGCAAAAACTTCGGTTACCGACTTCCATGTATCACCTTCTTTATGAGGTAGCCTAGGTAGATGGTCTGCACCCAAATTTTCACTTCCTTTGTTATCTTTTATTTCTAAGTCAAACTCTTGCAATAGTAACACCTATTGAATCAAACTTGGTTTGGCATCCTTCTTTGCAAAAAGCTAGTGGATTGTTGCATGATTAGTATACACGGTGACTTTGGACCCCACTATGTAGGCTTGAAACTTATGACACGCAAACACCACTGCCAATAACTCCTTTTCTGTAGTAATCTAATTCTGTTTTGCTTTATCAGTGTTCTACTTATGTAGTATATATCTTTCAACATTTCATCTCTGTAGGCCTAATACTGCTCCTACAGCGTAATCACTTGCATCGTACATTATTTCAAACTAAGAATCCCAATATGGTACTTCTACTATTATTGTCGAAATTAAAGCTATTTTCAAGGTCTCAAATACTTGTATGCATGTCGGGCTCATTTCAAATGGAATATCTTTTTCCAATAATGTACACAATGGTTCAGTGATTTTTGAGAAATCCTTAATAAACTTTATGTAGAAACCCGCATGCCCTAAATAACTCCTTATGTCTGTAATGTTTCTTGGATTAGGAAGTTTCTTAATTAGCGTTATTTTTGCTCTATCAACCTCCAATCCATGAGCAAACACTCTATGTCAAAAAATGATCCCTTCTCTAACCATGAAATAACACTTTTCCAGTTAAGTACCAAGTTTGTGTCTTGACATTTTTTCAATACCAAAGACAAATTTCGCAAGCATATATCGAAAGAAGCTCCAAATACAGAAAAGTCATCCATAAATACCTCCATAATATCCTCGACCATATTAGAGAAAATATTCATCATACATCTTTGAAATGTAGTTGGTGCATTGCATAATCCAAATGGCATCCGTCTAAATGCAAATGTTCCATACGGGCAAGTAAACGTCGTTTTCTCTTCATCTTCTAATGCTATTGCAATTTGATTATATCCTGAGTACCCATCTAAGAAATAATACTATTCATATCTTGCTAGTCTATCCAACAATTGATCAATGAATGGTAGCGGTAAGTGATCCTTTCTTGTAGCTTTATGTAACTTTCTATAATCAATGCAAACCCTCCAGCTAGTTACTGTTCTCTTGGAAAAGGTTTCCCCATTTTTAGTTTGAATAATGGTCATTCCTCCTTTTTTTGGTACCACATGTGTTAGTAAAACCCATGAACTATCTAAAATTGTGTATATGATTCGAGCATTCAACTAATTAAAGATCTTTTTCTTTACCACTTTTTTCATTACTAGTTTCAACTGCCTATACGCTTCAATTGATTGTTTATGATTATCTTCCATTAAGATCTTATGCATGCAAACTCTCCTGAAATGATCATAGGATATGTTGATACACGTACCTCGGATGCTCTAGTAAAGGCTTCAATTCCATTATTGGTTCAATATTTGCACTTTCCACCTCCATTTCTAATTTCTCAAAACCTTTATGAAACTTTGGGGGTCCTATTGGTGCTAAAGCATTTACTGCCTCGCATTTACTACCTCTTAAAGTTCACCTTTTACTGCAAGACCTGCTATTATGCTTTGGACTAGACATTGCTCCAACGGATCATCAGGCATATACTCCTAGGCTATCTCAGTAGCACAATCAGAAATTACATCTCTGACTTCGATTCTCTTGCAGTGCTCTCCCTTACTCAGAAATTTGAAGGTCTTGTAGATATTGAACAGGACTTCCTCATCATTTATTCGTAACTTTAACTCTCCCTCTTAAGCGTTAATCAATGCTCGTGAAGTTGCTAGGAAAGGTCTTCTTAAAATGAATGGTACATTCGAATCTTCTTCTATATCCAATACTATAAAATCCATGAGAAAATGAACTTATCCATTTTCACCAACACATCTTCAACCGCTCTTTTTAGATATGTCACTGATCGATCTGCCAATTGCAAAGTGATATTGGTTGACTTTACTTTTTCTAATCCTATTTTCTTAAATACTGATAAGGGCATCAAATTTATGCTTGCTCCCAAATGACATAAGACCTTATCGAACAAGTGTATTCCTATCGTGCATAGAGTGGAAAAACTTCCTGGATCCTTCAACTTTGGTGGTAACTTCCTGTATAAGATTGCACTGCACTCTTCAATCAAATTCACTATTTCATAATCTTCTAGTCGCACCTTTTTTGCCATTATGTCCTTCAAGAATTTTGTGTAATTCGGCATCTGTTCCAACGCATCTGCAAATGGGATGTTTATGTAGTTTCTTAAACATTTTTACAAATTTCTTGAATTGTCCCTGATCTTTCTATTTCTTGAACCGTTTAGGATATGGTAAGGTTAGATTTATTAGTAGTGCATTATCTAGAAATGTGACTCTCCCAAGTACCACATCTTTTTTCTGCCTATCTCCCTCTATTTTCCTTTGAGTCGATTTTAATTCTTTGTTCGTGCTACTTCTTTTTGGGTACTAATGTCATTATCCTAGTGTTCTACATCTTCTGGTTGTTGCTCACCGATTTGCTTCCTTGTTTCATTTATTATATCTCTTGGTCGCATTAGACAATTGGTTGTTCTGCCACTCCTTAATTGGACTACATGTGCATTTACCATACGATTTATCACAGTAATACTCGAAAACTATTCTTCTTTTTATGAATTCTAAGCACTTATAAGCTTACCAATTTGTCTCTTAAGATTCTTGATGGATTGTGATCTCTCATTATTCATTTTTTCATGGCTCGCATCACTCCTTCCATTTCTCTCTCGTGCTTCTCATGGCGCTCCCAATTGCTCATATGTATGGCTTGCAAGTACTTCTCATTTGACTTCAATGATGTCATCTCTTCGCTCTACCCCAACTTCCCTTATTGAACTTGTTAATCGAAGCCTCGAGGTAACTTTAGTGCATTATTGGGATTCCCATACAAGAAGTTCGAGTTGTTGTTGTATCCTTGATAAAATCGTTGGACATATTCCTCTTAGCCGAAATTGTTTTCATAGTCTTGCTTTTTCATGAAGTTGATGTCCTTACACTCCATTCACTATTGTATGTCCATTTGGTTAACCACCATGCCTTGGTGATTAATGAGTTGTGCTACTTGTGGACCTTGATGTCCTATATGAAGTTTTGCCATTTGATTGCTCAAATTCAACAGTTGTTCCATAATTGCAGCTTGCGAGGCAATCTTATATACCCCTGCTGGTTTCCTTACTGTGGAATGAGTACCAGCGGTATAATTTTGAGACATAAGATTGATAAGTGATTATTAAGTTAGTAGTATATTTGGTATAAATATCCCTAAGTGAGCTCTATTTCATGGTTTTATTGCATTTTTAGGTAAATAAGGTGTAAAGGAAAGAAAAGAGCAAAAATGAGAAGAAACTGAGCAAAAACCCACAAAAGCATGGTCCGCGCCATAGCTACACATATTGGCACTGTGGAGGAGTAAGGCACAGTGTAGGAAGGAAAGGCACGGTATGGGAGAGCAAAGAAAGTGAATAAATCAAGTCTGGAGGTCCGGCATAGTGGCAGCATTGTGCCACATAAGGGACACACTGAGACAAGGGGTGATAGCAGCGGGTGGACAGGAGCTCAAAAAAATTGCATGCAATGGTGGCGCAGTGGCGGCGGCGTGGCTTATAAGGCACGATGCCGGGGCATTAGTAACAACGCCAGACTAGCAAAAAATAGAAAGTTGGAGTTTTATTTCAAGTTAAATAGTAAAGTAGGCTTTCTAATTGTTATTAGGGAGTATAAATGGGTATTAGAATGTGGGAAACTCACCAGATACCAACTATTAGCCACCATTATAGTAATTTAGCATAAGTTTTACTTTGAGTTTGAGTATTAAGGAGTATTGTGTGAAGAAAACATTGAAGACTTCACATTTGCAATTCAAGTTTGGTTTCATTGATTTAATTGAAGGTAATATTTATATTCATCTTTGATTTGCTATGATTTCCATGTTGAATTGTGATATGTGTCTTCAACGAAGTGTGAGTAGTTGAATTATCTTAGGGATCAATGGATATTATGGTATGAATGTTATGCTTAGAATATTAATAAAAAGTGATTATAAAAAGTGCAATGGTTAGAGTTTATATTGATTTTGAGCGTAATGTTTTAGGCATCTTGATCACGTGTTTAATGATATTAGGTTTTTTGAGTTATCATGGTCATTGCAGCTTTTACTCCGAACATGAACGATACAACTATAAAACATACAACATCGAGTGATAATTATTGATTAGGGAGGCACAAATAATAAACTTAAATGGTTATGAATCCAAAGATTTAGGACTTAAAGCAATGTGGAGCTTACATTATTCACACCGATAGGTAGAGTTCTAGAATGCACATTACTCTTTTCCGTCACGATAGTGGGTTTAAGTGAATTTAAAGGAAATCTGTCTATTCTAATTAGGCATTGCACACAACATATTAAGATATAAAAGTGGTTGAAAAGTATAGTATTAAACTACCTAGGTGAAGTTATGAACTAAGATATCCTTAATATAAGAGTTAAAGTAAAGTTTACATTGTTTTGTCAGATTAGTTTAGTTAGTATAGGACCAATTAAAAGAGGCTTTCCTTAGCAATAGTTTAAAGTTAAATATGTAATTAACTAGTGCAAAAACCATTCCCTGATGATGATATTCGTGATCAACGTAAGTTGATTGTACTATTACTTCAAGCTAGCAGTTATACTTGCAACATGCATCAAAGATCAATGAGATCCAATGCTCGTCCTTGGTAAGTAAAGAGTCATCTAATGCGGCATCTACTTGTGTTCGCATGTTGTGGCTCATCCCATAGTAAAAAATCTGGAGTTGAGCCCATTTCACGTATCCGTGTGCTGAACATATCCTCAACATCTCTTTGAATCTTTCCCAAGCCTCGCAAAGACACTCGAAGTCTTCTTGCTTGAACTGATTAATATCAAGTTTCCTTTCACTAACCTTCACTAGGGGAAATAACTAGTCAATAAATCTTTCATTGATTTTTGCCCATAAGATCATATTACCTGCATTCAGCCCTTGGCACCAGGATTTGGCTTTTCCACCCAATGAGAATGAAAAAGGTCTTATCCTAATCACCTCATTTATAACTCCGATGAAGTGCACAGTGTTGCACTTCTCCAAGAAATTCTCGACATGTGCAACTGGATCTTCATTGCATAGCCCGTTGAACAAACTATTTTGCACCATGTTTATCAGAGACAGTCTCATTTCGAACTCAATGGTGTTGGCTGGAAGTCTCATCACTCTATTATAAGTCTCCTGAACTTCTGGCCTGAAGTATTCATAAAGGCATATCTGTCCTCACACTCCTATCATGCACTACTAGATCACCTGCAGGTTAGTTATTCCCGTGACCCTGTTGTTGGTTTCTTGCTTGTTCCTCTGCCATCTTAGTTCTTTTCTTTTCCTTTCCATTGTTCACTTTTTCTATCTTTGGGTCATAAGGAACTAGTTCTATCTCCCCCTTCGTACGAATAATCCCTGAAAAGAAAACACAAAAAGATCAATTGCAGAAAGTCAAACTTGAAACTTAACTTATTTTATTTTTATGAACTTAAAATTAAAGTACTTAAATTAAAACTTAGCAAACTTTTCAAACAAACTAAGTAATACTAATGGCTACCTATCCCCCGCAACGGCTCAAAAAACTTGATGCGTGCAACAAATATAACAGCTACCTTGTAGTAATAGTGCAATCCACTTACATTGATCACGGATATCATCCTCAGTGAAAGGTTTTTGCACTAGTTACTTATCTTTTTAGTTTTGAGCTAGTATTGAAGAAACCCCTTTTTAATTAGTTTTATACTAAACTAAACAAATCTAACAAATAAATTCAAACTTTACTTTAACTCTTATATTAAGGATATCTTACTCACAACTTTACCTAGGTAATAAATACTATGCTTTCAACCATTTTTTATATCTTAATATATTGTGTGCAATGCCTAATTAGAATAGACAGATTTACTTCAAATCCACTTTAACCCACTTTCGTGACGAAAAATATTCTAATGTGCAAACTAGAACTCTACCTATCGGGGTGAATAACGTAAGCTCCACATTGCTTTAAGTCCCAAATCTTTGGACTCATAACCAACTAAGTTTACTATCCATACCTCCCTAGTCAACAACTATTTATCGATGTTGTGTATTTAACGATTGTACCGTTCATGTATGGATTAAAAGCTTTAATGGTCATAATGACTCCTAAAACTTAATATCATTAAACATATGGCTAGTATGTCTAAAGCATTATGCTCATAATCAATACTCAAACTCAAAGTAAAACTATGCTAAATTATTGCAAATCACAATTGATTAATAGACTACTCACACTTCATTGAAACATTCACACTTCATTGAAACACCATATCACAATTCATAATGAAAATCATTGCAAATTAGAGATGAATATAAATGTTACCTTCAAGTAATCCAATGAAACCAAACTTGAATTGCAAACGTGAAGTCTTCAATGTTTTCTCAACATAATATTCCTTAATACTCAAACTCAAAATAAACATATGCTAAATTAATTTAATGTTGGCTAATAGTTGGTATGTTGTGAGTTTACCAAGTCCTAATACCTATTTATACTTTATAATAACAATTAGAAATCCTACTTTACAATTTGACTCAAGATAAAACTCCAACGTTCTATTTTCTACGAGTCTAGCATTGTTTCTAATGCCTCGGTGTTGTGTGTGTTACGCCATGGCACCGCCACTACATGCATTTATTTTGCTCTCCTGTCCACCCGGCGTTGTCCCTGTTTGTCTCGGCGTCGTCCCTTTTGTGTCGTAGCGCTGCCACTGTACTGGACCTCAAGTGTTGATTTCTTCACTTATTTTGCTCTCCCTCGTCGTGCCTTTCCTTCCCACATTGTGCCCTTCGTTCCTACAGCATCACCATATGTAGCCAAGGCATGCATCTACCATGTATTTGTGGGTTTTTGTTCTGTTTCTTTTCATTTTTGCTCATTTTCTTTCTTTACATCATAATTCCCAAAAAAGGCAATAACATCATGAATTAGAGCTCATTTAGGGATATTTATGCTAAATATACCATTAAACTAACTCTATATATAAGTCTAAATAATCACTAATCAACATGTAGGACTCATTTCAAATGGAACGTCTTTTTCCAACAATTTACACAATGGTTTAGTATTTTTTGGAAATTCCTAAATAAACCTTCTATAGAAACCCTATATATAAGTCTTTAATATTTTCATCACATAATACTCCTTAATACTCAAACTCAAAGTAAAACCTATACTAAATTACTCTTACGGTGGCTATTAGTTGGTATGTGGTGAGTTTACCACGTCTTAATACCTATTTATACTCCCTAATAACAATTAGAAACCCTACTTTACAATTTAACTCGAAATAAAACTCCCAATTTCTATTTTCCACGTGTCTCGTGTGGTCACTAATGCCCTAGCGCCGTGTATGTTAAGCCACGATGCCGCCACTGCCCCGCCACTGTTGCATCTCTTTTGTCTCCCTGGTACCTCGACTATGTCACTACATGTCTTGACGTCGTCCCTTCTGTGCCACAGCGCAGCCACTGCACCAAATCTCGAGTGTTGCTTTCGTCATTTTCTTTGTTCTCCCACGACGTGCCTTTCCTTCCCACGCTATGTATTTCCTTCCCACAGCATCAACATGTGTAGTTACAGCGCCAACCATGTTCTTATGGTTTTTTGCTCAGTTTCTTCTCATTTTTCCTCATTTCCTTTTTTACACCTTAATTCCCTGAAAATACAATAACAAGATGAATTAGAACTCAGTTAGGGATATTTATACTAAATATACTACTAAACTAACCATATATATAGTATAAATAATCACTTATCAAATACTACTAAACTTAAGATTTTGTGCATCCCGAGTAAATGTATATTCTACTACATCTCCTAATAACTAATTCTCATTCAATTTACATTTTTCATGGATTATCCTTTAATTCACTAAGTTTAACTTAATAATCAACTCAAGAGTTTTTCTTTGCAAAAACTTGTTATTGTAAGACATGTAGCTTTAACAACACATATAACTTCACTTTTGAAACACCAAAGTAGATCACAACCAAAAACCATCACTACTTACAAGTTTGTTTCATCTCAACACTCAAATAGCAAGTATGCAATCTCATGATTTCTCATTAAACTCAAGAGTTCACAAATAAGCATAGATCAAACTCATCTTGGATAGAATTTAGTAGTTCGATAGTTTATAGGACTTAACATCGTTGGAAAGTAAACTTAACTCAATTAGCTATTTGTACTCGAGCTAAATCTTTTATTTGAAGAGTTTTATTCTACTCATGCCTTCTTTTCTTTATTTAATTCTCCCTCATTTCTTTTCTTCTTTTTTTCATTTTCATTTTTACATTCCCTACTCTTTTACCTATGGACTTCGTTCTTCCTCACTTTTTTCAACTATCAAGTTCCCTGCTCTATTTCCTGTAGAACTTATAGGATTCTATCATTTTTCTTTTATTTATAAAACTCTTGTTAGCACTTCTCATTTTCACTTAATCAAGTTAACTCTAAATGTTAATTTACAATACCTATTTCTTCCCCTTTTTGCACTAAGTCTTTATACTTTGTATTTGCAAGTAAGATTCACACTTATTATAGAATCCCTAGAGATATATCTTTTTCCACAAGAAGTGTTCTTGCTTTCGTTTCAAGTTCATTGTCTTCCCTAACTTTAGGTTTCTAATCATGAAATCATATCATTGTTTGCTATATTTCATTTTTTTTTCTTCTTCAAAATTTAAAAATACTTTATTGAGTTTCATATCAACAAGACATTTGTAATCTACTCATCCACAATTAAAGGCATGAACATGCAAACGACCTACTTATTCATTGCATATTACTATATATAACCCAATCTATACTACTTAAACATTCATATAGTAAGTAAAATGAGAAATTTATATACTAACATGCTTTCCTCCTTAACTGCTTCAAATTAAAATTTAAACGATCATACATGCAGTGTTTATTCTTATGTCTCAACCTATCTTACCACTTCTCATAGTGTAGTGTAATGTCAATGCCCCCAAGCTTTAACCAAACCTTGTCCTCAAGGTTTAAAAGTAAGTCTGAAACATGAAAATACTAGAGCACACAAACATATATAATAACACAAATTATAATAAAGTAAGCAAAACATAGAATTAAAATAACTCAATAGTTAAAAAAATATCTCAAAGTTAAAAAAATGGTATCAATGTCACTCTCATCTCCCCAGGTCTAAAGGATTCCTAATACACTAACTTCAAGATTGCGCGTCATCATCATCAACTACATCATCAGCTCAAGCATAGGATGGTGTCAATAAACGCTCTACCCTCCCGCTCTGCACCAAATCTTGATCAAACACATAGTCTGATGCTGCTGGAAAGCCACGTGACCTATTAGTAGTTCTCATTCATTTTCCTCTCATACCTAGCTAAGTCCCTCTGATGACTAACAAACAACATGAAATTGCACTGCCCGTTTCGTCTGTGTTGCCCTATCCTCTCCATATCCTGCTCATATCTCAACATATCTATGTGGTAATGCGCCATGTATTCTTGGTACTATCTCTACATCTCTGCTATCTATAGCTTCTACTGTCGTGGAGTCAAATCCTTTGGTGGTGGTTCTAGTGCCTGTGGTGGAGGAGGTGGTGGAAAGACTTCAGGATCATCCAAATCCTACTCTTCAATCTCTTAGTCTGCGAACTCATAACCCTCAGCAAATCATGTTGTTGTTGCTCCTCCTCTTCTCAATATCTTTCCTCTTCTAGCTCCCGGGCTAATTATGTTGCTGCTGCTTGATCCTCCTGCCTTTTGGCCAACAACTTGGCCTCAATTCTACCTCATTTTGTACTCTTTATTTCCTTCTTAGAGTCTTGATAACCAGGTGGTGATTTTAATGTAAGCATGAACATCCATGGTTGGTTGGGCCTCTATATCGAATTCTTCATCGTTTCTCAATCTCACTTTAGCCTTTAAGCATATCTAAGTAATCAAAATAGGAAGCAACAACTAGTTGTCTCTTTCTAACATGTTCGACTCCCTCAGACTGTTGTAGATGATCTCGTCGATGTTGATCTCCCCTTTCTTTGTAATCTCATAAAGACAAGGTACTTTTAGCTTGTTGATCTCACCTTATTGAGAAGTGGGGTATAGCGATGCAATAAGGAAATTTTGCCATATTATATGAACTTTTCTAACACTCCCCTTCTTAATGTGCTTCGGCACATTCTAAGCTTCCATGGCCCAGCCTTGTTGTTCTAGGAAAAGCAATGCGTTGTCTATAGCTCTAAAAAGGTATAGGTTATAAGTTTTCTCATATAACTTCTTCAGGAAAGTCGGTTCAAATCCATATAAACTTAAGTGCTCCAATCCATATAAGGTATTGGTCTCACGTATATTAAAGGTAACAAAAATCTCTCTCACCTTAACTGCTCATTCTTTACAGTGAGCTTTGCATTAGCATAAAATTCAAAACTAATCTCACCCGCTCCTTTAACGCCATTCTTTCTATAATCTTGAGTGAGTCGCTCCCAATTTTGTCGCCTAATGAAATTATTCACTCTCTTATCATATTTGACCGATAAATTAATCCCTATTTCACAAATGAACTCCCTACATAGGATTTTCTCATATCAGTCTTTGGCCTCTCTACTAATGAAAATTTTGGATTTAAAAGGTCAACGCTCTTCTTCATTGGGATTTCATTACGTACATACCTCAATATCATTTGCACTAGTTTGGCTAACGTTTTTCCTTGTTATTGTCATTTCTTCAAATTTCAAACAACTAAACGACAATGCAATGCAACTTGGGTCTTCAAATCACCTAAAAACCAAAATTCATATCGCATGGATCATGCACACGCCAAATAATGCAAGGACCTCAACTAAGTCTCCGTGGTAATATTAATGCCCAATATTCACACAATCTTGCAAAACCTATCCTACAACCTCAAATCCATAATTCAAACAATTTCATTAAAATTTTCAATAATACAAAACATAACTAGATGAACTTATAAATTTACCTCAATACTGGATTTATTTTCGGTGCAGAACACTCCTCCATGTCTTTATCAAACCAAGCCCTCTCAGTATTCTCACCAACTAGAATCCTAGCTATCTTTGAAATCAAATTTCAAAATCCAAGCCCTAGCTGTTCAACATTTGCAAATCCATAATGCATTTGCCTTTTTCACTCTCAATCACTAGGAACTCACTTACCTTACTTAGAAATTATCAAACGTTGGCTCTAGAAAGGTGTATGCTTGGTGGTTGTGGTGGGGTTTTAGTCCAAGTGTGAAGAATGAATGTGAAAATGAGGTTTAAACCCTTAAATCAACCCCGATGGCGTACCTTATATGCAGGGCCTTATGACAGCGTCGCCACTACATCAATGACATAGTGGGGTGTCTTTATTTTCCTGCTCTACTGCCATTTCGGCATTGTGGCCATTTCCCATGGTGCCATGGGTAATACTCACGGTGTCGACCAATTTGCCAATGTACTCTGCGTATATTTTTTTGCTAATTCTTATCCGTTGCTCATACGACTTTGTGTATCATTCACACGAGGTGTCATGACCGCATGAAGTCCATATAAATATTTAAATTAATAAATTTTACCTTCGATTTGCCCATGCACCTTACCTTCACGACTTTGAACTCTTTCGTTGTTTTTCGCTCTTTCATGAGTTATCAAGATATTTCCATTCCAATAAATCATCACCCGGCAAATGGTCTTTCCTACACATTCGACATAAGTTTTCAAAAGTTAGAACTAAATTTATGATTATAATTATTGAATGAAATAACTAGCTACTAACTAAAATTTTAAAACTTAAGATTTAAGAACCTGGGCTGCCTCCAAGTAGCGCTTAATTTAATGTCATTGGTTTGACCCCATTTTGTTCATTTAGTCCGAGTCTAAATCGAGAAGCTTCATTTGCAAATCGGGGATTATGATGTCATTCCCATTTGGATGTACTTCTTCACCATCGACAAAGACATCCTTCTCAGCATCATTGCCCTCATTGATACTCATCCTGATATTCCTCTCTCATGTGTACAAATTTGCTTTAACAATGTTCAAGAATGGTCGTCCAAGTATCATAGATACATCATCGTCATATTGTGATTCAAGACCTTAAAATCCAGGATGAATGTGAATCTACCCACTTTCACATGCACATTTAAGACTCTCCTTATAGTATGTGTTAAATTGCCATCGGCTACTTGCAAATTCATCGTATCGAGACAATTGATCTTCAAGTCAGCGTGCAACATGCACATTAGTGGCATGACATTGATTGAGGCTCATGTATCACATAAAACATTTTTATATCGGTGCCTATCAATATTTATCGGTATGCTTATTTTTCTAGGATCTCTTCTTTTGATAGGTTGAAGCCGTCAGATGAACTTGAGCTTCGATTCCGATTTCTTCAGAGCCAACTTGATGTCATTACCTTATGGGTCTTCTTCGGAAGGTCCTTCATCTTTTTGCTTGGTCTTCCATTATTGCTTTCCTTTTTTTCTTCAAGGCATTGGTTTTTTGTTTCTTGAAACCATCAAGCTCATCTTGACCTCACTTCCATGCTATGCTCATGCATCTCCTCATGCTTCCTCATTGCTAAAGTGTTGACATTTTCCAGCTTGTTCATCATTTGTTCTTGTCTTAGCTTTTTTGCTGCCATAGTATTCATTATGCAAATAGCACTCACGTTCTCCTTGGGGTTGGCTATAGTGTTGCTTGGAAATTGTCCTTCTTTTCTCTAGTTCAAGGCTATAGCAAGCTGACCAATTTTTCTCTCTAAGTTATTGATGGATTATGGTCACTCATCATCTATCCTCTTCATAGCTTGTTTCACTCCTTCCATTTCTTTCTTGTGCTTCTCATGGTGCTCCCTATTGCTCATGTCCACGGCTTGCAAATACTTCTTTATTGACTTTAAAAAAGTCATCTATTCGCTTAGCCTTAGCTTCCCTATTGGACTTGTTGATCAAAGACTTGAGTTAACTTCAATCCATCATCAAGATTTCCATATGAGAAGTTCAGTTTGTTATTATTTTATCATTGATAAAACCATTAAGGAGCCATTCCTCTCGACCTGAAGTTGTTCCCGTAGCCTTGATTATTAATGAAGTTGATGTCCTCATACTCCATTCCTTGTTGTATGTCCATTTGGTTAACCATCATGCCTTAGTGATTATTGGGTTGTTTTGCTACTTGTTAACCTTGGTGTCCCATTTGAAGTTTTTCCATTTGGCTACTCGTATTTGATGGTTATGCTATCTATGCATCTTGCGAGTCAATTACATATACCCCTGCTAGTTTCCTTACTATGGAACTAGTGCCGGTGGTAAGATCAAGGAGATCAATGCTCCATCCTCAACCTCGGTAAGTAGAGAGGCACCTATTGCGGCATCTACTAGCATTCTTGTGCTGTGGTTTATCCCATATAAGAAAATCTGGAATTGCGCCCATTTTACGTATCCGTGTCCCGAACATCTCCTCAGCATCTCTTTAAATCTTTCCCAAGCCTTGCCTAAAGACTCGGTATCTTCTTGCTTGAATTGATTAATCTCAAGTTTTCTTTTGCTAACCTTCAAAGGGGAAATAACTTATCAAAATTCTTTCATTTATTTTTACCCATGAGGTCATACTCACTGCATTTAGCCCTTGGAACCATGATTTGGCTTTTCCACCTAATGAGAATGGAAAAAGTCACGTCCTGATCACCTCCATTGTAACTTTCGTGATGCACACGATGTTGCACTTCTCCAAGATATTCTCAACATGTGCAATTGGATCTTCGTTGGATAGCTCGTTGAACAAGCTATTTTGCACCATGTTTATCGAGACTGTCTCGGTTCAAACTCGGTGGTGTTAGTGGAAGCCTCATCACTCTGTTGTAAGTCTCTTGAACTTTCGGCTTGAAATAGTCACGAAAGCATCTATATCCTCATATTTTATCCTGCACTACCAGATCACCTGCTAGTTGGTTATTCCCGCAGCCCTGTTGTTGGTTTCTAGCTTGCTCCTCAGCCATCTTGATTCCTTTCTTTTTCTTTCCTTTGCTCGTTCTTTCTATATCAGGTCATAAGGCACTAGGTCATTTTCTCCCTTACTACGCATGCACAAACTATCCCTAAAAAGAAAACACAGAAGATCAATTGCAGAAAGTTAAACTTGAAACTTAAGCCTTTTATGAACTTGAAAGTAAAGTATTGAAAATAAAACTTAGCAATTTCTCAAACTAACTAGGTAATACTAATGGCTACCTATCCCCGGCAATGGCGGCAAAAACTTGATGTGTAGCGTAAGTAGAATGGATAGCTTGTAGTAATAGTGCAATCAACTTATGTTAATCACGAATATCGTCCACAAGGAAAGGTTTTTGCATTAATTAATTACCTATTTAACTTTGAGCGATTGCTAAGGAAATCCCTTTTAATTGGTTTTATACTAACTAAACTAATCAAATAAAACAATGTAAACTTACTTTAACTCTTATATTAAGGATATCTTAGTTCGCAACTTCACCTAGGTAATTTAATATTTTGCTTTTCAACCACTTTTACATCTCAATATGTTATATGCAATGCCAAATTAGAATAGATAGATTTCTTTCAAATCCACTTTAACTTATTATCATAACGAAAAAGATTCTAATGTGCAAACTAGAACTCTACCTATTAGTGTGAATAACGTAAGCTCCACATTGATTTAAGTCCCAAATCTTTGGATTCATACCCAACTAAGTTTACTATATGTGCCTCCTTAATCAACAACTATCGCTCGATGTTGTATGTTTTACGGTTGTACCGGTCATGTCCGGATTAAAAGCTTCAATGGTCATGATAACTACTAAAACCTAATATCATTAAACACGTCATCAAGATGTCTAAACCATTACGCTCAGAATCAATACAAATTCAAACCATTATACTTTTTATTCATATTCAAAGCATAGCATTCATACCATATGATCCATTGATCCCTAAGATAAATCGACTACTCACACTTCATTGAAACATACATATGACAATTCATCATGGGAATCACTGCAAATCAGAGATGAATATAAGTATTACCTTCAATTAAATCAATGAAATCAAACTTGAATTGCAAACGTGAAGTCTTCAATGTTTTCTTCACAAATACTACTTAATACTGAAACTGAAAGTAAAACTTATGCTAAATTACTCTAATGGTGGCTAATAGTTGGTATGTGGTGAGCTTACCACGCCCTAATACCTATTTATACTCCCTAATAACAATTAGAAATCCTACTTTACAATTTAACTCGAAATAAAACTTCAACTTTCTATTTTCTGCTTGTTTAGCGCTATCACTAATGCCCCGGCACCGTGTTTGTTAAGCCACGACTCCGCCACTTCGCTGCCACTCTGTGCATCTCTTTTGTTTCCCTGGTACCTCGACGTTGTCACTGCATGTACCAGCATTGTCCATTGTGTGCCACAGCACCGCCATTGCGTCAAACCTCCAGTATTGATTTATTCATTTCCTTTACTCTCCCATGATGTGCCTTTACTTCCCACGCTGTGCCTTTCCTTCTCATAGCGTCAACATGTGTAGACACGCCGCCAACCATATTTTTATGGGTTTTTGCTCTGTTTCTTCTCATTTTTATTCATGTCCTTCCTTTACACCTTAATTCCCTGAAAATACAATAACACCATGAATTAGAACTCAATGAGGATATTTATACTAAATATATGACTAAAATAACCCTATATATACGTATAAATAATCACTTATCAGTAACCTAAATACCCATTTAGGAAGCAGTAGTATTCGTACCCTGCTAATCTATTCAACATTTCATCAATGAATGGTAAAATAAAGTGTTCATTTCTTGTAGCCTTATTTAACTTCGGATAGTCAATGTAATTTCTCTAACCAGTTAGTGTTCTCATGGATAAGGCTTCTCAACTTTATTTTGAATAATGGTCATTCATCATTTCTTTGGTACTACATGTATTGGTGAAACTCACAAACTGTCTGAAATAGCATAGATGATTCTGTCGTTCAACCATTTTAAGATCTCTTTCTTTACTACTTCTTTCATCACTGGATTTAACCTCCTATGAGCTTCAATTGATTATTTATGATTCTCTTCTATTAAGATCTTATGCATGCATGCCATTGGACTAACTCCTTTTAAGTCCTTGATTTTCTATTCCAACGCTGACTTTTGCTCTTTCAAAACTCGAACCTACTTTACTTCTTCTAGTTCCGTTAACGCTGCTAAAATGATCACAGGACATGTCGAATTTTCTCCTAAATATCCATATCTCATATGTTGGGGCATGTGCCCTAGGTTAATCTACAAACATTATTTACCTTATAATTTTAGTTAATAAAATTGAGGTTTTTATTTATTATTTTATTATAAATGATTGCATGTTTACCTTATAATAAGATTCATGGGTATTTGTTGAAATATCTTAAATGTCCCTTAGTCGGTCATTATACTAGAAACTATAATGAATTAAAACTAGTTTAAATCTTGATTGATGGTCATGTGATGATCATGCGTATAGGGATACAAATCGAGATCATGAGTACTTGTTAGGGAACAAAGTACTGGACCGACCCGCTATGAGAACACAACATGGATTAAGTCATAGGTGTTACTCATGATAGGTATATCATTTAGTTCTTCGATTTAAGATTACCATAAACTTTAATCTTAGGAGCATGATAATTTGACACAATCAAACGTGTCTTTAACAGGATGATTATAAAGATTGCGATTGGTTACCATGTGAATTATTTGTGAAGGTGTGTAATCAAGATAAAATTTGTCCCTCTCATATAGAGAGAGATATCAGTGGATCCCTCAATGTGATAAACTATTAAATGGTCATGTCTAAGTGAATTGATATGAACAAGGTCGCTTAGATGTTTTCAGTCTACCTAAAGATCGAGACTAGTACGATTGAACATTAAGGGTGACTTTCCATGCCTTATGTTTAATCAAAAGATATCTCACACCAAAAAGAATATGAAATATGTTATTAATTAGGTTGTATCAATTTTGATATTCACGCTACTTGGGTAGTCATAATGTCTTGCTAGAGACCGCTTATGACTTGTGTACCAAAATGGTTTTAGTTCACAGCCAACGTCGCATGAACATATTGGGTCGCACACAAAGAATGGCTTTGCGCAATTTCAATTAGTCCAGAGTAATGAATTTTATATGATAAAATTCATGACTTAAAAGCCCTTACAATTTATTATATGATAACTTATTAATAGGGGCGGATGTGTAATTTGTTTAATTGCCTAAATAAAATAGTTGTATTAAGAATAGGATTTTAAGCGAGGGGCTTATCTACACATATAAATAGAGGTTAAAACCCTAAAATGAAATAAGATTTTTGTTTTTGCTATTTTCGAGTACTCTGAATTTTGGGAGAGAAAGAAAAACATTTTTTTATCTCTCTTCGGGCTTGCACTCCAAATTGTGGCCACCATTTGTGTATGGATTTCAGATAGAAGACGGGGCTTGAACGTCTTGGAGATCGGACAATCAAAGAAGGAAATCATTGATTAAGGTATGGTCTACATTTATAGATCTAGTTTAACGGAACTTATTTTCGATCTTGCTAGAGTTTTTCAAAAATTATTTTGAATTTTTCGCTACGTATGAACCCCACAACCCAACAATGGTATCAGAGCCATAGGCTCGATTCTATTAAGCGTTTGCATGTTTTCTCTAATATATATATGAAAACATGATCTTAATTAATGTATATATGATGTACATTGATGCATATTGATGCATAAGCATGATTTGATTCAATGATAGAATTCATGTTTAGAATATTTCGATTAACATATGTTTTAACATTGAACGATGCGAATTTTGTATGTTCACATGGTAGGAGTCATGTTTAGGTTAATGTGATTCTAGTGTTAGTACATAGTTCATTTTGTTCAATAATTACGTATGTCTCATGATAGAAATCATGATTAGGTTAATATGATTAATTTAACATGATTCTAGTGTTGAATGCATGGTTAATATTTTGTTTCTTGATTCAATTGCTCTTTTCGTATAAATAAGAATCAAAATTAGTTTTTTTATCATATATCTCCTTTTGGTTATCCATTAGTATATTCTTATTAGATAGAATTACAATAGGTGAGATGTATAACAAATTCTAATTGGATAAGGATTCAAAGTGTCTTAAATTCTAATTGGATTAGGATAAGATATTAAGTTAAAGGTGGGCCCGACTTAATTAAAAATATTTAATTAATATTTTTTTGAATTAAAATAAGGAACAGTTTTGGTCGCTGACCGGCCAGCGGGAACACCGTTTACTATTCGTAGCTCATGGAAATTTGTATAATAGTCAATATAGTATAATTTCTTAACTTTTTTAGTGATTGTTTATGCATTGTAATATATGATATTTATATTTTTTAAATTATGATCACTAAAAAAAAATAAAAATTCCTCTTCCAAATTTTAAGTCAAGTGACATTTATTCTCAAACATTTGTCAAGGCTTCGATCACATAAATATGGGTCTGCCTCCGCAGAGTGTATTGTGTTATCTTGGTGAGGTAAGTTGAGTAACGGTTACTCTATTGTTTGAAATAGTTAGACTTAATAAAGCTATCAAAACGATTTTGAGCTTTAAGCACTAGATGAGATAAAACAAGCTAAGACATAAGATATCATAATTTCATAAAAACAACTAAAAGTTATATATGATGTAATTGGTAATTGGTACCTACCTAAATAACCTAATTCATAGTGTCATGCCTTAGCTGTCTTGGAATTAGGTGAAACATGAATTTTAGTCCCTTAAATTGACATAGCATTTTTAGAAGGGTTGTTAATTTAGTGGGAGTCTATTCCTTTATACTAAAATGAACTTTTGCATAATCTTTATTGTAGATCTATGGACTCTTCAAATCACACTAATTCCATGTCACTGGGATCCATCCTTAATAAGGATACGTTGTCCAGGACAAACTTTCTTGATTGGTTCGGAAACTTGAGAATTGTTCTTAAGCATGAACGCAAGTTGTATGTCCTGGATGATCATATTCTTAAGGAACCACCTGCTAATGCTTTAAGAGTCGTTAAGGATGCACATACTAAGCATGTCAACGACTCAACTGATGTTGCATGTATTATTATGGCAACCATGGTTCCTGAACTTTAGAAAGACATGAAACACATTGAAGTTTACGACATGGCTACAATGCTGAAGGAAATGTTCCAACACTAGGCAAAAAAGGTTTGAGATAGTCAAGAACCTTCATTCTTTCAAAATGTCTAAGGGTGCGTCAGTTAGTCCTCATGTTTTGAAAATGAAGGACTATATTGACCATCTTGACAGAGTTGTATTTCCCAAAAGCCAAGAGTTGGCTATGGATTTGATCTTGAATTCATTGCCTGATAGTTATTCAAAATTTGTGATGAACTATAACATGAATAATATAGAGAATTCTATCTCGGAGTTGCATTTGATGCTTAAAACTACTGAGCAAAATATCAAGAAACCCATTGCTAATGTGTTGATGGTTCAAAAAGGAAAGGCTATGAAGAAGATGGCCAAAGGCAAGGCTAAAGTTTCCAAGACTGTTGTGACTGTCATAAAGCATGTGGAACAAGTCAAGCCTAAGGCTGCTTCTACTTCACAGTCCTAGAAGGAAAAGGAAAATGAAGGAAATTGTCATTTATGCCATACACCTGGACAATGGTTTAGAAATTGCAAGCTCTATCTTGAAGATTTTAGAAAAAAAGAGTAGTGTGACTACTACTTCAGGTATTTACGTTATTAAAGATAATTTTTCTACTAGTGATTCTTGGGTGTTGGATATCGGATGTGGGTCTCATATTGGTATTAATGTACAGGGTCTCACCAAAAGTAAAAAGCTAAATAAAGGAGAAGTCATCCTACAAGTTAAAAATGGAGCAAAGGTTGTTGTGTTGGTTGTAATTTGCTATTAGTTTATTTTACCTAGTGAACTTGTTTTAGTTTTAAACAATTTTTATTATGTCCCTCCCTGGAGAAGAAACATCATTTCACTTTCATGTTTGGATTTGGATGGTTTTAATTTCATTATTGCGAATAATAAATGTTATATTTCTCGTATAGACATTTTCTATGCGAATGTTGATTTGTGTGATGGTTTTTATATTCTAAACATGAAAAGGTCCATAGATACTCCTTTTCTTAACGTAACAAAAAGAGATTCAAGTCAAATGATTTGAATCAAACCTACCTTTGGCATTGTCGTCTTGGCCTCATAAATGAGAAAAGCATTTCTAAACTCCATAAAAATGGACTTTTAGATTCATTTGATTTTGAATCATATGAAACATGTGTATCTTTTTTACTAGGAAAGATGACGAAGAGTCCCTTTTGGACATAGTGAAAGGGCTAGTGATTTATTAGGTCTAATAGATACTAATGTATACAAATCCTATAAACACAATGGGTGGAGGTGGTTATCGGTACTTCATTACTTTCACCGATGATCTTAGCGAGATATGATTACGTGTATCTCATGAAACATAAAGGTGAATATTTTGAGATGTTTTGAACATTTCAAAATGAAGTGCAAAATCAACTTGGTAAAACTATTAAAGCACTTCGATCGGATTGAGGTGGTGAATATTCGAGCTAATAGTTTGATGATCATCTTAGAAAATGTGGGGTTGTCTCACAATTAACTCCTCTAGCAACTCCACAATGGAATGGTGTTTGTGAGATGAGAAATCGGACTTTATTGTATATGATTCGATCTAAGATTAGTCATGCAGATCTTCTTATTTCTTTTTGGGGTTATGCCTTAGAGACTGCTACGTTTACACTGAATTGTGTTCCATTTAAAGCAGTTGATAAAACAACATATGAGATGTGGTTTGGGAAAAGAATAAGTTTGTCTTTCCTTAAGATTTGGAGCTGTGAGGCTTTTGTACGACGAAAAATATCAAAAAAGTTTTCAGCCAAATCTACCAAGTGTGTATTTGTTGGTTATCCTAAAGAAACTAAAGGATACTACTTTTATAATCTCACTAAGAACAAAGTATTTGTTGCTCGAAATGATGCTTTATGGAAAAAAAGTTTATTTCAAAGAAAACAATTGGAATAAAGTAAGTCTTGAAGAAGTTCAAGAACCACAAATAAACACTCAACCACTAGTGGGGGATCAACAAAGTCTTGAACTAGTTGAACCTCCACAGGTATCACAAGGCCCATGTAGGTCTGATAGGGTAAGACATCACCCGAGAGATTTAGATTTCTTATTACGATAGTAGTGAGGTGTTGTTTATGGATCAAAATGAGTCTACTACTTATCAGGAGGTTATGTCTAGCCCTGAGTTAGATAAATGGTTTAGTGTCATGAATTTTGAGATGCAATCCATGTATGATAAACAAGTTTGGAACTTGGTTAATTTACCTAAAGGTGACCATTGGATGTATATGGGTTTTCAAGAAGAAAACTTATATGGATGGCAATGTGCATGCTTATAAAGCACGGCTACTAGCAAAATGTTTCAGAAAAACTCAAAGTGTTGATTATGATGAGACTTTTTCTCCAGTAGCCATGCTTAAATCCATTAGAATTCTAATTGCCATATCCGCATATTATGACTATGAGATATGGCAAATGGACGCCAAAATAGCTTTTCTAAATAGAAAGTTACTTGAGGACGTGTATATGATATAATCTGAAGGGTTTGTTCATCCTGAGAATTCTTAGAAGGTGTGCAAGCTTCAAAGATCCATTTATGGATTAAAGCAAGCATCTCAGAGTTAGAATCTTCACTTTGATCAAGCAATTAAGGAATTTGGTTTCATTAAAAATGAAGATGAACCTTGTGTACACAAGAAGGTCAGTGGGAGCGTGGTTGTTTTCTTTATATTATATGTTGATGAAACATTACTCATTGGAAATGACATCCCAACCTTCCAGAGTGTTAAGTCTTGGTTAGGGAAGTGTTTCTCCATGAAGGACTTGGAAGATGCAGCCTACATCCTTAAGATTAAGATCTATCGAGATAAGTGTTCGGTCTAAGTGAGAGTGTTTACATTGATAAGGTATTGAATCGGTTCAATATGCAAGACTCTAAAATAGGTCGTTGCCAATGTCTCATAGTATAAGTCTCGGCAAGACTCAATGTTCAAAGATTAATGATGAGTCAGAGCGCATGAAAACGATTCCATGTGCATCAGCTATTGGATCTATTATGTATGTCATGTTATGCACCCGACCAGATATATCATATGTTTTGAGCGCAACAAGCAGATATTAGTTTGATCCCAGTGAGAGTCAATGGATAGCGGTAAAGAACATTCTTAAGTACTTGAGAAGGGATAAAGAAGTGTTCTTGGTCTATTAGAGTTTGGAAGACGAGCTTTTTGTAAATGGTTACATAGATGCAAGTTTTCAAATTGATATAGATGATTTTAGATCGCAGACTGGATATGTGTTTACTTTAAATGGAGGTGCAGTGAGCTAGAAAAGTTTGAAGCAAGAAACTGAAGCATATTCTACAATAGAAGGTGAGTATATTGTAGCGTCCAATGTAGCTAAGGAGGCAGTTTGGATCAAAAAGATCATATTTGAACTTCGTGTGGTTCTGAGTATAGTTAACCCTATTTGCTTGTATTATGACAATAACGGGGCAATAGCACAAGCCAAGGAACCAAGATCACACCACTAATCCAAACATATACTTAGACGTTTTCATCTCATTCGAGAAATCATTAAGAGGGGAGACGTGAAGATTTGCAGAGTTCCTACAGAAGATAATGTTGCATATCCTTTGACGAAGGCTCTTCCACAAGTGAAACATGCTGGTCATAATAGGTCATTAGGTGTTAGATACATAAATGACTAGCCGTAGTGTAAGTGGGAAATGTTGGGGCATATGCCATAGGTCAATCTACAAACATTGTTTGTCTTATAATTTTAGTTAATAAAATTGAGGTTTTCATTTGCTATTTTATTATAAGTGATTGAATGTTTACCTTATAGTAAGATTCATGGGTATTTGTTGAAATGTCCTAAATATTCCTAGTCGATCATTATACTTTGAAATTGTAATTAAGACTAGTATGAATCTTGATTGATGGTCATGTGATAATCATGCGTATATGGAATCGAGATCATGAGTACTTGTTAAGGAACATGGTACTGGACCGACCCTCTATGAGAACACCACATGGATTAAGTCATAGGTGTTACTCATAATAGGTATATCATTTAGTCCTTTGACTTGAGATTACCATAGACTTCAATATTAGGAGCATGATAATTTGACACAATCAAACGTTATCTTTAACCAAACGATTATAAAAGCTGTGATTGATTTTTATGTGAATAATATGTGAAGGTGTGTAATCAAGATAAAATTTGTCCCTCTCGTATCGAGAGAGATATCAGCAGATCCCTTATTGTGTTAGACTATTAAAGGGCCATGTCGAAGTGAATTGATATGATCAAAGTCACTTGGATGTTTTTCACTACCTAAAGATTGAGACTAGTACGATTGAAAATTAAGGGTGACTTTCCATGTCTTATGTGTAATCAAAGGATATCGCACAACAAAAGGATATGATATATATTATTCATTAGGTTATATCGATTTTGATATTAATACTACTTGGGTAGTCATAATGCCTTGTTAGAAACCACTTATGACTTGTGTACCAAAATAGTTTTGGTTCATTGCCAAAGATCACATGAACCTATTAGGTCGCATATAAAGAATGGCTTTGTGCAATTTAAAATTTTTCCAGTGTAATAAATTTTATATGATAAAATTTGTGACATAAAAACCGTTACGATTTGTTATATGATAAATTATTAATAGGGGTGTATGTGTAATTTGTTTAAACTCGCTTAAATACAATATTTGTATTACAAATAGGATTTTAAGTGAGGGGCTTATCTACACGATAAATAGAGGTTGAAACCCTAAAATGAAATAAGATTTTCTTTTTTGCTCTTTTCGAGTTCTTTGGATTTTGGGAGAGAAAAAAATTCTCTCTTGGGGTTAGCACTCCAAATTGTGATCACTTGTTCTCATGTGCAGATTTCGATAAAAGACGAGCGCTTGAACGTCTTGGAGATCGAACAATCGAAGAAAAATCACGGATTAAGGTATGGTTTACTTTTGTAGATCTAGTTTAATGGAAGTTATTTTTGATCCTGTTGGAGTTTTTCAAAAACTAATTTGGATTTTTGCTGCATGTGAACCCCAAAACCCAACATCAGATGCTCTGGTAAAGGCTTTAATTCCATTGTTTGTTCGATAACTGCATTTTCCATTTTCCTTTCTAGTTTCTCGAAACCTTTATGAAACTTTGGGGGTCATATCAGTGATAAAGCATTTACTGCTTCCTGAAGTTCAACCTTAACTGAAGAACTTGTTGTTATGCTTTGGACTAGGCACTGCTTACGTGGGTCATCTAGCATACACTCATTGGCTATCTTAGAAACAAAGGCAGAACTACATCTCTAACTTTAATACTTTTACAGGGCTCTCCCTCGCTTGAAAATCTCAAGGTTTTGTAAATGTTGAACATGACTTCCTTATTATTTACTCGTAACCTTAATTCTCCTTCTTGAATGTCTATCAATGCTCGTGCAGTTGCTGGGAAGGGTCTCTATAAGATTAATGGTACCTTTGAATCTTCTTTCATATCCAACACTACAAAGTCAACTGGGAAAATGAACTTATCTAGTTTTACCAACACAACTTCAATTACTCCTTTTGGATAGGTCAATAATCGATCCGCTAATTGCAAGGTCATATTGGTTTACTTCACTTCTCCCAAACCTAGTTTCTTAAATACTAATAAGGGCGTCAAATTTATGCTTGCTCTCAAATAACATATGACTTTATCAAACAAGTGTATTCCTATAGTGCATGGAATGGAAAAAATTCTTGGGTCCTTCAACTTTTGTGGTAACTTCCTTTATAAAATAGCACTACATGCTATTGTCAAATTTACTATTTTATAATCTTCCAATCGCACTTTTCTTTCCATTATATCTTTTAGAAAAATTCATGTAATTTGACATATGTTCCAATGCATCTACGAACGGGATATTTATGTATCACTTCTTAAACATCTTCCCAAACTTTTTAAATTATTCTTGATCTTTCTATTTTTTGAATTGCTAAGAATATGGTAGAGGTGGATTTATTAATGGTGGATTGTCAGGAAATGTAGCTCTCCTTAGTACCACATCTTTTTTTGCCTCCCTCCCCTACTTTCCGTTGAGTTAATATATGATTCTTCGCTAGTGCAACTTCTTTTTGGGTATCTTTGTCACTCTCCAATTGTTATGCATCCCTTTAGTGTGCTCATATATTTGTTTCCTTATGTCATTTGTTGTGTCTTTTGGTTGCATTGGGTTTTTAGTTGTTCTTCCATTTCTTAATTGGAATTCATGTGCGTTCTCCATAAGATTAATGCTTGTGTTACTCGAAAACTAACTTTCCTTCCTTGAATTTAAGGCGCTCCAAGTGACCACTATGTCTTTCAAAGTTCTTAATTGATTGTGATCTCTCATCATCCATTCCCTTCATAGCTTGCTACACATTTTCCATCTCTTTTTCGTGCTTCTCATGGCATTCCCTATTGCTCATGTCTATGGTGTGCAAGAATTTCTCAACCGACTTTAATGAAGTTATCTCTTCGCTCCGCCCGGCTTCCCTATTGCGCTTATTGATCGAAGCCTTGAGGTAACTTCAATGCATTATCAGGATTTTCATATGAGAAGTTTGGGTTGTTGTTGTTGTATGCTTGATAAAACCTTTGAGGAGCCATTCCTCTCTGCCTGAAGTTGTTTCCATAGCCATGTTGTTCATGAAGTTGATGTCCTCAAACTTCATTCCTTACTGCATGTCCATTTGATTAACCATCATAACTTGGTTATCAATGGGTTGTTGTATCGCCTGCACTTGTGGACTTTGTTGTTGATGGGGTATGTGCCCTAGGCCAATTTTGTAAATGTTGTTTAACTATTATAAGTAGATGCATGTTTTTTATAATAGTATCCATGGATAATTACTTTGTTATTTTAAACGTCTCTAGTCAGTTATTATTGTGGGAACAATAATAAATGAAGACTAGTACAAGTCTTGATTGATAGTCATCTGATGATTATGCGTATACGAATACGGATCAAGATCATAGGTATCTATTAGGAACAGATGTCAGACCGACCCACTATGAGAACACTACATGGTCAATGTCATAAGTGATTCTTATGAGAGTTATATCCTTTAGTCATTTTACTTGAGATCACCAGAGATTCCAACATTAGGAGCACCATTTTTTCACACAATCAAATGTCGTCTTTAATAGGATGATTATAAATATGGTGATTGGTCATTGTTCGACTAATGAGTGGAAGTTGTGTGAAGAAGATGGGATTTGTCCCTCTCTTTTAGAGAGATTTTTATTAGGCCCCCCGATATGTTAGACTGATAAATGGTCATGTCTAGTGAATTGATTAGATCAATATCACTCGACAATTTCAATCTACTCGGAGATCGAGACAGATTGAACTATAAGCGTGACATTCCATGTTTTATGTTCAATCAAAAAGATATCGCGTGACAAAGGGATATGATTTATAGTTTCTATTAGGTTGTATCGATTTATTGATCTTCATGCAACTTGGTTAGTCATAATGTCTTGCTAGAGGTTGCACGCAAAGAAATTGTCAACATGATCTTCAATGGTTACAACATTAATATGATAATCACGAAATCGGAAAAGTGACATTATCATTATTAGTAGTTGTAGGTTCAACAAGATGAACTGGATAAGCAATACCGTCGAACTAGTTTTTGATGGTGCATCGAGGTTTGTGCAACGAGAAAAGGGAAGATGAAAATGTAGAAGTTGAAGTTCTTGGGGCAAATAAGATATCAACTTTACCATCATCATGTTCTATGATGTGTGAAATTTGTTGAGACACATGTCTCGTTTGTCGTTCTTCTTTATTGGTGTTCTGTTATCGTCCATTGATGAGGAAAAGCAATTTCTTTTAAGGCTAGTTGCTTTCTATCAATGACAAGATTTTTTTTACATTTGTAAGAAAAATGGTAGATGCGGTTTGTTGTTGCAAACATCATAAGCGATATCGGGAATAATAGTATGCATGACTTTATAAAAAGTCGATAAACAACAAAGAACATTAGAGATTGTTTTAGATAAGGTAAAACCTTTGGTGGAAATTCCAAGCACAAGGGCTTTTGCAACAAGATTCATTTGGATTATGGAGATCTATAGTGAAATTTGGAGCACATTCAAAATATAAGGGTCCATTTGAAAGGCTACCTTCAATGATTCCTAAAATTGAATCTAAGAAATGGAGATGCCTTTTGTCTCGAACAGAGACCATAGCATCTCGCGTTAACACCTAACGCCACTAATGGTTTAAGTGCAACTTGAATTAAACCAAGATGGAGGTATTTATGAGTGGATGCATGATTAGCTATTAATTATAAACCTTTAAACAAAGTTCTGAAAACCATCAGATATCCTCTCCCAAATAAATCAGATCTGCTAAAAGCCACTACCTCTGCCGTAGTTTTTTCCAAATTTGATTTAAAATCCGGATTTTGGCAAATCCAGATCCGGATTTTGGCAAATCCAGATCCATCCTTCGATCGTTACAAAACAAAGCATTTAATACTCCATTTGGACAATATCAATGGAATGTTATGCCATTTGGTCTAAAAAATGCCCCATCAGAATTTCAAAACATTATGAATGACATTTTTAATCCACATAGTTCGTTTATCCTTGTTTATATTGATGATCTGTTAGTTTTCTCCCCATCTATAGATCAACATTGGAAACATTTACACACATTCCAATATTTAATTCAAAAGAACGGACTTGTACTCTCCAAAAAGAAAATGCATCTCTTTCAAACCGAGGTTACATTTCTTGGTTTTAAATTATCCAATCAAACTTTGACCCCGGTGAATCGAGTTATCGCTTTCGCCAACAAATTTCCAGATCAATTACATGATCGCCTTCAATTACAGAGATTTTTAGGGTGTCTTAATTATCTCTCAGATTTCTACAAAAATGTTGCCCAAGATCGCCAGTGTCTTCAGAAGTTATTATCTTCTAAAAAACCATTTAAATGGACTCCTGAGCATACCACTGCGGTTAAGCTCATCAAAGAAAAGGTTCATTCATTACCATGTTTACATCTCGCCAACTCCCAGTACTTCAAAATTGTTCAAACGGATGCCTCTAACATTGGTTATGGTGGCATACTTTTACAACAAACTCCAACTGGTAAAGAGCAATTAGTTTGCTTTACATCTAAAACATGGAAAGAAGCCCAAATCAATTATTCCACATTTCAAAAAGAAGTTCTTGCCATTGTTCTTTGTGTTCAAAAATTCCAAGCAGATTTGCTAAATCAAAAGTTTTTAATTCGTGTTGATTGTCAATCTGCAAAGAATATATTTTTTAACGATGTTAAAAATCTTGCTGCTAAACAGATTTTTGCAAGATGGCAAGCTATTTTAAGTATATTCCGTATGGTTTTGGAGGATACTAGCTTTTGCATATATATGCATTTTGAGGACAACTTCAATGATTTGATATTCGAAAGTCCATCAATACTCCAATCATATATGGCGTTTCCGTCATATTTACGATTGCGTTTTATCTTTTCTTCAAGAATAAGGTCCGATGGGGATGGTCTTGAATAATATTGTTTTGATAATGGATATCTATTTTGGCGAAATTGCGGATTATATCGACGTCCGGAATTGCGACGACGAAAAATCTTGTAAATTTCAGGGAAGATTGGAATCGAATGCGATTCGATTTTGTAGAAGAAGAGTTCGAAGTTGAGATGTCGACCACAGATTCTTTATCTCGAATCGAGGAAGATATACTACTAGGAACTGTAGAAGCGGTAGTCGAGTTTGCTTACGTTGACGGCCGTTCACTTGGTATCAGAGCCATAGATCGTGCTCACTTTCAGCCATCCACTGTAAGTATATGTTATTATCATTATCAAACTTCTTAATAGTTTGCCTTCTTTTTGTTTTCACCGAAGACTTCTTATTGGTATTTCTTTTGTTTGGATTTTCGCTTTGAGGTTTGCTCGATTATAACGTTTTTGCTACTAATCGTTTTCCTTGTCGCGTTGTAAGACTCGCAATTGGTGTAAGACGAGCAAGAAAACCGTTGACTAAAAAATCGATTTGTTTTCAAAAACTTTATTATCATGAGTTCTTTCCGACAATCCTTATCAAAATTTCTTTCTTTTTCTTCTTCGATAAGATTTCAAGCGTCTAGTTCAACTTCTCCTTTACTCGAATCTATTATGCAATTACATAAAAATAAAAAATCCAAAAATAGTCATGAAGTAGTTTATGCTAATATAGATCAAGCTTTGCAAAATTGGACCATTCCAAAAGTTCAACCCTTTATGGTTTATACCAAAGGTAATTTTTCTCCAAAACAAAATTATATTATTAAACTTGTTGAAGATACTATTTCGATTCTTGAAGACGGTCAAGAAATAGTTATCATCTCTCCGAGAAAAAAGAAAGCTCTACTACTTACTTGATTCTTAACATCTCATACTCACATCTATTTATAGACGCGTTATCAGTGGAATGATAACCCTACAGGACAAAAGCAAACGACTCTTTAACAAAAGCAAGGGTCAAGTTGAAACAGTGCTTGACTCTTAGAAAAAGAAAAGAAAAGACAAATAGTACAAAGGTCTACAGTAGATGACCTTACGAGAAAGCAAACAGTAAAAGCAAACAGTAAAAGTAGATAGTACAAACATAAAACAAGATCTTGGCCTTTGGGAAAAGGAAAAGATTCTGTTGAGAGGTCATGGACCTTGGAGCACAACAACCGGCTGTCACTATTAACCAGTGGAAAATAGGACAGGAAGCCAGAGCTTGAAATGACAAATGGCATGGGCCTGATGGCTGGACACGTCCAGGAGAAATTAATTATCATCTTGATAATAATTAAGTTCGGGACGAAAACACATGGGATTATCATCACGATAATAAATTAGATGACAAAACTTGGTAGCAGGTGAATGATGGATGAAATTCCAAAGTGGGGCAAAAACATAGTCGTGAAAGCGAAACACTTCGCATATCAACAAAGATGATGATATGGGGACAATTTAAAAGATACCATATAGCAAGGATAATATTAGTATCTTCGATGTCCAGCGAAACAAATATGGGATAAATGGATGATCATGGAATAAGGACGTCTACTTCGTGAGCAACGTAAACATCCATAAAATGGGGGGCGTGTTAAATATTCGATATTAACACCATTTGGATAGACCAGGGCTAAAAGATAATCAACCACCGGTTGGATAAATTCTCATAAATTTGGCTAGGCGTCGTCATCAGAAAGATGCACGCTGCGGACTGATGGAGATAAAGAACACCGAGAAGTAACCTGTTCCAATTCATTACGTAATTGCTGGTTATCTTCTTCCATTTTTTGACGTAACAATCGATTATCTTCTTCTATTTGTTGAAGTTTAGCTAAAATTAAAGCTGTATCAGAAGAAGGTTTAGAGACTATGTCTTTATAGGTGGTAGAACTAGATGGTCCTTTTGCTGGTTGTTTTGTGGGTGTTGGAGGAGCGATAATTGGATTGGTGAAAGCAGCTTTGTAATTAAACTTATTCCACCATTTGCAGGATATGGCTTGTGATAAATAATTTACAGTATATGTCTGGGTACTTGGAGGGTTCATAGATGGAGACTGGAGCGGTTTCATAATCCCATTTAAGAATCCATGGGATATTATATTTGCATAAGAATTGGATTATGGTGAGTTTGTCTTTGGCAAATTGTTCTTGCACTTGTTTTGGAAAAATCATTTCATGGGGTCCAAATTTGTTCCACCAACTGGTAAGCCACCATTGTGGAAAAACCCTCGGACAAGTTGGAGAAAAGGAGAGGTACCAAGAATGATGGTCTGGATCTTTATAAAATAAAATGATTTGCCAGGCATTGATATAATCTTGGTAGCTAATAGAGACCGGAGGCTTGTCTTTTCCAATACTAATATCTTTGTAAGAAAAAGGAGTTTTAGTTATAAATTTATAATGCTCACACCAATCGTCGTAGAGATAGAACTCGCTGAATTTTGAGCTTTGAAAAGTCTATTTCAACTGAGTTTTCTCGAGATCGATGGTCAAAATGGACAGAGAAGGTGGATGTTAAGATGGATTCATAAAATTGGATAGTAGCATGTGGTTAACCATATGAGAAGTTCAGTTTGTTATTATTTTATCATTGATAAAACCATTAAGGAGCCATTCCTCTCGACCAAAGTTGTTCCCGTAGCCTTGATTATTAATGAAGTTGATGTCCTCATACTCCATTCCTTGTTGTATGTCCATTTGGTTAACCATCATGCCTTAGTGATTATTGGGTTGTTTTGCTACTTGTTAACCTTGGTGTCCCATTTGAAGTTTTGCCATTTGGCTACTCGTATTTGATGGTTATGCTATCTATGCATCTTGCGAGTCAATTACATATACCCTCGCTAGTTTCCTTACTATGGAACTAGTGCCGGTGGTAAGATCAAGGAGATCAATGCTCCATCCTCAACCTCGGTAAGTAGAGAGGCACCTATTGCGGCATCTACTAGCATTCTTGTGCTGTGGTTTATCCCATATAAGAAAATCTGGAATTGCGCCCATTTTACGTATCCGTGTCCCGAACATCTCCTCAGCATCTCTTTAAATCTTTCCCAAGCCTTGCCTAAAGACTCGGTATCTTCTTGCTTGAATTGATTAATCTCAAGTTTTCTTTTGCTAACCTTCAAAGGGGAAATAACTTATCAAAATTCTTTCATTTATTTTTACCCATGAGGTCATACTCACTGCATTTAGCCCTTGGAACCATGATTTGGCTTTTCCACCTAATGAGAATGGAAAAAGTCACGTCCTGATCACCTCCATTGTAACTTTCGTGATGCACACGATGTTGCACTTCTCCAAGATATTCTCAACATGTGCAATTGGATCTTCGTTGGATAGCTCGTTGAACAAGCTATTTTGCACCATGTTTATCAGAGACGGTCTCAGTTCAAACTCAGTGGTGTTAGCTGGAAGCCTCATCACTCTGTTGTAAGTCTCTTGAACTTTCGGCTTGAAATAGTCACGAAAGCATCTATATCCTCATATTTTATCCTGCACTACCAGATCACCTGCTAGTTGGTTATTCCCGCAGCCCTGTTGTTGGTTTCTAGCTTGCTCCTCAGCCATCTTGATTCCTTTCTTTTTCTTTCCTTTGCTCGTTCTTTCTATATCAGGTCATAAGGCACTAGGTCATTTTCTCCCTTACTACGCATGCACAAACTATCCCTAAAAAGAAAACACAGAAGATCAATTGCAGAAAGTTAAACTTGAAACTTAAGCCTTTTATGAACTTGAAAGTAAAGTATTGAAAATAAAACTTAGCAATTTCTCAAACTAACTAGGTAATACTAATGGCTACCTATCCCCGGCAATGGCGGCAAAAACTTGATGTGTAGCGTAAGTAGAATGGATAGCTTGTAGTAATAGTGCAATCAACTTATGTTAATCACGAATATCGTCCACAAGGAAAGGTTTTTGCATTAATTAATTACCTATTTAACTTTGAGCGATTGCTAAGGAAATCCCTTTTAATTGGTTTTATACTAACTAAACTAATCAAATAAAACAATGTAAACTTACTTTAACTCTTATATTAAGGATATCTTAGTTCGCAACTTCACCTAGGTAATTTAATATTTTGCTTTTCAACCACTTTTACATCTCAATATGTTATATGCAATGCCAAATTAGAATAGATAGATTTCTTTCAAATCCACTTTAACTTATTATCATAACGAAAAAGATTCTAATGTGCAAACTAGAACTCTACCTATTAGTGTGAATAACGTAAGCTCCACATTGATTTAAGTCCCAAATCTTTGGATTCATACCCAACTAAGTTTACTATATGTGCCTCCTTAATCAACAACTATCGCTCGATGTTGTATGTTTTACTGATTGTACCTGGTCATGTCCGGATTAAAAGCTTCAATGGTCATGATAACTACTAAAACCTAATATCATTAAACACGTCATCAAGATGTCTAAACCATTACGCTCAGAATCAATACAAATTCAAACCATTATACTTTTTATTCATATTCAAAGCATAGCATTCATACCATATGATCCATTGATCCCTAAGATAAATCGACTACTCACACTTCATTGAAACATACATATGACAATTCATCATGGGAATCACTGCAAATCAGAGATGAATATAAGTATTACCTTCAATTAAATCAATGAAATCAAACTTGAATTGCAAACGTGAAGTCTTCAATGTTTTCTTCACAAATACTACTTAATACTGAAACTGAAAGTAAAACTTATGCTAAATTACTCTAATGGTGGCTAATAGTTGGTATGTGGTGAGCTTACCACGCCCTAATACCTATTTATACTCCCTAATAACAATTAGAAATCCTACTTTACAATTTAACTCGAAATAAAACTTCAACTTTCTATTTTCTGCTTGTTTAGCGCTATCACTAATGCCCCGGCACCGTGTTTGTTAAGCCACGACTCCGCCACTTCGCTGCCACTCTGTGCATCTCTTTTGTTTCCCTGGTACCTCGACGTTGTCACTGCATGTACCAGCATTGTCCATTGTGTGCCACAAATGCGCCATTATCGTCAAACCTCCAAAGATTGATTTCTTCATTTCCTTTACTCTCCCATGATGTGCCTTTACTTCCCACGCTGTGCCTTTCCTTCTCATAGCGTCAACATGTGTAGACACGCCGCCAACCATATTTTTATGGGTTTTTGCTCTGTTTCTTCTCATTTTTATTCATGTCCTTCCTTCACACCTTAATTCCCCGAAAATACAATAACACCATGAATTAGAACTCAATGAGGATATTTATACTAAATATATGACTAAAATAACCCTATATATACGTATAAATAATCACTTATCATAACCTAAATACCCATTTAGGAAGCGAGTATTCGTTACGTACCTGCTAATCTATTCAACATTTCATCAATGAATGGTAAAATAAAGTGTTCATTTCTTGTAGCCTTATTTAACTTCTGATAGTCAATGTAATTTCTCCAACCAGCTAGTGTTCTCATGGATAAGGCTTCTCAACTTTATTTTGAATAATGGTCATTCATCATTTCTTTGGTACTACATGTATTGGTGAAACTCACAAACTGTCTGAAATAGCATAGATGATTCTGTCGTTCAACCATTTTAAGATCTCTTTCTTTACTACTTCTTTCATCACTGGATTTAACCTCCTATGAGCTTCAATTGATTATTTATGATTCTCTTCTATTAAGATCTTATGCATGCATGCCATTGGACTAACTCCTTTTAAGTCCTTGATTTTCTATTCCAACGCTGACTTTTGCTCTTTCAAAACTCGAACCTACTTTACTTCTTCTAGTTCGTTAACTTGTGCTAAAATGATCACAGGACATGTCAAATTTTCTCCTAAATATCCATATCTCATATGTTGGGGCATGTGCCCTAGGTTAATCTACAAACATTATTTACCTTATAATTTTAGTTAATAAAATTGAGGTTTTTATTTATTATTTTATTATAAATGATTGCATGTTTACCTTATAATAAGATTCATGGGTATTTGTTGAAATATCTTAAATGTCCCTTAGTCGGTCATTATACTAGAAACTATAATGAATTAAAACTAGTTTAAATCTTGATTGATGGTCATGTGATGATCATGCGTATAGGGATACAAATCGAGATCATGAGTACTTGTTAGGGAACAAAGTACTGGACCGACCCGCTATGAGAACACAACATGGATTAAGTCATAGGTGTTACTCATGATAGGTATATCATTTAGTTCTTCGATTTAAGATTACCATAAACTTTAATCTTAGGAGCATGATAATTTGACACAATCAAACGTGTCTTTAACAGGATGATTATAAAGATTGCGATTGGTTACCATGTGAATTATTTGTGAAGGTGTGTAATCAAGATAAAATTTGTCCCTCTCATATAGAGAGAGATATCGTGGATCCCTCAATGTGATAAACTATTAAATGGTCATGTCTAAGTGAATTGATATGAACAAGGTCGCTTAGATGTTTTCAGTCTACCTAAAGATCGAGACTAGTACGATTGAACATTAAGGGTGACTTTCCATGCCTTATGTTTAATCAAAAGATATCTCACACCAAAAAGAATATGAAATATGTTATTAATTAGGTTGTATCAATTTTGATATTCACGCTACTTGGGTAGTCATAATGTCTTGCTAGAGACCGCTTATGACTTCGTACCAAAATGGTTTTAGTTCACAACCAACGTCGCATGAACATATTGGGTCGCACACAAAGAATGGTTTTGCGCGATTTCAATTAGTCCAGAGTAATGAATTTTATATGATAAAATTCATGACTTAAAAGCCCTTACAATTTATTATATGATAACTTATTAATAGGGGCGGATGTGTAATTTGTTTAATTGCCTAAATAAAATAGTTGTATTAAGAATAGGATTTTAAGCGAGGGCTTATCTACACATATAAATAGAGGTTAAAACCCTAAAATGAAATAAGATTTTTGTTTTTGCTATTTTCGAGTACTCTGAATTTTGGGAGAGAAAGAAAAACATTTTTTTATCTCTCTTCGGCTTGCACTCCAAATTGTGGCCACCGTTTGTGTATGGATTTCAGATAGAAGACGGGGCTTGAACGTCTTGGAGATCGGACAATCAAAGAAGGAAATCATTGATTAAGGTATGGTCTACATTTATAGATCTAGTTTAACGGAACTTATTTTCGATCTTGCTAGAGTTTTTCAAAAATTATTTTGAATTTTTCGCTACGTATGAACCCCACAACCCAACAATGGTATCAGAGCCATAGGCTCGATTCTATTAAGCGTTTGCATGTTTTTTCTAATATATATATGAAAACATGATCTTAATTAATGTATATATGATGTACATTGATGCATATTGATGCATAAGCATGATTTGATTCAATGATAGAATTCATGTTTAGAATATTTCGATTAACATATGTTTTAACATTGAACGATGCGAATTTTGTATGTTCACATGGTAGGAGTCATGTTTAGGTTAATGTGATTCTAGTGTTAGTACATAGTTCATTTTGTTCAATAATTACGTATGTCTCATGATAGAAATCATGATTAGGTTAATATGATTAATTTAACATGATTCTAGTGTTGAATGCATGGTTAATATTTTGTTTCTTGATTCAATTGCTCTTTTCGTATAAATAAGAATCAAAATTAGTTTTTTTATCATATATCTCCTTTTGGTTATCCATTAGTATATTCTTATTAGATAGAATTACAATAGGTGAGATGTATAACAAATTCTAATTGGATAAGGATTCAAAGTGTCTTAAATTCTAATTGGATTAGGATAAGATATTAAGTTAAAGGTGGGCTGACTTAATTAAAAATATTTAATTAATATTTTTTTGAATTAAAATAAGGAACAGCTTTGGTCATTGACCGGCCAATGAACACCGCTTTACTATTCGTAGCTCATGGAAATTTGTATAATAGTCAATATAGTATAATTTCTTAACTTTTTTAGTGATTGTTTATGCATTGTAATATATGATATTTATATTTTTTAAATTATGATCACTAAAAAAAAATAAAAATTCCTCTTCCAAATTTTAAGTCAAGTGACATTTATTCTCAAACATTTGTCAAGGCTTCGATCACATAAATATGGATCGCTCTCCAGAGTGTATTGTGTTATCTTGGTGAGGTAAGTTGAGTAACGGTTACTCTATTGTTTGAAATAGTTAGACTTAATAAAGCTATCAAAACGATTTTGAGCTTTAAGCACTAGATGAGATAAAACAAGCTAAGACATAAGATATCATAATTTCATAAAAACAACTAAAAGTTATATATGATGTAATTGGTAATTGGTACCTACCTAAATAACCTAATTCATAGTGTCATGCCTTAGTTGCCTCTTGGAATTAGGTGAAACATGAATTTTAGTCCCTTAAATTGACATAGCATTTTTAGAAGGGTTGTTAATTTAGTGGGAGTCTATTCCTTTATACTAAAATGAACTTTTGCATAATCTTTATTGTAGATCTATGGACTCTTCAAATCACACTAATTCCATGTCACTGGGATCCATCCTTAATAAGGATACGTTGTCCAGGACAAACTTTCTTGATTGGTTCGGAAACTTGAGAATTGTTCTTAAGCATGAACGCAAGTTGTATGTCCTGGATGATCATATTCTTAAGGAACCACCTGCTAATGCTTTAAGAGTCGTTAAGGATGCACATACTAAGCATGTCAACGACTCAACTGATGTTGCATGTATTATTATGGCAACCATGGTTCCTGAACTTTAGAAAGACATGAAACACATTGAAGTTTACGACATGGCTACAATGCTGAAGGAAATGTTCCAACACTAGGCAAAAAAGGTTTGAGATAGTCAAGAACCTTCATTCTTTCAAAATGTCTAAGGGTGCGTCAGTTAGTCCTCATGTTTTGAAAATGAAGGACTATATTGACCATCTTGACAGAGTTGTATTTCCCAAAAGCCAAGAGTTGGCTATGGATTTGATCTTGAATTCATTGCCTGATAGTTATTCAAAATTTGTGATGAACTATAACATGAATAATATAGAGAATTCTATCTCGGAGTTGCATTTGATGCTTAAAACTACCGAGCAAAATATCAAGAAACCCATTGCTAATGTGTTGATGGTTCAAAAAGGAAAGGCTATGAAGAAGATGGCCAAAGGCAAGGCTAAAGTTTCCAAGACTGTTGTGACTGTCATAAAGCATGTGGAACAAGTCAAGCCTAAGGCTGCTTCTACTTCACAGTCCTAGAAGGAAAAGGAAAATGAAGGAAATTGTCATTTATGCCATACACCTGGACAATGGTTTAGAAATTGCAAGCTCTATCTTGAAGATTTTAGAAAAAAAGAGTAGTGTGACTACTACTTCAGGTATTTACGTTATTAAAGATAATTTTTCTACTAGTGATTCTTGGGTGTTGGATATCGGATGTGGGTCTCATATTGGTATTAATGTACAGGGTCTCACCAAAAGTAAAAAGCTAAATAAAGGAGAAGTCATCCTACAAGTTAAAAATGGAGCAAAGGTTGTTGTGTTGGTTGTAATTTGCTATTAGTTTATTTTACCTAGTGAACTTGTTTTAGTTTTAAACAATTTTTATTATGTCCCTCCCTGGAGAAGAAACATCATTTCACTTTCATGTTTGGATTTGGATGGTTTTAATTTCATTATTGCGAATAATAAATGTTATATTTCTCGTATAGACATTTTCTATGCGAATGTTGATTTGTGTGATGGTTTTTATATTCTAAACATGAAAAGGTCCATAGATACTCCTTTTCTTAACGTAACAAAAAGAGATTCAAGTCAAATGATTTGAATCAAACCTACCTTTGGCATTGTCGTCTTGGCCTCATAAATGAGAAAAGCATTTCTAAACTCCATAAAAATGGACTTTTAGATTCATTTGATTTTGAATCATATGAAACATGTGTATCTTTTTTACTAGGAAAGATGACGAAGAGTCCCTTTACTGGACACAGTGAAAGGGCTAGTGATTTATTAGGTCTAATAGATACTAATGTATACAGTCCTATAAACACAATGGGTGGAGGTGGTTATCGGTACTTCATTACTTTCACTGATGATCTTAGCAGATATGGTTACGTGTATCTCATGAAACATAAAGGTGAATATTTTGAGATGTTTTGAACATTTCAAAATGAAGTGCAAAATCAACTTGGTAAAACTATTAAAGCACTTCGATCGGATTGAGGTGGTGAATATTCGAGCTAATAGTTTGATGATCATCTTAGAAAATGTGGGGTTGTCTCACAATTAACTCCTCTAGCAACTCCACAATGGAATGGTGTTTGTGAGATGAGAAATCGGACTTTATTGTATATGATTCGATCTAAGATTAGTCATGCAGATCTTCTTATTTCTTTTTGGGGTTATGCCTTAGAGATCGCTACGTTTACACCGAATTGTGTTCCATTTAAAGCAGTTGATAAAACAACATATGAGATGTGGTTTGGGAAAAGACTAAGTTTGTCTTTCCTTAAGATTTGGAGCTGTGAGGCTTTTGTACGACGAAAAATATCAAAAAAGTTTTCAGCCAAATCTACCAAGTGTGTATTTGTTGGTTATCCTAAAGAAACTAAAGGATACTACTTTTATAATCTCACTAAGAACAAAGTATTTGTTGCTCGAAATGATGCTTTATGGAAAAAAAGTTTATTTCAAAGAAAACAATTGGAATAAAGTAAGTCTTGAAGAAGTTCAAGAACCACAAATAAACACTCAACCACTAGTGGGGGATCAACAAAGTCTTGAACTAGTTGAACCTCCACAGGTATCACAAGGCCCATGTAGGTCTGATAGGGTAAGACATCAGCCTGAGAGATTTAGATTTCTTATTACTGATAGTAGTGAGGTGTTGTTTATGGATCAGAATGAGTCTACTACTTATCAGGAGGTTATGTCTAGCCCTGAGTTAGATAAATGGTTTAGTGTCATGAATTTTGAGATGCAATCCATGTATGATAAACAAGTTTGGAACTTGGTTAATTTACCTAAAGGTGACCATTGGATGTATATGGGTTTTCAAGAAGAAAACTTATATGGATGGCAATGTGCATGCTTATAAAGCACGGCTACTAGCAAAATGTTTCAGAAAAACTCAAAGTGTTGATTATGATGAGACTTTTTCTCCAGTAGCCATGCTTAAATCCATTAGAATTCTAATTGCCATATCCGCATATTATGACTATGAGATATGGCAAATGGACGCCAAAATAGCTTTTCTAAATAGAAAGTTACTTGAGGACGTGTATATGATATAATCAAGGGTTTGTTCATCCCGAGAATTCTTAGAAGGTGTGCAAGCTTCAAAGATCCATTTATGGATTAAAGCAAGCTTCTCAGAGTTAGAATCTTCACTTTGATCAAGCAATTAAGGAATTTGGTTTCATTAAAAATGAAGATGAACCTTGTGTACACAAGAAGGTCAGTGGGAGCGTGGTTGTTTTCTTTATATTATATGTTGATGAAACATTACTCATTGGAAATGACATCCCAACCTTCCAGAGTGTTAAGTCTTGGTTAGGGAAGTGTTTCTCCATGAAGGACTTGGAAGATGCAGCCTACATCCTTAAGATTAAGATCTATCGAGATAAGTGTTCGGTCTAAGTGAGAGTGTTTACATTGATAAGGTATTGAATAGGTTCAAGATGCAAGACTCTAAAATAGGGTCGTTGCCAATGTCTCATAGTATAAGTCTCAAGACTCAATGTTCAAAGATTAATGATGAGTCAGAGCGCATGAAAACGATTCCATGTGCATCAGCTATTGGATCTATTATGTATGTCATGTTATGCACCCGACCAGATATATCATATGTTTTGAGCGCAACAAGCAGATATTAGTTTGATCCCAGTGAGAGTCAATGGATAGCGGTAAAGAACATTCTTAAGTACTTGAGAAGGGATAAAGAAGTGTTCTTGGTCTATTAGAGTTTGGAAGACGAGCTTTTTGTAAATGGTTACATAGATGCAAGTTTTCAAATTGATATAGATGATTTTAGATCGCAGACTGGATATGTGTTTACTTTAAATGGAGGTGCAGTGAGCTAGAAAAGTTTGAAGCAAGAAACTGAAGCATATTCTACAATAGAAGGTGAGTATATTGTAGCGTCCAATGTAGCTAAGGAGGCAGTTTGGATCAAAAAGATCATATTTGAACTTCGTGTGGTTCTGAGTATAGTTAACCCTATTTGCTTGTATTATGACAATAACGGGGCAATAGCACAAGCCAAGGAACCAAGATCACACCACTAATCCAAACATATACTTAGACGTTTTCATCTCATTCGAGAAATCATTAAGAGGGAGACGTGAAGATTTGCGAGTTCCTACGAAAGATAATGTTGCATATCCTTTGACGAAGGCTCTTCCACAAGTGAAACATGCTGGTCATAATAGGTCATTAGGTGTTAGATACATAAATGACTAGCCGTAGTGTAAGTGGGAAATGTTGGGGCATATGCCATAGGTCAATCTACAAACATTGTTTGTCTTATAATTTTAGTTAATAAAATTGAGGTTTTCATTTGCTATTTTATTATAAGTGATTGAATGTTTACCTTATAGTAAGATTCATGGGTATTTGTTGAAATGTCCTAAATATTCCTAGTCGATCATTATACTGGAAATTGTAATTAAGACTAGTATGAATCTTGATTGATGGTCATGTGATAATCATGCGTATATGGAATCGAGATCATGAGTATTTGTTAAGGAACATGGTACTGGACCGACCCTCTATGAGAACACCACATGGATTAAGTCATAGGTGTTACTCATAATAGGTATATCATTTAGTCCTTTGACTTGAGATTACCATAGACTTCAATATTAGGAGCATGATAATTTGACACAATCAAACGTTATCTTTAACCAAACGATTATAAAAACTGTGATTGATTTTTATGTGAATAATATGTGAAGGTGTGTAATCAAGATAAAATTTGTCCCTCTCGTATCGAGAGAGATATCAGCAGATCCCTTATTGTGTTAGACTATTAAAGGGCCATGTCGAAGTGAATTGATATGATCAAAGTCACTTGGATGTTTTTCAGTCTACCTAAAGATTGAGACTAGTACGATTGAAAATTAAGGGTGACTTTCCATGTCTTATGTGTAATCAAAGGATATCGCACAACAAAAGGATATGATATATATTATTCATTAGGTTATATCGATTTTGATATTAATACTACTTGGGTAGTCATAATGCCTTGTTAGAAACCACTTATGACTTGTGTACCAAAATAGTTTTGGTTCATTGCCAGCATCACATGAACCTATTAGGTCGCATATAAAGAATGGCTTTGTGCAATTTAAAATTTTTCCAGTGTAATAAATTTTATATGATAAAATTTGTGACATAAAAATCGTTACGATTTGTTATATGATAAATTATTAATAGGGGTGTATGTGTAATTTGTTTAAACTGCTTAAATACAATATTTGTATTACAAATAGGATTTTAAGTGAGGGGCTTATCTACACAGATAAATAGAGGTTGAAACCCTAAAATGAAATAAGATTTTCTTTTTTGCTCTTTTCGAGTTCTTTGGATTTTGGGAGAGAAAAAAAAAATTCTCTCTTGGGGTTAGCACTCCAAATTGTGATCACTGTTCATGTGCAGATTTCTGATAAAAGACGAGCGCTTGAACGTCTTGGAGATCGAACAATCGAAGAAGGAAATCACGGATTAAGGTATGGTTTACTTTTGTAGATCTAGTTTAATGGAAGTTATTTTTGATCCTGTTGGAGTTTTTCAAAAACTAATTTGGATTTTTGCTGCATGTGAACCCCAAAACCCAACATCAGATGCTCTGGTAAAGGCTTTAATTCCATTGTTTGTTCGATAACTGCATTTTCCATTTTCCTTTCTAGTTTCTCGAAACCTTTATGAAACTTTGGGGGTCATATCAGTGATAAAGCATTTACTGCTTCCTGAAGTTCAACCTTAACTGAAGAACTTGTTGTTATGCTTTGGACTAGGCACTCTTCTTAGTGGGTCATCTAGCATACACTCATTGGCTATCTTAGAAACAAAGGCGAACTACATCTCTAACTTTAATACTTTTACGGGGCTCTCCTCGCTTGAAAATCTCAAGGTTTTGTAAATGTTGAACATGACTTCCTTATTATTTACTCGTAACCTTAATTCTCCTTCTTGAATGTCTATCAATGCTCGTGCAGTTGCTGGGAAGGGTCTCTATAAGATTAATGGTACCTTTGAATCTTCTTTCATATCCAACACTACAAAGTCAACTGGGAAAATGAACTTATCTAGTTTTACCAACACAACTTCAATTACTCCTTTTGGATAGGTCAATAATCGATCTGCTAATTGCAAGGTCATATTGGTTTACTTCACTTCTCCCAAACCTAGTTTCTTAAATACTAATAAGGGCGTCAAATTTATGCTTGCTCTCAAATAACATATGACTTTATCAAACAAGTGTATTCCTATAGTGCATGGAATGGAAAAAATTCTTGGGTCCTTCAACTTTTGTGGTAACTTCCTTTATAAAATAGCACTACATGCTATTGTCAAATTTACTATTTTATAATCTTCCAATCGCACTTTTCTTTCCATTATATCTTTTAGAAAAATTCATGTAATTTGACATATGTTCCAATGCATCTACGAACGGGATATTTATGTATCACTTCTTAAACATCTTCCCAAACTTTTTAAATTATTCTTGATCTTTCTATTTTTTGAATTGCTAAGAATATGGTAGAGGTGGATTTATTAATGGTGGATTGTCAGGAAATGTAGCTCTCCTTAGTACCACATCTTTTTTTGCCTCCCTCCCCTATTTTCCGTTGAGTTAATATATGATTCTTCTGCTAGTGCAACTTCTTTTTGGGTATCTTTGTCACTCTCCAATTGTTATGCATCCCTTTAGTGTGCTCATATATTTGTTTCCTTATGTCATTTGTTGTGTCTTTTGGTTGCATTGGGTTTTTAGTTGTTCTTCCATTTCTTAATTGGAATTCATGTGCGTTCTCCATAAGATTAATGCTTGTGTTACTCGAAAACTAACTTTCCTTCCTTGAATTTAAGGCAGTTCCAAGCTGACCACTATGTCTTTCAAAGTTCTTAATTGATTGTGATCTCTCATCATCCATTCTCTTCATAGCTTGCTACACATTTTCCATCTCTTTTTCGTGCTTCTCATGGCATTCCCTATTGCTCATGTCTATGGTGTGCAAGAATTTCTCAACTGACTTTAATGAAGTTATCTCTTCGCTCTGCCCTAGCTTCCCCTATTGCGCTTATTGATCGAAGCCTTGAGGTAACTTCAATGCATTATCAGGATTTTCATATGAGAAGTTTGGGTTGTTGTTGTTGTATGCTTGATAAAACCTTTGAGGAGCCATTCCTCTCTGCCTGAAGTTGTTTCCATAGCCATGTTGTTCATGAAGTTGATGTCCTCAAACTTCATTCCTTACGGCATGTCCATTTGATTAACCATCATAACTTGGTTATCAATGGGTTGTTGTATCGCCTGCACTTGTGGACTTTGTTGTTGATGGGGTATGTGCCCTAGGCCAATTTTGTAAATGTTGTTTAACTATTATAAGTAGATGCATGTTTTTTATAATAGTATCCATGGATAATTACTTTGTTATTTTAAACGTCTCTAGTCAGTTATTATTGTGGGAACAATAATAAATGAAGACTAGTACAAGTCTTGATTGATAGTCATCGATGATTATGCGTATACGAATACGGATCAAGATCATAGGTATCTATTAGGAACAGATGTCAGACCGACCCACTATGAGAACACTACATGGTCAATGTCATAAGTGATTCTTATGAGAGTTATATCCTTTAGTCATTTTACTTGAGATCACCAGAGATTCCAACATTAGGAGCACCATTTTTTCACACAATCAAATGTCGTCTTTAATAGGATGATTATAAATATGGTGATTGGTCATTGTTCGACTAATGAGTGGAAGTTGTGTGATCAAGATGGGATTTGTCCCTCTCTTTTAGAGAGATTTTTATTAGGCCCCCCGATATGTCAGACTGATAAATGGTCATGTCTAGTGAATTGATTAGATCAATATCACTCGACAATTTCAATCTACTCGGAGATCGAGACAGATTGAACTATAAGCGTGACATTCCATGTTTTATGTTCAATCAAAAAGATATCTCGTGACAAAGGGATATGATTTATAGTTTCTATTAGGTTGTATCGATTTATTGATCTTCATGCAACTTGGTTAGTCATAATGTCTTGCTAGAGGTTGCACGCAAAGAACAGATTTGCGCAATTTAATATTTTCTAGGTTGCATTTTGAAGACTCTCATTAAGTGTCCTAATTTGACTAGGATTCAAAATTCTCCTAGATTTCTAGTATGACTAGAGATTTTTGTCTCTTTGTAAATCTTATTTTGAATAGGACTCTAATTTGAATTATAGTATGACTTTAATTCTTATTTGAGTTTTAGAAAAATTACAACACTTGTTGGATTAGTAATTGTAGATTATCTATGACTTTATCCTTTTTAGAGTTGGACTTTATTTAAGACTCTATTTGGAGTGTACCTAGGAGGTGGAGTTCTTTTACAACTCGACCTATTGTACTATAAATAAGACATTAAGTTTACAGTTGTGGTAGAGATTTTCCTATAGAGTTTTTGTGAGAATCTTTGCCATAGAATTTTTTGGCGCTAGCACTTCAGTTCGTAATCATCCGTTCGTGTGTGGATTTCTGATAGAGGACGTTCGTCTCTGGCAGCATCTTAAAGGAATCGATTAAACCAAACAAGGCAGACATAAAGTTGTTCTTTTTAAGGTATGGTTTTTCTCTCTTTTTGTACATCACTTTAATGGAATCAATAGGATCTTGGTTCAGGGACTTTCTAAAAGTTTTCGAAAACTTCCACTACGCTTGATACCTGATATCCAACAGTGGTATCAGAGTCATGTTCTTCAATTCCATTAAATCTGTGGTCTAAGAGTTTCGAAGAATTGTTATTCAGATTGATGTTTAAATTACGAATTCGTAGTTGGTTACATTGCGAAAATTTGTATTGTAATGAAAATCTTGTTTTGTTGTTACGTTGCGCAATGATAGGTTAATTTGAACTATCTAATTTTTGGATCATATGATGTGATCACATGTTGACGGAATCTAGATATTTAGATTATACGCACTAATCATACAGTTCCAATGAGATTGGATCACCGTAACCCATAAAACACAAAGATCGATTAATTCGATAGGTAGAAATCATTATTTGCACAACCTGTGAGACATGCACGCGGCCCATATTTAACGAGGCACGCAACACCTATTATTTTTATGAAGATTAATTTGATTAATCTAGTAATTAAGGTGCACTAGTCTTGGTGTGAGAAATTAATCTAGTCTTGATTTATTGATAGCTACGTGATGTGTGTGATCTAGATTGATAGGCATCTTATATGCGATAAGGTTAATTACAAGATTATCTTGACACAACAACACACATACGCATTATACGCAGCCATGGGCTAAAGGCACGTGTATTTTAATTAATAATGTAAATTTTCACACCATGTTATTTACTTGATACTTGCCATGTGTCGCCTAATTGGGACATTTTACAATTTCCTTGCATACCATGGAATCACAAATAAACCATGCGCCCTATCAAAATAAATAGGGACCACTTAATTTGCAATGAGGTCGTGGCAGAAGTTGTTTGGCACGTTGCGATAATTAATTGGGTATCCTAATTAGTATAGGAATACTGGTCGGCTCTAATTGAGCCATAACAAAATTGTTTCCGAGACTTTGGAATTGTAACTTAAATCGGATACTACTTAATTAAAAATGTTTTAATCAAACATATCTTGGAGATTATATGATTTGTTTAATTTAATCAAAATAGTTTTAATTAAATAGGTTTCTAATCAATATTATGAGGTTATTTCTCTCAATTGGATTGATAAAATTAATAAAATGAGATTTCATTATTTGATAATAAAATCTCTATGCTTTGGTTAACACCTTTTGACCCGCCCATAGACCGACTGATGCGATTGTCGTCTAACTTACCATAATACATGAAAATTTTTATATTAATAAATAGTATTCAATTTCCTTAATTGGTTTTATGATGCTTTACCAATACATGAGATTGTTTCCAATTTTATTTATGATTTTGTTCCATGCATATTGGATATGTAAGATATTTCACAATTAAATAAATTGCTAGAATTAATCATCATAAAATGTATATATAAAAAAAACAAAAACCTTAATAAAAATCACTCTTTAAAATTTTAAGTCAATGCCACCCAATTTTAAAACGCTTGTCAAGACCTCGATCACATCAATATGGGTCTGCCTCCGGAGAGTATATTGTGTTATCTTAGTGAGGCAAGTAGGGTAATGGTTACCTGAATGTTTTAAATTGGTTTGACTTAATAAAGCTATCAAAAAGGTTTTGGGTTTTAGGCATAGATGAGACATAACATGTTGTGACATATGATGTTTAGGTCTCATAAAAAACTTAAGAGTTGCATGTCACGCAATTGGTAAAGGTTACCTACCTAAATAACTTGATTTTGAGTGTCATGCCTTAGTTATCTCAAAATTAGGTGAAATATGGATCTTAGTCCATTAAGTTAATACATATGAGGGTTATTGATTTAGTGGGGAGTTTAATTACTCACTAATAAACTATTTTGCATAATCTTTTGGATTTAGATGTTAAACTCCTAATAACACTAATCCAAAGTGACTGCGATCAATCCTTGATAAAAATAAAATAGTTTTTAAGACTAATTTCCTATTTTGATTGGAAAATTGATAAATGTTATCAACTATAAAAACAAGGATGTATGTCTTAGAGTAATGGTTCTTTTTAAACTACAATCTATTAGTACAAGGATTGTATGTCATGTTAACAAATATAAAACTAGACTTTAAGAAAGATTTGGGACGGTGGAAACTAATTACATGACAGTGACACTGAAGGAAATGTTTCAATAGTAAGTCACACGGGAAGGATATAAGAATACAAAATTCCTAGATTCTTGTAAAATGGTTGAGAACCTATTAATATGTCTTTATGTTTGGAACATGAAATGACTATATTAATTATCTCAAACGACTTGAATCTTCATGTGCCAAAAGTTGGCAGTAGTTTTGATTTATAATTCATCAAAATAGTTTTGAACTATATAATATGAATGACATGTGGAGATAAGTCTTAAAGAACAGATTTAGTTATTCATAGACATAATATTAAAAAAGGTCTTAGACATATATTTGATGGTTCGTAACATAAAGGAACTTAGTAAAGAAAGATAAGGGGAAGGTAAAACCTACAAAAGGTGTTTGTGTCGGACACAGAAACCTTAGTTGTGAGCTAGACTTTACTTAGTTCTAAAGATAAGCCTTAAAGAACGGATTTAGTTATTCATAGAATGAAATTGTTCATTTTATAATTATAAATCTTATCAGGAAGACATAATATTTGAATTGATGCAAACATTTCAAAATGATAATAAAAAAAATCACTTGGTAAACTATTAACATACTTTGATGAGATCAAGGTGGATAATGTTTGAGCCAAGAGTTTAAATGACCATCTTTAAAATCGTGAGATTGTCTTGCAATTAACTCCACTAGGAACGTCATTTGAGAAATGATGTTTTAAGATGAGAAATATAACTATATATGATATAATTTAATTTATAATGTGTCACACATAACTTCCTATGGTGTCTTATTGAGTCTATACTTTAGAAACCACTGCGCTTCGCACTAAACCTTATTTCCTATAAAGTGGTTAATAAAACTCCATATAAAATATGGAATAAAAAGACCTAGTTTGTCTTTTCTTAAGATTTGAGGCGGCGAGACTTGCGTAACACACTAAGTCACATAAATTTTTGATGCTAAATCATTTGTGTCTAATTATGGTTGAACATTATGATATTATTTTACAGAATTAAGAATAAATTGTTTGTTGCTCAAAAATTATGTATTTCTAAATAAAGAGTTTATTTCAAAGACACTATTGGGGATAAAATAAATCTTGAAATGTTCAAGAGCCACAAATGAGAACTGAGCCACTTCAAGATGCTCAAAAAAGTTATGAACTAGTTGAGTATACACATGTAACATATATTTCTTGAAAACTTAGAATAATAAGAAATTGGCCAGAGAAATCTGGAATTCTTTAATATTGATAGTTATGATATATTTTTATACTAGATCAGAATGAATCACTACTTTCGAAGTGACATATCTCATCTACATTGGATGAATAGACTAAATGCTATGAATTCTGAATTTTAATTCATGTATGTTATCCAAGTTTGGAACTTGAATTATTTACCTGAATGTGGTATGTCTATTGGATGTAAATGAGTTAAAGTGACATGAAAAATAAAAGATACATACTTAAAAGCACGACTTATCAAAAAATTTTAATTTTAGTCAAGGTGTTGATTATGATAAGATTTTTCACTTGTAGCTAAGCTCAAGTACTAGAATTATGATTGTCATTACTTCATAGTTTGACTATAAGATACGATAAGCGAGTGTCAAAATAGCATTGATCTATGCTCCTTAAATATGTGTATGACACAACTTAAGGGTTTTGATTATCTTGAGAATTTTAGAAAGGCATCAAAGCTTAAAGGATCTATTTGTGGATTATGGTGAGCTTATCAAAATGGGGATCTTTGTTTTGATGAAATAATTAATGAATTAAATTCATCAAATCGAAGATAAAACTTGTGTATACGCAAAGGTTATTGGGAGCACAATTATCTTTCTGAATTTGTATGTTGCTGATATATTATTCATTAGAAACAATGTCCTAACCTTTCAAAATGTCAAGCCTTGGTTGAGGAAAGTTTCTCAATGAAGTTCTTAGACAATTAGGATTATATCCTTGTGATATAGATCTATAGAGATAGATCTAAGAGGCTAATTGCTCTATATTAGAGTGCTTATATAGATAAATAATTGAAAAAGGTTTCAGTGTGCGAGATTCTTCAAAGAATTCATACTTATGTCCTATAATATAAGTCTCTGCAAGACTCAAAGTCTTATGACAAATGATGAGTGAGTCAATGTGAATATGATTCCATAAGCATTAGCTATGAGAATTATCACCTATGTTATACTTTGCATTCAGCTTGATATGTCATATTTTTTAGGCAAAACATACATATATCTCATAAATTCTAGTGAAGGTCACTAGATATTTATTGATAACATTCTTAAGTATTTCACAAGCACTTGAGAAATGTTATTGGATTCGTAGAGGTTTGAAAGATATGAGTCTTTTAAATGGTTACAAAATGTAAACTTTTATGCTAATATAAATGATTAATGATGCAATATGGATATGTGTTAACTTCGTAGGAAGATGCAGTGAGTTGAAAATGTTCTAAACTCACTATAACAAATTCTACAACATAAATTGATTTTTAGCGGCATTTGATGCTTCCAAAGAAAATGCTTAGATCATAAGGATCATGATTGAATAAGGTGTGATTCCAAGTGTTGGAGACAATGTTGGCTTTATTGTAAAACCAATTAATAAATTTAAGTTATGGAATCTAAATCACACTATAGATCTAAACAATCACTTGAGCATTTTTGTCTCATTAGAGAAAGAATGTGAAGATTTATAGAATATAAATATTAAGCAATGTAGTAGATACATAAATAAACATCTTCCACTAAGAACACATTAAGGTCAAGCAGTATTGGATAAGTGTAGGATTGGACCTAGTGCAAGTGGGAGATGTTGGGGTATGTGCCCTAGGCCAATTCTGTAAATGTTGTTTAACTATCATAAGTAGATGCAGGTTTCTTTTATAATAGTATATATGGATAACTATTGTATTAATCTAAACATCCCTAGTCAGTTATTATTGTGGGAACAAAAATAAATTAAGACTAGTATCGGTCTTGATTGATAGTCATGTGCTAATTATCGTATACGGATATGGATCAAGATCATGAGTATCCGTTTGGAACAGATGTTAGACCGACCCGCTATGAGAGCACTAAATGGTTAATGTAATAAGTTATTCTCATGAGAGTTATATCATTTAGTCATTCGACTTGAGATCACTAGAGATTCCAAGATTAGTAGCACAATGATTTGACACAATCAAACATCATCTTTAACCAAAAAATTGTAAAGATTGTTATTGGTCATTGTTCGACTAATGTGTGGAAGTCGTCTGATCAAAATGGGATATGCCCCTCTTTTAGAGAGAGATCTTTATTGGGCCCCTCAATACGTTAGACTGATAAATGGTCATGTTTAGTGAATTGTTTGGATCAATGTCACTTGACAATTTCAGTCTGCTCGGAGATCAAGACTAGCATATTGAACTATAAGCGTGAATTCCATGTCTTATGTTCAATCAAAAAGATATCGCATGACAAAGGGATATGATATACATTGTCTATTAGGTTGTATCGCTTTATTGATCTTCATGCAACTTGGGTAGTTATAATGTCTTGCTAGAGGTCGCTTATGATTTGTGTGCCAAAGAGTTTTTGGTTCACTATCAACGTTGTATGAACCTATTAGGTCTCACGCAAAGAACGAATTTGCGGGATTTAATATTTTCTAGGTTGATGAATTTTATTTGATAAAATTCATTTTGAAGATTCTCATTAAGTGTCCTAGTTTGGCTAGGATTCAAAAATCTCCTACATTTCTAGTGTGACTAGAGATTTTTTGTCTCTTGGTAAATCCTATTTTGAATAGGAGTCTAATTTGAATTATAGTATGACTTTAATTCTTATTTGAGTTTTAGATAAATTAAAACTCTTATTGGATTAGTAATTGTAGATTATTTATGACTCTATCCTTTATAGAGGACTTTATCTAAGACTTTATTTGGAGTGTGACTAGGAGATTGAGTTCTTTTACAACTCGACCTATTGTACTATAAATAAGACATTAGGGTCATAGTTGTGGTAGAGATTTCTCTAGAGAGTTTTTGTGAGAATTTTTGCCCTAGAATTTTTTGTGCTAGCACTCTGGATCATGATTGTCTATAGGTGTGTGAATTTCTGATAGAGGATGTTCCTCTTTGACAACGACTTAAAGGAATCGATTAAACCAAACAATGCAAACATGGAGTTGTTCTTATTAAGGTATGATTTCTCTCTCTCGGTACATCAATTTAATAGAATCAATAGGATCTTGGTTCATGGACTTTCGAAAAGGTTTCAAAAACTTTTACTGCACTTGATCCCAAAAATCCAATAGTTGTCCCATTTGAAGTTTCGCCATATGATTGCTCAGGTTGGATAGTTATGCCATGATCGCAACTTGCAAATTATTCTCATATACACTTGTTGATTTCCTTACTATGGACCGATTATTGGATGTAGAGTCCTGAGACATAAGATCTAAGAGATCCAATGTTCCATTCTTATCCTTGGTTAGTAGAAAGCCACCTGGAGCGGCATCTACTAATGTTCTCGAGTTGTGTTCATCCCATAGTAGAAAATCTCGAGTTGTGCCCATTTCACGTATCCATGTCCTGGACATCTCCTCAGCATCTCCTTGAATCTTTCCCAAGCCACACCAAGATACTCAGCATCTTCCTGTTTGAATTGGTTGATTTCCAGCTTCATTTCACTGACCTTCATTGGGGGAAAGAACTTGTATAGAAATCTTTCATTGATTCCCGCACATGCGGTCATATTCCCTGCATTCAGTCCTTGGAACTAGGATTTGAATTTTCCACCCAATGAGAATAAGAAAAGTCTCATCCCGATCACCTCCTTTATAACTCCAGTAATGTGCATGAAGTCGCACTTCTCCAAGAAATTCTCTACATGTGCAATTGAATCTTCATTCACTAACTCGTTGAACAGGCTATTTTGCACCATGTTGATTAGAGAAGGTCTTAGTTCATACTCGATGGTGTTGGCTGGAAGCCTCATCACTCCATTGTAAGTCTCTTGAACTCCTGGCTTGAAGTAGTCATGAAAACATCTCTGTCGCCGCACTCTATCCTGCACTACCAGATCACCTTCGGGTTGGTTATTCCCTCGACACTACTGTTGGTTTCTTTCTTGACCCTAATCCATTTTAATTCATTTCTTTTTCTTTCCTTTGTTGGTTCTTTCAATCTCAGGGTCGTAAGGCACTAAGTTTTTCTCTCCTTTGCTGCGCATGCACTAATTATCCCTGAAAAAGGAAACACTAAAGATCAAGTGCGGAAAGTCAAACTTGAAACTTTAACTTTTTATTTTTTTTCTTTTTATTTTTATGAACTTGAAAATGAAGTACTTAAAATAAAACTTAGCAAATTTTCAAACTAAGTCTAAGTGGCTACCTATCGCCGGCAATGGCACCAAAAACTTGATGTGTGTGGCAGCAAGAATAACGGCTCGCTTGTAGTAATAGTGTAACCAACTTGTGTTGATTACGTATATTGTCCTCAGGGACAGGTGTATGCATTCAATACACACCTAGATAAAATTACTCTATTGCTAAGGAAATCTTTTTTAAATTAGTTTTTATAACTAAATTAAAGTAAACTAATATAACGAATTAATGCAAATTACTTTAACTCTTATATTAAGACTATCTTTGTTCACAACTTCACCTAGGTAATGAAATACTATGCTTTTCAAATCACTTTATCATATTTATTATGTTTGTGCGATGCCTAATTAGAATAGACATATTTCTTTCAAATCCACTTTAACACACTATCTCGACGGAAAAGATTCTAATGTGCAAAGTAGAACTCCACCTATCGGTGTGAATAACGTAAGCTCCACATTGCTTTAATGTTTCAAATCTTTAAATTCATACCTAATTAAGTTTACTATCTGTGCCTCCCTAATCGACAACTATCGCTTGATGTTATATGTTTTACGATTGTTCCATCCATATTCGGCTTAAAAGCTTCAATGACCATGATAACTTCTAAAACCTAATATCAACAAACACGTGATCAAGATGTTCGTAGCATTATGCTCAGAATCAATACAAAATCTAACAATTGCACTTTTTATACCTCTACTCTTTTCATGTTTATAGCATAGCATTCATACCATAGGATCCATTGATCCCTAGATTAATAAACTACAAACACTTCATTGAAACAAACATGCACATAGTGGCATTCATTGAAATCAAAGATAAAATAAAATAAATTTCTATTAAATCAATAAAAACAATACCCGAATCACCACACGTGAGTCTTCAATGTCTTCTCTCCCCAAATCTCCTTAATACTCAAAATAAAGTAAACATATGCTAAACTATGTTAATGGTGGCTAATCTATTGTAATTGGTAAGTTTAGAATTTTTACCAATATATTTATACTCCCTAATTATGTTTGAAAACAATCAGAAACCATACTTGACATTTTACCTTAAATAGAACTCTACTTTCTATTTTCTTCTCTTCTCGGCGTTATCACTTAAGTCCCGACGTTGTATACAATCCCATGGCGCCGCCACTGAACCGAGAATCCTATGTACAAATTCTCCCTTCAGTGGTCTTGGCGTTGTTCCTATGTCACCCCAATGCCATCCCTTAACCTTTACGGAGTCGCCACTGCGCCAAGCATCCTGTCTCTATTCCTTCACTTGCCTACTCTCCCACATCGTGCCTTCTTATCTCATGTTGTGCCTTGAACTCCCAAAGTGCCAACACTATGTGACACATCGTCAAACCTCTTTTGGTGTGTTTTAACTCTGTTTTTCTCGAATTTACTATTTTCTTTCTTTTATGCCTTGTATAACTGAAGATGCATAAACACCATCAATTTGAGCTCATTTAATGATATGTATATTATATATACTACTAAACTAACCTTACGTATAGGTCGAGATGGTTGGCGACAGGGGAAAATGACAGGCATAGGCCCAGGAACAGGAATACGGTCGACGCGGGCTGATTACTTGCTATAGATGTGGCAAGTTTGGCATATATTAAGAGATTGTCCACAACCGGCAGCAGTATTTCCATAACAGAGTCTAGAGGGACTGCACATGATAGCATAGCCAGATGTAGATGCCACACGAGGTCTTAATAAGGGTACAGTTTCTATTTATAATAGAGGTTTATGTCTTGTTTGATTCGGGTTCTACAGTATCTTTCATTTATGATCGCATGATAGGCATCCTAGGGTTGACACCACTTAGAGTTAGTATACATTTGATTTTGAGTACCGTGGCCGAGCTTAGAGTTTACCCTAATTGTCTTATTGAGGGATGTCCAATAAATCTACACAAGGTTGAGCTACCTGCAGACTTCGGAGTGCTCAAGTTTTTGGATTTTGACGCGTTATTAGGGATGGATTGGTTAGCAGCGTATCACGCTCATATTGAGTGTTTCAGTAAGATAGTGATATTTGAGATCTCAAAGCATCTGTTGTTCACATATAGAGGTAGTATACCGAGAGCCGAGGGCACAAGAGGTTGACTTGCGACTAGTGGAGAGATGGAGACTATGGTATCATTATATAGTAGCATAGAGTCACGGACCCACACTTAAGGAGATCCTGGTTATGTGCGAGTTTCCAGACATGTTTCTGGAGGACTTACCTGGTTTACCACCGGCGATAGAGATAGGCATCATCATTGAGTTAGTACCAGGCACCAGACCTATTTTTATAGTGTCGTATCGCATGGCTTTGATAAAGTTGGAGGAGTTGAGGAGTCAGCTCCAAGATTCGGGGCAGAAGAGATTCATCACACCTTCTATGTCGCCATGGGGAGCACTCATCCTATTTGTGAAGAAGAAATATGATACTTGGAGATTGTGTATTAACTACAAAGTCGAACAAAGTCACAATCAGGAACAAGTATCCACTGCCACCGATTGACAATTTGTTTGATCAATTGAGATGAGCAAAGTTTTTCTCCAAGATAAACCTACATTTAGGGTCTCATCAGCTTAGGATCAGGGATGAGGATGGATCCATGATAGCATTCAGCACAATATACGGACACTATCAGTTCACGATCATGCCATTTAGATTGACCAACGCCCCCATCATGTTTATGGATTTGATGCATCGAGTGATGATATTGTTTCTTGATTGCTTCGTGATGTTTTCATCGATGATATATTAATTTATTCGAGGACTTGAAAGGATCACGAGCAGCACATCAGAGAGACACCGCAGACATTAAGGGAACACATACTTTATGCCAAGTTTAGCAAGTGTGAGTTTTGGCTATCAGAAGTCAAGTTTTTATGTTATGTTGTTGGAGCAGTAAGGATTGTTGTGGATCCGGCAAATATTCGGGCTATTATGGATTCGCCAGCATCGATTACCAGATTGACTCTAAAGGACATTGAGTTTCCTTAGTATGAAGAGTGCGAGCAAGTATTTGCTCAGCTAAAGAGGTTGTTGACCACTGCACTAGTATTAGTGTTACCAGAGGCTGGATAAGGGTTCTTAGTGTATACAAATGCTTCTCATACGGGTTTAGGCTGTGTATTGATGCAATATAGAGGTATAGTGGCTTATGCATCCAGACAGTAGAAGATACATGAGAAGAATTATCTCATATATGATTTAGAGTTGGCAGCGATGGTGTTTGCTCTAAAGATATGGATACATCATCTGTATGGAGAGAGATTCACACTCTACACTGATCACAAGATTTTGAAATATATTTTCACACAAAAAGAGCGGAATATGAGACAGCGCATATGGTTGGAATTTTTAAAGGAATATGAATTTTCTCTGAAGTATCACCTAGGAAAAGCTAACGTAGTTGTAAATGCATTGAGTAAGAGACTTACTGGAGATACTGAGATTGTCATATGTATTATGACGTATGAGTATAGACTACTCGAGACAGCGGTGATGATGAGTCAGTCGGTTGTTCCTACAGACACTTAGGTGATGATATATGCATAAATGAGGCTATAGACAATGTCTACACGGAGAGTGTCAAAATGTCGGAGAGCCAACATCTTGTACCCGAGAATCAGGGAGGTAGCCCAGAGTATTAATTGTACTGATTGGACAGAGACGACGAATCAATGTTTGAGATTTAGAGCCAGATTGAGGATACCGTCAATGGCAGAGCTGAGGGATGAGATTCTTCAATATTCACACCGTTCCTGGTTTAGTGTTCATCTAGGAAGGACGAAGATGTACCATGAAATGAGGAGGTATTTCTGGTCGCCTGGGATGAAGGCGGACGTATCGGAGTTTATCAGGAACTGTGGAATTTGCCAGCAGGTGAAGGCTGAGCATCATAGACCTTAAAGATTACTATAGTCGCTTCCCATGATGGATGTGGGAAGACATAGCCATAGACTTTGTCAAGGGATTGTCTAGAACTTTTAGACGACATGATTCCCTTTAGGTGATTGTGGACAGATTGACGAAATTCGTTCATTTCCTACCAGTCGCAGCTCACTACACATTTGACCAGTTGAGTGTATTGTTCGAGAGAGAGATTACCAGGTTTCATGGGGTACCATTTAGTATCACGGCAGACATATATGCTATGTATACGTCTAGGATGTAACATAGTATGCAGGAGCTGTATGGTACGCGCCTACAGTTTAGCACAGTTCTTCACCCTCAGCTTGATGGGTAGACTGAGAGGTTGATTCAGGTTCTCTAAGATATGCTCTGGGCTTATGTATTGGAGTTTGCCAGATCTTGGGAGGAGTATGTACTATTGTGTGAGTTTGCATACAACAACAGTTATATGGCTAGCCTTGAGATGTCGCCATTTGAGGCTTTATATGGCATACAGTGTCGCTCGCCATCATGTTAGGCTGAGCCAGAAGACCGGGAGTTAGTGGAGGCCTGAAATTGTTGTTGATCACACATAGAATGTACGATAGATTTGCTAGATGCTTAAAGGGGCTCAAAGAGGTAGAAGAATTATGCAGACACGTAACACAGCGATCTCATGTACATTAAGGGAGCCTTTGTGTATTTGAAGGTTTCTCCTCGGAAGGGTCTTCAGAGATTTAAGTTGAAAGGTAAGTTAGCACTGAGGTTCATCGGGCCTTTTCAAAATCAAGAAACAAGTTGGGAAGGTTGCTTATGAGCTTGCGTTACCTCTATAGATGTCAGGAATTCATCCAATCATTCATATTTCTATGCTTCGACTAGCTAAGTCGAAGGTAGGCGTACGACCAACAGTTGACTTGAGCGAGATTGACTTGAGTGAGGATGTTACTTATGAGGAGTAGCTAGTACAGATCCTAGACCGAAAGGTACAGCAGTTGAGAAACAAGTTTATCCCGAAGGTGTTAGTCAAATAGTAGTTCCATGCTAACTCGAAACTCATTTGGGAGCGGGAAAACTATATGCAAGATAAGTTTTCATACCTTTTCGAGTCAGGTATAACTTTAACTTGGATTTTAATTTGACCACGAAATTTTCATTAGTTGGGAAGATGTCACGGCCCAAATTTCTAATCCAAGTTTAATTTCTTAAGTAGGATCATCGACCCGGGACGTGGGACTCCTATCGAGATACGTGCACTGACCGAGGCAATGTGTCCGAGGTATATGTTATATTTTTTGCGATGTATACCTAGTGTATTGTATATGTTTAGATTACTAAGTCACTCCTACTTGTGTATATATGTCGAGACATGAGCAGGACGCGCCTCGAGATGTGTATCGGCGTGGGACTAAGGTAGAGAGTGGTATGGTAAGTTTAATTTACATTAATGAGGCTTAGATAGCTAATTTGATGTGGCTATAGTTTGATTTGTAGAAATGAAGCCAAAGTTAGAAAGATAAAAACTTAGTCATAGATTTTCCTCGAGATAGATGTGGACACATCACAAGACCAATTGAGTATGAATGCGTATTATCAAGGATGAGCTAGTAGAGAGTTAGTGGATTGTAAATCATGATGTGAGCCAAAAGATTAGCCTCTAGATGGGTGTACACATTAAGATCAATGGCTAAATATATATATGAGATGGTTTCCATGCAAATCATTTTCAATTCATACTTAGGAGAGAAGGAAAGTTTGGGGAAGAAGATCAGAGGGAGATCAGTGAGTCCATGAAGGAAATTTTGGTGGATTTGAAGGTGTGAATCAAGTTAGAAGTATGGTACAATTGGTAAGTTGATCTACACCTTTAGTTTTGTGTAAATTTATAACTTGGTGATTATTATGAAGTGTAGGTTGTTCTTGTGGTTGTGGAGGATGTATTAGGTCTCTGGTGGAGGAGAACAGTGATCTAAGGCTTTGGGGAAAGCCATGTGGAGGAGAAAACTTAGAATACAAAATGCAGAATTTATGGATTTTCCAGCATATAGCACGCTAAGTGTGCTTGCTAGCGTACTAGCTGCGTGTAGCTAGTGTACTAGCTAGCGTGTAGCTAGCGTACTAGCTGCGTGTAGCTAGTGTACTAGCTGCTTGTAGCGAGCTAATGTGTATGAGTAGCAAGCTAGACATGTTAACCAGCGCGCTAAGTCTGGACAGCACAATTTTAGCAATATTTACAAGACTTTAAAAATCTTTAACTTAGCTTAAACCTATATGAAACCATCTGAAAACACTTTAAAACATATCTTATGATACCAGAAACCTAAGGAGGAGTCTCGGGGATTTGGGTACGCGTTTTGAGGTGTCGAAAGATCAATTATTCAAGGAAAGTTGCATGATTTGTAAATAAATTGATTGAGATATTTATTTACATTTCATTCATATTATGCTATTCATTTACAATCTTTTGGATTGATTTATCCATTGTACTTTAGATGTCATGATTTTTTTTATCCATCTCATTTCATGAGCTTGCTATGATGGCATTGTTTGATGTTTAAATGTTTTCATTGAATCTAAACCATGTGCTATGTCATTCTTAATATATTATGGAATTTAGGAAAATGAAATAGCATGCTATAAGGTAGGTGATCTATGTTATTGTTGAAAATATATTTTCCTTTGTGCATTAGTTATGCAATTACATAGTTGGATTCCTAAACTGTATCATTTCTTGAATTATGAAAGTATTTCATGTATCTAGGACCATGATATGATAGAAATGGGAGATGCATAGGGGTCACTAGATTTATGGGGTTGTCGGCATCTCGCCAGTAGTTTGTGTAGCGCATGGGGTATGGGACCCGGGTTGTTGACAAGTATATTTACATGTGTAATGGGCATTTGTGAGGATGTGAAGGCATTCATGAGATTGTTTACGCCTTAAATAATGGAATAAGCCTGACGTGATGTAACTCACGGCCGACCGGCCCTAGATCATTACTGCTTAGCCAAATGTCAGTTTCATAAAGTTTAACTAAAGTATTCGTCATGACTCATTTCAATAAGCCCGGACTTAACCTAACTACCCTAATTAGGAACCTTAATCGTACATTTAACTTTAAACCTCGAAATGACTCTCAACTAAATTCTTGAACTGCTTCCAAATATAAATATATATATCATTATTTAAACCTCGGTTCTCGACTTTCAATCGGAGCAAATTAGGAAATCATACGGAATGTTTTATGTATTCTTATAATTTCAGCAGCATCTCCTCTAATTATGGACTGCTAGTACCCAAAACCTAATAGACAGCAGAATGGGGATAGGCCTAAAAGTACTCACAACTCCCCGCAGTTCACAATGTAATATCAATATGAAATTTTAAACTGAACTGCAACTTATAAACCTTAATTACAAATCTCAACCTCAAACAGAAACTAAAACCATTTTAAAACCTGAAATAATATACAAAGTAAATCATTTAAGTCTCAAACCTATTTCAACCTAATTCATGAACTTCTCATATTGTTTCTCAAGTGACTCAAGTCTTACGCTTACCCTGAAAACCCAAAAAAAAAATATAAATAATAATTACATGCAAAAGGAAAAGAGCTCCTCAACATAATTCCAATAACTTCATCTTTCCCTTTCAGTCCTCCTTAGCCTCAAAACCTAACAAAGCCATTTCAAGAATACCAAACAATAGTGTGCAAAAAATAAACAGTATCAGATAAGTAAACATCTACCTTGCTTCGTACAACAGGTAATAACAAGAGATAATATGAGTATTGCACAATAAACGAAATATAGAAATAAATATACAACATGAATCCTCATTTCCGTTCTAAGCTCATAATGAGCGAGCCCTCTCATGATGAAGCTAGAACGATACTATGAGTTTAATGCATGCTACTACAGAGTCGATGTTACCCACCTTAGACGCCTGCAGCACATCTAGTCTAAAGCGAAACACCTCACAATTTTACGACCGAAGCAGGGGGAACTCTATCCAGATTCCATGAATGCATGATCAAGAGCTTCACTCCCTCACCGTGCAAAATATAAATTATATGACTATAAAAAGCAAGAAATAGTGTTTACTTACTATCAAACCAACGGAAGTTGGTTAATCGAGTCCTCGTCCGCACGTTCCCCGGATTCCCTTGTTCCGAAATCCTATTAAATCACAAGAATCCATAATTTATGAGTCTCGACTCAATTGTACTATTTTTCAACAATTTCTTATAATTCCTAAGCTATGTCGGTGTTTAAACCTATAAAAATCCCGACAACTCCTTTAAACACTCCAAATATATCTTGAGACCTCAATTCCATAATTTGATTCTCAATTATAATATTTTATGATGAGTTTATCTGAAAAACCAATGTATATGGTTTTGAAATCCAACTTGGTGTTTGAACTCAATCAGTCTAAATTATGCTTTACGAGGCAAAACCTCGGGTAAAAGTTTCGTGAAAATCCCAACTTCTCCATATTTTTCATAGAAATCCTAAATTTTCCATTTATTTGGTCAAAATCCTTTTTTTTTGAATTTTTTACTATTTTCCAAGGTTTTTCTTTTTATTTTGTAAATTAAAACATTTTTTAAGGGATGGGTTTGATCCCTTGAACCGGGCCCGGTTCAACTCGGTTTAGGGGATCATCCCCTTCACCTCACCACTTCCATCGAAACAAAACAAAGACTTCCTCTTTTTCATTTCGATGGCTTCACCACCATCATTCCTACTGGTCTCTTGGGGCAAGGGTCACTTGTTTCCCTCTCTCCTTTATCGTCTTCTTCCTTACCTCGCCTCACCTCCCTCATCGAAACCAACTGTCCTACTGCGTCGTTGTTATGTCCTGCCACTGTTGTTACTGTTTTTGTTGTTGTTTAAATAACCATCACTCATGTCTCTAACTCACACAACAAAGTTTACAACTTCTTTGATTCGAATCAACATCAGTTCGAACAATCCATTACCAACCACAGTGCAATTGATTTCACAGTCCTTATTTGATTCACAACCAAATTCGATGCTCACCTTGATCGATGCACACATCATAGTCTTGGCTTCTCTCTATCTCGAAAGAGATAAATGAACCAGAGATGATGAAGAGGGAGATATCAACACAGTGAAAACGAGAGAGGATCAAACCAGAGGGAAAGATATGAAAACGAAGAAGATGAGAGGAGACGGTGACAATTGAACAGTGAAGATGATAGCCCCTTTTCGATTTCGTTTGTAAACCAACAGGGTAGGCTAATTACCCTTACAACTTATCCTTTTCAATACGGGTGGGCGGAGGTTTCCGAAAAACCGCTCAAACCGCCGAAACCGTGTAAACCGCATGGTTTGGTCTGATTTTTAGAACTCGCGGTTTGGGGGCGGTTTAAAAAACTTAAAAACTGCAGAATCGCAGTTTGGTCGCGGTTTTCATTTTAAAAAAAAAAAAGCGATTTTCACCCAAACGATTGTATTTTAGTAAATACCCAACATTTACAACTCAAAACCCCGAAACTTAAAAAAAAAAAAAAAAAAAAAAAAAAAAAAAAAACTCAAAGACTTTGTTGAGTCAACATTTGAAGATTTGGTCTCTACAAATCTTCCACTACTGTTCATCCTCATCACTCCCCGTCTCGCCGCCGCCGCCAAACCCATCGCCTTTATGGTATGTAATATGTATGATTTTTTTTTTATGTTTTTGTTGTATCTTATGTTGAATTTTTGATGAAAAATTGAACATTAAACATGTATGGACTTTATGGTATGTAATATTATGATTTTCTTTTTATTTATTTTTTGAAAATGTGTCGCATGAAAATCGCGAAACCAAACCGACCAAACCGCGCAAACCGCGGGCGGGTTGGGTGCGGTTTTGATGGTTCGCGGTTTGGTGGTGGTTTGCAAATCGGCCAAACCGCGAACCCTCGGTTTGGTCGCGGTTTGATGGTTTCCACCACCAAACCGTGGTTTGCCCACCCCTACTTTTCAATGTAAGCCAGATACCCTTTATGTAATTTACCATTTTTTTTCAATTTTTTCCATGTTCTTATTTTTATGTCAAAATTAAACTTCAAAAAATACCTCAATTTCGCCAAAAAATTAGAGAAAATACCAATGCCCTCCGACTCAGACAACATGTCTAAACACTGATTTGAGCCCTATTTCACGAAAAATATTGTATAATACATACAATAGGCACACAACAAATAAAAATACAGAATTTACTTTATAATCTCCGGTCCGTTACACGTGGGTCCCACCTTGGATTCCTAAAAATTGAATCAACTACGAAAATTGCTAATTAGTCATCTAATCAAGTATAGAAAATCCTCGGATTTCACAATTCTTCTCAACTAATTAAAAATTATATCCTCAAAACTTAAACTTACAGGTTACATGGATCAAAAGATATACGAAAAATGATCTTTTATATAAGACTCTCACTCTCAGGTTAATTCTGAATCTATGTGAAATTGCCACTTAACAAGTACTAGTGGAATTTCCTTGGTCCACAGCTTATGAATCTTTCGATCCATGATCTGAATAGGTTGCTCTTCATAAGTAATATCTTGCCTCAAATCAAATTGATTCCACTCCGCTATATGATGTGAATCTGGCACCTTCTTACAAAGCATAGAGACATGGAATATATCATGAAATCCGAGAATATGAGACAGTAAAGTAATCTTATAAGCAACTTTCCCAACTTTCTGCGCAATCTCAAACTAACCAATAAACTTATGAGAGAGTTTTCCTTTTAATCCAAACCTGTACAATCCTTTTTGAGGTGACACCTTCAGATAAACCTAATCACCAATGTTGTATTCAACAATTCGGTGGTAGTAATCATAATAAATCTTATGCTTGTCCTGAGCAGCTTTCAGCCTCTGATGAATCTGTTCAACTACTTATGTGTGATCTCATACAATTTGTGGCCCTGACTTAGCTAAAACTTCTGGTTCAGCCCAATACGCGGTGCTTTGCACGGTCGACCATATAATGTTTCAAAAGGCGACATCCCAATACTTGTTTGATAACTATTATTGTACGAAAATTCACACAATGGAATGTATTCCTCTCAAGAGCCTACATACTCAAGAACATGGGATCTTAACATATCCTCCAATATTTGAATTAACCGCTTCGATTGACCATCAGTCTGCAGATGAAACGCGCTACTAAATCACAATTGAGTGCTAAAGCGTTCCTGCATACTCTTCCATAACCCAAAGGAGAACTGAGTACCTCTGTTTGAGACAATAGAAAATGGTATTCCATGCAAACAAAGAACCACACGCTCGTAGATGACACTCAACTCTAGAAAACCATAATTAAGAACCACTGGGAGAAAATGTGCAGATTTTGTCAACCTGTCAATGATAACCCAAATATTATCATGTTTCCTCTAATATCTAGGTAGATGTGTCACGAAACCTATAGCAATATGCTCCGACTTCCACTTAGGAATGGGTAGTGGTTGCAATGTTCCTCTTGGTCTCGGCCTTTCGGCCTTGACTTGCAAGAAAATCTCACAGAGTCTAATATATTCAGCAACATTTGATTTCATCCCTGACCACCAATACAAACGACACATGTCATGGTACATCATGGTCCTGCTAGGATGAATATAATACCTAGACCTGTGAGACTCTCTGAGTATCTCATCTCGAATCTCAGTCATTAATGGAATCCACAACCTACCTCTGAATCTCAAACTCTGATAATTATATTTTGTCCATTCTGAGTTATCACTGCTCCTCGCCAGTCCCCTCAACTTTTCACCATCAACATCATTGAGTTAGCTCTCAATGATTCACTGAATAGAGACCACCTCGAGCTAAGCAACAACTGGCAAATCACGGGATTCCAGAAGCTCCAACAAATACATGATATGACTTCCTCGAGCAACTCATACTTGCAGGCCATATGACAAGCCACTTTCAATGCTTCTTCCTATTTCATACTCAGTGCATCAGCTACAGCATTAGCTTTCCCTTTATGGTATTCAAGACTGAAATCAAAGTCTTTCAGATGTTCAAACCATCGACTTTGTCTCATATTTAATTCCTTCTGCAAGAATAGGTACTTCAGACTCTTGTGATCTAAAAATAAAGTAAATCTTTCCCCATACAGATAATGTTTCCAGATGTTTAAAGCAAACACAATCGTCGCTAGCTTGAGATCATGAATAGGATAATTCTTCTCGTGAGTTCTCAACTGGCGAGAAGCAGAAACTATTACTATATTATCTTGCATCAGCACACAACCTGGAAAACTTTGAGATGCATCAGCATAAACTATAAACTCTTTATCTATATAAGCAACACCAACACTGGAGTTGTAGTTAATAGGCTCTTAAGCTCAGCAAAAGCTTTTTCATAAGCCTTTGACCACACAAACTCTACATTCTTCTAGGTCAACCTAGTGATAGGCGAAGCTATTTTAGAGAAATCATGCACAAGTCTGTTATAATAACTGGCTAAAACGAGAAAACTTCTGACTTCTGTCACAGTGGTTAGTTCCGGCCAATTCATAATTGCCTCAATCTTCGCGGAATTTACTGCAATTCCATCAGCTCCAAATACATGTCCTAAAAACTTAACTTCTGATATCCAAAACTTGCATTTACTAAACTTAGCATACAGCTAATGACTTCTCAAAGTTTGAAGAATAACTCTGAGATGTTCTTCATGCTCCTTACGAGTTTTAGAATATATCAAAATATCATCAATAAACACAATCATGAAGTGGTGTGGTCTAAATATGGCTTCAGTATCCACTGCATGAAATTCATAAACATAGTCGATGCATTGGTCAAACCAAACAACATTACAATGAACTCACAATGACTATACCTCGTACTGAAAACAGTATTATCTACATCCTCTGCCCTAACCCTCAACTGATGATAGCCAGATCGAAGATCAATCTTTGAAAAGAACTTAGCTCTAGACAATTGATCAAATAGGTCATCAATACATGAAAAAATATACTTATTTTTTATCGTCACTCAGTTCAACTATCTGTAATATATACACATGTTGAGGCTCCCGTCATTCTTCTTCACAAAAAAACTGGTGCACTTTTAAGGAGGCTTACTAGGATTTATGAATCCTTTTACATAAACTCTTACAATTGATTCTGCAACTCTACAAGCTTAGGCTTAGCCATCCTGTATGGTGGAATGGAAATGGGTTTAGTTCTAAAAACTAAATCAATAATAAAATCACTCTCTTGTGGTGGTGGTAAGCTAGGTAAATCATTAGGGAAAACATCTGCAAATTCACACACCACAGAAATATCTTCCAACTCTGGTTGATCTATAACCTTTGTACTAACCATTGCGGCAAGAATTTCCATTTATTGACTAGTGGCAACCCTACCTCTAGTTGCTGGCAAATCATTCATAGCCCCTGTATAGGTAAACATTGGACAACCTGGAATGTAGAAATCTATTGTCTTATGGAAATAATCCAGGTATGCATGATATGCAGCAAGCCAATCCATTCTTATAGGTACATCGAACTCTATGAACTCTAAAACACGAAGATATGCAGCCATCTCATCTCTTTCAATCTCCACTATGCACCTTTCGCATATAAAACGCGGATATATCTTGTCCCCATCTGCGGTACCAAGAACTGAATGTATGTTGACTCTCGCTAGAGTCAAATATAACTCATCAATCATTCGACCAAAAATAAATGAAATAGTTGAACTAGAATCAATTAAAAATTTCATAGGATGACCACAAATAGAAATAATACCTTATATTAGATTCATGTTGACGTCCACATCTAGCTCAGCAATAACCTGAACACGTTCCCTGGCCTGAGGTCTTAACTGAACTGAGGATGAAGAAGTTTGTCCCCGACTCTATTTCGGACAATCGTTCTTAAGATTCCCCATCAATCCACACTCAAAACATGGTCCAACTGATCTACTGCCTGCTGACGAAGCATGTGTATTAATAGGCCTCGGTGTATAACCCTGACTAACTCGACCTCTGTCTTTGCCACCTGTCCCGTGACTGTGACTATGACTGTGACTAAGATGGCGTTTGTATACGCTGAAATAAAACTATATGATATCATGATGTAGATTGCGACTGAGACTGCAACCGTACCTGCGGAGTAGAACTCTTAGCTGAAGAATGAGAAGATCTCTCAACAAACCTCGGAACAGGTAGAGGAAAAGTAATAGCTCCCGTAGGACCTGGGGTAGATGATACTGACACAAAGCCCCCCCACTCTTGCGCCTACTTCCTTCCTTTTTTCCTTCCTACTTTGTCATTCCTAACCATTGTCATAACCCTAACCTGTTTCCACAATACCTCTTCGTCGCCTTTCCTTATCACTGTGAAAGAATTCATCAATTTCAAATCGTTGACACTACAATAGAACTACTTTCTCTCAAACCTAGTTTAAGTTCTTAAATTTTGCTAACCTTTGGCATGTTTTTCGGCCCAAGTACTGTCAATAAGTAATTAAACTTCATTGCATACTTAGTTACTCGCATATTTCCCTACTCAAGGTAATCAAACTTAAGTTTCTTCTCTAAAACCATAGTCTTAGTAAAATACTCTCGTCTGAATGCCACAAGAAACTCAGAAAATGTCTCGTAAGCTGGTCGTGTCTCGAGTATAGTTCTCCACCACATCAAGGCATCTGACTTGAGATAGTAAGTTGATAAACTGACCTTCATGTTCTTCGGAGTATTAAGCAGCATGTGGATCTTCTCGTGATTTAAAGTCCACTCATTAGTCTTTTTCAAGTTAAAACCACCATAAAACCTCAGTGGACTATTCTTTCTGAATTCACTACGCAACTTGTCTTCCCTAATCGATTCGGCAACTGTTGACTTGTCCACTGGAACAATTGGTGGTACAATCCTCGGCTCTACTCTCAATTGAGCTATCGAAGTAGCTGCTCTTCCTGAATTGCATGATCAGTCTAAACTACTAGAGTTGCTAACATGCCACCCTGAACCCTCATTTATGAAAGTGTATCGTCTCTGTCCACTTACGAAACGACTCAGAATCCACGTACCGAGGATCCATAGGGTCTCCACCCTGTCCACTTATGATTCTACAAAACAATTTGCATATAACCATGAATTAGTCATTGTATATCAATTGATATAATGGTATACAAACATAACGTCAATATAATGTATCCCCAACTAATCGCACTTAATCATGCTTTGGTTTTCAACCAAAGTTTATCCTCAAGTTGAGCCAAACTTTGGCTCTGATACCAAGTCTGTCAGGATCCGTCTCAATAAGCCCTGACTTAAATTAATTACCTTAATTAGGCACCTTAACCGTACATTTAACTTTAAACCTTCGAAATGACTCTTAACTAAATTCTTATACCGCTCCCAAATATAAATAAAAATTGTTATTTAAACCTCAGTTCTCATCTTGTTCAATTGGAGCAAATTAGGGAATCATATGGAATGTTTTCCATATTTTTATAATTTCAGCAGCACCTCCTCTAATTATCGACTGCCGGTACCCAAAACCTAATAGACAGAAGAATGGGGTGAGGCCTAAAAGGACTCACAACTCCCCGCAGTTCATAATATGATATCAATATGAAATTGTAAATTGAACTGCAACTTATAAACCTTAATTACAAATCTCAACCTCAAACAAAAACTAATACCATTTCAAAACCTCAAATAATATAAAAAGTAAACCATTTAAGTCTCAAACCTATTTCAGCCAAATTGATGAACTTCTCATATTGTTTCTCAAGTGATTCACATCCAAAACTCACCCTGAAAATCCAAAACAAAATAATATAAACAATAATTACATTTAAACGGAAAAGAGCTCCTTAGTAGAATTCCTCTACCTTCCTTTTTCCCTTTCAATCCTCCTTAGCCTTAGAACCTGACAAAGCCATTTCGAAAACACCAAACAACAGTGTGCATAAAATAAACAGTGTCAGATAAGTAAACATCTACCTTGCTTCGTACAATAGGTAATAACAAGAGATAATATGAGTATTGCATGATAAATAAAATGCTTAAAATAAATATACAACATGAATCCTCATTTCTTGTTCTAAGCTCATAACAAACAGGCCATTTCATTATGAACCTAGAACGGTACTATGAGTTCAATGCATGCTACCCTAGGGTCGACATTACCCACCTTAAACGCTTGTAGTATGTCTAGTCTAGGGTGGAGCACCTCACACTCTTACAATCAAAGCAGGGGCAACTCTATCCAGATACCATGAATGCATGATCAAGAGTTTCACTCCCTCACCGTGCAAAATATAAACCATATTACATTAAAAAGAAAAAATAGTGTTTACATACTATCAAACCAAAGTAAGTTGGTTAATCGAGTCCTCTCACGTTCCCCCGATTCCCTTGTTCAAAAATCTTATTAAATCACAAAAATCCATAATTTATGAGTCTCGGCTCAATTGTACTATTTTTCAATAGTTTTTTATAATTTTTGAGTAATGTCGGTGCTTAAGCCCATTAAAATCCCGAGAACTCTTTTAAATAGCCCAAATATTTCTCGAGACCGCAATTCCACAATTTGATTCCCAATTACAATATTTTTATCATTAATTTAACTAAAAAACCAATTTATATGATTTTTGAAATCCAACTTAGTGTTTAAAGCTCAATCGGTCTACGTTTTACGAGGCAAAACCTTGGGTAAAAGTTTCGTGAAAATCCAAACTTCTCCGTACCTTCCATAGAAATCCCAAAATCACCCTTTATTTGGTCGAAATCCGGTTTTTCTGAATTTTTTACTATTTTCCAGGGTTTTTATTTTTATTTTGTAAATTAAAACATTTTTTTAAAAGGAATGGGCTTGATCCCTTTAGTCGGAATACCGAGCCGAACCGGGTTCGGCTCGGTTTAGGGGATCATCCCCTTCACCTCACCACTGCCATTGAAACGAAACAGAGGCTTCCCCTGTTTCGTTTCGATGGCTTCACCACCATCATTCCTACTGGTCTCTCGGAGCAAGGGTCTCTTGATTCCCTCTCTCCTTTATCATCTTCTTCCTTGCCTCGCCTCATTTCCCTCATCAAAACCAACTGTCTTACTATGTCGTTGTTGTGTGTCTTGCAACTGTTGTTACTGTTTTTTTGTAGTTTAAATAACCTTCACTCTTGTCTCTAACTCACACAACAACGATTAAAACTTCTTTAAGTCGAATCAACATCAATTTGGACAATGCATTATCAACCACAGTGCAATTGATTTCACATTCCTTATTTGATTCACAACCAAATCGAATATACAAATTCAATGCTCACCTTGATCGATGCACACACCACAGCCTCAACTTCTCTCTATCTCAAAATAGATAAACAAACCAGAGATGATGAAGAGGGAGAGATCAACACAGTGAGAATGGGAGAGGATCAAACCAGAGAGAGATGAAAACGAAAAAGATGAGAGGAGACGAGATGGTGACAGTTGAACAGTGAAGACGATACCCCTTTTCGATTTCGTTTGTAAACCAAAGCGTAGCCTAATTACCCTAATACCCTTTACAACTTATCCTTTTCAATGTAAGCCAACTACCTCTTTATGTAATTTACCATTTTTTCAATTTTTTCCATGTTTATCCTTATTTTTATGTCCAAATTAAACACCGAAAAATACCTTAATTTCGCCAAAAACTGAAGGAAATATCAACGCGCTCCGAAACACTTAGACTACGTATCTAAACACTAATTTAAATCATATTTCGCGACGAATAGAGTATAATACATACAATATGCGCACAACAAATAAAAATACAAATTTATCTTATGAACTTCGGTCCGTCACGATTTGCGTGGGTCCCACCTCGAATTCCTAAAAATTAAATCAAATTCAAAAATCGCGAATTAGTCGCCTATTCTAGTATAGGAAATCCTCGGATTTCACAACATCTTATAGCATGATTCTTTTTCAGCAAAGTTGTTATTGTTATGCTTTCATATACTTATTGTACAATTAGGAATGTGGATATATGTCTCTCAATGTTATTGTCTACTTTCTTATACTCACTGTCCTTTTTATAATGATGAGTGTTGACCCATCGAGTAGCAGACCAGGCAAATAGAAGATTGGCGACTACCTCTGAGCCATTGGAGCGATGTTACCTCTTATATTGTAGGTTTTGATTTTTGTTGTAATACTTACATATATTTCTTATATACTTTTGGGGTTGTATATTATGGGTTGTGAGATAGTTACTCGACCAGACAAATGTTGATATATTGTTATCATCGTTTCGTTATATATATGCATGTGATCATTGTTTCCTAGTTTTCCACATACTTAGGATTTATATAATTGGCTTTCGCTAATTCATTGAGACTTCTGCTAAATAAGATTAATTTATAGAAACTTTAATTAACTTTAAAATGCTAAACAGTACAAAGATGATTTTAATGCTTGTTTGAAAAGTAGTTAATTAGGAGATAAGATTGGAAAGGCTAACTAATACGTTGTTAAGTCATATTGGCATATTCACTTCATGATCTTAAGTCGAATTAGCCACATTGGATTGACTGATCTGCATGGTGTTCACTTATCGGATTAACTAGTTCACTGAACTATCTAATACCCAATACAGGTTACTAAAGTAAACCATCATTTTTTGTGGTACTAATTAGTCCCAATGTTTGGGCTTCAAACATTACCATACTACCCCTCCCTCCCTCTTCAACCAAATTGTAAGAGACGAATTGTGAGAGACGGTCGATTTCGATGGTGTGAGGAGACTAACACTAAACAGAGCTTTCTCAATCAAATCAATTTTTTCAGTTTGGCCTTTCTCCTCATCTCCTCTCTTTATCTCACCTCTCTCAACTTGAATTCAAAACCAAAAGTCTCAACTGTCTCTTTTAAATTACACATACAACACACGCAATCACTTATACACCACAGTTCCTAAACCAAAATTTTGAGTTTCCACCATTAACTCACCTTGAATCGTCACCAACAAAATCACCCAATTCAATCACCTTGAATCATCACCAATAAAATCACTCAATTCAGTCACCACAGAGAGAAAGATATATATATATATATATATATATGAGAACGGTGAAGAGGAAATGATGAACCAAAAGACAGTAAAAGGTAGTTATGATGAAAACGGCCTCACGATGTAGGAACTCGGATATGGAGAAGCCACGGTTAGGGTTTTTTATTTAGAAATGTAAAATTAAATGGAGGGACACTTTAGTAAATTTACCTATTGCGACCACATTTAATCCCACCCTTAATACTCTCAACCGAATAAAATACCCAAAATGGACTAATACCTAAACTCACGTGTTAATCTCAGTGCAAACTAATCCCATGATCTTGGGTCTCCCAAAAATGTGAACTGAACATACCTTATGTGGTAAAAGTTAGGGCTTCATGACGGGATTAAGCCGGGCGATGCCCTAATTTGTGAAGGGGTCATCACAATGTCTATCGAACCCCAAGGATCAGATTCGCTAAACCGAGAAGTCCCTGTTGGCGAGGTTTTTCCCACCAAACGTTTCAAGGTCAAAAGTCGTGGACAGAAGTTAGGCTTCCGACTAATGTCTCTCGAGAAAAAACCTATAATGAGGCAAGTCTTACGCTAACTCCTTCTCGTACCTATTGGACTCACGGAGAAAAGCTTCACACGTAGACACTAATAAGATACATACCACACGACAATTCCTGGATTTTCATCTACGGGTTGTCAAGATCAGTGTCATGCCCCCATCGACCATACACAGACACACGCGAAAATGGAGTGTAAGCAAACCCAAAATTGATGCAATTTATATCATAAACGATGGAAAATTTGACAAGAATTTAAATAAATTCTAAAAGAGTTTCTTGTTGGTTTACTTACCTCAAACAAATTTAAACACCCACCGAAACGTCTCGCTCACCCTTTGAAGTGTACAACCAACACCCAACTGTAGTCTCCTAAATTCCTGGTGTCTAAATTTACTATTTTAAATATTTTAGAGTCAGATTAATTGGGTTTATAATGTGAAACCAAAAATAAATATTTTTAGTCCAAATATTTAGTGGCGGCATGCTTTACGGGTTACACACCTGGTGCAAAAAGCCCCAAAATTTTTCAAAATTCGATTTCATCCTCTTTTTCCAATTTCCTATATTTTCCCAAATTTTCTGGATTTTTCCATAATCTTTATCTATTTTTCTTATTATTTTGGTAATTTATTTCTTTTTAAGTTGTATTTAATTTAATTTGTATAAATTTTGTATGCGTTAATACCTAAAAAACACAAACTATTGGATTTTTTTGCAAATCTAAAACAAACTTTGATATTTTCAAATATATCACAAACTTTACTTTTTTTTTGCAAATCTACCACAAATCATATAATTGCTTCAATCTTGCGATCCACTTACCATATTTTAATTGATTCAAAAAAGGGATCGCATGCTTTCTCAACTTAATCTAGACTATAGATGAAGAAATTTTTGAATATGTTTCATGATTTTGAAATTAAGATAGTGCGTGGTCGAACAATGGTTGTGCGACCACGGATCCAATGAATAAAACAAAATTCGATGTTTGTTAACAAAATGTGAAAAAATTGAGCTCACATATACATAGTTATATCTCTAAGCAAATGAAAAAATAAGAGAACAATTGAAGGCATGGTATGATGAACACGGAATTGTGACGGCCCGGTTCTCTAAACCAGGTATTGCTAGGCCTAATCCCGTCATTAAGCCTTAATATCACTCCACATAGGACTTAACAACGTATAAGTCAGCCTTTTGTCTCTTTCACATCGTTATACATGTTCAACAAATGTATTATACATTTCTCGTAATCATAATTCTCAAAATTAATTAAAACTTTTTAATCTTATCAGCGGAAGACTTAATAAAATTCACATAAGCATTTATAATAACACCAACTGTGGAAACCACGTTAATAGATGATCACATGAAACCAACAAAGCAATACATGCATTAGTAGGAAAGTCTAGTCTATCAACCCAATATACGACCCAAAATTACATAAAAAGACATAAGTAATGCATACATAAATGATCACCTATAAAAGTAGCAAGAACCACTCGCTGACGGCACGAAGCTAATCGTCGATCTTTTCTTTCTCTGGTCTGCTACTCAAAGTATTTGCACCCACCGTCATAAAAAAGACGATGACGGTGGGTACAGTAAAGTAGAAAGTAAAACCTGAAGGCTATTTATCCACATTTCCAAGATATACAAAGAATGGTAACTGAATGCATGCAATAGCTATTAAGAAAGACAAGCTGAAAGAAAAGTATGCAAAAACAATCTGCACCCACCGTCATAAAAAAGACGATGACAGTGGGTACAGTAAAGTAGAAAGTAAAACATGAAGGCTATTTATCCACATTTCCAAGATATACAAAGAATGGTAACTGAACACATGCAATAGTTATTAAGAGAGACAAGCTGAAAGAAAAGTATGCAAAAACAGTTGCCAAGCTTCTACAATGAATAATAAACTGATAAAACATGCAAATCTAGGTTTAGGTCAGTCGACATCCCCAAGGACTCTAACCCCATGTGTCGCGCTAATAACATCAGCTGTGTGGAATACCGACACCCCATGGACTCTAACCCCGTGAGCCGCGCATTTCATAAAACGGAACTATATCAGTTGTGTGGAGTGTCGGTAATTCCAGGGACTCTAACCCCAGGTATCATGTAACTCATAAGGTTAAGGCACCAACATAGGTGGGTTCTTCAGGTCATGCCTATCGAAATGTTCATGTTTGTAGATTGTACAAACAAATATCATACAACAAGTATAATGAAATAAGTATGTGCATGTACCAATAAGAGAGTCAAACAAATCATAGCATGCTATTTCAAGGACAATTCAATAGCTCATAAATCAAAAACACCAAAGGATTCCAATCATAGAACGAATTCAAAACAAAGAATGTCATGCGACGAATCAATACAGAATGATTATTGCCAAAGAAACCATAGACACGAAAACATATACAAGGCATGGTATTAGGAATATAAAACCAATAGTAAAATAGTTCAAATGATGAATATCAACTCATTAATCGAATGAAAGGGAAATAATTGCCTCAACATGTTTACTTACATAGCACGCAAAGTTCCTAGGCTAATTCGGTCTCCCGACATCCCATAACGCGTACCCGAGCTCACGAAACTCTACTCTAAGTTTCTGAGGTCAATTAGGTTGCTTTAGGACTTGTACAAGCTATTAGAATTGGTTTAAATGGTTGTACATTCTAATTTTTAAAATCATCCCCATTAATAATTTAGTTATGTCCAAATCTAATTTACTAAAATAAAGATAGTTTTGGTGAAACAACTTGTGAGTTGTTTTCAAATACCAAAACGTTAAAATTACGTGTTGAAGTACATAGAGACGTTTATAGAGCTATGTCTTAGCTTTACAGAACTATAAGGTTTTTGTAATTTCATTAAGAATCAAATGAGATATGAAACTTCTACCACAATGGCTCAAAACAATTTTAGTTTTTTACCAGCAACTTTATAAAATTCATTTCTCCTAAACCATAGCTTGAAAACTCATGGTTTTTTTACTGATGTTTACTAACATATCCTAAAACATCATACTAAAAGATGAGCTTAATTTAACAAGAAATGATAGAGTTATGCTCAAACCAGTAGGACATTTACAAAATTGTGACTCAGGAATTTCAGATAGTTGCAAGAGATTTTAAGACATAAAAACATTCAAATTTCAAAACCATTCAGTAGGTAAAAGTTGTTCCACTTTGCATTAGCTTTCAAATACACTAGGATGGGTCCATTTCAATTTGAAATGAGGAAGTTATGACCATAATACATATGCTTGTTCATAATACAACATGCGTAATTTCAATCTTGGTCTTACAACTTCAAAAATTCTTAACTTTATGAAAATAAATCCAAATCCGGAACTTCTTAATTGTAGAATTAGTGAAACTTCACAAGGAATCCAAATATGAAATTAGATTTTGAAAACAAAGTCATTTGCCTATTTTAATTTCTGAAAAACCAAAACCTATAATTTGTACCAAAACTTTGTTAAATAGTTATGTAGATTGGTTTACCTAGTGGTGTGACTTCCTTAGCTTGATCATCATCTTCTCAATTCTCTGAATTTTCACCACATATGGTGGTTCTACAACTCCACAACTCTCTCACTTTCTTGATAAAAATGAATGTAATTTGCATGAAAAACTCATTCCATCCTTTATATATACATGAGAGTGAATTTGTAGGCCTTGATCAATATGTGTACACTCTTCTCTAGCTTAATCTAATGGTTTATAATGTTACCCCACAATCCATTATCCATCCACTTATTCATCCTTGATGACACACATGTGAACACAAGTTGCCTAGTGATGAAATCCACATGTATCTCGAGGTACATTAATGGATATTGTTTTATTTTTCTAACTTAAGTTACATTAATATCAATTCAATTATAGCCACATCAAATTAGCTATTTAAGCCACACTAACTTAAATTAAAACTTACTACATCACTTTTTACTGTAATCCCACATCGACACGCATCTTTAGGCGTGTCTCTGCTCACGTATCGATGCTTATACATAACAAACTATTCAAAACAAATGAAAAAATCCGGGTATAGTGTACACACATACATTACACTAGGTATCCATCACTCAAAATTAATATATTTATCGGTTCTCATGCCGAAGTGGGACCGTGTACCATCTATTGGGTCACGTCGCAGGTCGGTAACCCTAATTAGAGGCTAATTTCGATTAGTAAATTTTAGGCCATTACAAGTATGCAACTTGTTGGAGTCTTATTCTTGTGGGTTTTTATGTATCATGAGAGATGTTGAAACCAAAATATGGATTGTGATATATTTGAAAAATCTCAAAGTTTGTTCTAGATTTGCAAAAAAATTAATAGTTTGTGTTTTTTTGGTTATTAACCCATTTTTTATATAATGGGGTTGGGCCCCTCAACCAGGTCAGGCCAACTGGCCCGACCCAGGGGATTTGCACACACGCATAACGTGCGTGCAAAGCCTCCCGGGCTTCCGTTTTGCAGAGATGAATTGTATATCTGCAATTCGTCTCTACAACTCAACAACAACAACAACAACAACAACCACCACCATTAAACCCATATTAACATCTAACAACTCCAATTCATGCACAATTTCATTGAAAGCCTCGATAACCCAAAATTTTATTAGGAATTCATTTATTTTGATAATTTTGAATTAATTCGGCCAAATCGGGGATCAATCAAATGGGAAGAAATTCTTTTTATCAATGAAAATCACATTCTTGAAGGCTTTCCTCAAAATCCCAATGCTTAGAAACATTTTGTAGCAACGTTTTGAGCAAATGAATTGAAGAGACTTACCTAAATCTAGATCCCCTTCAACCTTCCTTGAATTAGTGCTCAATCACTTTCCTTGAAACCAAAGTCTAGCTTTTCTATGTCTCTTGCTCTTAATCTTCCTCTCTAGTTATGTTAGAAGCAAAGAAAAAGCTCCAGATTTTTTTGAGTACGCTAAAGAAATCAAGGCTAAGTCCCATCTTATATAGGTTCCTTACTAACGCTTCTTAGCCTCTTGTCTAATCCAAGTTGTACATCTCAAGACACATCTAAGGCCTCTATTGAATCCATCCATGCACCCCTTAGTTCCCACTAAATGCCTTATGATTCTATTAAATGTTCATCTTTAGGCTTCGTATTAAATCCATCAAAGCCCCATCAACCACCAGTACCAACACCTAAGATTCCCTAGCTATGGTGATCTTCATGCCCATTAAGAGCCTCAATTTAATTAATTGACAACTTAGCTTTATAAGTACTTTAGGCTCTTATATTTTAATTAGCTTAGTTTATGGGATCAATTGATATTTTGCACTCCATCATCCAACTAAACTACCCACTACCCCGCGCCCCGCGCCTATGCGCATCACAAGGCACGCCTATGGTTCTCATCTATTTATTCATTTATTTATTTTAATTAATACAACAATAACATAGCCTCAGTCCTAAATTAATTGGGGTCGGCTACATGGATCAAACTTTCTCATTGTGTTCGATTAAGTGCAATTGATGGTGAGCTTTCTTGACCATTCAAATAACTCATAATTAATGCATCACATGTTAACTTTGATCTACCCCTACCTCATCGAATTTATACCGTTGCTATTAAATCAAGTTTTCTAGTAGGGGTATTTGTAGGTCATCTTTGCAGGTGAACGAACCACCGCAACAGCTGTGAAATTCGAGAATTTCATAAACTTGATTAGGTGACTAATTAAGTATTGTTTTCAAATTTAATTTGAGATTTAAATATCCGAGGTGGGACTCATGTATTACGGGTCAGAGATCATAAATTAAATAATATTTTTTATGTCGCGTAACTAATTGGTGTAGTATACTCTATTCGTCGAGAATTAGGGTCGAAATAAGGTGTAAACATGGTGTTCGAGTGTTTCAGAGCACGTTCGGTTGTTTTCTCAATTTTAGTCGAATTATTCGGGGTTAAATCGGGATTAAAAATTGAAGTTAAACAAGAGATAATCATGAAATTAAATTAGAAAATGACAAATGACCAATAGGGGCAGTGAGGTGTTGTAAGTTGTGGTTGATATGGTAAGGTCAAATGAGTAAATCGCCACCTTAAACCCATTTCAATCTAATGTGAAAAATGAGATGGGTTTTGGGTTTAAAACCCACCTCATCGTTGTTCACTCATCTTCCTCTTCATTTTGTCTTCCTCCCCACCGTGCTCTCCTCTTGATTTCTTCACAACCAGTCTCGCCTCTCCTACTCTCTAGGTATCCTCTCCCTCATGGTCTGTCCACTCTAGCCTCCCACTGTGCTCTCTTCTCTTGGTGTCTTCTTTCTCGCTCTCGGCTAGGGAACACGCTGAAGAGGAGAAGTGGATCAAACCACTGTTTGAGGTAAGATTGTAATTCGAATCTTATATTTGTTAACCAATTCAATGGGTTTGATTGTTTTTTTCGATTAGCAAATGAGTTGGTTTGATTAAGAGGGAGGTTTTGGGATGAAGGTGACGGTGATGAACTGGGACGGTGATGAGCGGGGGTGGATCAACTCACAAGTCAAAGGCGAGTTTTTGGAATTAAGGTGCGATTTGGTTATTGTTTGTCCCAGTGGATGAGAGGATTGGTGAGGAGTTTATTGATGAAGATGAACTGTTGTGTGTGAATATTTCAATTTCTTCTTGTTGGATTTTAATTAAAAAGGGTATCAAGAAGTTGAAGGTGATGATGGAATTATGGTTTTCTTTGTTGTTGAATGTTTTTATGTTGTGCAGTCTTAGTTTCATGTCAAGTTGGGATATGGTTTTGAGGGATCAAACGTTGGATTTTCGTCGAACTTACACATTGGTTTTGATGTTTATATATCAAATTAGGTCCTTTAGAATCAGATTGAGGTTTTGAAATGTTTTCGTAGGTCTATTGAAGTTGAATTGGCCGCTTAAAAACAAGTTTTGTAAAAAAAAAAAAAATAGTACTGCAGTCTAGTTTTTTAACCAACTTTGAGATCGTTTTCGGACAATCAAACAGAGGTTTTAATGCCGGATTTTTATGGAATGTGATGTATATATACCAAGTTTGATCCCCGAGAATCAGATTTGCATTCGGAGGTGGTTTGGTAGTGTTTTGAAGGCCGGAAAGGAGGCAAAAAAAATCTGGACTGCACTGTTATTTCCTAAAACTGTTTTGAGTAGGCATGTTGAGACATCGATTTGAGACATCAAATTGGGTCCAATTAAGTTGCAATTAGGTTCGTTTGAATCTTAGTATAACTTACTTTGATGATCAATAACGATTGTGGCCATTGGAATTTGTTTGATCAATGAAAAACAAAGTAGAACATGGCATGTTAGTATGGTTCTAAACTATCCTTTTATGACAGTTGCGAGTTAACAACTTTGCGTAATGATTTAAATGGGTATTTGTTATCCAAATGAACTAAGGTTGGATTTTTTAGAATCCCTATATATCCTATTTTGAATAGAACTTAAGTTCGGACCTTTGTACAACTTTTAAGTTGGTGAAAAATAGTCGTTAAAATGGCCAAAACAAATGAACTAAATTATTTAGTTAATGAAATGAATTTATGATCTAATAGAGGTGAATGAAATTGTTAGTGATACAATGAGTTAAATTGAGACTCTAATTGAGAGATCAAAAACATAGAAATGAGTTCTAAAAAGAGGTGTTAGAGTTATTGAGTGGTTTGAACTCCGTTATGAGATTGAAAAGGGGTTTTAATCTCATTGTAAGTTGTAATATCAAATTTAAGTATTCAAGTCGAGTTGTAGCTCTTAAAATGTGAATTCGTGATTTAATAGGACTTATTGGAGTACGTGAAAGCCAGGGAAACGTTGTGTGAGGCATCGTAACCAACTTTGAGTTGGTTTGGTTGTAAGTAAACCCTACAGTGGTTTTTACTATTTATGAAATTTATCTTTGTACCTGCATTTGTGTTTAGTCTGCATTGCATTTCGCATTTTTCTTGGTCATGCATACATGACATCTGGATAGAGTTGCCCCTGCTTCGGTCGTAAGAGTGTGAGGTGCTCCATTCCAGACTAGGCGTACTGCAGGCGTCTAAGGCGGGTAATGTCGACTCCGGGGCAGCATGCATTGAATTCATAGGATTGTTCTAGGTTCATCGTGAGTGGGCCCACTTGTTATGAGCTTAGAACAGGAAATAAGGGATCCACGTTGTTACATAAATTTGTTGTTATTTGGAAATGCAATTACATGTTTCTATGCATTCAAACTAACATTTGCAGGAGTACAAAGCAATGTAGGAGTTTACTTTCCTGACATTTTCGAGTTGTTTTTTATGATGTCAAATTCTCGGTGAAGATAAGAAAAAATGGACAAGACTCGAAGACCGTCGTGAATGTTTTAAATTCTTAAAGTTTAATTTTCTTATTGTAATCCTTTTATATATATTGTTTTGGGCTTTGGGGGTAAGTGTAGGACGTGAAATACTCTCGAAAAGGTTATGAGAATATCCTAAATTAGTTTTAAGCAAGTTACGAAGTTTATATTCTAGTTTGGTGTATTCGAAATTGTAAAGTTGTAACTAATGCATCGGAGACTCTAAGATAGTTTAAAATTTTCAATTTAATATATATTGTGAACTGCGGGGAGTTGTGAGTCCTTCTAGGCTTCTCCCCATTATGTTGTCTATTAGGTGAATTTTCCGGCAGACCACTTTTACGAGAGGTGCTTCCGAGTTTTTTATAAAATATGGACAATACTCAATATGATTTCTTAATTTGCTCCAGTTGAACTAATAATGAATTGAGGTCTATCGAGGATATAAATTTAGTTTTGGAACGATATTAAGTATTAAAATGAAAAGTATTTTGAGGTGCAAAGTTAATTGTGTTGTTTAGTTGCCCAATTAAGGTAATTAGGCTAAATCAGGACTTAGTAGACGGGTCCTAACAACCGCATTTTCCTAATCTTTGTATCAATTGGTGCTACTCTTACTTGTCTTAGAATTTTTATATTTTTTATTCTATGTTTACGAGTTTTACCACATACGCTTAAGCATCTTCATTTCTGCTACGTTCATTTTTTGTAATTGTTGTTGTTTTACTGCTCAACGTTCACTTTTATAGAGCATAGCTGGCCTAATTGCGGTCTTAGAAAATTTTCCTTTTAACTTATTATGAACATTTCGATCATAAATCACCCATGGTGCACTCTTCCATTTCTTCCATCCAGCTTGAATTTTATGTGTTACATCATTCTCAATATTATCATCATTTTGTATGATTGATCATAGGTATCTAAAGCGAGTTCACCCATGGTGAATTAATCATCACCTTAATTTTTGAGCTCCAGTAACATTGTGACACAATGTGGAACGGAAGGGAGTAATAAATAACAGGTGCTGCTTCACTAGAAAATAGAAATTAAATTAGCAATTGATATTTAAAAAAAAAAAAAAAAATTGAAATGCTCATGAGAATGGCCTATCACCAACCAATGTCAGTGCAAGTGAAGATATGAAACTCAGAAACATCTCAAAATAATAAGGAAAAACTAAATTGAAATACATCTCATGCAGATGCAGTACAAAAAAATCCTAGTTACTTGCTGAGCTATCTCAGTTAATAATCTTGTAATTTTTGCCACAACTTACCTCAATTATTTAGGTTTTAACAATAAGCAAACTTTCCCAAGGGTACGTAAGCAAGCATAGAGAGATTAATAATCAAGAGTAGTATAAATAGAGTACTTGAACAACGAAGGATGAACAAAGTATCTAAAAAACCAATGTCACTGCACTCATAATCATTCCAAAGAGATTAATAATCAAGATTAATTATCTTACTTGGCCTCTTTATGTACCAATCATATATGGTCATGGATATTGCCCATTCAATATAACAAACAACAAATTAAAGTAATAGTGGAATACATTTTCTTTTGAGTACTATAATGTACAGAATCAATACTGCAATTCTGGATTATCTTTATCTTGGCTGTTTAATTAATGGCTGTGAGCGGGAGTCTGGAGTCTCTCAAGGACTGTGCATCATAAGACCCTAATAGATGCTTTACATCTCCATTGGGTAACTTGATCGACTTCGACTCCCAGAATGTCTTCAGTAGCTCCTCGAAAGAAGGAGTTCTTAGTTCTTCGATGGAGGCCAGGCTTGGTGGATTGAAAGATCGTCTTCTGGGTGTTGAACAGGACGGTTCATCCACCTGAACCATTGATAAAGGAAACAAAGAATAAAGAATGAGTCGGAAAAGTAGGAGCAACTGTCAGTTCTTTCCTCATACGACTCGATGAAAACTCTAAATAGCATTACCATGTATTCCTTCTCTAGACATTTGCCTGCGTTGTCTGTGATTTCCACAATCTTATGATAGTGACCACTCTTCAGTTCTCTCAGATCATTGCGGCAGGGATCAATCATGGAATCAATATTTCCACGCGCCTCGTGATCCAGTCTCAATGAATCTATTTCATGAAATAAAAAGGAAAAGTCTCAATGAATCTACAGTGTTTTATTTGGATAAAGATCTTTACAATTTGAAACCAGCGTGGATTGATGGAAGCAACAATTAAAAAACCTACATTCAATGGAGCATAAAAGACTTTTGTTTGCCTCATCCAGAACTTCTAGAGATGACGAAGCAGCAGAAGACAATCGGGCACGTATCATTTGGTTCGCTTCCATCCCATCCCTATCAAAGAAATGAAGGATCAAACAATGCTCAAGCGCCTCAGAGAATAGCAATGATGTTAGTAGAACTATCAGATATGAGATTACCTGACGATGGAATCTACGGATGTGACATTACACTTTTCCAAATTCAACAGAGAGGTTTGGGCATTTCTCCATTGCTGTGCACCCATCTTTGCCTTCGTCATACTGCAATTTGCATGTAAAAGTTCAGATTATGTTATTAAGTAAAATCAAACGAAAAAGGCGGACTTGTGCCATTGTAACTTGAGGTGTGAATCATACCAGTGCTTAAGGCTTTCATCTAGATCACTTCTTCCAATTTCTATTGCGGCAGTATCTTCACAAAAATGTGATTCAGTCTTTTCCATGTAAATTTTCCAATCGTTCTTAACAGTGCTAGTAAAATCTTGCATGGTTGACATTTCTTGGCGTAGCTGCCCGGTTCTGCTCATAGAACTCTCTCTAAGTCCATCAACTGCTGTTTGGACCTGAAAGCACAAAAGAAGTTCAGTGTGGCACAATAATAATACACATAAACATCTCAGACTGCGTTGGTATTTCTCCTAAGCTGAAATCTTTCACATTTTATGGATGTGAATCGTGTGATTATAAAGACTGCAAGGAGTTACTCTCTGCATTTCGTCAAGCTGTCAAGTTGAGGTTGCCCTATAAAGTTTAGTAATTTGTCTCAATGTAAGATCCAACTCGAGTTTATCTGCATAAGTTACTTCATCAGCATCATATGCATGGGGCTCAAAATTTCCTTCATCGCATAAATGTAGTTACTTCAGCAGCTTATATGACAAAGATGGCAATGGGACATATGAGCTAGCCATTACCGGTTGTTTGGTAAAATGAATATTCATGAGTTCATTAAAGGGACAAACCCTGAAGAACTAGTAATTTATGAAAAAAAAAAAATTAGGCGCTGGCTAGTGCAAAATCTACAAAAAGCAAACTAATGAAAGAAAACAATTTGACAAAGACTTGAATCTGGGAGAGGCACTATGGTTTCAATGTACTTTTGATCAAAAGTACAAACAATGAAACTTAAAAGATGTTGTTTCTAGTTGTTGCTGGTACCACTTGATGTGTTGGTGCAATCAGTGAAGTCATGGTAAAATTTCACGTACTTTGGTTCAGATGGTTCACAAGATGTATTTAATTCATGGCCAACTGGAAGCATAGAGCAACTGCTACTTTTGTGGATAATTTTAATTTGCTAAAGCAACTAAAAATGTGTGTACCATAAATGCTGATATTTTTCCTATGATAAACAGATTATAGTTTTCAAAAGAGGCAATTATTGCAGACAATCACAAAGCATAATGTTAGTAAAATGGTTGCAAAAGCTTAAAAGGAGTTATGATACAAACCAGCTTTTTCTTTCGAGAATTTGAGCTTGCTAGCAGCTCTGCCACTTTTTCCAAGATTTGCTTTTCTTCATTGGCGGCACACTCCTACATTTAAAAGAAAAACATTAAAATGTTAATTCAAGATAAGCCAAAGAAAAGCATATTCTCTTCATTGAAGATAGAACCACCTCATATTTCTTTTCAAGGTCGGTCAATTTCTTGTCATGGACGCTTTGTGCTTCCTCCACAATTTCAGATAGCTTGAAAGCGTGGACATCTACAGTTTTGAAGAAGTTCACAGTAATTTTAGAAATAGACCGAGCGGTTTCCACTGCTCTGAAGTGTCCCTGTAATCAGTGTTGTAACAAGAATACTGTGAATATTAAATCCTCAAATCAAAATTCAAGTGATTTACTAACAAAACGATTCCTGATATCCTACCTTGCGTTGCTGTTGGGCATATGCAGCCAGCTTCTCTCCTTGCTTAGAAAGATTGCCTTGAAGTTCATTAAGGATAATATCAGCATCTGAAGCAATTCCTTTTAAAAGCTGTCTCATGGCAAATATATACATATAAATATTAAGACTGGTTTAAACCCAACGCTTACAAGTTGAAAAAGCTTGCATTGAGAATAAAACATAATAAACCCATAGGCAATACAAAAAATTAGAAGTACAGTCCATAAATGTTTAAAACTGTAATGACAAACCACTTTTATAGACACAACTTTAAAACATATCAATAGGAGAGTTTCCTGTAAAATATAAATCCACATGGAATTCAAATCTATAAACCTCACATCAAATTATAAAATTAATTTAAGGTTGAGGAGAAAGGCACAAAGGAAAAAAATACAAACTCAATCAAATAAATTTTTTATAAGAAAAAAACAGACTTTTCTTGTCCCCTTTGGAACTCGAACCCCCGCCCCTTGCAACAATACCACATAACAAACCATTGGGCCACCCAATTGGTAGGTAACAATCAAATAATTAGATAAATGATACATGTTAATATGTATATATCCAACAACTGAGCATAGAGAAAACTCTATTTCATTAATTTCAGTTATTGTTTACATCATATCTACACAATTACATTTCTAAGTAGCCAGCCACTCATGAACCAAAAGATTGCATCCTTCGTTCCTATACATGAAGTTGCAATCAGTTTTGACAAATAATTAGAGCAGGTTGCACATAATTTCAATCTAAACTATCTTTAATTGAATGGGATAGACTTTTCAACTTGAACCCAATTGTGACCAACCCATCTATATTGCACCAAGTTTTTGTGTATGGGCCTGATTTCGAATTTTCACCTTTTTAAATGAAATATTAGTATACATTTGATAAATTTAAATGTGTAAATACTCAGCTACTTAAAGCCTCTTCTGCTAGGAATGCCTCGACCATTTGTCGAACAATTAATATTTGTCCCGGCTCCAATAGAAACTGAGATGAGGTTGACAACATAACCCCTAAAAGAGAGCTTATTAAAGCTGAAATTCCCAGAAAATTCACTCCAAAATGGAATTTATGCACTTGCAAATATATTCGATAAATGGAGATTCTATAATAGGTTTCTCAGAACCACTACTTAAATACCTGATAACTTTCGAATGCTTTCATTTTACTTCTACCTAAGAAAACTATCAGATAGGGAACTCATTCAAGAGAATACTAGCATGTGAAACTCAAGTCTAATTTGGATATTTTAATTTTACTTGAAGAAAGCTATGCCATCGAATTAAAGTTTTAAACTCCTACAGCAATAGTGGGATAGAGATGGACAGAACCATTCTTGAAAAGTAACTCACCTCTTCAAGTGCAGAACAGTGCTTATAAACTTCAGAATTCAAATGTCTAAAACTTGACTGAGAATTGCCATCGAATACTGGCATGTGAAACTCAAGTCTAATTTGGATATATTAATTTTACTTAAAGAAAGCTATGTCATCGAATTAAAGTTTTAAACTCCTACGGCAATAGTGGGAAAGAGATGAACCGAACCATTCTTGAAAAGTAACTCACCTCTTCAAGTGCAGAAGAGTGCTTATAAACTTCAGAATTCAAATGTCTAAAACTTGACTGAGAATTGCCATCAAGCTCCCCAGCAAAGTCATCCAGATTTCTAATCCCAGAACTGTATGTGAATTTCAACTTCTCTATGCGCCCTCTAAGTTCTTCAGTAGCCTAAAGGAGAGATAAAAATAATCAATTACAATTTCAGATGGAAAATTCTATTTGATAAATTAATATCTAACATTTTCGTTTTTTCACTGATTATATTATACCTCTGCTTTTGTGGAAACAAAGGATTGCATGTCTTCCTCCATGTCTTTCAGTTGTTGCTCCTGCTGCATCACTGAAATAGCAACAGTCTTATGCAAGGCCTCAAGTTGCTGATTCAATAGAGTCTGGAATTTATGGACGAGAGTTCTGTTCCCATCTTCTATTTTATCCTTGCGCTCTAAATAATAACAAATCGAGAATTCTTTAAGCTATATGGTATAGAAACTAATGTGTTAGGATCACTAATATTCACATTTAATGATGCAGACACAAACCGATTTTAGCAAATAAACCAAATACATCTGATGCTGCATTCTCTAGCTCTGATCGAAGCTCAAATGCTCTCTCAACAAGTGCTTTCTCTGAATGGTCAACAAAAATATTATTAAGCAAGTTCCAAAGCCAACAGAATCATTAGATACTACAGAGAGATACTCGTCCAAATTATACTAAAGTAAAGATGAATGCGACATAAGTGAACTTTCAATAATGTGTTGAGTAATTAGCAATCCATCATTAATTATGAGCTCTTTTTTGTTAGCTCATTTGCAAGAGGCAATGAGGGAGAGATTGGTGAATTTTCAAACAATTATTTGAAAGGTTTCATCATCTACTTTTCCTTTTCTTTAGGATAGCAAAGGATGAAGATCGGAACCCATGATTCCATATATTTCTTGCCTTGCATTGAGTTCAGATACATTTGATTAAATAAGAAGCACAAAGAGAATAAACATCATAAAACCCAAATGTGCACTCCTTTCTTTTACCAGCACAAAAGTTCTTTGGAAAAAAAAGCAGCAACCCAATTACTTGTAGACATCAAGAATGTAACAGCATTTTGCTTACCAGATCTAAGGAGATTAGATATCAAGAATTCCTTTTCTTTAATAGTTGCGTTTGCTTGTCGATATCTTTCTTCCAGATCAAACAGTACTTGTTCAGTGTTCTCAAGTTTTTTCTGCTCTTGTAGCAAAAAATGGTGCATTTATTACACTGGATTGTATATATAAAATATAAACATGACATGTCAATAATTCATCATGTAACACTATGTCACCTGAGTCTTTTCAAGCTTTTCACTTAGCTCGGCAGTCAACAGTAGCTGAGCATTGTACAGTTCTTGTAGTCCCATTAGTTGCTGTTATCAAGAATAACAGAAAGGTTAAGCCTTTGATGATATAAAATAAAAGTGATTGATAAATCTGTATCTGTTCAACCAGGAGAGGATTTGCTGAAGTTGGGAGTGTGAAGTTGGTACACTCTACCAATAGCAAAGCGCCACGTGGACAATGTAAATGTGATTTTACACTTTTGCCCTCCCCACTTTTACTCTTTTGTACATGTGGCACTTTGCTATTGGTATAGTGTACCAACTTCACACTCCCTCAACTTTAGCAAATCCTCTCCCCTGTTCAACCACAACAAAAGCAGCAGCAACAACAACAACAACAACAACAACATAGCCTCAGTCCCAAATTAATTGGGGTCGGATACAAGGATCAAACTCTTCCTTTGTAGAACATTATGTGCACTACATAGCCGGTCCCAAGTCTGGATAAAGGAGGAGGATGCTGACGCCCATTTTTCAAACCGGAAAATGGAAAAATAACTTGAAACTTGTAAGAAATGTAAATACCTTGTCCTTAGATTCAAAATCAAGCTCCATTCTTTCAATTTTCTCAGCCATGGCCTGATAATCAAAGTTGAGATGTCTTACGAAATATAGACTTCTTTTTTTGCAAACTTACAAAATATAGACTTAGCAAAGGGAATAATAAGTAATATCTCAATCAAATGGGATGAGGCAAACCTTCTTTTCAGCTTCTTCTTGAAGATAACGATCTCGTGGGATATAGATGCCGTTTTTCTCCCTTGCAGCATAAACCTCTGATAAGATTTAAGAATTCAGTTTCAATTTTGAATCTTTTGATAGATAGTTACTGTGAAGAGCCTATTTGCACCAGTATCGTTTTATACTGAAAATAATCATTGGAGAAAAGGTAGGTATGAGGAAGAGGCAGAGAATTAATCAAGATCCTGAACTAGGAAGGAAGCAGTTAAATCACCTTGCTTAAGTCTGTCAATTTCACCATACAAATCCTTGATAAGGGCAGACTTCATCATCTTCTGATTGATCTGAGAATTGTAGGAAGAGATTGGATAAGTTACGATAGTATCCTGGGAAGGTAGATTGGCATGCTAATAAGAACAACATAGCAACCCAGATATATATATATATATATATATATATATATATATATATATATATATATGTATGTATGTATGTATGTATGTATATATATTAATAAAACATCACTGACCTCTGGCTTATTTTTGATATTTTTAGCTCGATGGGCATAGTCAAGAGTGTTGAGTGTCTCTTCCAAACAGTGAATGGAAGGTGATATGGTGGCAATTATACAAGTTTTTGTTTTACCTCCCAAAGAGTCCCTTAGTAGCCTTGTCAATTTGCTGTCCCTATTGTCCAAAAATAAAACCTTGGTTTTCGCCATACTTCCTATTTTGATCTGGTATGCAGAACAAATTGTAAATTAAAATCAGTGCCATACCTATATGGGATGTGACCAGAGTGCTCAACAAGAGCATTGATGACACGACCAAGGGTGAGCAAGCTTTTATTTATCTCTCCAGCTTCCCTCGCTCTTCCCTGAAACAGAAATAAGTTTCATCCAAACATAGAATGAAGATTTTATGACAAGGCATGCATGAAGGAGCTCTAGTTTTCTAGACAAAGATAATTAGTTGTAACAAAATGATAAAGACATTGTTCAATATCCAGCAAAGAACCACTCCTATACAAACCTCTCTTGCACCGGAGCGTGAAATATTTTCTGAACCAGCCAAGTCAACAAGGTTAAGCTTTCCACATTTGATCATCTCCTCTCCCTCAGGTGTGCATTCCTTAATGTGAATTGTAATAGAAAATATTGAGTGTGAACGACTACTTTGCTTGTTTAATAGAGTTTCTGCAGTACGCCTCTTGGCGGATCCTTTCTCCAGTATTTTGTATATTTCACTAGCAGTGGTGACTATTTCTTCTTCAAGCCCCCTCACAAACACACCTCCTTTTCCATCTTCCATCAAGGCAATTGGTTTCTTTGACTTGTCATCAATGAATTTTGAGCATTCTTCTGGGGCCAACAGATCGGTTATCTCTTCATTATAGAGTTCTAGGAAGGTAACTTTCATGTTGTACTCGGCACATTGAGATTCAAGTATATCAAAAATTTGCCGAACAGCTCTAGGGATAACACCAGCATCAATTGGGAATTCTCCATTCTAAACAGGTCCAAGAAACCAGATAGAAGAACACAATCAATCAACAGAATTACAAAAGACTGCAAAATGTTAGATCAACTCGTGCATACACGAAATATTATCGTGATGCGGGTACCTTTGTTTTTCTGCTCCCACCTTCCATTGTGTAAGTCTTCCCCGTGCCCGTCTGACCATATGCAAAAATGGTGCAGTTGTAGCCCTCAAGAACTTCATTTACAATGGGAGAGACAGCTTGATCAAACAAATCCTTCTGTTGAGATGTAGGACCGAAAACCTATACACAATTTTTCATGGTCATAATCCATTCAACAATGAAACCAAAAAAAGGGTACAAACTAGTCCAAACCAAACAAAAACAACAGCTCGAAACCTTATCAAATCCAAAGGTTCTATCAATTTGTTTATTGGCTATGTTCTGCACGGCGGAAACCTCTCGTCTGTTTTCATTGCACGAGATCACCACAGGTGTATTTACCCTCATCTCATCATCACTCAAAGGCCTAAAAAACACGAAGAACAACGCCATTGCACAAAACTCAGAGAACTCTCTGGGATATATATAAATTAAAAGATGAAGTAATTTAAGTAGAGAGACTTCTCACCTGCAACGCAGAATAACCTGAACATTGACGCCTTTATCTTTATCATGCTTGCTACTTGAATTCCCATCTCCAGGCCGCAGATCCCTTGCAGGTTTATCGCTCGACCTCGGAGTATGAGACGGCGAAACAGGTACCAATCCCCCTCTCCGCGAAGATTGCGAAGATTCCATCACTTCCACTAGAAAAACGTACAAAGATCAGACCTTCGAACAAACCAATCCACAAATCCAATAACCTAAAACCTCGAAATCTCCAGATCGAACCCAAATGCGGGATGAATCAAGATTTAAAAAAGCAGCATAAATCCGATCATGAAAGTGAATCGAGAACATTGCACAGGTACAATAAACAATTAAAAATAATAATTAAGGGATCGAACCTGCAAACAAATGGCGAAATTTTACCACGCCGGCAACGAGAGAGTCCAAAATTAGAAGATTATCAATCGAACGAATCTCTCAATGTACAAGATTTCAGAATCGGCGAGTAGTTGAACTACAGTATAAGAAGAGGAAGAGTGAAAAAAAAGGAGCAAATAGTGGGTCAGAGAGAACGTTTTGAATTTATAGGTGATCGTTGCATCTCCAATTGTAACATGGATTTAGACCATGAATTTATGTCACTTTATGAGTGTGAAAAATATGTATATCATATGTGGCACTAGATAGACATTCACCTCTTAAAATGATCTCTAATAGTAATATGAATTTAGACTATAAATTAATGAGTTGACACTTTTATTTTTAATTTTTATAATATTAATAAAGATTTAAAAAAATAAAAACTTTAAGAGAATTAATAATGCTACAGTGGCAGTCTACTATAATGTGTAGAAGTAGATATTGTAGTAGACACTCTCCATTTTGATTTCATGTTACATAGGATGGATATTATGAATCTATGGTCCCATTAGATATCAAATCTATGGTCCCATTAGATATCATTTTTTGGATTGAATGTGAATTGTATCCTAGGTAGATTCATTTCTACCCCAATCCATAGTAAATGAGATACTTTTAACCGGGTTAAAACAGAAGTGGACAGCTGCGATCAGTGCGAGTGCAGTTGCACTGTATCGTCATTTTTTCGACCGTTAGAAAATCGACCAAAATACATAACATACTCTATTGATTCTATATGATGTATGTGTATTCATGTGTTATCCCATCGTTTTCAATCTTTTTTTTGAAAATCAAAATAAATCGTAAAATCTTCGATTCAAGCCCTTCGATGCTCCATAATTTACGGACTTTGCCCTGCAAGTCAAGTGTGAGTGCGACTTCTTATTTATTTTATTTTATTTTTTTTCGACTTTATTTGAGAGCTATAATATGTTTGCTTCAATTTAAGAGATGATCTAATGATCTACCAAAATAAAAAATAAAATAAAAATGATCTGATATGATTGTTTAAGAAAAGTCAGACTGCAGGCATTGGGCTAATAGGCCTAATATTTATTGGAAGCAGCTAAAACAAACTCACTTATTGCTAAACGGATCCCAATTCAAATTTTTTTTATGTCATTCCAGTTTTGCCCCCTCGATCCCTGCCCTCCCCACTGCCCGAATCAAACGATTTTATGACTAAATCACTACATTCTTCTTGTTTCACCTATTTTCACCATTTTATCGTTCGATTTTCTGGATTTTTTTAAAGTTTTTTGTGTATTTGTTGTGTTGTTGTCGGTAGTGTTTAGGGCTTTGGATTTGGGCTCCAATCTCGACTTTTAAGATGGAAATATGGATGGATTTGAGAATAATAAGGCATTTACAACAAACCACCCACTTTTGTTTCGTTTTCATGAATTTTCTAGGCAATTTCAAAAAAAAAAAATTCATTCATATCGTATGCGGATTTATAAAGAGGTATCAGTCAACTCCCACCGAATCCTCTTTACATGTCTCGTCCGACTCCCATCGAGAGCTTTGAAAAGGTCTCGACGGGAGGCGACTAAGACCACTCTTTATCTTTGAAGAGGTTTCGATCTCGATGGGAGTCGGTCGACACCTTAGATGTCTCGGCCTTGTGTAACCGAAACATGTATGTGACAATTCCTCATTTCTAAGCACCAATGAGACCATATCTCACATTGTTCGACGAAAAAAACACTCATATGACACCTCCGACCTAGTATAAGTGTTTTACAATGGCCAAATCTGAGAAGTGGAGTGGGTTGAGGGGTGATGGAGCGAAGACGAGGGAGATGAGGTTTGAAAGGGTATTTATGGAAGAAAAGAATGGGGGTATGTTTAGCAATTAAAACTCAAATTTGAGGTACGCTTCAATAATGAGGTATGTTTAGCAAGTGGAGTTTGTTTAGCTGCTTCTTATTTATTTGATTTCTTAAATTAGATGCAACGATTGGTTTTGGCCAACTAAGTTTTTTTCTTTTTAAAAAAAAACTTAAATAAGCGATTACAAGCTCACAAGTAGGGTTGCAAGTGAGTGCGTGAGTGGGTGGATGGGTGGGGCAGGGATCTATTCTAGCAAATTCTATACGGGGAGAACTTTTTTGCCCTACACCCTACGCCCCCATCAATTTTGTAAGAACGTCTATTTTGCTTTTCACTCTTGATCATTTTGCCACTTAACTACTTTCTTTTTTTTGAAAATTATTTTTCTCAAATTGAAGGATTAATTTAACTTTGTTTTTTATATTGTTACATAGATCAAGTTACGAATTATCATACTTAATTAAATATATAAAATTAGTATGACAAATATATTTCAATGGTATTATAAATATAATTTTATATATTTTTATGGTACAATATACGCAGTAAAATTGATTTAATGGTAAAAATGAGTTTTATGGTCAGAGATCTTGAGTTTCGTTCTATACATTATATATGTTCTTTTATAAAAAATTACATAACTTTTAGTATAAACATAAAAAAGAAAGATTTTATGCAAGGAGGGAGTTGAAGCGGGGAATCATCGTTGGCGCGGATCGAAGAATCCCTACGGGCCAAGAATAATCCATGGCGGTACAAGATTTTGCCCTGCGCTGTCTTTCGGGGAGCAAAAAAGAAGAATTTTTTACCAACCAAGGTGGGCCCCGCAAGGCAGATGACTACCCACCCAACTTGTAAACCTAATCATGAGGAAAAAACTTCTCTTAGAAAACATCTTAGTCCCAATTACAACCTCACAAAAAGCAATTACAAATTTACAAACCTATGTTATGGGACAGATCCAAACGAAGATAGTAGACCCAGAACCAAGTTCCATCACAATAAACCAGTGAACCTAGTTGATCCGATAAGTCAGTATAACTATAACGATCTATACAAACCTAAATATGGAGCTCACAAATATTATTGCGTCTCTTGGTCTCCAAAAGCCCTCTTACGAACAACCCTCACAGCCACCTTCATCTTCCTAAAAAAAACCGAGGGTAGATCAAAAGAATGAGATTCGGCAATAGACTCCAGATCTATTGTTCCTCTTCCTTTAGCTTCTCCAGTTTCTTCCTTGTTATGTGAGATGGACACTAGATATGAGTGAAGGTCGGCGAAACACAGGCCAATCAGCAAACAGACTTTAATTACCACTGCATTATACTTTATATGAGTTTTCAAACAGTTCTCCACATCCAACGCACAAAAACACTAGATCTAGATCTCTCGGATCTAGGAAGAACAAAAAAGAGAAGGAGAAGAAAGAAAAGGGATAGCAATGAGGGAAAACAGAAAAAGTTAGGGGCTACCGACAATGCTCGCGGCCGTCGGAGTGAGCTTCGGCATCGTCGGAGCCCCACAAGACGGGATGTTGAAAGACGACTAGTAAGAAAAGAAAACCCTAGGTGGAGAGCCGTGAAAAAGATTTACCAGTTCTATATTATAGAAATCACGAAAAATTGGCCGGCCAAATTTAAAGATAAAATGGCAGAATAAAAGTTTTAAAACTCAGATAAAGTATAATGTAGTGGTAATTGCTATTTGAACTTATGAAAAAAAATAAAAATAAAATAATAATAATAATAATAATAATAATAATAATAATAATGTGTTTCAATTACATCATGTTAGATAGATCATTAATTAGTTTTTGTCAGATGTATCATAAACAAAAAGATTGTGTTTCATATACATTACACATTGAAATTAAATGTATTATACGACCAACAATGAGAAAGATTTGATACAAGCTAGTGAAAAGTAACTCAGAAAATATAATGAATAACGACTAAACCATAAAAAAGAATGGGGTAAATTGATTGTGAGATACTTTGCTGTATTCTCACACAATGTGATCTGCTCACTCTCAAATGGAGGAATGACAAACAATTTATCATATTGTTCTCATTTATGGTTGATTAACAAGGTAGCATATTTGAATAGCTAGTTGCTTTCACTTTACCAAATGTTTTAGTAATGTTATCTAAATTAATTTCTCGAGTTGTGATACAATTGAACAATATTTGTTTTTGATACACATCAGGAAAACAGTTTGTGATACATAGATTGTGAGACCTCTAACAAATTTGTGATATATACTAATTAATCATTTGGGTGGCCTAATGATTTTGCATGGGGTTTGGAGTAAGAGGTCCTGAGTTCGAACTCTAGTGAGGGTAAGTTATTTATTTCTTATCAAAAAAACAAAAAAAAAATTGTTATATTTAGTATATTAAGTTATTAACCGTAGCAGGCTTTAAATTAATTAATTTTTTATAGGAAGTTAACATTAATTAAGGAGCAGTACTAAAAGATATAACCAGATCTTTCAAAAAAAGAAAGAAAAAAAAAAAGAAAGATATAACCGGTGGGATCAAAGCACATGCTATTAAAGTTAGAATCTCAAAAGGGAAGCTACTTCAAATTTAGCTTTTTTTCATTTAGCACAAGTCAACAAGGCAAATTGCATGTATGGGCTTTTACCCCCTTTCTACTACACACTTCTCGTTGGCGTGAGTAAAATATATGCATCAAGCAATGCGACTATATATAAGTGTGCACCAATCAACTTGGATTAAATATTAAATAGGTACCTTGGAAAAAAAAATAATTAAATAGGTACACTAAACTTTCATTCAATAGTAAAAATATTTGCATTCAACCTCAATCAACTAGATTACATTAGTTTTCTTCACTTCGCAATTAGTAAGAGATAAGTGTTGGAACTTGAGACAAAATCTCAAATGGGTTTGAATACCCACATTGGCCACACACATACACACATATATACATACTAGTTCTCTTAAGTGCTACGCACCAACGAACCCGCTCGCTACGCTCGCGTGAGTATAATAATATTTTATTATATAATTATATATATTATACACTAACACAAACTTTCAATCAATTGGTCTAATAAGCTTATGGTATTTTTTGTTGATCAATAAGACTCATTTTCGGGAAGAGAGAGAATGAGTTGTAGTGGATGTTTTGGTTTTGAAAGCTCATTAAAGAAGGGCAGAGAAGAGGTCTAAAAGAAATCAGAATATGGGCTATTTAATAGGAAGAAATCGGAATATGGGTAAATCATCTATTTAATAGGTAATTGAAAAAGTAATTAAAGGGTGATTAAAGGGTAAAATAGATAATTCAAATGACGAAGGAATCTTTTGCTATTCGTGCTTTTAATATATAGGTAGATATATATTGTTTGATCGATGTTAATTAACCAATTACCTATTAAATGGGCGATTATCTATTAAATAGCCCATTATTTTCTATTTAATAGGTAATTGGTTAAGTTAAAAGTGAAATAAACTATTAAAAAAATCGATTATTAAATAAGTAATTAAAGGTTAAAAAAGGTAATTCAAGTGACGAATGAATCTTTCGTCATTCGTGCTTTTAATATATAGATAGATATTGTTTGATCGGTGTTAATTAACCAATTACCTATTAAATAGCCCATTTTTTTCTATTTAATAGGTAGTTGGTTGAGTTAAAAGTGAAATAAACTATTAAAAAGAAAATCGATTATTAAATAAGTAATTAAAGGTTAAAAAAGGTAATTCAAGTGACGAATGAATCTTTTGTCATTCGTGCTTTTAATATATAGGTAGATATACTACACTACAAAAAAATGCATCGATTAGCGACGGGAGTTAGTAACGGATTTGCGAGGGGAGTTTTGGTTGACCTATTGACCAAATTAGCGACGGGGTTAGCGACGGCCCCCCATTGCTAATTGTTGGGCGGGAAGATTCCCGCTCAATGGGGAATTTCTTCGCCCACATGGCAGTGGAGCCCACACACTCTCTCTCTCTCCCACCACCAAACCCTAATCTTCCCCATTCATAAACTCTTCACTCTCCCCCACCTCTCGCCATCTCCCTCTCCCTGTCCCTCTCGATCAAGTGAACCACCAAGTTCTCTCCGGTGGAGTCGGTCGCTGCGTTCGGCAACTCCTCGCCGGTGGAGTCGATCGCCGCAGTCGACGCTGTGTGCGATGGGGAGTTGTCCGAACGGGCCTTCGTAGGTGTTGACTCCATCGACGTCGTCACCGCCTCGCCACTGCCTCTCCCGCTTCAGCAGCATCCTCCCCGCCCTCTCCCTCTCCTCCTCCGCCGCCTCCTGCTCCTGCTCCTCTCCTCCTCCACCTTCTGCTCCTCTCCCTCTCCTCCTCCGCCGCCTATCCCTCGCCTCCTCCGCCGCCCCTTCCTCGCCTCCATCATCAATATTTTCATTTTAAAAATAATATTTAAAAAAAACAATTTTTTTTTCAATTTGTCAGAATATAGCTACGGGATTTAGCGACAGGGTCCCATCGCTATCCCGTCGCAATTTCTGACATCTGTCACTATACTAAAATAGCGACGACCAGATTAGCGACGGGAGTTCCCGTCGCTATTTCCGTCGCTAACACGGTATAGCGACGGGAAATACCAGATTAGCGATGTGCTAGTTATCATAACGTGTTCTGCACGTGCGGTGCACGTGCTTTGCACATGTTTAGAGAATTTTTTCGATTAAGATTAAGCTAAATAAATGTTTAAATAAATAAAAATAAAATCAATTAATTATCCATACAACATGAAAATTAGCAATCGATTTTTTGAAAAACTTTTATAGTTCAACTAATACCAAGCGAAAGACACGCTACATCTAGTACATCCATTTGAAAAAATAAATAACAATCCTATAATATGAAGTTAAAATGATATTTACAAGGTTGAACAAATATTATAACATAAGATTAAAATAAATATACTTCATAAATGTAATATTTACAAATTGTTTTCCTTTAGTACTTGTTCAGACATGGATAACACAATTAGTTTATTGAAATGAGTTGCAACAAAGTTGAGAGGCAAATTGCTTTTATACTAAATTGAGCATGCAACTTATTACTAAAAATACTGAATTCTGCATAGCATTCAAGCATATCTTAACATGTTTAAAATCAACTTATTACAAAATAATGTTTTCAGCTGGATCATAAAAAATAATTAAAAGGCGAAAACAACGAAGGAAAACAATTGGTCCTTTGTAGACAAAATGCTTGTCTGTCTACATAGTTTATATGAAGCAAAAAGAAAGCTTCATTTCAATGTATTTGATCTATATTCCTGTTGTTTGTCCTCAAATTGACAAAAAGCTAAACATGACTCTAAAATGAACAAAGAAATATACCAACAACCAGTTGATCCAAGTGGTAAGGGACTTGGTCCCCTTAAGTAAGGTCTAGAGCTCGAGTCTTGTTAATGGAAAAAAGGAGTTGAAACGGCCGCCCCATATGAGACCCAATCATGCCCAAACGTGGTTTAGTCGGTGCAGTTGACGTCGGACACTACGTGGGAAACCAAAAAAAAAATAACAAAGATCACTTAATTACATTGACTTTTATTTAATTTTAAATAACTTACTTGATATAGCATAGCAGTAGTATTTTTTTACGTGTTTTATTTTGTTATGCAGAGGTTAAGAAATATGTGTATTCATTTGTCATGCAGAGATAAAACAATGTTAGGTATTAGCTGCGTGTAGTAAAATGACTGCGAAATCTTGAGTGCAAAATTTTATAGTGTAATGCTTGCGAAGAGGGCTTGGTCACCAACATCCTCATAAGACATTTTTCTCATTTAAATACATGAGTCCCCTCTTGCTTTACCTCCAGTTTTACAAGGAATCTTGCAATAACACACAAACACACTCTGCAACTTATTTTATTTTATTTTTTGAGTTGACATATTATTGATGCTCCTTATCCAACTAAGCTAACTCGGCTATTGAACACTCTCATCTCTTGAAACACTAAGCTAACTCGTCAATGTATTGAACACTCTCATCTCTTGAGAAATTCATTATGTAATCAATCAATTTCACAATAACAACAACAAAAACACCAATAAAAGAATGAGCGCGCACACACACACACACACATATATATATATATATATTAATGGAAGACCTCGGGGTGCCACATGGCTTCCTCTCAACCTTCCTACTCGCCATGTCATCATTGTAATGCCACATCATCAAATCACCTCTAATATATATATATATATATATATATATATATTAAAGAAAGACCTTAGAGTGCCACATGACTTCCTCTCAACCTTCCTACTCGCCATATCATCATTGTAATGCCACATCATCAACTCAACTCTAATGGGAATAAAAGAAGACCTTGGGGTGTACATGTGGCATTTTCCATATAATAAATCATTTCAAACCTACTATATATTGTAATATCATATAGGAGTGTCCAATAGTTTTCACTTTTCACCCATAAGGTTGACATTCATATCCTACATTAGTTAGTATCATCACTTACTCAAATGCAAAATAGTTAGATAATAAATCAATACTATTCTATATACCGCACATAATTGCATAATCTAAGATGGTGAGTAACAAAAGTAATTGCGATGTAATAATTTTTGTTTCTAATTCAACAAGAGACCAAAAATTTTAACAGGAAATTACAGTAATAATTTGAACAGGCTAATTGTATACTCATTGAGGCATTTCATCAAACAGTTGATGTGTAATGTTTGTTTGTGATTCATATGTGCATATATCCGTGTATTGGGGGGCAACAACACTACATGGATGAACACAGCAGTGCTGATGACATGTATGGGAAACTTCAGAAAAAATAGGGGACCCGTTTCAGGGATCCTCAAAGGCTATGTAGGTCTCACCACCGCCATCTTCACAGACCTCTGCTGTGCTCTTTTCTCCAACAGCCCATCACGCTTCCTCATCATGCTCGCCATCGTCCTCGTCGTAGTCATCGCCGCTGTCGTCTTCCTCCGCGAAGTCCCTGAGACCACCACCACCGCCTCTACCTAGGACGTAACCGAGAGCCGCTACTTCAACATCTTCAACACATTGGCTATTATAATGAAGTTTTCAGGGCTTAGATTGTTTCGCCTTATAAAAATCAATTTTTTTGTTTTCTAATTTAATTTTTCTTTAATTTCGTAATTTCGAAATTAACAATTTTAACGGTTAATTTTGGTTATGTTAGTAATACCAATGGGTATTAGCTTCTGAATTAAAGAGTTACATAGCTTTGAAACAGTGCGTCAAATTCTATTTAAGTAGAATTGAAATTCTGAAGACTCACTTAATTTTTGAAATACATATTATTTGATAGAGAAACAAATCACAGTTTGGGTCGACTTTTGAAATTGGTGAACTCTATTTCGGAAGGGCATTCGGTTGTATCTTGAGGGCAGATCTTTGTGAAAAAATTCAATAATTAAATTAAGAGAAATTTATGTCTTATGACATTGTTTATGTGCAAGCCTCCTGTTCGATACTTTTATTAAATTTACTTGTTATTCAATTCTATTATTGATTGTTGTAGTTTCATTTTATTTATATCAATTGGTAAACATTATAGATTATTAGTGCGCCTCCTTGTGTGAGTTGTTTGTGGTTTTGTCAACATCTTTGGTCAGCCCACGGTTCGTCCGCATCTCCGTTTCTCTTCAGCCGCGTCCGTGATTAGCCACGCGTCCGTGTTCTCCACGCGAGCATCTACTTCTACGCGTCCCTGCATCCGTCTTGCTGCCGTGTTGCGCAGCCGAGCATTCTCCTTCAACGCGTCCCTGTGTCCGTGTTCAGGAGTACTGTTGTTGCTTCCCTTTCCCCACGTCCCCTGAAGTCCAAGCGTCCCTGCGTTCCTTCTTCCACGCTTTCTTGTAACTGCAAACCGTGAGCAGTACTGCTGTCTTGCATTGGCGGAACAAAAAAATTTAATTAGGGGGCGAACTTTATCTAAATTTATGGTCTATAGAAAATGTATCGAGCACAAGAGGGCAGGAGAGGAGTCGAGGGGCAAGAGAAGTGGTTGGGGACAGGATATTACAATAGGGTCCCGGAGCCGAGGGGGAGCGATCGCTCACCCTGCGCCCCCTCTAGTTCCGCCACTGCAATGTTGCTGTCATCTTGCTGCCGTGTTGCGCACATGTACCCGTGCGAAGTTGCCGTGTGCGCACAAACGCACATCTAGTTGTCTGAATTGCTTGAATCATAATGACAACAATAGAGGAGAGAAACGAGATATATCGACCAATCTTAACAACTCTTGATGGCTCTAACTATCCATTATGGTCGCGACATATCAAAAGTTTTTCATTAGCCGAAAGCTTTGACCCATTATAATGGGGGACATTGTCAAGCCAGAACAAAGTGAAAAAGAATCTAATACCAAATTTCTCGACCGTGTTGAAGATTGGGAGAGTAAAAATCACAAGATTATCACTTGGTTCAATAACACCACTTCTCCTTCTATTCATATTCAATTTGTTGAGTTTGATACTGCTAAATAATTAATCTGGGATTTTTTGTCTGATAGATATAAAGTTTATGGTTTTTCACAATATTATCAGTTGTTCACTAATCTTAACAATTTGAAAAAAGAACAGGGTCAGTCCATCAATGAATTCCTAGCCCTCATACGACCAATCTGGAATCAATTACAACAAGTAAAAATTACTTAGGACCATCTTCATCTCATTCGAATTCTTATGGCTCTCTGTTTAGAGTATGAATCAGTACGTGCAACATTGTTGCATCGTGATCCTTTGTCTTCTCTTGATGCAGCTGTCAAGGAAATCTTATTTGAAGAAACTAGGCTAGAATTGGTTAAACCTTCTTTCACTTCTTTAGAAGTTGTTCTTGCACTTACTCCATCACGATCGAAGTCTGGATCCTTATCTTGTAGGAATTGCAAAAGCACGGGACATGCATTTGCTAATTGTCATACTATTGAATGTAGGTACTGTCATGAACGTGGTCTCATATTGCCGAACTGTCCAACCCGTCCTCGTCTCAAGGGTGCTACAAAGTCTACATCTAAGACCGATTCTTCTGTTGTTGTTGTTGTTTCTGATAGATCTCATTCTTCTCCTACTATTCCTTTGAGTGAGTTAGAAACACTCCTCAAACAAGTGATATCCCTTAAAGCCAACGCCTTATCTGTTACCCTAGGTAAATCTTGGTTTCTTGATTTCGCATGTTGTAATATATGCTTCTCAGCCTCCTGTCATTTCTTCTAGCAAACACACTCAATCTCTTTCATATATTCATGCTGCAAATGGAAGTTGTATGTCTATTACTTATATAGGAATTGTCTCAACCCTTACCATTATTCTTCCTAACACTTATTGTGTCCCCGTTCTTGCCTTAAATTTGGTTTCAATTGGTCAATTATTCGATCTTGGCTTATCAGTTTCTTTTTCTCCTATTGGTTGTCAGGTATAGGATTTTCAGACGGGTCAGATTCTTGGAACAGGGAACAAAGTGAGATGATTATTTGAGCTCACATCGCTTTATTTGCCCATTTCTCAGAAATTATCTACTGTTGTTTCACCTTCTGTATATCAGTGGCATCTTCGTCTTGGTCATGCCTATGCCAGTAAACTTTGAACTCTTGTTTCTAGTGGGTTATTAGGTGTTTCAAAATTTCAGTCATTTGATTGTATGCATTGTCAATTGGCCAAATAGCCTACTTCATCTTTTAATCCTAGTCATTCTATTGCTGATACTCAATTTGGTTTAATTTATTTAGATATTTGTGGTCCTGCACCTACTTCTACTATGAATGGTTATCGCTATTTTATGTTATTTATTGATGATTATTTATGTTTCACTTGGATATAATTTCTAAGGCATAGGTCTAAAATATCATGTATATATTTTGACTTTGCTAAAATGATTAACACACAATTTTCATGTATAATCAAAATGTTTCGTACTAATAATGCTTTAGAATATCAAGATTATGTTCTTCTTGAATTTCTTAAGCAACAAGGTACTGTTATTCGACGTTCGTGTCCTTATACCTCTTAACAAAATGGTAGAGCTGAAAGGAAACATCGTCATATCTTGGATTCTATTCGTGCTCAACTTCTTTCAGCGTGTCCTGAAAAGTTTTGGGGTGAGGCTGCACTTACCTGTGTTTATACTAAAAATCGGCTTCCTACTCTGATTCTCCAAAACATCTCTCTCCTTGAATGATTATATGCTAAAGCACCTGATTATACTAATCTTAGAGTTTTTGGTAGTGCCTATTTTGTTCTTCTCAATCCCCTTGAGCACACCAAACTTGAACCACGTGCTCGTCTATGTTGTTTTCTTGGGTATGTCGTTGAACATAAAGGTTATTAGTGTTGGTATCCTTTCTCTCGACAATTACGAATCTCCACGTATGTCACTTTTTAGAAACTCACTATGTTTTCCACATTATCCAAGTTTGATACTTCCCTCTCTTGTTCTCGGCCTTTATTCACTAACTCGTATGTCGAGCTCTCTTCCTCGTCTGATGCAGGCACTTCAGTTGAGCTTAATAATTGCATTCCTACTCCATCGCCTGATTCTGAAGAATTTTCTCCTTCTCATGATCCTGATCCTCCTCCTTATCAGTCTGAAAGGATAACATAACCTCCTCCTTACCTTAAAATTATCATTATTTCTCTGCTAATTTCTTCCTTACATAAGCCTTCCTCATATCGGGAGGCTAATAATGACCCTAATTAGCAGCAAACAATGTCAAAAAAATTGAGCGCCTTAGAGAAGACACACACTTGGGAATTGGTTGATCTTCCTACATGCAAGATTATAAGATCAAGACGCATTTTAATGGTTCAATTAAGTGGTATAAAGCTCGTGTGGTTGCGAAAGGTTACACGCAGGAGTATGACATTGACTATGAAGAAATGTTTGCTCATGTGGCTCAGTTAACCTCTGTTCAGAGTTTGCTAGCTATTGCTGCTATCAAACACTGGTCTTTCTTTCAGATAGATGTTAAAAATGTCTTTCTCAATGGTGATCTTGAGGAAGAAGTCTATATGCACCCCCTTCCTGGGTATGCACACTTTTAAAATCAAGCATATCTTCTACAACGAACCTTGTACGGACTTAAACAAGCTCCTCGTGCTTGGTTTGCGAAGTTCAGTACCACCATTACCAGTTTTGGCTTCACATCAAGTCCTCATGACTCAGCCTTGTTTACTCGCCGCATTGATCGAGGCATTGTTCTTTTTCTACTCTATATTGATGACATAATTATCATTGGGGATGATTCCACTGGAATTTCCGAGCTTTAGGATTATCTCTGATGACACTTTGAGATGAAAAATTTGGGTCTCTTGAGTTAATTTCTGGGACTTGAAGTCACATAAACTTTCAATGGATATTAATTATCTCAGGCCAAATATGCATCCGATTTGATCTCTCTATCTGTGATTATTGATATTGTTATTGCATCCACTCCTTTGGATGTAAATGTAAAGTTGACTCCCTCTGACGGAACACTTCTTCCGGATCCTACTCCCTATTGACAACTTGTTGGTAGTTTGATTTATCTTACAATTAGTCGACCAAATATTGCACATGTCGCTCATATTGTGAGCCAATGGCAGCTCCTCGTATTGTTCACTTTACTGCTGTTCTTCATATTTTCAGATATGTGAAAGGAAGTTTTTTTCATGGTTTACATTTCTCTACTGCTTCCTCTCTCGTTTTATTTGGTTATTCAAATGTCGATTAGGCCGGTGATTAGATTGATCGTAGATCTACTACTAGTTATTATTTTTTCTTGGGTGACTCTTTAATATCATGGCGAAGTAAGAAACAAACAGTGGCTTCACATTCCAGTGCATAATCTAAATACTGAGCACTTGCTAATGCCACTTCTGAACTACTTTGGCTTCGTTGGTTACTTAAGGATATGGGAAATACTCATTCCTCTGCCACTTTTCTATATTGTGACAATCGAAGTGTAATTCAGATCGCTCATAATGATGTGTTTCATGAGCGCACGAAATACATTGAAAATGATTGTCACTTTGTTCGACAACATCTTCTTCGAGGTACACTTTAGCTTATCGAGTTTCTTCCATTGATAAGACGTCAGGCATTTTCACCAAAGCTCATCTTTTGAGACGATTTTAGAACTTGGTTAACCAACTCAATTTGGTATCTATAAACCCATCTTGAGTTTGAGAGAGGGTGTTACGATTTGTTAAGATAAGTTTGGTTACCATCACGATCACCACGATTGGTTTCTATCCTCAATGTGGTTAGGAGATCATAACTGATTTATTTTGGTCTTATCTTTTGGTGTATCTATGTATCTATAAATACATGTAAAGTTGTATCCACAAATACATTGAATGAAAAGACTTTCGTTCTTTATAAAATAACAACAATAACATCCTATTTTGGTGTCATTTTGAGGTAAGCTTTTCTATTTTTTATTTTATTTTTTAAATAGAGGCGATACTTCATTTATTTTTTTTTCTGATAAGAAAGAAATCACATTTTTCCCTCAAAAGGGTTGGAACACCAAACCTCTCACTCAATTATCCCACCCCATACTAGTGAGCCACCCATTGGTTGGTGGTAAAAGCTTTTCAAGTAAGCTTTTCTATGTTGGATCTCATTAATCATTGTCCTCCTCATATATGGAAATTAGAAACTTAATTATGAAAAATCAAGAATGGTATTTGCAATGAAAACAATGAACTCTGAGGGTGGAGATGTGACTGTAAAATACAAAAGAAATGATTTTTGAAAAAGAGGACAAAAAATGAAGGGGGTGTTGTCCCCAATGAAAAAGAGTGATACAGAGCAACCACGTGCCCTGTGGCCCCCCTTTTCCCTACTTTTTCTGCTCCCATCCCATTGCTTCTAAGCCCAAACAAATCAAAATTTTCTTCAAGTTACAGTCTTTCCTTTCATTGCACCGTATAACATAGAATTGGTTTTGTATACAATACAGTGTAGCTAGCACACCGTACGTAGTATGGTACCTAACTACAGCACGATCTACTCTTGCCAAGTGTCATAACGACCAGTCAATGAGAGAAGCACAACCTGCTGCAGATAACAAGTATGAGAAATCTGACCTAATAAATTGGTTGCTTTTTAACGAATCCAGGTGCGTGACCATGTGCGTTATGCTGGGGTTACCAGCATGAATTGCCGAAAAGTTTCGAACTCCAATTAGGTGGTTGCAAGTAATTTCAAGATAACAACCACGTATTGTCTTGGCGAAGTTGCAACGGGGCCGGGAAAACGGAGAATCCTTGCAACGGGTACGAGTATGAGGATGAAGAAAAAATATATCCGCGAAGAACTTCATGAAGAATCTCCATTGATAATTTTTGCGGGGATCTTCGCGGGTATTCCCATTGAAGAAAATCTACGGGGATCTTCATATATCAATTATATATATGTATATATGCATACCATATAATATATTATATAAAGGTGTATATATAGGGTACTACTGTCACACCCCCAATAGCATGACCCGAGTAGGCTGGGCTGGGCAGCGGTTAACCTAGCAAATGACCGAGTTCCGGAGGACTCGGGTGGTTCCATGAGGTTTGGTCGCGGACAACATGCGGGACAACGCATAGGCGTGAAGGAGGTCACACCTTGGCACGCGCCTAGGCACGGTGCCTAGGCGCATACGAGGTTATGCCTTGGCACGAGCCTTGACACAGGCATGGGCAAGCCTTGGTACATTCCTTGGCACGGGCACGGGCAAACCTTGGCACGGGCACGGGCAAACCTTGGCACATTCCTTGGGCAGAAGTTAGGTCGCGCCTTGGCAGGAGCAAGGCCGAACCTAGGCACAATCCTTGGGCAAAAGTTAGGTCGCGCCTTGGCACGAGCAAGGCCAAACCTAGGCACATTCCTTAGGCACGAGTTAGGTCGCGCCTTGGCACGAGCAAGGCCGAACCTAGGCAAGTTCCTTGGGCACGGGTAAGGCGATACCTTGGCGGATCCTTTGGCACGAGCAAGGTTATGCCTTGGCACGAGTAAGGCCGCGCCTTGGCATGAGCAAGGCCGCGCCTTGGCACGGGCAAGGCATACCTTGGCAAGGGTTGACAAATCTTGACTTGATCGTTGACCAAGTCAAAGTACGCTTGGTCTCATTTGTTGATGTTTCATATCGGAGCTGAGGAAACGGCTTAACATCTACTATAAGGAGAGGTGGTCTCTCCTAGGGCCTCCATGTATCTAGAAGACGATGCTAAGCTCTGGTGGAGAACCAGAGTAGACGATGATGCGACGACGGGTAGACCCAAGATCGTGGATTGGGAGGTGCTGAAGAGGGAATTGAAGGATCAATTCCTTCTTACCAATGCGGCTTGGCAAGCGCGGGAGGCCTTGCGCAAGCTCAAGCAGACTGGATCAGTCAGAGACTACGTTAAGGAGTTTTCATCTCACTTGTTGGACATCAAAAACATGTCAGAGGAGGATAAACTCTTTAACTTCACTACTAGATTGCAGTCATGGGCTCAATCCGAGCTAAGGAGGCAAGGGGTGAAAGACTTGCCTGGTGCGATTGCGGCAGCTGATAGTCTTGTGGACTTCAAGACTAGTTCTTCCACGAGCGAGGGGAAGAACAAGGAGAAGAAGCCGTTCAAGGATCACCACAAGAAGGGCGAGAAGAAGCCCTTCCCTCCTAAGCCAGTGAGCTCGAAACCAGCCCCGAAGACAGACTCAAAGCCCTCATCAAGTTCCTCAGGTAATGACTGTTTCATTTGCAATGGCCCTCACAGGGCACGAGACTGCCCAAAGAAGGAGAGAGTTTTGGCCCTAATTGCGGAAGATGACGACCAACCCCGGATGAACCCACTACAATTGTTGAATGTCATTCAACAAGACAAGACAAGTCCCTCAGAGGGACTGATGTACGTGGATGCGGAGGTGAATCAGAGACGAGTCTTGGCAATGGTGGATTCGAGAGCTACACACTCATTTGTGGCGGACCACATGGTGGAGAAGTTGGGACTGGACCTCGTTGAGAATTCCAGTCGAATGAAAGCCGTGAATTCGGAAGCAAAGCGGATTCAAGGTATGACATCTGATGTAAATCTTAAGGTTGGATCTTGGGAGGGAAAAATCAACCTCATGGCAGTTTCCTTGGATGATTTTGATGTCATCCTAGGGAATGACTTTCTATTGTTGGGGAACATTGCCTTGATGCCATTCTTGAGGGGACTGTTCGTGATGAACAAGTCCCGTCCTTGCTTAGTTCCTGCGGCTAACTTGATTTTAGGGAAGGAAAGTGCAAAGATGTCCCATCTTTCAGCCATTCAAGTGAAAGATGGACTAAGGAAGGGAGAACCGACATTCCTAGCTGTCTTGGTGGAGACTAAGGCAGGAACGACAGCAAGAGTCCCTGATGCGATTCTTGAGGTGTGGAGCAGCACTTCGGTGATGTGATGCTTGGTGGAGTTGCCTAAATAATTGCCCCCACAAAGGGTGATTGACCACGAGATTGAGCTAATCCCCAGCTCAAACCCCCAAAGACAGCCCCTTACGAATGGCTCCAAAGGAGTTGGAGGAGCGAGGAAACGATTGCGGGAGTTGTTGGATCTTTGGATTCATTCAGCCATCCAAGGCACCCTATGGAGCACCATTCCTGTTCCAGATGAAGCACGATGGGTCTCTCCGGATATGCGTGGACTACAGGGCGCTGAACAAGCTAACAGTGAAAAACAAGTACCCTATCCCGTTGGTGGCGGACTTGTTCGATCGGCTATCCGGCGCAGCCTACTTCACAAAGCTGGACTTGAGGTCGGGGTACTACCAAGTTCGAATTGCAGCTGGAGATGTCCCTAAGACGGCCATGGTGACTAGGTATGGATCATTCGAGTACTTAGTCATGCCATTTGGCTTGACGAATGCACCTGCTACATTCTGTAACTTAATGAACGATGTACTAAGGGAGTTCATCGATCGATTTGTTGTTGTTTACCTTGACGACATTGTGATTTACAGTCAGAACCTCCAAGATCATGTGGATCATTACAGATGGTTCTGACTACTTTGAGGGCTAACCATCTATATGTAAAGAGGGAAAAATGTGAGTTTGCTGCGCAAACGATCAGTTTCCTTGGTCATGTTGCAGGCCAGGGAAAATTACAGATGGACCCGGAGAAGGTGCGGGCGATCATGGAGTGGCCAAACCCCACGAAGGTCCCGAAGTTGCGGTCATTCCTGGGTTTGGCGAACTACTATCGGCGGTTCGTGGAGGGCTACTCAAGGAGAGTGGCACCGCTGACAGATCTGTTGAAAAAGGATCGAGCTTGGGCATGGACGGATCGATGCAACCAAGCTATGGCGGAGCTGAGGCAGGTCATTGCCTCTGAACCAATATTGGGATTACCCAATTTCGACCTACCTTTCGAGGTGCACACAGACGCATCAGACCGAGCATTGAGGGCGGTACTTGTCCATGAGGGACACCCCATTGCTTTCGAAAGTAGGAAGCTGAAGGAAGCGGAGCAGAGGTACCCGGCTCACGAGAAGGAAATGCTGGCGGTAATTCATGCTCTCCGCCTTTGGAGGAATTATCTGCTGGGAACCAGTTTTATGGTGCAGACGGACAATGCAGCGATCACCTACTTCATGAGTCAGAAAAAGATCAATCAGAAGCAGGCTAGGTGGCTGGATTTCCTAGCAGAGTTCGATGTGCATTTCGAACATAAGCCTGGAAGGCTTAACTCACTCCAAGACGCTCTTAGCTGCAAGGTGGTGGCTGAGATGGTGGCGAGAAGAATGAGGCCGGAAAACGAATTCTGCCTCGTATCAAGGAGGAGATGAGCAAAGACCCTGCTTGTACTAAGATGCTGAAGCTAGTAGCGGAGGGAGTCACTCGGAGGTTTTGGTGCGAAGATGGAGTCCTCTACGCTAAGGGAGGACGTCTATATGTTCTTAGTACTGGTGGACTAAGGAGACAACTTCTGAGGGAGACACATGATGCTCGGTGGGCTGGCCATCCGGGCATGGAGCGTACCTATGCCCTCTTATCACATTCGTTCTTCTGGCCTAAGATGGAGGAGGACGTAGATCAGTACGTGCGGACTTGTCTTGTGTGCCAACAAGACAAGACAGAGAGAAGGAAGGCACCAGGGTTCTTTGGAGCCTTTGCTTTACTATACCAGATAGACCCTTTCAGAGTATATCTATGGATTTTATCACTGGTCTTCCTAAAGTGCAGGGAATGACTAACGTGCTGGTGGTGGTGGAAAGATTCTCGAAGTATGCTACGTTCATAGCTGCTCCGAAGAATTGTGATGCGGATCGACTGCGGAGTTGTTCCCGAAGCATGTGGCGAAATATTGGGGGATTCCAGAGGATATCATCAGTGATCGAGACGCTCGGTTCACTGGAAGATTTTGGGTAGCCTTGTTCAATTTATTGGGCTCGGAGTTGAAGTTTTCCACAGCAAACCATCCCCAAAAGGATTGGCAGACGGAGAGGATCAATGCGTTGCTGGAGGACTACCTCAGACACTACATGAATGCAAGTCAGTCCAACTGGGTGGATTTACTTGATACGGCCCAATTCTGCTACAACCTTCTCAAAAGCTCAGCTACGGAGCTGAGTCCTTTCGAGGTGGTGACAGGACAACAACCGGGTACTCCACATGAGGTAGCCAAGTCAAAGTCGATGGGGTCGAGCCCAGCGGCTTATCGCTTTGCGCGGAGCTAGCAGGAGCTGAGGGAGGCAGCTCAAGACAGTTTGACCAAAGCTGTCCGAAGGATGAAGAAGTATGCTGACCAGCACATGAGGCCCTTGGAGTTCCAGGAAAGGGACCTAGTCTTGTTGAAGTTCACTCCTCAGATTTTGAAGAAGTTCAACAAGAAGGAGACGCACAAGGGTCTGGTACAGCGATATGAAGGACCATTCGAGGTGGTCAAGCGAGTTGGGAGGGTAGCTTATCGCCTAAAGCTACCAGAGAGGTTGAAGATACACCCTACATTTCATGTCAGTTATCTTAAACCTTTCCACTCAGATGAGGCAGATCCAGGGAGGAGCACAGCGAGGCGAGCTCCACCTTTGGTACGAAAGGAGTTTGCAGGAGAGATTGATCAAATTCTAAGCCACGAGACTCGTGACCAGAGCAAGAAGAATAGGCGAACTTTTTACTTGATCAAGTGGGTTGATGTTGAGGAACATACTTGGGAGCGAGATACTACTCTATGACAGTTTGAGAATGAGATAGCAGACTACCAGAGGCGGCAGCAACCGAGCAGTTCGATGAGGGCATCGAACATTTCGGCGGGGGGATGTTTGTCACACCCCCAATAGCATGACCCGAGTAGGCTGGGCTGGGCAGCGGTTAACTTAGCGAATGACCGAGTTCCGGAGGAATCGGGTGGTTCCATGAGGTTTGGTCGCAGACAACATGCGGGACAGCGCATAGGCGTGAAGGAGGTCACGTCTTGGCACGCGCCTAGGCACGGTTCCTAGGTGCAGACGAGGTTATGCCTTGGCACGAGCCTTGGCACAGGCATGGGCAAGCCTTGGTACATTCCTTGGCACGGGCACGGGCAAACCTTGGAACATTCCTTGGGCAGAAGTTAGGTCGCGCCTTGGCACGAGCAAGGCCGAACCTAGGCACAATTCTTGGGCAGAAGTTAGGTCGCGCCTTGGCACGAGCAAGGCCGAACCTAGGCACATTCCTTGGGCACGAGTTAGGTCGCGCCTTGGCACGAACCTAGGCAAGTTTCTTGGGCACGAGTAAGGCGATACCTTGGCGGATCTTTTGGCACGAGCAAGGTCATGCCTTGGCACGAGCAAGGCCGCACCTTGGCATGAGCAAGGCCGCGCCTTGGCACGGGCGATGCATACATTGGCAAGGGTTGACAAATCTTGACTTGGTCGTTGACCAAGTCAAAGGAGTTGAGGAAACGGCTTAACATCTACTATAAGGAGAGGTGGTCTCTCCTAGGGGCGACATGAGCACGGTAGCAAGGAAGACCCTTGAGCATGCCTTGGGCACCATGCCAAGGCAAGACCCTCGGACCCATGGTCCGGCCACCCCGAGCCGGTGGGACTCAACCGAGCCCCGGCTAGCACCCCGGTGCCTGGGCACGGCCAGGCACCACCGAGCAGTTCCTGTCTCTTAGAGAAACGTGGATCAAGACCCTTGAGGCGTGGATGGACCAAGTCAAGGCGGTTCCCAGCGGTTGGGTAACTACCTTGGACATGGGCAGAGGCATGACGAAGGCACGTCCGAAAATGTCCCGAGCATGTAGCAATTGACCAAGCAGTGGAGGCAGTTATGGAACCAGGTGGCAGCAAGGGAACAAGGCAGTTGGGCAACTGCCTTGACCACTAAGGAAGTGGGGTTTTACTTAGTATACGGATCAATGTAATCAGGACATGTGTCCTAGTCGGTTATGTAACTACTTACTGGCAGTTCTATAAAACCAGGGGCTCTAGGCTTGGGGAAGCATAGAGTTCCAGAGTTGTATTCCCTTTGAGAGCATAGTAAAACGTTTCATTGTTGCCATAGCTTGTTGTTCATTCGATTTGTTTATTGGTAGTGCTGAACTAAGGTGGCCCTTAGGCACCACGGGTTGGGTTGAGCGAAAAAAATTTCCTTAGGGTAAACCTCTCACTTAACGGCCCCGTGACAACTACTATCATGAAAATCAAATATATACCCATGTTATGGATACACTATTTACAACTATTGGATTCTAATCCAATACATTAATCGAGACGTCATAAATGCACAAATCATTTAATGCACAACACATTTTGAGAGAGTTCCATGACATGGGTATATATTTGAGCTCCATTGTAGAATATCATATATATATGGGTAGTGCTATTTGGACTCGTGAGTTCCAACTTAAAACTTTTTTTAATTTCAAATACATCATCAAGCAATTATTGAAACAACCATAATCACTTGTAAAATTCATTTGATACCCCTTAAATATTTACAAAAATTTTAAAAACTTCCCTATGAGTCCGGACTCATGAGTCCAAGTAGATTTATTGTATATATATATATATATATATATATATATATATATGGGTGCTTCTACCATGTGTATAAAAAAGATATCCATAGCATAAAGCTTTTGTATCATTTAATTCTTGTTATTTAATTATACTCGGAAATTGTCCAATGCATTAAATGCAACATACTTTTTAAAATTGTTGCTCCTTGAAAAATAAGTTGAGTAATGTCATGTAGCAATTGACAATGATTAAGAACAATTACAATTAATGTAATTTCAAATTAATACTTATACTATGTACTACACCTTTATAATTTATATCAATAATCTTTTTTGACCATATATCAACATTATTGATTTAGGTTGAAAATAGTACCAATATAAATAAACTTGTTTGAATAAGAAAATATAAGCTTTTATTTATATGTATATAAAAGTTGAAGGAGAGAGAAAGTTTCACATGCTCTCTCCTTCCACTATTTCATTTTTAGGATTTTCTCAATTTTTCTATTTTTATTTTAAGATATTTATATATTTGTGTTATTTATTGTTTTAAGATACATTCATCCCCCATACTTTTGAAAAATGAAAAATAGATATTTATATATTTTGTGTTATTTATTGTTTTAAGATATATTCATCCCCCATATTTTTGAAAAACGAAAAATCCAACTTTGAACAACTAAACGACGGTCTAATTAATGTTGTATTCATCAATACATTAAGTCTTTGTTTTGAATCTTACACCATCGATTTGGTTACCACAACATTTTTTATATATACTGTTTAGGGCACTGAAACAACAATTAAGTTCATTCGAATTTTTTTTTTGTTAATAAATGGTTACTTTAATGATTTATAAGTAAATATTTTTAAACCCTCTATTGTATATTTTTTCTAAAAAATATGGGTTGATTATTGCGAATTGTAATTTTAATTGTAAGAAATATTATAATATATTCATGTAAATTAATTTATTAACTTTATCTTAAAATTTTAATAACTCATGTGCAAAGCGCAGGAAATCGACTAATTTTTATATAAAATTAATTATTTATATTACTTAATCAAAATATATTAATAACGTATGATACTTATTCATTTTATTAAAATTTTTAACAAAAAAGTCTTTTTATTTTCTATTTTTAGATTACAAAATTATTAATCTTTAAAATTAATGTTTTAGTTATGGTCGTGTATAATTTATTAAAATTAAGAAATTCTTATTTATTTCAAAGCTATAATAATTAAAATAAGTAATAAATATAATACTAATAAGTATTTTTTATAAAAAAATGATACCACAAATTATATCACCAATTAATTTACAATTTGAATTTTTTTATAAGTGTAGACTAAAATTACCACAAATTTCAAATTTGATTTCATTTTTTCATTCTTTTTAAAAGACAATAGAAAATACATCAATCGTAATCGATATTGAAGAATTAATATTCTAATATCACTATGTATGAACTAAATTATTTTGAAGTAATAAATGTAATTATAAAAAAACTGCAATTATAAATAATTAATGATAGTAGTATAGCAACAATATATAACAAGTATTTGATCGATTTTAATAAATAAGGTCCGACTACATGAATCTAATGATCAATTAAGTTCAATTTAATATAGTATATATTACACTTCAGATAAATTTCAAATTCTTTAAATTATATTTTTATAATTTGAACACTTTTAATGTGATTTAATCTAATTTGATTATTTAAGTATTAATTTTTTAAAATTATTTTGTATTATCAATTAATTATTTCTTAATAATATAAATGCATAATGTATGACGTGAATATTAATGCACCAAAATAAAAAAAGACTAATAACTGAAATTATTTCCTTAATTTCCTTTGATATATTTTTTTAAAAAATTCTACTTGACATCTGGCTCTAATCACACCGAGTAATCCACGCTCGGATATTGTCGTGCTCATACATGTGGTGGCTCTCTCAACTCAATTTTTTTTCATTTATAAAAAAATCCAAACTCATGAGGAGAACCAAATCACTTGTCATTTTAATCAACATTATACTTTACTAATGTATGTTTGTCTTTTTATGTGATTCATATATAATTTTAGAACCTAAATTAATCGTTATATAGTAGCATGTTAAAACTTAATTGTTTTCCAACTCAAATGCTTTAATCATTTTAATTTGACTCAAATAATTTATTTATCTATTCTACTTTTTGTGTTGTAAGTTTTTTTTAATTGTTTTTCTTTTGAGGAAATGGTAGATTATTAAAATTATATAGTAATTAAGTGTAAATTATTTCTTTAAAAAAGAGACTAATTATAAATAGCAATATTATAAGGAGTTATACTAAAATTTATTTTTAAAATAAACTTTATTATTGATATTGGGTAATGCACATTTGCTAGTAAATTCTTAGCTTGAAGGTTACAAATAAATTTTAAAAAAATCTTTATCTTCCACAAATTAAAAAAGAAATAACATTTTTAATTTTTCAAATTCTTCATTAGTAAAAATAAATAGCAAATGATCAAACTTGTGGTTTTTTTTTATTGAAAATGCATTTAAAAGTCATTAATTATATGTGGATCACATTAATTTGCATTAATTAGTGTTTTACAACCATTCTCTCTTTTGATGTTAATTCAATGGTTGAGAATTGATACCCATGCCATGAGTATTTATTTGATACCCATGGTAGAAGCGCCCTATATCTATACACCTTTACATAACATATCATATGGTATGCATATATACTAATATATATATTTCATGGTTTCCACCACAAAACATTAGTGATTAGTACACATAACAAACAAACAAACTCTAATGAGATTTATAATTTTAACTTAATTAGTTAAATAAATAAAATTAGAAAGTTACTATTATCACCCCTATATGTTATATCAACCCTTATTTAATTTAATGTTAATTATAGCTCTCAATAAGTTAGTTCATGCTCTAAGCACTCCCCTTAATTGTAAGTAAACTTTTCATTGTACCCCTAGTTTATATTTGCCCCCTCTCTCCCAAAGAAAGCCCTCTTTTCATCTTTGTGATCTTCAACCTCCAGCCCCTTTCGCACATCATCTTTTTCTCTCCCTTAACTCAATTTGCCCCATATGCATTCCAAGCTTGATTCTTTGATCTTTAAAAGCTAAGATTCAACACAAATAAATGTTGTATCAATTTAAGAATATAAATTAAATTTCAACTAAATACTATAATCAAGATGTTGCATTTAGTGGTGAGTTGTTGAGTGTATTGACAAAGAGATGAGAATGGGGTGTAGAGATAAGAAAGTAGAAGAGAAAATGAGATGTGACTATGGTTTAATTTGGGTTGGGATATAAAAATCAAAAATTAAGTAGAAGAAAAGAAGGTGAGTGTAGTGAGTGAAATATGAGTTGAGGATGAGTTTAAGGTTTCTTTTAGGGATGGGTGCAGAGAGTGAAAAGTAAAATTGAAGAGAGTTGTAGAGAGTGGAAAGTAGAAAAGGGAAAATAATGAAATAAGTTCGTGATTTAGATTGGACAAAACCTATCTTTTAGTCCCTGAACTTTCAACTTTTATGCTTTTGGTCACTGAACTTTCAAAACTACACATTTGATCCATAAGCTTTCCAACTAGTGCACATTTAGTCGTTCTGTTAGTTGGGTTGTTAAAATTATTGACGTGGAAAACCAGACCTGCCACGTGGCTGATTGGACCGGCCATGTGGCCAGTTCTTCTCTGCACAGATGGTTTGATTGAACCAAATCGATTTTTTTAAAACCCAACTTTATAATAAAAAAATGAAATATGAAATTAATTTTTTGCACTTTAAAGAGCCAAAAAATCTCAAGATCTACATGAATCCTGGCCCATAATCAAAGAAAAAATCACTCATTTTTTGCTGAAAATTAATTTTATTTATTTTATTCATTTGCATCTCATATTAATTAATGATAGGGGTGGGCAAACCGCGGTTTGGTGGTGAAAACCACCAAACCGCGACCAAACCGAGGGTCTACGGTTTAGTGATTTTCCAAACCACCACAAAACCGCGAACCACCAAAACTGCAACCAAACCGAACCGCGGTTTGCGCGGTTTGGTCGCAGTTTTGGTGCGAGGCAGCGGTGCGAGGCGGCGCGCAGCGGCGGCGGTGAGACGGGGAGTGAGGAGGATGAAGGGCGGCGGTGCGGCTGCAGTGAGGGCACTCTGCGATGGGCCGACGACGGCGGTGAGAGTGCTCAAGAGGCGGCATGCAGTGCGGGAGTGAAAGGAGAGACGGCGGCGGCAGGAGAGTGGAGCCGGCGGAAGTGAGAGGAGAGAGGAGGCGGGAGTGAGAGGAGAGAGAGAGAGGCGGTGAGAGGACAAAGGAGTCGATGGTGAGAGGAGAGAGGAGCCGCGGTGAGAGAGAGAGAGAGCCGCGGTGAGAGGAGGAGCCGGCGGTGAGAGGACGGGAGTGAGGAGCGGCGGTGAGAGGGAACTTAACGGGGAGTGAATGAGAGGAAGAGTAAGATATATTGTTTTTTTTTTTTTTTACCTTTTACTTTTAGGGTTTTTGGTTTGTATTTACCAAAATGCCCTCGGTTTGGTTAAACCGCGGTTTTCCCAAAATGAAAACCGCGACCAAACCGCGATTCTGCGGATTGGTCGTTTTTCAAACCGCGACCAAACCGCGAGTTTTAAAAACCAGACCAAACCGTGCGGTTTGGTCGGTTTGGGCGGTTTTTCGAAAACCGCTGCCCACCCCTAATTAATAACCCTATTATTCATTTGCATCTCACATAAATTGCAGATGATTTTGAAGGAACATCACCATTTATTGCAACAATTTGTCAACAACCACCAACCAACAATTAGTTAATCACACTCACAAACCAAATCGATACATAACAACTCATCGTAGTCATCAAATCAACACATCGGATTAAACACAAGAAGAATAAATCAACAATGATCACATCAAATAAAACCCTAGAAAAAATTTACTTTTGAAACAATAAATGAAGTGATAAAGAAGAGATCCTCATCTGAACCCTTAGAAATCTGTTCAGATTTGAGGGGAATCACCATTAATGTCTTCTTCTTCAGTTCTTCATCGTCGGTTTTTTCACTGAAAGCATAAATCGTTGAAAGTTCAGGGATCAAAAGATCGGTTTGGTTCAATCACACTGTCGGTTCAAAGAAAAATCAGCCACATGGCCGGTCCAATCATCCACGTGGTAGGTTTGTTTCACCACGTCAACAATTTTAATAGCCCAACTAACAGAAGGACTAAATGTGCACTAGTTGAAAAGTTGATGGAACAAATGTGTAGTTTTGTAAGTTCAAGGACTAAAAGCATAAATCGTTGAAAGTTCAGGGATCAAAAGATAAGTTTTGCCTTTAGATTCAAATTATTTATGTAATTTTATCGAAATACGTTTTAGTTTAAAAATGTATTAAATTAAATGGGGGGTTGATGTATGGTAGTGGGGGCTAATAGTTGCTCCTTAAAATTGTTTTCATTACCCAACTACATTAATTATATGTTTCGTTATGAATTGTTTGCAATTATATTTACGGTAGTCGAAATCCCACGCTTCGCGCATGGGTAAGACTAAATGTCATTATATTAGTTAAAAATAATTAATTTAATGAGAAAAAGTTATAAAAAACCAACAAAATAATCTTACTACATAATCTCGGATAAATTTAAAGTGAAGAATAATATAATCTAATTTCTTTGTAGCAAAAATAAGGAATATGTGCCTTGAAAGTTAAAAAACTTTTTGCATATGGTTATACAAAAAAAATAATCCTAATGAAATTAATTTGATGATCAGAAAAAGAAAGCGATAAAAAGAGAAAAAAAAACTTATGTAAACATTGGTGAAATCCCAATTTAATACTTTAGGTATAGAAGCTATATATATATATATATTTAAAATGATTAATAAAAATTGGCCCTAGCTATTCGGACCCCACGTTTTGCTCCTTTTACCCCATTCTTGAATTTTATTTTCAACTCCTAGTGAAATGACCCAACTATCCCTCCATTAAAAGAGTTTTTACTCACCCATACCCCACTCACCCCATTTACGCATACCTCAGTCACCTCTATCTCAAATCGCATTCTCACTACTAACCCAAATCTGACGAAATCCAAGCAAAACCACATCGATTCGATACCATAGGTGCATTCATCATCTCTTTTAGTGTCGATTTCGAGGTTTTTTAGAGTTTTTATTTTTATTTTTTGAGTCAGTATTGTTTGTGATTTTGTTGTCGAGTTTAGGGCTTCGATTTGGGGGTTAAATCTTACATTTTGGGTACAAAGTCTCGATGGAATCGAAAATATTAAGCGATTCTGAGCAAAACCCATTTTTTTGGTCATTGTAATATATTTTTTAGGAGTTATGAAATCTTTATATTCGTTCTTGTTACCTGCGGGTGTCGGCCATACATGGCCGACAGTTCTGAAGAAGTGTCGGGCACACAGTCCCGACACCTCTTTAGAGTTATCGGCCGGATCTCTCCATCACCAATTAAAATCGAGTTCACTTCGCATTATCGGTCGGAGTCGACCGATACCTTTAAAGAGGTATCGGTCGCAGTCGGCCATTACCTCTTTAGATGTATTGATCAGAATCACCGAATCCCGCAAGCGACACTTTTTCTTGGATAAGACGCGACCACATCCGACTTTGTTCAACGAGAAAAATACTCCTATGACACTTGGTGACCTAGTACAAGTGCTCTACGATAACTAAAACTGAGAATTTAGAGGATTAAGGGGTGTTGGGATGAAGGTAGGAGATGGGGTAAACATTCGTTGAGAGTGAGGGGTAGTTTTGGAATAATTTACGAAAAAGTGGGGTAAAAGTAGTAAAAAAATATAAAATAGGGTATAGTGAAGTAATGGGGTAAAGGAAGTGAAACTTGGGGTCCAAATAGCCGTGGCCTTAAAATTTTAATGCCACAACAAATGATATATAACAAATTGGCATCTTGTAGAATAAACTAAAAAAAAGGAGATAATTGATCTAAACAACGTATACCAAAGATTGTCGATCAATATATGCCATTTCTAAAATATTTTTGTTTGCTCAACAAACAATTTTTTTTTTTTATATATTCATATATTTTCCTTTGATTTTTTGATTCTGATCTCTTTTTTATTTTTCTTTTTAGGAGCAAACACAAACATATATATATATATATATATATATTTGTTTGCTTCTGAAAAGAAAAATAAAAAAGAGATCATAATCAAACTCAAAGGTAAAAATCTAAATATAAAAAACACCAAAAATAAAATAACTATCAAAAAGTCGAAAAGAGCAAGAAAAAACAGCTTAAAAACCCAAAATAAAAAGTGTTATGGTAAAAAAGTGTAACATAAGGAAAATTCAAATGTACAAATAAATTTTGTAGAGACAGTGAAGGATATATAATAAAAACTTGTGATCTTGTCGAATAAACTTAAAATTGGAGATCTTAGATCTAGACAACGCTTACCAGAGATTTTCAATCAATACATACCATTTCTTCAATCCTTTCGTTATTAGAATTTTGATTCAGTACAAAAAAGAAAAAAAAAAAAACCAGAACCAAAACCAAAATGAAAAGTAAAAAATTGACAATAATGAATACGCGTTGGAAGATATATATTCCCAAAATGTGAAAAAACGCATTAGAATCTATAATCTATATTTCAATGAGACATTAATCTTGTAGAATAAACTAAAAAAATGAAGATTGTTGATATAAACAACACATACCAAAGATTGTCTACCAATATATATGTCATTTTAAAAATATTTTTGTTTGCTTCCGAAAAGGAAAAAAAATATCATTATCAAAACCCAAAGGTAAAAAACCTGAATATAAAAAACATCAAAAATAAAATAGCTATAGAAAGCCCCTCTCCTCCCAATTAAGTTATAACTTGTTAATCGGACAATCATATAGCAAAAACTTCAGCATTCAAAGAATACGCTACCTTCAGCCTTCAAAACTTCATAAACTAAAAAAACGGAGATCATTGATCGAAACAACTTATAACAGAGATTATCGACCAATATATGTCATTTCTAAAATATTTCTTTTTTGCTCCTGTAAAAAAATTAAATCAAAATCGAAAGGTTAAAAATTTGAATATAAAAAACATCAAAATAAAATAGCTATCAAAAAGTCAAAACCTCTCCTTCCCAGTTATAACTTGTTAATCGAAAAATCATATAGCAAAAACTCCAGCCTTTAGCAAAGATGTTCCCTTCGGTCACTAAAACCTCTCCTCCTTAGTGGCACTATTAAATGAAATCAAAGTCAAAATTATAATAAAAAATCGGAAGTCACATTCTGGTCGAAGCTCGAAATAGTATAATGTTTGATTAATAAAATGTGGACAGTGTAGCGTTTGTAACGGTCTTGCAATTTTAAATGTTGCAATAATTAAGTCGTTTTAAAATTTGAGTGTTGCAATGTAAGTAGTTTAAATTTAATCATTTCAATTTAATCATTTAAGTAGTTTAAATTAATCATTTAACGGGAGACCATGCATGACACGTTACATTCTCTTTCACTCCTAAACAATAAAGTTATTGTCATATTATTAATTGGTTATATTGAGATATTAAATTTTATTGCCATACTCTCGTGTGAAAGGTATGAAGTGAAAAGTCTCCTAATATAATAAAAATGAAATAGTAAAAGAAAAACGTTTCTATTTCAAAAAAAGAAAAAGAAAATCGTTTCACCTTTCATAAAAACGTTTCACCTTACTTATAGATTATTATGTAGATGGATGGATATGTAGGCTACAATCTTGTCTTGGATAATAATAATTTAGATTCTTTTTTTGGGTTTTCCACGTGGTATCCGACGAACCGATTAATTCACACTTGTAATGATTTAGATTCTTTATATATATTATTTATTAAGATTTCAATGAGGGAAGACTTTAGGATGTGCCACGTGGCACTATGAGAAGGCTGAAAATCACCACGTGGACACCTCAAGGTTTTCCATTAATAGATATATAGATTATTTGAAGTAGTGGTTCTATAATTTATCAAATTAGTGGTTACACAGGAAGATCAAGAAACCTAAAACAAATAACTAAATTGTAACGTCTCGGTTCCCCAAACCCGGTACCGCCTGGCCTAATCCGTTATTAAGCCCTAATCCATACTACATAGAACTCAACAACGAATTAGTCAGCCTTTTTACTTCATTAACCTCATCAAATAGTTAATATTCATTTCAATAATATCAGAGTTAATTAAAACATTGTAATTCTTACCTTAATAATCAGCGGAAGACTTAATAAAAATTGGCGGAAGCAATGATAAAAATAACTACCGTAGAAACCTGATAAACAAACGATCATATAAAACTAACCAAAGTAATATATGAAATAGTAAGGAAGTCTAATATCTCATTCCAATATATAACCCAAAATTATACAAAAGACGTAAGTAATAATTACACAAAATGATCACCTATAAAAGTAGCAGAAACTCTCCTCCAGCGGCTCAAAACTAATCTCCAATCTTCTCCTTCCCCGGTTTGCAACTCGTAGTATCTGCACCCACCGTCATAAAAAGGACGGTGAGTACAATTATATAGAAAGTAAAACTGAGAGACATTTGTTCACATTTTCAAATATACAACAAGTATCTGAAAGCATAATAATAGCAATTAAAGCTGAAAAAGAAGTCATGCTATAAGATACTCCAGTTAAACAATATGAAATTGACACTCAGCTAAGTAGTAATGATCTAGGGCCAGTCGGTCGGGAATCCTATCACCAATGCCATTTCAACTATTTAAGGATGGAGCCGAGCTCTACATCTCTGTTAAAGGTCGGAGCTGAGCTCTACGCCTTTGTAAGCTTTCACAAGTGCCAGCCACCTATGATATATGTTCTTGCTAATAACCCTGGGTCTCATACCCCGTGTGTTGCACAAGATATTGAAGAGATCCCGAACACCCCAGAAGTTTAGTGAACCCGTGTGCACAACATCTCTATCGTATCATAGTCTTAGATACACGAACTACCTTTATATTTCAATGAATGACATGGGTTTTGAAATCCAATAATAGGATTGCATATCTAATAGCATGGTATTTCATTTAACTAAGTGTATCAATAATCAAGAATGACATAACACCTGATTAAGAGTCAATGAATACCAATTAAACACCAACCAATGCCATAATAACAAACTTATGAAATGAGAGAGGACAACAAAGTCATGCCATCTAGAGTATAATAGCACATCATTCCAAATGATTGTAAACAAGAAGCATAATGGAAAGAAATGTAAATAGATATCTCAATCAGTTTACTTACAAACTACGCCAATTTCCTAGCTACTTCGATCTCCCAACACCTCAAAACTCTTACCTGAACCTTCGAGACTCTTCCCTAAGTTCCTGGTATCATTTGACATGTTTTATAATGTGTACCCTTAGTTAGGGTGTACGTCCTATTTTAAACGTTTAGGTTTAAGTTAGAAATTGTAAATCTTTGTGCTATCAAAGCACCTAGCGCACTGGATAGGATGACTAGCACACTAATGACCTTATTAGCGTACTACTCAACTTTACTAACGCGCTATATGCAGGAAACACGTTAGTTAGTATGTCTAGTGCTATGTGCAAGAAATCCCATAATTCTGCACTTAGAATTCTGAGTTTTCTCCACCCATGGCTCATTCTAATTCCATAGGATCCCTTTTCTCACCTACCAGAGACCTCAAGGCACTCATTAACACCACCATAACAACCACACTGAATTATATCATGAATTCATCAAATTAGACTAAGTTGTTAGTGTAAATATAATTACCTAGTTGATAAACATCACTTACCTTGATCAACTCTTCACCAAGCACATAACTTGCTGATTTCTCCTCTGATCTTTCTTCTCTCCAGCAAGCTTTCTTCTTCTCTAAGTTTTGAGAATGAAATGTTTTGGTTTGCATGTAATGATCCATCTAATATTATATATAATGATAAAATTATTTTATAGCCATTGACCTTTATGTACATGCATATCTCGAGACTAATCTAATGGCTTACTTCTTGCCATATTTCCTACTAACTTTCAACTAATTCCTTTTAAGTAATACCAATATCAAACTCAATTGGTCACTAGATGAGTCAATGCGTATCTCGAGAATCATCACATGACTATTGTTATTAAATTACTAACTTAGGTTACATTTAATGTAAATCAACTTTAGGTGTATCTCCGCCCACGTCTACCACATCACTCTCTACACTAAGCTTAAATCACATTTTACCACATCACTCTCTACCCCAATCTCATGCAGACACACATCTTGAGGTGCATCTCCGCCCACGTCTCAACACTATATACAAGTATTACTATAAGTAAATTTTGGGCCGTTACATAAATTAGATTGAAATGAAATATATTTAGTTAATGAAATGTATTTAGTTATTAATGGTTACAAATGATTAAGATTATGAGTTGAAGTTGATGACATGGCATAAAAGTTGATGACTTGGCAAGAAGAAAGCTTGAGAAGAAACACTGTGGCAACCAAAGATGTTACTTTATTCTCATTAGAGTTGGAGTTGATGACATGGCGAGAAGAAAGCTTGAAAGGAAGCCATGTGGCAACCGAATATCTTCTTTTAATATAGATATATAAATATAGATTAGTATATATTCAAAGTATTGAATTGAGGTTTTTTTTATATATGGTACGTCTTATATGGTACGTTTGAAATGATTATATATATTATTTATCGGGATTTTAATGAGGGAAGACTTTGGAATGTGCCACGTGGCGCTACAAAATGGGTGAAAATCGCCACTTGGACACCCTATAGTCTTATTTGAATATATATATATATATATATATATACATGGCGAGAAGGAAGCTTGATAGGAAGCCATGTGGCAACCGAAGATCTTCCTTTAATATAGATGTATAGATTATATTACTCTATATTCAAAGTGTTGAATTGAGGGTTTTTTATATGGTACATCTTATATGGTACGTTTGAAATGATTTACATATATATTATTTATTAGGATTTTAATGAGGGATGGCTTTGGGATGTACCACATGGCGCTACGAAATGGCTGGAAATCGCCACATGGACACCCTAAGGTATTCTTTTAATATATAAATATACACACACACACACATATATATATATATATATATATATATGGATTTTACAAATTTAGAACCAAATGAAAAAATTGCAAGACCTTATTTTACAAATTACCAAACTACATTAACTATATGCCTATTTTTGCAATTAATAGACATATGTATATTATGTGTATAGATACCATTTAAAAATATCAATACACATATACATTTGTATGTGTCTTTGACACCTTACTTTTTATAATTCTTTGTTTATTCCTCGTGGTGATTCCCAGCAAAAATCCCCGCGAGGATCCCCAATGGAGAAATATTTTTCCTTATGGAGATTCTCCATCCCCGTGGGGATTAGATGAGGATGGGGATGAGGATGAGAATTCATCACCGCATGGGGATAGATATGTGAATGGGGGGATGAGTTCTTAAGTGGGGATAGGGATGGAGATGGGGTCCCCTACCCTCCCCATTTGCATATTTAGTTAGGATCTACTAATTAGTCTCTCCAGACTTTTTGCTCTAAAAGTATCATGCATAATCCTTATACTTTTTGAGAGATATATCTAGTATAATGGAATGTCTTATGTAAAATAGATAGGGATAACTTTGAACACCATAATATAAAAACAATTTTGAGATATCAACCATCTTTTTGTTGCAAATGGCAAGGGCATCCAACTAGTTGCTTACTTGAACTTTCCAAAGGTGATAGACTTAAGTCTGCTAACTTTTTGATGAATATTTTTTCTTTTAGGGTAACTCAGTATAAAAAAGTTGACATCGACGATGACCCCAATCTTGATGTGAAACGGGTAGAGCCACTTTATCCAAACACTTCACTAAGCCCGCCACGTCACCACATGCTTATCGATGACGACCCCAATTCCAATACGTATCTTTACTTTCAAGTTTTCCAATGCTTAAGTTAGTTATTCAACTTTTAAATGTTAAGTAGTTTATATAGTTGAACTAACTTAGTTTCAAGAGTTTCAAATGTTTTTCACAATAGACAAAAACAAATGCAGAAGTCTTAGAATTTAACCAAATGGAAAGCAGTAAATACGATGTTTTCATTCATTAGCATAGCCTCGAGGTGGAAACCCGCAAATAAATATATCATGCATCAAAATGAGGGGATAAGTACAAAGATGATACATATATGAAGTCCTCTCAACCCCCTAAAATATCCACAAATTATGTAAATAAATTATATAAGCACATACGAGTAGTCCCAAATGGCTCTAACAGCTTAAAGTAGTCACCCAACACCTCCTTGCTGCGACTTGTAGGATCTGAAATTCTTACCACCACTATTCTAGTGAGTAAAGTTCAGAGGAACCCTTCATGTATTATGCGAGAATCAATAATAGTAACTACAGCCCATAGGAGATAATGAAAAGAAGTAAAATCATCGACTATATGGAAATACGTTACAATAGAATGACGATAAACAATGCTCAAAAAAGTTAACAGGATGGGTTACTAAGTTCGTCGTTTTAACTTATATCGGGTACCAACGTCAACGTGTCCTAGTCAGTCTGTGATGAACCGTTTCCTTCCAAACAAGCACCGCCTGACCTAATCTCATCATTAAGCCCTAATCTATACCACGTAGGACTTAACAACGTATTAGTCAGCCTTTTTGTCTCATTATACTCGTAACTTGTGTTCATGATAAGTATTTTTCATTTCTCGTTATACATAATTTTCAAAGTTAATTAAAGATTTTTGATTGTTTAATAATTTGGCAGAAGACTTTATTAATTCGTGAAAGCATAGTAAAACACCTATTTGTGAAAACCAGGGAAATATATCACATGCATATCAAAATAGGCGAATGAACAGTGTGAGTACATGTATCAAGTCGGGGAATATTCTCTCAACCCCATCGAGATATCCCAAGAAGTACAAGAAAGACATAAGTAAGTAAATACGACACTGTACACGTACAAAGGTAGCGCCGAATACTAAGAGGTAATCACCTAATCTTCTCTTTGCCTGAATTGCTACTAGACGAATCTGCAATTGTCACTAAAGATGACAATTCTAGTGAGAAAATTCTGAGGCCACTTATCTACATTTCGAGTATTAAAAGACAGGTAACTAAAAGCATGTAAAAAGGAAACGCATGCAAGAAGTTAACATAGTAATCTACTAAATTTGTGAGTGCCAAAAATAAAGACTTAAGGTGTAATCAAAGTGATACTAAGCTCGGACATGTTTGAGGTGCCCTAGACTCAACTCCGGGTGCCCTTTGGTCCATAGGAAGATCACCAACTACACCAGTAGAGGCTCTTCAAACTATTTGAAAGAACCTAACCCATATTCATAGGGTGATCCTCCGATATATTCGTGAGGATTCCCAACCCTATTTGAGCCCAAGCCTGAAAGGGTATTCTTGATATATTCTCGGAACCTAGCCTTGACTTTTTGGTTAGACAAAGGACCTGACCCTTAACATTCCTGTGGAATGTGCCAGGTTGAATCGTTCAACTGGGACCCAATCCCCCTCGAATTGCAACATCACATAAGTAACACTCAACTAATAAAACTGGAAGCATAAACTTATCGAGGTCTTATTTGTAACAATACAATAAGATAGACATTTGTCAATTTTAAGGTCATATCAAAATCAATAGATTTCATGAAAAGTATAACATGCAATATAGATCACACAATGGAGTATAAGTGAAATAAGACGAAATTGTCACAACTAGGATATTAATGCATCACCTAAAAGAGATGATAACAACTCATGATAATTTCATACCATGATATATCGAGACATCAACCAAGTAGAAGAAATACAAGTCATGGAAATAATTTAATTAAAATAGCTTGAAAAGTCGAAATAGCTTGAAAAGTCGAAGTGTCTACTCAAAGTGAAATAGAGGAAAAGAAATGGAGACAAGTGCCCTACAGGTTTACTTACATCAAATGCACGCAATCCTAAGCTAGACTGATTGTCGCTCGCCTTGAATCTCGTGTCCTGCACTCGACATCAACTCCTATTTTCATGATGTCAATTTAAGCTGCATTAGATTTGTTTTAGTCCTTTATAAAGTGTTTAGACTAATTGAAATCAAAACGACTCAAAACACTAGTCAAAACTATCCCTTCGCACAAACCTCGATTTTTAGCTCATTTCTAACCAAGAATATGGATTAATTGCTTTTTTAAAAATTGGTTATAGGTTGTTCCTCTCTCTCTTAGCTTTATGGTGATATCTGGAACGTCAAAAATGGAGTTAAAACGAGGGAGATACGACCATTTTACTAAAACTAGATAAACTGTTTTGCATGTAGCCTCATTAGCGTGCTAATAAGCTGACATCTGCATTTTTTGCAGGTCGGGATTTGAAGTTTTTGACCCCAAATCCCACCTAGGCCACTCCCATCATCCAAAACTCCTACAATGGGGTACAACCACTTCAAAAACATTATGAGTGAATAATTTAATCAATAATATACATCATACCATTGAAATTAAACATGCATTTTGACATGAAAACTCAATTTTTGTTCAAGAACACAATGAACTTCAATTGATCATATATTGATCAATTCTAAACCAAAACAACGATTCTTTATAGAAAATCGAGTTGTTTTTCTAAAAGATTTCGGTTATGAAATTTATTTTAAAAAACAAACTCATTTGCACACATAAATTTAACAAAATCAGTTTCATGAACAAAATCCCAAACTTGGCCAAAACTTGCAAATTTGAAAATTGGGATTTGGGAACTCAATTTGACCTCATTTTGATCAAAACCAACATAAAAAACTTAATTTTGTTTAAAACCAAAAGCCATATGGTTCAAAGCTCAAATTCATATCAATTAGATCAAAGAGATCATGAATTGGTTACCTTGAGTTGAAGTTTGATGTTTAGCTCTTGATCTTCCCTAGGGTGACTTTGATTTCCTTAAATTGAGACCTAGAACTTGAAACTTTGGCACCAATTATTCACGTGTCGTTTGTACCAAATATAATTCGTAATCGAGTTACTAATCATATAGGGGTGTAGTAGTAAATATGAAGTCGAATCCATAGGACTTAGGTTTTACTCTGAGTTACCTAAAAAGGGAAATTCGGGGGGGATTTATCGATTTTAAGAAAACAATTAATTAAAACTAATTAAAACTACTTAGAAATTAAAGTTTGCAAAAGTAAATTCATTGTAAGAAAATACTTAGGTTTACGATTCCACAAATCCAAATTAAAGTTCAATAACATGTCACGGTCTTTGTTCTTGTCCCAAAAGATTATTAAATCAATTCCTCCTAGATTAGCTATAGAAAATCTACATCCGCCAGAAATCTCTCCCCTATTCTCGATAGCTAGGACGTCTCTAATCAACACATAACGCTAGACATCCGCCAGAAATCTCTCCCCTATTCTCGATAGCTAGGACGTCTCTAATCAACACATAACCCTAGACATCCGCCAATCAGGTTTAATGCATTAATCACATAAAGTTTCATGGTAATACTAATCCTAAATAATCGGATCGCGTCCACTTCTGATTTAACCTAGATTTATCTATCGCACACTAAAAATCGAAAGGTTTTGACGACAAACAGATGAGTGATCGTCACTTGTGTCAGTCCAATCGTACAATTAAAAATTGTCCTAATTAGTTTTAGGTCTTCCACCTAAAAGCATGCATTGGCCACATACATACCCTAAGTTTGCACCATAATCATAAAAATAACGACAAATTAAATAGAAAGAATTAAAATAAATTAAATTATAAATAAAAGATCTCATATAAACACGTTATAAATCGAGAATCTGGACTTGCTTCGACCTAGGAATAGATTGTTTAGCCGGATATCGTCTTGATGAACTCCATTAAAAACAATAAAAGGAATGTAGTTTGATTGTGTAGGTAGAGATAAAGCGTCTAATTAAAACCCTAAGTTCTATACAAATAAATCCCTTCAAGTTGGTCATTGAAAGAGAGAGAAAATAAAATTCGTGGGTTATTTAGTATCTGGTGCTCCTATGTAGATCAAACAGTTGTTATTGCTTTGCTGTTGGGTCTTGGACACGTGTAATCTGCTGATTGGAGGAACGTTGGCGTTTTGGCTAACGTGGCTAGTCGTGATTGGTTGTGGAGCTGCAGTGGACGTAGCAGGTGAATGGGAGATCGACACGTGGCATGTTGCGGATTGAGAGAACACACTCAAGGAGCTGAGCAAACTTGTGGGAGACGGTGCTACCAGACATTGCAAGGCAAAGGTCGAATGCGTGGGTATACTCGACCTTAATCTAGGAGTCTGTGTTGCCGCATATCCCGAAGTAAGGTGAAGACCTTGTTTGCTTATCAGATGCTTGGTCTGTCATGCTGATCTCGAGGCTTGATCGAAGGTTACTGAAGGTGCTGAGTGTCACAAACCTTATCTGGTTCTGCGTCACTCGTCTGCTGCTCCTCTCTTCATCCATTCTGCAGTGCATGTCTTGAGGTTAATCATACGATGGCCAAACACACTGCTGGAATGACTTATAATTAGTCATTTTTAGAGCTTTCCTCAACTAAAGTTTCACCAAATTTCTTTTAAACCACAATATCATCAACACGGACCAATGTGGGTCCCACCAAGCTTTCTCAAAGTACGTGCAAGCTCACTTTTCAATGCCAAATACCAAGAATACTTTAAAAGACCTTGATTTATCTCGTTTTCATTAAATTGCCACTGAAACACTAAAAAATATAAATAAAGGGAATTAATTAATAATGCGAGCCATTAAGATCTAGAAATATATAAAATAAACACCTAAAATATATTATTATTACTGACTTATTTAATACCCCCAAACTTAGGACTTTGCACATCCCGAGTAAAAGTGTAACTGACGAAACAAAAGTAAACTAGACTCCTAATATAGTTATGAACCTAACTTAACTAATCCTATACCTTATTCTAGGTTCATGGAGTTCCTTTGGTTTACATAGTCGCCAAGTCAACAAGCCACTCAAGAAATTTTGGAGTTATGATTTATCTAGAACTGCAATCCTAACATAATTAACATCACACTTTAAATACCTAAACTCAGTCAAGACAAAGGCTATCAACCACTCATAATTTTTCTTGACCTATACACTCAAGCACACAAGTTTACAATCTATGAAAGATAGCGCATCGATACTTAGAAGGTACCATAGGTGAGAAACTCAACCACACTCTCCATTATTGTAGGCTTAGCACCAATGAGGATCAATATAACTTTTAAGTAGGTTATAACATGGCTAGGATATGGTATCAAAGAAATGAGATAAATGTAATGCGTAACATTGGAAAACTAAAACTTAGTCCGTCAAAAGATTTTCAGAGAACATGAAAGTAGCTTATACTGCACTTAACTTCATTTTTTTAATAAGTGCAGTCATCAGCTTTTTCCAACCAACCAGCTTCCTGCTCCATTTCCTGTGGATACCATTTTGGTTGGGACTCTCTAATCATGACTTGATTTTTTCATCATAATTAATTTCCCTTTATTCGGGTATATAAAAAAATATTTTCCACTAATTTTTTTCTTCTCTTCATATCTCTTTTTAATCATGACTTGATTTTTTCATCATAATTAATTTCCCCTTATTTCAGGTATATAAAAAATTTCTTTCCACTAATTTTTTCTTCTCTTCATGTCTATTTTTAAAGATTTAAAATATAAGATTAGCTTCCAACTAGGTAAATGATTATATCAGGCTAAGGCTATGGGTTTAACATTAGGTAAGAAAGAATTAAATGTTGGGTTAGCTCAAAATGGGATAATTAGAGAAATTACTTTAGGTAGGCTTAAGGCTAAGGTTTTAACATTCAAAAATGGCTTAAATCATTTCCTTAAAAGTAGTTTAGTCATAGAAATTAAGCCTCGAGTGGGTTACACCTTCGTTCTAGCACTCTAAAAATGTGACTTTTTTCACTTGCGTAGTTCTGACCGTCTGCCTCATTTTGTATCTAGCACAAGGTTTAACCCTTATACTAAGTCCTTAATATGAAATCATAAAAATGTCGAGCTACGGGCTAGAGTGAGTGTTTTTTTTTTCAATTTTTCATAAGTTTCAAGTCAAAAAGGCAACCATAGTTTACTCATCCACAACCAAAGGCATGAAGCAAAGTTTCGGGTGACTCTAAATAATAATAATAAAACTATACTAAATCCATGCATAAAAATGTATCATATCCTAGTGAAATGGAAGACAAAAGTATGAATGGAAAAGAAAGAGAAATGGAAAGACAAGAAAATGAAAGAAATAACACCAACATTACCATCCTTCAACCGCATAATTGACAAAATTTAATGATCATACCTGTGGTAATTAAGGACATGATAAGAGTTGATACATAGTAATTAGAGTACTAAAACAAAGAAACAAAGGATAAAGATGAGTTTATATATATAGTGATTAGAGTAAAAACTGATGAATCATGGAATTGACTTAAAAACATCTCAGCCAAATTTTGCGAGCCTGAAGTTTTTCAACTAAAGGTAAAATCAACAAAATAGTGAAAATAAAATCTTGTGTTTCGGGTTCTACTTAAAGACTTGCCTCTAATGCGAGACTTAAGTTAGTTTTTTGATTTCCAGCCAAGTTTCAAAACACATAAATCTTAGCAAGTAATCAATTTTCTTAAAAAATAATAACTCAAATCATGTTAATTAGAATTTAATTGAAAGTCAAATCTGACTCCAACATTTAGTGCTATCTTTTTCTTTCATCTTAAGACTTTCCTTAACCTATAAAAATTAATAAATGGAGTTTAGGAGTTAGCTAAAATGGTTGAATAACTGAAATAACGTAAACTAAACTAGAGTAAAGTGGAAATTAAAGTATAAAAATAAATAAAATTAGGTTGGGTTGCCTCCCAACAAGCGCATTTGTTTTAAGTCATTGGCTAGACTTGGCCTGAAAGATCACATAACACCCACTAATTTGGAGTAGTCACAAACAAATGGAATCACCATAGCCATGGGCAATGAAATAGGCATGCCCTCCTTCAGAGTTTTGAGTTCATTCAGGACCTGTATCACAAATGTTTCTGTCGCATCAAGATTACCCAACACAAAAGTGTTGGCAGTGTAAAAAATACGCGAACGCTCCTTTACTTCCATCCCTTTTCTAAACTCAACATGTATGCATGGGAGGGTTGTGGGTGGTTTCACCAACACCAGAGTTTGGTCTTCCTTCATCTTTTTTTTGTGGTTCCTTCGGCCTTTGTGAAATAATTTCAACTTCTATGTAGGCTTTCTCCTCTTCATTTTGTGCAATGATAATGTCAGCCTCAATTGGAGAGACTTAAAGTTCTTCCGCTGTTTCGCTCCAATAGTCCTCAATCGGTGTAACCTCATTCACCTCAACACTTTTTAATGAATTTGCACACACGGTCTCTGCTGATATCTTCTAAAGAACTGACTTTATTTCTTCTTCAGCCTCTTGATCCTTTTGTGCAATCCATTGGTCCGATTCTTGCTCGGTGAAGTACATGTCTTGCTCAGTCTCTAAAAAAACCTTATTGTATCCCTAAAAGATCAATTCTGCCTGGAACTATATATGTCAAGTTGTGGTGATGAATAACTCTAGTAGTCAAAGGGACATATATTAAGAAAATGATGGCAACCCCTAAAAAGATCACAAGCTTCGACAGGTTCCTATTGCAAATTAGAAGACCAATTAGAAACATTATGTCCCTAACTTGATATACCTACCCCATTCATACTATGTAGTATGAGTATTCAAATTAACCATAATTGCAGGAGTAGGAGGCCATAGAGGAGTTATTTGCAAACATATGCTAGAGACAAGTGACACGTTCCACAAGTATAACATCTCGCTAGAAGTAATAGTGTAATCAACTTATGTTAACTATAGACATCGTCCTCAGGGAAAGGTTTTTGCATTAGTTGAATACCTATTTAACTTTGAACTATTGCTAAGGAAATCCTTTTTTCAAATGGTTTTATGCTAAACTACTCTATCTAACAAAACAATATAAACCTTACTTTAACTCTTATATGAAGAATATCTTAGTTCACAAATTCACTTAGGTAATGAAATACTATGCTTTTCAACCACTTTTACATCTTAATATGTTGTGTGCAATTCCTGATTATAATAGACGAATTTCCTTCGAATTTAGTTTAACCCACTGTAGTGACGGAAAAGATTCTAATGTGCGAACTAAAACTCCACCTGTCGGTGTGAATAACGTAAGCTCCACATTGCTTTAATTTTCCCAATCTTTAGATTCATAACCAATTAAGTTTACTATATGTGCCTCCCCAATCAACAACTATCGCTCGATGTTGTGTATTTTATGGTTGTACCGTTCACGTCTGACTTAAAAGCTCCAATAGCCATGATAATTTCCAAAACCTAATATCATTAAACATGTGATCAAGATGTCTAAGCATTATGTTCAGAATCAATATAAATTCTTACCATTGCATTTTTTATTTTCACTTTCTACTAATGTTTGTAGCATATCATTCATACTATATGATCCTTTGATCCCTAAGATTACTAGACTACTCACACTTCATTGAAACACACATATTACAATTCATAATCGAAATCATTGAAAATCAGAGATGAATTTAAAATATATTACCTTCAATTAAACCAATGAATCCAAACTTGAATTTCAAAAGTGGAGTATTCAATGTTTTCTCCATACAAATCTTCTCAATACTCAAAATCAAAGTAAACCTATGCTAAAATAATTTAATGGTGGCTAATGGTTGATATGTGGTGAGTTCTCCATGTCCTAACATCTATTTATACTTCCTACTAACAATTAGAAACCCTACTTTACAATTTAACTTGAAATAAAACTTTAAATTTTTATTTTTTTTCCAATCCGGCACTGTCACTTATCCTCCAATGCTGTGTGTACATTCTCATGGCGTAGCCACTTCACCATTACTCTAGTGTGCAATTTTTTATCTTCTGCGACCTCGGCGTTGTCCCTTTAATGTCTTGGCGCCGTCCCTTGACCTCCACAGTGCCTCTACTTCGCCAAACATCTAGCCTTGATATATTTACTTTACTTTCTCTCCCACACCGTGCCTAAGTCCTCCATGATGTGCCTTATAGACCTACAACAGCACCATGTGTAGCCACGGTGCCGACCATACTTTCATGGATTTTTGCTCAATTTCTTCTCGTTTTTGCTCATCTCCTTCCTTTACACCTTAATTAACTGAAAATGCATAAATACCATTAATTATTGCTCATTTAGGGATATTTATACTAAAAATACTACTAAAGTAAACCTATATAAGTCTAAATAATCACTTATCAAATACCCATAAACTTAGGATTTTGTGCGTCCCATGTAAAAATGTATTTTACTAAGTCTCATAATAACTAGTTCTCGTTCATTTTACATTGTTCATGGAGTATCCATTAATTCACTAAGTTTTGAGTTAATAATCCACTCAAGAGTTTTTCTTTGTAAAAACTTATTATTTTAAGATATGTAGCTTTAACAACACATATAACTTCACTTTCGAAGCACCAAAGTAGATCATAACCAAAAACCATCACTACTTACAAGTTTGTTCGACACTCAAGTAGCAAGTATGCAATCTCATGATTTCTCATTAAGCTCAAGAATTCACAAATAAGCATAGATTATACTCATCTTTGGTATACTTAAGTAATTCAAAAGTCTATAGGACTTCACATAATTGGAAAGGAAACTTAATTCAATTAGCTACTCGTACTCGAGCTAAATCTTTTATTTGAAGAGTTTTATTTTACTTCCGCCCTTTTTTCCTTCTTCTCTCATTCTTATTCTTTTCATTCTTACTTTACGATCTCTGCTCCTTTTCCTATAGACTCCATTTTTCCTCACTTTTTCCAACCATCAAATTCATTACTCTATTTCTTGTAGTACTTGTGAGATTCTCATATTTTTATTTTATAACTCTTGTTAGCACTTTTCACTTTTTCTTAATCAAGTAAGTTAACTCCAACTTTTCATTTACAACACCTATTTCTTCCCCTCTTTGCACTAAGTCTTTCTTTGCTTTGTATTATCAAGTAAGATTCACACTTATTATAGAATCCTTGGAGATCTAACTTTTTCCACAAGAAGTGTTAGTTTCTTGCTTTTGTTCCAAGTTCAAGGACTTCCCTAACTCTAGGTTTCTAATCATGAAATCACACCGTTGTTGCTTCATTTCATTATTTTCTTCTTCAAAAATTTAAAATACTATTTTGAGTTTCATATCAATAAGGTACTTGTAATATATTCATCCTCAATTAAAGGCATGAACATGCAAATGAACTAATTATTCATTACATATTACTATATATAACCTAATCTATATTAACTAAACTTTCAAATAGTTGTAAATAAAATAAATAATACACTACCATGCTTTCCTCTTTAACTATTTTAAAAATAAAATTTAAACGATCATACCTGTAGTGTTTATCATTATTTCCACCTTTCTTACCACTTCCCATAGTGTACTATAGTGTTGATGCCCCCAAACTTAAACCAAACTTTGTCCTCAAGGTTTAAAAATAAGCCTAAAATCATGAAAACACTAAAACACACAAACATATATAATAATACAAATTATATAATCATAAAAAGAATTAAACATATAATTTAAACAATTAAAAAGTTAACAAAATATCCCAAAGTTAAAATAAATGGTAACAATGTATCTCTTATCTCCCCAAGTCTAAAGAAATTCTAAGACACTTACATCAAGACTGCACGTCATCATCATCATGTGCCTTATCAGCTCCAGAGTAGGATGGTGTCAATAGATGTTCAATCTTCCTACTCTGCACTAAATCCTGATTAAACATATAAGCTGGACCTATTGGAATCAATAGGTTTCATTTGTCCGCTCCTCTCATACCTAGCTATGTCCTTCTAATGATAAAAAAATAACATGAATTTTCATTTCCCATTTCGTCGGTCTTACTCTCTCATCTCTATATCCTGCTCATATTGTTACACGACTGCTTGATACTGCACCCTGTCCCCTTGGTACTGTCTCCTCATCTCAGCAATCCATAGCCTTTGCTGACGTGGAGTCAAGTCCTCTAGTGGTGGTACTGGTTTGTGGTGGATGAAGGTGGAAAAACCTCAAGACCTTCAAAGTCCTGCTCTCCAATCAGTGGGTCTAAGAACTCATAGCTCTTAGCGAATCCATGCTGTCGTTGCTCCTCTTCTTCTCCATATCCTTCATTTTTCAATTCCTGTGCTAATTCTACTGTTGCTGTTACTGTTGTTGCATTCTCATCTTACTGTTTGGCTAACAACTCGGCTTTACGTCTAGCTCCCTCGATTCTTTCTCTCTCCTCCTAGGAGTCTTGAAAACTAGGCAGTGATTTCAGTGTAAGCATGAAAGCTTCATCCATGGTGGCTTAGGCCTCAATATCAAATTCTTCATCATTTCTCAATCGCACTCCGACCTTCAAGCATAACTGAGTAATCAATATAGGAAACAACAATTTGTTGTCTCTTTCTAACATGATGGACTTCCTCGGATTGGTGTGGATGATTGTGCCGACATCGATCTCTCATTTCTTTGTGATCTCATATCAATATCAAAACTTGGACCTTTAGTGACATTTGTTTTACGAAAAAATAAAAAAATATAGTAAAAAGTATATTTAGCACATTACAAATATTATGTCACAAAAGATAAAATATTAGCTACAAATTCAAAGTTCATTATAAACAGAAGTGCTTTTTCGGTCATCTTTGTAATTGTAGTAAAAGAATAGTGGGATTGGGCTTTGTATTGGTTATCAAAGACAATAATGATAACTTTTGAAAACATTATCTCTTAATGTGGCAAAAAGAGAAGAACATGAGTTGCAAAGTTGGACAGCTCGTGCGTACGTTGGAGAAGATCTTGCTATCAATAACACTAAGAAGATTTCAGCGGCAAGTTTAGGAAGATCTAAGCGCCAGAACTTTGTTGATCATTTATCCTTGACCCGATAAACTATTAGAACCCTAGCTTTCAATGATTGTATCTTCCACTTTCGGTGCTCAATCGATATAAGTATTTCAATTTTCTTTTCAATTTCTTGACAATTACTAGCATGACTCTCAAATCTATCTATTGGTCTTTATTTTTTTGTGCAATCTATAGTGATTAACTCGGTTGGAATTTTCTTCATCAAGCATAACTAGTTTTGTTTGTGTGAAATCTTGGTATATGTTTTTAGATGGTCGAGATTTTCTTCTCGTAATGGTGGACAAGGGGCATTTTTTGTGGATTTCACATTGTTTTCCCTTCTTTCAAAATCAGATAAAATGCTACTAATCCCTCATTGGTGTAGTAAACACAATAGTGTTCTCAATTAAGGTTTTTTTTCCCCTAATCTGCTTCTTAAATCTCTCTATTATTTTTATCAAAATTGAGTTAGCTACCGCTAGTGCATACCTTTGTCATGTGGAACTTTCACCATGAAATGTAAAGCTAGTTGTTCTTTGATAAGTCTTTTGCACTACGCAAGAAAAGAACCAAGTATTTGAAAATTGCATTAAAGAATTTGTTAAAGATATCATGGATTTGGTCCGTTTCAATGTACTTACCGCTCTTATTGATGTTTGAATATCTACGATTAAATTCTTAATCATGGTCTTATCAAATAAATTCTAGAAACAATATTTTTTCCTACAATCTCATATTTAGTCTTATCCGAGGATTCTGTTCCTTGATAAGCAATGACATAGGATATTTTGTGTTTTTCCCATGTACAAATAGGGTTTTTGTGCTAGTCCACATTTTTTTTATTCTTTATATTGTTTTCGCCAATTTGTTCTTTGGATATTAGTGATAGTAGAAATCATTGTTAGCTAATATATGTTGATATGGATACTTTGATGGGATGTATTTCTTTTAAAGAATCAATAGAAACGAAAGAGGCACGTCCTTAATTGTGATGGCCTGGTTCCCTAAACAGGGTATCGCCCGACCTAATCCCGTCATTAAGCCCTAATCCACGCTACATAGGACTTAACAATGTATTAGTCAGCCTATACATCTCATTCGCCTCGTTACTTACATACATTTAACATATACTTTATTCATTTTGACTTAATTATGATTTACAGAGTTCATTAAGAAGTTATTAACATTATCTTAATTATCAGCGGAAGGCTTAATAAAATTAGCATAAGCATTTATAAAAACACTGTGGAAACCAGGTAAACATACGATAATATAAACTAACCAAAGTCATGCATGAAATAGTAATGGTCACCTTCAAAAGTAGCAGAAACTGTCTGTCGGCAGCTCAAGACTAATCGTTAATCCTCTCCTTCCCTGATCTGCTACTCGAAGTATCTGCACCACCCGTCATAAGACGGTGAGTACAGTAATGTAGAAAGTAATACTAAGAGACATTTATCCATATTTCCAAAGATACAAAAAGTATATGAATGCATAATAATTGCAAAGAAAGCTGAAATAAGAATCATGCTAAAACTTAAGTTAAACAACCGAAAACTGACACTCGGTTAAGCAGTAATGATGTAAGGCCAGTTAACTATGAAATTAAATCACATCAACTCTGTTCCACTATTTAGGGCGTAATCAATTTTCTAAATGCATTCACATCATTACAATGCCCTTTTAGATATATATATATATATATATATATATATAAATACTTATCGATAACCCCATGTCCCATACCCCGTGTGTCGCATAAGCTAGTGGTGAGATCCCAACATCCCCGGTAATCTAGTGACCCCATGTGCCGCAGCCCATATCTATAATGGTCTTAGATACAAGAACTACTTTCACTACTCAAGAAATGACACAATAAAGGAACTCATTATGGAATAGCTCAAATGAACACAAAAGAATGCGATTTACAATACTAAAAATCATTCACCTAATAACATGCTTTTCTATTAAGACCTTCAACAACCAAGAATGACATAGCACTTTTTTAATAGTCAATGAATACCAATTAAATACCAAATAATGTCATGATAACAAACTCGCGAAATGAGAGAGGAAAACAAATTCATGGATCTAGAGTAAAATAGCACACCAGTCCAAATGACTGTAAACAAAAACATAATGGAAAGAAATGGAAATAGATATCTCAATCAATTTACTTACAAACCACGCCAAGCTCCTATACTAATCCTGCCTCCCAACACCTTAAAATTCGTACACGAACCTTCGAGCTCCTACCTAGGCTAATGGTACCATTTGACACATTTTATAATGTATTTAGATCCCCAATTATGGTATTAAGCTTGTTTAAGGTGTTTAAGTTTTAGTTATAAAATTGCAGATTTTGTGCTGTCAAAGCACCTAGCACGCTAATGACCTTATTAGCGCACTACTCAACCTTGATAGCCACTACATGCAGGTAGCATGCTAACTAGCACGTCTAGCGTGCTATGTGCATGAAATCTTATAAATTCTGCATTTCAGATTTTTGGGTTTCCTCCTTCAAGTGGCCTTCACCAACACTTTGGATCCCTATTACCCTCCACCAGGGACCCAACCTATCCACCATAGCTACAAAATCAGCATACACTTCATATATGTTTATTAAATCATCAAAACATGCATGCATTTTTAATAAAACTAAAAAACACACCTAACACTTTGATTGATCATAACTCGGTCAATTTAACTCCGAATTCCAAACTTTTTTATAACAAATTTAATGGTTTTTTGCAAGGAATCTTTTCTCTCCAGAGCTTTACTTCACTCCTAAGTTATAAATGAAACCATTTGCATGCTTGTCTCATACAATCTTATATATATATGATAAGATTGATTAATAACTATTGATTTTAATGTACACACGTATCTCGAGAATAATCTAATGGCTCATATCTTGATTTCAACTCCATCAACTCTCCGCTAACTCTATCTTATTAACATCAATTTATAGTTAATTGGTCTCTTGATGTGTCTACGCATATCTAGAGGAATATCAACGACTAATGTTTTAACTTGCTAACTTTAGGACTCATTAATGTAAGTCAAACTATAGCTACATCAAATTTAGCTAATTAAGCTACATTAACTTAAACTACATCTCACTACATCACTTTCTATTGCGATCCCATGTCAGCATGCATCTCGAGGCATGTCCCCCATTTACGTCTCGACATCTACATATCAGTAGGAGTGACTTAGTAGTTTACACATGTATATCATACTAGGCATCCATTACTAAAAAAATATTATACTACTCAGTCCTCACACTGAGTATTCGGATTGTGTACCCACTCTCGGTTACGTCTTATATCAGTAACCCTGATTAGGGACTAATTTTCCTATTAGTAAATTCAGGGTCATTATAGTCTTCCCAATTAATAGAAATTTAGTCCTCGAAATTAAACTTCATTTAATCATAAGCTTAATTTCGTAACACAGTCTTATCCCTAGAAAAATGGAGTCACTTGCTAGTTGATTTTTTTTTTTTTATCATTTCAAGCATATGGGATAATTTTTTCCAATTTTATTCTCTCAATAATTGCCCTAGCCAAAATTTCAAATGATACTGGCCCCAAAACTCGTGTTTCTCATCTACCGCAAGTGAATCCCCTGTCCTATTATCCTAGGTTCAAATATTACTGTGGGTGAGTCTATGCTCAGTTACCATATGCACATTATCATAATATACGACACTCTGGTCATAATACTCAAGAGGAATCTCATTAGGCGTAATTTTCTTTATGAAAGTTTTTAGTGTGCTTATTAGGCATCACTACTTTCATTATCTCTTTAACTTATGTGATATGGACTTATTCGAGTCATCCTCGTCAATTTAGTGATCAATTTAACTCCTAAATCACTAGTGTTGCTACTGTTGTCTAAAACAAATAGTGCACAAATAACGTAATAATTAAATATGTACCCTCACCAGGGTCGTGTGCCATCTCTAGGTCCGGCTTTGTCTCCACGTAAGCTTCATGTTTGACCTATGGCTGGATGGCAGGCTGTTGATAATCATGAGACTGTGAACATCGTCCAACCATGTGTCCAGTCTGTCCACATCTATAGCATACCGACTATCTTCTCAGTGTTGTCGAGGCTGCCCGACTGTGCATTGATCTTTGTCTCTGTGGACTAATGCCACCATCTCTTACCTTACTTTATATCTTTAATTAAAGGAGATTTACATATTGTAGACACTGTGAACTATGTGCCCCACTTGACGATACCTATAACATGTCGGTAATTTTCTTCACTCTATAACTGCGGTCAGAGTCTGTCCCTTCCTCGGTGCATCTCGGTTACTATCGCCTGATGTTTGCTAAATCTGTAAAGGTGATAGTACCAATCCAGCCTGTAGTGGCATAGAAAATCTTCACTGACTATTAATTGCAACTCATGATGTGTCCCTTATGACTACATCTATAACACGTCATATGTCTCAGCTGATCGATCAACCGAGTCGATCTCGTAGTGAGTCTCTGCTCCAGCCCCAATGTAAACTGGTCTCTACTACCTTAAGCTTGCTGACATTGCTGCAGTGGTTGAACTATTTGACGTGGTCTGCAGGCGAAGTCAGGAATGAAGATAAGTGGAACCATAATAGTCGGAGACACGTATGGAAGTCTACTCATCATCGCAAGTGTCAATGGAGAGTAGTGTACACAAGGTACCGTCATGGTGATTGGTATCTAAAATCTAGATGAACTGGATCCATCATACATTTTCTTCAATCTTTTACTTATCTTCCTTTTCTTATTGTTCTCGGTCATGTAACTGTAGCGTCAATCGAAATTTCTACTTGTACTACCACAAAAAACATCTTTAACGACATAGGTACTGTCAGCGCTATAGGTAGCTGAGTTGCTCGTAGTATGGTGGTAGTAGTAGATAATACAATAGGAATCTCAGGTGCTGAAAGCACTATTGTAGTACGCTCGACAGAAACGATTGGTGAAACTAAGTGTGCCTGTACAATCTTGAGGAGCTCGGTCAACTGTTGTCCCTGGGCAGTGACTGTGTCAATCCAACGCTGCATATCATCAATCGTAACAACTTGTGCCTCAGGTGCCGATAGTACTGCAGTCAAAATATTAGCGGTGGTAACAGACTGTGCAAGTGCTAACATATGCATCATCATATCTGACATGAAGTCGGCCAACCGCTGACCTGTGTCGCAACTCTATCGGACATCCTCCGAAAATCCTCAACCGATACCGTATGTTGGCTATCGCTGACACTACCATCTTTGCGCTCTCGTAAATCTATCATCATAATCTACATGTAGATAGCGATCGCGACATCAGCCACTACGTAACTAATGCGTATATATACATACAAAACATAACATATATACATAGAAATCCCCAACTTACATTTGCTAACTTCCCAACTAATAGTTTCTAGGCAAGGACCATCTGGGTTTCACATCTAAGATTTGTGTTTTATTCAAGTTTCATTGTGTACTTATCTTGAACTTAAATTCTCATATCAACCATAACTGAGACATTGGTATCATAATCTCAGACAACTATATATTATGTCCCTAATATTCTACAAACCTATTCTCTGATACCAATTGTGATGTTGGTATCACATTATAGAATTTACTATACTCCTCTACATAGGCTGTATAAACCTAAAATCTGATACCAACTGTGACGTTGGTATCACAATTTCTTTGTCCAGAAGGTTCGCCAAACCTTTGCTTTAATACCAACTATGACTTTGATATCTTATCATAGTATCAACTAATATTCTATCACATAGGCTCCACAAAACCCAGGCTCTGATACCACTTGTGATGGCTCGGTTCCCCAAACCAGGTACCACCTAGCCTAATCTCGTCATTAAGCCCTAACCCACGCTATATATGATTTAACAACGTATTAGTCAGCCTAAACATCTCATTCGTCTCGTTACTCACGTACGTTTAACATAGACTTTATTCATTTAGATTTAATTATGATTTATAGAGTTCACTAAGAAGTTATTAACATTATCTTAATTATTAGCAGAAGACATAATAAAATTAGCACAAGCATTTATAAAAACACTTACTGTGGAAACTAGGTAAACAGAAGATCATATAAACCAACCAAAGTTATACAAAAAGATGTAAGTATAAATACACAAAATAATCACCTATAAAAGTAGCAGAAACTACCTGTCGACGACTCAAAACTAATCGTCAATCCTCTCCTTCCCTGATCTGCTACTCGAAGTATCTGGACCCACCATCATAAAAAAGACGATAAGTATAGTAATGTAGAAAGTAATACGGAGAGACATTTATCCACATTTTCAAATATACAAAAAGTATTTGAAAGCATAAAAATAGCAAAGAAAGCTGAAATTAGAATCATGCTATTAGATACTTAAGTTAAACAACCTGAAACTGACACTCGGCTCAACGGTAATGATCTAGGGCAAGTTGACTATGAAATTAAATCACATCAACTCTGTTCCACTATTTAGAGCGTAATCAATTTTTTAGATACCTTCACATGATTACAATGCCCTTTTAGATATATAAAAATACTTGTCGACAACCCCGGGTCCCATATCCTGTATGCGGCATGAGCTAGTGGTCAGATCCCGACATTCTCAAAAATCTAGTGACCCCCGTGTACCACGACCAATCTCTTTAATGGTCCTATATAGAAGAACTACTTTCACAACTCAAGAAATGACACAATAAAGGAATTCATAATGGAATAGCTGTAACGAACACAAAAGAATGTGATTTACAACACCATAAATCATTCACCTAATAGCATGCTTTTCTATTAAGACCCTGAATAAGCGAGAATGACATATCACCTTATTAAGAGTCAATAAGTACCAATTAAACACTAACCAATGCTATGATGAAAAACTCATGAAATGAGAGAAGACAACAAAGTCATGGCATCTAGAATACAATAGCACATTAGTCTAAATGACTGTAAACAAGAAGCATAATGGAAGGAAATGTAAATAAATATCTCAATCAGTTTACTTACAAACTACGCCAAGCTCCTATGCTAATCAGGCCTCTCGACACCTTAAAACTCATACCTGAACCTCCGAGACTCCTCCTTAGGGTCTTGGTACTATTTGACATGTTTTATAATGTATGTAGATCCTTATTTAGGGTATTACGCTTATTTAAGATGTTTAAGTTTTGGTTATAAAATTGCAAATTTTGTGCTGTTAGAGCACCTAACACGCTAATGTCCTCATCAGCGCGCTACACGTAGGTAGCACGTTAGCTAGCACGTCTAGCGTGCCATGTGCAGGAAATCCAGAAATTCTGCATTTTGAATTTTTGGGTTTCCTCCTTCAAATGGCCTTCCCCAATGCCTTGGATCTTTGTTACCCTCTACTAAGGACCCAAAACAACCACTATAGCAACAAAATCAACATACACTTCATATATATTCATTAAACCATCAAAACATGCATGCTTTTTTAATAAAACTCAAGAACACACTTAACATTTTAATTGATCATAACTTGGTCAATTTAACTTTGAATTCCAAACTTCTTTATAGCGAATTTAATGATTTTTTTGCAAGGAATCCAAATATGTAAACCAAATTCGAAAATCGTTTCATTTACCCTCTGAAATCACACAAAAATCAAAACTGAACTACACCTCTAATTTTTCCAAAACATTTTGTAGAGTAGCTTACCTAATTGATGATCCTCATTGCCTTGCTTAACTCATTCTCCAAATCCACAAGAATTCTCCATAACTTGCTGATCTTTTCTCTGTAGAGCTTTACTTCACTCTTAAGTTATAACTGAAATCATTTGCATGCTTATTTCATACAATCTTTTATATTTATGATAAGATTGATTAATAGCCATTAATTTTAATGTACCCACGTATCTCGAGACTAATTTAATGGCTTACATCTTATTTCTAACTCCATTAAATATGCACTAACTCCATCTTCCTAACATCAATTTATACTCAAGTGGTCTCTTGATGTGTCTATGCGTATTTCGAGGAATATCAACGACCAATGTTTTAACTTGCTAATTTTAAGTTTCATTAATGTAAATCAAACTATAGCCACATTAAATTAAGCTAATTATGTTACATTAACTTAAACTACATCTCACCATATCACTCTCTACTCCAATTCCACATTGGCACACATCTCGAGGCGTGTCCCCACTCACGTCTCGACATCTATATATCAGTAGGAGCGACTTAGTAGTCCACATAAATACCTCACACTAGGCATCCATTACTAAAAACTATTATACTATTTAGTCCGCACGTTGAGTATTCGGACCGTATACCTGCTCTCAACCACGCCTTGGGTCAATAACCTCGATTAGAGACTAATTTTACTATTAGTAAATTCTGAGCCATTAAATTAATATCCAAAAAAAACTTACTCTTTGTATTTACATAGCATTTTTCTTATGCTTGCAAGCGTCATTTTTTTATATTCTTGACGCATCCTTATTTTATTTTAGTATGTTGCTTTTAGCTCTCAACTTCGTTGACATAATGAAGATGATTTCGTTCATTTTAGACATCCATTGTTTTGTAAGACACTCAATTTTTAGATATGCCAAGTCTGAGTTTATGTTTTAGAGTTAAAAAGTCGATACCCTATTGGTCTAGTTTTTAGTAGATGTTTGCATTAAAATTTATTAATTGTGTCAAGTGGGTTTTGAGGTTTTTACTTTGTTGTGATAGAACCAACAAATCTATGGAATTTATAAATAAAAAGCCAATATTGATGGCTATATATAGTACTATTAGGTTTACCAAAGCTAGTATTTAGATTGTGTACTCTGAACTTAATTAGTCATCATCTTTATCTAAATTATCATAATTTCTTGACAATCGAACACTTCTCCATGACATTCCCTTTCTTCTGCTAGTTGCACAGGCTTTAAGCTGCATATGATCTCTTTCGATCTGTCTCTATTATCTTAGTACAAGTTAGTTAATGTGTTGATTTTAAGGTGAGACTTCCATGCTCAGTGTTTGCTTCACCACGAGTTCAAAAAGCTTAAGAAATTAAGACACTATAATTAAGTTTTTAAATAAGATTTTCTAGTACTTGAGTGTCACTTAGAGAAGTGGCTTTTCAAGGAATTCCCTGTAGAATCGGATTGGTGTGGCTTGTGTAAACTAAGAGTTTCTCTCAAGAAAGTTCAACAACGCATTTTCCAAAAGGTATGTTATTGGATTATTTATGTCTCGTAGGCATGAACTTCAAGAACAAAAAGATTAATGTGAGTAGGATATCAAACACAAAAATGAACACTAAATCAACCATATCTCTTCTCGATAAAATAACTAGATATAAGGTTCTATATTATAAATATGGTCATGAACTTAGCTCCCAACATGTGCTAAAGGATTTCTTTTCCAAAATGTTTATCACTATTTTTCTTACACTCCTCTTTAATTTTTTTTTGACTTTAATTAGCTAAAGACACAAAAGTGAGTTGTAATTATACTATTTTTTCCTATTTTATGTTTTTAGGTGTTCTTTTCTACTATTACTGCACGCCTCTCTATATTTCTCTTTTTTTTGGCAATGGCACTGTTTGTTTTTTCTTTTTTTTAATAAGAAATAAATAACTTGCCCCCACTTGGGTTCCAATCCAAGACTTCTTACTCCCAAACGCCATACTAAGTCATTGAGCCACCTAATTGATTAATGTTTGTGCTTTTTTTTGAATTCGATGAGAAAATGATACCAAGTAACCACTTAGGTAAATGATTTAAAAACTTAGTTATGGTGGTATTAACTTTTTTCTTGATCCTTACTAATTCTTTTGACAACAGTTGAAGGTACTTGACAGAGTGCTAAACAACAAACTTCATAGTAAGATTTTCTCAAATTTCACCTCATTGGAACAAGTCCGAAAATCAATTTGATATTTAATACGTACACTAGTTTTGGTAGCAATTCTTTTCTTTGATTAGTTTTGAAAACCAAAACTATCCATTTAGTTTGGTAAAACCTTAAATACTCGCGTGTCAAAACATGTTCATAGAAGATGTAGTATTTCTTATCATAAATAACTATATGTCTTAACTAATCGTGGCAAACCAAATTTGTATACTTATAGCCTAGTTCATGAAACCATTTTCGTGGGCAAACTTCATATGATGAGATGCTTATATGATGACTTTTTGAGTGTTCTTCTCCATTATTATTGTACTCTCTAGTATTGTAATTTTTATGATGAAATGATTCTTAGAATGCTTTAGGATATGAATCTCTTATAGTGCTTACCTAAACAAGTAGAAAAATAATTTATTCCTTTGAATGGTTTAATAATTGCTTTTTAATCTAAGGTATGTTTTTTTCAAATTAATTTTGGCTCTTCGTTCATCATATATTATAATTTTACAGGATTTTCTTTATTTGCAATCAATTACACCAAATGTGGATAAAAGTTAGATTAACATACCTAATAGGCTTTCCAAAGAATATATTGATGGGGTTGATCAATTTTTAGATTTTGCATTCTTTAAAAACCTTTCCGTTGGTAAAATTTATAGTCCATGTAATGATTGTTATAATCAAAAATTTGTTAAAAGGGATGTAGCGAAAGCACATATTATCGTCAATGGGTTTTTATCAAAGTATAAAAAATGGATTCTCATGGTGAAAGATATGATTCGATGACTGCAAATTAAAACATGACGTATGATAGTGATTCAAATATTTATGGTGATATGATAACAATGGTAAATGATGCAATGAGAATTCCAAATGTCACTCCTGATGCTGAATATGAGTTTTCTATTGGAAGTGAAAATAATAAAGGGCCAAATGACGATACTTCAAAATACCTGAAGATGCTTGAAGATGCAACAACTCCTTTATATTCAGGGTGTGAGAATTTTACTGCATTGTCATTCATAGTTGCACTTTTACATTTAAAAGTGCTTTCTGGTTGGACGAATAAGTCATTTACAACTTTCTTACAGTTGTTAAAAAATTCATATCCCAAAGAAGTAAGATTACCTAATTCATATTATGAGGCTACTAAGATAACTACTGAATTAGGTTTCACTTACAAAACATGGGATGCATGCCCAACAATTGTATGCTATTTAGAAATGCTGATGAGAAGCTCGATACTTGTGATATTTGTGGAACACGTATATTTCAACAAGTGAAAGGAGTTGATGGTGATAAAGACTTTGATGGAAAAAAATTCCTATCAAACAAGTATGGTATTTTCCTTTAAAGCCAAGATTACAGAAATTGTTCATGTCTTCAAAAAATTGCTTCTTTAATGAGATGACATGTAAATGACCAGATATATGATGGCATACTAAGGCATCCCGCATATACTCCTGCATGTAAGGAATTTGATCATAGACATCCAAATTTTGCACTTGATGGTCGAAATGTGAGGCTTGGGTTAGCATCTGATGGTTTTAATCCGTTTCGATCCTTAACTATGCCCCATAGCACCTGGCTTATCATCTTAATTATGTATAACTTGCCACCATAGTTATACATGAAACAACCATTCATGATACTATCTATGCTTATCGATGGTCCATCTAGTCCAGGTAATAAGATTGATTTTTATTTACAACCTTTAATCGAGGAGTTGAAAGAGTTATGGGATGAGGGTGTGCTTACATATGATGCCTCATGTAATCAAATGCTCAATATGCATGCATCATTATTTTGGACCATCAACGATTTTTCAGCATATGCTAACTTGTTAGGCTGGAGCAATAAATGAGCGACAATATGTCATATATGTTGCAAGGATACCAAATCTCAACGATTGTCTTTTTGCAGCAAACATGTTTACATTTGACATCGTCGATCTTTACCTACAAATCACAAATTTGTAAAGATAAAATATCATTTGATGGAACTCGAGAACGGGGACATGCACCTACTTGATTGTCTGGGATAAATGTGATAAGACAACTGAATGATGTACTTGTTGGGGCATGTGCCCTAGGTCAATCCGTTAACTGTCTTTATGAATACTTTTAGTTAATAAAATAGAGGATTTCATTTGTCGTTTATTATAATTAATTTGAATGTTTACATTATAATAAGATGCATGGGTATTTACAGAAATATCCTAAATGTCCCTAGTCGATCATTATACTGGGAACTATAATGAATTAAGATTAGTGTGAGTCTTGATTGATGATCATATGATGATTATACGTATAGGGATACGAATCAAGATCACGAGTACTTGTTAGGGAACAAAGTACTAGACCGACCCGCTATGAGAACATCACATGGATTAAGTCATAGTTGTTTCTCATGATAGGTATATTTTTTAGTCCTCGACTTGAGATTACCAGAGACTTCAACATTAGGAACACAGTGATTTGACACAATCAAACGTTGTCTTTAACTGGATGATTATAAATGTTGTGATTGGTTACTGTGTGAGCAATGTGATGAAGTTGTGTAATCAAGATAAAACTTGTCCCTCTCATATAAAGAGAGATATCCAGTGGATCCCTCGATGTGTTAGATCGTTAAAAGCTTAGTCGAAGTGAATTGATATTGATCAATGTCACTTGGATGTTTTCAGTCTACCTAGAGATCGAGACTAGTACGATTGAACATGTTGGATGACAATTCCATGCCTTATGTTTGATCAAAAGGATATCGCATGACAAAAGGATGTTATATACACTATTGATTAGGTTGTATCGATTTGATATTCGTACAACTTGGGTAGTCATAATGTCTTGCTAGAGGCCGCTTATGACTTGTATACCAAAATGTGTTTTGGTACACTGCCAACGTTTTATGAGCCTATTGGGTCGCACACTAAGAATGATTTTGCGAGATTTTAAGACGATTCAAAAAAATGAATTTTATATGATAAAACTCATGACAAAAATGTCCTTGTGGTGTATTACACTTATACTTCTTTAAGTAGGGGTATATGTGTAATTTACTTAACCGTCTATATACAAGGGTTGTATAAATAGACACTTTAAATTAGAACACATACATGAAAGATTAAGGGCCGAAACTCTATTTTCGTTTCAGAAACAAATTAAGGTTTTCTGGTACGCTCTGGATCATTTTGGAGAGAAACAAAAAGGTTTGGTATTCTCTCGAAGCTAGCACTTCGAATCTCGGTCGTCGTTCGTGCGTGATCGCTTGGTAGAGAGGCGTTAAATGCGCGTTAACAACGCCTTAGAGATCGATCAACCTTCAAAAAGGTATATTGCAACCAAGGTATGATTAAGTTTTCATGGTTTAAACTTTTTTAATGGAATTAGATTCGGATTCTGTTGGGGTTTTTGTCAAAATTGTTTTGTAATTTCAGCTGCGTATGAACCCCAAAACTCAACAGTGGTATCAGAGCCTTCGAGTTCGATTCCATTAATTTCATTGCATGTTTTCTTCTGATAAATACATGATATATGATTGAAAGCATGTTAATAGTTGATGTATATGTGGTATACATAAGTTTTCAGTGAGATTTATTATCATGTTTTGTGTATATGATACATATATTCGTGATTTAATTGAAATCGTTTCAGTACATGCTAGTAACCATGTTAGGTTAATTCGAATAATCTTAATGAATTGAATTTTGTGTTCGTGATCCATGACACCATTAGGTATAATCTTTATTTTTCGTGTATTGATGCATGGATGAAATCTCTGTAATTCAGTATGCATATTTAGGTTACATTGTTTTAAGTTTCTTAAATTGTATAAGTCTTAATATTAATTCGAAACTAATATGATTAGATTCGATTGGGATAGTAGTTCATGATTCAATTACATGTTTGTGATTATTTGGATGAGGACCGAAATTGCAAATAATTATTTTTCGAAATTATTTATTTATCTCGTTATATCTATTCTGTTATGAAATTTCTATTTGATAAGAGATAGATAACAAATTAGATTAGGAGATATTAGCAAAATCGGTTTCGTTATCCCTATTGGATAAGAGATAAATATTTAGAATTTTTTTATTGGTGATATTCTAGGATTCAAATATCTTAAGTCCTAATTGGATTAGGATAAGATGATTAGTTAGATGTGGTCCCGGGTTAATTAAAATGTTTTAATTGGCTTAATTTCGGATAAATTAAGGGGTTAATTTAGGATAATAAAATCAGCGAAAAATATAATTTTCTATAGCGAATTTTAATTTTCGGAATTGAAATTCGTCTCCTAAAAAAAAAAACTGAATAAGATCCCTAAAACTGAATATTAGCGGGACCGCCGTCTAACTAATCCTAGTGCACGAAAATTCTTTTATTAGTGAACAATATAAAAATCTTCCAAATTGTTTAGTGATTGAATAAATCAATAAAATATATGATATTTCATTGTTTACATAAAATCACTAAAACTGAATAAGATCCCTCTATTAAATTTTAAGTCTCGTGCCATCCATTTTAAACACTTCAAGGCCTCGATCACACTAATATAGTTTCAAATCATAGTTGGGTGTATTGTGTTATCTTAGTGAGACAAGTTGGGTAAGAGTTACCTAAATGTTTAAAATGGTCCGACTTAATAAAGCTATCAAAACAGTTTTGAGCTTTAGGCACATAATGAGATAAAAAACATGATAAGACATAAGATGTCCCGTATCTCATAAAAGTATCTAAAATTACATAAGATGTAATTGGTAATTGTTACCTACCTAAATAATCTAGTTCTGTGTTTCATGCCATAGATGTCATAGAATTAGGTGAAATATGGATTTTAGTCCCCTAAATAAATAGTATGTTTTAGGAGGGTTGTTAATTTAGTGGGAGTCTATTCCTCTATACTAAAATAAACTTTGCGTAATCTTTATTGTAGATCAATGGCCTATTCAAGTAACAATAATCCCCTGTCATTGCGATCCATCCTTGAGAAGGATAAGCTATATGGGACTAACATTCTTGACTGGTTAAGAAACTTGAGAATTGTTTTCAAGCATGAACGCAAGTTGTATGTCCAGGATGCTCCAATCCCTGAGGACCCACCAACCAATGCTATGAAAGCTGTGAAGGATGTGCATAATAAGCATGTTAGCGATTCTACTGATGTTGCATGTATTATGCTGACAACTATGGTTCCTGAACTTCAGAAGGACATGGAACTAATGGAAGCCTACGACATGGCTGTAACGCTGAAGGAAATGTTCCAACAACAAGCTAGGCAAGAAAGGTTCGAGACATCAAGAACCTACATTCTTGCAAGATGACTGAGGGTGCGTCAGTTAGTCCTCATGTTCTGAAGATGAAGGGCTATGTTGACCAGCTTCATAGACTCGGATTTCCCATAAGCCAAGAGTTGGCTACAGATTTGATCCTGAATTCATTATCGAGAGTTACTCACAATTTGTGATGAACTACAATATGAATAACATGGAGAAATCAATTTCAGAGTTGCATTTGATGCTCAAAACTGCTGAACAAAATATCAAGAAACTCTCTAGTAATGTGTTGATGGTCCAAAAGGGAAACGGAATGAATAAGAAAGGCAAAGGAAAGGCTATAGTTGCCAAGGTCATTCTTTGCACTGTCGCAAAGCCTGTGGAACAAGTCAAGCCCCAGCCTGTTCTCGCTTCAAAACACCCAAAAGAAAAGGAAGGAAATTGTCATTTCTGCCATGCACCTGGACATTGGTTCAGAAATTGCAAACTCTATCTGGAAGATCTAAAGAAGAAAAAGGGTAGTGCGACTACCACTACATGTATTTATGTTATTGAAATTAATTTATCTACTAGTGATTCCTGGGTATTAGATACCGGATGTGGATTTCACATTTGTATAAATGTGCAGGGACTCACCAGAAGTAGAAAGTTGAAGAAAGGAGAAGTCATCCTCCGCGTAGGGAATGGAGCAAGAGTTGCTGCCCTGGATGACTTAGTCTTACCTAGTGGACTTATTTTAACTTTAAATAATTTTTATTTTGTGCCTGCCTTGAGTAGAAACATCATTTATGTTTCATGCTTGGATATGGATAGTTTTGATTTTATTATTGCGAATAATAGATGTTCCATTTCTCGTAAAGGCATATTTTATGCAAATGCTGATTTGTGTGATGGTCATTATATTCTAAGCATGAAAAGGTCCACTGATACTCCAGTCTTTAACATAAATACAAAGAGATTCAAATCAAATGATTTGAATCAAACCTATCTTTGGCATTGTCGTCTCGGGCACATAAATGGAAACGCATAACGAAGCTCCATAAAGATTGACTTCTAGATTCATTTGATTTAGAAACATATGAAACGTGTGTATCTCGTTTACTAGGCAAGATGACTAAAAGTCCCTTTACTGGACACAGTGAAAGGGCAAGTGATTTATTGGGTCTAATACATACAGATGTATGCGGTCCTATAAACACAATGGCTAGAGGAGGTTATCAGTACTTCATTACATTTACTGATGATTTCAGCTGATATGGTTATGTATTTCTTATGAAACATAAAGCTGAATCATTTGAAATGTTTCGAACGTTTCAAAATGAAGTGCGTAATCAACTTGGTAAAACTATCAAAACATTTCGGTCGGATCGAGGTGGTGAATATTTGAGCCAAGAATTTGATGATCATCTTAGAAATTGTGGGATTGTCTCCCAATTGACTCCACCAAAGAACTCCACAATGGAATGAAGTTTCGAAAGGAGAAATCGAACCTTATTAGATATGGTTCGATCTATGATGAGTCATGCAGATATTCCATTATCCTTTTGGGGTTATGCATTACAAACTGCAGCTTTCACTATAAATCGAGTTCCTTCTAAAGCGGTTGATAAAACACCATACGAGATATGGTACGGGAAGAGACCTAGTTTGTCTTTCCTTAAGATTTGGGGTTGTGAGGCTTACGTAAAGCGACAAGTCTCAGAAAAACTAGCACCTAAATCTGACAAGTATTTATTTGTGGGGTATCCTAAGGAAACAAAAGGATATTACTTTTATAATCCCGCTGAGAACAAAGTGTTTGTTGCTCGGTATGGTGCCTTTTTGGAAAAACAATTTATTTTAAAAGACACGAGAGAAATAAATCTTGAAAAAGTTCAAGAATCACAGATAAACATTGAACCGCTACTGAAAGTTCAACAATGTTCTAAACCAGTTGAACCTCCATAAGTGACACAAGGCCCACATAAATCTGGTAAGGTAAGACATGAGCCAGAGAGATTCGAATTTCTCATTACTGATAGTCGTGATGTGTTGCTTATGGATCAAAATGAGCCCACCACTTATCAGGAGGCTATGTCTGGACCAGACTCAGATAAATGGCTAAGTGCCATGAACTCTGAGATGCAATCCATGTATGATAACCAAGTTTGGAACTTGGTTGATTTACCTGAAGGTGGTAAGACCAGTGGATGTAAATGGGTTTTCAAGAAGAAAACTGACATGGATGGAAAAGTGCATACTTTTAAAGCAAGACTTGTAGCAAAAGGTTTCAGGCAGACTCAAGGTGTTGATTATGATGAAACTTTTTCGCCGGTAACCATGCTTAAATCCATAAGAATTTTAATTGCCATTGCTACATATTATGACTATGAGATATGACAAATGGATGTAAAAACAACATTTCTTAATGGAAAGCTGCTTGATGACGTGTATATGACACAACCTGAAGGTTTTGTACATCCTGAGAATTCTAGGAAGGTATGCAAGCTTCAAAGATCCATTTATGCATTAAAGCACGTTTCTCGGAGTTGGAATCTTCGTTTTGATGAAGCAATCAAGGATTTTGGTTTTATTAAGAACGAATATGAGCCTTGTGTATACAAGAAGGTTAGTGGGAGTGTAGTTATTTTTCTGGTACTGTATATTGATGATATATTACTCATTGGAAATGACATCCCAACATTGCAGAATGTCAAGTCTTGTTAGGGAAGTGTTTCTCAATGAAAGACTTAGGAGATGCAACCTATATCCTAGGGATAAGGATCTATAGGGATGGATCTAAGAGGCTAATCGGTCCTAAGTCGAGTGCTTACATAGACAAGGTGTCGAATAGGTTCGGTTTGCAAGACTCTAAATGAGGATTGTTGCCAATGTCTCATGGCATAAGTCTCAAGAAGATTCAATGTCCTAAGACAAATGATGAGCGATACCGTATGAATAAGATTACATATGCATCAGCTATTGGATCTATCATGTATGCCATGCTATGCACTCGACTCGATGTATCATATGCTTTGAGCACTACAAGCGATATCGATCGATCCTGGGAGAGTCACTGGATAGCAAGAAAAGAACATTCTTAAATACTTAAGAAGGACTAAGGAAGTGTTCTTGGTCTATGGAGGTTTTGAAAATGATCTAGTTGTAAATGGTTACACAGTGCAAGTTTTCAAACGATATTGATGATTTTAGATCGCGATCTGGATATGTGTTTACTTTGAATGGGGTGCGATAAGTGGAAAAGTTCGAAGCAAGATACTGTGGCAGATTCTACAATAGAAGCTGAGTATATTGCAGCGTTCGATGCAACAAAGGAGGCAGTTTGGATCAAAAAGTTCATTTCTGAACTAGGTGTGGTTCCAAGTATTGCTAACCCTGTTTGTTTGTATTGTGACAATAATGGGGCAATAGCACATGCCAAGGAACCTAGATCACACCACAGATCCAAATATATACTCAGGCGTTTTCATCTCATCAGAGAAATTATTGAGAGGGGAGACGTGAAGATTTGCAGAGTACCTACTGAAGACAACGTTGCAGATCCATTGACAAAAGCTCTTCCACAAGCAAAACATGATGGTCATGTTAGATCATTAGGCATTAGATGCATGTATGATTGGCCCTAGTGCAAGTGGGAGATGTTGGGGCATGTGCCCTAGGTCAATCCATTAATTGTCTTTATGAATACTTTTAGTTAATAAAATAGAGGATTTCATTTGTCGTTTATTATAATTAATTTGAATGTTTACATTATAATAAGATGCATGAGTATTTACAAAAATATCCTAAATGTCCCTAGTCGATCATTATACTGGGAACTATAATGAATTAAGACTAGTGTGAGTCTTGATTGATGATCATATGATGATTATACGTATAGGGATACGAATCAAGATCACGAGTATTTGTTAGGGAACAAAGTACTAGACCAATTCCAGCTATGAGAACATCACATGGATTAAGTCATAGTTGTTTCTCATGATAGGTATATTTTTCGGTCCTCGACTTGAGATTACCAGAGACTTCAACATTAGGAACACAGTGATTTGACACAATCAAACGTTGTCTTTAACCGGACGATTATAAAGGTTGTGATTGGTTACTATGTGAGCAATGTGATGAAGTTGTGTAATCGAGATAGAATTTGTCCCTCTCTTATAAAGAGATATATCCAGTGGATCCCTCGATGTGTTAGACTGTTAAAAGGCCTAGTCTAAGTGAATTGATATTGATCAATGTCACTTGGATGTTTTCAGTCTACCTAGAGATCGAGACTAGTACGATTGAACATGTTGGATCACAATTCCATGCCTTATGTTTGATCAAAAGGATATCGCATGACAAAAGGATGTTATATACACTATTGATTAGGTTGTATCGATTTGATATTCGTACAACTTGGGTAGTCATAATGTCTTGCTAGAGGCCGCTTATGACTTGTATACCAAAATGTGTTTTGGTACACTGCCAACGTTGTATGAGCCTATTGGGTCGCACACTAAGAATGGTTTTGCGAGATTTTAAGATGGTTCACAAAAATGAATTTTATATGATAAAATTCATGACATAAACGTCCTTGTGGTGTATTACACTTATACTTCTTTAAGTAGGGGTATATGTGTAATTTACTTAAACGTCTATATACAAGGGTTGTATAAATAGACGCTTTAAGTTTGAACACACGTATGAAAAGATTAAGTGCTGAAACTTTATTTTCATTTCAGAAACGAATTAGGGTTTTCTGATATGCTCTGGATCGTTTTGGAGAGAAACAAAAAGTTTGGTATTCTCTCGAAGCTAGCACTTCGAATCTCGGCCGCCGTTTGTGTGTTGACTGCTGGTAGAGGGCGTTCATCGTTGGCAGCGCCTTAGAGATCGATCAACCTTCAGAAAGGTATATTGCGACCGAGGTATGATTAAGTTTACATGGTTTAAACGTTTTTAATGGAATTAGATTCTGATCCTGTTGGGGTTTTTGTCAAAATTGTTTTGTAATCTCTGCTGCGTATGAACCCCAAAACGCAACAGTACTTACCAAGTATAAGATAGAAGACGTTTGGAAGAGAAAAAAAGGATGAAAACTTGTCTGGAAGATCTCACACACCACAAGTGCATCATTGGAAAAAAAGTATTTTCTTTGAGTTGCCATACTGGAAGCACAATCTAATTCACAATCTTGATGTAATGCATATTGAAAAGAATGTATGTGACAATGTTCTTTGGACATATTAGGGGTTACAAGGAAATCAAAGGATCACTTGAATGCTCGACTTGATTTGCAAAAAATAGGTATTAGAAGTCAATTACATCCTCAAAAGAGAAGTTCTACTAAAAATCATATATTTCTCCTGCATGTTATACAATGAATAAAAGCCACAAGGACATATTCTTGAAAGTGTTGAAGGAAGTGAAGGTTTATGATGGTATTCTTCTAATATTTCTCAATCTGTGCATCCTTAGGAGCGAAATATGGTGGGTTTTAAAAGCCACGATAATCATATATTACTACAACAATTGCTTCCTATAGCTACACGGAGAGCATTGCCCAAAAATGTTGTTGAAGAACTTATTGAGTTGAGTAATTTCTTCAAGCAATTATGTTCAAAAACTAACACTAGTGCTAATTTAGAAAGTATTCAATATCGGATAGTGCTTACACTTTGTCATCTTGAAAAAATATTTTCACCATCATTTTTTGATATTATAAAGTATTTGCCGATTCATTTAGCTGAAGAAGCATTAATTGCTGGAACACTTCAATATAGATGGATGTATCCTATCAAGAGGTATTGATTTTTTTTTATACATACAATCAATAATTTTAAATAGTTATAATAAACTATTAAATTCTCTTAAATTTTTTTTATACTTGTACTCGAGCCAAATCTTTTCATTTGAAGAGTTCTTATTTGACTTCCGCCTTTTTTCTTTATATATATCTCTTTTCTTTTCTCCTTTTATTTTTTTAGTTTTACGGTCCCTGCTCATTTTCCTTTGGATTTCATTTTTTCATTTTTTTCAATCATCAAGTTCTCTGCTCCTTTTCTTATAGAACTTGTGGGACTCTTTATATTTTATTTAAAACTCTTGTTAGCACTTCTCACGTTCACTTTTATTAAGCAAGTTTTAATTCCAACTTTTCATTAAACACCATGCCTATCTCTTCCCCTTTTAGAACTAAGTCTTCATTTACGTTATAATCAAGTAAGATTCATACTTTAAAATTATTTAGAGATCTAACTTTTACAAATAGAAGTGTTATGGTATTCTTCTTTCATGGTCTTCTCTAACTCTAAGCTTCTAACCATGAAATTATACCGATGTTTGCTACAATTCTTATTTTCTTCAAAAATAATAATATTCTCTTGAGTTTTATATCAACAAGATACTTGTTTTCTTACTCACCCTTAATTAAAGGCATGAACTTTGTAAATGATTCACTTTATTCATTTCTTACTATACTACTATATATAACGTAATCTATATTTCTCACATTTAAATAATAAGTAAATGAAATAGAATTAATTAAAAGACACTATCATTCTTCCTCTTTAACTGCTTCAAAAATAAGATTTTATGATCACACTTGTAGTGTTTATCCTTAATTCATCATTTCTTACCACTATCCATAGTGTTGATGCCCTAAACTTAGACCAAAACTTGTCCTCAAGGTTTAAAAATAACATGAAATATAAAACACTAAACAACACAAACATATATAGTATAATTTGATAACTGTACAATAATAAACATAAAAATGCATAAAAATAAAGCTTAAATAACTACTAAGTGTCAAATATCCCAAATTAAAAATAATCAGTATTAAAGTATTTTTCATATCCCCAAGATCTAGAGAAATCCTAAGACCCAGACTCTAGGACTGCGCATCATCAGCATAATCATCATAATTAGCTCAAACAAAAGATGGTGTCAAAAGATGCTACATTCTTTTGTTCTGCACCACTTCAGGATCAAACATGTAGTTTGGTGCCTCTAAAAACTTAATAGAACTATCAGTGGGTCTCTACCTTCTGCTCCTCTCTTATCTAGCTATCTCTTTGATGATAAGCAAATAACATGAAATTCCTCTGTCCATTTAGTTTGTCTTGAATCCTTCTCTGTCTGTCTTGCTCATATCTCAACAAGGCATCATGATAATGAGCTATATCCTCTTTATATTGCCTCTGTATCTCAACAATCCATAGCCTCTGCTGTTGTGGAGTCAAATCCTTAGGTGGTGGTATTGGTGCCTGTGGTGGTGGAGGTGGTGGAAAAACTTTAAGACTATCTGAGTCCTGCTCTCCTATCGAAGGGTCTACAAGCTCGTAGCCCTCAGCAAATCCTTACTAGTTATCCTCCTCTTTTACATATCCTTCATTCCTCATCTATTGGTCAAGCTCAGCTGGTGCTGCTGCTGTTTCTATTACTGCTTGATTTTCGGCTTCCTTGGCTAACAGCTCGACATCAAGTCTATTCCTATATGCTATCCCTCTCATATTCAGAGTCCTTGTATCCATTAGGTGATTTCAAAGTCAACATAAACTCCTCATCAATTATTACTTAGGCTTCTATATCAAATTATTCATCTTTGATAAATCTCACTCAAGCCTTCAAGCACATCGCGTTATGAGAATTTGAAACAACTTGTTATCTCTCTCACTCAATATTGACTCCCTCAAATTCTTGTAAATAATTTCCCCTACATTTATCCTCCTATTTTTTGTAATCTCATATAAACAAGGCGCCTTAGGTTTGTATATCTCACCCTGCTGAGTAGTCAGGTATAATAAAGCAATTATAAATGTTGCCATATTCTATACACTTTCCATACATTCCCTTTCTTAATGTACGTTGGTACATTCTCAGCTCCCATTATCCATCCCCTTTGTCCTGGGACAACTAATGCTCTCTCTATGATTCTAAAAAGATATAAGTTATAGGTTCTCTTATATAAATCAACTGGGAAGGTATGTGGGTCTCCATTCCTACTCAAGTAGTCTAATCCATAAATACCATTTATGTAGTGCACATTGAATGATACATTTACTCCTCCCACCATTAATAGATCTCATTTCTTTGAGAACTTAACATTGTCATTGAATTCATAAATAATCTCATGCACTCCATAAAATTTATTCTCCCTATAGTCTTGCGTGAATTGCTCCCAACCCTATTGCCTAATGAAATTGTTGATTCTCTTATCATACTTGGCTGGGAGGTTGATTCCTCTTTCACAACTAAACTCCTTTTTTTCTATAACCTCAAACATCTCCTTGGCCTCCTTACTAATATAGAACTTCAATTTGAATGGCCTTAGCGCATCATCATTTTGAGCTCCCGAGGTTGATGCTTAATTGCCATTAGCCCTAACTTCACTAACTTGACTTGCTTGCCTCCTTGTTCTTGCCATTCTCTCAAAAACTCACAACAACAACAACAACAACAACAACAACAACAACATAGCCTCAGTCCCAAATTAACTGGGGTCGGCTACATGGATCAAACTTTTCCATTGTGCTCGATTAAGTGCAATTGATGGTGAGCTTTTCAAACCATTCAAATCCCTCCTAATTAATGCATCCCATGTTAACTTTGGTCTGCCCCTACCTCGTCGAATTTCTACAGTTTCTATTGAGTCAAGTTTTCTAGTTGGGGCATTTGTAGGCCGTCTTTGCGGTGACCAAACCACTTTGCAATGCCATTCCCTAATCTTTGTATCAATTGGTGTTACTCCTACTTGTCTTTGAATTTCTATATTTCTTATTCTATCTTTACGAGTTTTACCACACATCCACCTAAGCATCCTCATTTCGCAACGTTCATTTTATGTAATTGTTGTTGTTTTACCGCCAACATTCACTTCCATATAGCATAGCTGGCCTAATTGCGGTCCTATAAAATTTTCCTTTTAACTTAGTAGGAACATTTCGATCACAAATCACCCCTGTTGCACTCTGCCATTTCTTCAATCCAGCTTGAATTCTATGTGTGACATCATTCTCAATGTTACCATCATTTTGTATGATTGATCCTAGGTATCTAAAGTGGTTTACCTTAGGAACTTCTATTTCCCCTAATTTTACCACTCCATCATCTCGATGTCTAGTGTTTCTAAACTCACAGTGCATGTATCCGGTTTTCGTCCTACTCAACTTAAAGCCTTTAGATTCTAATGTATTCTTCCAGAGTTCTAATTTCATATTCACTCCATCTTTTGTTTCAACCACTAAGACAATATCATCTGCAAATAACATACACCATGGTATATCTTCTTGAATATATCTAGTTAGTTCATCCATAACTAAAGTAAATAGATATGGGCTTAAAGCCGATCCTTGATGTAGTCCTATCGTAATGGAAAATTCTTTTGTAGCTCCTCTAAATGTCTTTATACTCGTTACTACTCCATCATACATATCCTTAATAGTGTCTATGTATCTAGCATGCACTCTTTTTCTTTCTAGAACCCACCAAAGAACATCTCTAGGGATGCTACCATATGTTTTTTCTAAATCTACGAATATCATATGAAGATCTTTTTTTCTTTTCTCTATATTTCTCAAAAACTCACAACAACTACAACAAATCAACAACGGTTCTACAAATCACCTATACTCAAAATTCTTATTCATAAAGGTCATTCACATGTCGATTAATTCAAAAGGACACACACTAATCCATAATAAGCCACATTGATGCTCTATATACATAACTTGTCTCACTAACTGCAACCCTAATGCTCTCTTCACTCACTTCTCAAATCGATGCCCTAGCTGTCATCTTTTGTGAAAATTCATAATGCGACTTCTCTTTTCACTCTTGATCACTAGGAATACTATTATCGCACTTAAAATCGCTCAAACTATGGTTCTAGAGGGTTGTATGCTTGGTTGGTGGTGTTTGGAATAGGTTGCGAGTGTGTAAGTTTTGGTTTGGAAGGGTTTTAAAAACCCCCTTCGACATCGATGCCGTCCATTATAGAGCACGATGCCACCACAGCGTGGGCACGACATTGAGTGTACTCAAAGCTTAAATTCTCTCTCAGGTCAGCGCTATCCTGTCGCTGCATGTGTTGGATCACGACCCCGTGTGTTAGTACACATGGCGTCAACTAGTCCATCTAAATAATTTTCAAAATTTTCATTTAACTCCCTATTGGCACTATCTTGGTTCTGTGTATTACTACACAAGGCGTCGAGACAATGGGACGTACCTTGTATACATAAAAACTTCATAAAAACTTACCCGTGATTTGTGCATTTACCTGACCTTTACCATTCTAACTCCTTTGCTAGTTTACACTCTTTGCTGAGAATGTTGAGACTCGTCCATTTTTATGAAAACTTACTCGACAAATGGTCTTTTCTACAAATTTAGCATAAGACTTATTAAAGTTAGAAAAATACTTACTAAAACATTTTGATTGCTATAGTTATTACTTAAAAGTAAAAACTAAATTAAAACATAATTTTAAAACCCTTAGGCTGCCTCCCAGTAGCACTTCGTTTAATGTCCTTAGCCAGACGCCTTCACCATAGCTCTCAAATGATTACCATGATGCACCAAGGTTACTTCAATGGTATATCCTTGCAAAGTTCCTCATATCCTCTAATCATTTTCTGCCATCCTACCCTATACTTCATAATCTTTATATAATTTGGCACAACTTGCCATGTTTTTTCAAAAGGGATAATCTTTGTAATCTTCTCATACGTCTCCACAAATATCCTAATTTTCTCACCATTCCATTGATCTTGCAATTCTTGTTGAAATGGTTTCATTAATAAAATAAAATTTATTGTCCCTTGCACAAACTTTGTAATGTGTGATCTTAAGTTTTCACTACTTTCGTATTTCATTATTATTTCAAACCTATCTAGATCAACACCACTATCATGTTGCATAATATCCTCGATATGAATCTCCTCTCTAACATGGTCATGTGAATCATATTTCTCTGAAGTATCAATAGTGTTGAAATCCTTTTGATTTGGCTTCTCTATTTTGTCACATGCTTCATGACATGCTTATTCGCTTAGTAGCATCTCCTCAACTTGGTTCTCCTTAGACTCAACCACAACCTTTCGTCTTGAATTTATGAATGTTGAAATTTCTTCTAAATTATTTTCCAAATTCAAAAACTCTTGATTATCTTCTTCCTCCTTTATATTAAATGATTGCGCATAAATTTTTAATCTTTCCTCATATTTCTTCTTGAGATCATGCTCGCTTCGCTCAACCTTTTTTCTCACTTTTTGTTCTAAAGATGTAAGAGACAATTGTTCATCCATCTCTTAATCTTGTCATGATTGCCGGTTGTCCTGAGAACTTTGTGATGGTTGATAGATATTTTGAATGTGAGGGATGTAAAAGCTTTGATAATTATGCCATGACTCTTTTCCTTTTATGTAGTTGCAATGCTTTTGACTTCCCAAAAATCTTTTAAATCTATATGAGTTATAATATGGTTGTTTATATCCCATCCATGCCAAACCACTCCCGATTGGTTGTGCTTGGTATGTGGTATTATATTGAACTACTTCACTTTGATAAACCAACCTGGAGATTTTAATAAGGATTTCACTTTTTGATCCCTTAACATGATATATTCTTTACATCCCTGAAACACCAAAGTCAAAAGAAAGTAGATCAAGTGCAATAAGGTTAATCAACTTAAAACTTAAATTAAAAACTCTTAACAACTTAGTAAACTTAACTAATTGTGGCTACCTATCCTCGACAATGGTGCCAAAAACTTGATTGTAACTACAAGTATAATGGCTCAATTGTAGTAATAATGTGATCAACAAAGGTTGATTACGGATATCATTCTTTTGGGAAAGGTGTATATGGATACAATTACTTAGTCAAATTCATTATACAGTTAATAAGGTCTTTTTTGTTTTGATTTAAACTAAATTACTCTATTCTATGAAAACAATGTAAAATAAGTTGTATTCTTATATTGAGAAAACTCTTAGTTCACAACTTCACCTAAGTAATGAAGTATTATACTTCCATATAAAATTTCATCCATTTTCTTATGTGTGTGCAATGCATAATTAGAATAGACAGATTTAATTAATATTCACTTAAACCCACTATCATGGTGAAAAAGATCATAATGTGCAAACTAAAACTCCACCTATCGATGTGAATAACATAAGTCTCACATAGCATTAAGAATCAAATCTTTAGACTCATAAACTCTAATTACCCATTCTCAAATTAGGGCACCACCTGACCAATCCTGTTATTAAGCCTTAATCTTAGCCACATAAGACTTAACAAAATATTAGTCAGCCTTTTAAAACTTTTCTCCAAACTAGCAAACTTTAAAATAAGTAATATATTTTTCTCTTGTCAATTAATATTTCAGAGTTCCTTAAATTTTTTTATAACTAAACCTTATTTAGAAACTAGCATAATCAATTAATATAAATCCTAAGTATGTGTAGAAAATCAGGAAACAACGATCACATGCCAATATATGATAAAACAACAATATCAGTATGACAAACATGCGTCTGGTCGGGTAGCACCGAAAATATATCAAAGACATACATAAGTAGTATAAAAAGTAAAACCTACAAGATTAGAGGTATCGCCCCTTCAGTGGCTCTGAGGTAATTGTCAATCTTCTCCTTGCCTGGTATGCTACTCGATGGATCTACACCCAGCGTCATAAAAAGGATGGTGAGTACAGGAATATAGAAAGTAACACTGAGTGGCAATTCACATTTCCAAATATACAAAAATTATCTAAAAGCATAACAATAGCAACTGTGCTGAAAAGAATCATATTATATGACACTTTAGTGAAATAATATGAAACTGACACTCAGCTAAGTAGTAATGATCTAGGGCCAGTCCTTTGTGAGTTACATCACGCCAGCCTCATTCCACTATTTAGGGCATAAACAATCTCATGAATGTCTTCACATCCTCATAAATGCCCATCACATATGTAAATATACTTGTCAACAACCTCGGGTGTGCTACACAAGCTAGAGGTGAGATGTCGGCAACCCCAAAAATCTAGTGACCACTTGTGCAATGCTTATTTCTATCATATCATGGTCCTAGATACAAGAACTACTTTAATAATCTAAGAAATGACACGGTTTAGGAATCCAACAATAGAATTGCGTAAGTAAAGCACAAAGGATTTAGATTCACAATACATAAATCATCTACCTAATAGCATTCTATCTAACTTGATAAAAATTCTCGACAACCAAGAAAGACATAGCACATGATTTAGATCAATGAAACCATTCAAACACCAATAATGCCATGAAAACAAACTCATGATATGAGATATGACAACAAAGTCATGGCATTAAGAGTACGATAGGTATTTTAGTCCAAATGACTATAAATAAATACACAAATAGGAAATGAAATTCAGGGAAATATCTATTAAGTGATTATTTAGACTTATATATAGAGTTAGTTTAGTAGTATATTTAGTATAAATATCTTTAAATGAGCTCATATTGATGGTGTTTATGCATTTTTAGGTACACATGACATAAAAGGAAGGAAAATAGTGAATTCAAGTATAAACGAAGCTAAAACACACCAAAGGAGGTTTGGCACCGTGGCACATAGGTTTGGCGTTGTAAGAGTTCAAGGCACAACGTGGGATAAGAAGTCACGGCGTGGGAGAGCAGGCAGGTAAAGGAATTGAGACAAGATGGTTAGCATTTTGGCGATGCCGTAAAGGTCAAGGGATGACACTGGGGAGACATATGGACAGTGCCAGGACCACTGAAAGGAGAATTTGTACATAGGATGCTCGGCTCAGTGGTGGCACTGTGGGATTGTACACATAACACTGAAACTTATGTGACATCGCCGAAAAAAGAAGAAAATAAAAGGTGGAGTTCTATTTTGGGTGAAATTGTCAAGTAGAGTTTCTAATTGTTTTCAAACATTCCTAGGGAGTATAAATAGATAGGAGAACGTGGTAAACTCACCAATCACCATAGATTAGCCACCATTAATATAGTTTAGCATAGGTTTTTTTTATTCTTAAGTATTAAGGAGATTTATGGAGAGAAGACATTGAAGACTCACATGTGGTGATTCGGGTATAGTTTTTATTGATTTAATAGATAATTATTTTATTATATCATTGATATCAATGAATACCACTATGTGCATATTTGTTTCAATGAAATGTGAGTAGTTTATTAATCTTAGGGATTAATGGATCTTATGGTATGAATGATATGCTATAAACATGAATAGAGTAGAGATATAAAAAGTGCAATGGTTAGAATTGGTATTGATTCTGAGCGTAATGCTATGAACATCTTGATCACATGTTTGTTGATATTAGGTTTTAGAAGTTATCATGGCCATCGAAACTTTTAAGCCGGATATGGACGGTACAACTGTAAAACATACAACATCGACCGATAGTTGTTGATTAGGGAGGAATAGATAGTAAACTTAATTGGTTATGAATCTAAAGATTTCAAACATTAAAGTAATGTAAAGTTTACGTTACTCACCTCGATAGGTAGAGTTCTAGTTTGCACATTAGAATATTTTCCGTCACGACAATGGGTGGAAGTGAATTTGAAGGAAATATTTTTATTCTAATTAGGTATTGCACACACATAATAAAGATGATAAAGTGAGTTGAAAAGCATAATATTTCATTACATAGGTGAATTTGTGAACCAAGGTAGTCTTAATATAAGAGTTAAAGTAATTTGCATTAATTTGTTAGATTAGTTTAGTTTAGTTATAAAAACCAATTTAAAAAGGATTTCCTTAGCAATAGAGTAATTTTAGCTAGGTGCGTATTGAGTGCATACACCTTTCCCTGAGGATAATATCAGTAATCAATGCCAGTTGGTTACACTATTAATACAAGCGAGTCATTATACTAGCGGCCATGCACATTAATATCTCAATCAATTTACTTATAATCACACAAAATTCCTAGGCTAATCCGGCCTCCCGACACCCCTTATCTCACCAACAACCTCTTGAGATTCTTCCCTAGTTTCCTTATGTTAATAAGGGTGTTTTAGGATTTATATAAACTATCAAAGTTAGATTAAACTATGTAGAAAAACCCCAAACTTTTATTCAAAACTTTACCATTTATCAGGTTAGGCGTTGTGGTGGCGCCATATGTACAAAGGCCATGGTGCTGCCACAGCGTCACCTTTATACCATGTTACAGGGCATGGTGCTATGGTGGTGCCATGTGTATAGATGCACGATGCTATGACAACACAATGTCAACTGAACCTTACACACACAGAGTTCAGGTCTTGACACTTTGGTGGCGCTGTGCACTCTGTATCCACGGCATCGCCACGACGTCAAGCCTGTTTACCCTTGCTAAAAATTCAACTTTGCATTTTGATGATCCATATCCCTCATACACGTTAAATACACCAAAATCTAACTTGATCATCACCAATCAAAATTCACAAAACTTTGGTGTTGAAACCTAAAACTTATAACTTTTGCTAAAAATTCACCGAGAACATCTACAACTTCAAAATGCCATAACTATGTCAATTCAAATCGAAATTCATATTTTCTAGATAGAAAATTTATTGGTTTTTCGCGAGGAATCCAAATCTATAAACCAATTTCGAAAATGATTACATTTACCCTCTAAAATTAGGCAAAAACTAGAACTGAAGTAAAACTCTATTTATTTGTTTAACAAACTTTTGCAAAATGATAGTGTACACAAGCTTAACTAGTTGTAGAACATCACCAACTTGATCAATCCCTTTCAAATTCACCAAAATCTCCTAACAATCTTTGATGTCCTTTTCCAGATCTTTCTTTCTCTCATTTAGATCAAATAAAAGAGTTTGCATGTCATTCTAGTAAATCCTTTATATATATATATATGATCTCATGTACATAACCTATCTTTAGATCAATCTAATGGATTCAATTGTGAGCCCACAATCCATTAATTCTTCGCTATTTCATCTTTGATATCAAACAATGCAACTCAATTTGTCGAGTGATTTGTCCATACGTATCTTGAGGAACATCAATGATTATATTTTATTTTGCTAAATTAGATTTCATTTATACAAATTAAACTATAGTTACCTCAAATTAGCTATTTAACCCACACTAATCTTAAATTAAACTTACCACGTCACTCGCTACCCCGGTCTCATGCTTGCTCGCATCTTGAGGCACATCCATGCTCATGTCTCGACATCTAAATGCAAGTACGAGTGACGTAGTAGTCTACACATATACAATACTCTAGGAGTACATCACATTGAGTCTAACATATACCTCTGCCACATTGGCACGGTCAGTGCATGTATCTCAATGCGGTTCTACGTCACGGGTCAATGATCTTGTTTAAGGAATTAAACTAAGATTATAAATTTAAACCGTGACAAATCTTTCCAACTAATGAAAATCTCATCCTCAATATTAAACATCAAGTTATGGTTATACCTGGCTAAAAAAAGTACGAAAACCTATCTCGCATATAGTCTTCCCGCTCCCAAGTGACTTCGAAGTCATCATGAAACTGAAACTTGACTAACACCTTTAGAATAGACTTGCCTCTTAACTTTTGTATTTTTCGTTCTAAAACCTGTACTGGCTGCGTCTCATAAGATACATCCTTGCTCAGGTCAATTTGGCTCAAGTCAATCGTTGGTCGTATGCCTGCCTTCGACTTAGCCAGTTGAAGCATATAAATAAGGAAGACTCGATGAATCCCTGACATCTGTGGACGTAACTCAAGCTCATAAGAAACCTTCTCGACCCATCTTTTAATCTTGAAAGGTACGATGAATGTCGATGCTAACTTGACTTTCAATCCAAATATGTGAAGACCTGTCTGAGGAGAAACCTTTAAATATACAAAGGCTTCCTCGACGTACGTAAGATCGATGTGATATGTGTCTACATCCCACTTCTCCCTTTCTTGGGTCTCTTTAAGCCTCTGATGAATCTGTCGTACCTTCTCCATGTGATCAAGAACAATTTCAGGCCATACTAACTCCCGGTCCTCTGGCTTAGGTAAACACGATAGCGAGCGATATGGTCTTGCATATAAAACCTCAAATGGTGCCATCTCAATGCTAGTTTGATAACTGTTGTTGTATGAAAACTTACACAATGGTAGGTACTCCTCCCAATATTCACCTAAATCCAATACACAAGCCCGGAGCATATCTTAGAGAACCTAAATCAACCTCTCAGTGTGCCCATTAGTCTGAGGGTGAAAAACTATCTTGAACTATAGGTGCATACCATACTACTCTTGTATACTCCACCACATCCTGGACGTACATATAACATCTTTGTCTAATGTGATAGTCAAAGGTACCCTATGCAGCCTGATAATCCCTCTCTCGAATAATACACTCAATTGGTCAAATTTGTAATGAGCTACGACTGGTAAGAATTATACAGATTTCTTCAATCTGTCCACAATTACACAAATAGAATCGTGTCATCTGGCAGTCCTCGACAATCTTCTGACAAAGTCCATGGCTATGTCTTCCTACATCTATTGTGGAACAAAAATGGCTATAATACACCCTTCTGGTCTACGATGCTCAACCTTCACCTGCTGGCAAATCCCACAGTTCCTAATGAGTTTAGATACGTGCGCCTTCATCCCTAGCTACTAAAAATTCCTCCTCATATCATGATGTATCTTGTTCTTGCCTGGATGAATAGTGAATTATGAACGGTGTGAATCTTGAAGAATCTCATCTCTTAGCTCTACCACTGATGGTATCCATAATTTGCCTTTAAATCTCAGACACTGATCTGTTGCCTTTGTCGAATTAGTAAAATGAGTACTCTAGGCTAACTTGCTGAACATCGGGTACAAAATGTCGGCTCTCCAACACTCTCTATGTAGACACTATTTGTAGCCTCAACTATGCACAAATAATCACCTGAGTGTGTGTAGGAACAACTGACCGACTTATCATCACCACTGCCTCGACTAATCCATACTCAAGCGTCATATGACATCTGACAACCTTGGCATCTCTAGTCGGTATCTTACTCAACGCGTTTGCAACTATCCTAGCTTTTTATTGGTGGTACTCCAGAGAAAAGTCGTAGTCCTTCAGGAACTTCAACCATCTGCACTGTCTCATGTTCAACCCTTTCTATGTGAAGAGATACTTCATACTATTTTGACTAGTGTAGAGTGTGAGTCTCTATCCATACATATGATGTCTCCAAGTCTTTAGAGCAAACACCACCCTTGCCAACTCTAAATCATTAGTGGGATAGTTTTTGTTATGTATCTTTAGCTATCTGGACGTATAAGACATTGTGCCTCTATCCTACATCAATACTCAGCCTAAACGAGTATGAGAAGCATCTGTATACACTAAGAACCCTTATCCAGCCTTTGGAAACACTAATAGTGGTGCGGTGGTCAACGACCTCTTTAGCTGAGCGAATGCTTGCTCGCACTCTTCATACCAATCAAATCTGACGTCCATCTAGGTCAATTTGGTAATCAGTGTAGTGATCTTTAAGAGATCCTTCACGAATTTGCGGTAATACCCTGCTAACCCCAGAAAACTCCTAATTTTAATAACTGACATCGGTGCTGGCTAATATATAATAGCCTGAATTATGGCCGGATCCACTGCAATCCCTGCTACTAACAACATGTCATAAAAACTTGACCTCTGACAGCCAAAATTCACAATTGGTGAACTTGGCATATAATCTATTCTCCCTTACATTCTACAATGTCTCCTTGAGGTGTTACTCGTGATCCTCCTAAGTCCTTGAATATATCAATATATCATCACTAAAAACTATCACGAAGCGGTCAAGAAATGGTCTCATTACCATATGCATCAAATTCATAAACATGGCGGGGGCGTTGGTCAACTCAAACGACAAAACCATAAATTGATAGTGTACATATCTCATGCTGAACACTGTCTTGGACCTATCTTTATCCCTGATCCTAAGGTGATGATACCCTGATCACATGTCTATCTTTGAGAAAAGCTATGCTCATCTCAGTTGATTAAAATAGTCATCAATAAGGGGCAATGGATACTTGTTCCTGACTATGACCTTGTTCAACTGTCTGTAGTAGATACATAGTCTCAAAATGTCATCTTTATTCTTCATAAATAGGACAGGTGCTCCTTATGGTGATATGAAGGAGTGATGAATCCCTTCGATCCTAAATCTCAAAGTTGACTCCTTAACTCCAACTCTTTTAGAGCCATGCGCCATGACGGTATAGAAATAGGCTTGATGCCTGGTACCAACTCAATGATGAAGTCTATTTCTTTCGATAGTGGTAAACCAGGTAAGTCATCTGAAAACACATATGGAAACTTGCACAAAACTAGAATCTCCTTAAGTCTGGGTCCTCAACTCTCTGCCACTGTATATAATGATACCAGAGTCTCCATCTCTCCACTAATCGCAAGTCGACCTCTCGTGCTCTCAACTCTCAGAGTACTACCACTATATGTGAACATCGGATGCCCTAGGATCTCAAATATCAGTGTCTTGCTGTAACAGTCAATATGAGCTTGATACGTTGCTAACCAATCCATTCTAACAATACGTCAAAATCTAAAAACTCGAGTACTCTAAAGTCTGTAGGTAACTCTACCCTGCCTACCTCTACTAGACATCACTCAACTAGACTATTAGGGTAAACCCTTTCCCCAACTGCGATACTCAATATCAAATGCACAGTAACCCTAACCAGTGTCAACCCTAGGATGCTTATCATGCGAACAACAATAAAAAGTACATTAGAACTCAAATCAAATAAGACGTATAAATCTCTACGACAAATATAAATCTTACATTAGAATTCGAATCAATAAAAGGTACAGTAAATTATTGTCGACTGCGGATAATCTCTCACCTAGTGGCCAACCTTACTACACCTATTGCAAGTGATCAGCCTATGCTGACCCTGTTCTTTATCCTGAGCATGTGCCTATATCTGTCTACATCCCTATCAGGAAGTATTTTGACCTTTACCTCTACCTCGGCCTTAGCCTCTACCACCCTGCTGCTATTGTCGTGACACTAGTGGTGTTGGAAGAGGTAGTATAGTAGGAGTTGGTAATGTTGGTCTGACTGGTGGTGGCAAGGGGAGTATGCCAACTATACTCTATAGTGGTGTAGGGTATGATGTGTAGGGCATAACTGATGTGGACTCCCCTGATCCCTGAGAACCTCTCCCATTTCCTATATCCTTTGCCTTTTTGTCTTCTCCTCTCAAATTATGTGGCCTGGTCCGTTGACAATGTTGGTCCCAACAGTGTCCAATCTGCAACTCTACTCAAATAATAAGTCTCGTGAGAAAGTGCCCGCTCATATATCTCACCCAACGTCTTGACAGCTGAATTGAGCACATAAAACCATATGTCAGGCCTTAGTCCATCTCCGAAGTAATACACATCCTCGAAGTCATCTCTCACTAGATCTTCAGTAAACTATCTGAGATAGCCATATCTATCTTTATAGCTCATCACAGACTCATCGGCTCCCTGTCTTAGGTTCATGAACTCCTTCCTCAACCTATTTATCATTGCAGGTGGGAAGTACTAGTGATAGAACTTCTTCTTAAATGCATCTCAAGACTTAAAATCACCATATGAAGCTATCATCACATGCCACCAAACATTAACGTCGGTCTACAGTGTATATGACAAAATCTTAGCCCAAAGTCTATCTTTAATCTTCAAAACCCTATGAAGCTTCTCCTAAGACAATATCCACTTCTCAATCTTCTCAAAGTCTCGCGGCCCCATCAAAATAAATTGGTTTCATTCTGATGAAATCCTTCACTAACTGAATAAGTTCTCTTTGTAGCTGGTATTATCACATTTGAAATAGTTTATACCACTGGAGTTACTGGTGTTACGGTGGGAAGCCCTGGTGCTGGTAATATGGGGGTAGTAGTAGTAGTGGTGGGGGTCGGTGTTTATACTGGTGGTGCAAAAAGACTTATCATCATGGTGATAAAGTCAGCTAACTACTGTCCTTGAGCTACAACTTGGTCAGGCAGCCTTTAATAGTCATTAACAAATGGAATAGGAGGTTGGCTGCCATTAGCACCTGCATCCTCGTTATCGTGTAAATCAATAATTGGTGTCTACAAGTTGATAGCGAACGTGAATTAGTTACTACATAGATATCACATATATACATATAGAAACTAACATGTACATATAAGAAATCCCTATCTCACTTTCACTCGCTTCCTAACTAATGGTCTCTAGGCAATGATCATCTAATTTCCATAGTTAAAATTTTTATTTTATTGAAGTTTGCGTGTTGCTTATTTAAAACGTTGTCTCTGATACCAACTATGACGACCCCTTCTCAAATTAGGTCACTGCCCGACCTAATCCCGCCATTAAGCCTTAATCTTAGCCGTATAAGACTTAACAACATATTAGTCAGTCTTTTTAAATATTTCTCCAAACTAGCTAACTTTAAAATAAGTAATATATTGTTCTCTTGTCAATTAATATTTCAGAGTTAATTAAAAATTTTATAACTTAACCTTATTAAGCATAAGTCTTAATAAATTAGCAGAAGCAATTAATATAAATCCTAAGTATGTGTGGAAAATTAGGAAACAATGATCACATGCCAATATATGATAAAATGGCGATATTAGTATGGCAAACATGTGTTTGATCAAGAAACTATCTATCATCATATAAATTCAAACCCTAAAATATATCAAAGACATATATAAGTCATACAACAAAACCAAAACCTACAAGATCATAGGTAGTGACACTTCAGTGGCTCAGAGGTAGTCGCCAATCGTCTCCTTGCCCTGTCTACTATTCGATAGATCTGTGCCTGACATCATAAAAAGGATGGTGAGTATAGAAAATTAGAAAGTAACACTGAGTGACATTTATCCACATTTTCAAATATACAACAAGTATCTAGAAGCATAACAATAGCAACTCCACTAAAAAAGAATCATGCTATAAGACATTTTAGTTAAACAATATGAAACTGACACTCGACTAAGCTATAATAATCTAGGGCGAGTCGGTCGTGAGTTACATCATGTCAGCCTTATTCCACTATTTAGTAACATGTGTCGAGCATGCAATAATGATACCCACGTATTTATTATACTTTAAATTTGTAGTAGCGGTAAGTGAGATCGTCTCCACAAGGATTGTGTAACTTTCTTTAGTTTAAAAAGATTTTTTGTCACATTTTAATAATTACTAATTAACTATATTATTTAGAAAGCAATAAATAATTAAATAAACACAAAGATAATAATTAAGGAATCAATGCGAATTAAACTAAATTAATACATATAATAATTAAAGTAATTAATGCGAATAATGGAAACCTAGACCAAAGGTAATCACTAACTAAGTTGTAGTCAATTAGTCATCAATCGTGAAAAATGTGTTCAAACAATTTAATAATAGGTTGATAGCCTTTAGCCAACCACTGATTTTCCTAAATTCAATGGAAATGTCACATTCTCATCATTGTCCCATTGGGTAAAATGCAACACTGTAGAAATGAGATAACATTACACTCAATGAAAATCATGCATAATCTAAAGCCAATATTAATCGAAGTTGCATAATAAATAACTTAGAACACAATCACCTAGAACATCCACTCGAGAAATGCCTTATAGATTAATTTTAGTATTACTTCTATATAATCGTTGTCAATAATTATAGTAGAATCAAAATCAAAATATCATAATACATATTACGCAGTATGCATGCAATACAATCTTCATTAGTTGTAATACGCAAAACCAACTTTTTAAATCCGTGATTGACGTGTATTGAACAATGAAAGAACTATTAAAATAAAGATATCATAAAAGACTTACAACCATAGTGTAGCAATCCCTTAGTCTAAAAAATGAACCATCCAATAATAACTATAAAAAACTTCATTGATGAATAATAAAACTAGAGAAAATAATAGGGGAGAAGGAGAGAGAAAGAAAGAGAAGGAGAGAGAGAGAGAGAGAGAGAGAGAGAGGTACAAGATAAAACCCTAAAGTTAATTTATACTTTTTTTCCAAATTGCTCTCTGGAAGAGAGAAAAATTAATTTCGATGAGAGGGGTTGTGCATTTGTGTACGTTTTGCTGCTGGAATTAGACACATGTCGCAGGCTGATTGGTTGAGTGAGGTGGAGGCGCTGACATGGAATTTGCTAATTGGTGGAGGGGATGTGGAGTTTGCACACGAGAGAGAGGTAAGGAGTTGTGTTTGTGCGCATAGGGTGTGGGGATTGGACACGTGGCGGACAGTGGTTAGAGGAGCGCCTAGGCAAAATGGTACGGATGAATGGGAGGATGCCACGTGGACTGGTTGTAGAAGGGTTGAGCACTCGGGATGAAGTCGTGCGAAATATTGGGAGCTTGTGCTCGAATGAATCCCGAGGCAAGGTGGAATGTTTGTTTGCTGCTCATCTCTTCATTCCTAATGCGGATCTCGAGGTAAATCCAACATATGACTATTATATATGCCTTTTATACCATTTTTTGCCTCTATTTCAATTATTCTCCTTAAAAACCTAAAATCATAAAAATAAGAGAATACCTAGTGTAATATCATTATTTTTCTCTAAAATCAACCTAAATTACACAATAAAAAGTGTATAGTATTAGACTTGTCATTTAGGGCGTAAACAATCTCATGAATGCTTTAACATCCTCATAAATGCTCATTACATATGTAAATATACTTGTAAACAACCCCAGGTTTGCTGCACAAGCTAGTGGTAAGATGCTGATAACCTCAAAAATCTAGTGACCCCATGTGTCGCGCTCATCTCTATCATATCATGATCCTAGATATAAGAACTACTTCCATATTTCAAGAAATGACATGGTTTAGGAATCCAACAATAGAATTGCTTTAGTAAAACACATGATTTTTTATTCACAATACCCGAATCATCTACCTAATAGCATGCTATCTAACTTGATAAAAATCCTCAACAACCAAGAAAGACATAGCACATGATTTAGAATCAATGAAACCATTCAAACATCAATAATGGCATGAAAACAAACTCATGATATGAGATTGGACAACAAAGTCATGGCATTAAGAGTACGATAGGTATATGATAAGTGATTATTTATAAGTATATATAGGGTTAATTTAGTAGTATATTTAGTATAAATATCATCAAATGAGTGCTAATTCACAGTATTATTGTATTTTCATGGAATTAAGGTGTAATGGAAGGAATCAAGAAAAAACAAAAAGAAACGGAGCAAAAAACCCATAAAATCAGAGTTGACGCCATGGGAGCATGAGTTGACACTATGGGAATACAAGGCACGGCGTGGTGATGGAAGACACGACGTAGGAAAAAAGAAATATGAAGAAAATAAACTCTGGAGGTCCGGCGCAGTGGCAGCACCGTGGCACACAACGCATAGCGTCGGGACATACAATGAAGTAGTGGTGCAGTAGCAGCGCCGTGGCTTAACAAACACGGCGTCGGGGCAGTAAGTAATAGCGCCAACTTCGCAGGAAATAGAAAGTGAAGCTTTAATTTAGGTCAAATTGTAATTTAAGGTTTCTAATTGTTATTAATGAGTATAAATAGGTATTAGGACGTGGTAAACTAGGAGGAAACCACCACATAGAAGGACATAAGCCTCAATTAGAGTAAGTTAGCATTGAGTTTGAGTATTAAGGAGTTTTTGTTAGAGAAAAATTGAAGAATCTACGTTTGCAATCAATATTTGGTTTCGTTGATTAATTCAAGGTAATATTTATATTCATCTTTGATTTGTAATGATTTCCATAATGAATTGTGATATGTGTGTTTCAATGATGTGTGAGTAGTCTATTTATCTTAGGGATCAATGGATCTTACGGTATGAATGCAATTCTTTGAATAGGAACAAAAAGCGATAATAAAAGTGCAATGGTTAGAATTTGTATTGATTCTGAGCGTAATGCTTTAGACATCTTGATCATGTTTCTAATGAACTTAGGCTTTAAGAATTATCATGGCCATTGAAGCTTCTAATCCGGATATGAACGGTACAACTGTAAAATACACAACATCAATAGATAGTTGTTGATTAGGAAGGCGCATATAGTAAACTTAGTTGGTTATGAACATAATGATTTGAAACTTAAAGCAATGTGGAATTTACGTTATTTACACTAATAGGTGGAGTTCTAGTTTGCACATTAGAATCTTCTCTGTCACGACAGTGGGTTGTAGTAGATTTGAAGGAAATCTGTCTATTCTAATTAGGCATTGCATAAAACATAGTGAGATGTAAACATGAATACAAAGCATATTATTAAATTACCTAGGTGAAGTTGTGAACTAAGATATCCTTAATATAAGAAGTCAACTAAAGTTTAAAGTGATTTTTTAGAATAGTCTTGATTAGTACAAAACCAATTAAAAGTGAACCCCTTAGCAATAATTCAAGTTAAGTAGGTAATATACAACTAGTGCAGAACATTTCCCTAAGGACGATATCCCTGATCAACGTAAGTTGATTGCACTATTACTACAAGCGAGATGTTAGACTTGCACACCAAGTTTTTAGTGTCGTTGCCGGGGATTGGTATTCATTAGATTTACTTAGTTAGTTTGAAAAGTTGCTAAGTTTAATTTTTAGCCCCTTAATTTTCAGTTCATAAAAACAAAAAATAATACAAAAAGTAAGCTTAAGTTTCAAGTTGACTCGCTGCACTTGATCTTTTTGTGTTTTCATTTAAGGGATACTTAGTGTATGCGTAGCAAGGGAGAAAATGACCTAGTGCCTTACGATCTAGTGATTTAGAGAACAAGCAAGGGAAAGAAAAATAAATAAGTCAAGATGGTTGAGGTGCAAGCTATAAACCAACAGCAGGGCCGTGGGAATAACCAACCATTAGGTGATTTGGTAGTGCAGGAAAGTGTGCGAAGACAGAGATGCCTTGTGACTACTTCAAGCCAGAAGTTTAGGAAATATACAATGGAGTGATGAGGCTTCTAGCCAACACCACCAAGTTCAAGCTGAGACCCCTCTTTGATAAATATGGTGCAAAATAATTTGTTCAGCAGGCTATCTAATGAAGATCTAGTTGTAAGTGTTGAGAATTTTTTAGAGAAGTGCGACACCGTTCACATCACTGGAGTTATGAAATAGGTGGTCAGGATGAGACTTTTCCTATTCTCACTGGGTGGAAAAGCCAGTTCCTAATTCGAAGGGCTGAATGCAGGGAGTTTTTTCTCAAGGGAAAAAACCAATGAAATATTTCTCGAAAAGTTCTTTCCCCGAGTGAAGGTCAGCAAAAGGAAACATGAGATTAATAAGTTCAAGCAAGTAGACACTGAGTCTTTTGGGCGAGGCTTGGGAAAGATTCAAAGAGATGTTGAGGAGATGTTCGGATACATATACGTGAAATGGGCACAACTCAAGATTTTCTACTATGAGATGAACTACTGCACTAGAAGGCTAGTAGATATTGCGTCAAGTTGCTCTCTACTTACAAAGGATAAAGATGGAGCATTGGGTCTCCTTGATCTTATGTCTCAAAATTCTATCGTCGCTACTCGTTCCACAGTAAGGAAACCAACATGTGTTTACAAAATTGACTCGCGAGCGGCAATTATGGCACCACTATCAAATATGAGCAGTCAGATGGCAAAACTTCAGATTAGACACCAAGGTCCATAAGTAGCACAACAACCCATGAATCATCAAGGCATGATGGTAAACCAAAATGTATGTACACCAAGGAATGGAGCATGAAGACATTAACTTCATGAACAACCAAGGTTACGGGAACAACTTCAGGCTGAGAGGAGTGGCTCCTCAACGGTTTTATCAAGGATACAACAACAACAACCCGAACTTTCCTTACAAAAATCTTAATAACGCACTAAAGTGACCTCAAGGCTTCCAACAACAAGTCCAACATGGGAAGTTGGGGCAGAGCGAAGAGATGACTTTATTGAAGTCAATTGAGAAGTATTTGCAAGCCATGGAACTGAGAGATTAAGAGCGCCATGAGAAGCACGAGAAAGAGTTAGAAGGAATAAAGTAAGCCATGAAAAGGATGGATAATTAGTAATCACAATCCATTAAGAACCTAGAGAGGCAAATCGGTCAACTGCTATAGCCTTGAACTTAAGAAAAGAAGAACAATTTCCTATCAATACTGTCACCAATCCTAAGGACAATGTGAGTGCCATTAGCATGATGTGCACTATGATAAAAAATGAGCCAAGACCATACCAAGTAATGTATAAGCATGAAGATATACATAAGCGAGAAAAGGTCAATACAATGGAATTCAAAAAACAAAAAAATTTAGAAGAAGTGCAAAATGTCGAGGTTCAGAAAGAGGCACCATGGTTCACGGACTATGTTAACTACTTCACATGCGAAATATTTCCTCTAGATTTAATAAATGCAGCACAAAAGAGATTCCTAAGTGATGTGAAGTTTTATTTATGGGATGAGCCATATTTGCTTAAGAGATGCAATGAGGGATTGATTCGATGATGTGTAGCAGAGGTGGAATTTGCAGGCCTTTTGGGAGAATGTCATTCATCACCATATGGGGGACACTTTAGAGTACAAAGAATGACAACTAAAGTGTTGCAATGCGGGTTCTACTAGCCAAATCAATTTAAAGACTCATATATTTTTGTGAAAACTTGCAATAAATGCCAATGAACAAGAAATATTTCTAGAAGGCAGGAGTTTCCACAAACCATATTTCAATAAATTGAACTCTTCGACGTATGGGGAATAGATTTTATGGGACTATTTCCTACTTCAAATGGGAAACACTATATACTGTATGCAGTGGATTATGTATCCAAATAGGTAGAAGCCAAAGCAACCACTACCAATGATGTGAAAAAGGTCAACGAGTTCATAAAGAAAAACATCTTCTGTCGATTCAAAATGCCTAGAGCACTAATCAGTAATGAGGGTTTACATTTCTGCAATAGAGCCTTAGACATGTTATTAAAGAAATATGGAGTTAGGCATAAGACCTCACTGGCGTATCATCCTCAAACAAATGGAAATATTGAAGTAAGTAGTAAAAAAGTGAAATAGATCTTGGAAAAAACTATAAACACTAATAGAAAAGACTAGGAATTCCACCATGAAGAAGCATTGTGGGCATACAAGATGGCATTAAAAAACCAATTGGAAACTCTCCGTATCGGTTGGTATATGGAAAAACATATCACTTATCTAAAGAATTAAAGCATAAAGCGTACTAGGCAATTAAAAAGCTCAACATGGATTTTTAAGTTGCAAGAAAGGCCATATTACTTCAACTGATGGAACTAGATGAGTTTAGATTGGACGCATATGAAAATGCTAAGTTGTATAAAGAGAAATCAAGACAATGGCACGACTAAACAATTGAATATCGATCCTATGGAGTCAGGACAATTAGTATTGTTATTTAATTTAAGACTGAAATTGTTTCCAAGCATATTAAGATCACGATGGTTAGGACCATTAGAGGTAGATGCCACTTGCCCTTATGGAGTGGTAGAGCTAATCACCAACAGTGGTAAGGCATTTAAAGTAAATGCTCAAAAGGTTAAGTTGTTTTACAAAACATAAGTAAGGTAAGATGAGCTTGATTTTAATTATTTATTATATAATAGACACACCTAAATATAACAAAACTTTGATCAGCAATCCGTCAAGCCTAGTTGCACCACCCGGTCGAACCGTGACTAGGCCTTAGACTCGATCCGAGTTGGTCAAACCTGGTCTAATTAGTAATGGTTCGTCACAATTGACATGGTTGCAAAGAGTGAGAAATGAAAACTCAAGATGGAAACCAAAACATAATTGACCTTTTTTACCCATACTTCAATATACGTAAATCTCGGGATCATTCTTGAAATTAGAATTAATTTGTAATCATAACTAGTTTGAATTTTTATTAGAAGTTAGAAGTATTGAGTCATCACGTCCAAAAATAGTCACAAAAGTAAGCAATAATTCGACATAACTTCTAATATCGAAAATTTCAAGACATATGGAATAAGATTGATGAATGGAAAAGCACCTTTATCATCGAAACTCAATTCCATTTACCAAAAGTATAGTTCCATTTTCCTCTCCCCAATCACCAATCATGTTTTCATTCTTCTTCCAGTCAGATTTAACCCATCGATTTTCCCATCCATCTACATTAGAAAAGAAAATATAAATAGACAAGCTCTAAGAAAATTGCTAAACATGCGTGTAACTATCACAAATTGCTTCCAAGTCATACATACAACTGAATAGTAGGTTAGTAACAAATTACACTTCGCGGGAAAGTGCATAACTTAACAATAAGATATTTTACCTCTCTACTTTAAAGGTAAAAGTATATACATTTGCCATCGACCTCCTAACAATTATGATCCATTGTAGGACCTCTTAAACATAAGTGAACACTATATTGATGAGATTCAAGTATAACATATAAAGAAAAACACTTGATAAACTTCATTAAACATTCAAGAAAAAAAACACCTTCATTGAAGTTTAGATGGTGTATCAATTCACTTCATTGTAAACAATTAACAGATAAAGATCTTCTTAATGTTTTCATTTATTTTCAAAGAGTTACAATTCAATAAATTACTGAAATCACATGAAAAAAAATTGTATCGATGAATCGATAGGTGACCAAAAACTCATGCGAGAAAAAAAAACAAGTGACAAAATAATTCGTACATACTCTTATACAAGGAAGATGACACAACTGAGGTCCCACCAATCATGGCCTCACCATTAATTGGATGAAATGTTTCTTTCTTTTGAATCCCTCCCACATGTTTCACATGTTTCCACTAGCATAAACCCAATTACATTTTCATAAGAGACAAAAACAAGCAGTTAACACAATAATGAAATTCTTATCTATTAATGTATCAATTCTCTCTTCGATTAGGAATAATAGAAGTGAAAACAAGTAAATTAATTCAATAATAGTCAAAAAAGGTTTTTCGATTAGACACTAAAATTGCATCATTTAGTCATGAAAAAAAAAATCTAGAGTTGAGAGCTATACTAGTCTCAATCCAATTCAAGTACCCCGAGGTTTAACAAAAGTGCGTACTTAATTACATTGAAAGATCTTGACCAAAAAAACCCTTTTCCTCATAAAAACAAATAATGTAATAAGTAGGTATTTAAAATCTAAATGGTGTATGACCAAATGGGAAGTGAGGTTGGTTGCTATCTGCTAAGATCAACTTACTTATTTTGATTTTACTAAAGGCTTAATTGGTTAAAATATCCTAACATTTTACAACTTTTGTTATTATATCCTAAACTATAATTACTTAAATAATTATTAAACTTATTATTTAAGTTCATTACTTAGGTTTCACTTCATCAAATTTAGAGTTAAGAAGTAACTTTGGATATAGATTTATCAATCTATAAAAGTTAGGATATAATAGCAAATTTGAAAAGGTTAAGATATAATAACAAAAGTTGTAAAAGATTATTATATTTTAATAATCTGGTCTTTTACTAAATGATCAAACACCAAATGGTGTGCATGATCTTACCACCAAAGCCAAATACCATGAAACATGAGGCAATAATATGGCAACTACCAATTCAAATGCAATAACTATTTACTGTGAACTAACTAATACTAAAAGAAGTATCAATGCAATCTCAATACATCGATAAACTAGCAATTGACATATGTTAGTGCATAGCTTTAAATATATTTTATTTGCACGACCCTACTCAAGACACCTTTTACATCGATAAACTAGAGTGTTATTAAATGTCATGTGAGAATGTATTATGCTTTAATTTTTAATACATGTATTACATATAGTTTTTTAAAACCCCTATCAATTAGGTGTTATTTAATAACACTCATCTTTAACAGGGTTTTAAAACCTCTATTAAAGACCAAAATTGTTCTAATTATTTATTTATAGCCCTTCTAGTAGAGAATACTGGAATACAACTACCAAAAATTCACATAACCATGATCAGAACAATGATCATTAGAGATAGCATTAACAATCATTAATGCACTATTAAGTTAAAAAACGACCAATATAGAAGCTCTTAAACATGAAACAAAAACATGTCAATTATGAATGATTTATTGGTAAGCGATGCTTTAAAAAGACTCACTCCAAATGCCAGAAACTTGTTAAGGCTTGCTATCAATTGTACCTCGATAGATGTGGAAACCTTTTGTCCCTGAATTTTATTGTACTTATGCCTTTTAGTTCCATCTTTATGTCATTGCTAGAAAAACTGTGAAAGGGAGGTAAGAAAGAGAGAATACTAATTAGATAATTACAAAAAAAAAAAAAAAATATATTCAAGGTAGATAACAACATAATATAATCTTTAAAGAATTAGATAATAAAATTTCCAAGCAATTCTAAATCATGTGTGTAAGTGAAGAAGCCATGAATTAATTAAACAATAAAATTTTATACCATGAGAAATTGATCTTGAAAAAAAAAACACTAGAAGAATTTGTGAGCCTCAATATCCCAATTTATTTGGGGTCGGCTACATGGATTAAATCCTACCATTGCATTCGAAATTGTACAAGGAAAAAAACTTTGAGCTCCCTAAAAGTATGCATAATAATATTACCAATACCAATACCAATACCAAAAGAGCATTCCCTAATCGAACAATACATAAACCTATACAACACTAACAAAATCTATACAAATTTAATTGCACATTGTTTAAAAAAATTATAAGAATCCAACTTAATCTTTTTTTTCAAGTTGCATTAACAAAATTAGGTTGTGTTAATTAGAGATTAGTATGTAAAAATTGTCGGGGCATGTGCCCTAGGTCAATCTTATGAACATTGTTATTTTGGTTAATAAAATAGAAGATTTCATTTATTGTTCATTATTATAATTGGCTTGCATGTTTACATTATAATAGGATTCATAGATGTTTACTGAAACATCTTAAATGTCCCTAGTCAGTCATTATACTGGAAAACATAATGAATTAAGACTAGTGTGAGTCTTGATTGATGGTCGTGTGATGATAATATGTATAAATATATGAACCAAGATCATGAGTACATGTTAGGGAATAAGGTACTGGACTAACTTGCTATGAGAACGCAACATGGATTAAGTCATAGGTTTTACACATGATAGGTATAGGTTGTAAAGCATTTAGTCCTCTAACTTGAGATTACCACAGACTTCAACATTAGGATCATAGTGATTTGACACAATCAAACATTGTCTTTAACCGAACAATTATAAAAATTGTAATTGGTTACTACGTGAATAATGTGGGAAGGTATGTAATCAAGATACAAGGGTTGTATAAATAGGCATGTTAAGTTAATTCATATTACGGGAGAAATTAGTGTTGGTATCTAATTTTTGTTATTAGAAAATGAGTTAGGTTTCTTAGTTGTTCTATAGTTTTTAGGGAAGAACAGAAAAGAAAATTGTGTTCTCTTTCAAGCTAGCACTCAGATTCCCGATCGTCGTTCGTATGTGGATTTCCGTTAGAGGAGGTTTGTCTCTGATAACTACACAAACACCGATCAACACAAAGAAACAAACTAGCATTTGAGGTACGGTTTACTTTTGTTAATCAGTTCAATGAAATTCAGATTTAATCATGTTGGGGTTTCGAATAAAAGTTTAAAATTTCTGCTGCGTTTTGAACCCCAAAAACTCAATAAAGACTTCTTAACTATGATCTATCTCACAACATGAACTGAACACAAATAAAAAAGCCAAACAAAAAGAGTTGGAGCTCACAATGGACAAAGTGGACAACTTGAGCAAGTTGTTGCTCAAATGTAGGTTTGTACCCTATTGAAGACACCTTTCTACACTAAACCTTATGAGACTTCTAAGTTATTCATCAGGAATGAGAACTACTCCCAATTTCTATATAGATAAAAATTAGAAAGAATACATAACTTGAATTTGAATGTATTTCTTTTGATGATTTTACAATAACAAGCTACATATTTCTACACATCATATAATTACATAAAAGACAACATGCTTGATTGTTGCTCTTCAATACAGTCAATATTTCCTTAAAAATATGATGAGAATATGGACCATAACTAATCTTGATTATGTACTTTCCATCTTGGCCTTGATTGATTGAATTACTCCATATTACCACATGAAGCGAGATGATGAGAATATGGACCATAACTGATCTTGATTGTGTATTTTCCATCTTTGCCTTAATTGATTGAATTACTCCATATTATCATATGAGGCGTGATTATCACACTTACCTTTTTTTATTGAGATTTGAATAGCACAACACAAGGCAAGGCTATTTGTCCATACTTTCCTTCTTTTGAAAAATATTCTCTTCATCACGATTTTTATCGTTAATACCCACCTGTTAATTCTGTCGAGGTAGGAGGCAGAGTTTGACTTGAAAATAATGAATAGCAGCTTTAGATATTAGCTTTGTAAAAATATCAGCAACTTGTTTGGCAGAGGGAATGTGATTAGTTGTAAGTAACCTAAGAGCGACTCGTTCATGAACATAATGGTAGTTCAATTTGATATGTTTATTGCGGGCATGAAGAACTGGCTTCACGATCAGATGTAGAACGTTGAAATTATCACAATATAGGATGGGAGGAGAGTGGATTGGGACTTGCAAATCTTTCATGATGAAAAGCAACCAAGTTAATTCTACAGTTGTATGATCCATAGTACAATATTCTGTTTCAGTACTAGAACATGAGACTATTTTCTGTTTCTTCGCACATCAAGAAATAAGATTTTTTGAAGAAAACAGCAGTATCCAATGGTGGAGCGTCTAGTTGTGGGACAACCTACCCAGTCAGCATCTTATAAAACACACAAATTAAGTGTTGTATTATAAGTGAAATATAAACCCAAGTAAATTGTTCATTCGACGTATCGAATGATTCGTCGAAGCAATTTTAAATGACCTAAAGTTGGAGCATGCATAAATTGAGAAACATAATTAAAACTATAAGAAAGATATGGACGAGTAAGGGTAAGATATTATCAAGCTCCAACAATGCTTCTAAAATAGCTTTGATATTTTACTTGTGTATTATTATTTATAGGATCTAGTCTGGATTCTATAGGGGTGTTAATAGGTTTGCAATCAATCATATTTGATTTTTTCAATAAAGTAAGTGCATAATGTGATTGTGATAAATAAATTCAATCACTTGTTGTGAAGACTTCAATGCCGAGAAAATGATGTATAGGCCCCAAATCTTTCATTGCAAACTCATTACTAAGAATTTGAATGAATGAATTAACAATAGCAATTGTTGAACCTGTAAGAAGCATATCATCTATATAAAGAAATAATATTAATGATCCATAATCAGAATGAAAAATAAATAAAGAGGGGTCAGCTAAATTGCAAAAAAAGCCAAAATTAAGAAGAAAAGAACTGAAGTGGTCGAGCCAAGCACGAGATGCCTATTTTAGACCATAAGCGGCTCGTTTGAGTTTACAAACATGTGTGGGATATAATGGACCAACCATTACCGATGGCTATTCCATGAATATATCTTCTGAAACTATACCATACAAGAAAGCATTCTTGACATCTAATTGATGTATGGGCCATTGCTTTGCAAGAGCAACAGTAATAACCATACGTATGGTTCCGGGTTTAATGACCGAAGATAAAGTTTCATTATAGTCCACTCCATCAATTTGATTGTAACATTTGGCAACTAAGTAGGCCTTGAGTCGGCCTAAATAGCCATCAACTTTGAGTTTTGATTTAAACACCCATTTTGACCCAATAACATACATACTAGATGTTCATAAAACAAGTTCCTATGTCTGAATTTATTGCAAAGCTGTAAGTTTATCAATTATGGCAACTTTCCAACCCGGATGCCTTGGCACCGCTCTAATATTTCGAGGTTCATGAGAGATATTATGAGTTGTCGTATGGTAATCATAGAATATCTTAGGTTTGGTTTAACCACACCAATTTGTGAGCGGGTAACCATTGGGTGATTAGATTAAGCAAGAACCTATGATACTTCATTAACATTAGAGTGGGATGAGATGACTTCATTATGAACATTAGAACGAGATTAGATGACTTCTAGAGAAGATGCATGTGGGTCTAGAAAATCTAAAATAGGTGTAGAACTTGAATTGGAGGGGGAAGGTGAATCATCAACACTAGTTGGACTCATGTTTTCAGATTGTATGTTGATTTATGCAGTCATAATTGATTGGATTGGGAGTAAAGTTAAGGAGTTAGGAATGGGTGATGCACCTAAGTGGTTTTGGAACTCAATTTGTGACGGATCCACAACATGGGATGGTAAATGTCACGGCCTGAATTTCTAATTCTAGTTTAATCTCTTAATCAGGATTAAAATGACCCGTGATGTGGGACCCGCATCGAGGTACGTGTCGTGATTAGGCGAGATGGACGAGATATATGTTATATTTATAATGATGTATGTCTATTATTTTGTATAAGTGTAGACTGCTAAGTCAATCCTACTTATGAATAGGTGTCGATACGTGTGTGGGAATGCGCCTCGAGTTGAGTGCCAACGTGAGATTGAGGTAGAGAGTGATATATTTGCATAAGTCTTATATAGCTTTTATAGTGATTTAAATGGACTATGTTTGATAATATATTAAGTATGCCTTAGTTAGTAAGTTAAAACAATAGCCACTTGATTTTCATCGAGACACGTATTGACTCATCTCAACACCAATGGATTTACATATTGGTGTCACATAACATGAGTTAGTGGGACATGTTTTAATAGGTGTATTACTAAATGAGCCTCAAGACATATGTGCATTTTGAGATCAATGGTTATTAATCAACCATATCCACTTATTATATAAAGCTAGTAATCAACTCATATAACCAAATCAACTTCATTTCATTTGCTTAATTGAGAAGGAGACTTGCTGGAGAGAAGGAGAAAGGCTGGAGGAAGAAGAAGACTAGCAACCAAAGAGGGTTTGGTGAAGGAGAGATCAAGTTAAGCTAGGTGTTCATCAAACTAGGTACATATGTCCAGTAGAGATAGGCGCGGTAGAGTTACCTACAGACTTTAGGGTGCTCGAGTTCTTAGATTTCGACGCATGGTTAGAGATGGATTGGCTAGTCGTGTATCACACCTATATCGACTATTTCAGTAAGATAGTGATATTTGAGACCCAGGGCATCCAATATTCACACATAGTTGTAGTACACTGAGAGCCGAGGGCACTAGAGGTCGACTTGCAACTAGTGGAGAGATAGAGACTCTGATGTCATTATACACCATAATAGAGAGTCAGGGACCCAGACTTGAGGAGATTCCGGTTGTGTGCAAGTTTTCAGACGTGTTTTTGGAACACTTACATGGTTTACCACTATCTAGAGAGATAGAATTTATCATTGAGTTAGTACCAGGCACTAGACCTATATCTATACTACCATACCGCATGGCTCCGAGAGAGTTGGAGGAGTTGAGGAGTCAGTTACATGATTTTGGGACATAAGGGATTCATCACACATTCTATGTCGCCATGAGGAGCACATATCATGTTTGTGAAGAAGAAGGATGGTACTTTGAGATTGTGTATCGATTATAGAAAATTGAACAGGGTCACAGTAAGAAAAAATATCCCTTACCATGGATTGATGACTTATTTGATCAGCTGAGATGAGCACAATATTTCTCCAAGATAGACCTGCGATTAGGGTATCATCAACTTAGGATCAGGGATGAGGATAGATCCAAGACGACATTCAGCACGAGATATAGACATTATCAATTTACAGTCATGTCGTTTGGTTTGACTAATGCTCATGTCATGTTTATGGATTTGATGCATCGAGTGATGAGGCCATTTCTTGACCAATTCATGATAGTTTTCATCGATGATATATTGATATATTCGAGGACTAGAGAGGATCACGAGCAACACCTCAAATAGACATTACAGACCTTGAAGGAGCATCGACTCTATGCTAAGTTTAGCAAGTGTGAATTTTGGCTGTCAAAAATCAAGTTTTTGGGACATATTGTTGGAGCAGCAGGCATTGCTGTAGATCCAACTAAAATTCAGGCTATTATGGATTGGCGTGCGCCAAACGTCAGTTATAGAGATTAGGAGTTTTCTGGGGTTAGCAAGATATTACCGCAGGTTCGTGAAGGATTTCTCGAAGATCGCTTCACCGATGACCAGATTGACTCTAAACGACGCCAGGTTTAATTTGTTTGAGGAATACGAGGTGACATTTGCTCAGCTAAAGAAACTGTTGACTACCACACCAGTGCTAATATTGCGAGAGGCTGGGCAGGGATTCTTGGTATATATAGATTCTTCTCATACAGGTTTAGGTTATGTGTTGATGCAGGATAAAGGCACGGTGGCTTATGCGTCCAAACAACTGAAGTTACATGAGAAGAATTATCCCACTAATGTTTTGGAGTTGCCAGTAGTAGTATTTGCTTTGAAGATATGGAGACATCATTTGTATGGAGAGAGGTTCACACTATGTACTGACCATAAGAGTTTGAAATACCTTTTCACACGGAAAGAGCTGAACATGAGACAACACAGATGGTTAGAGTTTCTGAAGGACTACGACTTTTCTCTGGAGTATCACCCAGAAAAAGCTAATGTAGTTGTTAATGTGCTCAGTAGGATACTGACTGGTGATGCCGAGATTGTTAGATGCCATATGATACATGAGTATGGATTACTCAAGGTAGCAGCGATGATGACTCAGTCAGATATTCCTACAGACACTCGGATGATAATTTGTGTACAGATGAGGCTTACGATAGTATCTACACAAGAAAGTGTTTGAGGGTCAAATAGCGATATTTTATTCCTGAGGTTTAGTGAGTTAGCCTATAGTACTAATTACACTGACTGAACTGAGACAGCGGATTAGTGTTTGATATTTAGAGTCAGATTATGGATATCGATAATGGTAGAGCTGAGAGATGAGATACTTCAGGATTCACACCATTCCCGGTTCCCTGTTCATCCAAGTAGAACCAAGATATACTATGACATGAAGAGACATTTTTGGTGGCCTAAGATGAAAGCGGACGTATCGGAGTTTATTAGGAACTGTGGGATTTGCCAGCAGGTGAAGGTAGACCATCATAGACAGGGAGGATTATTACAGCCACTTCCCATTCCACAATGGAAGCGGGAAGACATAACCACTGATTTTGTTAAAGGACTGCCGAGAACTGCCCATCGACACGATTATATTAGGGTGATTGTGGACAGACTAACAAAATATGCCCATTTCATACCAGTTGCACCTCATTACACATTTGACCAGCTAATTGTATTATGCGAGAGGAAGATCATTAGGCTGCATGGGGTACCATTGACTATTACGTCAGACAAAGAAGCTATGTATACGTCTATGTGGCAAAGTATGTAGGAGTAGTGTGGTATTCGCCCACAGTTGAGCACAGCCTTTCACCCTCAGACTGATGGACGGACTGAGAGGTTGAATCAGACTCTCGAGGATATGTTCAGGGCTTGTGTACTTGAGTTTGGTGGATCATGGGAGGAATACCTGTCGTTGTGTGAGTTTTGATAGAACAACAGTTATCAAGCTAACATTAAGATGGCGTCATTTGAGGCTTTATATGGCAGACCGTGTTGCTTACCATCTTGTTGGGCTGAGCCAGAGGACCAGGACATCGTAGGGCCAGAAATTGTTGTCGATCATATGGAAAAGGTACGACAGATTGGCCAGAGGCTTAAAGGAGCCCAGGAAAGGCAAAAGAAGTATGCAGAAACATATCGCAACGATCTCACATATGACGAGGGAGCCTTAGTGTATCTAAAGATTTCTCCTTGGAAGCGTCTTCACAGGTTTGGTTTGAAAGGCAAGTTAGCATCGAGATTCATCGGGCCTTTTAAGATCAAGAAATGGGTTGGAAAGGTTGCTTATGAACTAGATTTACCTCCACAAATGTCGGGGATTCATCCAGTGTTCCATGTTTCTATACTTTGACTAGCCAAGTCGAAAGCAGGCGAGAGACCAACATTGAACTGGAGTCAGATTGACCTTAGCGAGGATGTATCTTATGAGGAGCAGCCAGTACAGATCCTAGACATAATGGTATAGCAGTTGAAAGGTAAGTCTATATCGGAGGTGTTAGTCAAGTGGCAGTTCCATGGAGACTCGGAACTTACTTGGGAATGGGAGGATTATATGCAAAATAGGTTTCTGTACCTCTTCGAGTCAGGTATAATTTTAAGTTAAGTTTAATTTCGAGGATGGAATTTCAATTAGTTGGGAAGAATTGTCACAATCCAAATTTCTAATTCTAGTTTAATCTCTTAATCAGGATAAAATGACCCGTGACATGAGACCTGCATCGAGATATGCTTCGTGACCGAGGGAAGATGGGTAGACTACTAAGTCATTCCTACTTATGAATAGGTGTTGATACGTGACTGGGAATGCGCCTTGAGTTGAGTATCGGCGTGGGATCAAGGTAGAGAGTGATATGGTAAGTTGGCATAAGTCTTATAAAGCTTTTATAGTGATTTAAATGAGCTATGTTTGATAAGATATTAATTATGCCTTAGTTAGTAAGTTAAAACAATAGCCACTTAATTTTCATCGAGACACGTATTGACTCATCTCAACACCAATGGATTTACATATTGGTGTCACATAGCATGAGTTAATGGGACATGTTTTAATAGGTGTATTACTAGATGAGCCTCGAGACATGTGTGTACAATGAGATCAATGGTTATTAACCAACCACATCCACGTACTATATAAAGCTAGTAATCAATTCATACAACCAAATCAACTTCATTTCATTTGTTTAATTGAGAAGGAGACTTGCTGTAGAGAAGGAGAATGGCTGGAGGAAGAAGAAGACTAGCAACCAAAGTGAGTTTGGTGAAGGAGAGATCAAGTTAAGCTAGGTGTTCATCAAACTATGTACATATCTCCTTATTTAATTGAAACCAGTTCTGGTTTTTGGTCAAATTTAGAAGGTAGATGATTAAGATTTTGCAATTGGTTTATATATTTGGATTCTTCATTTCAAGCTGATAATCCAGCTATATTAAAGTTCTTAATTTTCTTTTGAAATCATAAATATATAAATTTTTGAACTTGTAAGATGAAAACTGCATTTCTATTTTTGTATTAGGGATTAGTCTATGTAATTTGGTCATAACTTGCACATTTTAGATCTAAATCGACTCAAGCTGGTGGCATTTGGAGCCTTACTCAAAGGGGAACAACTTTGTTTAGTTGGAGATGTAATTCAAATTTTTTCATGTTCAAAAGTGCTCTACAAGTAGGTGTTGGAATGCAGTAGAAGATTTTTAAAACTAAATTTGTTAAAGACATAACTCCCTACTTAATCATCCAAATGAGCTGATCTTTTAGTATGTTGTTATTAGGTATGGTTGCTGTCTTGTGACCAAAAACCACATTTTTGGAACTATAGATTGGAAGAAATAGATTTTCTATATCCGCTAGTGGGATTAGGTTTCAATTAGAGCTATGTTTAGTATAAATATGATATTTCTTTCCTTTTAAATAAAATTTTTGAAAGCTAAACCTTTTTGAAAAGCTAAGATAGAGTTCAACAATCTTTATATTGGTGGAAGATTTTGATATTTGGACAATTTCATGCCTTAAATTGCGCTGCAATATAAGATTAAAATTTCAATGTTGTTTAATATAAAAGGGATGTTTTGGGTTGAGGTTCCTAAACCCATTGGACCTGACTTAAACCTAACTTATTTGGATTAGTTTGATATCGGGAAACTAGGGAAGTGTTTCGGGGATTCAAATACGAGTTTCACGGTGTTGGGAGACCGGAGTAGTTTTAGAAATTGAGTGGATTGTAAGTAAATTGATTGAGATATTTATTTACATTTCATTCCTAATCATATGTTCTTTTCCAGTCTTTGGACTAATTTGCCTTTGTACTCCATATGTCATGATTGTTTTGCTGTTTCTCATTACATGAGGTTGTTTCCATGGCATAATATGTTGATTAAATTATATCATTGACTCCAAATCATATGCTATGTCATTTTGATTGTTAATACATGAGGTCAGTGAAATAGCATGCTATTAGGTAGTTATTACATAGTGTTGAGAATCTATATCATTTGTGCATTAGTATGCAATAGTTTTGTTGGATTCCATTTGTGTGTTGTTCTTGAATATGAAAGTAGTTATTGTATCTAGAACCACTTTATGATAGAAATCCGACGGACACATGGGGGTCACTAGACTTTTCAGGCTGATCGGGATTTCACCACTATCTTGCGCAGCACACGGGTTATGGGACTCAGGGTTGTTGTCAAGCATAACTTGGGTGACTTCACGAGTTATAAACCTGAGGTTGTTGGCTAGTATACATCCCAGATGACTGGCATTTGAGATAATTATAAAGGCATACAATGCAATAACGATCTTCACACAGATGTAGAGCACAACTCCATAAATATATTATGGAATGGGCATTGGGATAGGACACTCCGCTAATCGTCCCTAGATCAATATTACATAGCCTAGCGTCAGTTTCATTTTGTTTAATTAAAGTATCTCTTTGTATTATTTCATTTCTGCATAGTTGTTATTATTCATTTTGATACTTATTGCATATTTAGGAATGTGGACAAATGTCTCTCGGTATTACTTTTTTACTTTTCTGTACTCACTGTCTTTTTTATGACGGTGGGTGCAGATCCATCGAGTAGCAGGCTAGGCAAAGAGAAGATCGACGACTACCTCTGAGCCAGTGGATGAAACCACACCCAAGAGGAGGGGTGAATTGGGTGTATCGATAAGTTATAACATTTTTATAAAAATTTCAATATGTAACAATGTTATATGCTCATGGAAGCACAAATATGAATGCAATATAAAGGAATATAAAGGTGAAGGGGGTAGAGGAGATGGAGATGGACATGCAATTTATAGTGGTTCGATCTAATCGATCTACATCCACTACCTAACCTCCCCATTTAGGATTTTCAAATCCCTGCTTAAATTACGATTAAGTGTTACAACCAAAGCATACACGCTTAGAATGCCTACTTATAAAGTAGGACTTCCCAACCTAGCCGCAACTAGGATTTGTGCCTAGCCTCAACTAGGTCTTTCCTTTGACATAGATCCCACTAAGTCTCACAACAAAGTTTATCAATATAAATAAAGATTTGTTTTATAAAGTAAAGCAGTAATAAGTTCAACTCTTATAAGCCTTCCTAAAGATGAAACACTCCAATGCATGCAAAAGTGAACTCGACCAAGATATATATTTGAAAACTTAAATGAATGCTCAAATATTAGTCAAGAAATCAACAAAATGATATCGATTAAGTAAGCTCGATTTCAAATCAAATGAACAAGTGGTTTTGTCCAAAAATTAAGATTAAGGACAACAACTTGTTCAACTAAGTCCTAAGTTTTGTAAAACAAGTTTAAGCATAAGAAACCCTAGGCTTGTATGTATAAGAACACACCGAATGATTTTCAAACAATACTCTATTCAAAAACTATAGATTAAGCACAAATAGAGTATGAAATCAATAAATCTTACACCCCCAAGAGTGTAATCCATAAATGGGTTTGGAGTGTAAGTTGTAAGCTTGAGAACACTTCTTTGATGTCTCCGAAATCGCCGAGACAACGACTTCAAGGTTATCCAAGTGAATGCAATTGAAAATCAAGCACAAAGTATGTAGAAACTAGGATTTCAAGAGTATGAGAAGTAGTAGTTGTGTTCTTTTTTTCTTGTTGTTTTGATTTGGTTCTCTAGTGTTTTTTAGGGGCTTGGGACCGTTATACCTCATCAAGGCGAGATTTCCCCCCAAAATTCAAATTAAAGGTGGAGATGCAGTCTGCCAGAATTTCTGTCAGATGACAGATAGCGCTATGCTTTTTTGTGTAGCACGCTATGTGCATGTCTAGCGCGCTATCCAGAGTGTGTAGCGCGCTACGGGTTGCAGGGGCCTAAAAATAATTTTAGTTCTATTTAGCTCAATCAACTCCCAAACCTACATTTGACTATTCTCAATCTTTGAAAACACTTCATACAAGTTTAATAAGGTTTATTACACGTGTTTGGACAACCCGAGTTTTCACAAACTCCAGAAATTGAATTCCCGGTTTCATGAAACATATAGGGGCTTTTCTATAAATATTTTTTATGAACACTTAAAAACTATCCAAACGACTTTTGGTGCACTTAAAAACATATTGAAAGGTTTATACACCTTAAATACATGTTGTATAACGTGTTAGCATGATTTAAAACATTTTGAAACTTACGTATTTGTAAATCATAGATTTCATGACTTTAAGCCCTTGAAAATCCAAAATTCTTGATATGCATGATTTTAATGCATTTGGCTTATAAGAATAGAACTTATGTACCTTACATGAGTTTTACAATTGATGAGTTTGACATTTCGGTCCTTATGTCCTTGTATGAGCCGAGTCTTGAGCTTTTACGGCTTCATTTCACTTGCTTGACTTGAACTTTGAGCAAAGCTTCAACTTTCACTTTACTTGACTTGAACTTTGAGCAAAGCTTCAACTTTCACTTTGTTTGTTGCTCATTCCTATCATACTTTAATGTTCTGAAACACTTAAGCACAATGTTAGAATACTTTCACTTTGTTTGTTGCCATCAAAATCTCAGTTGGGGTATAAGTGACAAACACTTGGTCCAACAATCTTCCCCTTTTTGATGATAACAAACAACGTGAACTTAACAAACAAGCAATATATATATTGAGAGCATATCAATCACATTCATGCTCGATACCAATCAATATCCAATTTATATCAATTTATATTTTCAATAATATCGAAAAATTAATTATAAGAGCATAACGTGAAGGTTTGCAAGTTCAAAGTCAATATTTCTCTCCCCCTTTTGTTAACATCAAAAAGCGGGGCATTAATATTTCTTCCCCATAATATTTCTCCCCCATAATAAGAATGACTCTCCCTATTAATATGCATTAATAGAGCTCCTCCTTGTTATAAGATACCAAGAATCATGAAGAATAAATCATCAATAGGACTTCCACTTTGATAAAAAAAAATGAAATAGAGAAAAGATAGCATCCATAAGCAAATAAGTCAAGGAAATACCAATAGAAATGCCAGATATTCATATAGAATCACTCATAGATAAGCAAAAGAACATGTCATACATATAAGTTCACAAAATAAAATGTAATGACACGGTGTGGTGCAAACGGAAGTGAATTTGAGAGTTTATGAAAACTAACAAAATGAACTCTCTTGAGGCACCCCCTAAATACATGCATATGGTACTCCCCCTAAAGACATGAATATAGAGTCCTCAAAAAGGAACGACTAGGGCGAGAAGGACCGTTTTCCCTCTGTGGCGGAGGTGAGCGCAAATGAGCCTCAATGCGACAAAGGCGCATATCGTGCTGGATCATGAACTCACGCATGTCGTGTAGAAAAACAGAGAGATATGTAGCATATGGAAGCATATCTGGTAGAGGGGCCATCCTGTAGTAAGTCTAAGGTATATATGCATGTGGGAATGGCGGAGGGATCGGCTGTGGTGCAAGTGGAGCTGGAATCTCCCGATCAACCTCCTATTTGCCCGGAGCAACTCCATGATCCTCGTCCGTAGCACCGGGATGGTAGGTTAAGCTATAATCGAGGTACTCACGGGCATCGAAAGGCTTGTCCGGATTAGAAATATATGGATCCTCGTATCCCCCATACTACACTCCTTGTAGAATGTAGCGGTACTTCATCTTGCGCAGAGTGGTATCCCCAATCGTCTCTTTCGTATCAAGAGATCGGCCTCCCGCGGTAAGATCAACTCCCGCCTCCTCAAAGAATCATGTCAGTAAGTGAGCGTATGGCAAGTGTCAATCAGTACCAGCATATATGGTCATATGTGCAATGATAATATGCGAGAAACTAATTTTCTCATTTGTCATCAGTGCTTTGAGAATGTACATGTCAAGTGTTGTGACGTAGTTCTTACTCCCCTTCCTCGGAAGAATGACCCGATGAACAATGCGATGAAGGAGATGTCGCATAATCTTGAACTCCTTATCAATGGGGCCTCTAGGGTAAGTTTGAAGTGCGTTTCCTCAACAGAAAGAATTTTATACTGTCGGCTTATTAAATGGCCATGTCCGCACTTTCTCACCGAGTGTGACTGTAGGCTCAAGAAGTGGTAGACCAAAAGTCTCGCTTAACAATTGTGGAGTGATCACAACTTGTTGCCTTCCAACGCTGGACTTGATCGTATAATTATTACTAGTCTTCATGTTTGAGTAAAATGCCCGAACAAGTTGTGGATAAACCTTTGCTTTGTACTCGCAGAATTGGACCCATCCCATCTTGCGGAGGATATCACGAATTAGCAACTGGGCTTTGTTAAAGAATGCAAGATCCACATCCCCCGGGGTAAGAACGCCTGCATCCGTCGACTTAAATTGTGGAGCATCTAAAGTAGTACCCTTATCATGCCTCGTCTTGGCGCGTCGCGCGCGACTCTGAGATTCCTCATGGGAATGGTAGTGGAGGTGTCACTGGTGTGGTGACTAGTCGAGGTAGTTCGGTGAGTACTTGATTGAAATGCATTCCAAGATGATGAATTAGAGTCGAAATCACTCTCAGATGACTCCTGAATAGCTTGTTGTGTTGTTAGACGCCTTGGGGTGGGTTTGGGTGTCCTTTGAGTTGGATTAGTTCTTTGAGGCATTTTGACAAACACTTGGTGTGCAAACTCCAGCAATGGGTGTTCCAACAAGAATAGGGTATCAAAGGATAGAGCACTGGAAAACCAATGATTGTGTGTGGCTTTGGTGAACAAGAATCACACAATTGTGAAGAGTAATGTAGAGTTGGAATTGATGTGCTCTTGGGTAGGAAGAGGAAGTTGATTGAGAGTAGAAAAAAATGGCCTCTGTCTATTTTTAATTATGTCCCTATTAAGCATAGCGCGCTATGTCCACTGTAGAACGGGCTATATGTTCTGGGTTTAGCCCAGAACTTTAACACTTGGTAGCGCGCTACCAAGGATGGATAGTGCGCTATCTAGGGACTGGACTGAAATATGAATTTCATTTTTTGACTCTAGACAACTCCTCTAGCGTGACATACACATCACAAGTACCTCGAGATGCGTGTTGGTCACGTTGGGCATTCCCAAGACATACTCTAAAGGTCGGACTCACTAATCATGCCTAATTCTCGCCTAATTTTGGAAAATTGGTCTCTAAGCAACGTTTGGTGAAAATATCCGTCAATTGGTCTTTGGTGGATACATGTATCAATTTAATGTACTATTTTTGCACATGATCACGAAGAAAGTGATGTCTAGTTTCAACGTGCTTCGTGTGCGAATATAACACCGGATTCTTAAAGATATTGATTGCACTTGTTTTATCACAATAAATTTTGGCACAACGAACATGGATTTGATAATCCTCAAGTTGTTGCTTCATGTATAGAACTTGAGCACAACAACTCCCGGCAACCACATATTCAGCTTCAGCGATGGACAACGCAATGGAATTTTGCTTTTTACTAAACCATAAAATCAATGAGTTTCCGAGCAAGTGACAAAATCTTGATATGCTCTTTCTATCTACTAGGCTTCCCACATAGTCCAAATCAACAAAGCTTCGAATATCAAAGTTGGAAGCTTTGTTAAACTGCAAGTCTAAGTCTTGTGTGTCACGTAAATATCCAAATATGCGCTTCACACATTTAAACTGTAACTCTTTTAGCCCGGATTGAAACCTAGAACATAAACAAATGCTAAACATCATGTCTGGTCTACTAGCGATCAAGTAGAGTAGGCTTCCTATCATTCCTCTATATAGTTTAGGATCTATAGGCTTACCTTGATGATCCTTGTCCATTTTTACGATTGAACTACTAGGAGTGTCACATGTTTTCAAATTGTCAAATTTGAGTTTTCGACGCATGTCCCTCACATGCATAGCTTGATTTACAAAAATCTCGTGCTTAGATTGCTTGATTTGCAAACCTGAAAGTATGTTAGTTCAACCATCATGCTCATTTCAAACTCACCTGTCATCGAAGATGAAAATTCTTCACATAGATGCTTATTTGACGACCCCAAAGATGATGTCATCTATATAGATTTGAACTAGTAGCATATTATCATCTTTGATCAAAATGAACAAGGTAGGATCTAATATTCATTTCTTAAAACCCTTGTTAAAAAGGAATGCACTTAACCTATCATACCATGCTCTAGGTGCTTGTCTAAGCCTATACAAAGCTTTTTGAAGACAATAAACATGATTTGGATAATCATTGTCTTCTAAACTCGGCGGTTGTTCTACATATACCTCTTCATTGATAAAACCATTCAAGAATGCACTTTTAACATCCATTTGGTATAGTAGAAAACCATTATAACAAGCATAAGCAAGCAACATTCCAATTGCTTCTAGTTTTGCTACCGGTGTAAAGGCTTCTTCATAATCAATTCCTTCTTCTTGATTATAACCTTGTGCAACCAACCTAGCTTTGTTTATCACTATATCACCTTTTTCATTCTTTTTGTTCCTAAAAACCCATTTGGTTCCTATGATTGTGTGATTTCTAGGTCTAGGGACTAGGATCCACACTTTATTCCGTTCAAAGTGTCCTAATTCGTCTTGCATGGCTATGATCCAATACTCATCTCCTCAAGCTTCATCTATTTTAGTAGACTCGACTTGTGATACAAAGGCTATGTGCCCTTCATCACAGTTTAGTGAAGTCCTAGGGATACTCCTTTGCTTAGGTCACCTAAGACTTGTTGAGAAGGATGTCCTATAAGAAGTCTAGAGTACTTAGGTGCACTCGATTCTGGTTCTACTCTAACTTTTTTTTCCTTACCGTTTGAATCTTGAGATTGAATGATTTCATCATCATCATCATCAAGTCTCATTTGTTCCAAGGCATGATCCAATCTCACTTTAGGATATATCTCATCAAATTTAACGTGAATGGACTCCTCTATGATCTTAGATGATCTATTAAAGACTCTATATGCCTTGCACGCATGGAATATCCTAGGAATGTACAAACATTTGACTTTGAATCAAATTTGTCTAAATGGTTCTTATCATTCAAAACATAGGACGTGCATCCAAACGCCTTGAAATAGCCAATGTTAGGCTTTCGGCCTTTCCATAGCTCATAAGGAGTTTTGTTCACTTTCTTGCGAACATTTGTTCTATTTAAAACATAACATGTCGTGTTAATGGCTTCAGCCCAAAAGTGTTTAGCTATGTTATACTCATTTAATATAGTTCAATACATTTCTTGAAGGCTTCGATTCTTTCTCTCAACCACGCCATTTTGTTGTGGTGTTCTAGGAGAAGAAAGTTGGTGTGCGTACCCTTGACTTGTACAAAAGTCTTCGAGACTTTTGTTGACAAACTCGCCACCTCTATTGCTCCTAATGATAGTGATTTTGTAACCCTTCTCATTTTCTACCAATGCACAAAATTTAACAAACACTTTAAACACTTCATGCTTATGTGCTAAAAAATAAACCTATGTATATCTAGTAAAATCATCAACAAGTACAAAACAATATGATTTGCCACCTAGACTTTGGGCTTGGGTAGGACCGAACAAGTCCATGTAGACTAGTTCCAAGGCTTTGGTTACATTACTAGTTACTTTCGTCTTAAAGGGCGATTTCTCTTGTTTGCCGAGAATGCATGGCTCATATTCTCTATCTTTCCTAAATGTGCATTTGGGAATCCCTTTAACTAAGTCATGTCTAGACAATTTTGACAATTTCTCCATGTTGGAATGTCCTAGTCTACGATGCCACAACCATGCATCACATTCATTTTGAGCACTTAAGCATGAAATATTTTGCATATGCATCTCATCAAAGTTTATGGCATAAATATTTTTATATCTACATGCTACAAACATGATTTCATGCTTCTCATTTCTAACTATGCACTTTGACGATTCAAACATCACATGAAAATCTTTATCGCATAGTTGACTAATGTTAAGTAAGTTATGCTTCGACCCTTCAACAAGATAAACATTAGTTATGGATAAGAAATTGTTCCCCACGGTGTTAAGACCAATTAATTTTCCTTTGTTGTTGTCACCGAAAGTAACCTTCTCACCATTATGTCGTTTAAGCTCAATGAATTGACTTGCATCACCGGTCATGTGCCTTGAGCACCCACTATCCAAGTACCATGGGGTGCTCCTCCTCGCAACCTACATCACATGAAAAACACTAGATTTTGGTACCCAAAATCCTTTGGGTCCGAGAGAGTTAGTATGCAAAACATTCTTATCTACCCATGCTAGTCTACCCATTTTGGTCTTTTGTACGGCACATTTCCTAACCCAATGAGACCTATGGCATTTTGAGCATTTATAAGCATAATTTAGTAGTTTCTTATAGCTCAATAAATTTGTTCCATAACCTATGCCTCTTTTGTTAAGTGCACGTCGTTGTGCTCCCAACATCATGTCAAACGTTTTCTTTCCATTGGTGAACTTAGTCACCGTGTTAGTCAAGTCCTCTACCTCTTTAACTAAGGCATCTTTCTCATTTAGGACTTCATTTAAGTCACTTTGGAGATCACTAATGGTCTCATTTTGTGACTCAATCTCACAAATTGCAGTGGTCAAGCTCTTTTTGAGTTGTTTGGTCTTTTTGACCTCTTTTTCCAACTCTTTCCTAAGCTCATTAATAATAGGGACATCATCTAAATCATCAACATCATCAAAATTCAAAATATTGGAATTTACCACACTTTTTGCCATAAGAAAAATGATAACTTTCTCGTTTTTTGACTTAGAGTCGGAGCTATATGAAGATGAATCATCCCATATTGCCTTGAAGCTTTTCTTCCCCTTCTTCTTGTCCAAGAACTTCTTGGACTTAAAATCCGCCTTGATGTGGCTCGATTTACCACATCTGAAGCAAATAGTCTCGCTTGACTTTACTCCCTTGCTTCTGCTCTTGAATTTTTTCTTGTACTTGTCACGCTTGTACAGAGCTTTGTTGAGCTTTTTGGTGAGCATTGCCAATTCTTCTTCAAACTCACTATCATTGCATGGTCCATCATTATCGATATTAATCGGTGGACATGGAGCTTTCAACTTAGCCGGTGAGCCATTCACTTTTAGAGCTATTTCTTCATTGTATCCTTTTTTGATGCACTTCCAAGCGCTTCCATTCTAGCTCGGTCCTTTAGTTAAAATTCATGCACCGTCAACTCTCCAGATCGAGCATCAAAGGTGTAATCACTGAGATTTTGCGTCGATTTGATTGCATACTTCTTTGCAACCCATTCCTTAGGCAATCCTCTAAGGAACTTGTACACCGAGTTCTTTTGATCATAATGTTTTCCAAGATTCTTCATTTTATTCAAAAGCTTGGTGAAGCGCGTGATTGCGGTAGTTATGCCTTCATCGGATTCAACCTGAAAGGTTTCATAATGCTCTTCGAGAATCCGCAACTTTATTTTCTTCACTTGAGTGGTACCCTCATAGTGTACCTCAAGCTTTCCCATACTTCCTTTGTCGTTTCACATGCACTTACTCAGTTGAATTCATTCTCACTAAGTGCACAAAACAATTGGATCATAGCTTGATCATTGTTAAGCTTGAGTTTTGTCTGCTCAAGAGTATAGTCTCTTTCGGCCTTGTCCGGTGCCGTGTAGCCATCCTTGATAGAGTCTCATTATGCTCTACTTTGAGCTCTTATGTAGAATTTCATTCTCACTCTCCAATGAGCATAATTGGTCTCATCAAAGTAAGGAGGCCTAGATGATGAGTTGCCTTCCCTAAGGCGAGCGGGATCTAATGATTGCATCCTTTCAAGAGAACACTCAAAGATACGTTAGTAACACTTTGAGCAATAACCCTATCTGATACCAATTGAAACCACACCCAAGAGGGGGTGAATTGGATATATCGAGAAGTTATCACTTTTTTAAAATTTTCAATATGTAACAATTCTATTGTTGGGGCATGTGCCCTAGGTCAATCCATTAACTGTCTTTATGAATATTTTTAGTTAATAAAATAGAGGATTTCATTTGCTGTTTATTATAATTAATTTGCATGTTTACATTATAATAAGATCCATGGGTATTTACTAAAATATCATAAATGTCCCTAGTCGATCATTATACTGGGAACTATAATGAATTAAGACTAGTGTGAGTCTTGATTGATGATCATATGATGATTATACGTATAGGGATACGAATCAAGATCACGAGTACTTGTTAGGGAACAAAGTCTTGGATCCGACCCATTGAGAACATCACATGGATTAAGTCATAGTTGTTTCTCATGATAGATATATTTTATTCAGTCCTCTGACTTGAGATTACTAGAGACTTCAACATTAGAACACAGTGATTTGATACAATCAAACGTTGTCTTTAACCGGACGATTATAAAGGTTGTGATTGGTTACTATGTGAGCAATGTGATGAAGTTGTGTAATCGAGATAGAATTTTTCCCTCTCTTATAAAGAGATATATCCAGTGGATCCCTCGATGTGTTAGACTGTTAAAAGGCCTAGTCTAAGTGAATTGATATTGATCAATGTCACTTGGATGTTTTTAGTCTACCTAGAGATCGAGACTAGTACGATTGAACATGTTGGATGACAATTCCATGCCATATGTTTGATCGAAAGGATATCGTGTGACAAAAGGATGTTATATACACTATTGATTAGGTTGTATCGATTTGATATTCGTACAACTTGGGTAGTCATAATGTCTTGCTAGAGGCCGCTTATGACTTGTATACCAAAATGTGTTTTGGTACACTGCCAACGTTGTATGAGCCTATTGGGTCGCACACTAAGAATCGTTTTGCGAGATTTTAAGATGGTTAAGAAAAATGAATTTTATATGATAAAATTCATGACAGATTACACTTATACTTCTTTAAGTAGGGGTATATGTGTAATTTACTTAATCGTCTATATACAAGGGTTGTATAAATAGACGCTTTAAGTTAGAACATACGAAGGAAAGATTAAGGGTCGAAACTTTAATTTCGTTTTAGAAACGAATTAGGGTTTTCTGGTACGCTCTTGATCGTTTTGGAGAGAAACAAAAAGGTTTGGTATTCTCTCGAAGCTAGCACTTCGAATCTCGGTCGTCGTTCGTGTGTGGACTGCTGGTAGAGGGCGTTCGTCGTTGGCAGCACTTAGAGATCGATCAACCTTCAGAAAGGTATATTGCGACCGAGGTATGATTAAGTTTTCATGGTTTAAACGTTTTTAATGGAATTAGATTCGGATCCTGTTGGGGTTTTTGTCAAAATTGTTTTGTAATTTCCGCTGCGTATGAACCCCAAAACCCAACAGCTATATGCTCATGCAAGCACAAATATGAATGCAATGCAAATGTGAAGGGTAGAGGAGATGGAGATGGACACACAATTTATAGTGGTTCGATCCAACCAATCTACATCCACTACCTAACCTCCCCGATTAGGATTTTCAAATCCCCACTTAAATTACGATTAAGTGTTACAACCTAAGCATACATGCTTAGAATGCCTAATTATAAAGTAGGACTTCCCAACCTAGCCGCAACTAGGATTTGTGCCTAGCCTCAACTAGGTCTTTCCTTTGACATAGATCCCACTAAGTCTTACAACAAAGTTTATCAATATAAATAAAGATTTGTTTTACAAAGCAAAGTAGTAATAAGTTCAACTCTTACAAGCCTTCCTAAAGATGAAACACTCCAATGCATGCAAGAGTGAACTCGACCAAGATATATATTTGAAAACTTAAATGAATGCTCAAATATTAGTTAAGAAATCGACAAAATGATATCGATTAAGTACGCTCGATTTCAAATCAAATGAACAAGTGGTTTTGTCCGAAAATTAAGATTAAGGACAACAACTTGTTCAACTAAGTCCTAAGTTTTGTAAAACAAGTTTAAGCACAAGAAACCCTAGGCTTGTATGTATAAGAACACACCAAATGATTTCCAAAACAATACTTTATTCAAAAACTATAGATTAAGCACAAATAGAGTATGAAATCAATACATCTTACAACCCAAGAGTGTAATCTGAAAATGGGTTTGGAGTGTGAGTTGTAAGCTTGAGAACACTTCTTTGATGTCTCTAAAATCGCCGGGACAACGACTTCAAGGTTATCTAAGTGAATAAAAATCAAGCACAAAGTACGTATAAACTTGAATTTTGAGAGTATGAGAAGTAGTAGTTGTGTTCTTTTTTTCTTGTTGTTTTGATTTGGTTCTCTAGTATTTTTTAGGGGCATGAGACCGTTATACCTCATCAAGGGTCTAGATTTCCCCCCAAAATTCAAATTAAAGGTGTAGATGCAGTCTGGCGGAATTTCTTTCAGATGACAGATAGCGTGCTATGCTTTTTTGTGTAGCGCACTATGTGCATGTCTAGCGCACTATCCAGATATTGTAGCGTGATTTGGGTTGCTGGGGCCTGAAAATAGTTTCAGTTATATTTAGCTCAATCGACTCCCCAACCTACATGCGACTCTTCTCAACCTTTAAAAACACGTCATATAAGTTTAATAAGGTTTATTACACGTGTTTGAACAACTCAGATTATTTCACAAACTTCGGAAATTGAATTTCCCGGTTTCATGAAACATATTGGGGCTTTTCTATAAATATTAATGATGAACACTTAAAAATCATCCAAACGACTTTTGGTGCACTTAAAAACATACTGAAAGGTTTATACACCTTAAATACATCCTATATAACGTGTTTGCATGATTTAAAACATTTTGAAACTTATGGATTTGTAGATCATAGATTTCATGACTTTAAGTGCTTGAAAATCTAAAATTCATGATATGCTTGATTCAAATGCATTTGGCTTGTAAGAATATAACTTATATACCATACATGAGTTTTACAATTGATGAGTTTGATGTTCTGGTCCTTGTGTCCTTGTATGAGCCAAGTCTTGAGCTTATCCGGCTTCATTTCACTTGCTTGACTTGAACTTTGAGCAAAGCTTCAACTTTCACTTTACTTGACTTGGACTTTGAGAAAAGCTTCAACTTTCACTTCGAGCAAAGCTTCAACTTTCACTTTTTTTGTTGCTCATTCCAATCATACTTTAATGTTCTGAAACACTTAAGCACAATGTTAGAATACTTTCACTTTGTTTGTTGCCATCAAAATTTCAGTTGGGGTATAAGTGACAAACATTTGGTCCAACAGTCGAGTGCTGCTACGCCAGATTTTATAGGTTTTGATTTTTGATGTATTACTTTTATATGCATATCATATACTTTTGGGGTTGTATATTTACCTTAGTACCTTGACAAGACACATGTTGTTATATATCGCCGTTTTCTTATATATATGCATGTGATCTTTATTCCCTGGTTTTTCCACGATTGTTAGGTATCACATTAATGCTTTTGTTAATTTGTAAAACTTTCGCTGAATAAACTTGTAAGTAAGCAAAATTTTAATTCACACTGATTTATTATATTTCATAAGACATTAAAACACATATTGAATTATAATTTGTAAGTAGGTAAATGGTTTTGAAATGGCTGACTAGTTTCGTGTTAAGTTCTACAAGTTGAGGTTAGAGCTTGATGACGAGATTAGGCCGGGCAGTGCCCTAATTTGAGAAGCGGTTGTCATAGTAAGGGACTCGTAAGGTGGAGCTGAGGAATATGTAAATGTATAAGTATTATCATTAGTACAAGCCAACCAAGAATAAAAAATGCTAATAACATGATTTGTATTAGGAGAAATATGAGTAGACCAATTAGCTTTATATGGAAAAATAACTCATCAAAAACTACATGCCTAGAAATAAAAGTTTTTTTACTAGGTGGATGAAAGCATTTGTATCCTTCGTAACGATCACTATATCCAATAAATACACATGGAATAGTTTTTAAATCAAATTTGTGACGTCATGTGTCCCAAGTGTATGGAAAATATTTGCAACCAAAAACACGAAGCAAAGAGTAAATGGGAAGAGTTCCATGCAAACTAAAATATGGAGTATCAAAATTATGTGTTGAAGATGAGAGTCGATTCATAAGATACACTGTAGTACTAAAGCTTAAACCCAAAAACTTAAGGGGATACCACTATGAAAAAGCATTGTTATGCCGAATTCTCGAATCATTCTATGAAGTCGTCCTACTATACCTGTTTGTTCAGGAGTATGTGGGTAAGAGACTTGATGAGTTTTGCCAGATGAACTAAAATGAGAAGATAATTTTGAATTTATAAAATCACCACCACCATCAGAGTAAAAAATTTAATTTTTTTGCTAAATTGTCTATCAATATATTTTTCATCAACATTTATATTGCAAATGAATAATCCAAGTATATTTAGAAAAATCGTTTACCAAACAAGCATAATATTTAGTCTTATAGGTGTTGGGCCCCATAAATCATAATGAATTTTATCAATTATACCAATGCTTGAATTTTCAAAAGAAGAAAAAGAAAATTTACTAATTTTTCCTAATTGAAAAGTATAACAAAAATGTTTAGGCTTGATGCTTCCAATATCATCAATAAACCCTTTATTTTTTTAAAAATTGTAACGTAGATAATTGAGGATGTCTTAACGCTGATGCCAAACTTTCGTTGAACCAGATTTGAGGAAAAATGTTATTCAGGTGAATTGGAAAGAAAATACAGGTCACCCTTACGTTTCCCTGTGATAATGGGTTGTCTGTTCCTTAACAAAAAAATCACTGTTAGAAAATTCACAATTTATAGGAAATTGAGTAGTAAGTTGACAATAGATAATAATTTTTTTTAAATAGGGTACTAAAAGTACATCGTGAAGTGGTGAAGAAGTGCCTTTGTGATTTAGATAAGTATCACCAATACTTGTAATGGGCATAAATGACCCATCTCCAATAATAATCGAATTAAATCCGTCATATTTGTGTAAATTAGTTAACATACCTTGATTACAAGTCATATAATTTGATGCACCAGTGTTGAATGTCCATTTGGTATCTACCACAGAGTTGTCCAAGGTAAGAGCGACTTGGCTAGGTAGGTTTCTTTGGAATCCACCAACATATTTTTGCAATATGCAAGGTTCTTCTCGATATAAGTCCCTTTCAACAAAAGTCATTCAATGCTCCCTGGGTGGTGGAGGTCGACGATGTTTGGTGCCAATAGGAGATTTGTTCGATATTTCCTTATTGAAATGCCTTGGTTGTTATGCTTTGAAACCAAGCCCGATGGAAGTAAATTGGTTATCAACATAGAACTTTTGTGTTCTCTAATGTTGGCCATAAAAGGCCAATTGAGGAGAAATCTGGTGAGTTACACCATTGGTCTTGTTGGAGAACCGACAACGTCGTTGATCCAAATTTTGGAGTGGAGATACCAACTCAGAGTATGTTGGCCTTGGAGGTTTTAGCATGGTAGTTGTGAAGACCTCATATTGAGGACCAAAACTAGTAAGGAGGCAAAATACCTTTTCATTATCTGACATTGATTTGCCTATGGTCGCAAGGTTGTCACATAATCCTTTGAAAAGAAAAATGTGATCACCAATGGATTTACCTTCATCTTGGCGAAGATATGTAGTTGTTACTTGAGTGTGAACTCTCATTATTATGAATCTTGCACGTAGACATTCTTAAGAGTTTCCCAAACTAATTGCGCTATTTCCTAGCCAACTACGAGTCCAAGCGCTTCCTCCGAAAGTGTCCCTATAAGCCACCAGCGAAGTTGACAATCAAATTTTTTCCACGAAATGAAAGCATCCGTTAATTTTGATGCACTTTTCTCTAGATCTGATGTGTTCTGGTCTGAAATGTCAAATTTGGGAGGAGTCGGTTCCTCATTTGTGAGATGACCCACTAAATCTTAACTTTCAGCCAACGCTAAAGCTTGTTCACGCCATAAAGGATACTTAGTAGAACCAAGTTTTAGAGTGATGAAATTACCCACATTGAGAGATAGATTGATAGTACTCATGATCCTAAGAGCAAGCGATGCTCTGATACCAAGATAAAAGTTAGAAAGAATACATAAATTTGAATGTATTTTTATGATACTTTTACAATAGCAAGCTATATATTTATATACACTATATAATTACGTAAAAGACAACATGCTTGATTGTTGCTATTTAATAAGGTCAATGTTTCCTTAAAAGAGATGATGAGAATATGGATCATAATTGATCTTGATTGTGTACTTTCCATCTTAGCCTTGATTGATTAAATTACTCCATATTACCATATGAGGCGAGATGATGAGAATATGAGACATAATTGATCTTGATTGTGTACTTTTCATCTTGGCCTTAATTGATTGAATTACTCCATATTATCATATGAGGCGTGATTACTAGCTTACACTTGCCTTCTTTTGATTGAAATATGAATTGCACCATATAAGGTAAGGCTATTTGTCCATACTTTCCTTCTTTTAAAGAATATTCTCTTCATCACGATTTTTACTGTTAATATATATCACCTCTGCGACACCATGCGAGAAACAAGATACATAAGAGCAATGTCAGTTCAAGAACATATTTTAAGGCAGAAATAAAAATAATGCATTCTCAATCTATCAAACCTGCATAAAGAAATCAAATGCACCAAAAAATGGATACCTATCGATCAATGTTAAATTTTGCACAAAATAGTCATTAAATTCCTATAATTTGAACATAGTAGAGTCCTAAATGAAGACCTTGAAAAAATTAGCGCACCAAAACTCAATCTTTTCTTTTACACCCCACTTATCCTCTCAATCTCCTTATCGACATCGATCTGTACTTGAATTAGTGTTCTAGCAAACCAGAACAAGAAAACAAACAACAATGAAAGAGAAATATAATGAAATAGATTCACCAAAGAGTGATTAGCTTGAAAACAACTAGAGTTCGAATCGAAAGGTTAAGGTTAAGGCTCGATTGTCAGAGCAATTAAGTGAAGGTTTGCGAAGCGACATTTTTATTTGCTAAGCTCGAACTCGGGAGTCGGGACTTGGTTGTATTTATGTGTAAGATGTTGTAAATTGAGTTGGAACTTGCTAAGAACTAGAGAAGGAAAAGAGAAGCTAAGAACTTCTACTACTACAAACTACTACTACAAAGGAGAATAGAAGAAATGAGATAGTTGGAATGAGAAGTTTTCATTCAACTTGGTGTGTGAATTACAATGGGGTTGGCACCCTTTATATAGGCCATTTGGTGATGATGATAATTGTACTTATACAATGTGTACAAGTTATACATACACCACAAGTCATACAACACATCACAAGCAACATAGACAATACATGGAAGAGTTGGTGTACATTGGAGATGATTACAAGTTAAATGACAATACATAGACAAGTGGAGTTACTATTAAGTGAGAAATACAAGTTACATGACTACACAATATGTTGGTGTACATGCATGGTCATCCATATTCCACAACACTCCCCCTTGGATGACACTTGCTTAGAGATTGTGCCTCGTTAAAACTTCTACTAAGAAAAACCATGTGGGAAAAAATATAGTAAAAGAAAAAGAGTACACTATTCTCATAAATATTAAAATGGGTATAATATTGTTAAGATTGCCTCATTAAAAACCTTGCTAGGAAAACTCAATGGGATAAAACCATAACTAAGGGAAAAAGAGTGCAATACACTAATCAATAACTCCCCCTCATGTGAACATGGGTGAAACTTGTTCAGTTTCTTTACTTGCAATGTCTTTAAGTTTACGCAAGCCAATACCATATGTAAGCCTTTTAAATGTCGTAGTTGGTAAGGCTTTTGTGAATAAATCAGCAAGATTATCACTCGATCGGATTTGCTTGACATCAATTTCACCATTCTTCTGAAGCTCATGCGCATAAAAGAATTTTGGTGAAATATGTTTTGTTATGTCCCCTTTTATGAATCTTTCACTTAATTGTGCAATACATGCTACATTATCTTCATATAATATGGTTGGAGAATCTTTTATTGAAGGCAATTCACATGATTCTTGAATATGTTCAATCATGTTTCTCAACCATACACATTCACGACTTGCTTCATGAATTGCAAGTACTTCAGAATGATTGGAAGAAGTAGCAACCATAGTTTGCTTTATCGACTTCCATAATACAAAGATATTACCACAGTGAATACACATCCCGTTTGAGAACGGGCCTTGTGGGGATCAAATAAAAATCCAAAGATCAGCATAACCTTGGATATTCAATTTTACCCCTCTCGAGTAAAATAAACCCATGTCACTTGTTCCTCGAAGATATCGGAAAACATGTTTAACACCATTCCAATGTCTTCGAGTTGGTGAAGAGTTGTATCTTGCAAGTAGGTTGACAGCAAAAGCAATGTCAGTCTTGTACAATTTGCAAGATACATAAGTGCACCAATTGCACTTAAATATGGTACCTCCGGACCAATTAGCTCTTCATCACTTTCATGAGGTCGAAATGGATCCTTATCCACTTCAAGTGATCTGACAACCATTGGAGAGCTCAATGGATGTGCCTTGTCCATATACAATCTTTTTAATAATTTTTCAATATAATTTGATTGATGGACAAGTACTCCACTTGAAAAATGTTCAATTTGCAAACCAAGACAAAGTCTTATTTTTCCAAGATCTTTCATCTCGAATTCCTTTTCAAGTATTCGGATGTTCTAACGATGTCGTCGTGGTTTCCCACTATATTTAAATCATCATCATATACAACAATAATCACAAATCATGTTGATGATCTTTTAATGAAGACACATGGGCAAAGCGGATTATTTACATATCATTCTTTCAGTAAATAATCGCTAAGACCTTTGTACCACATTCGTCCGGATTGTTTCAATCCGTACAAATACCTTTGTAATTTTATAGAATGTATGTTATGAGGTTTTGATTTTATTTCTTCGGATATTACAAATCTTTCAGGGATTTTCATATATATCTCACTGTCTAGGGATCCGTACAGATATGTTTTAACGACATCCATTAAATGCATATTAAGCCCTTCAGAAACTGCAAGGCTTATCAAGAATCGAAATGTGATTGCATCTATAACAGGAGAATATGTTTCCTCATAATCGATGCTAGGTCTTTGTGAGAAACCTTGAGCTACAAGTCTTGCTTTGTACCTTGTAACTTCATTTTTTTCGTTTCTCTTTCGTACAAATACCCATTTATATCCAACAGGTTTTACGCCATCTGGCGATAGAACAATCAGTCCAAAAACCTCTCGTTTCCTTAACGAGTTTAGCTCTGCTTGGATAGTCTCTTGCCATTTTTGCCAATCAGGTCTTTTTTGACATTCGTCCACTGATCGTGGTTCTGGATCATCATCATTTTCACATATTTCAAATGACACATTGAAAGCAAATATATCATCAGGAACAATTTTATTTCGATCCCAAATCTTGCCAGAGTTTAAATAATTTATTGAGATCTCATTATTTTCATATTTTTCCTCTTTTTCTAGAGGCAATTGTTCCTCATCAGAATCAACTTGTTCTGACAAATCCTTATCAAATGATTCTTGTTCTTTCTCGTGAGTATTTTGATTTGTATTTATTTTTACTCCCGTTTTCCTCTTTCGATGAATTGTATCATTTGAACCAACTGGTCTTCCACGCTTTAAGCGTTTCGTTGGTTCTTGTGCATTTTGTTGCACAAAGACATCAATTCTTGCAGGAGCATTTACAGCTGGAATATGTGATTTTAATACTTGTTTTGCATCATAAAATGCATCAGGTAATTGATTTGCGATTTGTTGCAAATGAATGATCTTTTGAACTTCAAGTTCACACTGATTTGTGCGTGGATCATAATGTGATAAAGTTGATGCATTCCAAGCAATTTCGCGCCATTCCTTTTGAATTGGCTTCTTATCTCCCCCTAATGGTGGGAAAATTGCTTCATCAAAGTGACAATCAGCAAAACGTGTAGTAAATAAATCCCCTATTAAGGGCTCAAGGTATCTTATTATGGATGATGAGTTAAATCCAACATAAATCCCAAGTTTTCGTTGTGGACCCATCTTAGTTCTATTGGGAGGTGGTATAGGAACATAGGCTGCACAACCAAAAATTCTCAAGTGTGAAATATTTGGTTGTTGACCTAAAATGAGTTGCATGAGGGAATGTTCATGGTATGCAGTAGGCCTATAACGAATGATAAATGCTGCATGAAGGACTGCATGTCCCCAAACTGAAGTTGATAACTTAGTTCTCATGATTAAAGGTATGGCAATTAGTTGAATGCGTTTGATCAGAGATTCTGCCAAACCATTCTGGGTGTGCACGTGTGGAACAGAATGTTCAATGGTAATTCCTATAGACATGCAATAATTTTTAAATGCTTGAGATTGAAATTCCGATTATCAAGACGGATGGTCTTGATTGGGATTGTGCTCTTAACTCAATGGTAATTCTTATAGACATGCTAAAAGTCTAGCAAATGCAACATTGCGGGTCGAAAGCAAACAAACATGTGACCACCTAGTTGATGCATCTATCAAAACCATGAAATATCTAAATGGTCCACAGTGAGGATGAATGGGTCCACATATGTCTCCCCGAATGCGTTCTAAGAAAACTGGGGATTCCACAACAATTTTACTTGGGGATGGTTTAACTATCAATTTACCTTGAGAACAACTAGCACAATTATAATCACCAGCTGAAAATATTTTGTGACTCCTTAAAGGATGTCCATGCGAATTATTAATTATTCTTCGCATCATTGATGATCCTGGATGACCAAGCCGGTCATGCCATAAAATGAATGTCTTCGGATCATTAATTTTCTTATTTAAAACAACATTCGCTTCGACATGCCTTATATGAGTAAAATATAAGCCGGATGATAAAGCTGGGAATTTTTCTAACACTTCTTTTTTCCCATTTGAAACCAATGTGACATAGAGAAATTCTCTATTATTTTTGTTCATGGTTTCAATGTGATATCCATTTTGTCGAATATCTTTAAAGCTGAGTAAATTTCTTTTGGATTTTTCAGAGTATAAGGCATTATCAAGATGAATTGTTGTTCCCCCAGGCAACATAATATCTGCTCTTCCAGAACCATTAATCAAATTGGAGATACCAGATATTGTTTGAACATTAGCCTCAGCTAAGTTCAAATTGGAGAAATATTCTCTGTTTTTAAGGATTGTGTGCGTTGTAGCACAATCAGCAAGACATATATCGCTCTTATTTGATTCATGATTTGAACACATGATTTGTTGATCCATCAGGACAAATAATGTTTGGCAAATTAGAAAAAGAGTCATATTTCATTGATAAAATTCATAATATTTTGCCTTTGATTTTGAAGGCATGGTAAATGTCACAAAAATATTCGGATATATATGACAATATTTAGGCAAAATAGCCTTTCATATATGACCAAAAAAATGTCACAATTATGAGCGCTCATTGTCAATAATTATTTGCCCTTTATAGTGGTGCACCACTTTTGTTCCAATTTTTGGTGGAATTGTCAATACGACCTTTACTTGATATTTTCACCTTTTCCACGTCCATAAATTTATTATTGCGATCATGATCATTATATGCAACATATGCTTCTTAATTTGAAGCTGATCTATTTGGACGAGAGCGATATTATATTTATAATATCTCATTATTTTACTCAGCTACCATGAGACAAGAAATCAATCCTTAATATTTATTGGATTGATGTACGCACTCGATATTTGTTGCAGCAATAAATCGAGGCGGGCCACGTGACCTTATTTTTATTGTCTCATCAGTCATATTTCCACGTAGCCTCAACATATAGGTAATTAAAATTGTGGAATTATAATTAATATTTGACTGATTAAATTTTGTAGCTTGAGACTCAACCGCTCATTTTGAGCTTTTGGAGTATTACCTTTTTTGGTATTTATATATTTATAACTCCATATGGTGAAAAGATATATGAAATATTCACTTTTCAAATCTCTAAAGAGATATTGGCAAATGATTGTGTACAACATACAGCCTTGCATAGATGCAAGCTTTATTCATAATTTGTAATATCTAATTATCATGACAAGAATTATAATAAGGTAACAAATCAAACTATGGTTGATTAATATTTTGAAAGTAAATATAATATAAAATAATTTTCTCTTTTCTTTTATGTAAAAAAAAACATAACATGTGATTAAGTATATGTTCACAACTTGATTCATTAATAATCAAATGTACTATTCGTATGAGTTGGTGGGACAACCTCCAGGTTGGGTGGCGAGACAATGTCTGCTTAATACCATGCCTCCTCGAACGGGATAACCCGTCTCCCTTTCAATGTTTAGCTTTACCGGGGACAAGGCTTACCCACTATCAACTTAAACTTATAGCATTATTTGTATTATAAAATCAAGAATAGAACAATAACTAATCGTTTGTAGTTTTAAGAGAAAACTAGTTATGTCACATATTGACTTTTGATTTCTGATTTAGAAGATCGTACAAGACGCAACTACAGAGTATACTTTCGCAATCGGTGACGTTATAATGTATAGTATATGAATAAAGTATGCATATAGAAGTGATGCATGTAATAAAAGGAAGCAACCATGATAATATATAAATAAATTGAACTTATTTAAATAACAAAAGTTATACTTTCCTAGCTTTGTCTCCTTAACAAGCCTTCTTGAACTTCAAGATCTCATTAATGCTAGAGCATGCTCGTGCTGATAACGTGTTGTAAATTGAGTTGGAACTTGCTAAGAACTAAAGAAGGAAAATAGAAGACTAAGAACTTCTACTACTACAAACTACTACAAAGGAGAAGAGAATAAATGAGATAGTTGGAATGAGAAGTTTTCATTCAACTTGGTGTGTGAATTACTAGGCCATTTGGTGATGATGATAATTGTACTTATACAATGTGTACAAGTTATACATACACCACAAGTCATACAACACATCACAAGCAACATAGACAATACATGGAAGAGTTGGTGTACATTGGAGATGATTACAAGTTACATGATAATACATAGACAAGTGGAGGTACTATTAAGTGAGAAATACAAGTTACATGACTACACAATATGTTGGTGTACATGCATGGTCATCCATATTCCACAACATAAGAGAAGTTATGTTAAAATTCTAGTATTTAATAACACTTATAACTGGCATGTTTGCCCTTGTCATAATATGCAGGCAATTATGTGGCAGGGGATGCCTGCAACCATAAGTAATTTGTGACAGTTTATTTAGCCGCCATGAATATTTAGTCACAATTACCCATATTTCTTGTAGTGTGCGATAAGATTTGGATCATCGTCCGTACTGGTGGGAGGTTCAATGAAAGCACCATTTGATGCAAAATTAGAGAAGGAATAAAGAGACAAGAGAGGAATTAAATTTTCATATTGCTTGTTCAATATCTTGTGAGTCATCTACTTGTATAGACCTTTATAGTTTAATACAATTACTAAACTATCATTTACTATAAAATGATACATTGCCTTACATCAATTACTTATATATACCATAATGCCTACAGCTACTTGCAACATAGTCTTTTCGTTTTGTTTAGTTAGATCTAGTCCCGCATATATGCGGTTGTCGTGGCTTCAATAATTGTTTCCTTAGAAAATTTCGCCTTGGTTGTGGTTTGTTTAGTTGTTGTTTGTTTTTCTTTTTGAATGGTCATCTTTCCCTTTGTTAAGACTTTCTTCCGAGATCCAGCTTTTGTTCCCATCAATTGTGCCTAATAGGCCTCCGATGGTGGTTGTCCCGAGGCTTTACTTGCCTCTGGTATTCTCGTGGAGACTGAGCTTTTATTATTGTAACATAGATGTAAGGGTTCTCATTATCAATGCAGTTTCATTGAGATTTGACCAAAAAAAAAAACTAATTATGTTATTCTTATCAAAAAAAGTTGATGCTTGTATGATACGTCATATGTAACTTTTCAAAACCTTAACTTTTGACAAGTGATGCATCTGTCATCTCCCTGCATATGTTTTGGCAAGTAAGTAATTAATGTTGCTAAGGTTATTATTGGCTTTAGTGATTTTTTTTTTAAAGCCTTAGTGATTTTCTTATCATCAACCATATTTTAGGCTAATTTGACTTGGACAAGGCTAAACCATAACGGTTTAGTGATTTCTTTAGGGATTTTTATTAGCATCCCTATACGTTATATCAGCCCCCCATTTAATTTAATGTTATTTATAGTCTCCAATAAGTTAGTCCCCCCCTCCCTTATTGTTAGTAAACTCTCCATTTAAGAATATAAACCAAAACTCAACCAAATACTATAATTAAGATGTTGTATTCATTGGTGAATTGTTTAGTGTATGAACGAAAAATGAGACCGGGTGTAAAGATTAGAAAGTAGAAGATGAAATGCGATGAGTCTACAGTTTAATTTAGGTGTGATATAAAAAGTGAAAATTAAGTAGAAGATGAAGGTGAGTGTAGTGAGTGAGATAGGAGTTGTGGATGAACATAAGATGTCATTTAGGGAGGGGTGTGGAGTGAAAAGTAAAGTTGAGGAGGGGTGCTGTGAAATCCGAGAACATCATAAACTTGATTAAGCGACTAATCAAGTCTTTTTGGATTTTATTTGGAGTTTAAGTATTTGAGGTGGGACCCACGCATTATGGACCAGGGATCATAAGATATATTTATTTTTGTGTGTTATGTGCTTAATGTGTCTATTATATGGTATTTTGTCGTGAAGTTGAGATGTGTTGAGGTGTATCGACAGTTTGTAGTGAGTGTATGAAGGACACGAGTGAAATAAATTATTAGTTGCTCAAAAACTAATTAATCAAGTGTTAATCCACACATGAAATTTTGCCTAGTTGACAAGTCATATTGAAAAATTCATAACTTCTCTGCCAGAAATCCGATTTGAGTGTTCTTGGAGTCTATAGAAAGTATGACATAAGTACTACAGTTTCTTTATGGTAATCATGACGAATATTGAGGTTTTCAAGGTTAAAAAGTTACCCCAAGTTGGCTAAGTGAAAGCCAGTTGAAATAGTTATATAAATTAATATTTTTGGAAATTGTTCTCAAGCGTACTTTGGCCGCGGTTTTCATTAGGTTTCGTGATTTGGTTTCTCTTAAAGCTTGACCCGTAATATAATTGGGTATGCTTGGAAGCTACTAAAACTATTTTCAAGGTGATATGACGCTTCGGGAACCTCAAAAATCTAGCTCAAAGTTGGTTGGTTGTAAGTAAACTCTACAGTGGTCTTTACTATTTATAGAATTTACCTTTGTACATGCATTTGTGTTTAGTTTGCAATGCATTTTGCATCATTCTTGGTCATGCATTCATGTCATTCTAGACGATGTCTTGTTAGTGTTACAGCTTACGAGTGAATCTTGTGCTAGTTTCCTTATCAGATAAACTAAAACATGGAAGACCCACGGCACGCAAGTTTTTCGGCGAGCATGCATTGATGGAAAATGATTTGGTTGACGTATGGTTGGCTATTTCCCTAATCTAGTAGTGGTCATACTTAGCATCTATTTCCCCTTAGTTTAGTAGTAGATGCGGACAACTGAGCTAACGCGTTTTGCATGGAAATTCACTTCGACACGTTACCATTGCATTTCATGAACTCCCAGTACCGCATTTGTACTATATTTGGAAGTCAACGTCCGAGTATAGTTAGGAAACAGGAACAGTGGGATTCACGTTGTTATTTATATTTCTTGTTATTTGGAAATGCAATTGCATGTCTCAATGTGTTCATACTAACATTTGCAGGAGTACAAAGTGTATGAGTTTACTTATCTAACATATTTAAGTTGTTTTTTATTATGTCATATTTTCAATGAGGACAAGGAAGAACGAAAAAGACTCGATTATTGTGGTGATTGTTTCTCAATTTAAAAGGTTAATTCTTATTATATGTTTTTATTATATATTACTTTGGGCTCCTCGGTGAGTGTAGGGTGTGAAACACTCTTGAGTAAGTATGAGAGCTTTACAAATCAGTTTTATGAAGTTTTGGAAATTTTTATGGTTTCATTGGACTTTAATTTGGTTCATGAAGTAGTATTAGTTTAGTTTAAAGTTGTAAAGTTGTAAATAAGGATTTCACCTTGGAAGTTAATGTTGATGATTTAATTTGATATATATATATATATATGTGTGTGTGTGTGTGTGTGTGTGTGTAGTGTGTCTATGTGTGTGTATATATATATTGTGAACTGCAGAAAGTTGTGTCCTTCTAGGCTTCTCTCCATTTTGTTGTCTATTAAGTGGATTTTTTAGCAGGCTACTTTTAGGGGAGGTGTTATCGAAATTTTTTGGAAAATACAGAGAACAATCCGTATGATTTCTTAATTTGCACCAATTAAACAAATCATGAATTGAGTTTCATCGAGGATATAAATTTAGTTTTGGATTATTATTAAGGTTCGAATTAAAAATTATTTTAAGGTTAAGTTAATTGATTGGATTAGGTGTCTAATTAAGGGAAATTAGGCTAAGTCAGGACTTAGTGAGACATGTCTTAACAAACTTGGTATCAGAGCCTAGGTTTGACTTAATTGAGGAAAACTTTGGTTGAGAACCAAAGAGTGATTGAGTGTGATTAGTTAGGAAGCAACTGTGGGTTGGGGAATACATTGTTGTTGTATAGTATGTATTATCGCTAGTTATACGATAAGGATTTTATTCTTGTTGTGTGACGACCCCAGACCCTACAAATTGGGCCTCGCCCAACCTATACCTACGTAGACCCTCGGTCAACTCCCACAAAGTCAACGTTGGTTAGTCAGCCTCTCATCCAAGTTATCTAATCATTAGTTGCTTGTTAGGTTTGTTATTTAGTTTAACAAGTCTTAATATTTACACAGCGAAATTTAAAAATATTTAAAGCAACTTAAATAAGTAAACAGTAGTCGAGACATGCATAGGTGTGGAAGTCCTACAAAAGTAGATCTCATGTATATATCTAGTCACAAACAGTGTGAAAAAAGTGTCATATACATATATCAAACATCTCACGACCTAAAATGAACCCCAAGGTAACCAAAATCATAAGTATATATCACATGTACAGCCCAAGATATCAAGAATAAATCTACTATAGTAACATAAAGGAGCTAACTCTGAGGGAAGCTCAAAGGAAGTCACCGATCAAAGGCTCATTGCCCCTGAAATTGTCACCAAAAGCGGAGACAACTCCATTGAGTAAATCCAGAAGAAGTTCAACAGTAATTCAGATTAAATAATAAACCAGTCCATAAATCATGCTGGAAAGAAATAAAGTGCTGAGAAATAACAATAAAATGCATGATAGACAGATTACAATGATCAACGGTAGGGACCAAGTGACCTGAAAACAAAGGATAGGGAGTAAGTGGCCCTCACACTCTACACATGGGCTCAGAGCCACTTAAAATGTGTGGCGGGTCAAGTCGCTTCGATCGCACCTAATCCGTTCGGCACTGTCAGGTCGCTTGAGCCGCAGCCCGAGAAAATTCCAAACGGAACCACAGACTTAACCAGATGCTCAACCACAATGGAACTCGAATACCTGAGAGGAGCCAGACACATGGCGGATGCTCACTCAAAGGTTTCAGACCCGTCGAAAAGCCACGAGAGCTAGTCGGCTGCTCAACCTGCGAGTGGACACGACTAGACCTGACCACTTAGACCCTAGGTCACTCGATAGGGAAGTAGAATCCAATGACAACAATCATTTCATCAAATATAGCAAGGAAATGAAATGAATTATTATTTAATTTCTTAATGGTTTCCTTACAATACAATCGCATAAATCACCGCGTCAAATCGATTATTCGAATAGTCTAGTCGAATCCTTCTTGCGTATCTACAATCATACATGGTATAACAAGATCGTTTTATTGACCATTTGCTAAATAGATATCTTATGTGTAGCTCAAATGAACTAATTCATCAATTAGTCCTTTTAAAGACTCGAGTCATTACATAAAGGCTTAACATACTAAAACACTCTTATATATGAGTTTCATTATTTTGGTTTAAGTTTAGTTTCTACTTATCTTATTGAACTAAGTAGAAAAACACTTACTATCTTGATCAAATTAGCTTCAAGCCTAACACCATGAATTTCACTTGAAAAGTCCCTTATCGCATCCATTCATAGTCTCAAACTATAAAAGAACACTTAAGAATAATCTCTTAATTAGGCAAAAATGTAAGAAAATTTTTATTATATAGATTAGTAGATACCAGTGAGTTGATCTGCAGTTAGCGCGCTATGTAGTGGTAGCGTGCTAGATGAATGATGTAGCGCGCTACTGTTCTTCATCCTGAAGAATAGCGGGAAGCCCATAATGATTAGCGCGCTATCCTCCCTAGGTAGCACGCTACCTAGCCTCTGGGACAAAATTCTCAAATCGAGAATTATGTCTTTCTCCTCCAATTTGGCTACCTAAACAGGTTTTACACCTTCTCTACATCAAATTAATCTCAAAACATCATTTACCTCAACTCAGAACATCAATTTGATCAAATTAATTAATTTCATAAAATCCACTAATTTTCCCAAATTGTCCAAAAACCCAATTCCATCAAAACTATTGATAATTCCTTATTGGAAATGATCATTTAACATATAATTCATCAAAATATCACCAAAAATCAGGAATCTAACCCTTAAATTCGATTTTCCATCAAAACTCTCAAAAATGGGTTCATTAGATAGAGGAGATGATGGAGAAGATGATTACCTAGGTTTTAATCCTCATTGAGCTCCAAGTTGGATGAATTCCAATTCCAGCATTCTCCTTCTTCTTCCCGAGCAAGTGTAGTTGATTTGGTTCATTTGCATGTGTTGATCAAACTTATCATATATATCACTTGGAGATTAATTCCTAGCCCTTCATCCTCATACATTTACGTATCTCGAGGATTATCTAATGGACCACCTTCAACACTTAACCCACTCACTCCCACTAACTCTCCTCATGTGACACTAATTTCCTACTCATTTGGTTCTTAGATGTCTCTGTGCACATCTCTAGACAAAATCCTATAGTTCCCAATTAATTTAACTAAACGATAGACCTTGATTTACTTAATTTATTCATCTTAGCTTAGGCCCACATAATACCTATGGTTAGTATTTTTAGTCACCAAAAATTATCAACTTGTGGTAACCCTCGACTACCCGGCATTCAGTGCCCCGCGTCTCGACACGCATTTCGAGGCATACCATAGCCTATTGTTTTAATTTGAATTAACTTAGCCTATGGTCATATTACCCATTTAATTTATTTACTATTCATCTTGACATAGATTAGTCTAGTTTCCTAGCATAACCATAGTTCGCCTACCCGACACTCGTGTTGACACGCACTTCGAGGCAATTACCTGTCACACACCCTCGTACGATATTGTTATTCAACATAAACACATGTGGTGCAATATAATAATATTTTAAACACCACATATACACGACCACCATTCCATAAATAACATATTTCTTCGGTTCTCGTGACCGAGCCAACTGAGTTTTCCACGTAACACCTGAATTACGACTGTTAATCCTCGAAATTAACGCTAATCCTGGTTTAATTAATTTAGGCCGTTACAAAACCAATAGGAAATTGGTTGAGAAGGAAGTATAAGTGATTCAGGAACGTAAGTACTAAACATTGATTTCTTTGAAATTTAAAGTACCGAACTATTAAAATTTATAAAACGCTCAGGAAAGTGCCAAAATGGACTTAAATTAAGTTTCAAACGATTGAGAACCATTCGGAAAACATGAAAATGAAATTGAGACTTGTGGGAAGCACAAAATATAAATAGTTAGCAATTTAGAATGAGGTTAGTACCGGTTGAGTTAGTAACTCGGTAAGACTTATTCTACGAAATATTGGTTTGATTCATAACCAATTGAGGGTTGCTTCCGAAAATAGCCTCAATGAAAAAAGAGGCATGTGGTTTCAAAAGTAGAAATTGATTAAACAAATTAAGTTGTGATTGGAAAATCATAATGAGATTGTGATATGACCAGTCAAGTTGTCTAAGTCAAAATATTGTCTCCTTTCACAAACAAAATACAAAGTGAAAAGTAAAATAGAACCACGAAACAATTAATAAGTTGATTGTTTTCTATTGTTTACTACTCAAGTTACTTAATTATAAGCAACATTGAAGTATAGTGGTTCTTTGAATCATACAAATAAATGATAAAACGAATGGAAATACACGAGTTAGAGGTAATCTTTGTTAACACCAGATTAGATGTTGTTACGAAATAAAGATCAACAAAAATTCTAACTTAAAAATGAATGGTATAGTGATAAGATTAACGTGTTAGAAGTTAAGATTAGGGAAATGGTATAAAAATAACTATGATTAGCTATTAAAAACTAACACAAGTGATTATGTTATGAAGTTTCAAAGTACCCAATAATCATTTCTAACCAAATTAAAATTTTGATGCATATCACTACGACCTTAAATATAACAAATGAAGGGATAGACATACTGATTAAGTATCAGTAAGTGATTTGTATAAGACGTCGGTATAAGCTCCTATTCATAAGAGTTTCCATTAATAAGACTTAAAAGAATTGAAATAGCATCCTTTAAGAGTTTAATTAGTCGTTGAGTAGATTGATAGTCTTGAAATTCAAGTTCTTCCATCTCTTCAGTTGAGTAGTAATAGATGAGTTAAATCATCAAGAGTGAATTGATGAATAGTAAGATAATTTAATATCTTACAGTCTCTTGAAAAGTACTGAATTTCTTTTTGAAAAAAAGTTGGGAAACAATTGACTTATGTAAACAACTTAAGGCAATAACAAATAGTAAAATGTTTAAGTTGCAAAAGTTCTTTGTTTCGAATTAAGATTATCTAAGGAAGACTTTGATTCATTAAATGATGATAAGAAGTTGCACCATCCCTAGCTAAATTTTTGAAAAGAGAAGAAATGAAAGAAATTGTCTATCTAAGTCAAGACTAAGGAGGTGTAAGTGGTTTAGATGTTGAATGAAGTTTGGATAAGTCTATGAAGGGACCAAGAACGAGATTAATGTGAGACTAGCCAAAATTGACAAAAACTGGACGTAATAGGCTCTTTGTATAAAAAAATATAATGAGACGTTGAGAAGACTAGTGACTGACACAAATAGACTCCTTTAGTCAAGGTAAGGCACTGAAGTAGTTGTGCATGACCAAAAGTCTAAGTAACTATGTTTCAAAATCACGATTCATTCACAGCGTGTAAGACCGGTGTGATGCATCAACTTGTCTTTGAATAATCGAATGAATTGGTGAGAGTCGAAAATAAAATAGTCTATGAAGTTTTGTTGAAGTCTTGGAAGCTAAAGTATATGCAAATAAATGATCAAGAATTGTCATTTAAGTATGGAATGAGAAATTTCGAGTTAACGAGTCTCGATAAGACTTAAGATGTCAAACTATAAATTTGATAAAACCTATTTTATCTTCACGAGGATCTTATAAGGAATCAAACTCAAGAAGTTGAAAATGTTAAACTAAAGTAGTATACAACTGATATAAGTGAATATGTTGTACATTGGTTCAAAGATTGTGTTACACTACGTAATTAGTCAGTAGTGAAAATTTCAATCACTAGGTTATTGTAAATTGGAGTTGATGTAAGATGCCTTTTATGGACGGTGAAGATACAAATAAAAAAAACTAAAAGAGATGCACAACTTACAACTCATTTAGTAAGTATTATACATATTGATTTGAAATAGTGAATAACTACAATGTATCTGGCTAAGATATGTTTGAAGAATTCAATATTCTTCCACTGTAAACTGAGAAAAGTTAGAAGTATGTATTGAGTAGAGATGGAAAAGAGATAACATATTTTATAAACTTGTATGTGATACAAGTTAAGAGTTATACTATGAAAGTATAATCAAGGAATATGTTAATCTCTATTAAAATGCGTATATCTACTCAAGATAAAGATAATTTTCTCTATTCAAGCAAAGAAAGAAGTCTACCGAACGGTTAATGATTGAGAATCGAGATGATGGGAAATCTCATTAATTGGCGAAATGATAAAAACCAATATGAGTATGTTGGTAATATGAAAGAATAAGGTTTATTGTGAACTCGTGAATAGAAAATGATTTGACAAAGTAAGAAAAGCCATTAACTTTCTAACCAGTCAAAGGAAAAATTAAGTGAAATGACTGACGAGTAGGAATTGGTAATTGCTTTCTTGTCCACAAATCTAAATAATATTGTGAGTATACATTTAGAAAATGAGTGAGAGTTGCACAATGTATCCAATTTTATTTTCTGATCGGATTGAAATTTGATATCTCTTGTTATGGGATGACAAGTGTAATAGACATATATAGTCATGGGATAACTTATGTAATTCCATGTTTCTATTTAGAAATGTTGTAATGGTGATGGATCAGATAGACACACAACTCTACTTTGTATCTAATGTTGAGCTCGAATATTATTTGCATCACTATAAAATTTTAGACTGGTGATAGTCCAAGAATTGATCAGCCGACAAATCAAATAAAAAATGATCAGTGATGAGAAAGCAAACTGGGATATATATATATATTGGAGTTAAATAGATAGGGAAAGAATTATCAACAGTTTGTGGAATTGTATTCAGTTAAGAATAAAAATGGTTTAATTGAAAAGTAAGATATGATATATCTTGCTAAATATGGATGCTTGAATGAGATTCAAGGCATGAAATAAGTAGTGAAGAAAAGTAAGGTTATTAGATATTCCACAAAGTTGATCATTTAAAAAATGCTAGGATTGGCAAAGAAATTGTTATGACTTTTCAATAAACCAAGGATTTGGAAATGAAAGTTGAAATGTTATGATCTATATCACTGAGTAGTTGAATACAATGAAAGTGAATGGGTCCACTTAACAATTTCACCTTGGAAATGATTTTTACAAGTTCGAATTAAAAGAGTTGTATATGAAGGATCATATTCTCATATCACTTTTGGTTTAGTAACCTGTAAGTTCAAATTTCGAGGACGAGATTTTTAATTAGTTGGGAAGAATTGTGAAATCCAAGAATTTTATAAACTTGATTAAGCGACTAATTAAGTATTTTCGAATTTTATTTATAGTTTAAGTATCTAAGGTAGGACCCACACATTATGGATAAGAGATCATAAGATATATTTTATTTTTGTGTGTTGTGTGCTTAGTGTGTCTATTATATGGTATTTTATCGCAAAGTAGGGGTGTGTTGAGGTGTATCCTCAATTTGTCAAACTCGGGGTTGCAAGTGCGTGTCTGAAGGGCACGAGTGAAAATAAATTATTAGTTGCTCGAAAACTAATTAATCAAGTGTTAATCCTTACATGAAGATTTTGCCTAGTTAGCAGGTCATATTAGAAACTTATAACTCCTTTGTTGGTAATCCAATTTGAGTATTTTTGGAGTCTATGAAAAGTATGACATAAGTACTACAAGTTCCTTTTAGGTCATTATAACAAATATTGAGGTTTTCAAAGTTAAAAAGATACCATAATTTGGCTAGTTGAAAGCTAGTTGATACAGTTATATAAATTAATATTTTTGGAATTTGTTCTCAAGCGTGCTTTGGCCGTAGTTTTCATTAGGTTTCGTGATTTGATTTCACTTGAAGCTTGACCCATAATATGATTGGGTATGCAAGGAAGCTACTAGAATCATTTTCAAGGTGATCTAATGCACTGGGATCCCAAAAATCTAGCTCAAAACTGGTTGGTTATACACAAACCCTATAACGGTCTTTACAATTTATAGAATTTATCTTTGTATCTACATTTTTGTTTAGTCTGCATTGCATTTCGCGTCATTCTTGGTCATACGTTCATGTCATTACGCACAATGGCTTGTTAGTGCTATGGCTTACGAGTGGGACTCAAGGCTTGGTTTTCTTACTAGATAGATTGAAATACAAAAGACCCAAGGCATGTAGGTTTTCCGCGCGAGCATGCATTAATGGAAAGGGATGTGGTTGAAGTGTGGTCGGCTATTTTTCTAAGCTAGTAGTACCCGTACTTAGCATCTATTTCCCTAAGTTTAGTAGTAGATGCGAACGACTGAGCTGACGTATTTGGCTAAGAAATCCACTCCGACACATTGCCTTTGTATTTCATGAACTCATAGTACTGTTTTGTACTATATTTGGAAGTCGACGTCTGAGTATAATTAGGAAACATGAATAAAGGGATTCACATTGTTATTCATATTTCTTATTATTTGGAAATACAATTACATGTCTCCATGTATTCAGACTAACATTTGCAAGAGTACAGAGCAATGTAGGAGTTTACTTACTTGACATCTTCGAGTTGTTTTTGATGATTCAGTGGAAGAACAGACAAGACTCGATTATTGTGGTGATTATTTCTCAATTTAAAAGGTTAATTCTTGTTGTATGTTGTTATTACATATCACTTTAGGTTTCAGGGTGAGTGTAGGGAGTGAAACACTCTCGAATAAGGGGGTTTTTCCAAAAGTAGGGTGGGTATACAATTTAATTCACAAAATAGGGAGGTTTTTTTTTATTACCGAAGTAGGCAATAACGCCTTTTCAAAAGGCGTTATTGTGTGTGGTTGGTTTGGTTGGCGCTAACGTGGCGGTGACGTGGCGTCGGTTTGTACAGATAGCGCCTTTTCAAAAGGCGCTATCTATACATGTGGCCAGCCACGTCACCGCCACCTCATCATGGCTAGCCACGTGTTTAGATAGCGCCTTTTGAAAATGCGTTATCTGTACAAACCGACGCCACGTCACCGCCAACCAAACAAATAATAATTAAAATAATTAAAATTACGGAAAAATTAAACTGATTTATATAAACTGTAAATTACAGAAAATAGATTAAAATAGATAAAAAATTATGGAGAAATTCTGAAAAATTCTCGAAAAATATGAAAAATAGGGAAAGCTAGAAAAAAATGAGTTCGAGGCTTTTCGGGCGTTTGGCACCCTGGTATAATTCGAAAAAGGGTGCTAAAAACTTAATTTTTATGAAAATAAAAATGGCAAATCTATAATCACATACTATAATTGCATGTAATGCGACCCTAAAATTCTAATTGGTATAAATGGACACCAGGGAAGTAGGAGTCGGGTGTCGGGTGCGCAAATCGAGGCGTGAGCGCGACGTCTTGTGGACGAATTACGAATTTCGAGGTAAGTAAACCAGATTAGAAATGAGTTTTCCTATTTTTCATATTTTTCGAGAATTTTTCAAATTTTTCCATAATTTTAATCTATTTTAATCTATTTTCTCGTAATTTACGGTTTATATAAATCAGTTTAATTTAATTTAATTTTAATTATTATTTTATTAATGGGGGTGGATGTGCCCACGTGGACAGGACACATGGATAGCCAACTCACCGCCACCTCACAAACTTCAAAAATAGCCGATATTGGAAATTTGTGAGGTGGCAGTGAGGTGGCGGTGAGGTGGCAGTGAAGTTGTATGGATAGCGCCTTTTGAAAAGGCGCTATCCATACAACCTCATACCACCTCAGCCGCCACCTCAGCCTATACGCCCACGTGGACAGGACATGGATAGCGCATTTTCAAAAGGCGCTATCTATGTGTCCACGTCAGCAAAAAAAATTTGTTGATATCCACGTGGACACCACACGTGGCGCCACATCAGCAATAACGCCTTCTGAGAAGGCGTTATTGCTTAGTGTGGGGAAAAAAAAAACAAACCCCCGTACTTACCTTTTTTAAAGTAAAAAATGTTGTACTTTGGTAAATTTTCCTCGAATAAGTATGAGAGCTTTAGAAATCAGTTTTAGGAAGTTTTGGAAATGTTTTATGGTTTCATTGGACCTTAATTTGGTCCATGAAGTAGTATTAGTTTAGTTTAAAGTTGTAAAGTTGTAAATAAGGATTTCACCCTGGAAGTTAGTGTTGATGGTTAATTTGATATATATATATATATATATATATATATATATATATATATATATATATATATATATATATATATATATATATATATATATATATATATATATTTATTGTGAACTATGGGAAGTTGTGGGTCCTTAGTGTTGATGGTTAATTTGATATATATATATATATATATATATATATATATATATATTGTGAACTATGGAAAGTTGTGGGTCCTTCTAGGCTTCTCCCAATATATATATATATATATATATATATTGTGAACTATGGAAAGTTGTGGGTCCTTCTAGGCTTCTCCCAATTCTGCTGTCTATTAGGTGGATTTTCTGGCAAACCACTTTTAAGGGAGGTGTTGTCGAATTTTTTTCGAAAATATGGAGAACAATTCATATGATTTTTTAATTTGCTCCAATTAAACAATCATCAATTGAGTTTCATTGATGATATAAATTTAGTTTTCGGGCAGCATTAAGGATTGAATTAAAAATTAATTTAAAGTTAAGTTAATCGAATGGATTAGGTGTCTACTTAGGGAAAATTAAGTTAAGTCAAGACTTAGTGATACAAGCCCTAACAAGTGTAGAGAGTGACAAGTAAAGTTGAGGTGGGGTGTAAATACTGAAAAGTTGAAGGGAAAAAAGAAATGAAATAGATTCATGATTTAGAGTAAAGTTATTTATGTAATTTGGCCTAAAGACATTTTAGTTTAAAAATCTATTAAATTAAATGAGAAGCTAATATAAGGTAACGGGGAGCTAATAGTCTCTCCCTTTCTTTATCTAACATAGAAGTGTAAAAAAGTCTTCTAGGCAAAACCAAAAAAAAGTCATTCTAGTCTATTTTGACTTGAGCAAGGATAAACCTTAACGGACCTACCGGATTAAGCCCTAAACACAATAGTTTGGAAGTAGGAAAGCCTACTAAATTGATTGTTTTTTTTTTTTTTTTCTTTTCTTGTCATAATTTTTTTCCATGATCATACATGAAGGTTCCACCTAAAACGAGATTGAGCAAAGTACAACAATTGATCTGGCGTGCAGATGAGCAGCAACATGCTGCAGATTCATCAAAGGTTATATCCACATTACTATAGTTTGTAACAGGTTCATGCATGTATGATGTAAATACAATCTTGGATTTTAAAGCCTCTCTCCTTTTCTCTAGTACTTACATATATATAGCATAGCGACTCAGTGAGTCCGATGTCTTGAACAGCGAAGTGTCACAGTATACATGCTCGAATCTTATATATCAGGTATGTTTGCGGAAGTTAACTTGCCAACTCCTCCAAGACAATCCACTCGGAATGTTCTTCTTTTCTCGTATGAAGCACTTTGATCTGTATTTCCCTTTCCGAAATGGGAAGACACTTAAAAACAGGAAAGAAGCATAAGAAAGCCGCCGGCCAATTTCAAACTGTTTACTGGATAAGGACCTCGTCTACAAGCTCATTGAACACCATTCTCTCCACTTCCCTTCCAACTGCATCAGCATCATCTCCTAAATCCAACCACTTCGCCTCGTTTCTTGATGCCACATCAAATAAGTCCTTCGTCACTCCCTTTCTCTCTCTCTCCAGAAAATTCCACACACTTACTTCAAGAGGCTCTTGACTCCATCGAAGAGCTGTATTCTCCTTCTTCACCCATGGGTGTGGATCCATCTGATGCTGGAGAATATGCATCAAGCCCAAATTTATTTGGTCAAAAAGAAGTCTCCTATTGCATTTTAGCCAATTCACATCTTCCCCAAAAAAAATTTCTAGCTTTTCCCATATGGATAGGTTCACTGGGGGTGATTCCGGAGAGTACCACATTGTCATGATGTCATCTTCATCGACGTTAAGAAAACCTGACTCCCTCCACGCATCAATCACGTAGGAGAAGTAGCTTTTCTCTTCATTTTGGAGCACACTGAAAATCTCCTCCTCTATCAGAATGCCAACCAACCCTTCTCCAACATCGTCATCACTTGAGACAATCAAATCGTGTCCTTCTGGGCATTCGTATGTGTCTGACGATTCCAACTTCAGAAGCTGAAGCTGCATTCGAAGTTCTAGAATGAAGGAAAGAGTTTAATTAGTGAGATTAATCTGAATAAACAGCAAATTATGAGAGAGAGGGAGAGACGTGGATTTGTTTCACCAACCATGAAGATCAGCACTGACCCTCTCAAAGGAATCAGAACTACAAGAGATATCTTCGGTAAAAAGAGGTTCCAGCACAGAAAGTGGACTGGCCTGCTCAATCTCCTTGGAACTTGCAAGAGATTCAGCTTCAGTGGAATCAGTACATGATGGAAGTGGAATTTCTCCCAAAGAACTTGATGATTTTGCCTGAAAAGTTATTAAAGAAGCTCAGAAAAAGTGAATCAATTCCACCAAAACATTCATTGTAAAAAGACCAGTCTAAAACTAAAACTAAGTTCAAACAAATGGTACCTATAAGAAACATATTTTTTTTAAGCCAGACAAGCAACTGATACTTCGGTGGGATGCAATGGTTAGCCAAAACTTTTAAATAGTGAGTCAGATAATGAACAAGAGCAAAACTTGGAAAATAAATGTAGAAGCCACATTAGACTGAAACAGACCTTCAAGACATTCGTCAAGAAAAATAAGATGCGTCAGTCACAATACGTACATTGAATTGGCTGTCATATACCTTGAAATGATCAAGAAAAAACATGATCAAAGATTCTAAGGACAAGTGAAACTAGAAAAGCAATGATTCACGTTAGAAAGTCTATGGTGTGGACGGATACACATGCAACATATATCACGAATTAATCATGAAAAACTTGTATGGTAACAACACAAAGCATCCGAAAGAGACCTTGATCAATACCCATGAATCGACAAGCAAAAAATGATCATAAGAATAGGGAGCGGCTAAACAGACCCCACCTTTTGCTAAAGGAACCCCAATTCAAATTTTTTAGGGAATTTAGTTTTTGGCTCTAAGAGAAATGACATTATTACCCCTCCATATAAAAGGGCTTTTGCTCCCGCATACCCCGCTCACCCCTCACCCATACCATAGTCACTCAACCGACTCTCCCTCTCTCAAATCGCCCTCACCTCGACCAAACTCCGATGAAATCCAAGCGAAACCACATCTATTTGACGTCATGAGTGCATTCCCTACCTCTTTTCGTGTCGATTTTTGGGTTTTTTTTTGTTTTTTTAGCGGTTTTCGTGTTGTTGTTAGGTATAGGGCCTCGATTTGAAGCCTGAATCTAGCATTTCGCGCACGAAATGTTGATCCAATCGAGAATATCTTGTGATTCCGAGCGAAATCCACTAATTTTTTGGTCATTTTCATGTAATTTGAGTTTTGAATTTTTTTTTTTTTTCGTTTTTGTTATCCGTGGGTTTTGGACACACAGTGCCGAGACCTCTTTAAAGGTCTCAATCGGCTTCCACAGAGACCTTTGAAGAGGTCTCAACTGGCTCCCACCGAGACCTTTGACGAGGTCTCGATCTCAATGGGAGGCGATCACGAACTCTTCAAAGGTCTCATTAGGAGCTGGTCGAGACATCTAAAGAGGCGTCAACCCTGTGTGTCTGAAATCCACAGGAGACACTTCCTCTCATCTAAGCCACCGGCAAGACCAAATCTAACACTGTTCAACGTAAAAAACACTCCTACGGCACTTTCGACCTAGTACATTTGCTCTACAATGGCCAAAACCGAGAAATAGAGATGATTAAGGGACGTTGGGGTGAGAGAGAGATAGGTTTTGAACATTGTTAGTAGACAAGGGTATTTTCAGGATTTCAAAAAAAAAAAGTGGTACGTTTGGCAATAAAAATTCAAGTTGGGGATATATTTGAGTAATGGAGTATATAAACATAAATGCTCTCTAATGTAACTGAATTTTTTTCCAAACGTGATTGTGATGGTCATTGGGCTCTTTAAAAGTCTCTAAAGAAGATAAGTAGAATGTACCCAAAAAAAAAAAAAAAAATGAAAAGAAGAATAGAATATCTCATCCTAAAAGTCTTGACAAGATCATACATGCACGTTACGAACATTTCTCTTGGGTGGTATAAAGTAGTGGAAGGGAATAGAAGACAAAAGTGGAAAGTTTTCAACTAAGACTTCACCTACACATTCTCAACTCAAATTACCAAGTCCAATTCTTAGCAAGCCATAGGGCTTATGATCCTTTTTTAAAGATGTTAAAATACATGCAAATACAACAACAACATAGCCTCAATCCCAAATTATTTAAGGTCGGCACATGGATCAAATGTGTGCAAATGATTTTTCTAATTTCTAATTTTGGAAAAAGTTACAAAAGAGACAATTTGACCTTTTCCATCAAGTGTAATTGTTATTCTTCTATATATGGACAACTTATAACTTAAAATACTTGCTGAAGATATAAATCATAAAACAAGTACCATGCTTTGTAACTTTGTAAATATAAATTGATAAAATCACTTAATTTTCAAATCATTTAATGTTTATTGGTTACGCGTGGCCTCAAAACTTGACAAACACTAGTCTTACAAAAGCTATTGGGAGACGAAAACTCTTCTATAAACCGAAAAAACAAAATGAATAAGAAACAAACCTCGGGATTTAAACCATCTCGATCATTTACATGGAAGTCCCCGTCTTCCAACGATGCAACACAGGTGGCTTTTACACGCAGCTGACTCTCGTTTGTTTCAAGCGACATTTCCACATCCTTAACGCTGGAAATTTCAATTTCATTAGCAAGCCACATGCTCTCTTCCATATCACCAAACACCTCGAGCCCCATCAATTTCTGTTCAGGTAAATTCTTCTCTCCAATACATGCAACCCGTTCATCTATTTTAAGAGGGTTTTCTTTTATACTGTGATTATCAAAGTCACCTGGGTAGGAAACTGAATAAGATTTTTTGTGGCTGGCTTTAGTATTACTTTTCAATAATAAACCTTCTCTCTTATAAAAAACACCATTTCTCAATTTATTTGATCCATGAATGACAGCCTCACTCCGCGTGGAGTGCTTATTGGTACCTAGAGATTCATGCCGCATGCGAGCCATAGGACTTCCACATCCAAACACATTAGAGGATGATGGAAGTGATCTGGATCTTAAGAGGCACTTAGAACATTCATCCTTCCAACCATCCTTACTACTTATCCCCAATGGAGTAACACTAAAACTATCATGACCAACCAAAGAAACTGAAGCCATTGAAACACTTTCTCTATCAGACATAGCAAGCATTTCCGCCAGGGTATTCCCCCTACCAAAGGTTCTAGATTCTTGAGACCTGTGAGTTAAGTTCCAACGTTCTGAGAGTCGCTTCTTGGCTTCCCTTGAAACAGATGACTCTGACGAATAGGATGAAGATGGGCTATGCCTGCTTTTGGAGTCAAAAAAGTGCCTCGAAGGTGTTATCATTTCATTATCGTTTTCAAATTCATCTACTGACATTGAGCATGAGCTTTCATCCCCTGCATACCCTTTGAGTCTTGAGTTCGTTAACTTAATGGAATCGTAGTTCACAGCGCGCCTCATTTGTCTTGTAATTTCCTTTGCAATTTCACGTGAACCCCTTTCCTTATGCTTCATAAGTTCCAAATGAATAGATGATTCGTTACGTTCCCTCACTTCAGCAAATAGCTCCAAGTTTTCAAAATTTTCATGCACCCGCTTTCTATAGCTAGAATTCAATTCCACCGAAGAACATGGTGGCAATACAAGCATGGACGAATTGCATGCCTTTCTGAGGTTTGGTTTCAGTACAACAATCCTTGTGGGGAGAAGGCGGGTATCATCCCTCTCATAAGGATGAGGTTTTGGAACCTGGCGAAGACAGGTGTCATCCCTCTCATATGGTTCTGCCTTAGCAACTTTGGTTGAAACATGAGCACCATGTTTCTTGAGAGAGTGACCAAAAGAACCATTTTCATTGTGGTGAAGACTCTTCCCATCTTTGCTCCCCTCTGGTTTAGAGCACACACCTCTGTCCGCATAATTTTGACCATTAGATGACTTGAGGACTGTAATATGACCTGCCTGTGGAGGGGGTGGAAACCCTTTCAGATCATGAACGTGTTTAGTGAACAAAGAATCAGGCTCTTGGAGAAATTTTAGCAACATATCCTTGTTTGAATCTAGCACATCCAAGGCATCATGGAATTCCTTTGAATGCTGAAGCTTCTCATCAGTCGAAAGCCGTTTTACATCCATGAACTTCTCTCGAATGTACGCCATCTTAGCCTCACTTAGATTAAAGTTTGTTGGTTCACACTGTACTGCTGAGCAAACATTTCTCTCTGTCTTCGATGTTTCTACTTCAAAAACATCCTTGAAGTCTTGCTCCTTATAACTCATCCTACATGATCGTCCCTCATAAGATAATTGATTCTCTAAGACATTTACAGATGATTTTCTATGCAGATAGCTGTCAGATAACTGTTTGTGTTGTTTATTATTAGGTTGCTGAGGAGGAAGTGGGTCAAGACCCATCAATCTGGCTATAACGCTTTGTGGGCGTCTTCGTGTTTCCATTTTACTCGACATTTCTTCTGCCAGTAGCTTCTTAATTGGGGCTCCACTTGTTTCCCTCAAATCATCTCCCAACCTGAAACGAATCTAGACAACATAGAAAAATAAGCATATTAATAAGACATTCATTGCCATTTCCATGGATAACATACTTCAATTGTCAATTAAAAAAGGAAATATGTAAAGATAAGCAACACCGTGGCATGACTTAAGACAAACAAAAGCTGCTTACTGAATCTCCCTCTGTGGAATGGCAACTGAAGGAACCATGATAAGAAGACCCCTTTTTATTAGCGTCTACTTTACAGAATTGCAGATTTCCTGCAAAATAGATAAACATTTACAATGAGACATGGTCCAGTTCGAAACAGAGGAAGCAAACAGCAGAGCGCCAGCTTCTAAAGGGTTTTTTTTTAATTTAGTAAAAGATTGAGAGAATTAAATGACAATTCCTATTGAAAACCCTAAATTTACCCCAACCCATGTGTACAAAAATTAACAAAAAAAAAAAAAAAAATGAAGAAATATAAACTACCAGTGAATATCTATGAAGCACAAGATTAGTTTCAACTAAGAATTAAGAAGAGATTAAAATTAAACAATGAACAACACTTGAAAATTAATCTAAAAACAAGAGCTTGTTCTAGCTGAAAAAAAAAAGGGTAAAGGGGGGAGACAAAAAGAATCAATGGACTTCAAAAAAATTAGAAAAGTATAGCATCCGCACCATCATATTTCATCATAACCATAGAATTAGTTCCACCCAAAACACAATCATGTTCACCCCACTTAAAAACAAATTCACATTACGTAATAATTCCAAAACACATCGAAAAAAAAAGAGAAAAGAAAGGCGAAAAGAAGACCTAGAACTCGGTGAATAAACTATGTTTCACCTCCGCTAATCGAATCATTTCCCACAAATCTACGCTTCACCTTATCACCCCTCGCATCTACCAATTTCCTCTCCATCTTCACTCCCAAAGCCCCATAACGAACATAGATCGAAAATCGCGGACGCCTCGGCAGTCCAAGCGAAAAGGATCTGATCAAATCAAATCACACGAACCTTTTTTACTGCAGAAGTCACGGAGAACATCGAATCTATCCAGCATCGTAGGTTTGGAATTCTTCGATCCTCAATCATCAAAGAGCTCTAGAGAGAGAAAGAAAATGGAAAAAAGCTAGAGAGAGATAGAGCGATGGGTTTAAAATTAGGAAGTGTGAAAAGCAGTGGGAGGGAGGGCATTCATTAATGTCCCCTTGTCGAGCTACTTTCGTACTACTTTCTTTCTTCAACGCTCTACGCTAGCCATCTAGCTATTGCATGCCAAACTAGTTTCTCTCTCTAGTCTCTCAGAGCGATTTTTGAAATTTCAAAAACCCAATATACTGACACGCTTCGACTTCACTTGCCCCGGCGTGGCAACACCGACCTCGATTACTCAACCGTGCCCTTCTCCAAGTGCTCTCTTCTCATTAGGTTACTCAAAATCTAGGTTATGACGGTGAAAACAGCGTCTCACCATTTTGAATTTAATAGGGCTACTTTAGGTATTATATATTCTTAGAGTGTTTGAAGACTTGGGTAACTCATTTTGGAAGGACGTCCTAAATTGTCCCATGCATTGACTTTATTCGGCCCCAATAATTAAGGTTTTTTTTTTTTTTTTTCAAAGTAATTTGTATTGAAGTGTTTCTAGTCAAATCGGATGAGCATCTATTACAAATAGATCTTACGACAGTGAAGCACATAACAAACTCCGAAAATGCGCACACTAAAGTGCGACCCCAAATCCAACCCTAAGGCAGGGATAAAAACCTAGCAACGTAGACAACAAGTCGCGCTTAGAAGAAAATATATAGCAAATACATAACCAAAAATACTAAAAACTTGACCCGAAGAGAAAAATATATAAAGATTGGATGGAACATGCCGCATCAATAAGGTCACCGTTGTGTCAGTAAGAACCGCCACCTCTTACCATTCCCGTCACAAGAGAGTCGCAGCCATTGGTCTTTTTTCATGATGGATGACTTCACTGATTGCGGAGACACAAGCCTCAACTTGTCATATTCTTCTCCAAGACCAAGCCTTAGGCAAAATGGTCGTTGACGGCGACCTCGTTGGAAACCCGCAACAATCCCAACATGTAACCGAAATGTTGCAAAAAAAAAAAGTAGAGGAAGACAATGGAAGAGGAGGGTAGATGGAAAACAAGGGGAAAACAGTGGTGGTGGTGGTGGTAGGGATGGTTCGCAGGGATGACGGTGGAGTAGTGCAAAGAAGGGGTGCAATGAGGACTGGACAAGGAGGATATATGGGCGGTTGCTACAAAGAAGGAAAAAGAAAGGACAAAGAGAAAAAGGGAATCGACGACCAGGTGGCTTTTCGGAGCGTGCCGAGGATCATCAGTCCTTAGATCTGGATTCCTCTTCTTACTGCGCCGATGCTAGGGTTTTGGGAGAATGCCAAGATGAAGTCTTTTACAAAACTTTAAAACTTAGCCCTAATAATTAAGTTATTTTTATATTTAAATAGCAAACCAATTCCTTGCCCCGGCAACCATAATCACCGTCTACTTATCTAATATTCCTACTTAAAGTTAAAGTTAGAGATGCAAGCGGGGGCGGGGAATCCCCATAGGGAGCGGGGAGTCCCCGCAATGGGCACGAGTACGAAAAATTTAAATAGGGATGGAGGCATGGATGAGGAGAAAATCTCATACTCACGCTGGTACGGGTATGGGGATGGGGAGAAAAATATATCCCTAGGGATCCCCATAGGGAATCCCCATTTAAAATCTCTGCGGGTATCCCCATTAGAGGAGATCCACGTGGATCCCCATATATCAATTATATATATGTATACATGCATACCATATGATATATTATATATAGGTATATATATATATTAATATTTCATGGTTTCCACCCCAAAACACTAGTGATCCATACACATAACAAGCAAACTCTAATGAGATTTATAATTTTAACTTAATTAGTTAAATAAATAAAATACTTTCATTACCAAACTACATTAATTATATGTTTTTTTTAATTGTTGCAATTATATTTACATTTTACAAATTTAAAATCAAATGAAAAAATTGCAACACCTTATTTTACAAATTATCAAACTACATGTACTATATGCCTATGCTAGCAATAGACATATGTATATTATGTATATAAATACCATTTAAAAATATCAATACACATATACCTTACTTTTTATAAATACCATTTAATATAGTATGTGTCATTGATACCTTACTTTTATAATTCTTTTTTTAAAAAAAATAAGTGGGTAGAAATATTTTCACACGGTGATTCCCACAAAAATCCTAGCGGCGATCTCCAATGGAAAGATTTTTTCGCCACGGGGATTCCTCATCTCCATGAGGATTAGACGTGGACGACAATGAGGATGAAAATTCATCCCCATATAGGGATGGGTACGAGGATGGGGGATGAATTCTTAAGCAAGGATGCAAATGGAGATGGGGTCATCATCCCCTATCCTCCCAATTTGCATCCCTAGTTAGAGTCATATTCATTTTACTTAAATTTCACACGTCACAGCGCGAGAGTGGATTTGCTGACATCCCCTCCCCTGCAGTTTGCGTGTTGGTTGGTTCACATGTCACCTAAGAGAGAAAATAAATGAAGATTACAATTATGTTTCGTTATTGTTAGTTTTGCCCCTCCACTTTCATCTCTCCCATTTTCCTCTCTTTTCATGTTTTTTTCTTCCATCTCGAACACTTGAATCCAATTATAGTAAAAAAAATTATTATAAAGAGAGTCGCACTATAGGCACCCCAACAAGAACTAAGGGCAAACCATTTTTTTAATTAATGTTGATTTTATAAGGAAATGACACTTTTACCCCTCTCAACCCAACCGATTCAATGTATTGCACACGTCCTTCTCCATTCTAGCCTGCTACATCCGTGTTCTCCCATATCTCCCAACCTATAGAATTCGCTCTGTCTCCGGTTGGACATCGAAGTCGTCGATCAAAGAGTGCACACAGACCTTGTAAGTATTGATTCCATATTTTTAAGTGTTTAAACTACTAAATTTGATGTTTTTTGAGGTGTGAAATAGTAGTTTGAAGTTCTTGTTTTCTATTATAGGGCTTGTTAGATTTGGTGACTCTTCGAGTGCTTTTATGGTCAAATGGCTGAAGAAAAAACAATAGAGGAGAACGCCGCATAGGGATAGTAAGTTTTAATATATTTTTTTTTTGAGTTTTTTCCCCAATTTCGAATGTGAATCACATACGCGATTATGTCTATCACACAGAACCAAGGCATATAGTATTGTCTCGGTTGGTGATAACCGAGACTTGTTTAAAAGTGTCTGTATCGAGTACCAGAACCTATGGTGACATTGGTTCATATTCGTCACGTATACATGGACCAAGACTTTACCAATTGTGTTGTACATAAAGTACCAACACTTTGCATTAATTCTCGACGTGTAATACCGATACTTATTATTTTTATTATTTTTATATTTTACTTAATTTTCATAACGAATATTTATGCTACACGATTTTTTTGCAGGACATGTCATCTACATATGGCTTTCAAGACTTTAGTGATGTTTACGCTTCGAAAGAACCATTCTAATCCAGAGAGGCACTAGTTGAATGGGTTTAAAAAGCGGGTCGTGGAAGGGAGTTTGTATTGGTGACAAAGAAGTCCAATGTCGGGGGAAGGGGACATTCGTAAGGGAAGGGTTACACTTTTATGTGAGAGTTATGGTACATATAGGGGACTTTCACAAAGAGTAGGGAAAGCTAAAGCGGAAAAACATAAGAAGAAACCACCGAAGTTGAAAAAAGGAAAGGAAAACGAGGGTAAGATAAGGTATCGAACTGGTACCAAAAATTCAAAGTGATATATTGTAACGACCCAATTTTATTAACACCATTATTTATTATTATTTATAGACTAGGACACCAGCTCAGACCCATGTGGACGCTACAAATAGGCTAGGGGCATGCCTGACTAGGTATATTAGTTATACAGTTCGATTGATTGCCTTTTTGTGGTGTATTTATTTAATTGTTTCATATTGCATTACATGTGTGAGTTTACATTGTTATATCGAGTGAGATTATTGACGCGTATTTGCTTCAGGAAGCATGCCAACGCAGGTATGGGGTGGCGAAGTACGGGTACGCTAGTTTAACATTATCAAATAAATATGAATTATCGAGTTAAGGCCAACGTGACATTTGTAATATATGTAATTAAATTATAGTCGAAATTAGGAAATCTCATAACATAGACTATGGTGAGCCTTGAGATGCGTGCCGAGGCGCAGGGTATAGGGTGACGGGTAGTCGGGGGATAGTGTGACCTTGTGTATCAATTATAAACCCAATATGACTACCCGATTGTGTTAAAGTGATTAAATCAATAAAAATAAATCAAATGCCTGTAGTTTAGATGTAATAATCAAGAACCAAAGATGTGCCTCGAGACGATTCTCGTTGAAGGAAACAAGGATAGATTGTGTCATAAATGTGTGTCACTTGAATTTCTTATAGCTTAAATGAGGGCCATTAGATGGCATCTAGATGTGGGTAATGCAATAGGATCAATGGCTAGGATTAGGCCAAATAAAGTATAAAAATGGGACTTAGTGCTTTTGCTCCATATGCACACTTAAATAAAAAAAATTCAGATCTTGATCAAGGTAGCCACTGAAATTTTTGAGAAATAGGGGAGGAGTTGAGAGAATAAAGAGCTGGAAGTTTGAAAGTCATCATACATTCTTGGTAAACTTCTATCTTCCCTCTATTTCTTCCACAACTTAGTTACAATGCATGATAAATTGGGGTTTAAAAATTCAAACACTGAATTGTTGCTCACTGGTTTTTCTAAAGAGTTTCTCATGCATTGGAGCCTATGTAGTCTATAAAACAACTTTTTTATTTTTAAAACTGATTCTATGAGAATTTGGTGCATTGATAAAAAATATGAAGAAAATACAAAGTCGGCAAGGATACGTCGGTGTCGGTAATAGTGTCATGATTGATGAGAGCATCGTGGTCGACGAGTGCACGTGGTCGGCGAGAGCGCCGTGGTTGGTGAGAGAGGGCCACCTCCCCTGCGTTTCACGCAAAGGGGAGGAGAGCCCCTATGCGTTTCATGCACAAGGAGATGACCTTTGCGCGTGAATGCACAAGGAAAAAGGGGCGATGGCCAAGCCCATTTGTGCAATTCTTCCCTGCTAAAGGTGAAATGGGGGTCGTACGCACGCACGTGGGCCGTGCCAGCCTAGGCCCGACCTAGTTGGGGTGAACCAAGCAAGCGAACCGGGCTTGGTTCACGTAGGCCCAACTTCAATTTAATAATAAATATTTCAAATAAATAAATAAATACAATTTTTTAAAAAATAAATCACAAATAATAATAAAATAGATAAAAATCATGGAAAATTCTAGAAAAATTTGGAAAATATAAAGAAATTAGAAAAAGTAGGAAATTAAAATTTGAGAAAATTTTAGGGGTTTATACAGGTTGTGTAACCTGTAAAACGTGTCGCCACAAATTATTTAGACTATAAATATTTATTTTTGGTTACACATTATAAACCCACTTATTAAGCTTTAACAAAATTATATTGACATAATAGGACACTAGGGACGAGGGATTTCATTGTCGGCGTTCAGTGTCATGTACGAGGTGTGTAAGCCGTTGGAGCGGTGTCTTTTGTGCAGTTAGGTGCGTAAAACCCAACTGAAAATCATTTTGAATATTTACCTATTTTCATTATTCTTTTACTCTATTCAGTTAAGTTATCCATGTTCCCATCGTTGGTTTGAACGGTTGGTTGAGTTCACTCCTACCAGGTGTTCCGTTGTGTATTCATGGCATGTTAGATAATAGCACGTGTAACGGGGTCCTCGGTATATGGCGAACCGAGTTTCTATATCGGTACACGTGATGATGCATTGCGGGTCTATGTCGGCCACCGTAAGGACCAAGTGATGGACCAATGGATGCGCGAATTGGAGGAATCTTGGGGATCCGAAGTATGGTCTAATTTAAGTGTGACAGGCACACACATTTGCACCTTATTTTTATTTATGCATGCGATGATCCATTTATAGATGCTCGTTTAGTTTTCGCATGTTTATTTAACAATATTACTAGTTTCTTTACTAATTGAATGTTCAATGAATTTCCTTGGGATTTTACTCATTGGGCTCGTCATTTTTTTGTTGTAATAACTGAGTGCAGATCCTAGTACTAGTAGGGGCAAGAGGATTCTAGCCGACTATCTCTGATTGCCTGCTATCTGGGACCTATTGGTACGTGATTATTTTGCTGTTTTGCTCTATTTTGGGTATCGAGGACATTGTGATAGACATTGTACATGTATATAATTTCTTTTGAGATATCTATAGCCTTATATACAGTGTATTCTATTTTTAATTTTCCACGGTAGGATAGATGCTCTATATGACATGACCTTATTATGTTATCCATGTTTTACTTGTCTATTGAATATTCCATATTTTAAATTGATTTAATTGTTAACTCTATAAAACACAAACCATTAGTATAAGTTACAAGTATGGCGCATAAAAGACTAACTTAATAACAAAAAGATTGAACAACTGAACAACTGAACAACTGAACAACTGGTTAACTTATAATAAGATATGACAAGTTAGCATGCGAATCAAGGAGTGCTGATGTGGCAGTGCATGACAGTGGATAGTGGGACAGTAATGTGTCAAGGCAGCAGAAACGGTAGTAGGACTCACACTCCACACACTCGACGGCCTCGGGGTGTGGTCCCGCCATAATATATATATATATATATATATATATATATATATATATATATATATATATATATATATATATATATATATATATATATATTGTGAACTTCAGGGAGTTGTGAGTCCTTCTAAGCCTTTCCCTAACCTAGGCTATTTGTTAGGTGAACTTTTATGGGAGTCCACTTTTTAGGTAGGTGCCACCGAAATTTTTATAAATACAAAACTATTCTGTATGATTTCCTAATTTGCTCTAATCAAATAATTGAGGACTAAGGATTAATGAGAATCTAAATTTAGAATTGGAGCATTATTAAGGATTAAAATGAAAAATATTTTTAGCTTTTAGTTGATTGTACATATTAGGTGCCTAATTAGGCTGATTAGGCCAAGTTAGGACTCAGTGAGACGAATCTTGATAGTTTTGGTATCAGAGCGTAGGTTTGGCCAACTTGAGGAAAACTTTGGTTGAGAACCAAAGTGTGATTGAACGCAATTAGTTTGGATGTGGCTGTGAGCTGGGGTTACTTTGATTATTATGTTATGTTTGTTGTATATAATTATGTATTTTCTCTAAATATGTGATAGGAAGTTTATTCTCTTTATCTATTCGATAATTAACTCGTGGAATACGAGTAAGGTTAGGAATAGAGAGTTAAAAAGAGAATAGACTTATAAAAATTTAACTGAGCGTGAATGAGATGTGAAATAGACCGGTGAAGTCTAAACTCACAAAGAAGTGTTGTAAGTAGTTCAATATAAATATAATAGAGGAAAGTAGAGTTATAAAACCAATTGGGTAATTAGATGAGAAAAAGTCTTAATGATTCAAGAACGTAAGTATAAAATATGGATTTTTTTGAAATCGAAAGTATCAAATTATTACATTTTTGAAACAATTAGGAAAATGTAAGAATATACGTAAATTGAGTCTCAAACGATTGAAAATCATTTGGTAAATATGAAAATGAAATTGATATTTTATGGGAAGCACAAGATATGAATATCTTGGATTTTGAATAAGGTTAGTATTACTTGAACTGGTAAATCGAAAAGAGATATTCTATGAAATATTGGTTTAATTCATAGCCAATTAGAGTTTGTCAGACCCCTCGTCATTAGGGCATATGACCGGCCTAAATTATCCTAAAAACCTCTGATAATCTAGTCAGCATCTAAACTTTCTAAATATTAATTTACTTGACATCGATTTTCTAAAATCCTCGAGATAAATGGCCATCTTTAAAGTTAAATTCTAAGTCTTTGTTTTATTAACTGCATCAAATTATGAAATCCTTCAATTTTAAATTTTGATTTGTTAAAGATATTTTAGCTGAGTTTCTCTTGTAATAGGGTGGTCGAAAATCCAAAAAACCTGATAAATAACAGTGGGAGATGGCCTAGAAAGACTCACATCTTCACCGATATCCTTAAAAGTTTATATCTTTGAATTTATAGATTATAATAATCTACTCTAATAAATCCGTTCATCGTTAAATCATTTAATGAAATCGTATAACCACAAATTCAAGTTTGTATTCGTCATTATACTACCATTGTCATTATATACATCTTTGATAATTCTTAAAATAGAAAATCATCCTAACTTACATCACAAAGCCCAAAACACAATAATAATCAAATTGTTATACAAAGAGAAAATAGGACATAAGGAAATCACCAAAATACTAAAGATTACTTTTTCGTTTCTTCGGATCCATTAATTGAACCTTTCATTATCCAATAATAAAAAATTCGATAATGACAGATAAGTAAATTCCATATGATCAAGTACACTTGTTGTGACATCCCTTGTCCCTATAAAGGAAATGCCTAGCTTGAAATAATAATTAAGCCCTAGTACACTAGCCAGACTTAACTAGAGTAACAATATAACCGTCCTTCATACGTGATAATCACAACCTGTATATCACATATCAAAAAATTAATGAAAATGCTTCTGGGATAAAACTTTTTGGATAAATAAATGATGTACAAAAGTTTAAACCGGAAATACCATCGGTTTGTGAAATATGTCCCAAACCCTATGATATTACAAAACTGTATATCAAACAATACATATTACACAAAAGAGTATCATTAAATTAAAGAAGATCTGAAACTCTTTCACGATCTTCCCTTTGCCTTTGTATTTTATGCTTCAACATGCTCAGTAAGTGATGCTTGTAAACATATAACTATCGACTAATATCAATGAATCAATGAATAACAATATGAATTCAAAACATATCTATTCAAGGCATTGAAACGATATAAACGATACATAGCATATGCAAGTTTAGTAGTTATATGCAACTGTATATGTGATATGTTATTTGGCTTTTAAAATAGAGTCGTACTTTTCATCATTCAAGAATACATACCACATAATCTACACGTTGGCTGACATGTGATTTTGCTGGTCTATTCAAGCTTAACTGAGCTACCAACTCAAATGGGCAATGAAAAACTAAGGTAACCTCCGTTAACTGAGTTTGAAAGGGTGGAATCCATTTTCAGGCTAACTTTTTCTATATATCAAGAAAAAAACGAAACCCATTTCCAAGCTACCCTTTCCTTTCTCAGTCCGGTCCGCCTTAGCGACCACTTCTAATAATTCTCATATTTAAAACATCTTGATCATAGTACTTTGGCCCATTCCTTGTCCAAAAACTAAATGAACAAGATATACTAGTTTATGATGCATAATTGATAAGAATATGAGCCCTACTTACCTCGGTTACAATTTCTTAACCTTTTCGAGCCTCTTGAACCTTCTAAGGATTTGCCAGGTAAATCTACACAAACATTAAATAATATTAGTCAATTATGGTATTATACTAGTCCTAGTATTATCTTAAAACCCTAGAGTAAGTTGCGTCAAAGTACCGCTACCCGAACTCTTCTTTCCATGATTTTCTGTTACTCTTAAGTCACAGCTTAGATGTGACATCCTCTATTTCGATTAAGGCGATACCCTGCCAGAAACCTAATTAAGCCCAGGTACACCAACAAGACTTAACTAGAGCTACCAGCCTCCCCTTCCATACCTGATAAACATAACTTGTATATTGATATTGAATTACGAATAAAAGTAATACGCAACGGAAAATTAGAAATATTTCAATAATATGTTCGATATACATTAATCCAAAGTTTATCTAAATCCAAAACTCATTTGCCAAACCTTTCACCCTGTCATATTATAACAATGTAACTCAAACAATATTCTTATGTACAAGGAAGGTTCATTACATCATAGAGAAGATAATATAACTCTGAAATCTTCTCCTTGCCCTTAGCTGAAACACTTGCGTATGAACCTAAAATGTTATGGGGAGTGAGCATTCCAACTTTCTTAGTATGTGATGCTCGTAAACACATCAATTATCAACTGATATCAAAGTAAATGAATAGCAATATGAATCTAAAACATATTTATTCAGGCAATGAAACTTGTATAAACAATAAATAACTGAATGGAATTACGATAAGTAACATGGAACTGTACTCATGATTTGTAATTTTCATTTAATTAAGGAGTCGTACTCTCTAGTCACTCGAGATTACAACCAGAAAACCCACATGTTAGCTGACAAGGGATTCTCCCAGTTTATTCCAATTTGAATGAACTACCAATGCCAAATGGACAATGACAAATAAAGTAAAACTCTGGCTTCCTGAGGATAAAAGGGCATAATCAATTTCTTGGCATACCTTCTCAATCATCAATCTCGGTCCGCCTTATTGACCATTTCCAGGATTCACCACATATAAAACATTCAAACCACTGTACATTGCCTCAACCACAGTCCATAATTCTACAAGAACTAATTATACTTATTTATGATGCATAACTGATAAGAGTACGATTCCTATTTACCTTGATTAGGTTTCGTCACAACTAATTTTTCTGCATCATTTGACTTCTCCCGATGTTCCAAAACCTATCACAAACCATTTGAGGTTAATATAGGCATAATACCCTATATTTAGAATGCTTAACTTACTCCCTAAGACCTTAATAAATTCCATTCATTACTTAACATAGTTGTTTTTTCTTAGGTGGGAGCGTGCTCCCTCATTTGGTGGGGCGCGCTCCACCAACTGGGCTCCTGACACTTGATGAAGGGAGCGCGCTTCCCTGCAACAGGGAGCGTGCTCCACCCTTCACTGTCTCGATAGTGAATAGGCCAGCAGTCCTGTTCAATCCACAACATCAGTAACAACCCTAAAACAACTCCCCATAACATCAAGGAAGACCTCCAATGAGGTTTTAACTCATTTCCAATAATCAACAACAATAATAAACAACGAATTCATTATCTATATCAAGAACTCAACTTGAACACTAAAACTAAACTTAGCATAGTAATGATCTTTGATTAGCAATGGTTTGATCGCTTCAAATCTTTGAGAAACCTCTCCTGATCAACTCCCTCAAGATCAAATTCTCAGTTACTTACTCTCTCACTCTCACTTGATCAAACAGTGAAGATAAGTTTGAAGCTTTTGATCTATATAAAATTTTTCTCGAGATATGCATCTCTGTATCTCGAGGCTGATCAAGTGAGCATTATGCTAAAGTGACACGTCCTATTTACACATCTTAAGAAAATCATCACTTACACTCATCTCGATGCGATCCAATAATCCATATAAATCAATTCAAACCTATAATTTTATTTATATATATATATATATATATATATATATATATATCTGTAGATATATTTAAACATCAATTATATATAAATATATATCTCATGTATTTTATCACCTATAAATTCAGCGGACATGCCTACAAGTATTCTCGGGTGTGCACATTCATTTCACGATCCACTCGTTGCACTTAGTGTACCGACAATATATCAATTAATTGTTCATTTTCCAATTATAGACTTGTATTAATTTCCTATTAATCCCATAACCAATCAAATTAATCAAACATACCATAAAAACACAAATCATTATACAAACCTACGCACATGCTAATCGAGGTACGCTGAACTTAACCATGAGCCTAACTCGAGTTAATTAGGATTCAGGTTAAAACTAATCACCAGCTTAAGGTAACGAGTCATTACAGTCTCCACAACTTAAAGAAATTTCGTTCACAAAATTAAAGTAAATCTAAAATTACTTATAGTTTCGAAGAGAAAATGAAACTATTAGCCCCCTCCAAATTTGGGCATTTGAACGACTTAAATTATCCAAATCCTCTGATAATCTAGTTAGCTTCTAGAATGTCTCATTAATTCCTTTCGTGACATCCATTCCTTAAAATCCTAGAGATAAATAATCATCCTCAAATTTAAATTCAAAGTCTTGATCCTGACTTAGCCTAATTTCCCTAATAAAGCACTTAAATCATACAATTTAATTTGACCTCAAAATACTTTTTATTTCAATCCTTAATAATGCTCCAAACGTAAATTTAAATCCTCAAATTACCTTAGTTCTTAATTTATTTTATTAGAGAAAATTAAGAAATCATACGGAATGTCTTCCATATTTTAAAAAAATTTCAGCACAACCTCCCCTAAAAGTGGCATGTCGAAAAATTCACCTAATAGACAATAGAATGGGGAGAAGGCCTAGAAGGACTCACATATCCACAACAGTGCACAATATAATATTAAACTTGAATCAAAATATAAAACTCTCAATAAGTCCACATTTTCTCACTTTAAAACTTATTTATAGTCATGTCAGCTTCATAATCCATATTAATAGTTTTGAACTTCAAACATTATTCAATCGTCAAGAACCACACCAATAGTATCATTAGATACTTAGACAGTAATACCACTAACATTGTTACACGGCTTATCACTCATACCAATAACCAAGAAAACATAATGTTATGTACAAAAATCATTAAAAAGGAAATAGAAACTAAACAACATTTCAATACCCTAATGAGCTCCTTCTATCCTTTCATGAACTTCATAACCTGAAATCACCTATAAAAGGTAAAACAATTTCAGATAAGTAAATCCTACACTGTCCAAATTACCTACATAGCCAAATGCAAGATATTAGGAAATATAAATGCATTTTAACGAGAATCAACATGTAAATATCAATGTGTGGTCTCAATCTTCCTATTAGCACGTCACTAAGGTGTGATCAATACCTGAGTGAAATGAAAACGGTACTATACGTAACTTCTTATGCATTATATGAGGATAATTGTCAAGTTGTGTTAACTCAACCTACAATAGCTGTTTTGATTTCCAAAAACTATTTCTAGATCCCATAAGAAACATACTCGGTGAAGAGGCAACTATTAGAGTCTCAAGAGTTGGACTCTAGACCCACATTACCTTTGATGCATGAGTGCATGATCAACAAATATGATGCATAAGAAAGAAGTTAAACTCAAGGCAAATATTTGGGGTTTCGAAGCATCAAATCACTTTCAAATTGGCTCCAATAGCTTCCCTACATACCCAATTATAATAAGTGTCAAGCTTTAAGTGAAACCAAATAATGAAACCCCATGAAAACAATAGCCAAAGAATGCTCGTGTTTCCAAAAATAATTATTTATAACAATTTCAAATACCTTCCAACTAGCTAACTTAGGTTAACTTTTCAACCTTGAAAAACCTCAGTATTTTTCAAATTGGCCGAAATGGAACTTGTAGAGCACTCTTCATACTTTCCATAGACTCCAAGAACACTCAAATTGGATCACAGACTGAGAAATTATGAATTTCCCAATATGGTTTGTCGATTAGGTGAATTTTATTTATTTTGAACTAATGAAACCTCTCTAATTCAATGCTTTTGCAGTTAAATCATCAAAACTCGACACAAAACACCAGAAACCATACCACATCACATTCAAAATATTTTCACAGCTCGTGGAGTAAATATGGACAAAAACTAATAATTCAATTTTTTCAGAATCATAATGTAAATCGATTTTAATTATGAAAACATTTTCAAAACAGTTATCAACTGAACTGCATGAATTTAATTCACCAACACCTAACTTACGTAGAGGTGGAATTTATCCCAAATTGGTGCAAATCAATCCAATATACTAATTCACAACAATCCCTACCAATTTCTATCAAAACCCTGCAAAAAAAATTGAAAAATTGCGAGAACTCAAGCTGAATTGAGGGAAAATTCAATGAATTAAGAATTCACCAAATTTTGAGTTGAATACCTAGTTTGCACAAACTTGGCTCCACCTGACCGTCTCACGATGCTCTAAGGTTGATTTTGTAGAAAGAAACTGGGCGAAATCGGACGTCTAGAGATCACGGAGTGAGAGACTGAGTTAAGAAGGTTAGGGAATGAATGAATTGATTTTTCTATTGAAATCAAACAAAACGTTTGATTTTGATTTGATATATATATATATATATATATATATATATGTTGGGTTTCGAGGATCAAGCACAATGAAAGTTTTACGAAATCTTTTGGAACATCCCCGAACCAAGGATCCTATCGAATCCATTAAATTGATGTACCAAGAAAAGAAACCATACCTTAATGAGAACAACTCCATATCAGCCTTGTTTGGTGTTGATCGATTCCTTCAACACGTTGTCAGAGAGGAACGTCCTCTATCAGAAATTCACACACGAATGGACGATTACGATATGGAGTGCTAGCATCGAAACTCTTGGGCCAAAATTTTCACTAAACTTCTCTTGAGAAAACCTTTACCACAACTTTGATCCTAATGTCTTATTTATAGTACAATAGGTCAAGTTATAAAAGAACTCCATCTCGTAGTCACACTCCAAATAGAGTCTTAGATAAAGTCTAACTCTAAAAGGATATAGTCATAGATAATCTACAATTATTAATCCAACTAGAGTTGTAATTTATCTAAAACTCAAATAAGAATTAAAATCAAATTATATTTCCAATTAGAGTCCTATTCAAAATAGGATTTACCAAGAGACAAGATTTCTAGTCACACTAAAAATGTAGGAGAGTTTTGAATCCTATTCAAATTAGGACACTTAACGAGAATCTTCAAAATGAATTTTATCAAATAAAATTCAACAACCTTGGCAATATTAAATCACTCAAATCCATTCATTATGTGCGGCTTAATAGGTTCATACAACGTTGGCATTGAACAAAAACCCTTTTTGGCACACAAATTAAGGTGTCCTCTAGCAAGTCATTATGAATACCCAAGTTACATGAAGATTAATAAATCGACCCAACCCAATAGAGAGTGTATATCATATCCATTTTGTCACGCGATATCTTTTGATTGAACATAAGAAATGGAATGTCACCCTTACAGTTCAATCTATTAGTCTCGATCTCTGACTAGACCGAAATTGTCAAATAACATTGATCCAATCAATTCATGAGACATGGCCATTCATCACTCTAACATATCGAATGGCCTAATAGATATCTCTTTCTAAAAGAGATGGACAAATTCCATCTTGACCACACAACATCCATACACAATGACCAATTACAACTTTTGTAATCATCCGATTAAAGATGATGTTTAATTGTGTCAAGTCATTGTGCTCCTAATGTTAACTATTATGAGAAACACTTATGACATGGACCATGTAGCGTTCTCATAGCGGGTCGATCCAGGATCTGTTCCCAACAGATACCCATGGTCTTCATCCGTATCCGTATATGCATAATCATCACATGATTATCAATCAAGACTCATACTAGTCTTAATTTATACTGACGAGGATGTTTAGAATTATAAAATAATTATTCATGGATAATATTATAAAAGAAACATGCATATACTTATAATAGTTAAACAAGGTTTACAAAATTAGGCTATGGCACATACCCCATCATCTCCCACTCGCATTAGGTCCAATCCTACACGTATCCAATACTGCAGACCTTAATGCATTCTTAGTGGAAAAAGTTTAATTATGTATCTGCTATATTGCTTAATATTAATGTTCTATAAATTTTCATGCTCTTTCTCTAATAAGACAAAAATACTCAAGCGATTTGTTTAGATCTATAGTGTGATTTAGGTTCCATAACCTAAATTTGTCCATTGGGTTTACAATAAAAGCCAACATTGTTTCCAACACTTGGAATCACACCTTATTCAATCATGAACCTTATAATCTAAATATTTTCTTTGGCTGCATCAAATGCCGCTAAAAACTCAGTTAATGTTGTAAAACTTGTTAGAGTGAGTTTAAAGCATTTTTAACTAACTGCATCTTCCTTTGAAGTTAACAAATATCCATATTGCAATCACTAATCGTTTATATTAGCTTGAACATTTTCATTTTGTAACCATGTACAAAACTCATATATTTCAAACCTCTACAAATCCAATAACCTTCAGTGGAATCTATGAGATATACGTATACTTTGCCTAAAGCATATGACATATCAAGTTGAATGCAAAGTGTAACATATGTGATGATTCTCATAGCTAATGCATATGAAATCATATTCATATTGTCCTGCTCATCATTTGTCTTAAGACTTTGAGTCTTGCAAAGAATTATGTTAGAAGGCATAAGTACGAATTCTTTTAAGATGGTAAGATTATGGCTATTAGATTATCAGGGTATTAAGGTAATCTAGGCCGGTCAGATGCTCTAATTAGATAGGGTTTGACATTAATCACCAAGTTATCATGGTTAACCAAATGGACATGTAGTAAGGAATAGAATATGAAGAAATGAACTTCATGAATAACCAAGGATATGGAAACTACTTCAGACCGAGAAAAATGGCTCCTCAAAGGTTTTATCAAGGATACAATAACAACAACCTAAACTTCTCTTATGAAAATCTTGATAACGCACAGAAGTTACCTCCAAGCTTCGATCGACAAGTCCAACAAGGAAAACTACGGCAGGGTGAAGAGATGACTTCATTAAAGTCAATTAAGAAATTCTTGCACGCCATGGACATGAGCAATAGGAAATGCCATAAGAAGCACGAGAAAGAGATGGAAGGAGTGAAGCAAGCCAAGGTGTTTGGCTTATTTGTACAGGAGTTGTGTCACGGATCTTGCTTAGGTGCGCAGGAGGTTGCAGGCATGTTAATTCCTATACAATTTTGGGCATGGGATAGGTTTTCGTTTATAGCACCAAAGCGCTAAGGTGTTTCTAGATTTCATCATCAAACAGTGGATAGAGAATACATGCCTATTGACGTTCCATTGGGACATAAATAATAAAAATATTTTTCAGAATTTCTAAAATATTAAGTCCATTTTTTTTAACTAATTAATTATTCTGTATACAGATGGATCGATGCATTCTCGGTTACTCAGAGTGCGACACATGGCTTATCTGCTTACTGTGATGCATTCGACTCGCAGAAAGAGGATACCGTAGTGTGACAACCTTATGTCGATGTCATCGGGTCTCTTCTCGAATACTATACTAAAGGTCATGGGAGTTGGCTATGGACGTGTCCTCTAATTTGTTTCCACATAGTCGAGTGACATCGTCCAGAAAAGGTAATGAGACAATTCGAAATGATAAAAGTCATGCCACCAAACTGTGATTAAGACATCTGCCTGCACCGCATCGAATTGCGAAGACACACTCAATAAAATTGGGTAGTTTATCATGCAAACCTTATACAAATGTAGGAAAATTATGGTGATAGCATAGTCACAACGGAACAAGAAGGAGGACATGATCAAGAAAACTACATGACGTGGTATCGATCAGTCACCAGATGATTCATTGGACACGACGGGGCACTACGTGACTATTCGGTGAGCTTGAAACTTTTATTTTGTTTTCCTCACGAGTTACATCTTAAATTGCGTGTATTAACACCTAATTATTTTTATATCAGTGTAACTTTGTGCATCGACTGCGACGAGTGTTCATTGAAGATGGTTACGAGCAATGTCTTAATGCGCTTGATGAAGACATTAAAATTTTAGATGAAGATGAATAGTAGTGGTCTACTCCGTAGAATGATGAAAATGATGTCGAACCGGAAATACATGATGAGAGATTTGAACAAGAAGATAAAGAAGATGATCAGGGTCGATCAAATAGAAGAGCGAGAAGAAGAACAACACAGACAGAGACTATGGGTGAGAGCAACAAACATCCTCATCCACCACGTCCATCTCGTCGAATAGAGACGGCTGCTTAGAGTAGCAAACACTCTCCTCCACCACATCCATCTCATCCGAGAGCGAGAAAAACAGAGACAATTAGTCAAAGTAGCTAATGCTCATCCCTACCACGACTTTTTTCTTATAGGCATATTCCTACATTATCCCTTATGCAACCAGAAGCTCATATTATTGTACCCAGGCCGCCGACCATGAACCTTCCTCCTTACCATTTTGATCTTTATGCACCCGGACCGTCATCTTCATATATGGACCATGAAATGCTTAGACATTAAATGTATGATCCATTACCTTAATATTTGTCGAGTCCATTTACTCTACCATGTTATAATTACAATATGTCATATAGTAGAGATGGCTCATTCATAAACATGTTAAGCATGTCGCCGCCTCATGTTCTTTTCGGCCAACCACATACAAGAAGTCAGTATTTTGGAACGATTCAGCCTCCTATCTTTGGTAGCATTAATACTAGAGGTGAGTCGAGTGAACCAGAGGAAGAAGAGCAATCGACACAACGTCCAACTCGACATAGAGTACATTCGATTTGCCTCACAGAGCAGCAATGTCAACGTTATCTTTAATAGACCTGTATGAGTTTTTTTTTATGATATGATGATTTAAAAAAAAATTATATCTTAGGTAAATGAAATTATAAAGTTTATTTTTCATGGAATGAACTTATTTTTAAAAAGTTCCTTATTGTTTTAATTTTTAAATTCTAGACAAAGAAATAACATAGTTTTGGCTTAAAAAATATTTTCATCTTCATATCCCTTCTGATGATTACGAGATAGAAGTAAGACAAAACTTTAAATGGTGCAGAAAGTTCCTTTGGTCTGTAGATGCACCATGTAAAGTTTTATTGATGAGCGAGGTCAGTGAAGGCGAGATAGGTGGTGAGGTGCGACTAGCTAGCTTGACAAGGTATTCATCCTCATTAATACTTTGTTTAAGAAAAACTTATTTGAGATCATCATTTTTCCATCGACTAGTTATGCTAATGAATTTTTCTTTTTTTAATTATTAGGTCAATAACCAAGAACATGGGGTTGCATAGGTTCTGGATTAAAGCAATATAAGGATTTTAGTTTTTATTCCGCCTCTCATCAGTCTCTCTATCTCTATCTCAGTGTTCCCAATTTGTATAAGATGCATGAGGTTTGCATGTGGTTGCATGGGTTTACAATTGCAATTAATATGCGAGTCGTCCATATCCACCTCGAGATATGTGCGTGATGTTTGTATGGGTTGTCCACCTCGAGATATGTGCGTGATGTTTGCATGGGTTGCATGTGTTTGCAAGAGTTATTCACCTCGAGATATGTGCATGATGTTTGCATGGGTTTGCATGGGTTGTCCACCTCGAGATATGTGCGTAACGTTTACATGATTTTGCATGGGTTGTCCACCTCAAGATATGTGCATGACGTTTGCATGGGTTGAACAAATAACTCCTTCTCAAAAGGAGTAATTAATAAACTTGTTAAGTTGAACAAATAACTCCTTATCAAAAGGAGTAATTTATACGCTTAGTATTTTGTATGAATAACTCATTCTCAAAAGGAATAATTCATACAAAGTTCAAATGCACACCAAATCATCACCACATCATCAACAAATCAACCACGTCATCATTAATAGCACATTCTCAAAAGGAGAAATACCTTAGTTTTGTAATTTTAAAAAAACCTTCCCTATTTGATTAAAAAAAGTAATCCTACATAACTTTTTGAAAAACACCCAATACATACATAAAGAGAAATGAACTAATCAAGTCACAGTTAATCAGACAACTTTTTCCTTTCCTTTATCGTAGCTCCCACCTATCATTACCTAATTATAAAAATTCGATAATGTCAGATAAGTAAATCCCATACTATCCAGTACACCTTTAATAATCAAATGCATTGTATTCCAAGAATTTTAACAAACAGTAATATCGCAAGAAATCATAAATATACAAGTATGCAATCCATCTCGTTTCTATTGACCGACCACAATCAGAAGACATCTTTCCAAAAGTGGTGGGTAAATGGTAATAAAGATTCATGGGTTTGAGAGGAAGTCGCTCGGGGAGCCACGCCCTTGACTTTCCATGAAGTATGATCCTAGCCAACATCACAAAAACAACCCATCCTAAACAAGTGTCTAAAACAATCAGTGACTCCAGTCGCAAAGTACCACGATGTTCATCCTACCACACATATAGCCAATGAACACAATGGGACCCAAAGGCCTCCTTCCTCTCGTGTCCGTGAATGCATAATCAACAAATATTCAGCGATAAACCATGCATGCAATTATATTCGAGAAATACTCATACAATGTAAATGTTACCATGAAATTTACTTAACCTCACAAACGTGATACTGCGATTTCCTTGCACTCCGAGTCAATAAGCTAGTCCACACAGGTTTCAGCTATGGTCCTATAATTCATTTATAAGTCATGTAAGATTCTATAACAATTCCACTATTGTTTTCCAATTAATTGCAATTAATTGACCGAAGCGCATCCTAAAACCTTTAAAATATTTTCATAATAAATTCTCCGATGCTCAAATTTCATTTTTGACTTAAAATTATTGTTCGGCATTGAAAATTACATAGTCTAGGCTTAAATATAAATTTTCCAAATATCCAGCATTTTCGCATGTCGTAGCATGTTATACGAGACAAAACCCGGTGTACCGACCCCAAAAGTTCCCAATTTTCATTTTATTCTCAAGATTTTATTATTTTAATCAATTCACCAATTTTCACATATTTTTTGAATTCTTTTTATATTTTTTTTTTCAAAATTTTGTGAAATCAGGCCGAATCGCGTCGATTTTGGGCAAGGTGACTCCGGGGACGATCGGACTGTCCTGGGCAAGGTCCAAGGCGTCCTTGGGATGCCCTTGGTCTGGCATGGGCTAAAACACGCCAGCCCTGCAAACAACACAAGGCCTTCCCTTGCAAAACGCAAGGCAAACTTTGCTATGGGTTATGCAAGGCAAAGGCATGGTCTGCCCTGGCCAGGGCAGCCTTACTGCGTTGCTTGACATGGCCTGGCCTTGTCTTGGTTTGGCCATGGCAAGGCCAGCCATGCCTTAAAATTTTTTTTTTCTTGTTCATGACAGTAGAAAACTTTCCTGCTGTCATGTTTAATTTTTTTTTTGCTTATGTTTTAAATCCCCCACCCAGCAATTCATTCTTAACAAAAACAACATCAACGAGTTCAGCCAACCACAAAACCCTATTAAATTAAGCCAAAACAGTCCCACCACCCATGAAAACAGTGATAAACTGACCTTGTTCTTCAATGCTGTCACAGTGTGCCAATACCTGCAACACACTTTGAGCCTCCGAAACTCACTTATTCCAAGATCGACTTAAGTAGAAAACTGGAAAGAATTCATGTTGGGATGGACAAGAGGGACGAGAGACCGATAGCTTGCCATTGAATGGTCGAGTGAGTTATTTTGAGAGTAGGGAAATGAGGTGGTTGTGTGAGATTATATACTTGGCTAAAATCACAAATCCTCAACACTAATGTGATTTCAATGCCAAATAAAAGAAACAAAGCCAAATGACCAATATGCCCCTTTGTATTTATCCTTAACCATATAAATCTAATACCCCTTTGGGTCTTCTTGAACTTTTTCGATTATTTTCATATTTATCTTCTCTATTGTAAGTCCAATTAAAACACCAAAAAATACCCAAATTCTACCAAAAATTGAATAATTTACCAATGCACCCCGAAACTCTTGAACAACCCATCTCGCACGCAAATCAAGGTGTGGGATCCATGTCGACAATTTAAATCCATTTAAAGTTCAAAATTCAAAATTTAAAACTTAATTACACATATTTTTCACGAAATTCGAAATAAATGTTTGGGTCGACCTTTTAACTTTCACGGAACTCATTTTGACACGTTTCTCGAGATAAAACCTTGCAAAATTTAGAACTTACTCATTTAATTTGAATTTCGCAAAATAACATAATATATAGTACACAACACTAGGCACACATAAAAAAATTAATTAAATATCTCAATTTCACCGGTTCTCAGCTCCCAACTCATTGCCAAAACCATATTTAATCTCTGTTAATCCCTGATTAGCCGTAATTACTGATTTAAAAATTTTGGGATTTGACAATCTTCCCAGCTAATAAGAATTTCGTTCTCGAAATTAAAGTTGAACCAAATTTACCTAGACTAAAAGAGATCCGAAAAATGCTCTTTCATTCCCAAGTTAACTCTGAACTACTGTGAAAATTTCACTTAATCAAAACAAGTGGAATTTCTTTATTTTAAAGCTTTTGGACCTTTTTATCCATAATCAAAATATGTTGCTTTTCATATGACACATTACCTTGCAAATGATTTCATTCTATTATGTGATGCGAATTAAGTTCCACATTTTCTTAAGCATAAATACGTGAAGTACTTCATAAACTTCTGTTAACAGAGGCGGTAATACAAGTCCATATGCGACCTTCCCAACCCGTTTCACAATCCTAAAAGTCATACGTATTAAAGAAATAGCTTTTATTTCAGTCCAAACCTTTAATGGCCTTTGCAAAGGGAGACTTTCAAATAAACTCATCTCTTTAATTATATTTCATGATCGGGTGATAGAGATTATAATAGTTTTTTGCATTTTTCTCGAGCCGCTTTTAATCTTAGACGAATCTACTAAACAACCTCAGTGTGATCTTGAATAATCTGTGGCCCCAACTCTACCAAATCCTTCGGTTCAGCCCAACCGGTAGGAGAACAAGATATCTCATATAAAACCTCAAACGGAACCACCTTGACACTCGATTGACAGTTGTTATTATAAGAAAATTCACATAAAAGTATGTATTCTTCCTATAAACCTCCAAACCCCAGTACACAAGCTTTGAGCTTTTTTTCCAACCCCTTGGATCAACCTTTCAGTCTGACCATCCACTTGAGGATGAAACGCAGTACTAAAATAAAATTGAGTGCCGAACAATTCTTATATCCCTGCCACAACCCCGATGTGTATCGGGCATCAAGGTAAGAAACTATCATCAATGACACTCCTAATGAAGGAAGCACCTCTCGCCCACATAACAATCTCAACTGTATAAAGGTATCGAAAAGTGACATATGAAGCAAATGAGCAGACTTTGTCCTTCCATCAATAATAATCCAGACTGCATCATGCTTCCTCAGAGAAGTAGGCAGATGAGTAACAAAACTCAACGTACCTCCAGGTTTACGCTAATCGGCTTTAATCAGTTAGCAAATCTCACTCCTCCTCACATAGTCATGCACATCAGCTTTCATCCCTGGCCACCAATACAATCACTCCACTTCATGATACATTTTCGTCATGACGGGATGAATGCTATATTTAAAATGATAAGATTCACTCAATAGCTCATCCCGAACCTCAACCACCAATGGAATCCAAAATTTACCTCAAATCCTCAAACTCTGATATGCAGACTCAGCTCAATTTGGATTATTGTTGTCAAGCACAGACTCCTTGAACTTCATATACTCCATATCAACTTGCTGAAACTTTTGATAAAGTCATCGTGATGACTTTTTCAAGCAAAACATACTCAAAATTAAATCACCTCTTCCACTCTCAAATCGCATCATCATATTTTTTGACTATATAAACTCAACATTTTTCTGAGTTACTATAGTGATTAGCACAACTATATTAGAAACATCTTTCATAAATCTATAATAATAGCCAGCCAAAACCAGAAATCTCATTTTTGGCAACCCAAACTTATAAACCACTGAAATTTTGTCTAGTTTAATCTTAAGTCTAACCTCAGTACTAATGGTTTCGACAAAAATTTCCATTTCTTGATCAGTGGCTATCCTAGCCCTAATCAGAAGCAACTCAGATAATGTTCCGGTGTAAATAAACACTGTACAACCCAGAATATAAAATAACATCGCTTTATGAAAACAATCCAAATATGCATAATAAGGCATTAGCAAATCCCTTTCTAACAACGCACCAAACTTTATAAACCCCAACATGCATAATACCAGCTGCCATCTCGTATTTAGATATCTCAACAACATACTTCTCACATACAAAATGAGGACACACCTTATCCTCAGTTACTATGTTGAAGACAATATAAATAGGGGCTCGCAACGAAGTTAACCCTAACTTAATTATTATACAAGCAAATATAAATGAAATCATCGATCCAAAATCAATTAAAACATGCATAGGTTAACCACAAATTGAAATTGTGCCTTCAATAAGATTTCGATTTGCCTCCGAATCTGGTTCAGTCACCACCTGAACATGTTCCTCAATCTGTTGACGCTCTCAAAATTTGTTGACATGCACTTCTATAATGTCCTTTATTTCTACATCAAAACATATGAGTGTACTAAAATTCTGAGGGCAATCTCGGTTGATGTGACCTTGCTTCCCATACCCAAAGCATGTAACTATAGGTTTACTAGCTGTAGAAGATTTTTAGCTAGTCGTTGGTCTCTGACTCGTAGCCTGTCCTTGAGATCCTTGGCCTTTACCTCCACACCTCTGCGACTGAAATGTACTACTCCAAGCTGCAGGTTGAAAGGAATGTGATCGTGTATGTCCTAATCCTATATGTGTCAACTCTGAGGGTGTACTGGTTGTGCTCGGAAAAGGATTACGATACACATATGATGTAACAATAAGTGTCATAGATGCGAATTATGGTTCTTCAATTTTTCCTTTCTTTTGGAAACTCAAGTCAAACCTTTATGGAAATCTTTTCTTGCCCTAGAAACCTGAGCTATCCTTACTCTATAATACCCTGATATCATCGTGATTCATGCTGAAAAGTTTATGTAGTCAAATAAGCTCTGGCCCTATCTCGAACCTCTCACAGAATGTTTGGTTTAGTTGCAAATATAGTGTTACCAAGCTTTTCCTGCAATCCATACATATACTTGCGCATTTTCTCATTCTCCGTCATTTTTGACTCCCCAACAAACCTCAAAAGATAATTAAACTGATCATCATACTAGCCAATGACTTGTCTCCCTGAACTAGATGATCAAACTCTAGTTTCTTTTGTAGAATCAAACTCTCATAAAAGTACTGCTTAGTGAACTCCTTAAGAAATTCAGCCTAAGTCTCGAATACAGGATACCCATCATGCAAAGATGGCCACCAAATCTTAGCATCGGCTTAAAAATAGTACGAAGATATTGAAGCTCTCAAATTTTCATCAGTATTCAACATATTATGAAGCTTCTCGTGATTGAGAATCCCCAAGTCTCAACAATCCTTAAGTCTAATTCACCACAGACCATGGTTAGATCAGCTCAAACTGGAACTGCAACAATTGGTTCAACTCCGGGATGAACTGTAGAGGTAGCCCGCTCCTCGTGAGCAACATGAACTATAGGTGCCTAGGCTGCCGCATGTGCTCGTAAGATATTCAGCAACTCTGACATCTGCCTAGCCATCTTATGAAACACATTTGAATCTACATGTTGTGGGTCACTATTAACCTCGCCAGATCCCTGACTTGGCTCTTGCGGTCCGCTCATTATATTCTGCCAAAAAAATTGCAAAAAGATTGGTTCAGCACAACTATATCCATCGATATCTCTATAATATAAACACATATAACACAATCATAAAGGTTTTAAACTTTTTAACCCCGTTCTGTTGCGTTACTTACCAACTAATCACTCACTTATAGTCAAAAGTAAAATTCTTATAGAATTCTAGGCTCTAATACCAACGTTGTCAGACCCCACCTAATTAGGGCATCTGACCGGCTTAGATTACCTTAATGCTTTGATAAACTAGCGGCCTTAACCTCTCCATCAATTAATAATTAAGATTAAGATCTTGTACTCATTAATTATAAACCTTTATTAACCACAAACGATTCCAAAGTGAATCTTAAACCTCAAAGTTCCATAAAAATTAATTATAAAATCCTTAAAGTTCATTTAGATTAACTACATTATCCTAAGAATTTCGTAAAAAATTTTTAACAACACCTTCTCTATTTCTAAGCCTACACTGAAAGTCTCAGCCTTCAAAAATCTTCAACATAACCTACTCAGCTTTGGTGGAAATGCTGAAGGACTCACAATCCACCCATAATAATATATATTGCATCAACCGAATGTATTTTCATTCTAACTTAATTAAAACGATCAAAAACCTTAAACTAACATTACCTTGGCTTCAAAATAATCTCAATCCATCTCAAAACCATTCCAACCATTTCAAAGGAAATCCAATTCACACTCGAACCGAACAACCCATTTATACAATATAGTATAGCAAAAACAATACATACATAATAAGAAATGAAGTAATCATGTCACAGTTAATCTGATAGCTATTTGTTTTCCTTTGTCGTAGCTCGCACCTGTCATTACCTAATTATAAAACTTCGATAATGTCAAATAAGTAAATCCCACACTATCCAGTACACCTGAAATAATCAAATGCATTGGATTCCAATAATTTTAAAAAACAATAACATCGCAAGGATTCATAAATATATAAATATGCAATCCATCCCGTTTCTGTTGACCGACCATAATCAGAAGATGTCTTTCCAAAAGTGGTGGGTAAACAATAAGAAAGATTCATGAGTTTGAGAGGAAGTCCCTTGGGAAGCCACGCCCTTGATTCTCTATATAGTATGATCCTAGCAAGCATCACAAAAATAACCCATCCTTAACAAGTGTCTAGAACAATTAATGACTCCAGTCGTAGAGCACCACGGTGTTCATCCTACCACACATATAGCCAATGAATGGGACCCCAAAGGCCTCATTCCTCTAGTGTTTGTGAAAGCATGCTCAACAAATATCCAAGAATAAATCGTGCATACAATTATATTCGAGAAATACTCATACAATGTAAATGTGACCATAGGATTTACTTAACCATACAAACGCGATATCATGATTTCCTTGCACTCCAAGTTGATCGGCTAGTCCACACAGCGTTCAAGTTGCGGTCCTACAATTAATTTATAAGTCCTCTAAGATTATATAACAATTCCACCGTTGTTTTCCAATTAATTGCAATTAATTGACCAAAGCGCGTCCTGAAACCTTTAAAATATTTCCAAAATAAATTTTCCAATGCTCAAAGTTCAGTTTTGTGTTAAAATTATTGTTCGAAGTCAAAAATCACATTGTCTAGGCTTAAATATAATTTTCCCAAATTTCAAGCTTTTTCGGGCGTTGTAGCATGCTTTACGAGACAAAACTCGGTGTACTGACCCCGAAAGTCCCCAATTCTCAATTTATTCTCAAGATTATATTATTTCAATCAATTCCCCAACTTTCACATTTTTTCGAATTCTTTTTCATATTTTTTTTTCAAAATTTCGTCAAATTAGGCCGAATCGCGTCGATTTCGAGCAAGGTGACTCGAGGGACGATCGAACTATTCTGAGCAAGGTCCAAAGGGTCCTTGGGATGGCCATGGTTTGGCATGGGCTATAACATGCTAGCCCTGCAAACAAAACAAGGCCTTGCCTTGGAAAACGCAAGGCAAATTTTGCTATGCGTTATGCAAGGCAAAGGCATGGTCTGCCCTGGCCAAATCTAAGGCAGCCTTACTGCGTTGCTTGACATGGTCTGGCCTTGTCTTGGTTTGGTCATGGCAAGGCTAGCCATGCATTAAATGTTTTTTCTTTTTCATGACAGTAGAACACTTTCCTGCTATCATGTTTATTTATGAGGCTTGCTAAACTTACACACCTAATGCCCTTACACACCACTCACATTTTTTTTTTAATTTTTGACTTAACTACCCTCATCCCTACAACACACCACCACCACCTCCCTTCACATACCACCACCCCTACTACTATCCATCGCCGCTGCCATCCATCGTTCGCCTCTTGCCCATGGCCCCTTAACACACACATACACCGCACACATTACTATTTTGATTTTGACCAAATTACCCTCACTTCTCACACACCACCTTCCTCACCTCCCATACCCATCGCCCTCCACCATCACCACTAATGCTGTCGTCGTTTGTCTTGGTTGACTTATATCTCTCCTTTTCCAACATCCCCACTAACGTCGTCACCGCTCCATCACTGCCACTACCATTGCTACCTTTCTCTCCCGCCAGATCTGGCCACCAACTCTGGTGGCTAATCACCATGTTCGGCCACACAAACCGAACAATCAACACACGTTCAACCATGTTGACTGAACATTCAAGATATGTTCAGCCACGCAGGCCAAACATGTGTTGATGGCCGAACATTCAACACATGTTCGACCACTTAGGCCAAAAGTTCAACACATGTTCTTCTACTTAGGCCGAACATGGTCATCGTGTTCGGCCAGAACAACTGAACACAATGACACCACAAACTTTGTAAAGAGAGAGATGTGGTGGAGCGGTGAGGCGGTGATAGTGGGAGTTGGCAATGAAATGGTGGCGGATGTGAGAGTTAGACGGTGGAAGTTAGCAACGACAATGGTGGTGGCTGTGTGAGAGAGAGAGAGAGAGAGAGAGAGGCAATGGTGGGGTGGTGACGGTGGGAGGTGGAGTGAAAATGGTGGTGGCTGTGATGGTTAACATTCTTGGAGGAAGATGGTATATATTGTGTGAAGTGACGAGGTGTGTGTGTGTCTAGAAGGGTGGTTTTGTCAAAAAATTTAGAGTGGTGTGTGTAAGGGCATTGAGTGTTTGTGTTTAGCAAGCCCTTTAATTATTTATTTTTTGTGTTTTAAAACCCCCACCTAGCAACTCCATCTTTACAAAAACAACATCAATGAGTTCAGCTAACCCCAAAACCCTATTAAATGAAGCCAAAAAAGTCTACCACCCATTAAAATAGTGATAAATTGACCTTGTTCTTCAATGCTGTCACAGTGTGCCAATACTTGAAACACACTTTGAGCCTCTGAAACTCACTTATCTGGTAAAAATTCATGTTGGGATGGAGAAGAGGGACGAGAGACTGATAGCTTACTGTTGGAAAGGTCGAGTGAGTTATTTTGAGATTAAGGAAATGAGGCGGTTGTGTGAGATTATATACTAGGCTAAAATCATAAATCCTTTACACTCTACTGTGATTTCAATCCCAAATAAAAAAACAAAGCCAAATGACCAATATGCCCCTTCATATTTATCCTTAACCATATAAATCTAATACCCCTTTGGGTCTTTTTAAACTTTTTCTATTATTTTCATATTTATCTTCTCAATCTTAAGTCCAAATAAAACCCTAAAAAATACCTTAATTCTGCTAAAAATTGGAGAATTTACCAATGCACTCCAAAACACATGAACAACCCATCTCTTACGCCAATCAAGGTGTGGGGCCCACGTCGACTCGGTAAATCCACTTAAAGTTCAAAATTTCAAATTTTAAAACTTAATTACACATATTTTTCATGAAATTCAGAATAAATGTTCACGTCGACCTTTTAACTTTTTGGAACTCATTTTGACATGTTTCTCAAGATCCATAAAATTTTGAATTTACTCATTTAACTTGAATTTCGCAAAATAACATACTATATAGTACAAAACACTAGGCACGCATCAAAGAAAAATAAAATTAATTAAATATCTCAATTTCACCAATTCTCAACTCCCAACTTGTAGCTAAAACCTTAATTAATCTCTGTTAATACCTGATTAGCTGTAGTTACTGATTTAAAAATTTAGGGATTTGACAAACACTTCTAAGGAAAAACCTTCAAATACACAAAGGTTCACTCATCATACGTTAGATCATTGTGATATGTCTCTGCATACTCCTTCTGCCTCTCTTTGGTCCCTTTAAGCCTTTGGCGAATTTGTCGTACCTTCTCTATGTGATCAACAACAATATCAGGCTCTACTAACTCCTGGTCCTCTTGGTCAACCCAACAAGAAGACGAGCGACACAATCTGCCATATAAAGCCTCAAATGGCGCCATCTCAATGCTAGCCTGATAATTGTTATTGTATACAAACTCACATAATGGGAGGTAGTCCTTCCAAGATCTACCAAACTCAAGTACACAAGCCCTAAGAATATCCTTGAGAACCTAAATCAACCTCTCAATCTGCCTATCAGTTTGAAGGTGAAAGCTATGTTGAGCTATAGGCGCGTACCATACTGCTCTTGCATACTCTACCACATCCTGGATGTATACATAAAATCTTTGTCTAATGTGATAGTCAATGGTATCCATGCAGTCTAATAATCTCCTTCTCAAATAATATGCTCAATTGGTCTAATGTGTTGTGAGCTGAAATTGGTAAGAAATAGGAAGATTTCGTCAATCTATCCATAATTACCCAAAAAGAATCATGTCGACGGATAGTCCTCGGCAATCCCCTTACAAAGTCCATGGATATGCCTTCCTAATCCATTGTGGAATAGGAAGCGACTGCAATAATCATTCAGATCTATGATGCTTAGCTTTCACCTGCTGGTAAATCCTACAGGTCCTGATAAACTTCGATACGTTCAATTTCATCCCAGACCACCAAAAATGTCTCCTCATTTCATGCTACACTTAGTCCTGCTGGGATGAATAATGAACTTGGAACGATGTTAATCCTGAAGAATCTCATCTTTCAGCTCTGCCACTGATGGTATCCATAATTTGCCTCTGAATCTCACACACTGATCAGTCATTTTTGTCTAATCAGTACAATCAGTACTCCGTGCTAACTCACAAAACCTCGGGTATAGAATGTCGGCTCTCTGGCCTTTTGACACTCTTTGAATAGACACTATCTAAAGCCTCATCTCTGCACCAATTATCACCCGATTGTCGGTAGGAATATCAAATAGACTCATCATCGCTGCTGCCTTGAGTAATTCATACTTATATATCATATGGCATCGAACAATCTCAGCATCTCTACTAGGTATCTTACTCAGCGCATTAGCAACTACGTTAGCTTTTCCTAGGTGATACTCCAGTGAAAAGTTGCAGTCTTTTAGAAACTCCAACCATCTACACTGTCTCACGTTCAACTCTTTCTATGTGAAGAGATATTTCAGACTCTTATGATTAGTGTAGAGTGTAAATCTTTCTCCATACAGAAAATGTCTCCATATCTTTAGAGCAAATACCACTATTGCCAACTCTATGTCATGAGTGGGATAATTATTCTCATGTATCTTTAGCTATCTAAAGGCATAAGCCACCATGCCTCTATCCTGCATCAACACATAACCTAGACCCGTATGACAAGCAGCTGTATATACAAAAAATCCATGTCTGACCTTTGGCAATACTTAAACTAGTGCTATAGTCAACAACCTTATCAGTTGAGTAAATGCCTCCTTGCATTCGTCATATAAACTAAAATTGACGTCCTCCTAGGTTAACCTTGTAATCGGTAAAGTGATATTCTAGAAATCGTTCATGAATTTACGATAATATCTTGATAACCCCGGAAAACTCCTAATCTTCGTGACTGACGTCGGTGCTGGCCAATCCATAATAGCATAAATCGTGGTTAGATCTACAACAATACCTGCTACTTAAACAACATGTCAAAAAAACATGACCTCTGACAGACAAAATTCATACTTGCAGAACTTGGTATAGAGTCGGTGCTTCATCAAAGCCTACAACGTCTCCCTAAGGTGCTGCTCATGATCCTTTTAAGTCCTTAAATATATCAATATTATCATCGATGAAAACTATCATGAAGCGGTCAAAAAATAGTCTTATGACCCGATCCATCAAATCGAAAAAACATGGCAGGAGCATTAGTCAAACCAAATCGCATGACTATAAATTGATAGTGTCCATATCTCGTGCTAAACGCTGTTTTGGACCTATCCTCATCCCTAATCCTAAGCTGATGATACCCTAATCGCAGGTCTATTTGAGTAAAACAAATAAATCATCAATTCATGGTAATAGATACTTGTTCCTGACTGTGACCTTGTTCAACTGTTTGTAATCGATACACAACCTCAAAGTACCATCATTTTTCTTCACAAATAGGACATGTGTTCCCAATGGATACATAGAAAGTGTGATAAATCCTTTATATCCAAAATCCTAGAGCTGACTCCTCAAATCCTCCAACTCTTTCGGAGCCATGCGGTACGGTGGTATGGAAATAAGTTTGGTGCCTACTACCAAATCAATAATGAAATCTATCTCTCTGGTGGTGGCAATCCAGGTAAGTCCTTTGGAAACACGTCTAGAAACTCAAACACAGCCAGAATCTCCTTAAATCTAGGTCCCTGACTCTTTGCTACTGTGTGTAATGATACAAGAGTCTCTATCCCTCCACTAGTCACAAGTTAACCTCTAATGCTCTCGTCTGTCGATGTACTACCCCTATAGGTGAACATTAAACATCCTAGAATCTCAAATATCACTTTTTTACTCAAAAAATTAATATGAGCGTGATGAGCTGCTAGCCAATCCATCCCTAACAACGCGTCGAAATCTAAGAACTCAAGAACCCTGAAGTCTGTAGGTAACTCTACCCCGCCTATCTCTACTGGACATCTCTCAATAAGATAATTAGGGTAAAACCTATTCCTGGCTATGGTACTCAAAATTAAATGCACGCTAACTCTAACCGGTATGAACCCTAAGATGCCTATCATGCGATCAGAAATTAAAGAAACTATAGAACCTGAATCAAACAAGACATATAGATCTATACAACAAATAGAAACCAAACCCTTAATGAGTCCTTATGGGGCATCGGTATTAGGCTGTGCTACCATGTTTACTCTCTTATGACTCTACGATGTGGTTACTACTGGCTATGGAAAATCTCTAATCATATGCCTAACCTGACCACACCTATAGCAAGTGATCAGCCTACGTTGAAGCTGTGCCTTATCTTGGGCCTGTGCTTGTCTCTGTCCCTGTCAGGAACCATCTCAACCTCACATCTACCTCTATCTCGACCTCTACCATCCTGCTGCTACTGGCGTAGCGCTAGTGGTGCTAGAAAAGCTGGTAAAATAGTAGGAGCTGGCAATACATGTCTAACTATTGGTGGCAAGGGAGGTTTACCGATAATACTTTGCAATGACATATAAGATGATACATATGACATAATTGAGGTAGCTGTCCCTGATCCCTGATAACCTTTATCCCATATCCTCTATCCCTTGCCCTTCTGGTTCCTCATCTCAAACTCTGTAGTTTGATAAGGTCTCAACGTTGGTCCAAACAGAGTCCTATCGACAACTCTACTTAAAGAATAGAGCTCATGAGAAAGTGCACGCTTGTACATCTCACCTAAAGTTCTGACACCTGAACCCATCACTTAAAATCCTACATCTGGCCTTAGTCTATCTTTGAAATGGTATATACCCTCAGAATCATCTCTCACTAGATCCCCAACAAATTTTCCCAGATAGCCGTATCTATCTCTATAGCTCAACACCGACTCATTAGCTCCCTATCTCATATTCATAAACTCCTTCCTTAACCTTTTCATCCCCGCAAGTGGAAGTACTACTAATAAAACTTATTCTTAAATGCATCCCAAGACTCAAAATCACCATCATAAGCTATTGTCGCAAGACACTATACATTGGTGTCTCTCTATAGTGTATACGATGAGATCTCAGCCCGACGTCTGTCCTCGATCCTCAAGACTCTATACAACTTCTCTTGAGACAATACCCACTTCTCAATCCTTTTGAAGTTTCGCAAACCATCAAAGTAAACTAGCTTCAATCTGATGAAATCCTTCAACAATTGAACCTCTGCTGTTAAGCTAAAATAGTAGGAGTGAAAACGGTGTATAAACTATCTCTATGGCTGGTGTTTTCATTATTAGTACAATCTATACTATCGGAGTGGCTGGTGTAGTAGTAGGAAGAACACGTGCCGGTAATATGGAAGCAGTAGTAGTAGGGGCCGGTGCCTATGCTAGTGGAAAAAATTGTGCTGTACTTATAGAAATGAAATTCGCTAACTGCTATCCCTAAGCTGCTGCTCGATTAGATAGCCTCTGAAAATCATCAGCAGATGGAATAGGAGGCTGGCTGCCACTAGAACCTACATCCTATCTATCGCGTGAACCAACCATCGATATCTACAAGTTGATAGCGAACGTGAATCATCTACTACATAGATAACACATATATACATATAAAAACTAACATGTACATATAAGATATCCCCATCTCCCTTTCACTCACTTCCCAACTAATGGTTTCTAGGCAAGGATCATATAGTTTACTATAACTAAAACTTTATGTTTCCTTGTTTAAATTTTATTATTTACTTATTAGAAAAATTGGCCTCTGATACCAACTATAACTTTGGTATCACATTGTGGAATAACTACATTTCACTACCTAAGCTTTATAAACTTAGGCTCTGATACCACCTGTGACGTTTGTATTAAAATTTTGAACAACTTTATAATTTAAAGTATCTAGAGCATAGGCTCTATAAACCTAAGCTCTAATACCACCTGTGACAACCCTTTCTCAAATTAGGGCACCACTCGGCCTAATCCCGTCATTAAGCCGTAATCTCGCTACGTAGGACTTAACAACGAATTTGTCAACTTTTCCCAAAACTTTCTTACTTACAAATTGATTTTACAGATAAGCATTTTCTTATCTAATTTCAATTGATAAATTACAGTTGATTAAAATTTATACAATTTAAATTTTATTTAGCAGAAGTCTTAACATTATACCTGAGAATGTGGAAAACCACGAAATAAAGATCACATAAATAAATATATAACAAAACGACAATAATATATTATCATGTATCTAGTTAGGGTGCTATCTCTCAACTCATAATATATACAACCTAAAAAGTAAATGAAAGACATATATAGAAGTCACACAATAAAACCAAAAACCTACAAAATCCGATGTAGCAGAAGTCCATTGGCTCAGAGGTAATCACCGATCTTCTCCTTGCCCGTTCTGCTACTCTATAGATATCAAACATAAATCAAAATATCAAACTTTCAACAAGTCTACATGTTTTCACCTTAAAACTTATTTACAGTCATGTCAGCTTTGTAATCCATATTTATAGTTTTGAACTTCAAACATTATTCAATCCTCAAGAACGACACCAATAGTATCATTAGATACTTAGACTTAATGCCATTATCATTGTTACACGGTCTATGAATCATACCAATAACCAAAAAAATATAATGTTATGTAAAAAAAATTATTCAAAAAGAAATGAAAATTAAACAACATTTCAATACCCTAATAAGCTCCATTTATCCTTTCATGAACTTCATCACCTGAAATAGCCAACAGAAGGTAAAACGATTTTAGATAAGTAAATCCTACGCTATCAAATTCGGCTATATAGCCAAATGTAAGCTAATAAGAAATATACATGCAATTCAATGAGAATCAATAAGTAAATATCAATGTGTGTTCACAACCTTCTTGTAAGTGCATCACTAAGGTGTTATCAATACTTGAGTGAAATGAAAATAGTACTATAAGTAACTTCTAATGCACTATATAAGGGTAATTGTCAAGCCGCGTTAAGTCAACCCACAGAAGCAGTTACGATTTATGGCAACTTGTTCTAGATCCCATAATAAACATACCCTTATATAGTGCATTAGTACTATTTTCATTTCACTCAAGTATTGATCACACCTTAGTGACAAAAAGGCAACTATCAAAGTCTCAAGACTCGAACGCTAAACCCACATTATTCTTCATGCATGAGTGCATGATCAACAAGTATGATGCATAAACAAAAAGTTAAATTCATTAAAATATGAGAAATAAAGATAAAGTTATCACTGTAGGATTTACTTACAACCAACCAACATCAAGTATAAAATTTAGGGTTCTCGAAACATCGGACCACCTTCAAACTGGCTCCAATAGCTTCCCTACATTCCGAATTATAATAGGGGTCAAGCTTCAAGTGAAACCAAATAATGAAACCCTACGAAAAATGGCTAAAGAATGCTCCATAACCGTTTCCAACATTAATTATTTATAACTTCAACTAGCTTCCAACAATGTAACTTAGGGTAACTTTTAAACCTTGAAAACCTATTGATCAATAAGGAACTTGTAGAGCACACTTTATACTTTTCATAGACTCTAAGAACACTCAAATTGGATCATAAATGGAGAAGTTATGAATTTCCCAATATGGTATGTTGATTAGGCAAACTTTAATTATTTTGAACTAATGAAACCTCTCTAATTAAATCATCAAAACTTGATTCAAAACACCAAAAAACCATAATAAACCACATTCAAATATGTTCATAGCCCATGGAGTAAATATGGACAAAACCAATAATCCGATTTGTTTAGACCATAATGTAAATCAATTTTAACTATGAAAACATCTTCAAAATAGTTGTCAACCAAACTGCATCAATTTAATTCACCAATACCATAAACTTCATTGGTGAAATTTATCCCAAATTGGTGCAAATCAATCTAATATACCAATTGACAACAATCCCTACAAATTTCTATCGAAACCCAACAAAAAAACTTGAAAATTGCAAGAATTCAAACTGAATTGAGGGAAAATGCCCTGAATTAAGAATTTATTGAATTTCGAGTCAAATACCTAGTTTACACTATAGAAACTTGGCTCCAACTGATTGTCTTGCGATGCTCTATGGTTTTGAGGAAAGAAATCGGGCGAAAATTGAAAGTCTAGAGATCGCGGAGCGAGAGACCAAGCTGAGAGGGTTAGGGAACAAAAAAATCGATCGTTCTATTAAAACAAAACAAAACGTTTGACTTTGATTTGATATATATATGTCGGGTTTCGAGGATCAAATGCAACTGATGCTTTGCGAAACCTTTCTGAACATTCTCGAACTAAGGATTCTATCGATTCCGTTAAACTGATGTACCAAGAAAGAAAAACCATGCCTTAACAAGAACAACTCCATGTTTGACTTGTTTGGTGTTGATCAATTCATTCCACATGCTGCCAGATACAAACGTCCTCTATCAAAAATTCACACATGAATAGCCGATCACAATTCGAAGTGCTAGCGCCAGAATTTTAGGGCAAATATTCTCACAAAACTTCTCTAGAGAAAATCTCTACCACAACTATGGCCCTAATGACTTATTTATAGTACAATTGGTCAACTTGTAAAATAACTCCATCTCAAAGTCATACTTCAAATAGAGTCTTAGATAAAGTCCAACACTGAAAGGATAGAGTCATATATAATCTACAATTACTAATCCAACAAGAGTTGTAATTTATCTAAAACTCAAATAAGAATTAAAGTCATACTATAATTCCAATTACAGTCATATTCAAAATAGGATTTACCAAGAAACAAGATTTATAGTCACAATAAAAATGTAGGAGAGTTTTGAATCCTATTCAAACTAGAAAACTTAATGAGAATATTCAAAATAAGTTTTATCAAATAAAATTCATCAACATTGGGAATATTAATTCGCAAATCCTTTCTTTGTGTGCAGTACAATAAGTTCATACAACGTTGGTAGTGAACCAAAACCCTTTTCAGCACACAAATTATAAGTGGCCTATAGCAAGACATTATGACTACCCAACTTGCACGAAGACAAATAAATCGATACAACCTAATAGATAGTGTATATCATATCCCCTTTTTACGCTATATCTTTTGATTGAACATAAGACATGAAATGTTACCCTTAGAATTCATTCTACTAGTCGTTATCTCTTAGTAGACTGAAATTATCAAGTGATATTAATCCAATCAATTCACTAGACATTGCCGTTCATCACTCTAACATATCGAGGGGCCCAATAGATATCTCTCTCTAAAAAGAAAGAGACAAATTCCATCTTGATCCAACAACATCTACACATTACTCAGATAATGAACAATCACAAATTTTTATAATCATCCGATTCAAGACGACGTTTAATTGTGTCAAATCATTGTGCTCCTAATGTTAGAGTCTTTGGTGATCTCAAGTTAAAGGACTAAATGATTAACTATCAAAAGAAAGACATATGACATTGACCATGTAGCATCCTCATAGCGAGTCAATCCAGCACGTGTTCCCAATAGATACCCATGATCGTTGTCTATATCATTATACTCATAATCATCACATGATTATCAATCAAGACTTATACTAGTTTTAATTTATTACTGTTCCCATAATAATAACTGACTAGACATGTTTAGAATAATGAAATAATTATTCATGGATACTATGACGAAAGAATGATGCATCTACTTATAATAGTTAAACAAGGTTTACAAAATTGGCTTACAACACATAGCCCAACATCTCCCGCTTGCACCAGGTCCAATCCTAATTGTATCTAATACTGCAGATCTTAATGTGTTTTTAGTGGAAGAAGTCTATTTATATATCTGCTACATTGCTTAATATTGATGTTCTATAAATCTGTATGCTCTTTCTCTAATAAGACAAAAATACTCCAGTTAATTAGTTAGATATATACTGTGATTTAGGTTCCATAACCTAAATTTGTCCATTGGTATTACAATGAAAGCCAACATTATTTCTAACACTTGGTATCACACCTTATTCAATCATGAGTCTTATGATCTAAATATTTTCTTTGGCTGCATTAAATGCCGCTAAAAACTCATTTTATGTTGTAGAACTTGTTACAATAAGTTTAGAACATTCCAACTCACTGCATCTTCCATCGAAGTTAACTCATATCTATATTATTATCATTAATCATTCATATTAGCTACCCGAGTTTGCATTTTCTAACCATTTAGAAGATTCATATCTTTCAAATCTCTACAAATCCAATAACATTTCTCATGTGCTTCTGAAGTACTTAAGAATTTTATCAATAAATATCCAATGACCTTCACTGGAATCTATGAGATATATGTATGTTTTGCCTAAAGCATATGACATATCAAGTTGAATGCAAAGTATAACATGTGTTATGATTCTCATAGATAATGCGTATGGAAACATATTCATATTTTCCCACTCATTATTTGTCTTAAGACTTTGAGTCTTCCAGAGACTTATGTTATGAGACTTAAGTATGAATTCTTTTAAGAATCTTGCATACTGAAACCATTTCAGTTATTTGTCTAAATTGTCTAAATAAGCACTCTAATTTAGACTAATTAGTCTATTAGATCTACTCTATAAATCTATATAAATCTATATATCTCAAGGATATATGCTTGATTGTCTAAGAATTTCATTGAGAAACTTTTCCTTAACCAAGTCTTGACATTCTGCAAGGTTAGCACATTGTTTTTAATGAACATTATATCATCAACATAAAAATTTAGATAATTACGCTCCTACTAACCTTTGCGTATACACAAAGTTTATCTCTGATTCAATCAAAATAATTAATTTATTATTTCATCAAAACAAAGACCACAACTCTGATAAGCTTACTGTAATCTACAAATGGATCCTTTAAGCTATCATACCTTTCTAAAATTCTCAAGATAATCAAAACCCTTAAGTTATGTCATACACATCTTTAAGGAGCATAGAGCAATGCTATTTTGACACTCATTTGTAATATCTTATAGTAGAACTATGAAGTAATAGCAATTAGAATTATAGAACATGAGCTAAGTTACGAATGAAATTTTTTATCATAATCAACACCTTGATTTAGATTAAAATTTTTAGATAAGCTGTTCTTTTAAGTAAGCACCTTTAGTTTTTTAAGTCATTTTAAATCATTTACATCAAATGGTCATACAACTTTCAAGCAAATAAATCAAGTTCCAATCTTGAATAACATACATGAATTAAAATTCAGAGTTCACTAACACTTCGTCTCTTCATCTAATCTAGACGAGACATGTCTATTGTTAAGTAGTGATTCATTCTAATCCAATATCAAAAATATACCACAACTATCAATAATAAGAAATTTCAAACTTCTTTGGCCAATTTCTTATTATTCTAGATTTTCAAGAAATATATGTTACTTATGTATACTGAACTAGTCCAAAACTTTGTTGAGCATCGTAAAGTGGTTCGGTTCTCATTTGTGGCTCTTGAACATTTCAAAATTCATTTTATTTCTTCAAATAAACTATTTATTTAGAAAGACATCATTTTGAGCAATCAACAATTTGTTCTCAATTATATAAAATCGTATCATAATGTTCAACAACAACTAGACACAAATGACTTATGCATCAAGTTTTATTTGACTTAGCGTCTTACGTAAGTCTCGCGACTCAAATCTCAAGAAAAGACAAAGTAGGTCTTTTCATTCAATATCATATATAGTGTTTTATCAACCACTTTTAAAAAAATAAGTTTTAGTGTGAAGTGCAGTCGTTTCTAAAGTATAGCCTCAATATTACATTATATGAAGGTCTGTGTGACACATTATAAATCGAATTATATCCTATATAGTTCGGTTTCTCCTTTTAAAACATCATTTCTCAAATGGCGTTCCTAGTATAGTTAATTGCAAGACAATCCCATAGTCTCAAAGATGGTCATTTAAACTCTTGGCTCAAATATTATCTGCCATGATCTCATCAAAGTATGTTAATAATTTGCCAAATGATTTTCTTATACTCATTTTGAATTTTTCGTAACAATACAAAATTATGTCTTCTTGATTGGATTTGTAATTCATTATAAAATGAACAATTTCATTCTATGAATAACAAAAACTTTCCTTTAAAGCTTTTATTTAGAAAAAGGTAAAAAGTCTGGCTCACAACTAAGATTTATATGTCTGACACGTAAATTTCTTTGACAGTCTTTAACTTCCTCTTATCCATTCTATATTAAGTTCATTTCTGTTACGAACCATCAAATACATGTCTAAGGCGTTTTGTTAATATTTTGTCTTATAGTTTCAAACATCACATGTAACTTTAAAAAAATCTCTCCATGTCATTCATATTATATAGTTCAAAGCTATTTTGATGAATTATAGATCAAATCTACTGCCAACTTTTGGCACATAAAGATTCAAGCCTTGTAAGATAAATAATAAAATCCTTTCATGTTCCAAACATACATAAATATTAATCGGTTCTCAACCATTTTACAAGAATCTAGGAATTTTGGTAATCCTATACCTTTTCCATTATGACTTACTATTGGAATACTTCCTTCAATGTCGTCACAGTTATGTTATTAGTTTCCACAGTACCGAATCTTTTTGAAAGTCCGATTTATATTTGTTACCATGACACATAATACTTGTAATAGTAGATGATATTTTTAAAGGAACCATTATTCAAAGACAAAAGACATACATCCTTGTTGTTATGGTTGATAACATTTATCAATTTTACTCTTAGAAATAATTTTATCCATCCCAAGGATTGATCACAGTTACTCTAGATAAGTGTTACAAGGATTCTAACATCAATACCTAGAAGATTATGCAGAATAATCTATTAGTCAGTAACTAAACTCCCACTAAATCAATAGCCCCTCATAAATATTATTTTAGTGGTCTAAGACCCATATTTCACTTAATTTTGAGACATCTAAAGCATGACAATCAAAATAAAGTTATTAAGGTAGGTAACCTTTACCAATTGCATCACATGCAGCTCTTAGGTTCTTTATGACACATAGACATCATATGTCACATGTTATGTCTCATCTATGCCAAAAGCCCAAAACCATTTTGATAGCTTTATTAAGTCAAACCAATTTAAAACATCCAGGTAATCGTTACACGACTTGCCTCATAAAGATAACACAATACACTCTCCAAAGGCAGATCCATATTGCTGCGATTGTGGCCTTGACAATTGTTAAAAAATTGGGTGGCATTGAATTAAATTTTTTAATCAAGGGATTCATATTTAGTTTTTTGATCTTTTTCTTTTATATTATGACCTATAATTTCAGCATTTAATCATGAAATATCTAATATATCAAATTATGCATATAATAAAGATTATAAAATAAATCATGAAACAATTTCACATACACAAGCTTAATAAAATAAAATTAGATCAAGAAATTAAAATTTTTGTTCACAAATAGAGAAAAATTTCTTGCACTTCGATTCATTAGATGACAATCCAACTGTTCGATCAATGAATGATGAGTCAAGGGGCCTTTTTAATTTAAGGTGTCAGTCTTACTTTCAAAATTAAAATTAACTTTAAAATAATATTTTTCACTCAATCCTATTAACCAAATTTTACCCCATAATATCAATTGGTATAAAACATTTGAATATAAGCACCCCAACTAATATTAAATTTTGCAAACAACAGTTCTATATCTAATAAAGGATACATCTCTATGTACCTTTAAAATATTAGTTTGGCTTATTTCAATTAAGAAAAATTTAATTAAAGTATCCGAAGTAATATTAATGAGATTAGACATTTTAAATAGTTAGTCTCATTAGAGCGAAGATCACCAAAATAGGATCGACCAAATTGTGAATTTTTTTTTTATCATAATGTAATCTATAGAAATGTTAGATTGCTCTATATCCAATATATATATATATATATATATATATATTAGCCTACAATGCACACGTATTTTACCTTACCAAATTTAAGATAACCATTCTCATATATATTCTACTTACCATGATATGGATAAATATATGCCTTGACACATTATCTATAAAAAAGTAGCACATATAATTAAAATGGACTAGAGCATCGCCAGGTCTGACACCCCACTATACCATAATGACACCAATTACATTATTTGACGACACTAGGCACTGAGCTCCATATACGGCATACCTATCACAATTTAATCAATGTCACCGTGAGACATCTACAAAACAATTTGCAGGAAACTACGGCGATTATTTGCGAAGACCACGCTTAATTTAATCACAATTAAATTGATAGCAATCATCATTAAATATAAAATTATCTACCGATATCACTATATATCTATTATACCCTGATCAGTATCTTGCTTCGACTAATATTGCATATATGTCAAGAAAACATGTACTGAATGGAGTGGAACCTTGCTTTGATACCACTATTGGGTTTTGGGGATCAAGTGCAGCGGAAGTTTTACGTAACATTTTTGAACATCCCCTAACCGAGGATCTTGTCAATTCCATTAAACAGATGTACCAAGAAAGAGACATCACACTTTAACAAGAACAACTACATGTCTGCCTCGTTTGGTGTTGATCGATTCCTTCAAGATGCCGCCAGAGATGAACATTCTTTATCATATATCTATGCATGAACGGGCGATCATGATCCAGAATGTTAGCGCTAAAATTCTAGGGTGAAAATTCTCACGAAACTTCTTTAGAGAAAATCTCTACCACAACTATGACCCTAATGTCTTATTTATAGTACAATAAGTCAAGTTGTAAAAGAACTCCATCTTGTAGTCACACTCCAAATAGAGTCTTAGATAAAGTCCAACTCTAAAAGGATAGAGTCATAGATAATCTAAAATTACTAATCAGATAACAGTTGTAACTTATCTAAAACTCAAATAAGAATTAAAGTCATACTATAATTCAAATTAGAGTCATATTCAAAATATGATTTACTAAGAGACAAGATTTCTAGTCACGCTTGAAATGTAGGATAGTTTTGAATCTATTCATACTAGGACACTTAATGAGAATCTTCAAAATGAATTTTATAAAATAAAATTCATCAACCTAGGCAATATTAAATCCCATAAATGTATTCTTTGTGTGAGACCTAATAGCTTCATATAATGTTGGCAGTTAACTAAAACCCTTTTAGGCACACAAACATAAGTGCCCTCTAGCAAGACATTATGACTACCCAAGTTGGACGGAGATCAATAAATCGATACAACCTAATAAACAGTGTATATCATATCCCTTTGTCACGTGATATTTTTTGATTGAACATAAGACATGGAATGTCACGTTATAGTTCAATCTACTAGTCTCAATCTTCGAGTAAACGGAAATTGTCAATTTACATTGATCCAATCAATTTACTAGACATGGCCATTTATCACTCTAACATATCGAGGGGCCCAATAGATATCATTCTCTAAAAGAGAGGAAAAAATTCCATCTTAATCAAACAACATCCATACATTAGTCGGACAATGACAATTTACAACTTTTTTAATCATTCGGTTAAAAATAACGTTTAATTGTGTGAAATCATTGTGCTCCTAATGTTGGAGTCTCTGGTGATCTCAAGTCAAAAGACTAAATAATATAACTATCATGAGAAACAATTATGACATTAACCCTGTAGCGTTCTCATAATTGGTCGATCTAACATCTATTCCCAACAGATACCCATGATCTTCATCCGTATCCGTATACGCATAATCATCCCACTATTATCAATAAATACTCATACTAGCCTTAATTTATTATTGTTCCCACATTAATAACTGACTAAGGATTTTTAGAATAATAAAATAATTATTCATGGATGCTATTATAAAAGAAATATGCATGTAGTTATAATAGTTAAACAACGTTTACAGAATTGGCCAAGGGCACATACCCTAACAATATATTTATATATAAAGCCTCAGCTGCTTTTCATCCACTAATTTTATTTTTATTTATTAATTCTTGAAATCTCTATTTTGACATTCGGTGCTCGTTTTAGATCTAATTTTTCACTATATTAAGCTAACCTCTCGACAAAATAGTTCAAGTTTATAAAATCTCCATAACACTAGTTTTGGTTATACCAAAACCCCAAAAATCTTAACTTTGTCCATGACAAACCAAACTCATATGGATCAATTTTCTTGCCATACTTAACAAAATGTTCACCAATTTGGACCAAATCTCATCCTCAACCACCGCCAACCGATACAAAACTCGAGGTAAAATCTTGCACCTACATCATTATCATCTTACGCCACAAATGATCCCAACTTATACGTAAATTGAGAAAAATCCCCATGTGATATTTGACACTTGATTTTGGATTTTTTGAACAACTAATTTTTTATTTTCACTCGTGCCCCTAAGACACGCTATTGCAACCCCGATTGTGACAAATTGAGGACACACCTCAATACACTTTGTCATCACGATGAAATAGCATATAATTCACACTAGGCATTTACCAACGAAAAATAACAATAACCTAGTGATTCCTTTTTCATTGATCCGAGTCATAATCCAAAACACCTTCCATGATTAAGACCCACTAATCTCGTAAATAAATATTAATACTATTTTATTAAAACCAGGGATGTCGCAATCTTCCTAACTAATTTAAATTTCTTCATCAAAATTTAATTAATGATAAGATATCTTGATAAAAAAATAAGAAAGTAATTCTTTATAGACAAGATCATTCGAAAGAAAATTCTTCTAGTCTATATACACCATTTATAACATTTAAGATTAGAAATTCAAAGAAATTAAACTCATTATCTCATTCTTAAATTCGGTGAAAAAGTTAAAATACTTTCTTGCCAATTCATGCAATTTCGAATTTCTGATGAGTCTTGTATTCAACTAGTTGAATATCTATCAAATCTTGCTTCATTTCATTCATTTGAATCCTACTCAATAATCAATGCCTAGCAAGATGAAGTCTACCTTGTTTTACATAAAACACTACTTATTATTAACTAAATAACATTTTCACAAACTATTGATAATTCTTTCTCTATCCACAAAACTTTGGTATTAACCTCCCAGTTCACTTTCTTATCATAATCATTTCTTATTAGAATCATCGGTTGATCAATTCTTAGACTATCATCTGTCTAATTATATACATTAATGTAAATTATATTTGAGCACAACATTAGATACTAAAGTAGAGCCGCCTGTCTATCTGATCCATGACCATTCCAACATTTCTAAACAAAACTTGGAATCATATAAGTCATCTCGTGACTATAGATCTCAAATTACATCTAATATCCCATGGCAAGAAATTTCGAATTTCAACTCGATCAGAAAATGAAACCTGACACATCGTGCAACTCTCACTTATTCTCTAAATGTCTACTTACAATATTATTTAGGTTGTAGACTAGAAATAAATTATCAATTGTAACTCATCAGTTAATTCACTTAACTTTTCATTTGACTAGTTAGAAAATTAATGACTTATCTAACATTTTCAAATCCTTCTCTATCTGTGAGTTTAAAAAGAACCTCATTTCTTTCATTGAACTATCAATCTCTTCTTGATTGCCTTCTTAACTACTCCGATTTCCACAATACAAATTTAATCACCTTGGTTTCTATCATTTCTCTAATTACTAAGATATTACATCATCTCACGTCTCAATCACTTACCATTTACCAAACTTATTCCTACATATGAATAGAGATAGTTTATTTCCTTTAACTCATGTAGATATATGCTTATAAATAGAGATATCGATATATTTCATGATTATACTCTCATAGTATAACTTTTAATTTGTATCCCATATAAGTTTATAAATATGTTATCTCTTTTTCATATGCACTCAATATATACTTCTGGCTTTTCTCAAATTACAATATAAGAATATTTAATTCTTCTAACATTTAAAGCCAGATATATTATTATCTATTCATTATTTTTAACCAAATGGGATAATACTGACGAACTAAGCTGTAAGTCATGTCTCTTTTCATTTCCATATGTATCTTCAGAGTCCATAATATTATTTTACTTCAACTCCAATTTAAAATAACATAGTTCTTAAAATCCTCACCGTTGACTAATCACATGGTGTAGCACTATTTTTGAACCAATATATAACATATGGACTAAAATCAGTTATATATTACTTTGGTTAAAAAATTTCAACTTTTGGAGTTTGATTCCTTGTAAGATCCTTGTGAAGATATATATTAAATTCCATCAAACTCATAGTTTGATATCTTAAGTCTTATCTGGTCTCGATGACTTGAAATCTCCATTTCCATATTTATGTGAGAATTTCTTGACCATTTCTTTACTAATACTTAAGATTCCAATTGACTTCAATGAAATAATATAGACTTTTTTATACCGATTATCACCAATTCATTCGATTATTCAAAGACAAGTGTTGTCATACCAGTCTTCTACACTGTGAATGAGTTATTTTTAGGATACAACGTTACTTAGACTTTTGCTCATGCACAACTACTCTAGCGGCTTACCTTCACTAAAGAAGTATGTTTGTGTCATTTCCAGCAGTTGCAAGTCAACTATAAGTCTCATTATTCTTGTATGCATAAAGTCTATTCCATTTCGTTTTGTCGATGTTAGCTATTTTCACATTTATCTCGTTGTTGGTCCCTTTTACAACTTATCACAACTTTGATCAACACTTAGACCATTTATGGTTTCTTAATATTTACTTACAAAGGAAATATTTATCCCTTCTATTTTTTAAAATATATAACTAAGGATGATATGACTTCCTATGATCATTCAATAAATTGAAGTCTTAATTAGCTACTTTTTATTCGAAATAGAGATATCTATGACTTAAATAAACTATCTGTTTGTTATTGCCTTAATTCTTTTTAGTAGTCTCAGATTTTTTCAAATTTTCTTTCTCTTAGAAAGAACTTCGATACTCTTAAAGAGATTGTATATGATAAATAAATATCTTACTAATCATCAATTCACTTTTCATTAATTCACTAATCCCTTATCGGTCAACTGAAAAGATAGAAGAATTAAAATTCTAGAACCTCGATCATCTTTATGGCTAATCAAAATCTTAAAGGATACTATTTCAATCATTTAAACCATATTAATGGAAATTCTCGCTATATAGGAGTTTTTACTAACTTTCTATAAAAACTACTTACTGATATACCATTATTACATCTATCTCTTCTTTTGTTATTTTAATTCATAGTGATAGGCATCAAGATTTAATTTGGTTATATGTGGCTACTTAGTACTTTGTAACTTCATGACACAATCGCTTGTGATAGTTTTTAATAGCTAATATGTTAAATCCAAGAATTTCGTAAACTTAATTAGATGACTAATAAGTACTTTTGGATTTTATTTGGAGTTTATGTATCCTAGGTGAGACCCACGCATTACAGAATGGAGATCTTAAGGTTAAATGTTAATTTTTCAATGATGAAGGCTTAGTGTGTGTATTATATGGTATTTTATCGTGACGTCGGGGTGTGTTGAGGTGTATCCTCAATTTTTCATAATCGGGGTTGTAAATGTATATTTAAAGGGCAGAAGTGCAATAGAAATTATTAGTTGCTCGAAAACTATTAAACAAGTGTTAAGTATCACGTAAGGGTTTTGCCTTGGTTTACGTGCAATTCAAGATCGATGGCAATGTAAGATGACAAAGAAATTGGAAAAAGACTTTGCCTCATGTTGCATGTCTATTAGCGACGGTCAAGGTTGAAATTATTTCCAAATTGGTGTAAGTTTGGTTAAGTATGACAACAAAATTGGTCCGTAAATGTTTGGTATGTCGTGGAAGAAGTTAAGATTTTTGGAGTTTTGGCGTGACAAGAATAGTGTTATGGACATTTTATGGAGTTGGATTATTTTGTCGAGAAGTCGGCTAAATTTGGTAAAAAATCGAATCCAAAATGAGCACCATAAGTTAAAGCACGTCGAAATAAGGATTTCATAAATTAATAAATAAAAAGAAATTAAGCTAATGACAAGCAAATGAGGGTTTTTTATATTAGGAAAATATCAAAATGTCTAATTACATGTGACACATTCTGGAGAAAAAAAGACCAATTACATCTTCCCTGAGAATCACCGATAGTGCCGATGGACAATGATCAAGGATATGAGTACCCACCGCACGATGTGCAGCAAAAGATGCTAACAAATCCATCGCCCGATTCCCTTATCGATGAGTATGAACAAGTTGGACCTCTTAAGATCTAGCCATGCACTGTAGAATAACAGAGACTAGGTGTCGATGATGGTTCCTTGGTATAGTTACACGTCCACAACACCTTTATTATCTAATTCTAGGATAACTTACCTTAATCCCATGTTCCACGCCAATTGAAGCCCTAGTAGAGCACCCCATAATTTAGCTTAAAAAACCGAGCACGTTCCCAGATTTGTTACAAAGCCGCCCAGAAAGTATCCAAATTCATTGTGGATAAGTCACCCCGCATTTGCCTGTTGCACTTTTAATACTATATCCGCATTAATCTTCACCTATTGCTTAGGTGGGATTCACCATCCTATCAAGTTTTCCTTACGAGGATTCCTCACTATATTAAAGGATAAGAAGATCTCGTTATCCCATTGGAAGGATCTTTCCTTTTCCATAATAAAGTTACACAGTTCAGCGTCAAAGACCTCTTCCATGCCAATAATAACCCAATTCCTTCTATTCCAGAGTAGCCAACAATAAGTAGCAATGAAGGTAGGCCAACCAATCTCCCTAACACATGTACTGTTGCTCAGGTTTTCAATGATCCATTCATTCAGGGAAGACTCTAAAATATTCTTGAACTAAAAAAATGGTGGACGATCCCTGGGTGGAGGTTCTCTGATGAAAGGGCAAGTAGAAAAGCGAGAGGTATGTACGACGTGATGGAGACGTAATGACCAACTGTGGGACACAGAGCTTTTGGTCCGAGAGGAAGCGATTCACAATCAGTGAACTGAGAGAAAGAGGGGTGGACATTGAAGAAGCAACCAGGGGCTCCATGTTCAACTTACAACTTGATAATAGAGAACGACAATGGGTGCATAAGATTCTCCAGGGTGTGTTGGAGGCCTCGATATTGCTGAGGCGGTTCTATAGGGGAGACACCGGAGCTCTACACTTGCAGACTGTTAAAAATCATATAAGAAATGTACTCCGACTATGGATAGTGGAGCAAAGGGGTTGGAACACGATACTGGTGTCGTGTGATGAAGGATAAAATGGGTGGAAAACATTTTATGAGGCTCTGGGGCAGCGAAGTTCAAATGAGAGGAGAATGGAAAATAAGGGACGTATGACAACTAAAAAGCAATTGAATGGGGAGATACAATGGACACGCGAAGGATCCAAACAAGCACCAACGGAGGGCAAATAGGTATGCAACCAAGGGGAAGAGATCCAAATACCTGAAGAGATTGGCATAAAGCAGTAGTGATTTACTGACCTAGGCCGAGGCATAGATGGACACTGGTGGAATAGATATTAGGATGCAATATAAGGTGTCAGTAGATAGGCAACGATCGAGCGATGGTGGTCTACAACACTCTTGAACAGAAGAAAAATCTCTTGTAGGAAAGAAAACTAATGGGTGGAGTGGTGATCGACAAGATAAAAGATTGGTTACCTCGAAGCCATTGGGATCAGCGTAAGATCATGCTTCAAGATGAATGGGTAAAGATCGAGGGTTTACCATATAATATATAGAAAGAATGAATGTGAATGAGACCGAGGAATAAAAGAAATATCTTCGACCGTACTAAAGGAGGTGGTAAATGGCTGCCAACTGAACGATAATTGCACCTAAATAGAGGCTGATACACCAAGAGGGTCCCAACACAGCCGCATGCCCATGAAAAAAGAAAGGGTATTATCGACAATTTTTCATCCTCATTAAATGCTTGTGATTTTAAAGATCTTGTAGATCAGGTGAACATATTGCCTCGGGTAGCCTTGCTATATGGGAGTCCATCAAATATGGCTATACACAAAAAGGCCCAAAGCTCACTTAACCTAATTTATCTCTATCAGAGCCCAATTAGGCAGTCTTTAGGGGTCGAGCTAGTTGATTCAGAGGAGGTAGTGGTCCTATCCCAACTAGATTTCACCTAAGGTACGATCCAGTCGGGAAAGGTTACAAGGGCGAGAGAAAACCTGAGCCTTCACTATGGGGAAGAACAAATATCGAACGATGAGGTAACAGTTGATATGGGTAAAGAGCAGGGAGAGCAGGAGTCATCAGAAGGGGAGTCTGTTGTCCAAGAGGTGAATGTTGATACAATCGAGCAAATTGAAGGAGACATGATCGAATATGATCAGCTGGAGGACATGGAGATGCTGGAGATTGACAGGCGGAACGGGAGGCCTAAAGAGATTAACCAACAAGAGACTGAATGTAGAAATATTTCCGAGTATATCAGTGAGATAGATGATGACCTTATCCGAGCTGTTTGAGCCACACAATGAGGCTAATGTACAAACCCCAGGCATAGTCGATCCATAGTTGGGGACTAGAGAAAATGATGAAGCGAATCAAGCCTAGAGGATGGAAACCAATGCGGGATATAATACTTGAGAAGGTGAGCAACCACAAAGGGAGGAGACAAGTATAACAGAGAGAGTAGCACAAATAAATCATCAAATGTTACAAGCATGTGGGCTCACAATTAGAAGTAGAATTACGAGAAACAGTTTTGAGAGGGAAATGTGGAGACTATCCTTTAGTGTGAATTACAATGCTCAAGACAAGAGGAAGAATGTGGTTCACCAATGAAGATTGTCTCATGGAATGTTAGGGGACTAGGGGCGAAAGGCAAAAGGGGAGTGATCAAAGATGCAATACTTAAATCCAATCCAGACATAGTACTAATATAGGAGACGAAAATGGAGGCGATGGATAGAGGCATGGTGGCGAGTATTTGGGGAAGGCGATATAAACAATGGGTGATTCTGCCATCTGCATGCGTGAAATGAGAAATTTTAGTCATTTGGGGCGTGAGGAGAGTGAAAGTTATCAACAGTTTGTTGGGGATGTTCTCAGTGTCAATACAAGTTGAGGAGAAACATGGATATAGCTTGTGGCTTTAGGCGCTTTATGGACCCTCAACACCAAGGAACAAGAATGAATTATGGAGGGAGGTGGGGGATTTGTACGAGTTGTGTGCTCCAAACCAGATTGCAGCAGAGGATTTCAATGTCGTGAGATTCTAGGGGGAGAAGATGAATAGCGCCCGGGTTACCTCAAGTATGACTGCATTCGATGCACTTATCAAAGAGCTCACACTAATTGATCAACCATTACTTAACGGATAATTTACCTAGATAAACATGAGAGACTAGCCCGTATGTGCATGACTGGACTGATATCTTTTCACAAAAGAATGAGGGGATGTGTTTAATAATGCTAGGCAATCGGTGGGAGTGAGGACTACGTCTAATCATACACCCATACATATGGAAACTGGACCAATTAAGTGGGGACCTAAGCCCTTCAAATTTTAGAACATGTGACTTCGACATCATTTGCTTAGAACAAATTTACACAACTGGTAGCAAGAGTGTACAAGCAACGGGGGAGCATGGTATATGGTGATGGATAAACTTCAACAACTGAAATCGAAGATCAAAGAGTGGAATAAGAATGTGTTTGGGAAAATACAAACACGAATAATAGAAATGATAAGAGCAATTAAGGCATTGGATAGGGAAGGGGAAATGGGCTTGTGGACTCAACAGATGAAACAATCCAGAGAAATATACAAAAAAGAATTTTAAGAGCTGCTGATGTACGAGAGATGAATGCTCCATTTAACAACTAAATCAAAGTGGATTAGAGAGGGGAATACTAACACTGCATACTATCACAAAATACTAAGCAGCCGAACAAGCAAAAACTTCATTGATAGATTACAGAATGAAGATGACAGCTACAGTGAGGACCATGAACAAATTGTACAACATATTATAGAGTTTTTTACAAAGCTCAATATGGAGGAAAACAAGGAGGAGTGGATAGTAGATGGGGCTCTAATAACAACTGAAGAGGCAAATAGGCTTGAACAACCATTTACGGAAGAAGAGATATGGGCTGCAGTATGTGATAGAAATGGGGATAAGGCAAAAAGAGAAGATGGGTTCACGATGGAGGCAATGAAAGTGGGATGGGGGATATGGAAGAATGATATAACAAACGTCATGAAGGAATTCTACAGGAATTGGAAGTTTAGTTCGAGAATAAATCGAACCAATGTATGCATAATTCCAAAGAATCAGCAAGCCTGCAGGATTACTAAATATAGACCAATAAGTTTGGTGACTAGCATGTATAAGATCATATCAAAAGTTCTCACCATACGCCTGCGTGGAGTACTGGATAATACTATTGCAGTGGAGCAAACAGCCTTCGTCCCAAAGAGGCAAATGCTGGATCTTGCCTTAATAGCTAATGAAGTTGTTGAGAAAACACGGGTGAAAAAAAAAACAAGGGATGGTGTTGAAGCTGGACTTTGCAAAGGCCTACGACCATGTAAGTTGGAGATTTCTTGATTTTGTCCTTGAAAAAAAAGGCTTTGGTACTTCATGGAGAAGATGGATAGCAGAGTGTTTAAGCTCGATCAGATACTTTATTATCATCAATGGCAGACCATATGGGGACATCAAAGCCGAAAGGGGTTTACGACAAGGAGATCCCATTTCTCCATCTTTGTTTATCATGGTGGCTGACGTGTTGGGAAGAATGATGGATATTGCTAAACAAAGAAGAGTGGTTGAAGGTTCAACCATAAGCAGAGGAGGATTAAAAGTTAGTCATTCACAATTTGCGAATGATTGACTATTATTTGTGAATGGAGAAAATAATGTAGGGTATAAAATGTTCTATATAATGGAGGCTTTATGCATACTATCAGGGCTCAAAGTTGATAAAAACAAGTATTATTTAGCAGGTATAAAAAAGGAGGAGAATGTTGTTCAAAATCTAGCAACTGGCATGGGCATCTCAACCACTAGTTGGCCAATGAAGTACCTTGGATTGTCGTTAGGGGCTTCTCTACGTAATAAGGAGTTCAGGGAATCGATAATGTGTAAGATTGGCCTATTTATAGAAAGCTAGAAAGGGGGTTGGTTATCAAGGGGAGGGAGACTCACTATGTTAAGTTCGGTGTTATCAGCTCTACCAAATTTCTATCTCTCGCTGTTTCAGATCCCATTGGGGGTTGTCAAAAGGATCGAAAAAATGATGAAAGCCTTCCTATGAAGTCAAATGGGGGACAAAGAATCGAATCACCTAGTCTCTTAAAAAAAGTAAGCCAAGGAAAAGAAGTAGGAGAACTGTGGGTTGGAGACCTTATCAACACAAACAAGGCTCTTATAATGGAGTGGATATGGAGGTTCCAACATGAAACGACTGCTTTATGGGCACAAGTAATTCGGAGCAAGTAAGGGATGGATAAAAACAATTAGGATACATGAGAGGGGAATAAAGGGAGCTCTCAAAATCCATGGCGATTTTTGATGAGTTGTCATTCTGAATTCATGAGGGGTATCTGGGTGCAAATAGGAGATGGCAAACACATTATGTTTTGGTAGGATCCATGGCTAGCCAATAGCAGGTTAGCTAAGGAGTTTCTTGCTCTTTTTGCCTAAACTACTACACGAGATCTTCTAGTATCGGAAGCATTTACTAATCAAAAAATTGAAGGAGAAGGCGGCTGGTTCTTGAATCTAAGAAGGCGTTGAACAACCCAAGAGGAAGAGTAAGCTAATTTACTAGGGGACAAACTACAAGGGATAAATCCGTTAAGGGTTTGGAGGGGCAATGACAACGATACATTTACGGTGAAGGATGCAAAGATCCTAATGAAAGAAGGACAAGGAACAAATAGGTGTAGAGCATACAGGACAATATGAGAAGCTTGCAGTCCCCCAAGTTCAAATTTCTAACTTTGTCGATATGGAGTAAAGGCATCAACACCATGAACAATCTACAAAGAAGAAGGCCGAATTAGACCTGTTTGCCATCTAAATGTTCATTCTACTATAGGGACTGTGAAACACAAGATCACTAATTCTTAAGGTGTCCGTTTATACAGAGGATATGAGGGGAAATATGGAGAGAGATTGGGATTACGGGAATGCATGTTACAAAGGTTAGCAAGTACTAGCGGAAGAAGCGACACTAAACAATGGTGTAAAATGGAGGTTGCTATGGCGAGCAGGAGCTCAAGCAATTCTATGGGAGATATGGGAGGAAAGAAATCAAAGTATTTTTGGTGATCCGCCGGGAACATGGGATGAGGTGTGGTTGAAAGCGAGAAACAAGGCTGGGGGATGGATTCGGGTGACACCAGAAGCAAAGAAATGGGGTAGGACTGGACTGGACTCAAGTTGGGCTCCTCTATTGGGAGGGTAGAAGGAATTGTTTTTAGGGATATGCCTCTAAGGGTGCTTACCTGGTTGTAATTTTCTTTCCCATTTTTGTTATCCCAGTAAAAGAGCACGGGTTCAACCTAGTTGATTCGGTGCAAGTACAACACTATCTCAAAAGGAGTTTTCCATATTGACTCGTCTGATGTATGGGGGAACAGAGGTAGTTTTTTAGGGATGAAGTGTTTTTCCCCTACTACACTGGTAGAGGTTTTTTCGACTTTATTTTGAGGGAAACACATTGTTTCCCGCCTGTACATGTACTAGTGTACATATTTTGGCTATATTGAAATAAAGTCTTGTTCCTATCAAAAAAATATTCTTGAACTGTATGGAGTCCATAAATTTCTTCCAGATAAGAAATGACTAAGGGCACATAGTAGGTGATTAAGCTCTTCAGTTACTTCGCCGTACAACTCCCAGCTCCTGTCGATGCACATATGTCTACGATGTCGTACGTCATTAGTGATTAGGGCGTTGTGAAGAGGAATGATCGTACTATTTCTTGAATTACAGTCTTCCATACCAAAGCCGACTCAGGCTTTGACTTCAATTAGATTCTTAAGTTGTAAAAGCATATGCGGAGGAGATGGAAATTGCTCTCATCTTGGAGTTGGCGCCAGAATATCGAATCTGCATCTGCACTATAGGGGTCAGGGGAAGGAATTGCTACAATGCATATGATAACACATGCAGGAAGACAAAAATAAAAATCAGCCTATAACCAATCACCAGTTTGAGATACATACCTACTCAGGGTGTTTTCTCTCCTATCAACCGATATTGGGCATGTAGCAAGATAAATGAGGGGTAGGTCCAATGCAGTCCATTTGTCCTGTCAAAATCCTATCCCGTTGCCATTACTAAAAGCCTAGTGGATGCATGAAAACACATTCCCCCATACAATACAAATACTACACCAAGCATGTGAACAATTACCTGCACTAAGAGATTGAGGAAATGTGTTAGGAAGTAAAGAGTACTTAGCTCACCAGAGTTTAACCAATAAGGCATTTTGTTTAGAGAGTAATTCCCAACCAAGCTTCATCATGAAGGCTATTTTCATTCCTCGGGTTTCCCGAATCCTAAGTCCACCATTCGTTTTGGGTTGACAAAATTGGTCCTAAGCAATCAAACTAGGTTTCCATGAAATAGATATGGAACCACAAATGAAACCAGTAAAATTTTTATCAATATCAAGGAAAACTCCTTTCGATAGAAAATAACTTTGCGTAATGTCAAAGGGTATCGAGGCCAGAGTGGACTTGAAGAGGAATGTCCGATCGGTAATAGAGATTGGGGAGGAGTTCCATTTCTAGGCTCATATCTGGACCTTTTCATTCGTCTTACTAAATGTTGATTTTACAACCCAACCATTAAGGAAAGGAACACCAAGATATCTTCCAAAGTTACTTGTAATTGGAATGTTTAGTCTTCTCGTAATGATATTGTAGAGTTATACGAGAGTTTGTTTATGTAGTTGTTTATGTTAATTGATGTGTATGTATTGAATCATATACTTTGGTGTAATGTACTACAAGTTCATATTAGTTTGTTCTAGGCGATTGTAACTAGGGGGTAATGTACACCATGTGAGTTTGTATATAAGTAATACAATGTAATTTTGAGATACAGATTGAATAAGAAAGTTTGACAGTTCTTCAGTTTTTCATTGTTTCATCGTGTTCAATGAGCACTGTTGCATTGATCAGTTTGATCTTTATTGATCACTGATCTGCTGTTGATTCTGAGTTTGTTCATGGTATCAAAGCAGGTTCTACAGTTCTTGATTTGTGTTGTTTTTTTTTGGTTGAATTGACTGTCTGAACATGGCATCTGTTCATGGTTCTGTAAGTTCTTCAATTCGAAATGGAGCAGGGAGAGTTCCTGAAACAGGTGATCTTGGAGTTGAGAGTCCTTACCTTCTTCAAGGATCTGATCATCCTGGTATGGTACTTGTCTCTAATTCTCTTCTTGGTTCAAATTACTTGTCTTGGAGTCGAGCTATGATGATTGCATTGGGTGCAAAAACGAAGATTGGTTTCATCGATGGTAGATGTTTAAAACCAGAATCTACTGATCCTAATCTTGATCGATGGATCAAGGTGGATTATATGGTCACTTCTTGGATCTTGAATTCTATTTCAAAGGATATTGTTGAAGCTTTCCTTTATACAACCTCTTCTTTTGATCTATGGAATGAATTAAAAGAAAGGTTTGGGGAATGTAATGGTCCTCTCTTGTACCAATTGAAACGAGATATTGCTTCTATAAGTCAAGGAGATCTATCACTTTCACAATACTATACCAAACTTAAGAAACTTTGGGATGAACCGAGTTGTTTAGCTCCTTTACACATGTGTGAATGTGGAGCATCGTGAAGAATGATAGGCTGTTACGGAGTCTAATGATAGGGTCGATGCGAGTTTTTGATGGATTGAATGATATGTATGATCATATTCGTAATCAAATATTGGTAATGGATCCATTACCAAGTATAAACAAAGCCTACTCTATGGTTCTTAGAGTTGAAAAACAAAAGGAGGTACATGTTAGCTATTCACCATGATAGATACAGACCATGATGATGAAAACCACCAAGATAAATTCAGGTTCATCTGGTTTAGCAAATGTTCATAGGTTTGCTGGAAAAGGAAATCAAAGGAAATTTGTCAATAAAGATGATCTGTTTTGTGATCATTGTAAGACAAAAAGGCACACAAAAGAAACTTGTTTCAAACTTCATGGATTTCCAGATTGGTACAAAAAAGACCTTGACAAGAAGCAGATGTCCAATAATTCAAAGTCTTTTGTGAATTTGATGGAATCACCTCTGGACATACAAGATGCAGGATCACCTCAGTTTGAAGATTTTCAGTCTAATATAGCAGCAATGATACAGCAGGGGATTGAGAATTTCATGAAAGGAAAGTCTGTTTCAGAGGCAGGAGCTTCTACTCATGTGAATTCAGCTGTATCTGATTTTACAGGTAGCTCATATAAAAGATTTTCCAGTTCTTGTTCCTCTTTTAATTCAGATGCTTGGATTGTGGATAGTGGAGCAACGAATCATATGTGCACTAGCTATGATTTACTTGCTAATGTCACTGTTTTAACTAAACCTGTTATGGTTTGTTTACCTGATGGACATACTTAAAGAGGTGAATTGCATTGGAGATGTGAAGCTGAGTTCAGACTTAGTTCTTTCTTCCTGTTTACATATAAACTCATTCAAGTATAATCTTTTGTCAGTTAGTAAGTTACTCTCATCTACTAAACCGACAATTGAGTTTTATCCATCGTTTTGTGCTATACGTAACATTGAGAGTTCTCAAGTTCTAGGCTGTGGGAAGGATGGTTGGAGGACTATACATCTTTGGATTCAAGTTCTTTTCATAAGGATGTCATTGCTTCATTTGTATCACCTTCGAAATTATCATTAGCCTACCTTTGTAATAATGCTACTTGATAATTTTTCATGGCATTGTCGATTGGGGCATCCTTATGTTCATGTGACAAGACAACTTGATATGTTACTTAACAAATCATTCAAGTGTAAAACATACTGAACCTTGTGATGTTTGTCAGATGTCCAAACAATGCAGATTGGTTTTTCCAGTGAGTTCTATTCAAACATCTAGTCCTTTTCAGTTGTTACATATGGATATCTGGGGACCATATAAGCAGCCTTCTATTCAAGGAGCTCATTATTTTTTGACTATTGTGGATGATTTTAGTCGATTCACATGGACTTTTTTGATGAAACATAAGTCCTTGACAGGCAACATCATCAAACAGTTTATAGTTTTCATTCAAACTCATTTCAAGGTTTCAGTTCAAACCATTAGGACTGATAATGGGACTGAGTTTTGTAATAAAGATTGTCATGCTTTGTTTTCTGGTTTGGGAATTGTTCATCAAAGATCAACACCATATACACCTCAGCAAAATGGTGTTGTTGAAAGAAAGCATAGACATTTACTGCAAGTTACAAGAGCCTTGATTTTTCAGTCTAATTTGTCCACAAAATTTTGGGGAGATCTTTTCTTCTTGCGCACATACATCATTAACAGTTACCTACTCAGTTACTGAAGTGGAAGTCTCCTTATTGTCTTTTATTTGGAAGAATACCAAATTATTCTTCTTTAAAGACTTTTGGTTGTTTGTGCTTTGCTACAAATGTTTCACCAAGCAAATCCAAGTTGGATTCACGAGCTATTAAATGTATCTTCATTGGTTATTCTCCTGGACAAAAGGCTTATAGGCGTATAACATGGCCACACATACATGTTTTGTTTCAAGAGATGTGATTTTCTTTGAAAAACAGTTTCCTTTTCATAAAGATACTTGCAAGTTCAAGGTGTCTGTGCCTATTCCTTATGGAGATAATTCGATTATTTGAGAGACATTCCAACTCCTAATGCTCCTACATCACCATTGTTGTACCTCCTTCTCAAGATTTACCTATTAATGAAACATGTTTTGATGTCCCTGAAGCTTTGTCTCTTACATGTACCTACTAATGATGCATTAGTACCTCATACTAATGATGATTTACATGAAGATGTCTGCCTCATACTTTTTGTTGTTACTAGGAAAAGTACTCGTGCGGTTCATAAGCCTCTTTGGTGAATGATTTTGTTCTAAACAATGTAGAGACATCTGTTTTGCCTTCTACACCAATTCCTCTATCTCTTGGTAACCCTCCTACATTTCCTTTTATACATTCTCCAAACATCACTTGCTAGCTACAAATGCTTCCTAGTTTCTTGTTTCAAATATAAAGGAGCCTACCGGTTATATTCAAGCTCGATGATCTGTTTGGATTGAAGCAATGAACAAAGAGTTACGAGGCTTTGGAAACTAATGGAACTTGGAGTCTTACTACTCTACCACCTGGTAAAAAAGCCATTGGTTCTAAGTGGATCTACAAGGTTAAACTTCATCTGATGGTTCCTTGGATAGGTGTAAGGCTCGTTTGGTTGCAAAAGGTTTTAATCAAATTGAAGGTGTTGATTATCTTGATTCCTTCTCTCCAGGTTGCCAAGAATGTCACTTTGTTAGAATTGTATTGTCTTTAGCAAACTCGAGATTGGCCCTTACATCAATTGGATGTTAACAATGCCTTCTTACATGGTTATATAGATGAAGATGTTTACATGAAGCCACACGATGGTTATAGTTTGGCTTCACCTAATCAAGTCTGCAAACTTCATAGATCTCTGTATGGTTTAAAGCGAGCCTCTCGACAATGGAATCATGAGCTTACAACTAAACTTCAATCTTTTGGTTTTAGTCAATCTGCTCATGATCCTGCTTGTTTACTTACAACAATGATGGTCAATTTTTGGTCTTGTTGGTTTATGTTGATGATGTTCTTCTCACTTTGGTACTTCACTTGAGTTAATTGATCAAGTGAAGACATTTTTACATACATTGTTTACCATTAAGGATCTTGGTCAAGCTCGTTATTTCCTGGGTTTGGAATTGGTTCGATCTTCTTCGGTCTTTATGTTCATCAACGCAAGTATGTTCTTGATCTACTTAATGATCTTTGGTCTTCTCATGGCTAAACCAAACCGCTACTCCACTCCCTCGTGATTGCAAGTTTACTTGATCTGATTCACCTTTGTTAATTGAAGTTGATAGATATAGAAGACTCATTGGTCGTCTTCTTTACCTGGATTCACTCGACTGATATTACTTATGCCACACAACAATTAAGTCGGTATGTTCAAGCCCCTACGAGCAACATTGGTGCAGTGCTCTTCATGTTTTAAGATACCTTAAGGTACTCCTTCTCAGGGTCTGTTCTTCCCTGTTCAGCAGGATCTCTCTGTGGTTGCTTATTGTGATTCAGATTGGGCTGCTTGTCCTCTTTCTCGGAAATCTATCACTGGCTATTGTGTGTTCATGGGATCCTCTTTGGTTTCTTGGAAAACTAAGAAACAAGCTACTGTGTCCAAGTCCTCTGCTGAGGCTGAATATCGCAGTTTGTCTTCCACAGTTTGTGAGCTATTGTGGATTTCATATATCCTTAAGGACTTACATATTCCTACTTCTCTTCCAATACCTCTTTGGTGTGATAATCAAGCTGCAATACATCTATCTGCTAATCCTGTTTTTCATGAACGTACTAAGCATTTGGAAATTGATTGTCACTTGGTTAGACATCAGTTCAAGTGTGGATTTGTTCTTCCTCAGTACATTCCTACTCGGTTACAGTTGGTGACTTTGTTTACCAAATCTTTACCGGCTCCTTTGTTTTCTCGATTTATTGTCCAAGATGGGTCTATGTGATTGACATAGACTTCCATCTTGAGAGGATGTAGAGTTATACGGAGAAATTTTATGTAGTTTGTTTATGTTAATTGATGTGTATGTATTGAATCATATACTTTGGTGTAATGTACTACAAGTTCATATTAGTTTGTTCGGCGATTGTAACTAGGGGGTACAATGTACACCATGTGAGTTTGTATATAAGTAATACAATGTAATTTTGAGATACAGATTGAATAAGAAAGTTTGACAGTTCTTCTGTTTTTCATTGTTTCATCGTGTTCAATGAGCACTGTTGCATTGATCAGTTTGATCTTTATTGATCACTGATCTGCTTTTTGATTCGAGTTTGTTCGGATATCAACCCAAAGCTCAACATTGGGAAACATAGATATTTGACATTTTTCGAAACTAATCATGTACTCGGAATGGTCACAAAAGCCTTGACGCATATCAAATACAATTATAGCTTGGACTTATGAGGCCTTAGTGAAAGAATAAGATCATCCATAAAGAACAAATGGGATATGCATACATCATTTTCCAAATAATAGTGTACACCAAAGTCCTCTGTCTATAACATAGCTGATAGCCTGAGAAAGCCTTTCTATACATAATATGAAAAATATATGGCAAAATTGAATCTCCTTACCGCATACCCCAGGTAGGAGAGAACGATTTGGAAACTTCTCCTTCCCATAATATCTTGAAGGAGCATGTTAATAGACTGCTCTGGATGATCCGAGCTAAATTCTTCAGAATTTTAGCATCGGTGAGGGTATCGGCAATGAAACTCCAGCTTAAATGATCATTTACTTTCCAAGGTCGAGTTTTATAGCCATCCATCCCTTTTTGCCCCACAGGTTGCTTATTGAGTGAAGAAGTTCCTGTGCAATTAATATATTATCAGTGATATTCCTTCCTTCCACAAAACTAGTCCGATCCAAGTGAACTAGGTGTGACATCACCATTTTGAGTCTATTCACCACGAGTTTAAGGATCAACTTGTAGCTTGCATTACAGAGGCTAATAGGTCGAAAATAATGCATATTTACGGCTTCTTTTACTTATGGGTAAGAGTGACCAGAGACCTATTAATTCCATTTTTGAGTCTTCCACCACCAAAGTAGTTGAGGGTTTATATATAAATATAAAAATAATAAAAACAAAATCGAACTTATTTGAAACGTTCAATAGAATGTTTATAATTTATGTTATTAAACCTCTCAAATCTTTCTTTCGCTCAATAATTTCTTAACGTCCGATTCTCGACCAGCCTCTTTTCTGAAAAATGTACAGCATCGCGAGACGGTCAGTTCATGCTAAGTGTTTGTGGTGGAAATGAGTTATTCGACCAGGAATTTGGTAAATACTCAATTCAGGGCATTCTCCACAAATTCAATTAGAATCCTCATGATTTATTTTCATTTGCAAGGTTTTAATGGAAATTGTTAGAAATCATTGTGAATTGAATGTTAGGTTGATTCGGATCAATTTGGAATAACCCATCGACGTGGGTTTTGGTTTGATGAATTGAACTATTGCGATTCAGTTGAGAACTATTTTAGAAATGTTTTAATAGTTTATATAGATTTACATTTGGTTTCTGCATGAATTAATTATTGGTTTTGATCCAATTTGATTCCACGTCTGTGAAAATATTTTGATATTGGTATCAAGTGGTTTCGTGGTGGTTGTGGTCGATTTTTGAGGATTTAAATGTGAAAATATATTTTAGAAGTTTTTCAGTTCAAAATAAATAAAGTTTGCCTAGTTGACAGGCCGTAATGGAAAATTCATAACTTCTCTGTTAGTGACCCAATTTGAGTGTTCTTAGAGTATATCGAAGTAGAACATGAGTAATACAAGTTCTTTTTTAAGTAATCTTGACAAATATTAAAATTTTCAAGGTTAAAAAGGTACCCCAAGTTGGCTAGTTGAAAGGAGCTTAAATAGTTATATAAATTAATATTATTAGAAACTGTTTTCAAGCGTATTTTCGCCGTGGTTCTCATTAGGTTTCCTGATTTGGTGCCACTTGAAGCTTGACCAACAATATAATTGGGTATGTAGGGAAGCTATTAGAACCATTTTCAAGGTGATCTGACACTTCAACAACCTCGGAAATTTTGCTCAAAATTGGTTGGTTGTAAGTAAACTTTACAGTGGTCTTTACTATTTATGGAATTTATATTTGTACCTGTATTTTTGTTTAGTTTGCATTGCATTTTTCATCATTCTTTGTCATGCATACATGGCATCTGGATAAAGTTGCCCCTACTTTGATCGTAAGAGTGTGAGGTGCTCCACTCTAGAATAGACGTACTACAGGCATCAAAGGCGGGTAATGTCAACTTCGAGTTAGCATGCATTGAACTCATAGGACTGTTCTAAGTTCATCGTGAGTGGGCCCAATTGTTGTGATCTTAGAACAAGAAATAAGGGATCCACACTAGTAACATGTCTCCATGTATTTACACTAATATTTGCAAGAGTGTAGAAAAATGTAGGAGTTTACTTAATTGACATCTTCAAATTGTTTTTGATGATGTCAGGTTCTTTGTGAAGACCAACCAAAATGGAAAAAACTCAAAGATCTTTGGTGAATGTGTTAAGTTTAAAAGTTTAATTCTCTTGTTGTAATAACTTTCTATATATTGTTTTAGGCTTTATGGTAAGTATAGGTCGTGAAATACTTTTGAATAGGTTAGGGGAGTCTCCTAAATTAGTTTGAAGTAAGTTAAGAGGTTTATGGTTCAATTTTTATTTATTTTGGGATTATAAAGTTGTAATTAAGGTGTAGAAGACTTTATGTTAGTATTTAATGTTTGAATTTGATATATATTTTGAACTGCAGGGAGTTGTGAATCCATTTAGATCTATCCCCATTTCTACTATCTATTAGGTGAAAGTTTTTTGGCATGCCATTTTTAGGGGAAGTGCTGCCAATTTTTTCTTAAAAAAAAACAAAGGATAATTTGTATTATTTCCTAATTTACTCTAATTTAGTAAAACAAGTATTAAGTTTCGTTGAGGATATTAATTTAGTTTTGGAGCTTTAAAAATAATTAAAATTAAAAGTATTTTGTGGCATATAGTTAGTTGTATTGTTTAAGTGCCTAATTAGAGTAATTAGGCTATGTTAAGAGTTAGTGAGATAGGTCCTGACAGAGTTGGTATTAGATCATAGGTTTGTCACAATTGAGGAAAATGTTGGATGGGAACCAAAGAGTGATTGAACACAATTAGTTGGGAAGTGACTGTCAGTGGGGATACTTTACTATTGACGAGTTAGAACATGAATAGATAGTTAAAAAAGAGTAGACATATGAGATGATAAATGACCATGATTGGATGTGAATTAGACTCGGGACATCTAAATACACAAGGAAATGTTGTAAGTGCTTTGATACCAATATAATTGAGGGAAATTGTCAGATATAAAACCAATAAGAAATTGGTTGGAAGTCTAAATGACTCATGAATGCAAGTACTTGATATTGACTCTTTCAAAAGTAAATGTTTCAAACTAAAATAATTTTGAAACGCTTAGGAAAGCGCCAAAATAGACTTAAATAAAGTCTCAAACGATTAAGAATAGTTTAGAAAACATAAAATGAAATCGAGACTTTTGGGAAGCACAATATGTGGAATATCGAGGTTTTAGAATGAATTTAGTACCGGTTGAATGGGTGACTAGGGAAGACCTATTCTATGAGGTATTGGTTGAGTTCATAACCAATTAAAGAGTTGCTTCCGAAAATAGAAACTGATTACATAAATTGAGTTTGGACTGGAAAAATCACAACGAAATTGTGATAGGATTAGTTAAATTGTCTAAGTCGGTTTCTATGAAAATATAAATATTTTGAAGTTAAGTATTGTCTCCTTTTCAAAATAAAACACAAAGTGGAATATGGAATAGAACCATGATTTAAAACAATCCAATGACTTCTGAAAATAAGTACTGAATGTCTTAAATTTTTTATTACTTAAGTAACTTATTCATAAGTGATGTTGAGTGTAATGCTTTTATGAACCAAACAAAGTAACGGTAAAATGAATGGAAATATAAAATTTAGAAGTAATCTTTATTAACACCAGATTAAGTGTTGTTAGAAAACAAAGATTAAAGAAATTTTTAACTTGAAAATGAAAGGTGTAATGATAAGATCAATGTGTTAGAAGTTGAGATTTGAGGAAAATAGTATGAAAATAGCTATGATTAGCTATTATATAAAACACAAATAGTTGTGTTTTGAGATTTAAAGTACCTAATAGTCACTTCTAACCAAATTAAGTTATGATGCCTATCTTTATGACTTAAAATGTAATAAAGGAAGAGATTGATGTATTGATGGAATATCCATAAGTGATTGGTCTAGGAAGTCAGTAAGAACTCCTATACAACAAGAATTTCCATTTATAGGACTTAAAGGATTTAAACGGTATTCTTTAAGAGTCTAATTGGAAGTCAAGTTAATAAGAGTTTGGAAATTCAATTTTTTCTATCTCTTCAAAAGAACAATAACTAATAGGTGATTTCGTAAAAATGGAATTGATGAACAGTAAGATACTTTTATATCTTACATAATCTCTTAAAATGTACCAATTTCTTTTTGAGAAAAAGAAAAGTTGAGAAATATGAGACAAATGGAAACAACTTAAGACAATAACAAACATTAAAACTGTGTAGTTTGCAAACTTTCTCTATTTCAAACAAAGATTAGTTAAGAAATACTTCGATTCATTGAATGATAATAAGAAGTTGCACCGTCCTTAGCTATAATTTTGAAAAATGAAGAGATGAAACATATTGCTTTTCTAAGTTAAGGTAAAGAGGCTATAAGTGGTCTAAGTGTTGAAAGGAGGTGTCATAAGTTTGTAAAGAGACAAGAACAAGATCAATGTGAGAATAGCTAACATTGAAAAAAAAATGAACAAAATAGACTCTGTGTATGTAATGAAATAAGACGTTGAGATGACTTGTAACTACTGGAAGTGACATGAACGGACTCCTTTAGTCAAGATAAGGCACGGGAGTAGTTGTGCATGACTAAAATTCTAAGTAACTCCGTATCATATTTATGATTCATTCACAGAGTAAAAAATTGGTGTGATGACACTTGTCTTTAAATAATCGAAGGAATAGATAATAGTCGAGATAAAAGAGTTTGTAATGTTTCGTTGGAGATAATTGGAAGCTGATGTTTAAGCAACTAAATAGTCAAAAAATTATCACATACGCATGAAAAAAGGAAATTTTAGGTCAACTAGTCCCAATCAAATTAGGATTTCAAACTATAAGTTTAATGAAACTTAATATATTTTCACAAGTATCTTACAAGGAAGCAAACTCGAAAAGTTGAAAATGTTGAACCAAACTAATATACAACTAATGTTAGTGAATATGTTGTATATTGCTTCAAATGTTGTGTTACACCACGAAATCTGTTAGTGGTGAAGATTTAATCACTGGGTTATTATAAATTAAAGTTGATGTAATATGCCTTTACGGACGATGAAGATACAAATAAAAAATTGAAAGAGACACACAACTGACAGCTTAGTTAGTAAGTATTATCCATATTGATTTAAAATACTAAATAAAGTACAGTGTATCTTCCTAAGATATGTTTGAAGAATTCAATATTCTTCCACTGTAAACTAAGAAAAGTCAAAAGTATGTATTTAGTAGAGATGGAAAAGAGATGACATATTTTTAAACTTGTACGTGATACAAGTTAAAAGTTATACTATGAGAGTATCATCAAGGAATATGTTGATCTCTATTAAAATGCATATATCTACCGAAGTTAAGATAACTATCTCTATTCAAGTAATGAAAGAAGTCTAATGAACATTAATGATTGAGATGGGAAATCTCAGTCATTGGAGAAATAGTGAAAAACAGAGTAGTTATCAAGATAATCTTAAATATATTGAAAGTTAAGTGAATAAGATAAGGTTGTTGATGAACTCATGAATAGAAAATGGTTTGGTGAAGTTAGAAAAGTTGTTAATTTTCTAACCAGTCAAACAAAATTTTAAGTGAATGGGTTAACGAGTTGGAATTGGTAATTATTTTCTTGTTCACAAATCTAAATGATATTGTGAGTAGACATTTAGAGAATGAATGAGAGTTGCAAGAGGTGTCAAGTTATATTTTCTGATTGGATTGAACTTTGAGATCTCTTGTCATGGGATGACAGATGTAATTAGAGATCTATAGTAATGGGATGATTTATGTAATTCTAGGTTTCCGTTGAGAAACACTGGAATGGTGATGGACCCGATAGACACGCAATGCTCAAATATTATTTTCATTACTATATAGTAGGCAATAGGTACATGCTATACACGTGAGGCACAATCGTAATGTTGATTTGCGAAGCCAGAACCTCAAATTGGAGACAACACACTAATTTGATTGCACACAATACAAAAATCGACCCGAATTGCAATGGAAATTAGTGATGGTTTTAATCAACCATGAGTTAACAATCCTTTAGTTTTTTCTTAATTTTTGAAAACTCATCCAGTAGTATCATACTGAAACCTTAAAGAATTGCAGATCTTCAATTATACAATCCAATAGTGTAAAATTCTGCTAAAAAACGTAGAAATATATTAATAGTAATGAAATTGCATCCATATATTAGTTCTCAAGAGGAGTGAAAGTACAATCCTTAAAAAAATATAGTATATATGATCTTAAATGCAGTGCGTGCTAGTTCAAGGTACGTTTCAAAGAGAACACATCCTATGTTTTCTATTTCATCAATTGCAACGATTCACTATTCTTCTTGCACATGACTTGCGTTTCTATCCTGATCACTCTCTTTGTCTTGGTCTTTTTCATTAGCACCAATTTCTCTTTGTCTTGGTCTTCTTTATCAACACCAATTTCTCCTAAACCTCTTATCATGATCTATATTTACTTGATAAGTGTCAAGATCAAAGAGAATTAACATTAAGTAGGTTCTGTATGAAAAGAAACATTAAGTAGGTTTCCATACCAACCAAAAAATGGCATAAAAAAACATGTTATGTATAAGACTATATACATAGTACCTTTTTGTACAGATTAATAGTAACATTAATTTAGTGGTTTAGATCTGTTTATAGGGATCCTAATATCAACACATCAACCCCGTTTAATTCTTTTTTGTTTGATGCTATTTCTTTGATGATATTTGCCATATTTTAATTCTTCTTCACTACTTCCTGCAGCCTCTTGGATTTCAAGCTATGGCATAGCCACCCCTTGATATAGTAGTGGTGGTGGTGACGGCTGGGTAGGGGGTGGAGGCAGGACATTGGTTGATTACAACCAATAACTTAAAAGGCCCTTCAACAATTTGTCGATTACAGTCATATTCACTATTGGTGCCAATCTCTCATGCATATTCCAAATCTTGGTACATCTTGAATTTGCAATGAAAAACACACAGATTAGAAAAAGCCAAATTTAAAGAACATTGTAAATATTGAATCTATTGCAATGTAAATTTTGATCGATTATGTTGAATATATTGCAATTTTTAAGAACTAATCCAATAAAGGTGGAAAGAGATTGGATGGAAAAGAAAATCTAATAGTGAGAGGATTGGGTAGAAAAAAAACAAATAGTGTGAGGAAAATGTTTATACGGCTGTTAAAGGTAGATTGGGCGTGGTAAACTGGACGTAGTAGATCAGAGGAGCATGTAATTATTTGATAAGATAACTTCTCAAACTGAAGCGAAGTGATATACCTAAATAACCAACTACTAACCACTTGGAAATTGTAAATCTTCGCAAATACATGTGATTATTTGATAAGATAACTTCTCAAACTGAAGCGAAGTGATATACCCAAATAACCAACTACTAACCGCTTGGAAATTGTAACTCTTCACAAATAAGAAACTCTCAATCTTATATTATTTCCAAAACTACCCTATAGCATTTTATTTTAACCAATTAGGAAAAACAAATTAGGGGCACTTTCAGAAAGTAGGTGGCCAAAAAGGCTTCATCGTGGCAAGTACCCCAAATTTGTTATTATAAAATAGAAATATTTAGACTGATGATAGTCTAAGAATTGATCAGCTGACGATTCTGATGAAAAAAATGGTTGGTGATGAGAAAGTGAACTGGAATAGGTATACTAGAGTTTGGCGGATAAGGAAAGAATTATCAACGGTTTGTGAAATATTTGTTTAATTAATAATGGAAATTGTTTTATGAAAACCAAAATAGGCTAGCTCTTGCTAAATATTAATGCTTGAATGAGATTCAAGGCAAGAAATGAGTAGTGAAGGAAAGTAAGGTTATTGGATATTCCATAAAGTTGACCGTTTAACTCGTCTAAAATTCACAAAACACCCGGATTCATAGAGAAATTGTTATGAATTTTCATTAAACCAAGAAGATGGAAAAGAAAAGTTGAAATGTTTATGATCACTACCATTAAGTTATTGATTACAATGGAAGTGATTGGGTCCACTATGCTTTCTTCTTAGAAATGGTTTTTGCAAGTTCTGATTAAAAGAGTTGTATATGAAAGATCATATTTTCATATCTCTTTTGGTTCAGTAAACTGTAAATTTAAATTTTAAGGACAAAATTTTTATTAGTTGGAAAGAATTGTGAAACTCGAGAATTTCATAAACTTGATTAGACGTCTAATTAAGTAATTTCAGATTTTAATTGGAGTTTAGGTATCCGAGGAAGGATCCACGCATTATGGACTGAAGATCATAAGGTAAAATGTTACTTTTTCGATAATAAATGCCTAGTATGTGTATCATATGGAATTTTGTCATGAAGTCAGGGTTTGTTGAGGTGTATCCTCAATTTTTCATAATTAAGGTTCTAAATGTGTGTTTGTAGGCGGCAAGTGCAATAGAAATTATTAGTTGCTCAAAAACTAGTAAACAAGTGTTAAGTATTACACAAAGTTCTTGCCTCGGTTTGTGTGTAAGTCAAGATTTGTGGTAGTGTAAGATGACAACGAAATTTTTACACGACTTTGCCTCATGTTGCATGTCAGTTGTCCAAAGTCAATGTTGAAATTATGTTCAAATTGGTGTAAGTTTGGCTAAGTATGGCAACAAAATTGGTTCGTAAATGTTTGGTATGTCGTGGAAAAAGTTAAGACTTTTAGAGTTTTGGTGTGACCAAAACCAGTGTTATGAATATTTTATGGAGTTGTACTATTTCGTCCAGAGGTTGGCCCAATTATGTGAAAAATCGAATAAAAAATGAGCACCGAAAGTTAAAGAACGGCAAAATAAGGATTTCAGAAATTAATAAATAAAAAAAAATTAACCTACTGACGAGCACCTGAGGGTTTACATATAAATATAAAAAAAACAAAAACCAAATTCAAACTCATTTGAAACGTTGAACAAAACGTTTACAATTTATGTTATTAAACCTTTCATATCATTCTTTCGATCTGTGATCTCCTAAAGTATGATTTTCACCTAAGTTCTTTCCGAAAAATTGTAGAGCATTGCGAGACGGTCAATTCAAGCTAAGTTTTTGCGGTATAAACGAGGTATTCGACCTACAATTTGGAAAATACACAATTTAGGACAATTTACGCAATTCAATTATAATTCTCACTATTTTTCAAAATTTTTTTGCTAGGTTTTAATAGAAAGTAGTAGAAATCATTATGAACTGATGTGTTGGGTGGATTTGAATAATTCTGAAATAAATCTTACCGACGTGGGTTAGGGTTTTGATTAATTGAACTAATACGACTCAGTTGATAACCATTTTGGAAATGTTTTAATGGTTGATATTGATTTACATTGGGTTTCTAGATGAATTGATTATTGATTTTGGTCCAATTTGACTTCCATGGGCCGTGAAAATAATTTGATGTTGGATTAAGTTGTTTCATGGTGTTCGTTTCGAGTTCTGAGGATTTGATTGTGAAAATATTGATTTTAAGAAGTTTTTCAATTCAAAATAATTAAAGTTTGCCTTGTTGAGAAGTCATATTGGAAAATCCATAACTTCTCATTTTGTGATCCGATTGAGTGTTCTTAGAGTCTATAGAAAATAGGACATGAGTACTACAAGTTCCTTTTAACTCATCATGACAAATATTAAGGTTTCAAGGTTACAAAGTTACCTCAAGTTGGCTACTTAAAAGCCAGTTAAAACAATTATATAAATTAACATTTTTGGAAGTTGTTATCAAGTGTACTTGGCCGCAGTTCTCATTGGGTTTCGTCATTTGGTTTCATTGAAAACTTGACCTATAAATAATTGGGTATGCAGGGAAGCGATTGGAACCATTTTCAAGGTGATCCAATGTTTCGAGTGCCCCGAGAATTTTGTTCAAAGTTGGTTAGTTGTTAGTAAACCCTACAGTGGCCTTTACTATTAATAAATTGACATTTAAAATAATTGGTATGCGGGAAGCGATTGGAACCATTTTCAAGGTGATCCAATGTTTCGAGTGCCCCGAGAATTTTGTTCAAAGTTGGTTAGTTGTTAGTAAACCCTACAGTGGCCTTTACTATTAATAAAATTTATCGTTGTACCTATATTTGTATTTAGACTGCATTGCATTACGCATTATTCCTAGTCATGCATACATGGCATCCAGATTGAGTTGCCCCTGCTTCAATCGTAAGAGTGTGAGGTGCTCCACTCTAGACTAGACATACTGCAGGCGTCTAAGGCAGGTAATGTCAACTCTGGGGTAGCATGCATTGAACACATATGAATGCTCTAGATTCATCAATAATGGGCCTACTTGTTATAAGCTTAGAACAGGAAATGAGGGATCCACTTTCTTATATAAATTTGTGATTATTTGGAAATGCAATTACATGTTTCCATGCATTCATACTAACATTTACAAGTGTATAGAGTAATGTAGGAGTTTACTTACCTGACATCTTCGAGTTGTTTTTGCTGATTTAAAGTTCTTTGTGAGGACCACACAGAACAAGAAAAACTCAAATATCTTTAGTGAATGTTTTAAGCTTATAATTTTAATTTTCTTGTTGTAATCACTTTATATATGTTGTTTTGGGCTTTAGGGTAAGTATAGGTCGTGAAATACTTTTTAATATGTTATGAGAGTCTCCTATATTTGCTTGAAGGAAGTTAAAAGGTTTATGCTTTGGTTTTGATTTATTTTGGGATTATAAAGTTGTAACTAAGGTATCGGAGAATCTAAGTTAGTATTTTAAGTTTGAATTTGATATAAATTGTAAACTGCGAGGAGTTGTGAGTCCTTTTAAGCCTTTCCCCAATTATGCTATCTATTAGGTGAAAGTTTTTTGGTATGCCATTTTTAGAGGAGGTGCTGTCAAAATTTATATAAAAATACAGAGGATAATCTATACAATTTCCCAATTTGCTCCTATTTAGTGAAATAAGTATCAAGTTTCATTAAGGATATAAATTTAGTTTTGGAGCTTTACTAATGATTAAAATGGAAAGTATTTTGCGGCATTTAGTTAATTATATGGTCTAGGTGCCTAATTAGAGTAATTAGGCTAAGTCAAGACTCAGTGAGACGGGTCCTGACCTAATCCTACCTTTTCTTATATCATTTTCCCAATCTCAACTTCTAACATGTTGATCCCATCACAACACTTTTGTTTTTGAAGCTTGAGATTTATTTTATCTTTGTGTTTGAATAACACATAACTGGTGTTAATAAAGATCATTCATAGCTCAATTGTTCCCATTCATTCAATAAGTACTTTAGTCGACTCATAGAACCATCATACTCAACATTGCTTAAAACTGAGCAACTTGAGTAAGAAAAATAGAAATCACTCAATACTTCTTCTCCGAAGGCACTTGATTGTTTTATAGCATGGTTCTATTCCACATTTAATTTTGTGTTATTTTTTAAAGGAGACAATACTTAGTGAGTCATTTTAACCTCTATGGATACATCGGAACTGGTAATAATGACTTCCCACCCTACCGTCAAAGCTAACTTCCATATGTTTAAAGCACATCTCAAGTTACCGATAACTAGAAATACATAGAGAGAGGGAATGTTGAAGTTCATCTCCCTGGTGGTCAGTAAGAGTAGTTCCTAATTGTTATAGTTGGCTAGTTGTAGTTCTTCCCTTCTGGTCTGTCGATTAATGACAAATATGGCCAAATATAATTAGATGGCTATCTCACAAAGTGTAGTTCTCCTTCAGTTAATAGGTGGAAAATAAATAGTTGCATCTTGAGGTGAACTAACCATTGAGGAAAATGGCTGAATTCCTATAAAGCCTTTCCTGAACAAAGTGAGGTTATCAACCCCTAATTAGAAGCTAATGATAGACTGATACATGACTGTGATAGACAACAACTACACCACTTAGGTCTTCGGGGGCTAACAACCATCCTTTACTTAATAACAACAACGGGAATTCAAATGGCTTTGCTTCTTAAGGAAAAGAATGCAGGGCCGAATAGACTCGTCATTGGAACTAAAACCACCTACACAGTGCTAAGTAAAAACCACCTCGACCGGATCTACTAAATGAATCAAGTTGCCCCTTGCCTTGAAAGAAGTTGCACGCGACCACTAGCGTTCAAAAAATTAGGGGAGTTACTTTGGTTATTGCTCACAGAAACATCAGAACTATGCTATAGTCAAGTCATATGCGTAACTTTATGATCTTCTTTCCTTCTATGAATATTTCAATCAAAGTATTTTATTTTCATTGAAACTGACATAAACAACTTTATTTGATCACCTCACAGTCCCATTATGATTTTCCATTCAAAATTCAATTTGTTTAATCAATTTTTATTTTCGAAATCTTAGTCTCTGTTTTACTTTTCAATGAGACTATTTAAGAAGCAACTCTCGATTGGTTATGAATTCAACCAAAACTTTATAGAATAGGTCTTCCCGAGTTATTAGTTCAACTGGTACTAACCTTATTCTATAACTTAAGATATCCATATCGTGTGCTTCCCCTAAAGTCTCAATTTTATCTTTCATGCTTACCCAAATATTTCGCTTTCATTTTACATTTACCAAATGATTCTTAATTGTTTGAGAAATAATTTAAGTTGGTGCAGACATTTTCTTAAGCGTTTCAAAGTTGTATTAGTTCGATACTTTCAATTTCAAATGAGTCCATGTTCAGGAGTTACGTTCATGAATCACTAAGAATCATTTCTCAACCAATCTCTCATTGGTTTTATCCCCGACAACTTAACTCAGTTATAATTACACCGAACTACTAATAATCATTTGTTGTGAGTGTAGACTTGCAAAGTCTACATCAATTTTTATTTATGCTTATTTTTGTTTCATAAGTCTATTCTCTCTTTTATTATCTATTCTTGACCTCACTCATTTTATCTCACGAGTTAAGTATCAAATAGATAAGGAGAATAAACTTCCTATCGCATATCATGCTATAAAAGATAAAAACATACCAAACATAACATAATAATCAAATTAACTCGAGCTCATAGTTACTTCCCAACTACTCATGTTCAATCTCTATTTAGTTCTCAACCAAAGTTATCCTCAAATTGAGCCAAACCTAGGCTTTGATACCAACTTTATCAGACCCCTCAACATTATGGCATATGACCGACCAAGATTACCCAAATGCTCCAATAATCTAGTCTGCCTCTAGAATATTTCATTAATTTATTTTATGGCATCTGTTCCCTAAAGGACAAGGTTTGGAATGAATTTGGAGAGAACTCGGTGAAGTCAAGTATGAAGATGCGAAGTATGGAAGAAACAAGAAGTGGAAACTATTTGAACATTGAACATTGTGAAATTTTCAAAATTGTTTACAATACAGGTAGCATTTTTCCATTTCATTTTAATTTATTTAGTTAGGAATATATGAAATTGAATATAATATGGAGAATGGAAGTGATATATTATTATTACACATGAAAATTGTAATTTTATAATGGAAATAAATTGTTATACCTAATTTTGACTTAACCTAGATTTTGTGTACACTAGAGGAGTGTATAGGGGATTAATTTCTTTGTGTTAAACATTATAAAGGGTAGGAGATGGAAACAATAGTACAAGATAACCAATATATATTACAAAGAATCTTGTTATACAAAGGTTATCGATCAAGTATTATATATATGTATTGAAAAGAGCTTATGCCATAATTGAAGAGAAAAATAGGAAATAGCAAATAAACTTTACTAAGTTGGAAAGAATGCTTCGTTGACTATAATGAAAGTTAAAAGAGCTAAGAAGAGTTTTTAAATAAAAAAATAGAGGGATTCACAAATAACGAAAGAAATAGAGTAGGAAATCTAGTGGTGGAAAAAATGAGAAAAATAATAACTATAAAAAAGAATAACGTAATCCAAAGGAATTGGAGCACTGAACCATAGGAATACAATATAAAAAAGAAAATAAATATATAATTGAAAAAGAAAAAAGAAAGATATAAGAGAATGGAAGGAAGTTTATAAAAACTCTTCAAATAAGTGATTTGGCTCGAGTGGTTATATCTAAGTTAAGTTATGTATATCTCTTTATTCTAATAGCTAAATATGAAATGATGATTATTTGTGAATAAAAGTTCCAATCGACTTTGATTGTGGTGATATTTTAAATATTTTTTGAAAATTACATTGATTTAATGATTTTTGTATCTTGAGATTCTATATTAGTTATCATAAGCTTGATGCTTTTAAGTGAAGAATGAGAAAACCTATGTAGTGCCTTAACCTTGGTGATTGGTTTAACTTTAAATTCCGAGGTGTGTTGCACAGTTAGAGGTTGAATTGTCACATAAAGGGGTTATTATTTAAATCTTGATATTCCATCATTATTCTTATTTTTATGAAGTTAATATGTTTCTATTTAAAGATCATTTATGTCTAAAAATAAGAGTGTATAATTATGAAATCAAAATGAGGGAAAAGAAGAGAATACGATCGAGAATATTCCTTTGCTAGGGACAACAAAGTGTGAATCAAATCCAAGAGGGGGGTGAATTAGGTGTACCGAGATGTTATCGCCTTTTTAAACCTTTCAATGAACAACGATGCTCGATGAACACGAAATCAGTAGTATAGAAGCAATGCAAAGGTGAAGTGGGTTGTTTAAATGGAAATGGGACCGAAGACTTATAGTGGTTCGATCCAACCAATCTACAACCATTACCTAACCTCCCCGGTTAAGATTTTGAAACCCCCAATGAAATTACTAATAGGTGTTACAACAAAAGCATACAAACTGAGAATGCCTAATTTCAAATTAGGACTTCCCACGTTGCCTCCACTAGGTCTTCCCTTAACTTATATCCCACTAAGTTTTACAATTAGCCACTTACAATGAAATCGATGAATACACTGAAAATCGACTTTACAAAGTAAAACGACAAAAAGTCCAATCACTCACAAGCCACCCAGAGCTTAATAACTCTTATACATGGAAGTATGGATATGAATAAGATTATCAATGTCTCTAGTTTTTACATAAATTTCAGTCACGAAACCAAGCAAACAAAATCGATTATAAAAAGTGCAGTTTGAAAGCCGATAAACAAGTAGTTTTGACAAAAATCAAGATTTAGACCTAACATTTGCTCAAATCCGTCTTGGGGTTTAGAAAACAAAGTTTAAACACAAAACCTAAGATGAATGTGCTCAAGAAAATAACAAATGATTTCCACATGACAATCGTAACAAAAGATGTAATTTATACACAAACAGAATAGAAAATCAAGATTTCTTATAACCCAAAATAAGTGTAAACCGATTCAGTTCTGGAATTTGAGTTGAAAGACGTAGAACACCTTTGTGACACTAATTCCAAGGTTGATTCAGTAGCCTCAAATTACTCAAAGCGATTAAGCATGAAGAATAAGTCAAATTGATGTAAAAACTTTGATAATGAAGAATGCTCGAGTTTGAGAAAATAGTGTGTTCTAAGTGGTTTGTGAATGGTTTTCAACCCTATTTAGCTTTTTGTGGTTTTTATCTTGATCGAAGGGCCGATACTAATCCACGACTCAAATTAAAGAAAAAGGTGTAAGCTTTTTAAATAGCTATCAAGAGACTAGTTAGCGCGCTAGGTGAGACCATTAGCGCGCTAACTGCAAGTAACACGCTAAGCAACAGGGACCATAGACTAATTAGTTTCTGGTATAGGTTAGCGATTCTCTAACTCACCTACCACTCTATTAAACCTTTGGAAATAACTTTGACATGTTTTGTATGAGTTATTGGACCCATTTGGACAGCCCAGATGATTTCACAATTCCTAAAAGTTAGAAATTCTAGTTTCCTGAAACATATAGGGACTTATCTAAAATTATTTTCTTTATGATTAAAGAAAAATGCAAACTAATATTGGTTCAATCAAAATTGATCACGACAATTTCTTATATCCAAAGTGTGCTTAAAAACATGTTTGCACTATTCAAAACCATTTTCAAGCTGTGAAGTCTAAATCATGTAAAAGAATTAAAACTTGAACAACCTTGTAACTTTAGAAAACATGATATGTATCAATCTAATGCATTTGGGTCATGAAACTAAACTTATATACCTGACATAGATTGTACACATTGCAATCATAACTTTTCGAAGTCCTTCCTTGTTCTGATACATCCTTTAGATTTTCCAATCTCGTTTCATCTAAGTCCATTTCAAACTTAAGGAATTGTTATTCCTTTGATGTTGCACATACTTTTCAAACCTCATTAGTACCAATTCATATTGTTTGTTGACATTAAAAGTTGGGCAGAGTCTAAATGACAAGACACTTTGTCCAACAATCTCCTCCATTTTTATGGCATCAAACAACATGTACTTGACAAACAAACATATACAATAGTGCATATCAAGTTCGTAAATATCAAGTTCAACCCAAAAATTTCTCCCCCTTTTGACAACATCAAAAAGCCAGAAAATAGCTCCCTCTCACAACATGCATCAAGGAAAGTTAAGCGGGAAAGAAAATGTCATTCATCCATAGGAAGGATAACAAATTATAACTCATAAATACACAAAAAATCATTCATGTTATTTCATTAAATGCTAAAATGTTGAAGTAACATAGTGTGGAATATACATAAATGAAAAAAAATTAATGAGTGAACATAAATGAAAGTACACTAAAACAAAGAAAAATCTAACATAATGAGCTTAATGCTCCCTCTAGCACTAATAGTCCTAGCTCCTCCTCCTAATAAGATGGAGCCCTATGTGCAGAGTCGGAGACACGATAATATCCTTGTCACCTCAGTGGTAGTTGGTGTCCCTCGATTCGAAGTAGTCGAGTGGCCTAATGATAAAAGCATGTGTCGATAGCTATGAAGGTCCGCGACATGTACTTTTGCATATGGCTAAGCTGAGCAGAGATGTAGGCTAAGAATGGGACATGTCCGGTGGAGGACCAATGTCGTAATATGACTAATACTGCTGAGTGGGCTACTGCGGGGGATGCTGACAAAGTGGAACAATGAAAGTCATTTGGGGTTCTTGTTGAACCTCATTGTCGCCTCCATCACCATGCGGGAATAAAAAGCAGTAGTCGAGATAGTCACGTTCGTCAAAGTCTTTAAGAGTACCAGACTCATGAAGGGACTCAAAGATGCCATAATGTTCATCCTTATGGATGTACTCCTCACAAATCTAATGCCGCTTCGTGTAGATGAAATAATACTTCATGGCCTTTACAGTGGCCATGCTGATAGATTCGGTAACATAGAGTGGTGCGACCTCTAAGGGGAATATCCACTTGGACAGCCTTAAAGAGAGAGGTCGAGATGTCTGCATAGGAGAGGTGGTGACCTCAACCATAGGTTAAGGTTATATAGCCGATGATAATGTGCGGCGAACTAATAGGTATATTTCGCATGAGAACCCCAATTACATAAAGGTCGAGCAGGGTGACATAATTTTTACTGCCACCAGAGGAAGAATGACCTCATGCAAGATCCTATTGAGAAGATGAAGCACAGGGTTGAATTCCATGTCAGTGACTCCAATAGGTTAAATAGTTATTTGCGAATCAAACCGGATGAAAGAGTTAAAGACCATGAGTCGATAAAATGGCCAGTCATGGATCTATCCCTAGAGAGTAATGGTAGGAGTGTGAAGGGTGAGGTCTAAGAGATCAGCTAAACACTGAGGATTGATGTCGATGAATCGATAGCCAACAACCGACCAAATGAAAAATTACTTGGTCGTGGCAAGGTTCGAGTAAAACACCCGAACCAAATGTGCATTATAGGAGTCCTTATATTTGAACAAGGACACCCACCTGAGTTTGCAAGCACCTCACGGACCAAAGGATGTGCCTTTTCAAAGAATCTAAGTTGACAACAATGGGTTTTAGCACCTTAGCGTCTATTTTCCGTGAGCTAACCGCATCAAGGATGGATTTTGAAGACGAAGAACCATTGTGCTTAGACTTGGATCAACCATCGCGGAGCGTGAGATCGACCGAGATAGTTGTCGAGGTGTTGTTGGGTTGATTACTAGTAGAACTAGTTGTACGATAGGTGGTGGATTGGGAGGCGATCCGAGATAGAGAAGAAGTCTCAAAGTCACTACTAGAGAAGGGTGTGGGACGACTCGGCATATGGTGGGACGACGGGAAGAGGACTCGAGGCCATACATGTAGTGTTACCTAGGATAAAATTTTTATCAAACACGAATATAGCCCTAAGGGAGAGGCGACTTGGAGAGGGAATGGATAGACCAAACGACAGAAACAGGTAAGGAAAGGACAAAGATGATCAAAAAAGGCAAGAAAGTTACCAAAGAAGCACCGAAAAGGAAATGGAGGTCGACTATGAACGATGGAGACACGGCTGGGAGATAGGAAGAAAAAGACAAATGCACCGTGTTATGTCTTAGTCGGGGTTAAAAACTTGGCTTGAGACGTATTAGTGCGCTAATAGGCTTATTAGCGTGCATATTGGTTGAAAATCTATCATAATCTCATAATTGTTAGCGCGCTAACTAGATGGAGTAGCATGCTAATGAGAGGACCTAACATGCTACTGGGAGGGACCTAGCGCTCTTACTAGGAGGACCTAGCATGCTAATTGCTCTCTAGAATTTTTAGGTCAAAAGTCTTTAAGTTTTTGAGAAACACCTCAAATTCATCCCATAGTTTATAGATACCTCAATAACAATATAAAACAAGGTTTGAATGACCTAAAACATATAAAAGAGGTCGTATTCACGAACCATGCCTAATTCTCGCCGAATATTAGAAAATTGGTCTATAGGCAAATGTTTATTGAAGATATTAGCTAGTTTGTCATCAATGGACACATGAATCAGTTTAACATCATTTTTTTGCAAATGATCACAAAGGAAGTGGTGTCTAATCTCAATATGCTTGGTACGAGAGATTTACACTAGATTCTTTGATATGTTGATTGCACTTGTGTTATCTTAGTAGATTTCGACACAACCACCTTGGATTTATAAATCCTCAACTTGTTGCTTCATGTATAATACTTGAGCACAACAACTCCTGATAGCCACATATTTGGCTTTGGCAGTGGACAGTGAATTATAAATCCTCAAGTTGTTGCTTCATGTATAATACTTGAGCACAACAGCTCCTGATAGCCACATATTTGGCTTCGGCAGTGGACAGTGAACAAAGTCTTCTTTTTGCTAAACCATGAGATTAACATATTTTCTAGCAAATGAAATTATCATAAATTACTTTTCCTATCTACTAGACTCCCTGCCTAGTTGGAATCAATAAAGCTTTTAAGTTCAAAACTATAAGCTTTGCTGAACCACAATCCTAAGTTTTGTGTGCCACTTAAGTATCGACAAATTTGCTTCACACATTTTAAATGTGTTTCTTTGGGCTCGAATTGGAACCTAGCACATAGACATACACTAAACATAATATTGGGTCTACTAGCATTAAAATATAGAAGACTTCCTATCATGCCGCGATATAGATTAAGATCTATGAGCTTTCCTAATTTGTGTCTGTCCATTTTGACGGTGGAACTACTAGGAGTGACATATGCCTTCAAATTATTAAATTTGGATTTCTTGAGCATGTCCTTTACATACTTCACTGTACTAATGAAAATCTCGTGCTTAGATTGCTTAATTTGCAAACCCTATAGTACGTTAGTTCATCCATCATGCTCATTTTAAATTCATTGGTCATCAAAGGTGAGAATTCATCACATAGACATGTTTTTGATAATCTAAAGACGATATCATCAACATAAATTTGAACAAGGAGCATATCATGATTTTTGTTCCAAATGAACAAGGTGGGATCAGTGTTCCTTTCTTAAACCCTTTATCAAGAAAAAATGCACTTCCCATATCATACCATGCTCTAAGAGCTTGTCTCAATCCATACAAGGCCTTTTCATGACAATAAACATGACTCGGGTTAGCATGGTCTTCAAAACTCAATGGTTGTTCTACATATACCTCTTCATTGATGAAGCATTCAAAAATGCACTTTAATGTCCATTTGGTAAAGTAGAAACCCATTATAGCAAGTATAAGCAAGCAACATTCGAATTGCGTCTAATATTGCTACCAATTTAAAGGCTTCTTCATAATCAATGCCTTCCTTTTGATTATAGCCTTGTGCAACCAACCTAACCTTATCTCAAGCTATATCACCCTTCTCATTCTTTTTTTTTTTTCCTGAAAACCCATTTGGTACCTATGATAGTATGGTTTTAGGTCTAGGCACTAAGGTCTATTCCTTGTTTCTTACGAAATGACCAACTCCTCTTGCATAGCCATGATCCAGAAATAATCACCTAAGGCTTTATCTACCTTAATGAGCTCAGCTTGTGGCACAAATGCAATATGCCCCTCATCCCGATTTACTGAAGACCCAGTTCCTATGCCTTTATTTGGTTCACCTAGGATTTGTTGAGGGGGATGTCCAAAAAGAAGTCTTTAATTCGTATGTACACTAAGTTTTGTTTTCTTTATCATTTCTACTTATTCACCATTGGAATCTTAAGCTTGAATGATACCATCATCATCATCAAGTCTCATTTCCTTAAAGGTTTTCATCAAATGCACATTAGTATCTACCTCATCAAGCTTAACATAGATGGACTCCTATATGGTTTTAGTTGATCTATTGAACACTCTATATGCCTTACTATGCATATAGTATCCAAAGAAGGTGCATATAATTAACTTCGGGTCAAATTTGTTTAAATGATCCTTTAAATTCAAAACGTAGCACATACAACCAAACACTTTAAAGTAACCAATATTAGGCTTTCAGCCTTGCCATAGTTCATAAGGGGTCTTCTTCACTTGCTTTTGGACATTTATCCAACTATGTCATACTCAATGAACATGGTCGCATCCCATGAAGCATCCTATTTTTTCTTTCAACCACTCCAGTTTGTTGTGGTGTTTTAGGAGATTATAGTTGATGTTAATACCATTGTCTAACACAATATGCCTCTAAACTCCTATTGAAAACTCACCAACCCTATCACTTCTAATGTAAGTAATTTCATAACCCTTCTCATTTTTAACTAATGCACAAAACTTGACAAACACTTCAAACACTCAATGCTTATGTGCTAGAAAGCAAGCCCATGTATATCTATTGAAATCATCAGCAATCACAAAACAATATGATTTGCCCCCAAGACTTTGTTTTGGATAGTTCCGAACAAATCCATGTGGACTTGTTCTAATGCATTAGTTACATCACTGACTACTTTCGTCCCGATTCGTCTTAAATTACAGTTTTACTTGTTTTCCAAAAATACAACGTTCACATTCTTTGTCTTTCTTGTATGTGCATTTAGGAAACTAACTCATGCTTAGTCAATTTTTACAAATTTTTCCTACTAGAATGTCCTAATTTACGATGCCACAACCATGCATTACATTCATTTCGAGCACTTAAGCATGAAACATTTCCATATTGACAAGTCAATAATTAGAAATGTTTTATAGTACATTTTAGGAGGATTTTAAATGTAAAAGACTATATTACATGGGGTTTTATCTTGTTTTTGATATTTCAAGTGATAAATGGAATATTTGAAGAAATGAAAAATGAAGGAATTGACCAAGTAAAATGATTGCATGAAGATTCACCAAGAAAACAAAGAAAAAAGTGGATTTTATACCTAGCGATTCCAAGCGATTCCCAACAATTCCTACAACACCCAGAATCCCTAGATAAATAGGTGAAACTAGGGATCTTAGAATTATGTATTTTCCCCAGCAATTCCATTTACACTAGAATCGATTGAAATTGTTGTTACGAATTCGTATATTTTGGATTACAACAATGATTTTAAGCCGATTTAGGTTATATATTACCTAATATACTATAATTATAAACCCTAGTGATGCTGCGTTGAAAAATGCAAAAAATTGTCTCATTTTCACTTACTACAATTGTTTTATAGTAAGGCAAGTACGAGGTCAATCCCATAAAGATTGGGATGCTCTTTTTTATGTTTAGGGAAAAACATTTGAAAACAAAATTAAACTTGTAAATCAAATGCAAGCAAATTAAAACACTTAAAATTGAAATCAACAAATATAAACTCTATAGCAAAGTAAAAATTGACATTCTAGGGAATTGATTGTATCGTTGGTTTATCAAATGTTTGTCCTACTACTGTTGTCGTAGATAGGCTTATAGTGACTCTCGTCACCTTGTTCTCCTCATATCAGTGGAGGGAACGTGCGACACTACCACATACTAACTAGACTTGTAAAGCCATCATATGTGACGTAGGCTTTCAACAAACTAGCAGCATTAATGGTTATAAGAACACATATCATGAGTGATAACTAGCGTCGAATTGTCCTCCTATCACATGGAAATCACAATACATTACTACCTATCTAATATCCTAAATACACAGGTACACACTGATTTCCAATAGACAAGGCCCTACTCGGCATCTAACGTAATCACCTATACCGAGCGGCGGTAGGATCACACGCGATAGTTTCTAATCGTAATCGCTATGCACGTGCACTTACACAACAAAAAGAAGGAACTTAAGGTTTAAAATCATAATTGAAAACCTAGTAACAATAATGAAAAAAAGAATGCGAAAACTAATGATAAACAAGTTAAAAATCGAAGCGCATAAACTTAACAAATCAATGATTCTCGAGAACACAAATACCTTGGCCTAGTGGAACTTAGCCACTCATAATCGTAAATAGAAATCTGAAATTTACTATAAATAAAAATGTAAAAACTTACAAAAAATCTCTGCTCGAAACTTTAAAAGAAAAACCTTTCACCAAAGCTTCCTATCTGGAACTCTCTAAGGACTTCAATATAAACAATTCTCGATCTCTTCTTGTTTTTTGTTTTGAGGTCTCATATATATAGTAGGAATACGATAGAATCATATTTAAATCAAAATCTTAAGAAACAACTAAATTAAGACCAAAAATATATGGTTCTTCCTAGAGCCATATGTACAAAATGCGAAGTAGCTTGAAAATCTCTATGACATCGCTATATTTTTCCGTTTATGTCTTGTTCATTTTGAATTGAACCCAATGATGTGTCAGCACCCTATATACAGGTCCAAATTGCTATAGAAATGCTTGGGTTTTTCTAGAGATACGAGCTTCATTTTTCTCCTGGTTATTTACGAGGCTTTTCTTGCAATATTTCCAGTGAGCTTCCTTTAATCTAGTCACGTTTGGTCCAGCGATTCCTAGCGAATTTAGCCTTATGCTTAGATCTTTACTAAGGCGCTATCCCTATTTTTAGCTTTTTGACTAAACTTGTGTGGAAATCATTCATTTTCGTACAAAAGCCTATTATTGACCTGAAAAAAAAACAAATGACTTAACAGTATAAATGATGATAAAATTCATGAAATCAGTGGTACAATCACCTTAACTTATACGACAAATGACAACTTATCCAATACCCTCAACTTTAGACAATTGCTCGTCCCGAGAAAAGTAGCATAAGATAATCGACTGTCATACACAACATACATTTCAACTTTTCTAATGCCCAACTCTAACTTTAATGGTTTCGTTTAATTTTTTTTTTAAATTACCAAATGGAGAACAAGAACACTCAAGCAAAGCCGATTACTTTGAATCAAGATATTTTTGCCACTTTCTCGAGGAATACTCCACAAAATATTAGGCTTTGTGAACATTAAAGCCATCAACTAATGACGGTTACCTCAAAACTTTTAACAAGACGAAAAAATACAATCTCTAATAAGAGAATTGAATGCCAAGATTCCACAATTGAAACTTATACAACCTTTCCACTGATATACTCAAAACATCATTTGGGGTCAATAGGACTATCTTTTAGGTTGTAAAAGTTGGATTGGTGTAACAAGGAAATATATATTAAATGATTCAAAGCATTGGAAAGACTTACTTGATCTAGCTACAAGCACTCGAGCTAAATCTTTTTATTTGAAGAGCTTTTATAGATTTTTGCCTTTATTAATTTCACTTATATATATTCTCTATATTGTTCGAATAATTTTTTTTAAGTACGGTCCCTGCTCCATTTCAAGTGGATTCCGTGTTTCTCATTTTTTCCCACCACTACATTCCCAGCTACTTTTCTTGTGGAACTTATGGAAAACTTTATTTTTTATTTAAACACTCATGTAAGCACTTCTCACTCTCGCTATAACTAAGTTACCTTCACAATGTAGGTAAAAGGATAATAAGGCTAATGGCTATAGTTTTGATGATGGATGATGAAGAAATTAGGTTGGGTTGGTTCAACAGGGCTAACTCGGGATAAATTGCTGGTGGGTAAGACTAAGGGTAAACAAACACCGCCTACGCCTAACTCCAAACTTAATTTTAATTTATTCTCAGTTTTTAATGGATGTAAACTTATTTTGGAATTTGTAGAGATTAAGATGACTCTTGTCCTAGTGGGACCTTCTACCCGCTTTCATATCTAGCGTAAAGCCTTGACTCAATGCTAGCACTCTTTGGTACAATTCGAGTTAGTAGACCAATCACATGAACATTGTGTTTCATTTATGTGAAATCACACACAAGAGGGGTGAACTGAGTGTACCGAGAGGTTATTGCCTTTTAAAACCTTTCAATGTACAATGATGCTCTATGCACAGACAATCAACAACTATAAATGCAATGCAATGGTGAAGGGGCAAAAGAGATGGAAAATAGACAAATGATTTATAGTGGTTCAACCGAACTAATCTATATCCACTACCTAACCTCCCTAGTTAAGATTTTCAAACCCCCTCTTGTATTAATGATAAGTGTTACAACTGAAGCGTTCAATCCTAGAATGCCTAATCATAAATTAGGAAATGCCACCTAGCCTCAACAAGGGTTTATGCCCACCCTTAACTAGGCCTGCCCTTGACTTAGATCCCACTAAGTCTTAGAAACAACCATTTACAAGAAATAGATGAATATAATAAAAATCAAGTTTACAAAGTAAAGCGACCATAAGTTCAATTACTACCAAGCAAAAACTCTAATGCATACAAGTATGAATACTAATGAGATATATAAGTATGTCACTGATTTAGAACCAATCTCAAACAAGAAACTAACTAAACCAAATCGATGAGAGTAAATCCAATTTCAAATCAAATGAACAAGTAGTTTGATAAAAATAAAGTTTAAGCCCTAACTCTTGTTCGAATCAGGCCCAAGTTTTATAAAACAATGTTTAAGTGCAAAACCCAAGACAAATGTATTCAAGAACAAAACAAATGATTTCCACATTGAAAGCACAACAAAAGATGTAGTTTAAGCATAAAAGAGCTAGGAAATCAAACTTTCTTACAACCCCAAATAAGTGAGAATCAAATCAGTTGTGGAGAAGTGGATGCAACCCTTAGAGCACCTCAGTTACACTAGTTCCGAGGATGATTCAGTAGCCTTAAAAGATTCTACGTGGTTGAACACAAAAATCAAGACTATTTAATGTGAAGGGCCAAAAAACAGTTTATGGCTGTTGTCTTGATCCAAGGACCCAAAAACAATCATTGATTCAAACTAATGCAAATGGTGTAAGCTTTTTAAGAAAGTTGCTAGGAGGCTGGTTAGTGCGCAAGGTGACATTAAAAGCGCACTAACTATAGGTGGCGCTAATTATTCCTATTAGCGCGCTAACTAGTATGGACCAGAGACTTATCAAGTTATGGTCTCAAGTTAGCCACTCCCTAACACACCTATGACTCAACAAAACCTCTAGGAACATATTGAACATGTTTAGTATAAGTCATTGGACACGTTTGGACTGCCCGGATGATTTTACAAATCCCGAAAACTTGAAATCCATGTTTCATGAAACATGTAGGGGCTTTTCTACAAATATTTAATTTTTTATCATATACCATTCAAATTGAGTTTGGTTCTTTCAAAACCAATCACAATTGTTTTTCCAAAACCAATGCACGTGTAAAAACTCGTTTACACAACATAAAACCATTTTAAGTTATGAAACTTAGATAGTACCTAACCGAAACTGGAAACTTTGGAAAACATGAAAAACATGATACGCATGAATGAAGAAATCTATTATAACTGGAAAGACTTTGACAAGCGTCATGGACTGATAAATGAAGGGGATCTGTTGCACAGAAAGCTGCTGAGTCCATTCATTACTTGACAAAACCTTTTGAATTTTCAGCTTTGAATAAGCAATCTCATCTGAATTCTGGTTTGTAAAATGTTCTATAACAGCGGAACCTGTTGTAGTCAGAATGGTTTCATAGAATTTTATGGTGATGTTGGGACGATGAGGAATAATATGGAGAGAAGGGGGAAGAATAAATTTAATTTGATCTGCTAATGGTTTTTCCAGAAGGCTGGAATCAAAGAGAAAAACCAGATGACGATTACTGAATCGATACTGGGATTTAATGGTAGGGAGATTGGTCGATGGAGCAAATTTATTGGTTGACGCAGGACGCTTACCTTTATCAGAGCCATAGATCATCGTCACGCCGTAAGTATACTCTTTTATATATATCAATTAAATTGTCAATTATACTTAGTTTGCTTTGCCAATTTTCTGATTGTCTTCCTCGTTTGTTTAATCGCTATAGTTTTTCTTGATATAACTCTTGCTTCAGTTTTATCTGGTTTTTGTTGTTTTGCTTTGTTGGTTTTCAAAACACTTTCCTAGTCGCGTTGTAAGTCTAGCAGAAGAGAGCGTAAGTCTAGCAGCAAATCGTTGACCAAGTGTGTGTAAACCTATTAGCAAACCCATGAGCAACCTTATTAAAACTTTATCAAGAGCCCTATCCCGAAAACCTTCATCGATTCAATTTGAACCTGGATCTTCATCAGAACCTCCTGGCAAACCTTCTCCTACTAAATACATGTCTAAACTTGATCTTAAAAATATACATGAGATTTCTTATTCTCAAATTGATCAATCACTTCGTAATTGGACTCTTCCTGAAATCAAACCATCCTCTGTTTATAATAAAGGATCTTTTTCTAAAAAACAAGATTTTATTATAAAACTAGAAGAAGATACAATATCCATTGATGAAGAAGGAAAAGAAATCCATCTCATCTCTCCTGAAAAAATTCAAAAATATAAAGAAACTCATAAATATTTGCATATTGGCCTTATTCAGGTCGCCATCAAGCCCTTAATAACATTAGGTCTCAATACCTCAGTGTTAGTCTCTGTTAGAGATAAACGCCATCAAGAATTTAATGATTCCTTACTAGGCATGATTGAAGGTAGTCTTGCAGAAGGAGCGATACATTTCAATTGTTTTCCAAACTTTACCATAAGTTTACATGATGACTTGTCCCATTAAGCGGCAGTATTAGGCATATATACTCAAGGCTTCAAAATGAAAGGCATAACTTCTAATGTTGTGGTTGTCTATCGCATCTATTATAAGTTAATGCAAGCCATTATTCCTGATGTTGCATACACTAATTTGCATACATGAACATCCACTCTTTTCTTAACCAACATTCGAAATAATAAAGTTGATCGCACCCAATTAATAAATTGGAATGATGTACAAATACCGCATCAATGGACGATAAAAGATACTAATAAAGAAGAATGTCAAAAACGACAAGTTTCACAAGAAATTCATCAAATCATAACTCATGATGATGGTAAGGTTGATATTATTTTTGCTCCACGAGCATCTACATCAACATCTTCCTCCACTATCTTTAAATCTCAGAGATTTGCCTCATTAAATCCTTCTATAACTTCTGATATAGATTCTCCCTCTACGTCCAATCCCCCACAAGCAACAGGTGTTGCTTATCCAGTTTATTCTTCAGTTACGAATGAAGATAATGTTAGTATTAATGATTTTGCTGAATATCACATAAATGTTGTTTCTATTGAAGAAACAAATAATGAAGCAAATACCGATTTTGTTCTTGACTATGCTTTATTAAAACATCAGTTTTTGACTCATCCTTTTAAATCAATATTTTGTAAATTAATTACTTTAAAAAATCAAGCGATTTATCGTGAAAAATATTTTGACTATGTCAAACAAGTTCAAAGGAATATTCCATTTTTTGATTGGCTTATCCACCAATTTCCAAAACTTTCTCATCTTACAGTCTGGGAAAGCACATCTGGTGAAAAATATGTGCAATCTCATCCGCCCCTTGCACCTTTAAAAATAAAAGAAAATATAAAAGCTGCTCCTTTTAAAACTTCTTTTGAAGATGATGGATTTGCTACCCGTAAAGATATTAATCACTTAATTGAACAAAATAATTATACCAATCTTTATCTATCTACATTATCAGATATCACTTCAAAATCATCTAAAACTTTACTTCCCACTCCGAAATCTTCTCCTCTCGCGCCTCTTATTACAACAAAATCCTTTTTTCCATCTACATCTTCTATAATACCTCTAACTTCTTTTGCTCCTAAATATTCTGAAGAATTCATTGATAAACTAACTAATCAATTAGCACAGTTATCCTTAGCTAAATCCCAAATTCCTTCTAAGGATTGATCCAATCGAAGAGATAAAGAGAAAGGCCCTGTTATTGCAAACTTAGATCAATTATCTGAGTTTGCACCTTCCACATCTAATTCTATCAAGATTATGAAGTCCTCCTCCTCCTCCTCAAGTCTCGATTCTATTTCAGATGCAACGTCTGATACAATTTCTATTCATAAAATTGTTCGTCGAAAGAATTCTTATCGAAAGAATTCTTATTCAAATCGTTATCCTTTAAAGAAACAATTCTATTCTCGCCCTTCTCCTGCTGATCTTATTCTTGAAGAAAAGATTAAGCGTCATCAAAAATTCGATGGAAATGCCATTTATGATTGGAATATTGATGGTTTATCCGAATATCAAATTATGAAAGTCATTTTACAAATTCAAATCTATGCTAGAGCATGTTCTCTTCAAAATCATCCTGAAGCCACTATTGCATCAGCCATTGCCGCTGGTTTCACTGGCCAATTATTTGGTTGGTGGCATTATGTTTTCAATTTAGAAAATCGCACAACCATCATCTCATCCATAAAACGAGATTCCAATCAAAATCCAATTCTTGATGATCAAGGCAACACTCAGCCTAATGGTGTTGACACTTTACTAGCTAATATTATCTGGTATTTTGTCGGCCATCTGTCTTCTCTAAATGAGAAAATCAGTGATCAATTGCAAAACTTAAGGTGTAAAACCTTAAATGATTACCGTTGGTATAAAGATACATTCTTTACTAAGCTTTATCAATTAACCGAGCATGATACTTCTTTCTGGAAAGAATAGAAAGAAAGATTTATTGCAGGTTTACCCCCTTTCTTTGCAGCTAAAGTAAAAGAATATATCAAAGATCAAAATGATGGATCTATGAATTGGACTGCTTTGTCCTATGGAGATCTCCTCCAATATGTCCAATCTTGCGGAATCTCAATCTGCAATGATATGCGTATTAAGCGCCAATTACAAAAGGAAAAGAATACATTAGGACAAGATCTCGGCAATTTCTGTTATGATTTTGGCCATGATCTAGATATTACTCCATTAACAACTCATTCTAGGAAACAGCGACTAAAGCGCAATTCTAAATTTCCTAAAAATCAATTTTATTCTCATCCTCGTTCCAAGCGTCGTCATCCTCAAGTTTCTAAAGCCCATCCTGCATCTTCAAAACAAAAGAAAAATGTTTGTTATACATGTGGAAAGCCTGGTCATTATGCTAATAAATGTCATCTTAAAAATTATAAACGAAAAGTTCAACAAGTTCATCAACATGATTCTGATTCGTCTTCTGACGTATGTCATTGCACTACTAATATGCTTAATACCTCATCCTCCTCAGATACAGAAATAAATGTTTTAACTGCCCATGAAGAACTTATCTTTGCTATTGGTGAACAAATCACAGATCCCTATTTAAAGTATAAATACTTCACTGAACTCATCTCTAAATCTTTTGCTACTGATCCTCAACCTGAATCATCTAATAAAAAACATAATAAATTTAAACAACAATTAAATCTTGATCCTAATAAATATTCATTTCCTGAGCTTATGAAAGTTGTTAACAACAAACCTCATCAAGCAACTATAGAGTCTCTTCAAACTGAAATTAATCATTTGAAATCCGAAATTTTAGTGTTAACTAATAGGGTAACTACCCTTGAAACAATAAATCATACTGATTATGTAAATGAATTTGATCCCGATAATGTCTTCATTGAAGCAATTACTCGCTATACTCATCAACGATGGTTTACTCCAATAACCATTGCCATAAAAGATTTTTCATACAAATGTTCAGCTTTAATTGATTCTGGTGCTGATTTAAATTGCATCCGTGAAGGACTCATTCCTCTACGATATTGTGAACATACAACGAGTAAAATCTCTACTGCAAATGGAACAAAATCCTCAATTAAATATAAAGTTCCTATTGCCCATATCTGTCATCAATCTATTTGTATCCCTACATCATTTATCATTGTTAAAGGTCTTCAACATGATATATTATTAGGTACCCCATTTTTACAACATATTCAACCATTCTCAGTTTCTTCTAAAGGTATTTCTACCACCCTTCAAAATAAATCAATTGTATTCTCTTTTATTAAACCTCCTAAAACAAAATATTTGAATCATCTATTTCATCAAATTGATTATAAACAAAATCATATCAACTTTTTACGTTCAGAAATCAATTTTCTTAAAACTGATCAACTTTTACAAACTCCCTCTTTTCAACAAAAATTACAGACTTTTCAATCTAATTTACATCAAAAATGTTGTTCTGATATTCCTTCAACGCATTCTGGGATCGTAAACATCATATTGTTACACTCCCATATATCCCTGAATTTCTTGAATAAAATATTCCTACAAAAGCTAACCCCTCTCAAATGAATTCTCGATTACGAACCCTTTGTCAAAATGAAATTAAAGATTTACTTGCCAAAAAATTAATCACTCCTTCTAAATCCCCTTGGAGCTGTACTGCTTTCTATGTTGAAAATGCTCCTGAACTTGAACGAGGTGCTCATCGACTTGTCATCAATTATAAACCTCTAAATAAAATTCTCAAAACTATTCGTTATCCTTTACCAAATAAATATGATCTAATAAAAGCTACTACTTCTGCAGTAGTATTTTCTAAATTTGATCTTAAATCTGGATTCTGGCAAATTCAGATTCATCATGCTGATTGCTACAAAACTGCTTTTAACACTCCATTTGGTCAATATCAATGGAATGTTATGCCTTTTGGCCTAAAAAATGCTCCATCAGAATTTCAAAAAATAATGAATGATATTTTTAATCCTTACCATGACTTTATCCTTGTTTAAATTGATGATATTTTGGTTTTCTCTAAATCAATTGATCAACATTGGAAACATCTCTACACTTTTCGGGCACTCATTCTCAAAAATGGCCTTGTGCTATCTCAAAACAAAATGCATCTATTCCAAACAACCATAACCTTTTTAGGTTTTAAAATATCTAATCAAACCATTACTCCAGTTAACCGCATTATCAATTTTTCTGATAAATTCCCTGATCAGCTTACTAATAAAAATCAATTACAACGATTTCTCGGTTGTCTCAATTATTTATCTGATTTCTATCAGAATGCGACATTAGATCGCAAACCTTTGCAGGATCTTTTTAAAAAGGAAGCAAAATTTGTATGGACGTTAAGTCATACCTCTGCTATTCAGAATATAAAACAAAAAATAAAATCACTACCATGCCTTCATTTAGCTAATCCTGTATATCCTAAAATCATTCAGACCAATGCCTCTGACATAGGCTACGGTGGAATCCTTCTACAAAAGGATCCCTCTCATAAAGAACAATTAGTGTGTTATACATCTAAACTATGGAATGATACTCAACGCAATTATGCGACTGTCAAAAAAGAAGTTTTAACAATCGTTTTATGCGTTCAAAAATTTCAATTGGATGTTTTAAATCAAAAGTTTTTAATTCGTGTTGATTGTAAAGCCGTGAAAGAAATTCTTTTAAAAGATGTCAAAAATTTTGTTTCTAAACAGATTTTTGCTCGCTGGCAAGCAATATTAAGTATTTTTGATTTTGATATTGAATATATTAAAGGAACTGATAATTCTCTCCCTGACTTTTTATCTCGTGAGTTTCTTACTACTCCTCAAATTCATTTCCTACAGATCAATATGCCTGATAAAGGTAAGCGTCCTGCGTCAACCAATAAATTTGCTCCATTGACCAATCTCCCTACCATTAAATCCCAATATCGATTCAGTAATCGTCATCTGGTTTTTCTCTTTGATTCCAGCCTTCTGGAAAAACCATTAGCAGATCAAATTAAATTTATTCTTCCCCCTTCTCTCCATTTTATTCCTCATCGTCCCAACATCACCATAAAATTCTATGAAACCATTCTGACTACAACAGGTTCCGCTGTTATAGAACATTTTACAAACCACAATTCAGATGAGATTGCTTATTCAAAGCTGAAAATTCAAAAGGTTTTGTCAAGTAATGAATGGACTCAGCAGCTTTCTGTGCAACAGAGCCCCTTCATTTATCAGTCCATGACGCTTGTCAAAGATAAAAATCCAGCACAAGTTAATTATAAAGACTACATTGATGCTTGGCGTCATATCTTGTTCTATAAAGATCCCTCTTCCGGTCACTCTTGGTATATAACCTTTAAGAAATCATTAAAGGTTAATTTACCAAATTGGTTCATCGCAGAATGGTGGACTAAGTTTGGCCCTCCATTGGAAATTTTTCCATTTGAAGTCTACAAAAAATTCACCGCTGAAAAATTAACTCTTTTTCACTTTCTGCATAAACATTCCATCCCATGGATCATGAAATGGCACTATGGAACACATACAGTGACTACCGCTCAAAATCAAGTTTTAACCTATCTCTCTCAAGAGATTCAATGCAAGTGGTGGGATAAATTCAATGTCGATTCCATTGACATCTCAATCCCGTCTACCCCCTCCACAATAAAACAACCAACAATAAACCAATCTAAACATCCTGCTGAACATCCAGTTGATCTCAGCCCTCCACCAGAGGCGGTAGAAGATTTTCCTCCTTTACCTAAACTATAAAGAAGCAATCCGTCCTCGACCTCCAGCAGAATCCAGTTCAGTCAATACCTCTAATTTGGCTAAGACCATTATACAACAAGTTCATGAAAGCTTTCAACAAAATTTTATAACTATGCAAGAACATTTCGATAAAAGATTTCAGCAATTTGAAGATAAATATTCAGCCTCCTCCAGAACTCAATCAGATAATTGCTCCAATTACTCTGCAGATCATTTTAAGTTATAATGCGGACATTGGCTCGTGCTCTTCACAATCCAGCAATACGTGATCCCATGATTGATTATATTTATTCTGAATTAATCAATAATGGCGTTGAGCTCATGAGAAATATCTCTAATACCAGAGATCAAATCTACATTTTCACCTGCAGTGCTCTATTTTGGACATATGAAAATGCTAATATGCTTTTGACATTATGGCATTTATTACAGCAACCTGTCATTTATGTGGTCACTCATTATCTCGATATTCATCGGTATCCAGATTACATTCATTAAAACTTATGGAGACTGCTCCGCACATCCCCTATGCGTTTCTATTGTCATTATCTCAACAATTAAGTTTCAGGCCCTTGCCATTTATTTTAATCCAGCCCATGCTTCCTGGGCGTGTCCAGCCCTCAGGCTCAGGCCACTTTTCTTATCAAGCTCATGCTTCCTGGCATTTTGTTTTGCCAGCCATCCTGCAATTATTTGACAAGATGAGAATCTTATATCAAAGCTTATCCTTTCAGCAGCTTTTCATAAAATGCTACAGGAAAATTTGTCTCGTTATCATAAAAGTCATAAAGAGCTACAATCATGTACAATAGTGAATAGTTGAGAAAGATAATCTTTTTAATAAAGCAAATCTTTTACTTTTTAGAAAGAGATTCTCTCTCTTATTATGTTTTGTCATTTTGTAAGGACTGCCTTTCCACGGCAGTGTGTCTAGAGGCTTCGGCATCTTCTATATATAGGTTTATATGAAGGATGTAAGGCATCGAGTTGTAAGTGAGTAAGCATTCCTTCTAGTTCTGCTTTGTTTTGTGTCCTATAACAGTTGTTTTGTATTCCAGAGTGTTTTCTCGCAGTCTTCAATATAGATATCTTTTCATATTATTATCCTTCTTCGTCTTCTAGTCTGTTGTTTGTCGAGCCTCGTTACAACAGCCTTATCAGACCACATTGCAGACATAACTATAATTAGACTTATATACCTTACATAAGTTGTACAAATTGTAGTGTAAGCTTTTCGATCCTTGTTTCCTTATGTGAACCGAATTTTGAACTCTATCGGTCACATTTGACTTAAGCTTGTGAAAACTCATATTTCAAATTGTGATTTTTAGCCAAGTTAGGTATTATGAAAACACATAGCAAACTTGTTAGAATCTTTTCACATTGTTTATTGCTATCAAAATCACGGGTAGAGTATAAGGGACTAACTACTTAGTCCAACGCTATGCTCCACCTAAAGTCTTGTCCATAATTGGCAGCATCATTCCATATACGAATCCAAAAAATGTCGACCATTATTCTAGGCACGAATTGGGCATTTTTAAGGCTAAGAACAAATGGAAAAACAAAAAGAAAAATGAATTCACAATCTATGGAAATGCATTCAACCTACCAATCCATAAATCTATAAAATAAATGAAATGGTATTACATGCATTTCGCCTGAAATTTTGAAAATAATTTGAAAAATCGCGAAAATTTATTGAAAATTCTTATGGTCATCAATGCATTCCATCCATCTGCATACCTACATACCCTAAACTTATCCTGAACCATGTCCTCAAGGTTCAAGAAAGTCAGACCACCAATACACATTCTAAAAGACAAGTGAAATGAAATAATGGAAGATAAGAAATGGAATAAAATGAAATGGAATGAAATAAGTACATGTATAAGCTGAAAATGCATGCAAATGATGTGTTGTGTGGTGATAGTACAAAATAAAACATCATCATATTATACCTCCTCCAGATATAGTGCAAAAATACAAATTTTCTCTGTTTCCCTCTCTCAAATACATACAAAGACAAAAACTCTACTCTCAGACTCACTAGAGTTGTCCTGCTGTTGTGCAGTAGGCTATAGTGTTTGGAAGGGTGCCTGCGTACATTATGAAGAATGAGAAGATGAGGGTGCTTCATACTCCTTATGTGCATAATGAACCTGGTAGTCCGACGTGATAATGAATGGACTATCCGATGTCGGTGGAGAATACTATATTGGTGACATATGATCTTGATACAAGAAACGACTAATCTCCCTCTAGTTATGGAAAATTATATCCTCATTAGACATCTGTCCCAGTACTGCTTCAGGTGGTGGTGATGCTGATGAAGAAGCTCCCGCTGTTAGGGATCGTGCTCCTCTCCTCCTCAACCAGACTCTCCTTACCTGGGTCTCCTGGTTCTATTTTTTCTCTATCTCTCTCACCCTCTCTCTCTCGTGCCCGATCCTGCTCATCCTTAGAATCCATCTCCTCTTGACTTTCATATCCAAAGATATCCTCATCATAAATGGTCGGCTGGGGAGCGGTGTCAAACTGGAGATCATTGAGAGGAACTCAAGCTCGTAAGTACAGATCTATGATGATTAGAGTAAATGCAAAGCTCTCGTTCTTCTTCATCTCCATCCTCTATCTGATAACCTAGAACATGAATCTCCCCTCATCGATGTGACCAACATGTGCCCATATATGGAAAAGCATCGCACATCAGGGCCATGTCACGTTGCTGTGCTGTGTAGTGGGGTAGAGTAATGCGTCGACGAAGTAGGACCATCCCTTAAGAGCTTTCCTAAAGTAGGCCATAACTAAATGCTTAGATTACTTGGAAGAAAAGGTGTAGGCTCGGTCATGGTGTGGGAAACAAGTGAGAACTGCCTTAAAATCTGTGAAAGGGTAGTGGGAGTCATGGTTATAGCGTAGGTGATGGATATCAAAAATCCCCATGTCCTCGAAAGCAGTAGGCAGTAATAAGCATTAATGGCATGGGCACTATAGTCAACTTGGACTCCTCGAACTCGAACACTCAAGCTACGATGGGTAGCATGTCCTTTTGCGTATAACTCGTGAACTGACTCCTTACATTTATGTATCAAGTCTAGGTCATGGGGTAGTCTGGTCAGTGTCTGGTAATCCCTATTAAAGAACTTCCAACCCCTTTCTCTAATAATGGAGGTGGCTTTCTTTTCATATTTAGGAGTTGCTGTCCTAGATCCCCTCTTTGCTAAAGGTTTCTTATTCTTAATGTTGAGGTCACTCTCGTACCTATTTTTCTCTACCTCGCATACAAACCTAAGTTGATCAAGAGGCTGGGGCACTCAAGGTGGGTGCACTCTTGGTATAAGGGGTAGTAAATGACAATCTATCCTCTGTCTAAGTCCTGCAGATCCACTGCACTCCTCTATCTCCAAAGCATGTAAAATAAATAACACAACAAACAAAGAACAAAGAAAAAAGCTCAATCATGAAACTACGAGCAAATCAGTCCGTAACCCTTAGCAAACCAATGAACATGGAGTTCGAAATGCAAAAGTTTGCTAAAAATGTCTTCAAGCATTCGAAGTCCAAGGCAAATAAAATTTCATGAAATTTTAGTAAAAAACCATTTTCGAAGTCTTAAAATGACATAAAAGCTCAAATCAACTGAGATAGGTGCAACTAGCATTCCAATCATTTCATCAATGCAAAACACATGCAATATCAAAACCCCAAAATTGAAGGAACCAAAAGTGTCGATGAATTTTCAATAAAAACCAAACTTTGGAAATCCTATTTTTTGATAAAATTTCTTGCATTTTCCCCTGAACTTAATTCATGCGATATTGATCAATCTAAAGCCCTTAAAACAATCAAAATCAAAATTGGATTTAAAATCTAAATTTTTTCAAAAACCATAGGCTTTCCTTCGAAAAAAATTGAGTTTTTCAAAATCGATCAAAATTCACAAATAATATGATCAAATCACTCCAAATCACCTCACAAACAAAAGATCTATGGTTTTAGGGATCAATTTAACTCCTAGAACACACATTTTCGCCCGAATTGGCCAAACAACACTCGATAAGAAATTGAAAAATCAAGGTGAAATCGGATCATTATGTATTTGGGATTGAGTTTTAAGAAATCTTGGGAGCTTTCTCGGCATAGAAGATACCTTAGAAGGTCAAAAAATAAAACTCCTAGCTTACAGCTTCATCGCGGCGCTCTCCAAACTCAATGTTTTATGGCTCAAAACGGTCTCCACTCGATGGACAATGAAAATGAGTGAGAATGGGGCTTGGAATAGGTGTATTTAGTGGTTAGAAGTGAGTTTTCAAGTCTAGCAGCGGTGGTAAATCGCTAGGGTTTAAGTAAGGAAGATGACAATGGGGTTCTACCCATTTTAAAAACTCGATTTCAAACTCAGCACTCTACGTTCAAAAGTGACGAGGTTGAGAAATCACTAGCGAAATTGCTTGCAATTTGAAAATATTCCCAAAATGTCCTATGGTGCCTTACTAGCGCCATATGTTCACACTAAAATCGCTGGCTCTAAAAATTGAATTGGCCAAATTTGGAATATTCTCCAACGCCACTACAATGATTTATGTGTAATCATCACGGCGCTGCGACATTGCTAGTCTAAAAAAAATTAATTCCAAGAAAAATTACCAGTGTGTGCACCTCACTATATAGGCAAATGATGTCATGTAAATACATCAAATTAAAGTTTACCTGCCATGAATTACTTTGCAAAAAGTCCTTTGGGCATCAATGTACGCAAAACATTCCAAAAATTATATAGGCAAATGATGTCATGTAAATACATCAAATTAAAGTTTACCTGCCATGAATTACTTTGCAAAAAGTCCTTTGGGCATCACTGTACGCAAAACATTCCAAAAATTTTCAAACAATCATCAGGTCTCTGCAAAACTTAGAGGTATTATATATATCAACTTATTCTAATCAAAATAAATTTTAATTCATTTAATTGAAGTAACCAAAATTAAGTTATTCAAGTCCATAGTTTATTTAAAATCAAACTAATTAAACCAAGCTCATGCAATTAAATGTAGGCTGCTTCCTACGAAACACCAGTGTTTAATGTTGATGACCCGACGCTACCACATTTTTATGTTAATCGAAGTCTAAGTCAATCACATCAATAGGTGGCTCTTTTTACTTGGCTGGCTGTGTTGACTCCTTCAAACGCTTGATGATTCTTTGCTCCTTTTTAATGCACAACCTACCATTGCTATAAAGCACTTTCTATCACCAATTCAGAATGTGACATTTTTATTATAAATATCAATGTTGGCTTTGGCAATATCGAGGAACGACATCCCAAGTAACACGGAATTGATCTTACGAAGTCCTTCATTTATGACTGAGAAGTCCACGAGAAATTCTAGGTCTTCAAGTCATACAGGTACCTTCCTCACAACTCCATATATCCTTTTGGGTGCTCCATTTGCTAGAAAAAAAACCTCATATGGGGTGTGTTCTGTGATTTCCAACTCAGTCATCTGAATGAGTTTCAAAGAAAACGATGTTCTAGAATACTCCTGTGTCAATGATTGTTGAGTGCACGATCAGGCCGACTTCCCAATAATACATGAGTTATGAATTGATGCTGGTGGCTTTGAATTTTATCTCGTACTGTAAATCTCCTTAGGTTTGTAGTTATGTGTCAACACCCAATCTTCAAGTACTCTGTTATTGGGGCATGTGCCCTATGTTAATCTATAAACATTGTTTATCTTATAATTTTAGTTAATAAAATATAGGTTTTCGTTTTGTTTTATTATAAGTGATTGCATTTTTACCTTATAATAAGATCAATGGGAAATTATTGAAATATCCTAAATGTCCCTAGTCGGTCATTGTACTAGAAACATAATGAGTTAAGACCATTACAAATCTCGATTGATGGTCATATGATTATCATGCAGATGACATACGGATCTAGATCATGAGTACTTGTTAGGGATCGAGGTACTGGACCGACCCTCTCTGAGAACACCACATAAATTATGTCATAGGAGTTACTCATGATAGGTATACCATTTATGTCATAGGTGTGTAATCACGAGAGAATTTGTCCCTCTCATATAGAAAGAGATATCATTGGATCCCTCGATATGTTAGACTTTTAAATAGCCAAGTCCAAGTGAATTGATATGATCAATATCATTTGGATATTTTTAGTCTTCCTCAAGATAGAGACTAGTATGATTCAACATTAAGGGTGACTTTCCTTGCCTTATGTTTAATCAAAGGATATCGCATGACAAAAATATATGATATATGTTATTCATTAGGTTGTATCAATTTTGATATTCATGCTACTTGGGTAGTTATAATGCCTTGCTAGAGACTGCTCATGACTTGTGTACCAAAATGGTTTTGGTTTACTTCCAATGTCGCATGAGCCTATTGGCTCACACAAAAAGAATGGCTTTATGCAATTTTGATTGGTCCAGAGTAATGAATTTTATATAATAAAATTCATGACATAAAAGCCATTATGATTTGATATATGATAACTTATTAATAGGGGTGTTCTTGTAATTTGCTTGAATTGCCTAAATACAATAGTTGTATTACGAATATATTTTTTAAGTGAGATTTTCTACACATATAAATAGAGGTTGAAACAATAAAAGGAAATAAGATTTTTGTTGTTTATATTTTTCGAGTGCTTTGGATTTTTAGACAGAAAGAAAAACATTTTCAATCTCTCTTGAGGCTAGCACTCAAAATTATGGTCACAATTTGTTTGTGGATTTCTGATAAAGGATGCGCACTTGAGCGTCATAAGAATTGAACAATTAGAAAAGGAAATCACGGATTAAGGAATGTTTTACTTTTGTAGATCAAGTTTAATGGAAGTTATTTTTGATCTTGTTGGTGTTTTTCAAAATTGTTATTGAATTTTTCACTGCATATGAACCCTAAAACCTAACATCTATCCTTTTCCTGCTTTTTTTTCCTCTCTTTCTTTCGCCCTTCTTCTCTAAACGAGCAATGAAGAATTCCATGCCCTCATACGAATTATCGTCAGTAGGGACAAAACTGCATATATAGTTGAAACATTAGAAGGTAAGTCCAAACATTATGGAACATCAAAATGAACTACCATAACATCATGCTCGAGTGAAATATTACCACTAAACACATTGAGTTTAGCTCTGGCCATTTTCATAAAAGGCCTCCTAAAACAACCGAAGTAAATGAGGATAATGAAGTGTCTTTCATGTCAATGACATGGAAATCAGCAGGAAAGTCTAGGTCTTTGCCGCGAATAGTCACGTTTTCCAACATACCAATTGGTAGGATTGAAGATACGTCTACAAAAATGATGGCTAAATTAAAAAACACTTTAAAACATGTTCATGCATGGATATGAAAACAGATGATGACATGATATTAATGGATGCACATAAGTCAAACATCGCTTTTTCTACATGCAAACCTCCTATTTTGCAAGTAATACTAAATATACCTAGATCACCATATTTATGTGGTGTATTTGTGTTACCTGTTAGGATATTCTCATTTGACTATCTAAAAATTCATGTGATGTCGAATGGTTCACAAGATTATTCAACTATTGGTAGATATTCTCCTTTTCTTTCAATTCTGTCTTGGCTTCCACACGTTCCTTGGGTTGGTCCTTGGTAATGAATTGATACCTCTCCGGATACAATCTTTGAGAAAATGGTGCACTACGCTGGATGGAATTAATCTATCATCCTTTCTTTGTATTCCTCTCAGCTTCCTCAGTCATAGATGATGCCTTGACATGTGAAATAACATTCACTTGTGCGTTATGGTTTGAGACTGGTTGAGATGGAAAATTTCACTGGTTACTTGCTTGGCCTATCTATGCTGACATGTCAAATAACCTAACCTGCAACCCCTTGAACAAAGTGTTAATCCGAGCCTCATACTACTATTGTAATAGGATCAATTGCTTCATCGTCCCTTCTAAGGTGGGTCAATATGGATGAGGTGGTTCACTTGTTGGTGCTAGCAGCAATAGTTGTCCCCTAGGTACAAAATTATGGTACTTTTGATTCCTAGCAGTGTAGTTAAAGTTAGGATTTCTGTCCCTTCCTCCATAGAAGTTACTTTGCTACCCAAATTGCCCCGTTGGTGGTCCTAAAAACTGCCCTGCTATTTTGACATCTATAGTATCCTCACACAGTTGAGAACACTTGTCTGTAAAGTGACTCCGCTCGGAGCAAATCCTGCAAGCTTTCACTTTGCCTTTCTCTACCATCATCAATTTAACTATAGACTTGAGTTCTGAAAACTGGTCCTCAAGTCTAAATGCCTTGAAGATACCATAGCCTCTCTTCTCTCACAAGTCAGTCCATACTGCTTAGTTTAGTAGGCTACCTTTTCTATGTATACCCTAGAACAAGTCGATGTGATATCTGACAGACTACAGTTACACACTTTATCGAGAAGCCTCTTCTCATTTTTTGTGGACCCTTCGTAAAAGCTTTCCTTCAGATATTTTTTCGCTGAGGACATGGCCTCCACAATCTTTTGAATCTCAGCCAATTTCGGGACAATGACTCATCATCCTTCATGTAATATGGGATATCTCCTTCTTGAGCTGAACGATCCTCCTGGCTGGCATAAAGACATTCTGGAACTTCTAATGTAGCTTATTCATATTTTAGATGGTACCAACTAATAAGTTCAATAAGTCGTCCTGTGTAGCGTCCTTGAGATAAAAGGAAACGCCTTTAGTCTCACTAGAACATCATCAATTGTAGCAGGCTTCATGCCTACTACCACCATCTCAAACTCTTAGAGGAACTTTTGAAGAACCTCATTCTCTTTCCCATGAAAGTTAGGCAACTCATTTATTAGCCTTGACTTCAACTCCAACTGGCCGGTGGCAGCTGACTACCTAATATATAGTTGTAATGAGCCTCATTGGTGTTGGTTCGCTTTCTTGAAAGTGAGCTCTCTTTCCTGCCTCGGTTCCTGCCATGCATTCTACTAGTCGTTCTACCCAGCAGCCTATACAACTCGAGCATTTTGATGTATCATATTGTCCTCAATAGTCACCTTTAATTGTTCTCTCCTTCTATAAATTATGTTCCTTATATGGTAAGTCCGATCAATCTCTAGATCGTAAGGAACCGATGAATATAGAGAAAGTGAACGTCTGTAACCTACAACCATGTAATAAAAACAAAAAACTTAAAAGAAAATAATTAGCATAAATCCTCGTCAATGACATCAAGACTTGATGTTGTATCTTACAACACCAAAAATAGTCTCATTTTCACCAACTATAATGGATTTATAGTGAGGCAAGTATGAGGTCAATCCCACAAGGATTGGGATATTCTTTTATAGGTTTAGGCAAAAATAGGGGTTTTGAAAATAAAATTTAACTAGCAAATTAGATGCAAATAAATTAAAACACTTAAAACTGAAATCAATAAATAAAAACTCTAGACCAAGGTAGGAATCGACATTCTAGGGAAATGATTCGATCTTTGATTTATCAAATGCTTGTCCTATTATTGATTCTCGTAGATAGGCATATAGAAACTCTCGTCACTTCATTCTCCTTATGTCAGTGGATGGAATGTGTGATACTACCACATACTAACTATACTTGCAAAGCCACTAAATATGCCAAAAGCTTTCGATAAATTAGAAACATTAGCGTTATATGAGAACACCTATCGTGAGTAGTAACTAATGTTGAATTGCACATGGAAAGTAAAATACATTGCTACCAGTCTCATGTCCTAAATACACAGAGACACGCTTGTTGTCAATAGATAAGGCCCCACTTGCCACTTAATATAATTCCCTTACCAAGTGGCGATAGGATCACTAGCGATAGTTTCTAACCTTAATAGCTATGCATGTGCACTTACATAAAAAAAGAAGTAAATTAAGGTATAAAATCATAATTGAAAACCTCGTAATGAAATGCAAATAAGAATACAATAACTAGTGGTAAACAAGATAAGAATCGAAGCACATAAACCTTACGAATCTATGAATCCAAAGAACTCAAATACCTTGGCCTAGATAGTGGAACATAGCCACTTATAATCGTAAAACCAAATCTAAAATTTATTATAAATAAGAATGTAAAAACTTACAAAAAGTCATTGCACAAAATTTTAAAAGAAAAACCTAGCACCAAAGCTTCCTCTTTGCAACTCTCTATGGAATTCTATATCTAGAATTCTCTGTCTTTTATTTTTTTCATTCTAAGGTCTCATATATATAGTAGGAATAAGATTAAATCATATCTAAATCTAAATCTTGAGATACAACTGAATTAAAACCAACAATATTTGGATCTTCCTTGTGCCGTATGTAGAAAATGCTAAATAACTGGTAAATCTCTAAGACATCATTGCGTTGCTCTATTTCAACCTAATTTCATTTTGAATCGAGCGTAGCAATATGTCAGCGCCCTACGTACATGCCCAAATTGTTATGGAGGTGCTGGAGTTTTTCTTGAGATACAAACTTTATTTTTCTCCTAAGTCTTCATGAGGTTTATCTTGCAATATTTCCAGTGAGCTTCTTCAATCTAGTCACGTTTGGTCCAATGATTCCTTAGTGATTTAGCCTTATGTAGAGATCTCTACAAAGGCGCTATGCCTATTTTCGACTATTTGAATGAATTTATGTGTAAATCATTCCTTTTCGTACAAAAGCCTATTTTTGACCTAAAAGCAGAAAAACAACGATTTAATAGTATAAATGATGATAAAATATATGAAATTAAAAATATAGCACAAATGACGACTTATCACCTACACTACAAAATTAAGAGCCTTTTGTTAGTTTTACACTTTTACTTTAGTTTGGAGGCTAATCTTTATTATTTTGCTTTTAGAGAATATTGAAGATTCAAGTTATCATTAATGTATTTTTAATTATGTCTTTTAATTCTAGTGTTATGATGTTATTTATTAATATAAGTGAGTAGTTTGTTAATCTAAACAAAACACCGAACATGACTAGATCGATTTTGCAATGTAGTCATGATGAGAAGAATGTGTACTTAATGCGCTAAACCAATCATATTCTTTGATTTACTTTTTTTATAGATTGTTATTGATGGATTACAATCATGGATTTAAGTGTTATGTGCATAGTGTCTAATATGTATGTTATGTTTTGATTCTTTATCTAATTTAAGTAGTGACTAGGATTGTTTGAATGGCAAACACCGCTTAGATATCCTAGGTGAAATTGAGATATAAATATGATGTTGAAGTAGCTTTCCAAAGATGTTAGATTTAGTAGTTCGATGTTTTTATTAAGTTTAATGTGGTTTTATTACGTAAAGTGAATGTCTTTGTTTATTTAAAGGGGTTAGCTCAATAAAAATAGAACATGACCTTTCAACTGATATAAGGAGAACGAATGGCTATCTTAAGGCTTTTTACTTATTTATAATTGAGGTTTAAGGATCTAGGATACTTTTGAAAGTATTTTCATGACTATATGATGAAATTAACATGTTTGGATGCAAAATGGATTGAAGTATCATTGTGTAGGGGGATTGTTTATATATTTATTTATTTTTATGTTTTTATTGATTTGAATTGATTTTGATTTAGTAACCTTGATTTGTGTTATTTTAGTTGATTTATATTTATTTAGTGTTAGTTTAAACTCTATTTTTATTAAATTAAATTTTAAATAAAAAATAAAAAACTTTTTTTCTTAAAGAAGTTGCAAAATGCATGTGGAGACGATTCCCACTTACCACTACTACAAAATATTAATAGTATAGCTAAGGTGAGGAATTAATTATACACGCTTGACACGTTTCAATTTTTGGCACCTTTGTTGGGGATTTTAAAATAGTTTCTTAAAAATCTTTCTCATTGCATGTCATACAATATGGAGGACATTAAGCAAGAACTTACTTTTAGGTTAGCTAATAAAATTGTCACAGCTTATGAACCTATATGTATTACTTTTCCGTGGATTTCCTTGATTTTCATTAAAAAATGGGATTCATCAATTCTTTACCTTAGTTTCAAGGTGAAGGTGTTGAAGATCCTTAACTATTTATTAGGAAATACACGCATATAATAAGTGTGATAAAATCCAAAAACATATAGTTAGATTATGTCAACGTAAAGGCTTTTCATTTTTCTTGAAAACGACAAACTCAAGATTGGCTATTCTATCTTCCTAAAAATTCCATAACCTCTTAAATCAATACGTTCTAACATGTAAAATTAGTTTGGGTGGGAAACGAATTAGCAATTCTAAGATGGAGACCGAAGAGACTTTTGGTGAGTTTTGGGATAGATACCAAAGCTTTAATATCATTATGTCCACTACATGTATTTTGAGAGAAAACTTTATTAGAATAATTTTAAGAATGATTAAACAACTTAGAACAAAGATTCTGAGACAAAGTATGTGGAGGATATTTATTTGTCATAACGCCATCATTTGCAAGAGACACTATTACTGAAATGGCGAAACAATCAAAACAATGTTGGTAGAAATTAAATTTATGAAAAAGCATTCTTATGAAATCAATAGGAATATAGTCAAGACGTCCGATGATAAATTTGATGAATTGAAAAGCATGGTTGAATTAGTATTAAAAGATAGGTCAGTCTGAAGTAAAATTTGTGCGTTTTTGCAGTGAGGTCAATCATCTATATGATGAATGCTCGTAGCTACAACAAAATCAAATTAAAGAGGCTAACACTATGATGAATCATTAAAATAATCATAATCAACCTACTTACATTACTAGTAAAATGCAAATTACCTAGGACCAAATATATGTAATGGTGTAGACAATCGGAATTCTCAAAGATATAGAACACCCGCACTAACAAATAGAACAATGGCACTAGAAAATTATAAGAAAACAAATAATCAAAAGAATCAAGGCTTACAATATGATATAGTCGAACTAAAAAATCGATTAAGTCAAATGGCAATGCAAATAAGTCCAAGATTAACGTAGGCAAATTACCATCTCAACCATACCCTACTTCGTACGCAAAAGCGATAACTTTGAGAAACAATAAACAAATGGAAGAACAAAAAATGCCAGAACAACTAGTTCCTTAAAAAGAATTAAGGGGTGAATTAGAAAAAAGAAATGGAAATTAAAGACAATAAAAGACAAAAGGAAAATGCTTGCGATTTCGAAAAGATTAGACCAAGTATAGTAAGACCATCATTTCCCCATTGTTTAGAAAACAATATGAACGTTTAGAAATTACAAGAAGAGAAAGAAATATTGGACACTTTAAGGAAAGTGATAGTAAACATTCAAAGTCATACAAAATGTACCTAAATATCAAATATTTATAAAATACTTATGCTCTAATAAAATCAAACCTAATTAAAGAGTAAGCCTAGGAGAACATGTGTTAGCATTAATCCAAAAGAAATTGCCTCTAAATGTTATGACCCCGGAATGTTTTTCGTTCCATGCATAATAGAAAACATAGAGATATCTAAAGCATTACGTGATCTACACACCTTAATCAACGTTATGACTTTGTCAATATATTTGCAAATGACAAATGTGCCCTTAGAAGAAACTGGGATAGTAGTACAGTTAGTAGAAAGATCTATCGTTCAACTTGTAGGAGGATTAGAGGATGGTTAATGACTTATTTTCCAGCCAACTTTTATGTCATAAACATGAAAGAAGACCACTTCTATAATAAAACTTCACTTATCTTAAGACATCCACTTTGAAAAACACCAAATGGGAAAATGGATGTTTCTAATGGACCTCTAACAAAAGAAGTATATAATGAATCAATAAACTTTAATATCCATGATGCTATGAAATATCCTTTAGATGCTTCATCAATATGGATCGTAGATATGGTAGATTCAATAAAAAATAAAACTTTTAGAAATGGTAAGTCAAACAAACTTGAGAAAGTGATAGAGGATCTAAATGACAAAGATGATATAAATGAAAAGACAAAATAGATAATCAATGCTTTAGAGTCTTATAATGTGCTACCTAAATTCTCTTACTATATGGATCTACTGATAAATCATTCAAAACTTTTACCCTTATACTAAAAGCTCCTGACTTACACTTAAAAGTTCTACTAGACCATTTAAAATATGCGTACTTAAAAAGTAATGCCTTACCAGTTATAATTTCTAATAACTTATCAAACTTAGAATAGGAGAAATTATCAAAGGTGCTCACAGAATTCAAGCAAAAAATAGGATGGACAGTAGATGATATTAAACGGATATGTCTAGCCAAATGTATGGATTGAATCAATCTTGAAACGGACACAAAACCTTCAAGACAAGCTCAACGTAGATTGAATCCTCCAATGATTGAAGTACTAAAAAGAGAAATATTAAAATTATTAGATGCGTTAATGATATTCCTAATAGCAGTTAGAAATTGGGTCAACCCGGTACAAATAGTTCCAAAATAAATGGATCATGGTTATAACAAATAAAACATGGAGAATTAGTACAAACTAGAGTCCAAAACGGTTGGAGAGTGCATAGATTATAGGATGCTAAACGCCGCAACTAGAATAGTCACTACCCACTTCCGTTTATAGATCAAATGTTAGAAAGATTTGTTAGACCAACCTATTACTGTCACTTAAATGGATAATCAGGATTCCATCCAATTCACGTAGCTCCAGAAGATAAAGAAATACCACTTTTACTTACTCTTTTAGTATATTCGCTTACAGGTGTATGCCTTTTGGCTTATGTAATGCACCCTCTAGATTCCTAAGATGTCTGATTAGTATTTTATTAGACAATGTAAAAATTTTTATTGAAGTTTTCATGGTTGGCTTTACCATATTCAATAATTCTTTCAATGCGTGCTTACTTCACTTAACTAAAGTACTTAAAGATGTTTAGAGAAAAAACCTAGTAATGAACTATGAAAAATGTCATTTTATGGTAAATTAGGGATTTATAATAGGACACATAGTGATAACAAAAAAAATTGAGGTATACCCCGCTAAAATCTAAGTTATAAAAACATTACCATACCCTACTACTGTGAGGGAGGTAAGATATTTCCTTGGCCATGGATGATTCTAAGGACATTTTTTGAAAGACATTTCCAAAATAACACAACACTTCTGTAAAGTTTTGCAAAAAGATCTTACCTTCGAGTCACACCTAAGTTCAAGATAGCTTTTACGTTGTTATACCACCTAGCGCATTGGGTAACTTCATTAGTGCGCTAGTGACCTCATTAGCGCACTACCAAGTTTTTCTAGCGCGCTAGCTAACCTACCTTGCGCTCTATGTGTACGATAATCCACAATTATGCACTTAGAATTCTGAGTTCTCTCAGCACATAGGCTTCACCACACCTAGGAAACCATCATACACACCTCTAGAGCCTCAAGACATTAGGAACAAAGCTTATGGTGTAGAGGAAGTTCCTAGTTGTTGTACAACAAAGCTTGATAAACACCTCAACAAAACCCACTGATTACTCCTTCAAATCTTGCATATCTCTTCTTCTCCAGCAACACCTCTTCTTTAGCTAGCTTTGAAATAAAAATGGTTTTGATTTGCATGAGTTGATCTTATCCAATCTTATATATTAAGATGGATTGATTAATAGCAATTGACTTTAATGTATATATGTATCTTGATACTTATCTAAAAGCCTTCAACTCGACACATTTCCGACTTACTCTCTACTAACTCAATCCAAATAACACCAATTTATAACTAAATTGGTCTTTAGATGTGCCAACACGTATCTCGAGGACCATCAAATGGCTATTATTTTAAATTTATAACTTAGGTTACATTTAATATATAACTAACTATAGCCATATTAAAATCACTATTTAAGTTACATAAAGTCTAAATAAGCTACCACATCACTCTCTACCCCGACCCCACGTTGGCACGTATCTCGAGGCATGTCTCCACTCATATCTAGACACTTAAACACGAGTAGGAGTGAATTAGTAATCTACACATATAAAATACACTAGGCATACACCACAACAAATATAACATATACTTTGACCACATTGCATTGATTATGGCACTTGTCTCGATGTGAGTTCAACGTCTTGGGTCACTGATTCTGATTAAGCAATTAAACTACGATTTAGGAATTCAGGCCGTGACAATTCTTCCTAACTAATGAAAATTTTTTCCTCGAAATTAAACTTCATTTAAGGTTATACCTGACTCAAAAAGGTACGATAATCTATCTCGCATATAGTTTTCCCTGTCCCAAGTAATACCAAGTCATCATGGAACTGTCACTTGACTAACACCTTCGATATAGACTAGTCTCTCAACTGTTGTAATCCTTGATCTAAGATCTATATTGGTTGCTCTTCGTAAGATATATCTTTGCTCAGTTCAATCTGGCTTATGTCAACTATCGATCTTACACATGCCTTCGACTTACCTAGTCAGAGCATAGAAATATAGAAAACTGGATGTATGCTCAATATTTGAGGAGGTAAATCAAGCTCATATGCGGCCTTCCTGACCCGTCTTCTAATTTTGAAAGGATTGATGAATCTCAATGCTAACTTGCCTTTCAAACCAAACTTGCGAAGACCCTACATAAGAGAAACCTTTAGATATACAAAGGATCCCTCCTCATACGTGAGATCACCTCCCAATATCCTATAAACTCAAGTACACAAGCCTTGAGCATATCCTCGAGTACCTGAATCAACCTCTTAGTCTGCCCATCAGTCTGAGGGTGAAAAGCTGTGCTGAACTGTAGCCGCATACCATACTGCTCTTGCATACTCTGCCACATCCCGGACGTATATGTAGCATCTCTATTTGAAGTGATAGTCAATGGCACCTAATGCAGTCTAATAATCTCCTTCTTGAATAATATGCTCAATTGGTCAAATGTGTAGTGAGCTCAACTTGTATGAATTGGGCAGATTTCATCAATTTGTCCACAATTATCTGGATAGAATCATGTCGATGTGCAGTTCTTGATAATCCTCTGATAAATTCCATGGCTATGTCTTTCCACTTCCATAATGGAATGAGAAGCAACTGTAATAATCCTCCAGGTCTCCCATGCTCAGCCTTCACCAGCTAAAAAATCCCATAGTTCCTAATGAACTCTGATATGTTTGGTTTCATCCCTAGCTAGTAAAAATATATCCTCATGTCATGGTACTCTTGGTCTTACCCGGATGAACAGGGAACTAAAAGCGATGTGAATCATGAAGAATATCATCTCTCAGCTCTACCATTACTGATATCCATTATTTTCCTCTAAATCTCAAACTTTGATATGTCGTCTTCGTCTAGTAAGTACAGTTCGTACTCTAGGCTAACTCACTGAATCTCGGGTTTAGGATGTCGGCTCTTTGACCCTCTGACACTCTATGTGTAGACACTATCTGAAGTCTCATCTGTGTACAAACCATCACCCGAGTGTCAGTAGGAATATTAGACTATCTTATCATCACCGCTGCCTCAAGTAAACCATACTTATGTGTCATATAGCATTTAACAATCACAGCATCTCCACTCGCTATCCTACTTAACATATCTGCAACTACATTAACTTTTCTTGGTTAATACTCTAGAGAAAACTCATAGTCTTTCAAAAATGCTAACCATATATGTTGTCTCATGTTTAGCTCTTTCTATCTGAAGAGGTATTTCAAACTCTTACAATTATTGTAGAGTATGAACCTCTCTCCATACAGATGATGTCTACATATCTTCAAAGCAAATACCACCACTGCTAACTCTAAGTCATAAGTGAGATAATTCTTCTCATATATATTCAGGTGTTTGGATGCATAAGTCACCGTGCCTCTGTCTTGAATCAACACATAACCTAAACTTATATGAGAAGCATCCGTATAAGCCAAGAATCCCAGTCCAGCCTCTGGCAATACAAGCACTAGTGCAGTAGTTAACCTCTTCAGCTGAGCAAATCTGACGTCAACCTTGTTATTGGTGAAGTGATCATCGAGAAATCCTTAATGAACCTATGAAAATATCCTGCTCATCCTAAAAAATTCGTGATCTCTGTGGCTGATGTCGGTGCTGGCCAATCCATAATAGCATGAATGTTGGTTGGATCTCTTGCAATACCTACTACTCTAAAAACATGTCCTAAAAACATGACCTCTGAAAACTAAAATTGACACATGCTAAACTTGGCGCAAATTTTGTGCTCCCTCAAAGTCTGCAACGTCTCCTGAGGTGCTGCTCATGATCCTCTCATGTCCTCGAGTATATCAATATATAATTGATGAAAACTATCATGAAGCAGTTAAGAAATGGTATCATCACCCTATGAATCAAATCCATAAACATGGCAGGAATGGTAGTCTAACCAAATGACATTACTTTAAACTAATAGTGTCTGTATCTCATGTTAAACGCTGTCTTGGATCTATCCTCATCCCTAATCCTAAGTTGATGATACCAATATATCAGGTCTATATTGGAGAAAAACTGCTCTCCTCTCAGCTGATCAAACAAGTCATCAATCCGTGACAATTAGAGACTTGTTTCTGACTGTGACCTTGTTAAACTGTCTATAATTGATACACAGTCTCAAACTACTATCCTTATTATTCATAAACAAGATTGGTGCTCCTTATAGCTACATAGAAGGTGTGATGACTCGCTTATGTCCCAAATCTTAAAACATACTCCTCAACTCCTCTAACTCTTTCGGAGCCATGCAGTATGGTGGTATAGAAATAGATCCAATGTCCGATACCAGCTCAATGATGAAGTCTATCTCTCTCGGTGGTGGTAATCCAAGTAAATCTTCAGAAACACGTATGAAAACTAGTACATTACAGGAATCTCCTCAAGTATGGGTCCTTGAATCTCTGCCACTATTTATGAATATACCATTATCTCCATCTTTCCACTAGTTCCAAATATACCTTTAGTCTCTTTCGGCTTTCAATGTATAACAACTATATGTGAGCATCAGATGCCCTTGGATCTCAAATATAATTGTCTTACTTAAACAGTCGATATTAGCGTGATACACTGCTAGCCAATCTATCCCTAACAATTTGTCAAATTCTAAGAACTCGAGAACCCTAAAGTCTGCAAGTAACTCTATCCCGCTTATGTCTACCGAACATCCCTCAATAAGACAATTCTTGTAAACCATATCCCCAGCTGTAGTACTCAAAGTCAAATGTGCGTTTACCTTAAAACATATAAATTTCTACAACAAATAGAAAATGTACCTTCTATGAGTCCTCATGTAGCATCGGCATTAGGCTGTGCTACCATGTAAACATCCTCTTGACTCTACGATGGAATCACGGCTACAGGCTGTGGACAAGCTCCAATCACATGCCGAGCCTTACCTCACCTGAAGCAAGTAATTGGCCTATGCTGACTCTGTGTCTGATCCTGGGCCTTTGCATGTCTTTGTCCCTATCCAGACCTATCTCGACCACTGCCTCTTCCTCTATCACAAGCTCTACCACCCTGTTACTGCTGATGTGGTGCTGGTGGTGCTGGAAGAAGTGGTAAAGTAGTGGGAGTTGGAAATGTAGGTCTGACTGGTGGTGGCAAGGGAATTCTACCAACTATACTCTACAATGGCATAAGAGATGATATATATGGCACAACTGAGGTAGTTGTCCCTAGTTCTTGAGAACTTCTTTCCCATCTTTTGGGTCCCTTGCCTTTTATCTCCTCATCTCAAACTCTACAGCATGATCTACTACAAATTATTGTCCCAACGGTGTCCCATCAACAAATCTACCCAAGTAGTATGTCTCAATCTATAAATCTCACCCATAAATCTAATACGAATTGAATGCTCATAAATCTCGCCCAAAGTCTTGACATCTAAACTAACCACATAAAACCTTATATCAAGCCTCGATCAGTGTCCAAAATGGTATACATCCTCAAAATCATTTCTCACTAGATCCATATCAATCAGCCTTACATAGACATATATGTGTTTAAAGCCCATTACCGACTCATCAGCTTTTTGTCTCAGATTCATAACTCCTTTCTTAAACTATTCATTACTGCAAATGGGAAGTACTGCTAAGAAAACTTCTTCTTGAATGCATCCTAATACTTAAAGTCTCCATTAGAAGCTATCATCGCACGTTACCAAACATCAGCATTTCTCTGCAAAATGTACGATGAAATCTCAACTCGAAGTGTTTGCTCGATCTTTAAGACTCTATGCAATTTCTCCTAAGACAACATCCACTTCTCTATCTTCTCAAAATCTCGCTGACCATTAAATTAAACTGGCTTCAGTCTGATGAAATCCTTCACCAACTGAACCTCTGCTGTTGAGCTAGAAGATGTAGGTGTGAAAGATGGTGTATAAACTGTCTCTTTGGGTAGTACTGTCACTAGTGGTATAGTTTGTACTATCGGAGCTGCTGCAATCTCCGATCCTGCATCGATCTACCATCGTGCTCTGCATGTTGATGACGTTCGTGACACCAACAGCTAACTGGATAACGCATATATATACATATAGAAACTAACATGTACAAATAAGATATCGCCACTACACTTTCATTCACTTCCCTCCTAATGGTTACTAGGCAAAGATCATCTAGTTTCCACGACTTAAATCTACATTTTATGGTTTATATTTTATTTATTACTTATAGGAAAATTGGCCATTGCTACCAACTACAGATTTGGTATCACATTGCAGAATAACTACATTCCACTGCCTAAGCTCTATAAACTTAAGATTTGATATCACTTGTGACGACCCCTTCTAAAATTAGGGCACCGCTCGGCCTAATCCCGTCATTAAGTCCTAATCTCTCCAAGTAGGACTTAACAACAAATTAGTTAGCTTTTTTCCAAACCATTCTACTTATAAGTTAATTATTCAAACAAATATTTTCTTATCTTATGTCAATTAATAAATCAGAGTTAATCAAAATTTACCAATTTGAAATTTATTATGTGGAAGTCTTAACAATTTAGCGGAAGCTTTTAATGTAATACCTAAGAATTATGGAAAATAGGGAAACAAAGATCACATGCATATATATATAATGAAATGGCGATAAAATATATCAACATGTATCTGGTAAGGGTATTATCTTTCTACTCATAATATACAACCTCAAAAATATATGGAAGACATGACAATCATACAACAAAACCAAAAACCTACAAAATCCCTTATAGCAGCACTCCACTAGCTCAGAGGTAGTCGTCGATCTTCTCTTTGCCTACTTTGCTACTCGATGGATCTGCACTCACCATCATAAAAAAGACGGTGAGTACAGGAAAATAGAAAGTAACATAGAGAGACATTTGTTCACATTTTCAAATATACAACAAGTATCTGAAAGCATAGTAAAAGCAACTATGCTGAAAGAAAATCAAGCTATAAGATATTCTAGTTAAATAAAATGGAACAGACACTCAGCTAAGTAGTAATGATCTAGGGCAGGTCGGCTGTGAGTTACATCACATCAGCATTTTCCACTATATAAGGATGGAGAGAGTTCTACATCTCTGTGACGGTCGGAGCTGTGCTCTACGCCTTTATAATCATCCCAAAAGCCAATCACCTGCGACGTATACTTTCCAACAACCCTGGGTCCCATACCCTGTGATGTCACCCAAGTTATACTTGCCAACAACCCTGGGCCGCATACCCTAAGATGTCACTCAAGTTAGTGGAAAGATTCTGATCACCCTGAAAGTCTAGTGACCCCCGTATGTTGCAACACCTCTATTATATCATGGTCCTAGATACAAGTACTACTATCATATTTCAAGAGACAACATGGTTTGAGAATCCAATAAAGCAATTGCATATCTAATGCACAATAGAAATGAAATATACAATACAATGTAACACCTACCTAATAGCATGTTATTTCATTTGAATAAGTACATTAACAATCAATAATGACATAGCATATGATTTAGAGTCAATGAAACTATTTAACCAACAATAAATACCATTATAGCAAACTCATGAAATGAGAGGAAAAAATTCATGGTATATAGAGTACAATAGGAAAATCAGTCTAAATGACTGGAAATGAACAAATAAATAGAAAAGAAATGTAAATAAATACTCAATCAGTTTACTTACAATCCATGCAAATCTTCAAGCTAATGCTGCCTCCCAACAACTCAAAACTCGTATCCGAACCCCCGAGACTCTTCCTTAGGTTTGTGATATCATTTAACATGTTTTTGAATATGTTTAGGCCATTACTTAAGGTATTAGACTTGTTTATAGCATTTAAGAAAATTTAAGAAATGGTAGATTTTTTTGCTGTCATAGTACCTACCGTACTAGGTAAGTTGATTTGTGCGCTGTGACCTTATTGGCGCGCTACCGAGTTTCTCTAGCATGCTATCCAAAGTTAGCACACTAGCTGACCTACCTAGCGCGCTACGTGTAGGAAAACCCAAAATTTTGCACTTAGAATTTTGAGTTCTCTCCATATATAGGCTTCACCAACAACTTGGAAACCCTCAAACACAACTCCAGAGCCTTAAGACATCAACAACAACATAAAAATAGCCATTCAGGTGATTTAATTCATGAATTCACCAAATTAAGCTATGTCTATGGTGTAAATGAAGTTACCTTGTTGTTGTACACCTAGCTTGACCAGCACCTCACCAAAACTGATTCATCCTTCAAATCTTGCTGATCTCTTCTTCTCCAATAACACCTCTTGATCAAGAAGCTTTGAAATAAAAATGGTATGATTTACATGAGTTGATCTTATCCAATCTTATATATTAAGATTGTTTGATTAATAGCCATTGATCTTAATGTACATACGTATCTTGAAACTTATCTAACAACCCTCAACTTGACACATTTCTCACTTACTCTCCACTAACTCAATCCAAATAACACCTATTTATAACTCAATTTGTCTTTAGATGTGCCGAGACATATCTCGAGGATCATCATATGACTATTGTTTTAAATCTCTAACATAGGTTACATTCAAAATATAACTAACTATGTGATAAGTCAGTATTTATACATATTTAATACTTTATATTTAATATATTTAATTATGTAAAGTCTCTAAAATATATATTTAATTATATTTTTTGTCGTTTTCAGGTAAAATGGAGTGCGCGGTTGAATTCGTGGTGAAAAAATACTCAAAATGGAGTATTTACTCGCATTTATAGGATGCCGGATAATTTGCCTCGAGTTACGCGTTTCGCGTTGGGTAGAATAGGAGACAACATATATCAGCCAATTAGAAGCTGCCACGTCAGCGCATATCTTCTCTCAACCAATCACACGCTGCCACATCAGCGGTTCTCCATCACAGCACCAACCAACATCACTTCCAACAGCTGCCAAGTGTCGGCCTCTCACCATCTCCGAGCAAGTCACTCATTGGTTCTCGACCAATCTCGTGCCACCACATCAGCGTTCACGCCACGTCATAAACAAACAACATTCCATACGTTTAAGCCTCCATCAGTTTTCCTCGGGATGCGCGACAACACAGTCTCCCAGAATTTCGGCCGAGTCGTGCAATTTTCTTCTCTGCCTACGCTTGCCACGGGTCGCTCGCTCACCATGCCTAACAGCGTCATCACATCTAGTTAAGCCAATAGTAGAGCGCCACGTCCGCTGCTCTGCAGGAAATGCGCCAATAAGCTGCGGACACGTGGACAAAACCTATTTTCAAGCCAAAAATAATCATACGATGCTCCTCGCCGCATGAGTCACCTCCCCAACCCCAAAATTAGTTTCTCTCACCTCCCGGGACCAATTTTTAGTAGTTTTATATATTAGGAACTTTTGGTTTTATTTTTTAGAACACTGAATTTGATATTTTGTTATCGATTTCTCTCGATGATGGCCTAGGTCGGCGGGGAAACGAGTCGGGATTATGGATTCATGGCATATTATATGAGATCTTTTATTTTATTATTTAATTTAATTTAGATTTTCCTATTTCATTGTTGTTGATTTTAAGATTTATGGTTTAGATCTAGAACATGTATGTGGCCAGTGCATGCTTTTAGGGGTATAACCTATAGTTATTAGGACCATTAGTATCCCTCTAATTTTGCTTTTGGACCAATAAAGTGATGAACACTCACCCGTTTGCCGTCAAACCCTTTCGGTTCTTGAGTGTGCAACAATTGAATCTAGGTTAAATCGGAAGCGGATGCGATCCGATTATTTAAGATTAATGTTCCCACATACCCATATTACTGCGATTAGTGTGTTAAACCTGATTGGCGGATGTCAAGGGTTATGCATTAATTAGGGAAGTAGTTAGTGGCGGACGTCCTGGCTATTGAGATTAGGGGAACGAGGAATTTCTGGCGGATGTCGATTTTCTATAGCTAATCTAGGAGAATTTAAATTAATAACTTTTTGGGAAAATTTAAAAACCATGATTGCCATTTAATCTTGATCCTGATTTTTGGAACTGTAGACCTAAGTGTTACTTAGGTGTCTATTAATTGTTTTTTAAGTTATTTTATTTTTTTATTTATTTAGTTTAGATAGATTAGTTAGTTAAATTATTTATTTAAAACCCCTGATTTTTCCTTTTCGTTGTTTTTAACCTTATAAAGACCACCAATCTCTGTGGGATCGACCCTTTGCCACTATTCTACAAAATAGTTGGTTTAGGAAAATTAATTTATTGACGCGTTCGACGCGCGACAATTTTAGGCGCCGTTGCATGGTATTGGTTTTCTTTCTTTTGTGTATTTATTTATTTATTATTATAATTACTATTAGTATTATTAATTATTTTAATAAATTGGGGCATCAGGTGAGTTTTGTCAAGTTTGACTATGGATTATATTTTTTTAACATAATTTGAGCATTATTTTTTTTGGAATTATCATGTTTTTATGATTTTAGGTGTTTTGAGACTTTGTTGGGACATATCCAACTTAAGTCGCCGCATTAGTCGCTGGTTTTTGAGTTGACTCAAAACCCTAAACTTCAATTCATCGTCTTGTTGATTTCCCCCTTAATTCACAGACTTCGGGCTCACAAGACTTGATTGGAATCTTTTGAGTTAACTCCTATGTTTACTAGTTCTTGCTCTTTTTATGATTGTTCTTTTATAATTTCCTTAGTCACCTAGATATGAGAAATTTTTGCGCGTTCACTATTTTTAGAGACTTTTTGTTATGCATGAATTTGCATCATCTTCTAACCCATGTTCTTCATCACCACTATCTTTTTCTTTTTGTTATATGGATACCTTGACTTGTTTTGAACCTTGAGGACAAGGTCCGAAATAAGTTTGGGGGTATTTTAGGGATTGTGGATGGTAATGGTGGTGTTTTATATCATTTCTTCCATTTCTTTCATTTCTTGTCCCTTCATATTTCTTTCTCATTCCATTAGTAGTTGATACACTTTCATGGATGTATTTAGTATAACTTTTTATTTATTATTTTTTTGTTGTTTAGAGTCACCCGAAAATTTGTTAATGCCTTTGGTTGTGGATGAGTAAATTACAGTTGCATTTTTTAACTTAAAATTTAGGAAAAACTAGGAGAAACACTTAATCGAGTTCGTACCCTTCATTTTTATGATTTCATGATTAGGGACTTAGTTGATGGTTAGACTTTGCGCTAGATAACGAAAATGAGTAGACGGTCAAATTTGTGCAAGTTATATTATTTTAACCCCTATTAGGGGATTTTCTTGATTATAGTGAAAGTGAGAAGTACTAACATGAGTTTTTTTCTTAATATAGAGAGTCCCATAGGTTTCCACAGGAAATGGAGTAGGGAAACTTCTGGTGGAAAAAAGTGAGAAAAGCGGTCCATAGCAAATGGAGTTGGGACCGTTTTAATTGAAAAAAGATTTAGAGAAAAAATAGGAAAAAATAGAGAATATAAATAATAAATAAAGGCGGAAGTTGTGAAACTCCTCAAATAAAAGATTTAGTTCGAGTGTCTTCTCTAAATTAAGTGAGAATTTTAAACTTGCGTGCTTTAATGTATAGACCAAGAAAACTCGTGAGTATTTGATGACCTTTGTCTTCACCGAGCCTTTGTCTTGAAAGTGGGATCTTAATTGTGTTTGAGTTGCAAGTCTTGACATATCATAACTCTGGAATTTCTTGAGTTGCTTGTTAACTTGGAGGCTATGTAAATCAAATGAACTCCATGAATTTGAGTTGGGTGTAGGATTAGTTGAGTCATTGCGTTATTATATTAGGAGTCTAGTTTAGTTTATATTGTCATTTACACATTTGCTCGGGACATGCAAAGTATTAAATTTGGGGGTATTTAATAAGTCAGTATTTATACTTATTTAGTAATTTATATTTAATATATTTAATTATGTAAAGTCTCTAAAATATATATTTAATTATATTTTTTGGTCATTTTGAGGTGAAATGGAGTGCGCGGTTGAATTCGTAGCGGAAAATACTCAAAATGGAGTATTTACTCGCAATGATCAGATGCCGGACAATTTGCCTCGAGTTACGCGTTGCGCTATGGGTAGAATAGGAGACATCATATTTCAACGAATTAGAACCTGCCACGTCGGCGCATATCTTCTCTCAACCAATCACGTGCAGCCATGTCAGCGGTTCTCCATCACAACATCAACCAACATAACTTCCAGCAGCTGCCAAGTGTCGGCCTCTTACCCTCTCCAAGCACGTCACTCATTAGTTCTTGACCAATCCTTCGCCGCTACATCAACGTTCACGCCACATCATAAACAAACATCATTCCATGCGTTTCAGCCTCCATTAGTTCTTCCTCGGGATGCGCGACAGCACAGTCTCCCAGAATTTTGGCCGAGTCGTGCGGTTTTCTTCTCTGCCTACGCGTGCCATGTGTCACCTGCTCACCACGCCTAACACATCACAGCCGGTCCAGCCAATAAGAGAGCGCCACGTTAGCTGCTCTGCAGGAAATGAGCCAAAAAGCTGTGGACAATTGGACAAAACCTAATTTCAAGCCAAAAACAACCGTACGATGCTCCTCGGTGCATGAGTCACCTCCCCTACCGCCAAAATTAGTTTTTCTCACCTTTCGGGACCAATTTTTAGTAGTTTTATATAATAGGAACCTTAGGTTTTATTTTTTAGAACACCGACTTGTATATTTTGTTATCGATTTCTATCGACGATGGCCCGGGTCGGTGGGAAAACAAGTTGGGATTATGGATTTATGGCATATTATATGAGATCTTTTATTTTATTTTTTAATTTAATTTAGATTTTCCTATTTTATTGTTGTTTATTTTAAGGTTTATGGTTTAGATCTAGAGCATGTATGTGGCCAGTGCATGCTTTTAGGGGGACAACCTATAGTTATTTGGACCATTAGTAACCGTGTAATTATGCTTTTAGACCAATAAAGTGATGAACACTCAGCCGTTTGCCATCAAACCCTTTCGGTTCTTGAGTGTGCAACAATTGAATCTAGGTTAAATCGGAAGCGGATGCGATTCAATTATTTAGGATTAATGTTCCCACACACCCATATTATTGCGGTTAGTGTGTTAAACATGATTGGCGGATGTATAGGGTTATGCATTAATTAGGGAAGTAGTTAGTGGCGGACGTCCAGGCTATCGAGATCAGGGGAACAAAGAATTTCTAGCGGATGTCGATTTTCTATAGCTAATCTAGGAGAATTTAAATTAATAACTTTTTGGGAAATATTGAAGGCCATGATTGCCATTGAATCTTGATCCTGATTTGTGGACTATAGACCTAGGTGTTACTTAGGTGTCTATTAATTATTTTTAAAGTTATTTTAATCATTTTATTTATTTATTTAGTTACATTAGTTAGTTAAATTATTTATTTAAAACCCCTGATTTTTTCTTTTCATTGTTTTTAACCTTAGAAAGACCACCAATCTCTGTGGGATCGACCCTTTGCGACTATTCTACAAAATAGTTGGTTTAAGAAAATTTATTTTATTGACGCGTTCAGCGCGTGTCACTATATTTAAGTTACATTAAACCTAAACAAACTTACTTCATCAATTTCTACCCAGTCACACATTGGTACGCATCTCGAGGTGTGTCCCGACTCTCTTCTCGACGCCTACACTCGAGTAGGAGTGACTTAATAGTCTACACATGTAAAATACACTAGGCATACGTCATAACAAATAAAACATATAACTCGACCACATTGCCTCGGCCATAACACGTATCTCGATATGGATCCTGGGTCACGAGTCATTGATCCTTACTAAGAAATAAACTACGATTGAGGAATTCAGGTCGTGATAGTTGCACATTCTACGGATGCGTTTCCTACTCTACATAAAGAAAATATTGAAGAGGTTAATGCAATGATGAATCAGTTTTTTGGCCCCCAAGAAATCAATATAGTAATAATACTTATTATCTTAGAAGACCAAATCTAAATCTTAGTTATGGTCCTTAAAATTAAACTTATAATACTTGTAGACCAAGTGCTCAGATACAACTTACACTTAACCAACATCCTCAACAAAATACTTAACCTATGAATCAATATTTAGAGCAAATTTTTCATAACTTTAGGAGTCAAAATCGTTAAAACTTTACGCAGATTTCTCGAAATCATATTAAGAATGATACTATTATTAATAAACTAAAAAATCGGTTAACTCAAATGAATTTACAAATAAATAGGTTAAGTACTAAACAAAGTAGTCGAGCTAAAACACCTACTTAAACTAGTGTTGCTCCTACTAATCAAGCCCAAGTTAATACTTTATTCAGTGATAAGAAAGACACACCTAAAATTGGGAAGACACTTAAATTGAGTAATAAAAATAAGGTTCACAAGACTATTTCAGAAGAAGAAGAAATGATGGCTAATGTCAATTCTACTATGAAATGGATGGCGAAACAATTGAAATATACACCTTTTCCTGGAAGGCTATACCCATAGTATTTAGCTTGAGTTAGCATATGAAAAATCTTTACAAAAGTCTGAATTAATCGATAAAGATAAAAATTATAACATTTCATATAATTCAAATAAAAATATGTTTTCATTTTCTACCGTTCCACAATGATAAGCTGACCCTAGGGAGGAAGAAAATTATGAAGACATTCTAGAAGTGCTTAGGAAAATAGAAATCAATAAACCATTAATGAAATCAATTATGTAACTTACTAATTATGATGATGTTTTGAAACAATTTTCAGAATCAAAGGGTATTCTTTTAGTAGAATCTAAACAAAACTTATGATAAAAATTGTCTTCTTTAATAAAAAAGAAAATACCTGAGAAATGTTTCGATCTAGGAATGTTCGGAATTCTTATCACGATAGGAAGATCTTTTATAAATTTTTCTATGGGTGACCAAAAAGCATCAATAAACGTTATGTCACTTAAACTATACAAGTCATTAAAAATAGGTTCATTGACTAATACACCTATTAATCTTACTTTAGCTGACAACACTATTATTAAACCTTATGATTTATTAAAAGATGTCTTAGTCAAAGTAAGTGACAGAGTATTTCCTACCGACTTTTATGTCATGGAAATGGGAGACTCAATATCATTAAAGTCTCCACTTATACTTTTAGGAAAACCATTTCTTAAAATAACTAAAACAAAGTTAGTTATCTTTGAACGAACAATGTTTATGGAATTTGAAAACAAGATTGTCACTTTCTATTTCAATGATTAAGATATTTATGGAAATTCTGATGAATTTGATAATGAAGAAACTAATGATAATGAATCATTAGAATTAAATAATTATGAAGCTGAAATATATGCTATTAATGTAGTAACAATGGAATATGAAAATGTTATGACCATGAATAAACAAGTTGTAGATAATTCAAATCAAAAGACGATAACCAGATAATGAAGTGTTAAGCAACTAAAAGACGTTGAGAATAATAATATGGAGGAATTGAAATCTACAAAGAATAAGAAGAAGAAAATAAATAATCTAGTAATTGTCAAGCTTGATGATCCAAGATATATATATATATATATATATATATATATATAAACATATAGGTTAAATGGGCTTGGTACTTTAAAGCTATTTGTAATACGGGTTCTAGAGCAAACTACATGCCAATTCACCTTTTTCTTCATTCTCAACTGGAATGGGATGTACTTGATTCTGAAAAACTTACTTTACTAAATGATTATTCAATAAACCAATAGGTGTGGTTACTAATATACTAGTTTTATTAGGATTAGTTAGTTGTTTCATATTCTCTCAACTCCTTACTCTTATTATGAGGATATTTTAGTAATTTAATTTTGGAATGGTTTTATGTGAGAGGGGTTGGTCAAGCAAATTTATTTATGTATTATATTGTTTTATGCATTAGTTTTATGTTAATTAGCTATTTATGGTAACGAAATAGATCATTTAATATATATCGTAGTTAAATTCGGAATTTTTTTTAATAATTCTACCTTTATTGAATATATATGTGATAATTAAATAAGAAAATCAGTTTAATTTACAAAAATAGTAAAAATAGTGGCGATTTCCCAGCGATTCCATCTTGTACTAGAAATCACTAAGAAAATCGGTAATACTATTTAGAGTTTTTAGTGTAATTTTGAGTCAGTGATTTCTCACCGATTCGAGCTTATAACTAAAATTTGTCGAGCCACTAAGGCTCATTTTCAGCGATTTCTCAGCAAATTCACATAAATCTCGATTCACTAAGAATGAATTCGAGTTTTTAAAAATAGAAACCCCAAAATCGCCACATTTAAACCCTTCACACTCAAAAACCATTGCAACCTGTCAATCAAGAGACTAAGTTTTGACTAGATTCAACCTTTTAAAGTTTGATTATAGTGAATTTAAGTGTTTTCCACCTCAATCCTCACACATTAAACCTAAAATTTGGTGAGTTTTGAGACGTAGAGCTGCCTAGAGCTTGAGCAAGAGAGTTCGAATTGAAGTTTGGAGAAGTGTTATATAGAAGAGTTTTGAGTTCCATATTTGAAACCATCACTTTTAAGAAGGTAATCAACAGAAACCCTAACCTCTTATGGATTAAATTTTAGTTTTTCATCAATTTTGGATTGTTGTTAGGTTAACAACTCAATTTCAAAATTTTTACCCTAAATATGATGTTAATATCCAATGATTTCTATTATAATACTAGTATGGGAGAGATATGATCATTTACTTATTACTGTCGATTTTTTGAACCATTTTTCGTATACGCCTTGTCGATTAAATTTTATAAGCAAGCTAGTTTGAGACTAAGTTTCAAATAAGTTTAAGGGTTTTTGTGAATATTTATTAGCTAATTTGATTACATACAAAGTTTCTTTTTCCCAATGATGTTTTATCAATAACTTTCATATAAATATCAAACACTCAATCTCAAAATGACTTTTCCAATGAATTTTTCCTTCTTTATTTATACTTTTCCAAATGTCCGAAGGTGGAAAGGGTAGAGGTTCAAGAGAGGAGAAAGGGAAGGGAAAGTTAGTAGAGAATACAACAACCAAATCCAAAGTAGCCCAAATCTAACCCACATCAATGTCGTTCAACACATCTAGTATTAAACCACAAAGAGAACCTACTCCGTCGTGTTCATTTATTTTCAATAATGAGAATGATTATGTGGAAGAGGAGGACATATAAATATTTGAAAAAGAAATACCGATGGGGGAGAGAAATTACGTTCTTAGGAAGGAGAACTTTTTGAATGAGAAGTTCTATAATGAATTTAGGAATGATATAGTGAAGGATAGGAAGTTGATCCTGGATAAGGGATTTAATGTGAAGAAAGAATTGAAGTATAGGCTTGGGATCTAAATATCATTTAGGCCAGGAACTGGGAGTTATTGACTATGGACTATAACCACCTAGATTTGAGGATGTTTTGTGAAAGGGGTTGTGATATTTTGGTGAGAGAGTTTTACGCCAATGTATACGAATATGAGAGCAGGACCGAATCCTGCGTTCGAGGGATGTCAGTGGATTATTCCATTGCAAGATTAAATCAATATTTTGATTTACCGGATTTTCACCAAAAACAAAATGATGAGTACCCTAAACCCAAATATGCCATTAGGTACCATTACCCCACTAAGACAATAAGGGGTGGTTTAGAGGCAATTTATGGAGATGGATTCTTAATACAGAGGGGTACCCGAAGCACATAACCATGAAATGTTTTAGGAATATCACTAAAGCATGGTGTTATTTCATCAACACTATCTTACAACCGAGCCTGCTGTATTATGAGATAATGAACTACAAGGCCGCTCTACTTTTACACATTGTCGTGGGATTAGGATACTTGGAAGCTTGCAAGATAATTTATAAATTTATTAGGAGTGCCATCACCGCTAAGAAAAATGATGGTCTACCTTTCCTATTAATGATTATAACCTACTATAAGGAGGATTAGGTGAACATGGCAAGGCTTGACATGGATGTTTTACCAAAGAAGACTATTACTGATGAGGTTATATAGAGATATGGAAGAGTGAATGGTTATAAAGACATAGAGGATAAGAGAGAAAGGGCTAAGATAGCCTTAAGAAAGACTGAGCAGAGATGGAAAATCAGAGACAAAACGAGAATCTTTGAGGAGATGTCGGAAGCAAGAAATGATCTGAACATGGAGCAGCCTATTAGGGATTATGATAGATTATATATAGAAAAATTAGAGTTGGCTTTCTTGGGTGCAATTTTACGCAATCAGTTGACCCCTCTCCGTAATCAAGGACCGGTGTTTAAGAACCATAAAGCCTTAGCAAGGAGTATCCATATGATGGAGTGTACGATGTCCAGGAGAAATAGACATTGAAAAAGAGTAGAGGTTACTCTACCATCTAAACAGATGAGATTACAACTTAGTAGTAATCTTGATGTTCCAACACTTCCAAGTCAGGAATACCACCTCTACGACCCCGCAATGAGTTACAAGTCTTAAAGGATTAATCCAGTAGAGGAAGATGACGATGCGACTTCTAAATGAAAACATAGATTTCCTTATTCTATTTATTTTATTTATCTCTTAGTGATATTGTGTGAGCTCTTCTATGTAATTCCAGTAGTAGGGATATTCTTTGTGCTTAATGATGATACTTTGCATTTATGGTGGTGAAAAACTATGTGATAAATTTATTCAGTGTTTTGGTGTGCAATTTTATATATTTAATATATAAAGGTGATGTTTATTCGTTTAATTTTATGCATTCTATCATATTATAATTCTTAATTGAATTTATTAATATATTGATTGTCAAATTTATGATTATATCAATTCTTTTATACTTCAAATGGTATGTTCGCCTTGTTGGAAACCAGACTTCATTTTTAAATCTCGAGGCCAAGGTTTGGAATGAGTTTCGAGGTATTTTAGGTGAAGTACGACAAGGATAACAAAAAGAGCAAGGAAAAGATAAGAAACGTAGAAGACATGTTTAAAATTAATACGAAAAGTTCAAACGATATTCAATTATATTGATGAAATTTCTTCCAAATTCAAGTATGAGTTTCGTTTTGTTTTATTTTTAGTAAGAATGATAATGAAAATGAATATATTTTAGAGTGGAAGTGATATTTTTACTACCGAAGTGAATCTTATGATAGAAGGAATCAATTTTTATACCCTTTTTTATTAACTTTACTAGTTGATTTATACATTAAATTGAATACCTTGTGTTAGCCATGATAATGGGTAGAAGATTGAAATAATAGTGCAGGATGAACAAGACAGATTTATAAGAATCTTGTGATACAAAAGCTATTGATTAAGTATTTCTATTGTATATATATTAAGTTATTATGCCACAATTGAAAAAAGAAATAGGTTAAGAAACCAATGAATATCTACAAGTTAGAAAGAATATTTTCTTTGACTCTAGTAAATAGTGAGAAGTGTTAACAAGAGTTTACAAATATATAAAGAGTCATATAGATTCCAAAGGAAATGAAGTGGGAAATCTATAGTGGGAAAAATTTGAGAACGTACAAAGGAAAGGGAGCAGGGACTCAAAAGCAAAAGCAAAAGAAATATAATGAAAATAAATGATTTGAATGAAGTAGAAAAGAAAATGAGAGATGAAAAAATGGATGTTCCTAAACTCTTTGAAGAAAAGATTTAACTTGAGTACTCGAAGCTATAGTTAAATGTAGTATTTCTTAACCTAACATGTTTTGAATGATATATTCATTGGTATCTTGGCAAAATTCCTCTTTGATTTTCATTGTGGTACTATTATAAAGTATTTTCTAAAATTAAAATTAATCTAGTGATTCTTGTGTCTTGAGACTCTATACTAGTTATCATAAGCTTGATGCTTGCCAGTGGAGATTGAAAAAACCTATATTGTATATTGACCTTGGTAATGAACTTTAAGTAATAAACAGTGTTACATTAGGTGGTTGAGTTATCATTAAGGGATGCATTGTTTTGTCTAAATCATTATATTCTATTATAGCTTTCATTTACTTGCAGGTAATATGTTTTCAATTGCAAAATCACTTCTATTTTTAAAAGTTATATTATTTAAAGTTAAGATGGATTAGATTGAAATATGTTTATAAGAAATGAAAAGTGAATATGATTTAAGGTATTCCTTTGCTCGGGATAGAAAAGTGCTGAGTTTGAGGGTATTTGACAAGTCAATAATTAAACACATTTTAGAGTGTAATTTAGGTTGATTATATATTATAGTAGGTATTCTCTTATTTTTGTGATTTCAGCATTTAAATAGGAAAATGAAGAAATCGAAGAAAAGAGAAAGAATAGCAAAATAGTCAACTAGAAAAGAAGTCCACTGATTAGCACATGATTTGCTATAACACTAGAAATCGCCACCTAAATTAGCAACAAGAAGCGTCACCAAATCCATAGCGAATTGAAAAATGAACTAGAAATCGCCAGCTGAATCGGTGGAGCACTAATAGCTATTTCCATTGATTTACTTAGCGATTTGCGTACAACTTAGGAATCACTACGGTCGCTTATGGGTTTTTTATATTAATATGAAGAATTTGAGTTTATCTAAAATATGTATATATAGGGAGATTATAAAAGGCCAGAGAGCTTCAAAATAACTCTCTCTTCTTTTTGTTCTACATTGTTTCTATTGCCTATTCTATATTACTAGTTGATGTTTGAAGGTACAATGGAGAATCAATTTACATTTATGTATTTATTTTTTAATTATGCCATTTAATTATATATATGTACTGTTTATTTCCAATATGAGTGAGTTGTCTATTAATCTAAACAAACCCTAGACATGTATATACTTTGGATTGCTAGATAGTTATAATTAAAGAATCATAAACTTAATGCTTTAAATTTATTCATACACACCAATCACGGATAAAACAAGTTGTTTTGCGTATAACAACTAATGAAGATTAATATTGCATGCATAGTTGCAAATATGTTTTGTGGTATTTCAATTATGATTCTATGTCTATAGTTACTGAAAACAATTATAGAAGTAGTAACTAGGATTAATCTATTGAGCTTTTCGCGAGTGGATGTTCTAGGTTATTGTGTTCTAAGTTGTTTCTTATGCGACTTTAGTTAATATTGGCTTGGATTAGGCATAATTTTCATTGAGTGTAATATTATCGTACTTCTACATAGTTGCATTTTATCCAATGGGTAGATTTACAATGATAACAATGTGGCATTTCCATTGAATTTAAGAAAATCGGTGGCTGGCAAAGGCTATCAACCTATTATGAAGTAGGATTTAATGAACCCAATGTTCCATGTGTATGATTATAACTATAATATAAAGTGATGTTATGTTCTAATATTTGAAAGCAATCCAAGTATATTACATTGTTTAGATGTTTGTTTAAGATATTTGAATTATATTGAATTTGTGTATCGTTTATTTTAGTTTGAGTAGAATTTTTTAGATTAAGTTATTTAGTTCGATTAATTAAGTTAGTATTTATAGTTTTCAGTTATTTAATATTATAATTCTCATTTAATTAGAATAACTAAGTTAATAAAAAAAAATTTCCATTGAGATTTGAAAAATCCATGTAGAGACGATATCTCATTTACCACTACAGCAAATAATCAGAATATATGGGAAACTATTGTACATGCTCGACACGTGTCAACAAAAGTCAAGTCCACAATAGGAGGAGTCTCTGGTGTTGCTAGAGGCTTAACCTTAACTTTCTCACAAGGAATCTCATGTGGTGTTACAACATCTTCACCATTAGTTCCTTAATTTTCTCTAAGGGACTCAAGGATACTTGTCCTAGAAGCAACAACTGAAGTAATAAAACTTAGATTAAAGTTAAAATCAATAAAGTTACCTTGATCCATTTTATCATCTTTAAAACTCAGTAAGGGGAGTAACTTCCTTTTTTTCATCATGAAGTGGAGCAGTCGAACTTGCACCTTATGTTGAAACAGGTGATAGTCCAATCTGTCCTATAGAAGTACGAAGAGAATATTCCCTTCTTGCAATATCATCCCCCGAAGATTGCACTTGAATAGAACTAGTGTCCTCAGCATCAACAAATATTTTAGATTGAGAAACCTCTGAAATCATTGGTTTCATTATCTGTCTAGACTTCTATATTGGCTTTGTAGTAGGGGTAGGAACGAGAGCATCATTCGTAGCAGTGACAGGAGCAGGAGTTAGAGCACCCGTAGTAGCAACAGATTGAGAACCTGAAACTGATATAGTTGACATCTTCTTTTTTAGGCACAAGAAGTCATGGTCAATAATCAAGTTGTTAGATTTCATTTGATAATTTAGGTTAACTCTTTCATCCACCTTTTTGAACTTGTCATTAGTCTTCATAATGACCGAGTATTTCTTGGGTAGAGAAGTCAGGAAACAAGGTAGATAGATCTTATTCTGCTTCGTCCATAGATGCACGACTTAGTCATAGATTTCCTTTTCAACGTTGAACTTATTTCCTAAAGCAAGAGCATACAACAAAAACACTCTCTCCTTAAACACTTATGTTTGATAGGAAATAGTTACAATACAAGTAGTCAAGACCTCCACAACGTGTAGGTCTTGTATGTGTGCTTTGTTGCAGGAACCCCAAAAGCGTTGTCAGAGGGCCACTTATCAAGAAACCCTCCAGTCAACAAAGAGACATAATCATCAATCTTTAGTTTCGAACCCAACTTATTAGCAGTTTTCTCTGTTCAAGAAAATCCAAGCATACAATTGATGGAAGCATGACTGAAAGGAATATTGAATCCATGACAAATACATTGTCTACAGAAGCATCTCCAAATTTGTCAGGAAGATTGCTATAGAATTCTTTAACAATGGAGTCATTGTAGATACCTTTATGAGATACCAACCCATAGATGTCATTTTAAACTAGTAACCTTTCAAGGCCAGTTTGTGAAAATGAGAAATGATGATCAGTTGATAAAACTAGTACTTCCTCTTCACCGTTTCTTAATATTTTTCCGCGCACTTTAATGATCTGAAATGACCAAAATTGGAGGAACATCCACATCAAAGTACTGAGATAAGAACACGACCTTTGTCTTATCATTGGGCTTACGGATGGCCTCTGCTTCATCCAAAATCCTCTCCAAAGAATCTAAGGAAACCCTTTCATCTGCAACAACTTGCTTCTTTCTTATGGAGGTTTTAGTTTTCTTGAAAGAACCAGATTGTCCAAGCAGTCGTTGAGGATGGACAACCCCTATCTTCACTTTTCTAATATCTATAGCAATAAAACAATTTGACGACAAACTAATGTAGACTAGATCTGTAACATCATGGTGATAAATGCCCATTGTTCGTGTCGTCGAAAGATTTGCATTAGTAGTAGAGTCACCATGCGATGATGATGAAGATTGTTCTGCCATTTTTTTAGTAATGTGTTGCAAGAAAAATGAAAAATGTGGTATAGAAGGAAAAAATAACACAATGAAAAAAGCACTTGAAATGAGAAGAGCGATTTGTTAAAATTAGGTATTTTCACAAAATAAGTGAAGAAAAACCCAAATCAAAGCATAAATCTCCGTTGAATCCCCAAAAATTAACCCGTTGTGTCTAACGGCGCAAAATTTACTCCCCTTCAACCATTTCAAATGGCTAGTTTTTACAGTCGACGTAAGCAAAAGTGACACGTGTTGCAAGTAGTTCCAAGTGGAAGTATTTTGGTTAAACACGAAAGTGGCTTACAATGAAATGTCAAATAATATAGATATTTTCTTGAACGCACATAACTGTTAGTTTGGATTAAGAACCCTGGCTAGTAAGATCACGCACCATGGTCATGGTGCAACCTCTTAAAAGTCTCTGTGTCAAGATCCTTTGTAAAAATATCAGGTATGCCTTTCAGTTGGAACATGGTGAATACAAATTAATCCTCTTTCCACTAGATCCCTGATATAATAATGATGAATATCAATATGCTTCTTCTTCAAGTGTTAAACAAGATTCTTCAAAATATCAATGGCAATTTTATTATCACAATACATTGTTAACTAAGATAAAGCAATACTATAGTCTATGAGCATTTGTTGCATCCATTTTTACTGCGTGCGACAACTACCAGCAGCAATATGTTCAACTTCAATAATAGATAGAGAAATATAGTTTTGCTTCTTGCTATTCTAAGAAACAAGATTAGAACCCATGTAGTAACATCCACCTGTAATAATTTTTGGATCATCAATACTTCCAGCCCAATCAGCATGACTTTGCCCGATTAAGTCACTGGCACCTCCCTTAGTAAATAGTATACCAAAGTCAAGTGTTCCATGCACATAGCACATAATTCTTTTTACTGCAACCAAATGGGACTTTTCAAGACATGCTTGAAAGCAAGCACAAACTCCTACACTGAAAGTAATATTTGGTATGCTTGCAATATGATATAATAAGATACAGATGCGTGGCAAAAAGTATATGAGATTGATTATAGTAATAGTGTGACCAAGTTACGTTGACTACGAAAATCATCCTCGAGGAAAGGCGTATGCACTCAGTGGTACCTAGTCAAAATCAATCTATTGCTAAGGAAATCTTTTTTAATTTTGTTTTGAAAACTAAAATACCCTAATCTAACAAAACAATGTAAATTACTTTCAAACTCTTATATTAAGAATATCTTAGTTCATAACTTCACCTAGGTAATGAAATATTTTTCAACTCACTTTGTCATCTTGATTACGTGTGTGCAATGCCTAATTTGAATAGATAGATTTCTTTCAAATCCAATTCAACCCATTGTCATGAAGGAAACATATTCTAATGTGCAAAACTAGAACTCCACCTATTGGTGTGAATAACGCAACTCCACATTGCTTTAATTTCTAAATCTTTAGATTCATAACCAATTAAGTTCACTATCCGCACATCCCTAATCAACAACAATCTATCGATGTCATGTATTTTACGATTGTACCATTCGTATTCAGCTTAAAAGCTTCAATGGTCATGATAACTTCTAAAACCTAATGTCAACAAACACATGATCAAAATGTTCGTAGCATTACGCTCGAAATCAATAGAAATTATAACAATTGCACATGTTAACTTTAAAATATATTCATGTTTATATCATAACATTCATACCATAGGATCCATTGATCCCTAAGATAAATGAACTACTCACACTTCATTAAAACAAACATGTACATAGTAGTATTCATTGAAATAAGAGATATAATAAAAAACATTCAATTAAATCAATAAAAATAGTACTCGAATCAAACACGCAAGTCTTTAATGTCTTCTCTTCCATAAATCTCTTTAATACTCAAGAATAAATTAAATCTTTGCTAATCTATGATAATGGTTGCAAATAGGTGGTATTCTATATGTCTATCACGTTCTAATACCTATTTATTCTCCTTAAACACATTTGAAAACAATTATAAACCCTACTAGACAATTTCACCTTGAATAGAACTCTAACTTTCTATTTTCTTTAGTCTCGGCGTTGTCTATATATAGTCTGGCGCTATACGTACAAAACCACCGCACCGTGACAGCTTCGACCACTTTGTGTGCTTTTTCCTCATTCAGTAGACTCCGCGCCATGCGTGTCTTCACCAACGCCGTCCATCCCACTACATCGTGACAGCTTTGAATATCCTGATTCAGTTTTTCTTCTCTCCTTGAGCCAGGCACTGTGCCTTGAGCTCCCCACAATGCCAACTATCCTTGCCACGACGTTAAACTTACGATAGCATATTTTAGCTTAAGTTCTTTATGAATTCACTCATTTGTCTCCTTTATGCCTTGTGTACATGAAAATAAATAGATACCAGTAATTTGATCTCATTTCGGGATATTTATACTAATTGTACTGCTAAATTATTCATATATAAGTCTAAATATTCACTTATCAAATACCCCTAAACTTAGGATTTTGAACGTCCCAAACAAAAGTATATTTTACTAAGTATTGTAACTACTCCCATCATTCTTGTTCATATTAATTTTACATCATTCATGGAGAAACCTTTAATCCAAATAAGTTCAAGTTAACAATCTATTCAAATTTTTTTTTTCGTTGCAATAACTTATATTTTCTAGACATGTAGCATTAACAACACATACAATTCATTTTCAAAACTCAAAAGTAGATGACAACTAAAACCATCACTACTCAGAAGTTTGTTTTACCTCGACACTCAAGTAGCAAGTGTACAATCTCATGATTTCTCATTAAGCTCAGAAATTCATGAATAAGCATAGATCAACTAATTTTCTTAGACAGTAGTACTAGAAGAGTTTATAAGACTTAATATAGTCAGAAAGAAAACTTAACTTAATTAAGCTACTAGTACTCGAGCTAAATCTTTTATTTAAAGAGTTTAATTCTAACATCCGACTTTTTTTCTTTATTTTTATCTTTTTTTTCTTTTATTCTTCTCCTTAAATTTTCTAATTGCACGGTCCCTCCTCATTTTCCTTTGGATTTCCTTGTTCCTCACTTTTTCCAACCATCAAGTTGTCTTCATCTTTTCGTGTAGAACTTGTGGGACTCTCTATTTTATCTTTCTTTTTAAAACACTTGTTAGCACCTCACACTTTCACTCCATCACGCAAGTTAACCCCAAATTTTTCATTAAAAATCATGCCTATCTCTTCCCTTTTTAGTTCTGATTCTTTATTAACTTTATACTCAAGTAGGATTCATACTTATTATAGAATCCTTCAGATATTTAATTTTTCCATAAGAAGTGTTCTGGTGATCTTCTAGCTTTTGTTTCAAGTTCATGATCTTCCCTAAAACTAAGTTTCTAATCATGAAGTCAAACTATTGTTGCTACATTAAATATTTTCTTCAAAATATAAAAACACTTTCTTGAGTTTCATATCAACAAGACTCTTGTTTTTTACTCATCCTCTATTAAAGGCATATACTTTACAAATGAATTACTTATTCATTACATATTAATATTATATATATATATATATATAACCTAATCTATACTACCTAAATACATTCAAATAGTAAGTAAATGAAATAAAGATACACTACCATGCTTTCCTCTTTAACTGCTTCAAAAGTAAAATTTAAATGATCATATCTGCAGTGTTTATCCTTATTTCATCATTTTTTACCACTTCTCATACTTTAGTGTTGATACCCCCAAACTTAAACCAAACCTTTTCCTCAAGGTTTCAAAGTAAGACTGAAACATGAAAATACTAAAACAAGAACATATAATAATAATATCCCTATAACTCATTAATACTCTATGCATCGTTCACATACGTTAAGAATTCTCCATCACATTTTGCACATTCTCTAAAAGTTAGAAAACTATATTGTATGAATTGTACTAACTAAATTAAATAAATAACTAACTGAAATTTAAAAACTTGAATTAACTAGGCTGCCTCCTAGTAGTGGTTAGTTTTACATCATTAGCCCGATGCCTTTTCGCTCATTTAGTCCGAGTTTAAATCGAGGAACTCCATTTTTAGATTAGAGATAATAATATCATTCCCATTTAGATTTACTTTTTGCACATCAACAAAGACAATTTTCTCGCCATCATCATTCTCCTAGATACTCAATGTGATCATTTTCTTCCTTTTATAAAATGCAGCATTGGCAGTGTTCAAGAATGGCCGCCAAAATATCATAGACACATCATCATTCATATTATGATTTATAATCTTAAAATCCATGATGAATGTGAATCTACCCACTTTCACATGCATATTCAAGACTATCTCTATAGTTGCTACAAAGTTGCCATCACCTACTTGAAAATTTATTGTATAGGGACAATCGATCATTAAATCGCCATGTAACATGTCCATTATGTCCATTATTATCATGAAATTGACTGAGGCTCCCGTATCACATAAGAATTTTGTAAATCAGTGACCATTAATGATTATTTGTATGCATATGTCTCTAAGATCTCTCATTTTTATTGGTTAAAGTCTCTTTATGAACTTGAACTTTGGTTTTAGCTTCTATGGAACCACTTTGATACTATTCCTTTTCGGTGCTTCTTCAGAAGGTCTTTAATCTCATTTCTTAGTTGTCCATTGTTTATTCCTTTTCTTTTGATTTATCAAGGCATTGATTTGTTGTTGCTTGAATTCTTTTAGTTCATCTTGCCTAACTTCCGTTCTGTAAAACAAATTAACTTTTTGGGCATTTACTTTAAACATCCTACCATTATTAGTTATTAACTCTACAACTCCATAAAGTCAAGTATATGTTACCTTGAATGGTCCTGACCATCTTGATCTTAATTTGCCCGAAACAATTTCAATCGTTAATTGAATAACAAAACTAGTTGTCTTGGCTCAAGGGATCGATATTCAATCCTTTTATCAAGCCATTGCCTTGATTTATCTTTGTATAGCATGGCATTTTTGTACGCGTCTAGTCTAAATTCGTCCTGTTCCATCAGTTGAAGTAATCTAGCTTTTCTTGCAGCATCAAGATCTATGTTGAGCTTCTTAATCATCAAGTATGTTTTTTGTTCTAACTTTACTATTAAGTGACATGTTTTGCCATACACCAATCGATACAGATATGTGCTAATTGGTGTTTTAAATGTCGTATTCTATACTCATAATGCTTCTCCAAGATGGAATGACCAGTGCTTTCTCTCTGTGTTAATATCTTTTTCCGAGATTTGTTTCACTTCTCTATTCCTTACTTCAGCTTGTCTGTTTGTTTGAGGATAGTAGGCAAGTGAGGTTTATGCCTAATTCCATATTTCTTTACCAATGTATGCAAAGCTCAGTTGCAGAAATGTGCTCGTCAGTAACTAATATTCTAAGTGTTCCAAACCGATAGAAGATGTTTTTCATTATGAATTCAATGACCACTTTTGCATCATTGGTTGCGATCGCTATGGCTTTCACCCATTTGGAGACAAAATCCACTACTAACAATATATATTTTTTTCCATTTGAGGTCGGGAATGGCACCATGAAATTCATTTTCCATACATCAAATAGCTCACCTTATTTAAAAGTGGTTTGTGGAAACTCATGCCTTCTAAAAACATTTCTTGTTCTTTGGCATTTATTGCAAGTTTTCACAAAAATATATGAATTCTTAAGTAGATTTGGCCAATAGAATATGCATTGTCACACTTTAGATGTCATTCTTTATGCTCCAAAGTGTATCCCAAATGGTACTGAGTGAAATCCTTCAAGAATGCCTACAAATTCTTCATCTGCTACATATCATCGAATTAACCTATCATTGCATATTTTGAATAGATGAAACACACCGCATGCCAAATAGTTAACATAGTCTGCGAACCATGGTTCATCTTTTTGGACCTCTACCTTATGCACTTCTTCTGATTTCTCTAGCTTTTTCATTGCCATTATATTGACTTGTTCTGGCTTGTACATCACTTGCTCTTGTCTTGGCTCTTATATTGTCGTGGTGCTCATCATGTGAATAACACTAACTATTAGGGCTTATGCCTTAAGTAAATCTATAGACATTCTTTATCTTATAATTTTAGTTAATAAAATACAGGTTTACGTTTATTGTTTTAGCATAAATGATTGCATATTTACCGTATAATAAGATTCATGGGTATTTGTCAAAATATTATAAATGTCCCTAGTCCGTCATTATACTGGGAACTATAATAAGTCAAGCCTAGTGTGAATCTAAATTGATGGTCATGTGATGATCATGCACATAGGGATGCGAATCGAGATCATGACTACTTGTTAGGGAGCAATTTTACAAGATCGACCCGGTGTAAGACCACATGGTTTAAGTCATAGCTGTTACTCATGACAGGTATATCATTTAGTCTTTTGATTTGAGATTACTATAGACTTCAATATTAGGAGCATGGTAATTTGACACAATCAAATATTGTCTTTAGCTGGATGATTATAAAGATTGTGATTGGTTACCATGTGAATAATGTGTGAAGTTGTGTAATCAAGATATAATTTTTCCCTCTCATTAAATAGAGATATCAGTGGATCCCTCAATATGTTTTACTATGAAATGGCTAAGTCCAAGTAAATTGATATGATCAATGTCATTTGGATGTTTTCGCTATACCCGAAGATCGAGACTAGTACAAGTGAACATTAAGGGCGGCTTTCCATACCTTATGTTTAATCAAAGGATATCGCACGACAAAAGGATATGATATATGATATTCATTAGGTTGTATCGATTTTGATATTCATACTACTTGGGTAGTGATTATGCCTTGTTAGAGATCGCTTATGACGTGTGTACCAAAATAATTTTTTTTTACTGCCAACTTTGCATGAACCTATTGGGACACGCATAAAGAATGACTTTGTGCAATTTCAATTTTTCCAGAGTAATTAATTCTATATGATAAAATTCATGACATTAAAGCCTTTACAATTTGTTATATGATAAGTTATCGGTAAAGGTATTTGTGTAATTTGCTTGAATTATCTAAATACAATAGTTGTATTATGAATATATTTTTAAGTCACATTTTCTACACATATAAATAGAGGTTGAAACCTAAAACGAAACAAGATTTTAATTTTTACTATTTTCGAGTTCTCTAGATTTTATGAGAGGAAAAAAACGTTTTCACTATCTCTTGGGACTGGCACTCCAAATCGCGGTTACCATTTGTATGTGGATTTTTGATAAAGAATGTGCGCTTAAACGTGTTGAAGATCGAACAATTAGAGAAAGAAATCACAAATTAAGTATGATTTACTTTCATAGATCTAGTTTAATTGAACTTATTTTCGATCTTATAGGGGTTTTTTAAAAATTGTTTTCATTTTTTTGGTGGTTATGAACCCCAAAATCCAACCCTAACATTCTCTTTGGGATTTATGATAGCGTTACTCGAAAACTGTCCTTCCTTCTTTGAATTCAAGGCAATGGATCCAATCTATCTCTCTAGGTTCTTGATGGATTTTAATCTCTCATCATCCATTCTCTTCATATTTACTTTAACAATTTTCATCTCTTTTTTCGTGCTTCTCATGGCATTCCCTATAGCTCATGTCCATGGTGTGCAAGAGTTTCTCAATTGACTTCAATAAAATCATCTCTTTGCTCTGCTCAAGCTTCCCTTGTTGGACTTATTGATCGAAGCCTGGAGGTAACTTCAGTGCATTATCAGGATTTCCATATGATAAGTTAGGGTTGTTGTTGTATCCTTGATAAAAACTTTGAGGAGCCATTCCACTCGGCCTGAAATTATTTCCATAGCCTTAGTTGTTCATGAAGTTGATGTCCTCATACTCCATTCCTTGCTGCATGTCCATTTGATTAACCACCATGACTTAGTGATTAATGGATTTTTGTATAGCCTACACTTGTGGACCTTGTTGTCTTATTTGAAGCTTTGCCATTTGAGTGCTCATGTTTGATAGTTTTGCAATGGTTGCAGTTTGCGAATCAATCTCATATATGCCATGATTGCAGCTTGCAAACTAATCTCTTATCAGTAGACCCTCTATTGTAACCTTTCTGTAGCAAATAGGTAGATAACCCTTCATACCATGCTCGTTGTTCTTGCTACAGTCCATAAAGTGCCTTTTTCAGATGATAAACATCATTAGGTTCATCATGAACCTCATATCTTTTAGGTTATGCAACATAAATTTCTTCTTGGAAATACCAATTTTGAAAAGCACTTTTAACATCCATTTATTGTAACTTGAAACCATTATTAAAAGTAATGACAAGCAGTAAACGATTCCAATCGTGCAATTAGAGCAAACGTATCATCAAAATCAATAACCTCAATCTGTGTATCTTGTTCAACCAATTTGGCTTTGTTGCAAACAATAACACCATTCTCATCTATTTTCTTGCAGAATATCCACTAAGTACTAATGATATTAACATTAGTAGGACATGGGACAAGCTCCCATACATCATGTCTAACAAACTCATTGAGTTCTTCGTGCATATCATTAACCCAATTTTCATCCATTAAGGACTCCTTGAAATTTTTAGGCTCAATCTGATATGTAAAATATGCAAATCGAACCATGTTCCTGTGATCAACATTAGGAATATCTCAAGTTTGCACTGGATCATTAACCGAGCCAATAATTTGCTCAATTGGATGATATTTCAACATTCTTGACTTTGGAGCAGTAGATGTAGAACCAGATTCTGTAGTACTAGGTGATTTTTTATCATCTCATCATTATCATCTCCATCATCAGATGGAATAGTGATCTTTAAATCAAATGGTTTAGCAGTAGGCTAAGTAATAGGTGTTGAGCTTATTGGTGTTGGCAGCTCACCATCATCATCCTTTTAAATGGACAATTGTTCGATTCTTGCACAATCTTCAACCATAAGTTTAATAGATTCCATCACATTCATAGTTCACTTATTGTATACTCTATAAGTTTTACTATTTTGAGAATATCTAAGAAAAATTCCAATATTTGTGAAATCTAAGAATTTCATAAACTTGATTATGAGACTAATTAAGTATTTTTTGAATTTTACTTGGAAATTCGATATCCTAAGTGGAATCCACGTGTTACGGATCGAATATCATGAGTTAAATATTATTTTTGTGTCTTGCTCGACTAGCGGATGTATTATACTCTATTCAATACGAAACAAGGCTAAGTTAAGGTTGAGACGCAGTGTCAACTTTTGGGATTTTTTCTCATTTTGGGAAGATTGGGGTAATTTTTCAAGTCTAATTACGGTGTAAATTTAAAGATAATCATGAAAAAATAAACGAAAAGTGCAAATTACCATTAGGAGCAATGCATAATATATAAATAAGGATATAAGTAAGGTGCAACATTATCATTTGACACCCCAAAGGAGTTGAATTCAATGTGAAATCAAAAGAGGGCCGCTAAGGGCACCCTACCGTTTCATGAAGGCACCCAAGTAATTTGTAAAAATTCCAGCGAAAATGGAAAAGACCATTTTGCCCCTGTATATATATTGATTCAAACCCCACAACCATTTTGAAAAGAAACAAGGGCACCCCACCACCAAGATTGAACTATAAAGCGACATTGCGTTTGGCAACGTTTATCGATTATGCGGCTTGACATCATCCGACAACGAGGTAACAATGTTTGACAACCATATGATGCTTTGTTGGAACCGTTAATTTGAGTAAAACTATGAAAATGATGATTTGTTTGTCAACGTAGGGTTTGGTAATTTCGACAAATCCGAACTTGTTTGCACTATATAATGGAAGATTGTACTGCTACGGTGCAAGAAAAGGTTGAACTTCAGGTAATTTTTCAAATTTCATGTGTTTTTTATGCGGTTATTCGAAGTTTCTGTCGATGTGCGCGATTGATTCGGCCTCGCAGGACCGAGATGTATAGCAACGTCTCGGTCATAGAGGACCGAGATTTGTACGTAGTTCACGGTATGGGACGACCGAGACTACTGAGTAACTCTCGGTCGTACGTGAGCGAGACGCTGAGTAAAGTATCGGACCTGTACAACCGAGAACCTATTTTTTGGGGTTTTTTGGTGATTGTGCAAGTACATTTTGGTTGATTATAATGTTATACTATTTGTATTGCGGTAATGCTGATTTCTACCTTATTTCCGGACTACAAGGACACGTTTACACCTTGTAGGCCATTCCCTCTAGAGAAGCGGCTATTTCATGGCTTCAAATGATAGGCCGCGAGAACATGTTTGTGCTAGTGACAAAGCACTCGATGCGGGGGCATTAAGCGCGGGGGGAGGGTGAAACTTGCGTGTGCGAGGTCCGGAACATATAGGGGAATGTCTCGAGAGGGTAGGGAAGGGGAAAGCGGCCAAAATTTCTCTGAAAGCAAGAAATGATGAAGAAGAGGAAAATGCGAGGACCCAAACTGGTACAAAGAAATGTGGATGCCCTTTCCTTATCAACGTAAAGGAAAATGCTGACTCCTTGTGGTATGTCACAGTCATATGTGGGAGGCACAATCACGAGCCCGCAAAAAACTTGGACGGCCATTGATTTGCCTGAAGATTGGATAAGGGGGAGCAGGAGGTTGTGGGGCAAATGACAAAGGGGAATGTGAAGCCAAGAGACATCCTAAATACGTTGAAGCAAAGAGATGTTAGAAACGTATCGACAATGAGGACAATATATAATGCAAGACAAAAAGTCCGAAATGAGGATGCGGGTGGGAGGACTCAAATGCAACAAATGTTGCACATCTTGGAGAAGAATAAGTGGATGTCCTGGCATAGGAAGCATCCCGATACGAATGTTGTCACCGATTTATTTTGGTCACATCCCGACTCAATAAAGTTACTAAGGTGTTTCTCATCGGTAATTTTGATGGATTGCACGTACAAGACAAATAGGTACCGAATGCCTTTGTTGGAGATTGTTGGCATCACTTCTACGCACTTGACATTCTCCGTTGGGTTTGCATTCATATCATCAGAGAGTCATGCGAATTATGTTTGGGCACTTGAGAAGTTGAGATCCATATTGGATGGGTGGCTTAAACCTGACGTGTTTGTCACCGATAGGGACTTAGCCCTTATTAGTGCCATTGAAGAAGTATTTCCGTCAGCGTCTCACCTCCTTTGCTCTTGGCACATCAACAAAGTAGTATTGGCCAAGACTAAGAAGATGTTTGGGGAGAACGATGGTTTTGCGCGTTTCATGGATAGGTGGACGAACGTGATGTATGCCAACTCGGAGGTCTTATTCGAAGTTAGGATGAATGACCTGCGTTGTGAGTTTGGGAATGTCAAGGGTCTTACTGAGTACTTGGACAACACATGGGTAAAGAACTACAAGGAGAAATTTGTCCCCGCTTAGACAAATAGAATTATGCACTTTGGGGAAACAACAACGCAGAGGGTGGAGTCTGCGCATTCCATTCTGAAGCTACACCTTGGCAACAGTCAGGCCAATTTTGAGACTTTGTGGAATGTGGTTGATGGCCTCCTTAGAATCAACACAACAACATCAAGGCATCGTTTGAGCTAAGTTTGAATGTGGTCCAACATGAGTACATTGATGAGTTATATCGACGATTGCGTGGTTATGTCTCTCAACGGACGCTTAGGCTAATTAGAGATGAATTGACACGTGGAGAGGATGTTGGTCACGACTCCACTCGTTGTGGTTGCGAGATACGTACCGCACATGGCCTTCCTTGTGCACACGAGCTAAACCATCATATATTTGCTGGGTCGCCCATCCCTCTCGAGGACATTCATGTTTACTGGCGAAAGTTGAGTATGATACCTGAGAATCCTGTGGATCGGTGTGGATACAACGTGCACGATGAGATTGAACGGGTGTTGCAAAAGTTCCATGCTTGCACTGATGAGGACGATCGCCTCAGGATTATTTAGCAGCTAAGGGAGATTAGTCGACCTTCGTCTACACCGGGTGTTGTGCCGCCGGAGGAAATAAAGACAAAGGGAAGGACACCGGGGTCTTCAATCAGAGGCAAGGCAGGATCGAAGAGAAAACACGAAAATGACGATTCTTCCACGACTAGATTGCCGAGCGGATTTGAGTACGTGCTCTCCACAGAAGAGGCCTCTACTTCGAGGAAGAAGAAAAGCAAAGTTGTTCCTAAAATGCGTCGTGCCAGTCGACGCACGCAAAAGTGCATCTAACGTGGCTTATGGTCATTGCATAGAATCCGGATTGGTTGCCACATGTTGAGGGCACTATCGATGTGGATGCCGATGGAAATTGTGGATATCGGTGTGTTGCCTTTGGGCTTGGACTTGCGGATGTTGACGGTTGGAGGATTGTTCGTAGAAGGATGTATGATGAGATTATCGGGTATGAAGACCTTTGGCGGGAAGTGCTTGGCACGAGTTACGAAACTGTCAAGATTACGGTGCATTGTCCAAATAATCAAGTTAGTGCATCTTTCAAAGAATGGTTGACACTTCCAGACATGGGATTGTTAGTATCCACTGCATTCAATGTCATTCTTTTAAACCTCTCGCATGGGAGTGCCTCGACATTTCTACCTCTACGTAGTGCTCCACCGTTGTCGTTGCACAACAAACCTATCATTGCCATGATAAATGACAGGAATATCCATTGGGTTAGGGTAAGTTCTATGATTTTTTTTGAATTGTGAGGTTTCCCCCCTGATCGGGTTTGTGACAATATCTTTTATGTTATATTGTTCACTCTGACAGGTGAAGTTGCGTGTGAATGCACTGTTGCCATCCTTATATCCATCGTGGGACCGGTATGTTGAGGACTGCGCCAAAGGTTGGCGAGATGGATTCGTATTTTGAGATATCGCGCCCTTGCAATCGTTGATGAAGGCACCATATCCGTTGTAGATTTAGGTACACCGTAGTGTAAAACTTGTACCTAGCAATCTTGATGGTTGTACTTTTTGTAATTTAGAAAGTTAGTTTAAATGTTATATGGATATACAATGAGTTAAGTTTCGGTGCAAATTGTTGTATTGTTGTACATTTTGATTCTTGTAGAGTGAGTTTGAATGTTATATTGATATATAATGAGTTACGTTTAAGTGCAAATTGTCTTGTTGGATTTTGATCGTCGTAAAGTTAGTTTGAATGTTACAGAGGATCTGAAATGAGTTAAGTTTCGGTGGAAAGTGACGTGTCGGCCCTGAATGACCGAGACCGACGGTATAGTCTCGGTCATTCAGGGCCGACAAGTAACGTGACGGCTCGGTCGCACAATGCCGAAATTTATGCCTCTCGTCGACCTATGCGCGACCATACTCAGGTATTCTCGGCCAGGAGTAACCGCGAGTTTGTCACCCATCTCGTTACCATCGCACCGAGAGCATTTGGTCGCCATGTTCAACAAATGCACAGGAATAGCTCGTCGACTCAGACCGTGGCGAACGCGCACTGATATAAGGTCAGTTACGAGGCACCGATAGTCGCAAAAAGGTTCGGTCCATCAATGACCGACACATTGGAAAATACAGGATTCACCGACATTCTCGGCCAGGCGACACCGACAATCCATCGTTTGTGTCGGTTGGTCAGTACCGACAATTCAATATAAGTGTCGGACCTTCTTGACTGAGACACCCTCTGAATCAAAAAAACCATTTATTCTAAACCAAAATTAGCCAAGGTACAACTATAACAAATGTAGAACAACAAGAGATGTAAAACAATGGCCAAAATGTCACCACGAACATTAATCAAATGATCCAAACTGTCATAAATCACTCATCAAACATACAAGTACTCTACGAAACGGGCATAAACCATTCATCCATGTACTTAATCGTATGAAGCTGTCATAAAACTGTCATAAAACATATTCATCAAACATTCATCAACTACTCTCGGCCAAACAATAAAGTAAATGTCTATGTTCCTCAAACACTCATTGGTCATTGCTTTGGTTTCTTCAAATTCTTCCTTTGATACTCCTTCCCAAGCATTCTCTTCGGAGGGCGAGCATCGACCGTGACGGGCGGAGCATTGGCCGGGGTGGAGTGTGTAGAAGTGCTACCATGCTGGGACTGCCTCGGGCCTGCTTCGTTAGGGGCGGATGTGGCGGTTGTGCCGATTGCGGTCGCCGCCGAGTGGTACTCGTGGTGGTGGGACCTATACTCCTCCCCGAAAGGAAAGTGACGATATCACTCGCCATTGTCCTCGCACACTCAATAGTACACAACTCAAAGGGAGGTCCATCCATCACAATGCCGCGTCCAACGCACGCCGATTACGCGATGAAAATAATCGGGTTAGTGATACCCTAAAACATATCGGGATGAAACAAATGGCATGCATAATACATACAACCATTTCAATACCTCCAGCTTGCTCGTTGTCTGCGATGGTTGTGGCGACCATGTCTTCGTCCTCATGGCTCGGATTGGTGATCACGGGATGAGACACTTTGAGGAACCAAGGTAGGTAGTCCGGTGTAGCCAAAAACTCGAACTCTGCCTTGTCACCACGAACTTCGGGAGCCAACAAATGGTTCCTCCATCGCTCCCAATTGTCTTGCTGGAACCCATACTTGACCGAGTATTTGTTCGCAGATGGGCCTCGGTGTGCTTCCAATGGACGGTACGGAGGATCTGGTATAGATTTCACGTGGCCAAACTGTCTCAGAATCCGCTCCGGATGGTAGGGCTCCACCACATCCATGTACTTGATCGTCCCACTGTAAAAGGCCATCGCGTGCACAACTCCATTTTCCCTTAAATTCACATATGGGTCCCAAGTGACCTAATCAAAATGCAACAACCATTGTTAGCAACCAAAAATACAAAAACATCATTCATCACAGGATATTGTGGATAACCATCTCACCTCACTTGGGCGCAACCTATCTAAGGTTCTCCTAATGGACCTGAGCTTGTCAACATTCGCCACGGTCTCGTGCTTTTGAATCCATCTGCAGACACGAGGTTGCACGTAGTCCATGTATTTCGCATTGGGTGTGGCGAGACCAAGTTTGAAATGTTCGTACACCCATCCCTGCAAATACATAAAACGTTAGTTAGTCCACAAATGCAAGTTGGCGTAATTATTATACCAAAAAGAAAGTAAGTCTATTTTGATAACAAACCTCAAGCAATGTGAGGTAGCCATCAATCTGAGACACTTGCACTTTCGTGGCAGACCCCAAGTGTCGATACAAGTAGGCCAACGCAGCCGCACCCCATGCGTACTTTCCCACTTCGTCCAAGTCTTCAAAAAGCTTCAGCAGCGCGATCGACACCCGATACCCACTCTTATCGGCAAATAGGGTGCAGGACAAAATGTACAACAGGTACGCTCGGGCTGTGCATTCCACAGGAGGATAATTTGTGGGTCTCGAACTAGCTTTGGGGCACCATCGACTCTTCAACCAACATTTGCGCACTGTGAGCCCCTTGCTGATATTCACCTCCTCCTCAGCCTCCTCGACGCTAACCCCAAGTAGGTTCGAGACCATCTTATAAGCGTCCGAGCGAGATTCCTCCGTGTACCTCGTAAAGTTCTCCACTGCCACAACTTTGCCCGTCACAGGAATCTTCAGGAGGAAGCTCACATCCTCTAAGGAGATAGACATTTCACCAAAAGGTAAGTGAAATGTGTTCGTCTCCGGCTGCCACCGCTCCACAAATGCAGAGATAACCTCCTTGTTGGCCTTGCGGTATGAACAGTCTATCAGCGTATTCAACCCGGAACGCTGAATAATCCTCTGAATTCCCGCCGTGTCATGGTGGCACGTCTGTAAATCCCATTCTTGTATCTGAGCTCCGTGATTGATACACTTGAGAACTGGACGCCTGCAACAAAAAAATACATCTCGTCATATTTGTGAAAATCCTGAGTTTTAAATTACTCCGTTCAATGAAATTTTAATTACCTCATTGCTCCAAATCGCTAATGCGACATGATCCTTAAAGCTCTTCAACAACGCCCCGTCTATAGGACCACCGGGGAAAGGAGCACGCACTTCAACAGCACTTCGGCTCTCCTTCATTATGGCCAGGCTCCACCACTACTACTCCCGTGTACATTACGATCGCTTTCTATCGTGTTCCCGCCGCCGATGAGTCATCACGCTACTAGACTCGATGCATGACCCTCATCTTCCCCTCGGGCAACAACAAGATCCTTAGGTCGCCGAGCGTCGATGTTCGAACCCTCATCGTGCAATTCTAACCTTGCACGAATTCCATCTACCTTTGCCTTTCCCTTAACATCTTCATTCTCCTTCTCTTTCTCTTTCCGGTAAGATGCTGTCGGGGTCTCTGGCCGCCTCGCCTCCGGTTAGGCCTCGACACCTCAACACCAGCCTCCTCCCTAGTCACCGGCGCCTTCGAACGAGCCATTCCTGAAAACAAAACAACATATAAGCGCATGGAACAGAACCCAAAAAAAATTTACAAAAAAAAATGTTCAAATTCATCCATTTCTGATGTCTCGGTCAAGCAGGTTCGTAAACCAACCCACAATTTCGGCCACTCCTGACCGAAAAGTGGTCACATATCTTGGCAGTGTACAACCGAGAGCAACTGAACGTTCTCGGTTGTACACCACCGACATGGCTTGACCAATTCAATTCACCTTACTCTCGTCTTGTGCCGACCGAGGCGACTCTAACCCTCTCGGCATTGTACAACCGAGAGAAGGAGTACATTCTCGGTTGTACACCACCGACACAACATTATCTAACACTAATTGTACCTCTCGTCATGTCTCGGCCGAGAGAATACAAGTAATCTCGGCCATTCGTAACCGAGACTCTGTGAAATCTTCCGCCTTCCCGTCCGAGACGACGAGTTGCCCAAAATTTACCTTCTTTGTCTCGGCCATGCTTGGCCGAGACAAGATAACATACTCTCTCGGCTCGTGTGGCGAGAACTGCGATTTTCCAATAATGGAACCATTGAACACACCGCCACACACACATTACAACTACTCTACCAAATGTAACTTAATTAGACTATAAACGTACCTTCAAACGATCGATTTCGCGCCAAATGTGTGTGTTCGACGAACTTCAACCGAGCCCTAATTTGGAGACGAAATCGCCCAACACCCGGAAACTACAAACTGTTAAAACCTCCTACAACGAAGGAGAAACACACGGAGACGGACGGAAAGAATGATTTCCGGTAATCCTCGCAATGGTCGATCATCAACGAATGGGTTCTTCCACAAGGAGTTCGCTAGTGGTGGTGGTGGGGTGCGAGAGTTTTGAACGAGGGGTATTTTGGGTATTTCGGGTCCAATTTTTGGGTGCCCCGGGTAAATTGGTTAGTGCCCTCATTAACTTGGTGCCTTCATGAAACAGTGGGGTGCCCTTAGCGGCCCTCAATCAAAATGGGGTTTGATCAAAAACCCTATCACTCTTCACCCCTTTTATCTCTTCATCGTCCCCTGCCTCAGCTCTCGACTCTCTCAATTTTTCTCTCGATGCTCTCTTTCCCCTTTTGGTTCTCTATTACTTTTTGTTGTTCTTTCCATCTCTCTCAGTGTTCTCTATCAACTGCCTCTCACGTCGTCTCCCTCATGCCTCTTCCTCATGGTGTTCTCTCTATGCTGCTCGTCTTTCCTCTCTCTTTACCGGTCCAATGAAGGGTGAAGAAAAGTGCAAATCGATTTAGTGGAAATATAAATTAGCGAGGTAAGCTATGAATTGAATTTGTTATTTAAATTTATTAGTTAAATTAGGGGGTTGTTGTATCGATTTTGAGAGATGAGAAGGGATGTGAATTCAGTTAAAAGGTTGTTGTATTGCTATTGTGTTGGGCTTTTGTATAAGTAGGGGATGAGGTGCGTTCAATTGAAAGAGGATCGAAGGGAAGAAGAAAAAAAAAAGCAGCAGCATTGCTGCTGCAAATGTGCAGTAGCAACGACTGCTGCTATGGTGTCCTAACACTCCCCAAGCCCTGTATGGCAGGGTCGTGCCCTACCAAACCAAGGGAAAGCATGGTTTCTGCCAAGGCCGATCCCTGGGACAACTTAGGGACTACCTTGGGTCCGCCCAGGGAAAGCATGGTTTCTGCCAAGGCCGATCCCTGGGACAACTTAGGGACTACCTTGGGTCCGCCCAGGGTAGTACACCGAGTGTTTGGCGAGGCCGACCCTCAGCCCGGCCGATGCCATAACACTCAAATACCAAAAAAGAAAGAGGATTTTGAAATAAAACTTAAAAAAAGAATGAAAATTGAATAACAACCAAATGAATTGAGCAGTGAAATATATTGTTTGATGAACTTAATAAAAATTTGTTGGAGAATTTAGCCAATAACCTATGAATTGAGTTCATTGATGATGAATAAAGTAAATAATAAGTTCGTTGTTCAATTGAGCTGATAATTTTTTTATTTATCAAATAAACTTGTGAATAACATTAGTTGTTGAGGAAACTAAATTAAATGCATGGTTTGAATCAAATGAAGATGGTCGGTCTTGTTGTGATAAATTGAGTTCAAATAGACTAATTAAGGTTTCTAGCCAAGGATTGGGAAATGTAATTGCTTATGAAATGTTAATTGATATCAAAACTCCAATTTGGAGTGCATGGGTAAGTTAATATTGTGAACAAGTTCTAGGAGTGGTTTGGGACTTTAATTGAGAGTATAAAAACATAGAAATGAGCTATAAAAGGAGGAATTGAAGTTATTTAGAGACTTGAACTCCATTATGATTTGAAAAAATGGGGTTTTAATCTAGTTGCAACTTGTAAATAGTTTCGAAGTTGTAACTTTAAAAATATGTTTTTTATGATTTAATAGGATACGTGGAGGTACGTTGAAGCTGGAAAACATTGTGTGAGGCTTCGCAGCCAGGTTTGAGTTCGTTTGGTTGTAAGTAAAACCTACAATGGTCTTTACTATGTATGGAACTTTGTTTTTGTACATGCATTGGCGTTTAGTCTACATTGCATTTCGCATCATTCTTTGTCATGCATTCATGTCATTTCGGAAGATGGCTTGTTAGTGTTACGGCTCACGACCAAGGCTCGAAGCTAGGTTTCCTAACTAGATAGACTAGAACACGGAAGACCCAAGGAACACAAGTTTTTTGACAAACATGCATTAGACTTTTAATAGTGTTTTAGGTTCATTATTGGGTCGGCCAACCTATTTGTCAACCTTGAATAGTAATAAAAGGTTGCATGTTGTTATACAAACTCCTATTATTTGGAAATGCAATCACATGTCTCTATGTTTTCGGACTAACATTTGAAGGAGTACAGAACAGTGTAGGAGTTTACTTACCTGACATCGTCGAGTTGTTTTTGATGATGTCAGGTTCTTTGTGAGGATAGGGAAGAATAAGCAAGAATCGAAGACATTGGTGAATGTTTACAATTCTTAAAGTTTTATTTTCTTGCTGTAATCATTTTATCTATATTATTTTGGGTTTCGAGGTGTGCATAGGTCGGGAAACGTTATTGAATAAGTATGAGAACTTTATAAAAAGTTTTAGGAAGTGTTTGGAATTTTTTTTATGTTTTCATTTGACATTAATTTGGTTCATGAAGTAGTATTATTCAATTTGAAGTTGTAAAGCTGTAAATAAGGATTTCACATGAGAAGTTAGTTTTAATTAATTAAATTTGATATATATATATATATATATATATATATTGTGAACTGCGGGGAGTTGTGAGTCTTTCTAGGCATCTCCCATTATGTTGTCTATTAGGTGATTTTTCTAGCGGCACTTTTAGTGGCGGTACTGCCAAATGTTTTACAAATTACGGATATGAATTCCTAATTAGCTCCAATTAAATAAATTAAGAATCAAGGTCACTTAAAGATTTAAATTATGATTTGGAGTGTTATTAAAGATTGAATTGTAAAGTATTTCGATGTTAAAACGTGATTGTATGGTTTGGATGCATAATCAGGGTAATTAGGGGTAAGTCACGGCTTAAAGAGACGGGCCCTGACAAACTTGGTATCAGATCTTAGGTTTGGCTCAATTGAGCAAAAATTTGGTTGGGAACCTAAAGGTGATTGAGCACAATTACATGGGAAGTGGTTGTGAGTTCGAGATACTTTGTTATTGTGATATATTTATTGTTTATTATTATATTATCACCAGATCTGCGATAAGAATTTTATTCTGATGGTATGTTTGATAGTTAACTCGTGAGATATGACGAATGAGATTAAGAACATACAATTAAAGAGAGAATAGACTTGTGAAACGAAACTGAGCATGAATGGATGTGAAATAGACTTTTGAAGTCTAAATTCATAAAGGTGTTGTAAGTAGTTTGGTACCAATATAATTGATGGAAATGGTCGGTAATAAAACCAATATAAAATTGGTTGAGCATGAAGTCTAAATGATTCAAGAAGGTAAGTACTAAATATGGATTTCTTGGAAATTTAAGGTATCAAACTATTACAATTATGAAACGCTCAGGAAAGTGCCAAAATAAACTTAAATTAAGTCTCAAACGATTGTGAATCGTTTAGTAAAACAAGGAACAAGGTGACACGTGGTTTCGATAATAGAAAGTGATTAGACAAATTGAATCTCGACTTGGAAAATCACAATGGGATTGTGATATGATAAGTCAAGTGGTCTAAGTCAATTTCTATGAAGGTAAAATACTTTTGGACAACATATTGTCTCCTTTTCAAAATAAAAAGCAAAGTGAAATCGGGAATAGAACCATGGTTTAAACAATCACATGACTTCAATAAAGTAGTACTAATTTTTTTTTTGATTATTTATTACTCAAGTTACATATTTACAAGCGATGTTGAGTATAATGGTCATATGAATCAACCAAAGTTATGATAAAATGAATGAAAATACACAAATTAAAAGTAATCTTTGTTATCACTGAATTAAGTGTTATTACGAAACAAAGATTAATGAAATTTCTATGTTGAAAGTGTAAGATGTAGTGATAAGATCGATGTATTAGAAGTTTAGATTCAGGAAACGTTATAAAAATAGCTATGATTAGCTATTAAGAATTAACACAAGTGATTGTTTTATGAAGTTTCAAAGTACCCACTAGTCACTTCTAACCAAATTAAAATTTTGATGTTTATCACTTTGACTTAAAATATAACAAAAGATGAGATAGTTGTAGTGATTTGTATAAGACGTAAGTATGAACTCATATATAGCGAGAATTTCCTTTTATATGACTTAAATGATTGAAATAACATCATTTAAGAGCTTGATTAGTCGTAATTTGATCTACAACAGATAAGTGAATTGATGAATAGTAAGATACTTTAATATCTTCAGTATCATGAAAAGTATCGAATTTCTTTTTGAGAAAAATAAAAGTTGGAAATAATTTACTAATGTAAAGAACATAAGGCAATAACAAACAATGAAATGTTTGAGTCGCAAAATTTCTTTGTTTCGAATCAAGATTAGCTAAGGAAGACTTCGATTCATTAAATGACCATAAGAAGTTGCATCATCCTTATCTTTGTATTTAGAAAAGAGAAGAGATCTAAATTGCCTTTGTAAGTTAAGATTGAGAAGTTGTAAGTGGCCTAGGCGTTGAGCAAAGTCGTGGTAAGTTTGTAAAGGTATAAAGAACAAAATAATTACGAGAATAGCTAAGATTGACAAAAAGGGAATTAAATAGACTCTATGCATAAAAAACGAGATATATATCTGACTTATGACTGCTAGAAGTGACATGAATGAACTCCTTTAGTTAAGGTAAGGCACTGGAGTAGTTGTGCTTAACCAAAATTCTAAGCAATTTCAATTGATAATCACGATTCATTCACAGCATAAAAGGCTAGTGTGTGGCACCCAGCTGTCTTTGAATAATCAAATGAATTGATGATATTCGTGATAAAGAGTCTATGAAATTTCATTGATATCAATTGGAAGCTTAATTATAGGCAAACAAATGGTCAATAAATTCCACACAAGTATGGAAAATGGAGATTACAAGCAAACGAGTTACGATAAGACTTAGAATATCAAACTATGAGTCTAATAAAACCTACTATATATTCACAAGATTCTTACATGTAATCTAATTCCAAAAGTTGAAAGTTTTGAGCCAAAGAAGACTACAACATATATTAGTGAATGTGTTGTATTTGATTGAAATATTGTGTTATACCTTGTGATCAGTCACTGGTGAAGTTCTGAAGCACCAATTATTTTAAATTGGAGTTAATGTAAGATACCTATATGATAGTGAAAATAGAAATGGAATGAAAAGAGAAGCACTAATTACAGCTCAGTTAGTCAGTATTATCCTTGTAGATTGGAAATATTGAATAAAGTATAGGGTATTTGGCTTAATATGTTTGAAGAATTTAGTATGTTTCTTTGTAGAATTGAGAAAAACCAGAACTATGTGTTGAGTAGATATGAAAAATATATAGCATATTTAAACTAGTATGGGATACAAGTTAAAAGTTATACTATGAGAGTATAATCATTGAATATATCGATATTTCTATTTAGAAATGTATATCTACTCAAGTTACGGAAAACTATCTCTATTCAGGCAATAAGAGAAGTTGGTAAACAGTAAGTGATTAAGACATGAGATTATGTGAACTATCGGTAATTGGTGAAAATATAGAAACTGAAGTAGTGATCAAGCTGATCTGGAAGTAATTCGTAGTTAATTGAATACAATGAAGTTCGTGGTGAACTCATTAATAGATAATGGTTTAGCAAATTTAGAAAAGTCGTTAATTTTCTAATAAGTCAAAGGAAAAATTATGTCAATTGGCTAACGATTTGGAATTTGTAATTGCTTTTTAGTCTACAAATCTAAATGATATTGTAAGTAGATATTTAGAGAATAAGTGAGAGTTGTACGATGTGTGAAGTTGCATTTTCTTATTAGATTGTAATTTGAGATATCTTGTCATGGGATGACAGATGTATTATTAATTCTATAGTCATAAATGACTTGTGTAATTCTAGGTTTCTATTGAGGAATGCTGGAATAGTGATTGATCAGATAGACACACAACTCTACTTAGTATCTAATGTTGAGCTCAAATATTATTTGAATCAATATATAATTCTAGACAAATGATAGTCTAAGAATTGATTCACTACAAAAAAAAGAAAATCGAAACGGAATTTTCCGTCTCGATTTGCCTAAATTCGTCTCTAATTGAAATCGAAACGGAATAGAAACGGAATAAATTCGTCTCTAAAATCGTCGTTGCTAATTCAATCGAAACGGAAATTCGATTCCGTCTCTAATCGAAACGGATTAGAGATTTTAATAAATTCCGTTTCGATTAGAGACGGAATAGAGATGGAAATTAGAAACGGAATAGAGACGAACGAATGAAATGGAATTTTTTTTCAAAATGGTACATTTGTAATTGCATTCGTCTCGATTCCGTTTCTAATCGTAAACGAATCGAGACGCGGAAATAATAAAGTCATGAATTCGTCTCGATTCCGTTGCTAATCGAAACGGAATCGAGAGACGAATTTTTGCATTCCGTCTCGATTAGCAACGAATCGAGACGGAAACCATTATTTCCGTCTCGATTCGTTGCTAATCGAACGGATCGACACGGAATTTTCATTCCGTCTCTAATTCCGTTCTTGATTCAAAGATATATTCTGGAAAATTAGAGACGGAATAGCAACGGAATGTTTGAATTCCGTTGCTAATCCGTCTCTAATATTCCTTTTTGTTTTATTTTCAAACATAAACATAATTCAATTGGTTCTTCAACCTATAACTTGAAATTACAACCATAGGACCTACTCCATCGCCTACACCCCCTCCAACAACTCCTTGAGGGTGCTAACATCCCCCAAAAAAGCAAAATTTGACATTCATACATCGACAACGTATATCAACAAATATTCAAATGAGAGAACAAAAATGTAAAAATTAAAAATTGAAAATGATTTATATATCCAAAAAAATTGTATAGTATTACAAATGCTCCAAATTTCTAAGTATTCACAAAACCACCAATCCTATTGTTCAACAACCACAAAAAAAAAAAAAACTTACAATCCTATAAATATGCACAAAAAGAATTATCAATCGAAAAGTCTTGAGATGTTCTTCAACACCACCTGCACAGCCAAGGGAAAAGAATTATCAATCGAAAAATACACGTATGTTCTTCACATGTTACATTACATCGCAAGAATCAATTAATGAAATTTTATGGGAGGGGGAATCGATGATCGATCAAGAAAAGTAAAATTAGACAAATCAGGTTGAGGAAAAATTCAAAATTATGATGTAGAAAACAAAGCTATCGAATTTGTCATCTACAAATTATTTATACATAGCATACAAAAGAATGGGTGCACATATAAACACGACACCATTCATTCCAAAAAAGATGCTAAGTAGTCGAATAATCAACCTAGATAAACTTTAACATGGAGAATGACTCTAATCCCAAGTGAAATCAATATTTAAGAGCATAACGAAAAAATAGGAAACTCGCAACTTCATTTCAAGCTAAAGCATCCACATTTTATGGTTTTAAAAATAAAAATGAGTTTTGATACGGATCGCTTCACAAAGTGACAACTCATTTTAGGCAACAATAGAACCAAGATTAGGTAAAACCAAGAAATATTAACAACTCATCGCATGTTCATAACAAATTACAATTAACGTACGAATCAAGATTGCAATACGAAATTCTAAACATAGTCATTTTTTGCCCTAACAAAACGTGTAGCAAAGCGAAAACATTATGTTATCAAGAAAATTAGCAAAGGAACACAAACATACTTAAAAATGACATGAGAAAAACAGATCGCATCCATCTTTATAAAAAAAAAAAAAATGTTTGAAGATCCCACACCATTTTCTCATAATCGGGAAGGAGGCTAGTGAAAGATTTGAAGTACACAAAATTCAAAGAGAGAAACTTACCAGACGTCCCGAGATTTCACGCAATGCTTCACCAACGAGAAGTAGAATCACCATCATACTTGACATTGTAACCCATATCTCTCAAGTATTCCGCAATTGTAATGCCTACAACAATCACACACTCATTAGTTTCGATAGGAGCAACACGAAGCATTATATTATAGTGTGAAAAATATGGCACTTACAAACAGGATCGGAGTAAAAGAAAACGTTTCGATACTAAGAAGAGTATTCAAGTATCAAAAATAAGGCAATGGAAATGAACCAACAAAGTAAGCATATACTAGAACTTTGGGGTTTCAGTGGAGCTTAACAACTGCTTCTCATATGATATACTAGAACTTTCGGTACCAGTGTATATGGACGCCTCCCTAGCAGCCACAGGCATGTTAGAAGTATTAGCTACAAGTGTAGTTCGCTTCATAACAGATTCCTCACGACCATCAGGCAATGTCCTTGTCAATTGAGGAAAATCCATAAGAACCTGAAAAATTAAGGGATTACAGCTTCAACCTTCAATGCATAACAGTTTATGATAAGCAACATAGACATCACATACCTCTGCCATTTCATTTCCTCTTTCTCCACAACCAACATACACCACAGTATCAGAATTAGAGTACTGCATTTACCAAAAAAAATTAAGCATAAATATCAAAGTCCAACTACACAACTTAATGTAGTAAGACAATCAAGAGAAGAAGATGAGTAGGAGCTCATAAAAATGGACAGCAGAGTGCTTTTTAGAAACTAGCAGCACCATAAAAAAATGAACCTGCATTACAACATGAAACAACAGAGTGCTTAGTTCAGCAGAGTTCTTTTTCGAACTGATCAAGTTTTCAAACTTAGTTCAACATAAAAATGGACAGCAGCACTATAAAACACGTTTCTAACTGATTCAAGTTTTCAAACTTAGGAAAATGAAAATACAATAAAATGAAAAATGTAAGAGAAAGATGTTACAACTAAAAATTTCAAAGGAAAAAAGTATCTGATTCGCTTTGGCACTTAATTCAGCAGAGTGCTTTTTAGAAACTATAGGTGTAAAAAAATGATACTAACGGACTTCGTATTCGAAGTGAATTAAAGAAGAAAAACAAAAACAAGAATGCAAGAGAATAATATCATCTATTAAATCAAATCATAAGCATTACTATATGCTAAAAGACACTAGAAACTATTTAGCATGGCTGTTTAATCTCCTCCATGCATGATCTGGTGGGGAAGCACTATCAAAGTCCAACTACACAACTCATTAAAAAAAAATCAGTGATCACAATAAACAGATTAACAGATATTACCCAAGTTTTGCAAAGACAAATAAACCAAGATTCTATCATAGTTTAGTGAATTTAAAGCCATACACACATGTGGAAGCAATAAAACTACTCTTCCATCTATGATGAATAGATCCATCTATTGAAACAAACCCATAGTGATTTATGATGAATTGATCATTTTAGAATGTCATTTATTTAGTCCTCAGGCACAATTTGTTTAGCCTCATGGAAAATGGACTCATGGTTTTTGGAATCTTATCATACTCATGGAAGTCTCCATCCAGAAATCAAGAAAACCAATTCTACACTGAAATTAAGTACCATTTTAACAGAAGACAGAATTTTCTTTAATTGGAAGGTAGATCACAACTCACAACATGGAAACACCACCATGACACCATCAACAACTTCTACTACTACCAATACACATCTCATCTGGCTCTTTATCTCTATATTCTCTGTCTAAAGCCATACATGGCCATTAGCAAGTCAATTATTCAACAATACCTTCGAATATACATTTAACAAAACTAAGGAACATGCAATTGAACAAAGATGATAAAGGCAAGGCAAAGAACAAGCAAGGAATGCACCTTAATGACCATTTCAGTTAGAAATGAGAAATAACTACAGCCATAAAACAAGGCAGTCAAGATGGCCATCAAAAGAGATAAATATGCACAGTGCACATATCAAAAGTCAAGCTATCAAAAGTTCACGTTTCTACTTAAGTCAAACAAACAGTTTATGTAGAGTGAACAGCTTTCTACCTTTAAAATGAAAGCTTCACATTTCTCCTACTTATTTTAAGGGTCAAAGACATATATGTTTGATGCATTTCATGATGACAATGGATCAAACATATATAAGTCTTGAGACGCATTAATTAGGGGAGATTTAAATGGTTTGAAAAGCTCACCATCAATTGCGCTAAATCGAGCACAATGGAAGAGTTCGATCCATTCAATCGACCCCAATTATTAATTGGGTCCGAGGCTATGTTGTCGTTGTTCTAAAGGTCAAAGACTTCTACATTTGTAATAACATGTGTAACAGAAAAATAAAGTGAAGAATAAGGAGGAGGATTAAAAAAAATAAATGCAAATGTCATCTCACCATTTGGAGAATAAATACTAAGATGAATGGGAACACTAGAGATTTGTTTGCTACGCCCTGTCTCTCGATCAGTTTCATCAGATATCTCCTTTCTCACAGCAGCTGTATACATACCAGGAAATTAGCACATGAAAAGTAGAACAAAACAAGTGAAAACCCTTGGAAAACAAACAAAAAACACAGCCTAAAATTAAAGATCTAAATAGATTATTAGATTTCAAAAAAAAAAAAAAAAGACAAGTATGTGACTCGTATATTAACATCATATATGCATGCATAATAGATTTTAACATATATTGAATCATACCTAAACAACCGTACAAAAGAGCGAGGAAACTTCTTTGACATCGAGATATTTAGTAGTGTTGGATATGAGTTATCAAGGACTTTAATGGACTGATTGAAGTGGAAATCATAAAGAATTAGACTTAAAGTGCCCCTTTAAATAGAAATCTTTCCTTGGCATGTTCTATTGGGTTTACCTGCAAGGAATATACTATTGATGTAAAATCAGCTAGGGAAACTTGCTCTAATTACACATTCCTATAAGATGGAATTAGTTAGAACAATTGCAAGACAAGAAATGGATTTGATTGGTAAACATGAGGAATTAAGGAATATTTTCATATAGTGAAAATGAAACTACTACCATGTTGGAAACTTAAACCAATTAAGTAAGTGCATAAGACATACATACAGTTAATACATTGAATATAAGTTTAAGTAGCGAGTAAGATTTAAAGAATGGAATGCCAGTTCAACTAATTCTTATTTGAATACATCTAGACTGGACATTATCATAGACTCACATTGGTAAATAATAGTAGGAGTTTGAATATTACCAGGGTGATAGGGGACCAAAACATCAGTGGAATACTTGATTGATATTTTCGTTCGATTGTGAACTTGGCAGGTTAGTTAGGCATGGAAATTAAAATCAATTAAGAGACTTTTCAGAATCTAATGAACAAATAAAATGCTCAAAGAAAGATTACCTTGTCATCAGGCGAAAAAATCACAACATGCAATCTCTTGAGCAGTTGGGAATGGTCATAATAGGTTGAGTTCTCATCGACATTATGAGAAACTTGAATAAGATCAAGAAGTCTGGAGAAGCCATCTTTGGGAATACTAGAAGAATCTGAATACTTAATCCCCTCGGTATCAAGCGCAAAATCTTTACTTTGAGAAGAAATAAACAACAATGTATTATCTATAATATGGGGAAGAAACACACATGACACAAACCTTTGATGAATTGGCGTGCTTCCTCTTTGCTGGAAGGTTTTTCTCTGATTTTCCCTTCATAAACGACCACCTAAAAACAAATAATTAAGCAGAAAGTTATAAATTCAACTAAGTTACAAAAGGTTACATCTGATTCAAGCATGATGATTCAAACAAGAAAATGGAGAGGAAGGAGAATTCGACAAGTTCTACTGCATGGAAACAAGTAACGCTTCCAAGTATTACCATACTTACTTGGAATGAAGATAATTCATCCTGCAACATGCCATATTTTCCCTGCAACATTGCGAGGCTCTCTATCATTACAGACTTTTCTTGTTCAAGATGTTCAAGGCTTGCTTGTATGAATCGCTATCTCGCTGAAGTTTGCTATTGTATTGTTGTAAACCGTGTTGTAATCTTGCGAATTTTTATATGAAGCATGTCCCTCCTCAAATATGTAAAGCAATTTTGAAAATAACTTCATTTACCCTATAAGTCAAAGAAAAACAAAAACTGAACCTCTAATTTTAAACAAAACTTTGCAAACTAATTGTGTAGATCTACTTACCAACTTGTACACCACCCCTAGCTTGATCATCTCCTTAAAAATTCTCCAAAATCTCTCTACCTCTAATATATAAATATGTATGTCATACTTACATGCGCCTGCGCTTGTCCATAAAACTTTCCGGGCGATCCGAATAAGCGCAAGTTCATATTTCCAAGTTCCAATTGCAAAATTTCACAAGCCATGTTGAGAGCACAGTTGCTAACTAGCAAGGCAGCATAAGCAATGGTAGAAATAAAATTGTCGAAAAAGAACATACAGAACTAACATTATGCGTCCACTCAAAACATACCTAAATGCAATGTCTTCTACAAACATTCAGTAAGTACCTACAAGAAAATTGTTTAACAGCAAAAATGGGAGGGAAGAAAATTGAACAAATTGAAACAAAAACTGAAAAACACAAAACCAAACACGAAAGATCGAAGCTTTCAAGACCAAACAAAACTCTACCAAAACCCCATTACCGAAAACACAAAAACAAACCCTAGACACCACAAAACCCCAAGAAACTCACATGCAATCTTCGAGAAACCAAACAATAAAAAAAAATCTGAAATCGAAACCCTAGAAACCAAAAACAGAACTCACATCGAGAATCCCCAGCAAGTCGTCGACCGAGCTGGGGGTCGCCGAGGCGCGTCCGGCTTCGTTGAGCTCGAGCTCCAGTTCCTGGTCCGTCATTTCTCCGAATCTCCGCAGACCCTTCAAAACCCTATCGATCACGAACTCGATTTTAGACTCCACGCCTCATCAAAAAAACCCTAGAACGAACCCTAGAAACCAAGACGGAATCGGAGGGGACTAAATCTAGGGTTTGGTACGCGAAATCGATTCAGACGAACAACATGGCTATTGGTGAGAGTGAGAGTAGAGAGGTGCGAGAGAGAGAGAGCAGAGAGCGGCAGAGAGAGAGAGTGCGGTGACGGTGAGAAAGAGAGCAGAGAGCGGCGACGGTGAGAGAGAGAGAGGAGAGAGCGGTGACGGTGAGAGAGAGCGGTGAGGGAGAGAGGTTTGTTGAGAGAGAGAGAGCGGTGAGGGAGAGGTTTGTTGAGACAGAGGTTTTGAGAGGTTTTGAGAGACAGAGAGACAGAGAGAGGTTTTGAGAGAGAGAGAGAGAGCTGAGTGATTTTAGGGAGAGACGGACAGTTGTGGGTATGTAGATCAAGCATGCACGAATCTCGAGACATAATGAACGGTTGAAAAAAAGAAAGTTTTGGTGGGAATGTTGGCGCCATTTTTTAGAGACGGAATTTAATTCCGTCTCTAATTCCGTCTCTAATTCTTCTCCGATCCGTCTCAAATCCGTCTCGAATATTTCCGTCTCAATTCCGTCGCTAACTTTTTAATTTAGAAACGGAACTTATTTCCGTTTCTAATTCCGTTTCGATTTGTTTGTTTTTTTGTAGTGATTGGCCAATAGTTCAATTAAAAGATGATCAACAAAGAGAAAGTAGACTTAAATGGTATACCAGAGTTTGGTGGATACAGAAAGAATTATGAACGGTTTGTGGAATAGTATTTAGATAAGAAGGATAATTGTTTAGTGAAAAACAAGATAAGCTACATCTTGCTATGAATCGATTCTTGAATATGATTCAAGACGTAAAATATGAAGCACAACAAGGTTTATTAGATATTCTACAATGTTGATTGTTTAACTAGTCAGAGATTCTCAAAGTGCCAGGTTAGTAGAGAAGTTTTCATAACTTGCATTAAACTAAGAATATGACAATAAAAAATTGAAGTGTTTATGATCTCTACCACCGAGTTGTTGTATATTACGAAGGTGAATGGGTCGACTTAACGCTTTCACCTTGGAAATTGTTGTCACATATTTGGATTAAAAAAGTCGTGTCTGAATGATCATTTTCTCATAATAATCTTTTGGTTCAGTTACTTGTAAGTTTAAATCTCGAGGATAAAATTTTTAATTAGTTGGAAAGAATTGCAAAATCGAGAATTTCATAAACTTTATTAAGAGACTAATAAAGTATTTTTTGGATTTTAATTGGAAATTCAATATCTAAGGGACCCACGTGTAACGGATCGAAGATCATAAATTAAATATTATTTTTGTGTGTCGCGTGAGTACTGGATGTGTTATACTCTATTCGGATGTGTTATACTCTATTCGACACGAAACTGGCCCTTGTTAAGGTCGAGACATAATGTCCGCGTGTTTTGGAGAGCGTTTGAGTTTTTCCCCAATTTCTAGGAATCTCCCCATATCTCGCTTTTCCATATTTCTCGTTAGGTTATTTTTTTTGATAAAATGTGTAGGCCACTTTTAGAGGAGGTGCATCTTTGTCAAAATTATTACAAAATATGTGTTTTGGAGAGCGTTTGAGTTTAAAACTCATCAAACATTTCTACTTTATCATGCAACAAATGTACCCAAGTAAATCTTGAGTAGTTGTCAATAATGACAAAAGCATACTTATTTTTCCCAAGAATTTCAACTTAAATTGGACCAAACAAGTCGTGTGCAGTAATTCTAACACATGTTTTGTCAATATGTCATTTATGCCAGCATGTGAAACTTAGTGCTATTTACCACTTTGACATGGCTCACATATAGAATAAGGCATAGAGGATAGTTTAAGAATACCTCTAACATCATAATGAGAAAACAATTTTTTAAGTTGCTTAAATTTAAGAAGACCAAGCCTTCTATACCAAAGCTTTATATTAATCAGAAAAAAATTTAAGATGACCAAGCCTTCTATACCAAAGCTTTATATTAATCAGAAAAACAAAGTTGCACATTATTTTGCTGCTTATGAGGCGATACAAAATATTGAAGCAACATATACCAATTATCTAAAGTATGGATTCCATACATGATGCATGTCTTTCTTCATTGATTATCTAACAATGATCTTTAGTGAAGTTGACAAATAGTTCTTGATCACACAACATATTTATACTGATTAGGTTAGATTTTATCCCATCAACATGCATAACTCCTTTAAGATTAGGCAGTCCCACAACATTAAAAGTTCCTTTCTGAACAACATTTCTTTTGTTTTCGTCACTAAACGAAACAACATTTTCCTTAAAAGATTCATAATTTTTATGAAAGCTTTTGTTACTAGTTATGTGTCTAGAATAGCCACTATCCAAATACCATAACTTAGTAGTACTTATTGAGAGTTGCAGATGCGTTGTCATAGCCTTATGAGATTTAGCTCTCCAAACCCTCCTAGATGTTTTATTCTTCTAAAGTGTACTAAGATTTTTAAACATCCGATAGCATCATGGTCGAATATGACCAATAATCCCACAATAATGACATGTAGGAAGAGGTTTGTTGTAAACAACAAAAGTGACCATCTACTTTACGCTTGCAGCAACCTTTTATGGCACGATCTTCTTTGCCTTTGCTCTATCAACTTGAGACATTTGATCGACTTTCATTGATTACTGTACCTTTGACAAGGACACTAGGAGCATTGGTAGTTCCTTCAGTATAGCCAACACCATGCATAACTTACGAGGATTGACCAATTCACGACATTTTGTTCAATTTTAGAGAACCAAAATGTAACTTTGCACTAACAACCTTAGAGTCAAAAAACATTTTCTTCAATGTAGAGATTTTAGCCTCATGATATTTTACCAATGCAGTACAAGTATTGTATTATGTTTCAAGAATCTTACAATCTAATTCAACAAAGAACAGTTTCATCTTTAAGTCAAAATTTTGATCATAATAAGATGTCCATTCAACGAATAATAGATAATAAGAAGCTTGAAGATCCTTTGCAGAATCCTCAACTTTGATAACAACAAATAAATCTTTTGCCTTTTCCTTACTCTTTTCCGTGTCAGATGTTATGGAATGAAGGTCTGATTGACCAACAGCAGATGGAGAAACATCGACAGTATTTTACTCTATATCAATATTATAGTTAGTGCAGTAGTATAATCATTACTCTTTATCACTATCATATAAGTCATCATCACTCCAAGAGGCATTGAAAGACTTTTTCTTTTTTTTATAAGACATTCAATCTGAATATGCCCATCTCCACCACACTCATGCCACTTAATGTTCATGAGTTTATTTTTAGCATTTGTCTTCTTATCATCAGTAGAAGGCTTATTGTTATGCATTTCTTGTAATTACTTCTAGAAGAGTTTCTCTTATAGTGTTAGAGAAATTTTGAGAACTTATTTGCCATCTTAGCAAAATCATCTCCCACAGAGTCATCAGAAAAAGTTATCTCAATACGACAAGCATTCCTAGAAGAATTGGGATTTTTAAACATATTCATCTCATATGTTTACGGAGAACCCATTAATTCATCAAGAGACAACTAAGTAATATTATGATACTCTTTGATTGCAATAATCTTAGAGTTAAATAGTGAAGGTGAGCATGAAGAGCATGTTGTATTAACTGCTCATCATTATATTTTTTTCTAAGTTGAAAAGCTTAATTAGTGCAATTTGGAAATTTGGAGATTTTTCATAGAACATAATTGATGTAACATGAAAATTTTGACAAAAATTATTTACTTGAATGAATGTTTTCTGAACATCCCACACTTGTTTTGTTGTAGTTCAATTTGCAATCTGTTTAAAGCATTGAGCATCAGCACCACTGAAAATAGCATTGATTGCCTTGTGATTGGCAACCTTTTCTTTCTTCTAAACATCTGTCCATCGAGATGTAGGTTTTGGAACAATATTACCATTTTTATTTGGTTTTGTTGAAGCAATGTATTCTCTCTCCAACAATTTTCCAGTAATAGCATCAATGACATAAACAAAGTGAACCATTTGAACCTTGCAGTAAGCATAGTTGGTTCCCTTCAGCACTGGCGGTTAAGTTATTGATCCACCTTCACGTTTTTCACCAGTCGTTGTCATAACAACTCATTAATTGATCTAATGGCCATAAAACTCTCCAGAATTTAATTTTTCGACGATTGTAGAAATAAAAAAGTGACAAGCTCTGAAACCATTGTTAAAGTTTTATAAACTAGAGGAACTGAGGAGATTAATGAATTAGTAATGAACTCATAAACACACATCAATAATAAACAAGAATTGATTTCGCAGTAAGAATTGAATGTCTTCCTCCATATTGGCTCACCCTAAATAATCAATTAAACAAATTGATAATGTAAATAACCACTATAATGATCTCTAGTTTTAAAAAAACTCAAGTAATGAACAATAATCCAAACAATGGCGACCTTGAGTATTTATAAGTTCAGTATATCTAATATGTCTAAAAATTCAGTCCTAAATACAGTACAACTTAAAAAACATTCTAAGTCTCCAAATGTAACTTTTGTTGCAATCATCCAATGAACAACTAAGTCTTCTATTCCTTCTAGAATCTTGACTCGTCGTCTCAATAAAGTTCTTTAGTCCATTATGCATATTTCTCTTGGATTTATTGTTGTAATCCATCTTGAAGTTCTCTTCCGGCAGTATCAAACTTCTTCAATGTCGTACACTAATACTAAAAGTTGTTGTGTTGCAGTATCCAACTTATTTTCTATTCATTCTTTGACTTCAGTTTTGTCTTCATCTTCGACTCTGACTTTGACACATTAATCTTCAATGAAATTTGCATTGTAATCTATCTCTGAGTTGTATCTACACTCGGACATCTTGTTGAGTCAGGCTTCCATCATCATTGCAGCATTTACCTAATTGACATAACTTCTATTTTGATAATATAATGCCAAGAAGGATAGACCGACCTAAACAGAGTAAACTAGGGTCTAACAGACCTATTATAGACTAGTTTTTAGTAAAGCATGCCATTTACCACTTTAACTAGAGCATAAGAAATACTGGGCAATCAAGACATGTAATATGAATTATGATAATGATGGAAAACAACATAAACTTAGTATCTAAGAGTTAGAAGAATTGAGAAATGATGCGTATAAAAGTCCTTCTATTTGTAAAAACAAAACTAAAGCACTTCATGAAAATAAAGTAAATATTAAGAATTTTGAAGTAGGACAAAATTTTTACTCTTTTGTTCATGTCATAAATTATTTCCTGAAGTAGTTTGCCTGAGATGGACATGACCTTTTGTAGTTACACACGTATTCCGCCATGGTGCTGTAGAGATAGAAAGTAGAGATACAAGGAGAATCTTTAAAGTCATTGGTCATATTTTAAAACATTATCATGAAAAATCTTGTCTCACATGATATGGAGATCATTAACTTTGATCCAGTGGAAAACTCACTAAATGAATTGAACACCATGGAGGAGCATATCATAACAGTTAATTCCAATGAAACAATCAGCCTATTGATGGTTAAAATACCAAGAAAGAAGAAGAATAAGAAACCACAAAAAGGAGAAATAACCCATCAGAGACCTATACGAGTGTGAGAAGGACGACTATGATTATGAGGAGTTTGGTGAGAATGAAAATCCTTGCAAATTCTTTGCCAATGATCCAGGGAGACCTACCTTAACATTCAAATCAATGATATATCCCTTTATGGAGTTCAACTCGATACGGGAGCCGATATGAATCTTATGTCAGAACATTGGTTTCTTTTAAGAAAATTGAGGATTCATTGCAAACCTCCTATTACGGTATCAACGCCAAATGTGACTTCTACAATCGCATTAGGAGTATTAAAGAATGTGCATGTACGAGTGGGTAGGCTCACCATCATTACAAATTTCCTAGTAATGCCAATAGCTACCCCAGATTGTCAAATATTATTGGGTAGACCATTCTTATCAAATGTCGGAGGTATCATCGACGTACGTGAGCGCATAGTTACTCTAAGGATAGGTGATGAAGGAGTATCATTCTAAAATAGGAAAAAACTTTGTGATGATACGAAAGAAATGCAATTTGATGTCGGTGATGAGATAATTGATGACGGATGTTTTTTAGACATTAGTGAAAACATTCTCAACAATGAACCACTTGAAGCGACGATTGATTCACTCTCACTCAATAAGTATAGATTTCTCTATCAGTCGAGCAAACGAGTATAATTAGCAACGCTTTATAGGAGGCAGCCCATATTTGTTGTTTCTTTAAGTTATTTCAATTTTTACAAGATTTAGTATAGTTTGCTTTTATTCTCTCTCCTTTTGACTCTCTTTTGGATTTACTTTCAGAAGTCACGCTGCGGCGTAGCTTCAAATAATGGGGGTATGATCGAGTTTTTATTTTTATTTTTATGGCCTTTATGCAAGTTCACATTATAAGCTTGCGTTTTTGTTTATTTATCTATTTCAGTAATAAACAAAATTATTAGTTAGATACATATCCCAATAAAATTTATAAAATTCTTGAATTATTTTTCAGCCAATCATACATTTACATTCACCTTTAGGAAGGTTATATAACTTATATATGAAATAAAATTGCAAAAACAACAAAATTGAGGCCTAGCAATTCTCAGCGATTTCAAATAACACTGGGAATTGCTTGAAAAATCAGTGGCAGAACACATGGATTTCACTGTTATCTTAGAGTTTTGCGATTCCCAGTTATTCATCCTACACAAGAATCGCTGCCCAAATCGGTGAAAACAACAACTTACTTTGTACTGATCTACTCGTCAATTCCTTGTGATTCCACTAACACATGAATCTTTGGGCACGATTTTTTGTTTTTAAAACCAAAACCTCAAATTGCCATACACACCAACTTATTCACACCACCAAAACATTGCTCCGTATCACAAAAATTTCAATTCCTTGCCAAGATTCAACCCTTCTAAGCTCAATCTTAGTCTTTCTAAGTGATTCCTACCTCTACGTAGCTTCATTCAACACCAAAAACATCAAATTTGAGAGAGTAAAGCCAAGCTAGGGTTTAGAGAATTTGGACTTAGCGATTGGAATACCGTGTTAGAGGATTTCAAGAGTGCATATCTTGAGAGTTTCACTCTCAAAAAGGTTAAACCCACAACCCTAGCCCTCTATTTTGATGAAAAGTTTATTTTTGTTGGGTTTATGAAAATTTCTCAATGGATTTTATGAATTTTCACTAAGCTCCATTTCCATACATCAAATGAATTATTTTTATTTGGTATTGCAATAGTAGTGAGTGTTGGTTTACAAATTCAATAATTTTTAAAAACCTAGATATTTTTGAAAAAAATATTTTATAATATTGAAGATGAAACTTTTCACGAATTGAAGGTGAAATTTGCAAGTTTTTGAAAGAGCATTCAATAGATTTGTTCTCATATTCTTGACTCCCATAATTATCAGAGAAGTTTTTGTTAAAAGTCTATTTTTTATTCATCATCTTTTTGAATTTCTCGATAGAAATTTGATTTTCAAAAAATTACCCGCGTTAAGTCTATTTTTTATCAATTACAAGATTTTAGTTTGCCGATTCATAATAGTAATTTGATCAAAATGACGAGATGAAATAGTGGAAGAGATAGGAATAGTGCACAAGAAAAAACGAAAAGGGATTTTGATAGAAAAATCCAAGAGAACACCTACTCTACCTTGTTCTAATGAGGATTCTAAACAATTAGACCCAAACTCACAAATTCCTTATGATTCCATGAGGTTCGTTAATCTTAAAGTGTGATATAGATATTTTCTAGATATGAAAAGAGTTATCATACCCGAGAGACGACTCCAAATAAAAAAATGTGAATAAATATGAATGAAACATCATGAGTATTATACGCGAGAGCGAGTAGGAGCAACTTTTAAGGGACTATGAAGGTAGATGTCACGGGCCAAATTTCTAAATCCTAGTTTAATTCCTTAATCATGATTATTGACCCGTGACATAGGAACCGCATCAAAATAAGGGCACTAATCGAGGTGTGGTGGGCGAGGTATATGTTAGATTTGTTGTGACGTATGCTCAGTATATTATATATGTGTAGACTATTAAGTCATTCCTACTTGTTTATAGGTGTCGAGACGTGTGTAGGGACTGCCTCGAGATGCGTGTTGTGGGATTGGGGTAGAGAGTGATGTGGTAAGTTGATTTAACCTTAGTGTAGCTTAAATAATAGTATTAATGTGGTTATAATTGGTTTTATATTAAATGTAACCTATGTTAGCAAGTTAAAACAATAGCCATTTGATAATTCTTGAGATACAAATTGACACATCAAAAGACAAATTGAGTTTGATATTGGTGTTCTTGGAAGGAGTTGGTGGAAAATGTGTCAAGATGTAGGTTATTAGATTAGTCTCGAGATGTGTGTGTACATTAAGATCAATGGCTAACAACTAATCTTATCTTAATATATATGATTGAATTCGATCAACTCATGCAAACTAATTCATTTCATTTCATAAAATTATGAGCTAAGAAAGTTGCTACGGAAGAAGAATCAAAGAAGATCAGCAAGATAGTAGAGGAAATTTAATGAAGTTGAAGGTGTAGATTAAGCTTTAGGTGTTTATCAACTTGGTAATTCTACTTACACTACTAGTTTAGTTTAATTTGATGAATTCAAGAAATATATAAGGTGTGGTTGATCTTGTGGTGTTAGTGGGTTTTTTCGGGTTTCGAGTAAGTGAGAAAAGATATCCCAAGGTGTAAGAGTTGGCTATATGCGGGGAGAACTCAGAATTCTAAGTGCAGAATTTTAAGTTTTCCTGCACATAGCGTGCTAGATGTGCAAGCTAGCATGCAATCTGTGTGTAGCGCGCTAGACAAGTCACCCAGTGAGCTTGGTGCTCTAACATCACAAAATATGCAATTTCCTAATTGAAACTTAAACACTTAAAATAAGTCGAATACTTTAATTAAAGGTTTAAACACACTAAAAAACATGTTAAATGCTTTCAGGAACCTAGAGATGAGTCTCGAAGGTTCGGGTACATGTTCTGAGGTGTCGGAAGATCGAAATAGCTAGGAAATTTGTGTAGATTGTAAGTAAACTGATTGAGATATTTATTTACATTTCATTCCTTTTTATTATTCATTTTGAGTAATTTGGACTGATTTACCTATTGTGCCTTAGATACCATGACTTGTTTCTTTTCTCCTCTCATGAGATTGCTATCATAATATTGATTGTTGGTTAAATAGTTTCATTGACTCTAAATCGTGTGCTATGTCATTATTGAATATTAATATATGTGGTTAAATGAAATAGCATGCTATTAGGTAGGTGTTGATAGTATTGCAAATCTAAAATCCATTGTGCATAAGATATGTTATTACAATTGTTGGATTCTTAAACCATGTCATTTCTTAGGTTATGAAAGTAGTTCTTGCATATAGGACCATGATATGACAGAGATAGCGCAGCACACGGGCTCACTAGACTTCCAGGGATGTTGATATCTCACTACTATCTTGTGCAGCACACGGGGTATGTGACCCGGGGTTGTTAGCAAGTATACACCGCTTGTGGGGGGGGTACTCGTAAGAAGAAAAGTTTTAGAAAAAGGCTCACTAATTCATTGTTAAGTTTTACAAGGCAAGTTTAAGACTTAATAAGGGGATTATGCTCGGAAGTGCTCTAATTTAAGGAGTCATCATAGTTGGTATCAATGCCTAAGTTTATAGAGCTTAGGTAGTGGAATGTAGTTATTATACAATTAGATACCAAAGTTGCAATTGAAATTAGAGGCAAACTTTTCTAATAAGTAACGAATAAAATTTAAACAAGAAAATACAAATTTTAGTTATGGAAACAAGATGATCCTTGCCTAGAAATAATTAGCTTGAAAGAGAGTGAAAGTGAGGTGGGTATATCTTATATGTTAATGTTAGTTTCTATATGTATATATATGCGTTATCTACGTAGTAGCTGATTCGTGTTCGCTCTTGACTTGCAGACACTCATTCATGCCGTAGCGGGGATGTAGGTGCTAGTGGCAGCCAGCCTCCTATTCCATCTGTTAATCATTTTCAGAGGCTATATGACCGAGTAGCTACTCAAGGACATCAGTTGGTTGATTTCAATGTCATGATGACAGTACGTTTTGCTCTAACACCACAAACACCGCCCATACTACTATTATTTCCACTTTACCGACACCAGAGCTTCCTATTACTACACCAGCCAATCAAGTAATGCAGATTGTACTGGTAGTGACAACATTAGCTATAGAGACAGTTGATACATCGTCTTCCACTCCTACATCTTCTAGCTCGACAACAGAGGTTCACTTGGTGAAGGATTTTATCAGACTGAAGCTAGTTTACTTTGATGGGCAGTGAGACTTTGAGAAGATTGAGAAGTGGTTATTGTCTTTGGAGAAGCTACATAGAGTCTTTAGGATTGAAGATAGACTACGTGCTGTGATTTTGTTGTATACACTATTGAGAAATGCCAAAGTTTGTTGGCATGCAATGATAGCTTTTTATGGTAATTTTGAGTATTGGGATGCATTAAAGAAGAAGTTCTACCAACAATACTTTCCACTTACGGTGATGAAGAGGTTAAGGAACGAGTTCATGAATTTGAGACAAGGAGTTGATGAGTCGATGAAGAGCTACAGAGATAGATATGGCTATCTAAGACAATTTGCTAAGGATTTAGTGAGACTTGACTACGAGAATGTGTACCATTTCGGAGATGGAATGAGCTTAGATATAGGGTTTTATATGGTCATTTCAGGTGCTAAGACTTTAGGTGAGATCTATAAGCATGCACTTTCTTATGAGACATATTATTTAAGCTGATTTATTGATGGGACACCGCTAGAACCAGCGTTGAAACGGGATCAGATTTTAAAGTATGAGAGGAGGAGACGAAAGGGCAAAGGATAGAGGAGATGGGAGAGAGGTTATGAGGGATCAGGGACAACTACCTCAGTTGTGCCTTATGTATCATCCCTTACTCCATTGCAGACTATAGTTTTAGACCTCATTTGCCACCATGAGTCAGACTTGCATTGCCAGCTCCTACTACTTTACCAGCACTTCTAGCACCACCAGCGCTAATCAACAACAACAAGGTGGTAAAGGTCGAGGCAGAGGCAGAGGTGGAGGTCGAGATAGTTCCTGACAGGGACAAAGATAGGCATAGGCCCAAGATTAGACACAAAGTCAGTGTAGGCTGATTACTTACTTCAAGTGTGGTCAGGTTGGGCATATGATTAGAGATTGTCCACAACCAGCAGTCGTGATACCATCGCAGAGACGATAGGGTGTTCATTGGTACCAAAGCCTAATGTCGATGCAACACGAGGACTCATTAAGGGTACGGTTTCTATTTATGGTAGAGCTTTATATGTCTTGTTTGATTCGGGTTCTACGGTATCTTTCATTTCTGGTCGCATTATAGGCATTATAGGGTTGACACCAGTTAGAGTTAGTGTACATTTGATTTTGAGTACCATAACCGGGGATATGGTTTACCCTAATTATCTTACTGAGAGATGTCGAGTAGAGATAAGCATGATAGCTAGCAGTGTATCATACTCATAACACCTATTTCAGTAAGACAATGATATTTAAGATCCCAGGGCGACCAATGTTTTCAAATAATGGTAGTACACTGAGAGCCGAGGGCATTAGATATCGACTTGCAACTAGTGGAGAGATAAAGACTCTGATATCATTATATATAGTAGCAGAGAGTATGGGACCTAAATTTGGGGGATTCTGATTGTGTGTGAGTTTCCATACGTGTTTCCAGGGGACTTATTTGGTTTACCACCACCGAGACAGATATAATTTATTAATGAGTTGGTACCAGGCACCAGATATATTTCTATACCATTGTACCGCATGGCTCTCATAAATTTAGAGAAGTTGAAGATTCAGCTTCAGGATTTGGGATAGAAGGGATTCATTACACCTTTTATGTCGCCATGGGAAGCACATGTCCTGTTTGTGAAGAAGAAGGATGGTACTTTGAGGCAGTGCATCGACTATAGACAGTTGAACAAGGACAAAATCAGGAAGAAGTATCCATTACCATAGATTGATGATTTATTAGATCAGTTGAGAGGAGTGCAAGTTTTCTCCATGATAGGCCTGAGATCCGGGTATCATCAGCTTAGGATCATGGATGAGGATATGTCGAAAACCGCGTTTAGCATGAGATATAGACACTATCAATTTACAGTCATGTCGTTTGGTTTGACCAACGCTCTTGCCTTGTTTATGGATTTGATACATTGGATGATGAGACCATTTCTTGACCGCTTCGTAATAGTCTTTATCGATAACATATTGACATATTCGATGACTCAAGAGGATCATGAGCAACACTTCAGGGAGACATTGCAAACTTGTAGGGAGCACCGACTCTACGCCAAGTTTAGGCAATGTGGATTTTTGCTGTAAGAGGTCATGTTTTTAGGGCATGTTGTTAGAGCAGCAAGTATTGTTGTAGATCTGACCAAGATTTAAGTTATTATGGATCTGCCAACACCAAAGTAAGTTACGGAGATCAGGAGTTTTTTGGGGCTAGCTGGATATTATCACAAATTCATGAAGGATTTTTTGAAGTTCACTTTACCGATTACTAGATTGACCCAGAAAGACATTAGATTTGATTGGTTTGAGGAGTGCAAGTAGGCATTTACTCAGTTGAATAGGTTGTTGGCCACCGGGCTAGTGTTTATATTACTAGAGGCAGGATAAGGATTCCTAGTATATACATATGCTTCTCATATCGGTCTAGGTTGTGTGTTGATGGAGGGTAGAGGCATGGTGACTTGTGCATCTAGACAACTGAAGATACATGAGAAGAATTATCCCACTCATGACTTAAACTTGGCAGTGGTGGTGTTTTCTTTGAAAATATGGTGACATCATCTGTATGAAAAGAGTTTCACACTTTATACTGATACAAAGAGTCTGAAATACCTCTTCGCGCAATAGCTAAACATGAGATAGCGTAGATGGTTGGAATTTAATTTGGATTGCGATTTCTCTAGATTATCACCCTGAAAAATCTAACGTAGTTAGCAATGTGTGAGTAGGATACCGACTTGAGATGCCGAGGTTGTTAGACACTATATGATGCATGAGTATGGATTACTCGAGGCTACGACGATGATGAGTCAGTCAGATATTCCTACGGACACTCGGGTGATGATTTATGTATAAATGAGGCTACACAAAATGTCTACACAAATAGTGTCAGAGGGTCATAGAGCCGACATTCTATACTCAAGGTTCATTAAGTTATCCCAGAGTACTGATTGTATTGATTGGACATAGATGACGAACCAGTGTCTGAAATTCAGAGGCAGGTTATGAATACCTTCAATGCCAAGGCTGAGAGATGAGATTCTTAAGGATTCACACCATTCTCGATTCACTGTTCATCTAGGCAAGACCAAGATATACCATGACATGAAACATTTTTAGTGGCTTGGGATGAAAGCGGACATATTGTAGTTCATCATGAATTGTAGGATTTCCCAACAGGTGAAAGTTGAGCATCGTAAACCAGGAGGATTATTGCAGCCGCTTCCCATTCGACGATGGAAGTAGGAAGACATAGCCATGGAGTTTGTCAGGTGATTATCGAGGATTGCCTATCGACATGATTCTATCTTGCTAATTGTGGACAGATTGACAAAATCTACCTATTTATTAGTAGTTGCAACTCACTACATTTGACCAGTTGAGCATATTGTTAGAGAGGGAGATTATTATACTGCATGGTGTACCATTGACTATTATGTCAGACGGAGATGCTATGTAAATGTCTAGGATGTGGCAGAGTATGTAGGAGTCGTATGGTACGCGCCTACAGTTCAACACAACCTTTCATCCTCAGACTGATGGGCAAACTTAGAGGTTTATTTAGGTTCTCGAGGATATGCTTCGAGCTTATGCACTTGAGTTTTGCGGATCTTGGGAGGACTATCTATCGTTGTATGAATTTGCATACAACAACAGTTTTCAGGCTAGCATTTAGATGGCGCCATTTGAGACATTATATAGCAGACCGTGTCGCTCGCCATCTTGTTGGGCTGAAGTAGGACCTGAAGTTGGTAGGGCCTGATATTGTTGTTGATCACTTGGAAAAGGTATGATAAATTCACTAGAGGCTTAAAAGAGCCTAAGAGAAGCAAAATAAGTATGCAGACATGTATTACAACGATCTCACATATGCCGTGGGAGCCTTCGTGTATTTAAAGGTTTCTCTTCAGAAGGGTCTTCACAGATTTGGTTTGAAAGACAAGTTAGCACTAAAGGTTATCGGGCCTTTCAATATCAAAACAAATGTCGACAAAGTTGCATACGAGCTTGAGTTAACTCCACAAATGTCAAGAATTCATGCAGTCTTCCATATTTCTATGCTTTGACTAGCTAAGTCGAAGGTAGGTGTAAGACCGACAATTGACTTGAGTCAAGTATAGCTTTAACCTAATTTTAGTATTGAGAATGAAATTTTCATTATTTGGGAATATTTATCATGACTCAAGTTTCTAAATCCCAGTTTAATTCCTTAATCATGATCATTGACCAGTGACATGGAACCCGCATCAAGATACGTACACTAACCAAGGCAATGTTGTTGGGTTTTGGGGTTCATACGCAGCGGAAATTACAAAACAATTTTGACAAAAACCCCAACAGGATCCGAATCTAATTCCATTAAAAACGTTTAAACCATGAAAACTTAATCATACATTGGTCGCAATATACCTTTCTGAAGGTTGATCGATCTCTAAGGCGCTGCCAACGACGAACGCCCTCTACCAACAGTCCACACACGAACGGCGGTCGAGATTCGAAGTGCTAGCTTGGAGAGAATACCAAACCTTTTTGTTTCTCTCCAAAACGATCCGAGCATACCCAGAAAACCCTAATTCGTTTCTCAAACGAAAATAGAGTTTCGACCCTTAATCTTTCATACCTGTGTTCTAACTTCAAGCGTCTATTTATACAACCCTTGTATATAGACGGTTAAGTAAATTACACATATACCCCTACTTAAAGAAGTATAAGTGTAATACACCATAAGGACGTTTCTGTAATGAATTTTATCATATAAAATTCATTTTTCTGAATCATCTTAAAATCTCGCAAAACTATTCTTAGTGTGCGACCCAATAGGCTCATACGACGTTGGCAGTGTACCAAAACACATTTTGGTATACAAGTCATAAGCGACCTCTAGCAAGACATTATGACTACCCAAGTTGTACGAATATCAAATCGATACGACCTAATCAATAGTGTATATAACATCCTTTTGTCACACGATATCCTTTTGATCAAACATAAGGCATGGAATTGTCATCCAACATGTTCAATCGTACTAGTCTCGATCTCTAGGTAGACTGAAAACACTCAAGTGACATTGATCAATATCAATTCACTTAGACTAGGCCTTTTAACAGTCTAACACATCGAGGGATCCACCGGATATCTCTCTTTATATGAGAGGGACAAATTCTATCTCGATTACACAACTTCATCACATTGCTCACACAGTAACCAATCACAACATTTATAATCTTCCAGTTAAATACAACGTTTGATTGTGTCAAATCACTGTGTTCCTAATGTTGAAGTCTCTGATAATCTCAAGTCAGATGACTGAAAAATATACCTATCATGAGAAACAACTATGATTTAATCCATGTGATGTTCTCATAACGGCTCGGTCCAGTACTTTGTTTTCTAACAAGTACTCTTGATCTTGATTCGTATCACTATACGTATAATCATCATATGATCATCAATCAAGACTCACACTAGTCTTAATTCATTATAGTTCCCAGTATAATGATTGACTAGGGACATTTAGGATATTTCTGTAAATACCCATGGATCGTATTATAATGTAAACATGCAAATTAATTATAATAAACAACAAATAAAATCCTCTATTTTATTAACTAAAAGTATTCATAAGACAATTAATGGATTGACCTAGGGCACATGCCCCAACAAAGGTGGCCATAGCGTATGTAACATTTGTTGTGATGTATGCCTAGTGTATTATATGTGTACACTACAAAGTCACTCCCCCTTGTATATATGTGTCGAGACATGTGTGGAGACATCTTGAGATACGTGCCGGCATGGGACCGGTGTAGAGAGTGATGTGGTAAGTTGATTTAAGCTTAGTGTAGCTTAAATAGTAGTATAAATGTGGATATAGTTTGTTTGATAATAAATGTAACCAAAGTTAGCTAGTTAAAATAATAGCCATTTGATGATTCTCAAGATACGTGTTGTCAAATCAAGAGACGAATTGAGTTTGATATTGGTGTTACTTAGAAGTTAGTGGAGCGTTAGTGAAAATATGTCAAGATATATGATAAGTTGGTTTTTATATGCTTTTAGTAGGCTATTTTAATATATTTAGTTATGCAAAGTCTCTAAAATATATACTTAATTATATGTTTTAGGCGTTTTCAGGTGAAACGGAGTGCGCAGTTGAATTCTTGGCGGAAAAATACTCAAAATGGAGTATTTAGACGCCGGTCAGTTTGCCTCGAGTTACGTGTTGCGCGGTGGGTAGAATAAGCGACAGTAGACCAAGTAATGCCTGCCATGTGGTAGCGTGCCATTGGCTAGATTGAGACGTGTTGCTTAGACAGACGACCACATCTTCGCACAAAACCATGCGAAACAGCAGCATTTCTCTTTAATAGCCAGTCGCCATGTCAGCGTCTCCATTTACTCCACCAATCAGACGTCGCCACGTGGCGTCTCACATCATCACATTACAACAAAACCATTTTCCTCGCTTCAGCCTCCATCAGTTTGTCCTCGAGATGCGCGTCAGCACAAACTCCCAGAATTTCGATAAATTTACACGACTTTCACTCTGCCTTCTTGTCTACTACATGGCGGGCTCCCACTAAACCAGCACGTCATCAGCACTTCTCTCAGCCAATCAAAAGATGCTGCAGCGCGTCAGCGCTCTCAACCAATGCGGTGCAACACATGTATGAAACCCATTTTCACCCCCAAAATAGTCCCTAAATGCTCCTCGGAGCACGTGTTACAAAATCAACCCCCAAAATTAGTTTCTCTCACTTCCAAAGAGCAATTTTTAGTGGTTTTTCATATTAGGAACTAGGGTATTCATACGGGGAGAACACATTGGAGCCGCAACACACAACTTTCATACTTGGAGATTGTAGGGATGATGCCCGGCTAGATCAATCTTCGCCTAGGTCGAAGGGAAAACAAGTGTGATTCATGATTCATAGCAAATACTATGTGAGATCTATGATTTTTATTTAACTTGATTTAATTTCTCCTATTTCATTGTTGTTGATTTTAAAGTATATGGTTTAAATCTAGGGTGTGTATGTGGCCACTGCATGGTTTTAGGGGGACAACCTATAGTTATTTGGACCATTAGTATCCGTGTAATTGTGTTTTTGGACCAATAAAGTGATAAACATTCACCCGTTTTCTGTAAAACCCTTTCGGTTCTTGAGTGTGCAACAATTGAATCTAAGTTAAATCGGAAGCGGATGTGATCCGGTTATTTAGGATTAGTGTTCCCACAGAAACAAATTACTGTGGTTAGTGTGTTAAACCCGATTGGCGGATGTCTATGGTTATACATTGATTAGTGAAATAGTTAGTGGCAGACGTCCTAGCTATCGAGATTAGGGGAACTAAAACTTTCTAGCGGATGTCGATTTTCCATAGCTAATCTAGGAGAAATTGAATTAATAACTTTTTGGAGTGATTGAGGACCATTAAATGCCATTGAATCTTGATTCTTGCTTGTGGAACCATAGACTTAGGTGATTTCTTCTCATTGATATTATTTTTGCAAAATTTGTTCTAGTCTAGTTAATTATTTCATTGAACTTTCTGAAAACCCCCATTTTTAGTTAACTTGGAGTAAAACTCAAGTCCTATGGATTTGACCCCGTATTTACCACTACTACACCGTTGTGGTTGGTAACTTGATTGCGGGTTATATTTGGCTTGCACGACACGTGATCAAATTTTGGCACCGTTGTAGGGGACTTAGTATTTACTCTGAGTTTATGTTTCTTTTCTTTTCTTTTTCTTAGTTTTATGCTACCACACCTCACTCGGTCAAAATCAGCTGGTTCCTTGTCACCTTTCGATCTTGAACCAGAGAGAACATTTTATAGGTGGATTACAGAGACCCAGCCTAAGCAACAAGAAGACCGAAATCATCAGGACATGGCTGCAAATCACCAAATCACCATGGGTCACGCCAATCAACAGCTTCAAGCTCTTTTGCCACAACAACCCCTTTGCATCAACTGTTCAGATAATGCTGAAGACTTTGAGTTGAGGTCTGGTTCATTCATCTCCTACCATCCTTCCATGGTGGCGAGAATGAAGATCCTGTCACTTTCCTGAAGGAGTTTCATACTAACTGTAAGTCAATGAAACCCTCTAATGCGGACGAGGAAACGGTTAAGCTTAGATCTTTTCCGTTTTCTCTTAAAGACAAAGCCAAGGAATGGCTTTTCTATATTCCGCATGGTAGCATTAACTCATGGAATGAAATGACAACCGCGTTTTCGAATGAATACTTCCCTGAGGATAGAGTTGCTCACCTCATCAAGGATATAAGCACCATCAAAATGAGGTCGGGCAAATCATTCGGCACAAATTGGGATCACTAGAAGTGATTGATTGGTAGTTGCTCGCAGCATGGCCAGTCTGAGAAGGCCATAGCTAGATTCTTCTATGTTGGCATGTCTCCCATAGAACGACGCATGATTGATAACGCGTGTGGGGGTCACATTAGAGACAAAACACCAGCCCAAATGAGGCAATTGTATGAGGACATCGCATAACAGTTACGCCTTTATGGTGATCTTGATGCTACTGCTTACCGAAGTCTGACTGCAGGGAGTGTCTCGAGTTCCACTGATCAGAAAATTTACCAACTAACCTCCATGATGGAACGTCTCCTCTCCTCTGGCAAAGTGAAAGTCAAAGCTTGTGGCTTCTGTACTGCCACAAACTATACAATTGATGAATGTCCTACTCTCTTTGAGGACAATCAACAGGCCAATGCCATGGGTAATCAGTTCCAGGGACCATCTAGAGTCCCATTTGGGAATACATATAATCTTGCAACGGCGAGGAACAACTCGAACTTCAGTTATGGGCCTCAAAGTCAAAACTATCAGACCTTCATCCCTAGAGGTCAACCGTTACCTACACCCTCCAATAATTCCTCTGCACTTGAGGATATGTTCAAAGTCTTTATGGGCCAACACAACCAATTTATGAGCGAAATGGCCCAATTCAAGGCTACCACCAAGAATCCATCAGCGAAACCAAATCGGCGGTCCAAACTCTTCAAGTTCAAGTGGATTAAATGACACAACAGAATGGATGTCTCGAGGATAAGGGAAAGTTACCTTCGCAACTTTACCTAAATCCTAACGCGAGTGCTAACACAGTGACATTGTGAAGTGGTAAATAGCTGGAGGGACCCAAAAGGAACAATGGGTCATCTGATGCCAAAGACCAGACAAATGATGAAAAACACGAGTTAGTAGTGACTCCGTTTGTCCCTAAACAGATGGTAACAACTCAAAAAGAAGAACCACCCACATTTAAGGTCAAACCTCCTTTTCCACAACGACTCATCCTAGATAAGAAAAAGGAAGAAGAGAAAGAAATTCTCGAGACCTTTCGGTGAGTGGAAATCAATATTCCACTCCTCGACGCTCTGAAGCAAGTCCCTAGGTACGCAAAGTTTCTTAAGGAACTATCCACTAACAAAGGGAAACTGAAAGGCAACGAAAAAGTCTAAATGGGAGAAACCGTCACGGCTATCCTACATAAGAAGTTGCCTCCTAAATGCAAGAATCCTGGGATGTTCTCAGTACCTGGTGTTATAGGTGATTTAAGTATTCAGAGGGCTATGTGCGACCTTGGCGCTTCCATTAATTTCATGCCATTGTCTATTTATGAGACATTGCATGCAGGCCTATTATAGGAGACTGGTATTGTCATTCAGTTGGCAGACCGTTCAGTTGTTAGACCCATTGGTGTTCTCGAGGACGTTCTAGTCCGAGTGAACGAGTTTGTATTTCCTGCTGACTTCTACGTGGTAGATACGAAGGAGGAGCCATTCCCCAATGCTTTGTCAGTACTCATTGGACGTTGATTTTTGAAAATGGCGAAGACGAAGATAGATGTTGATGATGGATCTCTTACAATGGAGTATGACTGTGAAGTCATCAAGTTTAACATCTATGACACGATGCGATACCCCAGTGATGTGTTGTCTGTGGTGTGTACCATGGACTATGTGGATCCACTCATTGAGCAGACCTTGCTCAAGAGTGGCGACGATGAAGTTTAAATAGTGTTAGAGCATCATCTCGACACTACTCAAATCCACGAGAGTGTTCTGACCTTCGATACTGATGTCGAGGATGTTGTTTTCGAGTTGGATTCATTCCAACCCCTGCCCCCAAGTGTTTATCATTTAGAGTTGCCTACTTCTGACTCTGAACTTTCTCCCTCCTTGGTTAAAGCTCCCAAACTTGAGCTGAAGCCATTACCTGAGCACCTAAAGTATATGTTTTTGGGTGAGAATGACACACTCCCTGTGATCATCTCAGCCAAACTTACACATTTGGAGGAACAGACGCTCCTTCGAGTACTCTGGAGTTTAAACAGGCTATTGGGTGGACCATAGCGGTTATCAAAGGTTTGAGCCCTTCCACTTGCATGGATCATATATATGGAAGAAGGGTCAAAACCTACGAGAGAAGCCAAAAGGAGGCTCAATCCGTTCATGATGGATGTCGTGAAGAAGGAGATACTGAAGCTCCTTGATGCTGGCATGATTTACCTCATCTCTGATAGTTAATGGGTAAGCCCTATCCAGGTGGTCCCTAAGAATACGGAAGTCACGGTAGTCACTAATTCACATGGTGAGTTGGTTCCAACTCGTATTCAAAATGGATGGCGGGTATGCATTGACTACAGGAAGTTAAACGCTTCCACCAGGAAGGATCACTTCCCCCTACCATTCATTAATCAGATGTTGGAGAGACTAGCCGGTTGTTCTCATTACTGTTGTCTTGACGGTTATTCTGGTTTTCATCAGATACCGATAGCGCCTGAAGACCAGGAAAAGACGACCTTCACTTGTCCGTTTTAGCACTTTTGCCTATTGGAGCATGCCCTTTGGGTTATGCAATACACCTGCCACCTTTCAAATGTGCATGGTGAGTATCTGTTCAAATTTTGTTGAGCATTTCATTGAGGTCTTCATGGATGACTTTACTGTTTACGGTGATTCATTCAATAGTTGTCACATCAATCTGACAAAGGTACTCACCAGGTGTATCGAAAAGAACCTAGTTCTGAACTATGAAAAATGTCATTTTATTGTGGACCAAGGTCTTATTTTGGGACACATTGTCTCAGTCAGGGGCGTAGAGGTAGACCAAGCTAAAATTGATGTTATCAAGAATCTTTTCTACCCTACGAATGTGCGAGAGATTAGATCTTTCCTTGAACACGCCGATTTTTACTTTCGTTTCATCAAGGACTATTCAAAAATCGCATAACCCCTATGCCATCTACTTCAAAAGGACGTACTTTTTGAGTTTGATAAGGCATGTAAGAGTGCATTTGATGCACTGAAAGACTCACTTTCTAGCACACCAGTGATTCAGGCCCCTAATTGGGAGCTTCCATTTGAAATTATGTGTGATTCTAGGAATTATGCAGTGGGTGCAATTTTAGGACAGAGAGTCGGGAGAGGGTTCATATTTCATTTACTATGCTTCTCATACTCTAGACGCGGCTCAGATGAACTACACCACTACTGAGAAGGAGCTCCTTGTCGTTATCTTAGCACTTAAGAAGTTTCGGCCTTATCTCTTAGTAACCAAGGTTATCATTTACTCTGATCATGCTGCCTTGAAGTACCTGATGAGTAAGAAGGATGTCAAACCTAGGCTCATTAGATGGATACTCCTACTACAGGAGTTTAACATCACAATCAAAGATAAAAGTGGTGCAGTGAATCTAGTCGCAGACCATCTCAGCAGAATTGAGAATGGTGAGAGTCCTACCCCTCTTATGGATGATTTCCCTGACGAGTACATCTATGCCGTTATGGAAAATCTCCCCTGGTACGCCGATTTGGTGAACTATATCACCTCGAGCGAGCTGTCTCCTCACCTTTCGAATGCTCAGAAGAATAAAGTAAGGAGTGATGCTAAGTACTATGTATCGGATGACCCGTACTTATGGAAATTCTGCTCCGACCAGGTTATCAAGCGTTGTGTTCCTCAGACTGAGAGTCACTCCATATTGGTTTTTTGTCAAACTCATGCCTGCGGTGGCCACTTCGGTCCCCGTTGGACAGCTAGGAAAGTTCGTGAAAGTGGGTTTTACTGGCCCACCATTTTCCATGATTCATACATGTTTACCGAGACTTGTCCTAACTGTCATAAAACTGATAACCTTAGTCATCGGGTCCAAATGCAACTTACCCCGATTCATATTTGTGAGATATTTGACGTTTTGGGTATATACTTTATGGGACTGTTTCCAGTGTCATTTGGTAATGTTTGCATACTCTTGGCAGTGGACTACGTGTCTAAGTCGGTTGAAGCTAAGGCTACACACACTAACGACTCAAAAGTGTTATGTGGATTCCTCAAATCGAGGATTTTCACAACATTTGGTATCCCACGTGCCCTGATCAGTGATAGAGGCACTCACTTTTGTAATCGTACGGTTGAAAGTCTTCAGAGGAGGTACAATGTCACTCATCGAACATCTACAGCGTATCATCCCCAAACGAGTGGCCAGACAGACGTGTCTAATAGGGAGATCAAATCCATCTTGGAAAATACAATGAATCCTACTTGTAAAGATTGGAGTTCACGTCTTGATGATGTGGTTTGGGCTTACCGAACGACGTTTAAAACGCCAATTGGGATGTCCCCATATCGCCTTGTGTTTGGTAAAACTTGCTGACTAATTTGTCTTTCTAAATTCTTGATGGATCGTGATATTTCATTATCTATTTTCTTCATGGCTTGCTTCACTCCTTCCATCTATTTCTCGTGCTTCTCATGATGTTCCATATTGCTCATGTCCATGGCATGAAAGAGCTTCTTAATTGACTTCAATGAAGTCATCTCCTTACTGTTCCCTAGGTTCCCCTGTTGAATTTGTTGATTGAAGCATGGAGGTAACTTCAGTGCGTTATCAGAATTTCCATACGAGAAGTTCGGGTTGTTGTTTTATCCTTAATAAAACCTTGGATAAGACATTCCTCTTGGCGTGAAATTGTTCCTATAGCCTTAGTTGTTTATTAAGTTTACTTCTTCATATTTCGTTCCTTGCTGAATGTCCATTTATTTAATCATAATGGCTTGGTGATTAATGGGTTGTTATATCGCCTATACTTGTTTACCTTGTTGTTCTATTTGAAACTTCATAATTTAATTGCTCAGGTTAGATAGTTGTGCCATTATCGTAACTTGTGAAACAATCTCATATACACCTGCTGGTTTCCTCACAGTGGAATGAGTACGGACTGTAGAGATCTGAGACATAAGATCTAGGAGATGTAATGCTCAATCCTCATCCTTGTTTAGTATAGAACCACCTGCTACCGCATCTAAAAGTGTTCTCGTGTTATCGTTCCTCCTATAGTAAAAAAGTCAGGAGTTGTGGCCACATTGGGTATCCATGTCTTGGACATCTCCTCATCATCTCCTTGAATCTTTCCTAGGCCTCTCCAAGAGATTCAACAACTTCTTATTTGAATAGATTCATTTCCAGTTTCCTGTCACTGATTTTCACTGGAGGAAAGAACTTATCAAGAAATCTTTCGTTGATTTTCACCCATGAGGTCATACTCCCTGCATTTAGTTATTGGAACCATGATTTGGTTTTTCCACTGATAAGAAAGGGAAAAATCTCATCCTGATCACCTCCTTTGTAACTCTAGTAATGTGCATTGTGTTGCACTTCTATAAGAATTTATCTACATGAGCAACTGGATCTTCATTGGCTAGCCCGTTGAACAAGCTATTTTGTACCAAGTTGATTAGAGACAGTCTCACCTCAAACATGTTGGTGTGGGGTAGAAGCCTCATCACTCCATTGTAAGTCACATGAACTTCTAGGTTGAAGTAGTCACGAAGGCATCTCATTCCTTGCACTTTATCCTGCACTACTAGACTACCTACGGTTTGATTATTCCCTTGGCCTTGTTGTTGGTTTCTTGCTCGATCCTAATCCATCTTGATTCATTTCTTTTCCTTTCATTTGTTGGTTCTGTCAATATAAGGGTTATAAGGCACTAAGTCCTTCTCTCATTTGCTACGGATACACAAGTTCTTAATTAAAAGAAAACATAAAAGATCAAGTGAAGAAAGTCAAACTTCAAACTTAAGCCTTTTATTTTTTTATTTTTGGTTTTTTATAAGCTTGAAAGTAAAGTGCTTAAAATAGAACTTAGCAACTTTTCAAACCAACTAAGTCTAAGTGGCTACCTATCCCCCGCAACTATGCCAAAAACTTGATGTGTGTGTTGCAAGTATAACAGCTCGCTTGTAGTAATATCGTAGCCAACTTTACTTCAAATCCACTTTAACCCACTGTCGTAATAGAAGAATTCTAATGTGCAAACTAGAACTCCACCTATTAGTGTGAATAACGTAAGCTTCACATTGCATTAATGTCATAAATCTTTATATTCATAACCAATTAAGTTTATTATCACTGCATCCCTAATTAATGATTATTGTTTTATGTTGTGTATTTTACGGCTGTACCGTCCATATCCGGCTTAAAAGATTCAATGGTCATGATAACTTCTCAAACCTAATATCATTAAACACGTGATCAAGATGTTCGTAACATTACACTCATAATCAATGCAAATTCTTCCTATTCTTCTTTTTATATTTCTATTATCTTCATGTTTATAGCATTGCATTCACACCATAGAATCCATTGATCCCTAAGATTAATAGACTACTCACACTTCGTTGAAATAAACATGCACATAGTGGTATTCTATGCAATAAGAGATATAATGAAATAATTTCTATTAAAATAATAAAAATAATACCCGAATCACCACATGCGAGTCTTCAATGTCTTATCTCTACAAATCGTCTAAATACTCAAGAATAAAGTAAATCTATGCTAACGATTGCTAATGGTTGCTAATATCTTGTATGCTATGAGTTCACCACGTTTTCCTATCTGTTTGTACTCTTTAATAACGTTTTTAATCAATTAGAAACCCTACTTTACCATTTAACACGAAATAGAATTATATTTTCTATTTTTTTCTCTCCTCGGCGCTATCACTTAAGTCTCGATGTTGTGTGTTCATTCCCATGGTGCCACCATTGCGCCAAGCATCATGTGTGCATTTCCTCTCTTCGGTGGTCCTGGCACCATCCTTAGACCTCCATGGCGTTGCCACTGTGCCGAGTCCCGTTATAACTATTCTCCACTTCTTTACTCTCCCACGCCGTGTATTGATGTCCTACACCGTGCCTTGATGCTCGACAGTGCCAAACCTCTTTAGTGGTCTTTTTTCTTCGTTTCTCCTCGACTTTGCTCGTTTCCTTCTTTATGCCTTGTTTACCTAATAATTCATAAAGACCATCAATTAAAGTTCATTTAGGTATATTTATACTAAATATTCTACTAAACTAACCTTATATATAAGTCTAAATAGTGACATATCAAAGTCTAATTGACAAGAAACTTAGTCCAACAAAGTGCTGAGTTTGAGGGTATTTGATAAGTAAATAATTAGAAATGTTTTACAGTACATTTTACGATGATTTTAGATGTAAAAGAATATATTACACAAGGTTTTCTCTTATTTTTGTTATTTCAGGTGATAAAAGGAATATATGAAGAAATGGAGTAAATAGGAAGATTATGAAGGAATTTACCAAGTGAAGAGAGTATGCAAAGAATCATCAATAAGTGAAGAAAAAAATTGAATTTTATAGCCAACGATTCCTAATCGATTCCTATACACCCAGAATTGCCCCTCATATTGGTGGAAAAGAGACTAAAATCCCAAGGATTCACCCAGTGATTCCATTTAAACGGGAATTGCTGAGGAATAATTGGAACATATTTTAGAAATTTTAAATAATAATGAATAGTTTGAGTTTGTTTAGGATATTTACTACCTAAAATATTATAAATGCCAGGTTGGAGCGTTATTTGATAACATATTTTGTCGGAGCTAATGATGCTGATGATAATGATGATGCGCAGTTCTAGAGTCTGAGTCTTAAGATTTCTTAGACCTTGGGGGAGATGAGAGATACATTTATACCGATTATCTTTTACATTTAGATATTTTATCACTTTATTAATTGTTTATGTTTTATGTTTATGCATTATTATATCTTATTATATCTTATATTATTATATTATGTTTGTATGTTGGTGTTTTTATTTTTCAGGCTTATTTTTAAATCTTGAGGACAAGGTTTCGTTTAAGTTTAGGGGCATCAACACTACACTATGGGAAGTGGTAAGAAAGGATGAAATAAGGATAAACACTGCAAGTATGATCGTAAACTTTTATTTTAGAAGCAGTTAAAGAGGAAGGCATCATATTTTATTTTTTCATTTACTTATTATTTGAATGTGTTTAGGTAGTACAGATTAGGTTATATATAATAATATGTAATGAATAAGTAATACATTTGCAAAGTTTATGCCTTTAATTGAGGATGAGTAGAATACAAGTGTCTTGTTGATATCAAAAATTTTGAAGAAAATAAGAAATGTAGCAAACGAAGGTATTATTTCATGATTAGAAACCTAGAGTTAAGGAAGACCACGAACTTGAAACAAAAGCAAGAAAGGATACTAGAACACTTCTTGTAGAAAAATTTAGATAGCTAAAGAATTCTATAATAAGTATGAATCTTACTTGAGTAAAAAGCAAATAAAGACTTAGTAAGAAGACGGAAAGAGATAGGCATGATGCTTAATCACGTGTATGTTTATTAGAGGTATTAGGAGTTACCATGGCTATTCGAGCTTTTAACCCGGATATGGACGATACAACTGTAACATATATAACATCGATAAATAGTTATTGATCAGGGAGGCACATATAATATACTTAATTAGTTATGAATCTAAAGATTTAGAACTTAAAGCAATGTGGAAATTACGTTATTCAAAACGATGGGTGGAGTTCTACTTTGTACATTAAAATTTTTTCTATAACGACAATTGGTTGAATGGATTTGAAGGAAATCTTTCTATTTTAATTAAGCATTGCAAACACATAATGAAAATGAAGGAAGTGAGTTGAAAACCATAGTTATTCATTACCTAGGTGAAGTTGTGCACTAAGATCTTCTTAATATAAGAGTACAAATATTTACATTGTTTTGTTAGATTAGAATAATTTAGTTTAAAACCAATTAAAAAGAGATTTTCTTAGCATTAGAGTAAGTCTGACTAAGTACACTGATTGCAATATACCTTTATCTGAGGATGATATCTGTAACATTAGTTGATCACATTATTCCTACAATCGAGCTGTTATACTTGCAGCCACAATAATGCTTTAAACCAATCATATTCTTTAATTTACTGATTAAATAAAAAAATTTATCTATTAATTTTAGTTATGAACTTTGCATTGCATCGATAGTGTAGAATGTGTCCTATGATATTTAGATTCATTATCTAGTTTAAAGTACTAACAAGGATTGTTTGAAGGGTGTTACTGTTTAGATGTCTTAGATGGATTTGAGATCAAAATCTAATGTTGAAGTGGCTTTCAGAAGGTGTTAGATTTAGTAGTTCGAAGTTTATAAAGTGTAATGCGGTTTTATTGCGTGAAGTTAATGTCTTTATCTATTCAAAAGGGTTAGCCCAAAAAAGTTAGAACATGACTTTTCCACCAATATAAGGAGAACTAATGATTAGCCAAAGGCTGTTTACTTATTTATGATTGGAGTTTAATGATCAATTGTACTTTATAAAGTACGCTCATAATTATAAATTTGAAGTAACATTTTTGGTTGTAAAATGGATTGATGTTTCATTGTTCTGGATGTTTGTTTAGATATTTATTTATTATTGAATTGAATTTATTTGATTGACATTGAATTTGGATTTTGTTAGTTAAGTTAGTATAATTAGTTAATTATTGTTATATTATAGATTGAATTAGTGAGTTTAATTACATTTTTAATTAAATTAAGTAAATTAAAGTAAAAATAGTTAAAAAAACCATTAAAAAACCATTTTGCTTGAAAAGTTTGATAAATCCCTATGTAGACTATTCTGACTTATCACTACTACAAAAATATTAAAAGTATAATAAATGAGGGAAGTTTATTGTACACGCTTGACGCGTGTCAAGCAGCCTAATTTCTTTTTATTTACTGATTCCTAAAACCCCTATTTTTGACATGTTTTGACTTCCATTGCTCCTTTTGTATCTGATTTTTTCACCGAATACGACCAACCTCTTGAAAAAATAGTCAAACACATCAAACATCCATAATTCTGATTTTAATCATGCTAAAACACTAAAAATCTTAACTTTGTCAATGACATACTAAAATCTTTCAGACCAATCCTCTTGCCATACTTAACCAAGCTTGGACCAATTTAGACCCGATCTCAACCTCAACCACCACCAACCAACATAAAACTGGAGGTACGGTCTTGCACTACTTTGTTCTCATTTACACTGCCACTGATCCCGACTTGTATGAAAATTGAGGCAAAACTCCCATGTCATACTTGCAACTTGATTTAAGAGTTTTCGCGCTACTAAATATTTATTTTCACTCATGCCCTTTAGACATGCACTTGCAACCTGGATTATGAAAAATTGAGGACACACATCAACGCACTCCGATGTGATAAAATACCATATAATACATACACTAGGCATTCACCAACGAAAAATAACATTAATCTAATGATTTCTTTTTTCACTGATCCGAGTCATAATCTACAACACATGTCGTAATTAAGACCCACTAACCTCTTAATTAAATTTAAAAACTGGTTTATTGAAGTTATGGATTTGATAATCTTCCAAACTAATTTAAATTTTATCCTGGAAAGTCGATTAAATGAAAGATTTCATGATTTTGAATGATAAGAAAGTAATTCCTAATATGCATAATTGCCTTTTGAGAAGACTCTTCCCATTTGCATAAACCTATTACAATTTATAGGAGTATAGATCCAAAGAAGTTCATCTTTTGATCTCTTATTCCTAAATTCGGTGAAAAAGTTATAACAATTTTTCTACTAATTCAGGCAGTTTTGAATTTCTTACGAGTCATGTATTCAACTTGTGGAATACCTATCAAATCTTGCTTCATTTTACATTTCGTGCCTTGAATTCCATTCTAGAATAAATACTTATCAAGATCTAACATATCTTGCATTTAATAAGAAAATTTTTATTCTAAACTGAGCACTGTTTAATAGATCGTAGTTAATTCTTTTCCTATTCACCAAACTCTACTATACACATAGTTGTTTACTTTCTCATCATTGATCATCTTTTTATCAGAATTGTTAGTTAATCAATTCTCAGACTATCATGAGTGTAAATATATATAGTGATGCAAATAATATTTGAGCACTACATTAGATATTGAACTCGAGTGATGTATCTATTATATCCATCAACATTCTAATGTTTCTCAATAAAACTTGGAATTATATCAGTTATCTCACGACTATAGATCTCAAATTAAATCTGTCTTCCCATGACGAGAGATCTCAAATCTCAATCCGGTCAAAAAATGAAATTTGACACATCATGCAACTCTAACTAATTCTCTAAATGCCCACTCATAATATCATTTGTTGTGGATTAGAAAGCAATTATCAATTTTGACTTGTCAGCTAATTCACATAACTTTTCATTTGACTAGTTAGAAAATTAAATACATATTTAACATTGTCAAATCATTCTCTATCTATGAGTTCATAAAAGAACCTCATATCTTTCATTTAACAATTAATCTCTTCCAAATTGCCTTTTTAATAAGTTTGATTTTCACATTACCAATTTAATCACATTGGTTTCTATCATTTCTCCAATTAATGAGATTTTAGAACATTTCACGTCTCTATCACTTACTGTTCACCAAACTTCTTCCTACATCTGAATAGAAACAATTTATTTCCTTTATCTAAAGTAGATATACGCTTCCAAATAGAGATATCGACATATTCCTTAATCTTATTCTCATAGTATAACTTTTAACTTGTATTTCATACAAGTTTATAAATATGTTATCTATCTTCGCCGCTACTCTAAACAAAATTCTCATTTTACTCGAAATTATAATAGAAAAATATTAAATTCTTCAAATATATACAGCGAGATGCACTATCCTCTATTCAATGTTTTCATAGAACCAGGATTATATCAACGAACTAAGCTGTATGTCATACGTCTCTTTTCATTTTCATATGTATCTTCAAAGTCCATACAATTATCTTACTCAAATCCAATTGAAAATAACATGTGCTTAAAAACTTCACCACAAACTAATCACGTTGCGTAGCACTACTTTTGGACCAATATACAAAATATTCACTAAAATCGGCTGTATACTAACTTTGGTTCAATACTTTCGAAATATGGAGATTGATTCCTTGTAAGATCCTTTCGAAGATATATTAAATACTTTTAAACTTATAGTTTGATATCTAAAGTCTTATTTGGACTCGTTGACCTGAAATTTCATTTTTCATATTTATGTGAAAATTTCTTGACCATTCACTTACCTATACTTAAGCTTCCAATTGACTTGAACAAAACATTATAGAGTTACTTATATAGATAATCACCAATTCTTTCGATTATTCAAAGACAAGTGTCGTCACATTGGTCTTCTACGATGTGAATGAATCGTGATTACGATACGGAGTTACTTAGAATTTTAGTCATGCAAAACTATTCCAGTGCCTTACTTTGACTGAAGGAGTCCGTTCATGTCACTTCTAGCAGTCGCAAGTTATCACTATGTCTCATTCATTTTTTTACATAGAGTCTATTTTGTTCCATTTTTTCAATCTTATGTATTCCCATATTTATCTTGTTCTTTGTCATTTTTAAAACTTATCACAACTTTGATCAACACTTAGACCACTTATAGCTTCTAAATATTGACTTGCAAAGGCATTATATATCCTCTTTTTTCGAAAATATACCTAAGAGTGATGTAATTTCCTATGATCATTCAATTAATTGAAGTCTTCCTTAACTAATTTTTATATGAAACAGAGATATTTGTAACTTAAATAGACTAACTGTTTGTTATTACCTTAATTTTTTTCAGTTAGACTATAATTTTTTTTGACTTTTCTTTCTCTCATAAAGAATTTCGGTACTTTTTAAGAGACTATGTAAGATATCAAAGTAACTTACTTTTTATCACTTTTCTTTTAAAGCTTTCACTTTATCGTTATCATTTTAAACTGTTTATCAACTTACCAGACAATCAAACTCCAATATATGCTATTTCAACCCTTTAAGTCATATAAATGGAAATCTTGGCCATATAGAAGTTTATACTGACTTCCTATACAAATCACTTACTGATACTAAATTAGTATATCTATCTATTCATTTGTTATATTTTAAGTCGTAGTGATAGAAATCATAACTTTAATTTGGATAGAAGTAATTATTGGGTACTCGAAATTTTACAACACAAACACTTATGATTTAATTTAATAGCTAATCCTAGCTATTATCATACAATCTCTCCAATATCGTAACTTCTAAAATGTTTATCTTATCAATATGCCATTTATTTTTATGTTAGAGACTTCGTTGATCTTTGTATCTGATGCACACCTAACACGCTGTCAATAAAGATCAATCATAGTTCAAGTATTCCCATTCATTTTATCAGTACTTTAGTCGACTCATAGAACCATCATACTTAACATCGATTAAAATAAAGCAACTTGAGTATGAAAAAAACACTCAATACTTCTTATTAAAAGTCACTTGATTGTTTTATACAATGGTTCTATTCCACATTTCACTTTGTGTAATTTTGGAAAGGAGATAATACTAAGTGAGGCATTTCATCCTCTATGTATATATAATAAGTGGTAATAATGATCCTACCGTCAAACCTAACTATTATATGCGGTAAAATGCATATCGAACTACAGATATCTAGAAATACATAGAGAGAAGGAATGTTGAAGTTAATCTCGCTGGTGGTCAGTAAGGTGACTTCCTAATCGGTATAGCTGGCTAGTTCAAGTCCTTCCCCTTCTATTCTGTTAGCTGACCATGAAAGAGAGATTAAGGATAATAATATTGCTATCTCATAAAGTGCAGTTCTCTTTTTGTCAATAGGTAGGAAAACAAGTAGTTAATCATGATTGTGTAAGAAAGCAACTACACCACTTAAGTCTTCAAAGGCTAACAACAATTTTTACTCATTAACAGTAAAGGGAATCGAAAGAGCTTTGCCACTTAAGGAAAAGAAAGCAAGGCCACAAATACTAAATTATAAAAACTTAAACTGATTACGCCCTGGTAAACAAAAATCACCTCGATCGGATTAACTATACGAATCAGGCTGCCCCTTGCTTTGAAATAATTGACACACAACCTCTAGCTTTCCTAAAATAAGGGGAGGTCCGCTGCCTGCTCACAGAAACATCCGACCTATACCCTAGTCAAGTCATCTGCATATCTTTTTTATCTCCTTTCCTTCAATGAATCTGATTTTTCTCATAGTATTTTACTTTCATAGAAAGTGACTAAGACAACTATATTTGATCCTATCATAATCCCATTATGATTTTCCATTTTTTCTAATCAATTTCTATTTTTGTAAAGTATATTTTCGTTTTAATTTTCATTGATACTATTTTGGAAGCAACTCTTGATTGGTTATAAATGAAACAAATGCTTTACAGAATAATTCTTCCTGAGTTACTAGTTCAACATGTACTAACCATATTCTGAAATCAAAGATATTCATATATTTTCCTACCCTAAATCTCATTTCAATTTAAAATTTATCAAATGATTCTCAATCGTTTGAGACTTAATTTAATTATGTGCTGACATTTTCTTGAGCGTATCAAAATTTTAATAGTTTAATACTTTCAATTTCAAATGAGTCCATATTCAGTGCTTACAAACCTGAATCACTAAAACTCTTTTCTTAATCAATTTCTCATTGGTTTTATAACTGACAACTTTCCTCAATTATATTTGTATTGAACTACTTTTGATATTTCTTTGTAAATCTGGACTTCCAAAGCTTCTTTCAGTTACTATTCTCATTTATCGTTTCATAAGTCCATTCTCTCTTTATTATCTATTCCTAATCTCAATCGTTTTATCCCATTGGTTAAATATCAAATAGACAAGGAGAATAAACTTCTTATCACATATTTGGATATAATACATAAATACATACCAAACATAACACAATAATAAAATTAACCGCAGCTCATAGTCACCTCCCAAATAATCACTCAATCACTTTTTGGTTCCTAACCAAAGTTATCTTCTACTAGAAGCAAACCTAGGCTCTAATACCAACATTGTCAAACCCCTCATCATTAGAACAATTGATCGGCCTATATTATCCCAAAAACCTCTAGTAATCTAATCAGCCTCTAATGTTTCTAAATATTTCCTTACTTGACATCGATTTTCAAAAATTCTTGAGATAAATAGTTATTCTTAAAGTAAAACTCAAAGTCTTTGTTTTCTTAATAGCATCAAATTATGAATTCCTTCAATTTGAAATTTTAATTTCTTAAAGAAATTTTGACAGAGACTCCCATGTAAATAGGGTTTTCGAAAAGCCAAAAACATGATAAACAACATTAGGTGAAGGCCTAGAAAGACTCTCATCTTCACTAATATCCTTATCATTTTATATATCTGAATCTATATTTTATAACAATCCATTTAAATAAATCAATTGATAATTAAATCATTTTATGAAACCATCTAACCCCAAAATCAAAGTTTGTATTCGTCATTATACTACCATTCTCTTTATATATTTCTTAGAGAATTCTTAAAGTAGAAAATCGATTTAACTCACAACCCAAACCCCAAAACGCAATAATAATCAAATTGTTATACGAAGAAAAATAAAGAACATGATGAAATCACCTGAATACTAAAGATCACTCTTTTATTTTGTCAGATCCATTAATTGATTGTTTCATTACCCTATAATTTAAAACTTGATAATGTCAGATAAATAAATCCCACACTATCAAGTACACCTGTAAAAACAAATGCATTATAATAAAAGAATTTTGACTAAACAATAATATTCAAAGATTTGTAAATATACAAGGATGCAATCCATTTCGTTTATGTTCCGGAACTACAATCAAATGTCGACTTCCGAAAGTAGTACGGGAACATTAATAAGGAATTATGAGTTTGATAGGAAGTCCTTTAGGAATACTCACTCTCAGTTATAACTAGAGTATGATATGGCCAGCACATTCAAACAAATCCTCCTAAACAAATGTCTACAATAATAAGTGACTATGGCCGTAGAGCATCACAGTGTTAACCCTAACACACATATAGCCAGTGAATTCAATGGGACCCTCCAAAGGCTACTTCCTTTCATGACTATGTATGCATTATGGACAAATAATGAAACCATAAATCATACATGCAATTATATTCAAAGATATTAATATAATGTAAAGGTTACTATGGGATTTTTCCTACAAAAACCAACTTCGAGCTTAATTTTGTAGTCCCGAAACGTCGTATTATTTGAAAAGTGGTTCCAATAGCTTCCATACATACCCAATTATAGTAATGGCCAACCTTCAAGTGAAACCAAATAATAAAACCCCATAAAAACAGCAGACAAAGTAGGCTCGATAGCTGTTTCCAAAAATAATTATTTATAACAACTTTAACTAGCTAACAAGGGGTAACTTTTTAGCCTTGAAATCCTCAACATTTGTCATCATAACCAAAAAAGCAACTTGCAGAGCTTACTTCAAACTTTCCACAGACTCCAAGAACACTAAAATTGGATCATAAATAGAGAAGTTATGAATTTCCCAATATCGCCTATTGATTAGGCATCCTTTACTTATTTCGAACTACAGAAACCTTTCAAAATCAATGTTTTTGCAATTAAACCCTTAAAACTAGAGACCAATCATTGAGAAATCATTTTAAACCGAAATCAAAATATTTATATAGCTCGTGCAGTCAATTAAGAAAAAAAACTAATTATTCAATTCGTTCAAAAACTTAATGTATATCAATTTTGACTATAAAACAAGTGTATTGTCTTATTTTCAATACAAACACAGACTGACATGTAAAATAGAACCATGGTTTAAAACAATTAAATGACTTCTAAAAGGAAATATTAAATTTTTTTGATTGTTTCTTACTCAAGTTGTATAATCTTAAGTGGCGTTGGGTATAGTGGTTTTATGAATTAAACAAAGTAAGAGTAAGAAGGAATGAAATATTTAAGTAAGGAGTGATCATTGTTAACACTGGGTTAGAAGTTGTTCCAATACAAAGATTAACGAATTCTCTAACTTTAAAATGATAGGATTAACATGTTAGAAGTTAAGGTATTTGGAAAACGGTCTAATAATAGCTAGGATTAGCTAATAAATGAAACACAAGTGTTTGTGTTTTGAAATTCAAAGTACCCAAAAGTCACTTCTTACCAAATTAAAGTTATGATGTCTATCACTAAGGCCTAAAGTATCACAAATGAAAAGATAGAAATACTAATGGTGTATCGGTAAGTGATTTGTATAAGAAGTCAGTAACAACCCATTACCATGAGCTGGTGATTATTGTTAACTTGAATCCTAACTACCATGAGTGAGGTTCATGGTTAAGTTTGTAATACCTCGATTAGCATGTGCATGGGTTTGTATGATGATTTGTGTTTGTATGACGTGTTTAAATGAATTTATAGGTTGTAGTATAAAATGGAAATTTATATACAAGCCTATAATTGGAGAGTAAATAATTAATGAATAAGTTTTCGATACAATAAGTGCTATGAAAGGGTTGTGAAATAAATTTTCAAGCCCGAGAATACTCGTAAGCATGTCCGGTAAATTTATTAGCGAGAAAATACACGAGATATATATTTATATATAATTAATAAATAAATAAATATAATTAAAACTATAGGTTTTATTTGAATAATATTGACCATAGGATCATCTCGACATGAGTATAAGTAGAGATTGTGTTAAGATGTATGTCATGATAGGCTGTCACTTTAACACAATGCTCACTTGATCAGCCTTGAGATGGTGAGATTCGTATCTCGAGAAAATTGATATATTAAAATTAAAATTTTCAAACTTATCATCACTGTTCAATTCAAGTGAGAGAGAGATAAAAAAGCTGAGGGTTTTAGTTTTAAAAGATTGATCAAAAGAGATTGTTTAGTGTGATTATGGGAGATCAAACCACTGCAAATCAAAGATCCACATTGTGGGTATGTTTGATTTTAGGTTTTAAAGTTCTTTTCATAAGTAGATGATGAATTCTTTGTGAATTGTTGTTGTTGATGGCTGGAAATGGGTCAAAACCTAATTAGAGGTATTCCATGATGTTTTGTGGGGAGTGTTTTGATATTGTTGTTATGTTTTGGAGATTGAACAGGGGCTCCTGCTCTGTTCACTATCGAGACAGTGATGGGTGGAGCGCACTCCCTATAACAGGGAAACGTGTTCCCTTCATAAATGATCAGGAACTCAGTTGGTGGAGCGCACCCACCAAGTGAGGGAGTGCACTCCCACATCTAAAAATAAAAACTATGATAAGTAATAAATAGAATTTCCTGAGGACTTAAGGACTGCCCTAAGGGTTCTAAATATGTGGTATTAGACCTATATTAACAATAAAATGGTTTGTGATAGGTTTTCGAACATCGAGAAAGGTCGAGTGACCCGAAAAATTTAGGAAATTTTGACGAAATCTAATTGAGGTTAGTCAGACTCCTATTCTTATCAATTATGCATTGTAAATTAGTATATTTAGTTCATATTACGTTATGGACAGGGATTGAGGGCAACGTATTATGATTTTAATGTTTTAATGTGTGGAGAGTCCTAGAAATGGTCGATAAGGCTGACTGGGATTGAGGATTGAAATGGTATGTTGGAAAATGGATTTTACCCATTGTCCTAATGAATGAAAATGTTTGTTTGGAAATGGATTCCGTCCTTTTATCCTTAGTTAGCCGTAGGTTTACCTAAGTTTTCATTGTCCAGTTGGAGTTGGTAGCTAAGTCATGCCGCAAAAACCACCAGAACCTATTATAGGCCAACAGGTGGATTATGTGGTTATATTGTCGAATGACTAGAGAGTACGACTTTGTAATCAAATTCAAATTATGAATCACGAGTATGGTTGCATGTTACCTAATGGAATTGCATTCAATTATTCATTGTTTATATCAATTTCATTGCCTGAATAGATATGTTTTGGATTCATATTTATATTCATTAAATAGTTGATATTAGTTGATAATTAATGTATTTACGAGCATGAAATACTGAGCAAGTTGGACTGCTCACTCTAGGTTCACACGCAGGCACTTCATCTAAAGGCAAGGAGAAGATTTAAGAGTTCTATTATCTTCTCTACGATGTAATGAAACTTCTTTGTATATATATAATTTTTGAATTATGATGTTGTAATATAATAGGGTGGGAGGTTTTAAAAATGTGTTTCGTGTTTTGAGAATCTTCGTATTTACGCATATCAGTTTGATTATCAAAAAAGTTTTAATTTTTTGCTACATATATTTCTTGATTTATGTTTCGATATTGATATCTATGTCGAGTTTATTAAGTATGAAAGAAAAAACAGCTGACGCTAGTTAAGTCTGGTTGGTGTACCGAGAATTAATTAGGGTCTAAGGCTGGATATCACCCTAATGTGGATTAGGGATGTCAAATTTTGGGTTGAAAGCATAGTTCATAGTCAATGATTATTAACCGAAGTAGAGTAATAAATCTGATATAGTTTGGTTTTGAAGTTTTAGGTTATTAGCTCTAATATACCTTAATACCATAACCAAAGGTTACTAACTCTGAGAGTTTTCTCGAGTTATCAATAAGCTTAGGGTATGATAAACGGTTTTTATCATGGTTTTTGGGGAACAACTGAAAACTAAAACATTATTATACAGTTTTTTGTATATTTATTGTTATTTATTGTATAGATATGATTTTCCTATTTTCTCTGGATGTTATCCTAATTGTCTTATCTCTCCTTTGATTTTAGAATCTAATGGTGGATCAGGGATAGGGTTTACAGAGGCATAAACCTTAGGGTAATAAGGAGAATTAAGATTAGTGGAAATCTAAAATGGAGCAGCAAATGAGCGAGCTTATTAAATCTCAAACCAAATTAATGGCAATGTTGTGGCTTAAATGGGAACCCTAGTTTAGTAACCTGAGATTCAGCCTGCAGCCAGTCTCGAGGTTAGTAGGATTGAAGGAGGAAATGAGACAGTAGGAGCTCCAGTACAGCCATTTGTAGCACCTGTTCAGGTGCTAAAGACAGTTGCCGTAGTGCCAGTAGATTCTAAGAAGACAACATTTCTCAAAACTCATAAGGAATTTATGAAATATGATATTATGAGGTTTAATGGAACGATGGAGGATGGGGTAGCCGAGACCTAGATACTAGAGATGGAGCAACAATTTGTTACTATACATGTTGAGGATCGATTTGAGGTTAAACTAGTCACATTTTTGTAGATATAACTAGCTCTTAAGTTATGGAATTCCCTAGAGAAAGAAGGGAAGATTTTCACCACTTGACCACAGTTTAGGACCATATTCTAGAGGTAGTACATTCCGAAGTCAGTCAGAAATAGGAAGAAGACAGAGTTCATATAACTGAATAGGGGAAAATATCTGTAAGGGAATACGAGTGGAGGTTCACTGAGCTGAGTGAGTTCGCTCAAAATATGGTGGAATTAGAGGAGAATAAAATATACACGTTTCTTATTAGTCTTAACTATGACATACGTGCAGTAGTTTCCTCCCATCCTCGCACTAGGTATGCATTTATCTTTGAGAGTGCGATGGAGGTGGAGCTAGTTGTGTTAGATCATACATCAGAGATAGGGGTGATTCCACCACTACCACCTGCTTATCCAAGCGGTCAGAGCCCTCCAAAATTTATTCATATTCAGCTCACTCATACATATGGGAGTAAAAGAAGTTGGGATTTTATTAGCCAATGAAAGAAGAAGAATACAATAGACGACTTTTCTTCTGTGGAACCAATTCAGTTAGTTCCACATGGAACTATTTATGTTAGCGCACTGATTGCTGCACCATTTATCTGACAACCTTCGGTGGCATAACCACCTTTACCACCATCATAGTCATGAGGTAGAGGCAGAGGTAGAGGTCAGGCTGGTCCCAAACCGAGTAGTTTTGGGTAGGTTTATAAATAAAATTGAGGATCTAACAAGTCTAGTGGGATTTGGTATTCGTGTGGTCAGACAGGCCATATAAAGAAGAATTATACTACACCTCTAACTTCTTGAGTAGGCAATGTGATGGAGATTGCGGATCAGTCTCATGCAGTTGGTGAGGTGGATCCTAAGGCTACGAGGAGGCTCGTGGAAGGTATTTTGAATATTTTTGGTTGAGATATGCATGTGTTAATTGATGTTGGTTCTATAGTTTCCTTTATTTCTACTGTAATGGTTGATGAGTTGAAATTGAAACCTGTGAGAGCTAGTACTTTGATGATTTTCAGCACAGCGGTGCCTGAGAAAGTTTATCACAACCAGATTTGTGAGGGATATGTAGTGAAAATTAGGGAGAGTGAGCTCCCAATTGATTTGAGGGTTATGAACTTCCTAGAATATGATGCACTACTAGAGATGGATTGGTTAGAAGCATATCATGCCAGTATTGACTATTTTAATAAGAACGTAAACTTTCAGATTCCCAACTTTTCTAAAATTATAGTCTATAAAGGCTATAATCCTTTGACACATGTCGAGCCTGCACAGTAGTTTCCCGTATTTTCCTATTATTTGCAGTAGTGGTAAATGAGATATCATTTTCACTGAGATTTTGCAAGTCTCTTTGGAACTAATGCAACCTTAAAGTTGTATTGGGTTTAGTTTAATTTAATTTAATTTATTTAACTAATCTAATAAAAACAAAAATTAAACACTATTAATCTAAAAATAAAACAATCAATTAATTATAATAATTAAACTATAAGCAATTTAAATTTGATAAACTAATCTAATGTAATTCAAACAAACAATCAAGAAATCAATATAAATTAAATATCTAAACAATACATCTTGGACAATGATATCTAAACCGTCATATCTGGACATTTCATTAAAACACAATCATAATCAAATCATCATGTTTATTTAATGATCCTAAATCACTAAACTCTAATCACAATGGGTTGTTAGCCTTTAGCAAACTATCGACTTTCCTATATTCAATAAAAAGAAGCCATATCCTTAGCCTTGTAACTCTACTTATTGGATAAAATATAATATACTAGAAATACAATAGCATTAACACTCAATAAAAGTCGTACCTAATCCAAACTAAATAAAAACCAGAATTATGCTAGTCATTAAATAACCAAGAACACAATCACCTAGAACATCCACTTAGGTAATTTTAGCCGATAGATTAATCATAGTTACTATTTCTATAATTTTTATCAGTAATCATAGACATAGATTTAGATACCCCATACTAAGAAACATTTTGGCCATTATGCACTCAATAAAAAAATAATCATTAGTTTTAATACGCAAAAACAACTTATTAAAACCATGATTGACATGTGTGATTGGTTTAAACCTTAAAACACATAAATTCTACATTACGACTAAATTAATGAATGGTTTACAATCATGTCCAGATCATTGTTTAGAATAACAAACTACTCACTCATATTAATAATAAACTTTACAATAAACAAATAATTGAAAGACATTAATGTAAAATACCTTCATTAAATAAGTTTTGAATCTCCAAAAGTAATAAATAATGAACTAAACTAAAACCTAATTGAAAAGAATTTAAAACTAATAATAGATAAATATAGGGCCTTTATTTTGAAGCTGTAAGGTCTTATTTATTGTTTCCCTGAGTGTACAAGTCATAAATAAACTCAAATTCCTAGTTCTTATCTTAAAAACTCATCACCAACCTTAGAGATTTGTCAGCAAATCCTATGTTGTTCAAAAATTGCTGAGTTAATCAGTAGAAATATCTCTATATGCTCCACCAATTCATCTAGTGATTCTTTTGTAAATCCCAATTCACTAAAAAATCACTAGCTTTTTTATAATGCCGATTTAGGAAGCGATTCCTGTGTAATCTCGTATTGCTGGGAAATCGTGGAACCTTATCTCCAGTTGAATGTTTTGCTCTTCTTCATCTTTCTTCCATTTTTTTGTTTTTTCCAAATTAAATCCTGAAATCCAAAAAAAAAGAATAACCAGTATAATATCATCATTTTCATTCATATTCAACCTAATTAACACTATAAAAATGTCTAAATATTGACTTAACTGAGCACTTTCTTGTCCTGAGCAAAGGAATACTCTCAGTCATTTTCTCTTTTCATTCTTTATATATTGATTTTATTATAATTCATCTAAACTTTAAATAATAGATGTTTTTAAATAGAAGTGACCCTCAAATAGAAACATATTACGCACAAGCAAATGGAAGTAATTATAAAATAGAATGACTTTAGAGAAAATAATTAGTCAATAGCCTTTGTATCACAAGATTCTTGGAAATCTGTCTTGTTCATCTTGCACTATTGTTTTGATCTTCTACCGATTGTCATGACTAACACAAGGTAATCCAGTGCATACATCAACTAGTAAAGTTAATTAAAATGGGTATAAAAATTGATTCCTTCCATCATAGAATTCACTTGGGTAGTAAAAATATCACTTATATTCAAAGATCTATTATATAATCATTCCATTATATTATATTCCTAACTAAAAATAAAGTAAAATGAAATTCATACTTACTTAAATTTGGAAGAAGTTTTGAGAATTTTCGTCAAGAAATTTCATCAACTCACTTGAATATCTAATCAATTTTTTGACCTTTGCATTAAATCTAAACTTATCTTCTACCTTTCTTTTCTTTTCTAGCTTTCTTTGTTATGTTTGTTATGCTTCACCTAAAATACCCCCAAAGTCATTCCAAACCTTGTCCTCAAGATTTAAAAATTAACTATGGTTTCAAACAAAACAAATATATCTCTCGAAACATAAACGAATTGATGTACGTAATAAAAAATTGTAATAAAATAGATAAATATATAATTCTACAAACTTCAAATGAATAGAATGCAAACGGAACATATTTCATTCATAAGGAAAAACTAAAGCAAGAACAATACAATTAATCATTCTTTCATACATTTCATGCAAAATAAAATAAGCTAAACAAGGCGGTGTCTAGATGTAAATTCATCGTTATCTTCATCATCTTCATCCATTCCTATAGAAGGTTGTGATACATAGCAATTAGCTGGGTGTAAGTCCCAATTAGAAATTACGACTGTTAAGATGGAATGTCGACACTTTCCCTCGAATCTTGCCAACGACTGTAATGCCTGCCAGCCCCTTGTTATTAAAATGACTGACCGGCCTAAATTATCTTAATCTCCTGATAATCTAGTCAGCCTAATCCATTTGATTAACTTTGACATCAAAATACTTCGCATTTCAATCCTTAATAAGGCTCCAAAACTAAATTTATACCGTCAATGAAACTCAACTCATGATTTATTCAATTGGAACAAATTAAGAAATCATATCCATATTTAATAAAAACTTTTGCAGCATCTCCCCTAAAAGTGGCCTGCTAGAACATTCACCTAATAAATAGCAGAACGCAGAGATGCCTAGAAGGACTCGCAACTCCCCGCAGTTCACAATATATATCAAGTTCAAATTAATAAACTAAATTAGAGTCTCCGATAACTTTAATCGCAACTTAACAATCTCAAATAGACCAAAATTAAAATATAAACCTCTCAACGCATTTTAAACTAATTTAGGAAACTCTCATAACCATTCAACAAAATTTTGCACTCACCCCAAGAATCCAAAACAATATATATAAAAAATTTTAAACGAGAATGTACTTTGAATTGAAATAATCACCACAATCTTCAAGTTTTGTTCATTCATCCCTTATCTTCATATTGAATCTCACATCATCAAAAACAACTCGAAGATGTCAGGTAAGTGAATTCCTACATTGATCTATACTCCTACAATTATTAGTCATATACTTGGAGACATGTAATTGCATTTCCAAATAAACAATAAGGTATATGTGTTAACATGACATGCAATTTACTTTGTTGTCTACTAACTATAATCAGATGTGGACTTCCAAAAATAGTACAAAGACATTATTAATAGATCATGAAATGCTGAGATAATTTGTCGGTGTTAGACCCCACTAGTCTCATTAGACGACCAAACCAGACTCCAAAACAAGCTTATCCCCCTCACTTACTCTATGTATGAATGATTAAGAGTGATAATATGCAATGTAGACTATAATACAATTACAGGAACAAAAGTATTCAATCAATAGTAAAGATCATTGTAGGGTATACTTATAACTAACTAGCTTTTAGCTTAATTTTTAGGGTTTCTGGAGCATCAAATAACCTTAAAACTGGTTACAATAGCTTCCTTGAATACCCAATTATTTAATGGGTTAAGCTTCAAGTGAAACCAAATCATTAAACTCAATGAAAACTATGTCCAAAGTACGCTTGAGAACAGTTTGCAAAAATATTCATTTATATAATCGTTTCAACTGGCTTTAAACTAGCCAACTTAGTGTTAGCCTTAAAACCTCAATATTTGTCGTGATGACCTAAGAGGAACTTGTAGTACGCATGTCCTACTTCATCGACTATGAAGTTATAAATTTTCCAATATGGCCTCTCAACTAGGCAAACGTAATTTATTTTGAACTCAAAAATGACTCAAATCAATATTTTCACAATTAAATCATCAAAAGTCGATAACAAGCACCACGAAACCACTTGATACCAACATCAAAATATTTTCATAGCCCGTGGAGTCAAATTGGATCAAAACCAATAATCTATTCTTCCAGAAACACAATGTAAATCAATATTAATTATAAAAACACCTCCAAAATAATTATCAATTGAATCGTATTAGTTCAATTTATCAAACGCCTAACCCACGCTAGTGGGATTTATTCCAAATTGGCATAAATTAATCCAATATACCAATTCATAATAATCCCTACCAATTTCTATCAAAACCCTGCAAAAGAAATCATGAAATCGCGAGAATTCAGATTGCATAGAGGAAAATGCCCTTAAATGAGCATTTACCAAATTACGAGTCGAATACCTCATCTCCACCACAAAAATATGGCTCGAACTGACAATCTCGCGACGCTCTACTATTTTGTAGAAAGAAACCTCTCGAAGATTGGACATTGAGAGATCACGAAGCGATAGACCGAGTTGAGAGGGTTTAGAAAATGAATTTTAATTTGTATGTTGAAATGCAACCTCGTTTCATTTTTTTATCCTTATATATAAATTTATATATAAACCTTCATCTGCTTGTCAGTAACTTGATTTCTTTTTGTTTATTTATTCCCAAAATTCCTATTTTGACGTATTTTGACTTTCGGTGCTCGTTTTCGATCTGATTTTTCACTGAATTGAATCAAACTCTCGACAAAACAATTCATTTTCATAAAAGGTCCATAACACTAGTTTTGGTCACACCAAAACTCCAAAAATCTTAACTTTTTCCACGGCATACTGAACCCTTATAAATCAATTGTCTTAACATACTAAACTAAACTTACACCAATTTGGATCCAATCTCAACCTCGAACATTGCCAATCGTCATAAAGCTCGAGGTATGATCTTGCACCAACTTCATTCTCATCTTACACTACCATCGATTTCAACTGGCACGTAAACAGAGGCAAAATCCCTACGTGATACTTGACACCTAATTTATGAGTTTTTTTAGCAACCAATAAATTTTTTTTCACTCATGCCCCTTAGAAAGGCACTTACAATCTTGAGTATGAAAAACTGAGGATACATTTCTACACACCCTAACTTCGCGATAAAATACCATATAATACAAACTACGTATACAATACATAAAATAAAATATACCTTATGATATTTAGTCCATAATGCGTAGGTCCCACCTCAAGTACTTAAACTCTAAATAAAATTCCAAAAAAATTAAATTAATCGCCTTATCACATTTATGAAATTCCCGGATTTCACAATCTTCCCAACTAATTAAAAATTTCATCCTCGAAATTTAAACTTACATCTTATTGAATTAAAAGAGGTATGAGAAAATGATCATTCATATATATATGACTCTTTTAATCCAAAAAGGTAAAAATCATTTCTAAGGTGAACTATTAAGTGGACCCAATCACTTTCATTGTATTCAAAAACTCAGTGGTCAAGATCATTAAAGTTTCAACTTTTCATTTCCAAACCCTTGGTTTAATGAAAATTTATCTCCATGTTTTTGCCAATACTGGAAATTTGTGAATTTATGACGAGTTAATTGATCAACTTTGTGGAATATCTAATATCCTTTACTTCATATTTTATGCCTTAAATTTAATTCAAGCATCAATACATAGCAAGATCTAGTCTATCTTGATATTCATAAAAAAAAAACATTTTTCATTCATAACTGGTAACGATTTTACAAGCTGTTGATAATTCTTTCGCTATCTACCAAACTCTGGTACATATCCCAGTTTTTTCTCATCACTAATCATTCCTTATTAGAATTGTCGGTTGATCAATTTTTAGACTAACATTAGTCTAAAACATTATAGTGATGCAAATAATATTTGAGCACAACATTAGATACTAAGTAGAGTTGTGTGTATCTGATCTTTCACTACTCATTTCTCAATGGAAACCTAGAATTTAACAAGTCATTCTATGACTATAGATCTCTATTACATCTGTCATCTCATGACAAGAGATCTCAAATTATAATTCGATCAGAAAATGAGACCAGACACATCTTCCAACTCTCACTCATTCTCTAAATGTCTACGCACAATACTATTTAGGTTGTGGACTAGAAAACAATACCAATTCCAACTCGTCGGCCAACTCACTTAACTTTCTATTTGACTGGTTAGGAAATTAACGACTTTTCTAATTATTTCAAATCATTTTTTATCCATAAGTTCACCAATAACTTCATTTCATTCAATTACTAAGATCTCCTATAATCTCACGTCTTAATCACTTACAAGTTGCCAACTTCTCTAATTGTCTAAATAGAGACAATTATCCTTAACTTGAGTATATATATAAGCTTTAATACATAGATACCGACATATTTCATGATTATACTCTCATTGTATAACTTTTAACTTGTATCGCATACAAGTTTATAAATATGTTATATTTTTTTCATCTCAACTAAATACATATCGTTGGCTCTACATAATTTACTGTAGAAAATATTCAATTCCTCAAACATACCAAGTCAGATATATTGTCCTCTATTTAGTATTTTCAACCAATATGGATAATATTGACTAACTGAGCTGTAAGTCACACTTCTCTTTTCCTTTCATTTTTATATTCGTCATCATATAGGTATCTTACATCAACTACAACTTAATATAACATATTGCTTTAAACTCCACCACTGACTAGTCACATGGTGTAGCACTGCATTTTAACAATATATAATATATTCACTGATATCAATTGTATATTACTTTCGTTCAAAACTTTCAACTTTTGGAATTTAATTCCTGCTAACATCCTTATAAATATATATTAAATTCCATCAAACTTATAGTTTGACATTTTAATTATATTGGGACTCGTTCACCTGAAACTTACACTTTTCATACTTATGTGAGAATATCTTGACTATTTATTTGCCAATACTTAAGCTTCCAATTGACTCCAACAAATTTCATTGACTATTTTATATCGAACCTCACTATTCATTCTTTTATTCAAAGATTAGTGTCATGATCACCAATCGTCTACACTGTGAATGAATCGTGATTATAAAATAGAGTTATTCAAACTTTTGGTCATGCACAACTGCTCTAGTATATGGCCTTGACTAAAGCGTGTCATTCCAGCAGTCACAAGTAATCTCTATGTCTCATTTTATTTTATACACTAAGTCTATTTCGTTCAATTTTTTTCAATTTTAGCTATTCTCACATTGTTCTCACTTGTAGTCCCTTTTACAAACTTACGACTTTGGCTCAACAATCAAGCCACTTACTACTCCTTAATTTTGACTTGAACAACAATTTGTATCTATTCTCTTTTCAAAAACTTAACTAAAGATAATAAGGCTTTTTATGATCATTCAATCAATTGAAGTCTTCCTTGGCTAACCTTTATTTAAATTAGAGAAATCTTGTGACTCAAACAGTTCCACTATTTGTTATTGCATTAATTTGTTTGTATTTGTCTCTAATATTTCAACTTCTCTTTTCTTGAAAAGAAATTTGATACTTTTCAAGCGATTATGTAAGATAACTTTGTATCTTACTATTCATCAAATTACTTTGGATGAATTCATTTGCCTATTATTGTTCAACTAAAGAGCTAGAAGAATTTGAATTTCTATTACCTTGATTAACTTCACAACTAATCAAACCCATAAAGGATGTTATTTCAATCCTTTAAGTGTTATAAATGTAAATTCTTGCAATATAGGAGCTCATACTGATGTCCTATACATATCACTTACTGATTCTGAATCAATACATCTACCTCTTCATTTATTATATTTTAGATTGTAGTGATAAGCATCAGAACTTAATATCCTTAGAAGTGATTATTGGGTACTTTGAGTCTAAAAACACAATCACTTGTTGATGTCTAATAGCTAATCTAAGCTATTAATAGACCACTTCCCCAATACCTCAACTTCTAACATGTTTATATAATCACTACACTTTTCATTTTTAAGTTTAAAACTTTTGTTAATCTCTGTTTCATAATAACATCTAGCTACTCTGGTGTTAACATAGATTATTTCTAACTCGTGTATTTTCTTTTTTTTTATCTTTTCCTTTATTTGTTTCATAAAACTAATATATTCAATGTCAATTATGGATAAGTAACTTGAGTAATAGAAAAAAAAATTAGTACCTCTTCTTAGAAGTCATTTGATTGTTTGAAATCATGGTCTTATTCCACATTTTACTGTGTGTTTTATTTTGGAAAGGACACAATACTATATTTTAAAGTATTTTATTTTCATAGAAACCTACTTAGACAACTTAACTAGTTCTATCACAATCCAATTTCCCATTGTGATTTCCAATTCAAGATTCAATTTGTCTAATCAATTTCTATTTTCTAAAATCACTGAATCTCTTTTTTACTTTATTGTGACTATTTTAACACTCTCCTATGCATCTTATAATTATAATAGTTAGTTTCAATTTCCACGAAATCCATGTTCAATACTTACGTACCTGAATCATTTAGACTTCCTTTTTAACAAATTTCATATTGGTTTCATAACTGATAACTTTCATCAGTTATATTCATATAAAACTATTTATAACAACTTTGTGAATTTGAACTTTACAAGTCCATTTAACATTCAATCACGCTCTGTTTCATTCCATAACTCTATTCTCTCTTTTAATTATCCGTTTCTAGTCTTACTCGTCATATGTTATAAGTTAAGTATTGAAAGGACAAGCAGAATAAACTTCCTATCTCATATCTAGCGATAATACATACATACAACACAAATAGAACATAATAACAAAAACATTCCAACTCACAGTCACTTCCCAACTAATCGTGCTAAATCACTATTTGGTTTTAAACCAAAGTTTATCCTCAATTGAGCCAACCTTAGGCTCTAATACCAAGTTTTTCTCTCGTCATTTAAATTACTGACCGGCCTAGATTATCTTAATCTCGTGATAATCTTGTCAGCCTAATCCATTCAATAACTTTGACCAAAAAACACTTTGCACTTCAATCCTTAATAAGGCTCCAAAACTATATTTATATCTTCAATGAAACTCAATTCATGATTTATTCAATTGGAGCAAATTAAAGAATCATATCCATATTTAATAAAACTCATAAAGATAGAATAAGAAATATAGAAATTGAAAGATAAGTAGGAGTAGCACCAATTGATACAAAGATTAGAGAAGGGCTGTTGCGGTGGTTGGGTCACAAGCAAAGACGGCCAACAAATGCCCCTACTAGAAAACTTGACTCAATAGAAACTGTAGAAATTCAACGAGGTAGGGGTAGACCAAAATTAACATGGGATGCATAAATTAAGAGGGATTTGAATGGTCTGGAAAGCTTACCATCAATTGCACTTAATCGAGCACAATCGAAAATTTTGATCTATGTAGCCGACGCCAATTAAGTTGGGACTGAGGCTATGTTGTTGTTGTCGTTGTTGTTGTTGTATCCGTATTTAATACAAATTTCGGCAGCACCTCCATTACAAGTGGCCTACTGTAACGTTCACCAAATAGATAGCAGAATGTGGAGATGCCTAGAAGAACTCACAACTCCCTACAGTTCACAATTTATATCAAGTTCAAATTAATAAACTAACTTAGAGTCTCCGACAACTTTAATCGCAACTTTACAATCTCAAATAGACCTTAAATGAAACATACACCTCTCAACACATTTTAAACTAATTTAAGAGACTCTCATAACCATTTAACAAAATTTCACGTCCTATACTCACCCTAAGAATCCAAAACAATATATATTATATAAACAATTTAAAACAAGAATGTACCTTAAATTGAAATAATCACCATAATCTTCGAGTTTTGTTTATTCTTCCTTTATCTTCACATTGAATTTGGCATCATCAAAAACCACTCGAAGATGTTAGGTAAGTAAATTCCTACATTGATCTGTACTCCTGCAATTGTTAGTCCCATAAATGGAGGTATGTAATTGCATTTCCAAATAAGCAATAAGATATATGCGTGAAAATGGCATGCAATCCACTCTATTAATTTCTCCTAACTATATTTAGATGTCACCTTCCAAAAATAGGATGAAGAGAGTATTAAGAGATCATGAAATGCAGATATAACTTGTTCGCGTTAGACTCTGCTAGTCTCACTAGACAACGTTGAGAGAAATTAGCTATAGGTGGTTAAATTATGAAATTCTTGTTCTAAAATAATGTAAATAAAACACAAGTAACTCCTAAGGGGTACCCAAAGAGGCCCCAAGTCAAAAAAAGATGAATCAACCCAAAAAAAAAGAAACAACCATGTTCAAACTCAAGAATTAGACTTGATATAGCAATTAGCATAAGTCACTCAATTTAAATCCAATTAGAGTGAGCTTAGGATATGTTGTTATTATATATGTTAATAATCTTATGATAAAATTTCATGGTATTTGGAGCTATAATTTAGGAGAAATCGAATTTATAACCTTGTTGGTCGAAATGAAATTCAAATGTGCGTAACATATGTAAAACATTGATATCTCCTTCGTTTGTAATCGGAATTGCGCATACCATACCTTTTTGGAAAGATAAGAAGTTGACCTAAATCCTTTTTTACATGCCCTTTCCAAATTAGAAGATTTCTATCATCAAATTAAGCTATCAAGGCAGTGCATCATATATGGAATTTTAATTATATGGATAAATTAAAAGAATTACATAATGGGGTTGAGAAACTCAGGATACGTGCATGGGAGTAACCCAATAAATGAAATCAACAATCTATAGTCTAACACCAAATTTTCAAAACTAGGGCTCGACGACGACACTTCGTTGGGACTTTTGGCACGTACTTTGAGGTACCAGACACGTGGTCTGGTTTCAACCCACAACATACAAGGTTTGTAAACACTAGTAATTTATGAACTTCATACTATTAATTGCATAGTTAGATGTGCACTGCATTATAATTAAATGTGGCCATGCATGTAGACGTTCAGACCATTAGGAGCCGTATCCAAGTATTAGTTGACGCACCATCAACGGTGAAGGATCTCCCCCTCTAGATAGTCGAGTAACTTTGACAGATGACTATATGGCGATCTTCTACCCTCCAGCCAGTATGGTAGTTGGAGAATGTTTCCTACACTCTGGCCTTTCCTACGACATGGTTAGAGTACGTCGGTGCCACTCGCATTCATGAAGTTGCCTAACGGGACCTCGCTCGATTGTTGATGTTGAACACCGATAGGATTTAAGCTAGGTCCATGCATATGGGGCTCATGGGAACCGCCTGTTCATAATAGAAAAGGATTAAATCATGTTTAATTCCAGCAATCTACTTATTATTCCTTATAGAATTGCATTATGTTGTAACTTTTATAAAAACTTGTTGTTCACTTACTGGGGCCTTTAGAACCCAGATCTATCCTCTAATGATTAAAGGAAAGGCAAGGCTTACCAGTGAGATGAAGACTTCAAACTACCCTGATCTTCACTTTAGGAGTGATCTCTTTTGTGTATCTATTTGGTTTTATATACCGAACTTATAGTTCCATTCATGTATGGATTATGGGATAGTTTGAGACATGTTCCTCGACTTGGATTTACTATATTGATGATATGACAAGTTTTTTTCCCTATTAGGTTCCCACTTACTATATTTTATTATATGTTCACTGAATTCCGCACATACTTGAATTTAACTTAATGATAAAAAGAATGGTCGAGTGGCTTTGGAATATCTTTTGGGGTCGATGGTGTGACCAAATGCCTCCGGTGATGGTTCGAGCTGTCAGACTACCGATTGATTATACGAGTGTTGATAATATCCATTGTCTGAGGAAGATCGGTGGACTACTCACCCGAGAGAATAAAAGTACTATTGTTTACCGAATGTTCATTTAAGGTAAAATAATTAGTACCCTAAACCTGAATACATGTATAGACGTTGATTTCCCACGAAACCATTAAAACTATTTATAAGCTATTTTCGGCGGATGGTTTTCAATTTGATTCAGACGGATACCCAAAAAACATACAAACCAAATATTTTAGAAAAAAAGCCAAAGCTTGGAGCTTTTTCTTGAACGCGAGCCTACAATTTAGTTTACAACACTATGAGATAGTGAACTATAGGAAAAATCCTTTATGTCACATGGTCCAAAGGATCACATCTATTAATGTTGGCAGAGTAATCTATGAATCAATTAGGAATGCCATAGCTATTAAGAAAAACAATGGACTACCTTTTCCTTTGATGATTATTGAATTTTGCAAGCACGACCGAGTTCCAATAAAAGAAGTCGAATTTGATGTCTTCCTGGATTAGACCATCACTGAAAATGTCATTGAGAAAAGCAAGAAGGTGCTGGGATATGTTTACTTGGAGGAGGAAAGAGAGAGAAGCAACAAAAAAAAGAGAGACCACGAAGAGAAGAAGAGTAAGGGCCGATAATCGAAAAAATCTAGAGGGAATGAAAAATGCCGCATACAATGAGCAGATGAACAAGAGCAAAGAGCCACCTACATAGGACTACACTGGCATTTATGGAAAGGAAATAGAAACATCTAGGATTAGGTCAATTTTACATAGTTATATGAGAATTTTAAGACATCAATAGCTGATGTTCTAAAACCAGCACGAGATCACCCAAAGCATCTATGGATCTGAATGACACAGGACCAGGAGGACTCAATGCGAGGAAGCCAACATTCATGTTTCATCACTCCAGTTGAGAACAAATAAACAAGGAGTCGTTATTGAAGATAACATGATGGAAAAAGTAGACTACACCCTATATGATCCAGAAGCAAGCTACCAGTCCCAACAGCCTGATCATTGGGATGATGGTGATGATGTGACGTATGGATGGTGGTTTACAGATTTTTTTCTTCTCTGTGTTATCTTTTCCTGAGCCTTATTCTTGTGAGGCCTATGTTTGTAATACTTTGATTGATGCAGTATATGTTCATAATTTGATACATTTGCTTTGATATTTTAGCAATTTAATACAATGATATGGTTTGATATGTTCAATTCAATTCAATGATGCTTGGAAATGTTTAAATTATCTTTACTTATTCAATTCATTCTTATAATAGTTAGTTATTTATTTATTCGTTTATGCTTCACGACGAATTATTTATTTTTGTTGAGAAACCCGACTTAATTTTTAAACCTTGATGACAAGGTTTAAAATGCTTTTAGGGGTAGTAGGTGAAGTAAGGTATGAAGATGCGAAATATGGAAGAAATAAGAGGTGGAATCAAGTTAAACATTGTGAGGTTTTTAAAATTTTCCACAATACGGTTAATATTTTTTCCATTTTATTTTACTTTATTTAGTTAGGAATATGAATATAATTTGAATTTGAATAGAAATATAAGTTATATATTATTATTACCCATGAAAATAGAAATTTTATGATGGAAAGGAATTGTTATACCCTATTTAACTTAACCTAGATTATGTATACACTAAAGGAGTTTAGAAGGGATTGATTACTTTACGTTAAACATTATAATAGGTAGAAGATCGAAACAAAATTACAAGATAAACAAGACAGATTTCTAAGAATCTTGTTATACAAAGATTATTGATCAAGTATTATATATATACATACATATATATATTTAAAAGAGTTAATACCACAGTTGAGGAGAAAAATAGGAACTAGCCAATAACTTTACTTAATTGGAAAGAAGGCTTCCTTGACTAAGGTTTCAAAAATTTAAATTGAAGCCTAGGGATTCGAAATTAGTTGCCCTTAAGTACTTAGATTAATATTTCATTGCTCTAGGAGCCATTCTTTATTGTTTTGGTTATTTGCTTTAGTGTTCTTAACTTTTGGAGAAGATTTGAAGATTCAAGTATGTAATTAAGAGTTATTTAATGTTATGTGTTTACATTATTGCAATGTTATTTATGATTATAAGTGCATATTTATTTGATATAAACAAAGTACAAACGTAAACTTGTTTTTTTTTTTACAATGTAGTTATGATGAGAAGATCATGTGCTTAATGCTTTAAACCAATTGTATTCTTTGATTCACCGACTGATAGGTTATTATCTATTAATTTTAATCATGATCTTTGTATTTCATGCATAGTCTAGAATGTATATTGTGATATATGATTTATTATCTATTTGAAGTAGTAATTAGGATTGTTTGAAAGACAAACATTGTTTAGATGTCCTACGTGAATTTGATATCTAAATGTGATGTGTAAATGGCTTCCCGAAGATGTTAGACTTAGTAGTTCGATGTTCTCATAAATCTAATGTGGTTTTATTGTGTGAAGTTAACGTTTTTTTTTTAAATAAAGCGGTTAGCTCAATAAAATTAGAACATGGCTTTTCCACAGGTTTAAGGAGAACAAATGGCTAGCTAAAGGTTGTTTACTTACTTGTGATTAAAGTATAATGATCTATTTTATGTTATAAAGTACGATCATAAAACTATATGGATTGGAGTTAAATGTTTTGAATGTAAAACGAGTTTATGTTTCCTTGTTCTAGATGTTTGTCTAAATATTTATTTCTGATTAAATTTAATTTATTTGATTGATTGTGAATTTGAAATGTGATAGTTAAGATAGTATAGTTAGTTAAGTATTATTATATTATAGTTAATTATTAGTTAGTTAAATTATTGTTTTTAAATAAAGTAAAAGTAAAAATAATAAAAAACTTTAAAAATCCTTTTTCCTAGAGAAGTTTGATAAATTCCAGTGGAGTAAATTTCCACTTATCACTACTATAAAATATTTAAAGTATAATATAAAGGGGAAATTTATCGTACACGCCCGACACGTGTCAACCACCGAGCTATTGATTACAGCGAAAGTGATTGGGTCTACTTAAAGGTTTCACTTTGAAAAAGCTTGTACATGTTTGGATTAAAATAGAAAATCATTTCTATGTATATGAAATCTCAAATGTTTTCGTCAAATGACAATTTTTTGAAGATTTAGAGTTAACCAAGGAGTGTGAGTCATATATAAAGGATTATTTCGTTATATCTATTTTGGTTCAATTAAAATGTATGTTTAAATTTAGAGGACTAAATTTTTAATTAGTTAGAAAGATTTGTGAAAGCCGAGAATTTCATAAACTTCATTAAGAGACTAATTTAGTATTTTCAGATTTTATTTGGAACCTAAGTAACCAACCTAAGACCCACGCATCACAGATCAGAGATCATAAGTTCAAATATTATTTTCGTACGACGTATGACTAGTTTGTGACGTTCGAGAATTTTATAAACTCGAATAGATGGGTAATTAAGTATTTTCGAGTTTAATTTTAAATTTAGGTATCCGAGGTGGGAACCACGTGTTACGGATCAGATATCATAAAATTTTAATATGATTTTTGTGTTTCACGTGCCTATTTGATGTGTTATACACTATTTTGACGTGAAATATGGTCAAGTTGAAGTGTATACACGATGTCCGTGAGTTCCGAAGAGTGTAAGGGAATTTTTTTCCAATGTTTAGTAATTTGTGTGTATTTTTCGAAATTTAATTTGGACATGAATTAAAAAGATAATCACAAAACCAAATCAAATAATTAATAAATTGGTGGGCGCCTAGTGACACGCGAGGTCGAGGGTGGCACACATAGGATGTACAATAGCACGCTCGAGGTTTGTCGTTGGTGCACGTGGCGAATTTATAGCTACGAATATATAGTTCTATATGTATTTCTATATATATAAATCAATCTTATAGTTTGAAGTAAATAAAAGTATACATTGGATTCGCCTCGAGATATGTGTAGCATGAGTGTCGAGGAAGAGAATGATGGAACGTGCTGTTGGAGAAACGTGTCCATGCCTGGAGGTGCATGTTGTCCAATCTTGAGGAGAATCAATAGAAGTATAGGTTTTTTCTAAAATCATTTAATTTGCCTCGAGATATGTAATACGTATATCTAAGAGATCAAAATAATTGATTCTATAGTGAGTCGGTCAAGAGGTGGTACTTATCCAGTTGATAGCCACTGGATCGATCTCGAGATATGCAACACGTATCTCAAGAAAGATCAAAATAAATAAAATAAGTGAATTATTGGATTTGCTTCAAGATTCATGCAATGCGAATCTCGAGGAAACCCTCGTATATATCTTCGAACTGCCACCACCTCATTTAATGTTGTTTTAAAATAAAGATTGACCTAGAGATACGTAGTACAAATCTCGAGGAATATCAAAATGATATTCTAAAAATATGAATCATTAGATGTTTCTCAATATTCGCGTGATGCGAATCTCGAGAAAATCAAATATATATATGGTTTCAAAACCATAATCTTCTCCTATGTGTTTCAATTTCGATTTTGAAATCGAAATTGGGAGAGAGGTGACCGAGAGGGAGAGGGACAAAGGGAGACCAAGAGAGACATTGAGAGAGGAGATCAATAATGAAGGCAGGGATAAGGTGAGTTGTGCTATTAAAGTTTGTTGGATGTTAATCATTGTTGTATATTGTGTTGTTGGTTTGTTAATGGAGGTTGGAAGAGATGGAGTTGGGGAGGTTCGGTCCAAGGAAGGAGATGCCTAAAAACCTTTGGGGTTGGGGCCAAACCCTACCTGATGAAAAATCAAATTAAAAAAAAAAACAAAACAAAAACAGGAGGAAGAAGAAACTGGGGTTTGACCACATACTAGACCGAACTGGGTCCGGTTCAGGGGTCAAACCCTAATTAAAAAAGAAAAGATGAGAAAACTACTAGAAATTCATAAAAAAATCGAAAAAATGAGAAAAATTAAGAAAAAAATCTATTTCAGCCAAATAAACAAGATTGTGGATTTTTATAAAAAATAAGAAATATAGAATTTTCTGGAGGATTTATACTGGGGTTTTCCCTCGTAATGTGTGTTACGATACTTGAAAATGTCTAAAATTTGGAAAATTATTTTAAAGCCTTGTTTAGGTTAATTTTTTTATTATGAATCATAATTTGGAGTCAAAATTAGGGTCTGGACATCTTAGGAATTGATTTGGAGGATTTCCGGGGTTTTTAGGTCGAGTAGCACCGATAAATATATAAAGAATTTGAAAAATAATATTTAAGCCTATAAAACGTAATTTTCGATGTCGAACAATAATTTTGAGTTAAAACTGAAATTTGGACATCGAATAATTTATTTTAAAAGTACTTTTGGGGTTTTGGGATGCGGTTGGGTCAATTAAATTATAAATAATTGGAAAATTAGTGAAGTTTTAATGGAGGCTTACATGACGTATTAATGAATTTTATGACCGCAATTGGAGCCCCATGTGGACTAGTTTATCAACTCGGAGCGCAAGGGAGTTGCGATATCGCGTTTGTAAGGTTAAGTAAATCTCATAGTAACCTTTACATTATATGATTATGATTTCATATAAATTGCATTGATCCTTGATATTGCATTTTTGTTGTACATGCATACACAGTTTAGGAGGATAAGGCGATTCGAGTCTCCTTATAGTGTAGACTATACCATGGTTATAGAAAACAATATTATGCTTAAGGGGCTGGAGTCAACGATACTTTGCATCACGTAGTTATCATGAGATCATGTTGAACCAGATTATACTCTCATAGTCTAGAGAAACGAGACTCGTTTGATTATCCTCCCCACGTATAAGTCCTTATTATTATTTACTTACCACTTTTAGAGAACGTATCTGATTGTGGTCGGGTAACAAAAATGAGATGGATTTCACGGTTGTATTTAAATTCGTTTGATTATATTATTTGTTTAAATTCCTTGGATTATTATGTATCTGATTACTACAGGTGTACTGGATAGTGTAGGATTTACTTATCTGACATTATCAAATTTTTATAATTGGATAATGATAGGTTCTAGCAATGATAAGGGAAAGGGAAAGCTTTCCAACTGTATGTGACTTGCTTAGTTATTTTCTATATATATATAGATGTAATTATTTTTGAATATATTAAATTGTATAAATGGGTTTATGGGTTCGAGGGAATGATGGGAACGGTTGTAGGACAAATTGAGATAATTTTTAGAGTTAAGGTAATGCTTGCTTAACAATTTTGATACTTTAAATCAAGTTAGATTGAATGTATAATTTAGTTGATGCAAAATATATTGTTATGGGTGGATTGTGAGTCCTTCGGCATTTTCACCAAAGCTGAGCATGTTTTGTTGAAGATTTTTTAAGCTGGGATTTCCGGTGTAGGCTTAGAAAGAGAGGAAATGGTGTCGAAATCTTTTTTATAAAATTTTGAAGATAATGTAATCTATCTAAATGAGCTTTGATGATTATATAATTATTTTTTACAGAAATTTATGGTTTAAATTTCACTTTAGAATCCTTTGTAGTTAATAAATTTTTATAACAGAAGAATAATAGATCATTCTTAATTGTTTATTGATGTAGAGGTTAAGGCTGCTAGATTATCAAGGGATTGAGGTAATCTAGGCCGGTCAGATGCCCTAAGTCTGACAAGTTGGAGTATTATACGTTATTTGTCGCGAAATAGGGTCAAGTTGAAGTCAAGGCGCGATGTCCGCATATTTCAGAATGCATTCATATTTTTCCAATTATTGTTGAAATCAAAGTATTTTTTGAGTCTAATTCGGGTATAAAACTGAAGATAAACATGAAAAAAATAAAGAAAATGATAAATTATCATAAAGGGTAATGGGGTTGTTAAGTTGAGGTTATTTAGTGATGGGAAAAATAGTGAATTGCCTGTCCCATTTCATTTAAGTGAGAAAATGAAATGGGTTTGAAACCATTTCTATATCGATCAAAATCCTCTCTACTTTCAATGAACTAGTCTCTTTCTCTTTCTCTCTCTATTTCTCTTTCTCTTTTTCTCTCAGTGAGACATTAAATACAGTAAAGACATGGGATGATTCAAAAGTCAATTGAGGTGAGTTCTATTTTATTTCAGGTTTCCATTGATTAATTAGTTGGTTTAGCGGTTTTTGTTTAAGAATTGTTCTTGTGAGCTCAATTGAATGGGGGAGAGGTAGATGACGATAGGTCGGGTTGTTCTTATTGTTGATGGGTTATATTATTGTTGGTCTCGGTTATTAAAGGAGAAAGGAGTTGATGATGATAAAATAGGACATAGAGTTGTCAATGTTGTTGTTGTTCGTTAGATTTGTTGTTGGGATTGATTAGGAAGGGAAAATTCAAGGCCCATCTCACTAAGCCCTGACTTAACCTAATTACCCTAATTTGGCACTTAATCCTTCTAATTAACTTTATACCTCAATGTACTTTTATTTCAATCCTTAATATTGTTTCAAACCTAAAACAAGATCCTTAACAATCCTTAGTTTTTTATTTATTTAATTAGAGGAAATTAGGAAATCATACGGAATACCCTCTGTATTTTATAAAAAATTTCAGCAGCACCTCCCCTAAAAGTAGACTGTCGACGCCAATACCTAATAGACAGCAGAATTAGGGAGAGGCATAGAAGGACTCACAACTCTTCGCATATCACGATATATCTTCAAATTAAATTTCAATACTACAATTAAGTAACTTCCATTAGTTTAAAGAGTTAAAGCTTAAAAGAATTCTTAACTGCTCCACAAATCTTATAAACATCAAAATGAATCATAAATTAGCTTAAACTCTCTGAAGCCATCTCAAGTCATCTTCTAAACATTTGAGAACCAATTTTATGATCTACTCTCACCCCGTGACTCAAAACATAATATAAAAGTTATTGGGGCATGTGCCCCTGATAAGTGATTATTTAGACCTATATATAGCACTATTTTAGACTATATTTTGTATAAATATCCCAGAATGAGCTCAAAATGACGATATTTATGTATTTTTAGGTATACAAAGTATAAAGGAGACAAATGAGTGAGTTCTTGAATAAACGGGGATAAAATACACAAAAGTGGGTTTGACGTCATGGCTAAGATGGTTAACATCATGGGAAGAGGCTTGACCATGTGGGCAGGGTGTGGAGGGCCAAGAAGAGAAAAAAATAGACTGCAGAGTTAGCTGAGTGGTGGCACAATGGGCCAAAATGGATGGCGCATGGGTTCTCTACACAGGGCGCAAAGTCTACTAAATGAGGAAAATTGCACACAAAGTGGCCGAAGTTGTCATGGCGCCGTGTCTTTACACACACAGCGCTGAATCACTTATGGATAGCACCGAGACAAAGAAAATAGAAATAAGAGTTCTATTTCATGTGATATTGTCTACTTGAGATTCTAATTATTTTTTTATAGTGTCTAAAGATTATAAATTGGTATTAGAATATGGTAAACTCACCAATTGTTATTAAAAGCAACCAATTATTGTAGATTGGCATAGATTTACTTTGTTCTTGAGTACTAAGAAAAGTTTGGAGGAGAATACATTGAAGACTCCACCTGCGATTGTTCATTATTATTTTCTTTGATTTAGTTAAAATTATTCATTTAATCTCTGATTGCAATGAAGTGTGAGTAGTTCATTAATCTTAGAGATCAATGGGTCCTATGGTATGAATGCTATGCTAAAGTATTTACGAATGGATTATAAAGATAAAACGTTCAATGGTTACAACTTGTACTGATTCTAGCGTAATGCTACGAACATCTTGATCATTTGTTTGATGACATTGGATTTTACAAGTTATCGTGGCCATTGAAGTTATTAAGTCTGATATGGACGGTACAACCGCAAAATACATAACCCGATAGATAGTTATTGATTAGGTGGACATGGATAGTAAATTTACTTGGTTGTGAATGTAAAGATTTGGAGCTTAAATTAATGTAGAACTTATGTTATTCACACCGATAGGTGCAGTTCTAGTTTGCATATTAGAATCTTTTTCATCACGACAGTTTGTTGAAGTTGATTTGAAGGGAATCTATCTATTCTAATTAAGCATTGCACACACATAATGATGATGAAATGTGTTGAAAATCATAATTATTCATTATCTAGGTGAAATTATGAACTAAGACATTGTTAATATAAGAATACAAAGTTTTTTACATTTTTTGTTAGAATAGAATAGTTTAGTTAAAAACCAATTAAAAAAAGGATTTTCATAGCAATGAAGTAAATTTGACTAAGAATATTAAGTGCAATACACGTTTCCCTAAGGACGATATACCTAACCAACGTTTGTCGATCACATTATTACTAAAATTGAGTCGTTATACTTTCGGCCATTATCAAGTTTTCAGCGCCGTTGCTGGGGATAGGTAGCCACTCTAGTTTAGATAGTTTACAAAATTGTTAAGTTTTATTTTAAGTAATTTACTTTCAAGTTTATAAAAACAAAATGAAAAAATTAAAAGGATTGATTTTTAAGTTTGACGATCTGCACTTGATCTTTTGTGTTTTCTTTTTAGAGAGAATAAGTGCATGCGTATTAAAAGAGAAAAGGACTTAGTGCATTACGATCTTGAGATTGGCATTACTGACAAAGAAATGAAAAGAAAAGATTCAAGATGGCGGAGGATCAAGCGTAAAACCTACAACAAGCCTGAGGGAATAACTAACCCGAAAGTGATATATTAGTGCATGACAGAGTGCGAGGATAGAGATGTCTTCGTGACTACTTCAAGCCAAAAGTTCAAGAGACTTACAATGGAGTTGCTAAGGAGATGTCCAGGACATAGGTATTTGAAATGGGCTCAACTACATATTTTCTACTATGGGATGAATCACAGCACTAGAAGACTAGTAGAAGTCACGGCAGGTGGTTCTCTATTAACCAAGGATGAGGATAGAGCATTAGATCTTCTAGATCATATGTCTCAAAACTCTACAACCGGTACTCATTTCATAGAAAGGAAACCAGAGGAGTCAAATGGAAAAACTTCAAATGGTATAACAAGGTCCATAAGTGCAAGCTGCACAACAACCCGTTAATCACCAAGCCATGGTGGTTAATCCAATGGACATGCAGCAAAGAATGGAGCTTGAAGAGATCAACTTCATGAACAACCAAAGCTACGAAAATGACTTTAGGTAAAGAGGAATGGCATTTGAAAGGTTTTATCAAGGATACAACAACCCCAACTTCTCAAATGGAAATCTTGATAACACACTGAAATTACCTTCAGGCTTAAATGAACAACTCCAATAAGAGAAGCTAGGGCAGAGTGAATAGATGACCTCATTGAAGTCAATAGAGAAATTCTTGCACACCATTAACATGAGAAATAGAGAACACCGTGAGAGATATGAGAAAGAGATGGAAAATGTGAAGCTAGCTATGAAAATGATGGATGATGAGAGATCACAATCCATCAAGTACCTGAAAAGATAGCTTGGTCAACTAGCCATTGCTTTGAATTCAAGGAAGGAATGACAGTTTCCAAGTAACACTATAACAAATCCCAAAGAGAAAGTTAGTGCTATTCACATAATGAGCACTACGACAACAAATGAGCCAATGCAAGAGCAAGTGATGTACTAGCTAGAAATGGTTGACACGATGGTAGTAAAGAAGGTAGAGAAATCAGAAGAAGTGCATAATATAAAGGTTTATAAAGATTCACCATGGTTCGTAGACTATGTTAACTACTTGGCTTGCGGTGTGTTTCCTCTAGATTCAACAAATGCATTAAGAAAGAAATCCCTGAGTAATGTTAAGTCATACTTTTGGGATGAGCCATGTATATTCAAAAGATGCAATTATGGGCTAATTCGATGATGGTAGCAGAGGAAGAATTTGCATGCATCTTGGAAGGATGTCACTCATCACTATTGGGGGACATTTTGGAGCACAAGGGACAGTGGCTAATGTTTTACAATGTGGATTCTACTGTCCAAATCTATTTATGAATTCATATTTTTATTTTGAAAACTTGCAATGAATGCCAAAGAACAGGAAATATTTCTAGAAGGCATAAGTTTTGACAAACAACTTTTCAAGAAGTCGAGCTATTCAACGTATGGGGAATAGATTTCATGGGACCATTCCCTACATCAAATGGAAAAAAAAATATATTGTTAACAGTGGATTACGTTTCCATATAGGTGGAAGCCATAGCAACTCCAAACAATAATACAAAAATGGTCATTAAATTCATAAAGAAAAACATCTTCTGCTGGTTCGAAACACTTAGAGCATTAGTCAGTGAAGTGGGGTCGCATTTTTGTAATAGAGCCATGGGCACATTGCTTAAAAAATATGGGGTTAGGAATAAAACCAAACTTGCATACCATTTTCAAATAAATGGACAAGTTGAGGAAAGCAATAGAAAAATGGAACGAATCTTGGAAAAAGGCAATTAACACCAAGAGAAAAGATTGCGTGTTCCATCTTGAAGAAGCATTATGGGCATACAGGACAACATTCAAAACACCAATTGGCACATCTCTGTATCGGTTGGTGTATGGAAAAGCATGTCACCTACTAATAGAGTTAGAGCATAAAGCATACTGGACAATTAAAAAGTTAGACATGAATCTTTAAACATAAAAAAAGGCTAGATTGCCTCAGCTATTGGAATTAGATTAGTTTATATTGGTGTGTATGAAAATGCCAAGTTGTATAAAGAGAGATCAAGGCCATTCCAGGACAAAAGGATTGAATATCAATCTTTTAAGTAAGGACAACTAGTCATGTTATACAATTCAAGACTGAAATTGTTTTCGGGTAAATTAAGATCAAGATGGTCAGGATCATTCAAGGTCGTTGCTCCCTAGCCTTATGGAGTGGTAGAATTGATGAGCAACATTGGTAAAACATTTAAAGTAAATGCCCAATTGGTTTAGTTGTTTTACGAAACAGAAGTGAGTCAAAAAGAACTTAAGGATTCAAGAAAGAACGGATAAAAAAATTGAAATATTAAAAGAAGGGAAAGAAACAATGGAGAGTTAAGTAACAAGATGAAGAACCTTCTAAAGAAGCACCAAAAGGAAATAGTATCAAGGTTGTTTCAAAGAAGCCCTAACCAAATTCAAGTTCACACCGAGACTTCAACCAATCAAAATAAGAGATCCTAAAGATATATGGATACCATGGGCAGCGCTTGAGAAACATCTTGTGTGACACGAGAGCCTCGGTCAATGTGATGCCTATAAATAACATGTTACAAGCTAATTTAAAGATTAATTGTCTCGATACAATAGAGTTTCAAGTAGTTAATGGAAACTCGGTACCAACAATCAGGGATGTCTTGAATGTGTATATGAAAGTGGGTAGATTCATATTCATTACTGATTTTCAGATTATGGATCATGATATAGATGATGATATGACTATGATATGTGGGCAGCTATTCTTGAACACTGCCAATGCGATTTTACATACAAGGAAGAAAATGATCAAAATGAGTATCGAGGAGGATGATGATGCCGAGAAGATTATCTTTGTTGAAGGGCAATAAGTACATCCGAATAGGAGAGATATCGTTATCTCTGACATAGAAATGGAGTATCTCAATTTCAACTTGGACTAAACGAGCTAAAAGGTGTCAGGCTAGTGACGTTAAACTAAATACTACTGGAGGCAGCCTAGGGTTTTTAAATTTCAATTTTTAAAATTTTAGTCATTTAGTTAATTAGTTAGTTTAGTTAGTACAATTCAAATGTTTTAGTTTTCTAACTTTTGAAAATTTCTACTAAATGTGCAGGAGAGACCATTTACCTGGTGATGATTCATCGAAATGGAAAAGTCTCGACTAATTTAGCAAAGACCGCAAAAGTGCAAAAAATGCTCACACTAGTCTCGACGCCGTAGTGGCACTTGTGTCGAGACAAGGGTTGTAAACCCCTTTCACACACATCATGCACAATTGAAACCTATTCCATACATCACCAACTAAGCAAACATCCCTCTAGAACCCAAGTTTGAGCAATTTTAAGAGAGAAAAGAGTGTTCCTATTATTAAGATTAAAAAGAGAGAGTGCATCGTGGATTTGCACAAGGTGGAAAGCTAGGCCATTAATTTGAAGAAGAGATTCAAGTGAGCACTAGGGTTTTAGTTTTTGAGCAAAGTAAAGGGGCTTTGATTGATAGAGGCTTGAAGAAGCAATCTATATTGGAAAGAAGTCTTGCATTGCGGTAAATTTACAATTTCATTATTTATGCTTTGAAATTTTTTAAAATTATTGATGAAATTGCATGAATTATGTCTATGAGGTTGTTGGATAGGAATTTTAAGTTGTGTGAATTTAAAGCATCAATGTGGCTTATGGAGACCTAGTATGTCTTTTGCATTATTTGGCATGCGAATGATCCTTGTGAATGAAAATTTAGATTTAAGCTGATTTGAAGACCCATGTTGTGAGTTGTTATGTTGCAAGAAATTGGAGAAAATGATAAGAAAAAGGATGCAAGAAAGTCAAGTTAGTGAAGTGAGAGCAAACGATTATGAGGCATCATCCTCAATAAATATTAATAAGGAGGAACCTAGGTCTTTTAAGTTTAAGTACTACATTAGTAAAAAGGTTACGGAGAGATACAATGTCATTGAGCATAAAGAATTTATTTGCGAGTGAGGAATTAATTTGCCAGCTAAGTATGACATGAGAGTAAACAATATCGTTAGGCAACAAGGTTGGAAGTAGTTCACTAAAGACTATAGGGATAACATGGTTAAAAAAATGAATACAATTATGTATGAATTTTACGCCAATGCAAAGGTTACTAAGAAGGGTGACCCAGTGAAAGTGACAGGGGTATTTGTCCCCTTTAATGAGTCTTACATAAATAACATCTATGGGTTAGAGCACTTGAGTATGGTTAAACCTAAACATAATTTCCCGAATAATTTATATGAGGGACCATATAACCTATACCCTTTTAAAGCCATAAATAGAGCATTGGTTATCCGAGGACAACAAGGGTGGGTAATGAGAGTTGAGAATGTGTCAAAACACATTAAGAAGTGGAGCGTATAGAAGTTTATAGAATGTGGGAACACTTTCTGGTAGTTTTATTGTACCCGACCACTCAACAGGGTGAGGTCAAAAGATAAAGGCGGCTTGTTTCTTTGAGCTTACAATGAATGGCGAAATCAACGTGAGAGAGATCATGTACAAGAACCGGAGTAAGTCTATCATGTTTTTAGAGAGACAACATATTTTTTTTCCAATTTTGATAACCCATATATGCATGAAGGTCAGAGTGCAATTGATTTGAGAGGAGTTTGATATTAAGGCCCAAGTAACCATAGATGAGGAGTTTATGCTGACATTGAAATTACCTACTGGTTACCGAGACTCCGAGGACAAGAGAGAGAAAGAGCCAAGGGGAACAGACTTAAGGTCGAGTTGTTGGCCAAAGAGCAAGAGGGTCGTGCAACAACAACTTTAGTAGTACTAGAATTAGCCCAAAAGTTTTAGAATGAAGGATACAGAGAGGAAGAGGATCACTAATGGGGATTTGATAAGGGGTACAAGTTTTTAGACCTAATTATAGGTGAGCAGGACGTGGAAGGTCCTGAGTTTACATCTTCTGCACCATAAGCACCAGGACCACCACCATAGGACTTGGCTCCATGGCAGCGGAAGCTATGGATTGTTTTGATGAAGAGACAATACAAATAGGACAAGGCTTTGTATGATGAAGCCTTACTGAGATATGAGCAAGACCGACTGAATGGACACCGAAACTTCATGTTATTTGCAAATTATGAAAGGGAAGTAACTATATATGAGAGGAACGGACGAATGAGACCTACTGATAGATCTATTGGCTTTCGAGCAGCACCAAACTACATGTTTGATCCAGACGTGGTGCAAAGCAGAAGGGAGAAATGTCCTTTAGCACCATTTTTCGCTGGTACTGATGATGTTGATAATGATGATGCGCAGTCAAGAAGTCTAAGTCGTAGGATTTCTTTAAACCCTGGGGATAAGAGATACATTTATACTAATTAACTTTACATTTAGGATATTTTTTCAATTTTTTTAAATTTTATGTTTAGGTTATTATTATTATTATCTTGTATTATTATATGTTTGTGTTTAGTGTTTTCATGTTTCAAGCTTATTTTTAAACCTTGAGGACAAGGATTGGTTTAAGTTTGGGGGCATCAACACTACATTATGGGAAGTAGAAAGAAAGAATGAAGTAAGGATAAAAACTGCAGTTATGATCGTTAAATTTTATTTTTGAGTCAGTTAAAGAGGAAAAAATGGAAGTGTATTCTTTTTCATTTACTTATTATTTGAATGTATTTGAGTAGTATAGATTAAGTTATATATAGTAATATTTAATGAATAAGTATTTAATTTGCAAAGTTGATGCCTTCAATTTCGAGTGAGTAAGAATACAAGTGTCTTGGTGATATGAAACTAAAGAGAGTGTTATTAAGTTTTTGAAGAAAATAGGAAACATAGCAAACAACGTTATGATTTCATGATTAGAAACCTAGAGTTAGGGAAGACCATGAACTTCAAACAAAAGCAAGAAGAATTGTAACATCCGAGAATTTTATAAACTTGATTTGTTTGCTAATTAAATTTTTTCGGATTTAATTTGGAATTTAGGTATCCGAGGTAGGACCCATGAATTAATGATCGGAGATCATAAATTTAATAATATTTTTATATGTTGTGTGCTTATTTGATGTATTATACACCATTTCGACGCGAAATAGGGTCAAGTGGAGTGCAAACGTATTGTTCATAAGTTTTTGAGCACAGTGGAAATAGTTCTCCAACTTTGTTGAAAGGTTGGTATTTTTCAATGGTTAGTCGTTGGCGCTCGCAGCGAATTTGTAGTCGCGAGAATACATAGGTGCATATATATATATATATATTTATATATATGAATGAATAAAAACAATTCTATAGTTTGAATTAAATAAAATTATACATTGGATTTGCCTCGAGATACGCATAGCGTAATCATCAAGGAGTTGAAATGGATGAGCGTTGCTATTGAAGTGTATTAACGCCTCGAGATGTGTGTTGTCCAATCTCGAGGAGAATCAAGTGATGTATGGTTATAAAACCATTTGCTCTACCTCGAGTACGCGATATATATCTCGAGGAGATCAATATAATTGATTTTGGGTAAGTCGGTTAGAGGTTGTGATTATCTTATTGATAGCCACAAGATTTACCTCGCGATACGTAATACGTATCTCGAGGAAGATTAAAAGGAATATAAATAAATGAATCATTAGATTTTTCTCGAGGCTGGTATGATGCGAATCTCGATGAATAAGACCTATATATCGTTAAATTCAAACAACACATACAATGCCTCATCAATTTTGTTTTGAGCCAAATATTAACCTTGAGAGAGAGAGTACATATCTCGAGGAATATTAAATTTATATTATGAAATTGTAATCATTAGATTTGTCTCGAGAATCGCGTGATGTTAAGCTCAAGAAAATTTAATATATATGTTGCTAACAAAACTGAGGCTTCATAACACCAATTTCTTTATCTTAAACAAGATTAAGAGAAATATTGAGTGGGCAGTGAGTGGGTTTGAGGGGACACCGAAAGGAGAGAGAAAGAGATCGAGATTGAAGGTGAGTATGTGGATTATTATTTTGTTGGTGATCATCGTTGTGTGTTGTTGCCATGATCGTTGCTAATGTTATTGTATAGTGGATGGAGAGTTGAGAAAGATGATGGAGGTAGGAAGAAGATGATGGCAGAGAAATGATCTCCCTTGCTCAATACCAACCCTGGGTTGGGGTTGGGAGCCCAACCCTAACGAAAATTAGGAAAAAAAAGAGGACTCATTTGCAGAGAATAAAGGAAAAAGAAGATGGGGTTTGATCCACAGACCTGACCGAACTGGTCCGGTTCAAGGATTAAACCCCTAATTAAGAAAATAAAATAAAAGATAAAGCTAGAATTTTGGAGAATTTCTAAAAAAATATAAAAAAGTTCTAAAAATTTATATTTGAGCCAAATAAATAGAAATTGAGGACTTTTACAAAAAATGAAGATTTCGAGATTTTCTCGACAATTTATACTTGGGTTTTTCCTTCTAATACGTGCTACGATACCTAAAAATGCCTAAAATTTGAAAAATTATTTTAAAGCCTAATCTAAGGTAATTTTCGATTCCAAATCACAATTTGGAATCAAAATTGGGATCCTAACATCCGAGGAGTTGATTTGAAGGGATTGATGGGTTTTCTGGTAAAGAATGACCAAATAAAATATAATAAATTGGAAAAAATATATTTAATCCTATACGATGTAATTTCTGATGCCGAACAATAATTTTGAGTAAAAAATGAAGTCCGAGTATCGGATAAATTATTTTGGAAGTATTTTAGGGGTTTCGAGACGCGATTGGGTCAATTAAACTACAACTGACTGGGAAAACTATAGAATTGTTATCAAAACTTATCGAAATTATGAATAAATTATAGGAAAGCAATTGGAGCCTCGTGTAGACTATTTTACTAACTCGAAGCGCAAGGGAGTTGCGATATTGAGTTTGTAAGGTTAAGTAAATCTCATGGTAACCTTTACATTGTATGAGTATTTCTCGAATATATTGCATTTACAGTTTATCACTGCATATTTATTGATTGAGCATTCACGGACACGAGTGGAATAAGGCCTTTGGGGTCCCATGGTGTTCATTGGCTATATGTGTGGTAAGATGAACACCATGGTGCTCTGTATGTAGAGTCGCTAATCATTATAAACATTTATTTAGGATGGTTGTTTTGTGATGCTAGCCAAGATCATACTCCACAAATAGTTGAGGGAGTGGCTTCTCGAGGGACTTCCTCTCAAACTCTTGAATCTTTATTAATTTTCATCCACTACTTTTGAAAAGACGTCTTCTGATTGTGGTCGGTCAACTGAAACGGGATGGATTGCATACTTATATGTTTATGATTCCTTGCGATATTATTGTTCGTTTAATTTCTTAGAATACAATGCATAGGATTATTACAAGTGTACTTAATAGTGTGGGATTTACTTATCTGACATTATTGAATTGTTAAAATTTGATAATGACAGGTTCTAGCAGTGACAAGGGAAAGAGAAAACTTTTCGATTGTAGCTTGCTTAGTTCTTTTATGTCTATGTATGTATTGCTTTTAAATATATTATATTGTATAAATGGGTTTTTGGGTTTGAGTGTGATTAGGATCTTATTTGGAATATGTGGAAAAGTTTTGGATAAATTGATATAATTTTGAGTTAAGGTAATGTTAGTTTAAGGTTTTTAATACTTCAGATTTGGTTCGAATGAATATATAGTTTTGTTAATGCAATATATATGGTTATGGGTGGATTGTGAGTCCTTCGACATTTCCACCAACATGAGCAGGTTTTGTTGAAGATTTTTGAAGGTCGGGTATTCCAATATAGGCTTAGAAATAAAGGAGGTGTTGTAAAAAAAAATTTACTGAACTTCGAGAACTATCTAATTAATCTAAATGAACTTTGAGGTTTAAGATTCATTTTAGAATCCCAAGTTGTTGATAATATTTTATAATTGATGATTATCAGATCTTAATCTTAATTAGTTATTGCTGGATAGGTGAAGGTTACTAGATTAGTAAGGGATGAATGTAATCAAGGCTGGAGAGGTGAAGGCTGCTAGATTAGCAAGGGATTAAGGTAATCTAGGCTTGTCAGATTCCCTAATTAGGCGTGGTCAGACTATGTTAGTATCAGAGCCTAGGATTCTAAAGGAATCTTGTTGATAGAGGATAAGTGATTAATTAGCTGTGAAGATAAACATCCATGGATCAGACTATGTTAGTATCAGAGCCTAGGATTCCCTAATTATGAAATTGTAATCATTAGATTTGTTACAAGACTCGCCTGATGCGAATCTCAAGAAAATCTAATATATATGTTGCAAATGAAACTGAGGATCCACACCACCAGTTTAACAATCTCGAACAAATAAGAGAGAGAAAGACAAAGTGGGAAGTGAAAAGGTTTAAGGGGAGACCTAAATGAGAGAGAAGGAGATCGAGATTGAAGGTGAGTATCTGGGTTATTGTTTTATTGTTGATCATTGTTGTGTGTTGTTGCCGTGATCATTGTTGATGTTGTTGTATGGTTGTGGAGAGTTAAGAAAGATTATGGAGGTGGGAAGAAAAGGATGGCAAAGGAATGATCTCCCCTGCCCAGTCCCAACCCGGGGTTGGCATCAAGAGCCCAACCCCAATGAAATTGGAAAAAAATGACTAATTTGTAGAAAACAAAGGAAGTAGAAGATGGGGTTTGATCCACAGACTGGACCGAGCCGAGTCCGGTTAAGGGATTAAACCCCAATTAAAAAAATAAAAGGAAAAGCTAGAATTTTGGAAAAAAATTCTAGAAAAAGGGAAAATATTAAAAAATTATATTTGAGCCAAATAAATAGAAATTGGGGATTTTTATGAAAATGAGGATTTTGTGATTTTCTCGTGCATTTATATCGGGGTTTGTCCTCGAAAATGCCCAAATTTCAAGAAATTATTTTAAAGCCTACTTTAAGGTAATTTTCAATTTTGAATCACAATTTGGAGTCAAAATAAGGATCTGGAGATTCGAGGAATTGATTTGGAGGGATTCTAGGGTTTTCGGGTCGAGGAGGACCAAATAAAATATAATAAATTGAAAAAAATTATATTTAAGCCTATAAAATGTAGTTCTCAATGCCGAACAATAACTTTGAGTAAAAATGAAGTACATGCATTGGATAAATTATTTCAGAAGTATTTTAGTGGTTTCGGGACGCGATTATGTCAATTAAACTGCAAGTCATTGGGAAAAATTATAGAATTGTTATATAAACTTATCAAAATTATAAATGACTTGTAGCACTGCAATCGGAGCCCCGTGTGGACTAGTTTACTGACTCGGAGTGCAAGGAAGTTGCGATATTGTGTTTGTAAGGTTAAGTAAATCTCATGGTAACCTTTACATTGTATGAGTGTTTCTCGAATATATTGCATGCACGATTTATTGATGTATATTTATTGATCATGCAATCATGGACACTAGAGGAAGGAGGCCTTTGAGGGTTTCATTTTGTTCATTGGCTATATGTGGCTATATGCATGATAGGATGAACACTGTTGTGCTATGGGACTGGAGCTACTGATCATTGTAGACACTTGTTTATGATGGTTGTTTTTGTAATGCTGCCCAGGATCATACTCCCCAGATAATCGAGGGCGTGGCTTCTCAAGGGACTTCCTCTTAAACTCACGAATCTTTATTACTATTTACCCACCACTTTTAGAAAGACAATTTCCGATTGTGGTCGGTCAATAGAAACGAAATGGATTGCATACTTGTATATTTATGTTTCCTTGCGATATTATTGTTCATTTAAATTCTTGGAATACAATGCATTTAATTATTACAGGTGTACAGGATAGTGTGGGATTTACTTATCAGACATTATCGAATTTTTATAGTTGGATAATGACAGGTTCTAGTGGCGATAAGGGAAAGAGAAAGCTTTCTGGCTGTGACTTGCTTAGTTCTTTTCTCTCTATGTATGTATTATTTTTTAATATATTATATTGTATGAATGAGTTTTTGGTTCGAGTGTGATTAGGATCTCATTTGGAATGGTTGGAACGGTTTTGGACGAATTGAGATAATTTTGAGTTAAGGTAATATTAATTTAAAGCTTTTAATATTTCTGATCAGGTTAGAATAAATATATAGTTTTGTTAATGAAATATATATATATATATATATATATGTTTATTAGTAGATTGTGAGTCCTTCGGCATTTCCACCAGGCTGACCAGGTTTTGTTGAAGATTTTTGAAGGCTAGGTATTTCGATGTAGGCTTAAAAATGGAGGAGGTGCTGTCGAAAAGTTTTTACAGAACTTCGAGGACTATCTAATTAATGTAAACGAATTTTGAAGTTTAAGATTCATTTTAGAATCCTTAGTAGTTGAAAATATTTTATAATTGATGATTACATGATCTTAATCTTAATTTTTTATTGCAGCAGAGGTGAAACTGCTAGACTATCAAGGGATTAATGTAATCTAGGCCGGTCAGATGCTCTAATTAGGTGGGGTCTTACAAGAATACTAGAATACTTCTTGTGAAAAAATGAGATCTCAAAGGAATTTTATAATAAGTATGAATTTTACGTGAGTATTAAAAATAAATAAAGACATAGTGCAAAAAAGGGAAGAGATATGCATAATGTTTAATGAAAAAGTTAGAGTTTAAACTTGCTTGATGAAATGAAAGTGAGAAGTGCTAACAAGAGTCTTAAATAAAATAGAGAGTCACATATGTTGTATAGGAAAAGGAGCACAGAACTTAAGGTTGGAAAAAGTATGAAAAAATAGAATCCATGTTAAAAGGAACAGGGATCGTACAATTTAGAAAATATAAGGAGAAAAGAAAATAAAAAGATATATATATATATATATTTAGAAATAAAGGCGAAAGTTAGATTAAAACTCCTCAAACAAAAGATTTAGCTCGAGTACAAGTAGCTTAATTGAGTTAAGTTTTCTTTCCAACTATATTATGTCTTATGGACTTTTGAAGTCCTAAAGTCTACAAAACTATTATGATCTATACTTATTTGTGAATTCTTGAGCTTAATGAGAAAGCATAAGATAGTACACTGGCTACTTAAGTGTCGAGATGAAATCAACCTGTGAGTAGTTAAGGTTTTGGTTGTGAGCTACTTTGGTTCTTTGAAAGTGAATTGTATATGTTGTTAAAGCTACATGTTTTGAAAAGTATAAGTTTTTGCAAAGAAAAGCTTTTTAGTGGATTATTAACTTGAACTTATTAGGATTAAAAGATACTCCATGAACTATGTGAAATGAATATGGACTTAAATAGTAGTACTAGTAGTAGTAAAAATACTTAGTAAAATACAATTTTCCTCGCGTCGTGCAAAATCCTATGTTTGGAGGTATTTGATAAGTGATTATTTAGACTTTTATATTGCACTTGTTTAGTTAATATAAATATCCCAAAAAGAGCTCAAATTGATGATAATTATGTATTTTTAGGTCAAGGTATAAAGTAGACAAATGAGTGAATTAGTGAAGAAAAGAGGCTAAAATGCACAAAAATAGTTTTAACATCGTGGCTAAGAAGCTTAAAGACATGGGAAGAGGCTAGACAATGTGGGAAAGGCGTGGAGGACCAAGAAGAGAAGAAAAAGTGGACAGTAGAGTAGGCGAAATGGTGGCGTTGTAAGCCAAAGGGGACGGTGTCGGGGTTGTCTACATAGGGCATCGAGTCTACTAAATGTGAAAAATCGCACATTAAGTGATCGAAACTGTTATGGCAAGGCGGCTTTACACACACAGCACCGGATCACTTATGGACAATGCCGAGATAATGAAAATAAAAAGTTAGAGTTCTATTTAAGGTGGAATTGTCTACTACAGTTTCTAGTTATTTTCTAAAATGTCATAGAGTATAAGTAGGTATTAGAACGTCGTAAACTCACCAATTGTGATTAAGAACAACTAATTATCATATGTTAATATAGTTTTACTTTGATTTAGAGTATTAAGAAGTATTTGGAGGAGAAGACATTGAAGACTCCATTTGTAGTTGTTCGGTATTGTTTTCTTTGATTTAATTGAAGTTATTCATTCAATCTCTGATTGCAATAATACCATGATGTATATGTTTATTTCAATGAAGTGCAAGTAGTTCATTAATCTTAGGGATCAATGGATCTTATGGTATGAATGTTATGCTAAAGTAGTAATGAATGGATTATAAAGATAAAAAGTGCAATGGTTAGAATTTGTATTTATTTTGTGCATAATGCTACGAATATCATGATCACGTGTTTGTTGATATTATGTTTTAGAAGTTATCATGACCATTGAAGCATTTAAGTTGGATGGTACAACCATAAAATATATAACATCGATAGATAGTTATCGATTAGGGAGGCATGGATAATAAAATTAATTAGTTATGAATTTAAAGATTTGAAATTTAAAGCAATGTAGAAATTACGTTATTCACACTGATAGGTGGAGTTCTAGTTTACAAATTAGAATCTTTTTTGTCATGACAGTGGGTTGAAGTGGATTTGAAGGAAATCAATCTATTATAATTAAGCATTGCACAAAAATAATAAAGATGAAGGAAGTCGAAAAGCATAGTTATTCATTATCTATGTGAAATTGTGAACTAAGATATTATTAATATAAGTGTACAAACTTTTCTTTAGAATAGAATTGTTTAGATTAAAACCAATTAAAAAAGGGATTTCCTTAGCAATAGAGTAAATTTGACTAAGTATACTGAGTGCAATACACTTTTCTTTAAGGATAATATCCTTAATCAACATAAGTTAATTACATTTTTACTACAATCGAGTCGTTATAATTGCGGCCATTGTCAGCCTCAGGCCAAACATTATTTCTATTATTATTTTGGTTAATGAGATAGAGTATTCATTTATTGTTTATTATAATTGGCTTGCATATTTACATTATAATATGATCCATGGATGTTTACTGAAATATCCTAAATGTCCCTAGTCGGTCATTATACTGGAAACTATAATGTATTAAGACTATTATGAGTCTTGATTGATGGTCATGTGATGATCATGTGTATAGGAATACTGACAAGTGTTTAATTTTACTTATATATAGGACTAGTTTAGTATTATAATAGACAAAATATCTTGGAATGAGCTCTAATTGATGGTATTTATGTGTTTTCAGGTCTACAAGATATAAAAGAGACAAAGGAGTGAGTTCATGATGAGATGAGGAGAAATAGCACAAAACCACACTTAACACTGTGGATGACATACTTGGCGTTGTGGGAAATGAATGAAAGGAGTAGACAAGGCGTAAAGAACGTGGGGAGAATAAGTAAGAGATGCAGTACACATAACGCAGTGGCGGCGTTGTGGGATAACACACACGGGGTCAGGCAGTTATACAGAGGGCATCGAGCCTACTGTGAGGAGAAAATACATATAAAAGGTTGAAGCTGTGGCAGTGCTGTAACTTTACAAAGGGAACGAGGATCACTTATAAACAACAACGATATAGAAAAATATAAAGTTTTCAAATTCTAGTTCGTTTGGAATTGTTAATTAGGGTTTCTAGTTGTAGTCTTATGAGTCTTACGAGCATAAATAGGTATTAGAACGCGGTAAACTCATGCAACATAAGAGACCTCCATAGTTTATTTTAGTTTTGAGTATTGAGAAGAGTTTTGAAGGAGAAGACATTGAAGACTCCTATTTGTAATTCATCTTTTATTCATTGATTCAATTAAAGGTATTATTTATTTGAGTCTTTGATTTCAATGATGTTTATGAATTGTTTGATGTTGATTTTGATGATGAATGAGTAGTTTATTTATATTTCGAAACAATGGATCCTATGATATGAATAGTATGCAAAATGAAGTATGAATGGATTATAATGTTTAAAAGTGCAATGGTTAGAATTTGTGTTGATTCTATCTATAATGCTATGAATATCTTGATTACATGTTTGTTGATTATGGGTTTTAAGAGTTACCGTGACCATTGGAGCTTTTAAACCGTATATGAACAATACAATTGTAAAATATATAATATCGATAGATAGTCGTTGATTAAGGAGGCATGGATGGTAAACTTTAGTGTTTATGAGTCCAACGATTTGGAACTTAATGTTATGTGAGATTTACGTTATTCACAGCGATAGGTTGAGTCCTAGTTTGTACTTTAGGATCTTTTTCACCACTATAGTGGGCTGCTATGAATATTAAGGAAATCTGTCTATTCTAATTATGCATTGCACAAACATAAGAAAGTTGAAATTTTTTTGATATGGAAAGCATTGTAATTCATTACCTAGGTGAAGTTGCGAATTAAGATTTTTCTTAATATAAGAATACAAGTTAATTTGCATTGTTTTATTATAATAGAGTAGTTTAGTTTTAATCAAAACAAAAGGGACCTTCTTAATAATAGAGTGACTTCAACTAAGTGAAATGTGTCCAAATGAACCTTTCCCAAAGGAACAATATCCATAATCAATCTTTGTTTATCACATTACTACTACAATTAAACCGTTACACTTGCGGTTGCGATTAGATACAAATCAAGATCATGAGTACTTGTTAGAGAATAATGTACGGGATCGACCCGCTATGAGAACGCAACATGGATTAAGTCATAGGTGTTACTAATGATAGATATATCATTTAATACTTTGACTTGAGATTACCGTAAAGTTCAACATTAGTAGCATAGCGGTTTAACGCAATCAAACATTGTCTTTAACTGGACAATTACCATGTTCTAATAGCTATTTACATTCCTCAAACACTTTAAAAAATAATTAAAAATTATAGTAGAAAATTTTACATGAAATAGAACTCTAACTTTCCATTTTCTTTAGTCTCGACACTCTCGATAAGTGATTCGGCGCAATGTATGTGAAGACACGACACTGTGACAATTTCGACCACTTTATGCGCATTTTCCCCATTAAGTAGACTCACTGCCCTGTGTTGACCTCCCTGGCGCCGTTCCTTTTAGCCCATAGCACTGCCACTGCGCCGACTATGATGTCTTTTTTTTCATTTCATTGGTCCTTCCTGTTGTGCCCATATGTCTAGCCTCTTCCTATGGCGTAAAGCCTATGTTCCATGGCGTCAACCCTACTTTATTGCATTTTAGCCTCATTTTTTCACGAAATCACTTGTTTTTCTACTTTATGCCTTGTATTCCTGAAAATACATAAATACCATGAATTAGAGCTCGTTCCAAGATATTTATACTAACTATACAACTAAATAAATACAATAAATAATTTTATATAATCACTTAACACATGCTTCAATGCAACTCAAGATTCTTGAAAGAAATTATCCAGTTCATAATCATGAATTACCAGCAGCTGTGTTTGCCTCGAAGATTTGGAGGCATTATTTGTATGAGGTGTAATTAACAATATTTTCGGTCATAAAAGTGTGAAATACTTGTTTACTCAAAATGAATTGAATATGGGGCAGCATAAGGAAGCTTATATGATGATGATTTGTGAAAATCAAGCTAACACTTCAATAATTTAAAGAGCTAGTTCCAAAGCTACTAATCTGTTCTCTTATGCTTAGATTGGAGCTTAACTGAAGATTATTCAGTAAGTGGTTGATTACCAGAAAGATGGTCAGGATTACTTAGCGCATCAGAGGTTAGCGGCTAGAGGGGATCATCTTAATTGTTTGGTTTCAAGAGAAAGTGCATTACTTTTTTTGATAGATTGTGGATTCCAACTTAAAATTAGTACAGGGAGTAGTTGCTATGAGAAACTCATAGACCTCTTTACATTATTCATCCAAACATCACTAAGATGTATCACTATATGAGGCATATTTATTAGTTGCATAAGATGAATACTAATATTGCTTAGTTCGTAAAGAGATGTGAAATATGTTAACAATTTAAGCCTAGCCATAGGAAACCTACAGGGTTATTGCATTCTCTTCCAATTCTTGAGTGGAAATAGAAGCATATATAGATTGATTTTGTTTTTGGTCGACTGCTGAATCAACATAAGCACAATGTAGTTTGAGATTGTAGTCGATAGATTGACAAACTTTGTACATTTATTGCTAGTTTCCATGCGAAATCCTTTTGATAGATTATGTGAGATATACGTACGTGAAGTTTTTAAGATTTCATGAAGTGTCGATTGCTTTAGATAAAGATCCAAGACTTACGTCTGGGTTTTTGGGTGAGTTTCAGAGACATCTTGGAATTGTTCTTAACATCGGTACGACATATCATCCTCAGATTGACACACAAATTGAGCATTTGATCTTGGTGCTAGAGGACATGTTTCGAGCTTATGTCTTAGAGTTTGGTGGTAATTAGTAGAAATGCATTCCTCTATGTGAGTTCTCTTATTAAACAGAAATTAAAATACCAAATAACCGAAAACTTTAACTAACTTATTTAACCAAATTAACGAAAATAATTGAAACAATTTTTTCCAAACTAAATCAAACAAAATTCAAATTCAATATAATATAAATGTATTAATAAATGTATAAACAAACCCATAATAAACAATGTAATATAGTTGGATTACTTTCAAATACTAGAACATAACATCACTTCATAATATAGTTATAATTATAACATGTGGAATCTTGGAATCATTTAATCCTAATTCATAATAGGTTGATAGCCTTCAGCATCTACCTATTTTCCAAAATTCAATGGAAAAGCCATATTCTTATCATTGTAAATCTAATTATTTAATAAAACGCAACACCATAGAAACACAATAGCATTAACACTCAATGAATACCTTGCCAAATCTAAATCAAATATAAATCAGAATATGCTAATAAAAAAAAATTTAGAACACAATCACCTAGAAAATCCACTCGCGAAAAGCCCTATAGATTAAACCTAGTTATTATTATAATTGTTGTAGATAATCATTGAAATAGATTCAAAATCAAAATACCACAATACACATTTGCAACTAAGCATGCAATATTAATCTTCATTAGTTGTAATACGCAAAAACAACTTGTTAAATCCGTGATTAACGTGTATGAATATATTTAATGCAGTAAGTGCGTGATTCCTTGATTATACAATAACATAATTGAAAGACATAATGAATAAATAAATAAATACCTCTTAAATAAATCAAAGCATCAATGTAGTTTCAAACATCAACTAAAATTAATAAAAGACTTATTGAATATGAGAAATAGGTTTGAAAGAGAGTTATTTTGAAGCTCTCTTGTCTTACTTATAGTCTCCTAAGTTTTACATATCCGAGATAAACTCAAATTCTTCATATTAACAAAAAACACTCGTAATCGACCTCAACGATTTGTCGACGATTCTTAAGTTGTAAACAAATTGTAGGGTCAATCAATGGAATTGGCATTCTGTGCTCCACTGATTCAGCTGGCGATTTCTTGTATAATTTTCAATTCGCTGAGGATTCAGAGACACTTCTCTGCTGACGATTTATGTGGTGATTCCTAGTCTAACTACATATCGCAGGCTAATCGTTAGACTTCACTACTCGACTATCCTTCCAATTTTTCTTCCATTTCCTTATGTTCTTATTTAAAATAAACATAAATTACATTATAAAATGTGTTTAATTATCGACTTATCAAATAGCCCCAAACTCAGCACTTTGTTATCCTAATCAAAGGAACTCTCTATATCATATTCTTTTTTCATTCGTTATAATTTCATTTCAATCTAATTCATCTTACCTTTGTAAGATAGAAATTTTAAAAATTGAAGTAATTTTCAAATGTAAATGTATTACCCAAAAGTAAATGAAAGTTATATTAGAAAAAAATGATTCAGACAAAATGTGTTAGATTAAGAAATACTTCATTCAACTCTAGTTTCAAGCGCTTGAGCTAAATCTTTTCTTTGAAAAGTTTAATAACATTCATCTTTTTTATTTCTCATTATTTTCTACTCCATCCTAATTATTTCTTTTGCTTTTGTTTTGAGTCCCTGCTCCATTTCCTATGGAATCTATATGACTTTTATATTTGTAAACTCTTGATAGCACTTATCACTATCCACTAAAGTTGAACACACTATTCCTTATAACTTATAGAAATTCATCGGTTTCTAACCTTTTTTTTTTTAATTGTTGGATAATAATTATATATATACTATAAAAATATTTATTCAATAGCTTTTATATCACAAGATTCTTAGAAATATGTCTTCTTTATCTTGCATTATTATTTTGATCTTCTAACCATTCTCATGACTAACACAATGAATTCAATTTAGTCTATACATCAACTAGTAAAGTTAATCAGAAACAATGTAAAAATTGATTCCTTCTATCATATAATTCACTTGGGTTATAAAAATAACATTTTCATTCAAAATCTATTATACATTCATTTTCATTACCATTCTTTTCCTAAATAAAGTAAAATAAAATTCATAATTGAATTCAGAAGACATTTAAAATATCTTGTCAACTAATTTGAATATCTGATCTTTTTTTAACTTTGCATCTATTCTAGACTAAACTTCTACCTTTCTTTATTTTCCTCACTGTCTTTGCTATCATTGTCATACTTCACCTAAAATACTCCTAAACTCTTTCGAAACCTGGTCTTCAAGGTTTAAAAATGAAGTTTGATTTCCAATAAAACATATATACCACGTGAAGTATAAAGAAATTTAGATGATCATAAATTCGACCATCAATATAATAATAAACTAAATATAGAATTTTTGTCAAACACAGTGCATAACAATTAGAATAAAATCACCATTATATAACAAATGTATTAAATCACAAACCACAAAGCACATAGCATAGCACCGCCGTAAACATAAAGTAATACTATTATCGGGGTTACATAGAAGACCTCACATAATATCACCCAAAGAAAAAGAAGATAAATTGAATAAGGAAATCAATGTTGTCATCCAGAAGTTGTATAGTTATCGTCCTCTACTAGATCCATCATTTGGGACTGGTAACTTGCATTGGAGTCTTAGATATGGTAGTCCAGACCTAGCAGTCATGGAAAATTAAGACTACTACTATGTGGTAGCGTCATTTGTGTAGATGGTACATGACCACTGCGGTGCCTTGTCGTCTATGTCTTATAGACATTGTTCGCTCCATGCTGTGAATAGTCCTTACTAAAGCATTCTAATCCTCGAACACTAGTTCTTGATTTCACAAAGTTTTCCCTTGAATGGGCAAAATTTTACCCATGAAGGCTTACTCTATATCTTCCATATATAGTCTTTCATAATCCCTAGCAGGCTGCTCCACATTTAGATCATTTCTAGCTTATGAAAATTCCTCTAAAATTCTACTTGTTTCATCTCTAATTTCCCTTTTTCTGTTATGTCTCTCTTCTGGCTATCTCAGCCTCCTCTCTCTCATCTTCGGTGTCTACATAACCATTTACTCATCCATATCTCTCTATAACTTCATCCGCAATGGTCTTCTCTTATAGAACATCCATATAAAGCCCTACAATGTTCACTTGATCTGCTCTACAAAAAGTCGTGATCCTCAAAAGGAAAGGTAGTCCATTATTCTTTGTTCTATTGATGGCACTCCTTATGGACTAGTAGATATTTTTTTCAACATCAAAATATCCAAATCCCAAGACGATGTGGTTAAATAAGAAGTTTTCTAGTGTACTCTCTCATAAAATTGCATGCTTGATTATAGGCTGGTGTTGATGAAATACCACCAAGATTTAGTGATTTTCCTAAAAAACTTGGTGGTTATGTGCTTCTGGTGCTCCTCCATATAAAAATGAATCCATCACAATGGATTACCTCTAAACCTCCCCTAATTTTCTCGGTGGGGTATTGGTACTTAATGGCGTATTTAGGCTTTAGGTACTCATCATTTTTCTTTTTGGTGAAATTTTTGTAAATTAAAATACCTGTTTATTCTTGCAGCGGAATAATCCACTGTCCTTCCTTCAACACGTGACTCGATCTTACCCTCGCTTCCATATGCATTTTCATAAAACTCTTGCATCAGAATATCACAACCCTTTTCACTAGGAACATCCTCTACGTCTAAGCGGTTATAGTCCCTAGTGAACAATACCAAGTTCCTTGCCTTAATGATATCTAGGTCCCTAGGCCTGTATTTGAGTTCTTTTTTAACATTAAATCCCCTTTTTGGGATCAACTTCCTATCCTTTACTAAATCATTCTTAAATTTATCATAAATCATGCAATTGAAAAAGTTCTCCTTCCTAAGTACATAGTTTTTTTCTCCCATCGGTATCTCCTCTTCCAATTCTTCCACTTCTTCCCCTTATTCTACATAATCATCCTTGGTATTATAGGTAAATGATGAAGGTGGAGTAGCTTTTTGAGGTGTAATCCTAGGTGTGTTAAAAAAGATTAACGTAGGTTGGATTTCAGAAACTTTAGAATTATTTTTTATTTTCTTTACTAACTTCCCATTTCTTTTCTCCTCCCTTGAACCTCTACCATTTCCACAACCAACCATTTGGATAAGTACAAGTGAAAAATGAAGCAGAAAAATAAGTTAAAACTAAATTTGTCAAAAAAGTGTTCTGTAAAATTCGCCTAAATTGATAAATTCATCGAAAATTCATTTATAATTTGAGAGTATGAAATTCATATGAAATTTATCGATAAAACTTCAGTTGTAAAAAAAATCGTTCATAGGTAATTCAAATGACTCGATGTACAAATATAAAAAACCCCAAAAATCATATGAAACTTAGTCTCAAATTAGTTTGAGTATAAAATTCAATCCATTCACTATATACGAAAATAGTTTGAAAATCTGATAGCAATAAATAAATTATCACACCACTCCTATACTAGCATTGTAATTAAAAACATTCAACATCAAAACCAATTTAAAATAAAAATTTTGAAATTTAGCTTCCACCCTACTAAAAATCCAAAATCGATGAAAATCGAAAATTTAATCAATAGGAGGTTATGATTTTCATTGATTATGAAAATAAAAAATTTAATCAATAAGAGGTTATGGTTTTCATTGATTACCTTCTTGAAATGATTATTCAAAGATTGGAACTCTAAACTCATCTCTAGTACACTTCTCCAACCTCCAATTCGAACTCTTTTTGCTCAAGCCCTATTTGGCTCTACACTCACCAAATTTTGTGTTGAATGTGTGGAAATTGAGGTTGGAATCACTTAAATCCACTAAAATCAAGCTTTGGAAAGTTTGTATATATAAAATGGATAAATGTGGCGATTTTGGGTTTCAGTTTTGAAAAATTGAAATTCTTCTCAGCGAATCTAGGTTTAAGTGGATTCGCTGGAAAATCGTTGACAAAATCAGTGAAAATAAGCCTAAGTGGCACAAAAATTTGATGAACGAATCCTAGTTATAATTTTAAATTGGTGACAAATCGCTGACCTAAAATTACAATGAAGACTCTGCACACTACTTCTGATATGCTCAATGAATTCTAGTACAAAATGGAATCGCTTGGAAATTGGAAGCTTATTTTTACTATTTTTCCAATTTAATTGATTTTCCCATATATTTATCAAATATATAACCAAAAAGAGGTAGAATTATTCAAAGTTATTTGAATACTATTATGATATGTACTAAATAATAATTCCAATACTATAAATAGCCAACAAATATAAAACTAATGCATAAAAATAATATAGCACATAAATAAATTAGCTCGATCAATCCCCCTTGCATGAAATTATTCTGAAATTAAGATCCAAAAATTTTCTTATTATAAGAGTAAAAACATTAGAGAATATAAAAACAACTAACCAATCCTAATACTAAAGCTGAATCTAAAGATAGATTAAGGGTTACCTCCCATAAAGCGCTTTTATTTACTATCATTTGCTCGACTGAGTCACGCAGGTCTAAACTAGTTCTACAAACTTAAGTGTTGGATTGTCCACTTTAGTGTCATTTTATAAGACGATTGCTCGACAATGCACCCTAAAAGTGATTGTATTGTTCAAACTATCCATGACAGCTTGCGAACTGGTTAAGAAAGGTCGACCTAAGATTAATGTAGGATCTTCGTTGATGAAGTGTGTCATTAACAAAAAATATGTAGGAATAATGTACTTGTCAATTTGAATAGGTACATTAGTAATAACACCTATTGTTTTCACTGAAAAATTATTTGGTAGAGTAACTTTTTCAGAAGCAAGTACATCCAATTCTAGTTGATTATGAAGAAAGATGTGAATTGGCTTGTAGTTTCTCTAGAACTTGTATTACAAATAGCTTTAAAATATCAAGCCTATTTGACTTCTATGTTTATAAATATATATTTCCTGAATCATCCAGCTTGATAATAGTTTGATTTTTCTTTTTCTTTTTCTTATTCTTTATAGATTTAAATTCCTCCATTTTAAGATAATTCTCAACATTGTTTGGTTGCTTAACCCTTCATTCTTTGGTTATTTTCTTTTGATTTGAAGTGTCCTCATCATGCTTATTCTTGATCATAACATTTTCGTTTTCCATTGTTACTACATTAATAATATATACTTCAGCTTTATTAAGATTTAACTCTAAAGATTAATTATAATTAATTTGTTAATTATTAAATTTATCTGAATTCTCATAGACATTTTCATTATTGAAATGGAAAGTAAAAATCTAATTTTCAAATTCAATAGACATTGTTCATTAAAGGATATCAAACTTTGTTTTAGCTGTTTTAAGAAACGGTCTTCCTAAAAGTATGGGTGGAGATTTAGATGATACTGAGTCTCCCATTTCAATGATATAGAAGTTAGCTAGATATACTTAGTCATTTACTTTTCCTAAGACATCTTTTAGTAAACCATAGGGTTTAATAACTATGTTGTTAGCTAAGGTAAGATTAATATGTGTATTAGTTAACGAACCTATTTTCAATGACTCATATAATTTAAGTGACATAACATTAATTTAGGCTCTAAGATCACACATAGTAAAATCAATTAATGAAGTCCTTATTGTAATAGGAATTTCAAACATTTCTAGAATGAAACAATTCTCAGGTATTTCCTTTTTAAGTAATGCAGACACCTTTTGTCCTAAATTTTCTTTTGATTCTTCTAAAAATATTTCCTTTGATTAAGGGAATTTTTTCAAAACTTCATCATAATAAAAAAATTGCATAATTGATTCCATCAATGGTTTATTGATTTCTATTTTCCTGAACGCTTCAAAAATGTCATCTTTGTTTTCTTCCGCCCTATCATCAGCTAATCGTTTTGAAACGGTACAATATGAATACTTATCTTCGTGTAAATTATCAGAAACCTTATCATTTTTATCCATATCAATTATTTCATACTTTTGTAAATATTTTTCATATGCTTAAACTCTGGCTAAATAACATGGGTTTAGCCGTCCAGAAAACGGTGTGTATTTCATTGTTCATCCATCTATTATCTAGTGGAATGACATTAGCCATCATTTCTTCTTATTTTTCTATAGTTTTATGTGCTTCCTTTTTATTATTTTGTTTAAGTGTCTTTCATGTTATAGGTGTGTCTTTCTTATCACAGAATAAAGCATTAACTTGTACTTAATTAGTAGGAGCAATAGTAATTTAAGTAGGTGCTTTAACTTGATTACTCTATTTTGTACTTAACCTATTTATTTGTAACTTCTTTTCACTTGACTGATTTTTCAATTCATTAATAGTAGTATAAGTCTTAATCTGATTTAAAGAAATCTGTGTAATGTTTTGTTGACTCTGGTTCATAAAAATATACAAGATTTGCTCTAAATTTGGATTCGTAGGCTAAATATTTTCTTGAGGTTACTGATTAGGTGCAGATTGCATGTGAGCTTTTGGTCTATAAATAGTATAATTTTTGTTTTGAGGACTATAGCTAAGATTTTACATTGGTCTTATAGGATAATAAGTATTTTTATTATATTAATTTCGTAGGGGACCAGAAAATTGGTTCATCATTGTATCAACCTCTTCAGTATTTTCTTTATGTAGAGTACGACACGCACCTGTAAGATGTGTAACCTTATTACAAAATCTATAAGCTTTAACTTGATTATATCTATCACTTACTAACAGTTTAACTATCTTAGATAGTTTATCAATTTTATCATCAGACTCATTATTTATTTTATTATAAACTTCATAAAGATTATTTCTTGAGGATTCGACCTTTTTATCATATTGCTTAGATTGCTTTGCTATTTTATTAATTTGTTCTTTCACTAAAGAAGGTGTTGTTTTAAATAGATATCCACCACATACTATGTTTAATAACCTTTATTCAAAGTGATTGTGTTCTTCATAAAAACATTCTAATAAAGCTCTTTGAAAATATTCATGTTTTGCTCAACAAGAAATTAGTCTTTGGAATCTATTCCACAATTCATTAAAATTTTATCATCTTTCATATTTGCAACTTTGATTTGCTTTCTATAAAAACTAATTTTCATACCAATCATATATTCATTTAGTAAAACGTCTAACATTTGAGTCCATGTAGTTTTTGAGTCTTTAGGGGGATAGAACAACCAATCTTGTGCTTGATCTTTAAATGCAAAAAGAAAAGCCTTTAAGTTTGACTTGTTCTAAAGTACATTCATTCAATTTCATCCCACTAACTCTTTATTGATATTCCCTTATGAATATGTATGGGTCTTCATTGTATTTACCATAGAAGTTAGGTAAGGCACTAATTAATCCTAATCTAAATTCAAATTCAGGAAATCCATCGGAGTATGCTATGCACATAGGCTCAAATGCTGTAACATTTTGATTTGCTAGTCTAAAAGTGAGTTCTCTATTATTGTTGTTAGTATTATTGATAACTCTATTATCATTATTACTATTAATGACATTTTAACTAACATCATTGTTGCTATCCTCCATCCTATTAGCCAAACTTTCACTAAGTAGTTGTTGCCTTAAACTCCAATTTAAAGTTATATCAATTTTAGGATCAAATGGATGCTAAGATTATGTACAATTAACACGACGAAGTGTGTAGACCATACAACATTTAAAATCCTAAGAAATCATTTAAAAATCCCTGGCATTGATGCCAAAAATTGTCATGTGCTGAGTGTGCACAATAATATACCACATTTTCCTATTATTTGTAGTAACGATATATGGTATATCGTCTCCACATGAATTTTGCCAACTTATAAGGAAAGTATTTTTTTCTTGTTTTTCTTAATTTATGTAATCTAATTAAACGGGAATTAAAATACCAAATAACTAAAAACTATAACCACTAACGTAATTAACCAAATTAACTAATCTAATTCAAACAAATCAATGCCTACTAAATAAAACAATATTCAAGTTCAATATAATATAAATATCTAAACAAACATCTAAATAAACCCCCACTAAACAATGTAATATACTTAGATTGCTTTCAAACAGTAGAACATAACATCACTTCATAATATAGTTATAATCATAACACATGAAATCTTGGAGTCATTAAATTCTAATTCATAATTGGTTGATAGCCTTTAGCCATCCACCAAATTATCCTAAATTCAATGGAAAATTCATATTCTTATCATTTTAAATTTACCAATTGGATAAAATGCAACAACATAGATTTAAGATAGCATTAACAATCAATGAAAATCATGCCTAATCGAGATCAAATATAAATAAGATTATGCTAATAAATAAATAACTTAGAACACGATCACCTAAAACATCCATTCAGAAAAAGCCCTATTGATTAATCCTAGTTACTACTTCTATAATTATTGCCAATAATCATAGACATAGATTCCGAATCAACCTACCACAACACACATATGCAACTATGCATGCAATATTTATCTTCATTAGTTGTAATACACAAATACAACATGTTAAATCAATGATTGACGTGTATGAATAGATTTTAATCATTAAGTATGTAATTCCTTAGATGCAGCTATCTAGCAATCTAAAGTATATACCTGTCTAGAGTTTGTTTAGATTGATATGCTACTCACGCATGCTGTAAATCAATAACACAATAATATAATTGAAAGACATAATGAATAAATAAATAAATATATCTTAAATAAATTAAAGCTCCCATATAGCTTCAAACATCAACTAAAACTAATTAAAAACTTATTGAATATGAGAAATAGGTTGGAGAAAGAGTTATTTCGAAGCATTCTAGTCTTATTTATAGTTCCTAAGCTATACATATCCTAGATAAACTCAAATTCTTTATATTAATCTAAAAACCTCGTAAATGACCTCAGCTATTTGTTAGCAATTCGTAAGTTGTACACAAATCATTGGGTCAATCACTGGAATTGGCTCTTTATGCTCCACTGATTCATTTGATGATTTCAAGTGTATTTTGCAATTTACTGAATATTCGGTCGCACTTCTCTGTTGTAGATTTAGGTGGCGATTCCTAGTGTAACTGCATATCGCTGGCAAATTGCTAGACTTCGTCTATGGTAGACTATTTTTCTCTTCTTCATATTTTCATTCATTTCTTCATTTTCCTAATTAAATTCGAAAATCATAAAAACAAGAGAATATCTAATGTAATAACATCATTTATATCTGAAATGAAAATAAATTACACTATAAAACATGTCTAATTTTTGACTTGTAAGTTCACCTGCATGTTGGGCAGAGGTTGAAGATACAATTTTGCTGAGGCCTGAGTTGATTCAGTACTACATAGAAAGAATTCAATAGATTTTCAAGGGTTTGACTACGGCACATCTAAGACATATGAGATACGCCGATAAGCATCATAGTTTTTTTGAATTTTTAAAGAACGATTATGTTCTGCCTAAAGTCTCATTTATGAAAAGGCTATATAGATTTGTACTACGGGGTAAGATATCTCCAAGGTGTATTTGATCGAGAATCAGTTAGTTGAAGTTCATAATATCTTCCATGTACCTATGCTTCACAAAATAAAGATGTAGTTTACACCAAGGATTGATTGGAATGAATTTGTTGTTCGAGAACACTTATCTTAAGATGCGCGACCAATACTGATTCTCGATCGTAAGACTCAAAGCGTGAGAACCAAATAGATTTCTATGGTTAAAGTGAAATGACAATTTCACGGGGATGAGGAGCTAACATGGGAGCGAGAATATTATTTGAAAGTGAAGTTTTCTTTTCTCTTTGAAACTATGGGTAACTCTAGAGAAAATATTATTTGTACCTTAAGCTATGTGAAACCATGTTTTTATATTCATATCGTACTTTAAAAACCATTGTAGAAGTTTACGAAAATGAAAAACATATTTTGAAAGGTTTTTGAAAAGAAAAACTATGTATTTGTAGAAAAGCCCCTATGTAAGTCATGAAACCAGGATTTTCCATTTTTCAGATTTGTAAAAACATTTAGACCACCTAAATAGGTTCTATGACCCTTAACAAACATGTATAACATGTTAAAGAGGTTTGGTAGGGTCCCGGATGCGATAAGGGGTCGCTACCTCTGGGGCCAAAAATATTTATTTTGAGGCCCCTGACAGTTAGTGCGCAAATGTTCAGCATTAGCGCGCTTGCTTAGAGGATTAGTGCGCTAGGTCCCAATATTAGCATGCTAATTGCTTATGTGACACCTTTTTTACAAAGCTGAAAATCACACTTTAATTTGAATGGATAATGAAATATGAGCCCTTGGGCCCCAAGAACGGTAAAAAATTGTTAAAAAAGAATGTAAAATATTAAGTGGAATTTGATTGTATGACTTAGTGGGATCTAAGTCGAAGGGAAGACCTAGTTGAGGCTAGGCATAAATCCTAGTTTGCACAAAATCGGCTTAGGTAAGAAGTCTCATACTTGATTGGTGATTAGGCATTTTATGCTTATACGCTTAGGTTGTAACGCTTATTGGCAATATAAGTGGGGGTTTGAAATCATTTTATGCTTATACGCTTAGGTTGTAAGTTATGGCAAGTTTGGATGTAGATCATTGGATCGAACCAGTATAGATCGCGTGTCACTTGCGTTTGAATGAGCATATAGCATTTTTATTGTTGAATTATTTTAAAAAGGCGATAACTTCTCGATACACCCAATTCACCCCTCACTTGGGTGTGGTTTCAATTGGTATCAAAGTGGGTTATTGATTAAAGTGATGCTAACGTATCTTTGTGTATTTTTGTGCAAGGATACAAACTTTAGATCTGGCTCATCTTAGGAAAGGCAACTCCTCGAGTAGGCCTCCGTATTTTGATGGAACCAACTATGCTCATTGGAAAGTAAGGATGAAGTTCAACATTAGGGCACAAAGTAGACTTTTGTGGGACTCAATTGAGAATGGTTACAATCCATCGGACAAGCTTGTGAGAGAATACATCACCGATGAGACCAAGATTGAGCTCTCAATTGATCAAGCCATGAATCATTTGTTATGCACGCTAAGTGAGAATAAATTCAGCTGAGTTAGTACTATTCAAATGAATAAGGAAGTGTGCGAGAAGCTTGGGGTACACTATGAAGGTACACTTCAAGTGAAGAGGACAAAGTTGAGAATCCTTGAGGAGCACTATGAGACTTTCCGAGTTGGCTCCGATGAAGACATAGCCACCGCCATCACTCGGTTCACTAAGCTCTTGAATGAGATCATGAATCTTGGAAAGAACTATGATTAAGAGACTTCGGTGTATAAATTCCTTAGAGGCTTGCCTAAGGAATGGGATGCCAAGAAGTATGCTATCCAATCGACGCAAAACCTTGGAGAGTACAATTTTGATGCTTTGTATGGAGAGCCAACAGTCCATGAATTTGAACTAAAAGACTGAGCTAGATTTGAAGCATTGAGTGGGGGTACAAAGAGTTCAAGAAAAGAGATTGCTTTGAAGTCAAATAGCCCACTGGCTCAATTTGTTGAGATCATTGAATATGAGAAATCTAGTGATGACAATAATCTTGAGGAGGAAGTAGCCATGCTCTCGAGAAATCTCAACAAAGCTATGTACAAGCAAGATAAGTAGAAGAAGAAGTTCAAGAGTGAAAGTAAGGGAGGAATGTTACGTGAGACCGTATGTTTGGAGTGTGGCAAATCTGGCCATATCAAGGTTTAATGCAAGACTAAGAAGGTGTTGGTCAAGAAGAAAGGCAAGAAGAGATTCAAGGCGACATGGGATGATTCATCTTCATCAAGTTCCGAATCTGAATCAGAAAGTGAAAAAGCAATACTTTGTCTCATGGCACAAAGTGAGGTAAACTCTAACGATTTCAATTTTGATGATGTTGATGATTTGGATGATGTTGTTAATGTTGTTGAGCTTAGGAAAGAGTTGGAAATGGTGGTCAAAAAGACCGAACAACTCAAAATGAGCTTGACCATAGCAATTAGAGAGATTGAGTAACAAGATGAGACCATTATTGATCTCCAAAGTGACTTAAATGAAGTCCTAAAAGAGAAAGATTCTTTAGTCAAGGAAGTAGAGGACTTGACTAGCACGGTGCACAAGTTCACCAATGGTAGAGAGATGTTTGACATGATGTTGGGAGCACAACGACGTGCACTCAACAAGAGAGGCACAGGCTATGGAGCGAACTTGTCGAGTTAGAAGAAATTGCTAGATGATGCCGATAGATGCTCAAAATGCAAAAGGTCTCATGCAGTTGGGAAATGTGCCTTACAAAAGGCCAAAATGGGTAGACTAATATGGGTAGTTAAGAATGTTTGTGATACTAAATTTCTCTGACCCAAAGGAGTTTGGGTACTAAAATCTAGAGTTTTTCCCATTGTGTAGGATGCAAGGAAGAGCACCCATGGTACTTGGATTGTGGGTGCTCAAGAAACATGAACGGAGATGCACATCAATTCATTGAATTAGAGCGGCATGATGGTGGAAAGGTCACATTTGGGGACAACAACAACGGAAAGGTTATAGGCTTTGGAACCGTTAGTAAATATTTACTTTCCATTTCTAATGTGTATCTTGTTAATGGTTTGTAACATAACTTGCTTAGCATTAGTCAATTGTCTGACAAAGGATTTCATGTCATTTTTGAATAATCAAAATGCATTGTTAGGAATGAGAAGCATGAAACTCTATTTGTTGCATATAGAGATAAGAATTTTTATGCCATTAACTTTGATGAGATGCATGTGAAAAATGTTTCATGTTTGAGTGCTCAAAGTGAGTGTGATGCACGGTTGTGGCATCGTAGACTTGGACATTCTAGCATGAAAAACTTGTCCAAATTGACCAAGCATGATCTATTATTTTCAAAATTGAAAAAACTATAAGGCATAATAAGTTTGTCAAACCCGGTCCATATAGTACATGAACTATTATTAACAAATTACGTAGCATTATTGATAAATATACGAATCCTAATTTACATTTCCTTAGAGTTCATCCAACTAAACTCACCATTCGAAACACCTCAAATATGTTTTCATCAATTAAGAACCTAAATTAGACCAATCGTCATCAATTTGGCTCTATTACAATAGGTTTAGTAGTCCTAAATCAGTCCTTAAACTCTCGTTAAATCTTTGATAATTTTCAGCAATTTAGATGTTTTATGAGTAGGGAGTGCACTCCTTATTTTAGTGGAGTACGCTCCACCAGCTGTGCTCATCATCTTTTATAGGGTAGCATGTTTCCCTATAATAAGCAGCATGCTCCATCATCGAGCGACTTGAACCTGATCAGCGTAGTAACCCCTGTTCAATCTTGAATTCATATAAAAACCTCCCTAAAATAGTGGGCAAGGCCTCAAATGAGGTCTCACATCAACAACAACCAACAACAACATATAACTTGAACTCCATTTACATTTTTCATCAATTCAACTAAGAACTTCAAGAACTTAAAACTACTAACCCAAATCACTCCCTCTTCACTATTACGTTGATTTAATCTATAACATGATTGCTGATTCCTTTTCTTTCAATCAAATAGTGATGAAATGTTGAGGTTTTTCGTTTATCTATTGATTTTCCTTAAGATTAGCATCGAAATAAACTAGGCTTAACTCGAGTCTACCTTGGGCTAATTAGCATTCGATAATGGGTAATCAACTATTTAAGAACACAAGTCATTACAAATAGGGTAGAGAGGGAGATAGATGATGAAAACAAAATGCAAAGAAAGTCCCTAGTTGTATTCAATCATTTTCAAAAGAGAGAGAATGGTCTCTAAATTCATTTTGAAAATTTGACAAAATAGCCCCAAAAATTGAGTTTTAATGAAAAATAGACCACTTATATGAAACTTGTAATTGTAACCTTTTCTTATGATAAAAAAGTCAAAACCGCCCTTATTACTTAAAATGAGAAGATACGCATTTTTCTCTCCCACCTTCCATCTATAGTACTACTCATAAACCCAACCATTTTTCTTCCTTGTTCTATCAAAACCCATTTCACTCTTTCGATCCCTTAGTTCAATCAATTTATCAATTTTCGATCAAGTTCCACCCTTTTTTTTATAACAACTCATTCTTCTTGTGATCCACAACTTTGTGTCAGTTTATTAAAGCTTATCCCCCGTAGTTACTCGATGTTCACCGTGATGTATTCTTCTCGCTCAATAAAAATAAGTCTCGTTCAAACACAAACAGTTGCTAGCTAGCGTTCTAGCAATATTTTGTTAGAAAACATAATAAATTGTACAATGATAATATTGATAATATAAATAATAACTACCATATAAGATTTTTTTCATTCCATCCATTCTCTCCTATGGTCCTTCATATATAGATAAATTAAATATCTTATGGCTCTCAACTCATTTTACTTGTAATCGCTTTACGACCAAGGTTCAAGATGATGATAAAGTGAGGAGCTGAGGTAGTTTGTCTCCTAACTCAAGCTAATATTCTTTTTGATTGATAAATGTTAGGCATATAAGTATAAATTGTTGATTAAATTAATGTGTATGATAATGAACAAGATAAGTATTCACATATTTTGATCCCTCGATTTGGTACTGAGTGAAAAATTTGATATGATAAACATTGCTAAAAAAATAATTTTTTACACTAATATATCAAATAGCTGATACACTATTAAAGTTGGTCGAGTGGACCTATTATAATGACTACTTTAACAACCTATTAATAATATTGACGTTATAGATGATAGTGACACATGTTTTGTTAATATTGTCAATATCAACATTATGAACAATACATGCTGATACACTCATGTAACTTTTGTACACACAAGCTATCATACTTTGAATAGTCAATTGATGAACAAATAAAAATAGAAATGAAGGTTTAGTTATCAAAATATCTTATTGCCTTCATAATAATTTGGTTTTATACATATATAGATGCATTCCTACTAAACAACTATCAATTTTATCTTTAGAGCATAAGGAGTAGCAATAAGCTACTTACAAATGCTTGGCACAGAAACACCTCTAAGATCATCGACATCGATAGTAAAGAATCATTGAGTTGGCTGAGAGAGAATCTGCAGTTATGCTAAATGAGATAAAACAATGTTTGCATGACAATGGTACTTATATTACTCACTTTATAACCAATTTTTGGTCATTCAAGGTTTGAATCCAAACCTTTTTAGTCCATAACGAAAATTCAAAGTGTAACATTTAACATCCTTAGTGACATGAATTTCAAAGAGAAAAATTCATAACACTTGTACCCCTTTTTTGTGTGTGAATATCCTAAAAATATGTACCTAACACTCAATGATAAAGTTTCTCTCGCTGAGAAGATGATAAATGCAAAAAATGAGTGCATCCAAAAACTTCAAATGGGATACATCTTATTTTTCCTGCAAAACTTTAAGATGACATCAAAAATCAAACACACGACTGGGTAAGCAATTCACACTATAAGCATATGCAAGAACACCATAAGACTAAAAAGGACTTTGGAACATTCATTAAAAGTGTAACACTTAACAAAAAAGCTTGTTAGGAAAAAAAATCGAAATGTATTGCTTGTACTTTTTTTGTGCAAAAGATCAACATGCAAATTCTATTTCTTCATCGAAGATCAAGCTTTTTTTGTTTTTGTTTCATAAGATCAGAGATTAAGTTTTACATAGGGGGAGATAGCCAAGGGAATGACCTCCATCTATGTGCCACAAAAATTAGTCTCCGTAGCTTATTTAGCTAGGTGATTTGCTACATTATTTCCTTATTTATTTGGGAAGACAAATTGATCTCCATGTAACGGCCGGCCCTCGGGGGGGGGGGAGGAGGAGGGGCGAGTTATGACCGGCCATTGCCCTACCCAGCTTGGGCCCCATATTTTCCAAAAAAACTATATATTATGTATAAAATTAATTTATTTACATAATTACATGATTTTCTTTGTATAGTTATAAAGGATTAAAATTGATTAATATAATTAAAGTTGTTTATCAAGTTATTTGTTTAATTTTTAAATTAAGTTTTGAGTGTTTTGTACTTCGACTAATAGTGATTTCTACTATAAATTGAGTTGGAACTTGCTAGAAACTACAGAAGGAAAATAGGAGACTTGGAACTTCTACTACTATAAAGGAGAAGACAAGAAATGAGAGAGTTGGAATGAGAAGTTCTTCATTCAACCTTATGTGTTTTTACAATGAGGTTGCTATCATTTATATAGGCCCTTTGGTGATGATGATAAATGTACTTTAGACAATGTGTATAAGTAACACATACACCCCATGTCATAGAACACATTACAAGTAATTTGACAATACATGGAAGTGTTGGTGTACATTGGAAATGGTTACAAGTAACATGAAAATACATGGACAAGTAAGGGTGCCATTATTGAGAAATACAACTCACATGACTACACAATATGCTAGTGTGCATGCATGGTCATCTAAACTTCACAACACTCCCCCTTGGATGACACTTGCTTAGAGATTGCACCTCGTTAAAAATTCTACTAAGAAAAATCATGTAGGAAAAACTATAGTAAAAGAAAAAGAGTTCATAGTTCCCATAAATCTTAAGATGAGTAAAATAATTTAGAATTGGCTCATTAAAAACTTTGCTAGGAAAATCTAACGGGATAAAACCATATGTGAGGGAAAAAGAGTGTAATACACTAATCAATAACTCCCCCTTATGTGAACATGGGTGAAACTTATTTCGTTTATGTACTTCCAATGTCTTAAAGTTTATGCAAGCTAATACTACATGTAAGTTTCTTAAATGTCGTAGCTGGTAAGGCTTTTGTAAATAAATCAACAAGATTATCACTCGATCGAATTTCCTTGACATCAATTTCACTATCATTCTGAAGATCGTGTGCATAAAAGTATTTTGGTGAAAAATGTTTTGTTATGTCCCCTTTTATGAATCCTTCAATTAATTGTGCGATACACGCTGCATTATCTTCATATAATATAGTTGGAGAATCTCTTATTGAATGCAATCAACATGATTCTTGAATATGTTCAATCATGTTTCTCAACCATACACATTCACGACATGCTTCATGAATTACAAGTACTTCAGAATGATTGGAAGAAGTGGCAACCATAGCTTGCTTTACGGACTTCCATGATACAACAGTATTACCACATTTGAATACATATCCCGTTTGAGAACAAATCTTGTGGAGATCAGATAAAACTCCAACATCAACATAATCATGGAAATTCAATTTTACTCCACTCGAGTAAAACAAACCCATGTCTCTTGTACCTCGAAGATATCAAAAAACATGTTTCACACCATTTCAATGTCTTCGAGTTTGTGAAGAGTTGTATCTTGCAAGTAAGTTCACAACAAAAACAATGCCAAGTTTTGTACAATTTGCAAGATATGTAAGTGCACCAATTGAACTTAAATATGGTACCTCTGGACCAAACAACTCTTCATTACTTTCATGAGGGCGAAATGGATCTTTATCCACTTCAAGAGATCTGACAACAATTGGAGAGCTCAATGGATGTGCCTTGTCCATATAAAATTTGTTTAATATTTTTTCAATATAATTTGATTGATGGACAAGTACTCCACTTGAAAATAATCAATTTGCGAACCAAGGCAAAGTCTTGTTTTTCTAAGTTCTTTTATCTCGAATTCCTTTTCAAGTATTCGGATGTTCTAACAATGTCATCATGGTTTCCCACAATATTTAAATCATCAACATATACATCAATAATCACAAATCTTGTTGATGATCTTTCAATGAAGACTCATGGGCAAAGTGGATTATTTACAAATACTTCTTTAAGTAAATAATAACTAAGGCATTTGTACCACATTCGTTCGAACTGTTTCAATTAATACAAAGACCATTATAATTGTATAGAATGCATGTTATGAGGTTTTAAATTTATTTCTTCATATATTTCAAATTTTTAGAGATTCTCATATATATCTCACTATTTAAGGATCAATACGGATATGCTATAACGACATCCATTAGATGCATATCAAGCCCTTCAGAAACTGCAAGGCTTAACCATAATCGAAATGTTATTGCATCTATGATAGGAGAATATGTTTCCTCATAATCAATGCCAGGTCTTTGTGAGAAACCTTGAGCTACAAGTCTTGCTTTGTACCTTGTAATCTCATTTTTTCCATTTCTCGTTCAAACGAATACCCATTTATATCGAACAGGCTTTATGCCACCTGACATTCGAACAATCGATCCAAAAACCTCTCATTTCTTTAACGAGTCTAGCTCTACTTGGATACCCACTTGCCATTTTTTCCAATGAGGTCTTTTCTAACATTTGTCCACTGAGTGTGGTTCTTGATCATAATCATTTTCACATATTTGAAAGGACGCATTGAAAGCAAATATATCATCAGGAACAATATTATTTGAATCCATGATTTTACCAGAGTTTAAATAATTTATTGAAATCTCATTATTTTCATTTTCTCCCTCTTTTTCTAGAGGCAGTTGTTCTTCGTCATAATCAACTTGTTCTGACAAATCCTTATCAAAGGTTTTTTGTGTTTTCTTATAAGTATTTTGATTTGCATTTATTTTTACTCAGGTTTTCCACTTTTGAGAAACTGTATCATTTGAACTAACTAGTCTTCTACGCTTTAAGCGTTTCGTTGGTTCTTGTGGACTTTGGAGCGCAGAGACACCTATTTTATAAAAGCATTTACAGCTAGAATATATGATTTTGTCACTCTTTTTGCAAAAGTGAAAGCATCAGGTAATTGATTTGCTATTTGTTGTAAATAAATGATCTTTTAAACTTCAAGTTCACATTGATTTTTGTGTGGATCATAATGTGATAAAGTTGATGCATTCAAAGCAATTTCATGCTATTGCTTTTCATTTGTCTTTTTATCTCTCCCTAATGGTTGGAAAATTGATTCATCAAAGTGACGCTCAACAAAACGTGTAGTAAATTTATCCCATGTTAGGGGCTCAAGGTATCTTATAATGGAAGATGAGTTAATTCCAATATAAATCTCAAGTTTTCGTTGTGACCCATCTTAGTTCTATTGGGAGGTGGTATAGGAATATACACTGCACAACCAAAAATTTTCAAATGTGAAATATTTGGTTGTTGACCTAAAATGAGTTGCATGAGGATTTTTCATAATATGCTATAGGCCTATAATGAATGAAAGATGCTGCATGAAGGACTGCATGTCCCCAAACTGAAGTTGGTAATTTAGTTCTCATGGTTAAAGGCCCAACAATTAATTGAACGCGTTTAACATGAGATTCTACCAAACCATTATGGGTATGTACATGCGAAAATAATGTTCAATGGTAATTCCTATAGATATGCGATAAACTTTAGAGGCTTGAAATTGAAATTCTCCAGCATTGTCAAAACGAATGATTTTGGTTAGGGAATTGTGCTCTACACTTAATGATTTGTGCTAAAGGTCAACTAAATGCAACGTTACAAGTCAAAAGCATACAAACATGTGACCACCTAGTTGACGCATTTATCAAAACTATGAAATATCTAAATTGTCCATAGTGAGGATGAATAGATCCACATATGTCTCCCTGAATGAGGTCTAAGAAAATTGGGAATTCCACAACAATTTTACTTGGGGATGGTTTAACTATTAATTTAACTTGAGAATAAGTAGCATAATTATAATCACTAGCTGAAAATAATTATTGACTCCTTAAAGGATGTAAATGCGAATTATCAATTATTCTTCGCATCATTGATGATCTTGGATGACCAAGTTGGTCATGCCATAAAATGAATGTCTTTGAATCATTAATTTTTTAATTTAAGAAGACATTCGTTTCGACATGCATTATATGAGTAAAATATAATGTAGAGGATAAAGCTGAGAGTTTTTCTAACACTTCATTTTTCACATTTGAAACCAATGTGACTTTGAGAAATTCTCTATCATTTTTGTTCATGGTTTCAATGTAATATCCATTTTGGCATATATCTTTAAAGCTAAGTAAATTCCTTATGGATTTTTCAAAGTATAAGGCATTGTCAACATGAATTGTTGTACCCCTAGGCAACATAATATTTGTTCATCCAGAGCCATTAATCAAATTAAAGATGCCAAATATTGTTTGAACATTAGCCTCAGCAAAGTTCAAGTTAGAGAAATATTGTCTATTTTTAAGGATTTTGTGCACTGTAGCACAATCAGCAAGACAAATTTCACTCTTATTTGGTTCATGATTTGAACACATGATTTGATGATCCATCGAGATAAATAATGTTTGATACATTTGAAAAAAAAAATATTTCATTTATAATAAGAAACTAGTACATAGGAATTAAAAGCATGACAAAAAAATTAGTGCATAGAATTATAGAGATTGTGAAGCATTACATGTGATCATTAAAAACATCAAGACTAGTGTTCGGATCATCATGAAGATTCGGGACATTCATATAATTAATGTCCGATGAGCCATCTCCGATAGTGGAGTTCATCTCAATTTTTTTGCATTTCTCCTTTAAGGAGGCCTGATAAAGATCAATAAAATGCTTAAGTGTATGGCATACATGAGTCCAATGGCTTTTCAGACCACATCTGTGACATGGTTGGTCATGATTATGAGCAAGATCATCTTCAACAGCATTATTTCCCTTATTTTGAGCGGCGTCATTTCTATTCTAATTATTTTGGAACTCATTGCCTCAAACTTTGGAATAGGGCTTGTCACGTTATTTGTCGATTGATCATTTCTCCTTTTCAAGTCCGTGGTTCTTTTTTCCTTGACCGTTTTTATGGTCATTATAGGATGCCGCATTTGCTTCATTAATTGAAGTAGAACCAGTTGGATGGGAGTTGTGGTTCTTCAATAGAAGTTCATTATTTTCTTCAGCCACTATGAAACAAAAAATTAATTCTGAGTACTTTTTAAATTGATGCACTCGATATTGCCGTTGCAACAATAGAATCGAGGCATGAAAAGTAATGAATGTATTTTCCGTCATTGCCTCATCGGATATATTTTCTCCACATAGCCTTAAAGGAGAGGTAATATTAAACATGGCGGTATTATACTTACTGACTATTTTGAAATCTTATAGCCTAAGACTTAGCCAGTCATTTTGAGCTTTAGGAAATATCACCGTCTTTTGGTGATCATATCACTCTTTTAAGCTTAACCACATGGTGAGAGGATCTTTTATAGTGAGATACTCACTTTTTAGACCTTCATGGAGATGATGACGAAAGAATATTAGTGCTTTCGCATGAAATTGCATTGATGTTTCATTTCCTTCTATAACAATTTCTTCCAAGTCTTTATCTTGGAGATGTATCTCGGCATCTAGTTGCCATGGAAAGTAATTATTGCCAGTGATATTGAGGGCAACAAATTCAAGTTTTTGAAGGTTTGCCATTGTCTAAAAACATGTCAAGAAATTTGGTTAATAGTTTTTCTCTTTTATATAAAATAAATATTATACGATTAAATATATTTCCACAACTTGAATATTACTATACAAAATGTACATCTTGTATGAGTTGGTGGGACAGCCTTCAGGTTGGGTGGCGATATGAAGTCTACTAAAAATCATGCCTCATTGAACAGGATAACTCATCTCATTTTCAATGTTTACCTTTACAAGGGACAAGGTTTACCCACTATCAACTCAAACTCAAAGCGATATTTGTAATATAAAAATCAAGAATAGAGCATAAATAATCGTTTGTAGTATAGCGAGAAAACTGGTTATGTCACATATTGACTTTTGATTTTTAATGTTGAGGATCGTACAAGATGCAAATATAGAGCATACTTTAACAGTCAGCGACGTTGTAATGCATAGTGTATGAATAAAGTGTGCATATATAAGTGATGCATGTAATAAAAAAAAGTGACCATGATAACATGGAAATAAATTGAACTTATTTAAATTAACAAAAATTAGACCTTCTTAGCTTTGTTTCCTTAGCAAGCCTTCTTGAACTTCAAGATTTTCCCTTTGTGCAAGAGCAAGCTCATGCTGATAACGTGTACTAAATTGAGTTGGAACTTGCTAGAAACTACAGAAGGAAAATAGGAGACTAAGAACTTCTACTACTACAAACTACTACTACAAAGGAGAAAAGAAAAATGAAAGAGTTGGAATGAGAAGTTCTTCATTCAACTTGGTGTGTTTTGAAATGAGGTTGGCACCCTTTATATAGGCCCTTTGATGATGATGATTATAAGTGTACTTTAGACAATGTGTACAAGTAACATATACACCCCATGTCATATAACACATTACAAGTAATTTGACAATACATTGAAGAGTTTGTGTACATTGGAAATGGTTACAAGTAACATGAGAATACATGGATAAGTAAGGGTACCATTAGTGAGAAATACAAGTTACATGACTACACAACATGTTGGTGTGCATGCATCGTCATCCATACTTAACAACAATTTCAACTTATTCTCTTGTAGTGATTTGTCATCTCCTTTGCATTTTGTAATTAATATGGCTACATTTTACTTATTTTATTGAATTATGGTTATATTTTACTTAATTAAGAATGTTTTGAGGGGATATTGATGATGTGTGTTATTGACAAGCGTTGATTAAATTTTGTGTATGTTTGCATCATATTATAGAGTTGCGAAGGACTCAGTTGTTTATTTACACTGTGCTTTTTTGGGGTCTCTTGTAGTTGTTGACATTGATTAATTAAAGGTGCTAGATTTGTTATTTTAGAATGATGAACCTTTTTTCTCTAACGGTAAAACATTGTCATGCTCAAACATAGTGAGAATAGGTTAAACCAAAAATTATTTAAAAGGAATATTTGCTATCTTTATGTCTTTTAAAGTAAGAGCTTTGTGTGTGTGTGCGCTTGCATGTGAAGTACATAGATGTTTATTAAGTATTCATAATTAAGGGGCGAAGAATGTTAATGTAACTTCGGTCGTACATGCAAGTTAGGCATGCATTTGTGTGCTTCTTTTCAATGTGCCTCAGGTTGCGTACGCTTACACAAGAACTAAGCGCCCAACTTGCATGTCCTACGCCGAGTTACACTAAATAATTTTCATATAATGGGCCGCCAATTTATAGTTTCTCCCCGAGCCCCTAAATGCTAAGAAACTATCCTTTTTAAGGGCTCTTGAGGTTTACAATTTCACTAATCAAATACACGCTCGAGATGAATGAGGTATCATCATTCTCTCATATACTTTTGTCAATATTGTTTATATAGTTCATGTCGTCAATAATCAAATACGTGAGTTTTGTGAACCATAAGCAAAAGCGATTTACCCTTTGAACAAATGCATGTTAAAATAATAATAGATTGAACATAATTAACATGTTGAACGATTGTCAATATACAATCAATACAATCCAACATAGACAATGTTGATAATGTTAACGAGAAAGACAATAATATTAACAATATCAACAACACATGGAAGTTCATCAATTATTTTGGTAAGCAACATTACATTTGCAAGAAAAAAGGAACCGGAACAAAATATGCCTACAAAAAAACTCACGAAGAAATCAAAGAACTCCTAAAATAACTGCCATAGTCATCAAAGCAATTGGCTTTCCAGGAAGCAATTTCCACGTCGCTTGGTTAGCATTGAACATGTTTGACTTCTATGCTCTAGTTTCCTACCCACAATCATGGATTTAACTAACTTGCTAACTACCACTAAAGTTGAAAACATTTGAACTTAATGGATTGCCCTTCTGTCCATTTTTTCGAATTTGTTTAATTCACTAGCTCTCAATTACAGCTTCGAATATTAAAAAAATATAAGTAACTCAAAATTTTATCAATCACACCAATGATAACTAATGTTTCATGCAGTGTACGCAACTCAAATACGTCTATTGAACAATGCTTAAATAAATTTGTATCAATAATATTGAAAGGCTTAACTCTTCCTTATCATATATTGAGGACTTCATTTACTACAAACATTCACTAAAATCATACACAAAATATCTTCATCAAGTTTTTACACTTGGACCACAAAATGACAAAAAAAAAAGCTTTAACCTCCATTTTTTTAGTTACTACAACTACTGGAAACGAAAACGGGCAAGAAAAATCTTCAATTTAATAAAACAAGGCTTTTAGGGCACTCTTTTTTGAGCCACACAATAAATGCAGTTGTAAAAGCTACTATTTACAACCCTTTTCCCAAATACCAATGATATATACAACCCCCATATTAAACCACGAATTAAAAACAAAAAAAAAACAAAAAACCTCGTTTCCTTCCACACCAAATAGCTTTAAAAATAAAAAAGGGCCAGCGCGGGTTTTTGTTTTTGTGTAGCAGGAATGGTTTCGAGAAGTTGGATTGTTTTCATTGTTGTTTCTTTGATAATGTAGGGGAAGAACTCTTGTCGAAGGTGAAGATTTAGAAGAACAAAGATTGTCAACTCAACTCATTTTGAAGGTTTCATCATTGGGGACAAATATTTTACTTACCCTTCTTGTTTAGGGCTCTAAATCTTCATCGCCACAACTCAAGTAAATTACCACGACAGGACTTCTTCCCCTCCATGGCATACAAGGGATAGCGCCATGACACATAGGGGACGGTGTCGAAACTCCAGGAGCTCAAAAACATATCATGAAGGACAGAATAACTCACAGCACTGTGGCTTTACACATACTCAGCCGAGGTAGTATGTGGCAACGCCAAACTCGCAGAAATTAGAAAGTGAATCTTTAATTCTGGTTAAATTGTAATTTTGGGTTTCATATTTTTATGAGGGGAATAAATAGGTATTAGGACATGGCAAACTCAGAGGACACAACTACATAGAAGGATATAAGTCTCCATAAGAGTAATATAGCATTGAGTTTAAGTATTAAGGAGTTTTTGTTGGAGAAACATTAAAGACTCCAAGCTTGTATTCAATATTTGTTTTCATTGATTAATTCAAGATAATAAATATATTCATCTCGGATTTGTAATGATTTCTATATTGAATTATGATGTGTGTGTTTCAATGATGTGCGAGTAGTTTATTTATGTTAGGGATCAATAGATCCTATTTTATAGATGTTATGCTTAGAAGAGGAACAAAAAGTGATAGTAAAAAGTGCAATGGTTAGAATTTTTATTGAATCTGAGTGTAATGCTTTAGACAGCTTGATCACGTGTCTAATGAACTTAGGTTTTTTGATATATCATGGCCATTGAAGCTTCTAATCCAAACATGATCGGTATGATCGAAAAATACACAACATCGAGAGATAGTTGTTGATTAGTGTGGCGCGGAATGTAAACTTGGTTGGTTATGAATCCAATGATTTGAGACTTAAAGCAATGTAGAACTTACATTAGTCACACTTAGAGGTGGACTTCTAGTTTGCACATTAGAATCTTCTCCATCAGGACAGTGGATTGAAGTGGATTTGAAGTGAATCTGTCTATTCCAATTAGGCATTGCACAAAACAATTGAGATGTAATCATGAATACAAAGCATAGTATTAAATTACCTCGAGGATGTTTTGAACTAAGTTATCCTTAATAGATGAAGTGCACTTAAATTTTAAGGTATTTGTCAGATTATTTTATATTAGTATAAAACCAATGAAATGTTAACCCCTTAGCAATAATTCATGTTAAGTAGGTAATATACACCTAGTGCATAAACCTTATCCTGAGAACGATATCCGTGATCAACATAAGTTGGTTGCACTATTCTACAAGCGAGTTGTTATACTTACGACACACACATGAACTTTAGATAATTGAAAAGAAAACTTAACTCAACTAAGTTACTTGTATTGGAGCTAAGACTCTTCATTTGAAGAGTTTTAATATAACTTCCATCTTACTTTCTTTCTATATATTTCTATTTTCTTCTTATATTCATTATTTTAGTTGTAAGTACCTGCTCCTTTTCCTATGGAAACCATTTTTTTTCTTTCTTTTTCAACCTTCAAGTTCTCTGCTCATTTTCTAGTAGAACTTGTAGGACTGTCTATTTTTTTTTTTTTTGAAACTATTATTAGCATTTGTCACTTTCACTCTATCAAGCATGTTTCCATGCCTATCTCTTCCTTTTTTGATAATAACTTTTTATCTATTTTGTACTTAAGTAAGATTGATACTTATTATAAAATTCCTTAGAGATCTAACTTTTACCTAAAGAAGTGTTCTGGTAATCTTCTTGCTTTTACTTCAAGTTCATGGTCTTCCTTGCCTCTAGGTTTCTAGTAATAAAACTATACCGTTGTTTGCAACAATTCTTATTTTCTTAAAAAATGATAACACTCTCTTAAGTTTCATATCAACGCGATAGTTGTATTCCTACTCATCCTCAATTAAAGGCATGAACTTTGCAAATGACTTACTCATTTCCTTACTATATTACTATATATAACCTAATCTATAATACTATACAAATTTAAATAATAAGTAAATCAAATAGATACACTGCCATTCTTTCCTTTTTAACATTTTCAAAAATAAAATTTTACAATCATAGCTGATGTGTTTATCCTTATTTCATCATTTGTTACCACTTCCCATAGTATTGATGCCCCCAAACTTAAACCAAAATTTGTTCTCAAGGTTTAAAAATAAGCCTAAAACATAAAAACACTAACACACAAACATATATAATATAATTTGATATCTAAACATAAAAATGTATAAAAACAAATTTTAAACAACTACAAAAGTGAAAATCACTATAAATGTATTGCTATTCTCCCTAAAGTTTATATAAATCCTATGACTCAGACTTTAGGATTATGTATCATCATCAACATCATCATAATCAGTTCCAGCGAAAAATGGTGTCAAAGGTTGCTCAACCCTTCTACTCTATACTACGTCAAGATCAAACATGTAGTTCGGTGCTACTGGAAAATCAATATACCTGTCGTTAGGTCTCAATTCTAATGATCGGTAAAATGCATGAACTTATATTGTCCATTCAGTGGGTACTGCTCAGATCTCAACAAGGCTTCATGATACAGAGCCCTATCCTCTATGTATTGTTTCCTTATCTCAGTAATCCATATCTTATGCTATCGTAGAGTCAAGTCCTCAAGTGGTGGTACCAGTACCTGTAATTGTTAAAGTGGTGTAAAAACATCAGGACCATCCAAGTCATGCACTTCTATTAGTGGGTCAAGAAACTCGTAGCCTTAAGCAAATCCCTGAGGTGATCCTCCTCATCTCCATATATTTCATTCTACAAATTTTGAGCCAACTTCGCTGCTTCTGTTGATGTTGTTGCTTGTTCCGCTTATTCTTTAGCTAATAACTCAGCCTCAATTCGGTCCCGCTCAACTATCTATCTCATTCTCAAAGTCTTCATATCCTATTGGTGATTTTAGAGATTTCATAAACACTACATCTATTGTTGCTTAGGCCTTTACATCAAATTTCTCATCCTTAATTAATTTCACTCCAGCCTTCAAGCAAATTTGGGTTATTATGATTTTAAATAACAACTTACTTTCTCTCACAGTCATGATGGACTCCCTTAATTTCTTATAAATGATCTCCTCAATGTTGATCCTCCCATTCTTTATAACTTAATACAAACAAGCTGCCTTTGGCTTGTTAATCTCGCCTAACTGAGTAGTTGGGTATAACGAAGCCACCAGAAAATGTTTTCATATTATAAAAACTTTCTTCACTTTCCCCTTCTTAATGTGCTTCGACACATTTTCAGCTTCCATTATCCATCCTTGTTGTCCTCGAACAACTATTGTTTTCCCAATGATTCTAAAAAATATAGGTTATAGGGTCTCTCATATAAATCATTTGGAAAGTATGTGGTTCTCTATTCATACTTAAATATTCTAACCTAAAGATGTCATTTATTTAATGCTCATTAAATGGTACCATCACTCTTTCACCTTCACTGGATCTCAATTTTTTTTTAAACTTCGCATTAGCATTGAACTCGTAAAGTGTTTCACGCACTCCATAAACTTTGTTCTCCTTATTATCTTGCTTCAAATGTTCCCAAGCCCATTGCCTAATGTAGTTATTGACTCTTTTATCATACTTTACCGGTAGGTTTGTTTCTTTGTCACAAATGAATTCCTTATTTTAAATGACCCCATCATACCTCTCCTTGCCCTCTTTACTAGTGCATAACTTAGACTTAAAAGGCCTACAGGGATCATCATTTGGATTTCTCAAGGATGATACCTCATTATCACTTGCCCTAGGTTTACTAACTTGACTTGTTTGGTTCCTTCTTCTTGCCATTACCTCAATAAAACTCACAAAACACAACAATTCGACACGGGTCTCAAAATTAACTAAAATAAAAATTATCATTCACAAGGGTCATTTACATGCCAAATTAATTCAAAAGACATATACTAATCCACCATAAGCCACATTGATGCTTTAAATCGACACAACTTTAAATTCCTACCCAAAAACTTAATTTCCAAAATTCATGTAATTTCATCTATAATGTCAAAAATTCAAAGCATAACTAATTAAATTATAAATTTACTTCAATGTCTGACTACGTTTTGGTGTAGATTGCTTCTCTAAGCCTCTATCAAATGATAAGTTACTGTTTAGACTAATATATAGGACTAGTTTAGTATATACTTGATATAAATATTTTTGAATGAGCTTCGATCAATGGTATTTATTTGTTTTCAGGCATACAAGGTATAAAGGAGAGAAAAGAGTAATTTCATGATAAAATAAGGATAAAATGAATAAAACAATATCTGAGATCGTGGCTAATATGCTTGAAGCTATGGAAAGAGTGTACACAGTATGAGCAAGGTATGGAAAAGGCGTGAGGAGAAGGAAAGTGGGACAGTAGTGTTGGCACCATGGCAACACTGTGGGTGCATAGAAACAATGCTGGGGTGGACTACACAGGGTGTCGAGCTCCTTCTGAAGGGAAAATGCACATAAAAATGGATAAGGTGTGGTGCCGCCGTGGCTATACACAAATAGCTTTGGATCACTTTTGGACAGCGTCAGGACATAGAAAATAAAATGTTTCGAGCTCTAGTTCATTTTGAATTGCTGATTAAGGTTTCAAATTGTATTCTAAACTATTTTAGGGGTATAAATAGATATTTGAACATGGTAAACACACCCAATATAAAAAATTAACACACATTACCACAAATTATCATAAAGTAGCATAGTTATATATTGTTCTTTAGTACTAAGAAGAGTTTTGGAGGATACGACATTGAAGAATCTGAGTGTAGTTATTCGGCATTGTTTTTTTAATTCTATATTTGATTTCAATGAACACCAAGATGTGTATGTTTATTTCAATGATGTATGAGTAGTTCATTAATCTTAAAGATCTATAGATCTTAGGGTATGAATATTATGTTAAAGTAGTTATGAATGGATTATAAAGATAAAAATGCAATGGCTAGAATTCGTATTAATTCTATATGTAATGCTACCAACATCTTGATAGCGTATTTGTTAATTAAGGGTTATAGAAGTTGCCATGGCCATTGGAGTTTTTGAGCTGGATATGGACGATACAACCGTAAAATATAAAACATCGATAGATAGTTATTAATTAGGGAGGCACGGATAATAAACTTTAGTGGTTATGAATCAAAAGATTTGGAACTTAAAGCAATGAGGAACTTACCTCATTTACACCTATTGGTAGAGTTATAGTTTACTCATTAGAATCTTTTCTGTTACGATAGTGGGTTGAAGTGGATTTGAAGCAAAACTGTCTATTCCAATTAAGCATTGCACACAGATAATGAAAATGAAGGAAATAAGTTGAAAACCATAATTATTCATTATCTAGGTGAAGTTGTTAACAAAGATCTTCTTAATATAAGAGTACAAGTATTTACATTATTTTGTTAGAATATAATAGTTTAGTTAAAATAATTTATAAAGGGATTTTCTTAGCAATAGAGTAAATTTTATTAAGTAAATTGAATGCAATACACCTTTCCCTGAGGATTATATCTGTGATCATCATTAGGTAACCGCACACTAATTTACTTAGTGTCACAAATTGTTAAGTTTTAGTTTAACTAATTTTCTTTAAAAAAAAACTTTAAGTTTTAAGATAGAGACTCTACACTAGATCTTTTGTTTTAATTTTTGTTTTTTTTCAGGGAGAATAAGTGCATGCGTAGTAAAGGAGAGAAATACTTAGTGCCTTACGATCTTGAAATGGATAAAACCAACAGTGGAAAGAAGAATAAAGTAATTAAGAGGGCGGAGGATCAAGCGAGAAACCAACCACAGGACCAAAGGAATAACCAATTAGTTATTCATGTGAAAAAGACAAATCTTGGTTCAAGAGACATTTCGCATTCTCATTGGGTGGAAAAGCCGAATCCTGGTTCCAAGGACCGAACGCAGGGATTATAACTACATGGGTGGAAGTCAATAAAAGATTTCTAGAAAAGTTCTTTCTCCTATTGAAGGTAAGTGAAAGGAAATAGGAAATCAACCAATAAAAGCAGGAGGATACTGAATCTCTTGGCAAGGCTTGGGAAAGATTCAAGGAGATGCTGAGGAGATATCCAAGATATGGATACGTCAAATGGGCACAACTACAAATTTTCTACTATGGAATGAATCACAGTACCATAACATTATTGGATGTCTTAGCAGGTGGTTCTCTACTAACTAAGGATAAGGATGGAGCATTAGATCTTCTAGATCATATGTCTCAAAACTTACAACAATTACACGTTCCATAATGACAAAACCAGCAACCATATAAGAGATTGATTTATAAGCTGCATTTATGGCACAACTATCCAACCTGAGCAATTAGATGGCGAAGCTACAAATAGGACAACAAAGTGAACAAGTGCAAGCCATACAACAACCACTTAATTACCAAGCCATTGTTGTTAATCAAATGGACATGCATTAAAGAATGGAGATTGAAGATGTCAACTTCATGAACAAGAAGAACAATAAGACTTCAGGTAGGCTCCTTAGAGGTTTTCGCAAGGATTCGATAACCCGAACTTCTCATATGGATCTCCCTATAAGGCACTAAAGTTACCTCCAGGTTTAATTCAACAAGTCCAATAAGGGAAGCTGGGCCCGAGCGAAAAAATGACTTCACTGAAGTCAATCAAGAAATTCTTGCACGCCATGGACATAAACAATTGGGAACACCATGAAAATCATGAGAAATAGATGAAAAATGTGAAGTAAGCTTTAAAAAGGATGGACAATGAAAGATCACAATCCATCAAGAACCTAGAGAGACAGATTGGTCAGCTAGCCATTGCTTTGAATTTAATAGGAGAATTTTCTATTATGATAGGTATGACAAATATTCTTGGATTACAACAATTCTCACGCATTTTCTTTTTTAATAAGGATGACAACTTTGGCCTTAAGTTTTCTTCAGATTCTTATAAAAATTTGTCTTTACACTCAGTGAATTCTTCAATAACTTCATCGTAATTTGATAATTACGTGTTTGATTTCATTAAAGGTTCATTGATTACTATTTTCTTAAATGATTTAGAAATATTTTATTTACTTTCTTCCTTCCTTGCATTTGCTAATCATTATAGAATGGTAGGAATAAAATGCATATTTTCATTCAATTCATATGTATCATTATCTAATTTATCTCGGTTAACTAATTTAGGATTTTGTAAAGATTTTTCATAAGCTTCAACTCTAGTTAAATACCATGGGTATAGCCTTTTAAGAAAAGGTGTATGTTTCAATTATTTAGCCATCCATTTTTAAATGGGAACTACTTTGGTCATTATCCCTTCTGTTTCTTGTTCTATCATTTTATGTATTCTATTTCTTCTTTTACCTTTTTATATTTTTATTTCTTGCTTATATTTTTTTCATTATCACAAAATAAAGTGTTAACTTGTGCTTGATTTGTAAGATTTGTATTTTAAGTAGATCTTTTAGTTTGATTAATTAACTTATTAATTTATAAATTTATATAGTTTAATTGATTTTTGAACTCGTTAATAAGCATATCATTTTTAGTTTGATTTAGAGAAATTTGTGTTATGACTTTACGACTGTGGGTCATAAAGTTGTGTAGTATTTGTCTTATATTTTGATGCTTAGGTTGACTAATTTATTGAGGTTGTTGAATTGGTGTAGATTGTATTTGTACTCTTGTTTTATAGGTGATATAATTTTGATTTTATGTACCATAGCTCAGATTTGAATGTGGTTTTCCATTGTAGTAACTAATTTTATTATATTGATTTCTGGAATGACCAGAAAATTGGTTTATAACTGCATTGATTCCATATCTTAGTTCAAATTGATGAGGATAGGTAGAGCAGTAATGATTCCATATATTTGTTTAAATCCAGGAAATCCCTTGGGTTATGCAATGCAAATTGATTCATAAGCAAGGATATTTTGATTGGCTTTCCAAAAAGTAAGTTCTCTATAATCATCATTGTTATCAACATTAACAAGGTTATTATTGGCTTCCATTATAGTAACGTGGTGTTCCCTACGTTGTTGTCTTAAATTACAATTGGAGGTCCTGTCTACCTAAAGATCAAACAAATGTAAAGATTATTTGGAATTATAACGATGAAATGGATAGACCATACAATGTCCAAAATGTTGGGAAATGTGCACTAGGCTAATTCCATGCACATTGTTTATCTATTATAAGATTATGCATGTTTCTTTTATAATCATATCCATGAATAGTCATAGTATTATTCTAAACGTTCATAGTCAGTTATTATTGTGGGAACAATAATAAATAAAGACTAGCTTGAGTCTTGATTGATAATCAAGTGATGATTATGTGTATATGGATACGAATCAAGATCCTAGAAATCTGTTAGGAACAAATGTCGGACCGACCCACAGTGAGAACGCTACATGGTCAATGTCATAAGTGTTTGTCATGGTAGTTATATCAGTTAGTCCCTAGACTTGAGATCACTAGAGACTCTAACATTAGGAACATAATTATTTGACACAATTAAACGTAATCTTTAATTGGATGACTATTAAATTTGTGATTGGTCACTGCTCGACGTGGATGTTGTGTGACCAAAATGGAATATGTCCCTCTCTTTGGGAAGAGATATCTATTGAGCCCTTTGATATGTTAGACTTATAAATGGCCATGTCTAGTGAATTGATTGGATCAATGTCACTTGGCAATTTCATTCTACATGGAGATCGATACTAGTAGATTGAACTATAAGGGTGACATTCCATGTCTTATGTTTAATCAAAAGATATCGGGTGACAAAGAGATATGATAAACACTATCTATTATGTTGTATCGATTTATAAATCTTTGTGCAGTTTGGGTAGTCATAATTTCTTACTAGAGGCTACTTATGATTTGTGTTCTGAAAAGGTTTTGGTTCAATGCCAATGTTGTATGAACTTATTGGGTTGCACACAAGAACGGACTAGCGTGATTTAATATTTTGTAGGTTGATTAATTTTATTCGATAAAATTCATTTTGAAAATTCTCATTAAGTGTCCTAGTTTGACTAGGATTCAAAATTCTCCTACAAATCGACCTACTGTATTATAAATAAGCCATTAGGGTTATAGTTGTTGTAGAGATTTTTCTAGAGAGTTTTTGTGGGAATGTTTGCAATAAAGTTTTTTGGTGCTAGCACTCCGGATCGTGATCATCCATTTGCGTGTGGATTTCTGATAAAGGACGTTCGTATCTGGTAGTGTCTTGAAGGAATCGATCAACACCAAACAAGGTAGTCATGATGTTGTTCTTGTTAAGATTTGATTTTTCTCTCTTTCTACATCTGTTTAATGGAATTGATATGATCATGGTTTGGAGATATTCGAAAAAGTTTTGAAAATTTCCACTTCACTTGACCCCCAAAACCTAACATAAAGCTCTTAAGAAACTATGTAAAAATATCCGGCAATGGCACGAAAAATTGACACGTGTAGAGCGTGTAAAATAAGTTTCCCATATAACCTTATTATTTAAAGTAGTGATAAGTGGAGTCGTCACCATAAGGCTTTAACAAACTTGTTTAGGAAAACGTCTTTCAATAATTTTCTTTATTATCTTACTTTCGTTTAGTTAATTTAATTAAAACGGGAATTAAAACTCACTAACTCAAACTATAAAACTATAAAAATCAATTAACATAATTCAAATTCGCTAATATTCAAATCAATTCAATTCAATAATAAATAAATATTTAAACAAACATCTAGAACTATGAAACAATAATCTGTTTTGCATCTAAACATATTACTTAAATCATATTCATGAGCATACTTTAATCTCTTTACAAAGTATTTTAGATCATTAAACTCTAATTACAAGTAAGTAGACAACTCTTATCAGGCTATCAATTCTCCTTATATCGATGGAAAAGCTCCGTTCCAATTTTATTTAATTAGCTATTTGAAAACTCAAAGGAATTATATTTAGGCAATAAAAGTACATTATGTTCCATGAAAACTTTGAACTACTAAATCTAATAACTTCCGAAAGGCACTTCCATATTAAATTTAGATCTCAATTCACCTTGGACTTCTAAATGGTAATAGACCTAATAAATAATCTTAGTTACTACTTTAAACTAGAAAATAAATTAAAATATCAGAATACACATTTTAGACAATACATGCAATACAATGTTTCATGATTACAATCCGCAAATAATAATCAATTATATCAGTGAAATAAAGAAAATGATTGGTTTGAAGCACTAGGTACAAAATCATCTCATCATGATTGCATCACAAAACATATTATGTTCATGTTTAGACTTTGTTTAGATTAATAAAATACTTAATCATTTTCATAATAAACATCGCAATAAATTAAATAAAAGACATAGATAAATACCTATAAGTAAATACTTTGAATCTTCAAATCGTCAAAAAGCGATTAAAAATAAGTAAAAAAAAACAACAAATAACTATGGCTCCAAGAGTAATAAAATATTGTTCTAAGTACTCAAGGGCCATTGATTTCATAGCTCTTATAGTATTTTTGGTAGTTCATATCTCAAACCAACTCAAACTGTTCGTGGTTATCTAAAATTCTTGAAATTGAATCTAGCGATTCCTGACCGATTCCACTTAATATTCAAATCGCTGGTTAAATCCTTGGAAAACTGGTTATTTTCTCTATCGATTTGTCTAGCAAATCACGTACAAATCCAAAATCACTACCAAATCACCAATAGTTAATTTTAGTTTATCCTTGACTTGTTGATGATTCATTGTGCAATACTTCCACATGGTCAAATCCATCATTTCTTCCCTTTTTACTCCATTTCTTCACATATTAAAATTATTACCTGAAATAAGAAAAACAAGAGAAAACAAAGTGTAATATAGCCTTTTACATCTAAAACCACCCTAAAATATACTATAAAGTACTGTCTAATTATTGACTTATCATATATCTAATATGTTTTGGATTTAAATTTAAAATAGGTATTTTTATATGGGTAGTTTTTTTAACCTATAGTTTATGTTTTAGTTGGTTTGTAGGACTTCTACTTTCATTCCAGAACTTGATTAAACATTGAAGGCTTCTTTTTATCAACCTATTGCCTTAGTTATCTTGTAGAATGTCTTCGCACATTAAAGCTTACTAGATCATCACTCGACTTTTTAGGTCATCTTGAGGGGATTGGCGATGGTTTTAGCCGGACGGCTTTGAAATGTGAAATTTAGGTCGTCACATGTGATCAAGATTATTATATCATTATGTTCACAATCAAACATAAATCTTAGGTCATGCACACCACTATAAATCTTAACAAACATGCATAGTTATTAAACCATTTGATCTACTGATCCCCATGATAAAGTAAACTACTAAATATCAATGAATTCAAACCTATAATTATTGTGCTTATAATTGAAGTCAAAAGCAATACCTTGTATTTAATGAAAGAATGCAAACATAATTACAAAAGTGAAGTCTTCAATGTATTAACCTCTTTAAATTCTTTCAAAAACTCTGAAAAACAAAACTTTAACTCTCTTGCATGAATTAACGACTTTTGTTAACCTAAAAGTAACTTAAAGTATTTATATCAATCTTAAATTACAATCCTAATCAAATTCGAAGTCCAAAACTTTCTAAGTTTTTTTTTTTTTTTCGAGGAGTCTCACGGTGTCCAATAGTGTACCCTATGAGTCACGAGTTACAAGAGCTTCACACTTTCTATTTTCTTCTCAATTACAGGAGCTGACGTGGTATGTTAATTATATTGAAATCGTACTTTGTATCTCACGGCGCCATCTGATAGTGAATGTTTGTGTCTCACGTTGTTGGCTTCAATCTTGATGTTGTCTCTTTTGTACACACGACGTCATATGGTTGATCTTTTATAGCCGCTTAAACTATGATGAAAGTGTCCACTCATTTTTGCTCGATCCCCAGTATGGTAATCCAAAAAATAGTAGAAACTCCATATGGTTGATCTTTTATAGCTGCTTAAAACTATGATGACTAATCAACCAATTTTTGGTAAACAGGTTCCACTATTTTTACTTCCACTTAACTCTTGTACCTAGGGACTGAGACTCAATCCTTATATTGCCAATTTGTAAGCTGTTTTGTCTCACTCATATAACTATCTAGTTTAGTTCATTGGAATGATGATGAATAAAAAATAAAGATGTTTATTCACTACTTTCAACTTTCAACTTAAAGAAAATCAAAAGATAGGTAAAAAAAAGTGTATGTCCCTACGAATCGCGCGTAGAGATATTGATAACATACATAGAGTTAATGGTATTTCATAACTAATCGATTGAGAAGTAGCTCGGAGACCAACAAAAAAGAAATATTTATTATTCGATCCATATCCTGACATAAGAAGCCTAATAGGAGCAATACTCGAAATGGCAATCCATAAAAAAACCACAATACTGAGATCGTCTAAAACAAAGCGATAGCCAGAACGAAATACTTAATAACTTATGAAAATGGATATGATGGCTATTGATGGTTCGATACTAAATAAACGAATATCCTCTCTAGATGGGAGAAGATCCTATTTGAAAAGTAGTTTTGTCCCGTCTGCTAGAGCTTGAAGAATTCTTAAAGGGCCGGCGTATTCGGGTCCAATACATTGTTGTACCCCTGCGGGTATTTTCCTTTCTAACCACATAATTACTAGTACCCCTATTATGATTCCCGGTGCGGGAGTAAAAATAGGGACGAGCAACCATATGAGCCCATAAACCTCTTTTTACGATTTTCGATTTGAAAAAAGAATTGATTGCTCGTACTTCAGTCATATCTATTATCATTTCAACGATCAACTTCTCCTATAATAATATCTATACTACCTAGTATCATCATAATATCAGCCAATTTCATTCTTTCAACTAACTGAGGAAGAATTTGCAAATTGATAAAACCTGGCGGGTGAATTTACCATCTCCAGGGAAAAACGCTCTGATCTCCGATCAGAAAAAATTCCCAATTCCCCTTTTAGAGCTTTCACTCTCACTTAAAGTTCTTGTTTCGACAATTGAAAAGTAGGTGAAGGATTTTTACTAATGAATCAATATTCAAAATTATTCCAATTGGAATCCCTTGCTCTATACAAACGGCAGACTTCTAAATTTTCATAAGGCCCCCCCCCCAGAAATTCTTTCCAGGGCTTGTTGAATTATTTTTATGGATTTTGCCATTTCACTGATTTGGACTAAATAACAAAGTAATGAATCTCCCTCTTTTCGCCATTGTACTTCCCAATCAAATTCGTCGTAACACTCATAATTATCAACTTTATGAAGATCCCATTAAATCCCAGAAGCTTGTTACATTGGTCCTGACAAACCCCAATTTATTGCTTCCTCCCTTCCAATATCGTCTACCCCTTCAACCCATTCGAGAAAAATAGGATTGCACGTAATAAGCTTCTGATATTCAGTAACCTCTGTTAAAAAAATAATCACAGAAATCGAAACATTATTTATCCAGCTATAGGGTAGATCGGCAGCGACTCATCCGATACGAAAATAATTATGCATCATTTGCGTACCCATAGCAGCTTTGAATAGATCATATATTACTTCTCTCACTCTCTGAAAATATAGAAAAAGGGAGTCTGCGCACCAATATCCGCCATAAAGGGGCCAAGTCATAATAAATGAGAAGCTGTACGACTCAGTTCCAGCATAATTACTCTAATATAACTACCTTTTTTCAGTAATTGAATATTTCCTAACTGTTCCAGTCCATTTACCTTTATTGCTTCTATAAACATAGTAGCTAAATAATCCCAACGTGTTACATAAGGCAGATATTGTATAATTGTTTGATTTTCTGCAATTTTTTCCATTCCTTGGTGTAAATAACCTAATATGGGTTTGCTGTCAATAACATCTTCACCATCTAGAGTAATGATGAGTCAAAGAACACCATGCATCGATGGGTGATGTGGACCCATATTGACTCTCATGAGGTCTTTTCTTGTAGCAGGTACAAGCATATTTTTCCCCGATTCATTATTCCAAGAATTGCTGAAAACTACATGAAGTTCATGCACATTTAGTTCAAATCGAATAAATCAAATAATTCAAAAAAATCAATATTCCAATTAGTTTAAAGAGTTTTGGGGTATCGAATATCCAACTGACCCTTTATTTTTTATAACGTACTTTATTTCTCTTTGACAAATATGCCGATAGCCGTTGACGTTTTCCCAAAATTTTCCGTAGACCTCTTTGAGATTAATAGTATTTTTTGTGCAATTCCAAATGTGAAGCAAGTCTCTGTATTTAATACTTGAAATTTAACAAAACCCTTATTTTCTTTCTTTTCTTCTTGCAAAATAACTGAGATGAATGATTTTTTTACTATCATAACCAGTGTTTCTCTCATTTTTCCATTTTTTGAAAGATATGGGATTTTACGGATCAGTAATAATAATAAGAGAATGTCGTCCCTTTTTCTTTGGTATACTCAAAAAAATAGATTTCATCATATACTTAGACTTACTACTTTTGCTTTATACTTATTGTTATAGCTTGCTTTTATTAAATTGAATTAATCCATAATAAATCTCATTTGCAATTGGTTTTTGATATGGATAGAAAAGTATAGCACATTCTGCACCTACTACAAAAGAAATTTTTTTGACTTAAACAGATTCTCATCAAGTAATTTCTAGATCTATTAATTGATATGATAGGTCGTTGAATTCGTATCGTGTATCAGAATGTAATATAACGAATCCAATCAAATAAATGCATGTGTACGTCTGTTTCCTCTTAGATACCATATTGGATCGGACGCGTGATCGATGTGAAATATACCATCAATGAAATTTCAATTGTGGATACATATGTATCCTTGACAGACTGAAATGACTACCGTTATTGGTATCTAACCAATAGCGATTCATATTAGCTAAATCTTCTAATCGATAATTTGGCCTAGCAAAAAATTTGAACTTATAGGATATATTATCTATATCAAGATGCTTGCTTTCATCTAAAAATGGAACACGATTACCTTCATTGTTCCCTGTGAGAAACACTAGATTCTTAACCACAACATTCACTTTCTCCAAATTGAAACAAATTCGAATTCTGAATTCTCTACGATGTCTAGGGATAAAATATTTTTAGAAACAAGCAAATCATAATAATTTTCATTTTGATTTCCAATCACCCTTTCATGTCGTGAAATGGACTCATCAAGACCATTCTTATAAACATTTCTTTTTTCTCAGCATTTTCTATTAGTTTGAGTTTGGTGCTTACTCTTATGCACTAATGAAATAGCGATAGCTTGATACATAATAAATTGTCCATCCCATTTTATAGAAAGACGAACTAGTTCAATAATCAAAATTCCTTTTATTATAAGGTTTTTCAGAGTTAGATCTTTCTGAATCAATATTACGTCCATGCTCATTTCTTCTCTTTGAATAGAGTATATAGCACTTTCCTTTAGATTTATCAATCTAAGTTGGAGACAATATACTTTATTATTATTGATTATTCTTGAATTCAAAGGATCATCCCACCTTAATTAAAAAGTAAATATCTTTTCAGAAATAAATCTAGTTCTACTGTCGTGTTTCTCTCATATTTTTTTTTCTTTCTACTATCTGATCCCTCATAATTTTCTTTAACATCTTTTTGTTGGTTTGATATATCTGATGCAAGATTCCCTTAATTTTGTGCGTCTGATCCTCGATCTACTTGGCCTTGGACTGATTGTTGTTTTTCTTTTTTGATTTTTATCCTCTACCTTTAGTTCAAGAGATTTTTTTTATTCGATGAGGTAGGAAGATCTTTTTTTTTGTTCCGTTGCTATTTTTTTCACTAACATTTTTGTTTCCATTAAAATTCAAAAGAAGTAAATTGATTGGTACGATCCACGATGGAATTTTATATGTATTATAAAGTAACACAAACTCTAGGGAAAACAAAGTTGGAGACTTGATATGTGGAAATTGAATTTTTTTCATTCATTCCCATCCAGTCAAAAGGGTTTTGTCTGTGATTGGACGAATTTATTTTTTTATGACTCGCGAGATAAATACGACCTTTCTTATCCATATTCTAAATTATTTGATAATAATTAGTCCCACTGTGAGTATTTTGATTAATGGTGGTTCCAATATCTTTATTGTTCTAACCCTCAGAAACGCTTTTTTTCTAATACAAAAATGAAGAAGTCTCCAATCAACAAATTTTTTATCTGTATTTTTATCCGTCCCAATAATTGAATCTTCCCTTAGATAATCACTAAGAACTATAGCCCCTGGCACATAAAAAGTTCAAGATTATATGTGTTATAATTATGCGGAATCTCAGACTTCATTTCCTTGTAATGGTGATCCATAAAAATATGAGTCCTTATTATCAGCATAATTCATATATTTATGTGATTAAAGATCATATCTATAGTTTCTTTTGAATTTTACTTTTTCACTCGGTAATGAATCTACTACATAATTATTTTTTTTTTAGTAATTCTGGTAATTGATTAATTGGTCATTTTCGTATGAATCAAAACGGACTAAGTCTTTATTTTGAACCTGACAACTTTGATTGACCTATTTCGCCATTTTTGTAGTTAATCTAAACCATATAGTTTGAGATAAATCATGTTGATAGTGATAATGACCTCTTAACCAGCCTTTCCAATCATTCATTCCAAACTTTTGAAGTTTTTTATGCTTTAATCTGAAATGAAATATTTTTTGTGTTTTCAAACAATCCCTTATTATAGACTTAAGAAAAAGGGATGTTCCTTGATATTGAAGTACGGATTTCAAGTGATACTTGTTAATAACTTGGGTTTGTGATTATTTGCAAAATACATATGCCTGTGACAATAAGGATAGATCATAAAGAGTTAGTGAATTCTTCTTACTAATATTAAAAAGCGGCTTTTTGATAATCGAAATATAATGAATTATATTTAGATTTGTTTCCTCAATTCCTTCTTGACTTTTTTTATCATTGTAATTGTATTTATCAATAATTTTTTTATTCAAGGAAAGGTTGTACATTGCTTCTTTTAATATTTAGTATGAATAAAAGGGTATCCGTGTAAGTTTTTTGAATGACGATAAAAATTGCATAAAATAGTGCCATTTACGTATGACTCGGGTGCTTTTTCCTTTTAATATCTGCCAAATATTTTTTGGTTACTCGACTTTTATATTATCAAAATTTTTCTTGTTAGGACTAATGTTTATGTCTAGAGTTAGAAAGAATTTTTTCCTGTCTTTTTTTATTATTTCGATTTGATTTCTAATCGTAATTGTCCTATCGGACAGATTGGTTGTTTTTTTATCGGTCAATAAAGAATTTGTCAAATCCCCGGATCTAATTTGAATGTAAGATTCATGAGTACTCAGATTCCTTATTATTATCCCATTATTTTCATTTTGGCCCAATAAATATACTTCTCTCAATACAAATACTAGAATTTGATTTCTTTTTGCAAGGTCTTTCATTATATTTTTTAGAAATTGAATCGTTTAGATAACCCATCTTGTTTTTTCTTTTGAGACCTTTAAAAACCATTTAACTCTTTCTTTTAGAATTTTTAGAGCTATAAAACATTTCCTTTTCACCTTTCTAAGTTTTTCTCAAATTTTTTAAAAATGGGTTCAAAAAGGAAGGCTGTTTTCGGGGAGAACCAAAAGGCTGATTAGTTTCCATTCCCCAAATTGTTAAAAAAAATTTGCTTTTTTCCTTTTTTTATTATTTCTCTATGCTGGGATCGTAACTTAGATTTGGGCAAAGGTTTTAGGAGGAAAGGAAATTGGATCTTTATCTGAATACCGTCGATTAACCAATTTTTTTAAATTTTTTTTATGATAATTGAACACCATTATAAGTGCATTTAACATGCATTTCCCTATTCCACACTTTTAAATCTTCGTACCACTCGGGGAATCAAAATAAGAACATACGACAAAGATTTTTGGCTATTATCAATGAAGGTAATACTATATATTTTCTCTTGCCTCTTCCTCTTCAAAATCTGAAGTTTCGAATTCTACACATTTCCCTGTAAAATTCCTAAAAAGGGAATTCACCATTCTTGAGATATCAAAAGCAAAAAAAGGTTTTTTTTCTATTATGTCTAAAAATGGGGTGAATGTACATTTGATTGAAACAGTTCCCAAGTAACTATTTTACGTCTTTAACGCATAGATCCTTTGATTAAATCGCCATGAAAATTGGATTGTTGTGAATCGTGTATCAAAGCTACTTTTGTTGCTGGATTACGATTACTAGTATTTTAATGAACAATATTAGAATTTGAATTCCGCTTGTTATCAGTAAACATTACTACATGTTTGGCTTTTCGTGAACGAATACCGCGATCCTCCATTGACTCTTTTTCATTTTCCATCTCTTGTTCTTTCAAATCGTCTGTCAATTTGTAAGCCCATCAAGGAACCTTTTTACTGATTTCTTTTAGTCCAATAGATTTTTTTCTAGTTGTTTGATCATTTAAATCTGTTGTAACTGTAGTAAATAAATATTTCGCTTTATTCTCTGAATCCAAAAATTTTCCCTATTCTTAAAATAAAAATAAAGAAGGGTCTTTCAATTTGGGAGGTGATTCTCTGGCAATTTCTTTTATTGAGGTCAAAGGTTTTTCAATGTTTGTCAATTCAAATTCTGGGTAATCCGTAGTAAAGATATAATGAAACTTATTTCTCCCAATTTTTTCTATAAAATCTCTACCGAGATGATAAAATCATCATTTATGCTTGAGCGTGGATGTAATTCTTTAATTTTTCTATGATAGGATCCGTTCAAAAAAGGTTCAAATATTTTAGGTAAGCATTTTTGTTCAGTCTCATCATCGCACAATGTAGTTCTTTTTTTTTAGTACATCAAGAACAAGAAACCCTCTGTCTAGAGCTTCGTTTCGATTGAGATATTCATTGCTCAGGTTGTCTTTTTTTATTCATTAGTATAAACCAAACGATTATAAAGCTCTTCCAAAACGAGTTTTTCTGGCGCGTACAAAAACATCTTTCTTTGTATCGTTTCCAAAAAAGTTGACAAGTTTGGAGGATATGTAAAAGATATTATTTGTTTTCCATCACTTTGGCATGTATTAAGAAAATATTTTGAGATTTCATTTCTTACAGCATTTTCAAATCGAGCATTTATTATATATCACAATGGGTGATTCCATCGTTTAAAGTCGAAAAGAAGATTCACAGGAGGTTTTTAAAACCAGAACAGGTCTTTTTTGTTTATCTTTAAGTATTTCGAACTTCGAATTTTTTTATACGAATTAAGATAAGTTGTAGAAACTAGGCTATTTTTATAGGACGAATTTTTAAAGTGAAGAGGGATTTCATCCATTTTATTTTCCTTTCTATTTACTTGTATCTCTTATGTTTCATCTATTTTATTCACCTTTTCTTCCGAATAAAAGGAAAAGGAAGTGTCTTCTTGAGTGGATCATTTTTGTTCCTGTTAAATACCCTTTATTTCGAAAGTTTTTTCTATATATACAGTTTCTTCTTCTTTTTTTCAGTTTTTTAGTTAAAATAGGCGACGACATTCTTCCTAAATAGTAGACACATGTGATAAATAAGAGAATACGAAAAATTTGACCTACATTATTTTTCAAGTCTGACACGAAGTATTTATTTGATGAAATATAAGGATTTTGTCTCATCCAGAAGAACGCCAACTCAACCCATTTCATTAAAAAAGTGTGACCGATTAACCAACCAACAAAACTATTTGTTACAAATAACATCTTATTGTTGCATTGAAACATAGAAATGTTGACTAATCTGGCTAATGTTGAGCTGGTTGAATAATTTAAAAATAAGATTATTTAGGAATACACATTGAATGCTGAGATTTCGCATTGAATTTCTTGATCCAAAATAAAAAATTGTAGTTGTTCCAAAAGAAATGCAACAGAAGATATAGTAGAGCTAGGAAAGTTATTTTATGAGGTCTACTCAATGCTAGATACAGAGGCGCATAATATATTGATATGAACATAAGAAGTTATCCAGTAATAAAACCACTCATTGCTGATACCTCCCTTTCCGTTCCTTCTTCCATAAGTCGAGCTCAAAGAAAGAAGAGATAAGAGGGTCCTATGGAGAAAGTAGTCGTAAATCCATAGTAGAACCCAACCACAACTACAGAATTAATTATCTTCATACATAATGGATTCCCTAGTAGAAAAGATTTCAAAATCATCATAAACCTCCCTTTTATCTTTTCTATTGCAATTTCTCGATTATTATATGATGATTTCTTAACTTTCCATATAGATATATATAAATAAAAACAGAAAGGCTAAAAACGACATCTCTTATGTCAATGACACCAAAAGGATATTAAATGAATGGAATTGGGATATGGAAGGAATATAAAGAAATAGAGCCACTTTGAGGTTCCATATGAAATGAGGCATGGAACGGAGCCACTATGAAGAACTTTCAAGAGTTACGAATGAAGCTTTGGGCTCATTATAGTCATGGGTTGAGAACGGGAATTGAAGTCTATGATATCTAATTTCTCGTTGTTCCTCAATAGCTCAGTGGTAGAACGGTCGGATGTTAACTGATTAGTCGTAGGTTCGAATCCTACTTGGGGAGATTTGATTTATTCTGAATTGAAGGGCTCGTTTTGACAGTTAGGAGTAGGTAACCCATTCCCTGTCATTGTTTCTATTGCATTCTATCTAATCGTATTACATTCTGTTCTACGATATTTGAGAATAACCATCAATACCTCGACGTAGATCCGGGATAATCCTTTTTTCCGTAGCCTTGGGGCTATTTCCATACAACTAGCCAATTAAGAATTCTCAGATGTACTAGTCTAGTACTAGTAGTGCATCAAAGATACAATCATCGATTAACCTTAGAGGCCACAATTACCGCGATCAAACGTAATCTATTCATGTTAATGACAAGTAACGCATTTTTGCCGTGCTACTAATACTTGTACTTACTATGCTATTCAGCTCAAGCCTGACTGAGGAAAAATTGAGGGGAGTAAAACAAAAAAATATGCTGATTCACCTCCCGGCATACTATATTTAAATTAAAAGATTAAATTCTTCGCGATAAATAATAAATCAAAAGAAAAAGTAAGACAAATCCATTTAGGCAAAATACCCATAACCAAGTTCTATAGCTTTGGGTCCGCTATACCGATCATGATTTTCCTACCCCCATTGGTAAAAGGAAAGGTCCTTCTCCTTTGTTTGGGTCGATTGTGGGCGAGTAGGCATTCGAACCCAAGACACCGTGGTTCGTAGCCACGTGCTCTAATACTCTGAGCTACAGGCCCCACCCCGTCTCCACTGGATCTATTCCCGGGAGCACTTCAAAATGAACCTTTCCACTTCTCAACCATTTTTCAGGTTGAGAAGATGTGAAAGCGCGTTTCTCTCTATAAGAATAGTGCATTTCGAGATGTGAAATTGTAGACATGCAAGATTAAAAATCTCGTGCTAAAGAGCGTGGCGGTTCAAGTCCTCTTCAAGGCATAATATTGAGAATGCTCATTGAATGAGCAATTCAATAAAAGATCTTAGATCGAATCGATATTGATATACCGAGTATCGTTTATACAAAGTATTTCGGCGATCCCACAATCCGAGCCCGAGCTGTTGGAATTGGAATAAGTTCGGCAGCGAATCACAAAATCTTTGCATTTTCTCTATCTAATGAATGGCAAGTCCACTTTGAAATCGTCTGTCGTGCATCCACCCCCCGAGTATATACTTCAACAAAAATCACACGGAGTGGATTAATACTCGTAACCCAGCAGATAAAGTGCCATGGAGCTAAGGTAAAAAATATGGAAAAAAAAATTGTTTCCACTACTCTACCACCCGGTCAATTTTGTACCACTTAATCCCCCTTTCATGGCTACATATCTTTCAGGTTATGTATGGGAAATCTTTCTCCTATTACATGAATCAAACACTTCATTTCATCCGGGAAATGCCATCTCTTTCTCAACAATGTCTTTGTCATTTGATCCAATATTGTTCCATTACATAGGAACATATTTGATAAATACTGAAAACTCTCGGATGGAGTATTAGAACAGAAACATCCATTAGATAATGAACTGTTAGTTATATGCTATCTCTGGCGATGAATCAACAATTCAATGCTCTTTTCTTGCGTATTCTTGATGAACCAACGTTTATATATAGACATATGAGGATTTGATTGGGAAGTAAGAAACCCCTCTAACATCTCTTGATCTAAAACGAATTCTCGACATGAAAACACGGAGACAAAGGGATGCACTTTGAATAGGAAAAAGAATGGATCCGCAGTGTCCCAAATGAATTGGCTTATTCGAAAAAAGCCTTGTTCTTTGGAGGATCTATTTCGTGTCTAGTACTGTATGGTTCCACTGTACAAGAATTCCGAATCATCATTTTGAAGCTCAACCTCTTGAAGTTCATCCTTTTTATGATAAATGATCTGCTTACCCCAAAATGACCAAGCCCAATAGGGAAATCCCAATTCATTGGGTCTTTCGATACAATCAAATAGATTGCCCCAAGGGCACCATATTATAGGAGCCCAAACTATGTGATTTAATAAATCCTCCACTATTTGTTGTGGGTCAAGGGCTCATTCTCCTTCCCTTTCTTCAATTTCCGATTCGTGTTTTTCATATTGAAATCTCTGATAAAGGATAAAACAAGATCCATTTTGCATTATATATAAGGGATTCCTTGGTTCGAACTGAAGAAGCAATGTCACTCGATCATTATCAAACTGACTGCAATCTTTTTCTGTCAGTGAGGATCCCACCAGAACGCTCTCTACTTCTAATAGGCCATGAACTAGATCAGAATCATTCTCAAAGGATCCATAAGAAGTGATCCGATTTTTTTCATCAGTTCTGGGTGGAGACCAATTATCTTAAGTGTCCGATCTGGCAGAACAACTCAAAAGATAAATAAGTATTGTTAATTTCTTCATGCTCGTCAGAAGCTCGAAGTACCATTTTTACAAATAAGAATCCCCTTCCTTACATGATTTCTTTTTCATGTAGATAGATATTGGATCTAAGAGGAAATTACTTAAAAGTACATTTTGTACAACAACCCTTCATATCTCATAGAAAAAGATCCCATGATCTTGAACCAACCTTACCTGGGATCGCAAATCCTATGTTTTTCTATGAAGAGCGGATCTAATTGTATTAGCGTCTATAATGGATTTCTTTTGTGTAATACTAATTGATAAGGCCTCATTGGTAAGTGCTATAAGATCTCGTGCATTGAAACCAATGGTTATGGACCCGAATCCATTAGTATGGAATATTTTCTTTTCCAAGGGAAATACCCTACTATATAAAAGAGTGAAAAGTGCTTTTATTGTTGTGTAATAAGAAGCATTCGTATCTTAACGCATTTATTTGATTTATTTGGAGTTATTAGAGCGAGATCCACTTTTTGGGGAATATGAGTCGAAGCAATAACAAGAATATTTTTAGTGGAACATCTTTCACAATCCCTAAAAAGATAGTTCTCTAATAGACCGAGGGGTAAGTAACTGGACTCATTCACAAATAGATTGTGATTGTTTGGAATCCATATTATGCAAGGATACATTGCTTTTGCTAATTTGAATTGAAGGGTGATATCAAATCGGTCTATTTTCGGCGTCATATTATACATAGTTATTGCATTTGTCATAGTTACCAGCTCCGTATTAAGGTCATCATCGTCACTATCATCAATATCGTCATTATCATCAAAATCAGTATCATCAGTAAGATAACCTTTAGGCTTGTCATCCATGAACTTGTTCGGAAATACCGTAATGAAAGGAACATATGAGTTTTTCGATAGGTATTTGACCCAAAATGATCATCCAGTTCCTATAGAACCTATCACTAAAATACCCCTAGAGGGGGGATAAGGCTAATTAGAGCAAAAATGGTTTTTCTATGAGATGTGAAATGAAAACTATTAGCCCCACATGAGGTTTGTAAATAAGTGATTGTCTAATAATGAGCAAGGAATATCCACCTTTTTGCTAAAAAAGATCTATTGAACTCATAATTCATTACATACTTTTTATGAATGCCAACCAAGTATGGTAAGTAAACTGATCCCTGTTGTTCAATCATTTGATAACTAGAGTCATTCTTTGATAAATGATTACTATGAGTCAGTCTTAATAGAATTTGATCAATCCTTTTTTCTATCGTTAAGGTGGAGAATTGAACCAAGATTTCTTTTTCTTCATCATCAATCAAATAACTGTTCGCGACCCATGATTCAATTTTATCATCAATCTAATCACCATTCAAGTTTTTTCTTTTTCTTATCAATGAATATATCTCTTTACTTGTACGACTTAAATGTCTCGTATTTCTGAAAAAAGTGATTCGATTTATGGGATTTGGTTTGGTACTTATGAGATTGATGATATCGATGTGATTGATATTCAAATATTTCTTCTTAGAACGTATTGATTTGACCCCTAAAGCAGGACCCCCACCGAATAACATGTTGCCGTAAGAAGCAGAACCCCGTATTTCTGCTAGAAATTTTCTAATTGTTTCAGAGCAACTAGAAAAGATTCTAGAACCAGAAAGAATTTAGTTCAGTTGTAGTATATCTATCTAGAAGCTTTCACAACTCAATCATGTATGATGGAATCATCAAAGATTTGATCTTTTCGAACACTATCTACAACTCACTAGAGTCTTAGGAAACAAAGAGAAGATGTATACGAACGAGATATCCAGTAACAAGAATAAGGAAAAGGATTGAATAGAAGAACTTCCAAGCCTTTGGTGATCTCAGATGTGCCCATACCAATAGAACGGGTGACTCATTATTTGAATTTCGACGAATCCTTTCCTTGGACAAAACAAGATTATGTAAACACTTACTCGAAATCTTACTTATCAGATTCCATTGTAGAAGAATCGCCCACAATTTTATCGGAGAAATTGGCCTTGATATATTTGATTCATGCATAATATCATGAAAAGTAGATACAAATTTTTGACTGCTACTTAGTTTTGGCAATAGATCTGAAAAAGTATCTAAAAGGGTGAAATTTAGGTAATTGCACCCTATCAAAGTAAGGAACCATGGCATATTTGTTTGGAACAGATTCCATTTTGAGAGATTTAAAAAGCACTATCTCGTTAAAAGGTTCTATACATCTGTTGTTTCTCAATGAATTTCTTTAGACAAAGACTTCATTTTTTCCTTTTCTCGGATGGTAAATATTTCTCAGAATATGGAGTGTGAATCAAACCCATGTTTGAATTGAAACTGAGATACTAATGCAAGTAATTCCCTTATAAATAAGATGGATTCCGATCTGAAAAAGGTTGATTGTAAGTTCTTTGGAAATCGACTATTTCTCCCTCTGTTAGAGATGATTCGGAAATGTCTGCTATCGAGTAAATAACTTTACGAACGAATGGGTCGGATCGAATTGGAAAATGGAAAGATTTGTACAAGTTATACGTTTCGTCACCCCTTTGTGGAAAATCGTTAGGTATGAATACGTTAGGTACCTCTAACTCGATTGGTGAATTAATATCTTTTACCAAAAAAACATGTTTTTTTACCGATGCACAAAGAAAATATTTTGTTGTGAATAAACAAGATATTGGGGAATTGTCAATACGTAAGATCAGAATTATTGATACATGCCTTTTCCACATAAAAAGGGAATCTTTTGTTACAATGGAACCAAAAGTGATGTGGATTATTCAAGAATCGAAGTCGTTTGGCTTTATAAAAAGAAGATATCAATGAGCTTCTATGAAATGGTTTCACAGAATTCTGCCAATTGTCTCGATCATGGGATATCGTTGAGAAATATGAATCAGTGTTATCAAAGGATTTACTATGATTATTTCTAGTATGGAATGAGTTAATCATCCACTTTGATATCTTATTGAATAAAAATGGTGATATTGTTCCTCCATTGATCAAGAATTTTGATTTTTGGGAAGTATCATGATCATCAAATAAGAAGGGTTTCAATTTATTCAAATGAATGATTTGAACACCTATTGATTCTAACTATTGATTGCAGAGTGGATCATTCAGACCTTTCAATTCATAGATGTGGATCTCGGACCTATGAATGGGGATATTCCTGTAACTTCGATAAAAAGAGAAGCGACTTGCACAAAAAGAGAAGCAACTTGGACAAAGAAACAAAGTGGCTTAGAAAAGTCTTGTTAGTCGATAACCTCGGTCCAATCAATCGAATATTGATTAATACGTAATCGATCGAACACTACTTGAAAACGGCTCTTATGCTCAGAAACGAAATGTTCCATATGTTCCTAAAATTCTTCCTCCCATTGGACCATTTTTATCTATATGCATCAGGATCTCGATTCATGGATCTCACGAGTCGAGAAATTAGAGGATCGAACCATTTCTTTTGAATCTTTTTTCAATTCAATAAATGTTGGTTAATCGTATATTTCATTTTAGTTCTATGATTAAGAATATCATTTTCAATTTGATCCCTTTGAATTCCATATTTGAAGTTGTGATCAGATCTATTCATTAAAAAAATAGATTTGATACATTTCTTATGTACCCATAGGTGCTATATTGGATTTGAATTAGGTTTTTGTTCAAGAATGAAATCTTATTGGAACTGTCTATATCCGTTTCATACTTCGAAACCACATCACATCCCTGATCTGATGAAATAGGATGAATTGAAACGGTATTTTGTAAATACGTAATTATCTTGAATATATCAACCATTTCTTCATTTTTCGATCTTCTGGAAGGGACAAAAGAAACATTTTGTCGTTTCTTCAACAATTTTCGATCTCTAGTGGACCTCTCAGTTGGGTTCGAACCCAGATGAAGTTCTGACCATTTGTTCGAGAAAAAGAACAAATTGATATTGTAGGATTCCAAAGAGATTCATCAATTTCTTCCAGAAGCAGATGAATAATCATCTGTTTCTTACATTCTAGTGAATAGCCGAGACATTGAGGAATATCCAGAAAGGTATTTCTGGAATCGGGCTGATTCTATCTCTATTCGTTCCATTTAAAGAAAGGAAAGATCCCAAAGAATCGATCTTTCTTTTAGTTGTTGAATCTCTCTTTGATTGATCAATGTGTGATATTACGAATCCTCATTACTAATAGAATCGAAATGATCTCTGGATTGATCAAAAGATCTTTTCAATTGGCTAGAATTCGTTACTTGAAAAAAAATAGATCTTGTGGAATCATATTGCATATTTGACGATCATTCCATACTTTGCTAAAAAATTGATCCTTGTTTACCAACCACAGATTGTCTAACCAAATCAAATTCTCTCTCGATACGTTCCTAAAAAAATTTGATTCATGCGGATTCTTCCCCTAACTAACGATTAAATCTTGGCGGAATTGCAACATATGAAATTGAGCCCAATTTTGCAAAGAAATACCCTCCTTATTTCTGGAGAGGAGATGGAAACATGCTCAATATCATTTGATTAAATTTTGACCCAGCTCCTTGGTGTTTCAAGAAGCCCTCCACTTCAATTGGTCTTTTTTCATGAAAAGCAGACATGAGATAAAAATCCAGTGTTTCCCTAAGATTTCGAATAGCTTTTTCGAATACAAGTTGATTAAGTTTCACTACTTCCTCGAAGAAAGACGATCAAGCAATTCCCAATCATGGTCTTTGTAAATCGGATAATCCATATAGGATAGAAAAGGAAACCCCAGATATTTGATATCTTTCTCTTTGAATAAGATCTCAATTCCAACTATAGTTTCATTAGATATTTTACAACTAGAATCCTTCTTTTATCCAATCCGATTCCTCCACCACAACGAACCCCAGTTAGATTCAGGCATGATACACTTTTTAGTTATTGGGACAACCCAAGTACTCTTTTTCGGATCATTTTATCGAAATGAAATTTGGAACGGGTACACTTGATAATATGAATCACTTGAAAAATAAACGTATTCGTTCTGTAGCGGATCTGTTACAAGATCAATGCGGATTGGTTCTAGGTCGTTAAGAAAATGCGGTTCAAGAAACTATATGTGGAGCAATTAGGCATAAATTAATGTCGACTCTGCAAAATTTAGTATCTTCAACTCCAGTAATAACCACTTATGAATCATTTTTTGGCCAACACCCTTTATCTCTAGTTTTGGATTGAACAAATCCATTGACATAAATAGTTCATGGGTGAAAATTGAGTTATTTGGGTCCTGGGATTGACAGGCCATACTGCTAATTCTCAGATATGAGATATCAATCCAGTCACTATGGACGTATTTGCCTGATTAACACATCTAAAGGAATCAATTTTGGAATCATTGATTCCTTATCGATTCATGCAAGGATTGGTCATTGGGAGTCTTTAGAAAGACCCTTTTTTGAAATTTCTAAGAGATTTAAAACAAGTACGGATGGTTTATTTATCTCCAAATAGAGATGAATACTATATGGTAGCAACAGGAAATTCCTTGGCGTTGAATCAGGATATTTAGGAAGAACAGGTTGTTCCTGCCTGATATTGTCAAGAATTTCAAACTCTTGCATGGGAACATATTCATCTTCAAAGTATTTTTCCCTTCCGATCTTTTTCTCTTACAGCTTCCCTCATTCCTTTTATTGAGCACAATGATGCGAATCGGGCTCGAATGAGTTCTAATATGCAACGTCAAGCAATTAAGCTTTCTCGATCTGAGAAGTGCATTGTCGAAGCTGGGTTGGAACGCCAAACGGCTCTAGATACGATGGTTTTCGCTAAAGCCGAGCACGAGGGAAATATCATTTATATCGATACTGACAAGATCGTTTTATCGGGGAATAGAGACACCGTAAGTATTCCATTGGTTATGTATCAATGTTCCTACAAAAATACTTGTATGCATCAAAAACCCTGGGTTGCGATAGGTAAATACATTAAAAGGGGACAAATTTTAGCAGATGGTGCTGCTACAATTGGGGGCAAGCTCGCTTTGGGAAAAAATGTATTAGTAGCTTATATGCCATGGGAGGGCTATAATTTTGAAGATGCGGTCCTCATTAGCGAACGTTTGGTATATGGAGATACTTATACCTCTTTGCACATACGAAAATATGAAATTCACACTCATGTGACACGCCAAGGTCCTGAAAGAATTACTAACAAAATACCGCATTTAGAAGCCCGTTAACTCCGCTATTGAGACAAAAATGGAATTATAATGTTGGGATCTTGGGTGGAAACAGGTGATATTTTAGTAGGTAAATTACCACTGCAGATGGCAAAAGAATCATCGAATGCCCCAGAAGATAGATTATTATGAGCCATACTTGGCATTCAGGTATCCACTGCAAAAGGAAACTTGTTTAAAAGTACATATAGGTGGCAGAGGTCGAGTTATTTATGTGAGATGGACCCAGAAACAATAAGGGTTTGAGTTAAAATCTAGAACCAAGTCGTGTATATATTTTATAGAAACGTGAAATCAAATAAAGTGATAAAGTTGCAGGAAGACATGGGAATAAGGGTATCATTTCCAAAATTATTCCGAGACAAGATATGTTTTATTTGCAAGATGGAACACCTATTGATATGGTCTTCAACATGTTAGGCGTGCCTTCACGAATGAATGTAAGATAGATATTTGAATGCTCGCTCTGGTTAGCGGGAGATCTGCTAAATAGGCATTATCGAATAGCACCCTTTGATGAGAGAAAAGAGCAAGCAGCTTCAAGAAAATAAGTCTTTTCTGAATTATATCAAGCTAGTAAGCAAACAACAAATCCATGGGTATTTGAACCCGAGTATTCAGGAAAAAGCAGAATATTTAATGGAAGAATAGGTGATCCTTTCGAACAACCAGTTATAATAGGAAAGTACTACATCCTGAAATTAATTCATCAAGTTGATGATAAAATCCACGGAAGGTCCAGCGGATATTATGCTCTTGTTACACAACAACCCTTTGAGGAAGGGCCAAACATAGAGGACAACGGGTAGGAGAAATGGAAGTTTTGGCTTTACAGGGATTTGGTGTTACTTATATTTTGCAAGAGATGCTTACCTATAAATCTGATCATATTAGAGCTCGACTTGAAGTACTAGGTACTACGATCATTGGAGGAACAATACCTTACCCTGAAGTTCTCCAGAATCTTTTCGATTACTCATTCGAGAACTACGATATTTGGCTCTAGAACTGAACCATTTCTTCTTATCAAAGAAGAACTTCAAGATTTATAGGCCAAATTTATAGGAAGGAAGCTAGATCGGAAGGAATCATAATTTTTCTTCTATGATTGACCAGTATAAGCATCAAGTACTTCGAATTGGATCAATTTCTCCTCAAGAAATATGTGCTTGGGCCAAGAAAATCCTACCCAATGGAGTGAGAGTCTGAGAGGGGACCAAACCCTATACTTTTCATTACAAAACCAATAACCCTGAAAAGGATGGATTATTTTGTAAAAGAATTTTTGGGCCCATTAAAAGTGGCATTTGTTCTTGTGGAAATTATTGAGTAATTGGAGATGAAAAATAAGACCCGAAATTTTGTGAACAGTGCGGTGTCGAATTTGTTGATTCTCGAGTACGAAGATATCAAATGGGATATATCAAACTAGGATGTCCAATAACTAATGTGTGGTATTTGAAACGTCTTCCTAGTAATATCGCGAATCTTTTAGAAAAACCTCTTAAAGCATTAGGAGGCCTCGTATACTGCGATATATGATTTCATCAAAATTTTTAATTTACAGATTCGAAATGAGAAACTATCATCCCACTCAATCCGATTGGGATGCCCTGGCTCTTACATGTCTCTTTAGAGGAGTAACATGAAGCTCAAATTTTTGGATGTATTTAATACTCCAAATAAAAAAAAGGGGAGCTGATCTATGGTCGATTCCGTAACAGAAAAAAATAGGAACTGCTACTTAAACCTCATGAAAAAGAATTTTTCGTGGAATTAATCATTTCATTTCTTTGAGTTTAGAAAGAGATTCTATTCAAATAAATAGCACGGTTATAGGAGTCTATCCATCGCATATAGGATTTTTTAAGGGAAGGGCCTCGTGACATAACCCTCGAGGTGAAGTAGAGACCTTAAAGATCGAATAAGACAATAAGTGGAGAAGTAAATCCCTTATGGGTTCTAGGATATTCTTTTCAGGTAAGAAGATTCCTCATTCAAAGGGAAGTAGACTACTCAATAATATAATAAAAACGGAATTGAACATTTCATTGAATTTAAGTCCTAATTCAATAGGGAATTTAGAAAATTCAATAAAAGATCTAAAAAAAGAAAAATGAATCAATGAAATGTTGCTTGGTCCTCATTGGCAACTTGAGTAAGGAGTAGACCTTTTTCCAGAAAATAATTTAAAAATCGAAAACGAGAACCCCTTTCTTTATCTTTGTTTGGTGCAACTACTTGAGGCGTATGAGAGGAAACCTTCACGTCTAATTTTGAAGGGGAGAAATCTTATGGGAACCTATCCCAATTTTTCTTTTGCTAGGCCGGTAACCAAAAAACCCATTTTCTTACGATTACGAGGTTTATTCAAATATGAAATCCAATCTTGAAAATACAGCATCTTAGTTTTTTTACTACCTAAGGCTTCAATACATTTTGAAATCGAGAAATCATGACTGGAGCAAGTGCTATCAGAGAGCAATTAGCCATTACGGATTTGAGACTTATTATAGATTATTCAATGGTAGAATGGAAAGAATTAGGGCAAGAAAAGCCCACCGGTAATGAGTGGGAATATATAAAAATTGGAAGAAAAAAGGATTTTTTGGTTAGACGAATGGAATTAGCTAAGCATTTTATTTGAACAAATGTAGACCCAGAACAGATGGTTTTGTGTCTATTACTGGTTCTTCCTCCTGAATTGAGACCGAACATTCAGATAGATGGGGGTAAACTAATGATTTCCGACATTAATGGACTTCATAGAAGATTTATTTATCGGAACAATACTCTTACCGATCTATGAACTACAAGTAGATCTACACCAGGGGAATTAGTAATGTGTCAAGAGAAATTAGTACAAGAAGTCGAGGATACACTTCTTGATAATGGGATCCGCGGACAACCAATGAAGAACGATCATAATAAAGTTTACAAGTAATTTTCAGATGTAATTAAAGGAAATGAGGGAAGATCTCGTGAGACTATGTTTGGTAAACATGTCGATTATTCGGGGCATTCCGTCATTGTTGTGGGCCCTTCGCTTTTATTAAATCAATGTGGATTGAATCATAAAATAGCAATAGATTTTTCCAGACATTTGTTAATCATGGTCTAATCGACAACATGTTGCTTTTGATATAGGAGTCGCTAAAAGTAAAATTAGGGAAAAGTAACCAATTGTGTAGGAAATATTTCATGAAGTTATACGGGGGCATCACGTATAGTTAAATAGAGCACCCACTCGACATAGATTAGGCATACAAGCATTCCAACCAATTTTAGTGGAAGGACGTGCTATTTGTTTACATCCATTAGTTTGTAACAGATTCAACGTAGACTTTGATGTGGATGAAATGGTTGTTCATGTACCTTTATCTTTGGAGGCTCAAGCTGAGGCCCGTTTACTTATGTTTCCTCGTATGAATCTCTTATCTCCTGCAATTGGAGATCCCATTTTCGTACCAACCCAAGATATGCTTATGGGACTCTTTATATTAACGATCGGGAATCATCAAGGTATTTTTGCAAGTATGTATAATTAGTGTAGTTATAGAAACTAAAAAAAAGAAAAAAATTATGATAATAACTATAAGTATACAAAAGAACCCTATTTTTCCAACTCCTATGATGCGCTTGGAACTTATCGCCAGAAATGAATTAATTTAGATAGTCCTTTGTGGCTCTAGTGGCGTCTTTTTCAATGCGTTATTGCATCACGAGAAGTTCCCCTTGAAGTTCAATATGAATCCTTCGGTACCTATCATTAGGTTTATAGGCGCTATCTAATAGTAAGAAATGTCAAAAAAAAATTGTATATACATCCGAACCACAGTTGGTAATATTTCTTTTTTATCGAGAAATAGAAGAAGTCGTACAAGGGTTTTGTCGAGCTTGCTCACGCGGTACCAAAGATAAGTAATTCTATAATACCAATACCCATCGGAATTCGTGTATCTTCGTCTCAACTAGTATTATAATTCCTAAATTTGTATGGGACTCAAGATCTAGGAAAGGAAGTCTTTGAATCACTAACTCAAACTTATTATCGAATCCTACTTTTCGGCATCGGGGGTACTTATGGCAGAACGGGTCGATCTGGTCTTTCACAATAAATCAATTAATGGAACTGCCATGACATGACTTATTAGCCAATTAATAGATCGCTTTTGAATGGCATATACATCACACATCCTGGATTAGGTAAAGACTCTAGGGTTCCAACAAGCCTCTGCTACATCTATTTCATTAGGAATTGAAGATCTTTTAACAATACCTTCTAAGGCATGGCCATTCCAAGATGTTGAACAACAAAGTTTTCTTTTTGAAAAACTGCATCATTATGTGGTAGAAAAATTACGTCAATCATTGAGATATTGTATGCCACAAGTGAATATTTGCGACAAGAAATGAATCCTAAATTTAGGAAGACCGATCCTTCTAATCCAGTACATATAATGTCTTTTTCGGGAGCTAGAGGAAATGCATCTCAAGTACACCAATTAGTTGGTATGAGAGGATTAATATCGGATCCTCATGGAAAAATGATTGATTTTCTTATTCAAAGAAATTGACGCGAAGGACTCTCTTTAACATAATATTTCATTTCCTATTATGGAGCCCGAAAAAAAGTTGTGGATACTGCTGTCTGAACATCAGATGCTGGGTATCTCAAGCGTAGTATTGTTGAAGTAGTTCGACATATTGTTGTATGTAGAATTGATTGTGGCACCATTCGAGGTATTTCTGTGAGTCCTCGATACTGGATGATGACTGAACGAATTTTTATCCAAACATTAATTGGTCGTGTATTAGTAGATGATATATATATCGATGCACGATGCATTGCGATTCATAATTAAGATATTGGGATTGGTTTTGTTAATCGATTAATAACCTTTCAAGCACAACCAATATCTATTTGAACCCCCTTGAATTGCAGAAGTACGTCTTGGATCTGTTGATTATGTTATGGTCGAAGTCCCACTCACGGTGACCTGGTCGAATTGGGAGAAGCAGTAGGTATTATTGTAGGTTAATATATTGGGGAACCTAAGACTCAACTAACATTAAGAACTTTTCATACCTGTGGATTATTCACACGGGGCACTGCAGAACATGTAAGAGCTCATTATAATGGAAAAATAAAATTCAATGAAGATTTAGCTCATCCCAAATGTACACGTCATGGACATCCTGTGTTTCTATGTTATATAGACTTGTATGTAACTATCGAGGGTCAAGATATTCTACATAATGTGAATATTCCACCAAAATGTTTTCTTTTAGTTCAAAATGATCAATATGTAGTATCAGAACAAGTAGTTGCTGAGATTCGCGTGGGAGCATCCACAGTGAATTTCAAAGAGAGGGTCCGAAAACATATTTATTCTGACTCAGAGGTAGAAATGCACCGGAGTACCGATGTGTACCATGCACCCAAATATACATATGGTAATGTTCATCTCTTACCAAAAACAAGTCATTTTTGGATATTATCATGAAGTCCCTACACATCCAGTGTAATCCTTTTTTTGCTCCACAAGGATCAAGATCAAATAAATGTTCATTCTCTTTCTACCGAACGAAGCTATATTTCTAACCTCTCAGTGACTGATGATCAAGTGAGACACAAGTTTTTTAGTTCGGATCCTTCTACTGAAAAAGCAGGGAGAATTCTTGATTCTTCAACACTTGATCAAATCATATGCACGAGTCATTGTAGTGTTATATATCCTGCCTTTCTCCATAGGGATTCTGATTTATTGGCAAAGAGGCAAAAAAATAGATTCGTCATTCCATTTCGGTCTAATTAAGAAAAGGAGAAAAAAATAATACCCCGTTCAGGTATTTCGATGGAAATACCCATAAATGGAATTTTCTATAGAAATATTATTCTTGCTTATTTCGATGATCCCCGATATAGAAGAAATAGCTCGAGAATCACTAAATATGGGACTAGAGGGGTGCGTTCTATTGTCAAAAAGCAGTATTTGATTGAGTATCGAGGAACAAAAGAATTTAGGTTAAAATACCAAGTGAAAATAAATCGATTTTTTTATTCCCGATGAAGTATCATTGGAGGGGATACGCAAATCACTTTTAATAAAAAAAGCCGAGTAGGCGGATTTGTTTGGGTGGAGAAAAAAAAATTTGAACTGAAAATCTTTTCTGGAGATATCCATTTTCCTAAAGAAACAGATAAGATAACTTGGCACAGCAGCATCTTGATACCGCTAGGAACAGGAAAAATAATTCGAAGGAATCCAAAAAATTTAAAAATTGGATCTATGTCGAACGTATAACACCCGCAATCACATATGAAATGGCGGGCGGGATGAATTTAACAACACTTTTCCCCAATGATCCGTTGCAAGAAAGTGATAATGTGCAACTTCGAGTTGTCAATTATATCCTTTATGCAAATGGCAAGCAAATTTAAGGAATTTCTCACAAAAATACTCAATTGGTTTGAATTTGTTTAGTATTGAATTGGGACCAAGACAAAAAGGCTTCTTCGATCAAAAACGGTTCTTCTATAGAGGGGGTTCATGCTTCCTTTTGTGAAGTGAGGGTAAAAGGTCTGATTTGAGATTTCATAAAAATGTATTCAGTGTAGCCCCTCATTTAATATACCGATAAAAGAAATGACCCGGTTAGGTCAGAGTTGATCTCCATTAATCGATAAGATCGCACCAATCTCAATCTTTTTTTTTCCAAGGAAACAATTTAACAATTACTTACCCAACATGAAGTAACTATTCGTAAGTTGGGGAATATAAATAAGGAATGCCAATCTTTGATAATTTTGGCATCATCTAATTATTCACGAATAGGTCCATTCAACGGTTGAAATCTAACAATGTAATCAAAAAATTAATTCAACTTAAAAAGGATACACTACTAAAAATGAAAATTCTGAATTCGTTAGGTCCTTTAGGGATAGTCCTAAATTTAAAATTATGAAGTTTTACTCATTTTACCATTTCAAAACCCATAATCAGATCTTGGTAAATAAATATTTTCTACTTGACAATTTAAAACAGACTTTCCAAGTACTTAAATATTTTTTATTGCATGAAAATGGGATGATTTATAATCCCGATCCAAATAGTAACTTGATTTTGAATCTCTTCCATTTTAATTGGTATTTTCTCCATCACGATTATTGTGAAGAAACATCGACAATAGTGAGCCTTGGACAATTTATTTGTGAAAATTTATGTATATCTAAAAATGGACCATACCAAAAATCAGGTCAGGTTCTCCTTGTTCATGTTGACTTTTTAGTAATAAGATCAGCTAAGCCCTATTTTGCTACTTCAGGAGCTGTTGGGTTTTTGGGGTTCATACGCAGCGAAAAATTTAAAACAAATTTTGAAAATCCCCAACAGGATCGAAAATAAGTTCCATTAAACTAAATCTACGAAAGTAAATCATTCCGATTTATGTGATTTCCATTTGATTGTTCGAGTTTCAGGACGTTCAAGTGTGCGTCCTCTATCAGAAATCCACACACCAACGCTGACCACGATTTGGAGTGCTAGCCCCAAGAGAGATTGAAAAATGATTTTTCTTTCTCTCCCGAAATCCAAAAAACTCAAAAAATTGTAAAACGAAATCTTATTTCCTTTTCAGGGATCCACCCTTTATATATATGTGTGGATAAGCCCTCACTTAAATTCCTATTCGTAATACAACTATCGTATTTACGGAGTTGAAGCAAATTACACATATGCCCTTATTAATAAGCTATCATATAACAAATCATAAGGGTGTTTATTTCATGAGTTTTATCATATAAAATATATTACTCTGGACCAATTGAAATTATGCAAAGCCATTCTTTGTGTGCGACCCAATAGGTTCATGCGGCGTTGGCAGTGAATCAAAAACCATTTTGGTAGACAAGTCATAAGCAGTCTCTAACAAGGCATTATGACTACCCAAGTAACATGAATATCAACATCGATACAACCTAATTAATAACGTATTTCATATCTTTTTGTCGTGCGATATCCTTTAATTTAACATAATACATGGAAAGTCACCCTTAATGTTCAATCGTACTAATTTCGATCTTTAGGTAAATTGAAAAACATCCAAGTGACATTTATCATATCAACTCACATGGACTTTGCCATTATTAGTCTATCTTATCGAGGGATCCACTGATATCTCTCTATACGAGAGTGACAAATTTTATCTTGATTACACACCTTCACATATTATTCACACGGTAAACAATCACAATCTTTATAATTGTCTGGTTAAATACAACATTTGGTTGTGTCAAATTATCATGCTCCTAATATTGAATTCTATGGTAATCTCAAGTTGAATGACTAAATGATATACCTATCATGCGTAACACCTATCACTTAATTCATGTTGTGTTCTCATTGCGGGTCGGTCCAATATCTTATTCCATAATAAGTACTTATAATCTTGATTTGTATCCTTATACGCATGATCATCACATGACCATCAATCAAGATTCACACTAGTCTTATTTCATTATAGTTCCCAGTAAAATGACCGACTAGGGACATTTAGGATATTTCAACAAATACCTATGAATCTTACTATAAGGTAAACATGCAATCACTTATAATAAAACAGCAAATAAAACCTCTACTTTATTAACTAAAATTATAAGATAAACAATGTTTGTAGATTGACCTAAGGCACATGCCCTAACAGAAGCTACTGGTAACGGCCATTATGGGGAAATCCTTTACGAAAGAGATACATTAGTTACATTTATATATGAAAAATCTAGATCTAGGGATATAACGCAAGGCCTTCCAAAAGTAGAAAAAATGTTAGAAGTGTGTTTCATTGATTCAATATTAATGAATTTAGAAAATAGAGTTAAAGGTTGGAACGAATGTATAACAAGAATTCTTGGAATTCATCGGGGATTCATGATTGGTGTTGAGCTAATCAAAGCGCAAAGTCGTATCTCTTTGGTTAATAAGATTCAAAAAACTTATCGATCCCAGGGAGTCCAAATCCATAATAAGCATATTAAATTTATTGTACGTCAAATAACAACAAAAGTGTTGGTTTCAGAAGATGGAATGTCTAATGCATTTTCACCCAGAGAACTAATTGGATTGTTACGATTGGAACGAATGGGGCGTGATTTGGAAGAAGCAATTTGTTATCGAGCCATCTTATTGGGAATAATAAGGGCGTCTTTGAATACTTAAAGCTTCATATCCGAAGCGAGTTTTCAAGAAAATGTACGTGTTTTAGTAAAAACCGCTCTACGGGATCGTATCGATTGGTTGGTCTAAAAAGAACGTTGTTCTACAGGGATGATACCTGTTGGTACGGGATTCAAGGGATTAGTATACTGTTCAAATCAATACAACAACATTTCTATGGAAATCAAAAAGAAAAATTTATTCAGGGGGAATATGAGAGATATTTTGTTCCATGAAAGTGAATTATTTTATATTTAATTCTTGCGCCCCAAAGAATTTCTATGATACATCATAACAATCATTTACAGGATTGGTTGAGTGTTAAGAGTGGATTCATCCTTTTAACTTAACTTTAACTATTTAGTCTGATCCTTTATTTTCGTAATGAAAAAAAGAATAGAAAAGAATTACTGGCTTGGACCGCGCATCAACGGTCAATCTCTGGTAAAAGGTTCCATCGAAACAATTATTGATATTTATTTCAATAGGGTACCTTACCTCCCTTATTATATTATTTAAATAAAAAAAAAGAAGAGTGGGGAGAAATGACAAGATATTGGAACATAAATATGGAATAGATGATGAAAGCATGAGTTCATTTTGATCATGGTACTAGGAAATGGAATTCTAGAATGACACCTTACACCTCTTCAAAACATAAAGGTATTCATATTACAAATCTTACTAAAACTGCATGTTTTTTATGAGAAGCTTGCGATTTAGTTTTTGATGTAGTAAATAGGGGAAAATAATTCTTAATAGTTGGGACTAAAAATAAAGCAGTTTATTCAGTAGCATCAGCTACAATAGTGGCCCGATGTCATTATAAAAAATGGCTTGGTAGTATGTCAATGAATTGGTCCACTACAAAAATGAGACTTCATAAGTTCAGGGACTTCAGAGTGGAACAAAAGACAGGAAGACTCAACCATTTTCCAAAAAGAGATGCAGCAATATTGAAGAGACAATTATCTCACTTGCAAACTTATCTGGGTGGTATCAAATATATGATGGGATTACCAGATATTGTAATAATCGTTGATCAACAAGAATAATATTGGGCTCTTCGAGAATGTGTCATTTTAGGAATTCCAACAATTTGTTTAATCGATACAAAATGTGACATGGATCTCGCCAATATTTCGATTCCAGCCAATGATGATGCTATTGCAACAATCTGATTAATTCTAAATAAATTAGTCTCTGCAATTTTCGAAGGTCTTCTTAGCTATATAAGAAATTCTTAATTAATAATAAGATAAGAAAATTTTTTTGGAACTCCATAAATTTATTGAATCGGTTACTATTCCTGAATATAAAAAAAGACATAAAAATGACTGGATATATTATGCAATTACTTGGTATCCGAAATCAAAAATCTAAGTGGGCAAATTAAAAAAGAGCTGGTTGAATCAAAATAATTCCTTATTTATTTAAGTTATATTTCTGTCAGAGGGCAATATGAATGTTCTACCACGTTCCATCCACTCACTAAAGGGGTTATACGAGATATGCGTTGTAGAAGTAGGCCAACATTATTATTTGCATATAGGGGGTTTCCAAGTTGATGCTCAATTACTTATTACTTCTTGGGTTGTAATTGTTATCTTATTAGGTTCAGTCACTATAGCAGTTCGAAAACCATAAACCATTCCAACCCACTATCAGAATTTCTTCGAATATGTCATTGAATTCATTCAAGACTTGAGCAAAACCCAGATTAGAGAAGAACGTGGTCCTTGGGTTCCCTTTATTGGAACTATGTTCCTTTTTATTTTTGTTTTGAACTGATCGGGGGCTCTTTTACCTCGAAAAATCATACAGTTACCTCATGGAGAGTTAGCCGCACAACGAATGATATAAATACTACTGTTGCTTTAGCTATACCCACATCAGTGGCCTATTTCTATGTTGGTCTTACAAAAAAAGGATTTGGTTATTTCGACAAATACATTCAACCAATTCCAATACTTTTACCAATTAACATCCAAGAAGATTTCACAAAACCTTTATCACTTAGTTTTTGACTTTTTGGGAATATATTGGCTGTTAAATTAGTAGTTGTTATTCTTATTTCTTTACTTCCTTCAGTAATTCATATACCTGTCATGTTCCTTGGATTATTTACAAGTGGTTTCAAGCTCTTATTTTTGCAACTTTAGTCGCGGCTTATATAGGCGAATCCATGGAGGGTCATCATTGACTAGCTTTCAAAATCATTTTTTATTTATTCGCATGTCGTGTCGAAACTAGCACATGTCTGAATCAGCCAAATTTGGAATCAGAATATTGTCATTGACTGAACAAAACAAATAGAAATCCAATTTTCATTGGAAGAGGTAACTCATAAGTGGGAAGAATGGGAATCTTAGGAAAAAGATATTTTAGATCTTTTTTAATTTTTTTTTCCAGTTCCCTAATATCGTAATTTTTTTTTGTTAGTACTTTAGATTATATATACCTTTTTAGATATTATGTATGTTCCAAAATAGGTTATGTTGAGCTGTCTATACATTGCATGGGATAAGCTCAAAAACGATATTCCATATTTCTATTTAACTTGCATTCATTCAAATTAACAATTGACTTGACTAAAATGCGAATTAATTGCATTAACTTAGATCAACCAAATCTTGATATTGTATTGATATGTAATGATTCAGGCTAATGAATTCTTTCATTTGCATTGATGCACAATAATGATAAAGAACAGAAAAATAATCATTTACAAGCGAGATAAAAAATAGGTTGGGGAGAGGTCAATTGGATATATGGAATGGCTATAAACCAGCTTTTGTATATGTTTCAAAGAATTATTCTATAATCTAGTTGTATATCATATAAGATGTAAATGGTTGGTTTACATTAGGGAAGAAACACATGTATATGTGATATTAGAAATTCACTAGGTATATATGAACTATCCACATATTTTATTTCTTACCCCACTGTGAACTTAGATGGGGGTTTCAATAGACGTCTTTACGTTTCGTCTGGTACGAATGAAGAAGCAAATGAAATCAAGCATACATAAGAGAAATGGCGATGGATTGAAAGAATGGTTTGGAAAAAACAAATGGAAGGACTAGAGCCTAATGGATTGATAAAGAAAGACTCAGCGCATAGGAACTAAGAATGAGATATCAAAGTAGTTTTGATGCTTATGATTCAATAATTGCATTACTAAGATCCATGTAGTCAAAGTTACTACGTACGAACTATTACTTGAAGTAATGCAATAGAATAATAAGTCATTTCATTGGTTAATTGTATTGTATCATTAACCATTTTATTTATTTTTGTGCAAGGAGCTTACAATGAATCCATTGATTTCCTCTGCTTCCGTTATTGCTGCTGGATTGGCTGTAGGACTTGCTTCTATTGGATCTGGGTTGGTCAAGGTACTATTGCGGGCTAAGCCATAGAAGGTATCGCAAGAAAACAAGAGGCAGAGGGAAAAATACGAGGTACTTTATTACTTAGTCTTGCTTTTATGGAAACTTTGACAATTTATGGACTTGTCGTGGCATTAGCATTTTTATTTGCGAATCCATTTGTTTAAGCCTAGAAATTTGAAAGTATTTTCTTAGTCTTATTAGTAAAGTAATAAAAAAACTCTATTCAGTTTTGTTAGTTCTACCTATAAGCCATAAAAGGAGATCATATGAAAAATGTAACCAATTCTTTCGTTTCCTTAGGTCATAGGCCATCCGCTTGGAGTTTCGGGTTTAATACCGATATTTTAGCAACAAATCCAATAAATATGAGTGTAGTGCTTGTTGTATTGATATTTTTTGGAAAGGGAGTGTGTACGAGTTGTTTATTTCAAGAATAGGCTGGATCCAACTAGTTGCACTTTTTTCATTACCTTCTAACTAGGAAGGAATGGTGTACTATTTCGTGAATTACTTCCAAATAAATTCAAAAATCATATGTACGAACTATAGCATTTCGTGACTTATTAGTAAATCCACTTTGATTCTCTATTCACTTATACCAATAATGCGGGACTCTTTAAATTAAAGTTAAATTATTTGAAGTTGAGGTGCAACATTGGTACTCTTTCTACACTCTATATGGAAATGGTTCCAAAAGGACTGACTAGTTGTAATTTATTTGCTATAGAACACTCATGGATAAAAAACTTGAACCATTTACTGGAAAAAGGGCACCCTGTCTTTTTTATCCAATGCGGAATCGACGACCTGTGTATAAAATAGAAGAGTTTTTTTTATTTGAAGAAAATAAAATTTGAAAAAAAAGAAACTACTTTGTTGATAATTAAATATTTTTAGTCTGGTCGGGAGAGTCCTTCAAATATTCTGGTTTTGGATTAAGGATCAGTTTCTATGTTTTGGAAGATGAACATGAACATAAAGGAGAGGATAAGCTCATTACATTCTAAAAAAGATATAGGAATGCCCCATTAAGTAACTAGGCATGAAAGCCAAATGAATCGAGAAATTCATGTTTAGTTCAGGAAGAGATCATAAAAGGAATGGGAAAATAATCTACTTTAGAAGAACTACACGAAGGGGCCATTGAACAACTGGAAAAAGCCCGAGCCCGATTGCGGAAAGTGGAAATGAAAGCAGATGAATATCGAGTGGATAGATACTCTGAGATAGAATGAGATAAATTGAATTTGATAAATTCAACTTATAAGAATTTACAACAATTAGAAAATTACAAAAACAAAACCATTCAGTTTGAACAACAAAGAGCTATTAATGAAGTCCGACAACAAGCTTTACAAGGAGCTCTAGAAACTCTGAATAGTTGTTTGAACAACGAGTTACATTTACGCACCATCAGTACACATATTGGGATGTTGGGGGCGATGAAAGAAATAATTGATTAGTCTTTCTACCGTAGGCATCATTTATTTTATTTTCTAGTTAATTTTTTTACTTTACTGCTGAAAAAGAATAAAGAAAGGCTCATGGTAACCCTTCAAGCCGACGAGATTAGTAATATTATCCGTAAACGTATTGAACAATATAGTAGAGAAACGAAGATTGTGAATACTAGCACAGTACTTCAAGTAGGCGATGGTATTGCTTGTATTCACGGTCTTTCTGAAGTAATGGCAAGTGAATTAGTAGAATTTGAATAGGGTACAATATGTATTGCTCTGAATTTATAATCAAAAAATGTTGTTGTTGTATTAATAGGCGATGGTTTCATGATCCAAGAGGGAAGATCTATAAAAGCAACAAGAAGAATTGCTCAAATACCAGTGAGCGAAGCCTATTTGGGTCGTGTTATAAATGCTTTGGCTAAACCCATTAATGGTCAATGTGAAATTTCAGCTTCTAAATCTCGATTAATTGAATCCCGCGCTCTATGAATTATTTCTAGACGTTCCATATATGAGCCTTTGCAAACGGAGCTTATTGCTATTAATTATATGATCCCTATAGGATATGGTCAGCGCGAATTAATTATTGGGGACAGACAGACCGGTAAGACAATACTAGCCACCAATACTATTCTCAATCAAAAATGGCAAAATGTAATATATGTTTATGGAGCTATTGGGCAAAAGACGTATTCTGTAGCTCAAGTAGTGACTACTTTCCAGGAGCAAGGGATGATGGAATACACTATTCTGGTAGCTGAAATAGCAGACTCGTCTGCTACATTACAATACCTTGCGCCTTATACAGGAGCATCTCTGGCAAAATATTTTATGTATCGTGAACAACATACTTCAATCATTTATGATGATCCCTCCAAACGGGCACAAGCTTATCGCCAAATGTCTCTTCTATTACGAACACCACCCGTTCGTGAAGCTTATATAGGAGATGTTTTTTATTTACATTAACGTCTTTTGGATAGAGGGGCTAAATTAAGTTCTACTTTAGGTGAAGGAAGTATGACTGCTTTACCGATAGTTGAGACTCAATCGGGAGACTTTTTGCTTATATTCCTACTAATGTAAGTTCCATTACTAATGGACAAATCCTTTTATCTGTCGATCTATTCAATGTTTGCTTCTGACTTGCTATTAATGTGGGTATTTCCATCTCAAGAGTAGGATCCGAAGCTGAAATTAAAGCCATGAAAGAAGTAGCTGGAAAATCAAAACTGGAACTGGCACAATTCGCAGAGTTAGAAGCCTTTGCACAATTTGCTTCTGATCTTGATAAAGCGACCCAAAATCAATTAGTAAGAGGTCGACGATACCGTGAGTTGCTGAAATAATCTCAATCAGACCCTCTCTCAGTTGAAGAACAGATAGTGATGATTTATACCGGAATGAAAGGGTATCTTGATTTGTTAATAATTGGAAAGGTAAATGAATTTACCAATCAATTACGTATCTACTTAAAAACGAATAAACATTAGTTCCAAGAAATCATATATTCTACCAAAACGTTCACCAAATAAGCGGAAGCCCTTATGAAGGAAGCTATTCAGGAGCACTTGGAATGGTTTCTACTTTCGGAATAAACATAAAGAGATAGATGATTCTTAAAATCAAATCATTGATAAATGCATCGGATTCACATCATTCAAATAAAGTATCGTTCTTGACATAGAAATCTAAAAAATAGATGGAAAAACTTGCGTCTACTAGGATTTGAACCTATACGAAAGGCTTAGAAGACCTCTGTCCTATCCATTAGACAATGGACACTTTTCATTCCGACTTTGTTATTTCAGATTTTTTACCTTTTTCTATTTCTTTCCCCTGTTACAAAAAAAAATAATTAGATTGCATGGGGGAGAGTTGAGGGAATAAAAAAGAGATGTGTATTTGTCGTTATGTATATTAATATTAATAAAAATAAGTCTATCATAATTGAATTTAATTCATTAATAAAGAATATGAGGTTGTAGCGGGTAGCGGAAATCGAACCCGCATTGTTAGCTTGGAAGGCTAGGGGCTATAGTTGCTTCAATTCATCATTTTGAATGTCTCTAATTCAAAAACGAACATGAAACTTTGGTCTCATTCTGTTTCTTTAATGGCAGATAGATGAATTCCTATATCTAAGTCGTAAATCAACTTTTGAATAAAAATTATAATAATAAAAAAAGAAATTGGACCCACACCATAACACCTATGTCAGCCTTTTTTTCTGTTTTAATACATTCACGAACAACAAATAAAAGAACGCACTTTCTAGATGATCCTTCTAGAAAAGAAGAGGGGGGGTTCTAAAACAATTTTTTAGTTACTTCATTCTCTATTTCTATTTTCTTGAATCCGAAAGAAAAGAAGTGTGTTCCGCCAAGCTAAAACAATATGTCGATAGTTTTACTAAACCAAAATTATCGTTTAATTGCAGTTTCATTTCAATATCCCTTATAAAAAAGAAATTGAGGATCTAGTTACGATTAGAAATACATTTGTTTCTCTTTATCCATAGATTTATTACTCATACACATCTAATTGAAAGTTGTGATCCAACTTGAACTTGAAAAAAAAAATAAGCTTCGCATTTTCATAATCCAATTTGTAAATTTCTAATTGACCATGGAAATAAATCACAAGAATGTGTATTCTTCCTCAAATCGGGTATTGAGAGGTAAAAGATTAAATCCTTTAAAGAAATAAAGTTTTTCATCGAAATATGAATCAAACCGAAAGACCCCTTAACTCAATAAGTTGTGAATAGAACGAATCACACTTTTACCATTAAACTATACCTGCAACAATGTGATTGTTGTATATGATACATGAATGGACCATTTGTCGAACAAGGGCATCAGACGTAATCAAGAAAGAATCAAAACAAAATAAAAAATTGAAGTGTTGACATGTTTCGTCGGGTGAATTTGATGAGATAGGAAAATCAAGTACCATTAAAATAACAATAATGTGTTCTTTTTTCTTTTGTTATTGTTATGTTATGGTAGGTCTGTCTGGAAAAAACTATTGAAGTCAGAACACGAAAATTAATTGTGCAAGAATCCTTTTTTTTCACTTTCATAATTTTTCAAGCCAAGCAAAGAAAACATTTTGTCAAAACAAGTTTATCTTTAGTTATTTTAAACTAACTACCTTAAATTTAGGTATTCAAGTCACTCAGTTGGATATAGTAAAAGAAAAATCATAGTATGTTCTTTGAGACTCAAGTAACTGTTAAAGCTTTTTTTGAAGAAAGGAAGAAAGAAATGCTTTTGAATTATAAATTCGTTCAAAATTCTATTATGTATTAGAAGATTATTCTAATTCGAATCAAATTATATTAAGATTCAAATATTATATCACAATTTTTTATTAAATGAAAATTTATACAATAAATCTAATTAATTAAAACTTATCAATGGGAAATTTATCAATAGGATAAGGGCTTTTTTCTTTATTTTTAAGTTTCAAAGCGAGTAGAGAAAAAGAAAATAAAGAATAAAATAATAAGAGAGGTTTATCATTGAAACTTTTATTTTGTTCCTATTGTTGTTGCTCCGCTAACAAAATAAACAAGTATTTTTGTTTTCAAATCAGATAATTGAAATCGTTTTATCTATGATTCATTGGAACAAAACAAGAAACATCATAGCTGGATTAATAACCTAGTTAGGCGAGGAAAAGGCCGTTCGTTTTGAACAAAATTTAATAGATATTCATTACATTAAATTTTGCTTTACTCTTTTTTATAGAAATATCACATTATCGAAATTGAATTTGAATTCAAATTGCTGCTAAACTAAAACAAAAAAAATTGTATCTTTTTTATCTTTGTTTCTATTCTATAACAATAGAATCAAGAGAATCAAGAAAGAAATAAAAAATTGTATAAATTAATGCGTAACATAGCAATTGTTTTTTTAAATTAGGAGAGATGGCTAAGTGGACTAAAGCGGCGGATTGCTAATCTGTTATGAGTTATTCGTACCGAGGGTTCGAATACCTCTCATTCCGTTCCCTCTAAGGATTGGGCTTGATATTTTCCTTTGATTCTAAAGAAAAATCTCAAGCCCCCTTTTGTTATAGTTTTGTTTCTTGAACCGAAAAAGTCATAAGTTAAGATATAAAAAAGGAGAACCCTTTCTTTTGATTTTATTCCTCAAGCCCAGGATTATGTCCTGGATCATTAGATAGGAATCCGAAGATGAAGAGAGAAACAAAGAATATCACTACAGTGTAAACGAAGAGTTTAAGGGTAAGCATCACACAATCTCCAAGGTTATATTTTTGGAAAAAAAGGGGGATAGATTATCCATTTTTATATCATACATCATATTTTGACACTAAGAAATAAAGCAGTTTATAGAAAAGAAAAGAATTTTATTTTTCAAAATTCATTTGTAAGAAGATTCTTTTAGTAACAAAAGTATCTTTTATATCCACAATTAGTTATTGTGAGGGACCCTATCCCTAATAGGTTAGGTTCCTTGCTCATACTGGAATAGTATAGGGTCCTTGCTCATACTTGAAGTGGAAGATCGTAATGTAGAAATGCGGAGATCCAAATTCATTGCAACTATCCAAGAATTGCCATGTTCTAATCGAGGGTTCATAATGTAAGACTTATCTCATCTTATGTTATAATCTTTTTTTTTCTTTTTTATCGAGTCGACCATGAATATTTGTACGACGGTATTAAGGATCTCATCGAAAAGTTACAGCAGCTTGCCAAACAATGGCTAAGAGAAAAAAGAACACATGTATGACTACGATAATATCTACGATTAGATTGAAAATAGCATAAGCCTCAGGCATTTGGGAAAGACGAAGGACGGAATTAAGCCAGATACAGATTAAACTAAAGATATTAAGCATAACAAAGATTTCATTCTTGGAGATAATTGTATTTTGTTTGAGTTATTGATATAAGGAAAAATGAAAAAAGTCAAGTAGACCAAAACACCAAACACCACTTTTCCTTCGATGCACCGAATCAAAGACAAGGATCCTTCCATTTTCAGATTTTAAATAAGAATTGAATTTCATAACTTATGTTAATTGAATTCTATGTAATTATCAATAAATTAATGTAACGATCTAATCTATAAATTCTTTTTAATTCTTCGACAACTACACATATTTAACCATATCAAGAATTTAACCTATTACAAAAAAATGGGCGGGAATCGACGAACAATTAATACCGATATTAGTGTTTATTTTTGTAGATACAAATCTAAATGGGGCGTGGCCAAGTGGTTAGGTAGTGGGTTTTGGTCCCGTGACTCGGAGGTCCGAATCCTTCCATCCTAGAACAGTCTGATTCTATTAAAATAAAAGATTGTTCAATTTAACTTAACAATACCAATCTTCTGTTTAAGAGTGTAATGTTGAATACATTGGGATCCTATTGCTGATTTCTAATAATTCATAAAAGAAAGAATTATAATTTTCATTTTATTTCTCACAAACCTAATTGAGCCCAAATAAGATGCAGATGTAACTTAATCCATTTGTATTCATGTAAGGTGGAAAGATAAATGAATTTCGAATTCAAAAAACAAAAAAAGGTATGCTTTTTAGGATATGCATGTCGTGTTCCCTTTCATATTGAGTTAGTTACTTAGCCAAACTTTCACTCCTATATCCAGTTGAATTATCAATTCTTTGAATTAGAATGTGAAAGTGAAAGAAAGGCTTTTTTATTCCCTATTTCTCTCTATAGTCACTATATTTTAATAGTGTACTCATTTTCTGTTGATCTTGAATTCTGAACAGTAGGGGTTCTTAGTACTAATTTCAATTCTATTATATGATTTAAGGATTCTAAAACTCAGTTGGGGAAAAATAAAATTAGGAATAAAGCAAGCAATTGATCCGTGTCTGTTTAGTACACAAGTCTAAAATCTAATCTCATTTAAAATTCAATTAAAGAAATTTCTTGAGTTTTGTTGTTTTTAGTTTAGCACTTCGAGAAAAGGTTGGATCTTTTATGATTCATCGTCTTGAAAAATCTGTTGAAGATGTAGATGAATGAATAATTCATTTATTTGTGTTTTTTAGAATTTGTTTCATTGATACAAGAAAATATGGGATTAATTTAATGAAATTGAATCCTTGCAGAGACTTCTATCGTTAAGTAGGTAAATAGAAATGCCAATGTCCATCTATCAATATAGAAAAATGACAGTATCTAGTACTATGTACTGATTGAACCAATGACTATCCATGATTCATATTGAATCAAGTCCATACTGGACTGGTTCCAAACTAGAGGAATGTTATGGTAAAACTTCGTTTAAAATGATGCGGTAGAAAGCAACGTGCGACTTGAATAAAGGGCATGATCGGTTATGGATTCTTACATCCACCCCCTTTTTTATTTATATATAGAAATGAAGGTGCTTTTTGCTCGACATAGTTTGTGCTATTCTAGTCGAACCCGTCTTTTTTGTCGGGTTTAAGTAAATAGTACATGATGGAGCTCGAGTGGAAAGGATTAATTCATTTCTAAGAGGCAAGGATCTAGGGTTAGTGTCAATCAATAAGTTTGAACAACTTCGTAAGTATCTCGCCAATCAATATAGAAATCAAAGGATCTAATTTGCACTAAAGTGTCAAATCTTAAAGGAAATCTTGTTAGAATTGGTAAACTATTTCGATCAAAAGTGGATTACATAGAAATCAATTGATCATATAATTCTTTACTAGAAAGAAATCACAAAACAAAAGGTATGTTTCTGCCATTTTTAAACAATTTTAGGATTGCCGAAGTAATGCCTAAACCCAATGATCTAAAACAAAGATAAAGGATCCAGAAACAAGAAAACGCCATTTTCAATTATCTCAACAATTTGATATGAATAAGAAATAAAAAAATTATTTGAAACGAGACAAGGAGGGGGGTAGTGTTAATCTACGTCTATCCCAACGAGCCATCTACTGAATCGTTGCAATTCATGTTCGATCCCGAAGAGAAGGAAGAGATCTTCGAAAAGTGAGTGTTTACAATCCGATAAATAATCAAACTTATTTCTTATTTAAATGTTCCTAATATTCTATATTTCCTTGAAAAAGGTGCCCAACCTACAGGAACTGTTCATGATATTTCAAATAAGGTAGGTGTTCATCATGAACTTCGTATTAATCAAACGAAATCCAAGCCCAAATTAAGTAATGACTAATGAAAATGAATAAAAAAAAGGGTTGACTCCTATGCTAGCTTTGGTTAATTTGAATTCCATTTCCTTTTTTTGTTCTATTTTTATTTTTTACTCTTCTATTAGTCCCATCCCATAGAATTTCATATCCTATATGATTTCCTTTTTGCTATAATTAATAGAATATAGAATTTCATATTCTATGATATGATTTCCATAGAATATATTCTATTATTATTATTTAATTCAAATTATTAGAATAGAAATAAAATATATATCCTTTTTTTGTGATATCATTTCCTATGCGATATGAGATGAATAAAAAAAATGAAATGAATAGAGGAATTAAATTAATAGAATCCATAAAACTTAATTCTGGGATTACTCCTAATCGTACGAGACCCCGCCAAAAAATGGGTTGAGCTTGCTTATTGTATCTTTATGGATATTTAATATTTTTTTCTTCTTTATTTATTTAATTAAATTTATTCTATTTCCTTTTTTTGATATTATTTTAGTGAATTGAATTTCTCCACCCCGACTTATTATTATTATTTCTTTATGTATGTATATTTTCATTGTAGTACTAATCCAACACAAGCCCTCTTTTTATTGAAATGGGCTTCTTTTCTATTTTTTCTTCAATGTTCATATTGAGAATAGTGTATTGACTAAATAGAGTTCGTTCGTAGATAAATAGATCTATTCATTTCTACGCCAAAAATCAAATCTATTTTCTTTTTTACTCGACTTTATCGAAATTATATATTAAACAAATTATGGGTTCGTTGGATTTGACTTGACACAATAAGTTTTTTCTAATCTCTTTATTTATGTCGATTTTGATCGTATCTACAATCCATAATTACATTATTCGAGTTGCTAACTCAACGGGAGAGTACTCGGCTTTTAACTGTGGCTATAATCTTTTACACATTTGGATGAAGCAATGGATTCATCCGTACTGTTAGTATAGTTTGTAAGACCACGACTGATACTTAAAGTGAATGAATGGAAAAAACAACATGTCGTATCAATGAAGAACTCTAAGAGTACGTGATCCTTGCCTGATCAGTATAAAATGATGCTCAAGGCAATAAAAACCAAATCATTGTTGGGTCGAGTGAATAAATGGATTGTGCCTATTGCTCTAATTTTATTGGGAAACAAAAAGCAACGACCTTCTGCTCTTAATTCGAATGATTTCCTGATCTAATTAAACGTTAGAAATCTATTAGTTCGTGATGCGGGAAAAGTTTCTTCAATAAAAAAATCACTGCATTCTCTATTTTGTCACTAAATCCTAACTATATCGCAATTTCAGAGTGGAGATAAATGTGTCGAAGAACAGTATATTGATAAAGAGAATGCTTTCTAAAATCAAAAGAGCGATTGAGTTGAAAAAATAAAGGACTTCTAGCCATCTCAGTAATGTATTCTATAGTGTATTCTATAATGAATACAGACCCATTGAGTGGAAAAGAGAGATCTATTGATTAGCCTATCTGTTCAGAAGTATCCAATCTTTTATTAGCTATATACCTTGTTTTGATTCAATCGCACTATGTATTGTTTGATAACCCAAGAAAACCCCGGTCTTTGGTTCAATCAGAATTTCAAATGGAAGAATTACAAGTTTATTTCAAAAAACAATAGATCTCACTTCCTATATCCACTTTTTTTCGGGAGTATATTTATGCCCTTGCTCATGATTATGGTTTAACTAAGGCGATTCTTTATGAATCTGTGAAAAAATTAGGTTTTGCCAATAAATTTTGTTCACTAATTGTGAAACATTTAGTTACTCGAATGTATCAACATAATTGTTTGATTCTTTCTTTTAATGATTATAAAAATAAATAAATATTGGGGGTACAAGAATCATTTTGATTCCCAAATCATATCAAAGGGCTTTGCTGTCGTTGTGGAAATTCCATTCTCGCGGCGATTAGTACCCTATCTGGAAGGTAAACAAATAGTCAAATCACATAATTTAAGATCAATTCATTCACTATTTCCATTCTTCGAGGATCAATTTTCACATTTGAATCATCTAATACCCTACCCTTCTAGAACTTTTGGTTCAATCCCTTCGCTGGTGTATACAAGATGCTACTTCTTTGCATTTATTGCGATTCTTTTTTACGAGTATTATAATTGGAATAGTATTATTACTAAAAAAAAATTTGGTTTTTCCAAAAAAAGAGAATCAAAGATTATTATTGTTCCTATATAATTCTCATGTATATGAATGCTAATCCATATTTATTTTTCTCCACAAACAATCTTCTAATTTATGATTATCATCTTATAGAGCCTTTTTAGAGCAAACATATTTCTATAGAAAAATGGAGCATCTTGTAGTAATTTTTCAAAATGATTTGAATTTTATCCTGAGGTTGTTCAGGGAGCCTTTCATGCATTATGTCACATATCGGGGAAAAGCCATTATGCTTTCAAAGGGGACTCCTCTTCAGTGGAATAAATGGAACTATTACCTTGTAAATCTCAGGCAATGTTATTTTCACTTGTGGTCTCAATTAGATAGGATTTATACAACCAAATTAGCCAATCATTATTTCATTTTTACGGACTATCTTTCAAGTGTACGACTAAATACTTCAGTAGTAAGGATTAAAATGTTTGATAAGTCATTTATTATGGATATTCCGATTAAGTAGTTTGATAGTATAGTACCAATTATTCCTTTGATTGGATCGTTAGCTAAATCAAAATTTTGTAATGTATCGGGCAACCCCATTAGTAAATCGGCTTGGACTGATTCATCGGATTCTGATATTATCGATAGATTTGGGCGGATATACGAAAATCATTCTCATTATTACGGTAGATTCTAAAAAAAAAGAGTTTGTATCTAATAAAGTATATACTTCGACTTTCCTTTGCTAGAACTTTGGCTCTTAAAAACAAAAGTACTGTACGCTCCTTGTTAAAAAGGTTAGGTTCAAAATTTTTGGAAGAATTTTCTATGGAACAAAAAAAAGTTCTTTCTTTCATCTTTCCCCAAACCTCTTCTTCTTTTTGTAGCTTATATACTGAACGGATTTGGTATTTGGATATTATTCGTATCAACGATCTAACGTATCAATGATCTAATCAATTATGAATATGAATGATTGTTTATCAGATCGTGAAAATAGAGCTAGTCCATATATTATGAAGAATGTTATTTATTTTAAATTCAAATATTTTCATGCTAAAAATCATCTCCAACTTTGATCATGAGTCTGGAATGTTAAGGTTCATAGTCTTGCTTATCTCCTGTTGTTCCGAGGATATATCCCTCCTTTCTTATGGGATTGAGCACATCCTTTAGTATAATGTTTTAGGATATGTTTGTAGGCTTCAATAAAAATCATGACTGTTGAAGCTATGGTTTAAGAGAAGTTAATTTTATAGAGTTGTTGGTCAGAGTATATAACTGTTTTCGAGTCATTTTAGTAAAATTTCCATTTCTCCTTCGATTCTTATTAAAATTGTGCAAACCTTATAGTTTTTGAAAGCTAAGATATAGTTCTAAAACCTTCTCTTTTCACGACAATACATAATTTTAATGTTTGGGTATTGGAAATTAACTCACAAGTTGTTGAACAAAAACTACCTCTATTTTAGTAAAGTAGATTTGGACATAAACAAATTATTAATGGGGCTGATTTTAAAATTTAGAATTTACAATCACTTAAATCAATTCAAATAGCTTGTACGAGTCCTAAAGCACCTTAATTAACCTCAAGAACTTAGAGGTGAGTTTTGGGTGTTTGGGGACGCATTTTGGGGATCAGAAGACCGGTTAAGCAAGGAAATTTGTGTAAATTGTAAGTAAATTGATTGAGATATTTCTCTCCATTTCATTTCTTGTTACTGCTCCAAATTTACTGTTTTTCATACTTCTATACTTATTGTATTCTTGGTGCTATTTATTGTATGCATTATCTTATTGTATGATTGTAGTTAAATTAGAACATGTGTTTAGGTTTCATAATATATTTTGGGGTGTACGCTGTGCACGGGGTATAGAACGCAAGGATGTTAGTATTCCGACAAGTATGTGATATAAACCTACAATATGAGGTTAATGAAATGATTTACCAGCGACTAATTAGGGTAATAACGAAGTGCTATGTGTGCTGACTTATTACATGAGGTCGATCTGCCATGTTTCACAACCAATAAGAATAGTCCCTATGTGCACTGCTAATTAGGTTATTACCTTAAGTCTATATGACCAAAATGGTAATATCTAGGACAATGTGTTGGATATATGGTTGACTTGATTTAGTTCTTTAATAATATTTGTGTTGATATCAATTAGTTTAGTTGCATGTTGTGTACCATGTCATGTCTTCAATATTATTGCATAGTGTACCGATGCATTTCTATGTATTCTTGTTGTGCTTGGAAATGTGGATTAATGTCTCTCACTGTTACTTTCTACATTACTGTAGTCACCATTCTTTTAATGATGGTGGGTGCAGATTCACCAAGTAGCCGATCAGGCAAGGAGAAGATCGGCGACTACCTTTGAGCCATTGGAGTGTTGTTATATCAGATTTCGTAGGTTTTTTATATTTAGTTGTATGACTTATTTATATCTTTAGATACTTTTGGTTTGCATATATTTAAATTTTGTGATAGTACCCAACCAGACAAATGTTTATTACACTGTCATGATCGTTTCGTTGTTTCTATACATATTGTCGTTGTTTCTTAGTTTCCACCATAGGTGTTTTTTATTTAAGACTTCCGCTGATAATATTAAAGCGTTGTAAAATTTTTAATTACCTCCTAAAATCACAACTAACGGGAAATGAAACGTACCTTTCTTGACCACATATAATGAAGTAAATGAGACAAAAGGTCACTAATACGTTGTTAAGTCCCACGTGGATGATGTTAGGTCTTCAATGACGGAATAAGGTCGAGTAATGCCCTAGATAAATGGAGGGGCCGTTACAAGGTGGGATTCAATCCTTGGTCATCATATATTTGCTGGTTGTTTACCATCTAGGCTACTTGGCCTTATGAGATAAAATGGCAAAATTTTTGGATTTGTTTCAATTAAAATTTTTGGAGAAAATAAAAGTGATAAAAGGGGGCTTATAAGAAATTGAACTAACACCCTCCCACTCCAACGCATAGGCACCTAACCTATCGAGCTGGACGTCGGAGTTTGTAAGGGAATTGAAGGCTTCATTAATATATTACACGAGCCGCATTAAATCAAATAGAAAGTGGTTTACACAGTCTGTAACTATCAAGATATGAAGTATCTAGCCTAATTTAGCCTATATAAACTAATCCAGATGATAAAACAAAAATTAGAAAATAGTATAAATAAAACCATATGCCTCCTAAGTAACTCTCTCTCTCTCTTTCTATCTCTCCCCCATTTCTTTTCTTTCTTTTTTTAATTTCCTTTTACGGTTTTAATTGAGTTTTTCATAGTTATTAGCTATGTTGTAAGTCTTTTATGAGATCTTTTTTAAATAGTTCTTACATTATTCACTATTCTTTAATTCATGGATTTAATAAATTATTATTTGTGGATTATAATAATTAATTTTATATTACATGCATAGTTGCAAATGTGTATTGTGATATTTTGATTCTAAATCTAATTTAAAGTAGTTACTAGGATTATTTACCATTAGATTTCTTAGGTAAATTGAGATCTAAATTTCATATTGAAGTGGTTTTCCGAAGGTAATAGGCTTAGTAGTTCCAAGTTTTCACGGAACACAATTCGATTTTATCGCCTACTGTTAATTTCTTTATGTATTCAAAGGGTTAATTCAATAAAATTAGAACGTCGCTTTTCCACCGATATAAAGAGAACTAAAGGTTTGCTAAGGGCTATTTATTTATTGAATCGTTTGAACTTATCTTTCATGATCGATGATTAATTTACTACAACTGAGTTAGAAATTCACTTTGGTCTAGGTTATTTTTATTTGCATTGATTGTTTTAATTATTATCGGTGTCTTTATTTATTTATTTATTGCTTTCTAAATATTTATGTCTAATAGTAATTAGTGACAACAACCAAACACCTTTTTTGACTAAATAAAGTTATAACTATGGGGACAATCCTACGTGGCACTACTACAAATTTAAGTGCGTAATAAAGGTGAGAAATTTATTGTACGCGCTCGAAATGTGTCAATTTTTTGCGCTGTTTTTGGGGATTGAATTAATTTTTCTTTGGTATTATTTTATTTTGTTTTGTCTTTGTAGATCCTTGTCACTAATGTTTTACTAGATTATTTCATGTCCTCCTACTTTAACTATCACGATCAATTATAAAAGTGTGAAAGAGGTAGGTAAATCTAATGATGAACAAAACTTTTCTAATCGGTGTTTTTGTGTGCAATGGGTACTTGCAGTTTTTGTGGAGATTATTTTCATCTTATTGATGTTTGTCCAAACTATTTGGATGATGATGAATTGTGGAGTTATAAGCCGAGTCCACTAGTTCCTCAACACCAAGAATGCTTGCAATCACTTTGAAATGTGTAGAAATTGCTTAAGGGGACTTTATAATAATATGATACTCGGAAAGAACGACTTAATGCTTGACTGTTAGAGATGTATATTTTAAGGAGAGATCGATGAATTGCTCAAAGTGAGACCTCGAGTGTTTAACAGCTAATTTTATTAACGCTGTTATTTATTTCATAATTTCAGACTTGTACGCCTGCTCAAATCCACATGGATTCCGCGGGTAGGTTAGGACATACGTCGACCTAGGAACACTAGTTAATTGTGTGTTGTATTTCTTATTTGTGATGCATTTTATGAATTTATTTGTTAATACATCGCATGTGTATATGTTGTATGGTTATATCGTGCGAGATTATATGACTAGTAGTTTCCTCGAAATGCATGTCAACGCGGGTGTCTGATAGGTAAATTACAGCTACACTAGGAAAAATCGACTAATTCACGTCAAGTTAATTAAGTAATCAAATAAAATTAGTAATGTAAATATAAGCTAAGTCAATTAAATTATAACAATAGGTTATGGCGCACCTCGGAATGCATGTCGAGATGTGAGGCACTAGGTACCAGGTAGCCGACGGTTGGTGACACCATATATTTGCTAATAAAGAGTCTACATGTACCAACCATGATCTAAATATATGGCTAAGATAACTATTTAAATAATGGAATCAATATTCCTATAGTTAGTTATAAATTTCCTAAGCCATAAATGAGCATTGATATGGTTATAGTGAGCAATCCTAGGGTAGTGAGTGGGGTTGTTGGAGTCATCAACATGTTTAAGGACCACAAGATAGACCTCGAGATACGCATAGCACACTTGATCATAGCCAAACATATATATATATATATCAAGTGATTGGGATTTCTCATAAACCACTAACTCATAATTCATGCAAAACTAGAGAAAATCAAAGGAGTGCTTGGAGATTAAGAGTTGAACTTCAGTTTTTGGAGAGCAAATCAAGTGATCAAAATAAAGGTAATCTTCTTCATCATCTTCTACATTTCCAAATGAAGTTAATTTTGAGTGTTTTGTTGAAATTTGAATTTGAGGAGTTAATAACTGATGTTTGATGTTGTTGTGATGAATTACAAGTGTTAGGGCATGTGCGTTGGTCAATCAACAAACATCGTTTATGTTATAATTTTAGTTAATAAAATAGTGGTTTTATTTGCTATTTTAATATAAGTGATTGCATGTTTACCTTATAGTAAGATCCACGGTTAATTGTTGAAATATCCTAAATGTCCTTAGTCGGTCATTATACTAGGAACTATAATGAATAAAGACTAGTGTAAATTTTAATTGATGGTCATGTGATGATCATGGATATAAGGATACGAATTAAGATTATGAGTACTTGTTAGGGAATAAGGTACTGGTCCGACCCGCTATGAGAACACCACATAGATTAAGTTAGAGGTGTTACTCATGATAGGTATATCATTTAGTCCTTCGACTTGAAATTACCATAGACTTCAATATTAGGAGCATGATAAATGACGCAATCAAATGTTGTCTTTAACCAGACAATTATCAAGATTGTGATTGGTTACCGTGTGAATAATATGTGAAGGTGTGTAATCAAGATAGAATTTGTTACTCTCTTATACGGAGAGATATTAGTGGACCCCTTGATAAGATAGACTGATAATGGTCAAGTCCAAGTTAATTGATATGATCAATGTCTCTTGGATATTTTTCAATTTACCTAAAGATTGTGACTAGTACGATTGAACATTAATGGTGACTTTCTATGCCTTATGTTTAATCAAAGAATATCATACGACAAAAGGATATGATAAATGTTATTAATTAGGCTGTATTGATGTTGATATTCATGCTACTTTGGCAGTCATAATGCCTTGCTAGAGACTGCTTATGACTTGTGTACCAAAATGGTTTTTGGTTCACTGTCAACATTGCAGGAACCTATTGTGTCGCACACAAAGAACGACTTTGCACAATTTCAATTGGTTAAGAGTAATGAATTTTATATGATAAAACTCATGATGTAAAAGCCCTTACGATTTGTTATATGATAACTTATTCATAGGGGCGTATGTGTAATTTGCTTAAGCCTAAATACAATAGTTGTATTATGAATAGGATTTTAAGTGAGGGCTTATCTACACGTATAAATTATGGTCACCGTTCATGTGTGGATTTCTGATAGAGGACGCGCACCTGAACGTCTTGAAAATCGAAAAATCATAAAAGAAAATCACGGAATAAGGAATGATTTACTTTCGTAGATTTAGTTTAATGGAACTTATTTTTTTATCCTGTTAGGGTTTTTCAAAATTCATTTTGAAATTTTCGTTGCGTATGAACCCCAAAAACCAACAGTGGTATCAGAGCATTAGGCTCGGTTCTATTCAACGTTAGCTTGTTTTCTTTGATGTATATATGATAAATGTGTGAAAACATAATATTGATTAATGTATTTATGATGTAGATATAGATTCTATAATAATTGTTATCAAGAATTGGTTTTAAATCATGTTGTTAATTCATGTATATTGATACATCGCATGATATGATTCAATGATAGTATTCATGTTTAGAATATTTTGATTAACACATACTTTTTATATTGAATTATGTGAATTTTGTATGTTCATTGTAGAGTTCATGTTTAGGTTAATACGATTAATTTAATATGATTCTAATCTTGAACTCATATTTCGTTTTGTGTAATAATTATGTATCTCTCCATGATAGAGATCATGATTACGTGAATATGATTAATTTAATTTGATTCTGATGTTGAATGCATGATTAATATGTTGAAATTGATTTTGATCTTATATCTCATTGTACAAATCCATTAGTATATTCCTATAAGTAGGAGATAAACATAAAATTGGATTAGAATTACAAATAATATAAGATAGGTTAGATATAAAACAAATCCTAATTGGATAAGGATTCAAAGTATTTTAAATTCTAATTGGATTAGGATAAGATATTAAGTTAATGGTGGGCCTGAGATAATTAAAAACGTTTTAATTAATATTTTCAGAATTAAATTAAGGGGCAGTTTAGGTTGATTTGATTGACTAAAATTATGTGAAATTTTAGGTGATTTTCAATTTTCAGAATTGATGTTTGTTGTCTAAAAAAAATGGGGGCGCTGCCCCCTGTACCCTGTCTCCTAACCGGCCATCGAAACCGCCGTTAACTGTTCAAAGCATACAAAAAAATCGCAAAATAGTTAATATTTGTATGATTTCCTAACTTTTTAGTGATTATTCATGCATTGCAACATATGATATTTATCTTATTTAATTATGATCACTAAAACCAACAAAAATCCCTCTTTCAAATTTTAAGTAAAGTGTCATCCATTATCAAACAGTTGTCAAGGCTTCGATCACATCAATATGGGTCGGCCTCTGCAGAGTGTATTGTGTTATCTTGGTGAGGCAAGTAGAGTAACATTTAGTCTATTATTTGAAATGGTTAGACTTGATAAAGCTATCAAAATAGTTTTGGGCTTTAGGCATTAGATGAGATAAAACATGCTGAGACGTAAGATGCTATAATCCCAGAAAATAATTAAAAGTTACATATGATGTAATTGGTAATTGGTACCTACCTAAATAACCTAATTCGAAGTTTCATGCCTTAGCTGTCTTAAAATTAGATGAAACATGGACTTTAGTTCCTTAAATTAACATAGCATTTTTAAGGAGGGTTGTTAATTTAGTGGGAGTTTATTCCTCTATACTAAAATGAAATTTCGCATAATCTTTGTTATAGATCTATGGCCTCTTCAAATCACACTAATCCTTTGTCACTGGGTTCCATCCTTGAGAAGGATAAGTTATTTGGGACAAACTTTCTTGACTGGTTCAGAAACTTGAGAATTGTTCTTAAGCATGAAAACAAGTTGTATGTCTTGGATGATCATATTCCTGAGGAACCGCCAGCCAATGCTTTAAGAGCCGTGAAGGATGCACATATTAAGCATGTCAATTATTTAATTGATGTTGCATTCATTATGTTGGCAACCATGGTTCCTGAACTTCAGAAGGACATGGAACACATGGAAGCTTACGACATGGCTACGACGCTGAAGGAAATGTTCCAACAGCAGGCAAGGTAAAAAAGGTTCAAGATAGTCAAGAACCTTCATTCTTACGAAATGGCTGAGGGTGCGTCAGTAAGTCCTCATGTTCTGAAAATGAAGGGATATATTGACCATCTTGACAGACTTCAATTTCCCATAAGCCTAGAGTTGGCTATGTATTTGATCCTTAATTCATTGCCTTATAGTTATTCACCAATTGTGACGAACTATAACATAAATAACAAGGAGAAGTCTATATCAAAATTAAATTTGATACGTAAAATTGTTTAGTAGAATGTCAAGAAACCCATGGCTAGTGTGTTGATGGTTCAGAAAGGAAAATTTTTGAAGAGGAAAGGGCAAAAGCAAGGCTAAAGTAACCAAGGCTGTTATGACTGCTTAAAGCCTATGGAACAAGTCAAGCCCCATACAGCTTCTACTTCACAATCCCAGAAGAAAAATGAAAATGAAGGAAATTGTCATTTCTGCCATGCACCTGGACATTGGTTCAGAAATTTCAAGCACTATATTGAAGATCTAAAAAAAAAGAAGAGTAGTGCGACTACTGCTTCAAGTATTTACGTTATTGAAGTTAACTTGTCTACTAATGATTCCTTGATATTGGATACTGGATGTGGATCTCACATTTGTATTAATGTGCAGGGTCTCACCAAAAGCAGAAAGCTAAAAAAAGGAGAAGTCATCCTACGAGTTGGAAATGGAGCAAAGGTTGTTGCGTTGGCTGTAGGATGCTATGAGTTAATTTTACTAAGTAGACTTGTTTTAGTTGTAAATATTTGTTTTTATCTCCCTGCCTTAAGTAGAAACATCATTTCAGTTTCATGTTTGGATTTAGATGGTTTTAATTTCATTATTTCGAATATTAAATGCTCCATTTCTCGTAAAGACATTTTCTATGGGAATGCTGATTTGTGTGATTTTCTTTATATTCTAAACATGAAAAGGTCCACATATACTCCCAATCTTAACGTAACTACAAAGAGATTCAACTCAAATGATTTGAATCAAACCTACCTCTAGCATTGTCGCCTTCGCCACATTAATGACAAATGTATTTCTAAACTCCATAAAGATGGACTTTTTAGACTTATTTGATTTTGAATCATATGAAACATGTGTATCTTGTTTACTAGGCAAGATGACAAAGAGTCCCTTCACTAGATACAGTGAAAGGGCAAGTGATTTATTGGGTTTAATACATAATTATGACTATGAGATGTGGCAAATGGATGTCAAAACAACTTTTCTAAATGGAAACTTACTTGACGACATGTATATGATACAGCCTGAATGGTTTGTTCATCCCGAGACTTTTAGGAAAGTGTGCAAGCTTCAAAGATCTATTTATAGATTAAGCAAGCTTCTCAGAGTTAAAATCTTTTTTTTGATAAAGCAATTAATGAATTTGGCTTCATTAAAAACGAAGATGAGCCTTGTGTATAAAAGAAGGTTAATAGGGGCATGGTTGTTTTCCTGGTGTTGTATGTAAATGATATATTACTCATTAGAAATGACATCCCAACCTAGCAGAGTGTCATGTCTTGGTTAGGGAAATGTTTCTTAATGAAGGACTTAGAAGATGCAGCCTACATAATTGGGATTAAGATCTATAGGGATAGAATTAAAAAGCTGACCGTTCTAGGTCTGAGTGCTTATATAGATAAGGTATTGAATAAGCTCAGTATGCAAGACTATAAAAAAGGGTCATTGCCAATGTCTCATGATATAAATCTCAGCAAGACTCAATGTCTAAAGACTAATAATGAGCGAGAGCGCATGAATACGATTCCATATGAATCAGCTATTCGATCTATCACGTATCCCATGTTATGCACATTACGTGATGTATCATATGCTTTAAGCGCAACAAGCTGATATCAATCCGATTCCGATGAGAGACACTAGATAGCAGTAAAAAACATTCTTTAGTACTTGAGAGGGACTAAAGAAGTGTTCTTGGTCTATAGAAGTTTGGAAGACGAGCTTGTTGTAAGTGGTTACATAGATGCAAGTTTTCGAACTGATATAGATGACTTCAGATCGCAGTCTGGATATGCGTTTACTTTTAATAGAGCCACATTGAGCTAAAAAATTTGAACCAAGAAAGATTATACAACAGAAGTTGAATATATTGCAGCGTCCGATGCAGCTAAGGAGGCAGTTTGGATCAAAAAGTACATCTCAGAACTTGGTGTGGTTCCGAGTATAGCTAACCCCATTCGCTTTGATTGTGACAATAATGGAGCGATAGCACAGGCCAAGGAACCAAGATCACACCACCGATCCAAACATATACATAGACATTTTCATCTCATTCGATAAATCATTGAGATGGGGGATGTGAAGATTTACAGAGTTCCTACCGAATACACTTGTTGCAGATCCTTTGATGAAGGCTCTTCCACAAGCGAAACATGATGGTCATGTTAAGTCATTAGGTATTAGATACATGAATGATTGGCAATAGTGCAAGTGGGAAATATTAGGGCATATGCCTTAGGTCAATCTACAAACACTTTTTATATTATAATTTTAGTTAATAAAATAGACGTTTTATTTGTTGTTTTATTATAAATGATTACATGTTTACCTTGTAGTAAGATCCATGGTTATTTATAGAAATATCCTAAATGTCCCTAATCGCTCATTATACTGGGAACTATAATGAATTAAGATTAATTTGAATCATGATTGATGGTCATGTGATGATCATGTGTATAGGAATACGAATCAAGATCATGAGTACTTGTTGGGGAATAAGGTACTGAAGCGACACACTATGAGAACACCACATGGATTAAGGAATTTAGTTACATTAAAAATAAAGATGAGCCTTGTGTTTTCAAAAAGGTTAGTGGGAACGTGGTTGTTTTTCTGGTGTTGTATGTTGATGATATATTACTCATCGGAAATGACATCCCAACCTTTCAGAGTGTCAATTTTTGGTTAGGGACTCAATGAAGGACTTAGGATATGCAGCCTACATCATTGGGATTAAGATCTGTAGGGATAGATCAAAAAGGCTGATCGGTTTAAGTCAGAGTGCTTATATAAATAAGGTACTGAATAGGTTCAGTATGCAAGACTCTAAAAGAGGGTCATTGCCAATGTCTCATGGTATAAACCTCAGCAAGACTCAATGTACGAAGACTAATGATGAGCGAGAGCGCATGAATATGATTCCATATGCATCAACTATTGGATCTATCATGTACGCCATTCTATGCACTCCAACTGATGTATCATATGCTTTGAGCGCAACAAGCTTATAATAGTTCGATCCCGGTGAGAGACACTGGATAGTAGTAAAACACATTCCTAACTACTTGAGAGGATAAAAGAAGTGTTCTTGGTCTATGGAAGTTTGGAAACGAGCTTGTTGTAAGTGCTTAAACAGATGCAATTTTCAAATTGATATAGATGATTTCAAATCGCAGTCTGGATATGTGTTTACTTTGAATGGAGGCGTACTGAGCTGAAAAAGTTCAAGGCAAGAAACTGTGACAGATTCTACAATTGAAGCTGAATATATTGCGGCGTTAGATGCAGTTAATGAGGCAGTTGGGATCAAAAAGTTCATCTCAAACTTAGTGTGGTTCCGAGTATAGCTTACCTCATTAACTTGTATTGCGACAATAATAGAGCGATAGCACAGGCCAAGGAAAGAAGATCACACCACCGATCCATACATATACATAGACGTTTTTGTCTCATTTGAGAAATCATTGACAGGGTAGGACGTGAAGATTTGCAGAGTTCCTACAGAAAACAATGTTGCAGATCCTTTAACAAAGGCTCTTCCACAAGCGAAACATGATGGTCATGTTAGGTCATTAGGTATTAGATACATGAATGATTGGCCCTAGCGCAAGTGGGAGATGTTAAGGCATGTGCCCTAGGTCAATCTACAAACATTATTTGTCTTATAATTTTAGTTAATAAAATAGATGTTTTATTTGTTGTTTTATTATAAGTGATTGCATGTTTACATTATAGGAAGATCCATTGTTATTTGTTGAAATATCCTAAATGTAGCTAGTTGGTCATTGTACTGGGAACTATAATGAATTAAGACTAGTGTGATTCTTGATTGATAGTCATGTGATGATCATGCGTATACGGATATAAATCAAGATCATAAGTACTTCTTGGGGAATAAGGTACTGGACTGACACGCTATGAGAACACCACATGGATTAAGTTATAGGTGTTACTCATGATAAGTATACATTTAGTCATCCGACTTGAGATTACTATAGACTTCAATATTAGGAGCATGATAATTTGACACAATCAAAAGTTGTCTTTAACCGGACAATTATAAAGAATGTGATTGGTTACCGTGTGAATAATATGTGAAGGTGTGTAACCAAGATAGAATCTATCACTCTCGTATAGAGAGATATAAATGAATCCCTCCATAAGATAGACTGATAATGGCCATTTCCATGTGAATTGATATAATCAATGTCACTTGGATGTTTTTCAGATTACCTAAAGATCAAGACTAGTATGATTGAACATTAAGGGTGACTTTCCATGCCTTATGTTTAATCAAAGAATATCGCAAGACAAAATGATATGATATATGTTACTAATTAGGTTGTGTCGATGTTGATATTCATGCTATTTGGTTAGTCATAATGCCTTGTTAGAGACCACTTATGAATTGTGTAGCAAAATGGTTTTTAGTTCACTATCAATGTCGCATGAACCTACTGGGTCGCACACAAAGAGTGGCTTTGCACAATTTCAATTGGTCCAGAGTAATGCATTTTATATGATAAAACTCATGACATAAAAGCCCTTACGATTTGTTATATGATAACTTATTAATAGGGGTGTATGTATAATTTGCTTAAACTACCTAAATACAATAGTTGTATTATGAATAGGATTTTAAGTGAGGGCTTATCTACACATATAAATAAAGGGTGAAACCCTAAAAATGAAATAAGATTTTTGTTTTACAATTTTTGAGTTCTCTAGATTTAGGGAGAGAAAGAAAAATCATTTTCAATCTCTCTTGGGGCTAGCACTCAAAATTTTAGTCACCGTTCGTGTGTGGATTTTTGATAGAGGAAGCGCACTTGAATGTCTTGTAAATCGAACAATCAGAAAAGTAAATCACGGAATAAGGTATGATTTACTTTCGTAGATTTAGTTTAATGGAAATTATTTTCGATCATGTTAGGGTTTTTCAAAATTTTTGTTCAATTTTTCACTGCGTGTGAACCCCAAAATCCAACAACAAGATATTAATAGTTCAAATGAGGATTTACAACTGGTTTTGAAAGGAATTATGGTTTTAATGAATTAGGGAAAAACTAGTGAATGCATGGAATTAGGTGATTTTGATCAAATTGGTGTTGTTTTATCGATTTAAATGATGTTTTGGAGTCAACATGTAATGGAAAGTATTTAAACTAGGTTAGGTTAGCAAATTAGAATATAGAGGATATAATTCTCGAATTAAGAATTATGTCACTAAGCGCAGTTAGTGCACTAACCAGTTTGGGCCTTCTACTATTTTAAAAAAAAAAGAACAGTAGCGCGCTAAACTGGTTCCCTAGCATGCTAATCACACCTAGCGGGCTAGGTAGACTCATCATCACGCTAATAATTGATGAAACCAGAATATTAAGGGTTGTTTTGATAATTTTCAACTTAATACTTATCTAAACACTTGTAAACAACTTAAACTTATAAAACGGGAGTTCAGGGACTAAGAGGACCGTAGGTTAGTGTCGTGGAGCTTTTCAGGTTGGATACGGGAGTCCGAGGAAGTCGGAGAGTGGTTTGAGGTTTGTAAAACCCAATTGAAGAATTATGAGTATTTAATTCTATTTTTAATTCTATATTTATCATTTCCTACTATTTTCTATTACTTCATTCTGTTACTTAGATGTGGATTAAGTTTACTCCTCTGAATCTCCTTGTTGGGTTTTGATGATGCACTAGATTGTTGTACGTATGACCCAACCCTCAGTGAATAAAAACCAGAGCTTGCCCTTGGTGCACGTGTCAGTGACTAAGCGGATTTGGCCAGCACTGCGAGGGACTAGTATTGAGCTAGTTGGGTGTGCCCATTAGTGGGATCCTAGTGACCCAAAGTACAATCTAGTCCATCTAAAGCAAGCACATACATTTGTTAGCTTATATGTTATCTATTCATGTAATGAGCCAATTACAGTTGTCTGTCTTTTACATTCTGCATGTTTATTTAACATTATTTCTTTCATCTCCTTACTTTATTATGCAAATGCTCAATGGAGTTCCTTAGGATTTTACTTACTTGATTCGTTATCGGTTTTTTTTTTGATGATTAAGTGCATATCCTCGTACCAGTAAGGGAAACTTGATCCTAGGCAACTACATCTGATTGCCAACCATTGCGGACCTACTAGTAAGTGCTTATTTTGATATTTTGTACTAATTTGGGTATTGGGTGATTGGAGTGACATTGTAATTGTATATATACATTGTTTTATAGTACTATCTCATATATACATAGTACTTTCCTTAGTTTTCCATAGTAGGATATGCTCATATGGATAATGTTTATCATAATAATCTAATACATTTCTTGCTTAAATTAAGGCTTCCACTAATTTATTGTTAACTTGTAAAAGACAATCCACTAGTACCGCTAGGACTCGAATAAGCTTTAGATAGGTGAACTTAAGGAATTATAAATACTTAAGGAAATAACATAAGAAAATATGAATAATCAACTAACCGAAATGTTCGCACACAAGTGAAACAAGATTATCAAGACATGAGGTGGACAGGTAGGTGTCGGACACGTATAGCTGGGCTTACCGATCAAGGAGCGCACGACACGACAAAAGCCCGCAGAGGCCACGAGACGCGGGGCTGCCACCGTTGGTATCAGAGAAAGAGTTATAGGAACTTGGGATATTTAAATGATGGAGCATAAAATTTAATGAATAAACTTTAGACGTGGAAACCCGATGTTATTATCTTAGAAATTTATTTGGGAAGTGATGTAAGGTGAGTAGAGTTAGAGGGTATATACATGTTATATTTGTTCTATATATATGCTATGCATATACATAATAAGGCTATTCGGCGCACGCTTCTCGATGAAGATCACGGATGGACAGTCAACTACGCCTCATGAGACTAGACAAACTAGTAATGCAACTAGGGATCCCCCTATCACGACAATTGTGGAGGACTAACTCACAGCCCAGGAGAATTAGATGGCTGAGGTATTCCGATTACTATGGGATCAGGTCGCTGCACTTATGACACTTGCGACAGCCACAGTCTCAGCACCTCGAGACCAAGTAGTTGTCACCGCACCCACGGGGACAACCGTCGCCCCGTATTGTTTCTCAAACACTAGTTGGCAGAGTAGCTGCAGAGGCACAGAAAGAGAGTGGTACACTAGTTGTCATTCCACTAGAGACACCGTCTCCTAGGTCTCCACCCACAACTTCAAAGCAGTTGACCCCTACTACTCCATCAGGATTCGTCTTGGCCCCAGGGGTGAAGCTATTAAGAGAGTTCCTAAAGTTTTAGCCAAGCTTTTTTTATGGAGGTGGTGACCTTGAGGTTGGAAGGAAATGGATTATGTCCCATTAAAGGTTCCAAAGCTGATGAGGAATGACGAGAGTGTGTTGGCACATTTATCAGCAGCATGCTCGAGAGGTCATGCAGTAGTATGGTGGACCACATATCAGGATACCCACCAAGAGCCGATAATATGGGCAGAGTTTAAAGAGTTGTTCTACGATCAATATATACCCATGGAGGTGAGGTCGAGATTGAGAGAGCAGTTTATGGCCATGAGAAAGGTAATCAAACATTGATGCAGTACATGGAGCGATTTTGGCACTATTGCAGTTCTCATTGGATGAGGTAGGGACAGAGCGGCTATAGATTTACTACTTCACTCGAGGGGTTGATGATAGGATTGTTGCGAAAGTTGTATCATTTAGGGCTTTGACTCTACAGGACATATTTGACAGAGCATTGTCACATGAGATTTATTTCATGCAGAAAGATTGCCGACTCATTACCAAAAGAGAGATATAAACTGGATAGAGTTATCGGCCAGACTGAAGGTCAAAGAGATAGAGGGATTGTTGGAGAGTTAGGGATAGTGGCTATACACTATAAATATACCTTGTTCTTAATACAACCATTGGGGACAAGATATACCCTAAACGGATATGTAGAGACATGATGATAGAGTTTGAGGGACATCAGTTATCGATGGATCTCCGAGTGTTAGAGTACCTAGAGTTCGACGCTCTTCTCGAGATAGATTGCTTGTCACCTTATCATGCACGGATGGATTATTTTAGTAAGAGAGTTCAGTTTCCCAATCTGGGGATACCAGGGTTCTCTATAGTTTTATCTATGATTGACTTACTAATCCATGGGTGCCAACTAGCTACATCACAAGAGATGGAGGCATTTGCAATTATAGTTGAGCCGGAGGTTAAGACCGAGGTCAGGATTTAGGATATTTTGGTAGTTAGAGACTATTTCAATGTGTTTCTAGATGATCTTCTAGTATTGCCACTGCTACGAGCGATTGTGTTTATCATCGAGCTGATAAAAAGAACTCAACAGATCACAAGCATACTTACAAGATGTCACCATCAGAGTAGGAGGAAGTTAGGCGATAGTTGGACGATTTGTTGGAGAAAGGTTTAATCCACCCTAGTATGTCACCCAAGGGAGCTTCAATGTTTTTTGTGAAAAAAAATGATGGTTTGATGAGGATGTGCATAGATAATAAGAACCTAAATCAGGTGACAGTTAGGAATCGTTACCCACTTCCTAGGATAAATTATTTGTTCGACCAGTTGGCGGGCGCCAGATTCTTCTCAAAGATTGAAATTCATTCATGTTATCATTAATTGATGTTTCGAGAGGTGGTTATCAAGAAGACCAATTTTAGAATAAGATACGAGTTTTTTGAGTTCACAGTCATGCAATTCGGCTGATAAATGCCCACGGATCCTCATGGATTTGATGCACAGGGTTTTAAGACCATATTTGGACAGATTTGCCATAGTCTTCATCGGTGATATTTCAATCTACAGCAGGACTCGTGAGGAGCACGAGAAAGATCTTAGTGCAGTTTTGACGACACTGAGAGAGCAAAGGTTGTATGCCAAGGTCAGTAAATGTGACTTCCAGGTGAGTGCAGTGAGGTTTTCGCGACATGTCATCAGCGATCAGGGTATCATTGACGTGTGGACACCTGAGTCTGTTGCTGATATTCAGAGTTTTCTAGGATTGGCAAGATAGTACCGGCAATTTGTACAAAACGTTTCCTCGATTGTAGCACCGTTGACGAGACTGACTAAGAAAGATGTTAGATTTGATTAGTCTAAGGAGTGTGAGTAGGCTTTCTGTGAGCCGAAAAGAAAGTTGACTTCCGCACAAGTGTTGACATTACCAGAGCCGGGCAATACTTTGTCAATTTACACAGATGCTTCAAGAATTGGTTTTGGATGTGTGCATATGTAGGAGGGTAGACTAGTTGCTTATTTTTCCAAATGGTTGAGTCCCCCTGAGGGGACTTACCAAATGCATGACTTAGAGCTTGCAGCAGTTGTCTTTGAACACAAGGCCTGAAGGCACTATATCTACTGATAAAGTTTCACCTTGTACACTGATTACCATAGTCTACGCTACATTTTCACTCAAAGAGATCTAAATATTCGTCAGAGGAGATGGCTTGAGCTACTGAAGGACTATGACTTTGCTATTGAGTATCTCCTTAGGAAAGTGAATGTTGTAGGAGACGCATTGAGTAGACAAGGGATTGACAGCCAGAGTGTTTTGCGACATAGGACACACGAGCATGGCTAACTACAGGCGACATCAATTTCGTGGATAAGAGAGGTATCTAATATGGTTGAGTAATACATTTGTTGTCAGATAAGAGTTATGACAGTATCTATTAAGCCGGTTACCAAGTGTCAGAGGGCAGATAGGCTCTTTGAGTTGTTCGGTGGTCTGGCTCGGGATCCGAAGTGTAATGATAGGGCAGAGATAACGGATAAGTGTTTGAGACACCGATGGAGGTTGTGGATACCTGCGAATCAGGAGATACGAGATGAGATTCGAAAGGATGCACACCGGTCTCGCTACACAGTTCATCCTAGTCGGACCAAGATGTATTAGGACTAGAGGCGAATATTTAGGTGTCCAGTGATAAAAGGCTGACTTGGGAGCATATGTCAGGAGTTGTCACATCTACCAGCAGGTGAAGGCTGAGCACATGATACTTGGTGGACTATTACTGCCACTACTTATTCCATTGTGGAAATTATAGCACGTCACTATAAATTTCATTAGTGGACTACCGCTGACATCAAGGATTCACGACGCAGTTTGAGTTTTGATCGATAGGTTGACGAAACTAACTCACTTCATTTCGGTTTACATGAGATTCACATTCCCTCAACTGAGCATACTATTTGAGCGTGAGATTGTTAGATTACATAGGGTGTCAGTCTCTGTTGTATTAGACAGAGATCTAAGGTTGACTTAGAGACTTAGGGAGACTATGCAGGAGCAGTTTGGTACCAGGTTACAGTTTATTGTGACTTACCATCCTCAGAAAGATGGACAGTCAGAACGATTGATAAATATTCTGGAAGATTGGTCAGGCCTTGAATATTGGAGTTTGGGCTGAGCCGAAAAATATAGTAACCATTAGGCAAGAGATAGCTCTTGATCACATAGAGAAAATAAGGCAATTTTGACCAAAACTACGAGCCGCAAAAGATAGCCAGAAGAAATATGCGGATAGTTATTATGAAGGTCTAAGCTATGAGGAGGCTGACATGGTATACATGAAGGTTTCTCCTTGGAAGGGTCTCCAAAGATTTGGTATTATGGGGAAACTAGAACGAAGGTTTATTGCACCGTTCAGAGTCACAGAACGAGTTGGTAGTGTCGCATATCGCTTATAGTTACTTGTCGAGTTAGCTGCGGTTAATCCGACATTTCACTTCTCTATTTTGAAACTGGCTAGGTCAGGACCGAGGCCGGTGGTTGACTTGGGACAAATTGAGTTTCACCTGATGCAATTTACGAGGAGCGATTGATAGCTATCATTGACTGCAGGGTGATGGTTCTTAAGAATAGGAACTTCTTTAAGGTTCTAGTTTGTCGGCAACATCATGGGATAAAGGGACACACTTGGGAGCTCGAGTCTTCTATGCGAGAGCGATACCCTAAGCTATTTCATGATACGATGTTTAGTTTTTTTAAATTTCAAGACAAAATTTTCCTTAGTTGGGAACAGTTGTAACGGCCTGTTTTACTAACATTGTTGTTTATTTCTTAATTTCAAACTTAGATCCTAGTTCTAATCAAATGGACGCAATGGGTTGGCTAGGACACACCTCGACCTAGGTACACTAGTTGATTGTGTGTTCAATTGCTTATTTGCAAAACATTTTATGAATATATTTTTTAATATATCGTATGTGCGTATGTTGTATGGTTATAACATGCAAGATTGTGAAATGGGTAGTCACCTTGAAATGCTAGTCAACGCGGCTATCAGTTAGGCGAATTACATGTACACTAGAAAACTCGACTAATTCACGATAAGATGATTAAGTAATCAAATACAATGGGTAATGTAACCATAGGCTAAGTCAATTAAATTAGTACAATAGGCTATGGCATGCCTCAAAATGAACGTTAAGACGCGAGGCACCAGGTGCTGGGTAGCCGAGGGTTAATGAGACCATAGATTTTCTAATAAAAGTCTAAATGTACCAACCTTAATCCAAATATATGGCTAAGATAGCTATTTAAATAATACAATTAATCTTCCTATAGTTAGTGATAAATTTCCTAAGCTATGGTTAAGCATAAATATCGTTATGGTGAAAAATCCTTAGCTAGTGAGTGGGGTTATTGGAGTCATTAATACATGTGCTATGGCATGTTAAAGGACCACAAGATAGACCACAAGATATGTTGGGTTTCGGGGATCATACGCAGCAGAATTTTTCAAAACCTTTTCAAACATCCCCGAACAAAAATCCTATTCATTCATTAAATTGATGTTCCAATAAAAAATCATACCTTAGCAAGAATAACTCCATGTTTATCTTGTTTCTTGTTGATCGATTCCTTTAAGAAGCTGCCAGACACGAATATCCTCTATCAGAAATCCACACGCGAACGGACGATCACAATCCGGAGTGCTAGCCCCAAAAATCCTAGGAAAAAATTTCTCAAAAAAACTCTATAGGAAAAATCTCACACAGGAATTCTCTCTCGAGAAAAATCTCTTTACAACTGTGACCCTAATGTCTTATTTATAGTACACTAGGTTAAGTTGTGAAAGAACTCCATCTCCTAGTCACACTCCAAATAGAGTCCTAGATAAAATCCAACTATAAAAAGGATAGAGTCATAGATAATCTACAATTACTAATACAACAAGAGTTTTAATTTATCTAAAACTCAAATAAGAATTAAAGTCATACTATAATTCCAATTATAGTCCTATTCCAAATAGGATTTACTAAGAGAAAAAAATTTTAGTCACACTAGAAATGTAGGAGAATCTTGAATCCTAGTCAAACTAGGACATTTAATGAAATTCTTCAAAATTAATTTTATCAAGTAAAATTCATTAACCCAGACAATATTAAATTGCAAAAATCCATCTTTGTGTGCGACCCAATAAGTTCATACAATGTTGGCAGTGAACCAAAACCATTTTGGTACACAAGTCATAAGCGGTCTCTAGCAAGGCATTATGACTACCCAAGTAGCATGAAGATCAATAAATCGATACAACCTAATAGACAATGTATATCATATTCTTTTGTCACGTGATATCTTTTGATTGAACATAAGACATGGAATGTCACCCTTATAGTTCAATCTACAAGTCTCGTTCTCCGAGTAGACCAAAATTGTCAAGTGACATTGATCCAATCAATTCACTAGACATGGCCATTTATCAGTATAACATATCGAGGGACCCAATAGATATCTCTCTCTAAAAGAGAGGGACAAATTATATCTTGATCACGCAACATCCACACATTAGTCGAACAATGACCAATAACAATCTTTATAATTATCCGGTTAAAGACAACGATTGATTGTATCAAATCATTGTGCTCCTAATTTTGGAGTCTCTGGTGATCTCAAGTCAAATGACTAAATGACATAACTATGATGAGAATCACTTATGACATTGACCATGTAGTGTTCTCATAGCTAGTCAGTCCAACATCTTTTCCCAACAGAAACCCATTATCTTGATCCGTATCCGTATATGCATAATCATCACATGATTATCAATAAAAACTCATACTAGTCATAATTTATTATTGTTCCCACAATAATAACTGACTAGGGACATTTAGAATAATACATTAATTATCCATGGATAGTATTTTAAAAAGAAATATGCATCTACTTAGTTAAACAACATTTACAGAATAGGCCAAAGGCACATACCCTAACATCTCCCACTTGCACTAGGTCTAATCCTTTATGTATCCAATATAGAGTGACCTTAATGTGTTCTTAGTAGAAGAAGTTTATTTATGTATCTGCTACATTGTTTGTTATTGATTTTTTGCAAATCTTTACGTTCTCTCTTTCATAAGACAAAAATGCTCAAGTGATTGTTTAGATCTATAGTGTGATTTAGGTTCCATAACATAAATTTGTCCATTGGTTTTACAATAAAATCCAACATTATTTCCAACACTTGGAACCACACCTTATTAAATCATGAACCTTACGATCTAAACAATTTCTTTGGCTGCATCAAATGCCGCTAAAAACTCAGTTTATGTTATAGGACTTATTAGAGTTAGTTTAAGACATTTCAAACTCATTCCTACGAAGTTAACACATATCCATATTATGATCATTAATCTCTTATATTAATTTAAAATTTTGCATCGTGTAACCGTTTAAAAGACTCATATATTTCAAACCTCTGGAAATCTAATAACATCTCTCAAGTGCTTCTGAAGTACTTTAGAATGTTATTAATAAATATCCAGTGACTCTCACCAAAATTTATGAGATATATGTATGTTTTGCCCAAAGCATATGACATATCGAGTTGAATGCAAAGTATAACATATGTAATGATTCTCATAGCTAATGCGTAAGAAATCATATTCACATTGTCCCGCTCATCACTTGTCTTAAGACTTTGAGTCTTGCGTAAACTTATGTTATAAGACATAAGTACTAATTTTTTTAAGAATCTCGCACACTAGGGGGGTGTATTCAATTGAGATTTTAATAGACTTTTAGTTACTTTTATTGACTAAAAAAGTTTAGGGGTATTCAATTAAAACTTTTAGAGAGTCTCTAAAAGTAAGGTGTATTCAATGTGAACTTTTATAAACTTTTAAAAAGTCTCTAAAAGTTTTGGGGTATTCAATTTAAACTTTTAGAGAGTTCATAAAAGTAAGGTGTATTTAATTTTTTGGTGACTTTTGTAGATTGGTTACAAATCTTGACTTTTGTAGACTTTTTGTATAAAAATACACATAAAGAAGTCTTCAACTTCTCCTCACCTCAACCCAGAAACTTTTAGAGACTTCTAATTTTTATTTGTTACATTTTTCAATAAGGACTTCATTGTTCACAAGATGTCTTTTCTTATCAATTGTTTTTTATCAACTTTTACAATCACTCCACAACTCTTGGATTTCATTGCTCACTCATTATACTCTAATATCTATGTTGATGAAAATGGATTGATGTCATTATTAACAAAAACTCATTCTTGCATCACTATACATTTTTGATAGTTTTTTTTTTTTGTATAAAGAAGTTTCGTTTATTTAGTGTATTATTATAATCTCAAAAAGTGTAGTATTATTATTTTTGAAGAAAATAATTGTATAATTTTTTTAAAATGCAAGAAGTGCATTTTTTAGAATTTAAACTATCATTATTAAGGAAAAAATATACTTTTTTGCTTAAGTCAAACAAAAAATTAAAGTGCAAAATTTTTACACTAATATTTCTAAGGATCTTTTCTCAAAAAAGAAAAAAATATTTCTACCACTAAATGATGATTTATTTACCTTGAGAGTAATTCATTAATATGTTTATATGTTTTCTTTTTACTAAAATACAAAAATACTTTTTAAAAAATTAGTAATAGTTCTTAAGAAAAAAATATAATTATTTATTTTTTATAATAAAGTGCAAAATATTTGTTTCATTTTAAAAATCACAATAATCTATTAGTATCATCAAAATCATGTTTAAAAAGTTCACAAAAGTCACTAAAAATCTTAAATGTTGATAAAAGTCATCATAATGAAATCTACATAAAAGTTTATCAAAGTCTTTAAAAGTCTACAAAAATCTCAAAACTTCATAAAAGTCATTCACTTATAAAAGTAACCAAAAGTCTATTAAAATCTCAATTGAATACACCCCTGTAAAAAATTTTTTAGTTATTTGTCTATATAAGCACTCTTATTTAAAGCAATTAGCCTCTTAAATCTATATCCATAGATCTATATCACAAGGATATAGGCCTAATTAGCTAAGAATCTCATTGATAAACCTTCCTTAACCAAGACTTGACATTCTGCACGGTTAAGACGTTGTTTCCAATGAACAATATATCATTAACATACAGATTCAGAAAGATAATTGCGCTCCCACTAACCTTTATGTATACACAAGGATTATTTTTGATTGAATAAATGTAATTCATTAATTATTTCATCAAAAGAAAGATCTCGACTCTAATAAGTTAACTATAATCCATAGATGGATCCTTTAAGCTTGAATACCTTTCTCAAATTCTCAAAATAATAAAAAAAACCCTTAAGTTGTGTCATACACATCTTTAAGGAGCATAGAGCAATCTTATTTTTGACATCCGTTTGTCATATCTTATAGTGAAACTATGAAGTAATGACAATAGAATTTTAGAACTTGAGCTTAGCTACCAGTGAAAATCTTATCATTATCAACACCTTGATTTAGATTGGAATTTGTGATATGATGTGCTTTTAAGTATGCATCTTTTCTTTTTCATGTCACTTTAACTCATTTACATCCAATGTTCATACCATATTCAGGTAAATAATTCAAGTTCCAAACTTGGTTAACATACATGAATTAAAATTCAGAATTAATAACACTTAGTTTCTTCGTTCAATCTAGACAAGACATGTCTCTTGGTAAGTAGTGATTCATTCTGACCCAGTATCAAAATTACATCACAACTATTAATAATAAGAAATTCAGAACTTCTTTGGCCAATTTCTTATTATTCTAGATTTTCAAGAGACATATGCTACTTGTGTATACTTAACTAGTTCAAAACTTTGATGATTTTCCTAAAGTTGTTCAGTTCTCATTTGTAGCACTTGAATATTTCAAGATTTATTTTTTTCCCAATGGTGTCTTTAAAATAAACTCTTTACTTAGAAAGACATTATTTTGAGCAACAAACAATTTGTTCTCAATTGTATAAAATAGTATCATAGCATTCGACCACAATTAGACACAAAATATTTGGGCATCAAACTTTATGTTATTTAACGACTTACGCAAGTCTCGCCGCCTCAAATCTCAAGAAAAGACAAACTATGTCCTTTTATTCAATATCATATATGGAGTTTTATCAACCACTTTAACGAAAATAAGGTTTAGTTGCGAGTCCGTTGGTTTCCAAACTATAGCCTCTATAAGACATTATAGGAGAGTCTGTGTGACACATCATAAATCAAATTATATCCTATATAGTTCGATTTCTCCTCTTAAAACATCATTTCTCAAATGACATTCCTAGTGGAGTCAATTGAAAAACAATCTCTCAATTTCAAAAATGGTCACTTAAACTCTTAGCTCAAATTTTATTCACCTTGAGCTCATCAAAGTATGTTAATAGTTTGGCAAGTGATTTTTTATACTTATTTTGAAATGTTCGTAACAATTCAAAATTATGTCTTCTTGATAGGATTTGTAATTCATTATAAAATAAAAAATTTCATTCTATGAAAAAAGAATCCGTTCTTTAAGGCTTTCTTTAGAACTTGGCAAAGTCTAGCTCACAACTAAAGTTTATGTGTCCGACACAAGTACCTTTTGCAGATTATACCTTCCCTTTATCTTTCTTTATTAAATTCCTTTATGTTATGAACCATCAAATATAAATATCTAAGACCCCTTTTTATTATTATGTCTTATAGTTTTAAATATCATATGCAACTGTAAATAGTATTCTCCATGTCTTTCAAATTATGTAGTTTAAAACTATTTTGATGAATTATAGATCAAATCTACTGGCAACTTTTGGCACATGAAGATTCAAGCCTTTTGAGATAATTAATATAGTTCTTTAATATTCCAAACATAAAGACACATTAATATGTTCTCAACCATTTTATAAGAATCTAGGAATTTTGCAATCTTATGCCCTTCTCGTGTGACTTATTGTTCCAACACTTCCTTTAGTGTCACTGTCGTATCATTAGTTTTCACTGCCCGAATCTTTTCTAAAGTCCGGTTTTATATTTGCTAACATGACATATAATCCTTATTCTAATAGATGGTGGTTTAAAAGGAACCATTAATCTAAGACACACATCCTTGTTTATATGGTTGACAACATTTATCAATTTTCAAACTAAAAAAAGGGAAATTTGTCTTAGAAATTATTTTATCCTTCTCAAGGATTGATCGTAGTTGCTATGAATTAGTGTTACTAGGAGTTTAACATCTACACTTAGAAGATTATGCATAATAATTTATTAGTTAGTAATTAAACTCCTACTAAATCAATAACCCTCGTAAATATTAATTTAGTGGTCTAAGATTCATATTTAACTTAATTTTGAGACAGCTAAGGCATGACAATCAAAATCAAGTTATTTAGGTAGGTAACCATTACCCATTGCATCATATGCAACTCTTAGGTTCTTTATGAGACCTAGACATCATATGTCACAACATGTTATGTCTCATCTATGCTTGAAGCCCAAAACTGTTTTGATAGCTTTATTAAGTCAAACCAATTTAAAATATCCAGGTAACCGTTACCCAGCTTACCTCACCAAGATAACACAATACATCTTGCGAAGGCATCGAACTCTATTTAATTAAAACCCCTTTTAATGAAATATTTTAATTAATATTAATAATACTCTCATTAATATTAATTCAATTAAATTAATTCAATTCAATTGATGAACAATAACCCCATCCAATTAATTGGTAATTAATCAATTAAATCTTATTTTCAATTAATATATATAACCCAATTAATATAAACAGAGTTGTAATTATATTACAACTTCGAATGGATAGCCTAGATGGCTAAGTCATTCCATCGAGTTGGAGGATAACGAAACGAATCCTACTCTCAACAAAAAAAGGCCACTTATTTTTTTCTTTTTCGTAATCATATTACAAATAGATTTGCCTTTGAATTTTATTTTGTAATCTTGTTACAAGTTGAATTGCTAGCTAGGATGGTTAAGGCACTTCAACGAGTTGGGTAACTAGGGATCGAATCCCATATTAGCCAAAGCTCTTTATTTATTTATTTTTTATCAATATCATTGCTTTCATATTCCATACAACCACCAACATATTAAATTACACATATCTATGTACACAAATAGTTAGATCTTATCCGCCGAATTTGATGCGCACCTGTTCTGTGCATGTATGTGCGTGACGGAGCGACTACAGCAACAACACCATGACGATACTTTAACATTTTTGCATATAGATTAATTCTATTAAACGCAATGATGCAACCATATATAAAATATTATGATTGACTTATACATATATCATGTCTATAAAAAATAAGGGCACATTACAATTTAATTAAATCATGCCTACTGGCTCTGATACCACTGTTGGGTTTCGCGGATCATGCGCAGCGGAAGTTTTCAAAACCTTTTCGAACATCCCCGAACAAAGATCCTATTTATTCCAGTAAATTGATGTGCCAATAAAAAATCATACCTTAGCAAGAATAACTCCATTTCTGCCTTGTTTCATGTTGATCGATTCCTTTAAGATACTGTCAGAGATGAACTTCCTCTATCAGAAATCCACACGCGAACGGACGATCACAATCCGGAGTGCTAGCCCCAAAAATTCTAAGACAAAAATTCTCATAAAAATTCTCTAGGAAAAATCTCTCTCGAGAATTCTCTCTCAACAAAAATCTATTTACAACTGTGACCTTAATGTCTTATTTATAGTACACTACGTCAAGTTGTAATAGAACTACATCTCCAAGTCACACTCCAAATAGAGTCCTAGATAAAATCCAACTCTAAAAAGGATAGAGTCATAGATACTCAACAATTACTAATCCAACAAGAGTTTTAATTTATCTAAAACTCAAATAAGAATTAAAGTCATACTATAATTCCAATTAGAGTCCTATTCGAAATAGGATTTACTAAGAGAAGAAATTTGTAGTCACACTAGAAATTTAGGCGAATCTTGAATCCTAGTTAAACTAGGATATTTAATGAGAATCTTAAAAATGAATTTTATCAAGTAAAATTCATTAACCCAAACAATATTAAATCGCGCAAATCCATTATTTGTGTGCGACCCAATAGGTTCATACAATGTTGGCAGGGAACCAAAACCTTTTTGGTACACTAGTCATTAGCGGTCTCTAGCAAGGCATTATGACTACTAAATTAGCATGAAGATCAATAAATCAATACTACCTAATAGACAGTGTATATCATATCTCTTTGTTACGCGATATCTTTTGATTGAACATAAGACATGGAATGTCACTCTTATAGTTCAATCTACTAGTTTCAATCTCCGAGTAGACTAAAATTGTCAAGTCACATTGATCTAATCAATTCACTAGACATGGCCATTAATCAGTCTAACATATTGAGGGGCCCAATAGATATCTCTTTCTAAAAGAGACGGAAAATCCCATCTTGATCAAACAACATCCACACATTAGTTGAACAATAACCAATCACAATCTTTATAATCACCCGGTTAAAGACAATGATTGATTATATCAAATCATTATGCTCCTAATGTTGGAGTCTCTGGTGATCTCAAGTCAAAGGACTAAATGTATAACTCTCATGAGAATCACTTATGACATTGACTATGTAGTGTTCTTATAGCGGGTCAGTCCAGCATCTGTTCTCTACATATACCCATTATCTTGATTCGTATTCGTATAAGCATATTCATCTCATGATTATCAATCCAGACTCATACTAGTCTTAATTTATTTTTGTTCCCACAATAATAACTGACTAGGGCCATTTAGAATAATACATTAATTATCCATGGATACTATTATAAAAAGAAACATGCATCTACTTATAATAGTTAAACAACATTTACATTATTATCCTAGGGCACATACCCCAACAAGATACGCATAGTACATTTGATCATAGCCAAACATATATATATATATATATATATATGAAATGAGTTGGATTTCTTAAAAACCACTAAAACAAATCATGCAAAACTTGAAAAAACTAGAGGAGAGAAGGGAGATTAAGTGTTAAAATTCAATTCTTGGAGAGTAAATCAAGTGATCAAAACAAAGGCAATCTTCTTCTTTATCTTCAACACTTCCAAATGATTTTAATTTTGAGTGTTTTAGTGAAATCCGAATTTGAGGAGTTAGTCACTGATTTCAGGTGTTATTCTGATGAACTAAAAGTATATTTACAATTCAAATGAGGATTTACACAAGATTTTGAAAGGAATTGAAGTTTTAATGAATTTGGGAAAAACTAGTGGATGCATGGAATTTGGTGATTTTGGACAAATTGTTGTTGTTTTATCGATTTAAATGATGTTTTGGAGTTACCATGTAATAGAGAGTGTTTGAAACAGGTTAGGTTAGCCAATTGGGATGAGATGATAGAATTCTTATATTGAGAATTTTATCATAAAGCGTAGTTAGCGCTTACCAGGGTGGTGAGTGCGCTAAACAGTCTGGGCCTTCAACTATTTTTTAAAATGAAGAATAGTAGCACGCTAGACAGGTTCCTTTATGCGCTAATCATACCTATCGCGTTATGTAGACTCATCAGCGTGCTTATGACAGATGAACCTTGAATGTTAAGGGTTGTTTCGATGATTTCCAACTTAATACATATCTATATACTTGAAAACAACTTAAACATATAAAACTAGACTTCAGGGACTTTAGGGACAGTAGCTCTGTGTAGAGGAGCTTGCGATGTCGCATACGAGATTTTTAAAACCCAATTAAAAAAACTTGAGTATTTGATTCTGTTTTTTATTCTGATATTTATCATTTCTTGTTGTTTTCTACTACTCCATTCTGTACTTAGACGTGGGCTAAGTTTACTCCCCGATTTCCTTTGTACGGTGTTCTTAATAGGCTAGATTGTAGCACGTAAGACTTGACCCTCGGCGAATGGCAACCCGTGCCCTTGGTGCACGTGTCGGTGACTCAGCGAATTTCGCCAGCACCACGAGGGACCAATATCGAGCAAATTGGGTGTGCTTATATGTTATCTATTCATGCGATGAGCCAATTACAGTCGCCTATCTTTTATATTTTGCTTGTTTATTTAATAGTATTTCTTGCATTTCCTTACTTTATTCTGCTTATGCTAAAAAAGGTTCCTTCGGACTTTCCTCAATAGACTCGTGTCTTTTTGCGATGATTGAGTGGAGTCCTAGTACCAGTAGGGACAAGGGGATCCTAGGCGGCTGCTTCTGATTGCCCGCTGTCGTGGACCTATTAGTATGTGCTTATTTTGATATTTTGGACTATTTTGGGTATTGGGAAACTTGAGTGACATTGTACTTGTATATAGACACTATTTTATGGTGCTATTGCCTATATACAGAGTACTTTCCCAGGTTTTTCACTGTAGGATATGCTCATATGGATAATGTTTATCATAGTAATCTAATATTTTAATTGCTTAAATTAAGGCTTCCGCTGATATATTGTTAACATGTAAAATACAAACCACTAGTACAACTAGGACTCAAATAAGCTACAAATAGTTAAACTTAAGGAATCATAAATACTTTAGAAAATAACATAAGAAAATATGAATAATCAACTAATTAACCATATAAAGAGAGAAAGGAAGATAAAACTCTAGTGTTCATGAATCCACCTCATGTTTTATGCATACTTGTGGAATTTGAAACGGGGATGGAACAAAATGGGCACCGAAGATTTTATGTGGTGTTGACAACTATGTGTTAGATAGTCAAGATTATGTTGATACTTATGTGTTAGAATTTCAGGATGAACTCAAACTCTAAAAGAAGATATGCCTATTTCATTGACCAAGGCTACAGTGAACCTATTTGTTCATGCCTACTCCAAAGTAGTGGGCATTACGTAATCTTTCAGGCTAAGGCTAGCTGATGACTTAAATAAAGGTGCTTATTGGGAGGTAACTCGATTTATTTTATTTTATTTATGCATTTATTTATATTTTAGCTTAGTTTAATTTACTTTATTTTAGTTATTAAATCATTTTAGCTAATTCCTAACTCCATTTATTAATTTTTATAGGTTAAGGAAGTTTAAAGATGAAGGAAGCCGAGAAACCTTGTGTTTGGAGTCACGTTTAACTTTCAATTAAATTTTAACTTGCATGATTTGAGTTATTTTTTCAGGAAGTTGATTACTTGCTTGGATTTATTTGTTTTGAGACTTGGTTGGAAATTGAGAATTTTCGGCTCGCAAAATTTGGTAAAAAATTTTATGTCAATTCCCTGATTTATCAGTTTATACTTTTATTTTGTTATGGTTTCAAAGTTTTTAAAGTGTAAGTTATAAAAAATTTTGAAATTTTTTCCAAAAATTTAGGCTAGCAATTTGCTAGCATTTTAAAAAATGAACAACAAATCGTTAGGAAAATCAATGACAGTTAGCCGAATTTTATGCGACAAATTCTAGTGTAGCAATTCTACAACAATTTTTCCTTATAACGTAAATCACTAGCCACATCAGTGAGGCACCGAGCCTTAATCTTACCGATTGAAGCTGCGATTCCCCTGTGATTCCACTTAAAAAAAGAATTATTAGGCACAAATTCGAGTTCTTAAAAAATAAACCACAAATCGGTATATACACATTTTCATTCACACTATAAACCCTTGCACCCCATCAAATAGGAAATAATATTAATGTTTAATTCAACTCTCCCAAGCCTTATTATAAATTGTTTAAATAATTCCCACCTTGATTATGATTACTATATGGTTTAGAGGGTTTGATTTTTGATAATTTTCAATTTTGAATTAATTTCATGATTTTTAAATTTTTATGGCTTATGAATGATTACTATATAGTTTACATGGTTTTAAATTAAATGGTTGGTGATTAAAGATTTTTGCATTATTTGGCGAGATACTTGAAGTTTTTAGCCAAAGTATGATTTTATACCAAATCTAGATAATAAAGTTTGTGTTTACATTAGTAGAGTTAAGAAAATAAGTTTAGGGTGGTTTTAAAAGTTGAATTTGATAAAAACGAGTTATTAACAATTGGTGCAAAATTGGGTTTTTAAATAGAAATATTGATTTTTTATTTCAAGTTTCTCAATTATTTTTTTATTGTTTTATTTAGTGGTTTATTCCAAAATTTTCTTTATTACTATACATTTCATAATTAATCAAAATTCATATTGTACAATTTAAAATACCTATGAAAAATACATAAAATTTCCTTAATATATTAAGTTTTTGGAAATTTTTGTCATCTCTATCTTGCAATTATATTTGTATTGTTAGATCATATTATTATCTTGTGTTACATTTATGTTTTCTATGTGGTTTAGTTTTACTCTTGACTTGTTCTTGAACCTTGAGGACAAGGTTCGAGTTAAGTTTAAGGTTATTAAGGTGATATGGAGTATAAAGTAGCAGAGTTTGAACCACTTGTAGAATCTATTTATATATTTAGAGTTGATTGAAGATTCTCAAATTCTTGAAGATACAGGTAATATTTCTTCATTTTACTTTATTTAGTTAGGAATATAAATGGAATATAATTTGGAATAAAATAGAAGTGATAGTTTTATTTCCTAAGAAAATAGAAAGTTATATAAGTCATCGTATGCTCGATGTTTGTCAGTGGAGATTGAGAAAACTTATATAGTGGCTTTACCTTTGTAATTGATTTAACTTTTAATTTTGAGGTGTATTGCATAACTAGATGGTTGAGTTGTCAAATAAAGGATTGTTCTTTAAATTTTTCTATATTATCATAATTTTTTCGGAAGGTAATATGTTTTTATTTAATGAACACTTATATTTAAGAAAATAAGTAATAATTATGAAATTAGAATAAGGAATGAAAAATAAATATGATTAAGAGTACTCCTTTGCTAGGGACATCAAAGTTCTATGTTTGGGGGTATTTGATAAGTCATAAATTATACACATTTAATAGTACATTTTAGTAATTTTTATATGGTTAAGTCTCTAAAATACGTTCCTAATATATTCTAATTATTTATTTTAGTTTTTAATGGTGTATAATTGAAATTGAGGCAAAAAAAGGTGTAAAATGCATATATAATAGTCTTATGTTAAATTTAAATTGAAAAACATGTAGTACGGATACCGAAGCAATGAAGTGGGGCCCACATGGCTGATGTGGCATAATGATGAAGCGACAAAGTGTGATGTGCCGTAGCAGAATGTGGTTGGACGTGTGATGATTTGGCGTTCGTTGATTGGTGAAGTGAGGTGTCCATGCAAAGTAGGCAAAGAAAGTGGTAAAGTGTGGCAACTAATGACCATATGTAAAGAATACAATGAGATCAGCCTCGAGATACATATCAAAAAGTTGATGAAGATCTAATGACTCATGATGATTTTGTTACATATTTGTGTACACGTTTGATGTCCATCAGTTGTGGTATAAGAGTCGTTCGATCGTCCTTAAGATGCTTGTGTAATAGGTTAATGAAGTGCAAATTAAAATGAGTTTTTATAGGAGGTGGGATTCAATCCTTTGTCATCCTAAATTCTTTGGTTGCTTACCATTTAGGCTACTTGGCCTCATCAGATAAAGGAGAATAAAAAGCGGAGCTCGACAGGATTCGAACTAAGGCCCTCCCACTCAAATGATAGGCACTTTACTATGGGTGGGTAAACCTTGGTTTGGTGGTAAAAACCATCAAACCGCAACCAATCGGGGGGTTTATAGTTTAGATGTTTTGTAAACCACCACCAAATCGCGAACCCCCAAAACCGCAACCAAACTAATAGCGGTTTGCGCGGTTCAATTAGTCAATTTGGTTAGTATGGTTTTGCAGTTTTCTTGTGTAACATTTTCAACAAAAAAGATTCACACATTTCATACAAGTCCATACATATCCATCAACAAAAAATAGACGTCCATACATGACCATCCACAAAAATACAATCAAACACATGAACTCAATCAAAATTATGAGTCTAAGTTCATTTCAAAAGTTTAAATGACATGAAAAAGCTTCAAATTTATTGTATTTCATTCATAGTTTGAGAGTCGTTTTATGGTTTCGTGAACCACGATTTTCTATAAATAAATTCCACCACAAAACTAGGGAATCACAATTTTCAAGTTCTCTAAACTACCCTAAAACAGATAGTTTTAAAAAGTTGACCAGACCATGCGGTTTAGACCATTTAGGTGGTTTGGGCGGTTTTGCAGAGACCATTGTCCACCCCTACGCCTAACCAACCAAGCTGGAGTTTGAGTTTGAAAGGGAGAAGACTTTATTGATATATCAACCTAACTGAATTAAATCAAATAAAAAGTAATTTATACAGAGTTTATAATTATCAAGATATGGAGTATCTGTTAGGTTTTAGGGTTCATATGCATCGAATAATTCAAAACAATATTTGAAAAACCCCAACGGGGTCGAAAATAAGTTTCATTATACTAGATCTACAAAATTAAACCATACCTTAATCCATGTTTTCCTTCTCTGATTGTTCGATCTCCAATGTTCAAGCACGCGCCCTCTATCGAAAATCAAAACACGAACGCTAACCACAATTTGGATTGCTAGCTCCAAGAGAAATAGAAAATATTTTTTTTCTTTCCTAAAATCTCGAGAACTTGAAAATAGCAAAAATGAAATCTTATTTCATCTTAAGGTTTCATCTTCTATTTATATGTGTAAATAAGCTCACTTCAAAAAACTATTCGAAATACAACTATTAAATTTATGCAATGCAAGCAAATTATACATATGCCCCTATTAATAAGTTATCAAATAACAAATTGTAAAAGCTTTTGTCATGAATTTTATCATAAGAAATTCATTAATCTGGACCAATTGAAATTGTGTAAAGCCATTCTTTGTGTGCTACCTAATAGGTTTATGCGATATTGGTAGTGAACAAAAACTATTTTTGTATACAAGTCATATGTGGTCTCTAGCAAGACATTATAAGTACCAAAGTAGCATAAATATCAAAACTGATACAACCTAATGAATAACATATATCTTACCCTTTTTTCGTGCAATATCTTTTGATTAAACATAAGGCATGGTAAGTCACCCTTACTATTGAATCGTACTAGTTTCGATCTTTTTGTAGAAAGAAAAATCCAAGTTACATTGATCATATCAATTCACATGGAATTGGGCATTATCAATCTATCATATCAAGGGATCCACTGATATCTCTCTATACGATAGAGAAAATTTCTATCTCTATTGCTATTGGACTAAGTGCTTTAACACTTACACTCCACCCAGGATTTTGATGGCAACGAACAAAGCGACGATTTTAACAAGTTTATTTAATATTTCAAGACATAAACATCTGTTAGGAATCATAAGTTCAAAAGGAAAGTTGAACCTTTACAAGTTCAAGTCAAATAGGCAAAATGAAATCGGATAGGCTCGAGACTCGGCTCATACGAAGATATAAGGACTGGAAAGCCAAAGCTATAAATCATGCAACTTATGTAAGATATATAAGTTATATTCGTATAAGCTAAATGCATTAGAATCATGCAGTACATGAATCATAGTCTTCAAAGTACTTAAAGTCGTGAATTTTATGATTTACAATTCCATGAGTTTCAAAAGATTTTAAAATCATGCAAACATATTTTAAAGCATGTATTTGAGGTGTAGAAACTGTTGAAATTTTTTTGAATGCACTGACGCTCATTTGGACAACTTTTGGGTTCTTATCTAAAATATTTGTTGAAAAGCCCTTATACGTTTCATAAAATTGGGATTCTTGATTTTTGGGGTTTGCGATATCATTCAGGATGTCCAAATCTATTTTTATTGAACCTACTAAATATGTGTGAAGTGTTTTCATAGGTTAAGTAGAGTCGTACGAAACTTGGGATGGCAAATTCAAAAATGAAATTATTTTGAAGCCTCTTTCCCTAGCGAGCTAGGCAAGCTTGATAGCGCGCTACCTAAAGGTAGCATTCTATTCAGGCTACCTAACGTGCTATGCAGAGTTTTGAGAGCTTTTTGAAAAGCTTTATCTCCATCGTTAATTTGAATGTAGGGATTATTTTAGACCTTTGGATCAACACAACAGTCACCAACTCCTTACTTGGGATTGTGAGAGAACATGAAACCGTAAGCTCCCAAGCAGTGGGAGGAGACCAGCCAAAGTAAAACAACAAGAACACACATTGAACAACTTTTTATCTTATACTCTCAGAATCTAAGTTAGCACTAAAATTTGTGAACTTTGTGCTCACAACTACTTGGAATCTTTAAAGGCCATTGGTTAGCCTTGAAGTTGATACTAAAGATTTGTTATAAGCCTTGCAACTCACACTCCAAATATGTTTTCCTGATCTCATACTTGGGTTTGTAATATCTCTAGATTTCCTACTCTATTTGTGCTTAGTTTATACTATTTGATTGGAGTTTTATCTGGAAATAATTTGTAGTGTTGTTAAACACAGTTGTCTTGGGTTTTTGCACTTAAACTTGATCTCTTGAACCCTTGGAATGTTTTAAACAAGTTGTTGCTTTCAATATTGATTTTTTACAAAATCACTTCTTCTCTTCATTTGAAACCGTGCTTTTTTTAATTAATTTTGGTTTGTCGGTTGCATGACTACGATTTGCACATACTCACCGATTTTATTGGTTTCTTAATTGTGTCAATACTTGCATTCATTAGAGTTGTTTAGCTCTAGGAGGCTTATAAGGATTGGACTTACTATCGCTTTACTTTGAAAGGAAAAATTTCATTGTATTCATCAATCATTGTTGTAAGTTGTTGATTGTGAGACTTAATAGAATTTAAGTCAAGGGAAGACCTAGTTAAGGCTAAAAAAAATCCAAGTTGAGGCTAGATGGAAAGACCTAATTTATAAATAGGCATTATAGGCTTGTAAGCTTAAGTTGTATCACTTAATGGTAATATAAGTGGGGGTTTGAAAATCATAACTAGGGAGGTTAGGTAGTGGTTGTAGATCGGTTGGATCGAACTATATAAATCTTGTACCTCATTTTCTTCTCTTCTACCTCCTTCACCTTTGCATTACCTTGTCATTTATTGCATGTGTAGGGGTTTAGCTTCATTAATTGACTAAAAGTTTTAAAAAGGGGATAACCTCTCAGTACACCCAATTCACCCCCTCTTGTGTGCATTTTCAATTGGTATCAGAGCGGTATATCGCTCAAAGTGTTATTAAGGTATCTTTGAGTGTTTTCTTGCATGCATGTAAACTTTAATTTTTGTTCGCCTTAAGGAAGGTAACTCATCTTCTAGGCCTCCTTACGTAGTAGGAACCAACTATGCTCACTAGAAAATAAGGATGAAGTTCTACATAAGCGCACAAGGTAGAAGTTTGTGGGTTGTATTGAGTATTTCTACTCTCCATCCAACAAGGCCGGAAAGGACTACACTCCCGAAAAGACAAGAATTGAGCTATAAAATGATCAAGCCATGAATCACTTGTTTTGTGCACTTAGTGAAAATGAATTCAACTGAGTGAGTGCATGTAACATGACTAAGTATGGTACGAAGTTGAAGTACATTATGAGGGAACTACTCAAGTGAAGAAAACAAAGTTGAGCAATCTTGAGAAGCATTATGAAACTTTTTGGGTTGGCCATGATTAATAGGTTGCCACTACAATTACTCGATTAACTAAGCTCTTGAATGAGATGAAGAATCTTGAAAAGCATTATGATAAAGAGAACTCTGTGTACATGTTCCTTAGAGGCTTACCTAAAGAATGGGATGCAAAGAAGTATGCTATTGAATCAGCAATAAATCTTTAAGACTATACCCTTTAAGCTCTTTGCAGAGATTTGACAGTTCATGAGTTTGAGCTAAAGGATCAAGCTAGATTGGAAGCATCTAGTGGTGCATCAAAAAAAGAGTCAAAGAAAGAGATAGCTTTGAAAGCAAGTAGTCCATTCACCAAGTCGAAAGCTCCTAATCTGCTAGTTTAGATCAATGATGATGATGAGCCATATGATAAAAATAAACTTGAAGAGGAAGTGGCTATGCTTTCTAAAAGGCTTCATAAAGCCGTGTATATGAGTGATAAGTTCAAGAAGAAGCTCAATAGTAGTAGTAAAGGAAGCAAAGCAAGTGATGTAAAATTGTTCAACTGTGGCAAGCTGGGCCATCTTAAAGTCCATTGTCATTCCAAGAAGAGCAAGGTCATGAAAAAGGGGAAGAAAAGCTTCAAAGCTACCTCAGATGACTCATCTTCATCTAGTTCCAATTTCGCGTCGAAAAATGAGAAGGCTATCCTTTGTCTTATGGTAAAAGGTGAGGTACATGATTCTAACTCTTTGGATTTTAATGACGTTATGACTTAGATAAAGAGCTTAGTACTCATGAATTTAGGAAAGAGTTGGAAAAAGATGTCAAAAAGACCAATCGACTCAAAAAGAGCTTGAACAAAGCTATTAGTGAGATTGAGAAGTAAAATGAGATTATTGATAACCTCTAACATGATTTGGAATTGGTAATAAATAAGAGAAATGACTTAGTCAAAGAAGTAGAGGACTTGACCACCATGGTGAGACTAAGTTAACTAATGATACAAAAATGTTTGTCTTGATGTTGAGAGCACAACGACGTGTACTCAATAAGAGTGGCATAGGCTATGGTGTTAGTCTATTGATCTATAAGAAGTTGTTGGCCGATACTAGTAAGTGTTTAAAGTGCAATAGATCACATAATGTTGGCCAATGTATCTTGAACAAAACCATTAAGGGCAAACTAGCTTGGGGTAGTAATGAATATTTATGATTCTAACTTTCTCGGACCCAAAGAAGTTTCGAAATCAAAATCTAGTGTCTCTCACATTTTGTAGGATGCGTGGAGGAGCACCACACGGTACTTGGATAGTGGGTGCTCAAGGCACATTACCGAATATGCAAGTAAATTCATTGAGGTCAAACGACATGACGAGAAAAAGGGTTACCTTTGGTCACAATAAGAAAGGAAAAGTAATCGGCATTGGCATCGTGGGTAATGATTCCTTATCAATATCTAATGTCTATTTTGTTGATTGGTTGAAACATAACATACTTAGCACTATTCAATTGTGTGATATAGGGTTTCATGTCATGTTTGAATCATGAAAATGCATAGTTAAGAATGAGAGGCATGACACTATATTTGTTGCATGTAGAGATAGGAATGTTTATTCCATAAACTTTGATGAGATGCACATGCAATATATTCCATGCTTGAGTGCTCAACATGAATGTTATGCATGGTTATGGCATCATAGACTAGGTCATTCTAGCATGGAACTTGTCAAAATTGTCTAAACATGACTTGGGTAAAGGTATTCCTAAATGCACTTATAAGAAAGACAGAGTATGAATCTTGCATTCTTGGTGAGCAAGTGAATTCATCATTCAAGACAAAAGTAATTAGTAATGTGACTAGATCCTTGAACTAGTCATATGGACTTGTTAGGACCTACACAGACACAAAGTCTATGGGGTAAATCATATTGTTGTGTTCTTATTGATGGTTTCACTAGACACACATAGGACTATTTCATGGCATACAAACATGAAGTGTTCGAGATATTTGTCAAATTGTATCTTGGTCGAAAATGAAAGGGCTACAAAATCACTATCATTAGAAGTTATAGAGGTCGTGAGTTTGTCAATAAAAATCTAGAAATGTTTTTTCCAAGACAAGGATATTCACACCAACTTTCTTCTCCTAGAATGCCACAAAAAAATGGAGTAGTTAAGATAAAGAATCGGACGCTTCAAGAAATATATTGAATCAAGTTGAATGAGTACAACATACCTAAGCACTTTTGGGTCAAAGCCATTCATATGCCATGTTATGTCATAAATAGGACAAATGTGTGCAAAAAATGAAGTCAAGAACAATAGTTTAACAAAAATCAAGTTTAAGTGCAAAACTTTTGTTCAAATCAATCTTAGAATAAAATAAATTTAAGTGCAAAACCCATGTTCAAACACACAACAAAATGATTTTCAAATCAAATACACAAAACTATGTAGATTAAGCACAAGCAAGATTTTAGATCTAGGACTTTCTTACAAACAAGAGAATGACAAAAGATCAGCTTTGAAGAGTTCTTGTACTCCTTTTAAAAGCCTCAAAGTCTTGGATTAGAGAACTAAAGAAACACCACAAAGATCTCCTTTTGCTTCTTCACAAAAGTCAAAGTTCTTCTTTTGTAGATTTTGAGTTTTTGAGTGTGTTTCTTCCTTTTTTTTACAAAACCATTGTCTTGGTGGTTTTATAATGATAGGTATTCCATTTTGACAGTTTATGACCGTTCTAGGGATCCAAGGGTCCAAAATAGATCAATTCAAATTAAAGTGTGTTTTCCATGAAAAAAGGCTGTCAGGATATGTAATTAGCGGCTAATGTTGATACCTAAGCCTGTACACTTCGCAGCTTAACAGCTAATGAAATCATTAGCGCAGCTAGCTGAGGACCTCAAAACAATTATTTTGTCCCTTTGTGTTAGCGACCCTTAAACTCGTCGGGACCTAACCAACCCTTATATAACATGTTATACACGTTTATTATGAGTCATTAAGCCTAATTGGGTGGTCCGGATATTTTTACAAATCCCTAAAAACGAAATTCACGATTTCATAATGTATTAGGGGCTTTTCTGCAAATTTACTGATTTCTTTTCGAAGACCTTTCAAAAAACAGTTTTTCTTTTTAAAAAACATTTACAATGATCTGTAATATGCAAATGACCATCCACACAAAGTTTCACATTGTTTAAACTCATAGTCCTAGTTATGTGTTTAAATTCCACTTTGAAACTTGAAACTTGACTTTTGAAGAATAGTTTAAGAAACTTGATATGCATGGACTAATGCATTTGGCTTGCGTGAAAGAATTTGTATACCTTAAAAATTACAAATTACGCGGTTTGAACTTTCATCTTCATTTCTTCATTAATCTTTAGTCTTGAACTTGTATTTCTTGAGTACCATGATATGTTGTTTTGCATCCTTCAACAAAAACTCGAAATACACTAGATGTTTATTAGTACATTTTCACCTTGTTTGTTTCCATCAAAATCTCGGTTGGAACTAACCACTTAGTCCAACAATCTCCCCCTTTTTGATGATAACAAACAATGTGAACTTTAAAGGTGTAAAAACGTAATCTAAATGTATATCGCATTCATGATTTTATATTTCATATATGCAAGTTCAAAACACATCAATCTTTTCAAGTTCAACTACATTTTTCTTCATATATGCAAGTTCAAAACACATCAACCTTTTCAAGTTCAAGTTCAACCACATTTTTCTCCCCGTTTGATACCATCAAAAAGTGATCAGCTACATCCCCATAAATAATCACAATAGAAACAATACGAGAGAAATATACTCTCCCCTCACTTTATGCATATCAAGAAACAATAGACGGTAGCGATACAAATGCATAGACGATAAAACATAGTGAAGCAAGAAATATCCATATAGAAAACTCGAGATACGCAAAAAATTCATGAATATAGATAGCATAAAGCAATGAGAGCATAATTATGGCTTAAACCTGAGTTTGACAAAAAAAATCAAAACATCTAAGAGCCGACATATTTGAGCCTAATGCTCATCTGAAACACTCCTCCTCGAGGATGGTGGTGGACGTGCGAGCTGAGGCGTGATCATTACGCGGTCCGTCGAATCTAAGGAGCAATTGACCCTCAATGCGACGAAGCCGATCATTCGATGCGGATACTCGTCTCGACATTGAATGATTGAGTCATATAAGTGTCGAAGTATGCAATTGTGCACCAGCGATACGTACGCCGATGATGGAGACATATTCGGTGGAGGCGAAAAAGCACCGAAGAGAGGAATCGGAGGTCGTGCCGACTCATATCAAACGTCTGAACAATAAAGTCCCGAGCACCTTCATCATCACCATCATGGTCATCATGGCTGGCATTGCCTTCATCGTCAGGCGTTGTCATGAACAAGACTCCGTATGAGCTATAGAATGGTCGAAGGCCTAACTAGGCTACTTTAAGGTATTTGGTTACACATATTATGTCTTGAATGACAAGGATTATTTGGACAAATTTGACCCAAAGTCAAATATTTGCACATTCTTAGGATATTCCATGCATATTATACCTTATAATTTTTCAATAGATCATCTAGGACAATAGAATAGTCCATTCATGTTAAGTTTGATGAGATGGATCATAAAGTGAGATTAAAGCATATAATGGAACAAATGAGACTTGATGATGACGATATCATTCAAACTAAAGATTTTAATGGAAATAGGAAGGCAGTAAGAGAGGAACCCGAATCTAGTGTATCTAAAAACTTTACACTTCTTATAGGACATCCATCCCCATAACTCATTGGTAACTTAAGCAAGGGCATAACCACTAGGTCTTCACTAAACTGTGATGAAGGGTATATAGCTTTTATGTCACAAACCGAGCCTACTAAGATAGATGAACCCTTATATGATGAGTTTTGGATCATGGATATGTAAGAGGAGTTAGGACACTTTGCAAGGAACAAGGTGTGGACCCTAGTTCTAAGACCTAAGAACCAAACAATCATAAGAACCAAACAATCATAGGAACCAAATAGGATTTTTAGGAACAAAAAGAATGAGAAGGGAGAAATAGTGCAAAACAAGGCTAGGTTGGTCATGCAAGGCTATAATCTAGAGGCTAGAATTGAATATGAATAAGTCTTTCCACCAGTAGAAAAACTATAAGCAATTTGTATATTGCTTACTTATGCTTGCTACAATGGCTTTCTACTATACCAAATAGATGTAAAAAGTGCATTTCTAAATGGTTTTATTAATGAGGAGGTATATGTGGAGCAACTACCGGGTTTTGATGACCATTATTCTCCAAATCATGTTTCTCGTCTTCAAAAAGCGTTGTTTGAACTTAGACTAGCTCCTAGATCATAGTGTGAAAGGCTAAGCGCATTCCTTCTTAACAAGGGGTTTGATAAAAAAACAATAGATTCTACATTGTTCATTTTGATAAAAAAATGATGATATGTTACTTCTTCAAATCTATGTGGATGATAATATTTTAGGGTCATCAAACAAGCATTTATGCGATCAATTTTAATCCTTGATGATACACGAATTCGATATTAGCATGATGGATGAACTAACGCACTTCTTTGGTATGCAAATAAAGCAATCTAAGCATATAATTTTTTATAAATCAAGGTAGTATGGGAGGAACATGATTAGGAAATTCAAATTTTAAAATTTGAAGGCATTTGAAACTCCTAGTAGTTCAACCATCAAAATGGACAAGGACCCTCTAGGAAATCCTATAAATCCTAAGCTATACCTATGAATGATAAGAAACCTACTTTACTTGACTACTAGTAGACCGTACATTATGTTTAGAGTTTATCTATGTGCTACGTTTCAAATTGAGCCTAAAAAGTCACATTTAAAGTGTGTCAAGCACATATTTGGATAGTTGAGTGGCACCCAAGGCTTAGAGCTATGGTTCAATAAAGTTCCTAATTTTGAACTTAGAAGTTTTGTTGATTCGGATTATGCAGGAAACCTAGTAAATAGAAAGAGCAAATCAAGATTTTGTCACTTGCTAGGAAACTCCTTGATTTCATGATTTAGCAAAAAGCAAAATTTCGTCACATTGTCCACCACAAAAACCGAGTATGTGGAAGTCGGGAGTTGTTCTACTCGAGTGATATACATAAATCAATAAGACAAGGATTATTAAATCCATGTTGGTTGTGATGAAATCATTGTGATAATGCAAATGCAATTAATATTTCAAAGAATTTGTTGTTACATTCGCGCATAAAGAACATTGAGATTAAACATAATTTTCTTCGTGATTATGTGTAAAATGGGTATGTTAAATTGATTCAAGTATCCACTGACGACCAACAAATAAATATTTTCACCAAACCTTTGCCTAGGGACTAATTTTCCAAAATTAGGAAAAAATTATGAATGATTAGTGAATCCGATCTATTCGGTGTGTTATAAGGATTGTTCATCATAATTTGCATGCATCTCGAGGTGTTTATGATGTGTATGTCGCGTTGGGAGCTGTGTTCTGGAGATAAAAATGACTTTCAAAAATTAGTCCAAACTCTGGAAAAAATGCCAACTATTATAGATAGTGTGCTATCCAGTGCCCATGTTTCGGGAAAAAACCAGAACATATAGCACGCTATTTAATGTAAGGTTATGTTTTTTTAATACCAAAAGCTTTCTCTCTCCTTCAGTTGCTCACTGTTTTGGACACACCGTGAACTTCATTCTATGAAATCGCTTCCCCTTGCTGTTTTTGGTGTGGTTCCACTATATTTAGGTGAGCAACTCATTATTCATTCATCTTGTTACACTTTGATCCTTCATTCTAGTTGAAAATCTCAATATGAGCTTTGTACAACAAGTGTTTGACAAAATCCCTCCACGAGATATGTCGACTTCTATGGCTACGAAATCCACTCCTAGGCTTCAAACAGTCCAAGAATCATTAGTGAGTGATTTAGATTCATCATCATTATTTCGGACCACAGGCTCCAATGAGTACTCATGGCACTATTCGGTCGACTAGCCTTCGTACCGACACCACTACTCCCATCGTCTCTATCGATCCTCCGCGCTGCGAATGATGCAGTTAAGCAATCTATGATGAGGCATCTGCATCTTCTATCCACTAGTTAAAGAACTAGAATCTGACAGATGCAAACATCAACAAATCAGGAGTTGTTGATTTTGATTTCTTTAACAAAGTGCACTTACCATTCCGCGAAGTATTGCGGAAGATGGCTTGGGTGCAATTCTGCGGCTATAAGGCCAAATACAATCCACCATTTATTTGAATGTTCTACTTCAACATGAAGATGGGCAATAATTTCACCATCAAATCACATGTCGGAGGACTGGAAGTTGTGATCCCTTCGGATAAGCTCCGCAATATACTTAGATAACAAGTTCTTGAGCTTACTGTCACACTTTATGAAAAGTATTCTTATGGCCGTTTGATAAGATAGAGCTTTTGAATTTCTTAAATTGTGGTGAAGCGACGCTCATTGTCTATCCTAACATTTCCACCAACTCAGACTTCAAGATTGTGCTGCATTAATTTTATCGAGTCTTGCAAAAGTGATTCTTCCGTGAAGTGGAAGCAAGAAATCTATCACTATGCTTAACATGTACATCCTCGGGTGAGAGACATCCAGATTAGTCTGTCGCACATCATCACGTCTCACGTGACATCATTTTTTGGTGCTGATCGACACTTGCCATATGCTCGTTCGTTAACTCATTTCTTCTAGAAGCTGGGGTTGATCTAACCATGGGAGGTGCGCCTCCATCCACGAAAGAGACTATTGGTTCATCTACTATACATGAAATGAAGTACCGCTACATTTGTACAGTAGGAGATGAATCCAGCTTTTCTATATTCCAGTGGGCATATAGTATGGCGGATATGAATCTCCATATGACTTGGATTTGGATGTACAATTGGATAAGCGTGAATATCTTGACTATAACATGCTATTTACGCAGCACTATATAGGAAATGATGGTCAGCTCATTTCTTAAGACGATGATGAGGTTCATGAGGAGATTCTCGCTCCACAAACACCATTTGAGGCTTCACAATAGAGAGCTCAGCTATACCCACATGATTACATGCATTAGCCATATTATGGGTTGACTCTTCCGACTGACATGCCCCCATATACTACATACCTTTCTGCTCAGCTCGAATATATGCATAGGTATATGACCTGGACATTTACTAAAATCGATATTCGCCTTGATCATTAGGGTGATCGTTTTTGTCACATTGAGGGACATATGCATCTACCAAGGCAGCCAAGAAAGGATGATTCATCTCGTTCAGCTCGTCGGACTTCTTCCCAGTGGAGTTGATTGGAGCATATAGTTAAGGGGAGTACTAGTAGACTGTATGTGTTAGATAACCTTAATATAGTCATGTTAGTAAGATTTTATTTTGAGACCTTATATGTAAAGTCTCCATTTCACTTCTGCATGTGTCACATCATATCATTATTTCTATTTTGTGTACTTATTGCACGCCATGAATTTTTTGAATCTCTGACTAATTCTTAATGAATGAATGGCATTTTATATGACTTTTTAATCCCAATTCGGAGCAACTGTATAAATGAATCTATCTTTACTTGCGTAGTTTTTTATCAAATAGGGAGAGCTATGTATTCATTGTTCTTACATCAGGGGAAATACATTATAGTTATGACCCTCGTATGTTTATGCATATTGATCGAAGGAGACATTCTATTCTATTTTTTGTGTTATTAAAAGGGGGAGAACTATTTCCATTAAATTTGGAATTTATAATATTTCTGAACTTGGTATGTATGTAATATATATCTTTTGTTTGTCAAGTTCACGTTGTTTGTTATCATCGTAAAGGGGGAGATTGTTGGACTAAATGCTTTGACACTTACACTTCACTTGATAATTTGATGGAAATAAATAAAGTGAAAGGATTCTAACAAGTGTGTTTAGTGTTTCAGAACATAAACCTCTGTTAGGAATCACAAGTACAAAAGGAAAGTTGAGCCTTTACAAGTTCAAGTCAAATTTGGAAAATGAAGTCAGATAAGCACAATTTCCAGCTCATACAAGGATATATGGACTGGAAAGCCAAAGCTATAAATTGTATAACTTACTTATACTTAAGGTATATAAGTTCTATTCCTACAAGCCAAATGCATTAGAATCATGCATTACATGAATCATAGTTTTCAAAGTACTTAGTCACAAATTTTATGATTTACAATTCCATGAGTTTCAAAAGGTTTTAAAATCATGCAAACATGTTTTAAAGCATGTATTTGAGGTGTACAAACTATTGAAATTGTTTTAGAATATAGCTTGCTTGTTTGGATAGCTTACGAGTTTTCATCTAAAATATTTGTGGAGAAGCCCCTATATGTTTTGTGAAACCAAATTTTTTTATTTTCGGGGTCTACAATATCATTTGGTTTGTCCAAATATATTTTATGGGCCCTACTAAATATGTGTGAAGTGTTTTCAAAGGTTTAGTAGAGTCGTAGAACAGTTGGGGAGTCAATCTGCAAAACTAGAAATGAAATTGTTTTGAAGCCCCTATCCCTATCGCATAAGGAAAGCAGGATAGTGCGCTACCTATAAATAAAGCTATCCAGTCTATGTAGTGCACTATGCAGAGTTCTAAAAACTTTTTAAAAATTTGTATCTCCCCCTTTAATTTGAACTTGGGGATCATTTTGAACTTTTGGATCAACACAATGGTCACCAACTTCTTATTAAGGTTTGAGAACCAAAGTAAAACAACAAGAAAACACATTGAATAATTTTTGGTCTTATACTCATAAAAATCCAAGTTAGCACTCAAATTTGTGAACTTTATGCTGTCAACCACTTCGCATTGAAAGCCATTGATTAACTCTTGAAGTTGATACCAAAGAAGTGTTCTAGGCCATACAACTCACACCAAATTTGATTTTTAGATCTCATACTTGAGGTTGTAAGTTCTCTTGATTTCCTACTCTATTTTTGCTTAATCTATACTTTTTGATTGGAGTTTTGTGTGAAAATCATTTGCAGTATTGTTAAACGCATATGTCTTCAGTTTTTGCACTTAAACTTGATCTCTTGAACCCTCAGATTGCTTTGAACAAGTTAATGCTCTTAATATGGATTTTCTAGAAAATCACTTGTTCACTTGATTTGAAACCGTGCTTGCTTTAATTGATTTTGATTTGCGGATTTCTTGACTATGGATTGCGCATACTCTACAATCTTATTGGTATCTTATTTATGTCCATACTTGCAATCATTAGAGTGTTCAACTCAAGGAGGCTTGTAAGGATTGGACTTATTACCGATTTATATTGTAAGGCAAAAATCTCTATATATTCATCAATCTTTGTGGTAAGTTATTGATTATGAGAGTTTGTGGGATTTAAGTCAAAAGAAGACCTAGTTGAGTCTAGCCAAAAATCATAATTGAGGCTAGGTGGGAAGAAATAATTTGTAATTCGACATTCTTCACTTATAAGCTTAGATTTTATCACTTATAGGTAACATAAGTGGGGGTTTAAAAATCTTAACATGGGAGGTTAGGTAGTGGATTTAGATAGGTTGGATCGAACCACTATAAATCTATTGTGTCATTTCCTTCTCTTCTACCTCCTTCACCTTTGCATTATCATGTCATCTATTGTTTGTATGGGGGTCTAGCAACATTAATTGACTAAAAGTTTTAAAAAGGGGATAACCTCTTGGTACACCCAATTCACCCCCTCTTAGGTGCGGTTTCAATTAAACACTTTTGTACATTATTCACATAGTAACCAAATCAAAATATTTACAATCATCCGGTTAAAGACAACGTTCGATTTAGTCAAATCATTATGATCATAATGTTGAAATTGCTGGTAATCTCAAGTTAAATGACTAAATGATATAGCTATCTTGAGTAACACCTATGACTTAATCAATGTCGTTTTGTCATAGTGGGTCAATCCAGTACCTTGTTCCACAATAAGTACTCATGATCTCAATTCGTATCCCTATACGCATGATCATCATATGGACATCAATCAAGATTTACATTAGTCTTAATTCATTATAGTTCCCTGTATAATTATGGACTAGGGACATTTAGGATATTTCAACAAATAACCATGGATCTTATTTTATGGTAACCATGCAATGAGTTATAATAAAACAACAAATGAAAACCTCTATTTTATTAACTAAATATCATAAGATAGATAATGCTTGTATATTGACCTAGGGCACATGTTGCAACATCTCCCACTTGCATTAGGGCCAATCATAAGTGTATCTAATACCTAATGACCTAACGTAACCATCATGTTTCGCTTGTGGAAAACCCTTTGTCAAAGGATCTATAACATTGTCTTATATTGGAACTTTGCAAATCTTCAAGTCTCCCTTTTCAATGATTTTTTTTATGAGATGAAAATATTTGAGTATTCGTCTGAATCTAAAGTGTGATCATGGTTCCTTGGCCCCTGCTATTTTCCTATTGTTGTCGCAATACAAGTAAATGGGTTTAGCAATACTTGAAACAACACCTAGTTCTAATATGAACTTTTAGCCAAACTGTATCCTTAGCTCCATCGGATGTTGCAATGTACTCAGCTTCATTTGTAGATCTACCACACTCTCATGCTTCGAACTTTTCCAACTCACTGTGCCTCCATTCAAAGTAAACACATATCTAGATTGCGATTTGAAGTCATCTATGTCAGTTTGAAAACTTGCATCTATGTAACCATCTGCAGCAAGCTTGTCTTCCAAACTTCCATAGACCAAAAAAATTTCTTTAGTCCTTCTCAATTACTTAAGAAGGTTCCTTATAGCTATCCAGTGTCTCTCACTATGACCAGAATGATATCTTCTTTTTTGCGCTCAAAGCAAATTATACACTAGGTCGAGTGCATAATCATACATAATAGATCGAATAGCTAATGCATGTGGAAACATATTCATGCGTTTTCGCTCATCATTAGTCTTAGAATATTTAGTCTTGCTAAGACTTATGCCATGAGACATTGGCAATGACCATCTTTTAGAGTCTTGCATACTAAAACTATTAAGTGCCATGAGACCAATCAACCTCTTACATCTACCTTTGTAGATCTTCATTCCAAGGATATAGGTGCATATCCCAAGTCTTTCACTGAGAAAGACTCTCCTAACCAAGATTTAACATCCTGCAAGGTTGGGATGTCATTTCCAATGAGTAATATATCATCAACATAAAGTACCTAAAAAACAACTACGCTCCTACTGACCTTCTTGTATACGCAAGGCTTATCTTCATTATGAATGAAACCAAATTCCTTAATTGCTTCATCAAAATGAAGATTCCAACTTCGAGAAGCATGGTTTAATCCATAAATGGATCTTTGAAGATTGAACACCTTCTTAGAATTCTAAAGATGAACAAACCCTTCAGGTTGTATCATATACACATCTTACAGTAGCTTTCTATTAAGAAAAGCTATTTTGAAATCCATTAGTCATATCTCATAGTCTTAATATGTTGCTATGGCAATTAGAATACTAATGGATCTAAGCATGGCTACAGGAGAAAAAAGTCTCATCAAAATCAACACCTTCAGTCTACTTGAAACCGTTTGCAACTAGCCGTGCTTTATAAGTATGTACTTGCATCCATGTCAGTTTTCTTCTTGAAGACCCATTTACATCTAATGGTCTTACGACCTTCAGGTAAATTAACCAATATCCAAATTAGGTTATCATACATGGATTGTATCTCAGAGTTCATGGCACTAAGCCATTTATCTTACTCGGGGCCCCATACAACCTCCTAATAAGTAATAGGCTCATTTTGATCCATAAGCAATACCTCACTACTCTCAGTAATGAGAATTTCCTATCTCTAAAGCTCATGTATTACCCTATCAAACCAATGTAGGCTTTGTGATACCTGAGGATGATAAAATAGTTCAAAACTTTGTTGATCTCCCACTAGCGGTTCAGTGTTTATTTGTGGTATTTGAACTTCTTTTATATTTACTTTATTTCTATCGTTGTCTTTTAAAATAAACATTTTTCCATAAAGACACCATTCCGAGCAACAAACATTTTTTTCTCAGTAGAATTATAAAAGTAGTCCTCTAGTTTCTCTAGGATAACCAACAAATAATCACTAGGAAGGTTTGGTTCATAATTTTTCAGAGATTTATCGTAATACGAAAACCTTAAAATCCCAAATCTTAAAGAAAGACACACTTGGTATTTTCCTAAACCATATCTCATATAGTGTTTTATCAAACACTTTAGAAGGAACACGATTCAGTGTAAACACAACATATCTAATAAGGTTCCATTTGTCCTATTAGAAACACCAATCCATGGTGGAGTTGCTGGAGAAGTTAACTGTGAGACAATCTTATTGTTTCTAAGGTGATCATCCAACTCTTGGCTCAAATATTCACCACCTCAATTTGATCGAAATGCTTAAATAGTCTTACTAAGTTGATTTTGCACTTCATTCTGAGATGTTTGAAACATCTCGAAAGATTCAGTTTTACGTTTCATGAGATACACATAACCATATATGCTAAAATCATCGGTGAAAGTAATGATGTACTGATAACCACCTATAGCCATTATTTTTATATGACCGCATACATCAGTATGTATTATACCCAATAAATTACTTGCCTTTTCACTATGTCCAGTAAAGGGACTATTTTTCATCTTGCGTAATGTACAAGATACACATGTTTTATATGATTCAAAATCAAATGAATCTAAAATTCGATATTTAAGGAGTTTAGAAATTCGTTTCTCATTTATGGGTCCAAGACGACAATGACAAAGGTAGGTTTGATTTAAGTAATTTTTCATAAATCTCATTGTATTTATGTTAAGAAAAGGAGTATCTATGGACCTTTTAAAGTTGATAATATAAAAAGCATCACACAAATCAATATTAAGATAAAAAAACTTCTTTTCGAGAAATGGAGAATTTATTATTCCGAATAATGAGATTAAATCCATCCAAATTAAAAAAATGAAACATAAGTTGATGCTTAAGGCTGGGACATAATAACAATTATTTAAAATTAAAACAAGTCCTCTAAACAAAATTAACTCATAGAATTTTATAGCCAACGCAAAAACCTTTCCTCTATTTTAAACTCGTAGGATGACTTCTTTTTTTTGTAGGTTTCTACTACTGGCGAGACCCGACACATTAATACAAATGTGAGATCCACATTCGACATCCAATATGCCATAATCACTAGTAGATAAGTTAACTTCAATAACGTAAATACCTGAAGCAGTAGTCACACTACTTTTGTTTTTCTTTTGAATTTCAATATATAGTATACAATTTTTTAACTAATTCCTAAATGCATGGCAGATATGACAATTTCCTTTTTTCATTTTCCTTCTGGGACTATGAAGTAGAAGAATCCTTAGGCTTGACTTGTTCCACATGCTTTACTACAAGCCCAACAACCTTGGCAACTACATCCTTGCCTTTGAACTTTTTTTCAAAGCCTTTCCTTTATAAACCTTCAACATATTGGTAGTAGGTTTCTTGACAATCTGCTAAGCAATTTTAAGCATCAAATGCAACTTAGAGATAGATTTCTCCATGTTATTCATGCTACAGTTCATCATAAATTGTGAAAACTATCGGACAATGAATTTAGGATTAAATCTGTAGCCAACTTTTAGCTTATAGGAAATCTAAGTCTATCAAGATGGTCAATATAGCCCTTCTTTTTCAGAACATGAGGACTAACTGATACACCCTCAGCTATTTTGCAAGAATGAATGTTCTTGACTGTCTTAAATATTTCTTTCCTAACACGCTACAGGAACATTTCCTAAATTATATTAGCCATATCATAAGCTTCCATGTGTTCCATGTTCTTCTGAAGTTCAGGGACCATGGTTGCCCACATAATGCATGGAACATCAGTTTAGTCATTGACATGATTAGCATGTGCATCCTTCACGGCTCTTGAAGCGTTGGCTAGTGGTTCATCAGGAATAGGATCATCCAAGACATACAACTTGCATTCATGCATAAGATCAATTATCATGTTTTTGAACCAGTTGAGAAAGTTTGTCCCAGACAACTTATCAAGACAACTTATCATTCTCAAGGATGGATCGTGGTGAAAAGTGATTAGTGTGATTTGAATAAACCGTAGATCTACAATAAAGATTACATAAAATTTCATTTTAGTATAGAGGAATAGACTCCCACTAAATTAACAACCCCATAAAAACACTATGCTAATTGAAAGGACTAAAATCCATGTTTCACTTAATTCCAAGACATCTAAGGCATGACATTTTAAATTAGGTTATTTAGGTAGGTACCTATTACCAATTACATCATATGTAAAATTTAGTTGTTTTTTATGTGATTATGAGATCTTATGTCTTAGCATGTTTTATCTCATATTGTACCTAAAGCCCATAACCGTTTTGATAGCTTTATCAAGTCTAACCGTTTTACGCAATAGAGTAACCATTACTCAACTCGCCGCTCCAAAATAACATAATACAATCGGTGGTAGACCCCTATTAATGTGATTGAAGCATTGGCAAGTGTTTGAGAATTTATGACACTTAACTAAAAATTTGAAAGAGGGATTTTTTATTTATTTTAGTGATCATAATTTAAGCGAGAAAAATATCATATATTACAATGCTTGTACAATCAATAAACAAGGTAGACAATTTTAGTAATTTTCCTTACGTTAAGAATAATGAGCAGCGATTCCACTGAGCGAACAGCGGGGACCGATTAGCAGATGGGGGTACAGGGGCAACACCCATGTTTTTTTAGACAACAAATTTTAGTTTCAAAAATTGAAAAACGCTTTCAATAATTGAACTTAATATCTTATCCTAATCAAATTAGAATTTAAGATACTTTCCATCCTTATCCATTACTAATTTGTTTTATATCTCACCTATCTTATTGGATTTGTAATTCTTATTCGATTAAACGTTTATCTCATATCTAATAGGAATATACTAACATATAACCACAATGAGATATATAATCAAAACCAATTTCGATATTATCAATATAAAACAAGCAAATGAATCAAGAAATGAAATATGAATCATGCATTCAACACCAAAATCATATTATGTTAATCATATTAGCCTATACATTATTTTTATCATGGAGACATACATAATTATTGAACAAAAACAGACTATGTATTCAACATGAGAATCACATTAACCTAAACAAGACTTCCACCATGTGAGCATACAAAGTTCGCATCGGTCAATATTAAAACATATGTTAATCGGAATATTCAAAACAAGAATTCTATTATTGAATCAAATATTGCGTATGTATCAAATACATAAATTAACAACATATTTTAAAACTAATTCTTGGTGACAACTATCACATAACCTATATGTACATTCTATATACATTAATCAAGATCATATTTTCACATGTATATCATATATACATCAGAGAAAGCATGCAAACGTTTGGCAGAATCGGGCCTCTATTTTGATACCACTGTTGGGTTTTAAGGTTCATACGTAGTGGAAAATCTAAAAAATCGTAAAAAAATCCTACTGGATTTAAAATAATTTCCACTAAAGTAGATCTACAAAATTAAATTATACCCTAAAACGTGATTTCCTTCTCTGATTGTTCGATCTCCAAGAAATTCAAGCGCGCGTCCTCTATAAGAAATTCACACACGAACGGTGAGCAGAATTTGTAATGCAAGCACCAAGAGAGATAGAAAACGTTTTTCTTTCTCTCCCAAAATCTAAGAACTCCAAAATAGCAAATAAGAGATCTTATTTCATTTTAGGGTTTCCACCTCTATTTATATTTATAGATAAGCTCATATGAAAAACCTATTCCTTATACAACTAGTGTATTTAGGCAATTCAAGCAATTTACAAATATGCCCCTATTAATAAGTTATCATATAACAAATTGTAAGGCTTTTATCTCATGAGTTTTATCACATAAAATTCATTCCCAGGACCAATTGAAATTGCACAAAACGATTCTTTGGGTCGACCCAATAGGTTTATGCAATGTTGCTAGTGACCTAAAACCATTTTGCTACACAAGTTATAAGCGGTCTTTGGCAAGACTTTATGACTACCTAAGTAGAATGAATATAAAAACCAATACAAAGTAATCAATAACATACATCATACCCTTTTGTCGTGCGATGTCCTTTGATTAAATATAAGGCATACAAAGTCACCCTTAATGTTTAATCACACTAGTCTCAATCATTAGGTAGACAGAAAGCATCCAAGTGACATTGATCATATCATTTCACATGGACTTGGCCATTATCATTTTATCATATCGAGGGATCCATTGATATCTTTTTTTTATGAGAGGGACAAATTTTATCTCGATTACACACCTTCACATATTATTCACATAGTAACCAATCATAATATTTATAATCATCCAGTTAAAGACGATGTTTGATAGTGCCAAATCATTATGATCGTAATGTTGAAGTCTCTGGTAATCTCAAGTCGAATGACTAAATTATAAAGCTACCATGAGGAACACCTATAACTTAATCCATATGGTGTTCTCATAGCAGGTTAGTCCAGTACCTCATTCCCTAACATATACTCATGATCTCGATTTGTATCCCTATACGTATGATTATTAAATAACTATCAATCAAGATTCACACTAGTCTTAATTCATTAAAGGTCCCAATATAATGACCGACTATGGACATTTATGATGTTTCAACAAATAATCATTGATCTTATTATAATGTAAACATGCAATCACTTATAATAAAACATCAAATGAAAACCTCTAATTTATTAACTAAATATTATAAGATAAACAAAGTTTGTAGATTGACCTATGGTGTACATGCCCGACAATATATAACCTAATATAGCCTATCTAAACCACTCTAGAGGCTAAAACAAAAATTAGAAAAATAGTATAAATAGAACCATATGCCTCATAATTGACTCTCCCTCTCTCTCTCTCACCAATTTATTTTCGCTTTTGTTTTTTTCCTTTTATAGTCTTCATGGAGCTTTTAATAATTATTAGTTAAATTTATTTCTAGAACAAAGGATTCCTACTATGGTAGGATTGCTACTATGATTTGTAAGTCTTTTATAAGATGATTATTTTAGTAGTTCTTACATATTTCGGTATCATTTAATTCACATATTTAATAGATTATTGTTTGCAAATTATAATAATGAATTTTATATTGCATGCATAGTTGTAAATGTGTTGTGATGTCCCCTTCCTTAAACTATGGCATTGTTTGGCCTAATCCCGCCATTAATCCCTAATCTCGACTACATAGGACTTAACAATGTATTAGTTAGCTTTTCTAATCTTTTATCCTTATTAGTTACATTTTAAATAAAGATTTTAGTACTTTCATATTTAATAGTAATTTATAGTTAATTAAAACTTTTACAACTTATATATTTTTTAGCGGAAGTCTTAACAAAGTAGCGGAAGCCATTAATATAAATCCTAAATATGTGAATACTAGGAAACAACGATCACATGCATGTATATAACAAAATGATGATATCAATATATGAAACATGTGTTTTGTTGGGAAACTATCTCTCAACATAAATATACAACCCTAAAGTATATAAAAGACATATATAAGTTATACAACAAAATCTAAAAACCTATAAATTCAGAGGTAACAACATTCTAGTGGATCTAAGGTTGTCAGTGATCTTCTCCTTGCCTGGTCTGGTACGCGATGGATCTGCACCAACCGTCACCAAAAGGACTATGAGTACAGTAATCTAAAAAGTAACACTGAGAGACATTAATCCAAATTTCCAAATATATAACAATTATCTGAAAGTTTGACAAATAGCAACTAAAAGAAAAAGAGGATAATGCCATAAGAAACTTCAGTTAAGCAATATGAGACTCACACTTGGCTAGGCAGTAATGATTTTAGGCCAGTCGGGCATGAGTTACATCACATCAGCATTATTCCACAATTTAGGGTGTAATTATTCTCGCAAATCACTGAATATCCTCACAAATGCTCATCTCACATATATATTTACTTGTTGACAACCCCTAGTCCCATACCTCGTGTGTCGCATAAGTTAGTGGTGAGATAGCGATAAACCTGAAATCTATATGTGGTGCCCACCTCTATCATATAATGGTCCTAAATACAAGAACTATTTTCACATACCAATAAATGACTCAGTTTAGGAATCCATAAAAGGCATTGCTTATGTAATGCACATCAAAATTAGATTCATAATACCAAAAATCACTTCCTAATATCATGCTATTCTACTTGATCAACACCCTTAATAACCAAAAATGACATAATATATGATTTAGAGTCAATGGAATCCCATTTAAACATCAAATAATGCCATGATAACAAACTCATGTCATAAGATAGAGCAACAAAGTCATGGCATCAAGAGTATAATAGATCTACAGTCCGAATGTCTATAAATGAAAAACATAATAACAAAGAAATAGAGAGAAATATCGCAATCAGTTTACTTACAAGTCACGCAAATTTCCTAGATTATCCGGCTTGTTGACACCCCAAAATGCGTGTTTGAACTCCTGAAATTCTGCTCTAAGTTCTTGTGGTTAATTAAGATACTTTAGGACTTGTAGAAGCTATTAGAATTGGTTTAAGTGGTTGCAAATTCCAGTTTTTCATATTAGCCCCATTAATAAGTTGTTTATATTCAAATCAACTTTATAAAAAAAAAAAAATTTGGTACAACAACTTGTCATTTGATTTCAATTACCAAAATATTCAAATCAAGCTTATAGCATAAAGAGATTTTTTAGAGCTGTGTCTTAGTTTTCAAAAACTATAAGGTTTGCACAATTTCGATAAGAATCGAAGGAGATATGAAAATCTTACCACAATAGCTCAAAATAGTTTTTAAGTTTCGACCAACAACTTTGAAAAATTCATTTCTCCTAAACCACAGGTTAAAAACTCATAATTTGTTTTACCGAAGCTTACTAACATATGTTAGACCATCATACAAAATGATAAGCTCAATCCAATAAGGAATGAGGAAGTTATGCTAAAAAAATAAGACATTAGAAAACTATGAACCTAGAAGTTTGAGATTCATTATCAAAGTTGCAAAGGATTTGAAGACATGAAAACATTCGAACTTCTAAATATTTTAGTAGGAAGAAGTTGTTGCCCTTTAAGTTAGCTTTCAAATGCCACCAAAATTGGCCTATTTCAATTTAAAGTGAGGAAGTTATGACAAAATTACAGAAGCTAGTTCATAATACATGTAGAATTTTAATTTTCGTCTTGCAACTTCAAAAATTCATAACTTTATAAAAAAGCCAAATCCAAAACATCTTTATAGTAGAATTAGTGGAATTTCACTAGGATTCCAAATATGGTGTCAGATTTTGAAAACAAAGTCATTTGCCTACTAAAATTGCTAAAAACTACAATTTTTATTTGAATTACACAATTTAAAGGTGTAAATTAACTTACCTAATTAAATATCCTTCTAATCATTGATCTCCACCTTCAAATCCACAAAAATTTCCTTACAACCTACCGATTTCTTTTTTCTCGATCTTTCTCTCCTCATTTGATTTCAAAAGCAAATGATTTGCATGAAATCTCATTAATTCCTTTATATATATGAATGAGGTGAAATTTAAACCATTAATCTCTTTGTATACATCCATATCCCGCTAAATATTATGACTTAAAATGTATTCTACAACCCATTATCCATCCACTAACTCACCTCTACTGACACTAAACTTAACTTCATTTGTCTAGTGATGGTATCCACACGCATATCAAGAAACATTAATCTCTATCACTTTATTTTTCTTACTGAGGTTAAATTAATATCAATTCAATTATATCCACATCAAATTAGTTATTTAAGCCACACTAACTTAAATTTTTACTTACCACATCACTCCATACCATGGTCTCACGCCGACATGCATCTCGAGGCACGTCCCCGCTCACGTCTCGACAACTATATACAAGTAAAGATGACACATTAATCTACAAAAATATAATACACTAGGAACACATCACATCAAAACATGCATATACATTGGTCACATGCCTCATTCAGTGTACGTATCTTGTTAAGAGTCCCACGTCACAGATCGATGATTCAAATTTGTAAATAAACTAAGATTACAAATTTGGGTCATGACAAATCTTCCCAACTAATGGAGATTTTGTCCTTAAAATTAAACTTCAAGTTAAGGTTATACCAGACTAAAAAAGGTACATAAACCTATCGCATATAGTCTTCCCGCTCCAAAGTGAGTTCCGAGTCATAATTGGTGCACCTCAATTGGGTGAAAGTGAATTTGCCTCTCAACTTCTGTACCATTTGATCTAGTATCTGTACTTGGTGGTCTTCATATGAAATATCCTCATTCAGATCGATATGGCTGAAGTTAACTATTAGTTGAGCGCGTGCGTTCGACTTAGCTAGTAAATGCATAGATATATGAAAAATTGGATGAATCCCTGATATTTATAGAGGTAACTCAAGCTCATAAGAAATTTTCTCGACCCATCTTTTGATCTTGAAAGGCCAGATGAATCTCGTCGCTAACTTTCCTTTAGTCAAAATTTGCGAAGACCCTTTAGAGGAGAAAACTTCAAATACGCAAATGTTTCCTCGGTGTACATCAAATCTTTACTATAGGTGTCAGCATACTTCTTTTACCTGTCCTAGGCCCCTTTAAGCCTCTGACGAATCTATCGTACTTTCTCCATATGATCAACAACAATCTTAGGCGTCACTTCCTCTCTGTCCTTTGGCTCAGCCCAACACAATGGAAAGTAAAATGGTCTGCCATATAATGCCTTAAATGGCACCATCTCAATGCTAGCCTGATAAGTTGTTGTATGTAAACTTACACAATTGTAGGAACTCCTCCTAAGATTCGTCAAACTCCAATACATAAGCTCAGATCATATCCTCGAGAATCTAAATCAACTTCTCAGTCTACTCATCAATCTGACGGTGAAAAGCTGTGTTGGACTATAAGCGCATACCATACTGCTCCTACATACTCCGCCACATCCTAGACGTATATATAACATCTTTTTCTGACGTAATAGTCAATGGTACCCCATGCTATCAGATAATATCTCTCGAACAACACATTCAACTAGTCAAATGTATAGTGAGCTGCGATTGGTAAAAAATAAGGAGATTTCGTTAATCTATACATAATCACCAAAATGGAATCGTGTCGTCTAGCTGTCCCTAAAAATCCTCTGCCAAAGTCCATGGCTATATATTCCCACTACCACCGTGTAATGGGAAGCAGTCATTATAATCCGCAAGGTCTATGATGCTTAACCATCACCTGCTAGCATATCCTACAGTTCCTGACGAACTGTGATACATCTGCCTTCATCCTAGGCCATAAAAAATGTCTCCTCATATCATGTTACATCTTGATCCAGCTTGGATGAATAGTGAATCGGGAACGGTGTGAATCTATCAGAATCTCATCTCTCGGCTCTGCCACTGATGCTATCCATAATCTGCCTTTAAATCTCAAACATCGATCCATCGTCTCTGTCCAATCAACACAACCATCACTCTAGGCTACCTCACTAAACCTCGAGTACAAAATGTCAGCTCTCTGACCCTCGAACACTCTTTGTATTGACACTGTCTGTAGCCTCATCTATGCATAAATCTTAATATCTGACAAACTCATCATAGTTGATGTCTCGAGTAATCCATAATATGAGACATATGGAAAGTAACAATCTCGCCATCACCAGTCGATATCCTACTCAGCGCATCAGCAACTATGTTGGCTTTCCCTTGGTGATACGCCAAGAAAAAGTCATAATCCTTCAAGAACTCCAACCTTCTGCAATGTCTAATGTTCAGATCAATCTATTTGAAGAGATATTCAGACTCTTATCATTAGTATATAGTGTGAATCTCTCTCTATACAGATGATGTCTCTTATCTTTGCGGCAAGTATAATGACTCGATTGTAGTAATAGTGTGACCAAATTACGTTAATTATGAATATCGTCCTTAAGGAAATTTGTGTGCGCTTACTATTAGCTAGTAAAAATTAATTTATTGCTAAGGAAATCCTTTTTAATTTTTTATAATTAAACTAATCTAATCTAAAAAATCAATGTAAAATACTTTTATACTCTTATATTAAGAATATTTTAGTTGACAACTTCATATAGGTAATGAAATACTATGCTTTCCCACTCATTTTTCATTTTATTATGTGCCTGCAATGCCTAATTAGGTTAGACAAATTTCCTTCAAATCCCTTTCAACCCACTATCAAAACGGAAAAGATTCTAATATGCAAATTAAAACTCCACCTATCGGTGTTAATAACGTAAGCTTCACATTGCTTTAAGTTCCAAATATTTATATTCATAACCAACTAAGTTTACTATCCGTACCTCCCTAATCAATAACTATCTTTCGATGTTATGTATTTTACGGTTTTACCGTCCATATCCGGCTTAAAAGCATCAATGACCATGATAACTTCTAAAAAAAATATCAACAAACATGTAATCAAGATGTTTGTATCACTACGCTCAAAATCAATACAAATTCTAACTATTGCACTTTTATTTTCACAATCTATTCTTGTATATAGCATAGTATTCATACCATAGAATTCATTGATCTCTAAAATTAGTGAACTACTCACACTTCATTGAAACAAACATGCACATAACGGTATTCATTAAAATTAGAGATATAATTAAGTAACTTCGATTAAATCAATAAAAAATACCCGAATCACCACACGTGAGTCTTTAATGTATTCTCTTCCATAATTCTTGTTAATACTCAAGAATAAAGTGAACTTATGATACTTTATGATAATGTTTGCTAATAGGTTGTAATTGGTGAGTTTACCATGCTCTAAAATCTATTTATTCTCGTAAGACACGTTTTAAGAAAATTATAAACCCTACTAAATAATTTCAAACAAAATGAAAATTTAACTTTCTAATTTCTTTAGTCTCGGCGCTGTCTGTAAGTGGTCTGACTCTGTGTGTACAAAGCCACAGTGCCGTGACAGCTTTGGGCACTTCGTGTGTTTTTTTCTTCTTCAGTAGGCTCGGCGCTTTGCTCAGACTTCCTCGACGGTGTCCTTTGTCCTCCACACCGCAGCTAATGTGCCAGCCATCCTACCAACTTTTTCTCTCTTTACTTGGTCTCCAATATTGTGCCTTCATCTCCCCACATTGTGCACTTTCCTTCCCATAGGGTCACACCCATGTGCCACGATTTTAAACCCATGTTAATGTAATTTTTCTCTATTTTTTCACAAATTCACCCATTTTTCTCCTTTATACGTCGTATACCTAAAAATAGATAAATACAGTCAATTAGAGCCCATTTCAGGATATTTATACTAAATATTCTACTAAATTAATACTATATATAAGTCTAAATAACCACTTATCCAATACCCCTAAACTTAAGATTTTGCACATCCCGAGCAAAAGTGTATTTTACTAAGTATTCAAACGACTCCTATCACTCTAGTTCATATTCATTTTACATCATTCATGGAGTATCCTTTAATCCAAAAAGTTCAAGTTGATAATCCACTCAAGAGTTTTATTTTTTAAAACTTATATTTTCAAGACATGTCGCATTAACAACACATACAATTCACTTTCAAAACTCAAGACTAGATCACAAACAAAACCATCACTACTCACAAGTTTGTTTCACCTCGCCACTAAAGTAGCAAGTGTACAATCTCATGATTTCTTATTGAGGGTAGGAATTCACGAATAAGCATAGATCAAAAGAAATTTGGTAAATTTTAGTATATTAAGAGTCTATAGGACATAACATAGTTGGAAAGAAAGCTTTACTCAATGAAGCTACTAGTACTCGAGCTAAATCTTTTATTTGAAGAGTTTTATTCTAACTTCCGCCATAATTTCTTTATTTTTATCTATCTTTTCTTTTCTTCTTCTCCTTATATTTTTTTATTGCATGGTCACTGCTCCTTTTCATATGGATTCCATTTTTCCTCACTTTTTTCAAACCATCAAGTTCAAACTCCATTTCTTGAAGAACTTGTGGGACTCTCAATTTTTTTTACTTTTAAAGTTCTTTTTCGTATTTCTCACATTCACTCTATCAAGCAAGTGAACTCCAAACTCTTCATTAAACAAGATTATTTCTTCCCCGCTTAGCATTAAATCTTTATTTTCTTTTTATTATCAAGATTCACACTTATTATAGAATTCCTAAGAGATCTAACTTTTTCCACAACAAGTGTTCTTTTAATCTTCTTGCTTTGGTTTCAAGTTCTTGGTCTTCCCTAACTCTAAGTTTCTAATCATGAAATTATACAGTTCTTTGCTACATTTCATATTTTCTTCAAAAATCTAAAAATACTCTCTTGAGTTTCATATCAACAAGACACTTGTATTCTTACTCATCCTTAATTAATGGCATAAACATGCAAATAAATTACTTTTTCATTACATTTAACTATATATAACCTAACCTATACTACTTAAAGACATTGAAATAATGAGTAAACGAAATAGAAAGACACTACCAGGCTTTCTCTTTAATTGCTTTAAAAATAAAAAACTTAAACGATCATACCTGCGGTGTTTATCCTTATTTCATTATTTCTTAACAATTCTCCTAGTATAGTTTTGATGCATTCAAACTTAAACTAAACCTGGTCGCTAAGGTTTAAAAATAAGCCTTAAACATATAAACACTAAAATATATACCTATAATAACACAAGATACTAATAATGCAAAAACATAAAATTTAAACAAATAAATAAATGACAAAAATATCCCAAATGTAAAAATAATAAATATCAATGTAACTCTCATCTCTACAAGGTCCAAAGAAATCCTAAGACTCTAACATCAGGAAAGAGCATCATTATCATCATCAACATCATTAGCTCCAGCATATGATGGTATCAAATGACGCTCCACCCTTCTGCTCTTCATTACATCTTGATCTAACACATAAGTTGATGCTACTAGAAAGCCAAAAGACCTATTAGTCAGTCTCATCCATATGCTCCTCTCGTATTTCGCTCCGTCCCTCTAATGATTTGTAAAAACATAAAGCTTTGTAGTCTGTTCAGTCGGTCTTGATCATATCTCATCAAGGCATCATGATACTGACCCATGTGTTCTCTATACTATCTCCTCATCTAAGCAATCCACCATCTCTATTGTCGTGGAGTCAAGTCCTCTAGTGCTGGTACTAGTGGCTATAGTGGAGGAGGTGATTAAAAACCTGAGGACCATCCAAGTCCAGCTCTCCTATAAGTTGGTCTACAAGCTCTTAGCCCTCAGCAAATCCTTGCTGGTCATCGTCCTCCTCTCCATATCCTTCGTCTTGAAACTCTTGAACTAACTCCACTGTTTCTATTGTTGTGTGATGTTCTTGCTACTCAGCCAGTAACTCGACCTCAAGTTTGTTGCCATCAGCTTTTTCCCTCTCATCATCGAAGTCTTAGTAACCAGTTAGTGATTTCACTATGAGCATAAACTCCACATCTATGTTTGGTTGGGCCTCAATATCAAATTATTCATCATAAACCAATCGCACTCCGACCTTCAAGCACATCTGAGTAATAAAAATTAGAAACAATAGTTTGTTGTCCCTTTCTGACATGATACACTCCTTTATATTATAGCATATAATCTCGCCCACATTGATGTCCTCATACTTTGTAATCTTACACTAACAAGCTGCCTTTGGCTTGTTAATCTCGCCCTGTTAAGTGGTCGGGTATAATGAAACAATGAAAAAGTGTTGCCATATTAAGTAGAAATTTCGCATGCTCCCCTTCCTAATGTGCTTAGGCACATTCCCAGCTCCCATTACCTATGCTCGTTGTGCTTGGACAACCAATGCTCGCTCTATGGCTCTAAAAGGCTATATGATATAGGGTTTCTCATATAAATTATCAGAAAAACTTTATCTGCTTCAACTCTACTCATATGATCTAACCCATAGTAACTATTAATTCCACGCACATTAAAAGAAAGAAACACCCTTTTCACCTTTTGTGATGACCCAAAACCTGAAACCCGCCCCAAGGGCAATTTAGTAATTATGTAAACCCTAAACTGATTCAACCTTAATAAAAACAACATCAAAAAAATAATAGCCACCACTAATTTAAAATACAAACCCTAAAAAAGAAAAAAAAATGAGGAGAGCTTAGTGATGTTGGTGACTCTAAGTAGTCGCGGTGGAAGGTGAAATCATATCCCTATTTGTTTTGTTCTTGTTTTTGTTAAATAGGATTCTTGGTTGGGTTTATATGGTGTGGGAAACCCTAATGAAGGTGATATCATTTGACGTTGCTGCTAGTATTGTAGTCGTTGGCATTGCTGACGAGGGTGATAGTAGTCTTGCTGCTTCTGTCGCTAAGACCAAAGGGGCGCCACAAGGGATGTCCCCATTAGCTAGTGAAAAGAGGAAAAAGGTGGCACTTGGCCAACTGCCCCTCCCCCCAAAGGTAACTAGCCTTTTTGCAGCAATACGCAAGGGGTTGGCGCTCCATGTCGACCGGGCTAAGGGCTCCACAGCCCCTTCTCGGCACTGGGCACCCTCGGGCACCGTGGCCGAGGGTAGGAAGGGGAGAGAGAGTAAGGCTCTCTTTCTCCCTCGATTACAAGGGGAGGCGGTGGTCATTCATCCAACACCACCTGGGGCTTCGTTCCCCTAGTTCATCGCCTGGGGTCAGATCGACCCTATAACTATCTAGGGTCTAATCTGAAACAAAGAGGTAGTTGACCTGGGCCTGTTTTGCATTTGGACAAAAATAATAAAAAAATATAAATAGTAATAATAATAATAATAATAATAATAAAATTAAAGAGAAGTTAAAATAATAATAAAATAAAGATATTATATATGTATATAAGCAAACAAAAGTAACATGCTTTCAAATGAGGTGCACACTTGAGCCCGAAAAGAAAGTTTGAGCGGGCCATTACCTCTTGACCCACTCACAAGCTAGGGGGGACACCCAAGGACCACACTAGTGAGCCTTAACCAGGAGTAAATAAGTAAATAACTAATTTTGGATTTCCAATAGTCGAAAATTGCAATTGTTGTTTAAATTATCCAGATTCGCAAGGAGGTTCACATCAAGCCCAGCGCGTGCGAGGCCAACCGAAAGAGTTTAGTTCAATGAGTCGAAGTAAGTAGGAAGCTCCGCTCATCGATCAAATGTGGCATGGTACTAGTATATTTACAATACTTGAAATGGGGTTGTTGCCTACCTTGTTTGACTTCATGTAAGGCTTCTTGGGGAGCCATAGTCATATGGTGGAACCTAGTCACCTTTCATGTTTAAGGTCCTCTTAGGGAGCCATAGCTAACGGTGGAAACAAGTTACCCATTGCAAGGGCCTCTTAGGGAGTTTTGGTTGCCCAATGGAACCAAGTCACCCGAGACTCTTCAGAAGTCATGGACACACATTAGAATCAAGATGCCCATGCCTATTTATAATATTTTGATGATTGCTCAACAAGGGGAGAAATTGACAAATGTAACAATGGACTTGCAATTATATTTATTACTTTCTATGTATCTCACTTGAGACCCCTTTGCATGTCAAACTTGTCTTATTATGCTTTAAAACTCTTGGATTTCTTATCATTGCTTATATTGCTTTATAGAAACATGAAGTGCTTATTTTTTGTAGAAATTGATACCATGCTGTGAAATGTCAATGCTTATCTTGATTTCAAATGCATGGTAATTTTATTTTACTTTATAGGTAATACTTGTATATTTGATATTTAAGAGTAGTTCTTCTCTTATTGTGCTTCGTTGGTTCTTTAGACCACCCCACTTACACCTCAGGTATCCATGACGATTCTAGATCGAGAAAAGGGAAAGGCGATAGCTTGAAGCCTTCTCTCTTAATGTAAGCCTTGTTTTGTGTTATCTTTATATTCATTTTTGAAATTATTAAAATTGGGTTATATTTTTAATAAGACTTTTTGGTAGTTTGAACACTATCTCCCTCGTAATTGAGTTATATGTGAACCTTTGAATGTCTTTCATAGTAGTACAAAGTGAAAACCCATTTATAATTTCTTTTGTAGACATATGGATTTGTTCTATATTTTATTCCCTATTTTTATTTCCATATTGTCTTTATGATTATTCTGCAAGTTGTTTAGGCTGCCATATTTTTATTTTTGCTTGGTACATGTATTAGGCCTAAGTGGTGGTCTGGGCTAGGCGACTCAACCCTAGGATGGCAGAGGGTTATTTCAGTTAGTATCAAAGCATATGTATTAAAACGTAGGGAAAAAGGTTAGGTTAATGAAACCTAAGTTCTTAAAGCATTTAAGATTTATAGGATGAGTGTTAAGTCAGAAGAATCAATGGTATGGGACATTGGCTCAAAGTCGACTTAACAGACACAAATAAAAAATCATAGGATAGGAGAGGATAAAAAAGAATTTGAAAAAATAAATTATTATGATGATTATTTGCTACCTTATAAATATAATATATCATTACATATATGGTGAGTTGTTTCTCCATCTAGTTTCATTGTCTCTGCCTATTTTTGTGAGCTGATAAGGAACTTGAGTTCTACGAGATGGTAGGGGGAATGAAAATGAATGACACAAGAAAATCGAGGTGAACTCATTGGGAGATTCCACACGCGCTTCAGTAATGTCTACAACGACTAGTGCTAGAAAGAATAAGCTTTGATTTGGAATTACATGGACATGCACCTATACATATTGGTATTGTAGAAAATAAAATAGTTAAACAAGAATCATGAGACTTGAAAGGGAATTGAGTCACCATGCTATATATGTAAATGGAAGTAACGATGTTGTCGAGCTTCGAGAAGTAACTCTGACTCTTGAGATTATTGTAAAATGGTTAAAATTCATGGGACCTTATTTAAAGGAAGTTATTAATTTTGGCAAGGATGCCAATGAATCTTGATACTAAATAATTAAATTAAGTTATTTTGGCTAGGAAGCTAAACTTGAAAACTTCATTCGAGATAGGAAGGACACCTATACTCTTAAATGTCTAACTCGAGATTAAAGAAGTTAATTAATGGTCTATAATTTTGACTAGAGAATCATTACTATGATTTTTTTTTCACTGTTACACGCGATCTATTTTCCTCAAAAAAAAAGTATTCGACTATATTGAACAATGTTTTTGTGATGTTTTGAGTTGATGTATATCAATTTTCAAAGAAGAACTTTACATGTTTTTCAAGATTTGAAAGCATAATTAAGTGTAAGAGAAACGACTTATTTTTCTTGGTGTTCAAAATGAAATAAATAGAATTCTTTGAATTTCAAAGACAAGTCATTAAAATTCACTTTGGTTTTTTTTTTGAAATAAGGTTTACTTTGATATGACAAACATGGTTAAGACTTCTTGAATGATTGGTCTTATGATGGTCTAGGCCCAGTTTTCGTTGTATGAAGGAGTTTTGCTGAATTTGAAGGTTTTTGACTTAATGAAAATGCAAAATATAGGTTTGAACGTAAGTTATAATGGTATTATGAAAATAAAAACATTCGTGTAGTTATCATTTACTCTTTAAGTTGCATCAACCAAGTTGATTTCAAATGACATTTACAGTCGCTCGAAAACTGATGATGGATTTAGATATTTCCTATTAGAATGAGTTTAAGTTGATTTTGAAATATGGTTTTGACAAAAACACAAGACTTTGGAAAAGTTACAATTCAAATTTTATTTCTTTATAATGGAATCACGTTTTTTAGAGTTTTGATCGATCTTGTACAGAAAAAGATAAGTCTAAACTAGCTTATGGAGGTATTGATATCAAGATTAAGGACCCTTAACCGAGGGTTAACTCAAAATATAAATACATGATGTTCATGTAAGCGAATGAGAAAAACATCGAGAAATAAAACAATGAGAAAGTATAGTGAATACAACTTGAATGGTGCACACTTTGGTAAGTGTCGCGCTAATACACTTGAGGATGGTCGTGTTACAAAGAATTGGAGATCCCAAGTCAAGTACTTATTTGGCAAGGCTACCATATTTTAGGATCATGTTACCAAGTAGAAATTTGTAAATGCTGAAAGGACTCATGACATGAGATTAAAATAATACAACTCAAATGCAATCAACATAAAAATAAATTGTTCTAACTTTGCTAGAATTGAGTTGACTCATAACATTAGGGATACCCTACTAAAAGAATATCTTTTGTGTGATTGGAAAATAATGAACACATGGACTATCTACTATTAATTCAAAGTTGAACCTAACCTAATTGGTAGGGGATAGTTGAATGAAAATAACGTTGAAGAATAAATAATTTAACTAATGCCACCTAACCTAAGTCAATGATGAATTGACTCTTAAAAATTAAGGATCCATATATAGGATGTACCTGTTAGTAAACGAAGGAGCAAATTGGTGGTAGGTAAAATTATGAACACCCAAGAGAGAAAATACTTACTACGGCAGCTTTTCTTAGTTGTATGACTACTAAGAGGGAGTAGTATGTCCCAAAAATATCTTAATTGAAATGGTGACGTGACAAAAAAATCATGATAATCACTTATGTAAAGTAACTTGAAGTTTCTCTATAAGAGAGAACGTTACTTTATGAGTCGGACTAAAACGTTTTGGGAAGAATAAATGAACAACCAATGATAGGTTGATAATTAAAAATAGGGATCTTAGGCTAGGATCGACTCCCAATAAAGTTAGTACCATGTAACATGAACAATGTGATTACTAAGAAAGAATAGAAAATATCTTAAGCTAGTTATGAAACATGTGTCATTAAGTATTGTTAAACAAAGTGTTGCTAGCACTTGAAAGCCTGAGAGGGCTTAGTGTAATTCTAAAGTGAAAATCCTAACTGAATGGTGGATGATAACTTTAAAAGCAACCTAGGTGAGTAAGTGATAAGTTTGCAAATACAACTAATTGTTGAGGGTATGAAGAAGTGGTAAGATGCATGAATAATTAAGGTTGATTCCTTAACAAGTAACAAAAGTATAAGTAGTTTATATGACATGGAAGGTTTGACTAAGCATAAGGTAAATCTGAGTTGTGTAGAGGGAATTGACACCCACTAAGTACAAATTTCAAATGAAAATAAATATGTTGTAGGATATTTGATGAAACAAAGGGCATGAACCTTATCCACATTGAATGTTAAAACTATTTGATAAATGATAATGACAATATGAAGTCTTAAACCATAATTGCTCGTGTTGGTGAGGTAGACTGGAGAATTCATTCTGATGAAATTAAAGTTTGTGAACCTACATCTTTTTGAAATTGGGGTACCCTTGAATAAAAATTTTCAATGACATGACGTGCAATTTACGCCTGTCTAAGTAGTAAGTACAAAGTCGTGTACATAGCTTTTAGAGTACCCGAAAAACAAATAAAAGTGTGACAGTAGTAACACAACAAATTCTAACGTTGAGGGTTAATTATGAACTTAAAATAATTGTATCGTAGTGAGTTATGAGTCCTTAATGACAAAACCCGAGGTATGGGTCATATTTTCTATAGAAACATCATGAAAGTTAGACCACCATTGATTTCTCAGTTACTAAAGTTATAAATAAACTATAAGAGCTCAGAGTTAGCTCGGGAGGATGATAAAAGACGCTTGTACATTAAATGTGAAACTTGACTACGCCAAAATAATTTAAAATGGCTTCCTAGGATCATGAGAGTTGATTGGTATAAGGACGCGATGCAAAAAGTTTCTTTAAATTCGCGTGATTATGATAGGAGACCTTAACATGAAACAAAAAAAGTATGATGTAATAAAACACATACAAAATAGTTTTGAAAGTCATTTAGGGATAACGACAATGATGACTATCCCATGGCTTACCAAGGGTAAAATCTTGTTGTGTCAATAAACGGCTAAACATGACAGAGCAGTTACGAGGTGGACTATTCGTCAAGAGTTTACTTGAATTATGAACTCGTAAAGGAAATTAACATCGATAAACTTGTAATAACAATGATGTTAAGGTATAGTTCCAAAAAGGAATACTATTTCTGCGCATTTGTAGTCTCTACAGATAAGTCGCAAGGATACGATGAGTCATTTAATGATATGTGTAACCAAGATGGTGATAGCGATGGTGTATTGGTGTTCATACTATAGTGGATAGCTATTCTTGTTCCTACTACCAGTAGGCGGTGTAGATTTGTTGCTAGAAATGCATAGATATTTTTTGGCATAGATAATCACCATATCACATTTCAGTATTGTTATCTCAACTTACTGATTGGACAACTTGGTAGAGATTACAAAGGAATACTAGAAACGTGTGATGATACAAAGACTTGGCAGGTAGCTAAGGTATAATGACTCTATTAGGACCTATATGATACATGCCCTATGAATTTAGGCTTGTGGGATGAGAATGATGCAACTACGAAGTTAGAGTTAAGAGTAAGATTTTATTTCAATTAGGGTACAATCAAATTTCACAGGTGCAGAATTGCATCAATTAAAGAAATGGGTTGTAAAAGAAATTTTTACTAATAGACACATCGGGCTACGCATGTACTTTACTTTTACTTTCGAGGATAAAAGTTATTTTAAATTATGGATGTTATTATGACCCAAAACCCAAAAATCTGCCATAGGGGTAGTTTAGTAATTATGTGAAACCTAAACTAATTTAACCCTGATATAAATGAAATTAAAAAAAAACCCTAGCCACCACTAATTAATTTACAAATCATAAATCAAAAAAAGGAGAGCTTGGTGGTGTTCGTGACTCAAAATGGGAGGATAGAAGGTAAAATCATCTCACTATTTGTTTTTTTTCTTGTTTTTGATTTATAGGAGACTTGATTAGATTCATATGGTGTGGGAAACCCTTAGGAAGATGATGTCGTTTGATGTCGCCGATGGTAGTGTAGCCGCTGGCATCGCCAACGAGGGCTACGACAGTCTCATTGCCGCCATCACCAAGACCAAGGGGGAGCCATAAAAGATGCCCCTATAAGCTTGTCAACGGAGGAAGAGCCGAAGGTTGACCTGCCACTCTGCTATGGCTGGGAAGGGGCCACCGCTCCTTGCCGACCGGGCACAAGGCTCTCCAACAACGTTCTAGCGTTAGGCACCCTCGGGCGTCGTGCCCGGAGGTGGGGAGGGGAGGGAGAGCAAGGCCTTCCCTCTCCTACGATTACCAGCAGAGGCGTTGGACATTCGTCCAGCGCCACCAGGGGCTTTGTGCCCTAGTTTATCCTAAGGGGTCAGATTGGCCCCTATACTATTTAGAGGCTAATCTGACCCAAAGACGTAGTTGACCAGGGTCTGGTTTGCCCTAGACAACAATAAAAAAATAATGATAATAATTAAATTAAATAAAAGTAAAAATAAAAAAATAAAATAAAGATATTATATATGTATATATATAAACAAATGAAAATAATATGTTTTCCAATGGGGCGCACACTCGAGTCCTATAGGAAAACTCGACCCTTTCATGAGCGATAACCCAAAGTAATTGAATAAATAATTAATTTTAGATTTCGAATCGTTGAATAATGCGATTATAGTTTAAATTGTCTAGAATCGAAAAGAGGTTCACATCGAGCCTCGTGCATGTGAGGCTGATCGAGAAAGTTTAGTTCGACGAGTCGGAGTAAGTGGGGAGCTCCGGTCATTTATCAAATGTGGCATGTTACTAATATATTTAGAATCACTATTTTAACTAAAGGATTTAGGATAGGGTTGTTGCCTACCTTGTTTCATTTCATGTAAGGCTTCTTAGGGAGCCATAGTCATATGGTGGAACCAAGTCACCTTACATGTTTAAGGGCCTCTTGGGGAGCCATAGCTAACGGTGGAACCAAATCACCCATTGCAAGGGCCTGTAGGGGAGTTATGGATGCACGATGGAACCAAGTCACCTAGGCCTCTTAAGGAGCAGTGGACACACACTGGAATCAAGTCGCCCACGCATATTTATTATATTTTGATGATTGGTCAACAAGGGAAGCAATGAAAAATAAAATAATGGACTTGCAATTATATCTATTACTTTCTATGTATCTCTCTTAAAACCCCTTTACATGTAAAACTTGTCTTAATATGCTTTACAACTCTTGAATTTCTTATGATTGGTTAAATTGCTTTATGGAAACATAAAGTGCTTAATCTTTATGGAAATTGATGCCAAGATATGAACTATCAATGCTTATCTTGATTTCAAGTGCATGTTAGTTCCATTTTACTTTATAGATAATACTTGCATATTTGATATTTATGTGTAGTTCTTCTCTTATTGGGCTCCATTGGTTCTTTAGCTCACCCCAATTACACCTCAGGTATCCACGATAGCGCTAGATCGAGAAAAGGGAGAGGCGATAGCTTAAAGCATTCTCTCTTAATGTGAGTCTTGTATTGCACTCTCTATATATTCATTTTTAAAAGTATTAAACTTGGGTTATATTTTAAAAAGGTGTTTTAATTAATTTGAACACTATCTCACTTGTAGTTGAGTTATCTAGCAACATTTGGATTACCTTACATAGTTATACAAAATGACCATTTATTGTTCTTTTGTAGACATGGATTTGGTCTATAATTTATTCCGCATTTTGATTGCCATATTGTCTTTATGATTATTCCGTTAGTTTTTGAGGCATGCAAGACCGTTATTTAGTCTTGGTTCAAGTATTGGGCCTAGGTGGCAATCTGTGTCGGGCGACCCGACCCATGGATGGGGGAGGGTTGTTTTACCTTTATTTGGTCACCTTCTTAGTAAACTTTGCATTGGCATAAAATTCGTACACAATTTCACTCACTCCCTTAACCTTGTTCTCCCAATAGACTTCAATGAATTGGTCCCAAACTTGTTGCCTGATGTAGTTGTTTACTTTCTTTTCATACTTAGCTTACACATTAATTCCTCTTTCGCAAATGAACTCTTTATGCTCAATGACATCGTATCTATCTTTAGCCTCTCTACTAATATAGTAATTCAACATAAATAGCCTAGGTTCATCCTAATTGGGATCTCTTATGAATGATGCCTCAAAGTCATTTGCTCTTACTTTGCTCACTTGACTTGCCTGCCTCCTTGCTCTCGGCATTTTTTTCAAAATTCGCACAACAACAAAACTAACAACACGGGTCTTCAAATCACTTAAAAACAAAATTTTATATCACAAAGATCATTCACATGCTAAATAATGCAAAAGACATTAACTAGGTCTCCATAGGTCACATTGATGCCCAACATTGACACAAATTGAAAATCCTATCCAACAACCTCATATCCACAATTCATGCAATTTCATCAAAATTCCTTACAACCTCAAAATATAACTTTTGAGATTATTTTGTCCTATTTGTATGTGTGTTTATTTTATTTCAATGTTCCAAAGTCTCCAATTTTAGTTAATAAATACTAATTACTGTTTGTTTTGTGTTTTAAGCTAAGTTTGATTAAATAGAATAAAAGCATGGCACTTTTGAAGTGTTCTTAGTGTTCTCCTTGAAAGGCGCATTGACATGCATCCTAAGGCACTCGCATTTGCCCACGTTAAGCTATGGTGATGATAGGTAGATGTGCCAAAGGATTGGAGTGCCTAAAGTTCAAGAAATCTCAAGAAACTGGGCTAAGAACACATTATTAATGGGGTGGTTCAAGAGCCCTTAATCTATGCCTAGAGACACGCGTTATGTAGTAGATCGTAAAAGCAAGGAAGCAATGAAGTGACACATTCAACAACACATCAACTCCAAGAGTCACAGATCAAGCCTCAATACTCGGGTCACCAATAAGATTAGATGAGGATAATATAATTAATTAAACAATCCGAGCCCACCACCTCCCCATTTGCATTAACTCGTTCTCTGTGCGTCTCCTCCCATCTTAAGATCTTGCCTCGAACTGCACATCATACCTTAACAACGCTTAGCCAATATCGATTGGCCTAGGTACACTTATCATCCTTTCACCACACGTTTGTGCTCCCACACTCACCCATGTGATTCTCTTAGACACCTAGATCTATCTCCAACGACTCAACGATTCACTCTCCAGCGTTCATACACCACACATCTTCCTCGGCTCAAATACTCCATCAATTTCTCATCTAATTCGTGTGAAACGAAATGTAGACTAGGAATTTCATGGAACATAAGGGTTTTGTCCCCCCCCCACTTGATCGACACATGATCTCCTCTCTAGAATAGGTTAAGGAACACCAAGAACAAAAAATAAGGGAGGTCTCTCCCCAGATTTTTATCCACACTCTCTCTCCTCTCTACCGATGATTTAAACACTTTTCTTTTTGCCAACTTTTATCTCTCCTCTCCATAAACTCTTATTTTCTTTCCATAATTTTTAAGCCTTGTAGTTAGATGTTTAGGGCTATAAGGCACTAAGCCACATGGCTTAGGATTGGAGTTTTTCAAGGGATGCTCGACGTCAATATGAAATTTGTGAGATTTTACCTACTTTAGTTTCAAATTTTGTTTATATTTGGTATCACTTTTGTTATTGCTTGATTCTTATGGTTTGGAAAATTGATTGTGTAGCTGCAAATGCATTCTCTTTTATTTCAATATATTGCTAGTTTGATTGTTTTGCATCCATAACTGATTTCTCAAGGGATGTAGTTGCAAATGCATTCTCTTTTATTTAAACACCAAGTGGCAAGCGGATAACCCAATTGGTACGCTCCCCTTTGGTCTATCTCACATAAGAAGAGGGTCTAGGCTAAATTGAGCATGCTTCGTGACTTGGTTGTCTAGGGCTAGTGGTTTCACGAATCTTAATGCTGAAATTGTGTCAAATCCAATGGTTGCTCAACCTAGGTTTGTACATTTGTTAGAGATTCTCTTACCAAAATTATGAAATTGAGGAGTGTTAGGTGCTCTCGGGAGCTCTATAGCTAGTCTATTAAAACTAAACCAAATAATTCTTTATAGCATCCATGACCAAATCATTGATGTTGAGTTGAACTTGATTTTTCGAATCCCTGTGGATCGACATTTGTTCTTACCACTACTACAAACAAATTGTAGTTAGCATTTCGTAGCAATTCAAGCTTGAGTTTATTATTGACAAGTTCGACGCGCACTAATTTTTGGCACCATTTTCGGGGATTGGTTCTAATTTTTTCTTTGTTATTTGTTCTTACTTTGTTTATATTTTCCCTTGTTTCTAACATGTTTGCAGGTAACTAAACAATGGCCTCCTACAACTACAATTATGGTTAATTTGAAGACTCAGACTATGAAAGTGAGAATATGGTAGGTATGTCAAATTATGGGCATGAATATTCTAATTGGCCTTTTTACGTGCAACAGGTTGAGGTTTGTGACTTTTTCGGTGATTATTATCATCTTACCGATGCTTTTCCTTACCATTTTGAGCATGTGAACCTGCCCAAATGGAGTAACACATCACCACAACCTGAATTACATGACTTTGTGCGAAGTCCTCCAATTCCGCAACAATAAGAACAATCTCTAATAGATATGATGACGACTTTCATTTCAAGACACGAAGAACTCATCTAACAATTTGAACAAATGGCCCAACTGTATCATCAAGAGGTGAATTCAGAGTTGCAAATGGATGAGTTCAAGAGTTTTAAGTACACGATCAGTGTGGAAAATTTAATTTGTCATCAAGAGGAGACTTTGAATAATCTTAAAATGACGAATTTTGAGGAGAATGAGCATGTCATGGAAGAACACTTTGCTATTGATGGACTTGCACCATGTGTCTATGAGTATTGGAGAAAAATTGAAGAGATTGAGGAGAATGAGCTTTTAATTGAAGAAGAATTTGATGTTTCTCCTCATGAGTCGGACACTAGCATTGCACATGTCGAAGAAGAGGCCAAGAAAGAGATTGAACTCACTTTTGAAAGGCCGAAGGAGCCACAAAAAGATAGAAAGGAAGACCAACCCCTAGCGTTGGTGAACCCACCTACCTTACGCTAAGCATTTGTTTATTTTGATATGGAGGAGGAAAAAAATGAGAAATTGAAGAATTTCAACCCCACAAACACCTTTGTATTGGTAGATCATAATACAATGGATTCATATGTGTTAGAGGTCCCAATTAAGCTCTCAATTCTAAAGGAAGGTGTGCCTATCTCATTGCCCAATGTTAAAGGAAAGAGTATCATTCATAGATACTCCTTCTTGGAAGGTGTAACTTGATGAATATACCAAGTCTAGACAAAGACTTGAAAGAAAGGCGCTTATTGGGAGGCAACCCAACCTTATCTTTTATTTCATGCATTTTAGTTTATTTATTTTTCTAACTTATTCAATTAACTCATGATATCAATTTTCTTTGATTTTTGCAAGAACTTTTAGTTTTTTGTGTGTATTTGAAATGAGATAGAGTACCCTAATAAGTGTTGAGAGTTCTATAGATTGGAGTGAGCTTGATTAAGATTGCGATTATCTAAGTGCTCATCCATCAGGTATGCTTTAAATTAGCATGTATGGTTCACTCCCACAGATCCCTTTCTATTGTTTCAACAAGACGGATAATGTCATACAAGGCATTATCCCACCACACAATTGTATTGTCGAAACTTATGTTCATTTCACACATTCTACTTGAAAATAGATTGATAACGAATTCATGTGTGTGAATGATGCTTCTATGAGTTTGGAAAGTTTTGTGGATTCATTGCCTATGCGCGTGGGATTTTATGAGATTCTTTTGGAATTGCATGCATAAATTTATTTTTAAACTTCAAATGATTATACTTGTTGTGATTGTAACACATGTAGTCTTTTGTGACCAATTTTCTTGGTTGTGTGCTATGTGATTCTTTTAAGCTTGATTTGAGTATTCTTTTAGGGAAATTGACCTATTCTTTTAAGATTCTTGATGTTTTGAGATTTTATTGGAACTTTTTAAGTCAATTTCTTTGTTCATTAGTTATTTCTCTTATCATGTCATGGTTTTATTTTGTCTTAAAAGTCCCCAAGATAGTTGGAAAAAAAACAAAAAAATCACTTAAATAAGACTTGTTTAGGATATTTCACTAAGTTTTGGCGACTTTATTGTATTTTAGTTAGTTTGTTTTGTCTTTCTATTCATTCTATCATATATCACTTGTTCTCGTTCACTATCTTTTGTAGCCTATGTGTTTGTTTTACACCGACTTTATTTTAAACCTTGAGGAGAAGGTTTGGACTAAGTTTAGGGGAGGGTATGTAGGTTTATGGATGAATGGTTTGAGAATCTAAGCTTTGATAGGTATAATTATTTCAATTTTTTTAATGAGCCGATGGTTTCTATGGATAGTTATGGTGGTGTAACTTTCTTTTAATCTCGTCGTTTAATCTCCTTATCTATCACTCGTTTCTTGCCTATTCATCTCATTTTTCTTATCATGTAATTCATTGACGCATTTATTTAGTTTATTCATAATATGTTTACATGTAGTTTATTTTTTAATAAATAATGTTTTTGTGAATAAATATGCTTTGTTCCATGCATTTGTAGTCTTAGGACTTGTTTTGTTGCATATAGAGTTGCCCAAACTTAACTTTAATGCCTTTTAGTTGTAGATTTTTTTAATGCATGCCTTTGAGAAGCGGACTTAGGATGATGTAAGGGACTCCACTTCGTTGTGTCCTTGACCCGATTTGATTAGTGTTATGCCGTAGGATCTACTATGAGGGATGGATCATATGCTTGACATCAAAGTGAGAATAATGTCAGAACTGTGCAAGTGGAATAAGTTAGATCTCTAGGGTCCTAGGTTGAGGTTGCACTCTACTTGAGGCAGAATTTAAAGATTGAAGCATGTGTAAGAGAATGATTTTAGGCCATACTTATGTAAAATAAATAGCTTCATAGCCACCTATCATATATTTCCACTAGTTTGCCATGTTTTCGCCTATATCACCATGTTTTCATTCGCACGTATCAAGAAACCCAATAAAACCACTTACCATTTTTATCATTATTACCTAATTGTTGGAAAGCCTTGTTTAGACCAAAAGTTTGAAAAAGAGAGCTCATGTGATTCATTGCAAGAAAAGCCCAAGTTTGGGGGTTATTTATTGTTTCTAAGTTTATTAACCACTCCAAAAAGTTGTGAAGAAAAAGATAATGTGCACAAAACACTTGAAAATAAAAAGGAGTTGGTGAAGAAAAAAATAGTAAAGTTATTATGCATGAAAGTTCAAAACTTATGTTGTTATTCACCTTGTATGGCTCTATGTTGTGTATGTGTGGTCTATGCTGGTGTTCTCTAATAATTTTTTAATCAATGTATATCTCTTCTTATTGTGAGCCTAGCTAAGCCCCATTACATAAAAAAATAAAAGTCCTACTTGACTCTTGCATGTTTTAAGTCTTCATTATTGCAGAGTGTAAGTCGTAGTCTCGCCTATGGGATTCTTTGCATATTTAATGCCTAATAAAGAGATCGTAAACTTGTGGCTTGAGTGTACTAGCTAATAAAATTTAAGATTAATTGATAGCTTTGGCTTTTAAACTAGTTTTAGTTCCGAAAGCGTGATATTTGATGTGGTCGGGCTTAAGTTCTTAACAACTTCTAGTATCCCAAGTCTTCTAAGTTTTGTGTCTATTTGGTACATAGTAAACCAAAATATTCACGCCATTGTTAAAATTTGGGCTTAGGATTATTTAGTTTTATTAAGTGCGTCTTTAATAGGGTTTGTGTGTTAATATTTGCATTTTGAACCTACGTTTGTATTAATTAAGAGTGTAGTTTAGTTTACATTAGTTAGTTACAATCTTGTTGGCTAATATTTGCTCGAGAAGAGCAAAACAATAAGTTTGGGGGCATTTGTTGAGTTTATTTTATACCTTATTTGTGTTCATATTTATTTTATTTTATGGGCTAAAGTCTCCAATATTAGTTAATGAATACTTATTATTGTTTGTTTTGTGTTATAGGATATGTTTGATCAAAAAGAATAAAAGCGGGGCTCTTTTGGAGTGTTTTCGGTGTTTTCCTAGAAAAATGCATTGGCATGCATCCCAAGGCAATCGATTCGACTGACGTTAAGCTATAGGGATGATTGGTTGATGTGCCAAATGATTGGAATGCCTAACATTCAAGAAATTACAACAAATTCATGTAAGTACACACTATCGTTGGGATGGTTCATGAGCCATTAATTTATGCCATGAGACACGCTTTGTGTAGTAGATCATAAAAGCAGCGAAGCAATGAAGTGACACATAAACGTGACTCAGTCAACAACACAACAACTCCAAGAGCCACAGATCAAGCCTCGAGATAAGTGACACCAGCAAGATCGGATGAGTATAATATAATTAATTAATCAACCTAAGCCCATGTCATGGCCTAAATTTCTAATCTGAGTTTAATTCCTTAATCAGGATCATTGACCTGTGATGTGGGACGTGCATTAAGATATGTGCACTAACTAAGGTGAGGTAGCTGAGGTATATGTTAGATTTGTTATGATGTATGTCTAGTGTATTGTATTTGTGTGGGCTATTAAGTCATTCCTATTTTGTTAAGGTGTCAAAACTTGAGTGGAGATTGGCCTCGAGATGCGTACCAACATGAGATCGGCTAGAGAGAGATGTGGTTAGTCGATTTAAGCTTAGTGTAGCCTTAATCAGGATAATTGACCTGTGACGTGGGACGTGCATTAAGATATGTGCACTAACTAAAGTGAGGTAGCTGAGGTATATGTTAGATTTGTTATGATGTATGTCTAGTGTATTGTATTTGTGTGGGCTATTAAGTCATTCCTATTTTGTTAAGGTGTCAAAACTTGAGTGGAGATTGGCCTCGAGATGCGTACCGACATGAGATCGGCTAGAGAGTGATGTGGTTAGTCGATTTAAGCTTAGTGTAGCTTTAATAGTAGTATAATGTGGCTATAGTTGGTTTTATATTAAATGTAACCTTAGTTAGCAAGTTAAAACAATAGCCATTTGATGATTCTCAAGATACATGTTGACACATCAAGAAACCAATCGAGTTTCAATTTGTGTTAATTAGAAGGAGTTAGTGTAGAGTTAGTGGCAAGTGTGTGAAGATGTAGGTCAATAGATTAGTATTGGGATATGTATGTACATTAAGATCAATGACTATTAAACAATCTTATCTAAATATATAAGATTAAGTAAGATCTACTCATGTTAACCAATTAATTTCATTTCATAAACTTAGTTGAGAAAAAAGCTTGCTGAAGAAAAAGAAATCATGAAGATTAACAACTTTGGAGGTGTAGATCACGTTGTTGGTGTTCATGAACTAGGTAACTTCACTTACTCCATTAGTTTAGTTTAATTCGATGAATTTATGAAATATATAAAGTATGACTGATCTTGTGTTGTTATTAGGTGTATTGGAGTCTCTGGTAGGTGAGGAAATTGATCCCTAGGTCTTGGTGTGTATATGTGTGGAGAGAACTCAGAATTCTAAGTGTAGAATTTTGAGTTTTCCCGCACATAGTATGCTAAATAAATAAATCTGACTAGCGTACTAATAAGGTCACTAGCTTGCTAGATAGAACACTAAGAGCACTAGGTTCTTTGACAGCACAAAATCTGCAATTTCCTAATTATAACTTAAACACTTTAAACAAGTTTAATACCCTAACTAAAGGTTTAAACACATTAAAAAACATGTTAAATGATATCAGGAACGTAAGGATGAGTCTTGAGGTTTTGCGTACGTGTTTGAGGTTTTGGGAGGTTGGATTATCTAGGAAACTATTTGCATTGTAAGTTAACTGATTAAGATATTCATTTACATTTCATTCCAATAATGCTATCTACTTTCAGTTATTTGAAATGAATTGTCCTTTGTAGTCTATTTTCCATTACTTGTTGATTCATCTCATTCCGTGAGTCTTCTATCATGGCATTGGCTGTTGGTTAATGCTTTCTTTGACTCTATATCATGTGTTATGCCATTCTTGATTGTTGAGACATTTAGTCTAATGAAATAACATGCTATTAGGTAGTGGCTTACGGTATTGTAAATTTGATTTCCTTTGTGCATTAGATATGCAATCCTATTATTGGATTCTGAAACTATTTCATTCCTTGAATTATGAAATTAGTTCTTGTATTTAGGACCATGATAAGATAGATATGTGCGCCAACCTCGGGGTCACTAGACTTTCAAGGTTGTCGGGATAGCACCACTAGCTTATGCAGCACACGGGGTATGGAACCCAACATCATTGACAATCATACATCACAGGTGACTGGCACTTGTGATTTATTATAGAGGCGTAAAGCTTAGCTCTGACCTTCAACAGAGATAGAGAGCTCAGCTCTATCCTGAAATTGAGGAATAAATGAATTTGTGATAAGGCTATCGTCTAACCTAGGCTCTAGATCATTACTACTTAGCCAAGTGTCAGTTTCATATTTACTAATTAAAGAATCTTTTAGCATTACTTTGTTTTAAGCGTAGTTGCTATTATTATGTTTTTAAATTCTTGTAGTATATTTGGAAATGTGAACAAATATCTTTTAATGTTACTTTCTATTTTCCTACACTCACCGTCCTTTTTATGACCGTGGGTGCAAATCCATCGAGTAGCAGACCAACCAAAAAGAAAATTGGCGACTACCTCTGAGCCATTAGAGCACAGCTACACCCGATTTTATAGGTTTTTGTTTTGTTGTATGACTTATATATGTATTAAATATTCTTTTGGGGTTGTATATATTGTGGGTGGATAGATAGTACCCTGACCAGATATATGATTATATATTATTGCCATGTCATTATATATATGCATGTAATCTTTATTTCCTGGTTTTCCATAATTCTTAGGTGTTAGGTTAAAAAATTATGCTAAATTGTAAAGACTTCCCTTGAATAATCTTTAAGTTTTTAAAATTTTAAGTAACTTTGATTTATGAATTGACATAAGAAAAGAAATTACTTAATTGAAAAATTGACTTGTAAGTATAACCATTTGGAAGAAAAATGTTGAGTAACTCGTTGTTAAGTCCTACGGGGCGAGATTAGGGCCTAATGACTAGATTAGGCCGTGCAGTGCTCTAATTTTAGATTGGGTCTCACATTAGTATCAGAGCGTAGTCTCAAGATACTTATGAAAAGATTATAAACTTGTTCGAAATTTTGATACCAACCTTACAATTGGTATCAGAGCTTAGGTTTGTAAAGCCTAGATAATGGAATATGGTTTATTCCATAATATGATATCAATGTTATAGTTGATATCAAAAGCCAACATTTCTCAATAAGCTATACATAAACTTAAATAAATCATAATCTTTAGATGTGGAAACCAGATGATCCTTACCTTCAAACTATTAGTTGGGAAGTAAGTGAATGTTAGAAGGGGATTTCTTATATGTACATGTTCGTTTATATATGTATATATTTGCATTATTTACATAGCAGGTCATTCTTGTTCGCTATCACCTTGCAGACGCCGATGGCTTATTCACGCGATAACGGGGATGCGGGTGCTAGTGGTAACCAACCTCCTATTCCATCTATTTATGATTTTCCTTGGCTATCGGCCGAGTAGCGGCTCAATGATAGCAGTTAGCAGATTTCATTGCCATGATGACATCACATTTTGCTCCAACTACACAGACACCAGCCCCTTAACTACTATTACTACTACTACTACTACTACTACTACTACTACTACTACTACTACTACTACTACTACTACTACTACTACTACTACTACTACTACTACTACTACTTCCACATTACCGGCACCAAAGCTTCCTATTACTACACCAGCAGCTCTAGTAGTACAAATTGTGCTGGTGGTGACACCACCAATGATATAAATAGTTTATACACCATCTTTCACTCATATATCTTCTAGTTCGATACTAGAGGTTCAGTGGGTGAAGGATTGCATCAAAATGAAGTCGATTTTCTTTGATTGTCAGCAAGATTTTAAAAAAATTGAGAAGTGGGTATTGTCTCTGAAGAAGCTACATAGAGTCTTAAGAATTGAGGACATATTTTAGGCTAAGATTTCATTGTACAGACTGCAAAGAGATGCCAATGTTTGGTGGCATGCAACGATAGCTTATGATGGAGACTTTGAATCTTAGGATGCGTTTAAGAGGAAGTTCTATCATCAGTACTTCATGCCTACAGTGATGAAGAGATCGAGGAAGAAGTTCATGAATTTGAGACAGGGAGCTGATGAGTCGGTGATAAGCTACATAGACCAATATAGTTATTTGAGACATTTTTCTAGGGACTTTATGAGAGATGACTCTAAGGATGTATACCATTTTGGAGATGGACTGATGTTAGATATAAGGTTTCATGTTGTCAATTTTGGTGCCAAGAGTTTGGGTGACATATAAGAGCGTGTACTATCTCACGATACCTATTATTTGAGTAGAGTTGTTGATTGGACACTGCTAGAACTAGCGTTGACACTTAATCATACCGCGGAGTTTAAAAGAAGGAGACTAAGAAGTAAAGGATAGAGGAGATGAGAGAGAGATTTTGAGGGATCAAGGACAACTACCTTGGTTGTGCCCTATGTGTCATACCTTACTTCGTTGAAAAGTATAAATTGTAGACCTCCCTTACCACCACCAGTTAGACATGCATTTTATACTCTTACTTTACTAGCTCTTATAGCACTAGCAGCGCCATGTCAGTAGTAGCAGGGTGGTAGAGGCCGAGGTAGAGGTAGAGGTAAAGGCCGATATGCTTCCAAAGATAGACTATCAGGCTTAAGTTAAGCGCATACTGATCAATTGCTATAGGTGTGGTAAGGTTTGACATATAGTGAGAGACTGTCTACAACCGACAGGAGTATTCCCCCAGCATAGTCATGAGGGTGTACACATGGTAGATCAGCCAGATGCAGAGGCAACTCAAGGACTTATTTATGGTACGGTTTCCATTTCTAGTAGAAATTTATATATTTTTTTTTATTCGGGTTCTATAATATCTTTCATTTTTGGTCGCATGATAGGTATATTAGGGTTGACACAGGTTAGAGTTAGTGTACATGTGATATTTAGTACCACAACTGGGGATACGGTTTACCCTAATTGTCTTGTTGAGGGATTTTAGCAGAATTAGGCAGAGTAAAGTTACCTATAGACTTTAGGATGTTTGAGTTCTTATACTTTGACGGGTTGTTAAGGATGGATTGGCTAGTAGTGCATCACGCTCATATCGATTGTTTCAAGAAGATAGTGATATTTGAGATCCAGGGCGCTGATGTTCACATATAGTAGTAGTACACCAAGAGCCGAGAACACTAGAGGTCGACTTGTAACTAGTGGAGAGATGGAGACTCTGGTATCATTATACAAAGTGACAAGAGTTAGGGACCCAGAGTTGAGGAGATTTCGATTGTGTATGAGTTTCCAAACGTGTTTACGGGAGACTTACCTGGTTTACCACCACAGAGAGGGATAGAATTTATTATTAAGTTGGTACTAGGCACCGAGCCTATTTCTATACCACCATATCGCATGGCATTAAGAGAGTTGGAGGTGTTGAAGAGTCAGCTTCAGGATTTGAGACAGAAAATATTCATTACACCTTCTATATCTCAATGGGAGTGCTTGTCTTGTTTGTGAAGAAAAAAGACTGTAATTTGAGGCTGTGTATTAACTACAAATATTTCAGTAAGATCATTGTTAGGAATTAGTATCTACTACCATGAATAGACACTTTATTTGATCAACTTAGAGGAGCACAATCTTTCTCCAAGATAGAATTGAGATCAGTGTATCATCAGCTTAGGATCGGTTTACAGTCACGTAGTTTAGTTTGACTAATGTTCCTGCCATGTATATGGATTTTATGCTTTAGGTGATCAGACCTTTTCTTGAGCACTTCGTGATAGTTTTAATCGATGATATGTTCATATACTCGAGGACTCAAGAAGATGACAAGCAGCGCCTCACGGGGACGTTGCAGACTTTGAGGGAGCATAAAATCTACATCTTCACCAAATGTGAATTTTGGCTATTAAAGGTCAAGTTTTTTGGACATGTTGTTTGAGCAGCAAGTATTGCTTTAAATCCAGCTAAGATTGAGGCTATTATGGATTGGCCAGCACTGACGTTAGTCATGGAGATTAAAAGTTTTCATGGGTTACCAAGATATTATCGTAGATTTGTGAAGGATTTCTTAAAGATTACTTCACCGATTACCAGATTGGCCAAGAAGGATGTTAGATTTGTGTGACGAACCAAAACCCGAATGTCAGCCCTAAGGGTAATTTTGTAATTAAGCCAACCATACACTAAATTGGTCCCACTATAGAAATTTAATTGTAAACCTTAGCCCCTTTTGTTCACACACAAAAATTGAGAGATAAAAGGAGAGGAGACTTTTGTTTGGTCATGGTGGGTGTGATGCTTTGAAGCTAAAGAGACTGCCATTGAAGGTAAACCTACCCTCTATAGCCTTCCTTTTATTGTCTAAACGAGTCACGAACTTGTGTTTGATTCAATAATGGTGGAAAACATCTTTTTTTCTCTCCTTTTTGTTTTAAATTTGTGAAATATTTAATTAGAACCTCAAGGGGGCAAGAGAAGGGTGGCAGAAGGGTCACCGCCGTCAACGGAAAAGGGCGACGACGGTCCGCCATTAACGGAGAGGGAGGATGGGCCTCTTATTGGAGGAAACCTAAAACCCAAACCATTCACCCTTGAGCTTCTTGTCCGATACGGTGGAGGAAGGGGTGAGTTTTCTACCCCAGTGCGCATCAAAACCTTGGACAAAATGTCCCTGGTCACTTTCTTTTAGTAAATATATATATATATATATATATATATATATATATATATTTGATATGTGTATATATGTATGTATATATTTAATATATATGAACTAAGATAAGTGCAAATCCTACCTTCAAACGAGGCGCTCTACCGCGTCCCTAAGGGAAAAGTTAGGCGGGTCCCACTCTTCAACCCTCGCATCGGTTTATGAGGGACCCGCAGGACCCATACTTGTAGACCTCAAAATAAATCTAAAAGTAAATTAAAATTAATATGACATGTCGTTGATGCGAATGTGCCCTAAAGTGTTTAGATTCACAAGGCGGTTCGCATTGAACCCCGATCGCGCGAGGATCGAAAATAGGATTCGCGACGAGTCGAGGTAAGTCGAAAGCTTGCTCAATTTTCAAATATGGCTTGATATTAGTTATGTTAGGACAAATATTTTTAATAAGAGACTTAGGAAATGGGTTTCATCATGTTATTGACTTGATTTTACTCATTTATGGGATGTACCTGTGTTGCACTTAACCTTATATTACCGCCTCCTATGTAAGGAGTTAGGATTTCCCTCTCATAAGCAAGGAGTCAGGATTACCTCTTCCTGGGTAAGGAATTGGGATTACCCTCACCTAGGAATGGAGTTGAGATTACTCTCTTATAGAGATCCGTGTGGTCAGTTATTAGAGACATGAACGGTGGCTATCTTCTCATGGAAACTGTAAGTGATTTTGGTGCACATCTCGATGATAGCTTTAGTTGAACCTACTATTGGTTTGATGGGACTAACGAGAAGGCACAAAAGGCCTATGTGTCATCTAGTGGTTTTCATCACCTAGTGGGTAGGGGAATCGGTCGCCAAACTCTTAGCAATAACTAGTATGCATTGATGTGACAATGACTGTATATTATTACTATTTTCCATGGTATCCCTCATTTGTGAACCCTATGAATGATGATGAGTTTTGACATTAATATGCTTTATAAATCTTGTTAACGTAGCTTATTTATGCTTTATAAATTCATGCGATGTCTTGTTTTAAATGCTTCTTTTTCAATTTCAATTCATGCTAGCCTTGCATGCTTATTAAGTATTACTTTCGTATTTGATTGTTGAGCGGGTTTTCTGCATTACTGAGCTTCGTTGTCCCTTTTAGCTCACCCCACTTACATCTCAGAATCATACATATCGGTGCTAGATCCAGACATGGGAGAGGAGATAGCTTGAAGCCTTCTCTTTTGACTTGAGCCTTGTAATTATATTATCCGTTTATTTGATTTTTGAAATTATTGAACATGGGCTGTATTTAAATAGGTCTTCATGGTAGAATAAACCTTACTCTCCTTTAAATTAAACTATTTGGCATTATTTGAATGACTTAAGTTGTCGTAAGGATTTGAAAACCCAATAATAGTTTTATAGTACGTCAAATGGATTTCTTTTATTTAATTCTGCATTTATTTATCCATATGCACTAGTTTGATATTCAGCAGGTTGTTTTAGGCGTGCGAGACCATTTGCTTAGGCTCGGTTCGGGTATTAGGCTCATGAGGCGGTCTTGGCAGGGCTATCAGACCCTAGGTCGGAGGAAGGTCGTCATAGTTGGTATTAGAGCATAGGTATTAGAACCTAAGGAAAACAGTTAGGTTAGTGAACCCTAAGTTCTAGTGCCTTTAAATTTAAAATTCAAGTTTAAGTCAGACAAATCAATGGTATGGGACATTAGTTCAAAGTCTATTTAACATATACATTGATAAATCCTAGATGGGATGGAAAACGAAAAAAATTGAAAAAAAAAGATTTGCTATGGTGATTATTTGCTAGTTTGTTTATATAATATATTGTTATATATATGGTGAATTGTTTTCCCCCACTAGTTTGATTTTCTCTAACGAATTCCGCAAGCGGATGAGAAACTTTTGTTCTACAACACTATAAGGGGAATGACAATGAAAGACGGAAGGAAATCTAGGCGAAATCTTTAGAAGATCCCACACGCGATTCAAGGATGTTTGCAACGATTGTTGCGAGGATGAATAATCTTCAAATGGAAACTACATGGCGTATTGCGCATATACTTAATGGTAGTTTTGCAAATAAAAGGGATAAACAAAAATCATGAAACTTGAAAGGGCAGTGAGATGACATGCTACATATGTAAATGGAAATAGCGAAGTGTTCGCACTTTGAGAAGTAATTCGGACTCTTGAAATTCTAATAAAACGATTAAAATTTAAGGTACTATGTTCAAAAAGAAGTTATTGTTTCTAGTAAGGATGCAATGAATCTTATTTTAAACCATCAAATTAAGTTAGTTTGGCTAAGAAGCTAAACTTGAAAACTTAATTTGAGATAGGAAGGACACATTTACTTTTAAACATTTATCTTGTGATTAAAGATATGAATCAATGGTTTATAATTTGACCAGATCGAAGGTCATTACTACGGTTTAATTTTATTGTTACACATGATCTATTTTCTTTGAAAAATGAGTTTTTCAATTATATTGGACCATGAATTTTATAGTGTTTCAAATTGATGTTTATCGATTTTCAAGGAAGAAATTTACTTTTTTTATGAGATTTGAAAACATAATCAAATGTGAAAGGAAATGACTTATTTTTTTGGTGTTTTTAAAAAATAAAGTTAATAGACTTCTGTATATTTCAAAGATTTGTCGTCGTAACTTCACTTTGATTTCTACAAAGAGTGTTTTACTTTGATTCGATAAACATGATTGACATTTCTTAAATGATTGGTCGTATGAAAGTTTAGAACCAGTTCGGGTTGTATGAAAGAGTTTGAATGAATTTAAATGTTTTTGACTCAACGAAAATGCAAAGTACATGTTTGGACCTAAGTTATTATCTTATGGTGGAAAAATACATTCTTGTAGTTATAATTTTCTCTTTAAGTTGCATATGAATTTGAAAAGATATTTATAGTCGCTTAAAAACTGAGGATGGATTTAGATTTTTTTCCCTATTAAAATGAGTTTGATTAGATTTTGAAATAGGGTGTTTAATGAGAACATAAGACTTTGAAAAAAAATCTAATTCAAAGTTTACTTCTTGTAATTGAATTAGGTATCTCGAGTCTTGATCGATCATCTACAAAAGAAAGTTAAATTTAAATCAGCTATTAATGACGTGAATATTGAAATTGAAGATCCCAAGTCGAGGGATGTATTTGACAAGATTGTCATATGTGAGGATCGTGTTGCCAAGTAGAAATTTATAAATGTTGAAAGGGCCCAGGACATGAGAGTAAAATAATATAAATCAAAGGCAACCGACTCTAAAATAAATTGTTCTTATTTATCTAGAAATGAGTTAACTCATGAAATTGGGGATATCCAGCTAAAAGAATATCATTGGTATCGTTGTTCAGAAATGGACACGTGAACTAACGACTATAGAGGCAAAGTGGAACCTAACATGATTGTAAGGGTAGTAGGATAAAAATAATGTTGAGGAATAAATAATGTAACTAATGCTACCTAACCTAATTCAATGATGAGTTGATCCTTAAAATTGGGTATTCTAAGATAGGATTGACTAGTGGGGAAACAAATAAGTTAATAGATGGCATGAAAAATTATGAACTCAAGAGAGAAAATACTTACTACAATAGCTTTACGTAGTCGTATAATTTGCATGGGGAATACCCTGTTCTAGAACTTAAAATTTCAAATCGAAATGGTGATGTCATGAGAAATCATGAAAATTGCTTATGGAAAGTAAGTAAAAAATTTTTGGTAAGAGATAACGTTACATTAGGAGCTAGACTACCAAATTTAATAGTTTTTAAAAGGATAAGGGATCAAACCAATGATCGTTTTACAATTTAAAATTAGGGATCCCAAACTAAAATTGACTCTCAATAAAGTTAATAATGTGCACAATGTGATAACTAGGAAGAATGAGAAAATTTCCTAAGCTACTAATGAAACATGTATCTCTAAGTGGAGACGAGTTCTTCTAAATTTTACACCATTATAAATTGTTAAACAAAGTGTTGGTAGCACTTGGGAGCCTTAGGGCTTAATTTAAATTCCAAAGTGAAAAGCCTAATAGAATGGTGTAAGAATTCTTGAAAAAGCAACCTGGATGATTAAGTGACATGTTTGTATAAACAACTAAATGTTGAAAGTATCAATAAGTGGTGAGATGCATGAACGAACAAGGTTGACGCCTTAACAAGTAACATAAGTATAAGTAGTCTATATGATGTGAAAGGTTTGCCTAAGAATAAAGTAAATCTAAATTGTGCGAGAGGAGATTTACACCAACCAAGTTTGCTTAAGTACAAACTTGAACGAATGCATGTACGTTGTAGGATACTTAATGAATCAAAGAACATGGACATCAAACTTAGAACATGAAAGTTAAAATAAAATTGATTTCTCAGTGAGAGGAATTATAAACAAACTATAAAAGTTAAGAGTTAGCTTGGGAGGACAATAAGAGATACTTGTACAATAAATGTGAACCTTGACTGCTCCCGAAAGAATTTAAAATAGTTACCCAAGATCGTGAGATTTGATTTGTAAGAGAACATGATACGATAAATCTCAAGAAATCTGAGTGATTACAATAGTCTACCTTGGTATGAAATAAAAAATAAAATAAAAAAACCACGGTATAATAAAACCAATACAAATGAGTACTGAAAGCCGCTTAGGGATAGCGACGATAATGATTGTGCCTCTGCTTACTAATAGTGGAAGCTTATTGTGTAAGTAAATGATTAAATGTGATAGATAAGTTACAAGGTGAACCATCGATCGAGGGTTGACTCAAATCATTAACCTACAAGAATAGACTTCGAAAAAAGTATGTTGATAGTAATGTTAATATATTATTCTCGAAAGTAATACTATGTCTACTCATTTCTAGCCTTCAAAGATAAGTCGCAAGGACACGATAAGTCGTTCATTTATATATATATATATGTCATCGAGATAGTGACATAGGTGGTGTGCTAGTGTTCATATTATAGCAGATAGATATCCTTGTTCCTACTAGTAGTTGGTAGTATGGATTTGTTGCCTTGTAGGCAGAGATATTTTACGATGCGAGATAGGCACTAGATAACATCTCAAGATGGTTCTTTCTACTTGTTGTTTGGACAAATTGGGTGCACATTGCGACTTGGGTGAAGATTACAAAGGAATACCAAGAAATGTGCGATGATACAAGGACTTGGCATGTAGCTAAGGTATATTGATTCTATTAGGGAACTTATATGAGACATGCTTTGCGAGTTCCAGCCTGTGGGATGAAAATAATACTACTTAGGAGTTAGAGTCAAGAGTAGGATTTTATTTCACACAGGGTATGAGCAGATTTCGCAAGTGCAAATTTGCATCAGTTAAAAAAATGGGTCCTAAAAGAAATCCTTACAAATAGATACGTTTGGCTACGGATGTAATTTACTTTTACTTTTGAGGATGAAAATTCTTTAAAATTGGGGATGTTTTGACGACCTAAAACTCGAACACCCACCCTAGGGGCAATTTGTAATGAAGCAAACCATACTCTAAATTGGTACCCCTAGATAAATTTAATTACTATCCTTTGCCCATTTTGTTCACACACAAAAATTGAGAGAGAAAAGGAGATAAGACCTTTATTTAGGGAATCGTAGTGGGTGTGATGCTTTGAAGCCAATGAGACCTCCATTGAAGATAAACCTACCCTCTATACCCTTTCTTTTATTGTTTAAATGAGTCACAAACTTGTGTTTGTTTCAATATTAGTGGAAAGCATATTTTTTATTTCCTTTTTGTTTTAAACTTGTGAAATTTTTGTTGAGAAGGATGGCGGTGGTCCACCGCTAATAGAAAGGGAGGAGGGACCTCTTAGTGGAGGCCCTCCAAAACCACAACAATCAACCCTCGGGCTTCCTACCCGATAGGGTGGAGGAGAAAAGGAGCGTTTGCTCCCCCCGTGCACATCAAAAGAAAGGACGAAACGTCCCTGGTTTTATTTTAGTAAATATATATAAATTGTTGTAAATTGGATGACCCTTTAACCAAGCTTATGAATGATCACATTGTCAAGCATGGCTCTCACATTAAATTGTAACATCAAGCATGACTTCTACATTGAATGTAACTTGTACACTCTACATAACTTGTATTCAACTCAAATGTATAATCACTTATCCATGTATTGTCATGTAACTTGTAATCTTGTATGACATGAGACTTTGGTGTAACTTGCACACTTTGTGCAAGTACTTGTTCTCATCATGACTAAAGGCATATATAAGGGGGTTCCTTCACTTGTAAAGAACACACCAATGTATGAATGAAATCTCTACATTCTCATCTCTAGCTCTCTTCTCTCTTGTCTCATTGTCGCTACTTGTTCTAGTAGTTCTTAGTTTATGCCTTCTATGCTTAAGTCTTTAGCAAGTCCAACTTAAGTTCTAGTTGGCTTACAACTTAGTTTACAACACGTTATCGGCACGAAGTCGCTCTACAAGAGGAGGACTTGAAGACTAAGAAGTTTTTCAAAGATATAACGCTAAGAAGGTATAATTTTTATTAATTTAAATAAGTTCAATTTATTTCCATGTTGTCATGGTTAATTTCTTTTTTGTTACATGCATATTTAATTATGTAAATGTACTTTATTCATACATTATGCATTGTAATGTCACCGACTACGAAAGTATGCTCTGTAGTTGCGTCTTGTACGATCTTCTACATCAGAAATCAAAAGTCAATGTGTGACATATAGTTTTTCTCTTAAAACTACAAACGATTAGTTATCGTTCTATTCTTTATTTGATAATACAAATAATGTTATAAGTTTGAGTTGATAGTGGGTAAGCCTTGTCCCCGGTAAAGCTAAACATTGAAAGGGAGACAGGTTATCTCGTTCGAGGCATGGTATTAAGTAGACTATGTCTCGCCACCAAACCTGGAGGTTGTCTCGCCACCAAACCTGAAGGTTGTCCTACCAACTCATACGAATAGTATATTTTTGTTTATTAATGAATCAAGTTGTGATTATATATTTAATCATATGTTATGTTTTTACATGAAAATGTGAAAACTATTTTATATTAAATTTATTTTCAAAATATTATTCAATAATAGTTGATCTTGTTGCCATATTATATTACCGACGAGAATTACTTGTCATGACAATTAGATATTTTAATTTGTTAATAAAAATCTATGCAAGACTATGTTGTGTTATACAAAATTTAAATCATTTGTCAATATCTCTTTAGAGATTTGAAAAGTGAATATTTCATTTTATATATCTTTTCACCCTATAGAGTTATAAATATATAAATACAAAAAAAGGTAGTGCTTCAAAAGCTCAAAATGAGCAGTTGAGTCTCAAGCTACAAAATTGAATAAGTCAAATATTAATTATAATTCCGCAATTTAAATTACCTCTATGATTGAGGCTATGTGGAAATATGACTGAAGAGACAATAAAAATAAGGTCACGTGGTCCGCCTCGATTTATTGCTGCATCAAATATCGAGTGCGCACTTCAATCCAATAAATATTAAGGATTGATTTATTGTCTCATGGTAGCTGAGTAAAATAATGAGATATTATAAATATAATATCGCTCCCGTCCAATTAGTTCAGCTTCAAATTAAGAAGCATATGTTGCATATAATGATCATGATCGTAATAATAAATTTATGGACGTGGAAAAGGTGAAAATATTAGGTAAATGTCGTATTGACAATTCCAACAAAAATTGGAATAAAAGTGGTGCACCACTACAAAGGGCAAATAATTATTGACAATGAGCGCTCATAATTGAGACATTTTTTTGGTCATATTTGAAAGGCTATTTTGCTTAAATATTGTCATATATATACCCGAATATTTTTGTGACCTTTACCATGCCTTCAAAATCAAAGGCAAAATATTATGAATTTTATCATTGAAAATGGCTCGATAAAACAGGCACATCGAGATGTGTTTAAATCGTGACCTAAATATGAGCGATGAGTTTATGTCTTGTGTATCGTGCTACATGCATGTACATTATAATATAAAAGTAAATATTTCTCGAATTCGAACTTAGCGGAGGCTAATGTTCAAGCAATATCTGATACATCAATTTTATTGTTAATGTCTTGTTCAGAAGAAGTCTACTCAGAATAATAGAAAATTTATCTATATGATTTAATCTGAGTATAATATTCTCGGCTTTAACTTCAGGAATATATAAGACACATTAAAACGAATGTCGTCATAAATCAAATGACATTCATAATGTAGAAAGATCTATTTGAATATCCATAATCATCAATAATGCAAAAATATCGTAAATTCGCACGGACATCTTTTATCGAACTGGATTTTTTTTATCAGCTGGAGAATATCTTAAGGCAAATCAATAGGAGACTTATATTGATTTAACTCTCCATCAATCATATTATAAGATGCCTTGGATCCTTAATATGGAATTTATTTATAGCAAGTTTTGCTAATTGTCACTTTGATGAAGCAATTTTTCCACCATTAGGGGGAGATATAAGTCAATTCAAAAGGAATGACGTGAAATTGCTTGAAACACATCAAATTGCATTAAATTTTTTGTATTATGATCCATGTATAAATTAATATGAACTCGAAGTTCAAAGGATCATTCAGTAGCAACAAGTTATGAATCAATTACTTGATGCAAGTACTATATACAAAAGAGTAACAATCATATGCTTCAGCATTAAATGTTCATATAGAAAATGATGTCCATGTGCAACAAAATGCACAAGATGTCCCACCCATGTGAACATGAGGGGGAGAATCAAATTGAGTTATTGGTTAGTGTATTGCACTGTTTTCTTTTCGCTATTGGTTTGATCCCACTGGATTTGCCTAGCAAGGTTTTTTTAAGAGGCAATCCTAACATTATTTTGCTCCGTATAAAAAATTTATGAGAGCAATGTACTCTTTTTCCTATACTAGATTTTTTTCCTACAGGATTTTTCTAGTAAAGGTTTTAATGAGGCATATATATTCTATCAAAGTGTATCAATGTGTTGCACTCTTTTCCTTAGCTTTGGTTTTATCCCACTGGGTTTTTCCTAGCAAGGTTTTTAATGAGGCAATCAATAATATTATACTACAAATCAAGATTGACGAGAACATTGTACCATTTTTCCCATACTAGATTTTTTCCCACAGGGTTTTTCTAGTACAGGTTTTTAACGAGGCGAATTCTCTCAGCAAGTGTCATCCAAGGGGGAGTGTTGTAAATTGGATGACCCTTTAACCAAGTTTATGAATGATCACATTGTCAAGCATGGCTCTCACATTGAATTGTAACATCAAGCATGACTTCTACATTGAATGTAACTTGTACACTCTACATAACTTGTATTCAACTCCAATGTATAAGCACTTATCTATGTATTGTCATGTAACTTGTAATCGTGTATGACATGAGACTTTGGTGTAAATTGCACACTTTGTGCAAGTACTTGTTCTCATCATGACTAAGGGCGTATATAAGGGGGTTCCTTCACTTGTAAAGAACACACCAATGTATGAATGAAATCTCTACATTATCATCTCTAGCTCTCTTCTCTCTTGTCTTATCTTCTCTACTTGTTCTAGTAGTTCTTAGTTTATGCCTTCCATGCTTAAGTCTCTAGCAAGTCCAACTTAAGTTCTAGTTGGCTTACAACTTAGTTTACAACATAAATATATATATTTGATATGCATATATATGTATATATATATATGTTATACATATGAACTAAGATAAGAATAAATCCTATCTTCAAATGGGTCGCTCTATAGTGTTCCTAGGGGAAGAGTTGGGTGGGTCCCACCTTTCAACCCTCGACCGGGCGACGAAGAACCTGCTAGACCCACACAAGTGGACCTTAAATAAATCTAAAAATAAATTAGAATTCATTTGACTTTTCACTTGTGTGAGTGTGTCTTAATTTGTTTAGCTTCGCAAGGCGGTTCGAATTGGATCCCGAGTATACAAGGATCAAAAATAGGAATCTCGGTAAGTCGACGTAAGTGGGGAGCTTGCTCAATTATCAAATATGGTTTGATATTAGTTATGTTTGGACATACGTTTTTAGTAAGAGACTTGAGATATGGGTTGCATCATTTTATCGACTTGATTATACTCATCTATGGGATGTAAATGTGTCACACCAAACTTGAAATTACTTACTCTTGAGTAATGAGTTAGGATTGCCCCTCCTATGTAAGGAGTTGGGATTACTCCCTTATATAGATCCTTGCGGTTGGTTATTAGGGACATGAACGGTATCTAATTTCTCATAGAAACCTTAAGTGATTTTGGTGCAAACATTAGCGAAGGCTTTGTATGAACCTACAATTGGTTTGATAGGACTAACAAGAAGGCACATAAGGCCTATGTGTCATCTAGTGGTTTCCATATCCTCGAAGGTAGGGGAATCAGTCGCCAGACTCTTGTCAATAACTAGTATGCATTCAATGAGACCACGAATTTTTATTTTTACTATTTTTTATGGTATCTTTTTTTGTGAACCCTATAATTGATGCTGAGTTTTGACTTTGATATGCTTTATCAATCTTGTTGACGTGGCTTATTAATGCTTTATACATTCATGTGATTTCTTATTTTAAATGCTTTTTTATTCAATTTAAATTCATGCTAGCCTTGCACGCTTATTAAGTATTACTTGCGTATTTGATGATTGAGCGGGTTTTTTGTATTACTGAGCTCCGTAGTCCCTTTTGCTCACCCCACTTGCATATCAAAACCATACACATCGGCGCTAGATTGAGACAAGAGAGAGGCGATAGCTTGAAGCCTTCTCATTCGAAGTGAGCCTTGTAATGATATAATCTATTTATTTAATTTCTGAATTATTGAACTTAGGTTATATTTAAATATGTAGAATGAACCTTACTCTCATTAAATTTAAACTATTTGGTAGTATTTGAATTACTTAAGTTGTTGTAATGATTTGAAAACCCAAAAATAGTTTCATAGTACGTTCGCTCGGGCTTGTTGTAAGGTCATGAATTCTACATTTATTTATCCATATGCACTAGTTTGATATTTCGTAGGTTCTTTAGGCATGCCAGAACGTTCGCTCGGGCTTGGTTAGGGTATTGGGCTCAAGAAACGATTTGGGCTAGGCGACATGACCTTAGGTCTGGGGAGGGTAGTTACAATTTGATTGGTTTGAGAAATGTAAGGAGGCATTTTCCCAGCTGAAGATGTTGTTGACTCTCGCAGTAGTGTTGGTATTGCGAGAGGCTGAATAGGGATTCCTCGTATATACAGATGTTTCTAATATAGGTTTAGGTTGTGTGTGGATGGAGGATAGAGGCATGGTGGCTTATGCATCCAAATAGTTGAAGATGCATGAGAAGAATTATCCCACTCATGACCTAGAATTGGCAGTGGTTGTATTTGCCATGAATATATGGAGACATCATTTGTATAGAGAGATATTTACACTCTATTGTGATCATAAGAGTCTGAAATATCGCTTCCATAAAACAAGCTGAGCATGAGACAACGCAGATGGTTGAAGTTTCTGAGGACTACAATTTTTCTCTAAAGTATCACCCAGGAAAAGCTAACGTAGTTGCTAATGCACTAAGTAGGATACGTAATGTTGATGTCAAAGTTGTTTGATGCCTTATGACGCATGAGTATGGATTACTTGAGGCTGCAATGATGATGAGCCAATCAGATATTCCTATTGACACTCGAGTGATGAATTGTGCATAGATAAGGCTATAGACAGTATCTACACAAGGACTGTCAAAGGGAAAAATAGCCAACATTTTATACTTGAGGTTCAGTGAGTTAGCTGAGAGTACTGATGGTACTGATTGGACAGAGAAAATAGATTGGTGTTTAAGATTCAAAAACACATTGTGCATACTGGCATTGGTAGAGCTGAGAGATGAGATTTTTCAGGATTCACACCATTTTTAGTTTATTGTTTATCCAGCTAAAACCAAGATGTACCATGACATGATGAGAAATTTTTTGTGGCCTGGGTTGAAAGCGGACATATCGAAGTTCATTAGGAACTATGAGATTTGCCAGCAGGTGAAGGTTGGGCATCGTATACATGGAGGATTATTATTGTCGCTTACCATAAAATGATGAAAGTGGGAACACGTAGCCATAGACATTGTCAGAGGATTGTTGAGTATTACCCAATGAAACAACTCTATCTTAGTGATTGGGGACAGATTGACAAAATCTACCCATTTCTTACTGATTACAACTCACTACACATTTAACCAGTTGAGTATATTGTTGGAAAGGGAGATTATCATACTGTATGGAGTACTATTGAATATTACGTCTGATAGAGATGCAATGTATACATCAAGGATGTGGCAGAGTAAGCTGGAACAGTATGATACACGCCAACAGTTCAATACAGCCTTTAGCCCTCAAAATGATGGGTAGACGGAGAGGTTGATTCTGGTTCTCGAAGATATGGTCAGGGCTTCGATACATGAGTTTATCTGATATTGCAAGGAGTACCTAGTATCGTGTGAGTTTGCATACAACAACATAGAATTTACGACATATTCGTTAGACCGTGTCGCTTGCTGTCTTGTTGGGCTGAGCCAAAGGACCGAGAGTTAGTAGGGCCTGAGGTTCTTGTTGTTCACATAGAGAAAGTGTGACAGATTCGTCAGAGGCTTAAAAGGGCCCAGGGGAGGTAAAAGTAGTATGCATATATGTATCGTTGTGATCTCACGTATATCGAGGGATCCTTTGTATATTGAAAGGTTTCTCCTCAAAAGGGACTTCATCGATTTAGTATAAAAGGCAAGTTAGGACAGACATTTATCGAGCCTTTCTAGAATGGAAGAAGGCGAGAAGGTTGCGTATGAGCTTGAGTTACTTCCACTGATGTGAAGGATTCATCCAATCTTCCATAATTCTATGGTTTTACTAGCTAAGTCGAAGGCAATTTTGAGACTGACAATTGACTTGAGTCAGATTGACCTAAGTAAGGATATATATTATGAGGAGCAGCCAATGCAGATCCTAGGTCAATGGGTACAACAGTTGAGAGGCAAGTCTACTCTGAAGGTGTTACTCAAGTGGTAGTTCCATGATGACTCAAAACTTACTTAGGAACGGGAAGACTATATACGAGATAGATTTCCATACTTTTTCGAGTCAGGTATAACTTTGATTGAAGTTTAATTTTGAGGAAGAAATTCCCATTAGTAGGGAAGATTTGTCACGGCCCAAATTTCTATTCAGAGTTGAATTCCTTAGTCAGGACCATTGACTCGTGATGTGGGACCTGCATCGAGATACGTGTATTAACCAAAGCGAAGTGGCTAAGGTATATGTTAGATTTGTTGTGATGTATGCCTAGTGTATTATATATTGTATATGTGTATGTTATTAAGTCACTCCTACTTGTGGTTAGGTGTTGAGATGTAAGTGGAGACGCGCCTTGAGATGGATGTCGTCATGGGATCGGGGGTAGAGAGTGATGTGGTAAGTCTTATTTAAGTTTAGTGTAACATAAATAATAGTATTAAAGTGGCTATAGTTGGTTTTATACTAAATGTAACCTAAGTTTGCGAGTAAAACAATAGCCATTTGATGATTCTCGAGATACGTGCTTACGAATCAAAATGCCAATAGAATTTCAATTTGTGTTCGTTAGGAGTTAGTGGAGAGTTAGTAGAAAGTGTGTCAAGATATAGGTCATTAGGTTCGTCTCGGGATACTATGTACATTAAGATCAATAGCTATTAAGCAATCTTATCTAAATATTAAGATTGAATAAGATCAACTCATGCAAACCAATTCATTTCATATCATACACTTAGTTGAGAAGCAAGCTTGTTAGAGAAAAAGAATCCAGTGAAGATCAACAACTTTGGACGGATCTTGTAAGTTTAAGAGGTGTAGATCAAGTTGTTGGTGTTCATTAACTAGGTTACTTCACTTACACTATTAGTTTAGTTTAATTTGATGAATTTATGAAATATATGCAGTATGGCTGATCTTATGCTGTTAATGGGTGTATTGGGGTCTCTGGTAAGTGAGGAAAGAGATCCCATGGTGTTGTAGTGTTTATGTGTGGAGAGAACTCAAAATTCCAAATGTAGAATTCTAGGTTTTCTTGTACATGGTATGCTAGATGAGCTAGGTAGCGTGCTACCTGTGTGTAGTGCGCTAATAAATTTTACTAGCTCGCTAAGGAGGTCACTAGCGCACTAGACAGAACGTCCAGCGCGCTTGATGCTCTAATAGCACAAAATCTGCAAATTTCTAATTATAACTTAAACACGTTAAACAAGTCTAATATTCTACTTAAAGGTTTAAACATACTAAAAAATATCTTAAATGATATCAAAAACCTAGGAAACAATCTCGAGGGTTAGAGTAAGTATTTTGAGGTGTCGGGAGGGTGGATTAGCTAGGAAATTGCATGGATTGTAAGTAAACGAGTAGTGCTATTCATTTACATTTCATTCCAATAATGTTATCTACTTCCAATTATTTGAACTGAATTATCCTTTGTACTCTTTATGCCATGATTTGTTAAATCATCTCATTCTATGATTTTGCTATCATGGCATCGGTTGTTTGCTAATGCTTTCATTGACTCCATATCATGTGCTATGTCATTCTTGAATGTTGAGATATTTACTCAAATGAAATAGCATGCTATTAGGTAGTGGTTTACAGTATTATAAATTCAATTTCATTTGTGCATCAGATAAGCAATCCTATTATTGGATTCCGAAACCGTGTCATTCCTTGAATTATGAAATTAGTTCTTGTTTCTAGGACCATGATATGATAAAGATGTGCAACGCACTCGGAGTCTCTAGACTTTCAGAGTTATTGGGATTTCACTTCTAGTTTGTGCAGTACTCGGGGTATGGGACCCGCGGTTGTTAACAAGTATACATCACAGGTTACTGGCACTTATGATTGATTGTGGAGGTGTAGTGCTCAGCTTCGACCTTCAACGGAGATGTAGAGCTCAGCTCTATCCTTAAATAGTGGAATAATGGTATTTGTGATATCACTCACGGTACACCGGCCCTAGATCATTACTACTTAGCCATTTGTCAGTTTCTTATTTACTAACAGAATGACCTTCTACCATGACTTTGTTTTCAGCATAGTTGCTACTATTATGCATTTAGATTCTTGTTGTATATTTGGAAATTGTGGAGGCGTAGTGCTCAGCTCCGACCTTCAACAGAGATGTAGAGCTCAGCTTCATCCTTAAATAATGGAATAAAGGCATTTGTGATATCACTTACAGCCGACTGGCCCTAAATCATTACTACTTAGCCATTTGTAAGTTTCATATTTACTAACTGAAGAATCTTTTACCATAACTTTTTTTTCAGCATAGTTGCAACTATTATGCTTTTAGATTCTTGTTGTATATTTGGAAATGTGAACAAATGTCTTTCAATGTTACTTTCTACTTTCTTCAATTCACCATCCTTTTTATGATGGTGGTGCAGATCCATCGAGTAGCAGACTAGGCTAGGAGAAGATCGGCGACTACCTCTTAGCTAGTAGAGCAACTTACACTTTGAATTTTGTAGGTTTTTCTTTTGTTGTATGACTTATATATGTCTTCCATATACTTTTAGGGTTGTATATATTGTGGGTTGAGAGATAGTACCTTGACTACATACATAATGATATATTATCATCGTTTCATTATATATGCATGTGATCTTAAGTTTCTAGTCTTCCACAATTCTTAGTTATAATGTTAAAAGCTTGCGCTAAATAGTTAAGAGTTGCGCTGAATAATCTATAAGTTTTTCAACTTTTCAATAACTCCGATTTATTAATTCACATAAGATAAGAAATTACTTAATTGAAAAATTGACTTGTAACTAAAATGGTTTTGAAAAGAAAGATTGATTAATTCGTTGTTAAGTCTTATGTGCTAGATTAAGGCTTAATGACGGGATTAGGCCGGGTGGTGCCCTAATTTGAGAAGGGGTTATCAAAGCCCACCACCTCTCCATTTGCATTCACTCTTTCTCTCATCATTGACGTCTCCTCCAATCTTTCGCTTTTGCCTCAAACCGCGCATCGCCCACCCAACAACGATCAACCACTGTCTATTTGCCTAGGCACACTCATCAGCCCCTCACACGTTCGTGCACCCACAATCGCCCGTGCAATTCTCCTGGACGCATTAATCTGCTTCAAATGACTCATTGATTCACTCTTCAGCGTTCAGACACCAAAGATCTTTCGAGGTGCACGTACTTCATCAATTTCTCACGAAATTCGTATGAAACGAAGAGCGTACTTGGAATTTCATGGAGAATAATGGTTTTGACCCCCTCCCGCCGCTTGATCGACACATGATCTCCTCTCTAAATCAAACAGGGGAACCGTATGAATGTCAAATAAGTGTGGTCTTTGTCCAATTTTGGATCCACACTCTCTCTCTTCTCTACCCGTGATTTAAACAATTTTCTTTATACCAACTTTAATCTCTCCTCTCCATAAACTCTCATTTTCCCTTCATTATTTTTAAGATTTGTTGTTAGATTATTAGGGCTACGAGGCACTAAGCCTCATGGCATAGGATTGGGATTTCTCATGGGATGCTCAACATCACTATTGGATTTGTAAGGTTCTACCTACTTTAATCTCAAATTTGGTTTATGTTTGGCATCACTCTTATTATCGCTTGATTCTTTTAGTTCGGAAAATTGATTATGTAGTTGCAAATGTATTCTCTTTTATTTCAATCTGGTTCTAGTTTTATTGGTTTGCATCCATAATTGTTTGGGGCATTGAACACCTAATGGCTAGCAAGTAACCCAATTGGTACGCTCCTTTTTTGACTATCTTGCATAATAAGATGGTCTAGGCTAAACCGAGCATGCTTCGTGATTTCATTTTCTAGGGCTAGTGCTTTCTTGTATCTTAATGCGGCAAGTGTGTCAAATCCAATTATTGTTCTACGTAGGGTTGTACATTTGTTAAAAAGTCTCTTACCACAATGAGGAAATCGAGGAGTGTTAGGTGCTCTCTGAAGCTCTATAGCTAGTCTATTGAAAATATACCAAATAATTCTCTTTAGAATCGATGACCAAATTCTTAATTTTGAGTTAAACTTGATTTTCCCAACCTAGGAATTTACACAACTTGTCATACGTTATTTACATTACTTTCATGCAATTAGATTAGTTATTTCATTATTCTCTTGTCGTTGTAGTTAGTTTATTGTTTGTTCTCTCATTAGTTTAATTAGTTAATTATTTAATTAATTCTCTCTTCTTAAACCCCTCTTTGACCAAAGTTAAGATTACTAATCCAAGTGGATTGACACTCATGCATACCACTACTACAAACCATTTGTAGTTAGGATTTGGTAGCAATTCGAGCTTGAACTTATTATTGACTCGTTAGACGTGGATCAATAACTAATGAGATTATAAATTTACCTTAATGTAGGACTATTTTCCAGTGAATAATACTCTTCCAAGCCTCTATCAATCTAAGCCCTCTCATTTTGCCCTTAATCTTAAACCCTAGTGCTCCTTTGACTCAAATACCCAAATCAATGCCCTAGCTATCCTATTTGTGCAAGTCAACAATGCGCTCTCTCTTTTCACTCTAAATCACTAGAAACTCTCTTTTCTCACTTAGAAAAAATCAATTGGGTTCAATAGGGATGTATGCTTAGTTGGTAGTGAATGAAATAGGTTTCAAGTATGAAGAATGTAAACCCATTTTCAAAAACACTAGCGTAGTCCCTTATAGGATTTCGCCATCACAGCTTAGCACCCTACTGGCATTGTGCCTTGTACCCCACGGCGCCATGTGTTAACACACAAGGCATCGACATGTCTGTCCACACTTTTTGCATGTATTTTTCATTAATTCCTATTTGGCGATTTTCTGACATTGTTTATCAAAATAAAAGTTTTCATGACTGCATGAAATCCATGTTTGTAAAAAAATTCCATAAAAACTTACCCGTGATTCGCCATGTACCAATTCCATCATTTTTTTATGCTCTTATTAAGTTTGTCGAGACTTTTTCATTCCTATAAATTGTTACAAGACAAATGTTCTTTACTACACATTTAGTAAAAAATTTCAAAGGTTGGAAACTAAAATGTTTGAATTGTCCTTAACTTAACTGAATAACTACTTGACTAAAATTTAAAAACATGAAATTTAAAAACTCCTAAGCTCCCTCCCAGTAGCGCTTAGTTTAACGCCATTAGCACGACGCCTTTTTGCTCATATAGTTCGAGTCTAAATCTAGATACTCTATTTGTAGATCAGAGATAACTATATCATTCCCATTTGGATGTACTTATTACCCATCAACCAAGACAATCTTCTCAATATCCTCATTCTCCTCGATACTCATTAGGATCTTTTTCTTCCTTGTGTATAATGCAGCTTTGGCAGTGTTCAAGAATGGTCGCCCAAGTATCATAGATACATCCTCATTCGTATTGTGATCCATAACCTTAAAATCCGCGATGATTGTTAATCAACCAACTTTCACATGAACATTCAAGACGTTTTTTATGGTTACTACCAAGTTTCAATCAACTACTTGCAAATTTGTTTAATCGGGACAAATGATCTTCCTATTGACATGTGACAAGTCCATTATTGGCATGAGATTGACTAAGGCTCCCATATCACATAAGACATTTCTAAATCGATGCCCATCAAAGCTTATTTGTATGCATATGCCTTCAGGATCTCTTCTTTTGATTGGTTAAAGTCTTAGTATGAACTTAAACATTGGTTCCAGCTTCTTTGGAACCACCTTGATACAATTTCCTTTCGGTGCTTCTTAAGAAGGTCTTTCATCTTATTGTTTAGCTCTCCATTTTTTCTTCCCCTTCTTTTGATTTTTCTAGGCATTAATCCGTTCTTGCTTGAATCCTTCAATTTCATCTCACCTCATTTCCATTTCGTTCTCATATCCCAATTGTTGACCCAATCTGCCTTGTACATCACTTGCTCTTGTCTTGGCTCATTTGTTGCCATAGTGTTCATCATGTGAATAACACTAACATTCTCTTTAAGATTTGTGAGAGTGATACTTCGAAATTGTCCTTCTTTCCTTAAATTCAAGGTAATGGCTAACTAACCAATTTTTCTATTCAGGTTGTTGATGGATTATCATCTCTCATCATCTATTCTCTTCATAATTTGCTTCACATTTTCCATCTCTTTTTCATGCTTCTCAAAGCATTCCCTATTGCTCATGTTTATGATGTGCAAGAGTTTCTCAATTGACTTCAATGAAGTCATCTTTTTGCTTTACCCTAGCTTTCCTTGTAGGACTTGTTGATTGAAGCCTATAGGTAAGTTTAGTGTGTTATTAGGATTTCCATACGAGAAGTTAAGGTTATTGTTGTTATATCCATGATAAAACCTTTGAGGAGCCATTCCTTTTAGCCTGAAGTTATTTCCATAGCTTTGGTTGTTCATGAAGTTGATGTCCTCATACTTCATTCCTTCTTGCGTATGTATTTGATTAACCACAGTGGCTTAGTGATTAATGGGTTATTGTATCGCTTGCACTTATGGACTTTGTTGTCCTATTCGAAGCTTCTCCATTTAATTGCTCATATTGGATAGTTGCGCCATGATCGCAGCTTGCCAATAAATCACATATACGCTCGCTGGTTTCTTTACTGTGGAATGAGTACGAGCTGTAGAGTTCAAAAATATAAGATCTAGGAGATCCAATGCTCTATCCTCAACCTTTGTTAATAGAGAACCACCTGCTGCAGCATCTCCTAGTGTTCTTGTGTTATGGTTCATCTCATAGTAGAAAATATGGAGTTGTGCCCATTTCATGTATCCATGTCCTGGATATCTCCTTTGCATCTCCTTGAATCTTTCCGAAGCCTTGCAAAGAGACTCAGCATCTTCCTACTTGAATTGCTTGATTTACAACTTCCTTTCACTAACATTCACTAGGGGAAAAAACTTATCTAAAAATCATAATTAATTTATGTCCATGAGGTCATACTCCCTTTGTTCAGTCCTTAGAACCAGGATTAGGCTTTTTCACCCAATGAGAATGGGAAAAGTCTCATCCTGATCACATCCTTTCTCACTCTGGCAATGTGCACGGTGTTGTACTTCTCCATGAAATTCTTTTCATGTGCAACTGCATCTTCATTAGCTAGCCCATTGAATAAGATATTTTGCACCATGTAAATTTGAAACAGTCTCGATTCGAACTCGATGGTGTTAGGCTGGAAGCCTCAACTCTTAATTGTAAGTCTCTTGAACTTCTGGCTTGAAGTAGTCACGAACACATCTCAGTCCCCGCACTTTGTCCTGCACTACCAGATCACCTTTGAGTTAGTTATTCCCTCACCTGTTGTTGGTTTCATGCTTGATCCTCAACCATCTGATTCATTTCTTTTTCTTTCCATTGTTTGTTATGTCAATCTCAGAGTCGTAAGGCACTAAGTCATTTTCTCCTTTGCTATGCATTCACTAATTATCCCTGAAAAGAAAACACAAAAGAATAAATGCAGATGTCAAACTTAAAACTCAAACCTTTTATTTGTTTTTTTGTTTTATAAACTTGAAGGTAAATTACTTAAAATAAACTTAGCAACTTTTCAAGCTAACTAAAGCTTAAGTAGCTACCTATGCCCAGCAACATTGCCAAAAACTTCATCGTGGCCGCAAGTATAATGGCTCGACTCTAGTAATAGAGTGACCAACTTAAATTGACTATGGATATCATCCTTAAGAAAAGGTGTATGCACTCTGTGTTACCCAGTGAGAATTACTCTATTACTAAGGAAGTCCTTTAAAATTTGTTTTATGACTAAACTAATATAATCTAACAAATCAATGTAAATTAGTTTTAAACTATCATATTAATAATATAATAGTTCACACCTTCACCTAGGTAATGAAATACTATGCTTTTCAACTCACTTTGTTCATCTTTAGTATGTGTGCGCAATGCCTAATTATAATAGATAGATTTCCTTCAAATCCACTTTAACCCACTGTCATGATGAAAAAGATTATAAAGTTTGAACTAGAACTCCAACTATCAATGTGAATAACCTAAGCTCCAAATTGCTTTATGTTCTAAATCTTTAGATTTATAATCAATTAAGTTTACTATCTACGCCTCCCTAATCGATACTATCTCTCGACGTTATGTATTTTATAGTTGTACCATCCATATCCAGCTTAAGAGCTTCAATGACCATGATAACTTCTAAAACCTAATATCAACAAAAAAGTGATCAAGATGTTCATAGCATTACGCTCAAAATCAATACAAATTCTTACCATTGCACTTTTTATCTTTACAATCTATTCATGTTTATAGCATTACATTCATACCATATGATCCATTAATCCCTAAAATTAATGAACTATTCATACTTCATTGAAACAAACATGTACACTATGGTATTCATTAAAATTAGAGATATAATTAAATAACTTCAATTAAATCAATAAAAACAATACCTTAATCGCCACAGGTGAATCATCAATGTCTTCTCTACCATAAATTTTTTTAATACTCAAGAATAAAGTAAACCTATGCTACTCTCTAATATTGGTTGCTAATGGGTGGTAATTGATGAGTTTACTACGTTCTAATAACTATTTACACTCTCAAGAAATGTTTTAAAACAATTAGAAACCCTACTAAACAATTTCAAATGAAATAAAACTATAACTTTCAAATTTTTTTAGTCTCGGCGTTGCCTGTAAGTGGTTCAGCTCTATGCGTACAAAGCCAAGGCGTCGTGACAGCTTTGACCATTTTGTACATTTTTTCCTTCTTCAGTAAGCTCGACACCCGGCTCAGACTTCCCCGTTGCCATCCCTTCTCCTCCACGGCACCACCACTGCACTAGCCATCCTGCCTACTTTTTTTTGCTAGTCTCCTACGATGTGCCTTCATCTCTCTAGCTATGCACCTTCTTCCCCCTAACGTGACACCCATGTTAATGAATTTTAGCTCTATTTCTTCGCGAATTCACCTATTTTTCTTCTTTATCCCTTTTATACTTGAAAATACATAAATACTGTCAATTAGAGATCATTTCGAGATATTTACACTAAATATATTATTAAACTAATATTATATATAAGTCTAAATAATCACCTATCAATCTTTATATCTTTGGAGCAAACACCATTACCGCTAACTCTAAATTATGTGACGGATAATTCTTCTTATGTATCTTCAATTGTCTAGAGGCTTAAGCCCCTGTACCTCTATCTTGCATTATTACACAGCCCAATCCTATATGAGAAGCATCTTTATACACCAATAATCCATGTCAAACCTCTGGTAACACCAACACTGCAAATGCTTGCATACACTCCTTAAATCTATCAAATCTAATGTCCTTCTAAGTCAATTTGGTAAACTACGAAGTGATCTTAGAGAAATCCTTTATGAATCTGCGATAATTTCTACCGACCCAAGAAAACTCATGATCTCGATTCTTGAAGTAGATGCCGACCAATCCATAATAACCTAAATCTTGGTCAAATCCACTGCAATCCCTACTGCCCAATGATATGACCTAAGAACTTGACTTTCGACGTGACCAAAATTCATACTTGCTTGAACTTGGTGTAAAGTATGTGCTCCCTCAAAGTCTGCAACATCAGTCTTATGAGCTATTCGTGAACCTTCGAGTCCTTGAGTATATAAATATATCTTCAATGAAAACTACAACAAAGTGGTCAAGAAACGGTCTCATCACCCGACGTATCAAATCCATAAACATGGAGGGGGCATTGTTCTGTTTCAACAACATTAATATAAATTGATAATGTCCATATCTCATGCTGAACATTATCTTAGACTTATCACCATCCCTGATCCTAAGATGATAATACTTTGATAGTAGGACTATCTTGGAGAAAAATTGTGCTCCTTTCAACTATTCAAACAAGTCATCGATACTTGACAGTGGATACTCATTTCTGACTGTGACCTTGTTCAACTATTTGTAATCGATACACAGTCTCAAAGTACCATCAATCTTCTTCACAAAGTGGATGGGTGCTCCCCAAAGTCACATGAAAAAGGTGATGAACTCCTTAACTCCTCCAACTCTCTCGGAGACATACAATACGATAGTATAGAAATAGGCTTGGTGCCTGTTACCAACTCAATGATGAAATCTATCTCTCTTGCACCGGTAACCTAGGTAAGTCCTCCTAAAACATGTTTGGAAACTCGCATACTACCAGAATGTCCTTAAGTCTAAGATCTTGACTCTTTTCTACTATATACAATGCTATTAAAGTCTCCATCTTTCCATTTATCGTAAGTCGACCTCTCACTCCATCGACTCTCCGTATACTACCACTATATCTAAAAATCAGACATATAGGGATCTCAAATTTCACTGTCTTACTGAAATGGTTGATATGAGAATGATACACTGCTAGCCAATCCATCCCTAATAATGAGTCGAATTCTTAAAACTTGAGAACCCAGATGTCTGCATATAACTCTACCCTCTCTTTCTCTACTGAATACCCCTCAACTTGACTATTAAGGTAAACCTTATCCCTATAAGTAGTACTCAATATCAATTGTACGTTAACCCTAACCGGTGTCAAACTAAGGATGCATATCATGCGTCCATGAATAAATGATACAGTGAAACCTAAATCAAATAAGACGTATAAATCTCTAACTCAAATAGAAATCATACCCTCAATAAGACCTCCAAACTAACCACACTTGTACCAAGTGATCGGCATACGCTGACGGCCTCAACCTCTGCCACCCTGGTGTTGCTATCGTGGCACTGGTGGTGCACGAAAAGCTGGTATAGTAGGAGCTTTTAATGTTGGCCCATCTAGAGGTGCCAAGGAAGGTCTGCCAACTATACTCCAACCAGGTCGCATAGTTTAAGATGAGGAGACAGAAGGGCAAGGGACAAAGGAGTGGGAGAGAGGTTCTCAAGGATATAGGGTACCACATATAATTTGTGAGAGTAATTATGAGCGATCGACCAGCCCTAGATCATTACTGCTTAGTCGAGTGTCATTCTCATATTGCTTAACTAAAGTATTTTTTAGCATTATTCTTTTTCAATTTTAATTTCTTTTTTTTATGCTTTCAAATACTAGTTGTATATTTTGAAATGTGGATAAATGTGGATATATACTTGTTGTATATCTTGTTAATTTCTACATTACTATACTCACCATCCTTTTATGACGATGGGTGCAGATCCATCGAGTAGCACACCAGGCAAGGAGAAGATCAGTGACTACCTTTGAGCCACTAGAGTGTTGCTACCTTTGACTTTATTGGTTTTGAGATAATGTTGTATGACTTATATATCTCTTTTATATACTTTTGGTGTTGTATAATTGGGTTAAGAAACAGTTTCCCAACAAGGCGCATGTTTGATATATTTATATTGTCGTTTGTTATGTATATGCATGTGATCGTTGGTTCCTTGTTATCACATATTTAGGATTTTTATTAATGGCTTTTGCTAATTTGTTAAGACTTCCGCTGAGTAATATAAAAGTTTTAAAAGTCTTCATTAACTTTGAATTACTATTAAATATGAGAATAGTGAAATGCTTATAATGTGACCCCAAAATCCATTATCCATCCACTAACTCACCTCTACTAACATCAAACTTAACTCAATTTGTTTAGTAATGCTATCCATATGTACCTCAAAGAACATTAATGGCTATTGTTTTATTTTTCTAACTAAGGTCACTTTGTATCAATTCAACTATAGAAACATCAAATTAGATATTTAAGCCACACAAAATTAGATTAATACTTACCACATCACTATCCCTGATCCGACATTATATCATATCTTGAGGCGTATACGCGCTCACCTCTTAACGACTATATGCAAGTAGAGATGACTTAGTAATCAACACAAATATTATACACTAGAAATATATCATATCAAAACTAATATATAGTTCGGCCACATGCCTTGGTTAATGTACATATCTCGATATGGGTCCCACGTCACTAGACAATGATCCTGATTAGGAAATAAACTAGGATTCGGAATTTGGGTCGCAACATTTGTATTGTGATATTTTGGTTATAAATTTAATTTAAAGTAGTAACTAGGATGGTTTAATAGGTCAATTACCATTAGATGTCCTAGGTGAATTGAGATCTTAGTTTAATATTGATGTAGCTTTACGAAGGTATTACGCTTAGTACTTCAAAGTCTTCACATAACGTACTGCAATTTTATTGTCTAAAGTTAATTTCCTTAAGTATTCAAAGGGTTAATTCAATAAAATTAGAGCGCGGCTTTTCCACCAGTATAAGGAGAAGTGATGGCTTGCTTAGGGCTATCTACTTATTCAATCATTTGAACATATCTTTCATTCGATGATTAATTGACTACAATTGAGTTAGTAATTCACTTTGGACTAGGTTATTTTTATTTTAATTGATTCTTTTAATTATTATTCGTATTTAGATTAATTTATTTTCATTTAATTCCTTTAATTATTATTTATATGTTTATTTATTTATTTATTTATTGCTTTCTAAATATTTAAATCAATTAGTAATTAGTGAGAACATTAATAAACCATTGTTGACTAAAGAAAGTTACATAATCCCAGTGGAGACGATCCCACTTACCGCTACTACAAATTTAAAAGTATAATAAAGATGAGAAATTGATTGTAAATGTTCAACACTTGTAACACATCATTAACTGAGAGAGATAGGCAAGAGCTATAGATGTGTTCTTCTTTGCTAAAATTAGAGCCAAGCTAAAAATTATTTAGCGAGTGGTTGATTGTTAGAAAACTGATTTGGACTATTTAATGTGTCAAAGGTTAGTGGCTAGTGTTGGTCATCCTAATTGGTCAGTTTATGATGATGGTGCATTATGCTTTAGGGATAGATTATGGATTCCAGCTCAGATCAGTTGAGGCTAGAGCTACTACGTGAATCTCAAAGATCTATTTACTCTATTCATCCAGGTAACACTAATATGTATTGTGATATGAGGCATATTTATTGGTGGACTTGGATGAGGAGTGATATTGTTGAGTTCGTAAAAAGATTGAGATTTGTCAGTAAGATAACATTAAGCATCGGGAACCTTGAGGATTGTTGCATTCCCTACCGATTCTTCAGTGGAAGTCAGGACATATATCATTTGGTTTTATTTTAATTTTACCTTTGAATCAGAGAAAGCATGATGCAGTTTGGGTGATAATTGACAAGTTGACGAAGTCTGCGTATTTCTTGGCAGTTTCCACGTGAGATCATCTTGACAAATTATGTGAGATATACGTGCATAAGGTATTGATGATTAAAGGTGTTCTAGTTTCGATTACTTCAAATCGAGATCAAAAATTCATTTCCAAATTGTAGGGTAAATTACAGATATAATTAGGAACCATTATAGATTTATGCACTGCATATCATCCTCAACTTACGAGCAAATTGAGCATCTGATCTTGGTTTTAGAGGACATGTTTCAAGCTTGTTTTTAAAGTTTAGTGGAAGGTCGTATAAATATATTTGTCTACGTGAATTCTCTTATAATTATAGTTATCAGGCAAGTATTGAAGTGGATCCTTTTAAGGCTCCGTATGGTCGTGTTGGATTTTTGGGATTTTGATAAATCTAACTCATTTTCTAAATAGAAAATTAGATTCCAACCCTAATTTCTCAGTAATGTGAATTCACTTAACACACCTATTTATAAAACCTTTGTATAAAGTTGGGTAAAAGATCTACCAATATACCCTTACTTAAAAAGTATTAATATGGCACATCAAGAGGATTTATGTGCTATGAATTTTATAATATAAAAATCCTTGTTCCATGTTATGTAAAATCCAGCAAAACCATTGTTTGTGTTTGACCCAATAGGTTCATGCAACATTTGCAATGAACCAAAACTATTTTGGTATACGAGCCATAAACGGTCTCTTGCAAGGCACAGAAAATTGCACTAAGATCAAAATCGATACAACTAAATAAATAGCGTATATCATATCCTTTTGTCGTATGATATCCTTTCACTAAACATAAGGCACATAAAATCCACCCTTAATGTTCAATAGTACTAGTCTCAATCTCAAGGTAGACTAGAAACATCCAAGTAATATGATTATATCAATTCACTTGGACTTGGCCATTTTTATTCTAACATATGAAGGGATCCACTGATATCTCTCTTTAAATGAAAAGGAAAAATTATATCTCAGTTACACACCTTCACACATTATTCACATAGTAACCAATCACCAGCATTTGACTAAATCACAACTAAAACATAAGAGATACGCCGATAAGCAAAATAAGTTTCTGAAGTTTTTAAAGGACGATTATGTTCTATTGAAAGTCTCACCTATCACTGGGTTGTACAAGTTTAGATTACGGGGTAAGCTAGCTCCAAGGTATATTGGGTTGTTCAAAGTGAAAAAAAAAAGTTAGTGATGTTGCTTACAGGTTAGAGTTACCTCCTCAACTAGCAGGAGTTCATAAAGTCCTCCACATGTCTATGCTTCATAAAATAAAGTCTCAGTTCCCTCCAAGGATTGATTAGAATGAATTTGACCTTCAGGAAGACTTATCTTATAATAAGCATCTGATTCAAATTCTTGATTGTAAGATTTAGAAGTTAAAAACCAAAGAGATTTTTTTGGTTTGTGTCAAATGGCAACATCACAGGGACGAGGAAGTAACTTGGGAGCATAAGTCTTATGTGAATGAGCAGTTCATTTTTCTTTTCAAGACTTTAGGTAATCGATGTTATGACTCCTTTAGTTTCGAGGATGAAACTTCATTAAATTGGGGAGACTGTAACGACTCTTTACGTTAAGTGGGTGATTGGCATTAACCTGAGTCGTAATTTGTAATGATAGGTCACTTTAAGCTGGTGATTACTATTAAACTAAATCCTAATTAACTCGAGTTAGACTTGAGGTTAAGTCCAGCGTGCCTCACTTAGCATGTGCGTAAGTTCTTCGGTGTTTATGTGAAATGCTAAAATAAATTTATAGCTTGAGGGATTAATCGAAAATAAACAAGCTTATTATTGGGGAATAAAAAATTAATTAATAATTTGCAAGTACACCAAGTGCGACAAGGGGGTCGTGAAATGAATGTGCACGCTCGAGAGTACCTGTTGGCGTGCCTAGTGAATTTATTAGCGATAAATTCATTCTAATCAATTCTAGGCGTGCCTAGTGAATTTATTACCAAAATACATGGGATATATATTTATATATAATGGATATATATAAATATATATAAATAAAACTATAAGTTTGACTTGATTAATATGATTCATTGGATCACCTCGAGATGAGCACAAGTGAAAGATGTGTTAAGATATGTATCACTTTAAGGTTGTGTCACTTTGACAGCTTGTCCATTTGATCAGCCTCGAGATGGTGCGATGCATATATCGAGGAGAATCCATCCATATATTTACATATATATATATATATATATGTATATATATGTAGATCAAAAGCTTTGAACATATCAATTTTGTATCGATCAATTGAGAGGAAGCAGGTGAGAGTTTGATTTGTTGAGAGGAGGCAATCCAATGACATTGAGAATGAGTTGGAAATGATCTATGAGAGATTAAACCACTGCTGATCTCGTGCTTCATCATATATGGTAAGTTCAATTTTGGTTTTTATTTGAATTTGTGAGTAGATGATCAATCTTTGTTAATTGTGGTTATTATTAATTAAAAATGTTGTAAGACCTCATTAGAGGCCCACCCTGATGTTGAAGGGAGGTTTTGGATGTTGTTATGTAAAGTTGATAATCGAATATGAGCTGTTGCCCTTATTCTCTATTGAGATGCTCAACAATAGAGTGTGCTCCCTATAATAGGGAAAGGCGCTCCCATCATGAATAATCAAGAACCCAATAGGTGGAACGCACCCTACTAAATGAGGGAGCACGCTCCTACCTCAGAAAATGACAACATAGCTAATTTTTACTTGGTGATTTCTGAGGGTTTAGGGACTCGTTTAAGGGTTCTAAATGTAGGATATTAGACATGTAATAATCTCTAATGGTTTGTGATAGTTTCTCAAACACTAGGAAAGGTCATGTGACCCAGAAAAGTTAGTAATATTGAAATGAAATGTAACCGAGGTAAATGAGACTCATATTCTTATCAATTATGCTTCGTAAATTAGTATATTTAGTTCATATAGCATTATGGACATGGAATGAGGCAACTTACTATGATTTCACTGTTTTATATGTGAATTATTCTAAAGATGGTCGATAAGGCAGACCAGGATTGATGATTTAAAAGGTTAGTTGGGAAATGGATTTTGCCCTTGGTCCTAATGAATGGAAAAGATTCACAGGAAATGGATTTCGCCCTTTTGTCCTCAGTTTTCCTGAGTTTTATTGTTGTCCAATTGGAGCCAGTATCTCAATCAATCTTGAATAAACCAACATAATTTTTTGTCAGCCATCATGTGAATTATGTGGTTGCATTCTTGAGTGACATGAGATTACGACTTTATAATTAAACTCAAATTACAAATCACAAGTATGATTGCATGTTACCTATTGGATTTGCCTTTAGTTAATTATTTTTTATAACAATTTAAATGTTTGGATACCTATGTTTTGGATTCATATTGCTATGATTTATTGATATTAGTTAATAATTGATGTGTTTACAACCATCACTTATTGAGCAAGTTGGAGTGCTCACTCTCCGTAACATTTTAGGTTCGCACGCGGGCCCTTCATCGAAAGGAAAAAAGAAGGTAGGTTTAGGAGTTTATTATCTTCGCTACGATGTAGTGAGCCTTCGTTGTAAATATATATTGTTTGAATTACACGGTTATAATATACATGGCTGAGAGGTTTTATAATCGTATTTTGGTTGTAATAACCTCTGAATTTATGTATATAGAATATATAATTAAAAAGTATTAAATTTTTCGCTACATTATCTTTGATTTATATTGTGATATCGAATTATAGGTTGATTTTCTCAAGTATGGAAAGATAAGTTGCTGGCTCTAGTTAAGTCTGGCTGTGTACCAGGGCTTAATTTGGATTACAGACCAGGTATCATCCTAATCGGGATAGGTGATGAAACAACTTGGCATCATAGCTAAGGTTCACCACTCCCGATAGGGGATGCAACAACTAGGTATCATAGTTAAGGTTCAACACTCATAAATAAGGGAATAACTTTGATACAGTTTGGTATCAGAGCTAAGGTTCACCTTTCATAAATAAAGGAATAACCCCGATACAGTTTGATATCAGAGCTTAAGTGAGTCGATAAACCTATGTTATTAACTTTTATACACTTTGGTACTAAAACCTAAGTTTACTAACTCAAAGAGTTTTCTCAAGTTATGAATGAACTTAGGATATCATAAACAGTTTCATTTTTTATTCGAAACTACACGTGATTTTATATTCACTTTAATTTTGAGAACGAAATTTCTTTAATTTAGGGAAACTATAACGACCCATTACCTTAAGCTGGTGATTGGTGTAAACATGAATCCAACTAAACCTGAGTTGGAATCATGGTTAAGTTGGGCGTAACTCAATTTGCTTATGCGTGATTTTGTGTGATGTTTGGTGTTTGTGTGACATGCTAAAATGAATTTATAGGTTGAAAGATTAATTGAAAATTAATAAGCTTATAATTGGAGAATAAACAATTAATTAATAAATTGGTTGTGCACCTAGTGCCACGAGGGGTCGTGAAATAAATGTGCACGCCCGAGAATACCCGTTGGCATGTCACGATATTGTATTGGCGATAAAATACATGGGCTATGTATATAAATGATATATAAATATATATCAATAAAATCATAAATTTTATTTGATTAATATGGATCATCTGATTGCCTCGAGATGAGCGCAAGTGAAAGGTGTGTTAAGAAGTGTGTCAATTTAATACCATCTTCATTTGATCAGCCTCGTGATTGTGCAATGCATATATCGAGAAGAATCCATATATAAACTAAAAGCTTCAAACTTTTCACTATTGTATCGATCAATTAAGAAGAAACATGTGTCAATTTGATCTGTTGAAATGAGGTAATCTAGGGTGATCAAAAGTAAGTGATCTATGAGGGATTAAACTATTGTTGATCTCGTGATTTATCACTGTTGGTAAGTTCAAGTTTGGTTTTTAGTTGAATTCGTGACTTGCTGATAAATCATTATTAATTGTCGTTGTTGTTGACTATAAATGTGGTAGGGCCTCTATAGAGGTTCTCCTTGATGTTGTGGGGAGGTTTTGGATGTTTTTGTGAATTTGATAATTTTTTTTATTTATTATACTTTTAATATTTTGTAGTTGTTGTAAGTGGGAATCATCTCCGTAGGGTCTTATCAAACTTCTATAGGAAAGACGTATTTTAATGTTTTTTATTATTTTTACTTTATTTTAATTAATTGATTTAAACAGTAATTAAACTAACTAATTCAATCTATCATATAATAATAACTAACTAAACTATTTATACAAACTTAACTAATAACATTCAAATTCACAATCGATCAAATAAATTCAATTCAATAATAAAGAAATATTTAAACAAATATCCAGAACAATGAAACATCAACCCGTTTTGCATTCCAAACATGTTACTTCAATCATATAGTTATGAGCATACTTTAAAAAGTATCAGATATCATTAAACTCTAACCATAAGTAAGTAAACAGCCTTTAGCTAGCCATTAGTTCTCCTCATACTGGTGGAAAAGCTACGTTTTAATTTTAATGAGCTAATCCCTTTGAATACAGAAAGACATTAACTTCACGCAATAAAACCTCATTACACTTAATGAAAACATCGAACAACTAAATCTAGCACCTTCGAAAAGCCACTTCAATATTAGATTTAGATCCAAAATTCAACTAGGACATCTAAACGATAACACCTTTTAAACAATCCTAGCTACTACTTTAAACTAGATAATGAATCTAAATCAGTTAATCAAAGTTCATGATTAAAATTAGTAGATGATAACCTATTAAGTCAGTGAATCAAAGAATATGATTGGGTTAAAGCATTAAGATACGTGTCGATTGTGCATAATAGTTTCCTGTATTTTCCTATTTTTTGTAGTAGTGGTAAATGTGATGACGTCTCCACATGGATTTTGCAAACTTCTAAAGAATGTAGTTTTTTTGTTTTATTTTTCTTAATTTAGTTAATCTGATTAAACGGGAATCGAAATACTAAATAATTAAAAACTATAACTACTAACTTAATCAACCAAATTAACTAAACTAATTCAAACAATTAAATGCAAACTTGATTAAACAAAATTCAAATTCAATATAATATATATATATATATATCTAAACAAACATCAAAACAAATCATCACTAAACAATGTAATATACTTGAATTGCATTCAAAAACTAGAACATAACGTCGCCTCATAACCTAGTTATAATCGTATCACATGGAGTATTGGAATCAATAAATCTTAATTCATAATAGATTGATAACATTTAGCAAACCATCAATTTTTTCTATATTCAATGAAAAATAAGCCATATCCTTATCATTGTAAATCTGCATATTGGATAAAACACAATAAAATAGAAATTACGATAGCATTAACACTAAATAAAAATCATGCCTAATCTAAATCAAATATTTATCAAAATATGTCAATCAATAAATGACTTAGAACACAATCTCCTAGAACATCCACTCGGGTAATGTGGCCCTATAGATTAATCCTAGTTATTACTTCTACAATTATTGTCAATAATCATAGACATAGAATCTGAATCAAAATATCATAATACATATTTGCAACTATGCGTACAATATCAATCCTCATTAATTGTAATATGCAAATATAACTTATGAAAATCGTGATTGTTGTGTATGATTAGATTGAAAATATTAAGTACATGATTCCTTAATTATAACTATATAGCAATCCAAAGTATATATGTCTAAGGTTTGTTTAAATTAATAAACTACTCACTCATGCTGGAAATAAATAACAAAATAATATAATTAAAAGACATAATGAAATAAATACCTCTTATTGAGATAAACAAAGCTCCAATGTCACTTCAAACATAAATTCAATAAAAACCAACTTACGGCTAATAGAGGGCTTAGAGAAAGTTCTCTAGGGTCCTAATTTTGAGGCCCCAAAAGTCCTATTTATAGTTTCCAAAGTATACAAATTGTAACTAAACTCAAGTTCGTTGTTTTTATTTAAAAACTCGTAATCAACCTCAGCGATTTATCAGCGATTCCTAAATTGTACATAAATTGTTGAGTTAATCAGTGGAAATTGGTTTATGTGCTCTACCGATTCATATAACGATCATAGTGTAAACTCTAATTTGCTAATGATTCGTTGGCTCCTCTCTACTGGCGATTTAGATAATGATTACTTCATAATTTCGTATTGTTGGCTAATTGCTGATTTTGTTCTCTAGTTGATTGTTTTGCTCTTTTTCCTCTTTTTCTTCCATTTATTCATTATTCCGAATTAAATCATTAAATCACAAAAATAAGAGAATACCTAATATAATATCATCATTTATATCTAAAATCAACCTATATTTCACTATAAAATACGTCTAATTATTGACTTGTCAAATACCCACAAACTTAGTGTGGCAGCCCTCGCTGCCCCGGGGTGACGTGTCTCCGTGTACTCCTTGCCAGCTGGCCCTACTACACGTGTACGGCACCTGCCCGTCCTATTTCTGTCTCGAAATTCGTGTCCACTTGTGTGTACAGCGTATAAATGGCATATTTAGCGGAAGTCGTACTTAAATGCAAGAAGTATTAATAATCAATTTAACAAATCCTATTGTGGAAAAGCCCTGAAAAGTACTCTATATAGAGGTAAACAACTATACCATATAAGATATAGCCATGTACAAGGTCATAATACTCCCCCAGTTCCCAAAAGAATCAAAATATCAAAACAAAACACACGTACAAGTAATCCTCAACGGTAGGCAGTCAGAGGTAGTCACCTAAGATCCCCTTGCCCTTACTTGTACTCGGATCTGCACTCAATCATCACAGAAGAAAATGGATGACGAGTCTAGTCAGTAAAATCCGAAGGAACTCCTCCGAGCATTCAAATAAACAAATGGAAGTGAATAACTACTGTTAAATAAACATGCGGAATGTAAACAAACAACTGTAAGTAGGGCATCGCATGCATAGATAACAATAAAGTGCAAATATATGTGCCTGTTCCAGTCAGACTAAACCATACTTCGGAATACCCTTCTAGGATCCCACTAGTGAGCGCACCCAACTAGCTATTACCTGGTCCCTCTCAGTGGCCGGCGTAGACCTACGACGCACCGACACATGTAGCAGTTCATTAGCTCGGGTAGTTATCCATCGAGAACTCCTGATACACATGCTATGGTCTAGGCTGCATAGACACATAACGGAAAATCCAGTGGGAGTAACTCTACCAACCGTCCAAACAATGACAAAGTATAAATGTAATAAATACCACAAGGAATACTAGAAATGAATGGAAATACAAAGCGAAATAAATACTAAGAGTTTTTCAATTGGGTTTTACAAACCTCACAACGCAGTCAAATACCCCGTAATCAATCCCCGAGTCCAAGTCCACTGGGTCCTCAGTGGCCAACTGATCACCCGTGTCCACCTATGTCCATTTATCAATAATTCCAATTTAGTATGACAATTTACGACTAATTTCTAAAATTTTAGGCCAAATTGCCATTTCGCGCTTTTCGGGCAAAAACCCCGCGAAAGTCGCGTCCGGAATATCCAAATATTTTATTTTTCATAGAAATTCATAAATTTCTATTTATTTTATTGAAATATAATTTTTTTGGAATTTTTCCCAATTTTTTTTCCCTATTTTTCTTCCCTTTTCTTCTTTTCTTTTTCTGTCTTTTTTTTGTTTTTTGTTTGGTTTGGGTCGGGTCAACCCAAATGGGTCGGACCCGACCCGAAGCTGGACCAGAACAGGTCCAGTCTTGGCCCATGAGGGCAATGCATACGCGAGCACGTGCGCGCGCTTGTGCATCTTCCTCATCCGATCAAACCTCTTTCACTGGTTCGATTGGGAATTTTTTTTCCCTTGCTGTTGGGTTAGGGTTGCTCTCCACCCCAACCCCAGTGGCATCGATGGCAGGGAGACACCCCTGTCATCACCACAGCGACCCGGTTTGGCCTCCATGGCCGAACCCTCCGTCTCGGCCACCACGGCCAACCACCGAAACCCACAACAACGAGGACTCACCTCGATCGTGACGTCTCCACCTTCTCTTCTCTCCTTCTCGACTTCTTCTTCTCCTCCTCCTCTCCTTTTCTTCTTCTCCTCTCGGTCTCCCGATCGCCCTGTGTGTGTGTGTGTGCGCGTGGGGTGTGTGTGTGTGTGAGGGTGGTGAGAGAAAATGTGGTAGATAAGATAAGTATTGTTGACTTTGTGTCTTGACTCTAAATTGTGACACAACTAGGACACTCGTCCGTGTTTTCGCGGGTTTCGACGCCCGGTTTCGCGTTCGAACCGCGATATACGCGTACCGCCCCATCACTAGCCACCTAATACCCATTCCACATTTGTTACTTGGCCATTTTTTATGTAATTTGTGTGTTTTTGTTTCCCCGACCTAATATCCGGTCCCGTCAACTACCCGCTACCCGCATCGACACGCATATCGAGGTGAACATAGTTCACACAATCTCGTTGTGTTTTAGTTTCCCCGACCTAATATTCGATCACGTCAACTACCATGTACCCGCGTCGACACGCATATTGAGGCGAATACAATTCACACAATCTTGCACGTATTGTTATGTAACATACACACATGCGATGTATTTCAATAAATTACACCGCAAATAAGCAACCAACACACAATAACTACCATACTTAAGTCCCCGTGTGTCCTAGCCTACCGCGGGGTCCACGTTTGTAAATTTAAGATAATTAACGACATTAATAAAATGGGTCGTTACAGTTCTTCCCAACTAAATAAAGTTTCGTCCCGAAATTTAATATTAACTAAAGTCTCATACCAGAGAATAGCTAAGGGTATCGCGTCATCATCGTCGACTCGAGCTCCCAGGTTAGTCCCTCCGTCCTATGATGCCGCCAACGAACTTGGACCTTCGTGAGTTCCCTGTTATGAAGAATCTGTACTCGACGGTCAAGGATCTCTATCGGTCTCTCCTCAAAGGTCATGTCAGGCTGTATATCCACCTGTCCCAATTCAATCGTCGGTCTCGGCCCTGACCTACCGAGTCTCAACATGGAAATATGAAATGTCGGATGAACACCAGCTAACTCGACACGCAACTCCAACCGATATGCAACAGTGCCTACTCTCTTTGCAATCAGGTATGGCCCAATGTATCTCGGTGCCAGTTTCCCCTTAATGTCAAATCTTTGTTGACCTTTCTAATGAGAAACCTTCAGATACACCATATCGCCCTCGTCATAGCTCAGACCCTCGCGATACCTACTTATGTCTATATATCTTCCAGCGAATTTATCGCGGGTATCGATTTTCTCCCAACAACGCAGCCCTGTGATCTACGGGTGATCTACAGGGCCTTATATACAGTGCCTCAAATGGTGGCATACCAATGCTCGCCTGATAGTTGTTATTGTATGCAAACTCACACAGAGGCGGATAATCCTCCCACGCCCCCAGACTGTAATATACAAGCCCAGAGCATATGCTCCAAAATCTGGATCAATCGCTCTGACTGTCCGTCGGTCTGAGGATGATAAGTCATACTAAACTGCAACCTGATGCCAAAATGCTCCTGCATTGCCTCCCATAGTTTCAAGGTCAATCTGGGATCTCTATCTGACACAATGGAAACTAGCACCCCATGAAGCCTAATAATCTCCCGCTCAAACAATATGCTCAGCTGGGAAAACGTGTATTTCATCGAGATTGGAATAAAGTGAGCCGACTTCGTCAGTCTATCAATCACTACCCAAACTGCATCGTGACGCCTCGATGTCTACGGTAGCCCACTAACGAAATCCATAATGACATGTTCCCATTTCCACTGTGGAATAGGCAACGGCTGTAATAATCCATAGGGTCTCCTGCGCTTAGCCTTCACCATCTGGCAAATATGACAACTCCTAACGTACGCACCTACATCAGCCTTCATCCCTGGCCACCAGAATAGTCGCCTCAAATCATGGTACATCTTGGTCTGACTAGGATGAACTGTGTAACGAGACCGGTGTGCATCTTCCAGAATCCCATCCCATATCGCCTGATCCGCAGGTATCCACAATCTCCCTCGGTATCTCAAACACCGATTTGTGGTTTCTGCCCAATAAGTGCATTCTGGATTTCGCGACAGACCACTGACCAGCTCATAGAGCCCATCAGCCCTCTGACACTCGGTAACCCATTCAATCGATACGATCGGTATCCTCATCTGACAACAAATGTGTTGTTCCGCCGTAGTTGACAACTAGGCCATGCACAAAACTGATGTTGCATGTAATAAGCCATGCTCGTGTGTAATCTGCTGCAGACCAGTCTGACTGTCGAGTCCACTCCCGCTCAATGTGTCTGCTACGACGTTCGCTTTGCCAGGGTGATACTCAATAGCGAAGTCATAGTCCTTCAGCAACTCCAACCATCTCCGCTGGCGCATATTCAGATCCCTTTGAGTGAAAATGTAACGTAAACTCTGGTGATCTATACACAACATGAATTGCTCTCCATAGAGATAGTGCCTCCAAGTCTTCAGTGCAAAGACGACCGCTGCAAGCTCCAGGTCGTGCACTGGATAATTCCCCTCATGGGGTCTCAACCGTCTGGAAAAATAGGCAACTAGTCTACCATCCTGCATCAACATCCATGACCAATGCCGGACGCATCTGTATATACTGTACAGGTCTTACCCAGCTTCGGCAATGTCAATAATGGTACAGATGTCAATCTCCGCTTCAATTCACAAAAGGCCTGCTCACACTCATCTGACCACTCAAATCTGACATCTTTCTTAGTAAGTCTCGTCATTGGCGCTGCAATCGAGGAAAAATCATGCACAAATTGCCGGTAGTATACGTCCAGTCCAAGAAAACTTCGTATATCAGCCACAGACTCAGACGTCTTCCAATCAATGTTCACCTAAATCTTTTCTGAATCCACTGAGATACCATGCTCATGTTTGGGCATGTGCCCTAGGTCAATCCATTAACTTTCTTTATGAATACTTTTAGCTAATAAAATAGAGGATTTCATTTACTGTTTATTATAATTAATTTGCATGTTTACATTATAATAAGATCCATAGGTATTTACATAAATATCATAAATGTCCCTAGTCGATCATTATACTGGGAACTATAATGAATTAAGACTAGTTTGAGTCTTGATTGATGATCATATGATGATTATACGTATAGAGATATGAATCAAGATCACGAGTACTTGTTAGGGAACAAAGTACGGATCGACCATTCGCTATGAGAACATCACATGGATTAAGTCATAGTTGTTTCTCATGATAGGTATATTTTTCAGATCCTCGACTTGAGATTACCGAGACTTCAACATTAGGAACACAGTGATTTGACACAATCAAACGTTGTCTTTAACTGGACGATTATAAAGGTTGTGATTGGTTACTGTGTGAGCAATATGATGAAGTTGTATAATCGAGATAGAATTTGTCTCTCTCATATAAAGAGAGATATACAGTGGATCCCTCGATGTGTTAGACCATTAAAAGTCCTAGTCTAAGTGAATTGATATTGATCAATGTCACTTGGATGTTTTCAGTCTACCTAGAGATTGAGACTAGTACGATTAAACATGTTAGATGACAATTTCATGCCTTATGTTTGATCAAAAGGATATCGTGTGACAAAAGGATGTTATATTCACTATTGATTAGGTTGTATCGATTTGATATTCGTACAACTTGGGTAGTCATAATGTCTTGCTAGAGGCCGCTTATGACTTGTATACCAAAATGTGTTTTGGTACACTACCAACGTTGTATGAGCCTATTAGGTCGCACACTAAGAATTGTTTTGCGAGATTTTAAGATGGTTTAGAAAAACAAATTTTATATGATAAAATTCATGACAAAAACGTCCTTGTGGTGTATTACACTTATACTTCTTTAAGTAGGGGTATATGTGTAATTTACTTAACAGTCTATATACAAGGGTTGTATAAATAGACGCTTTAAATTAGAACACATACATGAAAGATTAAGGGCCGAAACTCTATTTTCATTTCAGAAATGAATTAGGGTTTTCTGGTACGCTCTGAATTGTTTTTGAGAGAAACAAAAAGGTTTGGTAATCTCTCAAAGCTAGCACTTCGAATCTCGGCCGCCGTTAGTGTGTGGACTGCTGGTAGAGGGCGTTCGTCGTTGGCAACGCCTTAGAGATCGATCAACCTTCAGAATGGTATATTGCGACCGAGGTATGATTAAGTTTTCATGGTTTAAAAGTTTTTAATGGAATTAGATTCGGATCCTGTTGGGGTTTTTGTCAAAATTGTTTTGTAATTTTCGCTGCGTATGAACCCCAAAACTCAACAGTGGTATCAGAGCCTTAGAGTTCGATTCCATTAATTTCATTGCATGTCTTCTTCTAATATATACATGATATATGATTGAATGCATGTTAATAGTTGATGTATATGTGATATACATAAGTTTTCTGTGAGATTTATTATCATATTTTGTGTATATGATACATATATTCGTGATTTAATTGAAATCAGTTTCGTACATGCTAGTAACCATGTTAGGTTAATTCGAATAATTTTAATGAATTGAATTTCGTGTTCTGTGATCCATGACACCATTAGGTATAATCTTTATTTTTCGTGTATTGATTCATGGATGAAATCTTTTTAATTCAGTATGAATATTTAGGTTACATTGTTTTAAGTTTCTTAAATTGTATAAGTCTTAATATTAATTCGAAACTAATATGATTAGGTTCGATTGGGATAGTAGTTCATGATTCAATTACATGTTTGTGATTATTTGGATGAGGACCGAAATTGCAAATAATTATTTTTCGAAATTATTTATTTTTCTCGTTATATCTATTATGTTATGAAATTTCTTTTTGATAAGAGATAGATAACAAATTAGATTAGGATATATAAGCAAAATTTATTTCGTTATCCCTATTGGATAGGAGATAAATATCGAGAATTTGTTATTGGTGATATGCTAGGATTCAAATATCTTAAGTCCTAATTGGATTAGGATAAGATGATTAGTTAGATGTGGGCCCGGGTTAATTAAAATGTTTTAATTGACTTAGTTTCGGATAAATTAAGGGGTTATTTATGATAATAAAATCAGCGAAAAATATGATTTTCTATAGCGAGTTTTAATTTTCGGAATTGAAATTTGACTCCTAAGAAAAAGCAAGGCGCGCTTTCGTTTCCCATGTCAGTGACCGAGTCAATGAGAACCACCGCTTCATTGACGATCGGCCAATGGGACCATTGTCTAACTAATCCTAGCGCACCAAAATTCTTTTATTAGTGAACAGTATAAAAATTTCCAAATTGTTTAGTGATTGAACAAATCAATAAAATATATGATATTTCATTGTTTACATAAAATCACTAAAACTGAATAAAATCCTTGTATTAAATTTTAAGTCTTGTGCCATCCATTTTAAACACTTGTCAAGGCCTCGATCACACTAATATAGTTTCAGCCATAGCTGGGTGTATTGTGTTATCTTGGTGAGACAAGTTGGGTAAGAGTTACCAAAATGTTTAAAATGGTCCGACTTAATAAAGTTATCAAAATAGTTTTGAGCTTTAGGCACATGATAAAAAAAAAGAACATGATAAGACATAAGATGTCTCGTATCTCATAAAAGTATCTAAAATTACATAAGATGTAATTGGTAACTGTTACCTACGTAAATAATCTAGTTATGTGTTTCATGTCATAGCTGTAATAGAATTTGGTGAACTATGGATTTTAGTCCCCTAAATAAACAGTATGTTTTATGAGGGTTGTTAATTTAGTGGGAGTCTATTCGTTTATACTAAAATAAACTTTGCATAATCTTTATTGAAGATCAATGGCCTCTTCAAGTAACAATAATCCCCTGTCACTGCGATCCATCCTTGAGAAGGATAAGCTATTTGGGACAAACTTTCTTGACTGGTTCGGAAACTTGAGAATTGTTCTCAAGCATGAACGCAAGTTGTATGTCCTGGATGCTCCAATCCTTGAGGACCCACCAGCCAATGCTACAAAAGCTGTGAAGGATGCGCATAATAAGCATGTCAACGATTCTACTGATGTTGCATGTATTATACTGGCAACTATGGTTCCTAAACTTCAGAAGGACGTGGAACTAATGGAAGCCTACGACATGGCTGTAACGCTGAAGGAAATGTTCCAACAGCAAGCTAAGCAAGAAAGGTTCAAGACAGTGAAGAACCTACATTCTTGCTAGATGACTGAGGGTGCGTGATTTAGTCCTCATATTCTAAAGATGAAGGGCTATGTTGACCAGCTCGATAGACTCGGATTACCCATAAGTCAAGAGTTGGCTACGGATTTGATCCTGAATTCATTACCAGAGAGTTACTCATAATTTGTGATGAACTACAATATGAATAATATGGAGAAATCAATTTCAGAGTTGCATTTGATGCTCAAAACTGCTGAACAAAATATCAAGAAAACCCTTTAGTAATGTGTAGATGGTCCAAAAGGGAAAGGGAATGAAGAAGAAAGGCAAAGGCAAGGCTAAAGTTGCCAAGGCTGCTGCTGCACCTATCGCAAAGCTTGTGGAACAAGTCAAGCCCCAACCTGTTCCTGCTTCAAAACACCCAAAAGAAAAGGAAGGAAATTGTCATTTCTGCCATGCACCTAGACATTGGTTCAGAAATTGCAAACTCTATCTGGAAGATTTAAAGAAGAAAAAGGGTAATGCGACTACCACTACAGGTATTTATGTCATTGAAATTAATTTATCTACTAGTTATTCCTGGGTATTAGATACCGGATGTGGATCTCACATTTGTATAAATGTGCAGAGACTCACCAAGTAGAAAGTTGAAGAAATGAGAAGTCATCCTCCGCGTAGGGAATGGACCAAGAGTTGCTGCCCTGGCTGTTGGATCATATGATTTAGTCTTACCTAGTGGAATTATTTTAAGTTTAAATAATTGTTATTTTGTGCCTGCCTTGAGCAGAAACATTATTTCTGTTTCATGTTTGGATATGGATGGTTTTGATTTTATTATTGCGAATAATAGATGTTCCATTTCTCGTAAAGAATATTTTATGCAAATGTTGATTTGTGTGATGGTCTTTATATTCTAAGCATGAAAAGGTCCACTGATACTCCAGTCTTTAACATATATATAAAAAGATTCAAGTCAAATGATTTGAATCAAACCTATCTTTGGCATTGTCGTCTCGGGCACATAAATGAGAAACGCATAACGAAGCTCCATAAAGATGGACTTCTAAATTCATTTGATTTAGAAACATATGAAACGTGCGTATCTTGTTTACTAGGCAAGATGACTAAAAGTCCCTTTACTGGACACACTGAAAGGGCAAGTGATTTATAGGGTCTAATACATACTGATGTATGCGGTCCTATAAACACAATGGCTAGACGAGGTTATCAGTACTTCATTACATTTACTGATTATTACAGCAAATATGGTTATGTATATCTTATGAAACATAAAGCTGAATCATTTGAGATGTTTCGAACGTTTCAAATTGAAGTGCGGAATCAACTTGGAAAAACTATCAAAACACTTCGGTCAGATCGAGGTGGTGAATATTTGAGCCAAGAATTTGATGATCATCTTAGAAATTGTCGGATTGTCTCCCAATTGACTCCACCACCAACTCCACAATGGAATAGAGTTTCTTAAAGGAGAAATCGAACCATATTAGATATGGTTCGATCTATGATGAGTCATGCAGATCTTCCATTATCCTTTTGGGGTTATGCATTACAAACTGCAGCTTTCACTCTAAATCGAGTTCCTTCTAAAGCGGTTGATAAAACACCATATGAGATATGGTACGTGAAGAGACCTAGTTTTTCTTTCCTTAAGATTTGGGGTTGTGACGCGTACGTAAAGTGACAAGTCTCAGAAAAACTAGCACCTAAATCTGACAAGTGTTTATTTATGAGGTATCCTAAGGAAACAAAAGGATATTACTTTTATAATCCCGCTGAGAATAAAGTGTTTGTTGCTCAGTATGGTGCCTTTACGGAAAAATAGTTTATTTTAAAAGACACTAGAGGGAGAGAAATAAATCTTGAAGAAGTTCAAGAATCACAGATAAACACCGAACACTCGGAAGTTCAAAGAAATGTTTCGAACTAGTTGAACCTCCATAAGTGACACAAGGCCCACGTAAATCTGGTAGGGTAAGACATGAGCCAGAGAGATTCGAATTTCTCATTAGTGATAGTCGTGATGTGTTGCTTATGGATCAAAATGAGCCCACCACTTATTAGGAGGCTATATCTGGACCAGACTCAGATAAATGGCTAAGTGCCATGAACTCTGGGATGCAATCCATGTATGATAACCAAGTTTCGAACTTGGTTGATTTACCTGAAGGTGGTAAGACCATTGGAAGTAAATGGGTTTTCAAGAAGAAAACTGACATAGATGGCAAAGTGCATACTTTTAAAGAAAGACTTGTAGCAAAAGGTTTCAGGCAGACTCAAGGTGTTTATGATGATGAAACTTTTTCGCCAGTAGCCATGCTTAAATCCATAAGAATTTTAATTTCCATTGCTGCATATTATGACTATGAGATATGGCAAATGGATGTAAAAACAAAGCATTTCTTAATGGAAAGTGGCTTGAGGACGTGTATATGACACAACCTGAAGGTTTTGTACATCCTTAGAATTCTAGGAAGGTATGCAAGCTTCAAAGATCCATTTATGGATTAAAGCAAGCTTCTCGGAGTTGGAATCTTCGTTTTGATGAAGCAAACAAGGATTTTGGTTTTATTAAGAACGAAGATGAGCCTTGTGTGTACAAGAAGGTCAGTGGGAGTGTAGTTGTTTTTTTGGTAATGTATGTTAATGATATATTACTCATTGGAAATGACATCCCAACATTGCAGAATGTCAAGTCTTGGTTAGGGAAGTGTTTCTCAATGAAAGACTTAGGAGATGCAGCCTATATCCTAGGGATAAGGATCTATAGGGATAGATCTAAGAGGCTAATCGGTCTAAGTCAGAGTGCTTACGTAGACAAGGTGCTGAATAGGTTCAGTTTGCAAGACTCTAAAAGAGGATTGTTGCCAATGTCTCATGACATAAGTCTCAGCAAGATCCAATGTCCTAAGACAAATGATAAGCGAGACCGTATGAATAAGATTCCATATGCATCAGCTATTGGATCTATCATGTATGTCATGTTATGCACTCGACCTGATGTATCATATGCTTTGAGCACTGCAAGCAGATATCAGTCAGATCCTGGTTAAAGTCACAGGATAGTAGTAAAGAACATTCTTAAATAGTTAAGATGCAAGTTTTCAAACTGATATAGATGATTTTAGATCGCAGTCTGGATATGTGTTTACTTTGAATAGGGGTGCAGTAAGCCGAAAAAGTTCGAAGCAAGAGACTGTGGCATATTCTACAACAGAGGCTGAGTATATTGCAGCGTCCGATGCAGCAAAGGAGGCAGTTTGGATCAAAAAGTTTATTTCTGAACTAGGTATGGTTCCAAGTATTGCTAACCCTGTTTGTTTGTATTGTGACAATAACGGGGCAATAGCACAGGCCAAGGAGCCTAGATCACACCACTGATCCAAACATATACTCAGGTGTATTCATCTTATCAGAGAAATTATTGAGAGGGGAGACGTGAAGATTTGTAGAGTACCTACTGAAGACAACGTTGCGGATCCATTTACAAAAGCTCTTCCACAAGCAAAACATGATGGTCATGTTAGATCATTAGGCATTAGATGCATGTACGATTGGCCTTAGTGCAAGTGGGAGATGTTGGGGCATGTGCCTAGGTCAATCCACTAACTGTCTTTATGAATACTTTTAGTTAATAAAATAGAGGATTTCATTTGTTGTTTATTATAATTAATTTGCATTTTTACATTATAATAAGATCCATGGGTATTTAAAGAAATATCATAAATGTCCCTAGTTGATCATTATACTGGGAACTATAATAAATTAAGACTACTGTTAGTCTTCATTGATGATCATATGATGATTATACGTATAGGGATATGAATCAAGATCACGAGTACTTGTTAGGGAACAAAGTACTGGACCGACCCGCTATGAGAACATCACATGGATTAAGTCATAATTGTTTCTCATGATAGGTATATTTTTCAGTCCTCTGATTTGAGATTACCAGAGACTTCAACATTAGGAACAAAATGATTTGACACAATCAAACGTTGTCTTTAACCAGACAATTATAAAGGTTATGATTGGATATTGTGTGAGCAATGTGATGAAGTTGTATAATCGAGATAGAATTTGTCTCTCTCATATAAAGATAGATATCCAGTGGATCCCTCGATGTGTTAGACTGTTAAAATGCCTAGTCTAAGTGAATTGATATTGATCAATGTCATTTGGATGTTTTAAGTCTACCTAGATATCAAGACTAGTACGATTGAACATGTTGGATGACAATTCCATGTCTTATGTTTGATCAAAAGGATATCGCGTGACAAAAGGATGTTATATACACTATTGATTAGGTTGTATCGATTTGATATTCGTACAACTTGGGTAGTCATAATGTCTTGCTAGAGGTCGCTTATGACTTGTATACCAAAATGTGTTTTGGTACACTGCCAACGTTGTATGAGCCTATTTGGTCGCACACTAAGAATGGTTTTGCGAGATTTTAAGATGGTTTAGAAAAATGAATTTTTTATGATAAAATTCATGACAGAAACGTCCTTGTGGGGTATTACACTTATACTTCTTTAAGTAGGGGTATATGTGTAATTTATTTAACCGTCTATATATAAGGGTTGTATAAATAGACGCTTTAAGTTAGAACACATACATGAAAGATTAAGGGCCGAAACTTTATTTTCGTTTTAGAAATGAATTAGGGTTTTCTGGTACGCTCTGGATCGTCTTTGAGAGAAACAAAAAGGGTTTGGTATTCTCTCGAAGCTAGCACTTCGAGTCTCGGCCGCCGTTCGTGTATGGACTGCTGGTAGATGGCGTTAGTCGTTGGGAGCGCCTTAGAGATCGATCAACCTTCATACAGGTATATTGTGACCGAGGTATGATTAAGTCTTCATGGTTTAAACGTTTTTAATGGAATTAGATTCGAATCCTATTGGGGTTTTTGTCAAAATTGTTTTGTAATTTCCGCCGAGTATGAACCCCAAAACTCAACAGTTATCCCTATGGGATAGGACATAAATATCGAGAATTTTGTTATTGGTGATATGCTAGATTCAAATATCTTAAGTCATAATTGGATTAGGATAACATGATTAGTTAGATGTGGGCCCGGGTTAATTAAAATGTTTTAATTGACTTAGTTTCGGATAAATTAAGGGGTTAATTTAGGATAATAAAATCAGCGAAAAATATAATTTTCTATAGCGAGTTTTAATTTTCGGAATTGAAATTCGACTCCTAAGAAAAAACAGGCGCTACCCCCGTTCCCATGTCACCGATTTGGTCAATAGAACCACACGCCATTGACGGCCAATGGACCGCCAGCCTAACTAATCCTAGCGCACGAAAATTCTTTTATTAGTGAACAAGATAAAAATTTCCAAATTGTTTAGTGATTGAACAAATCAATAAAATATATGATATTTCATTGTTTACATAAAATCACTAAAACTGAATAAAATCCCTGTATTAAATTTTAAGTCTTGTGCCATCCATTTTAAACACTTGTCAAGGCCTCGATCACACTAATATAGTTTCAAATGCATAGCTGGGTGTATTATGTTATCTTGGTGAGACAAGCTGGGTAAGAGTTACCTAAATGTTTAAAATGGTCTGACTTAATAAAGCTATCAAAATAGTTTTGAGCTTTAGGCACATGATAAAAACAAAAAAAATAAAAAAATAAACATGATAAGACATAAGATGTCCCGTATCTCATAAAAGTATCTAAAATTACATAAGATGTAATTGGTCACTGTTACCTACCTAAATAATATAGTTCTGTGTTTCATGCCATAGCTGTCATAAAATTAGGTGAAATATGGATTTTAGTCCCCTAAATAAATAGTATGTTTTAGGAGGGTTATTAATTTAGTGGGAGTTTATTCCTCTATACTAAAATAAACTTCGCATAATCTTTATTGTAGCTCAATGGCCTCTTCAAGTAACAATAATCCCCTATCACTGCGATCCATCCTTGAGAAGGATAAGCAATCTGGGACTAACTTTCTTGACTGGTTCAGAAACTTGAGAATTATTCTCAAGCATGAACGCAAGTTGTATGTCCTGGATGCTCCAATCCTTGAGGACCTACCAGCCAATGCTACGAAAACTGTGAAGTATGCGCATAATAAGCATGTCAACGATTCTACCGATGTTGCATGTATTATGTCAGGCAACTATGGTTCCCGAACTTCGAAAGGACATGGAACTAATGGAAGCCTACGACATGGTCATGTAACGCTCAAGGAAATGTTCCAACAAAGAAGTTTGAGCAAGAAAGGTTCGAGATAGTCAAGAACCTACATTCTTGCAAGATGACCGAGGTGCGTCGATTAGCCCTCATGTTCTAAAGATGAAGGGCTATGTTGATCACTTGATAGACTTGATTTCCCATAAGCCAAGATTGGCTACGAATTTGATCTAATTCATTACTGTAGAGTTACTCACAATTTGTGATGAACTACAATATGAATAATATGGAGAAATCAATTTCGAGTTGCATTTGATGCTCAAAATCTATTGAACAAAATATCAAGAAACCTCTAGTAATGTGTTGATGGTCCAAATGGGAAAGGGAATGAAGAAGAAAGGCAAAGGCAAGGCTATTGTTGCCAAGGCTACTATTGCACCTGATTTTATGCAAATGTTGATTTGTGTGATGGTCTTTATATTCTAAGCATGAAATACAAACATAAATGCAAAGAGATTCAAGTCAAATGATTTGAATCAAACCTATCTTTGGCATTGTCGTCTCAGGCACATAAATGAGAAACGCATAACGAATATCCATAAAGATGGACTTCTAGATTCATTAGATTTAGAAACATATGAAACGTGCGTATCTTGTTTACTAGGTAAGATGACTAAAAGTCCCTTTACTGGACACAGTGAAAGGGCAAGTGATTTATTGGGTCTAATACATACTGATGTATGCGGTCCTATAAACACAATGGCTAGAGGAGGTTATCAGTACTTCATTACATTTACTAATGATTTCAGTAGATATGGTTATGTATATCTTATGAAACATAAAGCAGAATCATTTGAGATGTTTCTAACGTTTCAAAATGAAGTGCAGAATCAACTTGGAAAAACTATCAAAACACTTCTGTTAGATCGAGGTGGTGAATATTTGAGCCAAGAATTTGATGATCATCTTAGAGATTGTGGGATTGTCTCCCAATTGACTCCACCACCAACTCCACAATGGAATAGTGTTTTTGAAAGGAGAAATCGAACCTTATTAGATATGGTTCGATCTATGATGAGTCATGCAGATCTTCCATTATCCTTTTGGGGTTATGCATTACAAACTGCAGCTTTCACTATAAATCAAGTTCCTTCTAAAGCGGTTGATAAAACACCATATGAGATATGGTACAGGAATAGACCTAGTTTATATTTCCTTAAGATTTGGGGTTGTCAGGCTTACGTAAAGCGACAAGTCTCAGAAAAACTTGCACCTAGATCTGACAAGTGTTTATTTGTGGGGCATCCTAAGGAAACAAAAGGATATTACTTTTACAATCTCGCTGAGAACAAAGTGTTTGTTGCTCGATATGGTGTTTTTATGGAAAAACAATTTATTTCGAAAGATACTAGTGGGAGAGAAATAAATCTAAAAGAAGTTCAAGAATCAAAGATAAACACTGAACCGCTACTAGAAGTTCAACAGCGTTCTAAACCAGTTGAACCTCCACAAGTGACACAAGGCCCACGTAAATCTGGTAGGGTAAGACATGAGGCAGAGAGATTCAGATTTCTCATTACAGATAGTCGTAATATGTTGCTTATGGATCAAAATGAGCCCACCACTTATCGAGGCTATTTCTGACCGGACTCGGATAAATGGCTAAGTGACATGAACTCTGAGATGCAATCGATGTATGATAACCAAGTTTGGAACTTGGTTGATTTACCTGAAGGTGGTAAGACCATTGGATGTAAATGGGTTAGGTTTCAGGCAGACTCAAGGTGTTGATTATGATGAAACTTTTTTGCCAGTAGCCATGCTTAAATCCATAAGAATTTTAATTGCCATTGCTGCATATTATGACTATGGATATGGCAAATGGATGCAAAAATAGCATTTCTTAATGGAAAGCTGCTTGAGAACGTGTATATCACACAACCTGAAGGTTTTGTACATCCTGAGAATTCTAAGAAGGTATCCAAGCTTCAAAGATCCATTTATGGATTAAAGCAATCTTCTCGTAGTTGGAATCTTCGTTTTGATTAAGCAATCAAGGATTTTGGTTTTATCAAGAACGAAGATGAGCCTTGTGTATACAAGAAGGTCAGTGGGAGTGTAGTTGTTTTTCTGGTACTGTATGTTGATGATATATTACTCATTGGAAATGACATCCCGACATTGCAGAATGTCAAGTCTTGGTTAGGGAAGTGTTTCTCAATGAAAGACTTAGGAGATGCAGCCTATATCCTAGGGATAGATCTAAGAGGCTAATCGGTCTAAGTCAGAATGCTTACATAGACAAGGTGCTGAATAGGCTCAGTTTGCAAGACTTCAAAAGAGGATAATTGCCAATGTCTCATGGCATAAGTCTCAGCAAGATTCAATGTCCTAAGACAAATGATGATCGAGACCGTATGAATAAGATTCCATATGCTCAACTATTGGATCTATTATGTATGTCATGCTATGCACTCGACATGTTGTATCATATGCTTTGAGCACTACAAGTAGATATCAGTCAGATCCTGGTAAGAGTCACTGGATATCAGTAAAGAACATTCTTAAATACTTAAGAAGGACTAAGGAAGTGTTCTTGGTCTTTGGAGGTTTTGAAAATTATCTAGTTGTAAATGGTTACACAGATGCAAGTTTTCAAACTGATATAGATGATTTTAGATCGCAGTCTGGATATGTGTTTACTTTGAATGGGGGTGCAGTAAGCTGGAAAAGTTCGAAACAAGAGACTGTGGCAGATTCTACAATAGAAGCTGAGTATATTGAGCGTCCGATGCAGCAAAGGAGGCAGTTTGGATCAAAAAGTTCATTTCTAAACTAGGTGTGGTTCCAAGTATTGCTAACCCTGTTTGTTTGTATTGTGACAATATCGGGGCAATAGCACAGGCCAATGAGCCTAGATCACACCTCAGATCCAAACATATACTCAGGCGTTTTCATCTCATTAGAGAAATTATTGAGAGGGGAAACGTGAAGATTTGCAGAGTACCTACTGAAGACAACGTTGCGGATCCATTGACAAAAGCTCTTCCACAAGCAAACATGACGGTCATGTTAGATCATTAGGCATTAGATGCATGTATGATTGGCCCTAGTGCAAGTGGGAGATGTTGGGCATGTGCCCTAGGTCAATCCACTAACTGTCTTTATGAATACTTTTAGTTAATAAAATAGAGGATTTACTTCGTTGTTTATTATAATTAATTTGCATGTTTACATTATAATAAGATCCATGGGTATTTACAGAAATATCCTAAATGTCCCTAGTCAATCATTATACTGGGAACTTTAATGAATTAAGACTATTGTGAGTCTTGATTGATGATCATATGATGATTATACGTATAGGGATACGAATCAAGATCACGAGTACTTGTTAGGGAATAAAGTACTTTGGACCAGACCATTATGAGAACATCACATGGATTAAGTCATAGTTGTTTCTCATGATAGGTATGTTTTTCGGTCCTCGACTTGAGATTACCCGAGACTTCAACATTAGGAACACAAATGATTTGACACAATCAAACGTTGTCTTTAACTTGACGATTATAAAGGTTGTGATTGGTTATCATGCGTGAGCAATATGATGAAGTTGTGTAATCGAGATAGAATTTGTTCCTCTCATATAAAGAGAGATATCCAAAGTGGATCTCTCGATGTGTTAGATCGTTAAAAGGCCTAGTCTAAGTGAATTGATATTGATCGATGTCACTTGGATGTTTTCGATCTACCTAGATATCGAGACTAGTACGATTGAACATGTTGGATGACAATTCCATGCCTTATGTTTGATCAAAAGGATATCGTGTGACAAAATGATGTTATATACACTATTGATTAGGTTGTATCGATTTGATATTCATACAACTTGGGTAGTCATAATGTCTTGCTAGAGGCCGCTTATGACTTGTATACCAAAATGTGTTTTGGTACACTGCCAACGTTGTATGAGCCTATTGTGTCGCACACTAAGAATGGTCTTGCGAGATTTTAAGATAGTTCAGAAAAATGAATTTTATATGATAAAATTCATGACAGAAACGTCCTTGTGGTGTATTACACTTATACTTCTTTAAGTAGGGGTATATGTGTAATTTACTTAACCGTCTATATACAAGGGTTGTATAAATAGATGATATAAGTTTGTACACACGTATGAAAGATTAAGGGCCAAAACTTTATTTTCGTTTCAGAAACAAATTAGGGTTTTCTGGTACGCTCTGGATCGTTTTGGAGAGAAACAAAAAGGTTTGGTATTCTCTCAAAGCTAGCACTTCGAATCTCGGCCGCCGTTCGTGTGTGGACTGCTGGTAGAGGGCGTTCGTCATTGGCAATGCCTTAGAGATTGATCAACCTTCAGAAAGGTATATTGCGACCGAGGTATGATTAAGTTTTCATGGTTTAAGCGTTTTTTATGGAATTTGATTTGGATCCTGTTGGGGTTTTTGTCAAAATTGTTTTGTAATTTTCGCTGCATATGAACCCCAAATTACAACAGCTTACTGATGACATGGCCTAAGAATCTCACCGCACTTATCCAAACGTCACACTTACTAAACTTGGCGTACAGTCGGTGCTCCCTCAGTGTCGTCAAAATTGTCCTGAGATGTCCCTCGTGATACTCACAAGTCCTGATGTAGATCAAGATATCATCGATGAACACGATGACGAATATGTCCAAATACGGCCACAAGACCATGTGCATCAGGTCCGTGAAAATCGCTGGAGCGTTCGTCAGCCCAAACGGCATGACTATGAACTCAAATAACCCGTATCTGGTGCTGAAAGCAGTTTTCTGGATATCGTCTTCTCGAATCCTCAACTGGCGATAACGTGAGCGAAGGTCAATCTTCTAGAAGAATCTGGCACCCGTCAGTTGATCGAACAGATCATCAATCCTAGGAAGTGGGTAACGGTTCCTCACAGTTACCTGATTCAGCTTCCTATAGTCGATGCACATCCTCATCGTATCATTTTTCTTCTTGACAAACAGTACTGGAGCTCCTCAAGGTGACATACTAGGGTGAATGAAACCCTTCTCCAACAGCTCATCCAACTGTCGTCTCACCTCCTCCTGCTTCGATGGTGCCATCCAGTAAGGTCGACTGGCAATTGGCTGCGTCCCTGGTATCAGCTCGATTATGAACTCAATGGCTCGTGGCTGTGGTAATCCGAGTAAATCATTTGGAAATACATCAACAAAATCCCTAACCACCGGAACGTCCTCAAGCCGTACCCCCGTCCGAACCTCCGGCTCAACTATCACCGCAAACGCCTCCATCTCCTGCGCTGTAGCTAGTCGGCCTCTCGTTTTGGGTAAGTCAGTTGGTGATCCAAGTAATACAAACTCTGATATTCTAGGAATATGAAACTCTATCCTCTTACCGTAACAGTCTATCCGTGCATGATAGGATGCTAACCAATCCATCCCGAGTAATGTTTCAAACTCTAAGTACTCCAATACTCGAAGATCGGCTGGTAGCTAATGTCCCTCCACCTCTATCATCACATATCGAAATATTCGGTTAGGGTATATTTTATCCCCATCAGCCGTATTGAGGACAAGATGTGGGTCTAGTGTCTGTGTAACTAACCCTAACAACCCAATAATACGTCCAGTAAGAAACGATAAAGTGTTACCAGAATCAAACATAGCATGCATAGGGCGACCAAAGATAAGTAATGTACCTTCAACGAGCTGCCTAGTCGCCCCGCTATCTGGCTGTGCTACCGCATGCGCTCTATCTCTGGCCTGATCTGACTCTCGTCGTGGCGATGGTGGTGTCCGACTGTCAGCCCTCAAGTGTCCCCTCTACCCGCACTGGTGACATTTACGGCTCTCCGGTCTACCCGTCTGTCTGTCTCCAGATCTCAGACCCTGACCCCGGTCTGCCTGACCGACTGTCATGTCCCCCTGATCTCGACCCTAACGGTACCGTTGTGGCTGTGACCTCTGCTGATCCACTGTTGCTGAAGTAATAGCATGAGCTGGTTGTGGCTCTTCATAGCGGAACTGACTGCCCTGATAATCGTCCCAGTGGCCCCTCTCTCATCTATCATATCTCTGGCCTCTATCAGGATGATCCATCGGTCTCTTCTGCCTCTGATTCGACCCATAACTCTGCCCTAACTGTACCCCCTACCAGTTACCCGTCTGCCAGCCCTCTGCAGTATGTATGTCTCATGAGCCAATGTCCTGTCAAAGATCTCCTACAGAGTATTGGATTCGGTCGAGACAACTGCTGACGCAATCTAGTCATTAACCCCCCTGGTGAAGTAATAGATCTGTAAGCGCTCTGTCCCGACGACATCTAGAGAGAACTGAAGCAAATGTCGGAACCTCTCCATATACTGCATCGAGGCTCGATTACCCTTTCTCAGGGCCAGGAACTCCTCCCTCAGTCCCAACCTAACTTCTATAGGGTATGTAGTGATCGTAGAATAGCTCCCTAAACTCAACCCATGTCATCGGTTCCGGATGAGTATCCGTATATGTCGTCCACCAGACTATCGCATGCCCTCTCAAACAAGCTCCAGAAAGTCATGCCTGTACAGTTTCATCGTTCCTCATCAGCTTATGGAAACGCTGATGGGACATTACCCATCTCCCTGCATCCTCGGGGTCAGCGCCTCGTTAAAAGAATCCAAGTTGGAACTCCAAAAACTCCCTCAATAACTTCGCCTCTATTGCTAGGACGAATGCCGATGTAGTAGTCGTATCAGCAGTGGGGGTGGTAGTAACCTGGTCCGTCGTCATGAGTGAAGGCGTAAGATTCGACGTCTCTAAAGGAACGACAACTGCGGTAGCTGTCTCTGTGGGTGCCTTTGCTGCTACCCCCGAACTGGTGTCTAGGGTACCACCGGAACAATAAATGTCCCAGCCGGTATGGTCACAACTAACGGCTCTCTAGCAGAAGTGAGTGCCGCCAGTACTGCGGTCTACTCTCGTAATAGCCGTAATACCTCGGCCTTCTGTGTCTCCTAGGCCGAGAGTCTATCCTCCATACTCGCCATAATCGGGACATCCCTAGCCGCATCGCTAGTCGATCCAGTCTCAAAAGGTGTACCAGACTATTCGTCCAAAATCTACATCGAGAATGTGCTCCGAATCAGTCTCGAGGTATATACGTATATCATATAATGAAATGAAAATATAACACGCATGTAAGTTCTAACTCTACCCGCCTCACATCACTTCCCAACTAATGTTATAAGGCAATAACTTCGGGTTTCCACATCTAAGTTCATTTATTATGTTTTATTGTCTTAGGACATCCTCTTTTTCTCTCATACCAACTGTGGCGGCCTTCGCCGCCCCGGGGTGACGTGTCTTCTTGTACTCCTTACCAGTTGGCCCTACTACACGTGTACGGCACCAGCCCGTCCTATTTATGTCTCGAAATTCGTATCCACTTGTGTGTACAGCGTATAAATGACATATTCGGCAGAAGTCGTACTTAAATGCAAGAAGTATTAATAATCACCTTAACAAATCCTATTGAGAAAAAACCCTGAAAAGTACTCTGTATAGAGGTAGACAACTGTACCATATATGGTATAGCCATGTATAAGGTCATAATACTCCCCCAGTTCCCAAAAGAGTCAAAATATCAAAACAAAACACAAGTACAAGTAATCCTCAACGGTAGGCAGTCAAAGGTAGTCGCCTAAGATCCCCTTGCCCTTACTTGTACCCAGATCTGCATTCAATCATCACAGAAGAAAATGGATGACGAGTCCAGTCAGTAAAATCCCAAGGAACTCCTCCGAGCATTCAAATAAACAAGTGGAAGTGAATAACTACTGTTAAATAAACATGCGGAATGTAAACAGACAACTGTAAGTAGGGCATCGCATGCATAGATAACAATAAAGTGCAAATGTATATGCCTGTTCCAGTCAAACTAAACCATACTTCGGAATACCATTTCAGGATCCCACTAGTTGGGGCACCCAACTAGCTATCACCTGGTCCCTCTCGGTGGCCGGCGTAGACCTACGACGCATCGACACATGTATCAGTTCATTAGCTCGGTTCGTTATCCACCGCGAACTCCTGATACACATGCTATGGTCTAGGCTGCATAGACACATAACGGAAAATTCGGTGGGAGTAATTCAACCAACCGTCCAAACAATGACAAGGTATAAATGTAATAAATACCACAAGGAATACTAGAAATGAATGAAAATACAAAGCGAAATAAATACTCAGAGTTTTTCAATTGGGTTTTACAAACCTCACAACGCACTCCAATACCCCGTAATCAATCCCCGAGTCCAAGTCCACTGGGTCCTTGGTCGCCAATTGATCACCCGTGTCCACCTATGTCCATTTATCAATAATTCCAATTTAGTATGACAATTTACGACCAGTTTCTAAAATTTTAGGCCAAATTGCCCATTTCGCGCTTTTCGAGGCAAAAACCCCGCGAAAGTCTCGTCCGGAATATCCAAAAATTTTATTTTTCATAGAAATTCATAAATTTCTATTTATTTTATTGAAATATAATTTTTCAGAATTTTTCCCAATTTTTTCGAATTTTTTTTCCCAATTTTTTCTTCCCTTTTCTTCTTTTCTTTTTCTCTCTTTTTTTTTGGTTTTGTTTGGGTTGGGTCAACCCTAAAGGGTCAAACCCGACCCGACCTGACCCTGGACCAGAACAGGGCCAGGCTCGGCCCATGGGCCGAGCCTGGCCCGTTCTGAGCCCAAATTTTATTTTATTTTTTTCGCCTTGTTGTTGGGTTGGGGTTGCTCTCCACCACAACCCCAGTAGCATTGATGGCAGGGGAGACACCCCTGCCATCACCACCGCGACCCGGTTCGGCCTCCATGGTCGAACCTTCCGTCTCAGCCACCACGGCCAACCACCAAAACCTACAACAACAACGAGGACTCACCTCGATCGTGACGTCTCCACCTTCTCTTCTCTCCTTCCCGGCTTCTTCTTCTCCTCCTCCTCTCATTTTCTTCTTCTCCTCTCGGTCTCCTGATCGAGCTGTGTGTATGTGTGTGTGTGGGGTGTTTGAATGTGTGAGGGTGGTGAGAGAAAAGGTGGTAGATAAGATAAGTATTGTTGACTTTGTATCTTGACTCAAAATTGTGACACAACTGGGACACTCGCCCGTGTTTTTGGGCGTTTTGACACCCAGTTTCGCTTTCGAACCGCGATATACGCGTACCGCCCCGTCACTAGCCACCTAATACCCATTCCATATTAGTTACTTTGCCACTTTTTATGTAATTTGTGTGTTTTCGTTTCCCCGACCTAATATCTGATCCCGTCAACTACCCGGTACCCGCGTCGGCACGCATATCGAGGCAAATACAATCTCGTTATGTTTTAGTTTTCCCGACCTAATATTCAGTCCCGTCAATTACCCGGTACCGACGTCGACAGGCATATCGAGGCGAATACAGTTCACACAATCTCACACGTATTTATATGCAACATACACACATGTCATGTATTTCAATAAATTACACCGCAAATAAGCAACCAACACACAATAACTACCATACCTAAGTCCCCGTGTGTCCTAGCCTACCGCGGCATCCACGTAGATCTCAGCTGGCGTCCACGTCTGTAAATTCAAGATAATTAACGACATTAATAAAATGGGTTGTTACACTTAGCACTTTGCTGTCCCGAGCAAAGGAGTATTCTCAATCATATTTATTTTCATTCTTTATACCATGATTTCAATCTAATTCATCTTAACTTTAAATAATATAAGTTGTATATAGAATTGATCTTCAAATTAAAACATATTACCCACAAGTAAATAAAAGTTATTATTGAATGGAATGATTTACACAAAATGAAGCATCTCTTAATGATAACTTAACCACCCAATGCAATACCCCTTAGAACTTAAAGCTTAATACAAATGTCGGTACACAATATAGGTTTTCTCAATTTCCACTTACAAGCATCAAGCTTAAGATAACTATTATAGAATCTCTGAACATAAAAACCACTAGATTAATCTTAACTTTATAAAATAATTTGTAAATAGTACCTTAATGAAAATGAATAGGAATTTTGCAAAGATACCAATTAATATATCGTTTAAAACGTGTTAGATTAAGAAAGGCTTCACTCAACCTTAGCTTCAAGCACTCGACCTAAATCTTTTCTTTGAAGTGTTTAAGAATATCCATATTTTTCATCTCTCATTTTTTTAACTACTTCATCCTAATTATTTTCTTTATTTTTTATAATTTTTCATTTGCCTATTTAGTCCCTGCTCCATTTCCCGTGGACATTCTCAAACTTTTTTCACTATAGAATCTCTGCTCCATTTCCTATAGAATCTATAGGACTCTCTATATATTTGTAAACTCTTGTTAGCACTTCTCACTGTCCACTAAAGTTGAAGAAAATATTGTTTCTAACTTGTAGATATTCATTGCTTTCTAACCCATTTTTTCTTTCAATTGAGGCATAATAATTATATATACATAGTACAAAAATACTTAATCAGTAGTCCTTGTATTGCAAGACTCTTAGAAATTTGTCTTATTCATCTTGATCTATTATTTCGATCTTTTACCCATTCTCATGAATAACAAAAGGCAATCAATCCAGTGTATACATCAACTAGTAAATTTAATCAAAAAGGGTATAAAAATTGATTCTTTCTATCATATAATTCACTTGGATGATAAAAATATCACTTCCATTCAAAATCTACTATATATTCATTATATTATATTATATTCCTAGCTAAAATTAAGTAAAACGAAATTCATACTTGCTTGAATTCTGAAGAAATTTGAAAAATTTCATCGACTCATTTAGAATATCTGATTAAAAGTTTGAATTTTTTTGATCAATTCTTAACATATCTTCTACCTTTCTTTTCTTTCCTTGTTTTATTTCCTATCTTTGCTATCATTATTATACTTCACATAAAATACCTCCAAACTAATTCTAAACCTTATCCTAAAATTTTACAAATTAAGTCAAATCTCCAATAAAACAAATATACCTCATGAAGTATAAACGAAGTGGTACAATCATAAATTGGATAATCAACATAAGAATCAACTCAATATATGAATTTCATCAAACAATGTGCATTCAAATTGAATAATCATCACCTATGTATCAAATGCGCATCATCATCACCATCACATAATATCACATCAACAGGAATAGTATTAAATTTATCAAATTACCAAGCATAGATCAAAGATAGTCTATCACCCTCACATATCACATGGCATCATCATTACCATAAATCACATAGTATCATTACCAGAGTTACATGCAAGACCTCGCACATCATCACTCAAAGAAAAATAACAAAACGTTGATTAAAGAAGTCAATATCTTCGTCCTGAAGTCGCATCATCATCATTTTCCACTGGATTAATCTTTTAGGACTGGTTACTCGTTGCGGGATCATAGAGGGGGTAGTCTTGACCTTGTGGTAGTTGATCATCAATAATATGATTACTCAATAGGCGCGTCTACGTAAATGGTACACGAACGTCTGCTCATCCTTGACTTCTATGTCTTCTTGACATCGTCATCTACATCATGTGAATGATCTTCGCTTAGGTCCTCTGGTTCTAGAACACTAGTTTTTTATTCCTAAGAGTTTTCATTTGATTGCACAGAATTGTACCCATAAAGGCCAACTTTGACTCCTCCCTGTAAAGTCCATCATAATCCCTAGCAGGTCACTCCATATTCGGATTGTTTATAGCTCTCAACATTTCTTACAAAACTCTACTTGTGTCATCTCTAATTTTTCTTTTTTGCTCTGTCTCTCTTCTAGCTATCTCATCCTTCTCTCTTTCATCTTTGGAGTCTTTATATCCATCAATTTTTATATTTCTTTCTATTAATTCATCCATAATGGCCTTCTTTGGTAAAACATAAATCTTAAGTCGTGTCGTTTTTACTTGATCTTCTCTGCAAAAAGCTGTGATAATCAAAGGAAATAGTAATCCGTCATTCTTCTTCATTATGATGGCACTTTTTATCAACTCATCGATAATCTTGCCAACATCCTAATATCCCAATCACGTCACATTGTGGTAAAGTAAAGCAACTTTGTAGTTCATGATCTCGTAATACTGCAGATTTGATTGCAAACTGGCGTTGATGAAATCACACCACGCTTTCGTGATCTTCCTAAAAAATTTGGTATTGATGTGCTTCAAGTACCCTTTCATGTCTAAAATGAATCCATTACCATGTATTACTCTAATACTCCCCTAATTTCCTCAATAGGGTAATGGTACTTAATCGAATATTCAGGCTTTGGGTACTCATCTTGTTCTCTTTAGTAAAATTCTAGTAAACCAAAATACCGATTTATTCTCGTAGTAGAATAATAGATTTTCCTTCCTCTAATTCTTGAATCTATTTTATTCTAAAAACATTTGCATAAACTATCTTACAATATCGCACCCTTCTCACTAGGAACATCCTCAAGGTTTAATTAGCTATATGCCCTAGTCAATAATCCCAAGTTTCTCACATCAATTATATCTAATATCCTAGGCCTATATTTCAACTCATTCTTCACATTGAATCCCCTCTCTGGGATCAACGTCTTTCCCCTCTCTAAATCTTTCTTAAACTTGTCAAAGGCCTTGTCATTGATAAAATTACTTCCTAAGAAAATAATTCTTCACCACCTTCGATATCTCTTAATTTACTTCATCTTTCTCATCCTCATATTCTTCCTCAAAATTATAGCTAAATGATAAAGGTGGAGTAGGCTACGTATTGAAAGAAATTGACGTGTGTTTAATTGGAGAAACTTTATATTTATCCTTGGGTTTCTCTACTACCTTCCCATTTCCTTTCTCCTCCTTCAAATTTCCACCTCTTCCACTTCTGGCCATTTCAATAAGTTCAAGCAAAAGAATAAGCCTATAAAAGTTTTTTATAAATCAAGAGTTTGAAATTCATATGAAATTCATTGATAAAGCGTCATTGATAAAAACAATCATTCATAAATAATTCAAGACATGCGATAAACAACACATAAACCCCCAAACTCATTTGAAACTTAGTCTTAAATAAGTTTGTGTATAAAATCCAATTCATTCGCCATATACTAAAAAATAGTTTAAAAATTCGACATCAATAAACAAATTATTATACCACTCTAATACTAGTATTATAATTGAAAACATTTTACAATTAAACCAATTTAGAGTAAAAATTTCAAAATTTAGCATTTAACCTAAATAAAAATCCAAAAATTCCTGAAAAACCGAAAAATATAATCGACCAAAGGCTAGGGTTTTCATTGATTACCTTCTTGAAAGTGCATCTTTCAAGATTTGAACTCTAAAACTTTTCTAGAACGCTCCTTCAAGCTTCAACTTCCAATTCCCCTTACTCAAGCCCTAGTTGGCTCTCACTCTCAAAACTAACCAAATTTTGAGTTGAACGTATGAAGATTGAAGTGAGAATCACTTAAATCCACAAAAATCTAGCTTTGGAAGGTTGAATCTAGTGGAAAACTTGGTCTATTGATCGAAGAGTTGCAATGATTTGTGAGTGTGAAATGAATAAATGTGGCGATTTTGGGTTTTTATTTTAAAAAACGTGTTTTCTTTCTCAGCAAATCAGGGTTTAAGTGGATGTACTACAAAATCACTGCCTAAATCACTGATAATGAGCCTCGGTGGCTCAGTGATTATTTTAGTGAATCCTAGTTTTAAGTGCAAATCCGTGACAAATCACTGACCTGAAAGTACACTAAGATTTTTGCAGACCGATGCCGATTTTCACAGCGAATTCAAGTACAAATTGGAGTCGCTAGGAAATTACTAGACTATTTAGATGTTATTTTTTTAATTTAATTGATTTTCCTATATATTTATCAAATATTTGTCTAATAAAAAATAGAACTATTTAAGAATAACATAATTTGACTATGATTTGTACTAAATAATATTTTCATTACTATTAATATCCAATTAACATAAAACTAATGCATAAAGAAAATATAATACGCAATGAAATTGGCTCTATCAACCTCACTTACATGAAATTATTCCAGAATTAAATTATTCAAATATCCATATTATAAGAGTTAAAAGTAGAGAGAATATAAAAATAACTAAATAGTCCTAATACGAAAAGTGAAAGTAAAGATAGGGTATGAGTTGCCTGACATAGAGAGCTTTTGTTTACTGGCGTTGGCTCGACTGAACAACACAGTTCTAAACTGGTTCTATAAACTTGAATGTAAGATTATCCACTCTAGTGCCATTCTATAAAGTGATTGCTCGGCCATGCACCATAAAAGAGATTGTCTTTTTCAAAGTATGCATGATACCTTGCGAAGTGGCTAGAAAATGTCGTTCTAAGATTAATGGAAGATCTTCATTGATGAAGTGTGGCATAACCAAAGAGTCTGTGGGAATAATGTACTTGTCAATTTGAACTGGTACATTAGTAACTACTCCTATTGGTTTTTACTGAATAACCATTGGAAAGTAAATTTTTAGAAGCAAGTACATCCACTTCCTATTAAGTATGAAGAAATACCAAGCCCATTTGACTTTTATGTTTATGTTTATATCTCTTGAATCATTGAGCTTGACAATTGCTAGATTCTTTTTTTTCTTCTTCTTATTCTTCATAGCTTTAAATTCCTCCATTTTAAAATATTTCTCAACATTGTTCAGTTGTTTAACCCTCCATTCTTGAGTTATTATCTTTTCATTTTGAAATATCTTCAACTCGTTTATTTTTTGTGATAGTATTTTTGTCTTCCATTATTACTGCATTAATAATATATACTTCAGCTTTTAAGTTATAATGATTTAAATCTAAAGATTCAATATCATTAGTTTGTTCATTATTAGATTCATCAGAATTATAATAGACATCTCATCATTAAAATGAAAAGTGATAATTTTGTTTTCAAAATTCATAGACATTGTTCCTTCAAAGATATCTAACTTTGTTTTAGCCATTTTAAGAAATGGTCTTTCGAAAGTATAGGCGGAGTTTTAGATGATACTGAGTTTCTCATTTCCTTGACATAAAAGTTAGCTGGAAATACTAAGTCATTTACTCTTATTAGAATATCTTCTAGTAGACTATAAGGTTTAATAATTGTGTTGTCAGGAAAGGTACGATTAATAGGTGTATTAGTCAATGAACCTCAATGATTCATATAGTTTAAGTGACATGACATTAATTGATGCTACATAATTACACATAGAAAAATATATAAAAGAAGTTCCTAATGTAATAGGAATTCAAACATTCCTAGGTCGGGACATTTCTTAAGTATTTTCTATTTAATTAAAGCAAAAAAAATTTGACCTAAGTTTTCATTAGATTCTTCTAAAAATTTATCCTTAGATTCAGGGAATTCTTTTAAAACTTCTTCGTAATTAGAAAACTTCATAATTGATTCCAACAATGGTTTATTAATTTCTATTTTCCTAAATGCTTCGAGAATGTCTTCGTTGCTTTCTTCCTTCGTAGCATGAGCTAATCGTTGTGGAAATGTAGAATATGAATATATATCTTGTAACGGCCCATTTTCTAAATGGACCGCCACGGGGGCTGATGCGGGCCCACAACCTGGCCTACCAGTGCCAGCTGTGTCCCACATGTCATCTCATCCACCACTTAGTCGTTATTATCCTCAAGAAACAACAATTTTCCTGTTTAAATTTCTAATGGCCTCAAATCATCTGTTTTTAATTAAAACACAGCGGAAGACTTTTATCATGTCAAATCATCTACTAAGCACTTAAGTCATGCACTTAACTCTGATACCTAATATGGAAAACCCATATATCATCATAAATCACAAATGTACCTCAATGTATCAAAAGATCAACAGTACAGAGTCCTAGTGTCTCATACAATCCCAAATCCCAAAATAAAACAAAATATGTATATACAAACGTACAAACCTGACTATACATCTATGTATTCTGGTAGCTTTCCCTTGCCCCGACTCATACTAGGATCTACACTCAAGCCATCACAAAAAAAACAAATGACGAGTCCAGAGTGAGTATTCTCAAGGAAATTAAGTGAGCAATATAGAAAGTAAATACTAGAATTGAAACAAAACTATTAAATAAACACTTGAAAATAAGATACAGGCAACTATGCTCATCGCATGCAAATATAATAGTGAAAGCTCCAAGTGTGTGTTCCTAGCCCCTAGGGTCAGACTAGCGCCATACTTCGGATTCCCAACAGACTACTGGCGGCGAGTAGCACTTAAGTGATGCCAGTATCTGGATTTGCTAGGTGGTCGGCGTAGAACCTACAATGCACGCACACGTGCCCGTCACTCTCTCGAGTAGGCCTATTCACCGAGATGGCACACGTGTTATGGCCTAGTGGACGTACACACAGAAATGGCACGGAGGGAGAGCCTCAACGTCCGTCCATTACAACACATCAGGAATAGAGTAATGAAAGACAGAAAAGGAATTCAAAAGCAAAAGTAAATACTGCTCAAGAAATTTCAGCTTGGATACTACACACCTCACACCGCACTCCATGTACCGTCACTAACCCTCGGTGTGACTCTGCCTAGTTCTTGGATATCCCAAATTTCAGCTCGTAATGACCTATTTTTATGTATAAATGTTATTGAGTCATTTGTATGTGTGTTAAGTCATTTCACTTAAATTATGTCAAAACTGGGGTACATTAGCACGCTAGGTCTGTGCATTAGCGCACTAGATGCCCACACAGTTATACGTTCTTCGCCCAAACAAACATTAGCGCGCTAATTTCCTGGCCTAGCGCAAATTAGCGCGCTAATGACAATTAGCGCGCTAGATTCTACGATTAGCGAGCTAATCTAGCTCTGGACAGCAACCAACTGCAAATTTTTTGGGTTTCCATACACCCAACAACCCAACCACAGCCAGAACACCAACAACAACACTTCAAAATACTTTAAACTTAGTTAAACAACTACCCAACAACTTCCAAAACCATCACCAATACCTCCAAAATTATGATCAAAATATAGAGAAAGATGTGGTGTGTGTGTTTCTCACCTTGCTTTTGGTGTCTTCACCCCTCTAAGCTCCACAAATCACCAAGTTTAATCCCCTAAACCCTGGTTTTGCTCTTCAAATCTCGGATAAGATGATGAAGAGAGAGAAACGGTGGTGGAAAATGACTCCACTTTGACTTTTATAGTTGAATTGTCATCTCTCCTCACTTGTGCATCTCTAGGAGATCAAGTGAACCTCATTTGCTCCTATTCTAACCCTTCATGACTCCAATTGTGACACCATTAACTCACTTTCTCTTGTTCATAGCATAAAAATTCCATTTTCGGGTGTTTTTACGCCCGATTTCGAGTCCCAAACTGCGACATACGCGTACAACCATGTCCCTAACCACCAAATATACATTCCATATTAATTATTTAGCCAATTTTATTCATTTTGTGTGTGTTATGTCAGCCGGCCTAGTGTTAAGTCGGTTAAACTACCTGGTACAAGCATCGACACATATATCGAGGCGACTACTTAACACACAGTCTTGCACGTCAAATGTATTATAATACCACACATTACAATGACGTTTAATATATTTTAACATATACACCGTAATTTAGACAAATCAGCATACACAAATAACCATTTACCTAGCTCCTAACGTGTAGAAGCCTAATTGCAGGTCCCACGAGGGTCTGAGATGTCAGCCACGTCTGCAAACACGTCATAAATAACGACGAATTAGATTTAGGCCATTACAGTTCTTCCCAACTAGGTAAAATTTTGTCCCGAAATTTAAATTAAACTTTCTCGACTTACCGGCAAATAAGTGGGGATACCATCGTCGCATAGTAGACTCAAGCTCCCAAGTGAGTCCTTCGATTCTGTGATGCTGCCATCTAACTAAGCCTTCGGGAGCTCCTTATTTCGCAAAATCAGAGTCCCCTTATCCATGATTTCAACAGGCTGCTCTTCATATGATACGTCAGGTCGCACCTTAATCTGATGTACATAAACCATAGGCCTCAGTCCTGGCTTAGCCAACCTTAACATGGAAATTTCAAACACTGGTGTACCCCTGCCAAGTGCGGTGGTAAATCCAGACGGTATGCCACTCTGCCGACGCATTCCTCAACTCTGAACGGTCCAATGAACCTTGGTGCTAGTTTCCCCTTAATGTCAAACCTCTGATGACCTTTCTAGGGCGAAACTTTCAAATACACCAAGTCTCCAACCTCATTGCTCAGACCCTCAAGATATTTATCCGCATATTTCTTCTGCCTATCCTGCGCTGCCTGAAGTCTCTGCTTTTTTTGTCTTACCTTCTTAATATGGTCAAGAACAACCTCAGGTCCTATAGCTGTTGTATCTTTCGGTGTCGCCCAACATGCTGGTGACCTGCAGGGCCTACCATAAAGTGCCTCAAACGGTGGCATCCTGATATTCGTTTGATAGCTGTTGTTGTAGGCAAACTCACACAAAGGTAAGTATTCCTCCCACGATCCACCAAACTGTAGAATACACGCCCTGAGTATATCCTTGAGAATCTGAATCAATCGCTCTGACTACCCGTCCGTCTGAGGATGGTATGCAGTGCTGAACTGTAAACGTGTGCTAAATTGTTCCTGCATACTCTCCCATAAGCTCGATGTAAACCTCGAATCTCTGTCAGAAATAATGGAGACCGGTACACCGTGCAATCAAACAATCTCTCTCTCGAAGATCATGCTCGGTTGTGTAACAGAATATCTCATGGCGATCAGTATAAAATGTGACGACTTCGTCAACCTGTCGATAACCACCCAAATTGCATCGTGTCTCCTCGTCGTCTAAGGTAGGCCACTAACGAAGTCCACAGTCACGTGTTCCCACTTCCACTGAGGAATGGGCAGCGGCTGTAGTAACCCAGTCGGTCTCCTGTGCTCAGCCTTCACCTGCTGGCATATATGACAACTTCGGACGTATCTACCCACGTCAGTTTTCATCCTTGGCCACCAGAACAGTCTCCGCAGATCGTGATACATCTTGGTTTGACCTAGATGAACTGTATATCGCGACCAGTGTGCGTCCTCGAGAATGTTGTCTCTGAGCTTCGATAACCCTGGTATCCACAAACGACCCATGTGTCTCAAGCACCCGTCTGACCCCCCAAACCATTCTATGCACCCCAGATCCTTAGTCAGACCACTAATCTGCACATATCGGTCATCAGTTCTCTATATCTCAGCAACCCGCTCTAAAGACACTGTAAGAACTCGCATCTGACAACAAATCTGTAGCTCAGCAATAGCCTCTAACAAAGACAACACCGACGCTACCTCAAGCAACCTGTGCTCATGTGTCATATGCCGCAGTACTTTCTGGCTCTCAATCTCGTTTCTGCTCAGTGCATCACCTACAACATTCGCCTTACCCAGATGATACTCAATTGCGAAGTCATAGTCCTTCGGTAACTCGAGCCATCACCGTTGTCTCATGTTCAGCTCCCTCTAAGTGAACAGATACCTCAAACTCTAGTGGTATGTGTACAACACGAATTTCTTACCATACAGGTAATGCCTTAAGGCCTTTAGTGCAAACAAAATCGCTACAAGCTCCAAGTTGTGCACTGGAAAGTTCACCTCGTGAGGTCTCAACCGTCGAGATAAATAGGACACTGGGTGTCCATCCTGCATCAACACGCCACCCACCCAGTGCCTAATGCATCAATATAGACTGAAAAACCTTTACCTGCCACCTGTAAAGCCAAAATTGGTGCCGAAGTCAACTTCCTCTTCAGCTCCCAGAAAGCATCATCACATTCTTGTGACCATTCGAATCTAACATCCTTCTTGGTAAGTCTCGTCAACGGTGCTGCAATCATCGAGAAGTCCTGCATAAAGCACCTATAATATCTTGCCAAACCCAGGAAACTCTGGATGTCAGATACAGACTCGGGTGTCATCCAATCAATAATAGCCTGAAACTTATCACCATCAATAGATAGACCTTGACCACTGATGACATATGCCCAAGAACTTCACCTCACTCAGCCAAAAGGCGCACTTGTTGAATTTGGCATAAAGTTTGTGTAGGTAACCCTAACTTTCCTACCATGCGTCCAGAAATAAAAGACAAAGTACTACCAGAATCCATTAAGATATGCATAGGAGTACCACAGATAGATAATGTACCCTCAACTGGCTGTCTGGTCGCCACCCTGTCTGGCTGCGCAACCCCAAATGCTGCAGACTGAGCCTCATCTCTAGCCTGATCTATCTGTGGTTCTACTGGTGTTGGTCGGGTACAATCTGCCACAATATGCCCCACTTGACAGTAATGGTAACACGTGTGAGCCTCTGATCTGCAAAATTTCCTCTGACTCGGCATCTGACTCTGGCCTCGACTTTGGCCTCTCGGACCTCTGTCCTGCCATTACTGCCTAGACTGATCAACGAGTGTAGAAGACATAGAATATGCCATTTGAAGGTCATCACGTCAATCTCTGTCCTCTCGGCTACCCTGACCAGACTGCCAATCTCCTCGACGAGGTCTCTGGCCCTGTCTCGTTCGATCCAAATCCCTCCTCTGTCTCTTCGGCCTCTGCTCATACCAAAAACCTGATACTGTCTTACTCTGCTGACCGTGCAGCGCAGCCTGAATCGCTTGTCGACTGGCCCTCTGCACCATGTATGCCTCGTGTGCGAGGCACCAGTTGTAGACCTCACTCAGAGTACGGGCTCAGCTAGATATCACTATGCTCGCTATCCTCTCATCCAGACCCAGGATAAAATAGTAGATATGCATTCGGTCGGTACCAGCTATGTCTATGGAGTAAGACAACAGATATCGAAACCTATCCATGTAGACCGTGATCGACATATCACACTAGACCAGGAATAAAAACTCATCTCTCAAGCGAACCCTAACCTCCATCGGAATGTACTCATCCATGAATACCGTCCGGAACTCTACCCAAGCAGTAATGGCAAGATGAGTCGCAGTGTAAGTAGTCCACCAGATCGCTGCATCGGCTTTCAAACAAAAACCAAATAACCTCGGTCGATGGACCTCTTCAACTCACAACAAGTCATGTAGACGCTCATGGAATAATAGCCACCTTCCGGCTACATCTGGGTCACCAGCCCCATAAAATTATCCTAGAGAGAACTTAAGGAAGTCCCTCATTTTCTTTGCCTCTAATGTCATCTGACCCCTAAAAGTCGATGCCACTGCTGGCTGCTCGGTCGTAGTAGGTGTAACCACCACTGCAGCCTCCACTGGTACTCCTGCTGGTGTAGCCCTCTATGTCTCTGATATGGATGCCTACACCTGAACCTCGGCTGAAGTAGGCGCTACGACTGCCCACGTAGTCGTCGGTGCACCAACAACAGTAGTAAGAGGAACAGTAACTTCCCGAGCTCTCAACATATCCATAAGCATCGCGAACCGATCATCCATAGTCTGCGCCAATAACTCCAATGTCAAGGTTGGTCTCGTCGGATCATTGGTATCTCCGACCTCAGGTTGAGGGGTATCTTATGGTTGTCTGTCCATCGGTATCTACATCGAAGTACGTGCACCCGATCAGCCATTCCAATATACATATATCGTATACATATAATACACTCAAAATATAACACGTATATCTCGAATTTCTACCCATCTCACCTCTCTTTCCAACTAGGACTCTAAGCACTTCCTTTGGGTTTTCGCATCTAAATTTTATTCATTAAACGAGACCACCAATGTAATCGTATCAGAGTTAACTTCCAATTCCTTGAGGTTCACAAACCTCTCTCTGATACCAAAGTGTAACGGCCCATGTTCCAAACGGACCGCCACGGGGGTCGATGCGGGCCCACAACCTAGCCTACCAACGCCATCTGTGTCCAACATGCCATCTCATCTACCATTTAGTTGTTATTATCTTCAAGAAACAATAATTTTCATGTTTAAATTATTAATGGCCTCAAATCATCAATCTCTAATATCCTATTACTCCCAAATAAAACACAGCAGAAGTCTTTTACCATGTCAATTCATATACTACTCAATTAAGTCATGCATTTAACTCTGATGCCTAGCGTGAAAAACCTATATATCCTCAGAGATCAAAATGTACCTCAATGTATCAAAATATCAATACTAGAGGGTCCTAGTGTTACATACAATCCCAAATCCCAAAATAAAAAAAATATGTATATACAAACGTACAAGCCTTGCTATACGTCTCTATATTCCAGTACCTTGCCCTTGCCCTGGCTCGTACTAGGATATGCATTCAAGCCATCACAAAAAGACAGATGATGAGTCCAGAGTGAGTATTCCCAAGAAAATTAAGTGAGCAATACGGAAAGTAAGTACTGGAATTTAAACAAAACTATTAAATAAACATGCAGAAATAAATAAAAGAAATTGTGCTCATCGCGTGCATATGTAATAGTGAAAGCTCAAAGTGTGTTCCTAGCCCGTAGCGTTAGACTAGCGCCATACTTCGGACTCCCAACAGACTACTGTCGGGAGTAGCACTCAAGCAAAGCCAATATTTGGATCCACTAGGTGGTCGGCGTGGAACCTACGACGCACCTACACGTGCCCGTCACTCTCTCGGGTAGCCCTATTCACCGAGATGGCACACGTGCTATGGCCTAGTGGACGTACACACAGAAATGGCAAGAAAGGGAGAGCCTCAACGTCCATCCATTACAACACACCAGGAATAGAGTAATGAAAGACAGAAAATGAATTCAAAAGCAAAAGTAAATACTGCTCAAGAAATTTCAGTAGGGATACTACACACCTCACACCTCACTCTGCGTACCATCATTAACCCCCGGTCTGACTCTGCCTAGTTCCTGGATATCCCTAATTTCATCTCGTAATGACCTACTTCCATGTATAAGTGTTATTGAGTCATTTGTATGTGTTAAATCATTTCACACAAATTATGTCAAAACAGGGGTACATTAGCGCGCTAGGTCAGGGCATTAGCGCGCTAGATGCCCAGACACTTATACGTTCTTCGCCCAGAAGAACAATAGCACGCTAATTTTCTGGCCTAGCGCGCTAGATTCTATAATTAGCGCGCTAATCTCGCTCTGGACAGCAACCAGCTGCAAATTTTGTGTGTTTTCCATACCCCAACAACCCAACCACAGCCATAACACCAACAACAACACTTCAAAACACTTTAAACTTAGTTAAACAACTACCCAACAACTTCCAAAACCATCACCAACACCTCCAAAATTATGATCAACAGATAGAGAAAGATGTGGTGTGTGTGTGTGTTTCTCACCTTGCTTTTGGTGTTTTCACCCCTCCAAGCTCCACAAAACACCAAGTTTGATCCCCTAAACCTTGGTTTTGCTCTTCAAATCTCGGATAAGATGATGAAGAGAGAGAAAAAATGGTGGAAAATGAGTCCACTTTGACTTTTATAGTTAAATTGTCATCTCTCCTCACTAGTGCATCTCTAGGAGGTCAAGTGAACCTCATTTGCTCTTATTCTAACCCCTCATGACTCTAATTATGACACCATTAACTCACTTGCTCTTGTTCTTAGCGCAAAAAGTCTATTTTCGGGTGTTCCGACACCAGTTTCGCATCTCAAACCGGGACATACGCGTACAACCATGTCCCTAACCACCAAATATACATTCCATATTAATTATTTAGCCAATTTTATTTATTTTGTGTGTGTTATGTCCCCCGGCCTATTGTTAAGTCGGTTAAACTACTCGGTACCCGCGTCGATACGTATATCGAGGCGACTACTTAACACACAGTCTCGCACGTCAAATGTACTATAATACCACACGTTACGATGTCGTTTAATCTATTTTAACGTATACACCATAATTTAGACAAATCGGCATACAAAAATAACCATTTACCTAGCTCCAGTTGCGCATAAGCCTAAATGCACACAAGCGTCTGAGCTGTCAGCCACGTCTGCAAACACGTCATAAATAAAGGCGAATTAAATTCAGGTCGTTACATATCTTCATTCAAATTATCAGGAATCTTATTATTTTCATCCTTATCAATTAATTCAGAATTTTGTAAATATTTTTCACTCGCTTCAACGCAGGCTAACTACCATATGTATAACCTTTCAAGAAAAGGTGTATATTTAATTGTTCAACCATCCATTCCCTAGTAGGAATTACATTAGCCATCATTTCTTCTTTTTCTTCTTGAATAGTTTTATGTGTTTTCTTTTTATTTCCTTGTTTAAGTATATTTCCAGTTATAGGTGCGTCTTTCTCATCACTGAATAAAACATTAACTTGTTCTTGATTAGTAGGAGTAGTAGTAGATTGAGTAGGTGATTTAGCTTGATTACTCTATTAAGTACTTAACCTATTTATTTGTAAAGTTATTTTAATTAACTAATTTTTTAGTTCATTAAAAGTAGTATCAGTCTTATAATGATTTTGAGAAATCTATATAAATTTTTGTTGACTTTGGTTCATAAAATTATGCAAAATCTGCTCTAAATTTGGATTCATAGATTGAGCATTTTGTTGAGGTTACTTATTAGATTCAGATTGTATCTAAGCTCTTGGTCTACAAAAACTATAATTTTGATTTCGAAGACCATAACTATGATTTGGGTAATGTCTTCCAGGGTAATAAGTATTGTTATTATATTGATTTCTTAGAGGACCAGTAAATTGGTTCATCATTGCATTGACCTTTTTAGTATTCTCTTCATGTAGAGTAAGACACCCATTCGTTGGATGCGTAACCTCATTACTGAATCCATAAGCTTTAACTTGATTAGATCTATTTTTAGTTAACAACTTAACCATATTAGATAATTCATCGATTTTATCATTAGACGTATTATTTCTTCTATTATCAATTTCATTATGTTTCTTTCTTAAGGATTCAATTTTTTCACCATTTTGCTTCGATTGTTTAGCGATTTTATTAAAGTAGCGGCTAAAAGGACACCAATTTTTGCTAAACGGACCCCAATTTTTTAAAAAAAGTAAATCCATGTGTGAAATGACCCAAATGCCCCTGCATGTAAATGGGTTTTTGCTTACCCATACACTGCTCACACCCACTCACCCATACCCCGGTCACCCCTCTCTCGAATAGTGCTCTCGCTTTCGACCCAAATCCGACAGAATCAGAGCAAAACCATATCGATTTGACACAACGGTGTACTCCTTACTTATTTTTCATGTCGATTTCGGGGTTTGTTAGGTTTTTTTCTTGCATTTTTGTGAGTTGGTAGTAGTGTTTATGGTTTTGTGGTTGGGTTTAGGGCTTTTAATTTAGAGCTTAAATCTCACATTTTTGGCACAAAATATCAATGGAATTGAGAGCATCTAGCAATTCCAAGCAAAACCCACTTTCGTTGGGAGTCGGCCGAGACCTTTAAAGATGTCTCGGTGTAAGACGATCGAGACCTCTAAAGAGGACTCGTTCACGTGTAGCTGAAACTCATGAGTGACACTTCTTCAGTTCTAAAGCATGGGGTAAGCAAGGGTACTTCCGGAATTTATGAAAATAAAGGTGGGCTATGTTTAGCAAAATCGAGGTATGATTGAGTAATGGGGTCTATTTAGCAAAAATCGGGGTCCTTTTAGCCGATGCCTTTATTAATTGTTTCCTTTACTAAAGTAGGTGTTGTTTCAAATAGAGATCTACCACATACTGTGTCTAATAACCTTTGTTCATAGTGATTAAGTCCTTCATAAAAAACTTCGAACAAAGCTCTTTGAGTATATAAATGTTTTGGGCAAGTAGAAATTAATATTTAGAATCTATCGCAGAATTCATTAAAATTTTCATCATCTTTGCAACTGTTGTACACATGTCATTCGTGCCAAATATAACTCATACTCGAGTTTCCAATCTCACAAGGGTGTAGTAGTGGTAAATATGGGGTCGAATCACTAGGACTTAGGTTTTACTCTGAGTTAACTAAAAATGTAAATTTTTAGGGTTTTTATAGATTATTAAGAAAATAATTAATTAACTAATTAAAACTACTTAGAAAATAAAGTTTGCATGAATAAAATCGATATGAGAAAATACCTAGGTCTACGGTACCATAAATCCAAATTAAAGTTCAATAACATGTCATGGTATTCAATCTTTCCAAAAAATTATTAATTCAATTCCTCCTATATTAGCTATTGGAAATCGACATCCGCAAGAAATCCCTAATTCCCTTATTCACGATAGCCAGGACGTCCACCACTAACTACTTTTCTAATTAATGCACAACCCTAGACATCCACTAATAAGGTTTAATGCATTAATCATGCCTACTTCCGATTTAACCTAGATTTATCTTTAACACACTTAAGAACTGAGAGGTATTAACGGCAAACGAGTGACTGATTGTCATTTATATCAGTCTAATCGTACAATTATGGATACAATTGTCCCAATTAACTATAGGTCTTCCACCTAAAATTATGTAATGGCCATATACATACCCAAAGTTTGCACCATAATCATGAAATCAAGAACAAATAAAATATAAGGAATTAAAATAATTTAAATTATAAATAAATAGAACTCAAATGACATCACTATAAACCATGAATCTGGACTTGCTTCACCTCCGACCTAGGCCAAGATTGCTTAGTCGAACATCGTCTTGAAGAACTCTATGAAACAATTAAAATAAAAGAGATTGATTGGTAGAGAGAGAAGAAGATATTACACTAAACCCTAAATTCAATATGAATAAAATGCTTAATTTTGTGGCGAGTATGTTTTGGGGTCCCTGGATGAGTGTCAAGCTCCGATTGGCAGTTTTTCTAGTATGGCTGACGTGGTAGAAGCTCATTGGAAGAGGGTGTTAATGAAAATGTGGCTGGACCAATGGCTTGATAACAAGTAGCGGACAGGAGATGGCAAGAACAGCTCCAAAGACTCGCGCGAATTAGTGCGAGCCTGTGCCGACATCCATCCCGAGGCAAATCCACGTCTACTTTGAATGAAGAGAAGGCATCCGTGACTCAGCGAAGATATCGGAGTGTGTGTATGCCGCAACTCAAGGACGATCAAGGGCTCTATATTAAGGAGAAAACAATTTGAAATAGTCGAAATAGTTGGAGTTAGTGCACCTCGTATCTCGAGAAATATCAAAGGCTTTGTTTCTCCTCTGTTACAATTCTATAGTGCGAATCCCAAGGTGAGTTAAACCGTTGCTGGAGCACTGTGTGAAAACTTTGTTTCTATTGTTCATCACACGGTGTTGCTCCCTCTCTTTATCATTTTATAGTGCGTGTCTCGAGGCATATCTACTGGTTACTGTTCACACTGCAAGAATCACTTAGTCGTTTTTGAGATTTTCATTAACTAATGCACTACCATACTTCTTCTAAACCACCATACGAGGGCTAATCCAGGATTTTTTATAGCCCTGGGCTATAAATATTTTTGGTTCCCGCATTCAAGGTAACACGGAAACAAAATACCGCGTCCTTTGAAGGAGAATACTCCAACCATTGAAATTCTCCAAACCATTTTGGTTGAAAGCGACGATATTGATTTCCGAATAGAGTTCGGTGGGTATTCGGCAACCTAGGTTGATAAGGGCCCATCTTTATATATGCTCGTCTAATCTCATCTCTCACATTGAAGGAATATTGCCGTATTGAGTACGCAAGCCCGGATCTCTTTCAAGAGAATTAGAATCAATATAATCTTCTGGAGTTGGAGATTCTAAAGGTCTCGTTTCCTCACGAGATGAAGCCTCAACAACCGATGGAGAAAGATTGTCAACCTTAGATGCCTCCCACTTGATTTAAAAAAGGAAAAATTTGTCTTCGTTCTTTTGTTACCATGACGCTCCATAGAGTTTAGTCCAAAGCTAGTATGCTATCCTTAAAAGAAAAAATGTCTCCTTAAATATTAAAGTCATGCAAATTTTTTATTCTCCTAATTCAATCAATGTAAATAGTATATAATCAAAGATATAAAAAAACATGTGAAACATAAAAATAATCGCAACGTAATTGAAATCGAAATCAAACGTACAAACGCAAATGAAGAATATCACATCTCAAGAAGAGATTCAAAACATAAACAAAACTAAATAGATCGTTCATTTATCAAAGACAAATCTAGTAATCACCCGCACAAAACGAAAACAAAATCAAAATCATCACAAAAGAACAAGGCCACATCACAAGAAGAGATCTAAAACAGAAACATAACTAAAACAAGCAATGCAGCTGCAATTCCCCTCTCTCATTCTCAACATGCCTAGCTAAAACAAGCAGACCTTTCTTCTTGGTAATTCGAGTACTATTTGACAAATTCCCCCTCGACAAAAACCTCAATGCCTCAAGGACACCTAGTGACCTAGTCTTAACCTCCAATTTCACCGCCTCCCCTTCACTCTCCCTAATCCCTATCTTTCCTACCCTGCCCAGCAAACCGCGACAACGAAGACGAACTCGAACGAAGCCGATTCGGGCATGTAGGCTTACCAGTCCAGAATTTTGTACAAACAAAATCAAAATCAACAACACGATCGAAGAAACCGAACGAAGAGATTGAAGAGATGGCGGCCGGCAGCGATCAATCAACAACAAAAACTGAAGAGATAGAATCATAAAAAGATGAACTCACCTTGATCGATTGGAAACCCTAGGAGAGCTAAACAGAGAACCAAAGAGATTTGCTTGAGGAGGCGAGGAGCGAGGTTTAGATTGACAAAAACTGAAGAACAATCGAGATTGGGGAGCCCCTGGTCGCACCTTGCAATTGTGGCTGTTTAGTGGGCTTAAAAGCCTTCAGCACTAATTTTTTTTTTTTTTTTTTTTTTTTTTTTTTGGGCTTTTCCTGGGCCTTGCCCTGGGCTACAGCCCAGGGCAAGGCCCACTGGGTACGCCCCTGACCATACTATCAACACAGACCAATGTGGGTCCCACTAAATGGTCTTGAACCGTATGTAAGCCCCTTTTTAATGTCAAACACCAAGAACACTTCAAAAGACCTCGAATTATCTCTATTTCACCAAATTGCCACTGAAAAACTGAAAAATATATATAAAAAGAGAATTTATTAATAATAATAGACATTAAGATCTTAAGACACATAAAATAAACACCTAAAATATATTAATATTACCGACTTATAAACTGTATTTGCTTTCTATAAGAATTAATTTTTGTAACATGCATGTATTTATCTAGGAAAGCTTATAACCTTTGAATCCATGTAGTTATTGAATCTTTGAGGAGATTGAACAACCAATCTTATGCTTGATCTTTCAATGCAAAAAGGAAAAGCTTTAAGTTTAACTTGTTCTAGGGTACCTTCTTTCAGTTTTATCTCGTTAACTTTATGTTGATACTCCGTTATGAATTTCTGTGGGTCTTCATTGTCTTTACTATATAACTTAAGGCACTAATAAATCAAGATCTAAGTTCAAATTTAGGAAATCCCATAGCTAAATCTTAGTCATTTTCCATCCTATTAGCTAAACTTTCACTAAGTTACTATTGTCTTAAACTTCGATAAAAAGTTATATCTATTTGAGGATCAAACGAATGTAAAGATCTTGTAGGATTTGAGCGACGAAGTGTGTAGACTATACAACGTCTATAATCATAAGAAATTATTTAAAAATCCTCGACAACTACGCCAAAAATTGACATGTGTTGAGTATGTACAATAGTTTCCCGTATTTTTCTATTATTTGTAGTAGTGGTAAATGAGATATCGTCTCCACAGGGATTTTGGAAACTTCTACGGAAAGTATTATTTTTCGTTTTGTTTTTCTTAATTTAGTTAACCTAATTAAATAGGAATTGAAATATTAAATAACTAAAAACTATAACTACTGACTTAACTAATCAAACTAACTAAACTAATTCAAACAATTCAATGCAAACTTAATTAAACAAAATTCAAATTCAATATAATATAAATATCTAAACAAATATCTAAACAAACATCTAAACAAACCCCTGCTAAACAATGTAATATACTTTGATTGCATTAAAAAACTAGAACATAACATCACCTCATAACCTAGTTATAATCATATCACACACAATCTTGGAATCATTAAATCTTAATTCATAACAGGTTGATAGCCTTCAGCAAAGCATCGATTTTCTTATATTCAACGGAAAATAAGTCATATCTTTATCATTGTAAATCTACCTAATGAATAAAACAAAATAAAAAAAAATTACAATTGCATTAACACTCAATGAAAATCATGTCTTATCTAAATCAAATATTAATTAGAATATGCAATTCAATAAATAACTTAGAACACAATCACCTAAAATATTCACTCGAGTAACATGGACTTATATATTAATCTTAGTTACTACTTCTACAATTGTTGTCAATAATCATATTCATAGAATCTAAATCAAAATATCATAATACATATTTTCAGCTATGCGTACAATATCAATCCTCATTATTTGTAGCACGCAAAAAACCTTATTAAAACCGTGATTGTGGTGTATGATTAGATTTAAAGCATTAAGTACATGATTTCTTAATTATAATTATATAGCAATCCAAATTATAAAGATATCTAGAGTTTGTTTATATTAATAAACTACTCACTCATGCTGGAAATAACTAACACAATAATATAATTGAAGGACATAATTAAATAAATACATCTTATTGAAATAAACAAAGCTCCAATGTTGCTTCAAACATAAACCCAATAAAAACTAACTTATAGCTAATAAAGGGCTAAGAAAAAGTTTTCCAGAGTCATAATTTCGAAGCCTAATGGTATTGTTTATATTTTCCCAAGTACACAAATTATAGATAAACTCAAATTTTTTTTTCATATCTAAATTGTAATCGACCTCAGCTATTTTTCATCGATTCTTAATTTGTCCACAACTCGCCGAGTTAATCACTTGAAATTGGTCTTTGTGCTCCACTGATTCATTTGGGGACTCCTAATGTAAACTCTAATTCGCTGATGATTCATTGGCTCTTCTGTGTTGTTGATTTTGACAGTAATTCCTTTATGATTTTGTATCGCTAGCTAATCGTTGACTTTGATCTCTACTTGACTATTTTGCTCTTCTTCCTCTATTTCTTTCATTTCTTCATTTTTCCTAGTTTAATCTTGAAATTACAAAAGTAAGAGAATACGTAGTGAATATTAAAATTTATATCTAAAATCAACCTAAATTACACTATAAAATATGTCTAATTATTGACTTGTCAATTAAGCACATAATCATCTCATCATAACTACATAGCAAAACGGATCTAAATCACGTTCGGACTTTGTTTAAATCAACTAACTACTCGCTTATAATCATAAATTATATCGAAATCATATAAACAAAAGACGTAGATGAATACCGCTGGAATAAATACTTTAAATCTTTAAATCTTCTCCAAAAGTAATAATAAATAAAGCAATAAACTAAAACAATAAATAATGGCTTCTTGATCAATGAAATATTGATTTAAGTACTCACGGACAACTGATTATGTAGCCTTAGGGTCGTATTTATAGTATTCTAGGTAGTAAACATCCCAAACTAACTCGAACTATTTGTTCTTATCTAAAATCCTCGAAATCTATTTTATCGATTCCTTAATGACTCATGTTTAAGTGGAGTAGCTAGGAGAATCCTCGAAATTGTTGTCTCAATGCTCCACCGATCTGAATGGCGATTTTGGGTACATAGGAATCGGTCGAGAAACACTGGAGTTGAAATCAATTTTTTTCCTTCATTGGTTGATGATACTTTGCATACTCTTTCCACTTGGTCAATTCCTTTATAATGTTCCTATTTTACTCCATTTCTTCATATATTCCATTTATTACCTTAAAGGACAAAAAAAAAAGAAAACCCCGTATAATATAGTCTTTTATATCTAAAATCATCCTAAAATGTATTATAAAACATGTTTAATTATTGAATTGTCAAATACCCTAAAACTCAGTTGTTCCGAGCATTCCGAGCAAAGGAATACTCTTAATTATTCTTTCCTTTCTTCCCACGTTTTTATTTCATAGTTATATATTCTTATTCTTAAACATATATTATCTTTAAATCGAAACATATTACCCTATTAAAAAATAAGAATAACGATATAATAGAAAGATTTAAAGAAAAAGCCTTTAACTTGACAACTCAACCTCCAATTGTGCAATACACCGTAGAAGTCAAAGTTAACCTAATCACCAAGGTCAAAGAAATACATAGATTTTCTCGATCTCCTCTAACAAGCATTAAGCTTACAGTAAAAAATATAGAATCTCAAGATACAAAAATCACTAAATCAATCATTTTTCAAACGATATCAAAACATCACCACAATGAAAGTCGATAGGAACTTTTATTCACCAATAATCATCATTTCATACCTATTTGTTGGAATAAAAATATATACGTTACTTAACTTAGCTATAAGCACTCGAGCTAAAAATCTTTTATTTGAAGAGTTTTTCATGAATTTCCTTCCATTTTCTCTATATTTTTCTTTCGTTCTTCTTCTATTATATATATTGTATTCCTATAGTTCATTGCTCCATTTCCTTAAAGATCCGTTATTCTTTTTATATGACTTTTTCCTCACATTTTTCCCACCACTAGATTTCATTCTCTATTTCCTTTGAAATATGTGGGTCTCTCTACATTTTCTATGAAAAACTCTTGTTAGCTTTTCTCACTTTCACTATAGTCAAAGAAGCATTCTTTCCAACTAAGTAAAGATTATTGGCTATTGTCCTATTTTTCTCCTCAATTGTGGCATAAACTCTTTTCATTAGCACTTGAGCTAAATCTTTTATTTGAAGATTTTTTCATGAACTTTCTTTCATTTTCTCTATATCTCTCTTTCTTTATTCTTCAATTATATATATACATTTATATAATACTTGATAAATAACTTTTATATAATAAGATTCATAAAAATTTGTCTTGTTTATCTTTCATTATCTTTTCGATCTGCTACCCATTATAATCTCTAACACAAAGCAATCAATCCCCTCTAAACTCCTCTAGTGTATACACAATCTAAGTTAAGTCAAAATAGGGTATCACAATTCCTTTTCATCATAAAATTTCTATTATCATGGGTAATAATAATATATCACTTCCATTTTTTATATTTTATTCAAATTTCATATTCCTAGCTAAATAAAGTAAAATGAAATGGAGAAATATTACATTTATTATGGAAAATTTTAAAAAAATTAACAATGTTCAACTAGATTCTACCTCTTGCTTCTTCCATACTTCTCATCTTCATATTTCAGTTCACGTAATACCCCTAAAATCATTCCAAACCTTGTCCTAAAGGTTCAAAAATTAATTCAGGTTTCCAAAAAATATAAAAATACCTCGTAAAGCATAAATGAATAAATTAAATAATTAACTAACTAACATAAAAATGAATTTCATAAGTAAAGAAAACATAATTAATTGATAAATTCCAAACATCATTGAATATAAATTCAACACATTAAACCATTGTATAAAATTTGAACACACCAAAGCAATAGTATCATAGTAGCACATACCACATTATTCATATCAAAATATGACAAACATAGACCTCTCACAATAACACTCAGAGAAAAATCTTTCATAGTGGAAAATAAAATATAAGAACCGACATCAAGTTGTTGCACTATCACCACTATCCCCTTAGTCTGGTTGCTGAAATTGGAAGCTCCTTGTAGGATTATACAACTTGTAGTCCACTCATGCCACTAGGTTGTCTTCTAAAAAGACTCCCTGGTTGGACATTCTTAGTTGGGTTGATGGAATATGACTATTAGCTCCCATACTTTGCATCATCCTGGTCATGCGTCGCTCGAACCCATATATGCACCTAGCAATCTTGCGTTGATTCTTGAACATGAACTCTTAAGGCCTCAAAGTTCTCATCTAATTCCGCATGATCAACCCCATTATGGACGTCCCTTTCTCATCTGCATACATACTAGTGAAGTCTTTTGCAGATGGCTTTAGGCTTTGCTTTGTTTGCTTATTATACGCGACATTCTGCATTTCATCCTTCATTTGTCATGGTGGTCATGGCATTCCTAATCAAATCATATATTAACATCAATATAGCTGATCCCTTGGACTGCGTGGTATAAAAGAGTCGCCCTAAAGTTCACTATATCATAGTGTTCTAAACTAGGTTGTAGGCTCGCGTTTAAGAAAAAGCTCCAAGCTTTGGTGGTTTTCCTAAATTATTTTGCTTTTTATGTGTTTTGGGTACCTGTCTTCGTCAAAAAGGAATCCATCCCCCATAATAGCTTCTAATTCGTTTCTAATGGCCTCTTGGGGAAATCTGTATCTATACGTATACTCAGGTTTTAGGTACTCGTTATTGTCTCATATGTATTTAAGTAAACCACAATATCGATTATTTTTTAAGTGAGTAGTCCACTGGTCTTTGTGCCTATTTGCATAAAACTCTATCACTAGCCATTTCAACCGAGGACCCAGTATCATTATTGACGTAATAGTCCCTAGTTGATCAATCCCCAGTTTTGCTCCCTTATTATGTTTAGGATCCAAGGCCCATACTTAGCTTCATTTTTAACATTAAAACCCCTATGCGGTATGATTTTTCTTTTCTTACTAATGTCGCTCTGCATCCTATTAAGAGCTTTGGCATTGTAAAGGTGTTGGGGTAAAATTCTATTCTAAGTGTCTCCTTAATCCTTTACTCTCCCTCCGACTCATCGGTAAAACTTAAGTACCCTAGATCAATTTTTATTACTATTGGAGCCATATTTATTAGTTGTTTATTTAGTTTTTATTTATTGTTCATTGCTTTTGAAGACGATTTGAATATTCAAAGTATTTAATTAGAGATATGTATTAATTTATGTCTTTTATTTACTTTATTGTAATGTTGATGCAGAGTAATGAATATCAATTTCGTGTGGGTCGGCACGATGAGTTGGCAAGCACACCAAACTCAACAAACTCAAGAACCGTAGATGTGGATTTAGAAAGTTGATTTAAATTAGAACTATATTAGTATTTAATTAAGAATTTGGTTTTAATTAGGAGAAGTTTTATTTAGAAGTATAGTTCAATAGAAAGTTTTAAAGGACTAACTAAAGAATTTTGGGGTTTTGTGGACATGAATTTATGGGAAATGATGTGGTGATCAATACTCATAGCTATGCTGTGAAAATGGTGTTTTTTAGCCAAACTCCTTCATTTGATCCTCCGAAATCGCGAACTTACTATTTTTGGAAAGTTTTAGCTCAGGTATAACTTTCAGTAGGAGTTTCCATTTTTTAAGGTTGTTTGCGGCATTGGGTTTCTTATTTCTTCTAGCTTATGTTTTAGGGCATTTTAAACTTTTACTATTTTTAGCAAATATTTGGGTTTGCTATATAAAGCACATTTTTGCCTGTAATTCGTTGCTTTTGATAAATTAATAAAATTTTGAACTATGGTTAATTTCTTGCCTAGATTGTTTGTTCGTGGTTTTTTTAGCAATTCAATTTGGAAGATCGCCGTTGCGTTAATTGGTATCAGAGCCTTCATCAACCATGACTTATAGATAATCATGACGCCGAAGAAGAACCAGAATTAACAACGAGTTGATGATGTTTATTAACGAGATGACCAAGTCTGAACCGAGCAGTTTTTCACTCAAACTTTTGCTTTGCAGGAACAAATGCATGTGCGACTTAATAAGTTATCTGCAAGCATGGCACATTTATTAAGGATTAATATGATGCATGTCCCAAACTGTCGAAGAGACCCTATTATTTTTGAAGAAACAGAAGGAAACTTATCTTCTAATGGGGAAGGTGAATTTGAAGACAAGGAAAATTATGTCAACTTTGATGAGTCGCTGAAGTTTGACGATGATGACTAAGGCTTCATCGAAGACACGGTGGTAGTCTTTGGAAATGAAAGCTACTAGGGATGCAAGCGAGGCAGGGAATCGTTACGAGGAACGAGGATTCCCCGCAACGGGGATGTGGATGTGGACCTTAAATGGGATAAAAGTGGGGATGGGGATAAATCTCATACCTTTGCGGGTTTGGGTACAGGGATGGGGAAAAAATAAATTCGCGGGGATCCCCGCTGAGAATCCCCATTAGTAATATTCGTGGGGATCCTCGTAGGTATCCTCACTTAGGGATGCACACGGATTGGATCTAATCCAATTACGGTTAGTTCATAATCTGGTCCAATTATTATGGATTGAGAAATCGCAATCCTATCTGGTCCATTTATTTTTCTAATCTGACTTTATCCAATTTACTAAATGCGGACCGAACTAGATCAAGTTATGCGGATTGACAATTATAAAATTAATTTTTATAAAACTATAAGATTAATATTTTTAATTTAAACTTAAGCAAATTCCCATAAGTAACAAAAAAATTTATGATTGTCAAAGCATCTCTAGTGAGATGGATAAGGTATCACTTGTCAAAAGGCAATTTAAGGAGGTTATAGGTTCGACTCTTATTAATGTTTAAAAAAATGAAATTTATGATTAGTAACAAAAAATGTTGAATATTAATCTTAATTAAAATATATTAGTTTCAACATTTTTATATTTAATTGACTAGATAGCATAAAATGTATACTTGAATATAAGAAGAATTAATTTAAGTTGCGAGAATTTATATTTTCAAGTGCATATCAATAAATAGTATATGAGTTAGAGACATAAGAATGCTAACACCATCTAAATATAGTTCAATAATTTAAAAGTATATATGTATGTATAATGTAAGGTATATAAAGATTAATTGAACCAGATTGCGGATTGGGCTCTTGGATTAAGGTGTGCAATCCGCAATCTAATCCAATTCATGTGGATTGCAACTTTTGCAATCCAACCCAATTTAACAAACTAAAATTATGAACCAATTAAAACTAAACGGATTGGATCGAATTGGATCTGCGGATTCACGGATTTCATGAAAGCCTCTATCCCATTGAGGATACCCGTGGGAATTAGTCATGGGGATCTCCGCGGGTATCTCCATTGTAGATCCCATGAGGATCCCCATGGAGATCCCTGTATATATTAAATACATCTATATATATTGTACATATTAATTATATATAATATTACAAAGCTTTCACCCAAAACACTAGTGATAAACAAACTTTAATGTGATATATAATTTAAACTTGTTTAGTTAATTATATATATTGTTTTGAATTGTTTCTAACTATATTATATGTTATACTTTATTTGGTTAGAATTTTCAACAATTGTGATCATATATATGAGGATGAAAGTTTATCCCCGCATTGGGATGGGTATGAGGATGAGGAGATGAATCTTTAAGTGGAGGTGGGGATGGAGATGGGGTCCCCATCCCCTACCCTCCCAATTTGCATCCCTAAAGGCTATGTTGTTTCGGTTATTTCAATGTCTATAGATTTTCAAGTGCAAGCGGTGGTTGATGATGCGACCGTCAATCAATGTTTCGTTGAAGTTGTTGCAAGAAGAGAAGTCAAATTCACAAAACATTTTTGTTCGTTAATTGAGATCGCGGGCAATGTCAACTTCAATGAAGTTTCTTAAGACTTTCTCGATCACATTGATTTGGTGGGTCTTGAAAGTGTGACTGACAAGTTTGTCTTATTTTCTATTGTCTCGCCATTCAAGTTTAGTTTCGAATAGAAGCTTAGTCCGGATCAAAAATCACGAGAAGGTACAAAAATTCGAGGGCGATTTTTTGTTAACGACGAGAGAAATGAAGATCAATTTCGTGTGAGTCATCATGATGAGTTGATATGCACACCAAACTCAACAAACTTAAGAAACGTAGATGTGGATTTAGAAATTTGAGTTTAATTAGAGCTATATGAGTATTTAATTAAGAAGCTGGTTTTAATTAGGAGATGTTTTATTTAGAAGTATAGTTAAATAGAAAGTCTTAGAAGGACCGACTAAAGAATTTTGGGGTTTGAAGGACATGAATTTATTGGAAACGATGTAGTGATTAATACTCAAAGCTATGCTATGAAAATGACATTTTTTTTGGCCAAATTCCTTCATTTAGTTCTCAAAAATCGTGAATTTACTATCTTTGAAAAGTTTTAGTTCGGTTATAAATTTTAGTAGGAGTTTTTGTTTATGAGGTTGTTTGTGGTGTTAGGTTTCTTATTTCGTCTAGTTTATGTTGTAGGGCATTTTAGACTTTTACTACTTTTGGCAAAAATTAGGGATTGTTATATAAAGCACCCTTTTAGCTGTAATTCATTGCTTTTGATAAATTAATAAAATTTCGAACTTTGGTTAATTTCTTGCCCTAGATTGTTTGTTCGTGGTTTTTTTTAGCAATTCAATTTGGAAGATCCTCGCTGCGTTAGATATTTATTATGAATAAGAGTGAGTAGTTTATTAATCTAAACAAAGTTTGAATATGAACTTGACTCATTTTGTGATGTAGTCATAATAAAGATTGATTTGTAATTAATGTTTTAAACTAATCGTATTCTTCCATTCACTGATTTAATATATAATTATTTACAGATTATAATCATGAAGCTTTGTATTGCATGCATAGTCTTATGCATGCAATCCATGATCAATACATGAGGAAAACAACGAATGAGCTGCACTGAGTTGCGGTGGGCAAAGAAAAGATCTCTCACGCTATACGTGTCGGCCCAATCAGCATGTTGCTCAATGTAATTGTCTCGTCCAACTGCTTCAATAAAAGCTGCATTTTGCTCTTGCCGTCGGCTTCAATCTTTTTCAACATATGATAAGTCAGTCTTTATAAGTTTTTAGTAGTTTATTTTAATGTATTTAATATAGAAAGTCCCTAAAATATATATTTAATTATATTTATATGTCATTTTTAGGTGAAACAAAGCGCGCGGTTGAATTCATAGCAAAAAAAATACTCAAAATGGAATATTTACATGCATTGATCGGATGCCGGACTATTTGCCTCGAGTTACATGCTGCGCAGCGGGTAGAATAGGAGACAGCAGCATTAGGCCGCCACATGTCACTTTGCCATTAGATAAGCACGTCATTTCCAGCGTTTTCCACCAACCACCGCTCGCCATGTGGCGGGCTTTCTATGCACCACAGCGTCATCCACCAGTTCTCCTCCAATAGGAAGCCAACACGTGGCGTCTCACCATCACCAAGTCACAAATCATTTTTTCTCCTCGCACATCTGCGATTTGATTTCCTTGGGATGCGTGTAGCACCAGCTCCCAGATCTTCAATGAATTCACGTGAATTCTTCACCGCCTCCTTGGCCGCCACGTGTCGCGCTCTCAACCACCCGGGACGTTACCAGCAGCATATCCTGCCAATCAGAAGCCGCCACGTCAGCGCACGGCACCAAACGACCAATCAAGCGTGGACACGTGGACGGAACGTGTTTTTGAGCCCAAAAACATTCATACAATGCTCCTCGGCGCACGAGTCACCTCCCCAACCACCAAAATTAGTTTCTCTCACCTCTCATGACCAATTTTTAGTAGTTTTATAAATTAGGAACCTAGGGTATTATTAGAGAACATCGACTTTTATATTTTTAGCATACTTTCTTTGACGGCCACCTTCGGCTAATCAACTTTTTGCCTAGGTCGGAGGGAAACAAGTCGGGATTATGGATTCATGACATATTATGTGAGATCTTTTATTTTATTATTTAACTTAGTTTAAATTCTCCTATTTCATTGTTATTTATTTTAAGGTTCATAGTTTAGATCTAGGGTATGTATACGTTCAGTGCATGCTTTTAGATGGACAACCTATAGTTATTTGGACCATTAGTATCCATGTAACTGTGCTTTTGGACCAATAAAGTGAAAAACATTCACCCGTTTGCCGTAAAACCCTTTCGGTTCTTGAGTGTACAACAATTGAATCTAGGTTAAATCGGAAGCGGATGCGATCCGGTTATTTAGGATTAGTGTTCCCACAGATCCATAATATTACAATTAGTGTGTTAAACCTGATTGGCGGATGTCTAGGGTTGTCCATTAACTAGGGAAGTAGTTAGTGGCGGACGTCCTGGCTACCGAGATTATGGGAATAAGGAATTTTTGGTGGATGTCGATTTTCTATAGCTAATCTAAGAGAAATTAAATTAATGACTCTTTGGGAAAGATTGAAGACCATGATTGCTATTGAATCCTGATTCTGATTTGTGGAACTGTAGACCTAGGTGTTACTTAGGTGTTTTCTTGAAACTATTTGAAAGTTATTTTTATTATTTTATTTAGTTAGTTTAGTTACTTTAGTTAATTAATTTATTTCAAAACCCCTGATTTTCCTTTTCGTTGTTTTTTGACCTAAGAAAGACTATCAATCTCTATGGGATTGACCATTTGCCATTATTCTACAAAATAGTTTGTTTAGGAATTTTTATTTTATTGACGCGTTCGCGCGCGTCAATTTTTGGCGCCGTTGCCGGGGATTGGTTTTATTTCTTTGGTATTTTTATTTATTATTATTATTATTACTTATTTTTCTTCATTTATTTATTTTAATAAATTGGTGCACCCCGAGAGTTTTGTTAGGTTTGACTATGGATTATTATTTTTTTTAGCATAATGTGAGCATTTTTTTAGGAATTAACATGTTTATAGGATTTTAGGTATTTTGAGACTTGGTTTGGTCACATCCAACTTAAGTCGCCGCATTAGTGGCGAGTTTTTGAGTAGACCCAAAACCCTAAACTTCATTCCATCATCTTGTTGATTTCACCCTTAGTTGAAAGAATTCGGGTTCGCAAGACTTGATTAGAATCTTTTGAGTTAACTCCTATGTTTACTAGTTCATGATTTTGTTATGATTGTTCTTTTATAGTTTTCTTGGTCACCTAGATATGAGAGATTTTGTGTGTTCACTGATTTTTAGAGATTTTTTGCCATGCATGCATTTGTATCATCTTCTTATCCATGTTCTTCTTCACCGCTATCTTTTTCTTTTTGTTATATGGATGCCTTGACTTGTTTTGAACCTTGAGGACAAGGTTCTGAATAAGTTTGTGGGTATTTTAGGGATTGTGGATTGAGTTTGGATGGATTCTTTGCAAAAGATTGCAAGTGAGATCGTTTATTTTTTTAATTTTATGCGATTATATGCGGTTGTCGGATGGTAATGGTGGTGTTTTATATCATTTCTTTCATTTCTTCAATTTCTTGTCCCTTCATGTTTCTCTCTCATTTCAATTTCTTTCATTTCTTTCATTTCTTGTCCCTTCATATTTCTTTCTCATTTCATTAGGATATGATACACTTTTATGCATGTATTTAGTATAGTTTTTATTTTTTATTTTTTTTAGTTATATAGAGTCACCCGAGACTTTGTTCATGTCTTTGGTTGTGGATGAGTACATTACAGTTGTCTTTTTGACTTGAAACTTAGGAAAAATTAAGAGAAACACTCAATCGAGTTCGTAGCTCTGCATTTTTATGTATTCATGATCATGGACTTAGTATGATGGTTAAACTTTGTGCTAGATAACGAAAATGAGTAGACGGTCAAACTTGTGCAAGTGGTACTATTTTAACTCATACTGGGGGATTTGCTTGATTATAGTGAAAGTGAGAAGTACTAACAGGAGTTTTTTCTTAATATAAAGAGTCCCACAGGTTTCCACAGGAAATGGAGCAGGGAAACTTGTAGTGGGAAAAAGTGAAAAAATCGATCCATAGGAAATGGAGCAGGGATCGTATTATTTAAAAAAGAATTTGGAGAAAAAAATGAGAAAAAAGATAAAGAATATAAAAAATTTAAATAAAGGCAGAAGTTGTGAAACTCCTCAAATGAAAGATTTAGCTCGAGTGTTTTCACTAAATTAGGTGAGATTTTTAAACTTGCGTGTTTTAATGTATAGACCAAGAAAACTTATAAATAGTTGATGACATTTGTTTTGACCGAGTCTTTGTCTTAAAAGTGGGATCTTAATTGTGTTTGAGTTGCGGTCTTGACATATCATAACTAAAATTTCTTAAGTTGCTTGTTAACTTGGTGACTATGTAAACCAAAAGAACTCCATGAATTTTGAGTCGAGTATAGTATTAATTAGGTCAGTGCATATTTATATTAGGAGTCTAGTTTAGTTTGTGTTGTCAACTACACCATTGCTCGAGACGTGCAAAGTCTTAAGTTTGGGGGTATTTGATAAGTCAGTATTTATAAGTTTTTAGTAGTTTATTTTAATGTATTTAATATAGAAAGTCTCTAAAATATATATATTTAATTAGATTTATTGGTCATTTTCAGGTGAAACGGAGTGCGTGGTTGAATTCGTTGCGAGAAAATACTCAAAATGGAATATTTACATACATTGATCGGACGTCGGACTATTTGCCTCGAGTACCGTGCAGCGCAGTAGAATAAGAGACAGCAGCACTTGGCCGCCCCATGTCACTTTGCCATTGGATAAGCACGTCATTTCAAGCATTTTCCACCAACCACCGCTGGCCACGTGGCAGGCTTTCTATGCACCACAGCGTCATCCACCAGTTCTCCTCTAATAGGAACCCGACACGTGGCATATCACCATCACCACATCACAAATCATTTCTTCTCCTCCCACATCTGCTCTTTGATTTCCTCAGGATGCGTGCACCACCAGCTCCCAGATCTTCGATGAGTTCACGCGAATTCTTCACCGCCTCCTTGCCTGCCACGTGTCGTGCTCTCAACCACCAGGGACGTCGCAAGCAGTAAATCCAACCAATCAAAAGCTGCCACGTCAGTGCAATGCAGCAAACGACCAATCAGGCTTGGACACGTGGACGGAACGTGTTTTTCAGCCCAAAAACATCCATACGATGCTCATCGGCGCACGAGTCACCTCCTCAACCCCCAAAATTAGTTTCTCTCACATCGCGACCAATTTTTAGTAGTTTTATATATTAGGAACCTAGGGTATTATTACAGAACATCGACTTTTATATTTTTAACATACCTTCTTTGACGACCATCTTCGGCTTATCAACTTTTTTTCTAGGTCGGAGGGGAAACAAGTCGGGATTATGGATTCATAACATATTATATGAGATCTTTATTTTATTATTTAATTTAGTTTAAATTCTCATATTTTATTGTTGTTGATTTTAAGGTTTATGGTTTAGATCTACGGTATGTATATGTCACGGCCCAAATCTCTAACCCCGTTTTAATTCCTTAATCAGGATCACCGACCCTTGACGTGGGACCTACAGTGTGATAGTGCACCGACCGAGGCACGTGGCCGAGGTATATCGTATTTTTGTATTGATGTGTGCCTAGTGTTATGTATTGTGTAGACTTACTAAGTCGGTTTGTACAGTTGTAGGCGTCAAGATGAGAGCGGGGACACCCCTCGAGTAGCGTACGAGCCACAGAGCTGGGTAGTTAGCAATTTGGTAAGTCTTATTTAATACTAATATGAAATAAGGAATTACTTATAAGCCTATAGTTGTGTTTGTTAATGTAAATCAAATTAAAGGCCTATAGTTGAGTAAAAATGGAATAGGTATTGGGTGGCTAATGACGCGGCGGTACGCGGATATCACAGTTCGGACGCGAAACCGGGCGTCGAAACACCCGAAAACACAGGTGAGTGTCGTAGTTGTGTCACAGTTAGGTGTCACAAACCCCATCACACTTGTCCCAACTTAAGTAACACTTGTCAAAACCCATACCACGTGGCCACCACCCCACCTACCCACTTACACCACACACACACAAACACACTCACGCACACAGTGTGACACAGAGACACAGGGAGGCCGAGAGCGAGGAAGAAGAAGATGAAAGGAGGAGGAGAAGCAGGGACGCGCCGGGAAGGAAAGGAGACGTCAAAAGCGTAGTGAGTCCTCGTTGTGGTTGTGGTTTCCGGTGGTTGGCGGTGGGGTGGCCGAGAGTGGGGTTCGGCCATGGAGGCCGAACCCCATGGTCGAACTGTGCCGAGGTGGTATTCCACAGGGGTTGGGGTAGAGAGCAACCCCAACCCATCACCGAGATTTAAATATAAAAAAAAAATATGTTGCTCCCGATCGAACCGATCGATCGGGAGGAAAAGGTGCACACGCACGCGCGCGTGCACCCTTACGCGCGCGTGTGCACCCACGTGGGCCGAGCTTGGACTGGTCGGGTCCGACCCAAACAAAAAATGAGGGAAAGATTTGGAAAAATTCCGGAAAACAAATTTGGGAAAAATTCCGGAAAACAAATTTGGGAAAAATTGGGAAAAATTATATTTCGATATTTTGACCATTTCATGCCTAAAAATTGCTTTAAAGTGTAGGACTGAAATTGAAACTTAATTTAGTCTTTAGGGGTTGATTTAGGAAGATTGATTTAAAGTTGATTGAAATAATTTGAATACACAATAAACTAAATTGAGCTTAAACCCACTATACTTGAACTAATGAGACACCAAACTCAGAAACCTAGGAAAAGAGTACGAGAGAGCGAATACAAGATTTGGAGTATCGGGAAGCCAGTAAAGCTAGGACTTTACTTTGTTGTTGTGAGTATACCCAATGACAACTTTACTTGGCATTTCATTTCTATTAATTGTTGTCCTTGCATAGTCTTTTTGACTATTTTGCCTTTGTATTCTTATATCATGTGTTCTTTGTGTCTATGCTCACTTGATGAGTCTAGTTTGCATGATATCCATTCATTTGATTTGATTCATTGATTATATCTCATGCTATGTCTATTCTTGTTGTTTTAAATGTGTATTGAATGATAAATAGCATGCTATTAGGCTAGTGAATATCTTATAAATGTTTAAGATGACTTGTATTCCTTATTTTTTTAGGTGTGCAGATGTGCCTATGCCTTGACAAATCCATACTTGGTATTTCTTGAAATTTAAAAGTATTATTTGCATTTAGGTCCCGTACTCGATCGAGGTGTGCGCGACTCACGGGGTTAGAGTCCCTGGGATGTCGGCACATGTTACTTAACACTGTATGACACTCGGGGTTAGAGCCCCTGAGGTGGTCTACACACCGGGGTTAGAGTCCCTGGTAACACTTGGGTTAGAGTCTCTTGTGCTATATGATTATTGAGTCGGAGTGACACGTTTCACTGGCGACCGGACCTAAATCACCACTACTTAGCTTTGTGTCAGTATCACTTGTTTAACTCTGGTATTTACTCGCATATGATTTATTTTCCAGTTTTCCCATTTATATGCTTTTAAATACCATTTCAATATTTGGAAATGCAAATTAAACTTGTCATCGGGGATTACCGTTTTATTCTTGTACTCAGCGTCCTTTTTATGACGGTGGGTGCAGAGCCGTCTACCAGCAGACCGGGCAAGGAGAAGATCGGCAATTATCCCTGAGCCTGCGGCGCGTCACTACATCGATCGTAGGTCTTCTTTTGGTATTTTGATTGTATATGTTATATACGTCTTTCAGATACTATTTGGGGTTGTATATTAGGTTGAGCGTTAGTTCCCCGACTTGACTTAGACTATTTTACTGTAAAAATGCATTTTGAGGACTTTATATATGTGATGTCATTTCTGGTTTTTCACACTTATGATTTTATAAATGGTTTTCCGCATAAGTTACTCATTGCTTCCGCATAATCAATAAGACTTCGCTAATTAATTAATTTAATAAAAAGTAATACACATGAACACGAGAAAAGAGGCGTCGTCTAGGTTGTAAAGGTGACTATTACGTAGTTAAGTCATGCGTGGATATGATTAGGGCTTAATTACGGGATTAGGCGGGCGGTGCCCTAGATTAGGAGAGGGGCCGTCACGTTGGTATCGAGACTAGACCTCCCACCGTATCAGTTGACAATTTTTTTTAGAGGATGTCTGACTAGACGACCGCTCAGGAGCGACAGATCGCCGAGTTCATCTCTTATTTGTCGGCACAGATGACTGCACTGGTTTCGACCGCCTCCATCACCACAACTACTACTACAGCACCCCCGACCACGAGACTCAACACTACAAGAGTTCGACTTGCATCTAGTAGAGAGACGAAGACTCTGGGTAGCGTTGTACGCAGTAGTGGAGATTCAGGGACCCAGACTATAGGAGATACCGATTGTTCAAGACTTCCCAGATATTTTCCCAGAGGATTTACCTGGATTACCGCCATCGCGAGAGCTAAACTTCATCATCGCCTAGTACCGGGTACCAGGCTGATCGCGATATCGCCATACCTCATGGCTCCGAGGGAGTTAGAAGAGTTGAGGACTCAGCTTAGGATCAGGGGTGAGGATAGGTCCAAGACAGCATTCAGCACCAGATACGGACACTACCAGTTCACGGTCATGCCATTCGGGCTAACCAACGCCCCCGCCGTATTCATGGATTTGATGCACCGAGTACTTAGACCATATCTCGACCGCTTCGTGATAGTCTTCATCGACGACATCTTGATATACTCGAGGACACGTGAAGATCACGAGCAGCATCTCAGAGAGACGTTGCAGACATTGAGGGAACACCGACTTTTCGCTAAGCTCAGCAAGTGTGAATTCTGGCTTGCAGAGGTCAAGTTCTTGAGGCACGTTGTTGGAGCAGCAGGGATTGCAGTAGATCCGGCCAAGATTCAGACCATCACGGATTGGCCGACACCGACATCAGTACTGGATATCAGGAGCTTCCTATGGTTAGCAGGATATTACCGTAGATTTATGAAGGATTTCTCGAAGATCGCTTCATCGATGACGAGGCTGATGCAAAAGGATGTTGCTTATGAGTGGACTGAGAAGTGCGAGGCTGCATTTACTCAGTTGAAGAGGTCATTAACTACCGCGCCAGTGTTAGTACTGCCAGAGGCTGGACATGGATTTTTCGGTACACAGATGCTTCGCATACGGGTCTAGGTTGTGTGTTGATGCAGGGCAGCGGTGTCGTGGCATACGCATCGAGACAGTTAAAGATACATGAGAAGAACTACCCCACGCACGATCTAGAGTTGGCAGTGGTTGTATTTGCGCTGAAGACTTGGAGACACCTTCTGTATGGAGAGAGATTCACACTCTTCACTGATCACAAGAGTCTGAAATATCTCTTCACACATAAAGAGCTGAACATGAGACAGCGCAGATGGTTCGAGTTCTTGAAGGACTACGACTTTTCCTTAGAGTATCACCTAGGAAAAGCGAACGTAGTCGCAGATGCGCTGAGTAAGATACCGAGTAGAGATGCTGAGGTGGTCAGATGTCACATGATGCATGAGTATGGATTACTCGAGGCAGCGACGACAGCATGTCAGACATAGATTCCTATCGATACTCAGGTGATGATTTGCGCACAGATGAGACTTCAGACCGTGTCTACACAGCGAGTGTCAGAGGGTCAGAGGACCGACCGATTATACTCGAGATTCAGCGAGTTAGCGCAGAGTGCAGAGTGTACAGTGGGCAGAGACGGTAGATCAGTGTTTGAGATACCGGGCCAGGTTGTGGATACCAGAGGTACCGGAGCTGGTAGATGAGATCCTTCAGGAGTCGCTCCGTTCCAGATTTACCGTACATCCAGGCAGGACTAAGATGTACCATGACATGAGAAGACATTTCTGGAGGCCTGGGATGAAGGCGGACGTGTCTAGATTCATCAGAAATTGTGGTATATGTTAGCAAGTGAAGTCCGAGCATCGCAGACCCGGGGGATTACTACAGCCGCTTCCCATTCCTCGATGGAAGTGGGAAGACATCTCTATGGATTTTGTCAGAGGATTGCCGAGGACCGCGAGGAGACATGATTCAATCTGGGTTATAGTTGACAGACTAACGAAGTCTCCGCTTCATTTCTCGCCAAAGGCATTGCATTACACATTCGATCAGCTGAGCGTACTGTTCGAGAGAGAGATTATCAGGCTGCACGGGGTACCATTAACGATCACGTCAGATCGAGATGCTACGTATACGTCCAGGATGTGGCGGAGTATGCAAGAGCAAGATGCGGTGCGCACCTACTGATTCGATACGGCTTTCCACCCTCGGACCACGGAAGATCGAGAGATTGATTCAGGTCCCCGAGGACATGTTGCGGGCATGCATGTTGGAGTTTGGCGGATCTTGAGCGGAGTACCTACCGTTGTGTGAGTTCGCTTATAACAACAGTTATCAGGCTAGCATTGAGATGGCGCCATTTGAGGCTTTGTATGGCAAGCCGTGTCGCTCGACATCGTGTTGGGCTGAGCCAGAGGACTGGGAGATAGTGGGGCCTGAAATTGTTGTTGACCAAAAGGTCAAACTGATCCGTCAGAGACTCAGAGGAGCACAGGAGAAACAGAAGAGATATGCAGATAAGTATCGCGGTGATCTCGCGTATTCCGAGGGAGCCTTTGTCTATTTAAACTTGCACCGAAGTACATCAGGCCTTTCATGATTAAGAAACTGGTCGGGAAAGTGACATACGAGCTTGAATTGCCTCCACAGATGTCAGGGGTCCATCCAGTGTTCCACATTCCGATGCTTCGACTAGCCGAGTCGAAGCCAGGCGTGCGACCGACAGTTGACTTGAGTCAGATCGACCTGAGCGAGGACATCTCTTACGAGGAACAGCCCATTCAGATCCTAGATCGAAAGGTACAACAGTTGCGGAGCAAGTCCATCCCGAGGGTACTCGTCAAGTGGCAGTTCCACGATGACACGGAACTCACTGGGGAGTGGGAGGACTACATGCGAGATAGATTCCCGTACCTGTTTGAGTCAGGTAAAACCGTAACTTAAACTTAATTTCGAGGACGAAACTTTCATTTTGTTGGGAATATTTGTCACGGCCCAAATCTCTAACCCCGTTTTAATTCCTTAATCAGGATCACCGACCCTTGACGTGGGACCTACACAGTGATAGCTGCACCGACCGAGGCACGTAGCCGAGGTATATCGTATTTTTGTATTGATGTGTGCCTAGTGTTATGTATTGTGTAGACTTACTAAGTCGGTTTGTACAGTTGTAGGCGTCAAGATGAGAGCGGGGACACGCCTCGAGTAGCGTGCGAGCCAAAGAGCCGGTAGTTAGCATTTTGGTAAGTCTTATTTAATACTAATATGAAATAAGGAATTACTTATAAGCTTATAGTTGTGTTTGTTAATGTAAATCAAATTAAAGGCCTATAGTTGAGTAAAAACGGAATAGGTATTGGGTGGCTAATGACGCGGCGGTACGCGGATATCACGGTTCGGACGCGAAACCGGGCGATGAAACACCCGAAAACTTGGGTGAGTGTCATAGTTGGGTCACAGTTAGGTGTCACAAACCCCATCAAACTTGTCCCAACTTAAGTAACACTTGTCAAAACCCATACCACGTGGCCACCACCCTACCTACCTACTTACACCACATACACAAAAACACACCCACGCACACACTGTGACACAGAGACACAGAGAGGCCGAGAGCGAGGAAGAAGAAGATGGGAGGAGGAGGAGAAGCAGGGACGCGCCGGGAAGGAAATGAGACGTCAAAAGCGTAGTGAGTCCTCGTTGTGGTTGTGGTTTCGGGTGGTTGGCGGTGGGGTGGCCGAGAGTGGGGTTCGGCCATGGAGGCCGAACCCCATGGTCGAACTGTGCCGAGGTGGTATTCCACCGGGGTTGGGGTAGAGAGCAACCCCAACCCCTCACCGAGATTTAAATATATAAATAAAAAAAATATGTTGCTCCCGATCGAACCAGTCGATCGGGAGGAAGAAGGTGCACACGCACGCGCGCGTGTGCATCCCCTGCTGGGCCCAGAGCCTGCGGAACTGCCAGCTCTCGGCCCATGTTCGTCTCCGGGCCGGGTCAGGTCCGACCCAAACAGAAAATGAGAAGAAAAATGAGGGAAAGATTTAGAAAAATTCCGGAAAAAAATTGGGAAAAATTGGGAAAAATTATATTTCGATATTTTGACCATTTCATGCCTAAAAATTGCTTTAAAGTGTAGGACTGAAATTGAAACTTAATTTAGTCTTTAGGGGTTGATTTAGGAAGATTGATTTAAAGTTGATTGAAATAATTTGAATACACAATAAACTAAATTGAGCTTAAACCCACTATACTTGAACTAATGAGACACCAAACTCAGAAACCTAGGAAAAGAGTACGAGAGAGCGAATACAAGATTTGGAGTATCGGGAAGCCAGTAAAGCTAGGACTTTACTTTGTTGTTGTGAGTATACCCAATGACAACTTTACTTGGCATTTCATTTCTATTAATTGTTGTCCTTGCATAGTCTTTTTGACTATTTTGCCTTTGTATTCTTATATCATGTGTTCTTTGTGTCTATGCTCACTTGATGAGTCTAGTTTGCATGATATCCATTCATTTGATTTGATTCATTGATTATATCTCATGCTATGTCTATTCTTGTTGTTTTAAATGTGTATTGAATGATAAATAGCATGCTATTAGGCTAGTGAATATCTTATAAATGTTTAAGATGACTTGTATTCCTTATTTTTTTAGGTGTGCAGATGTGCCTATGCCTTGACAAATCCATACTTGGTATTTCTTGAAATTTAAAAGTATTATTTGCATTTAGGTCTCGTACTCGATCGAGGTGTGCGTGACTCACGGGGTTAGAGTCCCTGGGGATGTCGGCACATGTTACTTAACACTGTATGACACTTGGGGTTAGAGTCCCTGAGGTGGTCTACACACCGGGGTTAGAGTCCCTAATAACACTTGGGTTAGAGTCCCTTGTGCTATATGATTATTGAGTCGGAGTGACACGTTTCACTGCCGACCGGACCTAAATCACCACTACTTAGCTTAGTGTCAGTATCACTTGTTTAACTCTGGTATTTACTCGCATATGATTTATTTTCCAGTTTTCCCATTTATATGCTTTTAAATACCATTTCAATATTTGGAAATGCAAATTAAACTTGTCATCGGGGATTACCGTTTTATTCTTGTACTCACCGTCCTTTTTATGACGGTGGGTGCAGAGCCGTCTACCAAATAGCCAAGGCAAGGAGAAGATCGGCAATTATCTTTGAGCCCGCGGCGCGTCACTACATCGATTGTAGGTCTTCTTTTGATATTTTGATTGTATATGTTATATACGATTTTCAGATACTATTTGGGGTTGTATATTAGGTTGAGCGCTAGTTCCCCGACTTGACTTAGACTATTTTACTGTATAAATGTATTTTGAGGACTTTATATATGTGATGTCATTTCCTGGTTTTTCACACTTATGATTTTATAAATGGCTTCCGCATAAGTTACTCATTGCTTCCGCATAATCAATAAGACTTCTGCTAATTAATTAATTTAATAAAAAGTAATACACATGAACACGAGAAAAGATGCGTCTAGGTTGTAAAGGCTGACTAATACGTAGTTAAGTCCTGCGTGGATATGATTAGGGCTTAATTACGGGATTAGGCCGGGCGGTGCCCTAGATTAGGAGAGGGGCCGTCATAGTATACGTCCAGTGCATGCTTTTAGATGAACAACCTATAGTTATTTGGACCATTAGTATCCGTGTAATTGTGCTTTTGGACTAATAAAGTGAAAAACACTCACTCGTTTGCCTTAAAACCCTTTCGGTTCTTGAGTGTACAACAATTGAATCTAGGTTAAATCGGAAGCGGATGCGATCCTGAAGCAGGTGTGATCTGGTTATTTAGGATTAGTGTTCCCACATATCCATATTACTGCAGTTAGTGTGTTAAACCTAATTGGCGGATGTATAGGGTTGTCCATTAACTAGGGAAGTAGTTAGTGGCGGACGTCCTGGCTATTGAGATTAGGGGAATGAGGAATTTCTGGCGGATGTCGATTTTCTATAGCTAATCTAAAAGAAATTAAATTAATTACTTTTTGGGAAAGATTGAAGACCATGATTGCTATTGAATCCTGATTCTGATTTGTGGAACTGTAGACCTAGGTGTTACTTAGGTGTTTTCTTGAAACTATTTGAAAGTTATTTTTATTATTTATTTAGTTAGTTTAGTTAGTTTAGTTAATTAATTTATTTCAAAACCCCCAATTTTCCTTTTTGTTGTTTTTGACCTAAGAAATACTATCAATCTCTGTGAGATCGACCATTTGCCACTATTCTACAAAATAGTTGGTTTTATGAATTTTTATTTTATTGACGCGTTCAGCGCGTGTCAACATAGCCCTTTCATTGTAAATTATCTTCATAACAGTCACATTATCCTTGTTTTGTCTCTTGATGTGACTTAATATGTCATTTGGCATGGCACTTATCTTGCTCGAGTCTCGTACAATGTATTTCTCTGGCACACTGAGCCTCCCAGCAACGAAATGTCCAACCAATTAATTAATAAAGCGATAGTTATGTACCCCACACACAACTCGAACGTGCCACAACCCGTCGAGCTCATGCTTCACATTAATCTTAAACCCACATCCACATTTCTTTATTCCGGTCATTTTTTTATGTCCTCACTGTCTTTATCCTCTATTTCTTTCAATACTCGCTTTGCCTTTGCAACTTTCACTTGAAACGTCCCATACCTCTCCAACCTATTGACAACCTTGCTCGCCTGCCTTGACCGGCACTACCAGAATTAGGCTTTAATATAATCACTACAAAACCACATTTTTTGGCGGTCTCTTGCGCCCAATTGATTACACCCTCTCTACTATTTAATGGCAATCCCGGTGTAAAATGCAATGCGAAGTCCGGGAAGGCCTCAATAAATGTACTTGTTGTGTCACACGCAGTACCCTACATGAACCAAGCACAAACAATATTTAGTCAAGACACGACGACATGAACAAAAATTAGACAAAAAATAAATTGTGACGGAGGAACATGAATGAGATTTCATCGTGGGTTTCGGAGAAACCCAACCGACATTTCCTTATAACTAACGGCTTGAATGATCTCTAACATAGGTGGAAGTAACAGTTTTTGTAAACTGATACGTATCACTGTCTTACGGAGGAACAAAGCCGAGACGTCTTGTACATGTCTCGGCTCTGTCACTCTGCACAGCACGGGATTGCAACCACCAATGGAGGTTTTTCCTCGATGAAAAAATAGAATAAAAATGCAAAAAAAAATACCTCTTCAACGTCGAGGTGGCTTCGTTTGGATGAGTCCTTCGACATTTCGCACCAAAGACAGGAAATCAACAACGAATCCTTAGACCTAAAATCCGACCAACAGCCAACAACAACATCAGTGAAACGATGACCAAATAAATCGAAATAAACCATCAAAACGTTGGAAACAAGTGGATAACAGATTTACCAACTTGATGTTGACAATATTTCGCCGGCTAGAGACGAGGGATTGACGTTTGGGTAGAGCAGGAATGGGGGGTTTTGAATCGGTGGAGCAGTGATTGAGGATATGAGGTGGGGTTTGCCTAAGCAAAAAACCTTTTATATCAAGGGCACATTGGGCATTTTCCAAGAGAGCAAAAATAGAAAAAAATTACGAGGTCCGTTTAACCGTTCCCTTAATTTATTAGTTTTTTTAAAGAGAACCGCTATGTGCACCTCAATTGTTTACGAATGCGTAATTGGTACACTTTTGGGTTGCCCTCATAAACAATTGGGGTGCACATAGTGCCACTCTTCTCTTGATGTTTCAGTGTAATATGCAGACCGTCATGTCAAAACAAGATACTCGATCACATCTTTAAATTGTAACAACTTAATTTTTGTGGTCAACGGAATTGTTATTATATATTAAAAAGAATTTCAACTTGCCAAATTTTCTAATAATATTAAAGGTTCCCATTATACACTTAAAGCCAAATAATTATAACTCACCCGGTCACGTTCCTCAAATCAACCATTTTCTTCCACAACACAGCGATCAATTAATACAACGGACGAAAGGATATATATAAAACGGCTTGCACCCCGCGCACATTCGAGCTCACTCGCTACGCACGCTGGAAGTCAATTCTAATAATTAATTTTTATCAATTAAAATAATATCAATAATTAAGAGTTTAATACATTTCAAAATTTGAAAACATGGTTATGAAATATTCATTTATGAATTATGATTTAGAGAAATTGTACATCTGAAGCGAGGTTTTTAGAGTTCTCTGAGTTCTCTCAATTTCTTCCTCGCAACAAAAAGAAAGACAAGAAAAAGAAAAAGAAAAAGAAAAAAATATAATCAACGTGCCATAAAAACACTAAGCATTATTACTTTTAATATTAATACAACATTAATATATGGAGCCCCACCAAAACTTTTTGAATTCTTATTTTTTTGAAAGATTTAAATTTTCCATAACATTACGTTTCAATAAAAAGAAATATATTTGTTCTCAAACTACACCTATAAATGGAACGTCTAATTCTCGTAAAGCTTTATTCACTACACCCTTCACAAAATTAACATCGTCGAAGGATTACTTTCCATCAAAGCAAAGTTTAATAACTAGCAATATCTTCAAAGGAAGGTTAGCTGAAGGCCATAACCTAGTAAATGGTTGTATAAATATCAATTAGTTCCTACTACCAACAACAAATGTGCAACCTACTATTAAAAAAAAACATTATGAAATAGTACTATTCCGAAAAAAAAAAAAAAAAAAAAAAAAAAAGCAAACTTGCTATTCGAAGAGAAGATGAATATGATAACCAAATTAGCTCAACAAAAGAATTAATTCATCGTGTAACTCCATACTGTTGCTAAAAAATAACTCAACAATCTACAAAAGAATTAACTCAACGAAGTCATGCAAACCCAAAAAAATATAAAAAAACAAAAACAAAAAACTCTAGCTAGGAAAAGCTTTTATTACCTAATAAGAAAGGCATGGCAACAAACGAGAGAGTAATGCCTTTCTCTTCTATCCAGCTGTAATCTCAAAATGTATAAACAAATGTAGAATGTCTACATAAATATTATGGTCGTAGCATTTGAAAACACCAAATTCAAAAAATCAGCTATACGAATAATTATACTGATAAAAAAATAATAAAAACCCTTAAACTACGAATTCCTAGTAAATCAATTTCTTGCATTCAAGTGCGTGGTAACTATGAAATCGAAGAGCTAAAAAACTTTAAAGACCACACAAAAAACCTAGAGCCGTGAAAATTATTTTTGTAGACCAGTGGCGATTCTGAATTACCTTATTAATAACAATCATAAAACATTAAAGGGAAGCAAAAACATTTCATTTACAATGTGAAACTTGATGGTCTCCTCATCTTTCTCAATAATCCCAGTTTTCTAACAATCAAAAAGTTAAAACAATTGGCCTCCAAGAAAAGGTTACAACAATTTTTGTTAACGAAAACCATAAAAAGCTAAACAAAGGTAATAAATTAAGATAAAATTTCCCAACACTCACAAAATCGACTCCCATGATACTAATAAAGATGTCCACATAAGAATAATCATGAAATCATACAACCTCCAAGCAATCAATCTACCAAACAAATTTCAAAAAAGAAAAAAATCAAAACATACAATGAATCAAAGAAGAAGACATGATTTTCATTCAAAGGAGTCCTCGCTTAACAAAAGCTTGAACAGGTAATTGTTGCACCCAAACAAAATCCCCAAAATAAAAAGTCAAAATCATAATCGAAACCTAAGAAAATAACATCCATGATTAAAAGAGCGGTAAATAGAGAGTTCAAGTCTTACTATAGTTGCAGAGAGCACAAAGAAAGATCTATGAGAATGTTTGAAAGAGGATACACATGAGTTCAAGCATTTTGGAGCAATTGTAGAAACTCTAAAAAAGATTAAACAAATTGAAAGAAGCAGACACTCAAAATTGATATTCTTACATAACTCTTGGAAAGTTGAAAATTGCATTTGACCAGTAGCCTTTCACTTCAACTGTCATCTCCCATTATATTTCTCCATCTCTCTACAATAAACTCACCAAATTACCAAACAACCAATCATTTACATTTGACAATGGGACTCCTCAGTTCAGTCCTATTCTACAACTTTCTAGCAACAATAAAGCCTCAATCTCAAATTAATTGGGTTGGCTACACGGATCAAATCCTTCCATTGCCTTCAATTTTGTACACTTAATGACATTCAAAGATAAAAATCACGGACAGCAAACAAAGTCCTAAAAAACCGAATCCATCAAATTGAAAAAAAAAAAAAAAAAAAAAAAAATTGTACAAAAATCATAACTAAATCAAGAAGATCAAAAATGGGCTTAATCGTTTAGATATCCACACAAAAACGTAACATTGCTTACAATCTCTCTGATTTCATCGCCATGTAAGTCCAGAAGGATGTCCAGAAACTGATCCAACAGCAATGCATTGTATTCAATGAGCTTATCATCGTCGACAAGCTTCGCCGACACCAAAAGCCTAAGCCGCGTACCAATCGACCCCATCTTCTTCACGTTCCTTGCCATCTCTCAATCAAAAGCAGAGAAATATGTGAAGGGCAAAAACCAATCACTCACTAACCACAAAAATTTGAGAAGTAACCCAAAAATATATGAATTAACCTAGAAAATCGATCCATACAGACCAAATCGATTGAATTATAACAAATCCCTCTTTTAAAATCAAAAACCAATCCAATAGCAAAGAAATCAAGACTAAAACATTGATTCCGAAAATGGCCATGGAGTAGATACTTCGATTACTAAAAACGATCACAAATTTGGGTACTGGGCAAACCAATCACAACACAGAGAGATGAGTGTGTGTTTGAAAAAAGTTCATCATCAAAAAAGCATCTCTTCATTAAATTTCTTCACAACATCTACCTTTTTGTCTCTCCAAGGATTGTAGTTTGGTTTTTATACTTTCATTAATATCATCGATCTGAATTCTACCTAAAAATAATTTCCATCAAACAAAGAATGTTTATCTTTGCGGTAGCTTTCTCTCAATTTGCACCTATGTTGGTTAGGCATTCAGAGCTGCCTTGTGGACAATACAGAGTTCTTAATACAGGGCTAAATAACCAGAATTGAGAGCTTGTAGAATATAGTACATCCACTCCATCTTAGTCCTTATAAGGCTTTTTTATCTGCAAATAGTTTATATGGACCAAAATAAGAAATTAATGTGTACAGAAAGATATCATGAGAATGCTTGAAGAGGAGACACATGGGTTCGAGCTTATGCCGAAGAAAGAACATGACAAGAGAGCTTAAAATCGACAAGGGTGTATTCAATTGAGATTTTTATAGACTTTTGGTTACTTTTATAAATGGATGACTTTTTAGAAGTTTGTAGATTTTTATAAACTTTTAAAGACTTTGATAAACTTTTGTGTAAACTTCATTTTGATGACTTTTATTAACATTTAAGATTTTTAGTGACTTTTGTGAACTTCTTAAACATGATTTTGATTGATACTAGTAATTTTTTGTGATTTTTATATTGAAACAAATATTTTGCACTTTATTATAAAAAATAGATGAATAATTATATTTCTTTTTCTTAGGAACTATTACTAATTTTTTTAAAAGTATTTTTGTATTTTAATAAAAAAATTATATATAAATATTAATGAATTACAATCAAGATAGTAACATAACAAATAAGTAAATAAATATCAACAAAACAAATAGGTAAATGAATCATCTTTTAGTGGCAAAAAAGAACAGAGTAAAATCATCGTGTGTAAAAATTTTGCACTTTTTTTTACTTAAGTAAAAAAACTTATATTTTTTCCTTACGAATGATAGTTTAAGTTTCTTAAAATGCACTTCTTGTATTAGAAAAAAAAAATATACGATTATTTTCTCCAAAAAATAATAATATTACACTTTTTGCTATAATAATTATAAACTTAATAAATGAAACTTCTTTGTAAAAAAATTCTATGAAAATGTACAATGATGCAATAATGAGATCTTGCTAATAACGACATCATTTTTATTTTCATCAACATAAACATTAGAGTATAATGAGTGAGCAACGAAATCCATGAGTTGTAGAGTGGTTGGAGAAGTTGATAAAAACAATTGATAAGAAAATACCTTGTGAACAATGAAGTCATTATTGAATAAGTGAACCAATAAAAATTAGAAGTCTTTAAAAGTTTCTGGGTTGAGGTGAGGAGAAGTTAAAGATTTCTTTATGTGTATTTTTATACAAAAAGTTTATAAAAGTCGAGATTTGTAACCAAACCACAAAAATCGCCAAAAAATTAAATATGTCTTACTTTTATAAACTCTATAAAAGTTTAAATTGAATACCCCAAAACTTTTTTAGACTTTTAAAAAGTCTATAAAAGTTCACATTGAATACGCCTTACTTTTATAAACTCTCTAAAAGTTTTAGTTGAATACACCTAAATTTTTTTAGTAATTAAAAGTAACCAAAAGTTCATTAAAATCTCAATTCAATACACCCGTGCGAGTCTCAAGCACATCTCACTTGCAATTAATAAGCGTATGAAAATATTGAAACTCAAGAACGTTGAAACAACAATTGGCGTTCTTCTAGATATAGTAATAGATAATAGACATACCAAAAAGATAATTTTTAAGTGGTATAATTTCATTTGAAAAAGAATGTAAGAATAGAAAACCTTAAAAATCTTCTATGCATATAGATAACTAAAATTAGAAACAATATAAAAAAACTCTAATTATGTTACCTTATAAATTACAAAACACAAAAACAAACAGCTAATGGAACGTGGTATTCGCTTATCTCATACATGACACATCATGACAACCCGTCAAATATAAATAAACCCTGATTAATTATAAAAAAAAAAAAAAAAAAAAAACTACAAGAAGGTGAGTATATAACAAATTGCTATTAGGCTCCTCAAAAGGTGTAGCATGAGGACCAAATAGATAAAGCGCAACAGAAATTGATTAAGCCAATTAGATAAATTCAAGCATCCATAATGGGTAACGCTTAAATAAATCTTAGAGACGAAAAGAGACTTAGAGAGAATTGCTATAGTACTAACCTGTGGTATTGCAATACCCGATTAAAGAAAATAATAGACCCATGTAACATTCCCATCCTTCATGCTTGATAATATGCAAGGACCATTTAAAACTAATGAATCATCCAAAGAGAAATCAAAGTAATCCGTTTTATTTTTTTCCTTACAGACTTGAACAAAGCAAAAATAGAATTGACAAAATCTATAAGTGCAAAAATAGAAAATGAGTATTTTTCTGCGAATTCGACAAAACAAACACATGAATAACAATTTTGAGTTCCAAAGTGAAGTTCAAACACAATATGAACTAAAGGTATTATGGGACCGTTGAGACCAATGCAGATTATATAGAAAGAGAAGAAGTTCAAACACTCCTCCTAGATCCATATGCCCAATCTAGGCATAAACATAAAGCATGACACTAACTTTGAAGTTATAATGTGATATCATATCAGAAGATTTTTTTTTGTGATAAAAGAAATTTCTACAATGATCAATCAATTCAAATTTACACAAGAAAATAAGAAACTAGTAAATTAACAATGGCGATATATATACATTTACTGTAACAAAAAAAAGTATACAAGAAGAAAAGTTTCCCAAATTCAGGAATCCAATGCCTCCCCCTTTTCACACCTTCGAACAGAGTGAGAGAGATCGGCATCGAGAAATCGAGAGAGAGAGAGAGAGAGAAGAAAAAAATTTCAAATTCAGGAATCCACCTCCCCATTTTCACACCTTCGAACAGAGTAAGAGAGATCGACATCGAGAAATCGAGAGAGAGAGAGAGAGAGAGAGAGAGAGAGAGAGAGAGAGAGAGAAGGGCGAGAAGGGCGAGAAGGCTAGGGCAGCAAGCGAGTATATAGATACTATACAGTGAAAGATAGAGCCTGAACAACAGCCCAACAGTTGAAACGTCGACCTCCTTCAGATGAAGCCAGGAAAGGTGAACGAATGAAGGGCACAACTGAGATCGATTTTCGAAGCTGAAAAGATCGCGAGGTGAGGGAGATCCGGAGCAAATTGCACGAAGAGAGATAAGTGAAAGAGAGAATGAAATTGAGGGAAGGGCAAAGCGAGACCTCGAAGAGAGATAAGTGTGTGAGAGAGGGAGAGAAAGAACGAAATTGGGCGAAGGGTATTGTTGAGAATTCACCAAGTCACCGTCGATTAACTAATTATTGCCACTTATTAGGGGGGGGGGACGCATTCTCGGCGCGCGCGCGCGGGGGTGGATCTCGATTCTCTATCAATTGCGCGCGTGCAGCGGCGGGGGGGACGCATTCTCACTGGCCGGGGGGGGGCGGGGAGGGCGCGCGTGCGAGCGCCGGGGGGGCGCGCGCAGTGCGCGGGGGGGGGGACGCATTCTCGCGCGGGGGGGGATCTCTAATGCGCGGTCGGGGTGCGCGCAGACTGTCGGTGCACGCGGCGGGCCGGGGGGCATTCACGGCGGGGGGGCATCACCATTTCATCTGTTTTTTAATTCTTCTATCCGCCCATTTCATCTCTCGTTTTTTTTTACATACATCATATATATTGTTTGTTTTTACATACATCATAATTTCTCTGTTTTTTAATGTGTTAGCTTGAACAACATCAATGATGATGAGTTTGACACCAACAAGATTGATGATATTGAACTTGAACACACTAATGATGATGATGATGATGCTTGTGAGTGATGATCCACGGTCAAGTATTAGTAAATATATCTTAAAAAAAAAATTACTATTACTAAATATATATATATATATAGAAAATATTTTAATTTTTTTTTGCAAAATATAGAAAACTATATTGGTGCGTATAACTGCAAAAAATTGTATGAGATAGCGACGAGGGAATAGTGGCGAGCTATTCCCCATCGCTATTTAGCAATGGGGCCAATCGTTAACCCCGTTGACTCGTTTAGTGATGGGGTAGCGACGGTCCCAGTCGCTAATACTTGGGCAAAAAAATTCCCGCTTAAAAGGGATTGTCCCCGCTCACGTGGCGATGGAGCCTGCCAAGTGGCAGCGGGTGACTGTGCCACGTATGAGATTAGTGACGGGGACACCAGTCGCTAATCCCGTCACTATTCTCCTAAATCACCTCTCAAAATGTTTCCTCTCCCTGGTCTCCTCCATTTGCTCTTTGAATCATCTCCTTTCCCGCTCCCTCCCTCGTCGTCTCTACGCGCCCTCTCTCCTTCTCAGCTCTTGACCCTCTCCTCTCTCTTTTAGATATTCTCGAGCCCTAAAACCCTAACCTCATCTCAGTCGGCCTCTCTTTCCTCTCTATCCGGGCGCCTCCTTCTCGGCCTCGCCGTCGGCCCTGCTTGCCGATGGTCGCCTTGCCGTCGCCTTGCCGATGTCCGCTTCACTGCATTGCTGGTCGCGACTCCGCCTCGCCTCGTCAATTTTGGTGCCACATTCCGCCGGTGTCGTAGGTATGATTTGCAATTTTTATATATTTTAATTAAAATAAATATGTGTATATATATTTGTGATGTTTGTATATTAAAAATGGTTTTTATGTGAAAAATAATTTTTTTAATAAAATCTTAAAATAATAATTTATATTAGTATCTATGATTTTTTAATATTTGTGAAAAAATGCGCAAATGTGTTATAATTAAAATTATTGATATGTATTCTTATGCTTGTGTAATGTGCATGTAATGTGTTATAATAAAAATGTGTGATGTGTTATAATTTTGGTTAAAAATAATAATTTATGTTTGTATATTTTGGTGGAAAAATGTGTAATGAACTTAAATGATGTGCATGATATGTATTTTTTTATGTTTGTATAATAAAAATGTGTAATGTGCTTATATATGATTTTTTATATGATATGTATTTTTTTGTGATGTGTTTATAATTTGGTGAAAAAAATGTATAGTATGTTGAGTTGAATTAAAATTATTGTTAAAAGAATATATAAACTTAAATGACGTATACTTCACTAAGAAATTCTCGTATAAGTGAAAAAAATTAATTGGACAAATTCAATTTCAATTAGGACAAAAATAAATAATTAATAATATCATATATTTATACACACGAACATAAAGCACTTTAAAATTAAATAAATAAAATATATATTAAAAAAATAAAATATATAATTAACTGATATATATGAATATACTACCATGCTTTTATAGAAAAACTTAGTTACACAAAAATTTTAAAAAACAAATAAAGCACTTAAAAAGTTATATGATACTATATGGATGTACAAATTATACTATATATACAACTTATACTATATATTTTGTATAAAAAAGCACTTAAAAATTAATAATTATATACGAATATATAACAACGCTTTTATATTGAAACAAAATAGAGGACTTCAATTTTTGAAAAAAAAGTAGCTAGTACTTATATATAATATATATGTATATATATTATAATAATTTATACTATTTGTACTTAAAACTTTAATTAATGATAAAGTAGTACTTATATATAGTATATATATTGAAAAAATCATAATTACACAAAATAAATCTTAAATAAAATGAATTACACATTTAAAAACTCATACCACATAGATATATATATATATATATATATATATATATATATATATATTGAAACAAAATAGATGATTTAAAAGCAAAAAATTATGCTAGCTAGTTATATATTTAAATAAAATCATAATAATTTATAATAACGTCTGAAACAAAATATATATTACGCAAAGTACGTGCAAATTAATGCAACCAATTCGACTATTTACGGTTAACATTCGACTAAAATGTATATAGTGATTAGTGTGTACTGTGTTTAGGGTTCCTTAGGTCTTTCGAGATGTTTGTATCTCGAGATTGGATGTACAACCATATTGAAGGCGGTTACACTTAATTGGAATTTGTGGCTAGCGTGAAAGAGTTCATAATGTTTTTCATGCAATACTGCACCACTTTCCTCAACAAAGAGAAAATTCGATGTCTGTAACGGCTCAAAAATACTTTATTTGTTAGTGGTGACGTGTACTACTTATATAGATACTTGTGTGCAAATTTAATAATTTTATAGTCAAGTGCACGAGTGGAGTCACACCTCGAGATGATTACAGGCATGAGACTCAGGTAATAATTGATTTGGCAAGTACCTAAGTATGTTTCAAATATATTAAAAATATTTGTACTTAGGTTACTCAATCTACTTAGGCAATTGATTTATGTAAGTAATCCTAATCAAATAAGCCTAAGTTAATAATGAATAAAAAACGAACCATAGATCTTGCCTTAAGATTCACATACCACTAAATCCTAAGAGATCAAATGTATTTTGTTAGTGGTTAGAGAGAGAGTTAGTGGAAGATTATGAGGTAAATAAGGGAATTTGATGAACCTCTAGATAGATAATGAAACAAGATGCGGAGCTATGATTTGAATATGACAAGTAATATAAACACCAACCTTTAGTCATTTTCATGAACAAACCATTAGAGAAGAAAGAAAAATAGGGTTGGAACACTCAAAAAATTCTGAGATTTAAGGAAGATTGGATGCATGCTAGTAGTCAATTAACTAAGGAGATAAGCCAATTCAAGAACCCTAGCTTAAGTAAGAAACATCTATCATCTTGTTTATGTTTTATGTGGTGTAATTGAGAGTTTTGTTGTGCTACAAAATTCTGAGATTTAGTTTTGTTTTCCCTTTTAAAATAGTGTGTCTATTTTGATTTTCAATGGTGGATTTGATTTTCAAATAGATTCCAAATCAAACTTGGATTTCAATTCATGTTTTAAGGGTTCATGAATGTAAATTTTGATTTAGTTAGATAAATTGAAGTGTAAGTTATAGTATCAATGTTGTTTGGTTGCCTATAATGAAGGTTTATTGGTTTTTGGTGATTGTGGATGATTTGAGAACATTTAAAATGACTTTTGGGTGATTTTGGAGTGCAGAACTGTGTTTCTGCAGTTCTGCCCGATCCTGGAGCACGCTCCACCAAAAAGTGGAGCGAACTCCACGTTCTGGGTAACCTCGAGACTACTTTGACTAACTTTCATAAAATTGTCATAACTCGCTCGTTTTAACTCTGATTTTGATGCTCCGCATACTGCTTGAAAGCTTTAAGAGAGAAAAACAACTTATGCCATTAGATAAAAAATGAAGTCATTTGATTTGTCAAAAATGGGCTGAAAGATGTGGTTTATCTGCGGGGATAACACATTTATAACTTATTGGGCTGATTGTGTTTAAGGATTTTTTGGGGACCGTCCACTCATCAGATTTAGCTCAATTTTCCAGATCAAGTTTCTTTTATGTGATTTAATTGCCCGTCGATTTTGAAATCGTTTCGTGATTATTAACATATTTTTCGAGACGCGTTTTTGTTTGAAGATTATATTAATAGATGTAAACTAAGTTAAATGCACTCTAACACACATAGAATTAATCCAAATGGATACCAGGAGCCTAGTCGAATAATGTCGGGTGTCACGGACCGGTTGAAGGCATATAGGAGCCGCGAAAGTTTGGATTTCTCGTAGGTTTGAGGTTAGTAAACTAGCAGGGGGCTCAATACTAATTCTCATCAATCTTGTTGTTATAATTCATTATATATGAACGTTCTTGTCATGTTATGTAATGTTTACGCTCTCTTTGTGATTCTCATTCCATATCTTGTCGATATGCTTTCCTTGTGAATTCATTTTCTATGACTTATCTATTTGATTCATTGTTGATCTTCGTGACTTACTTTTTGAAATGCATGCATTATTTGTGAATCTAAGTTTAATTTATTGTCTATGATAACCTATGTGGTTCATATTGATTATCTTCGTGATATACTCTCGTATCGAGCGGATTAGGGCTTAAGTGGTCAAATGGTAGTCATAGGTGCAGTACACGTGCTATGTGATCATATGTACCACCATGACTACACGAGGTGTAGATTGTGCTATGTCCGCAGTTTAGAATTGGAAAGTCAAGGAAGTAGAGGTGACTGTGTGTCTACTACTGTTGATAGAAATCTAAACTGTTAGAGACTTAGTTAAGTCTACAACAATCCTTGAAAATTAGGTTGTGTATTGTATGTTACAACCGGATAGAATTGGACCACTTGGATACCCATATTTGTGTGGTATTGTCACTCAATTCTCTTTGATCTCCTTATTAGCTTATTTATCATGCACTTTCTATTTCATTTCTTGTGATTACATGCATGATATGTTGGCTAACCTTTTATTGGATTCTAGAATTAATGTTGAGACTCCTCTGTCTTTACTTACTTAAATTGTCTCATATGTGGTGATAATTGCAGGCCTGTTGTCTAGCAAGTGAAAGGAGCTGGTACTTGGTGACTTCCTTTGAGCTTTTCTCAGAGTCGGCTTTCATTTTTGCTACGCGTTGGTCTTTTTGGTGTATTTATGTTATTTAAATTTTGTAAAACTGGTTAAATGGGCTGAGTGCACTTTGATACATGTATATTTCCATATTTTGTCATCTTATATACACATGAGATCATACTTTTTGGATTTCCACACCATAGGTTGTCCCGACTTATCATTTATTGAGTTATTTAAATTGCTTAAGTTTAGTTCCACTGCTTTAATTATAAGACTTGCAAAATGTAATAACTCAATTTTAAAACATTAAATTTATAATAATAATGGAATCAAAGGCTGACTAGGCTTGCATTGACCTTGATAGAGATGACTTAGGGGTCCATGTAAGTTTAGGCTGGGCCCAGTTTGTGGGGATTGAGGCCGTCACAATTGGTATCAGAGAATTAGGTTAGATAAGAGCTAAGTGTCAACTTATGACTAACCCACAAACTAGCATAAGGTACAAATGAATAATCGAGTTAAGACACAAATTGAACTTAGTATGGAAACCCTATGATCCTGACTTAAAGTCTTAGTTGGGAAGTCAGGTGAGTTGAGAAAAAAATAAGAAAATTTAACTTTATGTGTTATTTGATGAAGTGTACTATACTATATATTGGTAGCTATAACGCTGATCAAGGCTTGCTTTCGTTGTTAATTGTGATGCCCGATCAGCCTGAGGTCAGTAGAAGTAGTAAGGATCTTGCAGTGAGGTTCGAGGAGTTGTCCCAGTAGATCACAATACATGGACGATAGCTTGAGGAAATCCTTAAGATTTTGAAAGGACATGTTATGCCTTCACCTACACCATCTTCGCCGACAGTACTCACTACTCAGGAGGAAAATGCGCCTACAATACAGGCCACTCCTACAACTTTCATCATACTGACAGTGCCTATAATGACAACAATAGTATCGGTACAGGCAGAGACGACATCGCCTACGTTTTCCGAGATGAGCATTAAGGTGACTGCACAAGCTAGATAGTCTCACGCGTTCTAGCGACACATGCCAGTTGAGTTTTATGGTGGCACAGATCTTGAGGTTGCTGAGAAGTTCATGAAGTGCCATGAGAAGATCCAAAATATTCTAGCAACAACGAAGCACATGAGAGCGACCATATCATGTGAGTCGTTGTTTAAAGAGGCGAATGATTGGTGGCTAATATGGTAGCGACTAGAGGAACACCCAAAGATTGGGCAGAGTTCAAAAGACAATTTAAGTTGAAATATTTTCCTCTTTTAACCATGAAACATAAGAGAACTAAGTTCTTGTCTTTGACACAACATCCGTGGGAGACCATGATGCGGTATATGGGTCGATATCTACAACTGTTGTATTATGTCGGTGTACGACAGACATCGACGGAGACCAGGTACATTACTTCATGGAAGGTCTCCGGCAAAGATTGGAGGTGAGGTGGTCACTACGGAGCTAGAGATGCTATAGAGAATGTATAAACGGAGTTTAGCTCGAGAGACTTACCTCAATATGCATCATGTTCAGGATAGTATGCTGCCAACCGAGGCACTGTAAGGGCAGAGATTAGGACAAAAAGAGGAAGATGAACTATGTTAATGTAAGGTTGATGATGTAGAAATAGTTGCAACATCGAGACAGTCATTACCCAAGGTGGATGTCCCGCATACTTCAGCGCCTAGTTTTGTCAATCGATCACCTCGGGGAGTACAGAGCAGGAGATGTGGAGCACCCAGAGCGGAGGCAGTAGCTCGCAAGGGCAAAATATATGTTATCATTGGTGACAGTCGGGAGATATTGCAACTTATTGTCTGCAGCTGGCGAGCATGCAGCAGGAAAGTACTAAGCCGCACGAGAGAGAGAGAGAGAGAGAGAGAGAGAGAGAGAGAAAAAAAAAAAAAAAAAGAAAGAGAAAGAGCCCAGGTTGTTACTGATCCTAATCCAGAGCTGACGCAAGACCCTACTACAGGTACGATTTATTTTAGCATCATGCCATTGAGTGTAGATGGTGGGTTCATACTATAGCTCTATCATGAGGTAACTCTGTGTGATTCTGTTAATAGAAATGACATAAAACTATCAAGTAAAATAATTCTGAGTGAGTCCACAAGTCAGACTATAAGTTTAACAAAAGAAAAAAAAATGACTTCGTGTAAGTCCATACTCTAAATGGAGGTATCAAGCTGTGTGCATTGACTCTGTATGAGTCCCTCCTTTGAACTTCAGATATTAAGCTGTGCGCGACGACTCTGTGTAAGTCCCTCATTCAAAGTGAGATAAAGAGTCATGTGCGGCGTCTCTGTGTGAGTCACTCCTTTGAAGTTGAGATATTGAGTTGTGTGCGACGACTATGTATGAGTCAATAGTTCAAAGTAAGAAAACCAGGCTATGTATCGTGACTCTGTGTGAGTCTATCCTTTAAACTAGATAAATAGAGCTATTTGCATTGACTATGTGTGAACTGGAACTTCAAAGTGAGATATCGAGTTGTATGCATTTACTCTCTGTGAGCCCAAGCTTCAAAGTGAAGTATCAAGTTGTGTGCATTGACTCTGTGTGACTTCGAACTTCGTAGTGAGATATCGAGCTGTGTGCATTGACTCTGTGTGAGTCTAATCTTCGAAATAAAATATCGAGCTGTATGCGTTGACTCTATGTGAGTCCAATATCAACACTAAAAGACTCTATGTGAGTCCAAGTTTAATGGAACAATCTTAAACTATTAAATTTGGCTGTGTGCTCATAGTTTAGAGCGCCCAAGTTCACTTAGTCAAGCTGTGATGAAACCAGGTGTGGAAAAGTGAGGGACCGGTGAACTAGTACTTCCCCATTGTGTGCTTCTAGTAAAATTTTGTGCAAGTTAAATTTAATTTTGAGGACGAAATTCTTATTAGTTGGGAAGGCTGTGACGACCCGAAATATTTTATTAGTGAGTGGTGACGTGTACTACCTATAGATATATACTCGTGTGCAAATAGTCAAGCGCACGAGTGGAGTCACGCCTCAAGATGTGTACAAGCGTGAGACTCGAGTAGTAAATGATGTGGCAAGTACCTAAGTATGTTTCAAATATATTAAAAATACTTGTACTTAGGTTACTTAATCTACTTAAGCAATTGATTTATTTAAGTAAGCCTAATCAAATAAGCCTAAGTTAACGATGAATAAAACAAAACCATAGATCTTGCCTTGAGATTCGGCTACCTCTAAATCCTAAGAGTTCAAATGTATTTTGTTAGTGGTTAGAGAGATAGTTAGTTGAAGATTATAGGGTAAATAAGGGCCTTTAATGAGATGGACGTAATGAAACAAGATATGGGGCTATAATTTGAATATGACAAGTAATATAAATATCACCCTTAGTCATTTTCATGAACAAACCATTAGAGAAGAAAAAAAATTGGGTTGGAGCACTCAAAAAATTCTGAGATTTAGGGAAGATTGGATGCATCTTGGTGGTCAATTAACTAAGGAGATCAGCCGATTCAAGAACCCTGGCTTGAATAAGAAACATCTATCATCTTGTTCATGTTTTATGTGGTGTAATTATGAGTTTTGTTGTGCTAAGAAATTTTGAGATTTAGTTTAGTTTTCCCTTTTAAAATAGTGTGTATATTCTATTTCTAATGGTGGATTTGATGTCTATTCTATTTCCAATGGTAGATTTGATTTTTAAATAGATTTCAAATCATGTTTTTAAACTTGGATTTCAATTCATGTTTTAAGGGTTCAGGAATGTAAATTTTGATTTATTTTGATAAATTGAAGTGTAATTTGTTGTATCAATGTTGTTTGGTTGCCTATAACGAAGGTTTATCGATTTCTGGTGATTGAGGATGATTTGGAAACATTTAAAACGACTTTCTGGTGTCTGACCCTGGACCGCACTCCACCTAAATGTTAAGCGCACTTTACGTTCTGGGCAGCCTTAGGACTACTTTGACCCATTTTTGTAAAATGGTCACAACTCACTCATTTTAACTCGAATTTTTACGCTCCGCATACTGTTGGAAAGCTTAAAGAGAGAACAACAACTTAGGGTCATTAGATTTTAAAAATAACTCATTCGATTTGTCAAAATGGGTCGAAAGCTAGGATTTATCCGCGGGGATAACACATTTATAACTTATTGGCTTGATTTTGTTTAAGGATGTTCAGGGATGTTCCACTCATCGAATTCGGCCCAATTTTTCCAGATCAAGTTTCTTTTATGTGATTTAATTGCATGTCAATTTTTAAATCGTTTTTTAAATATTAACACACTTTTTTTTAGATGCGTTTCAGTTTGAAGATTATATTAATAGATGCAAACTAAGTTAAATGGACACTAACACACATAAAATTGATCCAAATGGATACCAGGAGCCTATTCGCATAGTGTCAGGTGTCAGGGACCGGTTGGAGGCGTGTAGGAGCCGCGAAAGTTTAGATTTCGCGTAGGTTTGAGGTAAGTAAACTAGCTGGGAGCTCAATACTAATTCTTATCATTTTCTTGTTATAATTTTTGGTAATTCATTATATATGAACTTTCTTGTCATATTATGCCGATGTTGACGCTCTCTTTGTGATTTCCATTCCATATCTTGGCGATATGCTTCCCTTGTGAATTCATTATCTATGACTTATCTATTTGATTCATTGTTAATCTTCGTGACTTACTTTATGAAATGCATGCATTATTTGTGAATCTAAGTTTAATTTATTGTCTATGATAACCTGTGTGGTTCATATTGATTATCTTCGTGATATACTCTGTATCAAGCGGATTAGGGCCAAAATGGTCAAATGGTAGTCACGGGTGCGGTACACATGCTATGTGATCATATGTACCATTGTGACTACACGGGTTGTAGATTGTGCTAAGTCCACAGTTTAGGATTGGAAAGTCAAGCTGGTAGAGGTGACTGTGTGTCTGCTACAGTTAATGGAGTTAATCTAAACTATTTGAGACTTAGTTAAGCCAACGACTCGCCTTGGAAATTAGGTTGTGTAATGTGTGTTACAACCGAATGGACTTGGACTATTTGGATACCCATATCTATGTGATATTGTCGCTCAATTCTTTTTGACCTCCTTATTAGCTTATTTATCATGCATTTTCTACTTCATTTCTGGTGATTACCTGCATGATCTATCGGCTAACCTTTTATAGGATTTTAGAAAATGTTGAGACTCCTCTGGCTTTACTCACTTGAATTGTCTCTTGTGTGGTGATAATTGCAGGTTCGTCGTCTAGCAAAGGAAGGGAGCCAATACTTGGTGACTTCCATTGAGCTTTTCTCAGAGTTGGCTTTCATTTTTGCTACACGTAGGTCCTTTTGGTGTATTTATGTTATGTATATTTTGTAAAACTGATTAAATGGGCTGAGTGCACTTTGATACATGTATATTTCCATATTTTGTCACCTTACATATACATGAGATCATACTTTCTAGGTTTCCATACCATAGGTTGTCACCTTACATATACATGTATATTTCCATATTTTGTAATAATAATGGAAACTGAAGCTGACTAGGCTTGAGTTGACCTTGCGAGAGCTGACTCGTGGTCCACGTAAGTCTAGACCGGGCGAGGCCCACTTTAACAAGATTGGGGCCTTCACAATATCCTTGCCAAAAATGTTGCAACGAGAAATACTATGATGTAAACACAGTAAAGCTTCATTTAGTGAGTCGATGATTCATTCTCGAATATTATTATTGGACCGAAAATGGGGAGGAAGAATTATTAAATGATATGGATGATGAAGACGAGGATCCAATGGACGAATATATATCATCATATGATACACGATCATGCGGGGTCGAATTTCGATTTATTGTCGCAACTTTCTTTAGTTATATTTATTTTATTTATTTCGTTATTTATTTCAATTATTTAATTTAATTTGTTTATATTTATTTATTCATAAAAATTATTTTTTAAAAAAAATTATTTTTTACCAAATAAAAATAAAAACTGTTATTTGTAAAATAAAAATTGTTTTATAATTAAAAACTATTATTTTTTTGAAAAAAATTGTTTTATGATTGAAATTTTTTATAATGTTTTAAAATAAGAAAATTAATTTTAATAAAGAAATAAAAAATTTATTTTAATAATTAAGTTGTTTTATAATGTCTAAAAATAAAAAAAAATTATTATTATTTTTAATAAAAAAAATTCTGAAATCTATTTTGAAAAACACAAAATAAAAAAACGTTTTTTTTTTTTTTTTAATTTCAACATTAGCGACGGGAACGACGACGGGCTCCCATTGCTATTCCTATCTAACGTGGTTGTCAGACTAGCCACGTGTCAGTTATTGGCGACTGGAACGACAACGGGCTCCCATTTCAACATTGTCAGACTAGCCACGTGTCAGTTATTGGCGACGGGATTAGCAATGGGGACCATCGCTAATTTTAATGATGTGGTAGTCAAGCGCGGTAGTCGTACTAGCTAGATCAATAGCGATTCAACATGCATGTTTTTGTTTATATATATACAAGAATGACAACAACAATGTCACATCACAAAACATATTAGCTCACAAGAGTCTTCCATGTGACCTCAACCCGTGTGTTATGAATTGGGATCTTTGTATGCCCACATCCCGAGGCGTACATTGATGACTCTTGTGAGCTAATATGTCTTGTGGTGTGACTTGCTATCGTCATTCTAGCACTTTTCTATATATATTGTGGTTATTAATAAGGAAAATGATAATCTAACATTCTAGGCATACATATATTTACTACATTGCTGATGGGGCGAGTGAATAACCCCACAAACAAAATACTTTTACAATTTTTACCCTCATCTTCTTCACACACTGTCATGAACTCATCACAGCCCTCCTCCCTCCACTGCCGTGAGTCGTGATCGCCACCGCCCTCACCACTGCCCCACCGCCGCCACTCTCACCATTTTCTCTCATCTCATCATCGCCGCCACTCTCACCACTGCCACACCTCTATCACTTTACAAACATGCTCAACAACGCATTCCGCGTAATCAAACCCCAAAACCATCGACACATCGAATTGACAATTTGAGTACAAACAAGAGCTCCCTCTCGAGCATCCCTTTTCAAGTTTTGTGAGTCAATTAAGTTATGGTGTTGAGGCAGAGATTTATTGAGTTCTCTAGAAGGGGGGAGAGTTGTTGTTAATGGGGCTTAAGGGGTCCGGAGTGAAATTTAGGGATTTGGGTTTGTGAGGTTTTCGGTGTGGACGGAAGAGATCTCAGTGAAGAAATTGGAGAGATTTTTGTAGAGACGCCATTTTCAGATTAACTGATGTCCCAATTGCGATTAGATATAGGGCCGTTTCGGGGAGACATTTCTCTTTAGTGTTACATTGTCCCACTTGTACAGAGCTGTACAAAGGAAACCAATATTCTCTTATGAAAGAGAATAGAGCGAGCTCTATAGAGGAAGACCATTTATGTTGAGTCGTTAATGGGCTTGCCGCGGTTGTGGGCGGAGGTGGTGAGAGGTGGAAGTAGAGGAGGTATGAGAGGTTGGAGATGATAGGGAAGAGCGGTGGTGGTGAGAGTAGCGGCGGTAAGGCAGTGATGAGGGCAGTGAAGGGCGGAGAGTGGAAGGCTATGAGCTCATGGCAGTGGGTGTGAAGATGAGGGTGTGAAGAAAATGAGGTAAAATTGGTAAGAATGTTTTGTTTGTGGATCCATTCACTTACCATATCTGCAATGTACCAAAAGAATTAATGCCCCAAATGTTAGATTATCATTTTCTTATTAATAAGGGAAAATACTTGAATGATAACCAAATAGCTACGGACTATTCTGGCAACAGGGGAGTGGGCCCTATCGCTAATCCCATTACTATTCTTGTGGACCCCACCCTTGATCAAACCCTCCATCTCCTCCCTCTCCTCCCCTGACCTTTCCTCTCACTCTCACATCAGCCGCCTCCCAACTAAAAACCTAACCCTAACCCTAAACCATGTTTATTTCTCTCTCTCTCTATCTCTCTCTCTCAAACCCTAACCCTCATCATCTCTCCTCTCTCTTTCTCGACCCTCTCATCTCTCCACTCTGTCCGGCGGTCTCCTTATCTCCTCTCTCTTTCTCTAGGCTTCGCCGACCTTCCTCTCAGTTTTGCCATCCGCCCGGCTACGCTGTTGGTCGCCTTGTCGACGTCCGCCTCGCAACGCCGCTGATTGCTGCCTTCCTCTGCCGCTTTCGGTGTCGGATTCCGCCAGTGTAGGTATGATTTTTATTTTAATTTATTTAGTTTAACTAAAATAAATGTGTGTATTTGTGATGTTTGTATATCAAAAATGTGTATTTGTACTTTTTTGGGTGAAAAATAAAGTTATTTGAATAAAATCTTATAATAATTTTTTATGTTGATATGTATGATTTTTTCTTATTTTGTGAAAAATAAAATGTATAATTGTAATTTAGTTTTTGTGTATATTTGTGATGTTTTTATATCATTTTTATATTGAAATGTATTTTTTTTTGGTAATGTGTTATAATTTTGGAGAAAAAAAAGTATATTATGTTGAATTGAATTAAAACTATTGTTAAAAAGTAAAATAAAACATTAATGGCGTACACTTCAATAATAAAATCTCGTATAATTGAAAAAAAATAATCAGACAAATTAAATCTCAATTAGGACACAAATAAAGGACTAATATTATACACACACAAACATTAAGCACTTTAAAATTAATTAAAAAAATATATATTAAAAAAATAAAATATATAATTGATTGATATATATATAGAACTTATACTATATGTAATGAAATAAAAACTTAATTAAACAAAAAAAATTTAAAAACAAAATAAAGCACTTAAAAACTTATGTATATATATATATATATGGATGTATAGATTATACTATATATAGAACTTATACTATATATTTGTATAAAAATCACTTAAAAATTAATAATTACACTATATATAAAGAATATTATAGTAATATATACTATTTGTACAGTTATATTAATGTACTTCAAAACTATAATTAATGAAAAAAGTAGTACTTATAATATATATACTAAAAAAAACATAATTAAAGAAAATAAATTAAGCATTCAAAAACTCATACCATATATATATATATATATATATATATATATATATACACAAAATAATGGATTTCAAAATTAATAATTATGTTATATATATTGAAATAAAATTATAATAATTTATAATAACGTCTGAAACAAAATATATATTGCGCAAAGTACATGAAAATGCAACCAATTCAACTAATTATGGTTAACATTCGACTAAAATGTATATAGTGATTGGTGGTGTGTTTAGGGTTTCTTAGGCCTTTCGATATGCCTGTATCTAAAGATTAGATATACAACCACATTGAAGGTGGTTACACTCGATTGGAGTTTATAGCTGGCGTGAAGGAGTTTATAAAGATTGTCATGCCGCACTGCACCACTTTCCTCAATGAAGAGAGAATTTGATGTCCATGCCGAAAATGTCACAATAAGAATTCTACGATGTAAACACAGTAGAGCTTCACCTAGTGAGTCGAGGATTTGTTCCTGAATATTATTATTGGACCGAGCATGGAGAGGAAGAACTATTAAATGATGTGGATGATGAAGATGATGATCCGATGGATGAATATCCGACGTTATATCATCATATGATACACAAACACACGAGGTCAAGTTTCGATTGGAACCGTGAAGAGGAGCCGAACCTTGAATCCAAATTTTTATTCAAAATGATTGACGCTGTGAATGAACCACTTTGGCCAGGATGTGAAAAGATGACAAAATGTTCAGCAATGGCGTGTTTGTTGACGATAAAGTCGAATTGTCATATTTCGGAGCAAGCATTTAACAAAATCTTGCATGTCTGTAAAGAGATGTTGCCTGAAGACAACTATCTGGTAGATAGCTTTTACAAATGTAAAAGTTTAATGCACTGGTTGGGTCTATCGTTTAAGCGAGTCGATTGTTATCCCCAATTATCCACGCTTTATTGGGGGCCAGACTCCAAGCTTACGTCTTGCAAGTTTTGCGGAGAACTTATGTTTAACTCCAACAAACACCCGCATAAGACAATGATTTACTTTCCCTTGGGGCCTCGTTTAAATCTATAGCAAAACACATGCGATGGCACGCAAAATATGTCAGGATGAGGACAATATGCAACATTGCTCCGATTCCATGGCATGGAACCACTTCAATCAAGTGAACCCTACCTTCAGCTCCGAGGTTCTTAACTTTCGACTTGAGTTATGCACTGATGGGTTCCAGTTTTTTAGAATGACCAGCAAATCATACTCCTCGTGGCCGATGATTTTAACACCGTACAACTTGTTTCCATCGATGTGCATGAAAAAAGAAGTGATGTTCTTAGTGGTGATCGTGCCTGGATCGACCAATTCGTCCCAAAAAATGATGTGTTTCTCCAGCCATTGGTGAAAGAATTGCAGGATTTATAGTATTACATAGTGGGTACTTATGATGTATCGACTAAAATGAACTTTCAAATGTGCGTTGCACTTGTGTAGATTGTCAGCGACTTTTCAGGCGACAACATATTGTCAGGGTATAACACACAGGAGGGCAGCTTGCCCTTATTTTATGGACGATACCAACATTTTTCAATTGAGGTTCGACAGGAAAACGACTTGGTTTGATTGTCACCGAAGTTTCTTGTCGCGATATTCATAGGAAAGGAACGACAAGCCTAGTTTTCGTAGAGATAGAATTGTATTAGACAAGCCGCCGGTCAATAAATCAAGTAAAAATATCTTGCATGAAATTGAGGCCTTAAGGCTAATGAAGGTTACTGAATTGGGATCAGATGCTATAAACAATGAAGTCTCGAAGAATAGTGGGTGGAAAAAACAAAGCATACCGTAACGGCCCCAAATCCCGAGGTCGCCACGTGGGGAGGCGCCGGCCCAGCGGTCCCGTCCGATCCTTGACCCACTGGGTCCCACGCGCCACTGACGCCATTTTCCACAACACGACTCCTCGATATGCGTGTTAACTCCATTCGTTAAGCAATTAGTTCGATAGTTTAAATCATTTTATAATAACATTAAAAACAAAACAGCGGAAGTCTTAAATTGAAACCAATAAAACAATTAAATTTATTATCGTATTAAGCATTATTTTAAGAGCAACTCCTAATGTGGAAAACCCGGGGAAAGTACTCTGTATATAGACGACAATATTAAACAATAATATATACAAGTACAGTCTCTATTCGGTCTCCCATTTCCCAAAAGTAAACAAAATATTAAAATCGCACGTACTAGTAGGTCCTTGACCGTGGGCAGTCAGATAAAGTCGCTCAAAATGTCCTTGCCCCTACTAGCAGGGTCTGCACTCGACCATCACAAAAAGTAAGATGGAGAGTACAGTTAGTAAGATTCCAACGAAGTACACCGAGCATTTATAAAAAATAAACAAATATCAATCAACATGTCAAGTACTCATGCGGAAACTAAACAGGCAACTGTGCTAAGATCATCACATGAATAAATAACACGAGAGAAACAAACCGTGTACTCCTCCCGGTCACACTAAACTGTACGTCGAACCACCAGGATCCTTTCGGTGGGTGCCCCACTTCCTTTCACCTGGTTTCCATACCCCCAGGATCCTTTCAATGGAAGCCTCCACTTCCTTTCACCTGGTTTTTCCGCGTACAGCCTAGTGTGTCATAAGTACACAACGAATAGCAAAGTCTCGACCCCCAACCCAAATGCGTCACGGAAATCAATAATAAGGAATATGGGGAATAACATCCAACAACCACGAATAGGCAATCAATGATAGAAAAGTAAACCCTCAGTGACTTTCAGATGGAATCTTACGTACCTCAAAAACGCACTCGCACACATCTCGATATGCGCACCCGACACCTGACTATAGCATCTTAAGTCCCTGGTGTCCATTTGTACCATTTAAGTTACTAAATCATGCAAATCACAATTAAAATTAGGTGAAGTACACCTCACCTCAATTGCGTCGTCGACATTCGTCGATTCACGCCTCCGATCGGTCCGACAACGCCATCGCGTCGTTCACCGCATTGTTGCCGCGCCGAGCCGACGCCGCTGCCGCGCCCTGCCGCGCGCGCGTCGTCACTACGCCGCTGCCGCCGCTGCCGTCGTCCGCCGCCGGCCGCTCGCCGCCGCCTGCTCTGCTAGCTCCGCCGCCGGCCGCCGGCCGCCGCCTGCTCCGCTAGCTCCGCTGCTCCCTGCGCGCCGCCGGCCGCCGCTGCCCCTCGTCTCCACCGCGTCGCCGCGCAGTGAGCCCCATCGCGCAGCCACCGTCGCGCGCCTGCTGGTCCGCCTCCTCGCCGACCACTGCTGGATCCTGTCGCTGCCCGCGCCGCTGGCCGCCGCTGCTCGCGCCGCTGGCCCCGATCTCGCCGTCCGCCGTCTCCGCGAGCCGATGCTGGCCCGCTGCTGCGCTGGCCGTCCGTCGTCGCGCAGCTCCGCCGCCGGCCACCACTGCCGCGACCCCTGCCGCTGCGTCGCGCCCCGCCACCGCTGCCGCGACCCTGCTGCTGCCTCGCCGCCTCCTCTCCGCTGCCGATCGGCCACCGCTGGACTGCGTCGTCCTCAGCCGCTGGCCGCCGCCGTCGCGCAGCCACGCCGCGCAGCCGCTGCCGACCGCTGCTGGTGTCGCCGCGCCGTCGTCGTCGCGGATCCGGTCGCGTCGTCGTCGTCGTCGTCCTCGTCCTCGGCGTCCTCGCTGTGTCGCCCGCTCCCTCACCTCACGATCTCTCTTTCTCTCTTCTTTGATCTCTCTGGTTCCTCTCTCTCTCTTACTTTTTCTTTTCTTTTCTCTCTTTTCTTTTCTTTTATATATATATATATATATATATATATTAATATATATATTTACATATATATATATATATATATATATATATATAAATTTCATTTTCTTTTGATTTCAAATCAAAAGTGTCCTCGAGATTCGTGCTACACGAATTTCGAGACAAACTCAATAATTTCACATCTTTGTCCACCGCCTCTATGCTTGACCAAAATTGTCTCGAGTCTCATAATTTACGCATCTCGAGGCACCAACCCGCCTCATTTCCACAATTTCGATACTTGCGCTACCCTCATCACGAGGCGTATCAAATGTACACATTAAAACCACATAAAGCGACTATCTCGGTCCCACGTTGGCACGCGACTCGAGGCGAGTCCCCGTTCGTGTTTCGGCTCCCCGAATACTCCGCGTATACGTTTCCCAACAATTACCATTAAAATCTTAAATTGAACATTCCCGGTGTCTCCACTACAGATTTGGACATATGTATTCCGGCAAGTGGGTCCCACTTACGACCCTAAAATGACACGTGGCACGAGTCGAATTTTCGGGCCGTTATACATACTATATGACTTGTCGTATTGCAAGACAAAACATGTCAGACACAACCTAGGTGTAATGCACATAGAGAAAAATGTTTTTGACAATATTTTCAACACAATCATGAGTGTGTCTGGGAAGACAAAAGATAACGCATTGTCTAGGGAGGACTTAATGGAGATTTTTCATCGGCTAGAGCTTCATTAGGATCCAGTTTCTAAGAAATATCCAAAGGCATGATACGTGTTTGACAAGCGGAGAAAACAAGTGTTGTGTAAGTGGATTAAGGACTTGCATTTACCTGATGGTTACGCAAATAACATCAGTCGCTACGTAGATTCTAAGAAGTTAAACATGTTTGGGATGAAAAGCCACGATTGTCATGTATTCATGTAACGATTTCTTCCTATTGCTTTTCAGGAGCTCTTAAAGGAGGACATATGGATTGCAATCGGTGAGTTAAACATTTTCTTTAGAGATTTAACAGCTAGAAATTTAAATGCTGAGAATATATGGCTTTTGCATGAAAACATGCCAAATATATTGTGTAAGATGAATTTTTTTTTTTCTGCCAAGTTATTTCGACTCAATTAAGCATCTCTCTATCCATCTGGCGCATGAGGCAATCCTTGCTGGCCCAGTACAATTTTAATGGATGTATCCTTTTGAGAGGTAATCGATTATACTCGTTTCCCATCTACTTTTGTCGTACACAATGAAAAATATTTTAAAATATACATCTACCTAATTTACCTTTATGAATGTAGGTATTTGAAATATTTGAAAAATAACGTTAGGAATAAGGCAAGGGTTGAGGGCTCAATATGTGGCAGCCCCAAACTCTGAGGCCACCGTGGGACCTACCACGTCGCATAAAATGTCAACAAGCCTCGCCACGTAGTGGCCTACTTATCTACAACGTCCCGCGACTTAACTGGTTGCTTACACATTTTACATTAAATTCTGACTTAGCTAGTTAATCTTCATATATTAATATATATTAGCAATTTAAATTACCCGATTTATCAATTTATCAATTATTAATATAATTTTACAGCGGAAGCCTTTAAGTGAATAAATTATGCAATATTTAACAATCCTCGTAGTGGAACAACAACAACAACATAGCCTTAGTCCCAACTTAATTGGGGTCGGCTACATGGATCAGACTTTTCCATTGTGCTCGATTAAGTGCAATTGACGGTTAGCTTTTTAGACCATTCAAATCCCTCCTAATTAATGCATCTCATGTTAATTTTGGTCTACCCCTACCTCGTCGAATTTCTACAGTTTCTATTGAGTCAAGTTTTCTAGTGGGCGCATTTGTAGGTCATTTTTGTAGGTGACCAAACCACCATAACCGCCATTCTCTAATCTTAGTATCAATTGGTGCTACTCTTACTTGTCTTTGAATTTCTATATTTTTTATTCTATCTTTACGAGTTTTACCACACATCCACCTAAGCATTCTCATTTTTGCTACGTTCATTTTATGTAATTGTTGTTGCTTTACCGCCCAATATTCACTTCCATAGAGAATAGCTGACCTAATTGTGGTCCTATAAAATTCTTCTTTTAACTTAGTAGAAACATCTCGATCACAAATCACTTTTGTTGCACTATGCCATTTCTTCCATCAAACTTGAATTCTATGCGTGACATCATTCTCAATATTACCATCATTTTGTATAACAAATCCTAGGTATCTGAAGTGATTCACCTTAGGAACTTCTACTTCCCCTAATTTTACCATTTCATTATCTCGATGTCTAGTATTTCTAAACTCACAGTATATGTGTTCGGTCTTCGTCCTACTCAACTTAAAGCCTTTAGATTCTAATATATTCCTCCAGAGTTCTAGTTTCCTATTCACTCCATCATTTGTTTCATCCACTAAGATAATATCATCTGCAAATAACATACACCATGGTATATCCTCTTGAATATGCATATCTATAACTAAAGTAAATAGATATGGGCTTAAAGCCGATCCTTGATGTAGTCCTATCGTAATGGAGAATTCTTTTGTAGCTCCTCCAAATGTCTTTATACTCGTTACTACTCCATCATACATATCCTTAATAGTGTTTATGTATTTAGCATGCACTCATTTTCTTTCTAGAACCCACCAAAGAACATCTCTAGGGACCCTAACATATGCTTTTTCTAAATCTACGAATACCATATGAAGATCTTTTTTCTTTTCTCTATGTTTTTTTAACAATCGTCTTACAAGGAAAATCGTTTCCATAGTTGAGACCTCCTAGGCATAAAACCAAATCGGTTCTCTGATATTGTTGTTTCTCTCCTTAGTCTATTGTCAATTATCATCTCCCAAAGTTTCATAGTGTGACTCATAAGTTTAATTCTCCGGTAGTTTGAGCAACTTTGAATGTCTCTTTTATTTTTGAAGAATGGCACAAGCGTGCTTCTTCTCTAATCCATTGGCATCCGTTTAGATTTTAGAATTTTATTAAAAAATTTTGTTAACCAAGTCAATCCAATTTCTCCTAAAGATTTCCAAACCTTTATGAGTATTTCATCTGGGCCACATGCTTTACCTATTTTTATTCTTTTCAATGCCTCTTTAACTTCAAGAATTCTAATATTGCGTGTATATTTTACATTTCTTTCTTGGTGTGGGTTTTCATCTACTATAATATCAACTTGGCCATCATTAAACAAACTATCGAAGTAACTTCTTCATCTCTCCATAATATCATCCTTGCACGTTAAAACATTTTGATTTTCGTCCTTAATATATCTTACATGACTTAGGTCTTGTTTCTTTTTATCTCTTAATTTGGTTAGCCTATATATATTTTTCGCCATCTCTATTACCTAACCTTGTATATAATCCTTAGAGTGGAAAACCCAACAAAAAGATACCATGTATATATCAAAGGCAAAATAAGTACAACGAAATATGCATATACATGTATTCAGTGTTCTATAGTCCCTGAAACCCAAGAAAAAGTAAATACATACGTATGGTAATCAAACACGAGATGGCGTCACTATCGCAGAGGTAGTCGCCCAGTACCTCATTGCCCTTGCTCGTCGAAGGATCTGCACTCGGTGTCGAGGCATGTGTCCTAGGTCAATCTACAACATTATTTATCTTATAATTTTATTTAATAAAATTGAGGTTTTCTTTTGCTGTTTTATTATAAGTAATTGCATGTTTACCTTATAGTAAGATCCATGGGTATTTGTTGAAATATCATAAATGTCCATAGTCGATCATTATACTGGGAACTATAATGAATTAAGACTAGTGTGAATCTTGATTGATGTTCATGTGATGATCATGCGTATAGGGATACGAATCGAGATCATGAGTACTTGTTAGAGAACAAGGTAGTGGATCGACCCGCTATGAGAACACCACATGGATTGAGTCATAGGTGTTACTCATAATAGGTATATCATTTCGTCATTCGACTTAAGATTATCATAGACTTTAATATTAGGAACAAGATAATTTGACACAATCAAAAGTTGTCTTTAACCAGACGATTATAAAGATTGTGATTGGTTACCATGTGAATAATATGTGAAGGTGTGTAATTAAGATATAATTTTTCACTCTCGTATAGAGAGAGATATCAGTAGATCCCTCGATATGATAGACTAATAATGGCCAAGTCCAAGTGAATTGATATGATAAATTCCATTTAGATGTTTTCAGTTTACCTAAAGACTGAGACTAGTACAATTGAACATTAAGGGTGACTTTCCATGCCTTATGTTTAATCAAAGGATATCGCATGACAAAATGATATGCTATATGTTATTCATTAGGTTGCATTGATTTTGATATTCATGCTACTTGGGTAGTCATAATGTCTTGCTAGAGACCGCTTATGACTTGTGTACCAAAATGGTATTGGTTCACTGCCAATGTTGCATGAACCTATTGGGTCGCACACAAAGAATGGCTTTGTGAAATTTCAATTGGTCCAGAGTAATGAATTTTATATGATAAAATTCATGACATAAAAGCTTTTACGATTTGTTATATGATAACTTATTAATAGGGCGTATGTGTAATTTGCTTAAACTGCCTAAATACAATAGTTGTATTACGAATAGAATTTTAAGTGAGGGCTTATCTATATACATAAATAAAGGGTGAAACCCTAAAACGACATAAGATTTTCGTTTTTGCAAGTTTTGAGTTCACTGGATCTTGGAGAGAGAGAAAAAAATCTCAATCTCTTTGCGGCTAGCACTCCAAATTGTGGTCACCGTTCGTGTGTGGATTTCTGTTAGAGGACGGACACTTGAACGTCTTGGAGATCGAACAATTAGATAAAGAAATCACGGATTAAGGTATAATTTACTTTTATAAATCTAGTTTAATGGAACCTATTTTTGATCCTGTTAGGGGTTTTCAATAATTGTTTTGAATTTTTCTCTATGTATGAACCCTAAAACACAACACTCGGTCACCCAACAAATACAGTGACGAGTCAAGTGAGTAAAATCTCAAGAGAAGTGCACACAATATTCATGAAATAAAATTGGTAAACTATGAGACATGCGAATATAACATCTAACACAGTAAATCATATTCCCATGAATGTAGGCGACATACGACAAACAAAAATAGTAGCGAATAAATGTAACAATACATACCAATAAAACAGGCTAAAAAATAAAACAACAATGAATAAATAAACAAACGAATAATTCAACAAAACCCCAACCTAAACCAGTCGGTAATCGATAAAACATGATAGGAACCACGTAAATACTCGCAAGCTTACAGTGACTAATTAATGGATGAACCCCTCCAGACACTATTTCAAGTCAAGGAAACATCTTAATCCATTCGGACGGTCGTAGATACATTTTACTGTCGTCAACATGAGCGCTTAAAACAAGCAAACCTGTGCAAGTGATTTAGCCACAACCAATCTATACGCAATTGAATTAGAGTGAAAACCCGTGTGTGCCCAAGAATAGTCACACATGTAATCTGATATCGATAAAGCAAAACCATGAAATCTATGATGCATTCCAATGGATTTACACACCTCAAATCTCGCACTCCACTCTCCCGAACACGCCCCGAATGCGTCTTCTACTCGCTCCAGACCCTCATACTACGATCCCTTAGCCCTTTGGGTCATTAGAGGGTGTTTAGAGTGTGTTTAGATCAGTTACAAACTAGATCAAGTCATTTAACCTAATCAATAAAAATTGACATGCTCGAGATTTGAGCATGCTGAAGGTTTGAGCAAGCTAAAAGTTGAGTCTACTGAAAGTTTGAGCCTATTCAATGCTTGAGCTTACTGAAACTTTGAACTTACTCAAAGTTTGAGCATATTTGAAACTTTAAGTATGCTCATAACTTTGAGCATGCTTTGTAGGCAGAACGCTCTATATGCTAAAAACTCGAAAAAAATCTCATGGTTCATCTTAAAGTCTCGACCATTTCGACCTTCGAACTTATACAATCATCCTAAAATTAGTTTGCACCTTATTTTCGTTATCATGCAATAAAATGTGCTAAAATATAAGTAAAAGACACCAAATCAACTTTCCCATAAAGTTACTATTCATCTTCTTCCTCTCATAATCACTACCTAACAACAACAATAAGTTCAGAAATAATTCCCCAACAAGGGATTCTTACTCATTGAGGGTCGATCTACCCTTATGGACCCTACATACACTAAAAGCTATGAAGAACAACAATCTTAGAACGTACATTATCATAATTTGGTGAAAAACATACATATGGCTTTAATGAAGTTGTCACTCTTGTTCTACCTCTTTTGGATCCCCAAAATTTCAACAATTTCACTCACAAAGTCTCCAAATCCTTCACCTTTCTTCTTTTTTTCCTCCTAGCACCTCGTTCTATCTCCTCTCTACTTTTTTTTCAAATGAGAGAGAAATGAGAAACTTGGGGTTTAAGTAAATATCCCTTATTTAGATCCTTAAGTAGGTATCTTAAGATACATCTAAGATTAATATCTTTCCAATACATAATCCACTACATCTCTACTAGCAACCACTTTTCATTTTTAGATGTGACACTTAGCATGCGCCTAGTCTCCAATTGGTCCACATACACAAGACATAGTACATTTTCTTTCAATTTGCACATGATCTTTTAAAATAATTACATGTAAGTCTAGTTCAACCCACTTCATAGTTGCCCTTAGATATCACTATATTTACAATGAAACTATAAGAATATGTTTTTAAATTAATTAATTTACTTGACTTAGGTACAATTATCATATTATTAGTGTAATTGGTCATATACTTAACATATTTGCGGTCCCACTGACCCCCAACTACCCAACACCTGGCGCCCCGCACCCCGATGACACACATATTGAGGTACGCCATATTTTACTTTATTTAATTAACTAACTTATTTTATGGTTCAATTATCCACTTTGTACTATAGTTAGCCTAGTCTAGTATCCCCGGGTAACTCGTACCTGATACCCGCGTCGACACGTTTTCCCAATGTAACTATCCGTCACACTAACTCGCCCGATAGCAACGTACATACATGCAATGCAATAAAATAATTAATAGTTTTTAAACATCGAACATAAACAACCATCATCCATAAATAACACATTCCCTCGATTCTTATGTCCGAGTCAATCGAGTTGTCCATATAACGCCCGGATTTTGACAGTTAATCCTCAAGATTAACACTAATCCTAGTTTAATTAATTTCGGTTGTTACACAATATGTAATGCTTATTTAGTGGAAGAGGCAACTACATTTTGTTCCTATTATTTTGAGGAACACGTCTCCACCTCGCACAACCGTCCGCCCAGCAATTACGATGGTGGAGTCGGTTGATGTGCGTACCACAAGTATAATAGCTCGCTTTTAGTAATAGTATAACAACTTACATTGATCACATATATCGTCCTCAGGGAAAAGTTTTTGCACTAGTTGTTAATTACCTATTTAAGTTGAACTATTGCTATGGGACTCATTTTTAATTGGTTTTATACTAAACTAAACTATCTAACAAATCAAATTAAACTTTACTTGAACTCTTATATTATAGATATCTTAGTTCACAACTTCACTTAGATAATTTAATACTATTTTTTGTATTCATGTGTACATCTCAATGTATTGTGTGCAATGCCTAATTAGATCAATAGACAGATTTCCTTCAAATCCACTTCAACCCACTATCATGACGGAGAAGATTCTAATGTGCAAGCTAGAACTCCACCTATTGGTGTGAATAACATAAGCTCCACATTGCTTTAAGTCCAAAATCATTGGATTCATAACCAACTAAATTACTATCCTTGCCTCCCTAATCAACAACTATCACTCAATATTGTATATTTTATGGTTGTATAGTTCATGTCCGGATTAAAAACTTCAATGGCCATGATAAGTTCTAAAGCCTAAGTTCATTAAACCCGTGATCAAGATATCTAAAGCATTATGCTCATAATCAAAACAAGTTCTAACCATTGCACTTTTTATAAAAAGCGTAACATTCATACCATAAAATCCATTAATACCTAAGATAAATAAGCTACTCGCACTTCATTGAAACACACATATTACAATTCATAATGGACATAATTGCAAATTAGAGGTGAATTGTCAAGATCAGTCTCACTAAGTCCTAACTTAGCCTAATTACTATAATTAGGCACCTTAACCATACAATTAACTATATGCCTCCAAAATACTTCCAACTTAATCCTTAGTAAAGCTTCAAAACTAAATTTATATACTCAACTAAAATCAATACTTGTTTACTTAATTTGAGCAAATTAGGAAATCATATGAATTATCCTTTGTATTTTTATAAAAATCTCGGTAGCATCTCCCCTAAAAATAGCATGCCAGAAAAATTTCACCTAATAAACAACAGAATTAGGGAAAGGCATAAAATGACTCACAACTCCCCGCAGTTCATAATATATATCAAATTCAAACTTTAAGTACTAACTTGGAGTCTCCGATACCTTAGTTACAACTTTATAATCCCAAAATAAACTGAAACTTAATCATATATCTATTAACTTACCTCAAACTAATTTAGGAGACTCTAATAACCTATTCAAAAGTATTTCACGACCTACACTCACCCCAAAGCCTAAAATAATATATATAAAGTGATTGCAACACAAAAATTAAACCTTAAAAACTAAAACACTCACCAAAGATCTTTGAGCTTTTCCCGTTCTGCTTAGTCTTTACAGAAAACCTGATATCATCAAAAATAGCTTGAAGATGTCAAATAAGTAAACTCCTACATTGCTCTGTACTCCTGCAAATGTTAGTCTGAATACATGGAGACATGTAATTGCATTTTCAAATAACAACAAATTTATATAACAATGTAGATCCCTCATTTCCTATTATAAGCTCATAACAAGTAGGCCCACTCATGATGAACCTAAAACAGTCATATCAGTTCAATTCATGCTACCACGGAGTCGACATTACTCGCCTTAGATGCTTGCAGTATGTCTAGTCTGGAGTGGAGCACCTCACATTCTTATGACCGAAGGAGGGGCAACTCCATCCAGTTGCCATGTATGTATGACTAAGAATGAAGCGAAATGAAATGCAGACTAAACACAAATGCAGGTACAAAGACACAATCCCATAAATAGTAAAGACCACTGTATGGTTTACTTACAACCAACCAACTTCGAGTTAAGTTCTCAGGGTTCTCGAAGCGTCAGATCACCTTGAAAATTGTCCCAATAGCTTCCTTGCATACCCAATAATATCATGGGTCAAGCTTCAAGTGAAACCAAATCATGAAACCCAATGAAAACTGCGGCCAAAGTAAGCATGAGAATAGTTTCCAAAAATATTAATTTATATAACTGTTTCAATTGGCTTTCAACTAGCGAAATTGGGGTAACTTTTTAATCTTTAAAACCTCAATATTTTTCATGATGACCAAAAGAAACTTGTAATACTCATGTTCTACTTTATATACATTCCAAAAACACTCCAATCGGATCACCGATGGAGAAATCATGAATTTTCCAATATGGCCCATCAACAAGGCAAACTTTATTTATTTTGAACTGAGAAACTTCTCCAAATCAATATTTTCGCAATTAAATCCTCAAAACTCGACAACAAACATCACAAAACCACTCGATACCAACATTAGAATATTTCCACAGCCCGTGGAGTCAAATTGAATCAAAACCAATAATCGACTCATACAGAAACTCAATGTAAATCAAATCAGCTATTAAAACATCTCCAAAATAGATACCAACTGAATCGCATTAGTTCAATTCATCAAAACCTTAACCCACATTGGTGGGATTTATTTCAAATTAGCGCAAATCAATCTAATATATAAATTCACAACAATCCTTATCAATTTCTATCAAAACCCCGCAAAAGAAATTGAGAAATCATGAGAATTCAAATTAAATTGAGGAAAATGCCTTGAATTGAGAATTTTCCGAATTTCAAGCCGAATACCTCGTTTCTGCCGCAGAAACTTAACTCAAACTGACCACCTTGTGACGCTTTACCATTTTATGGAATGAAATCAGGGAAAATCCGATGTACGGAGACCGTGGTGTAAGAGTAGGTGCTAAAAAGGTTGACATCAGCAAAGCATTTTTGCTTCTCTTGATCATCAATTATTTTTAATTTTTTGTTTTTTTTGTAAATATTTATATATAAATCCTTAACCGCTTATCAGCAGCTTAATTTCTTTTTATTTATTAATTCTCGAAATCCCTATTGTGACATGTTTAGACTTTCGATACTCGTTTTGGATCCGACTTTTTACCAAATTGAACCACCCTCTCGACAAAACAGTCTAACTCCATAAAATATCCATGACACTGGTTTTGGTCACACTAAAACCCCAAAATCATAACTTTTTCTACGACATATTGAACCCTTACGGACCAATTCTCTTGCCAAACTAAACAAAACTTACACTAACTTAAACTAAGTCTCAACCTCGACTTCCGCCAAATAACATGCAACTCGAGGCAAAGTCATGCACCAACTTCGTTCTCATTTTACAATGCCAGTGATCCAACTTGCACGTAAACCGAGACAAAATCCTCACGTGAGGATTAACACTTGGTTAATTAGTTTTTGAGCAACTAATAATTTACTTTCACTCTTGCCCTTCAGACATGCACTTGCAACCCCGATTATGACAAATTAAAGATATACCTCAACACACTCCGACTTCGTGACAAAATACCATATAATAAACACACTAACCACACAACTCATAAAAATAAAATATACCTTATGATCTCTAGTCCAAAATATGTGAGTCCCACCTCAAATATTTAAACTCCAAATAAAATATGAAAATACTTAATTAGTTGCTTAATAATGTTTACGAAATTCTCGAATTTCACAATTCTTCCTAACTAATTAAAAATTTAACCCTCGAAATTTAAACGTACAAGTTACTGAACTAATTGAAATATGAGAATATAATCCTTCATATACAACTTTTAATTCGAAATTGTAAAAATTATTTTCGAGGTGAAACCGTTATGTGGACCCCAATTATTTTCATTGTAATCAACAACTTAGTGGTAGAGATCATAAACCTTTCAACTTTTCATTTCCATATTCTTGGTCTAATGAAAAGTCATAACAACTTCTCTGCCAATCCTGACATTTCGTGAATTTCTGATGAGTTAAACGATCAATTTTGTGAAATACCTAATAAACCTTGTTGTAATTCACATTTCGTATTTTTAATCCCATTCAATATTCAACACTTAGCAAGATTTAGCCTATTTTGCTTTCAATAACACAATTTTTTCATTCTTAACTGAATACTATTCCATAAATCGTTGATAATTCTTTCTTTGCCCACCAAACTCAGGTATACACATCCTAGTTTTCTTTCTCATCATTGATCATTTTTCGTCTGAACAATTTTTAGACTATCATCAGTTTAAAATATCATAGTGACGCAAACAATATTTGAGCACAACATTAGATACAAAGTAGAGTTGCATGTCTATCTGATCCATCACCATTCCAGCATTTCTCAACAGAAACCTGAAATTACATAAGTGATCTCATGACTATAGATTTCTAATTACATATGTCGTCCCACGATAAGAGTTCTCGAAATTCAATTCAATCAAAAAATGCAACTTGACACATCATGCAACTCTCACTTATTCTCTAAATCTCTACTCATAATATCATTAAGGTTTGTGGAAAAAAAGACATAACCAATTCCAACTCATCAGTCATTTCACTTAACTTTCCACTTGATTAGTTAGAAAATTAATGAATTTTCTAACTTCTTCAAATCATTCTCTATTCGTGAGTTCACCAAGAACCACATTCTTTCACTTAACTGTCAATCTCTTCCTGATTGCTTTGATCACTACTCAGGTTTTCACATTTCTCAAACTGAGATCTCACATCATCTCGATCTCAATCACTAACTATTTGCTAGGCTTCTTTCCTTACTTGAGTAGAGACAGTTATCCTTATCTTGAGTCGATAGGCGCATTTTAACAGAGATCAACATATTTCTTGATTATACTTTCATAGTATAAATTTGAACTTGTGTCACATACAAGTTATGAATATGTTATCTCTTTTCACCGCTACTCAATACATGCTTTTAGTTCTACTCAATTTTATAATTTCGACTTTTCTCAAATTACAGTGGAAAGATATTCAATTCTTCAAATATGTTAAACCAGATACACTGTACTCTATTCAAGATTTCCAACCAAAGAGATTAATACTAACTAACTGAGATGTAAGTTGTGCGTCTCTTTTCATTTCACTTGTATATTCACCATCATATATGTATCTTACATGAACTCCAATTTAAAACAACCTAGTGCTTTAAACTTCCCCTACTAACTAATTACGTAGTGTACCATAATATTTGAACCAATATACAATATACTCACTTATATCAATTGTATATTACTTTGGTTCAAAACTTTTAGCTTTTGTTTAAGATTCTTGTGAAGATATAATATGTCTTATCAAACTCATAGTTTGATATTCTAAGTCTTACTGGGACTCGTTCACCTGACATTTCATTTTCATGTGTATGTGAGAATTTCTTGACCATTTATATGCCTATACTTAAGCTTCCAATTGACTCCAACGAGACTTCATAGACTCTTTTATTCAGACTATCATCAATTCATTTGATTATTTAAAGACAAGTTAGTGCCACACATCAGTCTTCTACACTGTAAATGAATCGTGAGTATGATATGGAGTTACTTAGACTTTTGGTCATGCACAATTACTCTAGTGCCTTACCTTGACTAAAGGAGCCCGTTCGTGTCACTTCTAGCAGTCACAAATCATCTCAACATCTCATTATATTTTTTATACACAGTCTATTACATTCAGTTTTTGTCAACCTTAACTATTCTCACATTGATCTCACTTTTTTGTCCCTTTACAACCTTATCACGCCTTCATTCAATATTTTGTTTGTTGTTGATCAACTTAAGAGATAGAAAATTTTAAATTTCTAGTACCTCGAACAACTTAACAACTAATCAAGTTTTTAAAGGATATTATTTCAATCCTTTAATTCATACTAATGGAATTTTTCACAATGTAGGAGCTCTTACTGATTTCCTATAAGAATTACTTACTGATTCTCAATCAGGACGTCTATCTCTTCATTTATTATAATTTAGACTGTAGTGATAAGCATCGTAACTTAATTTCGTTAGAAGTGACTATTAGGTACTTTGAATTTCAAAACACAACTACTTGTGTTTTACTTAATAGCTAATCCTAGCTATTTTCATACCATTTCCCCAATCTCAACTTTTAACACGTTGATCTTATCACTACACCTTTCATTTTCACGTTAGAAATTTCATTGATCTTTGTTTTGTAATAATACCTGATTCGGTGTTACCAAAGATTTTTTCTAACTCATGTATGACAAATTAAGGATAGACCCCAACACACCCCGATTTTGTGATAAAATACCATATAATACATACACTAAATAGAAAACCCACAAAAATAAAATATGCCTTATGATATCTGGTCCAAAATGTGTAGGACCCACCTCAAATACTTAAACTCCAAATAAAATTGAAAATATTTAATTAGTTGCCTAATCGAGTTTTTGAAATTCTCGGATTTCACATGAATATAAATATCGCCTTATATTTAATCAACGAAACTAAACTTGAATTGCAAACATGAAGTCTTCAATGTTTTCTTCACATAAACTCCTTAATACTCAAACTCAATGCAAAACCTATGGTAAATTACTCTAATGGTGGCTAATAGTTGGTATGTTCTTAGTTTACCACGTTCTAATACATATTTATACTCCTTAATAACAATTAGAAACCCTACTTTACAATTTAACTCGAATTATAGCCCCAACTTTCTATTTCCTGTGTGTCTGGCATTGTCACTTATTTCCCAGTGTCGTGCCTTATAGCCCACCGCGCCGCCACTGCGCTAACACTGCATGCATGTTTCCTTGCTCCCTGTGCCATGGCGTTGTCACCTGCTCGTCCGAGGTCGTCCTCTATGCTCCACAGCTGCCACTACGCCGAACCTCCAGAGTTGGTTTACTTTACTTTTTCTTCTCTCCCATGTCGTGTCTTTCCTCCCTACGCTGTGCCTTGTATCCCTATAGTGTCAACACATGTAGCCATGATGCCAAGTGTGTTTTTATGGGTTCTTACTCCATTTCTTCCTATTTTTCCTTAATTCCTTCCTTTACACTTTAATTCCCTGAAAATGCAATAATACCATGATTTAGAGCTCATTTGAGGATACTTATACTAAATGTACGACTAAACTAACCCTATATATGTATAAATAATCACTTATCATCGGCCTCATTTAAAATTTTGAAGGCAAATTCTCAATTTTCACGCACCTAATTTGGGCATTTGGGAGATCAAAGAAGCATTACCTCACGAATAATGAGTGTAACGTCGCACATGCATGTGTTGTTAAATTGTCCTGATGCACTCCTTTCATAAGGTATGTATAAATATGTGATAATACACGATTCTCATGTCAATAGTCTACTAGCTAATTTTCTTGATTCTATTCAATCATAATCTTTGATTTCTTTCATCTCCTATTAAGCTGTACATATCAGATTTGCGTGCCAAACAACCGAATATCACACAAATTACAATCGATGAACAACTTGAGAAACAATTCTCAACTTGGTTCCAAAAATTTGTACGTCATCGACAAACGCATATTAACACAATTCTTCTTATTTTGTTATTTAATTGAAAATGTAGTTTATAATAAAAATGTTTTGACTGTAGGCGCCAAAGTATATTCAAGAAGAAACACTTCTAATGCTTTTATATGATCCAAGTTGACTTTGCACCATACATCACGCGTATCTTATTAAGGGCTACACGTTTCACACAGTGTCACATAGCGCAAACAATGAGACGCGTAGTAGCATGGTGTGCGTTAGGGGCACAAATTACGCTAAATCTAATAACGACTTCTACAGTGAATTACAATAAGTGATACAAATCGAATATGGTGGGTCTTTACGTACAGTGTTGTTCAAGTTTGAATGGTTCGATCTCACATCTAATATCGGGATAAGAGTTCATCGCTCCTTAAAAATCGTCGATTAAGTAAACGCCGTTCATACTAGCCATGCATGCTAGTTAAGTGTATTTTCTTTCAAACTCAAGTGTAAGAAGTGCGCAGAGTAATTGGTAAGCTACAGAAGTTCTCGATGAGCATAACTTAGTCAAGAACGTTGATAGCGCGCATATACAGGAAGACTCCTTTTAAGAGCAGCTACCTGATCATGATACTGAGGTTGATATAGGCACCAATGTTGCAATTTCACTAGCTGGTCCTAGTAGCTTACACATGTCAGACGTAGATGAAGAAGACGATGAAAACGATAATTTCGAGTTTTCATCGGATGAAGGGAGTGGTGACAATGAACCATGAGATAACCACTTGAGTAGGTAGAGGAAAAAAATAATTCCGAGTCTTATATTTGTTTGCTTGTTTTGTAATATTTAAAATGTTGGATGTTTATATGTAAATGTTTCTAAAAGAGCCTTTAATTTCTTAGAAAGTCATGTAAGGCAGAGGATACAGTCTACAGTCCAGTGAGGGATCTGGTGGACGATCCGGTGGCAACAGAGATCGCCGATCTCGTCATTCGATTTATTCATAGAGACGATCTCGTGATGATGTCGCTTCATAGTTTACTCAGGAGCGGTACACTTAGCAGCATCACTCGTCCTCCCAGCAGACCCCCTTCTTTCATCAATACTCCTATCCTCCCTCTTAGTAGGCCCTATTCTTCCATCAGACACCCTCATCTTATGTACATTCACCACATCCCCCCCTCAGATTTTAAGTTTTTTCCCTCTGTGTTTGTCGATGATCCGACCTTTATGCAGATGTACTATACGCTTCTTGCGTCGCTACCCCTCCACCCATCCATGGTCACGTTACGTCGAGGCCAAGTTTTGGGCCTACCTTTTCATCTGGGGATCAACATCTCCCTCACATTAGCAGTACCAGCCGCACAACCATTGAACGATCCCACCATTAGGCCATTCTGATTTGCATTCCTCCCCCTCTATGAGTCATCACGTCGAGCATGCATCATAGTTACCGAGTTATTCGGTGCACCGTTCGAGTGATCCATCCATCGGTAGTGCCCCACGTGGACGACGACGAGGCGTTTAGGCAGCTAGGGCCCTGAAAAGCAACAATGCTAACCAAAGCTGGGTGAATATCTTTGGTTATAAAGGATGAGAAATAGTAAGCATATGTAATATAACTACGCATACCTACGTTTCATTAATTTACCATAATTTTAGTCAAACATATATTTTAAATTTAGTGGACTCAAGTTGCACCCGTCCGATCGAGCGGCACGAGAGATGACTAAGGCATATAAGTACTCCTTACACAAGGATGGCTATGCTTGGGAGTTTGTTCCTAACCATATGCAGAACGTGTACTGGAATCAGTGGAAGGTAAAAAATATTTAAACCAAGTTTGTTTCTTTTACTTAGGATATATAGACTAAACTTTCTATTATTTCAGAACTATTTAAATTTCGTTATTTTTGTACATAGATTTATTGTGATTGGGATCCATTAGATGACAGAGCTATTAAAGAGGCCTACGATAGGCGGATCGCCACTCGTTACATTGATTTCATCAGCAAGATGTGTTCCAAAGATAAAAATTCAGGCCACGTATCTACTGAGATCTTCGAGCACTATAAGAAGATGTTGTCCACCCCTTAATTCAAAAAATTCAGAGCAAGCAAGCAAGAATCGGATAATGGAGACAGGGGACCTGGTACAGGTATAGCTGTGCATACAGGTGGTTCCATATCCATTTATTAGCAAGCATAAAAGCTGGCAGGTCATGCTATATATATATATTATAAGTCTCAAACTTACAAATTTAGTCCTAGTGAGACATGTTTTATAGGAGGATAAATTAGGTCGACCTCCAACTACTTTGGAATTATGCTTATACTTCCATACCAAGGATCATAATGGCGTTACTTTTTTCGATCAGAGAGCAGAGACGATTGTTGTAAGAAACTAGTTTTGTAGTAATTATTTTTTTGATTAATTATAGGTATCAATGACTTATGTATATGACTTATGAATGTATAAATTCTTAATACAGACGGTGATACGCAACATACGCCTCGAACTTACATAGTTGTAGGGTCCTGATACGCCGATTGATGAGACTAAGCTGTATTTATCTGTCGTGGAGCGTAACGACAAAGGCCAGAGATATGGAGTAGGGTGGAAACCATTGGGGTCAAGGCATAGACATGCTGGAGCACGATCTTTTCAGCCTAGTCTGCTAATAATGAGCCTATTGTGCTACTGAGGAAAGACATTAAGGAGATACAGACAAACCTTTTAAGGGTGATCCAAGATAAAACCCTAGGCCGTGACCAGTTGCAAGATATTCAGAGATGGTTAGGTCGCAAGAAGCATGCTCTAATGGACAGACTTAGAATTTCATTCGCACCTCAAGGAGAAGCTGATGATGACTCAGAGACCGACCACAATCTTGACGATCGAGTCATTTAACGTACACCTCATTTAGACTTAGACTTTTTTTTTTACATATTTTGTAAATAATTCTCACACGTACCTTTTATCTTTTTGTATTTTGATAGTTGTGAACTTTCTTTTATTGTATTTATTTCATTTTTTATTTAATTCAATTATTTAATTTAATTTTGTTCTATATTTATTTATTTTTAAAAAATTATGTTTTTTAATAAAGTTTTTTTTTCATCCAATCAAAAACAAAAAACTATTATTTGTAATTAAAAAATTGTTTTATAATGTTTTCAAATAAAAAAAAATTATTTTATAATTAAATACTAAAAAGCTACTTAAATCAATTTTCAAAAACACAAAAGCAGTTTTTAATTTTTTTTTTTTAAATTAGCGACTGAGACCGTCGCTAATTTGAGTGACGTGGTGGTCAAGTGGTACACGTGTCAGCAAATAGGGACATTATCGACGAGGACCCATCGCTAATTTGAATGACGTGGCAGTCCGATGCCCCGACCAATCAAACGCCTCACAAAATAGCGACCGGGTTTGGCGACGAGTTTAGCAACAGGACCAATCACTATTTCTGACACCTGTCGCTAAACCAAAATAGCAACGAAGAGATTAGCGGGGGTCCCATTGCTAATCCGGTACATTTTTGTGGTGATTATGCAGCTCGACCCACGTGTTATACATGGAGATCTGTGTATGCTCATATCTCGAGATGCACATGGACGGCTCCTGTGAGCTATGACATACTCTTGTTGTCATTCTAGCACTTCTCTATTAATAATTTTGATTTTAGACGATCACTTCTCAACCAAGAATTAAAGTAACCTGAGGGTAGTGCTTAATCAAAAGTGAAACAAAACAACACCAAAAAAAAGTGAAACAAAAGAGGAAAAGAAGAAATAATTAAAAGTAAGAAAGAAAGCAAGAGTCCCGCGCTTCATCAGTACTACTATTGGAGCAGAGACATCATTGAATAGCTGCACTTTTGGCTGGTGGATTTTTTTCGCAAAATGGCCTCGCAGCTTTGAATGTCAGGTCTGGAAGTCCCTACACATACTATTGTAGTCATATATATATAGCTTAATTTCCAATTAGGTTTTCCTTGAAAAGTCTTTAAAAAATCAAATCAAATTTTGAAGTGATTATACATGCATGTGTAGTTGTCAATCAAAAGCCAAGTAGTTAAATGATGGCTTGTGATATACAGCACATCGGAGTAAAGGTCGACATTAAGTTATTGCTCATGAGCTCATGAAGCTGGTGGGAGTTGGAGAGATGAAGCTACTTCGCATGTGCTGCTTTAATACCCCCTATTTAAATCTTATGCTCCTCAGCCCTTCAAACAAACAAAACTTCATTCTGACATCTCTCTCTCTCTCTCTCTCTCTCTCTCTCTCATTCTGAGACACACAGCTCACTCTTCATCCTATGGAGCTGTTCATGGTACTTTGTGTTTTTGGCCTTGTGTTTCTTTTCTTACTATGGAAGCTTGTGTGGAAACAACGGAGAGATCAGAAATGCTATATATTGGATTATGAGTTGTTTCAGCCTAGTGATGATAGAAAGGTGGACACAGAGTTCTGTGGAGAGATCATCATGAGAAACAAGAGCTTAGGACTCCAAGAGTACAGATTTCTTCTTAGGGCAATTGTCGGTTCGGGAATTGGCGAAGAAACATACGCTCCGCGAAACATCCTGTCGGGTTTCGAAGAACATCCAACCCTAAAGGACTCGATATCAGAGATGGAGGAGTTCTTCTATGACACACTCGATAAGCTCTTTGCCAAGTCTCGGATCTCCCCAAAAGAGATCGATGTACTCGTGGTTAACATCTCTATGCTCTCCGTTGCTCCCTCCCTCTCCTCGCGAGTAATCAATCGGTACAAAATGAGAGAAGATGTAAAAGTCTACAACCTCACCGGCATGGGCTGCAGTGCCAGCCTCATCTCCATCGACATTGTCCAGGGTATCTTCAAGACAATGAAGAACGTTTTTGCGGTGGTCGTAACCTCAGAATCCCTAGCCCCTAACTGGTACTCAGGCAACAACAAGTCCATGATACTCACCAATTGCCTATTCCGTTCAGGTGGCTGCTCCATTCTCCTTACCAACAAGCCAACCCTAAGACACCGAGCCATGCTAGAACTCAAGTGCCTCGTCCGCACCCACTTGGGTGCCATCGACGAAGCCTTCGAGTGCTGCATGCAAGTCGAAGACGAGCAAGGCCGCAATGGATTCCACCTCTCCAAGCACCTCCCCAAGTCTGCTACGCGAGCCTTCATCGAAAACCTAAAAACACTAGCTCCCAAGGTCCTACCCATCCGAGAGCTCCTCCGGTATGTCATCGTCTCGAGATTTCGCAAGAGGAGCAAGGAGAACTCACTCAGAAATGGAGGCAAAGCTATAGTAAACTTCAAAACTGGGATAGACCACTTCTGCGTTCACACGGGTGGAAAGGCAGTCATCGATGGGGTTGGGAGGAGTCTAGGGCTGACTCAGCACGACCTAGAGCCATCTAGGATGACACTTCATCGATATGGGAACACGTCAGCAAGTAGCCTTTGGTACGTGTTGGGGTACATGGAGGCGAAGAAGAGGTTGAAAAAGGGAGATAGGGTGATGATGATCAGCTTCGGTGCGGGGTTTAAGTGTAACAGCTGTTTGTGGGTGGTGGTCAGGGACTTGGAGGGTGAGAACGCTTGGAAGGACTGCATTGAGCACTACCCGCCAAAGAATATGGTGAACCCTTTCATGGAGAAGTATGGGTGGATCAATGAGGAGGACCCGTTTTGCCTTTAAGTAAGAAAACTCTTTTTTTTCTTTCATTTTTTGAGTTTCACTGCTTTTTTATTTTCTCTGCGAGACTCGTTATGATTTATATATATGTATTGATTGTTGCATTCGTTTATATATATAGTACTGCAATTGATGCCTGCTGTGAGTTAATTTCAGTAATATAGAACTTTTTTATTTCATCAGTAAGACTTTATTGTAAGTACGTACTATTCATTTTTATTTGTAATTCTTTGCATTTAATGGCAGTAATTTTCTTCCCATGCAGTTAATTTCTCATATGTTACACCCTTGAATTGTTGAAGATGTATTGATTACATTTTTTGGGGTTTTTTTTTTCTTTTTTTTTTTTCTTTTTTACGTACGGGTTCAGTTAATTAAAAGACTGTATACCGTCTTTTTCAGTGGAGCAAAGCTACCATTAACATTAAATGTTCACATACCAAATGCAATCTGTTGTTCTCAAATCTGTCTTAAATATTTACCAAAAAAAAAAAAGTCTTAAATTAATACTTCATTTTTAATTTTTACTTTTAAGAAACAACTCTGCGAGTTGCACACGATGACAACATACATGGGGCTTGTCAAGCCCACCTTGAAATTATTATTATTATTATTATTATTATTATTATTATTATTATTATTATTATTATTATTATTATTAATTAGTCAACATACCGCGCTTCGCGTGCGGGCAAGACAAAATATCAAAATATTATATGAAACCGAATTAAATGTATATTATATATCTAAAAAACAGGAAAAAAAGAATATTATATGAAACCGAATTAAACGTATATTATATACATAAAAAAGGAAAAAAAAACAAAAATAGAAATATCTACATAAATATGCCGTGTGTAATAGAAATTATCTAAAAATAGCAAAATAGAAACTATGACATCATCATGCCACGTGTCAATTCATGAGAGCTTCTCACATGTCACGTGTCGCATTGTGAGACCTTGTCACTGAAACAATTTCTTTATATATTTATAGATGCTGCTGCTGCTACTACTACTACTGCTACTATTAATACTTCTGTGCAAGTTAACTTAACTTTTTTCTCTTGAAAAATAATATGAGGTATTAAAGTAATAATTAAAAACTAATTACCAATTAAAAAATAAGCTAATTAAGAACACCAGTAATTAGACATTTTCCAATATCTGACTAAAAATACTAAAAAGGTAAGAAAACTTGTACCATTAGTTTATGTGGTAATAGATTTTTTTTTTGTGATTTTAACAGATTTATTTATGTTTATATGCAAGCATATGAATATGATGACCAAACCTCAGCCCTTACGAGATATTTTTTTCCCAATTACAAACTCATAATGAGCCATTACAGATTTATTAAAGGTTAATGGACATAGCTAACCTTTCATAGCAGACCTATAAAACTTTTAGGACAAGTGGACCCGACGGACCCGCATAGGTATTGGGATAATGGACTTCCGTCTCTCTTTTTTCTCCAAAACCCTAAAATTCTTATTTTTGATTCACTTTTGTGAATTTTGTTCTTGAACCCCCGATGATCCTCTTCTTCGATCGGCTATGGTTCCAATCAAATCCCTTTTGCATTTTGTTCTACAGTAATCAACAGATCTAATCAGATTTATGGAGATTGGTCTATCATTATCGTGGTGCATTTTCATCAACGTTGTTGTGGATTTGTGTGGCGCTGGATTGATATTGTCTTTAGTTTTATTTTATAGTTAGTTTTCTTCCCTTGTTAGAAATTTTTAATTTGTCTTCTCCTTGTTGAAAAGTTTTATGTTTTCCTATCCTTGTTGGGAATTTTAGTTATTTGTTTGTTGGTTCTAGCAGTTTTGTGTATTATCATGAGTTTCAACGTTGTAGAGAACAGTCCCTGATTGTCAAACTGTTTCAATTTCACATTTACCACCAAATTAATTAATGGTAGTTTGTTTGAATAAATAGGATTAACGAATCAATGTATTTGATTCTATGTTTGGTCATGATCTTGTATTGCGCTATCATTAATTAATGAAATTTCTCTTCAAAAAAAAATATCGGGATAATAGATGTGGATTAATCTACAAAAAATAATGATGGACTAAAGATACATTTATTATGTTTATTACACGAGCCTCGAATCTTGGTTCTCGGTGGAAATATTGGACCTTAGACTAGCCATTCTAGCTAGGGAGGTTATGTACTAAAATATTTGAAAAAATTGATTATGATGAGTTCGGATATATGTTAATTAATTAAAGAGATAAGGTGTGTCACTATAACATTGATTCTTCTTAGCTATAAGCTTTTTCACTCCGTCTAATAAATTAGAATGACCATAATTAGATTAATCAAGCCTAGGGCCGGTCCAAAGTATTTAGGGGCCTCGGGCGAAACTATAATACGAGGGTCCTCAATTATAGATGTGTGGAAACAAAGAATTCTTATACCTACATTAGAGATACAAATCTCACAAAAAAACTTGCTCAATTGATGTATAATAGTGTGATCAAAGCCTCTCAAACCATCTTTAAAATGTTTCACATTAAGTAAGAGTCAATCATACTTAAAAAATAAAAAAAAAGTAAAGTGTAATAATGCATACAAAATGTAAACTAAAAATTAATATTATTATAAAGAATAAGTTGAAAGAGCTAGCTATTTATACGAGTAAAAAAATAAATTTTATTTTTAAAAAGAGTTGAGTAATTTGCTAAGCAACATGTTATTAATTAATAAGTAGTAATTCTATAATTATATTTTATATTATATATATAAAGTGGGTCCAAGGGGTGGGGGTTCGGGGCAGTCGCCCCCACTCAGGCTGGCCTTGATCAAATCAATTTAAAAAAGTTAAGTCTACAATTTTCTATATTGACAGTTATTGTCAAAATATAACAAAACAAGTGTTTTTTAAAAGCAGAGATTTTTGGTTCCCTAAGAATATAAAATCTCTATTTTTTTAAGAAGTTGAATTTCTCTTTTATTCTTTAATATATATATATATTTATATCATGTCATAGGACCCCTAAATATTTTGTGCATTTATAACTTATAGATTAATGTGTCAGATTAAAATTCAACGATTGCAAATGATGTTCTCATGTCATATATATAATTTGTTGGTTAGGACTTCAGTTATTTTGTCGATCAATTATTTATTTGATTTTTTATTTAGTTTATATGTATGGTATAAGAAATAGGACCCTGTTAATGTAAGTCACTTGGGAAATGCACATATGACACACACTTGCAGGCGGCGTCCACCCAATGTGCATGCCTCGAGATGCATGAACACACATATCTCTGCAAAAATAAATGGACGTATACTGGTGCACGTCGTATGTGCGTGTCCATAACAATAGTATTTTCCTAATATATACTCTATAGTTCTATTCAAAAATATTGTTCGTTTTAGGCTAAAGTACCCTAATTAATTAGGGTTATATTATTATTGTAACTAAAATAAAGTTATAGTAATATTGAATTTACTATTCATTTTTGTCCTTTGAGAGGAAGAAGGAAGTGCTTTAATCACCATTAAATGTTTAAGTTTAAATGATGGGCAAAATGGGTACATAAAGTGTCAAATTGTGAAAATGAAAAAGATGTTTTTGCCTAAAACGGTCTATATTTTTGAGATGTGATAAGTATATGCCAAACTTAAGCATAAGGTTAAGGCTTCCGGCTTAGAAACATAAATAAAATTATTTGATTTATTTCCATTATAAAACTGATGCCATATATAATAATACATTATATATATAAGTAGTTCTACCGTAGTGATTGGAAAAAATCATCATGAATGGTAATTTTAAATCTTGACAATTGGATTTGAATCCAATAGTAACTATAAAAGCTACATTAATGACTCTTAAATTATGTGCAAAAGTTCCAATAAGGTATATTCATCATTGGATTCAAATTCAATGGTCAAGATTCAAAATCACCATCCATAGTGATTTTTACCAATCACCGTGATATATATATATATATATATATATATATATTTATATATATAATAAGCACCAATAACTAAAGATTCATTCCTTACTTGAATGGTCGTTTTTACCCTTTAATTAATAAGTTTATATTATTTATAAGAATTTATTTAATTTAGAATAGTTTATATTATTAATTGAAAGCAATTATAAATTTAGGAAATTAATTAGTTTTAATCGTTTTTACTAAGCTTCTATTAGGTAGAAATTAAGAATTGGAAAGTTGCAAACTTAAAAAAAAAAGAGAAAAATTGCAAGCTAATGTGTAACGGTTTTATTATTATTATTATTATTATTATTATTATTTCAATTTGAATATTTTCATTTTTTTGGAAATCTAAGTAATAGAGGTCAGAGAATAAAAATAATATATTAAATTAATTAAACTTCCGCGAGCGCAAGTGAGCGGGTTCGAACTTGCGGAGCATGTGTATTAAACTAGTATATATATATATATATAAATATCATAGAGAAAAACCTTTTCTTCACCATAAAAAATTAAAAATAAAATCCAAAGGCTAAATAGGACCTAACTATATAATAATATCAAAACCTAGTCGTTTTTTTTTAAAACTAATTATACGTAGCGATCACTACTAACTTCAAATAATAATTATGCCTTGTTACGTAGCGATCACTACTAACTTCAAATAATAATTATGCCTTGTTTGGTTCATTAATTTTTGCCAACTTACACGAGAGTTAACTTATGAAGGAGTTAACTCACGGGAGAGTTCATATTTTCATGTTTGGTTCAACTTTGAACAAAATTACAAAGAAGTTGCAATTCTTTTTTTAAAAATAAAAAATAGGAATTGACATAAATAAACTTCAAACAAGAGAGAGATGTGGGTAATAGAGATGTAAAACGAAGGGCAATTATGTCCATAAGCCTTAGGGAGATAACTCTCCTACGGAGATGAGGGAGTTGTCTCTCCCTCAAGCGTGTGAGTCGAGAGATAACTTGTAGGAAAGTTAGGTTAATTTATAAAACCAGCTAAACAAGATTAGTTAGAACTTCTAAGCAAGTTATCTCACTCTCCCCAACTCCACTTCCAATCAAACAAGGCCTTAATTTTTGAAAAAAACTGAATTAATTGCAACTCTAACTCAAAAGATCACATGGTAATTATCTGACCCACTCACCCCTAATTTGTGAGAAGAAGAAAGAAATTTATATGGATGAGAACACGTACGTACGTACAGATGTACATTAACGCGCACACAGCTCAACATAGCTTTCTAACAGCTCATATTTGCTGTGGCCCGTGTGAAATGCTTGTATAAATTTACACATCCTTACTATTTGTATACAAATATACTTTTTTGGAAGGGACTATTAGGTCCCCACTACATGCCTCCATTTAATTTAATACATTTTTAAACTAAAATGTCTTTAGAGAAAATTGCATAAATAGCCAACTCTAAATTATGAACTTATTTCATTTCCCCCTTCTACTTTCCACTCTCTACACCCTTCCATAAATGAAACATTAAACCCATAACTCCTATCCACTCACTACACTCACCTTCTCCCTTATAGTAAAAATTCACTTTTTATACTCCACCTCAAATTAAAGCATAAACTCACCTCATTTTCTCTTCTAATTTTAATCTTTAATTCATCTCCATCTCTTTCTCCATACACTCAATTAATCAACACCAAATGCAACGTCCTGATGTTAGTATTTGGTTGAGATTTGATTCACATTCTTATATTGTTAGAAAATTTATTTGTGTTGAATCTTATATAGATTTTAAGGATCAAAGAATGAATTTTGGAATGCAACATGGTGCAAATTGAGTTAAGAGAGAGAAGAAGATGATGTGCAATAAGGGGTTGGATCGTAAAGATCATAAAATTGAAAAAGAGGTTTCTTTGGAAAGTGAGGGGAACAAATATAAGCTAGGGGTACATTGAAGAATTCATTAACAATTAAAGGAGTGCTTAGAACATGAACCAACTTATTGATAGCTATATATAAATAACATTAAATTAATTGAGGGTTGATATAAAGTATAGGAGTGAACTTTTTTTTTGTCAAATTATACAAATATACTGTTCACTTGATTCATCGTCCATAATATATATCATACATATATATGGACCTAAATTAATTAATCTTGTTTCTGACATTTATTATATTAATTCTTGCTCATTGTCATCAAATCCATTACATTTATAAAGACAATCAATTTTCAATTAAAGCGTGATAAATGAATTAATGGTTGCATGCAGGAACAAATAAATATTAATTGATGCATGGGAAGCAAAGTTTTTAAAACAGAAAGTTGAAGCAGGAACAAGTATCTTTCATAATATTAAATATTGGCTTCAGATCTCACCAAAAAGGTCGGCCTCTCTTAAATTGCAACTGCTCAGCTTGGCTATGGTATTGAAGTAGTACTACTTGTGCTTCTCAATTGTACAACACACTGCGCGCGCGTTCAACAACAAAAACACTTCGTGCCTACAACACTTTAAATTAGGTCAAGTTGTTAATTAATAATTAAAGTATATGCATTTTGCATTATATTATGTCAAGTATATAAATATATATATATATTTGTATTTGTAGTCTGGAGACTTGAATAATTTTATCTTTTTTGGCGAACAGACGGCCAAACTTGCCTATTTTATTTCATCAATAAGTGCAGCCTATCCTGCTCCAGCGACAATGAAATTAGCATGGGAACTGTGTCCCAAGTCTTACAATTTTCTGGTGGGCCCGCCCGCTCCTTTATATGCGGGTATGTGGATCTCACTAGTACCAATATTGTCTCCGGCCACTTTAGTCGACTTCAACTCACAGATGTGGGGTTTTGCTTCAAAAGGCGTTAGTACTATTTGGGGAGAGATAATCACTACAATATTTCTTTATTAGGTCATACTTAACCGATGTGGGACTATAATTCAGTCCACACATCCCAACAATCTCCACCTTGGATCGAAATCTTAGGTGTCTTGGCTCCACCTTAGACTGACTTTCCTCCAAGATGCTTCACCACATGATCTGTCATCACACATCTCGAGGAGAGACGACTCGAGGAACCCGCGAATACCAATAGATATGCCTTATCCCAGCCGAACCATCTACTCTGATACCACTTGTTGGGTCCCCCCGCACCTTTATCCGCAGGTCCGTGGATCTCACTAGTACCAATATTGTCCCCACCTTAGTCACCTTCAACTCACATGTGTAGGGTTTTGTTTCAAAAGGCCTCGGTATTATTTGGGGAGAGATAACTACGTAAGTATTTCTTTATTAAGTCACACTTAACCGATTTATTGGGACTAAAATTCGGTCCACACATCCCAATATTTAAACATCATGGAAAGCCTCCTTTGCTATATGATCAACACACGAATTGATCTATCTAAAGGTTTATTGAAAAACCACACATTCCCTTACATCTACGAATGGCTAAATGCTTTCTCACTCCGGGCTAACATAAGGGAGGGGTTCAAAGGCGCTTTCTTTCACTCCTAAAGAAGGGGAAAATCTTTCCTCAGAAAGGAGTTATATTCTTATTAGTAGCAGCCGACTACTTTTCAAGATATAAGTATCCCTTTGTTCCAGCCAGTCTCAAGATCTTTCATTTCAGGTTTAATAAGATAGGGTAGCATATAGCTTAGCCTCACTCCTCTAGCTCATAGATAAGTTCCTCTTATCTATCATATTGACATTAGTTAAATCCTACAGGTCGATTAATGGTTATGCTTGAAGCCTTCTCATCCGTATTAGAGAAGAAGAGGAAGGAGTATGTAAATGCGGGATATATCATAAGAGAAGAAAGATCGAGAATCTCATCCCTTTCTTATGGGGGTCTTAGATAAGATACAAATAGGAGCGCTTCTCTATTTTTATAAGTAAGACCGTGAATGAATAAGAAGATCTCGTTAGATTTTCTGCATGAGGGAAATCGACCGATAGACATGCTTAACTTTTAGTCGTGCTAGGATTAATTTCCTTATTACAATAGTCTTGTTAGTAGATAGATGTTGTAGGAGTAGCACTAGGATAAGTCGGGGTAAGGACTTCGCAAACCTTACGACTCTTCCTTCATAGTATAACAAAACAGTTATCAGACTGTGCCATTCTTTTAATTGTTAGAATAACTTGAAGGAATAACTCTGAACTTCAAAGCTAGGGGGCCTAGTAGAGCGAGTGAGTTCCATGCCTACCAAAGAGGTTCTCACTTATAGCTCATCCTTAGTTTATCTTTTACCGACACCATCTCTTTAGGTAGTGAAGTTACCGCTGGTGGCAGTCAAGTCTTTATCCCCTCCTGTTTAGGAAGATAACTGCCAAAAAGATAGCGAAGAATCACTTATAGAAAGGCAATGATAATTGGGGCGTAGTGGACACGAAAATCAGAAGGTAAGAAGGAAAGTCCCAGGAAATCCACACCAAGACTATAATCTAAGGGTATAATGCTAAAGTATAAAAGGCTATTAGGAAAATTCGCCTGAAGTTTCAGGTTGAAAACTCGAGACAGAGGTCACTTGTTACGTCATTGATAAAGAGACCTATTTTAGTCTTCTCTTAGGGCGGCCATGGATCCATGACAATCGAATAGTACTGTCCACCTTTCATCAATGCCTCAAGTAGGTAGACATTTAGAGATAGACAAGTGCATAGGTGGAAGTCCCATAAAATCAAAAAGTTGTGTTCGCTGATTAGAAACCCTTCAAAGGGCTTGAAACATACTGTGCCAAAGCAAAAATGTACGTAGATAACCCTTTTGATAGTGAATAAGAAGATTCCAAGACCGAGACGATTCTAAAAGAAAGCACCAAGGTAACATCACTCGGAAACCTGAGTGTCTAAAGTAAAATACATTATCCAGACTCACGATGACATAATAAGAGTCCCAAAGGCTAAGTCGAAGAAGTTCGTTGTCAACGTAATCGTGATTTGATTGAAGACACGACCTCGCATAATGAAGCAGAGAGACTAAGGAGAGTGGTACGTGCAGCTTAAAGACTCCCAAAAGTACACTAGACAAACATCAACCATACAAGAACCTAAGGTGCCCTGCTCGATGCAAGGAAGAAAAACCAATTGTCTTCTCGGGCTTTGTGAGAATATCCATGGACACTCCATTCCGGCCTAACACTAGAGCAATTCACTTACAAGGGAGACCCTGCTTAACCTACTTCGGGCCAATCCCAAGGATCATGATGTATAACAAGCTATATGTAATTATGTCGCATATCCACTGCAGAGAGTAAGATTGTGTCGCAGATCTGCTGTTCACATATTTTAATATATGGAATTATGTCGCATATCCGTTGTTGATGTCTTATAAAGTCTTATGAGATGTCACACATCAGCTGTGAATGTGTGAAAGAACATTTGATTTAGCAACGAACTCTCTTTAACCCCTTGGTGAGTGGGCTACTATAAGGAAGTTTCTGGTCTTACTATTGCCGTTGTTGAGGAAGAGAAAGAAGTGGGAATATCCACATCCCTAAAATTAGCAGTTAGTTTAATTCCCGATGCAAGAGTTCTCGTATCCAATCAACCAATAACTGGCGTAGGAGTATGAGAATAAGCTGTTGGTGCAGGTGCAATAAAAGCTTTAGACGCTCTTGGTATCCTCAATGCATCCGCCGTTGTTAGAGTGAGATTCTTCAGTGCTCTGTTTTCAATTAAATGCGCTGTGGGACATCGAGTAAGAGCATCTGGGAATTGATCTTTTACGACTACCTGGAGCCTGAGTTGGTCACGTGGCTCTTTAACCGGTTCGGAATAGAAACTCTTGGTCAACGAAGTTTTCTTAAACATAAAGTTGGGTATTGTATTGAGATACTCGTTTGGTAGGAACTCCCTAAGGTGCTTTTTATTACCCCCGATGTGGTGTCCCCTTCATTCCCATCTTTTGCATCCCTTGCTTTTGGAGAAATCAGTGTTGAGCCCCTATCGGCGAATTCATCAGTGCTATCCAGGTTGAAGGTGAAAACGGGAGTTATCGATTGCATATAGATCCATAATTTAGCGACGGTTCCTAAGGTATGATCTCCTACTTAAAAAAGAAGAGAGCTAGGCAAGTTATAGGTTCAGAATGAGAATCTTCGACAGAGATCGTTCCTTCAGTTTAACAAGAAATTAGATCCTGACTGACTTAGCTTGAAGCATGGCTTTCCATTTTGGGGCTCGATGCTACTCTTGAAAACATTAAGACATCAACTTCAAGCATCTCGTAGTGGAGCGGTACTGCCATCAATAGTTCCAACTCAGACAAGGACTGCAGAACATGGGTTCCCACCAATAGAGAGAGGGATAAACTTCAACTAGCACCCCTATAGATCAAGGCCGAAAACTAGTCTTCTTCTTCTTTATTTGTCCCAAGGAAAAGATGTTGTTGGTTGGTATATGATTGTATCGTCTTGCTCGGGGATCCAGTTGATAAGCTCTCGAAAAGACATCAATCCGTGGATATAAATAAAAAAGGCTTTAACCGACTTCCCATTTCTAGATCATTCATCTTGAGTGACGTAGCCCATTTCGTTAACAAATAGGGAAGAGGGGTGGCATTAGAAAGATCACCTGATCGAGGCATTTCCTCTTAGTTTGACTGTTTTGTTAATGCAGTGAGGAACCAATAAGCTTTGAAGTTCTCCAGGTCCTATCGAACCAGTCATTTCCCTAGGTCAGTTACCACATCGGACTACAAATCCAATTAGCTTTATGCATGCCATCCCCTTTTAGACAACTACTATTATTCGTGCACTTACCATTAGCACATCCACCGACTACCAGCTATAGATCGTACCATAGCTACTGTTATGGGAACATTCGGACACAAAATAAGATAAAAAGAAGGATCTTAAAGAAGATTTATTTGAACGCTTTTTTCTTCATATAACCAGTAAGCTTGTGAAATGGTCTCTGTGGTTAGCTTGCCCAAATTCTAATCACCGAGAAATAAGAAAAGCTATGCTTTGTGTTCAGTGGTGAACGTCAACTCTTCACTCTTGATTTCGACCAACTAAGGATCCCCTATTATCTAAGAAGTAAGGTCGGTGAAAAAAGAAGAGCCTTTCATTTTTCCTAGCGCCTTCCCTATAACTAAAGCTTGGGAAGCGTCGTTCTTTAAGCCGTATTGACAGGTGGTCTGTTGTAAGTGCATGATAAATAGAAAGCTTTCCCCCTTAGAGTTTGCCGAAAGAGGTAGGTCCGTCGTATATAAGAAATCAGTCTTCCTAAAGAAATGTAAATTGGAACCAGGGAAAACATGGAGGAAGACTGATTTCGAGGAGTATGCATTCCCGTTTGCCCTTACAAATAATTCCTCCTAAAAAAAAATGCGGTACCGGTTGTGATTTCACGCTGGGCCCAAATCCGAGAATCTTATGCTTCAGCTTAAACGGGACAAAAGTAGCTATCTGGCACATTGGTGAAGCTAACGCTTCCCTGGCCACTAGGGAGTCATCAAAGTCTGAGTCCATACACTTGCTAGCTAATAGTGAATCGTCAAAGACTTGATTCTATTTTTTAATACCTTCCGTCTCTCTCCTAAGGGATCTAATTAAAACTCATTCCCTCATTTCGTTCATGATAGTCGGTCGAGGTCTTGACCTTAAAGTCAACCTTCGGTCCTTGGATCCTTGGGTTTGTGGTATTGCTCTCGTAGCCGGTGCTCTCTTTCCTCTTGTTTTTAGGTTGTGTCCACCTGCTTAAAAACTCTTCAATTCTTGACTTAGATGACAACACTCCCCAACACGTGGTGAAGTATTAAAGCGTGTGGTTGGAGTAGTTTAATTGGGTGTAGTCATGGAACTTCTTTTTCGATCCCTTTCCGTCGTTTAGGATTCGAGTAGCGGTTCATTTTAGACAAATGAATATTATGTTAGAGAAGCATCTGAGTATCACCCATTTCCCGCAAATGATTAGTGGAACTTAAAATGAAAGTTTGCCCTAGGCATGACTTTGACTTGTTCAAATAACAATTAAGGTAAAGTAGACCAGATGAGTGCTCTGATGAAGCGATGTCAGGCTCCGTGGGTATTCCATTCTTTGGGTAAAGCACCTCAAAAGATATGACTAAGAGGGCTTGCAAGAAGAAATCAGTGTCCATTCATACTGGTGGGTGAAAGAAGGGCTTTGTGTCTTTCCCTTTTGACTTAGCTTCTTGGCAGTGGCTAATGCAGTTTGTCCATGCGGCAGGAGAACTGTTATCTTAGGTGAGCTTTCTAATGGGTCAGCCCTGACTTCATTTACTTCCCAATGGTCGAAAATGCGGGAAGAGTTCTATACTATTATGTTCTCTACTCGCTCAAGATTTTCCCTACGTTAAGGATTCTTTCGGACTATAGTCCAGGGAATTTAAGAAAATTTTCCAGGGAAAGAGTTTCTTACTAAGAAAAAACTAGGGGAGAGGGGTAAAGGAGAAGCTGGCTTGGATTGGAAGAAAGGGCTTAGATTTCTGATCGCTTTTTGAGCCCAGTTTGGATGAGCACGGGATATAGATTCAAAATAGATATGTGTGTGGTCTTTGTGTGCCTCCACCTATAGGTCTAGTTGTGCCCACCATCTTTGCCTCCCCGTCCTACCATGTTGGGTTTTCTCCCGCCCCTTTGCCTTATTCTATAGATTTTGATTGGTATAATATTTGTATTACCTCATGCAACTCCTACAAGCGGAAATACATTTATTAATAATAAAGAAAAAGGCGAACCGCAGATCATAATTCATTCTCCACCCGCATTTATATATATAAAAAAAGAAGAGGAAGCACCTTGACTCGTTAACCGCCGACTGACCATATGCCGAGAGCTCCTTCCCCGAACCCCCTCTGTCCTCCTTCGTCTTGTGCGCCAGCTAAGTCCTCTACTTCATTTTGATATCTCCTTTCTACGTCCCGCTTTTTTGGCATGCGTAAAGGCCAAACTACGGATGAGCGACTAGCGTGAAAGCGCATCCCTTTTCTTACTTTAGCTTAAATTATCGCATGCTAATAGACTACTGACCTAGAAGCTTATTTTAACACGCCCTTTGACCAAGGAAAAATGGGCATACTAACGAACTATCTCCATATAGGCCTAGGATCGAGACAGATGAAAGCACGACTGAGAAGGCATATGCTACTAAAAAAGAAAGCCTTTTTTTGCACCATTTGAGAGGTCCTAAGACAAGACCCTACGGATCATTTAAAGTCTCGTTTTGGATTAGCAAAAGCTTCCATTCTTGACTCGCTAATACAAAAAAAGAAAAGATGAACCAATAATCTTTCAGAATTCCTGCAGTAAACTAAGTCCAAAAGAATTGCTTTTATCGTGTATGAAAAAACCAAAGAAGCAATTCCCTTACGTGTTAGATGCTTACATTTTCTTGCTTGTGCGTGCCAATTTCCTATTCTATATAATATAATAGGTTTCCCGCTAGTATAATGCTCTAGTGATGAGGACTCGCTAGTTTTCATATAAATAAAAAAAATGAAGACATAACAATAATCACACGATTTTCTCTCTATAAAATGAAGGAACTCAACCGCGTGACCAGAGGAGAGAGGAAGATTTGTAACTGATGTAAGGGATACCGCACTGCAGAAGCCCCGTGCAGCTGAGCCGGCTTACTTGCCCACCATGTCAGCGCCTTCGGGTTAGTTCTTTATGGAGTTCTTTCTGTCATAACAATTCTCCTTATGGAAGTCCCCTACAAGATCAATAATGCTTGTTGCATAAAAAGCTGGCTGTCATAGTTCTTCACTTTGCGTTCTGGCATATTCTACTGAGCTACCTTTCTACTCTAGAGCTGGCTTGAAGAAATACCTTCACTCACTTCGCTACCTTTCCTCTAATCTAAGTCCTCGTTCCGTTTGAAGAGAGTTCTTTTTGAAGGAAAGTTGTTGAGTGGATGTCTATTATAATATAACGCGAAAGAACTTGATTCGTAAGGGCTTTAACGCAACGTAACTTACCATAATCTTTCTGAAGAAACAACTTCACATTCATAAGCTTAGGATCATTAATGCCATATTCCTGTTGTCTAAGCTCTAACGAACACCTACTTTAAAGCTGTAAGTGTGGTTTCGTCAAGAAAAACGGAATGCTCAGAAAATAGGAAGGGGTAAAGGTGTAAATGAATAAGGAGTTATCCATGTCTCGGTTTTCTGTAGAAATTAGAAATGTTTTTTTTTTTGAGTTGCATTCTGAAAGAGATAACTATCCCTTCGAGGAGACATATGTTTTGGAGATTTAAAAATTCGTGTTAGAAGAGAATTTGTCTTTCACCGCTGAAATTCTTTTTAGGTAAAGAAGACCCCTAAAAAGAGTAGTTTGATTGTATTACAATTCCTTCATTGACTGATCATTCTCTTTCTATTTATATGGAACCCAAGGTTGAACTCGTGCCTATAGTTCTTGAGGGTCTTCTTTATCTTTATTTGAGTAGTTCAGGGGTCTATCATTCACATTCTTTCGGCTTTAGCCAAGATAGGAATGAAAAGGACTTTCGCGGGACAATTGTTAGTTGGGGTAAGGTAGAACTGCTTTTATTTCTTGATTTATCTCCTTCTCTTATTACCTTTTTGCTTTCTTGCCTCTTAGCAAAATTAGAATCAGTAGTGAAAGATCCATTTCTTTTGCGATTGATCTCTTCATTTCTTGACTTGCCTATCCTAAATAACATAAGAACGAATTTTTCGTCTAAAAGGGGGATCTGCGGGGGTACCTCTTTTCACGAAAGTTCTATTTAATTTCTATCTAGATTCGTTGGATAGAGCCTTCGAAATCCACTTTCGCACCTTTCAATAAGCTTGTTTTGATTCTCATATCTTCGTTCCTATATTTAAGGGCAGATCGAAGGATTTTTTCTGTATCAAACTTTCTCAATCTCTTAAATGTGTTAGATCTGGTGGGAGGGGTTATGTGTATCTTCTCAGGAGGATCACCAATTGATTCCTTTGGTGGTTTGGTCTTCCTTAATAAGAAAGGCGAAATCTAGGAAAATGAAGTTTTTTTTTCTAAGAATAGACGTCAACCCAGTTGTTTTAAAAATAGTTGATAGCCTATAGGGTTATCTAGCACAAAAATCTTTGTTGCTAGATAGGATGATCACCCATCTTCTTATATGTTGATGATTTAGCAAGCCAATGCCTTAAGCCATCTCAGTAGCTCAGTGGGAGAGTGGTCAGCTGTTGATTGACTAGTCATAGGTTCGAATCCTACTTGAGAATCTTTCTTCTATCCTAGAAGTTGACAATGACAATAAAGAATGAATATCACTAGCATAAGTAAGAGCTTCAAAACTTGCACAAGCCCAGAAGTCACTTTTGGATCTCTTTTGGGCAAATGATCTGAAGGTTCAAGGCCGACAACTCGTAGAATATCTCCTTTCAGTTTGAAAGAGTCTTAGGGGAGATTAAACCTTTGATTACAGTTAGTGGTGAAAGTAAATCTTCATTTTTGGAGATAGAGACAGTTGGCAGGTTCAGTTGTTTATATTTCATTTCTTTTTAGCCTTTCATTTCTGTTCGCATGCTAGTGTACCTGAAGTTCGAAATCTTTTTTAAGCTTTTTTTAGTTAGCTTCAGAGGAAAGTCCCGCTTTGTATAGAAAGATAGAAGTCCCATTCTTTCACCTTGGTCTAGGTCTAAAGGAAATGAGCCTTCAGGGGCGTAAACGAGCCAAATGTTTTTTCAAGCTACTAGCGCGCCCTGTAGTTTTGAAGCTCCCCCAACATCTCAAGTTCTTAGGCGAGGACAGGATTCGAACCTGTAGTTTTCAGGTTATGAGCCTAATGAGTTGACCCATTACTCTACCCCGCTTCTTCCCCTTTTCTTTATGAAACTATTCCCGACTTTAGTTGCTTGGCCGAGATAGAACCAACGCTTAGTAAGCGGCGGCGGAACTCCATTCGTTAGGTTGGAGCTCCGCCCTTCCCCTCGCTAACCTTTCGTGCATGAGCAAAGCCGCCCTCTTCGAGGCCGCCTAGAAAAAGAAGAGTAGCGCTCGTAAGCTTGACTACACTACATCTTAAGAATCCATCCTGCTTCAGAATGGTCGAATCGCTTGACCACACTACATATAAAGAATGAAACCAATAAGCAACTTTAAGAGTGCCCTACGCGAGAGAACAAGCAACAGATTGAGCACTAGCCGTTACTTGTTCTTTCTGGTGTGGTGTAGACAGTTGCTTACTGCTTGCAGCCTCAAAACTACAGCGCGCTGGCGCTGCTAGCTCGGCTCGTTTCGCTCTTCTTCCTCCGCTCGCTGCTGTTAACCTTATCTTTCTAGTGTAATGTAGTCAAAGCTTGCTGACTAGGGTTGGCAGTGAGATTCAGTCTTCGAGACCTATAAGTGGATTGCATAAGCCCCTTGTGAGATAGGGCGAGCCATGAGCGAATGAGCAAGTAGGGGGCGGCAACAAAAGAGGTAGTGAGACTGACTGCAATTGCAGGAATCGATTCGAATCACTTTCATTTTGGTTATGGAAAGCGAAAGTCGTTTCGTTTAGTATGAGATCGCTGAACACCTCGCGGTGCTTACATCTCTCGCCTATCGAAGTTCTATTCAAAAACCTCGTACCAGAACTTGTATAGAGAAGGATATCCCTCGGCGCAACAGTTCTTCCATCCCAACTTAGCTACCCGGTGTTGCTATTGGCATAACAACCGGTACACCATAGGTTGGCCCAACCCAATCCTCTCGTATTAGGGTTGGCTCCTCGCAGTTCTCCCTTTAACACCAATAGTATATAAGAATTGAACTCTCTCACGACGTTCTAAACCTAACTCACCCTTGGGACCTTTTTGAACCCCAAGATGTGATGTGTCGACATCGAGGTGCCAAACAACTCCGTCGATAAGAGCTCTTGGGAGTCATCGGCCTGTTATCCCTAGTGTAACTTTGAAATGTTGAGCGAGAGCCTTTCCACACGAGACTCCTAGATCACTATGACCGACTTTCGTCTCTGTTCGACCAGTCGGTCTCACAGTCACGCATGCGTATACCATTATGCTCACGAGCAAATTCTTAGCTTAAGCCTACCTTCGCACACCTCTGTTACTCTTTAGGAGGCATCCACCCTAGAAAAACTACCCACCTCGCAGTGTCGCGCCCCCCCGAATGATCGGTGCGGCAGTTAGGGATCCTTAGATGAAAGAGTGGTCTTTCAGGATTCGTCTTTATGGGTCACCACCTCCCACCTATCCTACACATTCGATCAAGGTTTTCACTACGAAGTTATAGCAAAGGTGCATGAGGTCTTACTGTCTAGCCGTTGGTACTCTGCATCTTCACGGCGAATTCAATTTCACTGGGTCCATGTCGGAGACAGCGGGGCAGTTGTTACACCATTCATGTAGGTCATTACTTATGCGACAAAGAATTTCGCTACCTTAGGACAGTTAGAGTTATAGCCGTCGTTTACCAGGGCTTCCATTCAAAGCTTACATTATTTCTCCTTCCGACCCTACAACACTGGGCAGGTGACAGACTCTATTCATCGTATTACAACTTAGCAAAGTACTGTGTTTCTAATAAACAATCGCTACCCCCTGGTAAGTCCCACTTTCCTAATCAAAAGATAAGAGATCACCCCTTCTCCCGAAGTTGTGGGGTCATTTTACTAAGTTCCTTTAACGCGGTTTTCTCAAGCGCCCTAGTATACTATACTTTTTCACCTGTGTCGGTTTGGGGTATGGTCAGTTCATCAGGAGGATCGCCCTCCCAATTTGAAGTTTTCTCTTGGAAGTTTCCACCTTGTTGAATATGACAACAATCGTGAATATAAACATACTCGCTACTATGGCAAGGTGGTACGCTCTGCTCTCACCTAACCCCTACTATAATAAAAAGACTCAAGGCCCTTGACTTATGTATCATTATGTATAGTCAAGGAACGGTCCAGAATTGGAATGGGGGAATAGTCAAAAGGCGAGCACTGAAATGAGAAATGCTTGTAGACTCATGAAGCGACTCGAACAAGGCGGACGTTCCTTGGTGGTTCACACTAGAAAGTGCTTCGAAAGGTGTCAGCAAGTATGTAGAGCTGGAGCCTGGCATGTTTGCCCGCTTGGCCGAGTGTTCGCCCACTTTAAAGTCTAAGCCTTTAGATAACAAAAAGTGTCCACCCATTAGGTTGCCAAACTTTGACGAGAGTTTCGCCTTTTGAAGCACCAGTAGCGTAAGGCGACAGGGCCAGGCCGAGTCGAAAGGCTTTGATGACTTAAGGATCATATTAGGGACAAGAGAGCAAGGGGAAGCTTAAAAATGGTCGAATCGCCCGTATCTTGCAGCCCTCGACCTGATCATCCAATTCGCTCCAATAGACAGGCATGGTTCAATAGTCAAAGCAACTTCGTCACTTTCGTGTACCCATCAGACGTCAGCCCTTTCAGGTTCCTTAAGGACCTATTCATTCTGTGTAGATTGACTAAACGTAGAAAGCCTTCCACTAGCAGGCAATCGTGTTTTTCACAAGATTTCTCATTACTTATGTTAACATTCTCACTTCTGATATCTCCAGGTGTTGTCTCCAAAAACATTCCTCGATTGAAAGAACGTCCTGTTACTGACACTTGAAAAAGTTGTTTTCAAGGTCTTACCGCTTCAATGAATCACTTGAGCCCTGATACATTTTCGGTGCCATGGAGATAGACCAGTGAGCTATTACGCTTTCTTTAAAGGATGGCTGCTTCCAAGTCCACCTCTTGGTTGTCATCGCTCGATCACTTCCTTTTCCACTAAGTGATTGCTCAGGGACCTTAGCGTACGATTTGGGCTGTTTCCCTCTCGACTTTGGACCTTAGCACCCAAAAGGTCTATCTGTACAAATGATCTAAGCTTGTATACAGAGTTTCCCTGGAGTTGGTAACGCGAAATGACTACCCTAGTCCATTGAGTGCTCTAACTCAGGCTTTGGGTTTTGTTGCTTGTTCTTTCTGGTGTAGTGTAGTCCGTTGCTTACTGCTTGCAACCTTAAAACTATAGCGTGCTAGCGCAGCTCGCTTCGCTCTTGTTGCTCCACTCGCTGCTATTAAGCTTATCATTCTGGTGTAGTGTAGTCTGCGCTTACTAACTAGGGTTGGCAGCGAAATTCGGTCTTCGAGACTTGTGAGTGGAGTGCATAAGCCCCTTATGAGATAGGGGCGAGCCATGAGCGAATGAGCAAGTAGGGGCGACAACAAAAGAGATAGCGAGACCGACCGCAATCGCAGGAATCAATTCAACTCTATTTCATTTTGGTTATGGAAAGTGAAAGTTGTTTCATTTAGTACGAGATCGCTGAACACCTCGCGGTGCTTACACCTCTTGCCTATCAAAGATCTGTTCAAAAACCACGTATGAGTTCTTCTATACCAACTTAGTCATCCTAAGGTCTTCTATTGGCATAACAACTGGTACACCATAGGTTGGCCCAACCCAGTCCTCTCGTACTAGGGTTGCCTCCTCGCAGTTCTCCGTTTAACACTAACGATATATAGGAACCAAACTATTTCGCGACGTTCTAAACCCAACTCACGTACCACTTGAATCGGCGAACTATCAAACCCTTGGAACTTTCTTCAACCCCATGATGTGATGAGTCAACATTGAGATGCCAAACAACTCTGTCAATAAGAGCTCTCGAGAGTCATCACCCTGTTATCCCTAACGTACCTTTGATCTTTTGATCGAGAGCCCTTCCACATGGGACTCCCGGACCAGTATGGCTGACTTTCGTCTCTATTCGATCAGTCGGTCTCACAGTCAGGCATGCTTATACCATTACGCTTACGAGCAGAATCTTAGCTTGAGTCTACCTTCGCACACCTTCGTTACTCTTTAGGAGGCATCTACCTAGAGAAACTACCCACCTCACAGTGTCCCGCCCCCCGAATAATCGGTGCGGCGGTTAGGCATCCTCAGACGAAAAGAGTGGTCTTTCCGGATTGGTCGTTGTGTGTCACAACTTCCCACCTATCCTACACATTCGATCAAGGTTATCACTGCGAAGCTATAATAAAGGTGCACATGGCCATACCGTATAGTCGTTGGTACTCCGCATCCTCACGGAGAATTCAATTTCACCGAGTCCTTATCAGAGATAGTAGGGCAGTCGTTACACCATTCGTGTAGGTCACTACTTATGCAACAAGGAATTTCGTTACCTCATGACAGTTAAACTTACTGCAGCCGTTTATCGGGGCTTCCATTCAAAGCTTATAACACTTCTCTTTCCGACCCTACAACACCGGGCATGTATAAGACTCTATACATCGTGTTACCACTTAGCATAGTCTTGTGTTTTTAATAAACAGTCGCTACCCCCTGGTACGTGTTGCTTTCCTAATAAAAAGATAGGAGAACACCCCTTCTCCCAAAGTTATGGGGTCATTTTGCCGAGTTCCTTCTACATGGTTCTCTCAAGCGCCCTAGTATACTCTACTTGTTCACCTATGTCGGTTTGGGGTACGGTCAGTTCACCGGGAGGACCGCCCTCCCAATTCAAAGTTTTTTCCTGAAAGTTTCCACCTCGTTCACTATGACAACAGTCGCGAATATAAACACATTCGCTACTATGGAAAGGCGGTACACTTTGCTTTCTCTCGCGACCTACTCTAATCAAAAGACTCAAGACCCTTGACTTATGTATCATTATGTATAGTCAAGGCATGATCCAGAATTGGAATGGGGGAATAGTCAAAAGGCGAGCACTGAAATGAGAAAGGCTTGTGACTCGTGAAGCGATTTGAACAAGCAGGACATTCCTTGGTGGTTCACACTAGAAAGTGCTTCGAAAGGTGTCAGCAAGTATGTAGAGCTGGAGCCTGGCATGTTCGCCCGCTTGGCCGAGTGTTCGCCCACTTTAAAGTCTGAGCCTTTAGATAACAAAAAATGTCCACCCCTTAGGTTGCCAAACTACGACGAGAATTTCGCTTTTTGAGGTGCCAGTAGCGTAGGGCGACCGGGTTAGGCCGAGTCAGAAAGGTTTTGATGACTCAAGGTTCATATTAGAGAAAGGAGAGTAATGGGAAGCTTAAAAATGATCAAATCACCCGTATCTTGCTACCCTTGGCCCGATCATCCAATTCGCTCCGATAGACAGGCATGGTTCAATAGTGAAAGCAACTTCGTCACTTTCGTGTACCCATCGGACGGCAGCCCTTTCGGGGGTTCTTTAAGGACCTATTCACTCAGTGTAGATTGACTGAACGTAGAAAGCCTTCCACTGGCAGGCGATCATGTTTTTCACAGGATTTCTCGTTACTCATATCAGCATTCTCACTTCTGATATCTCCAAGTGTTGTCCCTAAAAACCTTCCCCTATTGACAGAACGTGCTGCTACTGACACTTGAAAAAATAGTTTTCAAGGTCTCGTCACTTCAGTGAATCACTTGAGCCCTGATACATTTTCGGTGCCATGGAGCTAGACCAGTCAGCTATTATGTTTTTTTTAAAGGATGGCTGCTTCCAAGCTCACCTCCTGGTTGTTATCGCTCGATCACTTCCTTTTCCACTAAGTGATTGCTTAGGGACCTTAACATACGATCTGGGCCATTTCCATATCGACTTTGGATCTTAGCACCCAAAAAGTTTGTCTGTACAAATGATTTAGGCTTATATACATAGTTTCCCTGGGGTTGGTAATGCGAAATGGCTACCCTAGCCCATTGAGTGCTTTAACTTGGGCCTTGGGTTCTGTTACTTGTTTTTCTGGCATAGTGTATTCAGCTGCTTGCTGCTTGCAACTTCTAAACTACAACGCACTAGCGCAACTCGCTTCACTCTTGGTGCTCCGTTCATTGCTGTTAAGCTTATCTTTCTGGTGGAGTGTAATAACCGCTTGCATACTAGGGTTAGCAACGAAATTTAGTCTTCGAGACCTGCGAGTGGAGTGCATAGGGCCCTTGTGAGATAGGGGCGAGCCATGAGCGAACGAGCAAGTAGGAGCGGCAACAAATGAGGTAGCGAGACTGCCCGCAATCGCAGGAATCGATTCGACTCTCTTTCATTTTGGTTATGGAAAGTGAAAGTCGTTTCGTTTAGTACGAGATCGCTGAACACCTCTCGATGCTTACACCTCTTGCCTATCGAAGATCTGTTGAAAAACCTCGTATAAGAACTTGTATAGAGAAGGATTTCCCATAGCGCAATAGTTCTTCCATACCAACTTAGCTGCCCGACACTGCTATTGGCATAACAACTGGTACACCATAGGTTGGCCTAACCCAGTCCTCTCGTACTAGGGTTGGCTCATCGCAGTTCTCCCTTTAACACAAACTATAGATAGGAACCAAACTATCTCGTGACGTTCTAAACCCAACTCACGTACCACTTGAATCTACAAACAATCAAACCTTTAGGGCCTTTTTCAACCCCAGGATATGATGAGTCGACATTGAGATGCCAAACGACTCAGTCAATAAGAGCTCATGAGAGTCATCAGCCTGTTATCCCTAACGTACCTTTGATCTGTTGAGGGAGAGCCCATCCACACGGGACTCCCAGATCACTAAGGACGACTTTCGTCTCTATTCGACCAGTCGGTCTCACAGTCAGGAAGGCTTCTACCATTACGCTCACGAGCAGAATCTTAGCTTGAGCCTACCTTCGCACACCTTAGTTACTATTTATGAGGCATCTACTTAGAGAAACTATCCACCTCGTAGTTTCCCGCCCCCCGAATGATCGGTGCGGCGATTAGGCATCCTCAGAAGAAAGAGTGGTCTTTCAGGATTGGTCGCTGTATGTCACCACTTCCCACCTATCCTACACATTCGATCAAGGTTGTCACTGCGAAGCTATAGTAAAGGTGCACAGGGTCATACTGTCTAGCCGTTGGTACTCCGCATCTTCACAGAGAATTCAATTTCACCGAGTCCTTGTCGGAGACAGCAGAGCCGTCGTTACACCATTCGTGCAAGTCGCTACTTATGCGACAAGGAATTTCATTACCTTAGGACAGTTAAAGTTACTGCCGCAATTTACCTGGGCTTCCATTTAAAGCTTATAACACTTTTCCTTCCGACCCTATAGCACCGGGTAGGTATCAGACTCTATACATCGTGTTACCACATAACAGAGTCCTGTGTTTTTAATAGATAGTCGCTACCCCCTGGTATGTGCCACTTTCCTAATAAAAAGATATGAGAGCACCCCTTCTCCCGAAGTTAAGGGGTCATTTTGTCGAGTTCCTTCGACATGGTTTTCTTAAGCACCCTAGTATACTCTACTTGTTCACCTGTGCAGTTTGGGGTATGGTCAGTTCACCAAGAGGATCGCCCTCCCAATTCGAAGTATTTTCCTTGAAGTTTCCACCTTGTTGACCATGACAGTAGTCATGACTATAAACAGACTCGCTACTATGGCAGGGTAGTAAGCGCTACTTTCTCACGACCCCAACTCTAATCAAAAAACTCAAGGCCCATGACTTATATATCATTACGTGTAGTCAAGGCACGATCTATAATTGGAACGAAGGAATAGTTAAAAGACGAGGACTTAAATGAGAAAAGCTTGTATACTCGTGACGTGATTCGAACAAGCCGGACGCTCCTTGGTGGTTCACACTAGAAAGTCCTTCACAAGGTGTTAGCAGGTGTGCAGAGTTGGAGCCCGGCATGTTCGCCGGCTGGGTCGAGTGTTCACCCACTTCAGAGTCTGAGCTTTTAGATAACAAAAAGTGTCCGCCCCTTAGGTCGCGAAACTACGACAAAAGTTTCACCTTTTGAAGCACCAATAGTGAAATGCTTTGATGACTCAAGGTTCATATTAGGGAAATGAGAGCGAGGGGAAGCTTAAAAATGGTCAAATCGCTCGTATCTTGCTGCCTTCGGCCCGATCATCCAATCCGCTCCAATAGACAGGCATGGTTCAGTAGTCAAAGCAACTTTGTCAAGTTCGTGTACCCATCAGACGACAGCCTTTTCGGGGTTCCTTAGGGACCGATTCACTCTACATAGATTGACTAAAAGTAGAAAGCCTTCCACTAACAGCTGATCGTGTTTTTCACAGGATCTCTCGTTACTCATATCAACATTCTCTCTTTTGATATCTCCAGGTGTTGTCACCAAATACCTTCATCGATTGACAAAACGTCCTGCTCTTGACACTTGAAAAAGCAGCTTTCAAGGTCTCGCCACTTGGATGAATAACTGAAGCCCTGATACATCTTCGGTGCCATGGAGCTAGACCAGTGAGCTATTATGCTTTCTTCAAAAGATGATTGCTTCCAAGCCCACCTCCTAGTTGTTATCGCTCGATCACTTCCTTTTCCACTAAGTGATTGCTTAGGGACCTTAGCGTACGATCTGGGCTGTTTCCCTATCGATTTTTGATCTTAACACCTAAAAATTCTATTTGTACAAACGATCTAGGCCTGTATTCAGAGTTTCCCCGGGGTTGGTAAAGCGAAATGGCTACCCTAGCCCATTTAGTGCACTACTTTGGGCCATCGACATCATACACTCTACTGAAATAGATTTCGCATAAAACCAGCTATATCTGATCTTGGTTGGCCTTTCACCCTTAGCCACAAGTCATCCCCGTATTTTGCCACTTACGTTGGTTCGTTCCTCTATGGCCTGTTAGAGCTCTCTTCAACCTGCTCATGGCTAGATCGATTGATTTCTGGTCAAATAAGAAGAACTAGAAGATTCCACCTCTAGAAAGCGCCTACACCTAATGTCTTAAACCACTGTTCCCATCTCCTCGCTGACCCATCATGCAAAAGGTATGCTGCTAGAGTGATGCGCCCGTTGGCTCTAAGCTCCGCTCCTTCGACTGATTATTCACATCAGATCTCAGGTTCTTTATTGCACTCCCTAAATAGGGTTCTTTTTACCTTTCCATCACAATACTTGTACACTATCAGTCATTGAGGAATACTTAGGCTTAGAGGGTGGTCCCCTTTTCTTGCGTAAAAGCGATCAAAATTTGAACACGCTGCGTTTTACTGGGAAGGATCGAACCATGGGAATGAATCTACTGGGCTATCACCTTCTTTGGCCAGATATTCCAACTTTTTCACAATTATAGTTCACTGCGCGTGTAGGCTTGGAACCCAGCAGAAAAAGGCTAGCGCGCGTTGGCACGACTACATTACACCAGAAAAGTGCTTCGCTTCTTCAAGCTCCGTTCGCTACTTGAATGTTTGCATGTAGTGCAGTCAAAGCGCAGAAGAGCGCACATGAGTTAAGCTTTCTCTTTTTGGTGTAGTCAACTGCTTGCTCATTTTTCCATCATCCAATCCACACAAATCAAATGAAACCTGGCGAAAAAGAAACAAACGAAGGCTCGAAAGATTTACTAGAGCAAGGGTGTGCTAGTGCATCCTATAGTTTTCTTCGCTTGCTTCGGAACGTGTTTATTTTTCTTCAAAGCCCCAATCCGCTCTTGCTAGCCTCTACTAACGGGGTCTCAGTTGATTTCCCTTCCTTTAGCTACTCATATGTTTCATTTCGCTAAGTTTTGAAAGTCTAAAGAGCGCAGACTAGCACAAAGCTTAGATACGATTTCCCGATCGGAGATCCATGGATCACAAATGGTATCTTCCCATGGACTTTTGCCTTTGAAAGAGTCTTTCCTTCTAAATGCCTGGGCATCCATCCAATGCATGATTCTCGATACAGGGAGGTACACTGAACACCAACCCAATCTCGATGAAAAAATCAAAACTATAAGACAAGAAAAAATTCGTTCTTATCTTTTTGCTGCACTGCAAGCCTCTCGTATTGTCGCTCTTTGCCCTATTTCCATTTTAGTTCACATTTAGTAATGCTATTTCACTACTATCCCATCGCTATGCGTGCGATGCAAATCATCCTTCCCTTTTTATACTGTAGTACGAAATTGTTTGATCCATTACTTTTCAGATTCTAAGCTATTAATGGGAAAATCCATTCCCATTCTATGATACGCAATTTCGTTGGATACGCCTTACAACTTTATACACATCATTGAATTTCATGGGTGATCATACTTGTGGTGGGTCATTTGTTTTGATCCCTTTGTTGTATGATGCGGAGTAGGTTGCCACTCTATTTCTCATATGAGATAGGGAGTTGATCTATCGAATTGGGACCACTTTCTCGGAAAGCTCAGCTCACTTTTTTTTGCATCCGTTAGTTGGTCCATTTATTCGTATGTAATATTGTGTGACAAAGCATCGCTCAAACCAGTCGTCAGCCCATCGATAGCCGTCCTTCTACTATCTCTATCTACCCTGACCTATGAAAAAAGGTCCTACTGGTCTCACTTCCCACTGGTATCACTTTTCGGAATAAAGACTTCATGATCTGTTATGTCGGTTTGAAACGATATTTCACAGGTGATCCAATGGAGCACTTCTCAGCTTTTGTCTTCCCGTGGAATGGCAAGGATCCCCGATCATGTGTCGGGTTGATTCTCTTCCGGTGTTTACTATACTATGTATGGTCAGATGTTCCACTAGCCTGCCCTTTTCTAATTCGTGGGATTAGAACTCCACTCTAGCATGTCCACTATATGGTTATGGCGACGTACTCCTTCTGACAAGCGGATAAGCCAGATGAGGACTTTTGGTAGCAGGTCACAAGCTTAGATAGGGGTAGTGAGGATCAGATGAGCTAGACCATAGAGCTCGCGTAGAAAAAGAACGTCACCGCTATACCCTAAAGCATGTCCGAGCAAGATCGTCGAGACGCCTACGCGCATTACCTGTTTCCCCTTTTAGGCCTCTTCTTCACTATCAGCTGTTACGATAATAGTGACCACATTAGATGAGCTTGTCTTATTTTTAGCAGGCTGAGAGCTCGGCGTTATGAGAATTTCGTAAGGTATTTGCATTTTTCCTATGGAAGTGAAGGATCCTCTTGGGCTTTTCTTCGACCTTGGGCTTCTCGGGCCCTTTATCGTGAGCAAACATATTAATGAAAAGGAACGCATTTTTGCTATGCTACTAATACTTGTACTTGCTCTACTATTCTTCCCTAGCCTGGAAGGGCGTAAAACAAAAAAATATACTGATTCGGGCTGGACATACTCTATTGAATTTATCCACCTTTAATGATAAATAATAAATAAATCAAAAGAAAGAGTAAGGCCATTCCATTTCGACAAAAGACCCGCGCCAAAATTCCATAGCTTTGGGTCTGCAATCTCGATCATGATTTTCCTGCAGTTCTTAGTTTCATGTTGTTTAGTCAGGGTAATCCACTTAGTTCATCTCTAACGCTCTGCGCATAAACTTTCCTCGTATATTATGGCATTGGGTAGACAACGGAGGCACAAGTTGGGACAGAGACTCTAACATTTAAGGATAAGGCAGATGCAGTAAAAGTAGGAAAGACATTTCGCCCCGTATCCCTTCAAGTTCTAGGGCGATACCCAATGCTAGTAGCTGATTTTCCAATCGTATATAAAGTGACCGAACCACGGGGAGCTAGAGATCACATTACGGATTGAGTAGGCGGGATCCCCAACATCAGTAGCAAAGAAAAAGTTAGCAGTAATTGTAGTTGAATCTGTTGATTTGGAGCCAACACTCTCAATAGAAGTATAACAAGAGGTGGTAACAGGAGCAACATGAAAGGTGGCCAGTTAGCCAGATGCATTTGAACTAGATCCTATTGACTCACCAGCATTCGAGTCAACAGTGGACCCATCATCCTTATCAATATTTAAAGAGCTAAAACCCGTGGACGGGGTGTAGCAGTCATCTATAATCAGTTGACCGGAAGGGCAAAAAATGCTTTTTTATGTTATGTTAAAGGGTATAAAATTGGCACTGGTTGGGATGCTTCTAGTAGAAAAGCACACTGCGAGAAAGACAATACTATACGAGGTAGCATAGATCGGTAAGGAAAAAGGCAAGAGCCAACCAAAAGCCATTAAAGGTAAGTACATGTGTTGTCTTTAAGCCGTTCTATTTTCTTTGGTTTACCCATAAACACCTGGAGTATCAGTAGATAAGGCCTAGGCAAGAGCGAAGACATAAACAAAGGCATAAGCACTAGAAGCAAAGGTAGAAGCTGAGGCACCTTAAGCTGCAAAAGTGAAGGCAGCGGGAAAGACACTAAATCGAATGGAATTTGTTGACACTGACTATGCAACTAGAGAATCTGAAACAAGCTAGGATAGTTAATTGGAAGGTATACTGTCCATGCTCCTATCTATACTGCATTTTTCACTCTACCAACTTCATCCTCGTCCATATTTTGATATGAACTTAAACCAGTAACTGAATCCTTGTCTGTCGAGGCTACTAGCTATCGCCCTATAAGGTATGCATAGCAAGGTAGCTAATCATACATGTAGAGAATGTTCGACAGGGTTGGGGTATAGTGATGAGAGCAGCGAGGAAAATTCGAGGCGAAGACATGGGCATGTAGACAGATACACCACTGGATGTGAGGTTTCGTAGTATTAATCCAGAGCCATTTGTGGATCCTGAATCACAAGCATTCGTTTAAGTAGCATGAGTTGCACCGCTCCCTTTTTTGAATAGCAATGTTCCACATAAGTCTTTCTTCTACGGAAGAGGAAGCTTGCACATCTACCACTTCTTTCCATTGTGATTGACTTCCTTAATGAATGCGCCGATCAAGGCTATCACTAATGCCATGAGCTAGGTCTGTCTAAAGTATCAGCATTAAGTGGAGGATGCCAGGGTTCCAAACCTTTTCTAAGAATCTATAGTGACCCGACCTCCTAGTAGGTGGAAAAATTTAGCCGAAGGAGGGCATAATTGGGAGTAAGACTGAGAATAACATGAATGAAAGCCAAGCAAGTACTATCCACTGACTTCGAACATAAAAATAAAATGGGTGGACTGACAAATCACCTTTGATGCAGTATTTCACTGCTATGAAGCCAAGGGCAGGGACAACTATGGATGGTAAAGGCAGAGATCTCAAACCGCTACGGGAGGAAACGAAAGACCCAGCCACATATTCTTGTTTAGCCGACAGTTTCTTTCTAATGTCCGCACTAGATCGTCGTGTTACAAGTGAAAGTACTCGACCCGCCCTGGTAGTGACTAAACGAAAGGAAAGGTTGAATGCTAATGAATAGGTATCTGATTAGTAGGTTTCTTGCTTCCTCGAGGAAGAAGGAAACAAAAAATTATCAGCTTTATCCAAGGGCTTGAGGTCTCTCTTCCTCAGAGATTGAATATACGAAAGCAGAAGTTCAATCATTTCTCATTCACTTCAAGCCAAGTGCGAAAATTGATAGATATAAAGCAAGGTTAGTGGCAAAAGGATTCACACAAACCAAAGGAATATATTATGACGTGTAACTCTAAGAGGCATGAAGAAAGGCCTTCTTTTTCTTTCTCGACTTGTAGAGTATAGAATGTCGTATCCTAACATTTCTACAATAGGATTTTTCCTAGCCTTATTTTTTCATCAGTTGTGAAAGAAGCTTTTGTTCACGAATCTTTTGTTCGCTTAAGACGAGAACAAGCACGAGGGTAACAGGAAAAAAACTAGTAAGGTACGTAGTCGCTTTCCCGTTACTTAATTTGACTATTGTGCTAATATCGAAAGATTTTATAGAAGATCAGTTCTCCATCGTTGCTTTTAGTAAACACCCCTCAACCACTTATATTACTATACATGATTCATTCTTTCTATTACTATACGTGGGGCTAATGGTCTCCAACCAAAGAGACTATTCATCATTAGGTCCCTTTGCCAATATGGAAAAATCATCTTTAAGTCAAAAAGAAAGTACAACACAACTTTTGAAAGAGTTTACGTCTTTATTACTACCATAGAGCAGAGAGGAGATAGAACACGTGGATAACATAATCTTTACTTTCGGCTCAAGGCTCAGTGCTCGGTAGGTTGTAGATAAAACGTTCTATTGCATTACGGGGGTTGAGGGGATATACCTTTAAAGTCAGCCTTTCCAGAATAGTTTTTTCATAAGCCAATCCCGGTAAATAAAAGCTTCCTTGATGCGACTAAAACTAGAAAAGATTTTGAACTGAACACTATTCTATTATAAAGAAATTTTTTATATAAAGTATAGTCTAAGGTGTCCTTTCTTTCTTTTCTCAATTTTTTCGATCAGCTTGAATTTTAGGGGGCCCACCATCTCCACTACCCCTTCCCCCAGCTTAAGCCACTTTACCATGCTATGATACTTGGACTGAGGGCCTCCTTTCTCTGTGCTTTTATACACATTGAAAGTACTATTTTAGTAATGAAATGGCTATAGCTCCTATAAGAACTACTGGGAAAATTATAACGGAGAAGTCGAGACCCATTAAATTGAAGGCTATCATTGATAACTTTGATGCCATTCTCAAAAAGAAAAGTGGGTTTTATGGAGACTCCTTGTAGGAGGAATTTTTTGACAAAAAATTTTGGATTTTTGCAATATAGCTCCGATTCTCCTCAAACTTCATGGACACTTCACTAACACCATATAAAAAGGTTTGGAATAGCTAAAACATATGTAGAAGGTCCGATTCTCGAAACATGCCTAATTCACGCCTAATTTTAGAAAATTGATCTCTAGGCAAAGGCTTAGTGAATATATCGGCTAGTTGATCCTCAACCAACATCGCCCTTTTGGACGTGATCACGAAGAAAATGGTGTCTAATCTCAATATGTTTTGTTCTTGAGTGTAACACTTTGGATTTTTCGATATGTTTATCGCACTTGTGTTATCACAATAAATCTCAACACACCCAACTAGGATTTGATAATCCTCAAGTTGTTGTTTCATGTATAGAACTTGAGCACAACAACTCCCGGAGACACATAGCAACGGAATTTTGCTTTTTCTTTGAACCATGAGATAAGTGAATTTCCTAGCAAATGACAAAATCCGGAAGTACTTTTCCTATCGACTAGACTTCCCGTATAATCGAGTCAACAAAACTTCGGAGTTCGAAACTCTTAGTTTTGTTGAACCACAATCCTAAGTCTTGTGTTCCACTTAGATATCGAAATATGCGCTTTACACATTTTAAGTGGGACTCCTTGGGATCGGATTGAAATCTAGCACATAAGCACACACTTGAACATAATGTCGGGTCTACTAGCGGTCAAGTATAGGAGGCTACCTATCATTCCACGATAAAGTTTAGGATCTATGGGTTTTCCTAGTTGGTCTTTGTCCATTTTGATGGTGGAACTACTAGGAGTGTCACATGCTTTCGAGATTCTCGAATTTGAATTTCTTTAACATGTCCCTCACATACTTTGCTTGATTTATAAAAATGCCATGTTTGGATTGTTTTATTTGCAAGCCTAGAAAGTATGTTAGTTCTCCCATCATGCTCATTTCAAATTCATTTGTCATTAATGATGAGAATTCATTACATAGACTTGTGTTGGATGACCCAAAAATAATATCATCAACATAAATTTGAACAAGTAACATATCATGTTTTTCGATCAAAATGAACAAAGTGGGATCTAGCGTTCCTTTCTTGAATCCTTTTTCAAGTAGGAATGCACTAAGTCTGTCATACCAAGCTCTAGGAGCTTGTCTTAGTCCATACAAGGCTTTTTGAAGATGATATACATGACACAGGTGTTCATGATCTTCAAAACCCGGTGGTTGTTCTACATATACCTCTTCATTAATGAAGCCATTTAAGAATGCGCTTTTAACATCCATTTGATATAGTAAAAACCCATTGTAGCAAGCATAGGCAAGTAACATTCGAATTGCTTCTAGTCTTGCTACGGGTGCAAAGGCTTCCTCATAATCAATTCCTTCTTCTTGATTGTAGCCTTGTGCAACCAACCTAGCCTTGTTTCTTACAATTTCATCTTTTTCATTCTTTTTGTTTCTAAAAACCCATTTAGTGCCTATGGTTGTGTGGTCCTTGGGTCTAGGTACTAATGTCCATACCTTGTTCCTAATAAAGTGGCTTAGCTCCTCTTGCATAGCCATTACCCAAAATTCATCTCCTAAGGCATCATCTATCTTAGTGGGCTCGGTTTGTGATACAAAAGCTATATGTCCTTCATCTCGATGTAATGTGGACCTAGTGATTACTCCTTTGTTTGGATCACCTATTATTTGTTGGGATGAATGGCCAATTAGAAGTCTTGAATTCTTAGGCGCACTTGTGTCGGATTCTTTACATGCCTCAACTTCTTGACTATTTGAAGTTTGTCCTAGGGTGCCATCATCTTCATCATCGATCCTCAATTTTTCCAAGTTTTGCATCATCTTAACTTTGGGATCCACTTCATCAAATTTCACATGGATAGACTCTTCTATGGTTTTGGTTGATCTATTAAACACCCTATATGCTTTCTTTGTGCATAGAGTAGCCAAGGAAAGTACATACCTTTGACTTTGGGTCAAATTTGTCTAATTGATCCTTATCATTTAGAACATAGCAAGTACAACCGAACACCTTAAAGTAACTTATGTTGGGCTTTCGGCCTTTCCATAGTTCATAAGGAGTCTTTTTCACTTGCTTTCGGACATTTACTTTATTTATAACATAGCATGCCGTGTTAATGGCTTCGGCCCAAAAATGCTTAGCTATGTTGTACTCATTTAGCATAGTCCTACACATCTCTTGGAGTGTCCTGTTTTTCTTTCAACAACTCCATTTTGTTGGGGTGTTCTAGGAGAGGATAATTGGTGTGTATAACCTTGTTTAGCACAAAAATCCTCCAAGTTTCTATTTACAAACTCACCACCTCTATCACTTCTAATGATGGTGATTTTGTATCCCTTTTCATTTTCAACTAAAGCACAAAATTTTACGAACACATCAAACACTTCATGCTTATGAGAGAGAAAATACACCCATGTATATCTAGTAAAATCATCAACAATGACAAAGCAATATGATTTACCTCCTAGGCTTTGTGTTTGGGTGGGTCCGAACAAATCCATATGGATAAGTTCTAAGGCTCGAGTCACATCACTTGTTACTTTCGTCTTAAATGACGATTTCACTTGTTTACCGAGGATACAAGGTTCACACTCCTTGTCTTTCTTAAACGTGCATTTGGGTAGACCCTTAACTAGATCATGCTTAGTCAATTTTGACAAGTTTTCCATGCTAGTATGTCCTAATATACGGTGCCACAACCATGCATCACATTCACTTTGTGCACTCAAACATGAGACATTTTGCATATTCATCTCATCAAAGTTAATGGCATAAACATTTTTATCTCTATATGCAATAAATAAGGTTTCATGCTTCTCATTCCTAACAATGCATTTCGATGATTCAAACATAACATGAAATCCTTTGTCACACAATTGACTAATACTAAGCAAATTATGTTTCAATCCATCAACATGATAAACGTTAGAAATAGAAAGTGAATTGTTACAAACGGTTCCGAGACCAATAACTCTTCCTTTGTTGTTGTCTCCAAATGTAACCTTTCCACCATCATGCCGCTTTAGTTCAATAAATTGATGTGCATCTCCGGTCATGTGTCTTGAGCACCCACTATCCAAGTACCATGGGGTGCTCTTCCTCGCATCCTACACAATGGGAAACACACTAGATTTTGGTACCCAAACACCTTTGGGTCCGAGAATGTTAGTGTAGTAAACATTTTTAACTACCCATGCTAGTCTACCCACTTTGGCCTTTTGTAATGCACATTTCCCGACCACATGAGTCTTGTTGCATTTAGAGCATCTACGATCATCATTTAGCAATTTCTTGTAACTTAACAAGTTTGCTCCATAACCTATGCCTCTTTTGTTGAGTGCACGTCGTTGTGCTCCCAACATCATGTCAAACATTTCTTTACCATTTGTAAACTTATGCACCGTGCTAGTCAAGTCCTCTACTTCCTTGACTAAAGCATCTCTCTCCTCTATGACTTCATTTAAGTCACTTTGGAGATCATTAATGGTCTCATTTTGTGACTCTATTTCACTAATTGCAATGGTCAAGCTCTTTTTGAGTTGTTTGGTCTTTTTGACCTCCTTTTCCAACTCTTTCCTAAGCTCATCAAGATTTGGAACATCATCCAAATCATCAACATTATCAAAGTTAAAAGAGTTAGAATTTACCTCGCCTTGTGCCATGAGACAAAGTATTGCCTTCTCACTTTCGATTCGGATTCCGAACTTGATGATGATGAGTCATCCCAAGTTGCTTTGAAGCTCTTCTTTCCTTTCTTCTTGTCAAACACCTTCTTGGATTTGCAATCCGCCTTGATGTGACCCGGTTTGCCGCAAACCGAAGCATATGGTTTCATTTGATTTTCCTCCCTTGCTTCCACTTCGAAACTTCTTCTTATACTTGTCTCGCTTGTACATGGCCCTGTTGAGCTTTCTTGAGAGCATAGCTACTTCCTCCTCAAGATCATTGTCATCACATGATTTTTCATTTTCAATGATCTCTACCGATGCACTAGGGGAGCTATTTGCCTTCAAGGCGATATTTTTCTTGAACTCTTAGTACCTCCACTTAATGCTTCCAATCTTGCTCGGTCTTTAAGTTCAAATTCATGGATGTTAGCTCTCCACACAATGCATCAAATGTGTAATCTCCAAGATTTTGTGCCGATTGGATAGCATACTTCTTGGCATCCCATTCCTTATGCAAGCCTCTAAGGAATTTATACAGAGGTTTCTTGATCATAATTCTTTCCAAGATTCTTGATCTCATTCAATAGTTTAGTGAATCGAGTGATGGCGGTGGCTATGTCTTCATCGGACCCAACTCGGAAAGTTTCATAGTGCTCCTCAAGAATTCTTAACTTGGTCTTCTTCACTTGCATGGTACCTTCATAGTGTACCCCAAGCTTCTCCCATACTTCCTTAGCCGTTTGACAAGCACTTACTCGGTTAAATTCATTTTCACTTAGCGCACAAAACAAGTGATTCATGGCTTGATCATTTGAGAGCTCAATCTTTATCTCCTCGGCGGTGTACTCTTTCAAGGGCTTATCCCAGGTGGAGTGTAGCCACTTTCAATTGCATCCCATAAGAATCTATTTTGTGCTCTAATGTAGAATTTCATTCTCACTTTCCAATGAGCATAGTTAGTTCCATCAAAATACGGAGGCCTACTCGAAGAGTTGCCTTCCCGAAGCGAGCCGGATCTAAGGTTTGCATCCTTGCACAAAAAGAACACTCAAAGATACGTTAGTAATACTTTGAGCAATAACCCGCTACGATACCAATTGAAGGTCACCCAAGAGGGGGTGAATTGGGTTACCGAGTAGTTATTGCCCTTTTAAAACTTTATGCGCAAATTACAACTATAATGCATACACTATCAATGAATATATATATGCTATGCAAGTGAATGGAATGGAAGAGATGGAAAGTGACACACAATTTATAGTGGTTCGATCCAACGATCTACGTCCACTACCTAACCTCCCTAGGTTAGGATTTTTAACCCCACTTATATTGCAAATAAGTGTTACAACCTAAGCATACAAGCCTAGAGTGCCTAATTACAATTAGGACTTCCCACCTAGCCGCAACTAGGATTTGTGCCTAGTCTCAACTAGGTCTTCCCCTTTGACTTAGATTCCACTAAGTCTTACAATCATACAAATACTATAAGTTGCTGAAAAATAATGAGATACACTTTACAACACAAAGTGGTATCAAATTCAAACACTAGCAAGCCTCCTAGAGCCTAACAACTCTTATGCATGCAAGTATGAGAATAAATGGAATATGCAAATATGTCACTTGATTTTGTTGCAAATCCCAAATGTGAAATCGTTTTAAAAACTTAATATATTAGTGTAAAACCGATTTCAAGTCTAAGAACAATAGTTTAACAAAAATCAAGTTTAAGTGCAAAACTTTTGTTCAAATCAATCTTAGGGTTTGATAAAATAAATTTAAGTGCAAAACCAAAAGAAGGTGTTCAAACACACAACAAATGATTTTCAAATCATATATAAAAACTATGTAGAAAGCAAAGCTTTTTTTTTTTTCTAGTTTCTTAAAAAAGAGAATGACAAAAAGAATCAGGAAGAGATTCTTGAAGAAAAACCTCAAAAGTCTTTGGATTAGAAACTAAAGGATCTCTTTTTTCTTCATGTTCTTCTCTTTGTAGATTTTGAGTTTTTGAGTGTGTTTCTTCCTTCTTTTGAAAAACTATGTTCTTGGTGGTTTTATAGTGTTAGAAATTCCATCTTGACAGCACCGAGTTCTAGGGGATCAAAGAAAATAGATCAAGAATTCAAATTAAATGTGTTTTCAAATAGGTCTATATGCAATTAGCGCGCTAATCTTTGAGACCTAGCTCGCTAACTACGCACTTAGCGCGCTAATGAAATCATTAGCGCGCTAACCTCAGGGACCTCAAAACAATTATTTTGTCCCTTTGTGTTAGCGACCCTTAAACTCGTCCGGACCTAACCAACCCTTATAAAACATGTTATACACGTTTATTATGAGTCATTAAGCCTAATTGGGTGGTCCGGATATTTTTACAAATCCCGAAAACGAAATTCACGATTTCATAATGTATTAGGGGCTTTTAAATTTACGATTTTTTTTCGAAGACCTTTCAAAAACGAGTTTTTCTTTTTCGAAAACATTTACAATGATCTGTAATATGCAAATGACCATCCACACAAAGTTTCACATTGTTTAAACTCATAGTCCTAGTTATGTGTATAAATTCCACTTTGAAACTTGAAGTAAACTTATAACTTTTGAAGAATGGTTTAAGAAACTTGATATGCATGGACTAATGCATTTGGCTTGCGTGAAAGAATTTGTATACCTTACATTGAAATTACAAATTGCGGTTTGAACTTTCATCTTCATTTCTTCATTAATGCTTAGAGTCTTGAACTTGTATTTCTTGAGTACCCTTGATATGTTGTTTTGCATCCTTTAACAAAAACTGAAATACACTAGATGTTTATTAGTACATTTTCACCTTGTTTGTTTCCATCAAAATCTCGGTCGGAATGTGAGTGACTAACCACTTAGTCCAACCGTCCAAAATGTCGACTCGTCGCACTTCCAACCGTCCCTCTTCCCGTTCGGTCGCCCCCACCACTTCCCGACCACCCACCGCCACCACTTCCCGACAAACCGCTCCCACCACATCTCGTCCTACCCAAGCCACGTCCTCACGTCGTCCTTCTAGCCGACGTGTTGTTCAATCTTCATCATCTAGTGATGAATCTGAATCCACACACCCCGTCCCCACTCCGACAAATGCCCCACGACGTGAGGGTCGTGCCAAAGCCGTCCATGAGTCCGCATCGGTCCTTGTCGATGTCGCCTTTTTTGATAAGGCTCATCTCCCAATTCGGGAAATTTTTGATGCGGCGGGATGGACCACTTTCCCCCACAAGGCTAACTACAACCCCCTTTTCGCGTTTTCTATTCCAATCTCGAAACTTCGAACCATTTTGTACTACGTTAGGTATTAGGTAAATAAGAAGTTAGGTGCTCCTATGCATCAATCACACGCATCACATTTTCTATATATCTATCTTCATTATCGGCTACGTGCTATCAAAGATAGAGCAATGGGAGGTTGAGAAAGCGTTTTGAAAGTTTCTGTAGTGGGTGCAGATGCCATAGCCTATTACTTAAGATAATAGTGCTCCACATACTCCTTGAATAGGCTATCTTTCTCTTCCTTTTTCTTTTTATCTTTATAGTGCGGTAAATAACATTTAATTGAATTGATTCACCGGATCGATCTTTCATCTAAAAATAGAAGAGTTTTTTGTTAAGGTCGACTTCATGAAAACAAGCAAGTTTTGCAAAAAGAGAGATGGATTTAGCCCCGCCGATGTCAGATCAATTCCCATTCTTTCTTTAATGAAATAAGGAACGGGCAGAGTTGCGGCTATCAGGAATGGGCGATAGCCTATGAATAAAGTGCCAACTATCTATGAATGATACAAGATCGGAATGCCAATCGACAAGATGAGCCTACGAAAGATTTCAATTTCAGACTTTGATGACTGGCATCCTCACTTACGCAACAAAATTGAGTTGCTAAAATAGCCAGTGTCTTTGACTTCCTCTCTTCGGTATCGTCTTCTCTCATTGTTAAATGCGTCGCAAGACACTCGATTAGAAGGAGTGGATGTTAGGCAAGTGGGGAAGACTTTGACTATGCACTGGCACTAGCCCTGGGCTTGGATAGTTCTTTGATTGAAAGAACAGGACATAAGAGAACCAGAACCATATCCTTCACATATTTAGTCTGATCTTATCTGTGCTATTGCCCGATCATAGCTATACTCTATGAGATTCGTTCTCCGTCTCCCTTACCTTCATAGAACAGTATGGTCTGATAAAGGAAGGCAGTAAAGGATATTCAAAAAAGTAGGCCTGACTATCTTACCTAGCTCCTAAGAGAGTCCCGAGCGAAACCGCTTCGCCCCTTTCATTTATAACCAGACCCAAGCCCTAATCGGGGAATGGCAATATCTTCTACCTTTTCTTCTCTCTCCCTCATCAGCAAACTAGTCACTCGCTGAATCTTTCTTTGCTTCCATCTTATATCACCCTCTCACTTACGTCTCCTCGTTCAATGGGTAAGGGAAAGTTCTAAATGAACCGACATGTTTATGATTCCTTGAAGAAAAGGGACGTACCTCGAAGGGTAGGAAAGGGTCTTGTCCCGAGAATGTCATTCCAACAATCAAACTCCTTTGCTTACCGCTTTAGATGGAACCGATAAATGCATCAACAGTCAAGTGCTAACACCCTCCGAGGGTGCGGAATTGCCCCCCTCCGAAGCTAATGGAATGGTTTAGCTTGCCTTGCTTCCTTTGTTCTTCCCATCTCTATTTTAAACATATAGAGTTTTCACACAAATGCCTTGACTCGCCTATCCGAATCTGAATCCTCTACTTTCCTTGTTCGTTCACCTGCTCGGTCTAGTTCACCTTACCCGCTGGCTTGGACGATTACAATTCATTGATTTGAATAACTTTTTCTAAAGCTATAATATCCGTAGTACTTCATATTTTCTTACTCATCACAGTAAAGATTTCGCGCATCAAATTCTTACTAATTAGAGCTAGAAGTTGCTTTGCTATTCACTCAACGAGAGATCGACGAGATGCTAATTGGAGAAGGACCGATCGTACTCCCTTCCCAAAAAGCACGAGCCATATTTCAACATTTTGGAGAACCACTATACATTGGCACCTTGGCCGGGTAGATCCGTCCCACTCTCCGGACCTCACCTCTGCTTTTTTGAGTATGGGATGACTCGGATGGTCGAGATAGAATAGAACATGTCGATCACGCCTTAAGGGGATGCTACGGTGCCTTAGGCCGGTTCCCGATCCTCCTTCAAAAGTGGTGATGTAGGCGGATATTTGCTTGACGAGTCCCTGGTCGAATCCAAATTATAGCCCTACACGATGAAGGTTGTAATCTACCTCGGGGTATTCCATTTCGATTTTCTTACCCGATTGTTCATAATGCTTTGCTAGTAAAGTCCATTTCCTTTGAAAAAATAAGAAAAAGAAAGAAATTGAGTATTACGCATTGCAGGAGGACATTGTTATGAATCTTGAAAGCCTTGTCAAATACTTTGGGGCTTTCTACTTACTTGACCCCTGAGAACACGACCTCCAGACATGGAATCTTGTGTTAATATTTTTCCGCGGAGATCAAGCTTACTCTATGACATCTAATTATGCTTGAAAATGATGCGCCTCTTGAATTGCTCAGGGATGCTCTTATATTCGAAAAATCTTCCCAACACCATGCCTACAGCAAATGGAATTTTGCCAGCACTCTGACAGAATCCGAAAAACTGCTTCGAGATTTATCAACTCTAGCATGAAAGTCGTTGTACAAGTTTGCTGTAGCCAGAACCCCAAAGGCAACTAGAGTCCCGATATTCAGATGTACGACTATGTTGAAGAAGTGTTATGAAAGGAGACTTGCTGGTGAAACTTTAATAACTGATCTATGAAGCTAATATACGAGAAGTCCTAAATGCCTCAGTGTGATGCTGTCAGTGACTTTGCTATGTGAGCACAGTACATACTCTTTTTTGAAGATTGAAGAGTCCCTTTTCAAGTAAAACGTACTGAATTACCTATCTATTGACCATGGAATCCCCTGATTTGAGATTGAATCGTATGAAAGGATTCCTTTTCTGCCCTTGGTTATTATATGCTTAGCTTATTTCAAAGGAAAGAAAGTGCTTTATCTTGGGGGTTACCTTTATTCCATTTTTTCAATATCAAAATAGTTTTCATGGGATCTCTTGTAGTCAAAGCGTTGTTCCTATAGCCATTCTCGCTCATCAACACCCCTCACTACTGAAAGTTTATCATATCATACTTCTGATCTGCTTCAAGCTTTCGTCTACTTTAGAACATCCAAATAAGATGTTGTCTTTTGCGACATTTCTACTTTAAGTCCTAACACATTTCATCTATTTCTTGTAGAGTGGCTGCTTTATTCCAAAGTGCAGTTTTGGAATGCCCACTTTTCCTTCGCTTCTTTATCCATCCAAGCATAGAGTGATTCAAGAATCTCTCCTTTAAGCTCTTCGAATTCGACTCAAGGCTCTCTCCTTCCTCATATAGACCAATTTCCATCGGAGGAATAGTGCATAATCTATTTTTTTTTTTTCGCTTGGGACCCCTTCTCGAACCTGGTCCGGATTAGCCACCTCATATGCCCTTACTATCGGGACTTCCTACAACAAAGGCTACTTCTTACCTAACTAGCTCTACTACCATTGTCATGGCCTTAACACTCTACTTGTTAAGGAAAGCGTGCGACACTGAACTAAGCCCCTTGTTAGCTCAAGTCGGCCAACCAACCAACTAGCGGGAGGGGGATACCCCGGGGAAGGGGAAGACGTTAAGTTGCCGATTCGATTGAAGGAATAGGGGACAAGGTGCTCGACCAACTAATCGGTATTGGGGAGAACTAATCTAGCTCTCAACTAAAGGTAGATCACTTTAAAGCTATTTAGTAAGTAGGATCGGAGTGGAATTAAGACTCCCCTCTCGGAGTTTAACTGTGAACTAACTTAGCCCTTCACTTCTTTCTTTCCCTCACATTTACCTCACATCAAGGAGAGCATTCTTCAAGAAATTCAAGAAGCATCAAGGATTCCTTGTTCTTTGGAAGGGAATCCACATCTCCTCCTGCCGAAGACTAAAGAGTAAAACTTGCATTCCTTCTCTCAAATTCTTCTTGAAGAAGCTTATACCTTATAAGTAGCCTTCACCCCTTCTTAGGTGAACTTATCTGTGAATGAATAGTCTGAGCCCTCTCGCTATCACTCGAGCTACTTTGTACCTCAAGTTCTACTCCTTTCCCGAACCAACAACCCCTAAGCAGCAAATAAAGGATGTGGAGGGGAAGTATTAGAACTACTAGTTGGTTAGTCCGATAAGCCAACTAGAAAATATCATAAGTTAAACTCATACTTTCTTTTTATTCGCCTAAGCAAGCCAACCCCCAAGCCATATAGAGGAATGAGTAAGCGAAGGAGTATTCATTTATCTCTCCTTATTGATCGAGCCTATTTCAGAACGGAGATATGAGTACTTCGACTTCCGTTGCCCCCCCTCAAAGACTCAGAGCCCTTGGAACGGAAAAGGAAGTGGTGAAGAAGTAATAGGAAGAGGCGTGGCATGGCCCACCAAGCTGACATGAACCGGGCCCAGATTGACATGTTAACCACTAAGAAGGTTAGTTACTCCCGTTGCTCATCATGGAATGAATTTACTTCGACTAATCCCTCTTTAACATGATGTAGGTAGAGTGGCGCCAATGGGATGATTCCTTCCATTAGCATCAAGATTGCGTGGTCTCGACCATAGACCATTTTTCAGACGAGCTTGCTTCATTAAGTCAGAGTCGCTCCCCATCAATCCTTATTTCATGTCATTTCTTTCTATTCGGTTTGGAAGTTACTTTACTAATGATTTGATTTATATTATAAGATAAGATTGCCACCATAGCAAGGGTATCACACGCAATAGAACCATACTTTGCTATGTCAATAGGAGAGAGAAAGAAAGAGGACAGTAAGAGGAGGCCTTGTTATACATTTCATAAATCGAATCATCATGCACTTTAGGCCCTTCTCAAAGCCATGACACAGGGTCGCACGAGTAGCAAAAGACGAGCTCGCTCATGTTTTCATGCTTCACAACAACCTAGGCTAGGAAGCTTTAAAGCCATATCATATGGATTAGAAAAATTCAATAAAAAACCAAACCGGGATGGCTTGAATGGATGGCTTCCAAGGCCACGGCTCGCTTCTGCACAACTGACTAGCTTCGTACCAGCAAGTATCTGACTTACTTAATGCACTCACAAGCGTTCGCATCACTGCCCTAGCTTCATGTTAAGGACACAACGGAAAGAAAGACTTACTCTATTAACGTAATATTCATTCATAGTGGCCAAGCAGGCCGTTCTATTATCAGGCTTAAACCAGAGTGTTTGAAGGAAAGAAAACAACTCCTCCCTGTGAGACTAACGATCTACATCCCAATGACGTTCTCAGGAAGAGAAAATCAAACTCTTTTAAAATAGGAAGAAAACCCAATGGATTGCGGTAGTTTCATAAAGCACTCACCCCTATTTGAGTGGGTGCACCTAAGGAAGGAAGTAGCCCCTACTTATTCTTTTTAAACTACACAACTAGCGAAGTCCTCCTTCGCCCTTTTGAGATGCTAAGTAAGAAAATGGATCGCAAAGATCAATTACCAAGCAAAGGAAGGCAAACACTACCAGGCGTTGTGAGGAAAACCCCCTGATTCCATGGGAAATTGAAAACTCTTAGATTGGAACATTCAACGATTTAATTACCTTCAGTTAATCTAACCTGCTAAGCTACCGAAATAACTTTTCTAATTAAAAAACGGCAGTTTCGTTAATTTCCAATCTCAAAACTGAGAGTGCGAAGTCACAAGCTGATGAGCTATATGTGAAGTTCAAAAAGGAAAGATATAGCTATCAAGCTGAAACTGGAACTCAAGCAGAAAATGGTTGGAAAGGTCCCAGCTGCCAACCACATTTCGCTTTATTGCAAAATCTGGAAATGAAGTGAGGGAGGGGCTTTCACTCATAGAGTCACGACTTCTACGGGACTCTATATGGATAGGTTCGTAGAGCCAGCTACCCATTTGACAGCCACTCAGGCCATTTAACGACACGGTAGGACAAGCCGAGTGCAGGGAGGTGTGCTTATTTTCATACATTTTTCCTGGAGTTGCTACTTCCTTTATTCTGTGGTAAAAAAGGTTAACATTGAAAAGTAGCATCAAATGCCTATGTTTGTAGAAAAAAATGAATTAAAAGATGATTGCCTAGTAGAAGCTGCTCTTAATGCGTCTGATTCTAGCGTATGCTCAGTTCTTATACACTACTCTACTCTCTAGGCTTAACCTGTCTTTTCCTTCCCCTCCATAAAGAATTCGTTAGTCTTGGTTTCAAAGTGAATGAAAAGTTTTTATTAGCAAGACAAGTCCACGCTATGACATAGTCACTTTCATTATGAAAAAGGTGATAACGCTCTTTCACAAGGGTGCATGCTGTGCCAATTCCCCTAGTTTTCCTGCCAAGAGTATTCATATTCATAAGCAAGTATCATACCAACTGAAGACATCTTAGTAAGCTAAATCAATTGCCTTTAAAGTGCTTTAAGGAGGTGAAGTTTTTATTGGGAGTTAGATGTGGGACTTCAAGGAGTTTGAGTGAAATCCCCCAAGCAAATCGAATTGAATTAAATGAATATCCCCTTATTCCTAGGACTAAAATTAAGGAATTATATACTATTGGATGCATAAGCACCCGCCAACTTGAGTTGAGTAGTGGACTAAACTTGGGCTTCTACGGGGAAACATTTTGGAAATGTTGGAACTTTTCTTTTGTAAAAAACAAGAAGCATTTTAGGTGACATTTCTTACATACTAAAACAAAGAAGACCACGAAGTAGTAGTAAGGGGTTCTCAAGCGTTTACCAACGATGGTACGTTTGATCAACTGAAACCTCTAGATTGATTAGTTGGCGAGCATAAAACATATTGTTTTGACTTGAAGTCCGCCACGGATAACTGGCATTTGGTACTCTTGATCTAGATAATATGTTATATATTTGATCGGCCGTTCGCCTTTAGTGTGGTGAATTCCACACTAGCTTGGAACATCTTCGATATCCCCTTTGTAAAGAGGAAGTTCTATCATATTTCTTTTGTGATTGGACAACCGCTTGGATACTACACTTCTTGGCCTTTATTTGCATTTTCTCCATCACATGGTTGTGTGGTGGGCTGCGAGAAGCGAGGCTCGGCACAGTGAGCTTTTGGATAAATACGCGGTACTCGGTGATGATATTGTTATCACCAATCCCGCTGTGGTTGAAGTTGACTCTAGTGCCCTAACCTAACCTAAGTAGGTGGGGAGTGACCAATGTTCCCCTCGATGGAATTGAGCTCTGATTGCATGGGCTTGAGGAAAGATTGCATCTCATTTCTTGTGCGATATCGAATCCTTAAGAAAGCCCCCTTCCCCTATATGATTCTACTATTACTCAGGATTCCAAGTAGCCTTTTAAAGAAATATACTCGGAGAATCTCCTTCGCATTCCAAATCATCTCAAAGTCGGATTCATCCATTTTCTCGAGATGCCGTTCCATTCCTTGTGTGTTTAAGACGAAATTCCTTTTCCGGCATATGCTTCATGAGCTTGGGTTAAAAACTTTCCTCGACGTCTTATTGCGGTGCAAATTCCTTCTCGTAATAGTGTATTCATGTGCAACGATTCTCAAAGACTGGATTTAATAGCTGTTGATGAAATAATAGTTGTCCTTCAAAGAGCTAAATCCCCTTTTCTCTTGCTATGGGAGAAAGCTCCATCCCAACTGTCTCATCTCGACAAAGAGTGAATTCTTGAGTTGGCTAAGAGCCTATTATAGTATATAGTATAGGATAAACCAAAAGGTCAAATTCCTCTACGAGTTGCTCCCTTTTTTGATCTATCCCTGCTAAAGAAAGACCAGTGACTACTACTCCTATTCCTTGCCTTGCTAATGTGAAATCATTCCCTTTCGTTGGCTTATCCGAGATAATAGTTACCTTTCTAAGAGAAAATTCGAATGACAAAGTCGAAAACAACAATTCCATTCGCCTAACTACTGATTAGACGAAATGCCTAAGCCCTTCTTCTTTTAAAGGTAAAGCCCTTATAAAAAAAGAAAAGGCTAAGGTAAAGCGTCGCCTTGTTTTTTCCTCTTGTCTTTGTCTTATCCTCTTTCTCTTTTATACCATAAATTGGACACTATGAGCTAGCTACTTGACATCGTTTGCTATTGGCTAGAGATCCGAAAGAACCTATTTGCCCATTGACTTTTAGCTCAGTCAAAGAATGCCTTCTCTTATATGCAACCACTTCTTGAACAACCTATTCCTATTCATGCGATAAGAGCACATTCAATAGCTGCCTACTCTGGGCATGAATATGAGACTAAAGTCCCTATGTGCATCCTACTACTATCAGCTCCTTCTATGTCCCTTCTTATACTATGCGTATGGACCCACGGATGACATACCCATTCGTACCATCTCAACAGCTCCCTTTCCTTACTTCTTCCTTCGTCTAGGAATTAAATATCTGTCCCGCCTGGGAATCCTTATCCTAATCTAAGATTGCCTGCTATTCCTAACAGAGGCGATGAACATCGTGACTATACGGATAACATATGAATATGCCTCTATGAATGTATTCCATTACACCCGGCAAAGTGCTTAGTACATGTAGCAGTATAGTACGACGGGCATTAAAACACGAGTTTCAGTGGTCTCTGATAGAACCCTATTTAAGATAGTTTCAAAGACCTTCAGGAGTGTAGCCTTTGAATCAATAATTCCTTGCACGCTTAGTTGCAAAGGGCTTTAGTTAGAGAGAGGGCGTGGACTTCAATGAAGTATTCTCTCCTGTTGTGAAAGACAACTTTATTCACGTTTTGCTTGCCATGGTTGTTCGATCAGATCTTTCCAATTACTTTTCGGGTATTAGCGTAATACCTACGAGATAGTGATGTTGATGTAGCTCATTTAGTTAGCAGGGATTTTGAGGAAGGCGAGTGCTTTCAGCGGCATGACATTGACTGCCGATCCTGGATCAACTTGCACACGGGGTAATGGTCATTCTCTGATGTACCCTGTATGATGTAATGGGCATTGTGCTTTACCCCGCCGAGAATCATGTCCTCTTCCGTGAACGTAATGGTCGCCACTTTAGCTTCTCATAAGGCATGGCACTCACTCAAACATATAAAGGTATTTATCTTTCAAAACAAGGTGTTAAAGCCCCCCAAAATTCCCCTGGGGACTGCGCTACTAGTTACTATTACTAGTAAAGGGCTTAAAAACTGTCAAACAACACTGCCTTCTCAGAGAAATAAAGCTTACGTGTTGTTATTATGTTCTTTGGAATCTCGATACAGTGATTTTCACTATACTCCTCTTAGAATTTTTCTTCTCATGGATGAATCGGGCTTGGACCATGTCTCCCGAACAATCTTAGTACATATGGCGCAAGACAATTCCACATATCGAGTTCGGAATGGGATCGAGTGTTTTCACGTCTTACTGTATTGCCCGATTTGTCTTGATTTCTGATTGATGAACAAGAAGGAAACTTGGATCTTTCGACTCACCTAAAACGCTTATTTCTTATCTTATATTAGTAGTGTAGTCAAGCAAGAAACTCCTTACTCAACTAGAAATAGAAAGGCATTGAGTTAGTGCTTTTGACTTACGTAACTTATAGGTAGGGTAGGGTTCCAAACCCCCTTATCAGTTAGTGGCGCGTCAGCGCTCAGAAGTAGATTGTTGGCTAGAGTACTAGCCATTGCTTGTTTCGATTGCTGGTCCATCGAAGAAGGCATTTCCATCGCGAAGGATTCAATCTAGCAACAGTTCCCTTATGGCTACCTTGTTACGACTTCGCCCCAATAGAAGACCCCACCGTGGTATGCCCCAATAAGACCACCAAAAGCCTTTGTGGCACTAGTGGTACACACAAGGAATGAGCGATCATTGGTCCGATGCTTTGGGCAAAACCAATTCCAAGGTGTGACGGGGAGTGTGTACAGGGCCCGGGTACATATTCACCGCGGCATGCTGATCCGCGATGACTAGCGATTCCAACTTCTTGTTCCTGAGTTGCAGAGAACAATCCGAACTGAGGTAATCTTTCCGGATTTGCTCCGTCTTACAGCTTTGCTTCCCATTGTAATTGCCATTGTAACACGTGTGTGGCCCAGCCCATCAGAGCCATGCAAACTTGATGTCATCCCCACCTTCTTCCAGTATATCACTGGCAGTCCTTCGTGAGTGCGACATGCACCTTTTTGTTTTTTTTGGAGCCATTTTGGTGGGGCGTACTGACCCACTACGTAACACACCATCGGGCGGCTCGCCTTAATGCCGAGTCTTCCTCCGTCGCCAACTCGACGTCGTCGTCACTTGCAAGATACGGACAAAAAGCCTTATCGCACAAGGTATAGGCGTTAGCCCTAACTAATAAAAGGAAAGCCGGAGTGCGCTAACGCGCTTTGTAGTTGTAGTTCACACTAAAAAGTGCTTCGAAAGGCGCCGACTCCCTTTTGACTGACAGACAGCTACGCGCTGACACTCAATTAGTAGCGCTGACACGTAACTAAGCTCATCTCACTTCGGTTGCAAAGACTTTATCTTTATGCGCATGTCTCAACAACCTAAAACGAGAGTTTAACTCATTATAGGACTTGACCAAACATCTCACGACACGAGCGGACGACAACCATGCAACACCTGTATAAAAGTCAGTACCATCCTGTTAAGGACATGTTTTGTTGTTCATATGTCAAGGGCTGGTAAGGTTTTGTGCGTTATATCAAATTAAACCACATGCTCCGCTGCTTGTGCAGGCTCCTGTCAATTCCTTTGAGTTTTGGTCTTGCGACCGTACTCCACAGGCCAAGTTTTTCACACGTTAGCTAGGCCCCTGATCCTCGTAGACCAAGGGCGAACACTCGTAGTTTACGACATGGACTACCTGGGCATCTAATCCTATTCACTCCTAATGCTTTCGCACCCCAGCATCGGTAGGGACCCAGATAGCTGCAATCGCTTTAGGCGTTCCTTCATAGATAATTAGATTTCACCCTACACGCAAAATTCCACTCTCCCCTGTCTCACTTAAGTGAATTGGTTTCGAGAGCGTTCTGCCACTTTTGGCGACTTTCACTTTCAAATGGATTCATCGCCTACGTGCCCTTTGCGCATAGTCATTCCGAAGAACACTTGCCCTCTTGTCTTACCGCGGCTACTGGCACGAAGTTAGTCGGGGCTTCTTCCTTGAGTCTTGTCATGATCACGCACTCGAAGAAAGAGCTTGACAACCGTCATTGCCCTTCTTCACTCACGCGATATTGCTGGATCGAACTTTCGCCCATTGTCCAAGATTCCCCACTGCTGCCCCCAGTGGGAGTCTAGGTCGTGTCTTAGTCCTAGTATGGCTGATCATCCGAAAAGGCAAGCTAAGCATCATTGGCTTGGTCAGCCTTTACCTGACCAACTACCTAATATTACGCAGGCTCATCAAACAACATTTTTTAGCTTGATTCAAGATTTGGCCCAAACAGTTCGACATATTCCCACGCGTTACACACCTATTCGCCACTTTGTTCTCAACTGTTCCCACCTCCTGGGTGAGACAAGCTACCTTGAGCTAGGAGCCTATGTTCCTTCTGCCCAACTCCCCAAAACAACGTTCGACTTGCATGTGTTAAGCATATATCTAGCGTTCCTTTTGTGCCAGGATCAAACTCCGATTTTAAGTATGATTGAGCCCCTATGTGGTAGAACCTAGTGAACCGTATCCTTAGTTGAATTTATGAGTCTTAGATTATTGTTTCTCTTTGATTTATTTATTTATTTATTACTATAACACCACCAAAAAAAGAAAAAAAGTGCGAAACTACATCAACAACCTCTATTCCTGACGTGAACGGCCGCTTTCTTGGAACTAAACTCTAGGGAGGCTTTTGGTCATAAGGGGGTGGGCACGGTAGCTCACTACAGATGATAGCCTTGGATCATAAACAAAACGAGACCCCAGCTGCTATGATTTAATGTTGTTGAAATGGAGTTTCTTTCGATTTTATAAAGCCTGAGTTCCTTCTGGGCCTCCCATGGATGACACTTTCAATGATAATCTATGCTATTTGTAGCGTGAAAAGTTGATGTCAGTTTTCTAGCTCAAAATGCAAAAGTTGAAGTTGCTTTCTTTAATAGCTGACTGCCGCGGGGGACTTTCTTGAATAACTCATGCTTGTGGATTTTATTGGGGATGGTGTTGAGAGCCTTGATTGCACTTGGACTATACAATGTAAAATATTCAAGTCTCATTCAACTCCAAGCCTACCCCTTACTCCATAGGGCCTTCTCCTTCTGGTCCATTTTTCGCACCTTGAACGTTCGGCTAAATCGGGTCCCAACCAAGTAGTATTTTATTTTTGACCTGCCTGCTTTTTCTTCCCTGGTATGAGACTAAGCCAACCTTTTTTCTTATCCCTGCAACCTAGTATGAACTAAGTAATAGATAGATAGAGTTTGACCACTCCTGCTATTCCAAAACCCATGAGATATTCTTCCTCTTATGCCTACCTTATATTCCTATTCCCTAAACTTAGGAAGAAGAAAGAAGCCTCATATGAGAATCTATTCCTCGAAGGTTTAAGAATTCATATTATTCCAAAACCTAACTCCCTACCTTAAACCCAAGCAAACAAGAAGTCATTTTCTCTCAATCCTCCGATTGCTAAGCTCCTTCCATTTATCTGCTTTCCCGGTCCAAACCCAGGGAAGTAGTTCGAGACTAAGCCCCCCCAAATAGTTATTCTTTTTTCCCCTAAGCCGACACCTTACTCGCCAAAAAACTCCTATATTGTAGTTAAAAAAAGAAAATCATCCTCCTTAACTTAAAGACTTGGAGGGCAAGATGAGGAACTATTCTTCCTGTCCCTTAAGCCCGTGATCGTTCAGAAGCAAGGGGGTTGGTTACGGAGTGGATGTTCATTGGGTCATAACTTTTCCTTCATCCCCTACCTTTAAATCAATAGCTGCTCCGGGCGGAGGCATCGAATCATTAAGGAGCCAATTCCCCACCGGATATGACATCCATATGTTGATGGAACTGCTACCATGTGAATCTCCCACTCTAGTCCGACCATACAGATAGGGAAGCGCCCTGCCTCCTTGATCCAAAGATCAGAGAAGTTATGAGGCCGATGGGTAAGGTTTCTAGCTCCTTCTATCGATCCATCGAAAAATGGAAGAGGTTCTCCATTCAGAGGCTTGGACACTCAGGGCTAGGGTCGAATCTCAAAGCTCCTGACCTGTCTAGTCAAGAAAGATTTTAAGAGGAATTTGAAAGGTAATATAATTTTTTTCTTAATGAGGGCCCCAGTCATCTTATTTATATTTCGACTCGCCTCTACAAGATATTTGTAGCTTTTTGATTTCGAAAGGCGGCGTGTTTTTTTATCCCTCTCCCCTTATTCCATTATTACGGGGATACCGTAGAAAGAGGACTATTTTGAAGTTGGCTTTCCCTCTCCGACCTTATGAAAAAAATATGAGATAGAGCGCCTTGGATGGATTCATGAAATGAAGGCAGTATCGTCTTCGTACCACTAGCTTTTCAGTTTCCCAACCGATGAAGGGATCATGGAGATTAGAGGGGACCAATGCATGGTCTATGTGCCTAAAGATTGAAAAAAGGCCTTGACCACCGCTAGCTGATGCTATTGAGTCTTTCTAAGCCGACAAAGATGAGGGGATCATGTTTTCTTTTCTAAGGTTGATCCAGGAAAGAAATAAGAGAATCCTCAAGCTGATGCTGCTATTTCCGATACAAGTAAATACGGTCGTGCTCGAAGAGTGATGAGTGCCTTGAAGGGAGTAACACGATCAGGTGAATCAATTTCATACTTAATCGTAGAAGCGTGAAATGCACCTGATCAGACAATAGGTATGCCTATAACCAGAAGGTTATCAAACATCATATTCTAGGGTTAGTTCAGAGGACCACGCGTTATGATTCTGTCGCTGCATTGAGAGACACTGATTCATCGTGTGAAAGACAAGACACCAACTAAAGAGACCGATTGAGAGCCGACTCTAATGCCTGATTATTATGCCATGGGGCCCTTCTTTTTGATACTTTCCATTCCGAAGTTGACAATCTAGCTTTCTGCTCAGTTGATGTGAAGTGATCAGACCTGGAAGACTAAAGAAAGCTGGTTGCATAGAGCACTAATATGGCATAATTTACCAATTTTTGGGAAAACATCCAGTGTCTCTTTGCCCAAGGAGCAACAAGACAGGTCATGGGTCAAGCACTTTAAGGGTAAATTTGCGATTCCATGTCTTTGGCCCCATCTACACCCAGAAAAACTACAATTGATGGAACCAGAATAAGCATTTTTTGAAGTTGACACCAAAACATAACCCACGGGTTCGCCCGACGCCTGATAACGTTTAGGAGGAAGTTTCATCGAGGTGAATTTGCATTGTTTAAGTATGGGGACCCTATGCATTTCTAACAGAAGATAGCATTGATCCGAAATAAGGCTTTTCAAGCCGAAGAAAGAAGGAAGGGAAGAAGGGATTGAGTCAGGACACAATCGATTAAGTCAGAAGGGCTAGGGCTATTGAACCATTGACTCACTTATGGCGCTTTAAATAGCGAATGGAAAGGTCGAACTATCTTTTATAACCATCCTCTTGGAGAGGAGACCTCAGTGTATATGTAGAAAGAGATCGGTTCTTTCCTCTATTTGAATGCAACATTGAATGGTTCTATTGCTGACGGAAAAGACAAGTTTTTAAGTTCCAGTGCAATCTGTACCTCTTTCCTTTGAAGGTTGGCTAACTCACAAGTATCAACAACAGTTACAAGATGACTAGTAGATTATTTCAGTTCAAGTTATGGGATGGGGGTCAAGTTACATAAATGAGAGAGGCTATCCGGTGATCCAGGGCGGAGGCAAAGCACAAGGTAAGTTATAACACTATTTCCAGTTTTATGTTTGTGGCGAGGTAAGGGTTTACCGAAAGACTTGATAACCAATCACTATGAAATTTCAGGGGCACCTAAGTCACTCCGTTCTGGCCTAATTGTATTAGCTCTAGGCGTAGCACATCGTTCGTTTAGGGAGCTACTACATATTTATATCGTTTTTTAGATCCCTATCAATTGTTCCTAGTCCTTTAGTCAATTTAGCTTAATGGCGAAACAAGATGGGAGATCGTCAAAGTTCTTGTTTCATGTCACGGCAACATTGAAGTCGTGCTCACAACCAATGACAAAATACCGATGGTTCATCTACTTAAAGAAAAAAAGGGTAAGATTGTCAACTGATGGCATCAGAGTCAACAGTGAAAGGCGCAAGCGATAGAAGTTGAATGATTAATGCTATGTTTAGCAGCTTACTGGAACCAATTAACAAATCCGATTTAGCAGGCCAATTCCATGTAGCCGGCTTGAAGAGCCAGAAGCATTAACATGATCCTCATCGCTAATACACTCCTTAGTTACATGACTAAAATCATCATTCTACAAAGCAACAAAGGAATTAGACATAGAAATAACTGGCTTTGAAGTCGAAAGGGTCCAAAAAACAACAACCATGGAAGAACCTACAAGAGTAGGGTTAACTGTAAGGTAGTAACCATAGCATCAACGGGTGGGCTAAGAGTAAAACTCGAGGAACTAGTTAAACTACCAGCAATTCCTAACCATAGTTGGTAACACATCAATCTCATGGGTCACTCTCATAGTCTGGCAAGAAACTTAGGTTGATCGCAACGAGCTCAACGAAGCTAAGGGTTGAAAATGAACTAGCTTGCACCAGCGTCCCTAGACTTTTAATAGCTGACTATGAACTCTGACTTGATTTAGTTTTCAACTAATGTATTAATCAAATTGTAACTTTCATTGGGCTTGCTTATAGAAGTACTCCAATCCTTAAAACTGGCCCGCTTTCTAAGAGTTCAAATGAGAGAAATAAAATTTTTATCTCATTTCCTACGCTAGCCTTTAACCTAGCTTGCCTTTTAGAATAGAAAAGTATTCCAAGCCGACTAGGCCAGACTCTTAGATCGTTTCTAAAAAAGACTCCTTCTTTCTACCTTCTCACTGGTTTAAATAAGAGAGACTAATGATAGGTTACTCTATTATCAATTAGTCTAAATAGATTATTAATATTCCTTCTTTTTATATTCTAAAAGACGAATTATAGTAAAATGCAATTGGATGTGTTTGCCTTTTCGCTGGAATGAAAGAGCTTGACTTTGACCTTCCCCCAATATCTGTTATTGAATCAGAAGGTTCAGAATGCGTATTCAAAATTTTCATTCTCCATTTAGGTATATGGGAAAAAGTATCTTTATTTAAGGAGAGCAAGGCCCAAGGCCGAATATAGCATTTTTTTTAACAAACTCACTGGATAGCCGAATATATCATTACACTTTGAATTGGATGTCCTTATATTGGATGGAAGCACCTATTTCTAACACTCGACTAGATAGAAGAGCTTAAGACGACTTTCAAGCATAAGCCCTAGAAACTACTACCGTAGTAAACTCTTACTACCTAAGTTCGTATCGACAACAACGAAAACCAAATTGAACCACTTCTTTGGGAATATGCTATTGGATGAGAGAGAATCGCTCGAAGAAGAAAAAAAATTCCAAGGGGCACTAATAACTATGGCCAGAGATGACTACTATCTATAAATCATACACGAAATAGGGACTAATTTATAGTAAGGGCTTTTCTAGCTTGCTCGCGAACCCTTGTAGAAAAGAAGCCTAAGATTTCTTTTTAATTCAAGGCTTTCCAACTTATTGCTCACAATAGGATAACTTAGAACCTCCACCGCAACTACCATCATTGGGGGCTTAGTTTACAAATGAACTGCGATATATCTTTCTATTTTGCCTTAAATACGGAACAACTATCTGAGTTTACAAAAAAGAGGGAAAAGCAACTAGAACGAGTTTGAGAAGGGCTGAGCCTTTTTCAAACTCACATACTCCAGAACTGGAACCTCAAACTAGTTATCTCTAAATTATCAGCTGGATTTTCCTTCTTTGATCGAACGGCTACACCACATCTTAAAAACGAGAAGTTAAAAGCGCTAACAGGGAGAAAGGATGGGCATTCAAAATCCATTATCATTCACTAGAACTACAACTCCTTTTTAGAGAGCTAGAGCGCCAATAGATATATCATAAAAATGTCATCATAAGATATCCTATCACTTCTATATATGCTATTGATAGGCCCAGAGAGAGATCTATACGCTCAGATCTGAGTACAACAATTGGTTTGGCTGAATAGATATAGTTTTTTGAGTTTGGTACAACATCGAAAGCTACTCTACCTCTACTAAGAAAACTATAACTCCTAATGTCTGAAGGAGAACTTCCAATGGTTGGAAAAGACTATACTCTAATAAAGAACTCATTGGAGCACTCGCTTGAATGTAACGTGTCCTACTTTCTCTTGAAAACCAAAAAAAGAAAAATCCACTTCGGTTGGAAGAGATTCAGGGCTTGCCTTAGGAGATAGGCAGGCCTCGCATTGGAGAAAAGTTCTAGAATTTGATCGCTGGTATAAACACTGGAAGGCTCTGTCCCTTGCGGCTATGAGGAATTAATATAGAGGCGGGGAAGAAGCTAGAGAAATTCCAACTACTATTTTTTTACTTGGTGCTACTACCGTTTTCGGTATATTCGTTTGTCGGTTTGTATTGGGCCTTATCTCGATCGGTTTATTCCCTAGTCATTTCGTAGACACACATCTCATCTCGGGTCTCCCTCCATATAGGGATCGCCCATACATTTTGCTCATCATGCACATGGTGAATCTATGCCGCAAGACTGAAAGAACAGTTGTAGCTACAGGTTCTTTCTTTTATGGTTCCCACAAATAGAAGAATAAACCCTTATCTTATAATAACTGGTATAAGCCAAACAACAAGAGGAAAAGGTCCATTTAAGTCATAGGACAACTGGAAGTGGGCTCGCATGCTATTAGCCCATTCGATAAGCTTGAAGAGTGTATAGGAAAGATAGATAAAGAACAATGTTTTTTATAGGTTACCACGCTAAGACTTTGCACTTAGCAAGCTGCTACTATGATCGTCTATGCTCTTCACATATCTTTTGTCGCATATCTGCTGTGAACCAGAAGAAGAATTTTCTTTTCTATTTGATTAAAGAGAGTCTAGCAACGGTTGAATCAATTAAACCGTGTATGCTTTTTCTTTAAGAAAAGAAGAAGGGGCTTTCCTTCCCTACTATACTATAGAAGATTCAGTCTAGAATCGAGACTAGTACGATTGAACATTATGAGTGACTTTCCATGCCTTATGTTTAATCAAATGATATCGCACGATAAAATGATGTGATATATGTTATTAAGTAGGTTGTATCGATGTTGATATTCATGCTACTTGGGTAGTTATAATGTCTTGCTAGGGACCGCTTATAACTTGTGTACCAAAATGGTTTTTTGTTCATTGCCAACGTCGTATGACTCTATTGGGTCGCACACAAAGAATGGCTTTGCACAATTTCAATTGGTCCAGAGTAATGAATTTTATATGATAAAATTCATGACATAAAAGCCCTTATGATTTGTTATATGATAACTTATTAATAAAGGTGTATGTGTAATTTGCTTTAACTGCCTAAATATAATAGTTGTATTACGAATATGATTTTAAGTGAGGGCTTATCTACACATATAAATAAAGGGTGAAACCCGAAAACAAAATAAGATTTTCGTTTTATAATTTTCGAGTTCTCTGGATTTATGTAGAGAAAGATAAATCGTTTAGAATCTCTCTTGGGGCTAGCACTCAAAATTGTGGTCACCGTTCGTGTGTTGATTTCAATAGAGGGCACGCACTTGAACATCTTGAAAATCGAACAATCGGAAAAGGAAATCATGGAATAAGGTATGATTTACTTTCATAGATTTAGTTTAATGAAATTTATTTTCGATCCTGTTGTAGTTTTTCAAAATTTGTTTTGAATTTTTCGCTGCGTATGAACCCCAAAAACCCAACAGTGGTATCAGAGCATTAGGCTCGATTCTATTAAACGTTTGCATGTTTTCTTTGATATATATATATATATATATGATATATGTGTGAAAACATAATCTTGATTAATGTATATATGATATATATAGATGATGTGATAATTGTTATCAAGAATTGATTTTAAAGCATCTTGTTAAATCATCTATATTGATACATTGCATGATATGATTCAATGGTAGTATTCATGTTTAGAATATCTCGATTAACATATATTTTTTTATATTGAACGATGTAAATTTTGTATGTTCATAGTAGACTTTATGTTTAGGTTAATATGATTCTGATCGTGAACATATATTTCGTTTTGTTCAATAATTATGTATGTCTCCATAATAGAGATCATGATTAGGTTAATATGATTAATTTATTATGATTCTGATGTTGAATGCATGATTAATATCTTAAAATTGATTTTGATCATATATCTCATTGTAGTAATCCGTTAGTATATTCCTACAAGATAGGAGATAGACTTGTAATTGGATTAGAATTACAAATCCTATAAGATAGGTGAGATATAAAACAAATCCTAATTAGATAAGGATTCAAAGTATCTTAAATTTTAATTAGATTAGGATAAAATATTAAGTTAATGGATGGTCCGAGATAATTAAAAATGTTTTAATTAATATTTTTGGAATTAAAATAAGGGATAGTTTTGGTTGATTGGATTGACTAAAATTATGAGAAATTTTAGGCGATTTTCAATTTTCAGAATTGAAATTTGTTGTCTAAAAAAATTCGTAGAAATAGTCAATATTAGTATGATTTCCTAACGTTTTAGTGGTTATTCATGCATTGTAATATATGATATTTATCTTATTTAATTATGATCACTAAAACAAATAAAAAAATCCCCTCTTTCAAATTTTAAGTCAAGTGCCATCCATTCTCAAACACTTGTCAAGGCTTCGATCACATCAATATGGGCCTGCCTCCGCAAAATGTATTGTGTTATCTTAGTGAGGCAAGTTGAGTAACGATTACTCTATTGTTTAAAATGGTTAGACTTGATAAAGCTATCAAAACCTAATTCGTAGTGTCATGCCTTAGCTGTAATGGAATTAGGTGAAACATGGATTTTAGTCCCTTAAATTAATAGAGCATTTTTAAGGAGGGTTGTTAATTTAGTGGGAGTTTATTCCTCTATACTAAAATAAACTTTTGAATAATATTTGTTGTAGATCTATGGCCTCTTCAAATCACACTAATCCCTTGTCACTGCGATCCATCATTGAGAAGGATAAGCTTTCTGGGACAAACTTGCTTGATTGGTTCAAAAACTTGAGAAATGTTCTTAAGCATGAATGCAAGTTGTATGTCCTGGATGATCATATTCCTGAGGAACCACCAGCCAATGCTTTAAGAGCCGTGAAAGATGCACATACTAAGCATGTTAACGACTCAACTGATGTTGCATGCTTTATGTTGGCAACCATGGTTCCCGAACTTCAGAAGGACATGGAACACATGGAAGCTTACGACATGGATACGACGTTGAAGGAAATGTTCCAACAGTATGCTAGGCAAGAAAGGTTCGAGACAGTCAAGAACCTTCATTCTTGCAAAGTGGCTGATGGTGCGTCGATTAGTCCTTATGTTCTAAAAATGAAGGGCTATATTGACCATCTTGACGAACTTGGATTTCCTAGAAGCCAAGAGTTTGCTATGGATTTGATCCAGAATTCATTGCCTGATAGTTATTCATAATTCGTGATGAACTATAACATGAATAAAATGGAGAAGTCTATCTCAGAGTGCATTTAATGCTTAAAATTGCTGAGAAAAATATCAGAAACCCATTGCTTGTGTGTTGATGGATCAGAAAGGAAAGGCTTTGAAGAAAAAGGGCAAAGGCAAGGCTAAAGTTACCAAGGCTATTGTGACTGTCACAAAGCATATGGAACAAGTCAAGCCCGTGCTTCTTCTACTTCACAGTCCCAGAATGAAAAGGAAAAAGAAGGAAATTGTCATTTATGCCATGCACCTGGACATTGGTTCAAAAATTGCAGTAGTGTGACTACTGTTTCGGGTATTTATGTTATTGAAATTATCTTGTCTACTAGTGATTCCTGGGTATTCGATACCGGATGTGGGTCTCACATTTGTATTAATGTGCATGATCTTGCCAAAAGTATAAAGATAACGAAAGGAGAAGTTATCCCACGAGTTGGAAATGGAGGAAAGGTTGCTGCATTGGCTATAAGATGCTATAGGTTAATTTTACTTAGTGGACTTATTTTAGTTATAAATAATTGTTATTATGTCCCTGCCTTAAGCAGTAAACATCATTTCAGTTTCATGTTTGGATTTGGATGGTTTTAATTTCATTATTTGCGAATAATAAATGCTCCATTTCTTGTAAAGAGATTTTCTATGTGAATTTTGATTTGTGTGATGGTCTTTGTTTTTTAAACATGAAAAGGTTCAGAGATACTCCCATTCAAAACGTAAATACAAAGAGATTCAAGTCAAATGATATGAATCAAACCTACCTTTAGCATTGTCGCATTGGCCACATTAATGAGAAATGCATTTCTAAACTCCATAAAGATGGATTTTTAGATTCATTTGATTTTGAATCATATGAAACATGTGTATTTTGTTTATTAGGCAAGATGACAAAGAGTCCCTTTATTGGACACAGTGAAAGGGCAAATGATTTATTGGGTCTAATACATACTGATGTATGCGGTCTTATAAACACAATGGCTAGAGGTGGTTATCAGTACTTCATTACATCCACTGATGATTTCAGTAGATATGGTTACGTGTATCATATGAAACATAAAGGTGAATCTTTGATATGTTTCGAACATTTCAGAACGAAGTGCAAAATCAACTTGGTAAAACTATTAAAGCACTTCGATCAAATCGAGGTGGTGAATATTTGAGCCAAGAGTTTGATAATCATCTTAGAAATTATGGGATTGTCTCATAGTTAGCTCCCCAGGAACTCCACTCTGGAATGGTGTTTCTAAGAGGAGAAATTGGACTTTATTGGATATGGTTTAATCTATGATGAGTCATGCAAATCTTTTTATTTCCTTTTGCGGTTATGCTTTAGAAACTACTGCATTTACACTAAATCGTGTTCCTTTTAAAGAGGTTGATAAAACACCACATGAGATGTGGTTTGGGAAAAGAACAAGTTTTTATTTCCTCAAGATTTGGGGCTGTGAGGTTTTCGTATGACAAAAAATCTCAGAAAAATTATCAGCCAAATCTACCAAGTGCGTACTCATTGGTTATCTTAAAGAAACTAGAGGATACTACTTTCATAATCTCACTGAGAATAAAGTGTTTGTTGCTCGGAATGGTGTCTTTATGGAAAAAGAGTGTATTTCAAAAGACTACAGTGGGAATAAAGTAAGTCTTGAAGAAATTAAAGAACCACAAATAAACACTCAACCACCAATGGAAGATCAATTAAGTCTTGAACTAATTGATCCTCCACAGGTATCACAAGGCCCTCGTAGGTCTGATAGGGTAAGACATCAGTCTGAGAGATTTAGATTTCTTATTAGTGATAGTAGTGAGGTGTTTCTTATGGATCAAAATGAACCTACTACTTATCAGGAGTTTGTTTCTAGCCCTAAGGCAAATAAATGACTTAATGCCATAAATTCTGAGATGCAATCCATATATGATAACCAAGTTTGGAACCTGGTTGATTTACTTGAAGGTGTTAAAACCATTGGATGTAAATGGATTTTCAAGAAGAAAACTAACATAGATGGTAATGTGCATACTTATAAAGCACGGCTAGTAGCAAAAGATTTAAGACAAACTCAAGGTGTTGATTATGATGAAACTTTTTCTCGTGTAGCCATGCTTAAATCCATTAGAATTCTAATTGCCATAGCCGCATATTATGACTATGAGATATGGCAAATGGATGTCAAAACGGCTTTTCTAAATAAAAAGTTAGTTAAGGACGTGTATATGATACAGCCTAAAGGGTTTATTCATATTGAGACTTCTAGGAAGGTGTGCAAGCTTCAAAGATCTATTTATGGATTAAAGCAAGCATCTCGGAGTTGGAATATTCATTTTGATGAAGCAATTAAGGAATTTGGTTTCATTATAAACGAATATGAGCCTTGTGTATACGAGAAGGTCATTGGGAGCGTGGTTTTTTACGTGGTGTTGTATGTTGATGATATATTACTCATTGGAAATGACATCCCAACTTTGCAAAGTGTCAAATCTTAATTAGGGAAGTGTTTCTCCATTAACGACTTAGGAGATGCAGCATACATCCTTGGAATTAAGATATATAGAGATAGATCTAAAAGGCTGACCAGTCTAAATCAGAGTGCTTATATAGATAAGTTACTGAATAGGTTTAGTATGCAAGACTCTAAAAGAGGGTCATTGCCAATGTCTCATGATATAAATCTCAGCAAGACTCAATGTCCGAAGACTAATGATGAGCAAGAGCGCATGAATACGATTCCATATACATCAGCTATTGGATCTATCATGTATGCCTTGTTATGCACTCGACCTGATGTATCATATGCTTTGAGAGCAACAAGCAGATATCAGTCTGATCCCGGTGAGAGTCATTTGACAGCACTAAAGAACATTTTTAAGTACTTGAGAAGGACTAAAGAAGTGTTATTGGTCTATGGAAGTTTAGAAGACGAGCTTGTCGTAAGTGGTTACACAGATGCAAGTTTTCAAACTAATATAGATGGCTTCAGATCGCAGTCTGGATATGTGTTTACTTTGAAGGGAGGCGCAGTGAGCTGGAAAAGTTTGAAGCAAGAAACTATTATCAATTCTATAATAGAAGTTGAATATATTGCAGTGTTCGATGCAGCTAAGGAGGCAATTTGGATTAAAAAGTTCATCTCGGAGCTTGGTGTGGTTCCGAGTATAGCTAATCCCATTTGCTTGTATTGTGACAAAAATAAGGCGATAACACAGGCCAAGGAACAAAGATCGCACCACTGATCCAAACATATACTTAGACGTTTTAATCTTATTCGAGAAATCATTGAGAGGGTAGACGTGAAGATTTTAAGAGTTCCTACAGAAAACAATGTAGCAGATCCTTTGACGAAGGCTCTTCCACAAGCGAAACATGATGGTCATGTTAGGTCATTAGGTATTAGATACATGAATGATTGGCCCTAGTATAAGTGGGATATGTTAGGGCATGTGCCCTAGGTCAATCTACAAACATTGTTTATCTTATAATTTTAGTTAATATAGAGGTTTTATTTGCTGTTTTATTATAAGTTATTGGATGTTTACCTTATAGTAAGATCCATGGGTATTTGTTAAAATATCCTAAATGTCCATAGTCGGTCATTATACTGGGAACTATAATGAATTAAGACTAGTGTGAGTCTTGATTGATGGTCATGTGAAGATCATGAGTACTTGTTAGAGAATAAGGTACTGGATCGACCCGCTATGAGAATACCACATGGATTAAGTCATAGGTGTTACTCATGATAGGTATATCATTTAGTCCTTTGACTTGAGATTACCATAGACTTCAATATTAGGAGCATAATAATTTGACACAATCAAATGTTGTCTTTACCCGGACAATTATAAAGATTATGATTGGTTACCATGTGAATAATAGGTGAAGGTGTGTAATCAAGATATAATTTGTCACTCTCGTATAAAGAGAGATATCAGTGGACCCTTCGATAAGAGACTAATAATGGCCAAGTCCATTTGAATTGATATGATCAATGTCACTTTGATGTTTTTTAGTTTACCTAAAGATCGAGACTAGTACGACTGAACATTTAGGGTGACTTTCCATGCCTTATGTTTAATCGAAGGATATCGCATGACAAAAGGATATGATATATGTTATTAATTAGGTTGTATCGATGTTGATTTTCATGCTACTTGGGTAGTCAAAATGCCTTGCTAGAGACCGCTTATGACTTGTGTACAAAATGGTTTTTGGTTCACTGCCAATGTCGCATGAACCTATTGGGTCGCACACAAAGAATGGCTTTGCACAATTTCAATTGGTCCAGAGTAATGAATTTTATATGATAAAATTCATGACATAAAAGCCCTTACGACTTGTTGTATGATAACTTATTAGGGGCATATGTGTAATTTGCTTAAACTGCCTAAATACAATAGTTGTATTACGAATATGATTTTAAGTTAGGGCTTATCTACACATATAAATAAATGGTGAAACCCTAAAAACGAAATAAGATTCATTTTACAATTTTCTAGTTCTCTGGATTTAGGAAGAGAGAAAAATCATTTTCAATCTCTCTTGGGGCTAGCATTCCAAATTGTGGTCACCGTTCATGTGTGGATTTCTCATAGAGGATGCGCAATTGAACATCTTAAAAATCGAACAATCAGAAAAGGAAATCACGGAATAAGGTATGATTTACTTTCGTAGATTTAGTTTAACAGAACTTATTTTCGATCTTGTTGGGGTTTTTCAAAATTTGTTTTGAATTTTTCGCTGCGTATGAACCCCAAAAACCCATCAGTGTAGATGTGTACTATTAAATCCAACATTTCCCACTTGCATAATGAAATTTATTCCTCTTAAATTTCTTCTTTAGAGCACAACATCTCCTATCTCTCGCAAAACACATTCATACTAGTAAATAGTATGTGCGACTAATATACATATGAGAGCTCATTGCTATATAGTTGTTAGGTATACATAACAGCTCGAACTATAAGTAGAGTAAGTATGCAACACTATAAATACATCAAGTCACATTTGAATATCTCAAGATCGCTTTTTATTTTTTAATTAAAATTCTCTTGCATACATAATTATATTCAACAAATAAATATAACTGGTCGACCGATGGATACAACTTAAGAAAATGAGACACTTTAATGATCTTCCTTTTCTCCTTATCTCTTTACATTTTAAATCAACTGTTATCCAGAGATGCCCCATTAGATCGAATAATTCATAATAATTGATAACACTCCAAGATAACTAAAATTGAAATAAAACTTCAGGATTAGTCAAAAAGTGTTAACAATACTTAAATACGATTCCATAATCTCCATCGCTTGCACAACTTGAAAATAGAGATAAAAAACTTTCGTTACCTTTATTGGACGCTAAATGCACATATGGTAAGAAACACATGCTACAATATTATTCTCCTTTTGCTATGGAGCGTATGTCTCAAACTAATACTGTACATGTGTGATTACAACTACTAGTATAACTCTAATGACCAAAGATTAAGCCATGACAAACCAACCAGACTTAACCCATGCCAAAAGCTTAACCTTTAGTACCTAATAAATACATGTATATCTCAAGAAAATCGATGTAAATAAAAGTACACAACAACGAAACACTTAAACATCAAGATTTTTCAAAATAAGATAAAACCAAAGAGATACATGGTCCCATCTCTTTGATAATAATTATAGTATTACGTAAAAACTTCGAACATTTTTTAAACAACTAGAGTCTCACTAAATATAAGGAAATGACGACTACACTCGTAAGCTTTCCCTTTTCCTTGTCCTAAGTGCTAGCTGAGGTACCTGAGATTGTTGAAAAGAGGAGTGAGCATTCAACAGGCTTAGTAAATGGAGCTCCATTTAAACCATCCATTATCCACTATTACCTCATTTATAATAACTAAATGAAAAATAATAGCTACAAAAGGTAAAAACAAAAATGAATAAACAATAGATAGAATGGGGTACATATCAACAATTAAAATTAGCTAATGTACTGGCAATCATTTGAAAAGAAGTTAGAAAACAAGGATTAGAAACCGAATAACACAAGAATACCAAAACATGACCCACACAATGGCTGCTGTGTGGTCTCCATAATTAATGTATTCCAGCTTAAGTTAGCTTTCCAATACCCCTAGTGATATCTCAATAATTTTGTGAACCCATACAAAGGTGGGTTAACACTAGATCCCAACCTTACTCTTAGTGGGAGCTTTGTCATACACTTATCTTGTTGATTAACTTTTAAATGTTACTAAACAAAGATTCCAGTACAAAGCCCCTAAACCCAGTCCAAAGCTCTATGAAACTAAATATAACTATAGACATGACAAAAAAGATATATGATGAGTCTTTATTTATGCACTTTTATATAGGGAGTTTATCATGGAAATGGGTTTAAGCCTTTCTTTTATGGTTTTAAACACTTAATTTTAAGTTTTAAAGGTCATTTGAAGGAATACGAGTGTTTCAGTAAATTTCGGGGGTAAAGTCAAGCCTAAACCAAAACGTGTCTGTTGGAAAAGTGCAAGAAAATACACACACGGTGTCAAAAATACATACACGACGCTAGATTTTGTATTGAAGATGTGACCCACGACGCTAGATCTGAATTTTAGCAACTTGATCCACCGACTTGCTATTTTCATCCCAGGCTGTCCCTGAAGTCGTCCCTTAGTAACCACAATCTCAATGATGACGCCATACTCGCAAAATAGAAGTTTTGAGACTTTTAAGAAGTTTCTTATTTTCGAGAGTTGCTATTATTGTACCCAAGCACACCTATATAAAAGGCACCTTAATGGATGAAAACACATTGTATTTAGAGTGATTTAGGAGTAGAGCAAGGTAGAGTAGCCATGTTCGGCTAGGTTATTTAATACATAGTTCAGGGATGAAGCTCTCTAGCCTGTAGTAGGTTATTTTCTATGTTTTATTGAGATTTTCTAGAATAGTCGTGTTTTGTTTTAGTTCTTTATTTTTGTGTTACTATTTTTAACGATGTCTCGATAGTAGTTTAGACTTTGTATATTCATTGCAAATCTCTAGGCGTAAACCCATTGACATGCTATCAATCGGGTTGAGTTCGTGATACCCACCAGGTTAAGAAGTGGCAATCACCTAGAGTAAGAAACCTAACACACTTGTTGTTCCAGGTGAGTAACATAAAGAAATTTGTTAAATGTTGAGAGAAGTTGCCCAAGGTTATCTAGAGGTAGGTGTTCCCATAGAGCAGTTAATGCAGCTCACATGCTAAATCTTGAGGGCGATTGCCTAAGGTTGTACGGTGGAGTAAAAAAAGTATTTAGAGAGCGCTTGCCTTATCTATCGAGAATAAGTGAATAGGGTATTGGTAACCCCAACACCTATAACCTATATAAGGGAAAACTGTTTTAAAACCTATCTTTCAAAGTCGATAATACAAGACATGGAAACAACATAAGGCTAGATTGTGGATTCCTAGACTTAGATATGTTTTTATTCTCTGATTTAAAAGTTATTTACTTTCTTGTTTAGTACGCTTTTAAATAAAAGTCTTTAAAACCCCAAAATTTACTTTTCTAATTGTTGAACTCAGTTTGACTGAATCCTGTGGATTCGACCACATTCTTGCCACTACTACATTCCAGTAGGTTTGGTAATTTATTACGGGTTATATTTTACACGTACGACATGTGATCAAATTTTGGCGCCATGTTGTCTTTGGGGATTCGATTCCCGAATTGAGTTTAATTTATATTTTCTTTTTGTTTTTGTTTTTCTTTTTGTTTTGTCCTTTTAGTCTACTAGTTTTTGCATGGTAGGATAACTCAATCTAAATCAACAAGTTCATTGTTACATTTCAATTTAGAAATTGACATAACCCACCTGGATGTTGGCTAGCGAATCTCTAAACAAAGAGTACAGGTTTCCCCAACCTACTATGGTTGAAGAGGCTTGTCACGTTGGTGGTGATCACTAGATTACCAAGGGACGCATTAATGAAGATCTCCAAAATATTCTTGCTCACTAATCCCTCTTCATAAACTTTCTATCGAATGACAGAGCTTTCGAGCTTAAGTTCGACTTTATTCACCTTCTACCCACCTTCCATGGCATGGATAGTGATGACTAGGTGGCATTCTTAAAGTAGTTTTAGACGAGTTGCCAATTTATGAAACCTCCTCGAGTGGAGGAGAATGCGGTAAAGCTTAAGGCTTTCCAATTCCGCTTACAGGATAAGGCCAAATAATGGCTCTTTTATCTCCACCCTAGCTGTATTAACTCATGGCATGACATGATAGATGAGCTGATCAGGGAGTATTTCCTTAAGGATAAGGTAGCCTAACTCATCTTTGAGATATGCATTATTAAGATAAAGATCAGTGACTGTTTTGGTGATTTTTGGGACCGCTATAAGTGCATAATTTCCTAATGTCCACAACATGGCCAATCCGATAGGGCCATTGTCCGGTTCTTTTATATTAGCATGTCCCTTCTATAGAGGCGTACCATTAATAACTCTTGTAGTGGTCATATTCATGACAAAACCCTTGTGTAGATAAAATAACTCTACAAGGACATAGCGCAACATTCCTGATTATATGGGGATATTAGTGTTGACGTACGCCGATGTCCGTCAGTTAGAGCTACTACTAGGTCTCCTGACAAGAGAATTAATCAATTGACTTCCCTGGTGGAACGTCTCATGAGCAGTCGCTAAGCACATGTTTAAGTTTATGGATTATGCTCATTCACAAGACATGTGACTGATGAATGTCCTACTCTATTTAATGATCATCAACAGGTCAATATTATAGGTAACCAATTCTAAAGGCAAACCTAAATGCTTTTCGAGAACACCTATAATACAACAATAAGGAATAACTATAACTTTTGTTATGGGGTAAGTACATCAAATTTTAGATATGAATTTTTTAATTAGCCTTCTATTGAGCAACAAGGTAATGTGGAAGCTTATATAGATTATATGGATGTCTCTAATCCCAATGATGCTTGTCATTACTAGCCAGAATATGAAAATTATCACGAGTGGAGCTATGCATCACCACAACCCACCTTCTACAGGTTCATGCCAAGTACAATAATTCATTGATAAGAAGAATGTTCTCTTGAAGAAATCATTAAAAACTTAGCCTTAGTCCATGAACAGTTCCATCAAGATAGTTTATGCTATCAAGAAAATATGGAACAACATCAGCAAAAGGTGAAATCATGTTTTCAAAATATACGAACTTTAATTAGTCAAATGAATGATAGCTTTGATAATTTGGTTAATGAAGAAGAGTTCCCTATGCCTGTACATCGTGATCAAGAAGAGAACGCAAGTGCGATTACATTAGGATTTAAGGAAGATGAGTATTGATCTGAATCAGAGGAAGAAGTTAGGATTCCACCATTGGAGCTGGACATTATCTCAGTGATAGTTAATAGAGAAAAGTTCCCTATGCTTGTACATCGTGATCAAGAAAAGAATGCAAGTGCGATTACATTAGGTGTTGAGGAAGATGAGTAATGGTTTGAATCAAAGGATGAAGTTGAGATTCCTCAATTGGAGCTGGACATTATGTTAGTGGAAGTTCATGAAGAAGAAGCCAATAAGAAAATTGAAGTAAGTCTGGAATGGCCATAGGAACTAGAAGAGGAGAACATAGAAGAATAATACCCGGTACTAATAAAGCCACCTATCTCGCCATGAATATTGGTAGATTTTGAAACAGAGGGATAGTCGAAAAAGGGCATTTGTAAATCTTATGTGCCACTAACACTCTATGGTTAAATGGTTACGACGAGGTAGAACCTTTCGTAATGGAGGCTGCAAATGAATCGAAAGCCATAAAGAAAGGAAAGCATGTCCCATTACCCAAGGTAGTGGGGAAGCCGTTTCTTCACGTCTTATCCAAATTAGTGGGTGTCACGTGACATGTCATTCCAACTCAGGCCATCTACTTTAAACACCGGTGCTACTGGGAGGCAGCCCATATTTTATTTTTGTTTTAGTCATTTTAGTTTTATAGTTTTATTAGTTTAATAATCCTATATCTCATGCATGTCTTACTGTGTTAATATAGCCATCTATCCCCACATTTTTTTCTATTCTTTGGTATGCCTAAGCTTAATTTAGAACCTTAAGGACAAGGTTCGAAATAAGTTTAAGGGTGTTTAAGTAAGTGAACCGTAGGACATAATTCTTGGTTGAAGACTTACAGGTATGATCATAAAAAAATTTAAATTTTTAAAGACTTTAGTGGATTCATGGTGGTATGTTTTCCTTTTCTTTCCATTTCTTATCTTCCACCTCATCCATTCCATTTAGAAATAAATACAATAATGCATACATGATTTTATAATTTAATATATTTACTATTTTATAGAGTCGAACCCATGATTAAAGCTTTGCTTTCGATTGAGGATGAGTAGGAACTTTGTCAAATTGTTTACCTTCTGACTCAAAAAAGAAGAAGAGTTTTTCTCACATTCCTTACAACATAAATAAAGACTTGGAATAGAAATGAATCATGTCTTGAGTTAAAAGTAGGTAGGGTTAAATCATTTTTATGGGAAAGTTTAAATCTTGAGGATTCTTAAAACTAGGGCAAAACCACTTGGAGCATAGTGGTTATTAATTTGACACTTATGAAGGGAATGAGTAGGCATATTTGTTTAAATTCAAAAAGGCTTTAATGAAACTTGTATTGGGAAACTACTTTACTCATAGTAAAGTGAGAAGTGCGAACAAGAGTTTTCAAAAATAAAAAATAGAAAGTCCTACAGTTCCACAAGAAATAGAGCAAGGAACCTAGTGGTTGAAAATTAATGAAAAATAGGTATCCGCAAGAAATGGAGCAAGGACCATACAAAATAATAATAAAAGAGAATAAGTGAGGTTATATGTGTAGAAAAAGAAAGGCGAAAATCTTTATGGAAACTCCTCCGAAAAGGATTTAGCTCGAGTGCTTAAGAGCTAGATTAAGGGAGTTTTTCGGATGTTTGGTTTCATAATAGCCTATCTTTTAAAACAAGCCATATGGACTCTTTTAAGTGCAAAAGTTTAGAAGTGGTGATTAAAAGTCCATTGGAAGAATCCACTCAAACTCATAAAATTTAGAGATCGTTTAAGCCTATTACTTGAATGAAAAATCCAAAAAACTTATGAGTAGTTAACGGACATGGTTTTGAACTAATTTGAGTCTTCAAAAGTTGTTGTCTTGAGAGGTAACAAAGTTTGATTATTCAAACCAGCTTCCAAAACTCTACGTCTCTTGTTAATTAGATTAACAAAAGTTTAGTCGAAAGAACTTCATTATTTTGTGAAATGGGTATAAATTCTTAATATTAGGATCATTCAATTTTGAAATGTATTTTTAATCGTTGTAGTCAAGTATCCCTTTGCCTAAGACGTGCAAAGTTCTAGGTTTGGGGCTATTTGATGAGTCTTTATTTATGCACTTTTATATAGGGAGTTTATCATAGAAATAAGATTTAAACCTTTATGTTATGGTCTTAAACACTTACTTTTGTGTCTTATAGGTTATTCGAAGGAATAAAAGTGTTTTGGAAAATTTAGGAGAAAATTCAAGCTTAAATAAAAAAGTCTGCTAGAGAAGTGCAAGAAAATACACACAACTTCAAAAATACACACACGACGACACATTTTGTAACGACGACATCACCCACGACGTAAGATCTGAATTTTAGCAACTTTCTCCACCGACTTGCTACTTTCATCCCACGTCGTCCCTGAAGCTGTACCGTAATAACCACAATGTCAATGACAACGCCAGACTTGTAAAATAGAAGTTTTGAGACTTTTTAGAAATTCCTTATTCCTGAGGGTTGCTATTCTTGTACCCAAGCACAACTATATAATGGAGACACCTCAATGGATGAAAATACATTGTATTTAGAGTGACTTAAGGGTAGAGCAAGGTAGAGTAGTGATGTGCGTGCTGCAAGTATAACATCTCACTTATAGTAATAGTGTAATCAACTTACATGGATCACGGATATTGTCCTCAGGAAAAGGTGTTTGCACTCAATTTTGTACCTAGTCACCTTTAAACTATTGCTAAGGAAATCATTTTTTAATTTGTTTTTATAACTAAACAAGTCTATCTAACAAAACAATGTGAATTTGCTTTAACTCTTATATTAAAAATATCTTAGTTCTCCACTTCACCTAAGTAATGAAATACTATGCTTTTCAACCCATTTTATCATTTTATTATGTTTTATGCAATGCCTAATTATAATAGATAGATTTCCTTTAAATCTACTTCAACCCACTGTCGTGATGAAAAAGATTCTAATGTGCGAACTAGAACTCCACCTATTTGTGTGAATAATGTAAGTTCCACATTGCTTTAATGCTCCAAATATTTAGATTCATAACCAATTAAGTTTACTATCCGTGTCTCCCTAATAAACAACTATCTATTGATGTTGTGTATTTTACGGCTGTACCGTCCATATCAGGCTTAACAGCTTTAATGGCCATGATAAATTCTAAAACCTAATATCAATAAACATGTGATCAAGATGTCTACAACATTACACTTAGAGTCTATACAAATTCTAAACATTGCACTTTTTTTTTAAAAAATTCTACTTATGTTCATAGCATAATATTCGTACCATAGGATCTATTAATCCCTAAGATTAATAGACAATTCACACTTTATTCAAACAAACATGCACATAATGGTATTCATTGAAATTAGAGATACAATGAAATACTTCAATTAAATCAATAAAAAATACCCGAATTACCACACGTGACTCTTCAATGTCTACTATCCACAAATCTTCTTAATACTCAAGAATAAAGTAAATCTATGCTAAACTATATTAATGGCTGCTAATGGTTGATATGTGGTGAGTTTACCACGTTCTAATATCTATTTATACTCCGTAAACACGTTTAAGATCAATTAGAAACCATACTAGACAATTTCACTCGAAATAAAACTTTAACTTTCAATTTTATTTTGTCCCGACAGTGTCATATAAGCCCCAACGCTGTGTGTGTATTTCCACGGCACTGCCACTATGCCACCACTTTTGTGTGCAGATTCCTTGTTCAGTAGACTTGGCGCTGTCACTCTCTATCTCTTGCGTCGTCCCTTTAGCCTTCACAGCACCGCCATTACGATAGCCTTCATGTCTCATTTTCTTTTCTTCCTTGCTCTCCCACACTTTGCCTATGTCTCCCACGCTTTGCCTATGTCTCCCACAACACCACACCTATATGCCACGGCATCAACCATACTTTGGTGTATTTTAAATCCATTTTTTCTCATTTTCACTCATTTCATTCCTTTACGCCTTATGTATCAAAAAACACATAAACACCATCAATTCGTACTCATTCAGGGATATTTAAACTAAATATACTATAAAACTAACCAAATATATAAGTCTAAATAAACACTTATCAAGTATACTTAGGTCGGGGATGAAGTTCTTAGCCAATAGTTGGTTGTTTTCTTTGTATCTTTGAGATTTTCTATAATAATAATGTTTTGTTTTAGTTTTTATCTTTTTGTTGCTGCTTTTAACAATGTCATAATGGTAGATTAGAGTTTGTATATTCATTGCAAATCTCTAGGCATAAACCCATTGACCTGCTATCAATATACCAACCGGGTTGAAAAGTAGCAATCACCTAGAGTAAGAAACTTGACACACTTGTTTTTCTATGTAAGTAACATCGAGAACTAGGTTAAATCTAGAGAGCGGCGGCCCAAGGTTATATGGGGGTAGGTGTTCCCACAAAGCTGTAAATGCTATTTACGTGCTAAATCTTGATAGGGGTGGCCCAAAGTTGTAAGGTGGAGTAAGAGAAGTATTTAGAGAGCGATTGCGGTATCTATCGATGATAAGGGACTAGGATGTTGGTGACCCCAACACCTATAACATGTCTAAATAAAACTGTTTTGAAACCCATATTTCAAAGTTGATGATACAAGACATGGAAATATCATAAGGCTAGATTGTGGATTCCTAGACTTAGATATGTTTATGTTCTCTGATTTACATCTTATTCACTTTCTTGTTTAGTAGGCTTTAGATAAAACTCTTTCAAAAACCTCCCATATTTACTTCTCTGTTTAACTCACTTTAACTAAATCCTGTGGATTCGACCCCGTTCTTGCCTCTACTAAATTCCAGTAGGATTGGAAAACCTATTACGGGTTATATTTGACACGCGTGCATGTGAGTAATAAACTAAGTGAATTCCCACTTACCTCGGTCGCATATCCTAGTTTTTTTGACTTTATCTAAGTTTCAGATGTCTTGATTTGTTTCCCCCGGATTAAGGACGTAAAACCAATCAATTTTTCTGAATTACTAGATGTTTTAAAGCGCTTAAATATCCCTTAGACTCTTAGCCAAGTCTAAGGATCCCAACTGCTAGAGTGCAATTTTTATTTATTTATTTGAGTGTTGTCTTTGCATGATCATAGTTTAAGGACATCAGTCCTTGCACCCTTCCAAATACTTCTTAATACCATCATACTATCTAGAATGCCAAATGAGGTCTTTCATCAACACATAAAATCCCTTAACACTTTACATCATCAAATCATGGTATTTACATCTAAACCCATCTCATTAATGAACCAAAGCATGACTTGACTATGCTTAAATATTACACAATAGTGATGGACTAAATAAACAGTGCCACACCTATATGCCACGGCATCAACCATTTTTTGGTGTATTTTAACTTCGTTTCTTCTCATTTTCACTCATTTCCTTCCTTTATGCCTTGTGTACTTGAAAACGCATAAAATCCATCAATTTGTACTCATTTAGGGTTATTTAAACTAAATATAATACTAAATTAACCCTATATGTAATTCTAATTAAACACACATCAAATACCCATAAACTTAGGATTTGGCACGTCCTGAGCAAAAGTGTATTTTACTAAGTATTCTAACTACTCCCACCCAAGTTCATGTTCATTTTACATTGTTCATGGAGTAATATTTAATTCAAATTAGTTTCAAGTTAATAATCTACTCAAGAGTTTTTTTTTTTTTTTTGCGAAAACTTATTTTTTTAAGACATGTAGTTTTAATAACACATACAATTCACTTTCAAAACTCAAAAGTAGATCACAACCAAAACCATCATTACTGAAAAGTTTATTCCACCTCGACACTCAAGTAGCAAGTGTACAATCTCATGATTTCTCATTGAACTCAGGATTTCACAAATAAATATAAATCATCATTTTTTAGTAGACCTTAATACTTCAACAGTCTACAAGACTTCATATAGCTGGAAAGAATACTTAACTTAATTAGCTACTAGTACTCGAGTTAAATCTTTTTGAAGTGTTTTATTCGACTTCGCATTCTTTCTTCTTTTCATATATTTCCCTTTTTTTCTTCTTTTTTTTTCTTCTTCCTCTTATTTTTCTTATTTTCACATAGTCCCTTCTCCTTTTCCTATGGATTCTGTTTTTCCTCACTTTTTCCAACCATCAAGTTCTCTCGCTCCATTTCTGTAGAATGTGTGGGATTCTCTAATATTTTTTTCTATTTTAAAACTCTTGTTAGCACTTCTTATTTTCACTTTATCAAGCAAGTTTTAACTCCAACTTTTCAATAAATATTGTATATTTCTTCCCCGCACTAAGTCTTTTTTTACTATTTACACAAGTAAAACTCATACTTATTATAAAATCCTTAGAGATCTAACTTTTTCTACAAGAAGTGCTCTGGTTTCTTCTTGCTTTTGTTTCAAGTTCAAGGTCTTCCCTATCTCTCAGTTTATACTCATGAATTCTTACCATTGTTTGCTATATTTCTCATTTTCTTCAAGAGTTTAAAAAATTCTCTCTTGAGTTTCTGTAATGGCCCTGAATTCACTAATAGTAAATTAGTCCCTAATCAGGGTTACTGACCCGTGATGTTTTCGAGAGGAGGTACACAGTCCTAATACTCGGTGTGAGGATCAAGAAGTATGTTAAATTGATGTGGTGTATGCCTAGTATGATGTATTTGTGTAAACTTATTAAGTCACTCCTACTTGTATATAGTTACTGAGAAGTGAGCAGGGATGCGCCTCGAGATGTGTGGCGACATGGGATCAAGGGCAGAGAGTGATGTGGTAAGCTAACATAAGTTAATGTAGCTTAAATAGTTAAATTTGATTTGGCTATGTTTGATTTACATTAATGAAGCATAAAGTTTGAAAAATAAAACAATAGCCATTTGATGCTCCTCGAGATACATGTAGACACATAAAGATACCAATTAAGTATGAAATTGGAGTTAGCAAGGGAGTGTTAGTGGTTCGCAAGTCATGTTATAAGCCATTAGATTATTCTCGAGATATTTGTTTACATTAAGATCAATGGCTATAAATCAACCTTGTCATATATATATATATAACGCATGAAATGAACATGCAATTGATTTCATTTTCTTAAATTGGTGAAGAAGTAAAGCTGGAGTGGAATATCAGGGAGAAAATAAGTGATTTGTGAAGGAGGACTTGATGGATTTGAAGGTGTTGATCAAGTTGAGAGTGTTTTACAACTTGGTAAGCTTATCTACACAAATTTTTGATAAAATATGAGGTTTTCAATTAGTTCTGGTTTTTGTGTCATTTCAGAAATTAAATGAGATTATTTTTGAAATTGGTTTACATATTTAAATTCCTTGCGAAAAACCATTAAATTGGCTATAATGAAGTTTGAAATTCGGAGGTAAATTTGCCAAGTTATGATCAGTCAAAGAGTTAGGTGTGTTATTTAGTTTTATTAAAAATGCATGCATATTTTGATGGTTTAATGAATATATATGAATTGCATGGTGAGGTTGTTGCTATAATGGATGTGTTGGGTCCTTGGTGGAGGGTGATAGAGATCTAAGGCTTTGGGGATGACCATTTGAAAGAGGATAACATAAAAACTAAAATTATGGAATTTCTGGGATTTCCTGCGGTTAGCATGCTAGGCATGCTATCTATGAGTAGCACGCTAATGAGTACTGGATAGCGCTCTAGGGGTCTCTAGTGCACTAGACATATTACCCAACGCGTTAGGTACTCTAATAGTACAATTTTTACATTTTATTAAGTTAAAGTTAGACACCATAAACAAATCAAACACCCTAACTGAGAGTCTAAAAACACTCTAAAACATTTTTAATGATACTAGGAATCTAGGGAAGAGTCTCGAGGGTTCGGGTAGGTGTTTAGAAGTGTCGGGAGGCCAGATTAGCTTAAGAACTTGGCATGGTTTGTAAGTAAACCGATTGAGACATTTAACTACATTTCCAAATATACAACAAGTATCTAAAAGCTTAACAATAGCAAAGAAAGTTGAACAATAATTATGTTATAAGATAATTCAATTAAAAGATCTTGAAATTGACACTCGACTAAGCAGTAATGATCTAGGGCCGGTTGATTATGAAATTTTATCACATCAACTCCATTCCACCATTTAGGGTGTAGATATACTCATAATTCCCGTTTCACATATATATAGAATTACTTGCTAACAACCCCAAGTCCCATACCCCATGTGCCGCACAAACTAGTGGTGAGATGCTGACAACCCCATAATCTTGTGACCTTGTGTGCCACCCATCTCCATCATATAGTGGTCGTAGAAACAAGAACTACTTTCACATTTCAGAAAATGACACAATTTATAAATCCAATAATGTGATTGCATAACTAATGCACAAAGGAAATGGATTGATCAATACCATAGATGTCCTACCTAATAGCATGCTATTCTACTTGATTTACACACTTAACAACCAATAATGACATATCACATGATTACGAGTTAATGAATACCATATAAACATCAACCAATGCCTTAAAAACAAACTCATGAAATGGAGAGGACAACAAAGTCATGGCATATAGAGTATAATAGCACGACTGTAAAAAAAAACAAAATGGAAAGAAATGGAAATAAATATCTAAATTAGTTTACTTTCAAACCACGCCAAGTTCATAAGCTAATCTGGCCTCCAGACACCTCAAAACTCTTCCCTAGGTTCCTGGTATCATAAAATATGTTTTAAAGTTTTTTTAGACTCTCAATTAAGGTGTTTGATATATTTAAGGTGTCTAAGTTTAACTTAATAAATTGCAAAAATTGTACTATCAGAGTACATAGCGTCTTGGGTAATATTCTAGAGCACAAGAGACCCTAGCGTGCTATCCAATACTCATTAGCGCGCTACTCACATGTAGCACGCTAATAAGCACACCTAGCACGCAAAATGCAGGAAATCTAAAAAATTCCGCAATTTGAATTCCTGGGTTTTCATCATTCAAATGGCCATCCCCAAAGCCTTGGATCTTTGTCACCCTCCATCGGGGACCCTACAAAGGCACCATAGCAACAACTTTACTATACACTTCATATATATTCATTAAACCATTAAAATATAATGTCTCTAAGTGTTACTTACTACATTACTGTACTCACCGTCATTTTATGACAGTGGGTGCAGATACTCCGAGTAGAAAATTAGGGAAGGAGAAGATTGGCGATTAGTTTTGAGCTAACGAGAGGATAGTTTTTGCTACTTCGATTGGTTGATATGATCCTTTATTTACCTAGTTTCCACATAGGGAAATTTAAAAATTATAAGTAACAACTAATGAATATATCTATGTTGATCACATGTAACTAGGTGACTAAGGTGAAAAGGTTGACTAATACGTTGTTAAGTCTGCGTGGTGTGGGTTAGGTCTTAGTGACGGGATTAGGTCGGGTGGTACGCAGTTTGGTGAACTGGGCCGTCACAGTTTCATATCAACAAGATACTTGTGTTTAACTTATATTCAATTAAAGGCTGAACTTTACAAATGAATTACTTATTCATTACATAATATTGTATATAACCTAGTCTATACTACCGAAACAAATATTCAAATTATAAATAATTGAAAAATTGATACACTACCATGCTTTCCTATTTAACTGCTTACAATAATAAAATTTAAACGATCATACCTACAATGTTTATCCTTATTTCTTCCTATCTTAGAACTTCCCATAGTGTAATTTTGATGCCCCCAAACTTAAACCAAACCTTGTCCTCAAGGATTAAAAATAAGCCTGAAAGATGAAAACACTAAAACACAAACATATAATAACAACACAATACATTATAAACTAAACATAAAACTTACACAACTAAATAAGATATTCCAAACAACTCCTTGATGTGTTATGACTATTGGCATATATCTTGAGGCTTTTCCATTTCGATTAATCATCACTTGCCAAATGGTCTTCCATGTACATTTAACAGAAATCTTTGAAATTTAGAAAATGAAACGTTTGAATTGTCCTTAACTATACTAATTAACTAATTACTTAACTAAAATTTAAAAACTTGAAATTTTAAAACCCTTGGGTTGCCTCCCAGTAGCGCTTAGTTTAACGTCATTAGCTCTACACTTTTTTAGCTCATTTATTCTGAGTCTATATCGAGATACTTCATTTATAGATAAGAGATTATTATGTCATTCCCATTTGGATGTGCTTCTTCACCATTAAAAAAGACAACCTTCTCAACATCATCATCCTTATCGATACTCATTGTGATCTACTTCTTTCTTGTGTATTAATTTGTATTGGCAGTGTTCAAGAATGGCCGCCCAAGTATCATAGATATATCATCATCCAAATTGTAATCCATAACCTCAAAATCTGCGATGAATGTTAATCAACCCACTTTCATATGAAACCCACTTTCATATGAAAAATCAGAACTCTCCCGATAGTTGGTACTAAGTTGCCACCAACTACTAGCAAATTTGTAGTATCGGGGCAGTTAATCTTCAGTTCAGCGTGCAACATGTCCATTAGTGGCATGACATTGACTAAGGCTCCCGTATAACATAAGAGATTTCTAAATCAGTGCCCATTAATGCTTATTTATTTGCATATTTCTTTAAGATCTCTCATTTTGATTGGTTGAAGTCTAGGGATGAACTTGAACTTTGGTTACGGCTTCTTCAGAACCACTTTGATGACATTTCCTTGTTGTGCATCTTCAGAAAGTCCATAACTTTTTTGTTTGTCTCTCCATTATTTTTTCCCCTTCTTGTTCTTCAAGACATTGATTCTTTGTTGCTTGAATCCATCTAGTTCATCTTGCGATACTTTCATACTGTGCTCATGCATTTTTTCATGCTTCCTCATAGCTAAAGTGTTGGATTTTTCTGGCTTAAACATCACTTACTCATGTCTTAGCTCATTCATTGTCATAGTGCTCATCATGTGAATAACACTAACGCTCTCCTTCAGATTGGTGATCGTGTTACTAGGAAGCTATCCTTCCTTCCTCGAATTCAAGGCAATGGCAAGCTGACCGATTTGTCTCTCAAGGTTCTTGATGGATTGTGATCTCTTATCATCCATCCTCTCTAGAGCTTGATTCACTCCTTCCATCTCTTTCTCGTGCTTCTTATGGTGTTCCCTATTACTTATGTCCATGACATGCAAGTACTTCTTAATTGACTTCAACGAAGTTATCTCTTCGCTCTGCCTTAGCTTCCTCGGTTTGACTTGTTGATCAAAGATTTAAGGTAACTTCATTGCATTATTAGGATTTCCATAATATAAGTTTAGGTTGTTGTTGTTGTATCGTTGATAAAGCCTTTGAGGAGCCGTTCCTCTCAGCCATAAGTTGTTCTTGTAGCCTTAGTTGTTCCCGTAGCCTTAGTTGTTCATGAAGTTGATGTCCTCATACTCCATTCCTTGTTGCATGTCTATTTTTTTAACCACAATAGCATGGTGATTATTGGGTTGTTGTACTACTTGTGGACCTTGGTATCCCATTTGAAGTTTTGCCATTTAATTGCTCAGATTTGATAGTGTTGCCATAATTGCAGCGTGCGAATCAATCTCATATGCCCCTACTGGTTTTCTCACAGTGGAATGATTACCAATTGTAATGTTTAGAGACATAAGATCAAGGAGATTTAATACTTCATCCTTACCCTTCGTTAGTAGAGAGCCACCTACTGCAAAGCATCTACTATTGTTCTCGTGCCATGGTTCATCATATAGTAGAAAATCTGGAGTTGTTCCCATTTCACGTATTCATGCCCTAGACATCTCCTCAGCATCTCTTTGAATCTTTCCCAAGCCTCACTAAGAGACTCGGTGTCTTTCTGCTTGAATTGATTTTTTTTTTTTAGTTTTCTTTTGCTGACCTTCACTGAAGGAAAGAACTTGTCTAGAAATCTTTCATTGATTTCCACCCTTGAGTTCATACTCCCTGCATTCAGCCCTTTGAACCAGGATTAGGCTTTTCTACCCAATGAGAATGGAAAAATTCTCATCCTAATCACCTCTTTTGTAACTTTTGTATTGTGCACGGTGTAGCACTTCTCCAAGAAATTCTCAACATGCGCAATTAGATCTTCATGGGCTAGCCCATTAAACAGGCTATTTTGCACCACGTTTATCAGATACCATCTCAGTTTGGACTCGGTGGTGTTAGCTGAAATCCTCATTACTCCATTATCAGTCTCCTGAACTTCTGGCTTGAAAAAGTCACGAAGGCATCTCTGTCCTCGCACCCTATCCTGCAATAATATATCACATTCAGTTTGGTTATTCCTTTTTCCTTGTTGTTGGTTTCTTACTTAATCCTCTGCCATCTTGATTTTTTTTCCTTTGTTGGTTCAGTCAATCTCAGGGTCGTAAAGCACTAAGTTCTTCTCTCATTTGCAACGCATGCACTAATTTTCCCTGAAAAGAAAACACAAAAGATCAAGTGTAGTGTGTCAAACTTGAAACTTTTTAAAATGTAAATCACTTAAACTAAAATTTAGCTACTTTTCAAACTAACTAAGTCTAATTGGCGGCTATCTATCCCCGACGATGGCGCCAAGAACTTGATGTACGTGCTGTAAGTATAACAGCTTCCGTGTTGTAATTGTGTAATCGAATTATGTTGGTCTTGGATATCGTCCTCAAGGAAAGGTGTTTGCACTCAGTTTTGTACCTAGTCAACTTTGAACTATTGCTAAGAAAATCCCTTTTTAATTTGTTTTAATAACTAAACTACTCTATCTAACAAAACAATGTAAATTTAATTTAAATCTTATATTAAGAATATCTTAGTTCACAAATTCACCTAGGTAATGAAATACTATGCTTTTCGACCCATTTTATCATTTTATTATGTTGTGTGAAATGCCTAATTATAATATATAGATTTCTTTCAAATCCGCTTTAACCTACTGTCGTGACGGAAAATATTCTAATGTTCGAAATTGAACTCTACCTATCAGTATGAATAACATAAGCTCCACATTGCTTTAATGCTCTAAACATTTAGATTCATAACCAATTAAGTTTACTATATATGCCTCCTAATCAATTACTATTAATCGAGGTTGTGTATTTTTTGATTGTACCATCCATATCCGGCTTAAAAGCCTTAATGTCCATGATAACTTCTAAAACCTAATATCAATAAACATATAATCAAAATTTCTATAGCATTGCGCTCAGAATCAATACAAATTCTTACCATGTACTTTTTATCTTTAAATTATACTCATGTTCATAGCATAACATTCATACCATAGGATCCATTGACCCCTAAGATTAATAGATTACTCACACTTCATTGAAACAAACATATACATAATGGTATTCATTGAAATAAGAGATATAATGAAATACTTCAATTAAATCAAAATAAACAATACCTCAATCACCACACGTGAGCCTTCAATGTCTTCTCTCTACAAATCTTCTTAATACTCAAGAATAAAGTAAATCTATGCAAAACTATACTAATGGCGGCTAATGGTTGATATATGGTGAGTTTACCAAGTTCTAATATCTATTTATACTCCCTAAACACATTTAAGAACAATTAGAAACCCTACTAGACTATTTAACTCAAAATAGAACTTTAGCTTTCTATTTTGTTTTGTTTCGGCGCAATATTTGTCACTTAAGACCCTAGGTTTGTGTGTTTATTGGCATGGAGCCCCCACTACGCCACCATTTTTGTGTGCAAATTCCTCATTCAATAGACTAGGCGCTATTACTCCTATCTCTCGACACCGTCCCTTTAACCTCCATAACGCTGCCACCATGCCAGCTTTCCTAACTCATTTTCTTCTCTTCCTTGCTTTCCCATGTCGTGCCTATGTCTTCCACGCTTTGCTTATGTCTCCCAAAATGCCACACCTATATGCTACGACATAAACCGTACTTTGGTGTATTTTAAATCCATTTTTTCTCATTTTCACTCATTTCATTCCTTTATGCCTTGTGTACCAGAAAACACATAAACACCATCAATTCGTACTCATTTAGGGATATTTAAACTAAATATACTATGAACTTAACTAAATATATAAGTCTAAATAAACACTTATCGAGTATACTTAAGTCGGGGATGAAGCTTTTAGCCAGTAGTAGGTTGTTTTCTTTGTATCTTTGAGATTTTCTATAATAATATTGTTTTGTTTTAGTTCTTATGTTTTTGTTGCTGTTTTTAACAATGTCTCAATAGTAGTTTAGAGTTTGTATATTCATTGCATATCTCTAGGCATAAACCCATTTACCTGCTATCAATCTGGTTGAGTTTGTCAAACCAACCGGGTTCAGAAGTAGCAATCACCTAGAGCAAGAAACTTGACACACTTGTTGTTCTATGTAAGTAACATCGAGAACTAGGTTAAATCTTGAGAGCGGTTGCCCAAGGTTATATAGGGGTAGGTGTTCCCACAAAGCTGTAAATGCTATTTTTGTGCTAAATCTTAAGAGGGGTGGCCTAAGGTTGTAAAGTGGAGTAAGAGAAGTATTTAGAGAGCGATTGCGGTATCTATCAATAATAATGGACTAGGATGTTGGTGACCCCAACACCTATAACATGTCTAAATAAATTTTATTTAAAACCCATATTTCAAAGTTGATGATACAAGATATGGAAATATCATAGGGCTAGATTGTGGATTCCTAGACTTAGATATATTTATGATCTCTAATTTACATCTTATTGAGTTTTTTGTTTGGTAGGCTTTTAGATAAAACTCTTTCAAAAACCCCCCATATTTACTTTTCTGTTTAACTCAGTTTAACTAAATCCTGTGGATTCGACCCCGTTCTTGCCTCTACTACATTCCAATAGGATTGGAAAACATATTACGGGTTATATTTGACATGCATGAAATGTGATTAATAAACTAAGTGAATTCCCACTTATCTCGGTCGCACTTTTTAGTTTTTTGACTTTATCTAAGTCTCAGATGTCTCGATTTGTTTCCCCCAAGTTAAGAACGTAAAACCAATCAATTTTTCTAAATTACTAGATGTTTTAAAGCCACTAAATATCCCTTAGAATCTTAGCCAAGTCTAAGGATCCCAACTGCTAGAGTGCATTTATTTATTTATTTATTCGAGGGTTGTGCTTCATGAATGCAGTTTAAGGACATCAGTCCTTGCACCCTTCCAAATAATTCCCAATACCATCATACTATCTAGAATGCCAAATGAGGTTTTTCATCAACACATAACATCCCTTAACACTTTACATTATCAAATCATGGTATTTACATCTAAACCCATCTTCTTAATGTACCAAAACATGACTTGACTATGCTTAAATATTGGACAATAGTGATGGACTAAATAAACATTTGATTTCGTCCTTATGAATGAGTTCAAATGAACCTAATAGGACCCCACAATGATCAGCTGGTGTTGTACTTGTCCTAATTCATCATTTCTAACACTTTTGGTTTCAATTCATGCTTTAAGACACACATAAAGGGTTACTACAATCATGGAAAACATATATAAATGATTTATTATCATAGATGGGTTCTAACCAACCCATCTTTATCAACTAATTGATCAGAACCCCTAACCTCAGTTGTCCCAATTAAAACTCTATTTAAACCATTTGAAAAACTAGAAAGAAAAGTGAAGAAAAAGGGAGAAAAACTCACCTCAAGTGGAAAAGGATGAAGTAAAGCTCCAACTCCTTCTCTTTTATTTTTTTCTCTCCTTGTTGAGCTCTTCTTCTTTGTTGGGTTTCAATTAGGTGGAAAGAATAAGCTAATATCTTGTTTTCTTATTTTGTATGTTTTGATCATATATGTTTTATTAAACCACCACCACATAACTCATTTGATAAGTTGCCACCACATGCTTCCATGTACACCATCTCCTTCACTCGTGCAATCCATTAATCATCATATAGATTTCCATGCACGCATCTTGAGTTCAATCTTGTGTTCATGAGTTTAAAATGACACCTACACTAGTGTGACACTCATCATTCACACAAGCAAATTTTAAGGCCTATTAGGGGTTTATAATTTTCATTTGATTCAAATTTATATACCTTTGGTTTTAATTCATTTTGTCATACGAAACAAACACCAAAATACATTCAAAAGTACGCACACGCTAATCTATATAAGCCAAGCTTAACCAGATGTCCAAATTGGGTTAATTATCATTCAAAGTAGTGCTAATCATTAGGAGTCGTTACATTCTCCCAAACTTAAGAACTTTCGTCCTCGAAATTAAAGGAAACGTAAAAGTTACCTAATATCTCAAATAGTAAAAGGGAATCGCTTACTCATATTTGATTCATGCATCTAGGTTAGCTCCTCATCCATGTGGAATTGCCATTTAACCTTAACCAATGGAATCTCTCTATTTCTTAGCTTCTAAATATTTCAAAAATGAATCTGCATCGATTGTTCATCGAAGGATAGATCTTCTTTTACATTGAATTTATTCTAGTTAACTCTGGGCATGAATCCGGTCTCTGCCTTGTGAAGCATCAAGATATGGAAATAAATTATGTATTTTAGCTAATTGCGGAGGTAGCTCTAACTAGTAAGCAACTAGTTCGACCTTTTTCTTAATCCAAAAAGGTCTAATAAATCTCGAAGCTAGCTTGCCTCTCGATTTGAATTGGCAAAGCCTTTTCATAGGTGAGACCTTTAAAAGAACATAATCGTCCTTTAAAAACTCTAGGAACCTATGATGCTTGTCTGCATACCGGTCCTTTCTAAGCTGAGTTCTAGCCATACACTGATGGATCTACTGAATTCTCATTATGTATTCATGAATCAACTCAGACCTAAGCAAAACTGTATCTCTAATCTTTGCCCAACACGCATGTGAATGATAAGATCGACCATATATAGCTTCAAAAGGTGTCATACCTATACTCGCTTGATTACTATTATTATAAGAGAACTCACATAGAGGAAGGTATTTCTCGCAGCTGCCATAAAATTTCAAGACACAAGCTCGAACCATATCCTCAAGAACCAAAATCAATAGCTTAGTCTGCCCATTAGTATGATGAATATATGCATTACTGAGGTTAGGTGTGGTTCCATGTATCTCTACAACTCACTCCGTAACTTGGACATGAATCTTTGATCTCTAACTGAAGTAATATACATCATAACACCATAAAGTCTTAATACCTCACGTACGTACAATTCACATAACTTGTTGAGAGGATCTTGCATGGACACTTGCAAGAAATGTGCAGACTTCTTCAACCGATCAACTATAACCCAGACTACATCATGTTTACTCTGAGTCATAGGTAAATCGAAACTAAAATCCATTGATATATGTTCCCATTTCCATTTAAGAATGGGCAAGGAATGTAATAAACCACCAGTTTTCGATGCTCAGCCTTAACTTGCTGACGAATCTCATATATCTTTATAAACTCAGTTGTGTTAGACTTCATCCTAGGCCACCAATTATACGTCTCATATCATGATACATCTTGTTATTTCTTAGAAGAATAACATAAAAAGATCAGTAAGATTCTCGGAGTAACTCTTGCTTGACATCTTCCGTAGTTGGAATCCATAGTCTACCTCTAAAGTGTAATTCACTATCACTAATGTAGCGACCCTACAACCTTGTCAAATCACTGACCGACTGGGTCCCACGCCCCGCTGGTGTTCGTTTCCACATCGGCATTCTCGGTCGGCATGTTGATTTTTCTTATCTCATTTCAAAGTTAATGAGTTATTCTAGTTCATGTATTAACTTGGCCAATTTAATAAAAGTTTTAAAAGTGTCTTACGAGTAATTCATAATAAATTTAGAAAAAGTCTTTAAAATGAAAAAGATGGAAATTATGAGTAATTTAATTTTCATAATATGGACCTAAAGTGGAAAATCCAGAAACAAATTACCATTTATATCAGATAACAAAATAAACAGACTATGAGTATTTATTCATGCACAAAAGTCTCTTAAGTCTCCATATTCCGTAAATAACAAAAATAGACAAAATAAACACCTACAAGTAAGTCTTGGACAGAAGGCGGTCATAGATAGTCTCTTAGGATCCCTCGCCTCTACTCATAGTGTTAGACCTAGTTTACTTTGTTTCGATCGGTCTATCCTTGTGGCAGTATATTGTCAAAATAGAAGTTAAGTTAGTTAGGTGAATGCTGCAATAAAGATGGAAGCCTGACTCCGAGTGTAAATACAACTCATAGATAGATTACAATGCAAATTCAAGTGAAAATTACAATGTCAAAGTAAGAGTCGAAGATGAAGACAAACCTAAAATCAAAGCAAGAATAAAATACTATACAACAGAGCAATTCTCAGTATTAGTATACAATAGTGAAGAAGTTTGATACTGCAAGGACAGAACGTCAAAATGGATTACAAAACCAAATTTGAGAGAAAGGTGCATAAAGAACTGGAGAACATTAAGAATACGATGAGTTAAGATTCTTGAAGGAATATAAGACTTAGTTGTTGAACTTTAAATGATTTTAATAGAAGTTACAATTAGAGATCGAGAGACTTTTTCGAGTTCTATTGTATTTAAGATTGAATTCCTAGATATAATGGATAGGCTGAGTCTATAAATACTCAAGGTCGCCATTATGTGGATAATCATTCATTACTTTGGTTTTGTGAGAACGAGAGATTATTATAGTGGTTGTACACATTATCAATTTGTTTAATTGATTGTTTAGGCTATGCCTATGTAGAGGAAGTCATTCAAGTCTTAATGCGATATCAATTCTTATTTAATATTGAGTTATGTTTATTAGTTCATCATTGATTCGTTAATCTCCTCAGTTCCTATGGTTTCCAAAACTTTAATAGTTATATCAGAGCTTTGTCACTTTGTTATTTCTACAAGCATAGAAGAGTGAGATTTTGGAGAGTTTTACTACCATGGGATCGATCAATGAGTTCTTACTATAAGGAACTAGTGAAGGACATAAAGGTGGTTTGATAACTCGACCACAATTGCTATAAGGAACCAACTATGCCTAGTGAAAAGTTCAGATGGTTCACTTTGTCTCTTTCATTGATGAAATTACGGGAGAATTGTTAGGGAGAGAATAAACTGGCCCAACATAACCAGATAAGGATGGTAATAATGTTCCAAAACTTGCATCTCTATGGAGAGACTTTGAGAAGAAGTAGAAGGTTACCAATTATAAGACAATCAATTTTATCTTCAGTGCTGTTGATGCTTAATGCTTCAAACTGATTGCAAATTGCACTACTACAAAGCAAGCAAAAGAAGTTCTGAATACAATCTTTGAAGGTACAAATTCTATCAAAATTCTCAAGTCACAAAAATTAAGTTCTATGCTTGATCATCTTGAGATGAGAGAGGATGAAGATATTGCCTTTTTTAAAGGTCGTTTACAAGACATTGCTAATCTTACTTTTCAACATGGAGAAAAGTATACTGATGGGCCATTAGTACAACATGCTCTTTGTGTTCTTCCTTCACGATTTGACTCTAAGATTACTTCAATAGAAGAGTGTCGTGATATTACTAAGATGTCTCTTGATGAATTAATAGGCTTTCTGCAAACATATGAGATGAATATATTTAAAAAACCCACTTATGCTTATCGTGTTGAGATTAATATTTATGATGACTCTATGGGAGATGATTTAGCTATGATGGGAAAGACATTCTCAAAACTTCTTATAAACTATAAGAGAAATTTTGTTGGAACTAATTACAAGAAAGGTAATGACAACAATAAGCCTTCTATTGATGATATGAAAATAGATGGTAAGAATAAACTCAAGGGCATTAAGTGTCATGAGTTTGGTGGAGTTGGACATATTCGTATTTAATGTCTTGTTTATAAGAAGAAGAAGTCTTTGAACACTTCTTGGAGTGATGATGACTAAGATGACAGTGACAAAGAGTCTAATGATTCGCTATTGCACTCACTGCTATATTGACAAAGTCAAATACTTTTGATGTTTCTCCATCTGCTGTTGGTGTTTCTGAACTTGATTTTGTAATATTTGACACGAAAAAGAGTAATGAAAAGGCCAACGATGCATGTGCTGTTTTCAAGGATGAGGATTCTGCAAAGGATCTTTAGGCCTCTTATGATCTATTGTTTGATGAATGGACATCTCTTTATGATCTGAATTTTGACTTGAAGATGAAATTGTTCTTTATTAAATTGGATTATAAGACTCTTGAAAGAGAACACCATACTTGTACTGCATTGCTAAAAGAGTATGAGGCGGAAATCAATACATTAAAAAAAGCTCTTTCTGACTCTGAGGATGTTATTGAGTTACATTATGGATCTCAAAAATTAAAGAGAATGCTGCAAATTGGTCAATTATAGCAAGTTAATCATGGTCTTGGCTATATTGAAGGATATACTAATGCTCCTGCTGCTTTTATTAAAAGTAAATTAATCAATGAGAGTCAATCAAATAAGACTCAAGTTGATATAGCAAAGGCAAAGAAGATTATGCCACAGAAGGTTGCTGCAAGTGCAAAGAAAAAGTTGATTGTTGTGCTAAAAACATACCTCCTCCTACATGCCAGTATTTTTGGATTATTGGTCATATTTGATCACGATGCTATTAGATGTTAAAAGATCATAGTACGCTTTAGAAGAAGAAAACATCTAAGAAGGTTTGGAGAGTTAAATCTCATATAGCTATGATATCGCATCTGTAACTCTCTGCAACTAAGACTGCGTTATGGTATTTGGATGGTTGATTTTTCAGACACATGAATGGTAACAAAATCTTTCTTAAAAATTATGAATGTTTTAAGGAAGATGCTATTACATTTGGTAACGCAAAGAAAGGCATGGTGTTGGCAAATGAACTCTTAATATTATGGGATTGCCTAGTCTCAAATGAGTTCTACATGTTGATGGGTTAAATCTAATCTGATCGCTATAAGTCAGCTGTGTGATCATGAACTATTTGTCAACTTTACCAAAGATCATTGTTAGATAATCACTAAAAAAAGACAATGCATCATGTATGCGATCCATACATTAGACAACTGTTATATATGCTATTTCAATATTCTGTATCGCCTCATAAACTGCAAGTTATTTACAAGTCTATTTCTCTAACTAATACAGAGCTTTGGCATAGAAGGCTAGGTCATCTTAATTTCAAGCAACTTTAGAAATTTCTATCATGATGCTGTTAGAAGTATTCCTAAATTATCCTATAAGCCTGAAACGATTTGTGAGCCATGTTAAAGGGGTAAATAGCATTTAGTTTCACATGTTGGCCTTAATTACATACTAATAAAACGTGTTTATAATTACTGCACATGGACTTGTTTGGTCCAATGGAAATTGAAAGTATTGTGAGAAAGAAGCATGCTTTAGTCATTATTAATGACTACTCAAGCTTCACTTGGATTCATTTACTACATGGAAAAGTAGAAACATTTGATGCGTTTAAGAAGTTAACTGTTCAACTTCAACCGAAAAAGTGATGATGATGTATCCATTGATCGAATTCGTAGTGATCATGGAAAAGAGTTTGAAAATTGGCAATTTGATAATTACTATGCTTAATTTGGGATTATGCATGAATTTGCTGCTCGTAAGACACAACAACATAATAGAGTAGTTGAAAGGAAAAATCACATAATTCAGGAGATGCAAAGGTCATGATAGCTAAGAAAAATCTGCTTATGAATCTTTGGGGGGAAGCAGTAAACACTGCTACCTAAATTATCAACAAAGTTTATTTCAGGTCACTGACTACAAAAACTTCATATGAAATCTGGAAAGGCAGAAAACTATATCTTCAAAACTTCATGTTTTTGGCAGTATAAGCTTCATATTGAATGATATAGATCACTTGGAAAAGTCTAATTCCAAAAGTGATATTGAAATTTTCCTTGGGTATTATTAAATAGTAAAGCTTATAGAGTCTACAATAAATAAACTATCACTATAATGAAATCTATTAAGGTTATGGTTGATGATTGTGCATGAACAAAACAATTATCCTTTCAAAAGGATGATGATGATGAGCTGCTAACTCCAATGAGCTCAACACCTATTTCTTAGCCTACTGTTAAGCCATCTAATTTAGATATCACTACTCTATCTGATGATGAAGATGATAATGATGATGATAATCCAAAATCACCTATTACTACAGAAGTTGGTTTTACATCTATTGTTCCACAGTCAAGGATGCTGAAAGATCATCCAATTAAGCAAATTATTGGCTCAGTTAGTGACCTAGTGCAAACTAGAGATATTCCTCCTATTGACTACAAAAATATGGTTCGTTTTGCATATTTTACATTTCAGATTGAGCCTAAAAATTCCAAGGAGGCTTTAATTGATAAATATTGGGTCAATGTTATGCAAAAGAAACTCAATGAGTTTGTCAGACATGATGTATGGGAGCTTGTTTCACAACCTACTAATGTTAATATCATTGGTACTAAATGGATATTATGCAGCAAGACAAATGAGAATGGTGTTATTGTTTAAAACAAAGCCAGATTGGTTGCATAAGGATACATACATGTTGAAGGTATTGATTTTGATGAGACGTATACTTCAAATGCTAGATTTGAATCTATTCATCTACTGCTAGCCATTGCTTGTAACAAAGGTTTCAAGTTACAACAAATGGATGTTAAAAGTTCTTTTCTAAATAGGTATTTGCAAGAAGAAGTATATGTTATACAACCTAAAGGATTTGAGGTTAATGATAAACCTAATGATGTCTATCATCTGAAAAAGGCACTTTATGGACTGAAGCAAGCACTACGAGCTTGGTATGAAAGGTTGACTACTTTTTTGCTTCGGAAAGGTTACAACGAAGGGTTTACTAATAAGTCTCTATTTATTAAAAGGCAAAATAGCAGTTTGTAGTTGTGTAGATTTATGTCGATGATATTATATTCAGGGATACATCTACAAAGCTAGCTTCAGAGTTTGTTGATTTAATGAAGAAATAATTCGAGATGAGCATGGTTGGAGATCTTACATATTTCTTGAGCCTGCAGATTATATAGTTTCAAGACAGTATATTCATATCTCAGAATAAATATGCTAAATCTTTTGTTAAGCATTTCAAATTGGACACTGCAAAGTCTAATTGAACACCTATGAGCTATAGTAAGAAGATTCATAAGGATGACAAAGGTGTGGCTGTCAATCCTATATTATACAGAGGCATAATTGGTAGTTTATTATATCTTACTACAAGTAGAATAGATATTGCTTTCAGTGTTAGGGTTTGAGCTCGCTATTAGGCATCTCCAAAAGAGTCTCATCTAGTTGCTATAAAAAGGATTCTGTAATATGTGCATGCAATAATTGACTTTAGTATACTTTTTATTAAGGGAGGTTCCAGTGAATTAATTGGGTATAATGATGCTAATTGGACTGGAAATAATAATGATTGAAATAGTACTACAGGTGGATGCTAGTACAAGGGTTCTAATCTTGTTGCTTGAAATAGCAAGAAATAGAATTGCATTTCTTTATCTACTACTAAAGCTGAATATATTGATGCTAGAATTTGTTGCACGCAGTTAATATGGATGCAGCAAATGCTCAAAGATTATGGTATTGCTTTATGTCAGTTAACAGTTTACTATAATAATAAAAGTGCCATTGATATTTCGAAGAATCCAGTTCAACACTCTAAGACGAATTATATTGATATTTTTCATCATTATATCGAGGATCTAATGGAAAAAGGATTAATTTGTATTCAACATGTTCATAATGAAAGGCAGTTAGCTGATATTTTTATAAAGGCTCTCGAAACATAGACTTTTATGAGGTTGCACCATGACATTAGTATGTGCTCTCGCTAACAAGGGTTCTTACTGCAACTTGATATTTATGTGTGTTAACGCATATATCTATATGTTCGACATTTCATTTTGAGTTTGTTTTCGTATTTAACAAAGAAACGCCACTTGGAATTACTTGCAACACATGTCGCTCTTGTTAAGTCGGTTGTAAAAACTAGTATTATGAAATGGTTAAGGGGGAGTATATTTTAGTGCCATTAGATGTAACATATTAATTTTTTAGGATTTAAGGGAGATTTATGTTCTAATTTAGGTTTATCTTTGCTGATTTTGTGAGAATACCTAATCTTCGCAAATTGCTCTTCTCAATTCAAGCTCTCTCCCTGTGATCTCCTTTCCTTTTCTGCCATTTCCTCATCCTTCTTGCTTTAAGCTACTGCAAGAATGGGTTAACAATTTTTTTCAAATTTGCACGGTGACTTTACTTCAACAGATGATCATTAGAAGACTAAAAAAACATTTACTATCATACTCCTACAAATAAACTATACATTAATATGTCGTTAGACCCTAAATTGTTGCGGAGAGTAGAAGGGTAAAATCAAGGGTTGTTCGACAACAACAATCAATCAGGGACACCTGGTTCTCTTAAGAAAGCGAATCTGCTAAGGGAAAGAAAAAGGTTGATTACAATAAGAAGGTTTCATCTGACTCTTTAGAGAGGATTCTTGATGAAGCTAAGGCCATCAGCTAAGCCTTTGACCAGATGAAGATCGTGTTCATATCTCAGTACTCTGTGCTTGCTCCCTCTACTTTTTGGTCATTTCGAGATCAATGGAGTATGTGGAGAAATTTAAAGAAATAGTGAAGAGGAAGTACTTCTTGTTGGGGCATGTGCTCTAGGTCAATCTACAAACATTGTTTATCTTATAATTTTAGTTAATAAAATAGAGGTTTTCGTTTGATGCTTTATTATAAGTGATTGCATGTTTACCTTATAATAAGATCCATGGGTATTTATTGAAATATCCTAAATGTCCCTAATCGGTCATTATACTGGGAACTAGATGAATTAAGACTAGAGTGAATCTTGATTGATGGTCATGTGATGATCATGCGTATAAGGATACGAATCGAGATCATGAGTACTTGTTAGGAAATAAGGTACTGGACCGACCCGCTAAGAGAACACCACATGAATTAAGTCATATGTGTTACTCATGATAGGTATATCATTTAGTCCTTCAACTTTAGATTACCATAGACTTCAATATTAGGAGCATGGTAATTTGACGCAATAAAAAATTATCTTTAACCGAACGATTATGAAGATCGTGATTGGTTACCATGTGAATAATATGCGAAGGTGTGTAATTAATATATAATTTGTCCCTCTCGTATATAGAGAGATATCAGTTGATCCCTTGATATGATAAACTGATAATAGCCAAGTCCATTTAAATTGATATGATCAATGTCACTTAGATGTTTTCAGTCTACTTAAAGATAGAGACTAATACGATTGAACATTAAGGGTGACTTTCTATGCCTTATGTTTAATCAAAGGATATCGCATGACAAAAAAATATGATTTATTTTATTCATTAGGTTGTATCAATTTCGATATTCATGGTACTTGGTAGTCATAATGCCTTACTAGAGACCGCTTATGACCTGTGTACCAAAATGATTTTGGTTCATTGCCAACTTTGCATGACCCTATTGGGTCGCACACAAAGAATGGCTTTGCGCAATTTCTATTGGTCTAGAGTAATAAATTTTATATGATAAAATTCATGAAATAAAAGCCCTTAAAATTCGTTATATGATAACTTATTAATAGGGTCGTTTGTGTAATTTGCTTGAATTGCCTAAATAGAATAGTTTTACTATGAATAGGTTTTTTTATGTGCTTATCTAGACATAAATATACGTTAAGACCCTAAAACGAAATAAGATTTTCGTTTTTGTAAATTTGGAGTTCTCTTGATTTTGGGAGAGAAAAGAAAAATATTTTATATCTTTCTTAGGGCTAGCACTCCAAATTGTGGTCAGCGTTCGTGTGTGGATTTCTGATAGAGGACGCACACTTGGACGTCTTATAAATCGAACAATTAGAGAAGGAAATAATGGATTAAGGTATGGTTTACTTTTGTAGATTTAGTTTAATAGAACTTATTTTTGATCCTGTTGTTGCAATTTTTTTTTGAATTTTTTGTTGCATATGAACCCCAAAACCCAAATCTTGTTTGATCAACCGATCAATATGTCACATTTTCATGAAACTAGCCTGGAGAAGTTGTTGGTTTAGACTGACATATATAGGTTGGTGTCTCATGAAAGCTTATACAATGGCCCATTGTCAAGGAATTCTACAATAATCTTCTTGAAAATTTTGGAGATGCTTATGCGAACAAACTATTTGTTCATAGTTTCAATATTCTATTCAGTCCTGCTTCCATAAAACTGTATGCTTGGACTTTTTGGATTGGACACAATTGTTGATAAGTTAGGTTCAACACTCAAACTTGATGATGATGTCTCTTTGTTGACTAGAAGGAATCTTACTAAGTGGCTCTCCGATAATGCTTTTGGTCTTTCAACAACCGAGCTCACCTACAAAGCTTACATGTTGTGGAAGGGCTAGACAACTAGTGTTGTAGCTACTTCCCATTAGACTCATGTGTTTAAGGAGAGAATATTACTACTATATGATCTTGCTTTGGGGAAGAATTTCAATGTTGGGAAAGAGATCAATGACTCTGTTATGCGTTCGGGGAAGAAACATAATATGTTTTATCTACTGTGTTCCTTAACTTCTCTAATTGGAAGATACTCAATCATTGATCAGACCAATGACAAGTTGGAAAATGTGGTTTATGAAGTTAGTCTGAATCATCAAATGAAGTCTAACAACAAGATTGTTGATATTGACTTCTCATGACATAAGAAGTCATCAACTGTATCAGTTTCAGGATCCAAATCTGCTGCAACTACGGCTGCTTTTAATCCTGCTCATGTCACCGCTACTGCTGATGCTCCTGTTCCTACCCCTGCTAGAAATATAGTATGAAAGTCTAGATGGATAATGAAACGAAAAATACGGAGGTTTCTCAATCTGAGAAATTTGCGATGTTGAGGACACCTGTCCTATTCAAGTGCAATATTCAGACTAGGATATTCCAAGACGGGAAGATTTTCTTCTTACTACTACAGGATAGAATAAGTTGACACGTGCTTCACAATAAGGTGCGAGTTTAACTACTCCACTTTCTGATAAAAAAAGGAAGTTACCTCCCTTATTGAGTTTCAAGCTGATGATATTAGACATTAACAAGGTATCTTAGCAAGTTTAAACTTTGATCTAAGTTGTGTTACTCCTATTACTTTGATTCATTATTAATAGTAAATTTTATGAAATTTTTATACTGCAAGGAGAGAACTTCAAGTTGGATTACAAAACCAAATTCGAGAGAAAGTTACACAAAGGACTGAAGAATTTTATGGGGATGACAAGCCAATATTCTTGAAGGAATATAATACTTAGTTGTTGAACGTTGGATGATTCCAATAGAAGTTACAATTAGAGACCGATGAGGTTTTCCGAGTTGTATTGTATTTAGGATGAAGTCCTACATATAGTAGATAGATTGAGTATAGAGTAGATAAATTGAGTTTATAAATACTCATGGTCTCCATTGTGTGGATCATCGTTCATAACTTGAATTTTGCGAGAACGAGAGATCATTATAATGGTTGTACACATTATCAATTTGTTTAATTGATTATTGATGTGTGTTTATTAGTTCATCACTGATTCGTTATTCTCCTCAATCCCTCTGGTTTCCAAAACTTTAACAAATAGAAGGACCTGCAACTTGCAAAAGGAGAAACGAGTTCCAATAAGTAAAATCCGATAGAAAACCACTAAGCATTCAATTAGAGCTAACAACAATGAATAAGGAAACATTTAGCAAACTGTAAACTGATGTAACATCGGATCGCAAACAATTAGAGAATCACGATAACACTATGTGTGTGTTCCCATCCTGGTCTGAGTAGACTATATTTCGGTGTATCAGGTGTTCACCAGTGAGTGCACTCACAGGCCCTACCACCCTACAGCCATCACGCTGGTCAGCATAAACCCATGACCCACTGACACGTGCACCCAAGGAAAGCAATTTGGGTCGCAATCCATCGAGCGCGCGATGTGCCACGTGCTATGATCTAACATCTACACAACCATACAACACGATAGTGTACTTAAGGATCTCAATATAAAAAATGCATCAACAATATATGATTACATGTTTGTGTCAAATATTACCTATAATATGTTACTAATCCTACGAGAATGTAATAGTTGCAAGAACGGGGTCGAATCCATAGGATTCAGTCAAACCGAGTTCAACAAAAAGAAAAGTAAATTTGGGGGTTTTTGAAATATTTTTTATCTAAAACTCTACTAAACAAGAAAGTAAATAAGTTGTAAATTTGAGAAACATACCTAAGCCTAGGAATCGACAATCTAGCTCTGTGTTGTTTCCATGTCTACTATCATTGACTTTGAAAGATGGGTTTCAAAATAGTTTTCCCTAGATAGGCTACACGTGTTGGGGTCGCCAACACCCTAGTCTCCCTATTTTCAATAGATAGGGCAATCCCTCTCTAAATACTTCTCTTACACCAGTATACAACCTTAGGCAACTACTCTCAAAATTTAGCATGCGAGCAATATTAATAGATCTATGGGAAGACCTACCCTTATACAAACTTGGGTAACCTCTTTCACGATTTAGTCTAGTTCTCGATGTTACTCACGTAGAACGACAAGTGTATCAAGTTTCTTGCTCTAGGTGATTGCCACTTCTCAACTCGGTTGGTATGACGAACTCAACCTGATTAATAGCAGGTCAATGGGTTTATGCCTAGAAATATGTAATGAATATACTAACTCTAAACCGCCATTAAGACATTGTTATAAACAGTAACACAAAGATAGAGCACTGAAATAAAACACTATTATAATGGAAAATCTCAACAAGACATAGAAAACAACCTACTATCGTCTAGAGTTCTTTATCCTCGACCAAGGTATTAAAAAACCTAGCCGGACATGGCTACTTTGCCTTGCTCTACTCCTAAATCACTTTGAATACAATCTATTTTTGTTCATTGAGGCCCTTCTTTTATATAGGTGAACTTGGGTACAAGAATAGGAAAGCCTGAGAAATATGAACCTTCTAAAAAATACTAAAACTTATATTATGCGATTCTGGCATCATCATGGTGCCACCAATATGTATGGATGGTGTCGGGTCATTGCGTGGGTCTTTATAGAAATTCTTGGTCTCCAAGTTAGCTAGATCATCTAATTTTGAGTTTGGTGCCATGGATGACGTCGCCTGTATTAATCCTTAAACCATCAGACCAATTCTGACGCTACATGTTGATCACGCCTAGCGCCATGGTGGCATCTTCTCTTGTCCTGCATGATGTCAAGCTTACTACTGCTTTAACTATTAGTTGACTTCTTTCCTGGAATCGTATAATTCACGCACAAATACTCAAACACCCTGTAAATCTCAAAAGTAAACATATAGAGCCATAAAATACAACTTTGGACTTGATTTACATAGCGAAACGCTTATGAAAGAGTGCATAAATAATGATTCATCAAATACCATCAAAGTTAGAACTTTGTATGTCCCGAACAAAGGGTTATTTGACCACAACGATTAAACATATTGTGAAAAAATTGTGTGAAGCATTCCTAAAGACTCTATTCCTACTTTACTAAAGAATGGAATCCTTTCAATCAAAACTTGGTCAACCAGTTTAACGAGAAATTTAGAATTTTTGAAGGCTGGTCAAACATGGTCACCTTTCCATGACAACAATATTTTAAGACTCGAAGCATAAAAAACCATAACTTCAACTTACTTGTAGTTTTTCTAGGTCTCTTCATCAAAGTAGTAGAACTAAATTGATCTCTTTACTAGATGGATTTTTTTAATGGATTTTATTACCACTTTTCACTTATTTACGGATTTTCACACCTTTAAGAGTCCATATGGCTTATATAGAGACACGCTATTATTTGGTTCATGGCATTGGAAATACTTAGTTAAGCTAGCTACAAGCACTCGAACTAAATCTTTGTTTCTTCATAGGAGTTTCTTTTTATTTTTTATAAACTTTTACCTTTTATTCAAATAGAGATCCATTTTTTGCCATTTTATATGGTTTCTCATTGTACAATCCCTACTCCATTTTTTGTTGATACCGATTTTTCATTGTTTTTCCTACCATTTAATTTCCTGCTCCATTTCTGAGAACTTGTGGGATTCTCCAATTTTTTCAAAAATTCCTGTTAGCACTTCTCACTTTTGCTAAATTTAAGTTAGTTCTCCGATGTAGAATCACAAAGCTCATATTATAGTAAATAAGCCTACATGTTCCTGTTACAAGTGCTAGATTTTTAACAATTATACTCTAAGTGGATTAGCCCTAGTTTCAGAATCCTAGAGATTTCAAATTTTCCTGCAAAGTTAATTTGACTACCTACCTACTTTTTTCTCAAGTCAAGACTTATCCATACTTCTAGTGTCTATTAATGTTGTCAAGTAGGTGTAAGAGCTCTTCTACTTCTTCTACATCTGAAGGCAAACAATTTGACCAAGTTTTTACTCCAAGAATCAAAAGCAAATTTTCACTCGTAGGTAAGACTATATGAAACAATAAATACACTAAACTACATAAAACATGCATGCATTATTCTACTAACTTCTAAGTGATGAAAGAAATTGGATGAAAGGGAAGAAATATCACCATAATTCCAATGAAGTCATAAGTAAATTAAAAATGTAACGCTTATACCAGCGGGTCTTCGATCGATGATTTTGTCCAACGGTCCATCCACCTAAACACCCGCAATTTATTCCAAACTTTGTCCTAAAGGCTCAAAATATGCTAGGCATACCAAACATAAAAGAAATGTTAGAAATAGATGGATAATATATATATATATATATATATTAAATTTAGTACAATACTTCATGCATGGTTTGGAAATATGGGAAAAATATTAAAATTGATTACTAACTACAAATTGTTCATGGGATGCCTCCCAGTAGCGCTTTTGTTTAACGTCGTTGGCTCAAAGAATTTACCTCCCACTAGTCGGGCTCTAAATCAATGACCTCAATTGCCGTTATGGAGAATCATGCGAAGACTTACTCTTTGTCTTGTAAGATCTCGCTTCTGGCCTTGAAATGCTTCGTCCTATTCCCGATCCAGATGCTAATGTACCATAAATATACGTTGATTAATGCTCTAGTTGTCACCCAGAATGGTAACCCCAATCGAAATATTTCAAAATGGGTAATACTCCTATTGACCACATAGAAGTCCGTGATGAACACGAAATCTCCTATGCGAATAGATACATTATCGGTCATGTTTTTGAGTTTTTCCACCGTCCCGTTTGGATATATCACATTGATCTCACCATCACCTGTGATACATAATTCAAATAGGTTGAAGATTCTAGATGACATGACGTTGACCGTAGCACCCGTGTCATGTACCGCCTAGGGAACCTCTTGGATCCGACCTTTTATAGGAGCACGACAATCCTAAGGTGTTTATAAGATTGGACTAGGTAATGTAATGTGTCAAGAGGTATGATCCTCTTCTCTTCGCAGTCATCTATCCTCACACATTTGGTCCCTCGTTCGGCAAGTTGCAAGTTCTATAGAGGCCTGACACTGATACGTGCACCTCTTCATGGATAGTTTCCTCGTGGGGCTATCCCGAGCTCAATCTCTCCCGGGCTTCCTCGCTCCATGCGTACGCATCCATAAACATCATGTTTAGAATAATATTGGAATAAGCAAACAAAGAGTCGATCTAAGAATTCAAGATATGAGGAATATTAAAGCTGACTACTATTCCTTAATGCTCAACAAACACAGAGCTCTTGACTAAGTTAATGTTGGCTTTGCAAGTTCGAATAAAGGGCCTAACAAAAAGAACTGAGAATGGCATGTACTTAAATGACTCTATCATGTCGATGACGTGAAAGTCTGCAAGGAATTTCAAATCCCCTACGTACATGTACCATTAGGTCTTGGATTACTCTATTGGAAAAGATTTCCTTGCCGTTAATGGCATGAATTAAAGTCTTTACCCTGACTAACTTAACAATCCCTATAGAATTATGAAAATCTGAGGACATTACGTAAATTAATGCTCCCAAATCAAACATTATGTTTTCCAAATAGATTCCACCTATTGCGCAAGGGATACATACTACCCCATAATCGGAACATTTTAGCGGGATGTCGTTAGGACTTCCCTGGGTTGTGGATCAGTCATCTAATTTGGTTCCTCCTAGAGTGATGCTTTTACAGACCTCATTCTTTGAGGCGTTGCTATTGCAAACAATAACGTTCTCCTGCACACCTTGTTTGTTAGAACCCATTCTTGGATTGAGGTAGGGTTGCGAAGGTAACTTCCCCCTCTTCTCAAACCTACCTAATTGTTATGCAATCTGGCGTACCTAGACCTTCAGGACTCGGACCGCGGCATTTGTGTCATTAAGAGCTTTCTTAGTGTTTGCCTGGAACTGGCACATTTCTAGCAAATTGGCTCAATTGAGCCACTAGAGCTTTAATCATATCCATGTAGTAAGGAATGATTAATCACTATTTCGGGCAATGGTTGTCCTCTGGGGACAAAAGATTAGCAGTTTTGGTTTCGACACCCATAACTAAAGTTAAGGTTGTTCTTCGCGGTTACTTGATTATAAGTAATTCTAAAAGGCACTCGAATGTGCCCTTAGAATTGGTTACCTATGATATTGGCTTGCTAATGATCGTTAAACAAAGTAGGACCTTCATTAGTCAAATGGCTTGTGGCTAAATAGAATCCATAAGCTTTAACATGTGCTTGGCTATTATTAAGGAGACCTTCCACCAAGAAGGTCAACTGATTAATTCTTTTGTCAGTTGAGCTTATAGTAGCTCCCACTACTAGCTCCACTGATGAACTTCGACACGCGCCAACACCAATATCCCCATATAGTCGGGACTATTGCGCTATGTCATCATAGTGTTGCTTCATCTGCATAGGGGTTTTGTCATGAATGTGACCACCACAAGGGTTATCTATCATACGCCTCTCTAGGGGTGACATGCTGACATAGAAGAACTGGACAATGGCCATACCGTGGGCAATCGGTAACTAGGCGCTTATAACGGTCCCAATAATCACTAAAAGACTCACCGGTCTTCATCTTAGTGCTGCATATCTCAGAGATGAGTTGGACTACCTTATCCTCAAAGAAATATTCCCTGGGGAACTTATTTATCATGTCGTGCCATGAGTTAAGGCAGCCAGGGCGAAGATAAAAGAGCCATTGTTTGGTTTTATCCTTTAAGTAGAACGGGAAAGCCTTAACCTTTACCTCATTCTCTTCTGCTCGAGGAGTTTTCATAAACTTACAAATTGTCTAAAACTCCTTCAAGAATGCCACCGGGTCTTCACTTTCTATGCCATGGAAAGCGAGCAAAAGGCGAATAAGACCAAACTTAAGCTCTAAAGCTTTGCCTTTCGGTGGGAAGTTTATGCCGAGAAGCTACCGAGCAAGAAGATTTTGGAGATCTTCATTAATGCACCCCATGGTAATCTAGCTATCACCACTAGCATGGCTAGCATCATCAGCTATAGTAGGTAGGGGGAAATTGGACTCTCTATTTAGAGCTTCCCTATCCAACCTCCAGTAGGTTTTGTCGATTTCTGAATTGAAAAGGAATAATGAACCAGTCGATTTAGATTGAGTTATTCAACCGTGCATAAACTAGTAGAATCAAAGAACACTACAAAAACCAAAAGAAATTAAAAGTCAAACTCAATTTGGAACCAAATCCCCGACAATGGTGCCAAAATTTGAACACGTGTTGCGTGTGTCAAATATAACCCGTAAAAGGTTACTAGTCCTACTGACATGTAGTAGAGGCAAGAATAGGGTTGAATCCATAGGATTCAGTCAAACTGAGTTCAAGATACAAAAAAGTAAATCTGGGGGGTTTTTTAAACAATTTTATCTAAAAGTCTACTGAACAAGAAAGTAAGTTGTAAAATCCGAGAATGAAACACATACCTAAGTTAAGGAATCCAAAATCTAGCCCTGGGTTGTTTCCATGTCTTGTATCATTGACTTTAAATGATGGGTTTCAACACAGTTTCCCTAGATATGCTATTGGTGTTGGGGTCGCCAACACCCTAGCCCCTTATTTTCAATAGATAGGGCAACCGCTATCCAAATACTTCTCTCACTCCATCGTACAACCTTGGGCAACCGCTCTGAAGATTTAACATATGATCAACATTAACAGCTCTATGGGAACACCTACCCCTAGACAAATTTGGGTAACTGCTCTCAAGATTTAGCTTAATTATTGATGTTACTAACCTAGAACAACAAGTGTGTTAGGTTTCTTGCTCTAGGTGATTGCCACATTAGAACAACAAGTGTGTTAGGTTTCTTACTTTAGGTGATTACCACATCTCTACCTGATTGGTATCATGGACTCAACCTAATTGATAGAAAGTCAATGGGTTTACACCTAGAAATTTGCAATGAATATGCAAACTCTAAACCTCCATTGAGACAACCTTAAGAAAAAGAACACAACGATAGAAAATTGAAATAAAACATTATTATTATAAAAAGTCTCAATAAGACATAGAAAACAACCTACTACTTGCTAGAGAGCTTCATCCTCAACTTAGGAATCTAGCCAACATGGCTACTCTACCTTGCTTTACTACTAAATCACTTTTAATACAATCTATTTTCGTTTATCGAGGTCCCTCCTTTATATAGGTGAGACTAGTTATAAGAATAGGAAAGCCTGGGAAATAAGAACCATCTAAAAAATACAAAAATTTCTATTTTGCGATTTTGGCGTTGTCATGCCGCCACCATTATGTATGGACAAGTCTTGGATCACGACGTGGGGGATTTGTATAAATTTTTGGTCTCTGAGTCAGTTGGAACATATAATTTTGAGGTTGGCATCGTGGGTAATGCTGTTTATATTAATCCTGGCGTCGTCAGTTCAATTATGATGCGGCTTGTTGATTTGGCTTAGTGCCTTGTTGGCACCGTCTGTTCTTTGCTGGTATCATTTGGTGTCTTGCATAACATCAAGCTTGTTGCTACTTTGACCATAGTTGACTTCTTTCTCAAAATTGTATAACTCACGCACAAATAATCAAATACCCTGTAAATCTCTAAAGTAAACATATCGAGCCATAAAACATGACTTTGGACTTGATTTACATAGCAAAACACCTATGAAAGAGTGCACAAATAATGACTCATCAATAGAAAACAATGAAAGGAATTAAATGCTTAAGGTGTGTTTCTTATTGGTTTACTTGAAATAAGTGAAAATAGTACTCCAACATGTTCCCTAGACTCCTAGTGTCCTATTAGTTCAACATAGTAAATTTGAGGCTACTTTAAAGTCTATTGAATCTTAAAATCAAAATTCATTTCAAAATCCAAAAATTATTCTTAAATATTCAATTACTGCTTAATTTTATTAAAATAAGACAAAAATCTCTAAAACGAAAAAACGGTTTGTCAAAAGTTGGTTTTTGCTATTTAAGTTGTTAAAAAATATTTTTATTGAATTTTTGGTGTTTGGTTATGTTGTCGCCTGATATACATTGTACTCTAATTCTGGTTTCCCACTTTAAGTCCATATTATGAATATTAAATTACTTACAATTGCCATATTTTACATTTTAAAGATTTCCACTAATTTTATTATGAATCACCCGTAAGACACTTTTAAAACTCTTATTAAATTGGTTAAGCTAATACATGAACTAGAATAACTCATTAACTCTAAAATGATATAGGACAAATCACCACGCATTCTGAGAACGCTGATGTGGTAATGGACGCCAGTGGAGCGTAGTACTTAGTGGGTCAGTGATGTGACAAGGCCGTGGGGCCCACGACATACTACCTCGGCGGCCTCGGGTCGCTGAACCCCTACATTGGGTATTAGAGATGTCAAATAATTATTTGAGATTCATAGGTAGGTTGTGGATACTGACAGTTTAGGAGATTCAGGATGGCATTCTAGAGAACGCATCTAGGTTTCGATATATAGTTCATCCTAGTCGGACCAAGTTGTATCATGATTTGAGGAGGTTGTTCTGGTGGCCAAGGACGAAGGCTGACGTTACTAAGTACGTCAAGGGCTATGAGATTTTCCAGCAGGTTAAGGCCGAGCACTTGGAGATCGGAAGGATTGTTACAACCGTTACCCATTCCTTAGTGGAAATGGGAGCACATTATGATATATTTCGTCAGTGTTTGGTCGTAGACTTCTAAGAAGCACGATGCAATTTGGGTTGTTATGGACAGGCCGACGAAATCTACACACTTCATCCCTATTTCGATGAACTACATATTGCCACAACTTACCATCCTGTTCGAGAGATCATCATAATAAATGGAGTGCCAATATTGATCGTGTTAGATAGGGGCCCCAGACTTACGTCTATGTTATGGGAAAGCATGCAAGAGCAATTCGACACTAAGTTCCAGTTTAGCATCGCAAATGGTGGATGTAGAGCCATCGACGAGCTGACCTAGCAAGTAGAAGATTAGCGACTACCTCTAAGCCAGCGGCATACTTCTGCATCGACATTTTATAGGTTTTCATATTTTGTGTATTATATAGTTTTGTTTTTGATACACTTTGTGGTTGTATATCGAGTTGAGCATTTAGTTCCCTTACTTATGGTGACATCATACTGTTTATATTAGCCACTTTGTTATATATGCATGTGATTGTTGTTTCTTGGTTTGTACACATTTAGGATTTTAAATATATTGCTTCTGCATAATTTGTTAAAACTTTCGCTAAATTTTCTAAATCTGAAAAAAGTCATAATTACTCTAAAATCTATTAATATGTTGATAGGTGGGTTACTTATCCTAAACACAAGTATTAAAGAGATTTGGATAAAGGCTGACTAATATGTAGTCAAGTCCTATGTGGCTAGGATTTTGTCTTAATTATGGGATTAGGCTGGGCGGTGCCCTGGATTAGGGAAGGAGTCATCACAAGGTAGCCACGCAATCAATTAGTTTAGTTTACTTAGTTTTTCAAAATTTTAATTTTCTGCAATTTTTTTAAAATTTTATTTACCTTATTGCAATTGATCTACTTTCTTTTATCTTTGGTGTTTCACTGATGTAAGGAATGTCTATCTATCACGTTAACGAATCAAATAGTGAGATCTTTGATAAAATTACTAGGTTAGTTTATCAAAATGAAGCTATTCGAGACAATACAACATACCTAGCACAACAAATCACGAGTGGTTTGGCATGGATGGGATATCATTAACCATATTATAACCTATAACGACCCTTATCATTTTTAATGAATCGTTCAGCCTGAAACCCTAATTAAGTCTTGGTACATCGGTCATACTTAACTAGAGCTAGCAGCCTTACCTTCAATACTTGATGAATATAATTGTATATCGAAGATCGATAATAAAAGAATAATAAATAAGGAAAAAATTAAAATTTTTGGGTAATACTAAACACAATATACAAAACCGAATCAAAACGGAATAAATCTTGGTAATACAAAACCTCCAAACCCTTGTGTTAATTGAACTCTATAATTTAATACAAATATATAAACAAGAGAATCATTACATCGAAGAAAATATCAAGACTCATAAACCTTCTCTGGCCAATAGTTGTAGCGCTCGTCGATATTCATGAAATGTTAATTGGGGTGAGTGCTCCAATTCGCTTAGTTTGTATAGATTCATAGAACTATCAACAATTCATATAATAATCAAGAATGATATGCAATAAAAATATGAACCAACAACATATTTAAACTGGGTATTGGAATTCATATAAACAATATATAAACAACATGCAAATCCAATAATTTTCATAACATGTGATACTCTGACGTTTTTATTTTCTTTTATTAAAACGAGGGTCGAATCTACTATTCCTCAAATATTCCAATTAAACTAAATTAATACTCTGGCAAAGTATTGTTCATTCAATTGTATACTCGTTTCAATAGCTATGTCGAAAAACCTTGAGTTAAGATATAAGCGTGCCACCAATCTATCGAGTTCGATTCACAAATAGTCTAGGTGCCACCCCTAACCCTATTCCACCAACATTCTTGATTTCAGTTTACACACATGATATATTGCCATTAGTATAGCCTCGATATCACCAAGTTCTACACATCCATTTAATAAGATATTATATCAAATATTTCTCGTCAAAGTACACAGCTCTCCATTCCGAGTACATAAACTATATGAACTAAATAAAATACAAAGGCAAACAAAGTTGATAAGTAAACGAATCCATACTTACCTCGGTTAGGTTCTGTTTCCAATTTTCTATTTTTTAGGTCACTCAACATTTCTCGGTGTTTAACAACCTATCACAAACCATCGAAGGTCGTTATATATTTAACACATCACATTTAAACCTCTTAAATTGGTCCTAATTGAGTTCTAAACCAATTTACCAATTTTTAGGTTTAATAGAACCTTTACACATGTTTCAAGGTAAACCCCGGTGCAAGGTCCCGAAAGAATCCGAAATTCTCCACTTTCATAGAAATATTCACTATCTTTTTATTTGGTCCACAAATATATTTAATTCCTTATTTTTATCAATTTTATGGATTTTTTTATTGAACTTCACCATTTTATTCATATTTTTCTTTTTATTTGAGAATAGGGGTTTGACTTTTGAACCAGGCCGAAACGGGGTATCAAACCCCCTACTTTCTCATCTCGTTCATTATCGTAGCAAAACCAGTTTCATTTTTTCCCATTATCAATTCGGTATGGTTGGGTTAGGCCCTACCCTAAGGCATTCTTAGGAGGGGAGACGACACCACAACCGTATCCTTCTTCGGACGAACTGCATAGCAGTTCCTTCGAGCCTCCCTTCTCGATCTCCATTAACACCTAATAATAACACAACCATCGACAATGACAACTACTTACCCTCACCGCCTCCATCTTCGTTAACCTTTTTTCTTCTTCTCCCACGCTTACTTTGTGTCTCTTGATCAATCTCACTCTCCAAAGTTTCGAAACAATGGCAAAGATGAAGTGATTTCGAGAAAAATATGAGATTTCCTTAAGAATCACATAACACGCATCTCGAGGTAGATCTAATATTTCAATTATTTTCATTTATGTTTTGATCTTTCTTGAGGTATGTGTTGCGTATCTCTAGGTCGATCTTATGGCTATTAACCAATCCATCCCTCTTGACCGACTTACTCATAAGGAATGCATACTTTCAAAATTCAAGCATACGAATCTCGAGATCGATCTAAAGGGCATTAGTTTATAAAAAAATATTTCTTAAAATGGTATGGCACACATCTCGAGGCTTGGGCAAGCTTTATAACATACAATGATCCACATTCCTCTCCTCGAGACTCATGCTAAATGTATCTCAGGGCAATCCAATGGTTTAACAAATTTAAACCAAACTATAAGTTATATATATACCTATGTATTTTTTCAACACTAAAATTCTACTTGTTTGCCAATGACCATCTTTTGGCGTGCACGCTATTGTACACCACACGTGTGTCACCCCATGTGTCACTAGTCGCCCATCAATTTATTAATTATTTTGAATATATATATTTATATATACAATACACATAAATATATTTGGGCAAATATTCAAGCGTTTATAATTTCGTAGTGCACCAACGAGTACACTTGAGTGTGCACGCTACCTTATGACTTCGCATCATCCTTGACACACACACGATATTAGGCATTCCACAATTTTCCAATTATTTTCTTTCCAACAATAGGTTTTATTTATATATATTTATATACCAACATATATAAATATATATACACCTATATATATATATATTTCATGACCTGTTTGTTTGGCACATATGCCGGTAACTGTACTCGAGTGTACATATTAGTTCCATATCTCCCTGTGTGATCCCCCATGATTCACATGTGTCACTCTAGGTGTATAGTCAAGTTACTAATCATTTGTTTTCCAACTATATGTTTTATATGAATTAATAATAATCACCTATAGTTACATTAATTATTTCTCACACCAATCAAACACAATACCTCACAACACTTACATACAAACACACTAACCGAGACAAGTCGGGCTTAACCATGAGTCTAACTTGGGTTAATTCACTTTTGGATTAACGTTAACCACCAGGTTAAGGACGTGAATCATTACATAACTCATTTAGATTCACAATATTTATGGGAAGCGAAGGGCATTGCAACTACATACATGGAAAGGAATCATTGAACAATTATCAAACCTTTTACAATGCTCACAATCAAAATGTCTATTAACCATCACAGAATTTTGAGGAAAACTTGCAATCATGAGAAGATCAGAAGATGTATGAATAATCATATTTTACCTCTTTAGAGCAAATGATAAGAAAATTGCGAGAGCAAATTTAGTATGATATCAAGAAACATGAGGAAAGATTAGAGATTTTAACACAATCATTTAATTCAAATGAGGAAGAAGATACTTAAGCGTTCTTAAGTTAAGAAAAGAATTTAGAAAAGATTGAAACATTTGAGTTTTTACTTCAGTCTAATGAGAACCCAGTCGGGGAGTTGTTATCGAGTGAAGAAACATGACATGAAGCATATGAAGAGGTAGAGAAGCCCAATAGAGAGAATTTCATCATCGTAGATGCTTCAAGGCAAGTTGATTCACTTGACCATGTTAGAGAGGATAAACATATCGATTATATTAATTAACATGATAGTGGAGTTGATTTGGAAAAGTTTTAAACAATAATGTGTTACCAAAATAAAAAAAACTTAAGATTTTACAATAAAGAGTTTGTGCAAGGGATAATCAATCTTGTTATATCACCATCATTGTTTCAGCTAGAATTGCAAACATAATGAATTGGTGAGACTATTAGGGTTTGTGCGATGATATATAATAATTTTACAAAGATTATCCCTTTTGTTAAAGCATGGAAAGGTGTGCCAAATTACATGAAATTTATGAATGATAGGGTAGCATGCCACAAAAGGATTAAAGGATATGAGGATCTTCGTGGGGATACATCATTGAAGTAACCTTGGTGCATTACAGTGATAATTCGATAGCCATGATGCATAAGTCGGGCTAAAGATGTTAAATGAAACGTTACTAGGAGGAAACCCATGGGTTTAAAATTTCATTTTTTTGAATTTCAATTAATTATTTTGTTTAGTTGGAACGATCTAAACATTTTAGTTTTCTTACTTTGAAAGTTTTGTATTGAATGTGCAGGTTAGACCATTTGTGAGGTGACATTTCATCGGAATAGAAATGTCACAACTAACCTAGTAAAGAACGTAAGAGAGCAAAGGAGTTTAATTTGTAAAGGTCAGGTATATGGGAAAATCTCAAGTAAGTTTTTAGGAATATTTTATATACATGGTATTTCACGCTATCACGACTCCTTGTGTAGTAATACACGAAGTTGAGAGAGCGTCAAGAGAGAGCTAAAGAGAAATATGCAAAATTACATAGACGTATCGGTTGACGTCGTGTGTGTAAACACAAGGTCTCGTGGGTAGTAAAAATGGTACCAGGAGGGCGCCGAGCTGTGAGTACAAAAGGCTCACAACAGACTCGACGTTTTCACGACGTTGTGGCGGCGCCGTGCTAAGGGGTTTTAAAGTCCTTTCACCCATATCTTGCATAATTGTAACTAATTCCATACATAACCCACCAAGCATACATCCCTTTAGAGACCAAGATTGAGCAATTTCAAGTGAGAAAATAGTGTTCCTAGTGATTTAGAATGAAAATAGAGTACATTGTGGATTTGCACAAAGAGGAGAGCTATGGCATAAAATTGAAGAAGAGATTCAAGAAAGTGCTAGAATTTTAGGTTGTGAAAAAAGTGAGGGGACTTGGATTGTTTGATGCTCGAAGGAGTACTCTACACTAGAAAGTAGTCTGACATCAAGGTAAATTTACATTTTCATTTGTTATGCCTTCAAATTTTTGAAATTATTGATGAAATTGAATGAATTGTGGATATGAGGTTGTTGGATAAGAATTTTAAGTTGTGTAATTATTGAGCATCAATGTGGTTTATGGAGATCTAGTATTTTTCTTCTGCATTATATAGCATGTGAATGATCCTTGTGAATGAAAATTTTGATCTTAGGTTATTTGAAGATCTTTGATGTTAGTTATAGTGTTGTGTGAGATTTTGAGAAAAATGCCAAGAACAAGAAGGCAAGCAAGTCAAGTTAAGGAAGTGAGAGCAAATGATTATGAGGGATCATCCTTAAGCGATCCAAATGTTGATGAACCGACACCTTTAAAGTTTAAATACTACATTGGTAGAAAGACTAAGGACATATGCAATGTCATATGGTGTAGAGAATTCATTTGCGAGAGAGGAATCAAATTTTCACCTAAGTATGATAAGAGAATAAACAATTTCATTAGGCAACAAGGTTGGGAGCAATTCACTATAGATTATAGTGAGAACAAGGTTCATGTAGTGAGTGAAATTATTTATTAATTTTACGCCAATGCAAAGTTTACCAAGAAGGATGAACCAGTGAAGGTGAGAGGGGTATTTGTCACTTTTAATGAGCGTTCTATTAATAGCATCTATAGGTTAGAGCATATATGTATGGTGCCACCTCACGCTTTTCTCGGATAATTTATATGAGAGACCCTATAACCTATACCTTTTTAAAGTCATATGAAAAAGCATTGGTTGTTCGAGGACAACAAGGATGGGTAATGGGAGCTGAATGTGTCGATGCACATTAAGAAGGGGAGTGTTAGGAAAGTTTATAGAATGTAGCAACACTTTCTACTTGCTTCATTATACCCGACCACTCAATAGGGCGTGATCAATAAGCCTAAGGCAACTTGTTTGTTTGACATTACAAGGTACGAGGATATCAACATCGAGGAGATCATCTACAAAAACTTAAAGGAGTCCATCATGTTAAATAGAGACAACAAATTGTTGTTTCCAATTTTCATTACTTACATATGGTTGAAGGCTGGAGTTCAACTGTTTGAAGATGAAATATTTGATATTGAGCTCCAACCAACCATAAATAAGGTGTTTATAGTCACATTGAAATTACCAATTGGTTACCAAAACTCCAAGGTTGAACGGGAGAGAGAGTGCTGAGGGAACATACTTGAGGTCGAGTTATTCGCAAGGAGCAAGAGGATTGCGCAATAGTAGTAGCAGCTGTGGAGTTTGCCCAATAGTTAGAGAACGAAGGATATGGAGAGGAGGAAAATCACCAACAGGGATTTGTTGAGGGCTTCGACTTTGTAGACCCATTTATAGGAGAGCAAGACTTGGACGGTCTAGAGATTCTTCCACCACCTCTTCAACTACAAGCACTAGTACAACCGCCAAAAGACTTGATTCCATGACAGTAGAGGCTGTGGATTAGTGAGATGAGGAGACAGTAGAGAGAAGACAAGGCTTAGTATAGTGAAGCCTTTGTGAGATATGAGAAAGTTCAATTGAACAAATATTAAAACTTCATGTTATTCGTAGATCATCAGATAGACGTAGCTAGATAATAGAGGAGCAACACCGAACTACATGTTTGATCCATACATGGTGCGGAGCATAAGGGTGGAGCATTCTTAAACACCATCTTTTTACAGGAGCGGATAATGCTTCTGATGATGATGTACAGTCATAGAGTCAAATTTTTAAGATTACTTTAAACCTTGGAGAGATGAGTGCTACATTTATTCAGATTATTTTTACATTAGGGATATTTTGTCAGTTATTTAGTTGTTTAAATTTTATGCAGTATTCTTATCTGGTGTTATTATATGTTTGTGTGTTTAGCGTTGCCATGTAATGACCTGAATTCTTCATGACCTGAATCAATGGCATTTTAGTAATTTTAACATGTTATGTGTGTAATGGTGTGCTTAATGTGTGTGATATACATGTGTGCTCCTATGGAAATTTTGTATTTTTAAGGGTTATTTGGACAACCTTGCTCCAAACCCTACCTATATAAACTCCATTATGAGTTGGAGAGCCTTCACTTAATTTAAACACACAAACTTTGGAAAGGGAGAGACATAAGAGCTTAAATGAGATATTCATGGTGGATTAGGTGGTCTAAAGCTAATAAAGCTCACTTGATGGTACCCTCAACTCATATGTCTTCCATTTTCTTACTTATAATTAATTGCGATCTTGATTTACTCTCTAGGTGGAGATTGGAAAAGGTTTTGTTGTTAATTTAACAAATTTTGGACTTTTTATGGGTGTTTATGAGTTGAGAACCCAAAAAATGGGGTGGTGGCATCGGTACCGCTAGGAAAAGGTTGTTGGGGCATGTGGCCTAGGTTAATTTACGAACATTGTTTATCTTATAATCTTAGTTAATAAAATTGAAGTTCTCATTTGTTGTTTTATTATAAGTGATTGAATGTTTACCTTATAGCAAGATCCATGGGTATTTGTTGAAATATCTTAAATGTCCCTATTCGGTCATTATACTGGTACCTATAATGAATTAAGACTTTTTTTAATCTCTATGGATGGTCATGTGATGATCATGCATATAGGGATACGAAACAAGATCAACAGTACTTGTTATGGAACAAGGTACTGGACCGACCGACTATGAGAACACCACTTTGATTAAGTCATAGGATTTACTCATGATAAATATATCATTTAGTCCTTCTACTTACGATTACCATAGACTTCAATATTAGGAACATGTTAATATGACACAATCAAATGCTTTCTTTAACCAGATGATTATAAGGATTGTGATTTGTACCATATGAATAATATGTAAAAGTGGGTAATCAAGATATAATTTGTCACTCTCATATAGAGAAAGATATGAGTGGATCCCTCGATATGTTAAACTGTTAAATGGTCAAGTCCAACTGAATTGATATGATTAATGTCATTTTGTTATTTTTAGGTTACTTAAAGATCGAGACTAGTATGATTGAACATTAAGGGTGACTTTCCATGCCTTATGTTTAATCAAATGATATACAACAACAACAACAACAACAACATATAGGCTCAGATCCCAAATTAATCAAGGTTAGCTACATGGATCAAACTTTTCCATTGTGCTTGATTAAGTGCAATTGATGGTGAGCTTTTCAAACCACTAAAATCCTTCCTAATTAATGCATCCCATGTTAACTTTGTTCTGCCCCTACCTTGTCGAATTTCTACAGTTTGTATTGAGTCAAGTTTTCTAGTTGGGGCATTTGTAGGCCGTCTTTGCAGGTGACCAAACCACCGCAACCGCCCTTCCCTAATTTTTTTATCAATTGGTGCTACTCCTACTTGTCTTTGATTTTTTATATTTTTTATTCTATCCTTACGAGTTTTACTACACATCCACATAATCATCCTAATTACTTATACGTTCATTTTATGTAATTGTTGTTGCTTTACCACCCAACATTCACTTCCATAGAGCATAGCTGGTCTAATTGCGGTCCTAAAAAATTTTCCTTTTAACTTAGTAGGAACATTTCGATCACAAATCACCCCTGTTGCACTCCGCCATTTCTTCCATCCAGCTTGAATTCTATGTGTGACATCATTCTCAATGTTACCATCATTTTGTACGATTGATGATAGGTATCTAAAGTGGTTTACCTTATGAACTTCTACTTCCCCTAATTTTACCACTCCGTCATCTCGATGTCTAGTGTTTCTAAACTCACGGTGCATGTATTCGATTTTCGTCATTCTCAACTTAAAGCCTTTAGATTCTAATTTCCTATTCACTCCATTTTTTGTTTCATCCACTAAGACAATATCATCTAGCAAATAGCATACACCATGGTATATCCTCTTAAAAATATCTAGTTAGTTCATCCATAACTAAAGTAAATAGATATGGGCTTAAAGTCGATCCTCGATGTAGTCCTATCATAATGGGAAATTCTTTTGTAGCTCCTCCAAATGTCTTTATACTCATTACTACTCTATCATACATATCCTTAATATTGTCTATGTATCTAGCATGCACTCTTTTTCTTTCTTGAACCTACCAAAAAATATCTCTAGGGACCCTATCATATGCTTTTTTCTAAATCTACGAATACCATGTGAAGATCTTTTTTCTTTTCTCTATATTTTTCTAACAATCGTCTTACAAGGAAAATTGCCTCCATAGTTGACCTCCCGGCATGAAACCAAATTGGTTCTCTGATATTGTTGTTTCTCTCCTTCGCCTATTGTCAATTATCCTATCCCAAAGTTTCATAGTGTGACTCATAAGTTTAATTCCCCGGTAGTTTGAGCAACTTTGAATGTCTCATTTGTTTTTGAAGATTGGCTCTAGCGTACTTCTTCTCCAATCCATTGGCATCCGTTTTGATTTTAAATTTTAATTGAAAAGTTTTGTTAACCAAGTCAATCCAATTTCTCCTAAGCATTTCCAAACCTCTATGGGTATTTCATCTCCCACATGCTTTCCCTATTTTCATTCTTTTCAATGCCTCTTTAACTTCTACAATTCTAATATTGCGTGTATAGTTTACATTTCTTTCTTGATGTAGGTTTTCATCTATTATAGTATCAACTTGGCCATCATTAAATAAACTATCGAAGTAACTTCTCCATCTCTCCTTAATATCATCCTCACATGTTAATTTTTTTAATTTTCGTCCTTAATACATCTTACATGACTTAGGTCTTGTTTATTTTTATCTCTTAATTTGGCTAGCCTATATATATATTTTTCGCCATCTCTATTACCTAACCTTGTATTTAGATCTTCCATGAAATTTGTTTTAGCTTGACTAACTACTTTTTTAGCTTGTTTTCTAGCTTCTCTATTTTGATTGTGCACATCTTCATCTTGACACTTAGGTATTTTCCTATACATATATCTTTTAGTCTTAATTGCTCGTTGGACATCCTCGTTCCACCACCATGTTTCCTTCTTAGGTGGTCCCAAGCCTTAAGATATACCTAATACGTTTGATCTCACTCTCCTTATGCAACTACTCATTTCTAGCCACATTGTATTAGCATCTAAGTCAAGATTCCAAACAAAAAAATGATATGATATAGCACAAAAAAATGATATGATATATGTTATTCATTAGGTCGTATCTATTTTGATGTTCATGCAACTTGGGTATTCATAATGCCAAGCTAGAGACCGCTTATGACTTGCGTACTAAAATAGTTTTGGTTCACTGCCAACGTCGCATGAAACTACTTGGTCACACACCAGACTGGCTTTGCACAATTTCAATTGGTTCAAAGTAATCAATTTTATTTGATAATATTCATGACATAATAGACCTTATGATTTGTTATATGATAACATATTAATATGGGCGTATGTGTAATATGCTTAAACTGCCTAAATACAATAGTTGTATTACAAATATGATTTTAAGTTAGGGCTTATCTACACATAAAATAGAGGTTAAAACCCTAAAACGAAATAAGATTTTTGTTCTTACTATTTCGAGTTCTCTAGATTTTGGGTGAGAAAGAAACAACGTTTTCATTCTCTTTTGGGTCTAGCACTACAAATTGTGGTCATCATTCGTGTGTGGATTTTTGATAGAGGACACGAACTTAAACATCTTGGAAATTGAAAAATCAGGGAAGGAAATCACGGATAAAGGTAAGGTCTACTTTTCTATATCTTGTTTATTGGAACTTATTTCGATCCTATTGGGGTTTTTCAAAATTGTTTTGAATTCTTCGCTACGTATGAACCCTAAAAACGCAACAGGCGACAACAAGATTAGGGCGGTAAACCTACTACTATTTGAATAGTGTGGCAGCGGAGGACTGCCGTCACCTAAGGGATAAGGGGCCTCCAGTAAGAGGCACTCCATGGGAGCACGAGAGGAGGAAGTCAGGGTCATTTGACCTGACCACCTGCAAGCAGACCGATAAATAAGAGCCAGACCGACCGCTAGATTTGTTATAAAAAAAAAATAATAATAAAATAAAAAATGAAATATTATATAGCATAAATACATATATTTATATATATAAATATTTATATATCTATGGATTGTATGAGATATGAACACTCAAATCGACTCATCAAAGAGAGTTGTCTCAAATCGACGTCACGTAACAAATCGCTCTAATTAATCTTAATTAAAATATTAATTATATATTAGGACCTATAGCTTAGACCTACGTGGACACTGCCGACAAGTCGAGGACACGACAACAAATGTATAAATTGCTATTTTTGTGTAATGCGTATTAATTTGTTCAATTATTACTCAATAATTCACTTCGCACTAGTTAGGATTTTCATTGGTTCCATTGTGCCCGTGTAGTGACGAGAGTGTAGGACATTGCAGAGTGCATGCAATGCATGTGTATGAGTTAGTATAAGGGTTACAGAACACTTAACCACTCACAATGTGACAACACATCACCTACCCATCACATCATCCCATCCCCTCACTTTTTTCTCTCATCTCCAAATAAAATCCACAAGAAAAAAACATCCCTTACCCTTTCCAATGATTTTCTTCCTCATCACACCCCCTTTATTTTTCTTGCCCACCAAGCTCTCCCTCACCAAGCTCTCTTCATATCCCCATTGCCTTAAAAGTTTGGTCGCCTCTATCGCGAAGTCCTTCCTTCATGGTGCTTCTCGCTTGCGACCTCTCTAGACCTAGATGAGTGGTGATTGTTGTTATTACATTTTTGGAAAAATTTGGGAGTTTTATGGTAGTTTGGTTGATCTTATTGATAATATCGTGGATTGTTGTTGTTTATTTTTTTTAAAATAATTATTTTAAGAAGGATTTTTTTGAATTCTCAAAATTTATAGAGAAGAATTGAAGGGGAACGGGGTAGCCAGGCAATTCGAGCCTTGCTACCGTAGGTGAGTCTGGTCGGGCCGATCTTGGCCCAAGTGGTAGAGCTAAACTGGGCCCAACTGAACTGGGCCCGGTTAAAGCCCAACCCATTAAATAATTAAAAAGATTAATTAAAAATTAAATAAATATGATTTTAAATAAAATAAATTATAGAAAAAGATAAATATATATATAAATTATGGAAAATCCCAACAAAATCAAAGAAATTTTAAAAAATTTAAAAAAAACATGAAGAGTTTTGAGACTTTTTAGGTGTTTGTTACCCTAGTGTAACTCATAAAACGTGCCACAATTAGAAATTTAGAATGAAAATCTTGATTTTCGTTACACATTATAAATTCACTTAATGTGACTAAAACATTTAAAATAATATATTTGGACCCCAGAGACTTAGGTGATTATAGTCAGGTGTTGGGTGCTCATCTCGAGGCAGTAGCAGAATGTTTCAAAGAGTTATTTGCAATTGTTTGAGGTAAGTAAAATCATGAGAAAATTAGTTAGAATTCATTTATAAAACTTGATTTATCTTAAATTTAAATTATTCTATCGTGCTATTTATTGATACCATTTATTGCTCATCCACTCCCTCTTGTGTATATGTGTTTGTCGACGGGATCGGGCATGACACGATTCACTCCCTAAGGCTAGATACCCGCGCTGTTAGAGTAGTTGCCCATGTTGGTGCTACACAGTGACTATTTCCCGTGAGACTAGCTAGGTTGAGAGATGATTGACAAAGACCTAAGTCTCTATCAAGGGCTTCTTCTATCGAGATGATTGGATAGGGTTCTACCGTTTGTGGGTTCCTCTCATTCGACCGTTAGAGGTTTGGCAAGATGATCATTATGGGTTTCTCTCGATTTAGCTAAGTTTATTCATTGATGTCGACCACGACTTTTGGTACCGTGAAGGCCCGTTTCCCCAAACAGGGTACTACCTGGTCTAATCCCGTCATTAAGCCCTAATCCATGCCACATAGGACTTAACAACATATTAGTAAGCCTTTTTGTCTCTTTCTAGTCGTTATATGTGTTAATGATAAAATATTATTCATTACTCATTATTTGTGATTTTTAGAGTTAATAAAAACTTTTTACAGTCTATAAGTTGTTCAGCTGAAGACTAAATAAAATTTGCAAAAGCATTATAAAATCACGTACTATGGAAACAAGGTAAATAGACGATCACACGACACAAAATAGAGTAATACATAAATCAGTCGGGGAGTCTAGTCACTAAGCCCAATATACAACCAAAAAACTATATAAAAGTCATAAGTAATAAATACACAAAATGATCACCTATAAAGTAGCAAAATTCACTCGCCGAGGGCTCATAGTTAGTCGTCGATCTTCTCCTTCCCTTTTCTGCTACTCGAAGTATCTACACCCGCTATCATAAAAAGGACTGTGAGTACAGTAACGTCGAAAGTAAATCTTGAAGACTATTCATCCGCATTTCCAATATAAAGAACGGTAACCGAAAGCATACAATAGCTATAAAGAAAGAAAAGCTGCAAGAAAGGTATGCAAACAGTTACCAAGCTACTACAAAGGACAACAAATTGAGAAGTCATGCAAATCTAGGTTAGCCAACATCCTCGAGTCTCGTACATTGTGTGTCGCGCTAATAACATCAGCTGTGTGGAGTGCCGACATCCCTAAGGAATTTAATCCCATAAGTCGTGCTCCTCATTAGATAGAAATATATCAATTGTGTTGAGTGTTAACATCACCAAGGAATCTAACCCCGTGAGCCGCACTTTTCATATAATATGGAACCTAGACTAGTGTATTATTTAAACCTTATTGACAACAAGTTGAAGATATAGATTACATATACACAAGTATCTCACAACAAGCATATTGACATCGAGGTGTACAAACTCTAGTAAGGAGTGAACATATCATAGCACACTATTGTGTAAAGGGAATGCAATAGTTTAGAGTCAACAACAATAAGGGAATCCAATGAAGAACAAGACCAAAACAAAGAATGCCATTCATCAAGCCATAATATGATTAAATGAATCCAATAAACTTAAATAGAGAACACATAAATCATGGCATTTGAACTAAGAAATGAAGAGAATTTCCTTAACAGGTTTACTTACAAATCACACAAACTCCTAAGCTAATCCGACCTCCCGATACCCTGCAACTTGCCAATGACTTCTTGAGACTCTCCTCTAAGCTCCTAAGTTAGTTAAAGTGTTTTAGAACTTGTATAAATTATTAAGGGTGGTTTGAAGTTGATTAAAAAGCCGAGGATTTTCTATAGAAGTTTTATTATTTTTTGGAGTCTGGCGCTCTAGTGGCGCAATGTGTACAATGTCACGACGCCATCACAACACCAAATTTTTTATCGAGGCAGGGGGCATGACACTGTAGTGGCGTTGTATGTGTAAATGTACAATTTCACCGCGATGTCGTGTGCTCAGATGCATGGCTTCATGATGATGTCGGGCTTCTGCCCTTTTTAGTTAACCTGACTTCGCGCCTGGCGCTGTCCGTGCAAAGCAATGGCATGAAGCTCGAGCTACGCCTCTGTTTGTCTTATTTCACATCGTGGCTCAACTCCATCGCCTCGGATGCTCGCTTCCATTCACCAAACACACACTTCTCAAACACAACAACATCTTACACTCCAACAATCCCATCAAATTATAAGGCTTAAGACATGCATTAGACCAAAAACTAGAGTTTTTGTTCAAAAACATGGATGAATTTCAAAATCCTATAATTTTTTTATTTCAAAACCAAATTGAAAACTTCTTAATATCTAGAATAGTGGTTTTTTGCGAGGACTCTAAATCTACAAACTGATTTTTAAAACAAAGTCATTTGATTTTTAAAAATACCCAAAAATCAGAACTAATTTCAAACTAGAAAGAGAGGGATGTATACCTAAAGGTTGGACTTCGGTCTTCAGACTTGAAATCTCACCAAAATAGCCTCAAGATCTCATTTGATTCATTTCAGTCCAACATATCAACAAGTTTTTTATGTTTTCTTCCCATTTTCCTTAAAACCTGATGTTTTGATTGCATGAAATGAGAGAAAATTACTTATATATAATTTGTTTTGAAAGGATTTCCATCTAGAAGTCTTATTTGGACAACCAACATCCACTTACTCCTCACTAACTCTTATTTGATCTCCTAAGATTCCATTGAGATTCGAATATTGAGCCAAATCTATGACTCAATAATTTTCCCATCCAATTATCGAAATTTGAAATCAATTGGTTCAATTAATTTAACTTAAGCACTTTTATACATATGGTTAGTGTAATTAGTCCCATAATCAACTCATTTGTGGTCCCACTAACTTTGACTACGCAACATCTAGTGCTCCAACCTCTGCACGCATCCCGAGGTATATGCATCTGTGTATTACTTCAACCATAGGCTAAGTAATTAAGTTACTTGACACGTGTCAAGCGTGCACAATAGTTTTTCGTATTTTTCTATTATTTGTAGTAGTCGTAAATGAGATATTGTCTCCACTTCGATTTTGCAAACTTCAAAGGAAAGTATTTTTTATTTGTTTTTCTTAATTTAGTTAATCTAATTAAATGTGAATTAAAACACTAAACAACTAAAAATGTTAAGTACTAACTTAATTAACCAAATTAACTAGACTAATTCAAACAATTCAAATGCAAACTAAATCAAACAATACTCAACTTCAATTTAATACAAATATCTAAACAATCATCTAAACAAACCCCCATTAAACAATATAATATACTTAGATTGCATTCAAACACTATAACATAATATCACTTCATAACATAGTTATACTCCTAACACACGAAATCCTGGAATCATAAAATCCTAATTTATAATAGGTTGATAGCCTTTTGCAAGCCACCGATCTTCCTATATTGAATGGATCCATATTCTTATCATTATAGATCTACCTATTGGATAAAACAGAGTAACATAGAAATATGATAGCATTAACATTCAATGAAGATCATGCCTAATCTAAATCAATTATAATTAGAATATTCTAATTAATAAATAACATAGAACACAATCACCAAGAACATCAACTCGGGAAAATACCCTATATATTAATCCTAGTTACTACTTCTATAATTGTTGTTAATAATCATAGACGTAGATTCTGAATCATAATACCACAAATACACATTTGCAACTATGCGTGCAATATCAATCTTCATTAGTTGTAATATGCAAAAACTAATTATTAAATCTGTGATTGACGTGTATGAATAGATTTAAAGCATTAAGTTCATGATTCCTTAATTATAACTATATAACAATACATAATATACTACAATGCTAGGGTTTGTTTACATTATCAAACTACTAACTCATGCTAGAAATAAATAATGAAATAATATAATTAAAAGACATAATTAAATAAATAAATACCTCTTAAATAAATCTTAGCTCCAATGTAGCTTCACACCTAAACTCAATAATAACTAAACAACGGCTCCCATATATTTGTTAAAAGAAAAGTAGGCTTTTAATTTCAAAGCCCTAAACTTCTATTTATAGTTTCCTAATGTATACATATCATAGATAAACGTAAACCCTTCATATTAATCTAAAAAATCGTAATTGACCTTAACGATTTTTCAGCGATTCTATATTATAAACAGATCACTGAGTCAATCACTGAGTTTTAGCTCTCTGTACTCCACCGATTCAGCTGGCGATTTCTAGTATATTTTTAATTTCGCTGAGGATTCGCTCCAACTTCTCTGCTACCGATTTAGGTGGCAATTCCTAATGTAAATTTAAATTGCTAGCTAATCGTTGGAATTTTTTCACAGTTGATTGTTTTTCTTTTCTTCATTTTTTTCCATTTATTTATTTTTCTAATTAAATCTTTAAATCATAAAAACAAGAGAATACCAAGTGTAATATCATTATTTCTATCTAAAATCATCCTTGCATTATTAAATATGTCTGATTATTGACTTGTAATTACTTGACTGTATTAATATTTAATGTCAAATTAGAGACTAACCATATCACTCTCTACTCGGTCCCACACTCGCACGCATCTCGTGGCGTGTCCCTGCTCACGTGCCAAATGACGATAAACAGACTAAGTAAAAATTTAAGTTTAGGGTACACTCATACATCGCACTAGGGATCCATTACATAAAATGATAGATTACTTAATTTTTGTGCCAAGTGTTAGAACGTGTACCAATTTTTGGGCCACATCATGGATTGGTGACCCTAATTTGAGACTTATTTACTATTAGTAAATTTTGGGTCGCTACAATCTTCCGAACTAAGAGAAATTTCTTCCTAGAAAGTAATTTTAACTTAATCGTTATTTTCTTCCAATTTTAGAAAATCTCCATTCTAATCATAACTACCCCAGCCAAAATTTTCAAATGATACTAGCCCCAAAGCACGTCTTTCTCAAGTACCAAATGTAGGTCCATCGACATCATCACCCTAAACGACACTTTGGTCATAGTAATCCAGAGAAATCTTGCTAGGTGTAAATTTCTAGGGAGTTTTGAGTGTGCTTATCATGTAACAATATTCTCATCATCCCATTATTAATTTCAATTCATGTAACATGGAGTATGTCAAGTTGCTCTCGACCATCAAATCATCATCACTCCCGCATATCAACTCATGTAAGCCATTGTTATTTTTAAGTCTGACATTACGGGCATAATGAGGAAATAATTAGAAGTTTACCTTCGATATGTTTGCTCGACGCTTTTAGGTCCAACTCTGCCACTATTGCAATTACATGGGCTTTCTCTAGCCTGTGGCCGTATTGCAGCATGCTGATAGCTCGTGGGTTGCGAACATCCTCTGACCATACATCTAGTCTGTTCATATCTATAACAGGTCTGTTATCCACTCGATGATGTGGGGGCTATTAGACTGTGTGTCGACCTCTTTCTCGATGATGGTATGCATTGATCTTTGTTTTCTCTCTGTCCCTATAGATTCATGCTACTATATCTGACTCTACTTTCAGTACCTTGCTGAAGAAAATCTATGAGTTGTGGAGACTAACGAACGATGTGTCTAACCTGAAGACATATGTAACATGTCAACCATCCCCTTTACACTGTAAATATGGTATTAGTTTGCCCCTGCCTTAGCGCATCTTGGCCTTAGTCGCCTGATGTCTGCTGAGTCTATGAACGCGATAATGTAGGTCTTGCCAGAGGAGGCATGGAAAGTTTACTCACTGACTATGGACTGCAACATATAATGTGTCCCTCCTAACCACATCTGAAGCATGTGGTATTACTCATCTACTATGTGAACTCAGTCGGTCTGAGAGCCAGTCATTGCCTCTGTCTTGATGCACACTGGTCTCTGTTTCCCTGAGCTTGCTGAGACTAATGCATTTGGTTGCACTATCAGAGGTGGTCGATTGGAAAGGTCGAAAACGAAGATAGGTGGAGGCATAAATGGAAGTCTACTCATTGCTACGGGTGCTAGTGAAGAAGTGTGTACGTAAAGCACTGCTGTGGTGAATAGTATCATAAGTCCAGGTTCCCTGGATCCTTCATTCAATCTCTTCAGTCCATTGCATCTCTTTTTCTTCCTATTGTTCTCTATTGGAGCTGGTGAAGCTAAGTGTGCTTGCATCATCATGGGGAGCTCGGTCCACTGCTGTCCTTGAGCAATGATTACTTCAGTCCATTTCCGCATATCATCAGTAGTAATAAAGTGCACCTTAGGTGCCGGTAGTACTGCAGTCAAAGTAGTAGCATTGGTGGCAAAATGTTTAAGTATGAAAATGTATGTCGTCATCAAAGACATGAAGTTATCAAGCTGCTGAAGCTGTGCCACAACTCTATATGATAGCCTACAAAAATCCTCAGATGATACTGTGTGCTAACTACTGCTGGCGCTACCATTGCTGCCATCGTGCTAATCTACAATCGTGTTCTACAAGTTAATAGCAATCACGACATCAACTACTACATAAATATCGCATATATATACATACAACACATAGCATATACACATAGCAATCCTTAAATCATATTAGCTCACTTCCCAACTAATAGTTCCTAGATAAGGATCGTCTGGTTTCCACATCTAAGGTTTATGTTTTTTCATATCTTGTTTTGTACTTATCGAGAACATAAATCCTAATATCAGCTGTGATGTTATTACCACACTATAGAATAAACTATACTCCATTGCGTATGCTATACATAACCTAGGCACTAATACCAACTGTAACGTTAGTATCATAATTTCAGATAACTTTAAAATATGTTTCCAAGGTTCTAATACCTATGCTCTGATACCAATAGTGACGGCCCATTTCCCAAAATAAGGTAGCATCAAGCCTAATCCCGACTTTAAGCCCTAATCTACACAATCTAGGACTTAACAGCGTATTAGTCAGCCTTTTTGTCTCATTCACCTCGTTATACGTGTTAAAGATAAGTATTATTCATTATTCGTTAGTTGTGATTTTCATATTTAACTAATTTTTTTACAGTATATTAGTTATTCAGTGAAATACATAATAAAATTTGGAAAAGCATTATAAACACACCTACTATGGAAACTAGGTAAGTAAATGATCACATGATACCAAAGAGAGTAATACATGCTTTAGTTGGAGAGTCTAGTATCTCAGCCTAATATACATCCCAAAATTATATAAATGATGTAAGTAATAAATACATTAAATGATCCCCTACAAAAGTAGCAAAAACCACTCGCCGAGGGCTGAGAGGAAGTCATCGATCTTCTCCTTCCCCGGTCTACTACACAAAGTATCTAGACACACCGTCATTAAAAGGATGATAAGTAAGTAAAGTAGAAAGTAAATCCTGCAGACTATTTATCCACATTTCCAATATATACAAAGAATGGTAACTGAAAGCATACCATAGCTATGAAGAAAGAAAAGTTGAAAGAAAGGTATCCAAATAGTTACCAAGCTACTATAAAGGACAACAAATTGAGAAGTCACGTAAATCTAGGTTAGTTGACATCTCCGAGTCCCATATCCTGTGTGCCAAGCTAGTAACATCTGTTGTGTGGAGTACCGACATACCTAGGCAATCTAACCCCATGAGCCGCGCTACTCTTAAAATAGAAATATATCGGCTGTGTTGAGTGCCGACATCCCTAAGGAATCTAACCCCAAGAGTTGCGCATATCATAAATAGGGATCCTAGGCTGGTGGATTAATCTAAACCTAATTGATAATGACTTGAATTTGTAGATTACATATACAAAAGTATCTCACAATAAGCATATTGACATCGAAGTGTACAAACACCCATAAAGAATAAAAATATCGTAGCATGGTATTGTGTAAAGGAAATGCAACAGTTTAAAGTTAACAATAATAAGGGAATCCAAAAAATAACAAGATCAAAACAAGGAATGTCGTTCATCAAACCATAACATGATTAAATGAATTTGATAATCTTAAATAGAGAACATACAACTCATGACATTTGGAATGAGAAAAAAAACTAAAATAGTCCAAGTGATTGTGTATCAATACTCAAATGGAAAGAAATTTAGAGAATTGCCTTAACATGTTACACAAAGGCTTAAGCTAATCCGACCTCCTAACACCCTATAACTTGCCAATGACTGCATGAGTCTCTCCTCTAAGTTCCTAAGGTTAGTTAAAGTGTTTTAGAACTTGTATAAATTATTATGGGTAGTTTGACGTGGATTAGGAAAGCCTAAAAGTTTATATAAATATTTTATTATTTTTTAAAATCTAGCGTTATGGTGGTGTCGTCTATATAATGTCACGACGCCACATTTTTTATTGGGGCAGGGGCACGACGCTCTGGTGGCGCTGTGTGTGCAAATGCACGGCATCACCATGATGCCATATGCTTAGATGCATGGTGCCGTGATGGTGCCATGCTTCGGCCCCTTTCTGTTAGCTTGACGTCGTGCATGCAAAGCCATGGCGCCGCCTCGGTGTTAAGCTCGGGTTGCAACTCTATTACATGCCTTGGTTTAACTCCATCGCCTTGGACCCTTGCTCCCCTTCCCCAAGGATCCAATACACACTCCTCAAACACAACAACAGATTACAGTTTAATAATCCAGTCAAATTACAATGTTTAAGACAAGCATTTGACCAAAAATAGAATTTTCGTTTAAAAACATGGTTGAATTTCAAAATCCTATAACTTTTAGATTTCAAAACCAAATTGAGAACTTCTTAATAGCAGGATTGCTGGTTTTTTATGAGGAATCCAAATCTAAAAACAAATTTTTAAAACAAAGTCATTTTATGTCTGAAAATACTCAAAAATTAGAACTCATTTCAAACTAGAAAAAGTGGGATGCATACCTAGGGGTTGAACTTGGGTCTTCAGTTTTGAGATCTCACCACATTAGCCTCAAGCTATTCATTGACTCATTTCACTCCAATAGATCAACAAGTTGTTTATGTTTTCTCCCAACTTTCCTTTAAACTGATGTGTTTGGTTGCATGAAATGCCAAAGCATTACTTATATGTAGGTCCTTATGAAAAGATCTTAACCATTCATGAATTTCTTTAGGTGTATCTCTAAGTACATCTAGGAGTCTTATTTGGACAACCAACATCCACTTACTCCCCCATTAACACTTATTTGATTTCCTAAGATTTCATTGAGATGCGAATCTCAAGGCAAATTTATGACTCATTAATTTTTCCATTCAAATATAGGCATTAGAAATCAATTGATTCAATTAGTTTAATTTAAGCACTTTTATACATATGGTTAGTGTAATTAGTCAAATAATCAACACATTTGTGGTACGATAATCTTCGACTACCCAACATCCAATGCCTCGACCTCTGCACGCATCTCGAGACATATGCATGTGTGTGTAATATTTTTATTTAAACTTTAAGCTATGTAATTGATTTGAGCTTAACCATAGGCTTAGTTAAGGAGTTACTTGACCACATTAATATTTATTGTCAAATTATAGAATAACCATATCACTCTCCACTCGATACCATGCTTGCACGCATCTCGAGGTGTGTCCCCCTCGATGGATGAATGATAAATAAATAGACTAAGTAAAAATTTCTGGTATAGGGTAAAGACATACATCGCAGTAGGCATCCATCACACAAAAATAATATATTACTCAATTTTTGCGCTAAGTGTTAGTCCACGTACTCGGTCTTGGACCACGTCATTAGTCGGTGACCCTAATTTGAGACTAATTTACTAATAGTAAATTTTGGGCCGTTACTGTCACGCTGCACTTTTTTCCACTTTCGACTTCTTTGTGACTTATTTTCATGCATTCATCCTATTTTCTGCTCTTTGTTTAAATTGTGTGAATTGTAGGCATTTTTTTTAATTTCGTTAATACTAGCTAAATATCAGAGGGATTTACTCACTGGAATTTTTCATTCCTTTTGATTACAAATTGCCTGTCGTATGACGAGCCGGAGCAATGACGTTTTAGGTGATACATATATACGACTATCAGTTTTGGCGTAGTTATTTGTATATATTTAATTATTGCTATTATGAGATTTTATCAGGAGTTGTATACCCGATACATGTATATGACCATCTTTGTATTTTTGTCAATTTGTAATATACACGGTATCTTCTGTCTGGTTTCCAAACTGTAGGGTTGTTTTTAAATGAAAACTTTTGATTCTTACAATATTTGCATGCTTTGAAGACATCTGCTTATATACTAAACTTATAATGATTAATAAGTTGTGAATAACTTTACTTAGTTAACTTATCATAAATATTCAGAAATACATGATAAATATTAAATTAATGCAAATAAGGTACAAATGAAGGTTTGGGTTGTGAGCCATCAAGGACAAGTGCGGTGAAGTGGCATGCTTAGTGACATGTCTGACGAGATGGGGGTACCCAATTTGCCTAGAAGTTTGGGGCTATTACAGTTGGTATCCGAGATTAGGTTCAAGCGAACCTAGGGGAAAAGATTAAAAGAATGAATAAAACTTAACAAAGCAAACTTAGATGTGGAAACCCGAAGATCCTGACTTTGAACTTTAGTTAGGAAGCGAACGTGAGGCTGGTAGTACTAGGGCTTATACATTATATATTTTGATTTGTAATAGTATATACTTGTATACGAGGTTGATACGGATACATATTCGCTATTATAGATATGACATAGATGGAAACCCGACTCCACTTATAGAGGATGGGGGACAGATGAGTGGTATCGCACCTATTGTGACTGATCACAATGTACTCGATCGGATCGAGGCACACGGCCAACTATTTGAGAAGATGATGGCTTTACTCCGTGCGCAGACAGCGGTTATCGTGATGCTTATCGCCGCCGTTAAACCAAGCATCACTAAGACAACAGTTGTCTGATTTTCTAGGGCACACTACTGACTGCAGTTATGGCATAAACAATCATGTCGGCTACAGTTTTAGGACCCGTACTGAGGTTACCACAGCGACATTTACGCCAGCAGCGACATTGATATAGATCCCGTAGGAGATAACATTCAAGATCTCCTTATCAGCTGATGCGAATCTGATAAAGGAGTTTGTGAGACTCTAGCAGGGAAACGTTGCTGGAGAGGGAGACCAAAAGGCAGTTATGAGATGATTTCTCGCACACGAGATGCTCCATAAGCTTATGAGGATTCACGACAACATTCAGGCCATGATATCTAGTTATATGCTTCAAGGAGAGGCCATTGTTTGGTGGACCACCCATAGAAAGACTTACGAAAAACCAACTATCTGGGCCAATTTCAGACATATCTTCTATGACCAGTGCATACTGAGGGAGCTACAAATTAGGTTTTGGGGTTCATACATAGCGAAAAATTGAAAACAATTTTGAAAAACCCCAACATGATCAAAAATAAGTTCCATTAAAGTAGATTTACAAAAAAAAACCATAACTTAATCTGTGATTTCCTTCTCTGATTGTTCGATCGACAAGACGTTCAAACTTGTGTGTCCTCTATCAAAAATTTACACACGATTGGTGACCACAATTAGAAGTGCTAGCCCCAAGAATGATAGATAACATTTTTCTTTCTATCCAAAAATCAAGAGAACTTGAAAATAGCAAAAAAAGAAATATTAATTCATTTTAGGGTATCAGCCTCCTTTTTATATATGTAGATAAGTCGTCACTTAAAATCTTATTCATAATACAACTAGTATATTTAAGCAGTTTAAGAAATGTACACATACACCTTCATTAATAAGTTATCTATAATAAATCATAAGGGCTTTTATGTCATGTATTTTATCCTATAAATTTTTTTATTCTGGCCCAATTAAAATTGTGCAAAGCCATTCTTTGTGTGCGACCCAATAGTTTCATGCGACATTGGTCGTGAACTAAAAACCATTTTGGGTACACAAGTCATAAGCGGTCTCTAGCAAGACATTATGACTACCTAAGTAGCTCGAATATCAAAATTGATACAACCTAATGAATAATATATTTCATATCATTTTTTCGTGCAATATAATTTGATTAAACATAAGGTATGAAAAGTCACGCATATTGTTTAATTGTACTAGTCTCGATCTTTAGGTAGACTGAAAACATCCAAGTGACATTGATCATATAAATTTACTTGGACTTAGCCATTTAACAGTCTAACATATCAAGGGCTCCACTCATATTTCTCTCTATATGAGAGGGACAAATTGTATCTTTATTACACACCTTCACATATTACGCACATGGTAAAATATCGCAATCTTTTTGGTCTGATTAAAGACAATGTTTGATTAAATCAAATTATCTTGTTTCTAATATTGAAGTCTATGGTAATCTCATATCAAAGGACTAAATGATATAGCTATCATGAGTAACCCCTATAACTTAATCCATGTGGTGTTCTCATAACAGGTCGGTCCAGTACCTTGTTTCCTAACAAGGACTCATGATCTCGATTTGTATCTCTATACGCACGATCATTAACAGGACCATCAATTAAGATTCACACTAGTCCTAATACATCATAGTTCCCAATATAATGACCGACTAGGGACATTTCAGATATTTCAACAAATACCCATGGATCTTATTATTTGGTAAATTTGCATTTGTGTAACCATTTACAATAAGCTCGTCGTCGAAACTTCCATAGACCAAAAATAGTCCTTCTCAATTACTCAAGAATGTTCTTTACTGTTATCAAGTGACTCTCATCGAGATCAGATTGAAATCTGATTGTTGCGCTTAAAGAATATGATATATTGTGTTAGGTGCATAACATGTTGTACATGATATATCCAATAGTTGAGACTTATGTGGTGATGCCATGTCATAGAATTTAGGAATAAACTCATATTTAGGATAATTAAATAATTAAATATGATTTTATGTGTCAATATGCCTATTTATGTGTTACTTATTAATATTAGATTAATTACTTATGGACAAGTAAAAGTAAATTGGTAAAGATCCAAGTTGGATGGACGTAATTAAGGACGTAAGATGATCCTAGTACTAATAAGCATCATATAAGATTAAGGGTTAAGAGTTGGTCACTTAAGCCCTAGGTCTTGAAAGACATAAATAAAAATTACTACCTATTTGTAATTTATTTCAACACACACAACGTGGTTGCTAGAGTTGGAGTGCTATAGAACTAAAATCATCTCCATAAGTTGGAAATTACTAAAACAAGGGAAATCTCACAACCCAATTTCTTAATCTTGAATGAAAATCGTTGATTATGAGGGTGTAATATTGGATTTGGGTCTACCCTATGTTTTCAAAGAGGTTTTACAAGGGTTTCACACTTCAAGTTGTGTTCTTCATGTTTCCAATGATTATATGTATGGATTTGGAGTTTAAATTGATGTTTTAACTTAAATTGTTGATGAACACATGAATTCTGGTGGGATGTTGATTGAAATCAAAAGTTGTAGTGTTTTGTAATCATGGTTTCGATGTTTGAATTGTATTTTTGGATTTGGAAATGTTTTGCAACAAAATTTTGGATTCTTAGTGTGTTTTTGTACAAATTCATTTGAAATGGTAATTGATTGATATGGGTTAATGAAACCTTGATTTTTGACTATTTTTGGTGTATTGGAAGTCCCAAGGGGTCGAGAATATGTCAAAATTTTGGAAAAAATGCACGATGTGGAAGAGAAGAAGAAATTAATAAAACCAACTTTGGAGGTCTGGTGCAGTGGCGGCACCGTGGCTAACTTAAGACAACGTCGGCACACAAAGGGGACGACGCCGAAAGTCCAGGAGGTCGAAATCAAATAACGAAGCGCTGGCGCAGTGGCGGCACTATGACTTAACACACACAGTGTTTGGGCATTAATGACAACACCAACTTCGTAGAAATTAGAAAGTTAAGCACTAATTCAAATTAAATTGTGATTCAGGGTTCCTAATTATTATTTGAGAGTATAAATAGGTATTAGGACGTGCTAATAGAGGATTCCCAATCACATAGAAGGAGATTATCCTCCATTAGTGTGATTTAGCATTGAGTTTTAGTATTAAGGGGTTTTTGTTGGAAAAATGTTGAAGAATCAACGTTTGCAATCAATATTTGGTTTCAATGATTAATTCGTAATCTATTTATCTTAAGGATTAATTGATCTTATGGTATGAACACTATGCTTTGAAATAGGAAGAAAAGGTGATAATAACAAGTGCAATAGTTAGACTTTGTATTGATTTTGGGGGTAATGCTTTAGACATCTTAATCACGAATGTAATGAACTTAGGCTTTAGGAGCTATCATGGCCATTGAAGCTTCTAATCCGGACATGAACGTTACAACCGTAAAATATGAAACATCGAGTATGTTGATTAGAGAGGCGCATATAGAAAACTTAGTAGGTTATGAATCCAATGATTTGAGACTTAAAGAAATGTGGAACTTAAGTTATTCACACCGATAGGTGGAGTTCTAGTTTGCACATTAGAATCTTCTCTATCACGACAATGGGTTGAAATGGATTTAAAGGAAATCTGTCTATTCTAATTAGGCGTTGCACGAAACATATTGAGATGTACACGTCAATATAAAGCATAACATTAAATTAGCTTGGTGAAGTTGTGAATTAAGATAACCTTAATATAAGAGTTCAACAAAGTTTAAAGTGATTTGTTGGAATAGTTTAGTTTAGATATAAAATCAATTAAAAGTGAATCCCTTAGCAATAGTTAAAGTTGAGTATGTGATATACAAATAGCACAAAAACCTTTCCTTGAGGATGATATCTGTGACCAACGTAAGTTGATTGCACTATTACTACAAGCTTGCAGTTATACTTGTAGCACGCATCAAGTTTTTGGCGACATTATTGGGGAAAGGTTGCCATTAGTATTACTTAGTTAGTTTGAATAGGTGCCAAGTTTTATTTTTAGTACTTTAGTTTTCATTTCATAACAAAAATAAAAAATAGACTTAAGTTTCAGTTTGACTTTTTACACTTGATCTTCTTATGTTTTCTTTTTTGGATTACTTAGTGCATGCATAGCAAGGGATAGAAGGACCTAGTGCTTTACAATCTAGATATTGAGAGAACAACCTAAGGAAATAAAAAGAAAGGAGTCAAGATTGCTTAGGAGCAAGCTAGAAACCAATAACAGGGAATAACCAACCTGTAGGTGATTTGATAGTGCTGGAGAAAGTGCAAGGACAAAGATGCCTTCGTGAAAACTTTAAGCTAGAAGTTCTGGAGACTTAAAACGGAGTGATAAGGCTTCCAGCCAACAACACCGAGTTCGAACTGGGAGCATTCATTTCTGATAAACATGGTGCAAGATAGTCTATTCAAAAGGCTATCCAATAAAGATCCAGTTGCACATGTTGAGAAACTCTAGGAGATGTGCAACATCGTGCACATCACTGAAGTTTCGAAAGAGGTGATCAGGATGCGAATTTCCCATTCTTACCAGGTGGAAAAGCCAAGTCCTAGTTCCAAAGGCTAAATGCAGGGAGTATGACTTCATAGGTGGTAATCAACAAAAGATTTCTCGATAAGTTCTTTCCCCCAATGAAGGTTAATGAAAGGAAACTTAAGATTAATTAGTTCAAGTAAGAATTCATCGAGTCTTTTGGCGAGGCTTGGGAAAGATTCAAAGATATCTTGAGGAGATGTCCGGGACACGAATATGTGAGATGGGTACAACTCCAAATTTTCTACTATGGGATGAAACACATCACGAGAATGCTAGTAGATGATGCATCAGTTGGCTCTGTACTTACAAAAGATGAGGATGGAGAATTGGATCTCCTTGATCTTATGTCTTAAAATTCTACTACCGGTACTCATTTTGCTATCAAGAAATCAACAGGCGTTTACAAAATTGACTTAAAGGCTGCTATTATTGCAAAAAAATATCAAATCGGAGCAGTGAGATGGCGAAACTTCAGTTGGGACAATAAAGTTCACAAGTAGTTAAAAACCCATAAATCACTAAGGCATGATAGTTAGCCAGATGGACCTACAATAGGGAATGAAACATGAAGACATCAACTTCATGAACAACGAAGGCTATGATAACATGTTTTGGCTGAGGGCAGTGGCTCCTCAATTATTTTATTAAGGGTTTAGCAACAACAACAACCCAAAATTTTCTTATGAAAATCCTGATAATGCACTAAAGTTACATGAAGGCTTCGAACAACAAGAACAACAGGGGAAGCTCGACAGAGCAAAGGGATGACTTCACTGAACTCAATTGAAAAGTATTTGCAACCCATGGAAGTGAGAGATAGGGAGTGCCATAAGAAGCACGAGAAAGCTTTGGAAGGAATAAGGCAAGCCATGAGAAGGATGGATAATGAGCAATCACAATCCATCAAAAATCTAGAGAGGCAAATTGGTCAACTTGCGATAGCCTTGTATTCGAGGAAAGAAGGACAATTTCCTAGGAACGTTATCACTAATACCAAGAAGAACATAAGTGCCATTCACATGATGAGTACTATGGAAACATAGGAGCCAAGAAAAGACCAAGTAATGTAAAAGCATGAAGAGATACATGAGCACATAACAAATGTAAAGCAAGATGAGCTCGATGGGTTCAAAAAGCAAAGAATCAATGCCTTAAAGAAAAAGAAAGGGAATCAACATAGGAAAGCCAAGAAAAAAGATGAAAGACCTGCCAAAGAAGACCCACAATATAATGACATCAAGTTGGTTTCGAAGAAAATGAACCAAAGTTCCAATTCATCCTGCGACTTCAACCGATCAAAAAGGAGAGATCTTGGAGAGATATGGGTACCAATAAACATTGAAAGGCATTGGTTTAGAAATGTTTTATGTGATATGGGAGTCTCGATCAATGTCATGCCATTGATGGACATGATTCATGTTAACTTGAATATCAATTGTCCGGATACCAGAAATTTGCATGTAGCAGAAAACAATTTGATACCTATTATAGGAAGATTTTTTAATGTGCATGTGACAGTAGGTAGATTCACATTCATTGCAGATTTTGAGGTCATGAACCACAACATGGATGATGATGCATCTATCATACTGGGCGGCTATTCTTGAACACGGCTAAAACAAGTTTGGACGTGATAGAAAGGAATGTCATGATAGTATCGATGAGAGCAATGATGCTGAGAAGGTTTTGTTTATCAATGGTGAAAAGTACATCTAAACGGGGATGATATCATAATCTCCAATTTGCAAGTGGAGCTTCTCAATTTAAACTCAGGCTAAACGATCTAAATATGCACTGGGCTAATGATGTTAAATTAAGCACTACTGGGAGGCAGCCTAAGGGTTTTAAAATTTCAAGTTTTTTAATTTTAATTAATAGCTAGTTATTTAGTTTAAGAATTACAATTCACGAGTTTTAGTTCTAACTTTCAAAAAATTTGTGTCTAAAATGCAGAAAAGACCATTTGCTGGGTGATGATTCATCGGAATGGAAATGTCTTGGGAACTCATTAAAAGAGCGAAAATGAGCTAAGGAGTTTAAAGCAGTGAAGCTAAGGCACAAGGGCAAATTAAAAAGTAAATTATTCGGTTAAGAAACCTTGTGTGAGTTGTACACAAAGTCAGAGGAGCACCAAAGAGAATTAAAGAAAATCATATGCGAAGGTGTTTGTAAATGAGCTGACGCCATGGGTATTACCCACAGTGCCTTAGGTACAAGCCACAACGCCGAGGTGGCAGTAGGCTAAATAATTAAAATCGTCCCACTACGGTGAAGCTAAGGTGCATGGGCAAATCAAAAGGTAAAATTTATTAATTTTTATATTTTATTAGATTTTATGCAGTTAAGACACCTTGTGTGAATTGTACACAAGGTTGGAGGAGCGTCGAATGAGAATTAGAGAAAATCATATGCGAAGATGTGTGTAGATGAGCCGACGTCGTGGGAATTACCCATGGTGTCGTGGGTACAAGCAACAACTCCGAGGTGGCAGCAGGCTAAATAATTAAAATTACCCCATTGCGTCAATGATGCAGTGGCGGCGCTGTAAGCATGACGCCAAGGTCGAAACACTGGTATTAATCCCCTTTTCGCTTTCATTCTACACATTTGCACAAAAACCCCAACACAACTACAAAGCATACACCCCTATAGAGCCAAAGTTTGATCATTTTCAAGTGAGATTAGAAAGTTCCTAATGATATAGAGTGAAGATACAAACGTATTATGGATTTATACAAGTGGAAGTGCTAGGGCTTAGATTTTTGGAATTTGATTCCAATGAGAGCTAGAGTTCTAGTTTGTGAGAAAAGTTAGAGGGCTTGGATTAGAAAACACTTGGAGAAGTGATCTACACCGAAAAATAATGCGGCATTGTTGTACATTTACAATTTCATCCTGTTATACGTTGAATTTTGAAAATCTTGATGATATTGTTTGAAATTGTGGATTTAAGGTTGTAGATAGGTTTTGCAAGATTGTGTAATTCGAGCATTAATATTACCAATGGAGACTTAGTTGATATCTTTGCAATATTTGGCATATGCATGATTCATGTTATATTAATTTTAATTTTTTAGGTGATTTGAAGACCGAGCAGCATTGTATTTTTGTTAGTTGCTTGAAATTTGAAAGAAATGGCAAGAACAAGGAAACAAGTTAGCCAAACAAGAGCAAATGGCTATGAGGCATCTACCTATACGAACCCCAATGATGAAGAGCCTAGAACTTTTAAATCTAAATATTTCATTTATAAAGAGGCTAAGGAGCGATACGAGAAAATCTTGCGTAGGGAGTTCATTTGCGAAAGAGGAATAAATTTGCTAGCCAAATACGATAAAAAAAAGTGAACAATTTCATTAGGCACCAAATTGGGAGCACCTCACTGAAGACTATAGGGAGAATAAAGTTAAAAAAGTGAGTGGGATGGTTTTAAATATTATGCCAATTCGAATATCACTGCTAAGGATGAGCTAGTGAAGGTGAGAAGGGTTTTAGATCCGTTCAATAGACGTGAGATCAATAATTTTTATCGGTTGGTAGAATTATGCTCATATGAATCTGCACCGAGTTTTCCCGCTAGATTATATGAGAAGCCATTTAACATATACCTATTTAGAGCCGTAGAAGATGCATTAGTTGTCCCAAGATAATAAGAATGGGTGACGGGAGCTGAGAATTTGCCGAAACACATTAAGAAGGGGAATATTAGAAACGTTTATAAAATATGGCAACATTTTCTTGATGAATTTCTATACCCCATTTCTCAGTAGGGTGAGATTATCAAGCCGAAAACGACTTATATTTATGAGATTCAAAAGTTTAGGGATATCGACATCGGGGAGATCATACATACTAGTATGAGGGAGTCCATTATGTCAGAATGGGACAAAAAATTATTGTTTCCTGTTTTGTTCACTCAGATGTGCTTAGGGGTTGGGATAATAATGATAGATGATGAAGAATTTGATATACATGCCCCAAAAACCATGGATTCAGCCTTCATGCTCATATTGAAACCATCTACTGGTTACCAAGACTCCGAGGAGGAGAAAGAGAGAGAGAGCCGATGGAGCTACACTTGATGCAGAGTTGTTGGCCAAACGACAAGAGGATTAGTCACCAGAAGAAATAGCAACAGAACTAGCCAAGAATCTAGAAAATGAGGAAAATGAAGAAGAGGAGGAGCAACAATAGCAAGAATTTGTTGAGGGCTATGAGTTTGCAGACCAAAAGATAGGAGAGCAGGAATTAGATGGTCTTTAAGTCTTTCCACCACCTTCTCCACCACAAGCACCTACACCACTTAAGGATTCGACACCATGGCATTAGAGGCTGTAGATAGTAGAGATGAGGAGAGAGTACCAGGAGGATAGGGCGTAATACCAAGCAACCACACTGAGATATGAACAGGATATGGAGAGGAGAAAGCAGCATAGACGGAACGGGCTGCACAATTTCAAGTTGTTCATTGATCATCACAAAGCCATGTTCGATTTTCCAATAGCGCCAGCATACATGTTTTATTCGGATTTAGTGCAGAGCAGGACGGTGGATCATCTATTGACACCATCGCAGGCTGGGGCTGATGATGCAGATGATGATAATGACATGCAATCCTGAAGTTAGTGTTTTAGGATTCCCTTATATCTAAGGAGTTGAGAGTGCTTTTGATACAATTCATACATTTTTCACAGTTTTGGATAGATTGTAATCTATTCATTTATTTCAATTTTAATGTTTAGTTTAGTATAACATGTGTTATTACAATTAGGATAGATTGTAATCTATTCATTTATTTCAAGCTTACTTTTAAACCATGCAGATAAGGTTTGGTTTAAGTTTGGGAGTATCGACACTACACACTATGGGCAGTAGTAAGATAGGTTTAGAAAAAAAAATAAACACTACAGGTTTGATCGTTTAAATATTAATTTGAAGCAGTTAAGGAGGAAAATATGGTAGTGTATAAATTTTTCATATTATTTTCTGTATGAATGTTTAAGTAGTATAGATTAGGTTATAAATAGTAATATGTAAGGAATAAGTAGTTCATTTGCATGTCCATGTCTTAAATTGTGTATGAGTAAATTACAAGTATCATGTTGATATAAAACTTAGGATAATATATTTAAATTTTTGAAGAAAAAAATAATGAAATGTAGCAAATAATGATGTGATTTCATGATTAGAAAAATAGAATTATGGAAGTCCTTGAACTAGAAATAAAAGAAGAAAATTAGAACACTTATTGTGGAAAATGTTAGATCTCTAAGGATTCTATAATAAGTGTGAATCTTACTTGAAAGTAAAAAGCAAATAAAGACTTAGTGCAAAGAGGGGAAGAAATAGGCATTTTATAGTAAAATTTGGAGTTAACTTACTTGATTTAATGAAAGTGAGAAGTGCTAACGAGAGTTTCAGAATAAAGAGAAAAATGAGAGAATTCCACAAGTTCTCCAGCAAATGGAGCAAAGAACATAATAGTTGAAAAAAAAATGAGGAAGAATAAAGTCCATAGGAAAAGGAGTAGGGACTGTTAAAAAAAATAAAAAAGAAGAAGAAAAGAAATGAAAAGAGAATAGAGAAAATAAGGCGAAAGTAAAATAAATCTCTTCAAATAAATGATTTAGCTCGAGTGCGAGTAGCTAGTTAAGTTAAGTTTCCATTCCAACTATGTAAAAGTCCTATAGACTCTTGAAGTACTAAAGTCTACCAAAGATGAGTTTGATATATGCTTATTTGTGAATTCCTAAGCTTAATGAGAAATCATGAGATTGTATACTTGCTACTTGATTGTTGAAACTAAACAAACTTATGAGTAGTGATGGTTTTAGGTAGAGATATAATTTAGTGTTTTGAATGTGAAGTTAGATCGAGCACAATGGAAAAGTTTGATCCATGTAGCCGACCAGTTAATTTGGGACTGAGGCTATGTTGTTGTTGCTGTTGTTGTTGTTGAATGTGAAGTTAGATTTGTTGTTAAAGCTACATTTCCGAAAATATAAATTTTTGCAAATAAAAACTCTTGATTGGTTTTTTGACTTAGGACTTAGCAAATGAAAGGATAGTCCATGACCATTATGAATTGAATGAGCAGTAGTTATTAGGAGACTTAATAGAATAAACCATTGCTCAGGACGCGTAAAACCTTAAGTTTACGGGTATTTGATAAGTGATTATTTATACATTTATATGGTCAATTTAGTAGTATAGTTAGTATAAATTCCCTCAAATGAGTGCTAAATCATGGTATTATTGCATTTTCAGGGAATTAAGGTGTATTGGAAAAAAAATCAAGGAAAAATGAAAAGAAACATAGGAAAAATTGAAAAAATCAGAGTTGGTGTCGTGGGAGCATGTATTGATATTGTAGGAATACAAGGCACGATGTGGGAATGAAAGACATGACATGGGAGAGAAGAAAAAATAAAGAAAACCAACTCTGGAGGTCTAGCGCAGTGGTAACACTGTGGCTAACAAGGAACATCGCTGGGATACAAAGGTGTATGCGCCGAAGCTCCAGGAGCTCAAAATCAAACAATAAAGATGTGGTGCAAAGGCGGCGCCGTGAATTAACGCACACGGCACCGGGGCATTAGTGAAAATGCCAACTTTGCATAAATTAGAAAGTAAAGCTCTAATTTGGGTTAAATTGTAAGTTAAAGTTTCTAATTGTTATTAAGTAGTATAAATTGGTATTAAGACATGGTATATAGAGGAGAGCCAACAATATAGAAGGAGATTAGCCTCTACTAAAGTAATTTAGCATTGAGTTTAAGTATTAATGAGTTTTGGTTGGAGAAACGTTGAAGAATCAAACGTTTGCAATCAATATTTGGTTTCATTGATTAATTCAAGGTAATATTTATATTCATCAGTATTTTCCAATGAATTCAATATCGAATTGTGATGCGTGTGTATGTGTGTTTCAATGATGTGTGAGTAGTCTATTTATCTTATGGATGAATAGATCTTATGATATGAACGCTATGCTTTGAAATAGGAATAAAAAGTGATGATAACAAGTGCAATGGTTAGAATTTTTTTTGATTTTGAGCGTAATGCTTTAGACATCTTAATTACGTGTTTAATGAACTTAGGCTTTAGGAGTTATCATGGCCAATGCAGCTTCTAATTCAGATAGGAACAGTAGAACCATAAATACACAACATCGAGTGATAGTTGTTGATTAGAGAGGCATGGATAGTGAACTTAGTTGGTTATGAATGCAATGATTTGAGACTTAAAACAATGTGAACTTACGTTATTCATATCAATAGGTAGAGTTCTAGTTTGCACATTAGAATCTTCTCCGTCACGATAGTGGGTTGAAGTTGATTTGAAGGAAATATGTCTATTCTAATTAGGCATTGCACAAAACATATTAAGATGTACATGAATACAAAGCATAGTATTAAATTACCTTGGTGAAGTTGTGAACTAAGATATCGTTAATATAAGAATTTAAATAAAGTTTAAAGTGATTTGTTAGAATAGTTTAGTTTAGATATAAAATCAATTAAAAGTGAATCCCATAGCAACAGTTCAAGTTAAGTAGGTGATATACAACTAGTGCAAAAACCTTTCCCTAAGGATGATATCTGTGATCAACGTAAGTTGATTGCACCATTACAACAAGCTAGCCGTTATACTTGCAAGACGCATCAGACGGCGCCGTTGGATAACCCATGCAGTGCCATCACAAACTCAGACATACTTTTTTCCACTGTTTTTGAGACGTTCGTAAAAGTGCGTAACTTCTTCGTTTTAACTTCGTTCTCGACGTTCTTTATACCGTTGGAAAGCATGTGGAAAGCTTAACAACATGGAATTGATAAATAACTTAAGATAAGACTTCAAGTAACTCAAAAACATGTTGCAATTCACAAATAAATTTGACATATAAACTTTCCTAGTTTGTATATAATATAGATACTCGAGGAACGCCACCAAAGACTTCTTGAGGCTAATGATTTGGTTAGAAATACTACGGTACCAGTAAGTGGGGTTTGCCTTATGTTCAATCATGCCATGCTATTAGTTATGCTAGAATTCATGATAGTGAATGGTTGTTATCTTGTTGGAATCAAGTTGAATATATCGTGTTTTTCCGTTTCATCATCTTCTTTAAGTTCTCTATTTATGAATGCATCTGGAATTGATCTGCTTAGAATGAATAATTGTAATGGTATCTCAGACTTGAAAGTTGGCGACCACCAGTCATCTCCCTCCGTTATGCTTGATCACCAATCTATTGAAGCCATATCCTATTGGATACTGTTCAAGCCAATTGGTTATTTAGACACCAATTTGTTGAAGCCACGTCATTTTCTGATATTGTTGAAGCCTATTGTTTGTCACCTCACACACTTTGTATTCATTTACCACTTCGTTGACTCTATGGCCTTTACATGTTATCATTGTTATTTTGTTGACTATCATGTTCGAGCTTTATTTCATTATGTCTTGCATTATATAGTACGGTTGTTTATATTATTCTTTCATGCCCGAAATGATAGTAGGAATTGGTGAATAACCTTGTTCTTGCTAGTTATTAAGCATTAGGTATTACTTCGATGATGGAGGGTACATCAGGCTTCTGCTTTATTGAGCCTGTTGAAATATTGCTCACCCAACTATTTTCCCCCTGTAAGTACCTCAGCTGTTGTTCAAGACAAAAGAAAGGGCAAGGTCGTAGCATAGAGTTCTTTTCTTATTTGCAAGGTTGTTTATTTATATTTTATCTATTTCGAGACATTATGTAATAAATAGGGGATTTTACTATGGGTAGACTTGGTGAAACCCATAGGTTAATTGGTAAAATTTTATAAGACTGTCTACTTCATTTATGCACCTAATAAACTTAGATGACTTTTATTTCCATATTTTTGTATGTCTTAGTAGTCTTTGGTAGATTGTCTCATATTTGTTTCACAGGTTAAGGTTACTAGATCATCACCTAACTTGTTGGGTTATCTCGAGAGGTTTTATGATGTTTAGGCCAAGCGGCCCCGGTCATAGGAATTGAAGTGGGTAATGACCATAATTAGTATCCAGTCTATGCATTAGTACCTAGGAAAGATTACATTTAATATCTTAACTTTAGGTAATGGAACGTAGAAGGAAAAGTGTATTCTGATCCTAAAGTCGAGATAGGACTCAATTAAAGTCACAAATAGTATCTAACTTAAGTCACCTTAAAGATTAGTAAGTTGTCGAACTTTGGAAAGGTTGGTCACTATTATGTAATGAGATCATTTGCATAGGCTTATGGTTTACATTGACTTATTATGCATAAGTGACCAAACTTAAAGTGGGAATGGGGATTAAAATGAACAAGTATATGATATGATACTATTTGCTTATGCATAAAATGCATATATCGTTAGATATGTTGTTGATCATCTTTTCTCTTATGTAAACTCTTGGAACTAACTTCCTTGATATTGATCATAGTGCATAATGAGTACTCGAGGTGGAAGTTCATATGGCTTGAGGAGCGCCAAGGGAGGGCATGAGACTAATGATGAATAGTGGCATGATCAGATGGAGCGCCAGATGGCTGAAATGACAAAGAGTTATTTAAAGACACTTGAGGATATGTCTGCAGCATAGGAGTGCATGATGAATGAGATGATGGATGCTATTAGGGGACAAAGGGCACCAGTGGAGCTGCAATAGATGCCACCACCACCTCAGCCACAAGTAGTTCCATAGATGCAACCACCAGTTGCGGTAGCTGGTTTAGGAGTCATTCTAGAGGCTAGAAATGAGGAAAATGACAAAACTCAATCAGCGGTTGGGGTAGATGAGAATCATGTAGCACTAGCAGTGTTACCACTAGCATTACCAACAGATGTAAAAACCCTCAAGATGCTGAATAATTAGAAGGAGTTTATGAAGTACGACGTACCACGTTTCTATGGGGCTAGAGTGGTAATCGAGGCTGAGCACTAAATCATGTCTAGTGAGAAAAGGCAAGAGTTTCTGATGATCGATAGTCCCACTATGGTTTTCCTTGCTTGATATCTCCTAAAAGAGAAGGCTTACAAGTGGTGGAAATCAGTGAAGAGGACTGAGGGGCTGATTGACACTTGGTCAAGATTCAAGACCTTGTTCTATGAGCGGTATTTCCCAAAGCTGGTCAAAGATGCTAGAAGGCGTCAGTTTTTGAAATTAGTGCAGGGAGGCAAATCACTACGAAATATGAATAAGAATACAATAAGCTGTCAGATTTTACTATGGACTATGTGACTACCATGGAGGAGAAGGTTACTAGAAGACGATATAAATAAGCAATTTAGGATACGTATGGCACCTTCAATGCTGGAGACTTATGCAAGGGCAGTTGCTAGTGCACAACTTTGCAAGGCGGCCTATCAGGTCAATAAGAAAACAAAGGATATGCCACCACCATGAGCAACGAGTAGATATATGGCTATCAACGAGTCAGTAGTAACAAGTCCAAGGATAGTTATCAGATGGGTTATCCTAAGAGAAGTAAGAACGTTGATCATTCCAAATGTTTCACGCATTCCGATGCAGTGCCAAGGGTGCTACAAAGTTCAGTAATGACTACTCAAACCCCTGCCCCCTCGAATACTCACGGTTAGGAGTATAAATCGCCACTACCAACACGACGATCGGAGAATACTCGGAGTAAGGGACCGCAAGGGTCAAGGCCAATCAAATCAGCGGCTACATCATCTACGATATTTTAGAGACCAAGATGTGTATGTTTTAGATGCGGGCAGGCTAGGCACTTTAAGTCAGAGTGTCCTAACGAGCAAGATAACACACAAGGAGGGTCCACCGCTAGCGTTGTTCACTCAATCACGGAGGAGTGCATTCTATTGTGAAACCCGATGTGGGGCCACTCGATAATTGGTGGCAGATATGATTTACATTTAGGATAAAGGCATGCATACCTTGTTTGATTCTAATTCTACTGTTTCATTTTTTTGATAAGATGGTTGATGAGCTAGGACAAAAACTGGCTAGAGCTAGTACAATCTTGATCTCGAGTACGACCGCTATTGAGAAAGTATATCCTAACATGGTGTGCGAGAGGTGTATAATTAAAATTAGGAATCATGTTCTACCACAAGATTTGTGAGTCATGGAGTACTTAGAGTATTATGCTTTGTTAGGGATGGATTGGTTAGCACCTTACCATCCCAATATCAACTATTTTCGTAAGACCATTACCTTTTAGATTCCCAGTTTACCATCATTGAGATACAGAGATTGCGCACCTAGCCAAGTTGCCGCCCATAAGAAAGTAGTAATTGTTAGCGAGTTGGAAACTCTCATGAGTTTGACAATCATGGAGGATGATGGTCATCAAGTCAAACTTAACAAAATTTCAGCTGTTAGAAAATCTCTGAAAGTCTTTCCCTCAGTCTTGCCTGGAGTCCCTCCACCTTGGGATATTGACTTTATTATTGATTTTATACCTGGTATGAAACCTATTTCTATACCACCATATAGAATGGCACCCCAGGAGTTAGCCGAGTTAAAAACACAGCTAGATGAATTGTTAAAGAAGGTTTTGTTCACCTAAGCATGTCGCATTGGGGAGCACCAGTGTTATTTTTAAAGAAGAAGGGTGGTAGTTTGCAGATGTATATTGACTATCGACAGTTGAATAAGGTGTCTATTAAGAACAAATATTCAGTCCCTAGGATTGATGACTATGAAATCTGAGAATTTCCTAAACTGGATAAGATGACTATTAAACTATTTTGGGATTTAATTTAAATTTTAGGTATCCGAGATGGGACTCATGCATGGCGAACTGGATATCATAAGGTAAAAATTATATTTTTGTTTGTTGTGTGCCTATTGTATGTATTATACTCTATTCATCATGAAATATGGTTCAATTGGTGTTTAGACGCGTTGTTTGAGTGTTTTGGAGTGCGTTGGTATTTTCCCCAATTTTTGGTGAAATTGGAGTATTTTTCGGGGTAAAATTTCGACATAAAAATATTAGATAAACATGAAATAAATAAATAAAATTGGCAAATTAAATATGAGGGCACTCGTTTTTATATACAAAGGATAACAACTGATGGGTAAATAGGTCATTTGGCTACCCTTTTGGTTTGTAAATCAAAAATCGAACCAGGGGTGTTCTTCAACCGTGCCTCATGTCCCATCTCTCTGCTCGTTCCATCAACTGGTCATCCCTTCATCTCATCTCTCCCTCGTTTCTCACACACTCTCCAACCTTTTTGATTCATTTTTCTCTCTCTCTCTCTCTCTCTCTCTCTCTCTTTCTCTTTCTCTCTCTATATCTCTTTCTCGACTAGATTGAAATCAAAAAGAGAAGTCGTGACTGCTATGGATTTGAAGATAAAGGTGAGCATCAAATGAAACTTTAATTTGGACTGTTTTAATTAATTAAGAATTTGTGAATGTTTGGAGACAACTGTAGATTCGTAAAGAGAGAGAGGAAGTAATTGTTTCATTTAGTCATGAAAAAAAAACATGAACACACACAAACGACTTTACAGTATACAACAATGAAAAAGAAAAAAAAATGGATAGTGAGCTTGAGGAAGAAGATGAGGGAGGAATGGGTCAAGAAAACGATGATGACGAGAAGGACCCTGCTTTGAGTGACCCAAACAATAGGATCGTTTCATAGAAATAAAACAGAGGTACCCATCTATTTCATTTTGATAAAATATTTGGGGGAGAAGGGGATGATCCCCTTAACCGGGCCAAACCAGGTTCAGCTTAACTGAGCCGAAATAGGCCCGGTTCAAGAAATCAAACCTCTCCCCTATAAATAAAAAATGTTTTTAATTTAGAAAATAAAATGAAAATCCTTGGAAAATGAAGTAAAAATTCAAAACATAGGATTTGGGTCAAATAAGTAGAAATTTTATATTTCTCTGGAAAATATGAAAAAGTTGTGATTTTGATGAAACTTTTATCCGGGGTTTTGTCTCGTAAAGCATAATTAAGTTCAATCAAGCCTAAAATACCAAATTGAATTCCAAAAACCATATAATAGGCTTTTAAGGTAAATTAGTGAGATATTATAGTAATTTGTAATCCAATTGTGGAATTGAGGTTTCGAGAAATATTTGGGTTTTATTTCAAAGTACTTGTCGAGGCTTTAAGGATTTTAAACCTCATCGTAACTCGAAAATTATTAGAAAATTGTGGAAAAATAGTACACTTGAGTCAAGACTCATAAATTATGGATATTTGTGATTTAATAAGATTTCTAGAATAAGGGAATTGAGGGAACGTGCGAGCGAGGACTCGATTAACCAACTTTCTTTTGTTTGATATTAAGTAAAGAATATTTCTTATTTTTTTCTTTAATATGGATTATATTTTTCACGATGAGGCAGTAAGACTCTTGATCGTGCATTCAAGGCATCTAGATTGAGTTGCCCCTTCTTCACTCACCAAAGTTTAAGGTGCTCCACTCCAGACTAAACGTACTATAGGCATCTAAGGCGGGTAATGTTAACTCTTGGGTAGCATGCATTGAACTCATAGTAGCGCTCTAGGTTCATCCAGTAGGGTTTTGGGGTTTATACATCGCAAAAAATTCAAAACAAATTTTGAAAAACCCCAACAGGATCGAAAATAAGTTCCATTAAACTAAATCTACGAAAGTAAATCGTACCTTATTCCATGATTTCCTTTTGTGATTGTTCGATTTTCAAGACGTTAAAGTGCGCGTCCTCTATTAGAAATCCATACACGAATGGTGATCACAATTTAGAGTGCTAGCCCCAAAAGAGATTGAAAACGATTTTTTTTTTCTCTCCCAAAATCCAGAGAACTCGAAAATTGTAAAACGAAAATCTTATTTCTTTTTTAAGGTTTCATCCTTTATTTATATGTGTAGATAAGCCAACAATTAAAATCTTATTCGTAATACAACTATTTATTTAGGCACTTTAAGCAAATTACACATACGCCCCTATTATTAAGTTATCATATAACAAATCGTAAAGGCTTTTATGTCATGAATCTTATCATATAAAATTCATTACTCTGGACCAATTAAAATTGTGCAAAGCCATTCTTTATGTACTACCCGATAGGTTCATGCGACGTTGGCAGTGAACCAAAAACCATTTTGGTACACAAGTCATAAATGGTCTTTAGCAAGGCATTATGATTACTTACGTAGCATGAATATCAACATCGATACAACCTAATTAATAACATATATCATATCCATTTGTCTTAAGATATCATTTGATTAAACATAAAGCATGAAAAGTCACCCTTAATGTTTAATTGTACTAGTTTCGATCTTTAGGTAAACTGAAAGACATCCAAGTGACATTGATCATATCAATTCACATGGACTTGGCCATTATCTGTCTATCTTATCAAGGGATCCACTGATATCTCTTCCTATAGGAGAGTGACGAATTATATCTTGATTACACACTTTCACATATTATTCAGACGGTAACCAATCACAATCTTTATAATTGGCCGGTTTAAGACAACATTTGATTGTGTCATATTATTATGATCCTAATATTGAAGTCTATGGTAATCTCAAGTCAAATGACTAAATGATATACCTATCATGAGTAACACCTATGACTTAATCCATATGGTTTTCTCATAGCGGCTCGGTCTAGTACCTTATTCCCTAACAAGTACCCATGATCTTGATTCGTATCCCTATATGCATGATAATCACATGACCATCAATCAAGATTCACAATAGTTTTAATTCACTATAGTTCCCAGTATAATGATCAACTAGAGGCATCTAGGATATTTCAACAAATACCCATGGATCTTACTATAAGGTAAACATGCAATCACTTATAATAAAACAACAAATAAAACCTCTATTTTATTAACTAAAATTATAAGATAAACAATGTTTGTAGATTGACCTAAGGCACATGCCCTAACATCTCCCACTTGCACTAGGGTCAATCATTCATGTATCTAATATCTAATGACATAACATGACCATCATGTTTCGCTTGAGGAAGAGCCTTCGTTAAAGCATCTACAACATTGTCTTCTATAGGAACTCTGTCAATCTTCACGTCTCCCCTCTCAATGATTTCTCGAATGACATGAAAATGACTAAGTATATGTTTGGATCAGTGGTGTGATCTTGGTTCCTTTGCCTGTGCTATCGCCTCGTTGTTGTCATAATACGAGCAAATGAAGTTAGCTATACTCGAAACCACACCGAGTTCTCAAATGAAATTTATTTATCCAAACTGGCTCCTTAACTGCATCGGACGCTGCAATATGTTCAGCTTACGTTGTAAAATCTGCGACAGTTTTTTTCTTCGAACTTTTCCAGCTCACTGCGCCTCCATTCAAAGTAAACATATATCAAGACCGCAATCTGAAGTCATCTATATCAGTTTGAAAACTTGGATCTGTGTAACCACTTACAATAAGCTCGTCTTCTAAACTTCCATATACCAAGAACACTTCTTTAGTCCTTCTCAAGTACGTAAAAATGTTCTTTACTGCTATCTAGGTACTATCACTCAGATCGGACTGATATCTTCTTGTTGCACTCAAAATGATACATCAGGTCGAGTGCATAACATGGCATACATGATAGATCCAATAGCTGATGCATATGGAATCGTATTCGCGCTCTTGCTCATCATTAGTCTTCGGACATTAAGTCTTACTGAGATTTATACGATGAGACATTGGAAATGACCCTTTTTTTTAGTCTTGCATATTGAACCTATTCAGTACCTTATCTATATAAGCACTCTGACTTAGACTGATCAACCTTTTAAATCTATCCCTATAGATCTTAATCCTAAGGATGCAGGTTGCATCTCCTATGTCCTTCATTGAGAAACACTTCCCTAACCAAGACTTGACACTCTGCGAGGTTGGGATGTCATTTCCAATGAGTAATATATCATTAAAATACATCTCCAGGAAAACAACCACACTCCCACTGACCTTCTTGTATACGCAAGGCTCATCTTTGTTTATAATGAAACCAAATTCCTTAATTGCTTCATTAAAACGAAGATTCCAACTCCGAGAAGCTCCCTTTAATTTATATAGAGATCTTTGAATCTTGCACACCTTCTTAGAGGTCTCAGGATGAACAAACCCTTCAGGCTGTATCATATACACATCCTCAAGTAACTTTCCATTTAGAAAAGCTATTTTGACATCCATTTGCCATATCTCATAGTCATAATATGCGGCTATGGCAATTAGAATTCTAATGGATTTAAGCATGGCTACAGGAGAAAGAGTTTCATCATAATCAACACCTTGAGTCTGTCTGAAACCTTTTGCTACTAGCCATGCTTTATAAGTACAGACATTGCCATTCGTGTCAGTTTTCTTCTTGAAAACTCATTTACATCCAATGGTCTTACCACCTTCAGGTAATTCAAATAGAATCCAAACTTGCTTATCATACATGGATTGCATCTCATAATTCATAGCACTAAGCCATTTATCTACCTCAGGGCTAGAAACAGCCTCATGATAAGTAGTATGTTCATTTTGATCCATAAGCAACACCTTACTACTATCAGCAATAAGAAATCAAAATCTCTCAAGTTGTTGTCTTACACTATCAGACCTACGAGGGCCTTGTGATACCTGTGGAGGATTAATTAGTTCAAGACTTAGTTGATCTCCCATTGGCGGTTGAGTGTTTATTTGTGGTTCTTGAATTTTTTCAAGACTTACTTTATTCCCACTGTTGTCTTTAAAAATAAACTCTTTTTCAATAAAGACACCATTCCGAGCAACAAACATTTTGTTCTCAGCAGGATTATAAAAATGGCATCCTCTAGTTTCTTTAGGATAACCAACAAATACATACTTGTTAGAATTGTGTGATAATCTTTTCTGAGATTTGTCGTCGTACTAAAACCTCAAAACCTCAAATCTTAAGGAAATATATACTTGGTCTTTTCCCAAACCACATCTCATGTGGTGTTTTATCAACCGCTTTAGAAAGAGCACGATTTAGTGTAAATGCATCAGTTTCTAAGATATAACGCCAAAAGGAAATAAGAAGATCTGCATGACTCATCATTAATCAAACCATATCCAATAAAGTTCGATTTCTCCTCTTAGAAACATCATTCCATTGTGAAGTTGCAGGGGGAGTTAACTGTGAGACAATCCTACAGTTTCTAAGATGATCATCAAATTCTTGGCTCAAATATTCACCACCTCGATTTGATTGAAGTGTTTTAATAGTTTTACCCAGTTGATTTTGCACTTCGTTCGGAAATGTTCGAAACATCTCAAAAGATTCACCTTTATGTTTCATAAGATACACGTAACCATATATACAGAAATCATCAGTGAATGTAATGAAGTACTGATAACCACCTCTACCCATTATGTGTATAGGACCGCATACATCAATATGTATTAGACCCAATAAATCACTTGCCCTTTCACTGTGTCCAGTAAAGGGACTCTTCATCTTGCCTAGTAAATAAGATACACATGTTTCATATGATTCAAAATAAAATGAATTTAAAAATCTATATTTATGGAGTTTAGAAATGCATTTCTCATTAATGTGGCCAAGGTGACAATGCCAAAAGTAGGTTTGATTTAAATCATTTGACTTACGTTAAGAATGGGAGTATCTGTGGACCTTTTCATGTCTAGAATATAAAAACCATCACACAAATTAGCATTAGCATCGAAAATGTATTTATGAGAAATGGAGCATTTATTATTCGCAGTAATGATATTAAAACCGTCCAAATCAAAACATGAAACTGAAATGATGTTTCTGCTCAATGCAGGGACATAATAATAATTATTTAAAACTAAAGCAAGTCTACTAGGTACAATTAACTCATAGCATCCTACAACCAACGCAACAACCTTTGCTCCATTTCCAACTCGTAGGATGACTTCTCCTTTCTTTAGCTTTCTACTTTTGGTGAGACCCTGCATATTAATACAAATGTGAGACCCATTTCTTGTATCCAATACCCAGGAATCACTAGTAGATAAGTTAACTTCAATACCATAAATACCTTAAGTAGTAGTCGCACTACTTTTCTTTTTCTTTACATCTTCAAGATAAAGCTTCCAATTTCTGAACCAATGTCTAGGTGCATGGCAGAAATGAAAATCTCCTTCTTTTTCTTTTTCCTTCTGGGGCTGTGAAGTAAAAGTAGCATGGGGCTTGACTTGTTCCATAGGCTTTGTGACAGTCACAATAGCCTTAGTAACTTTAGCCTTGCCTTTGCCCTTTTTCCTCAAAGCATTTCTTTTCTGAACCATCAACACACTAGCAATGGGTTTCTTGACATTTTTCTCAGTAGGTTTTAAGCATTAAATGCAACTCTGAGATAGACTTCTGCATGTTATTCATGTTATAGTTCATCACAAATTATGAATAATTATCAGGCAATGAATTAAAGATCAAATCAGTAGCCAACTCTTGGCTTATGGGAAACCCAAGTCTATCAAGATGGTCAATATAGTCATTCATTTTCAGAACATGAGGACTAACTGACGCACCCTCAACCATTTTGCAAGAATGAAGGTTTTTGATTGTTTCGAACCTTTCTTGCCTAGCCTGCAATTGGAACATTTTCTTCAGCGTCGTAGTCATGTCGTAAGCTTCCATGTGTTTCATGTCCTTCTAAAGTTCAGGAACCATGGTTGCCAATATAATGCGTGCAACATCAGTTAAGTCGTTGACATGCTTATTATGTGTATCCTTCACGGCTCTTAAAGCATTGGCTCGTGGTTCCTCAGAAATAGGATCATCTAGGACATACAACTTGCGTTGATGCTTAAGAACAATTCTTAAGTTTCTGAACCAGTCAAGAAAGTTTGTCCCAAACAACTTATCCTTCTTAAGGATGGATCACAGTGACAAGGGATTAATGTGATTTAAAGAGGCCATAGATCTACAAAAAAGATTATGCAAAAGTTCATTTTAGTATAGAGGAATAAACTCCCACTAAATTAACAACCCTCCTAAAAAATACTATGTTAATTTAAGGAAATAAAATCCATGTTTCACCTAACTCCAAGATAGCTAAGGCATGACGCTTCGAATTAGGTTATTTAGGTAGGTACCAGTTACCAATTACATCATATGTAACTTTTAGTTAATTTATGAGATTATGACATCATATGTCTTAGCATGTTTTATCTCATCTAGTGCTTAAAGCCCAAAACCATTTTGATAGCTTTATCAAGTGTAACCATTTCAAACAATAGAGTAATTGTTACTTAACTTGCCTCACTAAGATAACACGATACATTATGCGGAGGCAGACCCATATTGATGTGATCGAAGCCTCGACAAGTGTTTGAGAATGGATGACACTTGACTTAAAATTTGAAAGAGGGATTTTTTGTTTGTTTTAGTGATCATAATTAAATAAGATAAATATCATATATTACAATGCATGAATAATCACTAAAAAGTTAGGAAATCATACTAATATTGACTAATGTACAAATTTTTTTAGACAACAAATTTCAATTCCAAAAATTGAAAATCACCTAAAATTTCTCATAATTTTAGTCAATCCAATCAACCCAAACTGCCCCTTATTTTAGTTCCAAAAATATTAATTAAAACATTTTCAATTATCTCGGTCCCACTATTAACATAATATCTTATCCTAATCCAATTAGAATTTAAGATACTTTGAATCCTTATCCAATTTGGATTTGTTTGATATCTCACCTATCTTATAGGATTTGTAATTCTAATCCAATTACAAGTCTATCTCCTATCTTGTAGGAATATACTAACGGATTACTACAATATGATATATGATAAAAATCAATTTTGAGATATTAATCATGCATTCAATATCAGAACCATATTAAATTAATCATATTAACCTAATCATGATCTCTATCATGGAGACAAACATAATTATTGAACAAAACGAAATATGTGTTCAAGAACAGAATCATATTAACCTAAACATGAAGTCTACCATGAACATACAAAATTCACATCATTCAATATAAAAAATATATGTTAATCAAAATATTCTAAACATAAATATTATCATTGAATCATATCATGCGATGTATCAATATACATGAATTAACAACATACTTTAAAACCAACTCTTGATAACAATTATAACATAATCTATATGTATGTCATATATACATTAATCAAGATTATGTTTTCACATATATATCATATATACATAAGAGAAAAATGCAAACGTTTAATAAAACCAGTCTAATGCTCTGATACCACTGTTGGATTTTTGTGGATCATACGCAGCGGAAAATCCAAAACAAAATTTGAAAAACCCCTACAGGATCGAAAATAAGTTCCATTAAACTAAATCTATAAAAGTAAATCATACCTTATTCCGTGGTTTCCTTTTATGATTGTTCGATTTCCAAGATGTTCAAGTGCGCGTCCTCTATCAGAAATCTACACACAAACGGTGACCACAAGTTGGAGTGCTAGCTCCAAGAGTGATTGAAAACGATTTTTTTTTCTCTCCCTAAATCTAGAGAACTTGAAAATTGTAAAACGAAAATCTTATTTCGTTTTTAGGGTTTCACCCTTTATTTATATGTGTAGATAACCCCTCACTTAAAATCCTATTCGTAATACAACTATTGTATTTAGACAATTTAAGCAAATTACACATACGCCCCTATTAATAAGTCATCATATAACAAATCGTAAGGGCTTTTATGTCATGAATTTTATCATATAAAATTCATTACTCTGGACCAATTGAGATTGTGCTAAGCCATTCTTTGTGTGCGACCAAATAGGTTCATGCGACGTTGGAAGTGAACCAAAAACCATTTTGGTACACAAGTCATAAGCGATCTCAAGCAAGGCATTATGAATACCCAAGTAACCTAAATATCAACATCGATACAACCTAATTAATAACATATATAATATCCTTTTGTCATGCGATATCCTTTGATTAAACATAAGGCATGGAAAGTCACCCCTAATGTTCAATCGTATTAGTCTCAATCTTTAGGTAAACTGAAAAATACCCAAGGGACATTGATCATATCAATTCATATGGACTTGGCCATTATCAGTCTATCTTATCGAGGGATCCACTGATATCTCTCTATACGAGAATAACAAATTCTATATTGATTACACACCTTCACATGTTATTCACGCGGTGACCAATCAAAATTTTATAATTGTCCAGTTAAAGACGACACATGATTTTGTCAAATTATCATGCTCCTAATATTGAAGTCTCTGGTAGTCTCAACTCGAAAGACTAAATGATATACCTATAATAAGTAACACCTATGACTTAATCCTTGTGGTGTTCTCATAGCGGGTTGGTCCAGTACCTTCTTCCCTAACAAGTACTCATGATCTTGATTCGTATCCCTATATGCGTGATCATCACCTGACCATCAATCAAGATTCACACTAGTCTTAATTCATTATAGTTCCCAATATAGTGACCGACTAGGGACATTTTGGATATTTCAACAAATATCCATGGATCTTACTATAAGGTAAACATGTAATCACTTATAATAAAACAACAAATAAAACTTCTATTTTATTAACTAAAATTATAAGATAAACAATGTATATAGATTGACTTAGGGCACATGCCCTAACACGTCGTGAGAAGGCCCACTTGTTATGAGCTTAGAACACGAAATAGGGGATCCATGTTGTATATTTATTTTAGTATTTCTTTTATTTTGCAATACTCATATTATCTCTTGTTATTACCTATTATACGAAGCAAGGTAGATGTTTACTTATCTGACATTGTTTCTTTAGAGCATATTGTTGTTGGTATTCTTAAATTGGCTTTGTGAGGTTCTGAGGCTAAGGAAGTTCGAAAGGTAAAGGGGAAGCTAGAGGACTTTTGTTTGGGGACTCTTTTCCTTTTGCATGTAATAATTGTTTATATTATTTTGTTTTGGGTTTTCAGGGTGAGTGTAGGGCATGAATCACCTAAGAAATAGCGTGAGAAGTTCATAAACTATGTTGAACTAGGTTTGAAAACTAAATGGCTTAGTTTTGTATTATTTGAGGCCGAGAAACAATTTTAGTTTCATTTTGAGGTTGAGAGTTCAATTAAGGTTTATAAGTTGTTGTATAATGTTTAATTTCAATTTGATATCATATTATGAACTGCAGGGAAATGTAAGTCCTTTTTATGTTGCTACCTAATATACTGTCTATTAGGTTTTGGGTGCCGACAGTCTATAATTAGATGTGGTGTCGCCGAAATTATTACAAGAATATGAAAAATATTTTGTATGATTTCCTAGTCTGTTCCAATAGAACAATTCAAACACTGAGGTTTAATTAACGATTCCATATGAATTAAGAGTCATTTCAAGGTTTGATGTTAAATGTAGGGTTAAGGTGCCTAATTAGGGTGATTAGGTTAAGTCAGGGCTTAGTGAGACGGGTCTTGACAATAACCTATTTGACCAATTACGGAGAGCGAAATTCTTTAAAAAGATAGACTGGAGGTCAGGGTATCATCAGTTATGGATACGTGAGAAAGACATTAAGAAACTACATTCAGAATGAAATATGGACATTATGAGTTCATAGTGATGCCATTTGGACTTACTAATACACCTGCAGTGCTCATAGATCTCATGTACAAAGTTTTCAGGCATTATCTTAATAAGTTCATCATTTCTTCACCGAAGACATTATTATCTTTTCGAATACTTGAGAAAAGCACGAGAGACATCTCAGAGTGACCTTGTAGACTTTGAAGGATCACCAATTGTACGCCAAGTTTAGCAAGTGGGAGTTTTAGGTCTCCGAGGTGCAATTTCTAGGTCATTTAGTGAATGCGGAAGGGATATTTATAGATCCAGGTAAAGTTGATTTCATCACAAAATGGCCGCAACCCACCATGGTGAGGGAGATAAGAAGTTTTTTGGGATTAGCTGATTACTATCGAAGGTTCATGAAGGATTTCTCAAAGATTGCTGCACCAATGACCAAGCTAACTCAGAAAAATGTGGAGTTTAAATGGACAGAAGAATGCAATAGTGCTTTCAAGGAATTACGATACAGGATGACTTCGACACCTATATTAGTACTTCCAGAATTGGGAAAGGAATTAATTCTTTATACCGATGCTTCGAAGATCGATTTGGGTTGTGTCTTGATGCAAGAAGGAAGGGTGATCGCCTATGCTTTGAAACAGTTGAAGAAACATGAGAAGAACTACTCGACTCATGATTTGGAGTTAGCAAAAGTTATGTTTGCTTTAAAGTTGTGGAGACATTATCTGTACGGCGAGAAGTTCACAGTGTTCTCAAATAATAAGAGCATGAAGTATTTGTTCTGTTGGGGCATATACCTTAAGTCAATCTACAAACATTATTTATCTTTTAATTTTAGTTAATAAAGTAGAGGTTTTTGTTTGCTGTTTAATTATAAGTGATTGCATGTTTACCTTATGATAAGATCCATAGGAATTTGTTGAAATATCATAAATGTCCTTAATCGGTCATTATACTGGCAACTATAATGAATTAAAACTAGTGTGAATCTTGATTGAAGGACATGTGATGATCTTACATATAAGGATACAAATCGAGATCATGAGTACTTATTAGGGAACGAGATACTAGTTTGACCCGCTATGAGAACACCACATGAATCAAATCATAGGTGATACTCATGATAGGTATATCATTTAGTCCTTCGACTTAAGATTACCATAGACTTCAATATTATGCGCATGGTAATTCGACATAATCACATTTACTTTAACAGAAAAAATTTAAGATTTTGATTGTTTATCATGTGAATAATATGAGAAGGTGTGTAATCAAGATAGATTTTATCCCTCTCATATAGAGAGATATCAGTGGGTCCCTCGATATGATTGATTGATAATAGCCAAGTCCATGTGAATTGATATGATCATTGTCACTTAGATATTGTAAGTCTACCTAGAGATTTAGACTAGTACGATTGAAAATTAAGGGTGACTTTCCATGCCTTATGTTTAATCAAAGGATATTGCACGATAAAAGGATATGATATATGTTATTTATTAGGTTGTATTGATTTTCATATTCAAGCTAATTCGGTAGTCATAATGTCTTGCTGGAGACCGCTTATGAATTGTGTACCAAAATGGTTTTGGTTCATTGCCAACGTCGCAAGAACCTATCGGGTTGCACACAAAGAATGGATTTGATCAATTTCAATTGGTCCAGAGTAATTAACTTTATGGGATAAAAGTCATGGCATAAATGCCCTTACGATTTTTTATATGATAACTTATTAATAGGGGTGTAAGTGTAACTTACTTGAATTGCTTAAATATAATAGTTGTAATAGAAATAGTTTTTTTAAGTGGGCTTTTCTACATATATAAATAGAGGTTGAAACTCTAAAACAATATAAGATTTTTATTTTTACTATTTTCGATTTCTCAGGATTTTGAGAGAGAAAGAATAACGTTTTCAATCTTTTTGAAGGCTAGCACTCCAAATTGTGGTCACTCTTTATGTGTGGATTTCTGATAGAGGATGTGCGCTTGAATGCCTTGGAGATCGAATTATCAGATAAGGAAACACGGATTAAGCTATGGTTTAATTTTGTCGATCGAGTTTAATGGAACTTATTTTCAATCATGTTGGGGTTTTTCAAAATTTGTTTTGAATTTTTCGCTATATATGAACCCCAAAACCTAACAGTGGTATCATAGCTTTAGCCTTGGTTCTATTAAATGTTTGCATATTTTCTCTAATGTATATTTGATATATGTGTGAAAACATGATCTTGATTAATGTATATATGATGTACATATAGGTTTTATGATAATCGCTATGAAAATTTGGTTTTAAATCATATTGTTAATTCATGTATTTGATAGATAAGCATAATTTGATTCATTGATAGAATTCACATTTAGAATATTTAGATTAACATATATTTTTAATATTGAATGATGCGAATTTTGTATGTTCATGGTAGAGGTCGTGTTTAGGTTAATGTGATTTTAGTGTAGTGTACATATTTCGTTTTTGTTTAGTAATTACGTAAGTCTCCATGATAGAAATCATGATTAGGTTAATATGACTAATTTAATATGATTCTGATGTTGAATGCATGATTAATATTTCATTTCTTGATTCAATTACTTGTTTTGTATGAAAAAGAATCGAAATTGGTTTTAATCATATTTCTCATTATGGTTATTTATTAGTATATTCTCATTGTGGTAATCGAATAAGAATTATAAATCATATAAGAAAAGTGAGACATATAACAAATTCGTATTAGATAAGGATTCGAAGTATCTTAAATTCTAATTGGATTTAGATAAGATATTATTTTGAGGTGGGCCCAAGTTATATAAAAAAATTTAAATTAATATTTTTTTGAATTAAACCAAGGGGCAATTTTGGTCAATTGGATTGATTAAAATAATGACAAATGTTATACATTTTTCAATTTTCAGAATTGAAATTCGTTCTCTAATAAAAGAAAGGGCGCTGCCCCTTATACCCCTGTCCGCTAACTGTTCGTAATGCAAGGGAATTTGTATAGTGGTCAATATTAGTAAAATTTTCATACTTGTTTAGTGATTGTACGTGCACTATAATATATGATATGTTTCTTGTTTAATTTATGATCACTACAACAAATAAAAAAAATCCACTTCCAAATTTTAAGTCAAGTGCCATCATTCTCAAACACTTGTCAAGGCTTTAATTACACCAATATAGGTCAGGCTCCGCAGAGTGCATTGAGTTATCTTGGCGAGGCAACTTGAGTAACGGTTACTCCATTGTTTTAAATGGTTAGACTTGATAAAGCTATCAAAATGGTTTTGTGCTTTAGGCACAAGATGAGATAAAACATGCTAAGTCATAAACCGTCATAGTCTCATAAAAATAATTAAAAGTTACATATGATGTAATTAGTAAAAGGTACCTACCTAAATAACCTAATTCCAAGTGTCATATCTTAGCAGTCTTAGAATTATCTGAAATATGGATTTTAGCCCTTTAAATTAACATAGTGTTTTTATGAGGGTTGTTAATTTAATGGAAGTTTATTCATCTATACTAAAATGAACTTTCGTATAGTCTTTGATGTAGATCTATGACCTCTTTAAATCATATTAATCCCTTGTCACTGCAATCCATCCTTGAGAAGGATAAGTGGTCTGGGACAAACTTTCTTTACTAGTTCAAAAACTTGATAATTATTCCTAAGTACGAATGCAAGTTGTATGTCTAAGATGATTTTAGTCCAGAGGAACCACCAGCTAATGCTTTAAGAGCCGTGAAGAATGCACATACTAAACATGTTAATAACTCAATTGATGTTACATACATTATATTGGCAACCATGGTTCTTGAACTTCATGAGGACATGGAGCATATGGAAGCTTACGACATGGCTACGATGTTGAAGGAAAATGTTCTAACAACAGGATAGGCAAGAAAAGTTCGAGACAGTCAAGAACCTTCATCCTTTGAAAATGGTTGACGTGCATCAGTTAGTCCTCATGTTCTGAAAATGGAAGGCTATATTGACCATATTGATAGACTTGGATTTACCAAAAGCCAAGAGTTGGCTACGGATTTAATCCGAAATTCATTTTTGGTAGTTATTCATAATTAGTAATGAACTATAACATGAATAATCTGGAGAAGTCTATCTCAAAGTTGCATTTGATGCTTAAAACTACTGAGCAAGAATGTCAAGAAACCCATTACTAATGTGTTGATGGTTCATAAAGAAAAGGTTATGAAAAAGAAGGCCAAAGGCAAGGCTAAATTTTCTAAGGCTATTGTGACTGTCACAAAGCCTGTAGAATAAGTCAAGCCAAAGGCTGCTTTAACTTCAAAGTCCCAGAAAGAAAATGATAAAGAAGGAAATTTTCATTTCTGCCATGCACTTGGGCATTGATTTAGAAATCGCTGGGCATTGATTTAGAAATCGCAAGCTCTATCTTGAAGATCTAAAGAAACAGAAAAGTAGTGCGACTACTGCTTTAGGTATTTACGTTATTAAAGTTAATTTGTCTACTAGTGATTCTTAGGTATTGGATACCGGATGTGAATCTCACATTTGTATTGATTTGCAAGGTCTCACAAAAAGTAGAAAGCTAAAGAAAGGATAAGTCATCCTACGAGTTGGAAATAGAACAAGAGTTGATGCGTTTGCTGTAGGATGCTATGTGTTAATTTTACCTAGTGAACTTATTTTTATTTTAAATAATTGTTATTATCTCCTTGCCTTGAGCATAAACATCATTTCAGTTTCACATTTGGATTTGGATGGTTTTAATTTCATTATTGCAAATAATAAATGATATATTTCTTTTAAAGATGTTTTCTATGCAAATGTTGATTTATGTGATGGTCTTTATATTCTAAACGTGAAAAATTCCACAAATACTCCCATTCTTAACGTAAATACAAAGAGATTAAATTCAATGATTTGAGTTAAACATACCTTTAGCATTATCGTCTAGGCAACATAAATGACAAACGCATTTCTAATCTCCATAAAGATGGAATTTTAGATTCATTTGATTTTGAATCATATGAAACAAGTGTATCTTGTTGACTGGGCAAGATGATGAATAGTCCCTTTACTACACTCAGTGAAAGGGCAATTGATTTATTGGGTCTAATACATACTGATGTATGAGGTCCTATAAACACAATGGCTAGAGGTGGTTAACAATACTTCATTACTTTCACAGATGATTTCAGTAGATATGGTTACTTATATCTCATGAAACATAAAGATGAATCTTTTGAGATGTTTTGAACATTTCAAATTGAAGTGCAAAATTAACTTGGTAAAATAATTAAAGCACTTCAATCAGATCGAGGTGGTGAATATTTGAGCCAATAGTATGAAGATCATTTTAGAAATTGTGGGATTGTCTCACAGTTATTTCCACCAACAACTCCACAATGGAATGGTATTTCAGAAAGGAGAAATCGAACTTCATTTAATATGGTTCGATATATGATAAGTCATGCAGATCTACCCATTTTCATTTAGCGTTATGCCTAAGAAACTGCTGCTTTTACACCCAATTATGTTCCTTCTAAACTAGTTGATAAAACACCATATGAGATGTTGTTTAGGAAAAGACTAAATATGTATTTGTTGGTTATCCTAAAGAAACTAGAGGATACTACTTTTATAATCCCACTGAGAACAAAGTGTTTTTTGCTCGAAATGGTGTCCTTATGGAAAAAGAGTTTACCTTAAAAGATAATAATGGGAATAAAGTAAGTCTTGATGAAGTTCAAAAACTACGAATAAATACTCAATCACCAGTGGGAGATCAAAAAAGTCTTAAACTAGTTGAACCTCTGCAAGTATCACGAGGCCCGCGTAGGTTTGACAGGGTAAGACATCAGCCTCAGAGATTTAGATTCCTTATTACTGATAATAATGCGGTAGACAAAAATGTGCATACTACTTATCAGGAGGCTGTGTCTAACCCGAAGTAAGATAAATGGCTTAGTGCCATGAATTTTGAGATGCAATCCATGTATGATAATCAATTTTGGAACCCGGTTGATTTAGCTGAAGGTAGTAAGACCATTAGATGTAAATGGGTTTTCAAGAAGAAAACTGACATGAATGGCAATGTGCATACTTATAAAGCACGACTAGTATCTAAAGTTTTTCGGCAGACTCAAGGTGATGATTATGATGTGACTTTTTTCCCCAGTAATCATGGTAAAATCCATTAGAATTCTAATTGTCGTAACCGTATATCATGACTATGAGATATGGAAAATGGATGTCAAAACAAATTTTCAAAATGGATAGTTACTTGAGGACGTGTATATGATACAGCCTAAAGGGTTTGTTCATCCTAAAAATTCTAGGAAGGTGTGCAAGCTTAAAAAATCCATTTATGGATTAAAGCAAGCTTCTTAGAGTTGAAATCTTCATTTTGATGAAGCAATTAAGGAATTTAGTTTCATTAAAATTGAAGATGGGCCTTATTATGCACCCGACCTGATATATAATATGCTTTGAGCACAACAAGCAGATATCAGTCTGATATTGGTGATAATAAGTGGATAGCAGTAAAGAACATTCTTAAATACTTGAGAAAGATAAAACAAATGTTCTTAGTCTATGGAAGTTTGGGAGACGAGCTTATTATAAATGGTTATACATATGCAAGTTTTTAAACTGATATAGATGACTTCAGATCGTAGTTTGGATATGTGTTTACTTTGAATGGAGGCACAGTAAGCTGGAAAAGTTTGAAGCAAGAAATTGTGGAAGATTTTAGAAGATGAGTATATTCCAACGTCCGATGCAGCTAAAGAGGCAGTTTAGATCAAACAGTTTAGCTCTGAGCTTGGTGTAGTTTCGAGTATAGCTAACCTTGTTTGCTTGCATTGTGACAACAACGGGGCAATAGCTCTAGCCAAGGGACCAAGATCACATCACCGATTCAAACATATACTTAGATGTTTTCTTCTCATTTGAGAAATCATTTACATGGGAGCCGTGAAGAGTTCATACAGAAGAAAATGTTACAGATCATTTGATGAAGGCTCTTCCATAAGCGAAACATGATTTTCATGTTAGGTCATTAGGTATTAGATACATGAATGATTGGCCCTAGTGCAAGAGGGAGATGTTGAGGCAGGTGCCTTAGGTCAATCTATAAACATTATTTATCTTATAATTTTAGTTAATAAAATAGAGGTTTTCGTTTGCTATTTTATTATAAGTGAATGCATGTTTACCTTATGATAAGATCCATGTGTATTTGTTGAAATATCTTAAATGTCCCTAGTCGATCATTATACTGGAAACTATAATGAATTTAGACTAGTGTGAATTTTGATTGATGGTCATGTGATGATCATTCGAATAGGGATATGAATCAAGATCATGAGTACTCATAAGGAATAAGATACTAACCAACCTGCTATGAGAACACCACATGGATTAACTCATAGGTGTTACTCATGCTCGGTATATCATTTAGTTTTTCGACTTAGGATTACCAAAGACTGCAATGTTAGGAGCATGGTAATTTAACATAAGCAAACGTTGTCCTCAATTGGAGAATATAAAAATTGTGATTGGTTACCATGTAAATAATATGTGAAGGTGTGTAATAAAGAAAGAATTTGCCCCTCTCGTATAGAAAGATATATCAATGGATCCCTCGATATGATAGATTGATAATGGATAAATCCATGTAAATTAATATGATCAATGTCACTAGGATGTTTTTAGTCTTCTTAAAGATCTAGACAACTACGATTGAATATAAAGGGTGACTTTCCATGCCTTATATTTAATCAAAGGATATCGCATGACAAAGGATATGATATATGTTATTCATTAGGTTGTATCAATTTTGATATTCATCTACTTAGGTAGTTATAATGTGTTGCTAGAGACTGTTTATGACTTGTGTACCAAAATAGTTTTGGTTCACTGCCAACATCGCATGAACCTATTGGGTCGCGCACAAAGAATGGCTTTGCGCAATGTCAATTGGTTCAGAGTAATGAATTTTATATGATAATAATCTTGACATAAAAGCCCTTACGATTTTTTATATGATAACTTATTAAAAGGGGTGTATGTGTAATTTGCTTGAATTACCTAAATATAATAGTTGTATTACGAATAAGTTTTTTAATTAAGTTTTTTTTGCATATATAAATAGAGGTTGAAAACCTAAAAAGATATAAGATTTTTGTTTTTACTATTTTCGAGTTCTCTGAATTTTGGGAAAGAAAGAAAAAACGTTTTAAATCTCTCTTGGGGCTAGCACTCCAAATTGTGATAATCATTCATATGTAGATTTTCGATATAGCACGTGTGCTAAAACGTATTGGAGATCGCACAATCAAAGAAGGAAATCAAGAATTAAGGTATGGTTTACTTTTGTCGATCTTGTTAAATGGAACTTATTTTTGATCCTATTGGGTTTTTTCAAAAAAAAATTGAATTTTCCGCTGCGTATTAACCCCAAAACCCAACAGTTTACCCAAAATGAGTTGAAAATGCAACAAAAGCATTGGCTTGAGTTCTTAAAAGACTTTAACTTTAGACTTTAGTATCATCCTGGAAAGGCGAATGCTGTGGCAGATGCTTTGAGTCAGGTGATGAAGAAAACGGAGGATGTGGGTATGATGATAACCAAGGAGTATTGATTGCTCAAGGAAGTTTCAGTGATGTGCATAAATAAGTTACCTACATGAGAGTCCAATGTTTCAGGTTCCTTAGTACAAGTGTATATGAGAGTAGAGCTAGAGGATGTTCCTAGATTTATAGACTATCAAAGAGTTAATTAAGAGTATGGCAAGTATAGATCACTGGTTAACATAAGGAAATTCCAGATTTGAAGCTTTTGTAGATGGATCATTAAAATTGAAAGATAGGCTATAGATAGCACCACATGCATAGTTGCGATAGGATTTACTTTGTGAAGCTCATCGATCAAGTTATATTATTCATCTAAGGAGCACCAAGATATACCTTGAAATGAAACGAATGTTGTGGTGGCCAGGGATGAAGGCAAATATTGCTTAGTATATTACAAAATTTGTGACTTGTACGCAAGTGAAAATGGATCATCAAAAGCCCGGAGGGATATTGCAACCCCTACCTATTCCAAAATGGAAGTGGGAACATATAGCTTTGGATTTCATTACCAGTTTGCCGATGAAAAGGAAGAAACATGGTGCAGTTTGGGTGATTGTAGATTTTTTGACAAAGTTTGTGCACTTCATCTTTGAGTCAATTATTTCGGATTGAGATCTTCGGTTTACTTCTAAGTTTTGCAAGGGCTTACAAACTCGAATAGGAACCAGGCTCAATCTCAGTACTAAATTTCATCATTGATCAAAGGGCTAGATCGAAAAACTTATCCTGACTCTTGAAGATATGCTCAGGGCTTATGTGTTGGATTTCTTTGGGAGTTGGGAGGACTATTTAACATTATGTGAGTTTGCCTACAATAACAATTTTCAAACATGCCTTGGTATGGCCCCATTCGAGGCACTTTATGGAAAACCATGCAGGTCTCCGTTATGTTGGGCAAAGGTTGGAGACACGGTGTTGATAGGGCCATAGATTGTTCAGGATCATACCGAGAGAATTAAGCAGATTAGGCAACGACTACAAGCCACACAAGAATGATATAAGAAGTATGCTAAGAAGGATCATCGAGATGCTGACTTTAAGAAAAACGACTACTTGTTGCTTTAGCTTTCACAAATGAAGGGATAAAATAAATTTGGGCAAAAATGGAAGCTTGCTCCTAGATATATTAGACCATTTGAAGTGACTGAACAAAATGGTCCAATTGCCTACAAGTTAGCTTATTCATGCTGCGGAAGACGTCGACAAAGCATACGCCATTCATTGATTGGAGTCAGGTCCACTCGATGGAAGACATGTCATATGATGAGCAACCAATTCAAATTCTTGACAGTAAGGTTCGGAAGCTTTGCAATAAGGATACCTACTAGTTAAGGTGTGGTGGTAGTTCTATGGAGATGAGGAGCTAACTTGGGAGCAAGGGGACTACATGGCAGATGTGACAGCCCCAGTTTCCTACAAACTGGGCCTCGCCCAGCCTAAGCCCACGTGGACCCCCGAACCAGTCTCGCAAGGTCAACGCAAGCCTAGTCATACTTCAATCCACCATTATACGTAAATTCATAATTTTAAGTTGAGTTATTAGTATTTCTCAAGTTTTTACAATTTAGCGGAAGCAATTAATTAAATAACTCGACAATAATGTAAGACAGTAAGGCAACCTAATTGTGGAACCCAGTAAATATGTACATTCATGTATATCTCTCAACCCGAAAACAATTTATAAATAGGTAATACAAAAAGCCAACAAAAAACCTACGAAAATGTATGAAGGTAGATTTCCAAATGTCTGCGTCTTGCCCTTGCTCGGCTGCAGATCTGCACTCGGTCAACACAAGAATGCCGAGTCCAGGTAAGTAAAAGCCAGTAGGATCTAAACAGTAATTCAAGATAAAATGAAGCAGTCTAAAAGTCATGCAGATAGAAAGAAAACTGTACGAAATGCATGATAATAAGACTGTAAAAAACAATGAAAGTACAACGAGAAATGAGTGTCAAATGAAACAATAGAGAGGTGCCCAAGTAGTCCAAGACCACTGAATGCGGGTGCCACAGGGTCGGGGTCAAGTGACTCGAGGACATTGCCCCGGTTGCAAGCCGGCAACCACTCCAATCAGAGACACGAGTATGACTCACTTGGTCCTCAGACACTCATAAGTGGGTGGGAATTCCAAGAAAATGACACAATGCAACATCAATAAAATATAAGGTAAAATGAGCTACTGTGCATTTCCTAGCTGGTTTTACTTACCTCGAGAAATCGCAAATCGTCCTCAAAACATCGCGCTCGTGCCTCGATTCGCGCATCCGACACCCAACTATAGCTTCCTAAGTCCCTGATGTCCATTTATACCTTTTAGGGCTAATTTACTAAGTCATTCAAATCACAACCAAAGTACTTAACATAAACCTCACCATGGCCTTCAAAATTCATTGGAATCCATCGCGTTGTCGAGCTTCATCGAAGTCACGCCTCCGATTGGTTCGACAACGCACCACCGCGCCGTTGCTCCACGTTGTTCACCGCCACATGCTGCCGCGTCGCTGCCGGAACCGCCCTGCTGCCGGACCGCACCGCTGCCGGAGTCGCGCCGCCGCCGCAGCCAGCCGCCTCCTAGCCACCGTCAATTCTCCTCGCCGCCGGTCGTCATCGTCTTCCCCACCGTATCGCCACTTCTTAGTCGCGGGAACCGCCTTCCGCGGCCTTCACGTCGCCGCCCGCCACATCCCGCTGCTGGTCCGCCGCCGCTAATGTTGATCTCGCCGTCCGCCGCTGCAGAGACGTCGCCACCGCTGCCGCGCGTCCGCGACCTCGCAGTGTCGCGCGCTCATCCGCGGCTTCACTGCGTAGCCGCGAGCCGCGCCGCTAGAGCCGTTCCTACGGCCATCCTCAATGCCGATCTTTCTTCTGGGCCGGTGCCGCTCGCACCGCCGATTTCCTTCTCCGGCGTCGATCTCTCTCTCTCTCTCTCTCTCTCTCTCTCATCTCCTCCCTCTTCCGCTCTTTTCCTCTCTCTTTCCTCTTTCTCTCTCTTCTCTCCTCTCTCATTCTCATTTTCTTCCCTCCTCTCTCCTCTCTCTTATCCGATTCTTTTTTTTGTACTTTTAATGTGACCACATTAAAACCACTATAGCCACTATAGCCACATTAAGCCGCTACCTTGGTCCCACGTCGACACGCGACTCGAGGCGCGTCCCCGTTTAGGTTTCAGCTCACCGAGTTCCCCGCATATACCTTTCTCAACAATTAGCATTATAATTTCAAATTGGATATTACTAAATAATACACACATCACAGAAAAATATCATTCCTCGGTGTCTCCACCAGAGATTTAGACATACGTATTCCGACGAATGGATCCCATATACGACCCTGACCTGACACGTGGCAGAAGTGAAATTTTCGGGCCGTTACAATCTTCCCAATGAAATAGAATTTTGTCCTCGAAATTGACGCAATTCTCAAAGGAAAATAGTGTGTTATGAATGAAGACCCAAGGCCATACCCGCCCAAGGCCATACTCGCCCAAGGCCATACCCCCATCTTACTATGTAGGGCTGGGCTCCTCCGTGACGAGCTGGGCTCCTCCGAGACCTCCAAGCAAAAAACATACCATCTGTCCCCTCCCATCAATATATGTCAAGGCAACATCCTCGCAACATATATTGGAATACAAATGAACATATTAGTCCTATGATCCACCGTCACTAACATACTCCTATTTGCAGTATGTCAACAAGAATGTAAATCAATCTCTTTGACTGTCCGTTAGTCTCTCTAATCGAGTGGGTCTCAACCCAACTTATACCCTCTATCAGGTTACGATGGGTAGTAGTCAGACCTGGCGCGATAACAGCATGAATCTGCTCCTAGCTCTGCTGTACATGCACGTTGCTGTGAACACGTATTGGTGAAGTGACCTGGCTGTCCACACTCCCAAACAAATACGTTGAAATCTCGATCCGTATGGAACATGCTGTCCATGTCTCTGTCCCTGTGCCTGACTAGACCTCTGTCCCTGTCCCTGCACTTGACTGGAACTCTGACTTTGTCTTTGTCTCTGGCCACCCTCTGCCATCAGCTCTCTGATGGTATTGATGCTGAGGATCTAACGATGTTGGCTACTGTGGTGTACTAGCGTAACTCTATGCTGGACAAACTAACATTGGCGCAGTATACGCTGCATATGGCGGAAACGAAATAAATCCTACGCTTTGAGGTTGATCTCTTTGCCACGACCGTCTAACTCTCATTTTCCTCTGATCATCTCCACACCCTCGCACTGAATGTGACGATGCCGATAATGTGACTGGTACTCCGATGCGTGTGCTCCCAAAGCTCTCGCCAGCCATGGCCCTCTCTTAAGCCTCCTGTGTTGTGCTCAGAGTCGTCGTCACCCAATATAACCAATAAAATTCAGGAAACCGTGTATGACGTAGTACGCCTGGTCAGTGTCCGTGTCGGCCGCACCCCCAGCATACTTCATCACGCGTATATACCGATCCATGTACTGCAACTGACTCACCGGTCCTCTGTCGAATGGTCTGATACTCAGTCCTCTTCAAGTTACGGACTGTTCCCCATCGACACCTCCGTAGTACGCCACCAGACATCGACCTCGCCGACTAGTGGAGATGATGAAATACTCGACTGCATTTGCGATGATACGACCAGTACATCATGTATTGTCACGTGACTATCTATATGTCGCCTCAAGGTAAGTCCTCTCGTGAAACTTCTCCGGATAATGCCTATAAAACTCGCGAGCATGCCTCGCCTCAGCTATAGCCCTAACACCCGTATCAGTCGGCGTGCTCAGCATATCCTTACGTAGTGTCTCAGATGTAGGAAGTACGAGTTCAACCTGAACCTATGCCTTCTCGGCCACTGTAGGCCCTGCCTGAACTGGAGATGTTTCAGGTGGGTTGTGAACAGTAAAAGCACACCCAGCCTGAATAACTAGTGTTGCTGACGTAGACGACGACGGTGTAACCTATGCCCTTAACAATCGAAGAATCTCCTGCAGTTGCTGGTCGTGCGATACAATTATGTCTGACAGAGTATGCAGCTCCTCAGCACTTGCAAACCACGAACCTGCAGCCCCACGATCATTCCTAGACTCGGTCCGAAACGTCGTCGCATTTTCCATAGCCACGAATCCTCGAATCAGTGTATAATTACCGATATCGTATATATATTACAACACAACAAATATACCATATAGGATACATTTTTATTTTTCCCCAACTCTCCTCACTTCCCAACGAAGACTTAAGTCAGGATCATAGGGTTCCACTCTAAGTTCCAACCGTGTCCTAACTGTATTTTTAATTTGTGTCTTATATTTGTTGTGGGTTAATAAAGAGCTATAAGTAACAACTTAGGCTCTGATACCAACTTTGACGTTGGTATCACAATGTCTTCAGCCATGAGATTCTTAAAACTAGACTCTAATACCAACTGTGTTGGTATCATATTCAATTAAACTTTATAGTTCTCTAAATCTGGCTCTTATACCAATTGTGACGGCCCCAGTTTCCCACAAACTGGCCCGCCCGGCTTAAGCCCACGTAGACCCCCGAGCCAGTCTCGCAAGGTCAACGCAAGCCTAGTCAGCTTTTCAATCCACCATCATACGTAAATTCATAATTTTAAGTTGAGTTATTAGTATTTTTCAAGTTTTTACAATTTAGCGGAAGCAATTAATTAAATAACTCAACAATAATGTAAGAGAGTTAGGCAACCTAATTGTGGAACCCAGTAAATATGTACATTCATGTATATCTCTCAACCCAAAAACATTTTATAAATAGGTAATACAAAAAGCCAACAAAAAACCTACGAAAATGTACGAAGGTAGATTTCCAAATGTTTGCGTCTTGCCCGTGCTCGGCTGCAAATCTGCACTCGGTCAACACAAGAATGTCGAGTCCAGGTAAGTAAAAGCCAGTAGGATCTAAATAGTAATTCAAGATGAAATAAAGCAATGTAAAAGTCATGCGGATAGAAAGAAAACTGTACGAAATGCATGATAATAAGACTGTAAAAACAATGAAAGTACAATGAGAAATGAGTGTCAAATGAAACAATAGAGAGGTGCCCAAGTAGTCCAAGACCACCGAATGCGGGTGCCACAAGGTAGTGGTCAAGTGACTCGAGGTCATGGCCCCAGTTGCAAGCCGACAACCATTCCAATCAGAGATACGAGTATGACTCACTTGGCTCTCGGACACTAATAACTGGGTGGGAATTCAAAGAAAATGACACAATGCAACATCAATAAAATATAAGCTAAAATGAGCTACTGTGCATTTCCTAGCTGGTTTTACTTAACTCGAGAAATCGTAAATCGTCCTCAAATTGTCCCGCTCACGCCTCGATTCACGCACTCGACACCCGACTATAGCCTCCTAAGTCCCTGGTGTCCATTTATACCTTTTAGGGCTAATTTACTAAGTCATTCAAATCACAACCAAAGTACTTAACATAAACCTCACCATGGCTTTCAAACCTCATTGGAATCCATAGCGTCGTCGAGCTTCATCGAAGTCATGCCTCCGATCGGTCCGACAACGCTCCACCGCTTTCTTGCTCCACGCCGTTCACTGCGCAGCTGCCGAAGCCGCGCCGACGCCGAAACCGCACCGCTACCGGAGCGCACCGCGGCCAGAGTCGCGCAGCCGCCGGAGCCGCGCCTCGCTCGCGCGTCATCGCTCCTTGCCGCCGGTCGTCATCGTCTTCCCCACCGTCACGCCACTTCTTAGTCGCGGGAACCGCCGTCCGCGGCCTTCACGTCGCCGCCGCCGCATCCCGCTCTTGCTGTGCGCTCTTCTTTGTTGATCCCGCCGTCCGCGCCGCTGCTTTGAGACGTCGCCACCGTTCGCTGCTGTCGCGCGTCCTCGGCCTCGCAGGAGTCGCGCATAGCCGCTAGTCATTCCTGCTGGCCATCCTCACTGCCAGTCCTCCGTGCTAGCTGGTGCCGCTCGCACCGTCGATCTCCTTCTCCGCCGTCGATCTCTCTCTCTCTCTCTTCTCTCTCTCTCGCATCTCCTCCCTCTTCATTTCTTTTCCTCTCTCTTTCTCTTTCTCTCTCTTCTCTCTCTCTCGCATCTCCTCCCTCTTCATTTCTTTTCCTCTCTCTTTCCTCTTTCTCTCTCTTCTCTCCCTCTCATTCTCTCTTTTTCTTCCCTCCTCTCTCCTCTCACTTATCCGATTTTTTTTTTTAACTTTTAATGTGACCAATTAAAACCACTATAGCCACTATAACCACATTAAGCCGCTACCTTAGTCCCATATCGACACGTGACACGAGGCGCGTCCTCGTTCATGTTTCTGCTCACTGAATTCCCCGCATATACCTTTCTCAACAATTAGCATTAAAATTTCAAATTGGACATTACTAAATAATACACACATCACAGACAAATATCATACCTCGGTTTCTCCACCCGAGATTCAGACATACGTATTCCGACGAATGGATCCCATGTACGACCCTGACCTGACACGTGGCACAAGTCAAATTTTTGGGCCGTTACAGCAGAGCACTTCTCAGATCTCTTCAAATCTTAAGGTACGGCTTACTTTTAGTTTCGAGGACGAAACTTCCTAAGATTAGGAATATTATGACTTCACTTTCTCGAATTGAGGAAAAAACTCATATTTAAGATAATTTAATAGTTAAATACGATTTTGTCATAATATTCCTATTTCTGTGTGTTATTTATTAATATTAGAATGATTACTTGTGGAACAAGTAAGGGTGAATTGGTAATAATCCAAGTTGGATGGATGTAATTAGGGACGTTGGATGGTCCTAAAACTAATAGGCATCAGATAAGATAAATGGTTATGAGTTGGTCACTTAAACCTTAAGTCTTGAGAGACATATAAATACAAATTACAACCTAGCTATAATTCTTTTCAACACACAACGTGGAGGCCATGGTTGGAGCGCTAAAGAACTAAAATCAGCTCCACAAGTTGGAAATCACTAAAATAAAGTAAATCTCATAACCCAATGTGTTAATCGTAAATGAAAATCATTTATTGTGAGTATGCAATCTCGGGTTCGGGTTTACCCTAGGTTTTCAAAGTGGTTTAATAAGGTTTTCATACGTCAAGTTGGGTTCTTCATGTTTCTAATGATTATATGTATAGATTTAGAGTTCAAATTGATGTTTTGACTCAGATTGGTGATGAACACATGATTTATGGTCGGATATTGATTTAAATCCGAGGTTGTAGTGTTTCCTAATCATGGATTCGATGTTTGAGATGTATTTTTGGATTTGAAAAGGTTTTGCAACAAAACTTTGGATTCTTGACGTGTTTTTGTACAAATTCATTTTAACTCTGTTTTTGACCTTTTATATCATTGGAAAGCTTGCGGTAATCTTAACAACATGGAATAGATAAATCACTTAAAATAAGACTTTAACAAACTCAAAAACATGTTGGAATTCATCAGTATAGTTTGACGTATAAACTTTCCTAGCATTTATATAATATACATACTCGAGGAACACCACTAAGGACTTCATGAGGCTTAGGATTTGGTTAAGAAAGTAGCGTTAGGGGTAGGTAGGATTTGATTTATCTTCAATCATGTCATGCTATTAGTTATTCTAGATTTCATGATGGTGAATGATTGATATTTTATTTGAATCAAGTTGAATATATCATGTCTTTCCATTTCATCTTGTCCTTTCAGCTCTCTTTATGAGTGCCTGTGGAAGTGATATGCTTGCAAATGATTGCTATGGTATCTCTGATTGGAGAGCTGATGGCCACCGGTCATCTCCCTTCATTATGCTTGAACAACAATCTGTTGAAACCGGGTCCCATTGGATACTGTTAAAGCTAGAAGGTTATTTAGACATCGACCTTTTGAAGCCAGGTCATTTTATGATACTATTGAAGCTAGTTGGTTGTCACATCATACGCTTTGTATTCAATTTCCACTTCGTTGACTCTATGGCACTCATGCTATCATTGTGATTTTGTTGACGATCTTGTTTGGGCTTTATTTCATTATGTCTTGCATTATATAGTATGTTTGTTTATATTATTCTTTTATGTCCATAATGATAGTAGGAATTTGTGAATAACCTTATTCATGCTAGTTATTACGCATTAGGTATTACTTGAACGATTGAAGGTAAAGAAGGCTTCTGCTTTACTAAGCCATTTTAAATATTGCTCACCCTACTATTTTCCCCTCTAGGTACCTTAGCTATTGTTCAGGACAAAGGAAAGGGCAAGGTCACAGCGTAAAGCTCTTTTATTATTTACAAGGTTTTTTATTTATGTTTTATTGATTTTGAGACGTGATGTAATAAATAAGAGAGTTTACCATGGGTAGACTTTGTGAAACCCATAGGTAAGTTGGTAAACTTTCGAATAACTTTCTACTTTATTTCTGCGCCTCATAGATTTAGAAGACTTTGATTTCCACACTTTTATGTGTCTTAGTGTTCTTTAGTAGATTTTCTCATATTATTTCCACAGGTTAAGGCTTACTAGATCATTGCCTAACTCGCTGGGTTATCTTGAGGTGTTATGCATTGTTTAGGCCAGACGGCCCTGGTTACAGGAATTAGAGTCATCACATATACCATGAGACATTGGCAATGACCCTCTTTTAGAGTCTTGCATATTAAACCCATTTAATATCTTGTCCATATAGGCAGTTTGACTTAGACCTATCAACCTTCTAGACCTATCCTTATAGATCTTAATCTTAAGGATGTAGGCTACATCTCCTAAATCCTTCATGGAGAAACACTTCCCTAACCAAGGCTTGACACTCTACGAGGTTGGGATGTCATTTCAAATGAGTAATATGTCATCAACATACAGTTCCAAGAAAATAACCACGGTCCCTTTGAACTTCTTGTATACACGAGGGTCATCTTCATTTTTAATAAAACTAAATTCCTTAATTACTTCATCAAAACGAAGATTCAAACTCTGAGAAACTTGCTTTAATCCATAAATGTATATTTGAACCTTGAACACCTTCTTAGAATTCTTAAGATGAACAAACCCTTCAGGCTTTATCATATACATTTCCGCAAGCAACTTTCCATTTAGAAAAGTTGTTTTGACATCCATTTGACATATCTCATACTCAAAATATGCGGCTATGGCAATTAGAATTCAAATGGAGTTTAGTATGGCTATAGGAGAAAAAGTCTCATTATAATTAACACCTTGAGTCTTCTTGAAACCTCTTGCTACTGGTCGTGCTAAGTATGGACATTGCCATCCATGTCAGTTTTCTTGTTAAAAATGTATTTACATGCAATGGTCTTACCACATTTAGGTAAATCAATCAGGTTCCAAACTTGGTAATCATACATAGATTGCATTTCTAAATTCCTGGCACTAAGCCATTTATCTGAATCAGCACTAGAAACAGTCTCCTGATAAGTAGTAGGCTAATTTTAATTCATAAGCAACACTTCACTACTATTAGTAATAAGAAATCCAAATCTCTTAGGCTGATTTCTTACCCTATCATAACTATATGGGCCTTGTGATACCTTAGGAGGTTCAACTAGTTCAAGACTTTGTTGATCTCCCAACGACGCTTGAGTGTTCATTCGTAGTTCTTGAACTTCATTAAGACTTACTTTATTCCCATTATTGTCTTTTGAAATAAACATTTTTTTCCATAAAGACACCATTCCGAGCGAAAAACACTTTGTTCTCAGTAGGATTATAAAAGTAGTATCCTATAGTTTCTGTAGGATAACCAACGAATACATACTTAGTAGATTTAGCTGATAAGTTTTTTTTATTTTTCGTCATAGGAAAACCTCACAGCCCTAAACCTTAAGGAAAGACAAACTTAGTATTTTCCCCAACAACGTCTCATATGGTGTAGGAGTCAATTGTGAGATAGTCTCATAGTTTCTAAGATGATCATCAAACTCTTGGCTCAAATACTTACCACCTCGATCTGATCGAAGTGCTTTAATACTTTTACCAAGTAGATTTTGTACTTCATTCTGAAATATTCGAAACATCTCAAAAGACTCACCTTTATGTTTCATGAGATACACATAATCATATCTGTTAAAATCATCTATGAAAGTAATGAAGAACTGATAACCACCTATAGCCAATGTGTTTATAGGACCGCATACATTGGTATGTATTAGAACCAATAAATCACTTGCCCTTTCACAATGTCCAGTAAAGGGACTCTTTATCATCTTGCCTAATAAACAAGATACATTTGTTTCATTTGATTCAAAATCAAATGAACCTAAAAATCCATATTTATGGAGTTTAGAAACGCGTTTCTCATTTATGTGGCCGAAAAGACAATGCCAAAGGTAGGTTTGAATCAAATCATTTAACTTGAATCTTTTTTTTATTTATGTTAAGAATAGGAGCATATGTGGACCTTTTCATGTTTAGAATATAAAGATCATCACACAAATCAACATTCACATGGAAAATGGCTTTACGAGAAATGGAGCATTTATTATCCGCAACAATGAAATTAAAACCATCCAAAATCCAAACATGAAACTGAAATGATGTTTATGCTCAAGGCAGGGACATAATAACAACTATTTAAAACTAAAACAAGTCTACTATGTAAAATTAACTCATTGCATCCTATAGCTAATGCATCAACCTTTGCTCCATTTCCAACTTGTAGGATAACTTCTCATTTCTTTAGCTTTCTACTTTTAGTGAGACCCTGCACATTAATACAAATGTGAGATCTACATCTGGTATCCAATACCTAAGAATCACTAGTAGACAAATTAACTTTAATAACGTAAATACGTGAAGCAGTAGTTGCACTACTTTTCTTTATCATTTGATCTTCAAGATAAAGTTTTCGATTTCTGAACCAATGGCTAGGTGCATGGCAGAAATGAAAATTTTCTTCTTTTTCCTTTTCCTTCCAGGATTGTGAAGTAGAATCAGCCTTAGCCTTGAATTGTTCCACAAGCTTTGTAGTAGGCACAACAGCCTTGGCAACTACAGCCTTGCCTTTGGCCTTCTTCTTCATAGCCTTTCTTTTATGAACCATCAACAAATTGGTAATGGGTTTCATTAATATTTTACTCAACAGTTTAAATAATTAAATGCAACTTTGAGATAGATTTCTCCATGTTATCCATGTTATAGTTCATTAGAAATTGTTGATAACTATTAGGCAATGAATTAAGGATTAAATACATAGTCAACTCTTGGCTTATAGGAAATCCAAGTATGTCAAGATGGTTAATATAGCCCTTCATTTTCAGAACATGAGGACAAACTAACAAACCCATAGCCATTTTTGCAAGAATGAAGGTTCTTGACCATCTCGAACCTTTCTTGCCTAGCCTGCTATTGGAACATTTCCTTCAGCATCGTAGCCACGTCATAAGCTTCCATGAGTTCTATGTCCTTCTGAAGTTGAAGAACCATGGTTGCCAAGATAATAGATTCAACATCAGTTAAGTCGTTGACATGCTTAGTATGTGCATCCTTCACTGCTCTTAAAGAATTCGTTGGCGGTTCTTTACGAATAGGATCATCCAGAACACACAACTTGAGTCATGCTTAAGAATAATTCTTAATTTTCAGAACCAGTCAAGAAAGTTTTCACATACAACATATCCTTCTCAAGGATGGATAACAATGACAAGAGATTAGTGTCATTTGAAGAAGCCATAGATCTACAATAAAAAGTATGTAAAAGATCATTTTCGTATAGAGGAATAGACTCCCACTAATTTCACAAGCCTCCTAAAAACACTAGGTTAATTTAAGGGACTAAAATTTATGTTTCACCTAATTCCAAAATAGCAAATGCGTAACACTTTAAATTAGGTTATTTAGGTAGGTACCTTTTAGCAATTACATCATATGTAATTTTTAGTTGTTTCTATGAGATTATGACATCTTATGTCTTACCATGTTTTATCTCATCTTGTGCGTAAAGCCCAAAACTATTTTGATAGCATTATCAAATCTAACCATTTCAAACAATAGAGTAACCTGTACTCAACTTGCGTCACCAAGATAACACATTACACTCTGCGCAGGCAGACCCATATTCATTTGATTGAAGCCTTGACAATTGTTTAAGAATGGATAACACTTAACTTAAAATTTGGAAAAGAAGTTTTTATTTTATTTAGAGATTATAATTTAAACGAGATAAATATCACATATTACAATGCATGTACAATCACAAAATAACTTAGGAAATATTGCTAATATTATCTATTATACTTAGATGAGATATATATATATATATCAATGTATATATATTTTAGACAACGAATTCTAGTTTCGAAAATTGAAAATCGCCTAAGAATGCTCACTATTTTGGTCAATCCAATTGACCAAAACTGCCTATTATTTTAATTCCGAAAATTGTTAATTAAAACATTTTTAATTAAATTGGGCCTACCTATAACTTAATAAATCATTCTAATCCAATTAGAATTTAAGATACTTTGAATCCTTATCCTTTATGAATTTGTTATATATCTCACTTATTTTATAGGATTTGCAATTCTTATCCGATTAAAAGTTTATCTCATATCTAATAGGAATATACTAATAGATAACCACAATGAGATACATGATTAAAACCAATTTCGAGTTTTATTCATACAAAACATGTAATTGAATCAAGAAACGAAATATTAGTCATATATTCAACAACGTAATCATATTTAATTAATAATATAAACCTAAACATGATTTCTATCATGGAGACATGCATAATTATTGAAAAAAACGAACTATCTATTCAACACTAGAATCACATTAACATAAACATGACTTCTACCATGTGAACATACAAAATTTGCATCATTCAATATTAAAACATATGTTAATCGAAATATTCTAAAAATGAATTCTATCATTGACTCAAATAATGCGTATGTATCAAATATATAAATTGACAACATGCGTTAAAATAGATTCTTGATAACAATTATCATAAAACCTATATTTACATTATATATACATTAATCAAGATCATGTTTTCACACATATATCATATATACATCAGGAAAAACATGCAAAAGTTTAATGGAATTGAGCCTATGGCTCCAATACCACTGTTGAGTTTTGGGGTTCATACGCAACGAAAAATTCAAAGCAATTTTGAAGAACATCAACAAGATCAAAATTAAGTTCCATTAAACTAGATTTACAAAAGTAAACCATACCTTAATTGATGATTTCCTTCTCTGATTGTTTGATCACCAAGACGTTCAAGGATGTGTCCTCTATCAAAAATTCACACACGAAATGGTGAGCATAATTTGGTGTGCTAGCCCCAAGAGAGATAGAAAGCATTTTTCTTTCTTTCCCAAAATTTAAAGAACTCAAAAATAGAAAAAATGAAATCTTTATTCGCTTTAAGGTATTAGCCTCCTTTTCAAGTAGCATGAATATCAAAATCGATACAACCTAATGAATAACATATATCATATCCTTTTCTCATGCGATATCCTTTGATTAAACATAAGGCATGGAAAGTCACCCTTAATGTTCAATCATACTAGTCTCAGTCTTTAGGTAGACTAAAACATCCAAGTGACATTGATCATTTCAATTTACTTGGACTTGGCCATTTAATTGTTTAACATATCCAGGGATCCACTGATATCTCTATACGAGAGGGACAAATTTTATCTTGATTACACACCTTCATATATTATTCACATGGATACTAATCACAATCTTTATAATCATCCGACTAAAGACAACGTTTGATTGTGTCAAATTATCGTGCTCCTAATATTGAAGTCTATGGTAATCTCAAGAAAAAATACTAAATTATCTAGCTATTATAAGTAGCACTTATGACTTAATCCATGGGGTGTTCTCATAGCAGGTCGATCCATTACCTAATTCCCTAGCAAGTACTCATAATCTCAATTTGTATCCCTATACGTATGATTATCACATGACCATCAATCATGATTTATACTACTCTTAATTTATTATAGTTCCTAGTATATTGACCGACTGAGGACATTTAAGATATTTCAACAAATACCCATAGATCTTATTATGATGTAAGCATGCAATCACTTATAATAAAACAACAAACGAAAACCATTATTTTATTAAATAAAATTAAAAGATAAATAATATTTGTAGATTGACCTAAAGCAAATGCCCCCTATAGTTTCTTCTAAGATTGGTTTTTTGTGTTATAGATAGGGTACCTACACAGTTGTTCAGTATATGGAGAGGTATTATTTTCGATTATAGTTCGCTAGGGATTTGCCCTCTATAGAGCATGATCGGGTTCATTATTTAAGAGTGGGACTAATAGATGAGATAACGGGTCTAGTAGTATTAGGTGAAGCTCGTACAATGCAGAAGATTTATAAGAGGGCCTTAGGCCATGAGACGTATCTTCTCTTATACGCCACGTTGCCCATACCACAGCTGGCATCAAGGTATTTCGAGCGTGGCACTGGGTCCTACAAGAAAAGGAAGAGGAGGATATATTAAAGAGATAAATAGGGACAGAGGCCCAGACATAATGACTAAAAGGCGGTCAGTGCCCATGCTATAGTTATTTCACATGCGGCAGATACATCAAGTGGTGGTCATACAGAGCAGCAGGGATAGAGAAAGTCTCATGACCAAAGAGGCAGTGACCGAGGATAGTATGCTCAGGTTTAGGGCCAAAGGTCAGGTAGTGGTTTGGGTCAGGGGTTAGGATATAGATGTTTTAATTGTTTATGATTCAGACAACTTTGACACATTAAGAAGGATTGCCTGAGAGCTTATGTAGCACCGATTACGGCACTGCTAATTCAAGCTAGGGAGTGGGCATATGATGTAGCCTAGCCAGACCGCGAAACCACTACATAGCTTCTCGATAGTATGATTTTGATTTGTGGTTGTTTCATGCATACACTTATTGATTTTGGTTCCAATGTATCATTTGCTTATAGACACATGGTATGAGAGTTAGGGTTAACACCGATTAGAGTTAGCACACACCTAATTCTCATCATGGCACTTGGGGAGAAGGTTTACCCTAACAGGATTTTTGAGGGCTGCAAGATATAGATCTATGGACACCAGCTCCTTATTGACCTATATGTTCTAGTGTTCTTAGAGTTTGACTCATTTTTGGGCATGGATTGGCTACCAGCGTATCACGCCCATATGGAATATTTCCGTATGACAATGACCATATTATCATTTCACTAATGATTCGAGTATAATACCAACCACCAGGGGTAGATCAGCTACAACATAGGAGATGGAGGTGTTTATAGGGATAGTAGATTTAGCCGAGACACTAGAGGTTAGACTTGAGGATGTCTCAATTGTAAGTGTGTTTCCTGATGACTTTCCAGATGATTTACAAGGATTGCCCCCACCTAGATAGATTGAGTTTGCTATTGAGTTGTTGTCTGGCATAAGACTGATAGCCAATAGATTGTAACAGATTGCATTGAAGGAGCAAGATGAGATGAAGGCGCAACATGAGGACTTGGAGAAAAAAGGATTTATAAACCTGATAAGTGATTATTTAGACTTATATATAGGGTTAGCTTAGTAGCATATTTAGTTTAAATATCTCTAAATGAACTACAATTAATATTGTTTTTACATTTTTAGGTAATTAAGGTGTCAATGAAGGAAATGAGCAAGAATGAGAAGAAACAAAGAAAAAACCCACAAAAGTATGGTCGGCGTCGTGGCATGCATGGTGGCGCTGTGGAGTATTAAGGTATAACGTGGGAAAGCATGCACTACGTAAGAAAGAAAGAAAAATGAAAAAAATGAGCCTAGAGGTTCAGTGCAATGGCAGCACTATGGAGTATAAGGGGCATCGTTGGGCATCATAATGACAACGTCAAAGTCACATGAGCCAAAAGAGATACACACAGGAGGAGGCGCTGTGGCTTAACACACACGGCGCCAGGACATTGGTGAAAAAAGGCAGACCTGAGAAAATTAGAAAGTTGGAGATTTAATTCGAGTTAAATTGTAAAGTAGGGTTTCTAACTATTATTAGGAAGTATAAATAGATGTTAGGACTTGGTTATCTCAACACATATCAACTATTAGCCACTATTAGAGTTTTTTTAGCATAGGTTTACTTTAGTTTTAAGATTTTGTATGCAGAAAACAATGAAGACTCCAAGTTTGCAATTCAAGTTTGGTTTCATTGGTTTAATCGAAGGTAATATTTATTTATATTCATCTCTAATTTTTCATAAATTCAATTAGAGATGGACCATTGTAATAGCACACACATCAAGTTTTTTGCGCCATTGTCGGGGATAGGTAGCCATTTAGTCTTACTTAGTTAGTTTGAAAATATGCTAATTTTTATTTTTAGTTATTTACTTTTAAGTGTAAAAAAGAGTTTCAAGATTGACATATTGTACTTGTTCTTTTATGTTTTCTTTTAAGGAATAACTAGTGCATGCGTAACAAAGCAGAGAAGGACCTAGTGCCACACAACCCTAAAATTGAAAGAACTACCTAAGGAAAGAAAAAGAAAGGAATCAAGATGGCGGAGGATTGCAAGAAATTAACAATAGGGTTGCGGGAACAACCAACCCAATGGTGATCTAGTAGTGCAGGATAGAGTGCAAGGACAGAGATGCCTTTGTAACTACTTCCAGCTAGAAGTTCAGGAGACTTAAAATGGAGTGATAAGGATTCTAGCCGACACCACCGAGTTGAAGCTATGACTGTCTCTAATTAACATGGTGCACAATAGCCTTTTCAGCGAGCTATCTAATGAAGGTCCAGCTGCACATGTTGAGAATCTTTTAGAGAAGTGCGGCACCATGCACATCACCAGAGTTACTAAAGTGGTGATCAGGATGAGACTTTTTTTATTCTCATTAGGTGGAAAGGCCAAATCCTAGTTCTAGGAGCTGAATGCAGGGAGTATGACCTTATAAGCAGAATTTTATGAAAAAATTCTTGATAAGTTCAATCCATAGTGAAGGTCAGTGAAAAGAAACAAGAGATTTAGCAGTTCAAATGAGAAGACACCGAGAGGCTTGGGAAAGAATCAAATAGATGTTGATGAGATGTTTGGGGCATGTTTACATGAAATGGGCACAACTCCATATTTTGTACTATCACATGAACCAACGTACGGGAACGCTAGTAGATGTCGCAGTAGATGGTTCTCTACTTACCAAAGATGGGGATGGAGCATTGAATCTTCTTGATCTTATGTCTATAAATTATATAGCCAGTACTCGTTCCATAGTTAAGAAACCAACATAGGTGTACACGATTGACTCGCAAGCTGCAATTATGACACAAATAGCAAATCTGAGCAGTCAAATGGCAAAACTTTATTCGGGACACTTAGGTCCACAAGTAGCACAATAACCAAAAAATCACAATATTATGGTGGTTAACCAGATGGAAATACACTAAGGAATGGAGTATGAAGATAACAACTTCATGAACAACCAAGGAAATAGGATCAACTTCAGGTCGAGAGGAGTGGCTCCTCAACGGTTTTATCAAGGATATAACAACAACTTAAACTTTTCTTAAGAAAACCCTGATAATGCATTAAAGTTACCTCAAGGCTTCAAACAACAAGTCCAACAAGGGAAGTTGGGGCGTAGTGAACATATGACTTCATGGAAGTCAATTGATAAGTACTTACAATCCATAAACATGAGCAATAGGGAGTCCTATGAGAAGCACGAGAAAAAAATGGAAGGAGTGAAGTAAGCTTTGAAAAGGATCAATGATGAGAGATCACAATCCATCACGAACATAGAAAAACAAATTGGTCACCTTGCTATAGCCTTGAACTCGAGGAAAGAAGGACAGTTTCCAAGCAACATCGTTACAAATCCCAAAGAGAATGTGCTATTCACATGATGAACACCAATGCAAAAAAGCCAGGACAAGTTTAAAAGACTTACAAGTTAGGATAAGTAAACATCTTGGATATGTGGAAGAATGAAGAGATGCTGAGTATGGAACATAAGTAAGGCAAGATTAATTTGACGGTTTAAAGGAACAAAGAATCAATGCCTTGAAGAAAAAGAAGGGGAAGTAACAATGGAAGGCCAAGCAAAAAAATGAAAAACCTTTTGAAAAAGCCCCACAAGGAAATGTCACCAAGGTGGTTATGAAAATGTCAGAACCAAAGTTCAAGTTCATCCCGAGACTTCAACCTATCAAAAAGGAGGGGGTCCTAGAGAGATATGCATACCTATAAACATTGATGGGCACCAGTTTAGCAATGTCTTATGTGATACGGGAGCCTCAATCAATGTCATGGCATGTTGCATGTCGATTTAAAGATCAATTGTACCGATACTACGAATTTGCAAGTAGTAAATGGAAACTTGATACAAACTCTTGGGAGAGTCTTCAATATGCATGCGAAAGTGGTTAGATTCACATTCATCACAAATTTTGAGGTCATGAATTACAATTTGGACCATGATGTATCTATGATAGTTGGGCGACCCTTCTTGAACACTGCTAAAGCAAATTTGTACATTATAGAGAGGAAGATTACAATGAGTATCGAAGAGGGCGATGATGCTGATAAGGTTTTCTTTGTTTATGGTTAAAAAGTACTTCCGAAAAGGAATGACATCATAATCTTCTATCTGCAAATGGAGCTTCTCAATTTAGACTCGGACTAAGTGAGCTAAAAAACGTTGGGCTAATGTCGTTAAACTAAGCGCTACTGGGAGGCAGCCTAGAGTTTTAAATTTAAAGTTTTAAATTTTTTAGTCAAGTTAGTAGTTAGGTAGTCTAGTAAATTACAATTTAAAAATTTTAGTTTCTATCTTTCAAAAATTCATGTCACGTGTGTAGGAAAGACCCTTTGCCGCCTGATGATTCACCTGAATGGGAATGTCTCGCTAAATCATTAAAGATCATAAAAGAGAGAAGGAGTTCAAAGCGGTGAAGGTAAGTTGAATGGGCAAATCAAAGGTAAGATTTATTAATTTTATATTTTCAGGGACTTCATGTGATCATGAAATATTGTGTAAGTGATACACAAAGTCAGAGGAGCGCCGGAGAGGAACATATAAAAGATACACGTGAAGACGTTTGTAGACACCTTGATGTCGTGGGTACTAGTCACGGTGCAGAGAGGGCAGCAGAAACAAATATAAAAAACACATCAAAATGTTCTTGACGCTGTGGTGGCGTAGTCATGGTGTCGTGCCTATAAGACATGACGTCAGGGTCGTTATAATGGGTTTAAACCCCATTTTACTTCATTCATCGTACTTGCACTAAAACCTCACAATAAACACCAAGCATACATCCCTTTAAAGCCAAATTTTGATCACTTATAAGTGAGAATAGAGAATTTCTAGTGAGTGAGAGTGAAAGGGGCAAGTGCATTTGTACAAATTCAAAAGCTAGGTCTTAGATTTGAATAATTGATTTCGAAGAGAACTAGTTTAAGAGAAAAGTGAGAGGGCTTGGATTGATAGACTTATGGGATTTTTTTACAAAAGAAGTTAATCCAGCATTGAGTTGAAATTTACAATTTCATTGGTTATGTTTTGGAATTTTGAAAAATTTTGATAAATTGTATGAAATAGTGGATTTGAGATTGTAGGATAGGTTTAGCAAGACTGTGTGAATGTCGAGCATTAATGTTACCCATGGAGACTTAGTTGATTGCATTATTTGGCGTATGCATGATGCGTATGATATGAATTTTGATTTTAGGTGATTTAAAGACCCAAGTTGCTAGTTGTGTGTTGTTATGTTGTTTGAAATTGAAAAAATGGCAAGGAAAAGGAAACAAGTTAGCTAAGTGAGAGCAAATCACTTTGAGGCATCAACCTCAAGAAATCCTAATGAAGAAGAGCCTAGGCCATTTAAATCTAAATATTTTATCGGTAGAGAGGCCAAGGATTGATACAAGGATATTCAACATAGGGAGTTCATTTATTAGAGAGGGATAAATTTGCCAACTAAATATAATAAAAGTGTGAATATTTTCATTGGGCAATATAATTGGGAGCATCTCACTAAAGATTATAGAAAGAATGAAGTTAAAGGAGTGAGTGAGATTGTTTATGAATTTTACACCAAAGCAAAATTCACGGTCGAGGATGAGCCAGTGAAGGTGAGAGGGATTTTTGTTCCTTTTAATACGCGCTAGATTAACACCATCTATAGATTGGATGAGCCAGTGAAGGCGAGAGAGATTTTTTTTCCTTTTAATAGGCATGAGATTAGTACCATCTATGGATTGGAGAGCTTAAGTTTATTTGGATCCCACCCGAGTTTTTCATATAGAATATATAAGCCTATAACCTATACCGATTTAAATCCATAGAGAGAGCAATGTTTGTCCATGGACATGGGTAATGAGAGTTGAGAATGTGCCCAAACACATTAAGAAATGGAGTGTTAAGAAATTTTACTGAATGTGGCAACATTTTCTTATTGCTTCATTATATCCCAATTCTCGGCAGGGTGAGTAAATAAGCCAAAAGCGGCTTGTCTTTATGAAATTACACAAGACGGGGAGATCAACATTGAGTAGATTATCTACAACAATCTTAGGTAGTCAATAATGTCAAAGAGAGTTAATGAGTTGATTTTTGCTATCTTCATTACCCATATGTGTTTGAAAGCCTGTGTGGAAGAATTCAATAATGCGGCCTAAGCAACTATGGATGAGGCTTTCATGCTCATTTTGAAATCACCACCTGGTTATCAAGACTCTAAGGATGAGAGAGATATAACCAAAGGAGCTAGACTTGAGGCCAATTTGTTGGCCAAACGACAAAAGGATCAGGCAGCATCAGAAGCAGCAAAGGAATTGGATAAGGAATTACAAGATAAAGGTTATGGAGAAGAGGAGGAGCAACAATTGCAGGGATTTTCTGAGGGCTACGAATTTGTAAACCCACATTTTGGAGAGTAGGACTTCGTTGGTCCTGAAATCTTTCCAGCACTTCCTCCACCACCACAGGAATCAGTACCACCACCAGAGAATTTGACTCCACAGAAGTATTGTATGTGGATTGCTGAGATGAGGAGACAGTATAAAGAGGACAGGGCTAAGTACCAGGTAGCAAAATCACGATATGAGTGTAATTTCATGTTGTTAGCAGATCATCAGAGGGACATAACTAGATATGAGAAGAATAAATGGATGAGACCAACTGATATGTCATACAACTTTCCAGAAGCATTAAACTTTGTGTTAAACCAAGATTTGGTGTAGAGTAGGAAGGGGAGTATCTGTTGACACCATCCTTCGCTTGAGCTGATGATGCAGATGATGATGATGATGATGATGACATACGATCCTGAAGTCTATGTCTTAGGAATTTCTTAATACATGAGGAGATTAGTGATACATTGATACCATTTCATTTTTAACATTAGGGATATTTTGTTAATTATTTAGTTGTTTTAAATTACATTTTTATTTTAGTCTTATATATTGTGTTATATTATATATGTTTGTGTTTTAGTGTTTTAATATAAGCCTAAGAAGGCAAATATCATAGCAGATGAATTATGCATGAGATGACAGAATTGTGAGACAATTGTATGATATAATGCACTAGTATGGTTTACTTAAGGCGGCGTCAGAATTGAGTTTGACTGAGGTCCCTGCTACAGTGGACACATAAATTTGTAGATAAATCGGGTTACTATTCTGCGAGTGTTCGAGTGTCAGAGGGCTAACAAAATGTACTCGAGGTTCGATGAGATGGCATGTAGTCCCGATCATCCAGAAAGGAGCAAGTATGTGGATCAGTGTTTGAGGCACAGAGGGAGGTTATGGATTCATGTAATGGTAGAGATACGCGATGGAAAACTTTAGGAAACTCACAGGTTTCGGTATACAGTACATTCTGGCTGGACCAAAATGTTTCACGATATGCGGCTGTTATTTTGGTGACCAGTGAAGGCAGACGTTGGCGCTTATGTTAGGGGTTATGAGGTGAGCCAACAGGTTCAAGCTGAGCATAAGAGGTTGATAGGGTTATTGCAGTCACTGCCCATCTCTCAATGGAAATGGGAACACATTACGAAGGATTTCATTTGTGGATTACCATAGACTTCCTAGAAACAGGATGTGATATTGGTGATCATGGAAAAGTTGACAAAATCAATTCATTTCCTACTAGTTTTTATGAAATAAACCTTCACACAATTTAGTACATTATTCGAAAGAGAGATTGTACGGTTGCACAGAGTAACGATTTTGATAGTTTCAGACTGGGACAATCATCTTACATCATCATTGTGGTAGGTTATGTAGGAGCAGTTCGGTACTAGGTTATAGTTTAACACTACATCCCATCCTCAAACAAACTAACAATCGGAGAGATTGATATAGATACTCGAGGATATGCTCAGAGCTTATGTTTTACAGTTTGGTGGGTCCAGGGAGGAGTACTTGTCACCTTACCAGTTTGCCTAAAATGACACTTATCAGGCCAGTATTAGGATGCCACCGTTTGAGGCGTTATACGGTAAAGCATATACATCACCTGCTCGTTTGGCATAGCTCGATAATACAGTGGCCGTGCAGCTTGAGATTATGGTGGACCATACAGAGAAGGTGAGACTGATTTGTCAACAGTGGCATGCTAGCCAACACTGACAGAAGAAATATGTGGATAAATACCGCGATGAACTGAGGTACGAAGTAGATGATTGGGTCTATTCGAAGGTTTCCATATTGAAATGTCATCAAAGATTTGAGATTAAGGGGAAACCATCACCATAATTTATAAGGACATTTTACATTAAGAAACGAGTTAGGGAAGTTGCCTATTAGTTGAGATTACCGAGCCGGTTTGCATGGCTTCATAATGTTTTCATATATCAATGTCTAGGTTTGTCAGATTAGGACCGAGATCGATTGTTGATATGATTAGAATTGAGGTTTAACCAGATATGATGTACAAGGAACACCCCATTGAGATAGTGGATCGCATGGTATGTACTCTCAAAAGGGAGAAATACTGCTAGTACTCGTTTGGTGGCAGTATCATAAGAACAAAGGACTTACTTTGGAGTGAGAGTCTTACCACGGGAGAGCGATACCCCCACCTATTTCAAAGTAAGTTTCTTACTTAAGTTTTAATTTCAAGACAAAATTTCTTTTATTTGGGAGGATTATAATGGCCCGCTCTAGTTAGTCTAATTAAATTATTAATTACAGATTAGGACCCGTAGCTGCGACCCACGTGAACACCGCTAATAAATCTAAGGCAATACTATCAAGGTATAAATAGTTATTTTTGTGTGAAACGTATTAATTTATTATATTTTTACCCAATAATTCGCGTTGCACTAGTTAGGATTTTCATTGGTCGCGTTGTGCCCGTGTAGTGACTAGAGTGTAGGACATTGCGGGGTGCATGAAATACGGGTGTATTAGGTAGTACAAAGTTTAATGAACACTTAATCACTCACGATGTGACAACACATCACCTAACTATCACATTATCACATCCCTTCACTTTCTCTCTCCTACTTTTCTCTCTCATCTCCAAACAAAACTCACAAAAACATCCCTTTCCTTGTTAAACGATCTTCTTTCTCATCACATTCCTTTTCTCTTCACACCTCCAGGGTCTCAAGAGTTTATTCACCTCTCTCGCGAAGTATTTCCCTTTTAGCGGCTCCTTCCGGCGACCTCCCTAGACCAAGGTGAGTGGTGATTATTGTTGCAACATTTTTGGAGAAATTTAAGAGCTTTTATGGTAGTTGCATTGATTTTATTAATGATATTGGTGATTGTTGTTGTTTATTTTTTATATAGAAAATTTTTTATAAAAATTTGTTGCAATTCATCTTTGGAAAATTCTAGAGTCGAATTGAAAGGGGAGGGGGTAGCCAGGCGGGTCGAGCTAGGCTACCCCAAGTGAGCTGGGTTGGGCTGACCTAAGCCCAGATGAACCGGGTCAGATCGACTTGGGTCCGGGTCGACAGGGTTGGGCCGACCTTGACCTAAGTGGTTGGGCCAAATCGAACTCGGTTCAGAGTCAACTGAACTGGGCTTAGTTCAGGCCCAACCCATTAAATAACTAAAAAAAAATTAATTTAAAATTTAATAAATGTGACTAAAAACATTTAAAATAATATATTTGGACCTTAGGGACTTAAGAGATTATAGTCCGATGTCGAGTGCGCATCTCGAGGGATGAGCGGGACGTTTCAAAGAGTCATTCGCGACTGTATAAGGTAAGTAAATCCATAAGAAAATAAGTTAGAATTCATTTATAGCACTTGATTTATTTTGAATTTCAATTTTTTTATCGTGCTATATATTGCTACCTCATTATTGTCACACACTCCCACGTGTGTATGTGTTTGTCGACAGGGTCGGACATGGCACGACTCACACCCCGGGGTTAGCTACCCCGTGCTATTAGAGTAGTTGCCCATGTTGGGGCTACGCAGTGACAGTTTCTAGCGAGACCTGCTAAGTTGAGAGATGTTTGACAAAGCCCTAAGTCTCCATCATGGCTTCCTTCCATAGAGATGTTTGGACGGGGTTCTACTATTCATGGGTTCCTCTCATTCGACCGTGAGACATTTGGCGAGATTCTCGTCATGGTTTCCTCTCGATTTAGCAAAGTCGATTTCTAGATGTAGACCAGGACTTCTGCCACGCTGCAATCGTGTCTAGTTTCGACTTCTCTGTGACTTATTTTTATTCGATCATCTTATTTTCATTTCCTTATTTAAATTGAATGAATTGTAGTCGTTTTTATTGAATTTTGTGAATACTAGCTAAATTTCTCTATGATTTACTCAATTAGATTCATTATTGCATTTGGTGAAAAATTGCAAATCCTACGACGAGCCGGGGTAAGGAGGTCTTAGGCGACTACATATTAGGTATGAGATCCTAATCAGCTTTTTGTATAGGTGTTTGTATATATATATATATATATACTGATTTTATAATATTTTGGGCAAATTTGTGTGCCAGATACATGTATATGACAATCTTTTGTATTTTTGTCGCTTTCTTATATACATGGTATCTCATGTCGTGTTTCCACACTATAAGGTTGTTAATAAAGGCAAACTTTTTATTTTTACAATATTTGCATGTTTTAAAGACTTCTACGTAGATACTCAATATAATGATTTAATAAGTCATAAATAACTTAACTTAGTTAACCTATCGTATATATTCATAAATACATGACAAATACTAAGTTATTGCGAATCAAATACAAAAAAAGGTTTAGGTCGTGGGTCGTCAAGGAAAAGTGTAGCATGATGTGGCATGCTTAGTGACGTGTTCGACGATGTGGTGGTTCCCAGTTTGCCTCGAGGTTTGGCATTGTCATAGTCAGTTAGAGAGATTGATTCAGATTCTTGAGGACATGCTTAGGGCTTATATTTTATACTTTGGAGATTGATGTCGCGCCGAAAGACACCAATAATAATCCCTAATATTGGGCTACTATTGATTTGTTGTAGTAGTAAGCGGGGTCGAATCCATAAAGACTGGAGATAACTTTAAGTTACAAAACTAGGGTTTGAACGAATTATACTAATTTAAACTAAGAACTAATTAACTAACAAACTAGGAAATAAATACGAGAATAAGTAACTATAAATACTACTAAATTAACAATACTACAATAATTCCATATCAAATAGACACTTTGACCAATGTAAGTATGATTTAGTCTTCGACTCAAAAATATTTTTTTTCATAAAATCTTATATATAGGCTTATAGTGACTTACCCCACCTTATTATCTTCATGTCAATGGAAGGAATTGATGACAACTATATACTAACTAGACCGCAAAAGCTATCTGGATATACCCTAGGTTTTCAACGAAATAGCAGCATTAAAATCTATAAGAACACCTATGATGAATAATATCTAGCATGAACTGTTACCATCTCATGTCTCAACAACACAGAGGCACATCGATTGCCAACTAACAAGACCCCACTTGGCACTTAACGTAATCTCTAATACCAAGAGGCGGTAAGGTCACTGCTATAATCTCTAACGTAACTAATATGCACATGCATTTACACATCAGAAATGTAAATCCTATTTGAATTTATAAAGAATTGCAATCGAAATTACAAGACAATAATGAAAATATGGAATTTAATACATGAATCTCACAAGTCACTTACATGTCTCATTGACTAGATAATAGTTCAGCTGAGTACAACCATGGAAATCACCATTAAAAAGAAAAGAAAAAAATAGGAAGAAATGAGGGGGAGAATAGAGTGAGAGATTGATCTCCCGAATGAGAGTGGTATTGTAAGTCATTTTAAGGCTTCCTATTTATATTAGATGTGTGATAAGAGGAGATCTAATCTTGTATCTTGCAAATCCAAAAAATACGAAACAACCAATCTTCAAATTTGTTTAGCGTCGCAAAACTCCGAGGCGTTGCCAATTGCTAAGACAACGCTACAATACTCAGTTTTTCCTTCGATTCTGTCACGATTAAGCCCAGCGCCTTGCCAGCGCCATATGTATAAACCCAAGGCGCTATGAAGAAGCTGGCCTTCCCATTGGAATTGAATTTTTGTTTTTCTCTTAGATATTCATAACGATTCATACGCATCGTTTCCTTTGAGTTTTCTTTGTTCTGGTTAAGTTAAGGCCAATGATTCTTTAGCAATTTGCGTGCATCTAGAGGCATTCTGAAGGCGTTGAGCATATATCTTGCATTTTAAATAAATTTTGTTGGGAAATCATTTTTTTTCGACCAATAGCTTGTATTTACCCTAAAAATGCAAAAACAAAGATTTTAAAACATAAATGGAGATAAAATTCTTGTGATTCATAGAAATATCACACTAAAATATAACACAATTGACGACTTATCAAATACCCCAAAACTTAGACAATTCCTCGTTCCGACCAATAGAGTATAAGACATTTTAGTTGTATCATACATTTCAGCTTCATTAATGCCCAACTCTAACTTAAATGGTTTTGTCGAATTTTTTATAAATTTGACAAATAGGAACAAGAACACTCAAGCAAAGTAGGTTACTTCAAATTAGTTTATTTTGGCCACTCTCCCGAAGAATACTCCACAAAACACTAGGTTTCATCAAGATTAAAATCATTGATTAGTCATGAGTTACCTCGAAACTTTTAACAAGCCAAAAAACTTGCTAAATAGAGTATTTAATAATAAGAATCCACAAATAGAACATATACAACCATTCCACTAACACATTCAAAATATCATTTGGAGTCAATATGACTTTTTTGGGTTATAAGGGTTGAGTTTGGTCGACAAAGAGAAGTAATTCATGAATTAAAAACGTTTAAAAACTTTAGACTTAGACTAGTCAAAGGATTTTCAGAGAACATTAAAATATTTTACACTGCACCTTAATTTTTCTTTTCACAATGCGCAGTCCTCACATTTTTCCAACCATCCGGCTCCTTGCTCCATTTCCTACGGATACCATTTTAAATGGGAGACTCATTTTTCTTACCATCATCCTAAGATATAATTAGGCATTCATATATGCTCAAAACAACGGATGAAAAAACAATAAGAACAAATTCACAAGTATGGAAGTGTGTTACTAACCTACCAAAACATCAATCTTTAAGATGAAACGAAACCTTATTACCTGGATTCACCCAAAATTTTGTAAGAATTGTGAAAATTTGTAAAAGTTTTACCATAAATCCCTTACATACAGTTCATCTATTACATTCCTTATAATCAGCCTACCTGTATACCCCCAAACCTATCCTGAACCTTATCCTCAAGGTTCAAGAAAGTAGGATAGCCAATACACATTTCAAAACAACAAGTAAAAGTAGAAATGAAAGAATAGAAATGAAGTGAATTGAGTGAAAAATATTTATATAAGAAGCTAAGAAGTCTACAAAATGAGTGATGTGCAAGGTAATGTGTCAAAATTAGCATAAGAGTATCATATCATCTCCAATATTGTCAAAAGCACAAACAATCTTTCTCTAATCTAAGAGACTAAGGAAAAAATTTAAAGCCGTAACATGAAAAAAGCAAGAACTATTAAACATAGGTGTTGACCAAAAAGATTCCTACCAAAACTTGTGAGCTCAAAGTCTTCCAACTAAAGGTAAAGTCAACAAGAGAGTGGAATGGATTTACTGTTTTGGGTTCTAGTTAAATATCTGCGTTTAAAGGGACAACATAAGTTGGTTTATAATTTCCAACCAAGCCTCAAAACATGAAAATCTAAATAAACTGTCAATATCCTAAAAACTTTCTATCATGCAAACAAAAATGATGTCCAAAATCAAACATGACATCTAACATAAATTACTTTTTCTTTCCTTCGATGCTCCTTTATTATCATATACCAAAAAAGCCTAGAGAATCAAGGAGTTTTTTAGACATCTAAGAAATATAAAACTAAACTAAACAGAAGTTAAATGCATGAAATAAATGAAAGAAATTTGGGTTGCCTCCCAACAAGAGCCTTTCTTTCAAGTCTTTAGGTAGACTTAGAGTGAATGATCATGTGACGCCCACTACTTGGGAGTTTTCTCAAACAAATGGCTTCAACATGGTTTTGGGCAATGAAACTAGCATCCCTTCATTCAGAATTTGGAACTCATCAAGGATCTCTAACACATAAGTTTCTACCTTTTCTGGACCATCCAACACAAAGGTGTCAGCAGTGTAGAAAATCTCTAAATTCTCATTTTCTTCCACCCCTGTTTAGAACTCAACTCGTATGCGTGATTTTGTAGGTGGTTACACCAAAACTAGAGGTTGGTCTTCCTTGCTCTCTTTATGCGGCTCAATCGACCTTTCCAAAGTGACTTCAACTTCCTTCTCGACTTTCTTTTCATTAGAAGTTGTACAATCATTAGAATTCATCATGGACACCAACTCAAGTTTTTCACCTGATTCCTCTTCCTCATCACTTAAAGTAAACAACTAATGTAAGCTCTTTCATCTCAGCATAAATAGCATCCCTCGAGGTTTCCTCTGTATCAGGAGGTTCCTGAAGCTTAGGTCTCTCAAGTTCGATGCTAGGAAGATTTTGTTAAGACAAACTCATTCTCTCCTTTTTTGCCTCAAGTATGGTAAATCTAAAGCACGTCGAATGCGTCAATAAAGTAAATTACATAAACCAACTATTTTGTAGAATAGTGGCGAAGGGTCAATCCAACAGAGATTGGTATTCTTTCTAAGGTTAAACACAACAAAAAAGGAAATCATGGGTTTAAGAAAGTGATTTAACTAACTAATATAAAAAACTAATTAAATAAAGTAATAAAAATAATTTTGAAAACAATTAAAGGACACCTACGTGTACGGTTCCACAAGTTAGAATCAAGATTTAATGCCATATCATGGTCTTCAATCTTTCTCAAAAAATTATTAATTCAAATCCCCCTAAATTAGCTATGAAAAATCGACATCCGCCAGAAATACCTAATTCTCTTAATCTTAATAGCCATGACATCTGCCACTAACCACTTCCCTAATTAATGCATAACTCTAGACATCCGCCAATAAGGTTTAACACACTAACCACAATAATAAGGATTAGTGGGAATGCTAATCCTAAATAACTGAATCGCATCCGCTTCCGGTTTAACCTAGATTCAATTGTTGCACACTCAAGAACCAAAAGGTTTTAACGACAATCGGGTGAGTGTTTGTCACTTTTATTAGTCAAAAAGTACAGTTACGGATACAATTGGTCCAATTAACTATAGATCGTCCACCTAAAAGCATGCACTAGCCATATACATACCCTAGATTTAAACCATATTCATGAAAATCAACAACAATGAAATAAAAGAAATTAAATTAACTTAAATAATAAAAATAATAGATCTCACGAGTTTGCAATGAATCAAGAATCCCGACTTGTTTCCCCTCCGACCTAGGCAAGCCTTTGTTTAGCCGGACATGGTTTCGAGGGCCTGCGACATTCCAAAAAATAATAAAAAGTCCTAATATGAATAACTACTCAAAATAGGTCCCTAGAAGTAAGAGAAACTAATTTTGGGGGTTGGTCTCGTAACACGTGCACCGAGGAGTATCAAGGGTCTGTTAGGCATTCATTTTAGGCTTCAAGACATGTGTCGCAAGGTGATTCGTTCATCTACTGCTAGAGATGAAGTGGGAAAGTCTGATTGGTTGAAACTGCAACCAATGACATGCTGCACTGCTTGAAACGTTACACGTGGCGGGTTGGAAGGCGTGAGGAAGAATCGCACGGGTTCTGCGAATATGTCGGAGGTGGTGCATAACCGCATCTCGTGGGAAATATGATGGATACTGAAGCAAGGAGAAAAACATTGATAAGTTGGTTCAGCTGGACGCACGAGGACAGGCCGGACGAATCGAGAGGTGATATGTGGAATCGGTTGGTGTGACGATGAGACGTACGAGTGAGACTGTATTCATAGGAAACACAAACACACACATCTCAAGGATTCATCAATAGCTGCTGATGCGTGAGTGGCTTAACTTTGTCACTCCCCTGCATTACTTGGCATGTTGTCACCTACTAATAACCTGTACAATGCGTAACTCGAGGCAGATTCTCTGGTAGTTGAAACATTGCATATAAATACACTATTTCTCACAATTTTTTGATCTGGATTCAACCGCGCACTCCATTTCACCTGAAAATGAGAAATAAATATAATTAAATATATATTTTAGAGACTTTACATATTAAATAAATTAAAATAAACTACTAAAACCATATAAATATCGACTTATAAAATACCTCAAACTTAATAATTTGCACGTCCCGAGCAAAGGTTTAAATGACAACAAACAAATTAACTAGACTCTTAATATAAATATGCACTGACCTAACTAATCCTATACACGACTCAAAATTCATGGAATTTCTTTGATTTACATAATCGCCAAGTTAACAAGCCACACAAGAAATTTCAAAGTTATGATATGTCAAGACTCGCAACCCAAACACAATTAAGATCACACTTTAAAGAGATAGATTTGGTTAAGACAAAAAAAATCAACTGCTCAGGAGTTTTCTTGGTCTATACATTCAAGCACGCAAGTTTAAAATCTCACTTTATCTAGTTAAAGCACTTGAGCTAAATCTATATATTTGAGGAGTTTTCATAACTTCCGCCTTTATTCATTTTAGATTCTCTATTTTTTCACATTTTTTCAAGTAATACGGCCCTGCTCCATTACTGTGGACAGCTTTTCTCACTTTCTCCCACCATTAGATTCCCTGCTCCATTTCCTGTAGAACCTGTAGGACCCTCCATAATTAAAAAAAAACACTTGTTAGTCCTTCTCACTTCTACTATAATCAAGCAAATCTCTAATGTAAGTTAAAATATTATCACATGCACAATTTTGACCGTCTACTCCCTTTTGTTATCTAGCATAAGGCTTAACCATTAATAATCTAAACTAAGTACTAATTAACTAAAAAGGTTGGAAATAAATTGAACAGATATTGGACCGAACCGCTATGAGAAAACTACATGGTCAATGTCATAAGTGATTCTCTTGAGAGTTATATCATTTAGTCCTATACATTCAAGCACGCAAGTTTAAAATCACAAGATTTGGGTCGCACACAAAGAACAAATTTGCACAATTTAATATTGTCTGGGTTAATGAAGTTTATTTGATAAAATTCATTTTGAAGATTCTCATTAAATGTCCTAGTTTGACTAGGATTCAAGATTGACATACATTTCTAGTGTGACTAGAAGGAGTTTTAGATAAATTACAACTCTTATTGAATTAGTAATTGTAGATTCTCTATGACTATATCCTTTTTAGAGTTGGACTTTATCTAGGACTCTATTTGAAGGGTGACTACGAGATGGAGCTCTTTAACAACTCGACCTAGTGTACTATAAATAAGACATTAGGGTCACAGTTGTTGAAGTGAATTCTCTCGAGAGATTTTTCTTAGAGAATTTTTGTGAGAATTTTTCTCCTAAGGTTTTTGGGGCTAGCACTCTGGATCACGATCGTACATTCGTATGTGGATTTCTGATAGAGAATGTTCATCTCTAGCAGCGTCTTAAAGGAATCGATCGACACTAAACAAGGCAGACATGGAGTTGTTCTTATTAAGGTACGATTTTATTGGCACATCAATTTAATGGAATCGATATGATCTTTGTTCAGGGATGTTCGAAAAAGGTTTCAGAACTTCCATTGTGCATGATCCCTGAAACCCAATAGTGATATCAGAGCAAGGTTGGTTCAATTCCATTAAATTTTTCAAAGTGACTTTTATCATGGTTTGACTATAAGATATACCTAGTCATGAATTTTATTGTATCATGAACATATTCAATCATGATCTCTTAGTCATATTAACGGTTCAAGGCAACCAATTAAACTAGTTTTAATTGGATTTTAAGACATCCTATTTAATTGGTCATGGTTTTTTGTGTATTGATCACATGAATTTTATTGTATCATGATCTCCAAGTCATAGTCACATGAATTTAATTGTATCATTAATGTCTGCCGTGATAAACGCCATGTATGAAAATATTTAATTAAAAGGGCGTGCTAGAGAGTAGCTGCGATCGAACCCAACCAACCGAGTCTGACATGCAGTCCTACTAAACTACTTTAAAAGCATGTTAGAGAGTAGTAATGAATGGAAACTAGTTAATTCCTATGATAATGGAACATTCTAGTTAATTCCTATGATAATGGAAAAGTCTATGGCTAAATAAAATGAAAAAAGACTTTTGATGAGAGAGGGATTCGATCCCTGACCTCCCCTCTTCTAGTTGAGACTTTAACCATCCCAACTAGCAAGCCAAGCTTGTAATGGGATTACAAAATAAAGGTTGATATTGTTTGTAATGGGATTACAAAATAAAGGCTTATATTATTTGTAATGGGAGTACAAATTACTTATATTTTTAGTAAAATACAAGGAGATTTTATAAAAAGGAGGGATTTGATCCCTAATACTCGAACTCATTATGGTGCTATAACCATCTTAGCTATTCATTCCAAGTTGTTATAGGATTACAACTCTATTTATGTTAATTGAGTTATATATATTAATTGAAAGAAGTTTTAATTGATTAATTATCATTAATTATATGGGGTTATTGTTCATTAATTTGATTGAATTAATTTAATTAGAAGGTGTTTTAATTGAATTAATATCAATTTAAATTAGTGGGACTGTTATTAATATTAATTAAAATAAATTAAAAGTGGTTTTAATTAAATAGAGTCTAATAAAAATCATATTGAGATATATTTAATTAATGAGATTACAAAAAATATAATCTTTCATGCACTAGGAAAATTTTAAGTTATTTAATTTCCTTGATTTGTTTTATGATGCTTTGTTGATATATGAAGATGTTTATTCTTGTTTTATGTAAATGATCTTTATTCTATGCATATTGGGTATATATGACATTCCATAATTAAATAGATGCTAGAATTAATCATGTACATGGATCATAAAACTTGATAAAAATCCCTCGATTAGAATTTTAAGTTAATGCCACTCATTTTAAACACTTGTCAAGGCCTCGATCACATCAATATGGTTATGCCTTCGCAGGGTGTATTGTGTTATCTTGTTCAAGCAAGCTGGGTAACGGTTACCTAGATGTTTTAAATTGGTTTGGCTTAATAAAGCTATTAAAACAGTTTTGGGCTTTAGGCATAGATGAGACGTAACATGTTGTGACATATGATGTATAGATCTCATAAAGAACATATGAGTTGCATATGATGCAATTGGTAATGGTTACCTACCTAAATAACTTTATTTTGAGTGTCATGCCTTAGCTGTCTCAAAATTAAGTGAAATATGGATCTTAGACCACTAAATTAATATTTAAGAGGGTTATTGATTTAGTGGGAGTTTAATTACTCACTAATAAATTATTCTACATAATCTTCTAGGTGTAGATGTTAAACTTTTAGTAACACTAATCTAGAGTAACTGCGATCAATTCTTGATAAGGATAAAATAATTTCTAAGACTAATTTCCCTATTTTGATTAGAAAATTGATAAATGCTATCAATCATAAAACAAGGATGTATGTCTTAGATTAATGATTCCTTTAAACTACCATCTATTAGTACAAGGATTATATATCATGTTAGCAAATATAAAATCGGACTTTAGGAAAGATTCGGGTCATGAAAACTAATGACATGATAGTGATACTGAAGGAAGTTTTCCAACAGTAAATCACACGGGAAGAGCAAAAGATTGTAAAATTTCTAGATTCTTGTAAAATGGTTGAGGACCTATTAATATATCTTTATGTTTGGGACGTGAAAGAACTATATTAATTATCTCAAAAGGCTTGAATCTTCATGTGCCAAAAGTTGGCAGTAGATTTGATCTATAATTCATCAAAATAGTTTTAAACTACATAATTTGAAAGACATGGAGAACACTGTTTACAGTTGCATATGATGTTTAAAATTGTAAGATAGAATAATAAAAAGGGGCCTTAGATATATAGTTGATGGTTCGTAACATAAAGGAATTTAATAAAGAAAGATAAGGGAAGGTAAAAGCTACAAAAGGTATTTGTGTCTGACACAAAAACCTTAGTTGTGAGCTAGACTTTGCCAAGTTCTAAAGAAAGCCTTATAGAACGGATTTTGTTTTTCATAGAATGAAATTGTTCATTTTATAATGAATTACAAATCCTATTAGAAAGACATAATTTAGAATTGTTATGAACATTTCAAAATGAGTATAAGAAAAAAAAATCACTTAGCAAACTATTAGCATACTTTGATAAGATCAAGGTAGATAATATTTGAGCCAAGAGTTTAAGTGACCATCTTTGAAATTATGAGATTGTCTTGCAATTAACTCCACTAGGAACGCCATTTGAGAAATGATGTTTTAAGAGGAGAAATCGAACTATATAGGATATAATTTGATTTATGATGTGTCACACAGACTTTCCTATGATGTCTTATTGAGGCTATACATTAGAAATCAAGGCACTCGTACTAAACCTTATTTTCGTTCAAGTGATTGATAAAACTCCATATATGATATGGAATAAAAAAACCTGGTTTGTATTTTTTTTTTTGAGATTTGAGGCGGCGTGACTTGCGTAAGAAGTTAAGTCACATAAAGTTTGATGCCTAAATATTTTATGTCTAATTGAGGTTGAACACTATAATACTATTTTATACAATTGAGAACAAATTGTTTGTTGCTCAAAAATGATATCTTTCTAAGTAAAGTGTTTATTTTAAAGACACTATTGGGAATAAAATAAATCTTGAAATGTTCAAGTGCCACAAATGAAAACCGAGCCACTTTAGGAAGATGAACAAAGTTTTGAACTAGTTGAGTATAAATAAGTAACATATATCTCTTGAAGATCTAGAATAATTAGAAATTGGCCAGAGAAATTTGGAATTTCATATTATTGATAGTTTTGATGTATTTTTGATACTTGATCTGAATGAATCACTACTTATCAAGAGACATGTCTTGTCTAGATTGAATGAAGAAGCTAAGTGTTATTAACTCTGAATTTTAATTCATGTATGTTAACCAAGTTTGGAACTTGAATTATTTCCTTGAAGATGGTATGACCATTGGATGTAAATGACTTAACGTGACATGAAAAAGAAAAATGCATACTTAAAAGCACGGCTTATCAAAAATTCCAATTTTAATCAAGGTGTTGATTATGATAAGATTATCACTGGTAGCTAAGCTCAAGTTCTTGAATTCTATTGTCATTACTTCATAGTTTGACTATAAGATATGACAAACAGATATCAAAAATAGCATTGCTCTATTCTCCTTAAAGATGTGTATGATACAACTTAAGGGTTTTTTTATTATTTTTAGAATTTGAGAAAGGTATGCAAACTTAAAGGATCCATTTATGGATTATAGTAAGCTTATCAGAGTTAGGATCTTTGATTTGATGAATTAATTAATGAATTACAATCATTAACTCGAAGATAAACCTTATGTATACATAAAGGTTAGTGGGAGCGCAATTATCTTTCTGAATATGGATGGTAATGATATATTATTCATTGGAAGCGATGTCTTAACCCTGTAGAATGTCAAGTCTTAGTTAAGGAAAGTTTCTCAATGAGATTCTTAGCTAATTAGGCATATATCCTTGTGATATAGATCTATAGAGATAGATCTAAGAGGCTAATTGCTTTAAATAAGAGTGCTTAAATAGACAAATAACTGAAAAAGTTTCAGTGTACAAGATTCTTAAAAGAATTCGTACTTAAGCCGTATAACATAAGTCTCTGCAAGACTCAACATCTTAAAACAAATGATGAGCGAGACAATGTGAATAAGATTTCATACGCATAAGCTATGAGAATCATCACATATGTTATACTTTGCACTCAACATGATATGTCATATGCTTTGGGCAAAATATAAATACATCTCATAGATTCATGTGAAGGTCACTGGATATTTATTAAAAACATTCTTAAGTACTTCAGAAGCACTTGAGATATGTTATTAGATTTGCAGAGGTTTGAAAGATATGAGACTTGTAAATGGTTACACGATGTAAACTTTCAAATTAATATAAAAGATTAATGATCGCAATATGTATATGTGTTAACTTTGTAGGAATGAGTAGGAAATGTTATAAACTCACTCTAACAAGTTCTATAACATAAACCGAGTTTTTAGCGGCATTTGATGCAGCCAAAGAAAATGTTTAGATCGTAAGGTTCATGATTAAATAAGGTGTGGTTCCAAGTGTTGGAAATAATGTTTTCTTTTATTGTAAAAGCAATGATCAAATTTAGGTTATGGAACCTAAATCACATTATAGATCTAAACAATCACTTGAGTGTTTTTGTCTTATAAAAGAGAGAACGTAAAGATTTGCAGAACATCAATAACAAACAATATAGCAGATACATAAACAAACTTCTTCTACTAAGAATGCATTAAGGTTACTCAGTATTGGATACGTGTAGGATTGGACCTAGTGCAAGTGGGAGATGTTGGGGTATGTGCCCTAGGCCAATTCTGTAAACGTTGTTTAACTATTATAAGTAGATGCATGTTTCTTTTATAATAGTATCCATGGATAATTATTGTATTATTCTAAATGTCCCTAGTCAGTCATTATTTTGGGAATAATAATAAGTTAAGACAAATATGAGTCTTGATTGATAATCAAGTGATGATTATGCGTATACAAATACGGATCAAGGTAATGAGTATCTATTGGGAACATATATTGTACCGACCCGCTATGAGAACACTACATGGTCAATGTCATAAGTGATTCACACGAGAGTTATATCATTTAGTCATTTGACTTGAGATCACCAGAGAATCCAACATCAAGAGCACAATGATTTGATACAATCAAATGTTGTCTTTAACCGGATGGTTGTAAAGATTGCGATTGGTCATTGTTCGATTAATGTGTGGATGGTGTGTGATCAAGATGGAATTTGTCCCTCCTTTTTAGAGAGAGATATCTATTAGGCACCTCGATATGTTAGACTGATAAATGGCCATGTCTAGTGAATCAATTGGATCAATGTCACTTGACAATTTCAATCTACTCAGAGATCGAGACTAGTAGATTGAACTATAATGGTGACATTCCATGTCTTATGTTCAATCAAAAGATATCGCGGGACAAAGTGATAAAATATACACTGTCAATTAGTTTGTATCGATTTATTGATCTTCATGCAACTTGGGTAGTCATAATGCCTTTCTAGAGACCGCTTATGACTTGTATACCAAAATGGTTTTAAATCACAACCAACGTTGTATGAACCTATTGGGTCGCACACAAAGAACGGATTTACGCAATTTTGTATTATTTGGGTTAATGAGGTTTATTTGATAAAATTCATTTTGAAGATTCTCATTAAATGTCCTAGTTTGACTAGGTTTCAAGATTCTCATACATTTCTAGTGTGACTAGAAATTTTGTCTCTTAGTAAATCATATTTTGAATAGGACTCTAATTGGAATTATAGTATGACTTTAATTCTTATTTGAGTTTTAGATAAATTACAACTCTTTTTGGATTATTAATTGTAGATTCTATATGACTCTATCCTTTTTATAGTTGGACTTTATCTAAGACCCTATTTGGATTGTGACTAGGAGATGGAGTTCTTTTACAGCTCGACCTAGTGTACTATAAATAAGACATTATGGTCACAGTTGTTGAAGTGAATTCTCGAGAGAAATTTTTCCTAGAAAATTTTTGTGAGAATTCTTGTACTATGATTTTTAGGGCTAGCACTCCAGATCGTGATCGTCCGTTCATGTATGGATTTCAGATATAGGACGTTCATCTCTGGCATCATATTGAAAAAATAGATCAACACTAAACAAGGCAGACACAGAGTTGTTCTTGTTAAGGTATGATTTTATTGGCACATCAATTTAATGGAATCGATAGGATCTTTATTTGGGGATGTTCGAAAAAGGTTTCAAAACTTCCACTGCGCATGATCCCCGAAACCCAACACTAACTAGCATTAACCGTTACCATCTCATATCTCAATGACATAAAGGCACATCAATTGCCAACAGACATGACCCCACTTGTCACCTAACGTAATCCCCCTTACTTAGTGGCGGTATGACCACTTGGAATAATCTTTAACCTAACTCATGTGCACATTAATTTATACATCAAAAAAGTAGAAATTCAATTTGAATCTACAATGTTGTACAATCATAAATACAAGACAATAATAAAAAAATATGAAGTTTAATACATGAATCTCATAAATCACTTAAAGGTGTCCTTGAACTAGACAATAGTTCAGCCGAGTACGGCCATGAAAATCACCATTAAAATATAAGAGAAAACAATGAAGAAAGGATGGGGATAATAGAGTGAGAGATTGATCTCACGAATGAGATAGATCTTCTAAGCCGTTTTAGAGTTTCCTACTTATAGTAGAAGTTGGATAAGAGGTTATCTAATCTCGTATCTTACAAATCTTCAAAATATGAACCTGCCAATCTTCGAATTTGTCTAGCGTCGTACGTGCAAAACTCCAAGCCATTGCAAATCGCAGAGACAAAACTACAATACTCTATTTCTCTTTTTATTATGTCACGATTAAGCCCAGCGCCTTGCCAGCACCTTATGTACAAACCAAAGGCGTTGTAAAGGTGCTAGCATTCCCCTTGGAATTCAAACTTCAATTTTCTCCAGGATATTCACATGGATTCATACACAACATTTCCAATGAGTTTCCTATGATCTGGTCAAGTTAAGGGTAGCAATTCCCTAGCGACTTGCATACACTTGGAGGCATTGTGAAGGCGTTAAGCCTATTTCTTGCGTTTTAACAGGATTTTAGTTGAAAATCACTTCTTTTCGTCTAATAGCCTGTATTTGCTCAAAAAATACAAAAACAAAGGTCTAAGAGTATAAATGGAGATAAAAGTCGTGTAATTCATAGAAATATCATACTAAAATATAATACAATTGGAGAATTATCAGAGATCATGGGAGGTTTATCTACCCCTGTGTGAGCTTGCCTACAATTATAGCTATAAGGCGAGTATCAAGTTGCCTATGTTTTAGGCGTTGTATGGCAAGCCCTACATGTCACCTGCGTGTTGGGAAGTGATTGAGGATAAAACGACAATTAGGCCTGAGATAGTTGTTGATCATACAAAGAAAGTTAGGAAGATTCAATAGAGATTACATGTAACGATTCAAATAACTAATATAAAAATTGCCCCAAATTAATGATTACCGACCAATGACATAGCACATGTTGGTGAACACGCACGATCTGACACTCAACATATATGCCGAAATGAATAATCAATTTTTTCACTAATAAATCACTAGTGTATGTATGCGTGTATATTATTATCGATATCATAATTAATTTTATGATTCTAACGTCAATTTTTCAAAGAGGTGTTGCTTCAAAATGCGTGCGACCATGAGATATGGGTAGCAGTCCATGTTGAGAAAAAGAAAGTGAGTACTAGTGATTTTACGAAATTGTATCTTATCTTAACTAAAGTTGCAAGTTTGATTTAATTACATAATATTAATGTGCTCCTAAATTCAACAAAATATTTTAGTAACCATAAATAAAATTGTAGGTCAAAATTATTCGAATATTAAGTATTTAGAATATAGTTACGAAATCGATACCAAAATGATCGTTAGTTTGACACGAGTTTGACGCAATCGACCATATTTAAAACGGTCATCGAACAATTTTTGGTGCATAAATTAGTTTTCAATCATCGACCACGAAAATCGAGGTGCGAGCACACATTTTGTGGCTATCAAATCAATGTGCTATACAACTGTCAAAATGAGTGCAAACATGAATTACAAGTGTCTATCATAGGCAATAAGTGGCATACTCACAATTAAATTGAGTATACACCCTTGTTAGAAAAGTTATTTACATACACACCCAAACTAAGTATTTAAAATGAATCCCCACATATAAAAGTATCAAAAATTCAGATTTTTATATCTCAAAGTAGACTAAATTTTATTTTCTTCAATTTGAAACTAAATCTCCCATTAAAATTTCAAATCAAGGTCTAAGGATCTTACATATATATGAGAACTTACACATCATTGAAGCCTTCACAACAAGCTTAGGAGAAGCAAATAATGTGCTAAGTACTAGCTATTGTCTTCTTCTCCATACTCTCTTGCTTTATACGTGATGTACTTCCTCATTTGATTTTTTTTGCAACATGCATGTTTATATGCCCCATTAATGGGTCACTTGAGAGTTAATTTTTTCTCGTTATTTTCATTGTTCATATTTAACTTTGACATATATTTCATCTATTTATGCTCCTAAATTTGTGTTGCCTACCCAAAATATTAGTTTAATTCATTATTAATTAAGCTCCTTTAAATATAATTAGTGTAAGTTTGGCAACACAAACAATTAAGAAAATAACAAAAACAAGAAAGGCAAATGATATAAAATATAGGCTAATGAGTTTTTGAAATAAATAAAAAACTTACTAAATAAATTAAATAAATAGAGATACAGAAAAATTCAATATTTATTATCAATGTGGCACTAAGGTCTATATTATGGTGATAGAAATTTTCACCAAAGTATGCTTAATTGGACATGTATATTCAACCAATAATTATTTAAATGATATTATTTTTTGGTATACTTCACTAGGTACCATTAACATAAAATAAATAAACAAATACAAAGCTTAGATGAGCTTAGAAGGAAACAAAACCCAATAGTAAATGACACTGGGTCAAATTCAAGGTTAATTAAATATATAAGTTGCTAATGAGATAAATGTGGCATATATGTGTTACATAAAAAAAACATACACATTGACTATATAAAAGTACATCTAGGCTTAGTATTTCCTAGCAATTAAAAATGCAGATAAGAAAGTAATTTTTGCCATCGCACTATATAACTAATCTAGTTAGTAATGTGCAATGGTGGAAGCAAATTTAATCACAAATAATAGCGATATTAGTATATTTGTATCAGATGCAAATTACAAGGTGCGTGATAGCCGTGTTTGAAGTCATTGTTGCGTGAATTTTGTAAGTATACCTGTAGAGCATCTATTTCCATTTCATTTCATTCTTGTTGATTCCTTGAATTGTTTATTTATGAAACTATTGGTATCAATGCATGCTTTTACTTGGTAATCTTTATGACTGTGACCGTGCAATTAACTTGATCTAAGGGGATGTGATCTGGTAACGCTGATCTACTAGATGCATTCCACGAACACTTTTAAGGAATATGTCTTAGTCAACACCAATATAGATAGGGTCGAGTATCCTTGATGTAGAACACCTATAAGGCTCAGAGAGATAGATAGGGCTGAGGTTCCTCATTATAGGACACCTATAAGGTTTGGGCACAAAGAGATAGAGAGAGCCGACACTACAAAAAAATAGCCGATCAGAAATGGAAATTTTCTTTGCTGATTAGCGTAAATTCTATCTCTAATTCAATTCTACAACGGAATAGAGATGAAATCTATCCGTCTCTAAAATTGTCGTCGCTAATTTAGTCAGCAACGAAAATGTGTTTCCGTCTCAGATTAGAGACGGATTATAGACGGATTTGATACGGATTTAGAAACGGAACAGAGACGGGACATAAATGGAATTTCTTCCTAAGGGTACAATTCTAATTGCATTCTGTCTCTGATTCGTTTCTGATTAGCAACGGATCAGAGACGGAATGCTTGAATTCCGTCTCTGATCCGTCTCTATTTCGTATCAAAGTTTAGTCTTACCCAGTTTGGCGCGACTATTTCCTAAGCAATTAGAGAAGGAATAGCAAAAGAATCTCTGAATTTCGTTGCTAATCCTTCTCAATTTCGTTTGTACGCTTTGTTTACTTTTCACATCTAAGATCAATCCAATTGGTTCTCCATAACCTCTAAACCTGAAAAATACAACCATAGGACCTGCTCCATCGCCTGCACCCCCTCCAACAACTCCTTGGGGGTGCTAACATCCCCCAAAAAATAGAATTTGACATACATACATCAACAATATATATCAACAACAAAGATTCAAATGAGGGAAAAAATGTACAATTCGACATTGAAAAAGATTTATATATCCACGAAAGCTTGTCAAGTATAATAAATGTTCCAAATTTCTAAGTATTCACAAAAACCACCAATCCTATTGTTCAACAACCACCAACAAAAAACTTCCAATCCTCTAATTATGCACAAAAAGAACTATCAATCTAAAAGTTCTGTAAACAACTATAAAAGTTATTTACAAAAGCAAAATTATAATCTCAAAAGTTACACAAACAACAAGAAAAATACCTAAGTATCACCAAGCTACTCATCTCTCGTAAGCCAATCTTGCATCTCTCGCTCAACATTTTCCTGTTGCTGTGGTGGATCGGCGGGATCTATTTGCGGCGGCTGCTGCTGCTCATGAGGTGGTGGTGGTGGTGGTGGTGGTGGTGGTTGGCTGAGATAGGCCTGCTCCGTCCATGGTCATCCCGAATTGCCTCTGCATAAACGCCACAACATGTCGTAATTGCTCGGCAACACTATCGAACTCTGAACGTGGCACCATCTCCGGCATCTGGGATGTGCTAGCACCAGGATCTGCATATCTTCTCTTCTTTCTCCCTAAAGACCCGAGACCGTAGACACGTCCTTTGGGACACTCACCCGCCACATTGAAGTACACCACCTCATCATCCAACGGCTGGTCCGGTGTAGCCTGGGTCAGCTCCAGACGTCTCCTCTGGAGCTTAGCCTGCATGGATCAACAATAAACAACTTAAATGATATGCTTTAAAGTAAACTTAGTATTATTTCACATTTCACTTCTATACTTACATAGAACCGCTCTGATCTAGTATCGATGAATGTCACCCCGTCGTGATTTACGGTGTGGAGATGCAAATACACTTCATTCACGGTAGGTGGCGTCTCGGATGTATTAGTCTGCATACAAAAGTTATAAAAATGTTAAATATGTCAATTAGTAGTAGGTCGGCGCACTTATATTCGCCAAACACAAATCAATTGCATAGAAGTGAAATGAACTGAAGTGAATGAAATCTGTACAATGCAATCATGCGTTAAACTAGCATCAATGTGTAAGAAGTTTTTTTAAATAAAACAAGATTAAAAGCAAACACAAGCATAGTGAACAAGTGTAGAAATGAAAAAAAATAAACAAGAGTGTAAAAAACACTTACCAATCTTTCATTGGTAGTCACAAAAGACACCGAGCCACCACCGTGCTTCGAGGGTCCAGTCTCAGGTCCTTCGACCTCAGTGTTCCTATTCATAGACGCTTGCCTAGACGTGGCAAGAAAGTCCTCGCTTTCCCAATACTCCAAGTATCTCCTCCACGCCTCATTTCTAACAAAGTTCGGTTGCACACGATTCTTCTTTAACTTGTGCATCAATGCGGTGTACCTTGTGCCTGCATACGTGTCGTACGCCGCATGAATGAGATCCTCGTGAATCGCGTCATCCCATCTAAAATATACCTATAAAATGGCGAGTGCAATTGTTACGAGACATTAAAAAACTAGTATAAATCCTAAGACATTTATTAGTCCTGCGTACCTTCCATTGGCGCCAGTAGTGGTCTTTATGATGATTCGGTACCGACTTCCAACAAAACCCTTCTGGAATCATCCATCTCTTGAAAACTTTTGTCATCCTCCGTGCACAAGAATGAGAAGGATGCAACTCCCTGTGTTTCATTAAAATGCATAACATCTTAAAAACTTATTTAATAATTTACATTATAATTAGAAATACATATATGAATCAAATACAAACTTACGTATTATTGGCAATCAGTGTGATCGGGATCCTATGCACGCGAGGTGGCTCGGTCCCTGTCCTCTGAGGTGCCCGCGGAGGGCCTGTGACACTGCAAGCCTGCTCTGCCGTCATAAGATGGGGATGCTGCTGGTGATGCGGTGGCTGGAGGCGCAGCCTCGTTGGTACAGGAGTGTCATGTCTCGATGTCGGCGATGGTGACTGCAACGGGCGATTTGGTATAGTTCTAGATGACGATGTCTATGGTACAGGCGACGCGGACGGTATGGAAGGCGAAGATGACGCTGACTGTAACTCATGATGGAGTGAACGAGAAGTCAGAATCGATAAGACAGGAATCGACCCACGACCTCGACCGCCACGACCTCTTTGACCCCCTCGTGTGGCCTGACAATGAGGCCCAGTCGGTATATCGGTTCCAGAGGTATGTGATGCACCTCTTATGATTGGACGATGTCCCCCTAAAGGTATCCCTCGACTGCCCTGAGGTAATGTGCGCCCTCGAAGTGGGGGTGATCACTGCGAGCCATGAAACCTAAAAAAACACCAATCTTAAACAATTGTGAGAAAGGTTTAGAAAATTCACGTAACGTCGATCAAACATTGACATAACATAGACATACATTACTCGCTGTCATCCGTTTCAAATTCACTCTCATGACTAGAAGTTGATGATTCTTCCTCTGAATCATCTCCACTATCGACAATGAAGTCATTGTCTTCTTGACTTGGACCCGCTTCAACAATGACGCGGGTCCCATTTGGATCATCCAGATTGTTGAAATCCTGAATTGCATCGTCGACTATGCACGAGGTGGGTAGGCCATCTTGGAATGCAATCTCTGCCGAGCCTTGGTCATTATCGTCTTTACTCGTTTCTTCGTCGGTGAATTTTGGTTGACAGCAACAAACTGCTAGCCATTCCTGTTGTTCGTTCCTCAAAGAAGGGTACGAAAAGTAGTACACTTGAGTGGCTTGCATTGCAAGGACAAATGGCTCGTAGTTGTTATATCGTCGACTTCGATGAACCTCTACCAATTGAAGTGTTGGGTGAGTCCTCAAACCATGATTCGGTGTAGGGTCATACCATTCACACTTAAACAAGACCACATGCTTGAGGCCGGTATATTCAATCTCTACAACCTCTTGCAGTACTCCATAATAGTCATGGGAAACATCGTCGTAGTTAGAACCATTCACCAAAACACCGCTGTTCTGTGTCGATCTATTAGCGCCATATTTTGCGGAGTGGAACTTATACCCATTCACTAGGTAACCAGGGTACACATTACAAGATCGACTAGGACCAACCGAAAGATCAACAAGCGTCTCATCTATGATAGAATTCCGAGCCTATTTACGAAAATTTAGAAATGTAAGACACATTACTTATGAAAGAAATTAACGAAGCGATAACCTACAATAGTAATAACATTACATATGTTTGAAAGCATATGGGAAAGTTGCGCTCTAGACTAGTATCGACTTACGACTCCCCCATTGCTTGAGTGATTTCATCAACGAAGATCCTAGAAGAAACGAACATGTAAATATCATGTCTTAGTAAAAGATGAATAATGAATGAACTGCATTATTGAATGAAAGTGACGGACATATTGGATGTAAGGAGCGATCTCTGGACAATTGAGCAGTATGTACGAATGAGCGGCATTATACTCCTGCTTTGTTAAGTACCGCTCCTTTGACTTGCCCATGGGTCGACCAGGATAAATGAAAACTGAGTAATTGCCCACAAAATGGGGTGTGGGCCCAACACCGCCATCGTCGTTTTGTTGCACTTTGTCATGCAACGTAAAGACGTGATCTTCGAAGTAGTAAGAACAAAACGATGTGACTTCTTCGACCAAATAAGCATTACACATCGAGCCCTCAACCTTCGCTTTGTTCCGAACATTATTTTTCAAATGTTTAAGGTACCTATCGAGGTTTAGTTAATGTTGATTTAAAACTTATTGAATGGGAAAACAATTTCAGGAACTCAAGATATTACCTCTCAAATGGAAACATCCATCGAAATTGAACTAGACCGGCCAAACGGGCCTCGTAGGCCAAGTGGATTGGTAGGTGTTCCATAGAGTCGAAGAAGCTTGGAGGGAATATTTTCTCCAACTTGCAAATGATTTTTGGTATTTCAGACTCTAAAACCTCCATATCTTTGAGACTAACACTTTTCGCAGTTAGGGATCGAAAAAAAAAGGCTTAGTTCGCTAATTGCAACCCAAACCGGGTTTGGGAGGAGTTCTCTGAATGCAATAGGTATCAACCGTTGCATGAAAATATGACAATCATGACTCTTCATGCCGAACATTTGCAATTTCATTGGATCCACACATCGACCAAGATTCGAAGCATAACCATCAGGAAAACACAACTTTTCAACCCACTAGCACAATTTTTGTTTTTTTGATGTATCGAGAGCATAACATCCAAAGATGTAAGTATTCGTCGCCGAATCAATGTGTAAAGAAGGTCGGTGACAATATTCACGAATATCTTGTCTCGCTTTCGCATTGTCATTACTCTTGCCCGGTACACACATAATACTGTTGAATATGTTGTCAAAAACATTTTTCTCGATGTGCATGACATCTAAGTTGTGTCGGATCAAGTTTGTCTTCCAATACGACAAGTCCCAGAAAATGCTTTTTTTTCTCCATCCCGAATTCTTAGCTATCCGCCCATTCACAGAATCAGCTCCGATTTTTGTCACCTTCATCAAGCCTAACGATTCAATTTCTGTCAAAATTTCTTCACCAGATCGCAAAGCGGGCGGTTCGTCATTTAGTACCATTTTACCTCTAAGAAAAAAAAATTTGTCTTTCCTGAATTGTGATGCCTTCGATAAGAAACGACGGTGACAGTCGAACCACGATGTCTTTCCACCACTTCACAATTGAAATGCATTTGTATCCTCCATACAATATGGACAAGCCATCTTATCGTGTGTGCTCCAACCGGACAACATGTTATACGCAGGGAAATCACTAACAGTCCATAAAAGGGCCACTCGCATACGAAAATTCGTCTTTGTGGACACGTCATAAGTAATCACCCCGTTGTTCCATAAATCTTGCAACTCTTTCACAAGCGGCTGAAGGAACACGTCGATTTTTTGTTTTGGGTTGCTCAATCCAGGAACGATAACCGTTAAGAACATAAACTCAGATTTCATGCACATCGACGGTGGAAGATTGTACGGAGTCAAAATTACGGGCCATGAAGAGTACGATTTTCCTGAAATCCCAAATACTCGAAAGCCATCAATGCACAATTCTAAATGAACATTCCGAACCTCTGCGGCGAAGTCTCTGTTGACATCATTAAAATGCCTCCAAGCTATCGAATCAGAACAGTGTTGCATAACATCTTCTGGCGAGGAATGTTCTCCATGCCATTGCATATGTTTTGCCGTTGACTCAGACGCATACAATCGTTGCAATCGAGGGCCCAAAGGGAAGTAGTACATTTTTTTGCAAGGGCATTTTTTGGTGTTCCGTCCAAGACCTCGTCGCTGTGCAATGTAGCGTGATTTCTCACATAATTTACATGATGTCAATTCAGAGTCCACTCCCAATAAATCATACATTGGTCCTCACAACAGTCTATTTTCTTAATAGGTAGACCTAGACCTCGCATTAGTCTTTTAGTGGCATAAAAATTTTCAATCAATGAATTGTCAGTTGGCAAACAATCCTTCATGAATTTTATGATTTCATTATACCCTCGTTCAGAGATATGATGTTCTGACTTGATCGCAAGTAATCTTGCCATTGCGGACAACGTTGTCATGGTTTCGCACCCCGGCCACAATTGTTCGCTACTAGCCTCAATCATGTCATATAGGTGGCATGCTTGGGGGTTTGGTGATTCTTCCACGTGATTCCAATTGAAACTTGGACTGCCACATTGTGTAGCATCTCGTGGTAAGTTGTCGTATCAAAACCTCCCACATCAAGCATCATCAATATGGTTATCAAATTGGTAGAAGTTTTGCGGGTCTTCATCTCCATTCTCACCGTGTTCGTACCAACAAGGATGATATCCGAAACATATGTACCTACATATATGGTATTCAACCGTTTGACGTTCGTGCAGTCTTGTACAAGTTGACATTTCTTATAATTGCACGGACATCTAATATTCCTTTCACTTTGGTAGGTAGGACAATGTTGCTTAGCAAATGCTATGAATTCTTTAACCCTCGCCGCGAATTCAATTCGAACGAAGTCGTTTCGAAACGGTTGTACATCCAGTCTCGACTTGTAGACGACATTCCTATTGTAATTGTGCAATTAAATTAGTCAACTAGTTTCATAATTTTCGACGGTACAGGTCTACTTGTGTGTCCAACTTACACAATTTATTAGAAGGGGGAATCTGAGAACCTTCCTAACTACATGAACAAAAAGCTTTGTTTTTATGCATTGAATAAATGTGGTTTGATACAAATAACATAAAACAAAACAAACTTTACATTTGTTGAGTTCTAACTTCATGTATGTTTGTGGATTGAATGTACTACTCCTAATCTCTGGAAAAATGTGTCTAACTTCATGTATGTTTTATCTATACACACGCATATACACACAATTGAACCAAATATAGTAGGAAATACATGAAAAAATGTGGCATGAAGAGATCAAAGAATGTAAATTACAAATAAAATATAGCACAAAACCTTACATCTCCAGAGCAATTAGAGCGGTAGAATGCAATCCAGACAAAGCACGTTGCACTTCGACTACGAAGGATTTCTCGCTTCCGTATAGCTCAGCCACTTCCCTAACGCTCCTCTACATCAAAACCAAAACCAAAACCAAAACAATTCAACGTCCGACCAAACCAAATACGCCAGTATACTTACACATATAATTTTAAATTTCTACCTTGACAATAGATGCATTCCCATAACACTTAAATGTAGTTACGCATATAATTTTAAATTTCTACCATTTCACACCTTAACAAGTAAAGCAATGACGTATAGCAATATCAAGTCAAAGAGACTTACAAGTTTCACAGTGAAATTTTCAAGATTACTTACAAATTCATAGTCATATGAAGTTATGAATCAAACATTTTCCCTAACTTATTTTTTCCCTCCAAGTTCCAATTAAAAAGAACCCTAACTTTGCTGCATTATTCAAACTATCCATGTTTTCTCTGGTTTCGAGGCTACATTTCTTCGTTGTTCCTAACCGAACTCATTGCGTGAATACATGCATAAACCACCTGGAAATCTAACACTACACATCAAACTACCTCGAAAATATATCCTCATACGACATTCTTATAATTGCGGGATCCAACAAGCTTGTTAACATAAGCCTTGATGTAAATTAAACCGATAAAACATATTCACTACAACCTGTTAACTACCCATTAAAGCAACAACAAATTATAACCAACTTAACCACACAATCTCATCAAAATCTCAAAAACTAGTGAGAGTCAAAAATAAATCAAAAATAGGTATTCAAATGGAGGTATTATCTTACTTGGGCATCCAATGAAATCTCCAAAAACAATAAAACCATAATACCGATTAAAAACTTTGACAAAATTTCACCATCTGAACCACAAAACTCACCAAAATCTAACGAACTAGAGAGAAAGAATTCATACATGATCATAAAAACATGAATTAAATCAATAAGAGATCAAAAATTAAAAACCAAGAAAACAACAAGAAGAAGAAGTGATCAGAACTTAGAAGTCTTTATGCCTAAAAGGCTAAAACACCATACAAGTTGACTTAAAAAAAACCATACAAGTTTCCATGGTCTAAAAAAAAGAGATAAGAACAAATGCTATAAGAATTACAAAAAAAAAACCATTTATAAGAACAAATAAAAAATATGTAAATGAAATGTTGAGCAACATAAATCACTAGATCAGCAAACCCAAATTGACCAACGCTACAATACAAATCAGCACAAACCCTAAAGTTTTGTTTCTACTTCAACATACCAAATATAAGAACAAATAAAAATATGTAAATGGAAAAATTGAGATCGTATATCACAAAAACTGATCGAAATCTTACAAACTAGAGAGAAAGAAATAAAAATATGTGCACGTTCATCAAGGATATTAGGCATTGTAGCAAAAATAGAAGGTGTGAGCATTGGATTGCCTATCCAAGAAATATTACCAATCTTGTGTTGTACTACCACATCTTTAGATGCAGATATAGAAATAAAAGCTTTAGGTATATATTCATGTAACTGAGTTTATAACTTCAAAGGCATCAACCATTGTCATTTGCCCACTATGTGCATTGCAGGGCCATCAAATTCACTCGTGAAACCCAAGTGTCCAAGAGATAACTTCTTATTCTCTCAAAAATTAAAGGCACAGCGCATGAGAGACAACACAGTCTAAGTCTAGAGTTCTCTAGCATACATTTTAACAAACACATTCGGGGTAACCCCAATTAATGATTTCAATGTGTGCCGCACATTTAATATGGGAATAGTAGAACTTGTAGGTAGAAGATACCCATTCTGAACATGCCCAAAACTTAACAGCAATGCAACACTTTCAAATTGATTACCAACAATTTCAGCAAAATTAAGTACTAAGTATCGACCAACATGTAAATCAACAAACACAAGAAAATTTAAGTGCCCACTTACATGACTATTAAAAATGATGCTCTGAAATTTGGAAGTAATGTAGTTATGACAAAAAGCTCCCACACCTCTGTAGTAGTGAGCAATCCGTAAATCTCAAGCAAGCTAGGCGTATCAGATATGAAAACCAAGTTGGATAATTGAGTCTGGTAAAAACTGGACAGTGTTGGTGTTGCATTCAATTTCTTAACCATTTTATCATATATCTTCAAGGTTTTTATGCCAAAATTAATTGGCATAGATATAACGTACTCCCTCTTCTTCGGTACTAGATCTGGAAATTATAGCATTGGGGACATGGTTTGATGGAAGCAGTTTCATTTCCACATGTTTAAGGCGTGGTGGCAGCAGTGATGCTAACAACTGATCAATTTGTGGGGGTTTGAATGATGAAGGAGAAGGAGTTGGTAGTGTAGAGCACGGTAGAGTTGGTGGTGGAGTAATGGCCTCAAGGACATAGTCTTTACTATGTCAGCTTCTTGTGTTGCCCTAGCCAAGCACCGAACCCCCCTAATTTGTAAACCAGAGTTACAAGTTACAACAAAAAATAAAGCTAAAAGATTTCAAAGTTCAAAGAAAATGAAAGCATAAAAAAACCCAAAATCCTCCACTTTCAAATCAACAATGACAGTTAATGAATCAAAATAAACAACTCAACAAATGAAAAAAAAAACCCAGAATCGATCATCGAACTTAAACCCTAATAATCAACCCAAAAAAATAAAAACCCTATTTCATACAAAACAAAAACCAATTAATTAAGAAACATAAATAACCAGAAATCACAACAATCAAATCTCAAAAAATTCAATAAAACCCCAAAACCCTCAACACCCTTTATTTAACAAGAGATCTAAAAACACACCCGACGCCTACCTCTATTCAAATCCAACGCCTTCTCTATCCTTCCTTCTTCAAATCCAATGCCTCATCTGTCATTCCTTCTTCAAAGTCGAAGCCCAATCACGAAACTACATTGTGCAGAGCATGGAAGATCAAGCTTTGATGATGATGAAGATGGCGAGGGACAGCGATGAACAGCGGTGAGGGATTCGGAGGCAGCGACGGCAAAGGGCGAAGGCTTCAGAGGCAACGACGGCAGACGGCGAGGGCTTCGGAGGGTCCAACCTCCGGCAAACGGCGACGGCAGACCCGACGACAACTCGCAGTCTCAATCGCAGCAACGGCAGAGATTTTAGGGTTTGGGAGAGAGATTTCGGTGAGAGAGAGAGAGTTGACGGTGAATGAGATTTCGGTGAGAGAGAGAGAAAATTGACGGTGAGTGAATCGGTTGAGAGGGAGAGCTGACAGTGAGTGCATCGGTGAGTGATTCGACGAGGAAGATATAGTGGTTTTTTTGTGAGAATCGGCTGAGAGAGAGAGAGAAAGTTTTATAGACATCCGTTCCCATTTTTCAATCGTCCAGATCGAAGCACGCACGAATATCCAGACGTAATGGACGGTTGTAAAAAATTAAAGTTTAAGTGGGAATGTTGGCGCCATTTTTTTGAGACGGAATTTAATTTCGTCTCTATTCCGTCTCTATTTCCGTCTCTGATCTCTCTCTATTCCGTCTCTGAATTATTCCGTCTCGATTCCGTCTCAAACCATTTTTCTTAGCAATGGAACTAAATTCCGTTGCTAATTCCGTTTCTAAATATCCATTTTTTTGTAGTGTGAGGTTTCATTGACGGACACCTTTTTGCCTCAGATTTAAACTTAGAGTTTAACTTATATATAGATAGGGTTGTGGTTCTCTTCATGGACACCTATCAAGATCCGAGTCTAATACCTCTAGAGTGTACGAACTTATAAACTTTTCTATTGCACCTAGTTTTTTCCCACACACATTTACTTTTTCGTTCGGTCCGCAACTTCATGCATGATTTACTTTTCTAGTACTTCTCCTTTCTTTATAAATTATGCATTTAGTTACCACTCTTTGGATATTCGAAATGTGAATAGATGGTCTCAGGATTTCCTCACTGGAACTGTCATTTTGAGTGACAAATGGAGAGCCTACCAATACCAGACTAAGGAAAGAGAAGATTGGAGATTTCCTCTGAGCCCTCGGTAAGAATCTTTTGCTACTTTTGTAGATTATTGTTGTATTTACTTAATTTACATCTTTTATATAGTTTTGGATTGTATATTTGGATGAGAGACTTGCTCCCCGACTTGATGCATGTACTCACTTTATTTCTGCCACTCCATATGCATGAGATATATCATTTATCTGGTTTCCACAGTTATGTATTTAATTCGAATTCTACTTAAAATTCACGAATAACAAGATTTGAAGAATAATTATCCGGAACAAGAATAGCAAAGAGAATAGGACAAAAAAGGCTAATACGTTGTTAAGTCCAACGTGGCTACAATTAGGGCTTAATGACAGGATTAAGTCGGCCGGTGTTTTGTTTAGAGAAACGAGCCATCACAGTTTGTATCAGAGCCTACATTTTCGATAAGTACAAATGAGACTTAAATAAAACATAAACCTTAAAGTGGAAATTAGATGATCCTTACCTATAAACCATTCGTTGGGAAGTGAGTGAAAGTGAACTGGGATTTATTATTTGTACATGTTAAATTTCAATATGTATATTACGCGCGTTATACTACGTTGTAGCTAATATCGCATTCATTGTCAACATGCAAACCCCTATGGCGGATCCCCACGATGGCAGAGATATGTAATTCATCCACCTATTCCTATTTTTGATGACTTTCAGAGGCTGTCTGACCGAGTAGCAGCTCAGGGACAGTAGTTAGCCAATTTCATCTCCTTAATGACTACGCGCATGACTGCATTTTTACCAGCCACTCCCGTTACTACCACTGCTACTACAGTGTTTTTAGCACTAGAGACTCCTACTATATTGACTACTACTACCGTAAGGCCATAAGCACCCGAGCCACCACTATCACAACCACTTATATGGCCTACAGTACATCGTTTTCCCGAGTTACCAATTATTACAATACCGACAGTAGCACCAGCTGATGACACACCCACTCCTACTTCTTCTAAGACCACTGCTTATCGAAGGACGCTAAGCTGATGAAGGAGTTCATTAGGCTTACGCCAATTTTCTTTTCTTGAGAGAGAAAGGCCACAAGAAAATAGAAAAATAGGTACTATCCCCGAAGAAGCTTCATTTACTATTGGAAATTGAGGACAAACTATAGCCAGTCTTTTTTTACTATACCCTGGAGAAGGGTCTTGATGTTTGGTGGCTCACGACTGTAGCTAGCAGGGTCAATTTCTCCTCTTGGGTGGACTTTAAGAAAGAATTCTATAAGCAGTACTTCCCCGCTTTGATGATGAAGAGATTAAAGAAATAATTCATGAATCTAACAAGTCAATAATTAGACACATTTTAAAGTGCAATTTAGGCTGATTTTAAGTGTAAATGATGATATTACACTAGGTATTCTCTTTTTTTGTGATTTTAGGTTTTAAATAGGAAAATGAAGAAATGGAAGAAAAGAGAAAGAAAATAAAACAATCAACTGGAAAAATACGCTAGTGAGTCCATTGCAATTTGGAATAACAATATGAATCACCATGTAAATCGGCAGCAGAAGAAGGCTAGCAAATCCATAGCAAAATGGAGAATGAACTATAAATCTCCAGCTGAATCAGTGGGATATTGAGAGCTATTCTCAGTGATTTGCTTGGCAATTTGTGTATAAGTTAAGAATCACTAAGAAATCACTGAGGTCGGTTACGGATTTTTTTAGATTAGTATGAAGAATTTGAATTTATTTATGATTTGTATGAGACTATAAAAAAGAGCAGAGAGCTTTGAAATAACTCTCTTCTTTCCTTTTATTTTTAACTTTGGCTTTAGGTTAGTTTTATTGTCTATGTTTGAAGATATAATGGAGCTTTGATTTATATTAAGATATTTATTTATTCATTATGTCTTTTAATTATATTTATGCGTTGTTTATTTCTAGCATAAGTGAGTAGTCTATCAATCTAAATAAACCCTAGACAATATAGTATATTTTGGATTGCTAGATATTTATAATTAAGGAATCATGTACTTAATACTTTGAATCTATTCGTACACGTCAATCACGGAATTAACAAGTTCTTTTTTGTGTATTACAACTAAATGAGATTAGTATTTCATGCATAGTTGCAAATTCATTATGTGGTATTATGATTCTAAATCTATATCTATAGTTATTCAAACATCTATAGAACTAGTAACTAGAATTAATCAATAGGGCATTTCTCAAGTGGATGTTCTAGATGATTGTATTCTAAGTTGTTTATTTTGCAGGCTTGGTAATATTAGCTCAGATTAGGCATGATTTTCATTGAACTTAATGCTATCGTATTTCTATGGTGTTGTGTTTTATCCGATAGGTATATTCACAATAATAAGAATTTGGCATTTCCATTTAATTAAGGAAATTTGGTGGTTTGCCTAAATGCTATCAACCTATTATGAACTAAGGCTTAATGATTCCAAGATTTCATGTTTTATGATTATAACTATAGAGTGAAGTGGTATTGTGTTCTAGTGTTTGAAAGTAATCCAAATATATTATATTATTTAATAGGGGTTTGTTTAGATGTTTGTTTATTTATATTGAGTTGCATTTGAGTATTGTTTAATTTAGTTTGAATTTGATTTGTTTAGATTAATTTAGTTAGTTTGGTTATTTAAGTTAGTAATCATAATTGTAAGTTATTTAGTATTTCAATTCACATTTAACTAGATTAATTAAATTAATAAAAACAATAAAAATTTACTTTCTTTCGAGATTTCAAAAATCCTTGTGGAGATGACATCCCATTTACCATTACTACAAGTTAATAGTAAAATACGAAAAATTGTTGTGCACGCTCGACATATGTCAACTTTCGACGTCGTTGCTTAGAATTTTTAGATAATTTTTAAAGGATTATAGACGTTGTATAGTCTACACACTTCGTCGTGTTAATTCAACAAGATCTTTATAAACTTTGATCATGAAACTGATAAAACTTTGAATTGGAGTTTAAGACAACTTAGGTAAATTTTAGTTAATATAATGGAAAACAACAATAATGATATTAATGACAATGTCATTAATAATGACGATGATACGTGAGTTATCAATAATAATAGAGAACTCAGTTTTAGATAAGCAAATCAAAATGTTACAGCATATGGGCCTTTGTGTTTAGCATACCCCGATGGATTTCCTGAATTTGAAATTAAATTTGGATTTATTAGTGCCTTACATAATTTCTACGGTAAAGACAATGAAAAACCACAAAAATTCATAAGGGAGTATCAACATAAAGTTAATGGGATGAAACTGAAAGAAGAGACTTTAAAACAAGTCAAACTTAGGTTTTTCCTTTTGCATTAAAAAATCATGCGCAAGATTGGTTGTTCTATCTCCCACATGATTCATTAACTACATTGACTCAAATGTTAGAAGCTTTCCTACCTAAACACATGCCCGCTAGAAAAATCAGTTCATACAGAAAGCAAATAACAGTTGCTAAGATGAAAGATGATAAAAACATTAATTAATTTTGGGATAAATTTCAAAGAATAATCTTTTCTTGTCCACAACATGGATATACTCAAAATGCTTTATTAGAATATTTTAATGAATTACTCAGTCACTTTAAACCAAGACTATTGGACACAATATGTGGTGGATCTTTATTTGAAACAATACCTACTTTAGTGAAAGAAGCAATTACTAAAATGGCTTAACAATCTAAACAATATGGTGAAAAGGTTGAACCCTCAAGAAAGAAACTCAATGAAATGGATAGTAAGAAAAATAATGCAACTGACGATAAAATTGATGAATTATCTGATATGGTTAAGCTGTTAGTTAATGATAAATCTAATCAAGTTAAGGCTTGCGAATTCTATAATAAGGTTACACATCCTATGGATGCATGTTCTACTATACTGGAAATAACACTTAAAAGGTTAATGCAATGATGAATCCATTTTCTGGTCCCCCAAGAAATCAATATTGTAATAATACTTATTATCCTGGAAGATTGAATCCAAATCTTAGTTGTGGTCCTTAAAATCTGAATTATAACACTTATAGACAAAAAGCTCAGATGCAAACTACACCTAATTAAAAGCCTTAACAAAACACTAAAGCTATAGATCCAAATTTAGAGTAAATATTGCATAACTATATGAGTCTAAGTCATCAAGATTTTACAGTGATTTCTCTAACTTAAATTAAGACTGATACTACTATTAATTAATTGAAAATCAGTAAAATCTAATGAATTTGCAAATAAATAGGTTAAGTACTCAACAAAGTAATCAAGCTAAAGCACCTACTCAGACCAATGTTGCTCCTACTAATCAAGCACAAGTTAATGTTATATTCAGTGATAATAAAGAAATCTAAATTTAGTAAGACACCTAAATAAAGTAGTAAAAAGAAAGTTCCAAAGACTATTAAAAAATAAGAAAAAGAAGAAATGATGGCTAATGTCATTCCTACTAGAGAATGGATGGGTGAGCAATTGAAATACACACCTATTCCTGGAAGGTTGTACCCATGGTATTTAACAGAGTTGAAGCATATGAAGAATTTAAAAAAAAAGTCTAAATTAATTAATAAGGATAAAAATGATAAAATTTCTCATAGTTTGAATGAAGATTTGTGTTCATATTCTATAATTCCATAACGATTGGCTTATGCTAGGAAGGAAGAAATCAATGAAGACATTCTTGCATCATTTAGGAAAATAGCAATCAATAAACCATTGATGGAATCAATTATGGAATTTTCTAATTATGATAGATTTTTGAAAGAATTATGTGAATCAAAAGATAAATTCTTAGAAGAATATAAAGAAAACTTAAAACAAAAAAGTGTTTGCTTTAATTAAAAAGAAAATATCTAAGAAATGTTTCGACCCAAGGATGTTTGGAATTCCTATTACATTAGAAACTTCTTGAATAGATTTTGCTATGTGTGATATTGGAGCATCAATGAATATTATGTCACTCAAGTTATATGAGCCAATGAAAATAGTTTCATTGACCAAGACATCAATTAATCTTACATTAGCTGACAATACCATTATTAAACCCTATGGTTTACTAGAATATGATTTCTTCAAAGTTAATTACTTTATATTTTCCACTGACTTCTATGTCATGGAAATGGTAGACTCAATATCAGCTAAGTCTTCATTTATACTTTTAGGAAGACCACCCCTAAAAATAACTAAAACAAAACTAGGTATTTTTGAAGGAACAATGTGTATGGATCGAAGTTTGAAAATAAAATTGTCACTTTTCGTTTTAATGATGAAGATATCTATGGAAACTCTGATGAATTTGATAATGAAGAAACTAAAAAAAATGAATTTTTTGAGTAAATCATCATGAAGCTGAAATATATGCTATTAAAGTAGTAACAATGGAAGATGGAAATGCTAAGACCATGAACAAGCAAGGTGAAGATACTGCTAATCAACAGACAATAACCCAAGAATGGAAGGTTAAGTAATCAAACTATGTTGAGAATAAGAACATGGAGGAATTTAAACCTATAAAAAATAAGAAGAAGAAAAAGAAGAATCCAACAATTGGCAAACTCGATGATCTAGGAGATATATACAAAAACATAAAGGTCGAATAGGCTTGGTATTTTAAAGCTATGCGTGACATGGGTTTTAGAGCAAACTACATGTCGATTCATCTTTACACACTCAATTAGAATTGGATATACTTGCTTCTTAAAATGTTGCCCTACCTAATTGGTATTCAGTAAAACCAATAGGTGTGGTTACTAATGTACCAGCTCAAATTGACAAGTATATTATTCCCGCATATTTTTTAATTATGACATGCTTAATCAACGAAGATCATCCATTAATTTTAGGACGACCTTTCCTAGCCACTTCGCAGCTGTCATGGATACTCTAAACAGGACAATTACCTTTTGAGTGCGTGACTGAGCAATCTCTTTCTGGAATAGCACAAGTGGGGAAAATCCTACACTTAAGTTCATAGAACCAGCTTAGAAGTACGTGGTTTAGTCGAGCCAACAACAGTAAACAAAAGTGCTCTATGGGCTGCCTCACATACTTTATCTTTATTTTCCATTTTAGTATTAAGATTAGTTAGTTATTTTTATATTCTCTCAACTTTTGACTCTTATAATGGGGATATTTTAGGGATTCAATTCCAGAATAGTTTCATGTAAGGGGGTTAGATCGAGCCAATTTATTTCCATATTATATTTAGGTTTATGTTAATTAGTTATTTATGGCAATAAAATAAATTATTTAATACATATCTTAGTTAAATTCTAGAATTTTGAATATTTCTACCTTTATCAAATATATATGTGATAAGTAAAAATGAAAAATTGATTTAATTGGGAAAAATGGAAAAATTGGCTGGCGATTTCCAGCGATTCAAATTTGCACTAGAAATCGCTAAGAAAATTGGCAAGTATGCAGAATTTTCAGTGTAAATTCGAAGCCAGCGATTTCTCACTGAATTAAGTTTACAACTAGAAATCGGTAGGCAATTCACTAAGTCACTGAGTCTCGTTTCCATCGATTTCATTAGCAATTCCTCAACGAATCCACTTAAACCCTGACTCGCTAGGAACAAATTCAATTTCTTAAAACAGAAACCTCAAATTGCCACATTTAAGCCATTTTCACTCACAAACCATTCTACCCTATCGATCAAGAGACTAATTTTTCTCTAGAATCAACCTTCCAAAGCTTAATTTTAGTGTATTTAAGTGATTCTCACCTCAATCCTCACACATTTAACCCAAAAATGTAGGGGGTTTTTAGAGTATAGATCGACCTAGGGCTTGCCAAGGGAGTTTGAATAGGACCTTGGGAGATTTCTAGAGAAGCAATCTTAAGTCCAATAATTGAAAGAATCATTTTCAAGAAGGGAATCAACTAAAACCCTAACATCTTATGGACTAAGTTTAGGTTTTTCGTTGGTTTTGGGTTGATTATTTGAATAGGAACTCAATTTTGAAAATTCTTATTTTTAATATGGTTTTGATATGAAATGACTTCTATTATACTATTAGTTTGAGAGTGAAGTGATGATTTGTTTATTACTAGAAAATTTGCAGACTATTTTTCGTATATGGCGAGTAGATTGGATTTTTTATGCAAAGTAATTTGAGACTAAGTTTCAAATGAGTTGGTGGGGGGTTGTGAATATTTATCGATTGATTTGAATCACTTACAAAGTTTGTTTTTCCTAATACCATTTTATCAGCAATTTTAATATAAATTTCCAATTCTCAATTTCAAAATGTTTTTTCTGATAATTTCTTATTCTTGATAGATAAATTGAACTTCATTGAATAATTTTTTGATAAATTTGGTTCCAAATGATTTTATAGGTTAATTCTTTTACTTAAATTATTCTAAATGGTCGGAGGAGGAAAAAGTAGAGGTTCACGAGAAGAGAAGGGGAAGTGAAAGTTAGTAGAAAAATCAAAAATAAAATCCAAAGTTTCCCAAATCCAACCTACATTAATATCATTCAACACACCTAGAATTTGACCACATAGAAAACCTACTCCACCTTCTTCTTTTAGTTTTAATACTAAGGATGATTATGTAAATAAGAAGGAAGTAGAAGAACTTGAATAAGTGATACTGATGGGGGAGAAAAAACTATGAATTGAGGAAAAGAATTTGTCAATGAAAAGGCCTATGAAAAATTTAGGCATGATGTAATTAAGAATATGAAGTTGATCCCAAAAAGGGCATTTAATATGAAGAATAAATTGAAGTATAGGCCTAGAATCCTAGATATCATAGAGACAAGAAACTGGGGTTTACTGATGAGTGATTACAACCACCTAGACCTGGAAGATGTCCCTAGTGAATGCGGTTATGAAGCTTTGGTGAGAGAATTTTACGCCAATACATATAGAAGTAAAAGTAAGATTGAGTCTTGAGTTGGAAAGAGATCAGTGGACTATTCCGCTGCAATAACAAACTAATATTTTTGATTAATAGATTTTCATCATAAACAAAATGATGAGTACCCCAAACACAAGTATGGAATTAAGTACAATTTCCCTACCGAGACGATAAGGGGAGGTTTTGAGGCAATCCATGGAAATAGATTTATTTTTGATATGGTGGGGTATCCCAGGCACATAACCACCAAGTTTTTTAAGAAGACCAGTAAAGGTTGATGTTATTTCATCAATGCCATCTTACAGTCGAGGTTGTTGTACTACGAAATAGTAAATTACAAAGTCACCCTACTTTACCACATTGTCATGGGGTTAGGATACTTTGATGTTGGTAAAATCATTTATGAATCCATTATGAGTGCCATCACCACAAAGAAGAACGATGGATTACCTTTTTCCTTGTTGATTACGGCCTTTTGTAGGATGGACCAAGTAAACATAATAGACTTCGACATAGATGTTTTATCGGAGAAGACTAACACCGATGAGGTTGTATAGAGATATGGTAGAGTGAATGGATATGAAGACACACAGGATGTGAGATAGAGCCTAGATAGCGAGAAAAGAAGCCAAGCAGAGAAGGAAAATCAGAGAAGACACAAGGTGAATCTTGGAAGAGATGTCAGAAGCTTGAAATGATCCGAACGTGGAGCAACCGCTAGGGACTATGATGAATTATATATGGATGTATCAGATCTGGCTTTCATGTGTGCAATTTCACGCAATCAGATGACCACTCTCCGCAATCTAGATATGGTATTTGAGAATAATAGAGCCTTAGCAAGAAGCATTGACAAAATGGAGCATACGATATCTAGGAAGAACATATGTCAAGGAGGCACATCGGTTCCTATAATTTCCATACAGATGAGATTACCACTTAGCAGTAATCTTGATGTTCCAACATTGCCATATCAGGAATACCACCTCTACGACGCCGTTGTGTGCTACCAGTCTCAAAGGATTGATCCAGCGGAAGATGATGATGACTCGACTTTTCGACCCCAACATTGATTTCCTTCTTCTATTTATTTTATATTCTAAGTAATGTTGTGAGATTCCTCTATGTAATTTCGGTAGTGGTGACATACTTTGTTTTTCATGGTTATATACTCTATGTTTATGATTATATACTTTGTATATAATATATTTAATACTTGGGTGTGATATTTATTTCACTTGTTATATAATGGTGATGTTTATTCATTAAACTTTTATGCACTCTGTCTTATTAAAATTAACTTAATTTCTTGATTGTAATATTTATTTTTATTTTGTCAATTCTTTTGTACTTCAAGTGGTACGTTTTTTATATTCAAAACCGGACTTCATTTTTCAGCCTTGAGGACAAGGTTTAGAATGAGTTGGGGGTATTTTATGTGAAGTATGGAATTGACGGTAATGAAGGGAAAGAAAGGTAGAAGAAAAGTTCAGAATTACTTTTAATCCTATATTCAAGTAAGTTGACGAAATTTTTCAAATTTCTTTCGAAATCAAGTAACTACGAATTTCATTTTCTTTATTTTTGTTAGGAAAAGAATGAAAATGAATATATAGATAATAGATCTTGAGTGTAAGTGATATTTTTAGTATCCAAATAAATCTTACGATAAAAAGATTCAAAATGTTTTTAAACCCTTTTTGATTAACTTTGTTACTTGATGTGAACACTAAATTGAATGTCTTATGTTAGTCATGATAATGGGTAGAAGATAGAAATAATAACGTGAGATGAACAAGATGGATTTCTATGAATATAATGATACAAAAGCTATTGATTAAGTATTTTTACATTATATATAAAACTATTATGCCATAATTGAAAGAAGAAATGGGTTAGAAACTGATGAATATATAGAAGTTAGAAGGAATACTTTCTTCAATTTTAGTGGACAGTGAGAAGTGTTAATAAAAGTTTATAAAATAAATATGTAGAAAGTCTTATAGATTCCAAAGGAAATGGATAAAGGACTCAAAAGCAAAAGTAAAAGAAATATATTAAAAAGAAATAATCAGAATGGAGTAAGAAATAAATAAATAAATGAATGTTCTTAATCTCTTCAAATGAAAAGATTTTACTCGAGTACTTTAAACTAGAGTTGAATGAAGTATTTCGTAATCTAACAAGTTTTAAATGACATATTCATTGGTATCTTGGCAAAACTCCTATTGATTTTATTGTGGTACTATTACAAAGTATTTTCTAAAGCTATAATTGATCTAGTGGTTTTTGTGTCTTGAGATTCTATCTCAGTTATCATAAGCTTGATGTTTGTCATTGGAGATTGATAAAACCTATGCAGTGCACTAGACTTGGCAATGAACTTTAAATTCTAAAGAAGTGCTACATTAGGTGGTTGAGTTATCATTAAGGGATGTTTTATTTTGATTAAACCATTCTATACTATCATAAATTTCATTTACTTGTGGGTAATATATTTTCATTTAAAAATACTTCTTTTTAAAAATTTATATTATTTAAAGTTAAGATGAATTAGATTGAAATCAGTTTATAAAGAATGAAAGAGAATATGATAAAGAGTATTCCTTTGCTTGGGACAACAAAGTGTTGAGTTTGGGGGTATTTGACAAGTTAATAATTAGACACATTTTATAGTGTAATTTAGGTTGATTTTAAACATAAATGATGATAAGGTATTCTTTTTTTTGTGATTTCAGGTTTAAATAGGAAAATGAAGAAATAGAAGAAAGGAAAAAGAAAAGCAAAACAGTTAACTGGAAAAATACATCAATGAATCCATAGCAATTTGAAATAACACTAGGAATCACCATATTAATTGGCAGCATAAGAAGCCTAACAAATCCAAAGCAAATTGGAGAATGAACTATAAATCGTTAGCTGAATCGGTGGGATACTAAGAGTTATTCTTAGTGATTTGCTCAGCGATTTGTATATAAGAGAGGAATCGCTGAGAAATCACTGAGGTTAGTTACGAGTATTTTTAGATTAGTGTGAAAAACTTGAGCTTATCTATGATATGTATACGTAGGGAAACTATAAAAAAGAGCAGAGAGCTTCGAAATAACTCTCTTTTTCTCTCCTTTTGTTTTAAATCTTTGCTTTACGTTAAATTTATTGTCTATGTTTGAAGATACTTTGGAGCTTTGATTTATATTAAGTTATTTATTCATTCATTATTTCTTTTAATTATATTTGTGCATTGTTTATTTCCAGCATGAGCAAGTAGTCCATCAATCTAAACAAACCCTAAACAATGTAGTATATTTCAGATTAAGGAATCATGTACTTAATGCTTTAAATCTATTCATACACTTCAATTACAGAATTAACAAGTTTTTTTGCGTATTACAACTAAGGGAGATTAGTATTCCATACATAATTGCAAATGCGTTTTGTAGTATTATGATTATGAATCAACGTCTATAGTTATTGACAACAATTATAGAAGTAGTAACTAGGATTAATCTATAGTGCATTTCCCGAGTCGATATTCTAGGTGATTGTGTTCTAAGTTGTTTATTATGCAGCTTCGATAATATTGGCTTAGATTATGTATGATCTTCATTGAACTTAATGCTATCATATTTTTATGGTGTTAGGTTTTATCTAATAAGTAGATTTACTATGATAAGAATGTGGCATTTCCATTGAATTAAGGAAAATCGGTAGCTGGCTAAAGGCTATTAAACTATTTTAAGTGAGGTTTGATGATTCCAAGATTCCATGTTTAATGATTATAACTATAAAGTGAAGTGATATTATGTTCTAGTATTTGAAAGTAATCCAAATATATTATATTGTTTAGCTGGGGTTTTTTTAGATGTTTGTTTATTTATATTGAAGTACATTTAGTATTGTTTAATTGAGTTTGAATTTGATTTGTTTAGATTAATTTATTTAGTTTTCTTATTTAAGTTAGTAATAATAATTTTTAAGTTATTTAGTATTTCGATTCTCGTATAACAAGATTAATTAAATTAATAAAAACAAGAAAAAGCTATTTTCCCTTGAGAATTCAAAAATTCATGTAGAGACGATATCCCATTTACCACTACTACAAGTTAATAGTAAAATACGGGAAATTATTGTGAACGTTCGACATATTTCAGAATCTTCGACATGCAAAGGGAAAGACGGTAATGAGTTATAGAAATTGATATGGGTATTTGAGACAGTTTGCTAGAGATCTTGTCACTGATGATACCGATGACACTTTTTACTTCGGTGATGGTTTGAGGCCATATATTGCACATCATGTAGTTAGCACCGGAACGAGTGAGCCCTAGCTCATGTTAAGTAGCCGAGGGATCAATAATTATGGTAGATCAAGGCTCAAATTTTGAGAGGAGGAGACAGATGGGTAAAGGACAAAGAGGATCGGACGACAGATATTAAGGATCAAGATGAGCAATGTCCGCTACACTAGTTGTGCCTCACTCATATGCACCTCAATTGCAAACTGTGACCAGACTATCATTACCGCCACTACATACTCAATAATCTCAAGGAGGTAAAGGCCCAAACACACCGAAATAGGGGCAAAAGTCGGCAAAAAGTCAGGCAGCATCAGCAACACTGAGAGGACCACCGACATGTTGCAGATGTGGTCACGTGGGACGAATTATATGTTATTGTCTGCGACCATTAGGCATATAGTCAGTAGGGATGCATCCACGGGTCAGAAAGAGAGCCCATGTAGTGGCAGAGCCATATCCATATGCGAGGTTTAACCTTTTTGAGGATACATCTTTACTTATCATCGCATTCATTCATGCATTATTCGATACGAAGTTGATAATGGCTTAAACTAACTATTTGAGTAAGAGTTATGGGTTATGGGGAGTGACTCGACTGAGTTCATAATCTATAATTTGTAGCTATTAGAGTGTGTTTTGTGCTAATCGGAAGAGAACCTAAAGAAAGATAAGGTTCAGGCTCCTTCTAAGGTTTTGAAGGACTCATATCATGCTTTAAGGCTAGGATCTTTTGAATTCCACTATAATATCGTTAACGAATTACTCAAGGGATAACCTGAAAATAGATAGGGTTAAATTTTCATTGATGGACACTTATCAGGCTCAGAGAGTAGTTCAGAGATAGTTAGGGCTGAGGTTTCATTGATGAACACCTATCAACCTTAGGTTAGAATCTCCTGAAACTTCATTTAACTGCATGATAGAATAATGGTCAGATACTTAAAAAGATGAATAAGTTATATTAATGTCAAGCGCAAATTTCTATTAGTTGGAAGATTGAACAACCCAAATAATTAATAGTGAAATTACCCCTAATTAAGGATAATTGACCTGTGATGTATTACATGTTGGCGAACGCACACAGTCTGACAGTCAGCAAAGATGCCGAGATGAATATTTTATTTTTGACTAATGGAAAACTAGTATATGTATGTGTATATATTGTTACCGATGTCGAAATTAATTTTATGATTCTAACATAAATTTTTTAAAGAGGTGTTACTTCAAAATGCGAGCAACCACTAGGTATGGGTAGCAGTTGATGTCGAAAGAGAAAGTAAGTCCTAGCGATTTTATGAAACTGTATCTTATCTTATTTAAAGTTACAAGTTTGATTTAATTACATGATATTAATGTGCCCCTAAGTTCAACAAAATATCTTAGTGACCATAAAAAAGTTGTAAGTCAAAATTATTCTAATATTAAGTATTTAGAATATAATTACAATATTGACACCAAAAAGATCATTGGTCTAACACAATTTCGACACAACAGACCGTGTTTAAAATAGATGTCGAACAATTTTTGGCGCATAAATTAGTTTTCAATAGTCGAGCATGCAAATTGAGGTGCGTGCATACATTTCGATGCTATCTAATCAATGTGTTATACAAGTGGCAAAACGAGTGTAAACATGAATTAGAAGTGTCTAACATAGGCAACAAGTGGCATACTCACAATTAAATTGAGTATGCACCCTTGTTAGAAAAATTATTTACATGCACACCTAAACTAAGTATTTATAATGAAACCCCACACATATAAGTATCAAAAATTCAAATTTTTATATCTCAAAGTAGACTACATCTTATTCAATTTGAAACCAAATCTCCCATTAAAGCCTCAAATCAAGCCTAAAGATCTTACATATATATATGAGAGCTTACACATTATTGAGACCTTAATAACAAGCTTATGAGAAGCTAATAAAGAGCCAAGTACTAGCTATCGTCTTCTTCTCCATACTCTCTTGATTTATACATGATCTTCTTCCTCATTTAGATTTTTTTTAAACATGCAAGTTTATATGGCCCATTAATGGCTCACTTAGGTGTTAATTCTTTCTTGTCATTTTCATTGTTCAAATTAAGCTTTCATATATGTTTCTTCCATTTATGCTCCTAAATTTGTGTTGCCTACCCAAAATATTGGTTTAATTCATTATTGATTAAGCTCCCTTAAATATAATTAGTGCAAGTTTGGCAACACAAACAATTAAGAAAATAACAAAAAAAGAAAGGCAAATGTTATAAAATATGGGTTAATGAGTTTTTGAAAAAATAAAAAAGTTGCTAAATAAATTAAATAATTAGAGATATAGAAAATTTTGATATTTAATATCAATGTGGCACTAAGGTCTATATTATGCTGATAGAAATTTCAACCTAAGTATGCTTAATTAGACATGTATATACAACCAGTAATTATTTAAATTATATTTTTTTGTATACTTCACTAGGTACATCATTAACATAAAATAAATAAATATATACCAAGCTTAGATGAGCTTAGAAGGAAACAAAAATCAATAGTAAATGACACTATCTCAAATTCATAGTTAATTTAATATATAAGTTGCTAATGAGATAAATGTAGCACATATGTGTTACATAAATAAAAGGATACATTGAATATATAAAAGCTAGGTTTAGTTTATCCTAGCTATTAAGAATGTAGATAAGAAAATAATATTTTTAGCTCTCGCACCATAAAACTAATATAATTAGTAATGTGCAATGGTGGAAACAAATTTAATTACAAATAATAGCTATATTAGTATAAATGAAGTAGTTGAATAATGGAGTATAAATTACTCTATATTCATATGGTCAACTTGCAACAATATAGTAATCTAAAACTTTAATATAAACCACAGGATCTTATTGTTATAGATCGAGTATCAGATGCACATTACGAGGTTTGTGATAGTCGTGTTTGAAGTCATTGTTGCTTGAATTTTGTAAGTAAACTTGCAGAGCATCTATTTCCATTTCCTTTCATTCTTGTTGATTCCTTTAATTGTTTATTTAAAACAATTGGTATCAATGTGTGATTTTACTTGGTAATTATTATGAATGTGATTGTGCAATTGACTTGATCCGAGGGGATGAGATCTGGTAGTGCTGATCTACCAAATGAATTCCATGAACACTTTTAGAGAATATGTCTTAGTCAACACCAAGATAGATAAGGTTGAGGATCCCTGATGTAGGTCACTTATCAAGCTCAGAGATAGATAGGGGTGAGGTTCCTCATTATAAGACACCTATCATGCTTGGGCTCAAATAGATAGATAGGGTTGCGGTTTCATTGACGAACACCTATTAGGCTCAGATTTAAACTCTAAGTTTAAGTTATAAATAAATAGGGTTAAAGTTCCTTCCATGGACACCTATTAGTCTTAGAGTCTAAGACCTCAGGAGTGTACGAATTTATGATATTTTCTATTGCACCTAGTTTTTTTTTCTCACACTCATTTACTTCTTCGTTCAGTCGGTAACTTCTAGCATGATTTTTTTTCAGTACTTTTCCTTTATTTATAAATTTTGCATTTATTTACCTCTCTTTGAATATTCAAAATGTGAATAGATGGTCTCAAGATTTACTCACTAGAATTTTCATTTCTAGTAACTATTGCAGAGCCTACCAATACCAAACCGAGGAAAGAAAAGATTGGTGATTTCCTCTGAGCCCTCGAGAACATATTTCACTACTTTTATAGGCTATTGTTATATTTGTTTAATTTACATCGTTTATTTACTTTTGGGTTGTATATTGAGATGAGTGACTTGCTCTTAGAGTTGATGTATGTACTCTCTTTATTTCTGCCACTCGATATACATTTGGTCTATTATTTACCTAGTTTCCATAGTTAGGTTTTTAACTCAAATTCCGCTGCAAATTTATAAGTCTTTCGCTAAATAAAATAATTTTAACTGGCCCTTAAATTCTTGAATAACTAGTTTTAAGTTATACTTATCCTGAAAATGAATAACGAAAAGAATAGGCTAAAAAGGCTGACTAATACGTTGTTAAGTCCTACATGGTTGCATTTAGGGCTTAATGACAGGATTAGACTGGGCAGTGCCTTTTTTAAAGAAACGGGTCGTCACATTACAGGCTACCCAGGACAAATAGAAGAAATATGTGGACAAGTATCGCAAGGGTTTTATTTATGAGCCAAGTGACATGGTCTACTTGAGAGTTTCCCTATTAAGGACCATCAGAGACTTTGGATCAAGGGGAGACTTGCACCTAGATTCATTGGATCATTCAGGCTTGAGGAACGAGTTGGGATGGTAGCCTACAAATTGGTGTTACATGTACAGCTAGCAGGGATTCACCCCCATTTTTCAAATCTTGATGTTGAGGCAGGCTAGGTCGGGGCCGCCAAATTTGGAATCAGAGCCTAAGGGTAAAGAAAGTGAATATAACTTAACAAACAAATCTTAGTTATGGAAACCCGATGTACCTACCTTAGAATTCTAGTTGGGAAGCAGCAGTGAGTTAGGTAGAGTTAGGGTTTATATACGTGTTATATTTTTAATGTATATATTTACTACACGTGTATATATACCAAGGTTGATTCTGAGCATGCTTTTCAATACAGATCACTATGGACGGACAACCTTCTACATCATCAAAGATGGGACAGATTACCAATCCTACTTGATCTGATGTGGCTCAGAGTATAGATGGTCGTCTCTTTTCTTATGAGAAATTGATCTCTGAGATTCTTCGACTACTCATGATGCATAAAGTACCAGCATCGACCCCTACCGTTCTTGCCACGCCTTTTCTACAAACAGTCGTTGCCCCAGCTGTCCAATAGACACCTATACAGGTACAGATTCAAGAGACACTGGCAGAGGTGGTAGCGCTAGTTGTTGCACCAGTTGAGACACTAACCCCTCTTCTAACACCTAGTTAGTCGTTGACTATAATCTTTGAGAGCTCCTTAACAGCCGAGGCTAAGTTGATCAAGGAATTCATAATATTCCAACTGGGATAATTCCATGCAGGTAAAGATTTGAAGGTGGTTGGAAGGTTGATGCTATCACACTATCGACTCCATAAGTTTCTCAATATTGACGAGAGTATCCAGGCATTAATTTTAGGATTCACCTTCCGATGAGATGCTATAGTTAGGTGTATTGTCTTTACTAAGACTTACCTTGAGTAGACCACCTGGGAGGAGTTTTAAAAGATATTCTATAATAAGTACATCTCTATGGAGGTTCATTTCAGACTAAGTGAGGAGTTTCTGGCCCTGAGATAGGGTAACCAAACCGTTGTGCAGTACATGGAGAGGTTTCGATACCTGTTATGGTTTGACATGAACCTCGCGGGTAAAGAAAGACTACAGATACACTACTTTTTCAAAGGAATAATACCTATCATTACCAATGTTGTAGTATCCAAAGTACATTTTAGTAGATTTATGAAAGGGCACTTACACAGGAGACTTACTTGCTACCAGCAGTGACTCTTACTCTTCAAAAACACTAGAGAGAAGAACTGGGCAGAGTTTTTGATCGAACCAGAGGTAGAGAAAGTTGTATGATATGTAATGGTAGAAAGCCCACAGAGATGATAGAAATGGCTGAAAGGGGTCAGAGGGATGATCATTAGTCGGACAAGTTCATAAATGATGATAGGTAGCCTGTTCACACTGTAGTCCCCATACAGGCTAAGAAGAATAAACAATAGACATAATAGTTCCATCGGGAAAGGGATTAGGGAGGTCATTACAAGAGTTAGAGAGACTAAGGTCAGGGTTAGGGATTTGGGGATAGACGATTTATAAGACATGAAAGACACTAATGTTGTCGTTGTGGTCAGATAGGTCACATTACGACTGATTGTCAAAGGGTTTTGCCACTAGAGACAGCTCTGCCGGTAAGGCCAGAGAGAGGGCCTGCATAGTCACTCAGCCAAACAAAGAGGTGACCAAACTGCTTGTCGAAGGTAAATTATATATTTTGATAGGCATATGCATGTGATCATTGATTTCAGCAGTATGTTATCGTTTATATCTAGATACATGGTAACAGAGTTGGGTTATCACTAGAGTTGTTATACACACACCTTGTCCTCAATACGATGGCAGGGGATATGATATACCCTAACCGGATTTATCGAGATTGCATAGTAGAGATAGAGGGATATCAGCTACCTAAAAACTTGCAAGTATTAGAGTACCTCGAGTTTGACGCACTACTAGGGGTGGACTGGTTGGCAGCTTACCACACATAGTTAGACTATTTTCGTAAGACCATCACATTTCATGTTTTGAGGATCACAAAGTTTAGCTTTATTGGAGTTGTGACGTCGTTGCTGAGTACTAGGGGCAGGTTAGCTACCACTCGGGAGATAGAGGAGTTTGCTAAGATTATAGAGCCAGAGTAGAGACCGACTACCAGACTTGATGATGTAACCATAGTTTATGAGTTCCCCGATGTATTTCTAGATGACTTACAAGGGTTACCACCACCTCGAGAGGTTGAGTTTATCATAGAGTTGTTACCAGGGGTACAACCTATTTCCATCCGACCCTACAGGATATCTAGATCCGAGCATAAGGAGTTGAGGTCGAAACTTGAGGGTTTATCAAAAAAAAAAGGTTTCATTCACCCTATTATTTCTCTTTAGGGAGAGCCGATCCTTTTTGTGAAGAAAGAAAACTGATAAGTGATTAATAAGACTTATTATTATGACTAGCTTAGTAATATAATTAGCTTAAATATCCCGCAATAAGGTCAAATTGATGGAATTTATGTATTTTCAGGCATACAAGGTATAAAGAAGATGAATGAGTGATTTCATGATGAAATGAGGAGAAAATGAACAAAAGTATATTTGACGCCGTTTCATGAAGGCTTGACCCTGTAGGAAATGACTGCAAGGCGTTGGCATGGTATAAAAAAGGCATAAGGAGGAGAAAATAGGAGCACTGCACTTGGCATAGTGGCGGCGCTATGGAGTTATACACAATGCGTCGGGATGAATGATGAAGGGCGTCAAGCATACTAAATGGAGAAATTACACACAAAGGTCAAAGTTGTGGCAGCGCTATGGCTTAACACACAGTGTAGGATACTAAGTCACAGTGTCAAAACATGAAAAATAGAAAGTTTAAAATTCTAGTTCGTTTGGAATTGTTAATTAGGGTTTCTAATTGTATTCTTAGGAGAATAAATATGTATTATAATGTTGTAAACTCACCAATTATCATATTTTATGAGCCACCATCATAGTTTAGCATAGATTACATAGTTCTTGAGTATTAAAATGAGTTTTTGAAGAGAAGACATTGAAGACTCCACTTACGGTTATTCGATATTATTTCGTAGATTTAATTAAAGTATTTGATTTAATATTTGATTGCAATGAATGCCATGATGCGTATGTTGATTTCGATGATAAGAGAGTAGTTTGTTTATCTTAGGGATCAATGGATCCTATGGTATGAATGTTATGTTAGAGGAGCATGAACATAATATAATGATTAAAAGTTGAATGGTTAGAATATGTATTGATTCTATACGTAATAATATGAACATCTTGATCATGTGTTTGTTAATTAAAGGTTTTAGTAGTTACCATGGCCATTGGAGCATTTAAGCCGGATATGAACAATACAACCGTAAAATATATAACATCAATATATATTTATTGATTAAGGAGGCACGGATAGTAAACTTAAGTGGTTATGAATCTAAATATTTGAAACTTAAAGCAATTTGGAGCTTACGTTATTCACACCAATAGTTGGAGTCCTAGTTTGCACATCAGTGTTAGGGCATGTGCCCTAGGTCAATCTACAAACATTATTTATCTTATAATTTTAGTTCATAAAATAGAGGTTTTATTTGTTGTTTTATTATAAGTGATTGCATGTTTACCTTATAGTAAGATTCATGGGTATTTGTTGAAATATCCTAAATGTCCCTAGTCGGTCATTATACTGTGAACTATAATGAATTAAGACAAGTGTGAATCTTGAATGATGGTCATGTGATGATCATGCGTATAGGGATACGAATCAAAATCATGAGTACTTGTTAGGGAATAAGGTACTAGACCGACCCGCTATGAGAACACCACATGGATTAAGTCGTAGATGTTACTCATGATAGGTATATCATTTAGTCCTTCGACTTGAGATTACCATAGACTTCAATATTATGAGCATGGTAATTTAACAAAATCAAATGTTGTCTTTAACCGGACAATTATAAAGATTGTGATTGGTTACTCTGTGAATAATATGTGAATGTGTGTAATCAAGATAGAATTTGTCACTCTCCTATAGAGAGAGATATCAGTGGATCCCTCGATAAGATAAACTGATAATCGCCAAGTCCATGTGAATTGTTATGATCAATGTCACTTGGATGTTTAACATTACCTAAAGATTGAGATAAGTACGATTGAACATTAAGGGTGACTTTCCATGCCTTATGTTTAATCAAAGGATATCGCACGACAATAGGATATGATATATGTTATTAATTAGGTTGTATCGATGTTAATATTCATGCTACTTAGGTAATCATAATGCCTTACTAGAAATCGCTTATGACTTGTGTACCAAAATGGTTTTTGGTTCACTACCAGCGTCGCATGAACCTATTGGGTCGCTCACAAAGAATGGCTTTGCAAAATTTCAATTGGTCTAGAGTAATGAATTTTATATGATAAAATTTATGACATAAAAGCTCTTACGACTCGTTATATGATAACTTATTAATAGGGCTTATGTGTAATTTTCTTAAATTGCATAAATACAATAGTTGTATTACGAATAGGATTTAAGTGATGGCTTATCTACACATATAAATAAAAGGTGAAACCCTAAAAAAAATAAGATTTTCATCCACCTAAATCAGCAGCAGAGACTACCCAGTGAATCAACAGTAAATTGAAAAATCTGTTGAAAATCGTCAGTTGAATCGATGGAACACAAGAAGCTAAAACTCAATGATTAACTCAATAATTTGTGTATAATATGGAATCACTGACAAATTGTTGAGGTCAGTTATGGGTCTATCATTAATGCAAGGAATTTGTATTTATCTATGATTTGCACACTTAGGGAAACTATAAATAGGATGTAAGGGCTTCGCAATTAGAAACTTCTACTCTCTTTTCTATTTTTCTTTTTAGTATTTTGATTACATAAGTTTAGTTTTATTGATTTTATGTTTGAAGCTACATTGGAGCTTGGATTTAATTAAGAGGTATCTATTTATTTAATTATGTCTTTTAATTATATCATTGCACTATTTTTATTTCTAACATGAATGAGTTGTTTAATCATCTAAAAAAACCCTAGCAATGTAGTATACTTTGGATTATTATATAGTTATAATTAGGGAATCATGAACTTAATTCTTTAAATCCATTCATACACATCAATCACAGATTTAACAAGTTGTTTTTGTTTATTACAACTAATGCTTCTTTTGTATTGAGTGCATAGTGGCCAATATGTTTCTTAGTAAATAGCATGTAATTTTATGTCTATAATTATTGACAACAATTATAGTAGTAACTAAAGTTAATCTGTAGGGTTCTCGAGTAGATGTTCTAGGTGATTGTGTTCTAAGTTACTAATTATGATGTTTTGGTTAATATTTGCTTAGATTAGGCACAATTTTCATTTAGTGTAATGCTATCGTATTTCTATATTATTACGTTTAATCCAATAAGTAGATCTACAATGATAAGAATATGGTTCCATTGAATTTAGGAAAATCGGTGGCTTGCTAAAGGCTATCAACCTATTATGAATTAGGATTTAATCATTCCAAGATTTCATGTGTTATGATTATAATTATGTTATGAAGTAATGTTATGTTCTAGTGTTTGATTACAATCCAAGTATTTTATATTGTTTAGTAGGGGTTTGTTTAAATGTTTATTATGATATTTCATTTATATTGATTTATTGAAGAAGAAACTATAAAAATTATAAAAGAAATAATAATAAGAATATTAAAAATAATAGATCAAATAAATGTTCTAAATATGGAAAACCAAGTCATTATGCTAATAAATGTCATTTAAAAAATCGTAAAAGAAAAGTTAATGAAATTCAAGAAGATGGTAGTTCTACTAATTCTTGTCAATGTTTAGAAAATATACAAAATGCATGTACATCTACTTCCAGTTCAAATGACGAAATAAACATTTTAACTGCACAAGATGAATTAATCTTAGAAATAAGAGAACAAATAGAAGATCCCACTTAGAGATATAAATACTTCACATAAATAATGAATAAAGGAAAAGATATAGGAACTACATCTCAAATTTCAAAAATTAATTCTAAAATAGATTTTCAAAAACAAATAGATTTACATAGTAATTTGCATATTATGAAAGATGTTTTGAAAGCAGTTTGTAAAAAACAAGCATTATCAACGGAGTCAACAATAAATTCGTTACAACAAGAAATAAATCAATTAAAATCAGAAATAAAGTCCCTAAAGTATAGAATGACAAAACTAGAAGATGATAATGTAAATTCAGAAGATTTTTCTATCGATGAGATTAACATATTTATCGAAAATCTTACATATTATACTCATCAAAGATGGTTTACCTCAATTACATTAAAAATAAAATACTTCAAATAATTAGGCTATGCATTAATAGATTCAGGTGCGGAACTAAATTGTATATGAGAAGGCTTAATCCCTCTAAAATATTGTGAAAAAACTAATCGTATAATTTCTACAGCCGAAGGTAATAAGTCAATTATTAGATGAAAAACCCCTATCGCACATATTTGTAAAAATAATGTTTGTATACCCACTTCTATCATTATTGTTAAAGACCTATAACATGATATGTTGTTAGGAACACCATTTGTACAAAAAATACAACCATTCTCTATTACGACTAAAGGAATAAAAACAATAATATGAGGTAAAGAAATAGATTTTACTTTTATTACCTAACCAAAATATAGATATTTGAATCAAATAATAAATCAAATAGAATATAAGCAAAATCACATAGTATTTTTAAAAACAAAAATTAAAAATTTAAAGTCATATCAAATAATAAACACCCATTCTTTTCAATCAAAAATAAAAACTTTCCAAGATAATTTAATTAATAAGTGTTGTTCAGAAATTCCATCAACATTTTGGGATAGAAGAACATATCAAGTATATCTACCTTATATAGCTGACTTTTAAGAAAATAAGATTCCTACCAAAGCTAACCCCTCCCAAATGAACGAAAGACTATTAAATCTATATGATCTAGAAATAAAGGACCTCATACAAAATAAGTTAATTACCCCATCCAGATCCCCTTGGAGATGCACGGCCTTTTACGTAGAAAATGCAGCAGAATTAGAACAAGGATCACCAAGATTAATAATAAATTATAAACCATTAAATAATGTTTTAAAACAATTAGATATTCGTTACCCAATAAAAATTTAATAAAAAGAATTACCAATTCAATCATTTTTTTCTAAATTCGATCTAAAATCAGGTTTTTGGTAAATACTGATTAAGAAAGAAGATAGATACAAAACGACATTTAACACTCTTTTTGGTCAATATCAATGGAATGCTATGCCTTTTGGTTAAAAAAATGCTTCATCCGAATTCCAGAAAATGATGAATGAAATTTTTCATCCTTATCATGAATATATTTTAGTTTATATTGATGATATCCTTATTTTATCAAAATCACTTAATCAACATTAGAAACATTTATACACATTTTAGCACATCATAATAAATAATGGTTTAGTCTTATCCCAAATAAAAATAAAACTTTTTCAAACCTCAATAATTTTTTTGGGATTGAAAATTTTGAATCAAACCATAACCCTAATGAATAGATTTATAGAATTTATTTTTACAAAGATTCAGCTAAAGATAGAAAATTTCTGTAAGACCTTCTTAAAAAAAGATATAAAATTTCACTAGAGTCCAGCCCACACTAGGGCTATTCAGCTTATAAAATCTAAAGTAAAGTCTATTCCATGTTTTCATTTAGCCAACCCTCTTTATCCAAAACTAATTCAGACAGATGCCTCAGATTTAGATTATGGCGACATCTTACTTCAAAAACCCCCACAAGGAAATGAGCAACTAGTTTGTTATACCTCAAAACTTTGGAATAACACCTAGAAAACTATGCTATTGTCAAAAAAGAAGTGTCAGCAATAATTTTATCCGTTTAAAAGTTTCAATCTGATATTTTGAATCAAAATTTTTTAATACGAGTTGACTGTAAATATGCAAAAGAAATACTTTTAAAAGATTTAAAAAATCTAGTTTCAAAACAAATATTTGCCAGATGGCGAGAAATTTTAAGTATTTTTTATTTTGATGTCGAATATATCAAGGGAGAAAATAATTCTCTTCCATACTTTTTATCCAGAGAATTCCTCCTGACACCATAAATTCATTCAATACAAATTATGGCAGATAAAGGCAAATCCCTCCTCACTTAACAAAGATCACCTTATTCCAATAAGTTTTCCCCTTTATTCAATCAAAATAATACGTGTAGTGATAGATTCGTTTATCATCTCAGAGGTCATCATTCAATTATTCTTCTAGAACATTCCTTATTAGATCAAAACTTAGAAAGTCAAATAAAATTCATAATGCCTCCAACCTATAACTTTCTTCCAAAATGGCCCCATGTTTCAATGAAGTTCTATGAAGCTCTACTTTCGCAGAAAAAATCATTTATTTTTTAACATTTCAAAAAATAAAGATTAGAAGAAATTGCTTATTCAAAAATGAAGATCCAGAAAATCTTGACTATGGAAGAATGGACTCAACAGAGTCTCGTAAAACAATCCCCATTCACATATCAATTCATGAACATTTTGCCTACACATCCGTCATTATATGTAAATTACACAGTTTATATTGAAGCATGGAGAGTCATTTTTTATAAACATCCATCCAAAGGACATTCATGGTATATTACATTCAAAAAGTATCTCAGCATTAAGCTCCCTGCATGGTTCCAACATGAGTGGTGGCCAAGATTTGGTTAGATCATTCAAATTTTACCCCCAAAAGTTAAAACTCTTTATGAAGCAGAAGGTATCTCGTTTTTCCAGTTCATCCACAAACATATAATTCATTGGATAATGAAATGGAATTATAACAATAAGAAGTTCACTGCTCCTTTTAGAATGACTTCTAATCATTTGATCCAAAAACTTCATGTAAATGGTGGGATAAATTTTATAATGATTCTATCCGAGAAGGACAATTCACTCCAATTACTCTAAAAGACTTGCCATCAAGTTAGCCAATCACTCCAAAAACCTATAAGGAAGCTAGTCTTCTAAAAAAACTGATCCAGGTTTCATCAATCACCCCAATACAGGTCCCATCCTCATCCTATAATCAGTTAAATCCAGATCTTGCCAATACCTTACTTCAGCATCTAGAGCGAATGGAAGAATGTATGAAATGTGTTGAAGATAGCCAATCAGCCACATCCCAAAATAACTCTGAACATGGGAATAGTTCTAGTCCCCCAAATTTCTGTGATCTTTAATAAAATTAAGGCCCATGGCATATAACTTAATCAGGCCATGCCTCCAGGCCCATGCCTGCCTCTTTAAGCTTATGCATGCTATCAGGCCCATGCCATATAACTTAATCAAGCCCAAGCCTCCAGGCCCATTTGCCTGCCTCTTACCATCTGATAAAGTAATCATCAAAATCACCATCATGACATCTATAAAGCGAAGTTGTTCATCAATGTCATCAGCCTTATCAACAAAAATAATGACGCCCATCATTTCATTCTTTAAGCGAAGCTGTTAACAAATAATTCAGTTCATCAAAGAAAAAGGATCCAAGGAGATTATGATTCCACCAATCAAGTCATCCTTCCAATAATACATACAGTCCATCAAGTTGTTTTATTTTTTGAAATTGAAAAAAGAGTCACGTATGTAAGAATCTACTTTTCCTAAAGTAGTTGCGTCTTTTCTTATCTTTATGTAAAAAGTTTGTATATCGTTTGTTTTCTTTTAGCTTTATAAGTCTCTATTTTATTAAAAGTAGATACCATGTGTCTTTTGTATTTTGTGTTTGTCTAAAGTAGATGTGTCAGTCGTAGAATAAAGTTGGTCAGTGCTTATCCATTATTTAAAGTTATTTTTGTCTTTTGTGATTTTTTTTGTTTATAAATAGAAGTTTCGTTTGAGGGACTCCTCATTTGAAAATTGAGCTTCATTTGAAACTTCTCATAAGCTTTAAGTTTTCCATCGTTGATCCTTTTAAATTCAAGTTTAGAAATCCTTGGTCTATCCATTCTCATCAAAGTCTTCCACTCCAATACGACGACGAGAATGTATAGACCAAGGATTTCTAAATTGAAATTTAAAAGGATCAATGATTGAAAACTTAAAGCTTATGAGAAGTTTCAAATAAAGATTCAAATAAAGCTCAATTTTTGAATAAGGAGTCCCTCAAATGAAACTTCTATTTATAACCAAAATAAATTACAAAAGACAAAGAGACCTTCAAAAAATAGATAAGCACTAACTAGTTTTATCCTACAACTAACGCATCTACTTTAGGTAAAGTAGAAACACAAAAACAATAAACACATGATATCTACTTTTAATAAAGTATAGACTTTTTACATAAAGATAAGAAAAGACGCAACTACTTTAGGAAAAGTAGATTCTTACATATATGATTCTTTTGTCATTTTCAAATAGTAAAACAATTTGATGGATTGTATGTATTATTGAGAGGATGACTTGATTGGTGGAATCATCATCTCCTTGACTTCTTTTTCTTTGATGAACTGAATTATTAATAAACAGCTTCGCTTTATGAATGACATGAAGTGTCATTATTTTTGTTGATAAGGCTGATGACATTAATGAACAGCTTCACTTTATGGATATCATGATGGTGACTTTAATGATTACTTTATCAGATGATAAGAGGCAGGCAAATGGTCTGGAGGCTTGGGCCTTATTAAGTTATATGGCATGGCCTGATGGTAGTCATAAGCTTTGAGAGGCAGACGTATGCCTGATTAAGTTAAAAGTCATAGGCCTAAATTTTATTAAAGATTAAAAAAATATGGGGGACCAGAACTATCCCCAGGTTCAGAGTAATTTATGGATGTGGCTGATTGTTTATCTTCAATGCGTTTCATACGTTCTTCCATTCGATGTAGATACTAAACTACGGTGTTAGCAAGATTTGGAGTTAACTGATTAGAGGATGAGGATGGGACCTATATTGGGGAGATTGATGAAACCTTAATCGATTTTTTCTTTTGGAAGACTAGCTTCCTTGTAGGTTTTTGGAAGGATTGGCTGACTTGATAGTAAGATTTTTGGAGTAATTAGAGTGAGTTGTCCTTCTCGGATGGAATCAATATCAGATTTATCCCACCATTTTACATGAGTTTCTTAGATCAAATGATTAGAAGTCATTCCGGAAGTATCAGTGAACTTCGTATTGCTATAATTTCATTTCAATATCTAAGGAATTGTGCTTTTATGGGAACCCAAAAAATAAGATACCTTCTACTTCATAAAGAGTTTTAACTTTTTGGGGTAAAATTTGAATGATCGGACCTAATCTTGGCCACCACATAATGAAACCAAGCAGGGAGCTTAATGCTGAGAGACTTTTTGAATGTAATATACCATGAATGTCATTCGGATGGATGTTTATAAAAAAGAATGACTCTTCAAGCTTTAATATAATCTGTATAATTTACATATAAAGACAGATGTGTAGGCAGAATGGTCATGGATTGATATGTGAGCGGGGATTATTTTACGAGACTCTGTTGAGTTCATTCTTCCATAGTCGGGATTTTCTAGATCTTCATTTTTGAAAAATAATTGAATTTGTCTGCGAAAGCAGAGCTTCATATTCATTGAAACATGGGGCCGTTTTGGAAGAAAGTTATAGGTTGGAGGCATTATAGATTTTATTTGACTTTAGAAAGTTTTGATATAATAAGGAATGTTCAAGAAGAATAATAGAATGATGACATCTGAGATGATAAACGGATCTATCATTAGACTTATTGCATTAATTGAATAAGTGGAAAATTTTATTAGAATAAGGTGATCTTTGATAAATGAGGAGGGATTTGCCTTTATCTGCCATAATCTATATTGAATGAATATGTGGAGTCAGGAGGAATTATCAGGATAAAAAATTCTAGAAGAAAATTATTTTCTCCCTTGATATTTTTGATAACAAAATAAAAAATACTTAAAATTGCTTGCCATCTGGAAAATACTTATTTTGAAACTAGATTTTTTATACCTTTTAAAAGTATTTCTTTTGCAGATTTATAATCAACTCGTATTAAAAAGAATTTATTCAAAATGTCAAATTGAAACTTTTGAACTGATAAAACTATTGCTAACAAATCTTTTTTAACAATATTATAGTTTTTCTCGGTGTTATTCAAAAGTTTTGAGGTATAACAAACTAATTGCTCATTTCTTTTTGTGGGGTTTTTGAAGTGAGATGCCTCCATAACCTAAATCTGAGGCATCTATCTGAATTATTTTTGGATAAACAGGGCTGGCTAAATGAAGACATGGATGAAACTTTACTTTAGATTTTTTAAGCTGAATAGCCTTAGAGTGGGCTAGACTCTAGTGAAATTTTATATATTTTTTAAGAAAGTCTTGAAGTAATTTTCTATCTTCAGCTGAATCTTTGTAAAAGTCTGTTAGGTAATTGAGAAAACCTAAAAATCTCTGCAATTGTTTTTTGTTTGTAAGTTGATCAAGAAGTTTATCTGAAAATTCTATAACTCTATTTATCGGGGTTATGGTTTGATTCAAAATTTTGAATCCCAAAAAAATTTATTGAGGTTTGAAAAAGTTGTAATTTTTCTCTGAGATAAGACTAAACAATTATTTATTATGATGTACTGAAATGTGTATAAATATTTTCAATGTTAATCAAGTGATTTTGAAAAAATAAGGATATCATCAAAATAAACAAAAATATATTAATGATAAGGATGAAAAATTTCATTCATCATTTTCTAGAATTCGAATGGAGCATTTTTTTAAACCAAAAGGCATAACATTCCATTGATATTGACAAAAATAAGTGTTAAATGTCATTTTGTATCTATTTTTTTTCTTAATCTATATTTGCCAAAAGCCTGATTTTACATCGAATTAAGAAAAAATGATTGAATTGGTAATTCTTTTTATTAAATTATTTTTTTGGGTAACGGATATGTAATTGTTTTTAAAACATTGTTTAATGGTTTATAATTTATTATTACTCTTGGAGATCTTCATTCTAATTCTGCAACATTTTATACGTAAAAGGTCGTGCAAGTCTAAGGAGATTTGGATGGGGTAATTAACTTCTTTTGTATTAGGTCTTTTATTTCTTGATCACATAGATTTAATAGACTTTCGTTCATTTGGGATGGGTTGGCTATGGTAGGAATTTTATTTTCTTAAAAGTCAACTATATAGGGTAGAGATACTTGATACGTTTTTCTATCCCAAAATGCGGATGGAATTTCTGAACAACACTTGTTAATTAAATAATCTTGAAAAAAAAAAATTTTTGATTGAAAATAAGGGGTGTTTATTATTTGATCTGTCTTTAAATTTTTAATTTCTATTTTTAAAAATCCTATGTTATTTTGCTTATACTCTATTTGGTTTATTATTTGATTCAAATATCTATTTTTTGGTTGGGTAATAAAAGTAAAATCTATTTCTTTACCTTCTATTGATGTTTTTATTTCTTTAGTCGTAACAAAGAATGGTTATATTTTATGTAGAAATGGTGTTCATATCAGACCCCACCTAATTAGGGCATTTGATCGGCCAAGATTACCTTAACTCCCTTGATAATCTAGCAGCCTTAACCTCTCCATCAATGCACAATGAAGATTAAGATCTTATAATCAACAATTATAAAACTTTATTAACCACGAATGATTCTAAAAGTGAATCTTAAACCTCAAAGTATGTTTAGATGAATTAAATAATCTTCGAAATTTCGTAAAAAAATTTCGGCAGCACCTCCTCCATTTCTAAGCCTACATCGGAATACTCAGCTTTCAAAAAATTTTAAACAATCCTGCTCATCTTTAGTAGAAATTTCGAATTACTCACAATCCACCTATAACCATATATATTGCATTAGCAAAATTATATATTAATCCTTACCTGATTTGAAGTATTAAAAAACCTTAAACTAACTTTACCTTAACTCAACAATTATCTTAATTTCGTCCCAAAACCATTCCAGCCATTTCAAATGAGATTTTAATCACACTCGAACCCAAAAACTCATTTATACAATATAATATATTCAAAAATGATAAATACATAGAGAGAAAAGAACTAAGTAAGTCACGGTTGGAAAGTTTTCCCTTTCCCTTGTCGCCGCTAGAACCTGTCATTATCCAATTATAAAAGTTCAATAATGTCAAATATGTAAATCCCACATTTTCCAGTACACCTGTAATAATTAAATGCATTGTATTCCAAGAATTTAAATGAACAATAATATCGCAAGGAATCATAAATATACAAGTATTCAATCCATCTCGTTTATGTTGATCGACCACATCAGATGACGTCTTCCAAAAATGGTTGGTAAACAGCAATAAAGATTCATGAGAAGGGGAATCCCTCAAGAAGCCATGCCCTCGACTATCCATGGAGTATGATCTTAGCCAGTATCACAAAAATAACTGATCATAAACAAGTGTTTACAATGATCAATTACTCTAATCCCAAAGCACTATGGTGTTCATCGTACCACATATATAGCCAATAACTATGCAGCGATAAACCGTGCATGCAATATATTCCTGAAATACTCATACAATGTAAAGGTTACCATGAGATTCACTTAACCTTACAAACGTAATATCGCACTCCCTTGTACTCCGAGTCGGTAAACTAGTCCACACACAGCTCCAATCATGGTCCCACAATTCATTAATATGTCATGTAAGCCTCCACAACAACTTCGCCATTTTAAAAAAAATTATATATTTATCGATCCTACTCTACCAAAAACCTCGGCATCCCTCCAAATCAATTCCTCGAATGTCTGGATCCCAATTTTGACTCCAAATTGTGATTCAATATTAAAAAAATTAACTTAGAATAGGCTTTAAAAAAAATTCAAATTTTCAACATTTTCAGGGATCGTAACAAGCATTACGAGGAAAAACCCCAGTATAAATCATCAAGAAAATCCCAAATTCCACATTTTTCATAAAAACCCTCAATTTTCATCAATGTGTCCAAAAAACCTATTTTTATGGTTTTTTCCTAATTTCCATGGATTTATATTATTTTTTATATATTTAAAAACACAATTTTTCAATAAAAGGTTTGACCCCTGAACCGAATCGGTCCAGTTTAAGGGGTCAAACCCCAATCTCCTTCCTTGGATAGAAACATGGTAGAAGCTCTATTTTGATCCCCCTCTTTTTTATCAAAACCAAACTTTCCACTCAACAACCATGGTTGCAATAACAGTTGCTCTTCAAGAGAGTTTCTAAATCGTAAGAGACATGTCCATCTCTCTTCTTAGAAACATCCACTAACCAACATCACAACAACCTACAACAACAACCCAACCACAAGGTTCAATAGCATCAACGACAACACCCACCCACACAACTCACCTTGGTCTCGATCTCTTCTTCCTCATACCCAATCTCGGTCTCACAGAATCTCGAAACCTCTCACACTCTCAATCGATCTCTCCTGTGCATGAAAGGAAAATGGGGATGAGCTTATGTTTGTTTGCAAAGTATATATATTAGATTTCATTGAGATTCACATCACGCGAATCTCCAGACAAATCTATGATAAAAATTTCATAATGAAAATTTGATTTTTATCGAGATACGTACCACATATTTTGAGCTCAATCTTTAGCTCAAAACAAAATTGATGAGGCGGTGTACGCTTTGTTGATATATATATTTGTTTTAATTGAGATTAGCATCACACAAGGCAAATCTAATGATTCATTTATTTATTTATTCCTTTTTATCTTTCTCAAGATACGTACTACGTATCTCTAGGTCAATCTTATGGCTATCAACAAGATAATCACCACCTCATCACCAACTTACTGGTGATTAATTATCTTGATCTCCTCGAGATGCGTAGGCGTATCTCGAGGTAGATCTTATGGTTTAATGCATACACCACTTGATTCTTCTCAAGATTGGACAACACCATCTCGAAGCATGAACATATCTCACCAACAACAACGTTAAACCATTCCACTTCCTCAATGATCACGCTACGCGTATCTCGATGCGAATCCAAAGCTTTCTTATATTTGATTTAAACTATAGGATTTATATATATAAATTATAATACATATATAAAAATATATAAACACCTATGTATTTTCGCGGCCATAAATTCACTACGCGCGCCAGTGACTAACATCGGACGTGCATGCTATTATACATCCCATGCGTGTCACCCTCGACCCCGCGTGTCACTAGGCGCCCACCAATTTATTTATTATTTTATTTTATTTCGTGATTATCTCTTCAATTTATACTCAAATTAAATTTTGAAAAATACCCCAAAATTATCAAAATTGGAGAAAATTCTCCAACGCGCTCAGAAACTCACAAACACCGTGTATACACTCCACTTGACCCTATTTCGTATCAAAATAGTGTATAATACACCAAATAGTCACAGAACACATAAAAATAATATTAGATTTATGATCTATGATCTGTAACGCTTGGGTTCCACCTCGGATACCTAAATCCTAAATTAAATTCAAAAAAACTTAACTAGTCGTCTCATTAAGTTTATAAAATTCTCGGATGTCACAATCCTCCCAACTAAGGAAAAATTTTGTCCTTGAAATTTAAACTTACAGGTTACTGAACTAAAAGAGGTATAAGAAAATGATTCTTTATATACAACTCTTTTAATCCAAACTTGAAAACCATTTCCAAGGTGAACCGTTAAATGGATCCAATCACTTTCTTCGTATTCAACAACTCGGCAGTACATATCATGATCATTTTAACTTTTCATTTTCCAAAATCTTTAGTTTAATGAGAATTTATATCCATTATTTTGCTAATCCTGGTAATTTGTGAATTTTTGAAGAGTTAAACAATCAACATTTTTGAATATTCGATAACCTTATTTCAGTTCTCATCTCATACCTCAAATCTCATTCAAGCATCAATACATAGCAAGACCTAGCCTATCTTGCTTAACATAATTCTCTTTCTAATTTGAATACTATCCCGGTTTACTTTCTCATCACTAACCATTCCTTTTTATTTCAATTATCAGCCAATTAATTCTTCGATTATCATCAGTCTAAAATTACATATTGATGCAAATAATATTTGAGCACAACATAAGATATAAAGTAGAGTTGCATGTCTATCTGATCCATCACCATTCTAGCGTTCCCCACCAGAAACCTCGAATTACACAAGTCATCCCATGACTATAGATCTCATAATACATCTGTCACCCCGTGACAAAGATCTCAAATTTCAATCCGATCATAAATAGAAACATGACACATCGTGTAACTCTCATTCATTCTCTAAATGTCTACTCACAATATTATTTAGATTGTGGACTAGAAAGAAATTACCAATTCTAATTCGTCAGCCAATTCATTTAACTTCATCTTTAATTGGTTAAAAAATTATCGACTTTTCTAACTTCGTCAAAACATTCTCTAATGATGAGTTCATCAAGAACCTTATTCTTTTCATTTTACTAAGATCTCCCACAAACTTACGTCTGAATCCCTTACTATTCACCAACTTCTCTCATTGCTTGAATAGAGACAGTTACCCTTAACTTGAGTAGATATACATTTTTAAAATGAGATATCAACATATTCAATGATTATACTCTCATAGTATAACTTTTAACTTGTATTTCATATAAGTTTATAAATATTTTATCTCATTTTTCATTTATACTCAATTATAATTAAAGAATATTCAATTCTTCAAACATATCAAGTCAGATACATTGTACTTTATTCAATATTTCCTACCTAACAGATATAAAGCTTACTAACTGAGCTCTAAATCACGCATTTCTCTTCATTTCATTTATATCTTCACCTAGATACAAGCATCTTATATCATCTCAAATTTACAATAACTAGTGCTTTAAACTTCACAACTGACTAAGCGAGTGGTGTAGCACTACAATTGAACCAATGTACAACATATTCACTGATATTAGTTATACACTACTTTAGTTCAAAACTTTCAACATTTGGAGTTTGACTCCTTGTAAGATCTTTGTGAAGAAATATTAAGTTCCATCAAACTTATAGTTTGATATTCTAATTTGATCGGGACTCGTTAACTTGAAATTCTCATTTTCATACTAGTGTGAGAATATATATAGACCATTTAGTTGCCTATACTTCAGCCTTCAATTGACTCTGACGAAACTTCATAGACTCTTTTATACCGAATGTCACCAATTCATCCGATTAGTCAAAGATGCGTGAACGCATCACACCGATCTTCTACGCCGTGAATGAATCTTGATTATGAAACGGAGTTACTTAGACTTGTGGGCATGCACAACTACTCTAGTGTCTTACCTTGACTAAAGGAGTCCATCCGTGTCACTTCCAGCAGTCACAAGTCATCTCAACATCCCATTTTGTTTTATAAATTGAGTCTATTCCGTTTAGTTTTTTTCATTCTTAGCTATTCGCACATTGATCTTGCTCTTAGTCACTTTACAAACTTACCATGACTTTCACTCCATGACCAATCCACTTACAGCTCCTTAATTGTGACTTTAAAAGGTAATTTATATATTTTCTCTTTTCGAAAACTTAGCTAAGGATAGTGCTACTTCTTATTATTATTTAATGATTTGAAGTCTTCCTTAGCTAATCTTAATTCGAAATAGAGAAAATTTACGACTCAAATAGCTAATTCATTTGTTATTGCCTTACGTTATTTCCGTTAGTCTCAAATATCCCGACTTTTATTTTTCTCAAAAAAGAAATTTGGTACTTTTCTAGAGCCTGTGTAAGATAACTTTGTATCTTACTGTTCATCAAATTACTTTTGATGAATTCACCTTTCCATTATTATTCAACTGAAGAGATAAAAGAATTTAAATTTCTAACTTCGATTAACTTAATGACTACTCAGACTTTTAAAGGATGTTTTTTCAATCCTTTAAGTCCTAATAATAGAAATTCTCACAATATAGGAGCTCATACTGACATCCTATACAACTCACTTACTAATACTCAATCAGTACATCTATCTCTTCATTGACTATATTTTAAGTCGTAGTGATAAACACCATTACTTAATTTGATTAGAAGTGACTATCAAGTACTTTGAATCTCAAAACACAATTATTTATGTGGATGTTCAATAGCTAATCCAAGCTATTGTTAGATCACTTCCCCAACACCTTAACTTCTAACACGTTGATCTTATCACTACATTTTTTTTCATTTTCAAGTCAGAGTTTTCACTGATCTTTGTTTCGTAACACCATCTAATCTGGTGTTAACAAACATTACTTCTAACTCGTGTATATTCATTCATTTTATCAGTATTTTATTCGATTCATAGAACTATTATACTTAACGTCACTTATGGATAAGTAACTTGAGTAACAAACAATCAAAGTTTTCATTACTTATATATAGAAGTCATTAGATTGTTTTAAAATATGGTTATATTTTATTTTTTTCACTTGATATTTTGTTTCGAAAATGAGACAATACTTTACTTTAAAGTATTTTATTTTCTTAGAAACTGACTTAGATAACTTGACTGATCCAATCATAATCTCATTATGATTTTCAAGTCTAGATTAAATTTGTCTAATCAATTTTCATTTTACATTTTCGATAACCACGTGTCTCATTTTTCCTTGTTGAGACTATTTTTAGAAGATCAATTTGTTATGTAATAACCCAATAGTTTATAGAATAGGTCTTCCCGAGTTAACCATGCAACCAGTGCTAACCTTATTCTAAAACCCAAGATATATATCTTGTGTGCTTCCTAAAAGTCTCAATTTCATATTACGTTTTCCAAACAATTCTCAATCTCTAGAGACTTAACTTCAGTTTATTTTAATGTTTTCTTTAGAGTTTAAAAATTGTAATAGTTTAATACTTTCGATGTCCAAGAAATCCATGTTCAGTGTTTACATACATGAATCATTTGTGCATCCCTTTTAACCAATTTCCTATTGGTTTCATAACTGATACTTTCATCAGTTATATCAGTACTGAACTACTTACAACACCTTTATAAATTCAGACTTCGCAAGTCTATTGTACATCCATTTATGCTCAGTTTTATTTTACAATCCTCTTCTCTGTTTTAATTATCTGTTTCTAGTCCTACTCGTCTAATCTTACAAGTTAAGTATCAAACGGATAAGAAGAATAAACTTCCAATGGCATATCTAGCAATAATATATACATACATATGACACAAATATTACATAATAATAAAGTTTTTTAAACTTTTTAACCATGTTCCATCGCATTACTTCCAAACTAATTACTCATTTATCCTCAATTGAGCCAAACTTTGGCTCTGATACCAACATTGTATGACCGCACCTAATTAGGACATTTGACCGGCCTATATTACCTTAACTCCCTTGATAATCAAGCAGCCTTAACCCCTCCATCAATACACAATTAAGATTAAGATCTTATAGTCATCAATCATAAAACTTTATTCACCACAAAAGATTCTAAAAGTGAATCTTAAACCTCAAAGTACGTTTAGATGAATTTAATAATTTTCAAAATTTCATAAAAACTTTTCAACAGCACCCCTTTTATTTTTAAGCCTACACCGAAATACCCAGCCTTCAAAATCTTCAAACAAACCTGCTCATCTTTGGTGAAAATGCCGAAGGACTCACAATTCACCTATAACCATACACATTGCATTAGCAAAATTATATACTCATTCTAACATGATTTGAAGTATTAAAAACCTTAAACAAACTTTACCTTAAGTCAAAAGTTATCATGATTTCGTCCCAAAATAGTTCCAGCCATTTCAAAAGAAATCCTAATCACACTCGAATGAAAAAACTCATTTATACAATATAATATATTCAAAAAAGATACATACATAGAGAGAAAAGAACTAAGCAAGTCACAGTTAGAAAGCTTTCTCTTTCCCTTATTACTGTTGAAACCTATTATTATCCATTTATAAGAATTTGATAATGTCAGATAAATAAATCTCACACTATCCAGTACGCCTATAATAATCAAATACATTGTATTCCAAGAATTTAAACGAACAATAATATCGCAAGGAATTATAAATATACAAGTATGCAATCCATCCCGTTTCTATCGACTAACCACAATCAAATGATGTCCTTAAAGCAATTTTGACTAAAAAACAACTCTTCGGATGTCTAGATCTTAATTTTGAATTCAAATTGTGATTCGAAATTGGAAATTAACATAGACTAGACTTTAAATCATCAAGAAAATCTCAAATTCCTCATTTTCAGGCATTGTAGCATGCATAACAAGGAAAACCCCCAATATAAATCATCAAGAAAATCCCAAATTCATCATTTTTCATAAAAATCCTCAATTTTCATCAATTTCTCCAAAAATCCTATTTCTATGGTTTTTCCTTAATTTCTAGGGTTATATTTTATTTTTTTCTATTTTAAAAACATATTTGTTTTTTAAATAAGGCGCTTGACCCCCGAACCAGGCATGTCCGATTTCGGTCTGGTCTGGGGGGTTAAACCCCCATCTCCTTCCTTGGATCGACACAGAGTAGAAGCTCTATTTCGATCCCCCTCTTTTTTTTTATCAAAACTAAGCTCTATTTCGATCCCCCTCTTTTTTTTCTTAGAAACCTCCATAAACCAACATCAAAACAACCTATAACAACAACCCAACCACAATGTTCAACAGCATCAACGATAACACCAATCCACACAACTCACCTTGGTCTCGATCTTTCCTTCCTTAGACCCAATCTCAGTCTCACACAATCTCGAAACCTTTCACACTTTCAATTGATCTCTCCTTTGCGTGAAAAAAATGGGGAGGAGTTTCTGTTTGTTTGCAAAGTATATATTAGATTGTCTCGATATTCGCATCATGTAAATCTCGAGAAAAATCTATGAATAAAATTTCATAATATAAATTAAATTTTTCTCGAGATACGTACCACGTATTTTGAAGTCAATCTTTAGCTCAAAACAAAATTGATGAGGCAATGTATGCTTTGTCGATATATATTTGATTTCTTCAAGATTCGCAATTATTCATTTATATATATATATATATTACTTTTGATATTCCATGAGATACGTATTATGTATCTCGAGTCCAATCTTGTGGCTATCAACAAGATAATCACCAAATCTTTACCGACTTATTGGTGATTAAGTATCTTGATCTCCTTGAGATACGTAATGCGTATCTCGAGGTAGGTCTTATAGTTTAATAACCATACACCACTTGATTCTTCTCAAGATTGGACAGCATGCATCTCGAGGCGTGAACACATCTCACCAACGGCAACATCAAACCATTCCACTTCCTCGATGATCACGCTACACGTATCTAGAAGTGAATCCAGTGCTATCTTTTATTTGATTTAAACTATAGGATTGATTTATATATACTTATATATAAACTATATTATATATACAAAAATATATAAACGCCTATGTATTTTTGTGACCATAAATTTGCCACGCGCGGCAATGACGAACCTCGAGCGTGCACACTATTGTACATCCCACGCGTGTCACCCTCGACCCCACGTGTCACCCTTGACCCCGCGCGTCACTAGGTGCCCACCAATTTATTTATTATTTATTGAATTTCATGATTATCTCTTCAATTTAAATCTAAATTAAGTTCTAAGAAATACCCCAAAATTACCAAAATTGGAGAAAATTCCCTAACGTGCTCTGACACTCGTGGACACCGCATATACATTCTACTTGACCCTATTTTGCGTCAAAATAGTGTATAATACATCAAATAGGCATAGAAAACACAAAAATAATATGAAATTTATGATCTATGATCTATAAAATTTGGGTCCCACCTCGGATACCTAAATCCTAAATTAAATCTGAAAATACTTAGCTGCCTAATTAAGTTTATAAAATTCTCGGATGTCACAGTTCATAATAGCATGTCTTGTTGTAGGTCTTTAACAATAATGAAAGAAGTGGGTATACAAAAATTATTTTTACAAATATGTGTAATAAGGATTTTTAGTCTAATAATTGACTTATTGCCATCGACTGTAGAAATTTTACTGTTACTTTTTTTACAATATTTTACAGGGATTAAGCCTTCTTTTATACAATTTAGACCCGCACCTGAATCTATTAATGCATGGCCTGAGTATTTGAAGTCTTTTATTTTTGATGTAATTGGGGTAAACCATTTTTAATGAGTATAATAAGTAAGAGTTTCAATAAATACATCATTTTCAAAAACAGAAAAATCTTCTGAATTTACATTATCATCTTCTAGTTTTGTCATCCTATCCTTTAAGGATTTTATTTCTACTTTTAATTGATTTGTTTCTTGTTGTAAAGAATTTATTGTTGATTCCGTTTGTAATACTTATTTTTTACCAACTGCTTTCAAAACATCTTTCATAGTATGATAATTACTACGTAAATTTATTTGTTTTTGAAAATCTATCTTAGAATTCATTTTTGAAACTTGAGATGTAGTTCCTATATCTTTTCCTTTATTCATTATTTATGTGAAGTATTTATATCTCAAAGTGGGATCTTCTATTTGTTCTCCTATTTCTAAGATTAATTATTCTTGTGCAGTTAAAATATTTATTCGTCATATGAACTGAAAGTAGATGTATATGTATTTTGTATATTTTCTAAACATTGACAAAAATCAGTAGAACTACCGTCTTTTTGAATTTCATTAACTTTTCTTTCATAATTTTTAAATGACATTTATCAGCATAATGACCTGTTTTTTCACATTTAAAATATTTATTTGATCTATTATTTTTGTTATTCTTATTATAATTTCTTTTATAATTTTTATAGTTTTTTCTTTTATTAGTTCTATAATAAGTCTTTTGATTATCATTATTATGAAATCGTTTTGTCATCCTATCCTTTAGGGATTTTATTTCTACTTTTAATTGATTTGTTTCTTGTTGTAAAGAATTTATTGTTGATTACGTTTGTAATACTTATTTTTTACCAATTGCTTTCAAAACATCTTTCATAGTATGATAATTACTACGTAAATTTATTTGTTTTTTAAAATTTATCTTAGAATTAATTTTTGAAACTTGAGATGTAGTTCCTATATCTTTTCCTTTATTCATTATTTATGTGAAGTATTTATATCTCAAAGTGGGATCTTCTATTTGTTCTCCTATTTCTAAGATTAATTATTCTTGTGCAGTTAAAATATTTATTCATATGAACTGAAAGTAGATGTATATGTATTTTGTATATTTTCTAAACATTGACAAAAATCAGTAGAACTACCGTCTTCTTGAATTTCATTAACTTTTCTTTCATAATTTTTTAAATGACATTTATCAGCATAATGACCTGTTTTTTCACATTTAAAATATTTATTTGATCTATTATTTTTGTTATTCTTATTATAATTTCTTTTATAATTTTTATAGTTTCTTCTTTTATTAGTTCTATAATAAGTCTTTTGATTATCATTATTATGAAATCGTTGTAGTCTTCTTTGGTTTTTATATCTAGGTTTTCTGGTGTATGTATTCACTTTTGCGTCATGACCGAATTGATAACAAAAATAACCTAAATCTTTGTAATTAGTTTTGTTTTCTTTGTCTAACTGCTTTTTAATTTTATATTATTGCATATGGCTAACCCAGCCATTTGAATTGTTTGAATTAGATCTCCATAAGTAAATCTATTATAATTTAAACTTCCTACGCTTTTTCTTTTAGTAAAGTTTTTACTTTTTCTACAAATGATGGTAGTAATCCTGAAAGAAAATGTTCTTTCTAGAATGGTGATTATTGGTGGTTAAAATATAAACTTTAGATAAAAAGGTATCTTTATACCATTGAAAATCAGTTAATATTGTACATCTCGAATTTTGTAATTCTTCTCTAGTTTTTTCTTCTATATTTGATAAGGATCCTAAAAAAATGTCATATTATATTGGTTAATAGACATAAAACACCATTTGGTTGTTTTCGACCTTGGTCATCTAAAATTGGATTATTATTATTATTATCCCGTGTTACGGAAAACATAATTTCTAATATTTAGTTGTCAAATAATGTATACTTCCATCAGCCATTTAACTGGCTAGCAAAACCAGTTGCTATATCACTAGTAATGTTTACTTCTGTATGATTAACCATTCTACATACTCTAGCATAAATTAGCATATGTTGTAGAACTTCTAATGCTCGATATTCGGACAACACATCTATATTCCTCTTATAAATAGAATTTCCTTCAAATTTGACTCTTTTTGTTGTATTTTCTTCTAATAATAAATCTACTGGTGATTATCTTAAATAATAATCTTTAGATTTTCTAAAATTTTACATTTGATGTCTTCTTTGATGATAAACCCTATTTATATCTAAATCAGATGATGAATCTGTGCTTATTTTTGTATTTTTATGAATAGGATTTAATTCTAAAAGTTCGTCTGATTGTTGTTCCAACATAGTTGATTGATTTTCTAAATTAGCTATTACAGGACATTTATCTTTTTTACTTTCTTTGTCTGAATTTATTTGTAATGTGTGCAATTTCGATGCTATTGTTTGTAATAACTCATCTGAATATTTTTTTATTTATAATGGATAAAGATCCCGAAGTGTCTTTTATTATAGGTTTTCTCATAATAGGTTCACTTTCTTATTGTTTACTCGTTGATGCTTCATTTTTTGACTTAGAACTTTTTGAAAGAATTGATAAATAAATATTGATAAAATTATTTTGTTCTATAATATGATTCAAATCTTTTCAGGTTATAGGTTTGTATTCTTCAAAAATTTCTTCTAATGGTGCTACTTTAATATTTTCTCTTATTTTAATAGGGGCTAATGGTGGATAAGTCTGAGTATATTTTTCTCTTTTTGAGCCTTCCCAAATAGCATTAATTTTATTAATAACTTTAGGACAAGATTGAGCTAAATAATCAAAGAATTGAATGTTTTGTTTTGTGGATTGTATATAAGCAAAGTATTTTTCTCCAACAAGTGCGTGTTGAGATTTAAAACATATTTTACAAAATATTGGGATTACTGGATGTTTAAGAAACTGATCTTTTTGGTTTTGATAATCTATTTCAAATGGTTCTTCATTTTCAACTCTAATCATATTAATTTGATAATCAGTAAAATCATTTATTGTAAAGTTATCTTCAGCAGGTGTTACTGGATAGACAATATGAGTAGGAATTCTAGATGTAGATGCCCGTGCTGGTTGAGATTCATATATAGATTCTTCTTTTGTACTTGGTATTGTAGAACAAGATTTTCTAGATGCAAAACTAATTTCAACTAATCTTTTATCATGGGTTATTATTGTATGGATTTGATCGTTTGTATTATCTATAGGATTTTCTTCTTTATTTATATCTTGAATTAACCAAGTTTTAGGTATATTTATATCTTTCCAACTTAATTGTTTTCTTGTAATTACTTTATTTTCTATGTTTGTTAAAAATAAGGTGGACGTTCCTTTCTGCAAATTGGTATAAGCAACAACATAAATTATAGTATGCATTAATTTATAGTAAATTCTAAAAATAATAGCTACATTAGAACACATTCTTTTCATTTTAAAACCTTGTGTATATAAACTTAATGTTGAAGCTTCATGTGCAAATTGATCATGGAGGCTTAACGTGAAATTAGGAAAACAATTAAACAAAATTGGCCCTTCAGACAAACTTCCTTCAATCATTCCTAATAAAGAATCATTGAGTTCTAAATGTCTTTCATCTCGAATAGATGCCAATACAAAGGTATTAAGACCTAAAGCAGTTAAAGGTTTTATTGCTACTTGAATCAATCCTATATGCAAGTATTTATATATTTTATAAGTTTTGAGTTTTCTGGAGGAATTTAAAGTATTTTTTGACCCTCTGCATCAATAAATCTAATATCTTCTTCAAGTTTTACTACAACATATTGATTTTTTAAAAACTTTCCTTGAGTATAAATTTGTTTTGGGTCAATTGTAGGCATGTCCCAATTTTAAAGGGATTGTTCTATGTCATTGTAAGAAATTTCACTTATATTTCTTAGATCCATTTTTTACTTTATTTTCTCGATCTTTAATATAGGCTTATGGTCATTTCAGGATTCTGAAGAGGATGATTCAAACTTTGGATTTGAATTTTTGAAAGAAAGAGCACCTCTCATCTTCTTGATTAACTCACTCATGTATGTCCTTAGGGTTTTAAGATCTAACTTGGTCAACTATTTTCTGCTAGCCTTACAATACGACTAGGAAAGTTCTAACTTAATTCCCTAAGATTAAACATGAGAGAGATTTATTTAAGAATACCAATGAATAACTCTCAATAGAAAATCACAAACTCAAAGTTGAGTTTGAGATCTTTTTTGAAAGCATATATAACTTAATAGAAGTATAATATACTTACATCAATTGGGGTGGAAGAAAAAACTAGAGAATAATGAATACTTTGAGATATAAATACTTCTCATATGGAATATACACCTAAGGACAGACAATATAAAGTTTGAGCAAGGGAAAATCAATATTATTGCATCACCATAATTGTTGCAGCAAAAATTGCAAGAGTAATGGATCGATGAAACAATTGATGTTTGTGCGATGATATATAAGAAGATTTTAACATTCCCTTTTGTCAAAGCACGGCAAGGCGTGCCAAATTACACCAAGTTCATGAAGGATAGGGTAGAATGCCTGGAAAGAATAAGAGGATATGAAGAACTTCGAGAGGATACACCATTGAAGTAACCTTGGTGCATCACGACACTCATTAGAAAGGTGTGTTGCATACGTCGGACTAAGGACATTAAACGAAGCGCTACTGGGAGGCAGCCCAAGGTTTTTAATTCTAGTTTTTAAATTCTAGTCATTTATTTATTTAGTTTAGTTAGAATAATTCAAATGTTTTAGTAGTTTTCAAAATTCAAAAAGTTTTGTGCTAATCATGCAGGAAAGACCATTTGTTAGGTGACATTTCATTGGAATGGAGAAGCCTCAACTTACTCAGCAAAGAGTGTATAAGAGCAAATGAGAGAAATTGGTAAAGGTCAGGTAAACGGGCAAATCAAGGGTAAGTTTTTATGGAATTTTTCCATATATAGGGTATTTCACGCTATTACGACACCTTGTGTAGTAATACACAACGTCGGGAGAACGCCAATAGGGAGTTAATGAAGAATTTGCAATATTATAGAAAGAGACTGGTTGACGGCTTGTGTATTAGCACACGGCGATGTGGTAAAATTTATTTATTCAAAGATGATTGAAATTCCTCAAATTTTTAATGATACATGTAATATTTCTTTATTTTTATTTATTTAGCTAGGAAAATATAAATTGAATATAATTTGGATTTAAATTGAAGTGATAATTTTATTACCTGTGAATATAAAAGTTTTATGATGGAAATGAATTGTTAAACCCAATTTGACTTAACCTAAATTGTGTATATGCTAGGGAATTTTAGAGGGGATTGATTGCTTTATGTTAGACATTATACTTGGTAGAATATCTAAACAAAATTGCAAGAAAAGCAAGACAATTTTCTAAGAATCTTGTTATAGAAAGATTATTGATCAAATAATATATATATATATATATGTATGTGGGAAATTCTACAATGGAGACCAAATATAAACCCATGTCATGGGAACCCCTCAAAATATGTTGTACATTAAATGTTTTGTGTATTTATTACTCATAGATTAATGTGTAGGATTAGAATCTAATGGTTGTAAATGTTGTCTCAAGCATGGGTATTTTTGTAGTTCACATGGTAGTATTATCCTATATATAGATAACGAAAAGAACGCATGCCAAAATTAAGAGAAAAAATAGAAAATTAGCCAATAAACTTTACTTAGTTGGAAGGAATACTTCCTTATTTATAGTGAGAGTTAGAATAGCTAACAAGAGTTTTAAAATGAAAAACTTAGAGAGACCCACAGATTCCAACAGAAATGGAAAAGAAAATCTAGTGGTGGAAAAATGTGAGAAATAATTCTTATAAAAAATAACGGTATCCAAGGGAAATGGACCAAGGAAGCATAGGAATACAAAGAAGAAAAAACATTTATATATATAGAAGAAAGAAAAGAAAGAGAGATATAGAAAAATGGAAGGATATATATGAGAACTCTTCAAATTAAACATTTAGCTCGAGCGCTTATAGCTAAGTTGAGTGAAGTGTCTTTTTCCAACATTCCAATAAATGAACATGATAATGATAATTATTGGTGATTCAAAATCCTTATTGACTTTGATTATGGTGGCACTCTTTAATATTGTTTGAGATTGAGATTGGTTTAGTGATTTTTGTATCTTGAGATTCTATATTAGTCATCATAAACTCGATACAAGTAAGTGAAGATTGAAAATACCTATATAGTGGCTTGGCCTTGGTAAATGATTAAACTTTGGGTTCTGAGGTGTTTTGCATAACGAGAAGGTTGAGTTGTCAAATAAGGGGTTGTTCATTAAATCTTTGTATTCAAAAATAAATTATATTTTTGTGGGTAATAAATTTATATTTAATGATCTTTCTATTTGAGAAAAGAGTAAGTAATTATGAAATCTGAACAAGGAATAAAAAGAAAATATAATTGAAATATTCTTTTGCTCTAGATAGCAAAGTGTTGTGTTTGGGGGTATTTCATAAGTTAACAATTCAACAGTGTTGTATAGTATACTTTCGGGTTAATCTAGATGTAAAAGGCTATATTACACTAGGTTCTCATGTTTTTATTATTTCAGATTATATTTAGATTATGTGAAGAAATGGAAGAAAAAGTGAAAAATAAAATATTAAATCAAGTGGAGAAAGTGCACAGTGAATAAAGTGTGAATCAAGAATGAACTATGAATCACTACCAGCGAATCAACGGTGAATCATTTTTATAGAGGAATTGCCACTTAAATCGATGAAGGACAAAGAGACAATTCCACTGATTTGCCTAGCGAATCAGGTTCGATAAAGGATTCGGTGGTGATTAGGTAAGGTTGGTTTCGAGTTTTTAGGATTAAATCAAGTAACTTCATTTTGATTGGATATGTACCACTTAGAATACTATATATATATATATATATGAATCTTGGGCCTCGAAATTAAATGCCCTTGAGTATCCTAGATCATATTTCATTGCTCTTGGGGCCATATTTATTAGTTTAAGATATAGTTTAGTTTTATTGTTCATTGCTTTTGGAGACGATTTGAAGATTTAAGTATTCAATAAGAGGTATTTATTAATATATTTTTATTTACTCTACTGTGATGTTTATTATGAACATGAATGAGTATTTATTAATCTTAACAAAGTCTGAACATGAACTTAATCTGTTTTGTAATGTAGACATAATGAATATTGATTTTTACTTAATTCTGTAAACTTAATCGTATTCTTTAATTCACTGATTAAATAGGTTGTTATTTGTGATTACAATCATGAGCTTTATATTTCATGCATAGTCTAGAATGTGTATTGTGATATTTGGATTCAATATCTAATTTATAGAAGTAATTATGATTGTTTAATAGGTCTATTACCATTAGATGTCCTAAGTAAATTGAGATCTAAGTTTAATATCGAAATGGCTTATAAGTCAACAATTAGACATGTTTTATAGTACATTTTAAGGTGATTTTACATGTAAAAGACTATATTATACGGGGTTTTCTCTTGTTTTTGTTATTTCAGGTGATAATTGGAATATATGAAGAAATTGAGTAAAAAATGAAGAATATGAAGGATTTGATCAAGTTGGATGAGTATGCAAATAATTGTCAACAAACAAAGGAAGAATTGAAGTTTATGGCCAGTGATTCCTAACTGATTATGCCTTTGTATTAGGAATCGCTACCCATATCGGTGGAACATCTAGGCTATTTTTCAAGGATTTTCTCAGCGATTCTACTTAAAAATTCGAATCGTTGAGGAATTGATGGGTTCGATTTAGATGATCTTAGATAACAACGAGACGTTTGAGTTAGTTTGGGATGTATAATACCTATAATACTATAAATACGAACTTAGGGCTATGAAATCAGTTTCCTTTGAGTACTTAAATCAATATTTCATTGCTCTGGGAGCCATGGTTTATTTTTTATTTTATTGCTTTATTGTTTATTGCTTTATTGTTCAATGCTTTTGGAGAAAGATTTGAAGATTCAATGTAATTATTCTAGAGCTATTTGTCAATGTCTTTTGTTTTCTTTATTGCGATGTTATTTATGAATATGATTGAGTAATTTATTCATCTAAACAAAGTATGAGCATGAACTAGATCCATTTTGCAATGTAGTCATAATGAGTTGATTTGTACTTAATGCTTTAAAACAATCTTATTCTTTCATTCATTGATTTAATAGATTATTATTTGCGGATTTTAATCATGAACTTTGTATTGCATACATAGTTTAGACTGTGTATTTTGATATTTAGATTCATTATCTAGTTTAAAGTAGTAACTAAGATTGTTTGAAAGGCTTATTACCGTTTAGATGTCCTAAGTGAATTGAATATCTAAATCTATCAATGAAATGGCTTTTCGAATGTATTAGATTTAGTGATTTGAAGTTTTCATAAAGTGTAATGCGGTTTTATTGCGTGAAGTTAATGTCTTGGTGTATTCAAAGAGGATAGCTCAACAAAATTAAAACATGGCTTTTCCACCGGTATAAGGAGAACAAATGACTTGCTAAAGGTTGTTTACTTATGATTAGAGTTTAATGATCTATGGCACTTTATAAAGTATGCTCATAAGTATATGATTGAAGTAACATGTTTGGATACAAAATAGGTTGATGTTTCATTGTTCAGGATATTTTTTTAGATATTTAATTATTATTGAATTAAATTTAATTGAATATTAGTGAATTTGGATTTTGATAAGTAAGTTAATTATTTAAGTAATTAAGTTAAGTTAGTATAACTAGTTTAGTTAATTATTATAATATTATAGATTGAATTAGAGACTTTGAATTCACGTTTTCATTAAATTAATAAAATTAAAGTAAAATAAAAATAAAAACCATTGAAAGGATTTTTCCTAAAGAAGTCTGAAAAATCCCTGTGGAGACGATTTCACTTATCACTGTTACAAATAATAAGAATATACGAAAAACTTATTGTAATTGCTCGACACTAGTCAAATTTTTGTTACCGATACCGAGGATTTAAATATAATTCTTACGAGTTTTAGACAATGTATGGTCTATGCATTTAATCGTTCTAATTCGATGAGATCCTTACATCCATTTGATCTTGAGGTATATAAAATTCTAAACCATTAGTGATCATAAGTCGTAACAAAGAGTCGTGGACTGCTGACGTGCTCGAAAAGTAAATAAAATAATTTTATTTGTGTTTGGTGCGTCATTGTGCATATTATATGGTATTGCGACGTAATTTTGTCTAACTATAATAAGTTCGCGCAATGATGAGATTTAGACTATTAATTGTTATGAAAAAAATTGCTAAGTGAGGTTAAGGCAAAGGTTGTGTGTGCTAGGCGTGTCGAGTTTGGGGTCATAAAGTGACCAGAAGGGTTGTAAACCCTTAGATCTAGCAATGAGTGAGTTATACAAACCATAGATCATTTATATTGCTTCAATCGAGAAAGAAATTGAGAGATGAGATAATTCTCAAATAAATAAAAATAAAATAAAATATAAATACATTGCTATACGTACACATAACACACAACAAAAAAGGGTTGTTTCCATCCCAAAATGCACGCAACGCATATGAAACGCAAGGAGACGGGACGATGCTCTAGCACCGTGAGACTTCAGTGAGGGGCGGCAAGTTGCGACGCGAACCAACAGGTGGCACGGTCAGAAGTAATTGATTTATGGACACCATGGAGGCGAACAATCTCCCGAAAGAAAAGATTGGCCATATGACTAGCATCAATTGTCCTTTTGCGGGGATAAAGTGTGTCATCTTGAAAAAGCGATCCACCACGACAAAGAAGGAATGGGTGTGGCATTGAGTCTTTGGTAGGCCAACAATGAAGTTCATGGATAGGCTCTCTCATATGGAAGAAGGAATGGGCAATAGAGAGTACGAACTAGTATTGTTAGATGTTTCATAGCTTGACAAACACTACATTGAGCAATAAACTTAGAGACGTGCCATTTAAGTGAGGCCAAAAATAATGATCTTCCATCAATGCCACAGTTTTATCTCTGCCAAAATGAGCTGCAAGACCCCTACTATGCAATTCTTGGATTAACAAGAGGCAAAGGGAGGTGTTGGGAATACAGAGGCAAGAATTCTTAAAGAGGAACCCATCTTGGATGCATGTGAACAAGCTTATAATTCGCCCTTTTAATAATCAGAATTAATTTGGAGAAGTTTAATTCGACGTGGAGAATTTTGGTAAAAATTCGCTAACTTAGAGAAGTTTAAGAAATTTTTATCGAATGGTCAATAAACTAAAACTCATTTTATGAATGTCAAAACAAGCACAATTATGCATTTATACCTAAAAAATTTACAATTTAATAGTTTCTAGTCAATTTTATTGGCACTAGTCATGCATACTGTCTATGGTAGATCACTTTTTAGTAATAATAATTACACTTAATTTGATTCTCTAACCATTTATTAATTGCACATTTCTCATAAGTAAAATTAAAATTATGAAACATACTTTTTTATATGGGTCAGTATTTAAAGCAAAAGAAAATATCTACTTTTTGACATTATGCATTGATTAAAAAAAACTACAAAACGTAGTAGAGATTTGTGTGTGCAAAAGTGTATCTCAATGCATACATTGAATCCTAATGCAAAGTCAAGGGATCACATGATTGGTGTAGAGATGTGTGTACAAAAGTGAGCCACTCTCAAATTCTCAATAACCCATAAATGCCACCATCAATTACAACCCTCAACTCTTTCGTCTCCTACACACTTATTTGATTTTTTTACCGAATGTTTGCAATTTCTCCTTATTTTTAGCAATCCATATCAATTTGTATCAATGTTGTTGATTTTGAACATAAACTTTGGAAAATTTTTGTAATTTTTAAAGTATTTGTGAACTTCGTTTCGATCCCTTCAACTTCGATAAACTTTGCCTAAACTTCGGCTAATTTTATCGCATTTTCATTCCTTGGATGTGAAACCCATTGGAGGTGATGTGTGAAAGGCAAGAACTCCAAATTGTGGCGAAGTCATCATCTAAAGCATATAGATCTTTCATTGTTTCAAAGGCAATAATAGAAGAACTCAACGTTTTTAGGAGGTGGGTACGGCGAGTTAAGGCATCAACAACGCGATTTTGAGAACCCTTTTCGTGCTGAAAAACAAAAGTAAAGCGTTGAATGAACATAACCCATCGTGCGTGCATCCGATTAAGCGTCTTTTGAGAGTTCAAATGTTGTAGAGTTGAGTGATCACTGTAAAGAATAAATTCACATTGAAGGAGATAAAGTTCCCAATACTGAAAAGCGCGAACAATGGCATACAATTCTTGCTCATAAGTGGACCACTTTTGATGATAATCGCACAATTTCTCGCTAAAATAGCCAATTGCTCGGTTGTCCTACAAGATTACAGCACCAAACTATTTACAAAACTAACACACTTTTATCCACGTCAGCGCCACATCACGCGTGATTGGTTTGGTCACTGGAAAACGTGACTTAAAGTCACGTTTTCCAGTCGATGGAAGTCGTGACTGCAAGTCACGACTTCCTTGTGAAATTTTTTTTTATAGCAGTGAATACATACCTCAAATAGTTGATCTGTGCCGACGGGGTTCGATTGGCTCAAGTTCTTGAAATCGGCTAATGAGTAGTAATGCGGCAAGGCGTGGTAGAGTATCAGTGACTTGAGTCGTGATAAACTGATGTTTGAGAGTGAAGGGTTTTTGAGAGAATTGAAGGCCTGGTCTTTTGGTACAAAGATTGTGATGCCTTGTTGAGTGTTGTTGGCTTGGTTTTGAAATGTGTCAAGGACTTGTGTTTGTTCAAGTAGGTTAAGAAATTTGTGGAAAGGGCTGCCACATGAGTTTTGTGAGATTGACATAGTTTGGTGGTGGAGATGGTGCTTGGTGTTGGTGTTGGAGCTGGTGTTGCATGTTTAGCGGTACAAGTTGGAATTGTAGTACTCAACAATAGCACTACTAGTGTGCTTGCAAACATCAACATTTGAGTGGTTCTCATACTAGTTAATTCACTTGAACTGCAAAAAATTGACATAGCACATCAACATTGAATATAACTAATAACTATACAAAAATTAGTTCAATCCAAAACCATAAAAAATGCAACAATAAACAAAAAGGGACAACAGGAAATACAAAACATAACAAGTACAGAACACAAAATTCAGTAGGTTTTTTTTTTTGTTCAATTTTTGGGAGTTTCTTTAGAAACTCATCTCACAAAACATCCCAAAATTCATTCTTTATGCATTAATCAATACAAACAACACGAAAAGATAAAAAATGGATCTTTTTAACAGTGAGCCCAAATTACTTAACAGTTCAATGAAGGGCATTTGCATGTTAAAATGAAAAGAAAGCAAAAACAAGACTACCCAGTGAGCTTGAAAGCTAAAAACACATCACCAAAACAAACAATGAACCCCAAAATCAGTACACTCTCCCAAATAGTTGATCTTTGCCCACTCTCCCAAATGACTATCACAATCTCAAGGTCCCTCACACCATAAAGATTTCAGTAAGTTTGCTCAATAATATGAAATAACTCTCTCTCACTTACAGTTATTAATAATAAGGTAGATTTGTTAAAATATATAGTGAATGTGAATCTTCTTGTTTGTTTTAATAACCACCTATATATGAAAGGTTTAATGTCATTTTCAGGCAATTGTTCTTCACATGTATAGGAATCTACTAGATGAAATTTTTTAGCATAGAAAAGCAAAAGATTCTTTTTGCATTACCGTACCACATAAAGCATGCATATCTTAAAGGTAGGGCGATATCCCTTAGTGCTGTCTTTTCATATAATCTAAAAATTTACAAATGAAATTTTTTTATAGCATTGAAGCAATGTATACCTGAAAAAATTAGTTAAAACCCATAAAAAATAAAGAACTTGAAAGTTGAATTGATATAAATGATGAAATTGGTAGGTGATCAACTACAATGCAAAAATGAATAAGGAGAAAATGACTTATAACAGTATAGAAAAAGTCCTAGTCTGACCCCAAATAATGACTTCCAGTCCCACACCGTGTTCTCTTGACGACTCGGACATTACGGTTTAAAGCAAGTGGAATATCCGAATGACCCACATCAGCCGGATTTTGAGCATCTTCTGGTTGAATATCATCGTTGTCCCGCATTCCGCCATCATGAGTACTTGTACTCCCAGATAAATTCATCATTATTGGACTTGCATGGAAATGGCGCGAAGACGTAGGTGCCGTGTCAAATGGAAAGGCTTCCATAGACTCGAATGTCATGTTGGGAGGAACTGGAGGAGTATGTGAAGTCCCAAACTCGTTGAGAGGCACTGATGGAGTATACAATGGAGTGTCATGCCTCGAAGGTGTATCACCATGGGAAGAATGATGAGAAGCTTGAAATGAACTGGATATATTATGCATCCGATAATCTGCGTGTACTGCAGTCAAAGTCGATGCAGCTACATCTCTAATACGTGCAATAGATACATCATCACCCAGTGTCAACTGATGAATTGAAGTAATGCCATGTGCCTACATATGAAATATTGATGAAGTTTTATGCGAAAGTACAAGGAAAACAACTATTTGGCAAGGATTCATGACTGCAAAAAAATCAAATTGTACTTACCAAGGCCTCAGCAATAGCTCCACGGGGAGACATGAATCGTCGTGTAATGCGACGATACCATAGCATATACGGGTTGTAAAAGTCTATTGGCTCCTCTAAGCTTTCATCAGTTGCAATATTGGAGGCACGTTCGTTCCACATGCAGACATAAGCACTATGTTCTGCGCTCCAATCCTTATCCGTCTTCCCTCTCAAGTCAATCCTATGTAGCTGAATGTTTGTGCTCTGTAAAGGTGGTATCATTTGTCTGAGACCGAATTGGCGCATGACTCTATCGGGATGATACATTTCGACTACACAGAAGAAAATCAAAGGTGCCCTCGTTCGCCAAATAGCACGACCACTGCTACAGTACCCAGGTAGGTCCATTATCACTGCCTCAGGATACGGTTCCCATATTACCTGTAGTCAACAAAAACATTTTGAAATGAATAAGAAACGCATTTTAGATGATGTTTCCAAAGCACTACGTGGAGAAGTAATTATGTATATCTCTTACTTCATCGGGTGCTTGCATGTCAATTATTTCTCTGTACTTTGTCAGGACGTGCATTGATGCTCCCGTTGTCTCCAAAGCATGTTTCCACCTTCACAAATGAAAAAAATCACGCAATGCATGTATGTCGGCACATGTACATAGATATGAAGAAATTGAAATTATAATGTGAGAAAATAGTAATTACCTATGACCAAATGGAGGAGGTGGAAATAATTCTTCGTCGTGTAATATGTCGTCTCGAAGAACGTTACCCATTATTGGTGCAAGAAACGGCAACCTATCCCATGCCCATAATTGCAATAAGATGACTGGACCTGCTATCTCAGCTCCATCAATGTCGGCTGCAAGACATAATTGTCTGTATAGGTGAGCCAGAGTTGCACTACCCCAACTGTATTGTCCTGCCGCCTCGAAATCTTCCAAAAATTGCAAATATGTGATGTGAACGAGGTTGTTCGACTTGTCTGCAAATAGTGTTCCCCCTAGAAGTTGTAGGATGTATGCTCTCGCATAGCGTTGCACGTCCACATCATTAGCATTGTTTGGGAGGTTTGGAAACCACCTTGAAAGTTGGCGAATTTGAATCGCCCTCCAGATCTGTTATTTTCGGGAAAGGGAATCCGAGTTGTGTCAAGCACAAGGCATCGTAATCTTGGTCGACGCGGCCAGTAATTGGTAATCCATCGACCGGCAACCCCAAGATGATTTGTACATCTTGGAGGGTTATAGTCATCTCGCCGACGGGGAAATGGAACGTGTGAGTTTCTGGCCTCCACCTCTCTACAAGGGCAGTTATGAGATGCCAATCAATTGAAATGAAGCCTACTCGCGCAGTCCCGTAAAATCCAGCTTCCTGAAGATGCCCAACTATGCGTGGATCCAGTTGGACCAACCTAAGTGAAGTGCGGTGAATTCCGCTTTGATAGTCAATATACCAGGCTCCTATAAAGATATGAGATTTAAGTGAAATTAGTTAAAACGTCGCTATGCAGCTAAAAAAGTAGAGAAACATGCGAAAAGAAGTATTACCGGTCCATTCCAAACGCGGGTAGATCTATGGAGAGCTTGCATAGTCAAAACCGAGTCATCTATAGGGCCGGGATCCATATCGCGCTTAAACCCAAAATCATTACCAATGTTGTCATTAATTCCATTGTGCAATTGATATGAGAAGTAGAAATACTTCATGTACTAACTATAAAGAGATGGATTAATACAATTTAGGTAGCATACTACAACGCAGCTTATGATGCATATAATGCAATTTGACTTCATTTGCATCATTGCAGATCATATAAGACATTTAAAAAAGTACATGTTAAAAATACAATTTAGGCAAGAAAAGTTTATGTTTCATGCAAGACCACAAAAGCACATCTATCTCTCATCGGACAAATAATACAAATAAGGAAAGACCTCAAATACAAGGAAAATATAGGTCCGTTCAAGACATAAAACTTGAAAGAGTCTTTCACTATGAAGCATTAGACGGTTGTCCTTCTGCGACGACGATTTGCAAGTGCGTCTATTGTGTCCATCCTGCTTACACTTACTACATCGCAGCGTTGTTGGGGTTTCTCTCCATTCCTTCTCTCGCTGCATATGTCGTGGCTGTTTCTGATTGCCTCTCCAATCCATCTCAGTGCGCAAACGGCTTGATTGAGGACGACCTTTTTTGACTCGCTTCCGATATGGATCAGCCAGCAACGTGTGTGGAAGTCTTGCGTTAGGCCAATAATCTTCGTGCGGAATGGGTTGGAAATTTGCAGCATAACATTGACTGTACACAGACCATTTGTAGTATGACTCGATGTACTGACAGTGATCTATGGCAACACTAGCGCAAACTGCTTGAACATGGGAACATGGAATGCCATAACACTGCCACTTCATACAAGTGCATCTACGGGCCTCCAATTTCACAACTTGCTTGTTACACCCTTTTCTCAAATGATAGCCACGTGGTGCAGGTGATTACTTCAAATGTACCATTCTCACGATTTACTAATGTCACATTGTGCCCTCCAGCCACCTTTCCCCATTTTGACAACTTATTCATTGCGTACGTCGTGTACGTTTCGCCCCTGCCTAGGGCTACACCTATTTCATCTCGTCTTTTATTAAAGTATGCCACGACACGGTAAAATGTAATCTGCACTAAAGCGGTGATGGGGTAAAATTGCGCGCCTTTAAGGACTCCGTTAAAGCATTCTACATTTGTGACAAAAAAAAATTCATATTTGTATTAGCTTGTAAACGTAATAATTCAAACACATTAAGTAAGTAATAGTAACAAACGTAATAAATCAAACGTAATACCCGCGAGATTTGTAGTCATCCAGCCGTATCGATAACCATTGTCGTATGCGTTTGTCCATTGTGCTCGATCTAGGTCAGTAAACCACGCAATACATTCGGGATTCATTTGATGGAGTTCTTTCATGGATGCCTTAAATTTTCGCGGTTGATGTTGTGCTCCTGCTATGTACACCATATCCTTTAATTCTTTGCTCCCGAATCTCATGTTGAAATTACTGCATATGTGGCGGAGACAAAATCTGTGTTGAGCTCTTTCATGGGTCCATCCATTTCGAGGATCGTTCATTGCCAACAATATACCTGGGTGTCGATCAGAAATGACACATATACCATCCCTATCAGTCACATGATGTCGCAAACAAGCCATAAACCATCCCCAGCTGTCTCGACTTTCCTCATCAACAATGGCAAATGCTAAAGGAAATACATGACTATTACTATCAACAACAGTGGCTATTAGGAGTTTTTGTTTGTATTTTCCATACAAGAATGTGCCATCAATTTGTATCATTGGTCTGCAATGTCTAAAGCCTGCAATAGAAGGTGCAAATGCCCAAAAAACCCATTTGAAGACAACTTCATTGTTGGCATTAGGCTCACCATGCCGCCATTCCACACGTGTCCCTGGATTGCTTTCTTGAAGAGCGGTCATCCACCGCGGCAACATTTTGTACGATTCTTCCCAATCTCCAAAGACTTTAGCAATTGCTTTCTTCTTCCCCAACCATACTTTCTTATAATGAACGTCATAACTGAATTTGTCCTTGATAATATGATGAAGCACTGGGGCCGAGGTGGACGGATCTCTTCTCACCACATTTTCTACCTCACGGCATATAACGGTGGAGTCCAAATGCGCATGATCCTTTGACGAGTTTAGCATAGATGCATGTATGTGGTCCTGCATATGTACTTGATCTCAAACATTCCATGCGATTTTCTTCTCAAACACCGCAACCTCCGAGTACATCCATCCAAATATTTCTTACAACAAACAATCCATACATTTGGAGTAGAATGAGTCACCACAAAGCGCCTGTGTCCTTTGATGCTATACAATTTCACGGCATGTTGGATATCTACTTTACACATGAACCGCATGCCTTTCTCAAATTCTGATGCCTCATTCCATAAAGACCTAGAAGGGATCATTGCATTCTCATGGAGGGGTTGCATTGCCTCACTACTCAATTCCATAAATACAGCTGAAGGAACGACAAATTCACCTACACCCACTGGCGCACCATCAATTCCAGCAGCCTCTTCATCGAAGAAATCATCGTTCCCAATTTCGTTCGAAATTGGAGGACAAGATAATGAGCCATCATCTGCTATGACTCGATTTAACGCATATCGAATCATGCCATCATCAACATGATGACCATCATCCCCTTCATCGTCTGTATCATCTTCGCTACTATCTTCACTAGTATCCCCGTCACTGCCGCAATAGTCATCATCTTCGCTAGTATTCAAATCATCACAGGAACGAGGATCCTCGTCCATTTCGGGATTTGCGGTCGTCAAAGGCGATGCACAATGACTATGTTCATAAATTGGTTGAGTGCTAGGTCCAGCTCCAGAATGTAACACTACATTGCAATTGGAACTATTGTATTGTTGCCTCGGAACTAAATCGATATAAAGCTCCATGCAATGTGGTGGTGGTAATTCTGCCAAAAAGTCCCAAACATCTTTGAGACTCGACTCATCATCTATTCGCAACGGGACGTAGTTGGCCGATCCACTTCCAATGTACGCTGGATATCGATATGTCATGTTTAATCTCTGTAAGTCATTGTCTATCTGCAATGAATTACATATATAACGCACAAGTTCATCGTACCCTAAACCCATCTTCGATCTGAGATGTCGAATGGGCGGTTTAGTGTACGAAATCCCTGATGGTCCATCAACAATGTCTCCATTCATATAACACAACAATGATACTCTTCGATCAACCATTCTTCAATCTATATATGTAGAATATAATTGTTACTAAGTGATGATAAAGACCTTCTAATTAAAGTTACGACTATGCGATATAAATCTCGCAATCATCCAATCACTCATATAAAATTAATCATTATAGAAAGAATTCAAATAAATATGACCTTAATAGAATTGCTTAGGCACCCTAATAGAATTGGTGTAGTGGTATAGTTATTATATATATATATATGGTAACTAAAAAGCCTAGTGATGAAATTAAGTACCTTATTCTGCAACAAAGAAACTATTATATGCATATAACTATTATATATTATAAACAACTTCCCTAGCTAGCTTAGAATATAACAGCCCCTAAAGCAACCTTAGATAGTTACCACCACCAATGTCTCATCTCTTAAGCGCACGCCTAATGTTCTTCCAAATTTTTCTACTAAAGTATTGACATGTATATGGGATTTTTGCTTAATTAATACCATACCCCCTACACCCCAAATCAAACAATTTATACTCCCCCTTGGGTTCCCCACATGTTTTACATCTCAATATGGGTCAATGACATATATCGACACTAATTAATGTATACATTGTACTATATTAAAATCAAACATTCTATCTATTTAATTAAAAAATTGCGCTTATTGGCGCCCACAAGGTGTATACAATTAACATCAAGTAATTGGAAAAAAAACTAAAGTTCCATGATATAACTCACATCAACTAATTGGCAAAAAAATATATATAAACCGGATATAAACAAAAAAAACAGCCCCGGATCCAAAAAAAAAAAAAAACAAAAACAGCCCCGGAGACAAAAATAGTAACAACAAATTTAACATACAACATAACATGAACCACATGAAGCATAAACACACAAAATCTCCAAAAAACTGATCTTACAGCGTTGTTGAGTTCGGGTGGGTTGCGGTTCGGATTTGAAGTTGACGATGGAGATAAGCTATGCACCAATGGAGCCAATCTAGTGGAGTTGAGGGAATGAAAAGTGGAGCTGCCGGAGTTGAAGGAAGGGATCGTTGGGGGAGTTGAAGGAAGAAGGAGGCAAGTGAGAAAAACCAGATCTCAGATCTGGTTGCTGTTTTGTTGAAGTGAAGTCGTGACCTCGGGTCACGATTTCACTTTAATGGAAATCGTGACCCGAGCTCACGATTTCCTTATTTCCCAACAGTAAGGAAATCGTGAGCTCGGGTCACGATTTCCATTAAACTGAAATCGTGACCCGAGGTCACGACTTCTCTTTGACGGGAAAAAAAAATTGACGCGCCGACGTGGCATGTGATTGGGCGCTGACGTGGCTACAAGTGTGTTAGTTTTGTAAATAGTTTGGTGGGTGTGTTTGGTTGATAATTTTTACTCCCAAATGTACTAATCAAGGAAGAAACTCGCGCCAACGCCTATCATGGAGGCATCCGTTTTGATCTCGATGCACTAGTGGTGTTGGTACATCAGTGAAAGCTTGAGTCCTTGTTGCGAGGCAGACGTACGCCTCCACCGGCAAGCAACCGCGATGCACTAGTGGTGTTGGTAGAGCAACAGCAACGGGGACAGCAGCGACTCTGACGAGGCTTTAGTTTTCATGGCGACGGGGTTAATCGAGAAGAAGAAGGAAAAGAGAAAAGGGAAAGAGGAATCCTTTTCCTTGTTGAGGATAGATTTCAATTGAAGGAGTTTAGGTTTTGGCTACGGTTGTGGATTTTGAAGTTGAATTGGAATTGAAACCCTCCATTGAAGGCATGGTGAGGTTCTAAACAAAATTCAAATTCAAATATAAGACAAATCTACAAATTTATAGTAGTTGTTAATGGTTTTGATATGATTTAATTGGAAGGTTTGGTTCTTGTTGTTTCGGAATGGTTCATATAAACAACTCAATGTTGATCGTGCCAACTTGAGGCTAATTTGGGTTAAGTTTAAGAAAACCCTTATTTTGTACACCGAGTGTTTATCGAAATGCACAAAAGAGACCATGCACATCCTAAACAAAGGTTTGAAATAATGATTGTGATTTTAATAGTAGACCTTGATTTCTAATTAATTTGTATGGATCTTGTGGCTAAGGAGCGAGTTGTAGAATTCAAAGAAATTCTCGTGAAACTCTAGTTTTGTTTTAAACACATGTTTGGTTTAATTTAACTTGAAAAAAGGGTTCTTGCATTGGTGAAGTTTTGATGGAATGAATATGGCCAATGCATTGGGATATTGCTATATTTTGATTTCAACTCACGAAAAAGATTTGGCCATTATTAATGCTTTGAAATTATTTTCCAAGAGCTCCAAAATTTACAATGATTCAAAAGTGAGGTACAATTCCATGGTTTTCAAGTTGTTGTCATGGTTTTGAGTTTAAACTTATCTATGGCGAGAAAGATTAGTTCAAATGAACTAAACTTGACTCAACTTATAGACTTCAACCATGTTATAAATATTAGTTCTTTAAAGATTGATTTTAATCTCTTTGAAATATGTTTAAGCCTACTTTATTGAGTGTAGTTGTGAATCATCATTTTGGATGAGACTTTAAATTAATTTGAGAAGTGAAAGAGACTTTGATTTATTTCTCTGAAAATATAATTATTTCGATGAAGTCATAGATTTTTGACTTAATACTATGATTTGGAAATTTTAAGTCAAACTTGACTCTAATGAAGCGATTTGAATCTTTTTGGTTATGATTAGTCAATCGCATTCGATTTATGTCGGAAAACCAAGTTTATGGGATTTTTCTTGTTTTTCTTTTACCGCGTGCTTGTTTTACTCGAATCGTCGGTTTTGATTTGAAGGAATGGTCTTAAAGTCTAGAATGACTTAATTAACATAATTAGGAATGGGAATGAGTTTCTACTCGTCTAAGCTATCGTAAACGAATATTAAATGAGTCTAAACAATATGTGTTATACGCTTGTAGATACGCTATGAGGACTTAGCTAGGCAATTCGACGTATGAAACGGCTTAGGTAAACGCGGCAAGTGATCTAAGTGGGGTTGGCTCTATTATCAATCATGCCACGGCAGTAGATATGCTAGGATTTTGCTTCATAATTGTTTATGAATTACTTGGAACCCACCTTGATATATTTCATTAAGATGTTTCTTATCATATCCTTTCTTGTAACTTTATATTTTTAATTCCCATGGAACTGATATACGTGAATGATTTGAAATGGTACCTCGGATTGGATGGTCGAAAGGCTTCTAGTGACCTCCCTCCGCTAAGGTTGTACGAAGTCTTAACTTAGACTTGTGAACTCCGCGCTATCTGATCTGGAATGTTAGGGGAAGGATAAGCTGAGTTGTAACAATAGGTGCTCAGACTTGTGAATCTCATGTTGTCTAACCAGTAGTATTGGAGGAAGGATAAGCTAGGACCTATTGCCTAAATAGGACAATAGGAACTTAGACTTGTGAACCTCATGTTGTCTAATCCGCAGTATTTGGGGAAGGATAAGCTAGGACCTATTGCCTGAATAGGAAAAAGGTAATTAGACTTGTGAACCTGATGTTATCTAACCCACGACATTGGAGGAAGGATAAGCTATTGCCTAATGTCTGATTAAACATATCAGTTGCCACTCCTCTTTACTCTGAGGCATTCAGTTTCATCGTTGATCCTTGTTGAATTATCTTATTGGGCATTGTTGCTTTTATCTTGCTATATATTATTATGCTTGTTTATATTAATCTCGAATGTCCAAAAAAATGATAATAGGTCTCATGACCTGAAATGTGGAAATCTAGTTGGAACTTGAAATATGCTAGGTATTACTTGGATGATTGATGGTAGAGCGGTCTATCGCTTTCTTGAGGCTGTTCATATTTTGCTCACCCCCTTTCTCAAAAAAATATTTTGCTCACCCCACTGTTCTTCCCACGTACCTCAGACGTCGCGATAGGAATGTGAAAGGGAAGGTAGGAAATACATGAGGCCTTTCATTTGCGTGTGAAAATAATTGTATCTATATTATTTGTTTCATATTTAAACATGTATAACACAGGGGATGACTCGGGTACTTAGTTGTAATGAGATTAGTTGTAGAACTAAATCTTAAGACTTAGAAATGGTGTATGTAGATGAATAGACCTTATTGCTATTGGATATGCCATGCACAGGTCTTGGAAGAACTCTTACAGGTGTTGTTGGGATTTTTGGATAGCTCAAATTACAAAGGAGACTCTACCAAAAATTTTGTTAGAAATGTTAAGTTAGAGAAATGGAAATAATTAAGTTGACCTAATAGGCCTTGAACTAATTCCACGAAATTTAAAATTGGCCTAGAAAGTAGTTAGTTAATGTTTATAAGCTATTCTGCAGGTTAAGGCTTACTAAGTTGTTAGTTAACATGGCTCGGTATTCGAGAGGGCTAAGTGGTGGTTTAGGCCGGGCGACCCTATGTTAGGAATTGTGGTCATCACAATTGGTATCAGAGAGTAGCTTAAGCGGGCCTAGAAACAATGTAGGCTAAAGGAACCTAGAGTTGAAAATAATTGGAGTCACATGTTATGTTTCCCTTAAAATCCTAGTCGTGATAAATAGGTTATAGAACTTAGTGACTTAGATCATGTAAAGAATTAGGTAAGTCGGCTGGAGATAGGAAAGGATGGTCACGGCTAAGCTATGAAATCACTCGTGTAGGCTTTTTGTTTGTATCGACTTTATTCTCCAAAGCGACCAAACTTAAGGTGGGAAATGACCACTAGCTGGTATTTAAATTTAGGCATTGTAGCATAGGGAAAGAATATAGAAATGAGAATAGTTGGAGTTAGAAAGGTGAGACGTGACTCAATCACTTAAGCTTTGTTAAGGTTAATAGTTAAGTTGATGAAATCACTAGTATGGGCTCTTGATTTGCATCAACTTAATATTTCAAGAATAATTGATCTTAAGATGGGAAAGGATAAATCAAATTAATAAAATTCTTATTATGATGTTATTTGTTACTCGTATATATAAATATATCGTTTCATATACAATGAATTGTTTTCTTTGACTAGTTCTATTGTCTCAAGTGAATTCCATGAGTGGAGGATAATCTCAAGTTTCATGAGACGATTTGGAGGATAACAATAAGCGGCGCAAGGAGATCGGGACTGATTCTTCAAGAGGCCTTATATGCATTTCAACAATGTATGTGGAAAGGAAAAAAAATGAATGACTAAGCATCGATTGGAAACTATGAGTATGATGCGCCTAAGACCATGTAAAACAGTGAAGCTGAAATAGCTTAAGCAAGAATCATGGGCCTGAAAGAGCAGTGGATCACTACGCTACGCATGAGAACGAAAGTGGTGACGTGGTCATACTTCATGGAAATAATTTCATAAGGAATTCTAAAATTTTAAGAGTTGAACGCATCATATAAAGCAAATGGGATCTAATGGTACTCGGGTATGAAAAATAAAGGGGTTCATGAGACCTTGTCAAATAAATTATAAATACGAGTTAGGATGCCGATAAACTCGTGTTCTAAATAGAAGATTTAGCCAGGATGGCTATAACGTGAAATTTGAAACAACTCAAAACAAGTCTGGAATGACTCATGCAGTCTTATAACTCTTGGTTTAAAGTTACAAAAATATTGATTTTACTTCAAGGCTATAACTTTTGATTTGGTTTCGTTGCTGTTTTTAAATTTAGTTTCCTCGGGAAATGACTCTTTTGACTACTGAACTATGATTTTCGTTGAAAACCCAAATTATGCATATCATGTTTTAATGAAATTACAAAGAAGGTTGAATACATTAACATCTCTTTAAATGGAACTATTTATCTTCCTTGGTGTCTAGGAAGGAAATGAAATGGATTTCAAATGATTTCAAAATGGTCGTCGCAATGTTGCTTTGACATTCACGAAATGAGTTTTTATTTTTAAAAGATGGTTGAACCCGACTTATGAGTTTTCTAGTTACTTGATCTTTAAAAGGTTGTTTGAGTAAAATAAGTCATTGAAATTAGTTTTACCCAGTATATTTTGATATGGTTGGGATTTTCTCGAATAAATGATTTTAGGACAATTTGAACTTAACTCGGGTTGCACGAATGAGTTTTATTGAATTTAAAGTCTTTCGACTTAATGAGAGTCTAAAATATTAGTTTAGAGTTTTACTTACTACCATGTGGATGCAATAAAAATTTTGTATAGTCATGATTTACTTTTTAATCACATCGAACAAAATTGATTTATTTGTAAAGGATTTTGCGATTACTCAAAATGCAAGGAAGGTATGATTTTTTCCTCGAAAAAGATAAGATTTGAAAAAGACAATTTAAATCGACTTCTTGATAAAAGAAACACGTATCTTTAACCTTTGAATGATCTTGTACAAAGAAGTTAAATCTAAACAAGTTAGTAATAGGTATATTATTAAAGTTGGGAATCCCAATTTAAGATTCAACATTGATTTAACTGGTTCATATAAGAAGAATAGTATGCTATTAAGGAGTGAAATTATATCCTAAACTACCTATGATCAATCGGATGAGGAAATACAAGATCGAAAAGTGAGTGTCATGTTAGGTTCACTTTAATTAGATGAACAGTAGGTGAACAATTAAAATTGGGGATCCTAAATAAATTAGGATCGTCATTTGACAAAATTGAACTGAGTAACAGTTTTGTCATGACAATTGATGTCGTAAGAGAGTGAAAAGGTTTGTATGGATACAAGAGTTCAAAAATAATTTGAACTCTTGCTAGTAAAATGATTCAATAAGGTCTTATGAAATTAAGCCTTAAGTTCCTAGATAAGGATGGAACTTTCAAAAGATATTTTGGACAGAGTTGTCAAGAGTTACTTGAGATTGGGTGAAAGAAATAATGATGAGGAGAAATTATGAATAAGTTGATTTCATAAAATCTTTGATTGGATGATGTAAGGAAAAGCAAAAAGGTCTAAAAGTTAGCTCAAACTATATGGTAGGTTATATATATTGTGTGGTTCACCTTAAAGAAATGTAAATTCCAAGGTCTTGGGATGGGAGAAAAATGTATTACGAGAATGTGTAATGGAAATGAAATCCAATAATGTCATTTTAAATGAACAAAAGTTGTATTTAAGCTTAAGATAATGAGAATTAGTAATATTATTCAGTAGGTCTCGAATGACGATGAGGTACGAGTACTCCATGAAGCTACTGGGAAGAAAAGTGTACACGGTTCCTGTGGGAAATCTCATTGTGTGTTTAAGAGGAAGATGAATACAAGATACGTTGAGAACAATAAATTGTCAAAGGTTGACATGGATTTAAAGGAGCAAAGGAACTGGAGATGACAACAATAGGCTCAGCAAAGTGAAAGAAACTCACCAATGGTGAATGGAGTTTGTTAAGAATAGTTGTCTACGTTTGCTTAATTTATTCATTTTTGTCGGGAGGACTCATAATACAAATCGAGCGGTTTACATATATAACCGGGGCTGTGGGGGTAGATGGTGTGCACGTGTTCATCATTTCAGATCGCGATTCAATTATTAGCGTAATGCGGTGACAGGGTTATTTACTACTAGGCTATGGTAGGGGTTACAGACACAGATTAGGTACCATGTTGCCCCTTGGTATGGCTTTTCAGTCTAGTATTTAGGCTGTGCGATTAATCCTTGATTTGGGGATATACTCAAGTTTATGTTACGACTTCGGTAGTAAGTGTGAAGCATTATTGATTTGTTGCGTAATTGCATATAACACTACCTATTATGATATAAAATGGAACTCTCAAGAAGTGGTTTGAAGATTTTTTTTATCGGCGAGAACAAGGTAGCGACATCCAACCGATGGGATCGACAAGCTACTTATGAATCAAGTAAAGGAGGACACGCAGATTAGACAATAGGCTGAGTAACATCAAACAAACTGAAGGCTCATGGGGACCACCGAAAAAAGAGAATGAAGGACAAAGATGAAGGACGCTATAGATTCGAAGTAGAAAGAAGTTGTGTCCAAAAAACTTCCTTAACTTAGAAAGTACTTCCTTTCAATTTCGAGAACGAAATTTCCTAAAATTGAGGATATTGTAGCGACCTAAAATTCTAATTTAGTAATTTACTTGAATTTCGAACTATTAGTCATCCTTAGTTGCGAAAAGAGTTGTGGACTAGCCACATGCTCGAAAAGTAAATAATTTTATTTGTATTTGGTGTGCCATTTTGTGTATTATATGTTATCACGACTAAACATGGTCTAATTAAAATAAGTTTGTGTGAAGATGAGACTTAAGATTATTAATTTATTGAGATTTTGCTAAGTAAGGTCAAGGCAATGGTTGGGTATGCTACGCGTGTCGAGTTTGGAATCATAAAGTGACCAGAAAGGTTGTAGACCCTTAGATCTAGCAATGAGTAAGTTATACCAATCATAGATCATTTGTGTTGCTTCAATCGAGAAAGAAATGGCGAGATGCATTCTCAAATAATAATAAAAAAAAAAGAAAAATAAAATAATAATACGCATCTATACAACAACGCACAAAAAAAAAAAAAAAAAAAAAGTTTTGTTTCCATCCTATAATGCACAAAACGCGAACAAAACGCGAGGAGACGAGGACGACGCTCCAGCACGATGAGACGCCGGCAAGGGGCAGCGCGAACCAGAAAGCAGCACGGACATGGCGCGGAGCAGCATTGACGCGGATCAGCAGCGCAGCTGAACTTCAGCGAGACAGCAGGGCTGGCTGGACCAACGCAATGCGGTTGCAGCGAGGCAGACGGACTCCTCTATCAGCGAGGAACAACGACACACTAGGGGTGATGGCGGAGCAGCAGCGACGCGGACATCAGCGACTCCGACAAGGCATTGGTTTTCACGGCGACGGGGTTAGTCGCGAAGAAGAATGAAAAGAGAAGAAGGATGGAGGAAGCCTTGTCATTATTGAAGATAGATTTTAATTGAAGGAGAGTTTGGGGCTTTCGAAGGAGAATTGGAGTTGAAACCCTCCATTAAAGGCATGGTGAGATTCTAAACCAAATTCAAATTCAAATATAAGACCAATCTATAAATTCATAAAAGTTTTTAATGGTTTTGTTATGACTTAATTGGAAGGTTTTGTTCTTGTTGTTTTCAAATGGTTTTTATAGATAACTCAATGTTGATCTTGCGAACTTGAGGCTACTTTGGGTTATGTTTGGGAAAACCCTTATCTCTGTACTCTGAATGTTTGTTGAAATGCACAAAAGAGACCTTACACATCCCAAACAAAGTTTTGAAACAATGATTGTGATTTTAATAGTAGACCTTGATTTCTAAAATCCGTCTCTTTTTTTTCTCCAAAACCTTAAAATTCTTCTTCTTGATTCACTTTTGTGATTATTGTTTTTGAACCACCGTCGATCCTCCTCTTCGATCGACAGTGGTTCCAATCAAATCCCTTTTGCATTTTGTTTATACATTAACCAGCAGATCTAATCAGATTTATGGAGATTGATCCATCTTTATTGCGATGCATCTTCATTGACGCTGTTGCGTGGATTTGTGCGGTGCTGGATTGATCTTGTTTTAGTTTTATTTTATAGTTAGTCTTATTCCCTAGTTGGAAGTCTTTGATTTGTCTTCTCCTTGTTGGGAAGTTTTAGGTTTTCTTCTCCTTTTCGAGAAGTTTTGCTATTCGTTTTGTGGTTCCAGTAGTTTTATGTATTGTCATGAGTTTCAATGTTGTAGAGAGCACTCTCTGATTGTCAAACTATTTCAATTTTGCATTTACAGCCAAATTAATGGCAGTTTGTTTGAACAAATAGGATTAATCAATGTATTAGATTCTATGTTTGGTCCTGATCCTGTATTGAGCCATGAATGATTAATGAAATTTCTCTTAAAAAAATGGTAGACCTTGGTTTCTAATTAATTTATATGGATCTTTTGGCTAAGGGGTGAGTTGTAGAATTCAAAGAAAGCCTCATGAAACTCTAGTTTTGTTTTAAGCACAAGCTTGGTTTAATTTAACTTGAAAAAAAAAGGTCTTGCATTGGTGAAGTTTTAATGGAATACATATGGCCAATGCGTTGGGATATATTGCTATGTTTTGATTTCAACTCACGGAAAGGATTTGGCCATTATTAATGCTTTTAACTTATTTTCCAAGAGCTCCAAATTTTAAATGATTTAAAAGTGAAGTAGAATTCCATGGTTTTCAAGTCGTTGTCATGGTTTTGAGTTTAAACTTTGGTGAGATATATTGGTTCAAATGAACTAAACTTGACTCATTTTATGGACTTCAACCATTTTATAAATATTGACACTATAAAGATTGGTTTTAATCTCTTTGAAATATGTTTAAGCCTACTTTATTGAATGTAGTTGTGAATCATCATTTTAGATGAGACTTGAAGCTAATTTGAGACGTGAAAGAGACTTTGATTTATTTCTTGAAAAATAAACTTCGATTAAGTCTTATATTTTTGACTAAATATGATCAGGAAATTTTAAGATGAACTTGACTCTTATGAGGTGATTTGAATCTTTTTGGTTGTGATCAATCAATCGCATTCGATTTATCTTGGAAAACCAAGTTTATGGAATTTTCCTTGTTTTGCTTTTACCACATGCTTGTTTTACTCGAATCGTCGGTTTTGATTTGAAGGAATGGTTTTAAAGTCAAGAATGAATTAATTAACATAATTAGGAGTAGGAATGAGTTCCTACTCATTCCTACTCATCCGAGCTATCTAAACGAATATTAAATGAGTCTAAACAATATGTGTTACACTTATATGCTTGTAGATACGTGACGATGACTTAGCTAGGCAATTCGACATATGAAACGGCTTAGGTCAAAGCGGCAAGTGTGGTAAGTAGGGTTTGCTCTATTATCAATCATGTCATGCCAGTAGATATGCTAGGATTTTACTTCAGTAATTGTTTATGAATTACTTGGAATCCGCCTTGATATCTTTCATTGAGATGTTTCTTATCATATCCCTTCTAGTTACTCTATTCTCTTGAATACATGTGGAACTGATATACGTGAATGATTTGATATAGTACCTCGAATTGGAGGGCCGGAAGGCCTTCGGTGACCTCCCTCTACAATCGCTCTACAAAGTCTTGACTTAGACTTGTAAACTCCACGCTGTCTGATCCACAGTGTTGAGGGAATGATAAGCTAAGGTGGAACAATAGGTGCTCAAACTTAGGAACCTCATGTTGTCTAACCTGCAGTATTGGGGGAAGGATAAGCTAGCACATATTGCTCAAATAGGACAATAGGTATTTAGATTTATGAACCTCATGATGTCTAACCCATAGTATTGGGAGAAGGATAAGCTAAGACTTATTGCCTGAATAGGACAATAGGTAATTAGGTTTGTGAACCTCATGTTGTCTAACCGGCAACATTTCGGGAAAGATAAGCTATTGCCTACTACCCGATTGAACATATCAGGTGCCACTCCTCTGGACTCTTAGGCATTCACTTTCATCATTGACCCTTGTTGAATTATCTTATTGGGCATTATTGCTTTTATCTTGCTATATATTGTTATGCTTGTTTTATATTAATCTTGAATGCCCCGAAAAAATGATAATAGGTATCATGACCTGAAATGTGAAAATCTAGTTGGAACTTGAAATATACTATGTATTACTTGGATGATTGATGGTAGAACATACTACCACTTTACTGAGCCCGTTGATATTTTACTTACCCCCACTTTTCTCCTCTGGTACCTGAGTTGTCGCGATAGGAATGCAAATGGGAAGGCATAGGAAAGACATGAAGCCTTTCCATTTGAGTTTAAAAATAGTTGTATCTATATTATCTATTTCATATTTAAACATGTATAACACAGGGATGACTCGGGTACTTAGTTGTAATAAGATTAGTTGTTGAACTAAATCTTAAGACTTAGAAATGGTGTATGTAGATGAATAGACCTTATTGCTATTGGATATGCCTTGCACAAGTCTTGGAAGAACTTTTACAAGTGTTGTTGGGATTTTTTGATAGCTCAAAATATAAAGGAGACTCTGCCAAAACTTCGTTAGAAATGTAGAGTTAAAGAAATGGAAATAATTGAGTTGACCTAATAGGCCTTGAACTATTTTGTCAAAATTTTATATTGGTCTAAAAAATAGTTAGTCAATGTTTATAAGTTATACCGCAGGTTAAGGCTTAACAACCTGTTGCTTGACTAGGCTCGGTATTCGAGAAGGTTAAGTGGTGGTTTAGGCCGGGTGACCCTAGGTTGGGAATTGCGGTCATCACAATTGGTATCAGAGATTAGCTTAAGCGATCCTAGATAGAATGTGGGCTAAAGAAACCTAGAGTTGAAAATAATTGGAGTCACATGTTATTTTTCCTTTAAAATCCTAGTCGTGATAAATATGTTATTGAACTTAGTGACTTATATCACGTTAAGAATTAGGTAAGTCGGATGGAGTTAGGAAAGGTTGGTCATGGTTAAGCTATGAAATCACTAGTGTAGGCTTTTGGTTTGCATCGACTTTATTCTCCAAAGCGACCAAACTTAAGGTGGGAAATGACCGTAGTTGGTATTTAAATTTAGGCATTGTAGCCAAGGGATATAATATAGAAATGAGATTATTTGGTGTTAGAAAGATGAGACGTGACTCAATCACTTAAACTTTGTTAAGGTCAATAGTTATGTTGATAAAATCACTAGTATGGGCTCTTGTTTTGCATCTACTTAATATTTCAAGAATAATTGATTTTAGGATGGGAAAGGATAAATGAAATTAATAAAAGACTTATTATGATGGTATTTGTTACTCATATATATAAATATAATGTTAGATATATGGTGAATTATCTTCCTCGACTAGTTCGATTGTTTCAAGTGAATTCTGCGAGTGGAGAATAATCTCGAGCTTTTATGAGACGATATGTAGGATGACGATACGCGATGCAAGGAGATCGAGGTTGATTCTTCAGAGGGCCTTATACACGCTTCAACAATGTTCGTGATGACTACTGTATGGAAAAAAATGATGATTAAGTTTCAATCGGAAACTATATTATGACGCGCCTAAGACCATGGAAAACAATGATGCTGAAATCGCTTAAGCAAGAATCATAGGCCTAAAAGAGAGGTGGATCAGTAAGCTACGCATGAGAACGGAAGTGGTAATGTGGTCACACTTCATGGTAATAATTCCATAGGGAAATATACTTCTTGAAATTTTAAGAGTTGATCGAATCATATAAAGCAAATGAGACCTAAGGGTACTTAAGTATGAAAAAGAAAGGGGTTCATGAGACCTTGTCAAATAAATTATAAATCAAAGTTAGGATGCCAATAAATTCGTGTTCTAAATAAAAGATTTAGCCGGGATAACTACAAGGTGAACTTTGAAACAACTCAAAATAAGTTGGGAACGACTCATGTAGTTTTAAATGTTAACTCTTGGTTTAAAGTTACAAAAATATTGATTTTACTTCAAGGCTATAACTGTGGATTTGGTTTCGTTGTTGTTTTTGAATTTATTTTCCTCATAAAATGACTCTTTTAAGTACTGAACTATGATTTTAGTCAAAATCTCAAATTATGCATAGCGTGTTTTAATGAAATTACAACGAAGGTTGAATACATTAACATGTTTTTAAGTGGAACTATTTATCTTCCTTGGTGTCTAGGAAGGAAGTGTAATAGATTTCAAAGGATTTCAAAATGGGAGTCGCAATGTTCCTTTGACATTTACGAAATGAGTTTTCATTTTTAAAAGAGGGTGGAACCTAACTTATGAGTTATCTAGTTGCTTGATCATTTGAAAGGTTGTTTAATTAAAATAGGTCATTGAATTACCAAGTATATTTTGAGATGATTGGGATTTTCTCGAATGACTGATTTTAAGACGATTTGGACATAACTCCTGTTGCACGAATGAGTTTTATTAAATTTAAAGTCTTTTTTTACTTAATGAGAGCCTAAAATATTGGATTAGAATTTTACTTACTGCTTTATGCATCCAATACAAATTTTGTATAGTCACAATTTACTTTTAAAATCACATCAATCGCAATCGGTTTATTTGTAAAGGATTTTGCGGTTGCTCGAAATGAAAGGAAGGCATGTTCCTCGAAAAATATAAGATTTGAAAAAGTCTAACTTTAAATCAACTTCTTGATAAAAGAAACATGTCTCTTAAGCTTTGAATAATCTTTTACAAAGAAAGTTAAATCTAAACAAGTTAATAATAGGTATATTATCAAAATTAGGGAACCCAATTCAAGACTCAACCTTGATATAATTGGTTCATACAAGTTGAGTGGCATGCAGTGAAGGAGTGAAACTATTTCCTAACCTACCTATGATCGATCGGATAAGGAAATAAAAGATCAACAAGTAAATGTCATGTTAGGTTTACTTTAATTAGATGTACAGGGGGTAAAATAAGATTTCCTAAATAAATTAGGATTGAAATTTGACAAAATTGACCCGTTTAATAGTTTTGGAATGACAACTGAATTCGTAAGAGAGTGAAAATGTTTGTATGGATACAAGAGTTGAAAAACAATTTGAACTCTCGCAAGTAAAATAGTTCAACAAGGCCTTATAAAATTAAATATAAAGTTCCTAGATAAGGATGGAACTTTTAAAAGATATTTTAGATAGAGTTGTCAAGAATTACTTGGGATTGGGTGAAAGAAATAATGATGAGGAGAGATTATGAGTAAGTTCATTAAATAAAATCTTTGATTGGATGATGTAAGGAAAAGCAAAAAGGGCTAGGAGTTAGTTTAAACTATAAGGTCAAGTTTAACTCAGACGAATCAATGGTATGGGATATTGGTTCAAAGTCGACTTAACATACATAAATGATAAATCCAAGGATGAGATGGGAAAAAATTGAGAAAATATTTTGTATGATTATTATTTGCTACATTGTATATATAATGTATCGTTAGATGTATGGTGAATCATCTTCCCCCACTAGTTTGATTTTCTCTGACGAATTCCGCGAGCAGATGAGAAACTTGAGTTCTACAAGACTGTAGGGGGAATGACAATGAACGACGTAAAGAAATCGAGGTGAACTCTTTAGGAGATTCCACACACGTTTCAAGAATGTCCGCAATGACTGTTGTGATGATGAATAAGCTTCGATTGGAAACTACATGGTGTGATGCACTTATACTTAATGGTAGAGTAGCAAATAAAATGTTTAAACAAGAATTATGAAAATTTGAAAGGTAGTGAGTCACCATGCTATATACGTAAATGGAAGTGGTGATATGGTCACACTTTGAGAAGTAACTCAGATTCTTGAAATTCTAATAAAATGGTTAAAATTCATGATACGTCGTTTAAAAAGAAGTGAATATTGTGGCAGCCCCAAATCCCAAGTCAATTTGTGCCCCGCCATGCCGCCGGACACGTCACCAGGTCATGCCACTTCATCTACATGTCTGTCTATAACGACCCGCGACAAGTACTTAACCTTTTCAATTAGCCTAACTATTCCAATTAATCGGAGTTTTATGAAAATATGTTCTTAATTTGGTTTAGTTAGACTATTCATTTATCTCACTTATCTTAGTTGATAAGTTATTTAGTTATTCCATGGTCTTTTCAATTAGGTGTGTGAGTTATCAATAATATCGGAAGTCTTTCATTTTAGATAAAGCAAATAATAAATATCAGAAATTTACTTCATTAACAAACCCTAAGTAATGGAAAAACGCATCGAAAGGATACCATGTATATATGTATAAAGAGACAAAATGTATAATATGATCAATATACATGTATCAGTGTATTAAGTCTCCCAAAATATACCCAAAAGCAGTAACATATACAAACACCTACAAGATGGGCTAGCGAAGGCTCTTAATGATCAGATGAATTTGCCAAGTACGGCATTCCCCCGGCTCGTCGTAGGATCTGCACTCAATCATCCATGCAAAAAATTGATGACGAGTCCAGTGAGTAAATCCCCAAAAGAAACGCAAGTTACATTTAATAAGAATGTAAATAAAACGGCTATAAATCATGCTAGTCAATAAGAAATGCATTGAAAAGTAATAATAGCATGAAGATAAGTCGCTAGGAAAGCAATAAATGTCGAACGCGAGTGTGGTATATATCTGCTAAACTCTAGGACTAATAACACTGGACCGAAGAGACTCTGGTGACGAAGTGACTCCCCGCCACGGCTTCTAGGTCAATTAGGAACTCTGTTGAACGGGAATTTAAAACTCTTGGTCGAGTGCCTTAGATGAAAGGAATATGTGTCGGAGCTAACTCCTCACGACACCATCTCTCAAATCATCGACTCGTGGAGTAAATCTCACGCGTATTCTAGGGCATAACCAAAACTATAGCAACAATCGGATCAGTAATCACGAGGGAGCCAGTAAGTGGCCATACCGTCTTGTCGACCACATACAGACACACGCGGGAGTGGAGTAGTCAAACAAGTCTAAACTAACAAAATTTAGCGATATAATGAAATAAAATAGTAAATAAATGCTACGTGTGTTTCTTGTGGGGTTTACTTAACAAAATGCGATAAAACTCGGCCATAGCTGTTCGCTCATCCCTGGAATACCTGTCCGTCGGTCCCCTAAGCTTCCTTAGGCCTTGAGTATCCTACATACCAATTTTAAATAATTTATGGTCACATTAATTGATTTTTATTATGTGGGATCAAAAATTAAAATTTGTATTCTAATTTTTGTTGTCACACATTATTTTTTTGGGTTACACGGGGTGCCAAGTGCTTGAAAATATCTCAATACACAATTTTATACTTTTTTTCCAATTCCTCATATTTTCTATGATTTTTTCTGAATTTTTTTGAAGTTTTTATTTATTTTACATATTTTTCTATAATTTATTATATTTATTTTGTATTTTAATTTAATTTTTAGTTAATTTAATGGGGTTGGGCCCACCTGAACTGGCCCCGGGTAGGCTGGGCCTATATATCACCATTAACACACCCATTGAACAAAACTCAATTAAAACTCGAATAAATAAAAATCAGAGTTGCAATTCACCATTTTGTGTCCAAAAACAATAGGAGATTACTTGAAATTTGTTTTTTTTTTTTAATCAAAACCTCCAAATTAAGCTTGCATTGATGCACCTAAAGAATGGAATTCATAAGAAAGCATAAGGGTTTGATTACCTAAGCTTTGATGTGTTGAATCCTTGTACAAATTTCTCTCCATTGATCTTTGAAACAATTGCAAACCTCCAACTTCAGCCATTTCTTCTCTTTCCTCTATATGAAATAAGGTTCTATGCATGCTGGAGAGACAAAATTGTCCAAGTGTCCTTTATATAGTAGCTCACTTCATCAAGTTCTAAAACACACATCTCGAGGTCCATCAAGGGCTACCATTAAATCCAACCAAAGTTGTGTTACACGCGTCAATTTAATAAGTCAATATAGGGTTTTCTAAATAATTTTCTAACTTAGGGGGAAATTCCCTTATTTAGCCTAATTACACATCTTAGGCACATTGATGACTTACATAGATTAGCCTATTTAAGTCACCATAGGCCTGTTATTTGATCACATTAGTCTAGCCAAATGTTCATTTCAAGTACACATACCCAAATTAGGCTAGGTGCTTGTCTAACTAATTGGCTTCCTAGCGCCGTCGGGCATCACAAGGCATGTCAGGCCCATTTTTGACCTAGTAGTATTTTGTTCAACTTGGCAAGTTTGTTTGATTATTTAGCTTAGAATAATATCATTGTGTATTGATAATTTATGCGTCTAAGCTATCACGTTCCCGTACCCGCGTCGCATGCATTTCGAGGCGCTATTCGTCACACTCGTAACTCACGTAAAATGAGATAATCTACAGTACACATGGTGTAATGCTATAATTCAAAGCAAAACAACCATAATAAACAAGCATCAAGCAAATATAACATTATAAATTTTACATCGGTAGGCGTGCCCTAGACTAATTCGCGATGTCCATGTGGGTCTGAGTTGGGTCCTAGTATGAAATTAGATAATTAAATAATTTTTTAAATTAAGCGGGCCATCACAATCTCCCTAACTAAATGGGATTTCGTCCCGAACTCCAAACTCAAATAAAATACTAACCGTGGAAAAGCAAGGGGTATTTCTCTCGCATAATAGACTCTCTTTCCCAAATGAGGTCATCGTCTCTATGATACTGCCACCTGACGAGAACCTTAGGAATCTGCTTAGTCTTAAGAACATGAACTTTGTGGTCAACTATCTTGATATGGTGCTCCTCGTACGTCTCGTCTAATCTAAACTCAACACGGGTCACATCTACCATAGGTCTCGGCCCTGATCTTGCTAATCTCAATATGGAAATGTAGAAGACATCGTGAACCCCTATCAACTGTCTCCGTAGCCTCAACCGATGTGGAACTTCCCCAACTCGACTAACAATCTGATATGGTAACTGCGTCTTCGGGCTGGGCCCAGTAAGCTATTGATCTGCAAGGTCTCTAGTACAATGCCTCAAATGTTGGCATCCCGATACTAGCCTGAAAGCTGTTGTTGTAGGCAAACTCATAAAGTGGAAATTACTCCTCCCATGACCTACCAAACTGTAATACACAAGCTCTGAACATGTCCTCTAGTATTTGTATAGTCTGTTTTGACTGCCCGCCAGTCTTTGGGTGGTAAGTCGTGTCGTACTGAAGTCTAGTAGCATATTGCTCATGTATTGCCTACCATAACTGTGACATCAACCGACTATCTTTGTCTGATACTATCGATATTGGTACACCATGTAATTTGATGATCTCACGCTCAAAGAGTATGCACAGCTGTGGAAAGGTTTATCCCATAGAAATTGGAATGAAGTGGCTGATTTTGTCAATATATCCACAACAACCCGTATAGTATCATGGTTGCGTGGAGTCGGTGGTAAAGCGCTGACAAAGTCCATAATAATATGTTCCCACTTCCATTAAAGGATTGGTAGCAGCTGTAGAAGTCCTCATGGCCTCCGGTGCTCAGCTTTCACTTGCTGGCACACCTCACTTCTCCTCACATACTGGCCAACATATGCCCTCATCCCGGGCCACCAGAACAAGCGCTTCATGTCTTGATACATCTTGTTCCGGCTTGGGTGAACTGTGTATTTAGATCTGTGAACCTCCTAAAGAATGTCATATCGCAACTCTGCTACTGCCGGAATTCATAGTCTACATCTGTGTCGTAAACACCCATCTATTATTTCTCTCCATTATGGGAAGTCAAAACTTTATGCCATGTCTCTGAACCCCTGATACATCATATCGGCTCGCTGAATCTCTAGGACTCGTGGAATGGAAATTGTTAAAACGCTTATTAGTCCTCAAATATGAATATCTATTGTACCTGGGACCACTTATAAACTCATGGTAACTGATGCCTCAAGTTCTGGTGGGTCATCACTTCTCTGTTTGGTCATCTCCTGCTAAGGGCATCTTTTATGACATTCCCCTTCCCGGGCTGATACTCCATAAAGAAGTCGTAGTCCTTCAGCAATTCTAACCACCGTCGTTATCTCATATTCAGATCCTTCTGAGTGAATAGATACTTCAAACTCTGATGATCTGAGTATAGGGTAAACCTCTTACCAAAAAGGTAATGTCTCTACGTCTTCAGTGCAAACACGATCGCTGCAAGCTCAAGATCATGCCCTGGATAGTTTCTCTCATGGGTATTTAGTTGATGCGTCAACTAAGCAATAATTTTGTCATCTTTCATCAGTACACATCCCAGTCCAGTACTACACGCATCTCTGTAAACTGTCAACTCCCTGTCCGGCTTTGGTAATAATAATAGTGGTGCAGAGGTCAACCTTTTCTTCACCCCTATAAAGGCTACCTCGTACATATTAGACCACACAAACTCGACGTCCTTCCTGGTCAATCTGGTCATAAGCACTGAAGTCTTGGAAAAAATTGCTACAAAACATCGGTATTAGCCTGCTAGTCCTGAAAAGCTCCTAACGTCAGTTACACACTCTGGTATACGCCAATCGATGATAGCATGAACCTTACTCAAGTCCACTAAAATGCCCCTATTACTAATCACGTTCCCCAAGAACATTACTTCAGAAAGCCAAAACTCGCACATACTGAATGTGGCGTATAACCGGTGCTCTCTCGGAATTTTCAGCGTCTCTCTGAGATGCCTCTCGTGGTCCTCACGAGTCATGGAATAGATCAAGATGTCGTTAATGAAGACTATCATGAATCAATCCAAAAACGATCTTAAGACTCGATGCACCAAATCCATGAACATTGTCGGTGCGTTCGTCAGTCCGAACGGCATAACGGTGAACTCAAACAACCGTAACGCGTATTGAACATCGTCTTGGGTATATCCTCCTCCCTGATCCTCAATTGGTGAAAACCTAACCTAAAATCAATCTTGGAGAAGAATTGTGCTCCGACCAGCTGGTCTAACAAATCGTCGATCCTAAGCAGTGGGTATTCATTTCTAACTGTCACCTGATTGAGTCTCATTTAATCAATGCACATCCTCATACTACCATCCTTTTTTCTTCACAAAAAGGATTGGTTCTCCCCACGGAGACATACTCAGATGTATGAAGCCCTTCTCTGATAAGTCCTCCAACTGAGCCCTCAACTCGTCCTGCTCTACTCGTGACATACGGTACGATCAACTTGTTATAGGCTGGGTGTCTTGAGCTATCTCTATCATAAACTTTATCTGCCTATGTGGAAGTAATACAAGTAAATCCTTAGGAAAAACATCTGAGAACTTGCATACGACTGGATGTCCTCAAGTCTGACTACTAGCCTCTTAGCTGGCTCTAAAGTCCTTAATAGAATGTCCATCTCTTGGGTGGTGGCTAATCTACCCTTAGTGATCGGAAGTGCGGTTGCGACTCTGGTGAATAAGAATTCGGGAATCCCTAGTATCTGGAAGGTGATGGTCTTACTAAAATAGTCCAAACGAGCATGGTAGGCCGCCAACCAATCCATGCCTAAGAGCGCCTCAAACTCTAAGTACTCAAGTACTCGTAGATCTATGGGTAACTGGTAACCACTAACCTCAATTAGATAGTCTTTATATATCTGGTTAGGGTAAATCTTGTCCCCAGCAGTCGTGCTAAGGACAAGGTGTGTGCCTAAAATCTCTCGTGTTAGCCTCAACTCTCCTACCATCCGTCCCGAAATAAACAGTAATGTAGACTCAGAATCAATCAGTGAATGCATGCTACGACCCTAAATAATCAACATACCCTCGACTAGATGTCGTGAAGCATCGCAGTCGGGCTCTACCACTGCATAAACCTACTCTCTGGCCTGTATTGGTGTGGCTACAACTAGCAGCACGAACTCACTGGTGCACTGATTCTAGTAGTGCCCCCTCTGCCTACATTGAACACAAATAATGTGTTCCTTACTCCCAAAACCCTGACCCTGCTGAATTTTGGCCTTTTGGCCCTGAACTTATCCACCATGCCTCTGACCCTGGCCCTGCTGGTGCTGCCCTCTATCTCCTCCTCTCTGGCCTTGACTATCAGCCTGCCCCTGTGGCTGCTAGATTGCCATGACCCGATGCTGCTGAGTAGGTACTACTGCATCGGCATCGATCACCTGCCTATTATCATACATGGGCCTCTGTCCCCGTTTATCTTTTTGCTGATGGTTCCTCTTGCTCTTCCTATCTGACCTCGTCTTGCTGCTCTAACCCTCCTGGTATATGAGAGTAGGGGCGGTATCACTCTTCATGGCGTATGCTCATAAGCCAATGCCCGCTGATAGACTTCTTGTAAAGCCCTGGCCCTTGTTGACACGATGGCACTACCAATCTCTGGCCGAAGCCCTCGAATAAAGTAGTGGACCTGAGGTCGCTCAGTGTCAGCTACATCAATGGCGAACATCAGTACGTATACTGAATAACTATGTGAAAGCCTGGCCTCAGTGTCAAGAACTCCTCTCCCAGTCGTAACTGGACCTCAATTGGAATGTACTGATCATAGAACACTCGGCGAAACTCGGCCCAAGTGGTCGGCTCTCCATGGGCGGCTGTGTGTGCGGTCCACCATATCACGATGTCTCCCTTCAACATGTAGTCGAAGACTCTAACTCGTATGCTTTCATGAATCCTCAACAGTGCATGAAGCCTCTTGTATGCGAGAACACTTCTCCCAGCTGCCTCTAGGTCTCTGCCTCCGTAAAAGTGTCCTAGCTGGAATCTAAAAAACTCCTTGACTAGCTTATCCTCTTGTATGCGAATGTGCTCTAGTAAGTTTCCTATATGCGTATATATACATATTACAAGTCAAAACATACACGTATATAACCCTAAACTACCCGTCTTGCTACTTCCCAACTAAGGTTCTAAATTAGGTTATCGGGTTTTTCACATTGTAAGTTTGTTCGTTAAGTTTTATTCGCTTTTGTTAAACTTTTCCCTAGGCTTATCTGAACTCAGGCTCTGATACCAACTATGGATGCCCCAAATTCTAAGGCAAACTGGGCCCCGCCATGCCGCCGAACACGTCACCAGGTCATGCCACTTCATCTGCGCGCATGTCTATGATGGCCCGTGACAAATACTTAACCTTTTCAATTAGCCTAACTATCCCAATTATTCAACGTTTTATGAAGATACGTTCTTAATTTGGTTTAGTTAGACTATTCATTTATCTCACTTAACTTATTTGATAAGTTATTTAGTTGTTCCTATTGGGGCATGTGCCTTAGGTCGATCTACAAACATTGTTTATCTTATAAATTTAATTGATAAAATTGAAGTTTTCATTTGTTCTTTTATTATAAGTGATTGCATGTTTACCCTATAGTAAGATCCATGGGTATTTGTTAAAATATCCTAAATGTCTCTAGTCAATCATTATACTAGGAACTATAATGAATTATGACTAGTGTGAATTTTAATTGATGGTCATGTGATGATCATGTGTATAGGGATACGAATCGAGATCATAAGTACTTGTCAGGGAATAAGACACTGGACCGACCTACTATGAGAACACCATACTGATTAAGTCATTGGTTTTACTCATTATAAGTATATCATTTAGTCCTTCGACTTGAGATTATCATAGACTTCAATATTAGGAGCATGGTAATTTGATACAATTAAACGTTGTCTTTTATCGGACGATTATGAATATTGTGATTGGCTACCATATGAATAATATGTGAAGCTGTGTAATTGGGATATAATTTGTCTCTTGTCTAGAGAGAGATATCAGTAGATCCATCAATATGATAGACTGATAATGGCCAAGTCCATATGAATTGACATCATCAATGTCACTTGGATGTTTTTAGTTTACCTAAAGATCAAGACTAGTAAGATTGAACATTAAGGGTGACTTTCCTTGCCATTTGTTTAGTCAAAAGATATCGCATGACAAAAGGATATGATATATGTTATTCATTAGGTTATATCGATTTTGATATTCATGCTACTTGGGTAGTCATAATGCCTTGCTAGAGACCGCTTATGACTTATGTACCAAAATGGTTTTGGTTCATTGCCAACGTCGCATGAACCTATTGGGTCGCACACAAAGAATGACTTTACGCAATTTCAATTGGTCCAGAGTAATGAATTTTATATAATAAAATTCATGACATAAAAGCCCTTACGATTTCTTATATAATAAATTATTAATAGGGGTGTATGTGTAATTTGCTTAAACTGCCTAAATACAATAGTTGTATTACGAATATGATTTTAAGTGTGGGCTTATCTACACATATAAATAAAGGTGAAACCCTAAAATGAAACAAGATTTTCATTTTTGCAAATTTCGAGTTCTCTGGATTTTGGGAGAGAAAGAAAAACGTTTTCAATCTCTCTTGGGGCTATCACTCCAAATTGTGGTCACCATTAGTGTGTTGATTTATGATAGAGAACGCGCGTTTGAACGTCTTTGAGATCGAACAATCACATAAGAAAACCACAGATTAAGTTATGGTTTACTTTTTAGATCTAGTTTAATAGAACCTATTTTCTATCCGGTTGGGGTTTTTTAAAATTGCTTTGAATTTTCTAATGTGTATGAACCCCAAAACCCAATAGTAGTATCAGAACCATAGGCTCAGTTCTATTAAACTTTTGCATGTTTTCTCTGATGTATATTTGATATATGTGTGAAAACATGATCTTGATTAATGTATATATGATGTGCATATAGGTTCTGTGAATCAAGAATTGGTTTTAAAGCATGTTAATTCATGTATTTGATACATATACATGATTTGATTCAATGATAGAATTCATGTTTAGAATATTTCGATTAACATATGTTTTTAATATTGAACGATGTGAATTTTTTATGTTAATGGAAGAAATCATGATTATGTTAATATGATTAATTTAATGTGATTATAGTGTTGAATACATATTTCGTTTTTATTTAATAATTATGTTTGCCTCCATGATAGAAATCATGATTTGGTTAATATGATTAATTTAATGTAATTATGGTGTTGAATGCATTATTAGTATTTCGAAATTGATTTTGATCATATATCTCATTGTGGTTATCCTTAGTATATTCCTATTAGATACGAGATAAACTTGTAATCAGATAAGAATTACAAATCTTATAAGATAGGTGAGATATATAACAAATTCTAATTGGATAAGGATTCAAAGTATCTTAAATTATAATTGGATTAGGATAAGATATTAAGTTAAAGGTGGGTCTGAGTTAATTAAAAATGTTTTAATTAATACTTTTGGAATTAAAATAAGAGGCAGTTTTGGGTAATTGGATTGACTAAAATAATGAGAGATTTTAGGCAATATTCAATTTTCAGAATTGAAATTTGTTATCTAAAAAAAAGGGGGCACTACCCCCTGTTGTATGTCCTGGATAATCTTATTCCTGTGGAACTTCCAGCCAATCCTTTAAGAGTCGTGAAGGATGCACATACTAAGCATGTCAACGACTCAACTGATGTTGCTTGCATTATATTGGCAATCATGGTTCCTGAACTTTAGAAAGACATGGAACACATGGAAGCTTACGACATGGCTACGATGCCAAAGGAAATGTTCCAACAGTAGGCTAGGCAAAAAAAGTTTGAGACAGTAAATAACCTTTATTCTTGCAAAATGGCTAATGGTGCAAATGAAGGGCTACATTGACCATCTTGACATACATGAATTTCCCAAAAGCCAAGAGTTGGCTACAAATCTGATCCTAAATTCATTGTCTGATAGTTATTCACAATTTCTGACGAACTATAACATGAATAACATGGAGAAGTCTATCTCATAGTTGCATTTGATGCTTAAAATTGCTGAGCAAAATGTCAAGAAACTCATTGCTAAAGTGTTGATAGTTCATAAAGGAAAGGCTCTGAAGAAAAAGGGCAAAGGCAAGGCTAAACTCACAAAGCCTCTGGAACAAGCCAAGCCTCATACTGCTTCTACTTCACAGTCCCAGAAGGAAAAGGAAAAAGAAGGAAATCGTCATTTCTGCCATGCACCTGGGCATTGGTTCAGAAATTGAAAGTTCTATCTTGAATATCTAAAAAAAAAAAAGTTGTGCGACTACTACTTCAGGTATTTACGTTATTGAAGTTATCCTATCTACTAGTGATTCCTGGGTATTGGATATCGGATGTATAACTCACATTTGTATTAATGTGCAGGGTCTCACCAAAGTAGAAAGCTATAGAAAGGAGAAGTTATCCTACGAGTTGGAAATGAAGCAAAGGTTGCTACGTTCTTGTAGGATGCTATGGTATTTACGTTATTGAAGTTATCCTATCTACTAGTGATTCCTGGGTATTGGATATCGGATGTATAACTCACATTTGTATTAATGTGCAGGGTCTCACCAAAGTAGAAAGCTATAGAAAGGAGAAGTTATCCTACGAGTTGGAAATGAAGCAAAGGTTGCTACGTTTACTGTAGGATGCTATGAGTTAATTTTACCTAGTGGACTTATTTTAGTTTTAAATAATTATTATTATGTCCATGCCTTGAGCAGAAACATCATTTTAGTTTCATGTTTGGATTTGGATGGTTTTAATTTCATTATTGCGAATAATAAATGCTTCATTTCTCGTAAAGATGTTTTCTATGTAAATGTTGATTTGTGTGATAGTCTTTATATTCTAAACATGAAAAGGTCCATAGATACTCATATTATTAACGTAAATACAAAGAGATTCAAGTCAAATGATTTGATTCAAACCTACCTTTGGTGTTATCATCTTGGCCACATAAGTGAGAAACGCATTTCTAAACTCTATAAAGATGTACTTTTAGATTTATTTGATTTTGAATAATATGAAACATGTGTATCTTATTTACTAGGCAAGATTACAAAGAGTCCATTTACTGGACATAGTAAAAGGGCAAGTGATTTATTGGGTCTAATACATACTGATGTATGCGATCCTATAAACACAATGGCTAGAGGTGGTTATCAATGCTTCATTACATTCACTAATGATTTCAGCAGATATGGTTACGTGTATCTCATGAAACATAAAGGTGAATCTTTTGAGATGTTTCGTTTCAGAATGAAGTGCAAAATCAACTTGGTTAAACTATTAAAGCATTTCGATCAGATCGATGTGGTGAATATTTGAACCAAAAGTTTGATGATCATCTTAAAAACTGTGGGATTGTCTCACAGTCAACTCCCCTAGCAACTCCATAATGGAATGGTATTTATGAGAAGAGAAATCAAACTTTATTGGATATAGTTCGATCTATGATGAGTCATGTTGATCTTCTCATTTCATTTTAGGGTTATGCCTTAGAAACAACTGCGTTTACACTGAATCATCTTCCTTCTAAACTGGTTGGTAAAACACCACATGAGATGTGGTTTAGGAAAAGACCAAGTTTGTATTTCCTTATGATTTATGGCTGTGAGGTTTTTGTACGACAAAAAATCTCAAAAAATTATAAGTCAAATCTACCAAGTGAGTATTTGTCGGTTATCCTAAAGAAACTAGAGGATGCTACTTTTATAATCCCACTGAGAACAAAGTGTTTGTGGCTCGGAATAGTGTCTCTATGAAAAAAGAGTTTATTTCAAAAGACAACAATGGGAATAAAGTAAGGCTTGAAGAAATACAATAACCACAAATAAACACTCAACCGCCAATGGGAGATCAACAAAGTCTTGAATTAGATGAAACTCCACAGGTATCACAAGGCCCACGTAGCTCTGATAGGGTAAGGAATCAGTCGGAGAGATTTAGATTTCTTATTACTGATAGTAGTAAGGTGTTGCTTATGGATCAAAATGAAATTACTACTTATCAAGAGGCTGTGTCTAGCCCTGAGGTAGATAAATGGCTTAGTGCCATGAATTCTAAGATGCAATCCATGTATGATAACCAAGTTTGAAACCTGGTCGATTTACCTGAAAGTGGTAAAACCATTAGATGTAAATGGATTTTCAAGAAGAAAATTGACATGGATGGCAATTTGCATACTTATAAAGCACGGCTAGTAGCAAAATGTTTCAAACAGACTCAAGGTGTTAATTATGATGAGACTTTTTCTCTTGTAGCCATGCTTAAATCTATTAGAATTTTAATTGCCATATCCACATATTATGACTATGAGATATGGCAAATGGATGTCAAAACTGCTTTCATAAATGGAAAGATACTTGAGGACGTTTATATGATACAGCTTGAAGGGTTTGTTCTTCTTAAGAATTCTAGGAATGTGTGCAAGCTTCGAAGATTTATTTATGGATTAAAGCAAGCTTCTCGGAGTTGGAATCTTCTTTTTGATGAAGCAATTAAGGAATTTGATTTTATTAAAAATGAAGATGAGTCTTGTGTATTCAAGAAGGTCAGTGGGAGCATGGTTGTTTTCTTGGTATTGTATGTTGATGATATTTTACTCATTGGAATTGACATCCTAACCTTGCAGAGTGTCAAGTCTTGGTTAGGGAATTGTTTCTCAATGAAGGACTTATGAGATGTAGCCTAAATCCTTGGGATTAAGATCTATAGAGATATATCTAAAAGGTTGATCGATCTAAGTCAGAGTGCTTACATAGACAAGGTACTGAAAAGGTTCAGTATGCAAGACTCTAAACGAGGGTTGTTGCTTATGTTTCATGATATAAGTCTCAGTAAGGCTCAAAGTCCAAAGACTAATGATGAGCGAGAGCGCATGAATACGATTCCATATGCATCAACTATTAGATCTATCATATATGTCATATTATGCACCCGACCTGATGTATCATATGCTTTTAGCGCAACAAGCAGATATCAGTCTAATCCCGGTCAGAGTCACCAGATAGTAGTAAAAAACATTCTTAAGTACTTGAGAATTACTAAAGAAGTGTTCTTGATCTATAAAATTTTAGAAGATGAGCTTGTTGTAAATGGTTACACAGATGCAAGTCTTCAAACTGATATAGATGACTTTATATCGCAATCTAGATATGTGTTTACTTTTAATGGAGGCACAGTGAGCTGGAAAAGTTTGAAGAAAGAAACTATGATAGATTCTACAACAGAAGTTGAGTATATTGCAGTGTCCGATGCAGCTAAATAGGCAATTTGGATCAAAAAGTGTATCTATGAACTTGGTGTGGTTCCTAGTACAACTAACCCTATTTGCTTGTATTTTGACAACAATGGAGTTATAGCACAAGTCAAGGAACCAAAATCACACCATCGACCCAAACATATACTTAGATGTTTTCATCTCATTTAAGAAATCATTAAGGGGAGATGTGAAGATTTGTAGAGTTCCTATAAAATGTTGCAGATCATTTGATGAAGGCTCTTCTACAAGTGAAACATGATGGTCATTTCAGGTCATTAGGTATTAGATACAAGAACGATTGGCCCTAGTGCAAGTGGAAGATGTTAGGGCATGTGCCCTAGGTCAATCTATAAACATTGTTTATCTTATAATTTTAGTTAATAAAATTTAGGTTTTTATTTTTTGTATTATTATAAGTGATTGCATGTTTACCTTATAATAAGATCCATGGATATTTGTTGATATATCATAAATGTCCCTAGTCGATCATTATACTGGGAACTATAATGAATTAAGACTAGTGTGAATCTTGATTGATGGTCATGTGATGATCATGTGTATAAGGATACGAATCGAGATCATGAGTATTTCTTAAGGAACAAGGTACTAGACCGACCCGCTATGAGAACACCACATGGATTAAGTCATAAGTGTTACTCATGATAGGTATATCTAAGTCTGATGGTAAACAGTTTGACCAGATTTCCTCTCATTCTCAATCGAAATCAGAGTTTTCGTTATGGGTACAACTCTATAAAAATAAACTCCTAACTACTAATTCATGCATGCAAATTGTATCAATTTCTAAAATGAAATGGGATGAAAGAAAAGAAATTATATTTCTATCGATCCATTGAAGTCGCAAGAAAATTTAAAAAGCTAATTTTATACCTGCGGGTCTTCATCCAATTATTTATCCGTCGATCCACTTACCTACCCTTAAATTTATTTTGAACCTAACCCTTAAGGTTCAAGATTAAGTTGGGCATACAAAAAAGAAATGATGGAAATAGATGGATAATATATATATATATAACGAAATTAATACAAGTTTTATGCATGATTAGAAAAATGAAATGAAAGAAACAAAATAAATCGGAATACTACTTACTATAAAATTGTTCTTAAGTTGCCTCCTAGTAGCGCTTTCGTCACGACCCGAATTTCTAACCTTAGTTTTTTCCGTAATTATGATAATCAACTCGTGATGTGGGACCTGTATTGAGATACGTGCACTAACTGAGGCACGTGACCGAAGTATATTTTAGTTTTGTTGTAGTGTATTCCTAGTGTAATGTATATATGTAAACTAATTAAGTCATTTCTACTTGTGTATAGGTGTCGAGACGCGAGCGGGGACGCGCCTTGATATGCGTGCGAGTCATGTTACCGAGTAGATAGTGATATGGTAAGTCCTAATTTACTAAAATAAGACTTAATAATTAATCTAATAAGTCTATGGTATCTATTTAGAGTAAATCAATTAAGGAAACCTATAGTTTTAAATGAAGTTAAGAGATACATTGATGCGCCATAAGATCCGCGTGAAAACATATCACTATGAAATTGGTGAAAATATGTGTGTTAGTAAAATTCAAATTAGTGGACTTAGGACTTAAAGAGGCCTATTTGATAGTCCAAGAAACATGAAATTGAAACTAGATGTGAAGGTGAGATGAAATCCATTAGGACAACCTATATAAATAAACTTCTCTTTTCAAACCATAAATGCATAACAAAGAGAACAAGAGAGCTAAAGCCATATTGATTCAGAGCAAAGGGAAGAGGAATTTCATCAACAAATTAGTTATTTATGAGTTAGGTACTAAGCCAACACATTAGGTATCACTTATACACATTCAATGAGTCAAATTCACACAACTTGGGTTTTGATTCATGGGTATTCTGTTTTGAAACAAAATTAAGACTTTCATTGTTGATTTTAATCAACTTATAGTTTTTAATTGAGTTCCTAAGCCTAATTTTCAATTTTTCAAGGAATTGGCCAAATTGTTTTCTTATGAAACTTGGATTTCAAATTTAGATCTATAAAACGATTTTGTTTTTGAGAACTAATGCCATATTTGAAATCTTTACGATTTTCTACTAGATTTCCTATATAAAAGCTCTAAAATTAGTGGAGATTTGAAGGAGTAGTGAATTTTCAAAAATGCATAGTGTTCTTGAATACTTTCACGATATTCATGTATAAATCTATGGTTTTTATGATAAATTATGAAGTACTACTGTTCTTATGATTGTGGAGGATGTATTGGATCCCTGGTGGAGGAGACTAGGGATCCAAGGCAAAGAGATGGCCTAATTGGGTGAAGAACCCATAAATTCGAGTGCAGAATTTTTGGGTTTCGTGCTAATCGTGCTCGCTAGCGCACTATCTGTGGATAGAGCGGTAATGAGTATGAATAGCACGCTAGACACAGTCCCTAGCGTGGTAGACACAGTCCCTAGTGCGCTAGACCTTATGCGAAGCCAAATCTCTACAACTCCTATAAACAATAACTCATTTAACATAACCTAAACCTACATTAAACCACCTAAACATCATATAAACCTTATAAACAGATACCAGGAGCCTAGGGGAAGATCTCGAGAATGTGGGTACGCGATTAGGGGTGTCGGGAGGCCATTTTACCTAGGAAATTTTGCGTGACTTGTAAGTAAACATGTTAAGGTCCTTTTGTTCATTTCATGTAAATTGATTACTATTTTGTGGTATATTTGACTTATTACACCTTTGTACTATAATATCATGACTTGCATTTGATTCCACTCACTTAGTGAGCTTTATTGTCATAATATTGTGTCAGATATTGATTCAATGATTCCATTCTTGTCCAATGTATTTCTTGACTATTTTTTATCGAATCATTAGTCGAATAGCATGTTATTAGGATAGGTTATATAGATGAATATATTGGTGGATTTGTACTCTCATTTGTTATGCTTTGTAGCACTCTATTATACCTTGACATTCTAAACATGAGTATTTCTTGAAAACATAAGGTAGTCCTAGTATCTAGGGTCCATTGCACTATATTTGAGATGAACAACACACCGAGTTCGATTCCCTGGGGATGTCGACGCTCGCCAATATTCTAGCATGGCACACGGGGTTAGATTCCCTGTGGATGTTGACAAGTGAATACCAAACTATTGTGATAGTATGCACATCCTTTAGATTGGCCTTAAAGGCTGATGTGACGTAGCTCACGACAGACTAGACCTAGATCATCACTATTTAGCTTAATGTCAGTTTCACTTGTTTAACTATGGTATTTTTTTAGCATATTTCGGTTTCAGCAAGTTTTCTCTACCTTTATGCTTTTAAATACCTCTTTGTCATATTTGGAAATGTAGACAAGTATCTTCAGGACTTTATTTTACTTTGTTGTGTTCACCGTCTTGTTTGTGATGGTGGGTGCAGATCCGTCGACTAGCAGGCCGGGCAAAAAGAAGATTGACGACTACCTCTGAGCTTGCAGCGTGCTTTCATTATCGACTTTGTAGGTTTTTGATCTTTTGTATATTATATACCTTATGTCCTTCTAATACTTTTGGGTTGTATATATTTAGGTCGAGCGTTGGTTCCCCGACTTGACATATGACTACCGCGCTGTTTAAATTCACCATTTCCACTATATGTATTCAAGTGATCCTTATTTCCTGGTTTCCAAACTTATGGTTTTTAATTAACTCTGAAATTCAAATTTAGTTAAGATAGTGTCGTACTTATCCTAAACACGTGTATCGAGAAGAATAAGACAAAAGGCTGACTAATACGTTGTTAAGTCCTACGTGGCAATAATTAGGGCTTAATGACGGGATTAGGTCGAGCAGTGCCCTAGATTAGAGAAGGGGTCGTCACATCTTTTGTTTAACGTAGTTGGCTCAACGAATTACCTTTTGGTCTAGTCAGGGTCTTAATCGATGGCCTCGACTACTGGTGTGATGAATTTCTCAAAACCTCTCTTGTCCTCGTCCAAGATTTCAATTCCATACTGAAAGAGTTTTGTCTAATCCCCCACTCTAATGCTAATGTACCTCAACTTCATGTCAGTTAATGCTCCGACCATTGCTAGGAATGGTAGACCTAGAAGAATTGTACCACATTGTCCACTGCTGTCGTATACAAAATAAGGATCTATGACAAATACAAAGTTGCCCACCTGGACATGTACATTCCCAGTCATCCCCTGCGGCTTCTCTGAAGTTTTGTTAGGATATATCACATTAATTTCGGCATCAGAATTAAACTTATGAGTCACACTATGAAATTTTAGGAGAGGATAATTGACAATAGGCTAAGGAGAGAAACAACAATATCAGAGAACCAATTTGGTTTCATGCCTAGGAGGTCAACTATGGAGGCGATTTTCCTTGTAAGACGATTGTTAGAAAAATATAGAGAAAAGAAAAAGATCTTCATATGGTATTCGTAGATTTAGAAAAAACATATGATATGGTCCCTAGAGATGTTCTTTGGTGGGTTCTAGAAAGAAAAAGAGTGCATGCTAGATACATAGACACTATTAAGGATATGTATGATGGAGTAGTAACGAGTATAAAGACATTTGGAAGAGCTACAAAAGAATTTTTCGTTACGATAGGACTACATCAAGGATCGGCTTTAAGCCCATATCTATTTACTTTAGTTATGGATGAACTAACTAGACATATTCAAGAGGATATACCATGGTGTATGCTATTTGCAGATGATATTGTCTTAGTGGATGAAACTAAAGATGGAGTGAATAGGAAATTAGAACTCTGGAGGAATACATTAGAATCTAAAGGCTTTAAGTTGAATAGGACGAAAACCGAATACATGCACTGTGAGTTTGGAAACACTAGACATCGAGATGACGGTGTGGTAAAATTAGGGGAAGTAGAAGTTCCTAAGGTAAACCACTTTAGATACCTAGGATCAATCATACAAAATGATGGTAACATTGAGAATGATGTCACACATAGAATTCAAGCTGGATGGAAGAAATGGCGGAGTGCAACAGGGGTGATTTGTGATCGAAATGTTCCTACTAAGTTAAAAGGAAAATTTTATAGGACCGCAATTAGGTAAGCTATGCTCTATGGAAGTGAATGTTGGGCGGTAAAGCAACAACAATTACATAAAATGAACGTAGCAGAAATGAGGATGCTTAGGTGGATGTGTGGTAAAACTCGTAAAGATAGAATAAGAAATATAGAAATTCAAAGACAAGTAGGAGTAGCACCAATTGATACAAAGGTTAGGGAAGGGCGGTTGCGGTGGTTTGGTCACCTGCAAAGATGGCCTACAAATGCCCCAACTAGAAAACTTGACTCAATAGAAACTGTAGAAATTCGACGAGGTAGGGGCAGACCAAAGTTAACATGGGATGCATTAATTAGGAGGGATTTGAATGGTTTGGAAAGCTCACCATCAATTGCACTTAATCGAGCACAATGGAAAAGTTTGATTCATGTAGCCGACCCCAGTTAATTTGGGACTGAGGCTATGTTGTTGTTGTTGTATATGATGTTCACTGTTGCACTTGTGTCGCATAATACTTTGAGGAAATTTTTTTCTCCAATTTTGCAGGGCATAACGACTTTTCTCGTCTGTTTATCTCATTGAAACTGATAATACAGCTTATCGTAGAGCACCTTCTCCGTGACTTCATTGTTTTCCATACGTGGCCGTTTAGAGTCCCGTTTAACAAGTTCAGATTTCTCGGTGGCCTGGTACTCATCCGCGCAGTTGCCCTCAAAAGCATTTCCCCGGGGGTGTCATGTATTCGGTACTTGAGGATGCATTTGCAATCATCATATCCATAACCATTGTGGTACAAGCAAATAGTGTGTCACTCAAAGAATGTAAAATATATGGAATGTAGACACTGAGTACCCTATATTTATGCTCTACGGACACATAGCCTTTGACTAACTCAATATTAAATTTGGTCATCGCATAAAGGTCTACCAAATAAAACGGAAAAGGGCTTGGATTTGAGGGATTCTGACATGTCAATGACATGGAAATCTGCAGGGAATTTTAATTCACCAAGATGGACCATTACGTCCTATAAGATTCCCTGGGATGAGATCTCTTTGCCATCAATGGCGTGAATCGAAGTTTTTGGTTTTATTAACCTACCACTCATTTATAACGGACCGCTTTAATTAATTCCGATTAACTGACAAATTACAGATTAAGATCCTAAGCTCAGACCCACGTGGATGTCGTGGAAAACTCTAGGGCACGCCTCACGAGGTGAAATTTATATTTTTGTGTGGCGAGTGTTTATTTATTTTATTATTATTTAATAGTTCGAGTCGCGTAATTGAGAATTACGCTTAGTCGCGTTGTGCGCGTGTAGTGACGAGAGTGTACGACGTCACGGTGAGCGCGTAACGCCAGTGTATAGGATAATTTGGGATTTAGTTGTCACATCACACATCCCATCACATCACACATCACATCACCATACCTAAACCCATCCCTCATCATTTCTCTTTTTCCTCCAAAAAAAAAGAGAGAGAGAGGGTGAGGATACCTAGTGAGAGAGAGAAGTGAGGAGAGGAAAAAGAGAGAAAGTGAGAGAAAAAGAGAGAGAGAGGCGGCCAGGAGAGAAAGGCGACCAAGAAAAAGATAGGGAGGCGAAGGGAGCTCCGGCAAGGAGCAAGACGGGAGGTCGCGGGTCGAGACGACGTGAAGGCGGGAGATCATGAACGAACAGCGCCGGCGGCTGTGAGGCGGCCTGAACTCCGGTGCTGATCGCTGGACGGCGAGTCGGCTCCAGCAGCGACGACTCGGCTCCAGCGGCTCACAGTCGGCGGCCCTCGATGCAGCGGCGGACCGAGAGGTGGCGCGGCTGTGGGGGATGACGACGAGCGGCGGTGCAGCGGTGAGCAACGGAGGACGCCAGTGATGAGGGGTGATGTATCAGCGGCAGCAGCGCGGCTCCAGCAGCGGCGCGATTCCAGCGAAGCGCGCGAGCGAGCGCGGCAACGCACGCGGCGCGACGACGGCGGCGGCAGCGGCGCGGCAGCAGCAAAGGCGTGGTGAACGACGTGGGGAAACAGCGCTGTGGCGCGTTGCCGGACCGATTGATCCCCGACGAGACTATATTCGGGTATCGAGCGTATCTCGAGGCGTGAGCGGGACATTTTGGAAAGACATTTGCGATTGTTTGAGGTAAGTAAACCCACGAAAAAGTCGGCTTAGAATTTACTTATTTTCATTGTAAATTATTTATTTCACATTACTTTTCGTCAGTTCAATTTTCATGTTTACTTTATTCCCGCGTGTGTCTGTGTATGGTCGAAGGGACGGTGTGACCCCTTTCCGGCTCTCTTGTTGATGATTATTCGATTGTTGCTACGGTGTTGGTCATACTTTAGACTACGCGTGAGGTATCTCTCAGCGAGTCGATGATCTCGATAGCGAGTTGATGTGAGGCTCACCTCCGTCACAGATTTCCTCTCCTTTGAGGCGTTGGGCGGAAGTCTACCTTCCGATCAACAGAGTTCCTCATTTCGACTGTGAAGAGGGGATGTGGATTTCCTCATCTCCAGGGCCTTCTCGGTTTAGTATTTCGTCCCAAGGCTCGACAACTATACACTACACTCGCGTTCCATATTCTTGATTATCTCACAACTTACATGTTTTACATTCCTGTTCATTTGCTTTATATGCATGAATTGTAGCCGTTTTCTTGGATTTCTTGTGAATACTAACTGAATTTCTCTGGGATTTACTCACCTGGAACTTGTCATTGTTTGTTGGTGGCAAGTTGCAGATCCTACGACGAGCCGGTGGAAGGCGGTGATTGGCGACTACCTCCGATTTGAAGCGCCTCCACTAGCTTACTTGTAGGTGTTTGTATTTACGTATACATACGTTTTGGGATCATTTTGGTATACTTTTTCACCTGATACATGTATATTGACACATATTATACATTTTGCCGCCTTAACTGATATACATGGTATCTTTTTGCTGGGTTTCCACCTCATAGGTTGTAATTAATGCATAACTTATTTACATTAATTATATGCATATTATTAAGACTTCCGCTACTAAAATAACTTAAATAAATTAGAACAAATGAATTAAGGTATAAAACTTTATAACTTAGTATATTTCGCTACATTAATCTTTTAAAACAATAAAATTTACTTAGTCGGATTACAAGACGGATAGTTTGCGGGCCGTCATAAACAGGTGTGCAGGTGACGTAGCATGGCTTGGTGATGTGTCCGGCGACGTGGCCGTGTCCGGTTTGCCTCGGAACTTGGGGCCATCACAGTTGGTATCAGAGCCTAGGTTCAATCGAATTTAGGGAAAACTTTAATTCAACCGAATAACACTTAACAACGAACATTAGATGGGGAAACCCGAAGATCCTAACTTAGAACTTTAGTTGGGAAGCAAAGTGAGCGGGTAGTACTAGGACTTATATGTGTATATATTGATTGTAATACTTATGTACACGTATTACGACGCTGAAATGCGGCACATTCGCGATTTGCAAATTCGACATGGATGGACGACCGTTTTTCATACGGATGATGGGGGCCAGACGAGCGGCTCGACACCTGCCGACTCGGATCAGACCTTGCGCGACACGGTCGCACTCCATAGTTTATAGCTCGAGGAGATTCTTCGATTGCTTCGAGTGCAGGCAGCGGCCACACCGGCCCCTGCCATACTCGTCGTCGCCACTACGTAGAGCAGACAGATATCGCCCCAACTGTTCTGGCGACCCCGCTCACGACCACTACTATCGAGATATTGCCAGCAGTCACTACACCATTGACTACGACGGTCGTGATACGAACACCGATTCCACCCCAGGAGACGGAGATCCTCGCAAGGATAATATAGTCTGATGAGAGGCCAGTGACCAGACTTAAGGATGTCCCAGTAGCACGCGAGTTCCAAGATGTTTTTCCTGTGGATCTACCTTGATTACCCCCACTCAGACAGGTAGAGTTTATGATTGAGTTAGTGACAGGCACACAGCCTATAGCGAGCAGACCTTACCGTATGTCACGACCAGAGCACGAGGAGTTGAGGGCTCAGCTAGAAAATCTATCGAAGAAAGGTTTCATAAACCCGAGTATGTCACCCTGGGAGCACCGGTCTTATTTGTGAGAAAGAAATATGATAGTATGAGGATGTGTATAGACTACCGAAAGTTAAATCAGCTGACAGTCAAGAACTTGTATCCCTTGCCCAGGATCAATGACCTATTCGACCAGTTGGCCAGAGCACAGTTCTTCTCCAAGATTGATCTGAGATCTAGATATCATCGGGTGCGGATCAGAGAGGAGGATGTACCGAAGACGGCGTTCAGCACACGTTACAGGTTATTTGAGTTAACTGTCATGCCGTTTAGGTTGACAAATGCGCCAGCTGTATTTATGGATTTGATGCATCGAGTCTTAAGGCCGTTATTAGATCGATTCGTGATAGTCTTCATCGATGACATCTTGATTTACTCCAGGACTCATGAGGACCACGAGAGGCATCTCAGAGAGACGCTGAAGACTTTAAGGGAGCACAAATTGTACGCCAAGTTCAGTAAGTGCGAGTTTTGACTTTCTGAGGTGAAGTTTGGACACGTGATCAGCGACCGAGGGATTTCAGTGGACCCGAGTAAGATTCACGCTATCATCGACTGGCCTACAACAGAGTGCGTGACAGACTTCATGAGCTTTTTAAGATTGGCAGGATATTATCGACGCTTTGTACAAGACTTCTCCAAAATTGCAGCGCCGATGACTAGATTGATCAAGAATGATGTGATCTTCCATTGGTCTAGTGAATGTGTGGCGGCCTTCACAGAGTTGAAGAAGAAGTTGACTTCTGCACCGTTGTTAGTGTTGCCCGAGCCGGGCAAGGAGTTGAATGTTCATACGGATGCTTGTGGGTCCAGATTGGGATGCCTACTGATGCAAGGAGCAGAGTGATATCTTATTTATCGCGTCAGTTGAGGACCCATGAGAGGAACTATCCCGTGCACGACCTGGAGCTTGCAGCGGTCGTATTTACACTGAAGGTGTGGAGACACTACCTTTATGGTGAGAGGTTCACATTGTATACATATCATAAGAGTTTGAAGTATCTTTTCACCCAAAAGGACATGAATATGAGACAGCGACGGTGGTTGAAATTGCTGAAAGACTACGACTTCGGAATCGAGTATCAGCCTGGGAAGGCGAATGTCGTAGCAGATGCCCTAAGCAGAAAAAGACCAGACAATGAGGCGGTAGTTTGCCAGATGACCCACGAGTTTGGCTTACACGAGGCGGCAGCAGCTATGAGTTTGTCAGAGGTTCCAAATATTGAAGAGGCACATAATTACGGACAGATGAGAGTACCGACAGTATCTATTCTGCACGTTTTGGAGTGTCAGAAAGCTGATGTGATGTATCAGAGGTTCAAGGACATGGCACATAGTCCACATTACCCAGATTGGCACGAGTCCATTGATGAGTGTTTCAGACACCGAAGAAGATTGTGGATTCTGGTAGTGAGTTACGCGATGGTATTCTTCAGGAGGCTCACAGATCCAGGTACACAGTGCATCCCGACAGGACCAAAATGTATCATGATATGCGACGGTTATTTTGGTGGCCAAGGATGAAGGCAGATTTCTGCCAGTATGATAAGAGTTGTGAGGTGTGTCAGCAGGTTAAGGCTGAGCACAGAAAGCCTGAAGGATTATTGCAGCCACTACCTATCCCACAGTGTAAATGAGAACACCTCACTATGGACTTCGTCAGTGGGTTGCCGACGACTTTGCGCAAGCACGATGCCATTTGGGTAGTCGTGGATCGACTGACGAAATCAGCGCATTTTATCACAATCTCCATGAAATATAGCTTTCCACAGCTGAGCACGCTTTTCGAGCGAGAAATTATCAGACTGCACGGAGTGCCAGTATCTATAGTGTCAGACAGAGACAGTCGACTTACTTCACATCTTTGGCAGACCATGCAGGAGTAGTATGGTACCGATTTTCAGTTCAGACGGCTTTTCATCTGCAGACTGATGGGCAGTCTGAGAGACTTGTTCAAATTCTTGAGGACATGCTCAGAGCCTGTGTGCTACAGTTTGGAGGGTCAAGGTAGGATTTTTTGCCACTTTGTGAGTTTGCCTACAACAATAGCTATCAGGCTAGTATTGGGATGCCACCATTTGAGGCGCTATATGGGACACCATGCAGATCACCAGCTTGTTGGGCAGAGCCCGAGGACATAGCTACTGTTGGGCTTGAGATTGTTGTAAATCACACAGAAAATTTGGCTGATTCGTCAGAGGTTACAAGCTGCTCAGGATAAACAAAAGAAGTACGCGAACAAGTACCGCGATGGTCTGAGTTAAGAAGTGGATGATTGGGTCTACTTGAAGGTTTCTCCATTGAAGGGTCTCATTTGGGAGAAAGAGTCTACCGTGCGAGGGTGATACCCCATTTGTTCCAAGGTAAAGATTGAATTAAATTTGAATTTCGGGACGAAATTACTTTTTGTTGGGAAGATTGTAACGGCCCGCTTTAATTAATCCCGATTAACTGACAAATTACATATTAAGATCCTAAGCTCAGACCCACGTGGATGTCGTGGAAAAGTCTGGGGCACGCCTAACGAGGTGAAATTTGTATTTTTGTGTGGCAAGTGTTTATTTATTTTATTAGTATTTAATAGTTTGCGCCGCATAAATGAGAATTACGTTTAGTTGCGTTGTGCGCGTGTAGTGACGGAGTGTACGACGTCGCGGTGAGCGCGTAACGCCGGTGTATGGGATAGTCTGGGATTTAGTTGTCACATCACACATCCCATCACATCACACATCACCATACCTAAACACATCCCTCATCATTTCTCTTTTTCCACCAAAAAAGATAGAGAGAGAGAGAGGGTGAAGACGCCTAGTGAGAAAGAGAAGAGGAGAGGAAATAGAGAGAAAGAGAGAGAGAGAGAGAGAGAGAGAGAGAAGCGGCCAGGAGAGAGAGGGAGAGAGAGGCGGCCAAGAAAAAAAGAGGGAGGTGAAGGGAGCTCCGGCGAGGAACGAGACGGGAGGCCGCGGGTCGCGGTGACGTGAAGGCGAGAGATCATGAACGAACAGCGCGCGGCCGGAGTGGCGGCTGAACTCCGGCGGCGATCGGCCGGACGGCGAGTCGGCTCCAGCAGCGACGACTCGGCTCCAGCAGCTCACAGTCGGCAGCCCTCGATGCAGCGGCGGACCGAGAGGTGGCGCGGCTATGGGGGATGACGATGAGCGGCGGTGCAAATGTGAGCAACGGAGGACGCCGGTGATGAGTGGCGATGTCTCAGCGGAAGCAGCGCGACTCCAGCAGCTGCGTCGGCGAGGTGGTTCCAGCAGCGGCGCCGGCGAGGCGCTCCAGTAGCGGCGAGGCGGCTCCAACGGCGGCGTCGGCGAGGCGGTTCCAGCAACGGCGCCGGCGAGTGGCTCCGCGCGACGGCGGCGGTGGCGATGTGGCGCAGCGGCGCAGCGCTCTCGGTGAACGGCGTGGGACAACGGCGCGGTGGCGCGTTGTCGGACCGATTGATCACCGACGTGACTATAGTCGGGTATCGAGCGCGTATCTCGAGGCGTGAGCGGGACATTTTGGAGAGACATTTGCGATTGTTTAAGGTAAGTAAACCCACAAGAAAGTCGGCTTAGAATTTACTTATTTTCATTGTAAATTAGTTATTTCACATTACTTTTCGCCAGTTCAGTTTTCATGTTTACTCTATTCCCGCGTATGTCTGTGTATGGTCGAAGGGACGGTGTGACCCCTTTCCGGCTCTCTCGTTGATGATAATCCGATTGTTGCTACGGTGGTGGTCATACTTTAGACTACGCGTGAGATATCTCTCAGCGAGTCGATGATCTTGAGAGCGAGTTGACGTGAGGCTCACCTCCGTCCCAGATTTCCTCTCCTTTGAGGCGTTGGGCGGAAGTCTACATTCCGATCAACAGAGTTCCTCATTTCGACCGTGAAGAGGGGATGTGGATTTCCTCATCTCCAGGGCCTTCTCGGTTTAGTATTTCGTCCCAGGGCTCAACAACTATACACCACACTCGCGTTCCATATTCTTGATTATCTCACGACTTATATTCATGCTTTACATTCCTGTTCATTTGCTTTATATGCATGAATTGTAGCCGTTTTCTTGGATTTCTTGTGAATACTAGCTGAATTTCTCTAGGATTTACTCACCTGGAACTTGTCATTGTTTGTTGGTGGCAAGTTCCAGATCCTACGACGAGCCGGGGGAAGGCGGTGATTGGCGTCTACCTCTGATTTGAAGCGCCTCCACTAGCTTACTCGTAGGTGTTTGTATTTACGTATACATACTTTTTGGGATCATTTTGGGAGACTTTTTCACCTGATACATGTATATTGACACCTATTATACATTTTGTCGCCTTAACTGATATACATGGTATTTTTTTCTGGGTTTCCACCCCATAGGTTGTTAATTAATGCATAACTTATTTACATTAATTATATGCATATTATTAAGACTTCCGCTACTAAAATAACTTAAATAAATCAGAACAAATGAATTAAGTTATAAAACTTTATAACTTAGTATATTTCGCTATATTAATCTTTTAAAATAACGAAATTTACTAAGTCGGATTACAAGACGGATAGTTCGCGGGCCGTTATAAACAGACGTGCAGGTGACGTAGCATGGCTTGGTGACGTGTCCGGCGACGTGGTGGTGCCCGGTTTGCCTCGGAATTTGGGGCCGTCACATCCTTATTGACTTATGGAAATTTGGGGACATCACATTTATAGATGCCCCTAAGTCAAGCATGATATTTTCTCAGTAGAGTCTACCTATAGTACATGGGATACCAACAATTCTGGGGTATGTACATTTAGTCGGGGTGTCGTTTTGACTCCCCTCGATCTCAAGTATGATGGTGTAGTCATAACCTATACTAGTCTCCCCTTTGGTATTTTTCCTGCTTTCCTCGTCCTCCAAAGTGGCGGTTGTATGCAAAATAGCGTTCACTTGCGCGCTTGCAAGGTTCACCCCCATGTTCAGATTGGGGTAGGGTTGTGAAGGCAACTTCTCCTTTTTATCTAGTCGACTCAGTCGTTACGCAATTTGGCCCACCTGGACTTCTAGGTTTCGGACCACAACATTTGTTTCATTGAGAGTTTTCCTAGTACTCTCTTTGAACTAGGTGATGTCTCTAGCGAATTGGCTATGCTGAGCTGTTAGAGATTTAATCATGTCATGTAAAAAGGACTGATTAGACTCTGATTCAGAAAACAATTTTCCTCAAGGGACAAAAGATAAGAAATTGTGATTATGAGGCCCAGAATAAAAGTTAGGGTTATTCCTTATCGTTGCATGATTGTAGGTGTTTCTAAAGGGTGTTTGGGTTTTCCCTTGGAATTAATTGCCTATGATGTTAGCTTGCCGACATTCCTCGAATAGGGTAGGACATCCGTCAGTCGCATGACTTATGGTTGAGCAGAGTCCACAAGCTTTAGCATGTGATATGCCATTGTTTAGGAGACGCCCCCACCAGGGAGGTTAACCGATCAATTTTCTTGTCGATGGAACTAAAAGAAGCTTCAACTGATAGACCTCGACGCGCATCATCATTAATGTCCCCATATAGGCAGGCTTGTTACGCTATGTCTTCGTATAGTTGATTCATTTGTGCTGAGGTTTTTGACACATCCACCGCAAGTCTAATGATTTCTTTGTAATAATAATGCGATCAACAAAAGTTGATAATGGATATTGTCCTCTGGGATAAGCTTATGTGAGCACCTATCACTTAGTTCACTACTAATTGTTCAGAATATCTCTTTTTTTGTTTGTTTTAACCAACTAAACTACTCTAATCTATTATATCTATTAAATTGATTGCTTGTTTTGTTGTATTCTTATATTGAGAAAACATATTAGTTCACAACTTCACTTTAGGCAATGAATACTACGTTTTTCTTATCCAAACTCATACTTTCATTCATCTTTTATATGTGTGTGTGTGTGTGTGTGTGTGTGTGTGTGTGTGTGTGTGTGTGTGTGTGCAATGCATAATTACAATAGACAGATTTCCCTCAAATTCACTTTAGCCCATTATCGTGACAAAGAAGGTTCTTTTGTACAACTAGAACTCCACCTATCGGTGTGTATAACATAAGTTCCAAAAAATATACAATACTAAATCTTTAGACTCATAAACAATTAAGTAGATTCATCCGTTTTTCCCTAATTAACAACTATATATCAATGTTATGTATTTTATGGTTGTGTGGTTCATGTATGTCTCAAAAGCCCAATGGCCATGGTGACTTTCTATGCCCGTAATCATCAAACACATGATCAAGATGTTCAAAGCATAACACATAGAATAAACACAAATTCTAACCATTGCACATCTAAAACATTAAATCCATAACTTTAGATTTCTCCAAAAAAATCTATAACTTTAGCATAATATTCATACCAAAAGATCCATTGATCCCAACGATTAATAGACTACTCACTCATCATCATTAAAAACACACAAATCATGGTATTCATATTCATTGAAACAAAGATTAAATCAAATAGAAATGTAATTAAATCAAAGAAGCAATACCGAATCACCACAATTGGAGTCTTTAATGTATCTCCTTCAAAAAACTCTTCTCAATACTCAAAAATAACTCTTTCTAACTCTCTCTATTGAATTCTATGGTGGTACTATTCAATTGTATATGTCTACCACGTTTTAGCCTCTATTTATACTCCTAAACCAACTAAGAATGCAAATATAAACCCTAAATAACAATCTAAAATGAAATAGAAGTCTAATACTTTCTAAATTCATAATACGGCGCAGTCACTATTAATCCCATGCCATCCATTCATTCTCACGGCACCGCTACAGCGCCGAGTATTTCTTGTTCTTTTCAATTCTGCTGGACAGTTAACGTTGTCTGATCTGCCTTGGCGCCGTCCATGCTAGCCCACGGCGTCGTCGGTGGAACTCCACAACGACGATCTTATTTCTTCATTTTTTACTTTGTTAGTCATCCCACGCTGTCATTTCCTTCTCGGCGCCGTGCGTCCTTTCTGTATGCACAGCATCAAGCCTGGTTTTGTGCTTTTTCTTCTATTTTCTTCACGAAATCCTTCATTTGTCTCTTTTATGCCTTATAAACCTGAAATCACATAAATATTTTCATTTAGAGCTCATTATGGGGTAATTTAGCCTAATATGCAACTAAACTAACCCTATATATAAGTCTAATTATTCACTTATCAAATACCCCCATACTTAGGATTTTGTACGTCCCAAGCAAAAGTGTATATATATATTAGTTGTACGCTCATCTTCTCCATTTCCTTTGGATTCCATTTTTTCTCACTTTTCCACCCATCAAGTTCTTTGCTACTTTTCCTATAAAACTTGTGAGACTCTCTATTTTTAAAAAAAACTTTTGTTAGCACTTCTCACTTTTACTCTCATAAGTGAGTTTTTTAACCAACTCCTTTTTAAGCATCATGCCTATTTCTTCCCCTTTTAGCACTAAGTCTTTATTTACTCTTTTACTCAAGTAAGATTCATACTTATTATAGAATTATTTAGAGATCTAATTTTTTCCACAAGAAGTGTTCCGATTTTCTTCTCACTTTTATTTCAAGTAAAAGGTATTCCCTGCTCCTAAGCTACTAATTATGAAACTATACCGTTGTTTGCTACATTTTCTTTATTTTCTTTCAAAACTACTAAATACTCTCTTGAGTTTCATATCAACAAGATACTCATATTTTTACTCATCCTCACAAAATTGAATACTTTATTCATTATATACTCCTATATATAACCTAATCTATACTACCTAATTGCATGCTCCTATATATTACTCTATTTATGCAATGATATGATATGCAATGCTTATATAAATAAATAGAATACACTACCATTCTTTCCTCTTAACCGCTTTAAAAATAAATTTTTATGATCATACCTGCAGTGTTTACCCTTTATTCATCCTTTCTTACCACTATCCATAGTGTTGATGCCCCCAAACTTAAACCAAACTTTGTTCTCAATGTTTAAAAATAAGCCTGAAATATCAAAACACTAAAACAACACAAACATCAAATAAATGCATGATAATAACCATTTAAATATGCATAAAACCAACATAATTATCCTAAATTCAAAATATTAGTATTCATGTTTCTCTCATATCCCCAAGGTCTAAAGAAAATCCTAAAACTTAAACTCTATGACTGTGCATCATCACGATCATCGGCATCATCAGGAGCTCTCACAAAAAATGGTTACCAAGGACGCTCCACTGTTCTATTCTACACAACTTCTGGTTCAAACATGTAGTTTGGTGTCTCCGGGTATCTAACGGACCTGTTAGTAGGTCTTATTCTTCTCATACTCTCATAGTAAGCTACATCCCTTTAATGATCTACTAATAGCTTCAAATTTCTCTATTTATTCATTATGTCTTGGATCATTCTTTCTATTATCTACTCATATCTCAACGTGGCTTACCTATAAATTTCTCTATCTTCATTGTACTGCCTTCTCATTTCAGCCATCCATACTCTCCGATGTTGTAGAGTAAAGTCCTTTGGTGGTGGTATAGGTTCGTTTGGTGGTGGTGGTGGTTGGGGAAAAACTTCAAGACCATCCAAGTCATGTTCTCCTATAAAAGGGTCTACAAACTTATAGCCCTCTCTTTCATCTTTAGAGTCCGTGTAATCCAGAGGTGTACCGAGTAAAGTCAGGTTGTGCTTCAATATCAAATTCTCCATTCCTAAACATCTTCATTCCAACTGTCAAACATAATTGTGTAATTAGGATATGGAACATCAGTAAATTTTCTCTTGCACACATTATACTCTCTTTTAAGCTCGCCCCAACATCTATCATTTCATTCCTCGTTATTTCATACAAACAAGCCACTTTGGGTTTAATGATCTCCCCTTAATGTGTAGTGGAAAATAATGAAGCAATCATGAAAGGTTGTCACATTCTATAAAATATACGCACATTACCTTTCTTAATGTGCTTAGGCATATTTTGGGCACCCATCACCCATCCTTTTTGTCCTCTAACAACTAATGCTCTCTTTATTTCTCTAGTAAGATAGTATGTGTATGGTTTATTGTATTTACTTGATGGGAAAGCTTGTTGAACTACTGAGTACGCATTTGATCTCCCTAATCTATAAAACTCATAATCACTATCTCATTAAATGGTATATAAACTCTTCTTATTCACACTGGATCTATTTCATCTGTAAACCTCGCATTGACATAGATTCATAAGTTAATTCACGCAATCCATAAAATTTATTCTTACTATAATCTTGCGTCAATTGCTCCCATCCCCAATTCCTAATGTAATTTTTTACTTTATCATCATACTTAGGCGAGATATCTATTTCTCTTTCAACTATGAATTCTTTCTTCTATATTGCTTCAAACCTCTCATTGGCCTCTCTATGTATAAACCTCTTTGACTTAAATGGCCTCGAGGTATTTTCATCTTTTGCCTCGGAAGTAGATGCCTCGTGATCATTTGCCCTAGATTGGATCACTTGTTTCTTATTTCTCGACATATCTCAAGCTTCGCAACAACAAAACACAACGGGCTTCAATTCATCTATAAATCAAAATTCCATAAAGAAAGGTAAGTTACATGTCACCCTTTTTATAAAGACTCACACCAAATTCACTTTGATCAACATTATGCTCAAACTCCATAAATAAAACTCAACTATTCATCAAAACCCCAAAATCCCCCAAGTCATTCAAATTTCATATCAAATATCAAAATTTAAAGCTATAACCTATGAAATTGAGATTTTACCTTAATGTCGGATACTTTTCGATGTAGAATACTTCTCCAAGCTTCTATCAGTCCAAAGCCCTCTCACTTTTGCACTACCATAAACCCTATTGCTATCCTCAATTCAAACCAAAGATTTTTGTGCCCTAGCTCTCCAAATTGTGCAAAACCATAATGTAGCTTCACTCTCCACTCTAACTCACTAAAAATATTCAAATCTCACTCAAATCACTCAATCAAAGGTTCTATATGGGTTTATGCTCGGTTGGGTGGGTGTAGAATAGGTTTGCTATATGTTTGAATCGGTTAACAAGGGCTTAAAACCTTTTATCCTCAACTAGTGCTGCTCTTTATAACCCACAGCGCCGTGACTGTGTAGTCATGACATCAACTATCCAGTGAATACAAGTTTCCTGCCAGGATGCCGATGTCTTAGCGCCACCTGTATTAAGTGACGACGTCATGTGTTTGTACACATGGTGCCAAATGGTATTTCTTAATAATTCCTAAAATTTTTACTTACCTCTTTAGTGACGTTGTTGTAGCACTGTGTGTTTTATCCTATTTTTTTGGAATTTTTTCCAATTTTCAAAAAAATTTATTTGAGAAAAGGTGGTTTAACCCCTGAACCAGATCGGTCCAGTTCAGCTAAACTAAACCTAGTTCGAGGGATCAAAACTTCCCTTCTTCTTCCTCTAACAGGTTCTGTGTTTCAATAGCAGCCTTTTTTTATTTTGTTAGGTAATTGAGTTGGGTTTGCAAAGCTCTCTGGGAAGGGAAGCGACCTCCTTCTTCGGATGGAGTCGAACCTTCCATATCCCATCCTCCATCAAAGAACGACACATCAATAACAAATAACCCAACAACATCAACTAACATTAACAACTTCAACAACAACAAACCACAACACAACAACAACAACAACAAACACCAATAGCTCACCTCCATCATTGTTGGTCTCTCCCACCATTTTTCGAAATCGAATTTATGAGGCGGTGTTATGTTGTTAGAGATAAATATTAAAATATCTTTGAGATTCGCATCGCACAAATCTTGAGGAAAATCTAATAGTTCTTTTATCTTTTTATCTTTCTCGAGATCCGTGTTACGTATCTTGATATCAATCTTATGACTATTGACAAAATAATCACCTCCTAACTGACTTACAAAGATCAATTTTATTGATCTCTTCGATATACGTATCACGTATCTCGAGGTAGATCTTGTGGAATTATAACAACCATACATCACTTGATTTTTTAAGATGTAGTGGCACGTATCTCGAGACGTAGACAATCCTTTCCAAAATACCAATCATCCACTCCATTCCCTTCCTCGATGCTCACACTACGCGTATCTCGAGACGAATCCAATGTATACTCTTATTTAATTCAAACTATAGGATATATATACCTATGTATTTTCGCGGCTATAAACTCGCCACTCCCACCTACGACCATCCTCGGGTGTGTACACTAATGTACATCCCCACGTGTGTATCACTAGGAGCCCACCAATTTATTAATTACTTTATTTAATTTCATGATTATCTTTTTAATTTATATCCAAACTAAACCCCAAAAAGTACCCCAATTTCGTCAAAAATAGGAGAAAATTATTAACGCCTTCAAAACTTGCGAACACCATGTATATACTTCAACTTGACCTTATTTCGTGTCGAATAGAGTATAATACACCCAATGGTCATGCGACACTCAAAAATAATATTAAATTTATGATCTCTGATCCGTAACGCGTTGGTCTCACTTCGAATACCTAAATCTCAAATTAAATCCGAAAATACTTAATTAGCATCCTAATCAAGTTTATGAAATTCTCGGATGTCACACAACCATTAGCAAACCATCAATTGCATCATGTACAATGTACTTTTACATTTTTACCATCCCACTTTTACTCTTATGTTTTAGAGTGTCCTCCATATCAAGTTTCATATCACATTCTGAGGTATTGTGATGGGTATTGGATAGAGGTGGGTAGCAATCTCCGCAAAACCACCCAAACCGCCCAAACCGACCAAACCGCTTTTAGCTGGTCTGGTTTTAAAGCCTCGCGGTCTGGGGATGGTTTACAAAATATGAAAACCACGACCCTCGGTTTGGTTTGTGGTTTTCATTTTCTAAAAAATGTGGTTTACCAAACTGAGGGTATTATAGGTATTTTTTTAATTTTTACCCCAAAACCTTAGCCATACTATCAAGTCTCGATTGTTTCTAGCTCCTCCCTATCAGCTCACACTCATGCCTTCCCTCCTTCCTCTTCATCTCTCTCTACTCTTTTATGACTCTTCAATCTCTCTTTACTCTCTGGCCTCCCGAATCTCTCTCTACTCTCTTGCACCTCTCTCTCTCTCTCTCTCTCTCGCACTCTTAGCTCTCAATCCCTCTTGCATCCTCATTTCCTCGTTGCCTCCGCCCTCACATTCCTTTCTCTCATTATATGACGAACCGCACCATCTTCATGCATCATCACCATCGAGCTTACGAGCTATCACGCCAAGCTGGTTCTCATGATGCGGCAAACTTGTGCATTCCCTTTTGCTATTCAACCTCTCTACTCTCTTGTTTTGTTAATTTGTTCGATTAGTTTGTTGATTCCTTTTACGGGTTTTATGTGCACTTATTTTTTGTAAAGTTTTGAGCAAGAGTGTTAAATTTTAGAGTTTTACTTCAATCTCCATTCAAAAAATTTTGTTTCAATAGTTCTTGCAAGTTGATTTCTTCATTTCATAATTTTTTTATGATGGCAATGATATTTGAAAGAAAAACCTTGAAACCAGATCAACCAAATCGAGCAAACCGTGGTCGGTTTTGTCAAGGTTTTAAAGTTTCACGATGTGGTGGTGGTTTGCAAAACTGTTAAGCTGCAAACCTCCAGTTTAGTGGCGGTTTAAGGATTTTCACCCTCAAACTGCGGTTTGCCCACTCCTAGTATTGGACTTTAAGTTCAATTTCAGCCTCCTGGTTAATCTGTTGTCAAAAATAGCTCTACACATCAATTAACATGCTAATGGGGCTCATTAGCGCGCTAACTGCACTTCCGGATCTGATCATGCCCAAAATAGGTAGTGCGCTACCTAGGTCGGAGACCAGAATTCTCAACTTGGGGATTTTGATCTTCCGAACCCCTACAGTGACTCTTGACCTTCTCCATCGCGTTCGACCCTATCCTCGACTCATAGGGCACTTCGAAAACCAAATATCACCAACAATAACCATAAATATATCATTAATTGAATCTAACAACACATGCATCAAGAACATAAGTGCAGGTGACAACTAAAATACATACTTGAATTCCATTTCCAGTGATTCATTGAAACATTTTAATAGTAAAATCAATACCCTAAATTGAAGATGATGAAAAGAGTCTATAGTTTATTATTATTCCAAACTCCATGGCTCAACTAAGCCTCGCCTACCTGGCTACCCGAGTCATCGTGCTCCCTTAGGCACACGGCACACCAAGTCTTAAGAGGCAAACGAGGAAAAATCTCTTAAAATATTTTGTCTTCTTCAATAATACTTTCCAAAGCAGCAGTAGTCATTGTTGGATGTTTTGTGAACCAAATCAAACAAACGAATTTGCGAAAACAGTGATGAGGTGTTTACGTTAATTACTTAGCAGACTCTAAATTAATAAGGTTGGCGATGAGGTTGGATGAAAGATGGTCTCCAAAAACTGTTGAAAGCTTAGATTTTTTAGGGAGAAAGGCGATGCTGGGTCGCATATAAGAGCGCATCAAGCCCTAATTTTGGGTTATAGTTCGGCGTTTAGAGGATGTCCATTCCATATAGCTCAAATTGATATTAAACTTCAAAATAGATCTCAAATGGTAAATGTGAATTTGTAGCTCAATTAATGAGGTGGCATTTTTTTTTGTAATTTTATTAATTACAATGTGAAAATAAAAGTATAAATAAAATACGTAAATATTTAAAAAAAATCTTATTATCCAACATCGATGTCAATTTGAATGTGAAAAAGTGACATTCAAAATAGACAATGTCTATCCACGTCATCTTGACATTAAAAATTCACATTCCATTGGAGATGTCTTTTTTCACTACAATGTCTTTTTAGTCCTAGGTAGCACACATTGACATCCAATCCACATCCCTATTGGAGTTGCCCTCAGGTCGAATAGTATGGATTGGGTACCCATATAGGTAAATTGCACGATGCGCCTTGAATAGCTCATACAATATTTCTTGCAATTTTTTGAGTAAATAGCGTAATATATCCTAATGTGTAAGGGCTTCCACAAATTTATTCTAACATTTTTTTTTTTGAAGAAATAGAAATATCATTAACCATCAATAGCTCTCAATACGTACATTCAATGGAACGGGATGGGATATAACGATGGAATAGTTTGATAATCTGTGACTATTCTCTTGACAAACGTCTGGAGTACGACAATATACAGGTTCATTATTCGAACCACAACAAAAAATAAGGCTTCCAACAAGGGAAGTAAATATGAAACTTCCAACAAGGGAAGACAGATTAAACCTTCCAACATGAGAAGGAAACAATTATCTATGAAACAAGACCTAATAACTAGTATCAGCCTCATAAACCCAAATCCATGCACAGTCTTTGAAAAAACGATGCAGATTTAAAGAGATGACTATTGTTGATAGTGAATCTGATGGTCGCAACGAGGATGAAACTAATCATCTAATCATCATATCTGAATAGATCTGAGAGTTTATTTGATTAATGAGAGGAAAACAAGGTTATTGAAACAACCGCCAATTAAAAGAAATGATCGTCGGTGGTTTAAAAAGTAGAATCAAGGATAAGAATGGCAAATCTTTTTTAGAACACAATGGCTTAGGCGCCTACCCTTGCGCCTAGGCACCCAGCCATTCAACCTAGGCGCCCAACTGAATAAAATGCAAAAATTGAAGCCCATAATTAAGTAGGCACCTACCCCTAATGCCTAGGTGCATGCCTACCTGGACTGATAGAAGGGACTCGTTCAAGAAAAGTTATGCTACTATGAGTCCCGCATTTCTCGAAAATATGTTTGAACTGATTGTCAAGAACGATCACCTAAAATCGTGTCCCTAATTATGTTAAGGTTTGGACGTTAATCCTTGATCAATGTCTAGGTTCTTGTATTGGTTTGGTGTATATGTTTAATAGTAATGAGATTTTCGATCTTTGTCTTAGTTGAAACCTTTTTTTTTTCATTTGGTAGGAACCTCTATACTAGGCTGAAATTAATTAAAAATTAAACAAAAAAACTGAATTAATTTAACTTTATATAACTAATGAGAGAAAAACTATTATTGTAAAAAAAGAAAAAAAAACTATTTAGAAAAAATATTTTAGAAGATTAAACAATTAACGTTGTTGATATAGTCGTTAAAATATATTAAAATACATAATTAACAAGTGTTTTTAAGCAAGTTTTTTAATATATATATAATGGACTTTGGTCGTTGCATTGTTAAGTTTGTATTATTTAATAAATTAGTATACGTAAATTTTAAAAATTAATAACATATTATAATATCTCAATTATAAAATGATTAAATTTTCACAACGCAGCATTCAACAATATTTATTTAGTGTTTTAAAACTAGTTTTTTAGTGAGATCACTATAAGACTATATATATATATATATTTATTGTCTTGTTTCGTTATCTTATTATAAGTCGCTTCACCATCGCATACTCTATCTCTACTAAAATCAAGATTGAGAGTATCATGATATTCAATGTAAGACACAATGATTAGTACGATGTATTAATTTGTATAAGACCAATGTCTGACTGTCGACTCTTTCAAGTTTTGCTAACTTAAAGGTTTGGGAAAATAGATTCCCGATCACTTTTCCTGAGTATGATCAAAACATGAAGTACTTATGAGATGTACACTTAGATCTACATGCAAGAGTTTCAAGTTTATTATGTATCACATGTAAATCTTGCACACATATATGTTAGTTAATATTTATTTTATTTATTTATTTAGTTAGGATTGATTCGTTTGATTTTCTTTTTTGTTATTTGTAGTTACGGAAATGATGTCACGTAAAATTCAAAATGGGTGGAAGAAATTGGGTGCAACAAGTGTGCTATGTGAAAGAAATATTCCTACTAAATTAAAATAAAAAATTTTATAGGACTGCAATTAGGCCAGCTATGCTATATGGAAGTGAATGTTTGATAATAAAGCAACAACAACTACATAAAATGAGCATAGTAAAAATGAGGATGCTTAGGTGGATGTGTGTAAAACTCATAAAGATAGAATAAGGCATACAAAATTCAAAAACAAGTATGAGTAGCACCGATTGACACAAATATTAGGGAAAGACAGTTGCAGTGGTTTGGTCACCTGCAAAGACGGCCTACAAATGCACCAACTAGAAAACTTGACTCAATAGAAACTAAATAAATTCGACGAGGTAGGGGTAGCCCGAAGTTAACTTGGAACGCAATAATTAGGACGGTTTTGAATGGTTTGGAAAGTTCATCATCAATTGCACTGAATCTAGCACAATGGAAGAATTTGATCCATGGCCTCAATTAATTTGGAACTGAGGCTAATCATCTTAGTGTTTATGATCCATTATTGTCAAGTCTCGAGTTGGCCATTGCCCCGTCAGATTTGAGTAGTTGGCTAGTTGCCCGTTCAACTTGAGAATCTAATCAATTCAATCAACATTTATTAAAATGTTTTTTCTTCAATTCAAAAGTTTTTCAGATGTTGATCGATGTTAACGTTTTCGCTAATAGATCTCAAGTTACCGTGTTTTTCTAGGCGGCTCTTTTATTTTGATTGAAGATACTTTTGTTCAAGCCGGGCATCTAGTGTTTGTATGCTCCAGTTTACAGGAGGGTATTACGTGATACAATATATCACATATAAATCTTGTACACATATATGTTAGTTGGTATGATTTGCTTTTATTATTTACTTCCTTCGACACAAATGTTAGTCGTTATAGCTCACTTTCCTTGTTAAAAAATGTAATTCGTTCTCTAATTCTCAAGCATATTTTACCTATTTTGCCCTCATTAATGAGACTTTGAAAGTTGAATTAATTTTTGTCTGCTTGTGTACCAAGTTGAATCTCTCTCGTTACACTCAAAAGCACATAAATAAAAATAAGGGTAATATAATAATGGGCAGTGCTAGATGGACTCAAAAAGTCTGGACTCAAACAACCAAAAAGACATAAAGACCCTTAATTCAAATTCATTATCTTCTTCTTCAATCCATCACTTCCGAGCGGCTGTGACCACCTTCTCCGCCAACCCCGTTGTGACTAACGGCCACCGACAACACCGCCGTCATCATCTACCACCATCAGCCACCCTCCTCTTCTCTCTCGGCCATATCTGGTCGGGAGAGAAGATGACCAGATCAGAGAGAAAGAGGTTCGATTACTTGTGGGCATTGAAGGACTAATCAACCTGGACCAAACATTCAATGAGAAGTGTATGTGGAGGCTGTGATTTTCATCTCAGCAGCTCACACTGCTCAAAGGGAGGGACCCCTTCAGATTTTACCAAAATGAGATTAGATGCCCATCTTGAACTTCAATTTCTCTGCTGCTATTTCTCAAAAAAAAAAAAAAAAAAAAAAAAATCTGCTAAACTAGAGCTCTTGAAACTGAAACTCCCCAATTTTTTTTTTTAACAAGAGTAGTATTAAACCACCCCTTTTGTCCCCAATTGGAGCTTTTTAGTTACTTTAGGAGAGATTTGGGTCCCCCCATTTCAGCTGTAAAGTTGGTTTTTCTTCCAAGAAGAGATACTGCAAAATTTGAAATCTCAGAATACAGTTTACATACACAACTCTTATGAGTTTAAACTTGTGACTTGTCACTTTGTTTGAGATGGTATCTGTTAGATGAAAAACCACAAATTGTTTATGTGAGAGAGATAGAGAGTTTGGGTGGTTGAATATATTCTAAGTGTGGGAGATGACTGCGGACGGCGGCGGCGGTCGATAACAGCGTCGGCGGTGGCGGTCGGCGGCGATCGGTGGTGGCTATGGCGGTGGACATGGTGAATGAGGTGAATGTGTCATGTGTAGAAGTGAAAATCCGGAACGGACATAAACGGGACTGGACACCCCTTTTTAAAATTATTAAATTTGGTGCCCAGACCGGTCCCGTTTTTTGAAACGGGCAATTTTTTTTTCATCCGATCCGTATGTTTTACAAACATACGGGACCCGTTTTGTCCGCTTTTATTGTTAAAAATCTACAACAACAACCTTCGCGAATTCAAACACAATCAAAAACATCATCGACAGCACAGATATAACCAAATCCAAGAACATCAAATAAATCGTAGACTGGATACCGAAATCACCGCCCATGGAGACATTGTGCGACTCGTCCGCGCACCGCCAAACCGCGCGAAATCGCCGAAGCTTTGGATCATCATCTCGGCGCTCCGTCCGATCGAGATCGAAGCGGAGCCGCAAAATCGAACTCGGAGAAGAACGGACCTGCAACACCGTGTTGACGCAATGGACCGCGCGAGCTTCGACTCCCGAACCTCATAGTACAAAGATTCCTCCATTGATCGGACCGTCCATCGCTCGCAAGCCTCCCAAACAGCGAAAACGCAAACCCTAGACGCGCAATCGAGAATCGCAGAACGGAGGGGTTGAGGGAGTCGATGGGGTCGGGAGGGGTCTGGAGGCGCATCTGGGCGTTGGCGAGGTGGAGGACAAGGAGGCGAAGGAGTGGTGGCGGTGGCGCCGCGGCCGAGGGAAGTCGGAGAGGAGGGCGTTTCCGAGGAATTGCTTGGCGCCGTCGAGCCGGTGGGAGAAATGGGAGCCGAAGCGGTGGAGGAGGAGCCGGCGACGCCGTCTCGCACCGCTAGTAGTGAGAGAGAGAGAGCGTGAGAGTCTGAGACTGAGAGAGAGCGTGAGCGTGAGAGTGAGAGGTGAGATTTGAGTGTGCTGTGTGAGTGAGTCAAGTGAGGCGATGGATCAGGCGTGTGAAGTGTGAACCAGTGAGGCAGTGAGAGTGAAATTAGGTTTAGGGTACCCTTTTTTTTTAACAGTGAAATTACCTATATGCCCTTCAAATTAATCATAAACGGGTACCCGTTTTTTTTAAATTTTTGCCCAGACCCGGTCCCGTATTTTTAAACGGACATAAAATATTATCCGGACCGTATGTTTGTCAAATAAATATTGCCGGTCCCGTTTAAAACGGGGCCGGACAAAACGGCCAAACGGGACCGGGCACATTTTGCCGACCCTAGTCATGTGTGTTGGTGTTTGGGTAAAGGGTAAATAGGTCTTTTATTTAGATAGACATCTTAAATTACTAATAAAAAATCTTTGGGTCTAGAGATTTTTTGTATAATAATATTACCTTAATATTACCTCACAATTAAATCACTCTTAATTCGTGTGCCTTTATTTTAATGGTCTTACAATTGTGACCGAAGTGAGTACTTAGTTAGGACTAATTTGATTAGTCATGATTATCTTTTTATTTGTAAACTTGTAGCTAGTCATGATTATCTTTTCTTATTATTTGTAAACTTGTAGCTATCAGCCTATCATCTACCTTGTGTGCACCAAGCTCGGCACAACGCACGTAAGCACCAAATGAAATTGAAGAAAAAGGATGCTTTTCCTTATTTCTTCCATCTATTTTATTTTTATAATAAATTAGGGTTGAGAGTTAATGCCATTCTAGTATTTTCCAAAGAAAATCACCTTGACCATGCAAAAGGTATGTGAACTAATTTAAGCATTTCGCCGCATATACCGGCTAGAGAACCAAAACGAAAACATTGCTACATAACTTAGGGCCTGTTTGGTTCAAGAGTTGGTGAAACACTCCACATGTGCTTACTTAATACAAGTCATATATTAGCCAATTTTTTGTTTGTTCCCACACTTCATTGTCTTAGGTTAGATTTTTATTGAACAGTTATACCCCTTCTAGATTGACTTCACCTTCCTTTGCCTAATCTTCAATTGCTCAATCTTCTTTTGCCCAATCTTCAATGGCTCGATCATGCGATGCAGGGTGTGAATGTCGTTGATCTGGGCGATGACGTTGCGGACCACGGTGCAAACATGACTCTTATCTTTAAGCCATCACAATGAAATAAAAACAAAGAAAGTTTGAAGAAGATAGTTATTGGACAGAGAAATAATTGGTGAATGAGATACAATTTATGTTTTGAGAAATCAAAATCAACAGCACATAATAATTCAATTACATCAAAGAATTTGTGAATTATTGTAATTCACTACGAGAACAGAGAACTGAAAAGAACTGTACACAAGTCTACATATTCTCTTCAAAAAAAGCAAACTCTAATTTATTTACCTAGAAGAGACTGGGTGTAGAGATCTGGCGAATCCATTCATGGCACATTATCCTTTCGAGCTGAACCCTAAAACGGCAAGAATGTCCTCTTCTTCATCTCCTCTGCTTGAGCTCTGTTCGCAGTGTAGTGAACCTCGAGAGGCGATGGAGGTCTACTCTTCGCTTCGTCACGCCATTCGCTAGCTTTGAAGAAGCAGTAGATTTCTTTGCAGATTGAGTTGATGGAGTTAGTTTTGGTTTGTGTATTTGATTTTGATTGGGCGTTGATGATGATGACTGTAGATTTGTAATTGTTGATCACCTAAGGTAGGCTTAACTAATACTCAAAAGCAAATATGACTCTTATCTTTGAGCCATGGTGTAGCTAAGCTAGCACCCCTACCAAATAGGCCTTTAAGTGTTTAGGTAGTCTTTAGGTAACAAAAAGTGTCTGCTAAGATGCGAAACAAACATGACTCTTATCCCTAAGCCCATGTTTAATTAAGCTAACACCCAACCAAACTCTTATCCCTAAGCCCGTGTTTAATTAAGCTAACACCCAACCAAACGAGCTCCATCTATATATAGGACAATAATTTTCTTCAACCAAATAAGAACTCAAATCATTCCTATGGTGTACAGAATTACCAATATTCACAAGGCATAAAGTAAAACTTCTACTGAGAGATTTGACCGAAAAAAGAACTCGGAGAGAGTTACACCAATCTTCACAAGGCATAAAGTAAAACTTCTACTGAGAGAGAGTTCCATTAATCAAGCAATATGTAGAACTCTATCATATTTGCTAAATTCAAGAAACAAAAATTATCAGATGATAACAACATAGACAAATTAAAGCCTGGGTCTCCAAACCCACTTTTATTGCACAAAACAAAGGAGTCTCTTATGATTTCTAATGGCCAAGTGACAAGCTATTAAATGAAACTATATATGCAAAAACTAGAAAACCACAAATTATCCATACAATTTTCTCTTCTTCAAGCTTCCGGTCAGCGAGTATGACTGCCTGGTTTGGATGGCAATGAGGACTTGGGCTTGGCAAAATCAACTAGATCTTTGAATAGAGCATCCTCAGATTTGGTCTGTTTAGTTGGAGTACTAGAATTTTGGGCTTCAGTCTTCCTTGGATCAAGAGTAAGATTCTGGGTTCCACTTACAATGTCATCATAGAATAAACCTGAGCCACTAGATGAATGGGAGGAACCACTTGAAAAACCTTGGTTTTGCTGCTCAAAGAACTGCTGTCTCTGATTGTGCTTGGATAGCGCGGAGGTGGTAGCAAAGTGGACGATTGCACTTCCCAAGGAGCGGGAGGGAGCTGCTCGGTTGACTTTGCCGGTTGCAGTGGTTCGTCAAATTTAGGCAGCCTAGTGAACATAGAGGAGTTTGAGTCCCTCCTTTGCAAAGGAGATGTAGAGGTTAGAGAAGGCGGTGTTCCAGGTGGACTGACAAAAGTGTTGTTGGAGTGAGGTGGAACCGGAGGGGTTACTTGTGGCACTTCAGATAGCCTATCTGAATTGTAAGCATCTCCACTGAGATAATCAATCACACCAGCATCTGTACCATTAAGTCTTCCTGGAAGGAGGCGGTGGTGGAGGTAGAAGAGGGCCTATATTTGACCCTTCATTTCTAGGATTGTAAGGTTTTGAACTCTGGCTTTGTGCATTCTCTCTTGAAGACCTGAACAAAATTATCAACCCAAACAGTGAGAAGAATAAGGGTACAAAATATATGGAAAAGAAACAACTAATTTTTTTGGTTAAACCTTAGTTTGACAAAATATCGAAGAGATCAACAAGTGGCACAATCTACTTTTTGTTCACCTACATAATACTACATAGAAAATAGAGGTTACAAATACATTCATCAAATATTACCAAATTCAAGAGCCAAATTTGACAATTAGGCATATTGCTATCAAAGTGCCAAACTGATGACTAAGAAATTGGCCTGACTAGGCAAGTTGCTAAAAACAAAATATTTACACATATATAGCTCCCTCATCAAGCAATCGAGTTGCAAAACAAAACTGTGTATAGTAACGAAACAAGAAGAAAAAAAACTTCCTATTTTAGATAAAATAAATAAATAATATATAAACCATGCAATTTATTCTATTTCAAACTTTAAACAAGGAAAAGAAGTTTAGAGAAGATATTTTTTACAAGGACATCCTAGAAAACACAATTTGACCCTTCTATGAGATTTTCAAAAAGCAAAACCATGTGCCTTCAGTACTGTCCAGATGGAGGAATAGTCAGACGGTTGCCAGATTTTTTTAGCCTAGGAGTCGCACTACAAGGAATATTAAGTGCAATTACAGACTTATCTACAGTTGTCATTCCTAAAATAAAAAATAAAAAATAAAAAAAATTGTAATTATAGAGAACAACATGAAATAAACATATTCTTTTTGCTGCACTATGGGCACCAAACTTCACCAGCAAGAAAACAAATTCAGTTTTCTTGTTGATTAATGTCACAGAAGTTGCAGAAAAAGGTTCTCACATTTTTTGCTCACGAAACCAACTAAAAGGAAAAGAAAAAAGTTGAAACTTAGGGTCTCTGAATGTGTAAAGCAAGCAATATGAATGACATAGCACGTCAATTATCCGGGTTCTTAATCTGTGTCAGACACGGCGATAATCATTTCATTGAGAAGATGCTCAAAGTTTTCTCACCTGTGTGCTGACTGGGCAAAATCGTCTTCTGACTCATCGTCTACAAGGTTAACATTCACAAGAGGCACAACAGGAGTTTCGATAGCTTCAACTCCGACAGCATTAGGTCCTTTTACTATGCTTTCATGTTTAGAAGGCACGCGCTGTAATTCATCATTCAATGCCAACCCCTGAGATAAAAGTTCCTCGTCTCTGTAGAGAAACCAGCACTTGTCATGTTCGCAGCTAAAAGTGATGAGAGAGAAAGAGACATAAAAAAGAGTTTAAGAGCATTCATACGCTGTCTCATTCACAAGAAGCATGACCCGCCTTTGGTAAGATTGGCATTGACCGACAAGATCAACTATGACCTCTTCCTTTACTCCCTGTCCATAAAAGTGCAGTGAGAAGGGAATCAATGCTAAAACTAGTCTTTGCCATGTAGCAATTATACTATGACTAACACTCAAAGAGAGAAGAAAACTCTGCAGAGAACAGATCAGAATGGACAGCATAATTACATGAAAATGGAATGGCAACTCGTGGTCACAGGTTTACACCACCAATTTGTTTGAAAAAATAATAAAAGAAAAAAAAAAGGTTCAATGGTAAATTGGTAATGCACTCCATGTGTTTACAATTTTGATGCATAGTTCATTTTGCCAAGTTAATTCCAGAGACAATTGCAACATTCTGCAGCACCAAACAAAAGGCAAAACTAGTTGATGTCTGTCTCGAACAAGAGAATCAAACGTTAAAACCCTCTCTATCAATTATCAACTTCTTTCACTAATGAGCTTCCCTAGTTCCCTGTCACTATTTATTCTTACTCTTTTTGTACCTTATTGCTTCCTTTCCTGATTCTCTGTTTCTTTTCTTATCTTATTGCTTTGAACAGGACATCTCATTTAAGAGATGATATGATCATTACAAATCCAAAATAAAACAGAGAGGTGTAGAAACCCCGTTCCCTCCTGAAGATTAAAAATCAATACTATTTGAAACAGCAAACAAACATATATGCATAAATGCTAATCTAGAGGTTGCTTGAAGTTGGAATCTATAGAAAAGAAAATCAATTCATGGAAGGCTTACCTCAGGACGGTGGGGATCCAAGGCAATAAGCATTTCCATTAGCACATCTGCCAACCCCCGAGCATTTCGAATCTCCAGCAAGCTGCAACATGAAGCATTCCAGGCTTAGATCAGGTAGTTATAATTCAAATGCAAAGAGACATAGTAATCAAAATTAACAAATGACCATATATTGCCCGAAAGGGAGAATAAAGTCGGCCAAATTTCCTCTTTCATCATAGTTCCAACTAACCATTTGACTCTTAACGTGCTTAAGGTTCTACACTACAGCAAAGAACAAAATAAATCAAAACTGGTCATGGGATCCGAAAGACCACGGAAGAAAAGGACAAATATGAAACAAGGGAGGCATTTTTTTTCTTTTCCGTCAGATTGATGGAATTCGGACTTGGAGTGAAGTAAGTTGTTAATTGTTAGTTGTTGCACATAAATTTTCCAACATGTGGTGCACGTCCCTCTAAAGCCACTAAGTCAGTAAAAATACGTTCTTGGATTCAACACTTCTACTACCAGCCGTCATAAAACTTTATGACATTGCAGAAGAATTATGTTTTGCACAAGCTTTTTTGTTCAACTTAGGATATTCCATGGAATTTAAAGCTACTAATAACCATTTTAATGTGATTGACTGTACAAATCAAGCATAAGCTCTCCCAGCCAAGCCAAAACAACCAAAACATTAAACCTGTATGTTGAAAAAACAATATCAAGTTTCACCACTGAGACACAGATTGCATGTTGTCTTCAGTAACTAGTGGCCCAATCAAGTAGCTAGAGAGACATCTCCCAAAACAAAAACTTATTTTTATAATTTTTATAATTTTTGTAAATATTTTATAATATTTTATAATTTTTATAATTTTTTTAAATATCATGTAGCTAGTTGGACTTATGAGTCTGGACTAATAGGGAGGTTTTTATAATTTTTGTAAATATTTAAAAGGTATCAAAAGAATTTTACAAATGATTATGGTTGCTTCATTAATTGCTGGAGGATGTATTTGAAATTAAAAAAAGTTTTGAGTCTGAACTCTTGAATTCAAATAGCACTACCCTTTTGTTAATATATAAAGAGGGCTACTATTTCAACCCATTTAACATGTCTCTCGACCCAATCTGAAAAAAACTAAATTCTGGATTAAGCCTGGTAAAATTTGGTGTGCATTTATGGGAGTGAGATGGACAATGAAGCGTCATAATGAAACCAAGACAGTGTGCAAAATCAAGATCACATCAAATCGGTACCCCGACCCCTCTACTTATTTGCATTCAAATGCAAAATCCAATCACAATGGTTTGCATGTCCCAATCAGGTTTTTGCACACCGATGCTAGCTTTAGGCCTTTTGTAGTACCTATTGGGCACTCTCTCATTAGGGAGATAAATGAATTCACCGTGATCTTCATGTATATTTCCGTATATTTCAGAGAATAAACCCAAACCTAAGGTCCAAGAGTTACAATGAGATCATAGCTAAATATAGACAACAATTCTTCCCAACTAAGGGAAATTTCGTCCCGAACTTAAAGTAAATGATATCTCGTATTGCGAGACTATTAGGGTAATCTAACAGCCCTACTGAACTTGGTGGTAAATTCTTCTTCTCGACTCTCAGATGGAACTACCTCATCCAGCTTGCACTTCAATAGTGGCGGAACAACTGAAGACACCACTGCTCGTCTTTTCACGGGGAGGAAGATGTGAAGGAACAATAGACGACGTCGCATCCTTCCGGACATACTAGACCATACTTAGTCAATCCGAATGATCCCAGCAGCCCCGTATCAGCATGGGTCACACCCAGACGACTAGCGGTGAGTCGGTCCAGACTCTTAACCCACCGGTCAGCAGGTCGGGTTGTCATTCAATGAGGGCGCAAGTGCACGTGCTATGGTCTAGTGTGTCACCCCTAACCATAACATCGATGTCAACACTTCAGTTCACTTCAGTCCTTGATTTCTTCTCTTCATGTCAAGGATCAATTTACAGCCTAGATCAAGTCGGTAAAGTCGTAAGTATAGGATATGGCATGCCTCGTTTCCAGGCCTCCAACACCGACTGTTCCAGTCGTGCTTTCACTACTTCTGCTGAACCCATATCATAACACAACCATGGTATTTTTATAGTGCTTCTCTGATACCAACTATGGCGGCCCCGCGCCCTGAGGCCGCCGGCGTGTGTGCAGCTCCTCGCCCCGTGGGCCCTGCAACTCTACTGACATCGATGCCACATCAACATTCCTCGATATGCGTGCTAACTTGTCTAACCAGTTATTAAATCATTCAATTATTCAATTATTAATTTAGCCTTTTATGCGCCATTCCTCATTCCTATACTAATAGCTCGTGTTTTATAGAGTTACGTAACAATTTAAATCAGTGGAAGACTTAAAGGTTAACATTTATATTTTCTTTGTCGCCTTATATACAGTGTATTATTCCGAATTTTTCACAGTAGGATTGATGCTCTTCATGACATAAACTTGTCATCTTCTCCATCTCATTATTTTCATCACCCTAGATTTGGGCCCATTACAATCCACCTATTGAAAATTTTCTCCTAAACGCTTTGGCATTCAATATCATCTAGCTAATGTTGTTAATCACAGTATTGTGATTTGTGACTAAGGAGCAACTATGGTCCAAGAGAAGACTTTCTGCTTACTTTGTTCCAAGAGACAATCCTTTCAGATATCTTTTGATAGTCGTTTTCTGACTATACTCCACAAGAATATTCTTGTTGGATCAAGTCTCAAAATTAGCTTTGTTCAAACAGTCCCTTGGCAATCAGAGGGAAAATAAGTATATCAAAATTTTACCATGGTACAACAAGAATCATCTCGTCTGGGACGGCTGAAAAAATGCGGAATGAGTATTAATAAATGTGGCGGAGTAACTGATGCCCATCTAAATCATCAAGAAGATCATTCATTCTTCAAATAGTTCTACAAGCAGCAAAAAACACACTTTTGGCATTCCTCTTTAAGGGAAACTCCAAGTTTCAAATGAGCGGCAAAAGTGATACTCCCACTATTTTATTTTAATAATATAAATGTGAAAGACAAGCATAAGAAAAAAAATTTTTTTTAAAAAAATCAAAATAACATGAAGCGAAAATCAGTATCCTCGAATGTAAAAGAGACAGAATCAGACACATTTTCCAATGAAGTACAGTATGGCACCAAAAGAGAAATATAACCACCAGCTACAAATCATATCAGCACGTAATATTAAATTGATCCAGTTAGCATAACTAAGAAATTAAGTACAGTAGAGCTAGCAAAGAAGAAATGCAACCACCAAGTGCTGATAAAAATCAGCCCAAACATACCTAGCTCAGTTCAGAAGCATCAGCTTTAAGAGCAGCTACATCCTCATATGTTGAAGCAGAATGAAGAATGGGCGGGTTTGGGGAGGAGTAGGGGTGGCAAAAAAACAAGTATGGACGGGTACGGGACCGGTCACCCCTTTTAATAACGACTAAAAATAGTGTCCGGACCCGTACCCGTTTTTGAAACGGACACTTTTTTTTTTGTCCGGACCCGTATGTTTTTAAAATATACAAGTCCCGATTTTTGTTCTGACCCGTTTTTTAATAAAATAAAATAAATTTTTTCACTTAATTATTAACAAAAATACATAATTTTTATGTTGTCATGCATTCCATCACTACAAAAAAGAAATGTTATAAATTCAAAATTCAAGTCTTACAAGTTTCCATATAAAAATAACATCATCATTAGTAAAATTATAATTCAAACATTATGAAAGTTTCAAAACACTACTATAAATAAATAAATATTATTTAAATTAATCGCGAAACGGGTACCCGTTTTTTAAAAATTTTGTCCGGACCCGGACCCGTTTTTTAAAATGGACAAGAAAACATGTCCAGACCCGTATTAATTTTTAAAAAATTATGTAAACGGGTCCGGGCACATTTTGCCACCCCTAGGGAGGAGTAAATAAGGGTACGCTGTTTTTTGCACGTGGGAAGTCCACTCCAAAAGACTGGAAAGTATTGAGAATACAATCGAGTTAGCATTGCTCTCAAGTAAGGTAAAGGAGAAAACAATAATAAAATCAAGGGTTTCAGCTTATCATAAGAATGCACTAACCCTGCAATATAATGCCAGAGATTTTTATTTTTTTTTGGCGAACCTTATAAAGCTTAGTAGATTCTAACAGGATCAAAACGATTTCCTGGCAAATTTTAGTCTCATATTCTAAAAGTTAACAGAACTTTTCCATTATCATATCTCACATGAATAAACCTATGAGGGAATTGCACAATGTCTAATAGTTGAAATTAAATCAACAGGTGAATAAAAGCAGAAAAATTGTAAATAAGGATTCACATAGATCTACATTAGGCATCCTCATAATACCACGTTTAAGCGAATCACTAGATTGTTGCACAATGTAACCTTGCCTATACGCCCCCAAAAACTATAATTGTCATGATAAGAGGTCTATTTGACATCTAAAAGGCCTGTTCGTATCACCCGACTAGACTAACTAGTCCGTGATTAATCTTAGACAACGTGTTTGAGTGGGCGACATGTTTGTGCAATGGATTCACTAATCCGCATACATGCTGATTAAATAAACCCACCTATTCTCGTGTCGTTAGTAAGCCGAATGTTGGAGGATAACCGAAAGACTATATTACCCCCTGACTTTTATAAACATAATGAGTCAATCTTTTCGCCTGTCTCGACTTCACTGTTAATGAAGTCCTAGATCTCGCGATTTTCATGTTGTGCACACCATCCAAAACCTTCCTCCTCTCTAACTTGTTCTGCACCTCTGTGATTTCCTCATTGCGCACGCCATCAACTCGTTATGCACCTTCATCCTCTCCAACTCTTCTTCACCTCTCACGATTTCCTCATTAACATGGAGATCTCATGTTATTCTTCAAGGCAATCAATTAAGAAAATGTTTAACATTCCACCAGAACATCACATATTTGCTTAATTTGGGTTGAGAATTGTTCAAGTGATATACAGTAGGTAGCATGCTTCATATCCGCTTCTCGTTTTGGGTTAAAAGTTCGTGCTGGCTGTTTTTTTTGTGGACTTAATAGATTGAAAGGATTGTTCAAAAGGGTTTTTCTTTAAATGATGATCAATTAATCGATTATGTAATCAATTCATGAATTCATGGATTCAAACACAGGCGTGAGGATTTATAACGCACGAAATAGATTAGCAAAGACATGATCAAGAAAGAGATGAGGGTAAAAAAGTAACTTAACTCTACTCCAATTACTTATGAAGATGCTTTATACACCCAATCGAACAAAACGAGATTTCGGGATTAAACACGTAACCCAGGACTCGCAATCACCAATTTACCAATCCATAACCCAATGTCTAATCCAACACTTGATGCGAACATACCATAAGTACTTCTTAGCATGAGCTAACAATTAGGAATTATTAATTACTTGTTTTACTACATAAACAACAAATAAGAAAAGCATGTTCCGACAGCCGACTCTCTCATTCGCTTCTTCTCCACGCAATCACCGATTCTCACTCCGTCTCTGCTTCAGAGTTCTAATCTAAATGCTTTCACTCGGAGACTCGAATCGCCGATCGAATCCGCGAATGGTGTCTGGAACCGGCTAGGGTTTCATTTGTTGGTGTCGATCTGTTGGGTCAGATCGAGGGATTCGTTAGGAAATCGCGTTGTGAGAGAGATTTCAACGAATTGGAGATTCAATTGGCCTAAGTAAGATGTGCCAACGATAAATAACTCGTCATCATGGTCAACTCTTTCAATCTCCCTTTCAATCGATCGATCGATCTTCTGTTTTTCTTTCTTTGATTTGTAGTTTTGGTTGGATTGATCATGGATCTACCTTCAATTTGAATGTGATTTGAACCTAGTTTGATGAATAATGTTGGATCCATTGTTGTTGGTTGCGATTGTTTGTTTCTATTGTTGATTTGTTGATCTATGAGGCTGGATTTAAGATCTGTTGGTGTGGATCTGCTGTTTTTGTGGTGAAATTTGGTAATTTTGTTCCGGCAGCGACGCTTGTCTAGTTTTGATGTTTAAAGAACATCTTCCTATTAACATTGAAAACATAGCACAACCTGCTCTGAGAAAGATAAACGACGCCGGTGAGATTCCGGCGACTATTGCATGCTTCTGATCTTTTTGCACTGCGGTTTTGCATCGCGAGTTTTTTTTTTATGTCATGACCTCGGAGTAGCAGCTACAATGGTTCGGGAGGCATGGACGAAGGTCGTTCGAAAAGGGAAACAAAAGGTGGGAGAAAAGAATGGGTGGGACAATGAAGGGAATGAAATTCGGTGGTACTTCATGGGAGAGAAAAAACGATTCTCGGTGGATCTTGTGAAATCTGGGGCCATAAGAGTTACCGAATTTTCCTCTAAGCAATCTTACGTAGTTTTGGTTGATTCAAAGTCTGTACAATGGATGGTTGGGGTAATTAATGGGATAGTAAAAGGGGCAGAAGAGTTATCCTCACCTAAGTTCTGGCATGAAGGGCTTGTTACTTTTTCCTTGCAAATTCTACACAACAACATAGGGGCGGTCCTGAAGATCTTGAAGCTATCAGGCAGTAGGAGGCAAATGGTGTTAATTTTTTAAGGAGACAACAAACAAGTTTGGCGTAAATTTCTTGATGCTCTACAGGACAAGCATGAAGGGCCGAACTTCAAGGGTATTTCGTCTGGACCTCAAGCTTCTACCTCAGCAAATGATGGTTTGGTTTGTGAACCACATCGAGGTACGGCGGTTGTCGAGGGAGGTCACCCAATCCGTCCCCTCCAAAAAGGTAACAACGTCACGGCATGCTATTGGGAACCAGCACTTGTGATCTTTCGTTCGTCGCGATATGCTGCCTGGGAAAAGATTGAAGAACGACTAACTTTGGCCCTTAATCGTCCTACCAGTCTGAAATCTATAGGGGAAGATTGGGCCATATTGTTTTGCTCCTCGGAGGCGGAAAGGATGCGGATAATCCATCGGCTGGAATCAATCGGGGGAGACCTTGTGGCCTCGGCGACGCCGTGGAAAGCAGAGCTACATTGGGAGGATCGCAAGTGGGGAGGGGTAAATTATTGGATCTCTACTGCAGGACTCCCACTTAGCCTTTGGAACACAGAGGCGCTGGCGATGATTGGAGATAGATTCGGTGGGCTGTTGGAGGTTGACACGCAGACAAGGAGGCGACAAAACTTTGAGTCAGCGATAATCAAAGTCAAAGGGAGAATCAAAGGCTTTACCCCTCGGAGCTGACTATCACATGCCCGAATGGTACTGCGAAATTGTTCATATCTCGAACCCCTGAATCTGTTCATTTGAAGGCTCCCGAAGTGGTGAATCATTCGGATCAACATAATTTGGGAGTCGGGCGGATGGATAGGCTAGCCGAGCTAGCAGCTGATGCTCCTATACTGAGATGTCTACCGACTATGGTGGATCTCACAGCTAGGAAGGATTCGCAGCTCCCACCAGCGATGATAACGACCTCGCTAGTTGGGCTAATGGAGAACACGACCCCTGCGAGCCCAAATCTGCAGCCGGCGGAACCGTTGAGGCAACATCAGCCGCCTACAGGACTGGGACAGGCGCCGGTTACGCTAACGGAGAGCACGGTCCCTGTGAGGCCATATACGCTGCCGGTGGAGCCGAGGAGGCAACATCTGCCGACGCCGGGACTTAGACGGGGCCTATAGTCTCCGATGGCTATTCCGATTTTGCCCGCCAGCAGCACGGTGGTCGGAGATCAGGGATGGGTCGTGATGCCATGCGCTCACGATGGCGGTCAGGGAGTGCCGCAGCTGGGTGTACGGCCTAGTACCAGGCATGATGATGGGGACACGTGCCCTCTCAATGCTCCCATTCCAGTCATTCAAACGACCAGTCCATTAAAAAGCAAGGGGCATGCATTGATGGGAGAGGGGACAGGGGCATTTAATGCGGCTGACAAAGGGATTGAAGACCTTCACAATGTCGACATACAGCTGACGACGATGATGCGTGTAGGTTTGCCTATCCGAGATAACTGGCGAAGTGAAGACCTCTTAGAACATCCTTTACACACTAATTCAATGGGCCTAAATGCCACAAAAGCCCAGTTGGAGATGTCCAATATTGATGTGGGCCTATGGCATGTTTTTGATCGGGCGACAGTTCAAGAAGTCAGGCCTGGCACATGGATATTAATGTTTGAATCCCAATTGAACGTGATCAGTATGGGTTTGGAATCCCAAATTGATGAGGGAGGCTCGGTCATACAAGCACAGACGAGTGTGATGGGTATGGGTCACACGGGAGACTTTGCAGTAGGAAGGATCAGGTCGACTACAGGGGTTGAGCAGACACACCAACGGGGGGATGGATGCAGTTTGGTTAATGAAAGTGGAGGAGAGGCCGGTCTTGACGATTTTGGCATAAAAGCCAACAAGACTCTCCAAGGATTACAAGAGGAAGGACACACACAATTGGACGCGGAGTCCCAGTCTGATGACTCGGGTGAATCTAGGGAGATAGAGGTGGGGGTGGACATGGACGAAATTATTGCGGAAACCCTCGAGGAACGGATTTTGGAAGCCCAACTGGTGGATACGACGCCGACGGAACCACTTACGGGGAATTTGATTGAAAGGGAAGTGGAGGCAATCCAACTCCTTACCCAGTCAAGGGCCGCCGTGGGATTACCTCCCCTAGGATCCACAGATATTGAGGACGGGGGCTGTGAGGCGGCACCAATAGATTCATCCGAACTTGAGGTCCTATATAGGGGGGAAGGTCAAAGGAACATTGAGGAGGAGAGCTCTGGCGGGGCAGTGGCCCCAGCGGATTTTCTCTCTCAATGTGGCATTGAGATCATGAGGCAACCCAGGGTTGCCACCCCAGGGGAGTCGAGTATTGCGCGCTTAGAATGCACTAGCGTAACCCTGCGCTGGACCAACTAACAATGGCGCAGTATTCGCCGCAGTATGCGCTGGACCAACTAACATTGGCTGCTATATTTCTCTTAGCCACGATCGTCTAACTCTCTTCCTGTTCCGATCATCTCCAGACCCTCGCAGTGACTGTGACGATGCCAATGATGCGACTGGTACTCCGATGTGTGTGCTCTCAAAGCTCTCACCAGCCATAGCCCTCTCCTAAGCCTCATGTGTTGTGCTCAGAGTCTTCGTCACCCAATATAACCAATAAAATTCAGGAAATCGTGTATGACGTAGTACGCCTGGTCAGTGTTCCTTTCAGCCGCACCCCCAGCATACTTCATCACGCGTATATACTGATCCATGTACTGCAACTGACTCCCTGGTCCTCTGTCGAATGGTATGAAACTCTGTCATCTTCAGGTTACGGACTGTTCCCAATCGACACCTCCGTAGTGCGCCACCAGACATCGACCTCGCCGACCAGTGGAGCTGATGATACTCGGTTGCATTTGCGCTGATATGGCCAGTGCATCATGTATATTCACGTGGCTATCTATCTGCCGCCTCAAGGTTAGTACCCCCGTGAAACTTCTCCAGATAATGCCTCTGAAACTCGCGAGTCTGCATCGCCTCAGTTGTAGCCCTAACACCCGTATCAGTCGGCGTGCTCAGCATATCCTCACGTAGTGTCTCAGATGTAGGAAGTACGACTTCAACCTTAACATATGCCTCCTCGGCCACTGTAGGCCCTGCCTAAACTGGAGATGTTTCAGGTGGGTTGTGAACTTGTAAAAGCACACCCAGCCTGAATAACTAGAAATCTGCTGACGTAGACGACGACGGTGTAACCTGTGCCCTTAACAATCGAAGAATCCCCTACAATTGTTGGTCGTGTGATACAATTATGTCTGACAAATGATGCAGCTCCTCAGCACTCGCAAACCGCGAACCTGCAGCCTCACGATCATTCCTAGACCCGGTCCGAAACGTCGTCGCATTTTCCATAGCCACGAATCCTCGAATCAGTGTATAATTACCGATATCGTATATATATTAAAACACAACAAATATACTATATAAGATACATTTTTATTTTTCCCAACTCTCCTCACTTCCCATCGAAGACTTAAGTCAGGATCATAGGGTTCCACTCTAAGTTCAACCGTTCCTAACTTCCGCTGGTTTTATGTCTTAATTTATTGTGCTTTAAATCAAGAGTCGAGTCTTTAAAACTTTGTTCTGATACCAACTGTGACGTTGGTATCACATTGTCTTAATCTCAAAAACTAGTCTCTTATACCAACTGTGCTGGTATCATATTCCTTTAAGCCATATAGTTCTCTAAAGCTGGCTCTGATACCAACTGTGACAGTTGGTATCAGAGACGAAGTTTTAAAGACTCGACTCTTGATTTAAAGCACAATAAATTAAGACACAAAACCAGCGGAAGTTAGGAATGGTTCAACTTAGAGTGGAACCCTATGATCCTGACTTAAGTCTTCATTGGGAAGTGAGGAGAGTTGGGAAAAATAAAAATGTATCCTATATAGTATATTTGTTGTGTTTTAATATATATACGATATCGGTAATTATACACTGATTCGAGGATTCGTGGCTATGGAAAATGCGACGACGTTTCGGACCGGGTCTAGGAATAATCGTGAGGCTGCAGGTTCGCGGTTTGCGAGTGCTGAGGAGCTGCATCCTTTGTCAGACAGAATTGTATCACACGACCAACAACTCTGCAGGAGATTCTTCGATTGTTAAGGGCACAGGTTACACCGTCGTCGTCTACGTCAGCAGCTTTAGTTATTCAGGCTGGGTGTGCTTTTACAGTTCACAACCCACCTGAAACATCTCCAGTTTAGGCATAGCCTACAGTGGGCGAGGAGGCGTACTACGTCATACACGATTTCCTGAATTTTATTGGTTATATTGGGTGACGACGACTCTGAGCACAACACATGAGTCTTAGGAGAGGGCACACTCATCGGAGTACCAGTCGCATCATTGGCATCGTCACAATCAGTGCGAGGGTCTGGAGATGATCGGAACAGGAAGAGAGTTAGACGATCGTGGCTAAGAGCACTATAGCAGCCAATATTAGTTCGTCCAACGCATACTGCGGCGAATACTGCGCCATTGTTAGTTGGTCCAGCGCAGGGTTACGCTAGTGCATTACAACAACCAGCACCGTCAAATCCTCAGCATAAGTACCATCAGAGGGCTGATGGCAGAGACAGTGGTCAGAGTTCTGGTTAAGTGCACAAACAGGGACAGAGGTCTAGTCATGCACATGGACAAGGACATGGACAACATGTTCCATTTGGATCGGGATTTCAACGTACCTGTTTGGGAATGTGGACACCCAGGTCACTTCACCACTAGGTGTTCACAGCAGCGGCCAGGCACAACAGAGCTAGGAGCGGATTCGTGCTATTGCCACGTCAGGTCCGACTACTACCCATCGTAACCTGATAGAGGGTATGAGTTGGGTTGAGACCCACTCGATCAGAGAGACTAATAGACAGTCAGAGAAATTGATTTACATTCTCGCGGACATACTGCAGATATGAGTTTGTTAGTGACGGTGGATCATGAGACTAATATGTTCATTTGTAGTCCAATATATGTTGCGAGGATGTTGCCCTGACATATATTGATGAGAGGAGGCGGATGGTGTGTTTTTTGCTTGGAGATCTCGGAGGAGCCCAGCTTGTCGCGGAGGAGCCCAGCCCTACAGAGTAAGATGGGGGTATGGCCTTGGGCGGGTATGCCCTTGGGCAGGTATGGCCTTGGGCGGGTATGGCCTTGGGTCTTCATTCATGACACCCTATCTTCCTTTGAGAATTGCATCAATTTCGAGGACGAAATTCTAATTCATTGGGAAGACTGTAACGACCCGAAAATTTGACTTGTGCCACGTGCCAAGTCAGGGTCGTATGTGGGATCCACTCGTCGGAATACGTATGTCCGAATATCCAATTTGAGATTATAATGCTAATTGTTGAGCTGTTTTATGAGTTGGTATAGGCGAGGAATTTGGTGAGCCGAAACACGAACGGAGACGCGCCTCGAGTTGCGTGCCGACGTGGGACAGAGATAGCGGCTTAATGTGGCTATAGTGGCTATAGTGGTTTTAATGTGGTCACATTAAAACAATATACATTGGATACGTCTCGTGATGTGTGTGGCGTGAGTGTCGAGATTGCGAAATGAGGCGGGTTGGTGCCTCGAGATGCGTGCTGCCTAAATTTTTAAGGAAAACATTGAATAAATATGTTTTTGATGTGCCTCGAGTTCTGCTCCGCACGAATCTCAAGGACACATTTGGATAATAGCAAAAGAGAGAAAGTGATCGGGTAGGAGAGAAAAAAAAGAGGGAAAAGAGAGAGAGAGAGAGAGAGAGAGAGAGAGAGAGAGAGAAGGCGGAGAGAGATGGAGATCGGCGTCCCAGCAGCGGCTCGCGGAGGCTGGTCGGACGACGACGCTACTCGTCGGTGGGAGACGATCGGCAGCGGGTGGCGGGATAGCTAGTAGCGCGGCGGGGCTACGCGGAGGTCACGGACCAAACGCAACGCGACGATGGCGGCGGCGGCGGGACGAAGAGCTCGCGGATAGCGGCTCCGACGAGATCGGAGCCGGCCAGGCGAGCGATCGCGGCGCGGCAGCCGAACCGTGAGCGCGAACCGGTAGCGTGGCGATGACGGCGCGACGCGGAGAGGCGACGACGACAAGGCTGCGAGGAGCGAGAGCGCGGGACCACGGCTCGCGGGCTCGGACTGCGGCGGCTCGGCTGCGCGAGAGAGACGACGATGAGCGACAGAGCGGCCGCATGCAGCGGCGCGTCGGCGCGCGACGGCTCGCGCTGGCGGCATCGACAATGGCGCGGTGAACGGCGCGAGCAATCAGCTGCGCGGTGGCTCGTTGTCGGACCGATCGATCCTCGACGAGGGGTGCGATTCGACGAGATTCGACGACGTGCGACTACGAATGGATTTTAAAGGCCATGGTGAGGTTATGTTAAGTAATTTAGTTGTGATTTGAATGATTTAAGTAACATATCCCTAAATAGTATAAATGGACACCAGGGACTTAGGAGTCGGGTGGCGGGTGCGCATATCGAGGTGTGAGCGGGACGATTTGAGGACAATTTGGTTTGTTCGCGGAAAATGTAAGTAAACCAGCTAGGAAATTGTACAGACATTTCATTTTACTCTATTGGATATTGTTGTTCATTGCTTTGATATCTATCCTTGAAAGTGCTATTGTGTGGAGTTGTCCATTGGCAAGTGAGTCATGATATTGTTTATCTGTGATATGAGCTCTTATCTCATAGTCGCAAGGGTTAGGGCTGGGAGGCAGGTGTCTCGTCCTAAACCCGAGTCTGCTGGGCTTTGGCCGCGACTCAACGACCTTTTGGTCGGGACTCCTTGTTATTTGTTTTTGTTTGTATTCCGGACCCTCATTTATTGATTGACTTGTTGATTGAATTGTTTACAGTTTGTATATTCATGCGTTCTCTGTTCCTTTCTTTCTACTTGCATGAATTCGATTTAACTTTGGTTATTTCGAAATGCTGTATATATATCCTACTGGATTTTACTTACATGGGCTCGTCAATCTCGTGTTTGACTGAGTGCAGAGTCGCAAACGAGTAGCAAAGGGAAAGCTCCATAGCTAGGTAAATCCATGATATTATTATCTATACTTGTTTTAACAACACTGGGATTATGGGCATGTAAATTGTGTATTTACTCTCATCTGATGATATATTTATGTTGGGTTCCACAATTAGGTTGCCTAACTCTTTTGTATTACTGTTGAGTTATTTAATTAATTGCTTCCGCTAAATTGTAAAAACTTGAAAAATACTAATAACTCAACTTAAAGTTATGAAATTACTTATAATGATGGATTGGAAGGCTGACTAGGCCTGCGTTGACCTTGCGAGACGGCTCGGGGTCCACGTGTGGGCTTAGGCGGCGGGGGCCCGGTTGTGGGAAGCTGGGGCACATGCGACGGTTACTTCTGCGAAATGGATAAAGCACCGGGCCCCGATGGATTCACCTTCGCATTTATCAGACGATCTTGGGGAGTTATCAAAGGTGACATTATGAAATTCTTTGAAGATTTTCATAGTAACGGAGTGATTAGTCGAAACATGAATGAGACATTCATATGCTTGATTCCCAAAGGCTCCCAAGTTGGGAGGATCGAGGATTTTCGGCCTATCAGCCTGGTTACATCTATGTACAAACTGTTGGCAAAGGTCCTCGCTCATCGTCTAAGGGCAGTTCTCAAACATACAATTGCGATGGAACAAACTGCATTTGTCCCTGATAGACAGATGCTGGATTCGGTTCTTATAGCCAGCGAAGTGGTTGAATATGCCAGGAAAAGGGGGCTACAAGGCTTTGTTCGAAAACTGGATTTTGCCAAAGCTTATGATCGAGTGGACTGGACCTTCTTGGATTATGTGCTTCAAAGGAAAGGCTTTGGTGAGCGATGGCGATTGTGGATGAAAGGATGTGTCTCATCGGCTCACTATTCGGTTCTCATTAATGGGCGACCTGAAGGCAGCTTTAAAGGACAAAGGGGTTTGAGACAAGGGGACCCATAATCTCCCTTCCTCTTCACCTTGGTGGCCGATGTCATGGGAAGAATTATGGACATTGCAAAGAACAATGAAATGGTAGAGGGCTTTAAGGTAGGCAGAGAAGGGGTTCACGTCACACACCTGCAGTATGCCGATGATTCGCTGTTATTCGTCAAAAACTCGGAGGAGGCGGTTCACAAGGTGATGCAACTCGTTCAGGCCTTCTGCAAGATCTCGGGTCTAAAACTAAATTTGTCCAAATGCAGCTTGTTGGGGATCAACGTGTCGGACGATATCGTACTACAGGTGGCTAAGGGTGTCAATTGTCAGGTCGGGACTTGGCCCATGAAATACCTTGGTATGCCATTAGGGGGTTCCCCACTTGAGGCTGATTTTTGGGAACCGGTTCTCCAGAAAATCGCGCGCAGGCTGGATGGGTGGAAGCGAGGCTTATTATCCAAAGGAGGTAGAGTCATATTAATCGCTTCAATTCTCGACTCCATTCTGACATATTTCATGTCACTCTTTCGACTCTCGGTAGGTATTGCCAAGAGGGCCGAAAAGATGATGCGGGATTTCCTATGGAAACGATGGGATGGCCAATCTTCGTGGCCGCTCGTGGCTTGGAACCAAGTAAAGCTCCCAAAACGTCTTGGGGGTCTTGGAATTGGAAACCTCTTAATGCGCAATACGACCCTTGCTTGTAAATGGTTATGGCGTTTCCAGCAAGAGCCGGAGGCTCTTTGGGCGAATGTCATAGGAATTATCTATGGTAAGGAAGCTAATGGCTGGGATACGTCATTAAGATTTAGGCCCTCATTCAGATCTCCATGGCGCTTTATTGCTAGATGCAGGCATGATTTCATCAAAGGTGTGGAGTTCACGCTAGGGAATGGTATGAAACTGCGATTTTGGCAGGATGCATGGAACGGGACGCGATATTTTGCTGAGGACTTTCCGAGTTTATTTTCTCTCTCGCGAAATCCCGAAGCAAGTGTGGCGGAGGTGGCCTCTTTCGTCGGGGGGAGCGAGTGGGATCACTCTTGGCATTACGATTTTCTGCGGAGGTTAGGAGAAACGGAAGCTATAGAATTTGCGGCACTCACGCATCGTCTCCAGGAAGTTTCCCTCACATAGAGGATAAGCGTGGTTGGGGGTGGGACCCTTCCCAGCTCTTCTTTGTTAAATTTTTTTTCTATGGCATTTGTCTTGAAAATTCGTTGGCATCTTTTCCGGTTTATAATCTAATATGGAAATCTGTTACTTCTATGAAGGTTAGGGTTTTTGCTTGGATGGTGTGGCTAGGAAAGATTAATCCGACAGATGTGCTCCAAAGAAGACTCCCTCATATCACCCTCTTCTTTGTCAAATCTTTGTTTGTGTTTTTCTCATATGGAATCCATTGATCACCTTTTTTTGGCATGTTCATTTTCGTGTAGGTTATGGGAGGAGTTGTCGAGGGAGATAGGCATCGAGTGGCAAAACCCCCAATCTTTAAGAACATGGATGGAACAAGCGGCGACTATTTCATGCCGCAATAAAAGGAATTTGTTGTTTAAAGCCGGACTTTTGGCACTCCTTTGGGCACTATGGGGGGAGAGAAACCAACTAATTTTTAAAGAGATTGACAACACTTGGCAAGAGATATGGGAATCAACAAAGAGGAATGTAGGCTTGGCCTTGCATGGACATAAGGAATTCGCAGGATGGTCATGGCAACAGTTGCAAGGAAACTGGTCTGTATTTTGTTGACGATTTGCTGGATTGGTTTTTGCGGGCTTATGTTTGTTTTGTGGAGGCAAAAAGGTCGGGGGGCCAACTGGGCATTGCCTTGTTTGAAGTACCAACAAGGTAGTGCGCCCGACCTTTTATCCATTACGGTCGCTGCCCTCTCTATGTACACACTCGTGGTGCCTGGTGAACGTGTTTCCTGGCCAGTCATGAACCTCGGTCCTGTGTGAGATTTGGAACTCTGATGTGGTCTAAGTGGGTGGTGTATGATTTTGATGGCGTGACGATTTGGAGGACCAAAAGGCAATGGAGAGCGGTTTTATGTCAAAAGTTACATGATGCTTTGGAAGAAGTCTTTATGCAATTGGGTTTTTATTTGTTTTGATGATTGGGTCAGTATGCATGTAGTATGGATGACTTGTGTGTGAACAAAGATGGTGGAGTGCAGTTGCATCTCAGGTTATATGGGTAAACAATTGGTGGTCTCAAGGTCTGGGATGAGTTACTTGATGAATTTGGAGTCATATGGCGGAGACCCCAATCGTTGGTGTCATGGCTAAATCTGGCGAGGAGCATACTATTCAGAGTTAGAGTCATTACGGTACTCTTGTCCATTTGGACTGAACGAAACTCCCGACTTTTCAATGACAAAGAAAGCCGATGGGAAGCAGTGTGGGAATCATCGAAGAGGTGTGCGACCTCTATTGTTCTCGGGCACAACGAGGTAAAGGAATGGTCGTGGTCTCAATTAAATGGCTCTTGGGCCCTTCTTTTGTGAGTAGTGGATCGATAGGTTGGGGGGCCAACTGGGTGTTGCTATGTTCGTAGCGCCCATGAGTAAACTACAGAGACGGGTGGCCGAGCTGTTTTATGTTCTCACCTACTGGCGTCGATTTGTGTTTGATGTTTGATGGATATGGTGTATTGATCATAGTTGTTTGTTTTGGTGTTCTATTTATGCTTGGCTGTGTCAACTGTGGGTGATTTTGAGTGGGGAGTATAGTGGACCCTGCACGGGAAGGCTCTTTTTTGAGTTATGTTGACTGTTGGTATGTTTGTTTGGTTTGGAGGCTCCCACTTGCAATGCTTTCACTGCTGCGTTTGTGGTATACGTATTTGGGGTTCTTACATTTTCTGGGGGGGGGGCTTGTTGATCGCGGCTTGCTTCTTTGGACCTTTTGGAATTCTGCAATTCTGGCACGGATGCGCACATGGGGTTTCTTCTAACTGATGTAGTTAGAGAGCGAGGATACTAGGCCAATCTCCCTTTTGTTCTTATAAATTTTGTTTACCTTACTTTTGTACAGAACTTTATATAGATATAAATACATATATGGAGTATTGCCTCCTTTTCTATCAAAAACAATTAGGAATTATTAACACAAAAAAAATAAAAAAGGCCATGCAGCTAGACGCAAGTGAACAATCCATCATCTAGTCTTAGCCATATATGATCCGTTTCACAAGAACAAATTATTTCACGTTAATAGGAAGTACTCGCTCTTGACATTTCTAAAGCAAGCAATGGTCTTGGCCCTAACTTTTTCTCAAGAATTTTTTTTTTCTTTCACAATTAAACTCATGTTGAGTTGGCAGTAAAGAAACATTACTTATATATAATGAGCATATTAGAATGCTTAAGTGGATGTGTGGTAAAGCTAGTAAAGATAAAATAAGAAATATGAAAATTTAAAGAACGTAGGGGTAGCAGTGGCACCAATTGAAGCAAAAAGTAGGAAGGATGGTTGCAGTGGTTTAGACTTATCCAAAGACGGCTTAAAAATGCCCCAGTTAGATGATTCAACACAATAGAAACTGAAGAAATTCGATGATAATATGATATAGAGGTAGATCTAAAATAATTTATGATGCATTGATTAAGGACTTAAAAGTATTTTGAATGCACACCATCTAGTGCGTTAAATCAAGCGGAGTGGAAGAGTTTGATCCATGTAGCCGACTTCGAATTGTTTGGAATTTTTCTCAAAAAAAAAAAAAAAGTTTGGGATTGAAGCTTGGTTGTCATAATAACTCATGCTTACTCAACAGACCATTGTAACTTTTTTATAATAATATAGCAGAACACATTCTGATTATTGATACTTTGAGAACATTCTCTACAATGAACTGCAACAAAAAATTGTAAACTTTTGCTTCCAGTTCCTGTCATGTGGTTCAAAATTATTTCCATGAGACCGAACTACACTATTAGATGTTCAACATGATAAAAGAACAATTATAGGTCATATCTCGATGAAAGTCCACTGAATTAGAAAGGTAACAAATTAATTGGATGAACTAGAAAAGGAATAAGAAAATATATTTAATATTTGATGCAGTTCAAGTACCATGGAACAAAAACGTCTCTGCAAGGCCACACCAAACTTACGAATTAATAGCAAAAACAGAATAATAATTAATATTCACATCTTGCTACTTATTGTACTTTCAACTTCCCTTATTTGTGTTCAAGCATGACTGGTAGTAGAATTCACCAAAGTACACATGTATTTAGTTTTAATGAGGAAATTAGGGGTGAACATTTTTTTATTCAAGGGAGTAGGCAATAACGCCTTGTGGGAAGGCGCCATCTACGTGGCATGTGACGTGGCCAAATTTTTTTTTTTTTTTTTTTTTTTTTTTTTGTGGAGACAACGATAGGCGCCTTCGCGAGAAGCGCGCCATCGATGTACATGTCCACGTCGACATGTCCACGTGGACCGACGTGGACATGTACACTGATAGCGCCTTCTGCGAAGGCGCTATCAGTGTCCACGTGGACAACAGATGGTTTTCCCGGTCCACGTGGATCGGATAGCGCCTTCGTAGAAGGCGCTATCAATGTACATGTCCACGTCGACATGTCCACGTGGATCGACGTGGACATGTACACCGATAGCGCGCTTCGTCCACGTGGACAAAGAAGGGTTTTCCGGTCCACGTGGATCCACGTGGGCCGGAAAACCCGTGACAAAGGGGCGCATATAGCGCCTTCTCAAAAGGCACTATCTCGCACCCCATCGTCGTCTTCCGAAAAGACGCGAGAGAATCTCTGCGTCGATCTCGCTTTCCCGTGTGAGGGTAGGGGTAGGGGTAGGGGGGTGGTAGGTCACGGGTTTCTTGTGGCGAGTGGGGTGGGGCGGCTATTTAAGGAGGGGAGGGTGGGAGCGATCCGTGGAGAGAGACAGGGAGGAGGGAAGAAGGAGGCGACTATATTGCGATTTTTGATCGGCGGCGGTGCATTCGCGCGGCGCGGAGACGGAGGAGAGGAGGTGCGGCGGGGTCACCGGAGCAAGGAGCGGCGGCTCTCGGCGAGCGATGCGGCGCGGTACGTGGAGGCATTTGCGTGGCGATGGTACGTGGAGGAAGAACAGCGGCCCGCCAGAGGCGGGAGGAGGGATCTCCGGCGGCGGCAGAGAGGAGGAGGAGCGGAGAGCGAGCGGCCATATACACGAGAGAATCCGCGAGTGGAGTGGAAGGAGGAGGTAATTAACTTTGTTTAAGTTAGTTAAGTGTAGTTTACTTAGTTTGTTTTAGTTAGTTAAGTTTAGTTTAGTTAGTTTGTTGAAGTGAGTTTAGTTAAATAAGTTTAGTTAATTAAGTTTAGTTAATTTAGTTTGTTTAAGTTAGTTTAGTTAATTTACCGAAGGATGAGGTATGTTTAGTTAATTAAGTTTGTTTAAGTTAGTTTAGTTAGTTTAGGTTAGAAGTTTAGTTTAGGTATTGGTGGTTAGTTTAGTTAGTTAAGTTTGTTTAGTTTAGTTTAGTTTATTATATGTGTTTATGTTTGTTAAGGTTAGTTAGTTTGGTTTGGTTAATTTAGTTTAGTTAGTTTGTTTAGTTTGTTAAGTCAATTAAGTTGCGTTATTTTTGGTCTTAAGGTTAGTTAGTTTAGTTAGTTTGATTAGTTAGTTTGTTTAAGTTAGTTTAAGTTAGTTTAAGTTTATGTATTAGTTTGGTTAGTTTAGTTTAGGTAGTTGAGGTATTTAGGTTAATTTTGGTAAGTTAGTTTAGTTAATGTAGTTTGTTTAGTTATCACAATGTTGCAAGATATGTTTGCCAAATTTGTTTAGGTTAGTATATTTTAGGTTGTTTACATTGTTAATATATAGTGACATAGGTGTTGTTAATTCACAAATCAATATTGAATCGCAATTACACCTAACTGCATGCGTGCTAATAAGAAGCTAGAATTACTATATGACTGAAAGTAATAGAGAGTCGCCAGTTTAACACGGCCAATCATGTGCATCCCTGATTCAACGCATGATTCCTCCATGATGCACCTACCTCCAATACACAAAACTCCACAAACATATATGTTATATTTTATGTTAAGGAAAGCCCCTAAATTTTTGAATCCATATATATAGTAGACTAAGCTCATTTAGACTTTAAATTCGTTGCGATCCACTTAAGTTTCATGAACACATCCACACTTTTGTGTTTTTGTTTTTTTGGATATGTTTATGTTTTATTAGGTTATTTTAGGTTACGATTGGTTCACACACTTTGGGTAATTTATTTTAGATCAGGTTACGTTAGTTAATTAACTTACTTGAGGTTAGTTTTCAATTATTATTTGGGTACATGTTTGCTACGGTTACTTGGGTTAGTTAATTGTGATTAGTGTAATTAAGGTCTGTTGTTGGGCAATTTTAGCTTGAGTGCTTGCTCCTTAATTAGGTTTGTAGAATTTTTTTGGTTAATGCTGTTAACTGAGCATATATATATATAAAGAAAATTGTCTTATTTTCTATCTACGTTTTCAAAACATTATTGAGGACATATAGTCAAACTCTATCCTAAATATACCATCTTTGTTATGTTCATGCGGGTAATTGGTTATTTTATGTTAGATTAGGCTAACTTAATTAGTTAAGTTATTTGAGGTTAGTTTTCATTTATTACTTGGGTTGGTTAACTGTGATTAGTGATTAGTTTACTGAACTTCTGTTGTTTGGCAATTTGAGGTAACTACTGTTAGTAGGTTAGGTTTGTTAGTTGACTTAGGTTAGGTCAGGTTATGACTCGTTATTTGGGTAAAGGTTTACCTTTATATGCTATGTTTAGTTTTGTTATAGCCGATTTATTATACTCTTTGTGTTCTAAACTAACGAAAATACAATGTTATTGCAGGAATATTTCGTTGAAGAGGAAAAGCGGAGGAAACAAGTAAGTTCATTAATTTAGTATTTTCATAATAATTTATTTTGGTTAGGTTATGGTTTGCATGATATATAGGGACATAGGTATTTTGTTTATGAAGAACGGTTGATATGTTTATTTATTGAACGTTATTACACATAAAATGTAAGTGCGAAAGAATGAGTATGCTCTGTAGTTGCGCTATTATTGCGATCTTCTACATCAGAAAGTTCGATTGCGCTTTATCACCACATGATTGTCAACTAATTCCCTTAACAAATTTGTGCAATTGTCTGTAACATCTTTACATCCAATTTCAAAACATTATGTTGGGCATGTCACAAAGAAACATCCCTATTCTATTCTATGCGTACGGCTCCATTGTTAATGGGGTCAATGGCATCGCGTACAGCTCACCCCCATCAGTAGTGTTGTGGGTGAAGTTTGGGTCTAGTGCCCGTGAAATGATTGATGACGTTTGTAACGCGTTTCCTATCTCATCGACGGATACTATAGTTCATATGACTTATCGCCACATGATGCCTCTCCCCGGAGGCTCACATTATTACGTTCCTGTGTTGTTGAATGATGCGACACACTTCGACTTGATGTGGGAGACGGTGGACAAATTACCAAAGACCGCATGACGGTTGATATATATTTAACATTTGAGTCGGTCGACTCAATTCAAAATCGTACGATTCATTCGCAAGTTCTTGACGAACGTAGCGGCACGCCAGACGCAGACTTACTAGACATGGACAGACTACACATGCAATCCCCACCGGATGAGGTCGCGCAAGAGGGGTTCGTTGCTCCATTACATGAAGATAATAATGCCTATACCGACGATGACGATAACGACGAAGAAAATAACGAAACCCGATGAGGAAACGCATCACAACGAAGAAGTTCCATCGGTTGCGGTTTGGGATGACGTTAACGTTTGCACGATGATCCAAGATATGATCCTCGGGTGCGGAGAATGTCGAAGATGATGAGCAATTTGCTATCGATGAAGAGATTATGTTGGAGGAAGCTAGTGACGATGAAGTTCACCAACCAATACGGGATATAACGAAATCGATTGGGAGGTGGTTAATTCAACGACGACCCAACATTCCTAAGCCAACTTGGGGGACATCCCTAACTTCGATTTGGAGATAGGGATGTGTTTTGACAATAAAAACGATTTACAACATGCCGTTAAAGTGTGACATGTTAATAGACATTGTCAATACCATGTGATGGAATCGACTACAACTTCGTGGGCGATTAAGTGCAAGATTTCCACAACACGGGTGTATGTGGCGTCTTCGCGCATGTTTCGAAAGAAAACACTATTATGGGAGATAACACGATTAGACGTGCCGCACACGTGTATTAATCCCAACGTAGAACGCGGTCATGCCCAACTTGACGCCAACATGATGGCGCGAGAGATCCAAAGCGTCGTCGAGACCGATCAAGGTGTCACGATCAAAACATTAATAGAAATAATAAAGAAAAATACGGACACGAAGTCGGCTACAAGCTAATGTGGGATGCAAAGAGGAAAGCAATTGCATGGGCTTTTGGAGATTGGGATGAGTCGTACGCTCAATTACCAAGATGGTTGGCGGCGGTGAGGAGTAAGAGTCGGGGACAAGAATCCAGTGGTCACACGAGACAATGGCATGATGATGAAATAAGTACCGCGTCTCCACAATTTCGTCGTGTGTTTTTCGCATTTGAAGCTTCAATACATGCTTTCAAGTTTTGCAGGCCTCTGCTTCAGATTGACGCGACATTCCTATATGGCAGATACAGTGGGAAGCTCATGATTGCGTTATCTGTTGATGGAAATGGTCACATATTACCGATTGCATTTGCTTGTTACGAAAACCGAATCAACTGATTCGTGGGGGTGGTTTTTGCGCATGCTGCGCAAACACGTGACAGATAGAGAAGGGATATGCGTTATTTCTGATCGTCACCCTGGCATTTTGGAGGCGGTGAACATCCCAATCAACGGCTTTTGTCCCCCGAAAGGGTACCACCGTTATTGCTTGCGACACTTGCTTAGTAATTTCGGCACACACTTAAAAATGTTGTCCCCCCTGAAAGTACTCCTTGGTCGAGCAGCTGTTCAACATCAAGAACGAAAATTTATTGCGTGCATGGAGCGTTTCACATACTTATCTTCACGAACGCCACAATGCCTGCAATATGTCAATGCCATCCCCAAAGAACTTTGGACCCAATCGCACGACGGAGGCATGCGGTACGGATGGATGAATTCTAATGGTGTTGGTAAGTACAAAATACAATTTATTTTTTGCACTCTAATACAGTAAATATTCAACGAACCAATATTACTTACTAGAGTTTCATCGGAAATTGCAGAGTGTTTTAACGGGGTCTTGAAGGGTGCTCGATTCTTGCCAATTACGGCGTTAACTCAGATGATATACTATAGATTGGTGACGTACCACGATCAACGCAGCCAGGAAATCAATGCGGCAATCTCAAACGGACAAGTGTACACGGAATATGTCATGGAGAAACTCACGAAATATGAGAAATCCGCAAGGAGGCATCACGTCACGTTGATCAATCGAGACATTGGTGAGTTCCAAGTGCGGTGGAAAGACATGGAGATCGCATGCATAAAGGCAACAACACACAAGTCGTCATCTTAAAGGACCGGGTGTGCGGTTGTAATAAATGGCGATCGTTTGGTTTCCCTTGCTCACACGTGTTAGCATCATGTGCGTTGATTCGAGTGAGCTACGCGCGATTCATCGAGCCATACTATAGGTTAGATGTGTACGCACGGTGCTACTTTGTACAAATTCAAGGCCATCCCGGATGAGAAGTATTGGCCGACTTTTGGGACGAAAATCATACCCGACCCCAGAGCGCAAACGTGGCCGAGGAGACCTAAGGGATCGCGTAGACATACCGAGATGGATCTTCCTAATGTCCAAAGACCTTTGCGATGTGGGATTTGTCATCAAGAAGGACATAGAAGAACAACATGTCCAAATAAAGACCGTGAGCAGTACCAACTAGGAAGAACCGGTGTGGTATATGTCGTTTAGAGAGACATAACAAAAAAAATTGTCCAAGGAGACCTCAACCATCCAATGACAACCTATAGTCGATTTTGTATATTGTGTGAAGTAACTTAAGTTCGTACGTATGTTGCTTATGAGCATTTTCGTCGTGTGTTTTTGTGTGAACATTTATTAATTACTTATCGTTTGGTTGCGTACAACACTCATTTTATTTTTCTAACATTATTTGTAGTTGTACAAAGATGGATCCAGGACCTTCGATCCATCACTATTGCAACTCCAATCTACACACGAGATCAACGCGAACATGGAGGGGCGAGGTAACCTTTTTTACATCAATACGTCAAATTTACATCAATAATGTATCAAAAACATACATTAATACACTATCAATTACAAGGTGTACGAAACAATGCGTGTACGTCGAAGACGTGGGGTCGTTGATCGAACGATGCAGTATCATTCTAGGATGATCCCATATCTTCGTTCCAGTGGGTTCTATGGGATATCTCGGGTAGCATTTTTCAGCCTTGATTGGGCTTTGATTACTACGTTTGTAGAGAGATGGCGCCCTGAGACGCATACATTTCACATGCATTGTGGGGAGTGCACCATTACACTCCAAGACGTGCAGGTACTGCTTGGATTACCTACCGAAGGTATGCCTGTGACGGGAACGACGGACGCAGACTATGCTGGATGTCGTGAGAGGCTACTTGGACGAACTCCTGGTGGAGATGACGTCGTTGGATGTAAACTTAAGGTCGATTGGCTTGAGCGTAACGTACCATCAATAGATGATGATAGCGATGAGGAGTCGGTCCAACGGTACGTTCGATCGTACATACTACAACTCATCGGTGGTTGTCTTTTCGCCGACAAGTCTAATCGATTCGTCCATTTGATGTTCCTACCATTGCTGGAGGATTTCCAAGTAGCTGGACAATATAGTTGGGGGAGTGCATGTTTGGCTTATTTGTACAGGGAGTTGTGTCGCGGATCTCGCGCAGGGGCACATGAGGTTGTTGGCGCGTCAATTCTTGTACAACTGTGGGCATGGGACAGATTTCCATTCATAGCACCGCGACGCCTGCGTGTTTCTAGAGCTCAACCGCGAACGGTCGATGGCCAAAATATGCTTATGGATGTTCCACTGGGACACAGGTATTAAAGTCGTTTTGGCATTAATTTGATAAAAAATATTGTCCAATTTCATTTATCTTAACTTATTGTTTTCTACGCAGATGGCTCGATGCATTTTCGGTTTCACAAAGTGCGACACACTTCGTATCGTCTTACCGTGATGCACTCGACTCGCAAAGGCATGAGGATGATGTGGCATGGCAACCATATACTGAACTCATGGGGTCTCTTCCCGATTTCTGTACAAATGGTCACGGGAGTTGGCTATCGACGTGTCCCCTTATTTGTTTCCACATTGTGGAGTGGCATCGACCAGACATGGTTATGAGACAATTCGGCATGGTACAAGTGGTGCCACCTAATTGTGCTTACGACGCCCAACTGCACCGCCTTGAATTGCGTGGACATCATCATGAAAATTGGGTGACTTTTCACGCAAGATACATACACATGTGGGAGCATCGTGGGGACACCATTGCCACAGCGGCAGTTAATGAAGGCCACGATCACGAAGAATATATGACGTGGTATCGCTCGGTCACTAGGAGATTCATTGGACACGACGGGGCATTACGTGACTACTCGGTAATCTCCTAACTATTTATTTTCCTTGAACATCCAATATCTTATATTGCGTGCTTTGACCTCTTATATTTTGTATATCAGCGTAACTTGGTGCATCGACTGAGGCGAGTGTTTATCGTGGATGGGTATGAGCAAGGTCTTGCGGCGATTGATGAAGGGATTAAAATTTTAGATGAAGATGAAAGGCAACGGTCTAATCTTTCGCATGACGAAAATGACGACGAACAAGGCATAAATGAGGATATTGAACAGGAAGATGAAGAAGACGATCAGGGTGAACCAAACATAGAGGTGAGAAGAAGACGGACACGACCGGAGACTGTGCGGGAACGAACCAGACGTCCTCGTCCACCACGTCCATCTAACCGAGGCGAGATTGGTGCGAGAGAGTAGCGACGTTCTCCTCCAAGCACGTACATCTCGTTCGAGAGTGAGTAGAACAAAGCGTTGGCGAGAGTAGCCAACGATCATCCCCACCAACTCATTATTCTTATGGGTACATTCCTGCATCGTCCACACCCCAAGCAGAACCACAAATGTTTGTACCCAGGCCGCCGAGCGTGAATCTTCCTCCTTACTATTTTGATCCATACGCACCGGGGCCGTCGTCTTCATATGTGGACCATGGAATGCCTCATCCTCAAATGTATCCGTCACTGCCTCAGTACATGCCTAGTCCATATACTCCTACTCCTCATACTTACAATATGCCATATGGTGGAGATCCCTCATTTGTGAACTTGTTGACCATGCCGCAGCCTCATGTTCCTTTCCCCCACCCCATACGGGAAGCCAATATTTTGGGATGGTTCCACCTCCTATTTTTTGGAGCATGAGTAGCAGAGGTGAGTCGAGTGAAGCACCAGAGGAAACGTATCAATCTACTCGACGTAATTCAATGCAAGACCAGCCACCTCAACAACCTCAACCGGATGTACAAACTCAACGGCCAACTAGACAAAGAGTACGTCCGGTTTGCATCACCGGGCAACAACGTCAACGTAACCGCCGAAATAGACCTGCATGATGAGTTTCTTGATGTCATGGTGATTTGTAGATCACTTATATATTGGGTTAACGGAGTACGTGTATACAACCTTCTCATTGAAAAAACACATTTCCCATGTTTTCTCAATAGTTAGTTTAGTTTGTTAAGTTAGTTTAGATTATATGTTTAATTTAACATAAGTGGTTAGCTTAGTTAGTTAGGTGTAGGTGGTTAGGTTATATTAGTTTAGTTTGGTCAGGTTAATTAGCTTAGTTAGTTAAGTTAGTTTAGTTTAGGTGTTGAGGTTAATTTAGTTTAGTGTAGTTGAGTTAGGGTATGTTGCTTAGTGTAGTTTAGTTAATTTAGTTTACATAGTTAGGTTAGGTTAGGTTATTCGAGTTTAGTTCACATAGTTACGTTAGGTTAGGTTGTTAACAAGTAACTATCGAGCTAGTTGGTTGTTTGTTTAGTTTCGTTTGGTTGTTTAGTTAATCGTTTCTTGGTTGTTCGTTTTGCTAGTTAAGTTAGTTATTTTAGTTTACTAAGTTTGTATTGTTTAGGTGGTTAGGTTAGTTAAGGTTAGTTAGGTTAGTTAAGGTTACTTAGTTTACTTTGGTTAGTTCCATTTAATTAGTATGTTTAGTTTTCAATTAAGTTAGTTTATTTTTTGTTGTTTGTGTGAGAATCGTCACGGTCTTCATTGAACTTCAACACAAAACACACCACAATGTCATGCATTATTTTAGGTATGCAACACACGTGCTACTTTTGATTAGTTTACTTGATTATTGTTGGGCAATTTTAGGTTAGTATAGTTAGTTAGGTCACGTTTGTTAGTTGACTTAGGCCACGTCAGGTTATGACTCATTATTTGGGTAATGATTTACTTATTTTGGTTGTTTGTTTAGTTAGTTAAGTTAGTTATTTTAGTTTACTAAGTTTGTATTGTTTAGGTGGTTAGGTTTGTTAAGGTTACTTAGTTTACTTTGTTAGTTAGTTTAGTTTGGTTATGTTAGTTAGTTAGTTAGTTAGTTAGTTTACTTGAGGTTAGTAAGTTACTTAGTTTAGTTTGGTTTGGTTTGGTTAGGTTAGTTAAGGTTAGTTAGTTTAGTTTAGTTAAGGTTAGTTAGTTAGTTAGTTTAGTTAGTTTGATTAGGTTATTTTATGTTGGTTAGTTTAGTTTAGTTTAGTTAGTTTGTTAGTTAGTTAGTTAGTTAGTTAGTTATATTTAGTTAGTTTAGTTTAGTTAGGTTAGTTAAGGTTAGTTCGTTTAGTTTAGTTTGTTTAGTTAAGGTTACTTAAGGTTAGTTAAGGTTAGTTATTTCAGTTTACTTTGGTTAGTTACTTAGTTAGTTAGTTAAGTTAAGTTAGTTAGTTAGTTAGTTAGTTAGTTAGTTAAGGTTACTTACTTATTTAGTTTTGTTTGGTTTGGTTAGGTTACCTAAGGTTAGTTAGTTTAGTTTAGTTTAGTTAGGTTAGGTTAGTTGGTTAGTTAGTTAGTTAGTTAGTTAGTTAGTTAGTTAGTTATGTTAGTTAGTATAGTTTGGTTAGGTTAGTTATTTTGGTTTATTTTGGTTAGTTAAGGTTAGTTAGTTAGTTTAGTTTGTTAATTAGTTTAGTTTGGTTAGGTTACTTAAGGTTAGTTAGTTTAGTTTACTTTGGTTAGTTAGTTAGTTTGTTAAGTTAAGTTAGATAGTTAGTTATTTAGTTTAGTTAAGGTTAGTTAGTTATTTACTTTATTTTGGTTTGGTTATGTTAGTTAAGGTTAGTTAGTTTAGTTTACTTAGTTACTTAGTTAGTTAGTTACTTAGTTAGTTAGTTAGTTAGTTACTTAGTTAGTTAGTTAGTTAGTTAGTTAGTTTAGTTAGGTTAGGTTTAGAAAATAAAGTTGAAGGTTGAAACCAATGTACATATATATATATATATATATATATTCAAAATTGGTTTCTTTTTATACAAATATAAACTCATTTGGTTGTAATTGTCGAGATCGCTCGACTACGACGACGACGACGACGGCGGCGAGGGACGAGCGGCCGAGTACAAACGCAACCGCGAAGACGAACGTCCGCGGGGACGTCGCGGACCAGCGGCAGCGGCGGTGGCGGAAAGATCGGCGAGTCCATTTGGTGACGTGGCGGTGACGTGGCGGTGACGTGGCGGCGGCATGTACAGATAGCGCCTTTTCAAAAGGCGCTATCTATATTCGGCCTGCCACGTAACCGCCACCTCACCGCCATGACTTTCTACTGATAACGCCTTTTGAAAAGGCGTTATCAGATGTTGGTGAGTTGGCGGTGAGGTGGCGGTTACGTGGCGGCCACATGTACAGATAGCGCCTTTTCAAAAGACGCTATCTGTACAAATTGCCTCCACGTCATCGCCACCTCACCGCCAACCAAACCAACCACACCCAATAACGCCTTTTCAAAAGGCGTTATTGCCTACTTCAGTAATAAAAAAAAACCTCCCTATTTTGTGAAATTAATTGTAAACCAACCCTACTTTTGGAAAAACACCATTGGATTCGTCTCATTGGAAAATTTTAATGTGTATATATATATATATAATATGCCTGATATGATAAAACCTAATACCTAAGCTTGATCAAATACAGCACCTGGAACTAAGGAAGCATATAAATGATACAAGACTAATCTTTATCTTTATCTTTTCTTTTCTTTATCTTTTCTTTATCTTTATCTTTTATATTTTTATTCTCTATCCCTTAAAAAGCTTGGTTCCCCAATTGACTACTGTTTTCGTCGTTGTTATCACGTGTATACAACCGTGTGAACATTTCTAATTGCTGGATGTCATTGAGATCATCGGATCTATTGAAAAAAGATCCAACACACACAATCGATAGATTCGGGATTTAGAGGGTTCGTGTTTTCTTGGGGTTCAAGTTTAGGGGTTGTTCATTACTTTTTCTTCTTCCTTACCTGCTCACACGTTCCAATATCTTCAACCTTCATTTCTTTGTCTTCATCAAATCCTCGTGGTTTTGTTTTGTTTGTTCAATGTTCATCCGTAGTCAAATCATGTTTTAATGTATGAACAGAGAGGATAAACTCAACCTTCATTTGATTGTTTGGGTAGGCAATTTGAGTAAAAATTGGTTTTTTTTGGTCGTTGAAGACGACCTTGCGAGATGGCCAAGAAGGCCGCTTGGAGCGTCGGCTCTTGCAAGTCCGATAATGGCGTCCGGTTCCTCCGCGACGACAACCTCGAAACCTACTTGGCGATCGTCTCCTCGATCTCTTCATCGATCGTTTCTTTTTAGGGTTCATGAATTAGGCTTCTAGGGTTTCGGGTTCTAGCTTTTTCTTGCAATTGAGGTTTTTAGGGCTTTTGTGTGATCTGATCGAGATCCGACGGCGCGCGACCTCATTTGGTGAACATTCGATTTCGAAGAAAGTGAAGTTGCAAGTGAGTTTCTACTTGAACGATTGATTGATTTTTGGTATTGAAGTTTTTTTATTGAATTGGTAGTTTTTTCTCGATGCTCACTTGTCGTCCTCTACGTGGATTTCAAGTTTGGATGAGAGCTATACATCGAGCAAGATCTCCATTCGTGCGTGCGACGGTTCCATAATTTAAAAGGTGTTTCTTTGCTTGAACCACTTGCAAAAATCATGCGGAGTTTTTGAATGTGAATGCTTGACGCATTAAGTGATTCTTCTTGATTGCGTTGCGAAATAAAAACTGCGAACTCGTGAAGCCTATCGGTTGGGTTTATATATCCTTGTCTGGAAGTGATCCACGGTGAGCCTATCTTTATCGATCGCGTATATCACGTCCTTTTGTTTGCTTATTATTTTTGGATCCTCATTTTTGTTTTTCATTTCTATTTTGGTGGTAAGCGAAATACAAATAGAGAGAATTGAAGAAAAAAGAAATAACACGGCGAGATATAGATAAACAACAACAACATAGCCTCGATCCCAAATTAATTGGGGTCGGTTATATGGATCAAAATTTTTCATTGTGCTCGATTAAGTGCAATTGATGGTGAGCTTTGCAAACCATTCAAATCCCTCCTCATTAATGCTTCCCATCTTAATACAATGTAGGTTAGAGAATTTACTTTTAAAATTTTTTGAATGGTTGAGATTCTTTTTGAGTGATTTTTCCTTAGGAGCTCCAATTACGAGGTAAAGAATGTTTTAGATTTCTTTGTTTTGTTTGCTTTACATTCTTTTTGAATTTATTAAATTTACTGATGCAATTTTTTTAGTTTATTGATCAACATGCTTATGATGTATCATGTTGGAATGAATTAGAAGAAATTGTTAATTTGAGATATCACTAGAATCATATTAGGAATGCTCTCTTTTCAAAAAGTTGCTATTTTTATGACTATTGCCTCTAGGTTGAAGAATGGTTGAAAATCTAGGGAAGTTTCAAGAGTCCTTTTTAGTTGAGGTTTTGGCGGAGGAGAGTGATGTTTTGGATAATGTGTGATGCCGGTCTCAAATTTGAGTGTTGGTGATGGCAAAACGGGGAGGAGAGGTTGAGATAGTAGATGAGCATTGTAGTGGTGGATATAGGGATAGGTGTTGTTGGCAAAACCATGCTTTGGATATCCTGGTTGTTGAGAACCTAAGGTTGCCCATTATTATGTTGAATAGGTTCATATCAAGTGAATTGTTGTTTATCAAATGAATCATCTTGGTCTTTCATTTATCGATTTTCTTTTGCACTTCTTTTGTAAATTGTGATTGAATATTAACCATCAATTGCACTAAATTGAGCACAATGGAAGATGTTGATCCATGTTGCCGACCCCAATCAATTTGGGATCGAGGCTATGTTGTTAATTGAATATTAACCTTCATTTGCTATCACGTTGTGATGAGTTATACTTATAGGCGATGGTGCCACTTGTGACTTGCCTTAACTTGCAAATACCGTTAGTATCAACATTATACCATTTGAGAGGATTACTCTTTCAGAAAATTAATTGCATATTCTTTTCGCTGCTTAACTTTGCAGAATCAATTTTATTTTTTCTTCCATTTGTTTAGAAGGATTAGGTTACGCATTATCAATGAAACCACTTTTGAATCAATTAATGTGATTCTTTAATGACAATGTTTTTTTTTTCATGTTTTTTAAACTCTTCCATAAGTTTATTTACTAATGAATCAATTGATTTCATTACGAGTCATTCCTACAGCTGTGAGATTATGATAAATAGTATGATTTCAGTTGATTTTTTTTTGCTGAGAATTTAAATCTCTAAAAAATGTCTTGATCAAATTGTAATCATTGAAAAGAAATGTACTATATCTAACATCGTTGAATTATTCCTTATTTAGCTATTGCTCTTGAAGGAATGTTGCGATTTGCACAAAGATTGTTGAGTAGTAATAATACATCTATATTGTGGAATTATGGATAGCGAAAAGCAAAATTATTTTTCGGTAAGATTCTTGTTTCTTAGCCATCTTCTCAATGTTCATTTCTATTCTTTAAACATTGTTACTGTTGATCAAATTACATCAGGGGTATTCTTAATTGATAGTATGAATGTTTTTTTAATTCAAAGTTTCTTTTTCTTGTTTTTTTTAGTAGTATTATCGGAGAAGTGATGGAAGGATAGTTCATTTTCTACTAATATTAGTAGCATGACATGCCTCAAACAAAAGAGAATATGTAATTTGTCGTTACAAATCAATCATGATTGGTGATTTGTTGTCAAAATTATTATTTTTAATTATTTTAATCGAGATGCCCAATGGGAATCATCAAAGGTAAATGGTTGGTGATTTGTTATAAATAGCGATTTTTGTTTTATTTTTATGTTCAATTCTTAAGCTGAATTTTGTTGAAAGTGAGAGCAGGTACTAAAAATCTTTCCTTGGCTAAAATAATGTGTTTTTTGAGTGTTGCTGCTTTTGTTATTCAAGTGCATAAGAAATCATAACACTTGCTAGCTATGGCCAAAATAGGTACAATTAGAACAAATGACTCTTAATTCCCTTAGTTTATAAGTTCAAATTTTCTTTCAACCTTCTTTAAAGGTTCCATGTGATTAACACTGGCAAAATGACTATTAATCCCCTTTCTTTATATGTTCACAATTTGAATGATAGTCAAATGAAATAAGGGTTTGTACGCCATTACTTATAACTTTCTTTGGTGTGGACATGACTCATAACTATATATATTGTGGAATTAGGGATAGCGAAAAGCAAAATTGTTTTTCGGTAAGATTAATTCTTGTTTCTTAGTCATCTTCTCAATGTTCATTTCTATTCTTTAAACATTGTTACTGTTGATCAAATTACATCAGGGGTATTCTTAATTGATAGTATGAATGTTTTTTTAATTCAAAGTTTTTTTTCTTGTTTTTTTTAGTAGTATTATCGAAGAAGTGATGGAAGGATAGTTCATTTTCTACTAATATTAGTAGCATGACATGCCTCAAACAAAAGAGAATATGTAATTTGTCGTTACAAATCAATCATGATTGGTGATTTGTTGTCAAAATTATTATTTTTAATTATTTTAATCGAGATGCCCAATGGGAATCATCAAAGGTAAATGGTTGGTGATTTGTTATAAATAGCGATTTTTGTTTTAATTTTATGTTCAATTCTTAAGCTGAATTTTGTTGAAAGTGAGAGCAGGTACTAAAAATCTTTCATTGGCTAAAATAATGTATTTTTTGAGCGTTGCTGCTTTTGTTATTCAAGTGCATAAGAAATCATAACACTTGCTAGCTATGGCCAAAATAGGTACAATTAGAACAAATGACTCTTAATTCCCTTAGTTTATAAGTTCAGATTTTCTTTCAACCTTCTTTAAAGGTTCCATGTGATTAACACTGGCAAAATGACTCTTAATCCCCTTTCTTTATATGATCACAATTTGAATGATAGTCAAATGAAATAAGGGTTTGTACGCCATTACTTATAACTTTCTTTTGTGTGGACATGACTCATAACTATATATATTGTGGAATTAGGGATAGCGAAAAGCAAAATTGTTTTTCGGTAAGATTAATTCTTGTTTCTTAGTCATCTTCTCAATGTTCATCTCTATTCTTTAAACATTGTTACTGTTGATCAAATTACATCAGGGGTATTCTTAATTGATAGTATGAATGTTTTTTTAATTCAAAGTTTTTTTCTTGTTTTTTTTAGTAGTATTATCGAAGAAGTGATGGAAGGATAGTTCATTTTCTACTAATATTAGTAGCATGGCATGCCTCAAACAAAAGAGAATATGTAATTTGTCGTTACAAATCAATCATGATTGGTGATTTGTTGTCAAAATTATTATTTTTAATTATTTTAATCGAGATGCCCAATGGGAATCATCAAAGGTAAATGGTTGGTGATTTGTTATAAATAGCGATTTTTGTTTTAATTTTATGTTCAATTTTTAAGTGAATTTTGTTGAAAGTGAGAGCAGGTACTAAAAATCTTTCATTGGCTAAAATAATGTATTTTTTGAGCGTTGCTGCTTTTGTTATTCAAGTGCATAAGAAATCATAACACTTGCTAGCTATGGCCAAAATAGGTACAATTAGAACAAATGACTCTTAATTCCCTTAGTTTATAAGTTCAGATTTTCTTTCAACCTTCTTTAAAGGTTCCATGTGATTAACACTGGCAAAATGACTCTTAATCCCCTTTCTTTATATGATCACAATTTGAATGATAGTCAAATGAAATAAGGGTTTGTACGCCATTACTTATAACTTTCTTTGGTGTGGACATGACTCATAACTATATATATTGTGGAATTAGGGATAGCAAAAAGCAAAATTGTTTTTCGGTAAGATTAATTCTTGTTTCTTAGTCATCTTCTCAATGTTCATTTCTATTCTTTAAACATTGTTACTGTTGATCAAATTACATCGGGGTATTCTTAATTGATAGTATGAATGTTTTTTAATTCAAAGTTTTTTTCTTGTTTTTTTTAGTAGTATTATCGAAGAAGTGATGGAAGGATAGTTCATTTTCTACTAATATTAGTAGCATGGCATGCCTCAAACAAAAGAGAATATGTAATTTGTTGTTACAAATCAATCATGATTGGTGATTTGTTGTCAAAATTATTATTTTTAATTATTTTAATCGAGATGCCCAATGGGAATCATCAAAGGTAAATGGTTGGTGATTTGTTATAAATAGCGATTTTTGTTTTAATTTTATGTTCAATTCTTAAGCTGAATTTTGTTGAAAGTGAGAGCAGGTACTAAAAATCTTTCATTGGCTAAAATAATGTATTTTTTGAGCGTTGCTGCTTTTGTTATTCAAGTGCATAAGAAATCATAACACTTGCTAGCTATGGCCAAAATAGGTACAATTAGAACAAATGACTCTTAATTCCCTTAGTTTATAAGTTCAGATTTTCTTTCAACCTTCTTTAAAGGTTCCATGTGATTAACACTGGCAAAATGACTCTTAATCCCCTTTCTTTATATGATCACAATTTGAATGATAGTCAAATGAAATAAGGGTTTGTACGCCATTACTTATAACTTTCTTTGGTGTGGACATGACTCATAACTATATATAGAAACATATTGGCTTCTCCCATCGTGTTTATTGTGTAAGTTCTAAGTATTATTTCTAGCTTTCTTTGGTATGATGACTATATTCTGCATATTGTGCAAATGCTAATGTGTTTGTGTATTGATGTTTTTCTCATTGGGATTGTTGCTTCAGTAGTGGAGGATATAATGGTAATTGAATTTTCAAAACTAGAGAGAAAGTAGAAATTGTCAGCTGTAATAATTACCTGCGAAGTTTGTAGTTGAGGAGAAGCAGTTCTTTCTTTACTAATATGTTAGAGGACTTACAAAAGAGGGGAAGACTAAAATATCTTGGGATTGTTCAGTTTTTCTATGTAACTTTGTTTTTAAATTAGTAGACATGTATCATTAGTCATTGGTGTATGTATGAATTACTTGATGTATACAAAAAAGAAAAAAAATTTACTTGACATTTCTAGATGTGTTGAGGAATGTACGAATTGAATTGGCTAATCAATAACTTTTTTTATTTTATTTTGTAGTTTCCTCCAAGTAATTATGTTTCTTTAAATAGAGTTTAGTCGCACTATAAGTTATTCGTAACAGTTTTGACGTTTTTTGTAACAGTCTAAAACTTGAGAAAAGATTGGAGCAATGTCATGCTATTTAAGCAACACAACCACAAGTTGTTGCAAATGAATTAGAAAGTTAATTGCTTCATTTGCTAATCGAATATATATTGAACAGCTTCCATCCGTCACAAATATTTGAGGCGGCTCAAAATTATTATTTTTTATTGTAGTAAATTAATAATTTGTATTGGTAAAAAAAAAGTACGAAATATTTTTTCTAATATTTTCAACCTTTTTTTCACAATTATTTCCAATCTTATTGTCTACTGAAATGACACCTTCGAGAATCATTGGTAATAACATTTTTCACACATCTTTTGGATAATCTATATTTTGTGAAAATTTATGTACTTCTAACTTTTTAATTAGATGAATGTTGCAAAATCAAATCACTATAAAAATTAAATATGTATAATTCACTAAAATTTCAGTATCTGTTGAATTTACACTGTCTTTTTATCTACCACTGTACTGAGAAGCTCACCATCTCGGTGGAATTTGTGGATATTGAAAAGTAGTGCTTGAATTTGAAAACATGAATTGGTAAGATATATGCATCTTCGACATCCTAATCATTCAAATGTCTATTTTTTGAAGTGTTTGTTATTCTTTAATGATTGATTGTTCTATTGTTAATGACAAACTGTTTTATTCTATTCAATGTTTTTGTATTATTATTTCAAAAGTTCTGTTTTGCAAGGCTTACACCAATCAGCATTCTAATCTTTTGTCAGATTTTCTTTTTAGTTGCCACCAGAGGCGCACTTCTTTCTGTCTTTTCTTTCACTGTTCGCCTTTTGCATACTCCATGTACCTGCAATCCATGCTTGAATTTTAAAAAGTTGTCTCACAACCCAGTTATAGTGTGAATGTGGTCTTTAAATAGAATATCAACGATGGATTAACTCTGACTGAAACGTCGAGGCAAAAGGTTATTTTGTAAAGCTCTAAAATATAAGTTAGAAATGAGCTTTATAAAAGAAATAGATGAATTGACCCAATATAGGATAAAATTGTGCCAATCAATTAAGACACTGAAACATCACAACAATAACAAATCCTCAGTCCTAATTTTTGTTGATAGAGGCAATTTGGAAAGTCCATGTATTTTTGTTGTCAATGATGCACCTTTTGGAAAATATAGTTTGCTTTTATCCAGATGACTGAAGATGGTGTCCATCTTGTTCTCTTTGGTTTTTTTTTTTTTTTTCTTTTTACTATTAACAAGGAATCATCCTAGAATAGATTATATATGTCTTATTGCTTTGGAAGTCTGGAATAGCTTATTTTATATTTGTTTCATATTTTAAATTTCTTCATATTTACTTGATCATTAGATCTATGGTTATCTCCTATTTGGTCTATGTATATTATATCTATTTTCATTTATTTTCTATATCTGAAAAAGTCATATTGCATTCAACCTTTCAGGCTATGCCTTGGTTCATGGTCTAATCATGGTGAGAGAACCGGGTGATTTTTTGCTTGTAATCGATATGAGACAGTAAAGCAGGAAGGAGTGGTAATATTTGTTCTGCATAAACATAATAAAAGAAAGGCAGCCTAAAAGAAACTATGAAAATGAGATGCTTGACTACCAAAAGTCTTCCCTATTCAGATGGATAGATGTTGCAAAATTTGGTCTTGTTCATCTTCTTGGCGGTGTTGTTTGCACATTTGTAACTGTTATACAAAGGCAACTCTTTCATATCTGGACAGGGTTATAGTTTCATCAACTACTTCAACCATTTGCTCCTGGTTAGTAACAATTCTTTTTACTGTTGTCAATGCACAAGTGTCGCAACATTTTCAGGCTGCAATGGAGAACATGCTGAAGATGATAAAATGAGCTGATTACCAAGTCAAGTTTCAACTTTAATTCTCTTAATCACCTATACTTAGCCAATAGGAGTTGGGCATGTTATTGCGTCATCCGCCCCCATTATTTTGCTGCCATTCTTCATTGGTTATTGATAACTTGAAAGTTCTGATAGTTCTCATTTATGCACCTATAATGGTTTTGTATTCGATATTCGACTTATTACACTGTGATTGAACTAATGACTTCTTTGCTCTTATGCTCACTTCATTTTTCCTACTCTTCTCCTGCTTAAGAGCTAATAGACTTGCCTAATTTTTTCAGTGATGTTGATCAGAGTTCTATTGAAATAATGGAAGAGATGGAAAAATGCAAAGATTCTGCGAGTTTGAAGAGGCAAATTCTAGCTGAAGAGAAGGAACACTGCGGTGCTGTGCATTTCTCCTCTCCTCTTCTCTTCTCTTCTCTCTCCCTCCTGTCTTTCCCATTCTTCTTGCCATTTGCTGCATCCACTTTGTCGTCTGCTGGGACGTGGGAACTGTTGCGACTTAGAGAAATTTTTCAAAAAGATTAGCTGTATTGGATTCTATTGCTGTTCTGTCCTATACTTACATTCGATACTTCGTTTCAATTGCACTGTACTTAAGGCAGGAGCAGAATGCAGTTGATGTTGTTACACAAAAGTTGCACATTTTAACAAATGAAGAGGTGATCGTTATCTCTTATGGCCGCCAATTCTTCTACTTCTGAGCCAATCTTTGTCAGAATTTTACTCCCTTTTATGTTAAGCTTTTTTCTGCAAACCACAGATAAGGCATGACCACCTTGGTGAGTTAATCCATGACTGATAAAAAACACCAAAAAGCATTATACAATTATACAGTTATTTTGGTAACTAAAGTGCATCTAAAACTCTTTTGTTTGTTATTTGTTAGCATACTTCGAAATGAGCTGCTTTATATTATTTGTTTTTCAAAATTATTTTATATATTCTATACGAGTCAATTAAGTTCTTTTTATGCACTGTGATATCCATTTTTATGCACTGGATGTTATACTTTTTGACATGTTGTAACTTGCATGTAACCTTTGATTCTCACATTCTTGCACTATGAAGAGACTGAGAAAAGAAAAGAGATGGCAAAGAATTCATTAGAAAGATACACTCATTATTATGAGAGATGGACGACCAATCAGTATTCGAATGTTGTGTTCGACAAAGCGAAACTACCTTATCTATGCATTGCACTTCTATTAAGTTGTTGGAACTTCTTTTCTCATCTATGAATATGTTTTTACATGAGTTGCATGATTTATGGAAGTAATGAAGTGTATTTGTATGAGATAATAATTCTCCCCTTTGATGCGGGAAGCCCCTAAAAATGCATGTGAAAAGCTCAGGATTGAATTGTATCTATTTTTTTGCGTAGAAATTGTATCTATTTATATTTCATACTTTTGACAGGGTGTGGCATTTTCCTTGTGCATGTGAGCATTTGCTTATACATTTAATCTACGTGCTCATCCTGATTAGATCATCCATATGAATACATACAAAATAACTACGTTTCAATTCCGCAGTCGCAATGCATGAATGACAATGTGAAAAGCATAAAAAAGGGAATGCTATGGTACTTTCATTAAGCATAAAACATAGTACATCTTAAATAAAAATGATGACATTGTATACCTTAACTTCTTCATAAAGTTTCTTCTTCCAAATGTACAGCTTTTGCAAAGTAAAGCAGAAGAAAGATTTTTACCTTCTTTGCAGAGGAAGAGGGATTGCGACCTTTAGACGGTGATGGCAAAGAAGAAACAACTGGCATTGAAGTTGTAATTGAATGCAACACCTTTGACGACACTGCCACAAATAAGTTTCCAAATTGTTCAAATGCTACCTAAAAAACAAAAAAAATTATTTGTTGTGCATAATCAACCCGTTCAAATAGAAACCGTTAAATGTTCCGCACTAATTTTCTGTGCAAAATCAACCTGTCAAATGATACCTAAACAATAAGTTCATTTCTAAAATCTCTCTATTGCTTTGACATCTTTGAGCAACATAGACAGATAGACCTCGCTTATTACAGTTAGTAACTTATGATCATCAATCAAAGTATGGAGTGCTGAAAGATCAACATTAATATATATCTTTCATTTGGGATGACACGAAAGAACAATAAGCAAATATGATTTAATTTGTTCCACATTTGAGGATCATTCATTGTTGCACATTATTGCAATGAGATAGACTCCATTTTGAAAGTCTTTAATTTTAAGTGTACTTCCAAAAATGTGGAATACATGGAATAAGCACATAATTTACATTTTTACACAAGAAATATCATACTTTTTTATATTATTGTCTACATTAAAAATAAAATACAACCAGTGGTGGTTAATTCACCTTATGCTATTGAAACGGTGAAACTTTGTACCACAAATGAATAAATCAAGTGACATATTACTAAACAAGTTTAAAATCCAATTGTTAATTGTTGTTTTTTATTGGAAATAAAATTTGAAATGTTAACAACCCAAACACATTCTTTGAGATTCCGAAATAAAATTTTTTTTTTCGAGTTGAATGAATAATAAACATAATTTATAGGAATGTAGATATACGTATATATTTTTTCAAATATGTAGATATACATATTTGAACTTCCCAAATTTTGTTGACATATTATTGAAATTGAACTCCCGCGAGCGCAGCGAGCGGGTTCCCACGTGCGTAGCACGTCCAAAAAACTAGTATCCCTTAAAAAGGCCAGTTCCCCAATCCATCTTTGGGTTCGTCGTCGTTTTCACGTGCGGGCCTCACGTGTGATCAACGGTCACCTGATTGGCATGGGTATGGAAATCGAATCTCGATACCTTTTCTTGTCGTCCAAACAGCCTTCTCCTCTTTCTACGCGATCTCTGTGCAGATTGAGCGGAGGCTACTCCGACTTCTTTTCTGCTCGCGCAAGTCGCAATATTTCGCTTGTTTGTTGGGCGAGCTTTTCCGCTGCCTCGAGTGAGCGATGGTGAAGAACTGAAGCATCAGAATTGGAAAGTCGGACACATTGCATTCAAACTCATAAATTGATCTCATTTGAATGGCAAGTAAGAAGGTTGACAAAGCTGAGGAGTCGACAGAGGCTGAACCTAGCCATATATATGGATGCAACCTCTAATGGTGCTGCATCTCAAGAGTGAGGTTTACAGTGTTGGTACTAATTAACTTGTATTATTGTATTTGAAATTGATGTAGTTTCTAGCTAGACAGATGCGTCTTATCAATTTTAGATTGTTAATCCATGACAATAAAAAAAAAAAAAACATCTTTTTTTCTTGTCCTCTAAAATAGTTGAGTTTTTTTTTTTTTTTTTTTTTTTTTTTTTTTTTTTTTTTGGTTTGTAATCCTTGTTTTGAGTAACCCCAGAATTGCTAACAAAACTACGGCCTCTATAATCTATTGTGCATACTTGTTGGAGGCATCTTCTGCAGGCTGCATTTGTGAACTGTTTATGTTCAGCAAGGATGCCTCGAGGGGGACTTCAAATGATTTGGTCGTGAGGTTTTTTTTTAAATGTGCAAAGCAAAGTAATTACTCGCATTTGGACCCGAAGTATTATGCAAACTTGCGCAAGCAATTTAATGATTAATCTCCTATTCTGATTGAGCCAAATCAAATTCCATAACCATATACATTGATTAAAATTTATTTTAAAGGAAGGGGGGTGTTTTGGTCATGTTAGTATTATTGAATTCATTAATTGTACCTATTAATTACGTTTATTAGGAATTATGCACAAAACCAAATGTTGATAAAAATATTTGGAGGGAGTACATTTATTTGTTCATACACTGAAGGAGTTTGATCCATCAGAACTGACTTGTGAGTTTTTTCTTCTTCATTTGGTAGATAGATAGATAGATAGATAGATAGATAGATGTGCGCTGAAGTTTTTGAACGAGTTTTGGATAAGGCAGAGTAGAAGCATGGCACAGGAGCTTTGCAAGCTGATTCAAGAGGAGAGGATCAGGCACCCCGTATTTACAACCTGGTCTGGTCATGTCCCGTACACACCACTCTTTCCTTTCTTTTGCTAGGCTTAATTTTCAATTTTGGGGTCTTAGGGTTTGCATCGATTTTTTTTTTCTCTTATAAATATGTTGTTAATTTCCTGTCGCCTAATGTTGATTTTGTTGTTTGCTACATCAACACATCAATTCATCAGCAATGTTTTTGTATTTTTAGGGTTTTGTTCCTTCAAGAACTTTGAATTTGATTAGCAATTCATAATTCTGTGAGACTTAAATTAAAGTTTATGCTAATAGATACAATCATTGTCGAGGATTCTGTGGCTTATGCCATTATATACGAAAATGATAGTTAGTTGTTGAACTTGGGGACCACATTATTTAAGAACAAAATGAAGATAATCTAAAGCAAAGATAGATTAGGTAGATTTAATTGTTAGTATCCTGTAAAAATATGTTGAAACAATTTTGTCAATAATTGATGGAAAGATGATTAATTAGTGATGTGTTGCTTTTGAATTCTTTTTTTCTCTATATTTTTCAAGATTTTTAATCTAATTGATCAAAATTCATTTTCTTTTATCTCTTTGTTGTGAACTCATTTATCTATCTCTTTGAAATTATTAATTTGGTTGATTTTTTTATTTTATTTTATTTTTTTATGTTGGTAGTAGTATTGATATTTTGATATGGTGGTTTGGAGCTCTATGATTAATTGATCATTTTTGTTTGAGTTGGTTCAACTTGTCAACCTAATCGATTTTGCAGAACAAGGCATGAATTACCTATCACTTATTTTCAAAGTTATTTTTGAACTTGTTAACTATTGCTAATAGAAATTTCAGTTGATGTATTATTTATTTCTTTTTTTATTGACAATTTAGGTCTCTGGGAAATGTAATTGCAATTATAATAGGAAATATAACCCGACCTAATTAACATCTTTGAGTTCTTTATTGAGTTGTTGCTTTTAAAGAAAGGTTGCAGGTTTGCATATAGGTTGCATATGGGTAATAATAACTTTATATTGGTGGAACTGGGGATAGCAGGAAAGGCAAAATTATTTTTTAGGTAAGATTTATATCTCTTTGTCATATTTTTAATGTTCATTTTCATTCTTTGAAATTTTTGTCGGTGATCTAATTAATTGTAGGGCATTTCTTAATTGAAAGTGTGGAGTATTGTTTTATTTCTAAGTTTTTTTTTAGGGCCGCTAAGGGCACCCCACCTTTTCATGAAGGCACCCAGTTAATGTGGGCACAAACCAATTTACCTGGGGCACCCAAAAATTAGACCCGAAATACCGAAACTACCCCTCGTGGAAATCCCTGAGCACCCCACCACCCCCACCACCACCTTCACCGAACTCCTTGTGGAAGAATCCATTTGTTTTGAACCGAGGCCAGGTGAGAGGAATCCCCGAAATCGTGTTCTCCGTCCCTCGCCGTGTGTTTCTCCTTCGTTGTACGAGTTTTACTGCGGTTTGTAGGGTCGGGGGTATGAGCGATTTCGTCTCCAAATTAGGGCTCGGTTGAAGATCGTCGAATTAAGTTACATTTGGTAGAGTAGTTGTAATGTGTGTGTGGCGGTTTGTTCAATTGTAAAAAAATTGGGAAATCGTGGTTCTCGGCCACACGGGCCGAGAGCTCGTGTCAAGCTGTCTCGGCCAAGCATGGCCGAGACAAAGCTAATATGTTTGGGAACTCGCAGATCTCGGCCACGAAGACCGGAAGAGTTAACAACGTCTCGATTACGCATGGCCAAGAATACTTCGATTATCTCGGCGCGACATGACAAGAGCTACAATTAGTGATAGGTAATGTGGGTCGTCGGTGGTGTACAACCGAGAATTTCCTCCTACTATCGGTTGTACACTTCTTCCGAGAGGGTCTCAGTAGGCTCGGTCGTCATAGGACGAGAGTAAGGCGAATTGAAATGGTCAATCCATCTCGGTGGTGTACAACCGATAACTTGCTATTGGACTCGGTTGTACACTGCCGATATATTGGACTCCTTGTCGGTCATGGGTGACCGAAAATATGGGTTGTTTCACGAACCTGCTTGTCCGAGACATTAGAAATTGATGAATTTGAACATAACTTTTTGTAGATTTTTTTTGTGGTATGTCAAACTAACTATACAATATTGAAAATCCAAAGACGACAATTTGCACCGAAACTTAATTAATTATAAATCTCCGTAACATTCAAACCGACTCTACAAGTGTCCATCCATAAGTAAACAACAATCAAAATATAGCACAACATTTGTATATCCATAGAACATTCGAAGTAATCGACAAAATTTCTAAATGTTTAGCCATCAAGGTTTCTAGGTACAAGCTTTACACTACGGTGTATCTAAATCTACAACGGTATGGTGGCTTCATCAACGATTGCAATGGGCGCGATGTCTCGAAATACGAATCCATCTCTCCAACCTTTGGCGCAGTCCTCAACGTACCGATCCCACGATGGATATAAGGATGGCAACGGTGCATTCACACGCAACTTCACCTGTCTAAGTGAACAGTAGAACATAGAAGATATTGTCACAAACCCGATTAAGGGGGAAACAAAACAATTCACAAAAAATCATAGAACTTACCCTAACCCATGGATATTCCTTTCATTTGTCATTGCAATGATAAGTCTGTTGTGCGTGCAACGACGACGGTGGAGCACTACGTAGAGGTAGGAATGTGGAGGCACTCCCATGCGAGAGGTTGACGAAAATGACATTGAATGCGGTGGATACTAACAATCCCATGTCTGGAAGTGTCAACCATTCTTTGAAAGATGCCCCCACTTGCTTCTCTGGGCAATGCACCGCATTCTTGACAGTCTCGAAACTCGAGCCAAGCACTTCCCGCCAAAGTTCTTCATACCCGATAATCTCATCGTACATCCTTCTACGCACAATCCTCCACCCGTCTACATCGGCAAGGGCAAGCCCAGAGGCTACACACCGATATCCACAATTTTTATCGGAAACCACATCGATAATGCCCTCAACATGTGGCAACCAATCCGGTTCTAAGCAATGACCATAAGCCATGTTAGATCCACTTTGCGTGCGTCGACTGGCACGACGCATTTGTGGAACAACCTTGTCTTTCTTCTGCCTAGAAGTGGAGGCCTCTTTTGTGGAGTGGGAGGACTCAACTTGTTTTCTCTTCGACACTGCCTTGCCTCCGATTGGAGACCCCGGTGTCCTCCCACCCGCATCCTCAACTTCCTGTTCGCACTCCACAAAAGACGAAGGTGGACTAATCTCCCCGAGCTGCTGAATTTCAGTCCTCCCACCCGCATCCTCAACTACCTGCTCTCCCTTTATCCAATCTTCTGCTGGTGTCGTGATTGTGCCTCCCACATATAACGGTGACATACCATAAGGAGTCGCATTTTCCTTTACGTTAATAAGGAAAGGGCATCCACATTTATTCGTACCGGTTGGAGTCCTCGCCTTTTCATCATTTCTTGATTTCTTTAAAATTTTGGCCGCTTTCCCTTCCCTACTCTCTCGAGCCGGTCCCTTTAAGTCCCGGACCTCTCACAGGCAAGTTTCACCCTTCCCCGGGCTTAATGCCCCGCATCCGAGCGCTTCGTTACTAACACAAACTTGTTCTCACCACTAATCATTTGAAGCCATGAAATAGCCGCTTCTCGAGAGGGGAATGGCTTACAAGGTGTAAAAGTGTCCTTGTAGTCGGAAAATTACTAGATACGGGCATTACCCGCAATACAAACGAGTGTAACATTAGAATCAACCAAAATATACAAGCACAATCACCATAACACCCCAAAAACAGGTTCTCGGTTGTACGGTCCGATACTTTATTCGAGCCTCGCTCACGTACGACCGAGAGTTACTCGACTTTGGGTCGTACCATACGTGACTGAGTGAAACCTCTCGGTCCTCTATGACCAAGACATTACTATACATCTCGGTCTGCGAGGCCGAAACAATCGCGCACCCGAGACAAAACTTCGGATAACCGCAAAAAAAACACAATAAATTTGCAAAATTACCTCAAGTACGACCTCCTCTTGCACCGAAACGATACAATCCTCCATTATATAGTGGAAACAAGTTCGAATTTGAAGAAATTATCAAACCTACGTTGACAAACAAATCATCATTTTCACAGTTTTACACAACTAAACAGTTCTAAAAAACCATCATATGGTTGTCAAACATTGTTACCTCGCTGTCGGATGATGTATGTAAATCCGCAAGAATCGATCAACGCTCGCCAAACGCAATGTGTCTTTGTGGTTCAACCTTGTGGTGGGGTGCCTTTTTTTCTTTGTCAAAATGATTTGTGGGGTTTGAATCACTATATATACAAGGGCAAAATGGTCTTTTCCAGTTTTGCTGGAATTTTTACAAATACTTTGGGTGCCCTCATTAAACGGTGGGGTGCCCTTAGCGGCCCTTTTTTTTTTCTTTGCTTTTTTTGGTAGTATTATCGAATGGGTGATGGATAGTTCATTTTCCACTAATATTAGTAGTTTGGTCTATCTATGAGAAAAGGGAATATGTAGCTTATTATTGCAAATCAATCATGGTTGTTGATTTGTGGCTGAAATTATTTTTTTAGATTGTTTAGTTATATTTTCACATTTCTAGGTAAATATTAATTTTTTTGGACGTCTTTGCTCCTCGCTTATTTTTTTGCCCAAGATTTATGGGCTCCTTAATATTGATTTTCACTTCAAGCATCACTAATTGTATTACTTGATTTCACTTGTATGGATGGATTCTTAAGGAATGTGGATCATTGCTTGATCCACATTTTATATTACTTACACAAGTTGTGCAACTATTTATTCAGACCCAACATGAAAATTAAAGTTGATTGGAAGAACCGAGTATGTTGGTTCTTAATTTGGTGTTCATATTGATAAAAAAAAACATGGTACTTGTTTTCTCTCTATAATTTTTTACTTTAGAATTGTCATTGTGCATTCAGAAGCTCATAGAAACACATTGATTTGCTCTGTCAGAAGCGAGTTTACTTTCCTTAATGTTTTAGGTTATTGTTGCTAACTACTTCGCTACTTTTAAAGACAGTGTTAAATAGTAGATTGATTCAAAAAATCTCCCTGGATGTATTGGGTTGGAAGTAGGTAAAAAACTTTGAATTTTTAGTTTAAGGACCAAGATCATATTTAGATTTATTATTTAATGAAGCCTTTTCTTCTAAATATTAATTTTAGGTATTGAGTTTTCTTACGAACCGGATAACATTTAATGTGCTGAAGACAAGAAGTTCCATTCTCAGTTTTCTGGTTCAAACCCCCAACAAAATCAAAAATTCAAAATGATGGTACCAAGTTATGAAATTGAACTAACTTTGTCTTTGAAGGATCTAAAGTTGTCAATAAGATTTAGAAAAAAAAAGGTGGTTACTCTTTTAATAATGGTCTCGAAAAGCTTTTCTTTTTAACAAAAAAGTTAAGGAATGCTGCTTTTGTATAAATTTGTGTAAGTGAACAACCACAAGAGTTGTTTGACGACTATTGGAAAAAAATGCAGAGTTGCATCCTTCTTTATTACTCGTTAAACTTTATTCGATGATCGAGCTGATAGTGCATGCCTACTTTCTTTTTTTCTTAATAGGGTGTTCAAAAAATCTCGGCATGATTATTAAGGGTAGTTTCAAACATGAAAATTGAACAACAGACTAATGCAGTGTTTTGAATTTGCTTTTCCTATTTTGCTTTTTTTGCTTTATTTCTTTTTTTCATGAGCTTGTCGATAAAAAAAGGATTTTTGGCGCCTCTTAGAGCAAATAGTGTACTAAGACTTATTGCAACATGTGAATTTTGCGTGTTTTTTGCAACTTCGCTTCCATTTTGCCGTTGGACATCCGGATCGCTCTTAGAATCTAGACTTTGTTTTTTCCTTCTCAAGTAAAAAAATATTTGCATGGATCATATCAAACTGAATTATAAGTACATATAGCATAATATGTGGCTTCGATTTGTTTAGCTTGTTATTGTTAATCGTTGGCTTTAATTTTGCTTATGTTTTGTTAGAGTTCTATTTAGTATTGACCTATTTTGATGTCTACGAATGAGTTTCTCTAATTTTGAGATGTTTAGCTAATAACCTTATCTCTTCAGATTTCTTTTTTGAAAACTTACATTAGCTTATTTCATGCAAGTTCTCTTTTTTTTTTTCTTATGTTATGTTCAATTCTTAAGCCAAATTTTGTTGAAAGTCTAAACACTGAACAAGTACTGCAATCTTGTTCGCTAAAATAATATGTGTGGTTCTTGAGCTCTTCTCCTTAAGTTATTCAAGTTGTAGAAGGAAATTACATCGTGTGTTAACTATGCACGAAATGTGAACAATGTGACCAAATGGCTCTTAACCTCCTCTGTTTATAAGTTCATAGCTTCTTTCAACCTTTTTTTTAAGAATTACTTTGATGATTATAGATAGAAATGAGTCAAATGACTCTTAATCCTCTTTGTTTATATGTTCACAATTTGAATAATAAGGTTTCTTGGACTTTCGAATGAGATAAGAATTTATACCATTACAGAAGGTTCAACACCTCATTTATTACATGTGCAAGTGTGGGTGGACGCAGAGATTGATGGGGAGGGGTTGATGACAATGTCCACAACAGAACAACTTTCTCTCATAAAACAACATAATGACAAACCCTCCAAATTCCCATGACTCCCTCCATCTCTCCAATTGAAGGTTATGTCATTAAATTCTTTTTTATCAAATTCACCAAAGTCCCACCAATCTCATCAGGCTTCAAAACCCCTCTCTCAAAAGGACCCACTAATTTCCAAGCCTCAACCATTAAACCTTCAACACCCCTAAACCTTAATCAACAAACACTACCTATCGGACAGGAACACCAATACTCGCTGCCAAGATGATTCGATGATACAAATGTCTAAGTGGTGATTGTGAACATGAGAGATTTTGGCAGCCAAGATGATTGAAACGAGAAAGTTGAGTTGGGAGCAGAGAAGAGGCAGACGCACGGCCAAGTTTTTTTTTTTTTTTTTTTTTTTTTTTTAGGTCTTCAAAAACCGTCGAAATCTCACCTCTTTACATGGGAGAATTTAGGAGACAAATTGTACACAAACTTTAAAAATAAAAATTCCATCAAAACACCCTCTCCCCAAATCCATCAAAATCTATACAAAATTAAATACCTCTAGATTTTTTAATAGTCCATACAAATCCTTTCAAATCCAAATTAAATACACCATGACTTTTTAAAAGTCCATAAGAATCCATTAAAAATCCAAATTGAATACACTTGGATTTCCAAATCCTCAAAAGTCTTTTAAAATACATTCAAATCCTCAATTGAATACACCCAATAATAGCTAAGGAAAAGAATTACAAACAAAAAACATAGAGAGGAAGAGGAGAGTCAGAGAGAGATGCAGTGGAGAGTATGAATAGCATCCAACAATTTTGGGACTTAAAAATAGAAGTACTTACTTCTTAGCACACTCTAATGACTGTTAAGAAAAAAACGCACTAGGTTCATGGGGAAATAGAACATTTTCATGGGAGAAAAAAAAAAAAAAAAAAAAAACTAGTAAGTGGCCCCTGAATTAGGTGCCGAGAAAAACATTCTACATTGAAGAAAATAAGAGGATATCTTGTTAATTTTAAACTACTGAGCACTTTTTCAAGGCATCATCAATCCAAGGAGCAGTCTATCACCTGAAAATTTTGCAACCTGACATCTAGGCAGTACTTGAGAGTAGAGATGGATGGCGGACCTTAAACTAGCATTTTTAAAGTTTAAGAGGTTTAATGTAAATTTTAGGGTAGCTCTTCAATGCGTGAAGTCAAAATCTTTTTACTCATTTCTTTCTTCATTCTTCGACAATTATAAAACCAAACTTAGAATTATCTAAACTTCGTACCGAACATCTAACAAATTCTCCATGTCGAAATCAACTTCCCCAAGAAAAGGGTAAAACTTAGGACAAATTTAATTTTCAGTCCTGGATTTTAATGCCTAAGGATTATACCATGCACCCCCACCCTCAAATTCATGGATGAATATGAGACTCTTTGATAGTTACCAAAATGGGAAAAATACAGATATGAATTCACAAGATCAATCATAATCAGTAACACTAACAAGAAGAGGATGTTTAAGATGTAGAAGAGCTTAGAGACGATGGATAAATGAAATAATCCAGCACAAATGGCTTCCAGAGGCTTGGAAATGATGTTTACTAAAGTGACTCAAGTTACTGCTCTCCAGCATCTTGATATTAGATCATAATTGAAAATGGCACATTAATTTGCCAAGAGTTCTAACCTATTAGGAAGACAGCTGATTACATCACTCTTGTACCAATCCAAGCATGCTTCAAAACTGCTCACTTGCTGCTATTTGTAGCAGTAACTAGGAAGTAGTAACACGGTTTCCAAGTTGCATATGTTGTCATCAGGGAGACAAGACCCATGCATTATTTCTAGAACCAATCCATTCATTATTTTGTCTAATTTTCTTCCATTTTGAGTACTCAATGTCTTTTTGAATTATATTGCAATCACTTTATACAAAATTTTAAGTCAATTGCATAGAACTCTCGCATTCAGTCATAACCTTTTTTACAATGATTCACAACAGTAGGGAAATTTGCACCAGTATGCTAATCTGCTTCATAGAGTTCCTTTTGGTTCTTACGATTATAGTGGACAATTCAAGAAGTGGAAATTATCTACATATTTGTGGGTTCAAACCTTGTAGCACTCAGAAGAGAACAAAGTAAAGATCAATTTTGTGGTTTTAGTCATACTAACATTTAACTCGTCTTGTTCGACGTCAATTAAAATCAAATGCGAAAGAGTAGACCTTTGCCTTTCATCTTTGTCTAAAATTTTAATCCCTTCATCAAGCGCAACAAGACCTTGCTCGTACCCATCCTCGATAAACACTCGCCTCGGTCGATGCACCAAGTTACTGTTGATATACAAAAAATATGAGCTCAAAGCACGCAAAATAAGATATTAGGCTGTTAGAGAAAAGTAAGAGTTAGAAGATTAGAGTAGTCACGTAACGCCCGTCGTGTCCAATGAATCTCCTGGTATTTGAGCGATACCACGTCATGTAGTTTTCATGATCGTGCCCTTCATTAAGTCCATTGTGGTAATGATGTCCCCACGATTTTTCCACGTGTGTATGTAGCTTGCGTGAAAAGTCACCCAGATTTTCATGATGATGTCCCGCGCAATTCGAGGCGGTGCGGTTGGGCGTCGTAAGCACAATTTGGTGGTGCCACTGTACCATGCCGGGTTGTCTCATAACCCTTTTTCGGTCGATGCCACTCGACTATGTGGAAACAAATAAGGGTCGTACGTCGAAAGCCAACTACGTGGCCAGTTAGTACGATAATCGGAAGAGAGTCGAGTGCATCGCTTGATGGCCCGTCTGACGTCGTCGCACTTTGTGAAGCAGAAAATGCATCGAGCCATACGTAGCGTAGAAAACAATAATCACTCTTGTATTTTCCCTTAATTATTTCTACTAATGCTTTGATCGTGATACCTTGATCAGCTCTTGGCCGGCGCTTTGGATCTCTCGCGCAATCATGTTGGCGCCAAGTTGGGCATGATCGCGTTGTACGTCGGGATTAATACACGTGTGCGTACGTCTAAGCGTGTGTTATCTCCCATAATAGTGTTTTCACTCGCCCGCGTGATTCCATCACATGGTATTGACAATGTCTATTAACATGCCACACTTTAACGGCATGTTGTAAGTTGTTTTTATTGTCAAAACACATCCCTATCTCCAAATCGAAGTTAGACATGTCCCCAAGTTTGCTTACGGGAATGTTGAGTCATGATTGAATTAGCCACCTCCCAATCGATTTCGTTATATCCGGTATTGGTTGGTGAACTTCATCACATATGCGACCTTTCCATCATTAAGGCTTTGCGTCGGCGTCCGCTCGTTAAATCAGAACTTGCGAATGAATCGTACGATTTTGAATTGAGTCAAGCGACTCGAATGTCAAATATATATCTGCACCGATGCGATTATAGGTAAATTGTCAACGAGTCTCCCACATGAAGTCGACGTGTGTCGAATCATGCAACAACACGGGAACAAAATAATGTGAGCCTCAGGGAGGATTATCATGTGGCGATAAGTCATCTGAACTATAGTATCAGTTGATGAGATAGTTAACGCGTTACACACGTCATCCATCATTTCACGGCCACTCGACCCAAACTTAACCATCAACAACTGCGATAGGGGTGAAATCACGCGATGCCATTTACCCCATTAACAATGGATGTACGCATAGAATAAAAAATGGATGTTTCTTTGTGACATGACTACATAAGTTTGCGAACTCAAATGCACAAATTTGTTAAGGAAATAGTTGACAATCATGTGGTGATAAAGTGCAATCCAATCCAAGCATGCTTCAAAACTGCTCACTTGCTGCTAGAGTAACAGGAAGTACCGGTTTCATTGCATTATGTTGTCTAGAGACAAGACCCATGCATTATTTCTAGAACCAATCCATTCATTATTTTGTCTAATTTTCTTCCATTTTGAGTACTCAATGTCTTTTTGAATTATATTGCAATCACTTTATACAAAATTTTAAGTCAATTGCATAGAACTCTCGCATTCAGTCATAACCTTTTTTACAATGATTCACAACAGTAGGGAAATTTGCACCAGTATGCTAATCTGCTTCATAGAGTTCCTTTTGGTTCTTACGATTATAGTGGACAATTCAAGAAGTGGAAATTATCTACATATTTGTGGGTTCAAACCTTGTAGCACTCAGAAGAGAACAAAGTAAAGATCAATTTTGTGGTTTTAGTCATACTAACATTTAACTCCACCTATGTTGTACACTATGTGCGCTACATAGCCGGTCCCAAGTCCGGATAAAGGAGAACTCTGACGCCCATTTTTTCATAACGAAAAATGGGTAAGGGAGGTCTCAAACTCACTTTTCATACTCGAAAAGTGGGGAGGGAGGCCCCAAGCTCATTTTCCATTCTTGAAAAATGGAGGAGGGTTGCGATAGGTTGACAGCCAGCGTAAAACTTTTGTCACTTTTCATGAAATGGATGAAACATATATAAACGTTGAGGCGTTCCCACCTAGCGACGCGCTGCATCGTGTAGTGAGAAATGAGCAAGGGTGTGTTTCACATCGCCACTTGGGTGTGAAGAAAAATGAGCAAGGGCTCCCACACATAGGACGTGTGTGGGTAAAGAAGCTAGTCCCTTCATATCGTCGCCCGGATGTGAAGAAAAATGAGCAAGGTTTCCCACACAAAGGACGGGTGTGGGTAAAGAAGCTAGTTCAAAACAAACACGAAAACAAAAACAAAATCATAGATACGAATACTAGATCTTTTAGACAAAATAGAAATAGAAAAGGAAAACAAATACAAATGGGAGAAAAAAAACGTTTAGGAACATGGAACATATGAACACTTACAGGGAAGTCAATAGAACTAGTAGATACCGTGATTAGAATGAGTGTCAATATTGCTTGCCTCCAAGAGACAAAATGGAAAGGAGAAAAGAGTAGAGAAATATGAAGCACAGAGTTTAAATTGTGGCACACTGGTATAGATAAAAAATGCAATGGAGTAGGAATTGTGGTGGATAATGATTATAAGGATAAGGTCGTAGAGGTTAAAAGAATGAGGGATAGATTGATTCTAGTTAAATTAATTATTGGAGACGAAAAAATTAACATACTTAGCGCCTATGCACCACAAGTAGGATTAAGCGAGAACATCAAACGCAAGTTTTGGGATGATATGGATGGATTTATGCAAAGTATACCATTAGATGAAAAGGTTTTTATTGGAGGAGATTTAAATGGGCATGTCGGGGCAAGTAACGATGGGTTTGAGAGAGTTCATGGAGGTTTTGGTTACGGTAATAGAAATGAAGAAGGATAATCAATCTTAGAATTTGCTTCAGCATACGATCTTGTCTTAGCAAATATTAGTTTTAAGAAGAGGGAGTCGCATATAATTACTTTTAGTAGTGGTCATAACAAGAGTCAAATAGATTTTCTTTTAACAAGAAAAATAGATAGAAAAATATGTAGAGACTGCGAAGTAATACCTGGTGAAGCACTTACTACCCAACATAAGTTCGTAGTACTTGATATTAAGCTAAAACGACGACATAATGTGAATAAAAGAGTTGACGACCCTAGAATAAAGTGGTGGAACCTAAAACATAGTAAACAAGTAGAGTTTAGAGAAAAACTACTAAAGGAAAATGTTTGGAATCTTGACTTAAATGCTAATACAATGTGGCTAGAAATGAGTAGTTGCATAAGGAGAGTGAGATCAAACGTATTAGGTATATCTAAAGGCTAGAGACCACCAAATAAGGAAACATGGTGGTGGAACGAGGATGTCCAACGAGCAATTAAGACTAAAAGAGAGATGTATAGGAAAATACATAAGTGTCAAGATGAAGATGTGTACAATTAATATAGAGAAGCTAGAAAACAAGCTAAAAAACTAGTTAGTCGAGCTAAAACAAATTTCATGGAAGATCTATATACAAGGTTAGGTAATAGAGATGGCGAAATATATATATATATATATATATATAGGCTAGCCAAATTAAAAGATAAAAAGAAACAAGACCTAAGTCATGTAAGATGTATTAAGGACGAAAATCAAAATGTTTTAACGCGCGAGGATGATATTAAGGAGAGATGGAGAAGTTACTTCGATAGTTTATTTAATGATGGCCAAGTTGATACTATAATAGATGAAAACTCACACCAAGAAAGAAATTTAAACTATACACGTAATATTAGAATTGTAGAAGTTAAAGAGGCATTGAAAAGAATGAAAATAGGGAAAATATGTGGCCTAGATGAAATACCCATAGAGGTTTAAAAATGCTTAGGAGAAATTGGATTGACTTGGTTAACAAAAATTTTCAATAAAATTTCAAAATCAAAATGGATGCCAATGGATTGGAGAAGAAGCACGCTTGTGCCAATTTTCAAAAACAAAAGAAACATTCAAAGTTGCTCAAACTACCAGGGAATTAAACTTATGAGTCACACTATGAAACTTTGGGAGATGATAATTGACAATAGGCTAAAGAGAGAAACAACAATATCAGATAACCAATTTGGTTTTATGCCTGGGATGTCAACTATGGAGGCGATTTTCCTTGTAAAACGATTGTTAGAAAAATATAGAGAAAAGAAAAAAGATCTTCATATGGTATTCGTAGATTTAGAAAAATCATATGTTAGGGTCCCTAGAGATGTTCTTTGGTGGGTTCACCAAGGGCTTGGTCACACGTGCTGCAATCTAGCATGCCATAAACACACAACGAATGTACTTGTGGGAGTAATCTCAACCAACCGTCCAAAATAGTGTAGAATGGAATTGTACGCAAGAATGGACATAAGCAATATAAAAAAAACAATTAAATACTCAAGTGATGTCCCAATGGGTTTTACAAACCTCGAACACGCGCTCCGACTTCCCCGAATTCCCGAATCCAACCACGCCTAACTCCCGGTACCAGAGCAATGGTCCCCTTAATCCCCCGAAGCCCAAATGTATCATTTTAATTGATTATAACCACATTAAGTTAAATTATTAATATTAAATGAAATTAGAATTTTATTCCAATTTTTAATTGTGGCACATTTTTTGAGTTATACCGGGATGCCAAACACCCGAAAAACTCTCGAAATCTAGTTTTCTACCTTTTCCCAATTTCTTATATTTTCTCTGATTTTCTTGGATTTTTCTATAATATTATGTAATTTTTATCTATTTTTCTAGGTTTTCTATGATTTATTTTTTATGTATTTAATTTAATTTTTAATATTTAATAGGGTTGGGCCACCTGAACTGAGCCTGGTTTGACTGGGCCAAGTTCGGTCTAACTGAGCCGGCCCAGGGTTGCATGCACGTACACGTGCGAGCTCCCCCTACGCAAAGACGAATTGCAACCATTTTACAATTTGTCTATGCACATCATCAACACACATTTTTCTTTTCTTTTTCTTCTTCTTTTCTTCTTCATCACAACCCAACAACACCAATAATCAAAATAAGAATAACAACAACACAAATCACCATTTTAACCCAAATATTCAAAATCTCATTTCCATGGACATACTAACAAATTGAAGAATATTTGATGGAAAGGGAGTCTATTACCTTGTGTTTGATCTCTGAATTCCAACTCCAAATCAAGCTTCGTGGCCTTTAATTCATCTTCTACAACTCTTATTTCTTAATGGTTTGCATGAAATTTGTAAGGGGTTTGTTGGAGAATGCGCCCTAGGTAAATCAATAAACATCGTTTATCTTATAATTTTAGTTAATAAAATAGAGGTTTTCATTTGTTGTTTTATTATAAGTGATTGTTTGTTTACCTTATAGTAAGATTTAGGAGTATTTGTTGAAATATCCTAAATGTCCCTAGTTGGTAATTATACTAGGAACTATAATGAATTAAGACTAGTTTGCATGTTGATTAATGGTCATGTGATGATCCTACGTATAGGGATACGAATCGAGATCATGAGTACTTGTTAAGTCATAGGTGCTACTCATGATAAGTATATCATTTAGTCTTTCGACTTGAGGTTCCCACAGACTTCAATATTAGGAGCACGGTAATTTGACACAATCAAACGTTGTCTTTAACTAGATGATTATAAAGATTGTGATTAGTTACCATGTGAATTATAGTAAATGTATATAATCAAAATAGAATTTGTCTTTCTCGTATAGAGATATATCAGTGGATCCCTCGACATGCTAGACTGCTAAATGGCCAAGTCCAAGAGAATTGATATGATCAATGTCATTTGGATATTTTCAGTTTACCTAAAGATCAAGACTAGTACGATTGAACATGAAAGGTAACTTTTCATGCCTTATGTTTAATCAAAGAATATCATTTGACAAAAGGATATGATATATGTTTTTCATTAGGTTGTATCGATTTTGATATTCATGTTACTTGGGTAGTCATAATGCCTTGCTAGATACCATTTTTGACTTGTGTACCAAATGGTTTTGGTTCACTGCCAATGTCTCATGAACCTATTGGGTCGCACACAAAGAATAATGGCTTTGCACAATTTCAATTAGTCTAGAGAAATGGATTTAATATGATAAAATTCATGACATAAAAACCCTTACGATTTGTTATATGACAACTTATTAAAAGGGGCGTATGTGTAATTTGCTTAAAATGCCTAAATACAATAATTGTATTACGAATAGGATTTTAGGTGAGGGCTTATCTACACATATAAATAGATGTTGAAACCCTAAAACGAAATAAGATTTTTTTTTTTTGCGATTTTTGAGTTCTCTGGACTTTGGGAGAGAAAGAAAAATGTTTTCTATCTCTCTTAGGGCTAGCACTCCGAATCGTGGTCACCGTTCGTCTGTTGATTTCTTATTGAAGACGCGCACTTGAATGTCTTGGAGATCGATCAATCAGAGAAGGAAATCATGGATTAAGGTACGATTTATTGTTATAGATATAGGTTAATGGAACTTATTTCTAATCTTATTGGGGTTTTTCAAAATTTTTTTTGAATTTTTCGCTTATGAACCCGAAAAACCAACACCAGTATCAAAGCCACAGGCTCGGTTCTATTAAGCGTTTGCATGTTTTCTCTTATACATATATGATATATGTGTGAAAACATAATCTTGATTAATGTATGTATATGATCTACATAAAGTTTTTGTGGTAATTGTTATCAAGAATTGGTTTTAAAGTATGTTGTTAATTCATGTATTTGATACATACGCATGATTTGATTCAATGATAGAATTTATATTTAGAATATTTCGAATCACATATGTTGTAATATTAAACGATGCGAATTTCGGATGTTCATATGGTAGAATTCATGTTTATGTTAATGTGATTTTGCTGTTGAGTATATATTTCGTTTTTGTTTAATAATTGTGTATGTCTCCATGATCGAAATCATGATTAGGTTGATATGATTAATTAATATGATTATGGTGTTGAATGCATGATTAATTTTTCGTTACTCAACGTATTATTGAATTGACTAAAATAATGAGAAAACCTGGGAGATTTTCAATTTTTGAAACTGGAATTTCTTGTAAATAAAAAACGAGGGTGCTGCCCCTATGCCCCCATCTGCTGACGGGTCACCACCTGCTTACCAGTCAGCGAGACCACTGAAAATTGTTCGTAATGCAAGGAAATTCATATTATAGTCAATTTTAGTAAAACTTCCTTACTTGTTTAGTGATTGTACATGCATTGTAATATATGATATTTATCTTGATTAATTTATGATCACTAAAACAAATAAAAAAAATCCCTCTTCCAAATTTAAGTCAAGTGTCATCCATTCTCAAACACTTGTCAAGGCTTCGATTACATTAATATGGGTTTGCCTCCGTAGAGTATATTTTGTAACGGTTACTCTATTGTTTGAAACAGTTAGACTAGATAAAGCTATCAAAACTGTTTTGGGCTTTAGGCACCAGATGAGATAAAACATGCTAAGACTTAAGATGTCATAATCTCATAAAAATAACTAAAAGTTACATATGATGTAATTGGTAATAGGTACCTACTTAAATAACCTAATTCAAAGTGTCATGCCTTAGCTGTCTTAGAATTAGGTAAAACATGGATTTTAGTCCCTTAAATTAACATAGTATTTTAGGAGGGTTGTTAATTTAGTAGGAGTCTATTCCTCTATACTAAAATGAACTTTTGTGTAATCTTTGTTGTAGATCTATGGTCTCTTCAAATCACACTAATCCCTTGTCAATGCAATCCATCCTTAAGAAAGATAAGTTGTCAGGGACAAACTTTCTTGACTAATTTAGAAACTTGAGAATTGTTCTTAAGCACGAGCGCAAGTTGTATGTCCTAGATGATCTCATTCTTGAGGAACTACCAGCCAATGCTTTAAGAGCAGTGAAGGAGGCACATACTAAGCATGTAAATAACTCAACTGATGTTGCATGCATTATATTGGCAACCATGGTTCATGAACTTTAAAGGACATGGAACACATGGAAGCTTACGACATGGCTACGATGCTGAAGGAAATGTTCCACCAGCAGGCTAGGCAAGAAGGGTTCGAGACAGTCAAAAACCTTCATTCTTCAAAACGGTTGAGGGTGTGTAAGTTAGTCCTCATGTTCTGAAAATGAAGGGTTATATTGACCATCTTGACAGACTTAGATTTCTCATAAGCCAATAGTTGGCTACGGATTTGATCCCGAATTCATTACCTTATAGTTATTCACATTTTGTGATGAACTATAACATGAATAAAATGGAGAAGTCTATCTCAAATTTGCATTTGATGCTTAAACTGCTGAATAGAATGTCAAGAAACCTATTGCTAATGTGTTGATGGTTCAAAAAGGAAATGCTATGAAGAAGAAGAAGGCCAAAGTCAAGGCTAAAGTTTCCAAGGTTTTTATGACTCTCACAAAGCTTGTGGAACAAGTTAAGCCTAAAGCTGCTTCTACTTCAAAATCCTAGAAGGAAAAAGGAAAAAGAAAGAAATTGTCATTTTTTCCATGCACTAGTGCATTGGTTCAGAAATTACACGCTCAATCTTGAAGATCTAAAGAAAAATAAAAGTAGTGCGACTACTGCTTCAGGTATTTACGTTATTGAAGTTAACTTGTCTACTAGTGATTCATGGGTATTGGATATCGAATATGGATCTCATATTTGTATTAATATGTAGGGTCTCACCAAAAGTAGAAAGCTAAAGAAATGATAAGTCATCCTACGAGTTGGAAATGGAGCAAAGGTTTTTGTGTTGGCTAAAGGATGCTACCTAGTGGACTTGTTTTAGTTTTAAATAATTGTTATTATGTCCATTCCTTAAGCAAAAACATCATTTCAGTTTCATCGTTGCGAATAATAAATGCTCCAGTTCTAGTAAAGATGTTTTCTATGAGAATGCTTATTTTTGTGATGGTCTTTATATTCTAAACATGAAAAGGTCCATAAATACTTCTATTCTTAATGTAAATACAAAGTGGTTCTAGTCGAAAAATTTGAATCAAACATACCTTTGGCATTGTCGTTTAGCTATATAAACGAGAAATGCATTTCTAAACTCCATAAAGATGGAATTTTAGATTCATTTGATTTTGAGTCATATGAAACATATGTGTGGCGGCCTTGCCACCCCGGAGTGACGTGTCTTTATGTGCTCCTTGCCCGATGGGCCTAACTACACGTGTCTGGCACCTGCCCGTCCACCTCTTGTCTTGAAATTCGTGTCCACGTGTGTTTTATCAAATTAGTTAGTGGTTATCCGTGTTTTCGTAACTTATTCTCTTTAAGTATTTAAAATCTTATTAAGTTCAATAATTTGCAATTTATTCTAAAGCCTAACCATACTAGTGGGTTGTATCTTACAAGTTAACAAAAATCAGCGAAAGCCTTAATTGATACAATTAGAATACATAATTTAGCATGGTAAACATTATTCATAAGAGCAAACCCTACTGTGGAAAACCTGAAAAAGTATTTTGTATATAAGCAACAGTACCATAAACAAGGTATATATACACGTACAGTGTAATCTCAAGTCCCCCATTACCCAAAATAATACAAAATATCAAAATAAGCACGTACTAATAGGTCCTCGACGGGGGGCTATTAGATGTAGTCGCTTAGGATCCCCTTCCCCTACTGGTACTAGGATCTGCAATCAATCAGTACAAAAAGACAAATGACGAGTCAAGTAAGTAAAATCCTAAGAAACCCATCTGAGCATTCGCATAAATAAAGTAAGGAACTGCAAGAAGTACTGTCAACTAAACATGCGGAATGTAATGACAAACAACTGTAATGGCTCATCGCATGAATAAATAATAGCTAATCTAACAAATGTGTGTGCTCGCTCCAGATGGACTAGACTGTAGTTCTGGTCACCAAGTTCCCATCAGTGGTTGTGCCCAACTGGCCCGATACTTGGTCCCTTGCGATGCTGGCCAAATTCGCTGAGTCACCGACACGTGCACCAAGGGCAAGCTCAAGTTGCCATTCACTAAGGGTCGAGTCACATGTGCTACAGTCCAGTGCATCATGAGCACACAACCAAGAAATTCAGGGTAGTAACCTCAACCCACGTCCAAGTAACAAAATGGAATAGTAAAAATAGTAAGAAAATTATTAACGATATTGCTTTTAACTGCTGCAACGTATTAGGGACATCAACATTCAATTATCTATTTTTCATTATTATGTTTCTTGCTCTTTAAGTTATCCTTTAGTTGTTGATAAGTTAGATTAGGATACAAGTTTCTATTTTTTAGGATAAGAGTTTTATTCCAACTTTAGTTCTTGTTACTTAAGTGTATAATACACGTGCAAATATGTTTATATATAGATCGCAGCATCAAGAAAAAAAAAAGATTTCAGATCTTGTTTTTCTTCCTTTTATATAGATCAGTTTTTCTTCTCTCATCTATTCGATTTTACTTCTCTTTGATTTTCTCCAACAAATTGGTATCGGAGCCCTTATTTTCTTAAGGGACTTGTGGTTGAGAGAAACTTTTTTTCTGCATCCAAGAACTTCCATGGATTCAGATTCAATTCTTGAAAAACCTTTCACCTCGCTTGCACCACCGGTGTTCGATGGTGAGGTTATCATATATGGGCAGCTAGGATGGAGGCACATCTAGAGGCGAATGATCTCTGGGAAGCCGTTGAGGAAGACTACGAAGTTCTTCCCTTACCCGCAAATCCAACAATGGCGCAAATCAAGTATTACAAAGAGAGAAAGTCAAGAAAATCTAAGGCAAGAGCTATGTTATTTGCTGCAGTCTCTTCTGAAGTCTTTTTAAGGATTATGTCATTAAAGTCGGCCTTTGAAGTATGGAACTACCTAAAGAAGGAGTACGAATGAGATGAAAACATCAAAGGAATGAAGGTTCTCAACTTAATCAGAGAATTCGAGCTTCAGAGAATGAAGGACTCAGAGACAGTGAAAAGTATTCTGATAGATTACTTGGAATCGCGAATAAAGTGAGATTACTCGGTTCTAAATTTTCAGACTCTAGGATTGTGAAAAAAATCCTTGTAACCACCCCGGCAAGGTTTGATGCTACTATTTCATCACTTGAAAATACAAGAAATTTAGCCAACGTTAGTTTGGCGGAATTGTTGAGTGCTATGCAAGCACATGAACAAAGAAACCTCATTAGATCTGAAGGGTCTGTTGAAGGTGCATTAGCTACGAGAGCTAAATTCAGTCAAGGACAAAAAATGAAGAAAGTTGAGAAGAACAAGAAAGGAAATTCAGGTTTTGATTCTCCTAACACTAATAAGGGAACAAAATATGATTTTCCTCCTTGTAAGCACTGTGGAAGAAAGGGACATCACCCTTCTAAATGTTGGAAGCGACCGAATCAACAATGTGAGAAATGTTAGAAGATGGGACATAATCAGAAAATATGTAGAAGAAATCCACAACAAAGACAAGTGACTCAAGTTAACCTTCAACAAAAGAATGCTGCACAAGTTGCAGATCAAGAAGAGGATGAGCATATTTTTGTTGCATCTTGTTTTGCAACAAGTAGTACAAGTGATAAGTGGTTTGTAGATAGTGGTTGCACAAACCACATGACTTTCGATTGAGACCTCTTCCGAGAATTAGGCACTTCTGTAACCTCCAAAGTTCGAATTGGCAATGATGAGTACCTTGCGGTCAAGGGAAAAGGCACAGTTGAAATTGAAAGTATTTTGGGTACAAAACTAATCAAAGATGTATTATTTGTACCTAAAATAAGCCAAAACTTGTTAAGTGTTGGCCAACTTCTTAAGAGAGGTTTCAAAATAATCTTTGCAAAACAATCAATGTTTGATTAAAGATTCGAAAGGTGGAGCTGTGTTTAAAGTTAACATGAAAGGGAAAAGCTTTGCATTAGATCCTTTGGATGAGGAAAATGCGGCCTATTCAGCCATGAAAACTAATGCAGAATTGTAGCACAAAAGGCTTGGACACTTCAATCATAAAGTTGTGATGACTTTGCAGAAGAAGAATATGGTTCAAGGATTTCCTCATCTTGAACTAGATATTCGAGATTTCATTGCTTGTCAACAAGGAAAGCAAACAAGACTTCCCTTTAAACAGGCTACCTGGAGAGCCACTGTGAAGTTGAAGCTGATTCATACTGATGTGTCTGGACCTTATAATACTCAATCTTTAAATGGGAGTAAGTATTTCTTAATTTTCATTGATGACTACTCAAGAATGTGTTGGATCTATTTTCTTAAATTCAAATCAGAAGTTGTTGGTGTGTTCTGGAAATTCAAGCAATGGATTGAAACACAAAGTGGTCACAAAATTCAAGTCTTGAGATCAGATAATGGCAAGGAATATACCTCAAATCAGTTCAATCTATTTTGTGAAGAAGCTAGAATTGAACATCAACTCACTGCTCCATATACTCCACAACAAAATGGAGTTAGTGAGAGGAAAAATCGTACCATAATGGAGATGGCCAGATGCTTGATGTTTTAGAAGAATTCACCGAGAGAGTATTGGGCAGAAGCATCACATACTGCAGTCTTTCTTCTAAATAGGCTGCCTACAAAAGCAGTAGTTGGAAGAACTCCATATGAAGTATGGTTTGGATTCAAGCCTTTTTTGAAAAATCTCAAAGTATTTAGATGTCTTTGTTTTGTTTATGTTCCTCAAATTAAAAGGGACAAACTAAACAAAAAGGCGAAAGAAGGGATCTTTATAGGTTATAGCCTAACTTCTAAAAGCATACATAATTTTCCAACCAAACACCAAGAAAATCTGATCAATGAGAGATGTGTATTTCATGGAAAATGATGAGTGGGATTGGAAAAGAAAGCATCCAATTTCAGAACCTATCCATGTTTCAAAATTACAACTCAATCCAGATGAGTTGGTTGATGATGTACCGATTAGAGGTATGAGATCACTTTTCAAAATTTATCAATCATGCAATGTAGCTTTACTTGAACCTTCAAACTTCCGGGAAGCTGCAAAAGATTCAAGATGGGTTGCTGCCATGGAGGCGGAAATAAGCATGATTGAGAAAAATCAAACTTGGCAACTGGTGAAAAGGCCTGAAGATAAAAAAGTGATAGGCGTAAAATGGGTGTTTAGAACTAAGCTGAATCCTGATGGTTCAATCAACAAGCATAAAGCTAGGCTTGTTGTGAAAGGCCATGCTCAGATTTTTGGTGTTGATTTTTTTGATACTTTCGCTCCTGTTGCTAGATTGGAGACAATCAGGTTGTTGCTTGCAATAGCCACACAAAAGAGTTGGAAAGTTTATCAACTTGATGTCAAATCAGCTTTCTTGAATGGCTTATTGGAGGAGGAGATCTATGTAGAGCAACCTGAAGGATTTGTTGCAAAAGGAAAAGAAGATGATGTGTACCTTCTTAAGAATGCCTTGTATGACACAAACAAGCTCCAAAAACCTGGTATAGTAGAATTGATGAGCACTTGACGGAGTTGGGTTTTAACAAAAGCCTCAATGAATCGACTCTCTACATCAAAGGTGATGAAATCAGTTTTGTGGTTGTTTCATTTTATGTTGATGACTTGTTGATCACAGGAAGTAATGAAGAACTTGTGAGAAAGTCCAAAGAAGAAATTATGCAAACTTTCGAGATGACAAATCTTGGAGAGATGTCTTACTTTCTAGGGATGGAAACAAAACAAAAGAAAGGAGAAGTCTTCATTTGTCAAAGAAAATATGCCAATGAGATTTTGAAGAAATTTAGAATGGATGAATGCAAGAGTGTTGATACTCCCATGTGTCAAAAAGAGAAGCTATGCAAAGAAGACGAAGCTGAAAAGGTTGATGAAACCTACTATAGAAGCTTAGTAGGTTGTCTTATGTATCTAACCGCTACAATGCCTGATATCCTATATTTCGTAAGTCTATTATCTAGATTTACAAATTGTGCGACTGAAACGCATATCAGAGCTACTAAAAGAGTCCTTAGATATGTGAAGGGGACATTGAATTATGGAATCAAGTTTTGTTCAAGTCAGAATTATGTGTTGCATGGCTACTCTGACAGTGATTGGGCAGGCTCACTTGATGATATGAAAAATACATCTGGTTATTGTTTCAAGTTTGATTCAGGAGCGTTCTCTTGGATTTCTAAAAAGCAAAGTACAGTGGCTCAATCAACAACAGAAGTTGAATTTATCGCAGCAATAGCAGCTGCAAATCAGGCTTTATGGTTAAGGAAAATGTTAGAAGATTTACATTTGAAGCAAAAGGAATGCACGAGTTGTTTGTTGACAATCAAGTTTGCCATCGCTATCTCTAATAATCCTATTTTTCATGGGAAAACAAAGCACTTCAACATCAAATTATTCTTTCTTAGAGAAGTGCAGAAAGAAGGTTCGATTAAATTGAAGTATTGCAAGTCGATCTTCAACTAGTGATATATTAACAAAACCTCTATTAAGAAGCAAGTCCGAATTTCTTAGAGAAAAGCTTGGAGTTTGCAAAACAACAAAGCAAGGAGGAGTATTAACGATATTGCTTTTAACTGCTGCAACGTATTGGGACATCAACATTCAATTATCTATTTTTCGTTATTATGTTTCTTTTTCTTTAAGTTATCCTTTAGTTGTTGATAAGTTAGATTAGGATACAAGTTTCTATTTTTTAGGATAAGAGTTTTATTCCAACTTTAGTTCTTATTACTTAAGTGTATTAAAATACACGTGCAAATCTGTTTATATATAGATCGCAGCATCAAGAAAAAAAACATATTTCAGATCTTGTTTTTCTTCCTTTTATATAGATAAGTTTTTCTTCTCTCCTCTATTCAATTTTACTTCTCTTTGATTTTCTCCAACAAAAATGATAAGAAATAAATTTAAAACAAAATCAAATACTGAGAGTTCTTCAGTTGGGTTTTACAAACCTCAAACTGCTCTCTGACCTCCCTGGACTCCCGTATCCAACCCGACACCGAGCTATGATCCACTTAGTCCCCAAAGTCCAATTTTATATGTTTAGGTTGTTTACAAGTGTTTAGATATGTATTAAGTTGAAAATCACCAAAATAGCCCTTAAATTAATATGTTATCTGTCATGAGAGCGCTAATGGGTCTACATAGCGTTCTAGGTGAAGTTAGTGTGCTAGGGGATCTGTCTAGTGCGCTAATGTTCTTCATTTTGAAAAACAGTTAGAAACCCAGAACGATTGGCGCGCTAACCAGCCCAGTTATGGCGCTAATTGCCCTTTGTGACAGAATTCTCAAGTCAAAAATTATGTCATTCCCCTCTCAATTAGCTACCATAACCTTGTTTAAATCCTCTCCATACCAATGTGACTCCAAAACATCAGTTAGACTCACCTCAGAACAACAATTAAGTCAAAATCCTCAAATCCCAACATTCACTAGTTTTTCCCAAATTCAACACAAATATCAATTCATGCAATACCATTAATAAATCATCAATAGAAATGATCATTAAACCCATAATTCATTAAGTTTCCATCAAAAAATTAGGGAGTTAACCCTCCAACTCGAATTTTACTAAAAACACACAAATATGGGTTTATGAAGAGTGTATGAGATGAAGAAGATGATTACCTTAGTTTGGTTCTTAATTCTGATCTCCAAAGTGATTGAGTTCCAGCATAAATCCCCTCTTCTTCTCTAGTTTTCTCAGATTGCATGAGAAATTGAGTGGTTTGATCAAAACTCCACTAACTTCCTATATATATGTATGGTTAAGATCAAGTGTGCATACGTATCTCGAAGATTATCATTTAATTTAATTGATCCTCTTGATGTCCATCCTAGAATTACTCATCTCCTAGAATTACTCACAATGATCCTCTTGATGTCCATCCTATGGTCCTCATTATTTAGTTCAAACTATAGGTTTATCATTTATTTTATTTATGTACCTTACATTAAGCCTTATTAAACCATGTGGTTAGTGTTTTATTTATCAAAACTAACCGACTCATGGTCCCACTAACCTTTGGCTACCCAATATCCAGCGCCCCACGTCTCGACATGCATTTCGAGGTGTGCCATAACCTATTATTCAAATTTTAATTTAATTGGCCTATGGTTACCTTACCCATCTCAATGGAATCACTTGGTCATATTTACATGAGTTTGTCAAATTTTTATAGTGTACCCGTATTTTGCCTCTCAATACCCATGTTGACACGCATTTTGAGGCGACTACCCGCACACAACCTCGCACGATATAACCATTCAACATGCACATGCGAGGTGTTAACAAATAATTTTATAAAATGCATCGCAATTAAACAATACAACATACAATTTACTACTGCACCTAGGTCATCGTTTATCCTAGTCTACCCGCGGCGTCCACGTGGATCTGAGCTGGCGTCCATGTCTAAAATTATGAAATAAATAATGGCGTTAATGAAACGGGCCGTTACAGTTCTTCCCTACTTAATAAAATTTCATCCCGAAATTTAATATAATTGAATGTCGTACTGTGAAATAATTGTGGGTATCGTTCTCACATTGTCGACTCGAGCTCCAAGGTACGTCCCTCCATCCCACGATGCTGCCAACGAACTAGGACTTTAGAGAGCTCCCTGTTCCAAAGATTCTGAACTCTACGGTCAACGATCTCTATCGGCCTCTCCTCATAAGTCACGTCAGGCTGAACCTCAATCTGCATAAAATCATTCATCGGTCTCTGCCCTAACTTAGTTAGTCTCAACAATGAAATGTAAAATTTTGGATGAACCCCAGCTAACTCAACAGGTAACTCTAGGTGATAAGCGACACTGCCCACTCTATATGCGATCCTGAATGGTCCAATAAATCTTGGCGCCAATTTCCCCTTAATACCAAACCTATACTAACCCTTCCAAGGGGAAACCTTCAAGTATACCATGTCACCGTCCTCATAGCTCAGACCCTCGTGATACCGATCCACATATTTCTTCTGTCTATCATGTGCGGCTCGTAACTTCTGACGGATCTGTTTGATCGTCTCTGTGTGATCAACAACTATCTCAGGTCCAAATGTCACTGTATCTTTCGGCTCCGCCCAACATCCAGGTGATCTATAAGGCCTCCCATACAGCGCTTCAAACGGTGGCATACCAATACTCGCATGATAGCTGGTATTATATGCAAACTCACACGAAGGCAAATAATCCTCCCACGAACCCCCAAACTGCAATATACAAGCACTGAGCATATCCTCCAAAATTTATATCAGTCACTCTGACTGTCCATCAGTTTAAGGATGATAAGCCGTACTTAACTGCAACCTGGTGCCAAATTGCTCCTGCATAGCCTCCCAGAGTCTCGAAGTCAACCTGGGATCTCTGTACAATACAATAGAAACTGGCACCCCATGCGATCTAATAATCTCCCGCTCAAACAATATGCTCAGCTAGGAACGTGTATTTCGTAGAAATCATAATTAAATGAGGCGATTTCGTTAGTCCGTCAATTACAACCCAAACTGCATCGTGACGCCTCGATGTCTGCAGTAGTCCACTGACGAAATCCATGGTGATGTGCTCCCATTACCACTATGGAATGGGTAATGACTGTAATAGTCCACCGGGTCTTCTGTGCTTAGCCTTCACTTACTGGCAGATGTGGCAATACTTGATGTACGCACCTACGTCAACCTTTATCCCTAGCCACCAGAATAGTCGCATTAAGTCATGGTACATCTTGGTCCTACTAGGATGAACTATGTAGCAAGACCGGTGTGCATCCTCCAAAATCCCATACCATATATCTTGATTCGCAAGTATCCACAATCTCTCTCGGTGTCTCAAACACCAATCTGTGGTCTCTACCTAATCAGTGCACTTTAGATCCCGAGTTGGACCACTAAAGCGCTCATAAAGCCCATCAGCCCTCTGACACTCGGCAACTCGGTCAATCAATACGGTCAAAACTCTCATCTGAAAATAAATGTGCTGCTCAGCTGTAGTTGACACCTCTGTCATGCACATAATTGTTGTCGCCTGTAACAAACCATGCTCATATGTCATATGTCGCAACACAGTCTGACTATCAATCCCGCTCCTACTTAATGTGTCCATACAACGTTTGCTTTTCCAGGGTGATACTCAATAGCGATATTGTAGTCCTTCAACAGCTTAAGCCATCTCCTCTGGTGCATATTCAGATCCCTCTAAGTGAAGATATAGTATAAACTCTGGTGATCTGTTTAAAGTATGAACCTCTCTCCATAGAAATAGCGCGTTCATGCCTTCAGTGCAAAAACGACTGCTACAAGCTCCAAGCGTGCACAGGATAATTCCCCTCTTGGATTCTCAATCGTCTGGAAAGATTTGTAATTGGTCCACCCTCCTGCATCAACACACATCTAAGACCAATGACTGACACATTCGTATAAACTGTGAAAGTTTTGCTTGACTCCAGTAATGTCAATACTGGTGCTGAAGTCAACCTCTTCTTCGGCTCATAGAAATCCTGCTACCACTCCTCTGACCAATCAAATCTAACTTCTTTCTTGGTCAGTCTCGTCATCGGCACTGCAATCGAGGAAGAGTCATGCACGAATCGCGGGTAGTATCCTGCCAGTTCAATAAAACTTCAAATATCCACAACAGACTCAGGTGTCCTCTACTCAATGATAGCCCAAATCTTCTCTGAATCCACAAAAATACCCATATCAATGATGACATGTCCTAAAAATCTCACCGCACTCAACCAGAAGTCATACTTACTAAAATTGGCGTACAATTTGTGCTCTCTCAGTGTCGTCAACATTGTCTTGAGGTATCTCTCATGATTCTCATGAGTCCTAGCGTAGATCAGTATTTCATTAATGAAGACTATGACAAATATGCCCAAATACGATCTTAAGACCCTGTGCACCAAATCCATGAAAATCGCAAGGCCGTTAGTTAGCCCAAACTGCATGACTGTGAACTTGAATAACCCATACCTCGTGCTGAAAGCGGTCTTCTGGATATCCTCATTTTGAATCTTTAACTGATGATAACCTGAGTGAAGATCAATCTTTAAGAAGAATCTGGCACTTGCCAACTGATCGATTAGATCATCTATCCTAGGAAGTAGGCAATGGTTCCTAACTGTAACCAGATTCAGCTTCCTATAGTCTATGCACATCCTCATTGAACCATCCTTCTTCTTCACAAACAACACAGGAGCTCCCCAAGGTGACATACTAGGGTGAACAAATCTCCAACAACTCATTTAGTTATCGTCTAACCTTTTCCTACTTTGATAGTGACATCCTATAAGGTCTACTGGCGATCGGCTACATCCATGGTATCAATTCAATGATAAACTCAATAGCTCGTGGCGGTGGAAATCCTGGTAGATCATCCAAAAATACTTCAACAAAATCTCTAACTACTAGAACGTCCTCAATCCTTACCTTTGTCCTAACCTTCGGCTCAACTATCACTGCAAATGCCTCCATCTCTTGCGCTGTAGCTATTAGTCATCTAGTGAAAGGTAAGTCAGTCGCGGATCCAACTAGTGAGAACTCTGGTATCCTAGGAATACAAAACTCAATCCTCTTACCATAACATTCTATATGTGCATGATAGGGTGACAACCAATCCATCTCGATAAGAGCGTCAAACTTTAGGTACTCTAACACTCAAAGATATGTCGGTAACTGATGTCCTTCAACCTCCATCATCACATATCTACATATACGGTTAGTGTATATCTTGTCTTCAGTGGTCGTACTAAGAACAAGGTATGTGTCTAGTGTCTGTGTAACTAACCCTAACTCTCCGACAATACGTCCAGTAATAAATGATAAAGTACTACCCGAATAAAAAATAACATGCATAAGTCTACCAAAAATGTATAACATACCCTCAACGAGCTATCTGGTCACCCCGCCATCCGGCTGTGCCGTTGCATGGGCTCTCTCTTTGGCTGGCTCAGGCTCTCGACGTAGTGATAGTGGTGTCCTGCAATCTATCCTCAAATGTCCCCTCTGACCACACTTGTGACATATACGACTATCCTAGCTACAAGCTTGTCTGTCTCTAGATCTTGGACCCTAACCTCGGTCTCTCTGACCCCTGTCATGTCCCCCATGATCTCGGTACATTTGTGGCGATGGCCTACACTGATATGTCCATGCTGGTGCGATGGCGTGAACTGGCTGTCTTTCCTCATACTGGAACTGACTGCCCTGGTGATCATCCATGCAGCCCATGTCCTAGTTGTCATCCCTGCGACCTTTATCAAGACGATCCCTCTGTCTCTTTGGCCTCCGATCCGTCCGAGAACTCTGCCTTGCTTGTATCTCAGCTCTTGTCACACGTCTGTTCTCCCTCTATATCAGGTAGGTGTCAAGTTCCAAAGCTCTATCAAATATGTCATGCAGAGTGGGCGCCCAAGACGATACCAGTGCCGAAGCAATCCTATCCTCAACTCCTCTGGTGAAATAGTATATCTCTAAACGTTCCATCCCAGCTACGTCCATCGAGAACCGGAGTAAGTACCATAATCTCTCTATATACTGCAATAAAGTTTGATTACCCTATCTCAGGGTCAGAAACTCCTCTCTCAATCTCAATCTCACATCTATGGGTATGTACTGATCATAGAGCAACTCTCTAAACTCAGCCCATATCGTCGGCTTTGGATGGGTATCCTGATATGTGATCCACCATACTGTTGCGTGGCATCTCAAGCATCCCCTAGATAATCGTGCCTGAATATTCTCATCATTCCTCATCAGCTTATAGAAACGCTGATGAGTCATAATCCACTTCCCCGCAGCCTCGAGGTCACCACCTTTGTAAAAGAAGCCTAGCTGAAACTTCAAAAACTCTCAACATTTTCGCCTCTTGAGCTAAGACGAATCCCAATGTAGTACAGGTAGTAGTGGTAGCAGTCAACTGATCCGCGGTAGTGGGTGGAGGCGTAATAGTTGGCGACTCCTTAGAACAACAACTACGATGGCTTTCTTTGTCTGTATCTCTGTTATTACCCTATCAAGAGGTGTTTGAGGAATAACCAAGATGATGGTGTCCCCGTAGGGACAATAACTGCTATTGGCTTTCTGGGTATGGCAACCGATGTACCAAGCGTCGTTAGTGCTGCGGTCTGATCCCGTAACAAACGTAGTACCTCAGCCAATTGAGTCTTCAGAGCTGAGAGTCGATCCTTCATACTAGCTGTAACCAGGGCATGAGGCGTCTCATGAGGCGTAGTAGACTGTCCGTCCAAAATTTGCATCGAGAAGCGTGCTCCGGATCAACCTCGATGTATATACGTATATCATATATATATATATGAAAATACGACACGTATATAAAACCTATCTCTACCTGCCTCACATCAGTTCCCAACTAAAGTTCTAAGGCAATAACTTCGGGTTTCCATAACTAAAGTTTATTTATTAAATTTTATGCTCTTTCATTTTTACATTCCCAAGTTCCTAGAACTTTTGCACTGATACCAACTGTGGCGCCTTGCCGCTCCGTGGTGACGTGTCTCTATGTACTCGCCCGGTGGGCCCAACTACACGTGTCCGGCACCTGCCCGTCCACCTCTTGTCTCAAAATTCTTGTCCACGTGTGTTTTATCAAATTAGTTAGTGGATTATCCATGTTTTCTTAACTTATTCTCTTTGAGTATTTAAAAGTTTATTAAGTTCAATAATTTGTAGTTTATTCTAATGCCTTACCATACTAGTCGGTTGTATCTTACAAGTTAACATAAATTAGCAGAAACCTTAATTGATACAATTAGAATATGTAATTTAATATGGTAAAACTTATTTATAAGAGAATATCCTATTGTGGAAAACCTGGAAAAGTACTATGTAGATAAGCGACAGTGCCATAAACAAGGTATATATACATGTACAGTGTCATTTCAAGTCCCCCATTACCCAAAATAATACAAAATATCAAAATAAGCACGTACCAGTAGGTCCTCAACGGGGGGCAATCAAATATAGTCTCATAGGATCCCCTTACCCCTATTGGTACTAGGATCTGCACTCAATCATAAAAAAAAAAGATAGATGACGAGTCCAATAAGTAAAATCCCAAGGAACCCCTCGGAGCATTCGCGTAAATAAAGTAAAGAAATGCAAATAGTACTTCAAGTAAACGTGGGGAATGTAAAGACATACAACTATAAATGGCCCATCGCATGAAAAGATAAAAGATAAGCTAACAAATGTGTGTGCTCTCTTCAAATGAACTACATTGTACTTCGGGTCACCAAGTTCCCACCAGTGGTCGCACCCAACTGGCTCGACACTTGGTCCCTCGCGGTGCTGGCCAAATCCACTGAGTCACCGACACGTGCACCAAGGGTAAGCTTAGGTTGTTGTTCACTGAGGGTCAGGTCATACATGCTAAAGTCCATTGCATCATGAACACATAACTAGGAAATCCTGGGGAGTAACCTCAACCCACATCCAAGTAAAAGAATGGAATAGTAAAAATAACAAGGAAATGATAGGAATGAAATTTCAAATAGAATCAAATACTCAAAGTTCTTCAGTTGGGTTTTATAAACCTCAAACCGCTCTCCGACCATCCTGCACTCCCGTATCCGACCCGACAAGCTCCTCGAAACCAAGCTACGGTCCACTAAGTCCCTGAAGTCCAATTTTATTAGTTTAGGTTGTTTACAAGTGTTTAGATATGTATTAAGTTGAAAATCACCAAAACAACCCTTAAATTCATATTTTATCTGTCATTAGCGCGCTAATAGGTCTACCTAGCGCGCTAGGTGAGGTTAACGCGCTAGGGGATCTGTCTAGCTTGCTATTGTTCTTTATTTTCAAAAACAGTTGGAAACTTAGAACGTTTAGCACGCTAACCAGCCCAGTTAGGGCGCTAATTGCCTTTGTGACAGAATTTTCAAGTCAAGAATTCTGTCTTTCCCCTCTCAATTAGCTTCCCTAACTTGGTTTATATCCTCTCCATACTAAAGTGACTCCAAAACATCAGTTAGATTCACCTCGAAACAACGTTTAAGTCAAAATCCTTAAATCCCAACATTCACTAATATTTCCCAAATTAAACACAAATCCCAATTCATGCAAAACCAATGATGAATCCTTAATAGAAATGATCATTAAACCCATAATTCATTAAGTTTTCATAAAAAAACCAGGGATGTAACTCTCCAAGTCAAAATTTACCAAAAATACACAAAAAATGAGTTCATTGAAGAGTGTATGAGATGAGGAAGATGATTACCTTAGTTTGATTCTCAGTTTGATCTTCAAAGTGATTGAATTTCAGCTTGAATCCTCGTTTTTTCTCTAATTTTCTCATATTGCAAGAGAAATTGAGTGGTTTGATCAAAACTTCACTAACTTCCTATATATATATATATATATATATTTGGTTAAGATCAAGTGTGCATGCGTATCTCGAGGATTATGTTGTGGTACATAAACATGTTGTCCTACACCACCTGATGACTCCATTAACACACTCAACTCCTAGAATTACTCATAATGATCCTTTTGATGTCCATCTTATGGTCCTCATTATTTAGTTCAAACTATAGGTTTATCATTTATTTGATTTATGTACCTTACATTAAGCCTTATTAAACTATGTGGTTAGTGTTTTATTTATCAAAATTAATCAACTCATGGTCCCACTAACCTTCGACTACCCGATATCCGGTGCCCCGCATCTCAACACGCATTTTGAGGCGCACCATTCAAATTTTAATTTAATTATTCTATGGTTACCTTACCCATTTCAATTGAATTACTTGGTCATATTTACATGAGTTGGTCAAGTTTTTCTAGTGTACCCGTAATTCGCCTCTTGATACCCATGTTGATACGCATTTCGAAGCGACTACCCGTCACACAAACCCGCACGATATAACCATTCAACATACACACATGTGATGTATTAACAAATAATTTCATAAAATGCATTGCAATTAAACGATGCAACATACAATTTACTAGTGCACCTAGGTCGACGTGTGTCTTAGCCTACCCGAAGCATCCACGTGGATCTGAGCTGGCGTCCATGTCTGAAATTACGAAATAAATAACAGAGTTAATGAAACGGGCCGTTACAATGTATTTCTTGTTTACTAGGCAAGATGAGAAAAAGTCTATTTACTAGACACAAAGAAAGTGCAAGTGATTTATTGGGTCTAATACATACTGATGTATGCGGTCCTATAAATATAATGGCTAGAGGTAGCTATCGGTACTTCATTACCTTCACTAAAGATTTTAGCAGATATGGATACATGTATCTCATTAAACATAAAAGTGAATCTTTTGAGATGTTTTGAACATTTCAGAACGAAGTGCAAAATCAACTTGGTAAAACTTTTAAAGCATTTCAATTAGATCGAGGTGGTGAATATTTGAACCAAGAGTTTGATGATCATCTTAGAAACTATGGGATTGTCTCACAGTTAACTCCTCCAGCAACTCCATAATGGAATCGTGTTTCTAAGAGGAGAAATTGAACTTTATAAGATATGGTTTGATTTATGCCGAGTCAAGTAGATCTTCCTATTTCCTTTTAGGTCTATGCCTTAGAAACTGTTGCGTTTACATTGAATCATGTTCCTTCTAAAGCGGTTGATCAAACACCATATGAGATTTTCTTAAGGTAACGAATCTCAGAAAAATTATTAGCCAAATCTAACAAGTGTGTGTTTGTTGGTTATCCTAAAGAAACTAGATGATACTACTTTTATAATCCCACTAAGAACAAAATGTTTGTTGCTCAGAATGGTGTCTTTATGGAAAAAGAGTTTATTTCAAAAGACAACAATGGGAATAAAGTAAGTTTTGATGAAGTTCATGAACCATAAATAAACCCTCAATTGCCAGTGGGAGATCCGCGTAGGTCTGATAGGGTAAGACATCACCCCGAGATATTTGGATTTCTTGTTACTGATAGTATTAAGGTGTTGCTTATGGATCAAAATGAGCCTACTACTTATTATGAGGCTGTGTCTAGCCCTTTGGCAGATAAATGGCTTAGTGCAATGAATTCTGATATTTAATCCATGTATGATAACCATGTTTCGAACCTGTTTGATTTACCTAAAGATGGTAAGACCATTGGATGTAATTGGGTTTTCAAGAAGAAAATTGACATGAATGGCAATGTGCATACTTAGTAGCAAAACGTTTCAGACAGACTCAAGGTGTTGATTATGTGAGACCTTTTCTCTTGTAGCCATGCTTAAATCCACTAGAATTATAATTTCCATAGCCGCATATTATGGCTATAAGATATGACAAGTGGATATCAAAACATCTTTTCTAAATGGAAAGTTACTTGTGGAAGTGTATATGATACAGCCTGAAGAGTTTGTTCATCCTAAGAATTCTAGGAAGGTGTGCAAGCTTCTAGGAGTTGGAATCTTTGTTTTGAAGAAACAATTAAAGAATTTGGTTTCATTAAAAATGAAGATGATCCTTATGTATACAAGAAGATCCTTAGGAGTGTGGTTGTTTTCTTGGTATTGTATGTTGACGATATATTACTCATTGGAAGTGACATCCCAACCTTGTAGATTGTCAAGTCTTGGTTAGGGAAGTGTTTCTCAATGAAGGACTTAGAATACGCAACCTACATCATTAGGATTAAGATCTATAGGGATATATCTAAAAGGCTGATCGGTCCAAGTCAGAGTACTTATATTGATAAGGTACTTAATAGGTTCAGTATACAAGACTCTAAAAGTGGATTGCCAATGTCTCATGGTATAAGTCTCAGGAAAACTCAATGTTCGAAGACTAATGATGAGCGAATGCGCATGAATACGATTCCATATGCATCAACTATTGGATCTATCATGTATGTCATGTTATGCACCTGACTTGATGTATCATATGCTTTGAGCGCAATAATCATATATCAGCCTGATCCCGGTAAGAGTCACTGGATAGCAGTAAAGAACATTCTTAACTTCTTGAGAAGAATTAAATAAGTGTTCATGGTTTATGGAAGTTTGGAAGATGAACTCGTTGTAAATGGTTACACGGATGCAAGTTTACAAACTGATAAATGACTTCAGATTACAGTCTGGATATGTGTTTACTTTGAATGGAGGCGTAGTAAGCTGGAAAAGTTCAAAGCAAGAAACTGTGGAAGATTCTATAACAGAAGCTGAGTATATTGCAGCGTCTAATGCAGATAAAGAGGCAGTTGGATAAAAAAGTTCATATCTGAACTTGGTGTGGTTACTAGTATAGTTAACCCTATTTGCTTTTAATGTGACAACAACGGGGCGATAACACAAGTCAAGGAACCAAGATCACACCACTGATCCAAACATATACTTAGACATTTTCATCTAAATTGAGAAACCATTGAGAGGGGAGAAGTGAAGATTTGCAAAATTCCTACAGAAGACAACGTTACAGATTCTTTAACCAATGCTCTTCTATAAGTGAAACATGATGGTCATGTTAGGTCATTAGGTATTAGATACATGAATGATTGGCCTTATTACAAGTGGGAGATGTTGGGGAATGTGCCCTAGGTAAATCTATAAACATTCTTTATCTTATAATTCTAGTTAATAAAATAGAGGTTTTCATTTGTTTTTTTATTAGAAGTGATTGTATGTTTCCCTTATAGTAAGATCCATGGGTATTTGTCGAAATATCCTAAATGTCCATAGTCGGTCATTATATTGAGAACTATAATGAATTAATACTAGTGTGAATTTTGATTGATAGTCATGTGATGATCCTGCATATAAGGATATGAATCGATATCATGATTACTTGTTAAGGAATAAGGTACTGGACCGACCCGATATGAGAACACCACATGGATTAAGTCATAGGTGTTACTCATGATGGGTATATCGTTTAGTCCTTTGACTTGAGATTACCATATACATCAATATTAGGAGCATGGTAATTTGACACAATCAAACGTTATCTTTAACCGGAAGATTATAAAGATTATGATTGGTTACCGTGTGAATAATATGTGAAGGTGTGTAATCAAGATAAAACTTATCTCTCTCGTATAGAGAAAGATAAAATTTGTCTCTTTTGCAGTGGATCCCTCGACATGTTAGACTGTTAAATGACCAAGTCCAAGTGAATTAATATGATCAATTGCATTTAGATGTTTTCAGTCTACCTAAAGATCGAGGCTAGTACGATTGAACATTAACGGTGAATTTTCACGCCTTATGTTTAATCAAAGAATATTGCACGACAAAAGGATATGATATATGTTAGTCATTAGGTTGTATCGATTTTGATATTCATGTTACTTGGGTAGTCATAATGCCTTGCTAGAGACCTCTTTTGACTTGTGTACCAAATGGTTTTGGTTCACTGCCAACGTCTCATGACCCTATTGGGTCGCACACAAAGAATAATGACTTTTCATTATTTCAATTGGTCCAGAGAAATGGATTTAATATGATAAAATCTATGACATAAAAGCTCTAATGATTTGTTATATGATAACTTATTAATAGGGGCGTATGGTTAATTTGCTTAAACTGCCTAAATGCAATAGTTGTAGTATGAATATGATTTTAAGTGAGGTCTTATCTACATATATAAATAGAGTTTGAAACCCTAAAATGAACTAAGGATTTCATTTTTGCTATTTTCAAGTTTTCTGAACATTGGGAGAGAAAGAAAAATGTTTTGTATCTCTCTTAGGGCTAGGACTCCTAATTGCGGTCACCGTTCGTTGTGGATTTCTGATAGAGGACGCACACTTAAAAATCTCAGAGATCTATCAATCAGAGAAATAAATCATGGATTAAGGTATGGTTTATTTTTTAGATCTAGTTTAATGAAACTTATTTTCGATCCTTTTGGTGTTTTTCAAAATTTGTTTTGAATTTCTCGTTGCGTATGAACCCTAAAACTTAACATGGTTTTGATGGAAATCCTACTAAATTGATGTATTTATAGGTTGTGATGACATTAATTGTGTACACGTACCCCGATGATGAGCTAAATGATACTAATTGAGTTGTTAAACACCAACTAATGACTTCATTAAGACACTAAATAGCCTAGTATCACACATTCTAGGTTCATCCTAGTACCCATTAATGATTTTTATTTGATTTGATCAAACTATACAAATTAATTCTTTTTAAGTAGCCAACTTAGGTACAACAATAATATAGTTAATATATTTGATGCATAATTAACCTAATTGCGGTCCCACTCACTCTCGACTACCTGGCACCCAGTGCCCTGCATCTCGGCATACATCTTGAAGCGCGCCAATCGTTGATGTACCTAATTATTTTGACTTAGCCTAAAGTATGATTCTCCATTTTAGGTCATATTCACCTTAATTTTCAGTCATTTTAGTCAAGTTAGTATTATAAAGCTTAGTATACCTATACTATGCATATCCGAACCCCTCGTCGACACGTTTTACGAGGTAATTACCCGTCACACCATCTCACTCGACATAATGTGATATTTAACAAACATGTTGATGATTTATGCCATATTAAATGAATACCTAGTCAGTTCATGCCCCTAAACTATCTATAGTGTCCACGTGGGTCCGAGGTGGCATCCTAATATGTAAATAAATAATAACAACGACATTAATAAAAAGGGTCGTCACAATTCTTCCCAACTAGGAAAAATCTCGTCCCGAAATTTAGGTTAAATTAAACGATCGTATCGTGGAATAGCTGAGGATAACGCTCTCGCATAGTGCACTCGAGCTCCCAAGTAATTCCCTTAGTCCCGTGATGCTGCCAATGAAGTAATACTCGAGGGATCTCCCTATTCCGCAGAGTCTGTGTCTTGCGTTCCAAGATCTCTAATGGCTGCTCCTCGTAAGTTGCATCAAGTTGAACCTCAATCTGTCTCACATCAACCAACGGTCTCAGTCCTGACCTAGCTAGCTTCAACATAGAAATGTGGAACATCATTTGAACCTGAGCTAATTGTGGCGATAAGTCTAGTCTATATACAACAACGCCAACTCGTGTTGCGACCCTGAATGGTCGAATGAATCTCTGCGCTAGTTTCCCCTTAATCTCAAATCTCTGAGGACCCTCTCAAGGGGAAACCTTCATATATACCATGTTGGCCTCCTCATAACTCAGACCCTCGTAGTACTTATCCACATATCTTTTTTGTCTGTCTTGTGCTGCCCAAAGTCTTTGCCCGATTTGTTGAGTTTTCTTTGTGTGGTCAACAACTATCTTTGGCCCAACGGTCACTATATCCTCCGGCTCTGCCTAACATGGGGGTGATTTACGAGGCCTCACATACAACACCTCAAATGGAGGCATCCCAGTACTTGCTTGACAGATGATGTTATAGGCAAAATCACACAGTGGTAGATAGTCCTTTCACAAATCCCCAAACTGCAATATACAAGCCTTGAGCATGTCCTCTAAAATCTATATCAATCTCTTCATCTAGCCATCAGTCTGAAGGCGGAAAGCAGTATTAAACTGCAGCATCGTGCCAGACTACTCCTGCATGCACTTGTAGAACTCAGACGAGAGTTTGGGATATCTGTCAGATACAATAGAGACTGACACCCAATGTAGTATAATAATTTCCCTCTCGAACAGAGTGCTTGATTGTGGGAACTATACCTCATCAAAATTAGTATAAAGTGCACCGATTACGTCAATATATCAATCACTAACCAGATGATGTCATTTTCTCGTAGAAGTTTGTGGTAGTCCATTTACGAAATCCATAGTGATGTGCTCTTATTTCCACTGTGGAATGGGCATCGACTGCAATAAACCTCTCGGTCTCCTGTGCTTGGCCTTAACCTCCTGTAAGATAAGATAACTCCTGAGATATGCGCCTATGTCAGCCTTCATCCCTGGCCACCAAAATAGTCGTATCAAATCATGATACATATTGGTTCGACCAGGATGAACAGTGTGAAGAGACCCATGGACGTCCTCTAGAATATCGTCTCGTAACTCTGGAACTGCTAGTACCCTTAATCTGCCTATGTGACTCAAACACTAATCTGCTTTCTCTGACCAATCTGAACACTCAGGATCATGTGCCAGCCTATTGAACCTGTCATACAAACTATTAGTCCTTCAGCACTTTGCCACCTGCTTAATAGATACTATCGGGACCCCTCATCTGGCAACAAATATGTGGCTCATCTGTAGCAAGAATCTTTATCATACACATGGCTGATGTCGCCTCTAATAGTCCATGCTTATGTGTCATGCGTCGAACAACTGTTTGACTTCAATCCCGCTCCTATTCAATGCGTCAACTACGACATTCGCCTTACTAGGATGGTATTCAATGGTGAATTCGTAATCCTTCAGTAGCTTAAGCCATCTCTTCTTACACATGTTTGGAACTCTTTGAGTCAAAATGTACCGCAGGCTCTGATGATCTGTGTATAAAACGAATTTCTTTCCGCAGAGATAATGCCTTCAGGCCTTTAATGCAAAAATGACTGCTGCAAGTTCCAAGTCGTGCACTAGATAATTACCCTCGTGGGGTCTCAAACATCTAGATAAGTAAGCCACTAGTCTGCCATCATGCATCAATGCATATCCAAGACCAACTCCTAAGGCATTTGTGTAAACCGATAAACTCTTGCTTGGTTCCGGCAATGTCAACACTAGTGCTGATGTCAATTTCCTCCTCAACTCCCATAATGCATGCTAACACTCCTCTTACCAATCAAATCGAACATCTTTCTTGGTTAGTCTAGTCATCAGCGTTGCAATCAAGGAAAAGCCATATACAAATCGGCGATAGTACCGTGCTAGCCTTAAGAAACTATGGATGTCAGAAACAAACTCAGGCATCCCCAATTCAATAATCGCTCGAATCTTCTCTGAATCCATAGAGATATCCTGATTGCTAATGACGTGTCCGAGAAACTTAACGTCACTTAACCAGAAATCACACTTGTTGAACTTAACATATAGCATGTGCTCCCTTAATTTCATTAAAACTATCTTGAGGTGACTCTCATGCTCCATACGAGTCTTGATGTAATTCAAGATGTCATCGATAAAGACAATGACGTATCTGCCCAAGTATAATGTTAAGACCCTACATCAAGTCCATGAAGATCGCCATGGCGTTGATCAGCCCAAAAGGCAAGACTGTAAACTCAAACAACCTATATCTCATACTGAAAGTGGTCTTTTTCATGTCCTCTTCTCGAATCCTCAACTGCTGATAGTCTAAATACAGATCAATCTTCAAGAAGAATTTGGTGCCTGCCAACTAATCGAACAGATCTTCGATCCTAGGGAGTGGGTAAAGGTTCCTGATTGTCACCTGATCCAACTTCCTGTAGTCCATAGATATCCTTATGGAACCCTTCTTCTTCCTAAATAATACTAGCCCTCCCCAAAGAGACATACTAGGGTGAATGAAACCCTTATATGACAAATCTTCAAGTTTCCTCCTCACATCCTCCTGCTTGGATGTTGACATCCTATAAGGTTTACTGAAAATCGACTGCGTTTCTAGTAGAAGCTCGATAATAAAATCGACCTTACTAGGTGGTGGTAATCCTGACAGATCATCCGAAAAACATAAGGAAACTCTATAACCACAAGAACGTCCTCAATCCTAATCTCCGCCCTCGGCTCTGACTCAACTATTGCAGCAAATGCCTCCATCTCATGAGTCGTAGCTAGTTAGCCTCTAGTAATTGGTAGTGCGATTGCTACTCCGATCAATGTGAATTGTGGGATCCTAATAACGTAGAACATAACGGTCTTCTGGAAATAATCCATTTGTGCATGATACGCCACCAACCAGCCCATCCCTAAAAGTACATCAAACTCGAGGTACTCTAGGACTCGTAAGTCTATTGGCAACTGATGCCCCTTTACCTCTATCGTGCAGTCTCAACATATTCGGTTATATCTTATCCCCAACAGCCTTACTGAGACAAGTGTGTGTGTCTAGCGTATGTGCTGTTAACCCTAACTCACTTACCATGGGTCAAACAATGAATGATAATCTACTATTAGAATCTATCATAACATGCATCGGTCTACCTATAATAGATAACATACCCTCGAAAAGTTGTCTGGTCGCATCTCTATCCGGCTACGCGACTGCTTGTGCTCTCTTCCTAGTCCGACCCTATAGTGCTCCTGATGGTGACAGTGGTGTCGTCAGCCTTCAGGTGCCCTCTCTAACCACAACGATGACATGGAAATTTCTCCTGCATCCCATCATGCCTATCTTAGGACCTCTGACCCTGACCCTAGTCTCTTTGACTTCTATCACGACCTCCTTGATCCCTATCTTGATAATATTAATTGTTGGGACTGCTATCGATGCTGCTCGGGTGGTGCAGGTATAATAACATGAATTGGTTTCCTGTCGTCATAACGAAACCTATTGTCAAATCCCAAATATTTTAAATTGATAGTTACGGCTAATCAATGATTAATAGAGACTAATTATGGTTTACGCCGCGAGTCGAGAGCTAAAAACCAATGAAATTAAGATTTTTAATCAATTTTTTTGTGTGATGTGTGTCTAGTGTTGTTTACTATAGACTATGTTATTTTGCAAAATTCAAGTCGACAAAGTGAATTCGATGTTTAACGGGGTTTTATCTCGAGATACGTGTCAAGATGGGTTCCAAGATAGTTTAAATATTGACACGAACCTTCATTTCGAATTTCACGTAAGATGATTGTATTTAGGTTTAAAATTCAAAACTTAGAGTTTAATTGGACTTAACAAGTCGACGTGGGTCCCACACCTCGATTTCTGTGCAAGATAAATATTTCTTGAGTTTTGGGGTGCTTTGAAAAATTATCTAATTTTGGGTGGAATTGGGGTATTTCTCGGGGTTTAATTTGGACAAAAATTGAGGAGATAAATATGAAATAAATAAAAAAGGGAAAAAGACCCAAAAGGGTTGGGTTTTGTTTTATATATTTAAGGATATAAATTGAGGGGCAAATGGGTCATTTGCCACCCCTATAACAAAAATTGAGATTGAAACAGGGGATGGTTTCCACAGTTCGTTATCTTCTTCTTCTCGTTGTTTTCTCTCTTATTCTTTGTTATTATAGTTCATTTGTCTCTCGTTTTCATCTCTCTCTAATTTCTTTCGTCTTTTTCCTCTTGTCTCTGATTTATTCTCCCCCTCTTATCCCTGTGTGATCGAATAGAAGAGGAGTCATGGGTGTGGTTGTGTTGTATTGATTAAGGTGAGTGAATCAAGTTAAATTTTGATTTTATGGATTGTGTGTATGGACTGTTGTCACTGTTATAATTCAAAATTAGAAGAGAGATTGAGATTGATGTTGTGTGAGTTGAAAGAGATGAGGAGGTGAGGGAAGGTTTGATTTGAAACAATAATGATAAAAAAAAAAGAATCGTGAGGGATGGTAAAGACAAGAAGTTCTGAAGGAGAAGACCTCCCTGGGTCGTCTCCTCTATCCCTTGACCACAAAGGGGTCTGGGCAAGAATGAATCATTCCTAGACCCCAAACTTAAAAAATGCAGAATAAAGCAGAGCTATTTTGTGAGGAAGAAAAAATGGGGGGTTTGACCCCCCAAACCCAGACTGGATCGAATCGGACTGGTTCAGTTCAGGGTCAAACCCGTTCTTATAAAAAATTGGTAAAATTTAATAAAAATCCCTGAAAATCAGAGAAAATAAAAAATAGAATATTTGGACAAATTAATGGAAACTGACGATATTTATGAAAAATGAAGATTTTGGAATTTTCTCGAGGATTTATACCGAACATTTTTCTCGTAAAGTGTGTTACGATACCTAAAAGTATTTTAAATTATAAAAATTGTTTTAAAGCCTAGTCTAGGTTGATTTTCGATTTCGAACCATAAATTGCAATCAAAATTGAGATTAGGACATCCGTGGATAAGATTTGGAGTGATTTCGCGGTTTTCGGGTTGTGGAAGGATTAAAACTATATAATAAATTGGGCAATTATATTTAAGCCTAGAAAGCGTGATTTGCGATGTTGAACAATAATTTTGAGTCAAAAAATGAAATTTGGGCATCGAAGAATTTATTTTGGAAGTATTTTAGGGGTTCGGGACGTTATTGGGTTAAGTAAACTGCAACTAATTTGAAAACAACTATGGAATTGTTATAGAATCTTACAGAACTTACAAATTAATTGTAGGATCGCAATTGGAACCCTGTGTGAACTAGCTTACCGACTCAGAGCGCAAGGGGATTTTGGTATCGTATTTGTAAGGTTAAGTAAATCTCATGGTAACCTTTACATTGTATAAGTATTTCTCGAATATAATTGCATGCACTGATTTATCTTTGCATATTTATTGGACATGCATTCACGGACACAAGAGGGTGGAGGCCTTTGGGGGTCGCATTGTGTTCATGAACACGGTGGTGCTCTGCGACTGGAGTCGCTGATCATTGTAGACACTTATTTAGAATAGGTTGTGATGCTGAACATGATCATACTCCACGAAGAGTTGAGGGTGTGGCTTCTAGAGGGACTTCTTCTCAAACTCATGAATCTTTATTACTGTTCATCCACCATTTTTGAAAATACATCATCTGATTGTGCTTGGTTAACAAAAAATAGGATGGATTGCATATTTATATACTTATGACTCCTCTCGATATTCTTGTTAGTTTAATCTCTTAGAATACAATGCATTTGATTATTACATGTTTACTAGATAGTGTGGGATTTACTTATCTGACATTATCAAATTCTTATAATGACAGGTGCGAGCTATGAAAAGGAAAGGAAAGGCTGTCAGATTATCTATGACTTGATTAGTTTCTTTCTCTCTGTGTATGTATTGTTTTTTAATATAATATATTGTATAAATGGGTTTTTGGATTCGAGTGTGGTTAGGATCTACTTTGGAATGGTTGTAACAGTTTTGAGATAGATTGAGATCATTATGGAGCAAAGGTAATGTTAGTTTAAGAATTTTAATCTTTTAAATCAAGTTAGAATGAATGTATATTAAGTTGATTCAATCTATATTGTTATGGGTGGATTGGGAGTCCTTCGGCATTTCCACCAAGCTGAGTAGGTTTTGTTGAAGATTTTTGGAGACCGAGATTTTCGGTGTAGGCTTAGAAACACAAGAGGTGTTGTCAAATAATTTGTACGTAATTTTGAGGATTATTTAACTAAATGAATTTATGAACTTTGAGGTTTAAGATTTACTTTTAGAATCCTTTATGGTTGATAAAGTTTTATATTTGGTAATTACAATATCTTAATTTTAATTATTTATTAATGGTAAGGTTAAGGCTGCTAGATTGTCAGGGGATTAAGGTAATCTAGGCTGATCAGATGCCCTAATTATGGGGGTCTGGCACCTATCTCCCTACTAATCGTCACTGCGGTCTTTGCCCTGTTGTCTGGTTTCCCGACGGAAGTTTTGATCAGATCTATCTCTGTGTCTCTCCGGCCTCTTGTCCGGTCGAGAATTCTACCTTATCTGCCTCTCAAACTTTCCTGAACTAGTACTCGCCTATCGCCCCTCTGTAGTAAATATGTATCGTGGGAAAGGGCTTGATCGTACATATCTTCTAATGTGTGCGCCCAGTCGACATGATTGCATTGGTGATAACCTCCACTAATCCCTGTACAAAATAATAAATTTGTAACCGCTCTATCCCGACAAAATCTATGGAAAACTATAGCAGATATCGATACCTCTCCATATATTGTAGTACCGATCGGTTACCCAGCCTCAGGGCCAAGACATCTTTTCTCAAATGTCACTAGACCTCTATGGGGATGTACTCAACGTAGAACACCTGTCTGAAGTGTGCCCATATCATCGGCTCTGGGTGGGTATTGCAGTAAGTAGTTCACCATATAGTTGCGGCTCCTCGAAAGCATGACCAAGAAATCCTTGCCTGTATGCTCTCGTCGACTCTCAGCAGCTTGTATAGCCGCTGGTGTGAAAGTAACCATCTCCCGACCGCCTCTAAGTCACCGCCTCTGTAGAAATAACCGGACTGAAAGTGAATAAACTTCTTGATCAACTTTGCCTTAGATGTCAATGTGAACTAAGATGTAATGGTTGTAATAGCCATCACTATGGTCGTCGGAGTAGGAGTATGAGTCGGTGTCTCGACTAGTGTGACAATCGATATAACCACTAGTGTAACCCTCTCAATAGGTGTCTCAGGAACTGTCAGACCCCACCTAATCAGGGCATCTGACTTGCTTAGATTACCTTGATCCCTTGATAATCTATCATCCTTAACATATCCATTAATAAACAATTAAAATTAAGATCTTGTAATCATCAATTGTAAAACTTTATTAACCACATAGGATTCTAAATTGAATCTTAAACCTCAAAGTCCGTTTAGATGAATTAAATAATCCTCGAAATTTCGTAAAATTTTCTCGACAGCACCTCCTCTGTTTCTACGCCTACACTGCAATACCGTGCCTTCAAGATTCTTTAACAAAACCTGCTTAGTTTGGTGGAAATGTCGAAAGACTCACAATCCACCCATAACAATATATATTGCATTAACATAACCATATATTCATTCTAACCTAATATGTAACTATTAAAAACCTTAAACTAACATTACCTTAACTCAAAATTTATCTCAATTTATCCTCAAACTATTCCAACCATTTCAAAGGAGATCCTAACACACTCGAACCCAAAAACCCATTTATACAATATAATATATTAAAAAACAATACATACTTATAGAGAAAAGAACTAAGCAAGTCACAAACAGTCAGAAAGCTTTCCCTTTTCCCTTGTAGCCGCTAAAACCTGTCATTATCCAATTATAAAAACTCGATAATGTCAGATAAGTAAATCCCACACTATCCAGTACACCTGTAATAATCAAATGCATTGATTCTAAGAGATTTAATGAACAATAATATCATAAGGGATCATAAACATACAAATATGCAATCCATCCCATTTTGTTGACCAACCACAATCAAATAATGTCTTCCAAAAGTGGTGGGTAAACAGTATAAAGATTCATGAGTTTGAGAGGAAGTCATTCGAGAAGCCATGCCCTCGACTATCCATGGAGTATGATCCTATCCAGAATCACTACCAGTCCTAAACAATTGTCTACAACGATCAGTGACTCCAGTCGTAGAGCACCACAGTGTTTCTCCTACTACACATATAGCTAATGAACACAATGGGACCCCCAAAGGCCTCTTTCCTCTTATGTCCGTGAATGCATGATCAATAAATATGTAGCGATAAACCGTGCATGCAATTATATTCGAGAAATACTCATACAATATAAAGGTCACCATGGGATTTACTTAACCTTAGAAATGTGATACCGACATTCCCTTGCACTCCAAATCGATATGATAGTCCACGCAAAGTTCCAACTGCGGTCCTCCAATTAATTTATAAGCCCGGTAAGATTCCACAACAATTTCACAATTTTTCTAATTAGTTGCAGATTAACTAACTCAATCGCGTTGGAAAATCCATATATAAATTCAAAATCATCAAGTTTATCCTCACTGTTAAATTCGATCATTCGAGAAAGTTTTTAATTTCCGTTGCATTTAATTTGATACTGTATATCGTATTTGATTATCGAAAAGTTTTTTATTTTCGTTGCGTTTGATATTTGTTTTACGTCGATATTTGATATACAATTTGTTTATCAGGAGATAGAAGGAGAGGTTGTTTGCTCTAGTTAAGTCTAGTGGGATTATCGAGACTTAATTAAGGTTTCAGGCCGAGTATCGACCTAATCAGATTACGGGATGCTACATCCCCACTACTTTTTCACCTGGTTCCTCGTGGTGATTGGTCTAATCATATGCTTCAACGACACATGCACCAGTCAGCAGCTCGGGTCCTAATTCACCGAGGGCTTGGTCACACGTGTTAAAGTCTAGCATGCTATAAACACACAACGAATGTACCGGTGGGAGTAATCTCAACCAAAAGTCCATAATAGTGTAGAATAGAATGGTACACAAGAATGGACAGAAGCAATATAAAAACAACAATTAAATACTCAAGTGGTGTCCCTATGGTTTTACAAACCTCAAACATGCGCTCTGACTTCCCCAGACTCCCGAATCCTACTCCACCTAGCTCTCAATACCTAAGCTACGATCCCCTTGGTCCCCTGAAGTTTAAATGTATCATTTTAATTGATTTATAGCCACATTAAGTTAAATTATAAGTATTAAACTAAAAATTAGAATTTTATTCCAATTTTTAGTTATGACACATTTTCGAGCTATACTAGAGTGCTAAACACTCGAAAAATTCTCGAAATCCCATGTTCTACCTTTTCTCAATTTCTTATATTTTCTCTTATTTTTTGGGTTTTTTGTAATTTTATGTAATTTTCATCTATTTTTCAATATTTTTCTACGATTTATTTTATTTTTAATGCATTTAATTTAATTTTTTTAAAAAATTTAATATTTAATGGGGGATTGTGCCCACCTAAAGCGAGTACACTTAGCCTGGGCCAGGCCAGGGCCAGCCCGGCCTAGGCTCTTACTCACGCACACACGAGTTCGAGCCCATTTGTACGCAGAGACGAATTGCAACCATTTTGCAATTCATCTTTGCACATCAGCAGCACACATTTTTATGTTTTCTTCTTCTTCTTTTCTTTTTCATCACAACCCAACAATAGCAACAATCACAATATCAATAACAACAACACAAATCACCATTAAAACCCAAATCTTCAAAATCTCATTTTTATGGACACACTCACAAATTGAAGAAGATGAAATTGATGGAGAGGGAGTGCGTTACCTTGTGTTTGATCTCTGAATTCCAACTCAAAATCAAGCTTCTTGGCCTTCAATTCATATTCTGCAACTCTGATTTCTCATTGGTTTGCATGAAATTTTTGAGTGGTTTTGATGAAAATCCCAATAAAATAATGTATTTATAGGTTGTAATTACATCAATTATGTACACTTATCCAGATGATGATCTAATGGCTACTAATTGAGCTGTGAAACACCAACTAATGACTTCATCGAGACACTAAATAGCCTAGTATCACATATTCTAGGATCATCCTAATGCACATCAACGACTTTTATTTAATTTGATCAAACTATAGGGAAATCAATTTTTTTTGAATAGCCAACTTAGGTACAACAATAATATAGTTAATATAATTTGATGCATAATTAACTAAATTGCGGTCTCACTCACTCCCGACTACCCAACATCTAGTGCCCTGCATCCTGGTACGCATCTCGAGGTGCGTCAATCCTTGATGTACCCAATTATTTTGACTTAGTCTAAAGTTTGATTCTCCATTTTATATCATATTAACCTTGATTCTTAGTCATTTTATTCAAGTTAGTATTGTAAAACTTAGTATACTCGTATTATGTCTATCTGATAACCGCGTTGACATGTTTTACGAGGCGATTACTTGTCACACCATCTCACTCGACATAACATGATATTTACAAACATGCAATGATTTATGTCATATTAAATGAAATATACCACAATAAAAGCAACTAATCAGACAATATATAACTAGTACATAGTCAGGCATGCCCCTAACCTATCTGCAGCGTCCATATGGATCTAAGTTGACGTCCTAATCTGTCAATAAATAATAATAACGATGTTAATAAAGTGGGGCGTTACAAAATATATGACTAAACACACTAACCATATGTAATTATGTGTCTAGGTTCCGTACCAATTGTTTTGGTAGAATTGTTAAGTGTCATCAAGGATCCCCTAAACCTTATTCGTAAAAGGGTATGCACTTAGCCATCAAGACAAAATAGATGACGAGTCCAGTGAGTAAAATTCGTATGTGCCCGTCTTGGTCAGACTAGACCATACTTTGGCTCCCCACGATCCCTCTAGTGGGCGCACCTAACTGTCTCGTCACCTAGTCCTCTCAGTGGCTAGCGTAGACCTACGACGCACTTGCACATGTACCGACAAAGTAGGTCGTGTGACGACCTAAAACCCAAAAGACCTGCCCTAGGGGCAATTTAGTAATTTCGCAAACTATACACTAATTGGTCCTGCTATATAAATCTAATTGTAAACTCTAGCCTTTTTTTGTTCAAAACCCCAAATTTAAAGAGAAGAATAGAGAATAGCTTTGTTGGTGATTTCATGGAGTGGTGCTCCAAAGTAAACAAAGTTCCCTTTGAAGGTAAACTCATTATCCGTGCTCCATCCTTTTCTTGTTCAAGTGATTTACAAGCTTGGTTTGGTATCATTTATAGTAGAGAATTTTAATTGGTGTTCCAAGAGTTTGTTTTGAGATGAAAACTCCATTGATGTGAAGATTTAATTTAATTCAAAAAGATTTGAAAGAATCAGAGATGCCGACATAGGAAGTTCACCCCAAAAAGGAGGAGCGACACTACCGGAGAAGGGCGGCGGTCCGCCATTGCTGGAGAGGTGGGGGAGTGTTTGCTCTCCTCGTACACGTGCCATTCTAAAACAGGGACAAAATGTCCCAGGCCATTTTATTTAAATGTATATATATATATATATATGTATATATAGAAAATAAATAATGTATATATATGAAATAAAATAAGAATAAATTCTACCTTCAAACGGGGCGCGCTACCGTGTCTCCAAGGGAAGAGCTGGGTGAACCCCATCCCTCGACCCTCGTACCGAGCAACAGTGAGCCCATGGGACCCATACTAGTGGACCCAAAATAAACCAAAAAAATAAATTAGAATTAATATGACTTGTCGTTGATGTGAATGTGTCTTAAATTATTTAGATACGAAAGGCGATTCGCATTATACCCCGAGCACGCAAGGATTGAAAATAGGATTCGCGGCGAGTCGAGGTAAGTGGGAAGCTTGCTTAATTATCAAATATGGCATGATATTAATTATGTTAGGACATACGTTTTTAATTAGAGACTTGGAAAATGGGTTGTATCATGTTATTGGCTTGGATTTATGTATCCATGGAATGTGAATGCATTTGTTTTCCCCTCTTATGATATTTAGTGCCTCAAGATGTTTGTGGAATCCCCACCGAGTGCATTATTATCAAGTAATCATATCTAATGCTCCAGGATGTTTATGGTACCACCGAGGGCTTTATTATTTAATGCCCCAGGATGTTGTGGAGCTCGCCACCGAGGGTTTTACTTATCTAATTGAATTAATAAGTGTATCAATTAGGGACATGAGTTGGAGTTTCCTTCTCTTGTACTTTGTAATAGAGGGACGTGCATCGATAACGACTTTGGATGAACCTACTATTGGGTTTATTGGACTAACGAGATGACATATAAGGCCAGTGTGTCATCTAGTGGTTGTCATCACCTCGAGGGTAGATGAATCGGTCACCAGATTCTTGTCAATAACTAATATGCATTGAATAAGACTAAGACTATATATTAGTAATATTTTCTATGGTATCTCTCTTTTGTGAACCCTATGCATGATGATTGTTTATTAATGCTTCTTTATTCAATTTCAATTCATGCTAAACTTGCATGCTTTATTAAGTATTACTTGTGTATTTGATGGTTGAGCGGGTTTTCCACATTACTGAGCTCTATCGTCCCTTTTAGCTTACCCCACTTACATTTTAGGATCATACACATCGACACTAAATCGAGACAAGGGAGTGGCGATAGCTTGAAGCCTTCTCTTTTGATGCAAGCATTGTAATGATATCATCTACTTATTTGATTTTGAAATTGTTGAACTTGGATTATATTTAAATAGGTTTTCTGGATAAAATGAACCTTACTCTCCTTTAATTTAAACTACTTAGTAGTATTTGAATGACTTAATTTGTTGTAAGGATAAGAAAACCCAACAATAGTTTCATAGTACACCATATGAATTTCCCTTTATTTAATTCTTCAATAATTTATCCATGTGCACTAGTTTGAAATTCCGCAGGTTGTTTTAGGCATGCCAGACTGCACTCTTGGGCCTGATTCGGGTATTGGGCCTGGGAGGTGATCTAGGCCAGGCGACTTGACCTTAAGTTAGGTGAGGGTTGTTATAGTTGGTATTAAAGAATAGATATTAGAACCAAGGGAAAAAGGTTAGGTTAGTGGAACTTAAGTTTGTAGAGCCTGTAAGATTTAAAGGACAAGTTTAAGTCAGATGAATTAATGATATGGGACATTGGTTCAAAGTCGACTTAACATACACAAATGAAAAAAAATGCTAGGATGGGATGGAATAAAAAAGGGAGATTTATTATGATGATTATTTCCCACTTGGTATATATAATATATTGTTAGATATATGAATTGTTGTTTTCCCTTATTGGTCTGACTGCCTCTGGTGATTTTCGTAAGCGGACAAGGAACTTGAGTTCCACGAGACAGTAAGGAGTATGGCAATGAATGGCGCGAGGAAGTCGAGGCGAAATTTTTGAGAGATTCCACACGCGCTTCAAGGATGTCTTTGATGATTGATGCGAGAATGAATAAGCTTTAATTGGAAATCATGCGGTGTTATGCACCTATACTTAATGGTAATTTAGCAAATAAAAGGGTTAAACAAGAATCATGAAAGTTGAAAGAGCAGTGAGTCGCCACGCTACATTCGTAAATGGAATTAGCGATGTGGTCACACTTTGAGAAGTAACTTTGACTCTTGAAATTCTAATAAAATAGTTAAAATTCAAGGTACCTTGTTTAAAAAGAAGTTATTGATTCTAGCAACGATGCAAATGAATCTTGTTCTTAAAAAAAACAAATTAAGTTAGTTTGGCTAGGAAGCTAAACTTGAAAACTTAATTCGAGATAGGAATGACACCTATACTCTTAAACGTCTAAAAAAAATATGTGAATCAATGGTTTATGGTTTGACTAGAAGGTCATTACTATGATTTAACTTTTGTTGTTACAAGCGATCTATTTTCCTCAAAAAATGAGTCTTTGACTATAATGGACCATGATTTTTGTGGTGTTTCGAGTTGATGTTTATCAATTTTCAAGGAAGAGCTCCACTTGTTTTACAAGATTTGAAAGCATAATTAAGTGTAAAAGGAAACGAATTATTTTCTTGGTGTTCTAAAAATAAAGTAAATAGACTTTTATGTATTTCGAAGACTTTTCATCCTAATTTCACTTTGGTCCTTGAAAAATGAGTTTAGCCCTTACTCAACAAACGTGGTCGAGATTCCTTGAATGATTGAGGTTAGAACGGTTAGGAACAGCTCGAGTTGCATAAAACATAAGTCTTACTGAATTTGAAGGTTTTTGACTTAACGAAAATGCAAACTATAGGTTTGGACCTTAGCTATTATCTTATGATGGAAAAAAAAACATTCGTGTGGTTATGATTTACTCTTTAAGTCGCATCGACTAGATTGAATTTGAAAAGAAATTTACACTCGCTCGAAAACTGAGGATGGATTTATATATTTTTTCTACGTAAATGAGTTTAATTCGATTTTAAAATATGGTTTTTAACAAAAACGGAATACTTTGGAAAAATACAAACTCAAAGATAAATTGTTCTTATTTAACTAGAAATGAGTTGATTCATAAAATTGGGGATACCAAAATTTGATAAATCTTTTCGAAATGAACGAGGTGTATGCGATGGTTGTTCCATAAATGGGAAATTGAGAAATATCTAAAAAATGAACATTTTATATGAGTCAAAATTTGTACAGTTTGAAAGGTGTACATCAGTGTTAATAATATCGTAATAAATTCAATGAATATGTGATACCCTGTTAAAATAATATTTTTTTGTATGATTGTTCAGTAATGGACATGTGAACTAATGACTATCGAGTCAAAGTGGAATCTAACATGATTGGTAGGGGATAGTTGAATGTAAAATAAAGTCGAGGAATAAATAATGTAACTAATGCCACCTAACCTAAATTAATGATTATTTAATTCTTAAAATTGGCGATCGTAAGATATGATCTATTTGTGGAAAAACCAATGAGTAAATTGGTGGTATGAAATGTTGCTAACTAGAGAAGGACAACATTTACTACGATAGTTTTTCGTAGTCGTAGGACTTCCAAGGGGAGTACTGTGTTCAAGAACTTAAAATTCAAAATCGAAATGGTGACGTCACGAGAAATCATAATAATCGCTTATAGAAAGTAACATGAAATTTTTAGGTAAGAGTGAACGTTATTGTAAGAACCTGGACCACCAAACTAGACGATTATGAAAAGATAAAGGATTAAACTTATGATAGGTTGACGATTTAAAATTGGGGATACTAGGTTAGGGTCGACTCCCAATAAAATTTATACCATGTAACACGAACAATACGATAACTAGGAAGGATGAGGAGATATCTTAAGCTACTTATGAAACATGCATCTCTAGATGGAGATGAGATCTTCTAAATTTGATAACATTCAGAATTTTTATAAAAAGTTTTGCTAGCACTTGAGAGCCTGGTGGCTTAATGTAAGCTCAAAAAAGAAAATCATAACTGAATGGTGTGAGAGAACTTGAAAAGCAACCTACATGAGTAAGTAATAAGTTTGCATGGACAACCAAAATGTTGAGAGTATCAACAAGTCGTGAGATGCATAAACAATTAAGGTTGATGCCTTAACAAGAAGACAAAAAAGAAATATTTCTTTCTAATAAAAAGATTTTGTGAGCGTACATCATCTTAAACTTGGGATACCCTCAAATCAAAGTTTTAAATGGCATGACGTGTAAGTTACACTCATCAAGTACTAAGTACATAGCCGTGTACATTACTTTTAGGCGTACCCGGAGAACAAATAAAAAGTGCGACAATAGTAACACGTACGAGTAACAAATTGAAACATTGAGGGTGAATTATGAACTTAAAATAGTTGGATCATAGAGAGTTACGAATCCTTAATGACAAAACCCGAGGTATGTGTTATGTATTCTCAAGAAAATACATGAAAGTTAAACCGCCATTGATTTCTCAGTGAGAGAAGTTCTAAACAAACTATAATAGCTAAGAGTTAGCTTGGGAGGACAATAAGAGACGCTTATGTAATAAATGTTAACCTTGACTACGCTAATACAATTTAAAATGCCCACTCAGGATCGTGGGAATTGATTGGTACACAGACACGATGCGACTTGATATTAAAAAAAAATTGATGTAATAAAGTGCATACAAATAAGTATTGAAAGCTGCTTAGGGATAAAGACGATGATGATTGTTCCACAACTTACCAAGGGTGGGAGCTTGCTATGTAAGTAAACAATTAAATGTGTCAGAAAAATGTAGAAAGGGGACCGTCGATCAATAGTTGACTTGAATTATGAACCAGCAAGAATGAATGTTGATAAACGAGTAATAACAATCATGTTAAGGTATAATTCTAGAAAGAAATAATATGGCTGCTCATTTGTAGCCTCCACAGATAAGTTGCAAGGACAAAATAAGTCGTTCATTGATATGTGTAACTGAGATTGTGATAGATATGGTGTGCTAGTGTTCATACTATAACAGATAGCTTTGTTCCTACTACTAGTTGGCGATATGGATTTGTTACCACATATACAGAGATATTTCTACGACACAGATAGGCACAAGATAACCTCTCAGTATGGTTCTTTCTACTTGTTGGTTGGAAGATTTGAATTCACGTTGCGACATCGGTGGAGATTATAAAGGAATACCCAGAAACACGTAAAGATACAAGAACTTGGCAAGTAGCTAAAATATAATGACACTATTTGGACTTATACGAGACATGCCTTATGAATTTTGACCTGTGGGATGAAAATAATATTGTTGAGGAGTCAGAGTCAAGAATAAAATTTAATTTCACGCGAGGTGCAATTAAATTTCGCAGGTGCGGATTTGCATCAGTAAAAAATAGTCATAAAAGAAATCATTACGAATATACAATGTTGGGCTACGGATGAACTTTACTTTTACTTTCGAGGATGAAAGTTCTTTAAAACTAGGGATGTTGTGATGACCTAAAACTAAAAGGACATGCCATAGGGACAATTTAGTAATTTCGTAAACCCTGCACTAATTGTTCCATTATATAAATCTAATTATAAACCTTATCCTTTTTTTTGTTCAGAAACCCCAAATTTGAAGAGTATGATAAAGGATATTTTATTGGTGATTTCATGGTGGGGGTGGTGCTCCAAAGTCAACAAAGTCGCTTTTGAAGGTAAACTCATTATCCATACTCCCTCATTTCGTTGTTCAAGTTGATTTACAAGCTTGGTTTGGTTTCAATAATGGTGAGAAATTTTAATTGGTGTTCCAAGAGTTTGTTTTGGGATGTAAACTTCATTGTTGTGAAGATTTAATTCAACTTCAAAAAAATTAGAAAGAAGCGGAGATGCCGACATAGGAAGTCTACCCCAGAAGGGAGGGGCGGCGCAGCCGGAGAGAGGCGGCGGCGGTCCGCCGCTGCCGGAGAGTTGGGGGGAGCATTTGCTCCTCTCGTACACGTGCCACTCTAAATTAGGGACAAAACGTCCCTAGCCATTTTATCTTAAATGTATATATAAATATTATATATGTATGTACATAGAAATTATATATATATATATATAGATATATGAAATAAAATAAGAATAAATACTACCTTCAAACGGGGCGCGCTACAGTGTCTCTAAAGGAAGATTCGGGCGGGCCCCATCCCTCGACCCTCACACCCGGCGAAGTGAACCCGCGGGACCCAAACTAGTATACCCAAGATAAATCAAAAAAATAAATTAGAATTAGTATTTCTTGTTGTTGAAGTGAATGTGTCTTAAATTATTTAGATTCGCGAGGCAGTTCGCATTGAACCCCGAGCCCGCGAGGATCGAAAATAAGATTCACGGCAAGTCGAGGTAAGTGGGGAGCTTGCTCAATTAGCAAATATGGCATGATATTAGTTATGTTAGGACATATATTTTTAACTAGAGACTTGGAAAATGGGTTGTATCATGTTATCGGTCACTGGATTGTTGCCAATAACTAGTATGTATTGAATGAGACCATGACTTTGTATTGTTACTATTTTCTATGGTATCTCTCTTTTGTGAACCTTATGCATGATGATGAGTTTTGACTTTAATATGCTTTAACAATATTGTTGACATCGATTATTAATGCTTTATAAATTCATGTGATGTCTGTTTTAAATGCTTCTTTATTCAATTTCAATTCATGCTAGCCTTGCATGCTTTATTATGTATTACTTTCTTATTTGATGGTTGAGCTAGTTTTTCGCATTACTGAGCTTTGTTGTCTCTTTTTGCTTACCCCACTTACATTTCAAGACCATACACATCAACACTAAATTGAGACAAGGGAGAGGCAATAGCTTGAAGCCTTCTCTTTTGATGTGAGCTTTGTAATGATATTATCTATTTATTCGATTTTGAAATTATTGAACTTGGGTTATATATTTAAATACGTCTTCTGGGTAGAATGAATCTTACTCTCCTGTAATTTAAACTACTTAGTAGTATTTGAATGACTTAAGTTGTTGTAAGGATAAGAAAACCCAACAATAGTTTCAAACTACGTCATATGAATATATAAAAATAGATAGAGTAAAACAACAAGGAAATCAAATAAATACGCACTTCGACTTCCCCGGACTCTCGAATCTGACCCCCCGCCTAGCTACGGTACCTGAGCTAAGTTCTCTCAGTCCTCTAAATTTAGTTATATGTGTTTATTTTGTATTTAGATTGGTTGAATATGTTTTAAAGTGATCTTCCAAATTAGCACTTAAAGACTAAATAAAGTCTCAATTTTGGTCCTGTGTTGCAACACATTTTTAAGCATGAAATTGTTCAGATCTCAAAAATTCCCAAGTACAAAGTTTTTGGTCCCTATCTTAGCTTTCTAAAAAGGTTTGGTTTGCGAAACTCTGATTTAAAACGAGAGAGATATCAGAATTCTACCAAATATGACTCAAATTAAAACCTAATCCGACCTTCAGAATTAGAAAATTTATTTCTCCTAATATATAGTTTCAAAAATCATGATTTTTAGTTATAAGGTAGCTAACATGCCCGATAATAACATACTAACATATATGCTCATTTAGATAAGTAATTAGGGAGCTATCACTTTTAAAAATTTAGTTTCAAAAATCATGTAATGCATTTAATCACCTATTTATAAAGCACTTCTGGACAAGAAAATATTCGAATTACAAAAAATTCTAAAGGACAAAGTTGTTCCCCTTTGAGTTAGCTTTCAAATGCCACCAGACTGGGTCCATTTCGATTTATAACGAGGATGTTATGACTTAATTACATAGGCTGGTTTATAATACAACATGTAGAAATTCTAATTTTGGTCTTACAACATAAAAAATTCATATCTTTTTTTATTTCAAAACCAAATTATGAACTTCATAACAACTGAATTATCACCTTAAATGAGGAATCCAAATATATGAACCAATTTCAAAGACTCAAACATCTACCCTCTGAAAATGAGCAAAACTTAGAACTGATTTCAAACTTGAATTAGAGAGATGTGTACCTAAGGTTGATGACACTTTGATTTGAGCTCTAACTCTCCTTGGTCTCCCTGAATCTTTTAGCCAAGAACCTCCTTAGTTCCTTTGATTTTTCAGCTCAAAAGTAAATCTTGAGCTCCTCCACTAAGTATAGGCCTTATATACTTATATTAATAAGTGGATTAATTAGCCAAGTCTTTGATTTACTATTAGTTAATTACTAGGACATGTGTCCTTTCTCAATGCCACTTGTCCCCAAATGAAGCCACTTGTCCCACATGAATGCGACTCATCTTGCCTTGTTATATGTATTCTAGGATCATCACTAGGTTGATCAATGGTTCAATTAATTCCTATCCAACTATAGGACTTAGTTTTTTATTTTTTTCAAATCAACTTAATTCACCTAGGCAGATAATTACATTTGCTTAGTGTGTTCAGTAATATAATCAACACATTTACAGTCACACAAACCTTTCATTACTCGGCACCTGGTGCCTCATGTTTCGGCACGCATCATGAAGCGCACCAATCCTTGTTGTACCCGATTGTTATGACTTAGCCTAAAGTTTGATTATCTATTTTATGTCATATTTACCCTAGTTCTAGTCATTTTATTCAAGTTAGCATTATAAGAATTAGTGTACCTGTACTATGTTTACTCGATACTCGTGTCGACACGTTTTACAAGGCGTTTACCCGTCAAACAATCTTACACAGTATGGTAATATAAATTCACAAATGCAATGCAATAATGAACAAAATAATAATTAACATCGCAAATAAGCACCCAACAGACAAAAATAACTATTCAAGCCTAGTCAGACATGTCCTGGCCTATTCGAGACATCCACGTGTATGACATCTGAGAATTTCGCAAACTTAATTATGGTGCTAATTAAGTATTTTCGAATTTAATTTGCAACTTAAGAATCTGAGGTGGGACCCATGTATTATGGCCCGTAGATCATATGTTTAAATATTATTTTTGCGTGTTGCACGTCTAATGGATGTAATATACGTTATTTTGTTGCAAATTGGGTGTATTGAGGTGTATCCTCAATTTTTCATAATCGAGGTTGCAAGTGCGTGTCTGAAAGGCACAAGTGAAAATAAATTATTAGTTGTTAAAAAATTAATTAATAAAGTGTTAATCCTCATATGGAGATTTCATCTCGATTTTCGTGCTAGTCTGGATTGGTGTAATATAATGTGAGAACGAAGTTAGAACAAGACTATGTCTCGAGTTTCATATCAGTTAGTAGTGGTTGCGGTTGAGATTGAGTCTAAATTAGGGCATGTTTGGCTAAATATGGCAAGAAAATTGGTCAAAAAGATTTTTGTATGTCGTGGACAAAGTTAAGATTTTTAGAGTTTTTATGTGACCAAAACTAGTGTTAGGGATATTTTATGAAGATAAACTATTTTGTCAAGAGTTTGGTTCAATTTGGTGAAAAACAGGATTGAAAACGAGCGCCTGAAGCCAAATCACGTCAAAATAGAGATTTTTGGAACTGATAACTAACTATAAAGAAATTAAGCTTCTGACAAGCAACTGAGGGTTTATATATAAATGAAATTAAAATCAAATATTTCAATTGATTTCAACAAAATGATTGAAGCTTTCGTTCTTAAACCCTATTCGCTCCTACTTTCATTCCGCGAGCTCTAGACCTCCTATTTTCACTCGGTTTCTTTCCATAAAATCGTAGAGCATCATGAGACGATCACTTCGAGCTAAGTTTCTATAATGGGAATAAGGTATTCAGCCCTCAATTTAGTAAATACTCAATTCAGAAAATTTTCCATAAATCAACTTGAATGCTCGTGATTTCTCGATTTTTTGTGGGATTTTGAAAGAAATTAGTTGGAATTCTTGAAAATTGATGTATTAAGTCGGTGTGCACCGATTTGGAATAAATCCTACCGATGTGGGTTAGGGTTTTGATGAATTGAACTAATATGATTCAGTTGATAACTATTTTGGAGATGTTTTTAGAGTTGATATTGATTCAAATTGGGTTTTTGGATGAATGGATTATTGGTTTTAATCTAATTTGACTCCACGGGCAGTGGGAGTATTTTAATAATGGAATCGAGTGGTTTGTGGTGTTTGTCATCGAGTTTTGAAGATTTAATTGCGAAAATATGACTTGGAGAAGTTTTTCAGTTCAAAATAAAATAAAGTTTGCTTAGTTAACAAACCATATTGGAAAATTCATAACTTCTTCGTCTGTGATCTGATTTTAGTGTTCTTAGAGTCTATGGAAAGTATGACGTGAGTACTACAAGTCTCTTTTAGGTCATCATGACAAATATTTAGGTTTTCAAAGTTAAAAAATTACCCCAAATTGGCTAGTTGAAAGCCAGTTGAAACAGTTATATAAATGAATATTTTTAGAAATTGTTCTCAAGCATACTTCGTAGTTTTCATTAGATTTAATGATTTGGTTTCACTTGAAGCTTGACCCATGGTATAATTGGGTATGCGGGGAAGCTATTGGATCCATTTTCAAGGTGGTCCGACGCTCCGAGAATCCTGTAAATTAAGCTCAAAGTTGGTTTGGTTATAAGTAAACCCTACAATAATCTTTACTATTGATTAAGTATTTTTGTAACTGTAATTGTATCATAGTCTGCATTGCATTTTGTTATTCTTGGTCATGCATACGTAGAGTGAGTGAGGGGGATAAGCTTTTACGGAGTCTGGTTTGATTGAAACTAAGTTTCAGTCCTGCCTCTACGCTGTATAGTGAGACTAATGGAGTCTAACACCGACAAGTTATCTCAACATTTCATGATCTTTTAATACTGTCTCTGTACTATATTTGGAAGTCGACGTTTGATTATAGTTAGGAGATAGCGACATAGTAGATTGCCTGTTATGTTGATGCATATATCTTATTGTTTATTTGGAAATGCAATTACATATATCAATGTATCAGACTAACAGTTGCAGAAGTACAGATCAATGTAGGAATATACTTACCTGATATCTTCGAGTTGTTTTTGATGATGTTAAGTTCTATATGAAGACTAGGAATAACGAACAAGACTCTGAGACTTTTGGTGATATGTTTCATGTTTTCAAAGTTTAATTATTGGTGTAAATAGTTTATACATATTGTTTTAGGACTTTTGGAGTGAGTGTAGGACATGAAGTTACTTTGAATAGTTATAAGAGTCTCATAAGTTAGAAATTTTAAATAAGTTGAGAAGGTTTATATTCAATTTAGGTCTATTTAGGATTATAAAGTTGAAATTAAGTTATCGGAGACTCTAAGTTAGTTTATTAATTTGGATTTGATACATATTATGAAGTGCAAGGAGTTATGAGTCATTCTAGGCCTCTCCCAAATTCTGCTGTCTATTATGTAAATTTTTCGGCATACCACTTTTAGGGGAGGTGCCACCGAAATTTTTATTAAATATGGATATGATTTTTTAATTTGCTCAAATTGAAAAATCGTGAATTGAGTTTCATTGAGGATATAAATTTATTTTTGGAGCCTTATAAAGGATTAAAATAATTATTATTTGAGGTCAAAGTTGAAAGAACGAATTAGGCTGACTAGATTATCAGGGGATTAAGGTAATCTAGGCCGGGATTCTTAATGACGAGGGGGTTGACAAACTTGGAATCAGAGCCTAGGGTTGGCTAAATTGAGGATAAAATTTGGTTGAGAACCAAAGGGTGATTAAGCGCGATTAGTTGGGATATGATTGTGAGTTAGGAATAATGTATTATTGTGTTATATTTTTTATGTGTATTTATGTATTATTGCTAGATAGGCGGTAGGAAGTTTATTCTCCTTGTCCATTCAATACTTAACTCGTAAGATACGGCGAGTAAGATTAGAAATGGATAATAAAGAAAGAATACACTTATGCAATGAAACTGAGCGTGATTGAATGTGAAATGGACTTATGAAGTCCGAATTTACAAAGATGTTGTAAATAGTTCACTACCAATGTAACTGATGAAAGTTATCAGTTATAAAACCAATATAAAATTTGTTGGAAAGGAAATCCAATGATTCAGGTACATAAGTACTGAACATGGATATTTTTGGAAATCGAAAGAATTATTACAATTATAAAATGCTAAGAAAAATGTTAAAATAGTCTCAACAAGGAAAATGCTGACATATGGTTTTGAAAGTAGAAATTGAATAGACAAACTCAATTTTGACTAGAAAATCCCAATGGGACTGTGATTAGAACTAGTCAAGTTGTCTAAGTCAGTTTCTATGAAAATAAAATACTTTAAAGCAAACTATTGTCTCCTTTCCGAAATAAAACAAAAAGTAAATGTGGATAGAACCATGATTTAGAAACAATCAAGCGACTTCTAAAAAGAAGTAATGAAAATTTTGATTGTTTACTGCTCAAGTTACTTATTCATAAGCAATGTTGAGTATAGTCGTTCTATCAGTCGAATAAAGAACTGATAAAGCAAATGGAAATACATGATTTAGAAATAATCTTTATTACCACCAAATTAGGTGTTGTCATGAAGCAAAGATCAATAAAAGACTTCTAACTTAAAAATGAAAAATGTAGTGATAAGATCAACGTGTAAGAAGTTAAGGTATTGGGGAAGTGGTCTAATAATAGCTTGGATTAGCTATTAAACATTAACACAAGTGATTGTGTTTTCAGATTCAAAGTACCCAATAGTCACTTCTAATCAAATGAAGTGATGATGCCTATCACTACAACTTAAAATATAATAAATGAAGAGACAGATGTACTAATTGAGAATTAGTAAGTGGTTTGTATAGAACGTCAGTATGAGCTCCTATATTGCAAGAATTTCCATTTATAAAACTTAAAAGATTGAAATAGCATCCTTTAAGAATTTGATTAGTCGTTAAATTAATCAAATTTTGAAAATTCAAATTCTTCTATCTCTTCAGTTAAACAACAATGGACAAGTGGATTCATCAAAAGTGATTTGAAGATAAGTAAAATATAAAGTTATTTTACATAGTCTCTTTAAAAGTACCGAATTTTTTTTTTGAGAAAAAAAATAGTTAGGAAATCTGAGACTAATGGAAATAAATTAAGGCAATATCAAACAGTAGAAATGTTTAAGTTGCAAAATTTATTTGTTTTCGAATAAAGGCTAGCCAATGAACACTTCAATTGATTGAATGATCATAAGAAGTCGTATTATCCCTAGCTAAGGTTTTGAAAGAGAAGAGATATAAATTACCATTCTAAGTCAAGATTAAGGAGTTGTAAGTGGCTTGGTTGTTGAGAGAAAGTCATGGTTTTTTATAAAGGGACTAAGATTGAGATCAATGTGAGAATAGCTAAGATTGACAAAAACTGAATGGAATAGACTCTATGTATAAAATTAAATGAGGCGTAGAGATGACTTATGACTGATGGAAGTGACACGAACAGACTCCTTTAGTCAAGGCCAGACACTAGAGTAGTTGTCCATGAGCAAAAGTCTGAGTAACTCCATTTTATAATCACAATTCATTCACAGTGTAGAAGATTAGTGTAACGGTGTAACGCGTTCACTTGTCTTTGAATAATCGAATGAATTAGGGACAGTCGGAATAAAAGAGTCTATGAAGTTTCATTGGAGTCAATTGGAAGCTTAAGTATAGGCAACTAAAAGCTCAAGAAATCCTGACTTACGCATGAAAAAGTGGAATTTCACGTCAACGAGTCCCGATCCAATTAGGATGTCAAACTATAAGTTTGATGAAACGCGATATATATACATAAGGGTCTTACTAGGATTCAAACTCCAAAAGTTGAAAGTTTTGAACTAAAGTAATTTACAACTAATATCAGTGAATATGTTGTACATTGGTTCAATTTTAGTGCTACATCACCCGATTAAGCAGTGGTGAAGTTTTAAGCACTATGTTATCTTAAGTTGGAGTTGATGTAAGATACCTGAAATGGCGGTGAATATACAAATGAAATGAAAAGAAACATATAACTTACATCTCAGTTAGTCAATATTATTCCTAGTGGTTTGTAGAATATTGAATAAAGGATAGTATATCTGACTTGATATGTTGAAAGAATTGAGTATTATTCAACTGTATTGAATATAAGCAAAGAGAGACATCATATTTATAACTTGTATGAGATACAAGTTAAAAGTTATACAGTATAATCATCGAATATATTGATATCGTTGTTTACAAATGTATGTCAACTCAAGTTAAGGATAACAATCTCTATTTAGGCAATGAGAGAAGTTGGTGAACAATAAGTGATTAAGACATGAGATTATGGGAGATCTCAGAAATTGAATGGAATGAGGTTCTTGGTGAACTCGTGGATAGAAAATGATTTGACGAAGTTAGAAAAATCATTAGTTTTCTAGTCAAAGAAAAGTTAAAAAAATTGGCTAAAGAGTTGGAAGTGGTGATTACTTTCTAGTCCACCATATAAATAATATTTTGAGTAGACATTTAGAGAATGAATAAGAGTTGCACGATGTGTCAGGTTTCATTTTCTAACCAGATTGAAATCGAGATCTCTTGTCATTGGATGACAAATGTAATTTGAGATCTACAGTCATGAGATAACTTGTGAAAGGCCAGGTTTTTATTGAGAAACGCTGCAATAGTGATGAATCATATAGATACACAAATATACTTTATATCTAATGTTGTGCTCAAATTTTATTTTTATCACTATGTAATTTTAAACTGATAATAGTCTAAGAATTGATCGATTGACAATTCTAATAAGAAATGATCGGTAATGAGAAAGTAAACTGGGATGTGTACCAGAGTTTGAGTGGATATGAAAAGAATTATTAATGGTTTATGGAATAACACTCAATTATGAATGAAAATTGTTTTATGGAAAACAAGATAGGTTAGATCTTGCTAAGTATTGATTTTTGAATAGGATTCAAGGCATGAGATGAGAAGTAAACAAAAAGTTATAAGATATTCCACAAAATTGATTGTTTAACTCGTCAGAAATTCACAATTTGCCAAGATTGGCTAAGCAACAGAAGGAACTTTTTATTAAACCAAGGATTAAAAATGAAAATTTTTTTATTGCAATGAAGGTGATTGGGTCCACTTAAATGTTCACTTTGGAAATAGTTTTACAAGTTGGATTAAAAGAGTTATATATGAAAATTCATTTTCTCTTATCTCTTTTGGTTTAGTAAACTGTAAGATCGAGTTTTGAGGACAAAATTTTTATTTAGTTGGGAAGATTGTGATATCCGAGAATTTTGCAAACTTGATTAGGATGCTAATTAAGTATTTTCGGATTTAATTTGCAATTTAAGTATCCGAGGTGGGACTCACGTATTACAGACCGAAGATCACATGTTTAAATATTATTTTGGCGTGTTGCATGCCTGTTGGATGTAATATACGTTATTTTGTTGTGAAGTTGGGGTGTATTGAGGTGTATCCTTAATTTATCATAATTGGGGTTGCAAGTGCGTGTTTGAAATGCACGAGTAAAAATAAATTATTAGTTGTTCGAAAATTAATTAATCAATTGTTAATCCTTATGTGGAGATTTCGCCTTGGTTTGCATGCAAGTGGGATTGGAGTAATGTGATGCGAGAACGAAGTTGTTATAATACTTTGCTCAAGTTTCGTATCAATTGGTGGTGGTTGTGGTTGAGATTGGGTCTAAATCAAAGCATGTTTTGCTAAATATGACAAGAAAATTGGTCAAAAAGATTTTTGTATGTCGTGGACAAAGTTATGATTTTAAGACACCGAAACCAGTGTTACTGACGTTTTATGAAGATGAACTATTTTGTCAAGAGTTTAGTTCAATTTGGTGGGAAATCGAATTGAAAACAAGCGTCGAAAGCCAAAACACGTCAAAATAGGGATTTCTAGAATTAATAAACAAAAAGAAATTAAGTTGCTGACAAGCAGTTGAGGGTTTATATATAAATATATATATATATAAATGAAATCAAAATCAAATGTTTTAATTGATTTCAACCGAACAATTGAGACTTTCATTCTTAAATCCTCTCTGTTCTTACTTTCTTCCGTGAGCTCCCGACATCTAATTTTTGCCCAGTGTATTTCCACAAAATCGTAGAGCATCGCGAGATGGTTAGTTCGAGCTAAGTTTTTGCGGAAACTAGGTATTCGGCCCGCAATTTGGTAAATACTCAATTCAAGGCATTTTCCACAAATCAATTTAAATTCTCGCGATTTCTTAATTTCTTTTGCGGTATTTTGATAGAAATTAGTATGAATTATTGAAAATTGATGTATTAAGTTGATGTGCGCCAATTTGAAATAAATCCCACCGACGTGGTGGATATAGTTTACCTGCTCAACTCATTGTGAATTTGGAAACATGTTGTCATAGAGATTTTAGCTTCTTAATCTTGAATGTGAATTAATCGTATTCTCAAGTCGATTTGTTGTGCTTTCAAATATGCATTGATGTTTTTATCTTAGTATTTGGTAGCTTAAAAGTCTTTGTGAAATTTGAATACTAGTTTCGAACTTTTGCTTCTGGATTTCAGGTTGCGAAAGAGAGTGATGATGTAATCATCTTAGATGACAATTTCTCCACAATCGTGACTGTTGCAAAATGGGGGCGTTCGGTGTACGTCAACATTCAAAAATTTGTACAGTTTCAATTAACTGTCAATGTGGTTGCGTTGATTGTTAATTTTTCATATGCATGCTTAACATGTATAAACAAATTCCACGAATTTATCTTTGATGCTTGATTTAGTTTTTCTTTTCATTACCTACTTGACAAATTATTTTCTCAAAGTGAATAACTTCTCTTACTCTCTTTCTGAACAAATTCAAACACTAACAGTGGATCAATGATCAGAATGATCAGTTGATCAATGTAACAGTACACATTGAAACAAATTGAATCAATGAATAACAGAGAAGAACTTCACAATCTCTTTTATTACACATACAACGAAGATTACATTGTACATTGCTTATATACTAATCAAGAAGGTGTACATAACACACCTCTGTTGTAACTGCCTAATGTAAGCTAACATAAACCCGTGATACACTATACCAGATTACATGATTCAATACACATATGCCGATTACATAAACAACTACCGAATATATAAACAAATACATGAGATATTTACATAACTCTACATCCCTCCTCAAGATGGAAGTCTATGCCACTCACATAGACCCATCTTGGACAATAAATCGAGAAACAAAGGTGCTTTGGTAATGACTTAGTAAATAAATCACCTAACCGTAATCGAGTAGAAACAAATTGAGGAAGAACAAAACCACACTTGAAATGATGCCTAACCAGGTGACAATCAATCTCCAAATGCTTAGTGCGTTCATGAAAAACAGGGTTGGCGAGAGAGATGTATCGCAGCCTTGATTGTCACACCAAAGAGGGATTGGAAGATCGGTAGGAACACCTAAGTCCTTGAGGATATAAGAAATCCACAACAATTCACAAATTGTGGAAGATAAACTTCGATATTCACTTTCAATGAGAAGACTTGATACAAGAGTCTGCTTCTTAGTTTTCCAAGAGATCAAAGAGGATCCCATGAACACACAATAACCAAGAAGAGACTTTCGAGAAAGAGGGCAAGCACCCCAATCGAATCACAAGAAGCAACAACAGAAGATTCATCCGAACAGGGAAAACAAACCTCGTGAAGGAGTACCCTTAAGGTACCGTAGAACATGAAGTGCACCAGACCAATGTTGCTCAGAGGAGCTTGAACAAACCGACTTAACTCGGCCGTGTGGCGTAAGTGATGTCGGACGAGTGAAACCCAGTAAAGAAGACGACCAATGAGTCGTCGTATCTATCAACTTCAATGAACAAAGGGGAGTCAAGATCATTGAACTTGCAATACGAGGAAGTGGAGTAGCAAATGGTTTGGCCATAGTAAGACCAAAGATCGCAAGCAAATCAAGAACATATTTGCGTTGATGAACATAAAGGCCTGATGAAGATCGAACCAATTCCAAACCCAAGAAATAACGTGCTTGACCAAGATCCTTGATGGTGAACAAATTGTGTAAGAATGTCTTGACTTGAGTAATTAACTCAAGTGAAGTACCAAGAATAAGAACATCATCAACATATACCAAAAACACCAAAAATTGGTCATCATTTGTGTAAGTAAACAAGCAGGGATCATGAGCAGACTGAATGAAACCAAAAATTTGAAGTTTAGAAGTAAACTCATGATTCCATTGTCGAGAAGCTTGCTTCAAACCATACAAGGATCTTTGAAGTTTGCAGACTTGATTAGATGAAGCCAAACCAGTAACCATCGAGGCTTCATGTAAACATCTTCATCAATATATCCATGTAAGAAGGCATTGTTAACATCCAATCGATGTAAAGGCCAATCTCGAGCAAATGCTAAGGATAAAACAATCCTAACAAAGACATTCTTGGCAACAGAGAGAAAGAATCGGTGTAATCAACACCTTCAATTTGGTTAAACCCCTTTGCAACCAAACGAGCCTTACACCTATCCAAGGAACCATCAGATGAAGCTTAACCTTGTAAACCCACTTAGAACCAATGGCCTTTTTACCAGTGGAAGGGTAGTAAGACTCCAAGTACCATTGGTTTCCAAAGCTCGTAATTCCTTATTCATTGCTTCAACCCAAACAGATCATGTTGAGCTTGATTATAACAAGTAGGCTCCTTAATGTTTGAGACAAGCAATAAGAAGCACTTGTAATCGCAGAATGTGGGGAGAATGAATAAAAGGAAACGTAGGAGGAGTACCAAAGCAGACAGAGGAATTTCTCAGAGTAAAATCACATGTATGAACATTGTTCAAAACAAAATCATTCATCCAAAGAGGTTTGTGAACAACACGATGACTTTTGCGAGTAATAATCGCAAGGAAGCAGAACAACCTGCAGGTAAACCATCATTAGTATGAGGAACTAATGTATCATTGATAGGCATAGAAGAAACAACGTCAGAACATCAAGAGATGCTTCAACAAGTAATTCCTCGTAGTAAGGCACAAAGAGCGTATGTGTAGGAACAACATTTTGAGAAGGTATATCAACAAGAGCTGGAATATTTCTCAAATAATCAGAGTTATCATCACAAGAGATAGGCACATGACACTTTGAATTTGAAGTATCTTTGTGAAATGGAAACTGATTTTCAAAGAAAATCACATCTCTTGAAACAAAACAACTATGGGTGGCCATATTGTACAATCGATAGGCCTTTTGACCAGGGGAATAACCAAGAAAGATACACTTAATTGCTCGTGAATCTAACTTGGTTTTGCTTGGTGAAACATTGGTAGCAAAACATAAACATCCAAATGTCTTCAAGGATGAATAACTTGGTAACCTTCCAAACAAAAGATGGTAAGGAGACTTCCATTTCAAAGAATCGAGAAGGTAATCTGTTAATGATGTAAGTGGGTAAGAAGAATAGCATCACCCCGAATTTTGTGGACAAATGAGATTGAAAAATCAAGGCTCTTGTAACTTGCAACAAATGTCGATGTTTTCTTTCAACTACACCATTTTGCTTGAGGTGTATATGGTGTGGATCTTTGATGAACAATTCCTGCACTCAGAATAAAGCATGACAATCTTTATTACAAAACTCAAGCACCATTATCATCCTAATGGTTTGAATCGAAGCCTTGAAATGATTTTGAATGAATGCTATGAACTGTTTGATGAAGTTGCTGTCAAGGACTTATGTTTCATCAAAAATGTCCATGTGAATCGACTAAAATCATCCACAATTGTCAAGAAATAATGAGCTCCTTGGATAGAAGACTGCTTATATGGTCCCCAAACATCCATATGTAACAACTGAAAAGGATAAGAAGTCTGAATAGAACTCAATGGAAAAACCATTCTCGCACCGTGTTTGGACATTTGACAAACATCACAAGGTACATTGTATCTTTCATTTAAAGGATCGTTAAGTAACAAATCAAGGTGTTTTGTTACATTAACAGAGGGGTGCCCAAAACGACAAGTGCCATGAAAAACTACCAAGAGCATTATTACAAAGAAGCTAGTGACAATTCTCGTAGTTGACACAAATGAAGCAATGACATCTTTATTGAAAGAACTGAATCCAAAGATGTAGAGACCTCCAATCATCCTTCCCACAAACCTAGAACTTGAGAATTCTCAATGTTCCGTATGGCACAAAACGATGGATAAAACTCAACCGTCGCTTTAGTAGAGGAGAGTAATTTACTAACCGACAAGAGATTATACTTGAATGAGTTTATATGTAAACAAGAAGAAAGAACCAAGTCTCGAACTCAAATTTGCACATCTCCAATGTAATTAACTTCTTTAGTATGTCCATCGTGCAAACAAACCATAACAAAGTTTAGCTAAAACAAGAACATTAGCAAGCAAATCATAGCTAACACACATATGATTTGTTGCTCCACTATCCACAATCCAAGCATCCGAATTAAAAGAAGAATGAGAATTAGAAAGCCTTTTATATGAGCTACCACGTAAAATCGATATATAATTTGAATTCACATGAGCAAAGAATTCCTTCATTGAACCAGACTTTCCTTTCATGAAATTCTCAATTCCTTGTCAGTATCATTGCTGCAATGTTAGTTTGAAAATCTTCAAACCGAAGAGATCCCGCATCATGTATATCCGTAAGTGACTCCATCAAATTTACAAAAGATTTTGAACTGTTTGTCATCTCGCTTCTTGTCGAGTTCTTTCTTATACCAATCTGAATCCCATGAAGTTTGAAACAGTCTCTTTTGTGTGCCTTTTTGCCTTACAATGATCACAAAACAAATAATCTTTATTAACAAATTTCTTGTGATTTCCTTTACCAAAGAAACCTATGACCATTGATCGAACCAGATGAACCTCGAATTCACCTTGTTAGTTTTCATCATCATGATCAGTATCTATCACAGGGGAATAGCCAACATGTACCTCCTTTTGCTTTTCAACTCTAAGAATCATAGAGTAAGCTTTGTTTATATTTGGCAATGGATCCATCACCAATATCTCGATTACGAATATGATCATACATATCATGTAATCCCATCGTAAATTGCATCACCTATCATTAGACTCCGTAATCACCTAATGTTGTCAAGCTCCACACTCACACACAGTAAAGGAACTAAACAGCTTCAGCCATCCCAAAGCTTCTTAAGTTTTGTATAATACTTGAAACCGACAGATCTCCTTGACTTATAGAAGCAATATCTCTTTTTAATTGATATAAGAGAGGTCCATTACATTCTCCAAACCTTTCTTTCAATTCATTCCACAAATCAAAAGAAGAAGTTGTATAAAGGAATGCTTCAACAATATCTTTTGAAATAGAATTCAAGATCCAAGAAGTTACCATATAATCCACTTTGATCCATCGATCCAAGTTAGGATCAAGTGAATCTGCTTTGCATATCTTCCATCAATGAAACCAATTTTCGTTTTTGCACCTAAAGCAATCATCATAGCTCGACTCCAAGACAAGTAATTTGAACCAAGAAGAGTATATTGGAGACAAGTACCATACCAGGATGATCAGATCCTTGAAGGAAATAAGGACTTTCACCTCCAAGATCGCTCGCATCAGAGCTCTTCCCGCCCATTTCGAATTGAAGAACTTGAAGAACCATGAATGGATGCCATGATCGACAATCAATTCAACTAAAAACAACACAGATCAAGAGCAATAGAACCTCGCTTCGATACCATGAACAAATTCAAACACTAACAAAGGGATCAATGATCGAATGATCAGTTGATCAATGTAACAAGACACATTGAAACAAATTGAATCAATGAATAACAGAGAAGAACTTCACAATCTCTTTTATTACACATACAACGAAGATTACATTGTACATTGCTTATATACTAATCAAGAAGGTGTACATAACACACCTCTGTTGTAACTGCCTAATGTAAGCTAACATAAACCTGTGATACACTATACCAGATTACATGATTCAATACACATATGCCAGATTACATAAACAACTACCAGAATATATAAACAGCTACATGAGATATTTACATAACTCTACACTTTCTTTCCGCCCTGCATGATATCAGGAAGCACCACTCACTGCTGTCCAGCTACTATGGGTCAACCTGATCATGGATACATTGGGGGCACTTGCACTTGCCACTGAGCCCCCTAGTGATGAATTGATGAAGAGAGCGCCTTCTGGAAGAAATGGGAAATTTATTAGCAACGTGATGTGGAGGAATATCTTCGGGCAGTCTCTTTATCAGTTGATTGTCATATGGTATCTCCAAAGAGAAGAGAAAAATTTGCTTCAGCTTAGTGGCCTTGAGTCGGACCTGGTTCTGAACACGCTCATTTTTAATTCCTTAGTTTTTTGCCAGGTAAACTTTAGTGATATATTTCTTCCTAACTTAGAGTAAGCGTAATTTTCTTCCCTTTTTACAATTGTTATTGCTCAAGTTTTTCGGCCCAACTTGGAGTAAGCCATCATTTTTTAAGGGCCGCTAAGGGCACCCCACTGTTTCATGAAGGCACCCAGTTAATGTGGGCACTAACCAATTTACCTGGGGCACCCAAAAATTAGACCCGAAATACCCAAAATACCCCTCGTTCAAACCTCTCGCACCCCACCACCCCCACCACCATCTTCACCGAACTCCTTGTGGAAGAATCCATTTGTTTTCAACCGACCAGTGAGAGGAATCCCCGAAATCGTGTTTTCCGTCCGTCGCCGTGTGTTTCTCTTTCGTTGTAGGAGTTTTTTTGCAGTTTGTAGGCTCGGGGTCTGAGCCGATTTCGTCTCCAAATTAGGGCTCGGTTGAAGATCGCCGAACACACAAATTTTGAGCGAAATCGATCGTTTGAAGGTACGTTTATAGTATAATTAAGTTACATTTGGTAGAATAGTTGTAATGTGCGTGGCGGTTTGTTCAATGGTTCAAAAATTGGGAAATCGCGCTTCTCGGCCACACAGGCCAGAGAATGTGTTTACTGTCTCGGCCATGCTTGGCCGAGACAGAAGGTAAATTTATTTGCAACTCGCCGTCTTGGCCACGAAGGTCGGAAGAGTTCACGGTGTCTCGGTTACGAATGGCCGAGAATACTTCTGTTATCTCGGCCGAGACATGACGAGAGCTACTTTATTCAGCGTCTCGCTCACGTACGACCGAGAGTTACTCAGTACTCTCGGTCGTACCATACCGTGACCTACGTACACCTATCGGTCCTCTATGACCGAGACATTACTATACATCTCGGTCCTGCGAGGCCGAAACAATCGCGCACATCGACAGAAACTTCGGATAACCTCATAAAAAACACAATAAATTTGAAAAATTACCTCAAGTTCAACCTCCTCTTGCACCGTAGCAGTACAATCCTCCATTATATACTGCAAACAAGTTCGGATTTGAGGAAATTACCAAACCCTACGTTGACAAACAAATCATCATTTTCACAGCTTTACTCAACTTAACAGCTCCAACAAACCATCATATGGTTGTCAAACATTGTTACCTCGTTTGGATGATGTCAATCCGCAAGAATCGATAAACGCTCGCCAAACGCAATGTTGCTTTATGGTTCAAGCTTGGTGGTGGGGTGCCCCTTTTTCTTTGTCAAAATGGTTTGTGGGGTTTGAATCAATATATATACAGGGGCAAAATGGTCTTTTCCATTTTTGCTGGAATTTTTACAAATAAGTTGGGTGCCTTCATGAAACGGTGGGGTGCCCTTAGCGGCCCTCCATTTTTTTCGTTAGACACTTATGTTTATGTCCACGATTTTGTAGCTCTTGTAAAACCTTTTTGATCTTCTTCTCAAATTGGCTATTGGATGGACGCACGAACACAAAAAGGAAAATTGCAACGACACGTGCCAACACAAAAATGTCTCTTTTAATCTTTCATAATTTGACCTTTTCTGGGAGAATCCAACTTAATTATATTGCGTATATGTTCTTCTGCAAGTATTAAATAAAATAAGCTCCAGAGATATGGAGAAGATAAATGTCTTCAAGGGTATATTGAAGAACTATGTGTTTGTTGCTGTGCTTACTTGCACTGTGCTATTCCAAATCATAATCATTGAGTTTCTTGGTTCATTTGCGAACACAACTCCACTCTCTTTACAGCAGTGGTTCTTAAGTGTTTTTGTCGGGTTTTTAAGCATGCCTGTTGCTGCTGCTGTCAAGATGATTCCCATCGGATCGAATTGATACTTGGGTAGAACACGACACCTACTTGTATTATTCACTTCATTGGTTTTTCTTAAATAATCTGTAGATATTGAGATGCAATGGCAATGGAGAATAACGCCTTATTACAAGTTTCAAAGGTACATAATTTTGTAGCACATTTTCTTTACTAACCTTGATGTCTGAGGCGATATGACTTCTCAGGCTAGTTTGTGTTGAGGTATTTTGTAATTAGCATTTGTGGTTACAGTGTATGAATGTACTGTTGAAATGCAAATTTGTAGAGTTGAACAATGAAATGCAAATATACAGTGCATGTATGTTTTCTAGGAAAGTTAGAAACATATGATGCCTGAAATTATGAAACCTTTAAGGTATCTCTTTGTATTGAACTATTGATGCCTGAAATTATCTCTTAGTATGAATTGAAGATTATCTGTATTACGAAAGAGAAATTCTTCAATCTGTTCATTAGCGCTCTTTGCTCCGTAAAATTTGTCCAATTCAGATAGTATGTAGTATGACCGATTAGATAGAAAAGCATGAATATTTTATATTTTTCGTAGGGGATTTCCTCGTGATTAATTTTCGCAAGTCTTTTTTTTTATGCATTGATTCCGCAAGTTACTCTAGCACATTTATAATCACAAGATATCCTTGAAAGAATTAATATTATTACTGCTGTTTCTTATTCAATTAAGTGAACGAAAAAACAAATGACATGCACTAGCTAATTATCGATCAATTATGGAATTTCGACTAGTCTGACAATTTTATAAAACAGAACATTCATTTTCTGCTGTAAAATATTTGCATTTACTGCATTACTGATGGGTTATGTACCTCAATCAGTACATGTGAAAAGAAAACTAAGGAATTGAGATCTGAAAAATAAATGAATAAATATCAATTAAATAGGTGGGTTGGAAGAAAAAGAACTGATCTTTTTTAGTTACCTCCATAAATTACTTGAACTGTTGGACAAGAGGTAGCTTACAACACTAGAAACGAACTAGTGCTTGTTTGATTCTAATGTTGCTAATTGATTTGTTCATTTTTGTCTGTTTCATGAAATCAAACCATTAAATTCATTAGATAATTTGTTTTCTGCCCTTTTTTCCTCCACCATCTCTTATCAAATGCACCTTGATCCATAATGCAGATTCTACTGGATTCCAATACGAAGTAGCAAATTAATGTAAGTGTCACTTGTGAAACAGAACACACAACACATCAATGATTCTGAAAACCATGTTATGCATGTCGGATTCGTAGGTTTGTACCCTGAGGCTAATACACACTGTTCGTGTCGGCTCATTGCGCATTCGGCACTCCGTTGTGCGTTTCGGGTGTCATATTGTAGCACTTTCTAACTACTTAAGTGGCCAAAATATGTGATCCTATTAAGGCCTCATCTTTTTCTTTTTTTTTTCTATCTTTACATTGATGGAAAGATATATCATGTATCAAATACAAATATTGTTCCTGCATGCCCGTTAAATTTCTTATTAAAATTTTCCTGCAGGTATTGAAAATCATGAAGATAGGGGTGTCAATTTTTTGTCCAACCCGCTAGCCCAGTTTTGTCCGGCCCGAAATAAAAAAGAGTTTGGATAATAATTTTTTATATTCGGATCGGGTCTTGGCAAGGGCTCGATGTCCAAATTAAAATTCGGGCCAAGTCTGGATAAGACCCTCCAAGCTTGGACCCGTGCCAGATTTCAAAAGATGTTTATTTTATTTTAAAAATATACTTCCATACATTGTATAATTCACGAAAACAACAATAGAAATAAAGAAACTATATAGCTTATATAGAAAATGTACTATTTTAGTTTCGAGGCTTGGCTAAATTGCTTGAGATAACATTATGTGTTTTGTCTTTGAACAAAAAATATTATAATGTCTTGTAATTTAAAATAACAAATACAACTTGAACATTATTTTATAAAATTATTTTAGAGAAGACTATATTACGAAGAATTTACAATGATTTTAATGATTAAAAATGCTTTTAAACATAAAATAATTGTTAAAAATTGCGACAAATCCGAAAATTTTGACAACTCGGATTAAAAGTAAACCGGGTCAGGGCAAGGCATACTTGTCCAAATTTACAATCGGGTCGGATCTGGACAATGCAAATGCTTATTTATATCAAGGGCGGCCCTAACCCAGACCCGTCCGGACCCGAAAAATTGACACCCCTACATGAACAGCTCCTGTACTGCTGTACATATTAGACCATTAGTTAATCACTTGATCATTTACATATTATTTAACAATTCAAGAGAGAAAATTGTTAAGGAAAATTGTCTTCTAAGGAATTCTGTATATTAGGAGTGCGCATGCTGCTCACATTAGGAAACCTAAACAAATCATTCAATGATTATGTATTTCCTTTTATATGTAAACTAGTCGATTTCCTACGCTCTGCACATGAGCTATTAAACCTTTAAGAGAAAGTTAATAAATTAATTTACATGAATATATTGTAATATTATTTACAATTAAAATTACAATTCACAATAATCAACTCATATTTTTTAGGAAAAAAATATACAATACAAGGTAAAAAAAATATTTACTTAAAAATCATTGAAGTAACCATTCATTAACAAAAAAAGAATTCAAATGAACTTAATTGTTATTTCAGTGCCCTAAACAGTATATATAAAAAATGTTGAGGTAACCAAATTGATGTTGTAAGACTCGAAACATCAGTGTCTTAAACAGTATATATAAATAATGTTGAGGTAATCAAATTGATGGTGTAAGACTCGAAACAAAGACTTAATGCATTGATGAATAAATCATTAATTTGACTGTCGTTTAGTTGTTCAAAGTTGGATTTTTCGTTTCTCAAAAATATGGGGATGAATATATCTTAAAATAATAAATAACACAAATATATAAATATCTATTTTTTGTTTTTCAAAAATAAGGGAGGATGAATATATCTTAAAACAATAAAACACAAATATATAAATATCTTAAAATAGAAAAATAAAAAATTGAGAAAAATTTAAAAATGAAATGGTGGAAGGAGAGAGCATCTTTCAACTTTTATATATATATATATATATATATATATATATATATATAGATAGATAGATATAGATATAGATCCTTGTTTTGATCCTTTCGTTGATTTTTATTTTTATTTTTATTTTATTTTTTTCTACTAGAGAACAAAGTAAACCCAAAAAGGGTGTTGAGGCCTTGTAAGTTGTAAGTTGTAACTCTTTGAACTGATGAAATAGAGGCTCTCCTGCTCATGAGGAGCACGTGCAATTGGGGATGCACTAGTAAAGCAGTGTTGGGCATTACCTCTGTGCAGTAAATGAGTGCAGAATTTTATAGTACAGTGCCAGCCGAGAGGGCTCGGTCACCAACATTTTAAGGAGACAGTTTTTCATTTGAGTCCATGAAGCCCCTCTCCATTTCTGCTAGAAATCTTGCAGTGACACACAAACAAACCCTACAACCTTGATTGACATTAGTGCTCCTTATCCAAGCAAAACCAACACACAATTGCTGAGCTAACTCAACAATGTGTTCAGATCTCTCTTCTCTCTTGTGTCCATGTTTGCATTGGAAAAGATTTTTCTTTTTCTTTTTTTGAAAGTGATCCGGCGAAGTACTTTCGATACACTTCAAATTTGCGCATGCACATCTCAATGTACAATCAAAAAAGTTCTCGACGGCTATGTAGCGATTGTATGTGACAATTGTATGTCATATAAACATTAGCCCTTTTTTTTTTCCCTCCCCTTTTAGGAACTTTGTTCTTTCTCCTTGGCCCTAGCTCATGGTGTAATTTGTTTTTTCTCTGGGCCCTCTGTGGTTTTCTCATCTTGTATAGCTAGTTAAATCCTTGCACTTTAACTAAGCATTAACATATAATAGTGGAGTGCTTGATCAGGAAAGCTGTCTAGTTTAAGAATTGTTTTACTGACAAGGTCTTGAATCTTTTGATGGTCCAGAGTTGTTTTTTAGGGTCTCAAGTTAGCACTAAAAAAAAAAAAAAAAAAAAGAGTAGTAAACTAGAAATTAAACTGTTAGTGGCATATGTTTGTAACACTGATAAAAACAGTCAGTGAATTGTCATAAAGTGAGGGCCAAACCCAATTTGATGAGGCCAAGGCCTTTATCAAAAGTGAACAGTTTCATCCTAAATATTAAACAGATTTTGTATTTATGTATCAGTAAGAAAAAAATAAATACAAAACATGTATTGATCAAGTGGGTGTGGGTTATTGCTTTTATGGGTCTGGCCCCAACCATGACCTCAACAGATAGGCTTTTGACAAACTCCTTGGAACACACGTTTGTGGTATACTGTTTGCATACATCAATTGAGAGTGTGACTCTTAGTGAAGTGCCCCTGCACAACTATTGGTGAATAGAATAAATATCACTCTGACTACTCAACATACTCTATTCTGCAACTGCAAATATGGGGAGCTGTTGATTGTACAAGGCAGAGGTCAGTCTTCTTCTTTGACCATTAAATAACAAAAACACTTAAAAAGGGAAGTCTTAGAAGACTTGATCTCACAAGGCTACAAAGTTTTCTCTCTATAAGCCTGGTAAGAGATCTTAACACACTCTTTTGGGGGATTTTCAAGAAATAAGGTGGGTTTATTTTTTTATTCATCAAATAGGAGTTACTTTAAAATTACAAAAGTAATGTATAACTCCTTTTCAAAAGGAGCTATTGATGATGATGTGTATATATGGCGTGGTATGGTTGATGATGTGGAAGGAACTTGTATGAATAGTTCCTTTTGAAAAAGAGCTATCTATACAAAATACTAAAGTGTATAAATGACTCATTCTAAAAAAGAGTTACTTGTTCAACTCAAATATCACACGCATGTATCGAGGTAGAGAACCCATGCAAACGACACGTGCGTTTCGAGATGGACAACGTGCGTCTCGAGATGGACAACCCGCGTCAAGCACATATCTTGAGGTAGACAACCCGTGCAAACGACACGCACGTATATCAACGTGGACAACCCATGCAAACGTCACGCACGTGTCTCGAGCTGGACAACCCATGCAAACATCACATACGTATCTCCGGGTTGACAACTCATGGAAACACCATGCACGTATGTCGAGGTGGGTGACCCATGCAACCTCGTGCAAACCATTTAAACGTCAGACACATATCTCGAGGTGGACAACTCATGCAACCTCGCGCAATCCATGCAAACCATGCAAACGTTACACACGTATATCGAGGTGGATAACTCATGTGAACAATACGCACAAATATCGAGATGGACAATTTACGCAAATGTCGTGCGCGCTACGAGATTCGAACCACGCATGTTATGCACTAAAACTTATTTTGCGCACATTCATTTTTACATTGGTCTCGCATGCCATTGCATTGGGCCGAGTGTCACTTGGAGTGACATTCTAATTATATTTTTCTATATTATGTATAAATATATAAATAAATAATATATATAATTTATTTTATATTATATTATATATAATATTTATATATTTTATATATATTATATAAACATTTAAATATTTAAATGTCTATGTGGGCGTCGACGTGGACGGATCGATTTACATGAATAGCGCATTTTTCGAATGCACTATTCATGTAAACCCAATTTCAGTCCACGTGGGTATCCACGTGGGCGTCTACACTAATCTATATGATTTACATAGATAGCGCCTTTTCAAAAGGCGCTATTCGTGTATCCACGTGGCCAGCAAATTTATCTCTCATTGATAGCGCATTTTCAAAATACGACATACATTAGATCAGGAAAAAAAAAATCAACACTTATTTAACTCATTTAAACTGCTTTTTGCAGTACTTCTATAATTTTTTCCACCCTTTTTGTTCAAATCACTCGCATTTGAATTATGTTGGAAAACTTCAAATCCACATACCAAGAAAAAAAAAAAAAACACACACACAATAAACAAATAAAAAAAGAAAGAAAAAATGACTAACAAGTAACTATATAGGAAAATATCTCATTTGTTTCCACAAAACAATACTTGTTGATCTAAGACAGGCCTGTACAGCAATGTCAAAGATTGACAAGAATGGCCCAACTTCATCAAGGAGCAACATTACCCTTCAACATTCTAACAAATCCCTTGACATTCATCTCCACACATTATTATTTGAAATTTTGAAGGCTAACATGTAACACTGATGAGTCAAATAAACCACCAACACTGATAGCTGTTTCCCTTTTTTCATTGGTATCACACCTTTTCAAAGAAATTTATAAGCATTATTGATCAAAACAAGAACAATGAAAAAAACAAATACAAAAAATTGAATATGTAAGTGGTAACTTGTCAATCTTTATCTCACTACTTAGAGTTGCTTGTAAAAAACATAAAACGGCACTCAGTTGTTCCTTGGACCTCCCTTAGACAACCTTGCTCATATTTCAGTCAGCTTTATCACTGTGGACTTCAAAATTCACTTCTAATTCTACTTTATCACTTCACTTCTTGATTCCTTTCTTCTACTCTTTCCTTTGTACTGTTGTTCAACACCCTTTGGAGATGTGGACATAAAAACCATTAGACCAAAAACCCAATTAACATAATCCAAATTTCACACCAAAAATTCACAATATATTGATTGATGGTGACTCTAATGTTGTTTATCTTTCTCACTCTCGCAATTTTGATCGGAATCATCAAATCTAAGCCTTCTCCTCTTCGTTGCGACGACAGAGGTGATGGCAGAATCCTCATTGAAATTACCAAAGCTTGAACGAATTGTCGATAGATCAGGAGAAATAACATATCCGGGTACCACAAATTTCTCAACTTCTATATCTTGCATTAAGCTATAACAAGATAACACTTCCTCCTGACCAAGAGAAGACAATCAGATAAACAAAACCCATGCATCAAAATTTATTCTTTTTCACTTCAAACGCTGTAACAACTTCAAAACAAAAACAATGAATTACAATACTTACATTGGGCAGAGACCCACAAGATGAGAAAAAGCTCATCTTCAATTTTATCATTTCTCTTGTTAGTCCCTTATTCAATGCTGCTAAGATTGCCGCCGCGGCGATAGCAGATGGCCTATGATCCAACAAGCCAAATTCTGCACCCCAAGAGAAAAAATATGTTAAAAAGTGAAGCCACATTTCATCAAACACCAATTGGGTACAATTATAAATCAACTCTCCTACCCTTAGCCATAGCAAATATAAATTCGACGGCTCTAAATGCTAAGTCTCTTGGTCGAGATTTGTCGCTTATTTTCGTAATGAAGTAATGGAGATAGTTGAATGGAGTAATAGAGCACATTCTCCAATCTAAAGTGATCAAAATCAATAGCTCCATCCTTTGAATTACTTTGCTTTCAAAGTTGTAGTCTTCCATCCAAAATTCTGTCAATGCAGGAATGCTACACTCCTCCATTTTCACCGCTATCGACAAACACGCTATCGACAGCAATCCGATCGCCCAGGACTGCTCATTCTGCAATCAACACCATTAGCATTGCCCATAAAGAGGAAAACAGATCAACCAATTCCAACTTCAGTAACAAAATCAAGGCAGAGAAATCGCTTACATCAATGCATTTCTTGGACAAGAACCGATCAAAGTAATTCACAGACAGATAAGCAGTTCTGAGTCGAAATCCGAAGAAAGCCCTTTTCTGATTAAAATCAACATAACCACGAAACACCCAGAAAAGAAAAAGAATGAAATCACAAAAGAACAGATTAGCAAATGAAGATAAAATCGAAAATGGAGAGAGACCCACTTCGAGAATCCACTTGATCGCATCCAAGCGAGCGCATTTAAGCCATTCATGGACTTCCGAAGATCCATGAATCCCAAAACTGCTCTTCTCTCTGTCGACCAACATTGTTATGTATTCATGAGTGTCCGGGAGACTACAATCGTCACTATTGAAATTGAAGAACTCACCCTCGTCTTCCAATTCATCGAGACAAGATTCGGTCTCTGTGCAGAGAAGACTAGAGAGAGAGACCGCAGAGTCCTCCATTTTTTTTTCCTTCTAACAAGTATTGTTTTTGTGTCTGTTTCTTCTGCTTCTTCTTCTCTGCATCTGCTCGGCCGGTTTTAAGCGGAGAATCTGCGATTTCAACTGCGAGATCGATGAGGGAGAATCTGGGTAGGTTCGGAAAGAATGCGATTTTGGTGCCGCGAAATTTCGCTAAGTTTGGCAAGAAAAGTTTTGGGAGTCTTAAGCGTTGGAGGAGAAGAGGGTCTTGGAGAGTTGGGGTTATCTCCACTCATCCGAGCAGACTCGAACCAGCTTTCCCTGGCTGGCCATCTTGCTTTGGTCTATGCATTTTTTTTTCTTCAACCACGTCCCAGTATAAAATGCATTTTTGTCTTAATTATAAGTTTTTTTTTTTTTTTTGGGACTTCAATCAGAGTTGAACACGATCTCTTCAAACATTGTTTTTTAACAAATGATATCGTTACCGTTTCACCAAATATCTTTTGTCCTAATTATAAGTTTACTAGGTGAAATATCAGTTTTACTAAAGTTTTTTTTAGATGATAGTGGTAAAGTTTGATGAGCAAATAAGATTAATTATAGTAAAATCATAAAACTTTGGGTTACAATGTACTTATACAACCTTGGTGAGTTTTGTAGGCTTGAGAAGCCTCCATAACCATCAAAGTCCACAATAGACAATTATTTTACCAAGATCAAGATAGACTTACTAAATGTCACTTAATAGTCAAGGAATAATTATATATTTTATAAGTTCCATTATGAAGTTAGCTAGGAAAGCATAAAGTATATTATAGAAAGCAAGAGAGAAGGGAGAAGTAATAGACCCTAGTTACTGCGTTTGGATCTCTGTTCTAATTGGCACAAAATTGTCAAATTGGAGATGGTGTAGGACTCTCACTATTAAAGAGTTTGAGATAGATTATGATAAGAAGTGTAATCCATATCCAAATAAGAAGATAAGATGTAGATACAACTTAGAGTTTGTGTACAAGAAAAAATCCTAGTCAGAGACGGTTTCAAAATCACCTACGATGATGAAGTGGAGTTGGAGTCGAAGTAGGATATTGCATACGAGTTGGATACTGCAACAAGTTTGAAAGTAATGTTTATCAATAACTACAACCAAAAGTTCGAAACTTCAGGCATTTGATGTGAGCTATACCACAAATCCTACAAAAAATGTATATAAGGAACTAAAGAGTTTTATGGAGACAACGAATCAATGTTCGAGAAGGACTTGAAGGCTTAAGTGTTGATCATTGGTTGTAGGGCTGGCAAAAAAAGGGGATCGGACATAAACGGGACCGGACACCCCTTTCTTATAATGATTAAATTTAGTGTCCCGACTCGTTCCCATTTTTAAAACGGACATTTTTTTTTTGTCCAGACCTATATTTTTATAAAACATACGGCTCCCGTTTGTCCGATTTTTATTTTTTAAATATGATTAAATATTTTATTTATCAATTATTTAAAAAAAAACCTCAATTACAAGTCTACAAGTCACCTAACATTCAATTACCAAAAAATAAATACATAACATCACAATTTTTTAATTTCCAAAAGGCTTAAAAAGTTAAAAGCTATACACTGAATCACTGATACACATTACACATAGGGTTTGGTCCATTTGGATTTTGGAATCGTTTGATGACATGGAGTGTGAAATTACCTATATGCCCTTCAAATTAATCATAAACGGGTACCCTTTTTTTTGAAATTTTTGTCCGGACCCGGTCCCATATTTTTAAACGGACACAAAAAATTGTCCAGACCCGTATGTTTTTTAAAATATTGCCCGAACATGTTTAAAACGGGTCCGGACAAAATCGGACAAACGGGTCTGGACAACGTTTGCCACCCCTAATTGGTTGTATCCAATAAAAACTAAATTGGAGACCGACAAGGTTTTTCAGATTATATTCTAGTTAGGATTGAATTCTTAGTTATAGAATGAGTTGGAGTGTATTCCTATAAATACCTAATATTACACTACTTTATAAACATTGCAATCGCACAAATCGCTCTTAATTGTTTTGAGAGAGAGAGAGAGAGAGAGAGAGAGAGAGAGAGGGGGGGGGAGGTTATAAATGCAATTGATATAATTGATTATTTGCAAATGTAGGCATGTTTTACCAAGCCGCATTACCAATTTTTTTATGTTCATGTTGTGGAATATGGATGACCATGCATGTACACCAACATATTGTGTAGTCATGTAACTTGTATTTCTCACTTAATAGTACCTCCACTTGTCTATGTATTGTCATGTAACTTGTAATCCTCTCCAATGTACACCAACTCTTCCATGTATTGTCTATGTTGCTTGTGATGTGTTGTATGACTTGTGGTGTATGTATAACTTGTACACATTGTATAAGTACAATTATCATCATCACCAAATGACATATATAAAGGGTGTCAACCCCATTGTAATTTACACACCAAGTTGAATGAAAACTTCTCATTCCAACTATCTCATTTATTCTCTTCTCCTTTGTAGTAGTAGTTTGTAGTAGTAGAAGTTCTTAGTCTTCTATTTCCTTCTCTAGTTCTTAGCAAGTTTCAATTCAATTTACAACACGTTATCAACACGAGCTTGCTCTAGCATTAACGAGATCTTGAAGTTCAAGAAGGTTTGTTAAGGAGACAAAGCTAGGAAGGTATAACTTTTGTTATTTAAATAAGCTCAATTTATTTCTATATTATCATGGTTGCTTCCTTTTATTACAAGCATCACTTCTATATGCAAATTTTATTCATATACTATGCATTATAACGTCACCGATTACGAAAGTATGCTCTGTAGTTGCGTCTTGTACGATCTTCTACATCAGAAATCAAAAGTCAATGTGTGACATATAGTTTTTCTCTTAAAACTAGAAACGATTAGTTATTGTTCTATTCTTGATTTCATAATACAAATAGTGCTATAAGTTTGAGTTGATAGTGGGTAAGCCTTGTCCCCGGTAAAGCTAAACATTGAAAGGGAGACGGGTTATCCCGTTCGAGAAGGCATGGTATTAAGTAGACTATGTCTCGCCACCCAACCTGGAGGTTGTCCTACCAACTCATACGAATAGTACATTTTGTTTATTAATGAATCAAGTTGTGAACATATATTTAATCATATGTTATGTTTTTACATAAAAGGGGAAAACTATTTTATATTAAATTTATTTTCAAAATATTATTTAACCATAGTTGAACTTGTTGTCTTATTATATTACCGACAAGAATTACTTGTCATAACAATTAGATACTACAATTTATGAATGAAGCATATATGCAAAAATGTGTGTTATACACAATCATTCGCCAATTTCTCTTTAGAGATTTGAAAAGTGAATATTTCACTTTATATATCTTTTCACCTTATGGAGTTATATATATACATACCAAAAGGGTAATGCTCCAAAAGCTCAAAAATGAGCGGTTGAGTCTCAAGCTACAAAATTTAATCAGTCAAATATTAATTATAATTCCACAATTTTAATTACCTCTATGTTGAGGCTATGTGGAAATATGACTGATGAGACAATAAAAATAAGGTCACGTGGCCTGCCTCGACTTATTGCTGCAACAAATATCGAGTGCGCATGTCAATCCAATAAATATTAAGGATTGATTTCTTGTCTCATTGTAGCTGAGTAAAATAATGAGATATTATAAATATAATATCGCTCCCGTCCAATTAGTTCAGCTTCAAATTAAGAAGCATATGTTGCATATAATGATCAAGATCGCAATAATAAATTTATGGATGTGGAAAAAGTGAAAATATCAGGTAAAGGTCGTATTGACAATTCCACAAAAAATTAGAATAAAAGTGGTGCACCACTACAAATGGCAAATAATTATTGACAATGAGCGCTCATAATTGTGACATTTTTTTGGTCATATATGAAAGACTATTTTGCCTAAATATTGTCATATATATGCCCGAATATTTTTGTGACCTTTACCATGCCTTCAAAATCAAAGGCAAAATATTATGAATTTTATCATTGAAAATGACTCGATAAAACAGGCACATCGACATGTGTTTAAATCGTGACCTAAATATGGGCGATGAGTTTATGTCTTGCGTATCGTGCTACATGCATGTACATTATAATATAAAAATGAGTATTTCTCGAATTCGAACTTAGCAGAGGCTAATGTTCGTAATATCTCGGTACAACAATTTTATTGTTAATGTCTTGTTCGTAAGAAGTCTACTCGTAATAATAGAAAATTTATCTATATGAATATGATTTAATCTGAGTATAATATTCTCGCTTTAACTTCGTAATATATAAGGCACATTAAAACGAATGTCGTCATAAATCAAATGACATTCATAATATGGAAAGATCTATTTGATTATCCATAATCATCGATAATGCGAAAATATCGTAAATTCGCACGGACATCCTTTATCGAACTCGATTTTTTTTATCACCGGAGATTATCTCAAGGCAAATCAATAGAGACGTATATTGATTTAACTCTCCATTAATTATATTATAAGATGCCTTGGATCCCTAATAGGGAAATTATTTATAGCAAGTTTTGCTAATTGTCACTTTGATGAAGCAATTTTCCCACCATTAGGGGGAGATATAAGCCAATTCAAAAAGAATGGCGTGAAATTGCTTGAAACACATCAAATTGCATTAAATTTGTTGTATTATGATCCATGTATAAATTAATATGAACTCAAAGTTCAAAGGATCATTCAGTAGCAACAAGTTATGAATCAATTACTTGATTCAAGTACTATACATAGAAGAGTGACAATCATATGCTTCAACATTAAATCGTTCATATAGAAAACGATGTCCATGTGCAACAAAATGCACAAGATGTCTCACCCATGTGAATATGAAGGGGATAATCAAAATGAGTTATTGGTTAGTGTATTGCACTCTTTTTCCCTTTGCTATGGTTTTATCCCACTGGGTTTTCTTTGCAAAGGTTTTTAATGAGGCAATTCTAACAATATTAAATCTCTTTATCTAGATTGATTAGTGTATTGCACTCTTTTCCTTTCGCTATGGTTTTATCCCACTGGGTTTTCCTAGCAAGGTTTTTAATGAGGCAATCATAACATTATTATGCTCCGTATAAAAAAATTTATGAGAGCAATGTACTTTTTTTCCTATACTAGATTTTTTCCCTACAGGGTTTTTCTAGTGAAGGTTTTAACGAGGCGTATAAATATTATCTCAAAGTGTATCAATGTGTTGCACTCTTTTCCTTAGCTATGGTTTTATCCCACTGGGTTTTCCTAGCAAGGTTTTTAATGAGGCAATCAACAATATTATCAAGATTGACGAGAACATTGTATTCTTTTTCCTATACTAGATTTTTTTCCCACAGGGTTTTTCTAGTACAGGTTTTAACGAGGCACAATCTCTAAGCAAGTGTCATCCAAGGGGGAGTGTTGTGGAATATGGATGACCATGCATGTACACCAACATATTGTGTAGTCATGTAACTTGTATTTCTCACTTAATAGTACCTCCACTTGTCTATGTATTGTCATGTAACTTGTAATCCTCTCCAATGTACACCAACTCTTCCATGTATTGTCTATGTTGCTTGTGATGTGTTGTATGACTTGTGGTGTATGTATAACTTGTACACATTGTATAAGTACAATTATCATCATCACCAAATGGCATATATAAAGGGTGCCAACCCCATTGTAATTTACACACCAAGTTGAATGAAAACTTCTCATTCCAACTATCTCATTTCTTCTCTTCTCCTTTGTAGTAGTAGTTTGTAGTAGTAGAAGTTCTTAGTCTTCTATTTCCTTCTCTAGTTCTTAGCAAGTTTCAATTCAATTTACAACACATTGGTGATGATTTTCTTATTTATTTTACTGCCTTTGCATTCTTGTTATTACACACTATTCTGTGTAGCCTCCATTACTGCATCATTGTTCTCAACAGTAGATGTTACATTTTACTGTAACAGATCATAGTTGATACAGACTCACAGTTAACGAAACTTTAATAGTTGTATCAGAGCTTTGGTCACTTTTGAGTTCTACTTATGTAAAAGAGTAAGATTTTGAAAAGTTTTATCATCATGAGTGTAACGACCCGAATCCTATTAGACCCGACTCGAGGGCATTTGAGGTAATTTGATATTTTAATTGTGTTTGATGTGATATTGTGTGTACTATGTAAGTATCGCAACTCAATTCTATTATGTGCGCACAACGACGAGACCATGGGATTACTAAGTCATTGAAAAGAAATTTAGTAGAAGGTCTAGACAAGGTTGTGCACAAAGTGTGTCAATCTTGGTATTAAATAAAGAGATAAAGTATTAATCACTTAAACAAAAAAAAAGAAACAAAACACAACTTAAAAGGTTTTAAACCATATTTGCTTTGAACACATATGAAAGGATGAGAGGCGGCAACAACTTGGGAGAGACCGCATAGAGAAAGAGGAACGCAAAGCTTCGGCTCAGGCGGTAGTGGCGTGGACCGGCCCGAGCGGCGGCGAACGGTGGCGGACTAGCAGCTAGCCGCAGAGGATAACGCGACAGCAAGCGCGGGAGGCACGGGCTTGCAAGCTGGATGGCAAGCGGCGGCGTGGAGCGGATGAAGCAGAGCTCCAATGGAATGGCAAGGCAGCAGCGGCTTCGGTGAGTTCACGAATCAACAGCGGCGAGGCGAACGCTTGCGACGCGGACTTGCAAGATTGGCGCTAAGAACTTCGACAAGGCTTCACGGCACGATGGATTGTTCGCGAAGAAGAGGAATGTGTAGATCAAGATTTGATTTGAAAGGATTTCGAGTTTAAAACTCCATTGAAGGGTAAGCGAGACTCAACTTTTGTTCAAACCATGATTTAGTTTCAATTTGAATTAAAATGGCTTTAATGTTAAGATTTTGGTTGAACAAACATGTTCTTGGTTTAAGTATCGACGAGAACAAATCGATTTTAGCTTATTTTCAATGTTTTTTAGTCTAATTTTGAAATGGGTCTTTCCATTTGTGAAATTTCAGGAAATGAGTCTGATAATTTCTCAAGAGAATAAGTTTTATTATATATCGTTCTTGTGTACATGGTAATCTATATATACATTTACAAGGCTTAGAATATAAAAGGTAAGTGCAATCACAAAGGGAAACTACTAATTACACGAGATACTAATTTCCTTAACTGCTGAATATAATATTAAGTTTCCTTAACTGGTAGTTTCCTTAACACCCTCCCTCAAACTCAAAATGGATTCGTAGAAATCAACTTGAGTTTGTCAACCAAGGCATGAAAGCGACCCGGAAGATGAGCTTTAGTGAAGATATCAGCCGTCTGATTGGAGGAGGAAACAGAAGAAAGCTGAAGAGTGCCCCGAATTAGATGTTGAAAGACGAAGTGATAATCATTCTCAATATGTTTTGTTTTCTCATGAAAAATATCATTGTGTGCAATTTGGATCGCACTTTGATTGTCACAATGCAGGTGGTAGCAGTATCATGTGTAACCCCCATATCTTCAAGTAACCATCGAAGCCAAAGTAATTCAGAGGTAGCATCAGCAAGAGCCCGATACTCAGATTGTGTGCTAGAGCGAGATGTTACTGTTTGTTTCTTGCTTCGCCAGGATATTAACGAGTTGCCCAAGAAGAAACAGTAACCAATAGTAGAACGACGGTCGGTAGGATCACCCGCCCAATCTGCATCAAAGTAACATGATAATACCAATGGAGAGTTTTCAGAGAAGTGAAGGCCATGAAATAGAGTACCTTTCACGTATCGAAGGATGCAGAGAACATGAGTGAAGTGAGCAGTACGGAGGGCTGACATGAATTGACTGATAACATGAACAACGTAAGCAATGTCCGGGCGACTAACAGTAAGATAAACCAAACTCCCCACAAGCTGACGATATACAGTAGGATCTGAAAGAAGTGTACCATCTGATGGAGTCAGTTTGACATTCGTGTCTAATGGAGTGGATGCAATATCAGTATTAGTGATCACAGAGCGAGAGATCAAATCAGAGGCATATTTCGCTTGTAAAAGATAGTATCCATCAGAAGTAGAAGTGACTTCAAGACCAAGAAAGTAGCTCAAGTTACCCAAGTCCTTTATCTCAAAGTGACTTTTGAGATATTGTTGTAAATCAGAAATCCCAGTTGAGTCGTCCCTGGTGATGATCATGTCATCAACATAAAGTAGGGGAAGAACGCTGCCACTATCAGTTCGTCGAGTAAACAAGGCAGAATCGTGAGGACTCGACTGAAAGCCAAATTGTTGAATAGTGGAACTGAACTTGGAAAACCAGGCACGGGGAGCCTGTTTAAGCCCATATAATGCACGACGGAGAATGCAAACTTGTTTTGGAGAATGATAATAGCCAAGAGGTGGACACATATAAACTTCTTCTGCAAGATCACCATTCAGAAAGGCATTTTTAACATCCATTTGAAACAAAGGCCAATATCTAACAGCTGCAACAACAAGCAAACTTCGAACAGAGGTCAGGCGGGCTACAGGGGCAAACGTTTCTTCATAGTCAATGCCATATTCCTATGTGTAGCCTTTAGCAACCAGACGAGCCTTATACCGCTCAATAGAGCCATTAGAGCGAGTTTTGATCTTGTAAATGCACTTGCATCCAATCGGAGTCTTGCCATAGGGTAGCTCCACTAAGTCCCAAGTATGAGTCTTTTCTAATGCACACAGTTCTTCTGACATTGCTTGCTGCCACAAGGGGTCAGAACTAGCCTCTCGGCAGGAGGAGGGCTCATGTAAAAAAGAAATAACAGAGAAATAATGATAATCTTTGAGGTAAGAAGGAGGTTCATTTACCCGTTCAGACCGACGAGGTGGGACATGAGTAGGAACATGACTATCAGAGGGGACAGATTCGTCAATGAAGGGTGCTGAAACGAGATCGTGATCATTGAGCTCATCTGGTGTACCTGCAACAGGAGATGGGAAAAGCTCGATTGAGGAGTTAGTGAAAAATGGTTGAGGACAGGATAGGGAATTGTCGAACTTGGATAGGGTAGAAAACATGGTATTTTCCCAAAAAATGACATGTGTGCAGATGCGTAATCTCCTAGAAAGAGGATCCCAACACCTATAGCCCTTATGTTCAATTCCATACCCGAGGAAACAACACAGACGAGCACGTGGTTCAAGTTTGGTATGTTCAGGGGGGGTTAAGAAGAACGAAACATGCACAACCAAATACCCGAAGATGAGAATAGTTTGGTGGTGTACCATATAATCGTTCAAAAGGAGAGATGTTCTTTAACACTGGTGTAGGAAGTCGATTAATGGTAAAGACAATTTAAAGCAGCTTCACCCCAAAACTTTTTAGGACAGGATGCAGAGAGAAGTTGAGCTCGTATAGAATCTAGGATATGTTGATGTTTCCTTTCAAATCGACCATTTTGTTGGGAGGTATACGGGCAGGAACGTTGAACAATGGTACCTTGCAATTTAAGAAACTGAAGAAGCACATAATCACGGTATTCTAAGGCATTGTCAGTACGAAGAATTTTGATTGTACGTGCAAATTAAGTTTTGATCATGTTAGCAAAATCAATATATGTTTGAGATATTTCAGATCGATGCTTTATAAAATATATCCAAGTGAATCTTGAATAATCATCAATGAATAGTATAAAATATCGATAACCATTCACAATAGACGTAGGTGCAGGACCCCAAACATCAGAATGAACTAACCCAAACGGAGTGTTATTGATGAACTCACTAAGACTGAAGGAAGAAACAGATTGTTTTTCTAACTGACAATGCACACAATCGAATGATTCAAATTTAGAAATACCTAATGACCCACTGGAAATAAGAGTACAAAGTTTACTGGCTGATGTATGACCAAGACGAAGGTGCCACTGATAGACTGAGAGGGTGGAAACTGCAGCATAAATCTATTTGACGACATGCATGTGAAGTGACGTGAGCTCAAATAATCATCATACTTTGATCCCCGTTCCCAGAATATGACCTGTCTGAATGTCCTGTACCTAACAACCAGTAGGAAAAAATAAAACAGTCAAGCCTTGCTCACATAATATGACCCGTCTGAATGGGTAACAAACATGGAGCTACCATTTGCAGTTTGAATGCTCGAAGAATGAAACGAGGGCTACTATTAGAAAGAAGAGACAAATTTGGTGTCATGTGATTACAACACCCAAAGTCAAAGAACCAATGGTTGCCGGGGGCTACAGATAGGGCAGTGGGTTGGGGAGATATCACCTGTTTGATGATTGCTTCTAAGTCATTCATAGAAAATAGTGGAGAGGAATGCGACCCATTAAAAGCAGCAGCAACGACAGATGGACCAACTTTAGAGACTTTACTTTTCTCCATCGAAGTGTAGGTGGCAGGATTGTTGTGCCTTGTACAACCAGAAGTTAAACATATTGTTGTGTCTCGCACAACCAGAGGTCAAACAGATTGTTATGTCTCGCACAACCAGAAGACAAACCGGATTGTTGTGGCTCGCACAACCAGAAGTCAACAGATTGAATAAATCGGAGGCAGGCTGAATGGTGACAAGGGCACAAGTGGCAGGTGTATAGAGCAGCGGCGTGCAGCGACGAAGCGACAACGACGGCGGCATCGACGATGTACAACAGGTGGGTATGGTGTCCAATGGCGGATCAAGTGTGAGTGTGCAGCGACGGTAGTGGCGCAGCAACGGATCAAGTTTGTAGGATGCGATGGAGCGAAGCGACGAAAGAGGATGTGCAGGGGCGGCGTCGGAGCAGGTGTGCAGCAGCGGCGGAACAAGTGCTCAGCGATGACAGCGGCGGAGTAGATGGGCGAGCGGCGGCAGCGGCGGAGCAGATCTACGAGAAGTGACAAGGAGCAGCGGCTCTAGCAAGGGCGGCGAGGGCAGTCGAGCCTCCAAGACGGCGACGCAGTGGCCGGCGCGACGCGGGCGACCAACAGCAGCAGCAGACCAGATGTACAGACGGTAGCGGCGGCGGCGGAGACAAGAAGAAGAAGAGGACGAGTGGAGCGGATGACGCGGCTGGTGCAGTGTCTTGATGTGGCTGATACTGGCGGACAGATGGAGACCGCGAGGCTTTTCGTCAGGTGCGTAGAGGCTTGGCAGTGTTGTGTCTCGCACAACCAGAGAGGTCAGAGTTGTGTCTCGCACTACCAGAGAGGACAGAGTTGTGTCTCACACAACCAAAGAAATCCACAATTAGGGCTCTGATACCATGATAACTTCTCAAGAGAATAAGTTTTATTGTATATCATTCTTGTGTACATGGTAATCTATATATACACGTACAAGGCTTAGAATATAAAAGGTAAGTGCAATCACAAAGGGAAACTACTAATTACACGAGATACTAATTTCCTTAACTGTTGAATATAATATTGAGTTTCCTTAACTGGTAGTTTCCTTAACAGAGTCTTTTTGGAGAGTTGATATTGTTTACTATGTTTTTTTTATTCAATCTATAAAGGAGATTTTCATACCATTGACGATTTGAACATGTTTCGAAGGTTGTTTATGTTTTGAAATGGTTTTGAGAAAATAATGCATTCTAAGTGTTTGAGGAAATGACCAAGAGAGAAATATTATGTGGCTCCTTTAAACAATGTGGAGGAACATAAGTTATAAGTCTTGTGGATCTTTTACCAAGCTTGTTTTCTATGATCCGATTAATCAAGCGTCATTGGCATGGTTTTGTGTCTTAAAAAAAATGCGACTAGTTTGTGTCGAATTCGATAAAATCATTTTGGAACGCCTCAAAGAGAACTTACTATGTTTTTTTAAGTTTTATGTAAATAGTTTTGAGACGAATGCAATTCTAAATATTTAAAGATTAATCAAAAGGGGATATGACTTTTAGTCACCCTTAAAATATATTTTGGTCTCATTTGAAATATGGTTTAGTCGCACTTATGGAACATTGGTTCGATAAACCATTTTGAATTGGTTTTGAAATTAAGATTTAGACGTGAAAGAGACTTGGACTTATTTCTTGAAAAATGAACTTAAGTCGTCTAAGGCGTGGATTTTTGACTAAATGCTATGATTTGGGAGTTTCGAGTTGAGTTTGGCTCTTTTAGTCATGATCAGACGATTTAAGTTGGAAAATCAAGTTTAATGGTTTTGACATTGTATTGCCTCGCCGCATTCTTATTTTATCCAAATCATCGATTTCGAATTTAAGTGTTGGTTTAGAGTCGTGAATGGCTTAATTGAACTTAATTAGGAATGAGAACGATTCCTTACGTAGTTCGAGTTACTCTAAACAAGTAATAAACGAGTCTAAACAATATGTTTTATACTTGTATGGCTGAAGACAAACAAAGTAATTATTGTTTCTGATTGATTAGATTTGCGAGATGGTTCACATCGAGTCCAAGAACGTGAGGATCTAGATTAGGATTCAAGGCGAGTCCAAGTAAGTGGGGAGCTTCGCTCATGCATTAAATGTGGCTTGAATATTAGATAAATAGAAATTTCATATTTTTATCGAAAGACTTGAGATTGGGTTGCATGTAGTTAATGATATGAATATGCTCATCTATGGAATGCATGTGACGTGAACAAATCCGTTATTCAATCCAAAAGCGGTGATGGAGCTATATACTCATCAAAAGAGAGGGGTATGCGCCACGAGTAGCGGTGGTGTGGAAAGGTGCATACCAACAGAGAATGGTCCGCGCCACGAGTAGCGATGGTGTGGCTGTGTGCCTACCAACAAAGAGTGGTCCACGCCACGAATTGCAATGGTGTGGCTATGATCCCTCAAAAAAGACAGTGATCTGCACCACGAAGTATCAAGTTCACAAATAGTCACAATCGGTGATGGCTTGGAAACACACATTGTTGGTTTGATAGAACTAGATGGAGATCACAACGGCCATTGTGACCGCCAATAGTTCACATCATCTCGAGGATGAGTGTTTCAGTCATCGGGTTCATACTATTAACTAGTATACATTGAATGGAACCATGACTCATATTTATTACTAGTTCTTATGGTAATTCTCTTGTTGAACCCCGTTGCACGAATGAATGATATTTATTTATAAATTTGTGAATTTTCTTTTTTATGATGTGATTTCAAAATAATGCTCATTTTTCTAGTTTGTTGAATAATGAATCTTACATTTATGATTTACTTGATATGGAACTTGTTTACATCCCCTTTATGAACAAGGATCATATCTTTATTTCTTTTCCTTAAATGCTTTACAATTCGACTTACTTGTTGTATATAATTGTTTTGCTTTTTAGGTAATACTTGCATGTTTAGTGTTTCAACGAGTCTTCTCTCTTATTGAGCTCCGTTGGTTTTTTTAGCTCACACCACTACTTTCCATGTCCCTCAACAATGACGCTAGATTGAGACAAGGGAGAGGTGATGCTTGAAACCTTCTCTTGATGTGAGCCTTGTGTTGTATTATATATGTATTCGATTTTGAACTTTTAAGTTTGGGTTGTAATTAAAAAAGGTATTTGGGTAGTTTGAAAACCTACTCACCTTTAATTGATTCACTTGAGAGTTTTTTTTAATAGACCATTTTTGTTTAAATGAATGTGAACCCATGTATAGTTTATAGACGTTCATATGAAATTTATTTTATTGGCTTAAGGATAAATTTTAGATTTATTCCACAATTATTATCCATTCGTATAACCATTATATTATTCCGCAGGTTGTTTGAGAGGCATGTCAGATCGTTGTTTGGGCTTAATTTAGGTATTGGGCTTGTGTAACGATTTAGGCCGGGCGACCTGGTCACTTGTCGTGTGTGCTAAATATAACCCGCAATCGAGTTACCAACCACAAGGGTGTAGAAGTGGTAAATACGGGGTCGAATCCACAGGACTTGAGTTTTACTCCAAGTTAACTAAAAATGGGGGGCTTTTAGAAAGTTCAATGAAATAATTTACTAGACTAGCACAAATAAAAAAATTCGCAAAAATAATATCAATGAGAAGAAATCACTTAAGTCTACGGTTCCACAAGCATGAATTGAGATTTAATGGCATTTAATGGTCCTCAATCATTCCAAAAAGTTATTAATTCAATTTCTCCTAGATTAGCTATGGAAAATCGACGTCCACCAGAAATTCCTAGTTCCCCTAATCTCGATAGCTAGGACGTCCGCCACTAACTATTTCCCTAATCAATGTATAACCCTAGACATCCGTCAATCGGGTTTAACACACTAATCACATTAATTTGGGTCTGTAGGAGCACTAATCCTAAATAACTGGATCGCATCCGCTTCCAATTTAACCTAGATTCAATTGTTGCACACTAAAGAACCGAAAGGGTTTGACGAAAACGAGTGAGTGTTTGTTACTTTATTGGTCCAAAAGCACAATTACATAGATACTAATGGTCCAAATAACTATAGGTTGTCCACCTAAACGCATGCACTGGCCACATACACACCCTAGATCTAAACCATATACTTTAAAATCAACAACAATGAAATATGAGAAATTAGATCAAATTAAATAAAAATCATAGATCTCACATAATATTTGCCATGAATTATGAATCCCACTTGTTTCCCTTTCGACCTAGGTGAAGGTTGGTCTAGCCATACATCATCTCTACAATCTCCAAGTATGAAAAGTTGTGTGCGATTGCTCCAATGTGTTCTCCCCGTATGAATACCCTAGTTCCTAATATGAAAAACCACAAAAAATTGCTCTTTAAAGGTGAGAGAAACTAATTTTGGGGGTTGGTCTCGTAACACGTGCGCCGAGGAGCATCTAGGGACTATTTTTCGCAGACTGTGATGACACCGTGGGTTAGGTGAGAGCGCGCCACACGACGGGCAAGAGGCGGAGTGAAAGTTGCGCAGAGTCGGCAAAATTCTGAGAGCTTGTGCTGACGCGCATCCCGAGGAAATGGAAGAGCTGCTGAGCGAGGAGAAGAAATGGTTTGTGACATGGTGATCGTGAGACGCCACCTGGCTACATGAGATTTGTCGAGATTGCTTGCATGACGTGCTTGGAGAGGGTAAGAACGCGCCACGTGGCAGCAAGAGAGAATAATTGGTATGTGTCATTGTCAAGATGCTGACCGCTAGTGGAGGGCTGCCACGTGTCCCATGAAAGCCAATGGCACACTGCCACGTGTCAATTGGTATGCTGATCCTCTATTCTACCCACCGCGCAATGCGTAACTCGAGGCAAACTGTCCGGCATTCGATCACTGCAAGTAAATACTCCATTTTGAGTATTTTTCGCCACGAATTCAACCGCGCACTCTGTTTCACCTGAAACGACCAAAAAATATAATTAAATATATATTTTAGAGACTTTGCATAATTAAATATACTAAAATAAACTACTAAAAGCATTTAAAAACCAACTTATCAAATACCCCCAAACTTAAGACTTTGTACGTCCCGAGCAAAAGCATAAATGACAAGACATACTAAACTAAACTATGCCTATACCTATACCTACACTTACACCTACACCTATACCTACACCCGATTCAAAATTCATGGAGTCCATTTGATTTACATAGTCACCAAATTAACAAGTAACTCTAAAAATTTCAGATTTATATGTCAAGACTCGCAACTCAAATACAATTAAGATCACACTTTAAAGACATAGATCCGGTCGAGACAAATGCCATCAACTACGTACGAGTTTTCTTGGTCTATACATTCAAGCACGCAAGTTTAAAATCTCACTTAATCAAGTGAAAGCACTCGAGCTAAATCTTTTATTTGAGGAGTTTTCACAACTTCGTCCTTTATTCATCTTATTTTCTCTATTTTCCTCAAATTTTTCTTTCAAGTAATACGTTCCCTGCTACATTTCCTGTGGACCACTTTTTTCACTTTTTCCACCACAAGAATCCCTGCTTCATTTCCTGTGGAAACCCGTGGGACTCTCTATTCTTTTTAGAAAAACTCATTGTTAGCCCTTCTCACTATCACTATAATCAAGCAAATCCCGCAATGTGGGTCAAAATATCAATACATGCATAAGTTTAACCGTCTACTCCCTTTCGTTATCTAGCACAAAATCCAACCATCAACTAAGTCCCTAATCATGAAATCATAAAAATGCTGAGCTACGGACTCGATTGAATGTTTCTCCTAGTTTTCCCTAAGTTTCAAGTAAAAAAGGCAACTGTAATTTACTCATCCACAACCAAAGGCATGAAAAAAGTTTCGGGTGACTCTAAATAACTAATAAAAAATAAAAATAGACTAAATACATATATCCATGGAAGTGTATCAAATCCTAATGAAATGAGAAAGGAATATGACTGGACAAGAAATGAAAGTAATGGAAGAAATGATATAAAACACCACCATTAACATCCGATATCCGCATATAACCGCATAAAAAATAAACGATCTCACCTGCGGTCTTTCGCAAAAGAATCCATCCAAAACAATCCACAATCCTTAAAACACCCCAAACTTATTCTGAACCTTGTCCTCAAGGTTCAAAGCAAGTCGAGAGGTCCACACATAGAAAACAAACAAGATGGTGAAAGGACATGATAAATATAAGATGAAGGAAATGATACGAATTCATGCAAAATGATAAAAAATACGAAAATAAATAAACCAAATGATACTTATCAAAGTTTGGGCCGCTTCCCTATAACGCTTTTGGTTAAAGTCGTTGGCTCGACTTGGTTTGAATCTGTCAATCAGTACACACTAGCGTTGCAAGTGAGATGACCTCCACATCATGGCTCGGGAAGTCTTCATAGAAGATCTTCAAGCTGTGGTCGTTCACCTTAAACGCATTACCAGTCTCCAAACTTTGAATCTCCACTGCTCCGTGATCATACACCGCATTCACAACATATGATCCTATCCACCTCGATCTCAGCTTATCTGCAAAAATCTTAAGACGTGACTGAAATAAAAGCACTTTCTGACCAACACGAAAAAATTTCCTAGAGAGATTGTTATCATGGAACGCTTTTGTTTTTTCTTTATAAATCCGCGCATTTTCATATGTGTCGTTCTTGATTTCCTCCAATTCTTGGAGAGTGAGCTTTCTCTCTTTTCCTGTCTCATCGAGCTTCATATAAAACTGTTTCACAGCCCAATAGGATTTATGCTCGAGCTCGACTGGTAGGTGGCAAGCTTTACCAAACACAAGGTGATATGGGGACATCCCAATTGGCGTTTAAACGCCGTTCGGTAAGCCCAAACCACATCATCAAGACGTGAACTCCAATCTTTACGAGTAGGATTCACTGCCTTTTCCAATATGGATTTGATCTCCCTATTAAGACTTCTGCCTGGCCACTCATTTGGGGATGATACGCTGAAGACGTTCTATGAGCGATATTGTACCTCCTCAGAAGACTTTCAACCGTACGGTTGCAAAAGTGAGTGCTTCTATCACTGATCAGGGCATGTAGGGTACCAAATGTTGTGAAAATTCTCGATTTGAGGAATTCACATATCACTTTAGAGTCGTTAGTGCGTGTAGCCTTAACTTCCACCCACTTAGACACGTAGTCCATTGCTAAGAGTATGTAAACATTACCAAATGACACTGGAAACGGTCCCATAAAGTCTATACCCCAAACGTCAAATATTTCACAAATATCAGTCGGGGTAAGTGGCATTTGGTCCCGATAACTAAGGTTATCAGTTTTCTGACAGTTAGGACAAGTCTTGGTAAACATGTATGAATCATGGAAAATGGTGGGCCAGTAAAACCCACTTTCAAGAACTTTCCTAGCTGTCCGACGGGGACCGAAGTGGCCACCGCAGGCGTAAGTATGACAAAAAGCCAATATGGAGTGACTCTCAGTCTGAGGAACACAACGCCTGATAACCTGATCGGAGCAGAATTTCCATAAGTACGGGTCATCCCATACATAGTACTTAGCATCGCTCCTTACTTTATTCTTCTGAGCCTTCGAAAGGTGAGGAGATAGCTCGCCCGATGTAATATAGTTCACCAAATCGGCGTACCAGGGGAGATCTTCCATAACGACATAGATGTACTCGTCAGGAAAATCATCCATAAGAGGGGTAAGACTCTCACCATTCTCAATTCTGCTGAGATGGTCTGCGACTAGATTCTCTGCACCACTTTTATCTTTGATTGTGATGTCAAACTCCTATAGTAGGAGTATCCATCTAATGAGCCTAGGTTTGACATCCTTTTTACTCATCAGGTACTTCAAGGCAGCATGATCAGAGTAAATGATAACCTTGGTTCCCAAGAGATAAGGTCGAAACTTCTCAAGTGCGAAGATAACGACAATGAGCTCCTTCTCAGTAGTGGTGTAGTTCATTTGAGTCGCGTCTAGAGTACGAGAAACATAGTAAATGACATATGAAGCTCTCCCGACTCTCTGTCCTAAAACTGCATGTAATGATCCTAAAAATCTACCTCGTGCCACGTGACATTTCAGGGTCGTACGTGGGACCCATTTGTCGTGGTACACATGTCCAAATCTCGGGAGTCGACACCGAGGTATGTTATTTTTGTTTGATGCTTGTATTAATTATTATATCAAAGGTTGAACAAGTTAAATTAATGAAATTTGGTAATGTGCGGGCAAGGTACACGCGGGGCATAACGGTGTCGAGACGAGCGAAGGCGTACCTCGAGTCGCGTGTCGATGTGGGACCGAAGTAGCGGCATATGGGGTAAGCAGAATTATTTTGGACTAATGTTGAATTTATGTTGGTTTAATAATTGGCTAATGTGGTCACATTAAATGTAAACATTAGTTAGTGAAAAATTAAAATTGCCACATGATGTGTCTCGAGACGCGTATTGACAAATCAAGAGGTCAATGAAGTTAACTTGTGAGTCATTTGTGCATGACTTGGTTAATAATTGAGTGAAGGTGGTCCCTTAGACATGCCTTGAGATACGTGTGCACAAATGGATGTGTGGCCATGGTTTAATCTTTGTCCAATACATAAACCTCATAACTCTCACTCACTTACAACATTTGGCAAGGAAGGAGGAGAGAAAGAAGAGAGATTGCTGGGGTGTTGGAGTAAAAAGAAGAACAACCAGTGAGGGTGGAGAAGTAGTGATGATCACACTTGCAAGAACATCAAGCTAGGTACCTTTCCATCTCCATTAACATCATTTGAATAATTTGGTCATTTTCAATTCTTGAATTTGATGTTGTTGTTGTTGATTTTGGGTGAGTTAATGTTGGGTTTAGAGTTTGATTGTACATCTCATTTGTGTGCATTGAAGAAGAAAAGAAAAAGAAAAAATAGGAAAAAAATTAAATAAATAATAGAAAATCCAATAAAAATCAGGAAAATTCAGGAAAATTCAGGAAAAATTGAAAAAAATTAGAAAAGGTTGAGGAAATTGGAAAAACACTTGTTGACGTTGTCGAAAGTTTTTACACCAACAAATATTTCCTCGAAAAGTGTGCCACCACTAAGATTTTCCTAATTTGCACAATTTTAGGATTTAAAAATCTAAAATATCTAAAATAGGCTTTAACACAATATAAATTTACTCATATGATTATAAGAGGCATAGTTTACTAGTGTCGGGTATCGGGTACGGATTTGGAGGCGTGTCAGAGCCGATTTGAGTGCGTATTAGCTTGGATACAGGTAAGTAAACCAGCTAGGGAATTTTACAGTTATTGCTCTGTTCATCATTTCTTTTGAAATTTTCATTGGTTGAGTGCTCCATTAGAAAATGAGTCATGGTTATTATTTATCTGTGATATGAGCTCTTATCTGGACGCCGTTGATATCTCCCAATTGATTGTACGTTGGAGGCACTTATCCTGGTCTGTGGATATCTTATAGTCGCAAGGGTTAGGGCTGGTAGGCTGTGTCTCGTCCTGAACCCGAGTCAACTGGGCTTTTGCCGCGACTCAACGACCTTTTGGTCGGGACTCCTTGCTATTCGGATTTCGTATTCTGGACCCTCACTTATCGATTGATTTATTTGCAGTCTTTTATTCATGTGTTCCCTGTTCTTTTATTTCTATTTGCATGAATTAGACTAATTTAGTTATTTCGAAATGCTGTATATATGTCCTGCTTGGCGTTACTTACCTGGGCTCGTCATTCTTGTGTTTGACGGAGTGCAGATCCACAGTCCAGCAAGGGGAAGACTCCACAGCTAAGAGATATTATTTGAGGATACCGGAGCAGTTCCTACCACTTGTCTGACACAGGTGATTCTTTTGTATTATTAGATATACTTTTTTAAACCACTGGGAGTTGGGTTTTTGAGAGATTTTGGGCATGTATATCTTGTGTTGACTCTCCTCTGAATGTTCATTGATGATGATATACATATTCGGGGTTTCCACACTCTAGGTTGTCTTAACTTGTGTCTTTGAGGTTTTTCAGTTAGTTTGAGGTTTAATTGCTTCCGCTATAACTATGATAACTCACTAAATGATAAAGGAAGGCTGACTAGGCTTGCGTGACTAAGCGAGACGGGCTCGGGGGTCTACGTAAGTCTAGGCCGAGCGGGGCCTAGTTTAGGATTGTGGAACTGGGGCCGTCACACTGCACCCACTACATAATTCTATCATCACACATAATTTCAAATGGAATCTCCCAATTAGGGGCCTAAATCACTGGTGTGCTAGTAAGTGAGTCTTTCGGTGCATCAAATGCACTCTTACATGCCTTATCAAACTCAAAAGGTACATATTTTTGAAGTAGATGGCATAAGGGTTGAGTGATTTTTGAAAAGTCCTTGGTGAAACGATGGTAAAAATCGGCGTGTCCAAGGAAATATCTAATCTCCCGCACATTCGTAGGGAAGGGAAGCTTTTTGATAACATCAATTTTAGCTTGGTCTACCTCTACACCCCTGGCTGAGACAATGTGTCCCAAAATAAGACCTTGATCCACCATAAAATGACACTTTTCATAGTTCAGAACCAAGTTCTTCTCGATACAACTGCTGAGTACCTTTGTCAGATTAATGAGACAACTATCGAATAAATCACCGTAAATAGTAAAGTCATCTATGAAGACCTCAATGAAATGCTCAACAAAATCTGAAAAGATACTCACCATGCTCCTTTGAAAGGTGGCAGGTGCATTGCATAACCCAAAGGGCATGCGCCGATAGGCAAAAGTGCCAAACGGACAAGTGAAGGTCGTCTTTTCCTGGTCTTCAGGCGCTACTGGTATCTTATGAAAATCGAAATAACCGTCAAGACAACAGTAACGAGAACGACTGGCTAGTCTCTCCAACATCTGATCAATGAATGGTAGGGAAGTGATCCTTCCTGGTGGAAGTGTGTAACTTCCTGTAGTCAATGCATACCCGCCATCCATTTTGAATGCGGGTTGGAACCAACTCACCATGTGAATTGGTGACTACCGTGACTCCCGTTTTCTTAGGGACCACCTGGATAGGGCTTACCCATTTACTATCATAGATGGGGTAAATCATGCCAGCATCAATGAGCTTAAGTATCTCATTCTTCACGACATCCATCATGAGCGGATTGAGCCTCATCTGGGCTTCTCTCGTAGGTTTTAACCCTTCTTCCATATATATATGATGCATGTAAGTGGAAGGGCTCAAACCTTTGATATCCGCTATGGTCCACCCAATGGCCTGTTTAAACTCCCGGAGTACTCGAAGGAGCCTCTCTTCTTCCAAATGCGTAAGTTTGGCTGAGATGGTCACAGGGAGTGTGTCATTCTCACTAAAAAACATATACTTTAGGTGCTCAGGTAATGGCTTCAGCTCAAGTATGGGAGCTTTAACTAAGGAGGGAGAAAGTTCATAGTCAAAAGTAGGCAACTCCAAATGATAGACACTTGGGGACAGGGGTTGGAATGAATCCAACTCGAAAACAACATCCTCGACATCAGTATTGAAGGTCAGAACACTCTCGTGGATTTGAGTAGTGTCGAGATGATGCTCTAACACTACTTTAACTTCATCATCGCCACTCGTGAGCAAGGTCTGCTCAACGAGTGGATCCACACAGTCCATGGTACACACCACATACGACACATCACTGAGGTATCGCATCGCGTCATAGATGTTAAACTTGATGACTTCACTGTCAAACTCCATGGTAAAAGATCCATCATCAACATCTATCTTCGTCTTCGCCGTTTTGAAAAACGAACGTCCAATGAGTACTGACGAAGCATTGGGGAATGGCTCCTCCTTCGTATCTACCACGTAGAAGTCAGCAGGAAACACAAACTCGTTCACTCGAACTAGAACGTCCTCGAGAACACCAACAAGTCTCACAATTGAACGGTATGCCAACTGAATGACAATACCGGTCTTCTCTAATGGGCCTGCATGCAATGTCTCATAAATAGACAATGGCATGACATTAATGGAAGTGCTAAGGTCGCACATAACCCTATGAATGCTTACATCACCTATAACACAAGGTACTGAGAACATCCCATGATCCTTGCATTTAGAAGGCAACTTCTTCTATAGGATAGCCGTGACAGTTTCTCCCATTTGAAATTTTTCGTTGCCTTTCAGTTTCTCTTTGTTAGTGCATAGTTCCTTAAGAAACTTTGCGTACCTAGGGACTTGGTTCAGAGCGTCGAGGAGTGGAATATTGATTTCCACTCACCGAAAGGTCTCGAGAATTTCTTTCTCTTCCTCCTTTTTCTCATCTAAGATGAGTCGTTGTGGAAAAGGAGGTTTGACCTTAAATATGGGTGGTGCTTCCTTTTGAGTAGTTACCATCTGTTTAGGGATAAACAAAGTCACTACTAACTCGTATTCTTCCTCATTTGCCTGGTCTTTAGCATCATATGACCCATTGTTCGATTTGGGTCCCTCCAGCTCTTTACCACTTCGGAGTGTATCTGTCTTATCACTCGCGTTAGGATTCGGTAAGGTTGCGAAGGCAACTTTCCCTTATCCTCGAGACGTCCATTCTGCTGTGTCATTTGGTCCACTTGAACTTGAAGAGTTCGGACCACCAATTTGGTTTCGCTGATGGATTTCTCGGTGGTAGCCTTGAATTGGGCCATTTCACTCATAAATTGGCTGTGTTGGCCCATAAAGGCTTTGAACATATCCTCAAGTGAACAGGAATTATTGGAGGGTGTAGGCAACGGTTGACCTCTAGGGATGAAGGTCTGATAGTTCTAATTTTGAGGGTCGTAATTGAAGTTCGGGTTGTTCCTTGCTGTTGCATGATTATATGTATTCCCAAATGGGACTCTAGATGGTCGCTGGAACTGATTACCCATGGCATTGGCCTGTTGATTGTCCTCAAAGAGAGTGGGACATTCATCAGTTGCATGATTTGTGGTTGTACAAAAGCCATAAGCTTTGACTTGCACTTTGCCAAAGGAGAGGAGACGTTCCATCATGGAGGTTAGTTGGTAAATTTCTTGGTTAGTGGAATTCGAGACACTCCCTGCAGTCAGACTTCGGTAAGCAGTAGCATCAAGATCACCATAAAGGCGTGACTGCTGTGCGATGTCCTCATACAATTGCTTCATTTGGGCTGGAGTTTTGTCTCGAATTTGAACCCCACAAGCATTATCAATCATGCGTCGTTCTATGGGCGACATGCCAACATAGAAGAATCGAACTATGGCCTTATCAGACTGGCCATGATGCGGACAACTAGCAATCAATCGCTTATAGCGATCCCAATATGCGCCAAATGATTCGCCCGACCTCATTTTGATGCGGCATAATTCCTTGATGAGCTGAGCAACTCTATCCTCAGGGAAGTATTCATTCAAAAACGCAGTTGCCATTTCATTCCAGGAGTTAATGCAGCCATGCGGAAGGTAGAAAAACCATTCCTTGGCTGTCTTTAAGGCAAAATGGAAAAGATCTGAGCTTAACTGTTTCCTCATCCGCATTGGAGGGTTTCATTGACTTACAATTAGTATGAAACTCATTCAGGAAAGTGACAGGATCTTCATTCTCGCCACCATGGAAGGATGGTAGGAGATGAATGAACCCAGACCTCAACTCAAAGTCTTCGGCATTATCTGGATAGTTGATGCAGAGGGGTTGTTGCGCCAAAAGAACTTGAAGCTCTTGATCGGCGTGCCCATGGTCATTTGAGGATTTACAGCCATGTTCAGAGGATTTTTGCCTTCCTGTTGCCTAAGTTGGGTCTCTATAAACCACCTATGAAATGTTCTCTCTGGTTCAGGATCGAAAGGTAACAATGAACCAGTCGATTTTGACCGAGTGAGGTGTGGTAGCATAAAACTAAGAAAAAGAAAAGAAAAGAAACCTAAACTCAGAGTAAGGACTAAGTCCCCGACAATGGTGCCAAAATTTGGTCACGTGTCGTGCGTGCCAAACATAACCCGCAATCGAGTTACCAACGACAAGGGTGTAGAAGTGGTAAATACGGGGTCGAATCTACAGGACTTAAGTTTTACTCCAAGTTAACTAAAAATGGGGGGGTTTTCGAAAGTTCAATAAAATAATTAACTAGACTAGCACAAAAAAAAATTCGCAAAAATAATATCAATGAGAAGAAATCACCTAAGTCTACGGTTCCACAAGCATGAATCAAGATTCAATGGCATTTAATGGTCCTCGATCATTCGAAAAAGTTATTAATTCAATTTCTCCTAGATTAGCTATGGAAAATCGACGTCCGCCAGAAATTCCTAGTTCCCCTAATCTCGATAGCTAGGACGTCCGCCACTAACTATTTCCCTAATCAATGTATAACCCTAGACATCTGCCAATCGGGTTTAACACACTAATCGCATTAATTTGGGTATGTGGGAACACTAATCCTAAATAACCGGAGCGCATCCGCTTCAGATTTAACCTAGATTCAATTGTTGCACACTAAAGAACCGAAAGGGTTTGACGGCAAACGAGTGAGTGTTTGTTACTTTATTGGTCCAAAAGCACAATTACATAGATACTAATGGTCCAAATAAGTATAAGTTGTCCACCTAAAAGCACGCACTGGCCACATACACACCCTATATCTAAACCATATACTTTAAAATCAACAACAATGAAATAGGAGAAATTAAATCAAATTAAATAAAAATCATAGATCTCACATAGTATTTGCCATGAATCATGAATCCTACTTGTTTCCCCTTCGACCCAAGTGAAGGTTGGTCTAGCCGGACATCATCTCTACAATATCCAAGTATGAAAAGTTGTGTGTGGCGGGTCCAATGTGTTCTCCCCATATGAATACCCTAGTTCCTAATCTGAAAAACCACTAAAAATTGCTCTCTGGAGGTGAGAGAAACTAATTTTGGGGGTTGGTCTTATAACACGTGCGCTGAGGAGCATCTAGGGACTTATTTTGGGGTGAAAATGGGTTTCGTACACGTGTCTGCACCGCATTGGTTGAGAGTGCTGCCGCGTGCTGACGCGGTACCTTCCTATTGGCTGGACCGGCTGTGATGACGTTGTGGGTTAAGTGAGAGCGCACCACGTGGCTGGCAAAAGGCGGAGTGAAAGTCGCGCAGAATCGGTGAAATTTCGCGAGCTTGTGCTGACGCGCATCCCGATGAAATCGAAGAGCTGCTGAGCTAGGAGAAGAAATGGTTTGTAACGTGGTGATGGTGAGACGCCACGTAGCTACATGGAATTTGTCGAGATTGCTTGCATGACGTGCTTGGAGAGGGTAAGAACGCGCCACGTGGTAGCAAGAGAGAAGAATTGGTGTGTCGTTGTCAAGATGCTGACCACCAATGGAGGGCTGCCACGTGTCCCATGAAAGCTAATGGCACGCTGCCACGTGCCAATTGGTATGCTGATCCTCTATTCTACCCACCGCGAAACGCGTAACTCGAGGCAAACTGTCCGGCATCTGATCATTGCAAGAAAATACTCCATTTTGAGTATTTTTTTGCCACAAATCCAACCGCGCACTCCGTTTCACCTGAAAACAACCAAAAAATATAATTAAATATATATTTTAGAGACTTTACATAATTAAATATACTAAAATAAACTACTAAAAGCATATAAAAACCAACTTATCACGACCCGACCCTAGGTTGGGGTTGGGTAATCGCAATGAGTTTTATCGATGATTTATTGCGGTTAATGCTTGTGGAAGTTGAGAAGGTGGTATGTCACACGCCTTCTTTTACTTGAAGTGTAACGCCTCAAAATCGTAAATCTAGTATTTATCCTTGTTTTACATGTATTTAGGTAAACATTCACTGTATTTATGTATTGGTGTGCCTATTGTGTGTATTATATACTACTTAGCTTAGTGTTAGCCCCTCAATAGCATGACTCGAGTAGGCTGGGCAGGGCAGCGAGAAACCTAGCAAATATCCGAGTCTCGGTGGACTCGGATGGTTTCATGAGGCTTGGTTGCGAGATAGCATGCGGACGGATGAGGCGGTGTACAGGCGCGGACGAGGTCGCACCTTGGCGTGCTCCTAGGCACGGCACCAGGGCGCAGACGAGGTTGCGCCTTGGCGCATCACTTGGCATAGGCACGGGCAACGCCTTGGCAGATTCCTTTGGCAAGAGCATGGCTGCGCCTTGGCACAAGCAAGGTCATGCCTTGGCACGAGCAAGGTCACGCCTTAACACGAGCAAGGTCGCGCCTTGGCACGAGAAAGGTCGCGCCTTGGCACGAGCGAGGCATACCTTGGCAAGGGTTGACAAAGCTTGATTTGGGCGTTGACCAAGTCAAAGTACGATTGGTCTCATTTCTTGATGTTTCCTATTGGAGTTTTGGGAATGGCTTAACATCTACTATAAGTGTCCTCTCCTAGGGGCGGCATGGGCATAGAAGCAAGGGAGAACCTCGAGCATGCCTTGGGCAACCATGCCAAGGCAAGACCCACGAACCCATGGTCCGACTCACCCCGAGCTGGTGGGACTCGACCGAGCCCCGACTAGCACCCACGGTGCCTAGGCTCGGCTAGGCACCACCGAGCACTCCCTGCCCCTAAACGAAGCATGGACCAAGTCACCTTGAGGCATGAATAGACCAAGTCAAGGTTGTTCCAGGCGGTTGTGAAACTACCTTGGTCATGGCCCCTGACATGACCAAGGCACGTCCGAGAATGTCCCGAACACATGGAGCATGTGGTAATTGACCAAGCAGTTGTGGAACCAGGTGGCAGCAAGGGAACAAGGTAGTTGGGTAGCTGCCATGACCACAAGGAGTGATGTTTTACTTAGTCTACGAATTAATGTAATCAGGACATGTGTCCTCGATGGTTATATAACTACTTGTTGGCTGATCTATAAAGCCAAGGGCTATAGGCTTGGGGAAACATAGTGTACCATTGTTGTATTCTCATTGAGAGCTTAGTAAAACTTTCCTTGGTGCCATTGTTTGTTGTTCATTTACTTTGAGTATTAGTAGTGCTGAACTAAGGTGGCCCTTAGGCACCATGGGTTGGGTTAAGCGAGAAAAATTCCTTTAAGGTAAACCCTTCACTTAATAACCACGTGACAATTGGTATCAGAGCCCCGTTTCGGAGATGATGACGACCCGAGCAGCAAGTGATCTAAGTTAGAGGGTAGCTCACTTAGAACACATGATGGCAACGATGACTGTCCCAGTAGAGGCGGCGGAGTCTTCAATGTTGGCACATTTTCATTGAAGGCTTAGAGATGTTGGTGGCTTCCTTGGTGACTGGAGGAGAGTCACAAGAGGCCATGATAGCTATGTGGAAATCCAAATTTGAGGGGCTTGTAGCGGACGTACATTCTTTGGGAGTACTCACCACCGAAACAGCCACGACAATGGCTTTGGAGGTGATTCTTCTCAAGCGAGCCGTGGGTGGAACCTCGGAGGTGCGGGTGCGGTGAAGCCTATAACTAAGGTGCCGAAGACAAAGAAATTTTCAGGCAAGTGGAGCGTGAAGGAGCTTGAAAATTTTCTGTGGGACATGGAGCAATACTTTGCTACTGTCTGGACAGAGGAGAACCAAAAGGTCATCTTGACCTTCATGTACCTAGAAAGTGACGCGAAACTTTGGTGGAGAACCAGAGTAGATGATGATGCAGCTGCAGGTAAACCCAAGATCGTGGATTGGGAGGTGTTAAAAAGGGAGTTGAAGGATCAATTCCTTCTTACCAATGCTGTTTGGCAAGCGCGAGAAGCCTTGCACAAGCTCAAACAAACAAGCTCAGTTCGAGACTATGTTAAGGAGTTTTCCTTTCTCTTGCTGGACATCAAAAACATGTCAGAGGAGGACAAAATCTTTAACTTCACTACTGGATTGTAGTCATGGGCTCAATCCGAGCTAAGGAGGCAAGGGGTGAAGGACTTGCCCGGGTAATTGTTGTGGCTGATAGTCTTGTGGACTTCAAGACTAGTTCTTACACGAGCGAGGGGAAGAACAAGGAGAAGAAGCCGTTCAAGGACCACCATAAGAAGGGCGAGAAGAAGCACTTCCCGCATAAGTAAGCGAGCTCGAAGCCAGCCCCGAAAGCAGATACGAAGCCCTCAACAAGTTCCTTGAATAAGGGCTGCTTCATATGCAATGGCCTTCACAGGGTACGAGACTACCCAAAGAAGGAGAAAATCTCGACCTTGATCGCGGAAGATGATGGTCAGCCCCGGATGAACCTATTGCAATTGTTGAATGCCATTCAATAAGCCAAGACAAGCAATTCGAGGGGCTGATGTACGTTGATGCGGAGATGAATCAGAATCGAGTCTTGGCAATGATGGATTCGGGAGCAACACATTCGTTCGTGGCTGAACACATGATAGAGAAGCTGGGACTTACTCTTGTTGAGAATTCTAGCTGAATGAAAGCTGTAAATTCTGAAGCAAAACGAATTCAAGGTATGACATTTAATGTGAATCTTAGGGTTGGGTATTGGGAAAGGAAAATCAGCCTTATAGCAGTTCCCTTGGATGACTTTGATGTCATTCTAGGGAATGACTTTCTACATTTGGTGAGTATTGCCTTGATGCCATTATTGAGGGGATTGTTTGTGATGAACAAGTCTCATCCTTCCTTTGTTCCTGCGGCTAACATGATTTCAGGGAAAGAGAGTACAAAGTTGTCCCACCTTTCAGCCATTTAAGTGAAAGATGGACTACGAAAGGGTGAACCAACATACCTGGCGGCCTTGGTGGAGACTAAAGTAGGCACGGCAGGAAAAGTCCCTGATGTAGTTTTTGAGGCACTATAGGACTTCAGTAACGTGATGCCTTCGGAGTCGCCCCCTCAAAGGGCGATTGACCATGATATTGAGCTAATCCTTGGCTCAAAACCCCAGCATAGCCCCTTACAGAATGGCTCTAAAGGAGTTGGAGGAGCTAAGGAAGCAGTTGCAAGAGTTGTTGGATGCTGGATTTATTCAGCCATCCAATGCACCATATGGAGCACCCGTCTTGTTCCAGCGAAAGCACGATGGATCCCTCCGGATGTGCGTGGACTGTAAGGCACTGAACAAACTAACAATGAAAAATAAGTACCTAATCCCCTGGTGGCAGACTTGTTCGATCGGCTATCAAGTGCAGCCTACTTCATGAAGCTAGACTTGAGGTCGGGGTACTACCAAGTCCGAATTGCACCTAGAGATGTCTCTAAGACGACCATGGTGACTAGGTACAGATCATTTGAATACTTAGTCAAGCCATTTAGCTTGACAAATGCCCCAGCTACATTCTGTAATTTGATGAACGATGTGCTAAGGGAGTTCATCGATCTTTTTGTTGTTGTTTATCTTGATGATATTGTAATTTATAGTCAAAACCTCCAAGATCATGTGGATCACTTACGGATGGTTTTGACTACCTTGAGGGCTAACCATTTGTATGTAAAGAGGGAAAAATGTGAGTTTGTTGCGCAAACGATCACTTTCCTTGGTCATGTTGTAGGCTAGGGTAAATTACAGATGGACCCATAGAAGGTGTGGTCATTCTTGTGTTTGGCTAACTACTACTGACGGTTCATGGAAGGCTACTCACGGAGGGTGGCGCCGCTGACAGACCTATTAAAGAAGGATCGGGTTTGGGCATGGACGGATCGATGCGACCAAGCCATGACAGAACTAAGGCAGGCCATTGCCTCTGAACCAGTATTGGGGTTGCCCAATTTTGATCTACCTTTCGAAGTGCATCCTGACGCATCAGACCGAGCATTGGGGGCGATACTTGTCCAGGAGGGACACCCCATTGCCTTCAAAAGTAGGAAACTGAAGGAAGCTGAGCAGAGGTACCTGGCTCATGAGAAAGAAATGTTGGTTGTGATTCATGTTCTCCATCTTTGGGGGCATACCTATTATGAATGAGCTTTGTGGTGCAGACAGACAATGCTGCTATCACTTACTTCATGAGTCAGAAGAAGCTCAATCAGAAGCAGGCAAGTGTTGGGGCATATGCCCTTGGTCAATCCATTAACTGTCTTTATGAATATTTTTAGTTAATAAAATAGAGGATTTCATTTGCTGTTTATTATAATTAATTTGAATGTTTACATTATAATAAGATCCATGAGTATTTACATAAATATCATAAATGTCCCTAGTCGATCATTATACTGGGAACTATAATGAATTAAGACTAGTGTGAGTCCTGATTGATGATCATATGATGATTATACGTATAGGGATACGAATCAAGATCACGAGTACTTGTTAGGGAACAAAGTACTGGACCGACCCGCTATGAGAACATCACATGGATTAAGTCATAGTTGTTTCTCATTATAGGTATATTTTTCAGTCCTCTGACTTGAGATTACCAGAGACTTCAACATTAGGAACACATTGATTTGACACAATCAAACGTTGTCTTTAACCGGACGATTATAAATATTGTGATTGGTTACTGTGTGAGCAATGTGATGAAGTTGTGTAATCGAGATATAATTTGTCCCTCTCATATAAAGAGAGATATCCAGTGGATCCCTCGATGTGTTAGACTGTTAAAAGGCCTAGTTTAAGTGAATTGATATTGATCAATGTCACTTGGATATTTTCAGTCTACCTAGAGATCGAGACTAGTACGATTGAACATGTAGGATGACAATTCCATGCCTTATGTTTGATCAAAAGGATATCGTGTGACAAAAGGATGTTATATACACTATTGATTAGGTTGTATCAATTTGATATTCGTACAACTTGGGTAGTCATAATGTCTTGCTAGAGGCCGCTTATGACTTGTATACCAAAATGTGTTTTGGTACACTGCCAACGTTGTATGAGCCTATTGGGTTGCACACTAAGAATGGTTTTGCGAGATTTTAAGATGGTTCAGAAAAATGAATTTTATATGATAAAATTCATGACAGAAACGTCCTTGTGGTGTATTACACTTATACTTCTTTAAGTAGGGGTATATGTGTAATTTACTTAACCGTCTATATACAAGGGTTGTATAAATAAGCGCTTTAAGTTAGAACACATATATGATAGATTAAGGGCCGAAACTCTATTTTCGTTTTAGAAACGAATTAGGGTTTTCTGGTACGCTCTGGATCGTTTTGGAGAGAAACAAAAAGGTTTTGTATTCTCTCGAAGCTAGCACTTCGAATCTCGGCCGCCGTTCGTGTGTGGACTGCTGGTAGAGGGCGGTCGTCGTTGGCGGTGCCTTAGAGATCGATCAACCTTCAGAAAGGTATATTGCGACCGAGGTATGATTAAGTTTTCATGGTTTATATGTTTTTAATGGAATTAGATTCGGATCCTGTTGGGGTTTTTGTCAAAATTGTTTTTGTAATTTTCGCTGTGTATGAACCCCAAAACCCAACAGCAAGGTGGCTAGATTTCCTAGCAGATTTCGATGTTCAGTTCGAGCATAAGCCTGGAAGGCTTAACTCAGTCCTGGACGCTCTTAGTCGCAAGGTGGTGGCCGAGATGGTGTCGGCAGTGGTGAGGCTGGAAAGTGAGTTCCTACCTCGCATCAAGGTGGAGACAAGCAAAGACCCTGTTTGATCAAATATGTTAAAGCTAGTGGCTGAGAGAATCACTCAAAGATTTTGGTGCGAAGATGGGATCCTCTATGCTAAAGGAGGACGTCCATATGTCACTAGTACCGGAGGACTATGGCGACAACTTCTGTAGGAGACACACGATGCTCGGTGGGCTGGGCATCCGGGCATGGAGCGCACTTATGTCCTCTTATCATGTTCGTTCTTTTGGCATACGATGGAGGATGATGTGGATCTATATGTGCGGACTTGTCTTGTGTGCTAACAAGACAAGACAGAGAGGAGGAAGGCACCAAGCTTGCTGAAGTCTTTTGCCTGTACCAAATAGACCCTTCTAGAGTATATCTATGGATTTCATAACTGATTTTCCTAAAACACAGGGAATGAGCAGCGTGCTGGTGGTGGTGGATCAGTTCTCGAAGTATGTTACGTTCATAGCTGCTCCGAAGAATTGCGATGTAGACATGGCTGCAAAGTTGTTCCTGAAGCATGTGGTAAAATATTGGGGAATACCATATGACATTATCAGTGATCGAGACACTCAGTTCACATGGCAGTTTTGGACTGCTCTATTCATTATGTTGGGTTCAGAGTTGAAGTTTTCCACAACAAACCATCCTCAAACGGATGGGCAGACGAGAGGATCAATGCATTGCTGGAGGACTACCTCAGACACTATATGAATGCAAGTCAGTCCAATTGGGTGGATTTACTTGATGAAGCCCAATTCTGCTACAATCTTCACAAAAGCTCTGTAGCATTCGAGGTGGCGATGAGACAACAACTGTCTACTTCACATGAGGTAGCCAAATCAAAGTCGATGGGGTCGAGTCCAATGGCTTATCGCTTTACGAGAAGCAAGCATGAGCTGAGGGAGGCAACTCAAGACAGTTTGGCCAAAGCTGTCCGGAGGATGAAGAAGTATGCTGACCATAATAGAAGACCCTTGGAGTTCTAGGAATGAGACCTAGTCTTGTTGAAGCTTGCTCCTCATATTTTGAAGAAATTTAACAAAAAGGAGACACACAAGGGCCTGGTTCAGCGGTACGAATGACCATTTGATGTGGTCAAGCGAGTTGGGAGGGTAGCTTATTGCCTTAAGCTACCAGAAAGGTTGAAGGTACATCCTACATTCCATGTCAGCTACCTTAAGCCTTTCCATTCTGATGAAACAGATCCAGGGAGGAGTACATCGTGACGGGCTCCACCCTTGGTGCGAAAGGAGTTTGCAGGAGAAATCGAGCATATTCTAAGCCACGAGACGCGTGGCCAGAGTAAGAAAAACAGGCAAATTTTCTACTTTATCAAGTGGGATGATGTTGATGAACCTACTTGGGAGCGGGACACTGCTCTATGGCAGTTTGAGAATGAGATATCGACTACCAGAAGCGGCAGCAACCGAGCAGTTCGACGGGGCATCCAACATTTCGGTGGGGGATGTTTGTTATCCCCTCAATAGCATGACCCGAGTAGGCTGGGCTGAACAACAAGAAACCTAGCAAATATTTGAGTCTCGGTGGACTCGAATGGTTCCATGAGGCTTGGTTGCGAGATAGCATGCGGATGGATGAGGCAGCGCACAGGCGCGGACGAGGTCACACGTAGGCGCAGACGAGGTTGCGCCTTGGCCCATCCCATGGCACAGGCACGGGCAACGCCTTGGTAGATTCCTTTGGCAAGAGCAAGGCCGCGCCAGGTTCCTTTGGCACGAGTAAGGCCGTGCCTTGCCAGATTCCTTTGGCAAGAGCAAAGCTGTGCCTTGGCACGAGCAAGGCCGCGCCTTGGCAGGTTCCTTTGGCACGAGCAAGGTCGCTCCTTGGCACGAGCAAGGTCGCGCCTTGGCACGAGCAAGGCATACCTTGGCAAGGGTTGACAAAGCTTGACTTGGGCGTTGACCAAGTCAAAGTACAATTGGTCTCATTTCTTGATGTTTCCTATTGGAGTTTTGGGAACGGCTTAACATTTATTATAAGGAGGGGTGTGTCCTCTCCTAGGGGCGGCATGGGCATAGAAGCAAGGGAGAACCTAGAGCATGCCTTGGGCAACCATGCCAAGGCAAGACCCACGAACCCATGGTCCGAGCCACCCCAAGCCGGTGGGACTCGACCGAGCCCCGACTAGCACCCATGGTGCCTAGGCTCAGCTAGGCACCACCGAGCAGTCCCTGTCCCTAAGCGAAGCATGGACCGAGTCACCTTGAGGCACGAATGGACCAAGTCAAGGTAGTTCCAGGCGGTTATGTAACTACCTTGGTCATGGCCCCTGACATGACCAAGACACGTCCGAGAATGTCCCAAACACATGGATCATGTGGTAATTGACCAAGTAATTGTGGAACCAGGTGGCCGCAAGCAAGGGAACAAGGCAGTTGGGTAACTGCCTTGACCACAAGGAGTAGGGTTTTACTTAGTCTACAAATCAATGTAATCAGGACATGTCTCCTTGACGGTTATGTAACTACTTGTTGGCTGATCTATAAAGCCAAGGGCTCTAGGCTTGGGGAAGCATAAAGTATCACTGTTGTATTCCCATTGAGAGCTTAGTAAAACGTTTTCTTGGTGCCATTGTTTGCTGTTCATTTATTTTGAGTATTGGTAGTGCTAAATTAAGGTGGCCCTTAGGCACCACGGGTTAGGTGAAGCGAGAAAAACTTTTTTTGGGTAAACCCCTCACTTAATAGCCCCGTGACACCTACTTAGGTGCAAACTAGTCCTATGTTAGTGAAACAAACCTACGTGATAAGCATAAATGGCCAAAGGCTCAAAACATTAAAAAATGCATTTTGGTAAATAATTGGAGAATAAAATGATGGACTTAATGTAAGCAATTGAGATGTCCTTGAACTAGAAGGGGATGAGATGAGAACAAGGGCTTAGATTTGTAGTCTAATCCATTACTTACAAACCATAAGTATAAATACCACCTAATAAGGTGAAAAGTCATTTTGTTCACAAACTAAAAGAATGGCGGCTAGGGTTTAGTTGTAAAAGAGATGGAGATGAAGCTTGAAGGTTAGAGATGAGTCTACACCAAGCTACACACACTCCATAAGCTTGAGAACCACTCAAGCTAGGTAAAAACCCAAATCTAGCTCATTAAGCTTGAACAAATTTGTTGAAAACAAATTGGCATTTTTAGATTCAATGATAAACCAATGTTTCAAGCATGATTTCCAAAAGATTTACGCTTCTAATGGTTGTTGATGAGACTTTAATTAAGCATCATTATATAGGGATTTTGCTATGAAAATCTGATCCAAAGCTATCATATGGTCTTGAATACTAACTTTTGGTAGGTATTTAAGGGAATATGTGCATTTTGAACAAATTCGGGAGTAAAGCTAAACTTGGGTAAAAAAAGGCAGCAGGAATGGCGTTGTGAGTCACAATGTACAACACCACAGATGGTGCCAAGACAGATTCTCACACCACTGGAGTACTGGACGTGGCCACCCATGACGTCACAAAAGAATACAAAAATGACGCCACCACGGCACTGCCAACAGCGCCAGGCAAAAAATAGACCGACATGATATTTTTCACCCACACAGTCCTTGGCGCCGTCCATACATAACCACGATGCCACCGATGGCGCCAGTGTTGCAGAAATAGAAGAAATTTCATTTTCGGAGAGTTTTTTTTTGACTTCCAAATTCACCTATATAATGAGAGTTTGGGAGTAACGACTTATGTCTTTAATCAGGTAATTAGCGTTTATCCGAATATTAATTAATCCGAGTTAAGCTCGTGATTAGTGACATGTGTCAAGCATGCACAATAGTTTCCCGTATATTCATATTATTTGTAGTAGTGATAACTTGGATATCGTCTTCACATGGATTTTGCAAATTTCTTAGGAAAGGTTTTATTTTTTATTTTGTTAATTTTAATTTTAATTAATTTAATTAAACGGGAATAAAACTATAAGTAATATAAATTATGCCTCTTAACTAAAGTAACAAAAACAAATAAATTCAGACAACTTAATTGAACGAATAAAATCAATATATAAAAGACATCTAAACTAACCCCACTTAACAATGAAATATATCCGGATTGCTTTCGAACATTCAAACATAAAACCACATAGTAATATAGTTATGATTATATCATGGAACCACTAATTCATTAAACTCAATTGCATATATAGGTTGGTAGACTTTAGCCATCCGCCAATTTTTCTTAATTCAATGGAAAAACTACATTCTTATCCCTTGTCTATTCTAAGTAGTCAATAACTCGAAAGTGATTTAAAGTAACATGATAGCATTAACACTCTATGGAAATCATACTTAATCTATGCCAATATTAATTGAAGCCGCATAATAAACAACTTAGAACACAATCATCTAAGACATCCACTCGGAAGCCCTATAGATAAATCTTAGTTACTACTTCCATAATTGTTGTCAATAATCATAGACATAAAAATATAACCTTCATACCACATTATATATTGGCCACTATATAAGTAATACAAATAAATCATGGGATGCAATCCGTAAATTATAGCCAATTAAATCCGTGATTGATGTATATGATTGGCTTAAAGCATTAAACATAGTGTTCCATATATATAACAAATATGCAATCTGGTGTATATTCATGTCAAGGGTTTGTTTAGATCAACGAACTACTCACTCATTGACATGATAAACAACACGATGTAAAGATAATTGAAAGACATAAATAAAAATAAATACCTCTGAATTGATAGTAAGCTTGAGTCTCCAACAAGTCTCCAAACACGAACAATGAAAACTTAAACTAAGAAATCTGAGAGAACGACTCTCAAGAATTGAGTTAGGACGATTTAAGGCACTTAATTTCAAAGCCATAAGGTCATATTTATAGTTTCCTAAGGTGTACATATTGTAGATAAACTCCAATTTCTTGTTGAAATCTAAAAAACTCGTGGCCGACTCCAGCGATTCCACATTACGTGGAAATCACTGGGAAAATCATTGAGTTTTCCTTTCTGTACTCCACCGATTCAGGCAGCCATTTTGTGCGTATTCTGGAATTGCTGAGAAATCAGTGGATGTTTCTTTATTCTCGTTTTGTCTAGCAATTCCCTGTGCATTCCCAAAATACTAGGAAATCACTGGCCTTGTTATATAGCTTATTCTTTGTATTTTTCTTCATTTTTCTTCTATTTTTCTACTTTTCTCCATTTCAATCTGAAATCAAAAAAATAAGAGAATATCATGTGTAATAAAGTATTTTACATAAAAAAACTGACCCAAATCATGCAGTAAAACATGTCTAATTTTGAATTTGTCTAATACTCCCAAACTCAGCACATTGTTGTCTTGAGCAAAGGAATACTTTAACTTGTTGTTCACGTGTCGTTCGTGCGAAATATAACCCATATTCGAGTTACAAATCCCATAAGGGTGTAGTAGAAGTAAATACAGGGTTGAATCCATATGACTTAGACTTTACTTTGAGTTAACTAAAAAAAGAACTTTTTGGGGTTTTTATAGATTTTAAGAGAAAACAATTAATTAACTAATTAAAACTACTAGAAATTGAAACTTTGCAAATTTGAATTCAATATGAGAAAATACCTAGGTCTACGGTTCCATAAATCCAAATCAAAGTTTAATTACATGTCATGTTCCTCAATCTTTCCAAAAGATTATTAATTCAATTCCTCTTAGATTAGCTATAGGAAATCGACATCCGCCAGAAATCCCTAATTCCTGTATTCTTGATAGATAGGACATCCGCCACTAACTACTTATCTAATTAACACAAAACCTTAGACATCCACCAATCATGTTTAATGCATTAACCACATAAAAGTTCCGTGGGAATACTAATCCTAAATAATCGGATCGCGTCCGCTTCCGATCCAACCTAGATTTATCTATCGCACACTCAAGAATCGAAAGGTTTTGACGAAAAACAGGTGAGTGATCATCACTTGTATCAGTCCAATCATTCAATTATGGATACTAAAGTCCCGATTAACTATAGGTTTTCCATCTAAAAGCATGCACTGGCCATAATAGATACCCTAAGTTTGTACCATAATCATGAAATCAACAACAAATAAAATAGAAGGAATTAAAATAAATTAAGTTATAAATAAAAATGGATCTCATATGACGCCGCTATCAACCATGAATCTGGACTTGCTTCGCCTCTGACCTATGCCAATATTGCTTAGTTGGACATAGTCTTGATAAACAACATTAAAATCAATAAATGAAAAGCAGTTTTGATTGGTCGAGAGAAGAGAATATGTTAAACTAAAACCTAAAGTCTACATAAATAAACCTTAATTTTGGTTTCTGGAAGAGAGAGAAACTATATTATGTGGGTTTTTTAGTGTCTCGTGCACCGAGGAAGATCTGATGAGTTTACTTGAGAGATGGAGTCCTGGATACGTGGTAGCATTTGATTGGTTGGATTGTTGGTGTCTGCTGACGTGGCGTGCTCTGGTTAGTCAAAAAGTGATGTGTAGACATGGCAGGCAAACAGGAGCTCAACACGTGGCGTGTGCGGATGGGGGAGAGGCTGACCAAGGAATCGTGCATTAATCTGGGAGTCTGCACTGCCGTGCTTCTCGAGGCAGATCAAAGTATGCTGTAGATGGAGAGAACGAATGAAGAATCGCCGAATATGTGGGAGCTAGTACTGATAGGCATCTCGAGGCAAATCAGAGGCTGTGGTTGTAAGGAAAACTCGTGGGAGACTCGAAGAATGTGTTGGAGACGGTGTAACACGAATCTCGAGGCGTGATCGAGTGGCTGTAGTGCTGTTGTGTGGCTCATATGTGTTTAGTTTCACGTCACTTGGTTGCTCCTCATTTTTTCATCATCTGTGCGGAGCGTGTCTCTAGGCCGATCCTACGGTAGCAGAATCACACCGTAGGAATGACTTGTACTTAGTCATTTCTATTGACTTTTCTCGACTAATGCACCACCAAACTTCTCCTAAACCATCATAGCATCAACACGGACTAATATGGGCCCCACCAAACTATCTCGAAGTGCATGTACGCTCACTTTTCAACGCCAAATATCAAGAACACTTCAAAATACCTCAAATTATCTCTATTTCGCCAAATTGCCACCGAAACATTGAAAATATAAACAAAAGAGAAATAGTTAATAATACGAAACATTGAGATCTTAAAACTCTTGGGGCATGTGCCCTAGGTCAATCTATAAACATTGTTTATTTTATAATTTTAGTTAATAAAATGGAGGTGTTCATTTGTTATTTTATTATAAGTGATTGCATGTTTACCTTATAGTACGATCTATAAGTATTTGATGAAATATCCTAAATATCCATAGTCAATCATTATAATGAGAATTATAATGAATTAAGACTAGCATGAATCTTAATTGATGGCCATGTGATAATTATGCGTATAGGGATACGAATCAAGATCATGAGTACTTGTTAAGGAACAAGGTACTGGACCGACATGCTATGAGAACACCAAATGAATTAAGTGATATGTGTTTACACATGATAGGTAAATCATTTAGTCATTCAACTTGAGATTACCATAGACTTCAATATTAAGAGCATGATAGTTTGACACAAGCAAACTTTGACTTTAACCGGACAATTATAAAGATTGTGATTGGTTACCATGTGAATAATATGTAAAGGTGTGTAATAAAGATAAAATTTGTCACTCTCAAATAGAGAGAGATATCAATGTATCCCTCGATGTGATAGACTGATAATGGGCAAGTCCATGTGAATTAATATGATCAATGTCATTGGGATGTTTTTAATTTACCTAAAGATTAAGACTAGTATGATTGAACATCAAGGGTGACTTTTCATGCCTTATGTTTAATCAAAGGATATCACACGACAAAAGGAGATGATATATACTATTCATTAGGTTGTATCGATTTTGATATTCATGTTACATTGGTAGTCATAATGCTTTGCTAGATGACTTGTGTGCCAAAATAGTTTTGGTTCACTACCAACATCTCATGAACCTATTGGGTCGAACACAAAAAATGACTTTGCGTAATGTGAATTGGTCCATAGTAATGAATTTTATATGATAAATTTCATTACATAAAAACCTTATGATTTGTTATATGATAACTTATTAATAGGGGCGTATGTGTAATTTGCTTAAATTACCTAAATACAATAGTTGTATTACGAATAAAATTTTAATTGAGGGCTTATCTACACATATAAATAGAGGTTGAAACCCTAAAACGAAATAAGATTTTCATTTTTGCTATGTTTAAGTTCTCTGGATCTTGGGACAAAAAATTCATTTTCAATCTCTATTGGGGCTAGCACTCAAATTGTGGTCATCATTCGTGTGTGGATTTTCGATAGAGGACGCGCGCTTGAACGTCTTAGAGATTGATCAATCAGAGAAGGAAATCACGGATTAAGGTATGGTTTACTTTTATAGATCTAGTTTAATGGAACTTATTTTTGATTGAATTGGAGGTATTCAAAATTGTTTTGAATACCTCGTTGCGTATGAACCCCAAAACCCAACGAAAACATATAAAATAATCACCTAAATATATTAATATTAATGACTTATCAAATACTCCAAACTTAGGACTTTGCACGTCCCGAGCAAAGGTATAATTAATGAAACAAAAGTAAACTAGACTAGGTCGAGACAAAGGCTATCAACTACTCACGAGTTTTCTTCGTCTGTACATTCAAGCACGCAAGTTTACAATCTTTGTAAAAATAGCGCATCAACGCTTAAAAGGTACCGTAGGCAAGAAATGCAACCACACTCTCCGCTATTGTAGACTTAGCACCAATAAGGATCAATATGACTTTAAGTAGGTTGTAACATGGCTAGGATAGGGTAACAATGAAATGATATAAAGGTAATGCGAAGCATTGGAAAACTAAACTTAGACTATCAAAAGATTTTTTAGAACATGAAAGTAGCTTATACTGCATTTAAACTCATTTTTCTTTTAATATGTGCAGTCCTCACCTTTTTGTAACCACCCGGCTCCTTGCTCCATTTCCTGCGGATACCGTTTTAGATGCGACTATCTAATTATGACTTGAATTGTTTTCATCATAATTAATTTCTTTTATTTTGGGTATATAAACATTTTTTTCACTAATCTTTTTTTCTTCTCTTCATGTCCCTTTTTAAATGATTTCAAGTTTAAGATTAGCTTCCAACTAGGTAAAGGATTATATAAAGCTATGGCTATGGGTTTAATAATAGGTATGAAAGAATTAAAGGTTGGGTTAGCTTAAAATGGGTTAACTAGGGGAATTAATTTTAGGTAGGCTTAAGGCTTAGGGTTTTTATTCAAAAATGGTCTAAATCATTTTCCCAAAAGTGGTTTAGTCATAGGAATTCAGCCTTGAGTATGTAACATCCCCGTTCTAGCACCCTAAAAATCTAACTTTTTTTCACTTGCACAGTTCCGACCGTTTGCCCCCTTTGGTATCTAGCACGAGGCTTGACCCTCATACTAAGTCCCTAAAATGAAATCATGAAAATGTCGGCCTACGGGCCAAAGTAAGTTTTTCTCCTAATTTTCCCCAAGTTTCAATTAAAAAAGGCAACCACAATTTACTCATCCACAATCAAAGGCATGAAATAAATTTTTGGGTGACTCTAAACAATTATAATAATAATAGAAACTATACTAAATACATGCATGAAAATTGTATCATATCCTAGTAAAATGGAAGATTGAAGTATGAATCGAAAGGAAAAAATGGAAAAACAAAAAATGAAAGAAATAAAACCACCATTACCATCCTTCAGCTGCATAATTTAAAAAATTAAATGATCATACCTGCGGTCTTTAGGTAAAAGATCAATCCAAAACAATATGCAATCCTTAAAACAACTCCAAACTTATTTCGAACCTTGTCCCCAAGGTTCAAAACAAGTCAAGAGGCGCATACATATAAATAAAACAAGAGGGTGAAAGCAACATGATAGATATAGAATTAAGTAAAGCATTGAAATAAAGCAAAATAAATTGAGTTTTAGGCTGCCTTCCATTAGCGCCTTTATTTACAGTCTTTGGCTCGACTCAGAAATGCGCATCCTAAGTGATCTTATCCCACTCGATTTGGTCACGAGTGGATCTCATCCGCACAACTCCATGGGGAGAGTAAGTAACCCATGATTTCATAATAATGGGTGAAATAATCTCATTAGTTTTCGATACTTGATGACCATCTTGCTTATATAACCTAATCTCATCCTGCAATAAAAGGTTAGAAACATGCATCGCAAACAAGCAAGATATATTAGGAGGTTTCATGGTGTCAAAAATATTAAATTTAACAATCTCACCATTAAACTCCATAGACAAACTACCCTTAAAGATGTCAACTTTGGTTCGAGCAGTTCGAAGAAAAGGTCGACCTAACAAAATGGGAGATAAGCAATGGAAAGATTCGTCCCCCATGTATATCACATAAAAGTCTGCAGGAAAGACCAATTCTTGAACCTTTATCTAAAACCTCTATAAGGTATACAATCGATTTATCAGTAAGGTGGATAGCAACATGTGTGTCCAAAAGTGGACCTACATGCAATGATTTATATAAGGAGAGAGACATGACATTAATAGATGCACCTAAATCACACATGGCACTCTCAACGATAATATTACCTATTTTGCATGGAATAGCAAAAATACCAGGGTTTTGACATTTAAAAGGAATCTTCTTTTAAATCATAGATGGGACACATTCCCCCAAACTTACCTTTTGTGTTCCTACAAACTTGCCCTTATATGTGCAAAACTATTTCAACAGTTTAGCATAATGAGGCTCTTGTTTAATCGCATCTAGTAACGTAATTTTGATGTCTACCTTTCGAAACATTTCCAAGATCTCATTCACGTCCTTTACCTCTTTGACCATCACTAATCGTTGTGGAAACATAAGTTGAAGTATTAGTTCTTAAGGTGGATCATTCTTCATCTCTTCGGGTTTTAGCACTTCTGATGACACTTCAGCTTTTTGCTCTTACTTATGCTCTTGAGTCTTGAATTCTTAAGTCTTAGGTTGATCTTGAGGGGTTTCCAACACCTTCTCTATTTTTTCCAAATGCTTGTACTTTTCTAAATAGAGCCTTTATGGGAAATGATGTCTAATTTTTGTCTCATGACGCCATCCTTTTGACAAGGTACCATCTTCTTTACAAGTCTTGGGCTCTTTCACTACGATCTCGCTCCTTAATGATATAACATTCACATGTGCCATTGGATTTGGGATTGGTTGTGGTGGCAACTTCCCTTAATCAAAATGTCTAAATTGTTGTGCTAATTGGCCTATTTGAATTTGAAGGTTGCAGACCGTCGCATTGGTATCATAGATGGATTTATCAATGTTAGCTTTATATTGAGCAATTTATTTCGAGAATTGAGTAATATCTCTCAAGAATCTACTCTGCTGAGCCATAAGAGTTTTCATTATATCTTTAAGTGAGGAGGAGTTATTGGAAGGTTCAGGAAACGGTTGACCTCTGGGGACAAAGGTTTGGTAGTTTTGATTTTGACACCCATAACTAAAGTTCGAGTTGTTCCTAGCCGTTGCATGATTATAGGTGTTACCAAATGGAGCTCTAGGTGGTCCCTGGAATTGATTACCCATGACATTAGCTTGTTAATTATCCTTAAAGAGAGTATGACATTCATCAGTTGCGTGATTTATGGTTGTGCATAAGCCACAAGCTTGGACTTGCACTTTGCAAAAGGTGAGGAAACGTTCCATCATGGAGGTTAGTTAGTCAATTTTACGGTCATTAGAATTTGCAATTGCTCCTGTAGTGAGACTTTGGTATGCAGTATCATCAAGATCTCCATGAAGGCATGACTGTTGTGCAATGTTCTCATATAACTGCCACATCTGGGCCGATGTCTTATCTCAAATGTGACCTCCACACGCATTGTCGATCATACGCCTATTTATGGCTGTCAGGCCAACATAGAAGAAATGAATTATAGCCTTTTGAGATTGACCATGCTGTAGGAAACTGGTGATCAATTGCTTAAAGCGATCCTAATATGCCTCAAATGATTCTCCCACTTTCATTTTAATGTTGCATATGTCCTTGATGAGCTGAGCAACTCTATCCTAGGGAAAATACTCTTTTATAAACTCATTTGTCATCCCATTCCAGGAGTTAATGCAACCAGGCAGAAGATAAAAAAACCATTCCTTGGTTTTATCTTTAAGACAAAATGAGAAAGACCTAAGCTTAATCATGTCCTCATTCGTTGTAGAGGGTTTCATATTCTTGCAGTTAGTTTGAAATTCTTTCAGAAAATGACTAATTCTTCATTCTCTCTTCCATGAAAAGAAGGTAGGAGATGGATAAACCAAGACCTCAACTCAAATTCTCTAGCATTCTCCAGATAATTGATGTAGAGGGGCAAAAGAACTTGAAGGTCTTGATTGGCGTGCCCTATAGTGACTTGGCGATTTTCAGCTTGCGCCATGTCTAGAGGATTCTGCCCTTGTTGTTGCCTAAACCAGGGTTCTCTATTCAACCTTTAGAATGTTCTCTCGGGTTCAGGATCGAAAGGCAACAATGAACCAATCAATTTTGACCAAGTAAGTCTAGAGATCATAAAACTACGAAAAAGAAAAAGAAACTAAACTATACTAAAAATAAAGGACTAGGTCCCCAACAATGGTGCTAAAATTTGTTCACGTGTCGTTCGTGCCAAATATAACCCATATTCGAGTTACCAATCCCACAAGAGTGTAGTAGTAGTAAATACGAGGTCAAATCCACAAGACTTAGGTTTTACTCTAAGTTAAGTACAAAGGGAAAATTTTGAAGTTTTTATAGGTTTTTAAGAAAACAATTAATTAACTAATTAAAACTACTAGAAATTGAAACTTTACAAATGTGAATTCAATATGAGAAAATACCTAAGTCTACGGTTCCACAAATTCAAATCATAGTTTAATAACATGTCATGGTCCTTAATTTTTCCAAAAGATTATTAATTCAATTCCTTCTAGATTAACTATAGGAAATCAACATCCGCCAAAAATCCCTAATTCCCCTATTCTCGATAGATAGGACGTCCGCGACTAACTGCTTCTCTAATTAACACAAAACCTTAGACATCCGCCAATCATGTCTAATGCATCAACTGCATAAAGTTTCGTGGGGATACTAATCCTAAATAACCGGATCGCGTTCGCTTCTGATTTAACCTAGATTTATCTATCGCACACTCAAGAACTGAAAGGTTTTGATGGCAAATGGGTGAGCGATCATCACTTGTATCAGTCCAATTTTACAATTATGGATACTAAAGTCCTGATTAACTATAGATCTTCTACCTAAAAGCATGCACTGACCATAATACATACCCTAAGTTTGCACCATAATTATGAAATCAAAAACAAATAAAGTAGAAGGAATTAAAATAAATTAAATTATAAATAAACATATCTCACATGACATCGCTATCAACCATGAATCTGGACTTGCTTCGCCTCCGGCCTATGCCAATATAGCTTAGCCGAACATAGTCTTGATAAACTCCATTAAAATCAATAAAAGAAAAGTAGTTTTGACTAGTCGAGAGAAGAGGAGATGCTAAACTAAAACCTAAAGTCTATATAAATAATACCCTTAATTTTGATGTATGGAAGAGAAAGAAACTGTATTTCATCAGTTCTTTAGTTTCTCGTAAGCCAAGGAAGATATGATGGCTGTAATTGCTTAAAAGATGGAGTCTTGGACACGTGGAAACATCTGATTGGTTGGTTTGTTGATGTTTGCTAACGTGGCATGCTCTGGTTAGTCAAGAGGTGATGTGCAGACGTGGCTGGCAAACAGGAGCTCAACACGTGGTGGGTGCAGATAAGGGAGAGGCGGACCAAGGAATTGTGCATCAATCAGGGAGTCTCCACTATCTAGCATCTCAAGGCAGATCAACGTATGTTGTAGATGGAGATAACGAATGAAGAATTGTCGAATATGTGGGAGCTCGTACTGATGGGCATGTCGAGGCAACTCAGAGGTTGTGGTTGTAAGGAAAACTCATGGGAGACTCGGCGAATGTGTGGGAGACGGTGCATCATGAATCTCAATGCATGATCGAGTGGCTGTAGTGTTGTTGTATGGCTCATGTATGTCTAGTCTCGCTTCACTTGGCCTCCTCATCTTTTCATCATATGTGAAGAGCGTGTCTCAAGGCCGATCCCACGGTAGTTGAATCACACTGTCGGAATGACTTATACTTAGTCATTTATAATGACTTTTCTGAACTAATGCACCATCAAAATTCTCCTAAACCACCATAGAATCAACACAGACAAATGTGGCCCCCACCAAATTGTCTCAAGGTGCGTGTACACTTGCTTTTCAATGTCAAACACCAAGAACACTTCAAAATGCCTCGAGTTATTTCTATTTCACCAAATTGCCACTGAAACTTTGAAAATATAAACAAAAGAGAATTAGTTAATAATACGAAGCATCAAGATCTTAAAACATATAAAACAAACACCTAAATATATTAATATTAACGACTTATCACTTGTATTCTCTTTCCATTCCTTACGTATTTTGATTTCAGTATCACTACTTAAACTTATTAAAATAGAAATTAAAATAGAAGTTTTCTAAACAGAAGTGATTATTAAATAGAAACATATTACCCTGAAGTAAATAGAAGTTATGATAGAATTGAAAAACTTTGAAAGAAGAACCAATCCCATAATGATGACTTTAACCATAGCAATGCATTACACCTAGAACTTAAAGTTCAATCAATACCAAGGCCTGTCCACGATATAGGTTTTCTCAATCTCTACTGATAAGCATCAAGCTTACGATACTAATATAGAATCTCAAAACACAAAAATCAATAGACCAATCTTAATTTTCAAAAAATACTTAATATAATACCACCACAATCAAAGTCTATAGGATTTTTTAAAATACCAATAATTATATCATTATCATGTTCAATTGTTGAAATATTGGATTAATAAATACTTCACTCAACTTAGCTATAAGTACTCGAGCTAAATCTTTTATTTTGAAGAGTTTTCATTAGCTTTTCTCCATATTCATCTCTTTTTTTTCTACTTCATCATATATATGTATATAGATATATCTTTTTCATTCCTTTACAGTTCCCTACTCCATTTCCCATGGGTATCATAATATTCTTTTTATAGGAATTCTTTCCTTACATGTTTCCCACCACTAGATTCCCTACTACATTTCAAGTGGAATCTGTAGGACTCTCTATTTTTTCTTGAAAAACTCTTGTTAGCATTTCTCATTTTCACTATAGTTAAGGAAGCATCCTTTCCAACTTAGTAACGCCTATTGGCTTATTTACTATTTCTTCCCTTAATTGTGGCATTAATAATTTTCTTTATATATTATATAAATTTTTTTATCAATTTATAATCTTTGTATTGTAACATTCTTAGAAATTTGTCTTATTCGTCTTGCACTTTAATTTCGATCTTCTACACTTTTTTCATGTTTAACACTTAGCAATCAATCGCTTTAAACTTATCTAGTTTATACATCAACTAGTTAAGTCAATCATTAGGGTATAACAATTGATTCTTTCTATCATAAAATCACATGGGTAGTAAAGTATCACTTCTATTCAAAAATCTCTTTAAATATTCATTCTCCTTTCTATACTATTCTTAACTAAAATTAAAGTAAAATGAATAAATACTTACTTGCATTCGGAACAAATTTGAAAATTTCTGAGAAATTTCAACTTACTCGTCTTTTAGATTAATTCTAAAGTAAATTATACTTCTCGAATCCTCCATAACTCGCTCTTTATATTTCACTTATCCTAAACACCCCCTAAATCATTCGAAACCTTGTTCTCAAGGTTTAAAAATTAAGTTGGGTTTCCAACAAAACAAATATACCTCGTGAAGCATAAATGAATCATTTGGTAGTATCATAAATGTAAAGAAACAAATAAATACAAAAGACATATGCAATATAATAGTAAAAACAAGGAAAACATCACTTTCATTCATAATAAACAATCAAACAAGAATTCATATCATTCAAAGGAAACTTCAAGTCCCTACGTCTAGACGTAAACTCATTAGCAACATTACTTCCACCATCGTCACCCATGTTTGTCATGATTTGAGAAACATAGCTGTCGGCCGGGTTGTAAGTTCTAGTGGAAAACTGCAACTGCAACAATGGAATATCGATGCTCCTTCTTAGGTCTTGCAGTCGATCAACAAATCTCCTGTCATTAGTAGAATGATGACGTGCCAAAATTCACTGATTAGCTGCTAACATTTCCTGATTTTGGCTAATTCGCGTCTCATTGCACATTGAAATGATGTCTACACTTGGAACATTCACTTGAGCCATCAAACTTACCTCTCTTCATGTCTTTTCTGTAATCTTCCTATAAGTTTCTACTATGCTCTGCTTTTTTGCGTCTATTGAACTTTTCATGTTAACAAATTCTCTATCTCCGAATCATTGTATCCAACCACCGGCTTCATTCTTAGTACCTTCTCATCATTAATGGTCTTTTGGGGTGATACGCCAAACACAATTTCATCGAAACCCACCCCTTGTTTCCTACACAACTGAGTGACTAATATTGGGAATGGTAATCCTTCACCTTTTTTGTCTTCAATGTGTACCTCATTGTCTCGTAAATTATCCAACCTACATCAATAAAACCTTTCTCATCGCAATGTGATTAAGTAAAGCATCACTATTATTTTTCACTTCGAAATGCTGCGTGGTAGGATAAAAACAAGCATCTATAATGTAGCTCCAACTTTTAGTTATCTTCCTAAACTCCGTGGTTTCAATAAATTTCGGGTCTCTCGTACCATCAAGAGCAAATCCTTTTCCTGGAATCACTTCCAAAGCTCCTTGAATTGTTGCATAAGGATAAGTCTCTTTGCTCAGGTAGATCACATTCGGACAATCTCCTTCATTTCTCTTTCTGTTTACTGGAAGTCCAAATATTATATTCAATCTTGCTAGCGAAATATCAATATTCTTTCACTGCACTACTACTATATTTGCACCATCACTGACATGCCCATTTGCACAAAATTGTCGCACCAATTCTGAACATCCTCTATCTTTTTACCCTCATAATCTCGCAGAAGTATCGACCATTCCCTTTCCTTGATGATAGTATCTTATCCTTGTACTTGCTTACATTCTTCGTCTTAAATCCCCTCTCTACAATCATAACTCTCTTCATATCCTTATAGTACCTTTTTTGAGCTTTATGATTGACAAACAATAAAGGGTCGTAAGGTACTACAAAACTAGAATAAGGACAATTTGCAAAATACTCTTCTTTATCGGAATCAGGTGAGGATGGTAGTTTTAATTTAGCTCTTTCAAGTCTTGGTTCCCTAATACTAACTCTAGTAGGTTATATATCAATTTGTTGACCTGCATACTTTTGTTAAGGTTTTTCTTTCATCACCCCTTTCCCTTTTTTTGTCTACTACTCCTACCTCTTCCTCTACCTCTCCCTGCCATTAAAAAATTCTCGACTACGATAAAATAGGTAAATTGAAATCATGTATTTGCATAAACAGTAAATATGTATTCAAAAAACTTCGAACTTAAAGGTATGGAAAACAAGTTTGTGAAAAAGATTTTGAAAATTCTTCGAAAGAGTGAAAAATTAGTACTTTTTAAAAACGAAAATTTTGTTTTGCATGCTCGTATAATTTTGGAAAAAACACACACACATATACACCCAAACTTATTCGAAAAACTATCTTCAAAATTTTCAAAAATTCACATCTATACCCATTTGAAATCAACACAAATTTTTGCAATTCGATTCTAAAATTTGAAATTGGAAAGAACTAGTAGGGCATCGATGTAATACCTTCTTAAGAGTGAATCCCTCAAATGTTTAGCTCTCCTCGATTCCTAGATTGTTCCTTCAACCTCTTAATCAAAACATTCACTCCTAACCCTAATTTTTTATGTTCAAATTTAGATTTTTGGTTTGAGTCACTCTAAATCACAGTGGAGTGCTCTTAAATAAGCTATTTCTTAAGCTTTGAAGGCTTGAATCTAGACAAGAATCAATTATAATGTGAATGGGTGCAATGGTTTTGGGTGTGAAAAGGTTTTAGTGTTGGTGATTTAGTGCTTTGTCCTTAAGAACTCGAAAATGTGCTCAGCGATTTCTGTTTTAAGTGGAATCGCTAAGGAATTGCTACCCAAATCGGTGGAAAATTGACTTTGTTACTCATTGATTTGGTCAGCGATTTTCGGTACAACTGGAATCGCTGACACAAAATTTACACTAAAAATTATTGCAGACTGTCACTGATTTTCACTGCAATTTTCAGTACAAACTAGAATCGTTGGGAAATTGCTTACCCTATTTTTGTTGTTTTTCCAAAAATTTGAATTTTCTTACATTTTTATCACATATTGAGGTAGAATTCTTCAAAATTAATATAATTAAACTATAATATGTACTAAACAATAAATTTATTACTATAAAAGGGACATTAGCTCGATGAACCCCCTTATACGAAGCTATTTCAGAAAGTAAATGTGACATCCCTGATTTCAATAAACTTGTATTAACACTTAATTATAAGATTAGTGGGTTTTAGTTATGACACGTTTTATAGATTAAGACTTAGATGTGTGTAAAAGAGAAATCATAAGGTGAATGTTAATTTTCTTTGATGAATGCCTAATGTGAGTATTTTATGGTACTTTGTCAAGAAGCCAAAGTGTATTGAAGTGTATTCTCAATTTGTGTCGAGGTTGTTCCATAATTTTTGTTGAAAACTGGGTATTTTCATAGGGTTAAAAAGTGAATTACATTGATTTAGAAATAATGTATAAAAAGAAAATGGCAAATGACTCAAAAGAACATGAAGAGAGTGAATAAAATAGGATAAATACAAGGTCAATTTGGTAAATTGACAAGGGATGTACTTAAAAAAATGGAGGCGGTGACACGCTGTCGAACGTACAATAATAAAATACCCACCTATTTATAATACTTTACATTTGTAGTAGTGGTAAGTGGGATCATCTCCACAGGGATTTTGCAAACTTCTAAGGAATTTAAATCCTAGGTAGCATAAAACTATAACTACTAACTAAATGAAATCAAACAAATAGACGTAAACTTAATTAAATGAAATTCGAATTCAATATTTAAACAAACATCTAAACAAGCCCCCACTAGACAATGTAATATACTTGGAATACATTCAAATACCAAAACATAGTAGCACTTTATAACATAGTTATAATCATACCACATGGAATCATATGATCATTAAACATTAATTCATAATAGGTTGACAGACCTTAGCAAGCCACCGATCTTCTTAAATTCAATGGAATAGCCATATTCTTATCATTGTAAGTCTACTCATTGGATAACATGCAACACAACTAGAAGTACAATAGCATTAACACACAATGAAAATCATACATAATCTAAGCCAATAGAAATCAGAATGTGTCGATTACTAAACAACTTAGAACACAATCACCTAAAACATCCAATCGAGAAAAACAGCCCTATAGATTAATCCTAGTTACTACTTCTATATAATTATTTTCAATAATTATAGTAGAATCGGAATCATAATATCACAATATACATTTGTGACTATGCATGCAATACGAGAATTCATTAGTAGTAATACGCAAAAATAACTTGTTAAAACCATGATTGACGTGTATGAATAGATTTAAAGCATTAAGTGTTGGATTCCTTAATCATTACTATCTAGCAATCTAAAGTATATGCATTTATAGTGTTTGTTTAATTAATTAAGTACTCACTCATGCTAGAATTAAACAACGCAATAATATAATTGAAAGACATAACTTAATAAATACCTCTTATTGAAATAAACGAAACTCCAATGTAGCCTCAAAACATAAACGCAATAAACCTAATAAATTGATGCTCTCTAATAATAAAGGCTGTGAGAGCATAGATAAATACTAATTTCGAAGCCATAGGGCTATATTTATAGTATCATAAGCTTACAAGTCCTAGATAGACTCAAATTCCTTATTGTTATCTAAAAACTCGTAACCGAATTCAACTAATAGTTAGTGATTCCTGTGTTGTACACAAAATCGTCGAGCTAATCACTGGAAAATGCTCTCGGTGACTCCAGCGATTACTGTTGGCGAATCCTGTCCCAAGCCAATTTGCTGGCGAATCACTGGCTTGAAATTTGGACTGTTTCTTTCACTGATTTACCCAGTGAACCCTAGTGTAAACTCGTATCGCTGACAAATTTTTGATACTATTTGCTGCACTTTTCTAAATCTTTCGCTGCACTTCACCAAATTCTTCACCTTTAGCCTCATTTTCCTTCATTTCTTCATTTTTCCTAATTAAGACCCGAAATCACAAAAAAAAAAATATCCAGTTTAATGTCATCATTTATATCTAAAATCAACCTATATTACAATACAAAAAGTGTCTAATTTTGGACTTTTCCGGCGGTGGGTGTATTCTCACCCTTCACAATCATTCGACTTTTCTCAAGCAACTCTCCCTCTCCTCTCTCAGTTTCTCTTAAATCCTTTTTACTGTTGTTCATTTACACTTCTCCATTTCTTCTCACTGATTTTCTTTTCACTCTTCATTTAATTGATCAAGAAGAAGAAGAAAAACTTGATTGAAATTAGTTGGAGTGATTGAGGTAAGTTGTAACTGATTGTTTCTTTATTTTTCGATCAAATTGAGTGAATTCAATGTTAAGGTTGATGTTTTCATGAGAATTTGATATATTAAATCAATTATGATGAATCAAACTTGTTTCGGGATTGGCCTATTGTGATTTGAAGATGTTTTGCAAAAATAGTTGATATTTTGATAGTTATGTAAAAGAAACTAAAAATAAAAATAAAGAAGCTTTGATCGGATATGCTGCAAGTACATTGTAATCAATTTCTTATATCATTAGAGAGTGCTTACAAGAGAAAGAAATACATATTTATATATAATGCTTACACATGTATGAACTTGGTCAACATGACTCATTCACACCAGTACATAACAAGTCCCAAATTTGACACTTTTTATAGTGTAATTTAGGCTTATTTTAGATATAACTGATGATATTACACCGAGTATTGTTGTGTTTTTGTGATTTCAGGTCTTAATTAGGAAAAATGAAGAAATGAAGGAAAATGAGGCTAAAAGTGAAAAATTTGGTGAAGTGCAGCAAAAAATGCAGAAAAGTGCTGTAAATAAGTGACAGTGATTTGCTAGCAATACAGAATAACACTAGAATTCGCTAGGTGAATCGGTGATAGAAGCTCAAACAAAAAAATCCAGTTTTCAGCCCATCGATTTGCCAGCGAATTGGTCTAGACCTAGATTCACCAACTACATCAATGGACTCATAGAGAGCATTTTCCAGTGATTTGCTCAGCAATTTATGTGTAACACAGGAATCGCTGACTATTTGCTGAAGTCGGTTATGGGTTTTTTAGATAACACTAAGGAATTTGAGTCTATCTAAGACTTGTAAGCTTAGGAAACTATAAATATAGCCTTAGGGCTTCAAAATTAACATCTATCTACACTTTTATAGCCTTTATTCATTAGAGAGAGCATCAATTTATTAGGTTGATTTCATTTATGTTTGAAGCTACATTGGAGTTTCGTTTATTTCAATAAGAGGTATTTATTTAATTATGTCTTTCAATTATATTATTGCGTTGTTTAATTTTAGCATGTGTGAGTAGTCTACTAATCTAAACAAACCCTAGACATGTTTGTACTTTGGATTGCAAGATAGTTATGATTAAGGAATCCATCACTTAATGCTTGAAATCTATTCATACAAGTTAATCACGGTTTAACAAGTTGTTTTTGCGTATTACAACTAATGAATTCTCGTATTGCATGCATAGTCACAAATGTATATTGTGATATTATGATTTCGATTCTACTATAATTATTGACAACAATTATATAGAAGTAGTAACTAGGATTAATCTATTAGGCGATTTTTTGAGTGGATGTTCTAGGTGATTGTGTTCTAAGTTGTTTAGTAATCGACACATTCTGATTTCTATTGGCTTAGATTAGGCATGATTTTCATTGCATGTTAATGTTGTTATATTTCTAGTTGTGTTGCATGTATCCAATGAATAGGCTTACAATAATAAGAATATGGCTATTTCATTGAATTTAGGAAGATCGATGGCTTGCTAAGGGCTATCAACTTATTAGGAATTAGTATTTAATGATCCTCTGATTCCACATATGATTTAATCATGACTATGCTATGAAGTGCTGCTATGTTTGGTGTTCGAATGCAATCCAAATATATTATATTGTCTAGTGAGAGTTTGTTTAGATGTTTGTTTAATTATTGAATATTGAATTCAAATTTTGTTTCATTAAGTTTGTTCTATTTGTTTAAGTTAGTTTAGTTGGTTTAATTAGTTAAGTTGTAGTTATAGTTTTACATTACGTAGTATTTAATTTCTCGTTAATTGGGTTAGCTAAACTAATAAAAACAAAATAAAAACTCATTCCTTGGAAGTTGCAAAGTCCCTATGGAGACGATCCCACTTACCACTAGTACAAATCTAAAGTAATATAAATAGGTGGGTAATTAATTATTGCACGTTTGACAGCGTGTCAATTTTTTGCGCCGTTGTCAGGGACTTTTAAATAATTTTTAACGAATTTAGACGTTGTATGGTCTACAAACTTCGTCATTCTAATTTCGCGGGATCATTACATCCGTTTGATCCTAAAATTGATAGAACTTTTAATCGAAATATGAGACAACAACTTAGGGAAAATTTAGATAATAGGATGGCGAACAACAATGATAATGTTAATGACGATGTCATTAACAACAATAATTGAGAACTTACTTTTAGACAAGCAAATCAAAATGTTATGACATATGAGCCTATATGCATAGCATATCTTGATGGATTTCATGAATTTGAACTTAGATCTGGATTTATTAGTGTCTTACCTAACTTCTATGGTAAAGACAATGAAGATCCACAAAAAATTATAAGGGAATATCAATATAAGGTTAATGGAATGAAACCAAAAGAAGGTACTTTAGAACAAGTTAAACATAATACTTTTCCTTTTGCATTAAAAGATCAACCTCAAGATTGGTTGTTGTATTTTTCACAAAATTCAATAACAACATGACTCAAATGTTAGAAGCTTTTCTAGATGAATATATGCCTGCAAGGAAAATTAGTTCCTATATGAAGCAAATAACAGTTGCAAAGATGAAAGATGATGAAAATCTTAATGAATTCTAGGACAGATTCCAAATGTTAATTTTTTTTTGTATACAACATAGATACACTCAAAGAGCATTATTAGAATACTTTTATGAAGGACTTAATCATGTTGAACAAAGATCTTTAGATACGATTTGTGGTGGATATCTATTAGAGACTACACCTACTTTAGCGAAAGAAGCAATTAATAAAATGACTAAACAATCTATGCAATATGGTGAAAAGATTCAATCCTCGAGAAAGAAACTTTATGAAATTGATAAGAAGAGAAACAACACATATGATGACAAGATTGATGAATTATCTAATATGTTTAAAATGTTAATTAAGGACAGATCTAATCAAGTTAAAGCTTGTTGATTCTGTAATGAAGTTACACATCCGACGGATGCGTGTCATATTTTACATGATGAAGATATAATACTAAAGTGGTTAATGCAATGATGAACTAATTTATTGGTCCCCCAAAAAACCAGTATAATAACAATAGTTATTATCCTGAAAGACAACACCTAAATCTTATTTATGGTCCTCAAAACTAGAATTATAATACTTATAGACCAAGAACTCAGATGCAACCTATACCTAATCAGCAACCTCAACAAAATAATCAATCTATGAATGTAAAATTAGAGCAAATCTTGCATAATTCTATGAATCAAAGTCATCAAAACTTTACGCAAGTTTCTCAAAATCAGGTTAAGACTGATACTACTATTAATGAGTTGAAAAATCAGTTCAGTAATATGAATATATAAATAAATAGGTTAAGTAATCAACAGAGTAATCAAGCTAAAACACTTACTCAACGAACTACTGCTGCTCCTACTAATCAAGTACAAGTTAATGTTATATTTAATGATGAGAAAGACACACCTAAGACTGGAAAGATGCCTAAACAAAGTACTAAAAAGAAAGCAAACAAAACTATTGAAGAAGAAGAAGAAGAGATGATGACCAATGTTATTGCTCCTAAAGGATGAATAGCAGAACAATTGAAACATACGCTTTTTCCTGAAAGGCTAAATACCTATGTTATTTTGCCAGAGTTGAAAAATATGAAAAATCTTTACAAATGTCTGAAATAATTAATGATGAAGATGAGAAAAATGATAAGATTCTTGATAATTTAATGAAAATATGTGTTCATATTCTACCGTTCCACAACGATTAGCTTATACTAGGGAGGAAGAAAACATTGAAGACAAACTTGAAGCATTTAGGAAAATAGAAATTAATAAACCAATGATGGAATAAATTATGCAATTTTCTAACTATGATGAAGTTTTAAAAGAATTCTCTGAATCTAAAGATAAACTTTTAGAAGAACCTAAAGAAAATTTAGGACAAAAAGTGTCTGCTTTAATTAAAAAGAAAATACCTGAGAAATGTTCCAATCTAAGAATACTTGAAATACTTATCACATTAGGAACTTCTTACATAGATGTTGCTATGTGTGATCTTGGAGCATCAATCAATGTCATGTCACTTAAACTATATGAATCGTTGAAAATAGGTTTGTTGACAAATAGACCTATTAATCTTACCTTAGTTTACAACATAATTATTAATCCTTATGATTTATTAGAAGATGTCTTAGTAAAAGTCAATGACTTAATATTTCCAGCTGACTTCTATGTCATGGAAATGGGAGACTCAGTATCATCGAAATCTCCATATGTACTTTTAGGAAGACCATTTCTTAAAATGGCTAAAACAAAGTTAAATATCTTTGAAAGTATAATGTCTATCGAATTTAAAAATAAAGCTATCACTTTTCATTTTAATGATGAAGATATATATGATAATTATTCAAATGAATCTAGTACTGAAGACACTGCTAACGATGAATCCTTAAAATTAAACCAAAATGATTAAAAAGTTGAAGTATACGTTCTTAATGCGGTTACAACAAATAAACTAAATAGGAAAGAAGTAAATCTAAGTCCAGTTAAAATAAGAGACCCTAGTGAAGTTATGTTACATATCGAGGTAAATGGGTTATGGTACCTAGGAGCAAAATGTGATATTGATTCAGCGGTAAATATAATGCCTTGGCATTTGTTACATGAAGCCAAGTTAGAACTTACAACTCATAGGATTCCACCTATGGTTGGTTATGATTTTGAGCCATTGGGATTGGTTCTGAACGTTCCGATTAAAATAAAAAAGAGTGCGGCTACGTGCAACACGAATCTCGAGGCAAACCTAATCATTCTTCTCTTTTGCCACTGCCTTATATGTTTGACCAAAATTTTCTCGAGTCTCGCAAAATGCGAATCTCGAGGCAAATCCAATGCATATTATTTTATGTTACAAACTCTAGGCCATTGCATATTTCATTTAATGTGACCACATTCCTACAACCACTTATTAAGCCAACATTAAATCACATTCAATTGAAATTACTTAATCACGAGCTGCTACCTCGGGCCCACGTCGGCACGCGACTCGAGGCGCGTCCCCGCTCGTCTCGGTATTTGCATACCCGTAAATGACTTAGTAGTCTACACATATACAATACACTAGGCATACAACACACAAATATAATATTTACCTCGGCCATCGTGCCTCGGTCGTGACACGTATCTCGCTGCGGGTCCCACATCACGGGTCATTTGGTCCTGCTTAAAGAATTAAACGTGTATTAATTATTTGGGCCGTGACACAAGCGTCTCACTAGACAACAAGGTCAGCTATGGTTGAAACATATTAATACATTTAGTAAATGGTTCAAAGAAAAGGTTCACAGATGTTCCACAATAGTTTACTTTCCATTTTTTTTATCACGAGAACCACCAATCACATTCATATTCCATGTTCTCAACAAGTTATCTAATTCTCTTTACAGGTTAAGTCTGAGAATATTGAATCGTCAAGTTTGTTACCATGGTTTGCTCGTAAACCCAGAAAATAAGTATTATCTTGTTCCGGTTACATTTTCAATGGATTGAGGTTTCACACGAGAGATATGAATAGAGTCACACAGAATAGCGACATCTCTATTGATTTGTCAAGTCTATGTAGGTCAAAGTGGAGATACCTTTCATAAATAGTGAGTCTTGTTCCTTATTATGGGGTCATAAAGAACATTTTATTGGACTATCGAGTTCTTCAAGTTTCGGTGTTCTTGTGTGACTGGGTAAACGAAGGCAAAGGCATGAGATCCGAAGATGGATTCACCCTAGTTAATCTTCATCAACAACAAAATCATAACGATCCTTTCATATTGGCCACATAAGCTAAACAAGTACTTTATGCTAGGGAGAGCGATATCTCTAATTGGTATGTCGTATTAAGGACGCCGCCTAGAGGATTTTATGACTTGACGATGTATGATGGAAGTGGGCAACAATCATTTTCTCCTTTTGACGTATCATCTGAATCTTGATACGTGTAATGAAAATGAAAGTTATGCTAGAGAAGATTGTGAGGGTCAATTTGTGTGAAAACTTACAATTAATGGAAATGATTTTTGCTTAAACATTTTTTTTTTTATTTACTTGATCATTAAGTCAGAATGCCTTTTATGAAAACAATGCAAATATGATTATTTGAGTGTGAGGGGATTCTTTGTAAATTCTCATATGCAAGAGTTTGTGCTATTTAATTTTAAAAGGTTTTGATTTTTTTTTGTTTGATGTCAAAATTCTCAATTTTGTCATCTCTGATGAAGTACGATTTTTTGAAGTATCACAGCTCTGGTCATCTCTTGGTGAAACTGCCAGCTTTGACAGTTAACTATCACAAAGAAGGCAATTATGAGCAAAATAAAACAAGCAGTGACCTTGAAGTCTTACTAGATTCATAAGCTGTAGTTTATTCTTTATTGATTTGACCTACTAATTGTATTTTTTCTTCGTGAATGTTTGGGCAGGTTTGTGACATACTCAAAAGATGCATCCATGTGATAGGAAAGGAAAAAGTGTTGTTGAGGCTCGTGAGGGAGAATTAAAAGCTAAAAATTTCAATGTATTATTTTTGTGTAAATAAGTATCTTTTTAGTATTCACTAACGAATTCATCAATTGTTATTAGAGTTTTAGAAAAGCACATAAAAGGAATGAGAGAGATAGACGAGCTTGCGAAGCAGTACTAACTCAAAATCCAAATGTCGGTGTAAGGATTGGAGCTTCACCTAGACCTACTCATTCGATTTCAGCTTTATCAACAGGTTCGCCTCGAACTCCATCTGCACCTCCATCTCAAGGCTCATCTCGAGCTCCATCTTCAGCCCCATCTTGAGCTGCATTTACTGCTCCAGCTTCAACTTCACTAGGTGGTTGTCAATCAAGAAAGAGCGCCAATCAACAAGAAGGTGAACCACAAAAAGCCAAGAGAGGTCCAACAAGGCTTCATACACTTGCTTCAAAAACTCGCGAAGTCGTTCAATTCAATGAGAGGCGTCAGCTTGTTGGAAAGAATTTTGACAAGGTTGCTTCTTTTTTGGGCGCTTTGGGGTGTGATATGGTATTAATCACTTTGTCAGACTGGCGCCTTTTATCAAGAGGAGAGAAGGAATGATTGTGGAAGTTGGTGAATGTTAGATTTTTAATATTATTGTTAACTTAGTTATTTAGTTCCTTAATCTAATCATATTCACTTCATCACAGCAAAGATTTGTTGGTGTAGAAGAAGATCTAAAAAAGAGAATTTTACAACAAATTGGAAATATCTGGAGATCTTGGAAATTATGGTTGACAAGTTCTGTAATGAAAGCACTTAAAAAAGGATGGTCAGATGATGAAATCAATAGTAAACTCAAACCTAAAGAAGTCGAGTTATTTGATTGGTTAGAATTTCAAAAAAAAAGAGTCATCGACATTCGGGGAGATAAGCAATAAATTCAAGAAGCTTAGATCGAAGCATGTTTTTCATCACACTATGAGTCAAAAGGGGAAATGCTCGCCTCGAGGAAGAATTGGCAAGTTTAATTTGTTTGTCTCATATATATATATATATCATTACTTTTTTTATTTCGTGACAATTTTTTTGTTCTTTTAGAGAGCCAAAAGAGACAAAATGGGTAGGAGAAAAGAGTAGAGAAATAGGAAGCACAGGGTTTAAATTATGGTACACTGGTATAGATAGAAAATGCAATGGAGTAGGAATTGTGGTGGATAATGATTATAAAGATAAGGTCGTAGAGGTTAAAAGAATGGGGGATAGATTGATTCTAGTTAAATTAATTATCGGAGACGAAAAAATTAACATACTTAGCGTCTATGCACCACAAGTAGGATTAAGCGAGAGCATCAAACGCAAGTTTTGGGACAATATGGATGGATTTATGCAAAGTATACCATTAGTTGAAAAGGTTTTTATTGGAGAAGATTTAAATTGGCATGTCGGGGCAAGTAACGATGGGTTTGAGAGAGTTCATGGAGGTTTTGGTTACGGTAATAGAAATGAAGAAGGAGAATCAATCTTAGAATTTGCTTCAGCATACGATCTTGTCTTTGCAAATACTAGTTTTAGGAAGAGGGAGTTGCATATAATTACTTTTAGTAGTGGTCATAACAAGAGTCAAATAGATTTTCTTTTAACAAAAAAAAATAGATAGAAAAATATGTAGAGACTGCAAAGTAATACCAGGTGAAGCACTTACTACCCAACATAAGTTAGTAGTACTTGATATTAAGCTAACATGACGACATGATAAGAATAAACGAGTTAGCGACCCTAGAATAAAGTGGTGGAACCTAAAACATAGTAAACAAGTAGAGTTTAGAGAAAAACTACTAAAGAAAAATGTTTGGAATCTTGACTTAGATGCTAATACAATGTGGCTAGAAATGAGTAGTTGCATAAGGAGAGTGAGATCAAACGTATTAGGTATATCTAAAGGCTTGGGACCACTAAAGAAGGAAACATGGTGGTCGAACGAGGATATCCAACGAGCAATTAAGACTAAAAGAGAGATGTATAGGAAAATACCTAAGTGTCAAAATGAAAATGTGTACAATCAATTTAAAGAAGCTAGAAAACAAGCAAAAAAGGTAGTTAGTCAAGCTAAAACAAATTTCATGGAAGATCTATATATAAGGTTAAGTAATAGAGATGGCGAAAAATATATATATAGGCTAGCCAAATTAAGAGATAAAAAGAAACAAGACCTAATTCATGTAAGATGTATTAAGGATGAAAATCAGAATGTTTTAACGCGCGAGGAGGATATTAAGGAGAAATGGAGAAGTTACTTCGATAGTTTATTTAATGATGGCCAAGTTGATACTATCATAGATGAAAACCCACACCAAGAAAGAAATATAAACTATACACACAATATTAGAATTGTAGAAGTTAAAGAGGCATTGAAAAGAATAAAAATAAGGAAAACATGTGGCCCAGATGAAATACCCATAGAGGTTTGGAAATGCTTAGGAGAAATTGGATTGACATGGTTAACAAAACTTTTCAATAAAATTTTAAAATCAAAACGAATGCCAATGGATTGGAGAAGAAGCACGCTTGTGAACAATCTTCAAAAACAAAGGAGACATTCAAAGTTGCTCAAACTACAGGGGAATAAACTTATGAGTCACACTATGAAACTTTGGGAGAGGATAATTGAAAATAGGCTAAGGAGAGAAACAACAATATCAGAGAACCAATTTGGTTTCATGCTTGGGAGGTCAACTATGGAGGCGATTTTCCTTGTAAGACGATTGTTAGAAAAATATAGAGAAAAGAAAAAAGATCTTCATATGGTATTCTTAGATTTAGAAAAAGCATATGATAGGGTCCCTAGAGATGTTCTTTGGTGGGTTCTAGAAAGAAAAAAAGTTCATGCTAGATACATAGACACTATTAAGGATATGTATGATGGAGTAGTAACGAGTATAAAGACATTTGGAGGAGCTACAAAAGAATTTTCCATTACGATAGGACTACATCAAGGATCGGCTTTAAGCCCATATCTATTTACTTTAGTTATGGATGAACTAACTAGACATATTCAAGAGGATATGCTATGGTGTATGCTATTTGCAGATGATATTGTCTTAATGGATGAAACTAAAGGTGAAGTGAATAGGAAATTAGAACTCCGGAGGAATACATTAGAATCTAAAGGCTTTAAGTTGAATAGGACGAAAACCGAATACATGCACTGTGAGTTTGGAAACACTAGACATCGAGATGACGGTATGGTAAAATTAGGGGAATTAGAAGTTCCTAAGGTAAACCACTTTAGATACTTATGATCAATCATATAAAATGATGGTAACATTGAGAATGATGTCACACATATAATTCAAGCTGGATGGAAGAAATTGCGGAGTGCAACAGGGGTGATTTGTGATCGAAATGTTCCTACTAAGTTAAAAGGAAAATTTTATAGGACCGCAATTAGGCCAGCTATGCTATATGGAAGTGAATGTTGGGCGGTAAAGCAACAACAATTACATAAAGTGAACGTAGCAGAAATGAGGATGCTTAGGTGGATGTGTGGTAAAACTCGTAAAGATAGAATAAGAAATATAAAAATTCAAAGACAAGTAGGAGTAGCACCAATTGATACAAAGATTAGGGAAGGGCGGTTGCGGTGGTTTGGTCACCTGCAAAGACGGCCTACAAATGCCCCAACTAGAAAACTTGACTTAATAGAAACTGTAGAAATTCGACGAGGTAGGGGAAGACCAAAGTTAACATGAGATGCATTAATTATGAGGGATTTGAATGGTTTGAAAAGCTCACCATCAATTGCACTTAATTGAGCACAATGGAAAATTTTGATCCATGTAGCCGACCCCAGTTAATTTGGGACTGAGGCTATGTTGTTGTTGTTGTTTTAGAGAGCCAAAACTAGAAGGACCGATATAAGTTGAGCTGATTTGTGGATTGAAGGCTATAAAAACAAAAAGGGGCGACCAAATAATGCTCAAATCGCCGTAGTGGTGGTATGATTAAGTGATCTATAAACTTGCTCGTTTTATTTTGTTTAAGTGATCTTTTATTTGTTGTTAATATTTTGTTAATGTTAAAGGACAAAAATAATGAATCTCAAAATGAGATCATCAGCGACAGCTTCTCAATCAATCGACAATGACTCGATCGCACAAGTGTTTGGTCCTGAACATCAAGGTCGTCTGAGAGGGCTTAGGTTTTGAGTGACTCATTCTAATGTTGGTGCAATAACTCAAAGCAAAATTTTGGTTCGGAAGCTTCAAGGGGATTTTCAAAGATTTGAAGAAAAACATGAACAATTAGCAGAGCTCGTTCATAGCCAATAAATGCCTCCATCTTCGCGGCAGGTAAAAGTGATATTAGTCATCTAAGTTAATAGCCAATTCGAGTTGAGAATTTTATTTTGTTTTTCTTGTAGCAACAAAACGACCCTCCAAATTTATGTGGCAAGAAATGCAAGATTTTTGATTGGTTGTCTCCAAACAAGTTAGTCGGCGAAGGAGAGTTTGAAACTGATGATCCCATGCATCTTGTGAATGGCATACCTGTTGGAGGAAGTGCATACTTAGTGTATGTGGAGAGGGTGTTTGAACCAAATGCTCTTGGGGAAATAACTCCATGGCCAAAAGAAGCTGTCACAATTATTTTCACTTAAAATAGGTACAATTTCGCCACTAATTTTTATGTATATTGATTTTACACAATCTAATAATATCTTGTTTTAGCTGCATTTGCACCTGCGCCGTGTCTCTCTCTCTCTCTTTTCAGTTTTATAAGAAACCCTAATTTGGTACAAAAGTATGTTGTTGATGCGGAAAGTGCAAGTGCATGCGCGGACAAGCACCATCTTGGTTTTCATTGATCCATTGATTTCTCGTTGTTTCATCAAACTACATTGCTCATGATAGGCTCACTTGCCCTTCCATTCCTGGAAAGACTTGATAGGGGGAACGCATATGGACATTGTTGTCCCCCCCAGGGATTAGTTAGGGGGGCCCACTGAGCAGGTGTGAGCTGTAGTGAGGTGGGACCAACTAGATACTCTGGGTATCAAAAAAAAAGATAGGCTCACTTTGTTACAATCTGCATTCGCTGCTGAGCTCAAGGTTTGAAGTATCTCTATACTTTCTGTTATGCTATTAATTGCCATCATAGATGCAAGTATCGATTGGATAATATACAAGGTGAGGACGGATCTGTTGTTGTGGAGTCCAGCTTTTTCTGATCTGGATCGATGAATCAGTCTAGTTTTTTTTTTTTTTTTTATAAAAACTATGGAATCGTGGTTGCTTTGTGGTCTGTGATGCATGTTGTTGTTGTTGTTGTTGTTTGTTGATCGATCTATCTAGCTAGCTTAGTATGTTGTTTTTTTATTCTAGTTTTGGTTTTTTTGCTTGTTAACCTAGAAAACTCTTGATTTGGTTTGCTAAGTTCTTGATTATATGTTTTGTAAATATACTAAACATTAGATGTATATATGTAGATTAATTAGAGATTTACCAGAGGAAGCGAGTATATATATTCTTAGAACACCCTTGATCCTATTGCCCAAACATTCGACACTCTATTTGATACTATTTGGAGAGAGATACTAGTTGATACTCTATGTCATGTAGGTATGGACAACACAATGAAGGCTGACATTGATAAAGTTTTAGCTGATGCATTGAGATACTACTAATTCGACAGGTATTTTTATGCTTTTTTTCATTTTTGCACCAACTTATGCCAAATGCTGTGAACTTAAACAATGCAGCTTCATTTTCGTTTGACTTGTTTCTTTGTGCATAGTAATGGTTTGGTTGAGCAGCTCACCGGTGGTGATTCAACTGCTAAATCTTTGATTAAGGAAGACGAGGAGGGTTTTCGTGAATCTGAGGTACTTTATAAATATAATTTCACTTTTCTCAGACTTTGTAAATTGGGGGGAGCATGTATTTCTATTTAATTGATTTTTATCAATGACCTAGAATGTTGATTTAATGGCAGACTGAAGTATTGAAGCAGTTGTCATGGTATATACTCTGCGATATATGGACCTCTCAGTTCTACTTCCGCGGATGAATATGGACCTCTCGGTTGCCGATGGTCACCTCTGCAATATGGGAATGATGATAGAAGAAATGGAAAGCAAGCTGAGGAACTCATTGAATCAGGTAGGCTTTTGCTCCCCTCAAGTAAACAATCCTCCTAATTGATTGAAATGATTTCTCAGACTAGAAATATGATAAGAAAGTTCCCTTGAACTTACAGGTCTACTTTGGAAAGACAAGGGAGATGGTATGAACTCTGCGACCGCTGGCTGAACTGGTATAACTAAAACTGCCTGACGGGGACAGCTGATTCTACTTTTGAACGCCATTGGAGCTCACTCGCTTTTTTGGCCTTTGTTTGCTATGAACATAGTAAGTAGTATCTTTTTTTTCGAGAACAACAATCTTGTTAAGCTTTGCCTTGTAGACGCAATGTGCTGTATACGATGTAAGCAGACTTCGTCGAAATATATTCTTATTAAGTATCGTCCTTTTCATGTTTTTCTACTCATTGTTTGGCGTGTTTAAATAATACTAGCTTCAAGTGTGGGAATGTAGCAAGGATTCATTTTCTAAATTTATTCTTATTGAGTATGGATTTTAGGTTTGTGAGTTGTGACTTGGGTAATGGTAATTATGGTTGGATTATGATTTCTCTGCAGTTTTTTGATTACAACATTGCTATCAATTGGTCTCAAGGAGCTGCAAAAGTTTCAATATTAGTGATTGGACAACAAGCTATCATGGATGCTTACCTTTGTCTTTTACATCTAACCGCAGGGATATTAGTTGGTGAGTTTATTTTTTCCCTAACTTGAAAGCGCTTCCTAGTCATAGGTGATATTTAATCATTTTGATGTCTTCAATCTTTAAATAATTGTCTGTCGAAAGGGAGACTTAATGAGGCAAAGGAAAATCGAGATGGTTAAACATGTTAGCTTCATAAATATTACTTTTTATTCTTTGTAATACTATTCTATCTGAATCATTTTGGTGATATTTAATCATTTTGATGTCCTCATATTACTTCTTTCATTTTTATTTTTTTTAATCTATCTGAGTTTTGAGACAGTCATGTTGCAGTTAATATTTATAGTACTGTTCTATTCACAAATATTACTTATTATTCTAGATAGTTAAAAATGTTAGCTAGCTCAAAAGATGCATGTCAGTTTAACTTGGCATTGTGTATCTTGCAGGGTCAAACAATTCAAATGATGTATGAACTTGTTGCAAAGGAGCTCAAATCAATACAAATAGAGCCTTGCCGTCCACAAGATTACTTAGTGTTTTGGTCAGTTTAACTTGACATTGTGTATGAACTTGTTTTTGGTCATTTTAACTTGGCCTCGTGTATATCTTGCAGGTCATTTAATTTCACTCTTCATTTTTTTATGCTTGTATGTTCATCAGCATTGGAAATGTTTGATTGTACTTGTTAATGGTGGGGCTTATATGTAATTGATCAAGACTTTCAATGTTATAAATGAAACATATTGGATGTCATTGCAGATTAATAATCGTTTATTATTTTTTTAATAAAAGTTATATGTTGCAAGAAATAACGGTCTAATTTTTTTTTAAATCTTGAAAGCCCTTTAATAACGGTAATAGTTATTAAAAGCTATTAAAGGCTTTCCTATCATTTATAGAATAGGTAATGAACTATATAATTATTGTGCAAAATCGATAGAAATGGCCTTAAGTTTTTGTAATATCGCATAAGATGACGGACATCATGACGGTTAAAAACCATTATGAAAGGCTTTAATAATGGTGAAAAATCATTATTAAAGTTGTTTTCTGTTCTAGTGTTTTTCAAAAATTATTTTGAATTTTTTGCTATGTATGAACTCAAAAAGACAACAAAATCTCATAACTCAAAGAACAACTCAAATCTAATATATTATAAGGTTTAATTACAAAATAAATAGGAGAGATAGAAGGTGGTGGATGAATTGTGTGGATTGGGTGGATAATGGATGAGATAGAGAGGGTGAATGAAAAATAAGGGGAGAGGGCTGTGTTTTTTGTTGTTGCTACCCTAGAAGTTCAGTTGGTCCCTTCCAAGTATAGTCTTGTCCAAGGGTGAAGCAAACCTTATTTGATGTAAATTGTCTTTTTTGTCCCTGCTACAATGCGTTTTGATGAGGACTGCGTCGATTAAGGAACATTTGTGGTTGCTGATCGTTGCTGGGAGGTTGCTGCTTTTTTTGAGCATGATCGTGAGGTAGCTTGACTGGAGTCGCTCACACGACAATGCTTGACGTATGGGAGGAGGCACGCACGAGTTCATGAACCTAAGATAAGGAGCTGATGAGTCTGTGATGAGCTACAAAGATAGATACGGCTATCTGAGGCAGTTTGCTTGTGATTTAGTGAGAGAAGACTCTGAGGATGTATACCATTTCAGAGATGGTCTAAGGCCAGATATAAGGTTTTATGTGATTAGTTCAGGTGCCATGACTTTGGGTGAGATTTATAAGCATGCACTCTTTCACGAGATCTATTATTTGAGTGAAGTTGCCAATAAGACACTGTTAGGACCAGCATTGACACCTGATCAGGTTGTAGAGTTTAAGAAGAGGAGACAGAAGGGCAAGGGACAAAGGAGACGAGAGAGGTTCTAAGGGATCAGGGACAGTCACATCAATTGTGCACTATGTATCATCCTTTACTCCTTTGCAGAGTGTAGTTGGTAGACCTCCCTTGCCACCACTAGTCAGACCTGCGTTGCCAGCTCTTACTACTTTACCAGTTCTTCTAGCACCACCAGTGTGCCATGTCAGCAGCAGCAAGGTGGTAGAGGCCGTAGCATAGGTAGAGGTAGAAGTCGATATGGTTCCTGACATTGAAAGAGACACGCGCAGGCCTAGGATCAGGCGCGTAGTCAGCGTAGCGTGATCACTTGCTTCAAGTGTGGCTAGATTGGGCATATGATTAGAGATTGTCGACATCCGACAATAGTAAGTCAATCGCAGAGTTGAGAGGTAGTGCACATGGTAGAACATCCTAATGCTGATACCACACAAGGACTCATTGAGGATACAATTTCTATTTGTGGTAGAGATTTATATGTTTTGTTTGATTTGAGTTTTATAGTATCTTTCATTTCTTGTTGCATGATATGCATCTTAGGGTTGACACTGGTTAGAGTTAGCGTACATTTGATTTTGAGTACTGCAGCTAGGGATAGGGTTTACCCTAATTGTCTTGTTGAGGGATGTCCAATAAAGATAGGCGGGGTAGAGTTACCTGCAGACTTCAGAGTTCTCGAGTTCTTAGATTTCGACGCATTATTAGGGATGGATTGGCTAGCAGCGTATCATGTTCATATCGACTATTTTAGTAAGACAATGATATTTGAGATTCCAGGGCATCCGATGTTCACATATAGTGGTAGTACGCGAGAGCCATGGGCACAAGAGATCAACTTGCGACTAGTGGAGATATGAAGACTCTAATATCGGCACAAGAGGTCGACTTGCAACTAGTGGAGAGATGATGACTCTAGTATCGTTATACATAGTAGCAAAGAGTCAGAGACCCAGAATTTAGGAGATTCCGATTGTGTGCGAGTTTTCAAACGTGTTTCCAAAGGACTTGCTTGGATTACCACCATCAATGGAGATATATTTCATTATCAAGTTGGTACTAGGCACCAGTCCTACTTCTATACCACCCTACCGCATGGGTCCGAGAGAGTTAGAGGAGTTGAGGAGTCAACTCCAGGATTTAGGATAGAAGGGACTCATTACACCATGTGGAGCACCCATCCTGTTTGTGAAGAAGAAGGATGGTACTTTGAGGTTGTGTATTGACTACAGATAGTTGAACAAGGTCACAATCAAGAACAAATATCCCATACCACGGATTGATGATTAATTTGATCAGTTGAGAATGACACAGTTCTTCTCCAAGATAGAACTGAGATCAAAGTATCATCAGCTTAGGATCAGGGATGAGGACAGGTCTAAGACAACGTTCAACACGAGATACAGACACTATCAATTTTTAGTCACGACGTTAGGTTTGACCATTGCCCCTGCCATATTTATGGATTTGATGCATCGGGTGATAAGATAGTTTCTTGACCACTTCATGATAGTCTTCATCGATGATATATATATATACTCGATGACTCGAGAGGATCACGAGTAGCACCTCAGGGAGACATTGCAGACTTTGAAGGAGCACCGACTATACGCCAAGTTTAGCAAGTGTGAATTTTAGCTGTTAGAGGTCAAGTTTTTCAGGCATGTTGTTGGAGCAGCTGGTATTGCTGTAGATCTAGCTAAGACTTAGGCTATTATGGATTGGCCAACACCGACAACAGTTACTGAGATCAAGAGTTTTCTAGGGTTGGCAGGATATTACCACAGATTAGTGAAGGATTTCTCGAAGATCGCTTGAACAATTACTATATTAACCTAGAAGGACGTCAGATTTGATTAGTTCGAGGAGTGCGATGAGGCATTTGCTTAGCTGAAGAGGTTGTTGACCACCGCACCAATGATGATATTGCTAGAGGCTGGACATGGATTTTTAGTATATACTGATGTTTTTCATATATGTCTAGGTTGTGTGTTGATGCATGACATAGGCATAGTGGCTTATGCATCCAGACAGCTGAAGATACATTAGAAGAATTATCCCACTCATGACTTGGAGTTGGTAGCAGTGGTATTTACTCTGAAGATATAGAGAAATCATCTGTATGGAGAGAGGTTCACACTTTACACTGATCATAAGGGTGAAATATCTTTTCACACAAAAGAGCTGAATATGAGACAGCGCAAATGGTTGGAGTTTCTGAAGGACTACGACTTTCCTCTAGAATATCATCTTGGAAAAGCTAACATAGTTACTAATGTGCTGAGTAAGATACCTATTGGAGGTGCCAAGGTTATCAGATGCCATATGATGCATGAGTATGGATTACTCGAGGGAGCGACGATGATGAGTCAGTCAGATATTTTTATAGACACTCGGGTGATGATATGTGCACCGATGAGGCTTCAGACAATGTCTAGATAGATAGTCTCAAAGGGTCAAAGAGCCGACATTCTGAACCCAAGGTTCAGTGAGTTAGCCTATAGTACTGATTGTACTAACTGGATAGAAAGGATGAATCAGTGTCTGAGATTCAGAAGCAGATTGTGGATACTGTCAATGGCAGAGTTGAGAGCTGAGATTCTTCAGGATTCACACCATACCCGATTCATTGTTCATCCAGGCAGGACCAAGATGTACCATGATATAAGGAGACATTTTTGGAGGCTTAGGATGAAGGCAAGCATATCAGAATTCATCCGGAACTGTGGGATTTGCCAGCAGGTGAAAGTTGAGCATTGTAGACCTAGAGGATTATTGCAGCCGCTTCCCATTCCACGATGAAAGTGGGAAGACATAGCTATGGAATTTGTCAGGGATTGTCGATGACTGCTTGTTGACACAATTCTATCTATGGAATAATGGAAAGATTGACGAAATTTGCCCATTTCTTACTAGTTGCAGCTTACTACACATTTGACCTGTTGAGCATATTGTTCGAGAGGGAGATATCAGACTGCATAGGATACCATTGACTATCACGTCAGATATAGATGCTATGTTTATGTCCAGGATGTGGCAGAGTATACATGAGTAGTATGGTACGCGCCTACAGTTCAACACAACCTTTCACCCTCAGACTGATGGGCATACTGAGAGGTTGATTCAAGTTCTCGAGGATATGCTTGGGGCTTATGTACTTAAGTTTGGTGGATCTTGGGAGGAGTACTTACAGTTATTTGAGTTTGCATACAACAATAATTAACAAGCTAGCATTGAGACGGCGCCATTTGAGGCTTTATATGGCAGACCATGTCGCTCGCCATCTTGTTGGGCTGAACCAGAGGACCGAGAGTTGATAGGGCCTGAAATTGTTGTTGATCATACAAAGAAGTTATGACAGATTCAACATAAGCTTAAAGGGGCCCAAGAGAGGCATAAGAGGTATGCAAACACATATCGTAGCAATCACATGTCTACCGATGGAGCCTTTGTGTATTTGAAGGTTTCTCATCAGAAGGGTCTTCACAGATTTCATTTGAAAGGCAAGTTAGTACTGAGATTCATCAAGCCTTTCAAGATCAAGAGACATGTTAGGAAGGTTGCAAATGGACTTTAGTTACTTCCAAAGATGTCAGGGATTCATCCAGTCTTCCATATTTCTATGCCTCGACTAGCTAAGTCGAAAGCAGGCATACGACTAACGGCTGACTTGAGCCAGATTGACCTGAGTTAGGATGTGTCTTATGAGGAACAGCCAGTACAGATCCAAGATCAAGAGGTACAACAGTTGAGAGATAAGTCTATTCCGAAGGTATTAGTTAAGTGGTTGTTCCATGGTGACTCGAAACTCACTTAGGAGCAGGAAGACTATATGCGAGATGGGTTTCCGTACCTTTTCGAGTCGGGTATAACCTTAACTTAAATTTATTTTTGAGGAAGAAATTTCCATTAGTTGGGAAGATTTGTCGTGACCCAAATTTATAGTTCTAGTTTGATTCCTTCATTAGGATCATTAACACCTAACGTGGGGCCTGCATCGAGATACGGGCACAGATCGAGGCAGGTGGTCGAGGTATATGTCAGATTTATTGGGATGTATGTATAATGTATTGTATATGTGTAGACTACTAAGTCACTCCTACATGTATATAGATGTCGAGACGTGAGCGGGGATGCGCATCGAGATGCGTGTTTGTGTGGAACCAGAGTAGAGTGATGTGGTGAGCTATAGCTTAGTTAGTTGGATTTGATATGGCTATAATTGATTTTATATTAAATGTAACCTAAGTTAGCAAATTAAAAATTAGTCATTAATATTCCTCGAGATACGTGTTGACACATCAATAAACCATTTGAGTTGGGATTTGTGTTAGCAAGAGTGAGTTAGTGGAAAATTAGTAGAGTTAAAATCAAGATATAAGCCATTAGATTAGTCTCAAGATACGTATGTACATTAAAATCAATGGTTATTAAACTTAGAGAAGAAGTAAAGTGTCAGAGAGGAAGATTGGAGAAGAAGATTAGCAAGTTAGTGAAGGAATTCTAGTGGAATTGAAGAAGTTAATCTAGTCGGTAGTGTATAACAACTAGGTAATTCTACTTACACCGCTAATTAAGTATACTTTGATGAATTTTGTTATAATAATGAAGTGTTAGTTGTTTTTATGATTATGATGAATTGGCCTTAATGATAGGGATTTTGTCTCAAATGAGTTGAGAAATCTTTTTCATTGACTTTTGACTTAATGGAAGCATCAAATGAGTCCTTCAACCTTGAATTTCAAATTTGAAGTTTATTGGTAAAAAATAATGATTTTAGTCATGAATTTGATTTTAACCAAATTCTGATATGAAGATGTTTTTAATTTATAAACCAATAGCATTCTTGAGTTCCTCGCAAAAAATCAATAAACTTGCTATCAAGAAAATCCAGATTTCGATTTAAATTGACAAAGTTATGGCCTTTTGAAGTTGTAGGTGTTTTGATGAATTGTTTTATGAAAAACTATGATATTTGGGTTAAACACCTAAGTCTATAAATTTAGGGTAAATTGATGATGATGAAGCTTGATTTAGGTGTATTGTAGGTGTATGGATTATTAGAATGCAAGGTTGAACTCTTAGTAAGGAACACAGGCTTGACGTCGTGGCGACGCCATAGGTGTAGAGTGCACGATGTTCCCACAACTTCAAGAGCTGAAAAGTAGTGAAACTTCTAATAAAGGTTTGGGGTTTTCTAATTGGTTTAGTCTAACTTTGATAATTTATATAAGTCATAAAATACCCTAATTAACCTCAGGAAACTAGCATGCGATTAGGTAGGTGTTTAATGGTATTGTAAATTTTTTTTCCTCGTGCATTAGATATGCAATTTTATTGTTGGATTCCTAAACCATATCATTCCTTGGGTCATGAAAGTAGTTTTTGTATCTAGGACCATGATATGATAGAGATGTGCATGGAACACGGGGTCACTAGACTTCTAAAGGTGTTCGGATCTCACCACTAACTTGTACAACACACGCGATATGGGACCCAGGGTTGTTGACAAGTATACATTATATATGAGGGGCACTTGTGAGTATTATAGATGAGGTGGGTAGTTGTGGGAATGTGAAGGCATTCCTAATATTGTTTACGCTCTAAATGGTGGAATAAGGTTGATGTGACGTAACTCATGGCCGATCGACCCTAGATCATTACTATTTATCCGTGTTAGTTTCATATTTTTTAGCTGATATATCTTATAGCATGATTCTTTTTCAGCATAGTTGCTATCTTTATGCTTTTAAATACATGTTGTATACTTGAAAATGTGAATAAATGTCTCTTAGTGTTACTTTATACTTTCCTGTACTTACCGTCCTATTTATGACGGTAGGTGCAGATCCATCGAATAGCAGACCCGACAAGGAGAAAATCGGCGACTACCTCTGAGCCAGTGGAGCACTGCTATGTCTAATTTTGTTGGTTTTTTACTTTTTTATATAACCTATATATGTCTTTATATACTTTTGGAGTTGTATATGTGGGTTAAGAGATAATACCCTGACCAAATACATGTTGATATATCATCATCATCGTTTTGTTCTATATATGCATGTTATCTTTATTTCCAGGTTTTCCACATATTTAGGAGTTATATTAAAAGCTTCTGCTAAATTGTTAAGACTTCCACTAAATAAATCTTAAGTTTTAAAACTTTTAATTAACTCTGATTTAGAATTTAACATGAGGTAAGTAAATGCTTATTTGAAAAATTAAATTGTGGAAAGAAAAATCTTGGAAAGGTTGACTAATACGTTGTTAAGTCTTATATGGCGATATTAGGGTTTAATGATGGGATTAGGTTGGGCGGTTTCCTAGTGTTAAAAGGGGTCGTCACACACATGGTGATGAAAATAAGAATTCCAAAGTAATGAGTCTTGATAAGACTTAAGATATCAAACAATAAGGTTAATAGAACCTGATATGTCTTCACAAGAATCTGATAAGGTTAAGTCAAAACTCTAATTATTAAATTTACAGATAATTCTAGAGACTATGTTATACATTGGTTCAAAAATATAGTGCTACATCATGTGCTTATGGACAAGTTATTTCAAGTTTGGAGTTAATGTAAGATTCTTGTTTTTGATAGTGAAGACATAAGTTAAAATGAAAAGAGATTTACATGACATAATGCTTCATTGGTCAGTAATAATTTTTCAAATGTGAAGTATTAAATAGAGGATAGTCTATTTGGGTAAATATGTTTGAAGAATTAAATATTCTTCTATAGCAATTTTGAGGAAAGCCAAAGATATTTATTGAGTAGAAATAGAAAAAAACATATTTAGAAACCTGTATGAGATACAAGTAAAAGTTATATAGTAAGAGTATAATAAGAAATATGTTGATATCTCTGTTGAGGTATGTTTATCTACTCAAGTAAGAAATATAAATTTTCTCTATTTAAGCAATGAGGAAAATTGGGTGAACAGTAAATAATTGAGACATGAGATGGTGTAGATCTTAGGTAATGTGATAGTAAAAAAAATCAAAGAAATGAAGAAAATTCGAAAGATATGTTGGTAGCAAAAAAATATGAACCAATGAATGGATATGATGTGATGATTGCTAGAGAAGTTGTATCTCTCTATCTAGTCAAATACATAATAGTTTCTTTTGATTCCGACTTTTCTTCTGTGACATTCAAAAAATGAGTTAAATTCTTCAAAAGTCGAAAATATTAAGGGATGATCTTTGTAAATGTATTCTTGAGGGAAAATGTTATTATAAGTACCATAGAAAGATAAAAATTGCCCATAAATTGTAAACATAATTGAATTGGCTGACGAGTCAGATTTAATAGTTTCTTTGTAATCCACAAACTTAAATGATATTGTGAGTAGAAATTTAAAAAATGGGTGAGAGTTGCACGATGTGTCAGGTTTCTTTTTTTGATCGACTGGGAAATTTGAGATCTCTTGCCTTGGATGGCAGATGAGATTCTAAATATTTGGCCATGAGATGGCAAATATAATTTCAGGTTTTTGTAAAGAAACGTTGGAATGATTATGGATCAAATAGACATGCGACTCCACTTTATTATCTAATGTTGTGCTCAAATATTGTTTACATCAATTTATATCTTTAGACTGATGATAGTCTGATAATTGACTGACCGACAGTTCTGACAAAAAAATAATTGGTGATGGAGAAACAAACTTGGACGTGTTTACCAGAGTTTAATAGATAGAAAATGAATTATTAATTAGTTGTGGAACAATTGTTAGTTAATGATGAGTATTGTTTCATAACAAGTAAAATAGAATAGATCTTGCTAGGTATTGATTATTGAATGAGAATCAAATGAATGAAATGAAGCAAGGTTAATGGATGTTTCTCAAGTTGAATACATGATTCGTCATAAATGCAAAACTGCCATGAATGACAGAAATTGTAACACCTATCTTAATTTAAAAGAATACCCAGCTAATTAAGCCCAGGTACACCAGTCGATGTACAACCGTCCATCGCACTTCATAATCACAAATATGTATATTGCATATCGAGTATGAAAAACAAAAATACGGTGGAATTAAAACATTTTCTTTAATAATGTAAACGATATACAAAACTGTATATATACGAAACCAAACTGATATCACACCTCTCTACAAAATTCAACCCCAACCCTGTGTTAATATAAACAGTTATACACACAGTATAATATACACAAAATGGCAAGTCCTCATACATCGGTAGATCGCAAGATGCCTAATCGATCTTCCCTTTGCTTTATCCGAGGCGGATGCAAGATAATTAGTACTTGAAATGGTTTGAGGGGTAAGCGCTTTAACTTGCTCAGTAAGTGACTCACAATTACAATACATATGTCTATCTAAATAATCAAGAGAAATGCATAACAATATGAACCAAAGATATATCTATCATGGCATAAAAAAGATATAACAATACATATTCAAATTCAAATCCCATAGTTCACAGCCCCTGCACAAATAACTTTAACTACATTTCGATATACAAGAGTGTTCTCTCAGTTGTCCAAGAATACACATAACACAAATCCATACACTGGTAAATGTGTGATTTCATTAGTGTATTCAAGAACCTTTAAGTCTCTGCACTCTTAGGACAATGAGTAGTATATATATTGGTCGACGATCGTATGAGGAGACAGGGAAGACATGGCCTAGCTACCATCGGTCGTCACAGAGAGAGGTTCTATCTTGGGTCACCAGTGACGTCGACCCATACCCGGAGACATAAATCTACTCATTTCCTCATTTAGTTTTACTGTGTTATGATTATCAGTGTGCAGTGCTCCCATTCCCAATCCTTAACTACGTGAACTAGATATACTATAATATATAACACAAATGATAAATGTAATTGAGTCTCACTTACCTGTACCGAGCTTTCCTAACTTTAGATTGACTTACACGAATATCAGAATCCTCAAACCTTTTCCCGATGATCAAGAACCTAAAATAGATTGATCACCATCAATTTGAGTCTAATACTCATTGACTAGAACCCTCACCATCAATTTGAGTGTAATACTCATTGACTAGAACCTTTAAACTGGTCCAATTTGAATCTGGAATCCCAAGACCACACAAAACTGCAACCAAAGTATGCTCGAGAGCTATTTACAAAAATAATACTTTATAACAATTTCAAATTGCTATTAACAAGCCACCTAGGGTGAACTTTATAACCTTGAAAACCTCAATATTTGTGATGATGACCAAAAAGGAATTTGTAGTACTCATATAGTACTTTCCATGAACTCCAAGAACACTTAAATCAGATCACAAACGGAGAAATTATGAATTTTACTATACAAACTGTTGAATAGGTAAACTTTATTAATTTAGAACTAACAAAACTTCTCCAAATCAACATTTTTGTAATTATATCATTACAACTCGACACCTAATACCTGGAAATTGCTCACTACCTTATTCAAAATATTTTCACAGCTCGTGGAGTCAATTTGAACAAAAACCAATAATCCAATTTACCCAAAATCCCAATGTAAATCAATATTAGCTATGAACCCTCTTCGAAATAGTTATCAACTTAGTTGCATCAATTAAACTCGCAAAACCCTAACTTACGATGATGAAATTTATCTCTAATTGGTGCAAATCAACTTAATACATCAATTCACAGCAAATTCTACCAATTTCTATTAAAACCCCGCAAAAGAAATTGCGAAATCGCGAGAATTCAAATTGAATTGAGGAAAATGCCCTGAATTGAGTATTTTCCAAATTGCAGGTTGAATACCTCGTTTCCACCGCATAAAATTTGCTCGAACTGACTGTCTCGCGATGCTATACAGTTTTGCAGAAAGAAACCAAGCGAAAATCCAAAATCGGGAGCTCGCGGAGTGAGAGAATGAATTGAGAGTTTTATGGAACGAACATAATGTTCATTCTATTGAAATTAAAACAAACGTTTTGTCCTGATTTGTATATATGTTTATATAGAAACCCTCAGCTGCTTGTAAGCAGCTTAATTTCTTTTTATTTATTAATTTCCCAAATCTCTATTTTGACGTGCTTTAATATCCGACGCTCATTTTGGATCTTGTTTTTCATCAAATTGAGCTAAACTCTAGATAAAATAGTCAATCTTTATAAAATGTCCATAATAATGATTTTGGTCACACAAAAACCCCAAAAATAATAACTTTTTCTGTGACATATCAACTCTCACAGACCAATTCTCTTGCCATATTTAACCAATCTTGCACCAAATAAGGCCCGATCTCAGCCTCGAATACTGCCAACTAACATGAAACTCGAGGCAAAGTCTTGCAAATCTTTATTCTCATTTTATACTGCCACTAAACCCAACTTGCATGTAAATCGAGACATAATCTTCACGTCACACTTAACAATTGATTTACGAGGTCTCGAGCAACTAATTATTTATTTCACTATTATAAGTCTTATATTAATACATATTAATTGCCTATAATTCAATTAATCAATTTTCACTTCAAACAAACACCATAGATCATATTAACGCACTCACACATTATTCAAGACAAGCTGGGTTTAACTTAGAGCCTAACTCGAGTTAATTAAAATTTAGATTAACGCTAATCACTTGCTTAAGGTAACAAGTCATTGCTGTCTCCCCATTTTAAGAAAGTTTCATCTTCGAAATTAAAGGAAACATATACATTACTAGTAGTTCCAAAAAAAAAGGAATTTGCTCTTCCATTTATAACTTTCGTTCCCTAATTACCTCTTCTTTTTCATGGCACAATTATTTTACTATAATCTGAATCTACAAAGCCCTTTCATAGATGAGACTTTCAAAAGCACAATGAATTTGTCTTTTGAATTCTCCAACAATCTATGATTCTTGACTCATCAACATTTTTTTTTCTTAACCAGTTGTAGTTATAAATAACCTAATATGCCATACCCTATGTGTGTAGCTCTTAACTATCTCATTTTTCGTAAAAGCTATATCTCTAATCTTAGTTCTGTACATCAACGTACAACAAGATTGAACATATTCAGCTTTATCAACCAACGCTGTAATCCACTTGATTACCTTTATTATCAGAGAGCTCACACAAAGGAATTTATTTTCTTTCAGTGGCTAACCATTATGAGACATAAGCTCAAAATACTTATTCTTTAGAAGCAGGATTAACAACTCAGTTTCTTTATCAACATGAAGAAAAATATAATGTACTGAGATTGAGAATATTTTTCAAATATATCAATAACTTATTCCACCACTGGAAGCAAGTCTTGGAACTCCGTTCGGGGAATCAAACACTGAAACACCATATCTTCTCACATATCCATATACATATATCTTGCTCGATCTGTCAAAAGAATAACATAACCTCACTAACAAGATTTTGCAGACTTCGGTCAATCTATCAACTTCAACTCATACATAATTGTGCTGACGCCAACATCTAGTTAATTACATTACATAACCCCTAGTTATGTTATCCTTCTCCATTAGATATATATAAGAATTTATTTAACCCTTCAGGTTTTCTTTTATCCAGTCTCAACCTACTGAATAACTATCATATCTCTTTACGAATTTAAAAACATATATCATCACCTCAGACATTCCATAATCTTCTCATATACCTCAATACGATATGGTATTGCCTGTATAACCAATATAAAGAGGTTGATTATGTCATCAATGTAATTATTGCCTAAAATCCCTTCCTGAACTAGAATTTCATTTCAAAATCTAATGCGTCCAGCGCAATTTCTCTAGATTGTCTAATCAGAATACTAATTCTTGATAGCCATATCCTAGCATATTAAGTGGTTCCCATTAGAATTCTTAATCAGTTTATCACTCAGTTAATCAAACACTTGGCTCAGCTCCAATCTGAGCTTCAAAAAACATATATATAATTACTAATTCAAAGAACTTAGTAAATGATGTGCATGTGCAAGACTTTATTCTATCATCATTATAACACATACTCTCAAGAGATAGTACTAAGAATTTTCTATTATAAACACACCTCGTGTTCTTTTCTTTATTCAAAGTATTGATAACATCAATCACTTTATGTGGGTGATTTCTCAGAGTGAATTTGTTATATTCATGAATTTAGGTTACTCACTTCACCTTTAATTTCTTTCACTCTGACAACTATACTCTTCAAACTCTCATAGCTTGAAGATTTCCAAATCACGTTGCATCAACTCTTTGATTTTCATACTTCTCATTTGTCATCTAGTGTTTCCTTTAAGATTCTCTAATCTTAGGGATGGTTAAAAGTCTCTCCAAATCCCTTTCACTTGGGTAAATCATTTTTTCAAACCCTAAGTTGAATGAACTTGTGCTACCTATTCAATTAAATGGATTCATAAATAAGTTGGGATCTACACCCATATTTTATAACCCTAAGCCTCAATTTAGGACTTATCTTTGCTATTCATTCCATTCATCGTTTGAAATACATTTCAAGCATTAATTCTTCAAGTGTTGCCTTAAATTTTTTAGTACGACTACCAAAATAGTTATTTCATAATAGTTCTTCTCAACCTTCCTTGAACTATATAGTAGTATAAACTACAATCTCTTGCTTCGTTGTGTCAATACACTGCTACCTGAAATAAAACTACTAGAATAAATCTCTAACTTTTCAATAATCCAGGTATAATCAAGCAATTATTGTAGTTAAACTACATTTTAATTCCTTCTCAAGGCATCTTTGAGTTATTTATGACTTATATCAATTCCACTTTTAGGTTAATTGATTATAAAACACAATGATACTACAAATCTTTGTATATGTTGCTTGTATTATTCGATTATTTCACGATCACACTATTTTTTTTCTAATTCTGTGTTGAATGTAAGACACTTCACTAATTGTCTCAATCCCAGTCAAATCCGTTGACTCGCTATTCACATTCAATATATGTTTGAGTGAATTTCATTTGAAGCTTAGTATCTGCACTTGCAATTATTTGGTAGAAACCAATTTATAGTCAGAGTTCATATGATTTTGCAATATTGCTTGTGCCTTTGTTAACTCTTCAACCCTTTTATATTATCATCGATAACACAATGATAATTTTATTCCAATAGAGTTCAATAACTATATTTTTTTATTTATGAACATAGCATGAATTCTATGGAGTTTGTATGGTTCTCACCATGATTTATAACATAATCAAGCCATTGCTTGACTTCATTTTCATATGGTTCTAATTCTGGTCTTGAATTAATGATAACAAGATCTTAATTAACTCTTGAGAACAACTAATTTCATATAACAACCCCAAATGAATTGTTATTTTGGGCAATGGATATTCATTCTTGATTAATTTGATCCATCATTCGAGTTGAGTTCTCAAATTCATACAATTCCCATAGTACACTAAGTAAAATAGAATTGATCATTGGTTTACCTTAGAAATCAAGTAATTGATGAATTTAAATCTCAAATTGTGACAAAACTCCAAGAGAATCTAATAAACATTTTTCTTGAGACTTTTGGAATCACAAGTTTCGTTCATCAAGCTTGAATTCTCTTTATGAACTTATTATACTATTCTAAAACAAGTCCAAACCATTTGAATCTTGAGTGATAGCTTTATTTCCACGAATCGCTATTCGTAGAAATTCATAAATTTATACAATCTTTTTATTAAAAGTAGTAGTTAATACCAATCTCTTGATATAATGCTAACTCATTCATTTCCAATATCATATGGTCTTTCTTCGATTTTCAAATCTTCAATTTCATTGACAACTCATTCTCCTTAATTTACCCTATACTAGTCTAAATGATCAGAGTAGGGCATCTCACTAGCTCACTGCTATATTCTAACTTAACTATCCAAGTTTTCAACTTTAAGTTTTCATTTGAAATTACCATAAAAATGATAAAAGTCCAGCAGATAAGATAGAGTTAACTAACACCATGGATTTTTCATCATCCTTCAACTCTCATATCTCACTGTAAATCTTCACTTTTAATGTAATTTTGCAATTAAATTCAATCATGTAATCTAATATTTCATAAAACACTGATGAAGTCTACGTTATTTAGTGGTCTTTTTATCTGTCATAGCTACTATCAATGACCACTGGTATATGTTCCATTAATTGAATGACTTTCATATATATATATATATATATATATATATATATATATATATATATTTATATATATCCTATGCTTTTAACTTAACTATTATCAACTCTAATAATAGGGAACATCTCAAAGTAAATTATCAACTTTGAGTTTTAATCAAGTCATCCAATTGTCCATTAACATTTGCTAAAGTTTATTTGTCTTTTTGTGCGTGCGAATACACTATAACGTCACTCTTTCCTTTTATCAATCTATTAGTGAGTACGGTTACACCATAACGACACTAATAATTTTTTTTTAAAATTTTACCTTTAGTATGTGTGGTTGCACCCCCACTATACTGGCAAGTTGCTTCTCATTATTCCAATATGGACTAGCACCATATCTAGAATCTTATACTTCATAACAACTTTATGAAGTATGCATACACTAGTGGTTATCTAACCTCAATTAGGTTCTTATCATCGTTTACTACTAATTTTCTCATTGAATCATCTTTAATCTTGTTCAACTAGTCTTAATACTAGTATATATTATATTCAAAGTGAATCGTCCCCTTTGAGCTTCACTAGAAATCACTTAATATTTCCTTTACTTCTTAATTTCCATTCTCCTAACATTTGTTTCAAAATTTAGGTCCAATCAATCCTTCTTCACTTACTATCGTTGATCAAACAATATCAGTAAGAATAAAAACCATTACAAACTATTAACTAGGACAAGAGTTTACTTTTTCTCTTTGTACAATTTTATATGTCTTTCATTTTTCCATATAGCATTGAGATTAAGGTTCCTACAACCAAATCCTCAATAGTTTCTCAATTCTTGAGAAATTGATGGATACAAACCATCGTATTACATTTATATTATCTTCCTTTGTTAGAACATCCCTGAAGTTCAGGTTCCCCAAGAACCCTCACCATCTATTCATTGGATTCCAAGATAAAGATGGGAGATAAGACCATCAAGATAATGTATAAGAAGGACATTACAGTTATATGTATCGCATATATACAATCCATCACAACACATAACATAACTCAAGCTTTTATCTTTCATTACCCCCCCCAAAAAAAATTGATAAAAACCATTTATTAAGTTCTAAGCTATCAATAACTCGAGAACCAATCTCCAAGTCAGTGAACCTAAACTTTTATTCAGTTTACAGGTAGTGAATTCAGGTTCCGACATTAAACTATATCAGAGTTATTCTTGATTCTCAAACAATTCAAGAATAAGGAAGCTCGCTCTATAAGCTAGGCTCTGATACCAACTATAACATCCCCTATTTCGATTTAAGAGAATGCCTAGCCTGAAACCCTAATTAAGCCCCGATACACCTTTCAGAATTAATTATAGTAACAGTATAGCTGTCCACCGTACCCGATAATCATAATCCTGTATATCGCATATCGAATATGAAAAACAAAAACACAGTGAAATTAAAATTTTTTCGATCAGGTAAACGACAAACAAAACTATATATAAATGAAACTAAACCGATATTACACCTTGGTGCAAAATCCGACCCCTTAATACAAACAGCTATGCACACATTATAATATACACAAAATGGCAAGTCCTTATACATTGGGAGATCTCAAGGCGCCTAATTAATCCCTTTGCCCTTATTCGAGGCGGATGCTGGATAGTTAATACCTGAAATGGTTTAAGTGGTGAACGTTCCAACTTGCTCAGTAAGTGACTCACAATTACAATATCAAATGTTTATCTAAATAATCAAGATAAATGCATAACAATATGAACCAAAGATATATCTATTAGGGAATAACAAAAATATATAATAATACATATTCAAATTCAAATCCCATAGTTCACAACCCATGCACAAGTAACTTTAGTTACATTTTGATATAAAAAAGTCTTCTCTCTGTTGTCCTAGAATACACGTAACGCAAACCCACACACTGGCCGATGTGTGATTTCATTAGTGTATTCAAGCACCTCTAAGTCCCAGCACTCTTAGGACAATGAGTAATATATATTTGTTGATCGTCATAAGAGGAGACATGGAAGGCATGACCTAGCTACCACCCATTGTCACAGGGAGAGGTTCCATCCTGGGTCACCTCTCACATCGACCCATACTTGGAGACATAAATCTACTCATTTCCTTATTTATTTTTAATGTGTTATGACTATCACTGTGAAGTGCTCCCATTCCCCATCCTTAACTACGTGAACTAGATATACTAAAATATATAGCACAAATGATAAATGTAATTGAGTCCCACTTACTTCTACCGAGCTTTCCTAAATTTATATTTACTCGCACGAATCCTGGAATCCTCAAACCTTTTCCCGATGATCAAGAACCTACAATAGATTGACTACCATCAATTTGAGTCTAATACTCATTGGCTAGAACCCTTAAACTGGTCATATTTGAATCTGGAATTCGAGACCACACAAAAATGCGACAAAAGTATGCTCGAGAACTATTTACAAAAATAATACTTTATAATAATTTCAAATTGCTATCAACTAGGCACCTAGGGTCAACTTTATAACCTTGAAAACCTCAATATTTGTGATGACCAAAAAGGAAGTTGTAGTACTCATGTAGTTTTTTCCATAAACTCCAAGAACACTCTAATCGGATCACAAATAGAGAAATTATGAGTTTTCCAATATATCATGTTGAGTAAGCAAACTTTATTAATTTAGAACTAACAAAACTTCTCCAAATCAACATTTTTGCAATTATATCATCACAACTCGACACCCAATACCTGGAAATTTCTTAATACCACATTCAAAATATTTCCACAACCCATGGAGTCAATTTGGACAAAAACCAATAATCCAATTTATCCAAAATCGCAATGTAAATTAGTATCAACTATAAAAACATCTTCGAAATAGTTATCGACTGGGTTGCATCAATGAACATACAAAACCCTATCCCAAGACAGCAGAATTTATCTCAAATCGGTGCAAATTAACTCGATATATCAATTCACAACGAATTCTACCAATTATTATTAAAACCCCGCGAAAGAAATCAAGAAATCACGAGAATTCAAATTGAGTTGAGGAAAATGCCCTAAATTGAGTATTTACCAATTTGCGGGTTGAATACCTTATTTCCAGTGCAGAAACTTAGCTCGAACTTACCGTCTCGGGATGCTTTATAGTTTCGCGGAAAGAAACTGAGCAAAAATTAGACATCGGGAGTTTGTGGAGCGAGAGACATAATTGAGAGGTTTAGAGAACGAACGAAATGTTGGTTCTGTTGAAATCAAAACAAACATTTGGATTCGGTTTATATATATTTATATGTAAAACCTCATTTACTTATCAACAACTTAATTTCTTTTTATTTAGTAATTCCCAAAATCCCTATTTTGAAGTGCTTTAACATTCGGTGCTCGTTTTGGATCATTCTTTTCATCAAATTGAGCTACACTCTCGACAAAATAGTCCATCTTTATAAAACGTCCATAATAATGCTTTTGGTCACACAAAAACCCAAAAATAATAACTTTGTCCATGACATATCAACTCCCATAAACTAATTCTCTTCCCATATTTAACCAATCTTGCACTAAATTAGGCACAATCTCAACCTTGACTACTGCCAACTGATACAAAACTCGAGGCAAGGTCTTGTACAAACTTTATTCTCATTTTACACTACCACTAAACCTAACCTGCATGTAAATCAAGGAAAAATCTTCTCGTGATACTTAATACTTGATTTACGAGGTTTCGAGCAACTAATTATTTATTTATTTCACCATTATAAGTCTTATATTAATACATATTAATAACCTATAATTCGATTAATCAATTTTCACGCCAAGCAAACACCATACATCACATCAACGCTCTTACACATTATTCAAGACAAGCCAGGCTTAACATCGAGTCTAACTTGAGTTAATTAGAGTCTGGGTTAATAGTAATTACCTATTTAAGGTAACGAGTCATTACAGAAATTGTTTTGACTTTTTCGCCAAACTAAGAAATAAGAGATCAAGAATTGAACTTATCATGATCTCTACTCATAAAGGTTATAACATGTTAATGTAAATAAGAAAGAGTTTTGTTAAAGGTGATTTTTCCTATTAAGAATTGTGGTGACCCCAAATCCCGATGCAATTTTTGGCACCGCCATGTCGGATCACACGTCAACAAGCCTAGCCGCGTAATGGCCTACTTATCTATGACGCGCCGCGACCTAACCGATTACTTACACATTTTACATTAAACTCTAACTTAGCTTATTAATTTTCATATAAATATTAGCGATTTAAAGTATCTAGTAAATCAATTTATCAAGTATTAATACAACTTTACAGCGGAAGTCTTTAAGTGAATAAATTATGCAATATATACCAAGTATATATCAAAGGAGAAATAAGTACATCAAAAGATCATATACATTTATTTAGTGTTCTATAGTCCCCAAAACCCAACGAAAAGTAAATGCATAGATAGTGTAATCAAACACGAGTTACCGTCACTATCTCAGAGGTAGTCACCAATACCTCCTTGCTTTTGCCCTTGCTCATCAAAGGATCTGTACTTGGTTACCCAATAAATACAGTGACGAGTCCAGTGACTAAAACCCCAAGAGAAGTCCACACAATATTCATGAAATAAAAATGGTAAACTACAAGACATGCGAATATAACATATGACAATAGTAAGTCCTATTCCCATGAATGTAGGCTGCATACGACAAACAAAAACAGTAGCGAATAAATGTAACAACACAAACCAATAAAGTAGGCTAAAAATAATGCAACAATGAATAAATAAACAAGCGAATAATCCAAGAAAATCCCGACCTAAACCAGCCGGTAATAGATAAAACAGGACATGAACCACATATATACTCGTAGGCTTACAATGACTAAACCCACACTACAGTTTATGGATGAACCCCTCCAGACGCTATTTCAAGTCAAGGGAGCATCTTACATCCCTCCCAACGGTTGTAGATACATTCCACTACAACACATGAGCGCTAAAAACAAGCAAACCCATGCAAGTGATTTAGCCACAACTAATATATACATAACCGAATTAGAGTTAAAACCCATATGTGCCCACTAGCAGTCACACATGTAATCCGATATCGATAAAACAAAACCATTAATTTTGTGAGGCACTCCAATTGGTTTACGCAGCTCTGTACATGCTCCAACTTCCTTGGACTCTCGAACCCGACCTTGCCTAGCTCTCCGGTACCCGAGCTATGTTCTTCCAGTCCCCTGAAGTCAATTAAGTGTGTTTATTATGTATTCAGATTAGTTGAATATGTAATAAATTGATTTTTTCCAAATCAGCCCCTAAAGGCTAAATAAAGTCTCAATTTTGGTCTTGTGTTGCAGCGCATTTTTAGGCATGAAATTGTCCAAATCTCAAAAACTTCCACTGGTACAAAGTGTTTGGTCTCTACCTTAACTTTCCGAAAAGGTTTGGTTTGCGAAATTCCAATTTAAAATGAAAGAGATATTGCAATTCTACCAAAAATGGCTCAAATTAAAACCTAATCCGACCAGCAGATTAGAAAATTTATTTCTCCCAATCTATAGTTTCAAAAATCGTGATTTTTGGTCATAAGGCAGCTAACATAACCAATAACAACATATTTAATAATCATCTCATTTGGATGATTAATTAGGGAGTCGTGCATTTTAAAAACTTAGTCCAAAAAATCTTGTAATGCATTTAATTACCTATTTGTAGAGCACTTTTGGACATGAAAACATTCGAATTACGAAATTTTTAGTAGGACAAAGTTATTCCCCTTTGAGTAAGCTTTCAAATCTCACTAAATTAAGTCCATTTCAATTTAAAATGAGGAACTTATGACCAAATTACATAGGTTGGTTCATAATACAATATGCAGAATTTAAATTTTGGTCTTACAACTTCAAAAATTCATATCTTTTTGATTTCAAAACCAAATTAAGAACTTCATAACAGCTGGATTATCAGCTTGAAATGGGGAATCTAAATATATAAACCAATGTCAAATACTCAAACATCTACCCTTTAAAAATGACCAAAACCCAGAACTGATTTCGAACTTGAAATAAAGTGATGTATACCTAGGGTTGATGACACTTTGATTATAGCTCCAACTCTCCTTGATCTCGTTGAATTTTTCAGCCAAGGCCCTCCTTAATTCCTCTAATTTTTCAGCTCAAATGTATATGTTGAGCTCCCCCACAAAGTATAGGCCTTATTTACTTATATTAGTAAGTGGATTAATTAGCCAAATCTTTGATTTACTATTAGGTAATTACTAGGACGTGTCCTCCCTCAATGCCATTTTTCTGCAAATGAAACCACTTGTCCTACATGAAGCAAATCGTCCCACATAAAAGTCACTCATCTTGCCTTGTTATATGTATTCTAGGATCATCACTAGGTTGATCAAGGGTTCAATTAATTCCTATCCAACTATAGGAGTTTATTTTATCTTAAATCAAATTAATTTACGTAGGCACATAATTACATATGGTTAGTGTGTTTATTCATATATTTAACATATTTGCAGTCACATTAACCCCGATTACTTGGCACCTGGTGCTCCACACTTCGAAAGGCATCTCGAGGTATGCCATATTTTACTTTATCGAATGAATTAACTTAGGATATAGTTTTAATTATACACCATATCCTACTATTTAGATTAGTCTAACATCCTCGAGTAACTTATACTTGGTACTCGTGTCGACATGTTTTCTAATGTACCTACCCGTCGCACCAATTCTCCTGATAGCAATGTACACACATGGGATGCAATCCAATAATATAATGATTTTAAACACCACGTTATAAGCAAACATCATCTATAATACCCTCAGTTCTCATGTCTGAGTCAACCGAGTTGTTCACATAATGCCAAATTACGGACGTTAATCCGCGAGATTAACGCTAATTCTATTTTAATTAATTTGGGCTATTACGAGAATTACTTTCTTATTAGTTTTAAATAAGAAAAATCTTTCCTTTAATTAAATTTTGAGGAGTAAATTTAAATTTTGATGATTAAATTTAAATTACTTAGGAAGACTATGAAATCTCTGATTTCAATAAACCTGTATTAGGAGTTAACTACGAGATTAGTGGCTCTTAATCATAAATCATGTTGTGGATTAGGACTTGGACCGGTGAGAAAGAGAAATCACTAGGCTAGTGTTATTTCTCATTGATGATTGCCTAGTGTGTTTATTATATAGTATTTCGTGACAAAGTCGAAGTGTGTTGATGTATGTCCATAATTTATCATAATCGGGGTTGCAAGTGCGTGTCTGAAGGGCATGAGTGAAAATAAATAATTAGTTGATTAAAAACTCGCAAATCAAGTTTCATGTATTACGTGGGGATTTTGCCTCAGTTTGCCTGCATGTCGGGATTGATGGAATTGAAAAATGAGAACAAAAATGGTGTAAGACCTTGCCTCGTGTTTCGTGTCGATAGGTGGTGGTTGAAGTTGAGATTGTGTCCAAATTGATGCAAGTCAGGTTAAGTATGACAAGAGAATTGGTTCGTAAGTGTATGGTATGTCGTGGACAAAGTTAAGATTTCTAGAGTTTTAGTGAGACCAAAATCAGTATTATGGACGTTTTATGGAGGTGGACTATTTTTGTCAAGAGTTTGCTTTAATTAGATGAAAGACCGGATCCAAAACGAGCACCAAAAGTCAAAGCAAGTCAAAATAGTGATTTTTAGGAATTATTAAATAAAAAGAAATTAAGCTACTCAAGCAGGCAGCTAAAGGTTTTTATATAAATATAAAAAAAATCATAAATTTCATTTGAACATAACATTCTATTCATTCGTTCCTTAACCTTCCAAAGTGATCTCTTTCACGCGGATCTCCCTATGTTCGATTTTTGCCCGATTTTTGTCCACAAAATAGAAGAGCATCACGAGACGGTTAGTTTGAGCAAGTTTTCGCAGTAGAAATGAGGGATTTGGGTCAAAATTTAGTAGAATCTCAATCCAGGGTGTTTTTCCTATGTTGGATTTGAATTCTCATTATTCTTCAATTTCTCTTACTAGGTTTTGATGGGAATTAGTAGAAATTGTTGTTAACTCATGTATTGGGTTGATTTGGACCAATTTAGGACAAATCCCATCGACGTGGGTTAGGGTTTTAGTGAGTTGAGTTAATGCAAATCAATTGAGAAAGTGTTTTGAAGTTTTATTTTACAGTTGAGCTTGATTTGCATTGGGATTCTTGATATATTGATTATTGGTTTTGATAAACATGACTTCACGGCTGTGGATATATTTTAAATTTGAAGTCGAGTGGCTTCCTGGTGTTTGTTGCCGAGTCTTGAGGATTTAATTATGAAAATATTGATTTGGAGATGTTTTCTCAGTTCAAAATAAATAAAGTTTGCCTAGTCGACATGCCATATTAGAAAAATCATAACTTCTCCATTTGTGATCCGATTTTAGCGTTCCCGGAGTCTATCAAAAGTACGAAATGGGTTCTGAGGTTGAGACTTGTAAAATTGATGTGAATTTGATCTTTTTATTCATTTGGATATTATATTGTGGACTGTTGTGGAGATATGAGTCCATCTAGGCATTCTCCTAAAGCTGTTGTTTATCAAGTTTTTCGTGTCGCCAGTTCATTTTTAGGGGAGCTTGTCGAAATCTTTATAAGATATGGAAATCTCAATAGAATGATTTCCTCAATTACGTTATATTTAGAGATTAAAATCTTGAATATGATTCCAGGATTGTCATGTAAGTTGAGGATTTTAGGTAATTGAGATTGTTAATGGATCTATGTTGGAGATTAAGGTAATTAGTTAATATCGGGGACTTAATGAAATGGGTCCTGACAATGAGATCAAAAGCTTATATTGGTTTTCTAATCCCCAACTCATAAACCCTAAGTATAAATATCACCTTATTAGGCAGCAAGCCATTTAGTTTACAAACTAAAAGAAAGGAGACTAGGGTTTTTGTCGTAGAAGTGATGGAGATGAAGCTTGGCGGTTAGAGACTGGACTACACCAAGCTACAAACTCTCTATAGCTTTAAACTACTCAAGCTAGGTAAGAACCTTAACCTAACTCGTTAAGCTTGAAAATATTTGTTGGAAACAAATTGGTATTTTCGGATTTAATCTTGAACCAAGGTTTCAAGCTTGTTTTCAACAGATTTACACTTCCAATTGTTGTTTTCATCATTTCTATGAGTACTTGTATGGGTATGGAGTTTGTTTTCATGATTTAGCCCCTAATTTTGATGAACACATGCTTTTCTTGTAAATCTTTGGTTTAATTCCGGGATTCTTTTTGTAATGATGATTTCCATGAATTTGTAGCAAGAGTTTATCAAATCTATGTTTTCAACTCTTGAATATGTTTAGATCTTGAATTAGATGAATGGAGATGGTTTATGTGACTAAAGATGGGGTTTAGACAACAGTTTTGTTTAGATTTAGACCATTGATCCCTCTGCATTTTATCATTTTTGGTCATTGGAATGTGCGGGGAAATTCAAAGATATGATGAAGAGGAAATACTGGTATGATAAACATATCAATGTATCACATTTTCATAAAACTGGTTTGGAAAGGTTCCTGGTACAGACATGTATGTACGATATAGTAACTTATGAAGGATTTTACAACGAATCCATTGTAAAGGCATTCGACAGTAATTTTCCAGACAATTTAGGGGACGTTGCTGCGAATAAGGTATTTGTTCATGAGTACTATATTCCATTCAGTCTAGCTTTAATCAACTGCATGCTAGGACTTTCTGGATTGGAGACACATGCGAACAAGCTGGGTTTGACACGTAAGCTTGATGATGTTGTCTCTATGCTGACTGGAGGGATTCTTATAACATGGCCCTTTAATAATGCTTTTGGACTTCCTGCTACCAAGCTAACTTGCAAGGCCAATAGGCTGTAGAAGGTCTTGACTACAATTGTAGTGGCCACTTCTCACCAGACCCAAGTGTTCAAGGAGAGAGTGTTACTACTTTATACTCTTGCTTTGGGGAAGAAGTTCAAAATTGGGAAATAAATCTATGACTCTGTGGTTTGCTTAGGGAAAAAATAGAAAAGACAATATCTACCGTGCTTCCTCGCTTCATTTTTTGGACGATACTTTGTCATTAAGTAGAATAATGAAAAGTTGGAAAAGGTGGTGAAGGAGGTTAGATTGAATCATCAAATGAACTCTAACAAGATAATTGTTGATATTGACTTCTCATGCCATCAGAAGAAGTCGTCAACTGCTCAAACTCCTATTGTCAAGACCACTGTTGATGCTCCTATTTCGACCCTTGCTTCAAAGCAAATACAGAAGTCTAGAAGAATTATAAAAGGAAAAATTGTTGTGGTTACTAAGAATAGGACATAAGTTCTATTGAAGTGCAATCTTCATGAGAGGAAATTGCAAGAGGGGAAGATTCTTTTTCCACTTCTGCAGGACAAACTGGGCTGCTACATGTTTCAATACAAGGTTCAAGTTCAGCTGCTCCATTTCCTAATAGACCAGAGGAAATCACCTGACTTGCTGAGTTTCAAGATATTGGAGATGATCATGGTAATTTAACTGATTTACACTTTGATCTAAGTGTTATTACTCATATTACTATTATTGGGGCAGGTACACTTGAGTCTCCTAGGTTGAATTATGGAACTGATGGTGAATATGCCGTAACATCAAGTGAGGTTCCTTGTGAGAATGTTACCGAATAGGTAGAGTTTCAAGCAACATCAGAGATTCCTCCTATTGAGGACTTGGCTGCTGTTAACCTCGAGGGCATTCTGCTACTGCTACGATAGAGATAGATGTTGCTAAAGATGACTCTGCTCCAACTCAGGATGAACCTTTGCATGAACCAAGTTCCTTGGTGGTGATGAGACCACACCCCCTGCTATTCGATTACTTTTTTGAACGCATTGCCTATTTGATTGTCTTCAGAGAATATATAACTGCACAAATACGACAACTGTAAGAAAATCTGGACATTGTTGATGCTGAACTTCGCCGATTGAGGTGGCTGGATAGAACTCAACTTTAATCTCTTTGACGTTGTTTAGTCAAAAAGGGGGAGTGAGCCAGAGAATGTAAGGTTAAGTTTGATTTTGGTATTTTGTGATTATAAGTACATGAACTTTAAGTTTAAAACATCATTTCATGGTTTAACTTATTGGTTGATGACTATAATCTTTTAGGGGCTACGACTTTTTTGTGTTGTTACATTAATCCATTGTAAAAGTACATTTTATGAAGTTCCTCAAAAATTTGGTTATCTTGCTAGTTATTGCTTTTGACCAATCTAGGCCAAATGGGGAGATTGTTAGACCCTAGCTTACTTTGTTTAGGTCGGTCTATCCGTGTTAGCAGTATATTGTCAAAATAGAAGTTATTTTAGGTAAGCGGATGCAGTAATCACGATGAAGCCTGACTAGGCAAGATGTCTGAGTGTAGATATAACTGAAAGAAAGACTAAAACACAAATTTTAGTGAAAATTACGGTATCAAAGTCAGAGTCGAAGACAAAGACATATCTAAAGTCGAAACATGAATTAAATACGAGTTGGATACCGAAACATAGCAATTGTCAGTATTATTCTACAATGACAAAGAAGTTCGATCCTGCAAGCAGAGAACTTCGAGATGGATTACAACTACAAAATTAGAGAGAAAGATGTATAAAAGACCGAAGAACTTTATGGAAACGAGTCAAGATTCATGAAGGAATAAAGGACTTAGTTGTTGACCATTGGATGATTCCAATAAGATTAAAAATTAAAAACTGAGGAGGTTTTTCGAGTTGTATTATATTTAGACTAAATTTCTAGACAAGGTAGATAAAATGAGTTTATAAATACTCAAGATCTCCATTATGTGGTCATTGTTCATTTCTTGAGTTTTGTGAGAACAAGGGTCATTATAGTGGTTGTACACATTATCAATTTGATTAATTGATTGTTTAAGCTGAGCCTACGCAGAGGAAGACATTCAAGTCTTGCTGAGATATCAATTCTCTATTTAGTTTTGATGTGTTTTGATTAGTTCATCACTAATTCGTTAATCTCCTCAGTTCCTCTGGTTTCCAAAACTTTAATAGGGATATTAATATCTACTTTCCTGAGGGTATCTATGTTTCCTTTGTCTTGCTCCTTTTTCTTTTATTTTGTGAGACGTTGAGGAAATGGAGGATGAATACCAATAGGTTTCACAGTTGGTTCTTTCCTGGGCTCCTCAGGTGGTGTAGCAGTAACTTCTATTTCATGTTTAGCCTATGCTCGTGCTTTCTTTGGGTTGCTTGGTTTCATGTTAGGTTTTGGGAGTCGTACGCAGTGAAAAGTTCAAAACAATTTTTGAAGAACCCCAACTAGATCGTAAATAAGTTCCATTAAACTTGATCTACAAAAGTAAACCATACCTTAACTTATGATTTCCTTTTCTAATTGTTCGATCTCCAAGACATCTAAGTGGGCATCCTCTATTAGAAATTCACATACGAATGTGACCACAATTTGGAGTGCTAGCCCCAAGAGAGATTGAAAACGTTTTTCTTTCTCTCCCAAAATCTAGAGAACACAAAAATAGTAAAAACATTTTTTTTTGTTTTAGGGTCTCAACCTCTATTTATATGTGTAGATAAGCCGTCACTTAAGAAAACCTATTCGTAATACAACTATTGTATTAAGGTAGTTTAAGCAAATTACAGATATGCCCCTCTTAATAAGTTTTCATGTAACAAATCTAAAAGGGCTTTCATGAATTTTATCATATAAAATTCATCACTCTGGACAATTTGAAATTGAGTAAAGCCATTTTTTATATGTGAACTAATAGGTTCCTGCAATGTTGGCAGTGAACCAAAATCATTTTGGTACACAAGTCATAACCAGGGTCTCTAACAAGGCATTATGACTACACAAGTAGCATGAATATCAAAATCAATACAACATAATGAATAACATATAGCATATCCTTTTGTCGCACGATACCCTTTGATTAAACATAAGACATGAAAAACCCTTAATGTTCAATCGTATTCATCTCGATCTTTAAGTAAACTGAAAACATCTAAGTGACATTGATCATATCAATTCATATGAATTTGGCCATTATTAATCTATCATATCGAGGGATCCATTGATATCTCTTTTATAAAAGAGTGAAAAATTATATCTTGATTACACACCTTCGTATATTATTCACATGGTAACCAATCATAATCTTTATAATCATCTTGTTAAAGACAACGTTTAATTGTGTTAAATTTCCATGTTGCTAATATTGAAGTCTATGGTAATCTCTAGTCGAATAACTAAATGATATACCTATTATGAGTAATACCTATGACTTAATCCACGTGATGTTCTCATAACGGGTCGATCCAGTACCTTGTTCCTTAATAAGTACTCATGATCTTGATTCATATATTTATATGCATGATCATCACTTGACCATCGATCAAGATTCACAATAGTCTTAATTCATTATAGTTCCAATATAATAATCGACTGAGGACATTTAGGTTATTTCAACAAATACCCATGGATCTTACTATAAGGTAAAAATACAGTAACTTATAATAAAATCACAAATGAAAACCTCAATTTTATTAACTGAAATTATAAGATAAACCAAATGTTGCTAGGGCACATGCCCCAAAGCTTTGACCTAAGGCACATGCCCCAATAGTTCGGATTGCTTTAGTCCTTCAAGTTCAGCTCCACTCCTTAGAGTGATCTTGCTAGCATCAACCAAATGTTGTATAAGTTTTTTTCCTTCCTATTTGCTTAATTCTTGTGTAACGCCCTAAATTTCTAAAATTTTAATTTAATCCAAGTGACGGGGGTATTTGGGTAAATATATACGACATTGGTGGAATGGTGTGAATAACGTGTGTACTACATATTATTTAGTTTACTTAGGTGGGAATATAAGCATAAATAAATGGAAATAAGCTTAAAGGACTTAAGAAACCAATTTAACAATAAAAAATGGCAAATTGGTAATTAAACACACATAAGGATATTATTGTAAAATACAAGGAAGGATGGATTTAAGTGGATTCTAGGATCATGCTAGTACTTAAACCATCAAGATGAGATGTAGGGTTGTGATTTGTCAACATAACACTAATTGTATTAACTATATATTTAAACCAAATGAGGGCTTAAAACCAATTTTAGTCTGAAAGCACTACGTAGAGAAATTTATGAGGAAACCGAGAACACTAGTTGTGGATTTGGTGGAGGAGAGGGAACCCTCATCAATGATATACAAAGCTAGGTAAATAAACTCATCTCATTTCTCTAATTTCTCTATTCGATCTGCATGTTCGATTTTGTATTGAAATCATGGTTCTTATTGATGTTTTAATGTCGAAGATGAACTTCATGCTTTAATTCTAATTTTGGTCATCTCCATCTCATCTTCTTCGATTGATTCAATTGGAATTGCAAGATCAATGTGTTAATGGTGGATTTGTGTTTTGAATACATTCTTTGGTCAAATTGGATCGATCTTGTGGTTTCAAACAAAGTGTTTAATGACTAATTTGATCAAATTTGGGCCCTTGGTGGTCGACTTGAGTTATTGAGGAATTTTGAAATTGGATACGGGTTTGGAAATTTTGAATTCATGCCCAGCGCCGTGCCATTGCCTCGTTGACAGGCAGTACGACGCTGGTCGTGGCGCTGTTTAGACGATTAATGGAATCGACCCAGGGACTCCCCAGTGTTGTGAAGTGTAACGAATGGCGCTGGCAAATTGTTGGGGCTAATGTATGGTTTTATATCAGAGACCAACGATTTCGCTCCAACGCCCTATGGGTAACCCGCGCTGGGATAAGGCTAGACATTTTTAAAGATTTCAAAATCGAAGGGTCTATTTTTTGAAATTACTGAGTTTTAATCGAGATATAATGCTGCGACAAGAGTAGAGCAGTGGTAAATGATCCTAAAAACATTTGTCATCGCGGCAAAGGCGTGTCATTAATTCGAAAATGGTTTTTATATTGTTTCAAGATACTAATTCGAGTTTAGTAAACTTATTAGAACATTAATAATAAACATGTGAACCTCTACCAATGTAGACACTCAAGTAGAACCGAATATGAACTTCCAGTGTTAAGAAGTTGGATAGGAAAGCAACGCTTGAGGTAAGTGGGGTTTGCTCTATTATCGATTATACCATGCTAGTAGATATGCTAGGATTTTACTTCAACAATTGTTCATGAATTACTTGGAATCAACCTTGATATCTTTTCATTAAGATGCTTCTTATCAAGTCCCTACTTGTTACTCTATTTTCTTGACTGCCTGTGGAACTAGTATACGTGAATGATTTGAATTGGTACCTCGGATTGGAGGGTCAGAAGGCCTCTAGTGACCTCCCTCTGCTATGGCTCTTTGGAGTCTTTGGCTTAGACTTGTGAACAACCCTATGTCTGATCCGTAGTGTTGGGGGAATGATAAGTTAAGTTGGGACAATTGGTGCTCAGACTTAAGAACCTTATGCTACTTAACCCGCAGTATAGGGGGAAGGATAAGCTAAGGCCTATTACCGAAAAGGAAAATAGGTGATTTGATTTAAGGACCACATGTTATCTAACACGCATCATTGGGGTAAGGATAAGCTATTGCCTACTGCCCTATTGGACATAACAACTACTACTTCTCTTGACTTTGAGGCATTCACTATCATAATTTATCCTTATTTGAAATATCAAGTTGGGCATTGTTGTTTCCTTTATCTCACTATATTATCATGCTTGTTTAAGTATTTCTTTAATGCTCGAAAAATGATAATGGGTCTCACGACCTGAAATGGGGAAATCTAGTTTTGAATATAATAGGTATTACTTGGATGATTGAAGGCAGAGCGGGCTTCCGCTTTATTGAGCCTATTGATATATTGCTTACCCCAATATTTTTCCCCACCGGGTACCTAAACTGCTTTTCATTATAAAAGAAAAAGCAAGATCGTAGTGTAGAAGCTTTTTTCTTGTTTGCAAGGTTGTTCTAAATATATTTTATTGATTTTGAGACATTATATAATAAATAGGGAAGTTTACCATGGGTAGTCTTTATGAATAGGTTAGTTATTAAACTTTTGTGAGACTTTCTAATTTATTTTTGCACCTAATAGACTTAGGAGACTTTCATTCTATACTATTTATATGTCTTAGTAGTTTATTTGTATATTTTCTTGTAGTATTTTCGCAAGTTAAGGCTTACTAGATCATCGCCTGACTTGCTGGGATATACTAAGGGGATTGGCGATGGTTTAGGCTGGGCAGTCCAGGCCTACCAGGGCTTGGGTCATCTCAGTTAGTATCAGAGCTTTAGGTAGTAGAACCTAAAGGGACAATGCATAGGGTTATGGAAATTCGTGATACCAACACCTCAATTGGTATCACAACGTAGGTTATGCGAACCTAGAAACAAAGTGGAGAACAACCGCAGTTAGTAACAAGTTGAGGCATTAGTACCTAGAAAAAATCACACTTGATATCCTAACCATAGGTAATGGAGCCTAGAGGGAAAATTATAGTCCAATCCCAATATTGGGAATAATACTCAGTCAGAAAGTCACAAATAGTATCTATCTTAAGTCAACTTAAGGATTAGTAAGTTGTTGAACTTAGAATAGGTTGGTCACGGTTAAGTAATGAAATCATATGTATGGGCTTATTGTCTGCATTGACTTAATATGCACAAGTGACCAAGCTTAAAGTGGGAAGGGATTTAAAAATGAACAATGATATGTTATGATGTTGTTTGCTTATGTATGTAATATCAATATCGTTAGATATGTTTTTTGTTTATCGGGTCTCTTATGTTAAGTTTTTAGAATTAACTCCTTAATTGCTCACAATGCATAATGAGTACTCAAGGTGGAAGTTCCTATGACTTGAGGAGCGCCAGGGGTGCACAGGGGACTGATGATGAACATTGGCGTGCTCAAATGGAGCATCTGATGGCCGAGATGGCTAAGAGTAATCGTGGGGCGTTAAATGAGTTAGCCACGACACATGACCGACATATGATGCAGTTGATGGATGCTATTAAAGGACTAGTTGAGCACTTCAGGGCACGTATGGCACCCTCTATCCCAGAAAATTATGCGAGAGTAGTTGCTAGTGCACAACATTATGAGGCAACATATAAGGTCAGCAAGGATATGAAGGTTTTGCCACCACCACGAGAGATCAGCAGGGATTGCTATCAGGAGTCAGCCGAAGCACTTAGAGTAAGAGCAAGAAACTGATAGGGTCAAAGCCAAGCAAATCAATAGCATCATCATCTGCAATATTCCGAAAGCCTAGGTGTCCATGTTTTAGATGCAAGCAGGCTAGGCATTACAAGGCAAATTGTCCTAACAAAAGGGCAAGGTCCATAGCTAGCATTATTTAGCCAGTCAAGGGAGAAGTGCATGCTATTGTAGAGTCAAATGTTGAGGCCACTCGATAGTTGGTGGCATGTATGGTTTACATTTGTGATAATAACATGCATACCTTATTTATTCTAGTTCTATTGACTCAATTTATCGAGTGAAATAGTTGATGAGCTAGGGCTAAAAACGTTTACAGCTAATACGATCTTGATTTTGAGTACTGCCGCAAGTGAAAAGGCTTATCCTAATATGGTTGTGATAAGTAATTATTTATACTTATATATAAGGTTAGTTTAGTTGTATATTTAGTATAAATATCCATAAATGAGTTTTAATTCATAGTATTATTGCATTTTCAGAGAATTAAGGTGTAACTAAGGGAATTAAGCAAAAATGATAACAAATGGAGCAAAAACCCACAAAAATAGGGTTGGCGCCATTGATAGACATAAGGCACAGCATGGGAAGGAAAGACACAGTGTGGAAAAGAAGAAAAAGTGAACAAAACCAACTTTGGAGGTCTGACGCAACGGCGGCGCTGTCGAGCATAAGAAACGGTGCTGGTGAAGTAGGTGACAGCGCCGAGACAGGGAGCAAGAAAATACACATGTAGTGGCGGTGCAATGGGCTAAAGGGCACGACGTCAGGGTAGTAAGTGACAGCACCAAACACAAAGAAATTAGAAAGTGGAGTTTTAATTCGAGTTAAATTGTAAAGTAGGGGTTTTAATTGTTATTAGGGAGTATAAAAAAGGTATTTGGACATGGTAAAATCATAATATACCACTATATATGAATAGATTAACCACCATTAGAGTGATTTAGTATAGATTTTACAAAGAGTTTGAGTATTAAGGAATTTGTGTGGAGAAAACATTGAAAACTCCACGTTTGCAACCCAATTTTGGTTTCATTGATTAATTCAAGGTAATATTTGTATTCATCTCTAATTTGCAATGGTTTCCATTATAAATTGTGACATGTGTTTTTTAATGAAGTGTAAGTAGTCTATGTATCTTAGGGATTAATAGATCATATGGTTATAAGTAAAAAGTTATAATACAAAGTGCAATGGTTATAATTTTTATTGATTTTGAGCGTAATGCTTTAGACATCTTGATTATGTATTTAATGAATTTAGGCTTTAGAAGCTATCGTGGCCATTGAAGCTTTTAATCCGGACATGAATGATACAGCCGTAAAATACACAACACCGAGAGATAGTTGTTGATTAGAGCGACATGGATAGTAAACTTATTTGGTTAAGAATCCAATGATTTGGGACTTAAAGAAACATGAAACTTATGCTATTCACACAGATAGGTGGATTTCTAGTTTGCAAATTAAAATATTTTCTGTCACGACAGTGGGTTGAAGTGGATTTGAAGGAAATCTGTCTATTCTAATTAGGCATTGCACATAACATGAAGATGTAAAATTGATTACAAAGCATATTATTAAATTACCTAGGTGAAGTTGTGAACTAAGATATCCTTAATATAAGAGTTCAAGTAAATTTAGAATTGATTTGTTAGAATAGTTTAGTTTAGAATAAAATCAATTAAAAGTGAATCCCTTAGCAATAGTTCGAAGTAAATAAGTAATAAACAACTAGTGCAAAAACCTTTCCCTTAGGATGATATCCGTGATTAACGTAAGTTGATTGCACTATTAGTAGAAGCGAGTTGTTATACTTGCAGCACACACATTAGGTTGTGTAGGACTTACCCTCTACAATGACAATAATTATTAGGGAATATTCGTTGATGACTTTAATGAAATGTCGAGTTCCTAAAAATCACGTTTGATTTAAGATTTCGTAAGGTAGGGCCTACTGGTCTAGTGACAAATTTGAAAGCATGAACCACATGCTATTGAAGAGCTTTATTTTTTAATGTGTTAAGAATGAATTGAAATGAATTTTCATGAATATCTAGCAAGTCTTTATGATTTATGTATATAACAAATGAGTTTACAGTTAGTTCAAAATCTCAGAAAGACAAATAATTGATATTTAGACCATTGAAACCTAACTCAGGTTACATGAAAAAGTTTTATCGAATTCAAAGGCTTTTGGTCTAATAATGATTTAAAATATTAGTTCGAACTTAAGTCACCTTTCATAAATGGAATACCAAGTTTTTATAGATATGATTTCTCATTAAACTACTATCGAACCAATTCAAATGAATGAGCTTTTGCATTGGTTTGAAAATGCAAAAAAGAATTTATATTATATTTCAAGGCAAATGAGCTAAAAATGATTTGGATAAAGTGAGTTTTTAAAGAAAACTCGAGAGTTCGAGAACGTAAAAAAAATGATTGAAAACTGACTTTTGACGATTGAATTGCATTTCTAAAGTTTTTGACCGATCTGTACAAGTGGAATGTAAATAATTAATCAGATAAATGATGGGTGTGTTTTTTAAATTGGGAATCCCAGTGTTTAGTCTTGGTGTAACTAACGTGTAGTAGACGTGTGGTTTGATTGTTATGAAGATAAAAAGACACCCTATTTTAATTATGATAGATCAGTCAAGTTAGTAAGACTTGAAAAGTGAGTATCTTGTTAATTTCGTCTTAATTACATGGACGATATGTGAATAATTAAAATTGAGAATCCTAAGAGCATGATTAACCCTTAAAATAATCAACATGTTTAGCATGTATGGTACAATAATTAGAAGTGTTGGAGAATACCTATAAGAAAGGATATGTCTATAACATAATTAAACAAATAAAAGTTGAAGTTTAGATTTTCATACACGAGAAAGGAAAAGCTTTTACGAAATAGTACTTGAAGCTTTCTTAATAAGGAAAAATATTATCTAAAAAAGGTTTTCCATATGAAGTTGTCTGAAATTATTGCAGCTTGGGAAAAGTAATTGTAATCACGAGAAATCAAGAACTTAGTCCAAGTCCATAAATATTTATTGAATTATGTAATAAAGAATGAAAGGTGTCGTGGTTAAGTACATGAAATGTATCCATTAAGGGTGAAACATAGCAGGATTACTAATAAATCTTTGAGGCATGAAATCTCTTAAGATTTATAATATATGTGGTATATAAGACATAAGCCTACACTGGAATTTATGAGTTGAAAATAAATCCTTGATAAGGATCAAACTTTCTAAAGAGATTTCAGATAGAGTCGTCTAGAATTATTATGTATTGAGAGGAAGAAATAATAATGATGAGAAATTAATGAGTTAGGTTACTTTAATGAATATCCAATTGGAAGGTGCAAGGAAAACCTATGTAGTTCTACCTTAGTGAAATTTCAAATTCGAAGGTCTTGGGATTGTGAAAGTAAAGTATTACAAGAATGCATAACGGAAGTGATGAAAAATGAAAAGGTATAAGGATATGGGATGGCAATTAAGTCTAATTCCTTAAGGATCGCAGTGAGACCTATGAATATGACTTTGGATTCATTCGTATTAAAGCTTAGGATAATGAGAATTTGAATTATAATTCAGTAGGTTTCAGACATCAGTAAGGTATAAGAAGTATCCTATGAAGCTATTGTGATGAACATGTACATAAATCCTTCGGGCATCTCATTATGTATTGAAATAAAAATCGAATACAAGTTATCTCGAGGACAATAAATTGTTAGAGGATTGACATGGGTTAAGAGGAACAAGGAACTTGAAATAGCAAGAGTGAGCTACTCAAAGTGGAAGGATTCACTGATGGTGATAAGAGTTTGTTAAGAACGGTTGTCTAAGTCTGCCTATTTTTCTAACTTTGTCGAAGGATTCACAATACAGACTGAGTGGTTTACATATAGATAACCCGAGCTGTAGGGATAGATGGTGTGACAATGTTCATTATTTTGGATCGTGATTCATTTATTATTGTCATGGATGGCAGGGTTATTTACTACTAGGTTGTTGTAGGGGTTACAAACCCAGATTGGATACCATGCTGCACCTCGGTATGGGGTTCAGTCTAGCATTTAAGCTATGTGATTGATCCTAGTTTTGGAAGATATGCTCAAGTTTGTATCACGACTTCAGTGGTAAGTGTGGAACATCATCAATTTTGCGCTTGATTGCATACATCATTAGCTATTGAGCTTAAACGAAATGACTCAAATTGGAAGTCTTAAGGAGAGGTGTGACAACCCTTTAACTTGTTGACATTTTGACTCATAAAGCATTCAATTTTGAGGTATTCCTCAATTCCTCAATTATGGTACCGTCATTGCGTACCTAACATTCATTTCGAAGATAATTTATCAAATTTTGGTACTCGCAATTTTATTAGTCAATGTACCTCTAGTTAAATTAGAACATTTTTTTTTCTTTGAGTATGTTGCCTTTGATTTGTATTATTTTGACCTTATTCCCTTTGTTCCTTCAACACTTACGACTTTCAATTTGATGACGTGATCCTTACACGTGATTGTAACGTCAAAGGTAGTCTTTTGACTTGGGATCTCCAATTTTTTTTGTAACTAGTGTATTGGCGCAACATTTACCAAAATGTGCACCATTTAAGTTGTATTTGTGAATGCTCGCCTAATTTAAAAAAATTATTGAATTATCTAATTTCATATTAGGACCTAGCTCAAACCCACATGGACGTCGCAGATTAGTCTAGCGCATGCCTACCGAGGTATAATTTATAATGTTATATTTACGTGATGCTTGTTTATTATGGTTGTTTTGCTATGAATTATAGTATTACGCCATGTGTACTGTTGATTATCGCGTTTTGCATGAGTTACGAGTGCGGCAAATAGCGCCTCAAAATGCATGCGACGCAGGTACGGGAACGTGATAGCTTATATGCATATATTATAAATATACAATGATATTTTAAGCTTAATAATCAAAAATACTTGACCTAAGTTGAACAAAATACTAATAGGTCAAAAATGGACCTGACGTGCCTCGTGATGCACAATTGCGCTGGGTAGCCAATTAGACAAGCACATAGCCTAATTTTGATTTGTATTTCAAATAAACATTTAGCTAGACTAATGTGTCCAAATAATAGGCCTGTGGTGATTTAAATAGGCTAATCTATTTAAGTCATTAATGTGCCTAAGATGTGTAATTAGGCTAAACAAGGGAATTTTTCCCTAAGTTAGAAAATTATTGAGAAAACCTATATTGACTTATTAAATTGACACACGTGTAACACAAGTTTGGCTGGATGTAATGGTAGCCCTTGATGGACCTCGAGATGTGTATTTTAGAACTTGATGAAGTGAGCTACTATATAAAGGACACTTAGACTATTTTGTCTTTCTAGCATGCATAAAACCTTAGTTCATATAGAGAAAAGAGAAGGACTGGCTGTAGTTGGAGGTTTGCAAGGGTTTCAAAATCAGTGGAGAGAAATTATACAAGGATTTAACATATCGAAAATTAGGTAATCAAACCCTAATCCTTTCTTATGAATTCCATGCTTCAGGTGCATCAATTTAAGCTTAATTTTGGGGTTTTGATTAAAAAAAAAGAATTTCAAGTAATCGCATACTGTTTTTGGATTCAAAATGGTGAATTGCAACTCTGATTTCCATTAATTCGAGCTTTAATTTAGTTTTGTTCAATGGGTGTGTTAATGGTGATATATGCATGTTGAAGTTCTTGGTGTTGAATATGGTGAATGCATGTTGATGATGGCGATAGATTTGATGATTTGTTGTGGTTGTTCTAGTTGTTTTGATGTTGATGTTGTTGTAAATAAAAAAAGATTAGGAGCAGTCTCCCCCCCCCCCAAATCGATTTGGGGGGAAGCTCGTACCCACGCATAGCCTAGGCTCGACCTAGTTGGGCCGACCTGGGGCCGATTCAAGTGGGTCCAACCCCATTAAATTAATTAAAAACTAAATTAAATTAAAATACAAAATAAATACGATAAATTATTAAAAAAATATGTAAAATAAATAAAGATATCAGAAAAAATCAGAAAAAATTTGAGGAATTGGAAAAAAGTAAATTGTGTTTTGAGATATCTTTGGGCATTTGACACCCCATGTAACCCGAAAAAATAATGTATCACAACTAAAAATTAGAATAAAAATTCTAATTTTTGTTCCAACAATATAAAAAATGAAGTAGAAGAGATTTTTCAACTACCTGACAACATAAATAGAAACTTTGGATAGGAATGGGTCATGTGCTTGAAACCAAAATAAGTAGAAAGTCAAATCATTTTTGTGGGAAAGTTTAAATCTCTAGGATTTTAAAAACTAGGATGTATACCACTTGGAGCATAAATTGTTAAAGACTTAAGCGCTTTTTAGGGAAAGAAGTAGGAGTGTTTGTTTTAACCCATTAGCCTTGGCCTACACATTAATTTTCCATAGTTAGCCCCATTAAACCAACCCAACCTATTTTCTTGACTACTTATCAATAGCCCATAAACCAAAAAACCTTAAAATATCCTTTACACCAATATTGGAGAACTAGCTTGATTATAGTAAAAGTGAGAAGTGCTAACATGAGTTATAAAAATAGAGAGTCCTACAGATTTCGCACGAATTGGAGCAGGGAGTCTAGTGGTTACAAAATAAATAAAAATGGTATTCAAGGGAAATGGGGCAGGGATCATATATTAAAAAATATATATAGAGGAATAATATAATAAAACTACTTTACAAAGATTTAGCTTGAGTGCTTATATTTAGATTGAGATAGTTTCTCTAATACTTTGAATCCTAGCCTACCCCAACCGAAAAATAACCTCAGAAAATAAGTCCTATGGATTCTTATAAGTGCGGAAGTCTACCAATAAGTGTTATAAAGTCTGTTTGAAGATTCCCTTTGAATTCATAAAATCTGGAGATCAATTGAACCTACCGCTTTAATGAAGAGACCCAAAAAACTTATGAGTAATTGATGGTCATGGTTTTGAAGTATTCTGAGTTTCGAAAAAATGTATTCTTGAGAGGCATCCAATTTTGAGAAATCAAACCAGCCTTTAAAAATTTTGAGTATCTTGTTAAATAAATTGACCAAATTTTATTTGATAAGACCCCATTGTTTCCTAACTCGGGTACAAGGTTTTCATAGTAGTATCACTCAATTTTGTTGAATGTTTTTTAATCATTGTAGTCAAGTATTCCTTTGCCCATGATGTACAAAGTTCTAAGTTTGAGGGTATTTGATGAAGCATTATTTATGCCCACTTTTATAGGTGTTTGACCATGTAAATAAGATCTAAAGTTGTGATTTATGTTCCTAAATGTTTATTTTGAAGATTTACAGTATAAATGAGCATTTATGCATGTTTTGGATGAATTCATGAAAGAAGTCAACTATTGGTCAAATTCCAACAGACTTGACGTCGTGAAGCATAAGGCATGGCACCACGGTGCAGAATAAAACACCGAGTAAGGCATCACAAAATTACAAGGCAGTGCATCAAAATGTAAGGGATGATGTCTCATTTTGTATGGACAGCGCCACTGACAGAGTTAAAACAGAAATAGAATTTTTGTGATATTTAGAAAGCTCTAATTCATGGGGTTTCTTATTCTTGTACCCTTCTCAGCTATATAAGGAGGCACCTCCATGAATGAAAAACACATTGTATTTAGAGTGATTTATGAGTATTTTAAGGTAGAGCAGCCATGTCTAGCTAGGTTCTTTAATACCTAAGTTGATGATGAAGCTCTTTAGCCCATAATAGTTTGTTTTCTATGTTTTATTAAGATTTTTCATAATAATAGTGTTCATTTCAGTTTGTTTATCTTTATATTCATTTTTTAATGAGGCCTTAATGGTAGTTTTAGAGTTTGCATATTCAATGGCAAATCTCTAGGCATAAACCCATTAACTAGTTTTCAACCCTGTTGAGTCCGTGATGCCAACTGAGTTGAGAAGTGGCAATCAGTTAGAATAAGAAACCTGAGACACATGGTGTTCTAAGTGAGTGGCATTAAATACTAGGTTAAATTTTGAGAGCGGTTGCCCAAGGTTGCTTAGTGGTTATTATTCCCATAGATGTAAGAGTTGCTAACGTGTTAAATCTTGAGAGTTGTTGTCCAAGGTTGCATGATTGATTTAGGAAAGTATTTAGAGAGCAATTGCCCTATATACTGAGAATAGGGGAATTGGGGTGTTGTACCTTAATACCTATAGCCAATTCAAGGAAATTGTATTTAAACTTATATTTCTAAATTGAGGAGACAAGACATGAAAACAACAATAGCGCTAAAGTGAGGATTCTTAGACCTAGGTATGATTCTCTTTCTAATTTACAACTTCTTTACTTTGTGTTGTATGTAGTTTTAAGAAAAATAATTTTTCGAAACCCCTTTATTCCCCTTTCAATTCAGTTAAACTTGCATTGACCTAATCCTATGAATTCGATCCCGTATTTACCACTTCTATATCCTAGTGGGATTGGTAACTAGAATAGGGGTTATATTTGTCACGTACGACATGTAATCAATGCAAGATTCTTGTTTTGGATAGTGAAGACATAAGTTAAAACAAAAAGAGGAACACATGATTTACACCTCATTGGAGTATTATGTTTCTTTTGAATAGAAGAATTGAATAGAAGACAATATATATAGTTTAGTACTTTTGAAGAATTGATTGTTACTCTATTATAATAGTGTTGTGGAAAAAGGGATAACATATTCACGAACTTGTATGAGATACAAGTAAAGTTATACGGTAAGAGTATAACTAAGAAATATGTCCATATCTCAGTTAAGATGTGTATATCTATAATTAATAAAGATAAATTGTTTCTATTTAAGCAATGAGAAAAGTTTGGTAAACGGTAACTGATTGAGGTATGAGATGGCGATATTAGGTAATATGATAGCAATAAGAAAATTAGAGAATTTAGAAAGGCAATTTGGAAAAGATGTTGGAACCTAAAAAATCATTCTATGCAAAACTCATGAGTGGACATGTTTTGAAAATTGTTAAAGAAGTTGTAATTTCTATAGCTAGTCAAATAAAGAATAGTTTCAGTCGATCCCAATATTACTTCTTTGAATTCAAGGAATAAGTTAATTTCTTGAAAATTCTAAAGTATTAGAGAAGGATCGTTAAAAGCGTATTCTTGTGAAAATTTTTATTATAGCTACCAGAATGAATAAATTGTCTATAAAACTTAAAAAACATAAGCGAATTGGATGACGAGTCATAATTGATAATTTCATTCCAATCCATAAATCTTAATGATATTGTTAGTAAACATTTAGAGAATAAGTAAGAGTTGTAGGATGTGTCAGGTTTCGTTTTTTGATCAGGATGAAATTTGGGATCTCTTATCATGGGATGATAGAGGCAATTTGAGATCCCAAGCCATCAGATGGCTTATATAATTTCAAGTTTTATTGAGAAACGCTGATATGGTAATGGATCAAATAGACACATGACTCTACTTTAGTATATAATGTTATGCTTATATATTATTTACATCACTATATATCTTTACACTTATGATAGTGTAATAATTGACCAACCGACTATTCTAAAGAAAACATAATTAGTGATGAAGAAAAAAATTTGGACATGTGTACCTGAGTTAGGTGGATAGGGAAAGAATTATAAATTATTTGTAGAACAATTGTTCAGTTACAAATGAGTCTTATTTATGAACAGTAAGATATGCTAGATCTTGCTAGGTATTCATTAGTTAATGGGATTCAAAGGAATAAAAAATTATGAAGAAAGGTTTGATAGATGTTTCATAAGTTGAATACATGACTCGTCAGAAATTCTAAATTTCCAAGAAAGGTAGAAAGATTATTATAATTCTTTTCGCCAAACCAAAAAATAAGAGATCAAGATTTAAACTTTTTGTGATCTCATCTCGTAAAGATTATAACAAATTTATATGAATAAGAAGAATTTTCTTACAAGTGGTTCTTCCTATTATGAATTACTTTCTTATTAGTTTTGAAACAGAAAGCTTTTCCTTTAATTAGATTTCGATGATGAAATTTTAATTAGATGGGAAGATTGTGAAATCCTTGATTTCAATAAATCTGTATTAAGAGATAATTTCTAGATTATTAGCTTAATACGAAATGTGTTCAGGATTAAGACTTGGATTAGTGAAAAGGGAAATCACTAGATTCATGTTATTTTTCGTTGGTGAATGCCTATTGTGTATTATATGGTATTTCGTCACGATGTCGGAGTGTGTCGAGGTGTATCCTGAATTTTTCATGATTAGGGTTATAAGTGTGTGTCTAGAAGGAACAAGTAAAAATAAAAAGCATTAATTGCTCAAAAATTATTTAATCAAGTCTTATGCCTCACGTAAAAGATTTTGCCATGATTTGCGTACAAGTCATAATCGGTGGTAATGTAAAATGAGAATGAAGTGGGTGCGAGATTTTGTCTCAAGTTTCAAGTCGGTTGGCAATGGCGGAGGTTGAGATTGGGTCTAAATTTGTGCAAGTTTGGTTAAGTATGGCAAGAGGATTAGTCCTTAAGGTTTTAGTATGTCGTGGAAAAAGTTAATAATTTTGAAATTTTAGCATGAACCAAACCAATATTATGGACATTTTATGAAGATTGATTATTTTGTCGAGAGTTTGTCTTAATTTGGTGAAAAATGAGATTCAAAACGAGCACCGGATATCAAAATACGTCAAAATATGGATTTTGAGAACTAATAAATAAAAAAATTAATCTGCTGACAAGCAGCAGAAAGTTTATATATAAATATAACATAATAAAAAAAATCAAAAACTTTATAATAGATTCAACAAAAGCATTTATGCTTTAATGATTCAAAAACCCTAAATTCAAACTTTCGTTTGCGGATGTCCCTACGTCTAATATTCGTCCAATTTCTTTTTGCAAGTTAGTAGAGCATCGTAAGACGGTCAGTTTAAGCTAAGATTCCGCGGTGGAGATGAAGTATTTGGCTCGGAATTTGGTAAATTCCTAATTCTTCATGTTTTTCCTCAATTCAGTTGAATTCACACAATTTGTTGATTTCTCTTGTGATATTTTAGTGGAATTGGTAGAAATGGTTGTAACTTGATGTATTGAATTGATTTGCACCAATTTGGGATAAATTTCACTGATGTAAGCAAAGGGTTTTTGTGTATTGAGTTGATTTAACTCAATTGATAACCGTTTTGAAGATGTTTTTATAGTTGATACTAATTTACATTGGGATTTTGGATGAATTGATTATTAGTTTATATGTAATTTGACTCCATTGGCTATGAAAATATTTTTAATTTGGTGTCAAGTGGTCTCTTGGTGTTTGGTGTCGACTTTAGAGGATTTAATTGCAAAAATAATGATTTGGAGAAGTTTTATTAGTTAAAAATAAATAAAGTCAATCAACAAACCGTATAGGAAGATTTGTAACTTCTCTGTTTGTAATTCGATTTAAGTGTTCTTGGAGTCTATGGTAAGTATAAAATGAGTACTACAAGTTTCTTTTTGGTAAGCATGTTAAATATTGAGGTTTTCAAGGTTAAAAAGTTACCCTAAGTTGGCTAGTTGAAAGCTAGTTGAAGTTATAAATAGTAATTTTTGAAACTAATTCTCAAGCGTACTTTAGCCGCATTTTTCATGGAGTTTCAAGATTTGATTTTACTTGAGGCTTGAACCCTATTATAATTGGCTATGTAGGGAAGTTATTGGAACCACTTTCGAGGTGATCTGATGTTCCGAGAACCCTAAAATATCAGCTCAAAGTTGCTTGGCTGTAAGTAAACCCTTCAGCGATCCTTACTATTTATTCAAATATCTTTGTGTCTGCATTTGTAATTTTATTCTGCATTGCATTTTGTCTTTTGGTTGGTCATGTATACATATTTGGAGGGACGATTGTCTAACCTTCAGGCAGGCAAACCGCTATTCAAGTCTTGCTCCATTTGGGCAAGCGAATGGCTAGGTTCATGTCCTGACCCTAGATCTTTGGTAGGAGAACATTTGTTTACAGTCAAGAATATTTTTTTAGGTGATAATTGTTGTTCCAATCTTGTTCCTTGATCGTTGCACTTTTGGTTCAAATGTTTGGCAGTTTAACTCTGCATTCATGATTTCTTAGTACTATTCTTGTATTACTTTTGGAATGCACTTTTGATTGTAGTTAAGGAACAAGAAAAGAATGGATTGCATGTCACTTTGAAGCATATATCCTATTGATTTTATTGGAAATGCAATTACATGTTGTCATGTGTTACACTAACATTTGTAGGAGTATAGATCAGTGCCGATGTTTACTTACCAGACATCCTCGAGTTGTTTTTGATGTTTGAGAAGAAAAAGCATAGAAAACTTCGGTGATTTCTTTACGTTTTTTTCTTTGTATAATTATTTAATTATTATTGCTCCATTGTTTTGGGATTATTGGGTAGAGAATAGGTCGTGGTTTAGTTATGAAGATTTTATGAGGTAGTTTGAGATAAATTTGGATTGCGGAGTTGACATAATTGTAACTGGGTTCTAAGGTTGAAACTTGTGAATTGAATGAGAACTTGATCTCGTTATTCATTTTGATATTATATTGTGAACTTTTATGGAGATGTGAGTCTTTCTAGTCATTTTCTCACTGTCGTTTATTAGGTATTGAAACTTGCATGCAGTCCATTTATTAGGGAGACTCAGTCGATAATTTTTATTAAATGTGAAAATCTTAATAGAATGATTTCCTAAAATGACCTACATTTGTAGATTTTGACTTTGACTTTAAATATTGAGGATGACTACTAATCTCAAGGATTTTAGAAAACTGATGCCAAATATGAAATTATTCAAAGAGATTATAGGCCGACAAGATTATCAAAGGGTTTGGGTTAATCTACTACTCAAATGCCCTAATGATGAGGGGTATAAAATTACTTTTCTGACATCTTCGAGTTGTTTTTTATGATGTCTGGTATACAAAGAAGAAATATGGGAAAAATATGCATAGAAATCTGGTGGTGATTTTCTTTGATTTTTTTTCTAATTGTATATTTTTTTGTTAAATAGTGTGTTTCGGGATTTTCCAGTTGAGAGTAGATGTTGTTGGGTTATAAAACTATTATGAAGACATAACCTATGAGACAGGTTTAGATAATTTTGAGACAGTTTAAGGTTATGATAAGTCAATAATTAGACATTGTTTTATAGTATATTTAGGGTTATTTTAAATGTAAAAGACTATATTACACTTAGTTTTCTCTTGTTTTTTATTTTAGATTATATTAAGGTAAAATACAGAAATAAAGAGAAATTTGAAAAAAAAAAAAAAAAGAAAAATAGTGCAGCGATTCCCCGACAATTCCATTTTACACTAGGAATCAGTGTGAAAATTGGTGATAAAGAAAGAGACCAACAATCACCAGCGATTAGGACATTACACTACAAATCCCTACAAAAATTGATGACAGACAAAGCCACAATTCCATCGATTTACAAATCGCTGGAGTCAGTTTCGGGAATATTGGAATGAAACTAGGAATTTGAGTTTGAATAGGATATGTACACATTAGATATATATATATATATATATATATATATATATGGACCAATGAATTCGAAATTAAATGCCCCCAATTTTTTTTAACTAAAAGTTGAGGAGTTTAGTTAGTTCACATTGTTCTTGTTTTGAATACTCATTGGAGATTATTTAATTGAGGTATTTTTCATTAATGTCTTTTTATTATTTTATTAAGATGTTTATTTTTAATATGTGTGAGTAGTTTATTAATGTAAACGGATATAAAACATGAACTAAATCAAGATTGCATGTTAGTCATAATTATGGAGTTTTATACTTAATGCTTTAAACCTTATTATATTCTTTAATTCACATATTAAACAGGTTGTTTTTGCAGATTACTATCATTAAACTTGGTATTGCATGCATAGTCATGAATGTGTATTGTGATATAAAGATTTTAAATTAATCTAATATAGTAATGACTTGAATTAATTCAAAAGATCTTATTATCATTTGGATGTCTTAGGTCAATTTTGTTTTAAGTTGATATTTATTTACTTATTTCTAATAATATTAGCTTAGTAGTAAGTGTTTTCAAAGTGTGCAATGATGTTTTGTTATACTATTTATAATAGGATTAGAATATGGCTTATTTTCCATTGATATAAAAAAATTAGTGGTTTGATAAAGATTACTACGACTTACTTATAACATGTGTTTAATGATTCCTCAATACTCCATAATATGAATATGAATATGGTTTGATGGTTTGATGGTTACATGGTTTATGGTTTGGGTTTGAATTGGATGTTGTCTTTGATTTAAGTCTTATTATTTAGGTTGATGTTTAGATGTTTGTTTTATATTGATTATTATTCTTGAATTATTTAGTTAGAATTGCTTTAGTATAATTGATTTAGTTAAATTGTGTTAATTAGTTTAATTAAATAGATTATTGCCTTAGTATAATTTAAATAGTTTAAATTCCTATTTTAATTTAATTTAATTAGACTAAATAAAATAATAATTAAAATCTTTGAAAAATCCCTACAACTACTTATAAGAAGTTTGCAAAATCCCTGTAGAGACGATCCCACTTATCACTTCTACAAAATTTAAAGTTAAAAGTATACGAGAGTTATTTGTGCATTTGACACGTAACAAATTTTTGGCGTCGTTGTCGAAGATTTTTACATAAGTTTTTAAGATTTTTAGACGTTGTATGGTCTACACACTTCGTCCATTTAATTCCACAGGATCTATACATCTGTTTGATCCCGAGGTGGATAGGACTTTTAATTGTAACTTACGAGAACAACAACGTAGGGAACAACTAGCTCCCACGATGGAAGCCATCATCATCAACAACAACAACAACAACAACAATAACAATAATTAAATAATAATAATAATAATAATAATAATAGGGAACTCACTTTTATGCAATTAGCCAATCAAAATGTCACAGCTTATGAGCCGATATGCATTGCCATTCCCCAAGGTTTCCCTGACTTAGAATTGAAGTTTGGATTCATCAATGTCCAACCTAATTTCTATGGTAAGAACAATGAAGATCCCCATAATTTATAAGGTAATACCAACATAAAGTCAATGGGACGAAGCCCAAAGACTTTACTCTGGAATAAGTCTAGCTTAAATTTTTTCGTTTCGCACAAAAAGATCAAGCACAAGATTAGTTGTTCTATCTTCCTCAAGATTCAATAACAACATGGGCTCAAATTTTAGAAGCTTTCTTAGATCAATACATGCCTGCACGAAAGATTAGTTCCTATAGAAAGAAAATCACAGTTGCAAAGATGAAAGATGATAAAAATTTCCATGAATTTTAGGATAAATCTCAAAGATTAATTTCTTTTTGTCCATAATATGGTATATTGAAAAAACCTTACTGGAGTACTTCTATGAATGACTCAATCATTTTAAATATAGACTATTAGACAATGTTTGTGGTGGGTCTTTATTCGAAGCAACACCAACTTTGAAAAAAGAAGCTATTAATAAGATTGCTAAATAATCTAAACAGTAAGGTGAAAAGAATGAAACTTCAAAGAAGAAACTCTATGAAGTTAATATTAGAAAAACTAATGTATCAGATGAAAAATTTGATGAGTTCATAAGCACAGTTAAATTACATTAAAAAATAGATTGATTTAAGTTAAACCATGTGGATTTTGTAATGAAGTTACACATCCTACGGATGCATGTCGTATCTTACATGAAGACAATACTGATGGGGTTAACGCAGTTATGAACTAATTCTCTGGTCCCCCAAGGAGCCAATACAATAGTAAAAATAATAACAATAGCTATTACTGGAAAACCACACTGAGATCTTAGCTATGGCCTCCAAAACAAAAATAATATAACTTATAGGCTAAGAGCACATACTCAATCTGCAATAATTCAGCAATAATAAGTAGTTCAACCCATGCAATCTATGCAACCCAATTTAGATCAAATTTTGTATAATTTTATGATCCAAAGTCATCAAGATTTTATGCAGATATCTCAAAATCAAGTTAAGACTAATACATCTATTAATGAATTGAAAAATCAATTGAGTTGGATGAATTTACAAATTAATAGATTAAGCAATCAGAACAAATTACCTACCTAAAATTTTCATACCAATCAAGGATAAGTTAATGTTTTATTTTTTGAGCATAGAGAATAGACATTTATACCTGAGAAGATACCTAAGAGTGGTACAACGAAAAAGAAAGTACAGAAAACAATAGAAGAAGAAGATAAAAAGAGGATGGCTAATGTCATTCCTACTAGAGAATGGATGGTTGAGCAATTAAAATAGACAACTTTTCCCGATAGACTACACCCATGGTATTTAGCCAGAGTAGAAGCCTATGAAAAATCTTTACAAACTTCTAAAGTAACTAATAAAAAGAAAGTTGATAAGATTCTAGATAATTCAACTGAAGAAATATATTCTATTTCTCCCGTTCCACAACGATTAGCTGATACTAGGAAGGAAGAAAATAGTGAGGGCATTCTAGAAGCATTTAGGAAAGCAGAAATAATAAACATTTGATGGAATCAATAATGCAATTGTCAAACTATGATGAAATTTTGAAAGAATCTTCTGAATATAGACAAATTTTAAGAAGAATCTAAAAAAGTTTTTGGTCAGAAGGTGTCTGCTTTAATTAAAAAGAAAATACATGAGAAATGTTTCGATCCAGGAGCATTTGGGACTTTTTCTATTGAATTTAATTATGACCAAATGCACCTATCATATATTCATATGTAAACATGCTATTCGGTGGGGGTCCCGCTTATGGGGTCAAATCAATACGTTCTAAGAAGAAATATTTGAATATCAATCTCATCGATATCACCGATCTCATAAGTATCATACCAAATCCCATCAATCGAATCACTTTTTCGAGAAATACAAGACATCTAAGTCGTACAAGTAAAAATATATATTCATTGATAAGAAAAAGAAAAAACGTGAACGGTGATTGGATTGATGATAAAATCGAATTGGTCAGAAGGTGTCTGCTTTAATTATAACAATAGGAACTTCTTCTATTGAATTTGATATATGCGATCTTGGAGCATCAACTAATGTTATGTCATGTAAACTATATGAATCATTGAAAATAGGTTCATTGACTGAAACATATAGCAATCTTAATTTAAGTGATAGGACAATAATTAAACCATATGGATTATTAGAAGATGTTATACTTAAAGTGGATAGCTTAATTTTTCCCAGAGAATTTTATGTCATAGAAATTAGAGATTTATATCACCTAATTCTCCACCTATACTATTAGGCAAGGATCGAGACTTCGACTTGCCATATAATTCATTTTTGTGAAATTCAAAATTAATTTAGAGAAGTTTAATTCGCTGCGTAGATTTTTTATAAAAACTTGCCAACTTAAAGAAGTTTAAAGAATTGTTATTTGAATAAAAAGTAGACATAATTTTATTTTATGGGGTGCTTAAATAAGCAAATTATACATTTCTATACTTAAAAAATCTACTATTAGTGGTTTCAACCTATTTTGTTGACATTATTCATCCATATATGTTACATGTGACTACGTTAGATTGTTTTAAAATTTTTCTCTTTATAATTCACATCACATATGAATATATGATATATTAAACATTGATATTATATCATAGATTCATAATAAGTTCACTGCAATCTATTGCCAAAATGTGAAATGACATTTTTGAGTGAGCATTAAGCATACATTTTAATACCACATAGAACGATGAGGTTCTTCATAACCTCCTCCATTACTTGATTTATGTGCAATGGCTTGCTCTCTTAGATTAAAACAATATTAAAACCATGATATAAATTTACAATAAATATTCTTGTATGACTCGATATGGTATCGATATTGATGAGAATCCATGTTGACTAATATTCCTAATATTGGATACATGAGATCCTCATAAGGACTCAAAGAGAAGCATGCGAATGCCTATGGATTACTCATCGTTGATGAATATGAGCTTGAAGAATCAAAATCCGCATGCGTAAAGCCTTCCTGCCATCCAATTTCATTATGACCAAATGCACCTATTAAAAATAACAAATCAAAGCCAAATGTGGTTAATATGAGCGAATTAATGATTAGTAATCTATTTTTTTATATTTTACTATGGGGAGGAAATTGTAGGTAGTCATATGACCGGCTATAGTCCAAATTTGACCTTTTGAAGTTGCCTTCAACACCAATGTTGTTACCAATTGCACTTGTCATAGAGTTAACATCACCAGGTTGTGTATATGTCCTTGAGAAGTTATCTTCAACACTAATGCCACCAAATGCACTTGTAAGAAAATTAACATCACCGATCTATATATCTACTTGATATGCATGTTTACATCTGCGCTGATACATAATTCTTTCTTTGGGTGTTGATTTGTACGATCTATGATTCTCATTTTCGTGAGTGACTTGACTAAATCCACTCATTTGCCCTTGGTCTTAATATACTTCTAGATATTGATTATCAATGTGCATTCTATCATTACCACCTGAAACGTGTCGAGCGTACACAATAAATTTCTCGTATATTTATAACTTGTAGTCATGGTAGATGGGATATCGTCTCCACATGGATTTTGTAAACTTCTTTAGGAAAGTGTTTTTGTCTTGTTTTTATTAATTTAATTAATCGAGTTAAACGAGAATTAAAATACTAACTAATGAAACTATAACTATTAACTTAATTAACTGAACTAATTAAACCAAATCAAACAATTCAATACAAACTTAATTAAACGAAATTCAATATATAATAAATATCTAAACAAACCCCCACTAAACAATATAATATACTCAGATTGCATTCAGACACCAAAACATATCATTACTTTGTAACCTAGTTATAATTATATCATATGCCTATATGGAATCTTAGAATTAGTAAACACGCATTCACAATAGGTTGATAGCCCTTATCAGGATACAAATTCTCCTATATTCAATTATCATTGTAATTCTACCTATTGGATAAAACAAAATAATATAGAGTTATGATAGCATTAACGCTCAATAAAAATCATGCCTAACATAAACCAAATAAAAACCAGAATGTACTAGTCAATATATAACCTAGACCAAATCACCTAAGACATCCACTAGGGAAGATGAATCTATTGATTAATCATAGTTACTACTTCTATAATTGTTGTTAATAATCATAACATAGATTCAAAATCATAATACCACAACATATTTGTGACTACGCATGCAATACCAATCATCTTTAGTTGTAGTACCCAAAAATAATTATTAAAATCGTGATTGTTGTGTGTGAATAGGTTTAAAGCATTAAGTGTTGGATTCCTTAATTATACTACATAGCAATCCTAGGCATATTACATGTTTAAGGTTTGTTTAGATTAACTAATTACTCACTCGTGATAGTAAATATAGATTGCAATAATATAATTGAAAAAATAATTAAATAATACCTCTTATTAAAATAAACTTGAATCTTCATTAATATTTCAAAAGCAAACTAAAAACATAAACTTACGGCACTCACAAGCTTTTTAATAGAAAAGATGGCATCTAATTCGTAATCCTAAGGTTACATTTGTATTATCCTAAGCTATACAAATACTAGATAAACATAAATACTTCATACCAATCTAAAATAACTGTGATGGACTCCAACGATTTACCAATAATTCTTATGTTACACACAAACTGCTGGGTTCAGTCGTTGGAAACTTGTCTCTGTGGTTCACCAATTTCTGGCAGCAATTCCTTTGTATTCTCCAAATCGCTGAAAAATCGTTGAACCTATTTTCCTGTTTAATTCTTTGGTTTTTCTTCCTTTTTTCTCTCATTTCTTCATTTTCCTAACTAAATCCTGAAATCACATAATTAAGAGAATGCCCAGTGTAATATCATCATTTATATATAAAAAAACACCATAAATTACAGTATAAAATGTGTTTAATTATTGACTTGTCAAATACCCCCAAACTCAGCACTTTACAATCCTGAGCAAATGAATACTCTTAATCATATTCTCTTATCATTCCTTATATACTGATTTCATTCTAATTCATATTAACTTTAAATAGAAGTGATCTTGAAATGGAAACATATTACCCTCAAATAAATGTAAGTATGATAGAATATAATGTTTTGGAAAGAAAAATGACCAATCCCTTATCGATAACTTAACCAACCAATGCAATACACCTTATACCTATAGTTCAATCAATACCAAAGTCAGCACACAGGGTAGGTTTTCTCAATCTCTACTGACAAGCATCAAGCCTACGATACTAGTATAGAATCTCAAAACAAAAAAAATCATTAGATTAATCTTAGTTTTAGAAAATACTTTATAATAGCACTATAATCAAAATTAATAGGAATTTTCCAAGATATCAACAAATATATCATTTAAAACGTGTCGGATAAAAATACTTCACTCAACCCCAGCTTCAAGCACTCGAGCTAAATCTTGTATTTAAAGAGTTATAAGAACATCCTCCATTATATTTTTTCTCACTCATCATTATTTTTCTCTTTCATATATTCTTTTGAATATTTTGAGTCCTTGTTTTGTTTTTTTTGTTTGTGGACATTCTCACTTTTCCCACTATATATTTCTTTGCTCCATTTCCTATAGAATCTACAGGACTTCTTTTTTTGTACTTTGTAAACTCTTGTTAGCACTTCTCACTATCCACTAAAGTTGAAGAAATTATTCCTTCTAACTATATAACTTCATTGGTTTCTAACCCATTTCTTCTTTCAATTGTGGCATAATAATTATCTATATACTATAAAAATACTTAATAAATAGCCTTTGTATTCCAAGATCCTTAGAAATATGTCTTGTTCATTTTGTATTATTGTTTCGATCTTCTATCTATTCTCATGACTAACACAAAGTAATCAATCCCTCTAAACTCGTCTAGTGCATACATCAACTAGTAGAGCTAATCAATAGGGTATAGAAATTGATTCCTTCTATCATAGAATTCGTTTGGGAAGTAAAATTTCACTTCCATTCAAAAATCCATTATATATCATTTCCATTATATTATATTCCTAACTAAAATAAAGAAATTCATACTTACTTGAATTTGGAAGAAATTTGAAAAATATAATAAACTCACTTGCATATCGGTTTGAAGTAATGAGTTTTTCATGTCAATTCCAAACTTATGTTCTACATTTCTTTATTTCCTTTGCTACCATCATTATCATCATTATATTTCACCTAAAATATCCCCATACTCATTCTAAACCTTTTCCTCAAGGTTTAAAATTTAAGTTGGGTTTTCAATCAAACAAATATACCTCATGAAGTATAAACAAACTTATAAATAATAAATATAAATTGGATAATCAACTTATAAACCATTATGACTAAATAACTTCATTAAATAAGATTTAGAGAAATAAACATCACCAATATCATTTTAGCATCATAAAATATCACCTCGCCAATTCAACAATATATCAATGTATCACCACCAAGCCGATAAAAACAAGTATATCCACCAATAGAGTATAACATTAAATGACCTCACCATCACTCAGAGACAAAGAAGATAAAAAATAGAAAAAAAGAATAACATTGTCAACCAGATTCGCATCATCATCGTCTTCCATCGGATTAATCCTCCTAGACCGAAAACTCCTAACAAGGTCGTAGAGGGTGTAGTCTTGTCCTGGCGGTACTTAATCATCTAGTATACCTTGATTAGGTATCCTCAATTGTATGGTACGTACATGAACTTTAATGCCTCCTCTTCTCATTCTCCTTGACATCCTTCTCTCCATCTCGTAGATATTCCTTACTAATGATCTTTGGTTTTTGAAAACCAGTTCTTGATTTTGCAAGGTCCATACTTGGTTCTATAGAATTGAGCCCATGAAAGGCAATTCCGACTCCTCCATGTACATCCTATCAAAGGCCACCGTAGGATGCTCTACGTTTGGATCATTCCTCGTCTTTAATATTGCCTCTAAATTTCTTTTTGTGTCTTATCTAATCTTTTTTCTTTGCTCTATATCTCTTCTGGCTATTTCTGATTTCTCTCTCTCATCTTTGAAATCTTCATAACCAGTAATCTTCCCATAACTTTATTTTAATTCTTCCGTGATGGTCTTGTCAGGTAAAATATCCATTCTATCCCGGTCATATCCACTATATTTTCTCTACGAAACAACATAATCATTAAAGTAAAGGGTATACCTTCATTCTTCTTGATCTCGATTGCACTCCTAATCGAGTCATAAATTATCTTACCAACATTCAAGTATCATCACTTGCACGATATGGTAAAGTAGAGCGGCCTTATAGTTCACTATCTTATAAAGTTGTAGGCTCGATTGTAAGCCGGCATTGATGAAGTAACACCAAATGCTCGTTATTCTTCTAAAATATTTGGTGGTTATGTGTCTTGGGTACCCCTCCATGTCACGGATAAATCCATCTCCATGAATTGGCTCTAATCCTCCCCTTATTGTCTCGGTGGGGAAATGTTACTTAATTGAGTACTCAGGCCTGGTGTAATTGTATTCTCCTTTAAGGTGTACCTTTGGTAATCCAAAGTACAGGTTTATTCTCTCTGGTGAATAGTTTATTATTCTCCATCTCACAAATGATTCGTTTTTATTCTCACTCCTGAATGCGTTTGCATAAAACTCTCTCACAAGAGTTTACAAACCCTTCTCACTAAGAACATCTTTGTAGTCTAAGTAGTTATAGTCCCTAGTCAAAAGTCTTCATTTTCTTGAATCAATGATGTCAAAAACATTAGGCCTATATTTCAATTCATTTTCCAAATTAAATCTCCTCTTCAGGATCAACTTCCTATCATTGGCCAAGTCTTTCTTGAATTTCACCAATGCTATCTCAATGATGAAAAACTCTTGTCTATAAACAAATTTCTTCACCTTTATTATCTCCTCAACTTCTTTCCTTTCCTCCTCCAATTCATTCTCAAAAGATAAAGGTGGGGTAAGTTCTCTAGGTTGTCTAATCCTAGGAGTGTTAAATGAAATCCCCATAGGTCTAATAGGTGTAGTAGGGACTTTGGTCTTTTCCTTGGATTTTTCTATTGCTTTCCACTTCCCTTTTTCCTTTCATGTGATTCTACCCTTTCCACATCTGGCCATTTCAATTGTAAGAAAAGTATAAACCTGTAATTCATTTGAAACCAAAGTGTCGTAAAATGTATTAAGTAAAAATCAACATATCTATCTAATAAGGAAAAGTTTATCATAAAAGTTGTTTATAAATTGAGACTTTAAAATATCCGAGACAAAATCATTTCAAACTTATAATCGTTCTTTAATAGGTAATCCATTCAAGTCATTAAAACATAAAAATCCCAAACTCATTTGAAACTTAGTTTCAAACTAGTTTGAGCTTAAAATTCAATTCATATGCTAAAATTGTTCGAAAACTCGATATCACTACTTAAATCATCACACTATTACTACGCTAGTAATATAATTGAAATCTTTTGATAATAAAACCAATTTTGAGTAAAAATTTGAAATTCAAGTGCTACTCTAAGTTGAAATCCACAAATTTTCAAAAAATCATAATGTGCATCGATAAAAAGCTAAGGTTTTTGACGAATACCTTCTTGAATTAATATTTCAAATATGGAACTCTAAATCTCTTCTAGTACTCTCCTCCAAGCTCTAATTTTGGATTTCTCTTGTGCAAGCCCTAGTTGGCTATATACTCTCAAAACTCACCAAATTTTGGGTCAATGTGTGGAGATTGATATGTGAATCATTATTGTATACTTTAATCTAGCTTAGGAAGGTTGAATCTAGGCAAGAATTTGGTATTTGGTTCGAACGGGTATGTTTGTTATGAGTGTGAAGTGACTAAATGTGGGGTTTTTGGGGTTTTCATTTAAAAGCGCGTACTTGTGCTCATCGATTTTAGTTTTAAGTGGATTCGCTGACTCTTTGTGGTCCAGCTAGTTCATCGATTTTAGTTATAAGTACGATTCGCTGGCAATTCGCTGACTCGAGATTTTAACTAAAATCTTGCAAATTACTAGCGATTTTCTCAGCGATTTCCAGTACAAACTAGAATCGCTAGGAATTTGCTGATAAAATTTTGCTATTTTTATTATTTAATTGGTTTATTCACATATATATCCAATATAAAGGTAAAGTTGTTCGAAATTATTAGAACTCAAACATGATTTGTAATAAATAATAATTCCATTAATATAAATAACCCATTTAATAAAAATAAGTGCATAAATATATATATATATAAATGGAAAGACATTAGCTTGATCAACCCCCCTTGCTTGAAAATACTATGTAACTAAATTCCTAAATCCCCATTATGAGTCAAAAGTTGAGAGAATATAGAAACAACTAAATAATCCTAATACTAAACTAGAAATAAAGATAGATTATGGGCTGCCTCCCATAAAGCGCTTTTGTTTATTGTCGTTGGCTCAACTGAACCATGCAGTACTAAACTGGTTCTAAGAATTTGAATTGATGTTCTTTACCATAATGGAAAACTATTAATGGAAAACTATTCCTTCATTCCTGTCATATATTATGACAACTCCTCTATCTGTATCAAGGGTTACATTATCAATTTTGAAGAATGGTTCTCCTAGTGTAATATTAATATCATCATATGGCTCATGGTCCAGAATAACGAAGTATAAGATAAAACTAAATTTGCCAATTATAATTTCTACATCTTTAAGTATTCCTTTGTGTTCTATTACGGATCCGTCAACAAAGTGAAGCAGGTCTTTTGATCCTTTAATGTATTTTCGACTAGGAAAGTTATGACTTAAAAGATAGTAGAAAGGTAAGGTGTTAAATGGTGCTTTTTGGTCACATTTAACATTCTCAAATATCTTGCTATTAATAACTATGGAAGTTTCTATATTACCTTGCCTATTGTCTTTATCTTTCATGATTGCATCTTCTAGGTATTTCAAGAAAAGTGAATTAATTGCATATAATTCTATAGACATTTTATAAATGTTCCATAGAATAATATAATCTTCATCATTTGATAATTGAATAGTGCGTTCTTGAATATTGATTACTGCTCTTGCACTTGACAAGAATGGTCGCCCTAACACAAAAACGCTAATAGATGATTTCCTATAGTGTGGAACTACGAAGAAATCAACCAGATAGGTAAATTTATGTATCTTAACTGGAACATCCAAAACCATTCCTATTGGCTCGACAACCCAACCTCTCATAGGTGGAATCTTTCGTATCGTAAATTCTAGTTTAGTTTCAAGAAAGAGATGCCAAGGCATTATATTAACTACTGAGTTAATATTGCATGTAGCTCCTAAGTACCAATGTCCTTTTCCGCAATGTGTAAATAACATCACCGAGATTTTTTATTTTAACTAGGCATTAACTCATATCTTTCTCATTATTATTATCTTCCATTGTTACAACATTAATAACATATACTTCAGCTTTTAAATCATGATGATTTAATTCTAAAAGTTCATTATCGTTAATTTGTTCATTATTTCATTCATCATAATTATCATAGATATCTTCATCATTAAAATGAAAAGTGACAATTTTGTTCTCAAATTCCATAGATATTGTTCATTCAAAAAATCTAACTTTGTTTTAGTTGTTTTAAGAAATGGTCTTCCTAAAAGTATAGGCAGAGATTTAGATGATATTGAGTCTCCCATTTTCATGACATAAAATTTAGCTGGAAATAATAAATCATTGACTTTTACTAATAGATCTTCCACTAAACCATAAGGTTTAATAACTGTGTTGTCAGCTAAGGTAATGTTAATAGGTGTTTTAGTTAACAAACCTATTTTCAATGACTCATATAACTTAAACGACATAACGTTAATTGATGCGCCAAGCTCATACATAACAAAATCTATATAAGAAGTTCCTAATGTAATAGGTATTTTAAACATTCCTGAATCAAAATATTTCTCAGGTATTTTCTTCTCAATTAAATCCGTCACCTTTTGTCCTAAGTTTTCTTTATATTCTTCTAAGAATTAATCTTTAGATTCAGAGAATTCTTTCAAAACTTCATCATAATTAGAAAATTGCATAATTGATTCCATTAAAGGTTTGTTAATTTCTAATTTTCTAGATGCTTCAAGCATGTCTTCATTGTTTTCTTCCTCCCTAGGATTGGCTAATCGTTGTGCAACGGTAGAATACGAACACATATCTTTATTCAAATTATTAAAAATCTTAGCATCATTATTTTTATCAATTGTTTCAGTCTTTTGTAAAGATTTCTTATATGTTTCAACTCTGGCTAAATACGCAAAGACAGTTAATACAGTATCATCTCCCACTCCCGTATCTTATTGTACGTCAGCCGAGGTTTATTTGGTGAAGGACTTCATCAGACTTAAGCCAATTTACTTTGATGGATAGAGATACTTTGCGAAGATAGAGAAGTAAATATTGTCTCAAGAGAAGCTTCATAAGGTTTTGAGGAGTGAGGATAGATCTCGGGCATAGATCACATCGTACACACTACAGAGAGACGCCGATGTTTGGTGGCGTGGGACGATAGCTACTAATGGAGACTTTAAGTCTTGGGAGGCATTCAAGAAAAAGTTCTACCAGCAATATTTCCCATATGCACTGATGAAGAGGTTGAGGAAAAAGTTCATGAATCTGAGACAGGGAACTGATGAGTCAGTGATGAGCTATAAAGATATATATGAATATCTGAGACGGTTTGCTTGGAATTTAATGAGAGAAGATTTTGAAGATATATATAACTTTGGAAATGGATTGAGGCCAGATATTAGGTATTATATAGTCAGTTCAGGTGCCAGGACAGTGGGAAGATTTATGAGCGAGCATTTTCTCATGAGACATTATCTGGGTAGAGTAGCTGATGGGACACCGCTAGAACCAGCATTGTTATCTGACCAGACCGTAGAGTTTGAAAGGAGGAAACAGAGGAGCAAGGAACAAATGAGATGAGAGAGAGGTTCTCAAGGATTGAGGGAAACTACATTTTACACACCAGCTGTGCCTTATGCATCTGACCTCCCTTGCCACCTCCAATTAGACCAACACTACCAGCTCCTACTATACTAGCTCATCTAATACTACCAGTGCCACGACAGTAATAAGGTGGCAGAGGTCGAGGCCGATGTAGAGGTAGAGGTTGAGATAGTTCCCGATTGGGACAGAGACAGACATAAGCACAGGCCCAACATCAAGCCTAACGTCAACGTAGGTCAATCACATGCTACAGGTGTGGTCAAGTTGGCCACTTAGTGAGAGATTATTCGTAACCGGTAGCAGTCTACCCTTAGCACCATGAGGAGTTCATATGGTAGCTCAGCCAGATGTAGATGTTATACGAGGTCTTATTGAGGGTATAGTTTCTATTTATTGGAGAGATTTATACGTCTTATTTGATTCAAGTTTTAATGTATCTTTTATTGCTGCTCACATGATAGGCATCCTAGAGTTCACATCACTTAGGGTTAATGTGCATTTGATATTGAGTACTGTAGTATGGGATAAGGTTTACCGTAATAGTCTAGTCGAGGGATGTCCAGTAGAGGTACACGGGGTAGAGTTACTTACAGACTTTAGGGTTCTCGAATTTCTACATTTTGACGCGTTGTTAGGGATGGATTTGTTAGCAGCATACCACGCACATATCAAATGTTTCAGTAAGACAATGATATTTGAGATCATAGGGCGTTCACTTTTCACTTGTAGAGGTAGTACATTGAGAGCCGATGGCATGAGAGGTCGACTTGCAGCCAGTGGAGAGATATAGACTCTGGTAGCGTTGTATACAATTTGACCCAGACTTGAGGACATTCCGATAGTGTATGAGTTTAATGACATGTTTTCAGAGGACTTACTTGGTTTGCCACTGCCGAGAGTGATAGATTTATTCATTGAGTTGGTACTAGGTGCTAGGCCTATTTCTATACCATTGTACCGTATGGCTCCTAGAGAGTTGGAGGAGTTGAGGAGTCAACTCCAGGATTTAGGACAGAAAGGATTCATCACCATTTCTATGGCATCATGGGGAGCGCCAGTCCTTTTTGTGAAGAAGAAAGACAATACTTTGAGAGTGTGTATTGATTACATACATTTGAAAAAGTTCACAGTCAGTAACAAGTATCCATTACCACATGTTGACAATGTATTTGATCAGCTAAGATGAGTGCATTTTTTCTCTAAGTAAACCTGCAATTAGGGTATCATCAGCTTAGGATCAGGGATAAAGATAGGTCTAAGACAGCATTCAGCACGAGATATAGACACTATCAATTCATGGTCATTTTGTTTGGGTTGACTAGCGCCCCCACCATTTTTATGGATTTGATGCATCAGGTGCTGAGATCGTTTCTTGACCGCTTTGTGATAGTGTTCATCGATGATATATTGATATACTTGATGATTCTAGAAGATCATGAACAACACTTTAGGGAGATGTTGTAGACTTTGAGGGAGCATGGACTCTATGCCAAGTTCAGCAAGTGTGAATTTTGGTTTTTACAGGTCAATTTTTTAGTTCATGTTGTTGGGGCAGCAAGAATTGTAGTAGATCCGGCATAGATTCAGGCTTCTATAGATTGGTTGGCACTGATGTTAGTTACTAAGATCAGGAGTTTTCTGGGGTTGGTAGGATGTTACCGCATATTTGTTAATGATTTCTCAAAGATCGCTTCATCGATTACCAGATTGACTCAGAAAGACGTTGTGTTTAGTTGGCCTGAGGAGTGCAAGCAGGCAGTTGCTCAGCTAAAGAGGTTGTTGACCATCGCACCAGTATTAGTGTTGCCAGAGGCTGGACAAGGTTCTTAATGTATACAGATGCTTCTCATACGGGTCTAGGTCATGTATTAATGTTGGACATAGGTACAGTGGCTTATGCCTCCATAGAAGATACACGATAATAACTATCTCACTCATGATTTAGAGTTTGCAGCGGTGGTGTTTGCTCTGAAAATATGGAGACATCATCTATATGGAAAGGTTCACACTCTACACTGATCATAAAATTCTGAAGTATCTCTTCACACTAAAAAAGATGAATGTGAGACAACGCAGATGGTTCGAGTTCCTAAAGCACTACGACTTTTCTCTATAATATCACCTAGGAAAAGTCAATGTAGATGCAGACGCGCTGAGTAGGATACTGACTGGAGATACTGAGATTGTTACATGTCATATGATTCATGAGTATGGATTACTCGAGGTATCGACGATAATGAGTCAGTCAGAGGCTTCTACTCACACTCCGGTGATGATTTGTGCATATACAAGGCTACAGATAGTGTTTACACATAGAGTGTCAAAGAGTCAGGGAGCCGACATTTTGTACCCAAGGTTCAATGAGTTAGCCTAAAGTATTAATTTTACTAATTGGAGAGAAACGACGAATTATTGTCCGAGATTCAGATGCAGATTGTAGATACCATCAACGGCAGATATGAGAGATGAGATTCTTCAAGATTCATGTCATTTCCAGTTCACTGTTCGTCCAAGCAGGACCAAGATGTACCATGACATAAGGAGACATTTATGGTGGCCTGGGATGAAGGCAGATGTATCTCAGTTCATCAGGAACTGTGGCATTTGTTAGAAAGTGAAGGCTGAGCATCGGAGACACGAAGGGTTATTATAGACACTTCCCATTCCGAGATGGAAATTGGAAGACATTGCTATGGACTTTGTCGAGGGATTTCCAAAAATCGTCAAACGACACGAATCTATTTGGGTGATTGTGGACGAATGACGAAATCTACTCATTTCTTACCAATCGCAGCTCATTACACATTTGATTAGTTGAGTGTATTGTTCGAGAGAGAGATTATAACGTTGCATGGCGTGCCTTTGACTATCACATCAAATAGAGATGTTATGTGCACGTCTAAGATATGACGGAGTATGTAAGAGCAATATGGTACGTGCCTACAGTTCAGCACAACTTTTCACCCTCAAACTGATGGGCAGATTGAGAGGTTGATTTGGGTTCTCAAGGATATGCTTCGGGCTTGTGTATTGGAGCTTGGCAAATCTTGGGAAGAGTACATCGTTGTGTGAGTTTGCATACAACAATAGTTATCAGGCTAGCAATTCAATGGCACCATTTGAGGCTTTGTATGGCAAACCGTGTCGCTCGCCATCGTATTAGGCTGAGCGAGAGGACTGGGAGTTAGTGGGGCCCGATATTGTTGTTGGCCACACGGAGAAGGTACGATAGATTCGTTAAAGGCTTAAAGGGGCCCAGGAGAGGCAAAAGAAGTATGCAGACACGTATCGCAATGATCTCATGTACACCGAGGGAGCTTTTATGTATTTAATTTCTCCTCGAAAGTGCCTTCACAGATTCGGGTTGAAAGGCAAGTTAGCACCGAGATTCATCGGGCCTTTCAAGATCAAGAGACGGATCGGGAAGGTGGCATATGAGCTTGAGTTACCTCCACAGATGTCAGGGATTTATCCAATTTTTTGTATCTCTATGCTTCGACTAGCTGAGTCGAAGGCAGGCCTACGACCGACAGTCACTACAAGAAAATTGTTCTTTAAAGATTGGAATTCCCGTCACTAAACATTGTTTTCCTATCACTAAATTTTTTTAAGGATGAGAAAATCCCCATCACCGCCGGTTACTTAAGCCTCCGAGACTAAAAGTATTTAGTGACCGGAGGTGTCCCGTCACCAAATATGTTTAGCGATCGGATCAATCCCATCATAATTAGTTTTTATAATGACAAAATTGTCGTCACTATACAAACTTTCCCGTCACTAAATCGCAAAACTAAATACAAAGAGGATTCTTATTGTAATTACATTTTCGGTCACTAAATGATTTTTTGTGACAAACTTGCTTTTTGCACAATTTTTGAAAACTTTCACGATAACATTTTTTGTCATAAAAATTCCCACCAAAAGTGGAGTTTTTTGAGACCGAAGTGTCATTAAGAGCTTCATTTGTACCTGTGATATTTACTTATAATAAGTATTTATAGCTTTATATGTAAGGGAAAATTGATGAACTCCAAAAAAAAAAAACTTCTTTCCAAACAAGAAAGCATTGTATTAAATAAAAATTATTTGTATTTGTACAAAAAAGATTGTAGTGCAATTTAATTTTTTACATCATATAAACGTATGACACATTGCCTTATGTAATCAATCCATACAACACATATGCTACCTAATACGCATAAGGATCCAATACATAGTCTTTAACGTCGTCTCGTGGTACTCTCCTTAACTATTTTATTGTTCAAATTAGAAAGTTTATCGGCAGCAACATATTTGATACCCACGTACAAACGATACATGAATCATCATATTGGAATAGAATAATTTGGCATGTATATGATCACGACTTAGGCAATTAGCTAGAACAAACAACAAATACATGCAACAAGAATCACAAAAAAAAAATTGTGAAAGATATGATACTTAACAAAACAATATACATTCAAGATACAAAAAATACAAGCAAAATTGTACAAAAGATAATATTTTGAAAAAAAACACTATAGATTCATAACCTCTCGATCGTTACAAAAAAATGGTGATTAGAAATGGAATTAGCAACGGAATTTATTTCCGTTGCTACGAATAAATAATTAGAGACGGATTTGAGACGGAATCATTCAGAGACGGAATAGAGAGAGATCAGAGATGGAAATAGACACGGAATAGAGACGGAATTAAATTCCGTCTCAAAATAATTGCGCCAAGGTTCCCACCAAAAGTTAAATTTCTTGTAACCGTCCGTTACGTCTCGAGATTCGTGCGTGCTTGGATGCGAAGATTTGTAAAAAGGGGACGAATGTCTCGCCTCTCTCGCTCAACCCGCCATTCTCCCCACTCTCTCCCTTACCACTCTCTCCCTCCTCAAATCTCTCTCTCAACCCGCCATTCTCGCCACTCTCTCCCTCATCTGTCTCTCTCTCTCGACCGATTCTCCCTCAATGCTGAGTCTCTCTCCCCGAAATCTACCTCCCAAACCCTAAAATCGTTGTCGTCTGCCGGAGTTGGGGCCTCTGCCGTCGCTGCGAGTGGATGTCGCGTCTGCCGGAGGTGGTGCCAACTGCCGTCCCTGCCTGTGCAACCCCCGCCGTTGGTCGCCGTTGTTCGTTACCGCGTTGGAAACCAAGGTTATCTGCCTTGGCCCTCTTCTTGCCGGTGGTGTGCGCCCCGCCGCCGTTCGCCGCTCTTCTTCGTCGCTGCGTGTGAACGCTCTTCGATCGTCGCTGCCTCGGCCCTCTGCCGCCGCTGGCTGTGCAGCCCTCGCGGTCGTTCGCCACTCTTCGTCGCGTCTACTTAGGGCGTCTGCGGCCTCTGGCTGTGCAGCCCCCACCGCCGTTCAAGGATATATTTCAAAAATACTTGGATTGGGAGGTAAGGTTTTTACTGTGTTATGATGTCTTTCTTTTTCCCCTCTATATCTGTTCATTTTTTTTAATCATCGGATTCAGGTCTTGCCATTGATGTTGGAGAAGGAAAGGGAACCCCTTCTGAGACATACGTTACAGAGATGGAGTAATCACAAAAAATGGTATGGCGGCTTTCGAAGTGGTTCTCCTACCTAGATCACTTTTTTGTCGAGAATTCTAAACTTCTCTCACTTGAGAAAGTTGGATTCGCATGTTTTAGAAACCAGGTACTTTTTATATACGACATTTTAGCTTTCTTATTTATCCAAATAGTTTTCGTGCTAGAATGTTGGATTCGCAACATTGAGAAAGTTGGATTCCCATTTTTTCACTTGAGAAAGTTGGATTCGCATGTGTTCATCTCTATTGCTGAAAAAATGGGATTAATAACCACTTAAGATCCAAAAAATCGCACTGAGTACTTTTCCCTTTAGAGAAATGGGCTTTATTCTACATCATGTATTTTTATTTATTTTTTTGTGCTCGTTGTTGCCTTATCAGATTTACCAAGAATTCGTAAGAATTAAAGTCAGAGATACACTAATCTCCCTGGTATGTATTGTTGGTTGTTACCTATTGAAATATATTTATAGATTGATGTCTCATCTCATGTAACCAATTTTTTCTTGTGCTTATTCTTAGGTCAAGACTCGCTTGGAAAAAGAGAAGGAACGGTCTATCGACTCGCATTCAAGCGTGCGAAGAAAATTTATTGGGGGTTTGTCATTTGTCCATTATTTATATGGCTTTTAATACTTATTTAAAATCATATATAGTGTGGTTTTTTTGAAAGTTCGAAACTGAAAACATTTGAATCTTCATCGTGGTCCTTCATACAGTACTGAGCGAGTTGATGTTGGTATATGCAACCCAACTTGATGAAAATGAGCACCCTGGATTGCATGCTTTGCTCAGAGATGAGAAGGTACCATAGCAACATGTATCTTGCCTGAATATCAATTTCTAGCTCTCAATCATGGTATTACTATTATATCTTTCTTCATTTTTATTTTTTTAATTTTTTAATTTTGTAGGAAGACGATCTGATTAAAATGTATTGGTTATTCTATCGGATTCCTCAAGGCTTAGATACTAATAGCAAATATGTTCAAGAAGGTGGGAGCCTTTCTTCTCATGCGCTCAATATTTCACATGCACACCTTTTTGTAGCATTTAGGAAGTCGTATTATTTTTAATTTTTATGTGATGGCGCAGGTTGTTACTACTGAAGGCAAAAGTTTGGTAGAACATTCTAAAGATTCTATAAGGAATAGAAATGTCAGATATCCCATTTGCATTTGTAAATCTTTAGTTTACAAATTATAAAGTATTTTCTATCCAAGATGATTTGGTTGGTTCCTTTGCTTTTATACATTTTAAGTGATGATGATCGCTTACTTTTTTAGGTTTTTTGGAAAACAGTGATAGGGCTTCACGACAAGCACCTTGGTTATGTCACCAAGTACTTCAAAAACAACATACTTTTTCGCGAGGTGCGTAGCATGCTTCTATTTGGGATTGAGGCTATGTTGTTGCTGTGTAACATGCTTCTCACTTTTGGGTTATCTTATCATTTTTGTAGATCTTTCTTGGTAAAGCATTTCAAGTGGCTGGAAAAGGTGTTTGCATAATTTTCATGTCTGGTTATCTTATCTTTCCAGGCACTTGATGGGGCCTTTAATGTTTTTTGCAACAAAAATGTGGGTAATATCTCAAGTGCTAAGATGCTAGTTACTGCGCCATGATATTCTGAAGAGGGGAAGAGAAGAATTGGTCATAGAAACTGTGGAGAAAACTCTCAAGAAGGCAAGCATTTCGAAGTTGTTATATATATTATGATTTAATATAATATTTTAATTTTTAAATCAAACAGGTGTCGACGGTACTTTGGTATATAAAAAACAAGGACGCCTTTGAGGATGCATATCGGTAAAGTTTTTTGTTTTTTTTGGGGTAAATAGACAATCACAAGACCAAATATAGAGATTACGTAACTGGAAGGTTTATGTGCTTGAGTGTTGTTACTAGACCTGGTTTTACTATTTTAGTAACAAGTGATAAAGTTTCCAATGAGTCTATCTCAAGAAGAATTTGGTTGACATTCATGTTTTCCTTTTCTATATGAAGGTCGTAGTGACGAAATGCATTTTGTTCAGTGCCGTACTAACTTGGGATTAATTGATTTTTTGCAGGATGTGGTATGCTCATAGGCTGCTATATATCATGAAATCGAGACAATGATTCGAGAAAAAAAGTATGATTGCGAAATTGAGTTCGCATTATGGTATTCTTTTCGAGCAAGGATGGAGAATATGGTTAGTGGTTTAGGACCGTCATTGTGAATTACTTTTTTTAATAGTCATTGGCTTGGCTGATTAGCTTCCCTTGTTTCCTTATTCTTTGTTTTTTTTACTTTTTTCGTTCAGAAAGCTGTTTTGACATTAGCAAAGAATATGCAAATCAATTTTGAGGAGTATCTGAATCTAAATCCCCAGAAGCAAGGCAAACAGTATTTAAGGTAACTAAACCCTTTGAGGCAATTCTCTTTATTTCATTTCCATTTTTGAGTTGACATTAAATCATTTGGATTGTTTTACCACCGATCTTATATTAGTAATGTCATGCATTGTGTATTACTATCTATGATTCCTTTAATTCCATTTCTGATTGGCTGTTTTTTGTAGTGAATTTAATTTGTCGACTTCCTACTTGCTTCGCATGTCCATGCATTGATTTATGGAAAGCACTGCATGTGGTTGATATATTTAGCTTTTCTAAATGTGTTATCATTTTTTCGAAGGTGAAAGAGAACAACAAGGACACTCATCAAAGGAGGCATACGATATTTGGAGGCTAAGCGAGCTCTTTTATTGGCTTATAGTCGGGCTATCTCGCTTTTTTTCAAACTGGTGAGAATCCTCTACTATCTCTCGCGCTGATTTTCTCAAACTGGTGTTACAAACTTAACTGTTGCTATTACTCATAATTGTAATCTTTGGCATGCTAGACTTGGTCATCCATCTTCATCGGTGCTGCAGAAGGTGCTACAGAGTTGTAATTATGTTTTTCATAAATCCTGAACTGTTCTTTGATTATGATTGGCAACCTTTATTTTCTGATGGTATATTGTCTTTGCTAGTTTTGTTGATTTCCTTGCTTATGGTTTGAAGCTTATTATTGGTTTCTCCTCTTGCTGTCATAGAACAGTTCATCTTTCATGTCATAGATCATATTATGTAGGCTTTTTGCAGGATACAATAAATCTATCAAAGTTTTTGACTTACATCGCCCTGGTCGGGATTTTGAACAGTATTCAACAATCCAAGGCAATAAAGAAGGGCAATCAGGTATAGACTTATATGACTGCTTGATTAAGTTCTCTAAATTTCCATCATAAATTCATTATATGCAATATATCTAGTGGAACTTGCTTTGTTAATGGAATCTTACCATCTTTGCAAGTACAAAATGGTTTACTACGCCATTATATTACAATAATGTCCCAATAGAGATTAGTAAGATTCTTATTTGAAACTGGAATTTGTGGAAAAATAGGTCGAGAGAGAAGTAAGACTGTAAGAGTATAAGACAAACACAAGGTCTAGTGAAGGTGCACAAGAATAGACGATTGATCTGTTAGGAATCACCAAAGAATGTATGAACAATTTGTTTCAAATTTCAAAGCTACTTGATAAAGGTCTCGGGGTTATCTTTGTTGAAGGATACGGGTTAGTGATCTATAAGTGTTTTCCAAGATGCACTTCAGGGGTTGCTAATCTCATTTGCTAAGGGCCGGTGGCAAGTTGTTGAATTCTTCAAGAAAATTAGTTTTAAATTTGATCGCCCCTAGCTTTACGTTGGGTTCAATACTTCTACTAGTATTTTCATTGTCACTCAATCATCAAGAAAATATCCAAGCTATTATTTAGTCTTTTTTTATTGTGGGAGTTAGCTCAGGGATTTCTGAACCTTTTGTGTAGTCCCCCGACTTCCATATGTTGAAGTGCAAACTCATGGATCCGATGGTAACCTCTTGTATTACCTGTTGCATAATGTTTTCCTTGGAAGTTTGTCCAAGTCTCGAATTGATAATTGTGGTCGTCTAAACAAATCACTACCAACCGCCATTTTGCCTATTTGTATACTTAGGTATTATTTCCACCCTTGCCTTTTGTCCCGCCTATAGTGGTATGCTAGGCTGGGATCTTACAATCGACTACGCAATTTACAGGGAAGACAATATGGAGCTTTTATATGTTTTACACGGTCAAGAAGGCGGAATCACACATGTAGGAGAGTGCTATAGGATCTGCTTAAAGTTATAAACATGATATAATTTCATAATGCATTTTGAGGTGAAATATGAGATTCATGTGGTTGCAGGTGCAATTCTCCAGAGATGGAAACTATTTATACACTGGCAGTCGAAGGGTAGGATTTGTGGTGAGTTTGTTCTTGACTGCGTTGTTTCTTCCTTATTGGTGATTTTCAATTTGGATTTTTGTTCTTGTTGGGTGATTAAGTTGCCCATCTAATTTTTGAGCAATTGCTACTTTGTGATGTTGTTTGATTTCTATTACTTGGATCTTATCGATACCTTGTTGGTTGATTGCTCTTGTTTTGCTCATCTGGGTTGTTTTGCTGTTTTGGGTGTTGTGGATAATTTGGTTTTATCAATTGTTTTGGTTTTGTATCTCTCTTTCTGTCGAAGCGCTTCGGTCAAGAACATCACAAATGCGCATATTTTATGGGTTTTTTTTTTAAGACGTTTTAGGTGAATTGCTTGATTCTCAGTATGAGATTTCATATTTTCTTCCATGAATCCATGTTTGTGCTTCTTATGAAACATGATCTTTGTGTACAATTGTTATCAACTTAAGCGATTTTTTTCTGCGTAGACTCTGCGGAGTATACTCTTCGTCATTGTTGGATTTAGTAATGGTTTGTGTTTGTTCCATTTCTTGGCAGATTGAACACATTTCTTCAATATCTATTTATAGAATGTCATTTTTGTCTCCCTCATAGTTGCTTTTTTTAATCATTTATCTCTTATTGTTGATCCATGCAGGATAAGCTCCAAAGGAGACGTCAGGAGCTGACCAGACTACACCGGACCAGCCGGTGGATGATGAGGCGGTATATTACAAGGTGGCGGGTGACTGTCCCAAAGGATGTGTCTACAGTCTCAGGTCGTTATGGAGAAAGAAGAGAAGATACGTAGATCCGGATGCTAGCACATCCCAGGTGCTAGCACAACGAGGGATGGACAACTTTATGATACTTAGGTATTTTTATGGTTGTTATAGAACAATGAGAATTGTAGTTTTTTTATGGATACTTAGGTATCTTAAACATTTACTATACTTGACTATGTTTCGTGAATATATAAATCTTTTTTAATATCAAATTTTATGTTTTTTTCTCATTTGAATCTTTGTTGTTGATATATATATTGTTGATTTGTGTATGTATGTCAAATTCTGCTTTTTTGGGGGATGTTAGCACCCCCAAGGAGTTGTTGGAGGGGGTGCGGGCGATGGAGCAGGTCCTATGGTTGTATTTTCAGGTTTAGATGTTATGGAGAACCAAATTGGATTAAGCTTAGGTTGAAAAACTAAACAAAGCGGAATTGAGACGGATTAGCAACGGAATTCAGATATTCCGTTGCTATTTCGTCTCTAATTTTCGAGGAATAGATGCATGAATCAACAACGGATCAAAGACAGAATTATTGTATTCCGTCTCTGATCTGTTGCTAATCAGAGACGGATCAGAGACGGAATATAATAATTTCGTCTCTGATCCGTTGCTAATCAGAGACGGATCAGAGACGGAATACAATAATTTCGTCTCGATCCGTTGTTAATCGAGACGGATCGAGAGAATATAATAATTCCGTCTCGATCCGTTTAATCGAGACGAATCGAGACGGAATACAATAATTCCGTCTCGATCCGTCTCTCATTAGCAACAGATCGAGACGAATGCAATAACAATTGTACCATTTAGAAGAATTTCCATTTCTCGTTCGTCTCGTTCGTTTCTAAATTTCATCTCTAATCCGTCTCTAATCGAAACAGAAACACATTTTTCGTTCTTGATTGAATCGACGACGACGATTTTAGAGACGGAATAGATTCCGTCTCTGTTCCGTTGCAGAATTGAATTAGAGACGAAATTTATGCAAATCAGAGAAGAAAATTTCCGTTTCTGATCTGCTGTTTTTTTGTAGTGGATTGACCATAATAACAACTAAAAAAGAATGGCACCCTTGTTGAAAGAAGCTAGCAAAAGTTATCCTTTTAGAGGGTCCTTTCCATATGACTTTAATAGAAAATGGCTTAAAAAGTATCTCAAGTTGTACACTAATAATCAAACGTATGCACACTTGCACTGAGGCACTACGTAAAGCTAAAGAATTTTTTTACAATATGCTTACATGCCACTTATGTATACAGTAAATGAAAATCCAATCATTAGATTAAATAATAATTCCACCTCACTTGAAACTTTAAAAATTAATTATCACCTAAAGAATTCTTTCCATTTATTAATAATTCATTTGATGAAAAGGTTAGATAGACTAAAAAGATCAAGCATGAAAATGAAAATGTGATACTAGCATGCATATGTAAAGGACCCTCCAAAAGGAGAACTTTAACCATCCAAATGAAAATGTGATACAGATGTGGACAATATATAACCCGTTTGTAATAATACTTTTTTCGAAAACTTTCCACCAGAAATATCAATCACATAAAGATATAATCTCAGATCAAAGAATACCTCTAACACCAACTCGTCAATTATGTCACCCGAAAGTAAAGGTATTTCCAGCTTCAAAGATGTCGCATTGACATGATGTACAAGCCTAGGCTTAACTGGTACAAGTTGGAATTGGAGTGCATATGAACAAGAAAAAGAAACTGCGATGGACATTCCAGTTTTCCATTAAACTACGAGTTATTAATATTACCTAAATAGGGAAATGGCTTATTCTTGTCTTGTATCTTCAAATTCGCTTCATAACTAGGTTGAATATGATCAAGCTTGCTACTCTCAATCAAAATATTCTGCAGAAAAAAAATAAGTAAAAATGAGACAGCAAATAAATTTGTTATCCAAATATTACTAACAATTATATATTTAATAAAAAGATCATACCGAAAGACATGAACTTATTTTATTGATCTACACGTCCACTTCCATTTTGTTTGCCTTGACTAGCATATCTCCATTTGCATTGATTTTAACCACAACGTCAAGTTGAATATGATCAAGCTTGTTACTTTTGTACTCATTTTTATTAAAGTAAGTTGATTAAAAAGTAAAAGGAAAGTTAGAAATCTACATATTCCAAATAGAAAAAAGCAAAAATCATAAAAATTAGACATAATCAACAAAAATTCACTCAACAATAAATAGTGAGAGCCTTAACATTACAAGATGAACCATCTAACTCTATCAGTCACTTTGTTGGGCGAGAAGGCTGACCATTTCGTAGTCAAATATCAAAACTAAAGTCGGTGGGGGAACCAGTGATTATAGTAAAAGTGAACATGGATTGCATCGGCATTAATTCAATGACACAATAATCTATTTTATGTTGCATGTGCACATTATAATTCCTAGCTTCACCCATGAGTTCATCTTCTATCCTTACCAAGTGTCAATGGAGGTGGTAATGCATACGCTGAATTTAACCAATTACATCTCCAAGTTTATCGAGAAACTGAGAGTATGACATTCAAAGTTCCTTAAGTTTTGCTATGTATGGTAGATATATGATTTATTAAACAAATTAACAAAAACAAGAATTAAACAAAGTTATAAGTCTCTATGTAAAATAGGGTGGGAGTAGTTACCGCGACAGCAACTCCTGTCTTGCAAAACTTAGGAATGCGGATGAGCCTTACAATCTGGCCCTCGGATCCTAAATCGAATTAACATTCATGCACCATCGTTTGATCAAGTGAAAAATTTAATAGGAAAATATTTACTTTTTGCTAATGGTGGAATTAACTACCTTTCAATAAACGACTTTGGCATTTGTTTTGGTTATTAACGAAGTAAACATGTGGACAACTCTCCATGAAGAAAGGGTCCCTATCTGTGAAGGGATAACACTCTGCAGAATTACAGATATGTACTGATAATAAGAAGCTTTCTTACTGAGTGAATAAAAAAGTAACATATGTAACTAAATTCATCACAAAATCGCGTAGCAGTATGTAGGTTAAGGGAAAAAGGAAGAAAAGATATTGATATCTAACAAGATGATTACCAAGTGTGTTAGGTGCAGTTGGCGTTATATGCCTACACCTTAACTGTCTTCCCATAAATTTGAGTTTTCTTTAGCATCTGAGTACTTTTCAAGATCATCTACATTTTAACATGACTTTCCTAGGAAACTAATGACCAGTAGCAGCATCTAATCAATACATCTTTATTCACCTATTGAAAGAAAAAGGAAAGCAAACCATATATCTTATCTGACGCTGTCAAGCTCAAATAAGTGAGGGTTTGTACATGGTGTGAAAGTATTCGATGCCCCAGGAAAAAGGCAACGATGCGAAGGCTGAAAGACAAGCAATTACAACTTTAAGGATCATAAATACATTTTTTTAGAAACAAATAAGTAGCATGAATCCAAATATTAGGAATCACCTGTTGAGGCAAGGAGAAGTTTGCAAGGTCATTAGGCCTTGGCATGATATCCAATGGTACAGCTACTGCAAGCTGCAGACAGAAAAACTGAAATAACAGGCAATCAATGAAGAAAAATAGAGACTATTCAATCTTGCAGCATGAGATAACCTGAGTTATAAAGATATAAAGTTCTTTGGTAGGCTTGAATAACCTGGACAATTCTTTTGAACCCAAGTTGTGCCAAAACACTCGTATTATTATTAGCAATGAAACAAAATAAATGCAACGTATACACATCAACTCAATTATTATTACTCTTGTTAACTTATTCTACACGATTATAACCATTTTTGGAAGACTAAAATCATATGCATTGTTTACAAGTGAATGTAATAACATTTTTAAAATATATCAGTGTCATCATGCGACAATTGAATGAAGTTTGTCCTGATGAACATGCAGAACCTCTAATACTACTCTATCAAGATTAAAGCCCATATAAAAAAAGTGACATCATATAAGTCAAGAATACCTGTCCATTAAGAATCCCATGTGGAATTTCAGCAGAATCACCAACAATAACTACACAAACTATTTGAGATGCAATAGCTTGCTCTAGTATCAATTAAGTCTCATTAGTAATACGGTTTGAAAGTAACAAGCAAAAATATAGCATGTGTAAAAAAAATGTCTGTATCACCCTCTCATCTCCTAAATGCTCTGTAATATGGTCGACCAAAAGCTAGAAGTGGAGAGGATTGGAGCTACTGCCTCCAACACTTAGTCTCGATACAAAAAACTACATATTTTTTTTCTCTTGAGAAGAAATAAAGCGGATATAAGTAAATAAATGAGTCACACACAATCTATTGGCTCGAGATTGCTCAATACTATTTACAATTCCAAGGGTTTTCTACAAAATGACCAAATATAGTTCTGCAGCCACGGCTGCGGGGATGATGATGGAAGGGGTGTTACTACTACTACTGCTGCTGCTGCTCCTGCTGCTAGCAGCTGTTGCTGCTGCTGCTGCTACTGCTGCTGCTACTACTACTACTACTACTACTCTATGAGGCACCCATTTTTTGGGGTGTTTAGAGGGAGTAAATTGAGAGTTTGTTGAGGATGTTCGATGGGGTTTGGAAATTGGGAACCTAGATCGAGTGACCATGATTTAAGGGGTTGAAAAGGGCATAGATGGAAGGGAAGGATTTGATTAGAAGCTACACATAAAGACTTGTTAAGGATGGTGGATGCGGAGAGGTTGGTGTGTGCATTTTTCCTTTGGTTTTGGATAACATATGATTCAATAAATAGAAGAGACGAATCACAACGTAAACATTGATGAATCAAAGAGTCGCAAAGAACGACTGTTGATGGTGGCATTGTTGATGATGATAGCAATGACGCTTACATATTTACAATAGAAAGAGGGTTTTGGAGAAGTGAAGTCGAGATAGAGGGAGTGAGCCAGCAGAGAGGAAACCCTAGATCTTCAGTGCATCGCGAACCCTAACTTTTCGTAACAAAAAGAAACAAAAATATATATCCAAACAATACGTAAAGGTTGAAAAATCGCAAAAGCGGGATAATTAAGCACCAATTAATTTTAGTGGGTCAAAAAATTTTAACGATCGAATTTGACCTCAATAACCAAGAAATACAAATCCTATCCTTATTTCTCAAGGCTCTAACGATTAAAAAATATTTCCCTCACTAAGTTGTTCCTATAATCACGAGGTTTAGTACGGTCACTAGTTTTTTGTGGTTAAAAACTATTTTTCTTGTAGTAAGTTGACTTAAGCCAGATTGATCTAAGTGATGACGTTACTTATGAGGAGCAGCTAGTACAGATCTTAGATCGAAAGGTACAGTAGTTGAGAGGTAAGTCTATCCTGAATGTATTAGTCAAGTGGCGGTTTCATGGTGACTCGGAACTCACTTGGGAGCGGGAAGACTATATGCAAGATAGATTTTTGTATATTTTCGAGTCATGTATAACCTTAACTTGAAGTTTAATTTCGAAGACGAAATTTTCAATAGTAGGGAAGATTTATCACGGCCCAAATTTCTAATCTTAGTTTATTTCCTAATTAGGATCATCGATATGTGAAGTGGGACCTGCATCGAGATACATTCACTTACAGAGGCATTTGGCCGAGGTATATGTTTGTTCTTGATGTGTTGTACTCCTAGTGTATTGTATTTGTGTATATTACTAAGTCATCTTTATGTATATATAGTTATCAAGATATGAGCGGGGACACGCCTCGAGAAGCATGTCGGCATAGGATTGGAGGTAGAGAGTGATGTGGTAAGTCTTAATTTAAGTTAGTGTGGCTTAAATAGCTAATTTGAGGTGGCTATAGTTGAATTGATATTAACGTCCCTAAGTTAAAAAAAATAAAACAATAGTCATTGATATTCCTCGAGATACTTGTGGATACCATCACTAGACAAATTGACTTAAGTTTGGTGTCAGTAGAGGTGAGTTAGTGAATGGATAATGGATTGTGGGGTCACATTATAAGGCATGAGATTGATCTAGAGATGGGTGTATACATGAAGATCAAGGGCTCCAAATTCACTTCACTTATATATATGAAGGTTAGATAAGATATCATGCAAATCACTTTCATTTCTAACCAAAAGAGGATAGAAAGATACGGAGAGAAAGATCAGTGAATTGTGAAAAAAATTTGGTGAATTGGAGGTGGAGATCAAGTGTTAGAGGATCTACAGCTAGGTAAGCTAGTCTACACCTTTAATTTGTGCAATTAAAACAGAAATTGTAGATTTTGATTCAGTTCTAGTTTTTCAATAATTTTAGTAGGCAAATTACTTTGTTTTTAAAATCTAATTCCATATTTGGATTCCTTGTGAAATTGCACTAATTTTACTATAAATAAGTTCTGGATTTGGATTTATTTTCATAAAGTTATGAATTTTTGAAGTTGTGAGACCAAATTTGAAATTATGCATGTTGTTATGAACCAGCTTCTGTAATTTTGTCATAACTTCCTCATTTTAAATCAAAATGGACCATTATGGTGGCATTTGAAAGCTACCTTAAAGGGGAACAACGTTTGCCTACTAAAATATTTTGAAATTCGAATGTTTTCATATATTAAAATCCTATGCAACTTTGATAATGAATCTGAAATTTTTAGGTTCACAGCTTTTCTAATATCCTGTTGTTTTGAGCGTAACTCCCTCGTTTCTTATTGTATTGAGCTCATCTTTTAGTATGATGTTTAAGGATATGTTAGTAAGCTACAATAAAAAAATCATGAGTTCTGAAGATATGGTTTAAGATAAATGAATTTTTCAAAGTTGCTGGTCGAAACCCAAAACTGTTTTGAGCCATTATGGGGAACTTTTCATATCTCCTTTGGTTCTTATCAAAATTGCGCAAACCTTATAGTTTTGGAAAGCTAAGACAGCTCTAAAAACTTCTCTTTGTGCTATATTACATAATTGTAACATTTTGGTAATTGAAATCAACACACAAGTTGTTGGACCAAAACTATTTTTTTTAATAAAGTAGATTTGGACATAAACGACTTATTAATGGAGCTGATTTAAAAAAATCTGAGTTTACAACCACTTAAACCAACTCTAATAACTTGCACGAGTCCTAAAGCACCCTAATTAACCTCAGGAACTTAAAATAGATTTTTGAGAGTTCAGGTATACGTTTTGAGGTGTCGGGAGGCCGGTTAACCTAGGAAGTTTACGTGACTTGTAAGTAAACTGATTGAGATATTTTTTCCATCTCATTTCCTATTTGTGCATTTATTTATAGTCATTTAGACTGATATAACTATCGTACTCTTGATGCCATGATTTTGTTGTCTTATCTCATATCATGAGTTTGTTTTCATGGCATTATTGGTGTTTGAATGGTTTTCATTGATTCAAAATCATGTACTATATCTTTCTTGGTTATTAAGGAATTTAATCAAGTGAAATAACAAGCTATTAGGTATATGGTTTGTGGTATTACGAATATGTTTCCTTTGTGTTTTACTTAAGCAATTCCATTCTTGGAATCCAAAACCAAGTCAATTCTTGTTTTATGAAAGTAGTTCTTGTATCTAAGACTATTATGTGACAGAGATGAGCGATACACGGGGTCACGAGATTTCGAGGTTGTCGACATCTCACCAATAGCTTATGTGGCACACGGCGTATGGGACCCGAGGTTTGCTAAGTAATCTTTAAGTTTATAAAATTTTAATTAACTCTAAATTATTAATAGACATGAGAATAATGTAATGCTTATTTAAAATTTAACTAATGAGGAGAATAGGTTGATAAGGCTGACTAGTACGTTGTTATGTCCTACGTGGCGAGATAAGGACTTAATGATGGGATTAGGCCAGGCAGTGCCATATTTTACAGAAAGCGTCATCACAACCCAACTGAGAACGTCAAATGTGTCGAAGAGATTCTAACTATCTCCAACAACGACATTGGATACCTATTAGTTTTATATGTGCAATCCATTAGAAGAACCGAAGAAAACACCGTAACAACTTGATTGAATAAGGATATGCCTAAAATAAGTCAGTCACGACATTCTTCTTGGGATGCTTTCTCTGCCAGGACATCCATTTATTCTTCTCCAATATGTGCAATAGTTGTTGCATTTGAGTCTTCCCACCCGCATCATCAATTCAATATTTTTTTGTGCATTGTATAATGTCTGCATAGTCGAATCGTAATGCCCCAAATTTCTAAAATTATAATTTAACCCTAGTGACTGGGTATTTGGGTAATTATATATGACATTATGTGTTGGGGTGCCTATTTATGTGTATTATATACTACTAGGTTGACCAAGGGGTGGAATTAGCCTTAGTTAACTAGTCAAAATTTAATTACTTGTGGAACAAGTAAGGCTAAATTTGTAAAAATCCAATTTGGATAGACTTAACTAGGGACGTTAGATGGTCCTAGTGGCACAAGATAAGATGAATAGTTAGGAGTTGGTCACATAAACCCTAGATCTTGAGACATATATAAATAGTAGTTACAAACAAGGTTGTAACCCTTTCAACACACCACATATGGAGGCTAGGGTCTATTGTAGAAAAGGTGGATCAAGAGCTAAAGAACTACAATAATCTCCACAAGCTGGGAAATCACTAAAACAAGGTAAAATCTCACAACCTAACTTGAAAATCTTGAATGGGATGGTGGATTGTGGATGTGTAATCTCGGATTTGTATTTACCCTAACATTTCAAAATGGATTTGTAAGGTTTTCACACTTCTAATTGTGTTCTTCATGGTTCTAATAATTGTACATACGATTTTGGAGTTCAATTTGATGTTTTGACTCGAATTGGTGATGAACATATGGTTTCTTATTTGGATGTTGGTTTCAATCCAAGGTTTTAGTATTTTGTAACCATAGTTTTGACTCGTAAGTTGTATTTTCATATTTTAAAAGGTTTTGTTGCAAAACTTTGGATTCTTGCCCTGTCTTTGTATAAATTTGTTTAGTATTTGATGGTTACTGGTTGATGGAACCCTTGATTTCGGACGATTTTTAATGTATTTGAAGTCCCAAAGAGATCAAGAATTGGTCGAAAGTTAGGAAAAAGAAAACCAAAAAATTATGGGTTTCCCCGACGTTGAAGTCGTCCCAGCACCGTGCATACACACGCACGACGCCGTGTATGTAAAACACCCGGGGTCAATAGGATGATGATTTAAACACACATGGTGGCGACGCCATCATGACTCCGTATGGGTAAACCCACGACGCCACCACAGCATCAGTCACACTGTGATGGCATCGTGGGATAACCAACACGGCGCCGCCAGTGCGTCGAAAACACTTATTTTCACTATTTTTGACGTGTTCGTAAAAGTGGCATAATTTCTTCATTTTAACTCCATTTTTGACATTCTTTATATCGTTGGAAATCTTTTGGAAAGAGCTAAGAATTCGATTAGGAAAACAGTGCTAGAGGTAAGTAGGAACCTCAAAATAAGACTTTAACTAACTCAAAAACGCGTTGGAAGTTACGAGTATAGTTTGTCATGGAAACTTACTTAGCATGTATACAATATAGATACTCGATGAATACCACCAAGAATTTCTTGATGCTAAGGATTCGGTTAGAAAAATAGTGCTAGAGGTAAGTAGGGTTTGCTCTATTATCAATCATGCCATACTAGTAGTTATGTTAGAATTCATTTCAGTAATTTTAGATGTTTTAATTGGAATCCTTATTTTTACCTCTTCTTGAAATCTGCTTCATATTATGTCCTCTTTATTACTCTATCTCTCGAATGCCTGTGGAATTAATATAATGTGAATGATTGAATTGGTTCCTTAGACTAAAAGGCCAGAGGCCTTTGGTGACCTCCCTCTGCTATGGCTCTGTGACACCTTTAGCTTAGACTTGTGAACTCCACGTTGTCTGATCCGCACTGTTGGGGAAGGATAAGCTAAGTTAGGACAATAAGTGCTGAAACTTGTGAACCTCATGATGTCTAACCCGCAATATTGGGGGAATGATAAACTATGGCCTATTTTTCGAATAGGGCAATAGGTGATTTGACTTGTAAACCTCATATTGTCTAAACCGCAGCATTGGGTGAAGGATAAGTTAATGCCTACTCCTCTTGACTCTAAAGCATTCACTATCATCGTTTATCCTTGTTTCAAATATCAAGTTGGGCATTGTTGTTTCCTTGATCTTGTTATATTATTATGCTTGTTTAAGTATTTCTTTAATGCCCAAAAAATAATAATGGGTCTCATGACCTAAAATGTGGAAATTTAGTTTTGAATATAATAGGTTATTTTTGGATGGTTGATGGTAGAGCAGGCTTCTGCTTTACTAAGCCCATCGAAATATTGCTCACCCCACTATTTTGCCCCTGGTATCTCAGCTGCTGCTTGGGACAAAGGAAAGAACAAAATCGTAGCATAGGGGATCTTTTTCCTGTGCGTTGCTTTGAATTATATTTATCTATTTTGTTTCTGAAGATGCTTTATGTAATAAACATGGGATTTCGTATGGGTAGATGTTTAAACCCACAAGACTTGTTTTTTAGTTTCTGTATTTACTTGTTAGTAAGACTTCTACTATTAATTCGACAATTGTTAGACTTTTAAAAAGCTTTTATTTTTGCACATTTTAGCCTTAGCTGTCTTTTGCAGAATGTCTTGGTTTATTTTCCGCAGGTTAAGGCTTACTAGATCATCACCTGACTCGTTGGGTTATCTCGAGGGGTTTGGCGATGGGTTAAGCCGGGCAGTCCAAGCCCTCCGGGGTTTAGGTCATCTCAGTTGGTATCAAAGACACGCTAAGCGAACCTAGAAACAAAGTGGGGAGTTTCCACCATTTGTATCCAGTCTAGGCATTAGTACCTAGGAAAGATCACATTTGATATCCTAACCTTAGGTAATAGAGCCTGGAGGGAAAAGTGTAGTCCAATCCTAAAAATCAAGAATAGGACTCAGTTAAAAAGTCATAAATAATATCTAATTTAAGTCACCTTAAGGATTAGTAAGTTGTTAAACTTAGGAAAGGTTGGTAATGGTTAAGTAATGAAATCATCTACATGGGCCTATGTTTGCATTGACTTAATATGCACAAGTGACCAAGTTTAAGGTAGGAAGGGATTTAAAAAAATGGACACATATATGTTATGATGATATTTGCTTATGTATGTAATATCTATATTGTTAGATATGTTGTTCGTTTATTTGGTCTCCTGCGTTAAGTTTTTGGAATGAACTCCTTGGAATACTCACAATGCATAATGAGTACTCGGGGTGGAAGTTCATATGGCTTGAGGAGCACCAAGGGCGCACAGGGGACTTATGATGAACATTGGCATGCTCAGATGGAGCGCCACATGGCCTAGATGGCTAAGAGTAATTGTAGGGCATTATATGAGTTAGCTGCAGCACATGACCGATGTATGATGGAGTTGATGGATGTTATTAGAGGACTAGGTGAGCACCTCAGGACACGTTTGGCACCATCTATGCTCGAGAATTATGTGAGAGCAGTTGCTAGTGCACAACATTACGAGGTAGCATATCCGGTCAGCAAGGATATATAGACTTCACCACTACCACGGGCGATAAGTAGGAATGGCTATCAGGGAGTCAGCGGGAGCACTCAGAGTTAGAGTAAGGGACCGACAGGATCAAAGCCAAGTAATTCAACGGCATCATCATCTATGACATTTTGGAAGCCTAGGGGTCTGTGTTTTATATGCAGGCAAGGTGGCATTACAAGGAAGATTGTCCTAACAAATGGGCAAGGTCCACAGCTAGCCTTATTCAGCCAGTCAAATGAGGAATGCATGTTATTGCAAAGCCACATGTTGAGGCCACGCGGCAGTCGGTGGCATTTACAGTTTACAATTGTGATAGAGACATGCTTACCTTGTTTATTCTAATTCTACTACTTCATTTTATCTGGTAAAATAGTAGATGACCTAGGGATGAAAACATTTAGAGCTAATATGATCTTGATTTTTAGTAATGCCGCAAGGGAGAAGGTTTATCCTAATATGGTTGCGTCTAACTTATCTTCTACAATGACAAAATTCTTAGGGAATATTCAAATATGACTTCAATGGAATGTTGAGTTCTTATAGATCACGTTTAATTTAAAATTTTGTAATGTAGGGCCTACTGGTTTAGTGAAAAATTTGAAAGCACGAACCGCATGCTATTAAGGAGCTTTGTTTCTTAATGTGTTAAGAATGAATCGAAAGGAATTTTCACGAATATCGAACAGGTGTTATGATTCGGGTATATACCAAATGAGTTTATAGTTAGTTCAAAATCTTAAAAAAAAAACATTTAATTGACAATTGAAACCCAATTGATGCTACATGAAAGAGTTCTATCGAATTCAAAGGCTTTTGGTCGAATGATGGTTTAAAATATTGGTATGAGCTTAAGTCACCTATTGTCAATGGAATACAAAGTTTATATAAAGATGATTTCTCATTAAACTATTGTCGAAAGAATTTAAATTGATGAGTTTTGCATTGGTTTGAAAATGCAAGGAAGATTTTGGATTATATGCAAGTGGAATGTAAATAATTAATCGGATAAATGATAGGTGTGTTGTTAAAATTGAGAATTCCAATTTACGGTTTAGTCTTAGTGTAACTAACATATAGCAAACATGTGGTTTGATTGTTAGGAAGTTAAAAGACACCCTAATTTAATTATGATTGATCAGACAAGTTAGTAAGACTTGAAAAGTAAGTACCTTGTTAATCTCATCTTATTCAAGCGTAGGATAGGTGAACGATTAAAATTGAGAATCCTAAGAGTAGGATTGACCCTTCAAGTAATTAACATATGTAGCATGTATGGTACAACAATTAGAAGTGTTGGAGATTACCTAAAATAAAGGTTGTCTATAATGGAATTAAATAGATAAAATTTGAACTTGAGATTTGCGTGCTCGAGAAAGAAAAAGGTTTTACGAAATAGAACGTGAGGTTTCGTAATAAAGAAAAGATTTTCCAAAAAAAAATTCAAATGAAGTTGCCTAGAATTATTGTAGCTTAGGAAATGTAACGGCCCAAATTTAATTAAACTAGGATTAACGTTAATCTCATGGATTAACGGTTATAATTCGAGCGTTACGTGGACAACTCATGGATTAACGGTTGTAATTCGAGCGTTACGTGGACAACTCAGTTGACTCAGACACGAAAACTAAGGAAATATGTTATTTATGGATGGTGGTTGTGTATATGTGGTGTTTAAAATTAGTATTATTATATTGCACGTCATGTGTGTAGGTTGCTATCAGGCGAGTTTTTATGACAAGTATTTGCCTCGAAAGGCATGTCAACGGGGGTATTGAGTAGGCGAACTACAGGTACACTAGGAAACTCGACTAATTCACGTTATGATGACTAGTTAAACAATTAAAATGGGTAATGTAACCATAGGCTAAGTTGAGTAAATTAAAACAATAGGCTATGGCATACCATGAAATGCGTGTCGAAATGTGGGGCATCAAGTATCGAGTAGTTGACGGTTAGTGGGACCACAGTTGGGTTATTTTTATGAATAAAAACACTAACCAAATGAATTATAATGGGCCTAAGCTAATGTAATTAAATCAAATAAATCAAGGCCTATAGTTTGGTTAATTAATTGGAAACTATAGGTTTGTCCTTGAGATACACATCGGCACATCTAGGAACCATATAAATGTTTAATTGATGTCACTAAAAGACAATTAGTGGAGTGTAAGTTGACTAAGTGGTAAGAGATGTTCTATTAGATAAACCTCGGGATACATAAATGCATGGAGATAAATGGCTAGAAATAAATCTCACTTTGGTATAAATATAGGATGATTGATCAATACATGCAAATTAAACCAACTACATAGCCAGGAAATCGGAGAGAATAGAGTGGTTTGGAATTAGATTTCAGGAATTTAGAGGTCGAATTAGTGGATAAAACCTAGGTAATCTTCTTTTTCATCTCCTATATTTTCATTTGAGCCCAAATTTGGTATGTTCTTGATAAAATTCAAATTAGAGGGTTAAATCCCTGGTTTTAATGAAAACTTGGTGGAATATATGTTTTGTGATCATTTTCATTAAGGATTTACAACTGGTTTTGAATAAATTGGTGTTTTGGATGAAATTGGGAAAATTAGTGAATTTATGGGATTTGAGGAAATTGATCAAATTGTTGTTTTGGGTCAATTTGATTGGAGTGGGTGTTAAATGGGTCTAGTTAGCTAATTGGGGAGTTTGAGACAGAATTCTCGAGTTGAGAATTCTGTCATAAAGGGCAATTAGCGCGCTAACTAGGTTTGTTAGCGTGCTATCAGTTTGGGCACTTAATTGTTTTTTAATATGAAGAATAGTAGCGCGCTAGACAAATCCCCTAAAGCGCTAACTTCGCCTAGCACGCTAGGTAGAATCATTAGCGCACTAACGCCAGATAAAAACTGAATTTAAGGGACTGTTTTGAGATTTTTGACTTAAATACATACCCAAACACTTATAATAATACTAAATATGTAGAATTGGACTTTAGGGGCGTAGGGGACCTTAGCTCAGGTATTGGGGAGCTAATCGGGTCTTTTTTCAGGAGTTCGGGGAAGTCAGAGTGTAGATTTAGGTGAGTAAACCCATTGGAATGCCTCATAGAATTCATGGTTTATTTTATCGATGACGGATTACATGTGTGGCTGATGGTGGGCACACGTGGGGTTTCACTCCTATTTCAGTTTGCATATATATTGGTTGTGGCGAAATCGTTTGCACGGGTTACTTGTGTTTAATGCTCGTATTGACTGCAGTAGGATATACTTACGACCGTCGGGAGGGATTTAGGGTGTTCCCTTTACTTGAAATAGCGTATGGAGGGATTTATCCGGTAACTGAAGTTGGGATTTAGTCACTGTAAGCCTTTAACTATATACGTGGTTCTTATTCGATTTTATCGATTACTGGCTTGTTTAGGTCAGGGTTTTCTCTTGATTATACGGCTATGTGCTTGTTAATGCTTTATTTTTTAGCATGTTTAGTTGGTATGTGCTATTTATTTATCTTATGCTTCTGATTTTGTTTGTCATGTGCTGCCTACATTTATGGGAATATGACGTACTGTTGCCAGGTGTTATATTCACATGTCTTGTAGATTATTAGTTTTATTTAATGAATATTGTGTGGGCTTCTCTTGAGATTTTACTCACTGGACTCGTCACTGTATTTATTGGGTGACTGAGTGCAGATCATTTGACGAGCAAGGGCAATGGCGACTACCTCAGAGATTCTTGAGCCATTTTGTGTGTGATATCAGTATGTATTTATTTTACTTTTGTTGGGTTTTGGGGACCATAGAACAATGATTACATATATATGGAACTTTTGTTATACTTATTTCGCCTTGATATATACATGGTATCTTTTGTCGGGTTTTCCACTACTTAGGATTGTTAAATACTGCATAACTTACTTAATTTAAGACTTTTGCTATAAAATTGTAATATAACTTGATAAATTAATTAAATAGCTAACTAAATCATTAATGCTTACGTAAAGATTAATTAGCGTAACTAGGGTTTGTTGGAAAAATGTAAGCTATCAGGTAGGTTACGGGGCGTCAAGGATAAGCGGGCCATAACGTAGCAAGGCTTGGTGACGTGGAATGCGACATGGTGGGTCTCAAAGAGACTTTGAAGTCGGGGCCACTACAGTTTGGTATCAAAGTGAGGTTTCAAGGAAGCCTCGGGAGTAGTTTAAATAAAAGAAAATAAAACTTAAACTAACAAACCTTAGATGTGGAAACCTAAAAATCCTAACTTAGAATCCTACTTGGGAAGCAAACTTGAGATGAGTAAAATAGAGTTTATATACATATTATGTTTTGTATTGTATATATTATATACACATATACGGAAGGTGATCCAACGCATGCTTTTAGATGCAGATCATGATGGATGGCCAGCCGACTCCACCTACTACAGATGTTGGTCAAACGAGCGACCGAACTAGAGATGAGGGTTTGGATCCGACAGTAGCCGCACGATTAGTAGCTTATGATAGACAGTTTGAGCTATTGATGGATATGATGGGTGCACCAACAGCAGCGATTGCATCACTCACCACCGCTAGAGTACAGAGCGTGATTGAGACGATAGTTGCTTCGATAGTTCCATCGACTATCCAGACTGTACCGACGCATGTAGTGGTATATAATACTTTGGTAGTGGTTGCTACATCGACAGTAGCACATATCGAGATGCAGACTGCGATGCCGACACAGACTGACATGTTCGAGACTTCGATGATGGCAGAGGTCAAGTTGATGAGAGAGTTCATCAAATTCAATCCCGAATACTTTCATAGAGGCGGGGACCCAAAGGCAACCGAGAAGTGGTTGATTGCCCATCAGAGGTTACATAAGCTACTGCGGATTCAGGAGAGCATACAGGCCAAGATATCAAGGCATATGCTGAGAGGGGATGTTGCTATGTAGTGGACAGCGTATACAAATACTCACCCAGAGCCGACGACATGGACTGAGTTCAGATAGTTGTTTTATGATCAACATATACCCATAGAGGTAAGGTTGAGGTTGAAAGAGGAGTTTTTGGCTTTGAGACAGCGCAGCCGGTCAGTATTACGGTACATGAATAGATACCGGTACTTGATACAGTTTGCCACGGATGTCGCAGACACCGAGAGACTACATATATATTACTTCATCCAAGGGTTGATTGAGGACATAGCCAGCGCCATTGTTTCCTCCGAAGCTCAAGCACTACATGAGATGTATGATAAAGCGCTTACCCATGAGACATATCTGATGTAGAGGGTCAATAGGCATTCGTCCATCTAGTTAGAGAGACATACTAAACTAAGTTCTGGGCAAAAAAGACCGAAGGATCGGGATGGCAGTGAAGACGGATAGTACAGTCGAGGCCGTAGGGATGATGATCGCGCAGCTAGAGAATATGTTATACCCACACTACCAGCGGTGCTACAAAGACAGACTCAGGACCAGGGAGGTGGAGATTAGAAATCACAAGGTCAGGGCCAGTGGTCAGGGAGTCAGCAGGCAAGACCAGGATGGAGGATCATATGTTGGCGATGTGGACAGAAGGCTCATGTAAGGAGGGACTGTTCACGGAGATCGGCGACTCCAAAAGTGGTGACACCGGTGCAGACTCGAGAGTCGATGCATGTAGTGACTGAGCCAGGACGAGAGACGTCCCAGAAGCGGGTTCAAGGTACGTAAGTTTAATTTTTCTTATAAATTGCAGTTAAGGTTTATGCATGCATGGTGATACGATGGTAGATTATCATGTTATGACATGGGATTGCATAGGTCATAGCATGGCATGGGATTATCATGGTGAGTAAGAGTAGGTTGTGGCATGGCATGGAATTTTCATGGTGAACTGGGGTAGGTTATGGCATGACATCAGATTCTTATGGTATGTGATTGTTGGTTAGGACTATTATGTTGGGATACATGATAGGAGAGGTTTACAATTATTGGTGTTAGGTAACTGGGTTAGGGAAACTTTAACATGGAAATCAAACTGAGAGTAGGTTGCAGAGATTTTGGAAAGAGAGTGATTGATTTTGATTACCTCGGCAACATGCGCCTATCTCTCACAGCAACACTACGTTCCTTGCGATAGGAGTAGTGGGGTGTTCAAGGGATCGTAGAATGGGACTATCAAGGTGTAAAGTGTGGTCACACAGGGATAGGATAGTTACAAAAGAATTTACTCGAGATCTAAATTTTGAAGACAAAAATTTCTTCTAGTTGGGAAAAATTGTAATGGCCCAAATTTAATTAAACTAGGATTAAAGTTAATCTCGTGGCTTAATGGTCGTAATTCAGGCGTTATGTGGACAACTCGGTTGACTCAGACACGAGAATCGAGGAAATAAGTTATTTATGAATGGTGGTTATGTATGGTGTTTAAAATTATTATTATTATTATATCGCACCGCATGTGTGTACGTTGCAATCGGGCGAGTTTGTGTGATGGGCGTTTGCCTTGAAAGGCGTGTCAATGCAGGTATTGAATAGGTGAACTATGGGTACACTAGAAAACTCAACTAATTCACGTTAGGATGACTAGTTAAACAATTAAAATGGGTAATGTAACCATAGGCTAAGTTGATTAAATTAAAACAATAGGCTTTGACGTATCTCGAAATGCGTGCTGAAATGCAGGGCATTGAGTGTCAGGTAGTCGAAGGTTAGTGGAACCGTAGTTGGATTATTTTTATGAATAAAAACACTAACCAAATGAATTATAATGGGCCTAAGCTAATGTAATTAAATTAAATAAATCAAGGCCTATAGTTTGGTTAATTAATTTGAAACTATAGGATTGTCCTTGAGATACACATTGGGACAAATTGGAACCATGTAAGTGTTTAATTGGTGTCAACAAGAGACAATTAGTGGAGTGTAAATGGGCTAAGTGGCAAGAGATGTTCCATTAGATAAACCTCGGGATACATAAATGCATGGAGATCAATGGCTAGAAATAAATCTCACTTTGATATATATAATAAAGGATGATTGATCAACACATGCAAATTAAACCAACTACATTACTGGGAAATCAGATAGAAGAGATAGGCTTGGAGTTGGATTTTAGGAATTTGGAGGTCAAATTGGTGGATAAAACCTAGGTAATCTTCTTTTTCATCTCCTACATTTTCATTTGAACCCAAATTTAGTGTGTTCTTGATAAAATTCAAATTAGAGGGTTAGATCCCTGGTTTTAATGAAAACTTGATGGAATATATGTTTTGTGATCATTTTTATTAAGGATTTACAACTGGTTTTGAATAAATTGGTGTTTTGGATGAAATTGGGAAAACTAGTGAATTTATGGGATTTAAGGAAATTGATCAAATTGTTGTTCTGAAGTTATTCTAATTGTTGTTTTTGGGTCAATTTGACATAGAGGGGGTGTTAAATGGGTCTAGTTAGCTAATTGGGGAGTTTGAGATAGAATTCTCGAGTTTAGAATTTTATCACATAGGGTAATTAGCGCGCTAATCAGTCTGGGCACTTAACTGTTTTTGAAAATGAAGAATAGTAGCGTGTTAGACAGTTCCCCTAGCGCTAACTTCACCTAACACGCTAAGTAGACCTATTAGCGCGCTAATGCTAGATAAAACTGAATTTAAAGGACATTTTTTTTGGATTTTTGACTTAAATACATGCCCAAACACCTATAATCATACTAAAGATGTAAAATTGGACTTTAGGAACTTAGGGGACCGTAGCACAGGTATCGGGGCGCTAGTCGGGTCGGATTTTAGGAGTTCGGGGAAGTCGGAGAGCAGATTGAGGTGAGTAAACCCATTGGAATGCCTCGTAGAATTCATGGTTTGTTTTATCGAGGGCGAATTACATGTGTGACTGCTGGTGGTCACACATGGGGCTCTCCTATTTTGGTTTGCGTATATATTGGTTGTGGCTAAATTGCTTGCACGGGTTACTTGTGTTTAGTGGTCGTATCGATGGCAGTAGGATATTTTTATGATCGTCGAGAGGGATTTAAGGTGTTCACTTGACTTGAAATAGCGTCTGGAGGGGTTCATCCGGTAACTGAAGTTGGGATTTAGTCACTGTAAGCCTGTAACTATATACGTAGTTCTTATTCGATTTTATCGATTACTGGCTTGTTTAGGTCAGGGTTTTCTAGTGATTATACGGTTGTGTACTCATTAATGCTTTATTTTCGAGCATGTTTAGTTTGTATATGTTATGTATTTATTTCATGCTACTGATTTTGTTTATCGTGTGCTGCCTACATTTATGGGAATATGATGTACTATTGTCAGGTGTTATATTCACATGTCTTGTGGATTATCAGTTTTATTTCTTGAATATTGTGTGGACTTCTCTTGGGATTTCACTCACTAGACTCGTCATTGTATTTGTAGGGTGACGAGTGCAAATCCTTCGACGAGCAAGGGCAAGGGCAAGGAGGTACTGGGCGACTACCTCTGAGATTGTGGAGCCAGCTCGTGTGTGATATTAGTATGTATTTATTTTACGTTTGTTGGATTTTAGGGGCCATAGAACACTGATTACATGTATATTGAACTTTTGTTATACTTATCTCCCCTTGATATATACATGGTATCTTTTGCTGGGTTTTCCACTACTTAGGGTTGTTAAATACTGCATAACTTACTTAATTTAAGACTTCCGCTGTAAAATTGTAATATAACTTGATAAATTAATTTAATAGCTAACTAAATCATTAATGCCTATGTAAGGATTAATTAGCATAACTAGCTGAAAAAACTTAAGCAATCAGGTAGGTCATGGGGCCTCAAGGATAAGCGGGTCATGACGTGGCAAGGCTTAGTGACGTGGAATGCGACGTGGCGGGTCTCAAGGCGGCTTGGAATTTGGGGCCGCTACAGGAAAAGTAATTGTAATCACGAGATATCAATAACTTAGTCCAATTCCATAAATATTTATTGAATAGTGTAATGAAAAATGAAATGTATCATGGTTAGGTACATGACAGGTACCTATTAAGGATGAAACATAGCGGGATTATCAATAAATATTTGAGGCATGATATTTCTTGAAATTTATAATATATGTGGTATATAAAACATAAACACACATTGGGAATTATTGAGTTGAATAAGGATAAAACTTTACAAAGAGATTCCGAATGGAGTAATTTAGAATTATTGTGTATTGAGAAAAAGAAATAATAATGATGATAAATTAATGAGTTAATTACTTTCATGAATATCCGATCGGAATGTACAAGGAAAGCTAAGGAGGACTGAGAGTTAATCCAACATGCAATGGGGAGTATGTAAACTTGTGTAGTTCTACTTAAGTGAAATTTCAAATTCCAAGGTCTTGGGATTGTAGAAGTAAAATATCACGAGAATGCATAACAGAAGTGATGACAAATGAAAAGGTATAAGGATAAGGGATGGAATTTAAGTCTAATTCCTTGGGGATCGAAGTGAGATCTAGGAATACGACTTTTGGTTCATTCATATAAAGCTTATGACAATGAGAATTCAAATTATTGTTTAGTAGGTTTCAGACGTTAATAGGGTAGGATTATCCTATAAAGCTACTTTGATGAACAAGTACATAAATCTTGTGTGCATCTCATAGTGTATTTAAATGAAAATCGAATGCAAGTCCTCTTAAAAACAATAAATTCACAAAGGTTTGACAAGGGTTATGAGGAACAAGGAACTTGAAATATCAAGAATGAGGTCCTCAAAGAGAAAGGATTCACCGACAGTGATAAGAGTTTGTTAAGAATGGTTGTCTAAATCTGCCTAGTTTTTGCAACTTTATCGAAGAATTTGCAATGCAGACTGAGTGGTTTACATATATATAGCCAGGGCTATGGGGACAGATGGTATGTCAGTGTTCATTATTTCAAATCACGATTCATTTATTATTGTCGTGTGATGGCAGGGTTATTGACTACCAAGTTGTGGTAGGGGTTACAAACTTGGATTGGGAACCATGTTGCGCCTCGATATAGCTTTTCATTTTAGTATTAAGGCTACGTGATTGATCTTAGTTTTGAAGGATATGCTCAGGTTTGTATTTACGACCCTGGTGGTAAGTGTGTAAAATCATCAGTTTTGACGCGTGATTGCATACATCATTAGCTTTTGAGCTAAATTGCAATGACTCAAATTGAAAGTCTCAAGGAGAGGCCTAAATTTTTGGTCGGTGGGACCAAGGTAATCGATATTCAAGTGTTGGGATAAGCAAGTTCTTTTATGAATTACGCAAAGAAGATAAACAGACTAGACAATAGAAAAATCTGCGTCAAGCAACAGACGAGTTGTACAAGACATCTCAAGAATGGGTTATGATTAGATGCCATGTCGGTTTAATTTAGTGGCATATGTTCTTTCTCAGTTTCGAGGACGAAACTTCATAAAATTGGAAATATTCTAACGCCCCAAATTTCTAAAATTATAAATTAACCCTAGTGAAGGGAATATTTAGGTAATTATATATGACATTGTGTGTTAGGGTGCCTATTTCTGTGTATTATATACTACTAGATTGACCTAGGGGTGGAATTTGTCTAAGTTAACTAGTCAAAATTTAATTACTTGTAAAACAAGTAAGGGTAAATTTGCAAAAATCCAAATTGGGTGGACTTAACTAGGGACGTTGGATGGTCCTAGAATTAATGGGCACAAGATAAGATGAACGATTAGGAGTTGGTCACCTAAACCCTAGATTTTGAGACACATATAAATACTAGTTACGACTTAGGTTGTAACCCTTTCAACACACCACATGTGGAGGCTAGGTTTTAGTTTTGAAGAGGTAGATTTCAAATGCTAAAGAACTACAACAATCTCTACAAGCTTGGGCATCACTAAAACAAGGTGAAATCCCACAATCTAACTTGTAAATCTTAAATGGAATGGTGGATTATGGGTGTGTAATCTCATATTTGTATTTACTTTAAGTTTTCAATGTGGATTTGCAAGGTTCTCATACTTCTAATTGTGTTCTTCATGGTTCCAATGGTTGTATATATGGTTTTGGAGTTCAATTTGATGTTTTGACTCAAATTGGTAATGAACACATGATCTCTTGTTTGGATGTTAGTTTAAATCCGAAGTTGTAGTGTTTTGTAGCCATGGTTTCAACTCGTAAATTGTATTTTTCGGATTTGGAAAGGTTTTGTAACAAAACTTTGGATTCTTGACTTGTCTTTGAACAAATTTGTTCGAAACGGTATTTGATGGCTATGGGGTTGATGGAACCCTTGATTTCGAACTGTTTTTAATGTATTTGACCCAGTCTGGAACTATCTCGTCCAACCTAGCCACATCGAAAACAAGTGACTGCTCTAGGCTGACCCTGCGTCTGATCTTGAGCCTGTGCAAATGCATGTGCCTGTCTCTGACCAGGTCTGGAACTATCTCGTCCTCATCCTCTACCTTTACCTCTGCCTCTACCACCGTGCTACTGACGTGGAGCTGGTGGTGCTGGTAAAACGGGTAAAGTAGACGTAGCAGGAGCTGGCAATACAGGTATGACTGGTGGTGGTACGGGAAGTCTACCCACAATCGTCTGCAAATGTGTAGGAGATGCTTCATATGGCACAATTGCCCCCTGAACACCTTTATCCCATCTCCTCGGTCCTTTGCCCCTATGTCTCCTCCGCTCATTCTCTGCAATCTGATCAGGTGTCAGTGCGGGTACTAAGGGAGTCCCGTCAGCCACTCTGCCCAAGTAATACATCTCATGAGCAAGTGCACGCTCGAATATCTCACCTAACGTCGTGGTACCTGAACTAACGACGTAAAAGCCAATATCAGGCCTCAACCCATCACCAAAATGATATACATCATCCATAACCTCTCGCACCAGATCGCCAGTAAACTGTCTCAAATAGTCGTATCGATCTATGTAGCTCATCACCGACTCATCGGCTCCCTGTCTCAGATTCATGAATTCCTTCCTCAACCTCTTCATCACCGTAGGTAGGAAGTACTACTGATAGAATTTAGTCTTGAAGGCATCCCAAGACTCAAACTCTCCCTCAGCAGCTATCATCGCACGCCACCACACATCGGCGTCACGCTGTAAAGTGTACGACGAGATCTCTGCTCTGATTCTATCATCAATCTGTAAGACTCTGTACAATTTCTCCTGGGACAGGACCCATTTCTCAATCTTCTCAAAGTCTCGCTGACCGTGGAAGTATACGGGTTTCAGTCTGATGAAGTCCTTCACCAACTGAACCACTGTTGTCGAACTAGATGATGGAGGTGTGGAAGATGGTGTAGACACTGTCTCTACTGCTGGAGCTGCTATCACTGGTGTCGCAGGTAATACGGGCAATGAGGTCGGTACTATGGAAGTAGTAGTCGCAGTAGGACCTGATGTCTGAGCTGGCTGTGGTGGTGGAGCAAATCGAGAAGTCATCAATGCAATGAACTTCGCCAACTGCTGACCCTGAGCTGCTACACGATTAGAAAGCCTCTGAAAGTCCTTCGCTGACGGTATAGAAGGCTGAATGCCGCTCGCACCGGTATCACCACTATCGTGTTCGTCATCTCTGACAGCAAAGGGATAACGAACGCGAATCAGCAACTACGTTGATAACGCATATATACATATAACAAAATTAACATGTATATAGATATATCAAATCCCCAACTCACTTTCACTCACTTCCCAACTAATAGTTTCTAGGCAAGGATCATCTGGTTTTCCACCACTAACTAAGATTAGCTAGCTTCTACATTTCTTAAATCTTTTAGTTCTTGCTGTTGTTGTGGTATCATATTGTAGAATCACCATAGTCTACAATTTTAAGCTTATCAAGCTTCGGTGGTAAGCCATGACTTATCAAAACTATGGCTCTGATACCAACTGTGTTGGTATCAAATAGCCTTAAGACATATAGTTCTCTAAATCTGGCTCTGATACCAACTGTGACGACCCCTTCTCCAAATAAGGGCACTGTGACGGCCCCTCTCCAAATCTATGGCACCGCCCGGCCTAATCCCATAATTAAGCCCTAATCCTATCTACGCAGGACTCAACTACATATTAGTCAGCCTTTACAACCTAAACGTCTCTTTTCTCGTATTCAGGATAAGTAATACACTAGTCCTACCAGTTTATAAAATTTAGAGTTAATTAAAACTTTTTATTAAATTAATTATTTAACGAAAGTCTTATTGATTATAAGGAAGCAATTAGTAACTTATGCAGAAGCCATTTATAAAATCCTAAGTGTGGAAAACCAGGAAATGACATCACATATATAAAGTCCTCAAAATGCATTGAAACAGTAAAATAGTCTAAGTCAAGTCGGGAACTAACGCTCAACCCAATATACAACCCCAAATAGTATCTGAAAGACATATAACATATATAATCAAAATACCAAAAGAATACCTACAATCGATGCAGTGACGCGCCGCGGGCTCAGGGATAATTGTCGATCTTCTCCTTGCCCGGCCTGCTTGTAGACGGCTCTGCACCCACAGTCATAAAAAGGACGGTGAGTACAAGAATAAAACATTAATCCTAGATGACAAGTTTAATTTGCATTTCCAAATATTCAAATGGTATTTAAAAGCATATAAATGGGAAAACTTGAAAATAAACCATATGCGAGTAAATACCAAAGTTATACAAGTGATACAGACACTAGGCTAAGTAGTGGTGATTAACGTCCGGTCGGCAGTGAAACATGTCACTCCAACTCAATAATCATATAGCACAAGGGACTCTAACACCGGTGTGTAGACCACCTCAGGGACTCTAACCCCGAGTGTCATACAATGTCAAGTAACATGTGCCGACATCCCCAAGGACTCTAACCCCGTGAGTCGTGCATACCTCGATCGAGTACGAGACCTAAATGCGAAAACTAATTTTTAAATTTCAAGAAATACCAAGTATGGATTGTCAAGGCATAGGCACATCTACACACCTAAACAAATAAGGAATACGAGTCCTCTTAAACATTTATAAGATATTCACTAGCCTAATAGCATGCTATTTATCATTCAATTCACATTTAAAACAACAAGAATAGACATCGCATGGGATAGAATCAATGAATCAAATCAAATGAATGGATATCATGCAAACTAGACTCATCAAGTGAGCATAGACACAAAGAACACATGATATAAGAATACAAAGGCAAAATAGTCAAAAGGACTATGCAAGGACAACAATTAATAGAAATGAAATGCCAAGTAAAGTTGTCATTGGGTATACTCGCAACGACAAAGTAAAGTCATAGCTTTACTGGCCTCCGGATACTCCAAATCTTGTATTCGCTTTCCGTACCTTTTCCTAGGTTCCTAAGTTTGGTGTCTCATTTGTTCAAATATATTATGTTTAAGCTCAATTTAGTGGTGTTTATTATGTATTCAAATTGGTTCAATAGACTTTAAATCAATCTTCCTAAATCAGCCCCTAAAGACTAAATTAAGTTTCAATTTCAGTCCTACATTGTAATTCACTTTTAGGCATGAAATGGTCCAAATATCGAAATCCTCCATCAGTATAATTGTTGTTGGTCTCTCTCGTACCTTTCCAGAAAGGTTTAGTTTGCAAAATTCTGATTTAAAATGAAAGAGATGTCATGATTTTATTAAACATAGGTCTAATTGGAATTTAATCCGACCAGCGGATTTAGAAAATCTATATCTCCTAATCTATTATTCCGACAAATGTAATTTTTGGTCACAAGGTAGCAGATATATCCAAATACAACATATTAAAAGATCAACGCATTTGGATAACTATTTATCGAGTTATGCTCTTAACCAATTTAGTTTCAAAACTTTCCTTTATAATTCCAACATCTATTTGTAGAGCATGTTTGGACAAAGACATTTGAATCAAAATACCTTCAGTTTAGCAAAGTCATTCCCCTTTAAATAAGCTTTCAAATTCCACTAGTTTGGATCAATTTGGATCTGAAATTAGCATATTATCACCAAATTACTCAGATTGATTCCTAATACAACATGCATAATTCTAGTTTTGGTGTTGCAACTTCAAAAATTCATATATTTATGATTTCCAAACCAAATTAAGAGCTTTAATATAGCTGGATTATCAGCTTGAAATGGGGAATCTAAATATATAAATCAATTGCAAATACTCAATCATCTACCATATGAAATCAGCCTAAAACCAGAACTTGTTCTAATTTCAACTAAAAAGATGTGTACCTAGTTGATGTAACACCCTAGCTTGAGAATTTCTCACCAACTCCCATGGATTCCTTCAACACCTTGATGATTCACTCCTCTCCAGCAATTCCTTCTTCTCCCGCAAAAACGAATTAGTGATTTGGTTCACATGTTGTTTGATCACTAATATTATATATTAAGGATGTTCCTTCCTAGCCCTTGATCTCCATGGATTTATGTATCCCGAGGAATATCTAATGGTCCACCTCTTGCCATATATCCCACTAACTCCCACTAACTCAACCTCAAGTGACATCATTTCATTACTCACCTAGTTCCTAGATGTGCCAATGTGTATCTCTAGACCAATCTTATGCTTTCCATTTAATTTATTCAACTATAGGCCTTTAATTTGATTTACATTAACAAACACAACCATAGGCTTATAAGTAATCCCTTATTTCATATTAGTATTAAATAAGACTTACCAAAATACAAACTACCCGGTTCCCCGGCTCGCATGCTACTCGAGGCGTAACCCCGCTCTCGTCTCGACGCCTACAACTGTACAAACCGACTTAGTAAGTCTACACAATACATAACACAAGACATACATCAATACAAAAATACAATATACCTCGGCCACGTGCCTCGGTCGGCGCACGTATCACGGTGTAGGTCCCACGTCAAGGGTCGGTGATCCTGATTAAGGAATTAAAACTGGGATTAGAGATTTGGGTCGTGACAAATATTCCCAACAAAATGAGAATTTAGTCTTCGAAATTAAGTTTATGTTATAGTTCTACCTGACTCGAATAGGTACAGGAATCTATCTCGCATGTAGTCCTTCCGCTCCCAAATGAGTTTCGTGTCATCGTGGAACTGCCACTTGACGAGTACCTTCGGGATGGACTTGCTCCTCAACTGATGTATCTTCCGATCTAGGATCTGAATGGGCTGCTCCTCATAAGAGATGTCCTCACTCAGGTCGGTCTGACTCAAGTCAACTATCGGTCACATGTCTGCCTTCGACTCGGCTAGTCGAAGCATCGAAATGTGGAACACTGGATGGACCCTTGACATCTGTGGAGGCAATTCAAGCTCGTATGCCATTTTCCCAACCCGTTTCTTAATCATGAAAGGCTTGATGTACCTCGGTGCAAGCTTGCCTTTCACCCCAAATCTCTGAAGACCCTTCCGATGGGAAACCTTTAAATAGACGAAGGCTCCCTCGGAATACGTGAGATCACCGCGATACTTATCTGCATATCTCTTCTGTCTCTCATGTGCTCCTCTGAGTCTCTAACGGATCAGTTTGACCTTTTTCGTGTGACCAACAACAATTTCAGGCCCCACTATCTCCCAGTCCTCTGGCTCAGCCCAACACGATTGCGAGTGACACGGACTGCCATACAAAGCCTCGAATGGCGCCATCTTAATGCTAGCCTGATAACTGTTGTTGTAAGCGAACTCACACAACGGTAGGTACCCCGCCCAAGATCTGCCAAACTCCAACACGCATGCCCGCAACATGTCCTCGAGGACCTGAATTAATCTCTCAATCTGCCCGTCGTACTGAACTGTAGGCGCATACCGTACTGCTTCTTGCATACTCCGCCACATCCTGGACGTATACGTAACATCTCGGTCTGACGTGATCGTCAATGGTACCCCGTGCAGCCTGATAATCTCTCTCTCGAATAGTACGCTCAGCTGATCGAACGTGTAATGCGATGCCACTGGCAGGAAATAAGCAGACTTCGTCAGTCTGTCAACTATCACCCAGATTGAGTCATGTCTCCTCGCGGTCCTCGGCAGTTCTCTGACAAAATCCATAGATATGTCTTCCCACTTTCATCGAGGAATGGGAAGCGGCTGTAGTAATCCCCGGTCTGCGATGCTCGGACTTCACTTGCGACGACGATACCACGCTTCTGATGAATCTAGACACGGTCTGCCTTCATCCCAGACCACCAAAAATGTCTCCTCATGTCGTGGTAGATCTTAGTCCTGCCTGGATGTACGGTAAATCTGGAACGGTGCGACTCCTGAAGGATCTCATCTCTCAGCTCCGGCACCTCTGGTATCCACAACCTGCCCCGGTATCTCAAACATTGATCTGTTGTCTCTGCTCAATCTATACACTCCTCACTCTGCGCTAACTCGCTGAATCTCGAGTATAATCGATCGGTCCTCTGACCCACTAACACTCGCTGTGTAGACACGGTATGTAGTCTCATTTGTGCGCAAATCATCACCTGAGTATCGGCAGAACCTCTGTCTCACATGTTGTCGTCGCTGCCTCGAGTAATTCATACCCATGCATCATGTGACATCTGACCACCTCAGCATCTCTACTCGGTCTCCTACTCAGCGCATCTGCGACTACGTTTGCTTTTCTTGGGTGATACTCTAAGGAAAAGTAGTAGTCCTTCAAGAACTCCAACCATCTGCGCTGTCTCATGTTCTGCTCCTTGTGTGTGAAGAGATATTTCAGACTCTTGTGATCATTGAAGAGTGTGAATTTCTCTCCATACAGAAGGTGTCTCCAAGTCATCAGCGCAAATACAACCGGTTCCAACTCTAGATCGTGCGTGGGGTAGTTCTTCTCATGTATCTTTAGCTGTCTTGATGCGTATTCCACGACATCGTTGCCCTGCATCAACACACAACCTAGACCCGTATGAGAAGCATCTGTGTATACTAGAAATCCTTGTCCAGCCTCTGGCAGTACTAACACTAGCGCGGTAGTTAATGACCTCTTCAACTGAGTAAATGCTGCCTCGTTCTTCTCAGTCCACTCATAAGAAATATCCTTCTATGTCATCCTCGTCATCGGTGAAGCGATCTTCAAGAAATCCTTCACGAATCTACGGTAGTATCCTACTAACCCCAGAAAGCTCCTGATCTCCGGTCCTGATGTCGGTGTCGTCGAATTCGTGATCGTCTGAATCTTGGCCGGATCTACTACAATCCATACTGCTCCAACAACGTGCTCCAAGAACTTGACCTCTGCAAGCCAGAATTCACACTTGCCGAGCTTAGCGAAAAGTCGGTGTTCCCTCAATGAATGCAACGTCTCTCTGAGGTGCTGCTCGTGATCCTCACATGTCCTTGAGTATATCAAGATGTCGTTGATGAAGACTATCACGAAGTGGTCTAGATATGGTCTAAGTACCCAATGCATCAAATCCATGAATACGGCGGGGGCGTTGGTCAGCCAGAATGGCATGACCGTGAACTTGTAGTGTCCATATCTGGTGCTGAATGTTGTATTGGACCTATCCTCATCCCTTATCCTAAACTGATGATACCCCGATCTCAGGTCTATCTTGGAGAAAAATTGTACTCCTCTCAGCTGATCAAATAAATCGTCTATTCGCGGAATTGGGTACTTGTTTCTGACTGTCACTCTGTTCAACTGCCTATAGTCGATGCATAGTCTCAGACTGCCATCCTTCTTCTTAACAAACAGAACTGGCGTTCCCCACGATGACATCGAAGGTGTGATGAATCCCTTTTCCCCCAAATCCTTAAGCTGAGTCCTCAACTCCTTTAACTCCCTCGCAACTATGCGGTACGGTGATATCGCGATCGGTCTAGTACCCGCTACTATGTCGATGATGAATTCAACCTCTCGTGGTGGCGGTAATCCAGGTAAACCCTCTGGGAAAACATCTGGGAAGTCTTGAACAATCGGTATCTCCTCTAGTTTGGGTCCCTTACTCTCTGCTACAGCGTACAACGCTACCAGAGTCTCCATCTCTCCACTGAATGCAAGTCGACCTCTCGTGGTGCTGAGTCTCGGTGTACTACCTCGGTGAACGAACATCAGACGTCCCGGGATCTCAAATATGACAGACTTACTGAAGCAGTCGATGTGTGCGTGGTAGGCTGACAACCAATCCATCCCTAGCAGCGCGTCGAACTCTAACATCTCGAGGACTCTAAAATCTGCTGGTAACTCTACCCCGCCTATCTCTACCGGATATCCACGAACTAGACTATTAGGGTAAACCCTATCCCCGGCTGCGGTGCTCAAAATCAGGTGTACGATAAGCCTAACAGGTGTCAATCCTAATATGCCTAACATGCGACCAGCAATAAAAGAAACAGTGTATCCAGAGTCAAACAATGCATATAAGTCTCTACCATAAACGGAAACCGTACCTTCGATAAGGTTGCGTGTCGCTCGAGCATTATGCTATGCAACCATGTGAACTCGTTCTCTGCCCTGCTGTTGAGGATGCGCTACCGGCTGTGTGCACTCCCTAGGCATGTGTCCCACCTGACCACATCTCCAATAAGTGATCTGACGACGCTACCTTGCCTGTTGCGCCGGTCCCAGTAATTTTCGCTGACCCTATCGTGGTCCATCCCAGCCTCTACCTCTGTCTCGCCCACCCTGCAGTTGTTGTTGTCCCGGTGCCGGTGGAACTGGCAATGTCTGTCTGGTGGTGGTAAGGGAGATCTGCCATATGTATGTGTGGGTGCAGGGTGAGGTGCGTAGGGCACTACTGAAATAGGGGCAACAGGTGCCCCACCCCTCTTTGGACCCTTATCCCCTCTCCTTTGTCCCTTACCCATCTGCCTCCTGTCGTAGTCTGAACCCTGATCGTAACCCTCTACTCCTCTCTCCTCCTCTCTGCCCAACTCATAAGTCTCTTGGGTGAGTGCTCTCTCATAGATCTTCTGCAGAGTGCGGGCCCCAGTGCCAACGACGTGTCTAGCTATATTTGGCCTTAGTCCATCTTCAAAGTAAAAGGCGTCATCTGCGTCATCCTTCACCAAGTCTCCCACGAACTGCCTCATGTAACCATATCGGTCGCGGTACATCATCGTTGTCTCCTCCTCGGCCTGTCTCAAGCTCATAAACTTCTTCTTCAACCTTTGCAACATCGAAGCCGAAAAATACTGCTTGTAGAACTCCACTTTGAAATCAGCCCCATGATGTGAAACTGCCTCAGCTCGCCACTGTAGTGCGCCACCAAACATCACCACCCTTATCCAGGGTATAGTATGAAAGAACTGGCTGGAGTTTGTCCTCAATACCCGGTAGTAGATGAAGCTTCTCCTACGATAGGATCCACTTCTCAATCTTGTCGTGGTCCATTTCTCCCAAAAAATACGTCGGCCTGAGTCTAATGAACTCCTTCACTAGCTTGGTGTCCCTCGACAAGCCAGTGATCTCTGATATAGCGGGTGTGGGCGTGTCTACTACTACTTCTATTGTCGGTTCTGTGATGACCGGTAGTGCTAGTGGACGCAGTGCCGCTGGCTCTGCGGGTGGTACTGGTGCACGTGCCTATGCGGTAGTAGTAGTGGCTGGTGCAGTAGGAGTCTCGATGGTCGGGGGTGCTGTAGTAGTAGCTGTGGTGACGAGGGCGGTCGAAACCAGTGCAGTCTTATGTGCCGACATGTAGGCGATGAACTTGGCGATCTGTCTCTCCTGAGCGGTCATCCGGTCAGACAACCTCTGAAAATCGTCAACTGATATAGTGGAAGGTTAACTGCCGCTAGCTCCAGTGTCTCCGGCATCGCGCGAATCCGTCATCTACACTCAATTGTACGTGAATCAGCTACTATGAGACGTATCTTGTATTCGTATACATATAGCAATTAACATGTATATAAAGAAAACACCCCGGCTTACCTGCACTCAATTCCCAACAAAATAGTTCCTAGGCAAGGATCATCCGGTTTACACTTCTAAGGTTTATCTTTTTTTTATTTATTTATCCCTAAGGTTTTAATACCTAGGCTCTGATACCAACTGTGACGGACCCTCTCCAAATCTAGGGCACCGCCCGACCTAATCCTGTAATTGAGCCCTAATCTTATCCACGCATGACTCAACTACGTATTAGTCAGCCTTTACAACCTAAACGCCTCTTTTCTCGTATTCAGGATAAGTAACACACTAGTCAAACCAGTTTATAAAATTTAGAGTTAATTAAGACTTTTAATTAAATTAATTATTTAACGAAAGTCTTATTGATTATGCAGAAGCAATTAGTAACCTAGGCGGAAGCCATTTATAAAATCATAAGTGTGGAAAACCAGGAAATGACATCACATATATAAAGTCATCGAAATGCATTAAAACAGTAAAATAGTCTAAGTCAAGTCGGGGAACTAACGCTCAACCTAATATACAACCCCAAATAGTATCTGAAAGACATATAACATATACAATCAAAATACAAAAAGAATACCTACAATTGATACAGTGACGCCGCGGGCTCAGGGATAATCGTCGATCTTCTCCTTGCCCAGCCTGCTGGTAGATGGCTTTGCACCCACCATCATAAAAGGGTTGGTGAGTACAAGAATAAAATAGTAATCCCCGATGACAAGTTTAATTTGCATTCCAAATATTCAAATGGTATTTAAAAGCATATAAATGGGAAAACTGGAAAATAAACCATATGCGAGTAAATACCAGAGTTAAACAAGTGATACTGACACTAGGATAAGTAGTGGTGATTTCGGTCCGGTCGGCAGTGAAACATGTCACTCCGACTCAATAATCATATAGCATAAGGGACTCTAACCCAAGTGTTACCAATGACTCTAACCCCGGTGTGTAGACTACCTCAAGGACTCTAACCCCGAGTGTCATACAGTGTCAAGTAACATGTGCCGACATCCCCAGGGACTCTAACCCCGTGAGTCGCGCATACCTCGATCGAGTACGGGACCTAAATGCGAAAACTACTTTTTAAATTTCAAGAAATACCAAGTATGGATTGTCAAGGCATAGGCACATCTACACACCTAAACAAAATAAGGAATACAAGTCCTCTTAAACATTTATAAGATATTCACTAGCCTAATAGCATGCTATTTATCATTCAATTCACATTTAAAACAACAACAATAGACATAGCATGGGATAGAATCAATGAAACAAATCAAATGAATGGATATTATGCAAACTAGACTCATCAAGTGAGCATAGACACAAAGAACACATGATATAAGAATACAAAGGCAAAATAGTCAAAAGGACTATGCAAGGACAACAATTAAGAGAAATGAAATGCCGAGTAAAGTTGACATTAGGTATAATCACTACAACAAAGTAAAATCCTAGCTTTACTGGCCTCCGGATACTCCAAATCTTGTATTCGCTCTCCGTACCCTTTTCCTAGGTTCCTGAGTTTGGTGTCTCATTAGTTCAAATATAGTGGGTTTAAGCTCAATTTAGTGGTGTTTATTGTGTATTCAAATTGGTTCAATAGACTTTAAATCAATCTTCCTAAATCAGCCCCTAAAGACTAAATTAAGTTTCAATTTCAGTCCTACATTGTAATGCACTTTTAGGCATGAAATGGTCCAAATATCGAAATCCTCCATCAGCACAATTGTTGTTGGTCTCTCTCTTACTTTCCTGAAAGGTTTAGTTTGCAAAATTTTGATTTAAAATGAAAGAGATGTCATGATTTTACTAAACATAGGTCTAATTGGGATTTAATTCGACCGGCGGATTTAGAAAATCTATATCTCCTAATCCTTTGTTCCAAAAAATGTGGTTATTGGTCACAAAGCATAAAATATATCCAAATATAATATACTAAAAGATCAGCTCATTTGGATAACTAGTTAGGGAGTTATGCCCTTAACAAATTTAGTTTCAAAACTTTTCTTTATAATTCCAGCACCTAATTGTAGAGCATGTTTGGACATAAAAACATTTGAGTCAAAATACCTTCAGTTAAGAAAAGTTATTTCCTTTTAAATAAGCTTTCAAATGCCACTGGTTTGGATCAATTTGGATCTAAAATTAGCATATTATGACCAAATTACCCAGGTTGATTCCTAATACAACATGCAGAATTCTAGTTTTGGTGTTGCAACTTCAAAAATTCATATCTTTATGATTTCAAAACCAAATTAAGAACTTCAATATAGCCGGATTATCAGCTTGAAATGAGGAATCTAAATATATAAGTCAATTGCAAATACTCAATCATCTACCATCTGAAATCAGCCTAAAACCAGAACTTGCTATAATTTCAACTAAAAAGATGTGTACCTAGTTGATGTAGCACCCTAGCTTGAGGATTTCTCACCAACTCCCATGGATTCCTTCAATACCTTGATGATTCACACCTCTCTAGCAATTCCTTCTTCTCCAGCAAAAATGAATGAGTGATTTGGTTTGCATGTTGTTTGATCACTAATATTATATATTAAGGTGATGTTCCTTCCTAGCCCTTGATCTCCATGGATTTATGTATCCCGAGGAATATCTAATGGTCCACCTCTTGCCATATATCCCACTAACTCCTACTAACTCAACCTCAAGTGACATCATTTCATTACTCGCCTAGTTCCTAGATGTGCCAATGTGTATCTCTAGACCAATCTTATGCTTTCCATTTAATTTACTCAACTATAGGCCTTTAATTTGATTTACATTAACAAACACAATCATAGGCTTATAAGTAATCCCTTATTTCATATTAGTATTAAATAAGACTTACCAAAATGCTAACTACCCGGTTCCCCGGCTCGCATGCTACTCGAGGCGTATCCCCGCTCTCGTCTCGACGCCTCCAACTGTACAAACCGACTTAGTAAGTCTACACAATACATAACACTAGGCATACATCAATACAAAAATACAATATACCTCGGCCACGTGCCTCAGTCGGTGCACGTATCACGGTGTAGGTCCCACGTCAAGGGTCGGTGATCCTGATTAAGGAATTAAAATGGGGGTTAGAGATTTGGGCCGTGACAAGCACCGCCCTGCCTAATCCCTAGTTAAGCCCTAATCTCACATATATGACCTAACAAGGAACTAGTCAGCCTTATTTAAACACCTAAAAACCTACCAATTATTCCATATTAAAAACACGATACCGCCTACGGTCAACTAGATAGTTTAAATACCTAACAAATCAGAGTTAATTTAAGTTGTTCAAACTAACAAGTTATTCAGCGGAAGTTTTCTTCGGTTACGAGTGGGACTTATAACATAAGGCCTAACCTATTGTGGAACAACCAGGAAATAGAGATCACATCCATATATAAAACAAAAATGATTATATATACAACATGTGTATGGTCAAGGTTCCTATTACTCAACCCAAAAGTAAAGTATCAAGTACATAGAAAATGTAATACAAAAGAATGCAAAACCTACAAAAATATGCCATAGCAGTCTTCCACCGACTCAGAGGTAAACACCAATCTTCTCCTTGCTCGGTCTGCTACTCGAATGATCTGCAACCACCGTCACAAAATAGACGGTGAGTACATGAAGTTATTTAAGTAATACTGAGAGACATTGATCCACATTCCCAAATAGGCAACAAGTATCAAATGGCATAATTTAATTAGCAACTATGCTGAAAGAAACATCATGCAAAGAGATACTTGAGTTAACCAAATATAAAACTGACTCAAGGCTAAGTAGTAATGTATTAGGGTCGGTCGGCCGTGAGCTACGTCACATCAGCCTTTCCACTACAATTTGAGCTCTACTCTATATCATTTCATTACAAATTAAGCTTTAGATCATAATTTCAAAAGGTCGTACTTACGATTACGCCGTTTCTATTCCAAGTGAATTAGTCGTCACCGGAATGTATACTTGCTAACATACCCGAGTTTTAAAACTCATCATGCTCACCCAAGTTATTCTTGCTCTAACAAACCTCGAGGTTCGGTTACACTGTTCGAGACATGTTACCCCGTATGTCATGCAAGGTAGTTGAGAAACTCCCTAACATCCCAGAAAGTCTAGTGACCACGTATGAAAGCTGAATTTCTATCATCAAATGACCCTAACCACAAGAACCACTTTCACTTTCAATAATGACTCGGTAATAGAATCCAAGAGATGTAACTGCATACTAATGCACAAAGGATTATAGTCAAAATAAACAAACTAACCTAATAGCATGCTGCATCACTGGCTTCCAAACACAACAATCAACATGACAAAGTATAGGACTTGGAATCAATGATAGTATATAAACAACAGAGTATGCTATGAGCAATGTCATAAAATGAGAAATAAACAAGGCATAGCATATGGATTTCAAAGGTAAAATTCAATTCGAATAACTGAGAATGAATAAATAAATGGAATGAAATGTAAATAAATGTCTCACTCAGTTTACTTACAGTCCACAACAATTCCTAAGCTATTCGGCTTCTTGTCGCGTCACTGTACGCACCCAACACCCCGTAATATCTCCTTTAGGGTCCTAACATTTGACAATTTATCAATTTAGATTCAAAATTAATTATTTAAAATTCCTAACTTGGTCGAAATCGAATTCGAGACCAATTTGTCAATTTTGCGCTTTTCGAGGTAAAACCCCGTAAAAGTCTTGTTTGAAATTTCAAATAGTTTTTTTTCATAGAAATTTATCAATTTCTATTTATTTTGTCGAAATATAATTTTTCGCGATTTTTTCCAATTTTTTTGGATTTTTTTTTCTCCTCTTTTTCTATTTTTTTTCTTCTTTAGGCCTGAACCTGGCCGTCCCCGACCTCCCGAAACACAGAGCAGCTGCTCTGTTTCAAAAAAAATTTTTTTCGACTTCGCTGGGGTTGGGCTTCCATCCCCAAACCCAGGTTAGGTTTTATATGCAGGGGAGACTACTCCCCTGCCTTCCTTGATCTCGGACAAACTGTCATGGCAGTTCGTCCGAGTTCCCCAACTCGAACCAACAACAACGACGACACAAACAACGACCACACAACAACGCACCTTGATCGCCTCTTCGGTCTCGCTCTCTCTCTCTTTCTCTCTTTCTTTCTCTCTCATTTCTCCTTCTTCCTCTCCTCTCTTCGGTTTCTTCTTTTTCTTCTTTATCGATTTGTTTTTTTTTTTAAGAGTTAAAATGAGATAAAGATTGACTAATGGGAGGTTAATTGACTTAATATGTGGTTTAGGATGGTTTGCATGTGAACCACTCATCGCAAACCACACACGTATCTCGAGATACTTTGTGTGGTCTTCAACACCACACTTGTCCCTTGTGTCACATGTTTAGTGACTCTAAACATGGACACAAGTCTAGAGATTAGTGTAGATGTCTCTATATGCTTATCTAGTGGTGATTGTTTTATTTCTTTAATCTTAGGCCCATTTAATTTCTCTACTTTAGGCCCATGTTAATGTAGAGGTATATGTGACCACATCAAAGCCACCAATATCTCATGTTTAGTGCACAATTTAAGTCAATTTATTAAACTTACCCACGAACTGCTACCTCGGGCTCACGTCGATACGCGACTCAAGGCGTGTCCCCACTTGTCTCGGTATCTGCATACCCGTAGAATTGACTTAGTAGTCTACATATATATAGTACACTAGGCATACAACACCCAAATATAACATTTACCTCGGCTACCGTGCCTCGGTAGTGACACGTATCTCGCTACGGGTCCTACGTCACGGGTCATTTGGTCCTAATCAACGAGTCAAATGTGTATTAATTATTTGGGCCATGACAATTCTATTTGTCATCAACTGCACTGAAAATGCATGCTCAGGATTGTTAGAAGTTATACGAGAAGGTTGACCCTCACAATTACTTAGTGTTTTTCATATTTTTTTACAATTGAACTTGAGACTTCATTTAATAGGAATTGAGTCCTTTATAACTTTGAAAAATCATTTGTTGATAATTATTGTCTTTGTAGTCACATATAATATATTTTATTAAAAAATATTTTGTATCATACTTTTAATACATTTATTTGCATTAAGAATTTTGTTGTAGTGTTTCCTAATATGCATCGAAAATATTGTTCATATAATCTCAATCGTTTGAAAGATTTATGGATATTGTTAAATTATAATTTTAGGTCTTTTAAGTACTACTTAATTATTGAGTGATATTTATTTAATTTTTTAAAAAGTGATATTTGCCCAGATTAATCGTTTACTACACATTGTTGTATTATTTTTTGTTTGAGAAAAAATGAATTGTAATACATGCACTACAAAAAATGGGATGAATAGCAACAAAATATAGTAACAGACTCAAATCTGTCACTATACAACAATAAATATTTCAATGACAGATGACAAGTTCGACCTATTTGACCAAAAAGCAATAATTAAACAATAGATATGTGACAAAACAATTAGTGACGTCAGACTAGAGGCAGTCGCAAATCTATAGCTGATTTTCTATGCCAAATGTTCCGATCCAAGTGGTTGTCACTAATCTATTGTTGATTACAACAACAAATTAGTTACTAACCTTGAGATACCCATCCATACATGTGTTCAACATTCAGCCTTAGAGCATCCCTAATGGGACCATGGATTGGGGTGGAAATAGATCCACCTATGATACAATCCACATCCAATCCAAAAAAATGTTCTCCGGTGGGACCATGGATTCATAATGTCCATCCTATGTGGCATGGAATTAAAGTGGAGGGTGTCTACCATAATGTCTACTTCTAGAAATTGTGGTAAACTGCCACGTCAGCATTATTAATTCTCTTAAAAAAATTTATTTTTTCAAGCCTTTATTAATATTATGAAAATTGAACATAAAAATGAAAACTTATCAATCCATTGTCTAAATCCACTTACCATTGGAGATCATTTTAGGAGTTTAATGTCTATCTAGTACCACATAAGATAGACATCATTTCTACATCCATAATGTGGCACCAATCCATGGTCTAAATCCACGTTACCATTGAAGATGCTCTTAGATGTCGTTTAGGGAGAAATCTAAGACAAATTAACGACAGGCATATGGCTATCGTTGATTTGTCGTTATATGTAAATAAAAAAAAATGCCAGAGTAACATAGATGGGACACCGAGTTGGGGCTTATGTGGCACTGACGTGCGGGCCCCACTCGATTTCCATCCCAAAAGCAAAAAATCCCTCTGACCGACTGACTACTGACCACTGACCGACTAACCATTAATTGACGACACGTCACTGTAGCTCTGATTTAACCAAAAAAAATTCAAATTTCCCTCTTTTTTGAGATAACCACAACCCACCCTGTCTCTCTTTCATTTGTTCCCTCCCCCAAATCGTCCCGACCCTGAGAAACCCTAGAACCTTATTTTCACCATTGTTGGTCTCCTCGGAGCTGGTTGTGGACCGATTATTTTGAGGTTCATTAGCACATAAAGAAGACAGGTGGTAGGCGTTGGAGGGTCTCCTTCTTGACTTTTGATTTGGGGTCTTCTCTTCAAGGTAGGGCAGGGAATCTTAGTACTTCTGAGCTCCTTCTTGACTTTTGATTTGGGGTCTTCTCTTCAAGGTAGGGCAGGGAATCTTAGTACTTCTGAGCTGAAAGTGGTGGAAGTAGCCCGTGCAAAACAAGAGACAAACTCTTGGGACTCGGTAAGTCAGTGATTCTTTTCTCCTTGTCTTTATTGAGATTCCCTTCTGTTTAATTTGTGGAAATGAGGACCATCTAAGGCAGAGCTTAGTAAATGGGGAGCATCTTTTGAGGCTTGAAGTGGTGGGTAAAGAAACCAGACGTGAAGGTGAAAACGCCGACCAACTGCGTACAAGGTATGAGTCAGCTACACCCTGAAAGTTATGCTTAAATTCGTTGTATTTTGGGAGTTAGAGTGACCGTTTGGATTGTTTTTTATTTTGATTTCGAGGTTGAGGGTTAAAAAAAAAGAGTCCCTGGAAAGTAAGGATACAAACTTAGGTTTTGTCATTTGAAAGTTTAGTTAGTTCATGTATTTTTTTATAAAATTTGAATACTTGGGTAATGCATGATGGATTAAGGAGCAGGGGGTGATAAGTTTGAAATTATGATTTATTGAACCCTTAGACAATTCTAAATTTATTTGATGTTGAAGCTATATTTTTCTGTGGTGTTAGTGTTTTGATGTGAAACACCCCAAATATATGATTATGTTAGTGTTATTTAGGATTTTCGACCTTGAGGAAGTGAACTATTGTCTTTGAATTTATTTATGTTTGTTAGAGTTTTAGGATTTGTAAATCCTTGGTTATTGTTTAGGATTGGGGTTTCCTCCAAATTGCTCGTTCCACAAAACTTGGGTTGGCTCTAAACTTTTATTTTTTTATAATTTATTAGTGTTATTATTTTTCATGTTGATTGTCTTTTTCTTAATGAGACCTCTTTGTTGATTAGATAAGTCGCAAATGAACAACAGATCTTGTTGGAGCTGTGGACGTTACGATCACATGGAAGCCAATTGCCCGTGGAGGCTACATTGTTCAAAATGTTCAATAGGCTTCATGAACAAAAGAATTGTGAAGAAAGAAAATCCCCAATAAAGGCTGACCTTTTTCGATTTGTAACAATGATCAGTGCAAGTGCTTTCAATGGGACGATCCCCCCTTCTCATCCAATAATGCCTCCTTGATGAAATAACATCCAGAGGGACGATGATCTGGAAATGCGGGCCCCTTGTCATTGCGGTGAAGGAAGTTGTAACGGCCCGAAAATTCGACTCGTGCCACGTGTCATTTTAGGGTCGTATGTGGGACCCACTTGCCGAGATGCGTATGTTCGAATCTCGAGTGGAGATGTTAATTGTTGAGAAACGTATACGCGGAGAATTCGGGGAGCTGAAACACGAACGGGGACGCGTCTCGAGTCGCGTGCCAACGTGGGACCGAGATAGTCGCGTTATGTGATTTTAAAAATGTACATTGGATATGCCTCGTGATGCGTGTAGTGCAAGTATCGAGATTTTGAAATGAGGCGGGTATGGTGCCTCGAGATGTGCGCTGCTCGGTTCTCGAGGACACTTTTGATTTTGAAATCAAAAAGTAAATGTATATATATATTGATATATATATATATAAGAAGAGAGAGAAAAGAAAAAGAAAAGTAAGAGAGAGAGAGAGAGAGAAAAACCAGTGAGAAAGAGAGAAGAAAAGAGAGATCTGGAGAGGAGAGAAATGGAGTGAGATCTGGAAGAAAGAGAGGAAGAAGGAAGAGATCGGCGCGCAGGGAGATCGGCAGCGGCGGCCAGTGCACGCGGACAGCAGCCGGCAGCGGCGGCGAGCGGCGTGGCTGCTGGGCTGCGCGGGGGAGACGACGGCGCGGCTCCAGCGACGCGGACGACCAGCGCGGAGCTCACAGGTGCAGCGGCGAGCAGCGGCGGCATGGCGACTAGACGTCGATGAGGAGCGGCGGATCGGCAGCTCCGGCGGTGTCTCAGCAGCAGCATGGGTGGCCGATCGGCGGCGCGGACGATCCAGCGCGGACAGAGGTGGCGGACAGATTGGCGCGGCGCAGTGGCGCGGCGACACCGGCCCGCGGACGGCGGTTGCGCGGCGGCGCAGGGAGGTCGCGACGCGGCCTGCGAGGCCGAGGACGATGGCCGGCGGGGAGCAGAGGTCGACGCAGCAGCGAAGACGAGCAGCTGGTCGGCAGCGGCGTGACCGGATCCGCGACAACGACGGCCAGCGGCGGCCGATCGGCACCGGCGAGGAGGCGGACCAACAGGCGCGTGGCGGCGGCTGTGCGGCGGGGCTCACTGCGCGACTGCGCGGTGGAGATGAGGAGCAGCGGCGGTCGGCGCGCACGAGCAGCAGCGGCGGCCGGCGGCGGAGCATGCGGTGGAGCAGGCGGTGGCCGGCGGCGGAGCTGGCAGCGCCGGCGAGGGCAGCGGTGGCGCGACAGTGACAACGTCGGCGCGACAGCGACGTCGGCTCGGCAGCGGCAACGACGTGGTGAACGACGCGATGGCGTTGTCGGACCGATCGAAGGCGTGAATCGACGAATGTCGATGATGCGATTGAGGTGAGGTGTATTTCACCTAATTTTGAATTGTGATTTTCATGATTTGCATGATTTACTAGCTAAATGGTACAAATGGACACCAGGGACTTATGATGCTATAGTCAGGTGTCGGGTGCGCATATCGAGATGCGTGCGAGTGCGTTTTGAGGTACGTAAGATTCCTTCTGAAAGTCACTGAAGGTTTACTTTTTTATCATTGATTGCCTATTTGTGGTTGTTGGATGTTATTTCCCCTATTCCTTGTTATTGATTTCCGTGACGCATTTGGGTTGGGGGTCGAGACTTTTGCTATTCGTGTTGTACTTATGGCACACTAGGCTGTACGCGGGTAACCGGGTGAAAGGAAGTGAGTGTTTCAAGTGAAAGGATCCTGTGCGCCCCAGTCCGTAGGTTTCGGGGCTGCATGGGTACTGTTTGTCGGCGGTGGGTCGTACCAGTGAAAGGAAGTGGGGCACTCACTGAAAGGATCCTGGGGGTTTGTCGTACAGTTTAGTGTGACCGGGAGGAGTACACGGTTTGTTTCTCATGTTATTTACTCATGTGATGATCTTAGCACAGTTGCTTGTTTAGTTCGCATGATTAATTGACATGTTTATTGATATCGTCTATATTTCTCATAAATGCTCGGTGTACTTTGTTGGAATCTTACTAACTGTACTCTCCATCCATACTTTTTGGTGATGGTCGAGTGCAGACCCTGCTAGTAGGGGCAAGGAGATTTTGGACGACTTTATCTGACTGCCTGCGGTCAAGGACTTACTAGTACGTGCGATTTTGATATTTTGCTTACTTTTGGGAAATGGGAGACTGATTAGATACTGTATTTGTATATATTATTGTTTAATCTTGTCGCATATATACATAGTACTTTCCCCGGGTTTTCCACAATAGGAATTGCTCTTATAAATAACGTTTTATATGAAAATGAATTTAATTGTTTTACTTGTTTTAAATTTAAGACTTCCGCTGTTGTTTTAATGATTAAACTATCGAACTAACTGCTTAACGAAGGGAGTTAACACGCATATCGAGCAGTCGTGATGTAGGAAATGGCGTCAGTGGCGCGTGAGAACCAGTGGGTCAAGGATCAGACGGGACCGCTGGACCGGCGCCTCCCCACGTGGCGACCTCGGGATTTGGGGCCGTTACAGAAGCAGATTCATAAGTGGTGGTGGAAGTTCAAGCGACAGTTAATTGAAGGTGAGTTAAGAGCTAGAATTTTGAATATTATTCATGGAAAGTTTATCAGTTAGTGGTGAGGTGACAATCATTTCTGAAACAACGACTAGGATCATCAAAAAAGGGTTATGAGAAGCTTAATTATCTAACCTAGTTTCTTGTGATGTATGTTGTTTGGCCATCTTGATTTTCCTTAGGACTCGTTAGTGCTATCAGTTCGGCCTTTGTATGTAAAGTTGACTAGGAATCGAATTACTTCTAATATGGGAGATGCAAACAACTTTGATGTATTTTGTGCTATTGGTGTAGCAAGTTGTGTTTATTTATTTTGTAGCCTATGTTACCATGAAGAAATGAAGTTGATGACTAGGGTAAACGACACAAATATTATTGCAGCACTGATTTGGCTTCCAATAACGATGAACCACAATGTAAAGTATGCTTTCAAACACGTATGAAACCATTACCACTATAAGGCCGGTAGTGTCAATGCAGTGAAATCGTTGGTATGGATCCAACGACGTGTTACCAGTGAAGTACCTGCAGCATGAGAAAGATGTACACCATATACTAACATGAACAACATGGCCCTAGTAAAAAAGTAGCATACCATTCATGAAAAAAAAAATTAAAGTAATTCTTAACTTTTGTGAAAATGTAAACTATATGTAGCATAAAAGATGAGAAGCTAGCATAAAAAGGTCAAGCTAAATAGCATCAATAGTTGTAGAACCATGAATAGTATGATCAAATGTATGCCAATTAAACCACACCAACAACATACTCTAAAATTAAACATGTCCAAAACCAATAAAAGTGTACTTAATGTATCTCCAAAAAAAAAAGTTCAATCACCTGTTTTCTCCATTGGTCGCCTCGTCTTCCAAACTCCCCAAGTCTTTAGTGCTTAAGCTGGGCAATGCATTCCATTGACCGATATGCATCTTCACTTGTGCAGCCTCACGCTTGATGTCCGAGCCATGGTCTGAAATGTGGCGCCCCACTCCAGAGAGTCGTGTTTCAATCTGGCAATAGTTAAGAGCCAAATTGCTGATGAAATTGTCATGCCACCTCTCCATGCTTTGCTCGACTAGTTTTGCCACCTCCTATTTGATTGTGCAGCAGTCAACTTTATGCTGTGCCCTTAAGTTGGCGCATGTTTGCTGGATGACCACCTTGATCTCCTCAACATTACCCTCCAAAGAAGTAAGTCTGTCCATTATCCCTTGGTGGTTAGTGTCGTCATGAGTGTGACCTTCTTCATTGTGCACGGGTTGATGTTGTTGTTCAGATTGTCCAGTCTCAAAGTGTGAAGAGTTGCAGCAACAACATTTGGGGCGACAACCACCTCCTCATAAACTTGCATACAAATTTAGGCAAAAAAAGCAACATTACAGCAACAAATAGCAACAACATCGCCTAAAACATGAAGACAAAGTACGAACTGAGCAAAGAACACATGAAAATTAAGTTACTTAAGCAAGCACACAAAGTAGGAATTGTGCAGTCTTGTTACTTAACATCAATACTAGTGTCAGTGGTGGGGCTTGGAGATATAGGCTCAGTCTGAATGAGAGATTCTCGGCGATCCTCGATTGTCTTCTCTCTTTCAACTTGTTCAGATTCTGCTACATACTCCCCTAAAACATGAAGAAGAACAAGAAACATTAATGCAACCTTATTTAATCATAATACTCATTAAACTTTAAAATTGGGAACTAATGTTACCTTCTTCTTCTTGAATTGGCATTTTGTTGTTGCTATCGTAAGGATCCCTCACAGCCTCATCCTCTCCCATAAATTCATCTCCTTCCTCCTCCGAACCTTCTTCTAAATCATTTTCACCAAATCATCACAATCATCATCATCATCGATTAACTTCCCCTCGTCACCGTCCACCGACTCATTTGGTTCAGACTAATATTGTTTGTCCTCTTCAAGGACTATTTTAGAATCAAACTTCCTCTTCTTGCCTTTCTTCATTGGGGTATTGGGTGGGTAGCCTTGAACCCATTTGTCATCAACTTGGATGTAAACCATCTTCTCGAAATTTTTCTCCCCAATAACATCAACCCTGTCTCTAAGGACCTCCTCATATTCATGCCTTGAAGGAGGTGGCAAGCCCATCTCGACAAACAGTTTTCCCAAGTGGTTCACATACAGTAAGCCCCTCTGGCTTTTCCTTTATTTTTTTTTGATGGGTTGCCCACAACATATGTTGCACAATAATGTAAGCTAGGTCGACATTAAAATTGGTTTGATCTGCCCAGGTCATGAATACATCAAACTGGCTCAAAGAGGTGCGTGACCCAACCTGAGGGACTAGTGTGTGCATGACTACACGATGGACCAGCCTAGCCTCGACTGTTATCTCGTTCAACATAGGTTTTTTTAGGTCTAATGGTGTAGTCCCTCCACACAGGTACTTTGAAGCCTCCACAATATCAAAACCTATTTTCTTATACAATTGTTGGTGTCCATAGTCTTTCTTAAGGCCCATTGGCAACTTAAACAACCTCCTAATCAAGGCATGGGTGATTTCAATCTTGCAACCATTGATTTCATAACATAATAATGAAGTGTTCTGAGGGTCGGGTATGTGCAAATGTGCATATAAGTAGGCCACAAGATTTGCAGTGAAAGGAAGCTTTGTTTCCACAAAATACAGCCAACCCTTCTTCTTAAAAACTTGCCTCATAAATATGTTTTAAGATTCAAAATAATCAAAATCTAACCTCTTTGTGAGGATAGGGGCCCTGACGAAGAACTTGGCCTCCCACTTTTTCATTTCTTTGTTACTTTGCAGAGGCTGAAGGCGACCATCGGCCTTGTCATCATCATCTTTGATCAACAGAGGAGTGTATGCGGTGTTAGCGGTGTTAGGAGGGATAGTTTGATTCTTCATCTTCCTCAACCTTGGGGAGCTTCTTTTTTGTTGTGTTGGTGCAGTAGTGACCTCCATCTTTGGTGTTCTTTCAACTTTGGATATGAGCAGGATAGCCTTTTCGGGAACTTTGGTAGGCTTCTCAATCAAACGTTGATGTGGCTTCTTCATTGGGGTCTTCGTCTTCGATGGCCCTCCTAAATCAAAATAGGTGTCGTCCTCCTGCTCGATCAGTGATTTCCTCAGGGATAGAGGCATCCCTAGTTCACCAGCCTTTGATTTTGGCATTGTAGATGGATATGAAGGAAAGAAGAATGGTCTAGTAGGGTTTGCAAAGGCGATGAAGAGATGGGTTAGAGTGGGTGGGTTTAAAGAGAGGAACGACTAGGTTGATTGCTTTCCAATGCATTGTTTGAGGGGCTCAATGGCTTTAATTCGATTAATGAAACGAGGCCACCAACTTGAACCAACATTACTGCATCCCAACTCCCCATTAACCAACCTCATTAACCGACCGAACTGCCTCCCCTATGCATGCAATGCCACATGTTGTATTAGCCCTACAGTCAAAACTACTGTACCAGACAACCTAAATACCACAAAAAGGACACCGGCCAATATAACCATCGCATTATATGTCAATCAATTGTCAATATACGTAGTAACAATGCAATAAAAGTAACAATGCAATGAAATGATACCAAATTTACCTCGATAAGTAGTAGTATTGTACACACAAACAATGCAATGAAATCATATCCCAAAAATTAGTTATTTATAATACCATCTGCTATTCTAACCAAATAAGTCAACAGTAACGTCATGAATGTATTGCTCAGTCCCTCGTGTGAATTCCTGAGATTCCATTTTTGTTCCCCAACCGTCCGTGTCCATATTGAGTTGAAATGCATCCACCACTTCAATTACCTGCTAAATAAGTTGTTCATTTTCTTGTATGATGTGACAATGGGATCATTAGTGCATAACCTTACTATAGACAAATATAACATTAAAATAATAAGAATATGTTATTACCTTCTTGCATGGTACAACCTTACTCTTTGACTTCTCCGACGTTGCCCTTTTCCCTTTTCGACTTGGGACTCTAACGGAGGCTAGGATTCACCTATCTCTATCACCTGCTGGTAAGCGTCTCCCACATTGTTGTTGTTGCCCTGAAAAAGTTTGAAATAAAATATTTTTAGGAACGTTAATAACAACAAAAAAATCAGAGTGTTGCAATTAAGTACCTACTTCTTCCACTTCTTCTCTGACGACCCTTTCATTCTACTCACACGAGGCCTTCCCTTTCTTTTTTGGTGATTTGGGTCCTTAATAATACACTTTGAAACATCTGAGTGAGCAAATTTTGGGATTGGATCTGTATCCTCCTTGTCTGGCATGTCAATAAGTAGACCTCTTAACTTCTCGATTGTGTCTACTACAATCTTGAGCTTGTTCACTGTTTGGGACCCAAAATCTACTATTCGGGTGCATTTTGTAAGGATAACATCATATCGATCAAAAATAGTGGATGCAGTTGCATCTAACTCCTATATGCCCCTCTCTCTTTCATATGCACGTTTAAAGTCTTTCCTCCAACGGTTCATGATGTAATGAGGTGGGATGTACATGATATCACGCTCTTGAAGCACGCATAGAGCATGACGACAAAGTATCCCACGAAACTTAAATGATCAGCATATACAGTGTACCTCCTCAGTTGCCTCCTCGTACACAACATTATATGTTTTTTATGATCACATTCTCATAGTCAGGCAACCTTACAAGTTGTCGCACATCGTATAAGGTATATGCTTCCTCACGGTTCATTACTTTTGCCCTACAGTCCAAAACCATCAACACCTCTGCTTGGAACTTTGCAAATATGGTGATTGTGTAAATTTTCTGCATTTGAAGCTCATTTGGTACATTGCAAGTTGTGGTGAGCAACTTGTGAAATGAGACGTAATCGACATTTATCTCAGCTTCATTCCTCTTCTCCAATGCCCTTTTCGTATTGACTGATGAATAACTTAAGCGACATTTTGGTCCCAACAAATCCATCAAAAAAATGATTCATATTTTCACTTCTCTGTGTCGTCGACATGCCAGCACGAAAAAAATTCTTGACATACACAGGAACTCATTTCTCCCTAATGTTGTAGATGGACTTTAACCAATTACTAAAGCTCTCTCTAAGATCAAACTCCGTGAACAATTTAGAAAATGCATCTTCAAAGTCATTTTCAGTGAGGGTATCATAAATTGCTCGTTTGAAAGTTGATACGATGCGCTCTCGATCATGATGTCCCCCTACTTTTTTCAGGCACCTTCTTCGTAATGTGTCATAAACAAAGGCGCTGCCTTGCGTTGGGAAATACTTTGGCCACCTCATACCCAATGGATGGACATTGGTCGATTATGATTGCTTTCGGTTCCTTCCCCATACACTCAAGCCATGTCTTGAATAGCCACACGTAACTTTCTTTGCTTTCGTCAGTCAATAATGCACAACCCAACAAAGTAGATTGTTTGTGATGGTTGACGCCTACGAAGGGAGCAAATGGCATGTCATACTTGTTAGTTAAGTAGCTTGCGTCGAAGGAAACTACATCCCCAAAATACTCGTAAGCAGATCTACACCTACTATCATCCCAAAATACATGCCTAAGCTCATTAAGTGGACAAGGGCCATTAAATGGAAGAAGTTGGGATTCTGCTTTTACTTTCTCATGAAATGTTGTTGAATTGCCTCAGCATCACCATCACTTAGCCTAAGCCTTCGAGCGATTCTATGTAGTTCCTTATGTCCCTCTCGTTGAATGTCATATTATTAATCCCTCCAACACGAACAGACTCTGCCATAAAAGACTTACAAACTGGGATTCCTACAGAGTCGTTCAGTTCTATTCTCTTCTTAGTATAAGTTGACATGACCTTATTGCACTGATAGAACCTCGACTTTAAAGGGCTAGCCGCATGATTATGCTCCAAAAACACTTTGATAAGGTGTCATTTACCATCGGGGAACAATCTAGCTGTCACTTGTCCGACAGGCGCACCTTGAAGTTAGGCCCCCTCTTTTGTATAATCCCTTGGATGTCTTATGGCCTTCTTTAACACAGGTGAAAAATACTTCCAAACCACCCCATCCTTCTTTTTATCCGTTGATCGAACTTTGATTCCAAAACCAATCGGTTTGCCATATTGTTTGAAGAAGAATTTCATATCTTCAGGACAGTCGAACACCATCCCCATCTCAGAGGCAAGGGCACTTGTTGTGTCCGAGCCCTCAACTCCATCATTGTCATCAACATAACTAGCAGCATTACCACTGTCCTCAGCTGATCCATAGTCAGCATTAAGCCCATCGTCACGATCTAATTCAACTATTGTTTCCATAGGCTCGTTCAAATCAAAAGTAACCTCCATAACGCTATTTAACCATATAAGGAAGTGCAATTTCGATTACATTCCAATTATGCCATAACAATATCTCAAAAAGAAAAATTATCCTATCAACCAAGTGTTCAAAAATTCAATGAGATTAGGTTCACGATTAATTTTCATTTTTATTCATTCTTAATATACAATAAATATTGCATCGAGATTTCCCATCATTCACCACTAATAGTCTCAAAGAAGCTCATAACTTAGGAACTAGAATAACCATTATCACTAATCTAGGTGACTAAGCCTCAGGAAATGTTCCCCATTTACTAAGCTCTTCCCTAGATGGTCCCCATTTCCATTAATCAAACAGAAGGGAATCTCAATAAAGACAAGGAGAAAAGAATCACTGACTTACCGAGTCTTAAGATGTCGTCTCCTGTTGTGCACAGGCTACTTCCACCACTTTCAGCTTAGAAGTACTGAGATTTCATGCCCTACCCTTAAGAGAAGACCCCAAATCGAAGGACAAGAAGTAGACCCTCCAACGCCTACCAGCTGTCTTCCTTTTGTGCTAAGGAACCGCAAAATAATCGGTCCACAACCAGCTTCGAGCAAACCAACAATGGTGAAAACAAGGTTCTAGGGTTTCTCAGGGTCGGGACGATTTGGGGGAGGGAACAAATGAAAGAGAGAGACAGGGTGGGTTGTGGTTAAATCAGAGCTACTGTGACATGTCGTCAGTCAATGGTCAGTCGATCAATTGGTCAATAGCCAGTCGGTCATAGGGTTTTTTTTGCTTTAGGGATAGAAATCGAGTGGGGCCCGCGCGTCAGTGCCACATAGGCGTCACGTCAGGTCGGTGCCCCAACTCGGTGTCCCATTTATGTTACTCCAGCATTTCTTAAAAAAAATAAAAAAAATAGTCTCTTCCCCTTTCAATTTTCCTATCGACACATTCAAAATCACCCCCAACTCACCCAAGATATTGAAACCCTCACAACCATCGCCTCACCCCAGATCGAAACCCTTAAACCCTTAACCCTCTGCACCATCTTCTTGCCACCATCTCCTCCCTCTTCTCTCCTCCATCGCCCCACAGTCCCTCTGCTTCATTGGCTTTTTTCTTAACCTTCTCGACGCGCCATGTGGCACACCCAAGATGTTGGCTTAATGGTGTTGACTTATTAGGTGAGTCGCGTGGTGCTTTCGAGCCTTCTCGTCGTGCCACATGGCACACATAAGGCTACATTAATATATGGAACATTTTTTAATTAACATGATTTTATGGAATCTAATCTAATTAATGGGAAGATGAGAAAATCTTTACGCCCCTTAATTACTTTGATTTTATGGAATGTAATAACTAAAACGTAATTTAAATATGCTACATATAGAATGTAAAGATAATGTAACGTATATAAATGGAATGTAAAGAGAATGCAATGTATATAATGCTACATCAATATATGGAACTAATTAATAGAGAAAAAAAATGTTTCATGATTAATAAAGATGTTGGCTATAATATATATATATATATATATATATATATATATATATATATGGACACACACACACAGACATTATCGTGCCCCCCTCGATTGAGCTCGCTCGCTACGTTCGCGGGACATCATGAATTGATATAATTTATTTTTAGTATTCGAAAAGTACAGTACTACTCTTATATATATATGGAATGCCCCTTAATTAACATGATTTTATGAAATGTCTCATAACTAATTAAGAAATGAAAAAAAGTTTCATGATTAACCTATCTTACAAACTTATATATATTTATATATATATATATATAAAAGGCTGCATCTATATATGGAACGCTATTTAATTAACACGATTTTATGGAATCTAATCTAATAGGAAGATGACAAATCTTTACGTCCGTTGGATACTTTGATTTTATGGAATGTAATAACTAAAATTTTAATTTAGATATGCTACATATGGAATGTAAATATAATGTAACGTATATACATTGTAAAGAGAATGCAATGTATATAAGGCTATATATATATATATATGAAACGCTATTTAATTAACATGATTTTATGGAATCTAATCTAATCTAATCTAATCGAATATATTAAGTCAACATCTTTGGTGTGCCACGTTGTGTTTTCAAATCTTCTTGATGCACCACGTGGCACACCCAAGAAGTTGGAAGTCATGGCTCAAATTTCTAATCTCGTTTATTATCCATAATCAGGATTACCGACCTGTGACGTGGAACCCACACCGTGATACGTGCATTGACCGAGACGAGATGGCCGATGTATATTTTAGATTTGTTGTGGTGTATGCCTAGTGTATTGTATATGTGTAGACTACTAAATCACTCCTACTTGTATATAGGTGTCGATACGTGAGCGAATATGTGCCTCGAGTTGCGTGCCGACGTGGGACCGAGGTAGAGAGTCATGTGATAAGTCTATTTTGAGTTTAGTATAGTTTATATAGTGATTTTAATGTGGCTATTGTTGAATTTGAATTAAATTTGTCTAAGTTAGTAGTTTAAAACAATAGTCATGTGATTTGCATCGAGACACGTACTAGCATATCTAGAAACCAATTAAGTTACCAATTTGTGTTATTTAAATTAAGTTAGTGGAGGTTAGTGGGAAATGTGTCTTATTGTATGCCATTAGATAGGTCTCGAGATACGTGTGTAATTAGATCAATGGCTATTAATCATCCATATCCATTTATATATATATATAGATATAGATCAATACATGCAAATCAAGCATTTCATTCTCATAAACTTAGCAAACAAGGAAATCTTGCTGGAGGACTTGGAGGAGGAAGAAGATTAGTTGATTTTAAGGAATTGAAGGTGTAGTGGTTGATCAAGCTAGTGTACAACAACTAGGTAAGTCACCTACACTAGTTTATTTAGTTTAATTTGATGAATTGATGAATGTAATTGTATGGATGGTTGTTTTTTATGTTTTTTGATGATGTCTTGGGTTTTGGAAATGTTTGTGGAGGTCCCCAAAGCATTGGTGAAGCCTATGTGTGGAGTAAACTCAGAATTCAAGTTGCAGAAGTATGAGTTTTCCTGCACATAGCGTGCTAGGTAGATTAGCTAGCGTGCTAGAGACGATTTGGTAGCGCGCTAATGAAGCCACTAGCGCGCTGATGGCCGTGACAACAGAAAAATCTGCAAGTTTCCAAATTTGCCAAAACACTATAACTAAGCCTAAAACCCTAAGTAAAGGTCTAAATACATTCAAAAACGTGTTATGTGATATCAGGAACCTAGAAAAGTGTACGGGGGTTCGAATACGAGATTTGAGGTGTCGAGAGGCCGGTAAAGCTAGGATTTTACATTGTTTGATGTGAGTATACCCGTTGATTTTTTATTTACATTTCATTTCCAGTTTTAACTTGTTTGTTATAGTCTATATTGACTATGTCTAGCATTGTACTCTCATATCATGGACTTATTTGTTATTCCTCACTTGTTGAGCTTGGTTTCCATGATATTTTGATAAATTGAATTCTTTTGAATCTATCCATGTGCTATATGTCATTTCTTGTTGTTTTATATTAAATGTCGTACAAATAGCATGCTATTAGGAATTGTAGAGCTATAAATGGTTTTATGGACTGGTATCCTTTGGAGAATTTGTGCTTTATAACATAGCCAATTCTTGGAATTCTTAATGAGTCAATTTCTTGAAATTATAAAGTAGTTATAGAATCTAGAGTCCATCGCACTATGAGTCGATCGGCACATGAGGTTAGAGTCTTTAGGGATGTCGGCACTCGCCACTATGATATGACACACGGGGTTAGAGTCCCTGGAGTTGCCAATATATGGGTTTAGAGTCCCTGTGACACCGAAGTTAGAGTCCCTAGTGATATTAAACTGTGCGACATCACGCCCATCCTTTAGCGGTTAAGGCTTCACTGACGTAGGTCACAGCCGACCGGATCTAGATCATAACTATTTATTCTTGTGTCAGTTTCACTTATTTAACTATGGTATTTTCTTAGCATAATTGTGTTATTAGTCTTTCTTCATTGAACTTATGCTTTTGAATACCATTTATTTTGTTTTGGAAATGTGAATGAATTGTCAACGGGGATTACTATTACTTTTTATACTCACCGTCCTTTTTATGACGGTGGGTGCAAAGCCGTCGACGGGCAGGCAAGGCAAGGAAAAGATTGATGACTACCTCTGAGCCAGTGGTGTACCTCTGTATCGACATTTTATAGGGTTTGATATTGTGTATTATACAGTTTTATTTTTATACATTTTGGGGTTGTATATTGGGTTGAGTGTTTAGTTCCCTGACTTATAATGACATCACACTGTTTATATTCGCCACTCTATTACATATATGTATGTGATTGTTGTTTCCTGGTTTCCACACGTTTAGGATTTTCAATAATTCCTTCCGCATAATTTGTTAAGATTTTCGTTAAGCTTCATAACTTTTAAAAAAGTTTTAAATTACTCTGAAATCTATTAATATGTTGACATGTGGATTACTTATCCTAAATACAAATATCAAGGAAATTTGGATAGAAAGGCTGACTAATACGTAGTTAAGTCATGTACGGCTAAGATTTGGGTTTAATTACGGGATTAGGCCGGGCTTTGCCCTAGATTAGAGAAAGGGTCGTGACATTGGCTTAATGATATTGACTTACTGGGTGAGCCACGTGATGTTTTCGAGCCTTCTCGCCGCGCAACATGGCACACGTAAGGCTGTATTTATATATGGCATGCTCTTTAATTAACATGATTTTATGGAATCCAATCAAATTAATGGGAAGATGAAAAATATTTACGCCCCTAAATTACTTTGATTTTGTGGAATGTAATAACTAAAACGTAATTTAAATATGCTACATATGGAATGTAAAGATATGTAAGATATATACATTGAGTTTAAAGAGTGATGGACTAAGTGGTTAGTCACTTTTACTCCACTCGGGATTTGGATGGAAACAAACAAAGTGAAAGTATACTAATAAGTTTATCAAGTGTGTTTCAGTTAGTCGAAGTTTGTAGAATATCACATCTCAAGTGTTCAAGCAATACAAGTTCAAGATTCGGTCCACACGAGGAAACGAAGACGAAAGATCATATCACATGTTGTAACATTGATCTAAGGTACACAGGTTCATTTACGCAAGCCTAATGCATTAGTTCATGCATATCATGTTTTTCAAGTCTTTTTTTCAAATTTCAAGTGATTATTTGGAGTTTTAAATGAAACTTGCTACTTGAATCGGTCTTATAAGTTCAAATTATGTGAAACCATGTTTTTATATTCACATCATACCTTAAAAACTATTGAGGAAGTTTTCGAAAATGAAAAACTTGTTTTGAAAGGTTTTTGAAAAGAAAAACAGTGTATTTGCAGAAAAGCCCCTATGTAAGTCACGAAATTGGGATTTTTCATTTTCGGGATTAATGAAAACATCCCGACCACCTAAACAGGTTCTATGACCCTTAACAAACATGTATAACATGTTATAAGAGGTTTGGTAGGATCCCGGATGCGATAAAGGGTAGTTATCTCTAGGGCCAAAAATATTCATTTTGAGACCCTTGACAGTTAGCGCGCTAATAGTGATATTAGCATGCTAATTGCAAAGTTAGCATGCTAATGTTCAGTTTTAGCGCACTAGCTTAGAGGATTAGCGCGCTAGGTCCAATATTAGCACACTAATTGCCTTTCTAACAGCTTTTCTTAAAGTTGAAAATCACACTTTAATTTGAATAGATGATCAAATCTGAGCCCTTGGATTTCTAGAACGGTCAAAAATTCTTAAAAATGAATGTAGAATATTCTTAAACCACCTAGAACATTCTATTGTCTTGTCAAGCAAGAAAACCCCATTGTGCTCATTGTTTTCAAAGAAAAAGCTTGGATTTTTGTGGGCTATCACTTGTAATCTTTCGAGGCAACTGAATCACTCTCGAAACCAATGTTATTGAGGCGTTCTAAAGCTTACAACATCAACTCCATAACTGATTTTCAAATCACTATCTCGGTGTTGTAAGAAAGTCTGATTTCCTAGCTTTTCTTGTGCTTAAATTTCATATTTTTGTGTGCTTGACTTGTGGAAAACATTTGTTGTGTTCTTGAACATATTTGTCTTGAGCTTTATACTTAAACTTGATTTACTAAACCATAGGACTGGTTTGGACAAGAGTTTGCACTTAAACTTGATTTTTATCAAACTTCTTGTTCTTTGGATTTGAAACCGGATTTGTTTTAATCGATTCGTTTGAGACGGTTTCATATTTGAGATTTACACAAAATCAGTAATATACTTGCATTTCTCATTTTTTTCTCATACTTGCATGCATTAGAGTGGTTATGCTCTATGAGGCTTGCTTGTATTTGAATTTGGTGTCGCTTTATTTTGTAAAGTGAATTTGATTATTTTCATCTATTCTTTGTAAGTGGCTGATTGTAAGACTTAGTGAGATCTAAGTCGAAGGGAAGACGTAGTTGAGACTATGGATAAACCCTAGTTGTGGCTAGGTAAAAAGTCCTAATTTGTGATTAGGCATTCTAGGATTGTACGCTTAGGTTGTAACACTTATTGGCAATATAAGTGGGTGTTTGAAAATCCTAACCGGGGAGGTTAGGTAGTGGATGTAGATCATTGGATTGAACCACTATAAATCGCGTTTCTCTTTCCATCTCTTCTATCCACTTCATTTTGAATTGCATTCATACTTATGTTTGAGTGAGCATATAGCATCTTTATTGTTGAATTATTTTAAAAAGGCGATAACTTCTCGATACACCCAATTCAATCCCCCTCTTGTGTGTGGTTTCAATTGGTATTAAAGCGGGTTATTGCTTAAAGTTTTACTAACGTATCTTTGAGTGTTTTTGTGCAAGGATGCAAATTTTAGATCCGGCTCGCCTTAGGGAAGGCAACTCCTCAATAGGCCTCCTTATTTTGATGGAACCAACTATGCTCATTGGAAAGTAAGGATAAAGTTCTACATTAGGACGCAAAGTAGACTTTTGTGAGACTCAATTGAGAATGGGTACACTCCATCGGATAAGCCCGTGAGAGAATACACCGCCGAGGAGAGCAAGATTAAGCTCTCAAATGATCAAGCCATGAGTCATTTGTTTTGTGCGCTAAGTGAGAACGAATTCAATCGAGTTAGTGCTTATCAAACGGCCAAGGAAGTATGGGAGAGGCTTGGGGTACACTATGAAGGTACACTTCAAGTGAAAATAAAAAGTTGAGAATCCTTAAGGAGCACTATGAGACTTTTCGAGTTGGCTCCGATGAAGACATAGTCACCGCCATCACTCGGTTCACTAAGCTCTAGAATGAGGTCATGAATCTTGGAAAGAACTATGATCAAGAGACTTCAGTGTACAAATTCCTTATAGGCTTGCCTAAGGAATGGGATACCAAGAAGTATGACATCTAATCGGTGCAAAACCTTGGAGAATACACTTTTGATGCCTTGTGTGGAGAGCTAATGGTCCATGAATTTGAACTAAAGGACCGAGCTAGATTGGAAACATTGAGTGGGGGTACTAGGAGTTTAAGAAAAGAGATTTCTTTGAAGTCAAATAGCTCACCGATTCTATTGGTTGAGATCATTGAAGATGAGAAATATAGTGATGACAATGATCTTAAGGACGAAGTAGCCATGCTCTCAAGAAAGCTCAATAAGGTTATGTACAAGCAAGACAAGTACAAGAAGAAGTTCAAAAGTGGAAGCAAGGGAGGAAAGCCAAGTGAGACCATATGCTTCGGGTGTGGAAAATCGGGTTACATCAAGGTGGAATGCAAGTCTAAGAAGGTGTTGGACAAGAAGAAAGGCAAGAAGAGCTTTAAGGCGACATGGGATGATTCATCTTCATCAAGTTCTGAATCCGAATTGGAAAGTGAGAAAGCAATACTTTGTCTCATGGCACAAAGTGAGGTAAACTCTAACGATTTCAATTTTGACGATGATGATGATGTCACCCTATACCAAACATCCAATAGTCAAAAGGTTGAGGTGAGAGTGGAACCCGAACCTAGTGCACTTAAGAACTCAAGACTTCTTATAGGCCATCCCTCTCAACAAATTATAAGTGATCCAAACAAAGGAATAACTACTAAGTCATCATTGCACCGAGATGAGGGACACATAGCTTTTCTATCACAAACTAAGCCTTCCAAGATAGATGATGCCTTAAGTGATGAGTTTTGGATCATGGCTATGCAAGAGGAACTAGGTCATTTTGTTAGGAATAAGGTATGGGAACTAGTACCTAGACCTAAAGACCATACTATCATAGGCACCAAATTGGTCTTTAGAAACAAAAAGAATGAGAAGGGTGAGATTGTAAAGAACAAGGCTAGGTTGGTTGCACAAGGCTATAATCAAAAGGAATGAATTGACTATGAGGAAGTCTTTGCACCGGTAGCAAGACTAGAAGCAATTCGGATGTTGCTTGATTATGCTTGCTACAATGGGTTTCTACTCCAAATGGATGTTAAAAGTGCATTCTTAAATGGCTTCATCAATGAAGAGGTATATGTAGAACAACCACCGGGTTTTGAAGACCATGATCATCCAAGTTATGTCTAACGTCTTCAAAAGGCCTTGTATGGATTGAGACAAGCTCCTCGAGCTTGGTATGACCGACTTAATGCATTTCTACTTGACAAAAGGTTCAAGAAAGGAACACTAGATCATACTTTGTTCATTTTGATTAAAAAGCGTAACATGCTACTTGTTCAAATTTACGTTGATGATATTATCTTTGGGTCATCCAATACACGCTTATGTGATGAATTCTCATCATTGATGTCCAATGAATTTGAAATGAGCATGATGGGTGAACTAACATACTTCCTAGGCTTGCAAATTAAGCAATCTAAACATGGCATTTTCATAAACCAAGCAAAGTATGTGCGGGACATGCTAAAGAAATTCAACTTTGAAAATTTGAAAGCATGTGACACTCCTAGTAGTTCCACCGTCAAAATGGACAAACACCAACTAGGAAAATCCATAGATCCTAAACTTTACCGTGGCATGATTGGTAGTCTCCTATGCTTGACCGCTAGTAGGTCTCATATTATGTTTAGTGTGTGTTTATGCGCTAGATTTCAATCCGAACCTAAGGAATCTCACATGAAATGTGTCAAGCGTATATTTCGTTATCTTAGTGGGATACAAGATTTGGGATTGTGGTTCAACAAAGCCAAGAGTTTCGAACTCCGAAGCTTTGTTGATTCCGACTATGCGGAGAGTCTAGTAGATAGGAAAAGCACTTCCGGGTTTTGTCATTTGCTAGGAAATTCACTTATATCATGGTTTAGCAAAAAGCAAAATTTTGTTGCTTTGTCTACGGCCGAAGCCGAGTATGTGGCTGCCGGAAGTTGTTGTGCTCAAGTCTTGTACATGAAACAACAACTTGAGGATTACCAAATCCAAGTTGGTTGTGCTGAAATTTATTGTGATAACACAAGTGCAATCAACATATCGAAAAATCTGGTGTTACACTCCTGCACCAAGCACATTGAGATTAGGCACCATTTCTTTCTCGATCACGTCTAAAAGGGCGATGTTAAACTAATCCATGTGCCCACGGAGGACCAACTAGCAGAATATCTTTACCAAGCCATTATTTAGAGACCAATTTTCTAAGATTCGGCGTGAATTAGGCATGTTTCGTGAATTGGACCTTCTACACATATTTTAGTTGTTCCAATCCTTTTTATATGTTGTTAGTGAAGTATCCATGAAGTATGAGGTGAATCGGAGTTATCCGCCAAAAACTCAAATAATTTAATTTCAAATTCCAAAGAGCAATTAGCGCGCTAGGTCTGATAATTAGCGCGCTAATTGTCTCTGATTAGCGCGCTAATTCAAGGACCTAGCACGCTAATCGTCCCTGACCCAGATCACTTATCCGCATCATTAGCACGTTAATTCTATCATTAGCGCGCTAATGTCGTTCGATCAAGACCAGTATATAACCGTTTTTACCCTAAATTCTTATTTTTCACACACCACTCCTCTCCTATTGGGTCTTCATCCTCTCCAACGACTCTCCCACGATCCTTAGGTAATTTACATTACTTTCTTTGTCAACAAGGGGAAGCATTATGCTCATCTATGTTAGTCTTTAGTGTTTTAATGCACATTTGCTATGTTGTAAACTCAGCTACCTTAATCCGTAATTTCTTTTTCTAATATCTCCAAGACGTTCAAGCGCACGTCCTCTATCGGAAATCCACACACGAACGGTGACCACAATTTGGAGTGCTAACCCTAAGAGAGATTGAAAACGTTTTTCTTTATCTACCAAAATTCAAAGAACTCGAAAATAGTAAAAACAAAAATATTATTTCTTTTTAGGGTTTTGACCTATATTCATGTGTAAAAAAGCTTACTTAAAAACTTATTCATAATACAACTATTATGTTTAGGCAATTCAAGCAAATTACACAAACGCTCTTATTAATAAATTATCATATAACAAATCGTAAAGGCTTTTATGTTATGAATTTTATCATATAAAATTCATTACTCTGAACTAATTGAAATTGCGCAAAGTCATTCTTTGTGTGCGACCCAGGTTCATGTGACGTTGGCAGTGAACCAAAACTATTTTGGTACACAAGTCATAAGCGATCTCTAGCAAGGGCATTATAACTACCCAAGTAGCATGAATATCAAATCGATACAACCTAAAGAATAACATATATCATATACTTTTGTCGTGTGATATCCTTTGATTAAACATAACTCATGGAAAGTCACCCTTAATGTTCAATCGTACTAGTCTCGGTCTCTAGGTACACTGAAAACATTCAAATGACATTAATCATATTAATTCACTTGGACTTGGTCATTTAATAGTCTAACATATCAAGTGATCCAATGATATCTCTCTATACTATAGGGTCAAACTCTATCTTAATTACATACATTTACATATTATTCATATGGTAACCAATCACAATCTTTATAATCGTCTGGTTAAAGACAACGTTTGATTGTGTCAAATTATCATGCTCATAATATTAAAGTCTATGGTAATCTCAAGTCGAAGAACTAAATGATATACCTATCATGAGTAACACCAATGATTTAATCCATATGGTGTTCTCATAGTGGGTCGGTCAAGTACCTTGTTCCCTGACAAGTGGTCACGATCTCGATTCGTATCCTTATACGCATGATCATCATATATCCATCAATCAAGATTCACAATAATCTTAACTCATTATAGTTACCAATATAATAACCGACTAGAGACATTTAGGATATTTCAACAAATAACCATGGATCTTATTATAAGGTAAACATTTAATCACTTATAATAAAACAACAAACGAAAAACTTCTATTTTATTAAGTAAAATTATAAGATAAACAATGTTTATATATTGACTTAGGGCACATGCTCCAACATATATGGAACGCCCCTTTATTAACATGATTTTATGAAATGTTTCGTAACTAATTAATAAAGAAAAAAAGTTTCATAATTAACTTATCTTACAACTTATATATAAGGCTACATTTATATATGGAACGATGTTTAATTAACATGGTTTTATGGAATCTAATATAATGGGAAGATAAGAAAATCTTTAAGCCCCTTAATTACTTTGATTTTATGAAATGTAATAACTAAAACGTAATTTAAATATACTACGTATGGAATGTAAAGAGAATGCAATGAATATAAGGATACATCTATATATGGAACGCTATTTAATTAACATGATTTTATAGAATCTAATCTAATGGGAAGATGACAAAAATCTTTATGCCCCTTAATTAAGCCAAAATCTATATATGGAACTAATTAATACAGAAAAAAAGACGTTCCATGATTAATAAAGATGTTGGCTTTAATATATATATATATATATGGAACACTCTTAATTTACACGGTTTTATGAAATATCTCATGAGTAATTAATAAAGGAAAAAAAACTTTTCATGATTAACTTGTCTTAGGTTGTGTTTGGTAACTCTATTTTTTTTCTCTTATTTTTACTAGTCACTGAGGGCACGTGCTCTGCGCGTGAGTCAAAGATATTATATTTTTAGTAATATATTGACTTAAAATTAGACCTTTTCCCTCATTCTTTTCTGGGCTTGAGACCGACAATGATTGTTGTCTTCCATTGTCAAAGTTAAAAAGGAGGTTAGTACTGGTAAGCAAAGATTTCTTAACACTTAAACTTTTTACGCAAATGTATCCTAATAGTAAAGTCAATTGATGTAGTGTGAATATCTATAGATTGGGATATATTTGTTTTAAAAGTATATAAATTAAGATATTTTTACCTACCACATATACAATATACAAAAAATAAGATAATAAAAAATGCAACAAAAATAAATGTACAATCATGAAAGTAGAGTAAGTGAAGAACGTAACACCTAGTATTAATTTAATGAAAGTTAGATCTACTAATTTTAAAGAACCGCACATCAGTGTTAGGAGTGCGTTGAGATCTCGCGCAATTGTATGACTCAAAAACAGTTGTTTTAAAGTGCCAGTTTCATTGAATAGTGTGTCGAAATTAAATTGACCCAAAATCAGTAGTGATCTAGAAGCCCACCCAAAAAAAACTCGAAACAAAACAGGGAACAAAAAGTATTCATGCCATACCAAAATAAAACCGCTTTATGCCATAAAATGTCAAGAGCACCGCTATGTGCACCTCAATTGTTTATGAGGGCACCCCAAAATGCATGTAAATTGGTACATTTTTGGGGTACCCTCATAAACAATTGGGGTGCACATAGCGCCCCTCAATGTCAAAGTAGGTGCCAAATAACTCCCACACGCATGATTTTTCAAAAATCAAATAGAGAAGCACAACCTCAGATCGGATAGAAAAAAGAGGAGGGGAGTAACATCCATGCCTTAAGAGACCAACACCCTAAACATCTTCAATGCAATGTCCACCAAAGTGCATTATTGGGTTCCCATAATGCCATTTCAACAAAGACAAAAGTATTCCCTTATTCATAGAATGTCAATCAACTAAATGACAAGAATGGACATGAGTTTTTCTCATGCTGAGGCTATTTTGTGATTAATTGCTTGTGTACATATATGAGGGACCAATTGAGAAATACAACAAATTAATAAACTATCGAATTGACATATGCAATTATGAGATGAGAGATGGAGATCAATGAAGTGTTGCAGAAACCATAATGCATTTCAAAGAGCAAATGCCATCCACCATGTGACTTTTTTCCATATTGATTGAAGAAAATCAGGGATTGAACGACATTGTATTTCATTTTTTGTCTTCAAATTATATTTTGATTTAGAGATATGTATTGTTTTGATACCATTGACTTTACTTGCATGAAAAATTGATAACTGTTTTTGCGTGAGATAAAGAAAAGTGAGAAGATAAGAAATGGAAGAGAAAAATTGGGAGGGAGGAACATGAGAGCGGGACACGTATGTTGAGAGAGAGAGATGAATAGACAATTTATTAGAATTCGAGAGAATTAAAAAGGAAAATATATTTATAAAAGTATCCATGTTAGTAGTTTTATCTAACCAATAAAAAAATAGAACTTGAGGGCAGTTTTGGTATAAACTGTAAATCTTTTTGTTAATTGAACGGTAAGGTACATTGGAATTATATATAGTATAGATATAGATTAAGTCTTATTTAAAAAAAGTTTAATAAGAATAAGTGTATTTGGTAAATTCTCTTCTACTTTTTATTTTGAATAAGTCTTTTTAAAAATAAGAAGAAAAATCTCGTAACAAATAAGTTAATGTTGTAAATTAAGTTGGAACTTGCTAAAAACTAGATAAGGAAAGTAGAAGACTTAGAACTTCTACTACTACAAAAGATAAGAGAAGAAATGAGAGAGTTGGAATGAGAAGTTCTTCATTCAACTTGGTGTGATTTTACAATGAGGTTGACACCCTTTATATAGGTCATTTGGTGATGATGATAAATTTACTTAGACAATGTTTACAAGTAACACATACATCACATGTCATACAACTCTTCACAAGCAACATTGACAATACATGAAATAGTGAGTACATTGGATATGAATACAAGTAAAAGCAATACTTGATATTACAACTCAATGACAAAGCCATGCTTGACAATATGGTTATCCAAAATCTTGGTCAATTGTTCATCAATATCATAACACTCCCCCTTGGATGACGATTGTTGAGAGAATGTGTCTCGTTAAAACTTCTACTAGGAAAAACCTTGTGAGAAAAATATAGTAAAAGAAAAAAGAGTACACTGTTCTCATAAATCTTAAGATGAGTATAATATTGTTATAAATGCCTCATTAAAAACTTTGCTAGAAAAACCCAATTGGATAAAACCATAGTTAAGGGAAAAAAAGTGCAATACATTAATCAATAACTCCCCCTCATGTGAACAGAAACTTGTTCTGTTTCTTTAACTTGCAATGTCCTTAAGTTTACGCAACCCAATACCATATGTAAGCCTCTTAAATATCGTAGTTGGTAAGGCTTTTGTGAATAAATCAGCAAGATTATCACTCGATCGAATTTGCTTGACATCAATTTCACTATTCTTCTAAAGCTCATGTGCATAAAAATTCTTTGGTGAAATATATTTTGATATGTCCCCTTTTATGAATCTATCACTTAATTGTACGATACATGCTGCATTATCTTCATATAATATCGTTCGAGAATCTTTTATTGAAAGCAATCCACATGATTCTTGGATATATTCAATCATGTTTCTCAACCATATGCATTCACGACTTGTTTCATGAATTGCAAGTATTTCAGAATGATTGGAAGAAGTAGCAACCATAATTTGTTTTACTGATTTTCATGATACAACAATATTACCACAAGTGAATACATATCCCGTTTGAGAAAAAGCCTTGTGGGGATTAGATAAAAATTCAGCATCCGCATAACCTTGGATATTCAATTTTACTTCTCTCGAGTAAAACAAACTCATGTCACTTGTTCCTCGAAGATATCGAAAAACATGTTTAACACCATTCCAATGTCTTCAAGTTAGAGAAGAGTTGTATCTTCTAAGTAGGTTGACAACAAAAGCAATGTCAAGTCTTCTACAATTTGCAAGATATATAAGTGCGTCAATTGCACTTAAATATACTTCCGGACCAATTAGCTCTTCATCACTTTCATGAGGTCGAAATAAATCCTTATCCACTTCAAAACTCGAAAGAAACAATTAGATTCTCTTTGTGACATTTTGTCAAACACTTGATAAGTAGTTCAAAAATGATTTTATAAAATTAATACAAATTAATCTCAATTTTATCAAACTCACTTGAATCATTTACAAGGACAAAGAACCCATAAAAATCAAGTTTGAGAGCAATCAAAAACTAAAAAAAATGCTTGTTGAACACAATTTAACGACCCAACCATTTTAAACTAAATTAAACTTAGAGCACGATTTGACAAGAGTTGGAGTCTTACCTAGTTTAATGGAGTCTTCTACTCCAAATCTCTTTTAAGAGTCCAAATATTGCATAGATCTACACTTTTTTCACAATATCAAATCAAGGACTCGTCTCTTTTTAAATCTCTAGGTAGATATCTCTTGTTTTTGTTTTTTTTTCTTTCCTTTTCTAATTTGTTATTCTTTGCGAGCTAGTGCAGCGGAGGTGTGCTGCCGCTGTCCACCGCCGTAGCTGTGCTGCCTCCGTCCAGCGCCAGAGCTGTGCTACCGCCTTCCACCACCGGAGCTGTACCACCACTAGAGTCGTCGCGCCTTCCCTCGTCTCCCCATGTAATCTCGACAACAAGCTCACTTCGGGGATGAACGAAATAGGAACCCCTATTTCGTTCGATTCCCTTTTCATTTCTTTATTTATTTGTTTTTTTTAATTGAATCTCACTCATTCATTACCTTCTCGAATCATGTAGCATTGAGATATGTGGTCCATCACTCAGTCTAACTTTTAGATCTAAAGGCTCACAATTTGTAGTTATTCCCTTGGGGACTTGAGTGACTCTAACAAATACTTGTTTAAAGCACATAAAGTCTTGTTTGGACCATACACTTACTATTTTTTTATTTAATAAAGTGTAATCTCTACCACACCGAGCCTTTAATTCCATTAAATTGAATTTATCGCGATACCGTATCTCTAACGCAATAGTACGCCAAATAGAACTAAAAGTATTTTAAATTTTCTTTTTATAAATATTTGCGCGCTTCGACTTACCGCGATTCTCGATTGTGTATTAGACCACTAATAATTCACGATTAGCGATTAATTAACGAATTAAAATGAACATTTTTTCACCTTGATTATATGATTTCCTTACATCTTAACCTGGGTGCTCTCTTATTATATATAGTTCACGTGAGCAATCAGTTTACTTAGTGCTAATCCAATTTTTGTCTAATCTTTTTGGCTTCGTCTGTGATTCTTAAACAATCATTGATTCCAATGTCTCAATATCATTACTTATCGAAATTACAAGTCCTCTCTCATAGTCTCAAATAGAGCCATACCATTTTAGCTTAACCGCTAAATTCATACTTACATCACACACACAGGCAAAAAATCTTCCTCACTTGTTAACGAATTTGTAATACAAACATGAGTTTAATCTCTATAATTTAGATTAATTATATAGTCTAACCGTCAGACTAAAAAGCCATACTTAGATGTATTTTGGTGCCCATTATACCCTACCACAACTTGGTAGTAAAAGAAAACTCTGCCACAACTTGACAATAAATATAAGGATCGCAATCTGAAATAGTGGACACTGACACACCATCCAACTCACCATCTTGGCTCCATATATGTAATTGGCTCAGTCGTACTACGAGTCTATTGGTAAAAGTTTTTAAAAAATACAGACAGATTCAGGCAACTCGCGTATGATCATCTCTAAGAATCCATAATCATATGATCTTCACAATCCGTGAGAGTCAACGATCATGTTAGATTATTTAAACAACATTTTTTGTGTTCATTCTTAACCCAATCATGCTTATTCTCCAAGCATCAAATAGATCATGCTTCAGACATTTCCATTAAGTTCACTTTTCCACAACACAATATCTTTTCTTTAGAGTTGTGAGTCACTCAAACCTTAAACTATCATCGGTTAAGACACACCAAATACATCATTGCAAACCTTAAACTATTCAAGTATTCAAGTTAATAACATCATTGGAGTATAGTCTCGAAAGATCCTAGCCCCGAAGCATGATAGGTGTCCTCAAAAATTTTGAAGAATCCTAGCTCTATCTATCTTCAGGTTCTTTTTTGAGCAACTCGTTCATTCTATTTACAGGTGCTCATCCTTTTCTATCATGATTTTTTCCAAGTGAGTTACTCTTGTCTTATCAACTTTACACACTCCGATTACTTTTACTTTTCCTTTTTTTTTACAACATGCACTACTCATACAAAAATTCCCTTCAGTACGTTTACTGGCGCATCCGCACCAATTCTAGATATATGAGAATCTTGAGATGTATAATCTCGTAGGATTTATACTTTGGTTGCCTCTGACCTTTAAAATGACCCGCGGACTCTACATCTGCCCGTAACACTTAATTCATTTCTAAGTCCCCAATAGGACTATAAACGAACACTGTCACTAAAGTAGAGTTACTTGGGCTTGTGATCCAGCACTACTACTCTACAGCTTTGGTGTAAGCTAGAGGAATCCGTACATGCCTTTTTCATTAGCTCTCAAGTCATCTCAACACTCTGCTTCCTTAGAGTCTGCGTTAACTCCCTCCTCTTAATTTTTTTTTGACGCATCCCTCAATTTATCCTTCACTTCACCAATTTTCTCAAACTTTACATTCCCAACTGCCCCTATTCAAATTATAATACATGAAGGTATACGTAGACTAAGTTTTCCATTCAATTTCTATTAACAAACAACGTCAATTTCTTTATATAAATTATTCCGAGTGGATCATCTGAAAACACATGCAGGGACTTCTCATGATTTATGAATAATTTGAATCTAACTCCATGTACCTACTTCAAGGACTTGTTATAGCATTAATTTCCTACCACATGCAAATAATATGTGCTTCGCAACTTGAAAAGTTTCAAAATTCTTCAATGTATACCAAGTATACTTAATTGATTTCTCAAATCGATAATATCTAATAATACGATTATTTAGGAAACTCTAACTCCTTGTGGTACACAATAATTTTTTTTAAAAAAATCTTGTTTCACTAGTTTAGGTTAGATCATCTTAGGGTCAAACCTAGACCAATTTACATCTCATGGATAAACAATAAAGTAGGACTATTGACACACTAACCAAGGTATGGCATAACTTTTCGCTACACTTCCTTCATTCAACAAGTTTTTTATGTCAATCATTAGATCCATTGGTGCTTGAATTTCTTCTCTAAGTTAGAGTGTAATGCATACAATAACTAACACAGTTACATTTTTTTGTTTCAACAATGAATTACACAGTTTAAATGTCCTTGGATCATTATCTCAGATTTACATGCCTACAATGTGATTCAAAGTTGACTTGTGTCACGAATTCTTAAGATTTGACAACTTAAAATCTCGAACACCACGTTCTATGTCAGTCTTCACTTCTGACTCGATCCTCGTAACTAATTCCAATTTAATATATCGAAATCTATTATTTCTTTTTTTTTCATGTTTCGGTACCTACACACTTTACTTATATCCCAAGATTAATCATCGCCATCAATTTTTTTTTTTCCAATTTCCTCGAATCTGATAAATTTACAACATATTGTTTTCACAATTCACTCATCGTGCCTTAATGAAACACATAATTCGATACGATATTAGAAGTAGTTATATCGTATGTCTATCGATACCATATAACACAAACAAACAAATAGAGCATAGTAAGGTGTATTCAAGTTTTCCCCCAATCTCATATTCGCTCACTTCCCAACTAGGACTCTAAGTTAGGATCATAGGGTTTCCATACTAAGTTCGTTGGTGTTCCTAACACTACAAGTCTGTGTTCACGAACTAATCTGGTTGTAGGCTTATCAAGAGCTAAAGTCAAAACCTTATGCAGTAACGAACCAAAATCTCTAACCGTGTTTAATTCCTTAAACATGATCGACGACCCGTACCGTGGGACCCATACCGTGATATGTCCATTTACCAAGGCAAGGGCCTAGGTATATTTGATATTTGTTGTAATGTATGCCTAGTGTATTGTATATGTATAGACTATTAAGTCAATTTTATACGGGTGTATAGGTATCGAGACGAGTGGGGACGTACCTAGAGTCGCGTGTCGACGCGGGACCGAGGTAGCGGCTTATGGGGTAAGCTTAATTAATTTGAGTTAAATGTGAATTTATGTTGGATTTAGTAAGCGGCTTTAGTGGTTTTAATGTGGCCACATAAACTCAAAATTCTGGGTTATAATGTGTATGAGGGTCCCTAAGGCGAAAACATGGCCTATGTGTGGCAAAAACCCAAATTTTGAAGCGCAGAATTCTGGGTAGCGTGCTAGGTAGAAAATCTAGCGCACTAATATTAATTAGTGTGTTAGATATATGAATTAGCGCGTTAATGTTCAAATTAGCGCGCTAATGTCAAAAGTTAGCACGCTAATACTGATTAGCGCGCTAGATAGTCGAGGTGGCGCTCTAATATTGCAATTAGGGCGCTACTGTTCACAATTAGCGCGCTAATTTCCCAGCCAATACTATAAATCAGCCAAGTCCAAAAATGTTCTAAACACTATAAATGGGTCCAAACACACTCTAACACCTATCAAATAACTCCAGGGAAGTGATCCCGAGAGTTTGGGCATGCATTTCGGATTGTCGAGGGATCGGATAGGCTAGGACAAGCATGTGAATTGTAAGTAAAGCTGTGAGAATTCTATATTTCATTTCATTCACTGTTATTGATTTATTGGTCTATTGGTAGACCTTGCTACTTGAAATCTCACATCATGTTGTTCTTGTATTTATTGATGATTGAATATTGTGACATGATGCCTTGTGAAGTGTTTCATTGATTCCAATTCCTACTCTTGATGTTGTTCTTCATAGATAATTGATGAAAATCATGTTATTGGGATACTTTGGATTTAAGTGGACTTGTATTTGATTTCCTTTGGGCTTTGTAGCGTAACTTGTTTTGGACTCCTAAAGATTTGGAATTATTTGTCTTTGGAAACTAAAGTAAGGATTATCTAGTGTCCATTGCACGAGAGATGCACGGTTCATGGGGACATGAGGTCTACCGGGGTTCCGACACTCACCACTACACTTGCGCGGTACACGAGTTATGGGACTCGGGGTGACCTGCAAAAATGAGATAGATGATGTATATGCGTAGAGTGCAGCTCCGCTTTTGGTGTGGAATATGTTGAGCACAGCTCCATATAGTAGTGGGAAAGGTTAGGTGATAGTTCTCACCGCTGACTGGACGTAGATCATCTCGACTTAGCCTGTGTCAGGCTCTACATTTTTACCTGTGGTATTTACTTGCATTATTTGATTCAACAATTATTTCGCTATTTATGCTTTTAAATACCAGTCTTATATTTTGGAAATGTGGCATAGAATTCTCCAGTTATTACTTAAATATCATTATATTCATCGTCTAGTTTGCGACAGTGGGTGTAGGTCCGTCGAGCAGCAGCAAACCAGGGAAGGAGAAGATCGGCGACTTCCTCTGAGCATTTCGGCTATTCTCCTATCTCATTATGTATGACTCGACTTTTGTTGTATTATTATTGTATATTTTAGGTTGTACATTGGACTGAGTGAATAGGTCCATATATACATGCATGTGATGCTGTATTTTCCTGGTTTCCCACACTTAGGATTTTGAATAATGACAACTTCCGCATAATTGTTAAAACACATAATACCATAATATGGAATTTTAATTAACTCTGAAATTTACTAACATATTTGAACATGTGTTTTGAGGAAAATAGGGACGAAAGGCTGACTAATATGTAATTAAGTCTTATATGGCTAGGATTAAGGCTTGATTACAGGATTAGGCCGGGCGGTGCCCTGTTTAGTAGTTGGGGCCGTCACATAGGCTCTGATACTAACTATGACGGCCCCAACCCTAACAATTGGATGTCGCCCGGTACTAGGCCTCCATTAACCCCTGGTAAACCAGTTCGGAGTTAATAAAGGCCTAGTCAACCTCACAAATCGGTCTTCAGTTTATGATAGTCCACAAAATAGTGTATATATATATGAAATCATATGCAACAAAATTTAAGTGTGGCGAAAACGCGATAGCGAATAAATTAAACACACAACAAGTTCTAGGGTGGAAGCTAGTATGTGCATACAACATATACAATGTACAAATCATAGTGACGAGAGGAAATACACGTGTCTCTCAACCCAAATACTCATTTATAAAATATAATAAATGTGATATAGATACACCAAATAACCTACGTATGTCGCACATCAATGTTATCAACTTGGAGATTATGCTTGCAATTGTCACCAAAAGCGGAGACAATCCAGTGAGTAAATCCACAAGAAGTTCAACAGTAATTCAGATTAAACAATAAATAAGTCTATAAATCATGCAGGAAAGAAATGAAGCTGAAAAAACAATAAAGCGCATGATAGATAGACTACAATAGTCAACGATAGAGACCAAGTGACCCGGAAGCAAAGAATATGTGCCTAAGTGGTCTTGACACTCTACACGTGGGCACAAAGCCACTTGACTACGAGTAAGTGTCAAATCCTGGTACGGTGGGACCAAGTCCTCTTCAACCGCACCTAATCCGTTCAGTACTGTCGACTCACTTCAGCCGCAGCTCGAGAAAACATTCCTAAAGGAGCCACAGTCACAACCGGATGCTCAGCCTTAATGGAATCCTTGAAGTCCTCTAAGGAGCCACGACATATGGCGGATGCTCACTCAGAGGATTCAATCTCTTCTAGGAGCCATGAGCGCGACTCGGATGCTCAACCCACGAGTAAACAACGACTCAACTCGACCACTTAGACCATGAGTCATTCGGTAAGGAAGTAGAGTCCAACAATAGGTATTATTTCTATCAAAATATGCAAGGAAAGGAAAAGAATTAATATTGAATTTCTTATTGGTTAATTTACTTATCATACAATTGCATAAATCGCTACGTCAAATTGATCATTCGAATAGCCTGGTTGAGTCCTTGCGTATCTACATTCATCATGTGCACAACGAAGTCGTTTAGACTATATTTAATTGTTTAAGGACCATTCGTTACATCAAAGTATTGTTCCTTGGTTCATGAACCTACCAATTATAATTTTCACATACCATAGTTTACTTTCATGTGTTAGTAAAATAAGTTTATAGTTTTTCATGTAGGCATCTGTGTTACAAACTCTTCTAAATTCATGGTTTTCAAAGGGAACCACTACTCCTTACCTCCAACTTAGATTGCTCACGACTCCAAAATCAATAATCGACACTTCAAATCAAAACATACGATTTTTTAGTGAAGTAAGAATGTGTTGAAGCAAAACCAGGAATATATGTAAAACTTAAATTTTTCAACTTAAAAGATTCAAGTCGACTCATCACAAAAAAAGGAAACCAAACCGTTAAATAAAAGTGAAGTTCAACTTAAAAAACCCCAATTCACTAATTTTTGCTAGAAATTCACAATTCGGACAAGTTAAATTTATTTTTGAGAAAATAAATTAAAAACTCTTTTACTTATAGACTTAGCTCAATACCAACTCAAATTTATTAATTTCATCCATATTCAACAAATAAAGACTTAGTCTATTTCAAAGGAGTTCAACCATATTTAAATAACATTTTACATTTTCAAAGGCAACTTGAAGTTCATAAATCAAGTATTGTCCATATGAACCAACGCTAGACATTTTCAAAGCTAATAGAACCAACCATGTGTTTAAAACAAAATAAAAGTTGTATAGCACCCTATTTGAATTGAGTTCCATAACTCACTTCATTGCCAAAATCCATAGAAATCAATTAGAAATCAAGGCTTACCACTACCAATCACAAGTCCTTGCATTAAAGTTTGAAGGAAATAAGTATGACTCATTTGTGGCATTTCATCAAACACCTTTTATGCGATTCAAAAGGGTTTTTACCAAATTCAATGCAAATTAACTAAACCATTTCAAAACTTTAAAGAAACAATTAGACTTTCTTTGTGACATTTTGTTAAACACTTGATAGGTAGTTCAAAAATGATTTTATCAAATTAATACAAATTAACCTCAATTTTATCAAACTCACTTGAATCATTTACAAGGACAAAGAACCCATAAAAATCAAGTTTGATAGCAATCAAAAACTAAAAAAAAAAATGCTTGTTTAACGCAATTTAACAACGACCCTACCATTTTAAATCAAATTAAACTTAGAGCATGATTTGACAAGAGTTGGAGTCTTACCTAGTCTTTAATGGAGTCTTCTACTCCAAATCTCTTTTAAGAGTCTAAATCTTGCATAGATCTACACTTTATTCACAATCTCAAATCAAGGACTCCTCTCTTTTCAAAGCTCTAGGTAGATATCTATTGTTTTTTGTTTTTTTTATTGTTTTTTTTTCTTTCCTTTTCTCGTATGTTCTTATTCGCGAGGTACTGCACCGGAGGTGTGCTGTCGATGTCCACCGCCGGAGCTGTACCACCGCCGGAGTCGTTGCCCCTTCCCTCGTCTCCCCATGCGATCTCGACAAGAAGCTCACTTTGGGGATGAATAAAATAGGAAGCCCTATTTTGTTTGATCCCCTTTTCATTTCTTTCTTTCTTTTTTTTTGATTTCATTCTTTTCTTCATTTTTTTTAACTTTTAGATCACAATTTGTAGTTATTCGCTCGGGGACTTGAGTGACTCTAACAAATACTTGTTTAAGCACACAAGGTCTTGTTTGGACCATACACTTAACCATTTTTTTTATTTAATAAAGTGTAGTCTCTACCACACCGAGCCTTTAATTCCATTAAATTGAATTTATCGCGATACCGTATCTCAAGCACAATAGTACGCCAAATAGAATTAAAAGTATTTTAAATTTCCTTTTTATAAATATTTGCGCGCTTCGACTTCCAGCGACTCTCGATTGGGTATTAGACCACTAATAATTCACGATTAGCGATTAATTAATGAATTAAAATATGGGTTGTTACAGTCAAGAGATGTAACATTTAATTTTTCCTTTTTTTTTGACTTTTCAACTCAAACAATTTTTCAACTCCATGTAAATGCAATGTATTCCCCTTAACTTATGAAATTTAAAATTATTTAAATTTAAATGTGACAGAAAATTGTATTTAACATAATTGTAAAATATTATAAATTTGATCAAACGTTGCAAACGTGTCGCTATGCATCCACCTTTTATTAATCAAACTTTTTACAATTTCATCATTTCAAGTCTATACATACCATTGATCGTCAAACTCGATTATTTGTCCAAGCACACTCAATCATTTGCCCAAACACACTTGATTTGAACCATATAATGACAATCTACACAAAAATCGCACAACTCAATCTATTAAAATACGACTTCAACAGACGGGTAATACTTTGTAGGACCTAAGAGTCTGAAATTGAACAACGACAACTTGCTCAGCTTCAATCTATTAATCTTCTATGAAGACGTAAGTATATTTGTCAATCCTGACGTATAATAAAGTATAAGTATGAGTATATACTTTTTAATTATTTAATCTATTTAATTATTTGTATGTATTGTTGTAGGAAACTTTGATTCATGGATCATTTGTAAAAATCAAGTGCAGAAATACAGGCCATTGCTAATAGAGGGATGATTTTTATTCAATTAAGGAGAAAACTGGTTTCTTCTTTAAAGGAGCAAAAAAATCTCGGTTCCATTAGTTTCAATTAAGCTATATATCCCTTTTTTAGACAATTGAATCGTTTTGATGCATAAAAGATAAGTCTTTCGACAGACTCAGATTTGGTACCTTCATTTGTGGGCTTTAATTTTCAAATGTAGATAGTGAGTCGATTGCTTTGATCCCAATCAATAATATAAATTTTGTTTTTTTTAGCTTCAGAATGATGTGTACATAGTACATTATATTACTCTTATTTCTGTGTCAATTACTTTTTAATTTTGTCTCCATAATATTTTATACATACAACGATGTGTAATTTAGTTATAGGTCTATGTATTGAAATTTATTAATAGCCATAAGAAGCAAACAAGGTCAAGTTTTATAGATTTTATTTTTTACTTTCTTTTTTGATGGTTGATCTCTCATTTTCTATTAGAAAATTACTTGATTTTTTGTATGCGCCTTAATTAGATTGGGTGCGACAATAATAAATCTATAATTATTTTAGACAATAAAGGTTTTAATTTTGTTTATTTCATTTATAACTATTGGATGATATATATTCTTTCTCATCTTTTGAGTCCATCGAAAACTAGCTACATACTAACTTTATTAATTTTGTTAATTACTTTCCTTTTTCTTATCAAATTCTTTTTTGAGTTGTTTATTGATATATTTTTAAGGAGCGACTATTAGCCATTACGGCCCTATAAGAGCCCCCATTTAATTTAATACATTTTTAAACTAAAATGTCCTTAGGCAAAATTACATATATAACCCCACTCTAAATCATGAATTTGTTTCATTTCTTTTTTTCCCCACTACTTTTCACTCTCTACATCCCTCTCTACATGAAACCTTAAACTCATCCCCAACTCTATCACTTACCACTTCTACTTAATTTTTCTTTTTTATATCTCAGCTAAATTAAATTATAGACTCATCTCATTTTCTCTTATACTTTATAATCTCTACACCCTTTCTCATCTATTCGTACATACACTCAACAATCTACCATCAAATACAACATCTTAATTATAGTATTTGGTTAAAATTTGGTTCATATTCTTGAACGGTTAGAATCATTTATTTATGTAGAATCTTAGCTTTTAAGGATCAAAAAATCAATCTTGAAATGCATATGAAGCAAATTGAGTTAAGGGAGAGAAAAAGATGATGTACAACAAAGAGTTGTTTCTTTGAGGGAAAATGATAATCTAACATTTTAAGAGACATACATTTACTACACAATAATGTATAATTGATTGAGATGTGTGTCACACGAATCCAAAGGAATCTACTTTATTATGTACCAAACAAATGTATACAGAATGTCAAAAAATCATTTTCTTTTATTTAATACTAATATTTAGTCACTCCGGTGCGATTAGTGTTGATATCGTCCGAGATCTTCGAAATTAGACGCAAATTGCATTTCAGAAAATGAAGAGCGTAGGAATCGAAGAGGCCATCGATCCTCCTTGTCCGTACCGACTGTTGTTGAAATGTCCTCTTGGTCTCTCTCCCTCTCAGGTGATTAAACAAACCCCGCTTTATTTACTCCATCTTTACATTTTCTCGTCAACTTCCCTTAATTCGTCATTCCAATCTTTTCGTTTCCTTTGATTATAATGTTTGTCGTGTTGTTTTGTGACCGAAAAACGAAGGTTTCCGTGGTTGTCCATGCTTCTTACGACAGAGTTCCTCATCCAGAGGTCGAATTGGAGAATTCCATTTCAGAGGTCAGTCGGCTACTTCTGCTGCTTCTTAGATCTTCACCCTTCCCTGTGTAATTTCGCTATCGGTTGGTTTTTCCCAGATTTGGGAGCGAAGGACTCGAGAGAACTCGTCGTTGTTCAACGGTTCGAAGTTCAGAGTACGTTCTTCTCCTTTTGGGCGCATGGTTTGTATGATCGTGATGTAGTTTTGTTCAGGTTTTGAGGTTGGATTGGTTTATCTTTCGTATCTAATTCACAATCGGAGGAATAATCAGACTTCGTTAAAGGATTATATTTTCTTTATTTGTTTGGAATTTGTTTCATATTTTGGGTGCAATGGATTGTGGTAATTGAAATTCAACATTTCCAGTTGGGTTTGATATTATAGGAATCTTTTTAACTGATATATGATGTTGTTTGCTGATGCATTACAGTATGGAGGTCATGTGTTGGAGAAAGGGCATTCTTCTGAGGATGAATTCTGTGTTTGTTTACGTCTTGGATTGACAGATTACAGGTCATCATCTCTATCTCTTTCTCTGCCACTGGACGACGTACATTTTTCTGCCTCTTGTATCTTGCTCAAGATCCTGACATTTTTTTTAGGTTAGATGTTGCTACAAGCACGTTTTGAGAAAATTTCAAACTTTTCTTTCTAAGGAGAATGCCTTTGACTCTTTTTTCCTTGAATGTTGAAGAGAACTTTCATTTAGAAGACGGATCAATGCTGAAAAGTTTGTGTGCATTTGGGAGTGTCTATTAATGTTTTAATTGTTTGTTCACCAATATTTGTAGTATTTTTTTATTAGCTTTCACATCATCTTTTGAGGATATTTTTTTTCTCCATTGACTGAAGGTGATTTGTTATCCTATATCTCACTCTCACCTGACCTTTGAGTGCAGACCCACTGCTATAAGCTTTTCACTTAGCCTCCAATTCAAAGAAATGTACCTAACTTATGAAACAATGCATGGTTGATTGTTTGAGCTGATATAACGCTTATGTAATTTGCAAACAGGAGATGGATCAGTTATTGTTATAAAACCAGGTGGTTGGCCATACTTCCTTAAGTAAGTTCCCATTTAGAAAAAGAATTTCGACATTAAACTTTTTAAAGGCCATCAATAATAAAGAACAATCGTTTAGACAATATGATAGTATGGTAATTGGTAGACGATTGCATTACTTGGCAAGAATTATCAAAATAATGCAGTTCATAGATATGGTTAAACATTAAGCAACTAAGCACGCAGCATTCGGGTCCGCCTTTGCACCACATTAAAAATATTTGGTCTTTTTGTGATCAACTAAATCTTTCAAATGCCTTAACTTTTGAAAGAATACGATCATTTTTACAAATCTTTTGGACACCAAATGCACCATTTCATTCATTTGGATATATGTAAATTTTACTGCATTGTTTGTTCTTAGATATTAATTTTGACTAGATATTGCTGAGTTTATTGCAACTCCTATGTAAGTTGTTTCAATGGCTAGTCTGAAATGTGTGAAAAGATTCAATTGTAAGTGTTCTGCCTCTGCTAGAGGTTTTAATATTTAGTTGGATTCATTTGTTCATTTGAATGGCTCGGCTCACTTCTACTTATATTAGTTCTCTTCAGTTGTTATTTGCCTCCAGCTTCTAAGATGTGGCAGTACTATAGATTGCTTTTCATTCTACTTGTTGCATTTATGCATCGTAATGAGTTGGTTTTACATAGATTTTCTTGAGTTCTGTTAATAGTATAAGATGCATTTTTATGAGTGGTACATTTCTTTCAGGACTTTTGTTGGCACAAACTTAAATGTGATGTGGAAGAAGTTCCTCGTCCCTTCTGAAGGTAATTTCACTTTAAGTCATATCAAGTGTAATAATGTTTGGTTCACTCAAGTGCTATATATATTGATAAAAACAATGAAAAAGCTTTTCTTGAACTAATTTCCACTATTTTATTGCCTACCTTTCTAGTTCATTAACTTAGTGATTGTTGTAGCATCCTACCTATATTTTTGCGGACTTGCAAAAATTTGATCAGTGTCCACTTATATAAAACAAAACTTCTCTTATTCTTTACATACCCAGTTCTAAGTTAGGATGAAGAAGTGTAGCTTTAGTTAACATTCAGTAATTAAGCTTTGGGGCATTTTCTTTAAGTGACTATAGGAATAAAATAAAAAAGGAAAACACCAGAGCTTTATTGATCAACAACAAAAAGGGTAGTACATGCGTAGAGAGGGAGAAGTACACGAACACCAGAGAAGGAGGTATCTCCTCTCAACTAGACAAATTGTTTAGCCAACAAATGAAATACGAAATACCTACTACGCAAATGAACAGTGACTCACTAATATACCCAACCCCCTACTTCTCCCTTTGCGCGTACACACACAGACACGTGACTACTCACACTGACCACACTTACATAGCTTACACTTCGCTAACTTGCGTGGGACCAACAGACGAGGTAGTTGCATCAGAACCCATAAAGGTTTGAAAAATCGACAAACTTCGCCGAACTTCTGCCGAAGTTTGTCGATTTAAAAGTGAGCAAAGTGAAGTACATGCGGAGAAATGAAAATGCATAGATTCGTTTGACGACCCTCCCTCGACCTAGGCCGCCTCCCAGGCCCAATACCCGAACCGGGCTCGAGAATGCGGCCTGACACGCCTAAAACAGTATGCGAAATAATGCAACAAGTTCATATGGACCAAAATTGCGGAATAAAGTAAACGAGATCCATATGACTAACCATGAAACTATATGTGGGTCCTCAATTCATAAATTGTCTTGAAGTCATTCATTCACTAAGAAGAAATTCAAACTAGAGGAGCGTGAGGTTCAATCTACCCGAAAGACCCATTTTACTACAACCCAAGTACAATAGTTTCAAAAACAAATAATATAATATAACGATACAAGGCTCACATCAAAAGAGAAGGCTCCAAGTTATCGCCTCTCCATTGTCTTGATCTTGCGCCGATGTTTATGGTCCTGAGATGTAAGTGAGGTGAGCTAAAAGGGACAACGGAGCTCAGTAATGTAGAAAACCCACTCAACCATCAAATATGCAAGTAATACTTAATAAGCATGCAAGGCTAGCATGAATGTAAATTGAATAAAGGAGCATTTAAAACAAGACATCGCATGGATTTATAAAACATTCATAAATCAAGTCAACAAGATAGATAAAAGCATATTCAAGTCAAAACTCATTATTATGCATAGGGTTCACATAGAGAGATACTATAAGTAATAGTAATAATATAAAGTCGTGGTCTCATTCAATGCATACTAGTTATTGGAAAGAATCCGGTGACCGATTCACCTACCCTCGAGGTAATGGCAACCACTAGATGACACACAAGCCTTATGTGCGATCTCGTTAGTCTCGTCAACCCAATAGTAGGTTCATCAAAAGCCGTCACCGATGCATGTCCCTCTATCATAAAGTACAAGAGAAGGCAACTCCAACTCATGTCCTTAATTGATACACTTATGAATTCAATTAGACAAGTAAAACCCTCGGTGACAAACTCTACAAACATCCTGGGGCAATAAATGGTAAAGCCCTCGGTGGCACCACAAACATCCTGGGGCAATAAATGGTAAAGCCCTCGGTGGCACCACAAACATCCTGGGGCATTAGATATTACTTGCTAATAATGCCCTCGGCGGGGACTCCACAAACATCCTGGGGCAATGAATATCATAAGAGGGGAAAACAAATGCACTTACATTCCATAGATACATAGATCCAAGCTAATAGCATGATGCAACCCATTTCCCCTGTCTCTAGTTAAAAATGTATGTCCTAATATAATTAATATTATGCCATATTTGATAATTGAGCAAGCTCCCCACTTACCTCGACTTGCCGCGAATCCTATTTTTCGATCTTCGCACGCTCGGGGTCCAATGGGAATTGCCTTGCGAATCTAGACAATTTAAGACACACTCACATCAATGACATGTCATATTAATTCTAATTTATTTTTAATTTATTTTCGGATCCACTAGTGTGGGTCCCGCAGGCCACCTGTCGCCAGGTGCGAAAGTCGAGGGGTGGGACCCACCCAACTCTTCCCCTAGGGTTGCGGTAGTGCGCCCCGTTTGCAGGTAAAATTTATTATTTTAATTTTATTTCATATACATATATATATATATATATATATCATAGATATACATATATATACATATTATATAATATATATATACATATTATTTATATAGTATATATATAATATATATTTTAGATTAATTGACCAAGGACGTTTCGTCCCTGGTTTTTAGGTGTAGGGGCCAATTTGGCCCCTGGTCAATTTAATCCAGGGGCCAAATTGGCCCTTGTGGCATGCGGGGGGGAGCGTTTGCTCCCCCCCTCCTCCACCCTCTTGGGCAGGAAGCTCGAGAGTGGTTTGGGTGTTTTAGGGGGGCCTCCTCTTCCCTCTCCGACAGCAGTGGACCGCCGCACTTCTCCGATGACGGCGACAACCTCGTCGCCTTCCTTCTCCAGTGGCGCCGCGATGGTGCCGCCCCCTATTTTTGGGGTCAACTTTTTCACCATTACACCCAATAAAAATTATCCACCATTAATGCAACCAAACCAAGCTTGTAAATCAACTTGAACAAGAAAATGAGGAACTATGGATAATGAGTTTACCTTCAAATGGGACTTTAGAGCACAACACCTACCATGAAATCACCAACAAAGCTCTCATCTATCATTCTCTTCAAATTTGGGGTTTTGAACAAAAAGGGAGCTAGGGCTTACAATTAGATTTATATAGTAGGACCAATTAGTGTAGGGTTTGCAAAATTACTAAATTGCCTATAGGGTAGGTCTTTTGGATTTTGGGTTGTCACAATTCGCCTGAAATTTTGACGAACTTCGCCAAATTTGACAAATTCGATCGAAGTTGAATCAAAAGTGAAAAAAAAATTGTAATAATTCGTCGAAATTTACTCAGCTTCTATGAAATGTCGATTTTACCCCTACGGGGAATTCAAAAAAGGGGAATTCGTACCTGTAACCAAGGTTTTGAGGCTTTGCATTGCTGTTTGACTTCATCTAAGGCTTCCCATTGTATTCTCACAATGTCACCTACTTTTTCGAACCCATTAGAGCATCACGGACTTGAGATTCGAGATTTGAGACTTTAGAGTTTGTTGCGAGTTGAGAAGAAGAGAAGGGGCAGCGAAGGAGGAGAGGCGGCGAATCGATGACACGAATGAGAGGCAGCGAATCGACGATGCGAAGGAGAGGTAGAGAGTCGACGAAGGAGGGGGAGGGTGGTGGCGTGTCGCAGCGAAGAAGGACTAAAAGAGAAGGGCTCAACAAACGAGTACTATTATATATTCCAAAGAAAATTCTCATTCTCCTTGGCACGCCGCTTGTTTGATAATTTCGTTAGCTTTGTCGCATCTTTTCATAAGTTCCTTCGATGTTCCCTTTGAGAAGACCACCTTTAACGGCCATCGAATGAGTCGTCTCAGTGGTGAGCTTACGGTCCACATTAACATCAAGCTCTTCAAAGCGAGACTCCAGGTAGAGACCGTACTTGAAATGGACGCCTCCATTGTTACGTGAGTAGCAACAAGCCTCTCAGTACCTTCCATTTGCTTCGCAAGAGAAGAGCTCAAGGCTTCCTCTCTTTGGACATTATGTGTTGCCATAAGTTGCTCTAATTGAGCTACCTTCTCACTTAGATCCATTGCGCTCTGATACCAGTTGTCATAGGGTTGGAAGTTAGAGGTTATTCACTAGGAAAATTCACTTAGTTTTTCCGCTCCCATTGTGGGGCACTAAGACGCTTATTAGTTCACCAAAAAAGCTCTTTGTTGATGCTCAAATGTGAATATGTGCGCCCACTCTATGCTTCCTCAAGCATAGGGTTTTTGACTTTTGAAACTCGTCATATTTAGTTATGTAACCCACTGCACACGTCATAATTATTAAGGATCGAACAACTATTAGAATCCACATTTCAGTGACCAGTCAGGTGGTGCGCCCTTACATGGTCACCTGTTCGGCCTAACCTCCCATTTGCTTTGGTGTCGTCTGTCTCATAATCGCCGTAACTGTGTTGGTCTTTAAGCACATGGAAAATGTGTCTTGAACTAGTCTTAGTCATGGGTTGGCTATACCTCTTGCCATGACCAAGTCACTACTCACAATTGCCTGGATCATGCTTGCTCACTTTGAAGCAGTTTGTCCAAGTCTTCTTGCGACTTGGTGTAAGCCTAAGCATCATACCCAGGGCTTCCTTACTCGTAATAAGGACGTGCTTGGGATGCCTAGCTGGTCCTTGAGGCCTTAGGGTCATGCTTGCCGGAGCTCGGGTACCAAGTATCGAATCTCAGCCTCTGACATCTATGGGCATAGCTCGGCCATGTGTCAAGACTTCCTAGGGATCGTGCATGCTTGTACGCTCACACAGTCACACACAGTTCAAGGAAGATTCCCCTTATAGTAGATGCTAAGTCGTTCTTAGTGCAACTCGTCATTTCTAACCACTAAAACAATGATGGAGGTATCATCCTGCTTACGTGATCTATCTCCATGTTTACTTTGATTTTGAAATAAACTTGTAACGTCATTGTTAAAGAATACTAGCATGCTATTTACTTCATTATTATCATTGTCTTGTAGATGACTTCATCCAATGTCAACATACTGCAAGTCCATTAGGTAATGGAGCTATTGTAGAAACGGTTGATAAGAAAATTGTTGTGTTGCAAAGAAGCAATCATGTAGGGGAGTTTCCAGGACATTTTGTTTTTCCAGGAGGCCATCCAGAGGTATACCTTAAATTCAAATATGTTACGGAGCAAAATTATATCTTTCTCTTCCCAGATTTATTGATTAATATCTTAGGGTGTGTTTGATAGCAAAAAAAATCTTCAATGAGAAAAAACTTTTTTTTTAGCAAATATTCTCGAGAGAATTTTATAAAGAAAATTTTCTCATAGTTGTTTGATTGCACGAGAAAGAATTTTCTTTTATGGTTCAATCCGTGTGCGCATCTAAATCATCGTCGATGTCGGGCGGCTCGACGATGATGTTGGTGACGAAGCCGGAGACGAAGAGAGAAAGAAAGAGTGTGTATCCGCGAAAGAGTAGCAGAGGCCAAGTTTGTTTGGGTGGAAGAAATGATCAGTTCGTAAGAGAGATGGAGAGATTTTCAATTTTCCACGCTAAAAGATGAGAAAATAAATGAGGAAAATAGGGGGATGTGGTTTTTTTTCTCAGTGCAGTTACAAAGTTATCAAACAGTGAAAAAAACGGTTACATGAAAAAAGTAGACAATTTTCTATGATTTTTTTCATTTTCTTTGCTATCAAACACACCCTTAGTATCTTATGCAGAAATTATCATGAGTTATCGTCCTCTTAGTTTATGTAAAATCAATATCTTAATATCTTATGCAGAAATTATCATGAGGTATCATCTTGCTGCCTAAGTTTTCCAAGGCTGCAAAATGTTCTTATGAAAAAAAAAGAAAAAAAAAAGCCTGTGAAAATATTCTCCCCGTTTTTTGCAATGGACGCGGTGCCATTTTGTTTTAACATTTGTTAAAATCCTGAATTTCATGAGTGTTTCTCTTATTTTAGTCCTTGTTTGTTCTTTTATTACATAAATTTTGTGTCAAATTGATTATGACTATTTCTTAACGTCGTGTATATTGTTGGCAGCCCCAAGAAATTGGATTATCAACCCATCTATGTGGTCAAGACCCAACAAATTTTCAAACTTTAAACAAGAAGGTTTCTCAAGAGATGTTCGATAGCATTATGCGTGAAGTTGTCGAAGAAATTGGAGTACCCTTGTCTTTTCTTGTTAAGTTACATCACTCTATTTTTTGCAGTTGAAGTTCAAGTATTTTCTTATTTTGCAAGTTGTTCATTTTAACAATTTATTGATTCATGCTTTTGCCGACCCCAATTAATTTGGGACAGAGGCTATGTTGTTGTTGTTGTTGATTCATGCTTTTAATACCATGAAAGAAATCACAACAATTATTTAATCTTAAGATGTGGCACATGCATTCTTTTTATCTTTTTGTTTCTAAAAAGTTAGCAGGCATGATTTGGAATGTTCATAGCAGTGTAATGGAAGAGAAGCCTATATTTGGTTCTTGATTTTTGCAGTAGAGATTTTACATTTCCCTATTTGCATGGATGAACTTGTTACATTCTTGTAAGGTATCAGTATCTAATTATCTTGCAATCATGTCATCCTTAAAAGAATAAATCTACCTTCTGTAAGCGCGCTAATGAATCAGCTTCTTGGAACCATTGCTATCTAGCTTCTAGAACCTGTATTGCGATTTGATTTTCGGTTTTCAATTCCATATGGACACTTCTAGGATTTCATTTAGTTTCTTTTCCCATTCTATTTAAAAATCCTGATCGCTGGTAGCATATGGTATTGATTGATATTTTCTTTATAACTTATTTATGCTGCCTCACTATGAATATGACTTGTGAAAATGGTAAGGTGTATAGCCAAATCTTTGGGAGGAGCAAAAACATAGTAATGGGTGGCACCAAAAAACAATATGTAGTAATGAGTGACTACTTTGAATTACCTCTCTTTCTGCAATTTTTTGTCAACTGTTATACTGGCTTGCCTAATTAGAATTACTGGTTTTTATGCAGTGTTATCCTGTCTTTATCGGTTTATCTCGTAGAGAGTTGAATGTGAGACCGACTGCTTTTTTCTTTATTAAATGTAAACTTGACTCCAAGGAAGTTCAAGAGTTATATTCCAATGCCCTAGATGGCTATGAGTCGACACAACTCTACACTGTCTCAATGGTTAGTGAATGTTAAATTTCTGAACAAAGCAGATTGAAGCTTCTACTTTGAGCTGCAACGTTTTCTTTTTTTCCTTCTCTTTCTTCCGTCTATATTGATAAGTCTCCCATTTTTCAGATTGAGTTAAAGAACATGGCAAATAAGATGCCTGGCTGCCACCAGGGTGGATTTGCTCTCTATGATTTGATGGTAGAATGTACGAAGGAGATCTAATTGAAGAAGAAAGATTATGGTTTTGCCTAAGAATATAGTAAGCTCTAAACATCCTTCTTTTTCTGTTTAAAATGATAAATTTCTGCATCTGTTATTGAGTATTCTATTCTACAATCCATATAAAAGGAAAAATGTTTAGACTAAAAATTGTTTCTTCATTTTCCTAATAAAGAACATTCTCTATTTCCCTCTTAAGATATTTTTGGAGCTAAGTTCTCGTTTGAATGATTCTTACCACACGTTTAGTGCCTTTTATCATTCGGTAAGGGTTGAATGAGAAATGCATTTTCCTTGAAGTCTATTGTAGAGTTTAGACCTAATGGGTTGTTGTAACTACTTCAATGCTATTGCGTTCATGATCGATTCATTATAATAGAGTTGTCATTGTTGCAATTTGATAATGTATCTGATTATGTAAAAGCTCCTTCTATTATAGTCTAAAAGTTTCAAAGTTAAACAGTAATTTGGAGTCTTTTCTGCAACTCCTGCTAATGTCTCGTGAAAGATTGAAAACCAACTTCTGGCTACTTCAATAGGAGAATATTCTCCCTTTAGTAATTGTAGACAGCAAAATATGATTTATTTTTTGTTCTCGTTTGTTTCCATGTTTATGTTGTTGTGAAGGACGTTGTTACTCCTTGTTTCTTTCCATGTCTTTTTTCTTTTTCTCTAATTTTGGAACCTCAACTGCTTGTATATTTACCTATACAAATATCATTTCCTATTAGAAAAAAAAAAGAAAAGAAAAAAAAAAAAGCAAAGAAAGAAAGAAAGATTGCAAATCTATACTATATCATAATATAAATTCTTGGTCGTTGATGACTACCACATCATATTTATTCATTTTAATTGAAGAGTGTACGGCTCTGTTTGGCAACACTAGTCGATAGCTGATAATTTAACTGAAAGTTGATAATCTAGCTGATAGCTGAAAAACTAGTAGTTGATAGCTGAGAGCTGATAATCTAGCAAATTAAATAAAGTCGTTTGGAAAAGTTAGCTGATTGAGTAACTGATTAGTGCAAAATGACATAAAAGTACATTCTCATCTAAAATTAAATATATTACATGAATAAATGTATTTTTTACTATTTAATATATTATATAATATGCTCATATATAATTACATTATTAAATTATTAATAAATGTAATATGTATGTATAACCATATTACTTATTGTTGTATTTTTTTTTTAAATTTATTGTTTAGATTGTTTTCTTGACGTCATTTATTGTTTAGATTATGATTGAAATATATAACATGCACATTCAAATTATTATTATTTATTGGTAGAGTGCACATTGAAATTATTAAGACGAACGGTTTGTTTCATATGTATAAATAAAGTTTCATAATTTGTAATTGAAATTGTGTTTATGATAAATTTAATAAAATTGGTGGACACGTACAATTTATATATTATAATGAGAAAAGTAATATTGAAGTTGTTCCATCGATTGTTTACATGGTTACATTGTTTCTTTGTTATACATTATTTTATTATTTTTTTCGAAAAAAGTGAGAACTTCGACTAATTGTATGTGGAAACGAAAAAGAGGTACAAAATTTAAAAGAAAAATCAAAATGACGTTTAAAAAATGAAATGCTCTACAAGTAGCGTTTATAATTCTAGCTAGTCATCTAGCTTATTTTGAGAATAAGCTGCTAACCAAACGTAACTTATTGGTCTTAAGTAGATTATAATCTAGCTCCTAAGCTAGCTTATGCTAAGTTGGATGTGCCAAACAGAGTCTACTTTTTTCCCTTAGGCGTGAACTAAATATATGCGCGTCCTAATAATTCTCACTATTCTCACTTCCATGCAATCTATATATCTCTCTCTAACTCCCACCTATTTACTCTCCCCAACCGCTACCCCTTTCCCTCTCAATTTCACAAGTCCCTTCTTTTTCTTTAGCCGTGAGATTCTCTCCCCTCCTTAATTTCACACGTTCTTTCTTTTAAAATCTTACGATTCTCTCTCCTATTTCCTCCTCCTAGTTGTTTTGCTATCCAATTGTTTCTCTCTCTAGCCACTTATCTCTTCAAATATCTTATGTTCTCTCCCTCAAAGTCGTATCGAATAATCTCCCTCCCTCAAGAAGCCAATCGAGAACTTGTGAGTGATAAAATACAAATTTCATGTTTGATATCAAAATTTCTTTTTTTTTTGTACTTTAATTATTCAGAATTCTTTTTAATTTTTTTTGTTCATTTTACTTTATTTATCATACTTGGTTCGTGGAAACTATGAAATTGATGAAACGATGAAATTGATATATATATATACATATATATAGTGATTGAGGGGCACATGCTCCACGTGTCAGTCAAAGATATTATTTTTTTAGTAGTATATTGACATCAAATTAAACTTTTTCCCTTCTTTTCTGGGCTTGGAATCGACAATGAATGTTGTCTTCCATTGTCAGAGTTAAAAAATGAGGTTAGTACTGGTAAAGCAAAGATTTCTTAACACGTAAACTTTTTACTCAAATGTATCCCAATAGTAAAGTCAAATGATGTAGTGTGAATATTTATAGATTGTGATACATTTGTTTAAAAAGTATATGTATTAAGATATTTTTACCTACCACATATACAATATACAAAAGGTAAGGTGATAAAAAATGCAAGAAAAATAAATGCACAATCATGAAAGTAGAGTAAGTGAAGAACGTAACACCTAGTACTAATTTAACAAAAGTTAAATCTACTAATTTTAAAGAACTGCACATCAGTGTTAGGAGTGCGTTGAGATCTCGCGCAATTGTATGACTCAAAAACAGATGTTTTCAATTGCCAGTTTCTTGAACAGTGTGTCGAAATTAAATCGACCCAAAATTAGTAGTGCTCTAGAAGCCCACCTAAAAAAAAAAAGTATTCATGCCATACCTAAACAAAGCCGATTTATGTCATAAAATGTCAAAGTAGGTGCCAAAGTACTCCCACACGCATAATTTTTCAAGAATCAAATAGAGAACCACAACCTCAGATTGGACAGAAAAAAGAGGGGAGTAACATTCATGCCTTAAGAGACCAACACACCTAACATCTTCAATGCAATGTCCACCAAAGTGCATTATTGGGTTCCTGCAATGCCATCTCAACAAAGACAGAAGTATTCCCTTATTCATAGAATGCCAATCAACCAAATGGCAAGAATGGGCATGAGTCTTTCTCATGCTGAAGCTATTTTGTGATTAATTGCTTGTGTACATATATGAGGGACCAATTGAGAAATACAACAAATTAATAAACTATCGAATTGACACATGAAATTGAGAGATAAGAGATGGAGATCAATGTAGTGTTGTAGAAACCATAATGCATTTCAAAGAGCAAATGCCATCCACCATGTGACTTTTTTCCATATTGATGGAAGAAAATAAGGGATTGAACGACATTGTATTTCATTTTTTCGTCTTAAAATTATATTGTGATTTAGAGATATGTATTGTTTTGATAGCATTGACTTTTTTTTAAACGACTCGCGTGAAAAACTTATAACTGTTTTTACGTGAGAGAAAGAAAAACAAGAATAGGAAGTGGAAGAGAAAAATTGGGGGGGGGGGGGGGGGGGGGGGGGGGGCACGTTGAGAGAGAGAGAGATGGATAGACAATTTATTAGAATTCGAGAGAATTAAAAAGAAAAATATATTTCTAAAAGTATTTATATTAGTAGTTTTATCTAACCAATAAAAAAATAGAACTTGAGGGCAGTTTTGGTATAAACTGCAAATCTTTTTGTTAATTGAACGGTAGGGTAGATTGGCATTATATTATACTAGTCAATGGGCACGCGCTATGCGCGTGAGGCGTAAACAATAAATGTATCAAGAAACATTTGTGAAAGTTAATATTAAAATATTATCTTAATGACTTGTATAATTTATCGAATTTATATTTAGAGAGAAAAATGTGTCAAAATTACCTTTCAATAAAAGTGCTCAAAAAATTAATTTAGTTGGGTCTAAACAATTTTTTTTAGGTGAAATTAGATATTTTCAGTGCTCATGAATTTAGAGTATCTCATGACAGATACATACAACCCATAAAATATTTTTTGTGATAAGTATTTAGACAATATTATAAATAGAATGGAATAGATCTAATTGGATTTGCGGATTCATGAACACCCCTAGATGTGATTAATAAATTTCATGTTCACAAAGTTTTTGGTACAATTTTAAATTACACGCAATGTTGTCAAGCTGTAAAGGAGATGTGAAGGAAATAAAAATTAAAATAGTTTAATAATTGTAGAGAATTTTTAGTCATAAATAAAATTAATTGTTTGAGCTTTGAATTAAAATTAGTGGTTTTGTAATTCAAGAAAAGAAAAAATATATTGAATTAATATTAGTTGTACCTACATATATGTTGTAGGATTGTTTTGTTTCTAGGAAAAATTAAAATGTTTATCATTGGTTTGAAAAACTTAAGCCAATTAGATTGATTGGTATTGTAATTAAATTCATTAATTTATGCATTTCGTAATTTGTCTTCATGCCTTGGAATAAACTTTTTCTATAAAGTAGTAATATAGTGGGACAATTTTTAATAGAACTGCAATAAATCCTCTAATTTGACCCATTTTAATTTAATGCTAGCTACATTTGACGAAGAGTTTTAAAATTTTACTTATTTCTAGGATCGAACTCAAGACATTTGATTAAGGAAAGATGGATCCTTGCCACCTTAATTACAAAAATTGAGATGCACATGCATGCATACATTTTTTTTTTTTGTACAATGCAAAACTCAAGGGACATAAACAATTGTAGGTATCAAATCCACTTCTATGAGGTTAGTTGGTCCAATCCTTAAAAATCACAAATTGAATCAAGTAATTCACAACCAAAATTAATTTTTTGAGATTTGAATCTAAAGCAAGTATATGAAGCTTTGAATTTTCTTATGACAAAAAAAAGAAGTTTTGAATGTTCAATGTCTAAGAAAATAAACATTATTCACAAACATTATTACTAAAAAAATACGCAATATAAAAGTAGTAATCAACCCAATTGATAAGATTAAAAAAAGAGAAGTATTTGTCAATATTGGAATTAATTCATTAATTATGAGAAGATGCGGTGAAACAAAAGAAAGGAAAACTTTTAATAATTAAAAAAAAAAATCACAAAGCAAGTATTTTGAAGCTTTCATTTTCCATGTATAAGGAAATAAACATTATTCACAAATAATTAACAAACAAAATTCACAAATTGAAGCAAGTAATTCACAAACAAAATTAATTTTTTGAGAATTTAATCCAAAGCAAGTATTCGAAGCTTTGAATTTTTCTTATGACAATAAAAAAAGCTTTAAATTTTCAATGTATAAGAAAATAAAATTTTTTCACAAACATTATTAATTAGAAAAAAAATATACACAATACAAAAGATTCAAGTATAAATCAATCCAATTGATAAGATTAAAAAAAAAGAATTATTTGTCACTATTAGAATGAATTCACTCATCATGAAAAGGTGTGGTGAAATAAATGAAAGGAAAGTTTTTTGTAATTTATACAAATAATTCACAAACAAAATTCGCAAAGCAAGTATTTGAAGCTTTGGATTTTTCATGTCTAAGAAAATAAACGTTATTCACAAATAATTCACAAACAAAATTCACAAATTAAAGCCAGTAATTCACAAACTAAATTAATTTTTTGAGATTTTAATCCAAAGCATGTATTTGAAGCTTCGAATTTTTCACGTTTAAGAAAATAAAATAGAAAACAAAATTAATTCACAAACATTATTACTAAAAAAAAATATAAGCAATACTTAAGATTGAAATAGAAATAAACCCAATTGATAAGATTAAGAAAAAGAGAAGTGTTTCTCACTATTAGAGTTAATTCACTCATCATGAAAAGTGAAAAGAACTATTAAAAAAAATATCCATGGTTGTTCTAAGTATGTTCACGTCCAAGGAAAGAAATAAGAAAGAAAATTGAAAATTGAGTTTATGATATGTACCTTACCGCAAAGATAAATAAAATGAATGGTTGTTTTCAAGGAGACCACCGAACCCAATAGCAAATCATAAATTTTTTTTATTGAATCGAACACGTGGGGGAGAATTGGAGAGATAGAAGACGTTTTTTTTTTTTTAAAAAAAAAGAGAGAGGAGGCACTACGATTTTGAAGAAGAAAGTGGAGAAAGAGAACTGTGGAGGGGAGAGAGAGAAACGTGGAGGAGAGAGAGAGGGAGAGAGATGTGAAGGAGATAGACAAAAAGAAACGTAGAGGATAGAGAGAGAGGAGAGAGAGAGTAAAGAGGTGGAGGATAGAGAAAAAAATCATCCAAATCCCACTTTGTTAGGAAACTGCCTACTAATTTGAAAACTTTTGAAAAATAATTGAATTTTCATCCGCACATCTAAAATCAAAACCGCCTATTAATTTGTAGTTATCAGTGTGTTTGATAGCAAAGAAAATGAAAAAAATCATAGAAAATTGTCTACTTTTTTTATGTAACCGTTTTTTCCACTGTTTGATAACTTTGTAACTGCACTGAGAAAAAAACCACATCCCCCTATTTTCCTCATTTATTTTCTCATCTTTTAGGGTGTGTTTGATAGCAAAGAAAATGAAAAAAATCATAGAAAATTGTCTACTTTTTTTGTGTAACCGTTTTTCCATTGTTTGATAGCTTTGTAACTGCACTGAGAAAAAAAACCACATTCCCCTATTTTCCTCATTTATTTTCTCATCTTTTAGCGTGGAAAATCGAAAATCTCTCCATCTCTCTCACGAACTGATCATTTCTTCCACCCAAACAAACTTGGCCTCTGCTACTCTTTCGCGGATATATAATTTTTCTTTCTCTCTTCGTCTCCGGCTTCGTCACCAACATCATCGTCGAGCCGCCCGACATCGACGATGATTTAGATGCGCGTACGGATTGAACCATAAAAGAAAATTTTTTCTCGTGCAATCAAACAATTATGAGAAAATTTTCTTTATAAAATTCTCTCAAGAAGATTTGCTAAAAAAAAAGTTTTTTCTCATTGAATAATTTTTTTGCTATCAAACACACCCTTAGCGTGGAAAATTGAAAATCTCTCCATCTCTCTCACGAATTGATCATTTCTTCCACCCAAACAAACTTGGCCTCTCCTACTCTTTCGCGGATACACACTCTTTCTTTCTCTTTTCGTCTCCGGCTTCATCACCAACATCATCGTCGAGCCGCCCGACATCGACGATGATTTAGACGCGCACACGGATTGAACCATAAAAGAAAAAATTTTCTCGTGTAATCCAACAACTATGTGAAAATTTTCTTTATAAAATTCTCTCGAGAAGATTTGCTAAAAAAAAAGTTTTTTCTCATTGAAGATTTTTTTTGCTATCAAACACACCCTAAATTACCACCTTGTCCCAAATTTAAATATTTGTATCAAAACACTTAGGGGCATTGTTGGAAGTTTTAGCCAAAAAGGCTTCACGGTTAACCGCCTAGTAATTCACAAACTAAATTAATTTTTTGAGATTTTAATCCAAAGCATGTATTTGAAGCTTCGAATTTTTCACGTTTAAGAAAATAAAATAGAAAAAAAAATTAATTCACAAACATTATTACTAAAAAAACATATAAGCAATACTTAAAGATTGAAATAGAAATAAACCCAATTGATAAGATTAAGAAAAAGAGAAGTGTTTCTCACTATTAGAGTTAATTCACTCATCATGAGAAGTGAAAAGAACTATTAAAAAAATATCCATGGTTGTTCTAAGTATGTTCACGTCCAAGGAAAGAAATAAGAAAGAAAATTGAAAATTGAGTTTATGATATATACCTTACCGCAAAGATAAATAAAATGAATGGTTGTTTTCAAGGAGACCTTGTTTTTTTTTAAAAAAAAAAAAGAGAGAGGAGGCACTGCGATTTTGAAGAAGAAAGTGGTTTTCAATAAAATAAACACATGGAAGTTACAAAGAGAGAAGAAAACGTGAATAAAGTGGAGAGAGAGAATTGTGGAGGGAGAGAGAGGGGAGAGAGATGTGAAGGAGAGACAAAAAGAAACGTAGAGGATAGAGAGAGAGGAGAGAGAGAGTAAAGAGGTGGAGGACAGAGAAAAAAATCATCCAAATCCCACTTTGTTAGGAAACTGCCTACTAATTTGAAAACTTTTGAAAAATAATTGAATTTTCATCCGCACATCTAAAATCAAAACCGCCTATTAATTTGTAGTTATCAATTAAATTACCACTTTATCCCAAATTTAAATATTTGTATCAAAACACTTAGGGACATTGTTGGAACTTTTAGCCAAAAAGGCTTCACGGTTAACCGTTTCTGGTTTGCTATTATAATAGTATAGATATAGTGTATATAGTGGAAGGGCACGTGTTTCTAGCAACTTGGCTAATTAAACCAAAAGATTCAATTAAGATAACTACTCATATCTACCAAAAAATTAAAAGATAACTTCTACACGGTTATCTCTATCGCTCTCTCTCTCCATCTCCCTCTCTCTCTCCACGAGCTTACTTTTTAGTTAAGTCGAATTTACCTAAACGTCCTTACTTTTATTTTTTCAAAGATTTTTTCATCCTATCGAATGTTAACATTGATGGGTACTTTTGTCAATAAAGTTATTTTGGCTTCAAGTAGATCTTAGGGGTATTGCCATTATATATATATATATATATATAGTTTAATATACGTGCTTCGCACGTTCGAACCCGCTCGTTTGAGCTCATGGAAATTTAATTAATTTAAATTTCTAACTAATAGAAGCTTAGTAAAAACGATTAAAACTTAATTTCCTAAATTATAATTGCTTTCGATTAATAATATAAACTATTCTAAACTAAAAAAATCCTTATAAAGAATATAAACTTATTAATTAAAAGGTAAAAATGACCATTCAAGTGACGAATGAATCTTTAGTTATTGATGCTTATTATATTACTTAGATATATTGTTTTTTTTGTTCATTTGGTGTCACGATTTGGATTTGGTAATCTATCTATTTAGTTGTTGCATTTGAATTTTTTTAAAGAACCAAAATGTCATCTAGATTATCCAAACTATCTAATCATGCATGACAAAAAAAAAATCATTTCTTATTCTATTGCATTAGGATAACTCCGTTACTGTTTTAAATGCAAACTGGTTTCAGTAGGATAACTTAATCTAGAACAATACGCTATCTAAAAACTTAATTGCAACGATTATAATCTTATAAATTGATTCATTTGATTAAAAATGCCCGGATATTACTAAAAATTGTATATAAATATATTCTTATGTACTTATTTGAAAAGGAGATCAAAGAAGAGCGGTTGCGATGGTTTGGTCACTTGCAAAGACGGCCTACAAATGCTCTCACTAAAAAACTTGAATAAAAAATGAAAAAATTCGATGAGGTAGAGGTAGACCAAAGTTAACATGAGACGCATTAAGTAGGAGGGATTCGAATGGTTTGAAAGACACAATCAATTGCACTTAATCGAGCACAATGTAAGAGTTTGATCCTTGTAGCCGACCCAAATTAATTTGGGACTGAGACTATGTTGTTGTTTTCGTTTTTGTACTTATTTGAACAGTTCAGTTACGAGATTAATTTGTCTAAATGATAGTTTAGTCCGCATATTAGATAAAGGTATATATTATTGTTGATTAATTATGGTTTGTTAGATACATCTTCAAGTAAAGCTGTCTACAACACAAGAACTTTTTTGCTCAAAGAAAAAAAAAAAAAAACACGAGACTTTTAAGATGACGTGTATTTTTCAAAAAGCAAGGTTTTTTAAGAACCCAGAATCAAGGTTAATTTACCACTTACTTTTTATACTTTTAAGATGATGCGAACACAAATAACCTTTTATACTTTTATTTAACAATTAACGTTTAACATTGTCAACCACAAAGATTTATGGGACTAATTTAAGATGTTCTTATAGTTATAGGTACACTTACAAGTAACGTTGTAGTTAATACTAGAACTTTGAGATTGACACGTATTTGACAACATGTTTACTTTTTCATCAAATAGGAGGTACTTATAAAATTTTATAATTATGTCTTACATATTTTTTTCTTACATACATTTCAATTTTTATTTACTTATATTTGTTTACTATACTATTTCATGTAGATGATAGTGTCATAGTGAACGAAATAAGAGATGGAGTGAATAGAAAATTTGAACATTGAATGAATACATTAAAATCTAAACGATTTAAGTTCAATATGACAAAGACCGAATGCATGCATTGTTAATTTATAAATACTAAATATCAAGATGATGCAGTGGTTAAGTTAGAGGAAGTAAAAGTTCCTTGAGTAAATCACTTTAGATATCACTACAAAACAATACATGTTTAGGGACATTAATTTACTCATTTAACGATGCTAATTTGTGTCCCTGAGGATTTTACCAATGCATCCCAAAGTGTCCCCATTTGCATTGTTAAAAGTGTTGTCGTCCCTCATTTTTGTGACACGTTGGTTGTATTTATTAGGGACGTTTTTGTCATTTGCGTCCCCAATATTAGAACTCTTGTTGTGTATGCGTCCCAAAATTTAGGGCACTTACTATTTATGCGTTCTTAAATTAGGGATGTTTATTTTTTTGTCCTTAGTGTTGGGACGCTTGTTTTTTATGCGTTCCTAATTTTAGGACACTTTTGTTAATGCGTTCCCAAATTAGAAATACTTATTAATTATATGTCCTTAATGTTGGGATGCTTTTATAATAACCGTCCCCAAGTTTTAGTGTCGTTAAATTAGAAACACATGTAATTAGTGTCCCATATATATATATATATATAAATTCTACAATAGAGCTCAAATATATATCCATGTCATGGGATCCCTTCAAAATGTGTTGTGCATTAAATGTTTTGTACATTTATGACTCATAGATTAATGTATTGGATTAGAATTCAATGGTTGTAAATGAAGTTCCCATGACATGGGTATTTTTATGGTTCCCATGGTAATAGTAGATATATATATATAAACAATTAAAAATTAATATAATTAAAAAGAAAATTTTATATATAAATTAAAAATATGTTTCTACTTATAGCGAATCAATTATAATAAAATATATATGTAACGACGCGAATTCTACATGACCCGACTTGAGGGCATTTTTGGTAATTTGATATTTTATTTGTGTATGATGTGCTAATGTGTGTACAATATGTTATCACGACTTAGTATAACTTAATTAAATTGAATTAGCGCGACGATAAGACCTTACACTGTGAATGTACTTAAAATTAGCTAAGTAAAAGGTCTAAAAGGTTGAGTGTGATAAATGTGTTAATTGTAGAGTCTTAAAGTGACCGAGACATATCTCAACCTTTAGATCTGCTTCTAAGTGAGTTGTGTTGACCATTGATCATTAGTGTCGTTTCAATCGAGGTAGGATGAAGAGATGAGATTGTATCTCACATTAAAAGAAAAAAAAGAAAGCAAATAAAAAAAAGGGTTTAAACCCTATTTTCATCTAAAACCACAACACACAACACCCAAAGAATAACGCAAGAGAGGAGAGGCGGCCACAAAGGAGGAGCCACGGGCGGCGGCTGCGACGGGCAGAGGAGGACAGGCGAGGGTTCGGCGATCAGTGACAGCGACGTGGGACGATAGTGACGCGAGATGATAGCAACAACGAGCCATGGAGAAATCAGTGGCGCGACGATGGGACGCTGACAAGGCTTGACGGTGACGTTCGCGAAAAGGAGAAAAAAAAGAAAGGAAAGATAGAGAGGTTCATTGCTAGACATGTAATCTCAAAGGGCACTGGAGTTGATGACTCTATTGAAGGCTATGGTGAGGCTCTAAACCACATTTAAAATTTAGATCCAAGTCAAATTTAGAAATTCATAGTTGTTGATGAATTTGAAGTAGTTTAATTAGAAGAGTTGATTTTTAAGGGTCTTTTCCCTTGCACTTCTAGTTAGCTTTGGAATAGATTTGGATTTGTGAATTATATTTTAAATGAGTCTTATTGATGAATTTGTTTAGTTGTTATGGGTTGTTGCGATTCATAAAAATGTTTTATATGTTATTGACGAATTGAACTTGTTTTCGAAGGTTTCATACCTTGGAGATGGTTTTGAAAATTAATGCATTCCATCTGTTTGATGAAATTTTCAAGAGAGACATTAACTTGTCCTTTTAACGAAATGCATGAGAAAATGTGATTTTTAATGTCTCGTGGATTCTTTATCGAACTTTGTTTCTATGATTTAATTTAATGGAGTAATCATTGGTACAACTTTCGAGTCTCGAAAGGGTTGTAACTAGTTTGCATTGGTTTCGGTAAAAATCCTTTTGAAACGTTTCAAAGAGAGTTCGCTCATTATTTTAAAGTCTTGAAACGATTATTACTTGTTCGTATTGATTTCGATAAAACCATTTTAAATTGCTATCAAGTAAATGATTCTTCGCATATGGCTTTTAGTCTTTTCAAAATATGTTTTAGTCTCAATTATCGAACGTGGTTGTGCTTCATCTTTTTGAATGGAATTAAAGACTGAGTCGAGGCATGAAATAAACTTTGATTGATTTCTTAAAATATGAACTTAATTAGTTTAAGTAATGGATTTTTTACTAAATGCTATGATTTGGGAATTCTATATCGAACTTGACTCTTATGAGTGATTCGAATCTTTTGGTTGTGATTAGTCTATCGTATTTGATTTATATTAGAAAACAAAATTTTATGTGATTTTTCTTGTTTTTCTTGTTTTGGGACTGAGGCTATGTTGTTGTTGTTGTTGCTTCACCGCATGCTTATTTTACTCGAATCATCGATGTCGAATTGAAGTATTGATTTTAGAGTCATGATCAACTTAATTGAATTTAGTTATGAAATAGGATGAGTTCCTATAGCCTAGGCTATCTTAAATAAATTACAAATGAGTCTAAACTATGAGTGTTGTACTTGTATGTTTGTAGATACGCAAAGTAATTATTGTTTCGAATTGTTTAGATTCGCGAGGTGGTTCACATCGAGCCATTAGCGTGTGAGGATCAGGAGTACATAGCGCGCATAGCCGAGGTAAGTGGGGAGCTTCGCTCATGCATTAAATGTGGCTTGAATATTAGATAAATAATAATTTAACATTCATATTGAAAGACTTGGGATTTGGTTGCATTTAGTCGCTGGTATGAATATGCTTATCTACTGTCAGCTTCGCTCATGCATTAAATGTGGCTTGAATATTAGATAAATAATAATTTAACATTCATATTGAAAGACTTGGGATTTGGTTGCATTTAGTCAATGGTATGAATATGCTTATCTATGGAATGTCTGTGATATGAACACTTGTGTTATTTGATAAAAAACGGTGATGTGGCAGTATGCTCATCAAAAGAGAGCGGTCCGCGCCATGAGTAGCAGTGGTGCGGCAGTGTGCCTACCAAAAAAGAGTGGTCCGTGCCACGAATTGTAGTGGTGTGGGTGTGATCCCACCTAAAAGAAAGTGGTCTGCACCATAAAATATCAAGTTCACAAGCGGTCACAATTAGTGATGACTTGGAAACACTTATTGTTGGTTTGATGGAACTAGATGGAAGTTACAACGGCCATTATGACCACCAATGGTTTACATCACCTCAAGGGTGAGTTTTTCGGTCACCGAATTCATACCACTAGCTAGAATATATTGAATGGAACAACGACTTATATTTATTATTATTTCTTATAGTAAATCTCTTATTAGACCTCGTTGCATGAATAAATGGAATTTATTTATGAATTGTGAATTCTCTTTCATGATGTGGTTTTAAAAGAATGCGCACTTTCTTACTTATTGAATTATGAATCTTACCTTTATGTTTTACTTGACTTGGAACTTGTTTACACCCCCTTTACGAACAAGAATCATGTCTCCATTACTTTTCGTTGAATGCTTTACAATTCGGTTTACTACTTCATGTGTAGAATTGTTTGCTTTATAGGTAATACTTGCATGTTTAGTGTTTGAGCGAGTCTTCTCTCGTATTGAGCTTCGTTGGTTCTTTAGATCACCTCACTTACATCTCAGGTATCCACGTCGGCGCTAGATCGAGAAAAGGGAGAGGCAATAGCTTGAAGCCTTCTCTCTTAATGTGAGCCTTGTATTGTATTATCTATATATTCGTTTTTGAAACTATTAAATTTGAGTTATATTTTAATTAGATCTTTTGGGTAGTTTAAACATTATCTCCCTTATAGTTGAGTTATTAGGGAGCCTTTGGATGACCTTACATGGTTGTACAAAATAAAAACTCATTTATAGTTCTTTGGTAGAGATATAGATTTTTCTATATTTTATCCCGCATTTTTATTTTCATATTGTTTTTATGATTATTTCTCAAGTTGTTTAGGCAAACCAGACTGCTTGTTAGGGCTCGATTCAGTTGTTGAGCTTGGGAGGCGGTCTGGGCTGGGCGATCTGACCTTAGGTCGGGGGAGGATCGTCACAGTTGGTATCAGAGCATAGGTGTTAGAACCTAGGGAAAACGGTTAGGTTAGTGAAACCTAAGTAGTAGAGCTTTTAAGTTTAAAGGTCAAGTTTTAAGTCAGACAAATCAATTGTATGGGACATTGATTTGAAAGTTGACTTAACATATACTATGATAAATCTAAGGATGGGATGTGATATAAAAAAAAAAAAAGAAATTTGAGAAAAGATTTGCTACGATGATTATTTGCTACTTTTTATATATAATATATTGTTAGATATATGGTGAATTGTCTTCCCCCCACTAGTTTGATTGTGTCTGACGAATTCTGCGAGCGGATGAGAAACTTGAGTTCTACAAGACTATAGGGGGAATGACAATGAACGACACGAGGAAATCGAGGTGAACTCTTTGGGAGATTCCACACACACTTCAAGAATGTCTGCAACGACTGTTGCGAGGATGAATAAGCTTCAATGGAAAATACATGGTGTGATGCATCTATATTTAATGATAGTGTGGCAAATAAGAGGGTTAAATAAAAATCATGAAACTTAAAAGGGCAGTGAGTCGCCACGCTGCATACGTAGATGGAAGTAGCGACGTGGTCACACTTCGAGAAGTGACTCTAACTTTTGAGATTCTAATAAAATAGTTAAAATTCATGATACATTGTTTAAAAAGAAGTTATTGATTCTAGCAAGGATGCCAATGATTATTGGTCATAAATATTAAAAAGTAAGTTTAATTTGGCAGAAAAACTAAACTTGAAAACTCAATTCAAGATAGGAAAGACACGTGTAATCCATTTTCCTCGAAAATCGATTCGGATTCAATTTCTTAAGGAAAATCGATTCGGATCCCAAACTGAGGGTTAATTCGAAACGTAGATACATGACGTACGGGATGTCGAATAAGAAGTTAAGAATACCTCGAAACAAATCAATGAGTAAATATAGTGAATACAACTTAAATGATGCACACTTTGGTAGTGTTTCGCCAATACACTTGAGGATTGTGGAGTTACGAAAAATTGGAGATCCCAAGTCAAAAGACTACCTTTGACGTTCCCGTCACGTTTAAGGATCGCGTCATCAAATTGAAAGTCATAAGTATTGAAGGAACAAAGGGAATAAGGTCAAAATAATACAAATCAAAGGCAACCTACTCAAAGAAAAAAAACTGTACTAAATTAACTAGAGGTGCGTTGACTTGCAAAATTGGGGATACCAAAATTTGTTAATTTTTGTTCGAAATGAATGAGGAGTATGCAATGTCGATAATATGATTGAATAATTAAGGAATGCCTCAATTTGAACGACATATGTGAGTCAAATTAGTATGACTTGAAGAACATACTTCAGGGTTATTGATATTATAATAAACTTAATGATAGGTGAATCATTAAAATAGGGGATACCCCAACTAAAAGAATATTTCTGATATGAATGGACACATGAACTAAAGACCTTGAGTCAAAGTGGAACCTAACCTGAATGGTAGGGGATGGTTGAAGGAAGGATAAACGATCGAACCAATGATACGTTGATAACTAAAATTAGGGATCCTAGGTTAAGACTGATTCACAATAAAATCCATATCATGTAACATGAACGATATTACAACTAGGGATGATGAGGAAATACCCTTAACTAGCTAAGAAACATGAATATATGAGCAGAGATGAGATCTTTTAAACTTCACACCGCTAAAAATTGTTAAACAAAAGGTGTCGTTTACACTTGGAAGCTTGAGAGCTTAATGTGAATTTTAAAAGTGGAAACCACGAGCTTAGCGTCGCAAGAAAATCCTCGAAGCATGTATAAACGTAAGTTTGGATACCATTGAACCAAAGCTTTAAATGCATGATGTGCGAGTACACTTGCCTAAGTACTAAGTATATAGTCGTGCACTTCACTTACGGAGTACCTAAAAAAATAAAAATAAAAATAAAGAGTAGACGGTAGTAACTTACACGAATAACAAATTGAAAATGTTAAAGGTGAATTAGTAACTTGAAACAATTGGATCGTAATGAGATTACGAGTCCTTAATGACAATACCAGGAGTATAAGTTGTATATTCTTAGAAAACGACAGGAATGTCAAATCTAAAATATGATAGTTAAATCACCCATGTTTCCAGGTGAAAAAAGAAAAAAAGAAATTTTAAACAAACTATAAGAGTTAAGAATTAGCTCGAAAGGCTGACGAGAAGTATTTGTGCACCAATGTGAACCTGAATAGGCAAAAAGAATTTAAAATAGTCACCCAGGATCATGAGAGTCGATCGGTACAAGGATGCGGTACGACAAGTCTCCAAAAAAAATCGAGTGAATTACGATTGGAGACCTCGGTATAAAACAAAAATACGATGTAATAAAGCACATACAAATGAATACTGAAAGCTGTTTAAAGATAGCGACGATGATGATTACTCCACAGTCTACCGAGGATGGAAGCTTACTGTGTAAGTAAACAATTAAATATGTCAAAAAAGTTAGAAGGTGGACCGTTGGTCAAGAGTTGACTTGAATTATGAAACTACAAGAATGAATGTTGATAAACGTGTAATAACGATGATGTTAAGGTATAATTCCAAAAAAGAATATTATGACTGCTTATTTGTAGCTTCCACAGATAAGTCGTAAGGACATAATGAGTCGTTCATCGATATGTGTTGCCGAGGCGGTGACAGAGATGGTGTGCTAGTGTTCATATTATAGCAAGTAGCTATACTTGTTCCTACCACCAGTTGGTGGTATGGATTTGTTGCCAAATAGGCAGAGATACTTTTCGACATAGATAGGCACCAGATCATATCTCGGTATGGTTTTCTTTACTTGCTAGTGGGACGACTTGAGTGCATGTTGCGACTTCGGTGGAGATTACAAAGGAATACCCAAAAACGTGTGATGATACAAGGACATGGCATGTAGCTAAGGTATAATGACTCTATTGATGACCTTTACGATGTGAGACTTATAAGCTCTAGTCTGCAAGGCGAAAATAATAATAATGAGATGTGAGTCAATAATAAGACTTTTATTACACGTGGGATACAAACAGAATACACGGGTGAGATTGCTACTACTAAACATTGGGTCGTAAAAGAAATCGTTACTAACTGACACCAGACTACGAGTGTACTTTACTTTTACTTTTGAGGATGAAAGTTTCTAAAATTGGGGATATTGTAACGACTTGAATTCTACATGACTTGACTTGAGGGCATATTTGATAATTTAATATTTTTTTTGTGTATGATGTGCTAATGTGTGTACAATATGTTATCGCGACTTAGCATAACTTGATTAAATTGAATCCGTGCGACTATAAGACCTTATACTGTGAAAGTACTTAAAATTGGCTAAGTAAAAGGTTTAAACAAAGGTTGAGTGTACTAAACGTGTTAATTGTAGAGTCTTAAAGTGACCGGTACAGATCTCAACCTTTAGATCTACTTCTAAGTGAGCTATGTTGACCATTGATCATTAGTGTCGTTTCAATCGAGGTAGGATGAAGAGATGAGATTGTATCTCACATTAAAAGAAAAAAAAAGGAAAGCAAATAAAAAAGGGGTTTGAACCATATTGTCATCTAAAACCACAACGCACAACACCCAAAGAAGAACGCAAGAGAGGAGAGGCGGCCATGGAAGATGAGCCACGGACGACGGCTGCGGCGAGCAGAGGAGGACCGACGAGGGTTCGACAACCAGCGGCAGCGACATGGGACGGCACTGACACGGGACAGTAGCAGCAGCGAGCCATTGAGAAATCAGTGGCGCGATAACGGGACGCCAACAAGGCTTGATGGCGACGTTGTTGGCGAAGAGGAGAAAAAAAAGAAAGTAAAGATAGAGAGGCTCATTGCTAGACATGTAATCTCAAAAGGGAATTGGAGTTGATGACTCCATTAAAGGCCATGGTGAGGCTCTAAACCACATTTCAAATTTAGATCCAAGTCAAATTTAGAAATTCATAGTTGTTGATGAATTTGAATTGGTTTAATTAGAAAAGTTGATTCTTAAGGGTCTTTTCCCTTGCACATCTAGTTAGCTTTTGAATGGATTTGGATTTGTGAATTTTATTTTAAATGAGTCTTATTGACGAATTTGTTTAGTTGTTATGGGTTGTTGCGATTCATAAAAATGTTTTATATGCTATCGACAAATTGAACTTGTTTTCGAATGTTTCATATCTTGGAGATGGTTTTGGAAATTAATGCATTCCATCTGTTTGACGAAATTGTCAAGAGAGACGGTAACTTTTCCTTTTAACGAAATGCATGAGAAAGCATGATTTTTAATGTCTAGTAGATTCTTTATCAAACTTGTTTTTATGATTTCATATAATCGAGTAATTATTGGTACGACTTTCGACTCTCGAAAGAATTGTAACTAGTTTGCGTTGGTTTGGGTAAAAATCCTTTTGATACGTTTCAAAGAGAGTTTGCTCATTATTTTAATGTCTTAAAACGATTATTACTTGTTCGTATTGGTTTCGATAAAACCATTTTAAATTGTTATTAAGTAAATGATTCTTCGCATACGACTTGTAGTCTTTTCGAAATACGTTTTAGTCTCAATTATCGAACGTAGTTGTGTTTCATCTTCTTGAATGGAATTAAAGACTGAGTTGAGGCATGAAAGAAACTTTGATTGATTTCTTGAAATATGAACTTAATTAGTTTAAGTCATGGATTTTTGACTAAATGCTATGATTTAGGAATTCAATATCGAACTTGACTCTTATGAAGTGATTCAGAATCTTTTGGTTGTGATTAGTCGATCGCATTTGATTTATGTTGGAAAACCAAGTTTTATTAAATTTTCCTTGTTTTGCTTCACCGCTTGCTTGTTTCACTCGAATCATCGATATGAATATGCTTAGCTATGGAACGTATGTGATATGAACACTTGTGGCAGTGGTGTGGCAGTGTGCCCACCAAAAGAAAGTGGTCTGCACCACGAGTAGCGGTGGTGTGGCAGTGTATCCACCAAAAGAGAGTAGTCCGCGCTACGAATTGCAATGGTGTGGCTATGATCCCACAAAAAAAAGAGTGGTCCGCACCACGAAATATCAAGTTCACAAGTGGTCACGATCGGTGATGGCTTGAAAACACTTACTGTTGGTTTGATGGAACTAGATGGAGGTCACAACGGCCATTGTGACCAGCAATGGTTCATATCACCTCGAGGGTGAGTGTTTCGGTCACATAATTCATACCGTTAGCTAGAATGTATTGAATGGAACAAAGACTTATAATTGTTATTATTTCTTATGGTAAATCTCTTATTGGACCTCCTTGCATGAATAAATGGAATTTATTTACGAATTGCAAATTCTCTTTCATGATGTGGTTTCAAAAGAATGCTCACTTTCTTGCTTATTGAATTATGAATCTTACCTTTATGTTTTACTTTACTTGGAACTTGTTTACATCCCCTTTACGAACAAGAACCATGTCTCCATTACTTTTCGTTAAATGTTTTGCAATTTAGTTTACTAATTCATGTGTCAATTGTTTTACTTTATTAGTAATTCTTACATGTTTAGTGTTTGAGCTAGTCTTCTCTCTTATTGAGCTCCGTTGATTCTTTAGCTCACCACACTTGCATCTCAGGTATCCACGTCGGCGCTAGATCGAGAAAAAGGAAAGGCGATAGCTTGAAGCCTTCTCTCTTAATGTGAGCCTTGTATTGTATTATCTATATATTCGTTTTTAAAACTATTACATTTGAGTTATATTTTAAATAGATCTTTTGGATAGTTTGAACATTATCTCCCCTGTAATTGGGTTATTAGTGAGCCTTTCGATGACCTTACATGATTGTACAAAATGAAAACTCATTTATAGTTCTTTCGAAGAGATATTGATTTTTCTATATTTTATTCCGCATTTTTATTTTCATATTGTCTTTACGATTATTGCACAAGTCGTTTAGGTGAGTCAGACCAATTACTTGGGCCCGATTCGGTTGTTGAGTATAAGGAGGCAGTCTGGGATGGGCGATCCGACCCTAAGTCGGGGGAGGGTCGTTACAATATATGAATAATTCTTGTTGTTAGTAACATAAATAACAGTACATCATATTTATCAAAGAAAAAAATTACAACAAATGGTACATCTTGAGGGCTGGAAGTATCAAATAACTATGTATTTTTGAGATAAGTCATTGTCACCAACAACTCCCAAAGCAACTCCAGCAACCATTAGCAACCACAAACAAAAGGCCCACTTATTTTTCTTGCAAAGCACGTGAGAATTTCACATAAATAACTCCAAACGAAAAAAAAGAAAGAAGCACAAAATAAAAATCTTACTTATAACCAAGAATTTTTTTGATTTCCAGTTCTTATTAAAAGATACTTAAAATTCATTCATGAGGAAAAGAATATAAAAAGGACAATTCCCTCATAAGGGGAATGGTTAGTTGAGCAAAGCAGATTATGACAGTGAATACACTATTCTAAGTTATAAGCTTAATTGACTTGAGGATAATTTAATTCAAGTCTCAATAGCAGATGATAACACCTATCAGCACTAGCAGAGCAGACTCTACAAAGATGATTAAGTTGATGCAAATACAGGTACTAGAAATAGTTTTGAATAACATTGGTCCAATTGTCCAAGAATATATTCTACGCAACTATTCATAAAACAGCCAACATAAATGTTCAGTCATGACCAGCAATTAGATCAAAAGACTTTAATATAATGTGTTCTGCCATTTTATACACACGCCACTATTGAAGCAGCAGTACCACTTGTAGAAATCTAAGTTATGGCTACTTTCCAAGACAAAAGGCTAGGACCTACCCAAAAATGGATAAAGATCTAGTACTAGTTTCCATAATCATGTAGTGTACAAAGAGCAGACAAAACCAATAATAAAACATGGGCATATACCATATTAGTAGTCTTCCCTAAGTTCCCCACAAATCACCATTTTGTATAGAGTAGTTAGGAAATAATAGTTTATAAGCGTTCGATGGAAGAATCATTACATGCACGCAAAGTTCCACATACTAGGGTTGAAGGATCAACTGGCGCCTTTTCATCCTTCCACGCAGCATCCAAATATGTCCTCAAAGACTTTCCAACAAAAACCTGTTGGCATTTCAAATTTCAAATTTTCAACCTTAAAAAAATGTAATCGGTAACAGGAAAGACCATAAACGTTGCAAGGGAAATAGAGCACACCAACCAACTTTCGACCAGTTAAGTCAGCTGCAGCTTTTACACTTCCTAAACAGTGAATGTTGGACACAAATTGTGTCGTAATAATTATTCCTGTAGCAGTTGATATATTTCTCAATAGTACATCAGCTACAAAAGACTCACCAATAGTCCTTCTATGTGAAAGCACATTAGTTGAGTCACTCATCATCTGAAAAAGAAATCAGATAACACCATAGAATGACCAATTCAACTTTACCACTAAGATTAGCTAGGATCAGACAAATAACATTTTCCATCATCTTCTAGTCCATAATTTTAAGAATTGGACTAAGAATGATAATCCGGAATTCTATGAATTCAAAGACTTATGAAAATTGCTATATTTTTGTTTAAAATTAGTGGCCACACTAAGAATTGATATTTTGTGTAGATTCACTATAGATATTTGATATTTCATTTATGTAAGGTGAAAATCCTGTAGCCCAAATCAGTTGAACATTTTAAGCTTGCCAGTTCTTCCATAATTATTTTTTGAATTTGGATTCAACCTTGTATTTAAAAGTTACCACACAACCATACACTTGGAAGACTCTTTGATGAACTTAAATGTTGAGCATGATCACCCTGTAGCCAATGTAAATCAAAGATATTATTACTCTTCTTTTTTCGAGAGGATATTATTCTTATTTTTTACTATCAAAGCCAATGGAAGTAATCACATTTGGAAGAAACATTTAAAAAAGCAGCAGCCAAGATCAATTATAAACCACAGCTTTACCTGAACATAAAAGACTAGAAAAAGAACTCCTCCTATAAAAGCAATCTGTAAGGAGACACACCACCTTAAGTAAATGAAAAATACTTACTGCATATAGATTATTAGGATTAACCATTAAGTGAGTGTATGAATTGTGTACAGGTGTGTGTATGTATCATTGTACTGTGAGTATGTGATGTGTGTACACTTGTAATGTGAGATGAGTGGCTGTGATTAAATCTTGTAATCATAAGGTTGTAATAAAGTTATGAGTAATATAAAATGCTTAATGACACTGTTTGTCTCCTTCATCAAACCCTAACTAGGGTTTCATGTATTTCTTGATTTCAACATGGTATCAAAGCTAAATGGCTCACACCATGGCTTGACCTGGTGGTATGGAAGCTGGATCTGGTGATTACGATCCTAAATCTGAAGAGTTGGAGACTGGATCTATGTCTACACAGACGATTCATGGTAGTCTAGGTTCGATGACAACGAGCAACACTTCATTTGGTAATTTTTGGAACTAGAATGTCACAATCAAGCTGGATCAGAAGAATTTCTTGCTATGGCAGTTGATCATCATCCCAATGATCGAAGGTTAAGGTCTGGTTGGTTTCCTTTTTGGAACCCTAACTTGTCCAGATCAGGTTCTTGCAAGTGGATCGACGAATTCGGGATGTAAAGAGTGGTTCATCCTAGATTGAAAGCTGAGTGGCTGGCTGATGAACACGCTGAAGGTGGCTTCCGAGGTGATTACTCCAAAGAAACGAACAACCTCACATGAGTTGTGGTCGGCTATAGAGAGACATTGTGCGATCAGCAGTAAGCCACAGATCCAGGTGATCAAGAAGATGATGCTCACAACTCGCAAAGGATATCTCAAGATGTGTGAGTATTTGGCCAAGATGAAAGAGTTGGCTGATGAACTTGTTATTGCTAGTGCGCCGTTGAGTAATGGTGACTTGATTTTTAATGCACTTCTTGGTTTTGAGGCTAATTATTTATCGATGACGACGGTCCTTCAAAGGCAAGTTGATCTTGATTGGTAAGAATTTCATGCTTCGATTATTAGTTTTGACAGTTCTTTAGAGCAAGTGCATGTTCTTCAAGGAATTAATTCTTTGAATGTTCATGATTCATCACCCTCTGCCAATTCGGCTGAAGTGAAAGGGAGTAATAGTAGATTTGGGTTGCATAATTGTTCTCCACAGGGTCATTATCATGGATTTGGCCAGAACAATGGTGCCAATCATGGAAATGGTATGGATCTGGTAATCACGGTCGCAATGGTGGTCGTAACATAGGTTGTGGTGGTTTCAGATTTTAGAACAATAAAAGTCATCCTACATTCTAGATTTGTGGACACTTTGCGGGTGTTTGTTACTTTTAAGCAGATATGAAGTGCATGGGGAATCAGCTTGGTTTGTCTTCTCAACCAGTATGAGCAAAAGCATTCCCTGGTAATGCTCCAGTGCAGAACTCATTTTTCAGTTCTACTGAGTCAGTTCCAGATGGTTCATGGTACATGGACAGTGGTGCTTCATCTCATGTAACTGGAGATCAGACTCAATTAACCAAAAATGCTCCTTATGGAGGTAATCGATCTCTTATGGTGGGAAACGGTAATTTTTTATAAATCACTAGCACTGGTTCTGCATCTAATAGTTCAAATGTCATTTGATAATACTTTATGTATGCCTAGTATTAGAAAAAAATCTTCTTAGTGTGGCACAATTAACTAGGGATAATAACGTTATGATTGAATTTCATCATGGTTTTTGTCTAGTGAAGGATATTCTTACCAGTGAAGTCCTTTTCAAAAGGTCTCTACACAATGGACTCTTTCGATTTTTTGGCTCTCCACAGTTTTTTAATACATTCTTCTTCTGCTTTTCTTGTTTCCAATAAAATTCTACCGGCTCTTTAGCATGTTAGACTGGGTCATCTTGCATAGAAAATGCTTTGACAGGTTTTGAATGATTGTTTACATGTACAGTCTGATTCTTCTATTGATTTTTGTTCTTATTGTCCTCTTGGTAAGATTCATTCTCTTCCATATAAATCATGTGATAAAATGTCACTACATGTCTTAGATTTAATTCATACTGATTTGTGTGGTCCTGCCCTCTCCCCATGGATTTAATTACTACATTCATTTTGTTGATAATTGTACAAGATTTACTTGGTTATATCCTTTGCATTTGAAATCCGATGCCCTTAAAGCTTTTAACCATTTTAAAGCCCTTGTTGAAAATCAATTTGGTACAACTATTAAAAAGGTTCAATCTGTTGGGGGTGAGTATAGTTTTTTTAAACCTCTTCTTGAACAGTTTGCTGGTATAGTTTTTTAAACATCCTTGTCCACTTTCTCATGAACAAAATGGTTGGGCTGAAAGTAAACGTAAACATAAACATATTGTTGAAATGAGTCTTACCCTCCTTGCCAAGAGTCAATTACCTTTGAAATACTGGTGGGATGCATGTGAAATTGCAGCCTTTCTTATAAATCATTTACCTACTAAAGTTTTACAAAGTTTATCTCCTTATACCAAGTTGTATAATAAGCAACTAGGGGACCTGAGGATTCAGCATAAACTTGTTTATGACGCATCGAAGTTGAGATTTGGCATAAGTTAAATAGAAAAGACATTAAGCCAAATAGTGGATTGTCGTACGATGAACTGAGATAAACAAACTTAAATAAGCTCTAACATATACCAAATGAAGTCTAATAGGTACCAGGGGCCTAGAACGTCAGTGACGGGTATCGGGAGTGTAGTATAGATACATATTTATATGCCTCGAGATACCTATCACACTTATTAAATCACACATTATCTTGCTTTACTATACTATATTAATGCATTTAGATGAATATCGATTGATGTATTTTGTTGATATATTATTTGTATCATTTGCTTGTTTGCATCTCATGTTAAATCATAAAGAATAATTAGAATATCATGATAGGGGTAAAATAAGTCCTGTCAATAAATATAGTGATTATAAAAAGTAGTTAGCTTAATAGTCATTTTAGTAAAAGGTGAAAAAATAATAAAATAATACCAGAGGTAACAAGGTAATTATCATAAAGTAAATAAATTAGTAAATTAAATCTGCAGAAGATAAGTCGGTATTGTCATCAAGTAAAGGACAAGAAGCTTCTATAAATTATACCTTTACATTATGATCGACAATGACACTTAATATCTTTAGGAAAAGAATTAGAAGTTTCCTTATCTTTATCTTAAGATTATGATTGACAATGACACTTCAACTTAATCTTTACATAAAGAATATGAAGTTTCTAAGAAGTTTCCTTAACATAAGGATCGATAACAACTTTCGACAGCTTATTTTTTGTTTACGAATTCGTTATAAATAACGAATCTTATCTTTATCATGTCATTATGAATTTTCATAATGACTTTTGTTTTATTAAGTTGTTATCCCTCTATAAATAGAAACGAGAATGCGATTCATTCTCACATTTTCTTTTAGTTTCAATCTCTCTGGATTAAATACGTTCTATTAAAGAATGTCTAAGAAATATGTCGTAACCCTTAAAAGGATGGTGATTCTTGTTGATGTAATCCTCTTTGTTATGCGTGATTAATTCGATGCATGTGCTTTTACATCTTTGCATCTTTATTACTATTATTATGCTAATTACTTATATATGTTTATCCACATGTGTGATTCTTGTCGACGAACATTTTGTAATCCACCAATGTGGTATTGTCGGTCCACCAATATGGTTAAGTGCTGACGAGCACCATTAATGTTGATATTTGACCTTGGTGTAGTTTGAGTTGACACGTACGACTCCCTGGATCCACTAGTATGGTTTATGCTTCAGGCATATTGAGGCCCGCCCTCGGGCGTGGTTTTATTTGATGCTTGTGTGATGTTTTGTTATATCTGTTTCATTAATAGTGTGTAATTGGAGAATTACTGGGCGGTTGGCTGATTAAATTAACAATTTCAAGTATTTAGCTAAAAAGGGTTCAATCATGGGCATGAGAGATTCGAGAACTGAAGTTTTGTACACAGTAAAAATGTATTATTTTTATCGTGTATCTAATAAAATAGATATTTTGTTCTAAAAAAACTATTGGTTTTCCTAATTATGAGTTATACTCGATTTTGTGGCGCCTGTGGGTAGTCTATCTCGAAATCGGGTGTGCGTATCCAGAATTCGGGGTGTGACAAGAGACGTGTGGGAGCTGTGTTTATCTTGGATATTATTGCATTTTGAGGTAAGTAAACCAGTAAGAGCGTCAACATGATTTCTTTTCAATTTTTTATTATTAATCTCTTGAAAAGCATATCATACTCGTATTCCATTCTTGTTTCAAGTGGCCTAGGGTCTAGGTAATCCGCCAATTGTGTTATCTCGCGGGTTAAGCATCCGGAGTGACCGTGGCTTCTCACTGAGGATTATGAAAGGGATAAAGCATCCGTCATCACTGTGGCTTACCTTGATAGTTTGAAAGGGGATGTTGGAAGTGAGTCGAGGAGTCTGCAGTGCCTAAAAAGTTGTTTCGGGGAAGTTGGAAGTGGCATTAGGCCCGCTGTGTCAACTTCAAGCTGTGTTTTGGTTTGATGATCCGCAGTTTGGACAAGATTACCTATTCGCCTATCATTTTGATTCCTTGACACTTGACTTTCACTACTTCACTTGATTAGTTTGTTTATCATGTACTTTACCATTTATTTACAACTTTCTTTAAATACCCGCATGATTTAGAGGCTATTGTCATTTGTTATTCAGAAACACTGTTGAATCTTTTCTGGCTTTACTCACTGGAATTGTCTCCATCACTAGTGACAATTGCAGGTTCCTCTAGTAGCAAGGGCGAGGTGCCCAAGATCGGTGACTTCTTCTGAGTTTCCCTCAAAGCTGGCTCTTCCTTTGTTAGTAACGTAAGTATTTTGATTATATCTATTATACTATACTTGACATTTTTATACACGTTTGGGTATGGGTTTGAGAGATACACTTCAGATACATGTATATAATGGTTATTTACAATTTCAGCACCTGAGATTATACAAGGGATCTATACTATGCATGATTTCCACATCTAGGACTTTTCCCGAATTCAATTAATTTTTTTTTGCTTTAAATCACTTTCCATTGCGTAATGAATAATGACTTGTTAAACTAATTAACAAACTTAATAAGCAACCAATAGATGAATAATTCGGATAAGAGGCTGACTAGGCATGTGTTGACTTGGTGGGGGTTGATCGAGGGTCCACGTAAGCTTAAGCTAGACGAGGCTCAGTTTGTGAGGACTGGGGTCGTCATAGTTGGTATCAGAGCGCAAGGTTTTCTTTTACCTTAGACTCTTGATAAGCCTATAACTCAACTAACGTGCAAACTTAAGAGTTAAGGACAAATGAAACTTAGCATGGAAATCCTATGAACCTAACTTCGAGTCTTAAGTTGGAAGTGAGGTGAGTTGGGGAAATCTAAAACTTAAATTATACATGTTATGATGATTGTATGTACTATATGGTATCATTAGATATATGTGTATCCTATTTCTGAGGCCTATTTCATCTTGAAAAATTGTGTGTAACACAATGAGTTGATGGATAAAGATTGGTCATGGGTTATTATGTTTGGAGAGAAAATTGATAAGAGTAGAATATTAACGTTGGTTGTTAATACTTACATAGAAGTTGATGAGGTGATATTGCAGTATCGACAGAGAAAGCATAACGAATTTCGATCGCTATAAAATGAAATCAGTTATGAGAGTTGTATCGAAAGTGAAGATTAGCATAGAAAGTGGAGTTCATTAAATTTAGAATTATGGTGTTATGAATACGTAACACATGTCAACTCGAGATTTTTTGCTACTATTCTTTCATTTCCTAAATTTCTCGATCCAACAAAGTTGAGGTAAGAGAAATCGAAGTACATTAGGTAAAATACAAACCCTATCCTAGACATGTAACTTTATTAGTTACATGAGCATAGTTTAATATAGAGAAGATGCACAATGTGTTGATAGGACTAAGTATTGATACACCTCAAGACCTCGTTGAGGCTAGGATGTATGGAAGTTATCTCATACATGCCTTGGGGGATATGTCGATAGTTCTATTGCACTGGACTTTCTCTAAGGGTATTAGATGTATGTTAGTGTTGACCTTAACCTGAGCTAGCTCGTACATTATGTGTAGTATGAAAACTGACATTCGAGAGCGCAACCCAACTTAGGAATGAAAAAAGAGTCGTGATGGATTGTTTGATCCTTGAGCATGAATTACTCGAGAAAATGCCATGAGGTCATAGGAAACACACGAAACGTCTCCGATAAAGGAGCTGAGATTTTTAAAAGAGTGAAAAAAAAGATAAAATGTGTATGTATGGAAGACAGAATTGCGACTAATAATGTGCGTGAGACAAGTGGGTTATTAGTGGACTCTATAGAGGCAAAAAGTGTTGAGATAACTTGGCGACTGCAATAAAAGCAAGGACATACTCCTTTGGCTCTGACAACAGCACTGGAGTCGTCATGCTGGAATAGCAGTTCGAGTAACTCCACTAGAGTATCGTGATTGTTTCCTAATTCGCGGGGTCGGTGGAGGGCCTACCGCCACCCCAAGGAATGAATCTGGAATGCGAGCTAAGATAGATATTGCAAGTATATTAAAGGTCAAAGATGAGCTCAAGCCAACCCTAGGGGATGGGCGTTATGAGGTTCTCATATATTTGTAAATGACTCAGATGAAAAAAAAATCGCACTAAGGGCAGTCTAACCCATTCAAGATTTACGAAAGATTTTGAAACAATGTCTCGAGGAGACATAGAGAACTTAAAATCTCTCATATTAACATCGAGGTTAGGGCATGCTAGTCCATGGATTCAAGGGTCAATGAGTTTGAGTCGTGTCGCGGATTTGGAAGTATCCTAAAGATAAATAATAATTGGATTATAAGACAATTAGTATAGACTCGCCACAATGACATGACATAATCTTTGGGTTTCTATCGAACACGATTACCGACTAACTAAGTGGGAAGCTTAAAGTATCTATACACGATCTACGAGCTGACCCTTAAAGTCGCTGGATGTAGTTAAATCCAACATGATAGAAGGATGCCAACCCAAAGGAAAATAGTCTAAAACCTACCTTCAAGGTTTGAAAATTCTTGAGATTGAGGAAAGAGTTAGAATAATCTCTACGTTGAGAACTCTGATTACATACTCAGGATAGATGGTGTAGTTTAACTCCCATAGTCTAAGAGGAAGCCCGCCTAGAGTCAAACTTGGAGCTAGTAAAGAAGGTTTTGTGGTAATTAAGGACTTGATTAGGCATCCTAGTTATGATAAGAAAGAGGCATGTGGTTTGCAGATCAGATTAAATGGAGACGTGTGACTCTTTGAAAGATCAAATATGAAACAAGTAAAGTACGTTCAGGTATAGGAAATGTCCAACTTACTTTTTGAACACACCCAATGAAGGGAAGGATCATACATTATTGTGGCTTATCGTAAGATATATGGGAATGTTGTGCTATTGACAGTCGTGGTCACATACTTGTTAAGTTATTCCAATGCCTAGGTGTTGACATGTGCCCAGATAAGAGCATGGTTTGTCTACATTCGATTTGAAAATGAAAGTCGACGATGAATACTAGTGACAATAGTCCAATGAGTCGACTTGGAGTTCATACCACCTGAAGCTATGGGATTTTCAAATTAGAATGAAATCCTGCGACAAGTTACTAGTCCCTTAAGAGGATGACACATGTAATATGACACATGTGTGAGAAAAGATAGAGGTTGTGGATGTGTGGGGCTACTATGGCAAGGAAGGGACAGGTGGGTGTGTGATTAGAGGGGGAGGAAGGGGACCGTGGGTGTGTGATAAGACGAAGAGGAAAGGAACCGTGGGTGTGTGTGGATTGTGATAAGAGGTAGAGAAAAGGGAACGAAACCGTGGGTATGGGAGTGTGCAGGTGTGTGAGAGAAGCTCACTGTGAGAAAGAGAGTGGGAGAGGTGTGTAAATTTGTGTGAGAGAGATAGAGGGTTTGGTTGTGAGAGAGAAATAGAGGTGAGTGTGAATTTTGCGTGTGTTTGTTTGAGATCCATGTTTGTGTTTTTCCAATTTTTATTTTTTTGTGCTTCAGGTTCGAGGATCTTTGGGAGATAATAAGGTGATCCTCTACATCAAAAAGTTCGATTGCGCTTCAAATCCCCAATTTGATAATTTTCTGGCTTGATATATATATATATATATGTAATCCTTTTACATCATCAATTCGCTAAATTATGTAGGTCATGAAACTTAGGAACATCCCATTTCTATTTTATGTGTACGGTGAAATTGTAAACTGTTTGAATGACATTGGGTACAACGCACCCCATCGGCAAAACTAATGCTTAAGTTTGGGACAAGTAGACAACAATTGATGGATCACATGGCGTTTGGTATCTTATCTACGGAGACTCTCGTTAAGATGGCTTATCTTCATGCGATAATCTTTCCAGGAGGTTCACAATATTTCGTCCCCATGTTGTTGCAAGACACAATGCCTTTCGACTTGATGTGGTCAATCATATCGAATCTACCATTATCGCGACGATTGAGACTTATTAACCTTCGATATAATCGACTCTTTCCAAAATTCTATAGTTCATTCGCAACTGGTAGATAAAGATGTCGGCATGTCATACTCTAGATCGATGATAGGAAGACTACATATGCAATCACCTTTCAGTGATGTCGCGCAAGATGGATATGTTAGTCCAGTGGATGATGATATTAATGCCCCTAGTGACGATGACCCCAACAACGACGACGACAATGACAAATACGAAGACGTATGTCCCCTCGAGGATACTGCACCATCTATCGATTGGGAAAATTTAAATATTGTTACGGATGACCCAAGGTATAAACATCTAGAGGCGAAAAACATGCAAGATGATGAGAAATTTTCTATCGATGAAGAGAATTTCATGGAGGAGCAATTTGTTTCCACAGTCGAGTGACATCGACCTGAAAGGGTAATGAGATAATTTGGAATGATACATGTCGTGCCCCCAAACTATGAACACGACTCCCGACTAAACCGCATCGAATTGCGACGACACATTCAAGAAAATTGGGTGGTGTTTCATGCAAACTTTATATAGATGTAGGAGAATTGTGGTGATATAATAGTCATAAGGGAACAATAAGGAAGATACGATCAAAAAGACTACATGACATGGTATCGATCGGTCACCAAATGATTCATTGGACACGGCGGGGATCTACGTGATTATTCGGTATGCTTGAAACTATTAGTTTGTTTTCTTCAAGAGTTATATCTTAAATTGCGTGTATTAACACCTATTTTTGTATACTAGTCTAACTTGGTGCGTCGACTGCGGCGAGTGTTCATTAAGGATGGGTACGAGCAAGGCCTTTTTATTATTGATGAAGGCATTAAAAAATTATATGAAGATGAACGACAAAGATCTACTCTATGGAATTATGGAAATGATGTTGACCCGAAAATAAATGATGAGACATTTTAACAAGAAGAGGAAGAAGATGAAGAAAAGGATCAGGGCCGGGCAAATAGAGGGATGAGAAGAAAAACAACACAGACTGAGATTATGGGTAAGAGCAGCAGACGTTCTCTTCCACCACGTCCATCTCGTCGGAAGGAGACTGCTTTTGAGATTAACGGGCGTTCTCATCCACTACGTCTATCTCGTCCGGGACCAAGAAGGATAAAGACTTTTGGTGAGAGTAGCCAATGCTCATCCATAAGTAACTGCAAACGTATACTACCAAGGTACTAAGTCAAATAAGTCTCGGGGATTAGAATTTACCCCATTAAGTACTTAATACAACCCATGTTAAGATGTTTTGAATATCAATAATATAAATAGCATGCAAAGTTCACATCAAAGGCAAAGCTCTACGCTATCACCTTCCATTTATCCCGCGCTGGTATCGATGAAGACAGACCTTGAGAGTAAGTGGGGTAAGCTAGAAGAACCAACGGAGCTCAGTAATGCGGAAAACCCGCTCAACCATCAAACATAAAAGTAATACCTACTAATCATGCAAGTCTATCATGAATTGAAAGTAAAGATAGAGAAAAATAGTATTTCACGAGTATCCTTAATCAACTTCATAAAGCATCGCATAGAGAACATAAAAGCATTTATAGATCAAATAATCATGCAAGGGTGAATTCAAGAGAAATATCTTAAAAGCATAATAATATAGTAAGTCGGGTCTCATTCAATGCGTACTAGTAATTATCAGTGACCGATTCACAAACTTTCGAAGTGATGCAAACCATTAGTTGACATAAAGGCCTTTATGCCCCTTAACTAGTCCCATCAAGTCCAAAGTAGGTTCGTCCAAATCCATCACCGATGTGTGCATCAATCTCGTGCATCAATCTCAAGGTATAACTCAAGTAATGGCGACTTACGTAAAATACTCAAGTAGTGGCGACGACCACACAAATATTCAATAGTGGCGACAACCACGAAGGTGAGATATAGACAACATGAGCAAATGGCAATACATTCACATTCCATAGATAATCACATTCAAGTTAATAATAATTCGCAACCCATTCCCCAAGTCTTGAATTAGAATCGTGATACCTAATAGTAACTAATAACATGTCATGTTTGATAATTGAGCAAGCTCCCCCATTTACCTCGATTTGGCACAATATCCTTTTTCGGTCCTCGTGCGCTCGGGGTTTTATGTGAACAATCTCGCGAATCTAAACAATCAATACACATCGAATCATCGAAAAGTCACATTTTAAATTTCAATTTGTCATTAAATTTACTTTGGGTCCCAGTAACGTGGGTCTACCGGTGCCCGGTGCGAGGGTCAAGGGTTGGGACCCAATCAATCTCCTTCGGGGACACGATAACGCCTCGTTTAAAGACAATAATTTGTTTTATTTATATTCTACCTCATTTACCTTTTTATATATGTATATTATATATATTTTAATATATTTTTGTTTTATTATTTTATTGTTATTATTATTATTATTATTATTATTATTATTATTATTATTATTATTATTTAATTTGCACAGGGGCCAACTTGGCCCCTGGTTAATTGGCCCCTGGTGGGAGGAAGGGGACGTCCCGTCCCCTCCTCTCATCACTCCCTCGGGCTTGTGCCTGAGGGATGTGATGGGCTGGCGGGGTGGCCACCATCCGTCCCTTTATGGGGCCTTTACTAGGAGGCCCCTCCGGCGGCGGTGGTCCGTCACCCCTTGCCGGCGACGGCGATAGCGGACTGCTGCCGCCCCTCCGCGGGGTTCTCCAACACCAACTTAAATAAAAAATAAGAAACAAAACAAGTAAGGAGATGATTTGTACCTTTCACCACCAACTTTGTGTCACCCCCACCATTTAAGCTCTCATTTTTTTTTTGACTTGGGTTTTATAGATTAATTAATGGTGGCTAGGGTTTATAGTTGTTTCTTTTATAATTATGGTTTCACATAAATAAAATTTGTGAATTTACTAAAATACCCCCGAAGTGGGCATTTTAAGTTTTTTAGGTTGTGACAATATCCCCAATTTTAAGAACTTTCATTTTCGAAAGTAAGAAGAATGGTACGCTCGTAGATATAGGTGCAAGAATGCTCGCCATCAAATTTATTTATTTATTTATTATTTTTTTAACCTTGTCCTTACCATTTCATAACTTGTCTGTTGCAAATTTAATATTGCATCGATCCATAAGCGATGATCGCCACATCAATCATTCATTTTTTTTGTGTTAGCAACAACTGACATTTAGTAAAGATATTTCATGGCTTTCGTGACTACGGTTACAATATCCATTCGTGGCGAAAACCACAAAGTATCAATTTCTTTCGTGCTAGCAACAACACGACACCCTTATTGTTATTATTATTATCATTTTAACGAAGATGAGCAATTACTCTTGCGTCTACGGTTGTCATGTCATTTTGTGGCGACAACCTCGAAGGCCCGTAAGTCTCTCGTGTTAGCGACTACTACTTTGATGACATGGATGGACCATGACTCCCACAACGACAGTTGTCTTGTTCTCATGCTGCAACAACCGACGTAGCTCTCCAAGTACATCAGACTTTATATTCACATTCATTCATGTATCTTGATGGAGTAACCTTTACTCTTACGGTATTGACGACTACCAATACCTAAATCTTAATGTTTCGAGACCTCAACATGATTGTGTTTACGTTTAAAGTTATGGACTTTCTCTATACCCCAAACCAACCCTTTTGTACTACTAAAATCAGTCGAATATTACATGTCTAGGTTCGGATAATATCTCTCTAGACATTCCTTTATTTTGGTGTCGCTGATGCTAATGGTTCTCTTATCATTTGATTCATTATGATTTCACTAACTCTGAGGAACTCTTCAAACTATATATGTTTGACTTATCTTTCGTGTTCAATGTAAGACATTTATTTGTCTCGTAAGAAGATTTTCATTTTTCTCCTCAATTTTTATAACATAGTCATCACACGAAATGATCAATAGGTTCAAATGACTTAAAAAAATGCACATATCGTGACTACGAAATGTAAATGTTACCTATTATAAACCCTCAAATGGGTCCTGAATCTAGCTCAACCGCCGTGTGCACTCCACTCATCGTTGTCAAGGTCACTCTACCCTCGGGACGTGTTCGTAACTCCGGGCACTTCCTTATAAAATGGCCCAACTGCCCGCAATTAAAACATGGTTGTGGTGTCTGAGATGTCTGCGTTGACTATTATGGTGGAAGTGGCAGTCCATACGCCACACTCTCTATAGTCAAGGGTGCAGGGACATGTGTGTGGTAGTCCCTATCAAGGTAGGTGGTGTCCTCGATGCTACACCAGATAGTGCATAACCACCTAATTATCCAACAAGTCGGTGTTTCTTGAAGCTGTCGCCTTGGCTGTTTTGGTAACCCCCAAAGCTACGCTTTCCATAATAATACTAATCAGATCCTGAGTGAAACTGCATGAAACCCCCACGAAGTGATGCCTAACACTCCAGTGCCAATGGTATGCCTAGTGATATGTCTCAGATCCGGACGCCGCTACCATAACACTAATATCCGGCCTCAGTCCATCAATAAATCTCTCTTACGAATCTTCTCTATCGGGACATACTCATGTGCGAACTTTAGCAACTCGTTGTACTTTGATGCATACTCAGCCACTGACATATTGCGTTGTACTAGGGCAAGAAACTCTCGAATCTTCGCATCCTTCACTGGCTCAGGAAACCATTCTTCGTAAAACAGACGCTAGAACTATGGCCAATTCATATTGGTTCCCCCTGTTCTCTCAATTGCCATCCACCACTTATATGCCTTGTGTTCCAACAAAAATGCCACCAGCGGTACTATGGTCCACTCATCAATATTTAAAGTCTTCATCCTTTTATCCATGTTTAGTATCCACGCCTCAGCCTCAATGGGATCCTACTCCCCGTAAAAGTGCGGTACATCGTATTTCATAAATTTTTTCTGTATCTTGCCCCTCCGGCAAGCCTTTGGATCTTCCTTCACCACAAGTATGACTGCTGCAGTTGCAGCCATAGCAAAATCGGCCCCCTCATCCACAGGATGATCCTCGCTATAGGTGCCAAGGGAGGGTTAGGCCCCTGCCTCATGGGTGCTCGCACTGCCACCCTTATGTTTTCCTGCTGTATCAGCTCTAGTATGCGGGTCATGTTCCTCTCTTGCAATTGCGCCAGGTCTGCCAATATCTGGTCTTAAGTGAAAGTAATGTCATGAATGGCCTTCTGATATGTCTCAGCCATAGTAGTCATGCATTGCTCCATTTGAGCGCGCCAGTTTCTCTCATTTCTTTCCTGAGTTTCCCTCAAATTGTAGGAGTTTTCGCCCTGATTGCTCATAATGCAACTGCGGAGCAAACAAAAGCGAATTAATCCTACAAGTTAAGAGAGTAAATAAAATATCTAAACATAATAAATATCACAACATAATACAAATAACATTATTCAAGTTTTTTATTCAAGTTTTCAATCCCTTCCTATCCTAGGATTAGTCATTTATGATTATTAAGTTAACTTGAACCAATGTCCCATACCATTGATTTGTCAGACTTAAACTTGACTTTTAACTTAAAGGCTCTACAACTTAGGTTTCACTAACCTAACTATTTTGCCTAGGTTCTAATACCTATGCTCAACCCAAACGTTACCAAAACCCGATACCTGAACCAGGCCCAAATAACGGCTTGACACGCCTAATTCAACCTGTGGAACTACACAACTGTACATATGAAACAATAATTGTGGAATTTAAAACTAAAAGGTTCCATATGTTGAACAAATAATTATAAACAAAGGTGTCCAAATATCCCTAAGTAACTGCAAACGTATACTACCAAGGTACTAAGTCAACAAGTCTCGGGGATTGAAAATTACCCCATTAAGTAATTAATACAACCCATGTTTAGATTTTTTGAATATCGATAATATAAATAGCATGCAAAGTTCACATTAAAGGCAAAGCTCTACGCTATCGCCATCCCTTTATCCCGCGCTGGTATCGATGAAGACGGACCTGAATAGTAAGTGGGGTGAGCTAGAATAACCAACAGAGCTTAGTAATGCGGAAAACCCGCTCAACCATCTAACATACAAGTAATACTTACTAATAATGCAAATATATCATGAATTGACAGTAAAGATAGAGAAAAAGAGTATTTCACGAGTATCCTTAGTCAACTTCATAAAGCATTACATAGAGAACATAAAAGCATTTATAGATCAAATCATCATGCAAGAGTGAATTCAAAAGAAATATCTTAAAAGCATAATGATACAGTAAGTCGGGTCTCCTTCAATGCGTACTAGTTATTGACAAGAATCTGGTGTCCGATTCACCTACTCTCGAAGTGATGTAAACCATTAGTTGACATAAAGGCCTTTATGCCCCCTAACTAGTCCCATCAAGTCCATAGTAGGTTCGTCCAAAGCCATTACCGATGTGTGCACCAATCTCATGCATCGATCTCAAGGAATAACTCGAGTAATGGCGACGACCATAAAATACTCAAGTAGTGACGACGATCACATAGATATTCAATAGTAGCGACAACCAAGAAATAGTCAAAAAGTGGGGACAATGACGAAGGTGAGATATAGACAACATGAGAAAAGGGCAATATGAATCGAGTTACTTAAAAATTTTTTTTTTCTAACAAATTATTCAAATGGAAGTCTTATTTAGTTACTAATGGAAATGAAATCCTAAGGCCTAACCTATTGTGGAAAAACCATGAAATAAATAGCACATGCATATATAAACAAAAATGGTGATATATATAACATGTGACAAATCAAAAGTTCCTATCACTCGACCCAACCGTAATCATATCATGTACATAAAAACGTAATACAAAAGAATACAAAACGTACAAAAGTATGTCGTAGCGAGGCCTCTCATCGGCTCGGAGGTAGTCACCAATCTTCTCTTTGCACAGTGCACGCTACTCGGCTGATCTGCACCAACCGTCACAAACTAGACGGTGAGTACATGAATTTATTTAAGTAATACTGCGAGAGACATCGATCAACATTCCCCAAATCGGCAACAAGTATCAAATTGCATAATTTAAATAATAAACATCGTGCAAAGAGATACTTGAGTTAATCAAATATGAAACCACTCAGAGGCTAAGTAGTAATGGATTAGGGTCACGTCGGTGCGATCTTCATCACATCACCGTCCACTACAATTTGAGCTCGCTCTATAGCATTTCAATACAAGTTCGAGCTCTATATCATAATGTCAAAAGGTCGTACTTGCAATTACGCCTTTTCTATTCCAAGTGAATTAGTCGTCACTGGAATGTATACTTGCTAACATACCCGAGTTTTGAAACTCGTCATGTTCACCCAAGTTATTCTTGCGCCAACAAACCCCGAGGTCCCAAGGTTACCCTGTTCGAGGCACGTTACCCCGTGTGTCATGCAAGGTAGTGGAGAAATTCCCTAACATCCCGACAAGTCTAGTGACCCCAGATGAAAGCTGAATTTCTATTATCAAATGACCCTAACCACAAGAACCACTTTCATTTTCAATAATGACACAAACATTGGACTCCAAAAGATGTAATAGCATACTAATGCACAAAGGATTTGAGTCAAAATAAACAAACTATCCTAATAGCATGCTATATCACTGACTTCCATACACAACAATCAACATGACAAAGTATAGGAACTAGAATCAATGATATACAAAACAGCAGTATGCTATGAATATCATAAAATGAGCAAGCGAACAAGTCATAGCATATGGATTTCAAAAGCAATTCAGTTTGAATAACTGAGAATAAATAAATAAATGGAATGAAATGTAAATAAATGTCTCAAACCAGTTTACTTACATACACACAAAGAATTCCTAAGCTATCAGAGCTCACTGTCGCGTCGATGTACGCACCCAAACCCCGTAATAGCTCCTCTAGATCCTAACGAGCTTGAAAATGTATCAATTTAAATTCTAAGTTAATGATTTAACATCCCTAAATTGGTCGACATCGGTCAAAATTAAGTTCAAGACTAATTTACCGATTTCACGTTTTTCGAAGTAAAACCCCCGATATAACGCCTCGGCCAGACTCCCGAATTCTTCACTTTTTATAGGAATATTGAAGTTTTATTGATTTGGGTCACAAATATATATTTTTCCTATTTTCTAAATTTTCTGAATTTTTTTCATATTTTTATCTATTTTCGGGAATTTATTATATATTAAAAGCTGTTTAATTAATTAAATAATTAAATATATATAATTAAATATATATATTATATATATTGGGGTGGATCCGGGTCAACCCGACCGGTCGATCGGACCGGGTTGGTCGACCGGGTCCTCCACGGTCTGGTCGGTCAGACCCAGACCACGTGGGTTCGGGTCGACCCGACCCGACTCCCGTGGTCATCTTCACCCGAGCACTCGTGCTCGGTTCGATATTTTTTTTTTTTTTTTTTTTTTTTTTTTTTTTATTCTTGTGAGGCGTTGGGACTTTGTCGTCCATCCCCAAACCATCGAAGTTGATGGCGGGGAGACACCCCGCCATCTTCTTCCTCACGCCTTTCGGCCATGGAGGCCGAGGCCTTTCATGGCCGAACATGGCGGCCAACAACGACAACCCCAACAACAACAATCAACAAGAACAACGGGTCACTCACCTTCCTCGAGCTCTCGGTGTCTCTCTCTTTCTCCTCTCTCTTTCTTTCTTTCTTTCTTTCTTCTTCTTCCCGATTTCGTTGTCTCTCTCTGTGTGTTGTGTTGTTTTTTTGTTTTTATTTGGAGAGAGAGAGAATGAGATAAAGATGAAACATATATATATATATTGTATATAGTAGGTGATGTGGCCTCATTTGGTCCACATAGTTATATGAAATATAGATATATATATATATATATATATATATATATATATATATATATATATAAGTGGCTACTTTCCCACCACAAATTATCTTCATTTAATTAATTAATTTATAATTTTTTTTTAAAAGTTGATTTAACTAATTACACTTACCCCACGATGAAGTCGCCTTTCAGGCCCACGCGTCGACACGCAACACGAGGCGCGTCCCCGCTCGTCTCGGTATCGCATACCGTAAATGACATAATAATCTACACATATACAATACTCTCCTTCAATGCGTACTAGTTATTGACAAGAATCTGGTGTCCGATTCACCTACTCTCGAAGTGATGTAAACCATTAGTTGACATAAAGGCCTTTATGCCCCCTAACTAGTCCCATCAAGTCCATAGTAGGTTCGTCCAAAGCCATTACCGATGTGTGCACCAATCTCATGCATCGATCTCAAGGAATAACTCGAGTAATGGCGACGACCATAAAATACTCAAGTAGTGACGACGATCACATAGATATTCAATAGTAGCGACAACCAAGAAATAGTCAAAAAGTGGGGACAGCCACGAAGGTGAGATATAGACAACATGAGAAAAGGGCAACACATTCACATTCCATAGATATTCACATTCAAGTCAATAATAAGTTGCTACCCATTCCCCAAGTCTTGAATTAAAATCGTGAAACCTAATAATATCTAATAGTATGTCATGTTTGATAATGGAGCAAGCTCCTCACTTACCTTGATTCGACGCGATATCCTTTTTTGATCCTCACGCGCTATGAGTTCTACGTGAACCATCTCGCGAATCTAAACTATAAGTCCACATCACATCATCGACAAGTCACATTTTAAATTTTATTTTTCCATTAAATTCAATTTGCATCCCGCTAGTGTGGGTCCCGCGGGTCTCCCGTTGCCCGGTGTGAGGGTCGAGGGCTAGGACCCAATCGATCTTCTTCGTAGATGCGATAGTGCCTCGTTTGAAGACAATAATTTGTTTTATTTATATTGTACTTCATTTTACTTCATATATATGTATATTATATATATTATTTTAATATATTTTTTATTATTTTATTTTATTTTGATTATTATTTTTAATTTGCACTGGGGCCAACTTGGCCCTTAATTTAATAACTAGGGGCTAATTGACCACCCCCACCCGCCTGGAGGCCCTTCTGGCGGTGGCGGTCCGCCGCCCCTCGCCGATGATGCCTTGGCGGCGCGGCCCCTCAGCGGTGTTCTCCAACACCAACTTAAATTAAAAAAATAAGAAACAAAACAAGGAGATGATTTGTACCTTCCACCACCAACTTTGTATCAACCCCACCACCTAAGCTCTCTTCTATTTTTACTTGATTTGGGTTTTGTAGATTAATTAATAGTGGCTAGAGTTTAGAGTGGTTTCTTTTTTAATTATGGTTTCACACTAATAAAATTTGTGAATTTACTAAAATATCCTCGAAGTGGCATTTTAAACTTTTTGGGTCGTGACAGTGTGGGTTTAAAATTGCAATTAGTGTGCGAGTCGTCCATATCCACTTCGAGATATGTGCACGAACAAGTTTCGGTGCAAACCTTAGGATCGCGGTCCTGCACTACACATGAACAAATAACTCCTTCTCGAAAAGAGTAATTCATACACTTTTTGAGTTGAACAAATAACTTATTCTCAAAAGGAGCAGTTCATACACTTTTTGGGTTAAACAAATAATTTCTTCTCAGAATGAGTAATTCATACAAAATAGACATCTAAACCAATTACTTCTTATGAAAATGCGCCATTCATATATGTGGATTCCCAAAACAAGGAATACATTACTTTTGTAATTTTAAAGAAACCATCATATTTGTTGAATAAAAAAAACCACATTACTTTTTGGAATATCCCTAGCAAGTCAAACGACGTGGCTGGGACACCTTAAAATGGCATGGTCGTGCACCAAACGGGACTGCAAAATTCGACACCATCAAGTATACATCGATTGGGTTGGCACTGTCTAATGCATCGGATGCACGCATCTTTAGGTGTATCGCCCAACATCTCAATGGATGTTTATTTGACAGTGTCAAAAGTAGTTATTTTATCAAAAATTCTTGCTTTAGGGATGTTTAATTAATGGTACCTATATATTAAGTCTCTCTTTTTAAGTGCTCTCATACATTGGAGTAACCCAATATGTTGATTTCTTTCGAGTTATTAAGTTGGAGCGGCTGACTATCTGTCGTGAAAATAGTCAAGCTTAAGTAAGTAATAAGTAGGTACCTAAAAAAACTTGAAGACCACCATTATAAAAAAGAAAGTGAGTCACTAAAGACACCCTAGCTGTATATACGAGCAATGGCAGAAGCAGAAAACCTTGTTAGGGAGGGCGAACTTAAACCTTAACTTTTTTTTTCCAAACAAAAAAATATTGGCATGAAAAACTAAGCATAACAAAAAAAAAAACTTTGACAATGCTGTAAACACTTCAAATATATCATTTTTTTTAACAATGCTACACTTGTTATATAGGAAGCATATGTCGACCATAGGGGATAGAAGGACAAATATGTAGGGGTTTGGTGCCTCTACGTAAGGTTACTATAAGGGTCCCGGGGGTTAGGGGCAACCACCGGCCTGCTTCCCTTAATTCTGCTACTGTATAAGAGTAACCTAAATATTTAATTTATTCGAACCCTTCTTGCAAATGAGTCATATATCTTTTACTAAAACATGTTTATTGATTTGTTTTTATACACATTTAGAGTGCGTTTAGCCGGTTGCAAAAAAAAAATTATTCTTTGAAAAAGGCGCGTTATGGGCACCCCACCTATTATTGAAGGCACACTGTTATTAAGGGCACCAAGTGCTTTACTGAGGGCACCAAAATGTTGAGGTGAAATGCCATATTTGTCTTTACCCAAAATGAGTACCTCACCCCCAATCCTTCAAAACCAACCATCGAAACACCCCACCCCTTTCCTTCTTTTCTGAACTTGGGGACCACCAAATATCTACAACCCTAACTCTATGTTCCCTTTCGATTATGCTTTCTTCCCTACCTCTCACTCTCTCGTAAATTTCGCATCTCCCTTTGGTTTCATTTTTGTTTTTATGAGGATTTGTCAGAAGTTAGGGTTCAATTTTTTAGATTTCGATCTTGCGAGGCGTCCATTCGAATGACATAAGGTATGTTCTCAGTCGATTTGGTAACAAATGTGTTATGTTAGTTGATTATTGTTGTTTGTATTGTGTGTTTTTCATCATTGGGTTTCAAATATGGAAACCCGTGTTTTTCTTCAACATAGGTTTTATAATTGATGGTGTATTCTCGGCCATCAATGGCCGAGATATACAATTTGCTTGAAATAAGTCGAATTAGTATCAGTTACCTGATGCCCAAACTATATCATAAGTCTCGATTTCCTATGAATGAGTTTACTGTTTTAGTATTTATTTTTGCAAATAAGGTATGTCTCGGTTGATATGAACCTAGATTGTACCTTATCTCTCGGTTATTAGTAGACGAGGTAATATGCATAGTCTCGGTACTTCTTTCCAAGATGTAAAAATGAATTTGATTTATCTTTGGCTCGGTTGTACCTATCCGAGATTAGTGTGTATTGTTTTGTTAATACGATATCGAGACTTGTTTGTATGTCTCGTTCACATGGAGCCGAGACATATCTAGTGTTCTCAGACCTGTTCAACCGAGACTTAATTTTTACACATTATTTCATTGATTTTAGTTTGAAATTGATTAACTTTCTTTTCTTTTTAGATATGGCTCGTTCCAAGGCAGTCGTGATCAGGGAGGAGACTGGTAGTGAGCCGTTAGGAGATGTCCATGGTCGTGGTGGTTGGAGACCCCAGACCGCATCTTATTGAAAGGAGAAACAAAGGACTGATACGAAGGGTAATGCATCAGCAATGAGTAGACATGCTCGAAAGGGTGTTCTGCAAGATGAGGGTTCATACGTTGCCGAGCATTGGGAATGGAGTTTAATCATTGCTTGCGGGGGAACTGAGGGTGAAACATCTGAGTCTTTTGAGGACTCGCTTAGGAATGAAGAAAGAGAAGAAGGTTTGTTCAAACATATTTTGACTTTGTTTTAGTTACTTATTGTTTACTTGGTTAGATTTTTGTTGATATCTTTTTCTGAGAATTGTTATTGCTTTGTTAACTTTGTGAAGGTCATGTGGGTGGTACTAGCAGTAGTGGAGGCAACCGAAGGACATGTGAGCCCCCTCGTCATTAAGACAGCTGACCGACCTAGATTACCTTAATCATCTGATATTCTAGTCAGCCTAATCAATTCTTTTAAATTTGACCTCCAAATAATTTTTATTTCAATCCTTAATAATGCTCCAAAACAAAATTTATATTATCAATGAAACTCAATTCATGGTTTTTTTAATTGAAGCAAATAAGGGAATAATACGGATTATTCTCCATATTTTTATAAAAAAATTCGACAGCACCTCCTCTAAATATGGCCTGCCGAAAAACTTTCACCTAATAGACAACAGAATTAGGGAGAGGCCTAGAAGGACTTAATACTCCCAGCAATTCATAATATATATCAAATTCAAATTAATAAACTTACTTAGAGTCTCCAATAACTTAATTTCAACTTTACAATCCCCAAATAGACCTAAATTGAATATAAACCTTCTCAACTTATTTGAAATTTCTAACTTACAAGACTCTCATAACTAATCAAAGTAACTTCATGTCCTACACTCACACCAAGAATCCCAAAACAATATGTATAAACTATTTAGAACAAGAATTAAACTCCAAAAACTTAAAACATATCACTAAAAGTCTCAGAGTCTTGTTTGTTATTCCTTGTCTTCACATAGAACCTGACATAATAAAAAACAACCTGAAGATGTCATGTAAGTAAATTCCTACATTGATCTATATTCCTGCAATTGTTAGTCTGATACATGGAGACATGTAATTGCATTTCCAAATAAACAATAAGATATACGCGTTAACATGACATGTCATTCACTCTGTCGTTGTCTCCTAATTATAATCAGACGTCGACTTCCAAAAATAATATGAAGATAATATTAAGAGATCATGAAATGCAGAGATAACTTATCAGATTTAGATTCCGCTAGTCTTTCTAGACGGTGTAAAGGCAGGACTAAAACCTAGTTTCAATCAAACCAGACTCTGAAACAAGCTTATCCTCCTCACTCACTTTATGTATGCATGACTAAGAATAATAAAATGCAATGCAAAATATGATACAATTATAGGTACATAAATACCCAATTAATATTAAAGATCACTGTAGGGTTTACATACAATCAATCCAGCTTTGAGCTTAATTCTCGGGGGTTCTCAGAGTGTCGGATCACCTTTAAAATAGATCTAATAGCTTCCTTGCATACCCAATTATATTATGGGTCAAGCTTCAAGTGAAACCAAACCACGAAACCCAATAAATGTTTTTTGCCAAAGTATGCTTGAGAACAATTTCAAAAAATAATAATTTATATAACTGTTTCAATTGTCTTTCAACTAGCCAACTTGGGGTAACCGTTTAACCTTGAAAACCTCAATATTTGGATAACCTAAAAGAAACTTGTAGTAATCATGTCATACTTTCTATAGATTCCAAGAACACTCAAATCGGATCATCGATGGAGAAGTTCTGAATTTTCTAAAATGGCATGTCAACTAGGCAAACTTTATTTTATTTTGAACTGAAAAACTTCTCCAAATTAATATTTTCGTAATTAAATATTCAAAACTCAACAACAAACACCACAAAACCACTCGATTCCAAGATCAAAATAGTCTCACAGCTCGTGGAGTCAAATTGGATCAAAATCAATAATCCATTTATCTAAAAACCCAGTTTAAATCAATATCAACTCTAAAAACATCTTCAAAATAGTTATCAACTGAATCACAATAGTTCAGTTCATCAAAACCCTAACCCATGTCGGTGGGATTTATCCAAATTAACAATGATTTCTACCAATTTCTATCAAAATCCTGCAAAAGAAATCGAGAAATCACGAGAATTCAAATTGAATTGTGGAAAAATGTCCGACATTGAGAATTTACCAAATTACAAGCCAAATACTTTGTTTCCAGCATGAAAACTTAGCTCGAACTAACCGTCTCGCGATCCTTTACAATGTTGCAAAAAGAAACTAGACAAAAATCGAAGGTCGGGAGCTCCGCGAGCGAAAGTTTCAATTGAGTGCTTTAGAAACTAAAATGAAAATCGTTTTTTTTTTAGAATGATTTCAATTTATGTTTTTTATCTTTTTTTATTTATATATAAACCCTCAGCTGACACAGTTGCTTGTCAGCAGCTTGAATTTTTTTATTTATTAATTCTCGAAATCCCTATTTTGACGTGTTTTGGCTTTCAGCATTCATTTTCGATTCGATTTTTCACCGAATTGAACCAAATTCTTGACAAAATAGCCCATCTTCATAAAACTTCCATAACACTAGTTTTGGTCACGTCAAAACCGTAAAAATCTTAACTTTGTCCACGACATACTAGATGTTCTTTAAACCAAATCTTTTGCCACACTTGGCCAAACTTGCACCAATTTGGACTCAATCTTAATCTCGACGATCGGTAACCAACATAAAGCTCGAGGTAAGTCTTGTACCACCTTCGTTTCCATTTAACATTACCACAAATCTCTATTTGCACATAAACTGAGGCAAAGTCTTCATGTGAGGATTAACACTTAGTTAATTAGTTTTCGAACTATAATTTATTTTCACTCGTGCTCTTCAGGCACGCACTTGCAACCCCAAGTATAACCAAATGAGACTACACCTCAACACACCCTAACTTCGAGACAAAATAACGTACATTACATCCACTAGGCTTGCAACATGCAAAAATAATATTTAAACATATAATCTCTGGTTCGTAATACTTGGGTCTCACCTCAGATACTTAAATCACAAATTAAATCCAAAAATACTTAATTAGCATCCTAATTAAGTTTACGAAATTCTCGGATGTCACAACCTTTTTAACTAATTAAAAATTTCGTCCTCGAACGAAATTTGAACGTAAAGTTTACTAAACCAAAAGAGATATGAGAAAATGAATTTTCATATTTAACTCTTTTAATTCAAAACTCTAAAAATCATTTTAATGGTGAACCATTAAGTGAACTCAATCACTTTCATTGTAATTAATAACTCAATGGTTGAGATCATAATCATTTCATCTTTTCATTTCCAAATTCTTGGTTTAATGAAAAGTTTTCTCCGTTGTTTTGCCAATCCTGGTAATTTATGAATTTCTGACGAGTTAAACAATCAACTTTGTGGAATATCCAATAACTTTTTGTTTTACTTCTCACTTCATACCTTGAGTCTCATTCAAGCATCAATACACAACAAGATCTAGCATATCTTGCATTTCATAACCCAATTCTCATTCTAAACTGATTACTATTTCCAAACTGTTGATAATTCTTTCCATATCCACTAAACACTGGTACACATCTCAATTTTTTTTCTCATCGTTAATCATCCTTATTAGAATTGTCGATTGACTAATTCTTAGACTATCATCAGTCTAAATATAAGCGAAGCAAATAGTATTTAAGCACCACATTAGATACTAAATAGAGTTGCGTGTCTAACTGATCCATCATCATTCCAGTATTTCTCAATAGAAACCTAGAATTACACAAGTCATCCTATGACTATAGATCTATAATTACATATGTCATCCCATTACAAGAGATCTCAAATTACAATCCGATCAGAAAATGAAACATGACACATCGTGCAACTCTCACTCATTCTTAAATGTTTATTCACAATATCATTTATATTGTGGACTAGAAAGCAACTACCAGTTTCAACTCGCCAGTCAATTCAATTAACTTTTCTTTTTACTAGTTAGAAAATCGATGACTTCTAATTTCGTCAAATCATTTTCTATTTATGAGTTCACCAAGAACCTCATTCCATTCAATTACCGAAATCTCCCATAATCTCATGTCTTAATCACTTACTATTCACCAACTTTTCTCAAGACCCGAATCGAGACAGTTATCCTTAATTTGAGTAGACATACGTTTATAAACAGAGAAATCAATATATTCGATGATTATACTCTCATAATATATCTTTTAAATTTTATCACATACGAATTTATAAATATGTTATCTCTTTTTAATTTCTACTCAATTACAGTAAAAGAATATTCAATTCTTCAAATACATTAAGTCAAATATATTGTCTTCTATTCAATATTTTCAACCTACCAGGAATAATATTGACTAAGTGAGCTATAAATCACACATCTCTTTTTCTTTAATTTGTATTTTCACTATCACTCAGGTATCTTACGTCAACTCTAATTTACAATAACAAGTGCTTTAATTTAAACTTCACCACTGACTGATCACGTGGTGTAGCACTACAATTGAACCATTATACAACATATTCACTAATATTAATTGTAAATACTTTGGTTCCAATTTCAACATTTAGAGTTTGAATCATAGTAAGATCCTTATGAAGATATATCACGTTCCATCAAACTTATAGTTTGACATCCTAATTGGATCGGGACTCATTGACCTGAAATTTCACTTTTTCATAAATATGTGAGAATTTCTTGACCATTTAATTGCCTATACTTAAGCTTCCTATTGACTCCAACAAAACTTCATATACTATTTTATTCCAACTGTCCTAAATTCATTTGATTATTCAAAGACAAGTGAACGCGTGTTACACTAGTCTTCTACGCTGTGAATGAATCGTGATTATAAAATGGAGTTACTCAGACTTTTAGTCATGCACAACTACTCCAGTGTCAGGCCTTGACTAAAGGAGTCTATTCGTGTCACTTCCATCAGTCATAAGTCATCTCTACGTCCCATTTTATTTTATACACAGAGTCTATTCTGTTCAGTTTTTTATCAATCTTAGTTATTCTCACATTGTTCTCAATCTTAGTCCCTTTATAAACAAACCACGACTTTCGCTCAACAACCATGCCACTTACAATTCCTTAATCTTGACTTATGTACCTGAATCATTTGGATTTCCTTTTCCAACCAATTTCCTATTGGTTTCATAGTTGATAATTTCATTAGTTATATAAGTATCAAACTACTTACAACACCTCTGTGAATTAAGACTTCACAAGTCTATTTCACATCCATTTATTCTCAGTTTCGATTCATGAGTCTATTCTCCATTTTAATTATCTGTTTATAATCTTACTCGTCGTATCTTATGAGTTAAGTATGAACGGACAAGGAGAATAAACTTTGTATCGCCTATCCAACTATAATACATACATACACACAAACATAACATAATAACAAAAACATCCTAGCTTATAGTCACTTCCCAACTAATCGCGCTCAATCATTCTTTGGTTCTCAACCAAAGTTTATCCTCAATTGAGCCAACCATAGGCTCTGATACCAAATTTGTCAACCCCTTTGTCATTAAGACGACTGACCGACCTAGATTACTTTAATCCTCTGATAATATAGTCAGCCTAATCAATTCTTTTAACTTTGACCTTCAAATAATTTTTATTTCAATTCTTAATAATGCTCCAAAACTAAATTTATATCATCAATGAAACTCAATTCATGATTTTTTTAATCGGAGCAAATTGGGAAATAATACGGATTATTCTTTGTATTTTTATAAAAATTTTGATAGCACCTCCCCTAAATAGGGTCTGCCAGAAAACTTCCACCTAATAGACAACAGAATTGGGAAAAGGCCTAAAAGGACTCACAACTCCCCGCAGTTCATAATATATATCAAATTCAAATTAATAAACTAAATTAGAGTTTCTGATAACTTAATTTCAATTTTACAATCCCCAAATAGACCTAAGTTGAATATAAACCTTCTCAACTTATTTAAAATTTCTAACTTAGGAGACTCTCATAACTATTCAAAGTAACTTTATGTCCTACACTCACTTCGAGAGTCCCAAAATAATATGTATAAACTATTTACAACAAGAATTAAACTCTAAAAACTTAAAACATATCACCAAAAGTCTCAGAGTCTTGTTCGTTCTTCCTTGTCTTCACATAGAACATGACATCATAAAAAACAACTCGAAGATGTTAGGTAAGTAAATTCCTACATTGATATGTACTCCTATAATTGTTAGTATGATACATGGAGACACGTAATTGAATTTGCAAATAAATAATAAGATATATGTGTCAACATGACATACAATTCACTCTGTCGTTGTCTCCTAACTATAATCATACGTCAACTTCCAAAAATAGTACAAAGACAGTATTAAGAGATCATGAAATGCAGAGATAACTTGTCAGTGTTAGACTCTACTAGTCTCACTAGACGGAGTAGAGGCACGACTGAAACCTAGTTTAAATCAAACCAGACTCTGAAACAAGTTTATCCCCCGCATTCACTCTATGTATGTATGACCAAAAATGATAAAATGCAATGCAGACTATGATATAATTATAGGTACATAAATATTCAATCAATATTGAAGATCACTGTAAGGTTTACTTACAACCAAACCAACTTCAAGCTTAACTTTTGGGGCTCTCGAAGCGTCGAATCACCTTGAAAATAGATCCAATAGCTTCCTTGTATGTCCAATTATGTTATGGGTCAAGCTTCAAGTAAAACCAAATCACGAAACCCAATGAAATATGTGGCCAAAGTATGCTTGAGAACAATTTCCAAAAACATTAATTTATATAACTGTTTCAACTGCCTTTCAACTAGCCAATTTGAGGTAACTTTTTAACCTTGAAAACCTCAATATTTATCATGATGACCTAAAAGGAACTTGTAGTAATCATGTCATATTTTTCATAGACTCCAAGAACACTCAAATCGGATCACCGATGGAGAAGTTTTGAATTTTCCAATATGGCATGCTAACTAGGCAAACTTTATTTTATTTTGAACTGAAAAACTTATACAAATCAATATTTTAGCAATTAAATATTCAAAACTTGACAACAAACACCACGAAACTACTCGATTCCAACATCAAAATATTTTCACAGTCCGTGGAGCCAAATTGGATCAAAACCAATAATCCATTCATCCAAAAACCCAGTTTATATCAATATCAACTCTAAAAACATCTTCAAAATAGTTATCAACTGAATCACAATAGTTCAATTCATCAAAACCCTAACCCACATCAGTGGGATTTATCCTAAATTGACCCAAATCAATCCAATACATTAATTAACAATGATTTCTACCAATTTCTATCAAAATTCCGCAAAAGAAATCGAGAAATTGTGAGAATTCAAACTGAATTGTGGAAAAATGCTCGACATTGAGAATTTACCAAATTGCGAGCCAAATACTTCATTTCTATCGTGAAGACTTAGGTCAAATAGACCGTCTCGTGATGCTCTACAATGCTGCGGAAAGAAACCTGGCAAAAATCAGACGTCGGGAGCTCCGCAAGAGAAAATGTCATTTGAGGGCTTTAGAAACTAAAATGAAAGTCGTTCTATGTTGAGAACGATTTCAATTTATGTTTTTTTATGTATTTTTTAATTTGTATATAAACTTTTAGCTGCTTGTCAGCAGCTTAATTTCTTTTTATTTATTAATTCTCGAAATCTCTATTTTGACGTGTTTTGGCTTTCAGTGTTCGTTTTCGATCCAAATTTTCACCAAATTGAACCAAATTCTTAACAAAATATTCCATCTTCATAAAATGTCCATAACACTAGTTTTGGTCATGCCAAAACCTCAAAAATCTAAACTTTGTCTGTGACATGCTAAAAAGTTTTTTTTGAACCAATTCTCTTGCCACACTTGGCCAAACTTGTACAAATTTGGACTCAATCTCAATCTCGACCACCTCCAACCAACATAAAGCTCAAGGTAAGCCTTGTACTAACTTCGTTCTCATTTAACATTATCACCAATCTCGACTTGCACAAAACCCGAGGCAAATTCTTCATGTGAGGATTAACACTTAGTTAATTAGTTTTCGAACAACTATAACTTATTTTCACTCATGCTCTTCACACATACTTGCAACCCGAGTATAACTAAACGAGGATACACCTCAATACACCCTAACTTCACGACAAAATAAAGTACATTACATCCACTAGGTATGCAACATGCAAAAATAATATTTAAACATATGATCTCCGGTTCGTAATACTTAGGTTCCACCTCAGATACTTAAATCGCAAATTAAATTCGAAAATACTTAATTAACATTCTAATCAAGTTTACGAAATTCTCAGATGTCACAGGACACGAGCCACCCGAGGCGCCTGAGGGACCTGAGGTGGCTGAGGCACCCGAGCCACCAAAATGAAAAAGAGCAACTATAAGACCCGTCTGCTCCTTTACCTGGTGAGCTGATAAACTAAAGTTTACTGCTGAGCTTCAAACATCACATCGCGTATGCAATTTGGGAGGATGACATACGTTATTTTCTTATTTTTGTTTCACTTTATTACTTTATAAGAATATATTATATTATGGTTGAAATGATGATATTTTCATTTGTTATCGCAGCCTTGCCCTTTGTTGAAGTGCACCAACCATGGGGCTCAAATCGAAGAGTGGGATTTGCAATCATGTCACCCCAACACCGAGGGTTTTCAGAGGATTATCCAGCGGTCTGGGTTGACTCTACTCATTAACTGTTCGTACCAGAAGGGCAACAAGGAGTTGATTTCTACATTTGTCAAGTGGTGGCAGCCGAAGACAAATACATTTCACATGCCTTTGGGTGACATTTCTATCACTTATGAGGATGTCAACATTCTATTGAAGATTTCTGTGATATGCAAGGTTGTCGCGATGGAAAGTTTTTCAAGATATACCGAGGACTCTCGCAAGGAAGCCTTGAACTAGTTTCAAAGTTGCTCGATGTTACAATTGAAGAGGCGGAGGGCGAGGTCAACATCACTTGGGGCCTCACTGTCCAAAAGGCTTGGTTGAAGACTTGGTGGTCCTCGAGCGGGAAGTCGAAGCCGCTTCATTACCCTACTGTGCAATGCACCGCATGAGCATTCCTGTAATACCTCTTGTCATGCACTCTCTTCACCAACAAGAGTGGATCACGGGCCTCAATTGCATTGCTTAAGCTTTAGGAAAATTTAGACGATGTCAGCAACCATGCATGGGGCGCTGCTGCGTTGGTGTACTTGCATTGTTAGCTTGGGTCAGCCACTAGAGATGAAGTGTTGCAAATTGCCGAATACGTCACTTTGCTTGAGGTAATTATTGTTAATTTAACTGCCTTGTACTTTTGTTTTATTACTTATTGTTTTATCAATAGTAATGTTTTTTTCAGGGGTAGGTGTACAAGCACTTCAAACTCGAGTTTGCCGTATCAAACGCCAAGTACATGGACCAATTGCAACCTCGTATTTCATGATGGATCCTGAAACATGAGACGGTCTATGTTGGGGGTCAAATCAAAGGATATCGGATAGACTGACACCAAATGAGGTGCGTGTGCTTCTTTAATCTCTTTTAAATACTCCCGTGGTACCTTATGTGTTACTAATACATGTTTACTTCACTAGTGTAGGTGACTTAGGACCCGTACGTGATATCAGGTCAGATAATATGGTTTACCCGGTGGCGTTCTACGATGGGACCTTGAAGTATATGGACATCGTGGAGCCATACCATCTGAAAAGATTCCTGAGATAGCTTGGTCGTGTACAAGGTGTACCTGCCCCTCCGTATTGCCCTCTAAAGGCATCCCAAGGCCCATCTGCATTCAAGTACTCTGTCAAGTACGCGTTCCAATCGGAGCACTGGGAGAGGTGGCGTAACCATCTATTGGCCTCTGAGTCTGAGGTGAGAAGGCTCAATTCAAGTTCATGGCAACATCATAGTATCTTCCTTGGTTTCTACGTGTTTCACACCCAGTGATCGAGAACGCATCTAATAAGGTCGATGCTTCTGTCACCTGTTCCATCACTGATAATGAGGTGTTTGAGGTATGTTGTTGGTACTATTGTTTACATAAAGTCCATTTTTTTCTTATTAGTTCCTTTGTGTCTAAAGATGTTATTGTTAATCATTCATTGGGTCATTGTTCGAAACTAATTAATTTTATCTCGTTGTTTTTGAACAGCGGAACCAGCGTGCGTTGGACATCGCGTTGAAGTGGATGGATTTGTCGGACGAGGAGTGTTCTGTGGAGTTCGTGAAGAAAATGACGAGTAACGTGGTGAACTTCTTATCGAGGAGGATTTTCGCCATGACTACCACCGCTACCACAATGCCAGCCCCTGCCGAACCTTCAAAGGAATCCCAACACGATATCATTGCAATCTAATTGAGGTCAAGTGATGTTCTTCCCCCCGATGCTCCTCCTCCCAAGCACATGCATGACAGTGAATACTAGCGAAAGTTAATTAAGAAGAAAAACCCTTCTGAGCCCTCCTAAAAGCAATGGACTTTGATACTTTAATTATTTGATGGTTTATTGTTTCGAAACTTTGTTTTGTGCTTTTAAGACTTGTTTGCATGGCTTGTAAACTTATTTGATGGTTTATGGATTGGTTTGTAAAATTTGTTTGCTGTTTTACATGGCTTGTTAACTTTGTTAACTTATTTGATTGTTTGTGGATTGGTTTGTAAACTTAGTTTAGTGCTTTGCATGGTTTGTAAACTTGGTTTCGTTTGTACTTGGTTGGAAAGTGCTTTGTGGATTTGTTTGTTGGCTTTGAAAATGGATTTGTAGGCGTTGTGTATAGACATAATATTTGTTTACTTATTGATGGTTTGTTGTGAATCTTAGTGTGAATTTTCAGCCAAGTTGGTGTTCCAAAAGAATTTGTACCTTTATTAGTGATGTATCGGTACCACAGGTCAGAAGGTTCAAGTCTGTTCTTGGCCCTGTCGTTTCGCGCTAAGCATGGGTATTGTAATGACTTGTTACCTTTAATTGGTGATTAATATTAATTCAAATCCTAATTAACAGATTTAAGCTCATGGCAGTCCAACATACCTCGATTAGCGTGTACGTGTGTTTGCATGATGATCTGTATTTGTTTGGATTGTTTATGAATTTCATAGGTTGCAATATAATAGGGAATTTATATAAAAGCCTATAAATGGTAAATAAATAAATAAACAATAAATAGTTGGTACACCAAGTGTGACGACGAGGTCGTGGAACGAATGTGCACACTCGAGAATACTCATGGGCATGTTCGATGAATTTATTGGTGAGAAAACACATGATATATATATTTGATATATAAATATATATATATTGGAAATTATAAGATTATTTTGAATTATATGGATTGTCGGATCACCTCGAGATAAGCGTGAATGTTGATGATGTCAACATATGTGGCACTTTAAGGGTTTCATGTTAGCACATCAATCATTCGATCAATCTCGAGATAGCATGATGCATATCTCGAGAAAAATCTATATATTTAAACTAAAACCTCATACTTATCTCCATAAATTCGATCGAGTGAGAGAAGGAGAGTTAAGGGTTTAATTTCTAATCAAAGGAGATCATTCAGGGAGTTGCTTTGGTGTGAATTGAGGAGCTTAATCAACTAAAAATCTAGAGATCGTCACTTAGGTAAGTTTAGTTTTTATGTTTGTTGAAGTTCAATTCGATGGTAGTGATGATATCTATGTGAATTGTGTTGTTTGATAGTTGGAAAGGGTTTGCTACCTTACTAGACGTCCTCCCTGATGTATTTTGAGAGTGTTATTATTGTTTTGTGGATTTATGGATAGAACAGTGGCTGCTACCCTGTGTACTGTCGAGACAGTACAGGGTGGAGCGCGCTCCCTTCATCAGTAAGGATGAACTTAGCTGCTAGAGCACATTCCACCCACTAAGGGAGCGGTCTCCCACCTCAGAAAACAACAATGCTGCTGCATTTTGATTAGGATTTCTTGAAAACTTAAGAACTGAACTAGGGGTTCTAATTATAGGGTATTACACCTAAATTGATCACAAATGGTTTGTGATAGTTGTTGGATCCTTGGGAGAGCTTGAGTGCCGAAAAAGTTAGGAATTTGGATACGAAACCTAAACCGAGGTAAGTATGGATTCGCTTATTTATCAATGTTGCCTGGCTATCTTAGTATACATAGTTCATGTAGTTTATGGATTGAATGGGGGACTATGTACACTGTGATGGTTTTCAATAAATGGAAAACGGTGTAATATGACCCACGAGAGTAACTCCTGGTTTTGAGAACCATAGTCCATGTACCTTCTCGGCCTATATATAACTCCTGCTCAATTTAGGTTGCGTGGATTATATACTCACTAGAGGGTTTCAGATAGAACCATTGAACATTAATGGATTGGCTAGACAATACATTGGCAAATGTGTTGGTTTAGCAATCGCCTTAATAGTGTTGGTTGGTTGTCGACCCTAGTTTTATAAATAAAATGGGAATCATAATGTAATAGTCATTTATGTTTGAGAAGCATATGTTATTTATTGATTTATATACTTTTCATATTCTTGTTAGTAAATATTGGTACATATTGTTATTGCATAATGTTCTTGATTATTTTATGGAATGTTGATAGCTTTGTGAATCCTTACTTACTAAGCAAGTTGGAGTGCTCTCCCAAATTTAATATTTCAGGTTCGCAACTTAGCACTTCACCGAAATGGAAATAGAAGATTTAGGTGTCTTGTTGTCTTCTCTACGATGTAATGAATTTTCTTGTACATATATATATTGTTTGATATATTTTGTTGTATATAAGCAGGGTTGGGAGGTTTATAAACGAGGTTTTGGGATTTGATCAACTCTGTATTTCTGTATATTGTTAATTATCGAAAAAGTATTAAATTTTATGTTGCTTATACTTTGTATTATTTATTCGATATCGATATATAGGTTGAGTTTATCAGGTACAGACGAAGAGGCAGCAGGCTCTAGTTAAGTTTGCCTGGGTTACCGAGGCTTAATTAGGGTTTCAGGACGAGTATCGCCCTAATCAGGATAGGGGATGCTACAAGTATCACAAACATATACTACCAAGAATACTACATAGCTTATGAAATAGCACAGTCTTAGGTATGGGCGACCAATATCCATCAAATAGGTTTGGCCATCACCTACCGTGACTACCCATTGTAAACTCAATATACTATGACCGCGACCCTTATTGCAAAGGATAAATGTTACTGTCTCGGTCGTACAAGGCCCAGACTTAACATATTGTTTCTTTTGCTAGACACCGAGAATCTAGTGATGTTTCGATCACGTGTAACCGACACAAATAGTACATATGTATATTACATATGCTCTCGGTAACACGATACTGAGAAATGTTCCGAGTCTCGGCTACTTGTCTCTGATACCAGACCATAAATCATGTGTAAGAGTCACCGAGTCAGAACATGAGACCTTGAGATTACATAATAAAAGACAAGTCTTGATGGTTTCCCACCGAGAATTTTCATTATTTGTCTGTTACAGACTCTTGAGATACTGGCGTGTGTCTCGGACCTGCGAGGCCGAGACATTTCTTTTATAGTAATATGTAAATATAAACTACATATAGTTCACCATAACAAACCATAACTCATCCACAATAGACAACCATGAAGCATATGCCGAAAGAAATGTATATAGTACCAGATAAATAAGAGCAACCGTAGCTTACAAATGTTTGAGATATCCATGAGAAAATGACAAATGCGTGTTACAAGGTATAATAGAAAGTAAACTAAAATAAATGTAAATCCATAAAATCATTCATGTAGGTAAATCCGAATTTAGCTAGTGCAAGGCTAAGCCTATTATGGAAGGCGTCCCTTGTTGAGAACTTATGGTCACGTGTCGTGCGTGCCAAATATAACCCGCAATCGAGTTACCAACCACAAGGGTGTAGTAATGGTAAATACGAGGTCGAATCCACAGGACTTGAGTTTTACTCCAAGTTAACTAAAAAATGGGTGGTTTTCAGAAAGTTCAATGAAATAATTAACTTAACTAGCACAAATAAAAATTTACAAAAATAATATCAATGAGAATAAATCACCTAAGTCTACGGTTCCACAAGTAAGAATCAAGATTCAATGGCATTTAATGGTCCTCAATAATTCCAATAAATTATTAATTCAATTTCTCCTAGATTAGCTATGGAAAATCGACGTCCGCCAGAAATTCCTAGTTCCCCTAATCTCGATAGCTAGGACGTCCGCCACTAACTATTTCCCTAATCAATGTATAACCCTAGACATCCGCCAATTGGGTATAACACACTAACCGCAGTAATTTGGGTTTGTGGGAACATTAATCCTAAATAATCGGATCGCATCCGCCTCCGATTTAACCTAGATTCAATTGTTGCACACTCAAGAACCGAAATGGTTTGATGGCAAACAGGTGAGTGTTTGTTACTTTATTGGACCAAAAGCACAATTACACGGATACTAATAGTCCACATAACTATAGGTTGTCCACCTAAAAGCATGCACTAGCCACATACACACCGTAGATTTAAACCATATTCATTAAAATCAACAACAATGAAATAGGAGAAATTAAATCAAATTAAATAAAAATCATAGATCTCACATAGTATTTGCCATGAATCATGAATCCCACTTGTTTCCCCTTCGACCTAGGTGAAGATTAGTCTAGCCGGACATCATCTCTACAATTTCCAAGTATGAAAAGTTGTGTGCGGCGGCTCCAATGTGTTCTCCTTGTATGAATACCCTAGTTCCTAAATGAAAAACCACTAAAAATTGCTTTTTGGAGGTGAGAGAAACTAATTTTGGGGGTTGGTCTCGTAACACGTGCGCCGAGGAGCATCTAGGGACTATTTTTGGGGTGAAAATCACTTATGTCCATGTGTCCGCAGCGCATTGGTTGAGAGTGCTGCCGTGCAGCTGACGTGTCACCTTCCTATTGGCTGGACCGGCTGTGATGACGCTGTAGGTTGGGTGAGAGCGTGACACGTAGCGCACAAAGAGGCGGAGTGAAACTTGCGCAGAATCGACGAAATTCTGGGAGCTTGTGCTGACGCGCATATCGAGGACGAACTGATGGAGATTGAAGCGAGGAAACCTGGTTTTGTTGTGATGTGATGATTGAGAGCCATGTGGCGACGTCTGATTGGTGGAGTAAATGGAGACGCTGACGTGGCGACTAGCTATTGGTGGAAAGCGTTGTTGTTTCGCACGGTTTTGTGCGAATATGTGGTCGTCTGTCGACGCGACATGTGTCACAGGGTGGCCAATTGCACGCTGCCACGTAGCATGTATTACTTGGTCTACTGTCTTTTATTCTACCCCGCATAACACGTAACTCGAGGCAAAGTGTCCGACGTCTGATCACTACGAGTAAATACTCCATTTTGAGTATTTTTCCGCCACGAATTCAACCGCACACTCCGTTTCACCTGAAAACGACAAAAAAAATATAATTAAATATATATTTTAGAGACTTTGCATAACTAAATATACTAAAATAAACTACTAAAAGCATATAAAAACCAACTTATCAACTTACAACCAACACGAGTTCTCGACTTATGAAATCATCACGCCAACCTTTAGCGCACTCCTCGGCATACTTTTCCCACGATGGATATAATGATGGAAGCGGTGCATTCACTTTTAGCTTCACCTGTTTAGTACAAAGTAGAATAAGAAGTCATTAGCATGTAATTCAAAATTGATAAAACAAATTTCAAATATAATGTTCAAACTTACTCTAACACAATGGATGTTCCTATCATTTATCATGCCAATGATAAGCCGACTATCGAAAGATGGTTATGGGACATTACGTAGAGGAAGAAATGTCAAATAACTATCATGTGAGAGGTCAACTAGAATGACATTAAAGGCCATTGCTATTAAGAGCCCCATGTCCGGAAGTGTCAACCATTCGTAAAAAGAGGCACCAACCCAATCATCCAGACAATGCACAACAGTCTTTACTTTCTCTTAACCCATTCCAAGCACTTCTCGCCAAAGAGTTTCATACCCCGTGATCTCATCAAACATTCTTCTATGTACTAACCTCCAAACATCTACATCGGAGAGTCCGAGCCCAAAGGCAATGCACCAATATCCACAATTACCATCGCACATCACGTCATTAGTGCTCTCAACATATGGCAGCCAATTTGGTTGTATGCAATGAGCATAACCATCCTTAGATACACCTTGGGTCACCAATGAATCCAATGTATTTTAGGCCCCACTGTATTTTGCTTCGTCCTCGAACTAGATGCCTTTTTTTAATAGTGCATATTCAAACCCGCTTGGCGATCTTGTTGTCGAAGTATCATCTTCATCAAACTTATAACTGTAGAACCCGGTGTCATTCTCTTTGTCTTTATTTTTGTAAGTGGGACAACCCCCGGTGTCGATGAAGGCCGGTTAATCTCTCTGACCTGCTGAATAATCCTGATGCGATCATCCTCGTCAGTGCAAGTATGAAACGTTTCCAACACTCTTTGAATCTCATCGTTGAGATTGTATCCGCCCTAATCCACAGCATTCTCTGGTACAATACTCAACTTTCGCGAGTATACATGAATGTCCTCGAGTGGAATGGGTGAACCAGCCATATTATGGAAGATTATCTCATGTGCACAAGGAAAAACATATGTGGTACATATGTCACATCCATAAAGAGTAGAGTCATGTGCAACCGACGATATAAACCATTAACATATTCATATCGCACCATATTCTAGCTGACCTCAAATGATGCCTTAAAGTTGTTATGTTGGATCCTAAGAAGACCATCTACCACACCCCCACAAAATTCCAAAATTTGACTAACTTTTGCCAAGATGTAGCTTCAAAGTGGAATGCGTAGACTCAACCCTCTGCATCGTGGTTTCTCCAAAGTGCATAATTTGGTCGGTCCATGCTGGTACAAATTTTTCCTTGTAGTACTTCAACCATGTGTTATCTAAGTAATCAATAAGACCCTTCAATGTTCCGAACTCAGCTCGTAAGTCATCCATCCTAAGTTCAAATGATGCCTCTGACTTAGCATACAACAAGGCCGTTTACATATCCACGAAACGTGTAAAGCCTTCGTTATCCCCAAACATCTTCTTAGTCTTGGTCAACACTACTTTGTTGATGTGCCACGAGCAAAGAAGATGAGATGATGTTGGAAATACTTTTTCGATTGCACTAATCAGGTCTAACTCTCGATCTGTAACAATCACATTAGGTTTAGGCCTCCCGTCCAATATAGACCTCAAGTTCTCAAGTGCCAAAACGTAATCGACGTTAGTCTCCGATGATATGAAGCAAACCCAACTGAAAATGCCAAATGCACCAAAGTGGTCCCAACTATCTCCAACAACGACATCCGATATATATTAGTCTTGTATGTGCAATCCATTAGAAGAACTGACAGAAAATACCGTAACAAATTAATCGAATGAGGATGTGCCCAAAATAAGTCAGTCACGACATTCGTTTCAGGATGCTTCCTGTGGCACAACATCCACTTATTCTTTTCCAATAAGTGCAATCGTTGTTGCATTTGAGGCCTCCCATCCACCTCATCAATTTGGTGTTTTTGTCGTGCATTGTATATTGTACGCATAGTCGAAACATTATTTTCATCCTTTTGCTTCAACGTGTTGAGGATATCTCGTTGCTTCACATTCCCCTTAGTCATCTGCCCCATAACCACCTACTCACCCGAATCCAATCTTCCTGCAAATGAGTAGTCGTCCAAGTTGTTGGCGGTGCCTCCCACATACCACATTGACATACCGCAAAAAATTCTCATTTTCTTTGATTTTAATAAGGAAATGGCACCCACATTTCTTGGTACCAGTTCGAGTCCTAGTATTTTCCTCCTCCTCTTCGATTCTTGGTTTCAAATCAAGTTTTGCAGCTTTGAATTTCTCTAGTCTTTGTGGCATTCCCCTAAATGTCCCGGACCTCTCACGTGCAAGTTTGACCCTTCCCATGTGCTTAATCCCTCCGGCATCAGAGTGATTCGTAACTAACATAAAATTATTCACACGACCAATCATTTGAAGCCATAAAATAACTGCTTCTCTAGATGGGAATGTGAAGGCCCAAGGCCATACCCGCCCAAGGCCGTACCTGCCCAAGGCCATACCCCTGCCGGTCTATGCCACCGGGCAAGGCTCCTCCGAGACGAGCTGGGCTCCACCGAGACCCCCAAATAAATGGGGGAATGTAGATGGTGTGGGAGGTCGCATAGGTGCACCCACACTGCCCTGGGGGTCTCGGAAGAGCCCAGCTCGTCTCGGAGGAGCCCAGCCCGCTGGCTTAGATCGGCAGGGGTATGGCCTTGGGCGGGTATGACCTTGGGCCTTCACAGGGAATGACCTACATGGAGTGAAAACATCCTCGTAGTATGAAAATAACGTGGAACCCGGCATTACCTGCAACATAAACATTGAACCATAAGGACTCACCACCAAGACACTGCAGATTCACCAAAAAATACATAAACACACAGTCTCGGTAGTATAGGTCCGAGATGTAAGAAGCAGTGTCAGTCCAGCACAATCGACACTACTTGAAGAGTCTTGGTACCATGTGACCGAGACTCTTGGATATGTTTCGGCTGCCATATACCGAGACTCTTGAATTAGTTTTGGCCACCATATATCGAGACTTATTTCCAAGCACAGTCCTGCGTGGCCGAAACAATCATGACCGTGCGAACACTTGTAATAAATGAAAAAAAAAACACAATAAACAACAACAAATACCTCTTCTTTTACCTCCTCTTGCACCATTGTGGTATATTCATCCATTTCACGCTGAAAACAACTTCAGAATGACCGAATCTACCAAACCCTACAATGAAAAATCAAATCATCAATGTCACTATTTGCCACACCAAAACAGTTGATTCGAAGCGTAATATGGTTGTAATCGAGTGTTACCATGCCACCAGATGATGTGAAAGCGAAAGAATTGATACACGACTGCCAACAAGCCACGTGACTTTTGTTGGAGATGAGAGAGGATGGAGGTGGGGTGCCCCAAAATCGGTTCCAATGTGTATTGTGGGAGTGTGGAATGTTTATATATGAAGGGAAAAATTTGTCATTTCCATCAAGATCCAATTTAGAGGAGACAAAAACCATGAAATTTGGGTGCCTTCAGTAATAGGTGGGGTGCCCATAGCACCCCTAAAAATAGACACATGTTGTAAGCGTGGGTGGTCTCGCGTCTTCGGACGTTGATACACCCTCGGGCCCACCCATGTGTGTTAGTGCACGGGCCGCCCGGACTGTCCTTGACCCAGTCAACGCCCCGTCTGTATCACCTCTGTTCACCACTTCAATATTCTCAAAACTCAAAACATTTCATCCCATAACAATCCAAAAGAATCGATTCGACCTTAATCGGTTCTCCATTACCAACGTCTTCACATCGTCTAACATTGTCAATCCACATCACAAACGAAGCACAGATATGCAAAAAACTTACACTCTTTAGTCATCTCTCAGAATTCATACAAAGTCATACATACCAAAAGGCCCTTCGTGTGTGTGTGTGTGTGTGTTTTTTTTTTTTTTTTTTTTTAATCAAAGCTTTTGAAAAGGGTTTTGTAGCTTTTATTGCTTTTGTGTGTTGGAGCTCTTTGAATCATTAAATTTTGGGTGCTTTTCTTTTCCCCAATTCGAAGAAGGGCGGATTGGAAAGTTGGTTTTTTTTTTTTTTATATATAATTTCAAGATTGTTTTGACAATCCCATCATTCATCAATCATGGGTTCTCTGGTTTTGAGGGATTTGCTCTCTTTAAGGAAAGCTATGGCCACCTTCTTCCGAGCCCAGGTGAGAAAATCTTCATGTGTTCTTCGATTTGTTCTTGTTGCTCTTTTTTTTTTTTTTTTTTTTTTTTTTTTTTTTTTTTTTTTTTTTTTTTTTTCCTCCATTGAATTACTATGTTTTCAGTTTTTTTGGATGTTGGAGTTGATTTTCATCATCCCAATTGGAATATGTACTTAACTTTTTATTCATGCGGTATTGGTTTTTTGTCTTTTAATTTCGTATTTCATCAATAATGGTGAGGAATTGACGTATCAATAATGGGTGAATGCAGGTAAGATCATATTGGTTGTCTTTAGAATGTAAATGTTTTATACAACCACGAGCAGCATATCAGTTTTGAGCTGAAGAGATGTCAGAGCAATGCAGAGGATGTTGGATTCTAGACATCTTCTATTGCAATTCTTGCATTTGTGTAATTGAGAGATGATTTTCCTCGGATTGCGAAGATTTTGCGGTGAATTGGTCTCTTTTGGATCAAAGATATGATTGTGGCTTAGTGATTGTAGTATGTAGGGGAAGGGAGGTTTTTGTGCAATTAGGTATAATGGATACGCCAACTACGCCAACGAAAGTTCCCCGTAAGAAGATGACGAAACAATTGACAGGAAAACGAGAGGATACGCCACTGCATTCGGCTTCCAGAGCAGGAAATTTGGCTGAGATTAATGAAATTCTTGCAAATACTGGAGAGAGTGAGTTGAAGGAATTGTTGGAAAAGCAGAATCAGTCAGGTGAAACAGCATTATATGTTGCAGCGGAATACGGTTATGTTGAATTAGTTAACGAGATGATCAAGTTCTATGATCTGGGGTCTGCTGGAATCAAAGCTAGAAATGGGTATGATGCCTTTCACATTGCTGCAAAACAAGGCGACTTGGGTATCTCTTATTTAAGACCTTTTGTGATTCGTTTATCTTCTTTTGCATTTCCTTGTTTGTGATTTCAATATGTTTGACCACCCAAAAAACATATTTGCAGAGCTAGTGAAGGTGCTTTTGAAGGCTGTGCCTGGACTTTCTATGACTGTTGATTTATCAAACACTACAGCATTGCACACTGCGGCAACGCAAGGCCATATTGAGATTGTGAATCTTTTATTAGAGATGGATGGTAGTCTAGCAAAAATTGCTAGAAGCAATGGAAAAACTGCATTGCATTCTGCAGCTAGGAATGGACATTTGGAAGTTGTGAAAACACTTTTACATAGTGAACCTTCAATTGCAACAAGGAACGATAAGAAGGGGCAGACGGCACTTCACATGGCGGTGAAGGGCCAGAATATTGAACTAGTGGAGGAGCTGATCAAGTCAGATCCTTCTCTGATTAACATGGTTGATACAAAGGGAAACACAACATTGCATATTGCTGCTCGCAAGGGTCGACCTCGGGTCAATTTCTCTTATTTCAGTTCTTTCCATACTACTATTGGATTAGCTTGATATTCATTGATGAGCATTAACAAATAACTGCCGCTTTTCAAGAACAGTTAAAAATATAACATGTTAGTTGACCCTCCAATGGTGGGAATTCTTGGGCTAAAGACCGAATAGATGCATTGTGACTTTAGAAATATTAGACATATGCATCAAGATGATGGAGTGGTAAAACTAGAGGAAGTAGAAGATCCTAAGGTGAACCACTTTAGATATTTAGAATGAATCATACAAAATGATGATAATATTGATAATGATAGCACAAAAATTGCCACCTTTATAATTCTGGGTACATTTGTTTCGATTAGTGCAATTATCTAATTAATATTGTGATTGGCTGTGTTATATTTCCTAGATTATTTGTTTAATCTTTTGACAGATTTCTTGAAAATGCATTTCTATAAGCACCTTCCACTTTAAAATTTCCTTAAGCTCTATCTATGTCTTTAGGTCTTAACTCTGAAGTGAAATTGACGGCATTGTATTTGTATCTACTCACACTATGACTACTGCTATCCCTTCAAAAAGCATCTGGAAGTCTTTCCTTCGGACAAACTATGGGCTATGTGAGCCATCCATACCCAAATCAATTTTGACTTGTTCAACAGTGGGGCAATCAATTTTGACTTGTTCAACAGTGGGGCAATATCTTAAATCCTTACGAGTTTGCCGGTCTTAATGATTTATTTTGTGGGAACTGAAGTTGCATGAATCTTGTTATAAGATCTGTCATTTTGGTTTTCCTATAGCCTCAGGTCGTCTTGTCCTAATTGCTAGTTTCTATTAGTTAGTTATGATCTCGAATTAAGATAGGTCAGCAACTTAATGTTGTGATATTAGGTAATATCTTTTGTTTAGAGGACTTGTTCATACTTTAAGAGGGGTTGCAGGCAAGAATGTGTTAAGGCCCATGTTCATGCTAACACAGCAAATTGGGAAGTGGGACCACATCCAGCGGCACCTCAGGCTTGACCTCACTGGGTTAGTTTGGGTGGGAACATAAAGAGCATAAATAGATATTGAGAGGTACAGAAAATCATCCTGTTGTATCGAGTGAAGTTATAAGGTCAACGTATTGTGGCTTTGGGAAGAGATTTGAGGTTTCTATTAATTTTTGGGAAGAGAGTTGAGGTCTCTATTAATTTGTTGTGTTAGGATGAACATCAACAACAACAACAACAACAACAACAACAACAACATAGCCTCACTCCCAAATTAACTGGGGTCGGCTACATGGATCAAAATTTTCCATTGTGCTCGATTAAGTGCAATTGATGGTGAGCTTTGGTCTGCCCCTGCCTCGTCGAATTTCTACAGTTTCTATTAAGTGAAGTTTTCTAGTTGGGGCATTTGTAGGCCGTCTTTGCAGGTGACCAAACCATCGCAACCGCCCTTCCCTAATCTTTGTATCAATTGGTGCTACTCCTACTTGTCATTGAATTTCTATATTTCTTATTCTATCTTTACGAGTTTTACCACACATCCACCTAAGCATCCTCATTTCTGCTACGTTCACTTTATGTAATTGTTGTTGCTTTACCGCCCAACATTCACTTCCATAGAGCATAGCTGGCCTAATTGCGGTCCTATAAAATTTTCCTTTTAACTTAGTAGGAACATTTCGATCACAAATCACTCCTGTTGCACTCCGCCATTTCTTCCATCCACTTGAATTCTATGTGTGACATCATTCTCAATGTTACCATCATTTTGTATGATTGATCCTAGGTATCTAAAGTGGTTTACCTTAGGAACTTCTACTTCCCCTAATTTTACCACACCGTCATCTCGATGTCTAGTGTTTCCAAACTCACAGTGCATGTATTCGGTTTTCGTCCTACTCAACTTAAAGACTTTAGATTCTAATGTATTCCTCCGAGTTCTAATTTCCTATTCACTCCATCTTTAGTTTCTTCCACTAAGACAATATCATCTGCAAATAGCATACACCATGGTATATCCTCTTGAATATGTTTAATTAGTTCATCCATAACTAAAGTAAATAGATATGGGCTTAAAGCCGATCCTTGATGTAGTCCTATCGTAACGGAAAATTCTTTTGTAGCTCCTCCAAATGTCTTTATACTCGTTACTACTCCATCATACATATCCTTAATAGTGTTTATGTATCTAGCATGCACTCTTTTTCTTTCTAGAACCCACCAAAAAACATCTCTAGGGACCCTATCATATGCTTTTTCTAAATCTACGAATACCATATGAAAATTTTTTTTCTTTTCTCTATATTTTTCTAACAATCGTCTTAAAAGGAAAATCGCTTCCATAGTTGACCTCCCAGGCATGAATCCAAATTGGTTCTCTGATATCGTTGTTTCTCTCCTTAGCCTATTGTCAATTATCCTCTCCCGAAGTTTTATATTGTGACTCATAAGTTTAATTCCCCGGTAGTTTGAGCAACTTTGAATGTCTCCTTTGTTTTTGAAGATTGGCACAAGCGTGCTTCTTCTCCAATCCATTGGCATCCGTTTTGATTTTAAAATTTTATTGAAAAGTTTTGTTAACCAAGTCAATCCAATTTCTCCTAAGCATTTCCAAACCTCTATGGTTATTTCATCTGGGCCACATGCTTTCTCTATTTTCATTATTTTCAATGCCTCTTTAACTTCTACAATTCTAATATTGCGTGTATAGTTTACATTTCTTTCTTGGTGATGAACATGGCTCTTTAATAATGTAATTTTCAATCTCAAATCGGTAGAGCTGGAAGAAATTTAACTGATTTAAATTTTTTGTTGTTGTAGATAGTAAAGAAACTACTAGACCACCAGGTGACTGACACAAAAGCCATCAATAAAGTAGGAGAAAGCGCTCTCGACACTGCTGATAAAATTGGGCACTCAGATATTGCTAGCATTTTACGAGAACATGGCGTTCCAAGTGCGAAATCCATTCGACCAGCACAAACAAACATGGCTCGAGAGCTAAAGCAGACAGTAAGCGACATCAAGCACAAGGTACACTATCAGCTTGAACACACTCGGCAGACAAGAAAGCGTGTTCAAGGGATTGCTAAGCGACTTAACAAAATGCATACAGAGGGTCTTAATAATGCAATTAACTCGACAACTGTGGTCGCTGTCCTTATTGCTACTGTTGCATTTGCCGCCATTTTCACGGTTCCTGGGCAGTTTGCTGATGATCCTGACCATTTGCCTCGTGGATTCTCACTTGGAGAAGCTAACATAGCTTCAAGATTACCATTCATGATCTTTTTTATCTTCGACTCAGTTGCCCTATTCATATCTTTAGCTGTTGTCGTGGTTCAAACCTCAGTTGTGGTAATTGAAAGCAAGGCCAAGAAGCAGATGATGGCAGTTATCAACAAGTTGATGTGGTTGGCTTGTGTGCTCATATCTATAGCATTTTTGGCTTTAGCATTTATTGTGGTGGGCACTCATGAGCGGTGGTTGGCGATTGGGGTGACGATCATTGGGACAACGATAATGGTAACTACGCTTGGGACAATGTGTTATTGGGTTATCATGCATCGAATTGAGGCCTCAAACCTGAGGTCCATTCGAAAATCTTCACTGGGAAGCAGGTCACGATCCTGGTCTTTGTCAGCATCTGAGGCGGAGCTAAATGATTTTAAGAGGATGTATGCAATCTGAAAAAGCCAACAACAACTCTCTTTTTCCCCTCGCGATGTCGATGCAGGCGATAGATGCTAGCCTTTTTTTTCTAGACAAATTTCCATTGGTAGTATTTGATGTCTTCCATGATCTTCCACGAAGCCTGTAGGCACCTTCTTTTGAGGTTGCATCAGAAGCATATGGTCTGAAGATACTGCATGTTACAGAGAAGGAGGATGCATTCGGGGTGACAGTTAAGGAAATTTGTTTAGCTGATGTATTACCTCCCATCTGGACCTCCGGTACAGGAATACTGTCAATTGTCAAATGAATTCCTGGCTGTGAGTTTTTATGGATCAACAGATTTAAAAACTGTCATGCTTTACCGATGCGGGTGGGACATGCTTAACCTTGCAGAAATTCGATCTAGAATTCTAGATTAGTAAAGGCATTTAGTTGGCTTCGGATACTGAAAGGGAAACTAAAAAGTAAACAAGGGTCTAACATTGTAATTAAGGAATGTTCAATTTCCAATTTCATCTGTTATCGCCGAAGTTCTTGTTTCAATAAATTTTCGTTCTTCCAAATGTGTTTGGTTTTTTTTTTTTGGGTGATCACTGATCATACCACATCGGCATATATATCATTGTATTGTACATCTTGAGTTTATTGGTTTTCTATAATGTATATAAACTTAAACTAACGACATTACTTCATTTTCATAGCATCAACATTAATTAAGGGACCGATCCCAATTTTGGCTTAGAGGACACACCTTAGTGAAATTACCTAACTACTCCCCATATAAAAGGGTTTTTACTCACCTATACCCCATTGACCCTACTCACCCATACCTCAGTCACCTCCCTCTCAAATCGTATTCTCACCACCAACCAAATTCGAAGAAATTTGAGAAAAATCACATCGAATACCTCCCTCTCAAATCATATTCTCACCACCAACCAAATTCGAAGAAATTTGAGAAAAATCACATCGATTCGACGTCGTGGGTGCATTCTTCATATCTTTTAGTTTCGATTTTGAGGTTTTTTTTGGGGTTTTTCTTTTTTGAGTCGATATTGCTTTGTGGTTTTATTGTTGGGTATAGGACTTCGATTTGGGCTTGAATTTTGCATTTTGGGTATAAAGTTTCGATGGAATCGAAAATATCAAGCGATTCAGAGCAAAACCCATTATTTTTTTAGTCATTTTCATGTAATTTTTAGGAGTTTTGAATTTTTTTATTCGTTTTTGTTGCCCGCGGGTGTCAGATATATAAAAAGCCGACAGCTTTAAAGAGATGTCGGACACACAGAGCCGAAACTTCTATAGAGGTCTCGGACACACATGACCGAAACCTCTAAAGAGGTCTCGGCTTGATCCCTCCGTCACCACTGAAAGTGAGTTCTATTTACAATCTCAGTCGGAGTCGGCCGTTACCTCTATAGAGGTCTCGACGTTGTGCGTCTGAATCCCGCGGGCGACGCTTCTTCACTTCTAGGACATGCCGTGACGACATCTGACCTTGTTCAATGAAAAAAAAAAAAAAAAACCTCCTCCGACACTTGGTGACCTAGTACAAATGCTCTATAATGAATAAAATAAAGAAATGGAGATGATTGAGGGGTGTTGGGGTGAGGGTGAGGGTGAGGATGAGGGGGTGAGCAAGAGTATGTTTAAAATTTTAAGAAAAAAATGGAGTAAACTAAGTAAAAAGTGATGTACGACAAAGTAAAAATTCAAAAATGGGTCTTTCAAGCAAAAATCGGGGCCGTTTAGTCGCTCCTTAATTAATTGTTTTTTTTTGATGAACTCTTTAATTAATTGTTGCTTTTCTGCAGCTGCAATTTTTTCTTCAAAACATTATATAGGTTGTTTACACTAAGCAATGGCTCCCGGAATCGCACTCTCCATTTCGGAGCAGGCGCTGTTGCTCCTCAGCAGAAAATGTACCTCAGAGAACACATTTGAACTTGCAAAAGACAATATTGAGGGAGAAGGAGAGACGAACGAAGAAGAAAAAAACCTTTGGTTCCGAATTCCATTTTCGCTGCTACTAATAATCTTTTTATAGGAACGAGAGTTAATTCATTATAGCCCAATTGCAACGCTACTCCTAATAATGAAAACAAACTTCCGTTAATACTTTTATCGGTATCATTACCTGCCAAAAAAGAAGAATTGCTTTTTTTAGAGTAGATACTTAGCCAAATTGTTGTTTAGGCACCTTCATGTACCCGTTAAGCCTACGCGTCCCCCTTTTGAGGCACTATCCCTTAATAATGGGAGCATGATGAGCAGAGGCCTGATCTGAACATCTTGATTTTTTGAATAGAGATAAAAGGCAAGCCCTTAAAGCCTTGATTTTCGAAGCCAAAGTAGACCTTTTTACCAACTTGTGCTTTTTGGACTAGGAGTACTTCTTAATTTGATGATCATTAATCAAACTGCAACTGGTTAGGGAATAGGAGTTGAATGGAGATTTGTGTGACCTGCGTTTTGTTGAATATAACTAATACTAATTACCCTTGAAGAGTCAGTCACACGTGGAGGAGAATAAAAAAACATAAGATTGGTTTTGGAGGATTCAAGTGGATGATGAGTATAAGTAGTAGTTGTGATTTTGCTGGTGGTCTATTTTCTTTGTCATATCATGAGTATTAATGGGAGAGTTGGAAGAGTTCTGCAGGAGCTCTTGAATCATTTGTAAACGCGGAAAGAGGTGAAGAGGGAGAAGCTGGCCTTATAAGAGTTTGTCAGCAGGAGAGGCGATTGCCTTTTTTTTGAGATAGATTGAAGAAGAGAGGATGGAGAAGAGCCTAGCGAGTACGAATATATGGATGGGTAGATCACTTTTATGTCAATGAAGTCTTCATCTGCATAGATACATGAAGAAGTGATCATGTTGTTGCCCATCATCACCAAATGAAAGCTCCGCTGATTTGGCAAGTGCTCGCTGACCTTAAAAGTTTTATTACTGAGGTGGTGATCACAAAGATACTTTTAATAATATTTCTTAAACTTTAGTACTCAGACCACAACACAAATTGTGTAGTGGCTCCAATTAAACTAACAACGAGACTGAACGAGTTTTCTTTCAAAAAAGGGAAAAAAAAAAAAAAAAAAAAAAAAAAGATAAGGATTTGTATGTTATCTTTATATGGAAACTGTTAAGATCAAACCTAAAGAGGTTGACCAAACAACACTGAACAATGTGATGAAGATCAATGTGTTCAATAAAACACAGAATCACAAAACACTAACATAGAACAAAAAGAGAGCACAACACACACAGATTGTCAAGAAATGAAAACTCTCTTTATTAACTTGTAAGGCACATCATTACAAGGTATATATTGACCAACCTACATAACTGAGTACGTACACAACAATCTAACTAATTCTGTTACACTTGAGTTAAACTAACTATGGTAAAGCTAACTAGAATTAAACACTAACTATAGTCAGAACATACAACTTGTGCAGTGCTCAGCTGTATATTAACATCTCTAATAGTCCTATCTCTAACCTTCCCCCTCAAAGAAAATTAAGGAGAAGACACAAGGCTTACTTTGCCACAAAGGAAAGAAAAACGAGGACCAGATAAAACTTTGGTGAACAAATCAGCTGATTGATGAAGAGAAGGAACATAGCGTAAATCAAACACACCAGCAACTAACTTCTCAGGGACAAAATGAGCATCAACTTCAACATTCTTAGTACGAGCATGGAAAATAGGGTTGGATGCAAGAGCTTTGGCACCAGCACTGTCACACTATAAAAGAGGACGACAAGGACTACAAACACCAAGTTCAGAGAGTAAGGATGTAGTCCACAAGATGTCCGAGACTCCATATGCCAAGGCACTATATTCAGCTTCAGTAGAAGAACGAGCCATAACAGTTTATTTCTTAAAGGACCATGAAACAAGATTGCCACCCAAGAACAAACGAGAGCTACTGGTAGACCGTTTGTCATCACAATCCCCAGCCCAGTCTGTATTAGTAAAGGACTCAATTTGAAGAGATGAAGAAGGTTTGAAGCACAATCCACAAGCCAATGAGCCTTTGAGATAACGAAGAGCCTGTTTGCAGGCTAGTCAGTGAAGATAAGTGGGGTTCTTAAGGAACTTACTTAGTTTGTTAACAATGAAACTAATGTCAGGCTGAGAGTAGGTAAGGTACTGCAAAACACCTACAATACTCATGTACAAAGTGGGATCAGTGAAAGGTTTTCCATCAAACAGAGAACTTCTGATCAACAAAAAATGGTGTAACAACGGGTTTAGAATCCTGCAACCCAGTCTTATGAATAAGCTCCAGAAGATATTTATGTTGAGTGAGATAGATGCCTGAAGAATCTCTAAAAACTTCAAAACCTAGAAAATAATCCACATATCTAAGGTTTTGAGAGAGAAACAAGAGTCCAACCAAGTAATCAATTGAGAAACTTAATTAGAATCAGAACCGGTAATGAGAATGTCATCCACATACATCAGCAACATCAAAAGAGAATCAGAAAACTTCTTATAGAACAAAGAAACATCAGAGGTGGAATTAACTAGTCCCCAGCCAAGTGATGCACTATCGAGCTTAGAAAACCAAGCCTTGGGTGCCTGTTTGAGTCCATACAAGGCTTTATTTAATTTGCAGACATGATGAGGAAATGACTTGTTAACAAAACCCTCTGGTTGAGTCATATAAGCCTCTTCAGTAAGATCATCGTTGAGGAAAGCATTGTTGACATCAACTTGATGAACATGCCAATTGTAAGTGACTGCAAGAATAAACAGAATCCTAATGGAAGAGGGCTTAACAACTAGAGAGTAAGTGTCAAAGTAATCAAGACCAGGGGTTTGATGGAAACCCTTAGCTACTAAACGAGCTTTGTAACGTTGTATAGCACCAGTTGGGGATGTCTTGACTTTAAAAACCCACTTACAACCAACAATATTCATAGACGGGGAAGGAGGAACAAGAGTCTAAGTATGATTCTTATCCAAAGCAGAAATTTCATCAACCATAGCACTGTACCAATTTCGATCTTGGAGAGCAATCTTCACAAACAAAGGTTCCAGCTGAGTCAACAAGGCATGTGGAGAAGAGTGAACCAAAGCCTTGGGTTTGAAAATCTCATTTTTGCTCCTAGTAATCATAGGATGAGTACTCACAGGAGGTGTAGGATGAGCAATCTCAGAGGGTGTAACTTCAAAAGAGGGAATATGTAAACCACCAGAATTAACTGAAGGTGTATGTGAACTGGGAGATCTTGAGGAAAAACCCTCAGGTGATGGAGAATACAGTGAAGGAGACATTAAAGGCATGATTGAAGAAGAGCTTGGTGATGAAATAAGTGGTAATGGTGATGGTGAAGACCTCAGTGTCACATGAACATTTAGTAGAATCAGCTTAGTAGGAGATGGTGAAGAGGATGATCCTGAAAACAATGACTGAAATGGAAATTCAGTCTCATGAAAAACAAAAACCCTGGGTATATACACATTTCCAAAAGGATGAAGATATCGATAACCATGATGTCGAGGACTATATCCAATGAACACGCACTTAGTTGATCGAAAATTGAACTTGTGAGCAGAGTAAGCAGTGAGATTGGGAAAACATGAGCACCCAAACACCTTGAAAAGCTGATAATCAGGACTCCTCTTGAAACAAACAAAGTATGGAGATTTAAAGCTCAAAACAGAAGAAGGTAAACTGTTGATGTTGAAAACTGAAGTGATAAAGGCCTATTTCCAGAAACGAAGTGGCATGTGAGAATAAGCAAGTAGAGTTAGCCCCATCTCAACAATAGCCTTGTGTTTTCTTTTTGGTACTCCATTCTGTTGATGTGTGTAGGGACATGAATATCGATGAATTATTCCAAGTTTTTGACAATGAGATTCAATAGGTTTAAACTCAAGCCCCATGTCAGACTGAAAACAAGCCAGTTTAGTGTTAAGTTGTCTTTCAACTGACTGCATAAAGTGAAGAAAAGTAGCAAGTGCATCTGATTTAAGTTTCAACGGATAAAACCATGTAAACCTGCTAAAAGCATCAACAAAGACAATGTAGTAGCGAGAACCAGTGGTAGAAGACAGTGGTGCAGGTCCCCAGAGGTCAGAATAAACCAATTGCGGAGGTCTTGTAGCAGTAATAACACAAGTATGGAAAGGAAGCTTATGTAACTTGCCAATTTTACAGGAATCAAAGAAAGGCAAAGCCGCATTATTGATATTATGATTACAAGAATGTAAAACTTGGCGAAATATCTCAAGAGAAGGGTGACCAAGCCTAGCATGCCAATTAAATGAAGAATCACCAGTAGTTGTCAAGTTTGAAATGACATACTTACTACACAATGAAAAAAGAGAGCATGTAACATCAGTATTCGAAGAACTTGCAGTGTGTGAGAGAACATCGGTAGATGGTTGATGCTTCTAAGGAAGACACTACAGTCCATCTCTAAGCTGTCCTTGAACCAGAACCTTCTTTGAAGCTTTGTCCTTGACAAAGAATGAGTCAGAAGTGAACTCGGTAATTACATTATTGTCCTGAGATAACTTTGAGATGCTAATTAGATTCTTAATAAGATTAGGAACATGAAGAACGTATTTCAAATCCGAGGTGTGGGAAGAATGATTACTAGTAGGAAGAACACTATGACCAACAAATGAAATTGAAAGCTGAGAACCATTATAAATAGTAACACGTTGTATACCTGTGTAATCATCTCTGTAAGTCATAGAAGAGGAATCTGAAGTCATGCGGCTAGTGGATCCTGAATCTATGTACTAGTTTGGATTAGTTACAGTTTCATGAGAGGCAATCATCCCTTGAAACTGATGATAATGAGCTTGCTGAGCACTTGGTGTAGATGGTTGTGGAGATCCAGAGAAAAACTGACTAGGCTTCTTAAAATGTCCACTCGAATTACCAGTTTGTGTTTGATTTGGACTGAAATATTTTTGATCAAATCTTGATAGTGGTAAGGCCATATGTCCAGTTCTATAACAAATTTGACAGAACACCTTGTTTGCAACTTTATTACATCAACGGCCCTATAAATCTAACTCGTACCACGTGTCATTTCAAGGTCGTATGTGGGACCCACTCGTCGGGACCTGAATCGAAATCAAAGCGAAATAGGGTCAAGTTAAGGTTTAGACGCGGTGTACCCGTGTTTCGGAGTGCAATGGTATTTTCGTCAATTTTTGGCAAAAATGGGATATTTTTTCGGGGTTTAATTCAGACACAAAAAAATCGAAGAGATAATTATGAAAAAAAAAATTCATTTAAACGGATAAGAGAGAGAAAGAGAGGGGGGAGAGAAAGATCGGATAAGGGAGAGAGAGAGAGAGGAGGAGCGAGTGAAGGAAAGATAAAGAGAGAGACGACGGAGAGAGAGTGAGAAACGGCGGAGAGGGAGAGAAGCGCAGGGAAGGGAAGAAGAATAAGGGACGGCGGCTCGCGGCGACGGCCATCGAGGATCGACGCAGGGAGGAGCAACTCGGCGGCTGCGAGCGACGACAACCGCGGCGCGACTGACGAAAGCGATCGCAGCGCGGCGGTGAGGCGAAGCCGCGGACGTGGTGGCGCGGGCGCGACCAAGACTACGAGCGCCGCATGGTCCACCAGACGCCGGCGAGAGGAGCGGCTCCAAGAATGCGCAGCGGCGCGCGGCTCCGGATGCGGCAACGGCGGCTCCAGCAGCGCAGCGGCAGCCGCGCGGCGGCAGCGCGCAGCGGGCGGCCGGCAATGCGGCGCAGCGCGGCGCGGTGAACGACGTGGAGCAACGGCGCGGTGGCGCGTTGCTGGACCGATTGATCACTGACGAGACACAACAACAGTGGACAAGGCGTCGTGACTTCGACGAAACTCGACGACGCGATTGATTGCTCGCGAAGAAGACGAGAGGCGTAGGCCAAGGTGAGGTCGTAAACCATATTTTGGTGATGGCATCAGGTGATTTCGTGGCCTTTATTATGGAATTTTGCGGTTTTAATCGCGAACATATTGATTTGAATGACTTAAGTAACTTAAATGGTATAAATGGACACCAGGGACTTAGGATGCTATAGTCGGGTGTCGGGTGTGCATATCGAGGCGTGAGCGGGACGTTTTGAGGACGATTCGCTATTTCTTGAGGTAAGTAAACCGGCTAGAAAATTGTTCATTAATTTCATTGCTTTGATATTGTTGTTCGTTGCTTTGATATCTATCCTTGAAAGTGCTATTGGTTGAGTGGTCCATTGGCAAGTGAGTCATAGTACTGTTTATCTGTGATATGAGCTCTTATCTAGACGCTGTTGATATTTCCCAATTGAGTGTACGTTGGGGACACTTATCCGAGTCTGTGGATATCTCATAGTCGCAAGGGTTAGGGCAGGTAGGCAGTGTCTCGTCCTGAACCCGAGTCTACTGGGCTTTTGCCGCGACTCAACGACCTTTTGGTCGGGACTCCTTGCTATTCGGCCTCACTTATCGATTGATTTGTTTACATTCTTTTATATTCATGCGTTACTTGTTCATTTCTTTCTAATTGCATGAATTCGAGTGATTTAGTTATTTTAAAATGTTGTATATATGTCCTACTGGCGTTACTTACCTGGGCTCGTCATTCTTGTGTTTGACTGGGTGCAGATCCACGTTCCAGCAAGGGGAATGCTCCATAGCTAGGTGAATCTTTTGTATATCTTGTATTTACTCTCCTCTGATGATGATATATTTATGCAGGGTTCCACAATTAGGTTGTCCAACTCTTTTAAAATTATTGTTGAGTTATTTAATGTAGTAATTGCTTCCGCTAAATTGTAAAACTTGAAAAATATTAATAACTTAACTTAAAACTTTTGCATTTACTTATAATGATGGATTGGAAGGCTGACTAGGTCTGCGTTGACCTTACGAGACTGGCTCGGGGGTCCACGTGGGCTTAGGCCGGGCGGGGCCCAGTTTGTGATAAACTGGAGCCGTCACAGTTGGTATCAGAGACAGGTTTTGAGAATCTCATGGCTTAAGACATTATGATACCAACGTCACAGTTGGTATCAGAGCATAAGGTTTTACATCTAGCTCTTGATTAACCCACAACCAGCATAAGACACAAATTAAAAATAGAGTTAGGACATGGTCGGAACTTAGAGTGGAACCCTATGATCCTGACTTAGAGTCTTAGTTAGGAAGTGAGGAGAGTTGGGGAAATTAAAATTTGGAATATATGAGATATTTGTTGTATTGTATTATACTACTATCGATAATTATGTCCTGAATCGAGAATCGCATTCATATTGCGATAGCCGATCAGCCCGAGATCAGTGATACCGGTCCGGTTGACATTCATGATAGGCTCGATGAGATGTCTCAGCTGGTCACTTCACATGGCCAGCAACTGCAGGAAATTCTTCGACTTTTGAGAGCACAGGCTACAACATCCCCTTCTACATCGCCGACTAGACCTGAGAGAGTACACGTTCAGGTTGAGAGAGTACCATTGACTCCTGATACATCTGCGGATGATACACCGAGCACGCCCACTGATGGGAGCACACGAGTGATGGCTAAGGCGAGGCAGTTTCGCGAGTTTCAGCGATATCACCCGGAGAAGTTTCACGGTGGTACGGCTCTCGGAGCAGCGAAGAAATTTATGCGGAGTCACAAGAAGACCCACGATGTCTTGGTCACATCAGATCATATGAGGCCGAGCATCTCATCAGCTTCGTTGTTCGGAGAGGTTGATGTGTGGTGGCGTAACATCAATCAAAAGTATTTCCCTCCCTCGGTAAGGAATATGAAGAGGACCGAGTTTCAGAACATCCGACAGACGGCTGACAAGACAGTGATGCAATATATAGGCTGATATTTGCGGTTGATGGATTATGTCCGAGGCATAGCTGATACAGACGCTGACCAGGCTTACTACTTCATGAACGACCTGTTGGGTGAGATCGGTTCTATGATGGTGACCACAGCTCCAGGAACGTTGCAGGAGGCATATGAGAGGAGTTTAGCCAGTGAGACTTTTTTGAGCACGCGCACTTGTACAGTAGACGCAGCTCCACCACCAGCACAACCAAATGTCAGACCCGGAGGTAACGGGAGGAGGAAGAGATCTAGATAGTGGAGGTCAAGTAATCGAGCTCGAGTATGGGGTTTGTTGCATCTCCGCCTCTACGCCACGTATTGCGCCATACCATCTCGCTCCAGTACAGAGTTATATTAGCACGCACACCACAGCTGCCGGCACCGTCAGGTTCTCAGCGACAGCAGTATCAGAGGACTGAGGGAAGTGGCAGAGGCAGTGGTTAGAGGCAGAGGTATGGACGGGGACAAAGTGTTCCATCTGGATCGGGATCTCAGCGTACTGGTTGGGAGTATGGAGAGCCAGGCCACTTCGCCAGTGCGTGTCCATGATTGGGCAGAGGGTAGCCGCAGCAGAGCTGGGGGCAGGTTCACGCAGTTGCCGAGCTAGATCCGACTGCTACCGTAACTTGATAGTTTTATTTTCGGTCGCTTGGTCGATGAGTTGGGTTTGAAATCCACTAGACTAAAGAGATTTATGAACAGTCCCATATATGTTTTTCCTTTGAGTTTTTCCCATATATGTTTCGAGGATGTTGCCCTGGCATATATTGGGGATGAGGAGACAGATGGTGTAAGATGTGTAAGGGCATTACACAGCCTGCAGGTTTCGGAGGAGCCCAGCTCGTCACGGAGGAGCCCAGCCCTACAGAGTAAGATGGGGGTATGGCCTTGGGCGGGTATGGCATTGGGCCTTCACAAAACACTATCTTCCTTTATGAATTGCTTCAATTTCGAGGACGAAATTCCAATTAGTTGGGAAGACCGTAACAGCCCTAAAAATCTAACTCGTACTACATGTCATTTCAGGGAAGTATGTGGGACCCGCTCGTCGTGACCTGGATCAAAATCAACGCGAAATAGGGTCAAGTTAAGGTTTAGACGCGGTGTACCCGTGTTTCGGAATGCAATGGTATTTTCGTCAATTTTTGGCGAAAATGGGGTATTTCTCGAGGTTTAATTCGGACACAAAAAAATCGAGGAGATAATTATGAAAAAAAAATTTCATTTAAACGGATAAGAGAGAGAGAGGGGGGAGAGAGAGATCAGATAAGGGAGAGAGAGAGAGAAAAGGAGGAGAGAGAGAGAGAGAAAGAGAGAGAGAGAGAGAGAGAGAGAGAGAGAGAGAGAGAGAGAGAGAGACGAGAGAGAGAGAGAAGCGTCGGGAAGGGAAGAAGAAGAAGGGACGGCGGCTCGCGGCGACGGCCATCGAAGGGATCGACGCAGGGAGCAGCGGCGCGCCGAGCGGCGACGAACCAGCAGCGCGGCCTCGACGAGCGATCGTGGCGGCGGTTGAGGCGAAGCCGCGGACGAGGTGGCGCGGCTGTGAAGACGACTACGAGCAGCGGCGCGGTCCACCAGACGCCGACGAGGAGGAGCGTCTCCAGCAGCGAGCAGCGCGCTGCCCGGCGGCGGCAGCGGCGCGGTGAACGGAGTGGAGCAACGGCGCGGTGGCGCGTTGCCGGACCGATTGATCCCCGACGAGACACAACAACAGTGGACAAGCGTCGTGACTTCGACGAAGCTCGACGACGCGATGGATTGCTCGCGAAGAAGACGAGAGGCGTAGGCCATGGTGAGGTCCTAAACCATATTTTGGTGTTGGCATCGAGTGATTTCGTGGCCTTTATTATGGAATTTTGCGGTTTTAATCGCGAACCATATTGATTTGAATGACTTAAGTAACTTAAATGGTATAAATGGACACCAGGGACTTAGGATGCTATAGTCGGGTGTCGGGTGCGCATATCGAGGCGTGAGCGGGACGTTTTGAGGACGATTCGCGATTTCTCGAGGTAAGTAAACCGGCTAGGAAATTGTACAGTAATTTCATTGCTTTGATATTGTTGTTCATTGCTTTGATGTCTATCCTTGAAAGTGCTATTGGTTGAGTGGTCCATTGGCAAGTGAGTCATAGTAATGTTTATCTGTGATATGAGCTCTTATCTAGACGTCGTTGATATCTCCCAATTGATTGTACGTTGGGGGCACTTATCCGGGTCTGTGGATATCTCATAGTCGCAAGGGTTAGGGCTGGTAGGCAGTGTCTCGTCCTGAACCCGAGTCTGCTGGGCTTTTGCTGCGACTCAACGACCTTTTGGTCGGGTCTCCTTGCTATTCGGCCTCACTTATCGATTGATTTGTTTACGGTCTTTTATATTCATGCGTTACCTATTCATTTCTTTCTAATTGCATGAATTCGAGTGATTTAGTTATTTCGAAATGTTGTATATATGTCCTACTGGTGTTACTTACCTGGGCTCGTCATTCTTGTGTTTGACTGAGTGCAGATCCACGGTCCGGCAAGGGGAAGGCTCCATAGCTAGGTGAATCTTTTGTATATCTTGTATTTACTCTCCTGATGATATATTTATGTAGGGTTCCACAATTAGGTTGTCCAACTCTTTTAAAATTATTGTTGAGTTATTTAATGTAGTAATTGCTTCCGCTAAATTGTAACACTTGAAAAATATTAATAACTCAACTTAAAACTTTTGCATTTACTTATAATGATGGATTGGAAGGCTGACTAGGTCTCCACGTTGACCTTGCTTTCTTCTCTGTTTTGCGAGACCGGGGGTCCGCGTGAGCTTAGGCGAACGATGGAGCTTAGGCGGGGCCCAGCCCGGGGAAACCACGGGCCGCGTCACAATTACCACCATCTCTTACACCTCTATTGCCTCCATGACCTCCTCTAGCAAGGTCACCTTGATAACCACCAGTTGTCCTTCCACCATTAAACTTGTTGGATGAAAATTTCTTATCACTAGAATTAGAAGCAAAATGTGCTGAAGCAGAAGACAAATCAAGAGTTGCAACATTATTGAACTGTGCAATTCTTTGTTCATGCATCATTAACGGATATTATGAATCTTGTAAACTAATGGTTTTTTTCTGTGAAAAGATCACAACAACCACATAATCAAATTCTTGACCTACTTCATTTAACACTGATTGAATCAAATCAGAGTCAGTTACACCTTGACCGATAGATTTCAATTCAGCTCCAATGTTCTTGATCTTTACAACAAAATCAAAAATAGAACTAGAACCCTTTTCAAAGTATTCAATTGATTCTTCAATTGAAGTGCTCTAACCATGGAAGATTGGGCAAAAGATCGCTCCAATATATTCCTGATCTCATAAGATGATTTACAATCCGTGACATGACCAATTATAGACTTATCGATGTTTGAAAACAACCAAACCATCAAGATTGAATCTAACTGACTTCATACCTCATCTTCTTGCACAGAAAGTTCTGATGAAAAAGAAGGTTGGTTTGAAGCCAAAGAAGAAGGACTTACAGAGATCAGAAAGTTGAGACCAAGACCTTTAATGGCTGCACGAATTTAAACCTTCCAGTGAATATAGTTTGTATCATCAAGCTAAATTGGAAGACTGAAATTCAAAGCTCTTACAATGGCAGTAGCATATGGTAGAACAAACTTCGAATTCCTCACTAAGATAGCTGAATCTGAACGAGCATAAGCCATGATTCCTTGCTCTGATACCATGTTATGATCAAACCTAAAGAGGTTGATCAAACAACACTGAACAATGTGATGAAAATCAGTGTGTTCAATAAAAATCAGAATCACAGAACACTAACATAGAATAGACATAGAGCACAGCACACACAGATTGTCAAGAAATGAAAACTCTCTTTATTAACTTGTATGGCACGTCATTACAAGGTATATATAGACCAACCTACATAACTGAGTACACAACTGTCTAACTAATTATGTTACAGTTGAGTTAAAACTATCTATGGTAAAGCTAACCAGAGTTAAACACTAACCATAGTCAGAATATACAACTTGTGCAGTGTTCAGCTGTTCACTAACATATCTAACAGTCTTATCTCAAATAGAAACCATTATGGATGCAAACGGGGAAGGTAGGGGATGGGGACCCATCTCCATCCCCATCCCCGCTTAAGAATTTATCCCCCCATCCTCATATCCATCGCCACGCGGGGATGATCTTTCATCCTCATCCCCATCCCCACCTACTCCCCGCAGGGATAAGGAATCCTCATGGAGAAAAATCTTTCCCCAGTTCATTCCCATTGAAGATTCCCGCAGGGATTCTTGCGGGGAATTTGTGAAGAATCATAGTGGGGAAATATTTTTTCCCACTTAATTCTTTTCAAAAAATTTTATAAAAGTATGGTACACATACATAGGATCACAATTGTTGAAAATTCCAACAAAATAAAGTATAACATATACATATAGTTGCAAACAATTCAAAACAAAAACATATAATTAACAAAACAAGTTAAAATTATAAATCACATTAGAGTTTGTTTATCACTAGTGTGTGGGTGAAAGCCTTGTAATATTATATAAAATTGATATATATATATATATATATAAGAATGTATATAGATGTATTTGATATACACGAGGATCTCTGCAGGGATCCCCATGGGTAATTCCCACGAGGATCCCCAATAGAGATTCCCATGGGGATCTCCACGGATATTACGAATAGGGATTCCCTGCGAGGATCCCCTCGAATATAATTTTTTTCCATCCCCGTACCCATTCCGGCGTGGGTAAGAGATTTTATCCCAATCTCCTCCATCTCTATTTAAATTCCTCATCATCATCCTCGTTGCGGGGAATCCCCGTCCCACTTGCATCCCTAGAAACCATACATTCTCATCTCGATCCAACTAAATATTTTTTTTTTTTTTTTAATATTACAGCACAAGGTTAAATATTTGACAAATTACAACCATAAGAAAGAAGCGCATTAAAAAAAAAAAAAAAAAAAAAAGCGCTTAGGACTTTTTTTTTTTTTTTCGAGGGAACATTAGGACTCTCTTTTCAACTGCAAAAAGATTATGTTTACAAATTGTTATAAAAAATTGAGTTCAAGACGAGTACAATGTGTCTTAGAACTTGTCTTGAAGAGGTAAGAGTGTCCAAGTAAGCGGGTCTCTTGGACACTCTTACCTCGTCCACGTCGATATTCTCGGTCTTGTTTATTGAGCTCACTTCTTGAATTGCTATAGATGTATCAACTTCCATCATAAATCTGGAGTTTTGAGGGGGTCGTAGGAGGTGGTGTCAATGCTTATGTACAGCACTATACAAGCGATCCTTTGGAGGTTATGTTAATCATGTGTTGTTACCAAGGAAGCAACTTTTCAATTTGTTAATTGCCTAGGCATCAAATATCGCCCCTTTCGAAGTCAATGATACTCCCAGTCAGAAATCTCCTCTGTTGGGTACTCTTTCACCTTTCCGGATCCCGATTCCAAGTTTTCAGTTTCTGCCTCAATCTTGCCAGCTTCTGAAGATTCATTTTTCTTTGCATCACGGATCCAGCAATGTGTTTAAGAAGAGAGGGGTTGTTCCGCAATTGTTCACCAGTCGTAGGTGTCTTTTTCTATGAGTTTAACGTCTCTATTTGCGGAGTTGGTTTTTTGATGGAGTCAAATTCATCTCTTAATTGTTTTATGGCATTGAATAACTCGTACACTTTTGGACTATCTTTCCTGTAGTGACAGATCATAATCAACCTCAAGAAAATAATTGCGTTTTGAATTACTCAAAGAGTAATACCTGGGTATATAGTTGTTCACATTGCCCATAAAACTGTTCCTTCATGCTGTCCACTACGCTGCAGATGGTAATAAACCTGACAAGTAAAAAAGAAACAAGCGAACAACAAGGAAAGCAACTAAAAAATGAATTCCTATGCTGAGGTACATTTGAAGAGAGAGCAATAAATGACAAACCCACCCCATGCATTTTCAAATGGTAGCCTGTAGGTTTATCAAAAAGGCAACATATGACAAATGCATTCAGAAAAATAACAAAAAGATCAGAATTGGAAACGCTGAAACAAGCCGACCTTCGATTCTGATTCCACGCACTCCACTTCAAGATTTTTTCTCCAGTTAAGAACATCTGGACTTGATCTATCCTCAGTAGATAACATATCTGACCTGCAAGTGCGATTTTATAAAACAAGGGAGACTTATAGAAATTAAATTTTTGTACCAACTGCTCAATACATTCAAATCCAACTATCATTTCACCCTTCGTGTGAACTCAGCAACTTCTCCACCAAGGTCCAGAAGTAGCTTATCAAACAACTCAGTTCTACCTTGAAGCTCGCCGAACGCGTCAATAAAATATAATATATAGACCAACTATTTTGTAGATAGTGGTAAATAGTCGATCCCACAGAGATTGATATCATTTCTAAGGTTTTAAAAAGAAATGAAAAAAGAAAAAGAAAAATAGGGGTTTTGAGATAATGAACAAATTAACTAATCTAAGTAGCAATAAAATAAATAAAGCAATAGAAATTGTTTTAAAATTAATTAATGAAAAATACCTAGGTCAAGACATACAAATTCGGTGCAATAAAATATTGGATTTGGCCATCAATCTTTGTAAAGTATGGAATTCAAAAGTATCATAGTGTAGCTATAGACCCGGTAACGCACGCGGTTCCTCGCACTCCCTAATCTCGATAGCCACTACAAGAAAAATGATATTTAGAAACGGAATTAGCAACGGAATTAGTTGCTAAGAAAAAGTGGTTAGAGACGGAATTGAGACGGACTAATTCAGATACGGAATAGAGAGAGATCAGAGACGGAAATAGAGACAGAAATAGAGACGGAATTAAATTCCGTCTCTAAATAACGGCGCCAACATTCCCACCAAAACTTTCTTTTTTTTTATAATCGTTCATCAAATCTTGAGATTCGTGCGTGCTTCGATCTAGGCCCCCCCAAAAATCGATCGTCCAAATAAAAAAAAAAAAAAAAAAAAAAAAAAAACGTCTCTCTCAACTCTCTTTCTCTCTTCTCTGCTTGCGCTCTGGTCTCTCTCTCTCACCGCTGACCCCTCTAATCGGCTACTCCTACACCTACGATGACGTCATCTTCCTCCCACACTACATCGACTTCCCGACCGAGTCCGTCTCCCTCTCCACGAAGCTCACACGCAACATCGACCTCTCCATCCCCTGCGTCGCCTCTCCGATGGACACCGTCTCGGAGTCCTCCATGGCCGTGTCCATGGCCGCCCTCGGAGGCATCGCCATCGTCCACTACAACAACACCCCGTCCGACCAGTACTCCATCATCCGCTCCGCCAAGTCCCGCCGCATCCCCTTCGCATCCGACCCCATCTTCAAATCCCCCTCGGATTTCATCGATTCCGGCGACGATTTCGCCTCCTCCCCATGCGTTTTCGTCACCCGGAACGGGGACTCCAAGTCCGAGCTTCTAGGGCTTGTTTCGAGGTCGAATTGGGCGAAATTGAGGGAAATTGGGGTTAGAGTTGGGGATTGTATTGAGGCGGCGGCGGGGTCTTCGCGGTACGATTTTGATCAAGCGGCGAGCTTTCTGGCGCGAAACGCGGTGGATTGGGCGCCGTTGGTGAGCGGGGAGGATAGGGAGGTGGTGGATATGTTCAGTGCGGAGGATGTGGAGAGGATTCGGGGGTTTCCGAAGCTGGGGCTGCCGTCGTTGGGGGCCGATGGGGATTTCATGGTGGGCGCGGCGATGGGGACGAGGGAGGAGGATAAGGAGAGGCTGGAGCATTTGGTGAGGGCTGGGGCCAATGTCGTTGTGTTGGATAGCTCACCGCTCTCTGCTCTCTCTCTCTCTCTCTCTCACCGCTCTCTGCTCTCTGGTCGCTCTGTGCTCACCGCTCTCTGCTCGTCGAGGACGTTCTATCCCTCTCTCACCGCTCTCGAACCGACGTTTCCCAGCTCTCTCTCTCTCACCGCTCTCTCTCACCGAAATCTCTCTCCCAAACCCTAAATCTCTGCCGTCGCTGCGATTGCGGCTGCGACGAGGCCGTCGGCTCTGCCGTCGCCGGCTGCCAGAGATTGGAGCCTCCGAAGCTCTAAGCCGTCACCGACCTACGCCCCACCCTAAGCCGTCGCCGAACTAGTCAAGGTAACACCCTAAGTCGTTAGTTTTTTTTTTTTTTTTTTATTTTTGAATGGGTGTTACATAACCGTAGTGACTTCCAATAAACCTTATAGTGTTTCGAAGGTTCGAATCCATTCTTTGATGGTCGTGCATTCCCCAAGTTCAATTTGCGGAAGAGTGGAGTACGCAAAGTGGTCATGTTCGAAGGGGCTCCTGGATCCATTTTGTTTTGTTCCGAATGGGAAAGGGAAATGCCAGGTAACTAATGTTTGGTTTGTTTTCCTAGCGATGATAGGTTATACTTCTTGTTCATTCTAAAACTCTTAATTATATTTTTACTTCTCAAGTTTATCTACGAAGCCTGTGGAATTCTGTCACTTGTTATTTTGTGGACTAAAATATATTTTGAGCTTTAATCTCAATGGGTAAATACAGAAACAATTGCAGGATATTTAAACTATGCATTCTCTAATTCAGAAGCCTTGTTTCTAATATTTCTTTTCATACGAGTAAGTGTTAAATATAAAAATTTCTAAGGTTGCACCACAAAATTGCTAATCAAACCATGGGTGATGATATGAATAGGATGGCTACACAATGGAAGTAATCGTGCGTGCGAAGGAGTGCGCGTTCTTGTTGCTTCAAAGCAAAACCAAATCGCAATTTCGAGAGCAATTTGGATAGGAAATTTTTTGTGAGCTTCTTAAATGTAAGTTCTCCCAAATGTGTTTTCTTCCGTAATTCATCATTATCTTTTTTTGTACTCTATAATTGTTACAGTTTACACCAGAACTTCATTGCATAGTAACTAGTCTTGTGGAGAAAAAAATATCTCGCATAGAAGAAAGTCGTGTTAATTCCTCCCCTTTTTGATTGCGGTTTCAACCTTTCCCAAGAACGTGGCGGGTTCAATTTTACGACACGCTTCCTCACTATAAAGAAGTTATATACAAGCCGATTTTGGAAGAAAAAAACTTCTAAGCTGTCAGTATTCGACATGGATATGAGTTCGGAGATTTTCTTGCATTGATCTATCTCTTAAAAGTACATGTGGAAGTCATTGGCCTTAAGGTGAGGTAGTATGTTCTTAATACATTTTTACACAATTATACAACTTTCAGCATACATGGCCTTGGTTCTTATAACCACTTGTTCTTTAATTAAATTTATCTTATGCTTTTGCAAAAAAATAAAAAATCATATGCCATTCTTATAATTTTATATGATTATCCTTCCAGTCTAAATTAATTAAAGGTGTAATTTGAAGTTTGGCAATCATATGCCTTGGTTCTTGTGTTTGATTAACACACCCCGTATATTTTGGGGTTCGAATCTCGTACACAACTGAAAATTCAAAAATATGGAGCTCCTAGAGACACCGATCACCCCGAACTTAGACAACCTTTGGCATTTGAAGTTTGGCAATCAATTACCAAATTAATGAAGCCCTGGCTCTAAGATTACCATGTTGACCAAATGGACCACCGAGTAATTTAGTACAGATTATTCTTAAAGATAAGAATGCAAGCTCGTTAATAGAGGTAAGTTTGTTGTTTCCCATCTTGCAATTCTTGCCAACTTCATAGCAAAAACATACTCGAAAAGTTATATGTATACGAGTTTTCTTTTGCTCAAGCAACTCAATGTTGGATTAGTTCAGTGAAAGACCTTGTAAGTATTTCATGAAAAAAGAGATGGAGAAATTTGACCTTCAACATCAGTATCTAAGAAATTTTATTTTTTCTATAAATTCGTGGCTGGTTTGGCAAATTTCGATGTAGTCCTAGGAGTTTAACTATAATCCTGGATATCTCGTTGAATTTGTTGCATTATAGGTATAACAGAATGTTTCTTGCGATTCTAAAGTATCTTTTGGGGGCAAACTTTACTTTTAGACTAGATTCACTTGAAGAACTACTAGTAAAAGTTTGGAAATATCCTCAAGGTGTAATTTCTTTTTCACCTACTTGTTGCTTTTGAGGTGAAAAAAGAGCCAAGTGACTTAAGTCACACAATGAAAATATAACTCCTGAACCAAGGAGTAGGTAAGGTGATAATCTAATAACATATTCATTGGATAATCTCTTTCGTGTTATTCGTTCTCCTAAATCACATTATTATTCTTTTATCTTGTTGCATAGTGTATTTGTTGTTGGCGGGCACATCAGTCATGGTAACAGCGACAAATGGAATGTTTTCACAGTTCCTTCGAACAAATATGCATAATTCAACATGTTTCTTGACCCTTTAGCTGCAAAAATTGTATTGGATTCCAAACTCAATATTACCCTCATTCCACTTGCTGTCCAGCGACAAGTGAGCTCTTTTTCTCGGATCATTAAACAACTGCAGCTCAGACGGAAGACAATAGGATTGGTAGTTTTTGTGCATACTTAGAAATTTGGAACATTTATTAAACTTTACAAGCTTTCGTGGATATATAAATCTTTTTCAATGTCTAATTGTACATTTTTTTCTCTCATTTGAATATTTGTTGTTGATATATATTGTCAATGTATGTATGTCAAATTCTGCTTTTTTGGGGGATGTTAGCACCCCCAAGGAGTTGTTGGAGGGTGCAAAGATGGAGTAGGTCCTATGGTTGTATTTTCGTGTTTAGAGGTTATGGAGAACCAATTGGATTAAGCTTAGGTTTGAAAACTAAAAAAAGCGGAATTGAGACGGATTAGCAACGGAATTAAGAGATTTCATTGCTATTTCGTCTCTAATTTTCGAGGAATAGATGCATGAATCGAGAACGGATCGAGACGGAATTATTGTATTCGTCTCGATCCGTCCGCTAAATCGAGACGGATCGAGAGACGGAATCCAATAATTCGTCTCGATCCGTTGCTAATCAAAGACGGATCGAGAGACGAAATTTTGCATTCCGTCTCGATCCGTCTCTCGATTAGCAACGATCGAGAGAATGCAATTACAATTGTACCCTTTAGAAGAATTTCCATTTCTGTTTAAAGTCTCGCTCGTTCGTTTCTAAATTCGTCTCTAATCCGTCTCTAATCGCAATGGAAACACATTTCCGTTCTTGATTGAATCAATGACGACGATTTTAGAGACGGAATAAATTTCGTCTTTATTATTGCGTAATTGAATTAGAGACGGAATTTATGCAAATCAGAGACGAAAATTTTCGTTTCTGATCTGCTGTTTTTTTGTAGTGAGCCAAGGTACGACAATGATTATTTCCCTAGCCAAAAGTATAACCCTATACGCAAGCACATAGGGTTTGACACGATGATCGCAATGGGTTTTGTGAAGGCACTACACCTAGACAACCGGATCACTAGTGTGTCCGATTTAGCCAAGATCCCTAAGGTATTCAATCGGTCCCAAAATAGGCGAATCAATTGGTAAGGTCATTTGTCATTAGCGTGATTTTATTGCATAAGGACGGATGTGTTACGACTCACTGGTAAAAGAATTAAGGTTTAAATATAAGTTTAACCTCAATTAATCAACCAATGACAAAGGGAATAAAATAACAATGAAAAGCAATGAAATTAAAATAAATAAATCTCACAAATCTATGGATGGGAACAATTGAACCTCCCTTGCAGTCTTGCTTACACCATGAGATTAGTCTCTCATGGTTGAAGAACACAAAACAAAATAAACAAGAATAGAAGTAGAGAGAAAGAGAGGTAGAAGTCGAATAGAGTAAATAGAAATCAAGAATCATTGTGAATACCCTAAGTCCTAATTATTTAAAACTACTAAAATTGGTCTTTGGAGGTGAGAGAATTCAAAATTAGTGGGTTGTAGAGTGACTCGTGCGTCGAGGAAGATCCTGTTGTGGCCGTTATGAGCTTGATTTAGGCTTTCGGACACGTGTCACGTGATCATTGGGTGAAAGAGCTAGTCTAGCTGACGTGGCGGGCTCACATTGGATGAGAAAGCTGTTGTGTGCATGGAAAGCGAGTCGGATGCTAACACGTGGAAGGCGCTGGAGTGAAGGAGGCTCGAGCACGAATTCGTGCGAATTTGTGGGAGAGAGCACCCGCACGGATCAGGAAGAAGATCAGAGGGCAGCTGGCGATCGAGAAGAGAAGATACGCATGAGAGTGTGCAAATTTTTGGGAGAACCCACCACTGCGTATCCTGAGAACAATCCACAGCTGTTGTGGATCAAGGAAACTCGCGCAAGATACGAGCGAATTTGTGGGAGGCAGCGCTGCATGCACCCTGAGGCAACGACGTTACTCATTTGTCATCTTTGCTGGATATCCATGCTGATCTTGAGGCCAAATCGAGCGATTCTGAAGCATTGTGTACATAAACGCGTGTCCTTGATGCGTCACTTAGCTGCTGGTCATCCATTACTTAACTGTGCAGTGCATGTCTCGAGGCAGATCCTCTGGTAGCTGAACCACTGCATGTAAATACACTATTACACGTAGTTTTTTGCCCCGTCATGTTGTATTTTTTTTGTCTCAATTCGACTTTTTTTTTTTTTTTCATTTTTTTTAAAGGCTGATTTTTTTTAATCGCACTCTCATATACATGTCAATAACCCTAAAAATAACAAATAAATATAACTAGACTAATATTTTAGAGACTTAACAATAAGAAAAATTTATAAATAACCTATATATAATTTACATAGACACTATTACACGTAGTTTTTTGCCCCCACAATTTTCAAATTTGAGTTGAAACGTTGTGGCAATAGATTCAATCGCACTCGTTAACCCTAAAAATAACAAATAAATATAACTAGACTAATATTTTAGAGACTTAACAATAAGAAAAATTTATAAATAACCTATATATAATTACATAATTAACAACTCATCAAAATACTCCTAATCTTAGGATTTTGCACGTCCCGAGCAAAGGTGGAAATGAAAAAGACATAAATAAACTAAACTCCTAATATAGTTATGCACTAACTAAATTAATCATATACCCGATTCAAAATTCATGGAGTTCCTTTGGTTTACATAGTCGCCAAGTTAACAAGCCACTCAAGAAATTTCGGAGTTATGACATGTTAAGAACCGCAACCCAAACACAATTAAGATCACACTTTAAAGATATAGAATCGATTAAGACAAACACTATCAACTACTCACGAGTTTTCTTAGTCTATACATTCAAGCACGCAAGTTTACAATCTCATTTAATCTAGTTATAAGCACACGAGCTAAATCTTTTTATTTGAGGAGTTTTTATAGACTTTCACCTTTATTCATTATATATATATATTATCTATTTTTTTCTCTATATTTTTTGTTCAAGTAATACGGCCCCTGCTCCATTTCTTATGGAAATCACTTTTCTCACTTTTTCCCACCACAAGATTCCCTGCTCCATTTACTGTGGAACCTGTGAGACTTTTCTATATTTTTGTTTTAAGAAAACTCATGTTATAGCTCTTCTCACTTTCACTATGATTAAACAATTTCTCCAATGTGGGTTAAAATATTATCACTTGCACAATTTTGACCGTGTGACGACCCCTTTCCTAATCTAGGGCACCGCCCGGCCTAATCCCGTAATTAAGCCCTAATCATATCCACGCAGGACTTAACTAAGTATTAGTCAGCCTTTACAACCTAGACGTCTATTTTCTCGTGTTCAGGATAAGTAATACACTAGTCCTACCAGTTTATAAAATTTAGAGTTAATTAAAACTTTTTATTAAATTAATTAATTAGCGGAAGTCTTATTGATTATGCAGAAGCAATTAGTAACTTATGCGGAAGCCATTTATAAAATCCTAAGTGTGGAAAACCAGGAAATGACATCACATATATAAAGTCCTCAAAATGCAGTGAAACAGTAAAATAATCTAAGTCAAGTCGGGGAAACTAACGCTCAACCCAATATACAACCCCAAATAGTATTAGAAAGACATATATAGCATATACAATCGAAATACCAAAAGAAGACCTACAATCGATGCAATGACGCGCCGAGGGCTCAGGGATAATCGCCGATCTTCTCTTTGCCCGACCTGCTGGTAGACGGCTCTGCACCCACCATCATAAGAAGGACGATGAGTACAAGAATAAAACAGTAATCCCCGATGACAAGTTTAATTTGCATTTCCAAATATTCAAATGGTATTTAAAAGCATATAAATGGGAAAATTGGAAAATAAACCATATGCGAGTAAATACCGAGTTACACAAGTGATACCGACACTAGGCTAAGTAGTGGTGATTTAGGTCCCATTCGGCGAGTGAAACATGTCACTCCGACTTAATAATCATATAGCACAAGAGACTCTAACCCAAGTGTTACCAGGGGACTCTAACCCCTGGTGTGTAGACCACCTCAGGGACTCTAACCCCGAATGTCATACAGTGTCAAGTAACATGTGCCGACATCCCCAGGGACTCTAACCCCGTGAGTCGCGCACACCTCGATCGAGTACGGGACCTAAATGCAAAAACTACTTTTTAAATTTCAAGAAATACCAAGTATGGATTGTCAAGGCATAGGCACATCTACACACCTAAACAAATAAGGAATACAAGTCCTCTTAAACATTTATAAGATATTCACTAGCCTAATAGCATGCTATTTATCATTCAATTCACATTTAAAACAACAAGAATAGACATAGCATGGGATAGAATCAATGAATCAAATCAAATGAATGGATATCATGCAAACTGGACTCATCAAGTGAGCATAGACACAAAGAACACATGATATAAGAATACAAAGACAAAATAGTCAAAATGACTATGCAAGGACAACAATTAATAGAAATGAAATGCCAAGAAAAGTTGTCATTGGGTATACTCACATCACGCAAATCCCCTAGCCAAATCTGACCTCCCGACACTCAAATTCGTGCACCCGGACTCCCGAGAACCTTCCTTAAGTTCCTGGTATGATTAAGTATGTCTTAGAGTGTATTTAGACTGTATAGTGTGAGTTTAGGTCGACTTAAGGTGTTAGACTTAGTTAATGGGTCTAAGTTAGGTTATGTGTTTTGCAGTGAAACTGCAATTCAAAATATCAAAATTCTTCAATTCTGTTGTCTAGAGTTTTGCAATTCTGCAGGCCAGAAATTTGCAATTCTGCAGGTCAAAATTTTGCTGGCAAAATTTTGCAGTGAAACTGCAATTCATCAAAATCAATGGGTTTCAACATGCATGACATGCATTTGTTCGAAAACATACAAACTTGGGAAAATTCATAACTTTAATTTTTGAAACTGAAACTCGAAGGCACTAGTGCTATCCCTAGTGTTTTTCAACAAGGATTTCGAAAATGGGTTTAGATTTTGCAAACAAACACCTTAACATGGCTGATTTTTACAAAATCAGCTTCATTCCTTGAAAACCTTATTTTTTGAGTAAAAACTTGTAAAATCCGGAAAAAAAAAGACTTGAGATTTGATTTGAATGTGTTAAATGCTTAAAATCAGTGAAACTAGACTTAGAAATAGTTTATAATTGAAAACCCCATGATTTAAAACCCTAAAACCCCTAATTTTGATGTATGACATTAAAGAACACATTACCTAGGTTGTAGTTATTGTTGGGTGTTTGATTCTCCAACTCTTGATGATGAAAACACCCCTTCAAACTCCTAACTTTCCAACAATTACTAGATTTCCAGCAGCTCTGTATTTTATTTCCTTTGTTTCCAACATGCAAAAATGAGAAGAATGCACTAAGGTGGGTTTATATATGCTTGAGTTTTCATCTAATGTGTACCACCCATCTCCATGACATCTTGTGGCTCTCATTCACTCCTACTAACCCACTAATTCCATCTCACTAACACAACATATTGACACACATATCATGGGAGAGCGTGTTAGCGTGTATCCCGAGATAAGTCAGTGTTGTAGATTTTTAAACCAAAACTATAGGACTTTAATTTGATTTACATTAATAAATACAACCATAGGCTTAAAAAAAATTCCTAAATTCATATTAATATTAAATAAGACTTACCAAAATGTTAACTACCCGGTTCCCCGAATTGCACGCAACTCGAGGCGCGCCCCCCTCTCTTCTCGACGCCACAACTGTACCAACCGACTTAGTAAGTTTACACAATACATAACACTAGGTATACATCAATACAAAAATACAATATATCTCAGCCACGTGCCTCGGTCGGTGCATGTATCACAGTGCAGGTCCCACGTCAAGGGTCGGTGATCCTGATTAATGAATTAAAATGGGGGTTAGAGATTTGGGCCGTGACAAATATTCCCAACAAAATGAGAATTTCGTCCTCGAAATTAAGTTTAAGTTACGGTTCTACCTGACTCGAACAGGTACGAGAATCTATCGCATGTAGTCCTCCCGTTCCCAAGTGAGTTCCGTGTCATCGTGGAACTGCCACTTGAAGAGTACATTCGGGATGGACTTGCTCCTCAAATGTTGTACCTTCCGATCTAATATCTGAATGGGCTGCTCCTCGTAAGAGATGTCCTCGCTCAGGTCGATCCGACTCAAGTCAACTGTCGGTCGCACGCCGGCCTTCGACTCGGCTAGTCGAAGCATCGAAATATGGAACACTGGATAGACCACTGACATCTGTGGAGGCAATTCAAGCTCGTATGCCACTTTCCCGACCCGTTTCTTAATCATGAAAGGCCCGATGTACCTCGGTGCAAGCTTCCCTTTCACCCCAAATCTCTGAAGACCATTCCGAGGGGAAACCTTTAAATAGACAAAGGCTCACTCGGAATACGCGAGATCACCGCGATACTTATCCGCATATCTATTCTGTCTCTCCTGTGCTCCTCTAAGTCTCTGACGGATCGATTTGACCTTTTCCGTGTGGTCAACAACAATTTCAGGCCCCACTATCTCCTGGTCCTCTGGCTCAGCCCAACACGATGGCGAGCGACACGGTCTGCCATACAAAGCCTCAAATGGCGCCATCTCAATGCTAGCGTAATAACTGTTGTTGTAAACGAACTCACACAATGGTAGGTACTCCGCTCAAGATCCGCCAAACTCCAACATGCATGCCCGAACAATGTCCTCGAGGACCTGAATCAATCTCTCGTCAGCCCGTTGGTCTGAAGGTGGAAAGTCGTACTGAACTGTAGGTGTGTACCGTACTGCTATTGCATACTTCGCCACATCCTGGACGTATATGTAGCATCTCGGTCTGATGTGATCGTCAATGGTACCCCGTGCAGCCTGATAATCTCTCTCTCGAACAGTACGCTCAGCTGATCGAACGTGTAATGCGATGCCACTGGCAGGAAATGAGCAGACTTCTTCAATATGTCAACTATAACCCAGATTGAATCATGTTTCCTCGCGGTCCTCGGCAATCCTCTGACAAAATCCATAGAGATGTTTTCCCACTTCCATCGAGGAATGGGAAGCGGCTGTAGTAATCCCCCGGGTCTGCAATGTTCGAACTTCACTTGCTGACAAATACCACAGTTCCTGATGAACCTAGACACGTCCACCTTCATCCCAGGCCACCAGAAATGTCTCCTCATGTCGTAGTACATCTTAGTCCTGCCTGGATGTACGGTAAATCTTGAACGGTGCGACTCCTGAAGGATGTCTTCTCTCAGCTCCGGTACCTCTGATATCCACAACCTGCCCTGGTATCTCAAACACTGATCTGTCGTCTCTGCCCAATCTGTACACTCTGCACTCTGCGCTAACTCGCTGAATCTCGAGTACAATCGATCGGTCCTCTGACCCTCTGACACTCGCTGTGTAGACACGATCTGTAGTCTCATCTAGTGCGCAAATCATCACCTGAGTATCGGTAGGAACCTCTGTCTGACATGTCGTCGCCGCTGCCTCGAGTAATCCATACTCATGCATCATGTGACATCTGACCACCTCAGCATCTCTACTCGGTATCCTACTCAGCGCATCTGCGACTACGTTCGCTTTTCCTGGGTGATACTCTAAGGAAAAGTCATAGTCCTTCAAGAACTCCAACCATCTGCATTGTCTCATGTTCAGCTCTTTCGTGTGAAGAGATATTTCAAACTCTCGTGATCAGTGAAGAGTGTGAATCTCTCTCCATACAAAAGGTGTCTCCAAGTCTTCAGCGCAAATACAACCGCTGCCAACTCTAGATCGTGCGTAGGGTAGTTCTTCTCATATATCTTTAACTGTCTCGATGCGTATGCCACGACACCGCTGCCCTGCCTCAACACACAATCTAGACCCGTATGAGAAGCATTTGTGTATACTAGAAATCCATGTCCAGCCTCTGACAGTACTAACACTGGCGCGGTAGTTAATGACCTCTTCAACTGAGAAAATGCAGCCTCGCACATCTCAGTCCACTCATAAGCAACATCCTTCTGTGTCAGCCTCGTCATCGGTGAAGCGATCTTCGAGAAATCCTTCACAAATCTACGGTAATATCCTGCTAACCCCAGAAAGCTTCGATCTCCGGTACTGATGTCGGTGCCGGCCAATCCGTGATTGTCTGAATCTTGGCCGGATCTACTGTAATCCCTGTTGGTCCAACAACGTGCCCTAAAAACTCGACCTCTGCAAGCCAGAATTCACACTTGCTGAGCTTAGCGAAAAGTCGGTGTTCCCTAAATGTCTGCAACGTCTCTCTGAGGTGCTGCTCGTGATCCTCACGTGTCCTCGAGTATATCAAGATGTCGTCGATGAAGACTATCACGAAGCGGTCGAGATATGGTCTAAGTACTCGGTGCATCAAATCCATGAATACGGGCGGGGCGTTGGTCAGCCCGAATGGCATGACTGTGAACTGGTAGTGTATGTATCTGGTGCTGAATGCTGTCTTGGACCTATCCTCATCCCTGATCCTAAGCTGGTGATACCCCGATCTCAGGTCTATCTTGGAGAAAAATTGTGCTATTCTCAGCTGATCAAATAAATCGTCTATTCGCACAAGTGGGTACTTGTTTCTGACTGTCACTTTGTTCAACTGCCTGTAGTCGATGCATAGTCTCAGACTGCTATCCTTCTTCTTCACAAACAGAACTGGCGCTCCCCACGGTGACATCGAAGGTGTGATGAATCCCTTCTCCCCCAAATCCTTAAGTTGAGTCCTCAACTCCTCCAACTCCTTCGGAGCCATGCAGTACGGTGGTATCGCGATCGGTCTGGTACCCGGTACTAGGTCGATGATGAAGTCTACCTCTCGTGGTGGCGGTAATCCAGGTAAATCCTCTGGGAAAACATCTGGGAAGTCTCGAACAACCGGTATCTCCTCTAGTCTGGGTCCCTGACTCTCTGCTACATCATACAATGCACCAGAGTCTCCATCTCTCCACTGGATGCAACCCGACCTCTCGTGGTGTTGAGTCTCGGTGTACTACCTCGGTGAACGAACATCGAACATCCCGGAATCTCAAATATGACAGACTTACTGAAGCAGTAGATGTGTGCGTGGTAGACTGACAACCAATCCATCCCTAGCAATGTGTCGAACTCTAACATCTCGAAGACTCAAAAACCTGCCGGTAACTCTACCCCGCCTATCTCTACCGGACATCCCCGAACTAGACTATTAGGGTAAACCCTATCCCCGGCTGCGATGCTCAAAATTAGGTGTACGCTAAGCCTAACATGTGTCAATCCGAATATGTCTAACATGCGACCAGCAATAAGAGAAACAATGGATCTAGAGTCAAATAATGCATATAAGTCTCTACCACAAACGAAAACCGTACCCTCGATGAGGCTGCGTGTCGCTCCAGCATCTGGCTGTGCGACCATGTGAACTCTCTCTCTGCCCTGCTATGGGGGATGTGCTGCCGGCTGTGTGCACTCCCTAGACATGTGTCCCACATGACCACATCTCCAGTAAGTGATCTAACGACGCTGCCTTGCCTGTCGCGCCTGTCCCTGTAATTGTCGCTGACCCTGTCGTGGTCCATCCCTGCCTCTACCTTTGTCTAGGCCACCCTGCAGCTACTGCTGGTCGCGGTGCCGGTGGAACTGACAATGCCTGTCTGGTGGAAGGTGGTAAGGGAGCTCTGCCATATGTCTGTGTGGGTGCAGGGTGAGGTGCGTAGGGCACTGCTGAAATAGGGGCAACAAGTGCCCCACCCCTCTGTGGATCCCTATCCCCTCTCCTCTGTTCCTTACCCCTCCGCCTCCTGTCGTAGTCTAAACCCTGATCGTAACCCTCTGCTGCTCTCTCCTCCTCTCTGCCCAACTCATAAGTCTCTTGGGCGAGTGTTCTCTTATAGATCTCCTGCAGAGTGCGGGCCCCGGTGCTAACGACGTGTCTAGCTATATTGGCCTTAGTCCATCTCCAAAGTAGAAGGCGTCATCTGCGTCATCCTTCACCAAGTCTCCCGCGATCTGCCTCATGTAACCATATCAGTCGCGGTACATCATCACTATCTCCCCCTCAGCCTGTCTCAAGGTCATAAACTTCTTCTTCAACCTCTGCAACATCGAAGCTAAAAAATACTACTTGTAGAACTCCACTTTAAAGTCTGCCCATGATGTGAAACTGCCTCGGCTTGCCACTGTAGTGCGCCACCAAACATCAACACCTTTATCCAGGGTATACTATGAAAGAACTGGCTGGAGTTTGTCCTCAATACCCAGTAGTAGATGCAACTTCTCCTGCGATAGGATCCACTTCTCAATCTTGTCGTGGTCCCTCTCTCCCGAAAAATACGCCGGCCTGAGTCTAATGAACTCCTTCACTAGTGTGACGGTCCCTCTCTTAATCTAGGGCACCGCCCGGCCTAATCCCGTAATTAAGCCCTAATCATATCCACGCAGGACTTAACTACATATTAGTCAACCTTTACAACCTAGACGTCTCTTTTCTCGTGTTCAGGATAAGTAATACATTTAATTAATTAGCGGAAGTCTTATTGATTATGCAGAAACAATTAGTAACTTATGCAGAAGCCATTTATAAAATCATAAGTGTGGAAAACCAGGAAATGACATCAAATATATAAAGTCCTCAAAATGCAAGAAACAAGAAATAGTCTAAGTCAAGTCGGGGAACTAACGCTCAACCCAATATACAACCCCAAATAGTATCTGAAAGACGTATATAACATATACAATCAAAATATCAAAAGAAGACCTACAATCGATGCAGTGACGCGCCGCGGGCTCGGGGATAATCGCCGATCTTCTCTTTGCCCTACCGTTGGTAGACTTGCTGCACCCACCGTCATAAAAAGGACGGTGAGTACAAGAATAAAACAGTAATCCCTGATGACAAGTTTAATTTGCATTTCCAAATATTCAAATGGTATTTAAAAGCATATAAATGGGAAAACTGGAAAATAAACCATATGCGAGTAAATACTAGAGTTAAACAAGTGATACTTACACTAGGCTAAGTAGTGGTGATTTAGGTCCGGTCGGCAGTGAAACGTGTCACTCCGACTCAATAATCATATAGCACGAGGGACTCTAACCCAAGTGTTACCAGGGACTCTAACCCCGGTGTTACCAGGGACTCTAACCCCGGTGTGTAGACCACCTCAGGGACTCTAACCCCGAGTGTCATACAGTGTCAAGTAACATGTGCCGACATCCCCAGGGACTCTAACCCCGTGAGTCGCGTACACCTCGATTGAGTACGGGACCTAAATGCGAAAACTACTTTTTAAATTTCAAGAAATACCAAGTATGGATTGTCAAGGCATAGGCACATCTACTTACCTAAACAAATAAAGAATACAAGTCCTCTTAAACATTTATAAGATATTCACTAGCCTAATAGCATGCTATTTCATTCAATTCACATTTGCAACAACAAGAATAGACATAGCATGGGATAGAATCAATGAATCAAATCAAATGAATGGATATCATGCAAACTAGACTCATCAAGTGAGCATAGACACAAAGAACACATGATATAAGAATACAAAGGAAAAATAGTCAAAAGGACTATGCAAGGATAGCAATTAATAGAAATGAAATGCCAAGTAAAGTTGCCATTGGGTATACTCACTACAACGAAGTAAAGTCCTAGTTTTACTGGCCTCCCGTAACTCCAAATCTTGTATTCGCTCTCCCGTACCCTTTTTCCTAGGTTCCTGAGTTTGGTATCTCATTAGTTCAAGTATAGTGGGTTTAAGCTCAATTTAAACATCACCGACATTCCCACATATGTTCTTTTCATAAACTTTATCAATTTCTATTTATTTTATCGACATATAATTTTTTCCAATTTTTCCCATTTTTTTCCTAATTTTTTTTCCAAATTTTCTTTCATTTTTCTTCCCTTTTTTTTTTCTCGTTTAATTCTTGTTTGGGTCGGGCCCGACCCGCCTGACTGAGAACAGTCCGGCTCGGCCCATGGGCCGAGCTCGGCTCGTTCCGGGCCTGGCCCAAGCAGGTGGGGTGCACACCCGAGCACGCTCGTGCGCGTGTGCACCTTCTTCCTCCCGATCGACTGGTTCGATCGGGAGCAAGAACAAATTTTTTTTTCTCTTTTCCTCTTCTCCGGTGATGGGTTAGGGTCGCTCTCCACCCCAACCCCGGTGGAATACCACCTCGGCACCGTTCGACCATGGGGTTCGGCCTCCATGACCGAACCCCTCTCGGCCACACCACCGCCAACTACCGAATTTACAACAACAACGACGACTCACCGCGATTGTGATCTCGTCTCTCCTTCCCGGCGCGTCCCTTCTCCTCCTCCTCCTCCTCCTCCTCCTCCTCTCATTTTCTTCTTCTTCCTCTCTCGGTTTTCTTCCTCTTTCGGCCCGATCGTTTGTGTGTGTGTTGAGTGTGTGTGGTGTGTAGGTGTAGGTGGGTGGTGGACACGTGGTGTTGTTGTGGACAGGTGTTGCTTGGGTTGGGACAAGTGTGTGTTGTTGTGTTTGTACAAATGACACCTAACTGTGACACCACTAAGACACTTGTCTGTGTTTTCGGGCGTTTCGACGCCCGGTTTCGCGTCCGAACCGTGATATCCGCGTACCGCCGTGTCGCTAGTCACCCAATATCTATTCCATTTGAATTACTTGACAAATTTTTTATTCAATTTGTGTGTTTTCGTTTCCCCGACCTAATAGTCGGTCCCGTCAACTACCCGGTACCCGCGTCGATAAGCATATCGAGGCGTATCCCCGCTCTCGTCTTTACGCCTACAACTGTACAAACCGACTTAGTATGTCTACACAATACATAACACTAGGCACACATCAATACAAAAATACGATATACCTCGGCCACGTGCCTCAGTCGGTGCACGTATCACAGTGTAGGTCCCACGTCAAGGGTCGGTGATCCTGATTAAGGAATTAAAACGGGGTTAGAGATTTGGGCCGTGACAACTAGCTTGGTGTCCCTCGACAAGCCAGTGATCTTAGATATAGCGGGTGTGGGCGTGTCTACTACTGCTTCTATTGTCGGTCCTGTGACGACCGGTAGTGCTAGTGGACGCGGTGTCGCTGGCTCTGCGGGTGGTACTGGTGCTTTTGCTTCTGTGGTAGTAGTAGTGGCTGGTGCAGTAGGAGTCTCTGTGGTCGGGGGTGCTGTAGTAGTAGCTGTAGTGACGGGGGCGGTCGAAACCAGTGCAGTCATTAGTGCCGACATGTAGGCGATGAACTCGACGATCTGTCTCTCTTGAGCGGTCTTCCAGTCTGACAACCTCTGAAAATCATCAACTGATACGGTGGAAGGTTGACTGCCGCTATCTCCAGTGTCTCCGGCATCGCGCGAATCCGCCATCGGTGTCTGCATGTTGATAATTGAACGCGAATCAACTACTATGAGACGTATCTTGTATTCATATACATATAACAATTAACATGTATATAAAGAAAACACCCCGACTCACCTTCACTCAATTCCCAACAAAATAGTTTTTAGGCAAGGATCATCTGGTTTCCACTTCTAAGGTTTGTGTTTTATACGAGTTCGTGTTTTTCTTATTTATCCCTAAGGTTCTAATACCTATGCTCTGATACCAACTATGACGGCCCCTCTCCTAATCTAGGGCACCGCCCGGCCTAATCCCGTAATTAAGCCCTAATCATATCTACACAGGACTTTACTACGTATTAGTCAGCCTTTATAACCTAGACGTCTCTTTTCTCGTGTTCAGGATAAGTAATACACTAGTCCTACCAGTTTATAAAATTTAGAGTTAATTAAAACTTTTTATTAAATTAATTAATTAGCGGAAGTCTTATTGATTATGCAGAAGCAATTAGTAACTTATGCGGAAACCATTTATAAAATCCTAAGTGTAGAAAATCAGGAAATGACATCACATATAAAAGTCGTCAAAATGCAATGAAACAGTAAAATAGTCTAAGTCAAGTCGGGGAAACTAACGCTCAACCTAATATACAACTCCAAATAGTATATGAAAGACATATATCAGCAAAAATGAATGAGTGATTTGGTTTGCATGTTGTTTGATCACTAATAATGTATATTAAGGTGATGTTCCTTCTTAGCCCTTGATCTCTATGGATTTATGTATCCCGAGGAACATCTAATGGTCCACCTCTTGCCATATATCCCACTAACTCCCACTATCTCAACCTCAAGTGACACCATTTCATTACTCACCTAGTTCCTAGATGTGCCAATGTGTATCTCTATACCAATCCTATGCTTTCCATTTAATTTACTCAAGAGATTTAGGCCGTGATAGACTGTTTGCCCCCTTTGTATCTAGCACTAGGCTTAACCCTCATACTAAGTCCCTAATCATGAAATCATGAAAATGCTGGGCTACGGGCTCGAGTGAGTGTTTCTCCTAGTTTTTCCTAAGTTTCAAGTAAAAAAGGCAACCATATTGTACTCATCCACAACAAAAGGCATGGAACAAAGTCTCGGGTGACTCAGAACAATATAAAAATGAAAATTATACTAAATACATGCATGAAAGTGTATCAACTCCTAATGAAATGAGAAAGAGAAATATGGAGGGAAAATAAATGGAAGAAATGAAAGAATAAAAGATATCAAACACCACCATTACCATCCGACAACCTCATATAATCGTATATAATTGAAAAAATTTAACGATTTCACCTGCGGTCTTGCGCAAAGAAGTCCATCGAACTCAATCTGCAAATCCTAAAGTACCCCTAAACTTATTCCGAACCTTGTCCTCAAGGTTCAAAATAAGTTAAAGAATCCATGCAATAAAAAGAAAAAGAATAGTGGTGAAAAAGAACATAAATAAATAAATAAGAAGATGATACAAAGGCATGCATAATAAAAGTCTCCAAAAACTAGTGAATGCAGAAAATCTCTCATGTCTAGGTGACTAAGGAAACTATGGAAATAAAATCATTATAATAAGAGCAAGAGTTAATAAGCATAAGAGTTAACCTAAATAATTCCCACCAAATCTTGCGAGCCCGAAGTCTTTCAACTAAGGGTGAAATTAACAAGATGATGCAATGAAGTCTAGGGTTTTGTGTTTACTTAAAGACCCGCCACTAATGCAGCGACTTAAATTGGGTTTGTCCTAACCAAGTCTCAAAACACCTAAAACTCTAGTAATACGTTAATTCCCAAAAAAATTGCTCAAATTTCTCTAAGAAAAATGTAATCCATAGCCAAACTTAGCAAAACTCGAGGGGTGCTCTAATGCCTCTGGTGAAAATCAAACATTCATAACACCTGCGAAAATCCAAGAAACCAAGTTAGGGTTTTATTGAACATAAAAAAAAACTAAAACTAAATTAAAACTGAAACAAATGCAAAAAGTAAAAGAAATAAAAACAAAGGTGGGTTGCATCCCAACAAGCGGCTTTCTTTTAAGTCTTTGGCCAGACTTGGCGTGATTTATCACATGATGCCCTCTCTTTTTGAGATATCGACAACAAATGGTGCATCTATAGCTTTGGGAAATGCAACATGAACGCCCTCCTTCAGACTTGGGAGCTCATTCAGGGCTTCCAACGCAAAAGATTATGTTTCATCATGATCATCCAACATAAAGGTGTCTGCAGTGTAGAAAATATGTGAACGCTCCTTTACTTTCATCCCCTAGTAAGGTTTAACAAATATGCATGGGAGAGTGGGTGGTTTCACCAACATCAGAGGTTAGTTTTCCTTGTTCTCTATCTGCAGCTCCTCCGGCCTTTCTGAAATGACTTCAATTTTCATATCATTTTTCTCCTCTTCATCTAGTGCAAATGCTAATTTCTGGCTCAATTTGAAGGACATCAAGTCTTTCCGCTATTTCGCTCCAATAGTCCTCCACATGTGTATCCTTATTTACCTCAACAATTTTCAATGTATCAACGCTCACATTCTACTTTGGGTAAGAAATTGGTTGTGTAGTACACAACTCTTTCTCGTCAAGCATATTCTGAAGTGTGGTATTCATTTGAATAAGTTGAGTTTCCAAGTTTTGCAAGCTTAGAATCGCAAGCTGAGATTTTTGAAGCTTTTCATGAAACTATTGTTTATCATCTATTAATTGTTTCATCATACCTTCTAAGGAGTTCATTTGTTGAAACTGTTGGTTCTCTTCATGATACTATTGATGACTTAGTTGAAAAAGTAGTTCTCTGAAGATCGAGTCATTCATCATGTCTTGTATAGACTTCTCTTCATTTTGAGGAATCTTTGGACTTGGCATGAGCTCAAAGAAGTCGGTTTGTGGCGATGCATAACCAAACTAGTGAAGATTCTCATACTTTGGATAGTAAGAACAATTATATGTGGAATGAGAATAATCTTCACAAATTTCACAAACCTCGACTTGTTGCACAAAAGAATGCATGTTAGGAAATTGATGTCCATTATATGACATACCTACCCTATTCACATTGTAATAATATAAGTCTTCGAATTGACCATAATTGTAGGAGTGGCAGGCTGTTGCGGGGTTACCTGCATACATGTTAAGAACAAAGGACTAGATAGACAAAATAAAAAATAATAATGATAATAATAATAATACTGATAATAATAATAATAATTAGAAGAAAACCAAAGAAATAAAAAAACCAATCCCCGACAACGACGCCAAAATTTGATGCGCGCTGAACGCGTTAATAAAATATAGTACCTAGACCAACTATTTTGTGGATAGTTGTAAAAGGGTCGATCCCACAGAGATTGATATCATTTCTAAGGTTTTAAAATGAAATGAAAAAAGAAAAAGAAAAATAGGGGTTTTGAGATAATGAATAAATTAACTAATCTAAGTAGCAATAAAATAAATAAAGCAATAGAAATTGTTTTAAAATCAATTAATGAAAAATACATAGGTCAAGATATACAAGTTTGGTTCGATAAAATATTGAATTTGGTCATCAATCTTTGTAAAGTATGCAATTCAAAAGTATCCTAGTATAGCTATAAACTCGATAACATACGCGGTTCCTCGCACTTCCTAATCTCGATAGCCAAGGTATGACAATGACTATTTCCCTTGCCAAACGTATAACCTATACTCAAGCGCATTGGGCTTGACACGATGACCGCAATGGGTTTTGGGAAGGCACTACACCTAGACAACCAAATCACCAGTGTGTCAGATTTAACCAACATCCCTAAGGTATTCAACCGGTCTCAAAAGAGGCGAATCAATTGATATGTTCAATTACCACTAGTGTGGTCTTATTGCATAAGACGGATGCTTACGATTCACTGGGAAAAGAATTAAGTTTTAAATATAAATTTATACTCAATTAATCAATCAATAACAAAGAGAATAAAATAAAAATGAAAAGCAATGAAATTAAAATAAATAAATCTCACATACCCATGGATAGGAAAAATCGAACCTCCTTCATAGTCTTGCCTAGCCATGAGAATAGTCTCTCATGGTTGAAGAACACAAAACAAAATAAACAAGAATAGAAGCAGAGCGAGAGAGAGATAGAAGTCGAATAGAGTAAATATAAGTCGAGACTCCTTGTGAATACCCTAAGTCCTAATTATTTAAAACTACAAAAATTGATCTATGGAAGTGAGAGAATTCGAAACTGGTGGGTTGTAGAGTGACTCGTGCGTCGAGGAAGATCCTGTAGTGGCTGTTGCGAGCTTGATTTAGGCTTTTGGACACGTGTCACGTGATCATTGGGTGAAGGAGCTAGTCTAGCTGACGTGGTGGGCTAGCATTAGATGAGAAGGCTGCTGTGTGCGTGGAAAGCATGTCGGATGCTGACATGTGGAAGGCGCTGGAGTGATGGAGGCTTGAGCACGATTTCGTGCGAATTTGTATGAGAGAGCACCCGGACGGATCCCGAGGAAGAATAAAGGGCAGCTGGCGAGAAGAGAAGATACTCATGAGAGCGTGCGAATTTTTGGGAGAACACACGTCTTGAGAACAATCCACAGCTGCTGTGGATCAAGGAAACTCGAGCAAGTTACGAGAGAATTTGTGGGAGGCAGCACGGCACGCATCTCGAGGCAACGACGTTCACCTTTGTATCTTTCTTGGATATCCATGCTGATCTCGAGGCCAAATCGAGTGATTCTGAAGCATTGTGTACATAAACGCATGTCCTTGATGCCTCACTTAGTTGCTGGTCATCCCTTATTTAACTGTGCAGTGCGTGTCTCGAGGCATATCCTCTGGTCGCCGAGCCACTGCATGTAAATACACTATTTCGCATAGTTTTTCGCCTTGGATTCAACCTCGTACTCTGTTAATCCTGATAATAACAAATAAATATATTTAGACTAATATTTTAGAGACTGAACAATAAAAAATATATAAATAACTTATATATAATTATATAATTAACGACCCATCATATCTGCACAAAATAAAAACAAATTATGTAATTTGAAAGAAGTCGACCTAAATTAACTTAATGATGTACCTTATAAGCCGAGAGGTGATGTGTCACCAATTTCAAGACTTCATCACTTTGACCATGTAATGAAAGAAGAAAGAAAAGCAATTCAGTCATTCGAAGCATGCGCGCACACACACATCAACACCCACAAAAAATAGAAACGGATATTAAGAAGAAAAAGCAAACTCGTTCTAGGTAAAAAGACAATTCATCTGCTCACGAAGTGTAGTTCTATAAATTTAACAAGCAGAAATAGTATACAAATGATGCCAATGCCATACTTGGTTTGCTTATCCTTCTCCTCAGTGTATAAAGATTGAAAACACCAGGTGCCTTTAAGGAAACTCATTGATTTGTTAACGACATCAGCCTCAATTCTATAGGAAGCTACAGAATTGGACAGCTCATCCTCCTAAAAATATAAAAAGAATAATGATGAATATGTTGCAAGCCATAGGTATATCTATTATCAGAAATTAAGAGTACCTCTATTACAGGTATAACTTCTACAGTTTTTAGTAATAACAAAACCACAAACAACCTTTGTTTTCAAGTGGGCAATGATCTGAGTGCTTGCTTCATCGAAATGCTCCCTCTCTTCCCTAGTGTTTTTAAGGCGCGCATAAGCAGCAGCTAAGGACGTATTAACCTGTATTAGCATGGTAGGTACACTAGATATTGCTGTGTCTTCCTGAAGCTGAAATATTCCTCTAAATGATAATATTAGAATGCATATTAATAAGAACATTATGTCCCATCATTCTATAGGAATAAGTGATAAAACAAAAACAAACTAAAATATACTAATGAGTGTTTAGAAACTGCAATTACACCAGTTGTGCTTTGAATGGAAGTAAATGTCGAGCTGTAAATAAACAACACATACATAAAATGAATATAGTGGAAATGATGATATAATATGAAATATGAAGATTGAAAGAAAAGTACAAACAAAACCAATAAATGCAAAAATTATGGAAGGATGATATCGCTTGTTCGGACAAATCGAAAGATGGCATGCAAATGAAGCAATTAGAAACTTTGACATAAGAAATTGAAGAAACTCAATGGTATAGGCCGATCTAAGATAATTTCAATTGCATTGACAAGGATGGGTTTACAAGATTATGGTAGCAGTAACACATCAACTTTTAAATCGAGCAGAGTGAAAGAGTTTCTATCCGTGAGCCAACTACAATTAATTTGGGATTGAGGCTTTGTGATTGTTGTTGTTGTTGGTGGTGGTGGTGGTATTGGTGGTGGTGAAGGGTGTCTACAGAAGTATTCATGTGGTAAGAAAGGGAATAGGATGCTTAATCATTTCTGACAACTAGTGGTAGATATATTTTTGGAGAAGTTATTTTTTTATAATAGGCCCAAATCAAATTCATGAGAGAGAGTGTATGAGTGACTAGTTTTATGCGTGGGCTTTAGTTTGAAAGTGGGACAGTTCTCCAAAATGTCAAGGAAAGTTGGAGTTCTCAATCCAAAATTATAAGCCATATTCTTTCTCTCACCTAGTTGACGTGGGATTATTCCCATATCTTGGACAGAAGTGCTCAGCTCAAGACAATGATAAATTAGGGTTGTAAATTAGCCCAATACTCGACAAATATTTTTTCTTTGGTTGAAGTACTTGACAAATATGACTGATATATTTATACACATATCATCAGGTTAGGGGGATTGTTTGGAAGCAGCCTTACCTTGTTTCGAATCTCATATAGTTTTCAATCATAAAAGGCAAAATTTGAAGGTGTATAGAAAACCGTGCTTTACCTCCAAGATAAGAGAAGAATCAATGGAGGAGATACAACAGGAAATATTTTTTTAATGACCCAATTGTAGGTCCTTACAAGTGATGTCATTATGGGCTCTACATAACCTCATGTCTAGCTCAAAAATGGGACAAATAATACCTTGCAATTTAGTTAGATATTATTTCTATAAAAAGAAACTTCATTTAACCACATTATTTGAGTAAAGTTGCTCTAAAAAGGGAAACTTCATTTAGGATGGTAATCTCAGTTTTTAACTAGGTTAAAGTAGTTTTCATTCTCTACCTTTTGCAACATCAACAACGTTATCCCCTAGACTTAATAATTAATGAATTTGGAACACAAATATATAAACACAAGAATTTGAAGACAAAGACCTTTATCAGTTGAGCTTCCAGTCCATCTCTTTGCTTCTCAAGTTTATAGAAACTTCAGTGGCCAATTCCTGCAAAAAGAAAAACCGTTAACAAGTGTCATTGAATCATGACCAATTAAAACTAACACAAATAATGTATACTGAGGTGTTGAGCCTTGGGGCAGGAGTCAGTCATAGATAAATATACAAAAAAACCTTTTGTTGTAATCTACAATGAAACTAATGGTGACAAGCCCCTAGACACAACCCTCTCTATTACTACTGAATTGTGTGAATAGCTTTGTTCTGCTTTTAGAATGGTAGCCTTTTAAATGAATGTAGCAAGGTTTAGAGCTTTGAAGTGGAAAAAAACTATAGAGAAAAGGAAAGAGAAATGCTGGAGTAACATACATTAGATACCGAGTAGGGGCACCGACCTAACGTAGCACCTACTTAGCGCTGACGCTTGGGCCCCACTTGGTTGTCATCCCAAAACCAAAAAAAAAGAGAAAAAAACACTCTGACTATTTCGCTCTGACTACTGATCGACTGACAACTGATTGATGGTTGACCACACATCACTGTAGCTGATTAAGCTCAAAAATTTCAAATTTCCCTCTCATTTGAGGAGAAAACCACATATCTCTCATTTTGGTGGAATGGTATGATGTTACTTGTGTTAACATTTACATCCATTTAAGTCTAATTTTGGTAGTATGATATTATGTTATTTTTTAACATTTAGGTTCTAGATTTGATTTATAAGCATTTGATTTCATGCTATGTTGTTACTATTTTAGGGTTGTGGTTCATGTTAATGAAGTAGTGGTTGAGCTGCAGTTTATGAGTTTACTTGAGTTGTTTGATGGTGTTAGATGCTAATATTGGTGCAAACTCAAGGCTAACCTTAGATTGTTCTTCGGTGATGCTTGACGTCAACTCAAAATAAAATGGACAGAACCAAAAATTATTCGATTCAAAACATGCACAACATACATTTAATTTGTCCTTCAAACTTGGACAACAAATTAAGAACGTGCATAAAATATATAACTACAATGACGACCTAAACATGCATAATCAAACCATTAATCCCAATAAAAAAATGCATACTACACTTGCAAAACTAATCCCACTAATCCTGCCAAAACATTATCATCCATACATGATACAATAAACTCCATAACACAATTCCATGTCTCAATCCCTTTTTTTGATCACATTGGTTGTCGTTTCGGATATGATTTTCACGTCACTACTTAGTGTTATGCGCTCTGTGAATAAGGTTGAAAAAACCAGCTCAACACTCCCTTCCAATTGACTCGCAGTTGAATGTCCACTTTGATCTGTACCACTGCTTCCTTCACCGCAACAACGACTAGCTCACATTTCAGATTCATCGTCTCTCTGTCTTCTGTTTAGTCGTGGAGGCTTTGTTGGTCGAGCAAGTTGGAGATTGCCCCGGTTGAAGCACTTTCACCGAACATTGTCACATATAGTAAAAGGTTTTCCTTTGTTGAGGCCTTCCTTCTTCACGATTCTTTTGTTAGGGAACCCAATTAAACACTTAGAGCAATGCGGCCTCTACGGGCAATTGGCTTCGATGTGATAGTCCAATCCACATGTCCAACATGATCTATCGTTAATTAGTGTCATATCTATTCAAAACAAGGCAATCAATAAGTGAATGAGCAAGATACATTTTTTTCTTATACAAAGATGTGCATTCAATATTCTTAATCTATATAATGTACATATAAACAACACTTTAACATTTCAACAAAATACTTAACAACCAAGAATGAGTCGTACACTGAACGAATAGGGTCTAATTCCTTCTTTCAACAATCAATAACACCACCCCAAAAATACATTCACTGCCAAAGGTTCACATATTGAGAATAAAGAGAGATAAGTAGCACCATAAGGGATAAATTCACCCTAAATCATAATACAAGGCTTTAAAAGTTCAGACGAAAACCTCAACCAAGAAACCTTATATAACAAGGAAAATGCAAAAGTTACAAATCCTATGGAGAAATTTCAGACCCACACCATACATATCTGAGACCACAGTCGAAGTCCCATACCAAGCGATATACCCTACAACTGCAAAATCACCCTAACCCCTTTGTGTTCGCAATTTTCAAAGGAAAACCCTAAGTGACGGACATGAATATGGACTACCAAAAATGTCGATGAAAAAAAAAAAACCCAAATCTCTCAAACTAAAATTCAAAACATAACCTAAACCCCAAAAATCGAATCAAACCAACAAAATGAGGGATTTTACAATCGAAAATGTTAGATTAAAGAATCGAACCTTGTAAAACCCATTACTCTTGAGCTTATCCCTTCTCTTGAAGCCAACTCTCTAACCCTCCTCTTCAACCCTAAACCCTCAAGCCTTCTCAAACCTTCTTCCAGGAATCGGGATGGTGGTGTTCTTCTCGAACTACTCAAAAGTACCAAGATTCCCTTCTTTACCCCTGCAAAAAAGACTCATCTTTAAGCCTCCATTCGAACACCTAACCTGTTGTCTTCCTGCTGTGCACGAACTACTTCCTTCTAGTTCGGGATGGAGGTCCTCTTTATCACCTCAAAAGTACTAAAACTCCCCTGGCTTACCTTGAAAAGAAAACCCAAAATAGAAGCACACATAGAAAAGAAGACCCATGCACTTGAACACCTAACCTGCTGTCATCCTGCTGCACACGAATGAAAACTCACGAGAAACTTGTCCAAAACAAGCTACAAAGAGACCAACAATGGGTGAACATGGGTTCTAGGGTTTCAGGACTCGGGAGGGTTTGAGGGAGCCAAATGAGAGAGATGTGATTTCCTCCCCAAATAAGAGGGAAGGTCGAAATCTTTGGACTTAATAAGCTATAGTAACATGCAGTCAGCTGTCAATCAGTTGTCAGTCAGTCAGTAGTCAGAGCCGAACAATCGAGCATTTTTTTCTTTTTTTAGTTTTTTGATGACAATTGAGTGGGGCCTGTGCGCCAGCGCCACATTAGCGCCACGTCAGGTTAGTGCCCCAACTCGGTGTCCAATTTATGTTACTCCAGCATTTCTCAAAAGGAAACTAGGATTAATGAATAAACATAACATAACAATGCATGTACAGGAAGCTTTTTTAAAGCTAATTGGTGTCACGCAGTCAGCTACAGCGGTCTTTCTTCTCAAGTAGTGACAAACGAAAGCATCCATGTCATCATTCTCCCTCTTAGAGTTGACAAGCATGGAGCGTGTACTTAACCTCAAAATCAGGTTAAACCACTAGGCATTAAGCAATGGATTCTCATTACGCATATTTTAAAGGGCACCCGATCCATTCCATCAGAGACTCACAGAGGCAAAGCCTTGCCATCGCAAATAAGAGGGAAGATGAGTTATTGTAGGTAGTTGGTTTCCTCGATACGCCAACATGAACTTAGGAACAAATCTGAAAGAACCAAAATGTTAAGGAATATTGAGTTTAGGGTTCGTTGGCTATAGCGAGCTATAAATATGGTGGAGATGTAGCCAAAACTAATGTCAAACGAATAAGCTGAAATCTTTGTCTAGTGTCTACCATCGTAAGTTTCTTTCTTCTGTTGGGCTTGCAATGATGAGAACAGACCATCTTGTTCTTGAAGACCCTTGTTCTCTGACTTGATATGTGACGATCCATCCAAAATGAGTTGCGAAAGTTACCGATGATTGACTAATTGAAAAGAAGGGGCACCAAGGGTCACATGCTGTAGTGTTGTAATGTCACTCTACCAATGGAAGCTAACCAACCCATTATCACATGTGATTACAGCTTAGATAATGAACATACATCTTGATAATTGGGTTAACAAACTCCATTGACCCATTATTAGAGGGAGAAGGTAAGTAGGAGAAAAGCAAGTATGGAGCCAGTAAAGCAACATAACTCCTTTGAAAAAAGACAGAAGAACATTGTCATGATTAGAAACAATGGATTCCAATAGGCCATGATGTTGAAACTTGAAACATCTTAGAGAAGACAGTTGCAAGTTGCAACAGTTGCAAGTTGCAACAGAGACCAATCAGTGAACGGATGAGCCAAAACGATGCTTTTAGCATACTCTGAATAGCACAAATCCTTCATGAACACCCTAACCCGAGCAAAACTTCCTATCGTAAAACCGAAGCAAAACTCCCCTTTGTTGAATACATTATTTAAGTAGTGACAATTCTTGGGAGGTTGCTATTTCTTGATACATGAATGGCGCTAAAGTTATCAGCTTGAAGGATGGAGATCGACATGAGTAGTAAGGCATCCTCATGACGTCATTACAAGGCATCCGTAGCTTTATTTAAGTTCCATAATATTCCACATGGAAGTGAAAGCTCATGAACTTCCTAATCCAATGCTTCTGTGGAAAGTGGTAAGTTGTTGCTTTAACATGTATTTGAGACTATAATAGTCAACGTCAATCAAGAAATGATGGCCCCAAAAAAGAAGTTGCCAATGATATCAATGACTATCTTGGCCGAGCAAATGGGTTTACATCCATAGGCAACCAATTTAGTTTGGCGGCATAGCTCTTGACAATTTTTTGACTTAAAAAAGAGATATGGTGTCTGTTAAAGATAGTAGTTACTATATTTCAATAGGTTAGATATTTTAGTAGTTTCTATATTTTAGTATTTAGGTAGTATATATTAGGAAATTTTTCTTATTTTATGATTTGTTCAGCTCTATAAATAATAGCACCCTATTGTACTCAATAAGCACACATTAATACAATTCTTAGACTATTCTTTGAAATCTATTATGGTATCAGAGCTAAGTTATGGGTAATCTCTTGTCTTTTCTTTGTTTCGGTAGGCTACCTCGACTTCGCCTTGGCTCACGAGGGATTTGTGCGTCCATGTTTTCTTATTTGCCTTGCCAATCGTCTATGCCCCCACGGTGCGTTTTATGTCCCTGCTCATCTCTTCTAGTGTCTCCTTTGTGCGTGCATCTCATCTAACAACTCACAGCTTCATGCATCCATACATACATCTACTCGCATTCTTGATCACACACCTAATAATTGTGATGTTTGTATTTGAATCACACACCAGTCGTGCATATATCATATGCCCGAGTTCACCTACTAAAGGTTCGAGCCATTACATTCTACTTCAAATTCTTGTGTGAAACTTGATCTCTTGAAGATATACTGGTGACATAGAAACTTTTAGTTTGTTGAAAGTAGCGTCAGAAACCTTTAGTAGTATTCAGCCAGCATGAAGAAATAGTGGGGACATTTAGCAGAGTGAGGGGTAGGCCACTCGACGATTGGCTGGAGTAGAATTAAATGTGACCAATATCTTGGCTACGCCTACTTCAAGTTGTCACCCAATGGATGATATGTCTCAAATAGGGGATCGAGGACACTCCAAAAAAATATTTAAGACTTTGAAAAATACCCTACAAGAGTTCAAACACTAGTCGCACAAGGTGCACATGTTCTAGGCTTCTAGCCTTGTTTTGCTATAAATCAATTTGTCGTCTGTTGATATTGGCTTAATTATGGGTTTGGATTAGTTTAACTCGGTTAGTAAAATTCTAGTATGTTAATACAATTCTGATACCCTAGTGCATATGCAAGTAAGGTAGAACATTAAATTGGTAATGTCTAGATTAGTTGGTGAGCGTGATAGAGATGGAAGCTTGACATTGGTGTAATCTTCTGAATAAATAAAATCTCTGTGTTCTGCCGTGGACATCGGCATAAAGTCAAACCACGTGATTCTTTGTGTCCATCGTCAAAGTATGTTATTTGTTTGTTGCGTTTGCTCTAACAAACTAGTATCAAAGTGGTGAAGATTGGTGGGACAGGTGAGGACAAGTGAGATCGTCCAAATCGAAGTCGGCCAAGGAATTGCTTTTGATGCAATAATGAGGCAATTATTTTTTTCTTTTGGAGATTGTTGCATACAACGATGAAAAGATATTGACTTTAAGTAAAGAAAAATTGATATTTTAAAAGGAGAGAAAAGACAAATTCTTGTCTTGTTTGTTCTTGCATTAATTGAAGAACAAACAACAATCTATCAATCCTTTGCAGATTATTGATCACACCTCTAAACAATGTCAAGAATTTAATGAAGCTATGTAGGGCATGGATAATGTCTCTAATGGCAGGAGGTTTAGTAGAAAGGACTCCCTCAAACAACAGTGTGAAGACTCCTCCTCTCTTAAGATCTATGTTGATGCACCACGGAAACCTCAATAGGATGGATTTTGCTATATCATGCTAAAGTTATTAACGCTGGTTCAATATCTCTTGGATCATCTCCATCTGTGGAAGTTGCTGAAGCTTGGGCTATTATGGGGGCCTTGGAATATTGCTTCGAAGACTTCATGAATTAGGCTAGTACAGTCTCCATCTTCTCGGACTGCAAGGTTGCTGTAGATGCGTTTAATGGAGACATTGAACTTGCTGAAATTGATCCTATTTTGTATGATTTTAGAGTTTTGTATGCAAGTGTTAAACAATTACTTGTCACTTATATAAGTAGGGATATGAACGTCAAAGCTCATAATTTAGTTAAAAGAGCTTTGGGGTCTTATGTAACTGTGTTGTGGTAAGGCCTTGTACCTACATATATTTTTGATAATGAAGATTAATATCATTTTCTGAAAAAAAAAATTGAAGAACAAAGAAACGCAGTTACATAGGTACGTTAATTGCATAAAGAGAAAAAGCAAGCTTGCATCAACAGACATCACCGGTGACGCGAACGAAAGAAAAGAAGGTGCGCACTAGTGTTTGTGTGCACAGATCTGAGACATTGGGACACACGAGGTTTTTTGATTGACGGCTGAAACTATTTTCTTGATTACGAAGTTGTTGGGAGTCGGAAATGAGGCTTTTTTTTACGTTGGAATCATGACAAAGAGAACTTCACAGTGGTGGTGCTGATAGTTTAGATGGCTCCAAAATATGAAGTCGAGAAATTCGATAGGAAAAATGACTCCAACTTGTGGCGGATAAAAGTGCAAGCCTTATTAGTATAAAAATGTTAAAATTGTTATGAAATGGATGAACACTTGTGCATGTATGTGACCTCATTGTGAAGCATGGTTCTCACATTGAATTGTAACATCAAGCATGACTCTCACACTTCATGTAACTTGTAATCCTCTCCAATGTACACAAACTCTTCCATGTATTGTCTATGTTGCTTGTGATGTGTTGTATGACTTGTGCTGTATGTATAACTTGTACACATTGTATAAGTACAATTATCATCATCACCAAATGACCAATTTAAAGGGTGCCAACCCCATTGTAATTTACACACCAATGTTGGAATGAAATCTCTACATTTTCATCTCTAGCACTCTTCTCTCTTGTCTTGTTCTAGTAGTTCTATGCTTAAGTCTCTAGCAAGTCCAACTTAAGTTCTAGTTGACTTACAACTTAGTTTATAATATGTTATCAGCACAAAGTTGCTCTACAAGAGGATGTCTTGAAGATCAAAAAACTTTTCAAAGATATAAAGCTAAGAAGGTATAATTTTTATTAATCTAAATAAGTTCAATTTATTTCCATGTTGCCATGGTTAATTTCTTTTTTGTTACATTCATATTTAATTATGTAAATGTACTTTATTCATACATTATGCATTGTAACGTCACCGACTACGAAAGTATGCTCTGTAGCTGCGTCTTGTATGATCTTTTACATCAGAAATCAAAAGTCAATGTGTAACATATAATTTTTCTCTTAAAACTACAAACGATTAGTTATTGTTCTATTCTTGATTTTATAATACAAATAATGCTATAAGTTTGAGTTGATAGTGGGTAAACCTTGTCCCCGGTAAAGCTAAACATTGAAAGGGAGACGGGTTATCCCGTTCGAGGATGCATGATATTAAGTAGACCATGTCTCGCCACCCAACCTGGATGTTGTCCCACCAACTCATACGAATAGTACATTTTGTTTATTAATGAATCAAGTTGCGAACATATATTTAATCATATGTTATGTTTTTACATAAAAAAGGGAAAACTATTTTATATTAAATTTATTTTCAAAATATTATTCAACCATAGTTGAACTTGTTGCCTTATTATATTACCGACAAGAATTACTTGTCATGACAATTAGATACTATAATTTGTGAATAAAATATCTATGCAAGAGTATGTTGTGTTATGCAAAATTTAAATCATTTGCCAATATCTCTTTAGAGATTTGAAAAGTGAATATTTCACTTTATATATCTTTTCACCCTATGGAGTTATAAATATATAAATACCAAAAAAGGTATGAGCGGTTGAGTCTCAAGTTACAAAATTTAATCAGTCAAATATTAATTATAATTCCGCAATTTTAATTACCTCTATGTTGAGGCTACGTGAAAATATGACTGATGAGATAATAAAAATAAGGTCACGTGACCCGCCTCGATTTATTGCTGCAACAAATGTCGAGTGCGCACGTCAATCCAATAAATATTAAGGATTGATTTCTTGTCTCATGTCAGCTGAGTAAAATAATGAGATATTATAAATATAATATCGCTCCTGTCCAATTAGTTCAGCTTCAAATTAAGAAGCATATGTTGCATATAAGGATCATGATCGCAATAATAAATTTATGGACGTGTAAAAGGTGAAAATATCAGGCAAAGGTCGTATTGACAATTCCACCAAAAAGTGGAACAAAAGTGGTGCACCACTACAAAGAGCAAATAATTATTGACAATGAGCACTCATAATTGTGACATTTTTTGGTCATATATGAAAGGCTATTTTGCCTAAATATTGTCATATATATACCCGAATATTTTTGTGATCTTTACCACGCTTTCAAAATCAAAGGCAAAATATTACGAATTTTATCATTGAAAATGGCTCGATAAAACTGGTACATCGAGATGTGTTTAAATCGTGACCTAAATATGGGCGATGAGTTTATGTCTTGTGTATCGTGCTACATACATGTACATTATAATATAAAAGTGAATATTTCTCGAATTCGAACTTAGCGGAGGCTAATGTTCAGGCAATATCTGGTACAACAATTTTATTGTTAATGTCTTGTTTAGAAGAAGTCTACTCAGAATAATAGAAAATTTATCTATATGAATATGATTTAATCTGAGTATAATATTCCCGGTTTTAACTTCTGGAATATATAAGGCACATTAAAACGAATGTCTTCATAAATCAAATGACATTCATAATGTGGAAAGATCTATTTGATTATCCATAATCATCAATAATGCGAAAATATCGTAATTCGAACTGGATTTTTTTATCAGTTGGAGATTATCTCAAAACAAATCAATGGGAGACTTATATTGATTTAACTCTCCATTAATCATATTATAAGATGTCTTGGATCCCTAATAGGGAATTTATTTATAGCAAGTTTTGCTAATTGTCACTTTGATGAAGCAGTTTTCCCACCATTAGGGGTAGATATAAGTCAATTCAAAAGGAATGACGTGAAATTGCTTAAAACACATCAAATTGCATTAAATTTGTTGTATTATGATCCATGTATACATTAATATGAACTCGAAGTTCAAAGGATCATTCGGTAGCAACAAGTTATGAATCAATTACTTGATGCAAGTACTATATACAAAAGAGTGGCAATCATATGCTTCAACATTAAATGGTTCATATAAAAAACGATGTCCATGTGCAACAAAATGCACAAAAAGTCCCACTCATGTGAACATGAGGGGGAAAATCAAAATGAGTTATTGGTTAGTGTATTACACTCTTTTTCCAGTTGCTATGGTTTTATCCTACTGAGTTTTCTTTACAAAGGTCTTTAATGAGGCAATTCTAACAATATTAAAACTCTGTATCTAGATTATTTAGTGTATTGCACTCTTTTCCTTTCGCTATGGTTTTATCCCACTGAGTTTTACTAGCAAGGTTTTTAATGAAGCAATCCTAACATTATTATATTTCATATAAAAATAAATAAATAAATAAATTATGAGAACAATTAATGTACTCTTTATCCTACACTAAATTTTTCCCACGGGGTTTTTCTAGTAGAGGTTTTAATGAGACATTTATATTATCTCTAAGTGTATCAATGTGTTACACTCTTTTCCTTAGCTATGGTTTTGTCCTACTGGGTTTTCCTAGCAAGGTTTTTAATGAGGCAATCAACAAATATTATACTACAAAGCAATATTGTGACGACTTCAGTTCCCCACGACACTTGGCCCCGCTCGGCCTAAACCCACGTGGACCACATGACACGTGACACGTATACTTTACGGGTCGTTACAAATATTATACTCTTTTTCCTGTACTAAATTTTTTCCCACAGGGGTTTTTTTAGTAGAAGTTTAACGAGACACATTCTTTTAACAAGTGTCATCCAAGGGGGAGTGTTATGAAATGGATGGACACTTGTGCATGTATGTGACCACATTGTGAAGCATGGTTCTCACATTGAATTGTAACATCAAGCATGGCTCTCACACTTCATGTAACTTGTAATCATCTCCAATGTACACCAAATCTTCCATGTATTGTCTATGTTGCTTGTGATGTGTTATATGACTTGTGCTGTATGTATAACTTGTACACATTGTATAAGTACAATTATCATCATCACCAAATTACTAATTTAAAGGGTGTCAACCCCATTGTAATTTACACACCAATGTTGGAATGAAATCTTTACATTTTCATCTCTAGCACTCTTCTCTCTTGTCTCCTCTTCTCTACTTATTCTAGTAGTTCTTTGTTTATGAGTTTTTTCCTTGTGATTAAGAAAGGTTCCAGACAACCTTTCAATTTCATCTAATGCAACCAACCACCTTCTTAATAATTGAATTCTTTCATTACCCGTACACGAAACAAATAATTCTTCCAAGTTTCTCATAGTAACCCAGTAGCTTTGTACTTTAAGAGCTCTCTGAAATATTACAGAAGTTGTTAAGAGACAAGGTATCAATTAAATAAGTTAAATGAATTAGTAACATGGAAACATTTGAGATGTAAAAGTTATGGTAAGCATTTCAAATAAACCTGGGATGTATCGATAATATTGTGCACAAAAAGAAATATCATTACATTCTCTACAAATAAAAAATAACATATGATCATAAAGCCTTAATCGCAAATTAGTTGGGGTTGGTTACATGGATCAAACTCTTCCATTGTGCTTGATTTAGTGCAATTGATGGTGTGCTTTCTATTGCGAAAAGGAAAGAATTGATTGCTTGGTTGATTGATTGGAAGAATTTTTCGCAAGTTTCTGTAATTGTAAACATCCATGTAACTCTATAAATATGGAGCTATTGTAACTAAAGAAGCATGAATGAAGTTATTCCCTCTCATTTCTCCTATGGATGTAGGTCATAGAATCGAATAACGTAAATCAATTTGTCAATCTTCTTTGTTTCTCTACTTCTATTAATTTTGTCAAGTCCCAAATCCTTTAAATCCCACCTAATTGGCTTCAAAGAAAAACCATCCTAATTAATGCGTCCCAAGTTAGCTTTGGTTTATCCCAACGTTGTTTAATTTCTTATATTTCTAGTGAGTCGAGTTTTCTAGCGGGGGCATTTATAGGCCGTCTTTGGAGGCGTCCGAACCACTGCAACACCGCTCTTCCCTAATATTTGCATCAATTAGTACTAATGATACTTTTCCTTGAATTTCTACATTTCTTATTCTATCATTATGAGTTTTACAACATATCCACCTACACATCTTCATTTTTGCTAAACTCATTTTATGTAATCGTTGTTTCTTTAATGCATATCACACACCTCCATAAATCATAGCAGACATAATTGTAATTCTATAAAATTCTTCTTTTAGCTTGGCAATGATATTTTGATCATATATCTCACTTGTTGCACTCCTCCACTTCTTCCATCCAACATGAATTTTATGTGTAGTATCACTCTCAATATTACCATCATTTTGCATGATTGATCCTAAATATCTAAAATGCTTCTCTTTAAGAACTTCTGCATCCCATAATTTTACCACTCCATCGTTTTAAGTCCTAGTATTTCTTAACTTACAATCAATGTAACATGTTACATAAGATTTAAGAACATACGAAAGAAGATATTCTTTAACTTCAATTTACCAAGCACGCTTACAAATATTCAGAATTAGGTTTTATGTACTACTATCAATTCAAAGAGTTTGCTATGAAATGCTAAATAATGTAAAGTGTGTTCTAGTTATGGACTCATTTGATCTCGGTCGCCTTCAAGAAACATTGGATGAAGATGATAGTCGAACCCTTCATATGCATAAATCAAAGTATGAAGGTGGTTATATGAAGTTGGAGAATTGCTTGGTTAGGAAAGTTTTTGACAACAAGGCTGTAAATAGGGATGGGTTCATTATTGCAATACATAAAGCATGTCACACAATCAACAGTGTTGATACTGAACTTTTTGATAGTGATAATACATTTATGTTCAGATTTCATGATAAAGTAGACAGACATCGAGTTTATGTTGGAAGTTCATGGAATTTCGACAATCAACTCATTGTTCATGTTAAGCCAAGTGGTATTGGTGAATTAACTGATCATGATTTTACACATGCACTTTTCTGGATCCAGATATTCAAAGTGCCACTAGCTTGTAGCACTGAATCGACTGCTAAACATATTGGTTCAACATTTGGCAATGTTGAAGGTGTTGATTTGGGTGATCTGGGAGATTGTGAGGGTAAATTTCTTAGGGTATGAATTTCTCTTAATTTGTTGAATCCTTTGAAATATGGAAAATGTAAATACTTGGAGGAGATTGAGAAAAAAGTCCCAATTGTTATCCAATATGAGCGACTACCAAATTTCTATTTTCAATGGGGTCTTATTGGCCATCGTTACATGGAATCCTTAGATTTGGAAGGTAAATCTACTGATCCAACCAAATTTAAGTTTGGTAATTGGCTTCGAGCTAAACCATTATCTCAAATTAGAGCTGATCAAGTACATGCGATGCGAATGGCCAGAGTTGAAAGACGACAAGGTCGATTTGGGCGAGGTAAATTTAGAAATGGTTCATTTCGTGACTCTAATCGACTACAATCTTCTCATGGATCTTTTGCGGATTCTAATAAAAGTTTGCTGCATACAGATTCAGTTATGGGGGCTGAGAGGGGTTTGGTAATCGATTCAGTTATGGTAATTGTTGATAAAGGAAAACAAAATTTAGGAAGAGATAATCAGGGGGCCCAACTGAGCAATATTTCTAATGTGCAAGTTGGAAGTAGTGCACCTGATTTATCTCCTAAAAATTTATTTTTACCTATATCTTCACCCATAACAAAACCTACCCTCCCAGTTAACTCCCAAAGTAGTGATCAGTTGACACTTTTAAATTCCAAGTTCATTGAACTCACTTTCCTACTTCACGATTAATCAACTCTTCCAAAGGCTACTCTTGATTTTTAACAAGCCCAATTTTCTGATGCTCCTCCTGTGGGTATTAGGACAAGAAGGAAGTGGAAGGTTGATGCTCGTTTGATGGATCATCAAAATTCTTGAATTTCCAACTCAAACAATAAAGGATAGTTAAAAATTAGAGTTCATCATTCCCCTTCAATTACTCCCATGAAGCATAAAACAAAAAGAAAGTCGGGACTTCATTCTCTTAACAAAAATTTGGCAAAAGATTCAAGTCTCAGTTTGATTATGTGAATTCCACCCCTGTTATATCGGTGACCTTAAATATTAAGGTCGACCGGGAGCCATGAGTATTATATGTAGGAATGTGCAGGGGTTGGGCAACCCTTGCACTCAAACTTCCTTGCGACATATCTTACGTAAGGAAGCCCCTAGTTTTGTTTTTCTATCGGAGACTAGACTATTGGGGGAAATAAAGCAGAAAAACTTAGACAAAAATTGGGTTTTTTTCTAACTTTTTCTATGTGAACAAGCTATGGCAAAAGTAGTGGAATAATTTTGCTTTGGCATGATGATTGGGAAGTTTCTATTTGTTCTTATTCTAAAGGACATATAGACTCTATTATTACTACTCATGATAAATCTTAATGATGTTTCATAGGTTTTTATGGGCAACAAAAAAAAAGGATCGACATCACTCCTGGACTCTTCTCTCTCGACTTCATCATTTGAATTCTTTACCATGGGTTTATGGTGGTATTTTAATGAAATATTGAGTCATAATGAGAAGATTGGTGGGCTTGACAAATCTATTATACAAATTGATTTCTAGACATCTATATCGGATTGTGGACTGCTTAATATTGGGTTTGTGGGACCCACTTTGCATGGAATAATCGAAGATCAGATACTGAGAACATTTAACAACAATTAGATCATTTTATAGTTAATGATTATTGGGAAAATAATTATCGGCAAAGTAAAGTCACTCATCTAGATTTTTACAAATCTGATCATCGCCCTATTCAGCTACAACTTCAAGCTCATCCTAAAGATCATCATAGATCGAAAGTAAAAGTTGGTTCAAGTTTGAACCCTATTGGACTCGCTTCGACCAATGTAAAGAAATTATTTCCTACACTTTGTGCCCTTCAAACAAATCTAATTCTTTGATTGCAAATGTTAGTGATGCTCTACAATAATACGGTTATGATTTATAAAGTTGGGGTTAAAAAACTTTTGGTAGTTTCAGTAAGAAAATACAAACTATAGAAAATCTAAAGAGGCTATATACTATCTCTTACTAAATAAGTGTTATGAGGAAGATCTCCAAGATTGAAGGTGAACTTTAAATGCTTTTACAACTGGAAGAATCGCATTGGCGACTGCGTTCTCGTGTAGAATGGCTAAAGGAGGGTGATAGAAATACAAAGTATTTTCATATGAAAGCTAATCATATGCATTCAAAGAAATTCATTCCAAAAATGAGAAATGATGTTGGGATTTTGATTCATTCTGATGATGCAATTGCTGGCATTTCAAAGAACTCATTCTCAAAACTATTTACTATGACTACCCTTTTTTAAGTTGATTTGTTAGCAGGTACTGAGAAGATTACCAACACTCTATCTTCAGAAGATGTTTATTCTCTTTCTCAACCTTTTACCAGTGAGGAAATAAAAAAAGCTATATTTGATATGGGCCCAACTAAAGCTCCTGGACTGGATGGCTTTCACGTAGTCTTTTACCAAAAACATTAGGAGATAGTTGGAGATGGAGTAACTGATGCTTGCCTAGATGTCTTAAATAATGGAGGTTCCTTGTAAGGGAACAATCACACTAATATTGTTTTCATTCCAAAGAAGAAAAATGCAGAAGCGGTGGGAGATTATCGGCTTATAAACTTGTGTAATATTTTATACAAAATCATTACCAAGTCCCCGACAAATAGATTGAAGCTTATTATTGGGTCTCTTATTTCAGAGAATCAGAATGCTTTTATCCCTGGTAGGAAAATCAATGATAATGTGATGATTGCTTTTGAGACGATTCACTCCCTCAATAAGAATAAAAAAGGCAAAAGAGCTACATGGCTATAAAATTGGATACGACTAAAGCCTATGATCGGGTTGAATGGTATTTTCTCAAACTTGTGATGGAACGTATGCAATTCCCTTCTCATTGAGTTCGGGTTATTATGAAGAGCATTTATACAACAACCTTCTCTCTTACTATTAATGATGGACTTTATGGACATATTACTCCTTCTCGTGGCCTATGCCAAGGCTGCCCTCTCTCACCATATCTATTTCTCTTATGTGCATAATATTTTTCCTTACTACTGATTGATGCAAAGGTTAATAGATCTTTTGGAGGCTTACAATGTTCTTGTGGTGGTACTCGAGTTAATCATCTACTCTTTGCGAATGATAGTCTTCTTTTTTGTAAAGCTACTAAAGAGTCATGCCGATCTTTACAACATATTTTTACTACTTATAAGAAGGCCTTCAAAAAATTGGTTAACTTCGCAAAATCTGGAGTCTCTTTTAGTCCAAATACCAGACCAAATTTGAAGAGAAGAATTATACGTAGATTGGGATTTCGACAAGCCAACCCTCATGATAAATATTTGGGTTTAAGACTGTATTTTTGGAAGAAAATTCAAGGATGGCGTCATGATATGTTTTTTACTGGTGGAAGGGATATATTAATAAAAGTTGTTCTTCAAGCTATACTTACTTATGTAATGGGAATGTTTCAATTGCCTAAGGAGTTGTAGAAGGAGATTGCCTTCAGGTTTGTTATTCCTAGGGCCCTGTTGTTGGTTTCGTACTTGATCCTTGGTCATCTTGATTCCTTCTTTTTCTTTCCTTTGTTGGTTCTTTCAATCTCAAGGTTGTAAGGCACTAAGTCCTTCTCTTCTTTGCTTCGCATGAACTAGTTTTCCCTGAAAGGAAAACACAAAAGACCAAGTGCAGAAAGTCAAGCTTGAAACTTAAGACTTTTATTTTTTTTATGTAAAGTACTTACAATAAAACTTAGCGACTTTTCAAACTAACTAATTCTATGTGGCTACCTATTCCCTGCAACCGTGCCAAAAACTTGATCGCGGCCACAAATATAGCTGCTAGATTGAAGTAATAGTATGACCAACTTAAGTTGATTATGGATATCGTCCTCAGGGAAAGGTGTTTGCACTCAATATATACGTAGCTAAAATTAGTAAATTGCCAAGGAAATCATTTTTTAATTGGTTTTATAACTAAACTAAACTAATCTAACAAATCAATGCAAATTACTTTTAACTAAATCAATACTATCTTAGTTCACAACTTCACCTAGGTAATGAAATACTATGCTTTTTAACTTACTTTATCATCTTTATTATGTGTGTGCAATACCTAATTATAATAGACATATTTCATTCAAATCCACTTTAACCCATTGTCATGACGAAAAAGATTCTAATGTGCATACTAGAACTCTATTTATCTGTGTCAATAATGTAAGCTCCACATTACTTTAATGTTCCAAATCTTTAGATTCATAATCAATTAAGTTTACTATCCGTGCCTCTCTAATCAATTACTATCGCTCGATGTTGTATACTTTACTGTTATACTGTCGATATCCAACAGCCATGATAACTTCTAAGACCTAATATCAACAAACACGTGATCAAGATGTTTGTAACATTACACTCAGAATCAATACAAATTCTAACCATTGCACTTTTTATTCATTCTAATCTATTCATGTTTATAGCATAACATTCATATTATAAGACCCATTGATCCCTAAGATTAATGTACTACTCACACTTCGTTGAAGCAAACGTGCACATAATGATATTCATTGAAATCATTGAAATCAGAGATATAAAAGAATAACTTCTTTTAAATAAATAAAAACAATACCCGAATCACCACACTTGAGTCTTCAATGTCTTATCTCCATAAATCTTCTTAATACTCAAGAATAAAGTAAACCTATGCTAAACTATGTTAATGGTGGCTAATCTATAGTAATTGGTCTGTTTACCATGTTCTCCTATCTATTTATACTCCCTAAACACGTTTGAAAATAATTAGAAACCTTACATGATAATTTCACCCGAAATAGAATTCTACTTTCTATCTTATTCTCACCTCGTCACTGTCACTTATGTCCCGGTGTTGTGTGTACAATCCCATGACGCTGCCACTATGCCAGTCACTACGTTTGCAAATTCTCCATTCAGTAGTCTTATCGCTGTCTCCGTCTGTACTCAGCGTCGTCCCTTGACCTCCACGACACCATGATTGCGCCAACTATCATGACCAACATTTCTTTCTTCCCTTGCTCTCCCATGTCGTGCCTTTTTCTCCCACGTTGTGCCTATGTCTCCCATAACACCAACACTGCTTAGCCATGTCACCAAACCTACTTTGGTGTGTTTTAGCTTTGTTTCTTCTCGAATTCACTCATTTCTTTCTTTTATTCCTTGTGTACGTGAAAATATATAACCCCCATCAATTCGAGCTCATGTAGGGATATTTTACTAAATATACTATTAAATTAAACCTATTTATAAGTTTAAAAAATCACTTATCATGCAGCGATACCCACACCCCCAGCTAAAGATGGTGCTGGCTAAGTGGAGCACCGAGAATGAACATAGGAAGGAAAGGAGGAGACTTTGGTAAAGGGCACAAAGAAGAAAGAGCTCGAGATCTGGAGGTCATTAGGCAAACACATAGCATGATTGAGTGCCCATGTCTCTGACACAAAATGAAGAGCATTAGGGAAAAAGTTCAAGAAAGCATCGATCAGTGTCAATACGAAATTGCAGATGTTTTTCAGTGTGACTAGCAGGGATTTGAGAGGAAAGAGTGTCTGCAAAGGCTAACTTTTACTATGGCACCTCTTGCGCCAGAGCCACACTTGCAAGGTGATGAGACTACATTAGTAAGATAAGGACAACATTTGATATGCATTCAATATGAGGGGGGAAGGGCATCATCAGGTGGAGTGCTCACGAACCTTAGCGCCGCCAATACCAGCGCATCTGTTACAGGTTAGAGCCCCCAGCTCGGGAGGTGTTGGATAACACACTTAGGGTAAAATTTAAATTTCAAGATCAAGTTTAGAGATTTTGACACTATATCATTTATATTTGGTTGCATGGAAGGATAAATTTCAATATTATTTCTTCATCGCATTTAGTTGAACGATAAGTGAGTTAGGGTTTGGACTTATTTAGAGTCAGCACACACCATACCCTCGGCGCGACAACTGGAGATAATGTATTACCCTAACCAAATCGGTATGAGATGTCTAGTCTAGGTTGACAAACGATAATTGTTAGAAATTTTTTCGTAAGCCAGAGCATCAGAACTCATGCGCCATTAGGATGGTAAATGCATCGAGTATGGTGATGTAGTCTAAAATGAGATTTTAAGAGTATCCATAGAACTAGAGACTATCATTACTCAAGATCTCATAGAGACTATGATGTATGACAATTATTTCATGCATACCACAGGTTATAAGTTGAGAGTTGTATTGGCTTAAGCGCCCTATTGGGAAATGATTAATATAAGTTAGTAAGAACCATGGCTTGCGTTGACATGTACATGGTGTGTGGTACGTCAGCTGGCATTTGTAATTAAGGTCTAGCTTGTAGAAATGCAAATTGGGTATCTGAACAAGATATCTAACTAAGACTACAATGTAGACTACATGGATTGTTTGGTCAACGACCAGGGATATCTAATGGACATAAGACAAACGAGTTTTTGATAGACTCTATGGAAGCAAATAATGTTGAGACAACTAGGAGCTATAGGGAAGCAAGTAAAGACTCATTTAGCTTCGACAAGGGCACTGGAGTAGTCTCGTAGAAATAGCAGCCTAAGTGTTATGACTTGTTCGCAATTCGAGAGGTCGGTGGGGGCCCTACCGCCACCTCTTTTGGATAGAGAACTAATAAGGAGTGCTAGTGAGATAGAGTCTGCAAATATATCTAAAGCCAAAAAACCTCAAGTCAACCCTATGTGATAGGTTGTCTCGAACTACTCAAGAATTTGTGACTCAATCGTGAAAGATTTCGTACTAAAGTCAATCTAACCTAGTTAATGAATTGTGAAAACTTCTAGGAGATGTCTGAAAAAGACATCTAGAATATCTTATGATATGATCGAGCTATAGGCATGTGGGTTACCAGACCTGAGGGTAAGGAGGTTTTAGCCGCACAGTGGAGCAAGAAAGGTTATACGGGATTTATGATGATAAAGTGATAAGTCCCCAATTATGCTATATTTCATTGTGATATTACTATAAATTCCAAGATTTCTATTCCCATTTATACTCCTAAGCAATTTTTTTTTATTGTTTTCAGGGTAAATACATGCTATTAAATACAAAGGAGTGATTTCCCACGAAAAATCTAGTCAAAAGATGAACAAAGGCCCAACGCCTTCATTTTACATGTCTTAATTGCTCAGTATGCCTTATGCTCCAGTTTGACTGGTAAATGACATGCTTTACCGAAAACTAGTCTATAAGGTGTCATACCTATAGGTGTCACAAATATAGGTGTCTTTACGTGTTGGACATACCGTCTTTTCTAAAAATAATTTAATTTCTCTATTTGAGGTTTCAGCTTGTCCACTAGTTTGTGGGTGATATGCAGTAGATGTTCTACGGGTAATATTATATTTGTGAAGTAGAGTAGCGACAATTATATTACAAAAGTGTGAATCTCTATCGCTAATCAATGCACTAGGTGCTAAAAAAATAGTAAAAATCCTTGATTTTAGGAACTACTATTTTATAATCATTAGATTTCGTGGCTATAGCTTCTACCCATTTATACACATAGTCTACAACTAATAAAATGTAAATATTTCCATTTGATGGTGGAAAAAGTCCCATAAAGTCTATTCCCTAAACATTAAATATTTCGCAACACAGAATAAAACACAAGGGCATTTGGTTCCTACGTCCTAAGCTTTCTTTTCTTTAACATTTTAGACTAGCTTTTATGTAAATATAACAATCGTGGAATAAAGTAGGCCAAAAAAATCATGAGTCTAATATTTTATGGGTTGTACGACGTGGACTATAATGTCCTCTACAAGCGTAAGTATGGTAATAAGCCATGATGTATTGTATTTCCATTTGTGGAATACAGCTTCGAATGGTTTGGTCAGAATAGAATTTTCTTAAGTAAGGATCATCCTACAAATAATGTTTAGAATCGTGTTTTATCTTATTCTTTTAGGCTCTTGTTAAATAAGGTGATAGGCTATTAGTAGTGAGATAGTTGACTATATCAGCATATCATGGACTAATAATAGCTATCTTATATAATTGTTCATCTGAAAATTCATTTTTCAATGATATTGGGGGTTCTCCATTCTACAATCTACTATTATATGGTATGCTACTAAGTTTTCAACACCTTTCTTGTCTTTTATTGTGAGATCAAATTCTTGTAATGATAAGATCCATCTTATTAATCTTGGTTTAGCATCTCTCTTTGCCATCAAATATCATAATGCGGCATAATCTGAGTAAACTATTACTTTTGTTCCTAGTAAACAAGGTCTAAACTTTTCTAATGCAAACACAATTGTTAGGAGTTCTTTTTCTATGGTGGTATAGTTTAGTTGGGCGGGATCCAAAGTTCTTGATGCATAATTTATGACATGAGAATCCTTTCCAAACTTTTGACCTAAAATAGCTCCTACTGCAGAGTTGCTTGCATCACTCATTATTTCAAAAGGTTGTGACCAATCTGGTGACCTTATCACGAGTGTGGTGATCAGGGTGTCTTTTAACTTATTAAAAGCTATCTTACATTCAGCTGTGAACTCGAAGGTAACGACTTTTTGCAAAAGTTTGCATAAAGGTTGTGTAATTTGGGATAAATCTTTCACAAAACATTTTTAGAATCCCACATGGCCAAGAAAAGATCTTACCTCCCTCACAACGGTTAGGTAAGGTAGTGTTTTTATAACTTGGATTTTAGTGGGGTCTAACTCTATTCCTTTTACATACATTGTATGCCCTAATATGAGTCCCTAATTTACCATAAAATGACGTTTTTCATAATTCAATACTAGATTTTTCTCTATACATGTTTTAAGTATTTTAGTTAAATGAAGTAAGCATTCAACGTAAGAATTACTGTATACGGTAAAATCATCTATGAAAACATCAATAAAATGTTATACTTAGTCTAAGAAAGTACTAATCATACATCTTTAGAATGTAGCAGGTGCGTTACATAAGCCGAAAGGCATACGCATGTATGCAAATGCACAGAAAGGGCAAGCAAAAGTGATTTTTTCTTGATCTTATGAAGCTACAGGAATTTGATAGAATCGTAAGTATCCATCCAAGTATCAGTAATGGGTTTCCCATATGATCTTTCGAACATTTGATCTATGAACGAAAATGGATAGTGATCTTTTCAAGTTGCGGCGTTTAGCTTCCAATAATCTATGCACACTCTCCAACCACTTTGGATTCTAGTAGGTACTAATTCCCCATGTTCATTTGTTATAACTGTGATCCCTATTTTTTTTCAGGACTACTTGTATCGGGCTAACCCAATTATTATCTATGGGAATATCATTCCTGCTTCTCGCAATTTTAATATTTCTTTCTTTACTACTTCCATCATTAGTGGGTTCAGTCTACGTTGAGCTTGTTTAGATGGCTTTGTATCTGCTTCAAGATTAATTATATGCATGCATGCGGGAGGACTTATTCCTTTGATATCGACTATTGTCTATCCTATTACTTTCTTGAATTCTTTGAGAACATTTACTAATTTCTCCTCCGATAAATTTGATAATTTATTAGAGATTATAACTGGTAAAAACATTGTTACTTTCTAAGTACGCGTATTTTAAATGATTTGATAGAACTTTTAAGTCTAAGTCAGAAGGTTTTAGTATATAGGGTAAGAGTTTTCAGTGATTTATTGATAGATCCATATAGTAAGAAAGTTTAAGGAGTGCATTATAAGATTTTAAGGCATTGCTTATTTCTCCCGTTTCTTCATCTATATCATCGTCATCATTTAAATCATCATCACTTTTTTAAGTTTGTCTGAATTATTATTTCTAAATGTTTTATCTATTATAGGATCTAACATATCTACGGTGCATACTGATGAAACATATAAAGGATATTTCATAGCATCATGGATGTTGAAGTTTACCGTTTCATTATCTACTTCTATTGTTAGAGCTTTGTTAGAAACATCTATTTTGGCTTTTGCCGTTTTTAAGAATGTGTGTCATAAGATAAGAGAGGGTTTACTAGAGAAGTGGTCTTCTTTCAAGTCTATGACATAAAAATTGGCTGGAAAAACTTAGTTATTAACCATAACCAGTACATCCTTTAATACTCCTACAAGTTGAACAGTTGATCTATCTGCTAATTGCACTACTATACCAGTTTATTCTAGGGGCACGTTTGTAATTTGCAAATATATCGACAAAGGCATAACGTTAATTGAGGCTCATAGATCACATAATGTTTTGGATATCCCTATATTTTCTATTGTGCATGGAATGAAAAACATTCAAAGATTAGAACACTTAGGGGGTAATTTCTGTAGGATTATTGCTAACACATGTTCTCCAGGATTACTCTTTCATTAAGTTTAATTTTATTTGTGCATAAGTCTTTTATAAATGTTTGATATTTAGGAATGTTTTGTATGACTTTGAATAAAGGTAAGTTTACTACCACTTTTCTTAAAGTATCTGAGATTTCTTTCTCTTCTTGTTATTTCTTGACGTCCATATTGTTTTTCAAACGATGGGGAAATGGTGGTCTTACAATACTTAGTTTATTCTTTTTGAAATCACACTTGCTATCCTTTTGAATTTTATTATCTTTAATTTCTATTTTTTTTTTCTAATTTAGCCTTTAATTTCTTTGAGGAACTAGCTGTTTTGACATCTTTGGTTCTTCCATTTGTTTACCGCTTCTCAAAGTTATCGCTTTTGCATATGAACTACGGTAAGGTTGAGATGATAATTTGCCTTGGTTAACCCACAGACTCATTTGCATTGCCATTTGACTTAATTGATTTCTTATTTCATTTATATCATCTTGTAAGGCTTGAATCTTTTGATTTTTTGCTTTATTTGAATTTTTTGTGCTATTGTTCTATCGGTTAATGCAGGTGTTCTATATTTTCAAAAATTTCGATCGTCTACACCATTACCTATATTGGGTCTTAGGTAATTAGCATTGTTGCATAAAATGTAAGTAGATTGATTAGTATTATTGTAATGATTCATCATAATGTTAACCTCTTTAATTTGATTTTATTTCATCTATGGACATTCATCATATAGATGATTGACCTCATTGCAAAAAGCACAAATTTTACTTTGGACTGACCTATCTTTTAATAGTAATTAAACCATAAGTTTTAGTTAATCAAATTTATCATCCGATGACTTGACTATATTCCTATTGATTTCACAAGAATGGTTTTTCATTAATTTATTTTTTTCACAATATTGTTTTGATTGTTTCACCATTCTATTAATAATATCTCTTGCTAATGTTGGCATTATGTCGAATAAAGATCTTTCACATACCGTGTCTAGGAATCTTTGTTCTAAGTTGTTTAGTCCTTCATAAAAATATTCTAATAAAGTTTTTTTTAATCCATGTTGTGAACATAATGATATTAATATTTGGTATCTTTCACAAAACTCACCAAAAGTCTCATCGGTTTCCATCCTAGCATTACTAATTCGTATCCTATCCAAACTAATTTTGAGGGAGATAGACTAGCCAATCTTGAGCTTGACCTCTTAAGGAAGAAGGGAAAGCCTTTAGCTTGACATATTCTAACTCTACGTTTTAGGGTTTTATCACACTTACTATATGCGTGTATTTCCTAATGAATTGTTGAGGATCTTCATGACCTTTACCTTAAAAGTGAGGTAGCGAATTGATGAATCCTGGTTTTAACTCAAAATCAGGGAAATCTACGAGAAAATCAATACACATAGGTTCATAAAGCAGTGATATTTTTATTGGCTTGCCTAAAAGTAAGTTATTGCTCGATGTCTGACATATTGATGACATGCAACGAGAAACATTCTTAAGAAATTATTTTTAAAATCCTCGGCAATGACACCATAAATTGATACGTGTTGAGCTGTACAATAAATTTCTGTCCTTTATTATAATTTTATTTTTTGTAGTATTGGTATGTGAGAATCATCTTCACAGGGATTTTGAAAATTTCTTAAGAAAAATAATTTTATTATTTTTATTTTTAACATAATTTAATAAAAACCAGAAATTAAACTAATACTTTCTAAATGAAAATTAATTAAAGTAACTAAACTTACTTAAATAACACAAATCAAAGTCACTAAATTAAAATCAATTCAATTCAATGGAAATTAATATAAAATAAACATCTAAATAATCCTCCTAAACAATGAAACATCAATTCGTTTTGCATCCAAACATGTTACTTCAATCGTGTAGTCATGAACATACTTTATAAAGTATCCTAGATCATTAAACCCTAACTATAAGTAAGTAAACAGCCTTTAGCCAACCATTTGTTCTCATTATACCGATGGAAAAACCACGTTCTAATTTTATTGAGCTAACCCCTTTGAATACACAAAGACATTAACTTTATGGAATGAAACCGCATTATACTTTATGGAAACTTTGAACTACTTAATCTAACATATTCGGAAAGTCACTTCAACATTAGATTTATATCTCAAATTCACTTAGGACATCTAAATGGTCACACCTTTCAAACAATCCTTGTTACTACTTTAAATTAGATAACGAATTAAAACATCACAATACACATTGACCACTACGCACATAACACTTAGATTCATGATTGCAATTTGTAAATAACAACCTATTAAATCAGTAAATTAAAAAAAATATGATTGGTTTAAAGAATTAAGCGTATATTCATAATATCATGACTACATTAAAAATGAAGTTAGTTTAAGTTTGGAGTTTTGTTTAGATTAACAAACTACTCACTCATGATAATAAATAACACCATAACATCAGAATTGAAAGACATAATTAAAATACCTTAATGAGAACTTGAATCTTCAATTTTTCCAAAAGCAATAAAAATAATAATGAATGTGTAACGTCCTAATACTTATTAATACCATAATTTCCTTTAATTTCAGAGTCAGGTGTTAGCTTAGGCCTACATGGACGCCTCGGATAGGCTGGGACACGCCTGATTGGGCATAAATCGTTATTTTTGTCTGTTGGTTGCATAATTGTGTTAATTATTATGTATTTCATAACTCATCACATGTGTGTATTTATATTATCATACTATGTGAGATTGTATGATGGGTAAGCACCTCGTAAAGTGTGTCAACAAGGGTACCGAGTAGGTATAGTACGAGTACACTAAGTCTTATAATGCTAACTTAAATAAAATAACTAGAACAAAAGTGAATATTGCATAAATAGATAATCAAAATTTAGGCTAAGTCATAATAATCAGATACATTAAGGATTGGCACGCCTCGAGATACATGTCGAAACGCGAGACACTAGGTACCAGGTTATTGGGTACTAAGGGAAGTGGTAGTACACCAATTTAAGACCCTAAATAGCCTACATTTGTATAAAAGCGCATAAGTTAAATTAATTGAATCAATTGATTACAAATGCCTATAGTTGGATGGAAAAATTGATGTCATAGATTTGCCTCGAGATTCACAGTAGAATGGAAGCCTAGGAGATTTGAGTTGGGAATTGGTGTCAACAAGATGTAAGCTAGTGGAGTAGGAGTTAACAAGGACCTTTAAATTGACCTCAAGATATGTGAACATAATTGATACTAACATAACCTATATATAGCTAAGTTAGTGGGAAATCTTTTTATGCAATAATAACAAAAGTTTGTTCTTGGGCAGGAGTGCTAGAAAATTCATCAAGAAATAAGGGAACGGAGGCCATCTACAAGAGGAATTAAGCTAGGAATATCAAAACCAAGGTGATCATCTTCTCTATCTCTTTCCATGAAAAGGAGCTTCAAAATTTCAGTTTTGATTTAGAAACGAATTTTTAAGTTTGCTCACTGGTTTTTTGAGTCTCTTTATGAATGGAAAGTTCATTATATTCACCAATTTAAGGATTCAAATCTGATTTTTCAAATGGATTGTGTTCTTGAAGTTTCTTGAAGCAACATGTTAAGTTTTTGACCTATCCTCTATACTTTGAGTATAAATCTCTCATACAAACTCCAAATGGGACGAATCATATGCCGTTAGAAAGCTTACTCAGAGACGAACAACTTTTGTCTCAGCATATTTTTGAAATTCAAACTTTTTCAAGGTAAAAGTGCTCTGCAGCAGTTCAAATGCTATTACAAGATTTTTATAAATGAATTTTGACAAGGTATTACTCTCTAAATTCTTATCGAATTGAGCTCATCTTTTAGTATGTTGTTGTTGAATACGTTATTTTTCTTGCGACTGAAAATCACAATATTTGAGCAATAAATTGAGAGAAATGATTTTATAAGATTGCTGATCGAATTTAACTTCCAAATTGAGTTGTTTTGGTAGAAGTTCGATATCTATTTCATTTTAAATCAAAATCTTGTAAACCAGACTTTTTTGGAAAGCTAAGTCATAGAGCAAAAAATTTTCTACTAAGTGTCTTTGATGATTTGGAATTTATAATGGTCTAATTTGCGTTGCAACATTTGATCCCAAATTGAAAGTTGAAACTTTATTTAGTGTTTAAGGGGCTATTTTGGGAAATATGACCCTAAACTTAATTTAAACACCTTAAGTCACTCTATAACATTGGAAATAGATCCTAGGGGACTCGTGAGATATGGTACAGTAGTCGAGAGCGTAGTGGGGTCAGACAAGTTTGTTTTCAGGGATTCGGAGAGCGATTTGAGGTCCGTAAATCCCTTAAGAAACATATATTGAGTATTTAATTTTTTCAATTCCGCTATCTAGTATTATTTACTGTTCATTATCCATATTATATCACTTCTTTGATTTGGTATAACGGTCGATAGTTTTGTTTGCCACTGGTTTATTCAGATGTTGTGTTATACGGGCTCTAGTATGCTAGACCATAACACGTGTCACTCAGGCCCTTAGTGAATGACAATCTGAGCTACTAACCTCATCAGTGTACATGTTTGGCTGGTTTTGATATGGACTAATACTCTGTTAGTAGTCCGGATGTGAGCCAGTTGGTATGGGCCACTGAGATCATTCAGATTGTCAAAGTATGGTCTAGTCTGCTATGCATGACACAATTATTTGGTTTCTATTAGTGTTAGTTACGCATGCGATTATCTTGTAGTTGCTTGTTTATTTTCACATGTTTATTTAACATTATTCTTGGCTTCTTTATTATTGAATGCTCGGTGGTTTTCTTTTGGGATCTTACTCACTGGACTCATCATCTATATTGTTTTGAAGACTGAGTGTAGATTTAGTACCAGTAAGGGTAAAGAAGTCCTAGACAACTATTTCTGATTGCTTACAGTTCAGGACTTACTAGTACGTGTTCATTTTGTTATTTTGTTTTACTTTTGGGGTTATAAGAGACTCGATACATACTGTACATGTATATATATTTAATTTTTATAGTATGTTGTCACCTGATATGTAATGTACTTTATTCCGAGTTTTCCACAGTGGGACTGATGCTCTATATGACTTGATAATTATTAAAAATCTATGATTAAGTTATGTTAAGACTTCCGTTGTAAATCATTTATTATCTACTTGCAACTCTGTAAATGAAAAATGAAATGCCGACTAATAATTGAATAATTGATTGATATAATCACTAATTAACGAGTTAACACATTTATCGAGGATTGTTGACGTCAGCAAGGCTGCAGGACCCGCATAGCCATACACCAGGCAGCCTCAAGGCGTGAGGCCACTAAAGATGGTATCAGAGTGAGGTCGATGGAGCCTTGGGAAAAGTTAAGAGAATTGGATAAACTTATAAATGAATCTTAGATGTGGAAACCTGATGTACTTGCCTTAGAACTCTAGTTGGGAAGTTATTATGAGGCGGGTAGAGTTAGAGTTATATAAATGTTTTGTTCTTACTTTACGTTACACTATACGAGTATATACACCAAGGCTGATCGAGCGCACGTTTCCTGATGTAGATCTCGATGGACGAACATCCCTTTATACCTGCATAGGCTGGGCTGACTAGTGATCCGGCTAGGGCCACTACTATTGTTACAATACTGAGTGTTGATGACTGACTCGCAGCACATGACGCTCAGTTGGCCAAGATTCTTCAATTACTAAGGGATCAGGTTGCAACTGTCGCTGTAGCCGTAGTAGCTCTAATGGTACTAGCAATACTGATTTCTACTACACTGACAGTCATCACCCTGACTATTCCGCAGATGCCTCTTCAGGCTACTACTGCTATAGTAGTTCGTTAGATAACTACGCAAGTTATTCCACCAGTTGAGACGCCGACTCCTACTCCTACATCGACTGTTACAGAGCAGCAAAATACCACTTCTGAGTTTATTTTGTCGCCTGAGGCCAATCTAATCAATCAGTTCATTAGATTTCAGCCTAGATTTTTCTAGGGAGGTGGTGACCCGAAAGCGGCCGGGAGATGGTTACTTTCACATCAGGGAATGCACAAGCTGTTGAGAGTTGAGGAGAGCATACATGCACGAGTTTCAGGGTCTTATTTTTTAGGAAATGCAGCAGTTTGGTGGACAACGTATTGTGACACTCATCAAGATCAAACGACTTGGGCTGAGTCGCGTCAACTATTCTAAGATGAGTATATACCGGTAGAGGTACAACTTACGTAACAACCCATTGCATTAAGGAGGTGATTAGCGTTAATCCGATTCCTAATTGACTCGAGTTGGGCTCGTGGTTAAGCCCGACTTGTCTTGATTAGCATGTGCATTGATTTACGTGTCGTTTTGTTTGTTTGATGTGTATTAGTATTTATCAAAACTAATTAGATTAACTGGCCTATAATTGAATAATTGAGAAATTATGGGAGCCAAATGTACCGAGTGTGGGTCAAGGGTGACGCACACGAGTTATAGGGTAGTGTGCACACTCGAGTGTACACGTTGGCACACACGGCGAAATCATAAACGCATGAATATATATGTGTATATATATTTATTTATAATTGTATATATAAATATATATTGAAAATAAATAAATAATTAATTATTAGTGGCGCCTAGTGATACGTGGGGTCAAGGGTGACATGCTGGGACGTATAATAATGTACATGCCCGACGGTTGTTATTGGCATGCATGACGAATTTTTAGGCGCGAAAACACATAGGTGAATATATATTTGTATATATATGGGTTATAAATAAATATATATAAATGAATCCTAAAGTTTAAATCAAATTGAATGTTATATATATTTGTATATATATTGGTTATATATAAATATATAAATAAATAGAAATTGATGTGTTACTATGAAAATGAATAATCAGGGATTTTGGACGAGTTTTTATATTGAGGTTTTTACTTTGAAAAATGTGAAATGGGCACATTAGCCTAAAAAGTGGCAAATTAGTTTCGGATTCAAATGGGAGCAGTTTAAGGGTTCTAATTAACCAATATTGGACTCAAATTGATGAAAATCAATCTATTTTACGTTCTTGGTTGACAAGGAAGGTTTACGGATCTCAAAAGTCATTTAAATCGATAAAAAATTTGAGAAGCTCGGCATAGGTAAGTGGGATTCGTATTCTTATCAATTATGCTTTGTAAAGTAGTTATATTTAGTGAATGTAGTTTATGGACTAGGGAAATGAGGCAATGTACCATGACTTGAATGTGTTATAAAGTATTTTATGAGAAGTTATACAAAAAGAGGTACGACAGTCGAATCGGATTGGAGTGACGATGAAGGTGATTGGTTAGCTACCGAAACCTTCCCTTCAGTAACCATAAAGTACCCGATTGTTTCTTTCCTATTATTTTATATTGAAAAGTGAATTCAGAGAGGGTTGCGACGGGGAAATCTGACTGAGGTTGACGACCGAGGTATTGAGAGGCCAACTAATACCCTTCCCTCGAATTTGTGATGCTAACGGATTGCTACTTTTGATTTAAGACTGGGTAGCTACGTTATACCTGACACATCATATAATCACAGACGTGTGATTCAATGGGTCATAATCCTGGTTGACGGAAGTCTACAACTCTTGTTTTGAATGAAAAAGAAATAAAAATACAAGTTACAAGTACAGTTGCGATTGACCTTCCATTTCGTTATGCATCGTTCATATCATTTTCAATGCCTGAATATATATGCTTTGGTTTTGTATTGCTATTCATTGATATTTAGATGATAGTTGATATGATTACGAGCATCACTTATTGAGAAAGTTGGAGCGTTTATTTCCCCAATTAATATTTCAGGTTGTCAAAGTGCGCTTCGACTTTGAGACGAAGAAGATTAAAGTTTATAGTCTTCTTTACGGTGAATTGATTTCCATACTGTTTATAGATTGTACTGAATTAATATTTTGTAAACAGGGTTGGGATATGGTTTACGACCAAGATATATGCCAATTTTTTATATCGTATGTTTTATCGAATTTTTTTTTAATTCCACTGCGTTTTTAATAGTTTATTCGATATGCAATATACTGTAATTGTGATTATTAGGTATGAACGACAGCTGTACTGTTACTTTAATTAAGTTCGACTGGTGTACCGAGGCTTAATTAGGGTTTCAGACCAGGTATCATCCTAATTAAGGTAGGGAATGCTACAGTTAGTATCTGAGCCTCAATTCCGATACAATTCTAATATTGTGATATTTGAATCCATGATTTCATAACTCAAGAGTGCTTGAACCAATAATTTATCGACTAACTTAGTGCCTGATAAATGTTTTTTTATCAATGTTTTGGGGGGTAATGAAAGATAAAAGACTGAGTATTGTGATTTGTTCTAATGTATTGTATGTATGCGATAGATATACATGCAATGTCTTTCCTATGCGTTATTTTGAAGGTTTGATCTCCCATCTTTATCTTGGAATCTAATGAATAGATGGTGATGGTTTTTGGGAAACATGGACTTCATGGATATTATAACAAGAAAAAATTGTAAAAACGATATATAGTGAGAAAGCATTGAGGTTTAGGGTTTGTAGAAACCTAAATCTCAATAATATATGGAATAAGGAAAAACATTGAGAATCTTATGATGACTAAAAATGAACTCTTCTCCTATTGGATAGTCACTATTGGTCGTTATTATAATTGATATTTTTTGATTAGTAATAGCAAGTGTAGAAGGATCGATTGGACCTGGACTTTGAGACATGTATTAAGAGAATTGATTTTAAGAAATGAAGAAAATAATAAATGACCTTTAGTGAAACTCAAAGGTGATGATTCACTTTGAGTGAATATATACTAGTGTCGAGACTAGTTAAATGAGATTAAAGGTCATTCAATGAGAAAATTAGTGGTAAATGATGATAAGAACTTAGTTGAGGTTAAATAACCACTAATTATTTATACTTCATAAGTTATTATGAAGTATTAGATTCTATGTATGGTGCTAGTCCATATGGGAATAATGAGAAGAAGCCTGTCAGTATAGTTGTGGTATAGTCGCACATACTGAAGGTAAAGTTATAATAAGAAAAAGTTTATTAGTGTTGTTGTGGTTTAATCACACTCACTAATAGAATGATCTTAAAGGCGAAATTACCTTAAAAGTGAAGATTCACAGTAAGAGATAAGAGTTGAAGGATAATGGAGAAATTCACATTAATAGTCGACTCTATCTTAGATGTTGGACTTTTATCACTTTATAGTTATTTCAGATGAAAACTTGCAAGAATGTGCATAGTCTGGGGTTAGAACATGGCAGTGAGCTAGTGAGATGTCCTACTCTGATCTTTTAGACCAGAATAGCCTAGATTGGGGAGAATGAGTTCTCAATGAATTTGAATATTTTGAGAATTCAAGAAATATTTTACGATAATGGGAATGAATATGTGAGCAGTATATCAATAGATTGGTATTTCTACTTTTAATAAAATATTTTTATAAAATTTAAAAATCTTCTATGAGTGGTAATTCGTATAAACAGAGTGATCACTTAAGATTCAAAGGTTTGAACTTGTTGTAGAAAATTAGTAGATTCTTAATGCGAATTCAAGTTTGATGAACGAAAATTATGACTCTAAAAGTTTTAAGAGATTTGTTTATCAGATTTTCTTCGAATTTCAGCACAATTTATGATTAAATTCATCAATTACTTGATTCTGATGTCACACCAATGATTAATTCTATTTTTACTTAGTGTAATATGGAAGTTGTATGAGTCTGAGAAGTCAACTCGAGTGATGAGTTAATTTGAAGCGAATCAAAGATGAATATATTTATTGCCCAGACAGTGATAACTCATTTGACTTATTAAATGAAACCAGTTGTCTCAAAAAGTTGATAGAGATCTGGTTATCATTAATTTAAGATCAGAATTAAGAATATATGTGAAAATGAAGTTAGGCAATGGTTTGATTATGAAAAAATCATGGTGGAAACCATGAAAACTCACTAGAGCTCATGCTATGTTCATAAATTGAGAAGTAGAATTTTTGAACTCTATCAAAATAAGATTATCATTGTGTTATCAATGATAAGATATAAAAGGTTGAAGTCTTAGAAAAGACACAAGCAATAGCACAAAGTTATGTGAACTTTGACGATAAGTTGGTTTAGGCCAAAAGACTGCTAGTGCACGTATTAAACTTCAAATATAAATTACTTAGACATGTGTTGAATGTGAATTGCGAGTCAATGGACTTGAATAAGATTGAAACAATCAGAGAATTGTCCTATATTCAACACATAGTGAGGAAAATATTGTTATCTTGGAGACAAGCAAGGTATACAAAGATTTGTGTATCGTTATGTTGTATGTTCAATTAATCTAATAGTTGAAGTAAGATATATCATAAGTGATACAAAGATGCCTTGAGAGGAAGTTGAAATATGGTTTAACTACAATAATTGCTTAATTATACCTGGAATATTGAAAAAGATAAAGGTTTAGCCTAATACTTTACTTCATGTAGTTGTGATTTCACATAACGAGGCAAGAGATTGTAGTTTATATTTTTGTATAATTCATGAAAATGTGAGAAGAACTATAGTGAAATAATTGTTTTAGTAGTTATACCAAACAATTTAAGGTATCACTTATAGATTAAAAGTTTCAAATGTATTTCAAATGATGAATAAAATGGATTGCAAAGATAAATCCTAAACCAGAGACTTAGGGTTGTAAAACATGGGTGTAGATCCAAACTTATTTATGAATCCATTCAATTGAATAGGTTGTGTAAGTTCATTCATTCATCGTAAGGTTTGAAATACTGATTTACCCAAGTGAAAGGGATTTGGGAGAGTCTTTTAGTTTTCTTTAAGATTATAGAATCTTAGAGGAAACGCTAGAAGACAATTAAGAAGTATAAAAACCAAAGAGTTGGAGCAATGTGAGTTGGAGATCTTCAAGCTAAGAGAGTTTTAAGAGCATAGTTGTCGGAGTTAAGAGAATTAGAGGTGAAGTAACCTAAATCTTTGAATATAATGGATTCACTATGAGAAATCACCTATACAAAGTGATTGATATGATCAATAATTTGAATAGAGAAAAGGACATGAATTGTGATTATAATAGGAGCTTCTCAGTACCATATCTTAAGAGAGATGTTTAATAAGGATGATGGAGTAAAGTCCTATAGGCACATCATTAATTGAGTAGTTGGAATTGATAATTACAGATCGGTTCTTTAAAGCTTAGATTGGAGCTGAGCTAAGAGTTTAATTAATTGGGTGGTATGATGATTAAGAAGTCAAATTGAACTTATTTGATACGCTAAGATGTGGCTATTAAGGGTTACTATTCCAATTAGACTATCTAGAGAAATTGTGCATAACGCATTAGATTCTGAAATGAAAATACCAGTTCAGAAAAGAATTTTAGGCAAGAATTACTTCGATGATCTCATGGATCTTTTTATTTTAGTTATACAAGCAATGCCATATCGTATTGAGATATATGAGATGATTATGGATTGTCTGAAGTGATAATATATGTTGTTGAATTCATAAAGACATATGAGACTTATTCAGTAGGTTGAGATTGGATAATAAAACCTTAAGGGTTAAGTAAATTCTCATCTATAAGTGATGGTAGAAGGATAACATAATTGGTGGTTATGTAACAAAATTAACTAAAGTTTGGCATCAGCACAATGATGTATGAGTTGTAGTTAACAGCTTGATCGAAGTCTGCAATATCTTATCAATGAGGTTATATTATTCTTTTGATGGATTGAGAAAGATATATGTATTTGAATATGTGAGAGATATGGTGTTTCAGTGTTTGATTCCCCAGATGAAGATACGAGATTTGCTTCTAGCAGTGGAATAAGTTATTGATATAGTTGAAAACCATTCTTAATCTTAGTACAACATATTTTCTTTATGTTGACGAAGAAACCAAGTTGCTAATCCTGGTTCTTAAGAATAAATATTTTGAGCTTGTGTCTCATAATGTTTAACCAGTGAAAGAAAACATATTCCTCTATATGAGTTTTCTTTGATAATAAAGGTAATAAGGTGGATTACATCGTCGAATAATAAAGCTAGGTATACTTAATCTTATATATAGTGAGATATATAATAAAGATTGGAGTATAGTCTTTGCTAAAAATTAAAAAATAAAGAGCTACACAGAGGGGGCATGGCAAATTTGATGATATGTAACTACATCTTGGTCAAAATAAAAATGTTGAGGGGATAAACATCATAGAGTGTTGGAGAATTCAAAAGACAAATTCATAGTGCTTATGAAAGTCTCATCTATGAAAGGGCTTTATAGATTCGGATTACAATGAAGTAGTTTTAAAATGAAAAGATAATTGAGGAACGGGAGTTATATATATAATAGCAATTTACACTTCTCTTCGAAATTATTGATAACTTATACATTTTCTTTAACGAGGATGAAATTGTCTTAAATTTGGGAGACTGTAATGATCCGTTGACTTAAGCAGGTGATTAGCATTAATCTGATTTCTAATTAACCCAAGTTATGCTCGTGGTTAAGCCTGACTTATCTCATTTAGCATGTGCATGAATTTGCGTGTCGTTTGGTGTTTTTTTGATGCGTATTAGTATTTAGTGAAATTAATTAGATTAATTGGCCTATAATTGAATAATTGAGAAATTATGGGAGCCTAATATACTGGGTATGGTCAAGAGCGACGCACACGAGTCATGGGGTAGCGTGCACGCCCAAATGTACACGTTGGCGCGCAGGGCGAAATTATAAACGCTATGAATATATATGCGTATATATGTTTATATATAATTGTATATATAAATATATATTGAAAACAAATAAATAATTAATAATTGGTGGGCACCTAGTGATACACGGGGTCGAGGGTGACACGCGTGAGACTTAAAATAGTGTACATGCCCGACAGTCGTCGTTAGCGCGCGCAACGAATTTTTGGGCATGAAAATACAAAAGTGAATATATATTTGTATATATATGGGTTATATATATAAATATATATATATATATATATAAATGAATCCTAAAGTTTAAATCAAATTAAATGTTAAAGCTTGGACTTACCTTGAGATACGCGTAGCGTGAGAGTCGAGGAAGTGAATTGTTTGTACTTTGGTTGTTTGATAGATTTTTCCCGCCTCGAGATGTGTGTAATCACATCACAAAAGGAATCAATGTGACTTAGGTTTCCATCTTTTGTTCTTCCTCGAGATTCGTGAGTACAAATCTCGTGAAAAGTTTAATTTTTATCAAATTTAAGTCGATCAAAAGGGAAGGGTTAGTCGATAGCCACAAGATCGGCCTCGAGATATGTAACATGTATATCGTGAAAGACCAAAATAAGAAATAAAATATTAGATTTGTCTCAAGATTCATGCAGTACGGATCGTGAGGAAATCTACTATCTATTTTCTTCAACATCATTATCTCCTCTGTATTTCATGTTTCGAAATTGAAAGAATAGGAAAGAAGACAAAAATAGTGGAGAGACACATTGTAGGAGATCGAACAACGAGGATTAAGGTTAAACGATTGTGTTGTTGTCGTTGTTGTTGTAGTTGCAGTTGTTGTTGGATTGGGTGTCATTGTTGGTTGTTGGATTGGGTGTCATTGTTGTTGTTGTAATCGTCTCTCCTACAAAATCGAGCTGGGGTTGGGTTTCCAACTCCAGTTCAAATTTCTTTTTAAAATTTTTTGCTCTATTTCGTCTTGGAGAAGACGATAGGGCTGGGCCCAGAACCGGGCTGATTCGGCTTGTTGGGTTTCGGGGATCATGCACAGATGAAGTTTTCGAAACCTTTTTGAACATCCCTGAACAAAGATACTATTAATTCCATTAAATTGATGTGCCAATAAGAAAATCGTACCTTAGCAAGAATAACTCCATGTCTGCCTTGTTTTGTGTTGATCGATTCCATTAAGACGCTGCCATAGTCGAACGTCCTCTATCAGAAATCCACACATGAATGAACGATCACAATCCGGAGTGCTAGCCCAAAAAACCCTAGTACAAAAATTCTCACAAAAGTTCTCTAGGAAAAATCTCTCTCGAAATTCTCTCTCAAAAAAAATCTCTCTCGGGAATTCTCTCTCGAGAAAAATCTCTACACAATTGTGACCCTAATGTCTTATTTATAGTACACTAGGTCGAGTTGTAAAAGAACTCCATCTCCTAGTCACACTCCAAATAGAGTCCTAGATAAAGTCCAACTCTAAAAAGGATGAGTCATAGATAATGTACAATTACTAATCCAACAAGAGTTTTAATTTATCTAAAACTCAAATAGGAATTAAAGTCATACTATAGTTGCAATTAGAGTCCTAATCCAAATATGATTTACTAAGAGTTAAAATTTCTAGTCAAACTAGAAATGTAGGAGAATCTTGAATCCTAGTCAAACTAGGACATTTACTGAGAACCTTCGAAATGAATTTGATCAAATAAAATTCATTAACCTAGACAATATTAAATCACGCAAATCCATTCTTTGTTTGCGACTCAATAGGCTCATACAACGTTGGCAGTGGACCAAAACCATTTTGGTACAGAAGTCGTAAGCGGTTTCTAGCAAGGCATTATGACCACCAAAGTAGCATGAAGATCAATAAATCGATAAAACCTAATAGAGAGTGTATATCGTATCCCTTTGTCACGCAATATCTTTTGATTGAACATAAGACATGGAATGTCACCCTTATAGTTCAATTTGCTAGTCTCGATTTTCGAGTATACTGAAATTGTCAAGTGACATTGATACAATCAATTCACTAAACATGGCCATTTATCAGTCTAACATATCGAGGGGCCCAATAGATATCTATTTCTAAGAGAGAGGGACAAATTCCATCTTGATCACACAACATCCACACATTACTCGAACAATGACCAATCACAATCTTTATAATCATCCAGTTAAAGACAACGTTTGATTGTATCAAATCATTATGCTCCAAATGTTGGAGTCTCTGGTAATCTCAAGTCAAAGGACTAAATGATATAACTCTCATGGGAATCACTTATGACATTGACCATGTAGTGTTCTCATAGCAGGTCGGTCCAACATCTGCTCCCAACAAATACCCATTATCTTAATCTGTATCCGTATACGCATAATCATCACATGATTATCAATCAAGACTCATACTAGTCTGAATTTATTATTGTTCCCACAATAATAACTGACTAGGGGCATTTAGAATAATACAATAATTATCCATGGATACTATTATAAAATAAACATGCATCTAGTTATAATAGTTAAACAACGTTTACAGAATTGGCCTAGGGCACATACCCCAACATCTCCCACCTGCACTTGGTCTAATTCTACTCGTATCCAATACTGAGTAACCTTAATGCATTCTTAGTGGAAGAAGTTTATTTATGTATCTGCTACATTTTTTTTATTGATGTTATGCAAATCTTTACGTTCTCTCTTTTATAAGACAAAAATGCTCAAATGATTGTTTAGATCTATAGTGTGATTTGGGTTCCATAACCTAAATTTGTCCATTGGTTTTACAATAAAAGCCAACATTATTTCCAACACTTGGAACCGCACCTTATTCAATCATGAACCTTACGATCTGAACATTTTCTTTGGGTGCATTAAATGCCGCTAAAAACTCAATTTATGTTATATGACTTGTTAGAGTGAGTTTAGAACATTTCCAACTCATTCCTACGAAGTTAACGCATATCCATATTGCAATTATTAATCTTTTATATTAATTTGAAAGTTTGCATCGTGTAACCATTTACAAGACTCATATCTTTCAAACCTCTACAAATCTAATAACATTTCTCAAGTGCTTTTGAAGTACTTAAGAATGCTATTAATAAATATCCAGTGACCCTCACTTAAATCTATGAGATATATGTATGTTTTGCCCAAAACATGTGACATATCGAGTTGAATGCAAAGTACAACATATGTGATGATTCTCATTGCTTATGCGTATGAAATCTTATTCACATTGTCCCGCTCGTCATTTGTCTTAAGACATTGAGTCTTGCAGAGACTTATGTTATAAGACATAAGTACGAATTCTTTAAGAATCTCGTACACTGAAACATTTTCAGTTATTTGTCAATATAAGCACTCTTATTTAAAGCAATTAGCCTCTTAGATATATCTTTATCGATCTATATCACAAGGATATAGGCCTAATTAGCTAAGAATCTCATTGAGAAACTTTCCTTAACCAAGACTTGACATTCTACAGGGTTAAGATGTTGTTTTCAATGAATAATATATCATTAACATATAGATTCAGAAAGATAATTGCGCTCCCACTAACCTTTATATATATAGAAAGTTTATCTTCGATTCAATGAATGTAATTCATTAATTATTTCATTAAAACAAAGATCCCGACTCTGATAAGCTTACTGTAATCCATAAATGAATCCTTTAAGCTTGCATACCTTTCTCAAATTCTCAAAATAATAAAAAAAACCCTTAAGTTGTATCATACACATATTTAAAGAGCATAGAGCAATGCTATTTAATGACATCCGTTTGTCGTATCTTATAATCAAACTATGAAGTAATGACAATAGAATTCTAGAACTTGAACTTGGCTACCAGTGAAAATCTTATCATAATCAACACCTTGATTTAGATTATAATTTTTGATAAGCCGTGCTTTTAAGTATGTATCTTTTTTTTCATGTCACTTTAACTCATTTACATCCAATGGTCATACAATCTTTAGGTAAATAATTCAAGTTCCAAACTTGGTTAACATACATGAATTAAAATTCAGAGTTAATAACACTTAGTTTCTTCGTTCAATCTAAACGAGACATGTGTCTTGATAAGTAGTGATTCATTTTGATCCAGTATCAAAAATACATCACAACTATCAATAATAAGATATTCCAAATTTCTCTAGCCAATTTCTAATTATTCTAGATTTTCAAGAGATATATGTTACTTGTGTATACTCAACTAGTTCAAAATTTTGTTGATCTTCCTAAAGTGGTTCGGTTCTCATTTGTGGCACTTAAACATTTTTACATTTACTTTATTCTCAATAGTGTCTTAAAAAAGCACTTTACTTATAAAGACATCATTTTTTAGCAACAAAAAATTTGTTCTCAATTGTATAAAATAGTATCATAGTGTTCAGCCTCAATTAGACATAAAAGATTTAGGCATCAAACTTTATATGACTTAACGTCTTACGCAAGTCTCGCCACCTCAAATCTCAAGAAAAGACAAACTAGGTATTTTTATTTCATATCATATATGGAGTTTTATCAACCACTTTAACGAAAATAAAGTTTAGTGCGAGTGCATTGGTTTTTAAAGTAAAGCCTCAATAAGATATCATAGAAAAGTCTGTGTGACACATCATAAATCAAATTATATACTATACAGTTCGATTTATCTTTTTAAAACATCATTTCTCAAATGACGTTCCTAGTGGAGTTAATTGCAATACAATCTCACAATTTCAAAGATGGTCACTTAAACTCTTACCTCAAATATCATCCACCTTGATCTCATCAAAGTATGTTAATAGTTTGCCGAGTGTTTTTTATACTCATTTTGAAATGTTCGTAACAATTCAAAATTATGTCTTCCTAATAGGATTTGTAATTCATTATAAAACAAACAATTTCATTCTATGAAAAACAAAATCTGTTCTTTAAGGCTTTTTTTAGAACTTGGCAAAGTCTAGCTCACAACTAAGGTTTCTGTGTCCGACATAAGCACCTTTTGTAGCTTTTACCTTCCCTTTATCTCTCTTTATTAAATTCCTTTATGTTACAAACCATCAAATATATTTTTAAGGCCCCTTTTTATTATTCTATCTTATAATTTTAAACATCATATGCAACTGTAGACAGTGTTATCCATGTCTTTCAAATTATGTAGTTTAAAACTATTTTGATGAATTATAGGTCAAATCTAATGCCAACTTTTGGTACATGAAGATTCAAGCCTTTTAAGATAATTAATATAGTTCTTTCATGTTCTAAACATAAAGACATATTAATTGGTTCTCAACCATTTTACAAGAATCTAGGAATTTTGCAATCTTATGCCCTTCCTGTGTGACTTACTGTTGGAACATTTCTTTCATTGTCACTGTCATATCATTAGTTTTCACGGCTCGAATCTTTCCTAAAGTTCGGTTTTATATTTGCTAACATGAAATATAATCCTTGTACTAATAGATGGTAGTTAGAAAGGAACCATTAATCTAGGACATACATCCTTGTTTATATGGATGATAACATTTATAAATTTTCAAATCAAAACAGGGAAATTAGTTTTAGAAATTATTTCATCCTTCTCAAGGATTGATCGCAATTGCTATGAATTAGTGTTACTAGAAGTTTAACATCTACATTTAGAAGATTATGCAGAATAATTTATTAGTGAGTAATTAAACTCCCACTAAATCAATAACCCTCGTAAATATTAATTTAGTAGTCGAAGATCCATATTTCACTTAATTTTGAGACAGCTAATGCATGACACTCAAAATCAAGTTATTTAGGTAGGTAACCATTACCAATTGCATTATATGCAACTCTAAGGTTATTTATGAGACCTAGACATCATAAGTCATAACATGCTACGTCTCATCTATGCCTAAAGCCCAAAACCGTTTTGATAGCTTTATTAAGTCAAACCAATTTAAAACATCTAGGTAACCATTACCTAGCTTGCCTCACCAAGATAACACAATACACCCTGCAAAGGCAGACCCATATTGATGTGATCGAGGCCTTGAAGAGTGTTTAAAATGGGTGGCATTAACTTAAAATTGTAATCGAAGGATTTTTATCAAGTTTTATGATCCATGTAGTGTTTTACAATGACTAGTACCCAATATGCATAGAATAAAGATCATTAAAATAAAACAAGAAGAAACATCTTCATATATCAACAAGGCATCATAAAACAAATTAAGGAAATTAAATACCTTAAAGTTTTTCAAGTGCATGAAAGATTATATTTTCATTAATCTCATTAATTATATCTCAATATAATTTTTATCGGACTCTATTTAATTAAAACCCCTTTTAATTAAATATTTTAATTAATATTAATAATAGTCCCACTAATTTAAATTGATATTAATTCAATTAAAACACCTTCTAACTAAATTAATAATTAATATTAATGGGTGTCAATCAATCCAATTGATGAACAATAACCCAATCCAATTAATTGGAAATTAATTAGTTAAAACTTGTTTCAATTAATATATTACCCGATTAATATAAACAGAGTTGGAATCCTATTACAACTTGGCTCACTAGCCTGGATGGCTAAGGAACTCTAATATGCGTGAGGACTGAGGATGGAATCATACTCTCAACAAAAGTTCCTTTATTGTATATTGTAATCCTATTATAATCCGATTTATACTTTAATTTTGATTTGTAATCCTATTACAAGTTGGTTTTCTTGCTAAGATGGTTAAGGCATTCCAATGGGTTGGATGACTAGGGATCGAATCCTACTATGAACAAAAGTCCTCCTTTTATTCTATTTTGTAATCCTATTACAAACAGATTTGCCTTTTAATTTTTATTTTGTAATCCTCTTACAACTTGGAATAAATAGTTGGAATGGCTAAGTCTCTGGAATAACATGGAGAACCAGGGATCGATTCCCGCCTTCAACAAATCCCTATTTAATTTTGATATATACATAATTTTTATCACTATCATGGCTTTCATATCCAATACAACCACTGACATATTAAATTACACATATCTATGTACACAAATAGTGAGATCTTATCCGCCAAATTTGATGCGCACCTGTTTTGTGCATGTATGTGCTGACGGTGCGACTACATCAACAACATCATGCCGACACTTTCACACTTTTGCATATAGATTAATTGTATTAAACACAATGATGCAACCATATATAAATTATCATGATTGACTTATATATATCATGTATATCAAAATAAGGGCACATTACAATTTAATTAAATCATGCCTACTGGCTCTGATACCACTGTTGGGTTTCGGGGATAATGCGTAGTAGAAGTTTTCGAAACCTTTTCGAACATCCCCGAACCAAGATCCTATTAATTCCATTAAATTGATGTGCCAATAAAAAATCATACCTTAGCAAGAATAACTCCATGTCAGCCTTGTGTCGTGTTAATCGATTCCTTTAAGACGCTGCCAGAGATGAATGTCCTCTATCAGAAATCCACACACGAACGGACGATCGCAATTTGGAGTGCTAGCCCCAAAAATCCTAGGACAAAAAATCTGACGAAAATTCTCTAGGAAAAATCTCTCTCGGGAATTCTCTCTCGAGAAAAATCTCTACACAACTATGACCAAAATGTCTTATATATAGTACACTAGGTCGAGTTGTAAAAGAGCTCCATCTCCTAGTCACACTCCAAATAGAGTCCCAGATAAAGTCCAACCCTAAACAGGATAAAGTCATAGATAATCTGCAATTACTAATCCAACAAGAGTTTTAATTTATCTAAAACTCAAATAAGAATTAAAGTCATACTATACTTCCAATTAGAGTCTTATTCCAAATAGTATTTACTAAGAGATAAAATTTTTAGTCACATTAGAAATGTAGGAGAATCTTGAATCCTAGTCAAACTAGGACATTTAATGAGAATCTTCAAAATGAATTTGATCAAATAAAATTCATTAACCTAGACAATATTAAATCGCACAAATCCGTTCTTTGTGTGCGACCCAATAGGTTCATACAACGTTGGCAGTAAACCAAAACTATTTTGGTACAGAAGTCATAAAGCGGTATCTAGCAAGGCATTATGACTACCCAAGTCATAAGCAATATCTTTTGATTGAACATAAGACATGGAATATCGCCTTTATAGTTCAATCTGCTAGTCTCGATTTCCAAGTAGACTGAAATTGTCAAGTGACATTGATCCAATCAATTTACTAGACATGACCATTGACCAGTCTAACATATTAAGGGGACCAATAGATATCTCTTTCTAAAAGAGAGAGACAAATTCCATCTTGATCACACAACATCCACACATTACTCGAACGATGACCAATCACAATCTTTATAATCATCTGGTTAAAGATAATATTTGATTTTATCAAATCAGTGTGCTCCAAATGTTAGAGTCTCTGGTGATCTCAAGTCAAATGACTAAATGATATAACTCTAATGGTAATCGCTTATGACATTGACAATGTAGTGTTCTCATAGTAGGTCGGTCTAGCATCTGTTCCCAACAGATACCCATTAACTTGATCTGCATCTGTATACGCATAATCATCACATGATTATCAATCAAGACTCATACTAGACTTAATTTATTATTGTTCCCACAATAATAACTTACTAGGGACATTTAGAATAATACAATAATTATCCATGGATACTATTATAAAATAAACATGCATCTACTTATAATAGTTAAACAATGTTTACAGAATTAGCCTAGGGCACATACCCCAACACGACTCGATTGAACCGAACCTAGTTCGGTCTGGTTTAGGCCCAAATCCTAAAACCCAATTTAAAAAAAATGAAAAAAATGCTAGAAAACTGGAGAAAATTCTAGAAAAATAAGAAAGAAATCCCGAAAAATAATATTTTCATAAAATAAATAGAAATTGAACAGTTTCTATGGAAACGAAGAATAGGATTTTGGACGGGACTTTATACTGGGTTTTTACCTCAATAACGTAAAATGGTCACATTAGCCTAAAAAGTGGCAAATCGGTTTCAGATTCAAATGGGACCAATTTAAGGGTTCTAACTAAACAATATTGGACTCAAATTGATGATAATTAATTTATTTTAGGTTCTTGGTCGACGAGGAAAGGTTTATGGAACTCATGAGTCATGTAAATTGATAAAAAAATTATAAAAACTTGGCGCAAGTAAGCGGGACTCGTATTCTTATCAATTATGCATCGTAAAGTAGTTATATTTAGTGCATGTAGTTTATGGATTGAGGAAATAGGGAATGTACCGTGACTTGAATGTGTTACTAAACTGTTTTATGAGAAATTATCCGAAAAGAGGTATGACGGGCGAATCGGACTGGAGTGACGATTAAGGTGATTGGTCAGCTACCGACACCTTCCCTTCAGTAACCTTGAAGTACTCGATTGTTTCTTTCCTATTGTTATGGATCAAAATGTGAATTTGGATAGGGTTGTAACTGGGAAACTCAACTGAGGTTGACGATCGAGTTATTGGGAGGCCAACCAATACCCTTCCCCCAGATTCATGATGCAAACCGATTAGCTACGTTATACCTGGATACATTACAGAATCATAGACGTGTGATTCTTTGGGTTGCAATCATGAGTGACGAAAGTCTACAACTCTTGTTTTGAATGGAAAAGAAATAAAAAATACAAGTCACGAGTACAGTTGCAATTGACCTTTGACCTTGCATTTCGTTATGTATTGTTTATATCATTTTCAATGCCTGAATAGATTTATATTGCTATTCATTGATATTTAGATGATAGTTGATATGATTACGAGCATCACTTACTGAGCAAGTTGGAGCGCTCATTCCCTAATTAACATTTTAGGTTGTCGACGTGCGCTTCAACTTAGAGACGAAGAAGATTATGATTTTATAGTCTTCTCTACGGTGAATTGAATTCCCTATTGTTTATATATTGTACTGAATTAATATTTTGTAAATAGGGTTGGAATATGGTTTTACGACCAAGATATATGCCAATTTTCATATATCATATGTTTTATCGAAACAATTTTTAATTCCGTTGTGTTTTTAATAATTTATTCGATATATGATATACTGTAAGGAAGATGATAATCTAACATTTTAGGAGACATACATTTGCTACATAATGATGTAAATTTGATTGAGATTTGTGGACCCTACAAATTTTTAGGGAATCGAAACCATTGTGTAGCAAATGTATGTAATAAAAGAATGTCAAAAATTCATTTTCCATACTATAATTGTGATTATCAGGTATGAAAGACAGTTGTACTAATACTTCAATTGAGTCCGATTGGTGTACCGGGGCTTAATTAGGGTTTCAGGCCAGGTATTGCCCTAATCAGGATAGGGAATGCTACAAATAAGGTTGAGAGAAAAGTTTTTTCCCTTATATAGGGTAACCGTCAATTCTTCAGTATATAGAGAGGTACCGGTCTTTACTACGTTTGCCATAGAAGTTGCGGGGACAGAGAGACTGCAGATTTACTACTTTGTCAAAGGATTGAAGAAGATCATTGCAAGTGCCATTGTGTCCACTGGGCTATCAGGACTTGTCTCTCTAAGTCCTGACTTAGCCTAATTACTCTAATTAGGCACTTAAACTATACAATTAACTATATGCCTGAAAATACTTTTCATTTTAATTCTTAGTAAAACTCCAAAACTAAATTTATACCCTTAACAAAACTCAATACTTATTTTACTTGATTGGAGCAAATTAGGAAATCATACGAATTATCTTTCGTATCTTAAAAATCTCGACAGCACTTCCCCTAAAAGTGACCTGCTAGAAAATCCTCCTAATAAACAACAGAATGGGTATAAGCCTAAAAATACTCACAACTCCTCGTAGTTCACAATATATATCAATTTAAAACATTTAAACTAGCTTAAAGTTTCGGGTACCTTATTTACATCTTACAATCCCAAATTAGATAAAAATGGAAACATAAACCTCTCAACTTATTTTAAACTAACTTAGAAACTCTTATAACCTATTCGAGAGTATTTCACGTCCTACTCTCATGCCAAAGCCCAAAACAATATATATATATATATATATATATATATATATATATAAACAATTTACAATAAGAATTAACCTTTTAAATTGAGAAATGATCACCTTAATCATCAAGTCTTTTCCGTTCTTCCTTGTCTTCATTGAAAATCTTACATCATCAAAAATAAGTCAAAGAAGTCAGGTAAGTAAGCTCATACACTGCTATGTACTCCTGTAAATGTTAGTCTGAACACATGGAGACATGTAATGGATTTCCAAATAACAAGAAATATAAATAACAATGTGAATACCTATGTTCCTGTTTCCTAACTATATTCAAATGTTGAGTTTCAAATATAATATATAAATGGTACTAAGAGTTCATGAGATGCAAAGGCAATGTGTCAGAGTGGATTTTCGAGCCAAATGCGTCAGCTCAGTCATCCGCATCTACTACTAAAATTAAGGAAATAAATGCTAAGTACGGCTACTACTAGGTTAGATAAATAGTCAACTATACTCATTTCACATCCCTTTCCATCAATGCATGCTCGCTGGAAAACTTGTGTGCCTTGGATCTTCTATGTTCCAATCTATTTGGTTAGGAAACCTAGCCCTGAGTCGCGCTCGTGAACTGTAGTGCTAACAAGCCATCGTTCGAGATGACATGAATACATGAGAAAAAATGATGTGAAATGCAATGCAGACTAAACACAAATGCAGGTACATAGATAAATTTTATAAATAGTAAATACCACTGTAGGGTTTTAATACAACCAACCAACTTTGAGCTTAATTCTCGATGTTCTAGAAAAGTTAGATCACCATGAAAATGCTTCCAATAGCTTACCTACAAACCTAGTTATATTATGGGTCAAGCTTCAAGTGAAACCAAATCAGGAAACCTAACAAAAACTGCGGCCAAAGTACGCTTGAGAATAATTTCCAAAAATATTAATTTAAATAACTGTTTCAACTGGCTTTCAACTAGCCAACTTAGGGTACCTTTTAACCTTGAAAACCTCAATATTTGTCATGATAACCTAACAGGAACTTGTAGTACTAGTATCTTATTTTCCATCGACTCTAAGAACACTCAAATTGGATCACCGATCGAAAAGTTATGAATTTTTCAATATGGCCTGTCAACGAGGCAAACTTTATTTATTTTGAACAACAAAACTTCTCCAAATCAATATTTTCGTAATAAAATCCTCAAAAATTGTCAACAAACACCATGAAACTACGTGATACCAACATTAAAATATTTTCACACCCCGTGGAGTAAAATTGGACCAAAACCAAGAATTAATTCATCTAGAAACACAATGTAAATCAATATAGACTATAAAACACCTCTAAAATAGTTATCAACTGAATCGCATTTTTTCAATTCATCAAAACCTTAACCCATGCCAATGGGATTTATTCCAATTTGATGAAAATCAATCCAATATACCAATTCACAACAATCCCTACCAATTTCTATCAAAATCCAGCCAAAAAAATATAGAAATCAAGAGAATTCAAATTGAGTTAAGGAAAATGTAATGAATTGAGTTTTTACTATATTGCGAGCCGAATACCTCGTCTCCACCACAGAAAATTGACTCGAAATGACAGTCTCGCGACACTGTACTATTTTGCGAAAAGAAACCATGCAAAAATCGGACGTCAGAAGATCGCAGAGTGAAACCCTGAGTTGAAAGGGTTCGATTTCAATGAAACTAAAATGTTTTTGTTGAAACAAACTTTCGATTTTGATTTTTTTGATTTGACTTTTTTATTTATATAAAAACCCTTAGCTGCTTATCAGCAGCTTAGTTTTTTTATTTATTAATTCCTGAAATCTTTATTTTGACGTGTTTTGGTTTTCGGCGCTCAATTTCAATTCGGTTTTTCACCAAATTGAACCAAACTCTCGACAAAACAGTCCATCTCCATAAAATGTCAACAACATTGGTTTCGGTCACACAAAAACCCCAAAAGTCTAAACTTATTCCATGACATATTAAATCCTCATGGACCAATTCTCTTGCCATACTAAACAAAACTTACACCAATTTGGACCAAATCTCAACCTCGACCACCGCCTGCAACATAAAACTCGAGGCAAGGTCTTGCACCAACTTAAGTCTAATTTTATAATACCACTGATCCCAACTTACATGCAGATCGTGGCAAAATACTAATGTAAGAATTTACACTTGGTTAATTAGTTTTCGAGCAACTAATAATTAATTTTCACTTGTGAACTTTAGACACGCACTTGCAACCCTAAGTATGACAAATCGAGGATATACCTCGACACCCCCGACTTCGTGACAAAATATCATATAATAAACACACTAAGCACACAACAAAAATAAAATAAAATATATCTTACGATCTATGGTCTATAATGCGTGGGTCCCACCTCTGGTACTTAAACTTCAAATAAAATCCGCAATTACTTAATTAGTTGCCTAATCAAGTTTATGAAACTCTCAGATTTTACAAGGGCTCACACCCTACAGAAGATGTATGACCAAGCACTCACACATGAGACCTTCCTTCTACAAAGAGATGGCAGACTCACATTTGTTGTTTCGGAGAGGCAGCAAGGTAGAGTTCGAGGTTAGACAAGAGGTAAAAGAGGCAAAAATATCAGTTAGATGAGGATTGTAGAGATGACTGATAGTCTGATAGGAGCTCTAGAGATGATCACGAGTGCAGGGATGATTATCAATGAGACCGGTATAGATATGATGCCAGACATGCAATACTTGTTATTGCCCCTACACCTGCGGAGCAACCTAAACGTCATACACTATAGTATAGAGCCATAACAGAGGTTAGAGAAACCGAGGTCAGGGCCAGAGACCTGAGGATAGACATGAAAAAAGGCTGGATATACGCGTATGTTTCAGATGTGGACAAATGGGTCACATTAGCGTTGATTGCTAGAGAGATTCATCAGGACCCGAGTCCAAAGAGATGTACACGTGGTTGTTTAGCCAGAGAGAGAGACTACCAGACAACACGTTGATGGTATGTTATTTCAAGCTTTAGTGAATTATTTCGTTAATGTTTTTTTCATGCATTTTCAAATATATAGTAAGAGAATTACAAATTATCACACCATAATCACATCGACAATGTCAATCATGACAAAAAATGAGTGGCGTCCTTAGGTTGTTCCATCCAAATTAACCCCTACACGAAGAAAAGAACGAAATAGTGGGAGACAGTAGCATCGTCAGTTGTTCTATCACATATTCCTTCATGTGAAATAAAAAGTAGTGGTGTCGTCGGTTGTTCCGCCATAACTTACTTTCCATAAAAAGACTAGCAGTGGTGTCGTCGGGTGTTCCGTCACTATTGTGTTGCAAGACAGATGGGATAGTTCCATCAGAGATTGAAGAAGAAGAAAAACCCAGTATCAAGTTCATTTAGGCTGTTAGAGCACCCTAATAGCCCCGTGATACGAGATATCATTTACCTTAAATTTCGAGATGAAATTTCTCTTAGTTGAGAAGAATTGTAATAACCTAACATTTATTGATGCCATTATTTCGTTTAATTTCTGTCTCGAGCACCATCTCAGGCCCACGTCGATGCCTCGAATAGGCTATGACACGTCTAACTTGGCATAAATCATTATTTTTGTCCGTTGGTTGCATAATTGTATTATTAATTATTATGTATTTTGTAACTCATCACATATGTGTATTTATATTGCCATACTATGTAAGATTATGTGACGGATAAATACCTCGTAAATCATGTCGACGCGCATACTAAGTAGACGTAGTATGGGTACACTAAGTCTTATAATGCTAACTTAAATAAAATGACGAGAAAAAAGGTGAATATTGCATAAAATAGATAATTAAACTTTAGACTAAGTCATAATAATCAGATACATCAAGGATTGGCGCACCTCGAGATGCATGCTGAGACGCGGGACACAGTGTGCCACGTAATTGGATACTAGGGGAAGTGGTAGTACACCAATTTAAGACCTTAAATAGCCTACATATGTATAAAAGTGCCTAAGTTAAATTAATTGAATCAATTGATTACGAATGCCTATAGTTGGACGGAAAAATTAATGTCATAGATTTGCCTTGAGATTCACACTAGAATGGAATCTTAGGAGATTTGAGTTGGGAATTGGTGTCAACAAGATGGAAGTTAATGGAGTAAGAGTTAACAAGGGCCATTAGATTAACCTCGAGATACGTGAACACAATTGATTCTAACATAACCAATATATAGCTAAGTTAGCGGGAAATCTCTTCATCTAAGAATGACAAAGTTTGTTCTTAGGGTGGTGTACTTGAAAATTAAGCAAGAACTAGAAGGAATGGATATCATCTACTTGAGGAATTAAGCTTGGAATATCAAAACCAAGGTGATAACATTCTCCATATCTTTTTCATGAAAATGACCTTCAAAATTTGAGTTTTGATTCAAAAACAAATTTCTAAGTTTGCTCACTGGTTTTCAGAGTTTTTTATAAATGGAGAGTTCATTATGTTCACCAATTTAAGGATTTGAAACTGATTTTTAAAACGAATTGTGTTCTTGAAGTTTCTCGATGCATGCATGTTAAGTTTTTGACCTATCCTCTGTAATTTGAGCATAGCTCTCTCATACAAGTCCAAATGGGGTTGACCGTATGAAATTAGAAAGCTTCCTTACAGATGAACAACTTCTGCCTCTAGCATATTTTTGAAATTCAAACTCTTTCAAGCTAAAAAATACTATGCAATCAAGCATTTGACATTCTATTACATGATTTTTATAAATGAACTTTGACAAGGCATTACTCTCTCAATTCTTATCAGTTTGAGCTCATCTTTTAGTATGTTGTTGTTAGGTATGTTAGCTACATTGGGACAGAAAATTACAATTTTCGGAGCTATAAAGTAGGATAAATGATTTTTACAAGATTGCTGATTGGATTTGAATTCTGATTTGAGTTGTTTTGGTAGAAGTTTGATATCTATTTTGTTAAAATCAAAATTTTGCAAACCAGAACTTTTCGAAAAACTAAGACAACAAAATTTCTTCGGTTAAGTGTCTTCGATGATTTGAAATTTAAAATAGTCTAATTAGCGGTGCTACCCAAATTGAAAGGTGAAACTTTATTTAGTCTTTAAGTGGTTGTTTTGGGAAATAGAACTCTAAACTTAATCTAAACACCTTAAGTCACTATAAAACACTAGAAATGGACTCAGGGGACTCGGGGGCTATGGTACGATAGTCGAGAGCATAGCGAGGTCGAATCAGGGTATTTTCGGGGCTTCGGAGTGTGATTTGAGTTAATGTGGTATGGGTCGCTGAGATCATCCGGATTGTTGAAGTATAGTCCAGTCTGCTACGCGTGACATAATTATTTGGTTTCTATTAGTGTTAGCTACGCATGCGATTATCTTCGAGTTGCTTGTTTATTTCTATATGTTTATTTAACATTATTCTTGGCTTCTTTATAATTGAATGCTTGGTAGTTTTCTTTTGGGATCTTACTCATTAGACTCATTATCTATTTTTTTATGAGGAATGAGTGTAGATCCTAGTACTAGTAAGGGCAAGAAGGTCTTAGGCAACTATCTTTTATTGCTTACAGTCTAGGATTTACTAGTACGTATTCATTTTGATATTACACTTTCCTTTTGGGGTTATAGGAGACTTGATAGACACTGTACATGTATATATATTTACCTTTCACACTATGTTGTTGCCTGATATATAGTGTACTTTATTCTGGGGTTTTCCACAGTAGGACCGATGCTCTATATGACTTAAAAATCATTAAAAATCTATGGTTACGTTAAGTTAAGACTTCCATTGTAAATTACTGATTATCCACTTGCAAATTAGCAAATAATAAACATAATGCTAACTAATAATTGAATAATTGATTGATATAATCATTAATTAACTAGTTAGCATGGCTATCGAGGAGCGCTGACATGGCGTTGATGTCGACAAGGCTGTAGGACCTGCGTTGTAGCATACTTGACGGCCTTGGGGCGTGGGGCTACCAAAAAATGGCATTGAAAGTAAATCAAAAAGTGTAAAACTGTTAACAAGACCCTAATTTCATAGTCTAGGGTTTATATTTATAGTATATTAGGTAATACATATCCTAAACTAACTTAAAGTCCTTGTTGTAATCTAATATCCCTGAAATTATAGCAAGCGATTCTTCAACGATTCTTATTTAAATTGAATCGCCGAGTAAATTCGTGGAATTGAACTCTCTGTTTCTACCGATCTATGTAGCGATTCTTGGTTAATATGAATTACGGGGAAATCGCTGGGCTTGAAATCGATTTTCCTCGATTCCTTAGTGAATCTTCGTGCAGTCTTTTCACTTGGTCAAATCCTGCATTTTCTTCCCTTTTTCCTTCATTTCTTCAAATATTCTAATTATCACTTAAAATATTAAACACAAGAGAAAACCCTGTGTAATGTAGTCTTTTACATCTAAATTTTTCCTAAAATGTACTATAAAACATGTATGATTATTGACTTGTCAATAACAATCTTTAAGCAGTGGAAAACCTGGCAAAATGATACCATGCATATCAAAATAGGGCAATATGTCAACCAAAAAGAACATACATGTCTTTGGTACTACAATTTCCTAATACAATCGAAATAAAGTAGTAAGTAAATATAAACACATAAGATAACTGCTAAGGGTACTCTATAAGATCAGATGAAGTCACCAAACACGACCTTCCCTCGGCTCATCGTTGGATCTACAGCTTTCCATGAATGACACAAGTTTCAACAAGTAAAACCCAGAGAAATTTAGCTAATATTCAACAAGAATTCAAATAAAGCTGCTACAATTCATGCAAGTGCATTTAAGTAAAACAAGAAAAGAAAGTATGAAAATAAGTCGCAGGTGATAGCAAAAATGTTGGATGCAAGTGTGGTATATGTCTATCAAGCTCTAGGACAAATATACTGGACCAGGAACACTCTACTAGGGAAGTAATCCCTGCATTCGCTTCATGTTCAATGAGGAACTCTGTTTGTTAGGAGTTAAACTCCAAACCAATCTCCTCGTAGGAATGGAACTCTGTGACGGATGTAAGAATCGCGTCAACTATGATGGCCCCTCCCTTAATCTAGGGCACTGCCCAACCTAATCCCGTCATTAAGCCCTAATCTAGCCACGAAAAACATAACAATGTATTAGTCATCCTTTTCAAACTTATCTCCCCACTTATTGTCTTTTCTAATAAGTATTATTCAACAAAAGTCTTAACAAATTAGTGGAAACTATTAATATAAACTCCAAGTATGTGGAAATCTGGGAAATAAATATCACATGCATATATAAATAATAAAATGGCGATAACAATATATCGACATGTGTCTGGTCGGGTAACTATTTCGCAACCCATATATACAACCCAAAAATATATAAATGACATAAAGTAAGTTTTATAGTACAATATCTAAAAACCTACAAAATTCTGAAGTAGCAGCACTCCAACAACTCATATGTAGTTGCCGATCTTTTCCTTGCCTGGTCTGCTACGCTATGGATCTGTACGCGCAGTCTTAAAAAATTCGGTGAGTACAATAATGTAAAAAGTAACACTGAGAGACATTTATCCGCATTTCCAAACACAACAAGAATACATCTCATTATGCATCATTCATTATATAACAAAAATCACTAAAACACAAACACATCACCAAACATCATGGTTAATCAATGTGACATTAACAAAACCATTAAAATGAACTAAATACACTAAGTTGTGTATCCAACACATTAACCCTGTTATTACCCTCTTAATGACATAGACCTTGGGTAGGCACCTTTTTAGCAATACATGTAGGTCAGCACACATAGTACTTTTGTAATACCCTAATTGGTCACTGCTTAATCATTTCATCAACTTTATATAATAGATACGTGACACTAACTAATCAGTATACTGACATTCCCGAGTCCCACACCCCGTGTGCCGCGTACTCCACAAAAACAACTCATGAATTCTAAGCACATGTTAACTTATCAACAATCATATATCAAGAAAGGACACACAATTATTGTTACTAAGAATACATCAAGTATAGCAATAAAATCACTATAAACATGAAGCAACATCAATGAACGAAATGGATAGAAATCTCCCAATCAGCTTACTTACAATCCACACAAAGTCATTAGGCTAACTTGACCTCCCGACACCTTGTATCACACCAACAACCTCTTGAGACTCCTCCCTAGTTTCCTGAGGTTAATTATGGTGTTTTAAGACTTATACAAACTATCAAAGTTGTAACGGCCCATTTTATTAACATTGTAATTTATTTCATAATTTCAGACTTGGACGCCAACTCAGATCTACGTGGACGCTGCGGGTAGGCTAGGACAAACATCGACCTAGGTACACTAGTTAATTATGTGTTGAATTGCTTATTTGTGATATGTTTTATGAATTTATTTGTTAATACATTGCATGTATATATGTTGTATGGCTATATCGTGCAAGATTTTATGACGGGTAGTCGCTTCAAAATGCATGTCAATGCGGGTGTCGGATAGGCGAATTATGGGTACACTAGAAAACTCAACTAATTCACGTTAACATGATTATGCAATCAAATAAAATGGGTATTGTAACCATAGGCTAAGTTAATTAAATTAGAACAATAGGCTATGATGTGCCTCGGAATGCGTGTAAAGACCCGAGGCGCCGAGTATCGGGTAGTTGAGGGACCATAAATTTGCTAATAAAGAGTCTAAATGTACCAACCATGATCCAAACATATGGCTAAGATAGCTATTTAAATAATTGAATCAATCTTCCTATAGTAAGTGATAAATTTCCTAAGCTATGGATGAGCATATAGATGGTTTTAGTGAGCAATCATAGGCTAGTGTTGGAGTCATTAATACATGTGTTACAGTATGCTTAAGGACCATAAGATAGACCTTAAGATACACATAGCACACTTAATCATAGCCAAACACACACACACACACACATATATATATATATATATATATATATATACATATATCAAGTAAGTGAGATTTTTCATAAACCACTAACTCATAATTCATGCAAAATTAGAGAAAACCAGAGGAGATGAGGGAGATTAAGAGCTAAAATTCAATTTTTGGAGAGCGAATCAAATGATCAAAACAAAGGTAATCTTCTTCTTCATATTTTACACGTCCAAATGAACTTAATTTTAAGCGTTTTGATGAAATTCGAATTTGAGGAGTTAGTCACAGATTTTTGATGTTGTTGTGATGAATTACAAGTATATTTACAATTCAAATAAGGATTTACAATTGGTTTTGAAAGGAATTGAGGTTTTGATGAATCTGGGAAAAACTAGTGAATGCATGGAATTTGGTGATTTTGATCAAATCGTTGTTGTTTTATCAGTTTAAATGACCTTTTGGAGTCACCATGTAATGGAAAATGTTTAAACTAGGTTAGGTTAGCCAATTGGGATAGGAAGGACAAAATTCTCGAATTGAGAATTCTGTCACAAAGCGCAGTTAACGCGCTAACCAGGTTGGCTAGTGCACTAACCAGTTTAGGCCTTCAACTATTTTTCAAAACGAAGAACAATAGTGTGTTAGATTGGTTCCCTAGCACGCTAATCACACCTAGCACGCTAGGTAGACTCATAAGCGCGCTAATGACAGATGAAACCTTAATATTAAAGGCGATTTCGATGATTTCCAACATAATACATATCTAAAAACTTGTAAACAATTTAAACTTATAAAACTGGACTTCAGGGACTTCGGGGACTCATTGGATTTGGCCAGCACCGCGAGGGGCCAGTATTGGGCCAATTGGGTGCGCCCACTGGTGGGATCTTAGAGACCCAAAGTACAGTCTAGTCCATTTGGAGCGAGCACACACATTTGTGAGCTAATATGTTATCTATTCATGCAATGAGCCAATTATAATTGCTTTTCTTTTACATTCCGCATGTTTATTTAACATTATTTCTTGTATTTCCTTACTTTATTATGGGAACATAAGAGGAGTTCCTAGGGATTTTACTCACTAGACTCGTCATCTATCTTTTTATGATGATTGAGTGCATATCTAGGCAACTACATCAGATTGCTCGCTATCGAGGACCTACTAATACGTGCTTATTTTGATATTTGTACTATTTTGGGTATTGGGAGACTGGATTGACATTGTACTTGTAGATATACACTATTTTATGGTACTGTCGCCTATATATAGAGTACTTTCTCGGGTTTTCCATAGTAGGAAATGCTCTTATTGATAACTTTTATCACACTAATCTAATATTTTACTTGCTTAAATTAATTCTTCCGCTTATATATTGTTAACTTGTAAAATACAAACCACAAGCACGGTCAGGACTCGAATAAGCTACTGATAGTTGAACTTAAGGAATTATAAATAATTAAGGAAATAACCTAAGAAAAAATGAATAATTAACTAACTAAATTGTTAGGACACAAGTGAAACGCGATTATCGAGACATGAGGTGGACGGGCAGGTGTCGGACACATGTAATTGGGCCCATCGGGCGAGGAGCGCATGACACTATGACAACCGGGGTTGCCTTGGGGCACGGGGCCGCCACAAAAGTTAGAGTAAATCAATTAGAAAACCCCAAACTCATAGCTTTTGCTAAAAAAATTCTTTGAGAATACCTACAATTTCAAAACCCCATAACTTTATCAATTCAAATCGAAATCTAAATTTTCTTAATAGAAAATTTATTGATTTTTTGCGAGGAATCCAAATATGTCAATCAATTTTGAAAATGATTCCATTTACCCTTTGAAATTAAACAAAAACTAGAATTGAAGTAAAATTCTAAGTTTTTTTAACAAACTTTTACAAATTGATATTGTATAAGCTTACCTAGTTTTAAATCATTTCAATCTTGATTAATCTCTGACAAATGAACCATAATGTCCTCCAAATCTTTTGATTTTCTTCTTCTTTGATCTTCTGTTAAGTTTACTTCTCCTCTAAGTATGAGTTGAAATGATTTACATGTTTTATCTCATTCATTTATATATATGTAGATAAGATTAAACCATGGCCATTGATCTTAATGTATACACGCATCTCGAGGCTAACCTAATGGCTCATATCTTGATTTACATCCACTAATGCTATACTAAATCACCCTTGATAACATACATTCATAACTTAATTGATCTTGTGATGTGTCGGCATCTATCTCAAGGAACATCAATGACTAATGTTTTAAATTTTTTAACTTAGGATACATTTATGCAAATCAAACTATAGTCTCATTAATTAAACTATATAAGCCACAATAACTTAAATTATACCTACCACGTCACTCTCTACTCGAGTCTCATGCTGGCATGCATCTCGAGGAGCATTTCCATTCCCGTTTCAACGTTTATATACATGTAGAAGTACTTAATAAGTATATACAATGCATTAGCATTCATTACACCATAACATTTATTATTCGGTCTTCAAGCCGAATGTTGGACATTCATCATTTTGAGTCCAAAAATAGTGACTAATCTAACAATCACACGAAAACCCTATTTTGTATCAAAGCCACCCAATTTACATGCTTCTTAGATATCAAAATTTAAAAATTAAAGAGGTTAAGAGAGGGCTTACGGTTGCTGCTAGGAATCCAAATGTGCAATATTATAGTGTGATTTTACTATGAATTTTGAGACTTTTAACCTCATTATATTGATATTCCTTTGTTTTTTTATTTTCAAGGTGAAAACATGCTATATGAAGAAAAGAAGTGATTTCTTGTAAGAAACTAGAGAAAAAGTTGAGTAAAGGCCCAACGCCTTGGAACACCTAGGAGTTGACCATAAATTGCCAAGGAATCGCTGGACCAAAAGTTGACGAATTGCAAGAAAGACATTGGAAATGTTCCGGACTGAGCCTTGCCTAAACCCTGGAGAAATCTCAAACATGAATCCCAAAGAAATAGCCCGTGCCTTGGTATGAACGTACAACGTTGGGAGGTGCTAAGTCGGAGTCGGGATAGAAATGAATTGAAAAATAGAGTGTCGTGGAGCCTCATCAGCGATTCCCAGTGATTTGTGAAAATACACATACGACGTTGGATATATCTAAAGATTGGAAGTTGCTGATTTGGTGGATTTACGAGATTTTGATTACTTAATTCGGCCCTATCATCCATTATTATTTATAGCTTAGGGTTTTGCATATTTAGAACATTTATCTTTCAATATAATAATTTAGAATTAGTGCTGTCTATGAGTTTGGAAGAGAGAGGAACATGTGAAGTCTCAATTCTTGTTTCAAGTACTTTTAGTATTTGATTGTTGATTTCGTTTATATGATTACTTATAATTAAAACCCCTCTTTTGGATTAAAGGAGATCGAGATTGCAAACGTGATTTTATAAGGTTTTGATGTTGATTTGAAAAGCCCTTTTAATTGAGATCTTGTAACTTTAAATGCAATGTATAAATAAATCTTTTGCTTGCATTAGATTATGTTTTCTTCATCCATTATGTGTAGTGGACAATGGGCATGAGAGTGTAAGAGACCATAGCTACCAGTCTTACCGTCAGTCAGTGAAAAAAATTGCATTAGTACTAACTAGAACCATGCTAGTTGGTGTTTTATGAGTCTTAGATGTTTTTGATATTTGTATTTTGTAGCGGCGCATGCTGGTTAACGTTTAAGATAATGTTTTCACAGAGTTTAAGGCTGTTAGGTTGTTGAATCTACGGTGAACTTGGGATTTTGCAATCTAGTTAGTATGTGGTCGTGTCGCACATTTCTTTCACAGACCTAAGAAAAACTAGGTGTCATACATTATACCTTGTCTATAAGGTTTCTATAGGAAAAATGAGTTTTTCTAACCAATGATTAACTCACCGTTTGCAAGATTTGATTCCACTCTCAATCCTGTTGTTTATTTATTAATTAAGTCTTTTAGTTTAATTTCAATTGTTATAACATGTTTAAAATTATCTTAAATTGATGACACGTGTCGAGTGTGTACAATAAGTTTCCCGTATATTCTTATTATTTATAGTAGTGATAAGTGAGATGGTCTCTATAGGGATTTTGCAAACTTTATAAGGAAAGGGTTTTTCTAAGATTTTTTATAACTATACTTTAATTTAATTAATTTAATTAAAACAAGAACTAAAACTATCTAATCAAACTGTGATAATCAATTAAACTAATTAAACTTATTTAAACTAACACAATTTAAATTCACTAATACTAAATATTCAAAATTCAATTCAAATCAAATAAACATGAAACGAAAATCTAAACAAATATCCAGAACAATGAAACATAAACCGTTTTGAATCCAAACATATTAATAAAGTATAGTTATAATCATACTATCATCATAGTATGAAGTACTCTTGAATCATTAAATCTAAATCATAAGCAAGATTGATAGCATTTATCAAGCCATCAATTTTCCTTATATAAATAGACAAGGCATATTCTAATCTTATCACCATTAGTTCTTCGAAAGCTCAAAGACAACTGGTAGAAATAAAACAACATTACACTCTATAAAAACTTCTTCCTACTAAGCCGATACTATTAGAATTAGCCATAACAATATCAAACTTAGAAAACCATTCACCTAAGACATCTAAATGACAAAAGGCCTTTTAGATTAATCCTAGTTATTAATTTATATTAGATTTAGAATCTAAATATCACATTACACATTCTAGACTATGAATGTAATACATAGTTTCTTGATTGTAATACCAAAAAAAAATCTATTGAAACCATGAATTGTCGTATACGATTAAGTTTAAAGCAATAAGCACAAATTCTTATTCATTATGATTACATTGCAAAATGGTTTAAATTCATGTTTGGGTTTTGTTTAGAGTAATAAACTACTTGCACATATTCAAAATAAACATTGCAATAAATAAATAAAAGACATTAATGAAAATACCTCTTATTGAATAATTAAATCTCCAAAAAGTCTTCAAAAACAAGGATAATAAACTCAATTGAAAATAGTCTAAAACTAATTAAGGGCTCTTAAGAGCAATCAAGGGCAATCGAGGGTACTTGATTCCGAAGCCCTAATGTCATATATTTAGTATATTTTAAGGTGATTTTGGATGTAAAAAGCTATATTACACTGGGTTTGCTCTTGTTTTTGTGATTTTTGGTTATAATCAGATTATGTGAAGAAATGAGTGAAAAAAGAAGAAAATGAAGAATTTAATCAAGTGGAGAAAATGCATAGCGAATCAGGAGCAAATCAAGAATGAACCAAAAAACACTGCTGGTGATTTAGTAGTGAATCACAATTTATATGCGAATTGCAAGATAAATTAGTGAAGCATAGAGACAAATTTCCATTGATTTGGGCAGTGAATAACGTTTTAAATGGAATCGATCAGGAATCGCTGGAGTCGATTTTGAGAATATTAGATAACTACGAGGAGTTTGAGTTAGTTTAGGATATGTAATACCTAGAATACTATATATATGAACCTAAGGCTTCCAATATCTGTTGCCTATAAGTAACCTATATAATATTTCATTACTCTTGGAGCCATATTATTTCATATTTAGTAGTTTCTATTTAGTTTTGATTTATTGTTCATTATTTTTAGAGACAATTTGAAAACTCAAAGTATTTAGTATGAAGTATTTATTTATGTCATTTATTTACTTTATTATGATGTTTATTTTGAATATTAATGAGTAGTTTATTAATCTAAACAAATTCCGAGCATGAACTTGATCCGTTTTGTGATGTGGATATAATGAAGATTGATTTGTACTTAATGCCTTAAACTAATCGTATTCTTCGATTCACTGATTTAATAGATTATTATTTGTGGATTATAATCATGAGTCTTTGTATTGCATGCATAGTCTAGAATGTGTATTATTATATTTGGATTCAATATCTAGTTTAAAGTAGTAACTAGGATTGTTTAAAGAGGTCTTTTGCCATTTAGATGTCCTAGGTGGATTGAGATCTAAGTTTAATATTGAAGTGGCTTTCCAAAGGTATTAGACTTAGTAGTTCGAAGTTTTCACGGAACTTAATGCTATTTTATTGCATAATTAATTTCTTTGAGATTTGGAAAGATTAATCCGATAAAATAAGAATGTGACTTTTCTATTGATATAAGGAAAACTGATGACATGATAAAAGCTATCAATCTTGCTGATGATTTAGATTTAATGATTCAAGAATGCTTCATAATATGATGATAGTATGATTATGACTATACTTTAATTAATATGTTCGGATTCAAAAAAATTTATGTTTCATTGTTCTAATATTTGTTCAAAAGTTTGTTTTCTATTGAACTGAATTGATTTGAATTTGAATTTAATGAATTTGATTTGTGTTAATTAAGTTAGTTTAATTAATTTAATTGATTATTATAGTTTTATTAATTATGTGATTTTTAATTCCTGTTTTAATTAAATTAAATTAAAAAAATAATAAAAACCTTAAATAACTTTTTTCCTAAAAAAGTTTGCAAAATCTTTGTGGAGACAATCTCACTTATCAATATTACAAATAATAAGGATATACGGGAAACTTGTTGTACACGTTAGACATGTGTTAGTTTTTGGCGTCGTTGCTGAGGATTTTTACACAATTTCTTATAAGTTTTAGCGTTATATGGTCCGCCCACTTCATCATTCTAATTCCACAAGATCTTTACATCGGTTTGATCCTAAGGTAGATATGACTTTTAATTGTAATTTAAAACAACAACAACAACGTAAGGTACTCCAAGCCACCACAGTGGAAGCTAATACTAATATCATTAATAATAATGAAAATAGAGAACTTACTTTGAGGCAAGCTAATCCAAATATCATTGCTTATGAACTAATGTGAGTTGCCTATCCTGAGGGATTTCCTGAATTTGAACTAAGATCTAGATTCATTAACACTTTACCTAACTCTATGGTAAAGACAATGAAAACCTCCAAAAATTTATAAGGGAATATGACACGTGTCGAACGTGTACAATAAGTTTTCCATATATCCTTATTATTTGTAGTAGTGATAAGTGGGACCGTCTCCACATAAATTTATCAAACTTTATAGGAAAAAGGTTTTCAATAGTTTTTATTATTCTCTTACTCTAATTTAATTAATTCAATTAAAACGAGAATTAAAATTCACTAATTCAAACTAGAAAACTATAATAATTAACTAAACTAATTAAACTAATTTAATTAACTTATTTCAAATTCACTAATATTCAAATAAATTCAATTCAATAATAAATAAATATCTAAACAAACATACAGAGCAATGAAACAATATTCCGTTTTGCATCCGAACATATTACTTAAATCATATAGTCATGAACATACTTTAATCTCTTAATAAAGTATTATAGATCATTAAACTTTAATCACAAGTAAGAAAACAACCCTTATCAAGTCATTATTTCTCCATATACCGGTAGAAAATTCACGTTCTAATTTTATTGAATTAACCATTTGAATATTCAGAGAAATTACCTTTAAGCAATAAACCCGCATTACACTTTATGAAAAATTTGAACTACTAAATCTAATACCTTTAGAAAGCCACTTCAATAATAAACTTAGATCTCAATTCACCTAGGACATCTAAATGGTAATATACCTTTTAAACAATCTTAGTTACTACTTTAAACTAGATATTGAATCCAAATATCACAATACACATTCTAGACTATGCATGCAAAACAAAGTTTCATGATTAAAACCTGAAAATAACTATTTATTAAATCAATGAATTAAAGAGTACGATTGGTTTAAAGTACTAATCACAAAATCATCTCATCATGACTATATCACAAATGGATCTAGTTCATGTTCGAACTATGTTTAGATTAATAAACTACTCATTCATCATCATAATAAGCAACACAATAAAGTTCATAAAAGACATAAGTAAATACCTCTGAATAAATACTTTGAATCTTCAAATCATCTCCAAAAGCAATGAACAATAAAGCAATAAACTAAAACAATAAACTATGGCTCCAAGAGCATTGAAATATTGATCTAAGTACTTAAGGCTAACTGATTTCATAGCCCTAGGGTCATATATATGGTATTCTAGGTAGTACATAACACTAACTCAAACGACTCATGGTTATCTAAAATTCTTGAAATCGAACCCATCAATTCCTCACTGATTCCACTTAATACTCAAATCGTTGGGAAAATTCTTGAAAACTACTTCTGTGCTCCATAGACCTGACTAGTAATTATTAGTGTAATTCCCAAATCTCTGAGGATTCGCCATTAGTAAAATTCAGTTGATCTTTGATTCATTGATGATTTTTTATGTACCACTTTCATTCCATCAAATCCTTCACTTTCTTCTATTTTTCATCCGTTTCTTCAAATATTTCAATTATTACCTAAAATAGCAAAAAAAGAGAACATAGTCTTTTATATCTAAAATTACCCTAAAATATGCTATAAAATATTGTTTAATTATTGACTTATCAGAATACCAACACAAAGTCAATGTGATGAAACTTAAAGACGGTACGTTAGAATAAGTCATACATAAAGCATTTGCTTTATTGAAAGATCAAATGTGAGATTAGTTGTTTTATCTTCCTTAAGATTCAATAACTGCATGGGCTGGAATTTTAGAAGCTTTTCTAGATCAATATATGCTTGCAAGAAATATTAGTTCCTATAGAAGAAAAAATCACAATCATAAAAATGAAAGATGATGAAAACTTTAACGAATTTAAGGATAAATATCAAAGATTAATTTCATCTTGTCCATAACATGGATATATACAAAGAGCCTTACTAGAATAGATCAATGAAGGACTCAATAGTTTTGAACAAAGATTATTAGATATCGTATGTGTTGGATCATTATTCGATGTAACACCAACTTTAGCAAAAGAAGCTATTAATAAAATGGCTAAACAATCTAAGCAACATGGTAAAAAGACTGAGATATCAAGATAGAAACTTTATGAAGTCAATAATAAAAAAGTAATACATTTGATGAAAAAGTCGATGAATCATCTAGCACAATCAAGTTACTATTAAAAGATAGATCAAACCAAGTGAAATCATGTGGATTTTGTAGTGAAGATAATGCCGAAGAAGTTAATATGGTTATGAACTAACTTTTTGGTCCCCCTAGGAATCAATATAATAACAATAGCTACGACATTGGAGAACCAAACTCAAATCTTAGTTGTGGTCCATAAAATCAAAATTGTTCTACTTATAGATCAAGAGCATAAATAGAATCTACATTGATAAATACAATCTACATTGATTCAACAGACTCAACAAATGGTCAACCTACTCAACTAAATTTAGATCAAACATTACATAATTTTATGACTCAAAGTCATAAAAAATTTACACAAATTTCTCAAAATCAAATTAAAACTGATACGTCTATTAATGAGTTGGAAAATCAATTAAATCATATGAACCTACAAATTAATAAGTAAAGTAATTAAACTAAAGGACCTACTCAAACTCATAATCAAGTACAAGTTAACGCTTTATTTCTGATAATGAAAGAGAAATACATACATCGGAAAAAATATCTAAGAGAGGTAAAAAGAAAAAGAAAGTATAAAAAATAATAGAAGAAGAAGAAGAAGAGATGATGGCCAATGTCATTCTCACTAGAGAATGAATGGATGAATAACTAAAATATATAGCTTTTCCTGAAAGAATATACCCATGGTATTTAGCTAGGTTTGAAGCATATGAAAAATCGTTACAAAATTCAAAAATAGTTAATAAAGAAAAAGACGATAATATTTCTTATGAATTAAATAAAGATATGCATTTTATTTCTCCCATTCCACAACGATTTGCAGATGCTAAGAAGGAAGAAATTAAAGAAGACATTTCTGAAGCATTTAAGAAATAGAAATCAATAAACCTTTAATAAAATCAATTATGAAATTACCAAATTAAGATAAAGTTTCCAAAGAATTCTCCGAATATAAAGACAAATCTTCAGAGGGTTTTAAAGAAAATTTAGGGCAAGAGGTGTCATCTTTAAAGAAAAATAAAATATATGAGAAATATTCTGATCTAAGAATGTTTATAATACCTATTACAATAGGGACATCTTCTATCGAATTTGCTAGGTGTGGTCTCGGACCATCAATTAATATAATGTCACTTAAACTATATTAATCATTGAAAATAGTATCGTTGACTAATACGCATATTAATCTTACTTTAGCGGACAATACAACTATTAAACCGTATGGATTATTAGAAGTTGTTTTAGTAAAAGTACACAACTTAGTATTTCCAGTAGATTTTTATGTCATAAAATGAGAGATTCAATATCACCTAATCCTCTACCTATACTATTATGTAAACCTTTCCTTAAAACAACTAAAACTAAGTTGGATGTTTTTGAAGGAACGATGTCTATAGAACTTGATGTGACGGCCCGCCTAATTTAATAATTATTTAATTGTCTAGTTTTAGATTAGGACCCAGGTTGAACCCACGTGGATGTTGCGGATTAGTCTAGGGCACACTTGTTGAGGTTGTTATTATTATTATTATTATTATTATTATTATTATTATTATTATTATTATTATTATTATTATTATTATTATTATTATTATTATTATTATTGTGATGCTCGAGTATTTTATGTATTTTATTGATTAAAGGATCACACTTATTTCTATTTCCACCGCAGTTTAGGGGAGTTACAAGTGCGGTAGGTAGCACCTCGAGATGCATGACAGTGTCGGGTACCTAAGTAGGCAGGACTTAGTTTAGTGGAGAGAGCAACTTATTAATGAACCACAAGAATAAGCTAGATAAATTTATTAATGTGCCTATATTAAATTATTTTGGCTAAGTATGAGAAAATAAGCCTATGTTGGAGAAATTGGTGTATCAATTTGTGTAGACTTCGAAACTTTTAAACTAACATCTTATTGACACAAATGTTGGATGTACCAAATTAGGAGCCTTAGATGGGCCCAAGAATGGGTAACTAATATCATAATCAATTAGTATAAAAAGTTGGGGCTTAGCTTATTTTTTAAAATCATGCAAATCTGGATCATATTTGTTCTTGAGCAAGTAAGCATACAAGGGCTGGGAATTTGAGATTTTGTGGCTAGTTGGGGTGAAAACGCAAGGGATTCATGGTATAGAGATCCAACTCTGGCTCCAGACAATGGTTCTACTTCATTTTCTTCTTTAATTCTCGTGAATGCAAACTTAATTTTAGGGCTTTGAGTGCAAAAAAAATTTCCAAGATGAAATCATGATTCCTTTGTGTTTTCCCTATGTCAATTGGTTATGTGATATCATGAATTCGAAGTATTAAACTAATTTGTATGAATTTGGGAAAAATTTGGTGTTCTTAATGAATATGATGAATGCATGTTGATGATGATGATGGATTTGATGATTTGTTGTTCATGTTGTTGTTGCAATTGTTGAAGAATAAGAAGAGAAAAAGAAAAGAAAAAGAAGAAAAAAAGAAAATAAACAAAAAAAGAAAATAGAGGGGACAGACGACCGGGAGGGGGCTCTCGCACGCACATGCCGTGAGTGCGTGCATGCGTGTGTGCGACCATGGGTTGAACTAGGCATGGTTCTGGTGGGACCTACCCCATTAAATAATTACAAAAATAATTAAAATTAAAATTAAATACAAAATAATTAAAATAAATTGCAAGAAAATGTAGAAAAATAAATGAAAATTTTGAAAAAAATTCAAAAAAATCAGAGAAAATATTAGAAAAAAAAGGTATAAAATTGGGTTTCAAGACTTTTTTGGGCATTTGGCACCCTGGTGTAACCCAAAAAAGGTGTCACGACTAAAAATAAAAATTAAAATAAAATTCTAATTTTTGTTCTCACAATATAAAATCAATTAATGTGACCATAAATTATTTGAAATTGGTATGTAGGATACTCTGGGCCTAAGGAAGCTTAGGGGACTGACGGACGAGTATTTCAAGGTACGAGCGAGCGGCTAGGATTGGTTTTTCACCAGAAAAATACTTTGTATTCGTATTACTTTAAATTCAATTAAAATGTTGTTTAAATACCAGTTGGTACTTGTTTGAGTACTCTATTCTGACGTCTGTTTGTGTATAGTCTACAGGACGGTATGACCCTTTCCAGCACTCTTGTAGATGGTAGTCTGAGTTTAGTGACGGTGTTGGTTATACCATAGACTACGCGCGAGATTCTTCTCTACAAGTTGATAATTTGAGAGTGTGTGATCGTGAAAGCTTGCCACCGACACATAATTCTCTCTTTAGAGGCGGTTGGCCAGAAGTTCTAAAACACCTGACCAATAGAGTCCTTATTAGCCTTGGTGCGGTGGCGGGGTCACATCGTCGCCAGATTCTCCTAATTCTTATCTTGTTTTTCCCAGTATTCATTAGATATACACCACACTTGCGTCTAGCATACTTGTATTGTAGCGACTTCTCCTCTTGCTATTCAGTTCCTTTTTATTGTATTGCTCTTGCCTAGCATGAATTGTAGCCACTTTATTTATCTATTTTTATTGAATGTGAATTGCGTTTCTTCTGGGGCTTTACTTACTAGACTTGTCATCAATTATTTTTCATGGATGACCGAGTGCAGATCTTACGATGAGCTGAAGGTAGGCTAAGCTTGGCGACTGCCTCTGATTTAAAAGAGCCCCCTATAGTAGACTTATAAGTGCTTTGTATATATATTATGCTACATTTCATTTTGGGATGTTGGGAGACTTTTATACATCGATACATGTATATTGACTATGATTGTACTTTTGTCGTCTTTATATACATGGTATCATTTTATTGGATTTTCCACTACTAGGGTTTCTTAAATTAGTGCAAATTATTGTTATTTACTTATTGCATGACATTTTTCAAAGATTTTGCTATTATTATCACTTGTATGCTGTAAAATACAATTGCTTAGTCCGAAATACATGAAAACCAGTAAAACATTATGTAAATTGACTAAGTAAGCTAAGTATAGTCTAACTAAACTAATTAAGTACAAATTCTCATAACACACTTGAATAATTGGAATAGTTATGCTAATAGAAAATGTTAAGTAAATGTCGTGGGTCGTCATAGACATGCATGTAGGTGACGTGGCATTACCAGTGACGTGTCTGATAACATGGTGGTGCCTAGTTCGCCTTGGGATTTCGGGCCACTAGAGTTGGTATCAGAGCGTAGGTTCAGGCGAGTATAGGGAAAAGTTTATCGAAAGTGAATAAAAATTAACAAACAAACTTAGAATGTGGAAACCCGATAACCTGACTTAGAACCTTAGTTAGGAAGTTTAGTGAGGAGGGTAGTCTAGGGCTTTATATGTGTATGTTTTGACTTGTATATGTATATTTACGCATATACAACACTGATTGGAGCACATTGGCACTTCAGATTTATGATGGACGGACCACCAATTCTTTCTACTTTTGCTGACGGGCGTCGAACGAGCGACCCAGCGAAAGTGGACTCGGATCAGACACTACATGGCACGGTCGCCTTGCGTAACGCGTAGCTCGAAGAGATTTTATGACTACTTCGATTACATGTAGCAGCTACTCAGGCCACTGCTACTTTAGCCACCACCACCACCCACACTACTGAGATAGCCGTCGCCACGGTTAGTCAGGATAAGCCGATATAGGCCACTAGGGTTGAGATTCCTATGGAGACAGACACACCCACAAAGACACCAATCGTCATGCCAATAGTGACGCCAGTTGATGCACCACCACTTACGCCAGTGTAGTTGACGTCATTTCAGACAGCCTTGATAGTAGAGGCTAAGCTGATCAAGGAGTTTACTAGATTCCAACCATGGCTATTCTATAGAGGTGGGGACCCTAAGGTAGATGGGAAATGAGTCCTTGCCCTTTAGCAGCTCCACGGATTATAAAGGATTCACGATCGCATTCGAGCCAGGATGTGTAGATAAATGTTGAGAAAAGACTTTGCAGTGTGATGGAAAGGGCATAAAGCCACCCATAGGGATCCAAGAAATTGGGCCGACTTTTATAGGGTGTTGTATGACTAATATATCTCTCTAGAGGTACAATTGAGACTAGGGAGATGCGTTCCTATCACTGGTCTAGAGTAGCCGAATCATAATTCAGTATATGGAGCGATTTCGACATCTGCTACAGTTTACTTTTAATGTCACATGGACATAAAGACTCCAGGTCCACTATTTCATTCGTAGACTCAGACCAGAGATCGGTAGGTCAGCAATATCTATGGAGGCTAGGATTCTGCAGGATATTTATGAGCGGGCGCTGGCCCTTGAGACTTATCTGATGAGAGGTAGAGCCAACCTCACTTCCATGCGTCAAGATGGCCAGGGCTACCAAACTAGGTCATATTAGAGAGGCAAGAGAATTCACCCCCAAAAAGATCAGAGGGGATAGAGATATAGGTATGTTGATGGTCATGTGGTCACAGTATATGTAATAGCACCGAGGGCACTACAACAAGTTATGGCGGTATAGCAGCTTCAGGCATAGACTTACGGACAGGGCCAACAGGGTAGTGTATGAAGAACAGTGGATAAGGTTAAGACCAATGGGCTAGAAGGTAATAAGGACACTGCTTCTGAAGCATGCAACACATATTATGCTACCAATGTACACATAGAGGGCACTAAATGAGTCATTGTACTAGAGAGTCAATGCCACCAGTTGTAGCTCCACTAGTGCAAATTTGGGAGTAGACACATTCAATCATCAAGCCCAACTGCGATGTATTACAACAGCTTGTCAAGGGTATGGTGCTTATTTATGGTCATTCTATGCATACATTGATTAATTGCAGTTTTACTTTATCATTTATTTTAAGACAGATAGTAGGAAAGTTAGGTTTGACACCAGAGATCATAGGCACACACCTTGTCTTAGCACGACCACTGGAAATAAGATATACCTTAACAAAATTTGTAAAGACTGCCCAGTCGAGGTTAGTTTTCACCAATTACCCATAAATCTCTTAGTATTAGAGTATTTAGAGTTTGAAGCGCTCTTAGGTATGGATTGGTTGGCGGCTTACCATGCCCAGCTAAATTGTTTTAGAAAAAATGCCACCTTTTAGATATTAGGGATTCCCGAGTTTTTATTCACCAGAGTCAGGACCGCAGTTTGATCACAAGGAGTAGATTAACCACTACCCAATACATGGATATTCTCTTAGAGACAGTAGAGCCAGCTGAAAGACTAGTAGTCAGGTTTGAGGACATCCTTGTTGTGTACGAGCAAACCTTACCTGGATTACCTCCATTGATGTCGATAAAGTTCACGATAGATCTAGGGACATATATTTAGCCGATAGTGAGCAGACCTTACCGCATGTCGTTGATAAAGCAGGACGGGTTGAGGGCTTAGCTAGAGGATTTGTCTAAGAAGGTTTCATTCACTTGAGTATGTCACCATGGGGAGCACATATTCTTTTTACGAAGAAAAATGATAGTAGTATGAGATGTGCATCGATTATTTGAGACTCAATCAGGTGACAATAAAAAATCGATACCCACTGCCTAGGATCGACGACTTATTCGACCAGTTGGCCGGAATGTAGTTCTTCTCCAAAATTGATCTTAGGTCAAGTTATCAACAGTTAATGATCAAGGAGGAGGATGTACCTAAGACGGCGTTCAACACGCGCTACATGTTGTTTGGGTTTATTGTTATGCCGTTCAGATTGATGAAGGCACCAACAGTGTTCATGGATTTGATGCACAAAGTCTTGAGGCCATTTTAGATCGATTTATGATTCATCGATGACATCTTGATATATTCTAGGACTCGTGAGGACCATGAGAGGGATCTCAGAGGTAAGTGCGAATTTTGGCTTTCTAAGCTGAAGTTCTTGGGCCACGTGATCAGTGACAGAGGTATATAAGTGGAATCGAGTAAGATTCACACCATCAGTGATTGACATGCACTCATATGTATGATAGACATCAGGAGCTTCTTTGGATTGGCAGGGTATTATCTGCGCCTTGTATCATACATTTCTAAGATTTTGGCACCGATAACCAGATTGACTTAAAAGGTTGTCGAGTTTGAGTGGTCCAGGGAATGTGAGGCACCCTTCTTAGAGATGAAAGAAAGATCAACTTCTGCACCATTATTAGTGTTGCCTTAGCCAGGCATCGGATTGGGATGTGTTCTGATGTAGGATGGCAGAGTTATTGGTTACTTGTCGCGTCATTTTAGGACTCATAAAAGGAACTATCCAGTGCACGATCTAGAGCTAGCAACGATCGTGTTTGCACTAAAGACTTGGAGACACTATCTTTTTGGTAAGAGATTCACCCTCTACATAGATCATAAGAGCATGAAGTATCTCTTCACTCAGAAAGATCTGAATATGAGACACCAACGATGGTTAGAGTTGCTAAAGGATTACAACTTCTCTATTGAGTGGCAGCGCGGGTAGGGGAATGTTGTAGCAAATGCCCTTAGTAGGAGAGGACCAGAAACATAAATAATGGTTTACCAGATGAAGCACTAGTACGTTATACTTAAGGCGACAGTTACCTTGAGTTTGTTAGTGGTTCCAGAGATAGTTCAGGCACACTTTTGCGAATAGATGAGAATTCTGATATTTTACATTCCACGAGTCCTAGAGAGCCACCTAGCGGATACGATGTATCAAAGGTTCAGAGACATGGCACAATGTCTTGACTACCCAGATTGGAGAGAGTCAGTTGATAGGTGTTTATAATACGAAGGTAGACAATGGATTTAAAAAGTGGCAAAGTTACGAAATGACATTCTTTAGGAGGTTACGGATCCAGATACACAGTTCACTCGGCCGGAACAAGATGTATGAAGACATGAAATGCTTGTTTTGGTAGCCTGAGATGAATGTAGATATTGGCCAATATGTAAGGGGATGTAAGGTGTGTTAGCAAGTTAAGACTAAGCACCGAAGACCTAGAGGATTTCTATAGCCGCTACTGATCCTTTAGGAAGTAGTAACACATTACTATGGATTTCGTCTGTGCATTACCATGGACTCCACGCAACCATGATGTTACATGGGTTGTCATGGATAGATTAATGAAATCACCACATTTCATTCCATTTCCATATGATACACCTTTCTAAAGCTGCGCACAGTCTTCGAGTGAGAAATCATCAAATTACATGGTGTACCAGTATCGATAGTGTCAGATAGGGACAAGCGGCTGACCTTACAATTATGGCAGGCTATGCAGGAGCAATATGGTACTAGGCTTCAGTACAACATGGCTTAACACCCACAGACCAATGGGCAGTCAAAGCGAACTATACATATATAAGAGAACATGCCCAGAGCTTGCATGTTATGATTTGGAGGGTGATAGGAGGAGTACTTGCCACTTTATGTGTTTGCTTACAACTATAACTTCCAGGCCAATATTGGGATGCCACCATTTGAGGCAGTGTACATGAGAACTTGCATATCAACAGCTTACTGGGTAGAGCCCAAAGACACATTTACCATTGGGCTTGAGGTTGTTGTAAAACACAAGGAGAAAGTAAGGCTGATTTGTTAGAGATTACTGGCTGCTTATGATAAACAGAGGAAACATGCAAATAAGTGCCGCAATGGGCTGAGCTATGATGTAGATGACTGGGTGTACTTGAAGGTTTCTCCTTTGAAGGGTCACATGCTATTTGAGATCAAAGGGAAACTTGCATTACTGTATATTGGGCCATATTAGATTTTCAATCGAGTTGGGGAGGTTGCTTATCAGTTGAAGCTACCGAGACAGTTGGCAGGGGTTAACGACGTCTTTCATATTTCCTTGTTGAGATTAGCGAGATCAGGGCCGAGGCCTATGGTAGATGTGACACGTATGAGGTTAGGCTAGATGTAATGTAGAGGAGCACATTATCAAGATTATAGACTGTAGAGTTCAGGTTCTCAGGACTAAGTTGATTCCTAAGGTACTTATAAGGTGGCAATATTATATAGACGAGGGACTTACTTGAGAGAGAGAGTCTACTATGCGTAAAAGATACCCCCAGCTTTTCCACGTTTAGTATTTTAATTTGAGTTTGGATTTCCAACAAAATCCCTTTGAGTTGGGAAGATTGTGACGACCCGCATAATTTAATAATTGTTTAATTGTCTAGTTTCAAACTTGGACCCAGCTAAGACCCACGTGGACATCACGAATTAGTCTAGGACATGCCTGTTGAGGTATAATATTATTATTATTATTATCTTTATGTGATGCATGAATATTGTGTATTTTATTGATCAAAACATCACACTTATTTCCATTTCCATTGTGGTTTGCGTGAGTTATGAGTGCGTCAGGTAGCGCTTTAGGTTGCGCGATATTTTCAAGTACCAAGTAGGCATGACTTAGTCTAGTGGAGAAAGTGACTCATTAATGAACCATAAGAATGAGCTAGATAAATTTATTAATGTGACTATATTAAAGTGTTTTTGCTAAGTATGAGAAAATAAGCCTATGTTGGAGAAATAGGTGTATTAATTTATGTAATTGTTTTGGAAACTTTTAAACCAACATCTTATTAACATAAATGTTAGATGGAACAAATTAGGAGCCTTGATGGGCCTAAAGATGGGTGACTAAGATCATAAGCAATTAGCATTAAAAGTTAGGGCTTAGCTTGTTTTCTTAAAACATGCAAATCTGGAGCATATTTGTTCTTGAGCAAGTGATCATACAAGGGCTGAATATTTAAGATTTTTTTGCTAGTTCGGGTGCAAACTCAAGGGATTCAAGGTTCAGAGATCCAACTCTAGCAAAGTCCAAGCGTAGGTAATGGTTTTACCTCACTTTCTTCTTCAATCCTCATAAATGAAAGCTTAATTTTGGGGCTTTGGGTGCGAAACGAAGTATTAATTAATTTGTATGAATTTGTAAGAAAATTGGTGTTATTAATGAATATGATGAATCCATGTTGATGATGGTGATGGATTTGGTGATTAGTTGTTGAAATTGGTGTTTTTGATGTTCTTGTTGAAGAATAAGAAGAGAGAAAGAAAAGAAAAAAGATGGGCCATGGACGACTCGGGGGGTCTCGCATGCACACGTCGTGTGTGCGAGCCTTGGGCTGGGCTAGGCCCCTGTTGGGCCAAACCAGGCTTGATTCAAGTGGGCCCAACCCTATTAAATAATTTAATTTAAATTAAAATTAAACACATAATAATTTGAATAAATTACAAAAATATAGAAAAATAAATAAGAATTTCTGATAAATTCTAAAAAAAGAAAGTATTAGAAATTGGGAAAAAAGTTGTAAAATTGGGTTTCGAGACTTTTTCGAGCGTTTGGAACCCTGGTGTAACCCGAAAAAGGTGTAACAACTAAAAATTAAAATAAAATTCTAATTTTTGTTCTCACAATATAAAATCAATTAATATGACAATAAATTATTTAAATTGGTATGTAGAATACTTGGGGACTAGGGAAGTTTAGGGGATCAATGGACGGACACTCTCGTAAAAAAGAGTTCGAGTTTAACGATAGTGTTTGTCATACCTTGGACTATGAACGAGATTCTTCTTTGTGAGTTGATTATGTGAGAGTGCGTGATTGTGATGGCTTGCCTCCGACACAGATTCCTCTCCATGGAGGTGATTGGCTGAGAGTTCTAAAACTCTCGACCAACAAAGTCCTCATCGGCCTTGGTGCATTGGCGGGGTCACCTCATCGCTAGATTCTCCTTGTTCTTATCCTGTTTGTCCCTGTATTCGATAGATATACACAACATTCGCGTTCGACATACTTATATTTCAATGACTTCTCCTCATGTTATTCAGTTCTTTTTTATTCTATTACTCTTGCCTAGCATGAATTGTAGCCGCTTCATTTATCTCTTATTATTCAATACAAATTGTGTTTCCTTTGGGGCTTTACTTAATGTACTTATTTTCATCAACTATTTTGCATGGATGACCGAGTGCAGATCCTACGACGAACCGAGGGAAGGCTAAGCTTGGCGACTACCTTTGATTTCAGAGAGCCCCCTTAAGAAAACTTATAGGTGTTTTGTGTATATATTATGCTACTATTTCATTTTGGGATGTCGGGAGACTTTTACACATCGATACATGTATATTGGTTATGATTGTACTTTGTTTCCTTTATATACATGATATCCTTTTGATGGGGTTTCCACTACTTAGGTTTGTTAAATTAATGTAAATTATTATTACTTACTTATTGCATGATATTTTTTAATACTTTCGCTATTATTATCACTTGTATGCTGTAAAATGCAGCTGTTTAGTTTGAAATGCATGAAAACTAGTAAAAACCTTGTAAATTGATTAAGTAAGCTAAGTATACTCTAACTAAATTAATTAAGTACAAATTCTCAAAGCACAATCGAATAATTGGAATAGTTAGGCTAATAGAAAAGGTTAAGTAAATGTTGCGGGTCATCTTAGTCAGGCATGCAAGTGACATGACCTAGTGATGTGTTCGACGACGTGGCGGTGCCCGATTCGCTTAGGAATTAGGGGATGCCACATTTGAATACAAAATTGTTACGGTCAAAATTAACAATGAACATAATTATGATGAATATTATGAATGACTCGATAATAATGATAAGTTAATAATTAGACAATGTTTATAATATGTTTTAGGTAATTTTATATGTAAATGGCTATATTACACTGGGTTTGTCTTGTTTTTGTTATTTCAGGTAATAATTGGAATATGTGAAGAAATGGATGAAAATGTAAGAAAATAAATGATTTAACCAAGTGAAAGTATTGCATAACAAATCACCAGCGAATAAAGAGAGAACTTAAAATTACTAGTGGCAATTTGGTAGTGATTCAGGATTTACAAATAAACTGCCAAGAAAATCAGTGGAGCATAAAGGCACATTTCTAAGGATTTAGACAACGATTTGCATTATAAGTGGAATTAGTGACGAATCGTTAGAGTCGATTTTGAGAATTTTGGATTACAACAAGGATTATGAGTTAGTTTGGAATATGTATTACTTCGAATACTATATATATTAACCATGGACTTCGAAATAAGTTGCCTTTTGATTATTCAACACTTTTTAATTAGTTTTGGAGGCCATTCGTTACATTTTTATTGCTTTCAGAGAGTATTTGAAGATTCAAGCTTTCAATAATAAGGTATTTTTAATTATATCTTTTATTTATTCTATTATGATATTTATTATGATTATGAGTGAGTAGTTCATTAATCTAAACAATGTCCGAACATGAACTTGATTAATTTTGTAATGCAGTCATAATGATATGATTTTGTACTCAATGACTTAAACCAATCGTATTCTTCAATTCACTAATTTAATAAAATGTTATTTGTAGATTCCAATCATGAATCTTGGTATTGCATGCATGGAGGCCAATGTGTATTGTGGTATTTTGATTCTATATCTAGTTTAAAGTAGTTACTAGAATTATTTAAAGAGGACTTTTACCGTTTAGATGTCCAAGGTGAATTGAGATCTAAGTTTAATATTAGAGTGGCTTTCCAAAGGTATTAGGCTTAGTAGTTCAAAGTTTTCAAGGAACGTAATGTCGTTTTATTGCCTAAAGTTAATTTCTTTGAGTTTTCGAATGATTAATTCGATATAATTATAATGTGGCTTTTTCATTGATATAAAGAGAACTGATGGCTTTCTAAGGGCTATCTACTTACTTATGATTTAGGTTTAATGATCTATAGTACTATATAAAGAAGTTAAAGTATGATTATGACTATGATTTAAGTAATATATTTTGACACAAAACGGATTGATGTTTCATTATTCTAGATGTTTATTTAAATGTTCGTTTTATATTGTTTTCTATTGAATTGAATTAATTTGAATTTAGTAAATCAATTTGTGTTAATTAAGTTAGTTTAATTATTTTAGTTGAATAATGTAGTTTGACTTAGTGATTTTGATTCATGTTATAATTAAACTAATTAAATTAAAGTAAAAATAGTAAAAATTAAAAAAAATTATAAAACCTTTATTCTTAAAGAATTTGCAAAATCTATGTGGAGACGATCTCACTTAGTACTACTACAAATTTAAAAGTATAATAAAGGTGGGAAAGCTTTTGTACAAGCTTGACACTTGTCAAATGAAATTAATGCTAATGATTTTCTAGAATTCAACTATTATGATAATCTTAATGCTGAAATGTATGCAATTAATGCAATAACAATGGAAACTAAAAATGAAGTTTTAAGGAAAAAACAAGTTAATGACAATTCAAATGAAAAGAAAGTAACTTAAGAATAGAGGATTTGGAAACCGAAGAACGAGAATAGTATTAACAAGCCGGGAGATTTTAAAACCTAGAAGAATAGGAAAAAGCAAGATTTAAGTCCTGTGAAGCCTAATGATCCTGGAGGTATACATTTGAATGATTTTCTCTAATGGATGATACTTCAATTCAACCAATAGGGGTGGTTACGAATGTACTAGTTCAAGTAGACAAGTACATCATACCAACTGACTTTTTGATCATGCCATACTTTATTAATGAAGATCATCTTTTAATTTTAGGACGAACTTTCTTAGCCACTTCTCAAGCTATTATAGATATTCTGAAGAAAACAATCACTTTAACGATTAATGGTCAAGCAATTAATTTTGGAATGCGACTAGAGGACAATTTTATATTCAAGTTTAGAGATCCATTCTAATTCTAGAATGGTTCAGTTGAGCCAATGATAGTAAAAAAAAAAAACGCTCTATAGGAGGCAACCCATATTCTAAGTTTATTTATTCTTTAATTTTACTAGGAGTTTAGTATTAGTATAACAAGTTTTTATTCTCTCACTCTTATATTGGAACTATTTTAAGAATTTAAAACTCCAAAGTACTTTCAAAAGAAGGGTGATCGAGTTGTTTTATGCAAGTTTACATTATTCACTTGTTTATTTATTTATTAAATTAATGAAATAAAATGATTAGTTAGTTACATATCGTAATCAAACTTTTGAATTTCCAGTCAATTCTACCTTTACATTAATTATTATGAATGATATATATGTTAATTATGAAATAATCTGGAAAAACAGTAAAAAAAGCCTATCAATTCCTGAGCGATTTAAAATAACACTAGGAATCGCTGGCGAAATTTTTGACAATAACTAGGAATTTTAAGTGAAAATTCGAGTCTGGCAAATTAACAACGATTTAGCCTTATAAAAAAATTGTTAGCAAATCGGTGAAGGTGAAGCACAAAGCTTCAATTCCATCAATTTAAGCAGCCATTCGCCAATGAATCCACACAAGACCTGATTTGCTGGGCCGATTTCGAGTTTTTAAAATAAAATGTTAAATCCCAAAATTTTAAAACTTATAATGTCATGGCCCGAATTTCTAATATGGGTTTAATTTGTTAATCAGGATAAGTGACTCATGACATGGGACCCCCATCGAGATACGTATATTGACTGAGGCAAGGTAGTCGAGGTATATGTAAAATTTCTTGTGGTGTATGCCTAGTGTATTGTATATATGTAGACTATTAAGTCACTCCTACTTATATTTAGGTGTCGAGACGTGAGTAGGAATGCACCTCAAGATGCATGCCAGCGTGGGACTGGGGTAAAAAGTGATATGGTAAGTTGGTATAAGTTTAGTGTAGCTTAAATAGTGATTTTAATGTGGCTATGGTTGATTATATATTAAATGTACTTAACTTGGCATTTTAAAACAATAGCTATATGATGATTTTCGAGATACGTGTTGGCACATCAAAAAACCAATTGAGTTTAAAATTGGTGTTAGCTAGCATGAGATAGTGGAGATTTAGTGGGACAAGTGTTAAGTTTTAGGCCATTAGATAAGTCTCGAGATACGTGTGTACATAAAAATCGATGGCTAATACTCAACCTTATTTTAATATATAAGATTAGTTGAACAACACATGCTAACGAATTATTTTATTCCATTTTCAAAACATAGAAGCTAAGTAACTTACTAGAGGATAATGAGATCAACAAGATTGAGAAGGAGAGTTTGATGTTGGAAGAATTGATCAAGCTAGGTGTGTTCATCAACTAGGTAAGCTCTACACGAAGTTTTGGAAAATTAAGGTGTAGTTTAAGTTTCAATTTTTGTATGATTTTAGAAAGTAAATGAAATGATTTTCTAAATTAGGTTACATATTTGGATTCCTTACAAAAAACCATTAAATTTGCTATAAAGAAATTTGAAATTCGAAGATAAATTGACCTAGTTATGATCAATCAAAATGTTAGGTTTGTTCTTGAGTTTTATAAAAGAAATGCATACATATTTTAATAGTTTAATGATTATATATGAAGTTTATGCTGATGCCCTTGCTTAGAAGGGTCATTAGTGCGCTAATCATGCTATTCAGCACGCTAGATGCTCTGACAGCACAAAATCTGCAATTTTTTTAATTATAACTTAAACATTGTAAATATGTCCAATAACTTAAGTAAAGGTCTAAACACAGTCAAAAACTTGTGAAATAATATCAGGAACCTAGGGAAGAGTCTAGGAGGTTCGGGTAGATGTTTTGAAGTGTCGGGAGAATAGAGTAGCTAGGAAATTGGCGTGTATATGTAAACTGATTGAGATATTTATTTACATTTCATTCCTATCTTATTATTCAATTCCGGTCATTTGGATTGATTTGCCTATTGTACTCTATATACCATGACTTGTTTCCTTTCTCATTTCATGAGTTTGCTTTCATGGTATATATTAATGGTTAAATGATTTCATTGACTCCAAATCATGTGCTATGTCATTTTGATCATTAATACATGTGGTAAATGAACTAGCATACTATTAGGTAGATGTTACATAGTGTTGTAAATCTTTTTCCATTGCGCATTACGTATGCAATTGTTTTGTTGGATTCTCAAACCATGTTATCTTTTGAAATATGAATGCAGTTCTTATATATAGACCATTACATTACAGAGATAGGCCGCGACACACGGGGGTCACTAGACTATTCGGAGATGTTGGGATCTCTCCATTATAACTTGGGTGATATCACAGGGTACGGGACCCAGGGTTATTGGCAAATATAACTTCGGTAACTTCACGAGTTATAAGAATCAGGGTTGTTGGCAATTATACATCGCATGATTATAAAGGCAAAGAGCACTGCTCAGACCTTCACAGAGATGAAGAGCTTAGCTCCATCCTTATATAGTGGAAAGGCTTATGTGATGAAGATCACGGTCGACCGCCCCTAGATCATTACAACTTAGCCGAGTGTTAGTTTCATTTTGTTTGGCTAAAGTATTTATTTGAATGTTCTTCTTTCTGCATAGTTGCTATTATCATGCTTTTAGATACTTATTGCATATCTGGAAATTTGAAAAAATGTCTTTCAATGTTACTTTTTATTTTCCTATACTCGTCGTCCTTTATATAACGGTGGGTGCACATCTATCTAGTCGTAGACCAGGCAAAGAGAAGATCGACAACTACCCTTGAGCCAGTGGAGTGCTGCTACACCAGATTTTGTAGGTTTTGGTTTCGTTGTATAACTTTATAAGTTATTATATACTTTTGGGGTTGTATATATTATGGGTTGAGAGATAACACCCTGACCAGATACAAGATGTTATATTAACATCATTTCACTATATATTTATATATATGCGTGTGATGTTTATTTCTTGGTTTTCCCACAACTGTTAGGACTTCCGCTGAATAAACTTTAGTTTGTAAAATCTTAACTAACTCTGATTTATTTATTGATATAAGATAAGAAAACACTTATTTGTATAGTTAAATTGTAAGTATTAGAATTTTGGGAAGGCTGACTAATTCCTTGTTAAGTCATACGTGTTGAGATTAGGCCTTAATGATGGGATTAGGCCGAGTGTAGCCCAAAATCGAGAAGTGGTCATCATAGATAATTACAGCTAATCATGGATTAACGGATCTTAATTCTAGTTTAGGCCGGGAGTTGGGAGCTAAGGACCGGTGAAATGAGACTTACAAGTAATTTTATTATTATGTGACTTTTGCCTAGTGTTGTGTACCATATATTATGTTATTTTACGAAATTCAAGTTGATTGAGTAAATTAGAAGTTCGTGAAGGTTTATCTCGATATGCGTGTCAAAATTAGTTGCGAGATAACTAAAATATCGACCCGAACTTTTATTTCAAATTTCATGAAAAATGAAATGTGGTTAAGTTTAAAAATTGAAATGTGAATTTAAATTGGATTTAACGAGCTGACATGGGTCCCACACCTCAAATTTGGTGCAAGACAAGTTGTTCTAGAGTTTCGAAACGCATTGGTAAATTCTTCGATATTTGGCGAAATTCAGTTATTTTTTGGGGTTTGATTAAGACAACAAAATGAAGAGATAATTTTGAAATGAGGGTGACTATTTGCACCCATTTATGTGCTTTTAGCACCCATACTTTGATTTCACCCAAATATGTGCTAAATCCACCCATAAATTTAGCCCTTAATTTCTTAAAATACTTTCATTAATGCAATCTCCAGCCATTTGCTTTGGCCACTCATTTTCGACATATCCCTTCCATATCCCTTCCGTCGATTCATCTATATTTCAATTTTTCACTCTATCTCTTCATAGATCTCTCATCTTTTCGCAATCATTGGTGGTGTCCGAGCTTAAGCCTTTCAATCTCTTTGCACTACCAGTTAGATCCAACTGGGACCACGAGCAAAGAACCCTGTTGACTTTAACTAGAATCCAAAGCTCGTGATCCGATTGGATCGAATTAGTAGGCTTCCATGTTTCCCAGTCACATATGACTGGTATGAATGATGAAGACAAAAAAGATGTGCAACATAAATTCATATTTTAGCTAGACAAACAATATCTCCATGTCTTTCAAACTTTTTTCAATACAAGATTTTGGTTCCATCATTTGCCAAAATGAGCAACTATTACGCCCTAAACCAGAAAAATAAAATTCCATAAAAAAGTTATGAAAGAATATAGAATTCAATGAAGAAGATGATAGGGTGACTTACTGAGTTTGAGTAGTTTTATTCTTCTAGTTGTCGGGGTTTCATCAGAAATTTGCCATCAAGATGATTTTGATGAGCAATGTAACAAGAAATAGAGAGTTAAGGTTCGAATTAAGTGGATGTCAAATTATATTAATGTTAAAATTGTCAATACAAATAAGGGTTTTTTGGTCCAATTTTTTTTTTTATTTTAATGTGTTGAAAGCACATAAATGGGTGGAAATAGTCGCCCTCTTATGAAATAAATAGGAAAATACCAAATTCCCTGAAAGGGTATTATGTTTATAAAGTAGAGCATAAATTTAAAAGGTAAATGGGTCATTTGACACCATTCCCTTTTACTTGAAATCAAAAATTGCAGGGGGGGTTGACTGTTGTTAAATTTTTCATCGTCTCCTTCATTTAAACGTGAACATCGTCCCCACTATTCACAATCCTCTTTCAATTGCTTGTGTCTCTGCTTTGGTCTCTTGTCTTAATTCACTATGTATTTGCTCGATTGGAATCAAAATAAGGTAGTCGTGACTATGTTAATGGCGGTTCGGAGGTGAGTTAATGGAAAATCAAATTCTTTGATTTTAAGGATTGTAAATTAATAAGGGACTTATTTTTGTTTGGTTTTAAGTTAAGAGAGGTGATTGAAGAAGTTGTTATAGTTGTGTGATTGTGTGAGAAGAGAAAGTGGAGAAAGACCGAATATAAAAAATAGAAGAATCATTGAGGGAGGTTGAGGAAGATGATGGGGTTAGGATCCCAAACCCCAGTGAGAACAGAGAGTAGTGAATGAAAAAATATTATGGGAATTGAAATAGAGCTGAAACTTTATTTTGATCCCAAGGTAAGGGATGATGGGTTAATCCCTTACTGGGGCCGAACCGGGCCCGGTCCAGGATTAAACCCATCTTCCTCATGACTTTTTCAAAATTAATTATATTAAGTAAAAATTTAAAAAAAATCTCAGGAAATTGGGAAAATTCAAAACAAAATGGGATTTTTTGACAAATTAATAGAAATGATAGATTTTTATGAAAAATAAGGATTTCGAAATTTTCTACCAGGGTTTTGCCTTGTATGCGTGCTATGATACCCGAAAATGTCCGAAATTGAAAAAAATATTTTAAAGCCTGGTCAAAGGCAATTTTCGATGTCGAACCAAAATTTAAAGGCGAATTAGGGATTCGGACATCCGAGGAGTTGAATTGGAGTGATTTCGAGATTTTTTCAGGTCGAGGCAAGACGAATTAAAATATAATAAATTAGAAATATTGTGGAAATGTTGTGAAATCTTACCGAACTTGTAAATGAATTGTAGGACCGCAATTGGAGTCCTATGTGGACTAGTTTAATGACTCGTAGCCCAAGAAGTTCACGGTGTTAAGTCTCTATAGTAAGTAAATCCCATGGTAACATTTACATTGTATGATTATAAATTTCGTATGAATTGCATTGATCCTTGGTATTGCATTAGTAGTTGTACATGCATACACAAGGGAATGATAAGGTTGATTCGAGTCTCCTTATACATACTATACCTTGGTTATAGGGGATAACACTATATTATGCTTGAGGGGTCGGAGTCACTAATACTTTGCATCACATAGTTATCATGAGATCACATTGAACCAGATCATACTCCTATAGTTTAGTGGAACGAGACTCATTTAGTTAACCTCTCATTGCACGAGTCCTTATTACTATTTACCCGAGAACTTATGAAGACGTCATCTGATTATGGTTAGATGACAAAAATATGATGAATTCACAATTGAAATTAAATTCCTTGGAATATATTGTTCATTTGATATCTTATATGACATTATCAAATTTTTATAATTAGGTAATGATAGGTTCGAGCGGCGACAAAGGAAAGGGAAAACTATCAAATTTTATGTGACTTGCTCTGTTTCATTCTCTCTATTTATGTAGTTTTTTTATATAATGTATTGTATAAATGAGTTTTTTGGTTCGTGCTGGGTTAAATTCTTCTTTGGAATGGTTGTAACGGCTTTGGGATAAATTTGCATAATTTTTGGAGCTAAGGTTGCGTTGAGTTAAAATGAAACTAATTATGATTCTTTTAAATTAGGTCAAAATGAATATTTATTTTGTTGATGCAATATATATAATTATGGGCAAATTGTGAGTCCTTCAACATTTCCACAAATTGAGCAAGTTTTGTTTAAGCTTTTTGAAGGCCGAGTTTTTTCGGAGTAGGCTTAAAAATAGATGAGGTGTTGTCAAAAAGATTTTACGAAATCTAGAGAATATTTAATCAATATAAACGAACTTTGATGTTTCAAATTAACTTTAAGATCTTCTATGGTTGATAAAGTATTATATTTGATGATTACAAGGAGTTTATTTTATTTATTCATCGTTGTGAGGTTAAGGCTGACTAGATTATCAAGGGATTAAGGTAATCTAGGCATGTCATATGCCCTACTTAGGTGGGGTCTGAAAATATAAGTATTAGAGCTTAGGATTCTAAAGGAATCTTGTTGCAAGAGGTTAAATGAGTGATTAGTTGGGAAGTAACGCGTTGGAATGAGATAAAAAAAGTTTAAAATTTTTATGATTTTATTATTTGTGTTTTCTATTATTGTGATATCGATGGATACAGTCATGCTGAAGCACTTTTCTTGTAATTTTTTTTGTAGTAGAATACTATGAGTGGACAACATGAGTTAGGTCAGGGATCTGGCAAGGGTAATAGGGACCCAGAACGTATGGATTAAAATATGTTTCAGAACCTGGCTGAGTAGATGTCAAAGTTGTTGAATATCTTACGAGCAAAGGTGGCATCCCAAGCACTTTTAGTTCATGTTGCTTAGGAAGTTCCTACTGTCACTCCAGCTACTCAGAAGGAGCAGGCTACCTCTATAGTTCGTCTTGGAGTTGAACCGATTGTTTTAGTTCCAGTTTCGGCTGGTCCAACAGTTGCTAGTGGTGTGTCTCAAAAGGAAAGGTAGAGGAAAGAGTTAAGGAAGTATAATCATATGTACTTCTATGGTTAGTGAGGCTTGAAACTTGTTGAGACTTAGGTTTTTATTCATGAGAAGTTTCATAACATGTTGGGTACTGACAAATATTTAAGGGCTTTGATATCTTCCTACTATATTCAGGCCAATGTTGAGATTTGGTGGATATCTCTACATGCCAAACATCTTGTATTAGAGACTTGTGCTGACTTTCTTGAGGAGTTTACTGAGTAGTACTTTGATGAGAGCATGATCCTAGGAAAGAAACTAGAGTTTGATCATCTAGTTCAGGGAGACATGTCACTAGCTTAGTATGATGGTCAGTTTAATTATCTTTTAAGGTTTTGCCGAAGAGTTGAGAACAACCAAGAAGGAGAAGATGCGCAAGTATATGTATGGGTTGTAGGAGGAACTTGGTATTAACATATCGATGACTAAGTTGAACACACTGTGAGAGGTTTGAGATAGGTCCAGAGCTTATGTAAATACATAAAGTTTTCAGCGTAAATCTCAACGATATTAGGGCATCATGGAGTCAGGAAAGGGCTCAGGCTATAAAGATTTTCATCCAAGTTTGACTCGAAAAATCAGAAGAAAGGGAAGAGTGGAGGACCATCATTAACACTTACGAAATATGTTGTTCCATCATATTACATTGTAATCCTTTTTCGATTACTACTAATATACCATTAGAGTTGACACCAACATGCTCCGGACAGACTCGATCATAGTCTTTTCAACCTTCAGGTCATAGTGGTGCACCTTAGATGCAGAGGAGCGGGGGTAAGGGCCTAGGATCTCAGAGAAAGGGTACAAACTAGTGATCAACACCTAGTCAAGCATCATCGTTGGGCAGTAAGCCTACGGTTACTTGTTTAAGATGTGGGTATAGTCAGAAATGTTTAAAGTATCTGGGTTTAATTATTTGTTATAAGTTTAGGAAGAGGGACACATTCAGAAAGATTACCCATAACTCTTTGGTTGTCCTCTAGTATGTCACACTCTCAATAGTATACTAGGGAACGTGTACAGGTGAAAGTAGAATCAAATTTTAAGGCGAATAGTAATCTTATTGAAGGTACTATTTTTGTTTGCGATCATCTTATGCATGTGTTAATTGATTATAGTTCTACGATAATTTTTAGATTTGGTTGAGTTTTGAATGAGTTAGGATTAATTTTGATGCGAGCCCCTATTCATCTTGTCCTTAATACAGTAATTGAGGATAAGGTGTATCCTTAATTTATGTGTGAGAAGTATGTTGTTAAAATCTATAGACACAAAATGGCCACTGATCTACGTATGTTGGAGTTTCAAGACTTTGATGTGTTGTTGGGAATTGATTGTCTAGCAGCTAATCATGCACAATTGGATTATTTCCATAAGAAAGTGTTCTTTATATTCCTGGTTATTCAGTCTTTACATACACCAAAACATCGTCAAAGTGGCCTTTAACCAAAAGTAGGCTAACTACAAGAGACGAAATGGAAACTCTTGCTATAACTATTAGTACAGAGGCAAGATATAAAATAAAATTTAGAGGAGATTCATGTTTTTTGCGAGTTCCCTGATGTGATTCTTGATGATTTACCTGGAATTCCACCTCTGAGAGAGATTGATTTTTTGATTGATTTAGTTTATGGAACTAAACCAATATCTAGTCTTCCTAATAAATGGCTTCGAAGGAGTTGCAAAAATAGTTGAAGTAGTTGCTAAAATAGTTAAAGAAGTTGCTTGATAAAAGGTTTATTCAACGGAGTATGTCGCCGTGGGGTGCACCTGTCCTTTCTATGAGAAAGAAGGACGGTAGTTTGAGACTCTGCATTATATAGACAATTGAACAAGGTCACAATTTGAAATAAATATCAACTTCCTTGAGTTGATGATTTATTTGATTAATTGAACAGTGCCAAATTCATTTCTAAGATTAATCTTCGTTATGGGTACCATTAGTTAAGAGTTCGGGAAGATGATGTGCAAAAGAGTGCGTTCAGTACCAGATATGTCATTTTGAGTTTGTGGTAATGTCGTTTGGGTTGACTAATGCTTTAATGATGTTTATGGATTTGATGCAGAGAGTGTTGAGGCTGTATTTGGATAAATTTATGATAGTCTTCATTAATGATATCTTGATATACTCTAAGACACATGAGGAACATGAACAACATCTCAGAGTTATTTTCCAAACTTTGAGAAATCATAGGTTGTATGCCAAATTATGCAAATGCGAGTTTTGGTTGTCTTAGGTGAAGACTTTAGATTATGTGGTTAGTATGAAAGGAATTTCGGTGGATCCAACTAAGATTGAGGCTATCATTGGTTGGCTGGAACCTACCATAGTGATAGAGATGTAGAGTTTTCTGGGCTTGGCCGACTTTTATCGTAGATTTGTACAAGAATTTTCTAAGACAGTTGTGCCAATGACTAAATTAACTCAGAAAAATGTTCCATTTGTTTGGTCAAAAGAATGTGATGTTGCATTTTAGGAATTGAAGAAGCGGTTGACTTCACCATTATTTTTTGTATTGGCTAAATCAGGGAAAGGTCTTACAGTTTATATTAATGCATCAAAATTGGATTTGGGTTGCGTGTCGATGAAAAATGGCAGGGAAATTGCTTATGCTTCTCAACATTTAAAAATTCATGAGAAATATTATCATGTTCATGATTTGGAACTAGCGACGATTCAGCTTACTTTGAAGCAGTGGAGACACTATTTGTATGGGGAAAGCTTTATGCTATTTTTCAGATCATAAGAGTCTGAAGTATTTATTCTCTAAGAAAAAACTGAATATGAGACAACGACGATGGTTGAGACATTTAAAAGACTTTGATTTTAGTCTTGAACAACATCTTGGTAAAGCAAATATTGTTGTTGATACACTGAGTAGGAGGAGTGTTGAAACATTGCAGGTGGCTAGTGGATTTACTTACAAGTATTATTTGCTCAAAACAATTCATCGATATGACTTTGTTGGAGACTCCTAATGCTGATGATGAATCGATTTGTGCTCAACTTAGGGTATAAACTCTCCCTATTCATAAAAAGTGACAGAATGTCAATAAAGTGATGTGAATTATGGGAAGTTCGAGGGGTTTTTTGTTGATAGTAATGAACCAGATTGGGCTGAGTTTGCAGATCAAACTTTAAGGCTTAGAGGTAGACTTTGGATTCCAATGGTGGCTGATATTCGAGATGAGATATTGAGAGAATCTCATTTGTTCAAATATAGCATTCATCATGGCAGGACCAAAATGTATCATGATATGAATCGATTGTATTAATGGCAAGGGATGAAAGCAGATATGAGTGACTATGTAATGAGATGTGAGATTTACTAATAGATTAAGGCCGATAGGCAGAAACCTGGAGGTACATTCAAGCCATTTCCCATACCGTAAAGGAAATGGAAACATATTATGATGGATTTCATTACTCATCGACCTACTTCACGGAGGAAACATGACGCACTCTGGGTAATTATTGATAAACTAACAAAGTTTGCTCATTTTTTTTCTTATGTCCATTTTCGATACCTTTACACAATTGAGCTTGTTATATGAGGGATAGGTTGTACGCTTGCATGGGTTGCCGTTAACGATAGTTTCTGATCAAAATGCTCAGTATACATTAGGGTTGTGGCAGAGCATGCAAGAATTGTTTGACACTAAGTTACATTTCAGTACTACGTATCATTCACAAACTGATGGTCAGACTGCAAGGTTGATCCAGGTGTTGGAGGACATGCTTAGAGCTTATGTGTTGAAATTTGGAGGTTCATGGGAAAAACACATAAATTTATGTGAGTTCTCTTACAATAATAGTTGTCAATCTAGTATCAAAATGGCTTCGTTTGAGGCTTTGTATGAAAGACCTCGTCGTTCCCTTGCCTGTTGGGCTGAACCTAAGGAATTTTTGGAGTTGGGGCCGCAGATGGTTCGAGATCACATTGAGGTTGTTCAGCAGATTCGTCTGAGATAGAAAGCGGGTTAGGAAAGGAACAAAAGTTATTATGATCTCTATCACCAAGTTGTGGAATATATCGAAGGAGATTGAGTTTATTAGGAAGTCTCCCCTTGCAAAGGCCACTCCAGGCTTAGATTGAAAGGAAAGCTCTCTCCCTGACTTATAATTAAGACCTTTTGAGATTGTGAAACAAATCGGGAAGGTTCCCTATAGACTTGCATTACCGCCTCAGTTAGTCGAAGTTCATAATGTATTTCGTATGTCTATGCTCAGATGGAAGGAACCTGATTCGCATAACTTAGTAGAATGGAATCAGTTTGATTTGCAGGGTGATATCTCACATGAAGAGCAACCTATTTTAATTGTGGATAAGATCTTTCAAAAGCTTCGAAATCAAGAAATTCCACTTGTCTTGGTTAAATAGTAATTTCATGGAAACTCGGAGCTAATATGAAAACGAAAGGCATATATGAGAGAGCATTTTTCGAATATCTTTTAGTCCAAGTAAATTTGACTTCAATTTTATTTTCGAGGACAAAATTTTTATTAGTTGGGAAGATTGTCGAATCCCAAATATTTTAAACTCATAATTATGGCTAATCAAGGATTAACGAATCCTTATTATGGTTTAAGCCGCGACTTGGGAGCTAAGGATGTTCGCCTTATGTAATTTTATGAAATTCAAGTTGACTGAGTAAATTCGAAGTTTGCAGAGATGCGTGTTGAAATGAGTGCCGAGAAAATTAAGATATTGACTTGAACGTTTATTTCGAATTTCATGAAAACTAAATGTGGTTATGTTTAAAAATTGAAATGTAAATTTAAATTAGATTTAACAAGCCGACGTGGGCCTCACATCTAGAATTCAGTGCAAGACAAGTTGTACGAGAGTTTCAAAACGCATTCGTAAATTCATTAATTTTAGACAGAATTGGGTTATTTTTTTAGGTTTAATTTGGACAAAAAAATAAAGAGATAATTATGAAATAAATAGAAAAATACCAAATTACCAGAAAATGTATTACACTTGTAAAGTTGAGGATAAGATTTAAAGGGTAAATGGGTTATTTGACACTGTTCCCTTTTACTTGAAATAAAAAATTGTAGAGGGGGTTTAACTGTTGTGCAATTTTCATTTTCACCTTCATTTAAACTCGACCATCGTCCTAATTGTTCACTATCCTCTCTCACTTGCTTTTGCCTCTGGCTTGGTCTTTCGTCTTTATTTACTGTGTATTTGCTCAATTGGAATCGAAATAGAGGAGTTGTGACAATGTTGATGGTGGTTTAGAGGTTAGTTAATTGAAAATGAAATGTTTTTGATTTTAAGAATTGTAAATTAATAGACTGTTTTTTTTTTTTTTTCGAGTTGAGAAAGGTGATTGAAGAAGTTGTTATAGTTGTGTGATTGTGTGAGAAGGGATGAACATGGGGGTTTGAGGAAGATGGTGGGGGTGGGATCCCAACCCTGGTGAGTACAAAAAGTAGTTGTTGAAAAAAAAAATTTGGGAATCGAACAAAGCTCCTACTTTGTTTCGAGCCTAAGGTAGGGATGATGGGTTATTCCCAGATGGGGGCCGGTCTAAGATTAAACCCATCCTCCTTAAAATTTGTTAAAAAAGTTTTAAAATTGAAAAATCAAATTAAATAAAAATCCCTAGAAATTGGGTAGATTCAGAAAATGGGATTTTTGGACAAATTAATGGAAATAAACGATTTTTTGAAAAATAAAGATTTTGAAATTTTCTTGAGGTTTTATGCCTGGGTTTTACCTCATATTCATGCTATGACACCCGAAAATGTCCGAAGTTGGGAAAATTATTTTAAAGCCTAGTCAAGGTTAATTTTTGATGTTGAACCACAATTCGGAGTCGAAATAGAGATTCGGACATCCAAAGAGTTGTATTGGAGTGATTCTGGGGTTTTCGGGTCAAGGCATGACTAATCAAAATAAAATAAATTGAATAAATCTTGGAATTGTTGTGGAACCTTACCGGACTTGTAAAGAATTTTAGGACCGCAATTGGAACCTCATGTGGACTAGTTTACTGACTTGGAACACAATGGGTTCTCGGTGTTGCGTTTGTACCGTAAGTAAATCCCATAGTAACTTTTACATTATATGATATAAATTTCGTATAAATTGCATTGATCCTGGTTATTGCATTACTTGTTGTACATGCATAAATGGGGGGAGGATAATGTCTATTCGAGGCTCCTTATAGTGTTTACTATACCTTGGTTATGGGGGATATATTATGCTTGAGAGGCTGGAGTTATTAATTTTTTGCATCATGTGGTTATCATGAGATCACTTTGAGCCAGATCATACTCTCATAGTCTAGAGGAACGAGGTCCGTTTGGTTAACCACTCAGTGCATGAATCCTTATTACTGTTAACTTACCACTTTCGGAGGACATCATCTGATTGTGGTCGAATGACAAAAAATAGATGAATTCACTGTTGTAATTAAATACTTTGGAATATATTATTGTTTAATATCTCATATTATTATGCATTTGATTATTACGGGTGTATTGGATAATGTAATCGATAATGATAGGATCGAGCAGCGACAAAGGAAAGGGAAAACTGTCAGATTTTTTGTGACTTGCCCAGTTCTATTCTTTCAATATATGTATTATTTTTTATATAATATTTTGTATAAAAAGGTTTTGGGTTCGTGTAGGGTTAGGATATCTTTTGGGATGGTTGTAACGACTTTGAAATAGATTTGTATAATTTTTGGGGCTAAGGTTGATGTAATAGCCCCCAACCCTACAAATTGGGCACCGCCTAGTACTAGGTCTCCATCAACCCCCAGTAAACCAGTGCGGAGTTAACAAAGCCTAATCTGCCACACAAACTAGTCTTCAGTACTTGATAGTCCACACAACATAGTATATATATTATGCAGCAAAATTTAAATGTGGAGAAAACCTGATAACAAATAAATTAAACACACAACGAGTTCTAGGTGTGGAAGTTAGAATGTGGAAACCTCGTACAACGGATACAATGCACAAATTATAGTGATGAGGGAAATACATAAATCTCTCAACCCAAACACCCATTTATAATTATAATAAATGTAATATAGATACATCAATTGACCTAAGTACGTCGCACATCAATGTTCTCGAGCTCAGAGATTATGCTTACAATGTTCACCAAAAGCAGAGACAATTCCAATGAGTAAATCCAGAAGAAGTTCTGCAATAATTCAGATTAAACAATAAACAAGTCTACAAATCATGCTGGAGAGTAATAAAGTTGAAAAGAACAATAAAACACATGATATACAAACTACAATGATCAACGTTAGAGACAAAGTGACCCGAAAGAAATGGATAGGGAGTAAGTAGTCCTGACACTTTACACGTGGGCTCAAAGCCACTTAAAACATGTAAATGTCTAACACTGGTGCGGCGGGTCAAAGTCGCTTCGACCGCACCTAATCCATTCGACACTGTCGGCTTGCATGTGTTGTAGTCCGAGAAAGTTCCAAAGGAAGCCACAGACTTAACCGGATACTCAACCACAATGGAACTCGAATACCTGAGAGGAGCCACGACACATGACAGATGCTCACTCAAAGGATTCAAACCTGTTAGGAAGCCACGAGAGCTAGTCGGCTGCTCAACCAACGAGTGGACAGTGACTACACCTGACCACTTAGACCTAAGGTCACTTGATACAGAAGTAGAGTCCAATAATAGCAATCATCTCATCAAATAAAGCAAGGAAATGGAAAAGAATCGATATTGATGTTCTTACTGGTTTACTTGCAAATAACCATGTAACTCGCCAAGTCAAGTTGATCCTTCTCATAACCTAGTTGAGCCTTCCTCGCGTATCAACAATAAAAAAATGTATAACACAATTGTTTTAAGGACCGTTTGCTAAGTGTTAGTAAGTAACTTAAAGGAACTAATTCATCCACTAGCTCTTTTCGAGATTTAACTCATTATATCAGGGGCTTAACCTACTAAGATAATCTTATGAGTTTCACTCTTAACTTAATAAATATAAACCTCGGAATCCCATGTTCATAAAACCATTGTTCTAGTAATTTAAACTCAAACAATACATTTTTCCAAACATGAGGTTGTATATGAAAGTATATTCAAAGGCATTGGGTTTCTTAGATTCATATAACTACCAAATATAGCTTCCAAGTAGCATATTTGATTATGCAAGGCTGGCAATAATTTAAATAGTTCTTTTAAATATGTAAGCCTACTTCCGTGTGCTACTAAAACGAATTTATAAGTTATTCTCATAGGCATTTATACCTAAACCTTTTTTAAGTTTGGTTAGGCTCAAACAAGTGATTTTAAATGGCCCAACTCTACCAAACCATTACTACTTAATTTTATGAAAGTCAAAACCTCTTCCAAGATCAATTTATAAGTAGTTTACTTTAATTAGCCAAACATTGATTAATATATCCTTAAAAGAAATACTTGCATATGATGAGCTTCATCAAATCAATCTAATTACTCTTTTATCCATGTAAATCTCTATTCTTGAATTTGGAAAATGAAAACAAGTTTCCTTTCATGCATTATATCAAACACTTGGAGTGCATTCATTCAATAAACTATTTTAACTTCAAGATTTTCTTCTTAATTATGTCAACAATCTCTACCTTACTCAAATCAAGTATTACAAAATGTCAATGCAAATTTAGAATGAAGTCTAACCATTGGGAATTTGAATCTTCACTTCAATCGTCTAAGTTGGAGTTAATTCATGAAGTTTAGTAAAAACTCAATTTGAGACACAATTTTTGTAAGTTTAAATGCATATTAGTTCAAATCGATCGAACCATGCTCAAAGCTCGAAATGAACTAGTAAAACCTTATTTAAGGAGTTAATTCATGAAGTTTAGTAAAAACCCAATTTGAGACACAATTTTTGCAAGTTTAAATGCATATTAGTTCAAATCGATCGAACCATGCTCAAAACTCGAAATGAACTAATAAAACCTTATTTAAGTCATTTTATCCAACATTTGGTTTATATGTTCTACACACCAACTAGGTTGATTCTTAATTTACAAAAAAACAACTTCAACCATAACAACAAGTCATTCATGTCTATCTCAAACGAAATCTACAGGGGTGTATTCAATTGACATTTTAATAGATTTTTGCTTACTTTTACAAGTGGATGACTTTTAAGAAGTTTGTAGATTTTCGTAGACTTTTAATGACTTTGATAAACTTTTATGTAAACTTCATTTTGATGACTTTTATTAACATTTAAGATTTTTAGTGACTTTTGTGAATTTTTTAAACATGATTTTGATTGATACTAGTAAATTTTTGTGATTTTTATATTGAAACAATATTTTGCACTTTATTATAAAAAATAGATGAATACTTACATATCTTTTCTTAAAAACTATTACTGATTTTTTAAAAAGTATTTTGTATTTTAATAAAAAAAAGTCATATATACATATTAATGAATTACTATCAAGATAGTAACATAACAAATAAGTAAATAAATATCAACAAAACAAATAGGTAAATGAATCATCTTTTAGTGGCAAAAAAGAATCAAATAAGATCATTATGTAAATATTTTGCACTTTTTTTTACTTACATAAAAAAACTTATATTTTTTCCTTAAGAATGATAGTTTAAATTTCTTAAAAAGCACTTCTTGCATTTGAAAAAAAATATACGATTATCTTCTCCAAAAATAATAATATTACACTTTTTGAGATTATAATTGCACACTTAATAAACGAAACTTCTTCGTACAAAAATCTTATGAAAAATGTACAATGATGCAAGAACGAGATCTTGTTAATAATGGCATCATTTTCATTTTCATCAACATAGACATTAGAGTATAATAAGTGAGCAATGAAATTCATTAGTTGTGGAGTGGTTAGAGAAGTTGATAAAAACAATTAATAAGAAAATACCTTGTGAACAATGTAGTCCTTATTGAATAAAGGAACCAACAAAAATTAAGAGTCTCAAAAAGTTTCTGGGTTGTGGTGAGGAGAAGTTGAAGATTTCTTTATGTGTATTTTTATACAAAAAGTCTATAAAAGTCGAGATTTGTAACCAAACCACAAAAGTGACAAAAAAATTAAATACACCTTACTTTTATAAACTCTCTAAAAGTTTAAATTGAATACTTCAAAACTTTTATAGACTTTTAAAAAGTCTATAAAAGTTCACATTGAATACACCTTACTTTTATAAACTCTCTAAAAGTTTTAATTGAATACACCTAACCTTTTTTAGTAATTAAAAGTAACCAAAAGTTCGTTAAAATCTCAATGGAATACACCCCTCCTAACTAGCAACGACTCTTAATTCATGCTTTTGATCTTAAATTAAACTTAAAAGAGAGTTAGATGTTACTAAAACTTTTTAGTGGAGTTCCAACTCCAAATTAGTTAAGATCTATCCATGGCTTCTCCATAATTTCAAGCAAAATCTCACCTCTTTCAAAGCTCTTGAGAAATCCCTCTTGTTCAATCTTTCTTCCCCTCCTTTTATATTCCTTTCTTTTGCGAGCGAACTCTGCTAAAAACCAAAGCCACGTCGGAGTCGTTGCTGCAATCGCGTCACGATGCTGGTTGTCCTCTCAATAACTGCGCCGCCGCTGCTGGTTCGCCATTTGCAGCAGCCGATCCCACTGGAGGTTTTTTTTGCGAGCTCCTCCTCCACGAACAAGCACGTCTTCTGTACTTCCGCGAATTGACATTATCATCTTCTAAATGAAGATTGTCATAAACTCCTATAGACCAATCCTCTACGAACTATAATAATGTAATGATTGAGTGTTTCGATAAATATGTTATTGTCATAAACTCAGAAATTCTCAGAATTGACATTATCATCTTCTAATTTTGTCATTCGCTCTTTTAGTGTTTTTATTTCTGTTTTTAATTGTTTTATTTCTTGTTGTAAAGATTGAATGGTAGATTCTGGAGGAACACGATATTTTTTATTAACTTCTTATAAAATAGCTTGCATTGTATAAGACGTATCATGTAATTCCATTTGATTTTGAAAACTAAATTTAGATTTTGGTTTTTGAGAGGTTGACTCTTCATTGGCACCATTGTTCAATATTTCTGTAAAATATTTATATTTTAAGGTAGGATCAGATATTTGTTCACCTATCTCAAGAATTAATTCTTCATGTGCTGTTAATATATTTATTTCATTGTTGGTCACAGTTGTAGAAGTACAACTATTTTGAATATTATCTAAACATTGACATGTTTCTGAAAAACTACTATCATCGTTGTTCACTTCATTTACTTTTCTTTTATAAATTTTTTAAATGACATTTGTTTGCATAATGTTCTGGCTTGCCACAATTGTAATAAGCAATTGATTTAGTTTTATTTGTGTTATGTTTCGTATATTTCTTTTTATTATAGTTTCGGCGTTTAGTAGTTTTAAAGTAATCCTCAGGATTGGTATTTTTAGAAAATCTATGAAGTTTTCATCGGGTTATAGAATCTCTATGGGATGTCCTAGTTTTAGCATTATGGCCAAATTGATAACAAAAATGACCTAAATCACTATGTTTTATTTTATTTTCTTTATTCAATTGTTTTTTCAGTTTTATGTCATTACAGATTGCTAAACCAATCATTTGGATTGTTTGGATTAAATCACCATACGTAAAGTGTTATACTTTATGGTTCCACCACCTTTTTTCCCGTAATAGAATTTTAACTTTTTCAACAAAAAATGTAGGTAGCCCAGCGATGAATCGTTCATTCCTAAAAGAGGAGTCTGTGGTTGTTAATGTATAGACTTTAGATAAGTAAGTATCTTTATACCATCGAAAATCAGTTATGGTTCGACATCGTACGCTTTCTAATTGATCTCTAGTTTTTTCATCCATAGTGGATATCGTTCCTAAGAAATGCCAAATTATATTTGTGGTAAGACACATGACTGCATTTTGTTGTTGTTGTCCTTGAGCATCTAGAACTGAATTGTTGTTATCATCTCATATAATCAAATTTATAATTTCTTGACGCTGTTGGTTATTTAAAGCATAATTCCACCAGCCATGTAATTGGCCAGTAAAACCAACTACTATGGCACTAGCTATGTGATTTTCAGGATGACGATGCATTTTACAAGCTTTGGCGTAAACTAACATATGTTGAATTCCTTCAAATGTTCGATATTGGGATAAACCATCAATATTCCATTCATAAATAGAGTTACCATAAAATTTAATTCACCTGAATTTCTCTTATTCTCAAAGCAAATCAATTGGTGATGGTCCCGAATAATAATGTTTAGTTTTTCGAACATTATAGGTTGGATGTTTCCTTGCCTTATGGATTCACTGGATTTCTAAATCAAACTGTTCAAAATCAGACTGTTCAATGTCATCTTGAGTTATTTCAAGAGGATTCAATCCTATAGACTCACTTAATTGATCGGTTTGAGATGTAATTGATTGATTTTCGACATTAACTAAAGTAGCTATCAATGGCGATTTATCCTTTTTATTTTTGCTATCAAAATCAACCTGAAGTGTTTCTAATTTAGCTGCTATTGCTTGGAGTAATTCACTAAGTATTTAGGTTAAATAATTGATAAGGAGCCTGATGAATCTTTAATTATAGGTTTTGTCAAAATCAATTCATTAGTGGATGATTTACTACTAGAAACTTTAGTCTTATAATGATTTGACAGAGTTGATAGATAAACGTTTGTAAAATTATTTTGTTCTATGAGGTGATTTAAATATTTTCTGGATATAGGTTTTTTTCATCAAAACTTCCTTTTAATGGGACTGCTTTAATATATTTTGTTATTTTGATAGGGGCTAATGGAGGGTGAGATTGAACATATTTTTAACATTTAGATCTTTCGCATATAATATTAATTTGTTTTATTATTTTAGGACATGATTGAGCTAAATAATAAAAAAATTGAATATTTTGTTTTATAGCTCGTATATGAGCAAAATAGTTTTCTCTAATAGCTGCTTGTTATGATTTGGAACAAATTTTACAGAAAATAGGGGTCAAAGGATGTTTAAGAAATTGTTCTTTTAAGAAGGTATAATCCATTTGAAATATTTCATCTTCTTGGTCATCATGAATCATATGTATTTGATAGTCTGTAAAATCATTTATACTAACGTTATTTTCAAAGGGTGTAACTGGGTAAGCCACATGTGTGGGGAGGCTAGAAGTTGATGCTCTAGCTAGCTGTGTATTATTTACATAATTGCTAGTTGTTTGTATTGTAGAGCAAGATTTACGAGAAGCAAAATTGATTTTGATTAACCCATCATTATGAGTTATAATAGTATGGATTTGATCATTTGTATTATCTTGAGGGTTTTCTTCTTTATTTTTATCTTGAATTAGCCATGTTTTAGGTATATTAATATCTTTCCAATTTAGTTGTTTTCTTGTAATTAGTTTATTTTGTATATTAGTTAAAAATAAAGTAGAAGTTCCTTTTTATAAATTTGTGTATGCGACTACAGGAACTATCGTGTGCATTAATTTATAGTAAATTCTATAAACAACTGCAACATTTGAACATATTCCTTTCAACTTAAATCCTTGATTATATAGACTTAATGTTGATGCTTAATGAGCAAATTGATCCTAATGATGTAATGTGAAATTGGGAAAACAATTGAAAAAGATCGGACCTTCAATCACACTTCCTTCAATTATTCCTAAAATGGAGTCATTAAATTCTAGATGTCGTTCGTCCCGAACGGAGGCTAAAACAGATATGTTGAGACCTAATGTTGTTAATGGTTTTATGGCAACTTGGATGAGTCCTATATGTAAATATTTATATTTTTCTGTGTATTGTCTAATTTTCTCATGAGCAATCAAGAGTATTTCTTGACCTTCTTTTTCTATTGATTTGGTATCTTCTTAAAGTTTAATAATAAAATCTTGATGTTTTGAAAATGAACCTTGAGTGTATATTTGCTTTGGATCAATTATAGGCATATCCTAATTTTGAAGTGATTGGTCTATATTATTGTATGATATTTCACTAATATTTCATAAATCTATTTTAGACTGTAATTTTGAGGTTTTAATTTATGATGAAGGGAGAGTGTAAAAGAGGAAACTGAATCAAACTTTATAGTGGGATTTTTAAATGGATGAGCACCTTTCGTTTTCTTAATTAAATCACTCATGTTTGGTTTTTAGGTCGTAAAAGGTAACTTGTTCAATGGTTTACTGCTAGACTTTCTCTCATGATGCTAGACTTACAATGCGACTAGGAATGTTTGCACTTAAAAGCCTAAGAGTAAACAAGAGATGAAAAAATTTAAAAAGGAAAGAAAACCTTTCAAAGCAAAATCAGAAACGTAAAAGTTTGATGCAAAATCCTTTTTGAAATCGGTAAATATATAATAAGTACTTACAATTGGGAGAGATTGAGAGTCTTGAGAATCTGTATTATTAGATGAAGGAGGAGGAAGATGGCTCTGATACCATATCGGTGGAGGGCAATGCCGATATTGACGAGAAGTGATAGAACATGTATTTCGATGGTAGAACTTAAAAGGATCATTGATTTAGAAATAGAAAACTAAAGTTAAGCGAGCAAGCAAGTAAGAAGTTTGAAGCTTATACAAACTCAAAACTATCTCTTCTTTTTCTAATTTCGAATGCTTAACTCGGATGAGTGAGTTGCCATTTATACAAACCTAAAGATTCTAAAAAAACAAGAGACTTGTGGCCAAAATGACCTCCTTTTCTAAAAGGAATGCTTCACAATCATAGATTTAAAAGTGAAAATAAAAGACGAACTATCGTAAAAAGATAGTTAAACTGATGTACATATATTTTATTAAAGCAAAAAAAAGTAGACGCATCATCTTTTAAAAAGATGATTCGAGACAAACTTTAGAAAAATAGATAAATAGTGGAGTCCAACTAGCCGTTGGCATGAAGGATCATCCACAAGACACGATGCATCTACTTTAATAAAGTACGATTCTCAACAGACTTCTTTACAAAACAGGACAAACAAGTTATGAGCTTTATTGGGCAGCTATATACCATGGTTTGATTGATTTATGAAATGATTCTTATCCGATAACTAAATGGCAAACAACATGGATAGCTATTGATGGTTGGATGATGTGATTTGACTTGTTGATATGAAAGTGAAGGGACAATTGTCAGTGGAAAGACAACTATAAACTAGTGTGCTTCGAACATTGCTGAAGGAATTATTGAGCTTCAGCAGACTGAATTATTGAGATACAGTGTAGAGGCAAGTAGATAGGCCTAGAGGCATGGGCCTTAAATGATGAATGGCATAGACCTGAAGGCAGGCATAAGCCTGTAAGCATGGGCTTGAAAATGATGTATGGCATGGGCCTGAAAATCGGTATGTTCTTGATTATTCTGAATGTTGAGGATGGCATGGGCCTGAATGGGGAATGATGGCTTGGGCCTGGCTTTATAGTTGAAAGAAATAAGGAGCTGCAAAACTTGCATCTCCTTCTGAATTTGTTCTGGATGTGGCGAAATAGAGTTCTTCTAATTGCTTTATTATGGCATCCATTTTTGCTTCCATTCGTTCTTCCATTTGCTGGAGTTGCTTTAATAGTGTTATGGCAATATTTTGAGAGAGTCGAGTGGAGGCTGATGGCTATTTTGATGTTTCGGGTACTTCAATTTTTGAGAGAATGGTTTTTTTGTAAGTTTTAGGTGTAGATGGTGGTTTCAAAAAAAAAAAAATAGTTGGAGATATGGGATTTAGTTTTTCATGAATGGGAGTAAAATATTCTTTCTTGATTGAATCGGTATCAAATTCATCCCATCATTTAACGTGGATTTCTTGAACTAAATAGGTAACAGTTCTGTTATTTGGTTGACTAATTTTATGAGTGGAATAGTTCCATTTGAGTATCCATGGGATGGTATGTTTGTGGATGAATTGAAAGAGGGAGAGCTTTTCTTATTCATAGATGGGTTTGACCTTTGGAGGTAGGATTTTTTCAATTGGGACAAATTTTGGCCACCATTCTATAAGAAACCAAGTTGGGAGAGTAACACATAATGATTTTTTGAAGGTAATCTACCATCGAAATCCATGTTCTATCACTGTTCATCAATATCGGCGTTGCCCTCCACCAATATGGTATCAGAGCCATCATCCTCCTCCTTCATCCAATAATACAGATTCTCAAGACTCTTAATCTCTCTCAATTGTAAGTACATATTATATATTTACCGATTTGAAAAAGGATTTTGCATCAAACTTTTATGTTTGTGATTTTTCTTTGAAAGGTTTTCTTTCCTTTTTAAATTATTTCATCTCTTGTTTACTCTTAGGCTTTTAAGTGTTAACTTTCCTAGTCGCGTTGTAAGTCTAGCAGCATGAGAGAAAGTCTAGCAGTAAACCGTTGACCAAGTTACCTTTTAAGCCCTAAGAACCAAACATGAGTGACTTATTAAAGAAAATGAAAGGTGTTTTTTTCATTTAAAAATCCCACTGTAAAGTTTTATTCAACATCCTCTTCTACACCCTCCTTTGATCATAAATTAAAACCTGAGAAATTATAGTCTAAAATAGATTTACCAAATATTAGTGAAATATCATACAATGATATAGAACAATCACTTCAAAATTGAGATATGCGTATAATTGATCCAAATCAAATATACACTCAAGGTTCATTTTCAAAAAATCAAAATTTTATTATCAAACTTGAAGAAGATACCAAATCCATAGATGAAGAAGGTCAAGAAATACTCTTGATTAATCTTGAAAAAAATAGACAATATAGAGAAAATATAAATATTTACATATAGGACTCATCCAAGTTGCCATAAACCATTAACAATGTTAGGTCTCAACACATCTGTTTTAGCCTCCGTTCAAGATGAACGACATCTAGAATTTAATGTCTCCCTTTTAGGAATAATTGAAGGAATTCTGACTGGAGGTCTAATCTTTTTTCAATTGTTTTCCTAATTTCACATTAAGTCTTCACGATAATTTGCTCATAAAGCATCAACATTAAGTCTATATACTCAAGGATTCAAGATGAAATGAATATGTTCAAATGTTACAGTTGTTTATAAAATTTACTATAAATTAATGCACACGATAGTTCCTGCAGTTGCATACACAAATTTGCAAAAAAGAACTTTTACATATTTTTAACTAATATACAAAATAAACTAATTACAAGAAAATAGTTAAATTGGAAAGATATTAATATACCTAAAACATGCCTAATTCAAGATAAAAATAAAGAAGAAAACCCTCAAGATAATACAAATGATCAAATCCATACTATTATAACTCATAATGATGGGTTAGTCGAAATCAATTTTGCTTCTCGAAAATCTTGCTCTACAATACTAACAACTAGCGATTATGTAAATAATACACAGCCAGGTAGAGCATCAACTTTTGGCCTCCCCACACATGTAGCTTACCTAGTTGCACCCTCTGAAATACATATGATTCATGATGACCAAGAAGATGAAATATTTGAAATGGATTATACCTTCTTAAAAGAAAATTTTCTTAAACATCCTTTGACCTCTATTTTCTGTAAAATTTGTTCCAAATCACAACAAGCAGCCATTAGAGAAAACTATTTTGCTCATATACGAGCTATAAAACAAAATATTCAATTTTTTGATTATTTAGCTCAATCTGTCCTAAAATAATAAATAAAATTAATACTATATGGGAGGGATCTAAATGCGAAAAATACGTTCAATCTCACCCTCCATTAGCTCCTATCAAAATAACATAAAATATTAAAGCGGTCCCATTAAAAGGAAGTTTCGATGAAGAAAAACCTATATCCAGAAAAGATTTAAATCACCTCATATAACAAAATAATTTTACAAACGTTTATCTTTCAACTCTATCAAATCATTCTAAGACTACAGTTTCTACTAGTAAATCATCCACCAATGAATTAATTTTGACAAAACTTATGATTAAAGATTCATTAAGCTCCATATCGATTATCAAACCTTAATACTCAGATGAATTACTCCAAGCAATACCAGCTAAATTAGAAATACTTCAGGTTGATTCTGATTGCAAAAATAAAAAGGATAAATCTCCATTAATAGCTACTTTAGATAATGTCGAAAATCAATCAATCATATCTCAAACTGATCAATTAAGTGAGTCTATAGGATTGAATCCTCTTGAAATAACTCAAGATTCCATTGAACAGTCTGATTTTGAATAGTATGATTTAGAAATCTACCGAATCCATAAGCCAAGGAAACATCCAACCTATAATGTTCGAATAACTAAGCATTATTATTCACGACCATCACCAGTTGATTTGCTCTTAGAAGATGAGAAATACAGGCGAATTAAATTTGATGGTAACTCTGTTTATGAATGGAATATTGATGGTTTATCCGAATATCGAACATTAGAATAAATTCAACATATGTTAGTTTACACCAAAGCATGTAAAATGCATCGTCATCTAAAAAATCACACAGCTAATGCCATAGCAATTGGTTTTACTGGCCAATTACATGGCTGGTGGAATTATGCTTTAAATAACCAATAGCATCAAGAAATTATAAATTCGATTATACGAAATGATAACAACAGTCCAGTTATAGATGCTCAAAGACAACAACAACAAAATATTTTTATGTGTCTTACCACAAATATAATTTGGCATTTCTTACGAACGATATCCACTATGGATGAAAAAACTAGAGATCAATTACAAAGTCTACGATGTCAAACCTTAACTTATTTTCGATGGTATAAAGATACTTTCTTATCTAAAGTCTATTCATTAACAACCACATACTCCTCTTTTTGGAAAGAACGATTCATCACTGGGCTACCTACATTTTTTGTTGAAAAAGTTAAAATTCTATTACGAGAAAAAGGTGGTGGAACCTTAAACTATAACACTTTTATTTATGGTGATTTAGTCCAAACAATCCAAATGATTGGTTTAGCAATCTGTAATGACATAAAACTGAAAAAATAATTGAATAAAGAAAATAAAAAAACATAGAGATTTAAGTGATTTTTGTTATCAATTTGGGCAATCCAGATGATTACTAAAAAACTACTAATTGTTATCAAAGACCCACATATATGACAATAGTGTATATGCCAATTGACAAGCTATTTTAAGTATTTTTGATTTTGATATTGAGTATATAAAGGGAGAAAATAATTCCCTTCCTGATTTCTTATCCCGAGAATTCCTTTTAACTCCTCAAATTCATTCTGTAAGATCATGGCTGATAATGGTAAAACCCTTCTTACTTACCAAAAGTCCACCCATACCAATAAATTCTATCATTTGTTTAATTATTATAATAAATATGATGATCGATCGATTTATTTTCGGAGTAATCAAAATATTGTCATCCTCATTGAAAATTCTTTTTTCGATCAATCTTTCGAAAACCAAGTCAAGATCATTATGCCTCATTCTTATCACTTTATCCCTAATCGTCCCCAAGTCTCTATGATGTTTTATGAATCATTGCTTACTCAAACACAATCAGTTATAATTGAGCACTTCAAAAAACAAAGATCCGATGAAATTGCATATTCTAAACAGAAGATTCAGAAATTCATCACTATAGAAGAATGGACTCACCAGAGTCTTATGAAGCAATCTCCATTTTCTCATCAATCAATGACCATCATTTCATCCCATCTTCCTATGCATGTAAGTTATAAAGATTATATAGAAGCATGGAAAGTCATTTTGTTCTATAAAGATCCGTCAGAAGCCATTCATGGTACATTACCTTCAAAAAGTCATTACGTGTTACTCTCCCAACTTGGTTTCTTATAGAATGGTGGCTAAAATTTGGCCTAATTGAACAAATCCTGCCTCTAAAAGTCAAATCCATCTATGAAAAAGAAAAGCTTTCCCTCTTTCAATTTATCCACAAACATACCATCCCATGCATACTTAAATGGAATTATTCCACTCATAAAATTAGTCAACCAAATAATAGATATGTTACCTATCTAGCTCAAGAAATCCCCATCAAATGGTGGGATAAATTCGATATCAATTCAATTAAGGAAGAATCCTTTACTCCCATCCTAGAAAAACTAAATCCCATATCTTCAACTGATCTTGTTCTCAAACCACCATCTACACCTCAAACATATAAAGAAGTCAGCGTCTCAAAACTTAAAGTACTTGAAACATCAAAATAGCCATCAACGTCCAATCAACTCTCTCCAGATATTGCCATAACACTATTAAAGCAATTCCAGCAAATGGAAGAACGAATTGAAGCAAAAATGGATGCCAAAATAAAGCAATTAGAAGATCTTTATTCTGCCACATCCAGAATAAATTCAGAAGGAGATGCGAGTTCCGCAGCTCCTGATTTCTTTGAACTATAAAGTCAGACCTAAGCCATTATTCCCCATTCAGGCCCATGCCATGCTCAAACAATCAGAACAATCAAGAACATACCGATTATCAGGCCCATGCTATGCATTATTTTTAGGCCCATGCCTCTAGGCTTATGGCGCCTTCAGACCCATGCCTCCAGGCCCATCTGCCTGTCTCTACACTGTATCTCAATATTTCAATTTATAGAAGCTCAATAATACTTTTAGCAATGTTCGAAGCACACGAATTTACAGCCGTCTTTCCACTGATAGTTATCCCTTAACATTTGCATCAACATGTCAAATCACTTCATACATATATCAAATCACGATATACAGCTGCCCAATCCAGCTTATAACATGTTTGTCCTATTTTGTAAAGAAGTCTGTAGAGAATCTCCTTTATTAAAGTAGATGCGTCGTGTCTTGTGAATGATCCTTCGCGCCAAGGGCTAGTTGGACTCCACTGTTTGTCTCGAATCTTTTTTTTTTTAAATGATGCATCTACTTTTCTTTTGCTTTAATTAAATATATGTACATCAGTTGGACTATCTTTCAACGATAGTGCGTCTTTTATTTTCACTTTTAAATCTTTAATTATGAGCCATTCCTTTTAGAAAAGGAGGTTGTTTTGGCCATAAGTGTCTTATTTTTTAGAGTCTTTAGGTTTGTATAAATGCTAACTCACTCATCAGAGCTAAGCATTTGAAATTAGAAATTCGAAAAAGAAGAGATAGTTTTAAGTTTGTATAAGCTTCAGACTTCTTACTTGCTTGCTCATTTAACTTTAGTTTTCTATTTCTAAATCATTGATCCTTTTAAGTTCTACCATCGAAATCCATGTTCTATCACTGCTCGTTAATATAAGCGCGGCCCTCCACCAATATGGTATCAGAGAAGGGTTAATCCCGCTTTTTACTTGCTTGCTCGCTTAACCTATGTATTAGTTTGTAATGGGACTAACACATAGGTTTATGTATTAATTCCTTTTATGGGACTTGTTTGGTTGGGAGGTTTAATCTTGAGAATAAATGTTGTTCTAATAAGTAAATTTACTGAAATACCCATCTATTTAACTTGCATCTCTAACAAATTCTTTGACAATATCAAAAAAGGGGATTTTTATGTTAGTTCTTAGTCACCACCATATTTATATGTAGAGAAGACATTATTTTGATCAATGAAGTCCGTTGATTCCAAGAAAGAGTGGTCATTCAATTCAACATTGTGACAAGTCTTGACGAATTCAAGTATGGACCACAAAAACTACAAGCAAGTGTATTTGGAAAATTGGCACAAGCATGGACCATACTATGTTATATCAGAGCTTATTTATGGTAGTGGAACTTCAAACTTTATGTTATATCAATACTTTCCAATTACACATTCTTCCTCTATTTTCACATACACTAAAATTACATTAATATGCTATTTCAAAAAATAACACAGTGAACCATTGAATGAAGAAGTAGCAACCTCGACAAATCCCCCTCCAAATCAAATAGAAATGCCATAGAACAAAACACCAAGTTGAAGAAGAAAACAAGTGAACCATCGAATGAAGAAGAAGACTCGACAAAACCACCTAAAAAGCCAACCAACAACAACAAATAACCATTTTGCTAAACACAGTCGATCTAAATCGACACATACCCAAGCTTACCTTTTCGCGGTTTTGGCCGAATGTATCTTCCTTAAATGGCTCTGCAAAACCACCCAATAAGGCTTTGCAACGATGTTCTCTCTGTTTCTAGGGTTAGTCGATGGGAACAATGTTCTCTCTATTTCGGTTTATCGTCTTGGTCGATTGAGTTGGGATAGAAGAGTGTGTAAGGATGAGGGGTTTTTGGGTAATCTGTAATGGCCAAGCATTGGGATTAGACAACCCCACCAAAATTGGTGGTTTACTTTAGACACCTCTACTAAGTATTAGCTAATCACGTGACCTAGTTAATCCACGAAGCTAACACCGGCTTAGCTAGTCCATTGGGGTTAATCAACCCTAAGACCATGAAGCGAACATGCCATTAGTATCAATCTAAAAGTCCTCCTTTACCCCAATCAATTTGTGACCCCAATATTAACACGATTAGCTCACACAACCTTTGTTTAGACCTTTACTTAGTCAATTTTAAATAAATTCACAATCTAATTTCTCATCGTCGCACGAATTCAATTTAATTAACTTAGACCATCCGCCATACCATATACTACACATAGTAGCATGCCATACAAAAATTTAAAATCATTTTATTTATTTTCTTTTCTACATATTTGAGCACTTAAATTGGGTATTGGACCTCAAATAATTTATAATTAGCGATTAATTAACGAATTAAAAATACGGGTCATTACAGTCTTCCCAACGAAAATAAAATTTCGTCATTGAACTCAAGGAAATTACGCACGTGAATAAATTAAGTAGGGATAATGTTTGAGTGCAATTTTTTTTAACTTTGATTCAATCATTTCCTAACATCTTAACCTGGGTGCTCTCTTATTATATATAGTTCGCATGAGCAATCAATTTATCTAGTGTTAACCCAACTTTTATCTAATCTATTTGGCTTCCTGTTAAATCCGAGAATTTCATAAACTTGATTAGGCGACTAGTTCAGTGATTGTAGATTTTTATTGGAATTAAAGTATCCGAGGTTGGACCGAAGCTTTACGGATAAAAAATCATAAGTTTTAAAATATTATTATTGTTTATTGTGTGCCTAGTGGACTTATTATACACTATTCGATGCGAAATGGGATTAACTTGAGGTGTAGAAGCGGTGTTCGCGAGTATCGGAGGGCGTTCAAAGTTTTTCCAATTTTTTGGAGAAATTGGGGTATTCTTCTAGGTTTAATTTGGGCTTAAAATAAATGTGATAAACATGAAAAGTTAAAAAGAATATGGCAAATTACTAATATGGGCAGTTGGCTTATTTAGAAGAGGATAATAAGGGAAGGGAATTTTGGTCGTTTGACCCAAATAAATGAATGAAACAGTGAAAATAAAAAATGGATTTCGATTAAAACCATCCTTTCGTTCTTCCTTCTTCCTCAACGCAACTCACTATCTGCCTCACCCTTTCATCGATCATTCTCAACTAACTGCCCATGTCCTTCTCGTATTCTCTTTATTTTCTTGAGTTTGCTCTTCCTCCCTCTCGAATTCTCTGCTCGTTCTTCCTCTCACAGTCACGCCTCCTCTACCTTCCCTTCTCGGTGTCAAGTTCATTGGATTCGGTGGATGAGCGTCGGAGAACCAAATTATTGAGGGAGGTACAAATTTCTAATTATTGAATTGGTTTCAAGTTTGTTAGTGATATTATATGTTTGGTTGTTGGTATCGTTGTTGTTGTTGTTGTTATTGTTGCTTGGGTTGAGATTTGATGGAAACGAAGAGGATGTTGTTGTTATTGTGAGAAATTTAAACTTGTTTAAATTGTTGATTTTTCAATTAGTTTCGTTGATTTGGGAATTGTTGAGTAAGTACTTGTATCGGTTGGGAAGTATATGACATTGTGTGGTTCTGTTTTGTTATTACCTGAGATTCTGTTTGGGAAAGAAGAAAGGGGGCATTAATTTTTAGCGGTTATTGTTAAATTGATGATTTGGTGGCTGTAAATTGTGAAAATTAATAGGTCTTAGATAGATTTTGATGTTCATAGATCCTATTTGAACTGTTTTAGGATTTCATGAAGTTTCATCGAGGTTTATTGATGATTTGAATCGAGTTGCCACTTTTGGACCAGTTTTTATCGAATTCAATTGGTATGAAGCATGTTTTAAAATTAAGTTGGGATTTTTGCAGTTTAATTATTGTCATGGTTTGTGAACAATTATGGGGACTATATGCTATGAATCTTAATTTAAACATTTCAAATAAATATTTGTATATCAATTTTAATATGTTCATTACGATTTGGAACTTTGAAAAAGTTTTTGAGGGATTTGGGAAGGTTTAGAAAATTCAGTTCATATGTTTGAAATTATGCAGTCTTATTTTCATGTGATGTTTAATTAATGATTTGAGCAATTAATTGAAGGCTTTTGATCGAGATTTTTGGTAGCGTTTTGAAGACCGAAAAGGAGGCCAAAAAGTTAGGATTGCATTATAATTTTTATTGTTTTGAGTAGGCATATTGGTGAATTGATTTGAGACATCAAATGAGGTCAGATTGACTTGTGAATAGGTTCGTTTGAATCTTAGTATAACCTACTTTGATGATCAATAAAGATTATGGCCATTGGAGTTTGTTTGATCAATGAAAAATAAGGTAGAACATAACATGATTGTATGTTTCAAAATTGTCGAAATGGAATTGTTACAACTTAGCAACTTTGATGATAAGTTAAAGGTTTGAAAATAAGGAATGCTTAAACTTGCAAATGCAGATTTATTAAGGTTTTTAATCAAGTTCAGAGTAAGCATAGCTTATGATTTGATAATTGAGCTATAAAACCCAAATTTGGAATGCTTGGGCAAGTTGTAGATTATTGTAAAGCTAAATAGGTGATTAAGACCCTAATTGGAGTTTGTAAATAAGTTGCTATTTGTATTAGAGTCCAAAAAGTGGATTGGGACCTATTTACAGTTGTTAAAATAGTTTGAACTCTATTGTGAATTGAAAAGTGATTTTAACTCCGTAATAACTCTTAAAATGTGAATTTATGATTTAATAGGACTTGTTGAAGTACGTGAAAGTCGGAAAAACGTTATGTGAGGCTTCAAAACCAACTTTGAGTTGGTTGGACTGTAAGTAAACCATACAGTGGTCTTTACTATTTATGTAATTATCTTTATACCTGCATTTGTGTTTAGTCTGCATTGCATTTCGCATCATTCTTGGTGAAGCATACATGGCATCCGGAGAGAGTTGCCCATGCAATGGGTCGTAAGAGTGTGAGGTGTTCCACTCCAGACTAGACGTACTGCAGGCATCTAAAGCGAGTAATGTTGACTCCAGGGTAGCATGCATTGGACTTCCATTATTATTTTAGGTTCATTCTTAGGTTGGCCAACCTATTTGTGAAAGGGTTTCACTTTGTTATATAAATTTCTTGTTAATTGGAAATGCAATTACATGTTATATATTCGGACTAACATTTGCAGGAGTACAGAGCAGTGTTGGAATTTACTTACCTGACATCTTCAAGTTGTTTTTGATGATGCAGATTCTTAGTGAAGACAAGGAAGAACGAACTAGACTCGAAGACTTGGTGAATGTTTTAAATTCTTAAAGTTTAATTCTATTGTTGTAATTATTATTATATATATATATATATATATATATTGTTTTAGGCTTTAGGGTGAGTGTAGGACGTGATATATTTTGAATATGTTATAAAAGTCTCCTAAATTATTTAGAAGCAAATTGGGAGGTTTTTTATTTAGTTTAAGTTTATTATTTTTATTATAAAGACGTACATAAGGTATCAAAGACCTTAAGTTAGTTTAAATGTTTTAAATTGATATATATATATATATATATATTGTGAATTGCGGGAAGTTGTGAGTCCTTCTAGGCTTCTCCTCATTCTGCTGTCTATTTTTTATTTTTCGCTAGGCCACTTTTATGGGAGATGCTGCCGAGATTTTAACAATATAAGGATGTTTGCATCCAGTTGAACAGATAATGAATTGAGTTTTAATTGAGGATATAAACTTAGTTTTGGAGCATTATTGAGGATTGAAATAATAACTATTTTGAGGTTTGGTTAATTGAATATATTAGGTGCCTAATTAGGGGAATTAGGCTAAGTCAGGGGTTAGTGAGACGGGCCCAGACACTTCCTTTGCGTGATTCTTAATCAATCGCCGACTTCAATGTCTAAATATCATTACTTACCAGAATTACATGGACTTTCTCATAGAGTCTCGAATGGAGCCACACCACTTTAGCTTAACCGCTACAGTCATATTTACATAATGGATAGAGGCAAACAATCTTCCTCACTTACTACCGAATCCGTAATACAAATATGAGCCTGTCCTCCAGAATCTAGATTAAGCATATAGTCTAACCGTCAGACTGAAAAGCCATATTTATATGTAGTCTGGTGCCTATCAATGTTAGTAACTATACCATAACTTAGTAATAAAAGAAAAAACCTTGCTACAACCCTTAATAAATATAAGGATCGCAATCCAATATATTGGACATTGGCACACCATCTAACTTACAATCTTAGCTTCATATATTTAAATTGCTCAGTTGTACTTCGAGTCAATTGGTAAAAGTTGAAAAAACGTAGGCAGATTTAGGCAATTAGCGTATGATCATCTCTAAGCATTTACAATCACAGGATCTTTGTAATTCGTGCAAGTCAACGATCATGTCGGATTATCTAATCAACAATTTTAATTCTTTAACTTTTTTTTCTTATTCTTAATCCAATCATGCTTATCATCCAAGCATCTCACAAACCATGTTTCAAACATTTCCATTAAATTCACTTCCCCACATCACAATATCCTTTCTTTAGAGTTTTCAGTTAGACAACCCTTAAACTACCATCAGTTTTAAGACACGCCATAGTATCCATGTTTAATAACAACTCTAGAGTAGAGTCTCGAAAGATCCTAGCCCCAAAGCATGATAGGTGTCCTTCAAAATATTGAAGAAACCTAGCCCTATCTATTTTTTAGTTCTTTATCGACTAATTCATTTGTTATGTACACATGTGTTCATCTTTTTCTCTTATGATTTGTCATTTAAGTTAGTCTTAACAACTTTACACATTCCCATTAAATTTTTATTACAACATGCACTACTTGCATGGAAATTCCCTTCAGTATGCTTACTGGCGGATTTGAACTAGTTTTAGATATGTAAGAATCTCGAGATAAGCAATCTCTTAGGATTAATACTTAGGTTGCCTAACCTCTAGAATGGTCTGTGGACTCTACCTCCGCCCATAACACTAATTCATTCCTTTGTGCCCAAAGCTAGAGGAGTCTATTCAGGCTTTCTTCCTGAGCTCTCAAGTCATCTCAACATTTTGCTTCCTTAGAGTCTGCGTTAACTCGCTCGTCTTACAGATCTTCGTCTTTTATCTTTTTTTTTCATTTATTTGATGCATCCCTCATTTTACTAAATTAGGATATAATCGAGTTATTCGGCTATTATGCTACACATTTTGTACGTACTAACTAGGATCATGGTCAACCCTAACTTAATATACATCTCATGGACATACAATAAGGTAGAACTATCGATCCTAACCTACGAATTTATTATTGTTTGCTAGACATCCTTCCTTCAATAAGATTTTAGGTTGCACAATTCATAAATTTTATTAGTGCTTAATTTCATTCTCTATAGTATAGTGTAATATGTATTGCAAATGACATAGTTAAAATTTTTTTAGAACAAAGAATTACTTATATTTTAGATGTTCTTGAATACTTATCTCAGATTTACATACTTGAGATAGTCGTGGATAATACCAAGTGATTCAAAGTTGACTAGCGTCAAAAACTTCTCAAAATTCGAAAACATAAAATCGTCAAACTCTACGTTCTTTGCTAGTCTCCACTTGTGACTCGATTCTTGTTGCTATTTCCAATTTATTATATTGAAATCTATTACTTTTTTATACTTCGTTAACTTTTTTATACTTCGTTATCCACACGCTTTACTCCTATCCATAGATTGATCATTACCATCTATATTTATTATCAATTTCCTCGAATATGATAAATCTATTGTCTATCTTTTTCAATTTACTTCTCGTGTCTCATATGAAACACAAGAGTGATTACGGCTGTAGAAGTAGTTATATCGTATATCTATCTATACCATATAACTCATACAATCAAATAGCATATAATAAGGTTTATTCAAAATTTTCCCTAGTCTCCCCTTCGCTCGCTTCTCAACTAAGTCTCTAAGTTAGGATCATATGACCCGTTCGGTTCACATGTAAAATAATCTCAAGATCATGAGATTATTTAACACTGGATTATAACATGGGTTTGGGTAATTAGTCACAATAGAGGAACTTATTCGTTTGGGGGTATAGAGGGTGGGATTAAACCTGATTTCAATTGGTGAAGTTACTAAAGTGCCCTTTTATATCTACAAATTCATTCCCACATCCTTGACAAGCTTACAAAGCTAAATATACATATCAAAGCAACTTCAATGACACATAAACAAAGTCATTCAGAAGCAGAAGCCTAATAAATTCATTTATTAAGCAAACCAAAAGTAACTTGAACCATCACATTTCCCATCAAATTAAGTGAACAAAATTCATGAATAGTGAAAAAAGTTCAAAGTGAACTCATCGGCTATAATAATTGTGATTTGTTATGTGTTGTCTATTTGTATTAATATGAATGAAAATTGAGAGTTTAATGGTGGGTTTCGTAGGATCGTGTGATATAATTGATAAATGTGGTTGAAGTTTGAACAAATATAGTAGTACTAAATATGTCATCGATGGATAGTGTTGATTCATTATAATGGAAATGATTTGTTGATTTGATTCGCGGGCAGATAGTAACTATAGTGCTACATTGATAAACTAATGTCACACACCATATGTTTTTTGGTGTTGGAGAGTCGAGAATAATAAATGAATGTGTGTTTTGTGGTGTTTATGATGAGGGTATATTAGTCATTTGAAAGTCACCAAGATTGGGATAAAATAACACCATTGAATTCATGGTTTTAAATTATCCTAATCCTGTAGGTTAAAATAATCCTATGGAAAATTTTATACTTGAATTGAACACCACTATTATTTAGTACCACCACTTAATCTACTCTATCATTTGAGTTGAACATGCCAATAGGGTTTCTACACTAAGTTTGTTGGTGTTCCTAACTCTACAAGTCTGTGTTCGCGAACTAATCTGGTTGTAGGCTTATCAAGAGCTAAAGTCAAAACTTTTGCGTCTGATATTAACTGTGACGGCCCCCAACCCTACAAATTGAGCATCACCCGGCACTAGGTCTCCATTAAGTCCTGGTAAACCAGTGCGGAGTTAATAAAGGCCAAGTCAGCCTCACAAACTGATCTTCAGTACATGAGTCCACACAATAGAGTATATATATAAACTAAACACAAACGAGTTCTAGGTATGGAAGCTAGAATGTGGAAACCTCGTATAACGGATACAATGCACAAATTATAGTGACGAGGGGAAATATATGTACCTCTTAACCTGAATACCCATTTATAAAATATAATAAATGCAATATAGATACATCAAATGACTTACGTATGCCGCACATCAATGATCTCAAGCTCAAGAGATTGTACATGCAATTTTAACCAAAGACAGAGACAATTCCAATGAGTAAATCCAGAAGAAGTTCAACAGTAATTCAGATTAAACAATAAACAAGTCTATAAATCATGTTGGACAGTAATGAAGTTGAAAAAAATAGTAAAACCCATGATAAGCAGACTACAATGATCAACGGTAGGGACCAAGGAAGCAACATATAGGGAGTAAGTGGTCCTGAAACTTTACACGTGGGTTCAATGCCACTTAAAACGTGTAAATGTCTAACACTGGTGTGGTAGGTCAAAGCTGCTTTGACCGCACCTAATTCATTTGGTACTGACGGCACGCTTGAGCCACAATACGAGAGAATTGCACAGGAGCTACAGACTTTACCAGATGCTCAACACAATGGAACTCGAATACTTGAGAGGACTCACAACATTTGCCAGATGCTCACTTAGAGGATTCAAACCCGTTGAAAAGCCACAATCGGCTGCTCAACCCGCGAGTGGACAGTGACTACACCTGACCGCTTAGACCCAAGGTCACTTGGTACAGAAGTTGAGTCCAATAATAGCAATCATCTCATCAAATAAAACAAGGAAATGGAAAAAAAATTAATATTGAAGTTCTTACTGGTTTACTTACAAATAACCATGTAACTCACCAAGTCAAGTTGATCCTTCGAATAACCTAGTTGAGTCTTCCTCGCTTATCTACAATCAAACAATGTATAACACAATTGTTTTAAGGACCGTTTGCATGCGCTCCAAGAGTTTGATATAATCCATGAAAGGAAACTTGTTTTCATTTTCCAATTTCAAGAGTATGAATTTACATAGATAAAATAATAATTAGATTGATATGATGAAGCTCATCATAAGCAAGTGTTTTTTTTTAAATAAAAATAAAAGAACTGACACTTGGCTGATTGAAGTAAACTACTTATAAATTGATCTTGGAAGAGGTTTTGACTTTCATGAAATAAAGTTGTAATGGTTTGGTAGAGTTGAACCATTTAAAATCACTTGTTTGAGCCTAACCAAACTTAGAAAATAATTAGGTGTAAATGCATATGAGAATTACTTATAAATTCATTTTACTAGCACATGGAAATGGGCTTGCATATTTAAAAGAACTATTTAATATTAATGCTAGCCTTGCGTAATCAACTATGCTACTTGGAAGCTATATTTGGTAGTTCTATGAATCCAAGAAACCCAATGCCTTTAAATATACTTTCATATACAACCACATGTTTGGACAAGTGTATTGTTTGAGTTTAAATTATTAGAACAATGGTTTTATGAACTTGGGATTCTAACGTTTATATTCGTTAAGTTTAGAGCAAAACTCTTTTAAGATCATCTTAGTGGGTTAAGTCCCTCATATAACGAGTTAAGTCTCAAAAAGTGCTAGTGGATAAATTAGTTTCTTTAAGCTACACACTAAACTAATACTTAGCATTCAATGGACTATTTTAACTACAAGCTTTTATTCCTAATTATGTCGACAATCTCTACCTCACTCAAATCAATTATTTCAAAACATTAATGTGAATTTAGAATGAAGTCTAACCATGTTGGGTTTTGGGTTCATACGAAACGAAAAATTCAAAACAGTTTTTAAATACCCCAACATGATCGAAAATAAGTTCCATTAAACTAGATATACAAAAGTAAACCATACCTTAATCCGTGATTTCCTTATTTGATTGTTCAATTTTCAAGACATTCAAGTACGCGTCCTCTATCATAAATCCACACATGAACGATGATTACAATTTGGAGTGCTAGCCCAAGAGAAATTGAAAACATTTTAACTTTCTCTCTCTAAATCCAAAGAACTCGAAAATTGTAAAAATGAAAATCTTATTTCGTTTTAGGGTTTCAACCTCTATTTATATGTGTAGATAAGCTTACTTAAAAAACTTATTTGTAATACAACTATTATATTTAGGCAATTCAAGAAAATTACCCAAATGCCCTATTAATAAGTTATTATATAACAAATTGTAAGTGCTTTTATGTCGTGAATTTTATCATATAAAATTCATTACTCAGGACCAATTGAAATTGCGCAAAGTCATTTTGTTGTGCGACCCAATAGGTTCATGCGACGTTGGTAGTGAACCAATACCATTTTGCTACACAAGTCATAAGCGGTCTCTACCAAGGTATTATGACTACCCAAGTAGCATGAATATCAAAATTGATACAACCTAATGAATAACATATATTATATCATTCTGTCGTGCGATATCCTTTGATTAAACATAAGGCATGGAAAGTCACCCTTAATGTTCAATTGTACTAGTCTCGGTTTTTAGGTAGACTTAAGACATCGAAGTGACATTGATTATATTAATTCAATTGGACTTGACCATTTAACAGTCTAACATATCGAGGGATCCACTGATATCTCTCTCTATAGGAGAGGGACAAATTCTATCTTGATTACACACCTTCACATATTATTCACATGATAACCAATCACAATCTTTATAATCGTCCAGTTAAAGACAACCTTTTATTCTGTCAAATTACCAAGCTCCTAATATTGAAGTCTATGGTAATCTCAAGTCGAAGGTCTACATGATATACTGATCATGAGTAACACATATGATTTAATCCATGTGGTGTTCTCATAGAAGGTCGGTCTAGTACCTTATTCTTTAACAAGTACTCATGATCTCGATTCGTATCCCTATATGCATGATCAACATATGACCATCAATCAATATTTACACAAGTCTTAATTTATTATAGTTCTAGTATAATGATCGACTAGGGACATTTAAGATATTTCAACAATATCAATGCATCTTAATATAAGGTAAACATGCAATAACTTATAATAAAACAACAAATAAAAAATTCAATTTTATTAACTAAAATTATAAGATAAACCATGTTTATAGATTGACCTAGGTCACATGCCCCAACAAACTATTGGGATTTCGAATTTTTATTTGTCAGACCTCACTTAATTAGGGCATCTAACCGACCTAGATTACCTTAACCCTTTGATAATCTAGCAGCCTTCACATCTCCATCAATAAACAATTAATATTAAGATCTTATTATCATCAATTATAAAAATTCATAAACCACAATCGATTCTAAAGTGAATTTTAAACCTCAAAGTTCCGTAAAATTTCTTTGACGACACCTCCTCTATTTTTAAGCCTAAACTAGAAAACCCAGCCTTCAAAAATCTTCAACAAGACCTGCTTAGCTTTGATGGAAATGTGAAAGGACTCACAATCCACCCATAACAATATATATTACATTTCAAAAATTATTTATTCATTCTATCCAAATTTAAGAGATAAAATTCTTGAACCATTTTTATCTTAATTCAAAAGTTATCACAATTTGTCCCAAAATCGTTCTAGCTACTCCAAATGAGATCCTAATCACACTCAAACCCAAAAATCCATTTATACAATATAATATATTAAAAACAATACATACAAAGAGATAAAGGAACTATCAAGTTATAGAAAATCGAAAAGCTTTCCTTTTCTCATGCCGTTGCTTCGACCTGTCATTATCCAATTATAAAAATTTGATAATGTCGGATAAGTAAATCCCAGACTCTCCAGTACACTTGTAATAATCAGATGCATAATAATCCAAGAGAATAAATGAAGAATATAATCAAAGGAATTTAAATATAACCGTTAGTTCATCCCGTTTTTGTTATCCGACCAAAATCCGATAACGTTCTCCAAAAGTGGTAAGTAAACAATGATAAGGATTCATGCACAGAGAGTATAATCAAACGAGTCTCGTTCCTCGAGTCTATCAAAGTATGATCTGGTTCATCGTGATCTTATGATAATCATGCGATATAAAGTATCAGTGACTATAGCCCCCTCAAGCATATTATAGTTCTACCTTGTACACAATCAGGTAGGCACTATAAATACTACCCTATAATGCACAGTCAGATAGCTTAATATCTTGTGCACAAAGTCAGGTCGACACTAAATAGCTCTACCCTGTAATACAGTCAGGCATATACTATAAGGAGGCTCGTAACGCCTTATCCTCCCAAACCGTGTATGCATGCACAACAAAAATGCAATATTAAAGATCAAAGCAATTTATACGAAAATATAATCATACAATGTAAAAGTTACTATAAGATTTACTTAACCTTACAAACGCACTATTGCAACTCCCTTACACTCCGAGTCAGTAAATTAGTCCACATTGGCTCCAATCGCGGTCCTATAATCCAATAATACGTCCTGTAAGCCTCCACAACAACTTCACCATTTTTTCAATTATTTACAATTTAATTTAACCCAATCACGTGCCGAAACACATAAATTCCTTATAAAATAAATTTTCCGATGCCCACACTTTATTTTTGACTCAAAATTATTGTTCGACATTGAAACTTACGTTGTCTACGCTTAATTATAAATTTTCCAATTTTTTATATATTTATCGGTCTTTCGATAACTTAAAAACCACGAAATCCCACCTAATCCACTCCTCGGATGTCTGGATCCCAAGTTTGACTCCAAATATGATTCGAAATCAAAAATTACCCTTTACTACAATTTAAAATAATTTTCAAATTTTGAATATTTTTTGGTACCGTAGCACACGCTACTAGGAAAATACCCGATATAAATTATCAAGAAAATTTCAAATTCCTCATTTTTCATAAAAACTTCCAATTTCCATTAATTTGAACAAAAATCCTATTTTTCATAATTTACTTAATTTTTAAAGGATTTTAATTAATTATTTCCTATTTTTTAAAACCATATATATTATTATTATGATTATATTATTATTATTATTATTAAATAAGGGGAAAGGGGTCATCCCCTTCCTCCCCGACGATTCTTCTCTGTTTTTACAGAGAAATTTTTTTTATTTATTTACTTTTTTAATCCACTAAGGTTGTGTTGAGCCACAACCCAGGCACCCTTGGAAGGGGAGACGACATCAAAGTCTTCTCCTTCCTCGGACTTGAACCTTCCCTCCATCTCCAAGCTCTATTGACAACATCAACCTAGCTATCAACAACAATTGAATGCAACAACAATACGACAATAAACAACAACAATAACAACCACCTTACCTTTCTCCATCTTTGATCTCCTTCCTCTTGGTCTTATCTCTCTCCCTATTTTTTTTCTTTCTTCTTCCTCCGCTGGTTCGCACGAAATGAAAATGGGGAGAAGATGTTATGTTTGGTTTGCAAACAAATATATTAGATTTCCTCGAGATTCGCATCACGTGAATCTCGAGAAACATCTAATGATTCATTTTATAGTATAACTTCGATCTTGCTATTCGTTCTACGTATCTTGAGGTTAATCTTTATTTCAAAATAATATTGAATGAGCCGGTGTTGAGGTTCTTTGAATATATACTAGGATTTCTTCGAGATTCGCATCGCACGAGTTTTGAGGCAAATCTAATAATTCAGTTATTTTATTTTATCGATCTTCCTCGATATACATGTTAGTATCTCGAGGTTAATCAAGTGGCTATCAATAAAGATAATCACTACCACTTCACCTACTCACCATGAACTCAATTATATTGATCTCCTCGGCACTCAAGCTACACATATCTTTAGGCGCATCCAATGTAAATTTTTATTTAATCAAACTATAGATTGATTTATTGATATTTATATAAAGTTTATATATAAATATATATACTTATGTATTTTTGCGACTATAAATTCGCCACGCGCTCCAACGACCAACCTCGGGCGTGCACACTATCGTACATCCCAAGCAAGTCACCCTCGGTCCCGTGTGTCATTAGGCGCCCACCAATTTATTTATTATTTTATTTAATTTCGTGATTATCTTTTATTTTTAATTCCAAATTAATTTTTGAAACTACCCAAAATTATCAAAAATTTGAGAAAATACCTCAACGCACTCAAGAACTCACGGTCACCGCGTATAGACTCCTCTTGACCTTATTTCACGTTGAAATAATGTATAATACATCAAATAAGCACAAGACACACAAGAATAATATTAATATTTATGATCTCTGATCCATAACACTGGGTCCCACCTTGGATACCTAAATCCAACTTAAATCCGAAAATGCTTAATTAACCACCTAATCAAGTTTATAAAATTCTCGGATGTCACAATCTTCCCAACTAATAAAACAAGTTACTGAACCAAAAGAGATATGAGAAAATGATTCTTCATATATAACTCTTTGAATGAAAACCTGTAAAACCATTTCCAAGGTGAACCGTTAAGTATACTCAATCACTTTCGTTGTATTCAACAACTTAGTAGTAGAGGTCATAACCATTTTAACTTTTCATTTTCCAACATTTTGGTTTAATGAAAAGTAATCTCAGTTACTTTGCCAATCTTGGCAATTTGTGAATTCTTGACGAGTTAACAGTCAACTTTGTGGAATATCTGATATCATTGCTTCATTTCTCATCTCATACCTTAAATCCTATTCAAGTATCAATACATAGCAAGACTTAGCCTATCTTGCTTTTTAACACAATTCTCATTTTAATTTGAATATTATTCCATAACAACAACAACAACAACATAGCCTCAGTCCCAAATTAAATGGGGTCGGCTACATGGATCAAACTTTTCCATTGTGCTCGATTAAGTGCAATTGATGGTGAGCTTTTCAAACCATTCAAATTGAATACTATTCCACAAATCATTGATAATTCTTTCCATATTCATCAAAACTTTAATACACATCTCAGTTTATTTTCTCAACACTAACCATATTTTTTACTTCAATTATCAGCCAATTAATTCTTCGACTATCGTCAGTCTAAAATTACATATCGATGCAAATAATATTTGAGCACAACATTAGATACTAAGTAGAGTCGTGTATCTATCTAATCCATCACCATTCCAGTGTTCCCTACTAGAAAACTAGAATTACACAAGTAATCTCATGACTATAGATCTCATAAACATCTGTCATCCCATGACAAGAGATCTTAAATTCCCAATCTGATCAGAAATTGAAACCGGACACATCGTGCAACTCTCACTCATTCTCTAAATGTCTACTCACAATATTATTTAAATTGTGGACTAGAAAGCAATTATCAATTCCAACTCGTCAGCCAATTCATTTAACTTCTTCTTTGATTGGTTAGAAAATTATCGAATTTTCTAACTTCATCAAATCATTCTCTAATGATGATTTCATCAATAACCTAATTCCTTTCACTTAACTGAGACCTCCCACAAACCTACGTCTTAATCATTTACTATTCACTAACTTCTCCCATTGCCTGAATAAAAACAATTATCCTTAACTTAAGTAGATATACATTTCTAAACAAAGATATTAACATATTTGATGATTATACTCTCATAGTATAACTTTTAAACTTGTATTCCATACAAGTTTATAACTATGTAATCTCTTTTGCATTTCTACTCAATTACAATTAAAGAATATTCAATTCTTCCAACATATCAAGTCAGATACATTGTACTCTATTCAATATTTCTAACCTAACAGATAATAAAACTAACTGAGCTGTAAGTCACGTATTTCTCTTCATTTCATTTATATATTCACCAACATATAAACATCTTATATCATCTCCAATTTACAATAACTAGTGCGTTAAACTTCACCATTGACTAATCAAGAGGTATAGCACTACAATTGAACCAATGTACAACATATTCACTGATATTAGTCGTATATTACTTTGGTTCAAAACTTCATCATTCAAAGTTCGACTCCTCGTAAGATCTTTGAAAAGATACATTAGATTTTATCAAACTTATAGTTTGATATTTTGAGTATTATCAGGACTCGTTCACCTGAAACTTCCATTTTCTATACTCATGTGAGAATTTATTGACCATTTGTTAACCTATACTTAAGCTTCCAATTGACTTCAACAAAACTTCATAGATTCTTTTATTTCGACTATCATCAATTCATTCGATTATTCAAAGATAGGTGGGTGCCACACACCAGTCTTCTACGCTTAGAATGAATTGTGATTATGAAATAGAGTTACTTAGACTTTTGGTCATGCACAACTACTCCGATGTCTTACCTTGACTAAAGGAGTTCATCCGTGTTACTTCCAGCAGTCACAAGTTATCTCAACATTTCATTTTATTTTATAAATTGAGTCTATTCCGTTCAATTTTTGCCAATCTTAGCTATTTTCACATTGATCTCGATTTTTGTCTCTTTATAAACTTATCACGACTTTCACTTAACAACCAAGTCATTTACGGCTCCTTAGTCTTGACTTAGAAAGGTAATTTATATCTCCTATTTTCGAAATATAGCTAAAGACGGTGCGACTTCTTATTATCATTTAATGAATCGAAGTCTTCTTTAGCTAATCTTAATTTAAAATGGAGAAACTTTGCGACTCAAACAATTAAATTGGTTGTTATTGCCTTACTTTATTTCCAGTAGTCTCAAATATCTCAACTTTTCTTTTTCTTAAAAAGAATTTTGGTACTTTTCAAGAGACCGTGTCAGACAACTTTGTATCTTATTATTCGTCAAATTACTTTTGATGAATTCACCTTTCCATTATTGTTCAACTAAAGATATAGAAGAATTTGAATTTTCGAACTCTGATTAATTTAATGACTAATCAGACTTTTAAAAGATGTTATTTCACTACTTTAATTCATATCAATGGAAATTCTTGCAATATAGGAGTTCAAACTGACGTCCTATATAAATCACTTACTGATTCTCAATCAATACGTCTATCTCTTCATTGATTATATTTTAACTTGTAATGATAGACATCATTACTTAATTTAATTAGAAGTGACTATTGAGTACTTTGCATCTCAAAACACAATCACTTATGTTAATGTTTAATAGCTAATCCAAGCTATTATTAGACTACTTTCCCCAATACCTTAACTTCTTACACAATGATTTTATCACTTAATTTTTCATTTTCAAGTTAGAATTTTGGGTTGATTATTATTTCATAACAACACCTAATCTGATGTTAACAAAGATTACCTCTAACTCATGTATTTCCATTCATTTTATCAATACTTTATTCAATTTATAAAACCATTATACTCATCGTCAATTATGGATACGTAACTTAAGTATTAAGTCATCAAAGTTTTCGTTACTTCTATAAAGAAGTCGTTTGATTGTTTTAAAATATGGTTCTATTCCATTTTTCACTTGACTTTTTGTTTTAAAAAGGAGACAATACTTTACTTCAAAGTATTTTATTTTCATAGAAAGCTACTTAGACAACTCGATTATTCCAATAACAATCTCATTATGATTTCTAAGTCAATATTTAATTTGTCTAATCAATTTCTATTTTACGTTTTTGATAACCACGCGTCTCCTTATTCCTTGTTGAGACTATTTTCAAAAGCAACCCTCAATTGGTTATTAATTAAACTAATATTTTATAGAATATGTCTTCTCGAGTTAATCATGCAACCGGTACTAACCTTATTCTAGAATTCAAGGTATCCATATCTTATGCTTCCCACAAGTTTCAAATTCATTTTTTTTACAATTTCCAAACAATTCTCAATCGCTTTAGACTTGATTTAAGTCTATTTTAGTGTTTTTTAGAGCATTTAAAAATTGTAATAGTTCGATACTTTCGATTTCCAACAAATCCATGTTCAATTTTTATGTACATGAATCCTTTAGACTTCTCTTTCAACCAATTTCCAGTTGGCTTCATAACTGATACTTTCATTAGTTATATTAGTATCGAACTACTTACAACACCTTTGCTTATCAACTAAATTTTTTATTCTCAATTATCCGAGCCAAACTTAGCCTCTAATACCAACATTGTCGTGATAATATACACCCACCTAATTAGTTCCATCGAGTTACTTCCCAACTAATTGCGCTCAATCACCCTTTGCTTATCAACTAAATTTTTATTCTCAATTGAGCCAAACTTAGCCTCTAATACCAACATTGCGACTTGATAATCTAACGCCTTGATAATCTAGCAGCATTCCCCTCTTCATCAATAAACAATTAATATTAAGATCTTATTATCATCAATTATAAAGATTTATTAACCACAATCGATTCTAAAGTGAATTTTAAACCTTAATGCTCCGTTAAAAAATTTTCGACAAAACTTTCTTTACTTTTAAGTCTAAACCAGAAAATTCGACCTTCAAAAATTTTCAATAAATCTACTCAGCTTTGGTGGAAATACCGAAGACTCACAATCCACCCATAATAATTTATATTGCATTACAAAAATTATCTATTCATTTTATCCTAATTTATAAGAAAAAATTCTTAAACCATTATTACCTTAATTCCAAAGTTATTTGAATTTATGCCAAAACCGTTCCAGTCATTCCAAATGAGATCCTAATCACACTCGAACCCAAACCCATTTATACAACAACAACAACAACAACAACATAGCCTCAGTCCCAAATTTCTACATGGATCAAACTTTTCCATTGTGCTCGATTAAGTGCAATTGATGGTGAGCTTTGCAAACCATTCAAATCCCTCCTAATTAATGCATCCCATGTTAACTTTGGTCTGCCCCTACCTCGTCAAATTTCAACAGTTTCTATTGAGTCAAGTTTTCTAGTTGGGGCATTTGTAGGCCGTCTTTGCAGGTGACCAAACCATCGCAACCGCCCTTCCCTAATCTTTGTATCAATTGGTGCTACTCTTACTTGTCTTTGAATTTCTATATTTCTTATTCTATCTTTACGAGTTTTACCACACATCCACCTAAGCATCCTCATTTCTGCTACGTTCACTTTATGTAATTGTTGTTGCTTTACCGCGCAACATTCACTTCCATAGAGCATAGCTGGCCTAATTGCGGTCACAGAAAGTTGGAAAGCTTTCCCTTTTCCGTGTCGCCGCTAAAACCTGTAATTATCCAATTATAAAAATTTGATAATGTTAGATAAGTAAATCTCACACTATCCAGTACAACTGTTATAATCAAATGCATAATAATCCAAGAGAATAAACAAAGAATATAATCTAAGGAATTTAAATACAACCATGAATCCATTCCCTTTTTTGTTATCCAACGACAATCAAATAACGTTCTCCAAAAATGGTAAGTACAAACTAATAAGGACTCATGTGCGGAAAGTAGAATCAAACAAGTCTCGTTCCTCGAGTCTATCAAAGTATGATATGGTTCACCATGATCTCATGATAATCACGTGATGCAAAGTATCAGTGACTGTAGCCCCTCAAGCATAGTATAGTTCTACCCTGTATACAATCAGGTAGACACTATAAATTCTACACTGTAATATACAATGAGGTAGCTTAATATACCCATGCACACAGTCAGGTATACACTAAATAGTTCTATCCTGTAATACAGTTAAACAGACATTATAAGGAGACTCGTAACGCCTTATCCTCCCAAACCGTATATGCATGTACAAAAAAAATGATATATCAAGGATCAATGCAATTTATATGAAATTATAATATACAATGTAAATGTTACTATAGGATTTACTTAACCTTACAAATGCGCTATCGCAACTCTCCTACGCTCCGAGTCGGTAAACTAGTCCACATTGGCTCCATTCGTGGTCTTACAATCCATTAATACGTCATGTAACCCGCCACAACAACTTCACCATTTTTCAATTATTTGCACTTTAATTTAACCCAATCACGTCGTGAAACCAATAAAATCCTTCTAAAATAAATTCTCCAATGCCCGGACTTCATTTTAGACTAAAAATTATTTTTCCACATCGCAAATTACGTTGTCTTGACTTAAATATAATTTTTCCAATTTTTTTTATATATTTATCGGTCTTTCGACAAATCAAAAACCCTAAAATCCCTCTAAATCCACTCCTCGGATGTTCAGATCCCAAGTTTGACTCCAAATTGTGTTTTGGATTCTAAAATTACCCTTTACTAGGGCTTAAAATAATTTTCCAAATTTCAGATATTTTCGAGTACCATAGTACGCGCTACGAAGAAAATACCCGATATAAATTATCGAGAAAATTCTTAATTCCTTATCTTTCATAAAAACCTCCAATTTCCATTAATTTAATCGAAAATCCCATTTTTCATCATTTCCTTAATTTTCAGGGAATTTACTTAATTGTTTTTCCTATTTTTTAAAAAACCATATATATATTTTATTATTATATTATAACAATTATTATGTTTTAAATAAGGCCCCCTCCTAATTCTTCTCTGTTTCGAAAAAAATATTTTTTTTAATCCACTGGGGTTGGGTTTTGCCCCAACCCCAGGCACCCTTGGGAGGGGAGACAGCATCCAAGTCTTCTACTTCCTCGGACTCGAACCTTCCCTCCTTCTCCAAGCTTCATTAACAACATCAACCTAGCTATCAACAACAACTGAACGCAACAACAACACGACAATAAACAACAACAATAACAACCACCTCACCTTTCTCCATCTTCTGTCTCCTTCCTTTTGGCCTCATCTCTCTCCCAATTTTTTTTCTTTCTTCTTCCTCCTCTGGCTCGCACGAAATGAAAATGGGGAGATGAGGTTCTGTTTGGTTTACAAACAAATATATTAGATTTCCTTGAGATTCACATCATGCGAATCTCGAGAAACATCTAATTATTCCTTTTATAATATAACTTTGATGTTCCTTGAGATACGTAAAACGTATCTCGAGGTCAATGTTTGTTTCAAAATAACATTGAATGAGGCAGTGTTGAGGTTGTTTGGATATCTATTAAGATTTTCTCGAGATTCGCATCGCACTAATCTCGAGACAAATTAAATATTTCACTTATTTTATTTTATTGATCTTTCTCGATATACATGTTGCGTTCCTCGAGGTCAATCAAGTGGCTATCAACAAAGATAATCTCTACTACTTCACCTACTCACCATGAACTCAATTATCTTGATCTCGTCGGCACTCATGCTACACTTATCTCGAGGCGCATCCAATGTATATTTAATTTAATTCAAACTATAGGATTGATTTATATATATTTATATATAAACTATATATAAATATATGTATATACCTATATATTTTCACAATTATATTCGCCACGCACTCCAACGACCAACCTCGGACGTGCACACTATCGTACATCCCACGTGTGTCACCTCGACCATGCTTGTTACTAGGCACCCTCCAAATCATAATTAGTGATTTGGGCTGTTGCACTTTTACTCTCATTTCATTCCTTATTTTGATTTCATAATTACTTACTCTTATTCTTAAATAGAGGTGATCATTAAATAGAAACATATTACCCTCATGTAAATAAAAATTATGATAGAATAAAAATATTTAAAAAATAACCCCTTAAATGATAATTCAAACCTCGTTATGCAATACATCTCAGAACTTAAATTTTAATCAATACCAAGGTCAGACCACCATATAGGTTTACTCAATCTCCACTGACAAGCATCAAGCTTAAGATGACTAATAAAGAATCTTAAGATACAAAAAGCACTAAATCAATCTCAATTTCAAACAAAATTTAAAAATACCACCACAATCAAAGTCGATAGAAAATTTTAAGACACCAATAAATATCATTATCATGTTCAATTGTTGGATTGGAAAAAGAGATACTTCATTTATCTCAGCTATAAGCACTCGAGCTAAATCTTTTATTTTAAGAGTTTTTTTAAACATTTTTTCCATTTTCTATATCTTTTTTTTATATTTGTTTAATTTCTTTTTCATTCCTACAGTTCCCTGCTCCATTTTCATTCAGATACCATTATTATTTTAAGAAGAATTCTTTCTCACATCTTTCCATCCACTAGATTCCATGCGTCATTTCCTTTAGAACATGTGGGGCTTTTTATTTTTTCATTTAAAAACTCTTGTTAGCACTTCTCACTTTCACTATAGTTAAGGAGTTATTCTTTCTGACTAAGTATAGTTTTATCGGCTAATTTTATATTTCTTCCCTTAGTTATGGCATAAGTTATTCTCATTATATATATGATGAGTCTTTATTTTTATGCCCTTTTATACAGAGAGTTTATCATGGAAATGAGATTTAAACCTGCCTTTTATCGTCTTAAACACTTATTTTTGAGTTTTATAGGTCATTTGAAGGAATATGAGTGTTTCAAACAATTTCAAGGGCAAAGTCAAGCTTAAATCAAAATTTCAGTTGGAGAAGTGCAAGAAAATACATACACAGTGCCAAAAATACACACACGACGCCAGATTTTGTACTGATGGCGTCACTCACGGCACCATATCTGAGTTTTAGCAACTTGATCCACCGACTTGCTATTTTCGTCCCACGCCATCCCTTAAGCCGTCCCTTAGTAACCACAACGTCAATGGGGATGCTAGACTTGCAGAATAGAAGTTTTAAAACTTTTTGGAAGGTTTTTATTCCTGGGAGTTGCTATTCTTGTACCAAAGCACACCTATATAAATTAGGCACCTCAATGGATGGAAATACATTATCTTTTAAGAGAATTAGGAGTAGAGCAAGGTAGAGTAGCCATGTCCGGCTAGGTTCTTTATTACCTAGGTCGAGGTTGAAGCTCTCTAGCTAGTAGTAGGTTGTTTTCTATGTCTTTTAAGATTTCTATAATAATAGTGTTTTGTTTTAGTTCTCTATCTTTGTGTTGTTGTTTCTAACGATGTCTCAATGGTAGTTTAGAGTTCATATAATCATTGCAAATCTTTATACGTAAACCATTGACCTACTATCAATCAGGTTGAATCCGTGATACAAATCAGGTTGAGAAGTGGCAATCACCTAGAGTAAGAAATCTGACACACTTGTTGTTATATGTGAGTAACATCGAGAACTAGGTTAAATCTTCAGAGCCGTTGCCCAAGATTATCTACTAGTAGGCGTTCCGACAGAGCTGTTAATGTTGCTTACGTGTTAAATCTTGATAGCGGTTACCCAAGGTTGTTCGATGAAGTAAAAGAAGTTTTAAGAGCAGTTGTCATATCTATCGAAAATAAGGGAACTAAGGTGTTGGCGACCCCAATACCTATAGCCTATCTTAGGAAAAATATTTTAAAACCTATCTTTCAAAGTTAATGATACAAGACATGGAAACAACATAGGGCAAGAGTTTGGATTATAAGACTTAAGATTTCATTTATTCTATGATTTACAACTTATTTACTTTCGTGTTTAGTAAGCTTTTAGATAAAACTCTTTCAAAAACCTCCAGATTTACTTTTCTATTTGTTGAACTCAGTTTAACTGAATCCTGTGGATTCGACCCCATTCTTACCTTTACTACATTCGAGTAGGATTGTTGGTGTCACATCGTACAACACTATAAATAGTCTCATTTTCACTGACTACAATTGATATGTAGTGAGGCAAGTACGAGGTCGATCACATAGGGATTGGGATGTTCTTTTTTAGGTTTAGGGAAAAATAAGGGTTTTGAAAATAAAAACTAAATTAAACTAGAAAATCAAATGCAAGCAAATTAAATCATTTAAAACTGAAATTAATAAATAAAAGACTCTACACCAAGGCATGAATTAATATTCTAGGGAACTGATTCGATCGTTAGTTTATCAAAATTTTATCCCATTACTGATTCTCGTATATAGGCTTATAATGACTCTTGTTACCTCATTTTCCTCATGTTATTGGAGGGAACGTGCAACACAACCATATAGTAACTTGAATAGCAAAGCCACCGGATATGCCGTATGCATTCAACAAACTAGCAGGATTAGTGCTCTATGAGAACACCTATCCTGAATGATAACTAGCATCGAATTTTCCACTTGTCACGTGTGGAAATTACAATACACTGCTTCCTATCTCATATCCCAAATACACAGGGACATACAGGTTGCCAACGGATAAGACCCCACTCCCCACCTAACGTGATCCCCCTTTACCAAGGTGCAGTAGGATCATTAGCAATAGTTTCTAACCATAATCGCTATGCACATGCACTTACACAACATAAAAGAAGGAACTTAAAGTTTAAAACCTTAATTAAAAACCTCGGAATAACAATGCAAATAAGAATAAGAAAACTAGTAACATATAAATTAATAATCGAAGCGCATAAACCTCTCAAATCTATAAATTTCTAGAACTTGAACCCTTGGCCTAGATAGTGGAACTTTGCCACTACTAATCGTAAATAAAAATGTGAAATTTATTAAATCTATAAATCAGAATGTAAATAATAAATAAAAACTTACAAAGAGTCTCTATACAAGACTTTAAAATAAAAACCTAGCACCAAAGTTTTCTCTTAGGAACTCTATATGGAATTCGTATGGACCTCTCTGTCCCTTTTTTATTCCTTCTGGGGTCTCATATATATAGTAGGAAGATGATAGAACAATATCTAAATCGAAATCCTGAGAAACAACCGAATTATAACTAACAATATTCGGATATTTCTAGCGTCGTACGTTTAGAATGGTAAATAGCTGGAAAATCTCTATGACATAGCTGGGATTCTCTTTTTTTGCCCTGTTTTGTTCTGGATCAAGCCTAGTGATATGCAAGCGCTGTATGTATACATGAAATCGCTAGGGAGGCATTGGGTTTTCTCGAGATACGAGCTGCATCTTATTCCCGAGTATTCACAAGTCTTTTCTAGCAACGTTTTCAGTGAGCTTCCTTCAATCCAGTCATGTTTGGTTCAATGACTCCTTAGCGATTTGGCTTTATGCTAAGATCTCTACCAAGATGCTATGCCTATTTTCAGCTTTTTGACTAAATTTAAGTGGAAATCACTCCTTTTTGTATAAATATCTATTTTTATAAGAAAAAAAAACAACTTTAAAGTATAAATGATGATAAAAGTCATGAAATTAGTGGTAAAATCACCTTAAAATATATCACAAATGACAACTTATTAGATACTCCCAAACTTATACAATTGCTCATCCCGAGCAAAAGAGCATAATATAATCAACTTTCATACACAACATACATCTCAATTTTTCTAATGCCTAACTCTAACTCAAATGGTTTCATCCAGTTTTTTATAAATATTGCCAAATGGAGAACAAGAACACTCAAGCAAAGCCGGTTACTTTGAGTAAAGATATTTTGGCCTCTTTCCCAAGGAATACTTCGCTAAACACTAGGCTTCGTTAAGACTAAAGCCATCTATTAATCACAAGTTACCTCAGAAATTTTTAACAAGTCAAAAACATACAATCTCTAAATAGGGAATTGAATACCAAGATTTCACAAATAGAAACTTATACAACCATTCCACTGACCAAAACATCGTTTGGAGTCAATAAGACTTTCTTCTAGGTTGTGAAGGTTGGGCTGGCGTAACGAGGAAATGGATATTAAAGGATTCAAAACATCGGAAAGACTTACCTAATCTAGCTACAAGCACACGAGCTAAATCTTTCATTTGAGGAGTTTTAATAGACTTTCACCTTTATTGGCTTCACTTATATTTTTTTTTCCAAATATATACAATTTTATTATACGGTCCATGCTCGATTTCTAGTAGGTTCTGCCTTTTCTCACTTTTTTCCACCACTGGGTTCCTTGCTACTTTTCTTGTAGAGCCTGTGGGCACACTATATATTCTATATTTAAAAACTCATGTTAACACTTCTCACTTTCACTATGATTAAGTTAGCATTCCAATGTAGGTAAAATGATAATAAGGCTAATGGCTATAGGTTTTACAATAGGTGATGAAGAAATCAAGTTGGGTTGACTCTTTGTAATGGCCCAAATTAATTAAACTAGGATTAATGTTAATCTTGGAGATTAACAATCGTAATTCAGGCGTTACATGGATAACTTAGTTGACTCGGACACGAGAACTGAGAAAATATGTTATTTATAGATGGTAGTTGTGTATAAGTGGTGTTAAAAAAATTATTATTATTATATTGCACTGCATGTGTGTATGTTGCTATCGGGTGAGTTTGTGTGACAGGTGTTTGCCTCGTAAGGCGTGTCAACTCGGGTGTCGGATAGGCGAACTACGAGTACACTAGGAAACTCGACTAATTCACGTTAAGATGGGTAATGTGACCATAGGCCAAGTAAATTCAAATTAAAACAATTGGCTATGGCGTGCCTCGAAATGCGTGTCGAGACACAGGGCATCGGGTACCGAGTAGTCAAAGGTTAGTTGGACCACAAGTTGGTTGATTTTGATAAATAAAACACTAACCATATGTATTAAAATGGGCCTAAGTTATTGCAATTAAATTAAAATAAATAAAGGGCTATAGTTTAGTTCATTAATTGGAGACTATATGATTTTTCTAGAGATATGTATTGATACATCTAGGAATCAAATAAGTAGCAAATTGGTGTCACATGGAATGAATGAGTGGGAATGAGTATGCTTAGTGGCTAGAGGTGGACCATTAGACAAACCTCGGGATACATAAACACATTGAGATAAAGGGCTAAAAATAAATCTCACCGTAATATATAACATCAGTTGATCAATACATGCAACTAAAACCAATTCATTTTTAAATATGAAATCAGAGACGAATGAGTGATTCAAATCTGCATTTCAAGGATTCGGAGGTGAAACTTGGAGTTCAAGCTTAAGGTAATCTTCTTCTCCATCATTATCACTTTCAATTGAGCTAAAAATTAGGCATTTTAGTGTAATTCGGGTTTGAAGAGTTGGTCTCTAGTTTTTGGATGTTATTTTGATTAAATTCATTTCCAAAGTGTGTTAGATAGGTTTAAGTAGTCAAAATTGAAGGGAAAGAAATTCTCAACTTGAGAATTATGTCCTAGAGGCTAGGTAGCGCGCCACCTGGAACGGTTAGCGCGCTCATCATTCTGGGTTTTCAACTATTTTTCAGGGTGAAGAATAGTAGCGCGTTACATCTTGTCCATAGCGCGCTAGCAGCACATAGCGTGCTACGTTATTTACATAGCGCGCTAACAACAGAGAGAAACTGAACATAAAAGGCAGTTTTGAGATTTTTGGCTTAATACATATCCTAAAAGCCTACAAAAACACTAAACATGTAAAATTGGACTTCAGAGAGTTATGAGACCATAGCTCAGGCATTGAGGAGCTAGTCGGGTCAGATACAGGAATCTGGGGAAGTCGAAACACGGATTGAGATGCGTAAACCCATTGGAATGCCTCAAAAAATTCATGATTTGGTTTATCGATTTGGTTTTTTCGTATGTGACTGTTGGTGGGCACACATGGGGTTTTCACTCCTATTTTGGTGTGCGTATATATTGGTTGTGGCTAAATCGCATGCACGAGTTAATTGTGATAGTGTTCGTGTCGATAGCAGTAGAATATATCTACGACTGTCGGGAGGGATTAGGGTGGTCTTGATGTGTAACATAGTCGGGAAGGGACCGTGCAATTTGCTGAAGTTGGGGTTTAGCCACTATAAGCCTGTAAGTATATATGTGGTTCCTATTCGATTATCGATTACTAGATGGTGTAGGTTAGGGCTTTCTCGTAATTATACAAATGTTTACTGATTAATGCTTTATTTTTGAACCGTTTAAATTGGTATGTGATGTTTATTTATTTCACGGTACTACTTTTACTTGTCGTGTGTTGCTTACATTCATGGGAATATGACATACTATTGGAAGGTGTTATATTTGCATGTATCATAGTTTATGAGTTTTATTTCATGAATATTGTATGGATTTCTCTTGGAATCTTACTCACTGGACTCGTCACTGAATTTGTTGGGTGACCGAGTGCAGATCCTTCGATGAGCAAGGGCAAGGGCAAGGAGGTACTGGGTGAGTACCTCTGAGATTGTAGAGCAAGCTCGTGTGTGATATCAATATGTATTTATTTTACTTTTGTTGGGTTTTGGAGACCCTAGAACTGGGCATTCATTTAGGCTCAAAACAAATGGAAAAACAAAAAGAAGAAAGAATTCGTAAGTTATGGAAATGTGTTCGACCTACCAATCCATCAATCTATGAAATAAATGGAACCGTATTATTTGTATTTCACGATAAATTTTGAAAAGAATCTAAAAAATTACAAAATTTTACCAAAAATCCTTACGATTCATCCATGCATTCCATCATACTTGCATGCCCCTAAACTTATCCCGAACATTGTCCTCAAGGTTCAAAAAGTTTGGACAACTAATACATATTCCAAAAGACAAGTGAAATCGAATAATGCAAGATATTAAATGGAATAGAATGAAATAAGTACATGTATAAGCTGAAAATGCATGAAAATGATGTGTTGTATGGTGATAGTACAAAATACAACATCATCATACTATATCTCCTCTAAATATATATTACAAAAATATAAAGTTTCTTAGTTTAGCTCTCTTGAATAATAAAGACAAAAAATCAACCCTTAGATTCGCTAGAGCTGTCATGCCTCTGTTGCGCACTAGGCTGTCGGGTCAGGAAGGGTGTCTGTATACTCTGTGAAGAATTGGAGGATGATGGTGCTCCATATTGCTCGTGTATGTAATAAACTTGGCAGTGCGACATGATAATGAATGGACTATTCAGTGTCAGTAGAGCTGGATGTGGAAGGTGATCATGCACATGTTGATGCCACATGTGATCATGATACAAGAAATGGCTGGTGGTGGTGCCAAAAAAAACCAACACAACAAACAAACAACCCTGCAAAAAGTCCAATCATGAAATCACGATCTATCCGTAACACTTAGCAAACTAAAAAACATGGAGTTCAAAATACAAAAGTTTGCTCAAATCTCTTCAGGCATTCGAAATCCAAGGCGAGTAAAAATTCGAGAAAATTTGGTTAAAAAAAAATTTGAAGTTTCGAAATCACAAAAATGCTCAAATTAACAAAGATAAATGAAACTAGCATTCCAATCAGTCCATCAACTTACATATACATGCATTATCAAAACCCCAAAAATGAATATACCTAAAGTGTCGATGGTGTCGACGAATTTCCAACACAAAACAAACTTTGGAAATTCAAATTTTAATAAAATTTATAGCACTTTTCCCCAAGCTTAATCCGTGTGATATTGATAAACTCAAAGCCATTAAAATACTCAAAATAAAAAATTGGAACCAAAATCCAAAGTTTTTTTAAAAAAAGCATAGGCTTTCCTTCAAAAAATAAAAATTTTCATAATCGATCAAAAATCACAAATAATCCAACTAAATCACTCGAAATCACCTCACAAACAAAAGCCCTATAGTTCTAGCAACTAATTTGACTCTTAGAACACAAATTTTTGCCCAAATTAACCGAAGAAGACCCGATAAAAATTTGAAAATCAAGGCAAAATCGGGGTATTATCTATTTGGGATTGAATTCCCAAAGGCTCAGATGAGCTTTCTCGGCCTAATAGAAGCTTTAGGAGATCAAAAAATTAAACCCCTAGCTCGTGGTTTTGTGGCTCAAAATGGTCTCCACTAGATGGAGAACAAAAAATGAGTGAGATTGAGGCTTGGAATCGATGGATTTGGTGGTTGGAAGTGGGTTTTTAAGGCTTGGGGCGATGGTAAATTGCCAGGGTTTAAGTGAGGAAAATGACAATGGGGACTGTCCCCTTTTTAAAAACATGATTTCAAACTCAACACCGTACGTTCAAACATGACGGAGTTGAGAGATCACTAGTGAAATCACTGGTGATTTTGAGAATTTCCCCAAATATCCTATGGCGCCCATCCAGCGCCTTACGTTCACACTCATATCGCTGGCAAATAGCTGGCTCTAAAAATGGAATATTCTGAATTTAGAATATTCTCCAGTGCCACAATAATGATTTTTGTACAATGATCACGTCCCTTGGACATTGATGGCCTCGAAAAATAGATTAGTTCCTACAAAAATGTGTGCACCTCCCTGCGATGTCATGCAAATGCATCAAATTAAGGTATACCTTCCTTGAATTACGTTACTAAAAGTCGTTCAGACTTTGGTGCATGCAAAACATTCCATAAATCTCCAATCAATCATCATGTCTTTGCAAAATTTAGAGGTATTAGATATATGCAACAAATTCCATCAATTTTTATTCCTCAAATTTAAGTAACCTAAATCAACCTATTCAAATTCAAAATAACTAAACCAATTTCATGCAAAATAGCTAAGTAAACAAATGACTAAATGTGGTATGCCTCCCACGAAGTGCCGGTGTTTAACGTTGATGGCCTGACATTACCACATTCCTAGACTAATCGGAGTCCAAATTAATTACATTAATTAGTGGCTTCTTTTCCTTTGTTGGAGGTGTAGACACTTTCTGACACTTGATAATTCCCTGCTCATTCTTTACGTACAATCTGCCATTACTATAAAGCACCTTTTTGTCACTAATTATGAATATGACATTGTCATTGTAGACATTAATGTTAGCTTTGGTTGTGTAGAGGAACAACACCCCAAGTAATATGGTGTTGATCTCACGAAATCCACCAGAAACTCCAGGTTTCCAAGTCTCACAGGTACCTTCCTTACAACTCCATAGATCCTGATACGATTGATCGTATCAATTCACTTGATCATATCAATTCACGAAATCCACCATAAACTCCAGGTTTCCAAGTAATAAGGGTAAGTTTCCATGCCTTTGTTTAATCAAATGATATAGCAAGACAAAAGGATATGATACATGTTATTCATTAGGTTGTATTGATTTTGATATTCATGTTACTTGGGTAGTCATAATGCATTGCTAGAGATCGCTTATGACTTGTGTACCAAAATGATTTTTGTTAACTGTCAACGTCGCATAGACCTATTGGGTAACACACAAAGAATGGCTTTGCACAATTTCAAAATGGTCTAGAGTAATGAATATTATATGATAAAATTTATGACATAAAAGCCCTTACGATTTGTTATATGATAACTTATTAATAGGGGTATGTGTAATTTGCTTAAATTTCCTAAATACAAGTTGTCTTACGAATAGGATTTTAAGTGAGGGCTTATCTACACATATATATATAAAGGTTAAAACCCTAAAACAAAAGATGATTTTCATTTTTGGAAATTTCAAGTTCTCTGTATTCTAGGAGAGAAAGAAAAATGTTTTATATCTCTCTTGGGGCTAGCACTCCATATTGTGGTAACTAGTCATGTGTAGATTTTCAATAGAGGACGCGCGCTTGAACGTCATGGAGATCGATTAATCCGAGAAGAAAATCACAAATTAAGGTATGGTTTACTTTTATAGATAATGTTTAATGGTACTTATTTTCGATCCTATAGGGGTTTTTCAAAAATTATTTTGAGTTTTTCGCTGCGTATGAACCCCTAAACCCAACAGTGCTATCAAAGCCATAGGCTCGGTTCTATTAAACGTTTGCATGTTTTCTCTAATGTATATATGATATATGTGTGAAAAACATGATCTTGATTAATTTATATATGATGTACATATATGTTTTGTGATAATTGTTATCTATAATTAGTTTTAAAGCATGTCGTTAATTCATGTATATTGATATATATGCATGGTTTGATTCAATGATTGTATTCATGTTTAGAATATTTCGATTAACATATGTTTTTAAAATTGAACGATGCTAATTTTGTATGTTCATGGTAGAAGTCATGTTTAGGTTGATGTGATTCTAGTGTTGAATACGTATTCCATTTTTGTTCAATAATTAAGTATGTCTCCATGATAGACATCATGATTATATTAATATGATTAATTTAATATGATTCTGGTGTTGAATGCATGATTAATATTTGATTTCTTAATTCAATTACTCGTTTTGTACGGATAAGAATCGAAATTGTTTTTGATCATATATGTCGTTGTGATTATCTGTTAGTATATTCCTATTAGATAGGAGATAAACTTGTAATCGGATAAGATTACCAATCCCATTGGATAAGTGAGATATATAACAAATTTATATTGGAAAAGGATTCAAAGTATCTTAAAAAAATTTATTGGATTAGGATAAGATATTAAGTTAGAGGTGGGCCTAAGTCAATTAAAAACGTTTTAGTTAATATTTTCAGAATTAAAATAAGGTGCAGTTTTGGTTAATTGGATTGACTAAAATAATGAGAAATTTTAGGCTATTTTCAATTTTCCGAACTGAAATTTGTTATCTAAAAAAACGCGGGCACCACTCGCTGACCAGCCAGCGAGACCGCTGCTAACTGTTCATAGCGCAAGTAAATTTGTATAATAGTCAACATTAGTAAAACCGTCTAACCTGTTTAGTGATTGTACTTGCATTGTAATATATAATATTTATCTTACTTAATTTATGGTCACTAAATTTTTTTACAAAAATCCCTCTTCTAAAGTTTAAGTCAAGTGTCATCCATTCTCAAACACTTGGCAAGGCTTCGATCACATTAATAGGGGTCTGCCTCTGCAAAGTTTATTGTGTTATCTTGGTGAGGCAAGTTGAGTAATAGTCACTCTATTATTTGAAATGGTTAAACTTGATAACAACAACAACAACAACAACAAGAACATAGCCTCAGTCCCAACTTAATTTGGGTCGGCTACATGGATCAAACTTTTTCATTATGCTCGATTAAGTGCAATTGATGGTGAGCTTTCTAGACCATGCAAATCCATCCTAATTAATGCATCCCATATTAATTTTGGTTTACCCCTACTTCGTCGAATTTCTACAGTTTCTATTGAGTCAAGTTTTTTAGTGGAGGAATTTGTAAGTCGTTTTTGCAAGTGACCAAACCACCGCAACCGCCCTTCTCTAATCTTTGTATGAATTGGTGCTACTCCTACTTGTCTTTGAATTTTTATATTTCTTATTCCATCTTTATGAGTTTTACCACACATCCAGCTAAGCATCCTCATTTATGCTACGTTCATTTTATGTAATTGTTGTTGCTTTACCGCCCAACATTCACTTCCATAGAGTATAGTTAGTCTAATTGTCATCCTATAAAATTTTCCTTTTAACTTAGTAGGAACATCTCGATCACAAATTACTCATGTTGCACTTCGCCATTCCATCTAGCTTGAATTCTGTGTGACATCATTTTCAATATTACCATCATTTTGTATGACTGATCTTAGGTATCTAAAATGATTCACCTTAGGAACTTCTACTTCCCCTAATTTTACCACTCCATCATCTTGATGTCTAGTTCAATTATTGAGGATTATATAAGCTTTACTTTTAAATGATCTCTATAATTTAATATGAATCAGGTAATGATAAAAATATGAAAATATTTAAGATATGGTTTTCTACCTTTACAGATTTCATACAGAGTTTTTGTAGTCATAGGCCTGAAATAAACTCTGTTGATAATATAGGTAGCAGTATTTACTGCTCCCCCCAAAGATTCATTGGCACATATTTCTCAACTAGCATGACTCTCGTCATCTCCTGAATTATGTGATTTTTCCTTTCAACAACACCATTCTGTTGTGGTGTCTTAGGAGCAGCAATTCATGCATAATCTCAATTTCAGCAAAATAATCAGTAAATTACCAATTTTCAAACTCTCTTCCATGATCAATGCGAATTCAATCAATGGATACTTCGTCATCACTTTTCTCATTAAGAAGTCAAACAGTTAACTTCTTAAACTCATCAAACATTTTTACTTTATCATGCAGCAAACAAACCTAAGTAAATCTTGAGTAGTCATCAAAAATGACAAAAATATACTTCTTTTTTCCAAGATTTTCAATTTGCATTAGACCAAACAAGTCCATGTGCAATAATTCTAACACATGTTTTTTTAGTATGTATTAAGGCTAGCACGTGAAACTGAACGTTGTTTACCCCTTTTACATGGCTCACAAATAAAGTCATGCATAAAGGATAGTTTAGGAATACCTCTAACAGCATCATGAGAAAGCAATTTTGAAGTTGCTTCAAATTAAAATGACCAAGCCTTCTATATTAAAGCTCTGTATTAGTTAGAGAAACATAGTTGCACATAACTTGCGGTTTATGAGGCGATACAAAGTATTGAAGCAGCATATATCGGTTGTCAGATGTACGAATTCCATACTTGATGCATTGTTTTTTTCGTTAATTATCTAACAATGATCTTTAATGAAGTTGACAAATAGTTCCTGGTCATACAGCTGATTTGTATTAATCAGGATAGATTTCAACTCATCAACATGCATAACTCCTTAGAGATTAGGTAGTCTCACAACATTAAGAGTTCCTTTACCAACTACCTTTCAATTCTTTCTGTCACCAAACGTAATAGCACCTTCCTTAAAAGATTCATAATTTTTAAGAAAGCTTTTGTTAGCAGTTATGTGTCTTGAACAGCCACTATCCAAATACCATAACTCAATAGCAGTCATGTTTTCTTCTAAGATCTTTAAATATCCGATAGCATCAAGGTCGAATATGACCAACAATTCCCCAATATTGACATGTACGAGGAGGTCTGTTGTCAGTAACAATAGTTACCTTTTGTTTTGCACTTGCAGCAACCTTCTGTGGAACAATCTTTTTTGCCTTTTTATGTATCAACATGACTCTTATTTGATTTCATTGATTACAGTATCTTTGACAAAGATAGTAGGATCCTTGATAGATCCTTCAATATAGCCAAGACTATGCTTAACTTGCGATGATTGACTAATTTGTAGCATTATGCTTAATTTCAAAGAACCAGAATGGAACTTTGCAGTAACAACCTCAAAATCAGAAAGTGCTTTATTCAATGTAGATATTTCAGCCTTACGCTCATTTTGCAATGTAGTATAAGTAAAGTGTTTTCTTTCAAAAGTTTTATAATCCAATTTATAAAAGAACAGTTTCATTTTCAAGCTAAAATTTTAATCATAAAGAGATGTCCATTCAACAAATAATAGATCATAAGAAGCCTAAAGATCCTTTACAGAATCTTTAAGTTTTATAGCAGCACATATATCCTTTACTTTTTCGTACTTTTTTCGATGTCAGATACTATGGAATCAAGTTCAGAAACACCAACAACAGATGGAGAAGCATCAACAGTATTTCACTCTATCAATATAGCAGTGGGTGCAAAAGTAGAATCATTAACCTTTTTATCATTGTCATCTGAGTCATTAACACTCCAACAAGCATTCAAAGACTTATTCTTTTTGAAAATAGGACATTCAATCTGAATATGTCCAACTCCTCCACACTTATGACACTTAATGGCCTTGAGTTTATTTTAAGCATCTATCTTCTTATCATCAGTAGAAAGCTTATTGTTGTTATTGACTTTCTTGTAATTAGTTCCAGCAGAATTTCTCTTATAGTTTTTTAGAAGTTTTGGGAACTTCTTTTCCATTATAGCAAAATCATCTCCCATATAGTCATCAAAAACAGTAGTCTCAACACGTTAAGCATTCTTAGAAAAACTAGGCTTTTTAAACATATTCATCTATTATGTTTACAAATAACCCATTAATTCTTTAAGAGACATCTGAGTAATATCTCGACAATTTCTGATTGTAGTAATCTTAGAGTCAAATCATGAAGGAAGAGCACGTCGTACTAACTGCTCATCAGTATAATTTTCTCTATGTTGAAAAGCTTGATAAGCAATGTCTCGTAAACGACCATTAAAAAAGCCAATATATTCATCCTCTTTCATCTCTAGATGATCAAGCATATAACTTAATTGTTGTATGATAAGTCATTAATTATATAGTTTATATAGATTATTTATATATTTTTATGGTCAAGTCTCCAAAATATCATCCTAATTGTCCTCATTTATTATTTTCAAGTTTATTGGAGTGTGTTGTTGAATCTGGGGCGAAAAACTACTCAAAATATAGTATTTGTATGCAAGGTGATGAGCTACCAGAGGATCTGCATCGAGACACCCGTTACATAGTGATGAAGAGATGGAGAGCAACGAGGAAACACAAAACCGAACACACTTAAGCCACAGCATCCATAATAGCCTTCATTTACGCCTAGAGATCCGTAAATCATATTGGTTAATATGAGCAAATGAAGAAATGTTCTTTCCTCGAGATACGAGACTGTACAAACTCTCACTTTTTTGCCATCTTTCATGCGTTTCTTCTCTTGAACTAGCATTCATCAATCATCCTCATGATACGCACCATAGTGTCTCCTACAAATTTCCACGAGTCTCAAATGCCTTCTCTCCTCACTTAAGTAGCCATTGATGGTCCTCGAGATTCGTGCTGGTGTTGTCTCCCAAATCTTCATACGTCTTCTCTCCACATGCACTAACTGCCACGTGTCTTCTCCCAACATGTCCATCACATCTAGATCAGCAATAAGAGCCAACTAGGGCGTGCCACGTCAACAATAACCAGCAGTTTCCTCCAATTGCAGCCTGACATGTGTCTTGAACCCAGTAGTGAACTCAAAACAGCAACCGGATTTGCCTCGGCACACATGTCACTAATGTACCCACGAAAATCAATTTCTCTATTTTCCAGAGACCAAATAAAGTTGTTTTTTGATAATAGGTCTTAGGTTTTTTTTATGGAGAACTCTCTTCTAAGCATTCTTCTATTCTCTTTACCTCTCGATGGACAATTATTTTCTCTTTTTCTTTAATATTTTAATGTAGTCATTCATCAACAAGTTCGACTAATCTCATCGATCTAACCAAATGTGGATCAAACAACTCTTTTAGCATCAAATTTATGTAATATCTAATTTAATTTGATTCCTTTTCATTGGTGTTTTATTCCATTTTTTATTGATTGATTAATTTCGGTTAAATTTAGATTTAAACACTAATTCTTTTGCTAGTGAGTTGTAAATATATGTCCGTATGCAATAAGACCACATAAGTTGGAATTGACCATACCAATTGATTCGCCCTTTTTGGGACCAGTCAAATACCTTAGGGATCTAGGCTGAATTGGACATACTAGTGATCTGATTGCCTAGGCATAGTGCCGTCAAAAAGCATATTGTAAATCATCATGTTAAACCCAATTTGCTTGAGTATAGGGTCATACGTTTGATAAGAGAGGTAGTCATTGTTGTACCTTTACTACCGAGATTCAAAAATGCGAGGACGCGCGTACATTACCGGGTCTATAGGTACTCTAAGTTACCTTTGAAATGCATGCTTTATATATATATTGATGACAATAGGTTTGATTATGCCAATTGAGGAAGTTTGTGATATCAAGGGTTTAGGTTACTCTTCTTGATTGATTTCCAACAAAGTAGTTTTATTCCCTATTTTTTGGAACTCTTGACACCACTTTTACAAAACCCTCCATTTACTTTTTTTTTCATTTGCCTAAGTTAGAAACTTGGTCTTTATGGATCGACCCCGTGCTTGCCACTACTGCAGTTCTAGTGGTAATTGGTAATATCATCGGGACTATATATTTTAACGCATTTGATACGCGTCAAGTTTTAGCGTCGTTGCGAGGGACCAAGTCCTTTTTGACTTAGGTTTTTCTTTTCCCTTTTGTGTTCACCTTTATGTCCAAAAGTCTTCGAATATCTAAGTCCACTGGATCTCTACTCCATTTTGATCCGGTGATCGAAAAGACTTGCCATCGGAACTCGAAAGAAATAAGGCAGAGGAAACAATCCAAAGAGTTCAACTGAGCGACAAGCAATCCCCTCCAATGGCAAAGCAAGATGGAAATCCACCACTAAAAGGGCAGAAGAGACACCTAGTTGTTCCTCCCGAATAGTTTGAAGCACTTTTCCTGCCACACGCAACATTGGCGTTGCAAGGGCCTGTTGTACCTCAATATCAACCACTCAAACAAAAAAAGGTTGATATCATTTCATAAAATCCATAAGCTAACCATTGGGCACAACCTTAGGTCGATCACCGAATTACCATTAGGATGGCAAATGATGAGATACAGGATTTCCTAGCTCATCAACCACACTCCATCGCATTCCCAGCTTATAGGGGCATTTTTGAGCTCAAATCCGATTTTATAAACCTTCTCCCCGTCTTCCATGGACTGGGTCATGAGGATCCAGTGACCTTCATCAAAGACTTCCATTCTAAGTTCAGGACCATGATTCCCCTTAGAGTCAATGAAAAATAAGTCAAACTCTCAGCTTTTCCTTTTTTCCTTAGGGACAAAGCCCAAGACTTGCTCTTCTATGTCCTCCTGGTTCCATCATAAATTGGAACGATATGATTTCTGCATTCCTCAAAGAATTTTTCCCTAAATTTAGATCGTCCCTACTCACTAGAGATATATGTAGTATCAAAATGAAATGGGTGAATCTTTTGGTGACTATTGGGGTCGTAATAAGTGCTTACTTGTGCAATTTCCCCAATATGGACAAAGCAACCTCTCCATTGTTCATTTCTTATCTATGGGAGTTTAGAAACGTTTGAGTAACAATGCTTGCAAAGGCGGCTATAGATGTAAGAAAACTCAAGATATGTTTGATTTGTATGAGTTTATAGCAAGTCAATCATGTCATTACATTGATGACGAGGAAGAGGGACCTTCACATAATCTTTTTGAAGGAGTAGGATTAAATCCTACCAATAGCAAGCTTGACAAACTCACTGAACTCATGGAGCGATTCCTTACCTCTGGAAAAGCTCAAGTTAAAGCTTGCGATTTCTGCTCAACAACCAACCACACTACTAATTCTTGTTCCACCTTGTTCGAGGACGGACAAGCAAACAATGTAGGTAGCGGATTCTAAGGACCGCCAAGGAATCAATACGCCAACAATTTCAGTAACACTTATAATCATGCTGTCAAAAGTCCAAAACATAGTTGTGGACCACATAATAGGAATTATCTCCAATATGTTCCAAAGGGACAACCTCCACTTCAACAGTCCCAACCCGCTCGGAATTTGGGGTCTTTAGAAAAGATGATGAGGACACTCATCACTAATCAAGATAGAATCTCTAAAGACTTAGCCCAATTTAAAATTGAGTCAACCATGAGTCATACTGCAAGCATTCAAAATCTGAAGGTTCAAATAGGGCAACTAGTCATATTGGTAGGGCGCATATATGAGAAAGGCAAGCTGCCTTCTCAACCACTTTCGAATCCTAATGCGAATGTCAACGGCGTCACACTTCGTAGCAGCAAATTGTTAGAGGAAACTTGCAAAGGACCCAAGCCTAAAGAGGTCGCCCTTAAATCTAAGGAAGTCAAGCAAAAACTCAAAGTTCAGCCGTCTCCTATTAAAATGGCAATCTTTGATAAGGAAGCACACCTTCTCTCAAAATCCTAGCCCCGTTCCCTTGACGACTCATTAAGAATAAAAAGGTAGGAGAAGAGAAGAAAATTCTTAAAATCTTAAGGAAAGTGGCGATAAACATCCCACTTCTTGATGTCTTAGCACATATGCCCCACTATGCTAAGTTGCTCAAAAACTTATGTACCAACAAAGGTCGACTTAAAAGCAATGAGAAAATCACTGTAGGTGAAAATGTTTGAGCTATCCTATGCAAGAAGTTGTCCACCAAGTATGAGGACCCGAGCATGTTCATTGTCCCTTGCATAATCGATGAAGTTGAGATCCAAAAAAGCTATGTGCGACCTCGACGCCTCTATTAATGTCATGCAATTATCCATATATCAGACATTGAAGGCTGGCCCTTTGAAGGATATTGGAATTGTCATACATTTGGCAAACTGGTCCATCGTCCGTCCCGTGGGTGTCTTGGAAGACATTCTTGTGAAAGTTAATGAGCTCATATTCCCTGCTGACTTCTATATCATTGATGTGAAGAATCAGCCATGCCCCCATTTCTCCTCAGTCTTGTTTGGTAGGCCATTCCTAAAAACTATCAATACTAAGATTGATGTTCACAATGGTTCTCTTACTATAGAGTTTAATGGTGATTTAATTAAGTTCAAAATATATGATGCGATATGCCATCCTTACGATTCCTCTTTTGTGGTGCTTGCCTTGGACAGTGTGGACTCACTTGAGCAAAAGTCTTTTTTTGTGAAAGGCGATGATATGAAGTGGTGTTCGAGAACCATCTCGACATCAATTTTTCGCAAAAGCAATCCTTAGCCCTTGATACTTTGATCGAGGAGCTGATATCTGATTTGGACTCTGCTCTACTCTATTTTCCCAACTTAACATATCTTTACTTACCTATTTTGAACTTTACACTTCTCCCTTCTATGGAGCGAGCCCTGACACTGGTGCTTAAACAACTATCGAGTCATCTTAAATGTGTTTTTAGGTGAGAATGAGACTTTACCAGTGATTATCTCAACTAAACTCATATTTTTAGAGGAAGATAAGCTTATAAATGTGCTTCGAGAGTTCAAAAAAGCTTTAGGATGGACCATTGCTGATATTGAAGGTATTAGCCCTTCCACATGCATGCATCAGATACATATAAAAGAAGGGTCTAAAACTTCACGAGAAGCACAACAGCTACTGAACCCACCGATGATAGAAGTGGTTAAAATGGAGATTTTGAAGCTCCTAGATGCTGGGATGATCTACCCGATCTCCAACAGCAAGTGGGTCAGTTCCGTTCAGGTGGTTCCTAAGAAAATAGGGATCACAGTGGTCACGTACTCACGAGGTGAGTTAGTCCCAACTCGCATCCAAAACGGATGGCGGGTTTGCATCGATTACCGGAATCTTAATGCTTCTACTTGAAAAGACCACTTTCCATTGCCTTTCATCGATCAGATGTTAAATTGATTAGCAGGCAAGTCGCATTATCACTGCTTGGATGGATACTCTGGTTTTCACTAGATTCTCATAGCACTAGAGGATCAAGAGAAGACCGCCTTACTTGTCATTTCGGTGCCTTTGCTTCCTGGCACATGCTCTTTAGGCTGTGAAGTACACCTACTACCTTCCAAAGGTGTACGATGAGCATCTTCTCTGACTTCGGTTAGCACTTCATCGAAGTCTTCATGGAAGATATCACTGTTTACGGCGACTCATTTGATATTTGCATTAGTCACCTTACTAAGGTTCGTCATAGATGTATTGAGAATAACTTGGTCCTCAATTATAAGAAATGTCACTTTATGGTGGATCAAGGTCTTATCTTGGGTTACATCATGTCTTCTAGGGGTGTGGAGGTAGACCCGAAAAAAAATCGAAGTAATTAAAAAATTGTCTTACTCCATAAGTGTGCGAGAAATCCGATCCTTTCTTCGTCATGATGGTTTCTATCAGCATTTCATTAAGTTTTTCTCTAAAATTACACAACCCCTATGTCGTCTTCTTCAGAAGGACGTGCCTTTCGATCTAAACAAGGCATGTAAGAGTACATTTGATGCACTCAAAGACTCCCTCATCTCTACTCCTGCGATTTGAGCTCCCAAATGAAAGCTACTTTTTTAGATAATGTGCGATGTCAGTAACCACGTTGTGGGAGTTATGCTTAGGCAACGAGTCAAGCGCGCTTCACATGTCATATACTACGCCTCCTGAACTTTTGATCCTACCCAACTGAATTACACTACTACCGAGAAGGAGCTTCTAGCTGTCGTCTTCGCTTTGGAGAAATTTTGGCCTTATCTCTTAGGTACTAAAGTGGTTGTCTATTTTGACCATGCAACCTTAAAGTACTTAATGGCCAAAAAGAAGCTAAACCCCATTTCATTTGATGGATACTCTTGTTACAAGAAATTTATATCAAAATTCAAGACAAAAGTGGTGTTGAAAATCTAGTTGCTGACCATCTCAACCACATCGAGAATGGTGAAGCACATGTCCCACTTCGAGATGATTTCACTTATGAACATTGCTTAGTCATCTTTGATGAACTTTATTGGTTCGTGGATTTGGTTAATTACCTCGTTACACAAGAATATTCACCTTACCTTACACCAGCCTAAAAGCAAAAAAAATCAGAGCGACTCTAAACACTATATCTGGGATGACCAAATACTTGTAGAAGTTTTTCTTGGATCAGGTAATCTGTCGATGTGTCTCCCAGACTGAGACATAATCTATCTTGGCATTTTGTCACTCATATGCCTGTGGCGGCCATTTTGGTCCATGTAGGACAGCTATGAAGGTCTTGAAGAGTGGGTTCTACTAGCCCACCATTTTTTATGACTCTTATATGCCAGGACTTTTGCCATGTGTCAATCGACCGGTACCTTTGGTCACCGGGATCAAATGCCATTGACCTCGATCCAATTTTGTGAAATTTTTGACATTTTGGGGATCAATTTCATAGGGCTATTTCCACCTTCACACAGTTTTCTCTATGTCTTATTGGCGGTGGAATATGTGTCTAAATGGGTCGAAGTTAAAGCCACCTGCACCAATAATTCATCAGTGGCATGCAATTTCTAAAAATCATGGATTTTTTCTACTTTTAGAGCTCAACGTGCTTTGATTAGTGATCGAGGTACCAAGTTATGCAACCGTATGGTTGAGAATATCTTGCACAAGTGCAATGTTAAACACCGTAGTCTACGGCCTACCATCCTCAGACGAATGGCCAAGTGGAGGTGTCAAATATATAGATTAAATCCATTTTGGAGAAAATCGTAAATTCATCACGGAAGGACTGGAGTATGCGCCTTGACAATGCGATGTGCACTTATCGAACGGCATATAAAACGTCAATCGAAATTTTACTGTATCATTTGGTCTTCGGTAAATCTCACCATTTGTCAGTCGAGTTGATGCATAAGTCATTATGGGCTGTCCAACGGCTCAACATGGAACTCGACACAGCCGGTTAAGAGAGAAAGTTGGAACTCCAAGAATTGGAGGAGATCCGGGATGATGCCTACGAGTCCACTTGAATCTACAAAGACAAAACCAAAGCATTCCACGATCATAACCTATCTCGCAAAACTTTTGATGTCAGTCAAAAGTTCTTGCTTTATAATTCTATATTGACTCTCCATCCAGGGAAGTTAAGGTCACAATGGCTCGGACCTTTTGTTGTTACTAACATTTTTGGACATGGTGTAGTTGAGATTCGGAGCATGGATACAGGGAAAGTTTTTAAAGTGAATGGGCTCCGACTGAATCCGTTCTATGAGAACTTCCCAAAGCATGAGATTGAGAATGAAAATCTAGCAATTGTATAGTACACTGACTGAGAGAGAGTCCGACTGAGTCGAGGCAACGGTGTTAAAAAAATGCGCTCTTGGGAGGCACTCCAAGCTTCTATCCTTTGTCTCTTTGATTTCCTATTTTAGTATTCTTGTGGTATTCTTATCATTATCTTTATGGTGACTTTTTACAGGTGTTTCAATTTGAACATAGTGCACCAGATTGTGAGAGCTCGATATCACCCCTACGGCTCATAATATTGTTCTATACCATGGCTAGTCAAACCAGGATTTGGTAAGCTTACCCATCTTGATTTTGTTTACTTGTTATGCATAGATATAGGGATTAGTTTTAGTTTTATGCATGAACTCGTATCATTTCCTTACTTCTATATCTATCACGTTCTTTCACCATCTTGATTCTTCTTGAACCTTGAGGACAAGGTTCGGAATAAGTTTGGAGGTACTTTAGGTTGGATGGATTTCTTTGCGAAAGACCACATGTGAGATCGTTCAAATTTTTCAATTATATGCGGTCATATGCGGTTGAAGGATGGTAATGGTGGTGTTTAATATCCCTAATTCTATCATTTATTCCATTTTTTTCCCGTTCATAATTCCTTTCTCATTTCATTAGGAGTTGATATACTTTCATGCATGTATTTAGTATAGTTTTAATTTCTATTATTGTTTAGAGTCACCTGAAACTTTGTTTCATGCCTTTGGTTGTGGATGAGTACACTATGGTTGTCTATTTGACTTGAAACTTAGGAAAATTAGGAGAAACACTCACTCTGACCCATAGCATGCCATTTTTATGATTTCATATTAGGGACTTGCTATGAGGATTAAGCCTTATGCTAGATATAAACTGGGCAAAGGGTCAGAACCGTGCAAGTGAAAAAAGTTAGATTTCTAGGTTGCTAGAATGAGGATGTAATTCACTCGAGGAATTCCTATGACTAAACCACTTTTGAGAAAATTATTTAGGCTATTTTTAATGAAAACTCTTAGCCTTAAGCCTACCAAAAATAATTTCCCTAGTTGACCCATTTTGAGCTAACCCAACCTTTATTTCTTTCATACCTAATGTTAAACCCATAGACATAGCCTGATATATTCCTTTACCTAGATGGAAACTAGTCTTATATTTGTAATCTTTAAAAAGAGACATTAGGAGAAAAAAATTGTTTATATACCGACAATAAGGGGAAAGTAATGATTAGATAGTCATACCTAAAATGGTATCCGTAGGAAATGGAGCAGGGAGCTGGGTGGTTGGGAAAATGTGAGGACTGCACATATTAAAAGAGAATTGAACTTAAGTGCAGTATAAACCACTTTCATGTTCTTAGGAAATCTTTTGACAGTCTAAGTTTTAGTTTTCTAATGTTTTGAATTACCTTTATATCATTTCCTTAGTACCCTATCCTAGCCATGTTACAACCTATTTAAATTCCTATTGATTCCTATTAGTGCTAAGTTTACAATAGTGGAGAGTGTGGTTACATTTCCTGCCTATAGTACCTTCTAAGCGTTGATGCACTATTTTTACGGAGATTGTAAACATGCTTGCTTGAGTGTATAGACAAAGAAAACTCGTGAGTAGTTGATAGCCTTTGTCTTGACCAAGTCTATGTCTTTAAAGTGTGATATTAATTATGTTCGGATTTCGGTCTTAGACATATCATAACTCTGAGATTTCTTGAGTTGCTTGTTGACTTGGCGACTATGTAACTAAAGGAACTCCATGAATTTAGAATCGGGTATAAGATTAATTAGTTAAGTTAGTGCATAACTATATTAGGAGTCTAGTTTACTTTTGTTTTGTCATTTACACCTTTGTTGGGACATGCAAAGTCCTAAGTTTGGGAGTATTTGATAAGTTGTTAATTATATAGTATTATATAGATTATTTATATATTTGTATGGTTAAGTCTCTAAAATATTTGCATAATTGTCCTCATTTATTATTTTCAGGTTTATTGGAGTGCGCAGTTGAATCTAGGGTGAAAAACTACTCAAAATAGAGTATTTCTATGCAGTGTGCTCAGCTACCAGAGGATCTGCCTCGAGACACGTGTTACAACATAATGAAGAGATGAAGAGCAACGAGGAGATGCAGATCGGACACACTTAAGCCACATCTTCCACAATAGCCTTCGATTATGCCTCGAGATTCACAAATCATATCAGTTGAGATGAGAAAATGAGGAAACATTCCTGCCTCGAGATGTAGGATTTCACAAACTCCTACCTTTTCGTCGTCTCCCATGCGTGTCTTCTCCTGAACCATCATTCGTCGATCATCCTCGGGATACGCACCATGTTGTCTCCCACAAATTTGCACGAGTCTCATACGTCTTCTCTCCTCACTTCAATAATCGTTAATGGTCCTCATGATCCATGTCGTTGATGTCTCCTAAAAATTCACAAATTCTTCATGTCCTCTTTTAATCCACAGCAGTCGTTGATTATCCTCGTGATTCGTGCTAGTGATGTCTCCCAGATCTATGTGCGTCTTCTCTTCCTATCACCATTTGCCACGTGTCTTCTCCCAACATGTCCAGTACGTCTGCAGTCACCAGCAGCTTCCTCCAATTGCAGCCTAACACGTGTCATGAACCCAGTAGTGAACTCACAACAGCCACCAAATTTGCCTCGGAGCAAGTGTCACTAATGTACCCACGAAAATCAATTTCTCTCTCTTCTAGAGAGCAAATTAAGTGGTTTTTTTATAATATGACTTAGGTTTTTATGGAGAACTCTCTTTTAGGCATTCTTCTATTCTCTCTACCTCTCGACAGATAATTGTTTTCTCTTTTTCTTTAATGTTTTAATGGATTCATTCATCAACATGTCCAGCTAATCTCATCGATCTAAAACGGAGGTAGATCAAACAACTCTTTTGGCATTAAATCTATGTGAGATCAAATTTAATTTAATTTAATTGCTTTTCATTGGTGTTTTATTCCCTTTGTTATTAATTGATTAATTAGGGTTAAATTTAGATTTAAACCCTGATTCTTTTGCTAATGAATCCTAAGCATCCATCCTTATGCAATAAGACCACACAAGTGGCAATTGACCATACCAATTGATTCGCCCCTTTTGGGACTGGTCAAATACCTTAGGGATTTAGGCTAAATCGGACACACTAGTAATCCAGCTGTCTAGGTGTAGTGCCTCCACAAAGCCTATTGCGGTCATCATGTTAAACCTAATTCGCTTGATTATAGGGTTATACGTTTAGCTAGAGAAATAGTCATTTTCGTACCTTGACTACCGTGATTGGGATGTGCGAGGACCCACATACGTTACCGGGTCTATAGCTACTCTAAATAATCTTTGAATTGCATGTTTTATATATATATATATATCGATGACTATAGGTTTGATTATGCCAATTGAGGAAGTTTGTGATACCAAATGTTTAGGTTACTCTTCTTGATTAATTTCCTACAAAAAAGTTTAATTCCATGTTTTTGGTGAACTCTTGACAACACATTTGCAAAACCTCTGGTTTACTTTTTTGTTCATTTGCCTAAGTTGGAAACTTGGTCTTTGTGGATCAACCTCGTGCTTGCCACTACTGTAGTTCTTGTAGTAGTTGGTAATTAAATCGGGACTATATATTTTGACGCATTCGACACTCATCACTGTAATTTGAAAATTTTGACAGAATTCTTACCTTCAAAGATTGTCTTCAAAATATCCCATGGTTGTTTTACAGTAGTGCAATTTGCAATCAGTTTGAAGCGTTGGGCATCAACAACACTAAAGATAGCATTGATTGCCTTATGATAGACAACCTTCTCCTTGTTCTCAGCGTCTGTCCACAAAGATGCAGGTTTTGGAATAGTTTTACCATTCATATCTAGTTGTGTTGGAGCAGTGTATTCTCTTTGCAGCAATTCTCCAGTAATATCATCAATGGCATAAATAAAGTGAACCATCTGAACCATCCAATAAGTATAGTTGGTTCTTTCCAGTAATGGCAGTCGAGCTATCGATCCACCTTCACGTTCTTCACCATTTCGTTGTCGTAACAACTCAACAATCGATCCAATGGCAATTAACTTTCTAGAATCTCACTTTTCTAAGCTTGTACAAATAATGAAGTGACTAAGCTCTGATACCACTGTTAAAGTTTTGAAAACCAGGGGAACTGGGGAGATTAATAAATTAGTTATGAGGTAACAAACATTCATCAATACTAAATAAGAATTGATTTCGCAGTAAGACTTGAATGTATTCCTACTGCGTAGCCTCAGCCTAAATAATCAATTAAACAAATTGATAATGTGAACATCTACAATAATGATCTCTCGTTCTCATAAAACTTAACCAATGAATGATGATCCACACAATGGCAACCTTTAGTATTTATAGACTTAGTATATTTACTCTATCTAGGAATTCAGTCATAAATACAATACAACTAGAAAAACCTCATCGGTCTCCAATTGTAAATTTTGTTGGAATCATCCAACATTCAATGACTAAGTCTTATATTCCTTCAAGAATATTGATTCGTCATCTCCATAAATTACTTCAGTCCTTTATGCACCTTCCTCTCGAATTTGTTGTTGTAATCCATCTCGAAGTTCTCTCCATACAGTATCAAACTTCTTCACTATTGTAGACTAACAATGATAGTTACCCTATTTCAGTATCCAACTTATATTTTATTCCTACTTCGACTTCAGTTCAGTCTTCGTCTTCGACACTGACTTTGATACTCTAATCTTCATTTGAATTTGCATTATAATTTGTCTCTAAGTTGAATCTACAATGGTACATCTTGCTTAGTCCGGCTTCCATCTTCATTGCAGTGTTTACCTAACTAACATAAGTTCTATTTTAACAATATACTGCCAACAAGGATAGACCGACCGAAATCAGAGTAAACTAGGGAAAATAGAAGTGATAGTTTATTACCCATTAAATAGAAAGTTTATGATAGAAAAGAATTCTTATACCCAATTTGACTTAATCTAGATTGTGTATACACTAGAGAAGTTTAAAGGGGATTGATTGCTTTGTGTTATACCTTATAATGGGTAGAAAATCGAAACAAAGTGCAGGATAAACAAGACGGAGTTCTAAGAATCTTGTTATACAAAGATTATTGATAAAGTGTTTTATATTTATTCATATAATGAAAAAATTTATGCCACAATTATGGGAAAAATAGGAAATTTGCCAATAAACTTTACTTAGTTGGAAAGAATGCTTCATTTACTACAATGAAAGTGAGAAAAGCTAACAAGAGTTTTGAAGAGAAAAATATAGAGACCCATAGATTTCAAAAGAAATGGATTAAGGAATCTAGTGGTGGGAAAAATGTGAGAAAGAATTCCTATATAAAAAGAATAACGGTATTAAAAGGAAATGGAGCAGTGAACCATATGAATATAAAGGAGAATATATATAAAAGAAAGAAATGAAAGAGAAATATAAGAAAATGGAAGGATGTTTATCTGATGACCCATTCTCGAATTAGGGCACCGCCTAGCTTAATCCGGTCATTAAGCTTTAATCTCAGCCATGTAAGACATAACAACGTATTAGTAAGTCTTTTCAAGCTTTTCTCCAAACTAGCTAACTTTAAAATGAGCAATATATTGTTCTTTTGTCAATTAATATTTCAGAGTTAAAAAGTTTTTATGACTTAACCTTATTCAACAGAAGTCTTAATAAATTAGGGGAACAATTAATTTAAATTCTAACTATGTATGGAAAACCAGGAAAATAAAGCTCACATGCGTATATATACAACGAAACATCGATGATGATATATCAACATATGTGTAGTCGAGTAACTATCTCTCAACCCATAAATACAACCCCAAAAGTATGTGAAAGACATATATAATTTATACAACAAAAATTAAAACTTACAAAATCAAATGTAGTAGCACTCCAGTGGCTCAAAGGTAGTTGCAAATCTTCCCCTTGCCCAGTCTACTACTCGATAGTTCTACACCCACTGTCATAAAAAGGACGGTAAGTACAATAAAGTAGAAAGTAACACTGAGAGACATTTATCCATATTTCCAAATATACAACAAGTATCTGAAAGCATAATAGTAACAACTATGCTGAAAAAGTATCATGTTATAAGATACATTAGTTAAACAAAATGAAACTAACACTAGGCTAAACTATAATGATCTAGGGTCTGTCGGTTGTGAGTTACATCACGTCGGCCTTATTCCACTATTTATGGCGTAATCTATCTTATAGATGCCTTCACATCATTACAAATGCCCATTACACATCTACAAATACTCACTAATGTTCCTCAAATGTGTAGTATACTAGTCAACAACCTCGGGTCTCATACCCTGTGTGCTACACAAGCTAGTGGTGAGATCCCGACCACCTCGAAAGTCTGATGACCCCATGTGTCGCGCTCATTTCTATTATATCATGGTCCTAGATACAAGAACTACTTTCATAATTTAAGGAATGACACAGTTTAGGAATCCAACAATATGATTGCATAACTAATGCACAAAGGAAAATGGATTTACAATTACATAAATCACTTATCTAATATCATGTTTCAATTGACTAAATCCCTCAACAATCAAGAACGACATAGCATATGATTTAGAATCAATTAAACCACTTACTTAATAAACAATTCTATGATAGCAAACTCATGAAAATGAGATATAACAACCAAGTCATGGCATCTATAGTACAATAGGTAAATCAGTCCAAATGAATGTAAATGAAAAGCTCAATAGGAAAGAAATGGAAAGAAATGTCTCAATCAGTTTATTTACAATCCACCAAAGTTCCTAGGCTAATTCGACCTCTCGACACCTCATATCCCGCTAACAACCTATTAAGACTCTTCCCTAAGTTCCGGAGGTTAATTAGGATGTTTTAGGACTTATACAAACTATTAAAGTTAGATTAAATCAATTAAAAAAACCACAAACTCATAAATTTTGCTAAAAGAATCCACCAAGAACACCTACAACTTCAAAATGCCATAACATTGTCAATTCAAATCAAAATTCGAATTTTCTTCATCGCAAATTTATTGGTTTTTCACAAGGAATACAAATCTATAACCCAATTTCAAAAATGATTTCATTTAGCCTCTGAAATTAAGCAAAAACCAGAACTAAAATAAAACTCCAATTTTTTTAATAAAATTTTACAAAATGATAGTGTACACTAGTTTACCTAGTTGTAGAACATCGCCAACTTGATCAATCCCTATCAAATTCACCAAAATCTCATAACAATTCTTTGATTTCCTTCTCTAGATTTTTTCCTCTCCCCTTTAGATCAAAGTAAATGTTTGCATGTTTATCCTATTCAATCTTATATATTAAGTTAAGTTAGATTTTTAGCCCTTGATATTATATATATTAAGTTAAGTTAGATTTTTGACCCATGATCTTAACTTAATTGGTCTAGTGATATGTCTACACGTATCTCGAGGAACATCAATGACTAATGTTTTATTTTTTAACTTATGTTACATTTATGTAAATCAAACTATTGACAATATCAAATTAACTATTTAAGATACATTAACTTAAATACAGCCACATCGAATTAACTAGTTAAGCCATATTAACTTAAACTAAACTTACCGCATCACTCACTACCCCGGTCCTATGCAGACATGCATCTCGAGGTGTGTCTTCGCTCACGTCTCGACATCTATACACAAGTAGGATTGACTTATTAGTCTACACATATACAATACATTAGGCATACATCACAACAAATGTAATATATACCTCGGTAACATGGCTGAGTTAGTGTACGTATCTCGTTGTGAGTCCCTGTTACGGGTCAATAATCTTGATTAAGGAATTAAACTAGGATTAGGAATTTAGGCCATGACAAATCTTCCCAACTAATGGAAATCTTGTCCTCAAAATTAAACCTCAAGTTAAGGTTATACCTGACTCGAAAAGGTATGGAGACTTATCTCGCACATAGTCTTCCCGCTCCCAAGTGAGTTTTAAGTCGCCATGGAACTCGCACTTGACTAACACCTTCGTGATAGACTTGCCTCTCAACTATTGAACCTTTTTGTTAAAATTTGTATTGTCTGCTCCTTATAAGATACATCATCGCTTAGGTCAATCTGGCTTAAGTCAACCGTTGGTTGTACACCTGCCTTCGACTTAGCCAATTGAAGCATAGAAATATGGAAGATTGGATGAATATTTGACATATGTGGAGGTAACTCAAGCTCATAAGCATCCTTCCTGACTCGTTTCTTAATCTTGAAATACTCGATGAATCTCGGTGCTAACTTGCCTTTCAAATCAAATTTGTGAAAACCCTTTCAATGAGAAACCTTCAAATACATAAAGGCTCCCTCGGTATATGTGAGATTTTTGTGATACGTGTGTGCATACCTCTTTTGCCTCTCTTTGGCCCCTTTACACCTCTAACAAGTCTGTCATACCTTCTCTGTGTTATCAATGACATTTTCAAGCCCCATGAACTCTCAGCCTTTTGGCTCAGCCCAACACGATGGCGAGCGACACGGTCTACCATATACGGCCTCAAATTGTGTAATCTCAATGCTAGCCTGATAACAATTGTTATATGCAAACTTACATAATGGTAGGTACTCCCCTAAGATCTGTCAAACTCAAGTACATAAGCCATGGGCATATCCTCAAGAACCTGAATCAACCTCTCAGTCTGCCCATCAGTGTGAGGGTGAAAGGCTATGTTGAACTATAGGCGTGTACCATACTGCTCCTATATACTCTGCCACATCCGGGACGTATACATAGCATCTCTATTTGACATAATAGTCAATGGTACCCCCATGCAGCCTGAGAATCTCTCTTTCAAACAATACACTCAACTGGTCAAATGTGCAATGAGCTGCAACAGGAAAGAAATGGGCTGATTTCATTATTCTGTCTACAATTACCCAAATAGAATAGTTTTGTCTGGCAGTCCTTAGTAATACTGTAACAAATTCCATGGCAATGTTTTCTCTCTTTCATCGTGGAATGGGAAGCAGTTGTAATAACCATCTAAGTTTACGATGCCCGGCCTTTAATTGCTGGCAAATCCTAAAATTCTTGATAAACTCTGATACGTTCGCCTTCATCCTAGTCCATCAAAAATGACTCCTCATGTCATGGTACATCTTGGTCTTGACTGGATGAATAGTGAACTGGGAACGGTGTGAATCTTGAAGAATCTCATCTATCAGCTCTGCCACTGACGATATCCATAATTTGCCCCTGAAACTCAAACACTGATCCGTCATCTCTTTCCAATCAGTACAATTAGTTCTCTATGCTAACTCGCTAAACCCAGGGTTTAGAATATTAACTCTTTGACCTTTTAACACTTTTTGTGAAGATATTGTCTGCAGCCTCATCTGTGCATAAGTTATCATCCGAATGTTTGTAGGAACACCAGACTGACTCATCATCATCGCTACCTCGAGTAATCCATACTCATGTGTCATATGAAATCTGACAACCTCAGCTTCTCTAGTCAGTATCCTACTCAGCGCATATGCAATTACATTGGCTTTTCTTGGGTGATACTCCACCGCAAAATTCAAACTCCAACCATCTGTGTTGTCTCATATTCAACTCTTTCTATATGAAAAGATACTTCAGACTCTTTTGATTAGTGTAGTGTTTGAATTTCTCTCAATACAAATGATGTCTCCATATCTTCAGAGCAAACACCACTGTTGCTAACTCTAAATCAAGAGTGGGATAGTTCTTCTCGTGTACCTTCAACTGTCTAGATGCATAAGCCACTATGCCTATATCCTGCATCAATACACAGCCTAAACCCATATGAGAAGCATCTGTATACACTAAGAACCCCTATCCATCCTTTGTAACATTAATACTGGTACGGTGGTCAACAACCTCTTCAGCTAATCAAATGCTTGCTCGCACTCCTCAGACCAATCAAATAAAATGTCATTTTGAGTCAATCTTGAAATCAATGAAGCTATCTTTGAGAAATCCTTCATGAATTTACAGTAATACCTTGCTAACCCCGAAAACTCCTAATCTTAGTAACTGATGTTGGTGCCTAAAAAACTTGACCTCTAACAACAAAATTCACACTTGTCGAAGTTAGCATAGAGTTTGTGCTCCCTAAAAGTCTAAAATGTCTCCCTGAGGTGTTGCTCGTAATCATCTTGAGTCCTCGAATAAATCAATATATCATCGATGAAAATTATCACGAAGCGGTTAAGAAATGGTCTCATCACCCTATGCATCGAATCCATAAGCAAGGCGCGGGGCAGGACCGTGAACTGATAGTGTTCATATCTCGTGCTTGAAGTTGTCTTGGACCTATCCTTATCCTTGATCCAAATGTGAAGACACCCTAATCGTAAGTCTATCTTAGAGAAAAAATATGTTCCTTTCAGCTAAATCGAACAAGTCTTCGATACGCGTCAATGGATATTTTTTCTAACTATGACCTTATTCAACTATCTGTAGTCGATACACAATCTCAAAGTACCATCCTTCTTCTTCACAAATTGGGCGTGTGCTCCCCATAGCGACATAGAAAGTTTGATGAATTCTTCTATCCTAAATCATATAGCTGACTCCTTAACTCTTTCAACTCTCTCAGAGCCATGCAGTATGATGGTATAGAAATAGGTCTGGTGCTCGGTACCAACTCAATGATGAAATCTGTCTCTCTCGATAGTGGTAAACTAGGTAAGTCCTTTAGAAACACGTTTGAAAACTCGCACACAACTGGAATCTCCTCAAGTTTGGGACCCTGACTCTCTACCACTGCATATAATGATACCAGAGTATCCATCTATCCACTAGGCGCAAGTTAACCTCTCGTGCCCTTAGCTCTCGGTGTACTACCACTGTAAGTGAACATCAAACGCCTTAGAACCTCAAACATCTTTAACTTATTGAAATAGTCGATATGAGCGTGATACGCTACTAACTAATCCATCCCTAAAAACACGTCAAAATCTAAAAACTCGAGCCTTCTGAAGTCTGTAGGTAACTCAACCCCACCTTTCTATACTGGACATCCCATAATAAGACAATTAGGGTAAACCTTATCTCCAGTTGTGATACTCAAAATTAAATGTACACTAACTCTAACTGGTGTCGATTCTAGGATGTGTATCATGCAACCAAAAATGAAAGATATTGTATAACCTGAATCAAATAAGACATAAATATTTCCCATAAATAGAAAACTTACCTTCAATAAGTCCTCGTGTAGCATCAGAATCTGGTTGTGCTATCATGCGTACTCCCTTTCGACGCTGCGATGGAAGTACTGCTACCAGATGTAGACAATCTCTCAACATGTGCCCAACCTACCCATATCTCTAGCAAGTAAGCGGCCTGCGCTGACCCTGTGCATGTCTTTGTCCCTGTAATAAGAACCATCTTTGCCTCTACCTCTACTTATGCCTCGGCCTCTACAACCTTGCTACTACTATCGTTGCGCAGGCGGTGCTAGAAGAGATGGTAAAATAGGAGTTGTTAACGCAAGTCTGATTGGTGGTAGAAAGAGATGTCTACCAACTATATTTTAAAATGGTGTAAGGTATGATGTGTATGGCACAGCTGATGCAGCTGTCCTTGATCCCTTTATCTCCTCCTCTCAAACTCTATGACCTTGTGAAATTACAAAGTTGGTCCCAACGGTGTCCCATCTACAAGTTTTCTCAAATAGTAAGTCTCATGAGAAAATGCATGCTCATATATCTTACCCAAGGTCTTGGCACATGAACTGATAATATAAAATCCTATATATGGCCTCAGTGCATCTCTGAAATGATACACATTGTAGCATCCCCTAACTTGATTAGGGAGATACCAGACCTGAAACCCTAATTAAGCCTCGATAATCTCGCTAGACTTAACTAGAGCCAGTAGCCTCTCCTTCAATCTCCTGATAAACATAATTCTATATCAATATCGAATAAATAAAACTATTATCAAACGCAGCAAAAAATTAAAAAAAAAATTAATATTTAAACGATATATAAAACTAAGTCAAACTGGAATAAACCACAGTTATACAAACTTCCTATCCCATGTGATATTACAAAACTGTAATTCAATACAAATATATAAGACAAGGGAAGATTCAATACGTCGAAAAGAAGATTAAGACTCCTGAGTCTTGTCTATCACGTAGTCGTAGCGCTCGTCGATTTTCCTGAAATGTTAATTAGGGTCAACACTCCAACTCGCTCAGTAAGTAAGGATTCACAGAGCCATCAACATTTCATATAATAATCAAGAACATCATGCAATAACAATATGCACTAATATTAACTAATGGGAATATGAAAAGCATATATTTCAATAAATAACATATGCAAGTACATTTGTCAATGACTATTATTCTATGATTCCCATTTTATTTAAAAAACTAGGGTCGATTACCTATTGACCCAATCAATGCGATTACCAGAACAACATATTAGCTAGTGTGACGTCTATCCAATCCATTAATTCCTAATGGTTCTATCTGAGATCCTCTAGTGAATATGTAATCCACGCAACCTATCGAAATGAGCAAGAGTTATATATAGGCCACAAGAGCAACCCTACAACTTATAAACCTATTCTCAAAGCCTAGAAGTACTCTTGTAGGTCACATTAAACATTGTTTTCCATTTACTAAAAACTTCAAAGTGTACATAGTCCCCCATTCAGTCCATATACTACATGAACTACATATACTAAAATAGCGAGGTAACATTGATAAATAAGCGAATTCATACTTATCTCAATTTAGGTTTTCGTTTCTAAACATCTTAAGCTTAAGATTATCTCACGCTTTCTCGGTGACCCAACACCTATCACAAACAATACAGGTCTAATTCCCTATTCTTAGAACCCATAAGTCAATCCCCAAGACCTCAGGAAATTATAATTAAACTATAGCATAGTTGCTATTTCTAGGGTGAGAGCACATACCCTCACTTGGTTGGGCGCGCTTCACCAACTGGGTTCATCCCAATTAATGAAGGGAGCGTGCTCCTCTACTAGGTGGAGCACGCTACACCCTGTACTGTCTCAAAAGTAAACAAGGCAGCAACCACTATTCCATCACCAAATCACCACCACAACCTCAAACACTCTCCCTAATTATCATGGAGGACCTTTAGTGAGGTATAAATAACTTTCCAATCAATAAAAACAACAATTCACCAAGAAATCATCACCAACCATTGAATTTAACTTAAAACTTAAAAACCAACTTACCAACAGTGATGATCTCTAATTACTAGTTGTTTAAGCTCCTCAATTCAGTGGAAAATCCTTTCCTGATCAACCCTCAAAACCCCTTTCAAAATCGAAATGAAGCTCTTGATGATTTTAAATTTATATATATGTTCCTTTCACTTCTCTCGAATGATCGAAATGAAAAATGTCACTCCCTAAAGTGACACAAATTTTAACACCATCAACACTTACGGATAAACTTGATAAATATATATATATATCTATATATAAATATATATACTATATGTATTTTCTCGCCAATAAATTCATCGGACAGGCCTATGAGTGTTCTCGGGTGTGCACATTCATTTCACGACCCCTTCGTCACACTTGGTGTACAGGTTGTTTATTGTTTGATTACGTATTTTTCAATTTAGGCTTGAATTAATTTCATATTAATCCCACAACCTATAAAATTCATTAATCATTCCTAACAAAATCTAATCATCACACAAATCCACGCACATACTAATCGAGGTACGTCAGACTTAACCATGAGCCTAACTCGGGTTAATTAAGATTTGGATTAACACTAATCACCAGCTTAAGGTAACAGGTCATTACAGTCTTCCTAATTTAATGCAATTTCGTCCTCGAAATTAAAGTAAACGTATAATCACCTGTAATTTCGATAAGAAATGGAAATTGCTCCTTCATATAAGATTCATGCTCCGAAGTTAGTTCCTCATTTCTGTGAAATTACCATTTCACCTTAACCAAAGTAATCTTTTTTGTTCTCAGCCTCTGAATCTTATGATCAAGTATCTAAATCGGCTGCTCTTCGTAAGATAAGTCTTCACAAATATCAAATTCATTCCAATCAACCATTGGAGTGAATTGAGTCTCAGTTTTTACGAAACATAGACACATGGAAGACATTATGAACTACGGCTAGCTGAGGAGGCAACTTTAACCTATAAGCAACAGAATTAATACTTTCTTGTACTCTGAATGGCCCATTGTATCTTGGAGCTAGCTTACCTCGCAATCCAAATATGTACAATCATTTCATAGGTTAGACTTTCAATAGGATGAGATCATCCTTTGAAAACTTCAAAAACCATATGATGTTTGTCGGCGTTTCTCTTCTATCTCAGTTTTTTCATAGTCAAATGCTGGCAAATCTATGTAGTTCTGAATCAACCCTAACTCTCACAAAATTGTATCTCAACCTATGCCCAAACATTTCAATGAATGGCAAGGTTGGCCATACAGAACTTCAAAAGGAGCATTCTAATACTAGCCTGAAAGTTTTTATTGTAAAAGAACTCACACAGAGGAATGTATTTCTTCCAATTACCACTAAACGCCAAAATAAAAGCTTATAGCATATCCTTTAACACCAAAATCAACTACTTAGGCTGCTCATCAATCTGCGGACAGTATACCATATTGAGGTTAAGAACAGTTCCTCGCTGTATCTGTAATTCACTCCACAGTTTGGACGTGAATCTCGGATCTCTAACCGAAATAACTGACATTGGAACCTTATGAAATCTTAACACCTCAAGTACGTACACCTCATATAACTAGTCAAGAGTATCTCACATAGAGATTGGCAAGAAATGCCCAAACTTCGTCAACATGTTAACTATAACCCATATAACATCATGCTTACGCTAACTCTGAGGTAGACCAGAAACAAAATACATTGATATTTGTTCATATTTCCACTCAAGAATAGACAATAAATGCAATAGCCTTTATGGTTTTTATGTTTAGCCTTAACTTACTGACACATCTCACATCTCTTTACAAACTCAACAATATCAAACTTCATTCCAAGCCATCAATAAATACGCCTCACTTTGTGATATATCTTATTATTACTTGGATTAATAGAATAAAGAGATACATGAGATTCTTATAGCTACTCCTGCTTCAAATAATCCTGAGCTAGAATCCACAATCTATCCCTGAACCGTAATGCACCATTGTTAAAAACTTACCAATCAAGATGATTTACACTAGTCATTAATCTCTACCGCACTATATAATCATGAATAGCTTCCTAGCAACCAATCACCTATTTAATCATCTTTGATTTAGTTTGAGTCTGAACTTAGAAGACCATATTAGTAGCTTTGGAATTAGCTCTCTCAGTAATGATGTGTCAGCTAAACTTACACAAATCATCATCATAGATACTTTTTCAAGAAGTCTAAACTGAGAAGCTTTAGCAATAGCTACATTTTCTTTGTTTGTTTTTCTCCTACTCAAAGCATCCTCAACCACATTTGCTTTGTCAACACATTCTTTCCATTTATCTAAGTTGTAATTGCATACTGACGGTATGTTTACACCTTTCTATGTAGTTCTAAATTACTCAGGCTTAAATTAATTTTTATCATTACTTGTCGTCCCACACTAGTTGATGACGAAGTAATGTATACAGATTTTTAAGGAAAACACCTCAACTTCATATATATAGCTTGATAACTGATGCAGTAAAATATTTCTTCTAGCAATTACCACCTTCCAAGTCACAAGCTTTGAAATTAAATTCTCTGGAGATTAGTTGCAGATATATTGTGTCAAGATTGAAAAAGGTCCCTTCCAGCTATTATACATTTCTTCCCCACTAGGATCTATACTTTCGATTCCTCACCGAAATAATAATCATGGTTCTCCATAACTCTCAACTCTTACTACATATGTATCTCGCTTACTCTTCCACAAGAATTTGAGCCACAATACTGGCAAGAAATTTACAGACTTTATTAGTCCTACAATTACAACATCAAGAACCTTCAGTTTCATCACAACTTAAGTTAATCCATCATAAGTTTCTGAGCATGAAATTTCATTCATATAGGGAAAGAATAATATAATCCTCCAGGTTAATAGCATTCAGCTTCCTCTTGCTAACGTATTTCATATTTCTTTACATAATTGACATCGTTAACTTTCATTCCAGGTCACCAACAACTCATTCATATCACAATGATTTTGGATTTCGCCTGAATGAATATTTTAAAGAAATCCATAAGATTCTTACAACATTCTTGCTATAATTTTTTATCGAGTTCCAAGAACTTTCTTTTACGTGCTCAATATTTTGATTTAAGATTATCCATATAAAATACCAATAACTTGTTGTCAAACTTTCACCTACTAGATAATCTCAATCAAATTTCCTAATAGTACATCACTTATTTAATCATCATTAGCTCAGCTCTAATTTGAGCTTCAAAGAACAGACTGTAGTTACCAAACCAAACAACTCAGCTGATGATGTGCCTTCGTAGGACTTCAGTTGTTCATCAATATAAATCTCACTCAAAAGATATAACTAAGAAGCTTTATTACAACTATGGCATCTGTCTTTTTCATTTTCAAGGCGTTGTCAACACAATCACCTTAATGAGTGACATTTCAGAGTGAGTTCCTAACATTTAGGAAATTTAAGGTATCAATCTTACCTTCCATTTCTATCACTTTGACAAATCCACTTTTCAAACTTTCATAGTTTGAAACTCACTATTTCAACCTTAAACCATCCACTGGTTTTTATACTATGTCTTTTAATGATTCTTCTAAGATTCTCATTAATCTCTAAGAATGATTAAAAGATTCTCAACAAACATTTCCTCTTATTTACAAGTGATGTCTTTCTATATTTGGTACAGCTACTAAAATAGCTATCTCGAGAGTATCAATCTCCAATAGTTCTTCTCACAAATCTTGAACTATATATATAGAAGTATAAGCTACAATTTTGCTTTATTATATCAACACCCATTCTTACCTATATAAGAAGTTTTAGGATGAACCTCTAACTTCTTCCATAATTTAGGTATTATCAAGCAAATATTGTACTCAAACTATACTTTAACTTACTTTCAAGGCATCCTTTAATTTGTTTTTAACTTACAACAATCCCCATACTTGAGTTCACCAAATAAATTACACAATGATTTGATGTTAATAGTTTGTAATATTCAATTATTTCAACCTTACTTTTCTCTTTCGTTTTTGTGTTGAATAAAAGAAAATCTCAAACTGCCTCAATTCCAATCAAATCCCCTGATTTTATGTTAATATTCAACACTCATACAATTAATTAACCTTTGAAATTAATACTAGCACTTGCAAAATCTGGTATGAACCAATTTACCTTTACCAATGATAATTATGTACGGTAATGCTTGTGCATCCTCTAAGTCTTCAAAGATTATATTCTTGTTATTATTAACAACACTATAACAATTTGATTAAAATAGAGTTTCTACACTCGAAACCCTTCATTCGTGAACATAGCATAAGTTCTAGTAAGTTCTAATGGTTTCTACCATCTATTTAAAATGATCCAGTAATCGCCTGAAATTATCTTTAAAAATATCATGAACTATGATCATATCATTGTGACAAACAGATCTCAACTAACTCTTAAGAACAACTGATTTCACCTCATTATCAGAATGAGTTATAAATCCTAGGCAATGAATATTCATTCTTATTATCATATATTATTCTTTGAATTTTTAAAATCCTTTGATTCATTGACCACTTATTCTCCCCAATTTCGACTATACCAGTCTAAAACATCAAACTAGGATATCTTACCAACTCACTACTATGTTCTGAATTAAACTGTCTTCTAGTTTCACTAGCTTAAATTTTGACTTTCGTCTTTTATTATCAAACAAGTTGCTTGTCATTCCAATATGGATTCACTCCATAACTGAAATTTCCTACTTCATAACAACTTATAAAGTATAAATACATTAGTGGTTTCCTAACCTCAAATAGGCTTTTATCGCTAACCACTATTTTATTTACTAGATAACTTCCATTGTTTTTCCCAAATAGTCTCAATACTAGTATTACATTATATCTCAAAGTGATCCACCATCTTTTAGTTTCACTTAAAGTCATTCAGTATTCTATTGCTTCATAATTTCCATTCACCGAACACATGTCTCAAGGTCTTGATCGAATAGATACTTTTTTGCTGACTATTATTTGTCTAATAATATCAACTAGAATAAAGACCTTTAAGAACAGTTAATAGGAGAAGAGTTTCATTTCCATCTTTATAAATTTTTTCTTATGTCTTTCCTTTTCAATTTTCTCGAAGATAAGATTCTCTTGAACTCTTATTTTCAATAGTTTCTCATATCGTGAGAAATCGATGGACTTCAATCATCTTATTATCATTTAGGAAAGACATAACTCTTATATCTACCACATATATATAATATATCACAACAAATAGCATATTTCAGTCTTTTATCTTTTGGTTACCCCCAAAATCATGATATGAATCGTTTATCATACCCTAACCTTATTCATAACTCAACACAACTCTCAGAGTCAATAAACTTAGGATCCAGTATGAAGGATATACCATCACTTATTTCGAAAACAATTCGAAAGTGAAAAAGAGGTTTGAGACTTGTCTGTGATACTAAACTATATCAAAGATACCAATTAATTCAAAATTGATAAACCTTAGGCTCTAATATCAAGTTGTAGGATCCCCTAACCCGATTAGGCGATACCCAGCCTGAAACCCTAATTAAGCCTCGATAATCTCGCTAGACTTAACTAGAGCCAACAGCATCTCCATCAATCTCTTGATAAACACAAATGTATATCAATATCAAATAAATAAAACAAATTTCGAACGTAGTGAAAAATTAAAACTTTTTTTATATTTAAACTATATACAAAACCAATTCAAATCGGAATAAACCTCGGTTATACAAAACCTCCCATCCTTGTGATATTACAAAACTATAATTCAATACAAATATATAAGACAATGGCAGACTCAATACATCGAAGAGAATATCAAGACTCCAGAATCTTCTCTATCTCGTAGTCGTAGAGCTCGTTGATTTTCCTGAAATGTAAATTAGGGTGAGCACTCCAATTTGCTCAGTAAGTAAGGATTCACATAGCTATTAACATTCCACATAATAATCAAGAACATCATGCAATAACAATATGCAACAATGTTAACTAATGAGAATATGAAAAGCATATATTTTAATAAATAATAGATGCAAGTATATCTGCTAATGACTATTACATTATGACTCCCATTTTATTTATAAAACTAGGGTCGATTACCCATTGACTCCATCAATGGGATCGCTAGACCAACACATTGGTCAATGTGCTATCTAACAAATCCATTAATACCCAATGGTTTTATCCAAAACCCTCTAATGAATATGTAATCCACACAACCTATCGAATTGAGTAAGAGTTATATATATAGGCCATGAGATCAACCCCATATCTTATAAACCTATTCTCAAAACCAGAAGTTACTATCATTGGTCACATTAAACATTGTTTTTCATTTATTAAAAAACATCACAGTGAACATAGTCCCTCATTCGGTCCATATACTACATGAACTACATATACTAAAATAGTCAAGCAACATTGATAAATAAGTGAATCCATATTTACCTTGGTATAAGTTTTCGTTTCCAAGCATCCTAAGTTTTTTGTTATCTCACACTTTCTTAGTGATCCAACACCTATCACAAACCATTTTTGATCTATACAGGTCTAATTCCCTATTTTAAAACCCCTAAGTCAATCCTCAAGACCTCGGGAGATTTTAAGCAAACTACAACAAAAATGTTATTTCTAGGCCCTCACTAGGTGGGATGCGCTCCACCAACTGGGTTCGTCCTAATTGATGAAGGGAGCGCGCTCCTCTACTCTGTACTGCCTCGACTGGTAAACAAGGCAGCAGCCACTATTCCATCACCAAATCACCACCACAACCTCAAACATTCCCTATAATCGTCAGGGAGGACCTCTAGTGAGGTATAAATCACTTTTCAATCAATAACAACAACGATTCACCAAGAAATCATCACCAACCATTAAATTGAACTTAAAACTTAAAAAACAACTTACTAACAGTGATGATCTCTGATTACCAGTTGTTTAATCTCCTCAATTCAATGGAAAATCCTCTCTTAATCAACTCTTCAATACCCAAAAACCCTCAACTACTTGTTCCTCTCACGCTCGAATGATTGAAATGAAGTATTAAGGATAAACTTGATGATTTTAAATTTATATATATGGATTTTCCTTGAGATACACATCGTGCTACCTTGAAGCTGATCAAGTGATTGATGTGTTAAAATGACACTTCCTAAAATGACATAAGTTTTAACACCATTAACACTTATGCTCATCTCTAAGCTGATCAAAAGATCCATATAATTCAAATCAAACTTATAGTTTCATTATATATTTATATATTAACTATATATAAATAGATATATTATCTGTATTTTCTCGCTGATAAATTCACCAGACATGCCAATAAGTGTTCTTGGGTTTGCATATTCATTTTACGAACGCCTTGTCACACTTGGTATACCGGCTATTTATTGTTTAGTTACATATTTTCCAATTATAGGCTTGAATTAATTCCCTATTAATCCCACAACCTATAAAATTCAATAAGCATTCTAAGCAAACACCAATCATCACACAAATCTATACATACGCTAATCGAGGTATGTTGAACTTAACCACGAGCCTAACTCGAGTTAATTAAGATTTGGATTAACATTAATTGCCAACTTAAGGTAACAGATTGTTACACATATTCTCGGAGCCATCTCTCACTAAATCCCCAACAGAATGCCTTAGATAGTCGTATTTGTCATCACTGACTCATCATCTCCCTGTCTCAAATTCATGAATTCCTTTGTCAACTTATTCATCACTACGGGTGGGAAGTACTATAGATAGAACTTCTTCTTAAATGCATCCCATGACTTAAAATCTCATTTAGAAGCTATCATTGTACGCCACCAAACATTGGCATCTCTTTGTAGTGTATACGATGAAATCTCAGCTTGAAGTCTATCCTCAATCCTTAAAACTCTATGAAGATTCTCCTGAGATAATATCCACTTCCCAATCTTTTCAAATTCTTGGTAATTGATTTAACTTTGAGTTCTGAGGTGTAATGCATAATTAGAAGGTTGAGTTGTCAAATAAGGGGTTGTTCTTTAAATCTTTTTATTTTGTCATAATTTTTGTTTTTATGAGGGTAATATGTTTCTATTTAATGATCATTTCTTTTTAAGAATAAGAGTAAGTAATTATGAAATCAGAACAAGAGAAGAAAAAGGAGTATAATTGAGAGTATTCCTTTGCTCGGGACTGGAAAGTGCTGAGTTTGGTCTTATTTGATAAGTCAATAATTAGACAATGTTTTTATAGTGTATTTCAGGGTAATTTTGGATGTTAAAGGCTATATTACACTGGTTTTCTCTTATTTTTGTTATTTTAGGTAAAAATTAGAATATTTAAAGAAATGGATGAAAAAGGAAATAAAATGAAGGATTTAACCAAGTGGAATTATTGCACAACAATTCAATAATGAATTAGGAGAGAACTTGAAATCACTGCTGGCGATTTGGCAACGATTCAGGTTTTACATGTAAATCGCTAGACAAATCGATGGAGCACAAATGCACATTTCCAAGGATTTAACCAGTGATTTGCGTTATAAGTGGAATTGGTGACGAACCACCAGAGTCGATTTCAAGAGTTTTGGATTACAACAAGGATTTTGAGTTAGTTTGAGATATGTATTACCTAGGATACTATATATATAAACCATAGACTACGAAATAAGTCGCCTTTTGAGTAGTTTAACATTTTTTAATTAGTTTGGAGGTCATTATTTATTGTTTTTATTACTTTTGGATAAGATTTGAAGATTCAAGCTGTCAATAAGGTATTTTTAATTATGTCTTTTATTTATTTTGTTGTGATTTATGAAGAATATGAGTGAATAGTTTATCAATCTAAATAAAGTCTGAAAATGAACTTGATCTGTTTTGCGATGCAGTCACAATGAGACGATTTTGTGCTTAATGCTTTAAACCAAATGTATTCTTTAATTCACTGATTTAACATATTGTTATTTGCAAATTGCGATCATGAGTCTTTATATTGCATGCATAGTGGCTAATATGTATTGTGCTATTTTGATTCTATATCTAGTTTAAAGTAGTAACTATGATTGTTTAAAATGTCTTTTACCCTTTAGATGTCCCAAGTGGATTGAGATCTAAGTTTAATATTGAAGTGGCTTTCAGAAGGTATTAAGCTTAGTAGTTCAAAGTTTTAATTGAAAGTAATGCGATTTTATTGTCTAAAGTTAATTTCTTTGAGCTTGCAAAGGATTAATTAAATAAAATTAGAATGTGACTTTTCCATTGATATTAGATGAATTGATGGCTTGGTAAGGGCTGTATACTTACTAATGATTAGAGTTTAATGATTTAAAATACTTTATAACTAGATTAAAGTATAATTATGACTACGAATTTAAGTAATATATTTGGATGCAAAACGGATTGAGGTTTCATTGTTTTTGGATGTTATTTTGGATGGTTATTTTATATTGTTTTTATCGAATTGATTTTATTTGAATCTAGTGAATTTAATTTGTGTTAATTAAATTGGTTCAATTAGTTTAGTTTATTATTATATTTGGAGATAGTGATTTAGATTCTTCTTTTAATTAAAGTAATTAAATTAAAGTAAAAATAATAAAAATATTATAACCCTTTTTCTTAAGGAATTTGCAAAATCCCTATAACGACCCAATATTTATTGACGTTGTTATTTCATTTAATTTCAGACTCGGACGCTAGCTCAGGCCTACGTAGACGCCTCGGATAGGCTAGAACACGCCTATCTAGGCATAAATCGTTGTTTTTTATCTGTTGGTTGCATAATTACGATGTTAATTATTATTTATTTTATAACTCATCGCATGTGTGTAGTTATATTGTCATACCATGTGAGACTATGTGACGGGTAAATGCCTCGTAAAGCGTGTTGACGCATGTATCAAGTAGGTTTGGTATGGAAACACTAAGGCTAGATAATATAACTTGAATAAATGACCATAACTACAATAATTATGGATTAAGATGAATAAATAAACATTAGTCTAACTCATGTCGGTCAGGTAGACTAGTAATGGCACACCTCGAGATGCGTGTCAAAATGTGAGCACAAGGTGTCGAGTAGTCGGGAGTTAGTGTGACCATTAATGTGTTAACGATGAGACTAAATACACTAACCACATAAATTTAAGTGTAGTTTGTAAATTTGATTGATATGGATTAATGGGACTATAATTTGGACAAACAAACTGGAGACCATTGATTTGTATGAAGATGATGAAGATGTGTAGGAATTCTAGGCTAAATAGTAACTAGTGAGTGGAGACATGCATTCCTCATGTGGGACAAGTGGCTTTGAGGGAGGACACGTGTCCTAGTAATTAACTTAGTCATATTAAGGATTCGCTTAATTAATCAAGTTGCTAATCTAAGTATATAAAAGACAAGCTTTGTTTTTCATGCAAGCAAGAGAATGAAAATTTAGAATTTTGGAGAGCAAAAAGAGCTACAATGTGCTTAATTTTTTGGGCTTCAAGGGTACCTAAGCTTGGAGGATCAAACTACAAATGATTAAACAATAGGTAACAACTTCTACTCCTCATTCGTTTCAATTTCAATAAAAATGTTTTCATCCTTAACCAAGAGGTGTGGAACAGTTTTGGTTTGCCGATTTCTTATTTTTCTAAGGTTGGAGATGAATCATATACATGTCATATATTTTTTTTCAAAAGAATTAAGCCAAACTTGCTAATAGAACCAATTATATTAATGAAAAATTATCCAAATTTTGCAAGGGCATAACTCCCTTAATACTTATCGGATTAGGCTGATCTTTTAGTATGTTGTTGCTCGGTAAGTTAAATGACTTAAGACCAAAACTCACGACTTTTCAAGCTATATATTAGGAGGAATAATTTTTACAATCTTGTTGGTTGAATTTGTTTCAAATTTATGTTGTTTTGGTAGAATTGTGATATCATTTTCATTTTAAATTGGTGTTTTGTAAACCAAACTTTTTCAAAAATCTAAGAAATAGACCAACAACCTTTCTCTTGAAAAATGTTTAGGATTTGAGCGTTTTCATGCCCTAACATGCACTGCAACACATGACCGAAAATGAAAATTTATTAGTCTTTAGGGGTTGTTTTGAAGAATTGACCCAAACACTTAACTTTGAATACCTATAATCTATCTAAAACACTTGAGATTGACTCCAGGGGACTCAAGGACTATAGTGCGATAGTCGAGGGCATATCGGGGTCAAGTCGGGTATTTTCATGACTTCGAAGTGCGATTTGAGGTGCGTAAACCCCTTAAGAAACATATCTTGAGTATTTAACTATTTCAATTTGTTCTATCTACTTTTTCTTTGCTATTCATTTCTATGTTATATCACTGCTTTGGTCTGGTTTAATGGTCAGTAGTTTTGCTCGCCGTCAGGTTTTATTTGGTGTTGTGTTGTACGGGCTCTAGTACGCTAGACAATAGCAAGTGTATCGGGAGTCCTCAATGAATGATGACCCGAGCTACTTTGTCGGTACATGTGTCGGTGTGTCATGGGTCTACGCCGGCCACCGAGAGGACCAGGTGATGGGCCAGTTGGGTGCACCCATTGGACGGATCTTGGGGAGGGAATCAGAAGTATTAGTCTAGTTTGCTACGCGTGACACAACCATTTGGTTTTCATTGGTGTTATTTATGCATGCGATGACCTTATAGTTGTCTATTTATTTCAGCATGTTTATTTAACATTATTATTGGCTTCTCTATTGTTGAATGCTTAGCAATTTTTTGGGAGTTTACTCACTAGACTCGTCATCTATTTTTATTGGGATGCCCGAGTGCAGATCCTTCAACAAGCAAGGTAAATGAGGTTTTAGGCGATTACCTCTGAGAATTATTTCTACACCAGCTTGTGTTTGACTATAGTACGTATATATTTACTTTTGTTGGGTTTTGAGGTCTATAGAACATTTAATACATGTATATGAATCTCTTGCTATACTTATTTTGCCTTTGTTGTATACATGGTACCCTTTTGCCAGGTTTTGCACTACTTAGGAATTGTGATAATATGCAAGAAATACTCATATATTTGAAGACTCTCACTGTAAAATTATAATGAAACCAGATAGGTTGACTAACAAGCTAAACAAATCCACTGGTAATTATGTGAAGAATAATTAGCTAACCTAGTGTTAGTTGGAAACAAGTAAACAACCAGTTAGGTCGTGGGGCATCATAGATAAGCAGGCCAAGACATGGCAGGGCTTGGTGGCGTTATGACATGGCGATGCCCAGGGTTGCCTCTAGATTTGGGGTCACCACAATCCCTATGGAGATTATCTCACTTACCACTACTACAAATTTAAGAGTATAATAAAGGTGAGAATTTTATTGTACGTGTTCGACATATGTCACTTACTTATGATTAGAGCATAATGATCTAGAATACTTTATAAAAAGATTAAAGTATGCTTGTGACTATGATTTGAGTAATATGTTTGGATGCAAAACATATTATTTTTTCATTGTTCTGGGTGTATGTTTAGATATTTATTTATTATTGAATAAAATTTATTTGAATATTAGTGAATTTGAATTGTGTTAATTAAGTTAGTTTAACTATTTCAGTTATTTAGTATAGTTTTAATTAGTGATTTTTAATTCCCGTTTTAATTAAATTATAGTAATAATAATAATAACTATTGAAAGGCTTTTTCCTAAAGAAGTTTGCTAAATCCGTGTGGAGACGATCTCACTTATCACTACTATAAATAATAAGGATATACGGGAAATTTATTGTATAGGCTCGACACATGTCAATTGTTTTTGTTGAGTATTATGTTTATGGGACTTGAGGGTGGGAGTAGATCATAATATTTGTAGAGATACAATAATAAATGTTTTGGGATGTTCTGAACTGGTTATTGAGTTCATTCTTACTTAAATATTAAGAGTGGAGTTGTTACGACATGAATTAGGTTTCAAAGTTTGAAATTGTGGAATTGAATCAAAGTTAGACTTTTTGAGTTTTGTTTTACAATTATTGAACTGTTATGGATATTGTGAAGATATGAGTGCTTCTAGGATTTTTACCACTATTGTTTATCCAGTTTTGATTTTTCAGCAGTTTTATTTTTAGGGGAAACTCTACTAAATTTTTTGTAAAAAAATGAAAATCTTAATAGAATGATTTCCTAACTTGGTTCAAATTTGGAGATTAATACCTTAAATATGACTTGGGGATTATCACGTATCTCGAGAACTTTATATAATAGAAATCGTTAATGGATCTATCCAGAAGCTTAAGATAACGAGGTAAGATCGTTAATGGATATATCTGAAAATTAAGTTAATCAGTGATAAGTTGGTCTTTATAGGTTTTTAGTAGTTTATTTTAATGTGTTTAATGTGAAAAGTCTCCAAAATATGTATTTAATTATATTTATTTCTCGTTTTTAGGCGAAATGGAGTGCGGAGTTGAATCCAGGGCAAAAAAATACTCAAAATGGAGTATTCACACGTAGTGATCAAATACTGGAATATTTGCCTCGAGTTACGTGCTACTCAGTTGGTAGAATAAGAGACAGCAGACCAAGTAATATAGGGGAGTGACACAGTTAAGCCACTCACGCATCAGCAGCTGTTGATGAATCCTCGATATGCATGTGGTTGTGTCTCCCATGAATTCGGTCTCACTCATGCGTCTCCTCATCACACCAGCTAATTCCACATGTCAGTTCTTGATTCGTCCAGCCTGTCCACGTGCATCCAGCTCGGCCAACTCATCAATGTTTTTCTCCTCGCTTCAGCATCCATCATATTTTCCTCGAGATGCGGTTCCGCACCACCTCCCAGATCTTCGGACGATGTGTGCGATTCTTCTCCGCCTCAAACACCTGCCACGTGGCGGACCCTCAACGCAATAGCACATCACAACAGTTTTCTCCTCTTATAAGATGATGCCATGTCAGCGGTCTTTAGCTCTCTCCACCAATCTACTGCTGCCACGTGGCAAAACCTGCAAAAAAAGGCCCAAAACAGCCCTCGGATCCTCCTCGGTGGACGTGTCATGAGACCAACCCTCAAAATTAGTTTCTCTCACTTCTAGGGATCGATTTTGGGTAGTTTATCATATTAGGAGCTTAGGTATTATTTTAAAATCGACTTTAATATTTTTTTGAGAAGCCATAATCGCTCAAACTCGATAACAATGTCTGGCCAATCAAATCTTGCCTGGGTCAGCGGGGAAACAAGTCGTGATTCGTGATTCATGGCATATACTATGTGAGATCTATGATTTTTATTTAATTTAATTCAATTTCTCCTATTTCATTGTTGTTGATTTTAAGGAATATGGTTTAGATCTAGGGTATGTATGTGGTCGGTTCATGCTTTTAGGTGGATAATCTATAGTTATTTGGACCGATTGTATCCGTAATTGTACTTTCGGACCAATAAAGTGACCAACACTCACCTATTTGCCATAAAAACCTTTCGATTCTCGAATGCGCAATAATTGAATCTAGATTAAACCTGGAGCGGACACGATTCAGTTATTTAGGATTAGTATTCCCACGGATCCTTATTACTGCGATTAGTGTGTCAAACCCGATTGGCGAATGTCTAGGGTTATGCATTAATTAGGGAAGTAGTTAATGGCGGACGTCCTGGCTATCGAGATTAGGGGAATGAGGAGTTTCTTGCGGATGTCGATTTTCTATAGCTAATCTAGGAAAACTTAAATTAATAACTTTTTGGGAAGGATTGAAGATCATGATGTGCCATTGAATCTTGATTCATATTTGTCGAACTGTAGACCTAGCTACCCATTAATTGGTTTGAAAGTTATTTTCATTATTTTATTTATTTAGTTTATTTTAGTTTAGTTAGTAAAATTAATTTATTTTAAAACCCCCGATTTCCTTTTTTATTGCTTTTGACCTTAGAAAGACTACTAATCTCTGTGGGATACCTTTGCCAATATTCTACAAAATAATTGGTTTAGGAACTTTACTTTATTGACGAGTTTGGCGCGTGTCAATTTTTGGTGCCGTTGCCGGGGATCGTCGTTTTTCTTTCTTTGGTTTTTTTATTATTTTTCCTTACTTTATTTTATTTTTTCTTTATTTTGTCTATCTAGTCCCTGGCTCTTAAAATGTATGCAGGCAACCTCGTGATGGACTTCTCCTACCCCTACAATTATGGTCGATTTGAATACTCGCATTATTATAATGTGAATGGGGGAGGTATGTCACTTAATGGATATCAATTTTCTAACATGCATTCTTTTGTGCAACAGATCGAGGTTTGCGAGATTTGTGGAGATTATTCTCATTCCGCACATGACTGTCCATATTATCCACAATATGAGAATTATCACTATTCTAGCTATGCATCACCACACCCGACTTCTTTGGGCTCATGTTAAATCCACATATTCCTTAGCATGAAGGAAATCAAAAGTTTCAACAAAACACCTCCTTGGAAGATACGATGAAGCCAATTGATAGATAATCAGCAACAGTTTCAACGGCTTTCCGAAGAGCTTCGACAAGTTAATTTTGAGATTTCAGGCTTGAAGGATTTGGAAACTAAATTTATTCAATTTAATGTCAGGCTTCAAAATATGATTGACGAGTAAGAATTGTGTAGTACACAACCAATTTTTCACCTAGAGGAGGAAGCGAGTGTTGATACGTTGAAAAATTTTGAGGCAAATGAGGTTACACAAATGAAGGACTATTTGAGCGAAATAGGGGAAAGACGTGAAGTCTTTCAAATTGAGCCAGAAATTGTCATTGCAGTAGATGAGGAGGAAAATGATATGAAAATTGATGTCATTTCAGATAGGCAGGAGAAGCCACAGATAGAGATAGAGGAAAACCAACCTCTAGTGTTGGTGCAACCACCCACCCTCCCATGCACATTTGGTAAACCTTACAAGGGGGTGGAAGTAAAGAAACATTCACAGATTTTCTACACTGCCGACACCTTTGTGTTGGACAATCCTTATGCGACAGATTCTTTTGTGTTGGAAGTCCTTAATGAGCTCCCAAATTTGAAAGAGGGCATGCATGCTTCATTGGCCGAATACGTAGATGCGCCATTCATTGTTGATATCTCTAAAAGAGACGGCATTACGTGATCAATCACGCCAAGTCTAGCCAAAGACTTAAAAGAAATGCGGCTCGTTGGGAGGCATCTCAGCTTCATTTTTATTTCTTGCATTTATTTCAGTTTTAGTTTAGTTTTAGTTTTTTATGTTTAATAAAGCTCTAACTTGGTCTCTTGGATGTTTGCAATAAGCACCGGAAGATTGGAGCACCCCTGAGTTTTGTAGGTTTGACTTTGGATTACATTTTTAGCGTAATTTGAGCATTCTTTTCGGAATTAACATATTATCAGGATTTTAGGTGTTTTGAGACTTGGTTGGGACACATCCAACTTCAGTCGCCGCATTGGTGGCGGGTCTTTAAGTTGATCCAAAACCCCTAAACTTAATTTCATTATCTTGTTGATTTCACCCTTAGTTGACAAATTTCGGGCTCGCAAGATTTGGTAGGAATTATTTGAGTTAACTCCTATGTTTACTAGTTCTTGCTCTTGTTATGATTCTTCTTTCATAGTTTTCTTGTGACCTCGACATGAGAGATTTCGTGCGTTCACTAATTTTTAGAGACTTTCATATATGCATGCATTTGTATCATCTTCTTATTTATGTATCAATGTTATTCTTCACTACTTTTCTTTTTCTTTTTGTTGGATGGAATTCATTGACTTGTTTTGAACCTTGAGGACAAGGTTTGGAATAAGTTTTGGGGTATTTTAGGGATTATGGATTGAGTAGGATGGATTCTTTGCGAAAGACCGCAGGTGAGGTCGTTTAATTTTTTATGCAGTTATATGCGATTGTCGGATGGTAATGGTGGTGTTTTATATCATTTATTCCATTTCTTTCATTTCTTGTCCCTTCATATTTCTTTCTCATTTCATTAGTAGTTGATACACTTTCATGCATGTATTTAGTGTAGCTTTTTAATTTTTTATTATTTAGAGTCACCCAAAACTTTGTTTCATGCCTTTGGTTGTGGATGAGTACATTACCATTGCCTTTTTGACTTGAAACTTAGGAAAAATTAGGAGAAACACTCAATCGAGTCCGTAGCCCAACATTTTTATGATTTCATGATTAGGGACTTAGTTGATGGTTAAGCTTTGTACTAGATAACAAAAATGAGTAGACGGTCAAACTTGTGCAAGTGATATTATTTTAACTCATATTGGGGAATTTGCTTGATTATAGTGAAAGTGAGAAGGGCTAACAGGAGTTTTTTTAGTATAGAGAGTCCTACAGGTTTCCACAGGAAAAGGAGCAGAGAAACTTGTGTTGGGGAAAATTGAGAAAAGCGGTCCATAGAAAATGGAGCAAGGATCGTATTACTTGAAAAAAAAATGTGGAGAAAATAAAATAGAGATTAAAAAAAATTGAATAAAGGCGGAAGTTGTGAAAACTCCTTAAATAAAAGATTTAGCTCGAGTTCTTTCACTATATTAAGTGAGATTTTAAACTTGCGTGTTTGAATGTATAGACCAAGAAAACTAGTTAGTAGTTGATGGCCTTTGTTTTGACAGAATCTATGTCTTTAAAGTGTGATCTTAATTATGTTTGGCTTTCGAGTCTTGACATATCATAACTTCAAGATTTTCTGAGTTTGCTTGTTAATTTGGTCGCTATGTAAATCAAAGGGACTCCATGAATTTTGAATCGGGTATAGGTTTAGTTTAGTTTGTGTTGTCATTTATACTTTTGCTCGAGACGTGCAAAGTCTTAAGTTTGGGGGTATTTGATAAGTTGGTTTTTATAGGTTTTTAGTAGTTTATTTTAATGTGTTTAATGTAAAAAGTCTTCAAAATATATATTTAATTATATTTATTTCTCATTTTCAGGCGAAACGAAGTGCGCGGTTGAATCCAGGGTGGAAAAATACTCAAAATGGAGTATTCGCACGCAATGATTAGATGCCGAAAGATTTGCCTCGAGTTACGTGCTACGTAGTGGGTATAATAGGATATAACAAACCAAGTAATGCAAGGGAGTGATACAGTTAAACCACTCACACATCAGCAGTTGTTGATGAATCCTCGAGATGCGTGTGGTTGTGTCTCCCATGAATTCGATCTCACTCGTGTGTCTCCTCATCACACCAGCAGATTCTACATGTCGCTCTCAATTCGTCCAGCCTGTCCATGTGCGTCCAGCTTGGCCAACTCATCAATGTTATTCTCCTTGATTCAGAATCCTTCAGATTTTCCTCGAGATGCGGTTCCGCACCACCTCCTAGATCTTCACACGATGTGTGCGATTCTTCTCCGCCTCTAACGACTGCCACGTGGCGAACCTTCCATGCAACAGCACATCACAACAGTTTTCTCCTCTAATAAGGCACTGCCATGTCAGCGATCTTTAGCTCCCTCCACCAATCTACTGCTGCCATGTTGCAGAACCTGTAGAAAAAGCCCAAAACAGCCCTCAGATCCTCCTCGGCGCACGTTTCACGAGACCAACCACCAAAATTAGTTTCTTTCACTTCCAGGGACCGATTTTGGGTAGTTTATTATAATAGGAACTTAGGTATTATTTTAGCATCGACTTTTATATTTTTTTGAGACGTCGTAGTCGCTCGAACTCGACAACAATGTTTGGCTAATCAAATCTTGCCTAGGTCGACGGGGAAACGAGTTGTGATTCATGATTCATGACATATACTATGTGAGATCTATGATTTTTATTTAATTTAATTCAATTTCTCCTATTTCACTGTTGTTGATTTTAAGGAATATGGTTTAGATCTAGGGTATGTATGTGGCCAGTGCATGCTTTTAGGTGGACAATCTATAGTTATTTGGACCGATTATATCCGTAATTGTACTTTTGGACCAATCAAATGAGTAACACTCACCCGTTTGTCGTAAAAACCTTTCGATTTTTTAGTGTGCAACAATTGAATCTAAGTTAAACCGAGAATGGACGTGATTCGATTATTTAGGATTAGTATTCTCACGGGTCCTTATTATTGCGGTTAGTGTGTTAAAACCAATTGGCGGATGTCTAGGGTCATGCATTAATTAGGGAAGTAGTTAATGGCGGACGTCCGGCTATCAAGATTAGGGGAATGAGGATGTCAATTTTCTGTAGCTAATCTAGGAGAACTTAAATTAATAACTTTTTAGGAAGGATTGAAGACCATGATGTGTCACTGAATCTTGATTGTGATTTGTTGAACTGTAGACCTAGGTAACCATTAATTATTTTGAAAGTTATTTTCATTATTTTATTTATTAAGTTTATTTTAGTTTAGTTAGTTAAATTAATTTATTTTAAAACCCTCGATTTCCCTTTTTATTGTTTTTAACCTTAGAAATACTATCAATCTTTGTGGGATCGACTCTTTGCCACTATACTACAAAATAGTTGGTTTAGGAACTTTACTTTGGCGCGCATCAATTAGGTAATATTAGAGTTTTAGGGTGTGTTTGATAGCAAAAAGAAAAAGAGAAAATTCATGAAAAATTGTGTGGTTTTTTTAATGTAACTATTTTATTTTGTGTTTGATAGACTTATAGCCGTGTAAGAAAAAAAACCCATGCTCCTATTTTTCCTCGTTTTTCTTTTATTTGAATGTGAAAAATCACAATTTTTCATTAACCGACCCAAACTCTGACTCCTTCTACAAGATTTCGTCAAGATCGATTTCCTTGTTCTACAAGAACTCATCAAGATTGGGTGCAACGATCTCTTCTCAAATCTCTTCCTTTATAAACTCCAACAATATCCTCTCAAATCTCACTTTTGCCTCACGATCTCCTCACATCTTGAGAACTTGAGTTTCTCACTTTCTTCTCCAAGATCTCCTCTCTCCTCAAGAACTAGATTCTCATAGCATCTCCAATGGTAACATGGATTTAGATCATGGATTTGTGTCACATCATGTATGGGGAGAGGATATCTATTCTATGTGGCACTAGATAGACATTCACCTCTTAAAATGATCTCGAATGGTAATGTGGATTTAGACCTTAGATTGATGAGTTGGCACTTTTGTTTTCAATTTTCATAATATTAATAAAGGCTTGAAAAAATTAAAAACTTTAAAAGAATTAATAATGCTAACGTGGCAGTCTACCACAATGTCTATAAGTAGACATTGTAGCAGACACCCTCCACTTTGATTTCATGCCACATAGAATGGACATTATGAATCCATGGTCCCATTGGAGAACATTTTTTAGGTTGGATGTGGATCGTATCCTAGGTGGACCAATTTCCACCCAATTCATGGTCTCATTGGAGATGCTCTCAGTTTTGCCTTGTTGTTGGTTGTTACTGCTGCAGCAGCTAATGGCTTATTGGAGTTGAGAATTTTATTGGAAGACTTTGAATGCACATAGAGGTATGTTACACAGCAAAATCTCAATTTTTGTGGTTTCTCACTTCTTTTCTTTTGTTCATGAGATGCATAGCATAGCTCATTCTACTTCATCACTTTGTTTGATGTCTTGCTTAGAAAGTGTTTGATTATATGCCTCTGTAAGATTGTTGTCTATAGAGTGTTTGATTATATGCCACCTAAACTTCAATGTCTCTATTATGAATTTAAGCTCACTGCCTATGCAAACTGATCAAGAGACTTTCTAGTATGTGTTATTTTTTATGGGGGCATTTTTATGGGCATATGGGACATGCAACTACCAAGTAGTAGTGGCATTTTTTGTTAGATTTGGTTCGCCATTTTGTCACAATTTTCGGTAGTCTGTACATACCTTTACATACACTTTTATTTTTGTAATTTATAAATTTATATACATACATACATACATATACATACATATACATACATGCATAGGAGTATTGGCTCCATTCATCAAAAAAATCTTGGAGTACCTATATTGATAATGGCTCTATAATTGAGGCTCTTGGTTAGTATGGATTATACAAAAGTGGAGTCAAAAAGAGTTCTTTTCATCTCCCATCCACACCAGCCCAAAAGACAACAACGACCCAAATAACCCCTCCACCCCGCCACCAAGTTTATCAACAGTACACAATGTAAACATCAACAAAAGACTAAAATTTTTCCACAGTAAAGCAGGAGTTCCCCCCTCCCCCTAAACTCTCTACTTCATTCAAAGATCAAATTGCCAACCCCGCACATGTCAACTTGCTAGCAATCGTCCTTCAGATGATTCAACCATAACGTCTTATACCAAAGTTAAGGAATAGAGATATCCCAATTGTCCTTCAAAAGCCTATTGCGTTCACCTTCTATATACATCCCAATTATTATAATAAGTACAATGGCAATTTAGCACTTGATTTCTTCAGTGAGTTGTTTGTTGTATTTCGACTGTGTCCTTAAATGAAGCTCGATGTTTTAATTTAGCACTTGCATAGTTACGTTCTTTTTGAGACACATCAGTGTGCACTGTGGACTTCTTCTTTGCAAGTTTAGGGCTTGATTATATAATAAAAGACCTTTTGAGATGTTTTAGTTTCATAAGTGTAGCTTGCGTACTTCCTTTTTTTTTACATATAGTAGCAGTTCTTTTGGAAGGACGATAAATTATTTTCCATTTTTTTAGAGTAACATTTGTCTGCGCATGCAGATCTTCTCAAGCAAGATACCATGAGTCTCGTATACTTGCATTTGGAAGGACGATAAATTATTTTCCATTTTTTTAGAGTAACATTTGTCTGCGCATGCAGATCTTCTCAAGCAAGATACCATTTACTTGCATTTGGCCGAAAGAATGCTGGCATTATCGTTAGTGCTTTCAAGTGTTTGCTACAGTTGAGTAGATTTTTCACATCTACTAGCAGTTATTTGGGAGCTGGGAAGGACTTTAAGATCATAATATAGTATTAGAAGTTATTGTTCTTTACATCGTTGGGGTCATTGGTCATTATATGTGAATCTCCTCTAGTAAGATACTGTTGATTTGTATTTTGCCAAATGAGTTTGTCGGTGCTCTCATGTGATTGATGGGTAATGGATGTATCAACTAACCTCAATAGTTTATTGTGGTGCTTATGCATGCACCATCATGAGCAATCATGAGTTGGGGAGTTGAATATGGTAGCCTATTTTTGTGCAAATTTCCCATTTATGGGTCACCTGACTGATGAGTTGGGAAGTTGAATATGGTAGCCCATTTTTATTCTTTTATTTTGCTGTAAATCTCATTTTGTATACTTCATATTTTTGAACATATTTTACATTTGTGAGTTACCTAACTGATGAGTTGTGTACCTACATAGCTTTCTTATGGGATGTTCATACTAAAATGACAAACTAAGTCATGTTAAAAATATAATAACTATCCTAACTCCTTCCAAGTTACTACATAACTCATTGAAATGATGCTTAATCTTTCTTATAAAGCTTATAGTTTAGACCTTGTTTCAAGGATTGATTTATTGTCATGTTCTCATTGATTAATTTTACATTACTTAGATATCTACTGAAGAAGATAGAAAAAAGCAGCTTTTATAATGATGATGATGTTGCTACTCAATTACGTATGGCGTCATAACTCGTTGAACATACATCCTCGAGTCAATAGAGATGAAGAAAGAAAATTAATATTAAAGTGTTTTTACAAAGAGTCCGACAAAAATTGTAAGGAACAATTGCGATTGAAACGAGGTCCATTCAAAGAGCTTTGCAGATTTCTTCGTACACATGGGCTGCTTAATGGACGCAGTGTAAAAGTAAAAGAACAAGTAACTATGTTTTTCCTAATAGTTGGACACGATAATAGAAATAGATAGACAAACTTTGAGTTTATTCGTTCTGGTGAGACAGTTAGTTGCTACTTCCACATTGTTACGAGTGCTCTCATCAGTATGTACAAAGACGTAGTTAAACCTGCAAATATAAATAATTCTCTGCAAGATAAAGAATTGAACTCAAGTTCTTGGTATCACCATTTTGAGATAATGAATTTGTTTAGGATATTTTTTAAGTTTGTCATGTAAATAGCATAATAATAAATTATAATAATTTGTGATTATAAACTAAGTAAATATTAAATATTAGGATGTGGTCGGAGCATTAGATGAAACTCATTTCCCAGTGGCAGTACCGATTGAAGAGCAACGAAAGTACCACAATAGAAAATGTTTTACTTCCCAAAATATCTTAGTGGCATGTACATGTGATATGAAATTTACATACGTACTTGCCGGTTGGGAGGGCTCGGCTTACGATGGTCGCATGTTAAGAGATGATGTTAGGCCAACTAGAGTGAATAGACTAACTATACCACCAGGTTAAATACATTTTGTATGACATTTATATAAGTACTATTGTTAATTTTTTGTTGTTGTGATACTTTCAACTAATAAGAACTGCTATGATATCATTTTTATGTAGGAAAATATTATTTGGTTGTTGTTGGGTTCCCTAATGTTCCTAAATTTTTAGCACCTAATCGTGGTACAAAGTATCACTTAAAAGATCAAGTTGGTCGTACACCTAGATATGGATCGGAGTTGTTCAACTTTCGACATTCATCCTTGCGCAATGTAGTAAAAAGAACGATAGGGCTTCAAAAAAAATGATTTGTATTTTTGCGGCATGAACCATTTTATAACGTTAAAACTCAATCAAATGTCATTTTAGCATGTTGCACGATACACAATTTTTTGAGAGAAAAATATCCCGAAAATCTATGCGAAGATGATGAGGGTATTTATGAAGATGAAGAAGATGATGATAGCGCACAAGAAGATAATATTTCCATACATCAATCTTCACTTTGGATAGCTAAATGAGATGCATTGGCCGAGTTAATGTGGAATGAGTACCACTACCCTAGACAAGTTTACTAACTAGTTTTTGATGAAATTAAATAATGCTGAGCAAATGAGTTGGTAAATAGTTTGTATGAATTTCTTATTACTTTAAATTTGATTTCTTTGAAAATTTTCTTAATTAGTAGATTGTCACATGTAGTCTTATGTTATATCATCATATATAGTTTGCCATTTTTTCGTTAAATGTATATACAACTTTGGTATCATATAAAAATAGAGATGGAAAAATCAATTGGGAACGTGAAAGTAGTGCCACAGGGGTAAGTGAGATGGGATGACCGAATGGATAAAATCATAATTAAAATTATTTTGGAAGGGTATGGATTTGGCAACGATTTAGGTAATTCATTGAAACATGAGGTGTATACTCGACTTTGCCTAGAGTTGCTAAAGCAAATAAAAATACAAGTAAACCCAGCTAATATGAAGGCTAGAATCAAAACATTGCAAGCCAATTACTTCTCCGCAAGGGAAGTAATATCTCAAAGTGGATTTGCATGGGATCCAGATACACAGCTTGCCACGACAAATGTTTTGGCATAGAAAGAATATCTTCAGGTACATTTTAGGTTTTGTTGGAATATACATTTGTATTAGTGATGTATATTAACTAATTATATCACTTTGTGTGCAACAAAAACATTTAGAAAAAAGAATCATATTGCAGGAAGCGTGTGCTATACTACGATGTGTTATCTGTCATATTTAGAGATGATCAAGCTACTTGAGGGAATGCATTGACATGTAATGAGGCAAACATAGGGTTGCCTTCTTTGGAAGAAATAGGTGAGTAAATTTTGTTGAATAAGTAATTGCTTATTTAATATTACACTTTTTAGGCTCATATTGCATTTTTAGAAGAAATAATCCATGTCTTATAACTATTGTTATTATTTTTTGTAGGGAATGTAGAGAAGTCACTCCCAACTAAAGAAGAAAAAGAGGAGGTGAATCACTCGCCATATAGTTCAAGTCCTATGGCATCAAATTGGCAAAGAATTAAAAGGAAGATGAGTAGTAACGTTGATCCTACTGAGCAAGGACTAACTGCAGCTGCCAACAGACCAACATATGCATTTACACACACAGATTGTGCAGGTCTTCTGAAATAGCTTCGTAGTATTATTGAACTAAGTCGAGAAGACGTAATGCATGTCATGCTTTTATTGGGAGGCGAAGATAAGGATGTGAATATATTTTTTCAGTTGGATGAAGACTTGAAGAAAGATTGGGTGATTTTATATCTGCAGAGGAGATTTTAGATTACTTTAGAAGCTAAAAAAGAACAAAAAATTTAAAGAATGATGAGACATTATTTATTTTCTTTAATTTATATTAGTTATCAATTAATTAACTTATGATTCTCTTGAGTTCATTAATGGTTATCAAGATAGTTGACGATTCAATTTAGGTGGGTAAACTTGATTAATTGTCCTTTCAATTCAAAATTGCATATTTTCAATTAATATTTCATCAAGCACAACATTTCCTTATGAAGTTCTACTTACCGAAATATTCTCTTTGGAGTACGTCTGGTTTCTTAGCTCTGTCCTTGTTTATTTGTGACTCGGAATATGTTTGAATTCGTGGGACTGCAAAAATAGCCAGTAAAAAAATGAAAAAAAAAAATTTCATCAGTTATCAAACAGCAGAAAATTGAAAAAGAAGATTTTTTCACATGCAATCAAACAACAATGAGAAATTCTTTTAAGAAAATTCTCTACAGAAAATTTGCTAAAGAAAATATTTTTTTCTCATTGAAAACTTTCTTTATTAATAGAAAAGAAAATGAAAAAATCACGGAAAATTGTTTTATTTTTTAGTATAACCATTTTTTTTTGTGTTTGATACACTTGTAATCGCCCAGCGAAAAAAATCCACCTTCTAATTTTTCTATTTTCTCTTACTTTAGGATGGAAATTCTAGATTTTCTCTCCAAAAAACTCTGTATACACCTAAACTCGACTCCTTCAACAAATAAAAAGGGTTTAAACCTATTTTGTTTACATCACCAACAACACAATGCCCACATAAGAGAACGCACAAGAGAGGCGACGGCCAAAAGGGAGTCCACGCGAAGGAAAGCTCGTGGAGACTTGTGAGGACGACGGCGGCGTGGACGACTCCAACGAACCTCCAACACGGACGGACATACCCCTTCAGTAGGCGAGGATGGCCTGGAGGATCACAGACCTGCAGCAGCGAGGCGACGGGACAACGGCTCTGGAGAGGTTCTGACGCAGATGGCCAGCAGCGGCACGGACGCAGCTTGGTGGAAGCACTCACGGAAAGCAAGCTTGGAGGAGCAGGTGGCGTGAATGGCCACTGTGACGCGGAGGACTCGATGCCGGCGAGGAGCAGCGGCTCCGGCGAGGACAGACAGCAGTCCAAAGATTCGAGGAAAATTGAAAAAGAAAATTTTCTCACATGCAATCAAACAATAATGAGAATTTTTAAAAAAAAAATCTCTACAAATAATTTGCTAAAGAAAATATTTTTTTCACATTCAAAACTTTCTTTTCTTATCAAACACACCCTTAATTAAATGAGTCAGCGTGAATGAGTTCGCTTTGTGTCGGATTTGAACCTGTAAATCAATCCATTGGATTGTGCATCGCGATTCACTTTCAACGTTGGATACTACGCAGCACAAACTAGACAAGCAATAGCATCATCTCAAGATACCATTTTCTTCTTTTCTCCATCTCGGAAGCCAGAACAACAGCATTACAACCTCTCTTGGCATCATAAAAAAGAAGGGCGAATTCACTCATCGATCGCACATGACGACGACGACGATGATGATGATGATGATGATCTTGATCTCTCTGATCCAGCTGTCCTCCGCAGAGATCAAGAACCTGGAAATCGAATCCGACAACCGCCCCATGATCCTCTTCGAGAAGTTCGGATTCACCCACCACGGCTTCGTCCAAATCAAGGTTTCCTCAGTCTCTACATCCTCGAGCTCCTCCCCTCCAGACCCCTCTCGCCTCGGCTTCTTCCTCCTCTCCGAAGAAGCCCTAATCCAAGTCCTCATCGAGATCGAACAAACCCCCAATTTCTGCGTCCTCGATTCCCACTACATCAACCCCCTCTTCACCTTCACAGACCTCAACTCTACCACTCTCTCCTACCAGAACACCTACCCCCTCACCTCCCCTAATGAGTACAGTCTCTTCTTCGCCAATTGCGCCCCCAATTCCCAGGTCTCCATGGCAGTCCACACCGAGATCTACAATCTCGATGATGGTGCAACCAAGGACTATCTTCCAGTTGGAGAGACTAACTTGCCGAGTTTGTTCTTCTTCTTCGCTGTCGCCTACTTAGGGTTCCTCGGTGTTTGGATCTACGTCTGCTTGGCTAACAGGTTGTCGATCCATCGGATTCATCTGTTGATGTCTGTCTTGATCTTGATGAAAGCCTTGAACTTGATCTGTGCGGCGGAGGACAAGCATTTTGTCAAGGTTACCGGGACGCCGCACGGCTGGGATGTTTTGTTCTACATCTTTCAGTTTATTAGGGTTACCTTGTTGTTCACTGTGATTGTGTTGATTGGGACTGGCTGGTCGTTTTTGAAGCCCTTCTTGCAGGAGAAGGAGAAGAAGGTGTTGATGATTGTGATTCCCCTTCAGGTTTTGGCCAATGTCGCTTCTGCTGTGATCGGGGAGACTGGCCCTTTTATTAGGGATTGGATAACTTGGAATCAGGTCTTCTTGTTGGTTGATGTTGCTTGCTGTTTCGCCATCATTGTGCCGATTTTATGGTCGATTAAGTCGTTGAGAGAGACGTCCAAGACCGATGGCAAGGCCGCCAAGAATTTGGCCAAGTTGACGCTTTTTAGGCAGTTCTACATTGTTGTGATTGGATACTTGTATTTCACAAGAATTGTTGTGTTTGCGCTGAAGACGATCTCTGCCTATAAGTATCGCTGGGTCAGCAATGCAGCTGAGGAGATTGTTAGTCTGGCATTCTATTTGATTATGTTTTACATGTTTCGACCGGTTGAGAGGAATGAGTACTTGGTTCTGGACGATGACGAAGAAGAGGCTGCTCAGAAGATTCTTCAGGAAGAAGAATTCGAATTGTGAACTGTGTTCTGTCACAGCCGATATTATCCGTAATCTGACTATTGTGTTCGAGAGTTGGTTTCCAACACTTACAGGTCGAACTGGTGGTACAATGCTCAGCTCACTTATCATCACTCTTCCTGTAATAAGAAACAATAGCTTGCCCCCAGTTCTTTTCTTTTCCATAGCTTTTTATTGGAGTTGTTCTTCATTTTTTGTCTATTGTACTGCTAAATCTGAAGTTCAAAGTAATCTCTTTTTGTTTTTTTTTTTTTTTGTGTTTTTTTTTTTTTTTTTTATTTTTTTGTGTTTTTTTGGTTTGGTTTGGTTTTGTTTTTCCTTTATTTGCTTTGGTTTTGGTTTTCATTTCACAAGAATTAGTTGAGGGTTTCTTATGCCAATTTATTCTTCTCACGTCCCCGATGAAACAATTATGGTTTGTGCGTTTGTGCAAAGCTTCAAAGTGGCACGTTTGGGCTCTCTTGTGAAAATACTATTACTAGTTTAAGTTTCAATTTGTAATCTCTTTCCTTTAAAGATTTATTCACTTTTTACTTTATGTGTTGTATGTAAGACTATTTAGTTTATGCGAGTTGTTTAGTTGGTGTGTATGTTGATCTTATTGAGGTGATTGTGTTGGCATTTGTTTACCAGTTTTATGTTTCTGTTTTTTGGTCTAAAGTGCATGATCTCAATTGGTGATTATTTTTTTTCAGAACTCAATTTGTTATTGAGTTGTGGTGAAATAGTTGCTTTATTTGTTTGACCATGCAGTGTCGTGGTTGCAGTTAATTGAATGCTTCTAGAAACTGGATCTGAAGGGTTGGAGGAATCTCATTTTAGTTGGGAAAGGTTGTTTTTTTTAATTTTTATTGGGGTTTGGTGCCAAGATTTTGAAGAGAAAGCATGGATATGGAAAATAAACTACATAATTACAGTGTCTAGAGAGTTTTCTTGTGTGGTTTCGAGTATTTATCTGGGGGGCTTGGTATAGTAGGTTTGATAGATAGTTTGAAACTTACCTGCCCAATGAACAAGTTTTTCTCCCTCGGCTCACTTTTCCAATCTAGAATTTTGTGTGTGTGTGTGTTTTTTTTTTTTTTTTAGCTTTCAGGATCATAGAAAGTCTCTAATGATTAGAATGTGGATCTAGTTGAGGACTGGTGAAAAAATTAAAAAAAATTAAAAAAATTAAAAAAAAAAAACTGTTGATTTGTGACTTTCACTCTTAGGTGAGGGGATTAATGCAGAAAATTTGCCTTTACCTGCACAACCTTGCACCAATGGATTGGAATAATTGCAACATCCACGGATGAGGAAGGGTCGGGATTGACACACCCTGTACCAACAGATTTGAACTATTGCACAGCCGAGGTTGGTGCCTCTGCTATGTGCCACTGTTTAAGATTTGGGTCGGCATGATATTTTTCTTAAGTTGCTTTTAAGTTAACCTGTTAATGAGAAAATTAATCATGGTTTGACTTTTACAAGATATGATCCCGTTGACGTGTAGACTTCTAGTCAGGAAGTACCTAGGCTGTCTTCTACATCAAGTGATTTCGAGATTTGAGCACATTGACAGATGGTTCATGGTGCGAATGCAATTCTATAATGGTGTTGGTTTAGGTGTTTATGGTCTCTTTAGGTTCTAGTTTTAAAGTCCACAATTTCAAACACTTAGAAATTACTTTTTCTACTAGTAGTGCTTTTTATTGTGATTTAACTATTGTCAGGTTACCAATATGGAAAGCATGTGAAATGAAATACATAATTGGAACAAGGGAGACATAAATTTCATGGTTGGGATGGTTCATTGTGCAACTGCATTTGTATCTTGGTGTTGTTATTGCATCTCTTTAATATACTATGTATAGTCTCTCCCTTCTCTCTATGTGCTCTTCTGCTATGTTGATCTGAAAATTTTTCACAACTTGCACACGAAAGGGGAAAGGGCAATATATAGTTAGACAAAGTTCTTTGTTATCCTTCTGGTTGCACAAAAACTGTGTCACATATTTGGTAGGAGCCCAACTTGCACATGAAGAACTCAAACTAGTAGAGAGCAACTTTTTCCGAATTCACTACAGCTTCGTTCATTGTTAACCAACATCGACATTCAAACTTTTGAAACTCCTTGGTCTTTTCATTGATAGGCTTATTTTTGTTTCGATGGACGCTATGACAGAAATATAGGGCTAAGGGAGTTTCAGCGCTTGCGTTGCATATGTCTGCTCTTCTTCCTTTAAAATCAAATACCTACACCGGCTATTAGCTATGCTAACCCTTGAATTTTGAGAGTCCTTGGCTTTAACAATTATTATTATGGTAATATCGCAGGCTATGTTGTTGTTGTTGTTGTTGTAATATCGCAGGCTAGGCATCTACGTTATTGAGGTATCCAGATATTTAGACAACTTTGACCCTCCTGATGTAAGTTGTGTTGTACTTTACGCTTAGGGTAAGGCTTCTTTTACAATCTCAGTGGTGAATCAATAGCATGTCATATGAATTACATAGGGAAACTATGACTTCCTGGCAACTGGTTTTGATTGCAACTCAGATACCTATTTTTTATGCCTGAGGACATTGCAATGGATGGAGATTTTTAATTCCTTATTTTGTTTCTTGTTTACATGGGAAGTTTTGGGGATTTAAACCAGCTGATGATTATGTGCCCTTCATTTGTCTTTCTCAATGTGGATCCTATTTGACTTGGAATTCTAATTTAGAAGTTTTCTTTTATCAAAGCCTTTATCAATGTCATTCTGCTACTTTTGAGTGGTGCTCCTACGGAAGAATGAATATAATCCAAAGAGGTTTTATTAGAAAAAAAAAAATCTATTGAGTTGCTTTTCAGTTTGAACTTGCAGTGAGCTTTGCTTGCCTCGTCTTTTCTTGAGCTTGTTGTTGAGTTGCTCTCATGTTCGTTGGGATTTTCTGGCTGAAAGGCTTAAAGCGGACCGGCATTTTGCTGATCTGAAATGCGTAGATGCAGCCTTACTTCACTCAGAAACTCTAGGGCATGAATGGCGGGCATGCTCTTCTTGAAACTAGTCTGACTGCCAAGGTCCTTGAATGTGCTCTTGCAGGGGCCACACAGTGGCATAGAGTTTTAGTTAGTTAGCAGTTCAGATTACAGTTTAGGCATATTAGTTATTTAACTGTGACCTTGTGCAGGGATCACATTTGTCTGATGGATTCCAAGTTTTCACCTGAATGATTTATTATTTTCAGTTTGTATCTATTGCTGCAATAATTTTGTTGTTTTTCACAAAGTGAGACTTAATCTCTTAGTTTTCATTTTGAATCTATATCCAAGGTTGTTAATGTTATTTAGTCGGCTCCACACAATGATTAGCCACCCGATCGAACATATTGCTCTGGCCTCGCTACACATTGCCTCCGTGCAAACTCTCCTAGTCAAAGCACTGCAACAGTGGCGGGTGAAAATTTAGTTGGAGAGCGAACTTTAAACTACACCTGTCCGTAGGGACTATTGAAGTCCCTGATTTGACAAACGCCAAGGCACGCACACCCCATTCTTATGCTGGCATAAATCTTCATGTTGGATTAACTTGATCTTGCCGTTATCAGTCTTAGGAAGACGATTGATAGTATAACATGGTGAAAGAATTGACTGGCAAAGCATCATCCTACCCTCTAAAATAAAATGAATTGACTGACAAAGCATAATTTTAGAGGCCCGCTAAGGGCACCCCACCATTTAATGAGGGCACCCAGTTAATGTGGGCACAAATCGATTTACTGGGGCACCCAAAAATTAAACCCAAAATATCGAAAATGCCCCTCGTGCAAAAAACCCTCTCACCCACCCTCGTGCAAACCCTTGGGCACCCCACCACCCCCACCACCGTCCTCTTGCTTGACTTTCTCCATTTCTCGTGAACGAACCACCTAGCAATCCCGAATCTAAGTTGTATTCGTTCCTCTATGTCTCTCTCCTCTCGTTGTAGGACGTTTTTCGAGTTTGAAGACTCGAGTTTTGGTCGATTTCATATCCAAATTAGGGCTCGGTTCAAGTTTTTCGTTCACACATCGATAGTGTTGAAATCGATCGTTTGAATGTGCGTTGGTAGTCTAATTAAGTTGCATTTGATAGAGTAGTTGTTATGTTTGTGTGGCGGTGCATTCAATGGTTCATTTATTGGGCGTTCGTGGTTCTCGGCCACACAGCCGAGATTTTGTTTACGATCTCGCCACGCAGCCGAGATTTTGTTTACGATCTCGCCAAGCATGACCGAGAATGTAGAATAGCTCTCGGTTGTCCATAACCGAGACTTTTATTGTCGTCTCGGTCACCACTTCACGAGAGTAAGTCGAAGTGTATAGTTTGTCTGTCGGTGATGTCCAACCGAGAATGTAGAATAGCTCTCGGTTGTCCATTACACGAGACCGCTATTCGATTCTCGGTGGATGGTGACCGAGAAGTGTGCATAACTCTCGGTCTGCGAGGCCGAATCAATCGCGTCCGTGAAAAAACATCGAAAATTTGAGAAACCCTACCTTGACAAAAAACAGCTTCCTTCAAACCATCATATGGTTATCAAACATTGTTACCTCGTTTGTCGGATGATGACAATCCGCAATAATCGATCAACGCTCGCCAAATGCAATGTGACTTTGGGGTTCAACCTTGTGGTGGGGTGCCTTTTTTCTTTGTCAAAATGATTTGTAGGGTTTGAATCACTATATATACAAGGGCAAAATAGTATTTTCCACTTTTGCGAATTTTTTACAAAAACTTTAGGTGCCTTCATTAAATGGTGGGGTGCCCTTAGCGGCCCTCTAATTTTACCCTCTAAGATAAAAGTGAATAGTTTCCACTCCTATAAATTTAAGAAGAAAAGTACGTAAGTGATGCTGCGATTTGTGATTCAAATTTAATGTATGTGGAGTATGTAAAATGTGTCTACATAGATCAAGTTAACTGCATGTATATGCGGCATACAGAGTGGTTGATGTTAGTTATGGGAAGTAATGCAGAGAGTTTGTAATGGAAGAGATGAACAACGAAGGAGAACACTCAAAACTCAGTGTTCTATTGATATATGATTTCGAAATTGAAAATGTAATGTCTCTGCTCTCACAGAAAGTCTATGTGGGCACAGACAACAACTTAGTATCTATAGGTGCTGTGGACACAGATATAAGTTTCTGACTTTGCAAACTGAACACAGCAGCAAGTAAATAAAAAAAAAAGTTTTGCAGTAAAGTAAATAACGCGCACAAATTGTTTACGTAGTTCGGACCTCCCATCCTACGTCTGTGGGGCCACGCCCAGGTGTAAGATCCACTAAGTAATAAAGAGTGATTACAACCTATACAACAAAACTCATCACTTGTTTTCTCTCAAGTTGGTGATCCCTCACCAAGTCCTACTGTACTAATCACTCCCCTATCTCTAGGCTCTTACACTAGCATCTCCAAGATCCCCTTGGAGTTCGAGATGGTCCGAGATCCCCTCGGAGTGTAGGCTAAGTCCCCTTAGTCGGTGTGTATGTGAATACAACTCGTGAGATGGTAATATTATGCTCACTTTTGCTTTTACAATAATAACACGGAAAAACAGAGTGATTAAAATCAATACAGTGGCTGATGAGCATAGAACAATATATAGAGAAGGCTTGTGGACATTTTTGACTTCGTTCCTTCTCATTCAATGAATTAGCACCAAGGTGTTTTAGGAAACTTCTTTGATTGATATCTATGATTGGAATCTCGAGTTTCCTTGTTCTTGGATTTGATTGCGATACAACGGGTTGTCCTTCCTTGTTTGCAGATTCTTGTCTTTCCATAAAGATACATATAATATCTAAAGATCATGCATATATGATGATTGCATATGTGGCAGCTTACATGGCAGAACTACACAAGTAACACCTCAATTGATTTGTTAGTAGCATAAGATAATTCAATAGCTCGTGACACCCAAAGTGTGACACACAATAACAACATTAAGGGACTTTGTATTTCAACAATCTCCCATTTTGTTATCTGTGTGTCACAACTTAGTGTATAGATTAGATATGCAAAACGTGTGCAAAAATAATGTTATTGTAAACACAATCATGCCAAGCGTTAATGTAAAGATCAAACATAAATCCTAAATTTCAAAATTAAAATATCAGTGAGGTTCAACCAGGACAGATTAAGTAAATAACCAAACGAAAACTTTAAACTAGTTGTGTTACTTCCCCTACTCTATATCTAATCTAAGTTCTCCCCCTTTGTGGACACATAAAAACAAAGGGTGTTATGGGCGAGGCGGAGTTGGTCGTCCAACAGACACGAAGATGTCACGAAACGTTTCGGCTTGCTTGAGGTAGTCCAAATAAAGTTAGGAGAGTTCTGCATACTGGTCGTTAGTCATGAGAATAGGAACTGGAGACGAGGAGTCACCGTGATGGGCGGATGTGCCCACAGTTGCTGATGGACTAGTGGGAGGAGTGAGAGAAGGATCAGGTGGAAAAACCAGTGCCTCTGCAGGATACGCAATTGGTTCCAATAAGTCAGTGGAGGCAGGCAAATCAACAAGATGAGGAAATGAGTCTATGAGAATGGCGGAGCGAATGGTGCAGACACAAGCCTCTACAATGACATCAAGAGGCACAATGAAGACGTCTTCAGCAGCGAGAAGTGCAGTAATTAGACAAGGGAAGAACAACTTCTTCCAAGATTTCCTGTTGTGAACATGAAGGCAGATAGCCCTGAACAACATGTGTTCATAGTTTACAGCTACACCCTGACCAATGGCATAAAGAAGGAGATAGTCCTCCAGAAGAACCGTGGCATCGTGTCGGACATGAAAAAGATTGTGAGTGCCATTAATGAAGAGAGTGACATAGAGGGCTATGAAATTCGAGGCAGTGAGACGTGCTCCCCATTGATCTTCAAGGACTCAATTACCCGTTAGAGTAGATGTGACAACATTGATGTCCAGATTGGCACGGAGATGGATAGGAGTCGGGTGAGTCATTGTAGGTGGGAAAGCCAAGTAATTTGTTAATGGTAAAAGGGGAGAATCGACATACTCGGCCACGAATGTAGACACGATAAAAATGAAGAGAAGAAATATCAGCAACAGAGGAGGATAAGTTAGCGTAGAATTCCCTAACAAAGTTTTCATTGTACGTACAGGGAAAAGTAAAGAGACGCAGTATTCCTCTTGCCTCCGAGAATTGATATACCTTGAAATGCTTATAAGTCTTCTCATCCAACCGTTGTTTAGAGTGGAATTTCACCTCGATAAAATCGTCATAGAGTGTTTCCGCATCCCTGGTGAAGAACCGGGAAGAGAAGGCAGCCAAGGCACGAATGTAAGTGAATGCTGAAACCACAAGCTCGGACTCAAGGTGAGGCGATGGAGGATCTGTGGGTATAGTCTCATGATTAGAGGGGGTTCTGCTGTGGGAACAAATGCAGGGGTAGACCTAGGACGATATTAAACTCGTGTTCCATCAGATCGAACCAGATGATATCGACGGCGAGGTTGAGACTCGGTGCGAGGCCTTGTGAAAATAGGGACAGAGCCTGTGAGCACATCATGAGGATCTCCTCCAGCAGTAGCAAGACTGAGGTCAGGATTGGATGACGAAGGAGGCGGAAGACGAAAGACATGAGGCGCTGGTGAAGCTCCTCTGAGTCGGCGAGGGTAGGCTCGAAGAGGAGGAGGAGAGGTTGGTATGTTGTTGAGAGCCCTGGAATGGCGAGTGGAGACCATTGTGCAAGCAGTGGAGAAGAAGCGAAGAGCACGAAGGAAAATTCTTGAACGATAGGAGCAGCAATGAGAAGAGGTGATGGAGAAGATGAATAGGCTGTTTAGACATGATAGAGCATTAAAAGCACAAACCAAGCCTAATTAAGCGTTCAACTACCCACGCATACCATTTATACCCAATTAAGTGAGAGAGAGATTTGAAGAATCTGAGAGTTATGGAAACTTCTCTCCAAGAGAAAGAGGAAACGGTTGTTAAGGACAAATACAGTTATGGAAACTGAATATTCTATTGACCGACCCACCCTTTTTTATTTAAATAAACTAAAAAGAATGTTAATTATAGAAAGACGGGGGTCGACACAGTCCTAATTCACCGCGAAGAATTCCAAATCGCGATCCATCCAATGCCTTGGTAAAAATATCGGCTAATTGTTTCTCAGTGCCTAAGTGCTCAAGTATGAAAACTTTTCGATCAATTAAATCACGAAGAAAATGATACATGAGATCAATGTACTTAGTGCGAGAGTGTTGTACCGGGTTTTTTGAGATGTCAATAGCACTCTTGTTATCACAGAAAACAATTAGTTGTACCCACGAAACGGCGTAATCATTAAGCATTTGGCGCATCCAACTGAGCTAAGTGCAACATTGTCCCACAACAATGTATTCAACCTCTGCATTAGAGAGAGATTGAATTCTATTTTTTGTTGTACCAAGAAACAAGATTAGTGCCAACATAAAAACAGCCACTCGAAGTACTTTTTCGATCATCAATATTTCCTGCCCAATCTGTATCACTTAAGCCAGCTAAGCATAAGTTAGATTCGTTAGAGTACCATAAACCATAAGTTAATGTGGATGCTACATAACGAATGATACGTTTTACCCCAATAAGATGGGATTCTCTCGGACATGCTTGATAGCGTGCACATACACCGACACTGAAACACAAATCTGGTCAACTGGTTGTTAGGTAGAGTAAGCTACCAATCATGCTTCGGTACAATTGCGGATCAACCGATGTGCCCACAGCATCCTTAGTGAGCTTGTCGCTTGTACCCATGGGTGTGCGCATTTGTCGTGCATTATTGAGACCAAACTTCTTCACAATGGTTTCAGCATACTTACTCTGAGATATGAAAGTTCCTTGTGGACTTTGTTGAATTTGCTGTCCAAGAAAAAAATTTAACTCACCAACCATACTCATCTCGAATTCAGTTTGCATGTTTGTGATGAATTCTTGTACCAGTGAGGAGGAGGTCGATCTAAATACTATGTCATCTACATAGATTTGTGCAATGAGGACAGCGGAAGACTTCGTCTTAATGAACAATGTTTTGTCAATTCCTCCTCTTGAATACCCCTTATGTAATAGATAGGTGGTGAGTCTCTCATACCAAGCTCGTGGAGCCTGTTTGAGTCCGTAAAGAGACTTATTGAGGTGATAGACATGATCGGGGTGATGAGGGTCAATGAAACCCTTTGGCTGCTCAATGTACACTTCTTAAGTGAGAATACCATTGAGGAAGGCACTTTTAATATCCATTTGTTGGAGAGTGATATTCATGTTACATGCATAGGCCAAAAGAAGTCTAATAGACTCTAGACGAGCAATTGGAACAAAGGTTTCATAAAAATCGATTCCTTCGATTTGACTATATCCTTGTGCAACAAGCCGAGCCTTGTTCCGAGTGATCACTCCATATTCATCCATTTTGTTACTGAATACCTACTTGGTTTCAATTATGTTGACATGCGATGGATGTGGTACTAGTTTCCATACTTCATTTCGTTGGAACTGTAGGAGCTCTTCTTGCATGGCATTTACCCAACATTCATCCATCAAAGCCTCTTTCATATTTTTGGTTTCAAGAGATGATGCACATCATGTGTATCCGAAAAGTTTCTTGTAATCTCTTTTTGGGACGTCTCGTATGATAATCCCTTGAGAGATATCTCCAATAATGGATGAGGTAGGATGGTCTTTTTGAATCCGTGAATTTGCTTGAACAGAGGATGAAGGTTTTGTCGTAGGTACATCCTGAAGAGATATGGATGGATCAGTAGCAAAATCAAGACTGGAATTACCAAGATACTCACCTGCAGTAGTTTATATCGGCACAACAACTGGTGTTGTGGGTTCAGGAACATCAGTTGTGGGCTGAGATGTTGTTGGTAAAGATTTTTCATTGTTGTGTGACTGAGGGTGAACTGTTTCAGAGGCCTTAGCAGGACAGCTTACAGTATCGTCTTCTATAACGTTGATTGACTCCATGATCTATTGTGTGCACAGATTGTACACTCGAAAGGCTCTACTTGATGTGGACTATCTTAGAAAGATGTCATCATCGCTCTTCTTGTCGAACTTTCCAACTTGTTCCCTGTCTCTCAAGACAAAACAATTGTTGCCAAAAATATGAAAATAACTTAAGCTTGGTTTTTTACCTTTTCAAACCTCGTATGGTGTTTGTGTTGTGTGAGGACGAAAGTAGGTTCCGTTGATGATATAACATGTTGTGTGCACAACTTCAGCCCATAGATTTTGTGCCAGTCCTTTTGAGTTTAGCATAACTCGTGCCATTTCTTGGATATGGCGATCCTTACGTTCCACAACTCCATTTTGTTGAGGAGTAATAGGTGCTGAATATTCATGATGAATCCCTAAACTCCTGCAAAAACCATCTAAGTTAGAATTTTCAAATTCCTAACCATGATCATTGTGGATGCGGGTGATTTGAGAATTTGTTGCTCTTTTCTCATTTTGAAGCTTGATACATAGGTCTCGAAATTCTTCAAAGGCATCAGACTTTGAGTGAAGGAAAAATACCCATGTGAAACATGAGAAGTCATCTACACGTACAAGGATGTATCTCTTTCCTCCAAGACTAGTTGTTTGAGTAGGTCCAACTAAATCAATATGCAGGAGCTCCAGTATTCTTGTAGTTTAACATCTATCTACTGATTTGTGAGCTTTTCATATCTGTTTTCCATATTGGCATGGACCGCATGTGATGTTGTGGACAAAGGAGGTTTTAGGATGTCCTCTACCTGCACCTGAGTCAGACAATTTTTTGAGCTGCTGGTAGTTAACATGCCCAAGTTTTTGGTGCCAAACCTCAGTCTGATCAGGTATGCTGTGGGCACAGATGTTCTGGGCAAGACTCTTTTCACTGTGAATAATCGACTACAGGAGGTAGCAGTTATCATATGAACGCAGCCCTCTCAAGATGCACTGTCCTTGATGATCAAGAACATTGCACTCTTCCTTTGTGAATTTGATTCTTAAGTTCTGATCACAAAGTTGGATGATGCTTAGGAGATTGGTTTTCAAATCTTCAACATGAAGTACATCAGTTAGTGAAGGTAACTCGGTAACATGCAATGTTCCTTTTCCAATTACTTTGCTACGAACTCCATCGCCGAAAGTTACATGTCTTCCCGAAAAAGGTTGATAGTCAGAAAGAAATGAGATATTACCCATCATGTGTTTGGAGCATCAACTGTCGAAGTATCAGTCTTCTGAAGATGTAGCTTTTAGGGAGACATGAGCTACATTGCATTGTGTGTTGTCTTTTGGTACCCATTTCTGACGATGGAAAGCTTTCTTTGGGGAAGAGCTTCTTCTTGTGATGGACTTTTGTCTTCTAACAAGCTCCGTGTGCATCTGAAAACATCGGGGTTGTATGTGTCATTTCATTCCACAATAGTGACATATTCGTCTAAACCATAATGAGGATTTCTCTCTTTCTTTTCGGACATGACTGCTTACTTTCTGTGCTTGAGCTCATGTGGAGGTCTCATTGGTGAAGCCAAGACCTTTATGATCTTGAGTCCTTTTTTCCCATCTTTAATATATCTTCTAGTTTTTGCTTAAGATGAATGACTTCTTTAGACAACGAGATGTTTTGTTGACAACCTCTGGCCACTTTTCATACATCTCCTTCTAAGCTTCCTTTAAATCAGTAAAATTAACAGAATTAGTTGAATCTAAATCAGATTCATAATCGGGGATTATTACCTCTTTAGATGGGATGTTATCGAGTCAAGTGGCACAACTCTTTGGATGAGCGAAAGAAGCGGTCCATTCACCGGTTGTTCTTCTGAAATACTGATGGAGGTGAATGTAACATGATTACTTATGTTGCTTTCATCATTTGACTCTGAATCACTCAAGGTTGTGCAAAGGGATTTTTTTTCTTCTTTATGAAGTTTGGACATTCAGCTTGATAGTGTCCACACTCGTTGCATTCTCGACATTGAACTCCCTTATTTTTCCCTTCGTCAGCAGCATTTTGTTTGAAACCAGTGGGTTTACTGCCATGAACCTTTTGAACAGTTTGTTGTACTTCTTTGTGAGCAAGGCGAGTTCACTTTCTTCGGTTTGATTTTTTTTTTGCACTAGTTTTCAAAGCAATTTCTTGACATTTTTTACTTTGATTTAGATGCATCTCAAATGTGGTGAGGGAACCCATCAGCTCGTCAAACTGTATGTTCTTTAAACCCTTGGTTTCTTGGATTGACGCGACTTTGACATCGAACTTGGATGGAAGAGATCTAATGACTTTCTCAACAAGCTTTCTATTCTTGTAGGTTTTGCCGAGTTGCTCAACATGATTCGCAATATCTTTCAGCTTGGCGGTATATTCGACAATAGTCTCATCATCGCCCATTCGTAGTGCTTCAAATTGTAAGGACATCAGCACTTTCTTAGAGTCACGTACATCATCATTTCCTTCAAATACGTTTTGAAGGATTTTCCACGCATCTCGTGCAACTTTGCATGATGAGATAAGTTTTAGATGTTCTTGGTTCACACCACTAAATATAGCATTCAAAGCCTTGGCATTCGCAAACAACAACCTCTCCTCAGCCTATGTCCAATCATCCATGTTCTTTGGTTTACCATCCTGTTCAAGGATAGAGTACTCATTTTTGATGGCCTTCCATGCTTTCACATCAATGGATAAGATGAATCCTTCAATCCGAGACTTCCAGTACGTGTAATTAGTGCTAGCGAGGAGTGGTGGTTTCGTTGTAGAGGCACCTTCTAGTTGATCAGATTGATGAGGATGAGACATTACTTGAAATTAGGACCTACCTTCTTTGACACAACAAAGGAAATACGCGTTAGGCTCTTATACCAAATGAATGCAATGTCTCTGTTCTCACAGAAAGTCTTTGTAGGCACAGACAACAACTTAGTATCTATGGGTGTTGTGGGCACAGATATAAGATTCTGACTTTGGAAGCTGAACACATCAGCAAGTAAATAAAAAAAAAGTTTTGCAGTAAAGTAAATAACGCGCACAAATTGTTTACGCAGTTCGGACCTCTCGTCCTACGTCTGTGGGGCCACGCCTAGGTGTAAGATCTACTAAGTAATAAAAAGTGATTACAACTTATACAACAGGACTCCTCACTTGTTTTCTCTCAAGTTGGTGATCCCTCACCAAGTCCTACTGTACTAATCACTCCCCCTATCTCTAGGCTCTTACACTAGCATCTCCAACATCCCCTTGGAGTTCAAGATGGTCCGAGATCCCCTCGGAGTGTAGTCTAAGTCCCTTTAGCCGGTGTGTATGTGAATACAACTTGTGAGATGGTGCTCTTATGCTCACATTCGCTTTTACAATAATAACACAACAAAACAAAGTGATTAAAATCAATACAGTGGCTGATGAGCATAGAACAATATATAGAGAAGGCTTGTGGACGTTTTTGACTTCGTTCCTTCTCATTCAATGAATTGGCACCAAGGTGTTTTAGGAAACTTCTTTGATTGATATCTTTGATTGGAATCTCAAGTTTCCTTGTTCTTGGATTTGATTGCAATACAACAGGTTGTCCTTCCTTATTTGCAAACTCTTGCTTTTCCATAAAGATACATGGAATATCTAAAGATCTTGCATATATGATTATTGCATATGTTGTAGCTTACATGGCAGAACTACACAAGTAACACCTCAATTGATTTTTTAGTAGCATAAGATAATTCGATAGCTCATGACTCCCAAAGTGTGACACACAATAACAACATTAAGGGACTTTGTATTTCAACAAAAAATGATAACAAATGTGTATCAATTACAAAAAGCACTCCCATATAGCTTCTTTGAAATGAAAAAGGTGCTAAAAAGCAAAAGTAACAACATTCTCTGAATTAGTATTGGCATGGGTTATACCCTGTTCAAAACAGTCTTAGCAGAGCATCAACTCGGAATTACGCGCTTGTCCTTGGGCATGTGAGTCTTCACTATATTGATCCCTTATGTGTCCCTAGATGCGACATGCTCGAGATATTCACTCGAGGAATGGGAAGCCGATATTTAAAGGTGATTTTGTTTATGAGCCGACTGTCAATGCACATTCTCTATGTACCATCCTTCTTAGGTCTGAGTAGAGATGAGACTGCACAAGAGCTAAGGCTCTCCCTAATGAGACCTTGTGTAATAGATCTTCAACTTGTTGTTGAATAATAGAGTGTTCCAGAGGACTCTTTCGATAATGCGGAAGGTTGGGCCGGGAAGAGCAAGGATCAAGTCTATGTGGTGTTAGATGTCACGAGTAAGGAAGTAATTATTTGGTAGGTCTGCATAGGCTAGATCAGGAAAGTCAGTGAAGAGATCAGTAACAATCGGTAATGGTGGTGGGGGGGAGTGGGTGGTGATTGCTTGCAAAGGAAGACGACTTGATAGGTAAGAATTAAGAGGTCTGAAAATGCAGGGATATGGAGGATAAAAAGTTGTGGAGTTGGTTAGCAGGGAGAGTGAAGTGGTTGGGGAGTATGAGGGAGGGGAACCAAAAGAATCCTATTTGAGTACCAATCAAAAGTGTAAGTGTTCTCATGGCCTCTGTGGACAGCTCTAACGTCGTATTGCAAATGTCTTCAAATAAGAAAATGGCAGACATCTATCTCGACAAAATCACATAGGACTACATCTTGGTAATGATGCCTCAAAGAGAAAGAAATCTGACATTGCTCCTGGATTTTGGCGTTGACACATTTCTTGATTCGGCTGATATTGTATGGTATAGGGTGAGGCGTTAGAGAAAGAGACGAGGCCTTCAGCAAGGCCTCAGATACAATATTCTCACAATTTCCATTGTCAACAATAACATTGCAAATCTTTCCCTTAATTATATATCTCGTTCAAGAAATTTGGTGTCTCTATGTCGATGGTGGCTCCGTTGGACTTAATAGCGAATGTTGAATCATACAAGTTAGTGGCTCTCCCTCATCGCGCGCGACCACTTCGAACTCTGGGTCTCCACCATTATCAATGAAACCCCCAAAGAGTGTCATAGATAACATCATCAGCGAGGTGGACTTGATGCCTTTGTAGACACTTGTTGGATCTATAACCAAGTTGATTGCACCGGAAATATTTAAGACCCATGAGGCGAGAATAAGGGTTAGGGGCCAGGGAAGAATCACTATTGGGGGGTTATATAAGCGTTGAGTGTTCAAGCTTCTTTCCCCGAGAGACACCAGGGGAATGGTAAGATGTAGGTAGAAGAGTGGGGGCAGAGGAGTGGGTGGAGTGCTCAAAGAAGGGTCATTTATAGAAGGTAGGTTCGGGAGCAGGTCTGGCGAGTTGAGATTCAACATTAAGAGCCAAAGTGGATGCCTTAGATAGATGGTACACTCGATGGAGGGTGAGTTGATCCTGGACGGCTTCCTTGATGCCTCTGATGTAACGCAAAACTTGTTCGGTCTGATATTCTTGGAGATTATTGCGAGCGTTCGGCCTGTAGAGCTCCTCGGTATATTCTGCAACAGATCTCATGCCCTGGGAGCACAGATGATATTGACGATAGAGCAAATGTTTATAATCAGTAGGGAGGAAGCGCCTTTGCATCAACTTTCGCATCTTAGGCGATGACCTAATGGAAGGTTTGTCTTCTCTCCTTCAGTTATTGAGTATTTGGTCTCACCAAGCCGAAGCACCTCCATGAAGTTTGTAGGCCACGATCTTCACTTGTTTGTCTTTCGGCACCTCCATGTATTCAAAGAACTTCTCCACTGGCTGCAACCAATCGAGGAAGTCCTTGATGTGGAGGTGATCATCAAAAAACAAAATATCGATCTTGATTTTATACTATGTTGGATCTCCTCTTTGATGTTCAGGGTTTTGGCGTGGAAATATGTCGTATTCGTCGTCATAATCAGATTCGACACGAGGTTTGGGAGGATGAAAATGAAGATAACGTTGCCGCCCACTACGACCGCATCCACGACCCATTCGTTGGGGAAGACAGTTATGGGGAGAACCTTTCGCCCTGCCAGGCTCATCAACATGGGTTTGGACGAGAACATCAGCTGTGGGAAGGACAACAGGGGGTTGGACATGGGTTGAGCATGGGGATTCAGTGCATGAATGACATTCCTCACTTCTTGTATGAAATTGTTGAGTCTCTGCTCCAGCGTAGTAGCAACCTGAAGGGCCTGTGCTCCTTGGTCATTGCCAATGGAATGGGTTCGCTCACCTCTACTCTCTGTCATCGATAGATGCTACACCGAGCTCTGATATCACTAATGCAGAGAGTTTGTAATGGAAGAGATAATCAACGAAAGAGAAGACTCAGAACTCAATGTTCTATTTATATATGATTTTAAAATGATAACAATTGTGTCTCAATTACAGAATGCTCTCATATATAGCTTTTTTTAAATGAAAAAGGTGCTAAAAAGCAAAAGTAAAAAAAAGGTAGACAACGTTCTCTGAATCATTATTGGCAGGGGCTATGCTTTGTCTAAAACAGTCTTTGCAGACATTAACTTGGAATCACGCGCTTGTCCTTAGGCAGGCGAGTCATCACTGTATCGATACCTGATATGTCCTTAGATGCACAATGTTTGATCAAGCTCGAAATATACAAGTGAGGATCCCTACATCAAGAAGTTACCACATAATGGGTAGTTACGTATTGTAGGTTGGACATGTGTTAAGTAGTGGAGTTATTAAGTTGTGTGTTGGGAATAGTGGATCATGTTGACCAAGTTTACAAAAATGTAAATGATTGTCTATAAATATTAAATATGTATTTTGTTAAAGTTGTAATTGCTCTCGATGAATGTTATGAATGAAAAAAGCCTAGCTTAATGGTCGACCAATAATTTTACATTCATAAGTATTTTTTAAATTTTATTTTAGGGAGTGACTATTAGCTCCCCATTACCTTATATCAGCCCCTCATTTAATTTAATACATTTTTAAACTAAAATGTCTTAAGGCAAAATTACATAAATAACCCCCATTCTAAATCAGGAACATATTTGATTTCTTTTTCTCCTACTTTCCACTCTCTACACCCCTCCTCAACTTTACTTTTCACTTTCTACACCCCTCCCTAAATGAAACCTTAAACTCATCCTCAACTCTTATCTCACTCACTACACACACTTCAAATTAAATCCACCTATTCTCCTCTTCTACTTAATTTTCACTTTCCATACCCTAACCCAAATTAAATGATAAACTCATCTCGTTTTCTCTTCCACTTTCTAATCTCTACACCCTGTCTCATCTATTTGATTCATATTCTTGAATGGTTAGAATTCTTTATTTGTGTTAAATCTTTTATTTTAAGGACCAAAGAATCAATCTTAGAATGCATATGAAGCAAATTGAGTTAATGAGAGAAAAAGATGATGTGCAACATGGGATTGGAGATTGAAGATCACAAAGATGAAAAGACGACTTTCTTTGGGGAGAGAGTGAGGCAAATATAAATTAGGGGTACATTAAAGGGGGGCTGATATAACATATAGGTAATAGGGGTGCTAATATTAACTCCTTATTTTTAACAGAGGAGAATTAGTAGTCTTCAATATCATGTGAGAATTTCAGTATCATGCGTCCCACTCGAGTTCCATCACAATCATTTTGGCCAATGGAAATCAACTGCCAAACATTATATTTTTCCGCCTTGAATCGACATGTCCAACAACATATATAAGAGATTCATTTCATCATCTTTACATGTACTATGAATCAACCATATCCTCAGTTATAATGCACTATACCTTTTCTTTTGTTTTCAAATAGAAAAGGAAGCCGCTATTCACACTCTAATTTTTGCTTTCAAAACCTATTTTTGAATTTTTTTCGTCCCATAGTTAAATGACTCAACTACCCCTCTATATAAAATTTTTTTTTACTTACCCATATCTCACTCATCAGACTCACGCATGCCCCAATCACCCATGTCGTAAGTACATTCCTCATCTCTTTTAGCGTCCATTTCAATGTTTTTTTTTAAAAAAAATTTTATTTTATTTTTAAGCAAGTATTGTTTGTGATTTTATTAATGAGTTTAAGGCTTCAATTTGAAAGTAAATCTTACATTTTGAGTACAAAATCTCGATAAAATCGAAAATATCAAGCGCTTATGAGCAAAATCCACTATTCTTGTCATTATCATGTATTTTTTTAAGAGTTCTAAAATTTTTTTGTTCATTCTTGTTGCCCTCGAGTATAGAACACATAAAACCGACAACTCCGAAGAAGTGTTGAACACACAAAGTCGACACTTCTAAAGAAGTTTTGGACACACAAGGTCAACACCTCTAAAGAGGTCCCTCTATCACCCATTGAGACCATGTTCTCTTCTCAAACTCGATCAAATACCTCTTTATAGATTTCGATTGAAGTCGATCGATACCTCTTTAAAAGCCCCAACCTTATGCAATCAAACCCCGCAAGCGACACTTCTTCACTTTTTATACACGACACGACTACACCCAACCTTGTTCAACGAAAAAAACACTTTTGCGTCGCGAAAAATAGCAACTTCCATAGAAAATGTTCACGATCTCTTCCTGTGAAATGAACTCAAATGTCTCGATGAAAAAAGAACTTAAGAAAATCATTAAAAAAAAAAAATTAACTCAAATCATATCAAAGTTGAACATAACCGAAAGCCATCGTGGAAGCTTTTTTTCCCATCAAAACAAAGCCGAAGGTCCATTTCAAAGTTTACCTTTGATCCACTTAAATATTAACAAAAATAGTCAGAATTAATGTCAATAAGCTTACTACTTATTTGTTCGGTAGGCTGGTGGCTGATGCTACAATCTACAAAAGCACACTCCGTATACTTCAAGAGCAGCAACAATCTCTTTTTTTGGTTAAGACGTGTCGTTCTTCAAGAAAAAAAAAAAAAAAAACAGTCGAATGAATTACGATTGCATGCAAACATTCTTCAACGCACAAGAAAACTCTACGACGAGTATGAGTGCATGACTATTAAAAATTGATGTTCTCTCTAAAAGGTCTTCAAGATGCCTCTCCGGACAAAAAAAGAACCATTCCAGTTGCAAACGTTTATCATATCGAAGATGAAAAACAAGTATCTAAACCCACAAAATTGCCAAAACCAAATCAAATCAAAGGGAGTTAACCGATGTTTCCATATCTTAAGCTGCACTTTTCTTTAGCTTTGCAAGTTCCTGCCTTACAGCCCCAGCCCTCTGCACATGCAGCACTAACTATCAAAACAATGATTATAGAGGACTAGGACAACATAAAATCAAAAAAGCAGGATCACAGGCTAATAAAAACAATAGAATAGAAAGAAAGGGGGGAATTAAAAAAAAATCATAACAAAATCATTCCGATACTTTGCTTGGTTGAAAATAACTCGAAAACTAGCGTTATGATCATTTGATGTCAAGAACTATTCTTCACCTATCCATCTAAGTGCACATCTGAGAAATCTTGATATTTCTAACATACGCCCATTGCCATCCAAAGGTTTCTAACTATTTTGCAAGAATTCTTAAATTAACAAATCTGAGTAGCCAGAAGATAATACTTAACATTAAGGACTTGCATAGAAATCACCCATACCTTGATTTTTGCTACCATAAGCTTGAACCTATCAAAATCATTAAGAGAAGCCCTTTTTTTCTGGACAATCAGCTTCCTGCCCCAAGAGCTGTTCTCCCATTTGTTTTTCACATCTGTTGAAAGTTTTTTTTTTTTTTTTTTTTCAAATGAACGGAATACAATGACAATTTTATGTCACAAAAGAGTAAAATACAGAGAAAATCCCTTCTTAGTATGAGAATTTCACAAACCTGCCGCTTTCATTGCCTCAATCAGAGCTTTCTTTTTGGGGGTTCTTTTAATATCAATTTTGATATCAGTTAAAGAGAGCCTCTTGAAGTTCATCTTGGCTCTCACCATATCAGGTGCATCGACCAAAGCCTGTCAATGCCATAACTTCTGAAGTATCAAGATGGGACATAGGATAATCAAAAAACAAAAACAAAATAATCTAACATTAACAAAGATTAACCACAACCTCCAGCAATGATATAGGTTAAATATGATATTAGACCGGAAAGGTGACTTCCTAGTTGTCATCATAAAAGAAAGTTGATAATTTCTAAAAGAGATAATCTTCCTTGTGTATCTTTTTTGAGTACAAACCACCTATTTATATACATATATCTTTTTGTTACAACCGAATGATCTCAAATCTTAAAATCAAATCTTTACATTTTCCCTCGAACTCAAGATGAGTTTGTCAAAACCCAAGAACAAATTCAAATGAACAAATGGCAAAAAATATATCTAGCGTTCGATACAAAGGAAATCAACGACAACCCACAGAGTAGAAACATATACATGTCATAACCCACGACATACAAGTAGATGATCGACTTGTGAGCATATTTGGAGTGCACATGCACGTGGCCAGAGCAATCGCAAATGATCACATATCGAACAAATCAGTAGATAGTCTCGAGATGACCACAAAAGCAGATGCCACACAAGGCGCATGGGCAGATGATGGACGCGGATACGAGTTAGAGAACTCTCTCCACATAGAGAGAGTGGGTAGAGAAGACATGGACATGCAGCATGGACTGACTCACTAATGATGGAGTTGTGGCTCGCACAAACACGGAGGCCGACGAATAACACCACGACGAATTGCACGAACATGGAAGGCAGACGAATTATACCACTACAAATCACACGGTTGCTTGGGCAGACACGCGATCTGGATACAAAAGCAGTATAAATCAAGACAGACACGTTCAAGTTCACAGATTGCATAAGCACTAATGATTTACTCCAAAGCAAGACGTTTTGCTTCTTTCTTAAAAGGAAAAAAATCTTAATCCAACGAATAGGAAGTTATTTAACAATACAACTCCTTTCTTCTCTTTCAACAAAAAAGGAACTGTGAACTCGACAAAAATTGAACGCATGGTACCAGATTGGACTAGTGTTGAGCAAACGGGCTCTATGCGAATCTGGACAGCTGATCAATTATGGGCGACGCAGTCTTGGGTAGACGAGCAAGAATGCACAAACTGGTATGCATAGACATGAAAAGGATGCACACACAACGCCCAAGCAACTAACGGAACAACAAAACGGCTACTCGGCAACCAAACATATCAGACGACACAAGGTAAGCAAGAGATCAAGAAGAACGAGCATCAAAGAAGCGAGAACGAGAATACGCATGCGAGCACGCTAATGCGAGCACCACTAAGCAGTCATCGATTTGAAAGTCGATTGACATAGAATTAGAGCTCTAGCTTTGATACCATGATAATTTCTAAAAGAGATAATTCATATTATGTATCTTTCTTGAGTACAAATTACCTATTTATATACATAACAGTTACAACCATAACATCTTTTGGTTACAACCAAATACTCTTAAATCTTAACATCAAATCTTAGCAAAAGTAAAATTGTAATATAGCAAATGGATTTAACATTGAAAAGAATAAAAGGTTTTAATATAAAGGATAAATGGAAGGCTTGTGAAAGTAATATTCAGACTTCATCAAATGGAGACAGATTGAAATATAAAATCATTAAACAATTTATATATAAGTTATAAATAACATTCAAGGCAACTAATAAGAAGAAAGGACTTCATTCAACCACATGATATCCAAAGACTATACAACAACAACAACAACAACAACAACATAAACTCAGTCCCAAATTAACTGGGGTCGGCTACATGGATCAAACTTTTCCATTGTGCTCGATTAAGTGCTATTGATGGTGAGCTTTTCAAACCATTCAAATCCATCATAATTAATGCATCCATGTTAACTTTGGTCTGCCCCTACCTAGTCGAATTTCTACAGTTTCTATTTAGTCAAGTTTTCTAGTTTGGGCATTTGTAGGCCGTCTTTGCAGGTGACCAAACCACCGCAACCGCCCTTCCCTAATCTATGTATCAATTAGTGCTACTCCTACTTGTCTTTGAATTTCTATATTTCTTATTCTATCTTTACGAGTTTTACCACACATCCATCTAATCATCCTCATTTCTGCTACGTTCATTTTATGTAATTGTTGTTGCTTTACCGCCCAACATTCACTTTCATAGAGCATAGCAGACCTAATTGTGGTCCTATAAAATTTTCCTTTTAACTTAATAGGAATATTTCGAACACAAATCACCCATGTTGCACTCCGCCATTTCTTCCATCCAGCTTGAATTCTATGTGTAACATCATTCTCAATGTTACCATCATTTTGTATGATTGATCATAGGTATCTAAAGTGGTTTACCTTAGGAACTTCTACTTCCCCTAATTTTACCACTCCGTCATCTCGATGTCTAGTGTTTCTAAACTCACAGTGCATGTATTCGATTTTCGTCCTACTCAACTTAAAGCCTTTAGATTCTAATGTATTCCTCCAGAGTTCTAATTTCCTATTCGCTCCATCTTTAGTTTCATCCACTAAGACAATATCATCTGCAATTAGCATGCACCATGGTATATCCTCTCAAATATGTCTAGTTAGTTCATCCATAACTAAAGTAAATAGATATGAGCTTAAAGCCGATCCTTGATGTAGTCCTATCGTAATTGAAAATTCTTTTGTAGCTCTTCCAAATGTCTTTATACTCGTTACTACTCCATCATACATATCCTTAATAGTGTCTATGTATCTAGCATGCACTATTTTTCTTTCTAGAACCCACCAAAGAACATCTCTGGGGACCCTATCATATGCTTTTTCTAAATCTACGAATACCATATGAAAATCTTTTTTCTTTTCTCTATATTTTTCTAACAATCGTCTTACAAGGAAAATCGCCTCCATAAATGATATCCAAAGACTATACAACTTAAAATCCCATGGATGCTAATTATTCGAGATAACAACATGCTACAGAAAATAGCTAAAGGTACAGAACATTGAGACCGGAACACAAAAGCAAATCAAAAGATTTTTATAGAACAAAATGCAAAGTATCAGCACATTTTTCCCAATTCTTTAAAACAAAACAATGGTCTTTACATTGGAATTGAAATGCAATCACTCACCAAATCTTCTTTCCATTCACAAAAATGCAAATAAAGAGCTATTAGCCATAAAATGGAACGACAACTCCTCATACAAAAGGCTTACAAAGCCACAGCAAAGAATCCAGCATGAAACAATGTCAATATAACAGCTATAACCAAGTGCACTTAAAGACGCGATTGTTCGTTCAATTCACAATCACACACTCCGCTTTCAAATCTGCTACTACCAAAACCTAACTACAGTACAAAACAGACGTTAATGAAATCCATACCATGTTCTGGTCGACAACATCGACGATCACGACGAGACTCCCGTAGTCCTTCCCATAGTTCACGAGAGCGACTCTCCCGATCTCCACATATCTCTTGAAAGGCTACGAGTTTTGGACAAAGAAAGGACAAGTGATCATTCATGGAGGCGGAGAAATGAAAAAACAACGGAAAATCGAAGCACGAAACGCCATTTGAGCAGCAGAAACTCACCATTTTCAGTCCGCCGCAGATAAAGAACAGCCGCGAAAGACTCTTCTAGGGTTTTAGTAGTTACACCAAGAGGTGCGTTTTATAGGGAAATGGGTCTACCTTTTTTTTTTTTTTGGAAAAAAGTTTTATAACACTTCAAAAAATACTACTTTTGACACTGCTGAAGTGGCGTGCTGAGGTGGCGGTTGCCCCACTTCAGCAGCGTCAAAAGCAACGTCATTGTAAGGGCATCTTCAATGGTAAAATGTAGATTGTGGGCGTGGATTCGTGCCACGTTGTCAACGTAGAGAGGATGTTAATCTTATGTGGCTTAAATAGACATTGACTTTAAAATCAATCTTCAATGATAGATGTGGATTGCACCCCCAATAAATAAGTTAAGTTTTTTTTAGTAAACTAGATAGTGGCTGATGTGGCTGTCAATTGCACCCTCCACAAATCTACATCCAAAGTAGACAGTGTGTATTTATTGTCCGTCACGTCACCTCCACATCCAGAATGAACATTTACATTGGAGAAAGTTTTTTCTTTCGATGTCTATTCTGTCCTACATGTCACACATTCTCCTCCAATCCACATCCTCAATGGAGATGCTCTAAGGGGCACCCAAAATGACGATTGTATGTTGTTACATCTCTAAAAAGGTAGAAAATATCCAATGTGCTTGTCGGACCTTATCAGAAGACAACACTCTCATTTAAAAACAAAAAATAAAAATCTCTCGCTCTATCTCTCTTTTCCCACCAATTTAACCCACCTCCACTGTAAGAGAGCACGGGAGCTTGCTCAAAGATTGAGTCTAGATTCATCCACAAAGGATATCGATAGATTTTCTCTTCAATCATGGCTGTTAATAACATGGAAGGGGAGAAGGAGAACAACGCATCACATTACGAGGTAAGAAACCCATTTAAACCACTTTGTGGCACTGAAAAATTTGCATTCATTATTCATCCAATTAAAAAAATTTGATTCATCTTATATTCTAAGTAGAGTATTTTATTCGTATTTGTTGGAAAGGCTGAGATTCTTCTTGTATTTTGGGGTAGATTGATGTTGAATGTGTTGAGAATCTTTGGGGTTCTAGTGTTTTGATTGTACTTTAGTTTGAATATAGTGGTCTTGTTAGGTTTTGGGGTTCATACGCACCGAAAAATTCAAAGCAATTTTTGAAAAACCCTAACAGGATTGAAAATAAGTTGCATTAAACTAGATCTACAAAAGTAAATCATACCTTAATCCGTGATTTTCTTTTATGATTGTTCAATTTCCAAGACGTTCAAGTGCTCAATTTCTATCAGAAATCTATACGCGAACGGTGACCATAATTTGGAGTACTAGCCCTAAGAGAGATTGAAAACGTTTTTCTTTTTGTCCCAAAATCCAGAGAACTCGAAAATAGTAAAAATGAAAATCTTATTTCATTTTAGGGTTTCAACCTCTATTTATATGCGTAGATAAATTTACTTAAAACCTATTCGTAATACAACTATTACATTTAGGCAATTCAAACAAATTATAAATACGACCCTATTAATAAGTTATCATATAACAAATTGTAAGTGCTTTTATGTCATAAATTTTATCATATAAAACTCATTACTCTTTAGCGCAAAATCATTCTTTGTGTGCGAACAAATAGGTTTATGTAACGTTGACAGCGAACCAAAATTATTTTGGTACACAACTCATAATGACTACCCACGTAGCATGAATATCAAAATCGATATAACCTAATGAATAACATGTTGGGGCATGTGCCCTAAGTCAATCTACAAACATTGTTTATCTTAAAATTTTAGTTAATAAAATTAAGGTTTTCATTTGGTGTTTTATTATAAGTGATTACATGTTTACCTTATAGTAAGATCCATGAATATTTGTTGAGATATCCTAAATGTCCTTAGTCGATCATCATATTGAGAACTATAATGAATTAAGATTAGTGTGAATCTTAATTGATGGTCATGTGATGATCATGCGTATAGGGATACGAATCGAGATCATGAGTACTTGTTAGTGAACAAGGTACTGGACCGACCCTCTATGAGAATGTCACATGGATTAAGTCATAGGTGTTACTCATGATAGGTATATCATTTAGTCATTCGACTTGAGATTACCATAGACTTCAATATTAGGAGCATGATAACTTATCACAATCAAACGTTATCTTTAACCCGACAATTATAAAGATTGTGATTGGTTACCATGTGAATAATATGTGAAGGTGTGTAATTAAAATATGATTTTTCACTCTCGTATATAGAGAGATATCAGTGGATCTCTCGATATGATAGACTGATAATGGCCAAGGTCAAATGAATTGATATGATCAATGTCACTTTGATGTTTTCAGTTTACCTAAATATCGAGACTAGTACGATTGAACATTAAGGGTGACTTTCCATGCCTTATAATTAGTCAAATGATATCGCACGACGAAAGGATATGATATATGTTATTCATTAGGTTGTATTGATTTTGATATTCATGTTATTTGAGTAGTCATAATGTCTTACTAGAGACCGTTTATGACTTATGTACCAAAATAGTTTTGGTTCATTGCCAACGTCGCGTAAACCTATTGGGTTGCACATAAAGAATGGCTTTGCGCAATTTCAATTGATCCAGAGTAATGAATTTTATATAATAAAATTCATGACAAAAAAACCTTTACGATTTGTTATATGATAACTTATTAATAAAGGCGTATATATAATTTGCTTAAACTGCCTAAATACAATAGTTGTATTACGAATAGGATTTTAACTGAGGGCTTATCTACACATATAAATAAAAGGAGAAACCCTAAAATGAAATATAATATTCGTTTTTGCAAACTTTGAGTTCTCTGGATTTTGGGAGAAAAAGAAAAACGTTTTCCATCTCTCTTGGGGCTAACACTCTAAATTGTGGTCACTATTCGTGTGTGGATTTCCGATAGAGGACGCGTGCTTAAACTTCTTGGAGATCGGACAATCATAGAAGAAAATTATGGATTAAAGTATGGTTTACTTTTTAGATCTAGTTTAGTGAAACCTATTTTCGATCATATTAGGGTTTTTCAATAAATTGTTTTGAATTTTCCGCTGCGTATGAACCCCAAAAACCCAGCATAACATATATCATATTCTTTCATCAAGCGTATCTCCTTTGATTAAACATAAGACATAGAAAGTCACCTTTAATGTTCAATCGTACTAGTCTCAATCTTTAGGTAAACTAAAAACATCCAAGTGACATTAATAATTTCAATTCACTTGGACTTGGCCATTTAACAATCTAACTTATCGAGGGATCTACTGATATCAAGGGACAAATTCTATCTTGATTACACACCTTCCCATATTATTTACATGGTAACCAACTACAATCTTTATAATTACCCGGTTAAAGACAATGTTTGATTGTGTTAAATTACTATACTCATAATATTGAAGTCTATGATAATCTCAAGTCGAAGGACTAAATGATATACCTATCATAACTAACACCTATGACTTAATCCATGTGGCGTTCTCATAGTGGGCCGGTCCAGTACATTATTCCCCAACAAATACTCATGATCTCGATTCGTATCCCTATATGCATGATCATCACACCACCATCAATCAAGATTCACACTAGTCTTAATTCATTATAGTTTCCAGTATATTGAACGACTAAGGACATTTAAGATATTTCAACAAATACTCATGGTTCTTATTATAAGGTAAACATACAATTAGTTATAATAAAACAACAAACAAAAACCTCTATTTTATTAACTAAAATTATAAGATAAACAATGTTTGTAGATTGACACAAAAAAGTGTTTGCAAGTGAAAGTCAAGGGACGGTGCCGGGGAGACATAGGGACATCGCCAGGACTACTGAAGGAAGAATTGATGCACAAAGTGCTCAGCGCTGTTGCAGCGCCATGAGATTGTACACATAGTGCCGGGACTTAAGTGATAGCACTGAGAAGAGAAGAAAATAGAAAGTACAGTTCTATTTCTGATGAAGTTGTCAAGTAAGGTTTTTAATTATTTTCAAACGTGATTAAGGAGTATAAATAGATAGGAGAAAATGGTAAACTCACCAATTACCACCCAATAGCAAGCAATTACCATAGATTAGCCACCATTAACATATTTGCCACTATTAATGTAGTTTATTATAGGTTTACTTTATTCTTGAGTATTAATAAGATTAGTGAAGAGAAGACATTTAATACTCACGTGTGGTGATTTGGGTATTGTTTTTATTGATTTAATAGAAAGTTATTTTATTATATCTTTGATTTCAATGAATACCACTATGTACATGTTTTTTTCAATGAAGTGTGAGTAGTCTATTAATCGTAGGGATCAATGGATCCTATGGTATGAATGCAATGCTATAAATATAAATAGAGTAGAGATATAAAAAATGCAATAGTTAGAATTTGTATTGATTTTGAGCGTAATGCTACCAACATCTTGATCACGTGTTTATTGATATTAGGTTTAAGAAGTTATTATGACCATTGAAGCTTTTATGCTGGATATAGACGATATAACTGTAAAACATACAACATCGCTCGCGATAGTCGTTGATTAGGGAGGCACGATAGTAAACTTAATTAGTTATGAATCTACAGATTTGAACCATTAAATCAATGTGGAGCTTACGTATTCGCACCGATAGGTGGAGTTCTAGTTTGCACATTTGAAATTTTTTTTCACAATAGTGGGTTAAAATGGATTTGAAGGAAATCCGTCTATTCTATTTAGGCATTGCACACACATAATAGAGATGATAAAGTGAATTGAAAAGGATAATATTTCATTACCTACGTAAAGTTGTGAACTAAAATAGTCTTAATATAAGAGTTAAAGTAATTTGCATTGGTTTGTTAGTATAAGTTAATTTAGTTTAGTAATAAAACCAACTAAAAAGATTTCCTTAGCAATAGAGTAATTTTAGCTAGGTACGTATTGAGTGCATACACCTTTCCCTGAGAATGATATCTGCAATCAATGTAAGTTGGTTATACTATTACTATAAGTGAGCCGTTATACTTGCGGCCACGCAGACTAAGTTTTTAGCCTCGTTGCCAGGGATATGTAGCCACTTAAACTTACTTTGTTAGTTTGAAAAATTGTTAAGTTTTATTTTATGTACTTTATTTTCAAGTTAATAAAAAATAAAAGGTTTGAGTTTCAAGTTTGACTTTCTGCACTTGATTTTTTTTTTTTTTTTATGGATAACTAGTGCATGTGTAGCAAATAAGAGAAGGACTTAGGATCTTATGACCCTGAGATTGATATAACCAACAAAGGATAAAAAAAAGAATGGAATCAAGATGGCTGAGGATCAAACACGAAACCGACAACAAGGCCGAGGGAACAGGGCCGAGGGAATGACCAACCTGAATGTGATCTGGTATTGCAAGACATAGTGTACGGACAAAGATGTCTTCGTGACTACTTCAATTCAGAAGTTCAAGATACTTACAACAGAGTAATGAGGCTTCCAACCAACACCACCGAGTTTGAACTAATACCATCTCTAATCAACATGGTGCAAAATAGCCTATTCAACGGGCTAGGCAATAAAGATTTAGTTGCCCATATAGAGAATTTTTAGAGAAGTGTGATATCGTACACATTACCGAAGTTACAAAAGAGATGATCAAGATGAGACATTTCCCATTCTCGTTGGGTGGAAAAATCAAATCCTAGTTTTAAGGATTAAACGCAGCGAGTATGACCTCATGGGCGAAAATCAATGAAAGATTTCTAGACAAGTTCTTTCCCCCAGTGAAGGTCAGTGAAAAGAAGTTAAAAATCAATCAATTCAAGCAGGAAGATGCCGAGTCTCTTAGCGAGGCTTAGGAAAGATTCAAAGAGATGCTGAAGAGATGTCCAAGACAGAGATATGTGAAATAGGCACAACTTTATATTTTCTACTATGAGATGAACCACAACACGAGAATACTAGTAGATACCGCAGCAGGTGGTTCTCTACTAACCAAGGATGAGGATGGAGCATTGGATCTCCTAGATCTTATGTCTCAAAATTCTATAGACGATAGTCATTCCACAGTGAGGAAACCAGCAAGCGTATATGAGATTGATTCGCAAGCTGCGATTATGACACAATTATCCAAACTAAGCAATTAAATGGCAAAGTTTCAAATGGGACAACAAGGTCCACAAGTGCAGGAGATACAATAACCCATGTACCACCAAGCCATGATGGTTAATCAAATGGACATACAACAAAGAATGGAATATGAGAAGTAAACTTCACGAACAACCAAGGCTATGATCACAACTTCAGGCTGAGAATAATGGCTCCTCAAAGGTTTTATCAAGGAAACAACAACAACAACCCTACCTTCTCATATGGAAATCTTGATAATGTAGTGAAGTTACCTCTAGGCTTCGATCAACAAATCTAACAAGGGAAGCTAGGGAAGAGTGAAAAGATGACTTCATTAAAGTCAATTGAGAAACTTTTGCACGCCATGGACATGAGCAATAGGGAATGCCATGTGAAGCACAGAAAAGAGATGGAAGGAGTGAAACAAGCCATGAAGAGGATGGATGATGAGAGATCATAATTCATCAAGAATCTAGAGAGACAGATTGGTTAGTTAGCTATTGCCTTGAATTGAAGGAAGGAAATATAGTTTTTGATTGACACGATCACCAACCCCGAGGAGAACGTTAATACTATTTACATGATCAGCACTACGAAAACGAATGAGCCAAGATAAGAGCAAGTTATGCATAAGCCAAAAAAGGTCAATACAATGGCATTCAAGAAGCTAGAGAAATCAAAAAGTGCACATGGTAGAGGTTTAGAGAGATGCGCCATGGTTTGTAGATTATGTTAACTATTTGGCATGCTGAGTTTTTCCTCCAGATTAACAAGTGCATCGAGAAAGAAATTCATGAGTGATGTGAAGTCATACTTTTGGGATGAGCTATATCTATTCAAAAGATGCAATGATGGGTTAATTCAATGATTTGTAGTAGATGAAGAATTTGTAGGCATTCTGGAAGGATGTCATTCATCACAATGGGGGACACTTTAGAGTACATAGGACAACGACATAAGTATTGCAATGTGGATTCTATTGGTCAAACCTATTGAAGGATTCATATATTTTGTGAAAACTTGCCATGAATGCCAAAGAACATGTAATATTTCTAGAAGTTAGGAGTTTCCACAAAACTAGATTTCAAGAACTTAAGCTCTTTGACGTATGGGGAACATATTTCATAAGACCATTCCCTACTTCAAATGGGAAACAATATATACTATTAGTAGTAGATTATGTCTCTAAATGGGTAGAAGCCGTAGCAACCACAACTAATGATGCAAAATTGATCATTGAATTCATGAAGAAGAACATCTTCAATACCTAGAGCATTAGTCAGTGACAAAGGATCATATTTCTGTAATAGAGCCTTCGACACGTTACTAAAAAAATATAGGGCTAGGCATAAGACTTCACTTACCTATCATCCACAAACAAATAGACAAACTGAAGTAAGTAATAGAAAAGTGAACAAATCTTGGAAAAAACTATAAACACTAAGAGAAAAGATTAAGCATTCCATCTTGAAGAAGCATTGTAGGCATATAGGATGACATTCAAAACACCAATTGGCTTGTCTCCATATCGGTTGATCTATGAAAAAAATATGTCATTTACCATTAGAGTTAGAGCATAAAGCATATTGGGCAATCAAAAAACTCAACATGGATCTTCAAGCTGCAAGAAATGCTAGATTACTTTAACTAATGGAACTGGATGAGTTTGAATTGGACGCGTACAAAAATGCCAAGTTATACAAAGAGAAATCAAGGCAATGACATGACAAAAGGATTGAAAATAGATCCTTTGAGCCATGACAATTGGTCTTGTTATTCAATTCAAGATTGAAATTGTTTCTGGGCAAACTAGAATCACAATGGTCAGGACCATTCAAGTTCATTGCTACTTGCCCTTATGGAGTGGTAGAGCTAATAACCAATGGTGGTAAGACGTTTAAAGTAAATGCCCAAAGGGTTAAGTTATTTTACAAAACGGAAGTACGACAAGGTGAACTAGAAGGATTAATGCAACAAAGAATCAATGCCTTGAAGAATAAAAAAAGGTGAAGAAAATGGAAAGCTAAAAAAAAGATGAAGGAACTTTTGAAGAAGTACCGAAAGGAAATAACATCAAGGTAGTTCCAAGGAAGCCAGAACCCAAATTCAAGTTCATAGCAAGACTTTAACCAATCAAAATGAGAGATCTTAGAGAAATATGCATACTAATAAGCATTGATGGGCACCGGTTTAGAAATGTATTATGTGATACGGGAGCCTCAGTCAATGTCATGCCAATAACGGACATGTTACACGCTGATTTGAAGATCAATTGTCCCGATATGACCAATTTACTAGTAGTAGATGGCAAGTAGATACCAACTATAGGGAGAGTTTTGAATGTGCATGCGAAAGTGGGTAGATTCACATTTATCGTGGATTTTGAGGTTATACATCACAATATGGATGATAAAGTGTCTATGATAATTAGGCGACCATTCTTGAACACTGCCAATGTAAATCTATACATAAGGAAGAAAAAGATCACAATGAGTATCGATGAAGACGATGATGCGAAGAAGATAGTCTTTGTTGATATAGAAGAAGTGCATCCAAATGGAGATGATATAATTATCTCTGATCTATAATTGGAGTATCTCAATTTAGATTCAGACTAAATGATCGAAAAGGCGTCAGACTAAACTAAGCGCTATTGGGAGGCAGCCCAATGGTTTTTAAATTTCAAGTTTTTAAATATTTAGTTAATTAGTTAGTTAGTTAGTAAGTTATTTAGTCTAATTAAGTACAATTCACACATAGTAGTTTCTAACTTATGAAAGCTTTTGTTAAATGTGCAGGTAAGGCCATTTGCGGGGTGAAGATTCATTGGAATGGAAATGTCTCGACCAACTCATTAAAGTGCGTAAAAGAGTGAAAGAGTTAAAGCGACAAAGGTGAGGTAGATGGGCAAATCACATGTACATTTTTATGAAATTTTTATATTTACATTGATTCACGTGATCACGACATCTTGTGTTGTAATACATAAAGTCGGGGAAGTGCCAAATAGGAATAAATGAAAAATATATGTGAAAAATGTGGATAGAGAAGTCGACGCTGTGTGTTTTAACACACGACACCATGGGTATTTGATAAGTGATTATTTAGACTTATATATAGGGGTAGTTTAGTATTATATTTAGTATAGATATCCCTAAATGAGCTCTAATTCATGGTGTTATTGCATTTTCAGGTAATTAAGGTGTAAAGGAAGGAAATGAGCAAAAATGAGAAGAAATAGAGCAAAAACCCATAAAAGCATGGTTGGCGGCGTGGGTACACATGTTAACATTGTGGAGCATTAAGTCACAACGTGGGAAGGAAAGGAATGGCGTGGGAGAGCAAAGAAAGTGAAAAAATCAAGTCTAGAGGTCAGTCGCAGTGGCAGCTATGTGGACATACAAGGGACGACGCCGAGACAAGAGGTGACATCGCCGAGGTCACAGGAGCTTGGAAAAATGCATTAAGGAGTTGGCGCAGCGGCGGAGTTGTGCGACATAAGGGACGGTGTCGAGGCATTAGTGGCAGCGTCAAACTCGAGGAAAATAGAAAGTTGGAGTTTTATTTCGACTTAAATTGTAAAGTAAGGTTTCTAATTATTATTATGAAGTATAAATAGGTATTAGGACGTGGTAAAACCACCACATATCAACTATTAGCCACCATTAGAGTAATTTAGCATAAGTTTACTTGGTTTTGAGAATTAAGGAGTTTTGTATGGAGAAAACAATGAACACTTCATGTTTGCAATTCAAGTTTGGTTCCATTGGTTTAATTAAAGGTAATATATTTATATTCATCTATGATTTGCAATGATTTCAATTATGAATTGTAACGTGTATGTTTCAATGAAGGGTGAGTAGTCTATTTATCTTAGGGATCAATGGATCCTATAGTATGAATGTTATGCTTTGAATATGAGTAACAAGTGATTATAAAAAGTGCAATGGTTAGAATTTATATTGATTCTAAGCATAATGCTTTAGACCACTTGATAATGTGTTTAATAATATTAGGTTTTAGGAGTTATCATGGCCATTGAAGCTTTTAATCCAGACATGAATGGTACAAACGTAAAATACACAACAATGAATAATAGTTGTTGATTTGGGAGGCACGGATAATAAACTTAGTTGGTTATGAATCCAAAGACTTGAGACATTAAAGCAATGTGAAGCTTGCATTTTTCACACCAATGGGTGGAATTCTAGTTTGCACATTAGAATCTTTTCCGTCACAACAGTGGGTTAAAGTGGAATTTAAGGAAATTTGTTTATTCTTATTAGACATTGCACACAACATATTGAGATGTAAAAGTGGTTGAAAAACATAGTATTAAATTACCTAGGTGAAGTTGTGAACTAAGATATCCTCAATATAAAAATTAAAGTAAAGTTTGAATTGATTTGTTAGATTAGTTAGTTTCGTATAAAACCAATTAAAAAAGACTTCCTTAGCAATAGTTCAAAGTGAAATAGGTATATAACTACTGCAAAAACTTTTTCCTGAGGACGATATTTGTGATCAATGTAAGTTGATTGCACTATTACTACAAGCGAGGTTATACTTGCGGCACGCACATCAAGTTTTTTGCGCTATTACCGGGGATAGGTAGCCACTTAGACTTAATTAGTATGAAAAACTGCTAAGTTCTTTTTCAAGTAATTTTTTTTAAAATTTGATTGACCCTACTGCACTTGATCTACTTTCTTTTGTCTTTGGTGTTTCAGGGATGTAAAAAATGTATAGTTATCATGTTAAGGAATCAATTAGTGAAATCATTGATCGAATCTCTAGGTTAGTCTATCAATGTGAAGCTGTTTGAGACAATACCACATACAAAGCACAACCAATTATGAGTGGTTTGACACAGATAAGAAATAAACAACCAAATGATAATTCGTATGGACTTACAAGATTTATGAGAACTCAAGAGCATTGCAACTACATGCTAGGGAATGAGGCATAACATAATTATCAAAGCTTCTACAACCCCCACATTCAAAATGTTTATCAACATCAATGGAGTTTTCAAGACAATTGACAATCACGACAAGATCAAGAGATGGATGAATAATCATCTATTACATATTTAGAGCAAATGATAAGAAAAATGATTGAGTAGAGCGAGAATGATCTCAAAAAGTATGAGAAAATATTAGAGATTTATGCACAATCATTTAATATAAAGAAGGAAGAAGATGATTAAGCGTTCTTGAATTTGAAAAAGAATTTAGGGAAAATTGCAATATTCATAAATTAAATACAAGAGGTTGTGATTGAGTCTAAGGAGAACCAAGTGGAGGAGATGTTACTAAGCGAAGAAACATGTCATGAAGCATATGAAGAAGTGGGGAAGCCCAATCAAGAGGAATACGACATTATTGATGCTTCAGGGCGAGATGATTCACTTGACCATGTTAGAGAGGAGATTCATATTGAGGATATTTGTTGGGTTTTGGGGTTCATACGCAGCGGAAATTACAAAACAATTTTGACAAAAACCCCAACAGGATCTGAATCTAATTCCATTAAAAACGTTTAAACCATGAAAACTTAATCTTACCTCGGTCACAATATACCTTTATGAAGGTTGATCGATCTATAAGGCGCTGCCAACGATGAACGCCCTCTACCAGCAGTCCACACACGAACGACGACCGAGATTCGAAGTGCTAGCTTCGAGAGAATACCAAACCTTTTTGTTTCTCTCCAAAATGATCCAGAGCATACCAGAAAACCCTAATTCGTTTCTGAAACGAAAATAGAGTTTCGGCCCTCAATCTTTTATCCATGTGTTCTAACTTAAAGCGTCTATTTATACAACCCTTGTATATAGACGGTTAAGTAAATTACACATATACCCCTACTTAAAGAAGTATAAGTGTAATACACCACAAGGACGTTTCTGTCATGGATTTTATCATATAAAATTCATTTTTTCTGAACCATCTTAAAATCTCGCAAAACCATTCTTAGTGTGCGACCTAATAGGCTCATACAACGTTGGCAGTGTACCAAAACACATTTTGGTATACAAGTCATAAGCGGCCTCTAGCAAGACATTATGACTACCTAAGTTGTACGAATATCAAATCGATACAACCTAATCAATAGTGTATATAACATCCTTTTGTCACACGATATCCTTTTGATCAAACATAAGGCATGAAATTGTCATCCAACATGTTCAATCGTACTAGTCTCGATCTCGAGGTAGACTGAAAACATCCAAGTGACATTGATCAATATCAATTCACTTAGACTAGGCCTTTTAACAGTCTAACACATCGAGGGATCCACTGGATATCTCTCTTTATATAAGAGGGACAAATTCTATCTCAATTACACAACTTCATCACATTGCTCACACAGTAACCAATCACAATCTTTATAATTGTCCGGTTAAAGACAACGTTTGATTGTGTCAAATCACTGTGTTCCCAATGTTGAAGTCTCTGGTAATCTCAAGTCAGAAGACTGAAAAATATACCTATCATGAGAAACAACTATGACTTAATCCATGTGATGTTCTCATAGCAAGTCGGTCCAGTACTTTGTTCCCTAACAAGTACTCGTGATCTTGATTCGTATCCCTATACGTATAATCATCATATGATCATCAATCAAGACTCACACTAGTCTTAATTCATTATAGTTCCCAGTATAATGACCGACTAGGGACATTTAGGATATTTCCGTAAATACCCATGGATCTTATTATAATGTAAACAAGCAAATTAATTATAATAAACAGCAAATGAAATCCTCTATTTTATTAACTAAAAGTATTCATAAAGACAGTTAATGGATTGACCTATGACACATGCCCCAACAATATTATGCAACATGGTAGTGGTGTTGATATAGAGAAGTTTGAAATAATAATGAAAAACAAAAATAGTGAAAACTTAAGATTACACAATACGGACTTTGTGCAAGGGACAATCAATTTTGTTGTATCACCTCATTATTTCAACAAGAATTGCAAGAGTAATGGATTGGTGAGAAAATTGAGGTTTATGCGATAATATTTGAGAAATTACAAAAACAATCACTTTTGTCAAAGAATGGCAAGGCTTGCTAAATTACACAAAGTTTATGAAGGATAAGATAACATGCCAAAAAATGATTAGATGATATGAGAAACTTCACAAGGATACATCATAAAAGTAACCTTGGTACACCATGATGATCATTTGAGAGCCATGGTGCATAAGTCGAGCTAATGACGTTAAACTAAGTGCTACTGGGTGGCAGCCTAACTATTTTTAAAATTTCAAGTTTTTAAATTTCAGTTAGTTAGTCTAATAAGTACAATTAACAATTTTTAGTTTTAACTTTCAAAAATATATGCCGAATGTGCAGGAAAGACTATTTGTCGGGTGATGATTTATCGAAATGGAAATGTATCGCTAACTCATTAGAGAGGGAAAAATAGCTAAGGAGTTCAAAGCGGTTTAAGTAAGGCGCGGGCAATCGAAGGTAAAATTTATTAATTTTTATTTTTCATGGATTTTATCCGGTCATGACACCTTGGGTGAGTGATACAAAAGTCGGAGAAGTGCCACAGAGGAATTAATAAAAAAATACACGCGAGGTATGTTGGCAAATAGCTTGACGCCGTAGGTATTTCCCAAGGCACTGTGGGGATTGGCCACAATGCCATGAAAGCAGGCACAATGAAAGAAAATACCCCACTACATCCTCAAGATAGTGACGGCGCTGTCACGGCGCCGTACCTATAAAGCACGACACCAGGTTCGATATAATGGGTTTAAATCCCTATTTTTATTCATTCTTCACACTTGTACTAAAACCCCACCACAACCACCAAGCATACATCTATCTATAGCCAAAGCCTGATCACGTTTAAGTGAGATTAGAGAGTTCTTAGCAATTTAGGGTGAAAGAGGCAAATGCATTTTTGTTTGCACGAGTTGGAAAGTAAAGGCTTGGGATTTTTAGATTTTGATTTAAAAGAGACCTAGTGTTCTAGTCGGTGAGGAAAGTTAGAGGGCTTGGATTGATAAAGACTTGGAGGAGTGTTCTACATCGGAAATAAATCTGGCCTTAAGGTACATTTATAATTTCATCTAGTTATGCTTTAAATTTTAGAAATTTTGATGAAATTGTATGAATCATGGATTTGAGGTTATAGGATAGGTTTTGCAAGATTACGTGAATGTTTAGCATTAATGTTACCCGTGGAGACTTAGTTGATATATTTGCATGATTTGGCGTGTGCATGATCCGTGTGATATAAATTTTGATTTTTAGGTGATTTGAAGACCTGAGTTGCATTGCATTGTTGTTGTGTCGTTTGAAATTTGAAGAAATGGAAAGAACATGGAAACACGTTATCCAAACTAGAGCAAATGATTTTGAGGCATCTACCTCAAGAAATCCTAATGAAGAGGAGCTTACACCATTTAAATCCAGATTTTTCATTAGTAGAGAGGCCAATGACCGATATGAGAAAATACTACCTAGGGAGTTCATTTGTGAACGAGGATTAATTTTTCTGCCAAGTATGATAATGAGTGAATAACTTCATTACGCGATAAAATTGGGAGCAATTCACTCACTTAAGATTACAGAAAGAATGAGACTAAAGGAGTGCGTGAGATTGTTTTTGATTTTATGCTAATGCAAAGTTCACTGCCAAGGATAAGCCAGTGAAGGTGAAAGGGAGTTTTGTTCCCTTTAATATACGTGAGATAAATACCATATATGGATTGGAGCACTTAAGTTTGTATGGATCTGAACTGAATTTCTAGATAAAGTTATATGAGAGTTCCTATAACCTATACCCTTTTAGAGCCATAGAGAGTGCATTGGTTGTCCCAAGACAATAAGGCTAGGTTGTGGGAGCTGAGAATGTCCCAAAGCACATTAAGAAAGGGAGTGTTAGAAAAGTTTATAGAATGTGGCAACATTTCCTTATTACATCGCTATACCCCATTTCTTTGCAGGGCGAGATCAACAAGCCAAAAACGGCTTGTCTTTATGAGATTACAAAAAATGGGGAGATCAACAACGGCGAGATCATTTACGACAATCTGAGGGAGTCAATTATGTTAGAAAGAAAAAACAAATTGTTGTTTCCTATCTTGATTACTCAGATATGCTTAAAGGCTGAAGTGAAACTGAGAAATGACTAAGAATTTGATATTGAGGCCCAACCAACCATGGATGAAGCTTTCATGCTCACAGTGAAATCACCACCTGGTTATCAAGACTCCGAGGAGAAAGAGAGAGAGCCGATGGAACGAGACTTGAGGCTGAGTTGTTGGCCAAAAAATAAGAGGATCAGGCAGCAGCTGCAGCTGTAGTAGAATTAGCTAAAGAATTAGAAGATGAAGAATATGTGGAAGAGGATGAGCAACAACAACAGGGATTTGTTAAGGGCTACGAGTTTGTAGACCCAAAGATTGGAGAGCGGGACTTGCACAGTCCTGAAGTGTCTCCACCACCTCCTCCATTACAAGCACCAGTACCACCACCAGAGGACTTGACTCCACGATAGCAAAGGCTATGGAAAGCTGATATAAGGAGACAGTACCAAGAGGACGGGGTGCAGTACCAAGCAGCTCTATTGAGATATAAGCAAGATATGAAGAGGAAAGAGCAATACCGACAGAACGACATCGTAATTTCATGTTGTTTATTGATCGTCAGAGGGACATAGCTAGGTATGAGAGGAGCAGACATACGAGACATACTGATAGGTCATTTGGCTTTCCAGTAGCATCGAACTATGTGTTTGATCAGGATAAGGTGCAAAATAGGACGGTGGAGCGTCCATTTACACCATCCTATGCTGAATCTAATGATGCAAATGATGATGATGAGGCGCTGTCTTAATGTTAGTGTGTTAGGAGTCCTTTAGACCTGGGGAGTTGAGAGTGACATTGTTACCAATTATTTTACATTTGGGATATTTTGTTAACTACTTAGTTTATTTTCAATTCTACGTTTAGTGTAGTTTATTATATAACTTGTTTTATTACATATGTTTATGTGTTTTAGTGTTTTCATAATTTAGGCTTACTTTTCAACCTGATGATAAGGTTTTGTTTAAGTTTGGGGGCATTGACACTATACTACACTATGGGAAGTGGTACAATAGGTTGAGAAATAGTGATAAACACTGTAGGTATGATCGTTTAAATTTTATTTTGAAGCAGTTAAAGAGGAAATAATAGTAGCGTATAAATTTTTCATTCTTACATCACTATTTGAATCTTTAAGTAGTATAGATTAGGTTATAATAGTAATATGTAATGAATAAGTAGTTCATTTACATGTTCATGCCTTTAATTGTCGATGAGTAGATAACAAGTATCTTGTTGATATAAAATTCAAGAGTGTGTTTTAAATTTAGAAGAAAAAAAATGTAGTAACAATAGTGTGATTTCATAATTAGAAACCTAAAGTTAGGGAAGACCTTGAACTTGAAACAAAGCAAGAAATTAGAACACTTCTTGTGGAAAAAGTTGGATATCTAAGGTTTTATAATAAATGTGAATCTTACTTGATAATACAAAGTAAATAAAGACTTAATTCAAAGTGGGGAAGAAATATGCATTATAAATGAAAGTCGGAGTTATCTTACTTAATTTAGTGAAAGTGAGAAGTGTTAACAAGAATTTTTGAAATAAAAAAATGATGAGAGAATCCTATAAGTTCTGCAGGAAATGGAGTAGAGAACTTGATGGTTGGGAAAAGTGAGAAAAACATAGTCCATAGGAAAAGGAGCAGCGATTGTAAAGTAGAAATGAAAAGGAGAAGAAAAATGGGAGAAATTAAAAAAAGAAAAGAACACAGAAGTAAAATAAAACTCTTCAAATGAAAGATTTAGCTCGAGCACAAGTAGTTAGTTGAGTTAAGTTTCGTTTCCTACTATGTTAAGTCTTATAAACTCTTGAAGTACTAAAGTCTATCAAAGATGAGTATGATCTATGCTTATTTGTGAATTCTTGAGCTTAATGAGAAATCATGAGATTGCATACTTGCTACTTGAGTGGTGAGATGAAACAAACTTGTGAGTAGTGATGCTTTTTAATTGTGATCTACTTTGGTATTTTGAAAGTAAAGTTATATGTGTTGTTAAAGCTACATGTCTTACAATAACAAGTTTTTGCAAAGAACAACTCTTGAGTGGATTATTAACTTGAAAAATAATGAATTAAAGGATACTCTGTGAATAATGTAAAATGAATGAGGACTAGTTATAAGGAGACTTAGTAAAATACACTTTTGCTCCTGACTCGCAAAATCCTAAGTTTGGGGGTATTTGATAAATGCTTATTTAGACTTATATATAGAGGTAGTTTAATAGTATATTTAGTATAACTATTACTAAATGAGCTCTAATTCATGGTGTTATTGCGTTTTCAGGTAATTAAGGTGTAAAGGAAGGAATTGAGCAAAAATGAGAAGAAACTAAGCAAAAACCCACAAAACGTGATTGGCGTTGTAGATACACATGTTGATGCTGTGGAGTATTAAGCCACAACGTGGGAAGAAAGGCACGACGTGGAAGAGCAAAGGAAGTGAAGAAATCAAGTCTGGAGGTCCAGCGCAGTGGCGACGTTGTGGACATACAAAGGACGATGCCAAGACAAGATGTGACAGCACTGAGGTCATATGAGCTTAGAAAAATGCACTAAGGAGTTGGCACAGTGGCGGCGTTGTGCAACACAGGGGACTGCTCTGGGGCCTTAGTAATAGCGCCGGACTCGAGAAAAATAGAAAGTTGTAGTTTTATTTCAAGTTAAGTCATAAAGTTGGGTTTCTAACTATTATTAGGAAGTATAAATAGGTATTAAGACGTGGTAAAACCACCACTTATCAACTATTAGCCACCATTAGAGTAATTTATCATAGGTTTACTTGGTTTTGAGTATTAAGGAGTTTTGTGTGGAGAAAACATTGAAGACTTCACGTTTGCAATTCAAGTTTGGTGTCATTGGTTTAATTAAAGGTAATATATTTATATTCATATCTGATTTGCAATTATTTCAATTATAAATTCTAATGTGTATGTTTCAATGAAGTGTGAGTAGTCTATTTATCTTAGGGATGATTGGATCCTATGGTATAAATGCTATGCTTTGAATATGAGTAACAAGTGATTATAAAAAATGCAATAGCTAGAATTTGTATTGATTATAAGTGTAATGCTTTAGACATCTTTATCACGTGTTTAATGATATTAGGTTTTAGGAGTTATCATGGTCATTGAAGCTTGTAATCTGAACATGAACGGTACAACCGTAAAATACACAACATCGAGCGTAACCGTTGATTAGGGAGGCACTAGTAGTAAACTTAGTTGGTTATGAATCTAAAAATTTGAGACATTAAATCAATGTGGAGTTTATGTTATTTACACCGATAGGTGGAGTTCTAGTTTGCACAATAGAATCTTTTATGTCATGATAGTGGGTTAAAGTGGATTTGAAGGAAATCTATCTATTCTAAATAGGCAATGCACACAACATATTGAGATGTAAAAATGGTTGAAAAACATAATATTAAATTACCTAAGTAAAGTTGTAAACTAAGAAATCCTCAATATAAGAGTTAAAGTAAAGCTTGAATTGATTTAATAGATTAGTTTAGTTTAGCATAAAACCAATTAAAGGGAATTTCCTTAGCAATAGTTCAAAGTTAAATAGGTACACAACTAGTGAAAAAACGTTTCCTTAAGAACGATATCCATGATCAACCTAAGATGATTGCACTATTACTACAAGTGAGCTGCTATACTTGTGGCATGCATATCAGTATTAAGCACAATGCCAGTAGGGCGCCATGCAGTGCACATAAAAACACCTCACTGTAGTGTTGACGCCATCATGGTGCTGTCACGACACCGTGCCTTGACGTGGAAGGGGATTTAAACCCAATTTTCACCATGTCATTCACATTTGTATCCAAATCCAAACACAACCAACCAAGCATATATCCCTATAGAACCTAAGATTGATCATTTCTACGGGAGGAAAGAGAGTTCCTAGTGATTGAATGTGAAAGGAGAAAGTGCATTATGGATTTGCATAAAGTGGAAAGCTAGTCCTTTTGATTTAGGAACTTGATCAAAAGAAAGCACTGGGGTTTAAGTTTGTGAGCAAAGTGAGAGGGCTTGGATTAATTGACGCTTAGAGGAGTATTCTAGACCGAAAAGTAGTCTGACATTGAGGTAAATTCATAATTTCATTAGTTATATGTTGAAATTTTGAGAAATCTTGATGAAATTGTATGAATTGTGGATATGAGGTTGTTAGATAGGATTTTAAAGTTGTGTGAAAATTGAGCATCAATAAGACTCATTGAGACCGAGTTTATGTTTTTTTTTTGCATTATTTGGCATGTAAATAATCTTTGTGATATAAATTTTGATTTTTAGGTGATTTCAAGACCCGTATTTCTAGTTGCATTGTTGTTGAGTTGTGTGATTTTGAGACAAAAATGCCAAGAACTAGGAAACAAACAAGTCAAGTTAGTCAAGTAAGAGCAAATGATTTTAAGGCACCAACCTCAAGACATCCCAATGAAGAGGAATCTAGGTCATTTAAGTTGAAATACTTCATTAGTAGAGAGACCAATGATATACATGAGGATATTGAAAATAGGGAGTTCATTTGCGAGAGAGGTATAAACTTGCCGGCTAAGTATGATAAACAAGTGAACAACTTCATTAGGCAACTAAATTGGAAGCAACTCACTCAAAACTATAGTGAGAACAAGGTTAAAGGAGTTAGTGAAATTGTGTATGAATTTTATGCCAATGCTAAGTTTACTAGGAAATGTGACCCAGTGAAGGTGAGAGGGGTGTTTGTGCCCTTTAATGTGCATGAAATTAAAAACATCTATGGGTTGGAGCATTTGAGTATGGTTGGAGCCGACCCAAGTTTCCCGGATAATTTATATAAGAAACTCTATAACCTATACCCTTTTAGAGCTATAAAACAAGTATTGGTTATCCAAGGACAACAAGGCTGGGTAATGGAAGTTGAGAATGTGCCGAAACACATTAAGAAGGGGAATGTTAGGAAAGTCTATTGAATGTGGCAACATTTCCATATTGCTTCTCTATACCCCACCACTCAACAAGGTGAGATCAAGAAGCCATAGGCAGCTTATTTATATGAGATTACAAAGAATGGAGAGATCGATGTCGGTAAGATCATCTACAACAATATGAGGGAGTCCATTATGTCAGAGTGAGACAACAAATTGTTGTTTCCAATTTGGATCACTCAGATGTACTTGAAGGCCGGAGTGAGACTGCTTAGAGATAAATAATTTGATATTAAGGCTCAAGCAACCATGGATGAGGCATTTATGCTCATATTGAAACCACCACCTGGTTATCGAGACTCCGAGGATGAGAGGGAAAGAGCCGAGGGCAACAGACTTGAGGTTGAATTATTGGCCAAGCAGTAAGAAGACCACGCTGCAACAAAGTAGCAGCGGAGTTAGCCTAGAAGTTGCGAGATGAAGGATATGGACAAGAGGAGGAGCAAAAATATGGATTCACTGAGGGCTATGAGTTTGTAGACCTACTTATTGGAGAGTGGGACTTGGATGGTCTTGAGGTTTTTCCACCACCTCCTCCACCACAACCATTAGTGCCACCACCAGAGAACTTAACTCCATGGTAGTAGAGGCTATGGATTTCTGAGATGTGGAGACAATACCAAGAGGACTTCATGAATCCTTATTAAGATATGAGCATAATAAGTAGAGGAGAATGCAAGACCGACTGAACGGGGGAGAGGAATCATCAAAGGGACGTAGTTAGATATGATAGGGGCGAACGTATGAGACATACTGATAGGTCTTTTGGCTCTCTAGAAGTACCAGACTACGTATTTGATCCTAATATGGTGTAGAGTAGGAGGGTGGAGCGTCCATTAACACCATGTTATGCTAAAGTTGATGATACGGATGATGATGATGCGCAGTCCTGATGTCAGAGTATTAGATTTCCAAAACTATGTGGTTTGTGAAATTTCAATAAGAATCGAAAGAGATATGGAAGTTTTACCACAATGAATCAAAATAGTTTATAGGCTATTTAGTCCTATGAATCGTTTTCCCCGAGCTTACCTCATGTCAGTTCAATCTTATCATGAACCTGAATCATTTGCTGAAGCCTCCAATCATTCTTGCTGGAGAGATGCTATGCAGGAAGAAATAAATGCCCAGGAAAAAAAGAATAATTATATTATCTCATTATATGATTGTGGTTAAAATAGAACATGTGTTTAGGTTTCATGGTTTGATTTTGGGTGTAGGTGATACATGGGGTATGGGAACCGGGGATGTCAGTAGTTTGACTAGTATGTGACATGAACCTATTATATATGGTTGATGAAATGATTAAGCGACAACCAATTAGGGTAATACCAAAATGCTATATGTGTTGACCTATAACATGAGGTTGGTATGTCGTGTTTCACAACCAATAAAGATAGTACCTATGTGCACTTCTAAATAAGTTATCACCTTAGGTCTATGTGACCAAAAGGGTAATATTTAAGCTAATGTGTTAGATGTACGATTGACTAGAATATGTTCATTTTTAATACTCGTGTCAGTCTCATTTTGTTTAGCTGTGATGTTGTGTACCATGCCATGTTTTCTATATTGTTGTGTGGTGTACATATGCCTTTCCATGTATTTTTGTTATGTTTGGAATTGTAAGTAAATGTTTCTCAGTGTTACTTTCAACATTAAAGTAGTCACCATAATTGTTTTGACGGTGGGTGCAGATCCATTGAGTAGCAGGCCGGGCAAAGAGAAGATCGGCGACTACCTCTAAGCCCTTGTTAACAGTAGGTGATCATTTTGTGTATTTATTATTTACGTCTCTTTGAATAATTCTGGATTGCATAATGTGTTGAGAGATTAGATTTTTGACTGATGCATGAATTTCTTTGTTGGAGTTCATGTGATCGTTTATTTACCTAGATTTTCATTGTAGGTGTTTTTATTATGATTCTGCAAATTTTATTAAGTCTTCCATTGATAACATTAAAATGATAAAATGTTTGAATTAACATTGAAATAATAATAATAATAATAATGTGAATTGGGTAATGCTTCTTCTGAACATGAATAACGGGGAGAATAGGACAAAAGGCTGACTAATACATTGTTAAGTCCTACGTAGCTGAGTTCAAGATGAAATGACAGAATTAGGCTGGGCGGTGCCTTAGAAAAAGGAAGGGGATGTCACTCTAGATATCAGAGCATAGGTTTGTAAAGCACAAACCTAGGCAATGGAGTATTAGTTGATTCTATAATGTGATGCTAATATCATAGTTTGATATTAGAGCTAATGTTCACGATAAGTATGAAACAAAACTTGAATAAAACACGAATCTTTTATGTGGAATCCAGATGATCTTCGCTTAGAAACTTTTAGTTGGAAAGTAAGCGATGGTGAGTTGGAGATTGTATATGTACATTTTATGTTTTATATTTATATATACGATATACGCGTAAAAGCCGATTCTCAATAGCGATCGACTTGTCGAGTACGATGAGAGATCAGTCAGGGGGCGGTGTTGGTTGCACCAGCAAAGGTAAACATTTCAAATAATATATGGTGTTGGAATGACATAATCACCACTCAATGATAAAATTGGTCAAGCTTCTCACTATGATGCAAACGCACTTGGCTACACTAGCCCCAAAATAAAATGATAGAATATAAAATAAGTTATAAACCTGCGACGAGCTGAGAGAGAGATGACTATGAGTTACCGAGACTGCTATGGATACTTACGATAGTTTGCAGAAGATATTATCAAGGTTGACCTGACTTAGTTCGTGTTACATGAATTTAGATTGTTGATTTGTGGGAGAGTTGATGCTTGGATGGTCAAGGGTGATCCAACTTAATTCGTAATTTATATGTCAAGATTAGAAAGTTACGTTTAGCAAGATTTGCTTTTGTTTACTATGATAAAAGTGTCCTATATAGTGATGATATGAAGGAGTTTGCTATGTTTGGACTTGCCTACTGTGAGAACCCAAGTTGAAGTGGTTAGTGGATCCACATGTGGTGGTAATTAGGAAAGGCGGGCTTTGGGGCTAGTATCATTTGGGATTTTAGCTAAGGTAATTACAATAAGAATGAAAAGATAATTAAAGAATAAGAATTGGGATAAAGTGAATTTTGAGGTCAAAACTGCTATTAGTCGAGCAGCAAAAATATGTGGTTTGTGCAATTTTGATAAGAATTGAACGAGATATGGAAGTTTTACCCCAATGACTCAAAATAGTTATAGATTTCGACCAACGACTTTGTAAAATTCATTTCTCCTAAGCCATAGCTTCTAAACTCATGATTTTTTTTTACTAAAGACTAAAAACATATCCTAGAAGATAATGCTAAAAAATTAGCTCAATCCAATTAGAAGAGGGAGTTATGCTCAAAACAACATGATATTAGCAAAACTATGAACCCAGAAATTCCAGATTCATCATCAAAGTTGGAAAGGATATTTAAACATGAAAACATTCAAATTTCAAAATATTTCAAAGGCAAAAGTTGTTCCCCTTTGAGTTAGATTTCAAATGCCACCAAAATGTGTCCATTTCAATTTAAAATAAATAAGTTATGACTAAATTGCAGATGCAAGTTCATAACAACAACATGTAAAATCTCCAATTTTTGTCTTATAACTTCATGAATTTCGAAAATTCATAACTTAATGAAAAAAAATCCAAATCCAAAACTTCTTTATAACAGAATTAGTGGAATCTCACAAGGAATCCAAAAATGGAATTAGATTTTAAAAACAAGGTCATTTGCATACTTAAATTGCTAAAAAATAAGAACTGAACCAAAACTTACAATTCTTTGTTAAATTTAACATAGTGGGATATATATTGGCTTACCTAGTTGTAGAACTCCTCTAACTTGATCAACACCTCCTAATTCACTAATTTTCTTCAACAAGTTGTTGATTTCCTCTCCAGATCTGCTTTCCCTCTCTTTGCAATGAAATGAAGTGATTTGAATGTAAATTCCTCTAATTTATGTATATATAGTGGGAAACCAATTCATGGACCTCGATCTAGTGTACACACTCATCTCTAGGACAATCTTATGCCTCATATCTCGTCCTAAAATACACTAACTCATACTTGCTAACACACACTTTAACTTAATTTAGGTTGTGATGGTGATAACTCGCATCTTGAGGCGCATCAATGCCATGGTTTTATTTTCTTAACTTAGACTACATTTATGTAAATTCAACTATAGCCATATTAAACTGATTATTCTAATCATACTTAACTAATTTAGGACTTACTACAAACTCTTTACCTCGGTTGCATGCCGATACGCATCTTGAGGCTCATTCCCGCTCGCGTCTCCACGTCTATATACTGGTGGAAGTGACTTAATACATCTACACATATAGCATGCACTAAGCATCCATCATACCGAAAATAATATATTATTCGGTCTTCGTGCCGAGTGTTGGGATCGTGTAACCGCTTTCAGGCTACGTCATGGGTAGGTGACCCTTAATTACGTACTAATCCACTATTAGAAGTTCGGGCCGTTACAACACCTGAGAACACTCGTAAGCATATCTGATGAATTTATTGGTGAAAAAATATATGAGATATACATATTTATATAGAATTGATATATAAATATATATAATTAAAACTATAGGTTTGATTTGAATAATATAGATCGTTGGATCATCTCGAGATGAGCGCAAGTAAAGATTGTGTTAAGTTGTGTGTCACGATAAGATGTGTCACTTTAGCACAATGCTCACTTGATTAGCCTCAAGATAGCGCGATGTGTATCTTGAGGAAAATTCATACATATAAATCTAAATGTTCAAACTTATCATTACTGTTCGATTCGAGTGAGAGAGAGATCAAGCAACTAAAGGTTTTAGCTGTAAAGGATTGATCAGAAGAGATTGTTCACGATGATTTGAGAAGATCAAACCACTGTAAATTCAAGATTCATCATTGTCGGTAAGTCGGGTTTTAATTTTTGAGTTGAATTCAACGATAGATGATGAATTCTATGTTTATTGTTGTTATTGATCATTGGAAATGAATTAAAACCTTATTAGAGGTTCTCCCTGATGTTGTAGGGGAGTGTTGTGATGTTGTTGTTATGTTTGGTGATTGAACAAGTGATGCTGCCCAGTTCACTATCAAGACAATGAAAGGTGGAGTGCGCTCCTTGTAGCAGGGAAGCACACTCCTTTCATAAAGTGTCAGGAGCCCAGTTGGCGGAGCGCGCCCCATCAACTCAAAAAACAACAACCATGCTTAGTTTTGAATGAAATTTCCTGAGGTCTTAGGGACTGACTTAAGGGTTCTTAATATAAGGTATTAGACCTATATTAACCTCAAATGGTTTGTGATAGGTTTTGAAACACCGAGAAAGGTCAAGTGACTTGAAAAGTTAGGAAATTGTGACAAAACCTAATCGAGGTAAGTGGGACTCGTATACTTATTAATTATGCTTCACAAATTAGTATATTTATTTCATGTAGTATTATTGATTGGGATTAGGGAAACGTACTATGATTTGACCGTTTTATATATGGTGAATCCCGAAAATGGTCGATAGGACTGAGGATTGAAAAGATATGCCAGGAAATGGATTCCACCTTTTGTCCTAATGAATGGAAATGATTTCCTATAAATAGATTCCTCCATTTTATCCTCAGTAAGCCGAGGTTTTACCTTAGTCGACTTTTTTCAGTTGGAGTTGGTAGCTCAATCAAGCTGGAATAAACCAGTAGTATCCCTTGTTGGCTAACATGTGAATTATATGGTTGTATTCTTGATTGACTGTAGAGTACGACTCCGTAATCACGAATCACGAGTACGGTTGCATGTTACCTAATGGAATTACATTTAGTTATTTATTGTATATATCAAGTCCATTGCCTAAATAGATATGTTTTGGATTCTATTGCTATTCATTAAATTGTTGATATTAGATTATAATTGATATGTGTACGAACATCACTTACTGAGCAAGTTGGAGCGCTTCCTCCCCTTAACATTTCAGGTTCACATGCAAGCATTTCTGTTAAGGGCAAGGAGAAGATTTAAGAGTTTTACTATCTACTCTATGATGTAATGAGCCTTCCTATATATATGAATATAGTTTGAATTATATTGTCATAGGGTTGGGAGGTTTTGTAAATGAGTTTTGGATTATGATTAACTCCAGATTTAGGTATATCATCATTATTATCGAAAAAGTTTTAATTTTTTGTTGCGTATTTCCTTGCTTTATATTTCGATATTGATATACATGTTGTGTTTATCAGGTATAAAGGTGATAAGTGATTATGTATACGTATATATAGGGTTAGTTTAGTCATATATTTATTAAAATATCCTTAAATGAGCTCTAAATCATGGTATTATTGTATTTTTGGGGAATTAAGGTGTAAAGGAAGGAATTAAGGAAAAACAGAAACAAACAGAGTAAACACGCACAAAAACACACTTGGCGCCGTGGTTACAGGTGTTGACACTGTGGGCATACAAGGCACAGTGTGGGAAGGAAAGGCACGACGTGGGAGAGAAGTAAAAGTGAAGAAAATCAACTCTGGAGATTCGGCGAGACGACACCGGGTAAGCAGGTGACGGCTTTGAGACACCAAGGAGTGAAAAAAACATGTATTCAGTGTTGGCGTAGTAGCAGCGTAGCGAGCTAAAGGGCACGTCGCCTGGGAAATAAGTGATAGCGCTAGACACGTAGAAAATAGAAAGTAGAGTTTTAATTCGAGTAAAATTGTAAAGTAGGGTTTCTAATTGTTATTAGGGAGTATAATATGTAATAGGACGTGGTAAACGAAGAGGATACCAATTATTAGCCACCATTAGAGTAACTTAGCATAGGTTTTACATTGAGTTTGAGTATTAAGGAGTTTATGCGAAGTAAACAATGAAGACTTCACGTTTGCAATTCAAGTTTGGTTTCTTTGATTAATTCAAGGTAATATTTATATTCATCTCTAATTTGCAATGATTTCCGATATGAATTGTGATATGTGTGTTTCAATGAAGTGTGAGTAGTCTATTTATCTTAGGGATCAATGGATCATATGGCATGAATGCTATACTTTGAATATGAACGAAAAGTGATAATAAAAAGTGCAATGGTTAGAATTTGTATTGATTCTGAGTGTATTTATTTAGACATCTTGATCATGGGTTTAATGAACCTATGCTTTAAAAGTTACCATAGCCATTGAAACTTTTAATCCAAACATGAACGGTACATCCGTAAAATACACAACATTAATAGATAGTTGTTGATTAAGGAGGTGCGAATAGTAAACTTAGTTGGCTATGAATCCTATGATTTGGGACCTAAAGCAATAGGGAGCTTACATTATTCACACCGATAGGTGGAGTTCTAGTTTGCACATTATAATCTTCTCTGTCATGATAGTGGGTTGAAGTGAATTTGAAGAAAATCTGTCTATTCTAATTAGACCTTGCTCACAACATATTGAAATGTAAACATGAATACAAAGCATAGTATTAAATTACCTAGGTGAAGTTGTGAACTAAAATATCCTTAATATAAGAGGTCAAGTAAAGTTTAATTTGATTTGTTAGATAGTTTAGTTTATACGAAAAACCAATTAAAAGTGAATCCTTTAGCAATAGCTCAAGTTAAATAGGTAATTAACAACTAGTGAAAAAACCTTTCCCTGAGGACGATATCTGTAGTCAACGGAAGTTGGTTACACTATTACTACAAGCGAGCTATTATACTTGCGGCACACATATCAAGTTTATGGCTCCGTCGTTGAAGATAGGTAGTTGTTAGTATTACTTAGTTAGTTTATAAAAAAATAGGCTTAATTTTCAATTTGACTTTTTACACTTGCTAAATTTTATTTTCAGTACTTTAATTTTTAGTTTATAAAAAAAAATAGGCTTAATTTTCAATTTGACTTTCTACACTTGATATTTTTGTGTTTTATTTTCAAGGAAATTTAGCGAATGTGTAGCAAGGGAGAGAATGGCTTAGTGCCTTACGACCCAGAGATTAAAAGAACCAACAAATGAAAGAAAAAGAAAGGAATCAAGATAGCTAAGGAGCAAGCTAGAAACCAACAGGGCCGCGCGAATAACTAACCCGCAAGTAATCTAGTAGTGCAAGACGGAGTGCGAGGATAGAGATGCCTTCGTGACTATTTCAAGCTAGAAGTTCAGGAGATATAAAATGGAGTGATGGGGCTTCTAGCCAACACCACTGAGTTTGAACTAATACCGTCTTTGATAAACATGATGCAAAATAGTCTATTCAACGGGTTATCCAATGAAAATCCAGTTGCACATATTGATAACTTCTTGGAGAAATGTGACATCATGCACATCACCGAAGTTATGAAAGAGGTAATCAGGATGCAACTTTTCCCATTCTTATTGGGAGGAAAAGCCAAATCCTGGTTTTAAGGGCTGAATGTAGGGAACATGACCTCATAGGTGGAAATCAATGAAAGATTTCTAAACAAGTTCTTTCCCCCAGTGAAGGTCAGCGAAAGGAAACTTGAGATTATCAGTTCAAGCAAGAAGACATTGAGTCTCATGGCGAGGCTTGGGGAATATTCAAAAAAATGCGGTGAAGATGTCCGAGACACGGATATGTGAAATGGGCACAACTCTAGATTTTTTACAATGGGATGAACCACAACACGAGAATGATAGTAGATGCTGCATCAGGTGGCTTTCTACTTACCCAGGATGAGGATGGAACATTGGATCTCCTTAATCTTATATCAAAAAATTCTACTGGCGGTACTCGTTCCATAGTAAGGAAAACAACATGCATATACGAGATTGACTCGCAAGCTGCAATTATGGCACAACTATCAAATTCGAGCAGTCAGATGGCAAAGACACCAAGGTCCACAAGTAGCATAGCAACCCATGAATCACCAAGGCATGGTGGTTAGCCAAATTGACATACAACAGGGAATAGAGCATGAAGACATCACCTTCATGAACAACTAAAGCTTCGTGAACAACTTCAGGCCAAGAGGAGTTGTTCCTCAATGGTTTTATCAAGGATACAACAACAACAAACTGAACTTTTCTTATGGAAATCTTAATAATGCACTAAAGTTACCTCAAGGCTTCGAACAACAAGTCCAATAGGGGAAGTTAGGGCAGAGGGAAGAGATGAATTCACAGAGTCAATAGAGAAATGTTTGCAAGCCATGGAAGTGAGAGATAGTTAGCGTCATGAGAAGCACAAGAAAGAGTTGGAAGAAATAAACCAAGCAATGAAAAGTGTAGATTATGAGCAATAACAATCCATCAAGAACCCATAGAGAAGAATTGGTCAACTTATAATATCCTTGAACTCGAGGAAAGAATGATAATTTCCTAACAACATCGTCACCAATCCCAAGGAGAAAGCGAGTGCCATTCGCATGATGAGCACTATAAAAATAAAGGTGCCAAGACAAGACAAAGTGATATTTAAGCATGAAGAGATGCACAACCACAAAACAGAAGTGAAACAAGATGAGCATGATAGTTTCAAGAAATAAATAATCAATGCCTTAAAGAAAAAGAAGGGGAAACAACAATGTAAGGGCAAGAAAAAAAATGAATTAAGGACCTTTCTAAGAAGACCCACAACGCAATGACATCAAGGTGGTTCCAAAAAAATTGGAACCAAAACTCAAGTTTGTCTCGCGACTTCAACCGATCAAAAAAGAGACTCTGGAGAGATAAGCATACCGATAAATATCGATGGGCACCATTTTAGAAACGTTTTATGTGATACAGGAGCCTCGGTCAATGTCATGCCACTGATGGACATGATACATGTTGACTTGAAGATCAATAATCCAGATACGATGAATTTTCAAGTAGCAGATGGTAATTTGATACCTACTATCGGAAGAGTTTTGAATGTTCATGTAAAAGAGGGTAGATTCACATTCATTGAGAATTCTGAGGCCATTAACCATAATATCAATGATGATGTGTGTATCATACTTGGGCGGCCATTCTTGATGAAAATTGATCTTCATCAAGGAGATCAACATCGGGGAGATTATACACAACAATCAGAGGGAGTCAATCATGTCATAGAGGGACAACAAGCTGTTGTTTCCTATATTGATTACTCAGACGTGCTTAAAGGCCTAAGTGAGACTGAGAGAAGATGAAGAACTTGATATAAAGGCGCAACTAATCATAGATGAAGCTTTCATGCTTACCTTGAAATCACCACCTAGTTATCAAGACTTTAGGAGGAGAGAGAGGGCTGAGGGAGCTAGACTTGATGTCGAAGTTCTAGCCAAGAGGCAAGAGGATCGAGCAGCATCATGAGCAGTAACAACAGAATTAGCCCAAGAGCTAGAAGATGAGGAAAATAAAGAAGAAGAAGAGCAACATCAGCAAGGATTTGCTGAGGGCTACGAGTTTGTAGACCTAGAATTCGGAGAGTAGGACTTGGACGGTCCTGAAGTCTTTCTACTACCTCCTCCATCACAGACACCAGTACAACCACCAAAAGATTTAACTCCACCACAGCAGAGGCTGTGGATTGCAGAGATACAGAGACAATACCAAGAGGATATAGCGCAATACCAGGCAACCATCTTGAGATATGATAAGGATATAGAGAGCAAATAGCAACATCGACGGGATGGGGAGTGCGATTTCATGTTGTTTATTGATCATCATTGAGTTGTAGCTAGATATAAAAGGAGCAGGCGGTTGAGACCTACTTATAATTCAATTGGTTTTCCTACAGAACCAACATACATGTTTAATCAGGATTTGGTGCAGAGTAGGAGGGTGGAGCGCCCATTGACACCATCCCAAGCTAGAGTTGATGATGTAAATGACGATGATGATGCACACTCCTAAAGTCAGTGTAATAGAAATCCTTTAGATCTGGGGAGTTGAGAGTCACTTTGATGCCATTCATTTTTTTAACATTTGGGATATTTTGTTACTTATTTAATTATTTTAATTCTATGTTTATTTTAGTTTATTATAATTTTTGTTATTATATATGTTTGTGTGTTTTAGTATTTTCATGTTTTAAGCTTAATTTTAAACCTTGAGGACAAGGCTTGGTTTAGGTTTGGGGGCATTGACACTACACTACACTATGAGAATTAGTAAGATAGGCTGAGATAAGTAGTATAGATTAGGTTATATATAGCAATATGTAATGAATAAGTAGTTCATTTGCATGTTCATGCCTTTAATTGTGGATAAGTAAATTACAAGTATCTTGTTGATATGAAACTCAAGAGAATGTTTTGAATTTTGAAGAAGAAATAATGAAATGTAGCAATCAACGATGTGATTTCATGATTAGAAACCAAGAGTTAGGAAGGACCTTTAACTTGAAACAAAAGCAAGAAATTATAACACTTCTCGTGGAAAAAGTTAGATCTCTAATATAAGTGTGAATCTTATTTGATAATGCAAAGTAAATAAAGACTTAATGCAAAGAGGGGAAGAAATATGCATTGTATATTAGAAGTTGAAGTTAACTTACTTGATGCAGTGAAAGTGAGAAGTGCTAACAAGAGTTTTAGAAGTACAGAAAAATATGAGAGAATCCTACAAGTTCTACAGGAAATAGAGCAAAGAACTTGATGGTTGTAAAAATGTGAAATAATGAAGTTAATAAGAAAAGTAGTAGGGACTGAAAAATAAAAATTATGAGAAGAAGAAAAGAAAAGAGAGAAAAAGAAAAAAATTAAGAAAAGAAGGCGAAAGTATAATAAAACTCTTCAAATAAAAGATGTAGCTCGAGTACGAGTAGCTAATTGAGTTAAGTTTCCATTCTAACTATGTTTAGTCCTATAGACTCTTGAAGTGCTAAAGTCTACCAAAAATAAGTTTGATCTATGCTTATTTGTGAATTCTTGAGCTTAATGAGAAATCATGAGATAGTATACTTGCTATTTGAGTGTTGAAACGAAACAAACTTGTGAGTACTGATGGTTTTTGGTTGAGATCTACTTTAGTGTTTTGAAAGTGAAGTTATATGTGTTGTTTAAGCTACATATCTTAAAAATGACTATTTTTTACAAAGAAAAACTATTGAGTGGATTGTTAACTTGAAATTTAGTGAATTAAAGGATACTCTGTGAACAATGTAAATTGAAAGAGAATTAGTTATTAGGAGACTTAGTAGAATACACTTTTGCTCAAGACGCGCAAAAATTTATATTTAGGGGCATTTGATAAGTGATTATTTATACGTATATATAAGGTTAGTTTTGTCATATATTTAGTGTAAATATCCTCAAATGAGCTCTAAATCATGGTATTATTGCATTTTTAAGGTGTAAAAGAATAAACTGAGGAAAAAAGGAAGAACCAGAGTAAAAACCAACCAAAACACACTTGGCATTGTGGCTATAGGTGTTGATGTTGTGGGCATACAAGGCACGACGTGGGAAATAAAGGAACGACGTGGGAGAGAAGAAAAACTAAAGAATAGTGGCGGCACTGTAGAGAACAAGGGACGATGTCGGGTAGGAAGGTGACATCACCGAGTTACCTGGGAGTGAAAAAACATGTATGCAGTGTTAGCACAGTGGTGACGCAGGGGGTAAAGGGCACGGCGCCGGGGTAGTAAGTGACAGCGCCTGACACGTAGGAAATAGAAAGTGGAATTTTAATTAGAGTTAAATTGTAAAGTAGGGTTTCTAATTGTTATTAGGGAGTATAAATAGGTATAAGGATGTGGTAATACCAACTATTAGCCACCATTATAGTAATTTAGCATAGGTTTTACATTGAGTTTGAGTATTAAGGAGTTTACATGAAGAAAACATTGAAGACTTCACGTTTGCAATTCAAGTTTGGTTTCGTTGATTAACTCAAAATAATATTTATATTTATCTTTGATTTGCAATGATTTCCATAAGGAATTGTGATATGTGTGTTTTAATGAAGTGTGAGAGGTCTATTTATCTTAGGGATCAATGGATCCTATGGTATGAATTTATGCTTTGAATAGGAACGAAAATTGATAATAAAAGTGCAATAGTTAGAATTTGTATTGATTCTGAGCGTAATGCTTTACACATCTTGATTACATGTTTAATGAACTTATGCTTTAGAAGTTATCATGGCCATTAAAGATTTAATATGGACATGAACGATACAACCATAAAATACAGAACGTCGATAAATAGTTGTTGATTAGGGAGACGCCGATAGTAAACTTAGTTTGTTATGAATCCTGATTTGGGACTTAATGCAACTTGGAGCTTATGTTATTCACACTGATATGTGGAGTTCTACTTTGTACATTAGAATCTTCTGCGTCATGATTGTGTGTTGAAGTGGATTTGAACGAAATTTTTCTATTCTAATTAGGCATTGAACACAACATGTTGAGATGTAAATATGAATACAAAGCATAGTATGAAATTACATAAGTGAAGTTATGAACTAAGATATCCTTAATATAAGAGTTCAAGTAAAGTTTAATTTGATTTGTTAGATAGTTTAGTTTATATATATAACCAATTAAAAATGAATCCCTTAGCAATAGTTCAAGTTAAATAGGTAAGTAATAACTACTGCAAAAACGTTTCATTGAGGGCGATATCCGTAGTCAACGTAAGTTGGTTACACATTTACTACAAGCAAGTTGTTACTTGCAACACGCACATCAAAAAGAGAGGTTGCTGGCTCTAGTTAAGTCTGGTTGGTGTACTAGGGCTAAATAAGGTTTTTAGGCCGGGTATTGCCCTAATCGCGATAGGGGATGTCACAAGCATTTTATTGAAGTTTTCCTGGATGACTTTACCATATGCAGTAATTCTTGCAATGAATGCTTACTTCATTTAATTAAAGTACTTAAAAGTTGTATAAAAAGAATCTAGTATTGAATGATGAAAAATATCATTTTATGATAAATCAGGGACTTATACTAGGACATATTGTGTCAACAAAAGGAATAGAAGTAGACCCCGCTAAAATCCAAATTATAAAGACGCTACCTTACTCAACTACTGTGAGGGAGGTAATATCTTTCCTTGGCTATGCAGGATTCTACATACGTTTTGCGAAAGATTTTTTCAAAATAACACAACCTTTATGCAAACTTTTGCAAAAAACACCTGAATGCAAGATAGCTTTTAATAAATTAATACAAAACCTGATCACCACAATTGTAATAAAGTCACTCGATTGGTCACAACCTTGCGAAAATAATGTGCGATGCAAGCAATTATGCAGTATGAGCTGTTTTAGATCAAAAGTTAGGAAACGATTCTCGTGTCATATATTATGCATTAAGAACTTTGGATACCACTAAACTAAACTATACCACCACAGAAAAAGAACTCTTAGCAGTTGTGTTTGCATTAGAAAAGTTTATACCAAGTTTACTAGGAACAAAAGTAATAATATACTCAGACCATGCTGCACTAAGATATTTAATGCAAAGAAAGATGCTAAACCAATATTAATAAGATGGATCTTATTATTACAAGAACTTGATCATACTATAAAAGACAAGAAAGGTGCCGAAAACTTAATAGCATACCATTTAAGTAGGCTAGGAAATAGAGAACCTAAAATACCATTAAATAATGAACTCCCAGATTAAACCTTATATAAAATAGCTATAACTAGTCCATGGTATGCCGATGTAGTTAACTATCTCACTACTAATAGGCTATCGCACTATTTTAAAAGTGACCAAGAGAATAAGATAAAACACGATTCTAAAAATTATTTATGGGATGATCATTACTTATGAAAACTCTATTCCAATCAAACCATTCGAAGATGTGTTCCACAAACGGAAATACAAATCATCATGGCTTGTTGCCGTACTTATGCTTGTGAAAGACATTTTGGTCCGCATCGTACAACCCATAAGATATTAGACTCAAGATTCTTTTAGCCTACTTTATTCCATGATTGTTATGTTTACACGAAAGCTTGTCCAAGTTTTCAAAGAACTAGAAATTTAGGATGTATAAATCAAATGCCCCAATGTCCTATTCTTTTTTTCGAAGTATTTGATGTTTGGGGATTATGGGACACTTTTCCCCCATCTAATGGAAATATTTACATTCTATTTGCCGTATACTATGTCCAAGTGGGTAGAAGCTATTGCTACAAAATCTAATGATTCTAAAATAGTAGTTAATTTCCTAAAATCAAGGATCTTTACTATTTTTGGTGCAACTAAAGCGTTAATTAGCGATAGAGGTTCACACTTTTGCAATTGAATTGTCACTACTCTACTTCACAAATATAATGTTACTCATAAGTGTTTAGTTAGACTTATATATATTTGACTAGTTTAGTTGTGTAATTGTATTAAGTATCCCAGAATGAGCTTTAATTGATGACATTCATGTGTTTTCAGGTCTACAAGGTATAAAAGAGACAAATGAGAGATTTCATGATAAAATGAGGAGAACAAGCACAAAAGTACATTTAATGCTGTGGCAAGACCATTGATGCCATGGGAAGAGAACGAAAGGCGTGGGCGAGGTGTGGAGAAGGCTTGGAAATAAAAGAAATGGTGCAGTACACTCAAAGCTGTGACAGCATTGTGGGGTTACACACACGGCGTCAAGCATGTACAAATGAGGCGCCGAGCCAACTGAGAGAAGAAATTACACATATAAAGGTCGAAGCTGTGGCGGTGTTGTGGCTTACACAGATGGTGTGGATCACTTATAAACATCACCAGGAAATAAAAATAGAAAGTTTTGGAGTTCTAGTTTGTTTTGAATTGTTAATTAGGGTTTCTAATTGTATTCTTAGGAGTCTTAGGAGTATAAATATGTATTAGAACATGGTAAACTCACCAATTAGTATATAATACAATAGTTTACAATAGATTATGTTGTTTTTGAGTATTGAGAAAAGTTTTGAAAAAAAAAGACATTGAAGACTCTACTTTATGTTATTCGGTATTGTTTCTTTGATTTAATTGAAGTTATTTGATTTAATATTCGATTGCAATGAATACCTTGATTTGTGTATTGATTTCAATGACGAGTGCGTTTTTTATTTATTTAAGGGATCAATGGATCCTATGGTATGAATGCTATGCTAAAGGAAGTATGAATGGATTATAATGTTAGAAAGTGTAATGGATAGAATTTTTATTGATTATATATGTAGTGCTATGAAAATCTTTATCACATGTTTGTTGATTAGAAGTTTTTGGAGTTGCCATGGCCATTGGAGCTTTTAAACCGGATATGAACAATATAACCGTAAGATATGTAACATCGATATATAGTTATTGATTAGGGAGGCACGGATAGTAAAATTAAGTGGTTATGAGTTTAACGATTTTGAACTTAATGCTACGCGAGACTTACGTTCTTCACACCGATAAGTGGAGTTCTAGTTTGCACATTATGATCTTTTCCGCCACGATAGTGGGTTACAATGACTATGAAGGGAATTTGCCTATTCTAATCGAGCATTGCACACACATAATGAAAATGAAGGAAGTGAGATATGAAAGCATAGTAATTCATTACCTAGGCAAAGTTGTGAACTAAGAGTATTTTTAATATATGAGTACAAGTTAATGTACATTGTTTTTTGAATAGATTACTTTAGTTAAATCAATTGGAAAGAGATCTTCTTTACAATACAATAAACTTAACTAAGTGAATCGTGTCGATATAAATCTTTCCCAGATGACAATATCCGTAATCAACCTTTGTTGATCACATTATTACTACAATTGAACCATTATACTTGCAGTTTCAAAATGAAGTTTTTCGTGTCGTTGCCGGGGACAGGTAGCCACACACTAGTTTAGTTTAGTTTGCACAATTGTTAAGATTTTATTTTCAGTAATTTACTTTTAAGTTTATATAAAGAAATAAAAGAGAGAGATTTAGTTTCAAGTCTTATAATTTACACTTGATTTTTTGTGTTTTCTTTCTCTGGGAACAGTTAGTGCATGCGCAGTTAAGGTGATAAGGACTTAGTGCCTTGCGATCCGGAGATTGACAAAACTAAAAAGGGAAAGAAAAAAAAGAACTAAGATGGCGGATGATCAAGGGGGAAATCAGAACCAAAATCAGGGCCGAGGAAATAATCAACCCGAAAGTGATTTAGTAGTACAAGACATAGTACAAGGGCAAAGATGTCTTCGAGACTACTTCAAATCGAAAGTTCAAGAGACATACAATGGAGTGATTAGGCTTCCAACCAACACCACCATTTTTTGAGTTGAGACCATTTCTCATCAACATGGTGCAAAATAGCATATTCAATAGGCTAGCAAACCAAGATTAGCACATGTGGAGAATTTTTAAGTTAAGTGTGACACTGTTCACATTACTGGAGTTACGAAGGAAGTAATCAGGATGAGACTTTTCCCATTCTCATTGGGTGGAAAATCCAAATCTTAGTTCGAAGGAATGAATGGAGTGAGAATGAATTCATGAGCGAATATCAATGAAAGATTCCTAGACAAATTCTTTCCCCAAGTGAAAGGAAATTAGAAATCAACCAATTCAAGCAAAAGGACACCGAGTCTCTTGGTAAGGCTTGGGAGAGATTCAAAAAAATGCTGAGGAGATGTCCAGGATAAGGATATGTGATGTAGGCACAGCTACAAATCTTCTAATATGGAATGAATCATAGTACGAGAATATTAGTAGATGCTGCAATAGGTAGTTCTTTACTAACCAAAGATAAAGATGTTGGGTTTTGGGGTTCATACGCAGTGGAAAATTCAAAACAAATTTTGAAAAAACCCCAACATAATTGAAAATAAGTTCCATTAAACTAGATCTATAAAAGTAAACCATACCTTAACCCATGATTTTCTTCTCTATTGATCGATCTCCAAGACGTTCAAGTATGTTTCCTCTATTAGAAATCCACACATGAACAGTGACCACAATTTGGAGTGCTAGCCCCAAGAGAGATATAAAATAATTTTCTTTCTCTCTCAAAGTCTAGAGAACTCGAAAATAGCAAAAATAAAAATCTTATATCATTTTAGGGTTTCAACCTCTATTCATATGTGTGGATAAGCCCTCATTTAAAATCTGATTCGTAATACAACTATTGTATTTAGGCAGTTTAAGCAAATTACACATATGCCCCGATTAATAAGTTATCATATAACAAATTGTAAGGGCTTTTATGTCATGAATTTATCATATAAAACTCATTACTTTGGACCAATTAAAATTGCGCAAAGCCGTTCTTTGTGTGCGACCTAATAGGTTCGTGTAATGTTAGCAGTGAATCAAAACCATTTTGTTACACAAGTCGTAAGTGGTCTCTAGCAAGGCATTATGACTACCCAAATAGCATGAATATCAAAATCAATACAACCTAATTAATAACATATATCATATCCTTTTGGCATGTGATATCCTTTAATTAACATAAGGCATGGAAAGTCACCCTTAGTGTTCAATCGTACTACTCTCAATATTCAGGTAGGCTAAAATCATCCAAATGACATTGATCATATCAATTGACTTGGACTTGGCCATTTAACAGTCTAACATATCGAGGAATCCACTGATATCTTTCTCTATACGAGATGGACAAATTCTATCTTGATTACACACCTTCACATATTATTCACTTGGTAACCAATCACAATCTTTATAATCATCTAGTTAAAGACAACGTTTGATTATGTCAAATTACCATGCTCCTAATATTGAAGTCTATGGTGATCTCAAGTCGAAAGACTAAATGATATACCTATCATGAGAAACACCAATGACTTAATCCATGTGGTGTTCTCTTAGCGGGCCGATCTAGTACCTTGTTCCCTAACAAGTACTCATGATCTCTATTCATATCCTCATACGCATGATCATCACATGACCATCAATAAAGATTCACACTAGTCATGACTCATTATAGTTCCCATTATAATGACCGACTAGGGACATTTATGATATTTCAACAAATATCCATGAATCTTACTCTAAGGTAAACATGCAATCACTTATAATATAGCAACAAATGAAACCACAATTTTATTAACTAAAATTATAAGATAAACAATGTTTATTGATTGACCTAGGGCGCATGCCCCAACATCTCCCACTTGCACTAGAACCAATCATTCTTGTATCTAATACCTAATGACCTAACATGACCAACATGTTTTGCTTGTGGAAGAGCCTTCGTTAAATGATATGCAACATTGTCTTCTATAGGAACTCTGTAAATCTTTACTTCTTACCTCTCAATGATTTCTAGAATGAGATGAAAACATTTAAGTATATGTTTGGATCGGTGGTGTAATGTTGGTTCATTGGCCTGTGTTATCGCCCCGTTGTTGTCACATTACAAGCAAACGAGGTTAGCTATACTCGGAACCACACCAAGTTCAGAGATGAACTTTTTGATCTAAACTACCTAATTAGCTGCACCGGACACTGTAATATACTCAACTACTGTTGTAGAATCTGCCACAATGTATTACTTCGAACTTTTCTAGCTCACTGCACCTCCATTCAAAGTAAACACATATCCAAACAGCGATTTGAAGTCATCTATATTAGTTTGAGAACTTGCATCTGTGTAACTATTTACAATAAGCTCGTCTTCCAAACTTTCATATACCAAGAGCACATTTTAAGTCCTTCATAAGTACTTAAGAATGTTCTTTACTGCTATCCAGTGACTCTCACCGGGATCAGACTGATATCTGCTTATTACGCGCAAAACATATGATACATCAGGTTGAGTGCATAACAAGACATACAAAATAGATCTAATAGCTGATGCATATGGAATCGCATTCATGCGTTCTTGCTCATCATTAGTCTTAGAAAATTGAGCTTTGCTAAGACTGATACCATGAAATATTGGCAACAACTTTCTTTTAAAATCTTGCATACTGAACCTATTCAGTACCTCGTCAATATAAGCACTCTGATTTCGACTGATCAGGCTTGTCAATTTATCTCTATAGATCTTAATCCCAATTATGTAGACTGCATCTTCTCAGTCCTTCATTGAGAAACACTTCCCTAACCAATACTTGACACTCTATATGGTAGGGATGACATTTTTAATAAGTAATATATTATCAACATACAGTAGCAAGAAAACAACCATGCTCCTATTGACCTTCTTGTATACACAAGGCTCATCTTCATTTTTAACGAAACCAAATTCCATAATTGCTTCGTCAAAACAAAGATTTTAAATTCGAAAAGCTTGCTTTAATCCATAAATGGATCTTTCAAGCATGCACACCTTCCTAGAATTCTCAGGATGAACAAACCCTTCAGGCTGTATCATATATACGTCCTTAAGTAACTTTTCATTTAGGAAAGCTATTTTGACATTCATTTGCCATATCTCATAGTCATAATATGCGACTATGATAATTATAATTCTAATGGATTTAAGCATGGCTACAGGAGAAAAAGTCTTATCATAATCAACATTTTGAGTCTGTTTGGAACCTTTTGCTACTAGCCGTGCTTTATAAGTATGCACATTGCCTTCCATGTCAGTTTTCTTGAAAACCCATTTACATCCAATGGTCTTACCACCTTCAAGTAAATCAACCAAGTTGAAAACTTGCATCTCAGAATTCATGGCACTAAGCCATTTATCTGCATCAGGGCTAGACACAGCCTCCTGATAAATAGTAGACTCATTTTGATCCATAAGCAACACTTCACTACTATAAGTAGTAAGAAACCTAAATCTCTTAGGCTGATGTCTTACCCTATCAGACCTACGTGGGCCTTGTGATACCTGTGGAGGTTCAACTAGTTTAAGACTTTGTAGATCTCCTACTAGCAGTTGATTGCTTATTTGTGGTTATTGAACTTCTTCAAGACTTAATTTATTCTCATTGTTTTCTTTTGAAATAAACTCCTTTCCATAAAGACACTATTCAGAGTAACAAACAATTTGTTCTCAGTGGGATTATAAAAGTAGTATCCTACAGTTTCTTTGGGATAACCAATAAATACACACTTAGTAGATTTGGCTGATAATTTTTTTTGTATTTGTCATTGTATGAAAACCTCATAGCCCCAAATCTTAATGAAAGACAAATTTGGTCTTTTCCCAAACCACTTCTTATATGGTATTTTATCAATTGCTTTAAAAGAAACATGATTCAGTGTAAATACAGCAGCTTCTAAGGCATAACCCTAAAAAAGGAAATAGGAAGATCTGTGTGACTCATCATTGATTGAAACATATCCAATAAAGTTTGATTTATTCTCTCAAAAACACCATTCCGTTGTGGAGTTGCTGGAGAAGTGAAATGTGAGACAATCCTACATTTTCTAAGATGGTCATCAAATTCTTTGCTCAAATATTCACCACTTCAATCAGTGCTTTAATAGTTTTACTAAGTTGATTTTGTACTTCATTCTAAAATGTTTGAAACATCTCAAAAGATTCACCTTTATGTTTCATGAGATATAGGTAACTATATCTACTGAAATTATTAGTGAAAGTAATGAAGTACTGATAACCACCTCTAGCCATTGTGTTTATAAGACCGCATGCATCAATATGTATTAGACCTAATAAATTACTTGCCTTTTCACTCTGTCCAATAAAAGGACTCTTTATCAACTTGCCTAGTAAATAAGATACACATATTTCATATTATTCAAAACCAAATGAATCTAAAAGTCTATCTTTATGGAATTTAGAAATGCGTTTCTCATTTATGTGGCCAAAACGATAATGCCAAAGGTAGGTTTGATTCAAATCATTTGACTTGAATATCTTTGTATTTACATTAAAAATAGGAGTATCTGTGGACCATTTTATGTTTAGAATATAAAGACCATCACACAAATAGACATTCACATAGAAAACGTCTTTACGAGAAATGGAGCATTTATTATTCGCAATAATGAAATTAAAACCATCCAAGTCCAAACATGAAACTGAAATAATGTTTCTGCTCAAGGCAGGGGTATAATAATAATTATTCAAAACTAAAACAAGTTCACTAGGTAAAATTAATTCATAGCATTCTACAACTAACACATTAACCTTTGCTCCATTTCCAACTCGTAGGATGACTCCTCCTTTCTTTAGCTTTCTACTTTTGGTGAGAACTTGCGCATTAATATAAGTGTGAGATCCACATCCGTTATCCAATACTCATGAATCACTAATAGACAAGTTAACTTCAATAATGTAAATATCGATATAGTAGTTGCACTACTCTTATTTTTCTTTAAATCTTCAAGATATAACTTGCAATTTCTGAACCAATGCCCAGGTGCATGGCAGAATTGACAATTTGCTTCCTTTTCCTTTTCCTTACAGGACTGTAAAGTAGAAGCAGCCTTAGGCTTGACTTATTTCATAGGCTTTGTACAGGCACAACAGCCTTGACAAATTTAGCCTTGCCTTTGGCCTTTTTCTTCATAGCCTTTCATTTCTGAACCATCAACACATTAGTAATGGGTTTCTTGACATTCTACTCAGCAGTTTTAAGCATCAGATGCAACTCTGAGATATACTTCACCATGTTATTCATGTTATTGTTTATCACAAACAGTAAATAACTACCAGGCAATGAATTCAAGATCAAATCCATTTCCAACTCTTGGCTTATAGGAAATCTAAGTCTGTTAAGATAGTCAGTACAACCCTTCATTTTCAGAACATGAGGACTAACTGAGGCACCCTTAACCATTTTGAAAGAATGATTGTTCTTGACCGTCTCAAATCTTTCTTTCCTAGCTTGCTAATGGAACATTTCTTTCAGCATCGTAGTCATGTTCTTCCATGTGTTCCATGACATTTTGAAGTTTAGGAACCATGGTTACCTACATAATGCATGCAACATCAGTTGTGTCGTTGACATGCTTAGTATGTGCATCCTTCATGGCTCTTAATGCATTGGCCATTGGTTCCTTATAGATAGGATCATTCAGGACATACAACTTGCGTTCATGCTTAAAAACAATTCTCAAGTTTTTGAACCAGTCAAAAAAGTTTGTCCCAAACATCTTATCCTTCTCAAGGATGGATCACAGTGACAAGAGATGAGTGTGATTTGAAGAGGCCATAGACTTACATCAAACATTATGCAAAAGTTCATTTTAGTATAGAGGAATAGACTCCCATTTAATTAACATCCTTACTTAAAAACTATGTTAATTTAAGGGACTAAAATTCATGTTTCACCTAATTCATAGACAATTAAGGCATGACACTTTAAATTAGCTTATTTAGGTAGGTACCAATTACCTATTATATTATACGTAACTTTTAGCTATTTTTTAATAAGATTATGACATCTTATATCTTAGCATGTTTTATATTATCTTGTGCTTAAAGCCCAAAACTGTTTTGATAGCTTTATCAAGTCTAACCATTTCAAGCAATAGAGTAACTGTTACTCACCTTGCCTCACCAAGAAAAAATAATACACTATGCAGAGGCAGACCCATATTAATGTGATTGAACCCTTGACAAGTGTTTGAGAATAGATGACACTTAACATAAAATTTGGAAGAGGGATTTTTTATTTGTTTTAGTAATCATAAATTAAACAAGATAAATATCATATATTATAATGCATGTACAATCACTAAACAAGTTACATAATTTTATTTATACTAACTATCATACGAACTTCCATGTGCTACGAATAATTATTGGCTATCCCGCTAACTGGTCAGGGGGTGGTGGTTCCGCTGGCTGGTCAGTGGACATGGGTACAGGGCAGTGCCCGTGTTTTTTAGACAACAAATTCGAGTTTCAAAAATGGAAAATCGCTTAAGATTTCTAATTATTTTAGTCAATCCAATTGATCAAAATTGCCCCTTATTATAATTTTGAAAAATATTAATTAAAACGTTTTTAATTTACTTGGGCCCACCTCTAACTTAATATCTTATCCTAATCCAATAAGAATGTAAGATACTTTGAATCCTTATCCAATCACAATTTGTTATATATATCACCTATCATATATGATTTGTAATTCTTATCCGATTATAAGTTTATCTTCTATCTAATAGGAATATATTAAAAGATAACCGGAATGAGACATGATCAAAATCAATTTTTACTCCTATAAGTACGAAACAAGCAATTCAATCAAGAAACGAAATATTAATCATTCATTCAACACTAGAATCATATTAAATTAATCATATTAACCTAATCATGATTTCTATCATAGAGACATACATAATTATTGAACAAAAAGGAAATATGTATTTAATACCAAAATCACATTAACCTAAACATGACTTCTACCATGTGACCATACAAAATTCACATCGTTCAATATTAAAACAAATGTTAATTAAAATATTCTAATAATGAATTCTATCATTGATTTAAATCATGCGTATGTATCAATATACATGAATTAATAACATGCTTTAAAACCAATTCTTGATAACAATTATCACAGAACCTCTATGTACATCATATATACATTAATCAAGATCATGATTTCACACATATATCATATATACATTAGAGAAAACATGCAAACATTTAATAGAACTGAGCCTATGGCTTAGATACCACTGTTGGGTTTTGGGGTTCATATGCAGTAGAAAATCCAAAACAAATTTTGAAAAAGCCCAAATAAGATCGAAAATAAGTTCCATTAAACTAGATCTACAAAAGTAAACAATACCTTAATCCATGATTTCCTTATGCGATTGATCGATCTCTAAGACGTTCAAGAGCACATCCATTATCAGAAATACATACACGAACGGTGACAACAATTTGAAGTGCTAGCGCCAAGAGAGACATAAAACATTTTTCTTTCTCTCCAAAGTCCAGAGAATTCGAAAATAGAAAAAACAAAAATCTTTTATCATTTTAAGGTTTCAACCTTCATTTATGTGTAAACAAAACCTCACTTAAAATCTTATTCGTAATACAACTATTGTATTTAGGCAGTTTAAGCAAATTACACATACGCCCCAAATAATAAGTTAATATATAAAAAATTGTAAGAGCTTTGATGTCACAAATTTTATCATATAAAATTCATTACTTTGGACCAATTGAAATTGCGCAAAGCTATTCCTTGTGTACGACCCAATAAGTTCATGCAATGTTTGCAGTGAACCAAAAGTGTTTTGGTACACAAGTCATAAGCGGTTTCTAGCAAGGCATTATGACTACCCAAATAGCATGAATATCAAAATTGATACAACTTAATGAATAACATATATCATATCCTTTTATCATGCAATATCCTTTGATTAAACATAAGGCATGCAAAGTCACCCTTAATGTTCAATTGTACTAGTCTCGATCTTCAGTTATACCGAAAGCATCTAAATGACATTGATCATATCAGTTTACTTGGATTTGGCCATTCAACAGTCTAACATATCGAGGGATCCACTGATATATCTCTATACGAGAGGGACAAATTCAATCTTGATTACACACCTTCACATATTATTCACATGGTAACCAACCATAAACTTTATAATCGTCTGGTTAAAGACAACGTTTGATTTAGTCAAATTACCATGCTCCAAATGTTAAAGTCTATGGTAATCTCAAATCGAAGGACTAATTATATACCTATCTTGAGTAACACCTATGACTTAATCCATGTGGTGTTCTCATAGCGGGTCATTCTAGTACCTTATTCCTATAACAAGTACTCATGATCTCGATTCGTATTACTATAAGCATGATCATCACATGACCATCAATCAAGATTCACACTAGCCTTAATTCATTATAGTTCCCAATATAATGATCGACTAGGGACATTTAGGATATTTCAACAAATACCTATGGATCTTACTATAAGGTAAACATGCAATCACTTATAATAAAATAATAAATGAAAACCTCAATTTTATTAACTAAAATTATAAGATAAATAATGTTTGTAGATTGACCTAAGGAACATGCCCAAATAAAAATGGAGCATTAGATATTCTAGATCTTATGTCCCATAATTCTACCACAGGAACTCGTTCCTTAGTGAGAAAACCAGCAGGAATATATGATATTGATTCACAAGCAGTGATCATGCCACAACTATCCAACTTGAGTAGTCAACTGGCTAAGCTATAGATGGGACAATAAAGTCTACAAGTGCAAGCAGTTCAGTAACGTGTTGATCACCAAGCAATGGTGGTTAATCCATTAGACATGCAATAAGAAATGGATTTTGAAGATGCCTACTTCATGAATAACCAAAACAATGGAAAAAACTTTAGGCCAGGGGAATGGCTCCTCTAAGATATTATCAAGGATACAACAACCCAAACTTCTCATAAGGAAACCCTGATAATGCACTGAAGCTACCTCTAGGTTTTAATCAATAAGACCAACAGGGGAGGCTAGGGCAAAGTGAAGAAATGACTTCATTGATGTCAATTGAGAGATTCTTGCAAGCCATTAACATTAACAATAGAGAACTTCGTGAGAGGAATGAAAAATAGATGGAAAATGTGAAACAAACTTGTAAGTAGATGGATGATGAAAGAACATAATCCATTAAGAATCTGGAGAGATAGATACTGGTCAGCTAGCAATTGTTTTGAGTTCAAGGAAGGTAGGGCGATTTTCAAGTAACACAAGTATGAATCCTATGAAAAACGTAAATGTAGTCCAACTAAGAAGTGGAAAACAACTATTAATATAGTGCAACTAAAAGATACATCAAATGATATAAGGAAGAAAATTGACGAGCCACGCCATAAAGATTTAAACAGATTTAAACACGTGGCAAGTAACATAAGTAAGCAAAAAGAAGTTGCACTATCAAAATTGGCTCAAAAGAAGGTAGGGGGAGAGAGGCAAAAAAAGATGTGGTACTAAAGAGAGTGGCATTTCTTGACAATCCACCATTACCATATCCTCAGCGATTCAAGAAGCATAAAGTTCAAGAATAGTTTAAAAAGTTTGTAGAGATGTTAAAAACGCTAAATATAAACATCGCATTTATTGTTGCATTGGAGTAGATGTCGAATTATACAAATTTTTTGAAATACATAATAGGAAGAAAAACGCGGTTGGAAGAATATCAAATGGTAAACTTGATAGAAGAATGCGATGCTATCTTATAAAAGAAGTTACCTAAAAAATTGAAGGACCAAGGAAGCTTTTCCATTCCATGCACCATATGAGTTCATTTGTTTGACAAGGTCTTATGTGAATTGGGAGCAAGCATAGATTTGATGGCCTTATCAGTTTTTAAGAAGCTAGGTTTAGGAGAAGTTAAGCCAACCAACATGAACTTATAATTAGCAGATCGATCAGTGACTTTTTCAAAAGAAGTGATTGAAGATGTATTGGTAAAATTGGATAAGTTTATTTTTCCTATTGACTTTGTAGTGTTGGATATGGAAAAGGATGCAGAGGTACCATTAATTTTAGGGAAACCATTTCTAGCAACTGCACAAGCTTTGATAGATGTTCAAAAGGGAGAATTAAAGTTACGAGTAAAGGATGAGGGAATTTTGTTCAATATCTACAAGTCCTTAAAATTTCCAAGTGAGGGAGCGTAATGTAAGAGTGTTGAAACTATAGATCTAGTGTCTTACTGTATTTTGGAGATAGCAAAGGAATATATGCCAGAAGACCCCCTATAGCATTTTCTAGTTCAAAGCATAACAATAAGTTCTACAGTTAATGGTGAACTTCAGGAAACAGTCAATGACCTATTATCAATAGGACCCATAAAGTTTAAAGGTTCTAAGAAACTAGAAACGAAAGAGGAAAGTCAGTTATTGAACCAACAATGGAGCTAAAAACTTTGCCATAACATTTGAAATATGTTTACTTAGGAGAAAATTTAACGTATCATGTTATTATTTTTGCAACTTTGACGGAATTGGAGGAAGAAAAATTGCTTCGAGTTTTGAAAGAGCATCAGTCAGCATTAGGATGGACAATCAAAGATTTAACAGGAATTAGTCCAGCTGTTTGCATGCATAGGATCTTAATGTTAGAGAATAATAAAGAATCGATTGAAGCTTAAAGGCGGTTAAATCTAATGGTGAAAGAAGTGGTAAAGAAAGAGATTTAAAATGGTTGAACACCGAAATCATCTATGCTATTTCAGACAGTGCTACCAAAGAAAGGAGGAATGACCATTATTCAGATTGAAAATAGTGGGACCTTATCCACTAAAATAGTAACTGGTTGGAGAATTTGCATTGATTATCAAAAGTTAAATGAAGCCACAAGGAAGGATAATTTCCATTTACCATTCATTGATAAGATGTTAGATAGGTTAGCACGATATGAATATTATTGTTACTTAGATGGGTATTCAAGATAAAATCAAATTGCTATAACACCAGAAGATCAAGAGAAAACGACGTATACCTGTCCTTATGGAATGTTTGCATTTAGATGGATGCCATTTGGATTGTGTAAGGCACCAACAACATTTTCAGATATGTATATTGGCTATTTTCTAATATGTTGGGGGATATTTATGGAGGTGTTTAGGGATGAATTTTCATTATTTGGAGAATCATTCGATTTATGCTTACAAAATTTGACCTTGGTATTGAAATGATGTTAAGACACAAATTTAGTACTTAATTGAAAAGTGTCATTTCATGATTCGGGAAAGAATTGTTTTGGGACGTAGAGTGTCTGCTCATGGATTAGAGGTTGAAAGAGCAAAAATAGTGCTAATTAAGAAACTTCTTATACCAAGAAACATAAAATATATAAATGGTTTTTTATGACATGCGAATTTCTACATAAGGTTTATAAATGATTTTTCAAAAATCACCAAACCGTTATGCACATTATTAGAAAAAGATGTTCTATTTCAAATGAGTCATTCATGTGTAAATGCATTTGAAACCTTGAAAGTAGCTTTGGTTTTAGCACCAATAGTGGTAGTACCAGATTGGGAATATATCATTGAAATATTGTGCGATACAAGTGACTATGCGGTAGGAGTAGTGTTAGGCTAGCGGAGAGATAAAACATTTAGAGCTATATATTACGCAAGCAAAACATTAAATTTGGCACAACAAAATCATACTACCATAAAATGGAGCTATTGACAATATTGTTTGCGTGTGACAAGTTTAGAGCTTACATAGTGGGATCAAAAGTCATTGTGTACATTGACCATTCAGCAATCCGTTATTTGTTTACAAAGAAGGATGCAAAATCAAGGTTGATTAGATGGGTGTTATTATTGCAAGAGTTTCTTTTGGAAATTAAAGATAAAAAGGAAAATGCAAATTTGGTTGCCGATAGTCTATCTAGATTACTAGTGCCACGTCGTACAACACCAAAAATAATCTCGTTTTCACCGACTAAAATTGATTTGTAGTGAAGTAAGTATAAGGTCAATCCCACAGGGATTGAGATGTTCTTTTTTAGGTTTACGGAAAAATGGAGGTTTTGAAAACAAAAAATAAATTAAAGTAGAAAATCAAATGCAAACACATTAAAACACTTAAAACAGAAATCAATTAATTAAAGAAAACAAACTAAGGCATGAATTGATATTCTATAGAATTGATTCGATCTTTAGTTTATCGGAAATTTGTCCTATTATTGATTTTGTAGATAGGCTTCTAGTGACTCTTGTCACTTTGTTCTCGTTATGTTAGTGGAAGGAATGTGTGATACAACCACATACTAACTAGACTTGCAAAGCCACCGAATATTTCGTAGGCTTTCAATAAACTAGCAGCATTAGTGCTCTATGAGAACACTTATCATGAGTGGTAACTAGCGTCCAATTGTCCACCTATCACATGTGGAAATTATAATACACTGCTACCCATCTTAAATCCTAAATGCATAGGGATACAACATTTATCAACAGACAAGGCTCCACTCGCCACCTAACGTGAGCCCCCTTTACCGAGCAGCAGTAGGATCACTGGTGATAGTTTATAACCGTAATTATGATGCATGTGCACTTACAAAACAAAAAGGAAGGAACTTAAGGTTTAAAATCGTAATAAAAAAACCTTAGAATAGCAATGCAAATAAGAATACAAAAATCAGTAACAAACAAATTAAGAACCGAATCACATAAAACACCCGAATCTGTCCCTTGAACTCAAACACCTTAGCCTAAATAGTGGAACTTAGCCACTCATAATCATAAATACAAATAAAACTTATTACATCTATAAATCAGAATGTAAATAATAAATAAAACTTACAAAATTCCCCGCACAAAGACTTCAAAAGAAAAACCTAGCACCAAAGTTTTCTCTATGGAACTCTATATGGAATTCTATGTATGGAAATTTTTGTTTCTTTTTTTATGGGGTCTCATATATATAATAGGAATAGGATAGAACAATATCTAAATTGAAATCTTGAGAAACAACAAAATTAGAACTAACAATATTCAGATCTTTTCAGAGTCGTACATTTAGAATGCTAAATAAAAGAGAAAATCTTTACGACATCGCTGTGATGCTATTTTTGCCCAGTTTTGTTCCGAATTGAGCCCAGTGATGTGCCAGCACCCTACGTACATATGAAATCGCTATGGAGGCGTTGGGTTTTTCTCGAGATATGAGCTTCGTCTTTCTCCTAGGTCTTCACGAGGCTTTTTCCGCAATGTTTCCAGTGAGCTTCCTTTAATCCAATCATGTTTTGTCTTGCAATTCCTTGGTGATTTAGCTTTATGTTGAGATCCTTGCCAAGGTGCTAGGCCTAGTTTTAGTTTTTTAATTGAATTTATGTGGAAATCACTCCTTTTTGTATAAAAACCTTTTTTTGACCTGAAAACAAAAAAAACAACGATTTAATAGTATAAGTGATGATAAAAGTCATGAAATCAGTGGTAAAATCACCTTAAAATATAACACAAATGATGACTTATCAAATACTATAAACTTAGAAAATTTCTCATCTCGAGCAAATGAATATAAGATAATCAACTTTCATACACAACAAACATTTCAATTTTTTCTAATGCCTAACTCTAACTCAAATAGTTTCATCCAATTTTTCATAAAAATAGCCAAATGGAGAACAAGAACACGAACACTTAAGCAAAGCCGATTAGTTTGAGTTGAAATATTTTGTCCATTTTCCTGAGGAATACTATGCTAAACATTTGGCTTCGTCAAGATTAAAGCCATCTATTAATCGCGAGTTACCTCGGAACATGCAATCTTTAAAATAGGGCATCGATTACTAAGATTCCATAAATAGAAACTTATATAACCATTCAACTGACACACTTAAAACATCAATTGGGCTGGGATAGCAAGGAAGTGGATATCAATGGATTCTAAACATTGGAAATATTTACTTAATCTAGATACAAGCACTCGAGCTAAATCTTTTTATTTGAGGAGTTTTTATAAACTTTTATTTTTATTTGCTTCACTTATCTATTCTATATTTTTTAAAAATATATACAATTTTCTTATACGGTCCCTGCTCCATTTCCATTGGATTTCGTTTTTTCTCACTTTTTTCCACCACTGGGTTCCTTGCTACTTTATATGTGAAACCTGTAGGACACTCTATTCTTTATTTAAAAACTCATGTTAGCACTTCTCACTTTTGCTATGATTAAGTGAGCCTTCCAATGTAGGTAAGAGGATAATAAGGCCAATGGCTATAGGTTTCACAATGGGTGATGAAGAAATCAGGTTGGGTTGGCGCAACTGGGCTAACTAAGGATAAATTATAGGTGGGCTAAGGTTAAGGGCTAAAAAACAAGGCCTACGTCTTCCCCAAACTTAATCTTAAGTTATACTTAGTTTCAAATGGATGCAAACCTATTCTAGAATCTGTAGAGATTAAGTTGAATTTTATCCTAATGGGACCTTCTACTAGCTTTCATATCTAGCATAGAGCCTTGACTCCACACTAGCACTCTTTGGGGTAGACTCAGTCAGTAGACCAATCACAAGAACATTATATTTCATCTATGCTCTACCTAAGGTCTTGTCTATCAATAGAAACATCATTCCACATATGAATCCAAAAATTGTCAACCATTATTCTAAACTAGATCTGGCATTCATTTAGGCTTGAAATGGATGGAAAAACAAAAAGAAGAATTCACAAGTTATTTAAATGTGTTCAACCTACCAATCCATCAATCCATGAAATAAATGGAATGTATTGCCTGTATTTTGCCACAAATTTTGAAAAAGATTTTAAAAATCACGAAAATTTATCGAAAATCCTTAGGATTCATCCATGCATTCCATCAAACCTACATATATGCATACCCCCAAACTTATCTTGATCTTTGTCCTCAAGGTTCAAGAAAGTCAAACAACCAATACACATTCCAAAAGACAAGTAAAAGCGAATAATGGAAGATAAGAAATGGAATGGAATTAAATAATTACATTTATAAGCTAAAAATGCATGCAAATGATGTGTTGTATGGTGATAGTAAAAAATACAGCATAATCATACTATATCTCCTTCTAATATATATTACAAAAATACAAAGTTTCTCGATTTCCCTCTTTCGAATACATAGAAAGACAAAAAATCAACTCTCAGACTCGCTGGAGCAGTCTTGCTGCTGCACTAGGCTGTGTGGTCTAGAAGGGTGTCTACATACTCTGTGAAGAATGGGAGGGCGAGGGTGCTCCATACTCCTCGTATGCATGATAAACCTAGTGGTTCGACATGATAAGGAATGGACTATCCAATGTCGGTGGAGCTCGCTACAAAAGGTGATCATGGACATGTCGATGCCACATATGATCATGATACAAGAAACGACTGTTCTCAATCTGTTTATGGATAATGATATCCTCTTGGGACATCTGTCTCGCTACTCCTCTTGGTGGTGGTGGTGCAAATGAGGAAGCTCTCGTTGATGAGGGTTGTGCTCCTCTCCCCCTCTTCATGGCTTTCCTTGCTTGGGTTACCTGTTGCTGTTGTTGTAGTCAAGTTGCAACTCTCTCTATCTCTCTCTCTCATGCCCAATCATGCTCATCCTCAAAATCCATCTCCTTCAGTCTGTTGTATCCAAATATATCCTTATCATAAATGGTTGGCTGGGAAGGATGTCAAACTGAGTCCATCGAGAGGAACTCGGGCTCGTCGGCATAGTTAACGATAAGTAGAAGAAATGCAAATCTTTTATTCTTCTTCGTATCCATCCTATCTTTGGTAACCTCGAACATGAATTACCCTATATCGATGCTACCAACACATGCCCATATATGATAAAGCATCGTAAATAGGGGTCGTGTCACGTCACCGTGCTGTGTAGTGGGGTAAATAGATGCATTGACGAAGTAAGACCATTCCTTACGAGCTTTCCTAAAGTAAGCCTTCACTAATGCTTAGGTTGCTGGGAACGAGAGGCATAGGTCAATCATGGGGTGGGAAACAAGTAAGAGTTGCCCTAATTTCTGTAAAAGGGTAGTGAGAGTTATGGGTATAACATAGGTGAGGGATATAAAAAATCTCTAAGTCCTCAAAAAAAGGTTGGCCGTAGTAGGCATTAATAGCCTGGGCACTATAGTCAACCTGGACTCCTCAGACTTTGACACTCAAGTTATGATGGGTAGCTGTCCATTCGTGTAAAACTCGTGAACTAAATCCTTACATCTATGTATCAAGTTTGAATCATGGAGTGGTCTTGTCGACGCCTTGTAATCCTTAGTAAAGAACTCCAATCCCCTCTCTCTAATAATAGGCGTGACTCTCCTCTCATATTTAGGAGTTGCTATCCTAAATCCCATCTCAGCTAAGGGTTTCCTATCTTAAAGTTGAGGTCACTTTTGTACTTTTTGTAGCTACCTCGATCATAAACTTAAACTGATCAAAAGGCTTGGGTGCTTTAGGAGGATGGGCTCTAGGTATAAGAGGTGGTAATTGACTACCTCTCCTCTGTCTAGGTCCCACTGATCCACTGCACTCCTTTCTCTCTCCATAACACAAAAAAGAATAAAACAATAAACAAACAACCCTACAAAAAGTCCAATCATGAAATTACGAGGAAAGCAGTCTATAACACTCGACAAACTAAAGAACATGGAGTTCGAAATACAAAAGTTTGCTCATATGTCTTCGGACATTCGAAATCCAAAGCGAAAAATTTTTTGATAAAATTTCGTCAAAAACCATTTTCGAAGTCTCGAAATCATCCAATGCTCAAATCAACAAAGTTAAATGCGACTAGCATTCCAATCAGTCTATCAAATCACATATACATGCACTATCAAAATGCAAAAATTGAATATCCCCAAAGTGTCGATGGTGTTGATGAATTATCATCAAAAACCAAACTTTGGAAATTCAAATTTTGATAAACATTCCCGCACTTTTCCTAAACATAATCCATGCAATATTTCAAAGTCATTTAAATACTTAAAATTGAAAATTGGATCCAAAATCCAGAATTTCTGACAAAAAAAAAACATAGCCTTTCCTTCAAAAAATTGAAATTTTCAAAATCGATAAAAAATCATGAATAATCCAACAAATCACTCCAGATCACCTCACAAACAAAAGCCCTTTTGTTTTAATAACCAATTTGACTTCTAGAACACACATATTTTCCCAAATTGGTCGAATAACACACGACAAGAAATTAAAAAATCAAGACAAAATCGAGCAGTCGCCTACTTGGGATTAAACTCTTAAGAGTTCACGCGAGCTTTCTCGGCCTAGTAGATGCCTTAAAAGGTCAAAAAATCAAGCCCCTAGCTCGTGGCTTTATCACATCACTCACTAAACTCACGGGTTCGTGGCTCAAAATGGTCTCCACTTGATGGAGAATAAAAAATGAGATTGGGGCTTGGAATCTATGGATTTGGTGGTTGGAAGTGGGTTTTTAAGGCTTGAGGGGCGGTGGTAAATCGCTAGGGTCTAAGTGAGGAAGATGACATTGGTGTTTGTCTCCTTTTATAAAACCTGATTTTGAGCTCAACGCCGTATGTGCAAACGTGACGGTGTTGAGAGATCGCTAGTGAAATCGTTGGCAATTTAAAAAATCACCTAAAATGGCTTATGGCACCCTGCCAGCGCCTTAAATTCACACCCACATCGCTGGTAAATCACTTGCTCTAAAAATGGAATATTCCTAATTTGGGATATTCTCCAGCTCCACAACATCAATTTATGTACAATCATCACGATGCTGTGACATGGATAGCCTCAAAAAATAGATTAATTCCCAAAAAGATTTCTAGTGTGTGGACTTCCTGGTATATATAAATGATGTCATGCAGATGCATCAAATTAAAGTATACCTACTCTGATTAACGTCTCCAAAAGTTGTTCAGACTTCAGTGCGCGTAAAACATTCCATAAATCTCCATCAATATCATGTCTCTGCAAAATTTAGAGGTGTTAGATATTTGCAACATATTCCATCAAATTTAATTCCTCAAATTGAAGTAACCCAAATCAACCTATTCAAATCTAAAGTTTATTCAAATTCAAAATAATTAAACCAAGTTCATGGAAAATAGCTAAGTAAATGAATGTAGGATGCTTGCCACGAAGCACCGATGTTTAATGTCGATGGCCCGATATTACCACATTCTTGAACTAATCGAAGTCCAATTAATCACATTAATAAGTGGCTTCTTTTCCTTAGTTGGCAATGTAGATAATTTTTGACGCTTGATAATTCCTTGCTCATTCTTTGCGCAAAATCAACCATTGCTATAAAGCAGTTTTCTATCACCAATTCTGTATGTGACATTTTCATTGTAGACATCAATGTTAGCTTTGGCTGTGTAGAGGAACAACATCCTAAGCAATATGGTATTGATCTCATGAAGTCCTTCATCAATGACTGAAATGCCCACAAGAAACTCTAGGTCTCTTGGTCTCACACGTACCTTCCTCGCAACTCAATAGATCCTAGTGATGCACCATTTTTTTAGAAAAGCAACCTTTTCTGTGGTGCGCTCAGTGATTTCCAGCTCTGCCATGTGTAGGAGCTTCATAGAAATAATGTTATTAAACGCTCCTGTGTCAATGATCACTGAATGCACCATCAGGCCCACTTCCTCGAAAATGCATGAGATATGAATGGAAGTTGGTGGCTCTAACTTCTGTCTCGTACTGTAAATCTCCCTTGTTGGTAATTATGTGTCAACAACCAACCTTCAGGTAATCCATTCCTCTTTTCTTGCCTCTTTATCTTCTTCTCTCGTTCTCTCTCGCCATTCTTCTTCAAAAGGTCTATGAAAAATTATATGCTATCCTGCGAATCATCGTCAATAAGGGATGAAACTGCATATATAATGAAAATATTCGATGGTAAGTTTAAAAATTAGGAACACCAAAGTGAACTACCCTATCATCATGTTAGATGGTATTAATCCATCCTCTTTTCTTAGTACTCCTCTCAGCTTCCTCTGTCATAGATGATGCGTTGAGGTGTAAAATAACATTCACATGCGTGTTACAGTTTGAGAATGACTGGGATGGAAAATTTCCTTAGTGTTTGCTTTGCCTATCTGAGCTGACATGTCAGATAACCTAACCTACAACTCATTGATCGAAGCGTCAGTCTTAGCCTCATACAGCTACTGTGATAGGTTTAACTACTTCATCATCCCCTCTAGAGTGGGTCCATATGGATGAGGAGGTTGGCTATGTGTTGCTACCATCAATGGCTGTCCCCTTGGCACAAAAATTCTGGTAGTTCTGATTCCTAACAATGTAGTTGAAGTTAGTATTTTCATCATTCCTTCCATAGAAGTTATTTTGCTGCCCAAATTGCCCTAGTGGTGGTCCTGGAAATAGCCCTACTACCTTTACCTCCATAGTATCCTCGCAGAGTCGAGGACACTTGTCTATAAAATGACTTGACTTGGAGGAAATCTCGTAAGCTTTTGTTTGAACTTTCTCTACCATTATCTGTTTAACCATAGACTTGAGTCCTAGCAACTCGTCCTCAAGCCTACTTTGCCTTGAAAATACCATAGCCCCTCGTCTCTCACAATTCGATTCATACTACTTATCTTGGTTGGCTACTTTTTCTATGTATCCCTTAGCCACGTTCGGTGTGATATCAGATAGACTACTATTGCACACTATATCGAGAAGCCTATTCTTATTGTATGTAAGACCTTCATAGAACCTTTCCATCAGAGATTTCTTGGTGAGACCATGCTGAGGACATACCATGCATAATCTTTTTAAACTTTCCTAGTATTGTGACAACGATTCATCATCTTTCATGATAATGTGAGATATCTCCCTCCCAAGCTGAGTGATCCTCCCGGCTGTCATATAGTCATCCTAGAACTTCTGTTGTAGCTCATTCAAGTTTCTAATGCTGGTAAGTGGAATAACCAATCATGTTCAACATCCTTGAGATAGAAAATGAAGGTTTTCAGCCTCACTAGATCAACATCAACTATAGCAGACATCATGCCTACTACCACCATCTAAAACTCTGTGAGGAACTTCTGAGGATCCTCATTCTCTTTCCCATAAAAGTTAGGCAACTAATGTATTAATCCTGACTTCAACTTAAACTGACCAGTGGCAGCAGGATACTCAATACATATTGGTAACAAGCCTCCTCGGTGTCGGTTTGCTTCCCTAAAAGTAAGCTCCCTTTCCTGCCTCAATTATTGCCCCACATTCTACTGGTTGTTATGCCTAGCGGCCTGCACAACTAGAGGATTCTGATTTATCATATTGTCTTCCATAGTCATCCTTAAATGTTCTCTCCTTCTATAGGTTATGTTCCTTCTTTAGTAAGTCCGATCAATCTTTGGATCGTATGGAACCAATGAATCTGTGAAAAGCAAACCTTTGTGACTTGCAACCATATAAGAAAAACCCAAAACCTAAAAGAAAACAATTAGCATCAATGTCTGGTAACGGTGCCAAAACTTGGTGCCACGTCGTACAATACCAAAAATAGTCTCGTTTTCACCGACTATAATTGATTTGTAGTGAGGCAAGTATAAGGTCGATTCCACATGGATTGGAATGTTGTTTTTTAAATTTTGGGAAAAACGAGGCTTTTAAAAACAAAACTAAATTAAACTAGAAAATCAATTACAAACAAATTAAAACACTTAAAATTGAAATCGATAAATTAAAGACTCTAGACCAAGGCATGAATCAATCGTTGGTTTATCACAAGTTTGTCCTATTATTGATTCTCATAGATAGGCTTATAGTGACACTCGTCACCTCATTCTCCTCATGTCGGTAAAGGGAACATGCGACAAAAAACACATATTAACTAGACTTGTAAAGCCACCAGATATGCCGTAGGCTTTCAACAAACTAGTAGCATTATCACTATATGAGAACACCTATCATGATTGGTAACTAGCGTCGAATTTTCCACCTATTACGTATGGAAATTACAATACACTACTATGCATCTCATATCCCAAATGCATAGGGACATACTGGTTGCCAACAAACAAGGCCCCACTCGTCACCTAACGTGATCCCCTTTTACCGAGCAACGGTAGGATCACTGGTGATAGTTTCTAACCGTAATCGCCATGCACGTGCACTTACACAACAAGAAGGAAGGAGCTTAAGGTTTAAAACCAAAGTAAAAAACCTTAGAATAACAATGCAAATAAGAATATGTAAACCGGTAACATACAGATTAAGAATCGAAGCGCATAAACCTCCCGAATCTATAAATCCCTAGAACTAAAACACCTTAGCCTAGATAGTGGAACTTAGCAAATCATAATCGCAAACAAAAATGTGAAGTTTATTAAATCTATAAATCAAAATGTAAATAATAAATAAAAACTTACAAATAGTCCCTGCACAAGAACTGAAAAGAAAAACTTAGCACCAAAGGTTTCTTTCTAGAACTCCATATGGAATTCTATGTATGGAACTCTCTATTTCATTTTTTGTTGTAGGGTCTCATATATATAGTAGGAATAGGATAGAATAATATATTAACTAAAATCTTGAGAAAAAACTGAATTAGAACTAACAATATTCAAATCTTTCCAACGACATGAGTTCAGAATGCTAAATAGCTGGGAAATTGTTAGGGCATGTGCCCTAGGTCAATCTACAAACATTGTTTATCTTATAAATTTAGTTTGTGAAATTTAGGTTTTCACTTCCTATTTTATTATAAGTGATTGCATGTTTACCTTATAGTAAGATTTATGGGTATTTATTGAAATATCCTAAATGTCCCTAGTCGGTCATTATACTGGAACTATAATGAATTAAGATTAGTGTGAATCTTGATTGATGGTCATGTGATGATCATCGTATAGGGATACAAATCAAAATCTTGAGTACTTGTTAGGGAACATGGTACTAGACCGACCTGCTATAAGAACACCACATGGATTAAGTTATAGGTGTTACTCATGATATGTATATTATTAAGTCCTTCGACTTAAGATTACTATAGACGTCAATATTAGGATCACAGTAATTTGATACAATCAAAGGTTGTCTTTAACCGGATGATTATAAAGATTATGATCGGTTACCATGTGAATAATATGTGAAGGTTTGTAATCAAGATATAATTTGTCCCTCTCGTATAGAGAGATATTAATGGATCTCTCGATATGTTAGACTGTTAAATGGCCAAGTCTAAGTGAATTTATATAACAAATGTCATTTGGATGTTTTTAGTCTACCTAAAGATTGAGACTAGTACGATTGAACATTAAAGGGTACTTTCCATGCCTTACGTTTAATCAAAGGATATTGCACGACAAAAGGGTATGATATATGCTATTCATTAGGTTGTATTAATTTTGATAGTCATGTTACTTCGTTAGTTATAATGCCTTGCTATAGACCGTTTATGACTTGTTTACCAAATGATTTTGGTTCACGGCCAACGTCGCATGAACCTATTGCGTCGCAAACAAAGAATGGTTTTGCGCAATTTCAATTGGTCAAGAGTAAGGAATTTTATATGATAAAATTTATGACATAAAAGCCCTTATGATTTGTTATATGATAACTTATTAATAGGGGCTTATGTGTAACTTGCCTAAACTGCTTAAATATAATAGTTGTATTGCAAATATGATTTTAGAGGGCTTATCTACGAATATAAATAAAGTTTGAAACCGTAAAATGAAATAAGATTTTTGTTTTTGCAAATTCTGAGTTCTCTAAATTTCAGGAGAGAAAGAAAAATATTTTCTATCTCTCTCAGGGCTAGCACTCCAAATTGTGGTCACCGTTTATGTGTGGATTTCTAATAGTGGATGCGCGCTTGAACATCTTGAAGATCGAACAATTAGAGAAGAAAATCATAGATTAAGATATGATTTACTTTTGTAGATCTAGTTTAATGGAAATTATTTATGATCTTGTTAGGGTTTTTTAATTTTTTTTTGAATTTTCCGCTGCGTATGAACCCAGAACCCAACAAAAATCTCTACGACATCGCTGAGATGCTTTGTTTCTGTCTAGTTTTATTTCGAATTGAGCCCAACAATGTGTCAGCGCCCTAGGTACAAGTGAGCTTCCTTCAATCCATTCATGTTTGGTCTCACGATTCCTTGGCAATTTTGGCTTTATACTGAGATCTATGCCAAGGTGCTGGCCTATTTTCACCTTTTTGATTGAGTTTATGTAGAAATCACTCCTTTTTATATAGAAGCTTATTTTTGACCTGAAAATAGAAAACAACAATTTAATAGTGTAAATGATGATAATAGTCATGAAATCATAAGTAAAATCTCACTAAAATATAGCACAAATAACGACTTGTCAATTACCTCATAAAAAAGTGATATATGGAAGCCAATAATCGAAGTATTCATGGATGAGCAATTATTTCAAACATCCAAAGTCATGGAGTGTCTTGATTTAGATTCGGACTAATCAAGAGAAAAGGCGTTAGGCTAGTCACATTAAATGAAGGGCTACTAGGAGGCAGCCTATGAGCCTTTAATTTCAGTTTTTACATTTTAGTTATTTAGTTTTTTTAGTTAAAACAATCTAAATGTTTTAGTAGTTTCCTAATTCTGAAAGTTTTGTGCTAAATGTGTATGAAAAGACCATTTGCCGGGTAAATTTTCATTAGAATGGAGAAGTCTTAACATATGCAAAATCCTCACAACAGAACTTATTTTTAGTTTGGGATATTTTAGCAATTTTGTAGTTGTTTCAATTTATGTTTATGCATTTTTATATTTAGTTCTTAAATTATACTTTTATATGTATGTATGTTTAATGTTTTTAAGTTTTAGGCTTATTTTTAAACATTGAGGGCAAGGTTTGGTTTATGTTTGGGGACATCAATACTATAAGAAGTGGTAAAAAATAATGAGATAAGGATAAACACTGCATGTATGATCGTAAAATTTTATTTTTTAAACTGTTAAAGAGGAAATAATGGTAGTATATTTTTCTCATTTACTTATTATGTAACTGTGTAGAAGTTGTATAAATTAGGTTATATATAGTAGTATAGTAATAAATGAGTAAATCATTTGCAAAGTTCATACCTTTAATTGAGGATGAGTAAGAATACAAGTATCTTGTAAATATGAAACTCAAGAGAGTGTTGTAATTTTTGAAGAAAATAAGAATTATAACAAACAACGATATATTTCATGATTAGAAACTTAAAGTTAGGGAAGACTATGAACTTGAAACAAAAGCAAGAAGAACACCATAACACTTCATGTGGAAAAAGTTAGATCTCTAAGAAATTATATATTAAGTATGAATCTTACTTGAGTACAAAGTGAAGAAAGACTTAATACTAAAAAGGGAAGAAATATGCGTGGAGTTTAATGGAAAGTTGGAGTTAAAAATTACTTGAAAGAGTGAAAGTGAGAAGTGCTAATAAGAGTTTTAAATAAAAAATTAGAGAGTCCTATAATTTCTACAGGAAAAAGAGCAAAGATCTTGATGGTTGGAAAGAAAAAAGGGAATCCATTTGAAAAGGTGCATGGACCGTACAAATAAAAATATATGAAGAAAAAAACAAATAAATAGAAAGAAAGAAAGACGAAAATTATATTAAAACACTTCAAATGAAAAGATTTAGCTCGAGTACAAGTAGCTAAGTTGAGTTAAATCATATTTCCAACTATATGAAGACCTATGGACTTTTGAAGTACTAATGTCTACAAAAATAGTATGATCTATGCTTATTTGTGAATTTTAGAGCTTAATGAGAAATCATGAGATTGTACCTTTGCTACTTGAGTGTTGAGGTAATATAAACTTGTGAGTAGTGATGGTTTTGGTTGTAAACTACTTGTGAGTTTTGAAAGTGAATTACATGCATTGTTAAAGCTTCGTGTTTTGAAAATAATAGTTTTTATGAAGAAAAACTCATGAATGATTATTAATTTGAACTTATTTGAATTAAAGGTACTCCATGAACTATGTAAGATTAGTAAGAATTGTAAGTAGTAGTAGTAAGAGTACATAGTAGAATACACTTTTGCTCGGGACGTGCAAGATCCTAAGTTTGGGGGTATTTGATTAGTGTGTAATTTGAGTTATATATAGGACTAGTTTAGTTGTATAATTGGATTAAATATCCCGGACTGAGCTCTAGTTGATTGTCATTTATGTAATTTCAGGTCTACAATGTATAAAAGATACAAAACAGTGATTTCATAATTAAATGAGGAGGAAAATCGCAAAAGTACATTTAACTCTATGGCATAGACCATTAACGCCATGGGAAGAGAGTGCAATGCGTCAGCTTTCTAACACGTTGATCTTATCACTACACTTTTCATTTTTAAGTTAGAAATTTCATTAATCTTTGTTTCTTAACAACACCTAATTCAAATATCATTCCTAACTCAGTATTTTCCATTTTTTATCATTACTTTGTTCAACTCATAGAACCACTATAGTCAACATCACATATGAATAAGCAACTTGAGTAATAAACAATCAATACCATTCAACACCTCCTTTTGAAGTCGTTTGACTGTTTTAGACTATAGTTCTATTCCATATTTCTCTTTGCGTTTTATTTTGGAAAGGAGACAATACTTTGCTTCAAAGTATTTTACTTTCGTAGAAACCGACTTAGACAACTTGACTGATCTTATCGCTGTCTCATTGTGATTTCCAAGACAAGATTCAATTTGTCTAATCAATTTCTATTCTCAAACCACATGTCTCATTTTTCATTGTTGAGACTATTTTTTAAAGTAATCCTCAATTCGTTATAAATTCAACTAATAATTTATATAATAGGTATTACAGAGTTACTAATTCGACCAGGATTGACCTTATTTTAAAATCCAAAATTTTCATATCTTGTGCTTCCTAAAAGTCCCAATTTCATCTTTTCATGTTTACAAATGATTCTCAATCGTTTGAGACTTATCATTTTATAATTGTAATAGTTCGATACTTGAAATTTCAATGAAATCAATGTTCATTATTTAGGTTCTTGAATCACTTAGACTTCTTTCTCAATCAATTTCCTATTGGTTTCGTAACTGATAACATTCATCAGTTATATTAATACCGAACTACATACAACACCTTTGTGAATTTAGATTTCACAAGTCTATTTCATGTTTCATCACGCTTAGTTATCATTTCATAAGTCTATTCTCTTAATCATTTTTTCCTAATCTTACCCGTCTTTTGACACGAGTTAAGTATCGAACAAACATAAAGAATAAACTTCCTATTGCATATCTAGCGATAATACAATAATATACAACAAACATATAACAATAACAAAGTAATCAACAACTCACAGTCACTTCCCAACTAATCACGCTCAATCACCCTTTGGTTTCCAACTAAAGTTCTCCTCAATTGGGCCAAACCTAAGCTCTGATACCAAGTCTATCAAAGCCCATCTCACTATGCCTTGACTTAGCCTAATTCCCCTAATTAGGCATCCAATCCATCAAATTAACTTAACCTCAAAATAATTTTATTACAATCCTCCATAAATGCTCTGAAACTAAATTTTTATCCTTAATCAAACTCAATTCATGATTTATTTAATTGGAGCAACTTTGGAAATCATACGGATTATTCTCCGTATTTTGTAAAAATTTTGACAGCACCTCCCCTAAAAGTGTTCTACTGAAAAATCCACCTAATAGACAGCAGAATGAGGAGAAGTCTAGAATGACTCACAACTCCCCACAGTTCACAATACTTATCAATTTAAATCATTTAAACAACTTAAGGTCTTTAATACCTTAATTACAACTTTACAATTCCTTAAACACTATATAAAACTACTTTATGAAACAAATTAACATCCAACTAAACCATAAACATTTCCAAACTTCCTAAACCGATTCATAATGCTCTTATAACACAATCAAGAGTGTTTCACGCCCTACACTCACCCCAGAACCCAAAAGCAATAAATATAACATAACTACAACGAGAATTACGCTTTTAAAACATGAAAACATTCACCAAGGTTCTTCGAGTCTTGCATGTTCTTCCTTGTCTTCACTGAAAATCTGACATCATCAAAAACAACTCGAAGATGTCAGTAAACTCCTATACTGCTATGTACTCCTACAAATTTTAGTCTGAATACATGGAGACATGTAATTGCATTTTCAAATAGTAATAAATTTGTATAACAACGTGAAACCCTTTTATTACTATTCAAGGTTCATAAATAGGTTGGTCAAACCAAGAATGAACCTAAAACAATTATAAAAGTCCAATGCATGCTCCTCGAAAAACTTGCGTGCCTTGGGTCTTCCGTGTTCCATTCTATCTAGTTAGGAAACCTAGTTCCGAGCCCCACGCATGAGTCATAGCACCAACAAGCCATCGTCTAGAATGACATGAATGCGTGACCAAGAATGATGCAAAATGCAATGTAGACTAAAAACAAATGTAGGTACAAAGATAAATTCCATAAATAGTAAATACCACTGTAGGGTTTACTTACAACCAACCAATTTTGAGCTGAATTTTAGGGGTTCCTGGAGCGTTGGATCACCTTAAAAATGGTTCCAATAGCTTCATTGCATACCCAATTAAATGATGAATCAAGTTTCAAGTGAAACCAAATCACGAAACCCAATGAAAATTGTGGCCAAAGTGCTCTTGAGAACAGTTTCAAAAAATATTAATTTATATAACTGTTTCAACTAGCTTTCAACTAGCCAACTTGAGGTAACTTTTAACCTTGAAAACCTTAATATTTGCCATGATGATCTAAAAAGAACTTGTAGTACTCATGTCCAACGTTCCATAGACTCTAAGAACACTTAAATTGGATCAACGACGGATAAGATATTAATTTTCCAATAAGGCCAGACAACTAGGCAAACTTTATTTATTTTGAACAGGAGAACTTCTCCAAATCAATATTTTCGCAATTAAATCCTTGAAAATTGACAACAAATTCCACGAAACCACCCTATACCAACATCAAAATATTTTCTCAGTCTGTAGAGTCAAATTATATCAAAACCAATAATCAATTCATCCAGAAACCTAATGTAAATCAATATCAACTATAAAAATATCAACAAAATAGTTATCAATTGAGTTGCATTGGTCAAATTCATCAAAACCTTGACCCGCGTCAGTGGAGCTTATCCTAAATTGATCAAAATCAACCCAATACATCAATTGTGACCAATTCCTACCAATTTCTATCAATACTTCCCGAAAGAAATCGAAAAATTGTGAGAATTTGAATTGAATTGTGGAAAATGCCACGGATTGAGAATTTACCAAATTTCGGGCGGAATACCTCGTCTCTTCCATGAAAACTTGGCTCGAGGATCGTCTCGCGACGCTCTAGTGTTTTGCAGAAAGAAACTGGGCAAAAATTAGATATCGCGAGACCATGGAGTGAAAATCCGAGTTGAGAGGCTTATGTATCAAACTACCTAAATGTTTTGTTTAATGTTTTAAAATGAAACTTGATGTCATTTGTTCTTTTTATACATTTATATATAAACACCCAGCTGCTTGTCAGCATCTTAATTTCTTTTTATTTATTAATTTTCAAAATTCCTATTTGACGTGCTTTAGCTTTTGGTGCTTATTTTAGATCCTATTTTTCACCAAATTAAGCCAACATCTTGGCAAAATTGCCCAACTCCATAAAACATCCATAAAACTGGTGTTGGTCACACTAAAACCCTAAAGATTTTAACTTTGTCCACGACATATTGAACCCTTATGGACCAATTCTATTGCCATACTAAACCAAACATACACCAATTTAGACCCAATTTTAACCTCGACCACTGCCAACTGACATAAAGCTCGAGGTTAGGTCTCGCACCAACTTCATTCTCATTTTATAATACCGCCGATCCTGACTTAGATGCAAACTGAGGCAAAATCTTCACGTTAGGATTAACACTTGGTTAATTAGTTTTCAAGCAACTAATAATTTATTTTCACTTGTGCCCTTGAGGCATGCAATTGCAACCCCGAGTATCACAAATTGAGGATACACCTCAACATACCCCAACTTTGCGACAAAATATTATAAATACATACACTAAGCACACAACACACAAAAATAAAATATACCTTATGATCTCTAAGCAATAATGCGTGGGTCCCACCTCAGATATTTAAACTCCAAATAAAATCTGCAATTACTTAATTAGTCGCCTAATCATGTTTATAAAATTCTCGAATTTCACATTAGGGCTTAATGATGGGATTAGGACGGGTTGCACCCTACTTTATGAAGGGGTCGTCACAATTACTATCTTTTATTGTATCTCTCTTGTGAATTCCATGCATAATGATGATTTCTTTACATATGTTTTATGAATCTTGTTTATATGCTACGACTTATTGTTTCTCTACTTGATTTCAACTCATGCTAGCTTTCGCATGCTTACTAAGTAGTACTTGCATATTTGATGCTTGAGCCGATTTTTCGCTTACTGAGCGCCATTATCCATATTTTTCTCACCTTACTTACATCTCAGGATCATCCATGTTGGTGCTTAATCGAGGCAAATGAGAGGCGATAGCTTAAAACCATCTCTTTTTTATGTAATCCTTGTATTACTATTATCTATTTATGTTGTTTTTGAAACGATGAAATTGAGTTGTATTAAAATAGGTCTTTCGGGTAGATTGAACCTTATTTTCTTTAATTTTGAACTTCTTTGTAGAAATTGAATGACCATAGTTTTATTAAGAGATTAAAAACCCATTTATAGTTTCGAAGTAAGTCATATGAATCATATATTACTTATTTCCATACTTTAAGTCCATACAAACTTGTTGTCTTATTCTGCATGTCATTTTAGGCAAGCCAGACCATTTAGTTAGGCTCAGTTTGGGTATTGGGCTTGGATGGCGGTCTGGGCCAGATGACTAGACCCTAGGTCAGGTGATGGTCGTCACACTTCCATCTTCGAGTTTCTCATCTCGAAATCGAAGCCACTCTAGATTGAAGAATGAACTCCCCTTACTTGGTGAAAGGATCATATTGGGCACACTCCTTGTTCGAGTCAATCATCTGTACCACAAGATTAAGGAGACTATTGTGTTGTAGGGTTTGATTTCTTTATTTTGTGTGTTAATGTACTTGTTGGTTTAATTTTTGGTTCTATTATGCTTGTTTGTAAGGCTTGATTGATTGTTCTTTACTGAATTAATCGAGGTTGAATTGTTAAACAATCGATGAAAGTTACTATGTCTAATTTTACGCACACATTTGATTTTTGTGTATAAGTGGTGAGGTAGATGATGATGGATATTTAAATAATTTTTAACAAACTCCATAAATTTTAGCCGACACTCTAAGTGCCCATGCGAATAATTAAATGACTTTTTTCGGATAACATGCTAATCTTGATAATGCCAATCTCATATTGCCAAATCTTTTGTTAGGTTTATCCTCAAATTCACCAAGCCACATCATTACAAGCTTACACCAAATATGTGTAAACATACATTTTTTGCATTACTATATAATTATGGAAAATGATAAACGTACCCATTTAGGGCATCGAGATTAGGCATCGCCCTACTTGATGACTGTGCAATACATGCGCGTGCATCTCGAGGGGTTGATGCCTAGTGTCTTCCATTATTTATAGCTTATAACTTTTTTTAACAGAAAAAACACAAAAACAAAGGAGGCGCACTATGGGCACCCCACCATTTATAGGGCACACCGTTGTTGAGGGCACCAAGTGCTTTATTGAAGGCACCCAATAAATTGGGTGAAATGCCAGAAATACCCCTACCCAAACTAAGCACCCTACCCCAATCCATCAAAACCACCACATCGATAGACCCCACCCACTTTCTTTTACTCCCTAAACCGACGCACCCCACCACTACTTTCTTCAAAATCTCCAAAACCCTAACTCTCCTCTCTTTCAATTCCCATATTCCCTACCTCTCTTCTCATAAATCACATCTCTCCCTTTGGTTTCCCTCTTGATTTGGGTCTGATTTGACCGATTTCTTCTTCGTGTGATTCGATTTGGTTGCAGTAAATATTTGACACAAGTTAGGGTTCAAATTTTAAGATTTGATCTTATAAGGCGTTCACTCAAATGATTGAAGGTTGTTTATAGACAGTTTGGTAACAAATGTGTTTTGTTACTTCATTATTGTTGTCTTTATTGTATGTTCTTTGTTCATGGGTTTCGAATATGGATTCTCATCCTTTTTGACCACACAAGGTTTTAAATCATAGTGTATTCTTAGCCACCAATGGTCGAGATATAGCGTTTGGTTAGAGTCGATACATTTAGTATCAGTTACATGATGTCGAGTCAACAACATAAGTCTCAATAGGCATTAAACGAGTTTAATGTTCAGTATGTTGTTTTCAAATGAGGTAAGGCTTGGTTACTACCAACCGAGACCATACCTTTAGTCTCGGTCACTACCTTCCGAGTTTAATTCATAATTGTTGATTTATGCTTGTCTCAATTTTAAGTAACCAAGACTTGTTTGTATGTCTCGTTGGTAGGTTTCCGAGAGAGTAGTTAAGTTCTAGGACCTATTCCGCCGAGATAGGATTTTGACAACTTTTATCCTTGATTGTAAGTACAATTTACTTACCTTTCCTTTTTTTTCATATATGGCTCGTTCCAAGGCAGTTGTGACCACGAGGAGACTGGTAGTGAGTCATTGAGAGGTGCACATGGTCGTGATGGTTGGAGACCCCAAACTGCATCTTACCAAAAGGAGAAACAAAAGACAAATGTGAAGGGTAAGTCACCAGCTACGAGTAGACATATTCAGAAAACTATTCTACATGATAAGGGTTCTCATGTTTTTGAGCATCGAGAAAATGATCTAGTCATTACTCGTGGTGAAACTGAGGGTGACGTATCCGAGTCTTCTGACTAGTTTCGTGGGAATGAAAAAAGAAAACAAGGTCTGTTGAAGCATATTGCAGTAAATTTAGTTATTTTACTTATTTTTGACTTTGTTAGTTGTTTGTGGATCTCTGTTTTTGAGAATTATTGTTGTTTTGTTAACTTTGTAAAGGTCATATGGGGTAGGAATAGCAGTTATGGAGCCACCCGAGGCTCCCGAGCCACTCGAAATGAAGAGGAGCAATAAGAACACTCATCTGCTCTTTTACTGTTGAGCTTCAAACATCACATCGCGGCTGCAATTTTGGATGACGACGTATGTTATTTAATTTTTTTATTTTCACTTTATTCCTTTATAAAAATATATTATACTATGCTTGAAATGATGTTAGTTTCCTTTGTTGTTGCACCATCGCCCTTTGCTGAAGTGCGTCAACCACGAGGCTCAAATATAATAGTGGGATTTTCAATCATGTCACCCCAACACCGAGGGTCTTTAGAGGATTATCTAGCGATGTGGATTGACTCCGCTTATAGATTGCTCGTACTAGAAGGGCAACAAGGAGTTGATTTCTACCCTTGTCGAACGGTGGCAGTCGGAGATAAATACATTTCACATGCCATTCAGTGAAATATCTATCACTTTACACGATGTCTGCATTTTACTGAATATTTCAATGACGGGCAAGGTCGTTGTAGTGGATAGTTTTTTATGGTATGCCAATGAATCTCACAAGGAAGCCATTAAAATTGTTTCAAAGTTGCTTGGTGCTACCATTGATGAGGTAGAAGACGAGGTTAACATCATTAGGGGCTCACCGTGCGAAAAGGCTTGGTTGAAGACTCGGTGGTCCCTAAACATGAATTTAAAGCCGCTTACTTACCCTCCCATGCAATGCACTATATAGGCATTCTTCTTGTACCTACTATCGTGCACTCTCTTCACCGAAGAGAGTGGATCACGAGTCTCAATTGCATTGCTCAAGCTTCTAGAGAATTTGGACAATGTTAGGAACTATGCATGGGGCGCCGCTACGTTGGCTTACTTGTACCGTCAACTTGGGTCAGCCAACACAGTTGAAGTGTCACAAATTGCCAGATACCTCACTTTGCTTGAGGTAATTATTGTTACTCTAACTGCCTTTACGCTTGTACTTATGTTTTGTTATTACTTAATGTTTTCTTGGTACTAATTGCTTTTGATTTTAAGGGATAGGTGTACGGCACTTCAAACTCAAGTTTGCCGCATCAAACGCCAAGTACATGGACTAATTGCAACCTCGTGTCTCGCAGTGGATCCAGAAACATGAGACGGTTATTATTCAGGATAAGTCAGCATCTATTCGAATAACATTAGACAGATTGAGGCCGAATAAGGTGTGTTTATTACTTGAATTTGTTTCAAAACCTTTGTGCTACCTTATGTGTGACTAATACTTGTTTATTTCATTGGTGTAGGTGACCTGAGGGCCGTACGTTAATCTCAGGTTGAATGGTATTATTCATTCGATGGCATTTTATGATTGGACCTCGATGTACATGGACATCATGAAGTCATACCATCCGAAAAGGTTCCCGAGACAACTTGGTAATGTGGAAGGTGTACCTGCCCCTCCGTATCGCCCTCCCAAAGAATCCTGAGGCCCATCTGCACTCAAATACTTGGTAAAGTATGGGTTCCAATAAGCGCTCTGGGAAAGGTAGTGTAACCATTTGTTGGCCCCTGAAGTTCGAGGTGAGAAGGCATAATCTGAGTTCATGGGTACACCAGATTATCTTCCTTGATTTTTACGAGTTTCACACTCAGTTCTTAAGAATCAATCTAACGAGGATCATGTTGTTATCGCTTGTATTATCATTGATAATGAGGTATTGGAGGTATGTTGTTTGGTATTGTTGTTTATATAAATTCCATTTTGCTATGTTTGAGTGTGTGTGTGTGAAGATGTTATGCGTAATGATATATGGAGAGTAAGTTCTTGAGAGTTTTGTACGTACAAATATTTACTTTGACCTTATTTTTTTGAATATCGGAATAGGTGTGCGTTGGACGTTGTGTTGAAGGGGATGGATTTGCCAGACAAGGAGTATACTGTGGAGTCCACGAAAAAAATGGTGAGTGACCTGGTGAACTTCTTATTCGAGGAGGACGTTTCCCACGACTACCACTACTACTATCGTGACCACTATAACAGCCACTGCCGCACCTCCTAAGGAATCCCAACACAATATCACAACAACCCACTCGAAGTCCACCTCAAGTGATGCCCCTCCCCCCAATGTTTCCCTCTCAAGCGCATGCACGACAATGAATATCAGCGAAGAATTTTGAAGAAAAAAGCCTTATGAGCCTTCCCAAAAAATGAACTTTGAGACTTTGAAAGTTGAAATTTTGAAACTTTGTTAACTTTATGTTGTATGTTGTTTACTTGTTTGGCACTTTGATGTTTGGCTTTGGAACAAGTTTGTTTAAACTATGGTTATATGTTGAATGTTTATTGTGGATATTCAATGTTGAATGTTTGTTTAAACTGTAGCTATGCTTTGAATGCTTATTGTGATCACTTGTGAATTTGGTAACTTATATAGACTAAACAACTTATCAGAGCTATGTCTCGGCCCTACTGGTCCGAGACATGATACATGTTCGGTCATGCACTAATGCAATTATGTAGAGGTATCACGGAATTCCATGGCTGAGACATACTATAAGGTGGCATATTAATACTATCTGGGTGATGAATTTTTTAGAATACTTCAATAGTTTCATAACTAATCCACCATAACTATGCACAACAACTCAGAGCCTTATGACCGATACCAGTATGATAAATGATAAGCCATTTATCTCGGTTGTACCTGGATGAGACTTATGATAAGGTCTCGAACGCAGGACACCGAGAATAACAAAAAAACTTGATCTCGCATAACCAAAACCTATTGAGTTGGATTTAGCTTATATCAAATCTCAGCAATGCAACAACGGTAAACCATAGTCATTCATGGTAGTCATGTATCACGCCTTTACATTGGTGTTTCAGGTACTAATAAATGAGGTTGGGGTCAATTCGTGTCTTATGATATGTCTCGGTATGGTCATACCGAGACTCTATGAACCATTTTGGTTTCCTGTGTTGAGGCATGTGTCCTAGGTCAATCTACAAACATTATTTATCTTATAATTTTAGTTAATAAAATAGAGTTTTTTGTTTGGTGTTTCATTATAAGTGATTATATGTTTACCTTATCATAACATCCATGGGTATTTATTGAAATATCCAAAATATCCCTAGTTGGTCATTATACTGGGAACTATAATGAATTAAGACTAGTGTGAATCTTGATTGATGGTCATGTGATGATCATGCATATAGAGATACGACTTGAGGTCATGAGGACTTGTTAGGGAATAAGGTATTGGACTGACCCGCTATGAGAACACCATATGGATTAAGTCATATATATTACTCTTGATAGGTAAATCATTTAGTCCTTCAACTTGAGATTACCATAAACTTAAATATTTGGAGCATGGTAATTTGACATAATCAAACATTGTCTTTAACCAGTCGGTTAGAAAGATTATGATTGATTACAATGTGAATAATAAGTGAAGATGTGTAATAGAGATAGAATTTGTCCCTCTCGTATAAAGAGAGATATCAATGGATCATTCGATATGTTAGACTGTTTAATGGCCAAGTCTAAGTGAATTGATATGATCAATGTCACGTAGATGTTTTCAGTCTACCTAAAGATTGAGACTAGTACGTTGAACATTAAGGGTGACTTTCCATGCCTTATGTTTAATCAAAGATTATCGCACGACAAAATGATATGATTTATGTTATTCATTAGGTTGTAACGATTTTGATATTCATGCTACTTGGGTAGTCATAATGCCTTGCTAGATACTACTTATGACTCGTGTACCAAAATAGTTTTAGTTCATTGCCAACGTAACATGAACCTATTGGGTCACACACAAAGAATGGCTTTACGCAATTTCAATTGGTCTAAAGTAATAAATTCTATATGATAAAATTCATGATGTAAAAACCCTAACGATTTGTTATATGATAACTTACTAATAGGAGCGTTTGTGTAATTTACTTGAACTGTCTAAATATTATAGTTGTATCACGAATATGTTTTTAAGGGAGCTTATCTACACATATAAATAGAGGTCGAAACCCTAAAAAAGAATAAGATTTTCATTTTTGCTATTTTCGAGTTCGTTGGATTTTCGGAGGGAAAGAAATGTTTTAATCTCTCTTGGGGATAGCACTCCAAATTGTGGTCACCATTCGTGTGTGAATTTTTAATAGAGGACGCAAACTTGTACGTCTTGAAAATCGAACAATTAGACAAAATCACGGATTAAGGTATGATTTACTTTTGTAGATCTAGTTTAATGGAACTTATTTTCGATCATGTTGGGGTTTTTCAAAAATTATTTTGAATTTTCCGTTACGTATGAACCCCGTAACCCAACAATGATATCAGTGCCTTAGGCTCGGTTCTATTAAATGTTTGTATGTTTTCTCTGATGTATATATGATATATGCGTGAAAACATGATCTTAATTAATGTATATATGATGTACATATAGGTTATGTGATAATTGTCATCAAGAATTGGTTTTAGATCACATTGTTAATTCATGTATTTAATACATACGCATGATTTGATTCAATGATAGAATTTATGTTTAGGATATTTCGATTAACATATGTTTTTAATATTGAACGATGCGAATTCTTTATGTTCACATGGAAGAAGTCATGTTTAATGTAAAGTGATTTTGGTGTTGACTAAATAGTTCATTTTGTTCAATAATTATGTATGTCACCAAGATAGAAATCATGATTAGGTTCATATGATTAATTTAATATGATTATGGTGTTGAATGCATGATTAATATTTTGTTTTTTATTCAATTGCTTGTTTTATATGAATAAGAATCGAAATTGGTTTTGATCATATATCTCATTGTGGTTATCTGTTAGTATATTCCTACTAGATAAGAGATAAACTTTGAATCAGATAAGAATTACAAATCCTATAAGATGGGTGAGATATATAACAAATTCGTAATGGATAAGGACTTAAAGTATCTTAAATTCTAATTGGATTAAGATAAGATATTAATTTAGAGGTGGGTCCAAGTTAATTAAAAATGTTTTAATTAACATTTTCTGAATTAAAATAAGGGGCAGTTTTGGTCAATTAGATTAGCTAAAATAAAGAGGAATTTTAGGCAATTTTTAAATTTTAGAACTGGAATTCGTTGTCTAAAAAAATTGGTGGTGCTGCCCCTATACCCTCATCCACGACTGGACAGTGGAACCGCCACTAACTGTTCCTAGCGCAAGGAAATTAGTAAAATAGTCAATATTAGTAAAATTTCCCAACTTTTTAGTGATTGTACATCCATTGTAATATATGATATTTATCTCGTTTAAATTATGATCACTAAAACAAATAAAATCCCTCTATCAAATTTTAAGTCAAGTGTCGTCCATTATAAAACATTTGTCAAGGCTTCAATCACATCAATATGGGTCTGCCACCGCAGAGTGTGTCATGTTATCTTGGTGAGGCAAGTTGAGTAACGATTACTTTATTAATTGTAATGGTTGGACTTGATAAAGCTATCAAAATGGTTTTGGGCTTTAAGCACAAGATGAGATGAAACATGCTAAGACATAAGATGTCATAATCTCATAAAAACAACTTAAAGTTACATATGATGTAATTGGTGATTGGTACCTACCTAAGTAACCTAATTCAAAGTGTCATGCCTTAGCAGTCTTGGAATTAGGTGAAACATGGATTTTAGTCCTATAAATTTACATAGCGTTTTAGAAGGGTTGTTAATTTAGTGGGGGTATATTCCTCTATACTAAAATGAACTTTTGCATAATCTTTGTTGTAGATCAATGTCCTCTTCAAATCATACTAATCACTTGTCACTATGATCCATCCTAAAGAAGGATAAGTTGTCTGGGACAAACTTTTTTGACTGATTCAAAAACTTGAGAATTGTTCTTAAACATGAATGCAAGTTGTATGTCCTAAATGATCATATTTGTTTAGGAACCACTAGCCAATGCTTTAAGAGTCGTGAATGATGCACATACTAAGCATGTCAATGACTCAAATAATGTTGCATGCATTATGTTGGCAACCATGGTTCCTGAACTTCAGAAAGACATGGAACATATGGAAGCTTATGACATGGCTACAATGTTGAAGGAAATGTTTCAACATCATGCTAGGCAAGAATGGTTCAAGATAGTCAGAACCTTCATTCTTGCAAAATGGTTGAGGGTGCAATAGTCCTCACATTCTCAAAATGAACGGATATATTGACCATCATAAATGACTTGGTTTTCCTATAAGTCAAGAGTTGGCTACGGATTTGATCTTGAATTCATTGTCTGGTAGTTATTTACAATTTTTGATGAATTATAACATGAATAATATGGAGAAGTCTATCTCAGAGTTGCATTTGATGCTTAAAACTGTTGAGCAGAATGTTAAGAAACCTATTGCTAGTGTTTTGATGGTTCAGAAATGAAAGGCTTTGAAGAATAAGGGCAAAGGCAAGGCTAAAGTTGCCAAGGCTATTGTGACTGTCACAAAGCCTGTGGAACAAGTCAAGCCTAAGGTTGTTTCTACTTCATAGTCCCAAAAGGAAAAGGAAAAAAAAAGGAAATTGTCGTTTCTTCTATGCACCTGGGCATTGGTTCAGAAATCGCAAGCTCTATCTTGAAGATCTAAAGAAAAGAATAATAGTGCGACTACTGCTTCAGGTATTTACTTTATTGAAGTTAATTTGCCTACTTATGATTCTTGGGTATTAGATATCAGTTCTGGATCTTTCATTTGTATTAATGTGCAGGGTCTCACCAAAAGTAGAATGCTAAAGAAATGAGAAGTCATCCTACGGGTTAGAAATGGAGCAAAGGTTGTTGCGTTGGTTGTAGGATGCTATGAGTTAATTTTACCTAGTGGACTTGTTTTAGTTTTAAGTAATTGTTATTATGACTCTGCCTTAAGCAGAAACATCATTTCAGTTTAATGTTTGGATTTAGGTGATTTTAATTTTCATTATTGCGAATAATAAATACTTTATTTCTCATAAAGACGTTTCCTATGCGAATGCTGATTTGTGTGATGGACTTTATATTCTAAATAAGAAAAGGGCCACATATATTCCTATTCTTAACGTAAATACAAAGAGATTCAAGTCAAATTATTCGAATCAAACCTACCTTTGGCATTGTCGTCTTGGTCACATAAATGAGAAATGTATTTCGAAACTCTATGAAGATGGACTTTTAGATTTATTTGATTTCGATTCATATGAAACATGTGTATCTTGTTTACTAGGCAAGATGACAAATAGTCCCTTTACTGGACATAGTGAAAGGGCAAGTGATTTATTGGGTCTAATACATATTGATGTATGTAGTCCTATGAACACAATGGCTTGATGTGGTTATTAGTACTTCATTATTTTCATCGATGATTTCAGCAGATATGGTTACGTGTGTCTTTTGAAACATGAAGGTGAATCTTTTGAGATGTTTCAAATATTTCATAATGAAGTGCAAAATCAACTTGGTAAACTATTAAAGCACTTCGATCAAATCGAGGTGGTGAATATTTGAGTCAAGAGTTTGATGATCATCTTAGAAATTGTAGGATTATCGTACAATTAACTCCTCCGGTAACTCCACAATGGAATGGTATTTCTAAGAGGAGAAATCAAACTTTCTCGGATATGGTTCAAATTATAATGAGTCATGTAGATCTTCCTATTTTCTTTTGGGGTTATGCCTTAGAAACTGCTCCGTTTACAATAAATCGTGTTCCTTCTAAAATGATTATAAAATGCTTTAGGATATATGGTTTGGAAAAAGACCAAGTTTGTCTGTCAATCTACAAACATTGTTTATCTTATAATTTTACTTAATTAAATTGAGGTTTTATTTGCTATTTTATTTTAAGTAATTGCATGTTTACCTTATCGTAAGATCCATGGTTATTTTTTGAAATATCATAAATGTCCCTAGTCGGTCATTATACTGGGAACTATAATGAATTAAGACTAGTGTGAATCTTGATTGATGGCCATGTGATGATCATGCGTATAGGGATACGAATCAAGATCATGAGTACTTGTTAGGGAATAAGGTACTGGACCGACCCGCTATGAGAACACCACATGGATTAAGTCATAGGTGTTACTCATAATAGGTATATCATTTAGTCCTTCGACTTAAGATTACCATAAACTTCAATATTGGAAGCATGATAATTTGACACAATCAAATGTTGTCTTTAACCGGACAATTATAAAGATTGAGATTGGTTACCGTGTGAATAATATGTGAAGGTGTGTAATCAAGATAGAATCTGTCTCTCGTACAGATAGAGATATCAGTGGCTCCCTCGATAAGATAGATTGATAATGGCCAAGTCCATGTGAATTGATATGATCAATGTCACTTGGATGTTTTTCAGTTTACCTAAAGATTGAGACTAGTACGATTGAACATTAAGGGTGACTTTCCATGCCTTATGTTTAATCAAAGGATATCGTACAACAAAAGAATATGATATATGTTATTAATTAGGTTGTATCGATGTTGATATTCATGCTACTTGGGTAATCATAATGTCTTGCTAGAGACCGCTTAAGATTTATGTACCGAAATGGATTTTGGTTCACTATTAACGTCGCATGAACCTATTGGGTCGCACACAAAAGAATGGCTTTGCACAATTTCAATTGGTCCAGAGTAATAAATTTTATATGATAAAATTCATGACATAAAAGCCTTTACGATTTGTTATATGATAACTTATTAGTAGGGGCATATGTGTAATTTGCTTAAACTGCCTAAATACAATAGTTATATTACGATTAGGATTTTAAGTGAGGGCTTATCTACACATAAATAAAGAGTGAAACCCTAAAAACGATATAAGATTTTTCGTTTTACAATTTTTGAGTTCTCTGGATTTAAGGAGAGAAATAAATAACATTTTCAATCTCTCTTAGGGCTAGCACTTCAAATTGTGGTCATCGTTCGCGTGTGGATTTCTGATAGAGGACGCGCACTTGAACTTTTTGAAAATTGAACAATCAAAATGAAATCACGGAATAAGGTATGATTTACTTTCATAGATTTAGTTTAATGGAACTTATTTTTTATCCTGTTGGAGTTTTCCAAAATTGTTTTGAATTTTTCGCTGCGTATGAACCTCAAAAACCGAACACCTTAAGATTTGGGGTTATGAGGTTTTCGTACGATGAAAAATCTTAGAAAAATTATCAGCCAAATCTACCAAGAGTGTATTTGTTGGCTATCCTAAAGAAACTAGAGGATACTACTTTTATAATCTCACTAAGAACAAAGTGTTTGTTTGTCGGAATGGTGTCTTTATGAATAAAGAGTTTATTTCAAAAGACAACAATAGGAATAAAGTAAGTCTTGAATAAGTTCAAGATTCACAAATAAACACTTAACCAACAGTAGGAGATCAACAAAGTCTTGAACTATTTGAAGCTCTACAGTTATCACAAGGCCGACGCGTAGGTCTGATAGGGTAAAAAATCAGCCTAAGAGATTTAGATTTCTTATTACTGATAGTAGTGAGGTTTTGCTTATTGATCAGAATTGGCTTACTGCTTATTAGAAGGCTGTGTATAACCTTGATTCAGATAAATGGCTTAATGCCATGAATTTTTAAATGCAATTCATGTATAATAACCAAGTTTGGAACTTGGTTGATTTACCTAAAGGTCGCAAGATCATTGGATGTAAATGAGTTTTCAAGAAGAAAACTGACATGGATGGCAATGTGTATACTTATAAAGCATGACTAGTAGCAAAAGGTTTCAGGCAGACTCAAGGTGTTGATTACAATGAGACTTTTTCTCCCGTAGCCATGCTTAAATCCTTTAGAATTCTAGTATCCATAACCGCATATTATGAATATGAGATATGGAAAATAGATGTCAAAATAGCTTTTATAAATGAAAGTTACTTGAGGGCGTATATATGATGATAAAACCTAAAGGGTTTGTTCATCCTGAGAATTCTAGGAAGGTGTATTTATGAATTAAAGCAAGCTTTTCGGAGCTGGAATCTTCATTTCGATGAAGCAATTAAGGAATTTGGTTTCATTAAAAATGAATATGAGCCTTAATTATTCAAGAAGTTTAGTGGAAACATGGTTGTTTTCCTAGTACTGTATATTGATGATATATTACTCATTGCAAATGATACCTTGCAGAGTGTCAAGTCATGGTTAGAGAAGTGTTTCTCAATTAAAGACTTAGGAGATGCAGCTTACATCCTTGAGATTAAGATTTATAGGGATAGATCTAAAAGGCTGATCAGTTTAAATGAGAGTGCTTATATTGACAAGGTACTGAATAGGTTCAGTATGCAAAAATTTGCCAATGTCTCATGGTCTAAGTCTCAGTAAGACTCAATGTCCAAAGTCTAATGATGAGTGAGAACACATGAATATGATTCCATACGCATCGGCTATTGGATCTATCACGTATGCCATGTTATGCACCCGACCTGACGCATCATATGCTTTGAGCGCAACAAGCAGATATCAATATATTCCCGATGAGAGTTACTGGATAGCAGTATATAACATTCTTAAGTACTTGAGAACGATTAAAATAATGTTCTTGGTCCATGGAAGTTTGGAAGATGAGCTTGTTGTAAATGGTTACACAGATGCAAGTTTTCAAACTGATATAAATTACTTCAGATCGTAGTTTGGATATGTGTTTACTTTGACTAAAGTCTTAGTAAGCTGAAAAAGTTCTAAGCAAGAAACTGTAGTAGATTCCACAACAGAAGATGAGTATATTGCAGCGTCCGATGTGGCTAAGGAGGCAGTTTAGATCAAAAAGTTCATTTATGAACTTGGTGTGGTTCTGAGTAAAACTAACCCCGTTTATTTATATTATGACAACAACGGGGCAATAGCACAGGCCAAGGAACAAAGATCACACCACTGATCTAAACATATCTTTAGATGTTTTCATCTCATTCAAGAAATCATTGAGAGGGGAGACGTGAAGATTTGCGGAGTTCCTACATACGACAATGTTGCAGATCCTTTGAAGAAGGCTCTTCCACAAGGGAAACATGATGGTCATGTTAGGTCATTAGGTATTAAATACATGAATGATAGGCCTTAATACAAGTGGGAGATGTTGGGGCATATGTCATGGTCAATCTACAAACATTGTTTATCTTATAATTTTAGTTAATAAAATAGAGGTTTTCATTTATTATTTTATTATAAGTGATTGTATGGTTACCTTATAATAAGATCCATAGGTATTTATTGAAATATCATAAATGTCCCTAGTCGGTCATTATACTATGAACTATAATGAATTAAGACTAGTGTGAATTTTAATTAATGGTCATGTGAAGCGTATATGGAGACGAATCGAGATCATAAGTATTTGTTAGGGAACAAGGTATTGGACTGACCCACTATGAGAACACTATATTGATTAATTCATAGGTGTTACTCATAATAAATATATCATTTAGTCCTTCGACTTGAGATTACCATAGCCTTCAATATTAAGATCATGGTAATTTGACACGATCAAACGTTGTCCTTAACCGAATGATTATAAAGTTTGTGATTGGTTACCATGTGAATAATGTGTGAAAGTGTGTGATCGAGATAGAATTTGTCCCTTTCATATGAAGAGAGATATCGATACATCCCTTGATATGTTAGATTGTTAAATTGCCAAGTCCAAGTGAATTGATATGATCAATGTCATTTGGATATTTTTAGTCAACCTAAGATCAGGACTAGTACAATTGAACATTAAGGGAGACTTTCCATGTCTTATGTTTAATCAAATGATAAAGCATGACAAAAGGATATGACATATATTATTCATTAGGTTGTATCGATTTTCATATTCATGCTACTTGGGAAGTCATAATGTCTTGCTAGAGACTGCCTATGACTTGTGTACCAAAAAGGTTTTTGGTTCACTGCTAACATCGCATGAACCTATTGGGTCCCACACAAAAATGGCTTTGCACAGTTTCAATTGGTCCAAATTAATAAATTTTATATGATAAAATTCATGACATAAAATCTCATATAATTTGTTATATGATAACTTATTAATTGGGGCATTTGTATAATTTGCTTAAATTGCCTAAATACAATAATTGTATTACGTATAGGTTTTTTAAGAGAGCTTATTTACACATATAAATAGAGGTTGAAACCCTAAAAATGAATAAGATTTTTATTTTTGCTATTTTTGAGTTATTTGGATTTTGGGAGAGAAAGAAAAATATTTTCTATCTCTCTTAGGGCTAGCACTTCAAATTGTAGTCACCGTTCGTGCGTGAATTTTTGATAGAGGATGCACACATGAATGTCTTGGAAATCGAACAATCAGATAAGGAAATTCTGAATTAAGTATGGTTTACTTTTGTAAATCTAGTTGAATAAAACTTATTTTCGATCTTGTTGGGGTTTTTCAAAAATTATTTTGAGTTTTCCTCTGCATATGAACCCCATAACTCAATATCATGTTATCGAGACATAGCAGGGCACCCCATTTATTGGTAAGGGCACTTGAGTGAATATTTCTTTTGAAATGCCTCGGTTGTGAGTGATCGATACTAGTCGACGTGTGTCGGATATACCCTATCGAGACTCCAGTTCCAGTCTTAGACCTATAATGCCAAGACATATATATTAATAACAATATGTACGTCGCGAATATATATATATATATAATAGACAAAAAGAAACCATAATTCATCCACAAAGACAATCATAAATCATCCACTAAAAAAACATATTTTTACATAACCATGAGCAAACATATGTCATAACCTGTGACATCCAAGAATTTTATAAACTTGATTAGGTGGCAAATTAAGTATTTTTTAGATTTAATTTAAGATTTAGGTATCCGAGGTGGGACCCACGCACTACGGATCAAAGATCATAAAATAAAATATTATTTTTGTGTATATTGTGACTAATTGAGGTATTATACTTTATTCGACACGAAACAGGGTCAAGTTAAGGCTTAGACGCGGTGTCCACGTGTACCGGAGCGCGTTAGGGAATTTTCTCCAATTTTGGTGAAAGTGGAGTATTTTCATAATTTAATTTGGACATAAATTGAAGAGATAATCACGAAATTGAATAGAATAATTAATAAATTGGTGGGCGCCTAGTGACTCGTGGGGTCGAGGGTGACACGCCTAGGGTGTACTATAGTGTACACGTTCAAGGATAGTCGTTGGCGTGCGTGACGAATTTATAGCCTCGAAAATACATAGGTGTATATATATTTATATATAATATAGTTTATATATATGAATCCTATAAATTAATTTAAATTAAAAATATACATCGGATTTGCCTCGAGATACGGGTAGCGTAGCATCGAGGAAGGAAAATGGTGGATCGTTGAAAATGTTGAAGAGTTTATTGATACCTCGAGAGACATGCAAGCACATCTAAAGGAAAATCAAGTAATTATATGGTTTTTTATAAAAACTATAAGATCTACCTCGAGATACGCGATACATATCTCGAGGAGATCAATATAATTAATCTCATCTATGTCGATTAAGTGGTGATGATCTTGTCAATAGCCACAAGATTGACTTAAAGATACGCAACACATATCTCGCGGAAGAGCAAATTATATAATGAAAATGGAATAATTTAGATTTGTCTCAAGATTCGTGCGATGTGAATTTTCAGGAAGTCTAATATATATCTCCAACAACACACCGCCTCGCCTCACCTCTGTTTCGAAAATGGAAATCGAAAGGAGAGAGGGACCGAAACAGAGGAACTGTGGAGAAGGCGATGAGATAGTGAAACCCATAGTGAGTTGTGTTATGTTGTTGTTTATTGTTAGGTCGTTATCGTTATGGTTGTGTTGTGATTTGTTGTTGATGTTGGTTGGTGTTGTTGATTGTTGTTTTGTTGTTGATGTTGATGTTGATCGTTGGATTGTTGTTGTTCAACGACGAAGTTGGGATGGAGGTTTGACTCATTCGAGGAAGAAAACCCCAATGAAATAAAAATTAAAAAAAAAACAGAAAAAAATGATTTACAATGAGCAAGTATGGAAGAAAAAAGGGGGGTTGATCCTTAGACCGGATTGGACCGGGTCCGGTTTAGGGGTTAAACTACCCCCCAATTAAATAAAAAAAGAAGAAAAAAAATGTATTTAAGTTTTTGGAAAATCTCAAGAAATTTGGAAAAATCAAAAAAGTTGTATTTTTTGACAAATAAATAGAAATGAGATATTTTTATGAAAAATGGAGATTTCAGAATTTTCTCGATGATTTATACTGAGATTTCCTCGTAAAACATGCTACGATACCCAAAAATGCCTGAAATTTAGAAAAAATTTTAAAAACCTAGTCAAGGTTAATTTTTGATTCTGAATCACCATTTGTAGTCAAAATTAGGATTGGAACATCAAAAGAATTGATTTTAGAGTGATTCTAGGTTTTTAAGACTTGAGAATACCAAAATAACTCGAAAATTGGTTGAAAACTTAAGAAACTCGAATATGGAACTTATCCGGATTTCTCAATGATTTTAGGTAACATTAAGGATCTCGAAACCACTCGAAACAAAACTCGAGGAATAGGTTCAAATTACGTGAAAGTCAGGGAAACATTGTGTGAGGCTTCGTAACCAACTTTGAGTTGGTTTGGTGGTAAGTAAACTCCACAATGATTCATACGATTAATTGAATATTTTGATACCTGTAATTGTATCATAGTCTACATTGCATTTTATCATTCTTGGTCATGCATACATAGAGAGAGTGAGAGGGATAAGTTTGATTCAGAGTCTAGTTTGCTTGAAACTAGGTTTCAATCCTACCTATACGCCGTCTAATGAGACTAGTAGAGTCTAATGCTGACAAGTTATCTCTACATTTCATGATCTCTTAATACTGTCATTGTATTATTTTTGGAAGTCGATATCTGATTATAGTTAAGAGACAGCAATAAAGTAGATTGCATGTCATGTTGACGCATATATCTTATTGTTTATTTGGAAATGCAATTACATGTCTCCATGTATCAAAGTAATAATTGCAGGAGTACAAAACAATGTAGGAATTTACTTACCTGACATCTTTGAGTTGTTTTTGATGGTGTTAGAATCTATATGATGACAAGGGAAGAATGGATAAAACTCAAATATTGTGGTAATTGTTTTCAAAAGTTAAAGTAAATTCTTGTTGTAAATTTTTATATATATATAGTTTTGGGATTCTTGGGATGAGTGTAGGATGTGAAATTTTGTTGAATGGTTAAGAGAGTCTATTAAGTTAGTTTCAAATGCGTTGATAGGTTTATATTTAGTTTTGGTCTATTTGGGATAGTAAAGTTGTGACTAAAATATCAAAGACTCAGAGTTAGTTTATAAATTTGAATTTGATATATATTGTGAACTGCAGAGAGTTGTGAGTCCTTCTAGGCCTCTCCCCAATTCTGTTGTCTATTAGGTGGAAGTTTTTCGGTAGGCCACTTTTAAGGGAGGTGCCGCCGAAATTTTTATTAAATACGGATATGATGTTTTAATTTTCTCCAATTAAACAAATCATGAATTGATTTTCATCGAGTATATAAATTTAGTTTTAGAGCCTTGTAAAGGATTGAAATAATTATTATTTTGAGGTTAAAGTTGAAAGAACGGAGTAGGCTAATTAGATTATCAGAGGATTAAAATAACCTAGGTCGGTCAATCGTCTTAATAGCGAGGTGGTTGACATAACTAATCATCTAATAAACTAACATGTCGCCAAGTCTGAACGTCAAATGTCTTGGTGGTAGAAGTGTTTGAGATATCCATGTATAAACAACAAAAAAATGTTCCAAGGTTCTTACAGAGTACATATAACCATAATGAAAAGTAAACCAAAAAATGTACCACCGTAATAATTTGCACTAAATAAAACCATTAATGTTGCTAAATTCAGATTAAGTTAAGACTATGCTAAGTCAATTATGGAAGACGGGCCTTTTTTAGAAGTTAGAATCGGTATGAGTTCTCAAATGATGAATCCTTTAACCCATAACCTTTAGCGCACTCCTCAGCATACATGTCCCATAACGGATATAATAGGGGGAAGCGGTGAATTAACTTTTAGCTTTCACATGTAAAATGAAAAAAAAAAAAAAAATTCATTATCATGTACTTAAAAATTGATAAGACACATTTCAAAGATAATGTACAAACTTACCTAACCCAATGCATGTTCTTATCATTTATCATGTAAATGATAAACCGACTATCGAAAGATGATGGTGGGACATTATATAGAGAAAGAAATGTCAAGCAACTATCTTGTGAGAGGTTGATTAGCATGACATTAAAGGCATTTGCTATTAAGAGTCCCATGTCCGGAAGTGTTAACCATTCTTCAAAATGGGTCCTTACCTGATCATCCAGATAATGCACGACAGTCTTTATCTTCTCTTAATCACTTCCAAGCACTTCCCTCCAAAGATTTTCATACCCTGTGATCTCATCAAACATTCTTCTGCGTACTAACCACCAACCATCTACATCGGGGAGTCTGAGCCCAAAGGCAATGCAACGATATCCACAATTACCATCGCCCGTTATATCAATAGTGCTCTTAACGTCTGGCACCTAATCCTGTTATATTCAATGGACATAATCAACCTTAAATACATTTTGGGACGCCTTACATGTTCCATTTATTTTAGGCCCCATTGTCTTTCGTTTCTTCTTTAAACTAGATGTCTCTTCTTTCATTAGTACATACAAAAAACCGCTTGGGTCCCTTGTCGTAGAAGTATCATCTTCATCGAGTTTCCTCTTTGGTGCTTTTCTCTTTCCTTTCTTGATCACACTTTCAATTGTAGAACCCGGTGTCCTTCCCTTTCTCTTTATTTTTGTACGAGGACAACCCCGGTGTCGATAAAGGGCGGCTAATCTCTCGAAGCTGCTGAATAATCCTAATGCAATCATCATCGTCAATGCAAACATGAAACTTTTTCACCACTCTATCAATCTCATTGTTGAGATTATATCTAGCTAGATCCACAACATTCCTTGGAAACCGTACTCAGCTTTCACCAGTTTACATGAATTTCCTCGATTGGTATGGATGAATCGACTGTAATATGGAAGTTTATCTCGTGGGCACAATGAAGACGATGTGTGGTACGTAGGTCACAACCACAAAGAGTAGAGTCATGTCCAACATACTCTCTTGTTCCGCTTCATCACTAATCAACTTAAGCGCCCTTTGAGAGATACCCACAAAATCGGCGATACAAACCATAAACATATTCGTGTTGCACCACATTCAAGCTAACCTTAAATGATGCATTTATATTGTTATGTTGGATCCTAAGAAGATCATATACCACACCACACAAAGTTTAAAAATTTGCCTGATTTTTTCCACGACGTAGCTTCAGATTGGAATGCGCAGACTCAACCATCTGCATCGTGGTTTCCCAAAGTGTATAATTCGATTTTTCCATGCCGGTACAAATTTTTCCTTGTAGTACTTCATCCATGTCTTATCCAAGTAATTAATAAGACCTTTCATAGTTCCGAACTCAGATCGTAAGTCATTCATCCTAAGTTCAAATGATGCCTCTGACTTAGCATACAAAAAGTTCGTCCACCTATCCATGAAACGTGTGAAGCCTTCATTTTTTGTGAACATCATCTAAGTCGTGGTCAACACAACTTTGTTGGCGTGCCACGTGAAAAAAGTTAGACGATGTTGGAAATACTTCTTCGATTGCACTAATCTGCTCTAACTTTCAATTTGTAACAATCACATCGGGTTTAGGCCACCTGTCCAATATAGAGCTCAAGATCTCAAGTGCCCAAACGTAATTGGCGTTAGTCTCTGATGATATGAAAATAAACCCAACTGAGAACTTCAAATGCATTAAAGTGATCTCAACTATCTCCAACAACGACATCTGATACCTATTAGTTTTGTATGTGCAATTCATTAGAAGAAACAATAGAAAACACCGTAACAACTTGATTGAATCGGGATGTGCCTAAAATAATTCAGTCATGAGATTCATCTAGGGATGCTTCTTGTGCCAGGACATCCACTTATTCTTCTCCAATATGTGTAATAGTTGTTGCGTTTGAGTCCTCCCACCTGCATCATCAATTAGATATTTTTTGTCACGCATTATATACTGTCCGCGTAGTCGAAACATTATTTTCATCCTTTTGCTTCAACATGTTGAAGATATCTCGTGGCAACACATTCCCTTTAGTCATTTGCACCACAACCACCTGCTCACTTGGATCCAATCTTATTGCATGTGATTAGCCGTCCAAATAGTTGGCAGGGTCGTGATTGTGCCGCCCACATACCACATTAATATGCCGCAAAGAATCCTGATATTCCTTGATGTTAATAATGAAAGGACACTCACATTTCTTGGTACCAGTTTGACTCTTTGCAATTTCCTCCTCTTCATTTCTTGGTTTCAAAGCAAGTTTTGTAGCTTTGGCTTTCCCTACTCTTTGTGACATTCCCCTAAATATACCGGACCTATCACATGCAAGTCTTACCCTTCCCCTATGTTTAACCCCTCTGACATCAGAGTGCTTCGTAACTAACACAAATTTCTTTTCACGACCAATCATTCGAAGCCATGAAATAACCGCATCTCTAGATTGAAATGGCCTATACGGAGTGAAAACATCCTTGTAGTCTGGATAAGACGTGGACAATTACATTACCTGCAAGTAAAACATTGAACCATTAGAACTCATTACAAAGGCTCTGCACATTCACCAAAAAATGCTAAACACACACATTGTCTCGGTACTAAAGGTCCGAGACTTATTGAGTAGTGTTGGTATACTACAATCGACGCTGCTTGATAACTCGATTCCCTGTGACCGAGACAAATGATAAACATTTAACTTTATCAATACATTAATTTCGGTTACAAGATACCGAGACTCATCAATAGTTCTCGGTCTTGTGTGAAGATGCATAACACGTGGATCCCGGAGTCAATCCAACGGTTTGTGTAACAAATAAATGTTTTGACATAAAATGTAAATAATGAAAAATTGATTGAAGAACAACAGAATTCTCTCTCTCTCTCTCTCTCTCTCTCTCTCTCTTCCTTATCAGTTGTTGGTGTTGTTGTTTTGAGCAGCTGTCAGGGAGAGAGAAGGGCAGAGCAATCGCAATTCGCAAGGTCTGGTCTATTGTGCTGACCACTCTGTCATCTTTTTCGCCTTGGTCTTCCTCTCGCCGCACCTAATTTCCACAATTTCTTTTTCTTCTCATCCTCACTGTAAGTTTCAATAGTTTCTCTGCTTCTTCTCTGGTTTCCCTAATTTCTTCTTCTGTTTCGTCGATTCTTTTCTTTGATTAATCATCGGCAAAGACTGTCTCTTTTTTGCCTTCTCAAAACAAAAAGAACAATTATTGGGGTTCTTGTAATCTTGTAATCATCGGCAATGTTTTTGATGAATTTATCATAATCTGTTGCAGATGAAATCACTAGTTTCAATTTGAGACGGGTAAAGAGAGAATTGTGATATAATCGCTTTGTAGGGTGCTTGGAAGAAGTTGATCAGTCCATTAGTTCGTCAGATTGGTAAAAACGATTTTGATCTAGAATTCTTTTCTAGGGTTTTACTGGGATTTCTTTACTTGTTTCAATTCTTTTTTTGGGAGGTTTGTGGATTATTGGATAGAATAAGGTGGGGCAAGATGAATGTGGTTGGAAGAGTTGGTAGTCTGATCTCGCAGGGCGTTTATTCTGTCGCGATGCCTTTTCATCCATTCGGCGGCGCTGTCGATGTGATTGTCGTCGAGCAACAAGATGGGACCTACCGAAGCACGCCTTGGTATGTGAGATTTGGTAAATTTCAAGGTGTTCTTAAAGGTGCGGAGAAGATTGTCCGCATCTCTGTAAATGGCATCGAGGCTAATTTTCATATGCAACTCGACAATTCGGGCAAAGCCTATTTCGTAAGAGAGGTAGTGTCCTCTAAAGACAGCAGCAGGACTGATGACGGTGTAGAAAATTCTGATGAGTCTGCTGTTGCCGTGGGAGATGATGGCGATTGGAGTAGTGCTAATAGGTTAGATAGTAATAATGGGTTCAACGGCAATGCTGCGAGTCACATTCGGAATGTGAGTGATATTTCTAATGTCAATGATGAAATCCCGTTCTCAGATGACGGGCGTGTTTCCATTAGTTCCAAATATGAAGTTGAAAATGGGGAAGCTGGTAATGGTAGGAGTTTATATGAATTTGGAGACAATCAGTCCTCTGATGTTGACTCTGTTGGATCCTCGGGTTACAGAGGTTATGGCTATGAGAGCTTAGATCAACTGGAGGATGTAGTGGAATCTAATGGCTCAGATTCGGAAATGGTCATAGTAAGTGTTGATGGCCATGTTCTAACCGCGCCTTTTTCGTCATCTGAAGAAAACACTAAAAATGTGCAGTTAAGCACTCCACAGTTTCATTTGGGACCTGGCGAGGAAGCTGAATTTAGTGGTGGCAGTGGAGAGTTTAGTAACGGTCAAGAAACGTGGGCTGCTGAATACTTTAGTAAACTTGATGGAGACCTGGTTACTCATTCTCTAGAAAACATTGATGATGCCAAAAAAGATATTGGTGAGCAGCATGATTCAGATACTCCTGTTCCTATTACAGATAGCAAAGACATTTTTAAAAGTTGCCAAGACTTTAACTTACACGTTGAAGATGATGCAGAATCCCAAGAACCCTGTGTAGAACCAGAAGAAAAAGATACACTTGTGGTGTCTCAAGAAAACTCTCATAATTTGTCAATAGCCGAGGAATATGTAGCTGGGAGGGAGGAAAATATATCTGAGTTGCCTTGTAATAGTTCTAAACTCCCTCGCAGTGATAAGTCACATGATTCATTAAGCGTGGGTGTTGAGGACTTGAACAATAATTGGTTGACAATGAATAATTCAAATTGTGAAAACACAGATGAAGTTTCGCTCCATTCTGATGATGATGAGCAACATATGAAGGATAAACAGAATGATGGGACACTCGAACCTAAAGAAGTGGAATCCACATCAGGAAGATCAATACCTGAAATTGACCATAGTAAATTTGTGGCTGTGGAATCTGAGACACCAACTAACTGTGCATGCGTAAAATCCAACCAAGGGCTGGGTAAAGTCCATCAAGCATTTTTTGTTTTTTTTTTTTTTGGTCATGGTTGACAACCTTTTTTTTTTTCTTAAAAAAAATGTATGAAATATTGATTTCATTATTTATATGATTTGCAGGCTTCGAGATATCACTATGTGGCAACTTACTCCATTGTGGTATGGGTTTGGATCATGCTAATGAAGCTTTTGATGCACATCGCATATCTGAGGATGAGTTCAAGACTTCTGCATTCACAATTGTGAAGAATGAGAACCTTGTTGTCAGATATAAATCTAGGTTTTATCAATGGGAAAAAGCTGCCCCAATTATTCTTGGAAAAGCTGCCTTTGATTTGGATTTGCCCATAGAACTAGATGACGCAATTTCTGTCCAAGAGGATGCCGCATCAAACCTCATTGTAGAGCCTCCTGCACTCACACCTGCATCTGGCCGACGATGGAGGCTCTGGCCCATCCCTTTCAGAAGAGTTAAAACACTTCAGCACACTAACAGCACTGCCTCAAATGAAGACATATTCGTTGATTCAGAATCTGCTTTCCAGAGTTCAGAACTACAAGAACCTTCAACTCCCCATGCTGGCAATGAGTCTCCTCGTAAGCAGTTCATGAGAACAAATGTACCCACAACTGAGCAGGTTGCTTCTTTGAATCTGAAAGATGGTCAAAATATGATAACCTTCAGTTTCTCAACCAGGGTTCTTGGAACACAGCAGGTCTTCATATCTTTACTTTTTAATTTTCACAACTTGAAGATGACAATGAATTGACTTTGTATTATTTCTGCTTTACCCGAAGCACTTTTAAGCTCCAATCATCTTGGACAGGTTGACGCTCATATTTATTTGTGGAAGTGGAATGCACGAATAGTTATCTCCGATGTTGATGGTACCATCACCAAGTGAGTTTCTTATTTGGAATTTCGCATTTGACATAATTTTGCTGTCCATAGAGCATAATAGAGGATTTTGCTGCAAATTCCATGATTTATTATATGTTATGTTAGCTGCACTAATTAAAAAGTAATCATAGAGGTCTCACACAAATATCTTGGTGTACAAATATTTGGGTGTTTTACCTTTAATAATGTTATTTCTATGCACAATTACAATTGTACTCTAGGAGTGATTTATGCTTTGGACGCAGGTAAAAGAAATTGTAAAATTCTAATAGATTTCACTTTTTTTTGTTAAGTAATAGTTTATTTCAATGTGAGGAATCTGTGATGTCTCTTTTATAATATAAATAATTAAGTGAATGTGACATCTATTGTGTTTTTTTTTTTTTTTTTTTTTTTTTAATTCATAGACAATTGAACTTGGTTTATAACATGAGATTGCTTTTCTACAGGTCCGATGTCCTTGGCCAATTTATGCCTTTAGTTGGAAAAGATTGGACACAATCTGGAGTAGCACATCTTTTCTCGGCGATTAAGGTATGTGCATCCGTTCAACTTGTTATCCTTCATATATTTCTTTCATCACTGATTGTAACCTTTTTTTTCTCTTGAAACCCATCACTTATTGTAACTTAAACAAGTTTTCTTTTCTCTCTTTCATTTATTTTTTTTTGGGAAAATTGTACTTAGTCATGTTCATTTCATAAGAAATTGATGTTGATATTGATAGAGTTAGAAAGAAACAAACTTACATGATAAGTATGCCGCCAGATTGCTCAAAAGGATTGAGAAACATTAAAGGATTGTTAAGGACGCGATTAATTGTATGAGCTTCCCAACGAACCCAATCACATGTGAGTCCATGGAAATTTGTGTTAATCCATCCTAAGAGTTTTGCCACCACATATCCCTTATAATATGTCATGGATGGTTTTACGAGGATTATTGGAGTAGAGGACACTACAATCCTACCTAATGCCCTCGCTTTTTCAATTGTCACCTCTTCATTTTTTTTGGTTATATCTAGCTGTCAAGGTTATTAGAACTTGGCAAGGTTCAAAACTTCGACTTCGCCTATGACTTTGCTCACTTAAAATTCGGAATTAATTCGAGGAAGTTAACTTCGACGATGGAAGTTTGACAAAAATTCGCCAGTGTACGGAAGTTTACAGAATTTCACTTTAAATGTTAGAAAACTCAAGTTTCTTCATAGAGATGCTAGAAATATACTTAATCATACAACAATAATGCATAAAACTCATGTTACCGGAGGATATTTTGAATTTTAAGTATATTTCTAGCATAGGCGAATGCCCACGGTCCAAGCTCTCTCTTCCTTCCCTAAACGCAAATCACGATTCACAATCACATCAGCCCTCTCTCGTCCCTTATTCTTCACAGTCGACCTCTCCCTTCTTCTTCGTTGCTCTCTCCTGTCCCTGTCCGAGGCTTTTCTCTCGTCTCTCCTTCTTCTCCGTCGCGCTCTCTATCAGCCCTCTCTCTCGTCTCTTCTTTTCCTTCTTCACCTGTTGTTTCTCTCTCTGTGAGCCCTCTCTCTTGTTCGAGCCCCCTCTCGTCTCTCCTTCTTTGTCGATCTCTCTGTCTTCTCTCTCTCTCAAAGTTTTGGTCGAAGTTTGCTCAACTTCCATGAAACATAGCAATTTTACTTCATGTTTTATTAACTTCCATTGGTGTTTTCGAAGTTTGGTCGAAGTTAGCCAAAGTTGAATCAAATTTTTGCAATTTTTCTACTGCCTCTGAATTTCGCTTCGCTCACCTCAAAATCGACAAACTTCGCCCGAAGTTCGGCGAAGTTTGTCGATTTTTTAAACCTTGGAACTGGGATCCTACAAATGGGACCCAAGTTAATCCAATCATTGGATTCGTAAGCACGACTGTTGAATTGTGAATTGAATTGAAAATTGCAAAGACAAAACCAAGAAAAGAAAAAGAATCATGGATTATATAACTCAAATTCATTCCTTTACCAATATCTCAACCATAGTTACCCTTGACATGTATTAGGCAAACATGCTTAAAAAGGAGAAGAGATAACGAGAAAGGAGATATTGTTATATTGGAGTTCTCTTCATTAGCAAATCATAAATTTAAGGTTAATTCATTGCTAATCAATCCAACTAGGATTATAGAATCTTAAGACTTGCCAATAGCAAGTGAATGAACAATTTTAATAAATGGATGAATAGTTTAAAATCATCAATAAAAAAATGTTGTCATGGCATTACCTAGACGATTGCTTAGCAGCGCAGGTGGTTTGAGGCTCATCTCTTAGATTATGTGTTCTCTAGAAAGTCGATTTCTTGCCAATATTCTCAAAAGTTTAATTGAGGAGTTAATTTCAGTTAGAGGTGGCAAAATCTGTCAGTAAGTAACCACACGTATAGATGATATTTTTTTGAGGAATCATTGACTAGATATTGTTTATTTTTAAAATTAGGTACCCTTTTTTCATCACTCCACAATTTTATAGACCTATGGAAAAGACGATTCAAGAAAAAAAAATCTATCAATCAATGCATTAATACAGAGTCACGGGTGCCATCACATGGTATGGATGCAGTTTGGCTGGTCAAGTTGAACAAGAGGGGGAATGTATGGTGACCTAGTGTGATTTTGGATTAGAGGCTTACTATCGATGTCATTGCTATCAACAGATAATTCTTGGGAGGGGAAGGAGTTTTCATCAAATGCACTCTAGCAATGTGTTTGTTTGCAAAATTACCAACAAAATTCTTTTTTTTTATGTTATAAATTCGCCCCGTATGAACTTGATTTGTTAGAGGGGAACTTGGAAGCCCGAGTTGCCAAGTCCTCTTAATTCACTTTTAGGCAATAATTGTCTATATGTGTATTTAATTAGAATTCTATCTGATGAGGAGTTAATGTCAATTAGAGGTGGCAAAAAGTGGCAAATAAGTGACTACACATATAGACGATTCTTTTCGTTTTTTATTTTTTTATTTTTTTTGAGAAAACTATAGATATTGATGATAACTTATATCTTAAAGAAATGCAAATTTGTAATTGACTTGGTTAAGAAATGGTCAAGGAATCATTGACTAGATGTTCTTTATTTAAAAAATGGATGAGACATCACTTGCCAAAAGGCAAGGTTAAGGGAGGTTCGACTCTTATTGAAGTAAAAAAAAAATGTTCTTTTAAAAAGTAGGTACTCTTTTTTCATACACCACAATTTTATCGACCTACGAGAAAGACCATTCAAGAAAAAAAAACATCAACTAATGCATTAATACAATTCATAGAAAAAGCATCATTTCACTCGATTAGCATAAGAAAGATTTACCTCCTAAACAAGCACAATTTAAAACATCTAATTGATAAAGAAACATATATTTTATGCCATTATTAGTAGTTGGCAGAAAAAGTATAAATTGGTATGTTATTTATAAATCTTCAAACAGACCCAACCTATTGCCAAGTTTTAGGTTCTTTAATATTATTGTCCCAATTTGCCTCCCCTAATTCAAAAGAATGCCTTGATAAATAGATTTGTGTGCCAAATAAAACCTTTGAAATCGTTTTTATTGGAATTCTTAATATTTTGTATGCATCAAACCTTTAGTTGTCATCTTCTCTTAGAAATTGTTGTAGAATTTTTCCTCTAATTCTTATAATCTACTTCTATATTGCAGGCAATGACATATGAACAAATGACTGAAGACATAATTATGCAAAGTCAATAGTTAGTATTGTGGAACCTTGTTTTACTATCAAAAAAAAAAAAAGTTAGTATTGTGGAATATTGTCTAAGGTCGATTGCTTATTATTATTATTAATATGGAAAAATATTTAAAAAATTGGGCTCGTTTGCCCAAGTTCACGATCTTTCATTACCACACTTGCCCAAGTTCAAACCTAACCTCTTATTCGCTTCGATCTTTCTTTCAATCTTGCTTCCTTGCGTTGCGAGTTTTAGAGATTATGTAAATTGTCTCTTCCTACGTCTGATTTCTCTTTCGTTAACACTGATTAAGTTTATCTTGAACTTGTTTTGTTCTTTATAAAGCCAATGCTACAAATGTGTTATTTGATTCTTACCGTTTATTTTCGTTCATTTATATTTTAATCTTTTTGGCTTTTTATACGCGATATCGATGATTGGATGTTATTTTATTGCTCGTTTGATGCTTTAAGATCATGAATGAATCAATTGGTTTTTATGTGACCGTATTCTCGAACGTGTTTGAAGAGTTAAAGGTCGCAATTGCAATTGGTGTGTTGATGTGTTTAAGTGACACTAATAGCAAAGATGTATAGAATCACGATTCTTGAAACCGTAGCTATCAATGATGCAAAAGTGTTGAGGCCTTGAGAAAAGATTTGTGGAGATGTACGCATAACTAGGTACATTTTTCAATGTGAAGGGCAGAAACGTGTGTGGACGATGTGATGGGGAAGGTGGTTGTAGAGTTGGGAGACGCGCTTATGGACAGAGAGAAGCAGTGTGAGAAGGCGCTCAACCTTGTTGGCAATATCAAAGCAGTTGATCGTCAACTATTAGGTCTTCGTGGTGGCACTGTGCGTTCGGTCCGTGAACATAATTGCAGTGGCTAATTCAACTTTGTGTTATAATTTCTTAAAATTATTTTGATGCCCCTCAATTTGCTGACTAATACACCTTTACCAATTTATTTCGCTATGTCAATGCAAATATCTCCCAAATTTGGATGGGGATAAAATTGAGACCAGATAGAGAAGTTTTGGATAAAATTGAGACAATGTTCAAGATAGATCTGAGACTTCTACCAAAGTTTGGGATAGATTAGGATACTTACAATTTATAATTAGGCATACTAATGACAAGTGAAAACTAAAAGCTAGACAAAGTTAGTTAAGGCTTAAATATATTCCTTTGGAGAGTTTGATAGGAAAGAGTTGAGGGGGTATGAATTTAAGGCAAGTGATCAGTTCTCCAAATTAGTATTTTTTTTGTGATGAGGATTGAATGATGAATGGAACTCTTTGCGTTATCCCATTTCTAATCTTTCATCAAATAAATGTGGAGTTGGTACAAAAAGTGAGGAAAAAAAGTCACCAATAGAGGCAACAATTGCATATAACTTGCCTATGTTTGATCTAATGGAGCAAAAATCGGATTGATGGTACTTCCATTACATCCTCATTCAAGATCTTGTTAAGTGTAGCATTGAAAATTGGAAAATGTTTAAGAGAAATCTCGTTTTGGAAGGGGTTGAAGATGATCGCCACCATCACCTAGTTGTTTGGGAAATTAATCGAAGGAGCAAGGGGCGTGTGGTGGGCTTTGGAATTAGTGATAGTTGCATGAAGAATGAGGTTGTACTGTCAAAATGGTCGTGTAGATTTCTGAAGAAACTGACAGTTCTTTGGGTAAGAATCATTTAAAAGGAAGTGTGGAATTCAATCTAATTGTAGGGAGGGTGATGGCAAGGATCGTAAGTTCAACTTCCTAGGAAAATTTAGAATTAAAAATTAATTCGAGGAATATAAATCGATATAGGGAGATTTTGTGAAACTTGGGACTATATGAAAAGGTGTAAATAGCTTCAATTAGCGCTTCAAGAAGTTTGTTTATATATTTTAAATATATTTGGGTTTTTAGTATGTTGTATAAATTAAGATTTATTATCCATATGATGTTTAACATATATTATTTAAGCACCGGATTGTGCATAACTTCTATTTTTAACATCTTCATTGATTTAATAGGAGTTGATTACACATTGCTTATATTTTCATTCTTTATTTTTTATTCTATGATCTTAGTATTTCAAGTATAATTGTAGTGGTATAGTTCTTCTACCAATTTTTTTGGATTCATTTCTCATATATGAGATTAATATTTTGCTTTACAATATCTTACCTTTTGATTGTTAAATTGCATCTTTGAGCAAATGCCAATACAAGTTATGCTTTTTCCTATAAATATGCACATTATCAACTGCATTAAATTGGGATGTGTGGAAGTGATCGATCCATGCAGTTGACACTAGGTAATTTGAGATAGTGGCTTTGTTAATAATTTGAGATTGTAGCTTTGTTTTCGTTGGTTGTTGTTGGATGTTGTGCGAAACATTAATGGAGTTCTTGTAAAGCTCATGTGTATAATCACTTAAAGTGTTTAAAAATCAAATTATTTGGAAAAGATTTGAGTACTTTGAAGATGTTTCATACATTGCCGGTGGTGCTACTAGACAAACCTGTAGATGCTTATCGTTCTTGAATGAGTTTTCTTGCACTAGTGAAACTTAAGATGGGGGATAAGGTGGCAAGACCTTCTGTTGGGTAAAGGGGTTCATGTACCACACTATTTTATCCTTTCTTATAGACAATAAGACCCAGTGTGGAATCGTATTCTAAAGCTAATTTTGCGGTTTGTTGGGACGTTTACATTAGAAGAAACCTCTAGGACAATGAAATCTATAGGTTTGGTTATATTTCGTATTCCCTTTTTGAGTTAGCCTTGGACAAGATTTTGGATTGTAGGTATTAGAACCCACCACCATCTTAAAGTACCTACAAGAAAAGGAAAAAGAAAAGAAAAGAAAAAAAAAAAAAAACACGGCTTACCACCTTGTGGCCCTTATCTTGAGTTTTTCACATCAATTTGATATTAATTTTTTTTTTTTGGAAAAAATTTAAAGTTTTGGTTTGTTAATCTTTATAGTTTACAAAAATAAATTCCTCTCAAATTTTCATATAAAAAATGTTTGATCGATGTGTTTGTTTCCCTTGTATCCTCTTTGCCGTGCGAAGACTTGGAATATGTCGATCACATGTGGATTCCATCGGGAAAATGTTTTGCAAATGTATTATTGTATGATTTCTCTAAGAATTGGACTCCTCTCTTTCAGTAAGCATTTGTGTCTTTGCGTGTCTCTGTTTCTTCTTCCCTTCGTTTTTAGTATGTTGCATGTCCTTTCTGTCCATGCTTCCTAGATTAATGCATACCATTTGTCACTTTGAACAACAACATCAACAACAACAATAAGCAAGTCTCTTAATCTCAAATTAGTTGGGATTGGCTCCGTGGATCAAACTTTTCCACTCTAGTCGATTTAATGCAGTTGATGTGCTTTCCAAATCCCTTAAATCCTCTTTTAACCAATGCATCCCAAGTTATCTTAGCTTTACTCGTATACTGTCATATATCTTCAATTTCTATTTATTGCTTCCAAAAATAAAGGAAAATAAAAAGAATGAGTATAGCCATTATTTGGGGGGTAAATTGCAAATTGGTCCCTGAGGTTTACTATAATATGCACTTTAGTCCATGTGGTTTCAAAAATTTGCACTTTGGTCCTTGGAGTTTACTTCTAGTTAGTCAAAAGCATCCTTAGGTTAATGTCAAATTAAAATATTAGTATTATATTTCTTGTTGATGATGTGGCAAATTTATTTTACCAACAATACCCTTTTAAGTTTTTCCAAATTCTCTCTTTCCTAACCAACAATATGTTTAAAAGGATTATCAACTTTAGTCCCTTAACTATATGTAAATAAGTATATTTATTTATTTGTTTAATAATTACTCATATATTTAAATTAATAAAAATGATATTTTGCAAATAATAAATAATAATAAAATGTAAGTATGTTTATTAGTTAATTATAATAATAAAAATTGATAATCTATTTTTGTAAGAGGGAGTGGGTGCTTAACAATCAAAATGGTAAAGTCATGGGTCCACCAAAAAAAAAAGTAAAGCCATGTTGATTTCGACATTAAAATAAAACAAATGCAAAAAGGTGAGTAAGTTTATGTATACCCAAAAAAAAAAAAAAAAAAACTATTAATTAAATTCTCGCCTTGTTTTTTCAATTTACACTTCGAATAATTTATAAAATAAATATACAAAATATTATAGAAGGCTATAAAAGAAATAGATCAGGACTAAAGAATATATATAAATAAATAAATAAGGTTTATAAAAAATAATTTTTCATAAAAGTGTATAAAAAAGTCATAATTTAAAAGTATTGGGTCTCCATTATTTGTGTGTTTGTCTCTTTTGTAGTGGTAGATTTGTCTTTTCACACTAACTCAACCATGGTTTAGAAAAAAAGATGGTAGGAGGGACCAAAATACATATTTTTGAAACCTCAAGGGCTAAAGTGCATATTATGGTAAACTTCAAAGACCAATTTGTATTTTACCCTTATTTGGGAGCTACTTTTAAAGTTTTACATCATATTTTTTGATTTCTTGCAAGAATTATCCTATTAATGTTTCATTGGTTTTATTGCACGTGCTTCATGTACTCCGTCTATGTGGCAAGGGGGTTATCTTCTTTAGGCTTCATTGTCTTATAACAATTTCTACTTTACTTAAATATGCTATCGTGTGCTTCATTAACAAGTAATTTTGTATTGTGGTGGAATTACATTTAAATTGTGTTCAAATGCAGGAAAATGGTTATCAACTGCTTTTTTTGAGTGCGAGGGCAATTGTGCAGGCATATTTAACAAGAAGCTTTCTCCTTAACTTGAAGCAGGTAAATGAGCAATGCTTTTTTGATATTATTATCCTTCTCGTTAATCTTGGTACCTGACGATTTTGATTTACATGGTAATTCATTACCATTTGATCTCAAGTTGGTGCATTTTTTGAGTTTTTGCCTTTTTTTGCATGTGAAAAGTGTTAATTTATCAAAAAGAGTATGAAATGTCAAACTTTTTTCTGGTATTAATTAGCTTTAAGTAGGACTGGAGTCGTTTAAACGTCCAGTCAAACAAGCCTTAAATCTTAGAAATCTAGTCGCCAATGAGCTCACTGCCTCTATCGTTTTGGTTAGTTGATCGAATTGCATTTGTGGTTATAGGATTAAGTCACATTGATATTGTTAAATTCCCTTGTCGATGTGATTTTATTTTTGAAAATCAACTGTTGCTTAAATTGATTATGTTGGGGCACTTTTGTTTCTAACAATTTTTCTTGGCTATAGGATGGCAAAAATTTACCTAGTGGACCTGTTGTCATTTCTCCTGATGGATTATTTCCTGCTCTTTACCGAGAAGGTCAGGTCTTGTTTCTATCCCCTAAGAACTATTGCTCTTTCGTTATCACTTGTCATTAATTTAGAACATGTAAAGTATCTGGAAATTTCCTTTCTTTGATAAACCATAGTTCTTTTATGGACTAAAGTTCGAAGATTTCAACTTTACACCTTTGAATAGGCTCAAATATCCTAGTTTGTGCCCTTTGGGAAGATATTTTAACCTTTTCACTTTGACGAATAAATTTTAACCTTTCGTGCTGGTACCAAATACTATCCTTGGGGGGCCAACTATAGGCGGAACTATGTGCACCCCACCCCGATATGCCCCCCCCCTTACATGCTCTCACCCCCAAATCTTTTCCCTGCCCCCGGCCTCTTCCCCACCTCCTTATTGTCGACACTCTTCCGGTAGAATAATTGATCATGTTAATAATATATGTATAATAGAAACCCAATTCATAAATTTCTTGATGTATCTAAGAACATTGTTAAATAAAACTTTTAAAAATCATGGTTTTTTACTTAGTCTAAATTTGTCATATATACAAGCACTTGTTGTAAAGATATTGAAGCTTAGTTTCACCAAAATTTTATGGAACTCAATTCCGAGTTGCGGTTAGAAAGTTATAGCCAAAATATTTACACACTTTACTAAGGATGATAAACTTATATTTGATTACGAATGTCTTTGTAAAGATAAAGTTTAAAAAGCTCTCAAACCTCATTTTTTGTTTCAAATCATAAAATAATTAAGTGAAAGCTTGGAAGGAGGAAAAATAATTAAGAAGTGATCTAATATAATTTTTTTATTTAATAAAAATTTACAAAATGAACCCCATTTTCGTAGAATTTTGCTTGTATGTTATTAGTTTATATTGCAAATCATTATGATTTATAGTTTGTTATTTGATTTTGAATTTTTACTAATATAGTTTTTTTATTTGACACAAAAAAATTATTTTATGTGGCCCGTCCAAGTTTGATATGGCTTGAAATTGGGATCTAGGCAGACCAAACTCAATTTTGTCTTTGATGATTTTTTTTTTAAAGCCAACTTACTATTTTAAAGTAAATACCAAAATATTTTATAAGTTTTACGGAGGCACGGTTTGAGCCGATAAATACAAATTAAAAGTTGGCCGTTAAATTATTTGGCTGTAACACTCTTGGATAGGGTCGGGTTTATATTAGCCTTACAACTCATGCTCGACCTATATTGGGTGGACCTAGCTAATGAGTATAGGTCTAGGTAAAATTTGCCCCCCTTCCTCTCCTCCCCTCCAACTAAATTTTTTGGTTCGCCACTGGTGCAAACTACCATGTCATGTCAACATTCCAGCTGATGTGGCAGACTGGCAGGCTACGATAAAGAAACTCTGCCACATCACCAGCCATGTAGGATGTCCAATTGATTGATTCTAAAAGATCAAATCCCACACTGTTTACTCTCTAAAACATGCCCTAACAATACCTAAAATTAAACAATTGAAGGCCAATCAGCAATACACAAAATCATACTATTGAAAGACTACAACAACAACCATTATTCAGATTCACTGTGGGTACTTGACATAGGATAACAAACACCAACATCAAATCTCTCGATGGCAGATTTTCAAGAAATCATGGCAAGAAAGACATTTAATCAACCCATAAACTTAACACATTTTTTTAAAAATTAATCAAAACAAAATTTTAAAACCTCGCCAACTTTTCTCTTAATCCATTTGTTTCAGTTATATTCAGGATGAACACGACTAATTAAATCAAGAACCGTAATGTTCACGCTTTCAAATTTGTGTCTTTCTTACCTTGCTGAATGTGATATCTCTACGTCTGAAGAGGTGCCTGTGGTCTTACTTTTGAAGACCATGGAGTGTTTGATGATAAGAAATTCTGTTTTGAGCTCAAAGCCATGCACATCCAATATTTCCATTTTTATTGTTTGGTCAAAATTGGTCTATTATTAACATTAAAGGTTATAATTCATTTCCCAAAGCTAAAAAGTTAGGATATCTTTGTGAAAAACTTCAAGCATTAGGAATCTTGTGCCTAAGCCTTTGTTTTTATTTTGCATCGAGACATTGTACTTTTGATGCATACTCTGCTTTCCAACCTGAGGCGTTTGCACTCACCTAAATTTTTGGCTTTTTTTTTTTTATATATATTACCTTATCCTTAAATCTCCGAATGAAAGGCTTTTTTTTTTCAACCTGTTGATGGCAGTTATAAGAAGGGCGCCCCATGAGTTCAAAATCGCATGTTTAGAGGTAAAACCTTTTTTTATCATATGGATACAAGTCTTCTGTTTCTAAAATGAAATTGTAGCTGAGGAATTTTGTAGTGAGAAAGTTCGCCTCTTTAATATTTAAACAGGATATTAAAGCACTCTTTCCTTCTGATTACAATCCATTCTATGCTGGATTTGGGAATAGAGACACTGATGAGCTAAGTTATAGGAAGATTGGGATCCCAAAAGGCAAAATATTCATCATCAATCCCAAGGTATTCTTCTCCGTTACTTTCTGATTGCTCATCATTTCCTGGGGGAGTGAACTCCTTGTAATATAGCTTGAAAGTCATTGCGAAATACGCAGGGGGAGGTGGCTATTAATCACAGAATCGATGTCAAGTCATATACATCACTGCACACGCTAGTCAATGACATGTTTCCACCCACTTCAATGGTAGAGCAGGTCTGATATTCATAGCCATAACTGAACAAATCATTCCGCCTATGTTTTGTTTCAAATTTGAGAATTCTTTTTCACATCAATCTGATCACTCCTGATGCTTTATATTTTTGTGCAGGAAGACTTCAACTCATGGAATTACTGGAAAATGCCTCTGCCAAATATTGACATGTAGTTATTTTGATCTTTACATGGGCTAAAATGGTTTCCACACATATCAATTCAAGGTGTGGCTTGCTCATTGTTTATTACCTAACCAGCTCTAGTGCATATGTTGTAATTTGTAAACTATTGATTTTTAGATAAGTTGTAAGCAAGGAGGTTTCTTACAGAATAATTCTTTTTTTTTTATCTGATTTTTTTTTTTGGTCTGTCAATTTAGATCTTCAAATTGCAGTCAATTGAATGATAAAAGCATTATGAGCAACTTAGTTCCCTTCCTAGCTGTTATGTATTAGTTGGGATGATGGTGTCTGCAAATGTGCAACAGGCGACATTACTTGATTTGATGTCGTTTTTGGACTCGTATGGTTTATAACTTTATATTACATTTTGATGCAGAGATTATCGTTGCCTTCTAGCACAAGGTCGTGTTCATGACTAAGAAGAAACAAGAAAATGCTTTGCAAACTTTCGAAATGCCTGTAATGGAGTTTGAGGAAAAAGGCAATATCGATTGGGCGCATGAGCGTAGACTCTGTTCCAGGCATGCAATATGATTTTCATGAGAAGAAAAAAAGACTTGCGCTTGACATGAAAGTGTGTATTAATCTTTTGAAGATATGTGGTCAGGTCTCCAAGATACTTAGTATTCCAGAGTGTAAAACTCAAGCACTGAGTCATGTTAATGTAATAGTGAGGTGAGTGTGAACAGCGAGCTGGTTAAGTAGCGATCATTGTAATAAGAGTTTAGTTGCGTCTCTAATTTGTTAAGGATAGAGGGTTGAGATTGAGACAGATAGGATATAATCCAAGGGCTGTAATATGTGATTCTCTATGAATATGAGAGATCACACGCCTTGTATTTTCAAGATTTGTGTGAATGAAAGAGTAAGACTGAAGATGAATTCAGTGAGAATTCTTGATTTCATTTCAATTCTCTGATCTTACATAGAGAAAGTAAGGATTTTCCTTGATGGGAAATGCTAGGGTGACCCAAAATGGACACACGAATAGACATGCACTTGCGTGTGTCTATTAGAAGCACATAGACTTCCATGCCCACATAGATGCACACACATCGATACATAAATCAATGGATACATACAAGCGCGTGTCCATTCCGTGTGCCCATTTTAGTTCAAATAAGTATTTTCCTTGATATTATAGAGTGTCGGTGATCTGTGGACTGAAAGTTAGTCCCACATTATATAAGTGTGGCTTTATAATGAAGTATAAAAGCGTGAATCTTTCCCCTAATTAGTACTGAGGCCTTTTGGTGTAAAGCTACACACCCGTGACTTGAAGGTGGTAAAGTTGGGGAATATCGGTACTATTAGAGATCCACATGGTTGCGGATATGTGCCGTGAGCAAGTCTAATATCATAGAGAAAGACAACGAGAAGAGATGGAAAGAAGAATACATTTGAGGGGAGCGGCTAAACGGACCCAATTTTTGCTAAACGGACCCTAGTTTTATGTTTTTTTTTTTTCACTAGCTACAATTAACTCATCGGCGAAATGACCTTATTGCCCCTAATATAAATGGGGGTTTTTGTTGCAAGCATACCCCTAATTTTGAATCCGTTCCCAACAACGGCTCTCCCCTTTCTCGAAACCCTCTCGAGAACCCACTCACTCTTTTCTCGTTCTCCGACCAAACAAGGGTGAATTCTCACGAAATCGACCAATTAAGCCTGTTTTCATTGCTTTTATGGTCATATAATGGGTTCTTTTGGCTTGTTCGGTGGTTGTTTGTGTGCTTAGGGTTGTTGCCATTTTTGGGTTGTGTAGGGCTTCAAGTTTGGGGATAAATCGAGAGTTGTAAGATGGAAAAGTCCCATGAATCACCAATAAGAAGCGAATCAGAGAAGAATGAGGCAATTTCTCCTATTTTTTAGTGATTTTAAGTGGAGATTAAGAACATGGTCAGTTCCTTGTGTATGTCGGACTCATAGGGCCGAGATGCACACCATTGTACTCGGCCCTTTCAAACCATAAGTACATAATTGGGCTCACTCCATGTTAACCTATTTGTTACATTGGCTTTCGACCAGTGTGAACCAATATTTGTTTTTCCTTTTCGGTACTATTTGGCCGAGACACAAGTGTTAGGTCTCGGTGATTATACTCCAAAACCCTTATTACTTTTGAAATTTGAGGCTTCTGCCAATGTTTCTCGTCTAATTCGTGTTTTTTATCCTCCTTATGGGCTTAAATGCATGACACAAACTGTAAATCCAGCGAATCCTTCCTAGAATTAACCGATACCTTTACACCGATCACACCATTTATGAGTAAAGAGAAAGTGGTTGCATGGTCACATGCGACCACAAGAAAGTGTGGATTTGTTGTGATTATCCTAAAATTCGACGTTGTTATGGGCGACAAGCTAGGTTGACCATTAGTTGTGAGAGGTTCGATCAATTTGCTCCTAAAATTGCAAAAAGGAAGAAGAAGGTGGAGGCATGGAAAAAGAGTACCAACAATAGGGTTAAGGATAAGGCTAAAGTGACTGCCACAAAAAAATGTGGGTGTCAGTTCAAGATGAGTGTCAAACATGAGGTTGGCGTCAAATGGTACATGCGAGTGGTATGTGGGGTGCACAACTACATGTTACAGCTTGATTGGCCACTCATTTGCTGGTAGGCTAACCAAACTAGAGAGGGTGACTTTCCAAAATATGAGCAAGACAAGTGCTCGACCAAAACACATTCTATCCACCATTCAGGAAGAAAATCTAGATAATGTGACTGTAATGAAAACCATCTAAAATGAGAGAGCTCGGCTGAGAAGGATTCAAGCTCAGGGCAAGACAAAGATGCAGATGTTATTGTATAACTTGGAACAACATGGATATAATGAGCAACGCTTGTTTTTCGAAGGAACATACATCATTAGGGGCTTGTTCTTTGCTCATCCTACTTCGCTGCAGCTTCTTCGGTGCTTTCCCAATGTGTTGCTTATGGACTGCATCTATAAGACAAACAGGCTCAAGTACCCATTGATGGAGATTGTTGGTGTCACTTCGACCAACATGACGTTTTTAGTGGCGCATGCATTCTAAGCAAAAGAGAAAAGGTCAGACTACGTGTGGGTTTTGAGGCAGTTAATGTCACTGTTGGATGGGTGGCAACTTCCTAATGATATATTGACTGATAAAGAGTTGGCTCTGATAAGAGATATAGAGGAAGAGCTCCCAAAAAGTACACACTTACTTTATGATTGGCACGTAAACATAAATGTCGTTGTGAAGACGAGAGAATCATTATCTAAAGAAGAGGACTACAATCGATTCCTCTATACTAAAATGAACTTTTGCGTAATCTTTGTTGTAGATCTATGGGCTCTTCAAATCACACTAATCCCTTGTCACTGCGATCCATCCTTGAGAAAGATAAGTTGTATGGGACAAACTTTCTTGACTGGTTCAGAAACTTAAGAGTCGTTCTTAAGCTTGAAAGCAAGTTGTATGTCTTGGATGATCCTATTCCTAAGGAACTACCAACCAATGCCTTGAGAGCCGTGAAGGATGCACATACTAAGCATGTCAATGACTCAAATGATGTTGTATGCATTACGTTGGCAACCATAGTTCTTGAACTTCAAAAGGACAAGGAACACATGGAAGCTTACGACATGGCTATGATGCAGAAGGAAATGTTCCAACATCAGGCTAGGTAAGAAAGGTTCGAGATAGTTAAAAATCCTCATTCTTGCAAAATGGCTGAGGGTGCGTCAGTTAGTCCTCATGTTCTAAAAATGAAGGGCTATATTGACCATCTTGATAGACTTGGATTTCTCTTAAGCCAAGAGTTGGCTACGAATTTGATCTTGAATTCATTACCAGATAGTTCATTACAATTTGTGATTAATTATAACATGAATAATATGGAGAAGTCTATCTCAGAGTTGTATTTGATGCTTAAAACTACTGAAACCTATTGATAATGTGTCGATGGTTTAGAAAGGAAAGACTATGAAGAAGAAAGCTAAAAGCAAGGCTAAAGTTGTTAAGGCTGTTGTGACTGTCACATAACCTAAGGAAAAAGTCGAGCCTAAGGCTACTTCTACTTTACAGTCCCAAAAAGCAAAAGAAAAAGAAGGAAATTGTCATTTCTACCATGCACATGAGCATTGGTTCATAAATTGCAAGCTCTATCTTGAAGATCAAAAGAAAAATAAGAGTACTGCTACTACTGCTTCATGTATTTATGTTTTTGAAGTTAACTTGTCTACTAGTGATTTTTGGGTATTGGATACCGGAGGTGGATCTCGCATTTGTATTAATGTGTAGGGTCTCATTAAAAGTAAAAACTAAAAAAATGAGAGCTCACTACATGTTGGAAATGAAGTAAAAGTTGCTGCGTTGGTTGTAGGATGCTATGAGTTAATTTTACCCAGTGGACTTGTTTTAGTTTTAAATAATTGTTATTATGTCCCTGCCTTGAGCATAAACATCATTACGACTATGTGTTACCGAGTTAATACAACCATAGCTAAGATAAAAAAAGTCATTGTTTCACTTTATCCTTCAAATAGAATGGGAAAGCCGTAAGTTTTACCGCCTTCTCTTCCGCTCGAAGATGTTTCATAGACTAGTAATTTGTCTAAAACTCCTTCAAGAATGACACCAGGTCTTCACTCTCCATGTGATGGAAGGTGGGCATGAGGTAAATAAAATTAGATTTAAGCTCGAAAGCTTTGTCATTTCATGCAAAGTTTATGCACTCGCATTGCTGATCAAGAAGATTTTGTAGATCTTCATTGATGCGCCCCATGGCAATCTGGCGATCATCGGCAACATGGATAGCATCGTCAGCCTGATAAGTGATTATTTAGACTTATATATAGGGTTAGTTTAGTAGTATATTTAGTATAAATATCTCTAAATGAGCTCTAATTAATGGTGTTTATGTATTAGCAAAAATGAGAAGAAACAGAGCTAAAACTCACTGAAGTGTGGTTGGCTCCATGATATGAAAGTGTGGTGCTGTGGAGAGTAAAGGGAAAATGTGGAGGACTTAGGAACGACATGGGAGAGAAGGCAAGTGAAGAGAATGAGGTAGGAAGCTCGGTGCTGTAGAGCTTGAAGGGATGACACCGGAGGCCAACGCCAAGGTCACTAAAGAGAAGAATTGCTAACAAAAGTGGTAGCACAGAGGCGGTGCCATTGCATAACACATACGACACCGAGGTTTAAGTGACAGTGCTGGAATGGAAGAAAATAGAAGGTTAGAGTTCTATTTCGAGTTAAACTTTAAAGTATGATTTCTAATTATTTTTAGGAGATATAAATAGATATTAGGACATAGAAAATTCACCACATATCAACCATTAGCAACCATTAACATATTTTTAGCATAGATTTACATTATTCTTGAGTATTATAGTGATTTGTAGAGAAAAGACATTGAAGACTCTCGTATGGTGATTTGGGTATTGTGTTATCGATTTATTTGAAATATTTCTTATATATTCTGATTTCAATTAATACCACTATATGCATGTTTGTTTTAATGATATATGAGTAGTCTATTTATCTTAGTGATCAATGGATCTTATGGTATGAATGATATGCTATGAACATGAGTAGAAATTGAATATAAAAATCCCAATTATTATAATTTGTATTGATTCTGAGAGTAATGCTATAGACATCTTGATCACATGTTTATTGATATTAGGTTTTAGAAGTTATCATGGCCATTGAAGCTTTTAAGCCGGACATGGGCGGTACAACCGTAAAATATACAACATCGAGCGATATTTGTTGATTAGGGAGGTGTGGATAGTAAACTTAATTTGTTATGAATCTAAAGTTTTGGAACATTAAAGCAATATGGAGTTTACGTTATTCACACCAATAGGTGGAGTTCTAGTTTGCATATTAAAATCTTTTCCGTCACGTTAGTGAGTTAAAGTGGTTTTCAAGGAAATCTGTCTATTCTAATTAGGCATTGCACACAACATAATAAGATGATAAAGTAGTTCAAAAGCATAGTATTTCATTACTTAGGTGAAGTTGTGAACTAAGATAGTTTCAATATAGGAGTTAAAAGTAAATTGTATTGATTTGATAGTATATATTAGTTTTGTTTAGTTATAAAACAATTTAAAAAGAGATTTCCTTAGCAATAGATTCATTGTAGCTAAGTATGTAGTGAGTGCATACACTTTTCACTGAGGACGATATATGTTGTCAATGTAAGTAGGTTACACTGTTACTGCAATCGAGACATTATACTTGCGGCCGAGGTCAAGTTTTTGGCGCCATTGTCGGGATAGGTATCCAATTAGTATTACTTAGTAGTTTGAAAAGTTGCTAAGTTTTATTTTAAGTACTTTACTATCAAGTTCAATAAAAAAAGATTTAAGTTTCAAGTTTGACTTTCTGCACTTTATCTTTTATGTTTTTTTTTCAGGGATAACTACTGCATGCGTAGCAAAGGAGAGAAGGACCTAGTGCCTTACGACCCTGAGATTGACAGAACCAATAAAGGAAAAAAAAAGAAAGGGATCAAGATGGCTAAGGATCAAGTAAGAAACCAATAACAGGGCCGCATGAATAACCAACCTGTAGGTGATCTGGTAGTGCAGGATAGAGTGCAAGGACGTAGATGCCTTCATGACTAATTCAAGCTAGAAGTTTAAAAGACTTAAAATGGAGTAATGAGGCTTCCAGCTAACACCACCGAGTTTGAACTGAGAGCGTCTTTGATCAACACGGTGCAAAATAGCTTATTATATGGGCTAACAAATAAAGATCCAATTGCACATATAGAGAATTTTTTGGAGAAGTGCGTCACCATGATATTACCTGAGTTACGAAAGAGGCGATCGTGATGAGACTTTTCCCATTCTCATTCGGTAGAAAAGCCAAATCCTAGTTCCAAGAACTGAATGCAAGGTGTATGTCCTCATGTGCAGAAATCAATGAAAGATTTCTTGACAAGTTCTTTCCCCCCCAATAAAGGTCAGTGAAAGGAAACTGGAAATCAATTAACTTAAGTAAGAGGATGTCGAGTCTCTTGGTGAGGCTTGGGAAAGATTCAAAGAGATGTTGAGGAGATGTAGGAGACATGGATAAGTGAAATTGGCACAACTCTAGATTTTCTACTATGGAATGAACCACAAAATGAGAACACTAGTAGATGCCGCAATAGGTGGCTCTTTACTAACCAATGATAAGGATGGAGCATTGGATCTCCTTGATTTTATGTCTCAAAATTCCATAGCTGGTAATCATTCCTTAGTGAGGAAACCAGCGGGAGTATACGAGATTGATTCGCAAGCTATAATTATGGTACACCTATCAAATCTGAGCAGTTAAATTACAAAACTTTGATTGGGACACCAAGGTTTGCAAGTGCAGGCAATACAACAACCTAATAATCACCATGCTATGGAGGTTAACCAAATGGACATATAGCAAGGAATGGAATATGAAAAAGTAAACTTCATGAATAACTGAGGCTATGGGAACAACTTCTGGCCGAGAGGAATGGCTCCTCAAAGGTTTTATCAAGGATACAACAATAACAACCCAAACTTCTCGTATGTTAGTCCTTATAATGCAATGAAGTTACCTCCATGCTTTGATCAATATGTGCAATAGGGGAAGCTAGGATAGAGTGAAGTGGTGACTTCTTTAAAGTCAATTGAGAAGCACTTGCAAGCCATGAACATGAGCAATATGGAACGCCATAAGAAGCACAATAAATAGATGGAAGGAGTGAAGCAAGCCATGAAGAGGATGGATGATGAGAGATCACAATCCATAAAGAACTTAGAGAGAAAAATTGGACAGTAAGCAATTGCCTTGAACTCAAGGAAGGAAGAACAATTTCCAAGCAACACCGTCAACAATCCCAAGAAGTGCATTGGTGCTATTCACGTGATGAGCACTACGATAACGAGTGAGCCAGACACGAGCAAGTGATTTACAAGCCAAAAAACCAACACTTTTGCTATTAGAAAACATGAAGAGATGCATGAGTACAGAATGGAAGTAAGGAAATATGAACTCGAAGGATTTGGGCAATAAAGAATCAATGCCTTGAAGAGTGACAAGAAGGGATAGAAATAATGGAAAATCAAGTAAAAATATGAAGGACCTTCTTAAAGAGCACTTAAAGGCAATGTCATCAAGGTAGTTGCTAGGAAGCCGAAACCGAAGTTCATGTTCATCTCGAGACTTAAACAAATCGAAAGGAGAGACCCGAAAGAGATATGGATACCAATAAGCATTGATGGACACCAATTTAGAAATGTGTTATGTGATACGGGAGCTTTAGTCACTATCATGCCACTAATGGACATGTTGCACGCCGATTTGAAGATCAATTGTCCCTATACGACAAATTTGCAAGTAGTTGATGGCAAGTTGATACCAACTATAAGAAAAGTCTGAATGTGCATGAAAAAGTTGGTAGATTCACATTCTTCACGGATTTCAAGGTTATGGATCACAACATGGATGATGTTATGTCTATGATACTTGGGCGACCATTCTTGAACACTGCCATTGCAGACTTGTACACAAGAAAGAAGAAGATCATGATGAGTTTCAATGAAGACGATAATGCAGAGAAAGTTTTCTTTGTTGATGGTGAAGAAGTACATCCGAACGGAAATGACATAATAATCTCTAATATATAATTGGAGTATCTTAATTTAGACTTGGACTAAACTAGTGAAAAGTTGTCGGCCTAATGACTTTAAACTAAACGCTACTGAGAGGCAGCCCATGGGTTTTTAAATTTCAAGTTTTTCAATTTCGGTTAGTTAGTCAAGTTGTTAGTTAGTTATTTAGTCTAGTTAAGGAAAATTCATGCATTTAGTTCTAACTTTCAAAAATTTGTGTCAAATGTGTAGGAAAGACCATTTGTCAGGTGATGATTCATCGAAATGGAAATGTCTCACCAATCTCATTAAAGAGCATAAAAGGGCAAAAAAGTTCAAGCGTCAAAGGTGAGGTACACGGGCAAATCACGTTTAAATTTTTATGAAATTTTTATATTTAAACAGGTTTCATGTGATTAGAACATCTTGTGTAAGTGATACACAAAGTCAGAGAAGCGCCAAATTTGAATTTAAAGGAAAATATACGCGAAACACATTGGTAGACTACTCGACGCCGTGGGAATGAACCATGACGCCGTATGTTTGAGTCACTGCATCAGTAGGGCATCAAGGAGATCACCGAAACGTGATATCGTCCTCGATGTTGTCACAGTGCCATGCCAATTAAGGCTCGACGCCAATGTTATTATAAGGGTTTTAAACCCATGATCATCACTTTCTTCACATTTGCGTCCAAAACCCCACTACAATCGCCTAGTATACATCCCTCTAGAACCAAATATTGATAATTTTTAAGTGAGATAAGAGAGTTCCTTGTGATTTAGAGTGAAAGAAGCAAGTGCATTGTAGAATTGCACAAGGTGGAAAGCTTGGGTTAAAATTTGGGAATTTGATTTCAAAAAGATATAGGGTTCTAATTTGTTAGTGAAAGTGAGAGGGCTTAGATCAATAGAGACTTGGAGCAGTGTTCTACACCGAAAAATAGTCTGACGTTGAGGTAAATTTACAATTTAATTAGTTATACTTTGAATTTTGATAAATTTTGATGAAATTGCATGAATAGTGGGTTTGAGATTATTGGAGAGGGATTTGCAAGTTGTGTGAATATTGAGCATTAATGTTACCCATGGAGACAAAGTCTATGTTCTTACATTATTTGGCATATGAATGATCCATGTGATATGAATTATGATTTTTAGGTGATTTCAAGACCCATATTTCTAGTTGCATTTGTTGTGTAGTTGCTTGAATTGAACAGAATGCCGAGAAAAAGGAATCAATTTAGCCAAGTTAGACCAAATGATTTTGAGGCATCAACCTCGAGTAAGGTATAAATTTGCCGTTCAAATATGACGAACGAGTGAACAACTTCATTAGGCGACAAAATTAGCTGCATTTCCCTCAAGATTATGGAAAGAATGAAGTTAGAGGAGTGAGTGGAATTGTGTACAAATTTTATGCAAATTCGAAGTTTACTAGGAAAAAGGAGCCAATGAAGGTGAGAGAGGTGTTTGTCCCCATTAATAAGAGTGAAATTAATAGCGTCTATGCATTGGAGCATTTGAGTATGGTTAGAGTCAAACCAAGTTTCTCGGATGATCTATATGAGAAACCCTATAGCCTATACCTTTTTAGAGCCATACAGAGAGCACTGGTTGTCCAAGGACAATCCAGCTGGGTAATGGGAGTTGAGAATGTGTCAAAGCACATCAAGAAAAGGGATTTTTAGGAAAGTATATGGCAACATTTCTTGTTACATCGCTATACCCCACCACTCAGCATGGATAGATCAACAAGCCAAAGGCAGCTTGTTTATATGATATTACGAAGAACATAGAGATAAATGTCGACGAGAACATATACACCAATCTAAGGTAGTCCATAATGTCAAAGCGAGATGACAAATTGTGGCTTCCTATATTGATCACTCGGTTATGCTTGAAGGCCGAAGTTAGGCTGCAGAATGATGAAAAGATTGATATTGAGGCCTAAGCAACCATGAATGAGGCTTTCATGCTTACACTTAAATCACCGCCTTGTTATCAAGACTCGAAGAGGAGAGAGAAAGAGTTGAGAGAGCTAAATGTGGGCCGAGCTGTTGGACAAACAACAAGAAGATAACATAGCAACAACAACAACAACAACAAAGCTAGCTCAAGAATTGGAAGATGAAGGATATGGAGAAGAGAAGGGGCAACAATAGTAGGGATTCGCTGAGGGCTACGAATTTGTAGACCCACTAATTGGAGAGCAGGACTTGGATGGTCCTGAGGAATTTCCACCACCTCCTCCACCACATCCACCAGTACCACCACCAGAGTACTTGATTCTACAATGAACAGGTAGTGGATTGCCGAGATAATGTGACAACATCAAGAGGACATGGCACAATATCAGGTAGCCTTGTTATGAATAGGCAACATAACTTCATGTTGTTTGTCGATAATCAGAGGGACATAGCTAGGTATGAGAGGAGTAGGCAGATGAGACCCGTTGATATGTCTTTTGGTTTTCTAGTAGATTTAGATTATATGTTTGATCTGTTTATGGTGAAGAGCTGGAGAAGGAGTGTCCATTAACACTATCTTATGCTGGAGCTGATGAGATGCGATGATGATGATGATGATGATGATGATGATGATGATGATGATGATGCACAGTCCTGATGTCAGTGTCTTAGAATTTTTTTAGACCTAAGGAGTTGAGAGATACACTGATACCATTTTATTTTAACTTCGGGATATTTTGTTAATTATGTAGTTGTTTAAATTCTATGTTTAGCTTAGTTTATGCTTATATATCTTGTGTTATTATATATATGTTTGTGTGTTTTAGGGTTTTCATGATTCCAGGCTTATTTTTAAACCTTGAGGACAAGGTTTGTTTTAAGTTTGAGGGCATCAACACTACACTACACTATAGGAAGTGGTTAGAAGGTTGAAATAAGGATAAACACTACATGTATAATCGTATAAATTTTATTTTTGAAGCAGTTAAAGTGGAACGTATGGTAGTGTATTATTTATTTCATTTACTTACTATTTTAAAATGTTTAGTTAATATATATTAAGTTATATATAGTAATATGTAATGAATAAATAGCTCATTTGCATATTCTTGCCTTTAATGGAGGATGAGTAGAGTATAAGTGTCTTGTTGAAATGAAACTCAAATAAGTGTTTTTTTTTAATTTTTTGAAGAAAATATGAAATGTAGCAACAACAGTATGATTTCGCAATTAGAAACCTAGAGTTAGGGAAGACCATGAACTTGAAACAAAAGCAAGAAATTATTGAACACTTTCATGGAAAAAGTTAGATATTTGAAGAATTCTGTAATAAGTGTGAATCTTACTTGATAATAAAAGGTAAATAAAGACTTAGTGCAAATAGGGGAAGAAATAGGCATTGTAAATTAAAAGTTGGAGTTAACTTGCTTGATTAAGTGAAAGTGAGAAGTGCTAACAAGAGTTTTAGAATAGAAAAAATGAAAGAGTCCAACAATTTCTACAGGAAATGGAGCAGAGAACTTGATGGTTGGAAAAAGTGAGGAAAAAACAGAGTCCATAGGAAAAAGGAGTAGGGACTGTGAAATAAAAAGAGAAAAGGAGAAGAAGAAAAGAAATGAGAGAAAAATAAAGAAAAGAAGGGAAAGTTAAACTAAAACTCTTCAAATAAAAGATTTAGCTTGAGTATGAGTAGCTAATTAAGTTAAGTTTTCTTTCCATATATATTAAGTCCTATAGACTTTTGAAGTGCTTAAGTCTACCCAAATCAGTTTGAGCTATGCTTATTTGTGAATTCCTAAGCTTAATGAGAATTCATGAGATTTTACACTTGCACTTGAGTGTCGAGGTGAAACAAACTTGTAAGTAGTGATGACTTTGGTTGTGCTTTACTTTGGTGTTTCAAAATTAAGTTGCATATATTGTTTAAGCTATGTGTTTTGAAAAATATAAGTTTTTACAAAGAAAAACTTTTCAGTGGATTATTAACTTCAAACTTAGTGAATTAAAGGATATTCCATGAACAGTGTAAAATAAACGAGAATTAGAGTAATAAGAGTTTTTAGGAGACTTAGTAAAATACAATTTTGCTCGAGACGTGCAAAATCCTAAGTTTGGGGGTATTTGATAAGCTATTATTTAAACTTATATATTGGGATAGTTCAGTAGTATATTTAGTATAAATATCCCTAAATGAGCTCTAATTAGTGTTTATGCATTTTTAGGTAAATAAGGCATAAAGGAAGGAAATGGGTAAAAATGGGAAGAAACGGAGCAAAAACTCACCAAAGTGTTTTTGGCACCGTGACATGAAGGTGTGGTGATGTGGAGAGTAAAAGGACAGTGTGGAGGATCTAGCTATGATGTGGGAGAGTAGATGAGTGAAGAAAATGAGGCAGGAAGCTCGACGCCATGGCATGAAGTGGTGGCACCGTGGAGCTTGAAAGATGGCACTGGAGGCCAAAGGGACAGCGTCGAGGTCATTGAAGAGAAGAATTGTAGAAAAAAGTGGTAGCGCTGTGGCGATGCCGTGACATAAAACACAAAACGCCGGAATAGAAGAAAATAGAAAGTTAGAGTTCTATTTCGAGTTAAATTCTAAATTAAGGTTTCTAATTGTTTTTTGGAGGTATAAATAGATATTAGGATGTGGTAAACTCACCACATATCAACCATTAGCAACCATTAACATATTTTTAACATAGATTTACATTTTTCTTGAGTATTAGAACAATTTGTAGAGAGAAAAGACATTGAAGACTCATGTGTGGTAATTTGAATATTGTGTTATTAATTTATTTGAAGTATTTCTTATATATATATATATATATATATATATATATATCTGATTTCAATGAATACCATAATGTACATGTTCATTTCAACGATGTGTGAGTAGTCTATTAATCTTATGGATCAATGGATCTTATGGTATGAATGCTATGCTATGAACATGAGTAGAAATTGAATATCAAAAGTGCAATTATTAGAATTTGTATTGATTTTGAGAGTAATGATATAGACATCTTGATCACATGTTTATTGATATTAGGTTTTACAATTTATCATAGCCATTGAAGCTTTTAAGCCGGACATAGACAGTACAATCGTAAAATATACAACATCGAGTGATAGTTGTTGATTAAGGTGGCACATATAGTAAACTTAATTGGTTACGAATATAAAGACTTGTAGAATTAAAGCAATGTGGAGCTTACGTTATTCACACTAATAGGTGGAGTTCTAGTTTGCACATTAGAATCTTTTATGTCATAACAGTGGGCTAAAGTTGAGTTAAAAGAAATCTGTCTATTCTAATTAGGCATTTAACACAACATAATAAGATGATAAAGTGGTTGAAAAACACAATATTTCATTACCTAAGTGAAGTTGTGAACTAAGATAGTTTTAATATAAGAGTTAAAAGTAAATTGTATTGATTTGATGGTATAGATTAGTTTAGTTTAGTTATAAAACAATTCAAAAAAGGATTTTCGTAGCAATAGATTCATTATAGCTAAGTACGTAGTGAGTGTATCCACCTTTCCTTGAAGACGATATCCATAGTCAAAGTAAGTTGGTTACACTATTACACTATTACTTTAATAGATTCTACTTTTCGTTTCTTCCATACTTCATTTTTTCATACTCTATTTCACCTAAATACCTTCAAACTAATTTCAAACCTTGTCCTCAAGGTTTAAAAATAAATTCGGGTTTCCAACAAAATAAAATTACCTTGTGAAGCATAAATGATAAAAGATAATGAAATAAAAAAAGAAACATAAGAATGAATTTCAAAATTAGAGAAAACATGATATATGAAAATTTTCCAAACATTATTGTAATCGAGGTTAACATATCAAATCAATGTATAATATAAACCACACCATAGTAATAATATCATAGTAGTACACCGCATCATACAAATCATCGTATCATAATACAAACCATGAACTCACACATAATCACTAAAAGATAGACTAAACAGAGAATAATGGATCAAAACCACCATCCGAAAGTCACATAAACATTACCATCCCCCTGCTCATGTTGTTAAGACTGGTAGCTCGCTGCATGATTGTAGAGCCTATGGTCAACTCGCGCCACTGGAGTACTTTTTGAAAAGAATCCTGCATTGGGCATCCTCAGTTGGGTAGATGGTACCGGAACTTTAGCTCCCCTACCTTACATTCTCCTCGCATACATCTCTCGAACTCATGTATGCTCCTCACAATGTCGTGCTGGTTTTGAAACATGAACTCTTGATTTCTCGGAATTCACATTTGGTTCCTCAAGATTAACCCCATCATGGCCATCTCCCCCTCTTCAACATAAATGCTAATAAAATCCTTCGCAGGTGGCTATGAGCTCTGGTTCGTCCTCTTATTATATGCAACATATTGCATATCATGAAGAACTCTTATATTTTTTTCCAGTATTCTTCTTCTTTTTGTGGTCTTTCTTCTAAGTATTTCATTTCTCTCCCGCTCTTCCTCAAAATCTACATAGCATGACACCTGTTTTGTAATTTTTATGATGTCATTAGGGATGGTACTGTCAGGATAAACATCTAACCCTAAAACTTTCATAAAAACTTGGTCTTGTTAGCAAAATTCAGTGATCATCAAGGGAAAAGACAATCCTTCATTTTTCTTCGTAGTCATGGAAATTCTAATTGAATCATAAATAATTTTTTCAACATCAATATGTCATATTCCTTGAACTATGTGGTAAAACAACGCTGTCTTATAGTTCACAACCTTGTACTGCAAACTCGGCTGTAGGCTCGCATTGATGAAGTAGTTCCATGCTTTGGTAGTTTTCCTAATGTTGTTAGTTTGAATATGTTTTGGATACTCATCCTTATCAAATATGAATCCATCCCCCGAAATTGCTTCTAATTCGTTCCTAATGGCTTCATGGGGAAATCCATATCTGAATCCATATTTAGGTTTTGGGTATTTGTTATTTCCTCTCTTATGAAATCCTAGTAAATCGTAGTACCGATTAATTATCTCAGGTGAATATTCACTTGTATTCCTCAGACCATGGCTACCGTCTTATTATCATCTCTATGCCCATTCCCATAAAACACCCGCACCAATATCTCATAACCCATCTCTATAGAATGCCATTGTCGACATTGTAATTGTAGCATCCCCTATCCCAATTAGGGCGATACCCGGCCAGAAATCCTAATCAAGCCCCGATACACTATTCAAACTCAATTAAAGTAATAGTGCTGTCATCCTTCATATTTGACAATCTCAATACATTATATCTTATATCGAATAAATAATTGTAAACGCAACATCATTACAAATTTTTGCAATAAAACAAAAGATATTAAAAAATCAGCATAACTTTGTTCATAAAACCATATCCCAACCTTGTTTATTACAAAATAGTAATTCAATACAATATATAAATAGTATGGAAATCAATTCACTGTAGAGAAGACTATAAACTCGTAATCTTCTCCGTTCCTAAGTCAAAATGCACATCGATAACTTGAAATGTTAATTTGGGGAATGAGCGCTCAAACTTGCTCAGTAAGTGATGCTCGTAAACCAATCAACTATCATCTAATATATATAATTCAATGAATAACAATATGAATTCCAAACAGATCTATTCAGATAATAAAAAGCTATAAACAATAGATAATGGAAATCAAGTTTAAAGGTCAATTGCAAATTTACTCGTCACTTGTGAATTTGATTTTAATTATGAAGTTGTACTCTCAGTCACTCGAGAATATAACAGAGAATCCGTATGTTGGCTGACAAGGAATTCTATTGGTTTATTCAAGCTTGACTGAGCTATTAACCCTAATTGGGCAGTGAACGACTAAGGTAAAACTTTGGCCTATTGAGGATGTAAGGAATCCATTTCTACACTAACCTTTTCTTTTTTTAGCACAAAGGGCGGAATTCATTTCCCGACTAACCTTCACATCCCTCAGACCCGATCTGCCTTATCGACACATCTGAGGATTTTTCACATTTAAATCAGTCAAGTCATAGTACATTCCCCAATTCTCATTCCATAATTCTATATAAACTAAATATACGAATTTATGATGCATAATTGATAAGAATACAAGTCCCACTTACCTATTCGGATCTTTCCTAACTTTATACCGACTTACTCAACTCCCAAGATCCATAAACCTTTACTCAGTCAATCAAGAACCTAAATTAAACCAATTATCATCAATTTGGGTCCAATACTCATTAATTAGAACCTCTAAACCGGTCCTAATCGAATTCGAGATTCATATGACCATTTCACATTTTTCTAAGGAAAACCCTAGTATAAAGACTTGCACAAATCCTAAATTCTTCATTTTTATAGAAATTTATCAATTTCTATTTATTATATCAAAATAATTTTTTTTATGATTTTTTTTCTTATTTTAATTGATTTTTTCTCCATTTTCAAGCTTTTTCTCTATTTTTTTTATAAATTGAGTTCTTTGACCCTAAACCGAACCAGTTCGGTTCAATTGAACTGGACCCGATTTAGTCCGATTTGGGGTCAAACCCCCTTTTTTCTTCCTCATTTTCTCTATTTCGACAAAATGAATTTTCCTTTATAATCGGCCACTGGGGTTGGATTTGGCCTAACCCCGGGGCGTTCTTAGGCAGGGGAGATGACTCCTCAGCCGTCTCCTTCCTCCTATCCCATCTCCATCATCAATTCATCAACAACTCCATTAATGCATAAGAATAGCCCAACAAACAACAACAACATCAATGCAATCAACAACATCAACATAACAACACAACCAACAACAACTTTACCTATTGATGCCCTTTGACTTATGAATCTCGAAGCAAATCTAATATTTCATTTATTATTTCAATTTTTCTTGAGATACGACTTACATATCTCGAGGCTAATCTTGTAGCTATTAACCAAAACAACAAAACCTTAATCACATCCTAACCGCCATACTTAGGATCAAATATATATTGATATCCTCGAGACACGTATCGCGTATCTCGAGATAAATCTATAGCCGTTATTTTGACATACATACTTGTGAATGCACCACTTTATTGTCCTCGTGATGTTGTCACACGCATATCGAGGCGTTGATATTTCCTCCAAAATACCAACGATCCACCATTTCATTTCTTTGACTTATGCGTAGCACGCATCTCGGAGTAAATCCAATATATACTTTAATTTAATTTAAACACTAGGATTCATTTACAAATATAACTTGAATTCATAAATACAATGAATTCACTCTGAGAAATCACCCATACAAAGTAATTGATGTTATCAATACTTTGAGTAAAGAAAAGAACACCAAATGTAATTATATTAGGAACTTCTCAGTACTATCTCTTGATAAGGATGTGTAATAATGATGATAGAATAAAGTCCTGCACAGGTACTTCATCAACTGAGTTATTGGAATTAGTAATTACAAATATATTCTTTGAAGCTCAGATTGGAACCGAGCCAATAGTTTGATTGATTGGGTGATATGGTGATTAAGAAATCTAATTGAACTCACATGATATGCCAGGATTTGGCTATTAAGAGTTAGTATACCAATTAAACTATCTAATGAAATTGTGCGAAATGTAATAAACTCTAAGATGAAAATACCAATTCGGGAAGAATTTTAGGCAAGAATTACTTTGTTGAGCTCATGGATCTCTTTGTATTGGTTATACAAGCAATACCATATCGTATTAAGGTATACAAGAAGATTATGGATTGTCTAAGGTGATGATATATGTTGTTAAATTCATAAACAGATATGATAGTTATCCAGTAGATTGAGACTGAATAGTAGAAAACCTGAATGGTTAGGTAAATTCTTGTCTATACCTGATGGTAAAAAAAATATAATTATAAATTATGAAACTAGATTAATTGGGTTTTGGCATTGGCACAATGATGCATGAGTCGTAGTGGATAGATCGACCAAAGTTTACATTTTCTAGTTAGTGTCAACAAATTATCTGAAATGCTTAGAAGTGAGATGTGGTAAGGTAGATTGAGCCTGGTTGAGGAAAATTTTAGCTGGGAGATAAACTCCATCTTTTATCATCAGTAACCTTAAATCACCCTAAGCATTCACTACCATTCAGAGCTTAAATATCCGAGCTTGTATCTTAGAAATGTATGACGGCTAAAAGAAAATAGATTTCATTGTGTAAGCATTATGAAAATAAAGGTAATTAGATTGATTACATCGTTGAAGCATAAAGCTAAATATGCTCAATCTTATTGTACTTGATGTACACAACTAAGATTGGAGATATATCTTTTATTGGAAAAATGAGATTGTTAAAAGCTACACATAAAGGGTATAGCAGATTAGGTGATTTATAACTACAATTAGCTCAAAATAAAGATGTTGAGGAGTTAAACATCATAGATTGATGGAGAATTCAAAAGAAAAATTCACCGTGCTTTTGAAAGTCTCATATATAAAAGGTTTGGATTAAGGGAAAATAGAAGTTTCATAGGAAATGAAAATATCACTTGGGAACGGGAGTTAGACATGGAAAATCAATTTCCATTGCTCTTCGAAACTACTGGTAACATCTATATTTCCTTTAATTTTGAGGACGAAATTGTCTTAAATTGAAGAGACTGTAATGACACATTATCTTTAGCAGGTGATTAGTGTTAATTCGAATCCTAATTAACCCAAGTTAGGCTCGTAGTTAAACCCGACTTATCTCGAATAGCACGTGCGTAGAATTGCGTGATGTTTGGTGTTTGTTTGATGTGTATTAGTATTTATTGGAATTAATCAGATTAATTACCCTATAATTGAATAATTGAAAAATTATGGGACGCCTAATACCGTGCGTGGGTCAAGGGTGACGCTTATGAGTTATGGGGTAGCGTGCACGCCCAAGTGAACTCGATGGCATGCACAGCGAAGTCATAGGCGTGTTAGTATAGGCTATATACATATATATATATATAAATTATGCATATAAATATATATTGAAAATAAATAAATAATTAATAAATTGGTGGGTGCCTAGCGACACACGGGGTTGATGGTGACACGCGTGGGATGTACAATAGTGTGCACACCTGAGGATGGTTGTTGATGCGCACAACAAATTCATTGTATTTATGAATTTAGGTTACTCACTTCACCTCTGATTTCTTTCACTCTGACAAATATATTCTTCAAACTCTCATAGCTTGAAGACCTCCAAATCACATTGCACCAATCCTTTGATTTTCATACTTCTCATTTATTTTCTAGTGTTTCCTTTAAGATTCTCTACTCCTAGGGATAACTAAAATTCTCTCCAAATCCCTTTCACTTGGTTAAATCTATATTTCAAACCCTACAATGAATGAATGAACTTGCGTAGCATACTCAATTGAATGGATTCACAAATAAATTGGGATTTACACCCATATCTTATAACCCTAAGTCTTAGCTCTAAGGATTTTCTTTGCAATTCATTCCATTCATCATTTGAAATACATTTCAAGCTTTTATTCTATAATTGATGCCTTAAAATGTTTGGTACAACTTCCGAAACAATTATTTCACAATAGTTCCTCTTAGCTTCTTGGAACTATATAATAACATAAACTACAATCCCTTGCTTTGTTGTGTCAACACATAGCTACTTGGAATAAAGTTTTAGGCCAAGCCTTTAACTTTTTCCATATTCCAAGTATAACCAAGCAATTATTGTTGTCAAACTACATGTCAATTTCCTCTTAAGGCATCCTTGCATCCTTTGTAACTCACCTCACTTTCATTCTTGAGTTAATTGAATATATAACATAATGATAACACAAATATTTGTATGTGTGGTTTTTATCATTTAATTATTCCAAGATAACAATAATTTTCATGATTTGGTGTTGAATATAAGAAACTTCTCTAATTTTCTCAATCTTAGTAAAGTCTATTGACTCTCAATTCACATTCAACGCATATCCGAGTGTTTTATATTTGAATCTTAGTATTTGCACTTGCAATATCTTGGTATAAACCAATTTATCGTCATGACACATAATTCTACGATATTGCTTGTGCTTTTGCTAAGTCTTCAACCCTTTTATATTATCATTGATTACGCAATGACAATCATATTTCGATAGAGTTCAACAACTCTACTTTCTCATTTATGAATATAGCATGAGCTCTAATGAGTTTTCATGGTTCTCCCCATGATTTTTAACATAAAGAAGCCATTGACTTACTTCATTTTCACATATATTTCTAATCTTGATCTTAATTTAATGAAAACTAAATCTCGACTAACTCTTGAGAACAACTGGTTTCATGCATTAGACTAAATGAGTTGTCGATCGTGGACAATGAATATTTATCCTTGATTTACTTAAAATTAACTCTTCACTCGAGTTGAGTTCTCAAACTCATACAATTCCTATAACACACTAAGTAAAATAGAATTGATCATTTATTGAATATCATAAATCAATTAATTGATGAATTTAATCTCAAATTATGACAAAATTTCAAGAGAATCTGATAAACAAATCTCTTGAAACCTTTGAAGTCACAATTTTTGTTCATTAATCGTAATTCTCATTAATAATCTACTAAATTTCTACAACCAGTTCAAGCCATTTAAATCTCGAGTGATAACTTTATTTCCACGAATCACTATTCATAAAAATTTGTACATTTATAAAATCTTTATTATGAGTAGCAGTTAATACCAATCTCTTGATATATTGCTCACATATTCATTCCCCGTATCATATAGTCTTTCTTCAATTCTCAAAATCGTCAAATTCATTGACAACTCATTCTCCCCAATTTAGACTATTCTAGTATAGCAGATCAGAGTTTGACATCTCACTAACTCATTGCCAAGTTCCAACCCACACAATACAAGTTTCAAGTTTAAGTTTTCATCTGAAATTACCATAAAAGTGATAGAAGTCCAACATATAAGATAAAATTGAGTAACAACGTAGATTTTTCATCATCCTTCAACTCTCATCTCTCGCTGTGAATATTCACTTTTAATGTAATTTCTCAATTAGGATAATTTTCTTATATTCAAGCATTGATCTATACATCAATCAGGTAATCTCATGTTTCTTTTCACTACATGTGGTTCCACCACAAAGTCACTCTATTCTTTTATCATTTTATTAGTGAGCGCGGTTAAACGACAACAACACTAATAATTTTTTTTATCTATACTGACAAGTTTCTTGTCATTACTCCAATATGGACTAGTACCATATCTTGAATCTTATACTTCATAACAATTTACGAAATATGCATATACTAGTGGTTATCTAACCTTAATTAGGTTCTTATCATTGTTTACCACTAATTTCCTTATTGAATGACCTTTAAACTTGTTTAACTAGTCTTGACACTAGTATATATTCTACGTTAAGTGAATCGTCACCTTTTAGTTTTATTGGAAAGCACTTTCTTATTAATATTCATTATCCTAATATATGTCTCAAAGTCCATGTCTAATCAATCATTCTTCACTAACTATCATTAATCAAACATTAATATCAGTGCGAATAAAGGCCATTAGAGACTGTCTTATAGGAGGAAAGTTTACTTTTGTCATTACACGACTTCTTATGTCTTTAATTTTCCATATACTATTGAGAAATATGTTTCTACAAATCCTAATACTCAATAATTTCTCAACGTTCGAGATATCAATGGATACAACTATTTTATAATATTCCTACTATCTTCCTTTGTTGGAATATTACAATTAGATCTATCGCATGGATACAATACATCACAACACAACATATCTCAGTCTTTTATCTTTTATTACCCCTAAAACATCGATTAAAACCATTTATTAGGCACTAACTTGATTGGTTATTGGTTCGAGTACTCTAGAGTTGTGAAAACTTAGATTCTAATATCACAATATTATAATTGTGTCAAAAGTGGGTCTCTGATACCAACTGTAGCATCCCCTATCCCAATTTGGGCGATACCTAGCCTGAAACCCTAATCAAGCCTCGATACACCAGTCGGACTCAATTAAAGTAACAATACAACCATCCTTCATACCTGATAATCTCAATACAATATATCTTATATCAAATAAGTAATTGTAAATGCAGCGGAATTTAAAACTTTTTCGTTAAAATATAAGATATACAAAACCAACATAAACTTCGGTCGTAAAACCATATCCCAACCTTGTTTATTACAAAATAGTAATTCAATACAAAATATAAATAGTAGGGAAATCAATTGACCGTAGAGAGGACTATAAACTCCTAATCTTCTTCATTCTTAAGTCGATAACCTGAAATGTTAATTTGGGGAATGAGCGCTCCAACTTGCTTAGTAAGTAATGCTCGTGAATTGATCAAGTATCACCTAATATCAATGATTCAATGAATAGCAATATGAATTCCAAATATATCTATTATGGTATTAGAAATGCTATATATAAAAATAGATAATAGAAAGCAAGTTCAAAGGTCAATTGCAAATGTACTCATGACTTGTAAATCTGACTTTAATTACGAAGTTGTATTCTTGGTCACTCGAGAATACAACCACAGAATCCGCATGTTGGTCAATAAGGAATTCTATTGGTTTATTCAAGCTTGAATGAGCTACTAACCTTTTCCTTTCATTAGGACAATAAGCAGAATTCATTTCTCAGCTATCTTTCACATCCTTAAGTCCCAATCCTCCTTGGACTTTTCACATTTAAAACAGCCAAGTCACAATACGTTGCCCCAATTCTCAGTCCATAATGCTATATGAACTAAAATACTAATTTACGATGCATTATTGATAAGAATACGAGTCCTACTTACCTGTGCCGAGCTTTCCTAACTTTATACTGACTTACTCAACTCCCGAGATCTATAAACTTTTCCCTCGTTAATCAAGAACCTAAGTTAAACCAATTATCATCAATTTGGGTCCAATATTCATCAATTAGAATCCCTAAGCTGGACATAATCAAATCCGGAACCAATTTATCAAATTTTAGGTCAATATGCCATTTCACGTTTTTTAAGATAAAAACTCCGGTATAAAGTCTCACACGAATCTTGAATTCATCATTTTCATAGAAATTTATCAATTTCTATTTATTTGTTCAAAATATTGGTTTTTTAGATTCTTTTCTTTTTTTTTTGAAAATTTTTCTCCATTTTTCCAATTTTTTCTCTATTTTTTTTTATAAATTAGGTGGTTTGAGCCCGAACCGAACCAATTCAGTTCAGTTGAATCGGACCCGGTTAAGTCCGGTTTGGAGTCAAACCCCCTTTCTTCTTCCTCCCTTTCTCTATTTAAATAGAACAATTTTTTTAATCGGCCTCTGGGATTGGGTTTGGCCCGACCCAGGGCGTTCTTGGGCAGGGGAGATGGCTCCTCCGCTGTTTCCTTCCTTGCCTCCCATCTCCATCATCAATTCATCAACAACTCCATTAATGTATAACAACAACCCAACAAACAACAACAAAGAAAACATCAATGCCATCAACAACATCAACACAACAACATAACCAACAACAACTTTACCTATCGATCTCCATGGCCTCCTCGGTCCAATCCTCCTTTCTCCATCGAATTTGATCTCTATCAATTTATCTCACTATGAAATAATGAGGTGATGTGGGTTTTTGAAGATATATATTAGATTTCATCGATATTTGTATCGCACGAATCTCGAGGCAAATCTAATGTTTAATTTATTTTCTCGATCTTTCTCGAGGTACGTATTACATATCTCGAGGTTGATCTTGTGGCTATTAACCAAAACAACAAAACCTTGATCACATCCAGCCGCCATACTTGAGATCAAATATATATATATATATATCTCATCGAGATACGTATCACATATCTTGAGGTAAATTTATAGCCTTTATTTTGACATACAAACTTATGTATGCACCACTTGATTGTCCCTGTGATGTGGTCACACGCATCTCGTGGAGTGGATATTTCCTCCAAAATACGAACAATCCACCATTTCATCTCCTCGACGCATGCGTAACACACATCTCGAGTTGAATCCAATGTATACTTTAATTTAATTTAAATAATAGGTGAAACGACCCTCACCTAAACTAGGGTCGGGTCGCCCAGCCAAAACCATTACTCAAGCCCGATTCCTGAACCAGGCCTAAATAACAGTTTGACACGCTTATTTCAACCTAACGAATAACATACTAACCATATAGAATAATAAATGTGGAAGTAAAAATCAAAACTAGAATTCCATATATCATAAAATCAATTTGATAAGAGTTCAACTGTCTAAGTAAGTTCAATCATCCCAAATAGCTTCTAATACTATCATAAAGCTTCCAAATAGTCTAAAATGAATAAGGAGGGTTTCATACTACCCAAGTAACCTACTTTAAGTTACAATCCAAGTTTAATGTTCTCAAAATCAAATAAATAAATAAATAAATAAATAATAGGAACATGCAACTTCTCACAAAATAAGGAAATACTTCAAGCGGGTGCCTTTCCCTCGTCAAGAGCTAAACGGATGTGGACGCACATGGAGAGTAAGTGGGGTGAGCTAAAATGGACATCGAAGCTCAATAAGAGGAAAACCTCGCTCAAACATTAAATATGAAAGTGCTACCTACTAATTATGCAAAATCTAACATGAAGTTGAAAACTAAATCTTAGACATTAAGTAGAAAACACATAGGTATTGATTAAATTCAAATTTAAGCATGTAGATAAGATCTAAAACATGTAGGAACGTGGGAGCATTTTTCATCTTCATAAACACGGAAAGAGTCATGCATTCATAACTTCTAAAACGAGTTTCAAGAATCATTTAAAGCATAACGAAATTCAAATCAATCATACAAGGGGTCTACAAGAGAAATACTATAAAAGATAATAATAATTATAAGTCATTGGCTCATTCAATGCATGCTAGGTATTGGTAGGAACTCGGTGACCGAATCCCTCAAATTTGATTTAATGCAAAACATTATTGGATGCAATGGCCGCTACGTCCTCCAACTAGTAGCATCACAACAAATCGAGTTCATCCAAAGCCGCCATCGATACATGTACCATTATCACCAAGTTACACGAGTAGGAACTCCAACTCATATATGACGCATTTATGCATTCAATTAGACAAGTAAAAAACCTCGGTGGAGAATTCCACAAAACATCTTGGGGCATTAACTCGAGAAACCCTCGGCGGCACCACAAACCACCAACAAGGAGATTTCCACCATTTTTGTCAATTTCCAAGTTTGATATTCATTTAAAAAAAGATTAAAGGGTGAGGGAGATGTGTGTAACTTTGATTTGGGGTTCTCCTTGAGTCAGACTTTCAATACCTCAATCTCCCTTTCTCTCTGGTAGTTAGAATTTTAAACAAAAAGGGGCTAGGGTTTTCAATTTGATTTATATAGTGGGGTTAATTAGTGTAAGGTTTATGAAATTACTTAATTACCCCTAGGGCAGGTCTTTTAGGTTTTTGGGTCATCACAATATCCGTAATTTTAAAGAACTTTCATCATAGAAAGCAAAATAAAGTCATACCTTAGGTTTCAAAAATAAATGGAAAGTTCTCCATCATATAGTCCTCCTGCTCCCAGGTAAACTCATGTCCTCCATGGAATTTCCATCGAACTTGCACCAACGAGATTTTTTTCTTTCGAAGCTTATGCACTTACCTATCCACGATCTGGATCGGCTGCTCGTCGTAGAACACATCCTCCCTCAAATCAACTTTCCCCCAATCGATCATCGGTGCATGTTTGTTATGTGTCTTCCTCAACGTATGCAACACCTTCCTGGGATGCTTTCTTGTGATCAGACTCAGACTTAGAGTATATCATGATGTCATCTATAAACACAATCATAAACTGCTCAAGGAAATGCTTGAAATCTTGGTGCACCATGTCCATGAACATCGCCGGTGTATTGGTAAGCCCAAACGACATTACAATGAACTTAAAGTGTCCATAACGAGTTCTAAACGCTATCATCGATATGTCTTCCTCCCGTATGATCAACTGATGGTACCCTGATCTTAGATCTATCTTAGAAAAGAACTTCGTTCCACTCAATTGATCGAACAAGTCATCAAACCTGGGAAGTGGATACTTGTTCTGAATAGTCACCCTATTCAATTGCCGATAATCAATACACATCCTAAAACTTATGTCCTTCTTCTTAACAAACAACAACAGTGCTCCCCGTGGCAATACACTTGGAGTAATAAAGCCTTTATGAGTCAACTCCTCTAACTGCATTTTCAACTCGATAGCCGATATACGGTAAGGTGCTTTGGAAACTAGTCTCGTATCGGGTATAAGTTCAATAATGAAATCAATCTCTCGATGAAGGCGGATTCCCGGAAGGTCTGAAGGAAAAACATCCAAAAAGTCCCTAACCACTGGAATGTTCTCAATTAGAACTTCTTGTCCTTCCTCCCCCATAGAAGTCAAGCTCGTAATGGTCTCTATCTCAGCAAAACTTGCAACTCTATCGCGAGTGGTAACACCAGCCAATGTACAACCTCCGAACTCCAATAGTGAAATGCCCAAAATCTGGAAGGTCACAGTCTTATGGAAATAATCGATTATGGAATAATACGCTGCTAACCAGTCTTTACCCAACAATTCCTTGTACTCTAAGCACTCTAAGACTCATAAGTCGAATGTCATCTTGTGATCCCCAATTTTAATTGTGCACCCCTCACAAATGATATTCGGATAAATTCGTTCGGTATAAGCTATGCTTAAAATCAAGTAAGTGTATGCTCTAATAGGTGTTAACTTCAAAGTATAAACCATGGTCCCCGATTTAAGCAAAATAGTAGAACCAGAATCAAATAATGCATGCATATCTCGACCGTTAATTGAAACAATACCTGCAACCAGCTATCGCATGACTACCTGATCCTGCTCAGGTATGGGGTGGACTCTCCCTCGAGTAACTGGAATGGCAGTCCCTTCAAATAGTGACATGTTAGGGCACTGACTCTTGTAATGCCCAGCAGTCCCACACCCGTAACATATGATATGAGGCTTTTGGTAGGTCAGGGGTGGCTACATTGTACTCGCTGATGCACTCGGCCTTTGCACTATTAGCCCTTTGCCTCTGCTTTATTGTGATTACTGTGGTGGACACGGTGACCTAAATGTCACAGTCTAAGAAGCCGAAGGTATGGGGGCATGTGAATGTATGGTGGTCCCCATCGGAGTGTGTAGTACTCTCGAAACTCCACTAGATGATGCATGGTTACTTGCTGATCCCTCAAATCTTTGCTTCTTGAAGTTTCTTCTCTGACCTTTCTGATAACTGCCAAAACTACGCTTGCACTAACTATACCGATCGGATCCCGCATGAAACTGTATATCATCGTCATCATGAAGTTCTGACTCACACTCGAGTGTTTGATGGTCCTTGTCAGTATACTTTTTCTGGTGGCTCTGATGGTCTCCAATCATTGCCTAATCAGTTTTTCCTCTCGGTTTGGTCATGTACATGTTCAGGACCGATCGACATGGCGTCTCCAACCTCAGTCCAACAAACTTGATGTCTACACGGTCTCCCTCAAAGTGCGACAAACTGTGCCATGCCAATACTTGCTTGAAAATTGTTGTTATACACAAACTCACACAACGGAATATAATTCTCCCAACTCCTGCAATAATCCAGCACACAAGCTTGGAGCATATCCTCATGTATTTGTATCAATCTCTCGTTCTGCCCATTTGTCTAAGGGTGAAAGGTCGTACTGTGATTGAGCTGTGTCCCTATCTAGTGTTGAAACCCACTCCAAAACTGAGAGGTAAATCTCGGATTGCGATTTGATATAATAGACACCGGGACTCCATGTAATCTGACGATCTCGTCTACATATATGCCTCCCAACCTGTATGCCGAATACTTCATGGAAATAGGGACGAAGTGGGCTGACTTAGTCAAACGATCTACAACCACCCAAACCGCATCATGCCCTTTCTAAGTTGTCGGTAGCCTCGAAACAAAGTCCATGGCTATGTGATCCTACTTCCATTGAGGAATAGGTAACGGTTGCAACAATCCCCCCAACTTTCGGTGGTCTGCTTTCACTTGCTGACAAATCTCGTAATCCCAGATGTAAGTAGAGATATCCACCCCGACCACCCATACATCCTCTGCATGTCCTGATACATCTTGTTACCTCCGGGATGAATGGTGAACCGATATTTATGTGCCTCTTAGTGTAAGTCATCTCTCACTTGTCTATGAGATGGTATTTACAATCCGTATCGAAATCTCAACGCTCCATTAGCAGAAAGTCTCCAATCCGTGTCATTAGTGCTATCCGCAAGTGATATTTACTTCACGTACAATGAATCGACTCTCTGATAGTCAACCACTATAAACATAGCTATTGGCTTTGCTCTCACCTGAACTCATGCTTCTGAAACATTTGAGCCAACAACTGAGCCATCTGTGGATACTCCCTATACATTCATTATGATCTCGGACTCTATCTCTAGTCGTACATGGCTCAAAGCATCTGCCACTATGTTAGCCTTCCCTGGGTAGTACTTGAGCATGAAATTATAGTCTTTCAAGAGTTCCAACCATCTCCTTTATTGCATGTTCAACTCGTTCTAAGTAAATCCAAGCCAATAGCATGATGCAACCTATTTCCAAAGTCTCTAGTTAAACACGTCTGTCCTAACATAACTAATATCAAGCCATATTTGATAATTGAGCAAGTTCCCCACTTACATCTCAGAACCATACACATTGACGCTAGATCGAGACAAAGGAGAGACGATAACTTGAAGGCTTCTTTTTTATTTGAGACTTGTATTGCTATATTACATTATTTATTTTTTTGAAATTATTGTACTTAGGTTGTAGTAAGATAGGTTTTTTGGGTAGATTGAACCTTACACTCCTCTAGTTTGAATTTCTTCTTAGTGAATGAATGACTTCAAGAAAATTTATAAATTGAGGCCCACATATAGTTTCATGGTTAGTCATATGGATCTTGTTTACTTTATTCTGCACATTTGGTCCATATGAACTTGTTGCATTATTCCGCAGGTTGTTTTAGGCGTGCCAGACCGTTCGCTCGGGCTTGGGTCGGGTATTGGGCCTGGGAGGTGGTCTGGGCCGGGCGACCCGACCTAAGATAAGGTGAGGGTCGTTTCTATAGGATTCATTTATATACATAGAACTATATATATAACTTGTATTTCACGCCTATAAATTCATTGTGTGCGTCAACGACCATCCTCCATTATGCACACTATTGTATGTCCCATGCATGTCACCTTCGACCCTCTATGTCGGTAGGCGCCGACAATTTTATTAATTAATTATTTATTTTCAATATATATATTTTATATATACAATTTATATATAAATACTTATAAGCCTATATTAACAAGCCTATGACTTTACCGTGCGCGCCAACAAGTTCAGTCATATGTGCACGCTACCCCACGACTCGTGTGTGTCACCCTTGACCCACACACAATATTAGACGTCCCATAATTTTTTGATTATTCAATTATAGGCTAATTAATCCAATTAATTCTAATAAATACTAATACACATCAAACAAACACCAAAACTTACGTAATTCCACGCACACGCTGTTCGAGACAAGCTGGACTTAACCACAGACTAACTCGGGTTCATTATGACTTGGATTAATGCTAATCACGTGCTTAAGTTTACTGTATTCCATAGTCAACAATCCCCAATTCCTTTCCCTTATTATATTCAAAATTCTAGTTCGTACTTTATTTCATTCTTGACATTGAAGCTCATCCCGAGAATAATTTTCCTATTCTTACTAATATTGCTCATTATCCTGGCGAGAGCCTTAGTATATATTAAATTGTGGGCTGAAAATGGAATCCTTGGAGTCTCCTCAACTTTTTCCTCTCTCTCTGACTTATCACCAAAATCTAAAGGTGGAAAAGGTCCTCTTGGTGTTCTAACTTTGGGATTATTTTTTGAAATCCTCATTGGCCTAATAAGTGTGGGTGGAACTTTGGATTTTATTTTGGGTTTTTCAACTAAGGTCGCCTTTCCTTTCTCCTCTCATAAAATTCTACCCTTACCACTTTCGACCATTTTTTAAATCAAAGATCACAAGTCTAAATAACGATTAACCTCGTGGATCATAAAAGTAACGTTTGTTGGAAAAAAAACATGGTATAATTCAAAACTTTATTTTAAAAGAGAAATCTTTTGGAAAGCTAGCCTAAAATTCATCGAAAACTGAAAATAAAATTGGCATTGAAGTTTTAACTCAATTATAAACTTAAAATCAGTTTTCTAATAATGTAAAACAATTGTGTGATAAATTCTAATCTTTTTGAAAAAAAAACAAAACAAATCAAACCAAACCCCAAACTCATTTTGAACTCATTTTTCAAACCAATTGCAAATACGTTTAAATATACCAAAATTCCAAAATTGTTGAATTTGTAAACTAATAATCATTATAATCACACTGCCTAATCTATTGGAATAAATGATACATGTGTTCAAGGTAATAGAATGAATTCCAATAAAACAATTTCTAAAACAATCAATAAATTTGGAAAAATCCATCAAACCCAAAATTTCTTAAAGTAAAGAACTGAGGTTATCGTAATTACCTTTTTGAGAGTAAATATCTAAATATATAAGCTTTTCAACTCCTCTAATTGATTTTCCAAGCTCCATGGTGAAATCCTAACCCTATTTCGGCTGTGCACTCATAAATTCAAAAAAATTAGTGTTAAATGAAACTTGATTGAGGTGGGAATCACTTAAGTACAATAAGATTAAGCTTAGAAAGGTTGAATCTAGGTAAAACATTGATTGTATGGGGAAGGGGTGCAACAGTTTGTGCATGTGAGGGTAAATGTGTTTGTGAAAATCTCGGGTTTTGTTTTCAAAACTCAAAATCATGCCCAATGATTTATGTGTTAAGTTAAATCATTGGGAAATCAAGGTGTAGTGACCCATCAATCTGAGCATCAATTCCTGCAGAAAGGCCGAATCACTGGGGATTCGACAGACTCAAAATTTTAGTTAATTTTTTGGTTTTTGTCACCAATTTATCCAGCGATTCCTAGTGTTATTTTAAATCAATGGGGATTCTCTAGGCTAAATTAACTATTTTTTTTTCAGTTTATTTCATAATTAACATATATATCATTCATGAAGAGCTTATATTAAGTTATAATTAACTGAAAAATCAAAAGTTTGATTAAGATATGTAACTAACTAATAATTTTATTAAATGAATAAATAAATGAATAAACAAGCAAGTAATAATGCAAACTTGCATAAAGGCCATATAAATAAAAACAACTCGATCATTCCCCCTTATTTGAAATTACCTAGGAGTGTAAATTCCAAAAATATTTTCAATTGAAGAGTCAAAAAGTGAGAGAATAAAAACATACAATACTAATACTAAACTAAACTCCTAATAAAATATAAATAAACATAGAATATAGGTTGCCTTTTATAAAGCGCTTTTGTTTACTATCGTTGGCTCGACTAAACCTATCTAGAATTAGACTGGATCATTAAATTTGAATTTAGGATTATCAACTTTAGTGCCATTCTAGAATATGATTGCTTGACTATCAATCGGCAGAGTGAATGTTTTATTAAGTATATCCATAAAAGCTTAAGTAGTGGCTCAGAAAGGTTGTCATAAAATTAAAGGAGGATCTTTATTAATAAAGTATGTCATGTCTAACAAGTCTGCGGGTACGATGTATTTATCCACTTAAAATGGTACATTTGTGACCATTCCTATTAGTTGAATTGAAGTACCATTCAGTTGCAGAAGCAAGCGAATCTAACTCTAATTATGTGTGTAGAAAGAAATGTATAGGTATGAGATTTGCATTATAACTCGTATCACACTGAGCTTTGAAGTACCAAGCCCATTTGATTTTAATGTGAAAATATATATCTCCAAGATCATTAAGCTTCACATAACTTAAATCTGACTTCTTCTTTTTCTTATTCTTCTTGGATTTAAAATCTCCTTGCTTATTAACATTCTTTCCATTCTCCAGTTGCTTAACTCTCCATTCTTGAGTTACTTAAATTCTTTTGAAGTATCTTCAACTTGTTCTTTCTTTGCAATCTCTTTATCAGTTTCCATTGTTACTGAATTAATTGCATAAATCTCAACATTAAAATTATCATGATAGTTTAATTCTAGAAAATCATTATCATCGGTTTCATTATCAAATAATTCATCATATTAATCATACTTATGTTTGTTTTTTATTTTGAATTTAACAATTTTGTCTTCAAATTCCATAGACATCGATCCTTCAGAAATAACTAACTTAATTTTAGCTGTTTTAAGAAAATGTCTACCTAATAATATAGGTAAAGGATTTGGTGATATTGAATCTCATATTTCAATGACATAAAAGTCGGCTGGAAATACTAAGTTGTGTACTTGTACTAAAATGTATTCTAATAATCCATATGACTTAATGATTATTGTTTGCTAAAATAAGATTAATAGGCATATTCGTCAACGATCCTATTTTCAAAGATTCATAAAGTTTAAGTGACATTACATTACTTAATGCTTCGAGATCACACTTAGCAAATTCAATAGAAGAATTTCTTATTGTGATGGGTACGACAAACAATCCTGGATCTGAAAATCTCTCATACATTTTCTTCTTTATTAAGGATGACATCTTTTTTCCTAAATTATAATTAGATTCTTCTAAATACTTTTCTTTAGACTCATAAATTTTTTTAATAAATTCATCACGATTTGATTACATTAAAGTTTCATTAATTTCTATTTTCTTAAATGATTCAGAAATGTCTTCTTTAATTTCTTCCTTCCTAACATTTGCTAATCGTTGTGGAACAGGAGAATTACAATGCATATTTTTATTCAATTCATAAGTATTATTAATTACCTTCTCTTAGTTAACTAACTCAGAATTTTGTAATGATTTTTCATTAGCTTCAACTCTAACAAAATACCATAATAGCCTTTCAAGAAAAGGTCTATTTTTTAATTGTTCAGTCATCCATTCCTTAGTGGGAATGATATTAGCCATCACCCCTTCTTCTTTTTTTCTTGTTCTATTGTCTTATGTAGTTTGTTTTTCTTTTTACCTCTTTTTTGTATATTTTCTTGTGTATGCGTTTCTTTTTCATTATCACAAAAGAAAGCGATAACTTGTGCTGTTTAGTTGTTTGAGTAGGTAGAGTTAATCCTCTAGTTTGATTACTCAACTTATTAATTTGTATATTCATTTGATTTAATTGATTTTTAAAGTCATTAGTAGACTTATCAGTTTAAATTTGATTTTGAGAAATTTGCGTAAAGTTTTGATGACTTTAGGTCATAAAATTATGTAATATTTGTTCTAAATTTGGTTGCGTAGGTTGAATAGTTTATTGAGGTTGTGAATTGACATATATTTTATTTGTGCTCTAGGTCTATAAGTGGTATAGTCTTATTTTTGTGGAAAATAGCTAAGATTTGAATTTGGTTTCCCAGTGTAGTAATTATTATTGCTATATTAATTTTCGGGGGGACCACAATATTGGTTCATAACCGCATTGACTTCTTCAATATTATCTTCTTGTAAAGTAAGACACGAATCTATAGGATGTGTAACTTTATAACAAAATCCATCAAATTGTAATTTGACCATGCTAGATAATTCATCAAATTTTTCGTCAAATGTATTACTTCTTTTATAATTAACTTCATAAATTTTTTTTCTTGACGTGTCGGACTTTTCACCATATTGTTTAGATTGCTTAGCCATTTTGTTAATAGCTTATTTCGGTAAAGCATGTGTAACATTGAATAATGATCCACTACATACGGTATCTATTAATCTTTATTCAAAATGATTTAGTCATTCGTAAAAATACTCTAATAAACCTCTTTGGGTATATCCATGTTGTGGACAAGATTAAACTAATCTTTGAAATCTATCCCAAAATTCGTTCAAATTTTCATCATCTTTCATTTTTACGACTATGATTTGATATCTATAAGTACTATTTTTTCTTGCAGGCATATATTGATCTAGGAAAGCTTCTAACATTTTAGCCAATGTGGTTATTGAATCTCGAGGAAGATAAAACAACAAATCTTATGCTTGATCTTTCAATACAAAAGGAAAAGCAATAAGTTTGACTTGTTCTAACATACTGTCTTTAGGTTTCATCCCATAGACTTTGTGGTAGTATTCCCTTATAAATTTTCGGGGGTCTTCATTATCTTTATCATAGAAGTTAGGTAGAGCACTAATGAATCAAGATCTTAGTTCAATTTTAGGAAATCCCTCAGGATAGGAAATACACATTGGTTCATAAGCAATGATATTTTAATGGCTTGCCTAAAAGTATGTTCTCTATTATCACTATTATTATTAATATCATCAAGGTTATTATTGGCTTCTATTATGGTAGCTTGGTGTTCCCTACGTTGTTGTTGTCTCAGCGGGCCCATGGATGGGAGAGGTACTTGATAAGTCAATAATTAGATAATGTTTTATAGAATATTTTAGGTAATTTTCAATGTAAAAGACTATATTACTTAGGGTTTTCTTTTATTTTTTATTTCCTTAGATGTAGGGAACACCAAGCTACCTCAGGATCAAGAGCCATGATAGAAAATAGGTACCCACTAAGAAGAAAATGGCCTGAGCACCCAGAGTTAAAGAGGATTCACTCATGTCCTTTAGGGAGCGAATTGAAGAGAAGAAGAAAATCATGATAGCTCCAAAGCATACCCAGTCTCGCGGCTCTATCAAAATTCTGGAACCAAACTCAAGGAAGAAGAAAACCTCCCCCAATCCAAAAACACCAATAATGGATACATCTAATCTAGAGTCTCCTCTAAAAATATGAGAGCAGCGGTGTGGAACTTCTGGGGTGCTGGGAGCCCCTAATAGTTCCCTATTTGAGGGACATTTGCATAGCGCACTCCTTAGATATCCTGTTCCTTAGCAAAACTAAGTAGCAAAACCCCTTTTAGTGCTATATTAGAAGTAAGATTAAGGTTGTGCTTGATAACACTTACTTTTACCTCTTATTTATGTCAAGTCTTATTTTATAAGAGGTTTAGTAAAATAAGTGTGTTTTGTAAGTTACAGTCATCCTCTTATCCTTCATAAGTCTTTTTCCAAAAAAGAGGAAAAACCTCTTAAAATAAAAGTTACTTTTCTTGGCTTATCCAATAAGAGATTATTCTTTTAGCCGTTAAGAGTTTTTACCGATTTTTTGGGATCTTATGTGCGTACATCATATTTTTAAAAAACCTAATTTTAACCATCACCCTAAATGCAATAAAACCCTTGTGCTCCACACTTTTTCATCGAAAATGACATTTGGGCATCTTTTCCTCATTTCCTTTCTTCCAATCTCGAAGATTCAAGAAAAATCTGAGAGATCACAATTTTTTTTTTCTTTTTATTTCTTTATTCTCGTGTTTTATTGGTGCATTAATATGTATTGGAACTATATTGGGGATGTTTTTAATGAACTTAGTAGATTGCATCATCTTTCCATATATATATATTTTTCTATGTGATGATGTTTGAGTTGTAAGAAGCATTGGTGGTGGTCAGGTCTAATTTTTTGATGTTCACAAATTGATTTCTTCTCTTGTTCATGATTAGCCTTGTGGTACCCTAGCAACTTCTCTTTGATTTTCTTCAATAAACCCTTCTTCTCCTTGCTCTATTCCTTATGCAAATGAGGTGGATCACACTCATCCTTCTTATGCCCACTTGGGAGCTTCTCCTTGATCTTCTGTAAGGACCCCTTTTTCTCCTTGCGATGATCGTTGATCGAGATTGACATTTTGTCCTCCACCGATACATGATGTTGCACCGGTTAATCTCCTTGTTGTTTATCTCCTGTTATGTTCTCCTTGATCTTTTCCTTCAACCCTTTCTTTTTTTTCTTCTTATTGATCTTATGTTCGTCCTTATCCACTTCCTCCTCACTCGACTGCATAAATTAATTTCCAAGTCCTTATTAAGGTGGCAACTTCCTTTGTACTACTACATGTAAGGCTAACGAGTTCTAATCCTCCTCTGTGAACTCCGAATTAAGTAGGATTATCTATAAAGATTTTAAAATATTAAATGTCCTTTATGATAATGAGGGATATAATTTCTTACTTTTTTTCTTTCAAGTTGTAGGGTAAGATTGGTGTTTATGGCTAACTTTCATATTCCCACTGATTATTGATACATAAGTTTATCAATTGCACTAAAATTAAACATAATGAAAGAGTTCAATCTTGTAACTAACTCCAACTAATTTAGTGATCGATGTCTCTTTCAACCCTAACTAATTTAGTGATTGATGTCTTTTGATATGTGTATCATTGTTCAAAGGACACTAACAACTTTGTAGCAAAAAATGTATGTATCAAAAGGACATTGGACAATATATATGTAACATACTCTTAATTGCGATGAGCTCCCTTGTTTATGCAATTGGACAACACTAATGAATTCTCTTATAAGATATTAAAAATCCATTGTCCATTTCATCACAAAATGCCATGATAGTGTCCATAAAAACATAAAAGAGAAGAAAAAGAGAACTCTAACTATCAATAAAAATCCAGTAATATTAAGAAAATAGAGACCTTGAGATGATCCACTCACATTTCCATATCTTTAAAGAATAACATCAACAAAAACATATAAAAAAACCAAAAATAGCAAAGTGAACTTATTACACAACCACAACATACGCACGCTCACACGATATGCATGAAATCCAAAAACATTGAATTTTATATGAAATTAACAAACAGAGATCGAGATGATGTGTTCAATAATTAGTAGTCTCATTCTTCTCTGGTTCATGATTAGGTTTGTGCTACCCTGGCAATTTCACCTTGATCTTATCCAACAACCTATTCTTCTCCTTGCTCTCATCCTCGTGCGCGATGAGTAGGTGGAGGCACCACATCTTTTGCGATCAGATCGCACTACTCCTCATTCTTGTGCCTTCATAGCAACTTCTCTTTGATTTTCTTTAAGAACCAATTTTTATCCTCGTGATGCTCACTGATAGGGATGGGCATTCCCTCCTCTATAAGCATGTTATGTTGCACAAGTTGCTCCCCATCTTCTTCGTCTCCTGGTATCTTCTCCTTGATCGACTCATTGCTCATGAATTACCCAATTGGTTTTTAGGTGGCCTTCAATTGGTGTGTCTTTTGTTGGGGGTATTGGTGTCTGAGTTATTGGGAGCATTGGTGGTGGCGAGGGCTAATTTTTTATTACCCAATTGGCCCTTAATTGGTGTGTGTTTTATTGAGTGCGATGGTATTGTTCAAGGCTGATTTTGTTAGTCATGTTGATTTTTGGTGGGTTATTAATTGTCGAGTATGGTGGTAAGGTTGATGAGCTTCACCTTTATGCCATAATTCATCCATTATGCTTCTGACCTTGGGGGCAAGTATAATGGCTCAATTGTAGTAATAATGTACTCAACTTATGTTGATTATTGATATTGTCCTCAGAGAAAGGTGTAGAAACTCACTACGTACTTAGTTACAATGAATCTATTGCTAAGGAAATCTTTTAAAAATGGTTTTATAACTAAACTAACTAATTTAACAAATTGATGCAATTTACTTTTAGCTCTTATACTAAGACTATCTTAGTTCACAACTTCACCTAGGTAATGAAATATTATGCTTTTCAACCACTTTATCATCTTTATATGTTGCGTGCAAAGCTTAATTAGAAGAGACAAATTCCCTTCAAATCCACTTAAACCCACAATCGTGATTGAAAAGATTATAAAGTGCAATCTAAAACATTACCTATCGGTGTGAATAACATAAGCTCCACATTGCTTTAATGTTCCAAATCTTTAGATTCATAACTAATTAAGTTTACTATCCAGCCTCCCTAATCAAAGACTATCGCTCGATGTTGTGCATTTTACAGTTGTACTGTTCATCTCTGACTTAAAAGCTTCAATGGCCATGATAATTTTTAAAACCAAATATCAATAAACATGAGATCAAGATGTCTATAGCATTATACTCAAAATCAATACAAATTATAACCATTACACATTTTATATTCAATTCCTACTTATTTACATAACATAACATTCATAACATATGATCCATAGATCCCTAAGATTAATAGCCCTAAGAGGGATAGAAAACGTTTTTCTTTCTCTCCTAAAGTCCAGAGTACTCTAAAATTTATTTCGTTTTATATGTGTACATATGCCCTTATTTAAAATCCTATTCGTAATACAACTATCGTATTTAAGCAGTTAAAGAAAATTACACATACGCCCCTATTTATAAGTTATCATATAACAAATCATAAGGGATTTTATTTCATGAGTTTTATCATATAAAATTCATTACTCTGGACCAATTGAAAATCCGTAAAACAATCATTTGTATGCGACCTAATAGGTTCATGCAAAGTTGGCAGTGAACCAAAACCATTTTAGTACACAAGTCATAAGTGATATCTAACATGACATTATGACTACCCAAGTAGCATGAATATCAAAATCAATACAACCTAATGAATAACATATATCATATCCTTTTGTCGTGCGATATCCTTCGACTAAACGTAACGCATGGAAAGTCACCCTTAATGTTCAATCATACTAGCCTTGATCTTCAGGTAGAGTGAAAACATCTAAATGACATTGACCATATCAATTCACTTGGACTTGGCCATTTAATAGTGTTACATCAATATCACCCTTAATGCTATGCTTAATCGAATGTTCAAGCATAGCATTGATCATACATTAATCATATCAATTCCCTCGGACTTGGCCACTTAAGATTGAAAACATCCTTTTGTTAATATCCTTCGATTAAGCATAACTTTCATAACATATGATCTACAAAAGTAAACCAAATTGTCGTCACCATTCGTGTGTGGGTTTTAGATAGAGGACGTGCGCTTGAACATCTTCGGGATCGAAAAATCAGAGAAGGAGATAACGGATTAAGGTACGGTTTACTTTCATAGATCTAGTTTAATGGAATTTATTTACGATCCTATTAGGGTTTTTCAAAAATTATTTTGAATTTTCTACTGTATATGAACCCCAAATCCTAAAAACCTCGACACTAAAGTAGCAAGTGTGCAATCTCATGATTTCTCATTAAGCTCAAGGATTCACAAATAAGCATAGATCAAACTCATTTTTTGTAGACTTTAGCACTTTAAGAGTCTATATGACTTAATATAGTAGGAACGAAAAATTTAGCTCAATCAAGTTACTCGCACTCGATCTAAATCTTTTATTTGAAGAATTTTATTTTACTTCCATCTTCTTTTTCTATTTTTGTCACTTATTTCTTTTCTTCTTCACATTTTTCATTTTTATTTCGCAGTCCCTGCTCCTTTTCCTATGGACTCCGTTTTTCATTACTTTTTCAGCCATCAAATTCTCTGCTCTATTTCCTGTAGAACTTGTGGAACTCTCTATTTTTGTATTTCTAAAACTCTTGTTAGCACTTCTCACTTTCACTCAACTAAGCAAATTAACTCTAACTTTTCATTTACAATGCCTATTTCTTCCCTTTTTTTCATTAGGTCTTTATTTACTTTGTATAATCAAGTAAGATTCACACTTATCATAGGATTCCTTAGAGATCTAACTTTTTCCACAACAAGTGTTCTAATAATATCTTTCTTTTGTTTCAAGTTCATGGTCTTCCTTAACTCTAGGTTTCTAATCATGAAATTATACCGTTGTTGCTAAATTTCATTATTTTCTTAAAAAAATCCAAAAACACTTTCTTGAGTTTCATATCAACAAGATTATTGTATTTTACTCATCCTCCATTAAAGGCATGAACATGCAAATGAACTACTTATCCCTTACATATAACTATATATAACCTAATCTATATTACTTAAACATTCAAGTAGTATATAAATGAAATAGATAATACACTACCATGCTTTCCTTTTAGCTGCTTCAAAAATAAAATTTAAACGATCATACTTGCAGTGTTTATCCTTATTTCTACATTTCATACAACTTTCCATAGTGTAGTGTAGTGTTGATGCCCCCAAACTTGAACCAAACCTTGTCCTCAAAGCCTAAAAATAAGCCTGAAATCATGAAAACACTAAAACACACAAACATATATAGTAAAATAAAATATCCTTATAATTCATTTATACTTTATAGGTCATTGGCATCTATTTAAACCTGCACGTTCTAGCATAAATTTTTGAAAGTTAGAAACTAAGATTTATTAATCTTAGTTATTAAGCTAAATAAATATCTACTAACTAAAATTTAAAAACTTAAAATTTAAAAACCCCTAGGCTGCCTCCAATTAGCGCTTAGTTTAACGTCATTAGCCCGATGCCTTTTTGCTCGTTTAGTTCGAGTCTAAATCGAGATACTCCATTATATTAGGCATTTGAAATAGTTCTTCATCCACGAATACTTTGGTTAGCAGATTTCATGTATCACCTTCTTTATGATGCAACTTAGATAAATGATCTACAACCAAATTTTCATTTCCTTTCTTATCTTTGATTTACAAGTCATACTCTTGCAACAATAACACCATTATAATCAACCTTGGTTTGGCATCCTTCTTTGCAAACAAGTAGTGGATTACTACATGATCAGTATACACAGTGAACTTTAACCGTATTATGTAAGCTCCAAATTGTCACATGCAAACACTACTACCAAAAGCTTATTTTCTGTCGTAGTATAATTATGTTGTGCTTGATCTAGTGTTCTACTTGCATTGTATATAGCTCTAAACATTCCCTTTCTTAGTTGACGTAACACTGCTCCTACCACTTAATCACTTGCGTCACACATTATTTCAAAGTTAGATTTCCAATCTGGTACTATTAAGGTTTCAAATGCTTGTATACATGCATGACTCATTTCAAATGGAATGTCTTTTTCCAACAATGAACACAATGGTTTAGTGATTTTTGAGAAATCTTTAATAAACCTTCTGTAGAAGCCTGCATGTCCTAAAAATCTCCTTATATCTCTAATGTTTCTTAGTATATGAAGTTTTTCAAATGGTGCTATTTTTGCTCTATCTACCTTTAATCCATGAGCAGACACTCTATGTCCAAAACAATTCATTCTCTTACCATGAAATGACAATTTTCCCAATTAAGCATTAAGTTTGTGTCTTGAAATCTTTTCAGTACCAAGGCCAAATCTTTCAAGCATTGGTCAAATGATGCTCCAAATATATAAAATTCATCCATAAATACCTTTATGACATCATCGACCATATCAGAGAAAATGGCCATCATCCATCTTTAAAATGTTGTTGGTGCATTGCATAGTCCAAATGACATCCATCTGAATGCAAATGTTCCATAAGGGCAAGTAAAAGTCATTTTCTCTTGATCTTCTGGTGCTATAGCAATTTCATTGTATCCCAAGTACCCATCTAGGGGCAATAGTATTCATATCGTGCCAATCTATCCAACATCTGATTAATGAATGGTAAGGGGAAGTGATATTTTCATGTAGCCTTGTTTAGCTTCCAATGCCAACTCACAAAATAGTTATTATTCTCATAGATAAGATTTCTCCATTTTTCGTTTGAATAATGGTCATTTCTCATTTCTTCGGTACCATGTGTATTAACGAAACCCACTGACTATCTGAAATAGCAAAAATAATTCCATCGTTCAACCATTTTAAGATCTCCATCTTTACCACTTCTTTCATTAACAAATTTAGTCTTCTCTGAGCTTTAATAGATTATTTGCAATTTCTTCAATTAAGATCTTATGCATACATACCGTTGGGCTAATTCCTTTTAAATCTTTGATCATCTATCCCAATGCTAACTTATGCTCTCTTAGAACTTGAAGCAATTTTTCTTCTTCCAAATCTGTCAACTTTGCTGAGATGATAACAAGATATGTTGAATTTTATCCCAAATATGCATATCTCATAAGCTCTAACAAAGGCTTGAACTCCATTGTTTGTTCAATAACTGCATTTTCCACTTCCTTTTCTAAATACTTAAAAACTTTATGAAACTTTGGGCGTCCTATTGGTGCTAAAGCATTTACTACTTCTTGAATGTCAGCCTTAACTACAAAACTTGTTATTATGCTTTGAACTAGGCACTACTCTAGTGGGTCATCTGGCGTATATTCCTTGGTTATTTTAGAGACAGTTAGAAACTACATCTCTAACTTTGATACTTTTACAGTGTTCTCCCTCACTTGAAAATTTCAAGGTTTTGTTGATGTTGAACATGACTTCCTCGTTATTTACCAGTAAACTTAATTCTCTTTCTTGTACATTTATCAATACTCGTGATGTTACCAGGAAAGGTCTCCGTAAGATTAGTGGTACTTCTGAATTTTTTCCATATCTAGCACTACTAAGCCAACCAAGAATAATTTCCTTATCCACTTTTACCAACACATTTTCAATTACTCCTTTTAAATAGGTCATTGATCGATCTGCTAGTTGCAACTTCATATCTGTTGACTTTACTTCTCCCAAGCATAATTTCTTGAATTCTGAAAAGGGCATCAAATTTATGCTTGCTCCTAAATCAAATAGTTCTTTATCAAACAAGTGTACTCGTATGGTGCATGGAATGAAAAAGCTTCGTGCGTTTTTCAACTTGGGTGGTATTTTTCTTTGTAAAATGGCACTACATTTTTCTGTTATTTACTATTTCATAATCTTCCAGTCACACTTTTCTTGCCATTATATCCTTCTAAAACTGTATAATTTGGCATCTATTCCAATGCATCACTGAGGATATGGTAGAAGTGGATTTATTAATGGTGGATTGTCAGGAAATGTAACTCTCCCTGGTACTACGTCTTTTTTGCTTATCTCCCCTTACTTTGTTTTGAGTCAATTCTGATTTTTCTACTAGTGCAGCTTCTTTTTGATTACCTATGTCACTTTCTAAGTGTTCTTTATCATTTTGGTGCGGCTCCTCCATTTGCTTCCTTGTGTCTTTCGATACATCTCTTGTTTGCACAAGATCCTTGGTTATTCTTCCACTTCTTAATTAGATTGTATGCGCATTTCCCATAGGATTAATGCATATGTTACTTGGAAATTGTTCCTCCTTCAAAGCAATGACAACCTATCCAAATTGTCTATCTAAATTCTTGATGTATTATGATCTCTCATCATTCATCCTCTTCATGGCTTGCTTCACTCCTTCAATCACTTGTGCTTCTCAAAGTGTTCCCTATTGCTGATGTCCATGGCTTGCAAGTACTTCTTAATTTACTTTAATGAAGTCATCTCTTTAATATGTCATAGCTTCAACTATTGGACTTTTTGATCATAGCCTAGAGGTAACTTCAGTGCGTTATCAAGATTTCCATAATAGAAGTTCAGATTATTGTTGTTGTATCCTTGATAAAACCTTTGAGGAACCATTCCTCTTGGCCTGAAGTTGTTCCCGTAGCCTTGGTTGTTCATATATTTGATGTCCTTATACTCCATTCCTTGTTGTATGTCTATTTGGTTAACCACCATGCCTTGGTGATTGATAGGTTGTTGTATCGCCTGCAATAGTTGACCTTGTTGTCCCATTTGAAGTTTTTTTATTTGATTGCTCAAATTTAATAGGTGTGCCATAATTAAAGCTTGCGAATCAATCTCATATATGCCTGCTGGTTTCCTCACTGTGGAACATGTATCGGCTGTAGAAGTTTGAAATGTAAGATCAAGGAGATCCAATGCTCCATCCTCATACTTGGTTAGTAGAGAACCACCTTTTGCGACATCTACTAGTGTTCTCATGTTGTGGTTTATCCCAAAGTAAAAAATATGGAGTTGTGCCCATTTCACGTATCTGTGTCCCGGACGTTTCCTCAGCATCTCTTTGAATCTTTCCTAAGCCTCACCAAGAACCTCGATGTCTTATTGCTCGAATTAATTGATTTCCAGCTCCCTTTCAGTAGCTTTCACTAGAAGAAAGAAGTTAACAAGAAATCTTTCATTGATTTCAGCCCACGAGGTTATACTCCCTACATTTAGGCTTTAGAAGCATGATTTGGCTTTTCCACCTAATGAGAACAGGAAAAGTCTTGACCTGATCACCTTCTTCGTTACTCCAGTAATGTGTACGGTGTCGCACTTCTCTAAAGAATTCTCATCACGTGCAACTGGGTCTTTATTAGCTAGCCCGTTGAACAAGTTAGTTTGCACCATTTTATCAAAGACGGTCTTAGTTTAAACTTGGTGGTGTTGGATGGAAGCCGCATCACTCCGTTGTAAGTTTCCTGAACTTTTGGCTTGAAGTAGTCACGAAGGCATATTTATCCTCGCACTCTATCTTGCACTGCCAGATCACTTGCGAGTTGGTTATTCCAGCAACCCTGTTGTTGGTTTTTTGCCTGATCCTAAACCATCTTGATTCATTTCTTTTTCTTTCATTTGTTAGTTCTGTCAATCTCAGGGTCATAAGGCACTAGGTCCTTCTCTCCCTTACTACTTATGCACTAGTTATCGCTAAAAATAAAGCATAAAAAATCAAGTGCAAAAAGTCGAACTTGAAATAAAGTACTTGAAATAAAACTTTGCAACTTTTCAAACTAACTAAGTAATATTCAATGGCTACCTATCCCTAGTAAAGGCGCCAAAAACTTAACCTCGGCCGCAAGTATAACGGCTCGATTGTAGTAATAGTGTAGTCAACTTACATTGACTACGAATATCGTCCTCAGGGAAAGGCGTATGCACTCAACGCGCTCTTAGCTACAATGAATCTATTGCTACGAAAATCCTTTTTAAATGGTTTCATAACTAAACTAACTAATCTAACAAATCAATGCAATTTACTTTTACCTCTTATATTAAAACTATTTTAGTTCACAACTTCACCTAGGTAATGAAATACTATACTTTCCAACAACTTTATCATCTTTATATGTTGTGTGTAATGCCTAAATAGAATAGACAAATTTCCTTTAAATTCACTTTAACCTATTTTCATGACGAAAAAAACTTTAATGTACATACTAGAACTCCAACTATCAGTGTGAGTAATGTAAGCTCCACATTGCTTTAATGTTCCAAATCTTTAGATTCATAACCAATTAAGTTTACTATCCGTGTCTCACTAATGAACAACTATTACTCGATGTTGTGTATTTTACGGTTGTACTGTTCATGTCCGGCTTAAAATCTTCAATGACCAAGATAACTTCTAAAACCTAATATCAATAAACATTTTAATAAGATGGCTATAGCATTACATACAAAATCAATATAAATTCTAGTCATTGCACTTTTTATATTCAATTCCTGCTCATGTTCATAGCATAGCATTAATATAGTAGGATCTATTGATCCCTAAGATTAATAAACTACTCACACATTATTGAAATCAAAGATAAATTGAAATACTACAAATAATATCAATAACAAAATACTCGAATAAACACACGTGAGATTTCAATGTATTCGCTCCACAAATTGTTCCAACACTCGAAAATAAATAAAACCTATTGTAAAATACTCTGATAGTGGCTAATGGTTCATCTTTTCTCTTTTTACCATGTTGGAACATCTATTTATACTTCCTAATAACAATTAGAAACCCTACTTTACAATTTAACTCGAAATAGAACTCTAACTTTCTAATTTTTTTCAATCTGACGCTATTTTTTATGCCTTAACGTCGTATGTGTTCAGCCACGACGCCGCCACTGTGCCACCTCTTGTGCGTGTCCTTCCTTGCTTCAGTGCCCTTGGTGCCCTGCCTAACATCCCCAGTGCTTTTGCTTGTAGGTCCACCACGCGACCACTGCCTATCACGACACCAAGCCTCCTGCTTTGATCTTTTTTAATTTTTTTCTCACCTATACCATGCCTAGGTCCTTCACGCCGCCTTTCATGCTCCCATAGCGCCAACGTTGCATGCCACGACGCCAACCACTCTTAAGTGGTTTTTTGCTCCATTTCTTCTCGCTTTTGCTTATTTCCTTCCTTAACGCTTTAATCACCTGAATATGTATAAACACCATTAATTATAGGTCATTAGGGATGTTTATATTAAATACGCTACTAAACTAAACCTATATATAAATCTAAATAAATACTTATTAGCTTCCAAGATTTTTAAAATCTATTTCACAAAACCACACGATAAATCTCTTATCATTGTTATAGCTTAAGGCCCCTCCCCCAAAAATGACTTCACCAGATCGTGGTGCAACTAATTGGAAACCAAGATTCACGACCAAACAAGCCCAAAGAAAATAGGTTGTTGGATTGTGAATAAATAGATGGCCTTTCAAATTTATGTTGGTTATAGTTTCCTATGATTAACTAGTTGTACTTGCACTTCTTGTTTTTGGTCAACATTTTTCAGAGTCTTGTATTTAAATCATTTATATAGCTTTCTTATGTGAATAAATAATTTTTCTTTAATTCTTGAATTTGTTTATTAGGATAATATGGATTAGAACAACAACTTCAATAGAAAGAATTCAAAGAGGGCCATTGAGGAAGATGGAAATAAGGCTATTCGAGCTAATTGGAAAAATTTGAATTTGAAAGTATTTCTTGATATATGTAACTATCAAGTAATGGTTGGAGGGAGATCATGTTCAAAAATATTGAGACAAGCATGGCCAATAGCTATAAAAGAATTTGAAAAGAAGACTGGGTTACGGTATAATTAACGGATACCAAAAAATAAATGGGACTAATTGAAAAATAATGGACTGCTTGGAGTAAGTTTACTTCATTAACAGTATTGGACGTGATCTGATTGATCAACAAATGAATATGGAAAATGATCATTGGTATGAACATCTTAAGGTATATTTTGTGATAGTACTTTCTAATATTCCTACAAAAAAATATTACTTTCTAATATTTAAATTAATATTTCTATATTTAATTTTATGAATTTGTAATGTTAAATTCATTAGGCCAATCCTGATACAATGAAGTTTAGGTATGAACCTCTAATATTTGCTAATGAGATAGATCAATTATTTGGAGGTACGTCCGCACCTGGAAAGGCTACTTGGGTTCCAGATTGTTCTATTCCAAATGACATGTCATTAGAAGAGACTATTGTGGATCATGATAGCAACAGAGCTAATGTAGAATTCTTAAACACGATTGGGACAACATAAGTTAACCCATCGATTCGAATCATTTCGGCTAAAAAATCATTAAGAAAAATGATTATGGTGATGTTAAAAAGGAGGTTAGACGTAAGGGCACTCGCTCTTCAAAGAAGAAATCTAACAATGACACAATTATTGGAAAAATTTTGGTTCAAGTGCTTGGAAAAATGTTCGAGACAGAAAGTTCTAATAATAAAGGTTTTATAATTAATTGCTAAGTATATCGGTTCGTTGACGAAAATGTTTGAGATACCTCAATTGAGCAAATATATATGAATTTGCTTTGAAGCGGTTTATGAAAGATATGATCAGAGAGATATGGATGCAGCAGGACAGTCATCCAGATAATCGAATTGCATTCTTGGAATCACTTCTAGATGATGAAAAATAATTAATGGGTAAAATAATGGTTTAATAAGAAGATAGGTGTAAGTAGGTTTTTTTTATTTTATCGAATGTATTAGTAGACATTGTTATTGATCTTTTATTTTTTTGGAAACATTCAGATTTTGGTTTTTTTTAATCTTATCTAGAATATTTTTGATGAATGTTATTTAATATTATATTGAACGAAATTTGTTAAGTGCAATGATAATGTTGTGAATTGATGTAATTTAATTGGCAAGTTTAATTTGTGTGCTTGTATATCTACAAATTATATGCACTTATTAAATTTTTTTCTATATTTTATTTTCAACAAGATAGAAAAAGAGCAATATTATTGACTTTTTATTACAATTTTGTTGTATTTTAAAATGTCAAAAAGATGAAGACTATATTTGACAAAAGAACCATGCTTACATTCCATATTATCCGGGCATAAGTATATCAATAATTTGTTAAAAGGAAGAAACGAACCATGCCAACAGTTATTTGGAATGGAACGACATGTCTTTGGATGACTCTGTGATTTATTCAAAAAAAATCTGGTTGAAGAAATGAGAGATATGTGACCATTGAGGAACAAATGGATTTTTTTCTTAGGACAATTTGTCACAATTCTAGAAATCGACTTTTACAGGATATGTTTCAACATTTAGGCGAGATAATTCATTGTTATTTCCACAAAGTGTTAGCTACAATGCTAAAATTTGTAGGTGAAATTATAAAACCAACTCAGTCTGTTCAACAAGTTCCAAAAGAAATTTTAGAAAATTCAAAGTTTTATCATCATTTTTAGGTATAATTTATTTTGTTATTTTTTGTATTAATTGTTTAATATGTTTACTATGCTTTCTCCTTTGTCTTAAATATAGTTTTTTTTAGGTTTGTTCTAATTATAGATTTTAATTGTATAGGATTATCAGAGCAATAGATGGCACCCACATCAATGTAATATTACATGTAGGTGAACAAATTTCATAAAAGGGAAGAAAAAAAGATTGCACTTAAAATGTCATAGCGATTTGTGTGTTTGATATGACATTTACTTATGTTGTAGCTGGATAAGAAAGAGCTGCTTATGACTATAGGATTCTTATGGAGACAATTCAACATCCATATAAGAAATTTTCGCATCCTCCTCCAAGTAAGAATATAACTTTAATATGTAGGCTTTTTTTACTATATTCAAAACATTTATTGCATATGAATAATAGCTTCCGCTTCTATAAATTTTTAAGGAAAGTAGTATGCTGTTGATGCTGAGTACCCTTTGATTCGAGGATTTCTTACACCATATAGAAATGCTCGTTATTAGGTACTAGACTATCATAACAGTGTTGGAGCTTGCGACAAAGAAAAAGTTTTCAATTATGCTCATTCATCATTAAGAAATGTGATTGAGATATCATTTGGTGTCATAAAGGCTCGATTTCTTATCCTTTGAAAAATGGCGCCTTATTTATTTACAGTACAACGAAGCATAGTGTGTGCTTCAATTGCAATACACAATTTTATTTGAAAAGAAGCTAAAGTAGATAAGTTGTTCAAACATTATAGTAGTGAGGAAGTTGTTATGATTGATCATGATGATGATGACGACGACAACGACGATGATGATGACGACCTTGATAGTTTAGAAGATAGCACACATGTTATTGAAATGTCAATTGTTAGTGAGAAAATTGCAGATGAACTTTATAGCCCTATTTAATTTTGCAGATTTAAATTCGTTACATAAATGTCGGTTTTGACATTTTTTTAAGTACAATTTTTTGGTTTTGACGTTATTAAGTGTTTGATATTAGACTTGTTTTAATTACATTTTTGTTATTTGTTTCTTGTTGCTTAATTAATTAATATAATCATCATTATGCTTTCTTAATTTTCATTACATAAAGGTTTTTTTTTGCACCATGACAAAAATAACTTATATATAAATACAATAAATTATTTTAGTATCACGCACTCAAATTAATATGTCAAATTTTATAAAAAAATAATATTTTATGTAAATGACACAAATTACCCTTCTAATAAGTAAAATATAAGAGTTTTGTCAAACTCATTCCCAAACGTTTTTATATATTAAAGAGGTGTTGCATTTACTTGTACTAAACACTTAATAAAATATTAGCACTTATTTTATATGCTCTACTTTCAGAAGTCTTAACAAATGATTCCTAAATATTTAAAATGTAGATTAAACAAAGACAACCTAAGTTTAGTTTTATATTGTGTGTACCATCTTTAGGCCTATCTTTTGGACTCATAATATTTTGAAATGACCCTGTAGCATTTGAAATTGTTAATTTCTCCAAATTTTGTATCAAGATGAAAATCTGTGACTATGTACTTAAATTTGAAAGGAGACACTTTTATATTTATTTTGATGTGCACCGCAATGATCGTATAGCTCTGATGGAATGCTTTATTAGGCACCTTACCAATTTCTAAAAGAGACCACTAATCAAGGACATTAATGCCATTATGATCGGTGAGGAGAATATTGGAGGGGTCCCTTAAGAAAGCAAAGACCATGAGGAGCTCATCATCCTTGTTAACGATCCCCGCCTTTCAAATCTGGATTCCTAGGAACTCCGCTCACATGGTTAAGAAACATTAAAAGAAACACTTAATTCAAGCTAAACTTGACCAAGGAGTTCCCTCTCAGGATTGGATGGAGAAATAACAGAATGTGTCAATCTCCCACCATCAATTGGCGCTATCTGATCACTGCTTGCTACTACTAGAAACAAACCACCACAAAAGAAAACCTAGAAAAATATTTCACCTAGATAATAGATGGCACGAGAAAGAAGAGTGCCTCTAAATCATTGCAGAAGCATAGGGGAAGGGGAATAATACTTATAGGAGATATCCAATTCCTAAGAAGTTTGAAAGAGTAGCTCGTAAACTGTGATGCTGACGTACTTGCAAATTCGAGTGCAACTCAAGGATCATGATTAACGAAGTTCGAGCCTACATATATAATGCAAATAGATAGGCGATGATACATCAATCTTGATTAGGGATCTGGAACACTAATTAGTCTTTCACTGCAAGGAAGAAGAAATGTTTTGAAGCGAAAGGGCCTACTTAAATTCACTTAATCTTGGAGACAAAAACATAACCTATTTCCATTCTATTCTGAAAAGAAGACATATAATGAATTTAATCATAGGTTTGACCAATTGTCATGAGGAGAGAATCACATAGAAAAAACATATCCTAGATGAAGTGTCATCAAGTTTTTCAGCCCTCTTTACATCTAGACATCATAGACAAAAAGACCTCTCAAGCCTAGAGCAATTCCTATTATACATATTAAGAGCAAAAAAAAAGGCCTTCATGCATCCTAACAAATCTTTGAGCCTAGATGGCTTCATTAATCGGTTCTACCAAAATCAATGGGTTGTACTAAGAATAGTGTAATGGAATTCCTTTAGAATTTCCATGCCTTTACCACTATGGATAGAAGAATCAATGAAATGCTGATCACTCTCATACCAAAAGGCAAAAACCCCAATTAGTAGCAAACTTTAGGACCACAAGTCTATGCAATCTAATCTTGGTAAAGGTCTTAGCCAACAGAGTGAAGCCACTCCTTAATATACTCATCATTCCTATGCCGAATGCTTTTGTGGCTAGCTGCCAAATTATGGATAATGTTATAATAGCACATCAAATCCTTCATTCCATAGAGGATGGCAAGATGAGGGAGAAGGAAGTGGACATTAAGCTAGACATATGAAAGGCCTATGATTGGCTACAATGGAATTTCCTTATCGAGATGGTTACACGGACATGACTCAATCCTACATAACATATCCAAACTAGGAGCTACTTGGCGTCAGTATCATACAAGGTCCTAGTCTATGGGAAACTCACCTCAAAATCATACCAACAAGAGTTATTTAACAAGGAAACCCTTGTTCACCATATTTCTTCGTTCTAGCGACATAGGCACTATCCTATCTATTTCAACAAGTTGAGAGAGCTTATTAGATTAAGGGCTTTAAACTTAATGCCAGCACTCCTACTATCTTACATCTCATTTTTTGTAGATGATTCATTGCTTTTTTGCTAAACATATCCTTCCAATATCCAACATGTGCAGAATATGTTAGAGACCTTCGCTACTATGTCAAGTCTATCCATAACTCACATCACGGGCATCAAACCTTCCAAGGGCATTGGGAAGTACCTAGGATCGTTATTGGATAATGACATATTAAAAAAAAGAATGATTACAAGGCTTTTTGGATCACCTTCAAACTAATGTCCTTACTTGGAGAGAAAATTTTATCTGTGGCAGGGAAAGAAACAATTTTGAAATCAGTAGCTCAGGCCTTTCCTACTTACCAGATGCTTTTTTTACCTTCCTTAAAACTAATGGTGACACCTTAACTCAACTAATGGCTAAATATCAAAGAGAGGAGAATCCATTAGATGCGATGGCAAGAATTGACTAAACTAATGGTGGAAGGAGGATTGGGCTTTCGAGACCTAAAGATTTTCAACATTAGTTTATTGGTGATGATACTAGTGAATCTACATAAACCTCACTTCTTTTTTGTGCTCATGCTTCTTTTCATGCTACATAGCAAAAGTGTTGACCTTTTCCAACTTGTACATCACTTGTTTTTGTCATGGCTCCTTTATTGACGTAGTACTCATCATGTGAATAGCACTTACATTCTCCTATGGATTGGTTATGGTGCTGCTAGGAAACTGTCCTTCTTTCCTTAAGTTTAAGGCTATAGCAAGCTGACATATCTATCTCTTTAAGTTCTTGATGGATTATGATCGCTCATCTTCTATCCTCTTCATAGCTTACTTCACTCCTTCCATCTTTTTCTTGTGCTTCACATGGCGCTCTCTATTGCTTAAGTATATGTTTTGGAAATACTTCTCAATTGTCTTCAATGAAGTCATCTCTTTACTCTGCCCCAGCTTCCCCTGTTGGACTTGTTGATCAAAGCCTTGAGGTAACTTCAGTGCATTATTAAGATTTCCATACAAGAAGTTCGGGTTGTTGTTATTTTATACTTGATAAAACCATTGAGGAGCCATTCCTATCGTCGTGACGTTGTTCCCATAGCATTGGTTGTTCATGAAATGGATGTACTCTTACTCCATTATATGTTGTATGTCCATTTGGTTAACCACCATGCTTTGGTGATTAATGCGTTATTGTGCTACTTGTGGACCTTGGTGTCGCATCAGAAGTTTCGCCATTTGACTACTCATATTTGATAGTTATGCCATAATTGTAGCTTGTGAGTTAATCTCATATACCCATGCTAGTTTCCTTACTTCGGAAGGAGTAGTGGTAGTAGAATTTTGGGACATAAGATCATGGAACTCCAATGGTCCATCCTCATCCTTGGAAAGTAAATAGCCACCTATAATGACATCTCCAAGCGTTCTCGTGTTGCACTTCATCCCATAGTAGAAAATCTGGAGTTGTGTCCATTATACGTATCCATGTTCCGTACATCTCCTCAGCATCTCTTTGAATCTTTCCTACTCCTCACCAAGAGACTCGGTGTCTTTTTGCTTGAAATGATTAATCTCAAGTTTCCTTTCGGTGACCTTTACTAGGGGAAAGAACTTGTCAAGAAATTTTTCATTGATTTCTACCCACGAGGTCATACTCCCTGCATTGAGCCTTTTGAACCATGATTTGTCTTTTCCATCTAATGAGAGTGGTAAAAGTCACATCTGGTCACCTCTTTTGTAACTCTGGTGATGTGCACGGTGTCACATTTGTGCAAGAAATTCTCAACATGTGCAACTAGATCTTTATTAGATAGCCCGTTGAATGGGCTATTTTGCACCATGTTTATTAGAGAGGATATTAGTTCAAACTCGATGGTGCTTGCTAGAAGCCTCATAGCTCCATTGTAAGTCTCCTAAAATTCTGGCTTGAAGTAGTCACAAAGGCATCTATTTCTCGCATTCTATCCTGCATTACCATATCACCTACAGTTTGGTTATCCTCGCGACCATGTTAGGGTTTTGAGCTTGCTCCTCAGTCATATTGATTCCTTTCTTTTTCTTTTTTTTTATTTGTTTTTTCTATCTTTGGGTTTTAAGGCACTAAGTTCTTCTCTCCTATGATACGCTTGCATTAATTATCCTTGAAAAGAAAACACTAAAAGATCAAGTGCAGAAAGTCAAACTTGAAACTCAAGCCTATATTTTTTATTTTTGTTTTTATGAACTTGAAAGTAAAGTACTGAAATAAAAATTAGTAACTTTTCAAACCAATTTAGTGATACTAAATGGGTACCTATCCCTGATAACAACACTGAAAACTTGATCGCACGCTGTAAGTGTGACCGTTCGCTTGTAGTAGTGCACTCAACTTACGTTGATCACATATATCATCTTTAACGAAATGTTTTTGAACTAGTTAATTACCTCTTTTAACTTGAACCATTGCAAAGGAAATACCTTTTTAAATTATGTAATACTAAACTAATCTATATAACAAAACAGCGTAAACTTTACTTTAACTCTTATATTAAGGATATCTTAGTTGACAACTTCACCTTGGTAATTTCATATTATGCTTTTCAACCACTTTTATATCTCAATTTATTGTGTGCAATGCCTAATTAGAATAGATAGATTTCTTTCAAATCCAATTTAACCCACTGTCGCGATAGAAAATATTCTAATGTGCAAACTAGAACTCCACCTATCAATGTGAATAATGTAAGTTCCACATTACTTTAAGTCCTAAATCTTTTGATTCATAACCAACTAAGTTTACTATCCATGCCTCCCTAATTAACAAAAATATCTTGATGTTGTGTATTTGACGGTTGTACTGTTCATGTCTCGATTTAAAGCTTCAATGGCCATGATAATGTCAGACCCCACCTAATGAAGCCATCTGACTGACCTAGATTACCTTAATCCCTTGATAATCTAGGAGTCTTAACCTCTCCATCTGTAAACAATTAACTTTAAGATCTTGTAATCATCAATTATAAATTTTATTAACCACGTAGGATTCAAAAATGAATCTTAAAGCTCAAAGTAAATTTAGATGAATAAAATAATTCTCGAAATTCTATAAATTTTTTTTGACAGCAACTCCTCTGTTTCTAAGCCTACACCGGAATACATGGCATTCAAAACTCTTCAACAAAATCTGCTCAGCTTGGCGGAAATGTCAAAGGACTCACAATCCAGCCCATAACAATATATATTTCATTCACAAAAATTATTTATTCATTCTAACCTATCTTAAATTTTCAAAATCCTTAAACTATCATTACCTCAGCTCCGCAGCATTCCAATCCTTCATAAAACCATTATAACATTTCCAAAAGATATCCTAATGGAACACGAACCCAAAAACCCTTTTATATAATATTTTATATTAAAAAATAATACATACATAGAGAAAAGAACTGAGCAAATCACAAACATTCGGAAAGTTTTTCTTTACCTTGTCGCCGCTAGAACCTTTCATTAGCCAATTATGAAAATTCGATAATGTCAGATAAGTAAATCCCACATTATCCAGTACACCTGTAATAATCAAATGCATAATAATCCAAGAAATTAAATGAAAATATAATCCAAGGAATTTAAATACAACCGTGAATTAATCCCATTTTTGTTATCTGACCACAATCAGATAACGTTCTCCGAAAATGGTAAGTAAACAATAATAAGGACTCATGCCCGGAGAGAATAACCTAAACGAGTCTCATTCCTCGAGTCTATTAAAGTATGATCCGGTTCAACGTGATCTCATGATAACCACATGATGCAAAATATCAGTGACTCTAGCCCCTTAAGCATAATATAGTTCTACCCTATACACACAGTCAAGTAGACACAATATAATTCTACCCTATATACACAGTCAAGTAGCTTAATATATACCCTGTACATACAGTTAGGTAGACAATATAGTTCTACCCTGTACACACAGTCAGGTATATACTATAAGGAGACTCGAATCGACATTATCCTCCTTTCCAGTGTATGCATGTAGAACAAAAATGCAATATCAAGGATAAATGCAATTTATACAAAATTATAATCATAAAATGTAAAGGTTACTATGGAATGATAAAATTATGTTTCTATCCGATGATAAGTTGGAGTCAGTGACATAAACTTGATAGCGATGTAGTTTGTCGACTCGAGATTAATATGACAAGAGTTTAATTCATATGACGAGAATTTAAGTACCCAAACATGTTTGATTTGGTGTCAAATACAAATCTCATTTAAGATTATGTCTATGATGAAACACTTTAAGAACAACATTGTCATATGATGCTACGGACTCAGGCAGAAGTTTTGGAAGTACGAGTAGAGAAGTCGATGCTACAAGGAAGACATGAGAACGTTCATTTTTGACCGTGTTAGAGAATCTACAACTCTCTTTTCATATGAGGTTAAACATATAAGTTTCAAGTGTAGTTTGATAGTTAATCGTGTTTGTTTACCACCGCATAAGATTTTTGATACCTTAAAGGTAATAATAAAGCAGAACGATGAAGAATTGTCTGATAATATTTTCATTACGATCGAGTAACTTGATAGGTTCTTGGGTAGGACATGATCTTAGATGGTAAGTTGCAGGGTTGCCAACAGAGATGACAGAAGAGCGAAGGTATCGCCACAAAAGTTTTATTCCCTTGTTAGATTGGCAAGCACCGTTATCTCGATAAAACACAATTACTTCCAAATTTGGGTATAAGGGATTGTATATATGTCATGGGCTCCCAATTGTTGTCAAGTGACATGTGAAAAGAATACGGTTTGTGTGAGTGCTTAAATGAGGTTTATTAGTCAATAATTGGTTGAGACATTTTAAAGGCTTTGAAGTAAATACCAGATTGATGTCTTATATGATATCAGATAATACCGACTAGTTGAGTCGGGATGGTACCTCGAGATGCGCATGGTCACATGGGTAGGATCAGACACATACGACGACATTTTAGACTCTTGAGCAAACAGGAAAGAGATACATGAATAAGTACCATGATGGGCTGAGATATGAGGTAGACCATTGGTCTGCTTAAATATTTCTCTCATGAAGGGTCAGAAAAGATTTGGGATCAAGGGAAAACTTAAAATAAGATTCATAGTCGTTTCAAATAGTCGGACGAGTTGAGAATGCTACCTATCAATTAAGATTGTCAAGCTAGTTGGCAGGGCTTCATGATGTTTTCCATATTTTTATGCTAAGGTTGGCTAGATCAGGACCTTGACCGATGGTTGAGATGACTAGGATTGACGTCAGATCGAATATGACATACAAGGATCACCCCATTGAAATATTGGATCGCAAGGTATAGACTTTCATGAGGAAAGAAATACCACTTGTTCGTTTATTGGCAGTACCATAAAGATGAGAGTCTCGCCTAGGAAAAAGTCTATCGTGCAGGAGCGATACCCCCACTTGTTTCAAGGTAAACATTTAACTTAAGTTCAAATTTTGGGACAAATTTTTTTTTTTAGTTGGGAAGATTGTAACGGCCCGCCCTAATTAATCGTATTTAATTGATTAATTACAAATTATGACCCTAAGCTCGGACCCACACAGACATCGCGGAAATGTCTATGGCACGCTTGACAAGGTAATTTTGGTTATTTTTGTATGGCGCATGTTAATTTATTGTAATATTATTTAATATTTGCATTGCACTAGTGTTAGGATTTTTATCATCGCATTGTGCGTGAGTTGTACTACTAGTGAGAGATACATCGTAATGCGTGTAACACGGCCGTGGGATGGGTTTGCAACTTAGACTAAAATTTTAGGCTAGCGAATTTATTTAGCTACATAAATATTTCCTAAGCCATAGTAGATAATTAATTTGATTTAAGCTAGCCTAGGTTATCAATTAAAATAAAGGAGATTATTGATATGAAAAGGGAAATAAATTAGTGGTGTTTTGTGATTTAAAGAGAGATAGATTGATTGGATGTAGGTGTTGGATAAACAAATGAAGGAAACAAATGGGTAATTGACATCTAATTAAAACACATCCTACACCTCAAACAATTTTTCTCTCTCTCATCACAACATTTTGACACATCTCCACCTAACCACCAAATCTAAGGGCTCACATGCTGCAACCACACACACACACACACTCTCTCTCACTCTCTCTCTACCCGAACTTTTCCTCCCTAATTTCATTTCATTCTTCTTGTCCAAATAACCAAGCTCTCATCTTACTCCATAAGTTTCTTATCTCCCATGACATACACGGTCTCTTTCAGCTCAAACATCACCACCTCTCACACCGGCGACCTTCCATGATCGAGGTAAGTTATGGTTGTCGTAGTTGAGTTTTTGAAAAAAATTGAGATTTTTAATGGTTAGTGTTTTGTTTTTTGTTGTAGTTGTATTGATGGTGTTAGTGTTAATGTAGTTGTTGTTATTGATTTGAGAAAAAAAAAGAAAAAAAAAAAAACGTGATGTCTCTGGAGAGACAATTCGTCTCTCTAGAGATATGTGAATGAGGGGAGGGGAGGTAGCCAGTGGGCTAGGCCTAGCTACCCCAAGCCCAGACCAGGGGTAGCCCAGTTAGGCCGAACCGGTCCCAGTCGGAGCGGACCCGATTCAGGCCCAACCATCCAACAAATTAACTAAATTTTTTTTTTAAATTTTTTTTTAAAAAATACAATTTTATATAAAATAAATTACAGAAAAATAAGTAGAAACTTATGGAAAAATCCAGAAAAATAATAAAAAATACAATAAAATGGGAAAAAAGTAGAAACGTAGTTTTTAGGCTTTTTCAGGGGTTAGGTACCCCGGTATAGTCCTTAAAGTGTGCAAAAACTAAACTTTTGGAATAAAATCTCAAGTTTCTGGTCCCACATTATAAACTCCCTTGATGTGACTCTAAAATATTTAAAGTGGTATAATTGGACACCAAGGACTTAGAAAATTAAAGTCGGGTGTTGGGTGCGCATTTCGAGGCATGAGCGAAACATTTTGGAGGGTTATTTGTGATTGCTTGAGGTAAGTAAACCCACAAGAAAGTTAGCTGTGAATTTACTTATTTCCTTCGTAAATTTATTTATTTCACTTCGCTTTTTGTCATTTTGGCTTGCATGTTTACTCTATTCTCGCGTGTGTCTCTATATGGTTGAAGGTACGGTATGACCTCTCTCATGGATGACAATACAATTTTTGCTACGGTGTTAGTTACACCTTAGAGTGCGCGCGAGATTCCTCTATGCGAGTCGATGATCTCGAGAGTGGGTTGACGTGAAGCTCGCCTCCATCACAGAGTTCCTCTCATTTCAAGCGTTGGGTGGATTTCTATCTTTCAACCAACAGAGTTTCTCATTTCGATCGTGAAAAGGAGGCGTGGGTTTTTCGCCTTTAGGGCCTTCTCGATTTAATATTTGCATCTCAGGGATCGATAGCTATACACCACACTAGCGTTTTGTATTCTTGATTATCGCAGCGACTTAAATTCATGCTTTACATCCCCATTCATTTACTTTCTATGCATGAATTATAGCCATTTTCTTGGATTTCTTGTGAATACTAACTGAATTTCTCTGGGATTTACTCACTAGAACTTATCATTATTTTTGGTGCCAAGTTGCAACTTGTACAATGAGGGAGATCTAAAGAGCCACAATAGCTACACTTGTAGGTTTATGTATTTATATATACAATACTTTTGGGATCATTTTGCGAGACTTATTACCTGATACATGTATATTGACACTTATCATACCTTTTTATCCCCTTTTATTGATATACATGGTATCCTTTTGTCGGGTTTCCACCCCTTAGGTTTGTTGATCAATGCAAAATTCATTTACATTAATTATTTAATATTATTAAGACTTTCGCTATTTAAATAACATAAATGAATCAATATAAAAAAATCAAGTTGTAAAACTCCATAATTTAGTATATTTCGAAAAAATAATAAATTAAACATCGAAATTTACTAAGTTGGATTATTAGATTGTTAGTTCGCGGGCCGTCATGGATAGGTGTGCGAGTGACGTGGCGTGACGTGGCATGACTTTGTGATGCTCTGTTTGCCTCGAAATTTGGGGTAGCCGCAACTTAGATCAATATTCCATCAATCTAGGAGCCATTCTTTATTGTTTTAGTTTATTGATTTATTATTCAATTCTTTTGGAGAAAATTTGAGGATTTAAAGTATTTATTCCATAGGTATTTATCTATGTCTTTAATTTATATTATTGCAATGTTATTTATGATTACGAGTGTGTAGTTAGTTCATCTAAACAAAGTCCAAACATGAACTAGATCCGTTTTCCAATGTTATGATGAAAAGATTATGTGCTTAATGCTTTTAACCAATCGTGTTCTTTGATTCACTGATTTAATAGGTTATTATCAATTGATTTTAATCATGATATTTGTATTGCATGCATAGTGCAGAATGTATATTGTGATATTTGGACTCATTATCTATTTAAAGTAGTAACTTGGATTATTTGAAAGGTATGATGGTTTCAATGTCCTAAGTGAATTGGAGATCTAAATTTGATGTTGAGTTGGCTTTTCCAAGATGTTAGATTGAGTAGTTCAAAGTTTTGTAAAGTGTAATGCGGAGTGAAGTTAATGTCTTTGAGTATTCAGAGGGGTTAGCTCAATAAAATTAGAACGTGGTTTTTCCACCGATATAAGGAGAACATATGGTTAGCTAAAGGCTTTTTACTTACTTATGATTAGAGTTTAATGATATAAGATACTTTATAAAGTACGGTCATAACTATATTGATTGAAGTAACATGTTTGAAATGCAAAATAAGTTTATGTTTCATTGTTCTGGATGTTTCTTTAGATATTTACTTACTAGTGAATTGAATCTATTTGATTGATATTGAATTTAGAATTATGTTAGTAAATTTAATGTAATTAGTTAATTATTATTATACTATAGATTGAATTAGTTAGTTTAATTACTATCTTAATTAGCTAATTAAAGTAAATATTGTAAAAACCATTAAAAGTCCTTTTTCCTAGAAAAGTTTGATAAATCCTAGTAGAGAGGATTCATAGTACCACTACTAAAAAATATTAATAGTATAATATAGGAGGGAAATTTATTGTAGATGCTCGACACATGTCATGCTTTCGAGCTTGTGTCTTGGAGTTTGGTGGAAGCTGGGAGAAATAAATTCCTTTATGTCAGTTCTCTTATAATAATAGCTATCAAGCTAGCATTAGAATGGCTCCTTTTGAAGCTCTATATGGTCGACATTGTCATTCACCTGTATGTTGGGCAGAAATTGAAGATACACTATTGTTGGGGCCGAAGTTGATCCAAGACTAGATAGAGAGAATTCAGCAGATTGAAGAGTGTTTCATTACAACATAGCTAAGATAGAAGAGATATGCCAATAAGCATCATAGTTTTTTAAAGTTTTCAAAGGACGATTACGTTCTATTAAAAGTCTTACCTATGAAAGGACTGTACAAGTTTGGATTGCAGGGCAAGCTAGCTCTTAGGTATATTAGGTTGTTCATAGTGAAAAAAATAGTTGGTGCTATTGCTTACATGTTGGAGTTACCTCCTCAAATAGCTGGAGTTCATAATGTCTTCCACAGGTCTATGATTCGCAAAACAAAGACTCAGTTCACTTCAAGAATTGATTGGAATGAATTAGATCTTCGGGAAGACTTATCTTACAATGAGCGGCCGATTTATACTCTTGATCTTAAGATTCAAAAGCTGAAAAAACACATCATTTCTTTGGTTAAGGTGAAATGGCAGTTTAATGGAGATTAGGAGCTAACCCAGGAACGAAAATCTTATATGAAATAGCAGTTTCCTTTTCTCTTTAAAACTTATGTTTACTTTAATTTCAATGACAAATCTTCTTTAAATTTAGGAGATTTTAAAGACTCGTTACTTTAAGTAGGTGATTAGTGTTAACCCAAATCCTAATTAACCCAAGTTAGGCTCATAGTTAAGTTTGACGTACCTCAAGTAGTGTGTGCCTCGATTTGTGTGATGTTTAGTCTTTGTGTAATGTGTTAAACGAACTTAATGGTTATTGCTCAATAGAAATTAATATAACCTATAGTTAGGTAATTAAAACCAATTGAAAATTAGGATATATTGGATAAGCCTCGAAATACATGGCGTGTACAGATCTGTGTCACTTTAGCATTGTGTCATCTTGAACTCAATAACATTAGATGTGCCTTACAATACATGTTTGGATGATGATGAGAGGCAAAGCATGAGGTGGCAAGGAAAAGTTGTCCACTTAATTGTTTAGTAAGTGATGAGGAATGAAATCAATCCTCATCAACCCCTCTTCATTATCTCTAAATCCTCACATCTCTCTCCCTTTACTTCTTACAATCATCATCACCACTATTTTCACTTTGACACTGCAACCATCATCGTCGTCACCCATATCATTTAAATCACCTTCGTTGGTAAGCTCACTCACTATCTCACTTTTTTAACTATTTTCATGAAGTTTGAAGCGATGTTTTAGTTTATGTAGGTTGTTAGGGTTTTATATGGTGGGAAGGAGGTGATGAGGGAGGCCTGGAGGTTTACTAAAACCTATAGATAATGAAAATAAGTTGTGGTTTATTGGTGGTGATGGTGAGAGTTGAAGTTTGTGTTTTGGTTATTGTTGTTGTTGTTAATGAGTTTGTCGATGATGTCGGATGTTGTTGGGTGAGTTGTGAAGGTTGTGAGACCAGTGTGTGGACTTCATGGAGTGTTTTTCAATAAGTTTGGAGGTATCCATGAGGTTTAGAAGGTTGTGGGGTTTGCTGGGAAGGAGGGCGTCCTCGGAGTAAGGAGGCAACTAACGACATCACCCATGGGTATCATTCCCACCATCACAAGGTTATCTCTTTATCTTGTTGTCCATGGACTACGTGTCCAAATGGGTAGAAGTAAAAGCCACCTACACCAATGTTTACTTTAATTTCGAGGATGAAATTTCTTTAAATTGGGGAGACTGTAATGACTCCTTACATTAAGTAGGTGATTGGTGTCAACCTAAATCCTAATTAACCTGAGTAACACTTGTGGTTAAGTCTGGCCTACCTTAATTAGCGTGTGCATCGATTTGCTTGATGTTTAGCCTTCGTGTGATGTGTTAAAATAAATTGTAGGCTATTGCTAAATATAAATTAATATAACCTATAGTTAGAAAATATAATTCAATTGAAAATTAAGAGATATTGGATATGCCTCGAAAAACATGGCATGTACTGATCGATGTCACTTTAGCATTATGTCATCTTGAACTCAATACAATTAGATGTACCTTAAGATATATGTTTTGATTGATGATGAGAGGCAAAGGATGAAGTGGCAGAGACAAGTTGTCTACTTAATTGTTAAATAAGTGACGAGGAATGAAATCAATCCTTATCATCTTCTCTTTGTTGTCTCTAAATTCTCACATCTCTCTCCCTCTACTTCTTAAGATTGTCATAACCACCATCTTCACCTTGACACTGCAACCACCATCGTCGTTACCCTCATCATGGAAATCACCTTTGTTGGTAAGCTCAATAACTCTCAAACTTTCTTAACTATTCTCATGAACTTTGAAAGGATGTTTTTGTTTATGTGGGTTGTTAGGGTTGTATATGGTTTACTAGAACCTATGGATAATGAAGGATAGTGGTGGTTTATAGATGGTGATGGTGGGAGTTGAAGTTGGTGTTTTGGTTATCGTTATTGTTGTTAACGAGTTTGTTGATGTTGTTGGATGTTGTTGGTGAGTTGTGAAGGTTGTGAGACCCATTTGTGGAATTCTTGGAGTGTTTTGGATGAGTTCGGAGGTGCTTATGAGGTTTGGAAGGTCGTGGGGTTTGCAAGGAAGGAAGGTGTCCTCAGAGTGAGGAGGCAACAAACAACATCATACATGGGTAACATTCTCATCGTCACAAGGTTATCTCTATATCTTGTTGGCCATGAACTACGTGTCTAAATGGGTGGATGTAAAAGCCACCCATACAAATGTTAATTAAAATTTCGAGGACGAAATCTCTTTAAATTGAAGAGATTGTGACAACCCGTTACTTTAAGTAGGTGACTAGTGTGGACCCGAATCATAATTAACCCGAGTTAGGTTCTTGGTTAGGTTTTACATAACTTCATGTTTACTCTTTGTTTGATGTGTGAAACTAAATTATAGGTTATTGCTTAATAGAAATTAATATAACTTATGGTTAGATAATTGAAATCAATTGAAAATTATGAGACATTGGATAAGCCTCAAGATACGTAATGTATAATGATTTGTTTCACTTTAGCATTCTGTCATCTTGAACTTAATACCATTAGATGTGCCTTGAGATACGTGTTAGGATTAATGATGCGAGGCAAAGCATGAGGTGTCAAGGAGGAGTTGTCTACATAATTGTTAAGAAATTGATGAGGAATGTAATCACCACCGTATTCACCTCGACGCCACAACCACCATCATCGTCACCCTCATCATTGAAATCACCTTCGTGGGTAAGCTCACTCATTCTCTCACTTTCTTAACCGTTTTCATGAAGTTTTAAGGGATCTTTTAGATTATGTTGGTTGTTGAGGTTTTGTATGGTAGGAATGAGGTGATGAGGGATGTTCAGAGTTTTACTAGAACCTATGGATAATGAAGGATGGTGGTGGTTGATTGGTGGTGATGGTGGGAGTTGAAGTTGGTGTTTTGGTTATTGTTGTTGTAGTAGTTGTTATTGTTAACGAGTTTGTTAATGTTGTTAGGTGAGTTGTGAAGGTTATGAGACTCATGTGTAGACTTCCTGGATTTTTTTGGATGAGTATGGAGGTGTCCAAGAGGTTTGGAAGGTCAAGAGGGTTACTAGGAAGGAAAGCGACCTCGAAGTGAGGAGGCATCAAATGGCATCAACCATGGGTCACATTCCCACCATTACAATGTTTTCTCTTTATCTTATTGGTGGTGAACTACATGTCCTTATTAGGTTTATAAAGTTCATTATGATAACTTAAATGTCGATTACAATAGCGATAGCAATTTAAAACAATTTAAACAACATTGTTGATGATTAGGATTAATGTTTGGACAACCTTTGCATAGAGATCCTACAAATTATGTGATATAATGCATATAACTGGTCATAACGAGTACAATATGTAGATACATGTATGATCAAGTGTATCTCATACCCACAAGTATCCAAAAGCATCATAACATCATGAATACATAGTATTACCTATAACAAAATGACAAAATAACCTATGAAGTAAGAGTAATAGATCTTACTCTAAGGGTAGCTCAAAGGTAATAACAAAGTACAAGCTCCATCCCCTTACTGCTCTAGGGACCTGCAATTGTCACCAACAACAGAGACAATTCCAGTGAGTAAAGTCAGAAGAGATTCAACAATATTTATGAGTAATAAATTACTATACTATCTAAATCATGCAAATTTTTAAAGGAAGCTATAAATAAAATACAAAGTGCATGATAAATATACTAATCAAGTAAGTAGTGGAAATAAAGTGTCAAGAAACCAAAAGATAGGCAGATAGGTAATCCAATCAAAACTACTTGTCTTTAAACTATAACACAGCTTGAAATCGACCTAGCAAGCCCAAGGCCACTTCCAACTGCATTGACATCACTTTCTAGGCATTTAGGACTCAACGAGTCAGTTCTGATAGCCCCTTAACTATCAAGCTAAGCTACGGTGACCCCGAATGCTTTATCCCTTGAATATTCCTCAATGATAAGCCACGGTGACTCAAGATGCTTAACGTGCAAGATGACACAACTGGTGGACTACCTAGACCCTACGCCACTTGAGACAAGAATGGAATAGAAGTATGGCATTAAAAATATGAATTTAAAAAGAAATCATATTGACGTTCTTACTAGTTTACTTACCTCAAAATGCAATACTATCTATGATAAAAGCAGCTTCTACACGTCTGTACTACACTTCTGATACCCGATATTGACGTTTTAGGCCCCTGATACCTATTAGAGTTCATTTGGTATGTGTTAGAGCTTATTTAACTTTGGTTATCTCACTTTATTGTAAAATAATCCACTATTTGCCTCAATGTCTTTTATTTTACTTAGACCAAATCACAACTTCAATGTCTCCTAATCAAATTGATGCTAAATCTTCAAGGTCCCTAGTCGCTTATTCTTACCATATACGAAGGCTTGATGCGAAGGAATAATCACGAGAGGTTTCTTTTAATCATTTTAAATACCCATTTGACACTTAACTCATCCCAAATGCCTAAACTTAGTGTTACAAGGTTGTAGACATTTTTCCTATTGTTTTTAAGTGTTATTGAATCATCCAAGTTCATTGGAAATCATTTCAATTTGATTTAATGCATTGGTTTGCAAAATAGTCACTTAGGGACCTTCAAATAATTTCTAAAAACTTGATTATATGCAACTTCAAATGTGGCTAAAGCACTCATAGAATTTTCCAAATTTCTCGGTAATGGTTCATTGACGTCTATTAACTTTCAACCAAGGTTGTTCAATGATAAAATCTTATCAATATGATAAAAAAATAGTCCCTATTAACTTGTAATTATCGGTCTCTTATTCCATGCATGACTTGAAAACTGAACTAGACACATTGAAAAATTACAATACTCAGTAGAAACCTTTACTATGATCTAAAAACAAGTTTTGGAAACTTTGGTTCAATTCCGACATCATTTGATGCTCTGAATGCCTTAAGTCAAAAATTAGCTCATTAAGTTTACCTATTTCAAAACTTATTTGGAAAACCATTCAAAACACCTCGAAATAATATGAAACTCTTGGGGAACTTGTATTATAGTATTTGAAGCTATTTTAAAGATTTTGATTATTTTTGGACTAGTGGAGACCTCTTGGACAAGGTCCTTACATTCAAACACTTGCAAAAGGAATATCTTTACGGATTAGCACTAATTTTCAGCCTATTTTAGATAAGAAGATGACTAAATTTTTAAGAAATGCTGGTCTCAATTTATTGTTCTATTTCTTAGCTTTACGAAATGGTAAAGTGTGCTCAAATTCGATTAGAATTGAGAGAGTTATGCTTAAAATACCAAAACAACTCTACTTGAGAGAATCTCAGACCAACATTGTTAAACAATTCATAACACTCAAACCACATGTCCAAAAAATTTGATTTTTGTTGAGAAGTTTTTCACAACATCTAAAAAAAACACATACGAAAATCAGCCAATTATGAGAAGAAATAAAGGATTTATGCTATCTAGGATTTTAGCTATAACTTAGGCTCAATTCAAGGCATCAATGCATCCATTCAACTTAATTCAAGATAACAACTTATGGCAGCAATTTCATCCATTTTTCAACTCCATTAGAGTCCTAATAATCCTTTCAAATTAACCAAATATTCTAGAAAAAATCAGAATCAATTAATGCCCAACACTTAATACAATGCAACTCTTTATTGTGGCATTTCATCAAACATGTATTGTTCCTGAACAATACAAACACCAAATATTAGAAACCATGAACCCAATTTGAAGAAGTTATTGTCCATGATTAAAACACTAAAACTCCAAATTTGAACAAGAATAGAGAGCAATCAATTTTTTAACCATGAATACAATGCAACTCAATCAATATACTTGTTTTTTAAGTGATAATGAGTGATCTAAACATTCCAAAACTTTAGAGTACAATCTATTATCAATTTGAACAATAAAACTCCAAATTTGAACAAGAAACATGGCTTGTTTGAAAACATAGACTTGATCCCATTAAAGAACTTTTGAAAACCCCATTAAAGACTCGAAATCCTTGCATTATAAAGAGTATTGAAGTTCTAAAAATTCAGAATTGGAATTAGGTCTCCAAAACCCCAAACTTCCATTACTTAGAGCAAGAAAAAGAGAGAAAAAAGTACATAGTTCATGAATTCTTCTAGCGCTGAAATCTATTCAATCTTAGCTTCAATTCCCTTCCTTTAACCTCCCAATTCTTTAAAATTCAAGCACTCTAAGTCTCCTCTCTTTGTTCTCTCTAAAAAATGCATGTACAGGTCATGTTAGTGGTATCTCCACTAAATCATCAATTTATAGACTTTTGGATGTCTAAAAACTCATCCTAAGATTTATTTAGCATCCCACTTATTACTCATCTCTATGATGATTTAAGGTGAGTTTTAAATAAAATATGCCCACGTTAGGATTACTCTATAGACTTGAACTCATGGTTCATATTTCATGGAATTTCTATTAAGACTTTAGGGACTTGTATTTTTAACTTGAGACAATTGAAGCGATGAACTAGATTAGTTAATTTACCCAAGGTCCCATAAACCAACTTAGGCTTAATCATATAATTAGTAGCTTGGCATATCATTTAACTTAGATTAATATCTAGGATAAGCATTTCATTTTAATTTCATGACTTAGGTGAATATTATGATTCCACAAAATATTTTAGGCCTAATTTCTCAAATAAAAGCCTAAGTTGTAAGCCCTCCAAAGTGCCTTGTTAGTACATCGACTCATCAAAATACCCGAGCACATGCATTTCAATATGTTATAGCCCGCTCATCCAATGTTAGATATAGTACCATTTGTAGGTTAACTTTGGTGAGTATAATATAATACATGACATCAAACACAAATAGAAATATTTAATTTAATAGTTACCTCAGTGTCAATGCCTGAGTTGTGTCTAAAAATGCCACTTAGGACTGGCCGCTAGGTCACGATCCTACAAGACAAACTGACTAGGATTAGATTATTCAGTTCTTTACATAACCTGAATCCTAATTAACCGGAGTTACACTCGTGTTTAAGCCCGACATACCTCGATTAATATGTACATCGCTTTGCGTGACGTTTTGTCTTTACGTGACGTGTCAAACAAAATTATTGGTTATTGCTTAATAGAAATTAATATAACCTATAGCTAAATAATCAAAATCAACTGAGAATCAAAAGACATTTGATAAGCCTCGAGATACATGGCATTTATTCATCTGTGTCATTTTAGCATTCTGTCATCTTAAACTCAATACATATAGATCTGCCTTGAGATACATGTTTCAATTGATGAAGAGAGGGAAATAATGAGGTGGTAAGGAAGATTTGTCGACTAAATTGCAAAGTAAGTGATGCAGACTAAAATTAATCCTCATCATCTCCTCTTTGTTGAATCTAAATCCTCATGTCTCTCTCCCACTACTTCTTATGATCATCGTCACCACTGTCTTCACCTCGACGTCGCAACCACCGTCTTTGTCACCCTTATTATGGAAATCACCTTTGTTAGTAAGCTCAATCACTCTCTTTCTTTTTTAATTGTTTTCTTAAAGTTTAAAGAAATGATTTGCTTTATGTGGGTTGTTGGTGATAGTGGGAGTTGAAGTTGGTGTTTTGGCTGTTGTTGTTAACAAGTTTGTAGATGTTGGATGATCTGCGAAGGTTATGAGACCTGTGTGTGGACTTCTTGGAGTGTTTTGGATGAGTTCGGAGATGTTTAAGAGGTTTGGAAGGTCGTTAGGGTTGCTAGGAAAGAAGACGGCCTCGGAGAGAGGAGACAGCAAATGGCATCACCTATGTTTGAATCATTTATTTGTAGCCATTTCACGCAAGAAATGGTGTCATAGTTTCTGCCATGGAGTAACTTACAGCGTGGTTCACTACATCAAATTTTAAAATGCGATAAGTTAAGTTCAGGGTATCGGATTCGAGCAAGATTCGGACCAGAGTTCTAAGATCATATTAGGACCATTTGAACATCAAAATTGATCAAAATAAACTTATATTGGTGTAGATCTACCTGAGAATTCTTTAGCAGACTCGGAGGGTGTAACTAGACTAGGATACCAAAATCGAGGTAAATACGGATTAATTTATTTATCAATATTGCCTTGATATGTAGTATATGTAGTTCATATATTTTTTGGACTTGAGTAGGTGCTATGTACACTGTGACGGGTTTTAAGAAAAAGGAAAATGGTGTTTGATGTGATCGGGGAAAGTAAAACCCTAAGATTGAGAATAGGTTGTATTGGATATAGGTTTGATTCTAGACCTATATGTTAAATCCTACTCAGTAAGACATGTTGCATGTATTACACATTCACTAGAAGGTTTAAGATAGAACCGTTGAACAATAATGGATTGGCTAGAATGTGTTTGTCCAACAATCACAATAAGGGTATATGTGGGTAATTTGCCCTTGTTTTACAAATGAAATGGGAATCACAATGTAATAGCCATTGACTATTTGACTTGTGTTTGTTTATATATTGGATTATATACTTTTCATTATCATATTAGCTATGATTGGTTCATATTGTTACTGCATATCATTCTTGGTTGTTATATAGAATGTTGATATTCTATGTATCCTGAATTACTGACCAAGTCGGGGTGCTCACCCTAAATAAACATTTCAGTTTCTCAACCCAATACTTCAGCTAAAGGGAAAGAGAAGGCTTAAGAGTTTATAGTTTTCTTTATGATCTAATGACTCCCTTTGTATATATATTGTTTGAATTACATGTTAGTAATATAACAGAGTTGGGAGATTTTTATATTGTGGTTTGATGGATAAACTCTAGTTTTCCGTATATTGTATGTTTTATCGAAAAAGTTTTAATTTTTTCGTTGCGTACACTTTGATTTTTATTTCGATATTGGTATACAGGTTGAGTTTATCAGGTATAAAAGATGAGGCTGCTGGCTCTTATTAAGTCTAACTGGTGTACTAGGCTTAATTAGGATTTCAGGCCAGGTATCGCCCTAATCAAGATAGGGGATGCTATAATTTCATTATGACTAAGAGCATATATAAAGGGGTTTCTTCTCTTGTAAATAATACATCAATAGTGTAATGCAACTCTTATTTCTTAACTAGCTCTCTTCTCACTTCTCACTTCTCTCTTCTCTTATCTCCTTTACTTTTTCTAGTAGTTATAGTTTATGTTTTCCTTGCTTAAGTATCTTGCTAGTAGTTTTTTTTGTCAAATAACATAGTTATATTTTACTAAAATCAAAGAACAAGTTAGGAATGGTTGTGGACCTTATATAATTCAAGTAAAAGATAAATGATTTCCTTGTAGGCTTATGTGAAATCTCATTCCTATCTTTAGGGAAAAACACACAATCAAATGGGCCTTGCTCTTCTGCTACTCTCTGAATGTCATGGATGATGGGTTCCATATTATAGGTTGGAGATTACACGCCCTTGAGACCTTCAACCAATGCTTTCGCATAAGAGGAAATGAAGTAGGTTCACAAAGTCATCTAAAAAGGTAGATGGCTTTCAAAAGCCATACCTTATAGTACTTCAACAGTTAGAGAAAGTCAAGTGTCAATGCGCCCGCTAGAATTGGATGTCCTAGTTTGTAAAAAAAATCTAACCAATCCTAGTGTTACCACTATCAGGGTCACGTGATGCATCTATGAAAAGAGACCATGTAGGCTGAACCGTCGAGGAATACCCTGTACATCAATCTCTAAAGGCATTTTTGAGGTAGTTAGCGTGACATTTATAGCTCCTATTTGTCTATAGGTTAGCTCAAGTAGTTTAATTTAGCTTTCCTTCTTTTTCTTAATCATGAGATTATTACGATCCTACTAGAGCATCTAGATTCCTACTACCATCCATTGCTTACTTTACAAACGCAATATCGCAACTCCCTTGTGCTCCAAATCGGTAAACTAGTTCACACGGAGCTCCAATTACAATCCTAATATTCATTTATAAGCTCAATAAGTTTTCATAACAATTCCACAATCTTTTTCCAATTCGTTGTAGTTTAATTGAATAAATCATATCCCGAAACCCCTCAAATCCTTCCAAAATAAATTCTCCGATGCATGAACTTCATTTTTTGACTCAAAATTATTGTTCGGCATCGAAAATTACGTTATCTAGGCTTAAATATAAATTTTCCAATTTTTTATATTTTATTGGTCCTCCTCGACTCGAAAACCTTGAAATACCTCCAAATATTATCCATTGATGTCCGAATCCCAATTTTAACTCCAACTTGTGGTCCTGAATCGAGAGTTATACTTAACAAGGCTTTTAAACAATTTTTTAAATTTCAGACATTTTCGGGTATTATAGCACACATTGTGAGGAAAAAACCACGTATATATCCTCGAGAAAATTCAAATTTCTCATTTTTCATAAAAATCCACAATTTCAATTTATTTGGATCAATTTTTTTTTTTTTTCTAGAAATTTTCTAAAATTTCCAATACATTTTTTTTTACTTTTTTTACTTAAGGGTTATTTGACCCCCTTAACTGGACCGGACCGGTTCAGCTGATCGGACCGGTTCAAAATAGAGGTGTATTCTGTTTTGTTTGAGATATATATATTAGATTTCCTTAAGCCAAATCTAATGTTCCATTTTCATAATAAAAATATGATCTTCCTTGAGATACGTACTACGTATCTCGAGGTTGATCTTGTCTCGAAATGAAATTGAATGAGGCGGTGTTGATTAGAAGATATATATTAGAATTTCCTTGAGATTTGTGCGAATATCGAGACAAATCTAATAGTCGATTTTTCATTAATTATTTTAATTTTCCTTGAGATACGTACTACGTATCTCGAGGTCAATATTTGTTTCAAAACTAAAATGAATGAGGCGGTGTATGTTTTGGTGATTGTAAAGAATTTAAACATATATATTTGATTTCTTTGAGATTTGAATCACAAGAATCTCGAGGCAAAATCTAATGATTCATTTATATATTCATTTTGATCTTCCTCAAGATACATATTATGTATCTCGAGTTATATCTTATGTCTATTAACAATATAATCACAACCTCGAACTGAATTACCTAAAATCAAATATATTAATCTCCTCGAGATATGTATCGCGTATCTCGAGATAGATCAAATGGTTTTATAACCATGCACTACTTAATTCTCCTCGTGACTGAACAACATACATCTTGAGGCATGGACACATTTGAACAACCACGTTCAATCATTTAACTCCTCGATGATCACGATATGTGTATCTCGAGGAGAAGCCAATGTATACTTTTATTTATTACAAACTATGGGATTTGTTTTTATGTATTTATATATAAACTATATATATAATATATATGCACCTATGTATTTTCGCGGCTACAAATTCGCCGCGTGCGCCAATGACCACTCTCGGGCGTGCACACTATTGTACATCTCACGCGTGTCACCCTCCCCCGTGTCACTGGGGGCCCATCAATTTATTAATTATTTTATTTAATTTCTTGATTACTTCTTCAGTTAATATCCAAATAAAAAAATACCCAAAAATTACTAAAATATTGGAGAAACTTTCCCAACGCGCTCCGAAACTTACAGACACCGCACACTTCAACTTGACCCTATTTAGCGTTGAAATAGTATATAATACATCAAATAGGCACACTAGATATAAAAAAAAATATAAAATTTATGATCTTTGATTCGTAACGCATGGGTCCCACCTCGGATAGCTAAATCCCAAATTGAATTTGAAAATACTTAATTAGCAGCCTAATTAAGTTTATAAAATTCTCAGATGTCACATATAACTTCTAAAACCTAATATCATTAAACATGTTATCAAGATGTCTAAAGCATTAGGCTCAGAATCAGTACAAATTCTTATCATTGCACTTTTTATAATCACTTTTTACTCATATTCAAAGTAAAATATTCATACCATGGGATCCATTAATCCCTAAAATTAAAAGACTACTCACATTTTATTGAAATACACACATTACAATTCATAATTGAAATCATTGCAAAACATACATGAATATAAATTTATTACCTTCTATAAAACCAATGAAACCAAAACCAAATTTTAATTGCAAACGTGGAGTCTTTAACGTTTTCTCCACAAAAAACTCCTAAATACTCAAACTCAAAGTAAACATATGCTAAATTACTCTAATGGTGGTTAATAGTTGATATGTGGTGAGTTTACCACCGTATTAAATCTTCCTAATAACAATTAGAAACCCTAATTTATAATTTAACTCGAAATAAAAACTTCAATTTATTTATTTTCCTCGAGTTTGGCGCTGTTACTAATGCCCAGGCGACGTGCCTTACTAGCCACGGTGCCGCCACTACATGCACTTCTTTTGAGCTCCTGTGACCTCGGCGTTGTCACCTCCTGTCTAAGCGCTGTCCCTTGTATCTCCACAACGCCGCTACTGCGTCGGACCTCTAGACTTGATTTCATTACTTTTTTTGCTCTCCTATGCTGTGTCTTTCCATCCCTCGATATGTCTTAATACTCCACAATGCCAACATGCTACCCATATGGCGCCAATAATGCTTTTGTGAGTTTTTGCTCATTTTCTTCTCATTATTGCTCATTTCCTTCCTTTACAACTTAATTACCTAAAAATGCAATAACACCACGAATTAAATCTCATTTAGTGATATTCATACTAAATATACTACTAAACTAACCCTATATATTAGTCTAAATAATCACTTATCAACCCCACTGAGTAGGCACGGGTGTGAAGATATGATGATATGGTAGTATGAGGAATCTCAAGTTTTCTAAATCAAATATGCCTATAAGTTTGCTTACAAATTATAGAAGAAAGGAGATCTTGAAGGTGTTTAGGGTGGATGTAAAACCGATTTCAAGTCTAAGAACAATAGTTTAACAAAAATCAAGTTTAAGTGCAAAACTTTTGTTCAAATCAATCTTAGGGTTTGATAAAATAAATTTAAGTGCAAAACCCGGGAAGAAGGTGTTCAAACACACAACAAACTGATTTTCAAATCAAATACACAAAACTATGTAGATTAAGCACAAGCAAGATTTTAGATCTAGGACTTTCTTACAAACAAGAGAATGACAAAAGAGATCAGCTTTGAAGAGATTCTTGTACTCCTTTGAAAGCCTCAAAAGTCTTTGGATTAGAGAGCTAAAGAACACCACAAAGATCTCCTTTTGCTTCTTCACAAAATCAAAGTTCTTCTCTTTTGTAGATTTTGAATTTTTGAATGTGTTTCTTCCTTCTCTTGACAAAACCATGTTCTTGGTGGTTTTATAGTGTTAGGTATTCCATCTTGACAAGCTTTATGACCGTTCTAGGGATCCAAGGGTCCAAAATAGATCAAGAATTCAAATTAAAGTGTGTTTTCCAAAATTTGTAAAAAAAAGTCTGTCGAGATATGCAATTAGCGCGCTAATGATGAGACCTAGCGCGCTAACTCTCGCACTTAGCGCGCTAATGAAATCATTAGCGCGCTAACTCGCAGAGACCTCAAAACAATTATTTTGTCCCTTTGTGTTAGCGACCCTTAAACTCGTCCTGGGACCTAACCAACCCTTATATAACATGTTATACACGTTTATTATGAGTCATTAAGCCTAATTGGGTGGTCCGGATATTTTTACAAATCCCGAAAACGGAAATTCACGATTTCATAATGTATTAGGGCTTTTCTCGCAAATTTGACGCTTTCTTTTTCGAAGACCTTTCAAAAACGAGTTTTTCTTTTTCGAAAACATTTACAATGATCTGTAATATGCAAATGACCATCCACACAAAGTTTCACATTGTTTAAACTCATAGTCCTAGTTATGTGTTTAAATTCCACTTTGAAACTTGAAGTAAACTTATAAGGATCAACTTGTACCCCAACGATACTTCACCATTGGAATCTAATATGGAAACTTATTATTCCAAGGAAGATTCAGATCATTTGGAAGAAATTCCATAATGCGTTGCCCCTTACCTCAAAGCTGGCCTTAAGAGGAATGATAGTTGATCAAATTGTCTTGCTTGCTCATAACACCGAGAGTCTGTTGAACACCTTTTCTTCCTATGTGCTAATGCACAAGCTTTCTGGTTTGCTTCCCCACTTGGCATCCACTCAAGACAATTGCAATATATGCCTTTAAAGATATTTGGACCCCTCATAATCAATGAGGCTCAAAAAAGCAAATAGGAGTTTGAGACATGGAATTTTGTTTTGATATTTATTTATTATTGAATTGAATTTATCTGAATATTAGTGAATTTGAATTGTGTCAATTAAGTTAGTTTGATTAGTTTAGTTGATTATAATAGTTTGAATTAGTGATATTTAATTCATGTTTCAATTAATTTAATTTAATTAAATTAGGGAAATAATAAAAACTTCTGAAATACTTTTTCCTAAGGAAGTTTACTAAATCCTAATGGAGACGATCCCACTTATAATTACTACAAATAATAATGATGTACGGGAAACTTATTGTATACACTCGACATGTGTCACATGACAACTCTAGTGATTCAAATAGTTGATTTTAATGTCTTTGTATCTACTATAGTGAAAAACTAAGAAACTTCATACTAATTCAGTTTTGTTATATATTTGGGGGAGATATAGTATGATGATGATGTAATTTTGTAATACCACTACAGAACACATAATTTGCATATATTTTTCAACTATTCTTATATTTATTTCTTTTCATCCCATTCATACTATTTTCTTATCTTCCATTATTATATTTCACTTGTTCTTTTGAAATGTGCATTGGTTGTCCTACTTTCTTGATCCTTGAGGACAAGGTTTAAAATAAGTTTGGGGTATGCAGGTTGATGGAATGTATGAATGAACCATATGTAATGGAATTATGGTCAAATTTTGAATTTTTTTAGAATTTTATTTAAAATTTCTAGCGAAATACAACTAATATAGTTTCATTTTATTATAAAGATTGATGTTTGGTAGGTTTGATCATGTCAGCAAGCATAACGCCTCGTTTGTAGTAATAATGTGATAAACTAATGTTAATTACGGATATCGTCCTCAAGGAAAGGTTTATTGCACTCAGTGTATTTAGTCAAATTTACTCTATTGCTGAAGAAATCCTTTTTTAATTGATTTTAACTAAACTATTATATTCTAACAAAACAATGTAATTACTTGTACTTTTATATTAAGAAGATCTTAGTTCACAATTCCACCTAGACAATGAATAACTATGCTTTTCAACTCACCTTCTTCATCTTCATTATGTATGTGCAACGATTAATTAGTTGTACTTTGAATGTGATTAAGAAGATATTAGTTAATAACTCCACCTAGGTAATGATTAATTAATTTTAACTAAACTATTCTATTCTAACGAAACAATGTAATTATTTGTACTTTTAAGGTGATCAACTAATTTACTTACATATATCTTCATTACAAAATCCACTTCAACCCAATATCGGTGTGAGTAATATAAGTTCTACATTGCTTTAAGTTTCAACAACAACAACAACATAGCCTCAGTCCCAAATTAACTGGGGTCGGCTACATGGATCAAACTTTTCCATTGTGCTCGATTAAGTGCAATTGATGGTGAGCTTTGCAAACCATTCAAATCCCTCCTAATTAATGCATCCCATGTTAACTTTGGTCTGCCCCTACCTCGTCGAATTTCTACAGTTTCTATTGAGTCAAGTTTTCTTGTTGGGGCATTTGTTGGCCGTCTTTGCAGGTGACCAAACCATCGCAATCGCCCTTCCCTAATCTTTGTATCAATTGGTGCTACTCCTACTTATCTTTGAATTTCTATATTTCTTATTCTATTTTTACGAGTTTTACCACACATCAACCTAAGCATCCTCATTTCTGCTACGTTCACTTTATGTAATTGTTGTTGCTTTACCGCCCAACATTCACTTCCATAGAGCATAGCTGGCCTAATTGCGGTCCTATAAAATTCTTTTTAACTTAGTAGGAACATTTCGATCACAAATCACCCCTGTTACACTCCGCCATTTCTTCCATCCAACTTGAATTCTATATGTGACATCATTCTCAATGTTACCATCATTTTGTATGATTGATCCTAGGTATCTAAAGTTGTTTACCTTAGGAACTTCTATTTCCCCTAATTTTACCACACCGTCATCTCGATGTCTAATGTTTCCAAACTCACAGTGCATGTATTCGATTTTCGTCCTACTCAACTTAAAGCCTTTAGATTCTAATGTATTCCTCCAGAGTTCTAGTCTCCTATTCACTCCATCTTTAGTTTCATCGACTAAGACAATATCATCTGCAAATAGCATACACCATGGTATATCCTCTTGAATATGTCTAGTTAGTTCATCCATAACTAAAGTAAGTAGATATGGGCTTAAAGCCGATTCTTGATGTAGTCATATTGTAATGGGAAATTCTTTTGTAGCTCCTCCAAATGTCTTTATACTCGTTACTACTCCATCATACATATCCTTAATAGTGTCTATGTATTTAGCATGCACTCTTTTTCTTTCTAGAACCCACCAAAGAACATCTCTAGGGGCTCTATCATATGCTTTTTCTAAATCTACGAGTACCATATGAAGATCTTTTTTCTTTTCTTTATATTTTTCTAACAATGATCTTACAAGGAAAATCGCCTCCATAGTTGATCTCCTAGGCATGAAACCAAATTGGTTCTCTGATATTGTTGTTTCTCTCCTTAGCCTATTGTCAATTATCCTCTCCCAAAGTTTCATAGTGTGACTCATAAGTGTAATTCCCCGGTAGTTTGAGCAACTTTGAATGTCTCCTTTGTTTTTGAAGATTGGCATAAGCGTGCTTCTTCTCCAATCCATTGGCATCCGTTTTGATTTTAAAATTTTATTGAAAAATTTTATTAACCAAGTCAATCCAATTTCTCCTAAGCATTTCCAAACCTCTATGGGTATTTCATCTGGGCTACATGTTTTCCCTATTTTCATTCTTTTCAATGCCTCTTTAACTTCTACAATTCTAATATTGCGTGTATAGTTTACATTTCTTTCTTGGTGTGGGTTTTCATCTATTATAGTATCAACTTGACCATCATTAAATAAACTATCGAAGTAACTTCTCCATCTCTCCTTAATATCATCCTCGCGTGTTAAAACATTTTGATTTTCGTCCTTAATACATCTTACATGACTTAGGTCTTGTTTCTTTTTATCTCTTAATTTGGCTAGCCTATATATATATTTTTCGCCATCTCTATTACCTAACCTTGTATATAGATCTTCCATGAAATTTGTTTTAGCTTGACTAACTACTTTTTTAGCTTGTTTTCTAGCTTCTATATATTGATTGTACACATCTTCATCTTGACACTTAGGTATTTTCCTATACATCTCTCTTTTAGTCTTAATTATTCGTTGGACATCCTCGTTCCAACAACATGTTTCATTCTTTGGAGGTCCCAAGCCCTTAGATATACCTAATACGTTTGATCCCACTCTCCTTATGCAACTACTCATTTCTAGTCACATTGTATTAGCATCTAAGTCAAGATTCCAAACATTTTCCTTTAGTAGTTTTTCTCTAAACTCTACTTGTTTACTATGTTTTAGGTTCCACCACTTTATTCTAGGGTCGCTAACTATTTTATTCATATTATGTCATCGTGTTAGCTTAATATCAAGTACTACTAACTTATGTTGGGTAGTAAGTGTTTCACCAGGTATTACTTTGCGCCTCTACATATTTTTCTATCTATTTTTCTTGTTAAAAGAAAATCTATTTGACTCTTGTTATGACCACTACTAAAAGTAATTATATGCGACTCCCTCTTCCTAAAACTAGTATTTGCTAAAACAAGATCGTATGCTGAAGCAAATTCTAAGATTGATTCTCCTTCTTCATTTCTATTACTGTAACCAAAACCTCCATGAACTCTCTCAAGCCCATCGTTGCTTGCCCCGACATGCCCATTTAAATCTCCTCCAATAAAAACTTTTTCATCTAATGGTATACTTTGCATAAATCCATCCATATCGTCCCAAAACTTGCGTTTGATGATCTCGCTTAATCCTACTTATGGTGCATAAGCGCTAAGTATGTTAATTTTTTCGTCTCCAATAATTAATTTAACTAGAATCAATCTATCCCCCATTCTTTTAACCTCTATGACCTTATCCTTATAATCATTATCTACCACAAATCCTACTCCATTGCATTTTCTATCTATACCAGTGTACCACAATTCCTACTACATTGCTTTAAGTTTCAAATTTTTATATTCATAACCATTTAAGTTTAATATATGTGCTTCCCTAATCAATAACTATCTATCGATGTTACATAATTTATAGTTGTATTGTCCATATCCAGATTAAAAGTTCCAATGGTCATGGTAACTCTTAAAACCTATAATCAACAAACACGTGATCAAGATGTTCGTATCATTACATCTAGAATCAATACAAATTCTAATCATTGCACTTTTCATCTTTATAATCCATTCATAATTACTTTAGCGTAACATTCATACCATAGGATCCATTGATCCATAAGATTAATGAATTACTAACACATCATTGAAATAAACATGCACATAATGGTATTCATTGCAATCAATGATAGAATTAAATAACTTCAAAATCAATAAAATAATAGTGAATAACCACACGTGAGTCTGCAATGTCTTCTCCTCCAAACTGTTCCTAATACTCAAGAATAAAGTAAGCAAGGCTAATTTCTGGTATTGTATGCTAATCTATGTTATTCTATGATAATGGGTGAGCTTACCACATTCTAATATATATTTATACCCTTTAGATACTTTAGAAAAGAATTAGAAACCCTAATAAACAATTCCAAATGAACTAGAACTATAAACTTTGCATTTTTTATGTCTCAGCATTGTCGATAAGTAATCCGGCGTTGTCTGTATGAAGCCATGATGCCGCCACAGCTTTGGCCTCTTTATGTGCATTTTCCATACTTAGTATGCTCGACGCCCTGTGTAGACTACCAAGACACTATCCCTTTGTGCACACGGTGTAGGAACAGGATTGACACTGCTGACCTCTTTTTCTTCTCCACGCCTTACCCACGCAGTCTATTCATCTCCCACAGTGTCAAACATCCTTGAGACAGCGTCAATCATAGTTTTGTGCATTTTATTCTTGTTTCATCCCGAAATCATGCCATTATCTCATTTATACCTTGTATACCTGAAAAATACATAAAGAAATTAAATTAAAGCTTATTTTGAGATATTTGTACTAAATATACTACTAAATTAGTGCTATATATAAGTCTAAATAATCACTTATCAAATACCCCCAAACATAGGATTTTGCACGTCCCGAGCAAAAAATGTATTTTATTAAGTTTTCTTACTACTACTATTTAAGTTCATATTTATTTCACATCGTTCATGGAGTATCCTTTAATTCAAAAAACTTCAAGTTAATAAACATATAAGAGCTTTTATTTGCAAAAACTAATATTTTCAAAAACATGTAGCTTTAACAACACATACAATTTACTTTAGAAACACCAAAGTAGTTCACAACCAAAACTATCACTACTCACAAGTTTGTTTCACCTCAACACTCAAGTAGCAAGTGTATAATCTCATGATTTCTCATTAAGCTCAAGAATTCACAAATTAGCATAGATCATACTAGTTTTGTAGACTTAAGTACTTCAAGAGTCCATAGCATTTTATTTAGTTGGAAAGAAAACTTAACTCAACTAAGTTAATGGTACTCAAGCTAAATATTTTATTTGAAGAGTTCTAATCAAACTTGCATCTTCCTATTCTTTATTTTTATCTTCTTCTTTTTTTCTCCATGAATTTTCTAGTTGCGTAGTCCCTGCTCCTTTTTCTATGGATTCTATTTTTTCTCTCTTTTTCAACTTTCAAATTCTTTGCTCCTTTTATTGTAGAACTTTTGTGACTCTCTATTTTTATGTTTAAAACTCTTGTTAGCACGTCTCATTTTCACTTGATCAAGCAAGTTTTAACTCCAACGATTTTAATAAAAATGTGTCTATCTCTTCCCCTCTTAGTACAAAGTCTTTATTTATCTTTTATTCAAATAAGATTCATACTTGTTATAGAATTCTTTAGAGATCTAACTTTTTCACAAGAAGTGTTCTAGTATTCTTCTTGCTTTTGTTTCAAGTTCATAGTATTCCCTAACTCTAAGTTTATAATCTTGAAATCATACCATTGTTTGCTACATTTCTTATTTTCCTTAAAAATTGGATAACATTCTTTTGAGTTTCATATCAATAAGATACTTGTATTCTTACTCATCTTTAATTAAAGGCATGAACTTCGTAAATGAATTATTTATTCATTACATATTACTACATATAACCTAATCTATACTAGTTAAACACATTCAAATAATAAGTAAATAAGAAAGAATACACTACCATGCTTTCCTCTTTAATTGATTCAAAAATGAAATTTTACAATCATACCTGTAGTGTTTATCCTTATTTCATCATTTCTTAACACTTTCTGTATTGTAGTGTCAATGCCCCCAAACTTAAGTGAAACCTTGTCCTCAAGATTTAAAAATAAGCCTAAAACATAAAAAAACTAAAGACAAACATATAATAACACGTATACATATTAATAATGCAAAAGCATAAAACTTAAACAGTTAATAAAGTGACAAAATATCCCAAATGTAAAAGGTAATCTTTATAAATGAATTGCTCATCTCTCCCAAGGTAAAAAACAATCCTAAAACTCCGACTCTTGGATTGCGCATCATCATCATCATCATCAGCAGCATTATCAACTCCAGCAAAGGATGGTGTCAAAGGATGTTCCACCCCTCTGCTCTATACCACATCAGGATCAAACATGTAATTTTGTGGTGCTTGAGAGCTAATAGACCTATCAGAAGGTCTCATCCATCTACTACTCTCATATCTAGTTGTGTCCCTCTGATGATCTGAAAATAACGTGAAGTTTCGCTATTCGTTTAGACATTCTTGCTCATATCTTATCAAGGCTTCATGATACTGAACCACGTCCTCTCTGTACTGCCTCCTCATCTCAACAATCTACAACCTCTGCTACAGTGGAGTCAAGTCCTATAGTGGTGGTACAAGTACCTATGGTGGTGGAGGTGGTGGAAAAACATCAAGATTATCCACGTTCTACTCTCCTATAAGTGGGTGTTTAAAATCGTAGTCGTCAACAAATCCCTATTGGTGATCCTCCTCCTCTCCATATCCTTCGTTCTGCAACTCCAGGGCTAATTCCGCCACTGCAGGTATTGTGTGATCTTATTGCTCTTTCACCAACAACTCGACCTCAATTCTATTCTGAGACGGCCTTGCCGCCCCGGGGTGATGTGTATCCATGTACTCCTTGCCCAGTGAGCTTAAGTACATGTGTCCGACACCTGCCCATCTTCCTATTACTCGAAGTTCTTGTCCATGTTTGTTTCATTAAATTTGTTAGTGGATTATTCATATTTTCTTAAATTATCCTCTTTCAGTATTTAAATATTTGTTAAGTTCAATAATTTGTGGTTTATTGAAATCTTAACCATATTAGTGGGTTGTATTTGACAAGTTAACATAACTCAGTGCAAGCCTTAATTGACAAAATTAGGTAAGGTAATTTACAATGGTAAAAATTATTCATAAGAGCAAATCCTAGTGTGAAAAATCTGGAAAAGTACCCTGTATATAAACAACGGTACCATGAAACATTGTATATACATGTACATGTCATCTCAAATTACCAATACCCAAAATAATACCAGAATATCAAAATAATATAAATACCTACGAGTATGTCCAAGACTGTCAGCAAAAAGAGATAGTCGCATAAGATTGCCCTTTGCCGTTACTCATAGAAAGATCTGCACTCAGTCACCAACAAATATAGTGACGAGTCCAGTGAGTAAATTCCCAAAAGAAGTCCACACAATATTCAACAAGAAAACAATTAAAACTACTAGACATGCAAGTATGCTATCTGGCAACAGAAATTCATACTTCCATGAATGTAGGGAAATATAAAAGATTCAAGCAACATACAATAATAGTAATACAGCACAACAGACAATAATCAAACCAAGTATCAGTTAACAAGGTAAATGAGAATGTAAACATACAAAAGCTAAGTAAATATCCACAAAAATGTCTTTGATGAAAACCCAAGGATGTATCCCGTGTTGCAGACTATACCATACTTATGAGCTAAGGGTCTCTTCTGTGGGCTTCTCCGACAACCACTACAGTCCCGTTTCCTTAGTCTTCGCGGAGCTGGCCAAATCCGCTGTCACCGACAAGTGCATCTGAGTGCAACTTGGGTCGCAATTCACCGAGGGCATGATCACGCATGCTATGGTATAGTGTACCAAAGTTCGTCCACACATCCCGGTGTAAAAACCCTAATAAACCAATTAATCAGTTAGACAAAGTAGTAAAATAAATAGTTCAACACCCATCAAACGCACAAGAAAAATAAATTGAATTTTATGAGGCATTCTCAAGGGGTTTACGCACCTCAATCTACTCTCCGACTTCCTCGGACTCCCGTATCCGCCCCAACTAGCTCCCCGATACCCGAGCTACGGTTCCCTAAGTCCTTGAAGTCCAATTTTACATGTTTAGTACGTTTATAGGTGTTTGAGATATGTATTAAGTCAAAAAATTCCAAAAAAACCTTTAAATTTTAGTTTCAGTCTGTTGTTCGCGGGCTATATAGAGGTAGCATGCTACGTTATTGATGTAGCGCGCTACTGTTCTTCACCATGAAGAACAGTTGCAAACCCAGAATGATTAGCGCTCTAAGAGTTCCAGGTAGCGTGTTATTTGTCCTTTGGGACAAAATTCTCCAGTCGATAATTATGTGTCACTTGATCTAACATCTTTTCCATATATATCTAACTTCAAAACAACCATTAAAACATTCCAATGCCTCAAAATTAGCCTAATTCTCCAAATTCATGCATTCACCCAACTTTCCAATTTCATCAAAATCATCCAATCTAGTTAAACCAGTGATAAATTCCCTATGAATATGGTCTAACAACATGTAATTCATTGCATTTTCACTAAAAATCAGAGGTCTCATCATCAAAGCCAAATTTCACTAAACCATGTTAAAAATGTATTCATTAAAGAGTGTAGAAAATGAAGATGGTGATTACCTTGGTTTGAGCTCTTGGATTGGTCTCTAGTCTGCTAAATTTCAAGTTTGAGTTCTTTCTTCTCCTCTGGTTTTCTGATTTTTGCATGAATTTCCACCGTTAGTGGAGATGAAAATCCCACTCACTGTTATATATAGTTTTGATTTTGATAAAATGTGCATACGTATTTCGTGGATTATCTTGTGGTTCATAGGCGTGCTATCCCATACCACCTGGTGACTCCAGTGGTAACTCCAATAGCACACTCCCTTCCTTGCTTCTCACATTTTGATCATCTACATGCCCATCTTCTGGTTATCATTATTTAGTTCAACCATAGGCTTAGTATTTATTTAATTAATTCATCTTATATTAAGCCTTACTAAATAATATGATTGGTGTTTCTATTGACCAATTTAACCAACTTATGGTCCCACTAACCTTCGGCTACCCGATACCTGGTGCCCGATGTCTCGATTTGCATTTCGAGGTGCACCATAGTTTATTATTTAAATTTCAATATAGTTACCCTATGGTTATATTACCCATCTTAGTTGATTAATTAGTCATCTTAACGTGAATTAATCGAGTTTCCTAGTGTACCCGTAGTTTGCCTACCCGATACCCACGTTTACACGCCTTTCGGGGCGAACACTCGTCACACCAACTCGCCTAATAACAACGTACATACATGTAGTGCAATATAATAATAATAATTTTAAACACCACACATAAACAACCATCATCCACAAATAACATATTCCCTCAGTTCTTGTGTCAGAGTCAACCGAGTTGTCCACGTAACGCAATAATTACGACTGTTAATCCCCAAGATTAATGCTAATCCTAGTTTAATTAATTTGGGCCATTACATATTCCCCTTGGCTCTTTCTCTCTCTTTCATCCTCGAAGTCTTGGTAACCATTAGGTGATTTCAATGTTAGCATAAAATCCTCATATTTGGTTGCTTGGGCCTCCATTTCAAACTCCTCCTCTCGAATCTATTCACTCAGCCTTCGAGCACATCCGGGTGATCAAAATTGGAAACAATAGTTTCTTGTCTCCTTCATACAAAGACTCCCTTAAATTCTTAAAGATGATCTCCTTTAGGTTTATCTCCTCATTATTTGTAATCTCATGCAAACAAGCCACCTTTGGCTTGTTAATCTCGTCCTGCTGAGTGGTCGGTTAGAATGAAGAAACTAGAAAGTATTGCCATATTTTATAAACTTTCCTCACGCTCCCTTTCTTAATGTGCTTCAACACAATCTCAACTCCCATTACCCATCCTTGTCCCCGAACAACCAATGTTCTTTTTAAGGATTTAAAAGGGTATAAGTTATAAGGTCTTTCATATAAATAATCCAGGAAGCTCTGTGAAGCTCCAACCATACTTAAGTGTTCCAACCTATAGATGTTATTTATGTTACGTTCATTAAAGGGGATAAATAACCTTCTCACCTTCACTGGGTTACCTTTATTGGTAAACTTCTAATTGACATAAAATTTATAAACAATTTCACTCACTCACTTTATCCTTGTTCTATGTATAGTCTTGAGCGAATTGTTCCTAACCTTGATGCCTTTTGAAATCATTTACTCTCTATAAATCCACACAACATAAAATTCCTATCCAACTACCTCATATCAGTAATTCATGCAATTGCATCAAGAATTCTCAAAAATCTCAATGCATAACTAATGAAATTGTAAATTTGCCTCAATGCCGTACTACTTTCAAGTGTAAATTGCTTATGTAAGGCTCTATCAATCAAAGCCCTCTCACTTTTCTCACAAACTCCATTGTCAATATTCTTAGCGGAGCAAATTAGGAAATCATATTGTTTAATTTCTATGATTTTTTCAAATTTTAGTAAAGCCTCCCCTAAAAATGGGCTTTCGGCGCCAAAAAACCTAATAGACAACAACTTCGAGAGAATGCCTAGAATGACTCACATCTCTCCTCAATTCATAATATGATATCAATATTAAATTTAAACCTTCAACCATAACAAATCCATAAGTTTAAGTTATATAATCCCAAAAGGGAATTGAAACTGCTCTACAACTAGACTTGCTCTAAAGCAAATCCTAACTCTCACAAAACCCTTTCAAACCATTTTATTTAGCTTTATAACTCTTCTATAAGCACATACATCCTACACTTACCCCGGAACCAAAAATAAAATATATAAAATGATTACAACAAGAAAATTAAACTTTAAGAATTCAAAACATTTACCTAGCTCTTCGAGTCTTGTTCATTCTTCTGAGTCCTCACAAAGAGCCTGACATCATCAAAAACAACTTGAAGATGTCAAGAAAGTAAACTCTTACACTGTTCTGTACTCCTGTAAATGTTAGTCTGAATACATGGAGACATGTAATTGCATTTTCAAATAACAAGAAATTTATATAACATACTGAAACCATTTTATTACTATTCTAGGTTCATAAATAAGTTGGTCGACCTAAGAATGAACCTAAAACAATAGCAAAAACCAATGCATGCTCCGCCAAAAATCTTGTGTGCCTTGGGTCTTCCGTGTTATAGTCTAACTTGTAAGGAAACCAAGCTCCAAGCTCACCAGTGAGTCATAGCACAAATAAGCAATCCTCCCTAATGACATGAATGCATGATCGAGAAAAATACGAAATGCGATGCAGACTAAACACAAATGCAGGTACAAATATAAATCATCAAATAGTAGAGACCACTTTAAGGTTTACTTACAACCAAATCAACACAAAGATGGTTGCGAAGCCTCACACAATGTTCCCTAAGATTCACGTGTCATCCATACGACCTACAAGTCATATTAAACATATAATTTCATGTTTCAGAGTTATAGTTTCATTTCAACAATTTAAAACTATTTTCAGTTACAAAAGAGAGCAAACCAATATAAACTCCATTTTTGATTGAAAATCCCAAATACCTTTCAACTTAGTATGAAACTTAAGTCTCTTAACAACCTCCAACAACATTATTAAATTCTCCAAATACACTTCATAGTCCTTTTTGGATTAGAATGGAATCAAAATCTATTAAAACTCGAACAACACTCTTAAATTCCAAAACCCTATTTGTAAACTCTTGAAAAGCTTTTCCGACTCCCATTAACATATTAAACTCTAAGTCTCGTATGCTCGTACTTTTAGATCACCTCATATAATATCATTCTTTAATATTTCGATTCAGTTTATAAAAAAATCATTCACCAACAAGCAAGAAAAATATAAAAACTTATTTAATATGTCCAAATTCCTTAAAAAATGGCTATAAATCCCTTAAATCGTCTATTTCCTATAAAAGAAACACCTTTTCGAGATATCTAGGGATTCAGGTAGTTAAAACTCATTTTTTGGCAATTTCATAACTAGGTCACGAGTGCCCAAGTTAAAGATAACTCACTCGATAGTCCTTCGAATTGAATTCCATGAGTTTTGATTTAATAAATCAATTGTAATAGTTCCAAGTTAATCAAATTCACTTCAAGATAATGAAACACATTGAAATACACCTAACCCTAATGATTTCAACTAGAGCTTCTTGATTTTCCATCAAAATTCATCAATTAAAAGTATCAAAATAATGTACTCTGCATAATTGAGATCAATACCATAATCAATTTCCCCCACTTAACCATGACAATCAAAAATCAACAAGACAACTCCCCTTCCTCAATCAACCAAAAATATACTTTTAAACTCACCAGTTGATCTCTAATGAAACCAACAACTTTTCTGTTCTCTTCTATCATGTTACTTAACAAAAAAAAAGATATAAGAAAATGATTATCCATATACAACTCTTTCAATCCAAGCCTATAAAAATCATTTTCAAGGTGAACCACTAAATGGACCCAATCACTTTAGTTGTAATCAACAACTCAGTGGCAGAGATCATAAACATTTCAACTTTTCATTTCCAAATCTTTGGTTTAATGAAAAGTTATTTCCATTTCTCTGCCAAACCTGACATTTTGTGAATTTATGATGAGTTAAATGATTAACTTTATGGAATATTCAAAATAGTTACTTCACAATTCATCTCATGCCTTGAATCCCATTCAAGCATCAATATTTAGCAAGATCTAGCGTATTTTCCTCTTCAATAAAATTATTTTCATTCTAACCGACAACAATTCCACAAACCATTGATAATTTTTTCTTTAACCACTAAACTCTAGTACATGTCCTAATTTACTTTCTCGTCACTAATTAATTTTAATTAGAATCTCTAGTTGATCAATTCTTAGATTATTATCAGTCTAAACATTTATATAATGATGCAAATAATATTTGAGCATAAAATTAGATACTAGACAAGAGTTGCGTATCTATTTAATCCGTCTTCATTCCAGCATATCTTGACATAAACTTTGAATTACACAAGTCATCCCATGACTATAGATCTTTAATTACATTTGTTATCCCATGACAAGAGATCTCAAATTTCAATCGATCATAAATTGTGATTCATAGCCTAGTTTGTTGTTCTGAAAACACTCAACAAACTTGTTAGAATCCTTTTCTTGGTTTGTTGCCATCAAAATCCCAGATGGAGTATAAGTGACTAACTACTTAGTCCAATAATCTCCCATTTTTTTATGGTAACAAACAACGTGAACTTCAGAAACAAAAAATATACATTACGTGCAAATCAAGTTCATAAATCTCATGTTCAAACCATAATTTTCTCCCCCTTTTGAGGACATCAAAAAGTGGGAATGGAGCTCCCCTATCAACGAGCATCATGACAAATACAAGCAAGGGACATACAGGCAATCCATCTACAGGTAAATGATGATAAAAAAGAGAACAATATAACTTAAAGATATGAAAAATAAAGAGCCATTTCATTAAGTGCTAAAGAAAATGATTAACATAATGTGGCGCATGTATGAAACAAAGATTACGTGAATAAACATGTATGGATGTACATCAAAAGGAGACTAACAAAATAAGCCTAATGCTCCCCTATAAAATATAAACCTAGCTCCTCCTGTTCCTAATGAGATGAACTCTGACGTGCAGAGTCAGAAGTGTGGTCGTCTCTCGCTTGCCTATGTGATAGTAAGTGTCTCTTAATGCGGCGAAGATGATCATCCTGAGGATCTAGGTAGGAGTCAATAGTCGTGAAGGTCCACGTCATATAGTCATGCGTATAGCCTAGATGAGCAGAGATGTTGGCCGATGAGGGAGACATATTATGTGGAGGAGTGGTTCCATAGTGCAATGGGTAGGGCAGAGGCTGCTGCTACAGAACGAGTTGAGCCTAGCAGGTCGAAGGTCCTTGCTAAACCTCATTGTCGCTGCCATCGACATCGGGATAGAAAGGTGTAGTCTAGGTAGCTGCGCTCGTTGAAGTCCACGGGCAAATCAAACTCGTGAGTTGGCTCATAACCCTCATAATGCTCCCTATCAAGGATGTCCTCCTCGCGTATCTATTATCGCTCAGTGCGAATATAGTGGTATTTCATGGCCTTTAGAGTGGCCATGCCGACAGGGTAAGTGACAGTGATTGGGCGACCCCCTAGGCGAAGGTCCAATTGTGCTACCTCAAGGAAAGAGATAATAATGTGGGCATAAGGAAGATGGCAACCACAGCCTAACGTAGATGTCATGTAGGCTATCACGATATGGGGGCATACTAATGGGTATCTCCTGCCTGAGGGCCTTGAGAACATAAAGGTTAAGTAAGGTGACGTAGTTCTTGATACAGCCACAACGAAGGACGACCTTATAGAAGATATTATGGCGAAGATGAGGCATGAGTTTAATATCAGTCTCAGTGACTCTAGAAGGATACACAGTTATCTCTCAATCAAACCAAGTGAAGGTGTTGAGGATCTCAAGCTATTTGGACGACCATTCATAAATATTTCCCTTTAGAGTAGTGGTAGAATGATGAAGAGGAAGGTTAAGGAGCTCAGCTACACTTTGAGGAGTGATTTTAATGAAACGACCACCAACCATTGACTGCATAAGGTAGTCATTTATGGTGACAAGGTTGGAGTAGAAGACTAGAATAATAGGAAAGTTATAGGTGTCCTTATACTGATAGAAGGACACACACCAAAGTTTGGTGAGCACCTCACGCATTGGAAGTTATGCCTTGTTGCAAAATTCAAAATTAATGACTGTGGGTTCAAGGACCTTAGCATCTGTTAACCCCGATCTAACCGCCTCAAGGACGAATTTGGAGGCCGAAGCATCATCATGCTTGGAATTTTAATAACCCTCATTGCGAGGAAGATTATCTGGGACAGAGGCCGAAGCGTCGCTGACCTGATGACTAAAAGTCCTAATCTCGCGCTGGGTGGTGGATTAGGAAGCGATCATAGGAGTAAAGTACTCATAATCACTATCGGATAATGGAGTAATGACATGATGAGTCCAATTACGATGGAAGGATGACACACGGGTAGGACAAGATGATTTACGGAGGGTAGACATGGATATAAAGAAAGAATGGAAAACTAGGGCACAAAAGTATATCTAGGGCTACAAACATGGACAAACACGAAATCAAGGAAGAGAGAACTGGAAATGAACAAAAAATGAGCGAAAATTACCAAGAAAGCCATAGAAATCTAGTAGAAGTCTAATGGAGATAATGGAGTCTTGGTTTGGGGACGGCATAAACGAAAGTGTAGTTTTCTGAATTGTTCATGCGATCTTAAAACACCCTAGCCCAAGACGCATTAGCGCACTTGGTAGGGGAATTAGCGTGCTACTGATCAAGAAAATGTGTCTTGGATAAAGTCTGCCTAACGCGTTTTGTATATAAGGTAGCATGCTAATAGGCTGACCTAGCGCACTAAATACTGAGTCCTAGCATGCAAATTGATCTATTGAAATTTTTTGGTAAAAAATTAAGATTTTTGAATGGCAGCTCGGATTCATCTCATACTTCACGGACACTTCACTAACAGCATATAAAAACGTTTTGAATGAGCTAGATCATGCTTAGAAGTTTGGATTCACAAATCATACCTAATTCTTGCCAAATCTTTGAGAATTTTTCTCAAGGCAATAGCTTAGTAAAAATATCAGCTAGTTAGTCCACAATGGACACATGTATTAGTTTGACGTCCCCCCTTTGTACATTATCATGAATGAAGTGCCTAATCTCAATATGTTTAATACTGAAGTGTAACACCAAATTTTTTGATATGTTGATTGCACTTATGTTATTACAATAGATTTTAGCACAACCAACTTGGATTTTTATAATCCTCAAGTTGTTACTTCATGTACAATACTTGAGCACAACAACTTTCAGTTGTCACATATTCGGCTTTGGTGGTGGACAATGCAATGGAGTTTTGTTTTTTGCTAAACCATCAGGTTAAGGAATTTCCTAGAAAATGAGTAAACCCTTATGTGCTTTTCCTATTTACTATACCCCTCTCATAGTCGCAATCAACAAATCTTCTAAGTTCAAAGCTTTTGACTTTGTTGAACCACAATCCTAAGTCTTGTGTGCTATTTTAGCATCAAAATATATGCTTGAAATATTTTAAATGTGACTCTTTGGGCTCGGATTGGAACCTAGTACATAGACTCAAACTAAACATAATATTGGGTCTGCCAGTGGTCAAGTAGAGAAGACTTCTTATCATGCCACGATATAACTTAGAATCTATGGGCTTTCTTAATTTTTCTTTGTCCATTTTGATGGTGGAACCACTAGAATGTCTTCAAATTGTCAAATTTGAATTTCTTAAGCATGTCCCTCACATACATCACTTGACTGATGAAAATCCTTTACTTACATTGTTGAATTTGCAAGCCCAAAAAGTATTTTAGTTCACCCATCATGCTCATTTCAAATTCATTGGTCATCAAAGAAAAAAATTCATCACATTAACATGTATTGGATGAACCAAAGACGATATCATCAGCATAAATTTGAAAAAGAAGAATATCACATTTTTTTTTGTAAAAATGAACAAGGTGGGAACTACTCTTACTTTCTTGAACCCTTTATAAAGAAGAAATGCACTTAGCCTATCATACAATGCTCTAGGAGCTTTCCTCAATCTATACAAGACCTTTTAAAGACGATAAACATGACTTAGGTAAGCATGATCTTCAAAACCCAGTGGTTGTTCTACATATACCTCTTCATTGATGGAAACCTTTCAAAAAGGCACTTTTAACGTCCATATGGTATAGTAAGAACATATTATAGCAACATAAGCAAGCAATATTGGAATTGCTACTAATCTTGCTACTTGTGCAAAGGCTTCTTCATAATCAACGCATTCTTCTATATTCATAGCCTTATGCAACCAACCTAGCCGTATTTCTCACTATCTCACCTTTCTCATTCTTTTTATTTCTAAAAATCCATTTGGTGCTTATAATGTTATGGTTTTTAGGTCTAGGGACTAAGGTCCTTACTTTGTTTCATAAAAAATGGCCTAATTTCTCTTGGATGCCTATGATCTAAAATTCATCACCTAAGGCTTCATCTATCTAAGTGGTCTTAGTTTGTAAAACAAATGCGATATGTCCATCATCCTGGTTTAGTGAAGATATGGTGATTATGCCTTTGGTTAGATCACCTAGGATTTGTTGAAAAAGATGTCCTAATAGAAGTTTTGAGTTCTTTGGTACACTAGTTTCGAATTCCATTCTTACTCATACTTATTTACAATTGGACTTGTGAGCTTGAATGATACCATCATCATCATCAAGTCTCATTTTCTATAAGGTGTGAATCAATTAGACCTTAAGATCTATCTCGTCAAACTTGACATAGATTGAGTCCTCTATGGTATTTGTTGATCTATTTAACACTACATTCCTTACTATGCATGGAATATCTTAGAAAGGTGCATACGTTTGACTTTAAGTCAAACTTGTCCAAATAATCCTTATCATTTAAGACGTGGAAAGTACAACCAAACACCTTAAAGTAACTAATGTTAGGCTTTCGACCTTTCCATAGTTAACAAAGGGTTCTTCTTAACTTGCTTTCGAACATTTACCTTATTCAAAACATAGCATATTGTGTTAGTGGCTTTGGCCCAAAAGTTCTTAGCTATATCATACTCATTTAGCATAGTCCTATTCACTTCTTGGAGACTTCAATTTTTCCTTTTAACCACTCCATTTTTGTTGTGGTGTTCTAATAGAGGATAATTGGTGTGTGTACCCTTGTCTAGGACAAAACTCCTCTAAATTCATATTGACAAACTCACCACCCCGATCACTTTGAATGATAATGATTTTGTAACCTTTCCCATTTTCAACTAATGCACAAAATTTAACAAACACTTCAAAAAACTCATGGTTATGTGCTAGAAAGTGCATCCATGGTCCCATGTATATCTAGTGAAATCATCAACAATAACAAAGCAATACAATTTTCCCCCAAGACTATATTTGGGTAGGTTTGAACAAATCCATGTGGATTAGTTCTAAGGCTCTAGTTCCATTAGTAGCTACTTTCATCTCGAATGACAATTTCACTTGTTTTCCAAGAATACAAGGTATACATTCCTTGTCTTTCTTGTATGTGTATTTAGAGAGATTTTTTACTAAATCATGCTTGGTCAATTTTGACAAATTTTCTATAACTAGAATTTCCTAGTCTACAATGCCACGACCATGCATCACATTCACTTTTAGCACTCAAACGTGAAACATTGTGCATATGCATCTCATCAAAATTAATAGCATTGACATTATTATCTCTATATGCAATGAACAAGATTTCATGTTTTTCATTCCTAACAATGCATTTTGATGATTCAAACATGACATGAAAACCTTTATCAAATGCTTGATTAATGTTAAGCAAATAATATTTCCAACCATCAACAAGATAAACATTTGAGATGGATATAGATTTGTTACCCACGAGACCAAGGCCTATGGCCTTTCCTTTGTTTTCATCTCCAAATGTGACCTCTCCACCATCATGTCGCTTTAGCTCAATGAATTCACTTGCATATTCGGTCATTTTTCATGAGCGCTCACTATCCAAGTACAACTTGGTGATCTTCCTCGCATCCTACATAATGTGAAAGACACTAAATTTTGGCAACCAAACTCATTTGGGTATAAGAAAGTTAATAAATAATATTAACTACCCATGCTAATGTACCCATGTTGGTCTTTTCAAGACACTTTTCCCAACCTCATGAGACCTATTGCATTTAGACGATCTATGGGCATCATTCAACAATTTCTTATAACTCAATAAATTTGCTCCATAGCCTATGCCTCTTTTGTTGAGTACACGACTTTGTGCTCCCAACGTCATATCAAACATATCCCTACCGTTGGTGAACTTGGTTACCGTATTGGTCAAGTCCTCTACCTCTTATTATAAGGCATCCATTTCCTTTATGACCTAACTCAAGTCATTTTGGAGGTCACTAATGATCTTATTTTGCGACTATCTCACATATTGCTATTGTCAAGCTCTTTTTTAGTTGTTCTCTTTTTCCAACTTTTTCCTAAGCTCAAATGGACAGAAAAATCATCCAAGTCATCAACATCATCAAAATTTAAAACATTAAAATTTCCCTCACTTTTTCCATGAGACGAAGTATAACCTTCTCATATTCTGACTCGGACTTAAAGCTTGATGAAGATGAATCATCCCATATTGCCTTGAAGGTCTTCTTGCAAACGAATCATCCCATGTTGCCTTGAAGCTCTTCTTGCCTTTCCTCTTGTCTATAACTTTCTTGGACTTGCAACTGGCTTTAATATGGCCAGGTTTGCCACACCTGAAGCATATTATCTCAGTTAATTTTCCTCATTTGCTTCCACTCTTGAATTTTTTCTTTTACTGGTCACGCTTGTACATTGCCTTGAGGAGCTTTCTTAAAAGCATGACAAATTCCTCCTCAAGATCATTTTCATTAAAGAATTTGTAATCGTCGATGGAGCAGGAGATTTCAGCTTAGTCGATGGACTATTTGCCTACAAAGAAATCTCCTTCTTTGAGTTTTTAGAAGCACCACCAAGTGCTTCTAATCTTGCTCTGTCTTTTAGCTCAAACTCACGAATCATCAACTTTTCACATAAGGCATCGAAGGTGTAATCTCCAAGATTTTGTGACTATTGGATGACATACTTCTTTGAATCCCATTCCTTAGGTAAGCCTTTAAGGAACTTGCACACCAAAATCTACTGATCATAGTTTTTACCAAGATTTTTGATCTCATTCAAGAGCTCAGTGAAGCGAGTGATGGTGGTAGCTATGTCTTAATCGAGGCCAACTCAAAAGGTTTCATAATGCTCCTTAAGAATCCTTAATTTGATCTTCTTCACTTGAATTGTACATTCATAGTGTACTTCAAGCTTCACCAATACTTCCTTGGTCTTTGACATGCACTTACACGATTGAACTCATTCTCACTTAGTACACAAAACAAATGATTCATAGTTCAATCATTTAAGAGCTCAATCCTTGTCTCCTCAGTGATGTAGTCCTTTATAAGCTTGTCTGCTAGAGTGTAGCCCTTTTGGATTGAATCCTACATATTCATTCTTTGTGCTCTTATGCAGAACTTCATCCTCACTTTCTAATAAGAATAGTTTTGTTCAATCAAAGCACGAAAGCCTACTCGATAATTTGCCTTCCCTAAGGAGAGCTAGATCTTAAGTTTGCATCCTTGCAAGAAAATACTCAATGATACATTAGTAAAACTTTAAGCAATACCCCGTTTTGATACCAATTGAAATCACACCAAGAGGCGGTGAATTGGGTGTACCGAGAGGTTATCGCCTTTTAAAAATTTTCAATGAACAAAGATAAAGATGTTTAACGCACACACAATCAACAAGTATAAATGCAATGCAATGGTTAAGGAAGCAGAATAGATGGAAAAGAGACACAAGATTTATAGTGGTCCGATCCAACCAATCTATATAAAATACCTAACCTTCCAGTTTGGATTTTTAAACCCCAATTATATTAATGATAAGTGTTACAACCTAAGTGTACAAGCCCAGACTGCTTAAAAACAAATTATGGCTTGCTACCCAGCCTCAACTAATGTTTTTGCGTAGCCTCAAATTGGTATTCCCTTGACTTAGATTCTAGTGAAACTTACAATCAACCACTTACAAAGAAATATGTGAATACAATGAAAATTGACCTTATAAAGTAAAGCAGCAATAAGTTCAAGTACTCAAAAAGCCACCTAGAGCGTAATAACTTCAATGCATGGAAGTATGAATATGAATGAGATATAAAATATGCTAGTGAATTTTCACCAATCTCAAATAGAAAACCAATCAAAGCAATTCGATAAGAATGAAAAAATTTTCAAATCTAATGAACAAATAGTTTGATAAAAATTATGTTTAAGGCTTTCAAATTAGTCTTAGGGTTTAGAAAATAAAGTTTAAGAGCAAAATCCATGACATATGTGTGCAAGAACACAACAAATGATTCACACACAATAGTCACAATAAGAGATGTAATTTAAGCACAAGTAGATTATGAAATCAAACTTACTTACAACCCCAAATAAGGGTGAGTCAAATTAGTTTTGGAGAACTTGTTGCAAGATTTAGAACACCTCACTAACACTAGCTTCGAGGATGATTCAGTAGCCTCGAACAATTCCAAGTGATCAAACACAAAAATCTAGTCAAATCAATATGAAATTTATGACACAAAAGAGTTTTTAAGCTTGAGAGGATAATAGTATGTTCTGAGTGGATTGTTAATGGTTTCCAAGCCTATTTAACAGTTTATGGTTGTTGTCTCGATCCAAGGGTCCAAAATTAATCATTAATTCAAAATAAAGAAAATGGTTTAAGCTTTTAAAAACGCTATCAGAGGATTGGTTAACGTGCAAGGTGACATCATTAGCATGCTAACTGCTGGTAGCACGCTAATGATTCCCAATAGCGCGCTAGCTAGCACGGACTAGAGACTAAATAATTTCTGGTTTAAACTTAGCAAATCCCTAACACACATACGACTCAACTAAACCTCTGGGAATACTTTGGGCATGTTTAGTATAAGTCAATGGACCTGTTTGGACTGCCGAGATGATTTCACAAATCTCAAAAATCAGAAATTCCAGTTTTATGAAACATGTAGGGGCTTATCTACAAATATTTTGCTTATTAATCAAAAGCCATCCAAATTAAAATTGGTTCATTCAAAATTGATCACGATGGTTTTTCCAAATTCAATGCAAGTTTAAGAACATATTTACACAATGTAAAGCCATTTTCAAGCTACGGAATTTAAATTATGTAAAAATTGAAACTTGAGAGAACTTGAAACTTTGGAAAACATGATATGCATGAGTCCAATGCATTTGGTTTGCGTAATTGGACGTATATATATTACATCAATTGTATAATTCATAATATGAGCTTTCCGGTCTTTATATCCTTGTATTAGCCAAAACTTGAGCTTATCCTACTTCATTTTACTTAAAATTATGAGAACCCATTTTTCTTTTTGAACTTGTGATTCATAGCCAAGGTTGGTGTTCGTAAAACACTTAACAAACTTGTTAGAGTCCTTTCACTTTGTTTGTTGCCATCAAAATCCCGGATGGAGTATAAAGTGACTAAACACTTAGTCCAACACAATTTCCATGACATAAAAGTCAGCTAGAAATACTAAGTCATTCACTTTTACTAAAACGTCTTCTAATAATCCTTATGGTTTCATAACTGTATTATCAGCTAATGTAAGATTAATAGGTTTATTAGTCAACGACCTTACTTTCAATGATTCATATAATTTAAGTGACATCACATTAATTAATGCAATAAGATCACACATATCAAATTTAAGTGAAGAAGTTCCTATTTTGATTGGTATTCCAAACATTCCATGACCGGTCATGTATTTTTCTTTTTTATTAAATATGACACCAATGGCCCTAAATTCTCTTAGGATTCCTCTAAAATTTTTCTTTGGATTCAAACAATTATTTCAAAACTTCATCATAAATTGATAATTGCATAATAAATTACATTAAAGGTTTGTTAATTTCCCTTTTACTAAACATTTCTAGAATGTCTTCATTAATTTCTTCTAGCATCAGCTAATCATTGCGGATTAGGGGAAATAGAATTTATATATTCAATTAATTTATCTAAAATCTTATCATGTTTTTCTTGATTAACTATTTTAGAAGTTCGTATAGACTTTTCATAAACTTCAACTATGGCTAAATAATATAAGGATAATCCTTAAAGAAAAGGTGTATATTTTGATTGTTCAGCCATCGATTCAATACTATGGTTAACATTGGCCATCATCTCCTTTTTTTCTTCTTCTATTCTTTTCTGTACTTTCTTTTTCTTTGTACATCTCTTACATATCTTTTCTTGCGTATGTGTTTCTCCTTCATTATCAAAAAATAAGCATTAACTTGTGCTTGATTTGTAGTTTGAGTAGATCCTTTAGTTTTATTACTTAACCTATTAATTTGTACGTTCATCGAACTTAACTGATTTTTTAACTCAATATTAGGTGTATCGATTTTGACATTATTTTGAGTAATTTGGGTAAAGTTTTCATGACTTTGTTTCATAAGATAATGTAAAATTTGCTCCAAATTTGGTTGCGTAGGTTGAACCATTTGTTGAGATTGATGAATTGGTGTAGATTGTATTTATGCTCTTAGTCTATAAGTGGTATAATTTTTATTTTATGGACAATAGCTAAGATTGAATTTGGTTTTCTAGTGTAGCAATCATTATTGTTATATTGATTTCTTAGAGAACCACATAATTTGTTCTTAATTACATTAACCTCTTCAGCATTTTTTTTCATTTAAAGTAGGGCACGCATCAGTAGGATGTGCAAGTTTATTACCAAATCTACATGGTTTTAATTAATTTGATCTATCTTTTAATAGCAACTTGACCATACTAAATAACTCATCACTTTTTCATCAAACGTAGTACTTCTTTTGTTATTAACTTCGTAAAGTTTATTCCTTGATGTCTCAGTCTTTTCACCATATTGCGTAGATTGTTAAGTTGTTTTATTAATAACTTCTTTTGCTAAAATTGATGTTAAATTGAATAGTGATCCACCACATACGGTGTCTAATAATCTTTGTTCAAAATAATTGAGTCCTTCATAAAGTATTGTAATAAAGCTCTTTATGTATATCCATTTTGTGGGTAAGATGAGATTAATTTTTGAAATCTATTCAAGAATTCGTTGAAATTTTCCCCATCTTTCATCTCTACGACTGTGATTTGTCTTATGTAGGAACTAATCTTTCTTGCAAGCATATATAGATATAGGAAAACTTCTAACATTTGAGCCTATGTAGTTTTTGAATCTTGAGGAATGTAAAACAATCAATCTTATGCTTGATCTTTAAATGCAAATGGTAAAGCTTTAAGTTTAACTTGTTCTAATGTACCATCTTTATGTTTCTTTCAATTGACTTTATGTTTGTATTTCCTTATAAATTTTTAGGGGTGTTCATTATATTTACCATAAAAGTAAGGTAAAGCACAAATGAAGCCAAATACTAGTTCAAATTTAAGAAATCTCTCAGGATAGGTAATAAAAATTGGTTCGTAAGCAGTAACATTTTTATTGGCTTTCATAAAAGTAAGTTTTCTATTGTTATTATTACTATTAATATTGTTAATGTTATTATTGGCTTCCATTGTAGTAATTTTGTGTTCCCTACATTTTTTTGTCTTGAATTAAAATTGAAAGTCATATATACCTAAAGATCAAATGGATATAAAGATCCTTTGAAATTAGAACGACAAAGTGCGTAGACCATACAATGTTTGACAAATTATGTCAAAAGTCAGGACAACGACATCAAAAACTGACACGTGTTGATCATGTACAATAAGTTTCCCGTATATCCTTATTATTTGTAGTAGTGATAGGTGGGATTGTCTCCATAAGGATTTTGCAAACTTCTTTGGGAAAAAAAATTTCCAAGGAATTTATAATTTTTCTTTAGTTTAATTAAAATGATAATTAAAATTACTTAATCAAAATACAATAAATCAATTAAACATATTAAACTGACTCAACTAACTTAACTAAAACAAATCAAATTTACTAAAACTAAATCTAAATAAATCAATTCAATTCAATTCAATATAAATAAACATCTAAACAAATATCCAGAACATTGAAACATAAATCCTTTTTGTGTCTAAACATATTACTTAAATCATAGTCATAATCATAATTTCATTATATATTAAAGCATTTTTAGAGCATTAAAGTTAAATCATAAGTAAGTAGATAACCCTTATCAAGCCACATATTTTCCTTATATCAACAGAAAAGTCATAGCCTAGTTTTATTAAATTAATCCTTGAAAGCTCAGAAAATCAATTAAATAATTAAACAACTAATCTCGTATTGCGTGTATCAAATTTAACTCGTACAAGGCTACCAATCCTTTTGAAATGTAGTAGAGGCAAGCTAGGGGTTTAATCCACAGGATTCAGTCAAACTGAGTTCAACAAATAGAAAAGTAAATATGGGGGGTTTTGTTAAAGTGTTTATCATAAAGGTTTACTAAAAAAGAAAGTAAATAATTGAAACTCAAAAATAGTTAAGCATACCTAAGCCTAGCAATCCATAATCTAACCCTTTGTTGTTTCCATGTCATGCATCGTTGGTTTTGGAAGACGGGCTTTAAAACCTAGACAAGATATAGGTATTAGGGTCACAATTACTCTAGTCTTCCTATTCTCGATAGATAGGGCAAGTGCTCTCTAAATATTTTTCTTACTCCACCTTCTAACATTGGGCAACTACTCTCAAGATTTAACCTAGTTCTCGATGTTATTTACCAAGAACAACAAGTGTGATAGGTTTCTTGTTCTAGGTTATTACCACTTCTCAACTCGGTTAGTATCATGGACTCATCCTAATTGAGAGCAACTCAATGAATTTAAGCCTAGAGATTTACAATGAACTTACAAACTCTGAACTACGTACCATTGAGACATCGTTAAAAACCATTACATAAAGATAGAGAACTGAAAAAACACTATTATTAAAGAAAACCTTAACAAGGAATGAAAACAAACCTACTACTGGTTAGAGAGCTTCATCCATGACCTAGGTATTAAAGAAATCAGCCGGACATGGCTACTATACTTCTCTATATTCTTAAACCTCTCTGAATTATAATGTGTTTTCATCAATAAAGGTCCCTCTTTTATATAGGTGAGCCTGGGTACAAGAATAGGAAACTCCAGGAAATTAGAACCTTCTAAATATTGCAAAGCTTCTATTTTGCGAGTCTGACATCGTTGGTGACCCTACCATTATGTGGGAACGGCGCCAAGTCATGACGTAGCAGAATATAGTATGTCTTGAAGAGCAAGTCAGTTTGGTATTTCTATTTCTGAACTTGGCGTCGTTGTAGACACTATCTATTATATATATGATGTCGTCTATTTAATTCTGACATCGTTCCTTATTCTTCTTCGACGCCCAGCTTGGCATCGTGGCTTTTCCATGGCACGATTAGTTCATTCTTGGAGTGTCGAGCTTGCTGGTTTTTTTATCGAACTTTGACTTCTTTCTCGAATTTTTCTAATTCACGTGCAAACACTCAAATACCTTGTAAATCTCCAAAGTAAACATATGGAGCCATAAAACACGTATTTGGACTTCATTTATATAACAAAACACATATTAAAAAGTGCATAAATAATGACTCATCAAATACCCCCAAACTTAGAACTTTGCACATCTCGAGCAAATGGTTATCTCATTTCAATGACTACAAACACATTTTAAAATTGATTGATCCTACTTAAGAATTTGTATCTATTTCACAAAATAATGGAGTTCTTTTGACTAAACTTTAGTCAATTTAATTAACAAGAGACTCAAAATTTTGGAAGGCTAGTTTGAAGACTCAAACTTGGTTAACTCTCTAAACAACAACTTTTCAAGACTCAAATTAGTTCAAAACCATGTCCATTAACTATTCATAAGTTTTCTGGGTCTTTCCATTAATGTAGTAGGTTCAAGCGATCTCTAAATTTTATGAATTCGAGCGGGTTCTTCAAACAGACTTTTAATCACCACTTCTAAACCATTGCACTTAAAAGAGTCCATATGCCTCGTTTTGAAAGATAAGGTATTATGAAACCAAACATTGAAAAGCTCCCTTAATATAGTTTTTAAGCACTTGAGCTAAATCTTTTTTAGAGGATCTTTCATAAAGACTTCCACTTTTCTTTTTCTTCACATTTCACCTCACTTATTTTCCTTATTATTATTATTTATTATGGTCGGTGCTCCATTTCCTGCGAATACCAATTTTTCATTATTTTTCCAACCACTAGTTCCCTGCTCCATTTCCTGTGGAACTTGTGGGACTCTATTTTTTATTTTTGAAAACTAATGTTAGCACTTCACTTTTTACTGTGATTATGGTAGTTTAATAGTAGAAGTTTATTTAGAGCCTTTATGAAGTTACAACAAACATGCCAACTTCTTTCCCTTAAAAGTGTCAAATCATTAACAACTATGCTCAAAGTGGTTTTGCCTTAGTTTTAAGAGTCCTAGAGATTTGAACTTTCCCACAAAAATAATTTAACCACCTACCTACCTTGGTCCTAAGATGTGACTCACGATTTTGCAAGTATAGCTAGTATGTGGTTGTGTTGCACATCCTTTCCATTGACATGAGGAGAACGAGGTGGCGAGAGTCACTATAAGCCTATCTATGGATATTAGTACCAATCCCTATGGGTATGACCTCGTACTTACCTCACAACAAATCTAAGGTAGTCAGTAAATTCAAGACTATTATTAGTTCCTTCCATGTTCTAGACAAATTTTTTGCGTGGTTGCCGGGGATTGGTGCTAACTAGTTTTCTATTTAGTTTTTCTTGTTTTTGTTTCATTTTATGTTGCAGGTCCCCGACCTTTACTTTACACGAACACTTTGGTTCCACTCGATCTAGAAATTGACGGGACTTCTAGAAAGAGGAACTGGGATAGCAAAAGGAGAGAAATATCACAAGTGGCTATGGATTTAACGAAAAAAAACTAAATTCTTCCATTTGCACAGGATGCTATACAGAACAACCAACATAATGTGAGGCATGAATTGAGGCCAGAAAGAGGGCTCACATTATGGGAGGCTAATTAGCATAATGAATGGTTATTACCTTTATGTATCAAGTATCCAGCAGCCGCTAGTCAGTTTGAGCTTAAATTGGAGTTGATAAAAAAATTGCCTAATTTACATGTAAAAGAGAAAGAGGATACTCATAAGTTCCCCATAGAATTAGAGATGGAGGTAGTATGCATGAAGCCTTCTACAGTTGATGTTGACTTATTGGACTATAATCATTTCTCATTTTGTCTCAAAGATGCTGCATAATATTAGTTGTTCCATTTTCCAGCTGGTTCTATCAAGAACCGGAATGAGTTACATTAGAAATTTGAGGTTGATTACATGCCCTCAATACTGTCTCAATTGATGTTGACTTAGTGAGATTATAGGCATTTCCTATTTTGCCAGAAGGATTACTCAACTCATAAGGCAAATATCTCATACTGTTATGAAAGATGATGAATTGATGAGTCCTTATTTTTACACAATTTCATAGGTGTTTTTCTTTGTAAATCAAGTCCAAAATTGAGTTTTATGGCTCTATATGTTTACCTTTGAAAGTTACAAGGTATTGGAGCATTTGTGCAAGAATTAGGCAATTATGAGAAAGAATTCAACTATTGGTCAAAGTAGTAGCATGCTTGACGCCGTGCACATTAACGAACAGTGCTAGTAGAGGAGCAACGTCGCCACCAAGGCATCAAGCTAGATCATTAGAGAGCACAAAGATTAAGCCGACGACACCAAGATTAATATAGGCGACGTCACCTACAGTGCTAACTTAAAAAATAGAAGTTCCAACCGAGTTGAAGACTAAGACTTTCTATAAAGACCCCACGCAGTGATGAGGCACCGTCCATAAATAATGGCGGCGCCACTGACGGCGGTAGAATTGTAGAATATAAGTTTTGTATTTTTTTAGAAGGTTCTTATTTCTTGGGCTTTCTTATTCTTGTAACTCGGCTCACCTATATAAGGGAAGAATCTCAATGAAAAAAAACATTGTATTTAGAGTGATTTAGGAGTAGAGCTAGGTAAAGTAGCCATGTCCAGATAGGTTCTTTAATACCCAGGTCTGGGATGAAGCTCTCTAGCCATAATTAGGTTTTTTTCTAAATCTTATTGACATTTTCTATAACAGTGGTGTTTCGTTTCAGTTCTCTATAATTGTGTTGCTATTTTTAATGATTTCTTAATGGTAGTTTAGAGTTTGTATATTCATTTCAAATATCTAGGCGTAAACCCATTGACGTGCTATCAATCAGGTTGAGTTTGTAACACCAATCGGGTTGAGAAGTGGCAATCACCTAGAGCAAGAAACCTAACACACTTGTTGTTCTAACATTAAGATCTAGGCTAAATATTGAGAGCGGTTGGCTAAGGTTTTCTAGGAGCAGGTGTTCCCAAAGAGCTGTTAATGTTGTTCTCATACTAAATCTTAAAAGCGATTGCCCTTGCTTGTAAAATGGAGTAAGAGAAGTACTTAGATAGAGGTTGCACTATTAATCGAGAATTGGGGGACTAGAGTGTTGGTGACCCCAATACCTATAGTCTATCTAGGGAAAAATGTTTGAGAACCCATCTTTTAAAGTCAATGATACAAGACATGGAAATAACATAGGGGTAGATTGTGGATTCCTAGACATAGGTATGTTTTTATTTTCTAATTTACAAATTATTTAATTTCTTGTTTAGTAGGCTCTTAGATAAAATCTCTTTTAAAAACTCCCCAGATTTACTTTTCTATTTGTTAAATACGGTGACCGAATCTAGTGGATTCCACCTCATTCTTGCCTTTACTACATTCTAGTAGGATTGGTAACCTATTACTGGTTATATTTGACACACACGATACGTGATCGAATATTGGCGCCATTGTCGGGGATTCATTTCCAAATTGCGTTTAAATTTTGTTTTCCTTTTGTTTTTGTTTTGTTCTTTTGGTCTACTAGTTTATGCACGGCATGATAACACGATCTAAATCGACTGGTTCACTGTTACCTTCGATTCAGAAATAGACAGAACCCACCAGAGGTTTGCAAGGGAAACTCTAAACAAAGAGTCTTGTTTTTCCCAACCTACTTTGGCTAACAATAATTGCTACGCTTTTGATGATTGCTAGATTATCATAGGCCGCATCAATGAATGTCTATAAAATCTTCTTGCCCAGCATCTTCTATGCATAAACTTTTCACCGAACTGTGAAGCTTTCGAGCTTAAGTGCGACTTTGTTCACCTCCTGCCCACCTTTGATGGCACAAAAAGTGAAGAACCGATGGCATTCTTAAAGGTATTTTAGACAAGTTGTCAGTCTATGAAACCTCATCGAGCGTAAGAGAATGTGGTAAACCTGAGGGTTTTCCTATATTTCTTAAAGGATAAGTCCAAGCAATATCTTGTTAAACAGATTGACCAAGTTTGTGCACTTTTTCATAGGTATAAAGTCTTTAGGAAAGCATCACTCAGTTTTGTGACAATATATTTAGTCATTGTAGTTAGATAACCCTTTGCTCGGGATGTGCAAAGTTATAAGTTCGGTGGTATTTGATGAATCATTATTTGTGCACTTTTTCATAGGTGTTTTGCTATGTAAATCAAGTCCAAAGTAGTGCTTTAAGGCCCTATATGTTTACTTTTGAGATTTGTAGGGTATTTGAGTATTTGTGCGTAAATTAGAAAATTTTAGGAAACAAGTCAACTATTGGTCAAAGTAGCAGCAGGCTCGACGCCGTAAAGAATAATGGATGGTGCCAGTAGAGGAGCAGCGACACCACCAAGGCGTCAAGCTACATCAATAGATGACGACATAATTGAACTAACGGTGCCAGGATTAACACAGACTATGTCACCCACAACGCCAAGTTTAGAAATAGATTTTTTAGCTAACTTGAAGACCAAGATATTTTATAAACAGCCCGCATCGTGACCCAACACCGTCCATACATAATGGTGACGCAACCGATGGCGCCAAAATCTCATAATAGAAGTTTTGTATTTTTTTAGAAAGTTCTTATTTTTCAGGGTTTCCTATTCTTATACCAAGGCTCACCTATGTAAAGGACGAACCTTTATGAATGAAAATACATTGTATTCAGAGTGATTTAGGAGTAAAGTAAGGTAGAGTAGCTATGTCCATCTAGGTTCTTTAATTCTTAGGTTGGGAATGAAAATCTCTAGCCAGTCTAGGTTGTTTTCAATGTCTTGTTGAGATTTTCTATAATAATAGTATTTTGTTTTAGTTCTCTATCATTTTTTGCTATTTTTATCAATATCTCAATGGTAGTTTGGAGTTTGCATATTCATTGCAAGTCTCTAGGCACAAAACCATCGACCTACTATCAATCAGGTTGTGTCCGTGATAGTAACTGGGTTGAGAAGTGGCAATCACTTAGAGTAAGAAACCCGACACAACGTTTCTTCTAGGTGAGTAACTTCGACAACTAGGCTAAATATTAAGAGTGGTTGCCTAAGGTTATCTAAGGGTAGGTGTTCCCACAGAGCTATTAATGTCGCTATCTTGAGAGCAGTTGCTTAAGGTTGTATGGTGGAGTAAGAAAAGTATTTAGAGAACAGTTTCCCTATCTATCGAGAATAGGATGACTAGGGTGTTTGTTACCCTAACACCTATAGCCTATTTAGGGAAAACTATTTCGAAACTCATCTTTTAAAGTCAATGATACAAGACATGGAAACAACATAGGGCTAGATCAAGAACTCCTAGACTTAGGTATGTTTTTATTCTTTAATTTAAGACTTATTTACTTTCTTTTTTAGTAGGATTTTAGATAAAACTCTTCAAAAAACCCCCATATTTAATTTTCTGTTTGTTGAACTCAGTTTGAATGAACCTTGTAGATTCGACCGCGTTCTTGCATATACTAGATTCCAGTAAGATTTGTAACTTATTACAGGTTATATTTCACATGCATGACACGTGATCATGAATCATCATCACAGTATTCGAAAAGGTTTAAGAGATTGTGCAGGGCATGCCCTCAACACGGTCTTAGTGAGAAGTCCTTAATGAAAAATTTCTATGAAAGGCTTACATATAATGAGACTACTTAATATAGTGTGCAATGGGAGTCTTGTAGATATCACACCTATAGAGGCTAGGATGTACATTGAGAAAATAGCTAATAAAACCTTGTAGTAAGGTCCAACTAGTGAGAGAAGGGGAGCAATAATATCTTTTCGAGGAAGCAGATTTTGAGAGTGCATGTTTGAAATCAAATCTAAGGTGAAACAAATGATGGTTATAACAAGGACAACAAAAGCCTGTGGTATATGCATGGAGTTGAACCATTTTCACAGATCAGTGTGCCTAACTTTTTGAATGACTGGGGAAGTCAAAGTGACAAGCCCATTTCCAGGGCTAACTGCAAGAAAGTACGGGCATCATAGTAACTATTATGGAGGGAAGGAAAGGAGTCCTAACTTCGATTATGAAACCAAGATGGATAACTATCAGAACTTTGTGCCTAGAGGACAATCAATTTCGGTAGCTCCTCTGAACCAGCAACCCCATCCACATGGTGTACTTTGGAAGGAATAATGAAATAGTTGATTTTGTCTTAGCTGCAATATGAAGCTAAGACTGAGGCTTCACTTAAAGAATTACTGGACAATATGTCAGCTCAAATAGGTCAAGCCAACAATCAACCGAAGCTACCATCACAACTTGTTTCAATCCCTAATGCAAATGTGAATGCAACTTCATATATCAACATCATTTTAGCAGCTGAAACTGTGTGAAAGCATGAGATAGGAATTCCTAGAATTGAGGAACAGGAAAAGTATGAAAAGGACAAAGATGAAAATATCAACACAAGCAAGGGATGGATGAATACCATCAAACAAAGAGTATCATTTCCTCATACATTATATCATGAGAGGTTTATCAACATGTTCAAGGATCGCAAACAACTCGAGGACCAAAAAGAGAAAGCCATGAAAACTAAGGAAGAAGTTAAGAGGGTTAAAAAAGTGAAGCCAAAAGTTAAGGTTTCATGCAAACCATTTCAAATAGCAAGATTATTTGACTAAGAGGAGGAAATTTCTATGCAGACAACATAGATGTACTGAAAAAGTTCGAGCATCTAGGTATTTTTAGTATTTCTTGCATGTCAGGATAAACGCTTATAGAGAAAACTATGGTTGAAAAAACAGCATCCATTAACATAATTTCATCATCAATTTTCTTGTCTATGCATGACCGTTTTGAAACATTCCAACACCATCATTCATTTAGTAGATAGATCTTCAATTGGACCTATCGGGATGTTGGAAGACCTGAATGTTTGAGTAAATTTTTTTGATTTTCCCACTTATTTCCATGTCATTGACATGAAGGACACACATGTGTCCAATTATGTCTTTGTCGTACTAGGCCAACCATTCATGTGAGTGGCCGAAGCTAAAATACACATACTTAGTGGTTCAATTTCATTAAAGAATGATAGTTTGGTCATTTGTTTTCCTATTCTGGACTACATTGTTCCCTAACAAGTACTCATGAACTCGATTTTGTATCCCTATACGCATGATCATCACATGACCATCAATCAAGATTCACACTCGTTTTAATTAATTATAGTTGTCAGTATAATGATCGACTATGGACATTAAGGACATTTCAACAAATACCCCTGGATCTTATTATAATGTAAACATGCAATCACTTATAATAAAATAGCAAATGAAAACCTCAATTTTATTAAATAAAATTATATGATAAACAATGTTTGCAAATTGACCTAGGGAACATGCCCCAACATCTCCCACTTGCACTAGTGCTAATCATTCATGTATCTAATACCTAATGACCTATCATGACCATCATGTTTTGCTTGTGGAAGAACCTTCGTCAAAGAATCTACAACATTGCCTGCCATAGGAACTCTGCAAATCTTCACTTCTCCCTTCTCAATAATTTTTCGAATGAGATGAAAACGTTAAAGTATATATTTTGGATCGATGGTGTGATCTTGGTTCCTTGGCTTGTGTTATCACCCTGTCGTTGTCACAATACAAACAAATAGGGTTAGCTATACTAGGAACACCAAGTTCGAAGATGAACTTTTTTATCCAAACTGCCTCCTTAGCTGCATCGAACGTTGCAATATACTCAGCTTCTATCGTAGAATCTGCCACAGTTTCTTGCTTTGAACTTTTCCAGCTCACTACGCCTCCATTCAAAATAAACACATATCCAGATTGCGATATGAAGTCAAGTATATCAGTTTGAAAACTTGCATTTGTGTATCCATTTACAACAAGCTCGTCTTCCAAACTTCCATAGACCAAGAACAATTATTTAGTCCTTCTCAAGTACTTAAAAATGTTCTTTACTGCTATCCAGTGACTATCATCAGGATTAGACTGATATCTACTTGTTGTGGCTAAAGCATATGATACATCAGGTTGGGTGCATAGCATGGCATACATGATAAATCTAATAGCTTATGCATATGGAATTGTATTCATTCGCTCTAGCTCATCATTAGTCTTTGGACATTGAGTCTTTCTGAGACTTATACTATGCGACATTGGCAATGACCCACTTTTAGAGTCTTACATACTAACCCTATTCAATACCTTGTATTTGTAAGCACTCTGACTTAGACCAATCTGCCTTTTAGATCTATCCCTATAGATCATAATCCCAAGGATGTAGGCATCATCTCCTAAGTCCTTCATTGAGAAACACTTCCCTTACAAAGACTTGACACTCTGCAAGGTTGGGATGTCATTTCCAATGAGTAATATATTATCAGCATACAATACCAGGAAAATAACCATGCTCCTACTAACCTTCTTGTATACATAAGGCTCATTTTTATTTTTAATGAAACCAAATTCCTTAATTACTTAATCGAAATGAAGATTCCAACTTCGAGAAGCTTGTTTTAATCCGTAAATGGATCTTTGAAGCTTGCACACCTTCCTAGAATTCTAATGAACAAACCCTTCAGGATGTATCATATACACGTCCCCAAGTAACTTTCCATTTAGGAAAGATGTTTTGACATCCATTTGCCAAATCTCATAGTCATAATATGTGGCTATGGAAATTAGAATTCTAATGGATTTAAGCAAGGCTACAGGCAAAAAATTCTCATCATAATCAATACCTTGAGTCTATTTGAAACATTTTGCTACTAGTCGTGTTTTATAAGTATGCACATTGCCATCCATGTCAGTTTTCTTCTTGAAAACCCATTTACTTCCAATAGTCTTACCACATTCAGGTAAATCAACCAGGTTTTAAACATGGTTATCATACATGGATTGCATCTCAGAATTCATGGCACGAAGCCATTTATCTGCCTCGGGGCTAAACAAAGCCTCCTGATAAATAGTAGGTTTTTTTATCCATAAGCAAAACCTCACTACTATATGTAATAAGAATTTCAAATCTCTTAGGCTGATGTCTTACCCTATCATACCTACGTGGGCCTTTTGATACCAGTGGAGTTTCAACTAGTTCAAAACTTTGTTGATCTCCCTCTAGCAGTTAAGTGTTTATTTATGGTTCTTGAACTTCTTCAAGACTTACTTATTCGCATTGTTGATTTTTGAAATAAACTATTTTTTCATAAATACACCATTCTGAGCCACAAAAACTTTGTTCTCAGTGGTATTATAAAAGTAATATCCTTAGGTTTCTTAAGGATAACTAACAAATACACACTTGGAAGATTGTGCTAATAGTTTTTCTGTGATTTGTCGTCGTACAAAAACCTCACAACCCCAAATCTTAATGAAAGACAAACTTGTTCTTTTCCTTAACCACATATCATGTGGTGTTTTATCAACCGTTTTAGAAGGAACACAATTCCGTGTAAATGCAACAATTTCCAAGGTATAACCCCAAAAGAAAATAGGATGATCTGCATGACTCATTATGGATTGAACCATATTTAATAAATTTCTATTTCTCCTCTCAAAAACACCATTCCATTGTGGAGTTTGGGGGAGTTAACTATGAGACAATCTCACAGTTTCTAAGATGATCATCAAACTTTTGGCTCAAATATTCACCACCTCGATCTGATCGTAGTGATTTAATAGTTTTACCAAGTTAATTTTGAACTTGATTCTTAAATGTTCAAAACATCTCAAAAGATTCACATTTATGTTTCATGATATACACGTAACCATATATGCTGAAATCATAAGTGAAAGTAATGAAGTACTGATAACCATCTCTAGCCATTGTGTTTATAGGACCACATACATTAGTATGTATTAGACCCAACATATCACTTGCACTTTCACTATATCTAGTAAAGGGACTCTTTGTCATCTTGCCTAATAAACAAGATACACATGTTTCATATGATTCAAAATTAAATGAATCTAAAAGTTCATTTTCATGGAGTTTAGAATGTGTTTCTCATTTATGTGGCTAAGACGACAATGCCAAAGGTAGGTTTGACTCAAATCATTTGACTTGAATCTTTTTATATTTACGTTAAGAATTGTAGTATATGTGGACCTCTTCATGTTTAGAATATAAAAACCATCACACAAATCAGCATTTGCATAGAAAACATCTTTACGAGAAATTTAGCATTTATTATTTGCAATAACGAAATTAAACCCACCCAAATCCAAACATGTAACTGAAATGATGTTATGCTCAAGGTAGGGACATAATAACAATTATTTAAAACTAAAATAAGTCCACTGGGTGAAATTAACTCATAGCATCCTACAGCCAACGCAGCAACCTTTGCTCTATTTCCAACTCGTAGGATGACTTCTCCTTTCTTTAGCTTTCTACTTTTAGTGATACCCTGGACATTAATTGTGACGGCCCCTCTCCTAATCTAGGGCACCGCCCGGCCTAATCCCGTAATTAAGCCCTAATCATATCCACGCAGGATTTAACTACGTATTAGTCAGTCTTTACAACCTAGACGCCTCTTTTCTCGTGTCATGATAAGTAATACACTAATCCTACCAGTTTATAAAATTTAAAGTTAATTAAAACTTTTTAATAAATTATTTAATTAACGGAAGTCTTATTGATTATGTGGAAGCAATTAGTAACTTATGCGGAAGCCATTTATAAAACCCTAAGTATGGAAAACCAGGAAATGACATCACATATATAAAGTCCTCAAAATGTAGTGAAACAACAAAATAGTCTAAGTCAAGTCGGGAACTAACGCTCAACCCAATATACAACCCCAAATAGTATTTTGAAAGACGTATATAACATATACAATCAAAATATCAAAAGAAGACCTACAATCGATGCAGTGACGCGTCGTGGGCTCAGGGATAATCGCCGATCTTCTCTTTGCCCGGCATACTGGTAGACGGCTCTGCACCCACCATCATAAAAAGGACGGTGAGTACAAGAATAAAACAGTAATCCCCGATGACAAGTTTAAACCAAGTGTTACCAGGGACTCTAACCCCGGTGTGTAGACCACATCAGGGACTCTAACCCCGAGTGTCATACAGTGTCAAGTAACATGTGCCGACATCCCCAAGGACTCTAACCCCGTGAGTCGCGCACACCTCGATCGAGTACGGGACCTAAATGCAAAAACTATTTTTTAAAATTTCAAGAAATACCAAGTATGGATTGTCAAGGCATAGGCACATCTACACACCTAAACAAATAAGGAATACAAGTCTTCTTAAACATTTATAAGATATTCAATAGCCTAATAGCATGCTATTTATTATTCAATTCACATTTGAAACAACAAGAATAGACATAGCATGGGATAGAATCAATGAATCAAATCAAATGAATGAATATCATGCAAACTAGACTCATCAAGTGAGCGTAGACACAAATAAAACATGATATAAGAATACAAAGGAAAAATAGTCAAAAGGACTATGCAAGGACAACAATTAATAGAAAGGAAATGTCAAGTAAAGTTGCCATTGGGTATACTCACAACAACAAAGTAAAGTCCTAGCTTTACTGACCTCCCGATACTCCAAATCTTGTATTCGCTGTCTCGTACCCTTTTCCTAGGTTCCTGAGTTTGGTGTCTCATTAGTTCAAGTATAGAAGGTTTAAGCTCAATTTAGTGGTGTTTATTGTGTATTCAAATTAGTTCAATAGACTTTAAAATGGTAAAAATATCGAAATATAATTTTTCCCAATTTTTCCCAATTTGTTCAGAATTTTTCCAAATTTTTCCCTCATTTTTCTTCTCATTTCATTTTTTTTATTCTGTTTCGGTCGGGTTTACCCAAACGGGTCGGACCCGACCCGGCCCTAGACCAGAACAGGTCCAAGCTCGGCCCATGGGCCGAGCCTGGCCCGTTGTGGGCCCGGCCCAGTAAGGGAGTGCACACGCGCGCGCGCTTGTACACCTTCTTCCTCCCGATCGATTGGTTCGATCGGGAGCAACATATTTTTTTTTAATCTCGTGATGGGTTGGGGTTGCTCTCTACCCCAACCCAGGTGGAATACCACCTCGACATAGTTCGGCCATGGGGTTCGGCCTCCATGGCCGAACCCCACTCTCAGCCACCCCACTGCCAACCACCCGAAAGCCACAACCACAACGAGGACTCACTGCGCTTTTGACGGTGTGGTGGTGGCCACGTGGTATGGGTTTTGACAAGTGTTACTTATGTTGGGACAAGTGTGATGGGGTTTGTGACACCTAACTGTGACACAACTACGACACTCACCCGTGTTTTTGGGCGTTTCGACGCCCGGTTTCGGGTCCAAACCGTGATATCCGCGTACCGTCGCGTCACTAGTCACTCAATATGTTAACTACCACAACCATAGGCTTATAAGTAATTATTTATTTCATATTAATATTACATAAGACTTACCAAAATGTTAACTACCCGGTTCCCCGGCTCGCACGCTACTCGAGGCGTGTCCCCTCTCTCGTCTTGACGCCTACAACTGTACAAACCGACTTAGTAAGTCTACACAATACATAACACTATGCACACATCAATACAAAAATATGATATACCTTGGCCACGTGCCTCGGTCGGTGCATGTATCACAGTGTAGGTGCCACGTCAAGGGTCGGTGATCCTGATTAAGGAATTAAAACGGGGTTAGAGATTTGTGCCGTGACAAATATTCCCAACAAAATGAAAATTTCGTCCTCGAAATTAAGTTTAAGTTACGGTTCTAACTGACTCGAACAGGTACGGGAATCTATCTCGCATGTAGTCCTCCCGCTCCCAAGTGAGTTCCATGTCATCATGGAACTGCAACTTGACGAGTACCTTCGGGATGGACTTGCTCCTCAACTGTTGTACCTTCCGATCTAGGATCTGAATGGGTTGTTCCTCGTAAGAGATGTCCTCGCTCAGGTCGATCTGACTTAAGTCAACTGTCGGTCGCACGCCTGCCTTCGACTCGGCTAGTCGAAGCATCGAAATGTGGAACACTGGATGGACCCCTGACATCTGTGGAGGTAATTCAAGCTCGTATGCTACTTTCACGACCCGTTTCTTAATCATGAAAGGCCCGATGTACCTCGGTGCAAGCTTGCCTTTCACCCCAAATCTCTAAAGACCCTTCCGAGGGGAAACCTTTAAATAGACAAAGGCTCCCTCGGAATACGCGAGATCACCGCGATACTTATCTGCATATCTCTTATGTCTCTCATGTGCTCCTCTGAGTCTCTGATGGATCAGTTTGATCTTTTTCGTGTGGTCAACAACAATTTCAGGCCCCACTATTACCCAGTCCTCTGGCTCAGCCCAACACAATGGCGAGCGACACGGTCTGCCACCCAAAAAATTGCATACTCCGCCACATCTGGGACGTATACATAGCTTCTCGATCTGACGTGATCGTTAATGGTACCCCGTGCAGTTTGATAATCTCTCTCTCGAACAGTACGTTCAATGTGTAATGCGATGCCACTAGCAGGAAATGAGCATCTCGATCAGTCTATCAACTATAACCCATATTGAATCATGTCTCCTCGCAGTCCTCGGCAATCTTCTGACAAAATCCATAGAGATGTCTTCCCACTTCCATCAAGGAATGGGAAGCGGTTGCAGTAATTCCCCGGGTCTGCGATGCTCGGATTTCACTTGCTGACATATACCACAATTCCTGATGAATCTAGATACGTCTGCTTTCATCCCAAGCCACCAGAAATGTCTCCTCATGTCGTGGTACATCTTAGTCCTGCCTGGATGTACGGTAAATCTGGAACGATGCGACTCCTGAAGGATCTCATCTCTCGCCCGCCTCCGGGTATCCATAACCCGCCCGATATCTCGAGACAACGATATGTCGTCTCTGCCCAATCTGTACACTCTGTGCTAACTTGCTGAATCTCGAGTACAATCGATCGGTCCTCTGACCCTCTAACACTCGCTGTGTAGACATGATCTGTAGTCTCATCAGTGCACAAATCATCACCTGAGTATCGGTAGGAACCTCTGTCTGACACGTTGTCGCCGCCGCCTCGAGTAATCCATACTCCTGCATCATGTGACATCCGACCACCTCAGCATCTCTACTCGGTCTCCTACTCAGTGCATCTGGAGCTACGTTCGCTTTGCCTAGGTGATACTCTAAGGAAGAGTCATAGTCCTTCAAGAACTTCAACCATCTGCGTTGTCTCATGTTCAACTCTTTCTGTGTGAAGAGATATTTCAGACTCTTGTGATCAGTGAAGAGTATGAATCTCTTTCCATACAGAAGGTGTCTCCTAGTCTTCAGCGCAAATACAACCACTGCCAACTCTAGATGGTGTGTGGGGTAGTTGTTCTCATGTATCTTTAACTGTCTCGATGCGTATGCTACGACACCGCTGCCCTGCATCAACACACAACCTAGACCCGTATGAGAAGCATCTGTGTACACTAGAAATCCCTATCCAGCCTCTGGCAGTACTAACAATGGCGCGGTAGTTAATGACCTCTTCAACTGAGTAAATGCAGCCTCGCACTTCTCAGTCCACTCATAAGCAACATCCTTCTGTGTCAGCCTCGTCATTGGTGAAGTGATATTCGAGAAATCCTTTACAAATCTACGGTAATATCCTGTTAACCCCAGAAAGCTCTTGATCTCCGGTACTGATGTCGGTGCCGGCCAATCCGTGATCGTCTGAATCTTGGCCAGATCTACTGCAATCCATGCTGCTCTAACAACGTGCCCCAAGAACTTGACCTCCGCAAGCCAGAATTCATAATTGCTGAACTTAGCGAAAAGTCAGTGTTCCCTCAATGTTTGCAACGTCTCTTTGAGGTGCTACTCGTGATCCTCACGTGTCCTCGAGTATCTCAAGATGTCGTCGATGAAGACTATCACGAAGCAATCGACATATGGTCTAAGTACCCGGTGCATCAAATCCATGAATACGGCGGGGCGTAAGTCAGCCCGAGTGGCATGACTGTGAACTGGTAGTGTCCGTATCTGGTGCTGAATGTTGTATTGGACATATCCTCATCCCTAATCCTAAGCTGATGATACTCCGATCTCAGGTCTATCTTGGAGAAAAACTGCAATCCTCTCAGCTGATCAAATAAATAGTCTATCCGCGGAAGTGGGTACTTGTTTCTGACTGTCACTCTGTTCAGCTGCCTTTAGTCGATGCATAGTCTCAGACTGCCATCCTTCTTCTTCACAAACAGAACTAGCGGTCCCCACGGTGACATCGAATGTGTGATGAAACCCTTCTCCCCCGAATCCTTAAGCTGAGTCCTCAACTCCTCTAACTCCCTCAGAGCCATGGGGTATGGCGGTATCGCGATCAGTCTGGTACCCGGTACAAGGTCGATGATGAAGTCTAGCTCTCGTGGTGGCGGTAGTCCAAGTAAATCCTCTGGGAAAACATCTGGGAAGTCTTGAACATTCGGTATCTCCTCTAGTCTGAGTCCCTGACTCTCTGCTATTGCGTACAAGGCTACTTAGAGTCTCCATCTCTCTACTAGATGCAAGCCGAACTTTCGTAGTGCTGAGTCTCGTGATCGGGGGTGCTGTAGTAGTAGCTGTGGTGACGAGGTTGTCGAAATCGGTGCAGTCATCTGCGCTGACATGTAAGCGATGAAATTGGTGATCTGTCGCTCCTGAGCGGTCATCTGGTCAGACATCATCTAAAAATTGTCAATTGAAATGGTGGAGGCAGACTGACGCTAGCTCCGGTGTCTCCAACCTCGCGCGAATCCCCCATTGGTGTCTTCAACTGGATAGCGAACGCGAATCAGCTACTACGTGGCATAACGCATATATATACATATATAATCTAACACGTACATATAAAAAATCCCCATCTCACCTTCACTCAATTCCCAACAAAATAGTTCCTAGGCAAGGATCATCTGGTTTCCACTTCTAAGGTTGTGTTTTATACGAGTTCATGTTTTTCATATTTATCCCTAGGGTTCTTATACCTAGGCTCTGATACCAACTGTGACGACCCCTCTCCTAATTTAGGGCACCGCCAGGCCTAATCCCGTAATTAAGCCCTAATCATATCCACGCATGACTAAACTACGTATTAGTCAGCCTTTACAACCTAGACGCCTCTTTTCTCGTGTTCATGATAAGTAATACACTAGTCCTACCAGTTTATAAAATTTAAAGTTAATTAAAACTTTTTATTAAATTATTTAATTAACGGAAGTCTTATTGATTATGCGGAAGCAATTAGTAACTTATGCGGAAGCCATTTATAAAACCCTAAGTGTGGAAAACCAGGAAATGACATCACATATATAAAGTCCTCAAAATGTAGTGAAACAACAAAATAGTCTAAGTCAAGTCGGGGAACTAACGCTCAACCCAATATACAACCCCAAAATGTATCTGAAAGACGTATATAACATATACAATCAAAATATCAAAAGAAGACCTACAATCGATGCAGTGACGCGCCGCGGGCTCAGGGAATAATCGTCGATCTTCTCTTTGCCCGGCCTGCTGGTAGACCGCTCTGCACCCACCATCATAAAAAGGACGGTGAGTACAAGAATAAAATAGTAATCCTCGATGACAAGTTTAATTTGCATTTCCAAATATTCAAATGGTATTTAAAAGCATATTAATGGGAAAATTGGAAAATAAACCATATGCGAGTAAATACCAGAGTTAAACAAGTGATACTGACACTAGGCTAAGTAGTGGTGATTTAGGTCCGGTCGGCAGTGAAACATGTCACTCCGACTCAATAATCATATAACACAAGGGACTCTAACCCAAGTGTTACCAGGGACTCTAACCCCGTTGTGTAGACCACCTCAGGGACTCTAACCCCGAGTGTCATACAGTGTCAAGTAACATGTGCCGACATCCCCAGGGACTCTAACCACGTGAGTCGCGCACACCTCGATCGAGTACAGGACCTAAATGCAAAAACTATTTTTTAAAATTTCAAGAAATACCAAGTATGGATTGTCAAGGCATAGGTACATCTACACTCCTAAACAAATAAGGAATACAAGTCCTCTTAAACATTTATAAGATATTCACTAGCCTAATAGCATGTTATTTATCATTCAATTCACATTTGAAACAACAAGAATAGACATAGCATGAGATAGAATCAATGAATCAAATCAAATGAATGAATATCATGCAAACTAGACTCATCAAGTGAGCATAGACACAAAGAACACATGATATAAGAATACAAAGAAAAAATAATCAAAAGGACTATGCAAGGACAGCAATTAATAGAGATGAAATGCCAAGTAAAGTTGCATTGGGTATACTCACAACAACAAAGTAAAGTCCTAGCTTTACTGGCCTCCCGATACTCTAAATCTTGTATTCGCTCTCTCGTACCCTTTTCCTAGGTTCCTGAGTTTGGTGTCTCATTAGTTCAAGTATAGAGGGTTTAAGCTCAATTTAGTGGTGTTTATTGTGTATTCAAATTGGTTCAATAGACTTTAAAATGGTCAAAATATCGAAATATAATTTTTCCCAATTTTTCCCAATTTTTCCAAATTTTTCCAAATTTTTCCCTCATTTTTCTTCTCATTTCATTTTTTTTATTTTGTTTGGGTCGGGTCGACCCAAACGGGTCGGACCCGACCCAGCCCTAGGCCAGAACAGGTCCAGCCCAGTAAGGGGGTGCACACGCGCGCGTACTTGTGCACCTTCTTCCTCCCGATCGATTGGTTCAATCGGGAGCAACATATTTTTTTTTTTAATCTCGTGATGGGTTGGGGTTGCTCTCTACCCCAACCCTGGTGGAATACCACCTCGACACAGTTCGGCCATGGGGTTCGGCCTCCATGGCCGAACCCCACTCTCGGCCACCCCACCGCCAACCACCCGAAACCCACAACCACAACGAGGACTCACCGCGCTTTTGACGTCTCATTTCCTTCCCGGCGCGTCCCTACTTCTCCTCCTCTTCTCCTCTTCTTCTTCCTCGCTCTCGGCCTCCTTGTGTTTCTGTGTCACAGTGTGTGCGTGAGTGTGTTTGTGTGTGTGTGTGGTGTAAGTGGGTAGGTGGGGTAGTGGCCACGTGGTATGGGTTTTGACAAGTGTTACTTAGGTTGTGACAAGTGTGATGGGGTTTGTGACACCTAACTGTGACACAACTGCGACGCTCACCCGTGTTTTCGGGCGTTTCGACGCCCGATTTCACGTCTGAACCGTGATATCCGCGTACCGCCGCGTCACTAGTCACTCAATATGTTAACTACCATAACCATAGGCTTATAAGTAATTCTTTATTTCATATTAGTATTACATAAGACTTACCAAAATGTTAACTACCCGATTCCCCGGCTCGCACGCTACTCGAGGCGTGTCCCCGCTCTCGTCTCGACGCCTACAACTGTACAAATCGACTTAGTAAGTCCACACAATACATAACACTAGGCACACATCAATACAAAAATATGATATACCTTGGCCATGTGCCTCAGTCGGTGCACGTATCACAGTGTAGGTCCCACGTCAAGGGTCGGTGATCCTGATTAATGAATAAAAATGAGGTTAGAGATTTGGGCCGTGACATTAATATAAATGTGAGATCCACATCTGGTATCCAATACGCAGGAATCACTAGTAGACAAGTTAACTTCAATAACGTAAATACTTAAAGTAGTAGTCTTTTCTCTGTAGATCTTCAAGATAGAGCTTGTAATTTCTAAACTAATGCCCTGGTGCATGGCAGAAATGAAAATTTTTTTCTTTTATTTTTCCTTCTGGGACTGTGAAGTAGAAGTAGCATGAGGCTTGACTTGTTCCATAAGATTTTTAACTGTCACAACAGCCTTGGCAACTTTAGCCTTTCCATTGCCATTTTTCTTCAGAGCCTTTCCTTTCTGAACTATCAACACATTAATAATGGGTTTCTTAACATTCTGCTCAATATTTTTAAGCATGAAATGCAACTCTAAGATAGACTTTTCCATGTTATTCATGTTATAGTTCATCACAAATTGTGAATAACTATCAGGCAATGAATTTAGGATCAAATTCATAGCCAACTCTTAGCTTATGGAAAATCCAACACTGCAAGATGGTCAATATAACCCTTCATTTTCAAAACATGAGGACTAACTGATGCACACTCATCTATTTTGCAAGAATGAAGGTTCTTGACTATCTCAAACCTTTCTTGCCTAGCCAGCTATTTGAACATTTCCTTCATCATCGTAGCCATGTCGTAAGCTTTTGTGTGTTCCATATCCTTCTGAAGTTCAGGAACCATGGTTGCCAACATAATGCATGCAACATCAGTTGAATCATTGACATGCTTAGTATGTGCATCTTTTACGGCTCTTAAGGCATTGGTTGGTGGTTCCTCGAGAATAGGATTGTCTGGACATACAATTTGTGTTCATGCTTAAGAACAATTCTTAAGTTTCTAAACCAATTAATAAAGTTTGTCCCAGAAAACTTATCATTCTCAAGGATGAACGCAGTGACAAGGGATTAGTGTGATTTGAAAAGGTCATAGATCTACAACAAAGATTATGCAAAAATTCACTTTAGCATAGAGGAATAGACTCCCACTAAATTAACAACCCTCCTGAAAATGCTATATTAATTTTATGGACTAAGATCTATGTTCATGGAATTCCAAGACAGCTATGGCATGACACTTTGAATTAGGTTATTTAGGTAGGTACCAATTACCAATGACATCATATGTAACTTTTAGTTATTCTTATGTGATTATGACAACTTATGTCTTAGGATGTTTTATCTCATCTAGTGTCTAAAGCCCAAAACCGTTTTGATAGCTTTATCAAGTCTAACCATTTCAAACAATAGAGTAACAGTTACTCAACTTGCCTCACTAAGATAACACAATACACTCTACGGAGGCAGACCCATATTGATGTGATCGAAGCCTTGACAAGTGTTTGAGAATAGATGGCACTTGACTTAAAATTTGGAAGAGGGATTTTTATTTGTTTTAGTGATCATAATTTAAACAAGATAAATATCATATATTACAATGCATAAACAATCACTAAACAAGTTAGGAAATTATTCTAATATTGCCTATCATACGAACTTTCTTATGTTACGAACAGTTAACGGCGGTCCCGTTGGCCGTTTATTGGGCGATGGTATAAGGGGCAGCGCCCCTTTTTTTTTAGACAATGAATTTCAATTCCGAAAATCAAAAATTGCCTGAGATTTCTCCTTGTTTTAGTCAATCCAATTAACCAAAACTGCCCTTTTTTAATTTCAAAAAATATTAACTAAATTTTTTTTAATTAACTCGGGCCCACCTTTAACTTAGTATCTTATCCTAATCCAATTAGAATTGAAGATACTTTGAATCCTTCTCCAATTAGAATTTTTTATATATTTTACCTATCTTATAGGATTTGTAATTCTTATCCGATTGTACGGGCTTTTATGTCAAAAAATTTATCATATAAAATTCATTACTCTGGACCAATTGAAATTGCACAAAGTCATTCTTTATGTGCGACCCAATAGGTTCATGCGACGTTGGCAATGATCCAAAACCATTTTGGTACACAAGTCATAAGCAATCTCTAGCAAGGCAATATGACTACCCAAGTAGCATGAATATTAAAATCGATACAACCTAATGAATAACATATACCATATCTTTTATCGTGCAATATCCTTTGACTAAACATAAGGCATGAAAAGTCACCCTTAATGTTCAATTGTACTAGTCTCCATCTTTAGGTAAATTAAAAACATTCAAGTGACAATGATCATATCAATTCACATGGACTTGGCCATTATCGGTCTATTATATCGAGGGATCCACTGATATCTCTCTCTATACGAGAATAACAAATTATATCTTAATTACACACCTTCACATATTATTCATATGGTAACCAATCACAATCTTTATAATCGTCCGGTTAAATACAACATATGATTGTGTCAAATTACCATGCTCCTAATATTTAATTCTATGGTAATCTCAAGTCGAAGTACAAAATGATATAACTATCATGAGTAACGCCTATGACTTAATCCATGTGGTGTTCTCATAGCGGGTCGATCTAGTACCTTGTTCCCTAAAAAGTACTTATGATCTTGATTCGTATCTCTATATGCTTGATCATCACATAACCATCAATCAAGATTCACAAAAGTCTTAATTCATTATTATTCTCAGTATAATGATCAACTACGGACATTTAGGGTATTTCAACAAATACCTATGGATCTTACTATAAGGTAAATATGCAATCATTTATAATAAAATAGCAAATGAAAACCTCAATTTTAATAAATAAAATTATAATATAAATAATGTTTGTAAATTGACCTACGGCACATGCCCCAATAGCACGAGACGTGTAAAATCCTAAGTTTGGGGGTATTTGATAAGTTTTTAATTTAACTTATATATATGGTTAGTTTAGTAGTATATTTGGTAAAAATATCTCAAAATGAGCTCTAATTAATGGTATTTATGTGCTTTCTGGCATACAAGGTATAAAGGAGACAAAGGTGTGATATCATGTTGATATGAGGAGAAAAACACAAATAGACATTTGACGTCATGTCATGGAGGCTTGAGGTCGTAGGAAGAAAGCACAAGGCATGGGAAAAAAGTGCAAAGTGTGGAGAAGACTTGAAGACCAAGAAATAGACATAGGAGAGGTAATGCAAAGGTGACGTTGTGGGGTTGTACACAAGGCGTCGGGACAATATACACAAGGTTTCGAGCTCACTGAATGGAGAAAAAACATACAAAAAGGTCGAAGCTGTGGCAACGTCGTGGCTTAACACATGTGGGTCACTTATTTACAACATCAGGACATAATAATAGAAAGTTTAGATTCTAGTTCGGTTGGAATTGTTAATTATGGTTTCTAATTGTGCTCTTAGGATTATAAATAGGTATCAAAACATGTGAAACATAGAGATTACCAATAATTAGCTTAGAATAGTGTAGTTTACATCTTTCTTGAGTATTAAGAAAAGTTTTGGAAGATAAGAAATTGAAGACTATAATTGTGGCTATTCGGTATTGTTTCCTTATTTAATTGAAGTTATTTGATTTAATATTTAATTGTAATGAATACCATGATTTGTGTATTGATTCAATGATGAGTAAGTAGTTTATTTATCTTAGGTGTCAATAGATCATATGGTATGAATGTTATGCTGAAGGAAGTATGAATGGATTATAATGTTAAAAAGTTCAATGTTTAGAAATTGTATTGATACTAAAAGTAATACTATGAACATCTTGATCATGTGTTTGTTGATTATAGGTTGTAGAGTTACCATAGCCATTGGAGCTTTTAAGCCGGATATGAGCAATACAACCGTAAAATATAAAACATCGATAGATAGTTATTTATTAGGGAGGCATGGATAGTAAATTTAAGTGGTTATGAATCTAAAAATTTGGAACTTAATGCTATGTGGAACTTATGTCATTCACACCAATAGGTGGAGTTCTAGTTTGCATATTAGGATCTTTTCCACCACGACAGTGGGTTGAAGTGAATCTTAAGGAAATCTATTTATTCTAATTGAGCATTACACAAACATTACGAAGATGTAGGAAGTGAGATATGAAAGCATTGTGATTTATTACTTAGTTAAAGTTGTTAACTAAGAGTCTTCTTAATATAAGAGTTTATGTTATTTTACATTATTTTCTAGAATAGAGTAGTTTAGTTAAAACAAACAGAAAAGATATCTTCTTAGCAATAAAATGAATTTAACTAAGTGAACTGTGTCCATATAAACATTTCCTTTAGGGCGATATCAGTAATCAATATTAGTTGTTCACATTATTATTAAAATCGATCCGTTATACTTGCGGTTTCACAATCATTATCCAAATACCATAACTCAATCGTAATGCTAAGAGTTGCACATGCAATGCCATTGCCATATAAGATTTATCTCACCAAACCTTCTTAAATGTTTTCTTCTTCTAAAGTGTACTCAAATATTTAAACATCTGATACCATTGTGGTTGAATATAACCAACAATCCCACAATAATGACATGTATGAGGAGGTTTGTTGTCAGCAACAACAGTCACCTCTTTCTTTGCACTTGCAAAAACCTTTTGTGGAAGAATCTTCTTTGCCTTTATTGTATCAACTTGAAACTTACTTGACTGACTCTTATTGATTACACTGCCTATGACAAAGATGGTGGGAGCATTTGCAAATCTCTCAGTATAGGCAAGACCATGCTTAACTTGCAATAATTGATCAATTTGAAGCATTATGTTTAATTTCTGAGAACCAGAATGGAACTTTGCTGTAGCAACCTCGGAATCACAAAAAACTTTCTTTAGTATAGAGATTTCAATGTCACGCTTTTTCAATAGAGCATGACAAGTCATGTGTTCTCTTTCAAGAGTCTTGTACTCCAATTTGACAAAAACGAATTTCATCTTCAAGTCAGAATTTTGATCATAAAAAGATGTCCATTCAGTGAAAAATAAATCATAAGAAGCCTGAAGATCTTTTGCATTATCCTCATCATTGACAGCACCTTATATATCCTTGGCCTTTTCCTTACTCTCCATGTCAGATATTACGGAATCAAGATCGGAAACACCAATAGCAAATGGATAAGAAACGACAACATTTGAATCTGTTAATATAGTAGCGAATGCAGTAGTAGAATCATCCGACTGTTTATCACTCGTATTTGAGTTATCATTAATCCAAGAAGCATTCACCCCTCCTTCTTCTAAGTGAGACATTTAATATGAATATGTCCCATCTCCTCCACACTCATGACACTTAATGAACTTGAGTTTATTTTTAGTGTCTATCTTCTTATCATCAGTAGAAGGCTTATTGTTGTCATTACCCATCTTGTAATTAGTTCAAGCATGGTTTTTCTTATAGTTTATGAGGAATTTATAGAACTTCTTTTCAATCATAGCAAACTCATCTCCCATAGAGTCATCAAAAATAGTAGTCTTAACATGATAAGCATTCTTAGAAGAACTGGGCTTTTTAAACATAGTCATCTCATATATTTTTAGAGAACCCATTAACTCATCAAGAGTCATCTTAGTAGTATCACGACACTCTTCGATTGCAGTAATCTTTGAGTTGAATCGTAAAGGAAAAGCACGAAGAGCACATCGTACTAGTTGCTTGTCAGTATACTTTTCTTCGAGTTGAAAAGCTTGATCGGCAATGTCTCGTAGACGACCATTGAAATAGGAAATATTTTCATCCTCTTTCATCTTAATATGATCAAGCATAGAACTAAGTTGTTGTAACTTGGAAGTTTTAATAAAACTCGTACCTTTAAAGATTGTTTTTAAAACATTCCATGCTTGTTTTTCACTAGTGCAATTTGTAATCAATTTTAAGCGTTCAACATCTACAGCATAGAAGATAGAATTGATTGCCTTATTATTAGCAACCTTCTCCTTCTTCTCGGTATTTGTCCATAGAGATGCAGGCTTAGGAACAGCTTTTCTAACCGTATTTGGTTGCATTGGAGCAGTGTATTCACTATTGAGCAATTCTCTAGCAATTTCATCAATAGCATAGACAAAGTGAATCATCCAAACCTTCTAATAGGCATACTTGGCTCCTTTCAGCAATGGCAGTCGAGTTATTGATCCATCTTCACATCCTTCACTAGTTTGTTGTCGTAACAACTCATAAATTGACCTCATGTCGATAAAACTCTCTAGAATCTCACTCTTATATGCTTTTAGAAATAAAAAATTGGCAAAGCTCTAATACCATTGTTAAATTTTGGAAACCAGATGAACTGAGGAGATTAATGAATCAGTGATGAACTAATATACACACAACATAACTAAACAAGAATTGATATCGCTTTTAGACATAAATGTCTTCCTTTGTGTACGCTCACCCTAAGCAATCAATTAATTAAATTGATAATGTTTACAACCATTATAATGATCTTTTATTCTTACAAAACCCAAGTAATGAACGATGATCCACATAATGGCAATCTTAAGTATTTATAGACTCAGTCTATATACCCTATCAAGGAGTTCATTCCTAAACATAGTACAAGTCGGAAAACCTCCTCAGTTTGCAATTGTAAATCCTATTGGAATCATCCAATGATCAACAACTTAATCTTCTATTCCTTCAAGAATCTTGACTCGTCGTTTCCATAAAGTTCTTCAGTCCCTTATGTGCCTTCCTCTCGGACTTTATATTTGTAATCCATCTTCAAGTTCTCAGCTTGCATAATCAAACTCCGTCACTGTCATATATTAATACTGACAGTTGCATAATTTCATTATCCAACTCGTATTCATTTCTTGCTTCGACTTCAAATATGTCTTCATCTTCGACTCCGACTTTGATACTATAATCTTTACTGAAATTTGCATTTTAGTCTTTCCTTGAGTTATATCTACACTCGGACATCTTATTTAGTCAAGTTTCCATCTTGATTGCAGCATCTATTTAACTAACTTAACTCATGTTTTGACAATATACTGCCAACAAAGATAGACCAACCAATTCACAGTAAGCTAGGGTCAAACAGTGTAAGTTGTGTTGGTGCTCTTGGTCTATAAGTGGTATAATTTTAGTTTTGTGGACAGTAACAAAGATTTAAATTTGGTTTTCCATTGTAATAACTATTACTATTGTATTGATTTCTAGGATGACCAAAATATTGGTCCATACCGCGTTGACTTCTTTGGTGTTACCTTCTTTTAATGTAGGACATGCATCCGTAGGATATGAAACTTCATTACAAAATCCATATGGTTTCATTTGATTTGATCTATGTTTTAGTAATAGTTTAACCATGTTAGATAATTAAACAACTTTTTCATCATATTTATTATTTGTTTTATTATTAACTACATAAAAAAAAATTCTTGACGTATAGTTCTTTTCACCATATTCTTTAGATTGTTTGGTCATCTTGTTAATAGCTTTTCTAGAGTTGGTGTCACATTGAATAATGATCCACCACATACAGTATCTAATATTCTTTGTTCAAAATGATTTGATCCTTCATATAAATATTCTAATAAAGCTCTTTAGGTATATCCATTTGTGACAAGATGAAATTAATCTTTGAAATATTTATCCCAAAATTTATTAAAATTTTCATCATCTTTCATTTTTATGATTATGATTTGCCTTCTATAAGTACTTATTTTGCATACAGGCATATTTTAATCTAGGAAAGCTTCTAACATTTGAGCTCATGTGGTTATCGAATCTTTAGGAAGATAAAACAATCAGTTTTACACTTGATCTTTCAACACAAAAGCAAAAGCTTTATGTTTGACTTGTTCTAACATGCGGTCTTTAGGTTTCATTCTATTGACTTTATGTTGGTATTCCCTTATAAATTTTTGCGGGCCTTCATTTTCATTAAAATAGAAAGTTAGGTAGAGCACTAATTAATCAAGATCTAAGTTCAAATTCGGGAAAACCCTCAAGATAGGCAATACACATCGATTCATAAGCAATGATATTTTGATTAGCCCGTGTGACATCCCGTAACTGACCAGATCGGACTCAGCCCGATTCGATAGGATCGGATGCCCGAATCAATTCGATTGGGTGACGCGATCATGCTCGATGGTAGTGTACCATTAGAAATAAAATAATATTTTTGGTGTGCATGTAATAATTAATAAATAATTAAATAATTATAAATACACATGTGACACAAAGCAAGTTAAGTCGTGGGTTTCTTCTCGGGATACGCATTGGGCAGGAAATACATTACTTAGGCTAGTATCAAGATCTATTACTAACTTAGTCTAATTTGGCCTATGTTTTGTATTAAAATTGATTAATATGCCTATGGTAGGAATATAATAAAACTCAACTTACGGCCTATGCTTTAACTTAAAAATCATAGCCCATGTAAAATGTAACATATGTGTCACATAGCAATCAAAAAAGAAACTATGGTGCATAAACTTTATGTTGTACATGGGATTGGTCTCGAGATACATAAATACAACAAGATGAAGGGCTAAGATCTAGATCTAGTTTGGAGACATAATCATGCAATATGGGACACTTGTCACTTACAAGCAACAATTGTAAATCTAAATAAATTCATGTCTCTAAATTAATAACTAAACAACTTGATTTGGAGGCTTAATTAAGTACTTGAATTAAAATAATTATGTTGCTAATGGTGAAGTGTAGGATCTATTTTTGGACCCTTAGATGTGCCACAAAACTCGTATCTCGAGGCAAATCTAAAGGCCATTTTTTTAAATTGATACAAGGTATATAAGGAACACTTAGATGTTGTTGTTGCAAAGGAAAACACCACAAAATTGAGAAGAAGAACATGAGTTGCTGGAAATGGCGGATTAATGGAGCAATTGGAATGCAATTAGGGTCTTAAAGAGGAGAACATTAGATCCACAACAATCCTAAAGTAAGCCCTCTCTCATTCCCTTTCAATTTCATAGATTTTGATGGTATAAGCATGAATGTGGGCTGATGTGGTAATAATGGGATCATGTATGTGTTTAGATTTGAACTCAGATTTGATGCCTCTAAACAAGCATGAACTAAGAATCAAGAATTCAAAATTTGCATGATATGAAATTTGATTTTTGGCTTGGATTTGGAGATTTAACTATAATTTCGAAATTAGGATTTCAAGGACTGATATAGAATTTTTTAAGATTCAAATTCAACTCACTTTATGCTCAATTTGACTAGAAATTAAAGTGGATCAAATGTATGTTTAAAAAATTGAATAACTTAAGCTTTTAAGGTCCTTTAATGGTGAAATTAGCTATAGGTTGTTAAATTGTGGAATTATTGTTATAAACTTATGTAAATGGAACTCATGTAACACCCAAGGGGTCCCTAAAGAGACACCAATTCTAAACAAGATGAATCAACCTAAAAAGAATAAAATAACCATGTTCAAACATCTGGAATTATACCTGACATTGCGATGAGCATAACTCACTTAATTTAACTCCAATTTAAGTTTGCTTTGGATTTGTTGTTATTGGGCATGTTAAAAACCTTTTGATAAAATTTCATGGTGTTTGGAGCTATACACTAGGAGAAATCAAATTTGTAACCTTGCTGGTCGAAATGAAATTTAGATGTGCGCAGTGTTCGTAAAACTTTGATATCTCCCTCGCTTTTAATCGAAATTGGGCATACCATACCTTTTTGGAAAGATAAGAAGTAGACCTAAATCCTTGTGCACATGTACTTGCCAAATTAAAATATTTTGATCATCAAATTAAGCTATCAAGACAGTTCATTGTATATGGAATTGAAAGTATATTAATAAATTTAAAGAATTACATAATTGGGTTAATAACCCCAAGATACGTGCATGGGAGTAACCGGGTTAATAAAATCTACAATCTTTATTCTAACACTAAACTTTAAAACTACGGCTTGACAAAGACACTCCAGAAGGACTTTCGGCATGTACTACAAGGTACCAAAGGCGGGGTCGAGTTTCGACATGCAATGCACAAGGTTTGTGAACACTGAGAATTTATAAACTTTATTAAGCATCATATTAAGATTGCATAACTTAGGTGTGCATTGCATCATGATTATATGTGTCCATGAATATAGAAATAAGGACCTATAAGATTCGTCTCTGAAAATTAGATAGGGAAGCTTCGATAGTGAAAAGTTTCCTCTTCCGGCCAGTCCGGCAGCTTCGAATGATGACTATATGACAATTTTGTACCTTTTAGTCAATATGGCTATTGGAAGAGGTTTTTCGTCCTCAGCCTTTCCTATGACGAATGATGTTGCTCGGGTTCACGAATTCGTGTGACGGGACCTCCCCTGATCGTCGATATTGAACGCCACTAGGTAGACAGGATTCTGCCAAGGTCCTTGCATATGGGGTTCTTGGGAACAACATGTTCATACTAAAAAATGATTGAATCACGTTTAATTCCTGCAATTTACTTCTTTTATTCCTTGTCGAATTACATTATGTTGTATATTTTATAAAACCCTGCTATTCACTTGTTGGGACCCTTTTGGAATCCAGATCCATCCTCCAGTAATTGAGGGAAGGCCAAGGCGCACCACTAAGATGACGACTTCAGACTGCCCTGATCTTCACTATAGGAGTGATCTCTTTTGTGTACATATATTTTGTTTTATATACCGAACTTACTTTTATTTATATATGGATTATGCGATACTTTTGGACATGTTCCTTGACTTGGATTTACAGTACTAATGATATGACAGGGGTTTTCCCCACTTAGTTTCCCATTTATTTTCCAGTATTTGTTTATATGTTCATTAAGTTCCATACACACTTTACTTTAACTTAATATTAAAAAATTAGATGAGTGGGTCTGAAACGTCTTTTTGGGTCGATGGTGTGACCAAACGTCTCAAGAGACGATTCGGGCTGGTCAGACCTCTGGTTCACGGTACGGGTGCTGACAGCTTGCCTAAAAGTAAGTTCTCTATTATCATTCTTATTGTTAATATTAAAGTTACTATTGGCTTCCATTATGGTAGTTTAGTGTTCTCTATGTTGTTGTTGTCTCAAATTATGATAAAATGTCCTATCTACCTTAGGATCAAACGGATGTAAGGATCATGTGGAATTAGAACGAAAAAGTGAATAAGTCCATACAACATCTAAGATGTCTAAGAAATTATGTTTAAATCCCCAGCAACGACGGCAAATATTGACATGCGTCGAGTGTTTTCAATAAGTTTCATGTATATCACTTTTATTTATAGCAGTGATAAGTGGGACCGTCTCCACAAAGATTTATCAAACTTCTCTATGAAAAAGTCTTTCAATCATTTTTATTATTTTTAATTTAATTTAATTAGTTTAATTAAAATGGGAATTCAAAATCATTAGTCTAACCTAAATTACTATAATAATTAACTATACTATTAAAATAACTTAACTATCACACTTCAAATTCACTAATATTCAGATAAATTCAATTCAATAATAAGTAAATATCCAAACAAACACCCAGAACAATGAAACATCAGTCTATTTTGCATCCAAACAAGTTACTTCAATCATATAGTTATGAGCATACTTTATAATGTACCTTAGATCATTAAACTCTAATCTTAAGTAAGTAAAATGCCTTAAGGCCGCCATTATTTCTCCTTATATCGGTGGAAATGCTACATTCTTATTTTATTGACCTAACCACTTTGAACACATAAAGACTTTAACTTCACGCAATAAGACCGCATTACACTATATGATAATTTGAACTACTAAATCTAACACCTCCAGAAAGTCATTTCAACATTTGATTGAGATCTCAAATTCGCCCATGACATCTAAACAGTAACACCTTTCAAACAATCCTAGTTACTACTTTCAACTAGATAATGAATCCCAATATCACAATACACATTCTAAAATATGCATGCAATACAAAGTTTATGATTAAAATCCTTAAATAATAATCTATCAAAACAGTGAATCAAATAATATGATTGGTTTAAAGCATTAGGCACATGATCATTTCATCATAACTACATAGCAAAATGGATCTATTTCATGTTTAGACTTTTTTTTAAAATGATAAATTACTCATTCATAATCATATATAGCATCACAATAATATAAATAAAAGACTTGGATAAAGACCTGTTGAATAAATACTTTGAATCCTCAAGTCTTCTCCAAAAACAATGAACAATAAAGCGATACACTAAACAACAAACAATGGCAACTAGAGCAATGAAATATTTATCTAAGTACTCAAAGGAAACTGCTTTCGTATCCCTTGGGTCATATTTATAGTATTCAAGGTAGTAAACATTAAAAACTAACTCAAACATTTCATGGTTATCTAAAATTCTCGAAATTTGACCCAACGATTCCTCATCGATTCGAGTTTAAGTGGAATTGCTAGGAGAATCCTTGAGAAATTAGTCTCAATTTCCACCTATCAGAGTGGCGATACTTGTCTGTATAGGAATCAGTTAGGAATCGATAGACTTGAATTCTAGTTTTTATTCTTCACTTATTTATGATTAGTTTAGTACTATTTCCATTCGATCAATTCCTTTATTATCTTACATTTTTACTCCAATTCTTCATATACTCCACTTTTCACCTGAAATAACAAAAAAGAGAAAACCTCGTGTAATTTAGTCTTTTACATCTAAAATCATCCTAAAATATACTATAAAACATTTCTTATTATTGACTTATAACAACTTTTATGCATGAGTTTAAATTGGTGTTACTTTAAGGAGTGTCACTTTAAATCATGTCCTTTGGATTGGCCTTGAGAATCGTGCATGCAAATTTTGAGGAAATATTATATTTATCCCAAAATACAAAGACTACCTCACCTTGTTTTTTTTTTTGACAAAAATATCAAAACCCAAGGAGAGGGTGAGAGGGATTGAAATTTAGTAGTGACACAGGATGGGCGAAAAAGGCGATGACAAATTAGGTTATTGTGTTATTGTTATGGTCGTTGTTGTTGTGTTGTTGTATGGAGATGGAGTTGGGGATGGGAGGCTCAAACAAACTATTATGCAATTCTTTCTAAGGATGGAGAAAGCAGGGGAGTCGTCTCCCCTACTCTCGTTGGAAAAGAAGGGTGTTTGATCCCCTGGACCAGATCAAACTGGGTCCAGTTTAGGGGTCAAACCCTACCACACTAATTAAAAAATAATATAAATGTTGGAATTTAGGAAGGAATTCTAGAAAATTGAGAAAAAAATTAGAAAAATAATATTTGTGGACAAAATAAATAGAAAATGTGTATTTCTATGAAAGGTAGAGAAATTAGGATTCTTTTGGGACTTTATATCAGGGGATTTCACCTCAACAAACATGAAATGGTATTATGAAATTAAAAATTAGTAAATTGGTTATGGGTTCAATTGAGACCAGTTTAAGGGTTCTACTTTTGAGGTATTAGACATATAATGACCTCAAATAGTTTGTGATAGGTTCTCAAACATTGGGAATGGTCGAGTGACCCAGAAAGTAAGGAAATTGGAAACGAAACCAAATAAAGGTAAGTATGGATTCATTTATTTATCAATTTTTCCTGGTTATGTAGTATATTTAGTTCATATAATTTATGGACTTGAATGGGGGCTATGTACATTGAGATGTGTTTTCAGAAAAAAGGTAAATGGTGTATGATTAGATCAATGAGAGTAAACCCTGGAGTAGAGAATAGGTTTGATATTGGTTCTTGACCTATATATTAAATCATGCTCAACTAGATAGGTTGCATGGATTACACATTCACTTGGGATTTATGATATAACCATTTGGACGATGACAAGTGGTCAGATAGTATATACGTGCAATGTGTTTGTCAAGTTAAGGTGTCACTGTAGTTGATGGGTAATCGACCTTAATTTTATAAAATGGGGAAAATCACAATGTAATAGCCATTGATTATTTGACTTGCATTCGTTCATGTATTGATTATATAATTTCATATACAATGCTAGTTATGATTGGTCATATTGCTATTACATTTCATTCTTGAATATTATATGGATTGTTGATAGCTTTGTGAATTCATACTTACTGAGCAAGTTGGAGAGCTCAATTAATATTCCATGATTATCGACGAGCACTTCACTATGGGACAGAGAAGGATAAGGTGTTTTGATATTCTTTTTGATGTAATGATTCTTCCCTTGTTCAAATATTTATATTGAGTTACAGTTTTGTAATATTATAATGGTTGGGAAGTGTTATATAACTGATGTATATTTTGGTTTAATTCGGTTATGTATATCATGTATAATATCGAGAAAAGTTTTTTATTTCCACTGCATTTATTATTTTTTTATGTCGATATTTGATATGTGATTTTATTTTTTAGGTGTTGATAGTAAAACTGTTGGCTTTAGTTAAGTCTGGCTACTGTATCGAGGCTTAATTATGGTTTAAGGCCGAGTATCGCCCTAATCGGGATAGGAGATGCTACAGCTTTATATCAAACCCTACTCGAGGTATAACCTTATTACAAGGAAACAAGTGATAACTTAGATACAATTTGGTATCAAAGCTTAAGGTTATTGGCTCTAATATTCCTTACTACCAAAACTTAAGTTTACTAACTCGAAGATTTTTCTCGAGTTATGAAGATGCTTAGGACGTGATGAATGATTTTATCATTATTTTGGGGGGTAACTCAAAGATAAAAGACTGATATATGTTATTTGTTAGGCTTTATTATATCTACATGGCATATTCAAGAGTCTTGTCTTTCTTTAATGATAATAAGATTGTTTATGTCCATCGATTTCTAATAATATGAGAAAGTTTTAAACGTAAGGGTTCAAGAAAATTTTAACCTTGAAGAACTTGAAATAGGAAATACATAAGAAAAAGAAATTTCAAAGGTGAAATTAAATTTTTCTTCTATTAACAGTCTCCGATGGTATTTGTGCTCGCTGATTAGGCAAATAATAGTCAGTGAAGATGTATATAATGGATAAAGTCCTTGAGAAATGTATTAGGAGAATTGAGTTTATGAAGCAATGGAGTATTTAATGACTTTAGGTGAAACTTAAAGATGGTAACTTACTTTGGGATGAGACTGTGACGGCTTGATTCCCAAAACTGGGTACCACTTGGCCTAATCCCGTCATTATGCCCTTATCTACGTCACGTAGGACATAAAAACATATTAGTCTGCATTTTCCATTCATTCACCTTGTTACACATGGTTAACATAGAACTTATTCATTTAGATTTAATTATGATTTACAGATTTCATTAAGAAGTTATTAACATTATCTTAATTATCAGCGGAAGGCTTAATAAAATTAGTGGAAGCAATTATAAAAACACCTACTGTGGAAACAAGTTAAACAGACGGTCATATCAACCAACTAAAGTAATACATGAAAGAGTAGGGAAGTCTACTCTCTTATCCCCATATACAAAGTTATACAAAAAGACATAAATAATATATGCATAAAATGATCACCTACAAAAGTAGCAGAAACTATCCACCATCGGCTCAAAGCTAATCGTCAATCTTCTCTTTCCCTGGCTTGCTACTCGAAATATTTGCACCCACCGTCATAAAAAGGATGATGAGTAAAGTAATGTAGAAACTAACACTAAGATATATTTATTAACATTTCCAAATATACAACAAGCAAATGAAAGCATAATAATAGGAAAGAAAGCTGAAACAAGAATCATGCTAAAAGGCGTTTAAGTTAAACAATGTAAAAATGACACTCGGCTAAGCAATGATGATATAGGCCAAGTAGACTATGAAATTAAATCGCATCAACTTTGTTCCACTATTTAAGGCGTAATCAGTTTTTTAGATGCCTTCACATCATTACAATGCCTTTTTAGATATGTATAAATACTTGTCGACAACCTCGGGTCTCATACCCCGTATGTTGCACAAACTAGTGGTGAGATCTCGACAACCCCGAGAATCTAGTGACCCCATGTGTCACGCCCTTCTCTATAATGGTCCTAGATATAAGAAATACTTTCACATTTCAAGAAATAACACAATAAGGGAATCCAAAATGGTAAAGCTCAAACAACACAAAGGAATATGATTTGCAACATTACAAAACATTCACCTAATAGCATGCTCTTTCATTTCACGAAACATCTCGACAATCAAGAATGACATACACAAGATTAAGAGTCAATAAATACAATTTAAACAACAACTAATGCCATGATAGGAAACTCATGGAATAAGATAGGACAATAAAGTCATGACATCTAGAGTACAGTAGCACATCAGTCTAAATGAATGTAAATAAGAATCATAATGGAAACAAATATAAATAAATGTCTCATTCAGTTTACTTACTAATAGCGCCAAGCTCTTATGCTAATCCGACCTTCTAACACCTTAAAATTTGTACCCAAACCTCCGAGACTCCTTCCTAGGCTCTTAGTACCATTTAACATGTTTTATAAATTTTTTAAACCCTCAGTTAGGGTGCTAAGCAAATTTAAGATTTTTAAGTTTTAGTTATAAAATTATAGATTTTATGCTGTCAAAGCACCTAGCGCACTACACGTAGGTAGCGCGCTAGCTAGCACGTCTAGCGCGTTATGTGTAGGGAAACTCAAAATTCTTCACTACGAATTTTGAGTTTTCTCCACACATGGCCAAATCTAACACCTTGGGATCTCTTTACTCACCCCTGGAGACCCATAACACCCACTAAAACATTAAGAATAGCCAAACACTCCATAATCATCATCAATACATGACCCTAAACTAAATAAATTGTGTAGCTAAGCTTACCAAGTTGTTGAACACTCATACCTTAATCTCGCACCGTCAATTCTCCAAAATCTTCTTCACAAGTTTGCTAACTTTTTCACTGATATTTATTCTTTCTAACTTTCATTATTTAACAAGTTTAGTTTGTAAATGAAATGAATTGCATGAGCTGATCTTTCCAATCCTATATATTATGATAAGGTTGATTAATAGCCATTAATCTTAATATACATATGTATCTCGAGACTAATTAAATAGTCTACATCTTGACAAAATTCCATTAACTCTCCACAAACTTCATCTAACTAACACCAATTGCAACTCAATTAGTCTCTTGACGTGTCAGCACATATCTCGAGGAATATCAATGTCTAATGTTTTAATTTACTAACTTATGTTACAATAATGTAAATCAAAACTATAGCTTCACTGATCTAACTATATAATATTAACTTTAAACTAACACCTACCGCATCACTCTCCTACCCCTATCCTATGCCAACATGCATCTCGAGGCGTGTCCCTACTCATGTCTCGACATCTATATATCAGTAGGAGTGACTACTAGTCTACATATATACATCACAGTAGGCATCCATCACTCAAAAATACTATACTACTCAGTGCTCACATTTAGTATTCGGACCGTGTACCCGCTCTCAGCTCACGTCACGGGCCAATAACCCTGATTCGGGACTAATTTACTATTAACAAAATCTGGATCGCTACAGTCATCCCAACTAATTGAAATTTCATCCTCAAAATTAAACTTAATCAAGGTTAATCTCATACCTCACTTTTATCCCTAAAATGGAGTCACTCACTAGTCAACTCCCATTTCTCCATCGTTTAAAACATATAGAATAACTTTTTCTCATTTTATTTTCTCAATTACTACCCTAGCCAAAATTTCAAATGATACTAGTCCCAAAGCCCATGTTTCTAAACTACCACAGGTGGATCCAATAGTAATGTGGGTGAGTCTATGCTTAGTTACCACATGCACACTATCATAATATACAACACTTTGGTCATAGTACTCACGATAAATCTCACAAGGCGTAATTTTCTTTACGAAAGCTTTTAGTGTGCTTATTAGGCATCATTACTTTCATTATCTTATTATCTCATGTGATATGGACTTATTTGAGTTATTCTCATCAGTCCAGTGATCAATTTTAATTCTCAAATCACTAGTGCAACTACTATTATACCTAAGTCAAACAGTGCATGATTAATGTAATAAATAAATACATACCCTCACGAGGGTCGTATACCACCTCTAGGTCCGGCTTTGTCTCTACATGAGCTCCATGTCCAACCGGGTGCATTGCAAGCTGCTGATGTCATAAGGCTATGGACATCGTCTAAGCATGCGTCTAGCTTATCCACATCTATAAAATGTCGGATGTCTTTTTGATATTAAAGAGATTGCTTGACTATGTATCGATCTTTATCTCTGTGGACTCATGCCAATATTTCTAACCCGATTCTTTATCTCTAACTAAAGAAAATCTATGAGTTGTGGACACCGAAAAAATAAGTGTCCAATCTGAGGACACCTATAACATGTTGGTAATCACCTCCACTATGTAACTGCGGTCAAAGTCCATCCCTGCTTCGGTGCATCTCGATCACTGTCGCCTGATGTATGCTGAATATGCGACGGTGATAGTACCTATCTTGCTTATTGTGGTACAAGAAATCTACTCACTTAATGTGGACTACAACTCATGATGTGTCCCTCCTGACCACATCTGTAATACTTCTTATGCCTCATCTACTCTCTTTCGACTCTATCATTCTCGGAGTAAGTCTCTGCTCCTACCCCAATGCATACCGGTCTCTTCTTCCCTGAGCTTGCCGAAACTGTTGTAGTGGTTGGACTATCGGAGGTATTCGACTAGCAAAGTCAGAAATGAAGATAGAAGGAACCATAACAATCGGAGGCATGTATGGAAGTCTACTTATCATCGTAGGTGCTAATGGAGAATCGTGTACACAAGGTATTGTCGTGGTGACTGATATCTGTAATCTAGATGAACTGGATCCATCAGACGTTTTCTTCAGTCCATTACTTCTCTTCCTCTTCTTATTATTCTCGATCAATGCAGGCGTAGCGTCAACCTGAATCTCTGCTGGTACTACTACAGAAAACATCTTCGATGACATAAGTATTATCGGCGCTACAGGTTGTTGGGTGTTTGCAGTGCGATAGTGGTAGTAGCCGATATAATCAAAATCTCAATTACTATAAGTACTATAGTAGTAAGCTCGATGGTAATTATTGCCGAAACCAACTATGCTCGTACAACCCTGAGGAGCTCTGTTAAGTGTTGTCCTTGAGCAGTGACTGTGTCAATCCAATGTTGGATATCATTAGTCATAACAACGTATACCTCATGTGCCGGTAGTACTGCAGTCGAAAGAGTAGCGGTAGGAACAAACTATGCAAGTTCTGACAGACACATCGTCATATCTGACATGAAGTCAACCAACTACTGACCAAGTACCATTACTCAATCGATAGCTTCTAAAAATCCTCAGCCGATAATGTATGTTGGCTATCATTGGCTATCGCTAGCACTACAATCTCCCGCCTCTCATAGATCTGCCATCGTAATCTGCATGTTGATAGTGATCGCGACATCAGCTACTATGTAACTATTGCGTATGTATACATACAAAACATAACATATACACATAGCAGTCCCCTACACATATTCACTAACTTCCCAACTAATAGTTTCTAAATAAGGACCGTCTGGTTTCCACATCTAAGATTTGTGTTTTATTCTAATGTCGCTATATACTTATCAAGAATTTAGATTCTCTTATCAACCATAACTAAGATATTGGTATCACAATTTTGGATAACTATATAATGTCTCTAAGGTTCTACAAACCTTTGCTCTGATACCAACTGTGACGTTGGTATCACGTTATAGAATAAACTATACTCCACAACCTAGGCTCTATAAACCTAGGCTCAGATACCAACTGTGACGGCTCGATTCCCCAAATCGTGTACAGCCCATCCTAATCCCTCATTAAGCCCTAATTTACGCCATGTAGGACTTAATAACGTGTTAGTCAACCTTTTCCTTTCATTCACCTTGTTACACATGTTTAACATAGATCTTATTCATTTAGATTTAATAATGATTTATAGAGTTCATTAAGAAGTCATTAACATTATCTTAATTATCAGTGGAAGACTTAATAAAATTAGCAAAAGCATTTATAAAAAACACCTACTATGGAAACCAGGTAGAATGACAATCATATCAACCAATAAAAGAAATATATGAAAAAATAGGGAAGTCTAGTCTCTCATCCCCATATACAACCCAAAGTTATACAAAGAGACACAAATAATATCCATACAAAAAGATCACCTACAAAAGTAATAAAAACTATCCTCTGTCTGCTCAAAGCTAATCATCAATCTTCACTTTCCCTGGTCTGCTACTCGAAGTATCTGCACCCACCGTCATTAAGAGGATGGTGAGTACAATAGTGTAGAAAGTAACACTGAGAGACATTTATCCACATTTCCAAATATACAACAAGTATCTGAAAGCATAATAGTAGCAAAGAAAGCGGAAACAAGAATCATGCTAAAAGATATTTAAGCTAAACAATGTGAAAATGATAGTTGGCTAAGCAGTAATGATCAAGGCTCGGTTGACTATGGAATTAAATCACATCAACTTTATTCCAATATTTAGGGCATAATCAAATTTTAAGATTCTTCGCATCATTACAATGCCCTTTTAGATATAAATAAATACTTGTCGACAACCCCGGGTACCACACCCCGTGCGACGCATAACCTAATGGTGAAATCCTGACAACCCCAAAAATTTACTGACCCCGTGTGTCGCGCCCGTCTCTATAATGGTCCTAGATATAAGAACTACTTTCATGTTTCAAGAAATAACACAATAAGTGAATCTAAGATGGAATAGCTCTAATGTTACAAAAGAATATGATTTGCAACATTACAAACTATTCACCTAATAGCATGCTATTTCATTTGACTAAACATCTCAACAATCAAGAATGACATAGCATAAGATTAAGAGTTAATGAATACCATTTAAGCAACAACTAATGCCATGATAGCAAACTCATGGAATGAGATAGGACAATAAAGTCATGGCATTTAGAGTACAATAGCACATTAGTCGTAATGACTGTAAACAAGAATCATAATGGAAAGAAATATAAATAAATATCTCAATCAGTCTACTAAGTAACCACGCAAGCTCATATGCTAATCCGGCCTCCCGACACCTTAAAACTCATACCCAAACGTCCGGGGCTCCTCCCTAAGCTCATGGTTCCATTTGACATGTTTTATAATGTGTTTAGACCCTCAGTTAGAATGTTAAGCTTGTTTAAGGTGTTTAAATTTTGGTTATAAAATTACAGATTTTGTGCTGTTAAAGCACCTAGCGCGCTACATGTACTGCTTGCTAGCATGTCTTGCGCGCTATGTACAGGGAAACTCAGAATTTTGCACTTTGAATTCAGAGTTTTCTCTACACATGGCCAAATCTAACACCTTTGGATCTTTTTACTCACCCCAGAGACCCTAAACCCCCACCAAAACAATAAGAATAGCCTACAATCTATTATCATCATCAACTCATGCTTGATCATACCTTCAATTCTCATGCATTTAAACTAAATTAATGGTGAAGCTAAGCTTACCAAGTTGTTGAACACTCATTGCTTGATCTCATACCTTTAATTCTCCAAGATCTTCTTCATAAGTTTGCTAACTTCTCCTCTGATCTTTATTCTCTCCAATTTTCCTTCTTCAGCAAGTTTAGTTTGTAAATGAAATGAATTGCATGAGTTAATAATCTTATATATTATTAAAAGGTTGATTAGTAGCCATTGATCTTAATGTACATACGCATCTCAAGACTAATTAAATGATCTACATCTTGGCATTATTCCACTAATTGTCCACTAACTCCATCTAAGTAACACAATTACAACTCAATTGGCCTCCTGATGTGTCAACATGTATCTCGAGGAATATAAATGCCTAATGTTTTAATTTTCCAACTTAGGTTACATTAATGTAAATCAAAACTATACCCTCATTGATCTAGCTATATAAGCGAAATTAACTTTAAACTAACACCTACTGCATCACTCTCTACCCAAGTCCCATGGAAATATGCATCTCAAGGCGTGTCCGTCTAAACATATATATATCAGTAGGAGTGACTCAGTAGTCTACACATATACATCACACTAGACATCCATCACTCAAAAATATTATACTACTCAGTGCTCACATTAAGTATTCGGATCGTGTACCTGCTCTCAGGCCATGTCACAGGTGAATAACCCTGATTCGGGACTAATTTACTAATAGCAAATTCTGGGTCATTACATTTTTCCCAACTAATAGAAATTTCGTGCTAGAAATTAAACTTAATCGAGGTTAATCTTATATCTCACTTTTACAACTAAAATGGAATCACTCGCTAGTCAACTCTCATTTCTCCATCATTTAAAATATTTAGAATATTTTTTCTCATTTTATTCTCTCAATAACTACCCTTGCCAAAATTTCAAATGATACTAGCCCCAAAGCTCGTGTTTCTCAACTACCGCAGGTGGATCCCCTGTCCACTTACCCTTAGTTCAAATAGTACTGTGAGTAAGTCTATGCTCAGTTACCACATGCACACTATCATAATATACAGCACTCTGGTCATAGTACTCAAGAGAAATCTCACAAGGCATAATTTTCTCTATGAAAGTTTTTAATGTGCTTATCAAGCATCGCTACTTTCATTATCTTAGTATGTCATGTGATATGGACTTATTTTAGTAATTCTCATCACTCCAGTAATCAATTTTAATTCTTAAATCACTAACGCAACTACTATTATACCTAAGTCAAACATCGCATGATTAATGTAAAAAATAAATACATACCCTCACCAGGGTAGTGTACCATCTTTAGTCCAGCTCTATATCCACATGAGCTCCTTTTTCGACAAGGGTGCATGCCAGGCTACTAGTAGTCATGAAGCTGCGGACATCGTCTAAGCATGTGTACAATCTATCCACATCGGCAACACGCCAGATGTCTTCTCGACACTATCTAGAATGCTTGACTATGCATCAATCTCTGTCTCTACGGACTCGTGTCACTATCTCTAACCCAATTCTCAATCTTCGATTGAATAAAATATGCGCGTTGTGGACACTGATGAAATATGTGTCCAATTTGACGACACCTATAACATTTTGGTAATCTCCTCTGCTTTGTAACTGTGGTTAAAGTCTATCCTTGCTTCGGTGCATCTCGGTCACTATCGCCTGATGTATGCTGAATTTGCGACGGTGATAGTACTCATGCTGCTTGTGATGGTACGAGATATCTAATTATAGAGTATGGACCGCAACAAATGACATGTCCCTCTTGACCACATCTGTAACACGTCATACGTCTCATCTACTCTATCAATTGAGTCAACCTCAGAGTGAGTCTCTGCTCCTGCCCTAATGCAAAGCGTCTCTACTTCCCTGAGTTTGTTGAAATTGTTGCAGTGGATACACTATCGTAGGTGCTCGACTAGCAAAGTTAGGAACGAAGATGGATGGAACCATAACAGTCGGAGACATGTATGGGAGTCAACTCGTCATCGCAGGTGCCAATGGAGAATCATGTACGCAAGGTACTGCCATGATGACTGGTATTTGTAATCCAAATGAAGTTGATCTATCAGACATTTTCTTCACTCCATTGTTTCTCTTCCTCTTTCTATTATTCTCGTTTAATGCAGGTGTAGCCTCAACCTGAATCTCTAGTGGTACTACCACAGAAAACATCTTCGATGACATAGGTATTATCGGTGCTATAGGTAGCTCGGGTGCTTGCAGTACGGTGGTGGTAGTAGCCACTATAATCAAAATCTCAGGTACTAGAAGTATTGTCGTAGTAGGCTCGATAGAAAAATTTGGTGAAACCAACTATGCTCGTACAACCCTGAGAAGCTCGGTCAAGTGTTATCCTTAGGCAACGACTGTGTCACTCCAACACTGCATATCATCAGTCGTAACAACATATGCCTTAGGTACCGGTGGAACTGCAATCGAAATAGTATCGGTAGTAATGAGCTATGCAAGTTCGAACATACGCATTAACATATCTGACATGAAGTCGAAAAACTGTTGACCCTGTGACGTAACTTATTTGAATAACCTCCGAAATTCTCTGCCAATATTGTATGCTGGCTATCGTTGGCTATCGCTAGCACTACAATCTTCGCCCACTCATAGATCTGTCATCGTAATTTGCATGTTGATAGCGATCGCGGCATCAGCTACTACGAACTATTGCGTATATATACATACAAAACATAACATATGTGCATAGCAATCCCTAACACATATTCACTCACTTCCCAACTAATAGTTTCTAAATAAGGACTGTGTAGTTTCCATATCTAATATTTATGTTTTATTCAAGTGTCGTTATGTACTTATCGAGAACTTAGATTCTCATGTCAACCATAACTGAGATATTGGCATCCCAATTTTGGACAACTATATAATATGTCCCTAAGTAACTACAAACCTTTGCTCTGATACCAACTACAATGTTGGTATCACATAATAGAATAAACAATACTCTACAACCTAGGCTCTATAAACCTATGCGTTGATACCAACTTGTTACACATGTTTAACATAAATCTTATTAATTTAGATTTAATTTAGAATTACTGAGTTCATTAAGAAGTTATTAACATTATCTTAATTATCAGCGTAAGACTTAATAAAATTAGCAGAAACATTTATATAAATAGTTATTATGGAAACTAGGTACAAAGACAATCATATCAACCATCCAAAGTAATACATGAAAATATAAGGAAGTCTAGTCTATAATCCCCATAAATAACCTAAAGTTATACAAAAAGACATAAATAATATATACATAAAATGATCACCTACAAAAGTAGCAGAAACTATCCTTCATCAACTCAAAGCTAATCATCAATCTTCATTTTCCCAGGTCTGTCAGCTACTAGAAGTATCTGCACCCATCATCATAAAATGGACGGTGAGTACAGTAATAAAGAAAGTAACACCGAGAGACATTTTTCCACATTACCAATTATACAACAAATATCTGAAAGCATAATAATAGGAAAGAAAGCGGAAATAAGAATCATGATAAAAGATATTTAAGTTAAACAATGTAAAACTGACACTCGCTTAAGCAGTAATAATCTAGGCCCGATTAACTATGAAATTAAACCATATCAACTCTATTCCACTATTTAGTGCGTAATCAATTTTTTTGTTGCCTTCACATCATTACAATGCCCATTTAGATATATATATATATATATAAATACTTATTAAAAACATCTGGTCGACACCCCGTGTATCGCGCCCATCTCTATAATGGTTCTAGATACAAGAACTACTTTCACATTTCAAGAAATAACACAATAAGGGAATCAAAAATGGAATAGCTCAAACAACACAAAGGAGTATGATTTGTAACATTACAAACCATTCACCTAATAGCTTGCTATTTCATTTGACTAAACATCTCTACAATCAAGAATGACATAGCACACAATTAAAAGTCAATGAATACCATTTAAACAACAACTAATGCCATGATGGCATATTCGTGGAATGAGAGAGGATAATAAAGTCATGGCATCAAAAGTACAATAGCATATCATCCAAGTGACTATAAACAAGAATCATAATGGAAAGAAATATAAATAAATATCTCAATCAGTTTTCTTACAAACCGCACCAAGCTCCTATGCTAATCCGGCATCCTGAGACCTTAAAACTCATATCCAAACCTCCGAGACTCCTCCCTAGGCTCATGCTATCATTTGACATGTTTTGTAATGTGTTCAAACCCTCAGTTAAGGTGTTAAACTTGTTTAAGGTGTTTCAATTTTAGTTATAAAATTACAGATTTTGTGTAGTCAAAGCACCTTGCATGTTGGATTTCGTGACTAGCGCGCTAATGACCTTATTAGCGCTACTCACCCTTACTAGCGCGCTACAGGTAGGTAGCGCACTAGCTAGCACGTCTAGCACGCTATATGTAGGAAAACTCTGAATTTTGTACTTTGAATTCTGAGTTTTCTCTATACATGGGAAAATCCAACAACTTGGGATCTCTTTATTCACCCCCTAAAGACCCAAAACACCCACCAAAATAATAAGAAATAGCCAACACTCCATAATCTTCATTAACTCATGCATTTAAACTAAATTAATAGTGCAGCTAAGCTAACCAAGTTGTTAAACATTCATAGCTTGATTTCACACCTTCAATTCTCCAAGATCTTCTTCATAAGTTTGTTGACTTCTCCTCTGATCTTTATTCTCTCTAACTTTCCTTTTTTAGCAAGTTTATTCTATAAATGAGATGAATTGTATGAGTTGATCTTTCCAATCTTATATATTAAGATAAGGTTGATTAACAACCATTTATCTTAATGTACACAGCTATCTTGAGACTAATCAAATGGTATAAATCTTGACACAATTTCACTAACCCGCCACTAACTCCATCTAACTAACACCAATTGTAACTCAAATGGTCACTTGATATGTCAACACGTATCTCGAGGGATATCGATGCCTAATGTTTTAATTTCCTAACTTAGGTTACATTAATGTAAATTAAAACTATAGCCACATTGATCTAACTACATAAGCCATAATAACTTTGAACTAACACCTACCACATCACTCTCTACCTCGGTCCCTCACCGGCATGCATCTCGAGGCGCTTCCCTACTCACGTCTCGACCATCAATATATTAGTAGGAGTGACTTAGTAGTCTACACATATACATCACACTAGGCATCTATCACTTAAAAATTTTATACTACTAAGTGCCCACACTGAGTATTCGGACCATTTACCTACTCTCAGTCCCGGTCACTGGTCAATAACCTTGATTTGGGACTAATTTACTAGTAGCAAATTTCGGGCCATTACAGAGACTTAATATAGTTTTGAGACTAGTTGAGCAGTAATGAAAGTTATTGAGTAAATAAATTAGTGGTTAAGAATAAGAACCTATTAGAGTTTACAAAACAACTAATGTATTTGTAACAACCCATTACCTTAAGCAGGTGATTAGTGTTAATTCAAATTTTAATTAACCCAAGTTAGGCTCGTGGTTAAGCTCGGCTTGTCACGATTAGCGTGTGCGTAGATTTGTGTGTCATTTGGTGTTTGTTTGATGCGTATTAGTATTTATAGAAATTAATTGGATTTATTTGCCTATAATTGAATAATTGAGAAATTAATGGGACGCCTAATACTGTGTGTGGGTCAAGGGTGATGCACACGAGTCGTGGGGTAGCGTGCATGCCGGAGTGAACTCATTAGTATACAAGGTGATGTCATAGGCATGTTAATATAGGCTTATATATTTATAGATAAATTGTATATATATTGTAAATTAATAAACAATAACTAACTGGTGGGCGCCTAGTGATACGCGGGGTCGAGGGTGACACAAATGGGACGTACAATACTGTGCACGTCCGAGGGTGGTCATTGGCGCGCATAGCGAATTTATATGCGTGAAATACAAGTTATATATATAAATGAATCCTAAAGTTTAAATCAAATGAAATGATACATTGGATTCACCTCGAGATACATGTAGCGTGAGAATTGAGGAAATAAATGGTTGTACATTAGTTAGTATGGTTGAGATTTTTCATGCTTTGAGATGCGTACAACCACATCTCAAGGAAACTCAAGGTGCAAGTGTCAAAGTCAATGTCACTTTAAATAGTGACAATCTAATATATGTTCATTAGATCGGTCTCGAGTACGAATCTCTAGAAAATCTAATATACATCCAAACAAACATCACTGCATCCTTTGTTTCCAATGAAATCAAAATTTGAAAGAGATAGAAAGAAGGAAATCGAGAGATCGAGTTAAAGAGATGAGAAGATGTGAGTTTTGTTGTTTATAGTTGTTGTTGTGGCTGTTATGTTGCATTGTTATCATTGTTATTGTTGGTTGTTGATGTAGCTAATGATGTTATTGATGTTGTTGTGAATTGATGATGGAAATGGGAGATAGAGGAGAAGGGAGCTTGGACGAACTGCTCTTGTAGTTTGTCCGATGAGGGAGACAATGCAGAAAGTTGTCTCCCCTCCCCAATTGAGATTTGAAAAAAATTGAAACTGTTGATGTTGAGTTGCAGGAGTCGATGAGGAAGAACGGGTTTGGGTTCGCAGTTTAGGACCATACCATTTTGAAAAAATGCTGAAAAATAAGGAAAAAATTCTAGAAAAATAAGGAAAAATGTAAAAAAATAAATTTTTGATTAAATAAATAGATATTGATCAAATTCTATGAAAATAAAGAATTTGAGATTTTTGGCTTTGCCTAAAAAACTTGAAATTATAAAAATTGCTTAAAATATGATAAATTGTTCTGGATTCAATTATGACCATTTTAAGGGTTCTAATTAATGATTATTAGACCTAAATTGATGACAATTAGTTTATTTTAGGTTCTTGATTGACGGGGAAAGGTTTATCGATCTCGAGAATTGTTTAAATCGGTAAAATAATTAGAAAAGCTCGGCACAGGTAAGTGGGACTCGTACTCTTATCAATTATGCATCATAAAGTAGTTATATTTAATGCACCTATTTTATGGATTGGGGAAATAGGGCAATGTACCGTGACTTGAAAGTGTTATCAAACTATTTTGTGAGAAATTATCAGAAAAGAGGTACGACGGGCGAATCGTACTGGAGTTACAATGAAAGTGATTGGCTAGCTACTGACACCTTCCCTTCAATAACATTGAGGTACCCGATTGTTGCTTTAATATTGTTTTTTTATCGAAAGGTGAACTTGGATAGGGGTGCAACAGGGGAATATGATTGAGGTTGACAATCGAGGTATTGGCAGGTCAACCAATACCCTTCCCTCAGATTCTTGACGCTAACCGATTGTTATTTTTCATTTAAGAATGGGTAGCTACGTTATACCTTGATACACTAGTTAATCACAGACATCTGATTCTGTGGGTTGTAATCCTGGGTAATGGAAGTCTACAACTCTTCTTTTGAATGCAAAAGAAAAAAACATATCACTTGTACAATTGTAATTAACCATTGAACGTGCATTTCATTATGTATTTTTCATCATTTCAATGTCTGAATAGATATGTTTTGGTTTCATATGGCTATTCATTAATACATTGATATTTAGATGATAGTCGATGTGATTACGAGCATCGCTTACTGACCAAGTTCGAGCGTTCATTCCCCAATTAACATTTCAGGTTAATAACATGCTCTTCGACTCAGGAATTGAGAAGATTATGAATTTATAGTTTTCTCTAAGGTGAATTGATTTTTTGGTTTTTAGGGGTTCATACGCAGCGGAAAATTCAAAACAAATTTTGAAAAACCCCAACGGGATCGAGAATAAGTTCCATAAAACTAAATCTACGAAAGTAAATCAAATCTTATTCTGTTATTTCCTTTTGATTGTTCGATTTTTAAGACGTTTAAGTGCGTCCTCTATCAGAAATCCACACACAAACGATGACCCCAATCTGGAGTGCTAGCCTCAAGAGACATTGAAAAATGATTTTTCTTTCTCTCCCTAAATCTAGAGAACTCGAAATAATTGTAAGACGAAATCTTATATCATTTTTTAGGGATCCACCCTTTATTTACATGTGTAGATAAGCCCTCACTTAAAATCATATTCGTAATAAAACTATTGTATTTACGCAGTTTAAGCAAATTACACATACGCCCCTATTAATAAGTTATCATATAACAAATCGTAAGGGCTTTTATGTCATGAATTTTATCATATAAAATTTACTACTCTTGACCAATTGAAATTGTGCAAAGCCATTCTTTGTGTGTGACCCAATAGGTTCATGCAACACTGGCAGTGAACCAAAAACCATTTGCTATATAAGTTATAAGCGGTCTCTAGCAAGGCAATATGACTACCCAAGTAGCATGAATATCAACATCGATACAACCTAATTAATAACATATATCATATCATTTTTTCATGCGATATCCTTTGATTAAACATAAGACATGGAAAGTCACCCTTAATGTTCAATCGTACTAGTTTCGATCTTTAGGTAAGTTGAAAAACATCCAAGTGACATTGATCATATCAATTCACATGGACTTGGCCATTATCAGTCTATCTTATCAAGGGATCCCCTGATATCTCTCTCTATACGAGAGTGACAAATTCTATCTTGATTACACACCTTCACATATTATTCACACGCTAACCAATCACAATCTTTATAATTGCCCAGTTAAAGACAACATTTGATTGTGTCAAATTATCATGCTCCTAATATTGAAGTCTATGGTAATCTTAAGTCGAATGACTAAATGATATACATATCATGAGTAACACTTATGACTTAATCCATGTGGTGTTCTCATAGCAGGTCGGTCCAGTATCTTATTCCATAATAAGTACTCATGATCTTGATTCGTATCCTTATACGTATGATCATCACATGACCATCAATCAAGATTCACACTAGTCTTAATTCATTATAGTTCTCAGTATAATGATCGTCTAAGGACATTTAGGATATTTCAACAAATACCCATGGATCTTACTATAAGGTAAACATGCAATCGCTTATAATAAAACAGCAAATAAAACCTTTATTTTGTCAACTTAAATTATAAGATAAATAATGTTTGTAGATTGACCTAGGGCACATGCCCTAACATTGATTTCCCATTATTTAAATAGTATATTGAATTACTATTTTGTAACAAACATGGTTGGGATATGGTTTTACGACCGAGGCTTATGTCAATTTTTGTATATCACATGCTTTATCGAAAGAGTTTTAATTCCCCTGCGTTTTCAATTATTTATTCTATATACAATATACTGTAACTGTGATTATCAAGTATGAAGGATGGCTGCATTGTTACTTTAATTGAGTCTGATTGGTGTATTATGGTCTTAATTAAGGTTTCAGGCCAGGTATCGTACTAATTAGGATAGGGGATGCTACAGTTTGGTATTAGAGCCTTGGTTCCAATAGAATTCTAATATTGTTATATTAGAATGTAATTTTTCATAACTTGAGAGTATTAAAATTACTAATAAAGTTATGGATTGACTTAGTGCCTGATAAATGGTTTTTATCGATCTTTTGGGGGTGATGAAAGATAAAAGGCTGAGTAATGTGATATGTTGTGATATATTATATCTATGCGATAGATATACATTTAATGTTTTTCCTATACGCTATCCTAAAGTTCATATCTCCCATCTTTATCTTGGAAGCCAATGAATAGATGGTGATGGTTCTTGGAGAGCCTAGACTTTAGGAATATTATAACAAAGGAAACACATAAGAAATATTACATAGAGGAAATGTATACTTTTTTCTTAGTGGACAATCTCTTATGGTTTTTATTCTCACTGATATTATTTGATTAATGATAGTCAGTGAAGAAGGCTTTGTTGACCTGAACTTTGAGACATATATTAGGAAGATTGACATTAAGAAGTAAACAAAATAATAAATGACCTTCAATGAAACTCAAAGGTGATGATTCACTTTGAGTAGAATATAAACTAGTGTTGAGACAAGTTAAATAAGACTAAAGGTCATTCGATGAGGAAATTAGTGGTAAACGATGATAAGAACCGAACTGGGGTTAGATAAACACTAATAAATGAATACTTTATAAATTGTTAAGAAGTATAAGATTTCATATATGATACTGATACATATTGGAATAATGAGAAAAAGCTTGACAGTATAGTGGTGATGGAACTGCACATACTAAAGGTGAAAGTTAAGAAACGTGTAAGAACGTGTAAAGTATGGGTTAGAACATGGTAGTGAGCTAGTAAGATGTCCTAATCTGATCATTTAGACTGGTATAGTCTAAATTTGGGAGAATGAGTTGTCAATGATTTTGAGGACTTAAGAATCCAAGGAATACTTTACGATATTGGAATGAATAGGTAAGCAGTGTATCAAGAAGTTGGTACTAACTTTGACTTTTAACTAAATATTGGGTAAATCTCTAAATTTTTACGAATGGTGATTCGTAGAAACAAAGTTATCGCTCGAGATTCAAGGGGTTTGAACTTATTGTAAAAATTTATTAGATCCTTAATGAGAATTCAAGCTTGATGAACGAAAATTGTGACTCTAAAGTTTCAAGAGATTTGTTTATTAGATTCTCATGGAATTTTGTAACAATTTGAGATTAAATTCATCAAATACTTGACTTTAATGTCAAACCAAAGATCATTTCCATTTTTACTTAGTGTAATATGGAAATTGTATAAGTTTGGGAACTCAACTCAAGTGATGAGTTAATTTTAAGCGAATCAAGGATGAATATTCATTGGCCAAAATTGACAACTCATTTGGATTTATTAAACGAAACTAGTTGTTCTCAATAGTTGATTAAGATTTGGTTATTATTAGTATAAGATCAGAGTTAAGAATGTATGAAAATAAAGTCAAGCAATGGCTTTATTACGATAGAAATCATGGGAGAAACCATGAAAACTCATTATAGCTCATGTTATGTTGACAAATGGAAAAACTAGAGTTGTTGAACTCTATTGGAATAAGATTATCATCGTGTTATCAATAATAATATAAAATGATTGAAGACTTAGAAAAGGCACAAGTATTATTGCAGAGTTATGTGAACTTTGATGATAAATTAGTTTATGCCAAAAGATTATAAGTGCTAATGCTAACCTTCAAATTAACTTTTGCAAATACATATTGAATCATAATTATGAATCAATGGATTTGACTAAAATTGAGACAATCAAAGAATTGTCTTATATTCAACACAAAAAATCAGAAGGTATTGTTATCTTGGAATGATCAAATAATAAAACCAAAGTATACAAAGACTTGTGTATCGTTGTGTTGTATATTCAATAAATCTAAAAGTGGAAGTAAAATAAATCGTAAGTGATACATGGATGCCTCGAGAAGAAATTGAAATGTAGTTTAACTACAATAATTGCTTGGTTATTCCTGGAATATGGAAAAAGTCAAAGGTTTAGCTTAATACTTTATTTCAAGTAGATGTGTGTTGACACAATGAAGCAAGAGATTGTAGTTTATACAATTATATAGTTCAAAGAAATTTTAAGAAGAACAATTGTGAAATAATTGTTTTCGTAGTCATACAAAACAATTTAAGTCATCGCTTATATAATAAAAACTTATGATGTATTTCAAACAATAAATGGAATGAATTGCAGAGATAAATTCTAGAACCGAGACTTAGGAATATAAAATTTGGATGTAGATCTCAACTTAATTGTGAATCCATTCGAATAAATAAATTGCACTAGTTCATTCATTCATCGTAGAGATTGAAATATTAATCACTCGAATGGAAAGGATTTGGAGAGTCTTTTAGTTATCCTTAAAATTAGATAATCTTAAAAGAAACAATAGAAGACAAATGAGAAGTATGAAAACCAATTAGTGGTGCAATGAGATTTGGAAATCTTCAAGCTTTGAGAATTGGAAAAGTATAGTTGTCAGAGTGAAAGAAATTAGAGGTGAAATGAGTAACCTAAATTCATGAATATAATGAATCCACTCTAAGAAATCACCCATACAAAGTGATTGATATGATCAATACTTTGAGTAGAGAAAAGAACACCAAATATAATTATAATAGGAACTTATCATTATTATTTATTGAGGGAGATGTAATAATGATGACCGAATAAAGTCTTGCATGCACATCATCAAATGAGTTGTTGGAATTGATAATTATAGATCGATTCTTTAAAGCTCAAATTGGAGCTCAGCCACGAGTTTGATTAATTGGGTGATAAGGTGATTAAATAGTCTAATTGTATTCACTTGATACGTCATGATTTGGCTATTAATAGTTAATATCCGGATTAGACTAACTAGAGAAATTGTGTTGAATGCTTTAGATTCTGACAAAAAATAAATAATTTGGAAAGAGTTTTAGGCAAGAATTTCATCAATTTTCTCATGGATCTCTTTATATTAGTAATATAGGAAATTCCATATCATATTAAAGCATATGATGAGGGTATGAAATGTCTGTGTTGATGATATACATTGTTAAATTCATAAAGAGATATGAGAGTTATTCAGCAGTTTAAGACTAAATAAAAAAAACTAAAGGGTTAAGTAAATTCTTGTCTATATCAGATGATAGAAAGATAACATAATTATGGGTTATGTAATGAAATTAACTAGATTTTGGTATGAGTCGTAGTTGATTGATTGATCGAAGTCTGCAAATTCTTGTCAGTAAGGTTATGTTATTCTTTTGACGGATGGAGCATGATATATGTATTTGGGGATGTGAGATTATATGGTGTTTCAGTATTTGATTCCCCGAATGGAGATCCAAGACTTGCTTCCATTGGTGGAAGAAGTTATTGATATAGTTGAAAACCATTCTCAATCTCAATACAGGATTTTTTGTGTTGAAGAAGAAATTGAGCTGCTAATCCTGGTTCTTAAGAATAAATATTTTGAGTTTGTGTCTCATAATTTTTAACCACTGAATGAAAATAGATTCCTTTATGTGAGCTCTCTTATAATAAAGGTAATCGAGTGGATTACATCATCGAATGATAAGGCTGCTCAATCTTAATGCACATTGATATATAGAAACTAAGATTGGAGGTATAGCTTTTATGAAAAAAGAAATAATAAAGAGCTACATAGAGAGGGTGTCACAAACTAGGTGTTATATAACTACAACTGGATAAAGATAAAAAAATTGAGGAGTCAAGCATCATAGACTATTGGAGAGGTCAAAAGATAATTTTATTGTACTTTTGAAAATCTCATTTGTGAAAGGGCTTTGTAGGTTCACATTAACAGAAAATTGTTATGCCATGAAAATGAAATGATCACTTGGGAACGGGAGTTATACATGGAAGAACATTTCTATTTCTCTTCGGAAGTGCTGATAACTTGTACATTTCCTTTAATTTCGAGGATGAAATTGTGTTTAATTGAGAAGAATGTAACGACCTGTTACCTTAAGCAGGTGATTAATGTTAATTTGAACTTTGCTTAACCCAAGTTAGGCTTGTGGTTAAGCCTAGTTTGTCTCAATTAGTGTGTGCGTATATTTGCGTGTCGCTTGGTGTTTGTTTGAAGTATATTAGTATTTATTGAAATTAATTGGATTTATTAGCCTATAATTGAATAATTAAGAAATTAATGGGACATCTAATACCATGTGTAGGTCAAGGGTGATGCACACGAGTTGTGGGGTGGTGTGCATGCCTAAGTGAACTTATTGGCGCGCACGCTGAAGTCATAGGCATGTTAACATAGGCTTATATATATATTTATATATAAATTGTATATACAAATATATATATATATATATTAGGAATAAATAAATAATAAATAAATGGTGAGTGTCTAGTGATACGCGGGGTTAAGGGTGACAAGCGTGGGATGTACAATAGTGTACACGTCCGAGGGTGTTCGTTGGCGTGCACAGCAAATTTATAGGCACGAAATACAAGTTATTTATATATATAAATGAATCCTAAAGTTTAAATCAAATAAAATGATACATTAGATTCACCTCGAGATACTCATAGCGTGAGAATAAAGGAAATAAATGGTTGGTACGTTGGTTAGTATGGTTGAGATTTTCCACACTTCGAGATGTGTGCAACCACATCTCAAGGAATATAAAAGTGCAAGTGTCAAAGTCAATGTCACTTTAAATAGTGAGTTTAATATAATTCCATTAGATTGGCCTCAAGATTCGTACATACGAATCTCAAGGAAATCTAATATTCTTCCAAACAAACATCATCACCTCCTCTGTTTCCAACAAAATCAAAGTTTGAAAGAGATAGAAAAAAGGAAACCGAATGATCGAAAGAAAAAAAAGGCGATGAGGTGAGTTTTGTTGTTGATTACTGTTGTTGTGGTTGTTGTGTTGCATTTTTATCGCTGTTATTATTGGCTGTTGATGTTGCTGATGGCGTTGTTGATGTTGTTGTGAGTTGATGATGGAAATGGGAGATAGAGGAGAAAGGAGCTCAAACTAACTGCTTTCTCAGTTCATATAAGGAGGGAAACGACACAAGAGGTCGTCTCCCATCCCCATTCAAGTTTTAAAAAATAAATCGAAACTATTGATTTTGAGTTGCAAGGGCTGATGAGGAAGAAAGGGTTTGGGTCCTTGAACCGGACCGATTTGGCTTGGTTGAGCCAAACCCGGTTCGACCCGGTTTAGTCTGATACCATTTTTTAAAAACAAATACTGAAAAACAATGAAATTTTTTTTGAAAAATAAGGAAAAATCTCGAAAAACAATTCTGATTAAATAAATAGAAAATGTTGTATTTTTATGAAAATAAAGAATTCGGGATTTCAAGCGAGACTTTTATTGGGGTTTTTACCTCGAAAAATGTGAAATGGTCACAATGGCCTTAAATTTGATAAATTGGTTCCAAATTCATTAAGACCATTTAAGGGTTCTAATTAATGAGTATAGGACCTAAATTGATGACAATTGGTCTATTTTAGGTTGTCGGTAGATAGGGAAAGTTCAGGGATCTCAAGAATCATTTAAATCGGTAAAATAACTTAGGAAATCTCGGCACAGGTAAGTGGAACTCGTACTCTTATCAATTATGCATCATAAAGTAGTTATATTTAGTGCATGTAGTTTATGGAATGGGGAAATGGGGTAATTTACCGTGACTTGAATGTGTTGTTAAACTGTTTTGTGAAAAATTATCCAAAAAGAGGTACGACAGGCGAATCAAACTAGAGTGACAATGAAGGTGATTGGCTAGCTATTGACACCTTCCTTTCAATAACCCTAAGGTATCCGATTTTTGTTTTCCTATTGTTTTATATCGAAAAGAGAACTCGAAGAGGGGTGCAATGGGGGAATCCGACTGAGGTTTACGATCAAGGTATTGGTAGGCTAACCAATACCATTCCCTCATATTCATGACTCTAACTAATTGCTATTTTCCATTTAAGATTGGGTAGCTACGTTATGCCTTGATACACCATAGAATCACAGATGTGTGATTTTGTGGGTCGTAATCCTGGGTGATGGAAGTTTACAACTCTTCTTTTGAATACGAAAGAAAAAACATGTCTTGAGTGCAACTTCAATTAACCAATGAACTTGCATTTCGTTATGCATTGTTTATATCAATTTTAATGCTTGAAAAAAATGCTTTGGTTTCATATTTCTATTCATTGATACATTGATATTTAGATGATAGTTGATATGATTATGAGCATCACTTACTAACCAAGTTGGAGCGCTTATTCCCCAATTAATATTTCAGGTTAATAGTGTGCGCTTCGAATTAAGAACGAAGAAGATTAGGAGTTTACAGTCTTCTCTAAAGTGAATTGATTTTCCACTATTTATATATTGTATTGAATTACTATTTTGTAATGAATAGGGTTGGGATATGGTTTTACGACCAAGGTTTACGCCTGTTTTTGTATATCGTATGTTTCACCAAAAATGTTTTAATTCCGCTGCATTTTCAATTATTTATTCGATATACGATATATTGTAATTGCGATTATCAGGTGTGAAGGACGGTTGTATTGTTACTTTAATTATGTCCGATTGGTTTACCATGGCTTAATTAGGGTTTCAGGCTAGGTATCGCCCTAATTAAGATAGGGGATGTTATAGTATTTATACTTCATAATAAATTGTGAAGTAGAAGTTTCAGATATGGTGATATCCCATATTAAAATGACAAGTAATTTGTTCAAACATGAAAGATGAAGTTGAGAATTCAAAACTGGTCAAACTTGAAAATAGTTCAAGTCAGAACATATCAGTTGTCTGGTAAGATATCGTAGTCCAATGTTTTAGATTGGTATATTCTATTTTGGGAGAATGAGGTATCAATGAATCTTAGGAATTAAGTAATTCGAGAATAATATACTCTATAGTAGGAATGAATATTCATTTCTCAAGATTTACAACTCATTCTGATAATAAGGTGAAACCTGTTGTTCTCTGGAATTAGTTAAAATCTGGTTATCATCGTGGTATGATTAGAGTTAAGGGTATATAATGATGAACTCAGATGATTACTAGATCACTTTAAGTGGATCATGGATGCCATTAGAACTTACTAGAACTCAAACTATGTCCATGAACGAAAGGTGTAAAGTTTTGAAACCTATTTTAATCAAGTTGTTATTATGTTATTAATAGTAAGGTAAAATATTTGAAGATTTAGGAGGTGCACGAGCAATACTTTAAAGAGTTACAAGTTGTGATGGTAATTTTTTATGCCAGATTTTGCATATGCATGTACTAAGTTTCAAAGGTAAATTACTTGTATGAGTGTTTAATATTAACTACAAATCGAGGGATTTGATTGGGATTGAGTCAATTTGGGACTGTCATATATTCAACATAAAGGCAAAGGTGTACAGTAATCTTGAAATAATTCAATAATACAAATGATTGATCAAGGGATATTTGGTATTGTTGTGTAATCTATTCAGTTAACTCAAGTATGAGATTGGTGTAAGTTAAATTTAGATACAATGACGCTTTAGAAGAGAGCTGAAGTATAGTTTGTCTCAATATTTGCTTGATTGTACCTAAATTGTAAAAGAAGTTAGAGGTTCATCCTAAGACTTCTTATTTGGGAACGAATGTGTATTTAGACGATGAAGCAAAATTGGATCTTATACTTCTATATATATATAAACGTGACAATCTCCTTCATTAATCTAGGGCAACGCCCGGCCTAATCCCGCCATTAAGCCTAATCTTAACCATGTAGGACTTAACAACATATTAGCTAGCCTTCTCGTTCTTTTCTCCTTGTTAACCATGTATAGATTAAGCATAACACAATTTATCTACCTAATATTAATAATCTTGAGTTAATGAAAACATTTTCAACTTGAGAATTATTCAACGAAACTCATAACAATCTAGCGAAAGCAAAATAAGTTTCAATTCTTAAATGTGTGGAAACTAGGGAACAATAATCACATGAATATATATATATATAATGAAATGACAACAACAATATGATAACATGTGTTTCGTAAGGGAACTATCGCTCAACTCAAATATACAACCCCAAAGTATATAAAAGACATAAGTAATTCATACAACAAAATCTCAAAAACCTACAAAATATGAGGTAGCGGCACTCTAATGGCTCAGAGGTAGTTGTCGATCTTCTCCTTGCCCGGCCTACTACTCGATGGATCTGCACCCATAGTGATAAAAAGGATAATGAGTAAAGTAATGTAGAAAGTATTATTGAGAGACATTTATCCACATTTCCTAACATACAACAAGTATTTGAAAGCATAACAATAGCAAGTATCCTAAAAAATGATCATGTTATAGGATACTTCATTTCAAAAAAATGAGACTGACAAAGGCTAAGTAGTAATGATCTAGGCCAGGTCGATGGTGAGTTACATAACATCAACCTTTTTTCACCATCTAGGGGCGTGAGCACTCTCACAAATGCCAATTACAATTATATACTTATCAACCCTGTGTGTCGCACAAGTTAGTGGTGAGTGTCGACATCCCCAGAATTCAGTGACGTGCCGCTCATCTCTGTAATATGAAGGTCATTGATACAAGAACTACTTTTAATAAATAAGAAAAAAGACTCAACTCGAGAATCTAAGACATGATTTGCTTTGGTAAAGCACAAAGGAATGAGATTACAATAAAACAATTATTCTACCCTAATAGCATGCTATTTTACATTATTAACATCCTCAACATTAAAGAATGACATAGCACATAATTTAGAGTCAATGAATACCATTCAATATCAATAATGTTATGATAACTAAATTCATATAATGAGATAAGACACAAAAGTCTTGGCATTAATAACTTCTTTATGTACAAATCTACTTTATTAAAATAGAGGCAGTTTTGGTGTAACAACTTGTGAGTTGATTTCAATTACCAAAATATTAAAATTATGTATTGTAGCCAAAAGATAAGCATTTAGAGTTATGTATTAGTTTTGAAATGCCACCTGAATGAGTCCATTTTGATTTAAGATTAGGAAGTAATGACAAAAATATAGAAATTAGGTCAAAACAACAACATGCAGAATTTCTAATTTAATTATACAACTTCAAAAATTCTTAACTTAATTAAAACAAATCCAAACCCATAACTTCTTTATAGTAGGATTAATGGAATTTCATAAGGAATCCAAATATGGAATTACATTTTGAAAACAAAGTCATTTGCCTACTATAATTGCTGAAAAACCATGAATTGAACCAAAACCTACAATTTTGTTGAGTTTCATAAAAAAAAATATGTAGGTTGGATTACCTAGTTGTAGATCTCCTTAAATCTTGATCAAACACCTTCAATTCAACAAAACTTCCTCACAAATTTTTTGATCTCTTCCACCAGATCTTTCTCTCCCTCTCTTGAAAATATTTAAGATCATTTGCCTGTAAACCCACTTACGTGGTTTATATAGTAATGAGATTAAATGATGACCCTTGATCTAGTACAAACACTCGTCTCTAAACTAATCAAATAGCCTATATCTTGGTCCTAAAACCCACTTAATCATTTAAGATAACACACACATTAACTCATTTTGCTTTGTGATAGTGCTAAAATGTGTCTCCAGGTATATCAATGCTTATTGTTTTATCTTTCTAACTTAGGTCATATTAATATCAAGTCAACTATAGTCACTTCAAATTAGTTATTCCAATCTCATTTCACTAAACTAGGACTTACAACTTCACTCTCTACCCAAGTCCCACGTCGACACGCATCTCAAGCCTCCTCCTGGCTCATGTCTCGACGTATATAACTAGCAAGTAGAGATAACTTAATAGTCTACACATATACATTACACTAGGAATACACCAAATCAAAACTAAAATATGCATCACTCAATGCACGTATCTCAATGCGAGTCCCACATCACGGGCTGATAATCCTAATTTTACCATAGTACTAGAATTAGAAATTTGGGCCATGACAAATCTTCCCAACTAATAGAAATTTCGTCCTCGAAATCAAAGTTCAAGTTAAAGGCATACCTGACTCAAAAAGGTACTAAAACTATATCGCATATAGTCTTCCTGCTCCCAATTAAGTTCTGAATCATAATGGGACTGCCACTTGACCAACAACTTCAGGATGGACTTCCCTCTCAACTGTTGTACCTTTTGGTGTAAGACCTATAATGGTTCTTCCTCATAAGTAACATCCTCACTCAAGTCAATATGGCTCAAGTCAACTGTCGATTTTACACTTGCCTTCGACTTAGCTAGTCAAAGCATAGATATTGAATGACTTGATGAATCCTTGACATCTGCGGAGGTAACTGATAAGTGATTATTTATACTAATATATAGTATTAGTTTAGTAGTATATTTAGTATAAATACCTCAAAATGAGCTTAATTTGATGGTATTTATGTATTTACATGTATACAAGGCAGAAAGGAGACAAACGAGTGAATTCATGAAGAAACGAGGCTAAAAAACATAAAAGTAAGGTTCACACCATGTCTAAGATGGTTGACATCGTGGGAAGAAAGGTTGATAGCATAGGCATAGCGTGAGAGACCAAGAAGAGGAGAAAAACGAGTCAGCATGGCCACCGCAGTCATAGTGTCGTAGGCTATAAGGAACAATGCCTTGGAGGCCAGTGCAGGGCGCTGAGTCTACTGAATGGGAGAAAAAGCACACAAAATGTTTGAAGCTTTCATGTCATCGTGGCATTACACACAGCATTGAATCATTAAGTGACAACACCGAGAAAAAAGAAAATAGAAAGTTAGAGTTCTATTTCGTGTGGAATTGTATATTAGGGTTTCTAATTGTTTTCTAAAGTATCTTAAGAGTATAAATAGGTATCATAATGTGGTCGACTCAACCAAAACCACCCATTACCATAGAGAGCAATAGATTATAGTAGTTTTACTTTGTTCTTGAGTACTAAAAAGATTTGTGGAAGAGAAGACATTGAGGACTCACGTGTGCTTATTCGATATTATTTTTATTGATTTAATTGAAGTTATTCGTTTAGTCTTTGATTGCAGTGAATACCATTATGTGTATGTTTCAATAAAGTATGAGTAGTTCATTAATCTTAAGGTTTAATGGATCTTATGGTAAGAATGATATGCTAAAGTAGTATGAATGGATTATAAAGATAAAAAGTGCAATGATTAAAATTTGTATTGATTATGAGCGTAATGCTACAAACATCTTGATCGCGTATTTGTTGATATTAGGTTTTAGAAGTTATCATAGCCATTGAAGCATTTAAGCCTGATATGGACGGTATAACCATATAATATATAACATCGATAGATAGCTATTGATTAGGGAGGCACATATAGTAAACTTAAATGGTTATTAATCTAAAGATGTGGAACTTAAAGCAATATGAAGCTTATGTTATTCGCAATGATAGGCGAAGTTCTAGTTTGTACATTAGAATTTATTCCATCACTATAGGGGGTTGAAGTGGATTTTAAGGAAATCTGTATATTTTGATTAGGCATTACATACACATAATAAAGATGAGGGAGTGAGTTGAAAAACATAGTTATTCATTACCTTGGTGAAGTTGTGAACTAAGACATTCTTAATTTAAGAGTTTAAAAGTATTTGCATTGTTTTGTTTGAATAGAATAGTTTAGTTTAAAATCAAATTAAAAAAGGGGTTTCCTTAGCAATAGAGTAATTCTGATAAGTAATACTAGGTGCAATACACCTTTCCCTTAGGATGATATTTGTTATCAACGTAAGTTGGTCACACTATTACTACAATCGAGCCATTATACTTGCGGCCATGCATTAAATTTTTGGCGCCGTTGCCAGAGATAGGCTGCCACACTTAGTTTAGTTAGTTTACGAAGTTGTTAAAATTTTTTAATTCTCTCAAACTTTTTTTTATTTTTAGTTGTAATTTGATTGACCCTGTTGCACTTGATCTACTTTCTTTTGTCTCTGGTGTTTCAGGTATGTAAAGAATGTATAGCTATCATGTTAAGGAATTAAACAGTGAAATCCTTAATAAAATCTCTAGTGTGTCTTTTCAAAGTGAAGTTGTTCAAGATAATACCATATACCAAGCATAACCAGTCGCGAGTGGTTTGGTATTGACACAATATAAACAACCATATTATAACTTTTATGAATTTACAAGGTTTGTGGTAAGACAAAGGCATTGCAACTACACACAATAGAAGGTGTCATGGCATAATTATCAAATCTTTTACAACCCTCACATGGAAAATGCCTATCAATCATCATGGAGTTCTCGCGACAACTAGCGATCATAAAAAGATCAATAGATGGATGAATAATCATCTATTAATTCATTATAGCAAATAGTAAGAAAAATGGCTGAGCAAAACGAAAATGATCTCAAGAAATATGAGGAAAGATTAAAGATTTATGCACAATCATTTAATATAAAGGAAGAAGAATATGATTGAGCGTTCTTGAATTTAAAAAAGAATTTAGAACAAATTGCAACATTCATAAATTCAAGACAACAGGTTGTGATTGATTCTAAGGAGAACCAAGTCGAGGAAATGTTAGTAAGTGAAGTAACATGTCATGAAGGATATGGAGAAGTAGAGAAGCCTAATAAAGAGGATTGCAATATTATTGTTACTTTAGAGAAATATGATTCAGTTGACCATGTTAGAGAAGAGACTCATATTGAGGATATTAAGCCGCATGATAGTGGTGTCAATCTAGATAAGTTTGAAACAATAATGAGTAACGAAAGCAAGGAAAACATAAGTTCACACTATACATGGTTTATGCAAGAGACAATCAATTTTGATGTATCAAAGATGTCATTTCAGGAAGAACTATAAGATCGATAGAATGGTGAGAGAATTTGGTTTTGTGCGATGATATATGAGAACATTTTAACAATCCCTTTTGTCGAAACATGGCAAGGCGTGTTAAATTACATGGGGTTTATAAAGGATAAGGTAGCATACCAGAAAAAATTAGAGGATATGAGGAACTTCGTAAGGATACATCATTAAAGTAACCTTAGTGCATTACGATGATCATTCGAGAGCCGTGATGCATAAGTCGGGCTAAGGACGTTAAACTAAGCGCTACTGGGAGGCATTCGGGGGTTTTTATTTTAGTTTTTAGATTTTCGTTAGTTAGTCATTTACATGGAAAGACCATAAGAGAGCAAAAGAGTTAAAGCAGTAAAGGTAATGTAAGGTAAAAGGTAAAGTACATGGGCAAATCACGGGTAAGTTTTTTATGGAATTTATTTATATATACATGGATTTCATGTTGTCATAACACCTTGTATAATAAAACGTAAAGCCGGAAGAGCGCTAAATAGGTAATTAATGAAAAAAGTATGCAAAATAATATGGACAGATAGGTTGACGCTATGTGTGTAAACACACAGCGCCATGGGACATAAGGCAAGACGTCATCAGGGTGTTGAGCTGTAAGCAACAAAGGCTCACAGCAGGCCTGACGCTGTCACAACGCAGTCACAGTGGCGTGCCCTATAAGGGATGGCGCCATCATCGATGAGAGTGGTTTAAACCTTATTTCAACACATCTTGCACACTTGCAACCAATTCCATACATAACCAACCAAGCATACAACCCTCTAAAACCTAAGTTTGATCATTTTTAAGAGAAAAAAGAGAGTTCCTAGTGATTTAGAATGAAAAGAGAGAGTAAATTATGGATTAGTATAAAGAGGAGAACTAGGGCATTGATTTGGAAAAGAAGATTCAAGTAGGCACGAGGGTTTTGGTTTGTGAAAAAAAAGTGAGGAGGCTTAGATTGAAAGAGGGTTAGAAGAGCAGTCTACACAAGAAAGTAGTTCGGCATTGAGGTAAATTTATAATCTGATTAGTTATGCTTTGAGATTTTCGAAATTTTGATGAAATTGCATGAATTATGAATATGAGGTTGTTGGATAGGAATTTGAAGTTGTGTGAATACTGAGCACCGATGTGGATTTTGGAAACTAGTGTATGTGTTTTGTATTGTTTGGCACATGAATCATCCTTGTGAATGAAAATTTTTATTTTAGGTGATTTGAATACCCATGTTGTTAGCTATGGTATTGTATGAAATTTTAAGAAAAATGCCAAGAACGAAAAATGTCAGATGGAGACAAAAAATTGTTGTTTCTGATTTTGACCACGCAAATGTGCTTGAAGGCCATAGTGCAAGAACGAAGGATATGGAGAGGAGGAAGATCCCTAACAGGGATTTGATGAGGGCTACAAGTTTGTAGACCCAATTATAAGAAAGCACGACTTGGATGGTTTTGAGATTTTCCCACCACCACCTCCATCAGAGGCACCAGTATCTCCACCAGATGATATTTTGGATATTAATTGTTTGTGTTTAGTGTGTTCATATTTCGAGCTTTTTTAACCTTGAGAATAAGGTTTGGTTTAAGTTTAGGGGCATCAACACTACAATATGGAAAGTTGTAAGAAAGTATGAAATAAGGACAAACACTACAGATATGGTCGTAAAATCTCATTTTTGAAGCTGTTAAAGAGGAAAGCATTGTAGTGTATTAATTTTACTTGTTATTTCTATTTTTTTAGGTAATATAGATTAGGTTATATATGTAAGTATGTAATGAATAAGTAGTTCATTTGCAAAGTTCATGCCTTTAATTAAGGATAAAAAAGAATGGAAGTGTCTTGTTGATATGAAACTCAAAAGAGTGTTATTAAATTTTTGAAAAATTGAGAAATGTAGCAAACAATGGTATAATTTCATGATTAGAAATCTAGAGTTAGGGAAGACCATGAACTTGAAATAAAAGCAAGAAAAATACTAGAACACTTCTTATGGAAAAAGTTAGATCTCTAAGGATTTCGATTATGAGTGTGATTCTTACGTGATAATATAAAGCAAATAAAAACTTAGTGCTAAGAGGGGAAGAATTAGGTATAGTTTTTAATAAAAAAAGTTGGAGTTAAAACTTGCTTGATAAAGTGAAAGTGAGAAGGGCTAATAAGAGTTTTAAAAATAAAAATAGAGAGTCCCACGAGTTTTACAGGAAATGGAGCAGAGTACTTGATGGTTGGAAAAAGTGAGAAAAGTAGAATCCATAAGAAAAGAAATAGGGACTGTGCAATCAAAATATATGAGGATAAAAGAAATAAAAAGAGAAAAAAAATGAAAAGAAAGGCTAAAATTAGATTAAGACTCTTCAAATAAAAGATTTAGCTCAAGTACAAATAGCTTAGTTGAGTTTTCTTTCCAACTAAATTAAGTCATATGGACTCTTGAAGTGCTAAAGTTTACAAAACAAGTATGATTTATGCTTATTTGTGAATTCTTGAGTGTAATGAGAAATCATGAGATTGTACACTTGCTACTAGAGTGTCAAAGTGAAACAAACTTTTGAGTAGTGATGATTTTGGTTGTGAAGTACATTGGATTTTTGAAAGTGATTTGTATTTTTTTTAAGGCTATATATTTAGAAAAGTATAAGTTCTTGGAAAGAAAAGCTATTGAGTGGATTATTAACTTGAACTTATTTTGATTAAAGGATACTTCATGAATGATGTGAATGAATATGAATTTAAGTAGTACTAGTAGTAACAACATTTAGTAAAATATACTTTTACTCGGGACTTGCAAAATCTTAAGTTTGGGGGTATTTGATAAGTGATTATTTAGACTTATATATATTATTAGTTTAGTAGTATATTTAGTATCAATATCCCAGAATGAGCTTAAATTGACGATATTTATGTATTTTTAGGTATACAAGGCATAAAGTAGACAAACGAGTGAATTTGATAAGAAACGAGACTAAAAGACACAAAAGTAAGGTTGACATGACAACATGAGCACAGTGCCAAAAAGAGGAGAAAAGTGAGTCAGCATGGCCGATGCAGTCACGGCGCCGTGGGCTATAAGGGATGGAGCAAGGGAGGCCAATGAAGGGCGCCGATGTTAGGGCATGTGCTGTAGGTCAATCTACAAACATTGTTTATCTTATATATTTTAGTTAATAAAATAGAGGTTTTCCTTTGTTGTTTTATTATAAGTGATTGGACGTTTACCTTGTAATATGATCCATGGATATTTGTTGAAATATCATAAATGTCCCTAGTCGGTCATTATAATGAGAAATATAATGAATTAAGAATAGTGTGAATCTTGATTAATTGTCATGTGATGATCATGCGTATAGGGATACAAATCGTGATCATGAGTACTTATTAGGGAACAAGGTACTGGACCAACCCGCTATGAGAACACAACATGGATTAAGTCATAGGTGTTACTCATGATTGGTATATCATTTATTTCTTCGACTTCAGATTATCATAGACTTCAATATTAGGAGCATGGTAATTTGAGACAATTAAATGTTGTCTTTAGCCAGACAATTATAAAGATTGTGATTGGTTACCATGTGAACAATATGTGAAGGTGTGTAATCAAGATAGAACTTGTCCTTCTCGTATAGAGAGATCAGTGGATCCCTCGATATGTTAGACTGTTAAATGGCCAAGTCTAAGTGAATTGATATGATCAATGTTACTTGGGTATTTTCAGTCTACCTAAAAATTGAGACTAATGTGATTGAACATTAAGGGTGACTTTCCATGCCTTATGTTTAATCAAAGGATATCGCATGACAAAAGAATATGATATATGTTATTCATTAGGTTGTATCGATTTTGATATTCATGCTACTTGGGTATTCATAATGCATTGCTAGATACCGCTTATGACTTGTGTACCAAAATGGTTTTGGTTCATTGCCAACGTCGCATTAACCTATTGGGTCGCACATAAAAATGGTTTTGCGCAATTTTAATTGGTCAAGAGTAATGAATTTTATATGATAAAATTCATGACATAAAAGCCTTTATGATTTGTTATATGATAACTTATTAATATAGGTGTATGTGTAATTTGCTTGAATTGCCTAAATACAATAGTTGTAATACGAATAGGTTTTTTTAAATGAGCTTATCTACACATATAAATAGAGGTTAAAACCTTAAAACGAAATCTTATTTCCTTTTTTGCTATTTTCAAATTCTATAGATTTTGGGAAAAAAAAGAAAAAACTTTTTCTCTCTCTTGGAGCTAGCACTCCAAATTGTGATCACTGTTCATGTGTGGATTTCTTATAGAGGACGTGCACTTCAATGTCTTGGAAATCGAACAATTAGATAAGAAAATCACGAATTACGGTATGGTTTACTTTTGTAGATCAGTTTAATGAAACTTATTTTCTATCCTGTTGGGGTTTTTCAAAAACTCATTTTTATGAACCCCAAAACCCAATAGTTGAGTCTACTGAATAGGTGAAAAAGCACATAAAATGGCCGAAGCTTTCATGGCACCGTTGCATTACACACATAGTGCCAAATCATTATGTGACAGCGTCGAGAAGAAAGAAAATAGAAAGTTAGCATTTTATCTCGTGTAGAATTGTCTACTAAGGTTTCTAATTGTTTTCTTAAGTCTTTTAGGAGTATAAATAGGTATTAGAACGTGGTAAACTCAACCAATACCGCCCATTACCATAGAGAGCAATAGATTAGCATATTTTTACTTTGTTCTTAAGTATTAATAAGATTTGTAGAAGAGAAGATATTGAAGACTCACGTATGGTTAATAAATATTGTTTTATTAATTTAATTGAAGTTATTAATTTAATCTTTAATTGCAATGAATACTATTATGTGCATGTTTGTTTCAATAAAGTGTGAGTAGTTCATTAATCTTAGGGATTAATAGATCATATGGTAGTAATGGTATGCTAAAGTAGTATGAGTTGATTATAAAGATAAAAAGTGCAATGGTTAGACTTTGTATTGATTTTGAGCTTAATGCTATGAACATCTTCATCACGTGTTTGTTGAAATTAGGTTTTAGAAGTTATCAGGGCCATTGAAGCTTTTAAGTTGGATATGGACGGCACAACAGTAAAATATATAACATCAATAGATAGTTATTGATTAGGAGGCACAGATAGTAAACTTAAGTGGTTACGAATCTAAATATTTGAAACTTAAAGCAATGTGGAGCTTACGTTATTCACACCGATAGGTGGAGTTCTAGTTTACACGTTAGAATCTTTTCCGCCCCTACAGTAGGTTGAAGTGAATTTGAAGGAAATATGTATATTCTAATTAGGCATTGCATACACATAATAAAGATGAGGGGGTTAATTGAAAAGCATAGTTATTCATTACCTAGGTGAAGTTTTAAACTAAAATATTCTTAATATAAGAGTTTAGAAGTATTTACATTATCTTGTTAGAATAGAATAGTTTAGTTTAAAACCAAATTAAAAAGGGGATTTCCTTAGCAATATAGTAAATCTGATTAAGTAATATTATGTGCAATACAGCTTTCTTTGAGGACGATATCCATAGTCAACTTAAGCTAGTCACACTTTTACTACAATCAAGCCGTTATAATTGTGGCCACGATCAATTACTCAAACTCATAAGCTATTTTCCCGACCCATCTCTTGATTTAAAAATGCCCGATAAATCTCGGTGCTAACTTTTATTTCAATCAAAATCTATGAAGACCCTTCCGAGGTGAAACCTTTAAATACACTAAGGCTCCATCGGTGTATATGAGATTGATGCGATACGTCTCTGCATACTTCTTTTGCCTCTCTTGGCCACCTTTAAGCCTCTAAAGAATCTATTATACCTTCTCCGTGAGATCAACAATCTCAGGCCTTACTAACATCAATCCATTGGCTTAGCCCAACACGATGGCGAACGACATGGTTTGCCATATAAAGCCTCAAATGGTGCCATCTCAATGCTAGTTTGATAACTATTGATGTATTCAGACTCATACAATTGTAGGTACTTCTCCCAAGATCCGCCAACTCCAATACACAAGCCCGGAGCATATCCTCGAGAACCTGAATCAACCTCTCAGTCTGCTCATCAATTGGAGGGTGAAAAGCGGTGCTGAACTATAGGCGCGTACCATACTGCCCATGCATACTTTGCTACATCCAAGACGTATACGTAGCATCTTTGTCTGATTTGATAGTCAAAGGTAGTTTATTCAGCCTGATAATCTCTCTGTCGAATAATACACTCAACTAGTCAAATGTGTAATGTGCTGTGACTAGTAAGAAATGGGTAGATTTTGTCACTCTGATTACAATCACCTAATAGAATTGTGTCGTCTAGCAGTCCTTGGTAATCCCTCGACAAAGTCCATGACAATTTCTTTCCATTTCCATTGCAAAATAGGAAGTGGCTATAATTACCTTTCAAGTCTTTGATGCTCATCCTTCACATGTTGGCAAATCCCAAAGTTCCTAATGAACTCATATACATTCGCCATAATCCTAGGCCACCAGAAATATCTCCTCATGTCATGATATATCTTGTTCCTGCCTGGATGAACGGTGAATTAGGAAGTGTGTAAATCCTAAAGAATCGTATCTCTTAGCTCTACTACTGACGGTATCCATAATCTGCCTCTAAAATCTCAGACATTGATCCATCGTCTCTATCCAATCATTACTATCAGTTGCATAGTGATGGTGACAACACGCATCTCGATGCATATTAATGCTTAGTGTTTTATTTTCTTACCTTAGGCATCATTTACATAAATTAAACTATAGACACATTAGATTAGTTATATTAATCATATTAAACTAAATTAGGACCTATCACATCACTCTCGACCTCGGTCCCGCACCAACACGCATCTTGAGGCGTGTCTCCGTTCGCGCGCTGAACTTACAAAACACAAACCTAAAAGATTGTTCCCAGATATAATGTACACACATACATTACACTAGGCATCCATCACTCAAAAGAAATATATTTATGCGTCCTCGCGTCGAGTATTGGGGCCGTGTACCCGCTCTCGTGTTACGTCACGGGTCGTTAATCCTGATTAAGGACTAATTTATTATTTGTAGATTTTGGGCCATTACATATTACATGGATCACTTCAAAATAATATCATGAAAATAACTACTACACAATATGATGAAAATAACTACCAATATCATGAAAATAACTACTACAGTTGTTGCTGCTACTACTACTACTACTAATGTTGTTGTTGCAGCTACTATTACTGCTACTATTGCTGCTGCTGCTGCTGCTACTACTACTGCTACTACTGATGTTGCTGCTGCTACTACTACTACTTGCAAAAACAAATAAAACGACTCCTTCAACAACAACTACAAATTAATAATAGTAGTAAATACTACTTAATTCTTATACTTTGCTCTTATGAGGCCACAGAACTTAAGATGATGCTAGCATTGTTCCTCACTTATGCCATTAGTTTCTTTAGTAAATATTTTGTATTCCAAGCCCATACCTAAAAACTCCTTGATCTCATTCATATAAGTCATTTTCTCCTCGTTATTATTGTTGATTTTATCCCATTTATTGAGCAGAACTACAATTTCCATTTCTTTCTCCCCTATTCATTTTTCTTTTTCCCTTTGCTTTCACCTTTGTTGCTTTCTGACCAATAGGTCGACTTTCGAGTTCACTCATGTATGTGTCATGATTAGACGAAGAAATGTAATTCGAGTCTGTGGCGCGCATGGTTAATTTGAATTGGGTTCGAACTGACAATAAAAGAGTAGAGGTCCGGTGTGTAAAAGATTGTGGTTGGAGGGTTTACGTAAGTTCACTCGAACCTGAGAAAACATTTTTTGTCCATACAATGAATGCAGAATATACTTGCTGCAGGGTTATAGTAAATCGACAAGCCATAAACGAGTGGTTAGTAGATGAGTTCATGGATACATTTTGTCGAAAACCTTTTTAACTATGTGGATGACATGATAAGCGATGTTATGCACAAGTATGGATTTGAGGTCAGAAAGTACCAATGTTACAGAGCAAGGAGAAAGGCTACAAAAAAGATCCTAGGTAGTCTTGAATCACATTACGCGAAATTGAGGCCATTTATGGCCGAGTTGATGAGGGTTGATAAGGATGGGAATTTGTGTTGGAAGTCGATAGAGATGCAAAATTTAGGTCGTTGTTCGATAGGTTATATATTGGTTATAGTAGTTTACGTAAAGGTTTTTTGCATGGTTGTAGACAGGTTTTTTGTCTCGATGATTGTTTTTTGAAGACTACCATCAAAGGGGCATTATTGTCAGCAGTCAGTAGAAATGGTAATAATCAGATGTTTCCTGTAGCATGGGCTGTAGTGAGGAGCAAAAATTAAGATAGTTTGCCATGGTTTTTGAGAAATTTATTTGATGACTTGGGGGTTGTGGACGACCTTGGTTTAACTTTGATTTCAGACCAACAAAAGGTAATCTTTTAATTTTACTTATTCGTATATTATTAGCATTATCATGAATTTGCATATATTGTATCCCTGATGAGCTATTAACTGCATTTCTTGTGTACGCGTAGGGATTATTGAATTCTATTCGCATTTTAGTGCCTCATGTCGAGCATAGAAATTATGCGCGCCACATTTATGCTAATTGAAATAAAGTCTTCAAAGGGCAGGAGTACAAGAGGTTATTTTGGAAGTGCGTGAATGCAACTTTTAAGGCTGAGTTTGAAGAACACATGCAAGCATTAAAGGAATTGGATCCTAAGGCTTGTGAAAAGTTTATGGAGCAAGGGTCGCATGTGTTTTGTAAGGAGTTCATCAGAACAATCCCCACATGTGACAATATAGTCAATAATATTGCAGAAACATTCAATGGGTGGATCGTGAGGGCAAAGACCCTCCCAATTGTAAGCATGTTGTATGAGATACGCGTTGCATTAATGGAGAGAATGAAGGTAAAGGATGATGCAATCAAGAAAATTAAAAGATGTCGTGGGGCCAAGAGTAAGGAAAAATTAGAGCAAAAAAATGAGAAATCAAGGTTTTGTGTAGCAAAGCCTGGTATATGATACAAGTTCGAAGTGAAAATTAGTGATGATGGGTTTTCTGTGGATCTCCCAAAGAAAACTTGCACATGTATGGCGTGGGAGTTGTGTGGCATTCCTTGCATTCATGCAATTGCGTGCATTAACTTTTTGAAGCAAGACCCTGTGACTTATGTGTATGAGTGCCTTAAGAATGAGTTTTACCAAAAAGTATATGAGGTAGATCCGATAATGGACCTAAAATGTGGCCAAAAGTTGAAGGGGGATGCAGTTAAGCCTCCTCCACATAAGATAATGCCGAGCTGACCAAAGAAAAATAGGAAGAAAACGATTGATGAGAAACAGCTAGAGAAACATCGAGATAGTAAGAAAATGCCAAGGCATGGGATGACTATGAAATGCATATTATGTGGAGAAAGTGGACACAATAAAAGAGCATGTGGCCTCAAAAATAACCCAGGTTTTGTTCTGAATTTTCTGATCCAACTTCAAAAGAAACCTGTGAGTAAGACTTGTATATTTAAGTACGCGCCTACGACTTTCTTACATTTTTTTTGTAACTTTATTTTATGCATTAAACTTGGTGTTATGTTGTAGGGCAAGTTACGTAGACCAAAGAGGCCTAATGTTGATACATGCATTAGTTTAGCCAAAAAAAGTTCTAATGTAAGTCAATTTTTTCGCCCACTATATTGTGTTTCGGCTATATTGGTAATCCAAGATCATTTCATGTTTAGGTTGTTGAAGTGCCAACCCAAGAGTCCACACAAGGTGCAACTTCAACTTGTTCTAATAGAAGAACTTCAAGTATGAATGAAAGTGAGCGAAAGAAGTATGAAATTGAAATGCGATAGATGAGAAAGGGCATAGGTGTAAGAACATTCGATGAGACATGCAATATATACATGAGGGTTCGTGGTTTATACAATTTTATGCTCTTTTATCTTTTCAAATAGGTTGGATTATGGATTGACTTTGGACATTTGATTTCTAGATGCCAGGGCAAACGAATGTAAGGTGTATTTCAGGACCAAAAGCGGTTGTTGAAGCAACATCAAAACTAAGGAACCAATCATGTGAGGCTACTATAGACATCCAATTCATGGAGTATGTTTCTCCATCACGAAAATAAAAGACAAAGGCTAATGACAAAAGGAAGGCGCATGTGCCAACATGAAAGCTCCAAGGAAAAGCATAATTTGTTTTTTAGGCCGCATAATGTGTTTTTGGAAGTCATAACTATCTCTAAGTTTTTTAGAGGCTTTAGCCACAACCTACCTTTTACGAGAGACAAGACATGTTAGCTTTTATTAGAAAGGCTTTACCAGTCATTTTCTTGGTGAATGTTGCTACAAATGTTTTATGCCTTATATATTCTGATGATGCTTATAAGATATATTTTTATAATTTTGTTTCATATATGTTTTTTAAAGATATATATATTTGTTGTGGGGTGCATTGATTTCCATATTTTTGTGTTAGAAATCTTTTGTTAGTAAAACAGGTTTTTCTTTCATGATTGACCATAAAGTGCTTACTAATAGGACTTTTGCTAGAATCTAATGAACACAGCCAATCCTAAAACAAGATCACCAAAAAAGATTAAAGAATGTGTTGATGTTCTAAAGAATTGCTAAGGTGTTTTGGTTGCTTATTTAGACTAAAATGATGATAGGTTGATAATGCAATGCTGAGGATCGATGGCCTCGAACATGTTCGAAAAACTTAAATTGCGTTTAAAGCGAGAAGAATTGTAATAATCAATTAACATACGTCTCCCACATTCCATATGGGTCTTTTTGACAAAAACTAATAGAGAGACGTAATATGCTCTTAGCCTTCATTTTTTGGTGCATACATACCAAGGCCTAAACAACAAAAATACAATCTTCAATAAAAATAACACTATATTACCACATGCCGTGAGCCTACTGTAACGACCCATTTTTATTAATGTCGTTAATTATCTCGTAATTGCAGACATGGACGCCAACTTAGATTCACGTGGACGCCGAGGGTAGGGTAGGACACACGTCGACCTAGGTACACTAGTTATTTGTGTGTTGAATGCTTATTTGCGATGCATTGTATTAAATTAATTGTTAAATACATCGCATGTGTGTAGGTTGAATAGCGATATGGTGCGAGGTTGTGTGACGGGTAATTGTCTCGAAGTGCATGCTAATGCGAGTATCGAGAGGCGAGATACGGGTACACTAGAGAAACTCAATAAACTTACATAAATATGTCTAAGTTATCAAATTGACATAATTAATGTAACCATAGGCTAATTATATAAACTTGAACAATAGGCTATGGCGCGCCTTGAAATGCGTGTCGAGACTCGGGGCACCGGATACCGCGTAACTGAAGGTTAGTGGGACCAAAAGTTGGTTAAAATTGATAAATAAAACACTAACCATATGATTGTATACGCTTAATGTAATGTGACATTAATAGAATAAATGAAAGCTTATAGTTTACATTAAATAAAAGGGGCCATAAGATGGACATCTAGATTAACATAGTGAGTGGTACTAGATGATGAGTGTGCTATTGAAGTCACCGGGACGTATAGGACAACATGCTTGTGAACCACAAGATATGCCTCAGGATACGTATGCACAATCGATTCCCACAAACATATAAATAGAGCACTTAGTGGAGTGTTTGATCACAACACTCACAAATTCATGCAAAACCAGAGAAATTCAGAGGAAGAAGAAGGACTTCCAGCTTAGAATTCAACACTATAGAAACCAAACCAAGTGATCTAATCTAGGTAATCATCTTCTCCACCTTCTAAGCTTGCAAATGAACCCAATTTTGATATGCTTGGTGGAATTTCGAAATTTATGATGCATGCTCTGAATTGTGATGAAAAGTTGATCAATTTCATCTTGTTAGATCGTATATAGGGGATTTATCACTGGTTTAGATAGATTTGATAAATTTGATTGTTAATGGGGTTATGGTGAATGCATGAATTTGAAGAATTTGGGTTAAGTGAATGATATGGAGTGTTCTAATTGATGTGTTGAAGTTATTTTGATGAGGAGAGGGTGTAAAACCAGTTAGAGTAACTAATTGAGAGGGCTAAGAAAGAACTTTCGAATTGAGAATTTTGTCCTAAAAGGCAATTAGTGCGCTAATTGGTAAGATTTGCGCGCTAATCGTCCTGGGTGTGGAACTGTTCTTCGAAACGAAGAACAATAGCGCGCTAGTTAAATTCCCTAGCGCTCTAGGTACACCCTCTTAGCGCTCTAACTCAAATCTAGCACGCTAGGTATATTCCCTTAGTGCGCTAACTCAATCTAGCGTGCTAAGTAGACCATATTAGCACGCTAATGACAGATGAATATGGATTATAAAGAGCTGTTTTGGGATTTTTTAGTGAATACATATCTAAAACTTTGTGAACAACATAAAATTGTGAAAATGGACTTCAAGGATTTAGTGGGCCGAGGCTCGGTGTCAAGGAGCTTGTCGAGTTGGTTACAGGAGTCCGGATAGGTTGGAGAGCGATGTAAGGTTTGTAAAACTCAATTGAAAGACTCTGGGTATTTATTATGCTTACATTTCATTTCTATCAGTCCTTATTGCTCATTATTCTATTTAGTTACTTGGACGTGGGTTGAGGTTACTCCCCCGAATTTCCAAGTTGTGTGTTCATGATGCCCTAGACTATAGCACGTGTGACCCGGCCTTCAGTGAATGGAGACCTGAGCTTGCCCTTGGTGCACGTGTCGGTGACTCAGCGGATTTGGCCAGCGCCGCGAGGGACCAAGTGTTGGGCCAATTGGACGCGACAACTGGTGGGAACTTGGTGACCCGAAGTACAGTCTACTCCATCTGGAGCGAGCACAAACATTTGTTAGCTTGTCTGTTGTTTATTCATGCGATGAGCCATTTACAGTTGTCTGTTTTATATTCCGCATGTTTACTTGACAACATTTTTATATTTCCTTTACTTTATTATATGAACGCTAAGAGGAGTTCATTAGGATTTTACTTATTGTACTCGTCATCTGTCTTTTGTGATGATTGAGTGCAAATCCTAGTACCAGTAGGGGCAAGGGGATCCTAAGTGACTAGATCTGATTGCCCGCTGTTGAGGACCTACTTGTACGTGTTTATGTTTATTTTTGATATTTTGTATATTTTGGGTATTGGGAGACTTGAGATGACATAGTACATTTATATATACCCTGTTAGTGGTGATGTCGCTTATATACATAGTACTTTCCAGGGTTTTTCACAGTAGGATTTGCCTTTGAACAATGTTATCATGTTAAATTACCTTGTTTAAATGGTATTTATTAAGACTTCCGTTGAATATGTTAACTTGTAAGATACGACCCACTAGTATGGTTAGGATTTCAATAAATTGCCAACTAAGTAACAGTTGAACAGTTAGATTTCCACAGAGAATGGATAAAGAATATAAGGATAATTTACTGATTTATCAGATAATACGCACATGGACACGATTTGCGAGACATAAATAGGAGGGCAGGTGCCAGACACTTGTAGTTGGGCCAGCTGGCAAGGAGTACACGGAGACACATCACCTCGGGGCGAGAGGGGCCGCCACACCTACTGCAACGTTTTCCTTGTATGAGGCTTACTTCAAGTTCGTGCTTGTGGTACGACACAAATTTTGGAATCTCCGACTTAAGCTTTTCGATTCTGCACTCCAACAACAAATTTTGTTCCTCTGTATCTAGTACCACTTGCACCCCATCTCTTTTCATTGAATTTCACTACCCACTAACAAATAGTGTGCAAGTATCTTGCACGTATGCGGTTGGAGCATGATTAATCTAAATAAAACACTTACAGTCTTGTGCAACCTGTTACATGAAACCCAAGAAAAAAAAACACAACATTAACGTTTGTGTGATCTCACCGTGGCCACACTCACGGCTACCAACCATATTTATCGCAACCTCATTGCAATAAAAAATCAGAAAAAATTGATTCAAGTACTCTAAAATCGGAAAATATGATTCAAGTAAAAAAATCTAAGAACACAAGCATTATGCATACAATGTGGATCTATATACATGAACTCAGGAACCAACTCGTTTTAAAATCATTAGTATAGCAGTGATACTTTTTCAACTATTTAAAAAGTTGATGACATATGTACATGCCCAACAGTTAAGATTGTGGATCTATGTGCAGATGAAATTTATAATCAAAACCATTTCATTACTTTTAAGACAAAGAAAGTTAAATTACTCTTTGTTAAGATGGTTAATCAATTCAATCGATGCTAGAGGAAATGTCGAACTAAAGGGTGATCTCTATATGGGATCGTAAGACTTCAATGAACTTTCTCAAAACAATAAGAAAAAAACAAGTGTTATTGGAGTAAATAATTTGAAAATAAAATTCACTATCTGTTGTGATTTGGGTAGTTACCAAGTTTCTACATTTTTATATTCTAGATATTACTTAAATCATTAGTTTTCTTTCAAACCCAAAAAACAAAGCATTAATTAGATAAATAAACTTTAAAAGGGGAGAAACTGAGAAGTAATTTAGAGGAGAATCCCTTAAATGAATAAACGACATACCTTCATGTTGATGGCTTGGAAGAAAGTTGACGCGATGTTAAGGCTGTGGCTTTGACGAGGAGTCGAGAGCGAGATGAAACAACAAACTCGGGTGTGAGATGGAGCAGAAAATCCTGGTGCGAAATGGAGAGCGCGTCGAAGGAGGTATGTGAGAGATGGAGATCGTGTCGAACGAGGTCTACGAGAGATGGAGAGCGCGTCGAAGAATCAAAGAGAGGAAGTCGAAGAATCGACGAGAGGAAGAAGACGACTTGAAGTTAGGACTTGTGTTGATTTAGTTGAGTTCGATTGTTTTTGTTTTTGCTTTTTATTTTTTTATCTTAAGGTTGGTTTAATTAATTCAACTAATACTTAACGACGGTTAAGTTTTTTTAACATATGAATGCCATGTCAGCAATCATATGGGCTAACTTATGCATAGGGTGAATTTTATGCAATTTCAAAACGTTATGATAAATTTATCGCAATTAAAACGTTAGGATAAATTTGTCAAAAACCTGAAACATATATTATATTATTTGGCCTAATTTTTATGTCTGATTTTCACCCATTGATGACTAATCGAATTTTTATTTTACCTCAAAATAAAATAAAATAAAGAAAAAAGAGACCAAAATTGCCGTGCTACGCTCACTCTAAGTTTGAAGCGTCCCAACCACGCTTCACCTACTTGTTGCCTAACGCTAACGCAGGCACAATCCAAATTGATGATAAAACCGTGGATCCGCTTCTAAGATCTGCATCTTATCTTCCTTACCAACAACATGAAACAGCTTTACAAGCAATCAAGTAATTTGAGTCACAGAAGAGAAGAGGACAGCATCCCTGTTCGCACACCTCCTCCTTATTCAAACAAACACACCAAACACTCCAAATCTCTCCCCAGATCTCTCACCTATCTCCTCAAAGAACAGAGACTCCTCTTTGTTCTCATAGGCATCTTAATCGCATCAACCTTCTTCATTCTACAGCCCACTTTGTCCAGATTGGTCCCCTCGGAGACCCATCGCTTCAGATCCATTTCGAATCCGTATCAGAGATCAGAGAATTATGGGGTTTCGGAATATGGGAGAGTTCCGGCTGGGATTGCGAAGCTGAGGTTGCGAATTGTGGTCACTGGTGGTGCTGGGTTTGTGGGGAGTCATTTGGTTGATAAGCTTTTGGAGAGAGGGGACGATGTGATTGTGATTGATAATTTCTTCACTGGGAGGAAGGAGAATGTGATGCACCATTTTGGGAATCCGAGGTTTGAGTTGATTCGCCACGATGTGGTTGAGCCGATTCTATTGGAGGTTGATCAGATTTATCACCTCGCTTGCCCAGCTTCGCCAGTTCACTACAAGTACAATCCGATCAAAACTATCATATCCTTGAGTACTGTTGGGCCAGGTTTTTCTTATTGGTTTATGTCAATTTTGATGCACGAAAGATTTTTGATGTTTGTCATGAATTTTTCACCCTTGACTTGATCACAAAAGACTAATGTGATGGGGACCCTGAACATGTTGGGTCTGGCGAAGCGAATTGGTGCGCGCTTTCTGCTCGCGAGTACGAGTGAGGTGTATGGTGATCCACTTGAGCATCCTCAGAAGGAGACATACTGGGGGAACGTGAATCCCATTGGTTAGGGACTTATATATTTAGCGAATGTAGTTCTCTCTTTTCTTTCCTTCAATGTATGAATACTTTATATTCTTTCCATTGCTTAGGTGTGAGGAGCTGTTATGATGAAGGGAAAAGAACAGCTGAAACATTAGCAATGGATTATCATCGAGGTGCGAAAGTGGAGGTAACAGATTGATTTAATCTTAATTGTTTGGATGGAATGTCATTGTCTTAATTAGCGGTAGTCTTTATTTAGTACATGATCTAGTCTTGATCTTTGCATGCTTCTACTTGACTCCGGACTACAAGTGGCTCTTTACTGCTACTTAACAATATTATTATTGCTTACTTCTGTTCTGAGACTTTTTGCATTAACACTGTGTGGCAATGAGGTCTAAACTACATGTCTTTCATTTTTTTTTTTTCTTTTGATTAGGTCCTGTAATGATTGAATTGATAGAAATTTCTAAAATGTTGCTTAGCCTAGTTCACCCATGTCTTTATTGCTTTATAGGCTCTATGGTTCTAGCTTCTAAAGTGAAAATAAACTTACCTTCATTTGAATGGAGTCTTATAATATGGTCGCAACATCTGTACTAAGCTGTTGTTGTTTAAGAATTAGTTTGGACTGTAATTTATTATGTGGCTGTTTGGGTGTGCCCAGATGAACTATTTCCTTAAGTTCTTGTGCTGCACTCCAATGCAAACTGGCTCTTATGCTAGAAAATATAATACTAAAATAGGTATGAGAAAGGAAATTGAATTTAAATTGATAGTTAATTCGTTTTGTTTTTTTTAAGTCAAATAAATGAAGCCCCAGAACAAGATATAGAATAAAATATTAATTGTAGGTCTGAAATTTGACTTTATTCATGATGTCACATTTCGTCTCAATTCAGTTAGAATCAACTTAATGGAGTTGATCTTTTATTCTTGTGAAGTTGCCCCTATTATTTATTCATTCGATTTTTTCTTTGAGAGTTTTATGAACTTTAAGATGGGTTCAAAAGCTTTAGACTACACTCATGAAATTTGCATGTGATCTTATCGAGATCATATGCACCATTCTCCAATTATTTATATTCATGATCTTATTGAGATCTCCTGAACTATGTAATTTTCATGATTTAATTTTAATTTTAATTTTGTTTCTGAACAATCACCTAAAAATGTCAATGGAAATAACTTTGATGCAAGATTTTTAACTTGGAAAAAACATATAATGAAAATATAGCTATGTTTGTAGCTATCTTGTATGTTTGATTTTGTCTACAAAAAGAATATGTTTATTTGTACTTCCTCCCACACTTTTTCGCAAGTGGTGTTTAATCATATGCTATTGAATGCAATAATCTACTTTACTTTCAACTTCATAAATGGAGGAATAGAGGGGAGAAATCAAGTAGAAGAAGAGGAAGGAATTTTAGCAAATATCAATCTTATTCAATGTTCTATATCATGAAATTTAACCTAAACACCTATATATAAGATCAAGGTCCTACTCCTAATAAAATTAGGAATTCGAAGTCCTAATGACCTTCTAAACTTACATTAAATAAAGCGACAAAAATAATTAATATTACTAATTCTAATGATACAAAACTTCTAATCAAATAGAAACTTCTAATCTTAATCAAAATAGAACTAAACTTCTAATCTTACAAGGACTCCAACAAAGAAACTCCTAATCTAAATCAATCTTTACTTCTATGCTTTTAATGTTTTGGATAAGGCTTCACCCATCCTACATCAATGTTGTATATCATGAAATTTAACCTAAACACCTATATATAAGATCAAGGTCCTGAAACTCCTAATAAAATTAGGAATTTGAAGTCCTAATGACCTTCTAAAATTACATTAAATAAAGCGACGAAAATAATTAATTTACTAATTCTAATAACACAAAACTTCTAATAAAATAGAAACTTCTAATCCTAATCAAAATAGAACTAAACTTCTAATCTTACAAGGACTCCAACAAAGAAACTCATAATCTGAATCAATCTTTACTTCTACGCTTGTAATGTTTTGGATAAGGCTTCACCCATCCTGTATCAATTCTCCTCGGCTTGGAAGAACTCGACTCCGACGAGTTAGCAGCAAAGTAGTTCTCCAAAAGATCACGATCTAGACGTATAAACTCATCCTCATAAATTCATGAAGCATCAAGTTGGACGATTCCTCCAAGTCACCAAATATCTACGATATCCACCATTAGAAAAAGACACTATCTCATCATCTAATACATTAGCAATATGCTCAAAAGATGCAGAAGTAGGTGGAAGGCGTGATTCTGAAGCTGCAGAAGATGAACATGTAGGAACAGAAACTTGCAAAGGAGGCTCAAAAGTACCTCTATAAGGATATAAGTCATCAACATTGAAAACTGAATTAATGTGCATATCAGATGGTAAGTCAAGCACATAGGCATTTGGTCCAAGTTTTCGAAGTATACGAAATGGGCCAGAGGCACGGGCATGTAGTTTCTTAAATGAATGTGGAAGGTATCGCTCAGAACGAATGCGTAGCATCACATAATCACCGTCATGAAATTCTACATTCCTACGATGCACATCATCATTAATTTAATAATTTTCATTAGAAATTGCAAGCTTTCATCGAATATCAGCATGAAGGCCATGTATGCGTTGGACGAAAGACTCAGCAGAAAAAGAGGTACGACAATCTGTTGGTAATGGAAGATCTTTTGATGAGGCCGATGACATTCAAAGGAGGATAATCCAGTAGATCAGTTAATTGAGCTATTATAGGCAAATTTTGCAGTAGGTAACAATAAATCCCAATTATCAGGTTTGTCACCCACAAGACCCCTAAGCAACGAACCTAAACTATGGTTGACCACTTCAGTCAGACCATCCGTTTGGGGATGAAAGGCAGAAGAAAACTTTAGGTTGGAACCGAAAAGTTTCCGTAATGTCTTCCAAAAATAACTCACAAACTTTACATCCCTATCAAACACTATTGAGGTAGGCAACCTATGAATCCTAACAATCTCATTAAAGAACAACTTAGCAACTTGAGAGGCATCAATAGATTTGCTACAAGGAATAAAATGTGCCATTTTGGAAAACCAATTAACAAGAACCAAAATAGAATCATGACCACGGGTTGTTTTAGGCAATCCAAGGACAAAGTCCATACTAAGATCTAGCCAAGGTGTATGAGGAATAGGCAAAGGAGTATATAACCCAATATTTTGTTTAGGACCCTTAATTTTGCTAGATCCGATAGTCCAATCTACTAATGTCATCGAATACTCTCGTAGGAGAGAGGCACATGACATTTCTAAAGATGGAGCGAAATAAGTGGTGGGAATTTACAAATGCAGAAGTGGAGTTATATTCTTTACAGATGGTGTGTAAATAGAACATGATGCATGTACTTGTAGGTTTAAAAATCAAAAGGGAACATGATGCATACATAATGGCTATTGGAGAATTGTTAGACCTCACGAATTGTCAAAAAACTCTTATGGTTCTTTGCATGTTCATCGATACTAGCTCATTTTCTCTTTTCTTCAAATTTCTTCTTTTTCTATTCTTGATCTTCCTTGATCGTCATCAAGTTCTCTCTTTTGTGTATCTGTTCTACGTAAACCATTTACCAATTGTGACGCAAATCAAGTATCTTACCTTTTGACTATCTTGCAACTGATTAGGATTTCTTATTTGTATGAGATGAAATGATTTGACACTTGATAAAAGTGGTCCATCCTCGTGCCACCCATGTTTATGCATCTCATTATCTATGAACACATGATCATGATCAATTCTACACTAGCTACGAGTTCATATAGAGGGTCCTTGTCTTGCTTATAGTCAAAGTGTTTGCTTGGTTTTTGTCTTTCAAATAATTGTAATGATTGGAACCCAAATTATGGTAGAAGGTCATGATAGTCTAGCTTACCTGTACTCGGGATACAGGTGCATATCTATGAGTCGAACTTAATATTCTCTTAAGTTAAAGGATATTAGGACTCAGCTATAAGTGTCTAAATATTTGGACATAGATACTTGGATAAGGCAAACGATTGATTTATATGTTTGTGCTGTTGCGCAAAAATTTATAATGTCATTGTATAACCTTTAGAAAAACATTTCTTCAAAATTTTTTTTGTAAAAATATAATATTATATAATTGAGAAGTCTAATGTGACAGGTAAGCATAGGGGCAATCTGCACGTGTAACACATAGAATATATATAGGGATGATAGAGTACTTTGAGAATCTTTTCTTATTTGAAAATTTGCGAGCCCGTTATTCCTCCTCTCTTCAAATAGGATGAAAACATGAAGAGGCATTAGGGCCGTCCGATCAACTCAGGAACTCCCAACTCCTGTTCACCTTTCTTTGCGACCCACTCTTTTGCCCTCTCGTCCTCTCAACCTACTCTCGCTGCAACTCTCCACATTTTCTCTCGGGCGCTCCCTCTCATTACAACTCTTATCTACTCTCTTGCTGCACCTCGCTTGTCACGTCGGCTATGCAAATTAGTTACCTCTTCCCCTGCATCTGTAACTCACTCTGTCGCCTTTTTCTCGCTCGTGCTGCAACTCTCACTCTCTCTGTCCCTATCGCTCTCTTTGTGACTCTTTCGCTGTCTTGCCCAACCTTAGAGCTTTCGTGTCGACACAGATCCCAATTCTGAATTCGTGTTGGATCGTATTGACGTAGGTACTCCACCCCTAAGTGTCGAGTCCAGGTAAGACAAATGATAGTAATTTCACAGTGTTCTAGTTAGTTCAATGTGGTATATTAATAGGTAGTGAACAGTGTATGAGGTATGCAAAATTTAGTTCATTGTAATTCCCCATTTTAGATCAATCAAAGTGTTCTTCCATTTGACGTCTCAACAAATTACTAGATCAAATAGTCGTATCTTGGCACATACCAAAATCGATACATTAGCTATTATGTCTTATGCATCCCTCTTTTAAAATTTATGCAAATGAAATTGAAAATGAAGTTACTAACAATGCGATATTAACACCAACCATTGACGTAGTAAATGAAATTAATGTTGAAATAATAAATATTTTTCATAGAGAACCAAAAACTTATTACTCATTAGATAGTGTTGAAGAAGATGCATTGAATTTATAACAAGAAGAATTCCTAAACTCAATATCCCCTAGCGGATTAAAAGTAGGATCACCTATAATACTTTTAAGAAATTTTCATCCAATTGTAGGACTGTGTAGAATTTATGCGATTAATGTCTAGAATTTCATAAAAAAACATAATTGACGCTAAAATTGCGAGTGACCAATTTTTTGTATTTTTGTTCAACTAGTACTATTAAAACCTAAGTGTCAAGATGAAGATGTGTACAATCAATATAGAGAAGCTAGAAAACAAGCTAAAAAAGTAGTTAGTCAAGCTAAAACAAATTTCATGGAAGATCTATATACGAGGTTAGGTAATAGAGATGGCGAAAAATATATATATATAGGCTAGCCAAATTAAGAGATAAAAAGAAACAAGACCTAAGTCATGTAAGATGTATTAAGGACGAAAATCAAAATGTTTTAACGCGCGAGAGGAGGATATTAAGGAGAGATGGAGAAGTTACTTCGATAGTTTATTTAATGATGGCCAAGTTGATACTATAATAGATGAAAACCCACACCAAGAAAGAAATTTAAACTATACACGCAATATTAGAATTGTAGAAGTTAAAGAGGCATTGAAAATAATGAAAATAAGGAAAGCATGTGGCCCAGATGAAATACCCATAGAGGTTTGGAAATGCTTAGGAGAAATTGGATTGACTTGGTTAACAAAACTTTTCAATAAAATTTTAAAATCAAAACGGATGACAGTGGATTGTAGAAGAAGCACGCTTGTGCCAATCTTCAAAACAAAGGAGACATTCAAAGTTGCTCAAACTACGGGGAATTAAACTTACGAGTCACACTATGAAACTTTGGGAGAGGATAATTGACAACAGGCTAAGGAGAGAAACAACAATATCGAGAACCAATTTGGTTTCATGCACTGGGAGGTCAACTATGGAGGCGATTTTCCTTGTAAGACGATTGTTAGAAAAATATAGAGAAAAAAAAAAAGATCTTCATATGGTATTCGTAGATTTAGAAAAAGCATATGATAGGGTCCCTAGAGATGTTCTTTGGTGAGTTCTAGAAAGAAAAAGAGTGCATGCTAGATACATAGACACTATTAAGGATATGTATGATGGAGTAGTAATGAGTATAAAGACATTTGGAGGAGCTACAAAAGAATTTCCTATTACGATAGGACTACATCAAGGATCGACTTTAAGCCCTTATCTATTTACTTTAGTTATGGATGAACTAACTAGACATATTCAAGAGGATATACCATGGTGTATGCTATTTGCAGATGATATTGTCTTAGTGGATGAAACTAAAGATGGAGTGAATGGGAAATTAGAACTCTGAAGGAATACATTAGAATCTAAAGGCTTTAAGTTGAGTAGGACGAAAACCGAATACATGCACTATGAGTTTAGAAACATTAGACATCGAGATGACGGAGTGGTAAAATTAGGGGAAGTAGAAGTTCCTAAGGTAAACCACTTTAGATACCTAGGATCAATCATACAAAATGATGCTAACATTGAGAATGATCTCACACATAGAATTCAAGCTGGATGGAAGAAATGGCAGAGTGCAACAGGGGTGATTTGTGATCGAAATGTTCCTACTAAGTTAAAAGGAAAATTTTATAGGACCGCAATTAGGCCAGCTATGCTCTATGGAAGTGAATGTTGGGCGGTAAAGCAACAACAATCACATAAAATGAACGTAGCAGAAATGAGGATGCTTAGGTGGATGTGTGATAAAACTCGTAAAGATAGAATAAGAAATATAGAAATTCAAAGACAAGTAGGAGTAGCACCAATTGATACAAAGATTCGGGAAGGGCGGTTGTGGTGGTTTGGTCACCTGCAAAGACGGCCTACAAGTGGCCTAACTAGAAAACTTGACTCAATAGAAACTGTAGAAATTCGACGAGGTAGGGGCAGACCAAAGTTAACATGGGATGCATTAATTAGGAGGGATTTGATTGGTTTGAAAAGCTCACCATCAATTGCACTTAATCGAGCACAATGGAAAAGTTTAATCCATGTAGCCGACCCCAGTTAATTTGGGACTGAGGCTATGTTGTTGTTGTAGTACTGTTAAAACCCTTTGAAAACCTAAACTCAACTTTTAATTTAATAGGAAAACACTTTCTAGTTAAGTTGTAATTTGCATTGACAATTATCCATTCCTAAGGACAAACAATTCCTAATGTTGGAGTGTATTACCAGAACATGTTAGTCATGGTCCATTATATGTTGATTTATCTTGAGGCATATCAACAAGAACAACCAAAAGTCTAGTTTGTGCAGTTACAGGTACACCCGCTAGGAATGTAGTTTGCGAAGATGCTCTATAAATTTGTGACTTAAGTGATCTTAAAAGTATGAGAATTCCATGTATTATAAATTTCATCGTTAACATATCTGTCTTATTTTTATGGCATTATTCATGTGTTAGTTTAGTTTTTCGACTTAAGGTTTTTTTTATTTTTTTATTTTTTATTTTTTAAACATGTCCTTCATATCCAATGATGACAAGTATTACTTATTGAAATTGGTTTTATCTAAGAATGTGGTATAGAAAGAATTCTTCAAATATGTATCACGATACCATCTATTGGATCTTATATCACGACTTCTTGTTTTAAGTTGTGTACTACTTTTTTTCAAATTTAGTTTTATGTGAAAAAATAAACCCTTTCTAACTTCGCCTATGACAATTCTTTTCATTGTTGTTCCCATGTCCCGAAGGAGGACGAGGAAGGTTATCTTTTGAAATTTTAAAATGTTTAAATATATAAAACGTGTTTCCTTTTCAAAACATTCAACAACTCGTGCACGTCTACTAACATACATACATACATACATACTTGCATTCTATATCTATACATACTTGTTGGGGTGTGTGGACTGAAATATAGTCCCATATGAGTTAAGTTTGACTTCATAAAGAAGTACATAAGTTTGGATCTCTCCCCAAATTGTGTTGATGCATTTTGGAGTAAAACCCCACACTTGTGAGTTGAAAGTGGCTAAGGTGGGAACAATATCGATACTAGTGAGATCTATAGACACGCGGATATAGGCACTGGCGGACCCAACAAGTGGTATTAGAGCCAACGGTTTGGTTGGGACAAGGCATGTCTCTTGGTGGTCGCGTGTTTTCCTCGAGTTAAGCCCCCTCGAGATGATAGCGATGACATATCATGCAATGAGAAATCTTAGAGTGAAGTCGGTCTAAGGTGGAGCCAATGCTTCTTATTGGGATTTTAGTCCAAGGTGGAAATTGTTGGGAATGTGCGGATCGAAATATAGTCCAAGATTGGTTAAGTGTGACTTCATAAAGAAGTTCATAAGTTTGGATCTTTCTCCAAATAGCACCTTTTTGGAGTAAAATCCCAAGCTTGTCTTGTATTGTTTTTAATAAAATTTGAAATATTGAATGTTATTTCATCAAAGTGACATTGACGTAACCTTTAGAAAGAGAAAGGAGGAATTGAATACATGTTTTTAACTTGTTATAGTTGGGAAATACTTTTGTTGGGTTGAGTTCGAGAGAGGGAGAGGGAGAGGGAGAGGGAGAGGGGGGAGGGAGAGGGAGGTAGGAGGGAGAGAGATAAAAAGAGAGAGAGGGAGACGGATTTGAGGGGAGAGAGTTGTGCTTGAAGTTAGAATGGAAAATAAGTTCTTTTCTTAGATTAGAAATATTGAATGTTCTAGATTGTATGTAGCATGAATCTCCAGTAACTAATTATGGGTATTTGTTATTTAAATTTCATTTCGATCATCATTTCTTATGTTATAACAATTATTATCATGTATTTTTATCACTTAAAAACACTAAAGTGCGCTTCAATTGTTCCTTTCACTTTTGACTACTTGTTAATTGGTTGTTTTATATAATTGTGATACATCTTCAATGCATACACACCAAAAAATATAGTGATCCTTTAACTTTTTCATTTTCCTCACGAGTCTGGTTATTTGACACCCTATCATTATTGTAGCAATCCTTGCAAAAATAAAATAATAAACTTCCAAATTTACTATTATATGAAATGTCTTTATTATCCCTTAAATCATCTTACCGACTCCCCTCACTTCTATTCTCACCCATCTCCTTCGACCAGTGGCCACTGCGAGCACCCCTCCGACGAGCAAGTTTACGGTGAGTACACCTTTGATGAGCCCACCTCTTGCTAGCCCACTTCATTTTCTTCATTTCTAATAAGTTCAAAATCTTTTCCTCTCAATGTACAATGCATGATTTGACGTATAGAGAATGTACGCTAACTTACTCTTCCACTTTGAAGGACAATGGGTTCCTCCTATATTGCCAGAAATATGGGTATTATCATGGATAGGGCCGATCCTTAGTCACAAGGTTCGCCCTTGTGTGACTGAACCTCGTCTCCAAGCTCCCTAAACCCAAAACTCAAAATGGTTAATTGTTGCAAATCCAAACAAGGTTTTCTTTGGCATTCATTCAACAAAAATCAAGCTTCGAGGTTGTTAGCGAGATGTAATACTCAAATATAAGACAAAAAACCTCGAATCATATCAAATGGAGATCTAGTTGAAGGCAACTTCGACAATGACAAGGGTAGGGCGACGCTGTATAAGAGAGAATATAATATTTTGTTGGATGGTTTTATCAAGTTTTACAAAACAAATAGGCGAACTCATCAATAGGAGTTGCTGATAGAATACCCAAATTGGAGGTCTCTCTCTCTCTCTCTCGACAACACGAGAAGCTTTATTAATGAAAGGAAAAGATGGGTTTACAACCAGAGAGGTGACCCACTATAACTCCAGAGAAGAGACTCTCTCCTCTCAACCAAGACAACAATGTCTCCCAAATTACAATATATCTGATACCTAACACATGAACAATACCCTATTATTCACCTTACCCCACTGACTCCATATTCACACTCTCTGTGGTTTGGAAACACTGACTAATAACACTACTCACACACTAGACTTTCTAAGCACGTTCGGACCCACACTTGGAGAAGTTGCAATAGACTCCTTTGGCGCTGATCCCTTGCTCCCCCACTTCGAAATGGGTGGCCTAACACTATAACAATGATAGAGTGTCAAATATCTGGACTCTTTACTCATTTGTCTCTATTTTGCAAGAGAAACTCTGAAATGGAAGAGCTTCTTGGCACCTTGGAAGTATGACATTTTAATTGTCAACTTTGACTAAAATTGTTTCTCTTCTGTCTCTTACAAATGGTTTGTCTCTATTATTTATATCTTTCCTATAGATCAATGTCTTACGATGAAACAAATTGCGGTTTACCTTTCAGGTTCGTATTGCACGGATTTTCAACACATATGGACCTCGAATGTGCATTGATGATGGACGTGTGGTTAGCAATTTCGTTGCTCAGGTTTGTTCCACATTTCTCTTGATGTATAAGTATAACTTATTACATTCCCTTGAAACTTTACTCCCATCTTATGACTGTCTCACCGTTATTTTACTCCTATTCCTTGTAGGCTCTCCGTAAACAACCATTGACTGTTTATGGTGATGGAGAACAAACTCGAAGTTTTCAATATGTTTCGGACTTGGTATTCCATTAGACTCTATCTAAGTTTTTTGAATTTATGCAGCTTTCTTCTTTTTCTTTTTCCTTTTCAATATCTATCATCCTGATTTATGCTTTTCCAATTATTTATAGGAACGGACTATGAATGAGTTAGTTCACTATTATCACCATTTCTTTTATAGAATGTTTAGACCATCATTGTATTGCTCTTAGGAACATGTTAGAGGTTTGACAGTCCAACATGGAGGAACTATCCATCTAGTGTTTTTTTCTGATCCTTTCTTGAATATTGTTCTAACGTTAGTATCATCTCATTATGAAGTATCTTTCTTGACTCAGCATCTTGAAGAACATGCCTATTTCTCGGTATTTAATTATCAAATATTATTTTCTTAATCTTTGGAAGTCATATTCACTTTATGTTGTGTGGGTATGAACTGATTAATTTAGCATTTGAATTTGTCTGTAAGGAAAGTTGTCTACTAGCTATTACTTTAGATTGTTCTATTCCTAGCATGGTTGTGCCAACAAAATGACATGATAGCCAAAACTTTCATATGACTCTTTGGAGCATATTAACCGTCTTGTTCTTCTCTTTGCAATTATGAAGAAGTCCTCAATTAGTACGCCCAAGGACCCGTTTCTTTTTGCTGTTCCATCTAGTTTCATTTCACCTCAGCGTTTTCATAGATTTGTCATAAATGTTGTAAAACGATGCGAGAATTATTAGTTCTCACAATCGGCAAATGTTAAAACATGAGTGCATACTTGAAGATGAGGACTAATGTTTAGTGTTTAAGTTTCTTATACTACTTTTAATTGACCCTTGGTATGCATTTAATATAGAGAAGAGGAATGAAGTTTTGAAAGTAATATGATATCAATGTGGGCCCAACTACGAAAAGAAGGACAACATATTATAATTAGAAGTTTCCTTATTAAGTATATCATTTTTATTAGGTGTTTCTTTAGAAGGTTTCTTTCTTTATTTATTTTTTGATAGAAGAGAAGGTTTCTTTATTAGAAAGCTACATATTAAGAAGTTACTAATTAGATAGTTTTTCTTATTCCTTTATTAGAATATTTCCTTTTTTAGTTGGACTTAAGTTTTAATAGTTTCTATTTCTGCAAGTCTTTTCTATTTTATGAAAGGCCTATAAAAGACCAACATTATTGAATAATAAAATAAGCTTACTACTTGTGAAGAAATTAGTCCAAGGAGAAGCAATCACAAACTCTTCTACACAAGACTTAGTCATGAACTAGTCTTATTCGTAGAACCTATTCCAAGGCCCATAACATCTGGTATCAGTGCTGATGATCATCTTGTGTGATATGGAGGATTTGGTGAAAAAGCTTGAGGCTTTCATGGAGCATATGACAAACTGACAGCAAGCGTTGGAGAAACAGGTGGTTGATCGCTTTACTACAGTTTTAGGGACATTAATGAACCCATTGTTAGGACTTCAGGCCCACATTTTAAGGTGTACGTTAGGAAGCGAGTGCGAGGTGTGGGATCGTAACCAGGCCAAGTTAGTTCAACGGTGGGGCTCTTGGATGGCATCAAGTGAGAGTTGTCTCGTGCGCAGAATATGCGTGTAAGGTGCGAGTGTGTAAGTGTGTCATGAATGGGATGCACAAGGATCAGGAGTAGTTGGGTATGAATATAAGAGTGGTATTGTTCATTTGTGAATCATATCTAGATTAATAACACTGTTTTGGGTAGACTTTTAGTTTGTGGTGAGAACTGAGGTATGTCTCCTTCTCTACGCAACTAGGGGTCGTGGTCCCGTGTTATAGCACTTTTGCTTTTGTTCATCAATAAAATTACAGAAGCATCACCCTTTTTCCTCTTTGAGAGTCCGGTCTATATCATTGGTATGAGAGCTCTTTAACATAATTCATGGGCCCGAAAGTTGATTCCCGGATGCGGTGGAAGCAGAGATGAGAAGGCTTCTAGCAAGTGAGAGGTCAATTGAAGGGGTGCATGTCGAGTTTTAGAACCAGAACCAGATCCAGACACGGATCTAAACCTTGGCAGACCAGGTGGAGCAACTGTTTGTGCAACGAGTGGAGTTGGGCAAATCTATGCAGATAAGGAGCTCTAATGGAGTGAAAGTCCCAAATTTGCCAGATCCAGGCGTGGTGGAGTCTTGATTGTCGAGGAGCCCAGATCGGAGCTTTTACCTTACAAATCTGGTTTTGAGGTACGCAAAAGAAAAATGTCGACGTGTGATGTTGATGATCTGATTCTGTGGATGAATTAGGCGGAGCACTATTTTGCTCAGCACGCGATGTCACAGACCTCCAAGCTTCGGGGCAACTCGGATTTGTCTAGTCGGCACCGCCCATATTTGGTTGCAGACGAAGGAGAAACTTAAGTTACTTGAGAGTTTGGGTGCTCAGAAATCACAATTTGCTCATCAGTTCCCGGAGGCTGACCCTCTATATCTCTATTAACAAATTTTTTCGATTCGACAAGAAACCATAGTCGATGAATACCGTAAACGTTTCGAGTTGTTGTCTTTGCACCAAGAAGGGTTTTCGGAGCACCATAAGATTGCGGTGTTTATCAATGGGTTGAAGGACCGAATCCAGCTGGGGATGATGGTAGATCCACCATCGTCGTTGCAGGCGATGATCGCACGTGCGGTGAAGCCGGAGAGTAAGCAAGGCGAGAGTGATGCTATTGGTTTGGGATCGAGTTGGTGAATGAAAGCCTAACCCACATCCGAGGGCTCATTAGTAAAGAAACCCATGCCCACCAACTTGGTCTCCAACATGCTGTCAAGTCCGACACGTGACTCCCAATATGCCCATTCTAAGGCACTGGTTCCTGCGAGTCCGAGTACTAAATATAGCCCATCCTCTTCGAGTTTGTCAAGCACAACTTTTTCAAAGCCTGTCACGCCAACTTTTTCAAAACCCAACAAATACGAACGCCTTACATAGGCCAAGACGGCTGCTTGACGGAGGCAAGGCTTGTGCCATCGCTAAGATCGAAAGTGGGCGACGATGCACCGCTGCAACATGATGGTCTTGAATTGTTGGTAAATGATGACCAAAGGGAAGATTCTAGCGAGGCGCCCTTGGATAGCTCGAATGATCGACAAGACTATAAAATACAATCTTCAATAAAAATAACACTATATTACCACATGCCGTGAGCCTACTGTAACGACCCATTTTTATTAATGCCGTTAATTATCTCGTAATTGCAGACATGGACGCCAGCTTAGATCCACGTGGACGCCGCGGGTAGGGTAGGACACACGTTGACCTAGGTACACTAGTTTATTGTGTGTTGAATGCTTATTTGCGATGCACTTTATTAAATTAATTGTTAAATACATCTCATGTGTGTAGGTTGAATAGCGATATGGTGCGAGGTTGTGTGACGGGTAGTTGTCTCGAAGTGCATGCTAATGCGAGTATCGAGAGGCGAGATACGGGTACACTAGAGAAACTCAATAAACTTACATAAATCTGTCTAAGTTATCAAATTGACATAATTAATGTAACCATAGGCTAATTAAATAAACTTGAACAATAGGCTATGGCGCGCCTTGAAATCGTGTCGAGACGCGGGGCACCGGATACCGGGTAACCGAAGGTTAGTGGGACCAAGAGTTGGTTAAAATTGATAAATAAAACACTAACCATATGATTGTATACGCTTAATGTAATGTGACATTAATAGAATAAATGAAAGCCTATAGTTTACATTAAATAAAAGGGCCATAAGACGGACATCTAGATTAACATAGTGAGTGGTACTAGATGATGAGTGTGCTATTGGAGTCACCAAGACGTATAGGACAACATGCTTGTGAACCACAAGATATGCCTCGGGATACGTATGCACAATCGATTCCCACAAACATATAAATAGAGCACTTAGTGGAGTGTTTGATCACAACACTCACAAATTCATGCAAAACCAGAGAAATTCAGAGGAAGAAGAAGGACTTCCAGCTTAGAATTCAACACTATAGAAACCAAACCAAGTGATCTAATCTAGGTAATCTTCTCCACCTTCTAAGCTTGCAAATGAACCCAATTTTGATATGCTTGGTGGAATTTCGAAATTTATGATGCATGCTCTGAATTGTGATGAAAAGTTGATCAATTTCATGCTGTTAGATCGTATATAGGGGGAATTTATCACTGGTTTAGATAGATTTGATGAATTCGATTGTTAATGGGGTTATGGTGAATGCATGAATTTGAAGAATTTGGGTTAAGTGAATGATCTAGAGTGTTCTAATTGATGTGTTGAAGTTATTTTGATGAGGAGAGGGTGTAAAACCAGTTAGAGTAACTAATTGAGAGGGCTAAGAAAGAATTTTCGAATTGAGAATTTTGTCCTAAAAGGCAATTAGTGCGCTAATTGGTAAGATTAGCGCGTTAATCGTCCTGGGTGTGGAACCGTTCTTCGAAACGAAGAACAGTAGCGCGCTAGTTAAATTCTCTAGCGCTCTAGGTACACCCTCTTAGCGCACTATTTCAAATCTAGCACGCTAGGTATATTCCCTTAGTGCGCTAACTCAATCTAGGGCGCTAGGTAGACCATATTAGCGGCTAATGACAGATGAATATGGATTATAAAGAGCTGCTTTGGGATTTTTCAGTGAATACATATCTAAAACTGTGTGAACAACTTAAAATTGTAAAAATGGACTTCAGGGATTTAGTGGACCGAGGCTCGGTGTCGAGGAGCTTGTCAAGTTGGTTACAGGAGTCCGGAGAGGTTGGAGAGCGGTGTGAGGTTTGTAAACCCCAACTGAAAGACTGAGTATTTATTCTGCTTACATTTCATTTCTATCAGTCCTTGTTGCTCGTTATTCTATTCGGTTACTTGGACGTAGGTTGAGGTTACTCCCCCGGATTTCCAAGTTCTGTGTTCATGATGCACTAGACTGTAGCACTGTGACCCGACCCTCAGCGAATGGAGACCTGAGCTTGCCCTTGGTGCACGTGTCGGTGACTCAGCGGATTTGGCCAGCGCCGCGAGGGACCAAGTGTTGGGCCAGTTGGACGCGACAACTGGTGGGAACTTGGTGACCCGAAGTACGGTCTACTCCATCTGGAGCGAGCACACACATTTGTTAGCTTGTCTGTTGTTTATTCATGCGATGAGCCATTTATAGTTTTCTGTTTTATATTCCGCATGTTTACTTGACAGCATTCTTTGTATTTCCTTTACTTTATTATATTAACGCGAAGAGGAGTTCCTTAGGATTTTACTTATTGTACTCGTCATCTGTCTTTTGTGATGATTGAGTGCAAATCCTAGTACCAGTAGGGCAAGGGGATCCTAAGTGACTTCATCTGATTGCCCGCTGTTGAGAACCTACTTGTAGGTGTTTATGTTTATTTTTTATATTTTGTATATTTAGGGTATTGGGAGACTTGAGATAACATAGTACATGTATATATACCCTGTTTGTGGTTATGTCGCTTATATACAGAGTACTTTCCAAGGTTTTCCACAGTAGGATTTTCCTTTGAACAATGTTATCATGTTAAATTACCTTGTTTAAATGGTATTTATTAAGACTTCCGTTGAATATGTTAACTTGTAAGATACGACCCACTAGTATGGTTAGGATATCAATAAATTGCCAACTAAGTAACAGTTGAACAGTTGGATTTCCACAGAGAATGGATAAAGAATATAAGGATAATTTACTGATTTATCGGATAATACGCACATGGACACGATTTGCGAGACATAAATAGGAGGGCAGGTGCCAGACACGTGTAGTTGGGCCAGCTGGCAAGGAGTACACGGAGACACGTCACCTCGGGGCGACAGGGGCCGCCACACCTACTGCAACGTTTTCCTTGTATGAGGCTTACTTCAAGTTCATGCTTGTGGTACGACACAAATTTCGGAATCTCCGACTTAAGCTTTTCAATTTTGCACTCCAACGACAAATTTTGTTCCTCTGTATCTAGTACCACTTGCACCCCATCTCTTTTCATTGAATTTCACTAACCACTAACAAATAATGTGCAAGTATCTTGCACGTATGCGGTTGGAGCAGGATTAATCTAAATAAAACACGTACAGTCTTGTGCAACCTGTTACATGAAACCTAAGATAAAAAAACACAGCATTAACGTTTGTGTGATCTCACCGTGGCCACACTCACGGCTACCAACCATATCTATTGCAACCTCATTGCTATAAAAAATTAGAAAAAATTGATTCAAGTACTCTAAAATCGGAAAATTTGATTCAAGTAAAAAAAATCTAAGAACACAAGCATGATGCATACAATGTGGATCTATATACATGAACTCAGGAACCAACTCATTTTAAAACCATTAGTATAGCAATGATACTTTTTCAACTATTTTAAAACTTGATGACATATGTACAATGTAAAGCTCGAACGATCGACCAGACTTGGCAACCATTGAATTAGCTGCCCATGCCATTAAAGGGGGCCTGCACCGCACACTATTAAGGTAAAGGGCGAGGTCCTTGGTTGTATGATGGTGGTTTCTGATTGACTGTGACGCATCTCTCAATTTCGTCTCACCATAGCTGATACGTGCCTTGTCCATTCCCTTATCTCCTACTGTCAACCATGGAGTGTTTGTTGGGGGAGGCGCTCGCCTTCCAAGATTGGGTATGTGCAAAAGGGTCCAGGTGTCGTTCCAGGGTCTCGAATTTTCGGCTGATTTCTTCCCTATTGGCATTAAGGGCTCGAATTTAATTCTCGAAATGAAGTGGCTCAATTTATTGGGCATCACTACTATCGATGGGTTGAATTTCCTTCTAATTTGATGGAAGACAAGTAACAATTTAGGGGGATCCCACACTTCATCGAGCCATAATCTCTTGTAAAGAATTCAACATTCTTGGAATCCTTTATTAGGGTGTTTTCTGCTCGAGTGTTTTAAGTATGAAGTCTCTTGGGAGTACCACAGATATGGGTGAGCTGGAAACCTGTGTTCGGGGCATTATTGATGATTTTCCTTCCCTATTCCAAGTGTCAACCACTCTGCCTACCTCTCGTGCCTCTGATCATGTGATTGTTCTTAAGGGGCTAATCCAGTACGTGTACGTCTGTACTGGTATCCGCACATATAGTAGTCTGAGATTGAGAAAATGGTGGCTTATCCAGCCAAGCAACAGTCGTTTCTTGAGTCCCGTCCTCTTGGTTAGCTGACAGTTGGAGCTTTTGCGTGGACTATCGCGCCCTCAACAAGGTTACTGTGCCTGACCGAATAGTGATGAGCTCTTAGATGGATTACATGGTTCTTGTATTTTTTTCTAAATTGGATCTCTATTACAAGTATCATCAAATCGAGGTGTGGCTTGCCGATGCTCACAAAATTGCTTTTCGCACACATGACAACCATTTCGAGTTTCTTTTCATGCCTTTTGGTCTCACAAATGCGCCATCCACTTTCCAAACTCTTACGAATTCAGTTTTCAAAGGATTGATTCGTCATTGTGTTCTCGTCTCTTTGATGACATATTGGTATATAGCTCTTCTATGCGAGACCATTGTGACCATCTTTGGCAGGTGCTTTCTCTCTTATAGTTACACTCACTTTTTGTGAACTTAAAGAAGTGTTGTTTTGCTAGGCCAATCTTGGAGTATTTGAGATGTATCATTTCTGGCCAAGGGACGAAGTGTATTCAGACAAGGTGCAAGCAACGGATCATTGGCCCATGCCTTCTGCTGCCAAGGAGTTGCGTGGTTTCTTAGACTTGACTGGCTATTACCGCCGATTTGTTCGCAATTATGGGAATATTGCAGCACTGTTGATACAATTGTTACATAAAGATGCCTTCAAGTTGTCAAACGAGGCTTCCTATGCGATTATACAACTTAAACAAGTTGTGAAAGAGGTATCTATTTTTGGCTCTCCCTAACTTCGATTTTTTCTTTGTCATTGAAAAAGATGTTTCCAATGTTGGAGTGGGAGCAATTTTATCACAGGCAAACATGCTATCGCTTTCTTCATCCAAGCCTTATCTCTACGAGTTTTGCAGTAAATCAGTTTATGAAAGAGAGCTGATGGTCATCGTTCTCGCTGTTCAAAAGTGGCGACACTATCTTTTGGGGAGCGAGTTTTGATCCGGTACTGATCAACGAAGTTTGAGATACCTTTTGGGGCTGTGAATGGTTGTCCCCGAGTATTAGAGGTGGCTCGTCATACTATTGGGGTTCCATTTTGAAATTCATTATAATCCCGACTCTTCGTATGAAGTTGTGGATGCACTTTCTCGTTTTCCATTCTCTTTGGAGCTCAATTCCCTCTCAGTGATTTCGTTTGCTAACGAGGAAGTACTTCGGGAAGGGGTACGGGTAAACCCTTCTTTGCAAACAATCTATTAAGCTCTTTTGGAGGGCAAGGATGTGTCACAGGAATGGGGATTAGTCCAGGGACCAAGGCTAGCTTCATTACAACGGCAGAGTTGTGCTTCCCTCAAATTTTGATTTGAAGTTGAAGGTACTTACTGAGTTTCATTCCAGCCGTATAGGTGGTCACTATGGCTTCCTTAAAACATATAAACGTGTGGCAGCATAATTGTATTGGGTTCGTATGAAGCAAGACATTAAGTAGTTCATTGCGGCTTGTGACACTTGAAAGGAATAAGTATGAAACTCTAGCTCTTGGTCGTCTCTTACAACCTCTTCCAATTTTAACTGCGATTTGGGAAGATATTTCGATGGACTTCGTCAAAGGGTTGCCTTCCTCAAAGGGTTTTAATTGAATCTTGGTCGTGGTCGATCATTTGAGTAAATATGGCCATTTCCCTGCTCTTAAGCACCCATACGCCGCTAAGACTATGGCTAATATCTTCCTTCAAGGTATCGTCTGCCTCCATGGCTTCCTAACACGATAGTGTCCGACAGGGATAAGATATTCATAAACCAGTTTTGGTGTGAGCTTTTTCATGTGCAGAAGACTTAGCTAAACCGTAGCTCGGTCTACCACCCCCAAAGTGATAGATAGACATAAGTCATGAATAGGTGCCTCGAGGCTTACCTTTGTTGTTTTATAGGTCAGCGTTTTGAGGAATGGAGTTCATGGCTGTTGTGAGTTGAATATTGGTACAATACAAATTTTCATTCTTCTTTGAATTGTTCACCATTTAAGGCGGTCTATGGAAGGGATCTTCTTCCATTAGTGCGATATGGCTCATCTTGTCCCTCCACGAGGACATGTATTCCATGCTTCAAGCTCGTGATTTAGCTTTATCCGAGTTACGAGATCAGTTGGTCCTTGCACAAAAATAGGATGAAGCAACAGCCGACAAACAACATCAGGATGAGGACTTCGCCATTGGGGACTTTGCTAATTTCAAACTCAGTCCGTGTTATTTCGGCTCTTTCAAGGTGCTTGAAAGTATCGATCCCGTCGCTTATTGTCTTGAATTATCTTCCTCGGCTACAATCCACCCAGTCTTCCATGTTTCCCAATTGGAGAAGGCAGTAGGTACCTTTCTTGTTTCCGCTTGATCTCCCTTCCATCTCTCCAAACTCACTCATGTTGGTTACTGATCCTGAAGCCATTTTCTCTTATCGTTCTTGTGGGGTAGGTCCTGAAATCTTTAGTGAAATATACTTCCTTGCCTGAATCTGCAGCAACTTGAGAACTCGTCAAGCACATTCGAAGGCCCTTGTGGACAAAGTGGTTCTTCAAGAGGGGGGTAATGTTAGGACTCAAGGCCCACTAATTAAGGTGTACGTTCGAAAGCGAGTGCGGGATATGGGATCGTCACCAGGCCAAGTTAGTTCAGCAGTGGGGCCCTCGGATGGTAGCAAGTGAAAGCTGTCTCGTGCGCAGTGTAGGCGTGTTAGGTGTGAGTGTGTAAGTGTGTAAGAGTAGTTGGGTGTGAGTATAAGATTGGTATTGTTTGTCTGTGAGAGGTATCTTGATTATAAACATTGTTTTGGGTAGACTTTTAGTGTGGGGTGAGAACGGAGGACTGTCACCTTCTCTGGGCAACTAGGGGTCCTGCTCGTGTGGTGTAGTCCTTTCGCTTTGGTTCATCAATAAAATTATGGAGGCATCACCCTCTTTCATTTTTGAGAGCTCGGTCTATATCACCTATTAATGATGATGTTGAGGGAGAACATAGTGGTTGTGTACGACACAGTGGAAGATTAGAGGAATTAGAGAATTTGAAGCAAACCGGATCCATCGACGATTACCAACCTCACTTCCAATCAATGTCGGCCTGAATATTCAATCTGAAACCTTGACAACAAGTGAATCTTTTCACCACGGGCTTGAAAGAGGAACTTCGGGTAGACATTGAGTTTCAATAACTGAGAAATCTAGGGGTTGTAATAATCAAGACTCGAGCACTGGAATGCAAGCAAAAGATTTTTACAGGTACTCATGTATCGCTTGGCATAGGTACTAGGTCGATTTATAACACTAATGACGGTACAACCTTGTCCTCCAGCATGATTTTTGTACCTGAAGGTGGAACACACCAATTCAATCATGGTGCTAGCAAGGACAAAGAAAGCTCCTTAACCTCTGACTCACTTTTTCTCATTGAAGCGACTCATTCGAGTAGATATGGTAGAGAGAAGATCTACAGGCTTTTGCTACAACTATGATGTATCGTGCTCTAAGGGACACAAGTGCAAACATCTATTATGGATAAAGGTATCGAAAGAAGACAAAGACGACTATGATAACGTCATGATGAGCTTTGATCATTATTTGCTTATTCAGACTTTAGCTTGAGGACAATCTCAAAGCCCATGAGGGAAGTAATGATATGATATTTGTGTGGGGCCAACTATCAAAAGAAGGACAATGTACCATAATTAGAAGTTTTGTAATTAAATATATTAGTTTAATATAAGGTGTACTTATTAGAAAGCTTCTTAATAGGAAGTTACTAATTAGATGGTTTTTCGTATTCGTTAATTAGAAGGTTTTCCTTTCTAGTTGTACTGAATTTCTGTAGTTCCTCTGCACGTCTTTCCTATTGTATGAAAGGGTCAATGAAAGACTAGTAGTATGGAATAATAAAATACGCTTATTACTTGCGAAGAATTTAGTCCAAGGAGAAGCAAGCACTTCCCATCTACACAAGACTTAGTCACGGACTATGCGTTAGAAAAAACCTATGATATGGGGTTTGGGCCGAAATGGAGATTGTGGATGAAGGGGTTCCATTCCTTAGCCAATTTCTCACTCTATATTAATGGAAGACCGTTGGGAAATATTCATGCTACGATAGGGCTATGCCAAGGGGATGCTCTCTTCCCATTTCTTTTTACCATACTTTCATGTGTACCAAATGCAAATCTTCAAAGGTTTTAAGGTGGGAGGTACAAGCTTGCATTGTCGCACTTAAAATTTGTTAGATGGCACCTAGTTACTTTTGGAGGCGAAAGAGTAGAACGTGAAGCAAGATATGATGTTGGTAGAGAAATTTTACAAGGCCTCGGATTTGCCGATAAACTTGGTCAACTCTCAAATTTGCGGCATCAACATAAAGGAGGAATGGATGCATTCTGTTGCAACAACTATGGGGTGCAAGGATGTTAAGTGAAGAATGACATATCTTGGGCTTTCTCTTGGTGGCAACCCAAAGAAGCTTTATTTTTGGGAAAGCTTCCTCTCTAAGATCTCGAGTAGATTGGCGGGATGGAAGCAAACTTTTTATCGAAAGGTGGCAGATGGTGCTCATCAAAGCAGTGCTTTCAACAATACCTACTTAATTCCAATCACTCTTTCAAGCCCTTAGGAAGGTTGTTAAGGCAATTGAAAAGATGATGTGTGATTTCTTGTGGACCACAATGGATAGGAACGGCAAGAAGTACCTCGTAAGTTGGAAACAATTATAAAGGCTGCTTTCAAAAGGAGGGTTAGAGATTGCCAACATTACAAAAAAGGAATGTGGCTTTAGTGGCAAAGTTGTTATGGAGGTTTTACACAGAGAAAGCGTCATTGAAGGGAAAGGTGATCATAAGCAAGTATGGGGTGGAAGCCAACAGGAAGGATTCAAGAGTGGCAAGTAGAACATTAAGTTGTAACACTTGGAAAGCTATCAGTAATCTTTAGCTCATTTTCCTATGTCCTATCTTCAATGGGTGATGGTCATTCTATTAGATTTTTGAAAGATTTTTGGTGTTGGAGTACAAGCCTATGTAATGAATTTCCTTCGTTGTATTCACTCTCAACCGGGCGAAACTTACCTATCTCCTTTTTCATTCCAAACTATCAATCCTCTTCAACCTTTTTACCATCATGGGACTTTAAATTTTGCAAAGCACTTACTCAGAGTGGGGTGGGTGTTTTTTATGAAATTGTGTCACATCTCTCCAATATTTCCATTTTACCTATCAATGAAGGCAAAATAGTATGGAGAGGAGATACAACAGGAATATTTTCATGCAAATCCTTCACTTCCATCATTCTTGACAACCCCTCTTGGCCAACCCTACCCCAAGCACCATTCGTCTGGAAAGCTTCGGCTCCTTCCAAAATTAAAGAGTTTGGATGGTTGGTTGCACTTAAAAAACTTAATACCTTTGATGTGTTGCAAATAAGGAATCTCCACTACTATTTGTCACCCCATTGTTGCGGTCTTTGCATGAAAGCATCGGAAACAGTTGATCATTTGCTTGGAGGATGCATTTTCATGAAGAGGATATGGCAAGAATGGCACTTCTTCGCTGATGGAAAGGTAACATCCTCATCTAATCAAGATCTGCTCACTTTTCTCTCACAATCTACAACGAGAAGGGACCAAGAGATTCTCCAAATAGTGACTATGGCCTCATTGTGGACGGTTTTGTTGGAACGAAATAAACGGCTTTTCAATGATGCAACGCAGGATTGGTTCACCATTTAGGAACAATCAAGGAATCTAGCCTTACTTTGGTTTGCAAGTTCCAAATGGTGAAAAGGGATATACCTTATTCCAATCTTGTGAGGGATTGGAGCATTGTGTGGATTCCAAGATGTCGCTCAAGGTTTTGATCACTACTTTTGGTAGGCATGGAGGACTTTTGGGCCTCTTTTGCTCTCTATTTTTTTAACCTTTTTGCAGATCTAAAACTATATATACATCAATACTGTCGTTTCTTTCTCCAAAAAAGACTTATTCATGGACTTATCTCATTCAAACATTTGAAGAACTTATTCCAAAGTTCACAACAAAAAGTTGTTTATATTAAACTCTTCCTATATATACTTTGGAGACGCAACAAGAACAATGCTCAGTCCCAAATTAGTTTGGGTAAGTTACACTAAGAAATAGTAAGATATTTTTAAAGATAAGATACGTAGTTTAACTAGTTATTGCATCATGGAAAGGAAAAGTTTTTACAAATGGTAAAAAGAAAGTTTAAAAGGTACTCTTCCTTGAAGTTTATCTTGTGGATTTAAGATTTTTAACTTGGTGGTGAGAAGTTCTTTATGGGCTCTTCTTATTTCAGATAAGGGTCATAAATTTCCTTCGAGATGCTTTGGAAGAGTGGGAAACTGAGGAATGATATAGGTTAGGGCATTGATGTTATTTGTGGAGTATGGTGAACAATTGTTCAGTCTTGGCATGGATTGGAAAACTTTAATTTGTGCAACGTGATGTTTTTGCATGTTCTCTGATGTTTGTCTAAAGGAGTTCATTGTTCTTTATTCCGTCCGTTAATCAATAATGAACTTCTTTATATCGCATGTAGACAAAAAACAAATTGTGTTTTAGCACGGTCCACATATGTATTAATTATTGAGGTTAAAAATCCTGAGGCCACCAGTATATGAAGTCTTTCTAATGGATTCTTCCCTACTTCCAGCCCCATCCTACACTCTTGCAAACAAGGAAAAAAAAAATTGATTCTTTCAGTTTTTGTAGTACGTTATTCTGCACCTTTTTATCCTTGGTGAATTGTGGTTTGTTCTGCTCCGAATTGCATTTTGATGATATCTTTTTGTGCTTTGATATTTTCCCTACCAAGCACAAGTAGGATGAATCAAAAGTTGCACTCGGCCATCTGCTTGATAGATTGAACTTTGATGTTATAAATTTAAGTTGTAATAGCTTTCTTTTTATAAAAAATATAATATTTGGACATGGGTATTCGGACATATTTTGCTGTCATGTTAGAGCTCTAATGGTTAGACCAATACCACTCAAATTCACCTATCTAAATTCTACCGTAGACTTGTTAATTCTACCGTCCTGATCTGGTGGAGCACTCATGAAGCTTATGCTTATATTTGGAAATTCATTGTGAAGACTTTTTGATTTGTCAAAATTATTCTCTATTTATCATCAAACGTCCTTCTTCTTGTGTGAAACTATATATGCATAAATACACGCGTATAGTAGCGATAATGATGGAAGATACAAAGGGTTTAAACAAGAAGGAAAAAGAACAAAAATGGACAAGGAGATTTGAACAATTTAAAATTTGAATTCTTATATACAAGTTCACTCTACATTTTGTATGGTTTATGTATCGAATTCGACCGTATAGGGTGCACCTTACACCTTGGATTCCTTGGGATGTATTTATTAGGAAGGAACTAAATGATTGTAATAGCATCTCATCAACAACAACAACAACAACAACAACAACATAGCCTCAGTCCCAAATTAACTGGGGTCGGCTGCATGGATCAAACTTTTCCATTGTGCTCGATTAAGTGCAATTGATGGTGAGCTTTCCAAACCATTCAAATCCCTCCTAATTAATGCATCCCATGTTAACTTTGGTCCGCCCCTACCTCGTCGAATTTCTACAGTTTCTATTGAGTCAAGTTTTCTAGTTGGGGCATTTGTAGGCCGTCTTTGCAGGTGACCAAACCACCGCAACCGCCCTTCCCTAATCTTTGTATCAATTGGTGCTACTCCTACTTGTCTTTGAATTTCTATATTTCTTATTCTATCTTTACGAGTTTTACCACACATCCACCTAAGCATCCTCATTTCTGCTACGTTCATTTTATGTAATTGTTGTTGCTTTACCGCCCAACATTCACTTCCATAGAGCATAGCTGGCCTAATTGCGGTCCTATAAAATTTTCCTTTTAACTTAGTAGGAACATTTCGATCACAAATCACCCCTGTTGCACTTCGCCATTTCTTCCATCCAGCTTGAATTCTATGTGGAAGAGTTTGATACATGTTGCTGATCCCAACTAATTTGGGATTGGGGATTTTTTTTTGTCATTGTTTGTTGCTGGTGTTCAATGGTTTATATTGGACCACAGTGTTAAAAGTACAGGATTAACGCATTCCATGTTTAACTTGTCAGGTTGAGGGACTGGTGTCTCTAATGGAAAGTAAGCATGTTGGGCCCGTCAACCTAGGTAACCCGGGGGAGTTCACTATGTTAGAACTCGCGCAGGTCAATTTTTACAAATCCTTTCCATTTTCCCGAGTTTTTACTTCTTTATTTTCTTGCATTTTGTATCTGCCATCATGAAAAAATTTACAGAAGTTTATGATCCAGGTTGTTAAAGAAACAATTGATTCTAGTGCAACCATCGAATTCAAACCCAACACCGCTGATGATCCACATATGAGGAAACCAGATATTACGAAAGCCAAAGAACTTCTTAACTGGGAACCAAAGATAGCACTGAGGGAAGGGCTACCTCGAATGGTTACCGATTTTCAGAAGCGCATTGAAGAAGCAAAAAGGCTGTAAAAAATATGCTGGAGCAGTTTTGTTTGTATAGCATAAAGTTGTCTATTCCATCAGTTAGTTCTTCGCATCCTAGGTTGTCGCTTCTCTTATTATCACCATTGTTTTATTTCTATTCCATTAGTTAGTTCTTTCTACACATCCTAGGTTCGTCGCGTCTCTTATTATCACCATTCTTTCATTTTTGATTCCCATTGATGTCAAATTGATAATGTATGCTATGATGAATGTACAACAAAAATTAATTTGAGCCAATTTTACCCTACAAGTCTGCTGAAACACGAGAAAATTTCTATGATTTTAGCAGCTGCAGGTCTGATGATAATTTGAATTGATTGTATAGTGTATAATGTCTTAATTTTGGGACAGGACACCGACCGACATTTTTTTTTTTTTTTTTTTTTTTTTTCTCGTTGGTCAATGTATCGATCAACAGAAATAAACACCAAAATTTCCGAGCACATAGGGAGCAATTAATGTTTTGGCTGCTGGATTACTTAGCGCAACATTAGGTAATAGAAGAACAAAATTAATTAGTATATATATACATATATATATCTATCATATATATAAAAGCACGAATCACAAATTTTTGAGTGGTAATGAAATTTACCTTTTAGCCCATATTTTATTTGAGTGCTAATAAAATTTACCTCTTTGCCCATACTTCTCTTGCCTTACCTTAAAATTAATAAATTAATTCAACCTAATCCAAATTGCACAAATTTTTAAGTGGTAATGAAATTTACCTTTTTGCCCATACTTTATTTGAGTGCTATTAAAATTTACTTCTTTGCCCATACTTCTCGTGCCTTCCCTTAAAATTAATAAATTAATTCAACTTAATCCAAATTGCACAAATTTTTGAGTGGTAATGAAATTTACCTTTTTACCCATACTTTATTTGAGTGTTAATAAAATTTACCTTTTTGCCATGCTTCTCATGTTTTCCATTAAAATTAATAAATTAATTCAACCTAATCCAAATTGGATGATGATAGAGGAGTCCGACTTAAATTAAAGATCAACAACTCAACGACTTGAGAGAACGCTACCTCTTCAATGTCTTGAACACTACCTCTTCAAATAGATCAACAACTCACTAATCAACCACTCTCCTTCCTCTTCAAATCATTCATTCCATGCTTTCCTTCATCGATTCATTCGCTGCTTTCCTTTGCTCTTCGATTCAAATGTGAGGTAATCCACCTTTCTTCTCCAATTTTTTTTTTGTTGTGTTGATTAGATTTGGTATTGAAAATTCTTAGATACCCATGATCGAGACTTTTTATAGAACTCTGTAATTCTTTGTTCTATGCATTCTATGTGTTTGGTGAATTATCTAAACCATAAAGTCAACGTTTGGTTGTTTTGAATTTCAGTGTTTATGCATTTTATGTGTTTGATGAATTGTCTAAACCATAAAGTCAATGTTTCGTGAAATGCCTATGAGAATATTGAATGTACTATTCCATTGCCAACAAATTGAACCTCTGATTCTATATATGCAATTGATGAGTAGTTAATTAGCACTATTTTATAAGGTGTTTAATTAAAGTCAAATCAATATCAATGGATACCCAAGTCCATAAACAGTGTTACAATAAATCTATCTTATCTTTCAATCATTTTTTTATAAGAAAGAGGTATATGTATATGTCAAAATTATCAAAAAGTGTACAGAGATGAATTTTGCTTCTGCGCATTATTCATTAATTCTTAGAAATTAATTCCCGCGAGCGAAGCGAACGGGTCAATCAATCGTGCGTAGCACGTCTTGAAACTAGTATATATAAAAACATCAATCACAAATTTTTGAGGCGTAAGCAAAGTTACATTTTTGCCCATACTTATGTTGCGTTTCCTGATCTTTCATTTTTTTTATCTCCAAATCAAGCTACAACTCCTCTTCTCATCAATCCGTTCCCTGATCTTTCATTTTTTTATCTCCAAATCAAGTTCGAACTCTTCAATACAATATACTAGCTCGATTACTCCAATACAATACACGTTTTTTATCTCATCAATCCGATACACGTTTTTTCGCTCTTGTTCCAAATTCAATTGTTCTTCGATCGATCACTCCTCGCTCGTGTTCCAGACTCAATTGTTTTTCAATCGATCACTCACTCGTGTTCCAGAGAAGGATAAGTTTTTGGAGAAGGTGAGTGAGATTCAATCGTTAGAATTAAATTTATTCATCGGTGAAGTGTTCTCTTTATGCGTGTTTTGGTTTCAATGTTCAATTTGATTCATGGTTTTTGAAAGAACTCTTGATTCAATGTTCAATTTGATTCATGGTTTCTATGTGTTTGATTGATTTTGGGAAGTGGGGTCTTAAGGTTTTGATTTCCGAAACTGAATTGGGGTTTAAGATCTTGAACACTAGCTGTTTGTTGAAATGCTTGCAAGACATATTCTAGCATGCCAGTCAGCTGCTATGCTTCAATTCTCAAGTTCTTCAAAAGTTTGTAACCGAACTTCAAGAAACAACAAATTTCAATTCAATTCTTCAAAAGTGTTAAGCATGGCAATGCAAGCTATTTGTTATGAAAAACTAAAAAAACACAATTTTAATGAAGTTATTTGCAATATGATCCTACCCTCCAAGCATAGATGCTCAAAGATTTGCAAAAACTCAATCATAAAGTAAACAATGGCCATCATCTTCGTTAGCTCGAGAAGATATGCGAAATTGAGAGAAATCAGACTACAGAAAGGGCAAAACATTTAGCATAAATAATCTTCCATTGAAAAGCTTCACCACTAGAAAACTGAATTCCAAAACACACAAATCTAGCACATTACTTGAACTTCAATCAACACACTTAAAAGAGTGTGCCTAACACCAGGGTGTTCTGCACACTACTGGTAGGTACATGATATACATTGCTACAACATTCAAGTACGCATTCGACTACAAGCCAACTGATATATACTGGTATGCCAGAATCTATGACATAGGTTTTTGACTTTCACATGTTTACACAATTACAAGTTCCTATGATTTTCCTTTTGGGGATCTGAGTGAGTATTCGTTAAGAGCTTCCATATTCTTTAATTCGTGACTTTAGGCGCACGACTGATTGTGGCTGGATTACTGGACACAACTATGTTACTTATGGCCCTTTGTTGAATGAGGCAACTGTTGTTGTTTTTAAGGGGTAATTATTTTATTGTGCATTATGAATTAAGTGCTTGGTTCTCTGATTTCTAAATAACAAGGTCATGACTAAATATACTTTAGTTCTTCATTAAACTTTAGACAAGTCCATCTCAACTCTTTTAGATTAAAGCAGGCATGCTGGCTGAAATGTATAGTGAAAAGGAATATCTTTCCATGGTTGCATCCTCATATTGGAATATTATCATTCAACATTTATGTTAAGATCCGAAATATTCCCTTAATCTTAAGATTTTATTTCTGATGAGGTTACGAATGTCTAATAAGCCAAACATTTAGCAAACCTCAATCTGCCTTTGAATAGTGGGACTGCTTGCAATAGTTCATGTGCTAGGATGCCATTCGTCTTGGTCTTTTCGCAGGAATCAACTTGTTTTTTACATTGATATCCATGAGTAGATAAAAATTTGAATATCCTTCACACGACATTTCTCTGCTTGATATCTTTTTTCCTTACAAGGAGTTGTCGTTTCTTTGCAGCATAAACGAATGAAAATTAGAATTTGCGATGTAGGAAAATGTATTATGGTTTATGTTTCATTTAAAATTCTGAGCAGAGGGACAACGCCACCCTTATGTTTTTCATTTCACGGAGTTCTTTGAAGTTGAGATGAATGATTTGATTATTTCTTATTTACATTAATCACTCCAAATACTACATTTTCTTCAATGCACATCTTAATTCTCTTCTTCCCGTCGATGCATTGATGATCTATATAGTATCCGATGTGTGGTCGTGCGGTGTAATCTTGTATGCGCTACTAACATCCTCACTTCCTTGTGACGATCGAAATCTTGAGGTGCTCTATCAGAAGGTGAGGTATTCACGAGAATAAATTGTTGGATCTAATGACTAGCAAGCTAATACATTTTAAGTATTTGAAATCATAATTTCAATGCACATATATAATTAATGAAAGTATATGTATGTAATTCAGGCAACCAAGGGAAAGACTAATATTCCCAGTTGGCTCTCCCCTGGTGCTCAGAACTTGATCATGAGAATTCTCGACCCCAATCCCGCTACTCGCATTACAATTGCCGAAATCAAAGAAGATGGTTGGTTCAACCAAGACTATATCCCTTCGACTAACCATGACAATGAAGAACTAGAAGATGATTTTCAAATTAAAGACAATGTGGTACATTCATATACATATATATGAACTTAATTAATTTCATCGCTCTTTGTAACATGTATATATGAAAGACTAGGTAGCTAATTAATGAAGTTGAACTTATTTTGAAGCAAGTAGATCAAGAAGAGATGAATCCAAGTTATGTTCCAATCAATGCTTTCCAGAGGAAGATAAATTGAGCTAATTAATTCGCATAATGTTTTCGAGAGGAAGATAAATTTTATATCAAATCATAGTTCAGGAATTATACTTGAGAAGATAGAGGATGTAGTCATGGAAATGAGACTTGCTATAGAAAAAATAAATAATGGAAAGGTTAATATGAGAATCATGTATAAAAAGTTTAATTTAATTTCTTTGAACTAATAAACAACTTAATAGATCATTAATTAGCACCATATACAATTGATTTGTTACATGATTTAGCAGTTGATAATAACGAGAATAGTGCAACTAAACATGGGTCCAAAGAGATTGGTTTGGCTAATAGTTTCAGTACTGGCATGAATATGAAATTCATTGAATTTAAACATGTTTAAGGCCCCATTTTTATTTAATTAACCTATAATTAGTGGATATATACATGTAGTAGTTATTGTCACTAATTGATTCTTTCATTGTCTTTTGGTCATCAGACCACATTGATCCACCCATCTCATTATTTAGTTGAATTGAACAAATCACATGAGGATTCTTCACTATATAGGCAGGTATGTATAAATTCTAATTTATACTTATATGATCATATATATTGGATTTCCCATTCATTATAAATTGCTAAACATAAATTTTGATTAATAATTACATTGTGCATGCAGTTGTGTGCTAAGCTATTGAAAGACTAGGGATGACTAACAGCCACAAAGTCATTAACCTCGGAGCAAAATATTGATGTATAGTTCTATGTTTTTTTTCAAAAGAAGATAGTATTTAGATTGCAGTTCATGTCATGTATATAATACTATAGAATACAGTAAGTTCTAATTTTTTGCGTCGTATATAAGTAGTAGTTCTACCACGATGATGGTGGTCAGTATATGTCATGTAATGTTTACGGATGTTTATAGTATATGTGTCCACAATTGTGAAATCAGCTTTGTCACATCTTTTGCTTCGATATTTCGTTCCTATGGATCCTTTTTTTCTTTCTATTTTTTTGTGGAGCTAAATGATGCTTCTTGAATAGCATTTCTACTTATTACGTATTCAAATAATGTATGTTTGGATTTTATATTACATAGTTTGTTCAAACTCATACATATTATTTAAATTTAAATTTTATATTTAGTTGCATATTAAATTAACATTATTTATTTTTTTAATTAAAATCTCGCGAAATGCGAAGCGCTTAACTTAGTCGTGCGTAACACGTTAATGAAACTAGTATATATATATATATATCTACTTATCTACCTATATATTAAAAGCACGAATACATAGTTTTTCCTTGGTGACTTGAAAAGTCGATTGTAACCCTTAAACTCAAGCAAGATCCCTCATAAGATCTCTCGTCAAGCGCCCATGTTCTCTCGATTTTGGTTCTCGATTTTAACCCTTTAAAACACACAAGATCTCACAGAAGATCTCTCGCACTCTCGGTTCTGGTTCATCTTTCCAAAATCGTTGTCTTCCACCCTCCTACCTCTCTTCGCGCTCACACGAATATCTTCGCTGAGACACTCATCAACGCTGCAAGAGGTTTGCACTTGATTCGAAGGCAAGTGTGCGTTTTTCAGTTGATTCGTGGGGTTTATTTTCCATGTTTCTCTAGCAGTGATCTTGATTTTTTTTCCTCCATTATGGATGGAATTTATTCAGGAATTCCACATACACCCTTTTCTATGGTAAGGAATGATTTGAAAACTTATTTCAATGTACTGGTCTGTTTGTTTATTTTTGCTAGCACAGTTAACCAACATCATTGAGTACCTTGGAAAGCATGATAATAATATTAATGTTTTTGAAAGTCATACCAATGTATGGTGATGGCCTTCTATTTTAGCCAGCATGGAACGATGAAAAATGAGAAACCCAAATGCAGACCCTCAAAGAACACTTAAACGATTAGGGGGATAAACCAGATAGTGAGTGACGCGAAGCTCAACATGACCGACTATTTATAATTATAGTTTCCCTACTGCCGCCATTAATGAACATGACTGACTATTTATAATTATATATAGTTTCTCTTCTACCACCGAAGTTTTAAGCTTGTACGGTGGATGTTGAGGAACGTGCATCCCTCACTTTACAGATTCAATTGACGATCATGTAATATTAATCTATTTCAACATTTTCTAAGAAGAGCATTTACTACATGGTATGTTAATGAAGAGACACAATGTTCTTCCTTACATTGACAAAGCATTTGTTTCCATGATCAACACATTGAAGCTTGGATTTGTTAATATATGTCCATCTGACTATTTGTACTGGAGTTCATAGAAAGCTTGGACTGGTCAGGAACATTAATAAGTCCATGTTGTGATTGTGCTTATAAGTTAACTGAATTAATGAATGTCCATCCATGTCAGACTTTAAGATTTAAAAATAATTTAAATGTCATTACAATCTTATATTAAAATATAACTTACATTTATTTCTCATATGTCATTTTATTTCAACTAGGATATTGAACTCAAAAATACAATTATATCTTAACTGAGCAAAATGGTAGGAATAATTCTTACGTAGTAAAATTCACCTACTTCAATTTGTATTGAAGGATGGAGGATTACACAGATTTTAAAAATACTTCATGCGGAAACTACTTGCGGAAACTACTGATGGCGATCATCAAAATCAGGTATTTCAAAATCAAATCACTATATATTGAGACTATTATATGAATTATATATGCATTTTTCCGAATAAAATAACAAGTTTTAGGAGTTGAAGTCTCGCGCGCGTAGCGAGCGGGCTCAGTCGTGCGAAGAAGGATAACTATTTAACTTAAACTCAAACTTATCTTAATTATGGTTGTATATCTAAAGTGAAATATAGAACTCTAGAATTTTAATTTATTAATATGTATGTTTAATATATAGTTTCGTACGTTTCTTCAAAAAATATGTCATTGTATATTAAATAGCCAATTTCCTTTTATACTTATTAAATCAACGAAAAATTAATTTGAAGTAAAACAATGTATTTCATTTAAATTTAAACTGCATCCTATTTCAATTAAAATTAATTATTCTATTCAAAAGTTTATGTGTTGTATAATATAACTAACTAATATAATAAGCGTTGTAATACATTTGCATTTTTCGAATAATAACAAGTTGGAATATTTTATTCCCGCGTCGCGAGCGTAGCGAGCGGATTCTTTGGTGTCTACCACCTATATATTAGTTTCCGAACGTGCTTTGCACGACTGAACCCGAACTCGCTCGCTGCACTCGCGAGAATTAATTCAACCACGTACAATGATGAGTACCGGTCATAAATTGAGTACCGGTCATAAATATGCATATTATGATCCGATTTGGGACAAGTATGTAGTATTGGTATCATAAAATGAGTATGGATATGAAAATTCTCATAGTACACTATTTGTTTACATCCTTACATAGTTTGGATGGTGACTATTTCTTCGAAAATCTCATCAAATTCATTTTTATCTAATATATTGATAATCGGGCAAGTCGTGAAGCACAAGATGTAACGTTAATTAGTGATTGTTGAGTGAGGTTTATACTTTTTCTTATATGTGATAGGTGGTATTCTATTTTGTTGTGGAGGTGATTAAATCAATTTGGTGATTTTTGCGAGAAAACTGAATTTCTCAAATAATTACTCAGTATGTATATGTATAAAAAATATATTTTGAGTTGTTTATCTCATTTTTCTCTATGAAGGAACTTAGATAATATTGCTTCGAGACCATTAAGGTTTTTTTTTTTTTTTTTTTTTTTTTTTTTTTTTTTTTTACTTATGCTTTGGAGTTGAAATCACGATCTCCCTAAACCTTGTCTTTTGGCAAGTAATGTCTTATCCATCTAACCATAAATGCTTTGGCGACTCTTATCTTCACATCTTCACTGAGCTTAGGAAAAATATCTCAGCTTCCTCAACACTCAACTGAGGAGCTATTCTTCTATTTATAACAAATGAGACTTACATCAATATCATACACGTGTACGTACAGGAATAGAGGAAACGTAACAACCTAACTAACACATATGAAATGACCATTGTAACCTCACTACATATGTGACATTCTACATTGTACATATTAATGGTTACCACTAACATCCCCCCTCAAACGCAGGGGAAATAAAGTGACACCAAGTTTGCTCTTCTAGTAGTGAAACCGTAGAGACGAAAGAGCTTTGGTGAAGCTATCAACAACTTGATCAAGAATGGGAACATGTTGAATAGTAATAAGACCCTGCAACACTTGATCCCTGATGTAATGTACATCGATTTCCACATACTTGATCCGAGAATGAAATACAGGATTATAAGCCAATGCAATAACACTTAAAGTTGTCACACCAAACCATAGGTTTAGCCAGCAATGGAAACTGAAGTTTAGTCAATATGGATCTCAACCATTTTATCTCGGCTACCACTTGAGCCAAAGCACGATACTCGGATTAAGTACTGGAATGGGCAACAACTCCTTGTTTGTTAGACTGCCAAGACACCAAATTGGTACCAAAATAAACAACATAACCATAGATAGACTTCTTGTCTTCAATTGATGAAGCCCAGTCTACATATGAGCATCCAGTGAGTAAGAGTTTAGAACCAGGTTTAAAACACAGTCCATAGGTAGCTGATCCTTTCAAATAACGAAGAATCCTCTTCAAGGATTGCAAATGAGTAGAGGTTGGAGATTGCTGAAATTGGCTTAGTCTATGGAAAATAAATGCAATATTTGGGCGAGTGTGAACTACATACTGAAAAACCTCCCAGTAAACTCTTGTACAAGGTGGGGGTCATTAAATAATGAAGTAGAAGATGGATAGCGTTCTTTACCCATAATAACATGTGTATCAACAAATTTAGATGTAGACATTCCAGCTTTCTGTAGAAGAGAATGAATATAACTAGTTTGTGTCAAATACAAACCAGTAGAATCTCGATGGACTTCAAAACTCGAGAACATATTCAAGTCTCCAATATCCTTCAACGCAAAAGTGTGATGAAGTTTGGTGATGAACTATTGAATGAGATCAGAACTAGCTCCAGTGATAATGATGTCATCCACATAAACCAAAACATAAAACATACTTCCTCGATACTTTGAAATGAACAAGGAATTGTCAGCTAGAGAGTTAGAGAAACTCCATGACAATAGCTGAGACTTCAACCTATGAAACTAAGCTCGAGGAGGTTGTTTTAAACCATATAGAGCCTTGTGTAGGTGACACACCATATCGGAATGCTGAACATCAACATAACCCTCTGGTTGATTTGTGTAGACCTCTTCATTCAACCGGCCATTTAAGAATGCATTGTTGATGTGAATTTGTCTAATTTGCGAACCATATGTCATAACAATCGATAATATAACTCTAATGGTAGAGGACTTGACAACTGGATTGTAAGTTTCAGAGAAATCCACACCAGGAATCTGGTTAAAACCCTTAGCCACCAACCAAGTTTTGTACCTATTAATTGTACCATCTGAATTTCATTTAATGGTGAAAATCCATTTTTTCCAACAATGTCTTGAGTAGGAGATATAGGAACCAGGCTCCATGTTTGATTAGCCATCAAAGCTTGAAACCCTTTATCCATAACTTTTTTCTAGTGAGGAATAAGAAGTGCTGCAGCCGTTGATTTAGGAATATCATCAGGGGATGACACACTGGATAAGAACACTTTCTTCTTGCAAATACCATCTTTGCCTTTTGTTATCATATGATGAGTATTTGATGGAGCAGCTGGAGGTATAGGAGAAGGAACTGCTACAGTAGTTGGAGAAGTGACAGCCTGCTCAGATGAAGACTGAGATGGAGGCATAATAGGTAAAGTAGGTGACGGCTGTGATGAAGTGATAATCTACTCAGTTGATAAGGATGATTTTGTAGTGGCAGGTAAAGTAGGTGACTGTTTGTGAATAGTAGGCAGAGAAAAGACTAGTCCTGAGCATGTTTAGGAAGAGAAGTACTTGAGGAGGTCTTAGGAGGGAACAATAAAAAGTATGGAAACTCCCTTTCATTAAACATCACATGTCTCGAGATATAAGTCTTGCCAGAGCTATTCATACATTTATAGCCTTTATGAGCTGAGCTATATCCCATAAATAGGCATTTTTCAGACCTGAATTAGTATTTTGAGAATGTAAGGACGCGTGTATGAGAAACGTGAACATCCCAAAACCTCAATATTGTGTAATCAGGTGCGGTATGAAACAATTTCTCATATGGTGAAATACCCTGAAGAACCTTTTTAGGTAGTTTATTGATGACAAATACTGCAGATTCACAGGCATGCCACCTAAACTTAAATGGCAAGTAAGCTTCAGCTAGTAATGTAAGACTTTTTTCAACTATATGCCTATGCTTTCTCTCCATTCTTCCATTTTGCTCATGTGTATATAGACATGGGTGTTAAAACAAGATACCTTGACTTTCCAAATATGGCTTGAAAATTCGAAATTCTGTTCCCATTCAGAATTAACTTTATTAATGTATGTAGAGTACTATTTTTCCACTTGACTTTTAAACACTTGAAAGGCTTTGAGAGCATCAGATTATGCTTACGAGGAAATATCTAAGTAAATCTGGTATAGTCATCAAGAAATGAAATACAGAAATGAAAACCATCAACAGATGCCATAGGAGCTAGTCCCCATAAATCAATATGAATTAAATCCAACACATGTTTACTACAACTGTTTGAAGATGAGAAGGGCAAAGCATGATGCTTTCCCAATGGACATACATCACAAAAGCCAATTTTATGTGCATAAATCTGTAAATTGGATCTCAAAATTTGTTGAAGAGCCCGATGAGATGGATGACCAAGCCTCTTGTGCCATAGTGTGTAAGGTCATTGCTGTGATGCAACAAATGAAAATCTCCCAGCTTTAGCTCTAGCTAGAAGTTTATTTGATGAAGAAACAGGAAATGCATTGCTCTCAAACTGATATAAGCCATGTTTGAGTGTTTCTTAGAGTAGAATTTCTTTAGTTAAAACTCCTTCACCAAACAATTGGAATTAATAAATTCAATAACCACATTGTTATCTTTAGCTAGTTGTGATATGCTAATAAGATTCTTTTTGATATGAGGAACACATAAAGTGTTGTGAGACTTGAGTTTTGATGGAGTAGAAGTAACTTGAGCTGATCCTACACATGATATAGGCAAGGACTGGCCATTACCAACTATTAAGGAATTAATACATGTGTAAGGAGAGCAGTTATTCAGCTGAGATTGATCTGGAGTGACATGAGTTGTGGCTCCATTGTCAGCATACCAACTAGTATCTGTGACATACTCTAGTGAGGAGAAAGATATACTTGGAGCATAGTTTGCAGAATGACTTTGTGAACTAATGAAGTTTGCACTCGGTGGTCCTTGAAAATTTCTCATCCATTGAGTCTGAAACTAAGAATGATTTCCTTGACCATTGTTGAATCCCTGTGCTCCCATGTATTAAAAATATGCTTTATAGTAACACACAACAACAATATGACCAACTTTATTACATATTTGACAAGTAGGTCAATTATAGTTATGAAATTTGAAACCACCTTTTCCTCTGTTATTCCTGCCTCCTCGTCCTCTGTTATTAAAAATTTCTTCCGCCAGAGTTTCCAGATCCATGTTGTCTTGAGCTATTCCACGATTGATTGCCTCCTTGCTTCACCTCAGCAGCATTGGCCTGAGCTTGTCATACTGCTGTGGCTAGATCATCTGAAAAACCATTCATTTTCTTCAAGAAGTCATTCATTTTCATGTTTCCCTTTTTTGTTGCTCTAATAGCAGTTTTCAAGAATTGAATATGTAATTTGTTTTGTACTCCACTGTGTGCACATAAAGCAATCCACTATTCATTTGCAGATTTTCGATCTCTAGAAGAACAATCAGATGTTACTTGTGATGCAATATCAGGTTATAGGGCACATAATAACCAACCATATAGGATTCTATTACAGTAGAATCAATCTTGATAATCATGGTTTTTCTTTCCATTTTCATCAAACTTTGGAGGACAAGGAGTGGTTCCAAACAATATTCCATCCAGACCACAACCTTCAATTAAAGGTACAATTATGGACTTCCATAATGAAAAATTTGTACTATCTAGTTTAATCGATACAATCTGATTTAATGAATTACCAAATAGAGCTACCAGAGGATTCGAGAAAGATGATGAAAATACTTGTCTTGGAAGATGACCTTGCTGTGATATTGATGATGAACTTTTTGGATCTCCCATGGCGATTAGCCTAAGAAAGCTCTGATACCATCTTATCTTCACATTTTCACTGAGATTAGGAAAAATATCTCAGCTTCCTCAACACTCAACTGAGGAGCTGTTCTTCTATTTATAACAAATGAGATTTATATCAGTATCATACACGTATACATACAAGAATATAGGAAACGTAACAACCTAACTAACACTTATGAATGACCATAGTAACCTCACTACATATGTGACACTCTACATTGTACATATTAATGGTTAACACTAACAGCGACCATCGAGGTTGTATAATAAATTCTTTATTTTTTATTTTCTTATCATCAAATTAATTTATATTTGATATATTAATACTCTGTCTTGCCCGCATGCGAAGCGCGGGTCTATGACTAGCTAAATAGGTAATAGAAGAGAGAGAGAGAGAGAGAGAGAGAGAGAGAGAGAGAGAGAGAGAGAGACACGAAGTGGATTCAATCTAATTAAATATGTAATAGAAGAAAAAAAAAATATAATAAGTCTCGGTTAGGAATAGAGAAAGTTGTTGTTAGAGTGTGGTGATGATATAACTCATGAATACGAAATTTAGTTGAAATAAGGTAGCCGGGGTGCTGAGGTTTGACATTTTTACCAGGAAGGATATGTTTGAGTCTCGTGAAATGCAAAGTAAGTGCTAAAAACTTTAGTCAATATTTACTTAAAGTCTATCAAAGGTCTTGGTATATAATAATTTAGGTCCATTATCGATCCTTGTAGTTATGTGGGTTCTTAAGCCCACTAAGCTTACTAAGGCAGGCACTATGGTTTCATTGTGATCCACCGAAATTGTAGGAGTCAACATCGAGTTAGGTTTGTACACTGAACACCACTATGTTTGAAATAAGTTTGAAATTGCTCATAGTGAGCTTTCTTCTTAACCATATAATTTTCATATGTAAGTGCTTGAATATAAAAACAATTGACTTAATCTGCAATTTCTCAAATATGTACATTCATAATTAGTAGATATAAAACTTTTAGAGCCCGACTATACACACCCCACCGTTTACTTATGGCACTCCAGTAAAACAATCAAACTTAAAATAAGTCAAATCTATTGCAAAATGACGCTTATCCTCTTCACTATGATTAGTGCAGCCCGCCCCCATTTTCCTCTCATTTTGTACACCCCACCATCTTCCTTCCACACACTCTCTTCTTGTGATTTATAGGGCATTATCAAGTGGTTTGGCCTTGTTGATCCGAACCTCTAGTTGAAGAGTCGGTCAGAGCCCACTAGACCTCTAGTTGGAGAGTCGGTCAAAGCCTACTGAAACTTTAATTGGAGAGTCGGTCGGAACCCACTGAACTTTTAAATTGGTAGTTGTCAAACAAACTCCACAAAAAAGGTTCAGTTGGACAACACTGAACCTAAAAGATAAGTCTCAACTACATGTCGCCGAACCTAAAATAATTGTCTCGACCAAAATTTTGGAGTTGGATGCTTTGATTTGAATTAAGGGGTATTTTGGTAAAAATGTTGAGGTGCTATGATAAATTAAAATTTAAATTAGGGGTGCACTCAAAATTTGGGTGCTATTATGAAAATGTGGTGTGCGTATAGCCATGCTCTACTTTTTTTGAAAAGTAGATGTGTTGCAAACTTTTTTACAAACTTCCTTTCACTATTACGATTTTAATTTCTTGAATTTTATTGAGTGATTTCTTTAATTTACATGTTTTTGTTTATTTGAGCTAATTTAAGTTTAATATCTCTAGGCTGGAGATATGGTAGCGAGTGATATCAAGACAAACCTTTAATTAATGTTTAGTCCGAGTCCATCATTGGATCTTACTAGAATAATGGTAATAAATGCAGGTTTGATGAGACTACTAAGTTCACGTAAGCTCTATAATTTTGTTGTGACTCACCTAAATTTTCTTTTTAACAAAGTAGTTCTTTTCAATTCATATCAACACTATGTTACATCATTTGATAACATTGCTAATACATCAAGAAGTGCTAAATCCCAAACAGTGGGAGTATCGTGAGGTTGTAAAATTCTTGCCAACACATGTGTCGCACTATTCGCTTATTGCATAGCATGTTGTGTGACGAATCGGATTAATTAAACCGCATTAAGCTCTAAATATGGGGATTAGCGACTCATAATTTGAATTTGACGTATAAAATCTCGATCAGACTTAGGCGTGAAAAACCCAAGGGTTAACGTTTTTTTTTTTATTGACGCGTATTTTATCATGTGTATTAATCTAAATAAATTGCATCACATTAGTGGCTTTTATGATTGGAGCGTGTTGCATGAGTATCACTGAGGGCGAGGGGCTTCCCGGCGGGATACACGTTGGCGCGTGACTTGAGTTCAGGAATAGCTAGTTATTAATAAATTATAAGCTAATGACATAAATTAAATCGATAAGACCTAAGTTACATAAATATTATCGGGTAACCGAGTTGTCGAGGGCTTATTCGAGTGATGAGAGAATTGATAAATGAAAATATTAGGCTAAGCCATTTAATTGTTTAATGTGCTTAAATATGTATAGGCTAATTATTAAAAATAAATTAAATATAACTCTAAATAGAATGAATTATAGAAAAATAAGAAAAATAGATGAAAACTTATGGAAAGATACAAAAAAATATAGAAACTAGAAAAGGGTAAGAAATTTAACTTTAAGACTCTTGAGGGTTTTGCACCGGTGTGTAACCTGTAAAGCGTGCAACCACTAAATATTTAGATAAAAAATTATATTTTTGGTTCCACATTATAAAACCAATTAATTTGATTCGAAAATATTTAAAACACTTTATCTAAACACCAGGGACATACGAGACTATAAACGGGTGTCAAGTGCGCACTCCAAGGCGATAGTGGGACATTTCAGAGGGATAATTACGATTGTTTGAGGTAAGTAAACCTACGAGAAACTTTTTTAGAATTCATTTAAATTCTTATCATTTTACATGTTGTTTTGTGGTATAAATAGCGTCAGTTTTAGGCTTGCATTACTCTATTACCACGAGTGTTTAGGCTTGCATTACTATATTACCACGAGTGTTTGTGTTTAGTTGATGGGGGGGGGGGCATGTCACTGATCTCGACACCCCGTATATGGCAATCCGAGAGTTGTCGTGTAATAAGTGCCTTGATAGTGACTATGCATAAGACTAGTTTACTCGAGCTTAGTAGGTACAGGAAGGAGTTGAAGCGAGGCTTGTTAGATCAACCTAATTAGGGCATCTGACCGACTTAGATTACCTTAATCCCCTCTTATTCTAGCAGCCTTAATCTCACTACCAATAATCCATCGCCTTAATTATCAAGTCAAAACCCACCTAATTAGGGAACTTGACCTACCTTGATTACCCTAATCCCCTAATATTTAAGCAGCCTTAATCTCACCATCGATAAATAATTAAAATCCATCGTCTTAATTATCAAATATAATTCTTTATCAACCACAAAGGATTCTAAAGTAAATCTCAAACCTCAAAACTTCGTAAGATTGATTACATAATTTCAAAATATTGTAAAGATTTTTCAACATCACCTCCTCTATTGTTAAGCCTACACTGAAAAACCCGATCTTCGCAAGTTTTCAACAAAACCTGCTGAGTTTGGTGGAAATGCCGAAGGACTCACAATCCACCCATAACAATATATATTGTATCAACTGAATGTATATTCATTCTAACCTATTTTAGGTTTTCAAGATTCTTAAACCATCATTACCTTGACTCCTCAATATCCAAATCCATACCACAACTAATACTATCATTCGAAAGAAAATCCTAACCACACACAAACCCAATAACCCATTTACGCAATATATTATATTAAAAAAATACATACATAGAGAGAAAGGAACTGAGCAAGTCACAATCAGTCAGAAAGATTTCCTTTTCCCTTGTCGATAGAACCTGTCATTACCCAATTATAAAAACTCGATAACGTTAGATAAGTAAATCCCACACTATCTAGTACACCTTCAATAATCAAATGCATAATAATCCAATATATTAAATAAACAATATAATCTAAAGAATTTAAATACAACCATGAATCAATCCCGTTTCTATTATCCGACCACACCAGTTGATATCGTTCAAAAGTGGTAAGTAAATAGTAATAAAGACTCATGCACAGAGAGGATAACCAAATGAGTCTCGTTCCTCTATACTATGGGAGTATGATATGGTTCAACGTGATCTCATGCTAACCATGTGATACAAAGTATCAGTGACTCTAGCCCTCAAGCATAATATAGTGCTCTTCCCTATAACCACGGTATAGTAAACACTATAAGGTGACTCGAATCAACCTTATCTTTTTCCCTCGTGTATGCGTGCACAATAAAAATGCAATATCAAGGATCAATGCAATTTATATGAAATTATAATCATACAATGTAAATGTTACTATGAGATTTACTTAACCTTACACATAGCCAACTTTGAGCTTAATTTTTAGGGTCAGAGCGTCGAATCACCTTCAAATGGTTCCAATAGCTTCCCTACATAATCAATTATATTAAGGGTCAAACTTCAATTAAAGCCAAATAGTGAAATCCTACAAAAACAGTGGCTAAAATATGCTCGATAACTGTTTCCAAAAATAATAATTTATAACAACTTCAACTAGTTTTCAACTAGCAAACTTGGAGTAACTTTTTAACCTTGAAAACCTCAATATTTGTCATGATGACCTAAAATGAACTTGTAGTAGTCATGTTCTACTTTCCATAGGTTCCAAGAACATCAAATCGGATCACGGACGACGAAGTTATGAATTTTCCAACGTGGCCTATCAACTAGGCAAACTGTATTTATTTTGAACGGATAACTTCTCAAAATCAATATTTTCGCAATTAAATCCTCAAAACTCGACAACAAACACCACAAAACCACGTGATACCAACAAAAAAATATTTTCACAGACTGTTGAGTAAAATTGGATCAAAACCAATATATAATTCATCAAGAAATCTAATGTAAATCAATATTAACTATAAAACATCACCAAAATAGTTATCAACCGAATTGCATTAGTTCAAGTCATCAAAACCATAATCATCGTCGGTGGAATTTATCCCAAATTGACTCAAATCAATCTAATATTCCATTTAAGAACAATCACTTCCAATTTCTATCAAACGGAAAAGAAATCGAAAATAGCGAGAATTCAAATTGAATTGTGGAAAAAAATACCTTGCATTAAGAATTTACCAAATTATGAGCTAAATACCTCGTTTCCACCTTGAAAACTTAGCTCGAACTAACCGTCTCGCGATTCTCTACCGTGTTACAAAAACTTACCGAGGCAAAAATCGGACGTATGGAGATTGTTGAGCAAAAACCCGAGTTGAGAGGGTTAAGGAATCGAATGTTCTGAATGTTTTGTTGAAATGAAATCAATATGTTTCGATTTTGGTATTTGTTATATATATATCCCTCAGCTCCTTGTTAGCAGTTTAATTTTTTATTTATTAATTCTCAAAATCCTATTTTGACGTGTTTTGACTTTCGGTGCTCGTTTTCGATCCTTTTTTCACCAAATCGAGCTTAATTCTCAACATAATAATTCAATTCCATAAAACTATCATAACACTCGGTTTTGAAAAAATACCTTGCATTAAGAATTTACCAAATTATGAGCTAAATACCTCGTTTCCACCTTGAAAACTTAGCTCGAACTAACCGTCTCGCGATTCTCTACCGTGTTACAAAAACTTACCGAGGCAAAAATCGGACGTATGGAGATTGTTGAGCAAAAACCCGAGTTGAGAGGGTTAAGGAATCGAATGTTCTGAATGTTTTGTTGAAATGAAATCAATATGTTTCGATTTTGGTATTTGTTATATATATATCCCTCAGCTCCTTGTTAGCAGTTTAATTTTTTATTTATTAATTCTCAAAATCCCTATTTTGACGTGTTTTGACTTTCGGTGCTCGTTTTCGATCATTTTTTCACCAAATCGAGCTTAATTCTCAACAAAATAATTCAATTCCATAAAGATATCATAACACTGGTTTTGGTCACACTAAAACCGTGAAAATCTTAACTTTATCCATGACATATTAAAATCTTTCAGATCAATCTTCTTGCCATGCTTAACCAAACTTGCACCAATTTACACCTAACCTTAACTTCGACCATCATAAACTGACACGAGACTCAAAACAAGGTCTTGCACTAACTTCGTTCTCATTTAAGACTACCTTCGATCTCGACTTGCATGCAAATGAGGCAAAATCCCCACGTCGGCTTGTTAAGTCCATTTAAATATATAAATTTGGATTTTCAAAACCTAAATTCAATTATTTTTTTCTAAAGTCCGATAGTTCAGGTCAACATTTAATTTTTTCGGCACTCATTTTGACGCGTATCTCAAGAAAAAACCCGTAACCTTCAAATTTACTCAGTTAAATTTGGACTTTGCAAAATAACATAATATATAGTACACAACACTAGGCACACATTGACTGAAAATAAAATTACATGTATATCTCTGTTTCACCAGTCCTTAGCTTCTGACTCGCGACCTAAACCATAATTAGCATCCGTTAATCCCTGATTAACTGTAATTACCAGTTAAAAAATTTAAGGATTTGACAATCTTCCAAAATTATAAGAATTTCGTCCTCTAAACTAAAATTGAACCAAATTTACCTGGACTAAAAGAGATCCGAAAAATGCTATCTCGTATATGCTTTTGTTCCCATATTACGTCCGAGTCACCATGAAACTGCCAATTAACCAAAACAAGTGAAATTTTTTTATTTTGAAGCTTTTGCAATTTCCTATCCATAATCAATATTGGTTGCTCTTCATATAACACATTACCCCACAAATCAAACTGATTCCATTCTACTATGTGATGCGAATCAGGTTCCTTCAGCCTGAGCATAGACACATGAAATACATCATGAACTCCAGTTAATTGAGGCGGTAATGCAAGTCTATAAGCAACCTTCCCAATCCGTTTCACAATATCAAACAGTTCTTTAAACATGGGAGAGAGCTTTCTTTTCAATCCAAATCGTAATGGCCTTTGCAAGGGAGACTTTCAAATAAAGCCAATCTCCTTTCCTATATTCTACGACAAGGTGATAGAGATCATAATAACTTTTGTGCCTTTCCTAAGCCACTTTTAATCTTAGACGAATCTGCTGAACAACCTCCGTATGATCTCGAACCATCTATGGCCCTAACTTCGCCAAATCCTCTAGTTCAACCTAATCGACAAGAGAATGACAAAGTTTCCTATACCTTGCCTTAAACAAAGCCATCTAAACATTTGATTAAAAACTGTTATTGTAACTGAACTCACAAAAAGTATGTATTCTTCTTATGAACCTCCTAATTTCTAAACATAAGCCCTGAACATGTCCTCCAACACATGGATCAACTTTTCTGTCTAACAATCAACCCATAGATGAAATGCAGTACTGAAATATAATTGAGTGTCGAACTGTTCATGCATGCTCTGCCATAACTCCGATGTGTAATGAGCTTCATAATCAGAAACTATCGTTAACGAGACATTCCAAACAAGCGGACCACCTCTCGCTCACATAACAAGCTCAGCTATGTAAAGGTACCTGAAATGGACATAGGAAGAAAATGAGTAGACTTCGTCAATCTATCAATAATTACCCAGGCTGCATCATATTTCCCCCCGAGAAGTAGGCAGATGATTAATAAAATCAATCGCAATATGTTCTCATTTCCACTGTGGTATGGGAAGTGGTTGCAATATACCCCTAGGTTTCCACCGTTTGGCCTTAACTTGTTGGCAAATCTTACATCTTCTCACATAATCACCTATATCAGCTTTTATCCGTAGCCACCTATACAATCGCTTCATATCATGATATATTTTGGTGTTGTTAGAATGAATGCTATATCTAGATCGATAAGATTCACTCAATATCTCATCCTAAATCTCAGCCATTGATAAAATTCAAAGTCTACCTTTAAGCCTCTAACTCTAATCCGTAGATTTAGCCCAATCTGGATTATTATAAACAACAAACCCTTTGAATTTCCCATAATCCACATCACTTTGCTGACACTCTATTACTTTCTGAATAGAGACGGTTTGTACTTTAAGTTGAGCACAAACTGGTTCATCATCAGCTTCAGGAATCTCTGACAAAGTCATAGTGATGAGTTTTTCGAGCAAGTCATTTTCGTAAGTCAACCAACTAGATGCACATAATGTTTCAGCACTCGTCCCGCTTAGTGCATCTATAACAACATTTATTTTACCCAGATGATATTCAAGACTAAAATTAAAGTCTTTCAAATGTTTAAACCATCGTCGTTGTCTCATAATCAGCTCTTTCTGAGAGAACAAATACTTCAAACTTTTATAGTCTAAAAATAACATGAAGCTTTCCTCATACAAATAGTGTCTCCACAGCTTCAAAGCAAACACAATTGCCGCTGATTTCAAATCATGAACAAGATAATTCTTCTCGTGAGTCTTTAATTACTGAGAAGCATAAGGAATCACTCTACCATTCTGCATTAACACATAACCCAAATCTACTTTTGATGCATCAATATAAATTGTAAGACCATTCCCCGATTTAGGTAATACAAGAGCTGGTGCTGAAGTCAAACAATTCTTCAGTTTCCAAAATGCAACATTACATTTGTTTGACGAAACAAATGGAACATTTTTCTAAGTTAATTTAGTAATTGGCGTAGCTATCTTAGAAAAATCTTTCACAAATCTATGATAATAGCTAGCAAAACCCAGAAAACTCCATATCTCCGTCACTGTGGTAGTTTCCAGCCAACCAATGATAGCCTCAATCTTAGCTGGATTCACCAAAATCCATTCCGTACTAATCACATGACCTAAAAAAATTCAACTCAGATAACCAAAACTTCTATTTGCTAAACTTGGTGTACAACCTATGATTTCTTAAAGTTTTTAAAATAACTCTGAGATGTTCATGTTCCTCGCAAGTCTTAGAGTATATCAAGATATCATCAATGAAGACTATCATAAAGTGATCTAGATATAGACTCAAAACTCTCTGCATCAAATCCATAAACATTGCCAAAGCATTAGTCAACCTAAATGACATAACAACAAACTCAAAATGACCATATCTTGTAATAAAGGCAATTTTCTGCACATCACCTTCCCGAACTCTCAACTGATGGTAACCAGAACAAAGATCAATCTTTGAAAATAATTTAGCACCGTTTAGTTGATCAAACAAATCATCAATTTAAGGCAATGGATATTTATTTCAAACAGTGACCTTATTCAACTGCCTATAATAATTAATGTAAAGCCACAAACTACTATCCTTTTTTTTCACAAAGGGACTGGTGTGCCACAAGGCGACATACTTCGGTGAATAAATCCTTTATCATGCAACTCTTCTAACTATTTATGCAACTCCTTTAATTCCTTCAGAGGCATTCTATAAAGAGGAACATACATTGGTTTAGTTTTAGAAACTAAATCAATCGCAAAATAAATGTCTTTTGGAGGTGGAACTCCAGGTAAATCATCAGGAAACACATCATGAAATTCACAAACCACAAGAATCTCCTCTAGTTTAATTTTAGATCTTGCTTCTGTACTAATAGTTCAAGCAAGAGTTTCTATTTCTTCCCCAATAGTTAACCTACTGGTCTAATGCAACTTAGATGATGTTCCGATATTTGTAAAAACTGAACAAGCCGAAATATAAAAGAACACCATCTTATGGAAACAACCCAACTGTGCATGATAAGTTGCTAGCCAATCCATTCTCAACAACACATCAAACTCTATAAACTCCAACATAAGTAGATCAATAGCCATCTCGTGTTCGGAGATTTCAACAACACATTTCTCACATAAATTAAGGATACACCTTATTCTCAATTATTGCGTTGAGTATAAGATGAATAAGGACTCGCACCGGGAGTTAACCCTAACTCGATCACCACACAACCACTAACTAAAATCATACATTCAATATGATTATGATTAACATATGAATTTGATTTAGTCACAACTTGAACACGTTCCCGATATGTTGTTGAGGTGTGACATACTAGAGAGAAAACCCTACAAGTTGTGGACAATCTTTCTATATGTGTTCCTTCTTCCCACACTTATAACAAATAATCGAACACGAATACTTTAGACATTCTTAACTAATATTACCCCGCTTCTCACACCCTAAACATCTAACTGTAGGTTTACTACCTAGAGAAAATGTCTAACTAGTTGTTAATCGTCGATTCGAGGCTGTCCCTAAGATCCTCAACCTTTCCCTCCATTCCTCTGCAACCGAAATGTACCTCTACAACATGAAGGTTCAAAAGACTGTGATCGAGTTCGTCCTAACTCCACGAAGTCTTGATATCATCGTGATTCCCGTTGAAAAGTCCATGTAGTCATATAAGTCTTGGCCCTACCTTGAACCTCCCACAGACATAGTGGTACTAAGCTCATCCAGCTTTTCCTCTCGTGACATTCCACAAACCATGGCTAGATCACCGAACCAAGCACTACAACAATCGATTTAATTCCGAGAGGAATTGCAAAGTCTACTGCTCCTTCTCAACCGCTAGAGTAACAATAAGAAATTCTGAGTATCACGAACAATAGGTGATTAGGCTCCCACATGTACTCGTAAAATACTCACCAACACCGACACCGCCCAACCAATTTCTAAAACATGTTTGAATCTACACGTGGATCCCTATCGCCCTTGCGGATCCCGACTCGACTCTTACTTGTCCCCTCATAGTTTTTCGCAGCAAAAAAATTGCAAGAAAAATGGTTCGATAAGCTTATATCCATCGATATCTCGATAATATAAAACACACATAACACAATCATAAAGTTTTTTAAACTTTTTAACCTCGTTTCATCGCGTTACTTCTCAACTAATCACTCACTTAACCTCAATAAAAAAGATTCTTTTAGAATCCTAGGCTCTGATATCAACGTTGTCAGACCCCACCGAATTACGACATCTGGTCTAGATTACCTTAATCGCCTGATATTCTAGTAGCCTTAATCTCACCATCAATGAATAATTAAAATTTATCATTTTAATTATCAAATATAATTCTTTATCAACCACAAAGGATTCTAAAGTAAATTTTAAACCTCAAAATCTGTAAGATTGATTAAATAATCTTAAAATTCTGTAAAATTTTTTGACAACACCTCCTATATTTTTAAGCCTACACCGGAAAACCCCGCCTTCATAAGTTTTCAACAAACCTCCTTTATATATATTGTATCAACTGAATGTATATTCATTCTAACCTATTTCAAGTTTTCAAAATCCTTAAACCATTATTACCTTAACTCCTTAGTATTCCAATCCATCCCAAAATATAACCATTCCAAAGAATATAATATATTAAAAAATAATACATACATAGAGAAGGAACTGAGCAAGTCACAATTAGTTGGAATGCTTTCCCTTTCCTTTGTCGCCGCTAGAACCTGTCATTACCTAATTAAAAAAATTCGATAATGTCAGATAAGTAAATCCCTCACTATCTTGTTCACCTATAATAATCAAATGTATAATAATCCAAGAGATTAAACAAAAAATATAATCTAAAAAATTTAAATACAACCGTGAATCCATCCCGTTCCTGTTATCCGACCATAACCAGTTGATATCCTCCAAAAGTGGATAATAAACAATAATAAGGACTCAAGCACATAGAAAATAATCGAATGAGTCTCATTCCTCTAAACTATAGGAGTATGATCTGGCTCAACGTGATCTCATGATAACCACACGATGAAAATTATTAGTGACTCCAACCCTTCTAGCATAATATAGTGTTCTCTCCTATAACCACGGTATAGTAAACACTATAAAGAGACTCGAATTGACCTTATTTTCTCCCTCGTGTATGCATGTACAATAAAAATTCAATATCAAGGATCAATGCAATTTATAAAAAATTATAATCATACAAAGTAAAAGTTACTATGAGATTTACTTAACCTTACAAACAACCAACTTCGAGCTTAATTTATGGGGTTCCGAGAGCATCGAATCACCTTCAAAGTGGTTCTAATAGCTTTCCTACATACTGAATTATATTAAGGGTTAAACTTCTAGTAAAACAAAATAGTGAAACGCCATAAAACAATGGGCAAAGTATGGTCATAACTATTTCCAAAAACAATAATTTATAACTACTTCAATTAGTTTTCGACTAGCTAACTTGGAGTAACTTTTTAACCTTGAAAACCTTAATATTTGTCACGATGACCTAAAAGAAACTTGTAGTGCTCATGTGCTACTTCCCATAGGTTCCAAGAACGCTCAAATCGGATCATCGATGAAGAATTTATGAATTCTCCAATATGGCCTATCAATTAGGCAAAATTTATTTATTTTGAAGTGAAAAACTTCTTAAAATCAATATTCTCACAATTAAATCCTACATACCAATACCAAATTATTTTCACAGCTCATGGAGTCAAGTAAAACCAATTAATATTTCATCTAGAAACCAAATGTAAATCAATATAAACTATAAAACATCACCAAAATAGTTATAAACTAAATTGCATTAGTTCAATTCATCAAAACCCTAATCATCGTTGGTAGAATTTATCCCAAATTGATGCAAATCAATCCAATATACCAATTAAGAACAATCCTTACCAATTTCTATCAAAATCCTATGAAAGAAATCAAAAAATTGTAAGAATTCAAATTGAATTGTTGGAAAATGCCCCGCATTGAGAATTTACCATATTGCAAGCCAAATACTTCTTTTCCACCGTGAAAAATTGGCTCGAACTGATCGTCTCGCGATGCTCTATAGTGTTGCAGAAAGAAACCCAATGTAATATTAACTTTTACATTTAAAATCACCTTAAAATATATAGTAAAACACTGTTTAATTATTGACTTGTCAACTTACCCCGAACTTAGCACTTCGCTCTCTCGCGCAAAGGAATACTCTCAATTATATTCTCTTTTATTTCTTTATCCTCATTTCATAATTATTTACTCTTATTCGTAAACAAAAGTGATCATTAAATAGAAATATATTACCCTCATGTGAATAAAAATTATGAAAGAATAGAAAGATTTAAGGAACAAACCTTTAAATGACAACTCAACCCTCGTTATGCAATACACATCATAACTTAAAGTTCAATCGATAACAAAACTAGGACATTAAATAGGCTTTCTGAATCTCCACTAACAAGCATCAAGCTTATGATGACTAATATATAATCTCAAGATACAAAAATCACTAAATCAATCTTAATTTCAAACAAAATTTAAAAATACCACCACAATGAAAGTCGATAGGAATCTTTAAGACACAAATAAATATCATTATTATGTTCAATTGTTGTAATATTGAAAAAAAAGTACTTCACTCAACATAGTTATAAGCAATCAAGCTAAATCTTTTATTGTAAGAGTTTTTTTATAAACATTCTTTTATTTTTCTATATCTCTTTTTTTTCTCCCATATTTTTTTCTTTTTCATTCCTACGATTCCCTACTCCATTTTCTTTGGATAATGTTATTATTTTTATTGGAATTCTTTCTCACATTTTTTCACCATTAAATTCTCTAATTTAATTCCTTTAGAATCTATGAGTCTCTCTATTTTTTTCATTTAAAACTCCTCTTAGCACTTCTTACTTTCACAATAATAAAGAAAAGTATTCTTTCCAACTAAGTAAATGTTTATTGGCCAATTTACTATTTCTTCTCTTAATTGTGGGATAGGTTTTCATTATATATATTATTTGACCAATAATCTTTGTATAACAAGAAGCTTAGAGATGTGTCTTGTTTATCATGCAATATTGTTTCAATCTTCTACCAATTTTCATGTCTAACACAAAACAATGAATGCCTCTAAACTTTTCTAGTGCATACACAATCTAGGTAAAGTTAAATAGGGTATACCAATTCCTTTCTATCATAAAATCTCTATTTTCATGGGTAATAAAATATCACTTCTATTTAAATTCAATTCAATTCATACTTGTTTCCTAATTAAATAAAGTAAAATGAAGAAATATTACCTGTATCTTCATCAAAAATTTGTAAAGTTATGTCAACTTTGAATAAATTCTACCTCTCGAATCTTCCATACTTCGCTTCTTTATACTTCGCTTTATCTAAATACCCCTAAACTCATTCTAAACCTTGTCTTCAAGCTTTAAAAATTAAGTGGGTTTTCGACAAAACAAATGTACCTCGTGAAACGAAAATGAACTATATAAAATAAGTTATTGTCAAAATATATAAAATAGACAAACAAAGAATTCATAAATAAAAGCAAAGATTTTACTAAATGGATCATGCATTTCTTATTAATAACCAAAATACGATTCACATTCTCTCATTCAAGCAAACATTAGAAAGATTGTAAATTATGATGTCTAGATGCAAATTCATTATTAGCATCATTAGCTCTTTCTTAATCCCTCTCTATAGTGGCTTGTTGAAAGTAGCTATCAAGGGGTTATAAACTTGTGATGGAAAGTGCAACCGCAATGATGGAATATCAATGCTCCTCCTCGAGGTGGGAATTACTTAAATAAGCTATAATAATTCTTTGAGAGTTGAATCTAGCCAATAATTTGATAACCTAATCGAAGGGGTGAGTGGCAACACCAATTCCCCACAAATCAGGCTCTGCTCCGCTTAAGCAACGTGGACCCCCAAGTCGGCCTCTGCAACGTCAATGCAAGCTTAGTCAGCCTTTCGATCCATCATTTTAAGTAAATTCATAATTTTAAATTAAGTTATTATTATTTTGCAAGATTTAAAGATTTAATAGAGAAATTTATCAAATTAGATAACTCAACAAGTAAAAGAAAGAGTCGGACAACCTATATATGGAATCCTGCATATATATATATATAAACTTGTATATCTGGTGACCAAGTGCGGAAAGTAAACAAAGTGATATACAAGTCATTAGTGTCTCTCAATCCCCATAATATATCATAGGTGTACAAAATTTCAAGTATATAAGTAAATACAATAGGAAAACAAACCTTCAAAAAGGATAAAAGGAGGGTTGCTCTGATGTCTCAGAGTAAGTCACCAGTCATTGGCGCCTTGCCCTTGCTCACTAATGGATTTGCAATTGTGAATAAGGGAAATAATTCCTATGAGTAAAGCCATAAGGATATCGATAGTAATGCATGAATGATAATAAATAGTCTAAGAATCATGCGGGAGATAATGAAAGTACTAAATAGGTAAAATGCGTGATAATAATAATGGAAGAATGTAAACTACGAGAAATGAGTGTACATGAATCTAAAAGAGAGGCGCCCAAGTAGTCTAGACCACCGAGTGCGGGTGTGTTGGGGCATGTTCCCTAGGTCAATCCATAAACATTATTTATCTTATAATTTTAGTTAATAAAATTGAGATTTTCATTTGCTGTTTTATTATAAGTGATTTCATGTTTACCTTATAATATGATCCATGGGTATTTGTTAAGATATCCTAAATGTCCCTAGTTGATCATTATACTGAGAACTATAATGAATTAAGATTAATATGAATCTTGATTGATATTCATGTGATGATCATGCGTATAGGGATACGAATTAAGATAATGAGTACTTGTTAGGGAACAAGGCACTGGATCGACCCGCTATGAGAACACCACATGGATTAAGTCATAGGTGTTATCATGATAGATATATCATTTAATCCTTTGACTTAAGATTACCATTGACTTTAATATTATGAGCATGGTAATTTAACATAATCAAATGTTGTCTTTAATCGGACGATTATAAAGATTGTGATTGGTTACCATGTGAAAATTATGTGAAGGTGTGTAATCAAGATATAATTTTTCACTTTTGTATAGAGAGATATCAGTGGATCCCTCGATATGATAGACTGATAATGGCCAAGTCCATGTGAATTGATATGATCAATGTCACTTGGATGTTTTCAGTTTACCTGAAGATCGAGACTAGTACGATTGAACATTAAGGGTGACTTTCCATGCCTTATGTTTAATCAAAGGATATCACTGACAAAAGCATATGATGTATGTCATTCATTAAGTTGTATCGATTTTGATATTTATGCTACTTGGGTAGTCATAATGCCTTACTAGAGACCGCTTATGACTTGTATACTAAAATGGTTTTGGTTCACTGCCAACGTTGTATGAACCTATTGGGTCGCACACAAGGAATAACTTTACTCGATTTTAATTGGTCCAGAGTAATAACTCTTATATGATAAAATTCATGACATAAAAGCCCTTACGCTTCGTTATATGATAACCTATTAATAGGGGCGTACGCGTAATTTGATTAAACTGCCTAAATACAATAGTTGTATTACAAAGATGATTTTAAGTGAAGGCTTATCTATACATATTAATGAAGGTAAAATCGTAAAACGAAATAAGATTTTCATATTGCTATCTTCAAGTTCTCTAGATTTTGGGAGAGAAAGAAAAATATTTTTTATCTCTCTTGGGCTAGCACTCCAAATTGTGGTTACCGTTCATGTGTGAATTTCTGATAGAGGGCGAGTGCTTGAAAGTCTTGGAGATCGAACTATCAGAGAAGGAAAGCATGGATTAAGGTATGATTTACTTTTGTAGATCTAGTTTTATGGAACCTATTTTCGATCCTATTAGGGTTTTTCAAAAATTGTTTTTGAATTTTCCGCGAGGTATGAACCCCTAAAATTCAACAGTTGTATCAGAGCCTTAAGCTCGGTTCTATTAAATGTTTGCATGTTTTTTCTAATGTATATATGATATATGTGTGAAAACATGATCTCGATTAATGTATATATAATAAATGAACAATGAAAACCTTTATTTTATTAACTATAATTACAAGATAAACAATGTTTATAAATTGACCTAGCGCTTATTCCCTAACATCTTCCACTTGCACTAAGGCCACTCATTCATGTATCTAATAATTAATGACCTAACATAACCATCATGTTTCACTTATGGAAGAGCCTTCATCAAAGAATCTGCAACATTGTCTTCTATAGGAACTCGCAAATCTTCACGTCTCCTTCTCAATGATTTCTCGAATGAGATGAAAACATATAAGTATATGTTTGGATCGGTTGTGTAATCTTGGTTCCTTAGCTCGTGCTATCGCCCCTTTATTGTCATAATACAAGCAAACGCAGCTTAGCTATATACGAAACCACACCAAGTTTAGAGATGAACTTTTTGATTCAAATCGCCTCCCGAGCCGCATCGGATGCTTTAATATACTCACTTTCTTTTGTAGAATTTGCCATAGTGTCTTGCTTTGAACTTTTCCACTTCATCGCACCTCCATTCAAAATAAACACATATCCAGATCGCAATTTGAAGTCATCTATATCGCTTGAAAACCCGCATCTGCGTAACCATTTACAAAAATCTCATCTTCCAAACTTCCATAGACAAAGAACACTTCTTTAGTCCTTCACAAGTACGTAAAAATGTTCTTTACCGCTATCCAGTGACTCTTACCGGGGTCAAACGATATCTGTTTGTTGTGCTCAAAGCATATGATATATCAAGTTGAATGCATAACATGACATAATATATAGTACACAACACTAGGCACACATTGATCGAAAATAAAATTACATGTATATCTCTGTTTCACCACTCCTTAGTTCGACTCGTGACCTAAACCATAATTAGCATCCGTTAATCCCCGATTAACTCGTAATTACTGCTTAAAAAATTTAAGGATTTGACAATCTTCCAAAATTATAAGAATTTCGTCCTATAAACTAAAATTGAACCAAATTTACCTGGACTAAAAAGATCCGAAAAATGCTCTCTCGTATATGCTTTTGTTCCCATATTACGTCCGAGTCACCATGAAACTGCCAATTAACCAAAACAAGTGAAATTTTTTTATTTTGAAGCTTTTGCAATTTCCTATCCATAATCAATATTGGTTGCTCTTCATATAACACATTACCCCACAAATCAAACTGATTCCATTCTACTATGTGATGCGAATCAGGTTCCTTCAGCCTGAGCATAGACACATGAAATACATCATGAACTCCAATTAATTGAGGCGGTAATGCAAGTCTATAAGCAACCTTCCCAATCCGTTTCACAATATCAAACAGTTCTTTAAACATGGGAGAGAGCTTTCTTTTCAATCCAAATCTGTAATGGCCTTTGCAAGGGGAGACTTTCAAATAAAGCCAATCTCCTTTCCTATATTCTACGACAAGGTGATAGAGATCATAATAACTTTTGTGCCTTTCCTAAGCCACTTTTAATCTTAGACGAATCTGCTGAACAACCTCCGTATGATCTCGAACCATCTATGGCCCTAACTTCGCCAAATCCTCTAGTTCAACCTAATCGACAAGAGAATGACAAAGTTTCCTATACCTTGCCTTAAACAAAGCCATCTAAACATTTGATTAAAAACTGTTATTGTAACTGAACTCACAAAAAGTATGTATTCTTCTTATGAACCTCCTAATTTCTAAACATAAGCCCCGAACATGTCCTCCAACACATGGATCAACTTTTCTCGTCTAACAATCAACCCATAGATGAAATGCGATCGAAATATAATTGAGTGTCGAACTGTTCATGCATGCTCGCCATAACTCCGATGTGTAATGAGCTTCATAATCGAAACTATCGTTAACGAGACATTCCAAACAAGCGGACCACCTCTCGCTCACATAACAAGCTCACTATGTAAAGGTACCCGAAATGGACATAGGAAGAAAATGAGTAGACTTCGTCAATCTATCAATAATTACCCAGCCGCATCATATTCCCCCGAGAAGTAGGCGGATGATTAATAAAATCAATCGCAATATGTTCTCATTTCCACTGTGGTATGGGAAGTGGTTGCAATATACCCCTAGGTTTCCACCGTTTGGCCTTAACTTGTTGGCAAATCTTACATCTTCTCACATAATCACCTATATCAGCTTTTATCCGTAGCCACCTATACAATCGCTTCATATCATGATATATTTTGGTGTTGTTAGAATGAATGCTATATCTAGATCGATAAGATTCACTCAATATCTCATCCTAAATCTCAGCCATTGATAAAATTCAAAGTCTACCTTTAAGCCTCTAACTCTAATCCGTAGATTTAGCCCAATCTGGATTATTATAAACAACAAACCCTTTGAATTTCCCATAATCCACATCACTTTGCTGACACTCTATTACTTTCTGAATAGAGACGGTTTGTACTTTAAGTTGAGCACAAACTGGTTCATCATCAGCTTCAGGAATCTCTGACAAAGTCATAGTGATGAGTTTTTCGAGCAAGTCATTTTCGTAAGTCAACCAACTAGATGCACATAATGTTTCAGCACTCGTCCCGCTTAGTGCATCTATAACAACATTTATTTTACCCGAGATGATATTCAAGACTAAAATCAAAGTCTTTCAAATGTTCAAACCATCGTCGTTGTCTCATAATCACTTTCTTTCGAGAGAACAAATACTTCAAACTTTTATAGTCTAAAAATAACATGAAGCTTTCCTCATACAAATAGTGTCTCCACAGCTTCAAAGCAAACACAATTGCCGCTGATTTCAAATCATGAACAAGATAATTCTTCTCGTGAGTCTTTAATTACTGAGAAGCATAAGGAATCACTCTACCATTCTGCATTAACACATAACCCAAATCTACTTTTGATGCATCAATATAAATTGTAAGACCATTCCCGGTTTAGGTAATACAAGAGTGTCTTTGAAGTCAAACAATTCTTCAGTTTCCAAAATGCAACATTACATTTGTTTGACGAAACAAATGGAACATTTTTCTAAGTTAATTTAGTAATTGGCGTAGCTATCTTAGAAAAATCTTTCACAAATCTATGATAATAGCTAGCAAAACCCGAAAAAACTCCATATCTCCGTCATCGTGGTAGTTTCCAGCCAACCAATGATAGCCTCAATCTTAGCTGGATTCACCAAAATCCATTCCGTACTAATCACATGACCTAAAAAAATTCAACTCAGATAACCAAAACTTCTATTTGCTAAACTTGGTGTACAACCTATGATTTCTTAAAGTTTTTAAAATAACTCTGAGATGTTCATGTTCCTCGCAAGTCTTAGAGTATATCAAGATATCATCAATGAAGACTATCATAAAGTGATCTAGATATAGACTCAAAACTCTCTGCATCAAATCCATAAACATTGCCAAAGCATTAGTCAACCTAAATGACATAACAACAAACTCAAAATGACCATATCTTGTAATGAAGGCAATTTTCTGCACATCACCTTCCCGAACTCTCAACTGATGGTAACCAGAACAAAGATCAATCTTTGAAAATAATTTAGCACCGTTTAGTTGATCAAACAAATCATCAATTTAAGGCAATGGATATTTATTTCAAACAGTGACCTTATTCAACTGTCTATAATTAATGTAAAGCCACAAACTACTATCCTTTTTTTTCACAAAGGGACTGGTGTGCCACAAGGCGACATACTTCGGTGAATAAATCCTTTATCATGCAACTCTTCTAACTATTTATGCAACTCCTTTAATTCCTTCAGAGGCATTCTATAAAGAGGAACATACATTGGTTTAGTTTTAGAAACTAAATCAATCGCAAAATAAATGTCTTTTGGAGGTGGAACTCCAGGTAAATCATCAGGAAACACATCATGAAATTCACAAACCACAAGAATCTCCTCTAGTTTAATTTTAGATCTTGCTTCTGTACTAATAGTTCAAGCAAGAGTTTCTATTTCTTCCCCAATAGTTAACCTACTGGTCTAATGCAACTTAGATGATGTTCCGATATTTGTAAAAACTGAACAAGCCGAAATATAAAAGAACACCATCTTATGGAAACAGCCCAACTGTGCATGATAAGTTGCTAGCCAATCCATTCTCAACAACACATCAAACTCTATAAACTCCAACATAAGTAGATCAATAGCCATCTCGTGTTCGGAGATTTCAACAACACATTTCTCACATAAATTAAGGATACACCTTATTCTCAATTATTGCGTTGAGTATAAGATGAATAAGGACTCGCACCGGAGTTAACCCTAACTCAATCACCACACAACCACTAACTGAAATCATACATTCGATATGATTATGATTAGCATATGAATTTGATTTAGTCACAACTTGAACACGTTCCCTGATATGTTGTTGAGGCTGTGACATACTAGAGGAAAACCCTACAAGTTGTGGACAATCTTTCTATATGTGTTCCTTCTTCCCACACTTATAACAAATAATTTAACACGAATACTTTAGACATTCTTAACTAATATTACCCTGCTTCTCACACCCTAAACATCTAACTGTAGGTTTACTACCTAGAGAAAATGTCTAACTAGTTGTTAATCGCTGATTCGAGGCCTGTCCCTAAGATCCTCAACCTTTCCCTCCATTCCTCTGCAACTGAAATGTACCTCTACAACATGAAGGTTCAAAAGACTGTGATCGAGTTCGTCCTAACTCCACGAAGTCTTGATATCATCGTGATTCCCGTTGAAAAGTCCATGTAGTCATATAAGTCTTGGCCCTACCTTGAACCTCCCACAGACATAGTGGTACTAAGCTCATCCAGCTTTTCCTCTCGTGACATTCCACAAACCATGGCTAGATCAGCCCGAACAGGCACTACAACAATCGATTTAATTCCGAGAGGAATTGCAAAGGTAGCCTGCTCCTTCTCAACTGCTAGAGTAACAATAAGAACTTCCTGAGTATCACGAATAATAGGTGATTAGGCTCCCACATGTACTCGTAAAATACTCACCAACACTGACACCTGCCCGACCAATTTCTAAAACATGTTTGAATCTACACGTGGATCCCTATCGCCCTTGCCAGATCCCTGACTCGACTCTTACTGTCCCCTCATAGTTTTTCGCAGCAAAAATTGCAAGAAAAATGGTTCAGCAAGCTTATATCCATCGATATCTCGATAATATAAAACACACATAACACAATCATAAAGTTTTTTAAACTTTTTAACCTCGTTTCATCGCGTTACTTCTCAACTAATCACTCACTTAACCTCAATAAAAAAGATTCTTTTAGAATCCTAGGCTCTGATATCAACGTTGTCAGACCCCACCGAATTACGACATCTGGTCTAGATTACCTTAATCGCCTGATATTCTAGTAGCCTTAATCTCACCATCAATGAATAATTAAAATTTATCATTTTAATTATCAAATATAATTCTTTATCAACCACAAAGGATTCTAAAGTAAATTTTAAACCTCAAAATCCTGTAAGATTGATTAAATAATCTTAAAATTCTGTAAAATTTTTTGACAACACCTCCTATATTTTTAAGCCTACACCGGAAAACCCCGCCTTCATAAGTTTTCAACAAACCTCCTTTATATATATTGTATCAACTGAATGTATATTCATTCTAACCTATTTCAAGTTTTCAAAATCCTTAAACCATTATTACCTTAACTCCTTAGTATTCCAATCCATCCCAAAATATAACCATTCCAAAGAATATAATATATTAAAAAATAATACATACATAGAGAAGGAACTGAGCAAGTCACAATTAGTTGGAATGCTTTCCTTTCCTTTGTCGCCTAGAACCTGTCATTACCTAATTAAAAAAATTCGATAATGTCAGATAAGTAAATCCCTCACTATCTTGTTCACCTATAATAATCAAATGTATAATAATCCAAGAGATTAAACAAAAAATATAATCTAAAAAATTTAAATACAACCGTGAATCCATCCCGTTCCTGTTATCCGACCATAACCAGTTGATATCCTCCAAAAGTGGATAATAAACAGTAATAAGGACTCAAGCACATAGAAAATAATCGAATGAGTCTCATTCCTCTAAACTATAGGAGTATGATCTGGCTCAACGTGATCTCATGATAACCACACGATGAAAATTATTAGTGACTCCAACCCTTCTAGCATAATATAGTGTTCTCTCCTATAACCACGGTATAGTAAACACTATAAAGAGACTCGAATTGACCTTATTTTCTCCCTCGTGTATGCATGTACAATAAAAATTCAATATCAAGGATCAATGCAATTTATAAAAAATTATAATCATACAAAGTAAAAGTTACTATGAGATTTACTTAACCTTACAAACAACCAACTTCGAGCTTAATTTTTGGGGTTCCGGAGCATCGAATCACCTTCAAAGTGGTTCTAATAACTTTCCTACATACTGAATTATATTAAGGGTTAAACTTCTAGTAAAACAAAATAGTGAAACGCCATAAAACAATGGGCAAAGTATGGTCATAACTATTTCCAAAAACAATAATTTATAACTACTTCAATTAGTTTTCGACTAGCTAACTTGGAGTAACTTTTTAACCTTGAAAACCTTAATATTTGTCACGATGACCTAAAAGAAACTTGTAGTGCTCATGTGCTACTTCCCATAGGTTCCAAGAACGCTCAAATCGGATCATCGATGAAGAATTTATGAATTCTCCAATATGGCCTATCAATTAGGCAAAATTTATTTATTTTGAAGTGAAAAACTTCTTAAAATCAATATTCTCACAATTAAATCCTACATACCAATACCAAATTATTTTCACACAAATCATGGAGTCAAGTAAAACCAATAAAATTTCATCCGAAACCAAATGTAAATCAATATAAACTATAAAACATCACCAAAATAGTTATAAACTAAATTGCATTAGTTCAATTCATCAAAACCCTAATCATCGTTGGTAGAATTTATCCCAAATTGATGCAAATCAATCCAATATACCAATTAAGAACAATCCTTACCAATTTCTATCAAAATCCTATGAAAGAAATCAAAAAATTGTAAGAATTCAAATTGAATTGTTGGAAAATGCCCCGCATTGAGAATTTACCATATTGCAAGCCAAATACTTCTTTTCCACCGTGAAAAATTGGCTCGAACTGATCGTCTCGCGATGCTCTATAGTGTTGCAGAAAGAAACCCAATGTAATATTAACTTTTACATTTAAAATCACCTTAAAATATATAGTAAAACACTGTTTAATTATTGACTTGTCAACTTACCCCGAACTTAGCACTTCGCTCTCTCGCGCAAAGGAATACTCTCAATTATATTCTCTTTTATTTCTTTATCCTCATTTCATAATTATTTACTCTTATTCGTAAACAAAAGTGATCATTAAATAGAAATATATTACCCTCATGTGAATAAAAATTATGAAAGAATAGAAAGATTTAAGGAACAAACCTTTAAATGACAACTCAACCCTCGTTATGCAATACACATCATAACTTAAAGTTCAATCGATAACAAAGCTAGGCCATTAAATAGGCTTTCGAATCTCTCCACTAACAAGCATCAAGCTTATGATGACTAATATATAATCTCAAGATACAAAAATCACTAAATCAATCTTAATTTCAAACAAAATTTAAAAATACCACCACAATGAAAGTCGATAGGAATCTTTAAGACACAAATAAATATCATTATTATGTTCAATTGTTGTAATATTGAAAAAAAAGTACTTCACTCAACATAGTTATAAGCAATCAAGCTAAATCTTTTATTGTAAGAGTTTTTTTATAAACATTCTTTTATTTTTCTATATCTCTTTTTTTTCTCCCATATTTTTTTCTTTTTCATTCCTACGATTCCCTACTCCATTTTCTTTGGATAATGTTATTATTTTTATTGGAATTCTTTCTCACATTTTTTCACCATTAAATTCTCTAATTTAATTCCTTTAGAATCTATGAGTCTCTCTATTTTTTCATTTAAAACTCCTCTTAGCACTTCTTACTTTCACAATAATAAAGAAAAGTATTCTTTCCAACTAAGTAAATGTTTATTGGCCAATTTACTATTTCTTCTCTTAATTGTGGGATAGGTTTTCATTATATATATTATTTGACCAATAATCTTTGTATAACAAGAAGCTTAGAGATGTGTCTTGTTTATCATGCAATATTGTTTCAATCTTCTACCAATTTTCATGTCTAACACAAAACAATGAATGCCTCTAAACTTTTCTAGTGCATACACAATCTAGGTAAAGTTAAATAGGGTATACCAATTCCTTTCTATCATAAAATCTCTATTTTCATGGGTAATAAAATATCACTTCTATTTAAATTCAATTCAATTCATACTATTTCCTAATTAAATAAAGTAAAATGAAAAAATATTACCTGTATCTTCATCAAAAATTTGTAAAGTTATGTCAACTTTGAATAAATTCTACCTCTCGAATCTTCCATACTTCGCTTCTTTATACTTCGCTTTATCTAAATACCCCTAAACTCATTCTAAACCTTGTCTTCAAGCTTTAAAAATTAAGTGGGTTTTCGACAAAACAAATGTACCTCGTGAAACAGAAATGAACTATATAAAATAAGTTACTGTCAAAATATATAAAATAGACAAACAAAGAATTCATAAATAAAAGCAAAGATTTTACTAAATGGATCATGCATTTCTTATTAATAACCAAAATACGATTCACATTCTCTCATTCAAGCAAACATTAGAAAGATTGTAAATTATGATGTCTAGATGCAAATTCATTATTAGCATCATTAGCTCTTTCTTAATCCCTCTCTATAGTGGCTTGTTGAAAGTAGCTATCAGCAGGGTTATAAACTTGTGATGGAAAGTGCAACTGCAATGATGGAATATCAATGCTCCTCCTCGAGGTGGGAATTACTTAAATAAGCTATAATAATTCTTTGAGAGTTGAATCTAGCCAATAATTTGATAACCTAATCGAAGGGGTGAGTGGCAACACCAATTCCCCACAAACCGGGCTCTGCTCCGCTTAAGCAACGTGGACCCCCAAGTCGGCCTCCACAACGTCAATGCAAGCTTAGTCAGCCTTTCGATCCATCATTTTAAGTAAATTCATAATTTTAAATTAAGTTATTATTATTTTGCAAGATTTAAAGATTTAATAGAGAAATTTATCAAATTAGATAACTCAACAAGTAAAAGAAAGAGTCGGACAACCTATATATGGAATCCTGCATATATATATATATAAACTTGTATATCTGGTGACCAAGTGCGGAAAGTAAACAAAGTGATATACAAGTCATTAGTGTCTCTCAATCCCCATAATATATCATAGGTGTACAAAATTTCAAGTATATAAGTAAATACAATAGGAAAACAAACCTTCAAAAAGGATAAAAGGAGGGTTGCTCTGATGTCTCAGAGTAAGTCACCAGTCATTGGCGCCTTGCCCTTGCTCACTAATGGATTTGCAATTGTGAATAAGGGAAATAATTCCTATGAGTAAAGCCATAAGGATATCGATAGTAATGCATGAATGATAATAAATAGTCTAAGAATCATGCGGGAGATAATGAAAGTACTAAATAGGTAAAATGCGTGATAATAATAATGGAAGAATGTAAACTACGAGAAATGAGTGTACATGAATCTAAAAAGAGAGGCGCCCAAGTAGTCTAGACCACCGAGTGCGGGTGTGTTGGGGCATGTTCCCTAGGTCAATCCATAAACATTATTTATCTTATAATTTTAGTTAATAAAATTGAGATTTTCATTTGCTGTTTTATTATAAGTGATTTCATGTTTACCTTATAATATGATCCATGGGTATTTGTTAAGATATCCTAAATGTCCCTAGTTGATCATTATACTGAGAACTATAATGAATTAAGATTAATATGAATCTTGATTGATATTCATGTGATGATCATGCGTATAGGGATACGAATTAAGATAATGAGTACTTGTTAGGGAACAAGGCACTGGATCGACCCGCTATGAGAACACCACATGGATTAAGTCATAGGTGTTATCATGATAGATATATCATTTAATCCTTTGACTTAAGATTACCATTGACTTTAATATTATGAGCATGGTAATTTAACATAATCAAATGTTGTCTTTAATCGGACGATTATAAAGATTGTGATTGGTTACCATGTGAAAATTATGTGAAGGTGTGTAATCAAGATATAATTTTTCACTTTTGTATAGAGAGATATCAGTGGATCCCTCGATATGATAGACTCGATAATGGCCAAGTCCATGTGAATTGATATGATCAATGTCACTTGGATGTTTTCAGGTTTACTCGAAGATCGAGACTAGTACGATTGAACATTAAGGGTGACTTTCCATGCCTTATGTTTAATCAAAGGATATCACCGACAAAAGCATATGATGTATGTCATTCATTAAGTTGTATCGATTTTGATATTTATGCTACTTGGGTAGTCATAATGCCTTACTAGAGACCGCTTATGACTTGTATACTAAAATGGTTTTGGTTCATCGCCAACGTTGTATGAACCTATTGGGTCGCACACAAGGAATAACTTTACTCGATTTTAATTGGTCCGATTAATAACTCTTATATGATAAAATTCATGACATAAAAGCCCTTACGCTTCGTTATATGATAACCTATTAATAAGGGCGTACGCGTAATTTGATTAAACGCCTAAATACAATAGTTGTATTACAAAGATGATTTTAAGTGAGGGCTTATCTATACATATTAATGAGGGTAAAATCGTAAAACGAAATAAGATTTTCATATTGCTATCTTCAAGTTCTCTAGATTTTGGGAGAGAAAGAAAAATATTTTTTATCTCTCTTGGGCTAGCACTCCAAATTGTGGTTACCGTTCATGTGTGAATTTCTGATAGAGGGCGAGTGCTTGAAAGTCTTGGAGATCGAACTATCAGAGAAGGAAAGCATGGATTAAGGTATGATTTACTTTTGTAGATCTAGTTTTATGGAACCTATTTTCGATCCTATTAGGGTTTTTCAAAAATTGTTTTTGAATTTTCCGCAGGGTATGAACCCCTAAAATTCAACAGTTGTATCAGAGCCTTAAGCTCGGTTCTATTAAATGTTTGCATGTTTTTTCTAATGTATATATGATATATGTGTGAAAACATGATCTCGATTAATGTATATATAATAAATGAACAATGAAAACCTTTATTTTATTAACTATAATTACAAGATAAACAATGTTTATAAATTGACCTAGCGCTTATTCCCTAACATCTTCCACTTGCACTAAGGCCACTCATTCATGTATCTAATAATTAATGACCTAACATAACCATCATGTTTCACTTATGGAAGAGCCTTCATCAAAGAATCTGCAACATTGTCTTCTATAGGAACTCTGCAAATCTTCACGTCTCCCTTCTCAATGATTTCTCGAATGAGATGAAAACATATAAGTATATGTTTGGATCGGTTGTGTAATCTTGGTTCCTTAGCCTGTGCTATCGCCCCTTTATTGTCATAATACAAGCAAACGCAGTTAGCTATATACGGAACCACACCAAGTTTAGAGATGAACTTTTTGATTCAAACTGCCTCCCGAGCTGCATCGGATGCTGCAATATACTCAGCTTCTTTTGTAGAATTTTCCATAGTGTCTTGCTTTGAACTTTTCCAGCTTACTGCACCTCCATTCAAAATAAACACATATCCAGACTGCAATTTGAAGTCATCTATATCAGTTTGAAAACCTGCATCTGCGTAACCATTTACAAAAATCTCATCTTCCAAACTTCCATAGACAAAGAACACTTCTTTAGTCCTTCACAAGTACGTAAAAATGTTCTTTACTGCTATCCAGTGACTCTTACTGGGGTCAAACTGATATCTGTTTGTTGTGCTCAAAGCATATGATATATCAAGTTGAATGCATAACATGACATACATGATAGATCTAATAGCTGATGCATATGCAATAGTATTCATGCGCTTTCGCTCATCATTAATCTTTAGACATTGTGTCTTACTGAGACTTATACCATGAAACATTGACAACGAACCTCTTTTAGAGTCTTGCATACTGAACCTATTTAGTACCTTGCCAATATAAGCACTCTAACTTAGAATGATCAGCCTTTTATATCTATCTTTATAATCTTAATCACAAGGATGAAGGCTGCATCTCTTAAGTCCTTCATTGAGAAACACTTCTCTAACCAAGACTTGACACTCCACAAAGTCGAGATGTCATTTCGAATGAGTAATATATCAACATAAAATACCAAGAAAATAACCACGCTCCCACTGACCTTCTTATATACATGAGGCTCATCTTCATTTTTAATGAATTTAAATTCCTTAATTGCTTTATCAAAATGAAGATTCCAAACCCGAGAAGCTTGCTTTAATCCATAAATGGATAATTGATGCTTCCACACCTTCCTATAATTCTCGGGATGAACAAACCCTTTAAGTTGTATCATATACATGTCCTTAAGTAACTTTCATTTAGGAAAGTTTTTCTAACATCCATTTGCCATATCTCATTGTCATAATATGCGGCTCTACCAAATTATAATTCTAATGGATTTAAGCACGACTACATGAGAAAAAAGTCTCATCATAATCAACACCTTAAGTCTGTCTGCAACCTTTTGCTATTAGCCTTGCTTTATAAGTAAGCACGTTGCCATCCATGTCAGTTTTCTTCTTGAAAATCCATTTACATTCAATGGTCTTACCACCTTAAGGTAAATCAACCAGGTTTCAAACTTGGTTATCATACATGAATTACATCTTAAAATTCATGGCACTAAGCCATTTATCCGCATCAGGGCTAGCCACAGACTCTTGATAAGTAGTTAGCTCATTTTAGTCCATAAGCAACACCTCACTACTATGAGTAATAACAAATCCAAATCTTTCAGGCTGATGTCTAACCCTATCAGACCAACGTAGGCCTTGTGATACCTGTGGCGGTTCAACTAATTCAAGACTTTGTTGATCTCCCACTGATGGTTGATTGTTTATTTATGGTTCTTGAACTTCTTCAAAACTTTATTCCTATTGTTGTCTTTTGAAATAAAATCATTTTCTATAAAGATACCGTTTCGAGAAACAAACATTTTGTTCTCAATGAGATTTTAAAAGTAGTATCCCCTAGTTTATTTAGGATAACTAACAAATACAAACTAGGTAGATTTAACTGATAATTTTTCTAAGATTTGTCGTCATATGAAAACCTCACAGCCCTAAATCTTAAGAAAAGACAAACTTGGTCTTTTCCCAAACCACATCCCTATGGTGTTTTATCAACCGCTTTAGAGGGAATACGATTCAATGTAAACGCAACAATCTCTAATGCATAACCCCAAAAGGAAATAAGAAGATCTACATGACTCATCATCGATCGAACCATGTCAAATATAGTCCAATTTCTCCTATCAAAAACACCATTCCATTATGGAGTTGCTAGAGGTGTTAACTTTGAGAAATCTTATAGTTTCTAAGATGATTATCAAACGTTTAGCTCAAATAGTCACAACCTTGATCTGATTGAAGTGCTTTAATAGTTTTACCAAGTGATTTTGTACTACATTATGAAATGTTCGAAATATTTAAAAGATTCACCTTTATGTTTCATGAGATACACTTAACCATATATGCTAAAATCATCATTGAAGGTAATGAAGTACTGATAACCAACTCTAGCCATTGTGTTTATAGGACTGCATACATCAGTATGTATTAGACCCAATAAATCAGTTACCATTTCACTGTGTCCAGTAAAGGGAATTTTTGTTATATTGCATAGTAAACAAGACACACATGTTTCATTTGATTCAAAATCAAATGAATCTAAGAGTCTATCTTTATGGAGTTTAGAAATGCATTTCTCATTTATGTGGCCAAGACGACAATGACAAAGGTAGGTTTGATTCAAATCATTTGACTTGAATCTCTGTGTTTAAGTTAAAAATAGGAGTATATGTGGACCTTTTTCATGTTTAAAATATAAAAACCATCACACAAATCAACATTCCTATAGAAAACGTCTTTACGAGAAATGGATTATTTATTATTCAAAATAATGAAATTAAAACCATCCAAATCTAAACATGAAACTGAAATGAAGTTTCTGTTCAAGGCAGGCACATAATAACAATTATTTAAAACTAACAAAAGTCCACTAGTTTAAATTAACTCATAGTATCCTACAGCCAACGCAACAGCCTTTGCTCAATTTCCAACTCGTAGGATGACTTCTCCTTTCTTTAGCTTTCTAATTTTGGTGAGACCCTACACATTAATACAAATGTGTGATCCATATCCGGTATCCAATACCCCAGGAATAACTAGTAGACAAGTTAACTTCAATAACATAAATACCTGAAGCAGTAGTCGCACTACTCTTTTTTTTTCTGTAGATCTTCAAGATAGAGTTTTGAATTTTAAATCAATGCCCAGGTACATGGATGAAATGACAATTTTTTCTTTTTCTTTTTCCTTCTAGGACCGTGAAGTAGAAGCCGCCTTAGGCTTGACTTGTTCCAAAAGCTTTGTGACAATCACAACATCCTTGACAACTTTAGCCTTGCCTTTGCCCTTTTTCTTGAGAGCCTTTCCTTTCTGAACCATCAACACATTAGCAATGAGTTTCTTGACATTCAAATCAGTAGTTTTAAGCATAAAATGCAACTCTAAGATAGACTTCTCCATGTTATTCATGTTATAAATCATTAGAAATTGTGAATAACTATCAGACAATAAATTAAGGATTGAATTTGTAGCTAACTCTTGGCTTATAGGAAATCTAAGTCTATCAAGACGGTCAATATAACCCTTCATTTTTAGAACATGAGGACTAACTGACGCACCCTCAACCATTTTGCAAGAATGAAGGTTCTTGACTGTCTCGAACCTTTATTGCCTGGTCAGTTGTTGGAACATTTCCTTCTACATCGTAGCCATGTCGTAAGCTTCCATGTGTTCCATGTCCTTTTAAAGTTCAGGAACCATGGTTTCCAACATAATGCATGGAACATTAGTTCTGTTGTTGACATGCTTAGTATGTGCATCCTTCACGGCTCTTGAAGCATTGGTTGGTGGGTCCTCAGGAATAGGATCATCCGGGACATATAACTTGCTTTCATGCTGAAGACTAATTCTCAAGTTTATAAACTAGTCAAGAAATTTTATCCCAAACAATTTATCCTTCTCAAGGATGGATCGCAGTGACAAAGGATTAGTGTGCTTTAAAGAGGCTATAGATCTACAACAAAGATTACGCAAAAGTTCATTTTTCTATAGAGGAATAGACTCCCACTAAATTAACAACCTTCCTTAAAACACTATGTTAATTTAAGAGACTAAAATTCATGTTTCACCTAATTAGAAGATAGCTAAGGCATGACACTCTAAATTAGGTTATTTTGGTGGGTACCAATTACTAATTACATCATATGTAACTTTTAGTTGATTGTTATGAGATTATGACCTCTCATGTCTTACCATGTTTTATCTCATCTTGTGCCTAAAGTCCAAAACCGTTTTGATAGCTTTATCAAATCTAACCATTTCAAACAATAGAGTAACAATTACTCAACTTGTTTTGCCAAGATAACATAATACACTCTACAGAGGCAGAGCCATATTGATGTGATCAAAGCCTTAACAAGTGTTTGAGAATGGATGGCAATTGACCTAAAATTTGGAAGAGGGATTTTTTATATGTTTTAGTGATCATAAATTAAACAAGATAAATATCATATATTATAATGCATGTACAATTACTAAACAATTTAGGAAATCTCATTAATATTGACTATCATACGAATTTCCTTGCACTACGAACTGTTATTAAGGATATAGGGGCAATGTCCCTGTTTTTTTTTAGACAATGAATTCCTGTTCCGAAAATTGAAAATTGCATAAAATTTCTCATTATTTTAGTCAATCTAGTTGAGCAAACCTGCCAATTTTTTTAATTCTAAAAAATATTAATTAAAATATTTTTAATTAACTTGGGCCCACCTCTAACTTAATATCTTATCCGAATCCAATTACAATTTAAGATACTTTGAATCCTTATCCAATTAGAACTTAAGATACTTTGAATCCTTATCCATTTATAATTTGTTATATATCTCACCTGCCTTATAGGATTTGTAATTCTTATCCGATTACAAGTTTTTCTCCTATCTAATAGGAATATACTAACATATAACAACAATGAAATGTATGATCAAAATCAATTTCGATTCTTATTCATACGAAACAGGTAATTGAATCAAGAAACGAAATATTAATCATGCATTCAATACCAGAATCATATTAAATTAATCATATTAACCTAATCATGATTTCTATCAAGGTGACATACATAATTATTGAACAAAATGAACTATGTATCTAACGTAAGAATCACATTAGCCTAAACATGATTTCTACAATATGAACATACAAAATTTGCATAATTCAATATTAAAACATATGTTAATCAAAATATTCAAATATAAATTCTATCGTTAAATCAAATTATGCGTATGTATCAAATACATGAATTCACAACATGCTTTGAAGCCAATTCCTAATAACAATTATCATAAACCTATATGCACATCATACATGTACATTAATCGAAATCATGTATTCACACATATATCATATATACATCAGAGAAAACATGCAAACTTTTAATAGAATCAAGCCTAAGTCTCTCATACCACAGTTAGGTTTTTGGGGTTCATACACAGCAAAAAATTCATAACAATTTTTGAAAAACACAAGACCGAAAATAAGTTCCATTAAACTAGATCTACAAAAAGTAAACCATACCTTAATTCATGATTTCCTTATATGATTGTTCGACTTTCAAGACATACAAGTGCGTGTCCTCTACCCGAAATCCATACATGAACAGTGACTACAATTTGGAGTGTTGGCCCCAAAAACGATTGAAAAAGTTTTTCTTTCTCTACCAAAATTTAGAGAACTCAAAATTTCCAAAAATGAAAATATTATTTCATTTTAGGGTTTCAACCTTTATTTATATGTGTAGATAAACCCTTACTTAAAATCCTATTCGTAATACAACTATTATATTTATGCAGTTTAAGCAAATTACATATACGCCCCAATTAATAAGTTATGTTATAACAAATTGTAAGGACTTTTATATCATAAACTTTATCATATAAAACTCATTACTCTGTACCGATAAAAATTGCACAAAGCCATTCTTTGTGCGCGACCCAATAGGTTCATGCGACGTTGGCAGTGAGTTAAAACCATTTTGGTACACAAGTCATAAGCGATCTCTAGCAAAGCATTATGACTACCAAAGTAGCATGAATATCAAAATCGATACAATCTAATAAATAACATATATCATATCCTTTTGTCGTGCGATATCCTTCGATTAAATATAATGCATGGAAAGTCACCATTAATGTTCAATTGTATTAGTCTTGATCTTCAAGTAGACTGAAAACATCCAAATCACATTGATCAAATCAATTCACTTGGACATGTCCATTTTACAATCTAACATATCGAGTGATCCACTAATATATCTCTTTATACGAGATAGACAAATTCTATCTTGATTACACATCTTCACATATTATTCACATGGTAACCAATCAAAATCTTTAAAATATTATGGTAAAAGACAACGTTTAATTGTGTCAAATTACCATGCTCCTAATATTGAAGTCTATGGTAATCTCAAGTTGAAGGACTAATGATAACTGTCATGACTAACACCTATTACTTAATCCATGTGGTGTTCTCATAGCGGGTTAATCTAGTACCTTGTTCCCATAACAAGTACTCATGATCTTTATATGCATGATCATCACATGACCATCAATCAAGAATCACACTAGCTTTAATTTATTATAGTTCCCAGTATAATGATCGACTAGGGACATTTAGGATATTTTAACCAATACCCATGGATCTTACTATAAATTAAACATGCAATCACTTATGATAAAACATAAAATGAAAACCTTAGTTTTATTAACCAAAATTGTAAGATAAATAATGTTTGTAGATTGACTTATGGCACATGCCCCTACACATGTTGCCTCGCTTCCGTTCCGTAAAATAACTTATACCTTTGGGCATTTAATTTAAACATCTTACCACCATTAGTTATTAGTTCTACTACTCTATAAGGCCAAGTAGTAACTACCTCGAATGGTCCTAACCATCGTGATTACAATTTGCCTAGAAATAATTTTAGATTTGAATTGAATAAAAATACCAACCGTCATGGCTCAAAGGATCGATATTAATTCCTCTTAACATGCCATTTTCTTAGTTTCCCTTTGTATAACTTAGCATTTTCATACGCTTCTAGTCTAAACTCATCCAGTTCCATTAGTTGAAGAAGTCTGGCCTTTCCTGTGGCTTGAAGATCCATGTTGAGCTTTTTAATCGTACAATATGCTTTATGCTAGTAAGTGACATGCTTTTCCATAGACAAATTTTCCATAGACTTACTAGCATAAAGCGTACTGGACGATTGCTATCTTGTATGCTCACAATGCTTCTTTATGATTTATTGCCCAATCTTTCCTCTAGGTGTTTATAGGTTTTTCCAATATTTGTTTCACTTCTCAGTTGCTTACTTCAACTTTTCCGTTTGTTTAAGGATGATAGACAAGTGAAGTCTTATGCCTAACCTCATATTTCTTTAGCAACGTGTCCAAAGCTCTTTTGCAATGGGATCCCTCGTATTGACTAATGCTCTAGGTATTCCGAACTAGCAGAAGATTTTTTTTATGAATTCAATGACCACTTATGCATCGTTGGTCGCAGTTGCCACGACTTCCACCTATTTGGAGACATAATCCACTGCTAACAATATACATTGTTTCCCACTTTCTAGAAATATTTCTTGTTCGTTGGCTTTCATTTCAAGTTTTCACAAAAGTATACGAATACTTAAACAGATTTGGCCAATAGAATCCACATTGTAAAACGAATCCGCATTGTGAAACTTTAGCTACCGTTCTTTGTGCTCCAAAGTGTCCCACATATGGTGATGAATGACATCCTTCCAAAATGCCTAAAAATTCCTCCTCTTCTATACATCGTCAAATTAAACCATCATTGCATCTTATGAATAGATATGGCTTATCCCAAAAGTACGACTTCACATCACTCAGGAATTTCTTTCTTGCTGCACTTGTTCAATCTTGAGGAAACACTCCACATGCTAAATAGTTAACATAGTCTGTAAACCATGGTGCATCTTTCTAAACCACTACCTTATGCACTTTTTTTTATCTATTTGGCTTATTGACTACCATCGTCTTAACATTTTCAGGCCTATACATAACTTATTTTTGTCTTGGCTCATTCGTTTCCTTAGTGCTCATCATTTAAAAAGCACTAACGTTCTCTTTAGGATCAGTGATCGTGTTACTCAGAGACTATCCATCATTTAAACTAACTTTATAAGTCTAAGTTGCTACCTATCCCTGACAACGACCCCAAAAACTTGATGTGTGTGTCGCAAATATAATAGTTCGCTGTAGTATTAGTATAACCAACTTACGTTAACTACAGATATCATCATCGGGGAAATGTGTATGCACTCAATAGTACCTTAAGAAAATTAATCTATTGCTAAGGAAAACCTTTTTAATTTGGTTTATATAACTAAACTAATATAAACTAAAAAAAGAATGTAAATTACTTTTAAACTCTTATATTATGAATATCTTAATTTACAACTTCACCTAAGTTATGAAATACTATGCTTTTCAACTCACTTTCTTCATCTTTAAGTCTCAAACTTTTACATTCATAACCAATTAAGTTTACTATCCATGCCTCTGATAAGTGATTAATTATATGTATATATAGGGATAGTTTAGTCGTATATTTAGTATATATATATATATTCTCAAATGAGCTATTAATCATGTTACTATTGCATTTTTAGGAAACTAAGGTGTAAAGAAAGGAATTGTGGAAAAATGAGAAGAAACAGAGCAAAAACCAATAAAACACACTCGCCACAGTGGCGACGATGTTGAGTATAAGGGACGGCATCAGAGGAGCAGGCCATAGTGCCAAGACACTAGGAAATGAAAGAAATGCATATGTAATATTGACGCAGTGGCGGCGCAGTGGAGTATAAGGGACGACGCTGGGGTAGTAAGTGACAGTGCCAAACACGCAGGAAATAAAAATGGAGTTTTAATTTGAGTTAAATTGTAAAGTAGGGCTTCTGATTGTTATTATGGAGGACATGGTAAACTCACAATATACCAACTATTAGCCACCATTAGAGTAATTTAAGAAATGTTTTACATTGAGTTTGAGTATTAAAAAGTTTATGTGAAGAAAACATTGTTGACTTCATAATTGCAATTCAAGTTTGGTTTTGTTAATTAAATTGAAGGTAATATTTATATTTATATATGTTTTGCAATGATTTCCATGATGAATTGTGATATGTGTGTTTCATTGAAGTGTGAGTTTTTTATTCATCTTAGGAATTAATGGATCCTATGGTATGAATGCTATGCTTTGAATATGAAAAAAAGTGATAGTAAAAAGTGCAATGGTTAGAATTTGTTTTGATTTTAAGTGTAATGCTTTAGACATCTTGATCACATGTTTAATGAACTTAGGCTCTAGGAGTTATCATAGTCATTAAAACTCTTAATCCGGACATGAATGGTACAACTATAAAAAACACAACATTAAGCGACAGTTGTTGATTAGGGAGGCATAGTTAGTAAACTTAGTTGGTTACTAATCTAAAGATTTGGGACTTAAAGTAATGTGGAGCTTACGTTATTCACACCGATAGGTAGAACTCTAGTTTGCACATTAGAATCTTCTCCATTACGACACTTGTTTGAAGTTGATTTGAAGGAAATCTGTTTATCTTAATTGGGCATTTCACACATCATATTAAGATGTAAAAATGAATACACAGAATAATATTAAATTAGCTAGGTGAAGTTGTGAACTAAGATATCCTTAATATAAGAGTTCAAGTAAAGTTTAAATTGATTTGTTAGATAGGTTATTAAGTATAAAACAAAATAAAAAGTGAATTACTTAGCAATAGTTCAAGTTAAATAGGTAATTAAGAACTAGTGTGAAAACCTTTCCCTGAGGACGATATCCGTAACCAATGTAAGTTGGTTACAGTATTATTACAAGCGAGTTGTTATACTTACGACATGCACCCCAAGTTTTTAGCGTTTGTTGTCGGGGATATGTAACCATTAGATTTACTTAGTTTGAAAAGTTGCTAAGTTTTATTTTCAGTACTTTAATTCTCAATTTATAAAATAAAAATAACAAAAAATAGGCATAAGTTTTAGTTTGACTTTCTGCACTTAATCTCTTTGTATTTTCTTTTTCAAGATTACTTAGTGCATCCATAGTAAGGGGAGAGAAAGACCTAGTGCCTTATGACAAGGAGATAAAGAACGGGCCAAGGAGAGAAAAAGAAATGAGTCAAGATGGCTGAGGAGCAAGCTAAAATCCAATAATAAGGTCGGAGAATAACTAACCAGCAGGTGATATGGTAGTCCATGAGAGAATTCAAGGACAGAGATGCCTTCATGACCACTTCAAGGCAGAAGTTTAGGAGATGTATAATGGAGAGAATAGGCTTCCGAACAACACCACCGAGTTTGAATTGAGACCGTATCTGATAAACATTGTGCAAAATAGTTTGTTCAGCGGCTATCTAATTAAGATCAAGTTGCACATGATGAGAATTTCTGGGAATATTGCAACATTGTGCACATCACCAGAGTTACAAAAGAGGTGATTAGAATGCAACTTTTTTCCCATTCTCATTTGGTGGAAAAGCCAAATCCTGGTTCCAAAGGTTAAATGCAGGGAGTATGACTTCATGGGTAGAAATCAATGAAAGATTTGTCGACAAGTTCTTTACCCCAATGAAGGTAAGTGAAATGATATTTGAGATTAAATGGTTCAAGCAAAAAGATACTGATTCTCTTGGAGAGGCTAGGGAAAGACTCAAAGAGATGCTGAGGAGATGTTCGGGACACATATACATGAAATGGGCACAACTACAGATTTTCTACTATGTGATGAACCACTACATGAGAACACTAGTAGATGTCACATCAAGTGGCCTTTTACTTAACAAGGATGAGGAATGAACATTGGATGTCATTGAGCTTATGTCTCTGAATTCTACCGCCAGTACTCGTTCCACAGTAAGAAAACCAGCAAGGGTAAATAGGATTGACTCACAAGCAAGAATTATGGCACAACTATTAAATCTGAGTAGTCAGATGGCAAAACTTAATATGGGACACCATGGCCCACAAGTTGCACAACAACCCATTAGTCAATAAGGCTTGTCAGTTAACCAAATGGACGTACATCAGGGAATGGTGTGTAAGAACTTCAACTTCATGAACAACCAAGGCTAAAAGAACAACTTAAGGCCAAAAGGAGTGGCTCGTCAATGGTTTTATCAAGGATACAATAAAAGCAACCCAAACTTTTCTTATGGAAATCTTGATAATGCACTAAAGTTACCTCAAGGTTTCGAATAAGTCCAACAAAGGAAGCTGGGGCAGAGCGAAGAGATGACTTCTTTGAAATCGATTGAGAAGTATTTGCAAGCCATAAAATGGGAGATATGGAGCGCTATAAGAAGCACAAGAAAGAATTTGAAGCAACAAAGCAAGCCATGAAAAAGATGGATAATGAGCAATCACAATCTATAAAGAACCTAGATAGGCAAATTGGTCAACTTACTATAGCCTTGAACTAGAGGAAGGAAGGATAGTTTTCTAGCCACATCGTCACCAATCCTAAGGAGAACGTGAGTGCCATTCGCATGATGAGCACTACGACAATAAAGTAGCCAATACAAGACAAAATAATTTATAAGCATGAAGAGATGCATGAACACATAATGGAAGTGAGGCAAGATGGGCTTGATGGTTTCAAGAAGCAAAGAATCAATACCTTGAAGAAAAAAAGGGAAGCAACAATGGAAGGCCAAGAAATAAAATGAAGGACCTCATGAAAAAGACGCACAAAACAATGACATCAAGTTGGTTCAAGAAACCGGAACGAAAGCCTAAGTTCTTCCCACGACTTCAATATATCAAAAAAAGAGATTCTGGAGAGATAAGCATATCGATAAACATAAACGGACATCATTTTAGTAATGTTTTATGTGATACGGGAGCCTCGGTCAATGTCATGCCTTTGATGGACACGATACATGCTGACTTGAAAATCAATTATCTTGATACGACAAACTTGCAAGTAGCATATGGTACTTTTATACCTACTATAGGAAGATTTTCGAATGTGCATGTGAAAGTAGGTAGATTCACATTCATTGCGGATTATGAGTTCATGATCCACAACGTGGATGAGATGTATCTATAATATTTGGGCTGCCGTTTTTGAACACTACCAAAGCAAATTTGTACATAAGAGAGAGGAAGATCACGATGAGTAACGATGAGGGCAATGATGCTGAGAAGGTTTTCGTTGTCCATGATAAAGAAGTAAATCCAAATGGGAATGATGTCATAATCTTCAATTTGTAGATGGCGCTTCACGATTCAGACTTGGACTAAATAAGTGAAAAGGCGTCAGGGTAATGACATTAAATTAAGCGCTATAGGGAGGCATCCAAGGATTTTAAATTTTAAGTTAATAAATTTTAAGTTTTTGAATTTTAGTTAATAGTTAGTTATTTAGTTTAATAAGTACAATTAATGAGTTTTACATTCTAACTTTCAAAAACTTGTGTCGAACGTGCAGGAAAGACCATTTGCTGGGTCATGATTCATCGAAATAGAAATGTCTCATGAACTCATTAAAAGAGGGAAAAAGAGCAAAAGAGTTCAAAACAGTGAAGGTAAGGTGCATAGGCAAATCAAAGGTAAATTTATTAGTTATTATATTTTCATGGATTTTATGCGGTCACGATACCTTGTGTGAGTAGTACACAAAGTCGGAGGAGCGTTAGAGGAGAATTAGCGAAAACTTAAAAGCGAATATGTAGGTTGTGAAGTCAACACCATGAGTATAGACCGCAACACCGAGGTGGCAACAAGCTAAAAAATGAAAAATTCCCCATTGCATCGTTGATGTAATGGTGGCGCTATCATTGCACTTGTGTGCCTTGTAGGCACGATGCTAGGGTAGATTTGAAGGGTTTTCAACCCGATTCTCCTTCATTCTATGCACTTGCATTAAAACCCCACAACAACCACCAAGCATACATCCCGCTAAAGTCAAAGTTTAACCATTTGCAAGGGAGATTAATGAGTTCCTTGTGATTGAGAGTAAAGAAACAAGTACATTGTGGTTTAACACACTTTGAAGAGCTAGGGCTTGGATTGGAAGATTTTGATTTCAAAGAGAGCTGTTCTAGTTGGTGAGGAAAGTTAGAGGGCTTGGATTGGTAAAGACTTGGAGGAGTAATTTACACCAAAAAATTAATTTTACGTTGAGAGTTCATTTGCGAAAAGGGAATTAATTTGTCGGCAAGTATGATAAATAAGTGAATAATTTCATTAGGTATCGAAATTTGGAGCAACTCACTCAAGATTATAGGGAGAATAAAATTAAAGGAGTAAGTGGGATTGTTTTTGAGGTCTATACTATTGCAAAGTTCACGGCTATGGATGAGCCAGTGAAGGTGATAAGGGGTTTTAGTTCCCTTCAATAGACGTGTGATCAATAGTTTATATGGGTTGGAAGAATTAAGCTTGTTTGAATCTGCACTGACTTTCCTAACCCGATTATATGAGAGACCTTATAACCTATACCCATTTAGAGCCATAGAAGATGCATTGGTTGTCCTATGACACCAAGGATGCATCATGGGAGCTAACAATGTGTCGAAGAATACTAAGAAGGGGAGTAGTAGGAAAGTGTACAAAATGTGGCAATATTTTCATGTTGCATCGCTATACCCCAATTCTCAGCACGGAGAGATCAACAAGCCGAAAGCAGCTTGTTTTTATGAGATTACATAACATATGGAGATCATAATTGGGGAGATCATAAACATCACTTTGAGGGAGTCAATCATGTCAGAAAGGGAGAACAAGTTATTGCTTCCTATATTGACTACTTAGATGTTCTTGAGTGCAGGAATAAGACTGAGACATGATGAAGAATTCGATATAGAGGTCTAAACAACCATGGATGAAGCTTTCATGCTCACATTGAAATCACCAACTTGTTACTAAGATTCCGAGGATGAGAGAGAGGGCTAAGGGAGCTAAACTTAAGGCCGAGTTGTTTGCCAAGAGGCAAGATGATCAAGTAGCAACAGAACTAGCCCAAGAACTTGAAGATGAGGAAAATGAAGAAGATGAGGAGCAATAACAACAACAAGGATTTGCTGATGGCTACAAGTTCATAGACTCCAAAATAAAAGAGCAGGACTTGGACGATCCTAAACTCTTTCCAACATCTCATTCGCCACAGGCACCTATACCCCAACCTAAAGATTTGACTCCATAATAGTATATGCTAAGGATATCATATATGAGGAGACAGAACTAGGAGGATATGGCACAATACCAGGTATCCATGCTGAGATATGAATAGGATAAGGAAAGGAAAGATCAATACCGATAGGACGAGCGGTAAAATCTCATGTTGTTTGTTGATCATCATCAAGAAATAGTTAGATATGAGAGGAGCAGACGCTTGATACCTACTGATAGGTCCATAGGTTTTCCAGCAGTACCAACATATGTGTTTGATCAATATGGTGTAGAGTAGGAGGATAGAGATCCATTGACACCATCCCAAGCTGGAGCTAATGATGCATATGACGATGATGACGTGCAGTCTTGAAGTCGGTGTAATAGGAATCCTTTATACTTGAGGAGTTGATAGTGACTTTGATACTATTTAATTTTTAACATTTGTGATATTTGTTAACTATTTAATTGTTTTAATTATATTTTTAGTTTAGTTTATAATAACTTGTGTTATTATATATTTTTGTGTGTTTTAGTGTTTTCATGTTTCAGGCTTACATTTAAACCTTGACAATAAGGTTTAGATTACGTTTCGGAGCATTGACACTACTCTACACTATGGGAAGTGGTAAGATAGGCTGAGAAATAAGGAGGAAAACATGGTAACGTATAAATTTTTCATTTTATCTACTATGTGAATGTTTGAGTCGTATAGATTAGGTTATATATAGTAATACATAATGAATAAGTAGTTCATTTGCATGTTCATGCCTTTAATTGTGGATGAGTAAATTACAAGTATCTTATTAATAAGAAACTCAAGAGAATGTTTTTAAAGTTTGGCAATGAAATAAGGAAACGTAGCAAAAAATAGTGTGATTTCATGTTTAGAAACCTAGAGTTATTAAAGACCTTGAACTTGAAACAAAAGCAAGAAACTATAATACTTCTTGTAGAAAAAGTTAGATCTCTAAGGATTCTATAATAAGTGTGAATCTTACTTGATCATCACAAGCAAATAAAGACTTAGTGTAAAGAGGGGAAGATATAGGCATTGTATATTAAAAGTTAGAGTTAGCTTGCGTGATTTAGTGAAAATGAGAAATGCTAACAAGAGTTTAAGAAATAAAGAGAAAATGATAGAGTCCCACAAGTTTTTCAAGAAATGGAGCAAAGAACTTGATAGTTAGAAAAATGAGGAAGAATGAAGCCCTTAGGAAAGGGAGCAGTGACTGAAAAATAAAAAAATAAAAAGAAGAAAAGAAAAGAGAGAAAAAGAAAAACAAGTAAGAAAAAATGCTGAAGTAAACTATAACGCTTCCAATAAAAGATTTAGCTTGAGTACGAGTAGCTAATTGAGATAATTTTCCAGGCCAACTATGTTAATTCATATAGACTCTTGAAGTGCTAAAGTCTACCGAAGATTAGTTTTGATCTATGCTAATATGTGAATTCTTGAGCTTAATGAGAAATCGTAAGATTATATACTTGCTACTTGAGTGTTGAAACTAAACAAACATGTGAGTAGTGATGGCTTTTGGCTATTGCCACAGCCCAAATTCCAAATCCTTGTTTAATTTTCTTAATCACGATCAGTGACCCATGACGTGGAATCTGCATCAAGATACGTGCATTGACCGAGGCGATGTGGCCGATGTATATGTTAGATTTGTAATGATGTGTCCCTAGTGTGTTGTATATGTGAAGACTACTAAGTCACTCCTACTTGTGTATAAGTGTCGAGACATGTGTGAAGTTGTGCCTCGAGATGCGTGTCGACGTGGTACTGGGATAAAGAGTGATGTGGTAAGTTGGTTTAAGCTTAGTATAGCTTAAATAGTAGTATTAATTTGGCTATAGTTGATTTTATATTAAATGTAACCTAAGTTAGCAAGTTAAAACTTCGATGATTCTCGAGATATGTTTTGACACATTAAGAGACCAATTGAGTTTCCGTTTGTGTTAGTTGGAAAAAGTTAGTAATGAGTTAGTGGAAAGTGTGTCAAGATGTAGGACATTTGATTAGTCTTGAAATATGTGTGTACATAAAGATCAATGACTAATAAACAATGTTATCTAAATATATAAGATTGGAAAGATTAATCCATGCAATTCATTTCAATTGAAAACTTAGATGCTAAGGTTGCTAGAGAAGAAAGATAAGAGAATATCAATTGCTTTGGGGGGATTCTTGTTGATTTAGGAATTAGTTAATCAAGTTGTTGGTGTTCATCAACTTGGTAATACTAATTATACCATTAGTTTAGTTTAATTGGATGAATTTATGAAATAAATGAGTTGTGGCTAATCTTATGGTGTTAATGGGTGTGTTGAGGTCTCTGATAGGTGAGGATGGAGATCCTAAGGTGTTTAAATAGTCTTTATGTGGAGAGAACTCAGACTTCTTATTGCAGAATTCTGGGTTTTCTTGCACATAACATTCTAGATGAGGTGGCTTGCACACTACCTATGAGTTGCGCTAGCATGCTAATAAGGTCACTAGCGCACTAGACAGAACACCCAGAGCGCTATGTGATTTGACAACACAAAATTTGCAATGTCCTAAGTTAAAGTTATACACTTTAAAAAATTCCAATACCCTAATTAAAGGAATAAACACATTCTGAAACATGTTACATGATAACATGAACCTAAGGAAGGTTCTCGAGGGTTCGAGTACGTGTTTTGAGGTGTCAAAGGCCGGAGTAGCTAGGACATTATGTGGATTGTAAGTAAACTAATTAAGATATTTATTTACATTTCATTCTTGTGTTGTTATTCATTTCTACTCATTTGGAATGATTTGTATATTTTACTCTAAATGCCATGACTTTGTTGATTCTTACTCATTTTCATGAGTTCATTGACCATGGCATTGGTTGTTGGTTAAATTGTTTCATTGACTCCTAATCATATTCTTTGTCATTATTGATTGTTGATATATTTAGTCAAATGAAATAGCATACTATTAGGTAGGTGTTTATTGATATTGCAAATCTCATTTTCTTTGTGCATGAGTATGCAACTACATTTATTAAATTCTCAAACCGTGTTAATTCTTGAGTTATGAAAGTAGTTCTTATATCTAGGACCATGATATGATGGAGATGTGCGCGACATACGGGGTCACTTGACTTTCAGGTTTGTCAAGATCTCACCACTAACTTTTGTAGCACACGAGGTATAAGACCCATGGTTGTTGACAAGTATACATCACTTGTCAGGGTCACTTGTGAGTATTTATATATGAGATGGGAAATTGTGAGGACGTGGAGGCATTCATGATATTATTTACGCCCTAAATAGTGGTATAAGGTTGATGTGATGTAAATCACAGCCGACCACCTTAGATCATTACTACTTAGCCTAGTGTTAGTTTCATTTTGTTGAACTGAAGTATCTTATAGCATGATTCTATTTCATCATAGTTGCTATTGTTATGCTTTCAAATAAATGTTGTATATTTGAAAATGTGAACAAATGTCTCTCAGTGTTACTTTCTACTTTCCTGCACTCACCGTCTTTTGTATGACGGTGGGTGCAGCTCCATCTAGTAGCAGACCAGGCAAGGTGAAGATCGGTGACTACCTCTGAGCCAATGGAGCATTGCTACATCGAATCTTGTAGGTTTTTATTTTTTTGTATGACTTTTATATATGTCTTTCATATGCTTTTGGGGTTGTATATGTATAGAATGATAGAAAGTACCTTGACTAGATACATGTTAATATATTATTATCATTATTTCGTTGTGATATATATATATATATATATATATATATACATGTGATCTTATTTCCTAGTTTTCCACACATAGGATTTATGTTAAAATCTTCCGCTAATATCGTAAGACTTCCGCTTAATAAATTATAAATTATATATCTTTTAATTAACTCTGATTTATAAATTGACATAAGATAAGAATGTTTATTTGAAAAATTAATTAGTAAAGAGAAAGGTTTTGGAAAACGCTTACTAATTCATTTTTAAGTTCCACATGGTGTGATTAAGGCTTAATGACCGAATTAGGCCAAGCGGTGCACTAATTTGAGAAAGGGTTGTCATAGTTGGTATCAAAGCCTAGGTATATAGAACATATGCTCTACATACTTTGGGATAGATTATAAAGTTGTTCAAAATTTTGATACCAACGTCATAGTCAGTATTAGAGATAACTTTAATAGTAACCAATTTTTTGAATCTCCATAAAATATAAGTTTTAGATATGTAAAACTGGATGATCCTTGCATAGAAACCATTAGTTGGGAAGTAAGTGAAAGTGAGGTGGGGATATCTTATATGTACATATTAGTTTCTATATGTATATATATGCATTATCTACGTAGTAGCTAATTTGCGTTCGCTATCAACTTGCAGACACTGATGGCTGATTCACGCGATAGTAAGGATGAAGATTCTAGTGGCAGCCAACCTCCTATTTCATCAACTGATGAGTTTTAGAGGTTATTTAATCGTGTAGCTGCACTGGGATAGCAGTTAGCGGATTTCATTGCCATGATGACATCACGTTTCGCTCCACCAGCACATAAACTGTCCCCTACTACTATTGCTCCTACATTACCAACACCAGCCGCTTCAATAGTACAAATTGTACCAATAGTGATAGCTCCAGCCATAATGATATTTTATACACCGTCTTTCACTCCTACATCTTTTAGCTCGATAGCAGAGGTTTTGTTGGTAAAGGATTTCATCGGACTGAAGCCAATTTACTTTGATGGTCAACGAGATTTTAAGAAGACTAAGAAGTTGGTATTGTCTGAGGAGAAGCTGCATAGATTCTTGAGGATTGAGGACAAAATTCATGATGAGATGTCATCGTATACAATGCAGAGAGATGCCGATGTTTGGTGGCATGCGACAATAGCTTTTGATGACGATTTCAAATCTTGGGATGCATTCAAGAAGAAGTTCTATCAGCAGTACTTCCCACTTGTAGTGATGAAGAGGTTAAGGAAAGAGTTCACAGGGAGCTGATGAGTTGGTGAAGAACAACAGAGACAGATATGGCTATTGGAGATAGTTTGTAAAGGATATAGTGAGCGATGATTCGGACAATGCATATCATTTTAGATATGGACTGAGGCCAAATATAAGGTCTTATGTGATTAGTTTAGGTGCAAGGAATTTGGGTGAGATATACAAGCGTGCACTTTTTCATGATACCTATTATTTGAGTAGAGTTGCTGATCAGACGTCGTTGGACCAGCGTTGACACCTGATCAGACTATAAAGTTTGAGAGGAGGAGAAAAAAGGGCAAAGGACATAGGAGATTGGAGATAAGTTCTCAAGGATCAGGGACAACTACCTCATTTATGCCCTGTGTATCATCTCCTATGCCATTGCAGAGTATATTTGGTAGACCTCCCTTACCACCACTAGTCACACCTGCATTGCTAGCTCCCACTACTTTATGGACTCTTCCAACACCATCAGGGCCACATTAGCAGTAGCAGCATGGTAGAGGCCGAGGCAAAGGTAGAGGTAAAGGTAAAGGCCTAGATTGTTCTCAATAGGGACAAAGATTGGCACAGGCCCAGGAATAGATACTGAGTTAGCGTAGGCTAATTACTTGCTTTAAGTGTAGTCAGTTTGGACATATGATTAGACATTATCTATAGCCAACAACAATACTTTTATCAAAGACTCCAAAGGGAGTACACATGGAAGCATAACCTGATGTCGACGCCACGCGAAGACTCATTGAGGGTATTATTTCTATTTGTAGTAAAAATTTATGTCTTATTTGATATGGGTTCTATAGTATCTTCCTTTTATGGTTGCATGATAGGTATCTTAGGTGACAGTAGTTAGAGTTAGTTTACATCTGATTTTGAGTAACACAACCAAATATAGGGTTTACCCTAATTATCTTGTTAAGGGATGTTTAGTAGAGAGAGGTCGAGTATAGCTACCTGTAGACTTCAGAGTTCTTGGGATCTTAGACTTCGACGCGTTGTTAGGGATGGATTGGCTAGTTGCATATGCTGCTCATATCGTCTGTTTCAGTAAGATATTGATATTTTAGATTTTAAGGCGTCTGATGTTCACCTATAGGGGTAATACACCAAGAGATGAGGGCACTAGAAGTCGACTTGAAACTAGTAGAGAGATTGAGACTCTGGTATCATTATACACAGTAGCAGAGAGTCAGGACCCGAACGTGAGGAGATTCCAGTTGTGTGCGAGTTTGCAGATGACTTACTTGAATTACCACCACTTAAAGAGATAGATTTTATTTTTGATTTGGTATTGGGCACCAGACCTATTTTTATACCACTGTACCGAATGGCTCCAAAAGAGTAGAGGAGTTGAGGAGTCAATTTTAAGATTTGGGATAAAAGGGATTCATTACGCCTTCTATGTCACCATGGGGAGCACCTGTTTTGTTTGTAAAGAAGAATGATTGTACTTTAATATTGTTTATTGATTACAGATAGTTGAAGAAGGTCACAATCAGGAACAAATATCCATTACCACAGATTGATGACTTATTTGATCAGTTGAGAGGAGCACAATTTTTCTCCAAGATAGACCTAAGATTTGGGTATCATCAGCTTATGATTAGTAATAAGGATAGGTCCAAGATAACGTTCAACACGAGACATGAACACTATCAGTTTACTATCATGTCGTTTGGTTTGGCCAATGTTCCTGCCATGTTCATGGATTGGATGCATCGGGTAATGAGGCCGCTTCTTAGCTGCTTCTTAATAGTTTTCATCGATGATATATTGATACATTTGAGGACTCGAGATGATCATGAGCAACATCTGAGGGAGACTTTGCAGACTTTGAGGGAGTAAGACTCTATGCTAAGTTTACGAAGTGTGAATCTTGGCTGTTAGAGGTTAAATTTTTGGGATATATTGTTGGAACAGTGGGTATTACTATAGATCCAACCAAGATTCAAGCTATTATGGATTGGCTAGCACCGACGTCACTAAGGAGATCAAGAGTTTTTGGGGTTAGCAGGATATTGTCATAGATTCGTGAAGGATTTATCAAAGATCTCTTCACCAATTACCAGATTGACCTAGAAGGAGGTCAGATTTTATTGGTTTAAGGAATCCGAAGAGGCATTTGCTTAGCTGAAGAGGTTGTTGACCCACTGCACTAGTGTTGGTATTGTCAAAGGCTGGATAAGGATTCTTGGTATATTCAGATGTTTCTCATAAAGCTATAGGTTGTGTGTTAATGTAGGATAGAGGCACAATGGCTTATGCATCTAAACAACTGAAGATACATGAGAAAAACTATCCTACTCATGACTTATAGTGGGTAGTGATAGTATTTGCTCTGAAGATATGGAGACATCATCTGTATGGAGAGAAGCTAACACTCTACACTGATCATAAGAGTCTGAAATACCTTTTCACATAGAAGGAGCTAAACATGAGACATCACAAATGGTTGGAGTTTCAAAAGAACTATGACTTTTCTCTGGAGTATCACCCATGAAAAACTAATGTAGTGGTTGTTGTGTTGAGTGGGATACATACTAGAGAAGTTGATGTTATTAGATGCCATATGATGCATAAGTATGGATTAATCAAAGCAGCGGTGATGATGAGTCAGTTAGATATTCTTACCAACACTTGGGTTATTATTTGTGCACAATTGAGGCTACATACAATGTCTACGCAAAGAGTGTTAGATGGTTAGAGAACCGACTATATTGACTAGACAGAGACGATGGATCAGTTTCGGAGATTCAGAGCCAGATTATGGATACCTTTCATGGTATAGTTGAGAGATGAGATTTTTCAGGATTCATACCGTTCCTGGTTTAGTGTTCATCCAAGCATGACCAAGATGAACCACGACATGCGGAGACATTTTTAGTGGTTTGGGATAAAAACGGACATGTTAGTGTTTATCAGGAACTGTGGAGGATTATTACAGTCGCTTCCTACAAAGTAAGTGGGAAGCTATAACCATGGACTTTGTTAGGGGATTACCGAAGACTAATCGTCGACATGATTTCTGATTGGGTAATTGTGGACAGATTGAAGAAATCTGCCCATTTCTTACTAGTTATAGCTCACTACACATTTGACCAGTTGAGCATATTGTTCGAGAGGGAGATTATCAACTCCATGGGGTACCATTGACTATAACGTAAGACAAAGATGCTATGTATACATCCAAGATGTGGTGGAGTATGCAGGGGCAGTATGGTACGCACCTACAGTTCAACACAGCCTTTCACCTTCTAATTGATGGGCAGACTTAGAGGTTTATTCAAGTTCTCGAGGATATGATCTGGGCTTGTGTACTTGAGTTTGGCGGATCTTAGGACGAGTACCTACCATTATATGAGTTTGCATACAACAACAATTATCAAGCTAACATTAAAATGGCACTATTTAAGGCTTTTTATGACAGACCACATCGCTGGCCTTCTTGTTGGGCTGAGCCAGAGGACCGAGAGTTGATATGGCTTGAAATTTTTGTTGATCACACGGAGAAGGTACAATAGATTCGTTAGAGGCTGTAAGGACCCCAGGAGAGATAGAAGAAATATGCAGACCCGTATCGCAGCAATATCACGTATGCTAGGAAGCCTTTATGTATTTAAAGGTTTCTCCTTAGAATGGTCTTCAAAGATTTTGTCTAAAAGGCAAGTTAGTACCGAGATTCATGAGGCATTTCAAGAACATAAGATGGGTCAGGAACGTTGAGCTTGAGTTACCTCTACGGATGTAAGAGATTCATCTAGTTTTCCATATTTTTGTGCTTCGACTAGCTAAGTCGAAGACATGTGTGAGACTGACAGTTGACTTGAGCAATATTGACCTGAGCGAGGATGTGTCTTATGAAGAGCAGCCAGTACGGATCCTAGATCGAAAGATACAGTAGTTGAGAGGCAAGTCTATCGCGAAGGTGTCAGTCAAGTAGCAGTTCCATGGTGACTCGACGCTCTCTTGGGAGCGAGAAAACTATATGCGAGATAGGTTTCTGTATCTTTTCGAGTTAGTTCTAATTTTAACTATGGTTTAATTTCAAGGATGAAATCTCCATTAGTTGGGAAGATTTTTCACGGCCCAAATCCTGAATCCTAATTTATTTTCCGTTATCAGGATCAGTGACCCATGACGTAGATACTCCATCGAGATACGTGTACTAACCGAGGTGATGTGTGTTAGGTTTAGGGGATTAAGCACAACGAAAGTTTTTGAAATCTTTTTGAATATCCCCGAGCCACGATCATATTTCGATTCCATTAAACTGAGGTACCAATAGATAGAAACTATACCATAACAAGAATAACTATATGTCTGCCTTGTTTAGCGTAGATCGATTACTTCAAGACGCTACCAAATACAAACGTTCTCTATTAGAAATCTACACATGAATGGACGATCACGATCCAGAGTGCTAGCCTTAATAATTCTATGGCAAATACTCTAAAAAAAACTTTCTAGAAAAATCTCTACCACAACTGTGACCCTAATGTCTTATTTATAGTACAATCGGTCAAGTTGTAAAATAACTCCATCTTGTAGTCATAATCCAAGTAAAGTCTTATACACAGTCCAACTCTAAAAAGGATAGAGTCATAAATAATGTAGAATTACTGATCGAACAAGAGTTGTAATTTATCTAAAATTCATATAAGAATTAAAGTCATACTATAATTCCAATTAGAGACCTATTCAAAATAGGTTTTACTAAGAGACAAGATTTCTAGTGAGACTTAAAAAGTAGGAGATTTTTGAAAACTAGTCAAACTAGGAAACTTAGTGAGAATCTTCAAAACGAATTTCATCAAATAAAATTCATCAACCTAGACAATATGAAAGCGTGCAAGTCTATTCTTTGTGTGCGACCTAATAGGTTCATACAATGTTGAAAGTGAACTAAAACCTTATTCAGCACATAAGCGGCCTCTAGGAAGACATTATGACTACCCAAGTTGCGTGAAGATCAATAAATCGATACAACCTAATAGACAGTGTATATCCTATTCTTTAGTCACGCGATATCTTTTGATTGAACATAAGACATGAAATGTCACCATTATAGTTTAATCTACTAGTCTCGATATCTAAGTTGACCGAAATTGTCAAGACATTGATCTAATCAATTCACTAGACATGACCATTTACCTGTCTAACATATTGAGGGACCCAATAGATATCTCTCTCTAAGAGAAAGGGACATATCCCATCTTGATCACACGACTTTCACACATGGGTCAAAAAATGACCAATCACAACTTTTATAATCATCCAGTTAAAGAAGACGTTTAATTATGTCAAATCATTATACTCCTAATGTTAGAGTCCCTGGTGATCTAAAGTCAAAAGACTAAATGATATAAATATCATGAGAAACATTTATGACATTGACCATGTAACATTCTCATAGCGAGTCGGTCCAACATCTATTCCCAACATATACCTATGATCTTAATTTGTATCCGTGTACGTATAATCATCACATGACTATCAATTAAGACTCATACTAGTCTTAATTTATTATTGTTCCCATAATAATAACTGACTAGGGACGTTTAGAATAATACAATAATTATTCATTGATACTATTATAAAAGAAACATGCATCTACTCATAATAGTTAAACAACGTTTACAGAATTGGCCTATTGGAGTTAATTGCAATACAATCCCATAATTTACAAGAATTTAGGAATTTTTTAATCTTATACCCTTCCCGTGTCACATACTATTGGAACATTTCCTTCGATGTCACTGTCATGTTATTAACTTTCACATTCTTGAAGATTTCCTAAAGTCCTGTTTATATTGGCTAACATGACATATAATTCTTGTACTAATAGATGATAGTTTAAGAGGAACCATCAATCTAAGACATACATCCTTGTTTTTATGGTTGATAACATTAATTAATTTTCCAATCAAATGAGGAAAATTAGTCTTAGAAATTATTTTATCATTCTCAAGGATTGATTGCAGTAACTCTGGATTAGTGTTACAAGAATTCTAATATCTACACCTAGAAGATTATGCATAATATTTAATTCCTAAGTAATTAAAGTCCCACTAAAGCAATAACCCTCGAAAACATTAATTTAGTAGTCTAAGATCCATATTTCACTTAATTTTGAGACAGATAGGGCATGAAACTCAAAATCAAGTTCTTTAGGTATGTAACTTTTACCAATTGCATCACATACAACTCTTAGGATCATTATGAGACCTAGATATCATATGTCACAACATGTTTTGTCTCATATACGCCTAAAGCCTAAAACTAATTTGAAAACTTTATTAAGTCAAACCAATTTAATAACTCCGGGTAACCATTACATGGCTTGCCTCACCAAGATAACACAATATACCATATGGAGGCAGACCCATATTGATGTGATCAAGGCCTTGTCAAGTGTTTTAAAACTGGGCTGCTTTGACTTAAGATTTTAATCGATGAATTTTTATTAAGTTTTATGATCCTTTTTGTATTTTATGATAATTAATTCTAGCATCATTTAATCATGGAATATCCTATATACTGAATATGCATAGAATAAAGATCATAAAATAAAATAGGAAAAAGAATCACATACATGCAATAAAACACATTAAGGAAATTAAATATTATTCATAAATATAAAATTCTCTATGTATTGCAATTAATTTTACTAATCACATTAGCAGATATGTGGGTGGGTCAAAAAATGTTAATCAAAACATAGAGATTTTTATCATCAAATAATGAAACCCCATTTTATATCAATCTTATTGGTAGAATCAATTAACCTCATGATATTTAATTGATGTTAACTTAGTTAAAACCATTTTTACTTAATTAATATCTTTATTTATAGTAATGACCCTGCAATGTGTGCAACTAATTAATTAAATCTTATTTAAATTAAAATTTCGCCTCACACCATTAATTGGCATTTATGTATCTTTTGGCGTATAATCCTATTTAAACAACTTTGTAACTAATTGAGACATCATTAAGGTATTATACATGTATATAACTAATAATACACAAAGAGGAGATAAAAAATTTTGACCAATAAATTCATGCACTATGTATAGCGATTGACATCAATCCCAATTAATGTGGCAAACATGTGATCCATTAGAATATGACTTATAATGAATCGGTCAGACCAAGTCAAATCAAGAAATGTTTGGATTAATATATAGGTTTGAAGCTAATAACATGGGAAAGTAGCCTATCCACTATTCGATACGCTCTAAAAACCCACCATTGAAAATATAGGAAAAAATAACTTTTTGATCTCATCTACAATTACTGCAGTGAGTAAACACATGTCATTTTAATCTAACATGTTGGAGTATAATTTAAAATCATTATCGAAATTAAACAAAAACCACCTAGAAATCAGCTCTTGTAGACAAGATGAAGCTAATCGAATTAACCCCAACTAGTTTTACTTGCAATGAAATATCAAACCAATGATATGTATTAAAATATCATATATCATCAACGCAAATCGCATTAACATACATTGCAACAATGCACAAGCTTATATCCATATGTTTTCAAATATATTGCATATACTTTAGGCAAATCTGAATAACATACTAATGGAATAAAAAAATAATCGTGATTTATAACATGAATTTGAAGAACAATTCATCAAAACTCTTAAATCACAGATTTAATGGAATTGAAGAATACAATTGTAGTGTTTCGGGGATCAAGCGCAATGGAAGTTTTTGAAACCTTTTCGAATATCCCCGAACCAAGATCCTATTTCGATTCCATTAATATAATGTACCAATAGAGAGAAACCATACCTTAATAAGAACAATTCCATGTCTGCAATGTTTAGTGTTGATCGACTCCTTCAACACACTCTCAAAGACGAACGTCATCTATCAGAAATCCATACACGAATGGAGGATCTCGATCCAGAGAGCTAGCCCTAAAAATCCTAGGGCAGAAATTCTTACAAAAACTCTCCAGAAAAATCTCTACCATAATAGTAACCCTAATGTCTTTTTTATAGTACAATATATCAAGTTGTAAAGAACTCCATTTCGTAGTCACACTCCAACTAGAGTATTAGATAAAGTCTAACTGTAAAGAGGATAGAGTCTTAGATAATGTATAATTACTAAACCAAAAAGAGTTGTAATTATCTAAAATTCAATTAAGAAACAAAGTCATAGTATAATTCCATTTAGAGTCCTATTCAAAATAGGATTAACCAAGAGACAAAATTTTGAGTCACACTAAAAATGTAGGAGAGTTTTTGAATCCTAGTCAAACTAGGACACTTAGTGAGAATCTTCAAAATGAATTTCCTCGAATAAAATTCATCAACCTCGAAAATATTATATCACGCAAATCCATTCTTTATGTGCGACCCAATAGGTTCATACAACGTTGGCAGCAAACCAAAACCATTTTTGGCACACAAATCATAAGCGGCCTCTAGCAAGACATTATGACTACCTAAGTTGCACGAAGGTCGATAAATTGATAGAACCTAATAGACAGTGTATATCATATCCCTTTGTCACGCGATATATTTTGATTGAACATAAGACATGGAATGTTACCCTTATAGTTCAATCTACTGGTCTCAATCTCTGAGTAGACTGAAAATGTTTACTGACATTGATCCTATTAATTCACTAGACATTGAAATTTATCTGTCTAATATATCCAGGGGCCCTATAGATATCTCTCTCTAAAAGAGAGGGACAAATCCCATTTTGATTACACAACTTCCACACATTAGTCAGACAATGACTAATCACAACTTTTTTAACTATCTGGTTAAAGATGACGTTTAATTATGTCAAATCATTGGGCTCCTAATGTTAGAGTCTCTGGTGATCTCAAATCAAAGGACTAAATTATATAACTATCATGAGAAACACTTATGACATTGACCATGTAACGTTCTTATAGCGAGTTGGTTTAACATCTGTTCCTAATAGATACCCATGATCTTGATCTGTATCCGTATACGCATAATTATCACATGACTATCAATCAAGACTCATACTAGTCTTAATTTATTATTGTTCCCATAATAATCACTGACTAGGGACATTTAGAATAATACAATAATCATTCTTGGATACTATTATAAAAGAAATATGCATCTACTCATAATATGTAAACAACGTTTATAGAATTGGCCTAGGGCACTACCCCAACAATGTGGCTGAGGTATATGTTAGATTTTTTGTGATGTATGCCTAATGTACTGTATAGGTGTAGACTACTAAGTCGCTCCTACTTTTGTATAGGTATCGAGAAATGCGTGGAGACGTACCACGAGATGCGTGCTGGTATAGGATTGGGGTAGTGAGTGATGTAGTATGTTAGATAAAGCTTTGTGTAGCTTAAATAGTAGTATTAATGTGGCTATAATTGATTTTATATTACATATAACCTAAGTTAGCAGGTTAAAACAATAGCCATTTGATTATTCTCGAGATACGTGTTGACACTTCACGAGACCAATTAAGTTTTCATTTGTGTTTATTAGAAAGAGTTAGTGGTGAGTTATTGGAAAGTGTGTCAAGATTTATGCCATTAAATTAGTCACGAGATACATGTGTACATAAAGATCAATGGCTAATAAACAATCTTATTTTAATATATAACATTGGAAAGATCAACCATGCAATTCATTTCAATTGAAAACTTAGAAGCTAAGGTTGTTGAAGAGGAAAGATATGAGAATATCAATAGCAATGGAGGAATTCTTGTTGATTTAGAAATTAATTAATCAAGTTGCTGGTGTTCATAAACTAGGTAATCCTACTTACACCATTAGTTTAGTTTGATTGGATGAATTTATGAAATATATGAGGTGTGGCTTATCTTGTGGTGTTAATTGGTGTCTTGAAGTCTCTGATAGGTGATGATGGAGATTCCAAGGTGTTGGAGTGGTTTTTTCGTACAGAGAACTCAGAATTCTAAGCGCAGAATTTTGGGTTTTCCTGCATATAGTGTGCTAGATGAGCTAACTAGCGTGCTAATGAGGTCACTAGTGCGCTAGACAGAACACTCAGTGCTAAAAAACATGTTAAATGATATAAGGAACCAAAACAAGAGTCCCGAGAGTTTGGGTACGTGTTTTGAGGTGTCGAAGGCTGGAGTACCTAGGAAATTACGTAGATTGTAAGTAAACTGATTGAGATATTTATTTATATTTCATTCTTGTTTTGTCATTCATTTTAACTCATTTGGACTGATTTGTATATTGTACTATAAATGCCATGACTTTGTTGATTCTTACTCATTTTCATGAGTTTATTGATCGTGGTATTGATTGTTGGTTAAATAGTTTCATTGACTTCTAATCATGTTCTATGTCATTCTTGATTATTGATATATTTAGTCAAATGAAATAGCGTGCTATTAGGTAGGTGTTTAATGATATTGCAAATCTAATTTCCTTTGTGCAATAGTATGCAACTACATTTATCGGATTCCCCAACCATGTTAATTCTTGAGTTATGAAAGTAGTTCTTGTATCTAGGACCATGATTTGATAGATTTATGCGCGACATATGGGGTCATCAGTATTCAGGGGTTGTCAGGATGTAACAACGAACATGTGCAACACACAGGTTATTCGACCCGGGGTTGTTAACAAGTATACATCACTTATGAGTGCACTTGTGAGTATTTATATATAAGACGGGCAATTGTGAGGATTTGAAAGCATTCATGATATTATTTACGCCCTAAATAGTGGTATAAGGTTGATGTGATGTAACTCACGGCCGATAGGCCCTAATAATTACTACTTAGTGGAACGTCAGTTTCATTTTGTTTAACTCAAGTATCTCATAGCATGATTCTTTTTCAGCATAGTTGCTATTGTTATGCTTTCATATACTTGTTTTATATTTAGAAATGTGAACAAATGTCTTTCAGTGTTACTTTCTTATTTCTTGTACTCACCATCATTCTTTTGACGGTGGGTGCAAATCCATTAAGTACCAGACAAAGCAAGGAGAAAATTTGCGACTACCACTTAGCCAGCGGAGCATTATATTGGATTTTGTAGGTTTTTGGTTTTGTTGTATGACTTTTATATATGTCTTTCATACACTTTTGGGGTTGTATATGTATGGGATGAGAGATAGTACCTTGACCATATATATGTTAATATATTATTATCGCTATTTCGTTTTGAGATATATATACATGTGACCTTATTTCTTGGTTTTTCCATTCATATTGGATTTATGTTAAAAGTTTTCGCTAATATGTTCAGACTTCCGCTGAATAAACTGTAAATTATATAACTTTTAATCAACTTTAATTTATAAATTGACATAAGATAAGAATGTTTATTTGATAAATTAATTAATAAAGAGAAAGGTTTTGGAAAAAGGCTAATTAATTCATTGTTAAGTTATATGTGGCATGATTAGGGCTTAATGATGGGATAAGGCTGGGCGATGCCCTAATTTGAGAAATGATTGTCACAATTGTGATCTACTTTAGTGTTTTGAATGTGAAGTTATATGTATTGTTTAAAGCTACGTGTCTTAAAAATAAATCTTTTCGCAAAGAAAAACTTTTGAGTGGATAATTAACTTGAAAATTAGTAAATAAAAGGATACTCTATGAACAATATAAATTGAATTAGAAGTACTTATTATAAGACTTAGTAGAATACACCTTTGCTCGGGATGTGCAAAATCCTAAGTTTGAGGGTATTTGATAAGTGATTGTTTATACGTATAAATATGGTTTGTTTAGTCATATATATTTAGTATAAATACCCTCAAATGAGCTCTAAATCATGGTGTTATTGTATTTTCAAGGAATTAAGGTGTAAAGAAAAGAATTGAGGAAAAAACATAAAGAAACGGAGCAAAACCCCACAAAAATGCATTCGACGTAGTAGTGGCGATGTGGAGCATAGGGGAAAGTGCTGGATGAGTAGGCCACAATGTCCAGACACCAGGGAGTAAAAGAAATGCATATGCAGTGTTGGCGCAGTGGCAGCACAGTGGGGTATAAGGCATAGATCCAGGGCAGTAAGAGATAGCACCAGACACGCAGGAAATAGAAAGTGAAGTTTTAATTCAAGTTAAATTGTAAAGTAGGGTTTCTAATTGTTATTAGGGAGTATAAAAATGTAGTAGGATGTGTTAAAACATTATATATCAACTATTAGCCACCATTAGAGTAATTTAAGATAGGTTAGACATTGAGTTTGAGTATTAAGGAGTTTCTGTAGAGAAAACATTTATGACTTCAATTTTGCAATTCAAGTTTAATTTCATTAATTAAATTGAAGGTAGTATTTACATTCATCTCTTATTTGCAATGACTTACATAATGAATTGTGATATGTGTTTCAATGAAGTGTGAGTAGTCTATTTATCTTAGGGATCAATGGATCCTATGGTATGAATGCTATGCTTTGAATATAAACAAAAAGTGATAGTAAAAAGTACAATATCTAGAATTTGTATTGATTCTGAGCATAATGCTTTAACATCTTGATCACGTGTTTAATGAACTTAGGCTTTAAGAGTTATCATGGCCATTGAAGCTTTTAATCCGGACATGAGTTGTATAACTGTAAAATACAAAACATCGAGCGATAGTTGTTAATATAGTAAACTTAGTCGGTTATAAATCCAATGATTTAGGACTTAAAGCAGTGTGGAGCTTACGTTATTCACACTGATAGGTGGATTTATAGTTTGCAATTAGAATCTTCTCCGTCATGACAGTGGGTTGAAGTGGATCTGAAGGAAATCTGTTTATTTTAATGAGGCATTGAACACAACATATTGAGACTTAAACATGAATATAAAGCATATTATTAATTTACCTCGGTGAAGTTGTGAACTAAGATATCCTTAATATAAGAGTTCTATCAAAGATTAAATTAATTTGTTAGATAGTTAAGTTAGTATAAAACCAATAAAAAGTGAATTCCTTAACAACAGTTCAAGTTAAATATGTAATTAACTAGTGTAAAAACCTTTCCCAGAGAACGATATCTGTAGTCAACGTAAGTTGGTTACACTATTAATAAAAGAGAGCTGTTATACTTGTGGCACACACACTTGCCTCCATAATCAACAACTATCTATCGATGTTGTATATTTTACAGTTGTACCATCCATATCCGGCTTAAAAGCTTCAATGGCCTTGATAATTTCTAAAACCTAATATCAACAAACATGTGATCAAGATGTTCATAGGATTATTCAAAGAATCAATGCGAATTCTAACCATTGCACTTTTTAACTTTATAACTTATTCATTTTTATAGTCTACCAATCATACCATGGATCCATTGATCCTTAAGATTGATGAACTACTCACATTTCATTGAAACAAACATGCACATAGCCATATTCATTGAAATCAGAGAATAAACGAATAACTTCAATTAAATCAATAAAAAATACTGAATCACCACACTTGAGTGTTCAATGTCTTCTCTTCCATAAATTCTTTTAATACTCAAGAATAAAGTAAACCTATGCTAATCTATGATAATGGTTGCTAATAGGTAGTAATGTATATGTTTATCAGGTTCTAATACCTATTTATACTCCATAAACACATTTGAAAAAAATTAGAAATCCTAATAAACAATTTCACCCAAAATAGAACTCTAACTTTCTATTTTCTTCAGTCGCGACGTTGTCTATAAGTGGTCCGGTGTGTGTACAAAGCCACGGTGCCATGGCAGCTTCGACCACTTTGTGTACTTTTTCCTCGTTCAGAAGACTAGTGTACTTTTTACTCGCCGTCCATTATCACCCACGACGCTATTGCAGCTTCGATTGTCCAGACTCAATTTTTTCTCTCATTGAGCCTTGGCGATGTGCCTTCATCTCCTGCGCTGTGCCTTCATTTCCCCACAGCGCCAACTATCCTTGCCACAACGTCAACCTCTCTTTTATGTATTTTAGCTTCGTTTCTTCGCGAATTCACTCATTTGTCTCCTTTATGCCTTGTGTACCTGAAAATACATAAATACCATCAATTAGAGCTCATTTTGGGATATTTAGGCTAATTATACTATTAAACTAATACTATATAAGTCTAAAAAATCACTTATCACTTAGAGACTATTGTTAGTCGTTTTGTAAGACATTCTATTATTACTTGTGCATCAAATATACTTAGAAGGCTTTCAATTTTGTACCTTTATAAACTTAATTATCGAAATTTAAAGTGCCTTATTATATTCCATAGGTTAAGATTCATCGGATCATTGCCCTACTCGCTAGGTCATCGCGAGGTGTTTGACAATTTTTCAAGCTGGGCGATCCGGGTCTGTTGGGATTCGGGTTGTCACATATACATCCTTCTCTAGATCCACTAGCCCTACTAGCAATGCCTTTAGAGCTTGAACCTGTGCTATTATTTGTTGAATAGGAGTTACTACTATCTCAACTAGTCCTTTTGCCCTGCGAACCTGAGGACTTATAATAGGTAGATGCTCATGCTTCTATACTAGTGGTACAACCTATGTCATTGGCAGAGCCATAAATATAGCCTATGAGTAAAGAAAATCTCTCAATTTCTCCTCAATTTTGGCCTCCCAGTGTCTCTCCTCATCCGGATTACCTTGAGGTCTAGGTATTTGAGAACCTTCTCCTGTTTTACATATCGCATTCTGAGACGCAAATGAGAGTTAAGGCCATTAGGGTAATATCAAGATAGGACATAAAATCCATACCTATTTAATGTATATAAATAAACACAAAAAGTAGCATATAATAATCTTTTCATTTTCATTTGGCCTAAAACCACAATAACATTTGTTTATCATGTACTACATTCTTCCATAACATGAGACTAATATCTAAGTTAAGGAACTTAGGCTTTGATACCAAGCTGTGGCATCCCCTATTTAGACTCATACACAGTTAATTACTTAGTCGTCTATTTTCGAGTGAGTGTTCCTCACGATGAGTGTGCGCGGTGTTTGGTTAGATTGCTGTAACGTTCAGACTTAGGTTAATTCATAACTTAAGTTCTCATTTTTCATTAAATCTATCTGCCTAAGTTATAGAATGAGACATGCTTATCTAGCTTAAATTAATGAAATACATAAAATGTCTAAGTAGGCTAGATGAGAAAATAACCAAATTTATTGAGTACGTAAGTGACTTAATGAGATCAAACATTAAATGAAATCTAGCTTAATTGACTAATAAATTCATATGGCCTAACTAATTAGATGGATATATATATCTTAGTTTGATTTTCCTAAGTAATCTAATCAAGGAATTTACTAATTAATGTACCTAATCTAGTAATGCTCTACAAGTGTCTCAAGTCGATGCTTATGAACCATAAGTGTTCACATATCACACAGATGGAAAACTTCTGAGGAACATGCATCCTTATGGAGAAAATAATTTATACGCAAAGTCCAAATCATAAAATATTTATAGGAAACTCTTTCATGGCCCAAAATCTTTAACTGCGTCTTAATCCATAACTAGGATCACTGACCCGTGACGTATGACGCACATCATGATAGGCACACTGACCGAGGCATGTTGCCGAGGTATATTTTATATTTGTGTCATGTATTTTCTAGTGTATTGTATATGTATATAATTATTAAGTCACTTCTTCTTGTTGCATAGAGGCGTTGAGACGAGAGATGGGATGCACGTCGAGATGTGTGCCGACGTGGCACCGAGTAGAGAGTGATTGGTAAGTCCATTCAATGGTTTATATAAATTTATGTGACAAATATATCTATTTATTTGCATGGCCTACAATTGTTAATAAATCAAATCAAATTAGAAGGTCCGGTGTTTAAATTAAAAATCCTACACATTTGATACACCTAGAGATAATCACTACAAACATCACTATAAGATTTATGTGTGAGTTTTGTGTTAGAGAGCTGATCTTTATGGGTTACTAGGAGTGAATCTTAGCTTTTTTATCACATGGAGATGTGTATGTGCAAACATGGTGAAAAGAAAAATTATAAGAACCCAAAGTGAGTGCTCATTCTTATCATGCCTCACTCTTCATGCTAGGAAAGAAATAAAAGCTAAAACTTCAAAAAATGGTATTGGGGGCTGAATTGATTCAATTGTCAAAGGAGTTCAAATGCTTGATATTCTTTACATACCCTAGGTAATTAAATCTCCATCTTCATTATTACAATTGATTAATTGAGTGATGAAACCAAAGAGATTTCTATAAATAACTGATTTTAAATCATTAGTGATGTGTTGTATAATCAAATTGAAGCATTGATTTGAATCCAAGTCTCAATTTTCAGATTTTCCAAAGTTTGAACAACTTTTAAGTTTTATGCATGCAATTGTAAATTTGGATTCTAGATTTCAAAACGTATTTAGTTTTCAAAACTAATAGTGGATTTGGATTCCTCATTTCGTTTTTATAATCGAGCTATATAGAAGTTTGAAAATCAGTTTCAAAATAAAAAAGTTATGAATTTTATAAAGTTTTGAGTGTTCTTCAGTCTTTCAACAAAATGCATGTATTGATTACATGAATTTGATGAATTTGATGAAGTTCCTGGTGTATGTTTAATGGAGGACCATTTTACGGATCCCTATAGTGGAGAGTGGAGATTCGAGGCTTTGGAGGGGGTCATTCCCGAGAGGAAACCCAAAATTCTAGCTGCAAAATTCTAGGTTCCATTCTGCGAAGAGAGATTTCATACCATGCTAAGCAGCTCTAGCGCGTTAGAGAAAACTCATAGCGCTCTAGATAAACTACTTAGCACACTAGGTAAGTTAACAGTACAAAAACCTGCACTTTCTCAAAACACACTTAACCTATCTAACCTACCATAAAACCAAAACTAAGGGCCTAAACTCACTCTAATACATACTAAATTATAACAGCAGCCTAAAGAAGAGTCTCGAGAGTCTACGTATGCATTCTGGGATTTCAGGAGGTCGGTAAAGCTAGGGAAAACAATTCGTGACATCTATGTTATCTTTTCAAGGTTCTTGTTTAATTTTCATTCCAATCATGCTTTATTTTATAGTCTATTTCACTATGAAATGCCTTGTATTCTGGTATCTTTTCTATCTTGATGAAAGTATGATAGAGAATAGCATGCTATTAGGATTATCGTAATGAAATTGGAGTATATATATATACATTTGTATTCTACGAATGTTGGCTTTGAAGCATATTGCATTGTCTTGAAATTCTTAATGTAAGTCTTTCTCGATATTATAAAGTAGTGATAGAATGTAGGATCCATTGTGCGATATGGGATGCACGACACACGGGGTCACTAGACTACCAAGGTTATTTGCACTCACCACTATACTTACGCGTCACATAAGTTATGGGACTCGAGGTAGTCGGTAAGAATATATAAATGAGTGATTATGAAGACGTAGAACTCAACTCCGACTTTCGATCGAGGTGTAAAGCACAGCTCCACCCAGAGATAGTGGAATACAGGCCTATGTGATAGGAGTCACGGCCGACCGGACCTAGATCATTACTACTCAAACTGTGTGAGTCTCATTTTGTTTAACAGTGGTATTTTCTAGCATATTTCCAGTTTAACGCTTCTTTGCTACTTTTATGCTTTTAAATACCAGTCGATTATGTTTAGAAATGTAAATAAGAATCTTACGGAATTACTTTATTACATATTGCACTCACCGTCCTTTTTGTGACGGTGGGTGCAGATCTATCGAGCAGTAGGCCTCGCAAGGAGAAGATCAACGATGATCTATGAGCGTTCGACGATTTTCTACTTCCTATCTTGTAGGTCTTGATATTATGATGTATTATCTACATTATGTCATTTCTATACAATTTGGGCTGTATATTTGGTTGAGCATATAGTTCCCTGACTTGAGACTTGACTATCACACTGTTTATCATCTTTTGATGTTTACATGCATGTGATGTTATTTCCTGGTTTCCACACTTAGAATTTTTAATTATTGCTTCTGCATAACCGTTAAGACTTCCGCTAGTTATTATTAACTATAAAGTAGATAATATTTTTCCTGAACATATTTAAGGAGAAGAATAGGACAAAAGGCTGACTAATACGTAGTTAAGTCCTACGTGGGTTAGATTAAAACTTAATTTAAGGATTAGGCCAGGTGGTTCCCTATTTTAAAGAAGGGTCATCACAAACTCCCACCATATAACCAGAGTACCTCTAATGCTCTAAACTCATAATTAGTCTCTCATCTTCATCAAATAAAGAAATAAAAGAGGAAGGAAGAAACTACCATTAATGGAGCTATATTTAGGAAAGCTCGAGCACATGATGGGAAGCAATCAAAGAAGCAAGTGCTACTCCTTCGTCTCTATACTCTATTTCTCTCCTTATTTTAAATTCTAGTTTAGGTTCTTAATCTTGATAATCTTATATTTTGGATACTATTGTTTAATACATTCATCAAATTTTGTAACATAATGTGAAATTAAAAGTTCATTAGCTATAGCATTTTGCAATATTACAAAAATTCTTTTAATTACGTTTTGTATCTTTGATGAAGATTTAAGTACTAAAAACCTTTTTAATTGCTTTCATCCCTGATTAAGTAAAATAGTTATGTCATAATGTATAGTTCATAAATTTTATATTATATGAGCAATGCAATGAAATTGAGATTACAAATTATTAGTAAGCTAATAGGAAAAAAGGAGATGCCACAAAGTATATGCATGTTTAAGTTAGGAATTTAATTAGGATACCTTAAGACTAGTGTCTCGAATTAATTGTGCATATTTCTACTAGGTGACAATATTAAGCGACACAAAACGTTTATTAAAATATACAAAGTACTCATAAGTTACTAATGTGTAAATATTCCTAGTTAGTAACTAAATTACTTCATCTTATTTATAGAAGCTATCCTAATTAGTAACTAAATTACTTCATCTTATTAGAGAAGTTCATTGAGTACAATATATACTCATATTACTTAATTAATTTCATCATGAGTTGATTTACAATTTAATTCCTTGAAAAAAATGTTATAACTTTAATTAGTGAGTTAAGATAAGATATTAACTTGGAGCACATTTTAATTGAACACTCCATTGGCATATTTAATAAGATATAAAAGGTATAAAATGTGGTCCATATAAGTAATTGATACTTATGTATAATTTCTAATTAATTAGATTTAGTTTCTTAATTTGACAAAAGAACTCATTTGTTTAATTTTCACAATAGGAGTGTTTTGCGTTTAGGAATCTAAACTTTAACCTAAGGACACTAACACACAAATCTTAACATATATAAATATATAGACACTAGGGACTTAGCACACTAGCTTGGGTGTCAGGGATTGGTTTGAGGAGCGTGTTGGAGCCGCGAGAGCCGATTTTTGCGTCGATCCGATGTAAGTAAAACCAAATAGTGGATGCATGCTAGTTCATTATCTATTATGATTTCTTGTTATTGACAAAAACTTCCATTTAGGTTTCTATTCCGTATTTTTAGTGTCTAAGGTCCGAGTGTGTCTAGAAGGTACTAACGGCTTTGGTACTAGATGGACAAACGTGACCACACCCAGAGTACATGATCGTAGGTAGTAACGTAGCCAAGGTATTTAGGGCAATGTTAATGCCACCACGCTACACCAAGCTGAAATTGTCGACTTGAAGAGTTGAAGTTTTAGGAAATCGAGTAGTGGCACTTGCTCTCGATTGATTTAGACCATTCATACGCATTTCCCTGACTCCTAGGCACTCTTATTCGTTAATATTATTTTTTAGTCCATTTATCATGCAAATCCTGTTTATTTATTTGTCTTTTAGATTCTCGCTTGCTCTTTAAACTACTTTTAATTATTCTTGAAGTACTGTTTAGATCATACTATTATTTACTTACTGACTCTTCATTCTCATGTTGATGACTTAAGTGTAGATCCATAGACGAGTAAGGGCAAGGCGCTGGTGATTGATGTTTTTTTCTGAGGACTCTTAAAGTGACTCCTCCTCTTGTTCACTTATAGGTTATTGGCATTTCCGGTCTTTGTATTAAGTATATATACTATTTTGATAACACTTTGGGTACTCAGGGGTTAAAAGATCCAGACTCATGTATTATCACACTTACTAATTTGTCACCAGATATGCATGACAATCTATATATTTGAAGGGTTCCAAGCCATAGTTTGTCTCGACTCTATTTTCTTGAGTTATTATAATTGCTTTAAGTTTACATCCATTCTAATCATATTAAATTTGCATAGCTTAAAAACTCCAATATAAAACATGAAATTACAAAAATGCAATTAGAGGCTTACTAGGCCTCCGTTGACCTTGCGAGGGCTGACTCGGGCTTATATATGGGTTTAAGCCGGGTGGGACCTAGTTTGTTGGAACCGGGGCCATCATAGTTGGTATTAGAGCCTAAGGTCTTACACCTAGCTTTTGAATAACTCACAACCAACATAAGGCACAAATTGATTTTAGAGATAGGACATGATTGAAACTTAGAGTGGAACCCTATGATCCTGACTTAGAATCTTAGTTGCAGTAAGGGGAGTTGGGGAAATTATAACTTAATCTTACTTATGATATTTGTTATATTATACTATACTGTATCGGTAGCTATACTTTGATCAAGTCTTGTTTTCTCTAGAAGATCACTATGGCAGATCAGTTTGGGCCTACTACTGATAGTGGGGTTGCATGTCCTTGAATCGTGAGTTTTGAGGATGTTCAAATCTCGACATAAAGAGTCATGTCCCAGGATCAACGACAGGAAGAGTTCCTAAGGATACTCAGATCGCAGACCATGGCTACATCAACATCATATTCGTTGAAAGTGCCCACTACTCAAGAGACGAGTGCGCTTACGGTATAAGCCACTCCTGTGGCTACAACTATTGTGCTTGTACCGGTGATTGCAGCTATAGCACTGATATAGGTTGAGATCGTACCCCACACACCTCCCACACTAACAGGGACAGTGCTATTTACATGAATAGAGACAAGAACTAAGGCGATAGCCGAGGCCAGATAGATGCAAGATTTTCATAGGCACCACCCTATCAAGTTCTATGGGGGTACCGATTTGGCGACAACAGAGACATAAATGAAGAGTCACTAGAAAATACACAATATCCTGGCAACCGAGGAGCATATGAGAGCCTTTATTTCTTCAACATTACTGTTCGGGATGGTAGATTACTGGTGGACCATTTTTGTAGCTACCAGCGGAGTGTCTAAGGATTTGGCGGAGCTCGAGAGGTAGTTTAACCTGAAGTATTTCCTACCTAGAGTGCTAAGAGAGAAGAGGAATAATTTCATGGCATTGAGGCAACATTCTGATGAATCATTTATGGAGTACATGGGACGATACCTGCAACTACTCTAGTATGTCGGAGGCGTATCTGTTATAGATGCTGATCATGCTTATTACTTCGTGGAATGTTTGTTCCCCGAGATCAGAAGCATTGTTGTCACGATTGAGCCGGAGACTCTAAAATGGTCTTATGGGAGGATTCTATCCAATGAGACATATTTACATGCACATCTAAATGAATTTAGGGCAACTCGGCCAAAGACGTGGTCTGAATGCCAATCTAGGTCGGATAGGAAAAGGAAAAAGCATAGACATCAGGGCTTTAGGGACAGTAGGGCTCAAAATATTGGTTTAGTTGCACCGCCGCCACAACCTACTCAAACACACTATGTTTCACTTGCACCAGCGCTGAGGTACGCTATTTGACCACCACATGTATTCCGATCAACATTACCTCAATAGAGGCGCCATACTAAGAGCACTTTTTGGGGTGGAGGTAGTCAACAGATTCAGTCACAGAGATCTAGGCAAGCACAAACGCATAGATCTGGTAAGGGGCAGGCTTAAAGGTCTAGAAAAGGATAGGGACATATGACTCCATCGGGACCAAGGTGGCACAAGGCATGTTTTAAGTACGATCAAACATGTCACTTTTCGGCTACGCATTCGCAGCTTAAAATAGCATCTTCGCAGGCCAAAAAGAGAGCTCATATCATTGTATAGCCGGATATGAAGTCGACACAAGACCATACAATGGGTATGTCATTTAATTATTTACACATCATGCATGTAATAGCGGTTCAAAATGTTACAAGTAATCTCATGGTGAAATTCACAGCTCATGATTGAGTAGTTTTGACTGATATATGAGGTTGTGACCTTCTATAATTGATGGATCCGCTATCTTGTTGTTTCAAAGCAACTTGGCTATGTCAACAACTTAGGAAGGAAGTAAAGCTGTGATAGAGACCCACAATTTGTTGGATTTGAAAGTTGAACTGTAGCAGAGACCTGCCGTTTGATGGATTAAGTAATCAAACCATTAGAAGCGACTTTACGTGAGTTCGCAATCTATGTTAAATGAAAATTTTTCTAAAATGACTTTGTTAAGTCCTAAGTTTCACGAGATCGGTTAACAAGCACTTCCCTCTTCTCCAAAAACTTTAATAAGTAATTTGCTCGCGTTTAAATCAATTTAATTGGCAAAATTCTTATTAGTTGGGAAGGCAGTAACGTCCCAAAATATTATTTAATGAATGATCATGCGTATTACCTTTTCAGACTCATATGCATACTTAATTATTTAGAAATCGATTCTTGAGTGAGTGCTCCTCACGATGAGTGTGCGCGGGCTTGAGTTAGATCGTTGTAACATTGAGACTTAAGTTAATTCATAACATAAGTTCTCATTTTTAATTAAATCTATATGCCATAGTTATGGAAGAGGCTTGCTTATCTAGCCTAAGTTAAGGAAATGTTGAAAATGACTATGTAGGCTAGATGAGAAAATAACCAAATTTATTGAGTACATAAGTGAATTAATGAGATCAAATACTAAATGAAAACTAGCCTAATTGACTAATAAATTCTTATGGCCTAACTAATTAAATGGATATATAAGCTAGTTTGATTTTCCTAAATAAGCTAATCAAGGAAGTTACTAATTAATGTACCTTATTTAATGTCGATTTTTATATTACCATATATTTATCTAGTAATGATAGAAAAAGTGACAATCCTAGGATAATTTTGTACATATCTATGGGTGCATGAAGTTGTTTAAAACCAATCATATGTACACTTAAGAATTTACACTAATAAAAAGTATTGTACAAGTGTCTCGAATTTATGCATATGAACCATAAGTGTCCATATATGATATAGTGGCAAACTTATGATTTAGTTAAACATGCATTCTTATGGAGAAAATAATTTATATGCAAAGTACCAATCAAGAAATATTTAAAAGAAACTCCCTCCATATAACTAGAGTACCTATAATTTACTAAACCCATAATTAGTTTCTCATATTCAACAAATAAATAAATAGAAGAGGAAGGAGGAAACTACCATTGATAGAGCTATATTTAGGAAAGCTTGAGCACATTAAGGGAAGCAATTAAAGATGCAAGTGCTACTCTTTCTTCTCTATACTCTATTTCTCTCTTAATTTCTAATTCTAGTTTAAGTTCTTAATCTTGATCATCTTATAATTAGGATACTATTGTAGAAGGCATTCATGAAATTGAGTAGCAAGAAGAGAAATTAAAAGTTCATTAGCTATAGCTTTTTGCAAGATTACAAAAAAAGCTTCTAAAAAGTTTGTATCTTTGGTTAAGATCTAAGTACTAAAAACGTTTTTCATCTTTAAATTAGCTAGGTACTTGTTGTAATCCCTTATTGGGTATAATAGTTGTGTTTTAATGTATAGTACATAAATTTTGATAATATATGGGCAATGCAATGAATTTGAGATCACAAATTAGAAGTAAGCTAATAGGAAAAAAGAGATGCCACCAAAGTATATGCATGGTTTAACTTGGAATCTAATTAGGAGATTATTTAGGATACCTTAAGATTAGTGTCTCAAATTAATTGTGCATATGTCTACTAGGTGACAAACTTAAGCCCCACAAAAAGTTTATTAAAATATACAAAGTACTCATAAGTTACTAATAGTGTAATTTTCACTTCATCTTATTTAGAGAAGTTCATAGAGTACAATATAAACTCGTAGTACTTAATTAATTTCTTCATGAGTTGATTTAGAGTTTAAATCCTTTCAAAATATGTTATAACTTTAATTAGTGTGTTAAGATAAGACATTAAGTTGAAGCACATTTGAATTGGACATTTCCTTGACATGTCTAACAAGATATAAAAAGGTATAAAATGTGGTCCACAAAAATAAATGATACTTATGCAAGAAGATTTTCTAATTAATTATATTTAATTTCTTAAATTGAGAAAAGAACTATTTTATTGAATTTTCAGAATTGGAGTGTTTTGAGTTTATGAATCTAAACCCTAACCTAAGGACACTAACACATCAAATTCATCATTGACACTAGGAACTTAGCTTACTAGCTTGGGTGTCGGGGATTGGTTTGGGGAGCGTGTTGGAGCCGAGAGAGCCGATTTTTGTGTCGATCTGAGGTAAGTAAAACATGACAGGGGATGCACAATAGTTTATTATCTGTTTATGCTTTCTTGTTTTTGACATACATTTCGTCGTGGATTTTCATTTCGTATTTTGAGTGTCTAAGGTCTGAGTGTGTTAGGAAGTAAGCTTATAGATTTGGTGCTAGATGGACAAACGTAGAGCACCACGGTGTTCACCCTACCACACATACATCCAATGAAAATAATGGGACCCTCAAGAGTCTCGTTCTTCTCGTGAATGCATGACCAATAAATATGCAAGGATAAACTGTGTATGCAATTTTATTCAAGAAATACTCATACAATGTAAAGGTTACTACGAAATTTACTTATAGTACAAACGCAACACGACTCTCTTAACTTTTAAGTAAGTAAGCTAGTGCAAAAAGAGTTCCAATTGGCGTCTTACAATTCATTTATAGATCTAGTAAGTTTCATAACAATTCCACAATTTTTTTACAATTTATTATATTTTAATAGGTACCGCCTCATCCCGAAAACCCCATAATTACTCCAAATTACATAATTGGATGTCCCAACCTAAATCTCGACTCCAAATTATTGGTCGACATCAAAAATTGACTTGGCTAGGGCTTCAAATAATTTTCTAATTTTTGGGCATTTTTGAGTATCGTAACACGAATCACGAGGCACCTTATAAATCATCGAGAAATTCCCAAATTTCTTAGTTTTCATAAAATCAACAATTTCCATTTATTTGTACAAAAATCCCATTTTTTTTAATTTTCCTAATTTCCAGTGATTTTTTCATTCAATATTAGATTTATAAAAAAATTTCTCAATCTAACTTTTTTTTTATTTTTTTCCACTGGATCCAACTGGGGTTTAGGCAGGGGCGCCCATAGCTTTTCCTCCCTCCCCTAACGTCTTCCTTAACGCCCCCATCATCTCCCTCCATCGATGATTCCTATTGGTTCCATTGTTGTAACTTTTTTTTTATTGAACAATCATTTACTCCTTTCTTTATCTCATTATAAATCGACAACATTAATACCTCTCTCTTCAATTTGAAATCACATATACAATCTCTACATAACACCAGACCTTAAAATCAACATTTTGATTTAAACCCATACTCACCTTCAACGCCACCACTATCATTAACACAATCTCCAAATTCAATCACTACAGGGACGAGAGAGAGAAAGAGAGAGAGATTACACTAGAGAATTGAGAGGGAGAAGGAACCTTGAAGAGGGAAAGATGAAAATGATGAAGAGGAGATAACTAAGAGTTGTGAAGGTCATTGACAATGAAAAACCTTAAATCGATACCCCTTTATGTTTTTTTCGATTTTGATTTTAATAAGAAGGATGGCCAAATGACCACTACGCCACACCATTTTTATCCTCAACTATATAACCTTAATACCCTGATAGGTAATTCGACTTATTTCTATTTATTTATATTTATCTCTTCACTTTATGTCCAAATTAAACCCAAAAAATACTCTAATTTGACCAAAAGTTGGTGAATTTACTAATGCACTTCGAAACTCTAGAACCACTGGTCTTGGACTCAATTAAAGGTATGGGGTCCACTTTGGCTCGTTAAGTCCATTTAAATTCACTTCTAGATTTTTAAACTTAGCTGTATTTAAATTTTCACGAAACTCAAAACAAAAGATCAGGTCAACATTTTAATTATCTCAGAACTCATTTTCAGACGTATCTCGAGATAAAACCCCATAAGTTTCAAATTTATTCAATTAACTTTAAATTTCGTGAAATAACATAATATATAGTACATAACACTAGAAAAACATCACACGATAATAATATTACATGTATATCTTTATTTCACCGGTCCTTAGCTCCTTACTCGTGGCCTAAACCATAATTAGAATCCTTTTATCACTAATTAGCCTTAATTTTCAGTTTGAAACTCTTGGGATTTGACAATCTTCCTAACTAATGTGAAAATTTCGTTCTTAAAATTAGAATTTAAACCCAATTCACCAAACTAAAAGAGATTCAAAAAATGCTCTAATATATGCCTCTCATTCCCATGTTTATTTTGAATTACCATGAAATTGCCACTTCACCAAGACAAGTGAAATTTCTTTATTTCAAAGCTTTTCATCCTTCATATCCTTTTAGTCTAAATCAGTAATGGCCTATGCAAGGGGAGACTTTCAAATAACTATAATCTTCTTTATTATATTCCACAAAACGATGATAGAGATCATAATAACTTTTGTGTTTTTCCTGAGCCGCTTTCAATATTAGATGAATCTGTTGAACAACCTTAGTATGATCTCGAACCATCTATGGCCCCAACTCCCCCAAATACTCCGGTTCAGCCCAATTGGTAGGAGAACGACAAGGTCTGCTATTTAAAACCATAAACAGAGACATCTTAAAACCCGATTGATAGTTGTGATTGTAAGAGAACTCATAAAAGGTATGCATTCTTCCTACGAACCTGTAAAAATTCCAGTACACAAACCTTGAGCATGTATTGGAACACCAGTATCAAACTTTCTATTTGACAATCCCCTTATGGATGTAATGCAATAGTGAAATGAAACTGAATGACAAACTATTTTTATATGCTCTAGTTGTTAGACTAAGGGTTTAGTCACATATACTTCACCTGGGATTTTGATCTCAACAAAAAAGTGAAAGGATTCTAACAGGTTTGTTAAGTGTTTTTAGAATATCAAATTTGGCTAGGAATATCAAGTTCTTAAGGAAAAATTAGTCTTCACATGTTCAAGTCAAATATAGATGTTTAAGCTTAAGATTCGGCTCATAAAAGGATACAAGGAAAGGAAAGCTCATAGTATCAATTGTACAATTCATATAAGGTATATAAGTCCAATTATGCAAGCCAAATGTAGTAGATTCAAGCATATCATGTTTTCCAAATTTTCAAGTTCGATTTTTACATTATCTAAACTTTGTAACTTGAAATGGTTTTTACATTGTGAAAACATGTTTTTAATCATGCATTGGATTTGGAAAAAATTTCGTGATCGATTTTGAAGGTTTTTGAATGCTAAGAAAAATATTGGAAGAAAAGCCCCTACACATTTCATGAAACCAAAATTTTTAATTTTTTGGATTTGTGAAATTGGAAAAAAAAATTATTTAGTCTTTGGTCCTTGCTGGTTAACGCACTAATAGGATTCATTAGCGCACTACCTGTAGTTAGTGCGCTAATGATATCATTCAACTCGCTAACCATTCTCTAACAACTTTTTTAAAAGCTTACGCCTTTTGCTTTATTTTGAACCAATGATTGATTTTGGACCCTTAGATTGAGATAACAACCATAAACTGTTAAATATGAGTGAAAACCATTACTAAACCACTTAGAGCATACTATTATCCTCTCAAGCTCAAAAACTCACTTGTGTAAAATTTTTGACATCAATTTGACTAGATTTTTGTGTTTGACCACTTGAAATCTTTTGAGGCTATTAAATCATCCTCAAGCTAGTGTCATTGAGGTGTACAAAGGCTTGCAACCCCATCTCAAGAACTTATTTGAATCATTGTCATTTGGGGTTGTAAGAAAGTTTATTTTCCTAGTTATTTGTGCTCAAACTACATCCTTTATTGTGATCGGTGTATGGAAATCATTTGTTATGTTATTGAACACATTTTTCTTAGGTTTTGTGCTTAAACTCTATTTTTAAACCCTAGGACTGATTTGAATAAGTGTTAATCCTTAAACTTCATTTATATCGAAGACTTGTTAATCGGATTTAAAATCATATTCATTATCATCAACTTGGTTTAATGAGTTTCGTGATTAAGTTTGGTGTAAAATCAATAGCATATTCTATATCTCATTCATATTCCTACTTGCATGCATTAAAGTTGTTAGGCTCTAGGTGGCTTGTGAGTGATTGAACTTTTTGTTGCTTTACTTTGTAAAGTCAATTTTCATTGTATTCACATATTTCTTTGTAAGTGGCTAATTTTAAAACTTAGTAGGATCTCAGTCAAGGGAAGACCTAGTAGAGGCTAGACATAAACCCGAGTTGAGGCTAGGTAAGAAGTCGTGATTTATGATTTGGTATTCTAGGCTTATAGCTTAGGTTGTAACACTTATCATTAATTTAAGTGAGAGATTGGAGATCCTAATATGGGAGGTTAGGTAACGGATGTAGATCAGTTGGATCGAACAACTATAAATCTTGTCTCTTTTCTATCTCTTCCACCTCTTTCACCATTGTATTGCATTTATACTTGTTGATTGTGTATGCATTAAGCATTATTCTTCATTGAATATTTTTAAAAGGCAATAACCTCTCGGTACACCCAATTCAATAACCTCTTGGTTGTGATTTCAATTGGTATGAAAGCAGGTTATTGCTTAAAATGCTACTAACGTATTGTTGACTATTTTCTTGCAAGGATGCATACTTTAGATCCGACTCCTCATAGGGAAGGCGACTCATCGAGTAGGTCTTCGTACTTTAATGGAACAAACTATAATCATTGGAAAGTGAGGATGAAGTTCTACATAAGAGCACAAAGTGGCATTTATAGGATTTAATCCAAAATGGCTATACTTCACTAGACATGCTTACAAAGGATTACACCTCCGGCAAGACAAGGATTGAGCTCTCAAATGAGCAAGCAATAAATCACTTGTTTTGTGCACTAAGTGAGAATGAGTTCAACCACGTTGGTGCATGTCAAACGACCAAAGAAGTATGGGAGAAGCTTAAAGTACTCTATGAGGGACAATTCAAGTGAAGAAGACCAAATTGAGGATTCTTAAGGAGCACTATGAAACCTTTAGAGTTGGCTTCGATGAAGACATAGCTACAGCTATCACTCACTTTACTAAGCTCTTGAATGAGTCCAAGAATCTTGGAAAGAACTATTATCAAGAGACTTCAGTGTACAAGTTCCTTGAAGGTTTACCTAAGGAATGGGATGCAAAGAAGTATGCCATTCAATCAGCGCAAAATCTCAGAGATTACAACTTTCATGTCTTATGTGGATAGTTGAGGTCCATGAGTTTGAGCTAAAGGACCAAACTAGATTGGAAGCACTTGGTGGTGGTTCTATGAACTCAAAGAAATAGATTGCATTGAAGGAAAATAGTCATGCAGCTAAGTTGGAAGCTCCCACTCCATCATTTGAAATCATTGAGGATAAGAAATCTAGTGATGAAAATGATCTTGAGGAGGAAGTATCCATGCTTTCAAGAAAGCTTCACAAGGCAATGTACAAGAGTGACAAGTAAAAGAAAAAAATTCAAGGGTGGAAGAAAAGGAGGAAAATCAAGTGAGACAATTTGCTTCGGGTATGATAAATCGGGCCATATCATGGCCAATTGCAACTCCAATAAGGATATGGACAAGAGGAAATGCAAGAAGAGCTTGTAGACAACATGAGATGACTCATCTTCATCAAGCTACGATTTTAAGTCAGAAAATGAGAAGGATAACTTTGTCTCAAGGCAAAAAGTGCGATAAATTCTATTGTTTTAGGTTTTGATGATGTTATTGATTTGGATGATTTTCCTAGCCTTGATGAGCTTTAGAAAGAGTTGGAAAAAGAGGTCGAAAAGTCCAAACACCTTAAAAAGTGCTTGACCATAGCAATTAGTAAGATAGAGTCACAAAATAAGACCATTAGTGACCTCCAAAATGACTTGAGTAAGGTAATAAAGGAAAGGGATGCCATTGAAAAGGAGGTAGAGTACTTGACTAATATGGTGACGAAGTTCACTAATGGTAGGGAATGTAACGATGTGTACTCAACAAAAGAGGCATAAGCTATGGAGAAAATTTGTTGAGTTACAAGAAATTTTTGAATGATGCCCATAGATGTTTTAAGTGCAATAAGTCTCATGAGGTTGGGAAATGTATCTTGAATAAGACCAACATGGGTAGATTAGCATGAGTTGTTCACAATATTTATGATACTAACTTTATCAGACCCAAAGGAGTTTGGATACAAAAATTTAGTATTTTTAACATTGTGTAGGATGCAAGGAAGAGCACCCTATAGTACTTGGATAGTAGGTGCTCAAGACACATGACTGGAGATGCAAGTCAATTCATTGAGCTAAAGCGGCATGATGGTAAAAATGTCTCATTTGGAGATGACAACAAAGGAAAGGTTATAGGCCTTCGTACCGTGGGAAACAATTCTCTATTTTTTTCAAATGTTTGCCCTGTTGATGGTTTGAAACATAATTTGCTTAGCGTTAGTCAATTGTGTGTCAAAGGTTTTCATGTCATTTTTGAATCATCAAAATGTATTTTGAGGAATGAGAAGCATGAAATCTTGTTCATTGCATATGGAGATAAGAATGTCTATGTTATTAACTTTAATAAGATGCATATGTAAAATGTTTCATGTTTGAGTGCTCAAAATGAATATGATGTTTGGTTGTGGCACCATACAATAGGACATTCTAGTATGAAAAATTTGTCAAAATTGACCAAGCATGATTTAGTTAAAGGTCTCCTTAAATGCACTTACAAGAAAGACAAAGAATGTGAACCTTTTATTTTTGGCAAACAAGTGAAATCGTCATTCAAGAAGAAAGTAGCTAGTGATGTAAGTAGAGCCTTATAAGTAATCTATATAGATTTGTTTGGGCCTATCCAAACATAAAGTCTAGGGGAAAATTATATTGCTTTGTTATTGTTGATGATTTTACTAGATATACATGGGTGCACTTTCTAGCACATAAGCATGAGGTATTTGAAGTGTTTGTCAAATTTTGTACATTAGTTGAAAATAAGAACGGTTACAAAATCACTATCATTCGAAGTAATAGAGGTGCTCACTTTGTCAATGGAATTTAGAGGAGTATTGTTCTAGACAAGGGTATATACACCAATTATCCTCTCATAGAACACCATAACAAAATGGAGTGGCAGAATGGATAAATAAAACTCTTCAAGAAATGTGTAGGACTATGCCAAATGAATATAACATAGCTAAACACTTTTTGACAGAAGCCATTAATACAACATGCTATGTTTTGAATAGGATAAATGTCCGAAAGCAAGTGAACAAGGCCCTTTATGAATTATGGAAAGGCCGAAAGCCGAACATTAGTAACTTCAAGGTGTTTGGTTGTACTTGTTATGTCTTAAATTATAAGGATCATTTGGAAAATTTAACTCAAAGTCAAATGTATGCACCTTTCTACATTATCCATGCATAGTAAGGCATATAGAGTGTTCAATAGATCAACTTAGACCATAGAGAAGTCAATCCATGTCAAGTTTGATGAGATAGATCTTAAAGTGAAATTAATGAACACCTTGGAGAACATTAGACTTGGTGATGATGATGGTATCAATGAAATTTAAGAATCCAATGGTAAAAAGTAGGAGTAAGAACGGAAATTGAAACTGGTGTACCAAAGAGCTCAAGACTTCTTTTAGGACATCCTTCTCAACAAATCGTAGGTGATCCAAATAATGGCATTATTACTAGATCTTCACTAGAACGGGATGAGGGGAATATTGCATTTGTATTACAAAATCTGCCAACTAAAATATATGAAGCCTTAGGTGATGATTTTAAGATCATGGCCATGTAAGAGGAGTTGAGTCATTTTGTAAGAAACAAAGTATGGACCTTAATGCCTTGAATTAAAGAACATACCATTATAGGCACTAAATGAGTTTTTAGGAATAAAAATAATAAGAAGGGTGAGATAGTGAGAAACAAGGCTATGTTGGTTGCACAAGGCTATAATCAAGAGAAAGACATTGATTATGAATAAGCTTTTGCACCGGTAGCAATACTAGAAGCAATTCTAATGTTGCTAGCTTATACTTGCTATAATGGGTTCTTATTATACCAAATGGACGTTAAAAGTTCTTTTTTGAATGGCTCCATTAATAAAGAGGTATAAGTAGAACAATCAAAAGGTTTTGAAGACCATGCTTGCCCAAGTCATGTTTATTGTCTTTAAAAGGACTTGTACGGATTGAGGCAAGCTCTTAGAGTTTGGTATGATAGGCTAAGTTGATTTATTCTTAATAAAGGGTCCAAGAAAGGTATACTAGATCTCACCTTGTTCATTTTGATAAAAAAATGTGATATGCTTCTTGTTCAAATTTATCTTGATGATATCATCTTTGGTTCATCCAATACATGTTTATGTGATATGTTTTCATCTTTGATGACCAATGACCAATGAACTTGAAATGAGCATGATGGGTGAACAAACATACTTTTTAGGTTTGCAAATTAAGCAATGCAAGCACGAGATTTTCATCAATCAAGTGAAGTATGTGAGGGACATGCTTAAGAAACTCAAATTTGACAATTTGAAGGCATGTGACACTTCTTGTAGTTCCACCATCAAAATGGACAAAGACCAATTAGGAAAGCCCATAGATCCTAAGCTATATCATGGCATGATAGGAAGTCTTCTCTACTTGACCGCTAGTAGACTCGATATTATGTTTAGTGTGTGTATATGTGCTAGGTTCCAATCCAAGCCCAAGGAATCACATTTAAAATATGTCAAGCTTATGTCTCGATACTTAAGTGGCACACAAGACTTGGGATTGTAGTTCAACAAAGCCAAAAATTTTGAACTTAGAAGCTTTGTTGATTTCGACTATGCAGGGAGTCCAGTGGATATGAAAAGCACATTAAGGTTTTGTCATTTGCTAAGAAATTCATTAATCTCATGGTATAGCAAAAAATAAAACTCCGTTCCTTTGTCTACCACCAAAGCCGAATATGTGGCTGGCGGAAGTTGTTGTACTTAAGTATGTACATTAAGCAACAACATGAGAATTATCAAATCCAAGTTGGTTATGGTGAAATCTGTTGTGATAACATGAGTGCAATCAACATATCAAAAATATGGTGTACACTCATGTACCAAACATATTGAGATTAGGCACCACTTCTTTGCTGATTATATGCTAAAAGGGAATGTCAAACTAATTCATGTTTTTATGAGGACCAACTAGCTGATATTTTCACTAAGCCATTGCCTAGAAACCAATTTTCAAAGATTCGGCGAGAATTAGGAATGATTTGTGAATGCGACCTTCTAAACACGATCTAGCTCATTTAATCCTTTTTATATGTTATTAGTAAGGTGTCCATGAGGTATGAGATGAATCTGAGCTGTCCTTCAATAATTAAAATTTTTTACCAAAAAAATTTCAGAAAACAATTAATGCACTAGGTCCCCTAAGGTATCGCTCTAGGTTTGCCTGGTTAGTGCTCTAGGTCAAACTTGGTAGCGTGCTAGGTCGGCCTATTCGTGCTACTCAATACACATGGTACGCTAGGTAGACTGTACCCATGACAATTTTCTTTATCATTAGCGTGCTAATATATTACCTAGCGCATTAGGTGTTCTCGGGCCAGGACGTTTTAAAATCGTCCGAATAGTTCGAAACACCCATGTTTTCATCTCTGTCACCTCTAACCTAGTCTCTATAATCTAAATTCAACCTCTACTGGATTTTTAGGACTTTCTCAGTAATTCTCTATTATTTTTCTTCATTTCCAATGCTATATTCCTTGATTTCGTGTTCTTCCAAGTATGTAGCCCTAGATAGACTTTTGTGTATTACAACTAATTACTCTTTGTATTGAGTGCACAGTGGCCAATATGTTTTTTAGTATAGAGTATCTAAATATATGTCTATGATTATTGACAATAATTATAAAAATAGTAACTAGGATTAATCTACAGGGCTATTTTTTCGGGTGGATTGTGTTCTATGTTTTTTTATTACTTAGCGTATTCTAATTTGTATTTGACCTAGGTTAGGCATGATTTTCATAGAGTGTTAATGCTATCGTATTTTCATGTTATTGCGTTTTATCCAATATGTAGATTTACAATGATAAAATATGGCTTTTCCATTAAATATAGGAAAATCGATGGTTTGTTGAAGGCTATTAATCTAATATGAATTAGGATTTAATGATTTCAAGATTCCATGTGGTATAATTATAACTATGTTCTGAAGTAATGTTATGTTATAGTGTTAAAATGCAATCCAAGTATATTACATTGTTAAGTTAAGAGGTTAGTTTTTAATGTTTGTTTAGATATTAAATTCATAGTGATTATTTGATAATTTGTTTAAATTGCATTAGATTAGCTTATTGAATTTAAATTGTTTATAGTTTAATTATTTTAATTAATCATTTATTTAGTTTTCAGATTGATAATATTTTATTTCCGTTTTAATTAGATTATTTAAATAAAAACAAATTAAATCCAGTAAAACTTTAGGGTAGCATTAATTCTTAAAAGATTTTTAAAATCCCCGTGGAGAGCATATACCATTTACCACTACTAAAAACAATAGGAAAATACGAGAAATTATTGTGCCACTCAACATGTGTCAATTTTTAGCGTTGTTGCCAAGGATATTTAAAATAACCTCTTGGAAAACTTCTTATTGAATGTCATATAATATAGTTGAAGGCCAAGAAGAATTAACTTTTAGACAATCTAATGGGAATGTCACAGCTTATATACATATGTGTATAACTTCTACTTAAAAATTCTCAAAATTCAAATTGAAGTTCGGACTCATAAATTTTTTATCGTCTTTTTATGGTGAAGATAATGAAGATGCTCCAAAGTTTATTAGGGAGTTTTTGCACACAAAGTAAGCACGTTTAAACTTAAGGATACAGAAATAGATTATGTTAACTTAAAAGCTTTTCCTTCTGTATTAAAAGGCTAAAACTTTAGATTGGTTTTTTCACCTCCCTCAAAACTCCATAATCACTTGGTCAGAGATGCTATGAGTATTTCTTGGTCAATTCTTTCCAGCAAGACAAATTAGTTTATATAGACAAAAAATTAGTAATGCTAGGATGGAGACTGGATAAACTTTTGATGAATTATGGGATAGGTATCAAAGATTGATTTCATTATGTCCAATGCATGGATTTATAGAAAAAACATTGATGCAATATTTTATGAAGGATTAAATCACTTAGAACAAAGATTCCTAAACACATTATGTGGATGGTCTTTGCTCAACAAAATACCAACTTTAGCAAGATAAGCTATAAATAAAGTGGGTAAAAAATCTAAGCAATATGGTAAGAAGAATGAATTAATCAAAGAAAATCTAAGTGAAATGAATCGAATGATTTATACGACATCAAACGATAAGATAGATCAAGAAAGGTAAAACCTTGGGTTTTGTATAATGAATTAAGTCATTCTACTGATGAATGCCCTTTGAGACATCAAACGAAAATAGAAGAAGCTAATGCTATAATAAATTAATATGATGGATTTGTTAATCCTACTTATAACTTTAATAGTTATACAAATTACTTACAACAAAATATAGGTAATCGTATGAACAATCAGGGTTATCAAAGGTATAAAACATTGAATAATTCAGAAAGAGAAAAAGATAAAATTACTCAAACATTACAAAATGATATGACCAAGTTGAAAAACTAAATGAGTTAAATGGAAACACAAATGAGTGAATTTGTAATTCAAGAGAAATTACCATCTCAACCTTATCCTACTTTATAACAAAAAAACACCATCCATAATATTGAGAAATGGTAAGCAGATGGATGAACCAAAGATGCCAGACAAATTAGTTTCTCGAAAAGAAAAAAAATAGAATTAGAGAAAGAAATTTAAGTAACAAGTAATAGGATTCCCAATAAAAAGATGATGAAACTGATAAAAATAGACTAATTAATATAAAACTGTCATCATTTGGAAGATAATAAAAATTCTATAAAATTGAAGGAAGAAAAACAAATATTAAATACCTTAAAAAAGTAGTAGTTAATATACCTCTTTTTGAAGTCATTGAAAATACACCAAAGTATGAGAAATTTATAACATATGTATGCGCTAATAAGATTAAGGATAATGAAAAGGTGAGTCTAGGAGAACACCCATCAGCACTAATTCAAAAGAAATTACCTCCTTAATGTTCTGACCTTGGATTGTCTTGTGTTCCATATACAATTGAAAATATAGGAATTTCTAATGCATTGTGTCATCTAGGAGCCTCAATAAATGTTATGCCTTTATCTTTTATTTACGAATGAAGGATGTACATTTAGACGAAACAAGTATAGTGGTACAATTAGTAGATAGATCAACTATTAAATTGGTAGGGTAACTAGAAAATGTATTGCTCAGGGTTAATGATTTAGTCTTCCCTGCAAATTTTTATATTTAAGAAAGAAACTGCAATGGAGTAGGAATTGTGGTGGATAATGATTATAAGGATAAGGTTGTAGAGGTTAAGAGAATGGGGGATAGATTGATTCTAGTAATATTAATTATTGGAGACAAAAAAAAATTAACATAACACCTATGCACTAAAAGTAGGATTTAGCGAGAGCATCAAACACAAGTTTTGTGACGATATGGATGGATTTATGCAAAGCATATCATTAGAAGAAAATGTTTTTATCGGAGGAGATTTAAATGGGCATGTCGGGGCAAGTAACAATGGGTTTGAGAGAGTTCATAGATGTTCTGGTTACGGTAATAGAAATGAAGGAGAATCAATCTTAGAATCTGCTTCAACATACGATCTTGTCTTAACAAATACTAGTTTTAGGAAGAGGGAGTCACATATAATTACTTTTAGTAGTGGTCATAACAAGAGTCAAATAGATTTTCTTTTAACAAGAAAAATAGATAAAAAAATATGTAGAGACTGCAAAGTAATACCTGGTGAAGCGCTTACTACCAAACATAAGTTAGTAGTACTTCATATTAAGCTAAAACGACAAAATAATATGAATAAAATAGTTAGCAACCCTAGAATAAAGTGGTAGAACCTAAAAAATAGTAAACAAGTAGAGTTTAGAAAAAAAACTACTAAAGTAAAATATTTGGAATGTTGACGTAGATGTTAATACAATGTGGCTAGAAATGAGTAGTTGCATAAGGAGAGTAGGATCAAATGTATTAGGTATATCTAAAGGCTTGGGACCACCAAAGAAAGAAACATGGTGGTGGAACGAGGATGTTCAACTAGCAATTAAGACTAAAAGAAAGATGTATAGGAAAATACCTAAGTGTCAAGATGAAAATGCGTACAATTAATATATAGAAGCTAGAAAACAAGCTAAAAAAGTAATTAGTCAAGCTAAAAAAAATTTCGTGGAAGATCTATATACAAGGTTAAGTCAAATTAAGAGAGAAAAAGAAACAAAGCCTAAGTCATGTAAGATATATTAAGGACGAAAATCATAATGTTTTAACGCGCGATGATGATATTAAGGAGAGATGGAGAAGTTACTTCGATAGTTTATTTAATTATGACTAAGTTGATACTATAATAGATGAAAGCCTACACCGAGAAAGAAATGTAAACTATACACGTAATATTAGAATTATAGAATTTAAAGAGGCATTGAAAATAATGAAAATAGGGAAAGCATGTGGCCCAGATGAAATACCCATAGAGGTTTAGAAATGCTTAGGAGAAATTGGATTGATTTGGTTAACAAAACTTTTCAATAAAATTCTAAAATCAAAACGAATGCCAATGGATTAGGGAAGAAGCACGCTTGTGCCAATCTTCAAAAATAAAGGAGACATTCAAAGTTGCTCAAACTACAGGGGAATTAAACTTATAAGTCACACTATAAAACTTTGCGAGAGGATAATTGACAATAGGCTAAGGAGAGAAACAACAATATCAGAGAACCAATTTGGCTTCATGCCTAGGAGGTCAACTATGGAGGCGATTTTCCTTGTAAGATGATTGTTAGAAAAATATAGAGAATATAAAAAAGATCTTCATATGGTATTCGTAGATTTAGAAAAAACATATGATAGGGTCCCTAGAGAAGTTCTTTGGTGGGTTCTATAATGCATGTTAGATACATAGACACTATTAAGGATATATATGATGGAGTAGTAACGAGTATAAAGACATTTGGGGGAGCTACAAAAGAATTCTCCATTACGATAGGACTACATCAAGGATCGGCTTTAAGTCCATATCTATTTACTTTAGTTATGGATGAACTAACTAGGCATATTCAAGAGGATATACCATGCTGTATGCTATTTGCAGATAATATTATCTTAGTGGATGAAACAAAAGATGGAATGAATACGAAACTAGAACTCTAGAGGAATACGTTAGAATCTAATGACTTTAAGTTGAGTAGGACGAAAATTGAATACATGCATTGTGAGTTTAGAAATACTGGACATTGAGATGATGGAGTAGTAATATTAGGGGAAGTAGAAGTTCCTAAGGTTAACCACTTTAGATACCTATGATCAATCATACAAAATGATGGTAATATTGAAAATGATATCACACATAGAATTCAAGCTGGATGGAAGAAATGATGGAGTGCAACAGGGGTGATTTGTGATCGAAATGTTCCCACTAAGTTGAAAAGAAAATTTTATAGGACTGCAATTAGGCCAGCTATGCTCTATGGTAGTGATTGTTGGGCGGTAAAGCAACGACAATTACATAAAATGAAAGTAGCAGAAATGAGGATGCTTAGGTGGATGTGTGGTAAAACTCGTCAAAATAGAATAAGAAATATAGAAATTTAAAGACAAGTAGGAGTAGCACCAATTGGTACAAAGATTAGGGAAGGGCGGTTGTGGTGGTTTGTTCACTTGCAAAGATGGCCTACAAATGTCACCACTAGAAAACTTGACTTAATATAAACTGTACAAATTCGACGATGTAGAATTAAACCAAAGTTAACATGGGATGCATTAATTAGGAGGGATTTGAATGGTTTGGAAAGCTTACCATCAATTGCACTTAATCGAACACAATTGAAAATCTTGATCCATGTAGCCGACCCCAATTAATTTTGGACTGAGGCTATGTTGTTGTTTTTGATAGGAGGAACCATAATGGATATTAAGTTTATGAATATGATAAATCTAGAAACTAACACAAAAGCTTCTAAACAACCTCAAAATAGATTCAATCTGCATGTGATGGACGTATTAAAAGAAGAAATATTAAAATTCTTAGACATAATAATGATATTTCTAATAGCTTATAGCAATTTGTTAAGCCCAGTCCAAGTAGTTCTTAAAAAGAGAGCAATTACAGTAATAACAAATGAGCATGGAGAATTAATAACAACTAGAATCCGAAGCAGCTAGAGGGTATGTATAGATTATATGAAATTGAATGCCTCAACTAGGAAAGACCATTATCTACACCCTTTTATAGATCAAATGTTAGAAAAACTAGCTGCAAAAACACATTACTGCTGTCTAGATAGTTATTCCAGATTTCATCAAATACCTATATCCCCAAAAGATCAAGAAAAAACAACTTTCACTTGACCCTTTTGTACATTTGCTTAAACACATATGCATTTTGGTTTATGTAATGGACCAGCAGCTTTGCAAATGTGTATGGTTAGTATTTTCTCTGATTATGTGGAAGATTTTATTGAAGTTCTCATTGATGATTTCACAGTTTATGGTAATTCTTTCGAAGAGTGTTTAATTAATTTAACGAAAGTGCTTAAGAGGTACAAAGAAAAGAATTTAGTATTAAATCATGAAAAATGTCATTTCATGGTAGATCAAAGATTTACATTTGGGCATATAATGTCACATAAAGGAATAGAGGTAGATCCAATAAAAATTCAAGTAATCAAAACGTTACCTTACCCCTCTATGGTGAGAGAAATACGTTCATTTCTTGGCCATGCACAATTTTATAGAAGATTTGTGAAAGATTTTTTCAAAATAACACAACCTTAATGCAAACTCTTAGAAAAAGACATTACTTTTGAATTTACCAATGATTGCAAGATAGCGTTTGATAAATTAAAGGATTCTTTCACAACCACACCTATGATTAAATAACCAGATTGGTTGTACCCTTTGAAATAATGTGGTATGCAAGTAACTATGCAGTTGGAGCTATTCTAGGTCAAAAAGTTAAAAAAATGCCACGTCATATACTATGCTTCTAGGACACTAGATCCAGCCAAATAGAACTATACCACTACTGAAAAGTTATAGTTTATTTTGATCATGCAGTATTGCGATACTTCATGAAGAAACTAGATGCTAAAACAAGACTAATAAGATAGATACTACTCCTACAAGAATCTGATATTACTATAAAAGATAAAAAAGGAACTGAAATTCTAGTAGCATATCAATTAAGTAGGTTAGAAAATGAAGAACCACCTATATCATTAAAAGACGAATTTCCAAATAAATATTTGAATAGAATAAAGACCGATGGCTCATAGTATGCTGATATTATTATTTATCTTAACACCAATATGTTATCACCTTATTTGAGGAGAGCTCAAAAGAATAAAATTAAAAAGGATTCTAAACATTATTTATGTGATGATCCCTATTTATGGAAATTTTATACTGACCAAATAATTAGGAGATGTATACTACAGCCAGAAGTACAATCAATTATATCATATTGCCATACTTATGCATGTGGAGGACCTTTTCGTCCAAGAAGAACTGTTCGTAAAATTTTTGATGCTGGATTCTTTTATCCCATTTTTTTCATGATTGTTCTCTTTATACAAAATCTTGTTTAAATTGCAAACAAAATGGAAACTTTGGACGTAGAAATTAAATGCCTTTACTTCCTATTATTTTTTGTGAAGTGTTTAATATGTGGGTATAGATTTCATGAGACCTTTTCCACTATTGAAAGGTTATGTTTATATTTGACTTGTTGTAGATTATGCGTCTAAGTGGGTAGAAGCAAAAGCTACTAAAACTAATGATTCAAAAATAGTGATTGATTTCCTTTGATCAAAGATTTTTACATTTTTTGGAGCACCTAGAGCACTTATTAGAGATAGAGGTTCACATTTTTGTAATCGATTAGTTGTAAATCTACTTGCTAAGTACAACGTCACACTTAGAACATCTACTGCATATCACCCCCAAACTAGTGGACAAGCAAAATTTTCAAATAGAGAAATTAAATCAATACTTCAAAAAATAGTTAGTCCTACATGAAAGGATTGGAGTCGTAGATTAGAAGATTCATTATTGGCATATCGAATAACATTTAAGACACCCATAGGTATGACACCTTATAGGTTAGTATTTGGAAATGAAACTCATTTACTAGTAGAACTTGAATATAAAGCCGATTAGGAGATAAAAACATGTCACATGAATTATAATGAAGTGGGAAACCAACGTAAGTTGAGTCTTCAAGAATTAGAAGAAACAAGGAAGGACGCTATGACATAGAATCAATTTATAAAGATAAAACCAAAGCATTTCATGATAAGAAATTAATTCCTAAAATTTTTTAAGTAGGAGATAAAGTTCTATTCTTTTGCTCAACACTTAAATTATTTCCTGGAATGGATAAGACTTTTTATGGTTGTGAATTTATTTCTACTTGGCGCAGTAGAAATAGAAAGCTTCAAGATATGAAAAATATTTAAAATAAATGGCCATAAATTAAAACCTTATGAAAATTGTGTTGAATATGATATGGAGATCATCAATCTCGAGATTGAGAAACAAAGTCCACAAAGTAAAGAAAAGAAGTTCAATATTTACATCAACGTGAGTGAAACCATTAAGAATTAAACCATTACACTATGGATGAATAATAAGCCATGCAATAAGAAGAACAAATCACAGAAACAATAAACTTAGGAGCAATAACATGAAGTGCAACAACAAGCAGGGAAGCAACTAGCGAAAGAAGAACTTACTGATGAGCAACTAAAGGTTCGAGAGCTAAAACATATGATTGAAATTAACAAAGATGAACTAGGGAATATTTTCCTCCACGTGATGATCAACAATGTTAGTTTCCCTGATGTTTTACTTGACGTAGAGGCTGATATGAATATCTTACCAGAACAATGGTGTAGAAAGGCCAAGTTGAGGATTGATTTTATACCACTTTTCATTGTCAATAAAGCAAATGGTGATAAGATATTTTTACTAGGAACGTCGATGAATGTGCCAGTGTAAGTGGAATGGTTCAAGTATCTCACCAACTTCTTAGTGGTACCACAGATTGAAAAGGATGAAGTGATATTGATGGGACGAACATTTCTCAAGAAGGCTGAAGGTTTTCTCGTTGTAGAACAACTTATAGTTACGATATTAATGAGACAAACTTTTCTCAATTCGGATGATTACGTCAATGCTAATAATTATGACGATTATGAAGGGGAGAACTCCTATCGTGATGATTACACTGAAGGAAGTCATATAGCCTCCTACAATGATAAAAAAGATGAATATGTTAAGAATGATGAAAAATCGATAATTGGTCAGTTTGACTCGCTTAAGCTGAACGAAGAGTGATCTCATATATTAAGTCAAGCTAATGAATATAAACAAAGGCACTTAATGGAAGGCAGCCCATACTCTATCGTTATTTTCAGTTTTAGTATTAGGATTATTAAGTTGATTTTATATTTTCTCAACTTTTGACTCTTATAAAAGAAATATTTTAGGAATATAATTGCGAAATAAGCTCATATAAAGTAGGTTGATGAAGCCAATGTCTTTTTGTATTAATAGATTTATGATAGTTAGAATATTTATTTTCTTTCTCTTTTAACTTTCTTTTGGGATATTTCTAATTAGAAGGGGGAGGAACGAGTTTTTTTTCAATGGAACTATATTTGTCTTTAATTATTAAAAGTAATAAAGTAATGATTTAGTAGTATAATGTTTCCTAATTACAAATCAAATTTCATTTTAGAATATTTCTTTTTGAAAATTAAGAAATTTTTCCTAAACTATAATGGATAAGTGTGATGAATTAATAAAATATTTGATATATTAGAAAAACAGCAGGAACAGGTCAGCGTTTTCCTAACGATGCCACAAAATACTGGGAATCACTGGATAAATCGCCATCAATTTGCAGAATTCATGACGCAACAAAATGTCAATGATTCAAATTTTATAATAGGAATCGTTGAGCTAGTCGCTGAATAACTGAGATAAATTTTTAGCGATATACTTGGCGATTTGGCAACAAATTCACTTAAACATCTATTCGATGAGCATGAATCCATGTTTTTAAAAAATAGAACCCCAAATCGCCAAACAATAAACCCTTTCACACTTAAAACCCCTACACCAATTCGATTAATTAACCAAATTTTTTTTTTTAAATTCAACCCTTCAAATATTTAATTATAGTTTATTTAAGTGTATCCCACCTTGTTTAGGAGTGATTCAGCCCTAGAAATTTCTAATTCAAGTTCATACAACCATGATAGGGCTTAGGTGTTTTTCGAAACGATGCTTGAAGAGGAAGCCTAACGAGATAAAAGAGTATATTACTTTAGAGATTCACAAGCAGAAATATGTAGACCACCTAATGAATATTATACTTACCTAGGTTAGTATTATAGAACCTAGACCTGGGAGAGTAGAGCTTAGAGAACAATGTCCATTGTCATCTAATTAGGAAGAATATCTTGAGAATTCAGACCCTAGTCATTTAGTGCCTTATGACTTTTCTTTGTTTTTGAGACCTAGATCTCAGATGAGATACTATAGTGATAATAAGAGGATCTTAATTCCTGAGAGAGGTTCAATATTCAGAATGTGAGCAATTATGAGGACATGATTATGAGCATAATCAGAGATAGAGGATAAGAAAGTCTTCAAAGGACTATGCGGGTAGAGGAGAAAGATGATGTTAAAAAATTGTACGACAATTTTATGTAAATGGCTTTATTAGGAAGGATTAAGATAAAGTAGTAGTGATAGGGTAGATAATTGATATCTCACCTGTGAGGTTGAATAGATTTTTTGATCTATCACAAAATAGATAGAGGATAAAGGAGGATTACCCGAATGTTATTTATGTCGATAAAGAATCCTATCCCTTTAAGATAATCTAAGATGCATTAGAGATTCCTCCGGGTAAGGGATTCATGCTTGATAGTGACAGACACCAAAAATTCATTGAAAGAATCTATTTTAGGAAAATTACGAAGACTTAGAGTTATATCATAGATGCATGTTTTTATCTAACCAAGCAATACTTTAAAGTGAAGAACCCCAGTTTTGCTCTACTTTACCATATAGTTATGAAGAGGGGTTATATTGATGTTGGAAAGATTATACATGATTCTACGAAGTTTGCAATGCATACTAATAAGAATGAAGTACTATTGTTTTCAATTTTTATCACTCAACTGTGTCAGCAAGCTGGAGTGGGTTTTGATACAGAATTCGATGTATTGCCTAAGTAGACAATAAATGATACGAGAGTGCAAAAAATAAAGAAGGTGGTAGGATACAATGATTTGGAGGATGAACGAGAATCATTTAATGCGATAAATGTGAGAGAAGCAAGAAAGCAGAGCATAATTGAAAATAGAAGGAAGAAAAGAGAAGTCACACAGAAAGCAACAAGATTGATGGCTAGAGTGAATGTACCGAGTGTTGATATGAGTTCGCCACCATCTTGATCATAGTCTAGGACGGGTGGTTTTTTCCGTACACTATTCTCTTCACTTCTATGTAGCCAAACGAAAATTCACTAGAATGAAGAGATGAAAGCAGTAAACTAGATGACTTAACAACGCTATCATTCTATGCCTGAGAGAAGGCATGATAGTCATTTGCACAATTGGAGGAGAAGCGTCCACATTCCGTCTTTGCAGTTGCAATTTCCAATGCGACTTACAACTCAGCTAAAAGTTATGTTTCCTAACCTTCTACAGGATTTGATGAAGATCGTAAAGATAATGAAGAATTTACTTCTAAAGGCCATTGTGTGTAGCTTTTTTTTCTTTTGTATGCAAGCAATGAATGAATGATTAAATGTATTGCTCTTGATTAAATTTTTGCTTATGTATGAAATATCTTCCCTTTGCATTTCCTTCATTTGAAATTTGTTGAATTTAATATTTGTCTATTTGATTACATTTTTATTTTTTACACATCGATTTATTTATGCTTCACGAGGTATATTTGTTCTGTTAGAACCCAAAATAATTTTTGAAACCTTGAGGGCAAGGTTTGGAATGAGTTTAAAGGTATTTTTGGTGAAGTATATCACATTAATAGCAAAAGCAACAAAAGAAAATAAAAGGTAGAAGAGAGGTTCAAACTTTTGATTCGATATTCAAGTGAGTTGATGAACAAATGTAAGTTTGAATTTCATTTTTCTTTATTTCTAGTTTGGAAATGAAATAAAATGAATATATATATAATAGACATTTGAATGGAAGTGATCTTTTTATTACCCAAGTGAATTATATGATAGAAGGAATCAATTTTTATACGGTTTTTTAATTAACTTTACTAGTTGATGCATACATTGGATTTAATGCCTTCCGTTGTCATGAGAATGGGTAGAATATTGGAACAATTGTGCAAGATGAACAAGACAAATTCCTAAGAATCTTGTAATACAAAGGCTATTGATTAAGTATTATATATAAAGCTATTATGCCACAATTGAAAGAAGAAGTGGGTTAGGAACCAATGAATTTCTATAAGTTAGAAAGAATGATTTCTTCAACTTTAGTGGATAGTGAGAAGTGTTAACAAGGCTTTACAAATATATAGAGAGTCCTATAGATTCCATATGAAATGGAGCAGGGAATCTATAGTTAGAAAAATGAGAAAGTCCATAGGAAATGGAGCAGGGGTCTCAAATAAAAAAAAATATATATAACGAAAAAATAATTAGGAAGGACTAGTAAAAAAATGAGAGATGAAAAAGATGGATGTTCTTAAACTCTTCAAATGAAAACTTAGCTCGAGTGCTTGAAGCTAGAGTTGAGTGAAAATTTGAAGACGTTATAAACGATATATTCATTTCTATCTTTGCAAAATTCCTATTGATTTTGATTCTAGTTCTATTATAAAGTATTTTGTAAAATTAAGATTAATCTATTGGTTTTTGTGTTTTGAGATTCTATACTAGTCATCGTAAGCTTAATGCTTATCAGAGGAGTACGAGAAAACATATATTATGTATTGGCCTTGGTAATGAACTTCAAGTTCTAAAAGTTGTTGCATTGGCTGGTTGAAATATCATTAAGGGATGTTTTGTTTTGTCTAAATCATTCTATTCTATCATAACTTTCACTTACTTGTAGGTAATATGTTTCCATTTGAAAATCACTTCTATTTGAAAATTCCTTTATTTTAAAGTTAAGATGAATTAGATTGAAATCAATTTATAAAGAATGAAAAGAAAATATGATAAAGCATATTCCTTTGCTCGGGACAGCCGAGTGTTGAGTTTGAGGGGTATTTGACAAATCAATAATTACATATGTTTTATAGTGTAATTTGGATTGATTTTGGATATAAATGATGATATTACACTAGGTCTTCTCTTATTTTTGTGATTTCAGGTTTTAAATAGGAAAAATGAAAAAATGGAAGAAAAAGCAAACAATCAATTGGAGAAGAAGTCTAGCGAATGCTCTGCGATACATGAATGCACTAGAAATCGCCATATAAATCAGCAGTAGAGAAATGCCAGCGAGTTCTTAACGAATTGGAAAATAAACTAGGAATCTCCTACTGAATCAGTAGAGTACAAAGAGTTAAATCTGGTGATTAACTCAACAATTTGTGTAAAAAGTGGAATCGCTGACAAATCGCTGAGGGCGCTGACGAGCTTTTTAGATAATAACAATGAATTTGTATTTATCTATGATTTGTACACTTAGGGAAACTATAAATAGAACTTTTGGGATTCAAAATTACTCCCTTCTTTTTGCCTTTTGCTTTGTAAGTTTAGTTTTATTGAGTCCATATTTGAAGCAACATTGGAGCTTTGATTCATTTAAGAGGTATATATTTATTTATCATGTCTTTCAATTATGCTATTGTGTATTTATTTTCAGTAAGAGTGAGCAGTGTATTATTCTAAACAAATACTGGACATGTATATACTTTGGCTTGCTATGTAATTACAAATAAAGAATCATGTACTTCATGCTTTAAAACTATTCATACACGTCAATCACAGATTTAATAAGTTGTTTTTGCGAGTTTCAACTAATGATTCTTTCTATTGAGTGAATAATGGCCAATATGTTTCTTACTATAGAGTATCTAAATCTATATCTATGATTATTGACAACAATTATAGAAGTAGTAACTATTATTAATCTATAGGGCTATTTTCCCGAGTGAATGTTCTAGGTGATTGTGTTTTAAGTTATTTATTAATTAGCATATTATGATTTATATTTGATTTAGATTAGGCATGATTTTCATTAAGTGTTAATGCTATCGTATTTCTATGTTATTGCGTTTCAATTAATTGGTAGATTTACGATGATAAGAATATGACTTTTCTATTGAATATAGAAAAATGGATGGTTTGCTAAAGGCTATTAACCTATTATGAATTAAGATTAATGATTCCAAGATTCCATGTGGTATAATTATAACTATGTTATTAAGTAATGTTATGTTCTAGTGCTTGAATGCAATCTAAGTATATTACATTATTGAGTTTGGGGGTTTGTTTAGATGTTTGTTTAGATATTTCATTCGTAGTGTTTATTTGATAATTTGTTAAAATAACATTAGATTAGTTTATTGAATTTAAATTTTTTATAGTTTAATTATTTTAATTAATCATTTATTTTATTTTTAGATTGATAGTATTTGATTCTCATTTTAATTAGATTAGTTAAATTAAAGTGAATTAAATCTAGTAAAACTTTAGGATAGCCTTAATTCTTAATAGATTTGTAAAATCCTTATGGAGACGATATCTCATTTACGACTACTAAAAATAATAAGAAATTATGAGAAATTATTGTGCATGCTCGACACGTGTCTGTAACTCATTTAGATTCATTCTATAAGGAGAAATGGAAATAGGTTTCATAGCAGGAACTAATTTGATAATGAAATCCATTTCCCTTGGAGGTTGAACACCAGGTAAATCATCGAAAAAAACATCAACAAAATCACAATCAATTGAAACTTCCTTTAGTTTAATCTCAAGTCTAACCTTAGTAATAATGGTTTCTGCTAGGGGTGTTCATGAAATCCGCGAATCCACAAATTCAATTTGATCCAGTCCGTTTATCTGTAATTAGTTCATAATTTGAGTTTGTTAAATTGGATTGGATCATAAAAGTTGCAATCTGCATGTATTGGATTGGAATGCAAATTCCACAATTCAATCTGCGGATACAATCTTCAATCCGATCCAATTAATCATTATATATTTTACATTATACATACACATGTACTCTTAAAATATCGAACTATTTTTATATGGTGTTAGCATTTCTATACCATTAATTCATCGACTATTTATTCATATATACATTTCCAAATCTAAATATTGACAACTTAAGTTAATTTTTCTTATATTCAAGTACATATTTTAAGCTATCTAGTTAAATAAATATAAATAATGTTAATGCTAGTTTTTTTGAATTAAAATTAGTATCCAACATTTTTTACGAATCACAATGTATTTTGTTTTTACTTTAGTATGAGTCGAACCAACGGCCTCCCTAAATTGCCTTTTGGCAAGTGATATACTTTAGCCCTCTCACTAAAGATGCTTTGACAATCATAAATTTCTTTTTTTACGTATAAGGATTTGCATAAGTTATAATTTAAGATATTAATTTTATAATCTTATGAATTTTAATTTTATAATTGTCTAGATCAAGTCGGATTAATAAAATAAATGGACCGAACTAGATTTCAATTTCACAATCTACAATAATTGGATCGGATTAAGGATTGACCCTAATTGAATTAGATCAAATCCATGTGCTTCCCTACCAGCAAGTGTTTCTATTTCTTGATCAGTGGCTATCCTAGCCCTAGTCAAAAGGAAACTCAGTTGATGTTTGGTGTAAGTAAACAATGTACATCCCTAAATATAGAAGAACTATGTCTTATAGAAACAATCTAAATGTGTAAGATAAACTTATAACCAATCCCTTCCTAACAACACATCAAACTATATGAACTTCAACACATATGGATCAACTATTATCTCATGTCTAGAGACCTCAACAATACATTTCTCACATAGAAAGTTAGGACACACCTTATTCCTAATCACTGTGTTGAGACAAGATGAATAGGGATTGACAACAGAGTTAACCCTAACTTAATTATCATACAAGCATATATAAATAAGATGTTTGATCCAGAATAAATTAAATAATGTTTAGGTCGACCACAAACTTAAATGATACCTTCAACAAGATTATGATTTGCATCTGAATCTGGTTTAGTCACGACCTGAACACATTCCCTAATCTATTGTTAAGGCTACGACACACTTTAGGACACTCCAAAAAGTTGTGGACACGCACTTTCGTCATTTCCTTTCTTTCCACAACCTAAACACATAATTGCACTCGGATTCTATGGACAATCTTAGTTGATGTGACCCAAAACATGTAATTGTAGCTTTACTACCAATAAAAGAAGCTTGAGTAGTTGTCAGTTGATAAATCTATAATTAAACATGTTTTATAATAAACTTTAAGATGATTTTAGATGTAAAAGACTTTATTACACGTTGTTTTCTCTTGTTTTTGTTATTTTTAGGCAATAATTGGAATATTGGAAGACATGAAGTAAAAGGGAAAAAGTGAAAAGTGAAGAATTTAATCGAGTGGAAAAAGTATACAAAGCATTACAAGCCAAATAGAAGAGAAACGGAATTTAATGTCACTGAACCATCAGTGATTTGGGGTTTGTACTGACACTTGTCAAGCGTGCACAATAGTTTTTCGTATTTTTCTATTACTTGTAGTAGTGGTAAATTGGATATTATCTCCATATGTATTTTGCAAATCTCTATAGAATTAAGGCTACCCTTAAGTTTATTGGATTTAATTTAATTTAATTTAACTAACCTTATTAAAATGGGAATTAAATACTATCAATCTAAAAAGGAAACAATTAAGCATTTAAAATAATTAAATTATAAGCAATTTAAATTCAATAAACTAAACTAATGCAATTCAAACAAATAATAAAAAATTAATATAAATTAAATATCTAAACAATACATCATAGACAATGATATGTAAACCGTCATATGTTGACATTTTCATTAAAGCATATTCAAAATCAAATCATCATATTTAAATACTGATCCTTAATCATTAAAATCTAATCACAATAGGTTGATAGCCTTTAACAAACTATCGACTTTCCTATATTCAACGGAAATAAGTCATATCTTTACCCTTGTAAATCTACTTATTGAATAAAACGCAATAAACTAGAAATTACAATAGCATTACACTCAATAAAAGTCATAACTAACCCAAACTAAATAAAAATCAGAATTATGCTAGTCATTAAATAACTTAGAACACAATCAGCTAAACATCTACTCGAGTAATTTTGCCATATAGATCAATCCTAGTTACTACTTCTATAATTGGTGTCAATAATCATAGACATGATTTAGACACCCTATACTAAGAAACACATTGGCCACTATGCACTTAATACAAAGAATCATTAATTGTAATACGCAAAAATAATGTATTAAAACCATGATTGACATTGTGATTGGTTTAAAGCATTAAGCACATAAATTATGCATTATGACTAAATTAATGAACGGTTTACAATCTTGTCCAGATTATTATTTAGAATAATAAACTATTCACACATATTAATAATAAACATAAAAATAAACATATAGTTGAAAGAAATTAATATAAAATACCTTTATTAAATAAGTCTTGAATCTCTAGGCATTCTCCAAAAGCAATAAATTAAAACCTAATTGAAAAGATTTTAAGACTAATAATGGCTAATAGAGCGTTTTTCGAAGCCCTATGGTCTTATTTATAGTTTTATGTAGTGAAAAAATCATAAATAAACTCAAATTCCTCGTTCTTATCTAAAAAAGTCGTCACTGACCTCAACGATTTGTCAACGAATCCTATTTTGTTGACAAATCGCTAAGTTAATCACTACAAATATATCTCTCTGTTCCACCGATTCATCCAGCGATTCCTCTGTAAATCTCGAATTTTGTAGCAATTCCTTTGTATTTTCATAACGTTGGTAAACCGCTAGACCTTTTCTCTAGTTGAATATTTTGGTTTTCTTCTTTTTTTCTTTCATTTCTTCATTTTTCCTTATTAAATCCTGAAATCACAAAAACAAGAGAATAGTCAGTGTAATATCATCATTTATATCTAAAATCAACCTAAAATACACTATAAAACATTTCTAATTGTTGACTTGTCAAACACCTTCAAACTTAGCACTAAACACTTTTCTGTCCTTAATTAAAAATAAAAAAGTTTTTAAATAGAAGTGATATTCAAATAGTAATATATTACCTACAAGTAAATGGAAGTTATGATAGTATAAAACGATTTTAGATAAAAACAAACCATCCCTTAATGATAATTCAACCAAATGCAATACCCCTTCAAACTAAAAGTTTAATCAATTGCCAAGGCCAGTACATAATATATGTTTTCTCAACCTCCAATGACAAGCATGAAGCTTACGATGACTAGTGTAGAATCTCAAAACACAAAAATCATTAGATAAATTTTAATTTTAAAAAATACTTTATCATAGCACCACAATCAAAATCAATGGAATTTTGCCAAGATACCAAAGAATATATTGTTTAAAACGTATTAGACACAAAAATGTTTTACTTAATCCTAGCTTCAAGCACTACAACTAAATCTTTTATTTGAAAAATTTAAGAACATCCGTCTTTTTCATCTCTTATTTCTTTTCTACTTCACCTTAATTATTATTGTTATTATTATTTTATTTGACTTTGCTTTTGAGTCTCAGCTCCAATTCCTATGGATATTCTCACATTTTCCGACTATAGATTCCCTGCTTCATTTCCTAGGGAATCAATATGACTCTCTATATATTTTTAACTCTTGTTCGCACTTCTCACTGTCCACTAAAGTTGAAGAAAATATTCTTTCTAACTTATAAAACTCATCAATTTCTAACCCATTTGATCTTTCAATTGTGGCATAATAACTTTTTATTTATATATTATAAAAATACTTAATCAATAGCCTTTATATCACATGATTCTTAAAAATCGGTCTTGTTCATCTAGCACTATTATTTTGATCTTCTACCAATTCTCATGAATAAAACAAGGTAATCCAGTGCATACATGAATAAGTAAAGTTAATCAAAAAGGGTATACAAATTGATTCCTTTTATCATAAAATTCACTTTGGTAATAAAAAATATCATTTCCACTCAAAAATCTATTATATATTCCATAAATTATATTCCTAACTAAAAATAAAGTAAAATGAAATTCATACTTACTTGAATTCGAAAGAAATTTGAAAACTTTCATCAACTCGAATATCTGATCAAAATTTTGAACTTTGCATCAATTCTGAATTTATTTTCTACCTTTCTTTTCTTTCCTTGATTTCTTTGTTATGTTTGCTATGCTTCACCTAAAATACTCCCAAACTCATTTCAAACCTTGTCCTCAAGGTTTAAGAATTAAGTTGGGTTTCAAGCAAAACAAATATACCTCATGAAACATAAAGGAAGTGGTAAAAATGTAATGAAATAGAAAAATATGTACTTCTAAAATCTAACAATTAATGGAATGCAAAGGAAACATATTTCATTCATAAGCAAAAAACTAAAGCAAGAGCAATACAGTTATTCATTCATTCGTTCATTTCATACAAAATAAAATAAACTACACAAGGCGGTGTCTAGAAGTAAATTAATCATTATCTTCATCATCTTCATTAATCCCTGCAAAAGGTTATGAAACATAACTATCAACTGGGTTATAAGTCCCATTCAAAAATTGCAACTGCAAAGATGGAGTATCAACACTTCTCCTTAAATCTTGCGAACGACTATCATGTGTTCTCTCAGACATATAATGATAACGTTGTAAAGTTCTCTTGTTTATGGATATCATTTCATCTTTTCGAAGGATTTTCATTTGGCTACACATAAGTGAAGAAAATATGGTCCGAAAAAATCTTCTCGCCCTAGGCAGCGATGAAGATGGTGTAGAACTAATATTTATAGTTGACACATTCACTCGAGCTATCAATCGTGCCGCTTTCTGTGCGTTTTCTTTTGTCTTCCTTTGATTTTCTTTGTTGCTTTGCCTTATTGCTTCTTTCACGTTTATCACATAAAATTATTTTCTTTTGTCTTTCGAGTCATTGTATTCTTCCACTTTCTTCATTCTTTGCACTCCCGCATCATTTATAGGCTTCCCGGGCAATACATCGAACTCAGTATCGAAACCCACCCTTGCTTGTCTACATAATTGAATGATCAAAATTAGAAACGAAAGTCCATTGTTCTTCGTAGTTGACACGTGTCTAGCGTGCACAATAGTTTTCCGTATTTTCCAATTATTTGTAGTAAAGGTAAATGGGATATCGCCTCCACGAGGATTTTGCAATTTTATAGGAAAGTATTTTTTTTCTTGCTTTTCTTAATATAGTTAATCTAATTAAACGAGAATTGAAATACCAAAGAACTAAAAACAATAAATACTAACATAATTGACCCAAATAACTAAAATAATTTAAACAATTCAATGCAAACTAAATTATACAATATTCAAATTTAATATGGTATAAATATATAGAACAAAAATCTAATTAAACACCCACAAAACAATGTAATATACTTAGATTGTTTTCAAACACTAGAACATATCATCACTTCATAACATAGTTATAATAATAACACATGGAATCTGAGAATCATTAAACCCTAATTCATAATAGGTTGATAGCCTTCAGCCAGCCTTCAATTTTCCCAAATTCAATGGAAAAGCCATATTCTTATCATTGTAGATCTACTTATTGGAAAAATGCAATATCATAGAAATATGATAGCATTAACACTCAATGAAAATCATTCATAATTTAAATTAAGAATAAATAAGAATATGCTAATAAATAAATAAATTAGAATACAATCACCTGGAATATCCACTCAGAAAAAAGTTCTATAGATTAATCCTAGTTCTTACTTTTATAATTGTTGTCAATAATCATAAACATAGATTCATAATCAAAATACCACACTACACATTTACAACTATGCATGCAATATTAATCTTCATTAGTTGTAATACTCAAAAACAACTTGTTAAATATGTGATTGAGGTGTATGAATAGATTTAAGCATTAAATTCATGATTCCTTAATTATAACTATATATCAATCTAAAGTATATACATGTTTAGGGTTTGTTTAGATTGCTAAACTACTCACTCATACAGAAAATAAACAATGCAAGTATAAAATTAAATTCATAATAAAATTAATAAGTAAATACATCTTAAATAAATCAAAGCTCCAATATAGCTTCAAACATAGACTAAACTAATAAGAGACTTATTGAATATGTGAAATTGGTTGGAGAGAGCTTTATTTTGAAGCTCTCGGGTCCTATTTATAGTCTATTAAATTATTCATATCCTAATAAACTTAAATGCTTAATATTAATCTAAAAAAACCCATAACTGACCTTAGCAATTTTTCAGCGATTCCTAAGTTGTACACAAATTGCTGAGTTAACCACAACATTTGCTTCTATGTGCTTCACCGAATCAGCTGGCAATTTTTAGTATAATTTCTAATTTGCTGAGGATTTGTTGACACTTCTCTGCTACCGATTTAGGTGGCAATTCCTAATGTAAATGTAAATCGCCGTTTAATCATTAGACTTCTTCTCCAATTGACTATTTTGGTTTTCTTCCTCTTCTTTTTTTCTTTTCTTCATTTTATTAATTAAATCCAGAAATCATAAAAATAAGAGAATCCTAGTGTAATATCATCATTTATATCTAAAATTAACTATAATTATAATATAAAACAAATCTAATTATTTACTTATCGAATACCCCCAAACTTAGCACGTAGATGTCCCAAGTAAAGGATTGTTTTGGTCATCTTCCTCTTAGTCATATTCTCTTTTCATTATTTATAAACTGATTCCAATCAAATTCATCTTAACTTTAAATTATAGAAATTTTAAAATAAAAGTGATTTTCAAATGGAAATATATTACCCACAAGTAAATGAAAGTTATGATAGAATAGAATGATTTCGATAAAACAAAACATCCCTTAATGACAATTCAACCATCCAATGCAACATCCTTTATAACTTAAAGCTCATTACCAAGGCCAGTACACAATATATGTTTTCTCAATCCCACTGACAAGCGTCAAGCTTACGATAACTATTATAGAATCTCAAAACACAAAAACCACTAGATTAATTTTAATTTTAGAAAATACTTTATAATAGCACCACAATCAAAATCAATAGGACCAATGAATTTATCGTTTAACACGTGTTAAATTAAGAAATACTTCACTCAACTCTAGTTTCAAGCACTTTAATTAAATCTTTTCTTGGAAAAGTTTAATAACATCCATTTTTTATCTCTTATTCTTTTCTACTCCACCCTAATTATTCTTTCTTTATTATTTTTCTTTTGCTTTTGTTTTTGAGTCCCTGCTCCATTTCCTATGGACATTCTCACATTTTCCCATTATAGATTTCCAGTTCCATTTTCTATGGAATCTATAAGACTTTCTACATATTTGTAAATTCTTGTTAACACTTCTCACTATCCACCAAAGTTAAAGAAAGTATTCTTTGTAACCTATATAAAATCATTTATTTCTTACCCATTTCTTTTTTCAATTATGGTATAATAACTTTCTATATATATACTATAAAAATATCTAATCAATAGCTTTTGTATTACAAGATTTTTAAAAATCTATCTTGTTCATCTAGCATCATTGTTTTGATCTTCTTCCTATTCTTATAATGAACACAAGACATTCAATTTGGTTTATAAATTAACTAGTAAAGTTAATAAAAAAAGGTATAAAAATTACTTCCTTCTATCACATAATTCGCTAAGGTAAAAATATCACTTCCATTTAAAAATATATTCATTATATCAATTTTCATTATCATTCTTTTCCTAACTAAAAATAAAGTAAAATGAAATTCATACTTGAATTCTTAAGAAATTTGAAAAATTACATCAACTTACTTGAATATTAGATCTTTTTGACTTTCTATCTATTCTTGACTTATTTTCTACATTTCTTTCCTTTCCATGCTCTCTTTTCAATCATTGTCATACTTCACCTAAAATACCCCTAAACCCATTCTAAACCTTGTCATAAGATTTTAAAATGAAATTGGGATTCACAAAAGAACAAATATACCATGTTATGTATAAAAGAATTGATATAATCATAAATTGGATAAACAATCATTGTAAATTAATGCAATATAGAATTGTCATCAAATAAAGTTCATAAAAGTTAGAATAAACACCATTTATATATCACAAATATATCAAATTACCAATCATAGAGCACATAGTATATCACCAACTAAAAACAAAGTATCATCATAGATCACAAATTATATCACCATAACTAAAGTTACATAGAAGACCTCACACAATATCACTCAAAGATAAAGAAGATAAATAGAATAAGAAAATCAAGGTCGTCCGAAAATCGCCTCGTCATCATCCTCCATTGGATTAATCCCTTGGACTGGTAACTCGCAGCAGGGTCATAGAAGTGGTAGTCTTGACTTAGTAGTGTTGAAACATTAAGACTACTATTAAGTGGTAGCCTCGTTATGCAGATGGTACAAGAACTTCTACGCCTCTTTGTCGTCTATGTCTTCTAGACATTTTTTGCTCCATCCAGTGAATACTCCTTGCTAAGGCCTTCTGTTTCTCGAACACCAGATTTTGGTTTCTCAAATTTTTCATTTGACTGCGCAGAATTGTACCTATAAAGGCCAACTCTGACTCCTTCATGTATGGCCATCATAATCCCCATCAGGTTGCTCCACATTCAAATCATGTCTAGCTTACGACATTTCCTCCAAAATTCTCCTTGTGTCATCTTTGATTTTTCTTCTTTGCTATCTCTCTTCTAACTATCTTAGCCTCTCTCCCTCATCCTCAGTGTCTTCATAACCACTTACTCATCCATATCTCTCTATAACCTCACATGTGATGGTTTTCTCATATAGAAAATCCATATCAAGCATTACCATGTTTACCAGATATGCCATACAAACAGTTGTGAACATTAAAGAGAAAGGTAGTCCATCATTTTTTTTCATGGTAAAGGCATTCCTTATTGACTCGTAGATAATTTTACTAACATCCAAATATCCTAATCTCATGATGATGTGGTAAAGTAATGCGGCTTTGTAGTTCACTATCTCATAATATTACATGCTTGGCTGTAAGCAAGCGTTGATGAAATAACACCAAGCTTTAGTGATTTTCCTAAAACATTTGGTACTTATATGCTTTAGGTACCTTTCCATATTAAAACGAATCAATCCCCATGGATTGCCTCTAAACCTCCCCTAATTGTCTTGGTTAGGTAGTGGTACTTAATGGTGTATTCGGGCTTTGGGTACTCTCATTTTGTTTATCGAGAAATTTCGATAAACCAAAATACCAATTTATTCTTCCATCAGAATAATCCACTGTTCTATGTCGAACTCGTGACTCTGTTTTACTCACACTTCCATATGCATTTGCAAAAAACTCTTGCACCAGAATATTACATCCCCTCTCACTAAGAACATCCTTTTGGTCTAGTGGTTATAGTTCCGAGTCAACAATCCCTAGTTTCTTGCCTTAATGATATCTAGGATCCTAGACATGCATTTCAATTCATTATTCACATTAAATTCCCTCTTCGGGATCAACTTCCTATCTTTCACTAAATCATTCAAAAACTTGTCATAGGCCTTCTCATTGACAAAGTTTTTTTTCCTACGTACATAATTTTTCACCCTCGTCGGTATCTCTTCTTCTAATTCTTTCACTTCCTCCCCTTTTTTATCTAATCATCCTCAGTGTTATAGCTAAATAGTGAAGGTGTGGTAAGCTCTCTTTGTGGTAAGCTCTCTTTGTGGTGTGATTCTAGTTATGATAAAAGAAATTGATGAGGTTTGGATTTGGAAAACTTTGGGTTTGTTTTTTGTTTTCTCTACTAACTTCCCTTTTCCTTTCTCCTCCCTTAGACCTCTACCCTTTCCACTTCTGGCCATTTGGATAAGTAAAAGTAAAAGCAAGAACCCGTAAAACCATTTCAAATCAAATTTGTTGCAAAACTGTTTGGTAAAATTCAATGTATCTATCTAATAAGGTTCAAATTCATCAAAAAAATCATTTATAAATTGAGAGTTTGATTTTTATAGATTAAACATCATTGGTAAGAATAATCGTTCCTAAGTAATTCCAATCATGCGATTGGCAAAAACAAAAACCCCTAAACTCAATTGAAACTTAGTCTTAAATTAGTTTGCATATAAGCTTCAATCCATTCACTATATATGAAAAATAGTACAAATATTCGATAACAATAAACAAATCATCAAACCAGTCCCATACTAGTATTATAATTGAAAACAATCGATATCAAACCTAATTTATAGTAAAAATTTTGTAACTTAACTTCTAACCTAATAAAAATCCAAAATCGATGAAAAAATAAAAATTTAATCAATAAAAGATTAGTGTTTTCATAGAGTACCTTCTTGAAAGTGATTCTTTCAAAATTGGAACTTTAAACTCCTCTAGAACACTCCTCCAAGCTTCAATTTGAATTTCTCTTGCTTAAGCCCTAAGTGGTTCTACACTCTTAAAACTTACCCACTTTTTTAGATTGGATGTATAAAGATTGAGGTAGGAATCACTTAAATACACTAAAATCTAGCTTTAGAAGGTTGAATCTAGTCAAAAATTGGTCTCTTAATCGAAAGGTTGCAATGGTTTGGGAGTGTAAAATGGATAAATGTGGTGATTTGGGGTTTCTATTTTTAAAAACTCGTATTTGTTTGCAACGAATTCGGGTTTAAGTGGATTTGCTTGGAAATCGCTGACAAAATCGCTGAAAATAAGCCTCAGTGGCTCAGCGATTAGTTCAATGAATCCTTGTTATAAGTTCAAATTGGTTACATCGCTAACTTCAAATTGTACTAAAATTCTACACACTGCTACTGATTTTCTTTGCGATTTTCAGTGCAAACTAGTATCGCTAGGAAATCCCCAGCCTATTTAAACTATTTTTCGAATTTAATTGAGTTTCTCTTATATTTATCACATATATATTCAATGAAAAGTAGAATTATCCAAAATTATTAGAATTTTACTATCATATGTACTAAATTATGTTTTTATTTCTATAAGTAGTCAACTAACATAAAACAAATGCATAAAAAATAATATAGTAAGGAAAGAAATTGACTTGATCAACCCCCATACATGAAATTATTCTGGAATGAAATTCCAAAAATATCATCAGTATAAGAGTCAAAAGTTGAGAGAATACAAAAATAACTAACTAATCCTAATACTAATACTGAAAATAAAGGTATAGTATGGACTGCCTCCCATATAGCACTTTTGTTTACTGTTATTGGCTTGACTGAGCCACGTAGTTCTAGACTAGTTCTATAAACTTAAGTATAGGATTTTTCACTATAGTGCAATTTAAAAAAGTGATTGCTTGGTCATGCACCCTGAAAGTGTTTGTTTTGTTTAAAGTATCCATGACAACTTGAGAAGTGGCTAAGAAAGGTCGTCCTAAGATTAATCTTCATTGATGAAGTGTAGTAGAACAAAAAAGTCTTAGGAATAATCTAGTTATTAATTTGGACTGGTACATTAATGACTACACCTATTAATTTCACTGAATAACTGTTTGGTAAAGTAACTTTTTCATAAACAAGTACATCCAACTGCAGTTGAGTATGAAGAAATAAGAGAATTAGCATGTAGTTTGCTTTAGAACCTGTATCACAAATAGCTTTAAAATACTAAGCCCATTTGACTTTTATGTTTATGTATACAGCTCTTGGATCATCGAGCTAATAATTGCTAAATTCTACTTTTTCTTTTTCTTATTTTTTGCAGATTTAAATTCATCCTTTTTAAGATCATTCTTAACATTGCTCAGTTGCTTGACCCTCAATTCTTCGATTATTGTCATTTGATTTGGAGTTTCTTCAACTTGCATATTCTTGGTCATAGCATTTTCTTCTTCCATTATTACTACATTAATAACATATACTTTAGCTTTATGACGATTTAATTCAAAAGATCCATTATCATTAGTTTGTTCATTATAAAATTCATCAAAATTATTGTAGACATCTTTTTCATTAAAATGAAAAGTGACAATTTTATTTTCAAATTCCATAAACATTGTTCTTTCAAAGATATCTAACTTTGTTTAAGTTGTTCTAAGAAATGGTCTTCCTAAAAGTATGAGCGGAGATTTAGATGATACTAAATCTCCCATTTCTATGACATAGAAGTCATCTAGAAATACTAAGTCATTTACTTTTACTAAAACATCTTCAAGTAAACCATAAGTTTTAATAATTGTGTTTTCAGCTAAGGTAAGATTAATAGGTGTATTAGTCAATGAACCTATTTTCAATGACTGAAATAGTTTAAGTGAAACATTTATTGATGCTCCAAGATCACACATAACAAAATCTATAAAACAAGTTCCTAATATAATAGGTATTCCAAAGATTCCGAGATCAGAACATTTCACAGGTATTTTCTTTTTAATTAAAGCTAACACCTTTTTTCCTAAGTGTTCTTTAAAATCTATAAAATACAATAAACATATTTTATCAATTAAAATATCAGTAATTTATGAATTAACAACACATATAAATAAAGGTTTAAATCAGTAATTTATAAACAAGAATACTATCGGTAATTTATAATTATCAAGCAATAAACAAGTTCCTAATATAATTTATCTAGCAACACAAATGTTTCCATTGACGATGGGTACGAGCAAGGTCTTGATGCGCTTTATGAAGGCATCAAAATTTTAGATGAAGATCATAGGCAAATGTTTACTTTATGGAATAGTGGAATTGATGTCGGAGATGGCATAGATGAGGAGAATGAAGATGAAGATGAAGATGATCATGGTGAATCGAATCGAGAGGTGAGAAGAAGAAAAACACAAACACAAGCGTGGGTGGGAGCACTAGACGTCCTCGTCCACCACGTCCTTCTTGTCGGACGAGATTGCTTGCTAAAAGCGGCGGATGTTCTCCTACACCACGTTCATCTCGTCCGAGAGCGAGAACAACAGAGACTATACATCCGGTTGAGTTTGTCGAGATTGCTAATCTTGCATTGAATGTCGTCGAGTCGATTGATGTTCTTCCTCTCGGTGCTTCATTCGACTCACCTCTGGTACTAATGCTCCCAAAAATAGGAGGTTGAAGTCCCACAAAACCGGCTTCTGTATGCGGTTGGCCAAGAGAGGAACATGAGGCGGCGGCGGCATGCTTAACATGTTCATGAATGAGCCATCTCCACTATATGACATATTATAATTATAACATGGTGGAGTAAATGGGCTCGGCATGTGTAGAGGCAATGAAGGCTACATTAAATGTCTAGGCATTCCATGGTCCGTATATGAAGACGACGGCCCGGGTGCATAAGGATTAAAATGGTGAGGAGGAAGATTTATGATCGGCGCTAGGTACAAACATTTGAGGTTCTGGTTGCATTGGGGACAATGTAGGAATGTACCCATGAGAAGAATGACGTGATGGGGATGAGATGGAATCAATTATGAAATTTTCTAATAAAGAGGAAGTTTTAAAAGAATTGTCTAAATCAAAGGATACATTTTTAGAAGTTGATGCTTTAAATGAAAAATCATTAAGGTTTTAAATCTTTTTGTGGACTCTCTCTAGTAGTTGAGGCTAGAATCTCATATTTGCATTTAGGTTGTTGAAAGTGGACTCTTGTGAGGTTGCGTTGAAAGGATGGTTTTGTGGGCAATTGAACGACCTAGAGTTGAGTCAATATTTGGTTTGAATTCGAGATTGGAAGACACCACTAATATCTAGACATAAGGTTAACTGAATTTGGGGATAAGTCATTTTTGCATATAATCGGTGTTTTCAAACTGTGGATTGATGTTATTCGTGCTTAGATTGTTGGATTAAATAAATTGCATCTCTTTTGTGCTTACTTTTTCCCTAGGGACTAGGAAAATCTCAAGTTCGGGGGTATGATGCGTAGCTTAATGTTAGTAGTTTTTGAGTAGTATTCACTCAAAACATTGAAAAATAAATGATGAGTTGACACTTATTTGGTGTATTTTTACGTGGAATAGGTTCAATCGGTAATAAAGTAGGATGGCAAGTCAAGTGGGAAGACTGGGGAGCAAAGCTAGGAGTCGAAGTGCAAAGAAGGAGCAAAAAGTTCAAGTTTCAGTTTTGGGGGCTGACCCCAGCACCCCAACATCAGACCTACACCTTAACGCTAAAATCCAGTGGGATCACTGCACTTGGCGTAGCATGTGGCGCCCTAACACCCCTCATGGCTCCCTAACGCCCTTCATGGCGCCCCAACGCCAAACATATACCTAAGCGACCAAATCCAAGATCCTTCCATTTTTTGCGGTGACCACGACACCATGAGGCCCCACTTAGCGCCAGAGTAGGGCACCATGGCGCCAGAGTGCCCCACATGGTGCCCAGCGCTAGACCACATCCATAACACCACATTCTAGCAACCTTCCATACATGGCGCTGATTACAATGCCATAGTGCCCCACCTGGCCCCACAGTGCCAAACCTGGCGCCACACTTGGCGCTACAACACCCAACGGCCAGTCAAGCACATCTTATTCAAATCCTGGCACTAAGCCTGACGCTATAACACCCGCCTTAGTGCCGCCGTCAATAAGATATCTTTTTGATATTTTTTAAGTTTTTGAGCCCATATTTTAGGACAAAAACGCCCCTGGCCTATATATTGGAGGAAGAAATGTAAAATTAACAACTTTCACTTTGAAGAACTTGAAGAGAAACACTTGTGGAGGATAGGGTATTGGATCAGACTTGGAGATTCTTCTTGGATTTCTAGGTATTAAATAAATTTTATTTTGGTTTCCACCTTTTTGTGTTGTATTGAACCCATTTATAGGGTAATCCCTTTTGTTCTGGGGGTCTGTGGACCTCAAGTTGGATTCTTTTTACTCAATATGAATATGTTGGTTATTTTAAGTCAATTTAAGAAAATATGCAGCGATTCCACATCGTGTCAAGAAACACACTAGGATCCAAAAGCAAAGGTTAATGCTTTATTTTGTCATAATGAAAAAGAGACATATATTAGAAAAGATACCTAAGAGAGTATAAAGAAAAAAGAAAATACATAATACTATAGAAGAAAAAAAAAAAAAAAAAAAAAAAAAAAAGAAGAAGAGATGATGGTCAATGTAATACCTACTAGAGAATGGATGGTTAAACAATTGAAATATACATTTTTTTCTGAAAAGTTGTACCCATGCTATTTGGCCACAGTTGAAGTTTATTAAATGTCTTTACAAACTTCTGAAATATTTTATAAAGAAAAAGATAATAAGATCCATGATTACTTAAATGAAGATATGTATTTTATTTCTCCCGTTCATAATGATTAGGGGATGTAAGGAATGAAGAAATTATAGAAGACATTCTTGAAGCATTTTTGAAAGTAGAAATTAATAAATCTTTGATGGAATCGATTATGTAATTACCGAGTTATGAAGAAGTTTTGAAAGAATTCTTTAAATTTAAAAATAATTTTTTAGAGGAGTCTAAAGAAAACTTAAGGAAAAATGAGTCAACTTTAATAAAAAGAAAATATTTGAGACATGTTTTGAACCTGAAATGCTTGAAATACTTTTCACAATAGGAATTTCTTCTACTAAATTTACTAAGTGTGATCTCGAAGCATCAATTAATGTGATGTCACTTCAATTATATGAATCATTGAAAATAAGATCATTGACTAATACACCTATTAAGAAAACATGATCGTTGACTAATACACCTATTAATCTTACTTTAGCTAATAATACAATTATTAAACCTTACGGATTATCAGAAGATGTTTTAGTGAAAGTAAATGACTTAGTATTTCCAGCTGACGTTTATGTCATGGAAATGAGATATTCAATATCACCTAATTTTTCACCTATATTATTAGGTGGGCCTTTTTTTTAAAACAGCTAAAACTATTTCAAATGTCTTTGAAAGGACTATGTCTATGGAATTTGAGAACAAAATTGTCACATTCAAATTCAATGATGAGGATAATTTTGATGATTTTGATGACTTACTTGATAAAGAAATTAATAGTAATGATTTTACAGAATTAAACCATTATGATAATCTAAGCGCTGAAGTATATGCAATTAATGTAGTAACAATGAAAACCGAAAACAATTTTTCAAAGAAAGAACAAGTTGAAGACAGTTCAAATGAAAAAAAGTTAACTCATAAATCAAGAGTAAAACGATCGGAGAATGAGAAGAGTATTAGTAAGCTAAGAGATTTTAAAGTTAAGAAGAACGAGAAGAAGAAAAGGTTGAGTTTAGTAAGTGTAAACCTAAATGATCCTAAGGATTTATATTTGAATATAAAAATCAAATGGGCTTGGTACTTTAAAGCAAAGGGTAATACAGGTTCTAATGCAAATCTTATGTCAATATACTTCTTCCTACGTACTTAATTAGAGTTCGATGAACTTTCTTTTGAACGAGTTCCTTCACCAAATAGCTCTTCAATTAAACCAATAGGGGTAGTTACGAATGTGTCGGTTTAAGTTGACAAGTATATTTTACCCACAAACTTTTCAGTTATGCCACATTGTCAATAAAGATCATTTTTTTTTTAAATTTTAGGACGCCCTTTCTTAGCGACTTCTTAACCAATCATGGATATTCTGAATAAAACAACCACTTTAAGAGTGAATTTTCAAGCAATTACTTTTTGGTATGGCACTAGAGTGGACAATTCTAAATTTAATTTTATAAATCTGGTTTAATACTAGAGTGGTTTAGTCGAGCTAACAACACTAAACAAAAGGGCTCTATGGGAGGCAGCCCAGATTTTATATTTATTCCCATTCTACTAGTATTATATGTTTTTAATATCACACCTTTAGACTCTCGTTTTGGAAATATTTTCGAAATTTGAGCTCTAAAGTAGCTTCAAATGAGGGGGATGATCAAGTTGTTATGCCCTTTATGCAATTTATATTATTTGTCTATTTATTTAATTAATAAAATAATAAAATTATTAGTTAGTTACATATCATACTAAAATCTTTGAATTTTTAAGGAATTCTAACTTTATATTGATTATTATAAGTGATATATATGTTAATTATGAATTTAATTTGATAAACATTCTTTATTGTCTAATGAATCCAAACTAATGTGAGTTTATACTATAAATCGCGGGCAAATTCAGTAATAGTGAGCAAAGATTTTTAATGAAATTCAAGTGTACCAATTCATCCGCAAATCGACCCTATAACTGGGATTCGTTGTGTAAATCGGTGAGGCATAAAACCTGGTTTCCACCAATTTAAATAGCGAATCACCAGCGAATTCACTTAAATCCTTGATATGCTGAACTCAAATTCAAGTTTTTAAAACAAATCGTAATTCACCACACATAACTCATTTTACAAACACCAACCATTGCACCCACTCGATTCAAAGACCAAATTCTTGCCTGATTCAACCTTCGTAAGTTAGGTTTTAGTGTGTTTCAATGATTTTGACCTTAATCCTTTTTCGTTCAATCTAGAATAGGGTGAGTTAGAGTGTATGAAACCATACTAGGGCTTGAGCAAGGGAGTTTTGAGTAGAAGCTTTGAAGTGAGATTTAGAGGAGTTCTAGTATAACTTGAGGGATTCACTCTAAAAAAGGTAATCACGGATAAACCCTTGCTTTTCAAATTGATAATTCTTGGTTTTTGATGCATTTATACAAAATTTTGGTATGAAGAATTGATTTCAAAAACTGTTTATTGCAATTTATTTTACTACTATTGATAAATGATTTCATAGATTTCAACATAATAGAAATAGTGAATACGACGGTCCTTAGTTTACAAAGCAATTTTTTTTGAAATTTTTGTATTTATTCATTGAAAGATTTTTTATGCAATTATTTTGAAATTAAGTTTCGAAGGAGTTTGGGGGTGTGTTTTGTTTAAGAAAGAAAAATATTTATCGCAAGATTGTTTCCTCTTAGAAAGGCAGGAAAATACCGAATATAAGTTTATAATGAGTAAAAACTTCGAGGCCGATTATTTGATTTAAGTTTTCGGTTGATTTTCAAACTAGCTTTTCAAATGAATTTCTCCTTGACTAAGTAGAGTTATTTTGAATTCTACCGAATTATTTCTGACAAATGGTTTTGAATGATTTATAAGTTTAAATATCTGTTTGGACTTGTGTTATTTGACTTGATAAATGAACGAAAGTGGAAGAGGCAGACGTTCAAGAGATGAGAGAAATTGAGGACACACCTTAATACACTCAGACGTTGCGACAAAATATCATATAATACACATACTAAGCATTCACAACACATAAATAACATTAACCTAACAATTCCTTTTATCACCAATCCGAGTCATAATCCACAACAAATGTCGTAATTAGGACCCACTAACCTTGTAATTAAATATAAATACTTGTTTTTTTGAAATTAGGGATTTGACAGTAAACTTCCTCTTTGATGATTAGGATATTTTATAGTTACTACTATGTTTCTTCCAGGTGCTATCGAATTAAAAAGTCTTAATACAGGTAAAAATTTTAAAGTTAATGGTCATCGTTTGATTACTATTTTATGAAACTTTTGTAATTCATATTATGGAACTTATCAAGCTAGATCTTGTTAGAAAACTATTTTTAATTAAGTTTAGTTCAGTTTTATTGTTCTTGATTTTGAAGACTCGTTAGAGATTCAAGTATTTGACAAGAGGTACTTCTCATTAATATCTTTTATTTATTTTATTGCAATGTTTATTTTGAATATGTGTGAGTAGCTTATTAATCTAAACAATGTCCCAACATAACTTTGAATCGTTTTGCAATATAGTCATAATAAAGAAAAATTTGTACTTAATGCTTTAAAACTTAATCATATACAACAATTCACAGTATCAATAGATTTGTTTTTGCATATTACTGATAAGTGATTATTTACACTTATATATAGGGTTAGTTTAGTAGTAAATTTAGTATAAATATCCCTAATGAGCTCTAATTAATGTTGTTTATGCATTTTCAGGTAAACAAGGCATAAAGGAAGGAAACGAGCAAATTTTAGGAGAAATGCAACAAAAACACCACGAAGGAGGTTTGGCACCGTGGCTATATAAGTTGGCAATATGGGGCAACAAGGCATAGCCTGGGACATCAATGCACGGTGTGGGATGTTGAGTTTTTGGGGTTCAAACGCAGCGAAAAATTTAAAACAAATTTTGAAAAATTCCAACAGGATCGAAAATAAGTTCCATGAAACTAGATCCAAAAAGTAAACCATACCTTAATCCGTGATTTTCTCTATGATTGTTCGATCTCCAAGATGTTCAAGCGCACGTCCTCTATCGAAAATCCATACACAAATGGTTATCACAATTTAGAGAGCTAGCCTTAAAAGAGATTGAAAACGTTTTTCTTTCTGTCCCAAAATCCAGAGAACTCGAGATTTAGAAAAATGAAAATCATATTTTGTTTTAGGGTTTCACCATTTATTTATATTTGTAGATAAGCCCTCACTTAAATCCTATTCGTAATACAACTATTGTATTTAAGCAGTTTAAGCAAATTACACATATACCCCTATTAATAAGTTATCATATACCAAATCATAAGAGCTTTTTTGTCATGAATCTTATCATATAAAATTCATTACTCTGGACCAATTGAAATTGCGCAAAGCAATTCTTTGTGTGTGACCCAATAGGTTCATGCGATGTTGGCAATGAACTAAAACCATTTTGGTGTACAAGTCATAAGCGGTCTCTATCAAGGAATTATGACTACCCAAGTAGCATGAATATCAAAATCGATAAAACCTAATGAATAACATATATCATATCCTTTTGTCGTGCGATATCATTTGACTAAACTTAAGGCATGAAAAGTCGCCCTCAATGTTCAATCGTGCTAGTCTCGATCTTTAGGTAAATAGAAAACATCCAAGTGACATTGATCATATCAATTCACATGGACTTGACCATTATCAATTTATCATATCTAGGGATCCACTGATATCTCTGTATATTAGAGTGACAAATTCTATCTTGATTACATACCTTCACATATTATTCACATGGTAACCAATCACAATCGTTATTATCGTCCGGTTGAAGACAACATTTGATTGTGTCAAATTACCATGTTTTTAATATTGAAGTCTTTGGTAATCTCGAGTAGAACGACTAAATGATATACCTATCATGAGTAACACCTATGACTTAATATATGTGGTGTTCTCATAGCGGGTCGGTCCAGTACCTTGTTCCCTAACAAGTACTCATGATTTCGATTTGTATCCCTATATGCATGATCATCACATGACCATCAATCAAAATTCACACTAGTATTAATTCATTATAGTTCCCAGTATATTGATCGACTAAGGACATTTAGGACATATCGACAAATACCCATGGATCTTACTATAAGGTAAACGTGCAATCACTTATAACAACAAATGAAAACCTCGGTTTTATTAGCTAAAATTATAAGATAAACAATGTTTGTAGATTGACCTACAACACTTGCCCCAACATCTCCCACTTGCACTAGGGCCAATCATTCATGTATATAATACCTAACATGACCATCATGTTTCGCTTGTGGAAGAGCCTTTGTCAAAGAATCTGTAACATTGTCTTCTGTAGGAACTGTGCAAATTTTTACATCTCCCTTCCCAATGATTTATCGAATGAGATGAAAACGTTTAAGTATATGTTTGGATCGATGGTGTGATCTTGGTTCCTTAGCCTGTGCTATCGCCATGTTGTTATCACAATACAAGTAAACGAGGTTAGCTATACTAGGAACCACACCAAGTTCAGAGATGAAATTTTTTATCCAAACTACCTTCTTAGCTACATAGAACGCTAAAATATACTCAGCTTCTACTGTAGAATCTTTCACAGTTTCTCGCTTCGAACTTTTCTAGCTCACTGCACTTCCATTTAAAGTAAATACATATCAAGACTGCGATCAAAAGTCATCTATATCAGTTTGAAAACTTTCATCTATGTAACCATTTACAAGAAGCTTGTCTTCCAAACTCCTATACTGAACCTATTAAGTACCTTGTCTATGTAAGCACTCTGACTTAGACTGATCAGCCTTTTAGATATATCCCTATAGATCTTAATCCCAAGGATGTAGGTTGCATCTCTTAAGTCCTTCATTGAGAAACACTTCCCTAACCAAGACTTGACACTCTGCAAGGTTAGGATATCATTTCCAATGAGTAATATATCATTAACATAGAGTACCAGGAAAATAATCACGCTCCTACTGGCTTTCTTGTATACACAAGGCTCATCTTCATTTTTAATGAAACCAAATTCCTTAATTACTTCATTAAAACAAAGATTCCAACTCTGATAAGCTTGCTTTAATCCATAAATGGATCTTTGAAGCTTACAACCTTCCTAGAATTCTCAAGATGAACAAACCCTTCAGGTTGTATCATATACACGTCTTCAAGTAACTTTCCATTTAGGAGAGTTGTTTTGATATCTATTTGCCATATCTCAGAGTCATAATATGCGGCTATGACAATTAGAATTCTAATGGATTTAAGCATGGCTACAGGAGAAACAGTCTCATCATAATCAACACCTTAAGTCTGTTTGAAACCTGTTGCTATTAGCCGTGCTTTATAACTATGCACATTGCCATCCATGTCAGTTTTCTTCTTAAAAACCCATTTACATCCAATGGTCTTACCACCTTCAGGTAAATAAAGCAGGTTTCAAACTTAGTTATCAGACATGGATTGCATCTCAAAAATTCATGGCGCTAAGCCATTTATCTGCCTTAGGGCTAGATATAACCTCTTGATAAGTAGTAGGTTCATTTTAATCCAAAAGCAACACCTCACTACTATCAGTAATAAGAAATCCAAATCTATCATGCTAATGTCTTACCCTATTAGACCTACGTGGGCCTTGTGATACATGTATATGTTGAACTAGTTAAAGACTTTGTTGATCTTTCATTGGTGATTTAGTGTTTATTTGTGGTTCTTGAACTTCTTCAAGACTTACTTTATTCCTATTGTTGTCTTTTGAAATAAAATTTTTTTCCATAAAGACACCACTCCGAACCATAAACACTTTCTTCTCAGTGGGATTATAAAAGTAGTATCATATAGTTTCTTAGGATCACCAACAAATACATACTTGGTAGATTTGGCTGATAATTTTTCTGAGATTTGTCGTCATACGAAAACCTCACAGCCCTAAATCTTAAGGAAATACAAACTTGTTCTTTTTCCAAATCACATTTTATGTGGTGTTTTATCAACCGCTTTAGAAGGAACACAATTCAATGTAAATGCAACAGTTTTTAAGGCATAACCCCAAAAGGAAATTGGAAGATCCGCATGACTCATCATAGATCGAACCATATCCAATAAAGTTCGATTTTTCCTCTCATAAACACTATTCCATTATGGAGTTGCTGAGGGAGTTAACTGTGAGACAATCCCACAATTTCTAAAATGATCATCAAACGCTTGGCTCAAATATTCACCAACTCGATCTGATTGAAGTGCTTTAATAGTTTTACCAAGTTGATTTTGCACTTCATTATGAAATGTTCAAAACATCTCAAAAGATTCACCTTTATGTTTTATGAGATATATGTAACCATATCTTCTGAAATCATTAGTGAATGTAATGAAGTACCGATAACCACCTATAGCCATTGCGTTTATAAGACTGCATACATCAATATGTATTAGACCCAATAAATCACTTGCCTTTTCACTGTGTCCAATAAAGACTCTTTCTCATTTTGCCTAGTAAACAAGATACACATGTTTCATACGATTCAAAATCAAATGAATCTAAAAGTCCATCTTTATGGAGTTTAGAAATGCGTTTCTAATTTATGTGGGCAAGGCGACACTGCCAAATGTAGGTTTAATTCAAATCATTTGACTTGAACCTTTTTGTATTTACGTTAAGAATATGAGCATCTGTAGACCTTTTCATGTTTAGAATATATATATCATCACGCAAATCAGCATTTGCATAGAAAACATTTTTACGAGAAACGAAACATTTATTATTCGCAATATTGAAATTAAAACCATATAAATCCAAACATGACACTGAAATGATGTTTCTGCTCAAAGCGTAGACATAATAATAATTATTTAAAACTAAAACAAGTCCACTAGGTAAAATTAACTCATAACATCCTACAGCCAACGCAACAACCTTTTCTCCATTTCCAACTCGTAGGATGATTTCTGCATTCTTTAGCTTTCTACATTTGGTGAGACCTTGCACATTAATACAAATGTGAGATCCACATCCGGTATCTAATATCCAAGAATCACTAGTAGGCAAGTAAACTTCAATAACGTAAATACATGAAGTAGTAGTCGTACTACTATTTTTTTCTTTAGATCTTCAAGATAAAGCTTGCAATTTCTAAACCAATGCACAGGTGCATGACAGAAATGAAAATTTCCTTCTTTTTCCTTCTGGAACTGTGAAGTAGAAGCAGCATGAGACTTGACTTGTTCCAAAGGCTTTGTGATAGTCACAACAGCCTTTGCAACTTTAGCCTTGCCTTTGCCATTGTTCTTCAAAGCTTTTCCTTTCTGAATTATCAACACATTAACAATAGGTTTCTTGACATTCTGACAATAGGTTTCTTGACATATTAAACATCAAATGCAACTTCGAGATATACTTCTCCATGTTATTCATATTATATAGCTCATCATAAATTATGAATAACTATCAGGCAATGAATTCAAGATCAAATCCGTAGCCAACTCTTGGCTTATGGGAAATCCAAGTCTGTCAAGATTATCAATACAACCCTTTATTTTTAGAACAAAAGGACTAACTGACGCGCCCTCAGCAATTTTGCAAGAATGAAGGTTCTTTACTGTCTCAAACCTTTCTTACCTAGCTTGTTGTTGGAACATTTCATTCAGCATCGTAGCTATGTCATAAGCTTCCATGTGTTTCATGTCCTTCTTAAGTTTAGGATCCATAGTTGCCAACATAATGCATGCAACATCAATTGAATCGTTGACATGCTTAGTATGTGCATCCTTTACTGCTCTTAAGCATTGGATTGTGGTTCCTCAAGAATAGGATTATCCAGGACATAAAACTTACGTTCATGCTTAAGAACAATTCTCAAGTTTATGAACAAGTCAAGAAAATTTGTCCTAGATAACTTATCATTCTCAAGGATGGATCGCAATGACAAGAGATTAATGTTATTTGAAGAGGCGATATATCTTCAACAAAGATTACGCAAAAGTTCATTTTATTGTAGAGGAATAGACTCCTACTAAATTAACAACCCTCCTTAAAACACTGTGTTAATTTAAGGGACTAAAATCCATGTTTCCAAGACAGCTAAGGCATTACACTTTGAATTAGGTTATTTAAATAGGTACCAATTACCAATTACATCATATGTAACTTTTAGTTGTTTTTTATAAGATTATGACATCTTATTCTTAGCATGTTTTATCTCATCTAGTGCCTAAATCCCAAAACTGTTTTGATAGCTTTATCAAGTCTAACCATTTCAAACAGTAGAGTAACCATTACTCAATTTACCTCACCAAGATAACACAATACACTCTGCGAAGGGAGACCCATATTGATGCGATCGAATCCTTGACAATTGTTTGAAAATGGATGGCACTTGACTTAAAACTTAGAAGAGGGATTCATATATTACAATAAATAAATAATCACTAACAAGTTAGGAAATTATATTAATATTGACTATCATACGAATTTTCTTGCGCTACGAACAGTTAACGGCGGTCCCGTTGATCTGTCAGCGGGTAGTGGTTTTGTCCACTGAATGGTCAGCAGACGGGGTTACAAGGGGCAGCGCCCCCATTTTTTAATTTTTTTGTAGACAACGAATTTCAATTCTGAAAAATCAAAAATCGCCAAAAATCTCTCATTATTTTAGTTAATCCAATTATGCCAAACTGCCCCTTATTTTAATTTCAAAAAAATATTAATTAAAACATTTTTAATTAACTCGGGCCCACCTTTAACTTAGTATCTTATCATAATCCAATTAGAAATTAAGATACTTTGAATCTTATCCAATTAGAAATTTGTTGTATATCTCGCCTATCTTATAGGATTTGTAATTCTTATCTAATTACAAGTTTATCTCTTATCTAATAGGAATACACTAAAGATAACCACAATGAGATATATAATCAAAATCAATTTCAAAATATTAATAATGCATTCAACACCAGAATCATATTAACCTAATCATAATTTCTATCATGAAGACATACATAATTATTGAACAAAAATGAAATATGTATTCAACACTAGAATCACATTAACATAAACATTACTTCTACTATGAACATACAAAATTCGCATCGTTCAATATTAAAAATATATGTTAATCGAAATATTCAAAACAAGAATACTATCATTGAATTAAATCATGCGTATGTATCAATATATATGAATTAACAACATGTTTTAAAACCAATTATTGATAACAATAAACATATTTTATCAATATTAATGAATTAATTCATATATATTGAATTAATTCATATATATTGATATCAATAATTGATTTATAAATTACTGATATTTTATCAATAATTGTTAGATAATGTTGTTAATTTGAGTTTTAAAACATATATATGTGTTGTTAATTAATATTGATAAAATATGTTTATCATTTGGTTTTAAAACCAATTATTGATAACAATTATATTAAGAATTTATCATTTGATTTAAAGTAAATGCCCAAAAGGGTTAAGGTTTTTACGGAATGGAAGTAAGTCCAGACTAACTTGAAGGATTCCAGGAACAATAGATAACTACGTTGAAAAACCAAAAGAAATGGAAGAAAGAAATGGAGAGTTAAACAACAAGATGAAGGACCTTATGAAGAAGCACTAAAATGAAATAAGATTTAAGATGGTTCCAACGAAGCCAAAACCAAAGTTTAAGTTTATACCTAGACTTCAACCAATCAATAGGAGAGATACTTGAGTCATATGCATAACAATAAGCATTGATGTGCACGGATTTAGAAATCCCTTGTATGATACGGGAGCCTCAGCCAAAGTCACGCCGAAAATGGACTTCTTAAAGCCAATTTGAAGATCAACTGTCTCAATACAACAAATTTGAAAATAGTTGATGGCAACTTAGTACCCACCATTTGGAGAGTCTTGAATTCGCATGTGAAACTAGGTAGATACACATTCATAACATATTTTGAGGTTATGGATCACAATAAGGATGATGATGCGTTTATGATAATTGGGTGACCATTTTTTAATACTGTCAATGCAACATTGTATACAAGGAAGAAAAAGATCACAATGAGTATTGAGGAAGATGATGATGCCAAAAAATTGTCTTTGTTGATGGGCAAGAAGTACATCTAAACGGGAACGATATAATTATCTCTGATTTACAAATAGAGTATCTCGATTTAGATTGGACTAAACAAGTGAAAAGGCATCGGGCTAATGACATTAAACTAAGGGCTACTGTGAGATTGCTTAGGGGTTTTTAAATTTAAAGTTTTTGAATTGCAGTTAGTTATTTATTAAGTTTAGTTAGTACAATCCAAATGATATAGTTTTCTAAATTTGGAAAGATTTGCGAAAAACGCACGGGAGAAGTCTCAACATATGCAGAAGATTTATAAAGTATCAATGAGTTATAGGGATATTTATTGTTATTATGTGTTTGTGTTTGAGTGTTTCATGTTTCAGGTTATTATTAAACTTGGGACAAGGTTTGATTTAAATTTAGGGGCATCAACGCTACACTATAAGAAGTGGTAAGAAAGGATGAAATAAGGATAAACAATGCAGGTATGATCATTAAATTAAATTTTTGAAGCACTTAAAAAGGAAAGCATAGTAGTGTATTTCTGCTTTATTTATTTATTATTAGAATATTTTTAGGTAGCATATATTAGTTTATATATTGTTATATGTAATGAATAGGTAATTCATATGCAATGTTTATGCCTTTAGTTAAGAACGAGTAAGATATAAGTGTCTTGTTAATATGAAACTCAAGAGAGTATTTCTAAGTTTTTGAAGAAAATATGAAATGTAGCAACAATGGTATGATTTCATGATTAGAAACCTAGAGTTAGGCAAGACCATGAACTTGAAACAAAAGCAAGGAGAATGCTAGAACAGTTCTTATGGAAAAAGTTAGATCTCTAAAGAATTTCATAATAAGTGTGAATCTTACTTGATGATAAAAAAAAAAGGAATTAGTGGTAAGAGGGAAAGAAATAGGCATGTTTAATGAAAAAGTTCGAGTTAACTTGCTTAATAGAGTGAAAGTCAGAAGTGTTAACAAGAATTTCAAAAATAAATAAAAAGAAAAGATAGAGTCCCTCAAGTTTTATAGGAAATGAAGTAGGGAACTTGATGGTTGAAAAAAGTGAAGAAAAGTGGAATCTATAGGAAAAGGAGTAGGGACCGTGCAATTAGAAAATATAAAGAGAAGAAGGAAATAAAAAAGAGATAAAAATAAAGAAATAAAGGCAGAAGTTAGAATAAATCTTTACAAATAAAAGATTTAGCTCGAGTATGAGTAACTTAATTGAGTTAAGTTTTCTTTCCAATTATGTTAAGTCCTATAGACTATTGAAGTTCTAAAGTCTACCAAAATTAGTTTGAACTATGCTTATTTGTGAATTCAGAACTTAAAGAGAAATCATGAGATTGTACAATTGCTGATTGAGTGTCGAGGTGAAATAATTATGTGAGCAGTGATGGTTTTAGTTGTGAACTACTTCGAGGTTTTGAAAGTGTTTTGTATGTGTTGTTAATGCTACATGTTTTGAAAATATAAGATTTTGCTATGAGAAACTCTTGAGTTGATTATTAACTTGAACTTATTTGAAGTAAATGATACTCCATAAATGATGTAAAATGAATATGAACTTGAATTGTAGTATTAGTTAGAATACTTAGTAAAATACAGTTCTCCTCGTTACTTGCAAAATTGTAGGTTTGGGGGTATTTGATAAGTGATTATTTAGACTTATATATAGTATTAGTTTAGTAGTAGAATTAGTTTAAATATCCCGAAATAAACTCTAATTGATGATATTTATGTATTTTCAGGTATACAAGGCATAAAAAGGATAAATGGGGGAATTCGAGATGAAACAAAGTGGCCGAAGCTATCACGGCACTGTTGCATTACACACAAATATTGAACCATTTACGAGACAAATAAGACTAAAGAAAATAGAATGTTAGACTTCTATTTCGTGTGAGATTGTCTAATACGGATTCTAATTGTTTTCAAACAAGTCTTAGGAGTATGAATAGGTATTGTAATGTGGTAAACATATATATTACCGCACATTAGCAACCAATATCATATATTAAAATAGGTTTAATTTATTCTTGAGTATTAAAAAGATTTGTCGAAGAGAAGACATCAAAAACTCACATGTGATGATTCAGGTATTATTTTTATTGATTTAATTGAATTCATTCATTTAATCTTTGATTGGAATGAATACTACTATGTACATGTTTATTTCAATAAAGTGTGAGTAGTTAATTAATCTTAAGGATCAATTGTTCTTACAGTATGAAACATGAATAGATTATAAAGCTCAAAAAATGCAATGGATAGGATTTTTATTGATTCTAAGCATAATGCTACGAACATCTTGATCATGTGTTTGTTTGTATTATGTTTTAGAAGTTATCTTGACCATTGAAGCTTTTAAGTCGGATATGGACACTACCCCCGTAAAATACATAACATCAAGATATAATTATTGATTAGAGAGGCACGGATAGTTAAATTATTTGGTTATAAATTTAAAGAATTGGAACTTAAAGAAATGTGGAGCTTATGTTATTCACACCAATAGGTGAAGTTCTTGTTTGCACATTAGAATCATTTTTGTCACAACAGTGGGTTGAAGTGGATTTAAAGGAAACTTGTCTATTCTAATTAGACATTGCACACATATAATAAAGATGAATAAAGTGAGTTGAAAAGCATAGTATTTCATTACCTATGTGAAGTTGTGAACTAAGATATACTTAATTTTAGAGTTTAAAAGTAATTTTCATTGATTTTTATATCAGATTAATTTAGTTTAAAAACTAATTAAAAAAGATTTCCTTAGCAATAAAGCAATTTTGATTTGCCTACAACTTTTCTTAAGGACGATATCGTATTTAATATAAGTTGGTCATATTAATACTACAATCGAGCAGTTGTACTTGCGGCCACTGTCACACTAAGGTTTTAGTTTGTGAGCAACGTGGGAGGGCTTAGAATGATAAAGGCTTCGAGAAACAGTCTACAATGGAAAGTAGTCTAGCATTGAGGTAAATTTACGCTTTTCATTAGTTATGTTTTGAAAAATTTTGGAAATTCTTGATGAAATTGCATGAATTATAGATATATGAGGTTGTAGAATAATAATTTTAAGTTGAGTGGATTTAAAGCATCAATGGAGCTTATGGTGAATTAGTCTATTTCTTTTGGATTATTTGGCATATGAATGACCATTGTTGATGAAAATTTTGATTTTAAGTGATTTGAAGACTCGTGTTATAAGTTGTTGTGGTGTGCGAATTATTGATAAATGCCAAGAACAACGAGGCAAGCAAGTCGAATTAGTGAAGTTAGAGCAAATGATTATTAGGCATCATCCTCAAGAGATCCGAATGAGGATGAACCAAGACCTATTAAGTCTAAGTACTACATTAGTAGGGAGGCTAAAGAGAGATATGAGGTCATTGAGCATAAACAATTCATTTGTGAGAGAGGAATTAACCTACTGGCTAAGTATGACAAGAGAGTAAACAACTTAATTAGGCAATGGGGCTAGGTGCATTTCACTCAAGACTCTTGAGAGAAAAAAGGTTAATGGAGTAAGTGAAATTGATTATGAATTATACATCAATACAATGTTTACTAGGAATGGTGATCCAATGAAGGTGATAGGGGTATTTGTTCCCGTAAATGTGCATTTGATAAACGACATCTATAGGTTGAAATATTTGAGCATGAGTGGAGACCCACATGCCTTCCCAGATGATTTGTATGAGAGAAGCTATAATTTATATCCTTTTAAAGCCATAGAGAGAACAATGGTTGTTCAAGGACAACAAGGATGAGTAATGGGAACTAAGAATGTGCTGAAGCACATTAAAAAGGGGAGCATAAGGAGAGTCTACAGAATGTGCCAACACTTTTTAGTTGCTTTGTTATACCCAACCACTCAGCAAGGCGAGATCAACAAGCCCAATGTGGCTTATTTGTATAAGATTATAATGAACGGGTAGATCAACGTAGGAGAGATTATTTAGAAGAAATTGAGGGAGTATACAATATCAGAGAGAGACAACAAATTTTGTTTACAATTATGATTACCGAACTCTGCTTGAAGGTCGGAGTGAAATTTATTTTGGAGGAGGAGTTTGATATTGAGCCCCAAGCAATCATAGATTAAGAGTTTATGCTCGCATTGAAATCACCAACTGGTTACCAAGACTCCGAGGATGAGAAAGATAGAGAGCCGAGGGGAACATACTTGAGGCTGATTTATTGGCAAAGATCAAGAGGATCGCACAACAACAACAACAACATCAGAGTTAGCCTAAGAATGGGTAATGATGTACGTGATCGCTTAGTTACACTTAGAATGGGTAATGATGAAATATTACTCCAAGATGGGATTGAAATATCTAATGATTATGAAGGAAAATATTTCTACGATGGTTATGAACTTGAGAATTAGCATTATGAAAATATGATGAAAGACGTTTCTCGTATGCGAAGGAAAAAGATGTTACTGAAGAATCAAATTCACACTAAACGAGGATTAATTTTTTCTTTCAGTCGAGCCAACAACAGTAAAAAAAGGCTCTATTGGAGATAGCCAATATTGTATATTTATTTGTGCTTTAATATTAGTATTGGGTTAGCATTAATTATTATGCTTTTTCTCTCTCCTTCTGATTATCTCTTGGAAGTATTTTCGGAACATAAGCTCCGAGTAGCTTCAAATAGAGGGGGATGATTGAGTTGTTATATCCTTATTGCAATATATTATGTCCTTCTAAAAATCTACATTATTTAAAAAAATAATTTATTAGATAGTTACATATCCTACTCAAATTCATGAATTTCTAGTTTATTCTACTTTTATGTTGATCATTATATGGGATAAATATGAATTAATACGAACAAAATTGAAAAAATAGTAGTTACCATCATCATAACCTTATTTTAACCAATTCACTTAGCGATTTATCAACGAATTAGCCTAAATCTTTGATTTGCTTGACCAAAATCTGTATTTTAAAAACAAAAACCCCAAATCGCTAGTCATAACTCATTTCACACTTATAAACTATTGCACCTTTTTAATTAGTGAATTAATTTATTGGCCAGATTCAACTCTCCATAGCCTTATTATAGCTTATTTAAGTAATTCCCACATCAAGGAGTATTTGTTCAAATGAAAATACTAGAGTAACTTTATAGTATATAGCAAAATTAGAGCTTGAACGAAAAGGATACTTGAAGAGGCTGGGAAAAGGAATTGAGGATTTTTCAAGATTTTAATACTTGAGGGATTCACTCTCAAGGAGGTAATCGTTTGATACTCTATCAATACATTCAATTTGAATGTTTTGAAAATCGGCTTTTGAACAAAAATTGATAAATTAAAAAAATTCTTTGTATTTTTTTTGGTTTTCAACGAAAATTGTTTATCAATTGACAAAGGAAGATGATTGTTGATTTTGATTTGTAAATAAGAGAGTTTTAGGATTTTATTAAACATATTTTAAAGGTTTTTATAAATAAAAATGATGAGATGAGCTACAAAATGAGTTTGGGGTGTTTTTTTCAAAATCTTAAGGATTGATTTTATGGATTTGCTTTCTTATTATAATTTTTTTACTAATTTTTAAAATCTTTTCATAAACTCTTATGAAACATCATCTTTACAAACTTGTTTTAAATGCCTTAATAACATTGGATTCTCAATGAAAGATTTATTTTTAATTCATTTCAATTAAAATACATAATTTTGATTTACCAATTCATTAAAGTCGATTGGTTCTCCATGACGGAAGAGGTAGCGAATGAGGTAGGAGTAGTAAGCTAGAATAAAGGAAAGGGATTTTGATAGAAAACCCTAAAAAGAAGTATCCGGGTCAACTAATGTTTATCCAACCCATAAGGGTTAGTATATGTTGAACCATTATTTAAGAGAACCGAAGAGAGTTATAATACCTAAGATGAGATTGAAAACTCAGAATGTGCATAAGTAAGATTATAGGATTGTGAGCATCATCAGATAAAAGAATTGGGAGAAACGACTTAGGGATTATAAAGAGAAAAAGGAGCAAGGATATTCTGAATTGGTAAGACAATTTTATGCGAATGGATATGTGAGTGATGATCCAAATAAAGTAGTAGTTTAAGGGAAGAAGATTGATATTTAACCTGCAAGATTAAATAGAGATTATAGATTTCCTAAAATGAGACAAATAAAAGAAACTAATTACTAAAATATCGTTTATTTATTAAGGAATCATATCCCTATGTGATGATTGAATAAGCCTAATAAGTAATTCCGAGATAGGGATTTGCTCTTTATGTTAATGGCCATCTAAGATTTATTGAAACCACAATTTTCAGGAAACTACCAAATGTTGGACTTATATTATAGATGCCTATTTATATCCCACTACACAAAACTCTTAATTGAATAATCCAAGATTTGCTTTAGTTTATCACATTGTCATGAAGAGGGGATATATTTATGTTGGGAAAATAATTTATGAGGCTACAAGACAAGTAATCACGACCATGAAACATAATGGTCTACCACTCCTTATATTGAATACTAAGCTTTGTAGGAAAGCAAGGGTAGGTTTCAATAAAGTTACATTTGATGTATTACCTCATAAGACCATTAATGATGTTGCGGTAAAAAGGAAGAGAATAGTAAATAGTTATACAAATTCATGTAATGGAAGAGAACTCAATAAATTAAGAAAATTAAGAGTTAAGGAAAGGAAGATTAGTTAATAATTTCATACCATATTAAAAGATGCAAGAAAAGTGGCAAGTATGATGGCTAAATTAAATGTTCCAAGCATGGAAAAAGGTTCTACATCTCCATTGAGAGATAAAAAGAAGGGATTGTTCTTATCCTTATTTTTGACTTTTATGCATACTTAGAAGCAAGTTGTGAGAAATTTGGGAATGATAGAGGAGAATGAAAGAATTTTGGCACGTCAGCATTCCACTACGGAAAGGAGATTTGTTGAACATTTGCAAGATCCGAGGAGGAGCATTTATATTTCATCATTCTGGTTCCACTTTCGATCGGGAGTTTATAACCCCGTTGATAAACTTAAGCTTTGATACTAACTGTGACAACCCTTCTCAAATGAGGGCACCACCCAGTCTAATCCCGTTATTAAGCCCTAATATCACCATATAGGACCTAACAAGGGACTAGTCAGCTTATCCAAAACCATTTACCTACTTATTATTTTTTTTATCATATGTCAATTCATAAATCGTAGTTAATTAAAATTTTGTTTACTTAAAATTTTATTCAGCGGAAGTCTTAGCAATCTAGTACAAGCTTATAACATGAGTCCTAACAATTGTAAAAAAAAACCAAGGAATAAAGATCACATGCATATATATAATGAAACGATATATAATATCATATGTCTGGTCATGGTACTACTCACTCAACCCATAATATACAACCTCAAAAGTATATCATATACATATAAAAGTAATACATCAAAAATCAAACCTATAAAATCGGGTGTAACAGTGCTCCACTGGCTCAGAAGTAATCGCCGATCTTCTCTTTACCTAGTCTGCTACACGATGAATATGCACCCACCATCACGAACATTCTATTGTCTTGTCAAACAAGAAAACCCTATCGTGTTCATTATTTTCAAAGAAAAAGCTTGAATTTTTGTGTGCTATCACTTGTAATCTTTCGAGGCAACTGAACCATTCTCAAAACCAGTGTTATTGAGGCGTTCTAAAGCTTAAAACATCCACTCCAAAACTAATTTTCAAATCACTCTCTCGAATTGTAAGAAAGTTCGATTTCCTATTTTTTCTTGTGCTTAAATTTCATATTTTTGTGTGCCTGACTTGTGGAAATCATTTGTTATGTTCTTGAACACATTTGTTTTGGGTTTTACACTTAAACTTAATTTATTAAACTCTAGGACTGCTTCGGATAAGAGTTTGCACTTAAACTTGATTTTATCAAACTTCTTGTTCTTTGGATTTAAAACCGAATTTGTTTTAATCGATTCGTTTGAAATGGTTTCATATTTGAGATTTGCACAAAATCAGTGATATACTTGCATTTCTCATTTGTTCTCATACTTGCATGCATTAAAGTAGTTAGGCTATAGGAGGCTTGCTTGTATTTGAATTTGGTACCGCTTTACTTTGTAAAGTAAATTCGATTATTTTCATATATTCTTTGTAAGTGGCTGATTTTAAGACTTAGTGAGATCTGAGTCGAATGGTAGACCTAGTTGAGGCAGGGCAAAAACCCTAGTTGCGGCTAGGTAGGAAGTCCTAATTTGTGATTAAGCATTTTAGGCTTGTACGCTTAGGTTGTAACACTTATTGGCAATATAAGTGGAGGTTTGAAAATCCTAACTGAGGAGGTTCTGTAGTGGATGTAGATCATTGGATTGAACCATTACAAATCGCGTGTCTCTTTCCATCTCTTCTATCCCCTTCATCTTGCATTGCATTCATACTTGCGTTTGAGTGAGCATATAGCATCTTTATTGTTGAATTATTTTAAAATGGCGATAACTTCTCGATACACCTAATTCACCCCCTTTTGGGTGTGGTTTCAATTAGTATCAGGGCGAGTTATTGCTCAAAGTGTTACTAACATATCTTTGAGTGTTTTTGTGGAATGATGCAAACTTTAGATCCGGCTCACGTTAGGGAAGGTAACTCCTCGAGTAGCCTCTGTATTTTGATGGATGCAACTATGCTCATTGGAAAGTAAGGATGAAGCTTTACATTATGGTGCAAAGTAGACTTTTGTGAGACTCAATTGAGAATGGGTACACTCCACCGAACAAGCTCGTGAGAGAATACACCACCGAAGAGACCAAGATAAAGCTCTCAAATGATCAAGCCATGAATCATTTGTTTTCCGCGCTAAGTGAGAACAAATTCAACCGAGTTAGTGCTTGTCAAACGGCCAAGGAAGTGTGGGAGAAGCTTTGAGGTACACTTAGAAGGTACACTTCAAGTGAATAAGACAAAGTTGAGAATCCTCGAGGAGCACTATGAGACTTTCCGAGTTGGTTCCTATGAAGATATAGCCACAGCCATCACTCGGTTCACGAAGCTCTTGAATGAGATCAAGAATCTTGAAAAGAACTATGATCAAGAGGTCGTGACGAAAAAAAAATTTATTTTATTTTATTTTATTTTACTTTACATAATTTATAAATAAACATAAGCGAAAACCAAAAAAAAAAATTTACAAAGTCGTGACCTGCGGTCACGACTTCATTTGAAACGAAGTCGTGATCCGCAGTCACAACTTCTGTTAAAATATTTTTACTTAATAAATTTATAAAATTGAAAAAAAATCAAACCATGGAATTCGTGACTTGCGGTCACGACTTCCATGGTTTAGGTATTAGGTTTTTTTCTTTTATTGTTTACTATTTTACCAAATCAAAAACACTACCGCGAAGATCCCTCTTCTTCACCGCACTTGCACGACATTGCCTTCAAATCCATCGCCGTCCGCTGCAGGCATGCCTCCCGCCAGCCAATTGTACACCCGCCTCGGTCGCTGCTCGCCTCCCGCTGGCTTGCTTGCACTCTTGCCTCCCACTGGCCTCTGTTAATTTGGCAAATATTTTCCCTCAAATACGTTAATTGATGAATTAAGTGTGCATTGGCCTCTGTTATATTTATATGAAGTACTGATCATCATCACCTGGCTATAAAAGAAAAACTAAAACACTTGTAAAAATCAAATTACATAAATGTATTATGTATATCTGGATTCTAGACCTGGTGCTCCTTTGTTAGTGCTCTTCACTGTTCTATACATTTGCATGAACACAACCATTTAAAAAATAAAAACTTTAGAGTCCACATTGCAAAGATTACTCTTTAGATATACATGACCTTTAATTTGTCCTTACATACATATGCCCCGTTTCAAACCGTCCCACTACTTCAAAACCCTAATTAATAATTAGAAGTAGTAGCAATGAAGGAAAGATAACTTTAAAAAATGATTAATAATAGCCTCCAAGGACGTATTAAGATAGCCTTATATGTAAACAAGAACTACTGTCATTTTGTTTTGGTGAGATTGACGAACAACTGAATCTTTTGTACTTTATGATAAAAGATTGAAGAAGGGTCATACTATATAATCGCATTTTTTTTAATAGGATACTATGTGATCACATTGATTGAATATGTAGCATCAGTGATCCAGAACTTTATACAAGTAAATTTTTAGTGCAGATGGAATAGACCATGCTTAGCTAGAAAGGTCTCTCAATCTGAATCAGCTTGTGCCATCCACATGGTCAGTTTTCTATTTATGGTCATCTTTTAGTCCAACAAATTTTGTCTCGAAATGCATGAAATGGAACTTTTTAGGTTATTTTTATTTATCCAAATATAAAATCGTAGAGGAAGAGTTTGATCAATGTAGCGGACCTCAACTAATTTGGGATCGAGGCTATGTTCTTTTTGCCATTTTAGCTTATATGCTAATAGACCTTTGCATTGGAGAGTATTTTTTTGGTTTCTATGTCCATTCCATCCTACGCGGCATACATTTCTCCCTAACCAACGTCCCCATTGGAGACTTAAGGGATCAAGGCATATCATTCATTAATTAGAATTCTATAATTCTGGACATGAAAGTTTCAGGGCAATATTTCAAATCATACTTCAATGACAAGTACAATTTTTCTTAGAAAATTTAGGATTTCTATTCTAAAAAAAATGTTACAATTAATCGCTACTACTATATCTTTAGCATAAATTTAAGATCAACAATACATTGTGAAAATTCACCCTACAATAATTTTACTACCATAAAGTTTAACCAACTTAGATAGAGCAATAGGTACTTCATTAGGTTCATTTCGAATGAACTGGATTTGTTAAGTAAATGCATATCCATGACATCCATGTACATATTTGAAAGCATAATTAGTCAAGGACACCAATGCATGTTCCTACACGAGCGTGTGACTTTTTTTTTAAAGAAATCAATCTTTACCTCTCAAATTTGTTACTCGTACACAACAAGACTAAATCTCGTAAACTTATGTACAAGTGAAGTTACACCAAACCATTTCAGTTAATACTTTATGATAATTATGTGAATTTACTAAATTTTTGTTTAGTTTTTTCAATATACATCAATCATGTTCATGTACATTTTTTTCTCCATAATATATGTGCTAAGTGAATATATTAATTATCATCACTTCTATTGACTAACAATTATATTCTATATATATATATTCCATAATGGTTGATCAAAGAGTGACTTTGATGTGCTATATGAATGGTGCTATTGTTGATGAACTATTTAGGATTAAACACCACCTATTCGACATCTCAGAGCCAAGTTGAGTTTATAGTACAAGGAACTTGTGAGTTTTATTTGTAATTCTTTGGAGATAGACAATGAAAAAATGATATTAAATATGATATATTAATATCATGTGTACATTGGAACTAGAATGTACAACTATATCCGTTTGCGAATAGTTGGTGAATCGACTCTGAAAGCTGCTTGGGACATTGTGCCAGAATTTCCACCACCAAATTATATGGAGCTTTTTTTAGATTTAGTTCCTAGGCAATCGTATACTAGTTCCAATTGTAACATAGTGGTAAGTGCGAAAGGCCTAGTACTCAACCTATATTTAAACATAATCATTATGCATCACCTATAATGACTTCAAATCCCGATGTAGATGAGGAAGCCCATTCTTGTAATGGTGTGAATAGTGAGGACGATGATGACTATTGTGATAGTGATGAGAATACTAATGAAGAGAGTAGCGATGATGATGTCGATGATGTGGGAATTGATGCTCATCATGTTCATGATAGCATAATTCGAGATACATTAAATCGAGTCATAGCCAAGGATGGCTCATTATCTTGTCCTCCAATCTTGAAAGAAGTTGTACACATAATGTATTTACAATTTTTGGATGATTTTGAGGTGGCAGGAAAATACAGGTGGGGTAGTGCAACTTTAGCCCACATATATAGACAATTGTGTCTTGTTGCTGACATTGATGGAGTAGAGATTGCGGTCCCAATAATATTATTGTAATTATGGGCATGGGATAGGTTGCCTTTTCTTGAACTAATAATGGGAAATGTTCTTCGAAACGACATCATACCAAATGAAGATTTATTCCTGCGTCCTTCATTTGGTCATAAATAATTACAATTTTTTAACAAAGTAAAAAAGAATTGAGTTTATTTATCTACATATAAATTCATGCATGCATTTTGTTTTTTTTTATGTTTTTATAGGTGGAGGCATGCCTTAGAGACCACAGGAAGATCAATGCACGTGCTAACAAAATACAGAGAAATGATTGACATGGAAATACTTGATGAAGTAAGGAATACACTTAATCAATTTTTTCATCAAGAATTTATCTAAAACTCAAATATTACTATCGGTAATTTATCTAAAACTCAAATAATAATTAATTTCAAAATAGGCCCGCTAAACTCATAGTAGTTGTCTTTTTTAGGGTAATCATCACGGTAGAAACTCTCCCCCCTCATAGCCATCATCATAATTGTTGTCTAGGATGTAATTGCTCATCTCGTAACCATCCTTAAGGGGCATATAATCGTTTCCCATCTTAAGAGTGACTATGTGTTTATTGACATCGACAATAACTCCAACCTTCTTGAGAAAAGTTCACCCCATCAATATCACATCATCCTTTTCAATCAATGATACAACCAAGAAGTTGATGAGATACTTGAACCGTCACACCTGCACTTGCACATTCATTGCCATTCTTAGTAGAATGATCTTATCACCATTTGATTTTTTGACGACCAAGGTGGTATTAAATCAATCTTCAACTTGGCCTTTTTGAACCATTATTTCGGTAAGATATTCATATTGGCTCCTATGTCAAGTACAACACCAGGAAAACAGACTTCAATGATCATCACGTAGAGGAAGAGTTTCCCTGAATCTTCTTTGAAAATTTCCATCAAATGTCCTAGATCATGAAGCCTTAGTTGCTCATCAGTAATTTTTTCTTCCATTGGTTGCTTCTCTGCTTGTTGTTGCACTTCAGGTTGTGCCTTTTTAGGTTGTTGCTTCTTTGGTTTATTCTTCTAATTGCTTGGCTTTGTATACATCAAAAGTTTAATTGTTTCATCTTTAACGATTTCACTCTCGTTGATGTGAAAATTGAACTTCTTTTCATTATGTTTCGCACTTTGTTGCTCAGGCACAAGATTGATGGTCTCCATATCTAATTCAACAAAGTTTTCATAATAAGGTTTTAACCTATGATCGTTTAATTTAAATGTTTTTCCGGTTTCGAAGCTTTCTATTTCTACTATGTCATGAGGCAATAAATTCATATCCATAAAAGGTCATATCTATCTTGAACGGAGTTTTCCAATAAATTATTTAAGTCTTGAACAAAAAAGTGGAAATTTATCTCCTACTTGAAATTTTTTAGGAATTAATTTCTTATCATGAAATGCTTTGGTTTTATCTTCATGATTTGATGCATTTTCATAAGCGTCATTCTTAAGTTCTTGTAATTCTTGTAGACTAAAGTTACGTTGGTTTCCCGCTTCATTATAACTCATGTTACGTGCTCTTATTGCCCAATATGATTTATGTTCTAATTCTACTAGTAAATGACATGCTTTTCCAAATACTAACAAGTAAGGTGTCATACCTACGGACGTCTTAAATATTGTTTTATAACATAAGGCATCTTCTAATCTAAGACTCCAATCGTTACATATTGAACTAAATATTTTTTTTATAGTATTGACTTAGTTTCTCTATTTGAAGTTTCAGCTCGTCCACTAGTTTGTGGATGATATGTAGTAGATGTCCTATGTGTGACATGGTAATTAGCAAGTAGATTAGCAACTAATCGATTACAAAAATGCAAACCTCTATCACTAATAATCGCTCTAGGTGCTCCAAAAACTGTAAAAATCTTTGATCTAAGGAAACTCATCACTATTTTTGAATCATTAATTTTATTAGCTTTTGCTTTTACCCACATTGACATATAATAGACAACTAGTAAAATATAAACATAACCATTTGATAGAGGAAAAGGTCCTATGAAATTTATATCTCATACATCAAACACTTCACAAAAACAAATAGGAAGTAAAGTCATTTGATATCTACATCCTAAATTTCTAGTTTGTTGGCAATTTGAACAAAATTTTGTATAAAGAAAACAATCATGAAAGATAGTGGGCCAAAAGAATTTGAAATCTAAATTTTATGCTCAATTTTACGTGGACCAAAATCTCCTCTACATGCATAAGTATGACAATGAGATATAATTGATTGTACTTCCGATTGTGGTGTACATTTCCTAATTATTTGGTTGTTACAAAATCTCCATAAATAGGAATCATCCTATAAATAATGTTTAGAATCCTTATTAATTTTATTCTTTTGAGCTATTGTAAAATAAGGTGATAACCTATTAGTGGTGAGATAATTTGCTATATCAGCGTATCATGGGCCATCAGTCTTTATACTATACAAATGTTCATTTGAAAACTCATCCCTTAATATAGGTGGTTCTCCATTTTCTAACCTAATTAAATGATCTGCTACTAGATTTTCGATTCCTTTCTTATCTTTTATAGTGAGGTCGATTTCTAGTAAAATAATATGCATGTTATTAGTCTTGGTTTAAAATCTTGTTTTGCCATTAAGTATCACAATGTTGTATGATTTGAATAAACTATCACTTTTGCTCCTAATAAATAAGGTTTAAATTTTTTTAAGGCAAATAGTACCGCTAAAAGTTTCTTTTCAGTAGTGGTATAGAGTTTGGCATCTCATTAGTTCAGATATAGTGTGTTTAAGCTTAATTTAGTGGTGTTTATTGTGTATTCAAATTGGATCATTAGACTTTAAATCAATCTTCCTAAATCAGCCTCTAAAGACTAAATTCAGTTTCAATTTTAGTCCTACATTTTAATGCACTTTTAGCAATGAAATGGTCCAAATATCGAAATCCTCCATCACTAAAATTATTGTTGGTCTCTCTCTTAGCTTTTCGGAATGGTTTAGTTTGCAAAATTCTGATTTAAAATGAAAGAGATGTCATGATTTTACTAAACATAGGTCTAATTGGAATTTAATCCAACCAGCAGAATTAGAAAATCTATTTCTCCCAATCTATAGTTCCTAAAAATGCGATTTTTGGTAACAAGGCAGGAAATATACCCAAATACAACGTACTAAAACATCAGCTCATTTTAATAAGTAGTTACGGAGTTATGCCCTTCACTAGTTTAGTTTCAAAACATTCCTTTTTAATTCCAGCCCCTATTTATAGAGCATGTTTGGACATAAAAACATTTGAATCAAAACACCTTTGGTTGAGCAAAGTTATTCCCCTTTAAACAAGCCTTAAGATGCCACTGGTTTGGACCAATTTAGACCTAAAATGAGCAGATTATGACCAAATTACCCAAGTATTTCATTCCATCCTCCTACTTACCTTGAGAATGAGGATTTTGAAGTCAATCAAGCTATTCCTACCACTTCAACCGAGCCAACACTTAAGGTTGATGTTACTATTGCCCCTGCACCTTCTACACCACTACAACTTGCAGGACACATATATAAGATGTTGAAAACAACCGTACTTCAATTCACGATAAACTTTTGTGAGCTCCAAGTTCTCCGGTTGTTATAAGACCACACTCGCTATTGTTCGACTACTACTTAGATCGCATTGCCTATCTCACTATCTAAAATAAATATGTAGTTTTCTATATGTGACCAATGCAAGAAGAGTTAGACATTGATGATGCTGAACTTCGTCGATGGAGGTAGCTGGTTAGACCACAACTATAATCTTTTTGATGTTGTGACGTTGTTTAGTCAAAAATGAGGAATGAGCAAGAGAGAAATTGTAAAGTTAAGTTTTTTTTTTGTTGTAAGTACATAAATTAATCTTTTAAAACACATTTCATGGTTGTAAAATTGGTTGGTGACTATAATCATTTTGGTGCTATGACTTTTGCATGTTGTTACTTTAACCCATTGGTAACAGTACTGTGACATATGAGAATTTCATAAACTTGATTAGGCGGCTATTTAAGTATTTTCTGATTTAATTTAGGATTTAGGTATCTAAGGTCGGACCTATGTATTACGGACCGAAGATCATATATTTACATATTATTTTTGTGTTGCATGCTTAGCGGATTTAATACACATTATTTTGTCCAGAAGTTGCGGTGTGTTGAGGTATATCCTCAATTTGAATACTCGAGGTTGCACATATGTGTCTGAAAGGAACGAGTGAAAATAAATTATTAGTTGCTTGAAAACTAATGAATCAAGAGTTAATCCACTCGTGAAGATTTTGTTTCAGTGTGCGAATGAGTCAAGATTGATGGTAATGTAATGTGAGAATGAAGTGGTACAGGACTTAGCCTCGATTTTCGTATCAGTTTGTGGTGGTCGCGAGTAAGATCGGGTCCAAATTAAGGCACGTTTGGCTAAATATGGCAAGAAAATTAGTCCATAAAATTTTAGTATGTCGTGGACAAAGTTAAGATTTTTTGGGTTTTAGTGTGGCCAAGATCAGTGTTATGAACGTTTTGTGAAAATTGACTATTTTGTCAAAATTTTGGTTCAATTTGATGAAAAATCGAATCGAAAACGAGCACTGAAAGCCATAACCGTCAAATAAGGATTTTGGGAACTAATAAATTAAAAGACATTAAGTTGCTGAGGGTTTATATATAAATATATGTATGAAAGATAGAATGAAACGAATGTTTCATTTCAATTAACAGACAATAAAACTTGTTCGTTCTCTAAACCCTCTCACTCGGGTTTTCACTCCGTGAGCTCTTGATAGCTGATTTTTGCCTGATTTCTTTCAGTAAATTGTAGAGCATCACGAGAAGATCAGTATGAACTAAGTTTCTGTAGTGGAAATGAGGTATTTGACCCGCAATTTGGTAAATTGTCAATTCAGGGCAATTTTCTCAATTCAATTTGAATTCTCACGATTTTCAATTTCTCTTACAAGGTTTTAATAGAAATTGGTAAGGATAATGGTGAATAAATGTATTGAGTAGATGTGCACTGATTTGGAATAAATCCCACTAACGTGGGTTAGGGTTTTGATGAATTAAATAATGTGATTCAGTTGATAACTATTTTAGATATGTTTTTTGAGTTGATATTGATTTACATTAGGTTTTTGGATGAATGGATTATTAGTTTTGATCCAATTTAACTCCTCGGGATATGGGAATATTTTTATGTTGGAATTGAGTGGTTTCGTGATGTTCGTTTTCGATTTTTGAAGATTTATTTGCGAAAATATTGATTTGAAAAAGTTTTTCAGTTCAAAATAAAATAAAGTTTGCCTTATAGGCAAGCCATATTGGAAAATTCATAACTTCTCCATCAGTGATTCGATTTGAGTGTTCTTGGAGTGTATGCAAAGTAGTACATGAGTACTACAAGTTCCTTTTAGGTCATCATAACAAATATTGAGGTTTTCATGGTTAAAATGTTACCCCAAATTGGCTAGTTGAAAAGCAGTTGAAACAATTATATAAATTAATATTATCAAAAACTGTTCTCAAGTGTACGTTGGCTATAGTGTTCATTGGGTTTCTTGATTTGGTTTCATTTGAAGCTTGACCCATAATATAATTGGGTACATAGAGAAGCTATTAGAACCATCTTCAAGGTGATCCGACGCTCCGGGAACCTCGAAAAATTAAGTTCAATGTTTTTTTGGTTGTAAGTAAACCCTACAATGATCTTTACTATTGATTGAATGTCTTTGTACCTGTAATTGTATCATTGTTTAGATTACATTTTATCATTCTTGGTCATTCATTCATAGAGTGAGTGAGGGGGATAAGCTTGTTTCGGAGTCTTGTTTGATTGAAACTAGGTTTCAGTTATGGCTCTACATTATCTAGTAAGATTAGCAGAGTCTAACGCCGACAAGTTATCTCCGCATTTCATGATCTCTTTATATTGTCTTTGTATTATTTTTGGAAGTCAACATCTGATTATAGTTAAGAGACAGCGACAGAGTGTATTGCATGCCATGTTCACGCATATATCTTATTGTTTATTTGGAAATGTGATTAAATGTCTCCATGTATCAGACTAACAATTGCAGGAGTATATATCAATGTAGGAATTTACTTGCCTGACATCTTCAAGTTATTTTCGACGATGTCAGATTATATGAATATAAGGGAAGAATGGACAAGACTCAAAGATTGTGGTAATTATTTTCAAAAGTTAAATAAAATTCTTGTTGTAAATATTTGATATATATAGTTTTGGGATTCTTGGGGTGAGTGTAAGGCGTAAAATTAAGTAGAATGGTTATGAGTCTTTTAATTTAGTTAAAATGAATAGATAGGTTTTTTATTTAATTTTGGTCAGTTTGGGGTTGTAAAGTAGTGATTAAGTTATCTGAGACTCTTAAGTTAATTCATAAATTTGAAGTTGATATATAATATAACCTACGGGGAGTTGTGCGTCCTCTTAGGCATCTCCCCATTCCATTGTCTATTAGGTGAAAGTTTTCCTGTAGGCCACTTTTAGGGGAGGTGATGCCAATTTTTTTACAAAATACGAAAAATAATCAATATGATTTCCTAATTTGCTCTAATTGAACGAGTCATGAATTGAGTTCATAGAGGGTATAAATTTAGTGTTGGAGCCTTATAAATGATTGAAATAATTATTATTTTGAGGTTTAAGTTGAAAGAATGGATTAGGCAGACTAGATTAATTGAGGATTAAGGTAATCTAGGCAGGTCAGTCGTCCTAATGACAAGGGGCAGTTAGACTTAGTATTAGAGCTTAAGGTTGGCTCAAATAAGGATAAACTTTGGTTGAAAACCAAAGAGAAATTGAGCACTATTAGTTTGGAAGCGACTGTGAGCTGGGTTGTTTTCATTATTACGTTATATTTGTGTTGTATGTATGTATTATCGCTAGATATACGATAAGAAGTTTATTCTCCTTGTCCGTTCGATACTTGAAACGATGAGTAAGATTAGAAACAAATAATTAAAAGAGAAAATAGACTTATGAAACGAAACTAAGCACGATTAGAAGTTAAATAGACTCAAGGATTGTAAATAGTTCGGTACAAATATAATTGATGAAAGTTGTCAGTTATGAAACCAATAGGAAATTGTTTCAAGGGAAGTCCAAATGATTCAAGTATGTAAGTACTAAACATGGATTTCTTGTATATCAAAAGTATTGAACTATTACAATTATAAAACGCTCAAAAAAATGTTAAAATAGTCTCAATAAGGAAAGCAGAGACACTTGGTTTTGAAAGTAGAAATTGATTAGACAAACTGAATTTGACCGAAGAATCACAATGAGATTGTGATAGAACCAGTCAAGTTGTCTAAGTCGGTTTCTATGAAAATGAAACACTTTAAAGTAAAGTATTGTTTCCATTTCAAAATAAAACACAAAGTAAAAAACTGAATAGAACCATAGTTTAACACGATCAAACGACTTCTAAAAAAAGTACTTAAATTTTTGATTGTTTATTTACTTAAGTTACTTATTGATAAGCGACGTTGAGTATAGTAGTTCTATCAGTCAAATAAAGAATTGATAAAGCAAATGGAAATATATGATTTAGAAGTAATCTTTATTAACACCAAATTAGTTGTTGTCGTGAAGCAAAGATCAACAAAAGATTGCTAACTTAAAAATGAAAAGTGTAGTGATAAGATCAACGTGTAAGAAGTTAAGGTATATGGAAGTGGTATAATAATAGCCTTGATTTGATATTAAACATCAACACGAGTACTTGTGTTTTGAGATTCAAAGTACCCAATAGTCACTTCTAATCAAGTTAAGTTATGATGCCTATCACTACAACTTAAAATAAAACCAATAAAAAAATATATGTACTAATTGAGAAACAACAAGTGGTTTGTATAGGACGTCGGTATGAGCTCCTATATTGCAAGAGTTTCCATTTATAACACTTAAAAGATTGACATAGTATCCTATAATAATTTGATTATTGATTAAGTTAATTAGAGTTAGGAAATTCAAATTCTTCTATCTCTTCAGTTGAACAACAATGGACAAGTGAATTCCTCAAAAGTAATTTGATGAACAGTAAGATACAAAGTTATCTTACACAATCACTTGAAAAGTACTGTATTTGTTTTAGAAAAAGAAAAATCGGGAAGTCTGAGACTAATGGAAATAAATTAAGGCAATAACAAACAGTAGAACTGTTTGAGTCGCAAAATTTCTCTATTTCGACTAAAGACTAGCTAGGGAAGACTTCATTCGATTGAATGATCATAAGAAGTCGTATTATCCTTAGCTAAGTTTTTGAAAAGATAAGACATATGAATTGCCTTTGTCAATTGAGATTAAAGAGCTTCAAGTGATCTAGTTATTGAACGAAATTCATGGTTTGTTTATAAAAGGGACTAAGAATGAGATCAATGTTAGAATAGCTAAGATTGACTAAGACTGAATGGAATAGACTCTATATATAAAATAAAATGAGACGCTGAGATGAATTGTGACCTGTGCAAGTAACACGAACGGACTCCTTTAGTCAAAGCCAGACACTGGAGTAGTTGTACATGACCAAAAGTCTAAGTAACTTCGCTTCATAATCATGATTCATTCATAGCGCAGAAGACTAGTGTAACGCGTTCACTCATCTTAGAATAATAGAATGAATTGGTGATAGTCGTAATAAAAAAGTCTATGAATTTTAATTGAAGTCAATTGGAAGCTTAAGTATAATTAAACAAATGGTCTATAAATGCTCACATAAGTATGGAAAGTGGAAATTTCAGGTGCACGAGTATCAATCATATTAGAACGTCGAACTCTAAGTCTAATAGAAATTAATATATTTTCATAAGGATCTTACTAGAAGTTAAACTCCAAGTGTTGAAAGTTTCAAACCTAAGTAATCTACAATTGATATTTATGAATATGTTGTATATTGTTCAAATGTAGTGCTACGCCACGTGACAAGTTATCGGTGAAATTTTAAGGCAATAACTATTGTAAATCAGAGTTGATGTAAGATACCTATATGATGGTGAAGATATAAATGAAATGAAAAGAAATGCGTGACTTACAACTTAGTTAGTCGGTATTATCTGTATTAGTTAAAAATATTGAATAGAGGATAATATATCTAACTTGATATGTTTGAAGAATTGAATATTTTTCCACTGTATTGAGTAGAAGCAAAAAGTGAAATAAAATAACTTGTATGAGATACAAATTAAAAGTTATACTATGAGAGTATAATCATCAAAAATGTCGATATCTCTATTTAAATACATATATCTACCCAAATTAAGAATAATAGTCTCTATTCAGGTAATGAGACAAGTCTAGTGAACAATAATAATTAAGGTTAAGGGAGATGTCAGTAAGTGAAAGGATGAGGTTCTCGATGAACACATGGATAGAAAATTATTTGTTGAAGTTAGAAAAGGCATTAATTTTGTAACTAGCCAAAAGAAAAGTTAAGTGAATTGAGTAACAAGTCAGAATTGATAATTTCTTTCTAGTTCACAATATAAATAATATTGAGAGTTGACGTTTTGAGATTGAGTGAGAGTTGCATGATGTGTACGATTTCATTTACTGATCAGATTATAAATTTATATCTCTTGTCATGGAATGATAGATGTAATTAGAGATCTATATTCATGGGATGACTTCTGTAATTTGTCTATTGAGAAACATTGGAAATGAAGATGGATTAGATAGACACACAACTCTACTATATATCGAATGTCTTGCTCAAATATTATTTACATCACTTATATTTAGACTAGTAATAGTTTAAGAATTGATCGTCCGATAATTCAAATAAAAAGGATGATTAGTGATGAGAAAGTAAATCGAGATGTGTACTACAGTTTGGGTGGATATGGAATGAATTATCAACGGTTTGTGAAATAGCATTCAATTTAGAATGAGTGTTATGAAAAACAAGATAGGCTAGGTTTGTTATCTATTGATGCTTGAATGATATTCAAGGCATGAAATATGAAGTAAATGTTATTAGATATTCCACAAAGTTGATTGTTTAACTCATCATAAATTCACAAATTGCTTGGATTGGCAAAGCAACGAAGAAAACTTTTGATTAAACCAAGAATTTGGAAATGAAAAGTTGAAATGTTTAAGATTTGTACAACCGAGTTGTTAATTACAACGAAAGTGATTTGGTCCATTTAACGGTTCACCTTGGAAGTGATTTTTACAGTTTTGAATTAGAAGAGTTATATATGAAAGACCATTTTCTCATATCTCTTTTGGTTCAGTAAGCTGTAAGTTTAAATTTCAAGGATGAAATTTTTAATTAGTTAGGAAGATTCGGGCATCAGAGAATTTCATAAACTTGATTAGGCGGCAAATTAAGTATTTTTCGCTTTAATTTGTTATTTAAGTATCTGAGGTGGGACCCACATATTACAGACCAAAGATCATATGTTTACATATTATTTTTGCATATTGTATGCTTAGTGGATGTAATATACGTTATTTTGTCGCGAAGTTGTGGTGTGTTGAGTGTATCCTCAATTTGAATACTCGGGGTTGCACGCGCGTGTCTTAAGGGCAGAGTCAAAATAAATTATTAGTTGCTCGAAAATTAATGAATCAAGATTTAATCCTTGCGTGAAGATTTCTTATCGGTTTGCATGCAAGTCGGGATGATGGTAATGAAATGTGAGAACAAAATTGGTACTAGACTTTGCCTTGAGATTCGTATCAGTTGGTGGTGGTCGCGATTGAGATTGGGTCAAAATCAGGGCATGTTTGGCTAAATATGGCAAGAAAATAGGTCCATAAGATTTTAGTATGTCGTGGAAAAAGTTAAAATTTTTGGGTTATTGGTGTGACCAAAACTGGTGTTATGAAAATTTTATGAAGATGGACTATTTTATCAAGAGTTTGGTTCAATTTGGTCAAAAACTGGATCGAAAACGAGCACCAAAAACTAAAACATGTCAAAATAGGGATTTCGGGAAATAATAAATAAAAAGAAATTAAGCTGTTGACAAGCGGCTAAGGGTTTATATATAAATTTGTATATGAAAAATAGAATGAAAACAATGTTTCATTTCAATCAACAGAGAACAAAGCTTGTTCGTTCCCTAAACACTCTCACTCGATTTTTCACTCCGCGAGCTCCTGACATCCATTTTTCGCCTGGTTTCTTTCCGCAAAATTGTAGAGCATCGGATGACGATCAGTTCGACCTATGTTTCTAAAGTAGAAACGAGGTATTCGGCCGCAATTTGGTAAATTGTCAATTAAGGGCATTTTTCTCAATTCAATTTGAATTGATACACAACCTGAGCATAAACACGTGATATACATCATCAACTACGGCTAACTAAGGCGGTAATGCAAGTGTATACACAACCTTTCCAATTCATTTCACAATCCTAAAGATTCCTATAAATCTGATAGAGAGATTTCCTTACAGTCTAAACCTATGATGTTCTTTGCGAGGGAGACTTTCAAATACATCAACTCTCCTTCACAATATATCACAAACCGGTGATAAAGATCATAATAATTGTTGTATCATTCCTGAACTGTTTTCAATCTTAGACGAATCTGCTGCACAACCTCAGTATGATCTCCAACCATCTGTGACCCCAACTCCACCAAATCCTCCGGTTCACCCAACTAGCAAGAGATCGACAAGGTACCCCATACCATGCCTAAAACGGAGTCATTTCAATACACGATTAACAACAATTATTATAAAAGAACTCATAGAAAGGTATATATTCTTCTCATGAACCTCTAAATACCAGTACACAAGCCCTATGCATGTCCTCCAACACATAGATCAACCTTTCAGTCTGACCATCCACCCGTGGATGAAACACAGTTTTGAAATGTAACTAAGTGTCGAGTTGTTCCTACATGCTTTACCACAACCTCGATGTATACCCAGCATCACATCAGAAACTATCATCAGTGACACTCCAAACAAACGAGCCACATCTCACCTGCAGAACAAGCTCAGCTGTGTAAAGGTATTCGAAATGTACATAGGAAGAACATGAGCAGACTTCATTAGTCCATGAACAGTAATCTAGACCGCATCATGTTTCCTCCAAGAAATAGGCAGATCAATAACAAATTCTATTACAAAATGTTCCCATTTTCATTACGGTATGGGAAGTGGCTGCAACGTATCTCTAGGTTTCCGCCTATCGGCCTTAACCTAGTGACACATCTCACATTTCCTCATATAATCACCCACACCAGCTTTCATCCCTGGCCACCATTACAATCGCCTCGTATCATGAGACATTTTAGTTCTGCTAGGATGAATGCTATACCTTGATCAATGAGATTCTCTCAATATCTCATCCCAAATCTTAGCCATCAATGGAATCCTTAAAATCTGATTCGAAACTCAACCTAATCTGGATTACTACTATTATCAGCCAACCCTTGAACTTTTCATAATCCACATCACGTTGCTGACACTCTATCACTTCCTGAATAGTTATGAGATGTACTCTAAACTAAACATGAATTGATTCATCATTATCCTCAGGAATCTCCGACAAAGTCATAATGATGAATTTTTCAAACAACTCATGCTCATAAGTCAACTGACTAGCTACACTTAATGTTTCAACACTCCTATGCTCAATGTGTTATCAACAATGTTAGTCTTACCCGAATAGTATTCAAGACAAAAAGTCTTTCAAATGTTTAAACCATCGTCGTTGTCTCATATTCAATTCTTTTTTAGAAAACAAATAATTTGAACTCTTATGATTTGAGAATAGCATAAAACTTTCAACATATAAATAGTGTTTCCACAACTTCAAAGCAAACATAATCGCCACTAATTTCAAATAACGAATAGAATAATTCTTCTCGTGAATATTTAATTGTCGGGAAGCACAAGCAATTAATTTTCCATTCTGCATTAACACACAACCCAATCCCACTTTCGATATATCAGTATAAACTGTAAGACCTTTCCCTAGGTAAGGTAATACTAGAACTAGTGCTGAAGTCAAACGCTTCTTTAGTTCCCAAAATACAACATTGCATTCTTTTAACCAAACAAATGGAACATTTTTTAATTTAATTTAGTAATTAGCACAACTATCTTAGAAACATCTTTTATAAATCTACAATAATAGCCAGCTAAACTTAGAAAACTCTATATCTCCATCACTATGGTAGGTTCCGAATAACTAATGATAGCCACAATTTTGGCTGAATCCACCAAAATACCTTTCGTACTATTTACATTACCCTAAAACTTCATTTCAGACGACCAAAACTCGCATTTGCTAAACTTGACGTGTAGCTTATGATTTCTCAAATTTTAGATATTAACTCTAAAATATTATTCATACTCCTTGTGAGTCTTAAATTATATCTAGATATCACTAATGAACACTATCACAAAGTGATCTAGATTCAGCCTTAATACTTTTTACATGAAATCCATAAACAGCACTGGAGAATCAATAAAGATTATTTTTTCTGAACAGTTTCTATGTTTCACTGTCTAAAATTAATGCAGAGCCTCAAATTACCATTCTTCTTTTTCAAACAAGAGACTGGTGCGCCCCATAGCGACTTACCTTGGTTAAGAAACCTTTTATCCAACAACTCATTGAACTTAATTTTATGTCTTGCCTCTGTACTACTAAAAGTTCCAGCAAAAGTTTTCATTTTTTTACTAGTGACTAGTCAATCTATTAACAACAACTCATCAAACTCTAGTAACTCCGACACATAGAGATTAATGATCATCTCGTGTCCGTAGATCTCAACAACACATTTCTCACACACAAAATGAGGATCCCCCTTATCCCTAACTATTGTATTGAGTACTAGATGAATAGGGACTCACACCAGAGTTAACCCTAACTTATCATCACACGACCACAAATTTGAGATCGTACCTTCAATAAGATTATGATTTGCATATGAATCTCATTTAGTCACTACCTAAACACATTCTTTGATACGTTGTTGAGTATGTGACACACGAGAGGACGTTTTTAAGAATTATGAAAATACAATCTTGTAATGTCCTTTCATTCCATACCCGAAAAATGTACCTACACTCGAGTTCCGAGGACAATCATGGATAATGTGACATTGCTTTCCACACCCAAAACATGTAATCATAGGTTCACTACCTATAAAACATTCCTGGCTAGTCGTCGGTCTCAGACTCATAGCCTGTCCTTAATATCCTCAACCCTTACCTTTACTTCTCCGCAACTAAGGTGTACCACTGTGAGCTGAAGGCTTAAAAGTCTATGATAAAGTCTGTCTTGAACCTATTGATGTCAGCTCAGATTTTTTACTGGTTATACTCGAAAAAAAAAAATACGACGTACATATAGTGAGACGACAGATATCGTAGGCGAGAACGATGGTTCTCCACTCTTCTCTTTCTTTCAAGACTTTGGGTCAAACTTGAATGGAAGTTTTTTTCTTAGCCATAGAATCTGAGCCTTATCCTGACTCCAGACTCCACGATGCCTTGATATCATCATGATCTGCGCTGAAAAACCTGTGTAGTCACATAGGCTCTAGTTCTATCTCAAACCTTTTGTAGTGTTTAATTTAGTTGTCAATATAATGGTACAAAACTCATCCTACTTTTCCTCCCATGACATTTCACTAACCACGGTTGAATTAGCTTGAACCAGAACTGCAACAATTGATTCAACTTTAAAACAAATTGCAATGGTAGCCTCCTCTTATTGAGTGACTGGAGTAATAATAGGAACTTCCTAAGCCATACGAACCATAAATATTTGAGCTACCACCTATGCTCGTAAGGTATTTATCGACACTACCATTTGCCCCACCATGGTTTGAAACATATTTGAATCTACACATTGTAGATCCTTATTATCCTCGCGAGATCCCTAACCCAGCTCTAGCTCTTGTTGTCCACTTATAATTTTTAGTAACAAAAATTGCAAGAAAAATGGTTCAGCTTGCCCATATCCATCGATATCTCGATAATATAAAACACACATAATACAATCATAAGTTTTTTTTAAAACTTTTTAACCCTGTTCAATCACATAACTTCCCAACTAATCACTCACTAAACCTCGAACAAAAATATTCTCTTAGAATCTTAGGCTCTGGTACCAACATTGTCAAACCCCACCTGATTAGGGCATCTGACTAGATTAGATTACCTTAATTCCTTTAATAATCTAGCAGTATTAACCTCTCCTTTAATAAATAATTAAAAATCGATCAAAGTAATTATCAAATATGATTCTTTATTAAACACAAAAGATTTTAAAGTGAATCTTAAATCTCAAAGTTAAGTAAATATTAATTATATAATCCTCAAAATTTCGTAAAAAAATTTCGACATCATCTCCTCTATTTTTAAGCTACACTAAAAAGCTCGGGCTTCAAAAATCTTCAACAAAACCTACTCAGCTTGGTGGAAATGCTAAAGGACTCGCAATCCACCCATAACATTATATATTCCATTCACAAAAATTATTTATTCATTTTAACCTATTTCAAAGTTTCAAAATCCTTAAACTTTCATTACCTTAGCATTGTAGCATTCTAATCCATCCTAAAACCATTATAAGAATTCCAAAGTAAATCCTACTAGCACATGAACCCAAAAACCCATTTTTACAATATTTTATATTCAAAATAAGGCATACATAGAGAGAAAGAAACTGAGCAGGTCACTAATAATCGGAAAGCTTTCCCTTTCGCTTTTCGCTACTAGAAACTATCATTACCCAATTATAAAATCTAAATAATGTCAGATAAGTAAATCTGACACTATCATGTACACCTGTAGTAATCAAATGCATAATAGTCCAAGGAATTTAAACAAACAATATAATTCAAGGAATTTAAATACAATCGTGAGTCCATCTCGTTTTTTTATCTGACCACAATCAAATGACCGACCTCCAATAGTGGTAAGTAAACAATAATAAGGACTCATGCACGGGGAGAATAACCAAACGAGTCTCGTTCCTCTATACTATGGGAGTATGATTTGGTTAACCGTGATTTCATGATAACAATGTGATACAAAGTATCAATGACTCCAGTCCATCAAGCATAATATAGTGTTCTATAACCCTGACATAGACACTATAAGGAGACTCGTAACCCTTTATCCTCCCAAACCGTGTATGCATGTACAACAAATATGCGTCATTAAGGGTCAGTGCAATTTATACAAAAATATAATCATACAATGTAAAGGTTACTTTGGGATTTACTTAACCATACAAACGCGATACCAACGTTCCCTTGCGCTCCTAGTCAATAAGCTAATCCAAATGAGGTTCCAATTGCTATCCTAGAATTCATTTATAACTCTGATAGGATTCCACAACCACAGCACAATTGCTTTTCAATTAGTTGTAGTTAAATTAACCCAATCGCGTCGCGAAACCCATAAAGTATTTTCAAAATAAACTATCTGATGCCCAGATTTCATTTTCGACTGAAAATTATTGTTCAACATCGAAAATTACATTGTCTAGGCTTAAATATAATTTTCTAATTTATAATATATTTATCGGTCGTAAAGATAGAGGAGAAGCACTAATTGATACAAAGATTAGGGAAGGGCGGTTGCGATGGTTTGGTCACTTGTAAAGACGGCCTACAAATGCCCCCACTAGAAAACTTGACTCAATAGAAACTGTAGAAATTCGATGAGGTAGGGGTATACCAAAGTTAACATGGGATTCATTAATTAGGAGGGATTTGAATGGTTTGGAAAGCTCGCCATCAATTGCATTTAATCGAACACTATGAAAAAGTTTGATCCATGTAGCCGACCCTAATTAATTTGGGACTGAGGCTATGTTGTTGTTGTATAATATATTTATGGGTCCAACCTCGACCAGAAAAACTTCGGAATCTCTCCAAATCATATCCTCAAATGTCCAGATCCCAATTTTGACTTCAAATTATGATTCAAAATTGGAAATTAACCTAGACTAAGTCATAAAACAATTTTCCAAATTTTAGACATTTTCGAGTATCATAACACGCATTACGAGAAACATATCCGGTAAAAATCCTCGAGAATATTCAAAATCCTCATTTTTCATAAAAATCCTCATTTTTCATCTATTTGTCCAAAAACCCTATTTTCTAAATTTTCTCAATTTTCTAGAGAATTTTATTTTATTTTTTCTATTTAAAACCCCATTTTTCAAAAAATAAAATAGGGATCCCTATTTTCCCTACCTCCTCAAGAGACGAAACTTTGCTTCTCTGTTTCATTTTCTATATTTTTTTTTCAATCAACAGATCTTCCTCTCTCTTTCAATCTCATAATCAAACCAAATCACCAAAAATCATTTTCCTCAAGTTCGAATCATCAAAAACCAGTCCCAATCACAATTTACAGTAAAAAAAAAAAAAATCAAATTCCATTACTTACCTTCAACACCAAACCAACGACACCAACAGCAGCCAACAAGCCTCGGTTTGATTCCAAAAGGGAGATAGAGACGAGGGAGAGAGACTCGGTCGAGAGAGACGAGAGAGAGAGAGCAACGAAACAGTGAAAGCAAGATGGGGAAGACGATCAACATGGGAGTCTTCCGGTTGTCGATTTCGATTTTTAATATATTGGGGGGCCAAATTACCTTTTTGCCCCTCAAATACCTTTTTGGGTAATTTTTCACTTTTCTTTATTTTTTTCATAGTTATCTCTTTATTTTGCGTCTGAATTAAACCCCGCAAAATACCCCAATTTGACCAAAAATTAGAGAATTTACCAAAATGCTCCAAAACTCCTGAAAAATTTGTCTCGGCATGAAAATCAAGGTGAGCCCATGTCGGCCCGTTAAGTCCATTTAAAATCTAAAACTTAAATTTTTTAAGTTAAATCCAATTATTCCTCGCGAAACTCGAAACTAATGTTTATGTCAATATTTTGACTATCTCGACACCCGTCTCGACATGTATCTCGAAATAAAAACTCGCGAAACACCGAATTCACTCATTCGATTAGAATTTTGCAAGATAACATAATATATAATACACAACACTAGGCAAACATCACTGAATAATAAAATTAATTATAAATCTAAAATTTACCAGTGTTTAACTTCCGACTCACAGCCAAAACTTTAACTAAGCTCCCTCAATCCTGATTAACCGTAATTACCGATTTAAAAATTTCAAGATTTGACATGCAAAGTTACTGTTTTTGACCAATCTATGCAAAAAATGGAGATTGTTAAACCGTAGCTTATTGCATTTGCGTCTGTTTATCCTTGTTAGCATTATATTGTCAAAAAAAGACTTAAGTTAGTTAGGTATATGCTGTAATCAAGATAGTAAACCTGACTAAGTATGATGTACAAGAGTAGATACAACTTAGAAAAAGACTATGATGAAAATCAAAGTGAAGATTACAATATCAAAGTCAGAATCAAAGACGAAGATAGATCTGAAGTTGAAATAGGAATTAGATATGAGTTGGGTACTGAAACAGAGCAACTGTTAGTATTAGTCTACAAAAGTGAAGAATTTTGATACTGCAAGCAAAGAACTTCGAGATGGATTACAAATACAAAATCCGAGAGAAATGTGCATAAAGGACTGAAGAATTTTATCGAAACGACGAGTCAAGATTCCTAAAGGAATATAAGACTTAGTTGTTGAACAATGGATGACTCTCATAGGAAATACACTTATAATATGATGAGGTTTTCTGAGTAGTATTATATTTAGGACTTAATTTCTAGATAAGGTTGATAGACTGGGTCTAGAAATACTCATGATCGCCATAGTGTGGATAATCATTTTTTTCTTGAGTTTTGTGAGAACGATATATCATTATAGTGGTTGTACATATTATCAATTTGATTACTTGATTGTTTAGGTTGAGCCTATGCAGAGGAAGACATTTACATCTAACTGCGATGTCAGTTTTGTGTATAGTATTGATGTGTGTTTAATAATCACTAATTCGTTAATCTCCTCAGTTCCTCAGGTTTTCAAAACTTTAACAAAACATAAACTCGAATTATTGCACTTCTAAACATTATAATCAATTCATACTTCTTTGCATAGAGTTCATACCATATGATCCATTCGTCCCTAAGAATAATAAACTACTCACTCATCATTGAAATCAACATAAAACAATGCATATTGGGTTTCGGGGATCATGTGCGACAGATGTTTTGAAACCTTTTTCGAACATCCCCAAACATAGATCATATCGATTCCATTAAATTGATGTGCCAATAAAAATCATACCTTAACAAGAACAACTCTATGTCTGCCTTGTTTGGTATTGATTGATTTCTTCAAGACGCTACCAGAGACGAACGTCCCCTTTCATAAATCCACATAAGAACAGACGATCATGATATGTAGTGCTAGCCCCAAAAATCATAAGACAAAAAACTCTCACAAAAAGTCTCTAAGAAAAATTTCTCTCGGGAATTCCCTTCAACAATAATGTCTTGTTTATAGTACACTAGATCGAGTTGTAAAAGAACTCCATCTCCTAGTCACACTCCAAATAGAGTTCTAGATAAACTCCAACTCTAAAAAAGATAGAGTCATGGAGAATCTACAATTACAAATCCAATAAGAGTTGTAATTTATCTAAAACTCAAATAAGAATTAAAGTCATACTATAATTCCAATTAGAGTCCTATTCAAAATAGGATTTACTAAGAGATAAAATTTCTACTCACACAAGAAATGTATGAGAATCTTGAATCCTAGTCAAACTAGGATATTTAATGAGAATCTTCAAAATGAATTTTATCAAATAAAATTCATTAACCTAGACAATAATAAATCGCGCAAATCCGTTCTTTGTGTGCGACCCAATAGGTTCAAACAATGTTGGCAGTGAACCAAAACCATTTTGGTATACAAGTCAAAAGCGATCTCTAGCAAGGCATTATGACTACCAAGTAGCATGAAGATCGATAAATCGATACAACCTAATAGACAGTGTATATTATATCCCTTTGACACGCGATATCTTTTTATTGAACATAAGACATGAAATTTCACCCTTATAGTTCAATCAACTAGTCTCGATCTGTTAGTAGACTGAAAATTTCAAGTGACATTGATCCAATCAATTCAGTAGACATGACCATTTATCTATCTAACATATCGAGGGGCCCAATATATATTTCTCTCTAAAAGATAGGGACAAATTCCATCTTGATCACACAACATCCACACATTAGTCGAACAATGACCAATCACAATCATTATAATCATCGGTTAAAGAAAACGATTGATTATATCAAATCATTGTGCTCATAATGTTGGAGTCTTTGGTGATCTCAAGTCAAATGACTAAATGATATACTTCTCATGAGAATCACTTTTGACATTGACCATGTAGTGTTCTCATAGAGGGTCGGTCCAACATCTGTTCCCATTAGATATCCATTATCTTCATCCGTATTTATATACGCATAATCATCACATGATTATCAATCAAGACTCATACTAGTCTTAATTTATTATTGTTCCCACAATAGTAACAGACTATGGACATTTAGAATAATACAATAATTATCCATGATACTATTATAAAAAAATAAGCATCTAATTATAATAGTTAAACAACGTTTATAAAATAGGCCTAGGGCACGTACCCCAACATCTCCCACTTGCACTAGGTCGAGTCCTACATGTATCCAATACTGAGTAACCTTAATGCATTCTTAGTGGAAGAAGTTTGTTTATGTATCTGCTATATTATTTGTTATTAATGTTCTGCAAATCTTTACGTTCTCTCTTTTAAAGACAAAAATGCTCAAGTGATTGTTTAGATCTATAATGTGATTTACGTTCCATAACCTAAATTTTTCCATTGGTTTTACAATAAAAGCCAACATTATTTTCAACACTTGGAACCACACCTTATTCAATCATGAACCTTACGATCTAAACATTTTCTTTTGTTGCATCAAATGCCGCTAAAAACTCAGTTTATATTATAGGACTTGTTAGAGTGAGTTTAGAACATTTACAACTCATTCCTACGAAGTTAACACATATCCATATTGCGATCATTAATCTTTTATATTAATTTGAAAGTTTGCATCGTGTAACCATTTACAAGACTCATATCTTTCAAACCTCTACAAATCTAATAACATCTCTCAAGTGCTTCTGAAGTACTTAAGAATGTTATTAATAAACATCCAGTGACCTTCACTTGAATCTATGAGAAGTATATATGTTTTGCCCAAAGCATATGACATATCAGGTTAAGTGCAAAGTATAACATATGTGATGATTCTCATAGCTTATGCATATGAAATCTTATTCACATTATCCCGCTCATCATTTGTCTTAAGACGTTGAGTCTTGAATAGACTTATGTTATAAGAAATAAGTACGAATTCTTTTAAGAATCTCATAAAACCTTTTCAATTATTTGCCTATATAAGCGCTCTTATTTAAACCAATTCGCCTCTTTGATCTATCTCCATAGATCTATATCACAAGGATATAGGCCTAATTACCTAAGAATCTCATTGAGAAACTTTTCTTAACCAAGAATTGACATTATGCAGGGTTAAGACATCATTTCCAATGAATAATATATCATTAACATACAGATTCACAATGATAATTGCTCACCCACTAATCTTTATGTATACACAAGTTTTATCTTCGATTCAATGAATGTAATTCATTAATTATTTCATCAAAACAAAGGTCCCGACTCTGATTAGCTTACTATAATCCATAAATGGATCCTTTAAGCTTGCATACCTTAAATAATAAAAACACCCTTAAGTTGTATCATGCACATCTTTAAGGAGCATAAAGCAATGTTATTTTTGACATCCGTTTGTCATATCTTATAGTTAAACTATGAAGTTATTACAATAGAGTTTCTAGAACTTAATCTTAGCTACCAGTGAAAATCTTGTCATAATCAACACATTGATATAGATTGGAATTTTCGATAAGCCATGCTTTTAAGTATGCATTTTTCTATTTTATGTCACTTTAACTCATATACATCCAATAGTCATACCATCTTCAGGTAAATAATTCAAGTTCCAAACTTAGTTAAAATACAAGAATTAAAATTTAGAGTTAATAACACTAAGTTTCTTCGTTCAATCTAGACGAGACATGTCTCTTGATAAGTAGTGATTTATTCTGATCCAGTAGCAAAAATGCATCACAACGATCAATAATAAGAAATTCCAAATTTCTCTTGCCAATTTCTAATTATTCTACATTTTCAAGATATATATGTTACTTGTGTATACTTAACTAGTTCAAAACTTTATTGATCTTCCTAAAGTGGTTCGGTTCTCCTTTGTGGCACTTGAACATTTCAAAATTTACTTAATTCCCAACATTGTCTTTAAAATAAACACTTTACATAGAAAGACATCATTTTTAAGCAACAAATAATTTATTCTCAATTGTATAAAATAGTATCATAGTGTTCAACCTCAATTAGATACAAAAGATTAAGGCATCAAACTTTATGTTACTTAACTTCTTACGCAAGTATCGCCGCCTCAAATCTAAAAAAAAAAAACAAACTAGGTTTTTTTATTTCATATCATATATAGAGTTCTATCGACCACTTTAACGAAAATAAGGTTTTGAACGAGTGCCTTGGTTTCTAAAGTATAGCCTCAATAGGACATCTTAAGAAGGTCTATGCAACACATCATAAATCGAATTATATCCTATATAGTTCGATTTCTCCTCTTAAAACATCATTTCTCAAATGAAGTTCCTAGTGGAGTTAATTACAAGACAATTCCACAAATTCAAAGATGGTCACTTAAACTCTTGGCTCAAATATTATCCACATTGATCTCATCAAAGTATGTTAATAGTTTGCCAAGTGATTTTTTTATACTCATTTTGAAATGTTCAATTCAAAATTATGTTTTCTTGATAGGATTTGTAATTCATTATAAAATGAACGATTTCATTCTATGAAAAATAAAATCTGTTCTTTAAGGCTTTCTTTAGAACTTGGCAAAGTCTAGCTCACAACTAAGGTTTTTGTACCCGACACAAACAACTTTTGTAGCTTTTACCTTCCCTTTATCTTTCTTTATTAAATTTCTTTATGTGACGAACCATCAAATGTATATCTAAGGCCCATTTTTATTATTCTGTCTTACAATTCTAAACATCATATGCAACTGTAAATAGTTTTCTCCATGTCTTTCAAATTATGTAGTGTAAAACTATTTTATTGAATTATAGATCAAATCTACATCCAACTTTTGGCACATGAAGATTCAAGCCTTTTGAGATAATTAATGTAGTTCTTTCATGTTCCAAACAAAAAGATATATTAATAGGTCTCAACCATTTTTTAAGAATCTAAGAATTTTACAACCTTATGCCTTTCCTGTGTGACTTACTGTTAGAACATTTCCTTCAGCGTCACTGTCATGTCATTAGTTTTCACGGCCCGAATCTTTCATAGAGTCTGGTTTTATATTTGCTAATATGACATATATTCCTTGTACTAATAGATGGTAGTTAATAGGAATCATTAATCTAATACATACATCCTTGTTTTATGATTGATAACATTTAATCAATTTTCTATTCAAAACAGGGAAATTGGTCTTAGAAATTATTTTATCCTTATTAAGGATTGATCGCAGTTACTCCAGATTAGTGTTACTAGAAGTTTAACATCTACACCTAGAAGATTATGCACAATAATTTATTAGTGAGTAATTAGACTCCCACTAAAACCATAACCCTCGTAAATATTAATTTAGTGGTCTAAGATCCATATTTCACTGAATTTTGAGACAATTAAGGAATGACACTCAAAATCAAGTTATTTATGTAGGTAACCATTACCAATTGCATCATATGCAACTCTTAGGTTCTTTATGAGCCCTAGAAATCATATGTAACAACATGTTACGTCTCATCTATGCCTAAAGCCCAATACCGTTTTGATAGGTTTATTAAGTCAAACCAATTTAAAACATCCAGGTAACCGTTACCCAGCTTGTCTCACCAAGATAACACAATACACCCTGCGAATGCTGACCCATAATGATGCGATCGATGCCTTGACAAGTGTTTAAAATGGGTGGCATTATCTTAAAATTCTAATTGAGGGATTTTTATCAAGTTTTATGATCCATGTAATGTTTTTACAATGATTAATTCTAGCATCTATTCAATTATGGAATATCATATATACCCAATATGCATAAAATAAAGATCTTTTATATAAAACAAGAATAAACATCTTCATATATCAACAAGGCATCATAAAATAAATCAAGGAAACTAAATACCTTAAAATTATCTAAGTGCATGAAAGATTATATTTTCATTAATCTCATAAGTTAAATATATCTCAATATAATTTTTATCGGACTCTATTTAATTAAAACCCCTTTTAATTAAATATTTTAATTAATATTAATAATAGTCCCACTAATTTAAATTGATATTAATTCAATTACAACACCTTCCAATTAAATTAATTCAATCCAATTAATGAACAATAAACCCATTTAATTAATGGTAATTAATCAATTAAAACTTCTTTCAGTTAATATATATAACTCAATTTATATAAATAGAGTTGTAATCCTACTACAACTTGGAATGGATAGCTAAGATCGTTAAAGCACCACAACGAGTTCGAGTATTACGGATCGAATCCCTCCTTTTTATAAAACTTCCTTGTATTTTACTAAACTATAAGTAATTTGTACCCCAGTACAAACAATATAAGTTTTTATTTTGTAATCCCATTACAAACAATATAAGACTTTATTTTGTAATCCTATTACAAATAATACAAGCTTGACTTGCTAGTTGGGGTAGTTAAAGTCTTCAACTACAAGAGGGGAGGTCAGGGATCGAATCCCTCTCTCATGAAAAATTCCTTTTATTTTATCTTGTAATCTTATTACAAATAGATTTGTCTTTAAATATTATTTTGTAATCTTGTTAAAAGTTGAATTGCTAGCTGGGATGGCTAAAGCATTCCAAAAAGAATTGAATGGCTAGGGATCGAATCCCATCTTAGCCAAAATCTCTTTATTTTTTTATCAATATCATGACTTTCATATCCCATACAACCACCAACATATTAAATTACACATATCTATGTACACAAATTGTGAGATCTAATCCGCTAAATTTGATGCGCACATGTTTTGTGCATGTATGTGCGTGACGTTGCGAATATATCAACTTTACCATGCCGATAATTTCACAGTTTTGCATATAGATTAATTCTATTTAATGCAACGATGCAACAATATACATAAAATATCATGTTTGTCTTACATATCATATATATTAAAAAATAAGGGCACATTATTTTTGGAACCTTTTTCGAACATCCCCGAACAAAGATCATATCTATTCCATTAAATTTATGTGCCAATAAAAATCATAACTTAACAAGAACAACTCCATGTCTGCCTTGTTTGGTGTTGATCGATTCATTCAAGACATTGCCAGAGACGAACGTCCTTTGTCAGAAATCCACACACGAATGAATGATTACGATCCGGACTGCTAGCCCCAAAAATACTATGAAAAAAATTCTCACAAAAATTCTCTAGGAAAAATCTCTCTCGAGAATTCCCTTCAATAACTATGACCCTAATGTCTTATTTATAGTACACTAGGTCGAGTTGTAAAAGAACTCTATTTCCTAGTCACATCCAAATAGAGTCCTAGATAAAGTCCAACTCTAAAATAATAGAGTCATAGGAAATCTACAATTACTAATCCAATAAGAGTTGTAATTTATCTAAAACTTAAATAAGAATTAGAGTCCTATTAAAAATAGGATTTACTAAGAGATAAAATTTCTAGTCACACTAGAAATGTATGAGAATCTTGAATCCTAGTCAAACTAGGACATTTAATGAGAATGTTCAAAATGAATTTTATCCGTTCTTTGTATGCGACCCAATAGGTTCAACCAACGTTGGCAGTGAACCAAAACCATTTTGGTATACAAGTCATAAGTGATCTCTTGCAAGGCATTATAACTAACCAAGTAGCATGAAGATCTATAAATCAATACAATCTAATAGACAGTGTATATCATATCCCTTTGTCAGGCGATATCTTTTGATTGAACATAAGACATGGAATGTCACCCTTATAGTTCAATCTATTAGTCTCGATCTCCAAGTAGACTGAAATTGTCAAGTGACATTGATCCAATCAATTCATAGACATGGCCATTTATCTATCTAACATATCGAGGGGCCCAATAGATATCTCTCTCTAAAAGAGAGGGACAAAATACATCTTGATCACACAACATCCACACATTAGTCGAACAATGACCAATCACAATCTTTATAATCATCCGGTTAAAGATAACGTTTGATTGTATCAAATCATTGTGCTCCTAATGTTGGAGTCTCTGGTGATCTCAAGTCAAAGGACTAAATGATATAACTCTCATGAGAATCACTTATCACATTGACTATGTAATGTTCTCATAGTAGGTCGGTCCAACATTTGTTCCTAATAGATACGCATTATCTTGATCTGTATTCGTATACGCATAATCATCACATGATTATCAATCAAGACACATACTAGTATAAAAAAAATGCATCTACTTATAATAGTTAAACAACATTTACAGAATTGGCCTAGGGAACATAGCCCAGTAATGCATAAACATAATTGAAATAAAAAATTAAACTAAATAAACTATTTAATTAAATCAATGAATCAAAGATTGAATTGCAAATAGGAGTCTTCAACGTCTTCTCCTTCAAAAGCTCTTCTCAATACTCAAATCTAATATAAACTCTAGTATCTATTGTGTTTGATGAGTTTACCACGTTTTAATACCAATTTATACTCCTAAGACTCCTAAAAGTACAATAAGAAACCCAAATTAATAATTTGAAAGGGCCAAGAATTCCAAAAGTTTCTTTTTTTCTATCTCGGCATTGTCTGTAAGTGATCCACGCTCCCTGAGTAAAGTGACAGCGCGACCACATTGTCAACCTTTTATGTGTATTTTATCCATTTAGTGGACATGATGTTATCTGTAAGTGATTTCTCATTCAGCTAAAAAATTCACAAATAAGCATAGATCATACTATTTTTGTAGACTTCAATATTTCAAGAGTTCGTAGCACTTCATATAGTTGAAAGGAAAACTTAACTCAAGTAAGTTATTTGTACTCAAACTAAGTCTTTTCATTTGAAGAGTTTTAATTTAATTTTTGCCTTCTTTCCTTCTATATATATCTCTTTTGTTTCTTCCTTATATTTTTTAGTTGTACGGTCCCCGTTCCATTTCTGTTGGATTCTATTTTACTCACTATTTCCAGCCATCTAGTTCTCTACTTCTTTTCCCGAAGAACTTGTGAGACTCTATTATTTGTATCTAAAGCTTTTGTTAGAACTTCTCACTTTAACTTTTACTAAGCAATTTTTAATTATAACGTTTCATTGAACACCATGCCTATCTCTTCCTCCTTTAGTATTAAGTCTTTATTTACTTAATAGTCAAATAAGATTCATACTTATTATAGAATTATTTAGAAATCTAACTTTTTCCACAAAAAGTGTTTTGGTATTCTTCTTGCTTTTGTTTCAAGTTCATGGTCTTCCCTAACTCTATGTTTCTAATCATGAATTTATACAGTTGTTTGCTATAATTCTTTTTTTTTTCAAAAATAATAACATTCTCTTAAGATTCATATAAACTTGATACTTGTACTCTTACTCATCCTCAATTATAGGCATGAACTTTGCAAATGATTTACTATATTTATTTATTACTATACTACTATGTATAACTTATTCTATACTACATATACACATTTAAATAATAAGTAAATGAAAAAGAATTAAACAAAATAAACTAACATTCTTTCCTATTTAACTGCTTCAAAATAAATTTTACGATCAAACCTGAACTGTTTATCCTTCATTCCTCCTTTCTTAGCACTATCTATAGTGTTGATGTGATGACCCCTTCTCAAATTAGGGCATCGCCCGACTCAATCTGTCACTAAGCCATAATCTCACTACGTAGGACTTAACGAGGAATTAGTCAGCCTTTCCAAAAATTTTCTATTTACAATTTAACTATTCAAATAAATATTTTCTTATATTATGTCAATTAATAAATTAGAGTTAATTAAAATTTTACAAACTTAAAGATTATTTAGCGTAAGTCTTACCAATTTAATGGAGACTTGTAACATGATACCTAAAAATTGTGGAAAACCAAGAAATAAAGATCACTTGCATATATATAATGAAACAACGATAAAACATATCAACATGAATCAGCTCAAGGTACTATCTCTCAACCCAAAATATACAGCCCCAAAAATATATGGAAGTCATATAACAGTCATAAAACAAAACCAAAAAACTACAAAATTCGGTATAGCAGCACTCCATTGGCTATGAGGTAGTCGCTAATCTTGTCTTTGCCTAGTTTGCAACTCGATGGATCTGTATCCACCATCATAAAAAGGACGGTGACTCCAGGAATGTAGAAAGTAACAAAGAGAAACATTTATTCACATTTCCAAATTTACAAGAAGTATTTCAAAGCATAATAATAGCAACTATGCTTAACTAATATAATTACCTTAGAAATGACACGATTTAGGAATCCAAAAAAGTAATTGCATATCAAATGCATAAAGGAATTTAGATGTACAATACCATCAAATATTTTCCTAATAGCATGCTATTTCATTTGACTAATTATTACAATAATAAAAAATGACATAACACATGATTTAGAGTCGATGAGATTATTTAATAAATAATCAATACCATGATAGCAAACTCTTGAAATGAGAGAGGAAAATAGTCATAATATTTAGATTATAATATGTAAATCAGTCCAAATGACTGGAATTGAAATACAAAATAGAAATGAAATGTAAATAAATATCTCAATCAATTTACTTACAATCCATGCAAATTTCCTAGTTATTCTGACCTTCCAACATCTCAAAACTTGTATCCGAACCCTCGAGACTTTTCCCTAGGTTTCTGAAATCATTTAACATGTTTTTGAGTTTGTTTAGACCTTTAGTTAGTGTATTGGACTTATTTTGAATGTTTGGGTTTAAGTAAGGAAATTCAAATTTTTGGGCTGTCATAGCACCTAGGGCACAAGGTAGCCTACTTAGCGTGCTAATGACCTCATTAGCGCGCTACCAAGTTTCTCTAGTGCATTATAAGAAGTTGACGCGCTAGCTGATCACACCTAGCGCTCTATGTGCAGGAAAATCCAGAATTTTACACTTTGAATTCTAGGTTTTCTCCACGCATGGCTACTCCAATATCTAGGGTTCTTTTCCCTAACTTACCAAGTACCCAAAACAATAACTAACACCACAAAATCAGCCATACCTCATATAATTCATGAATTCATCAAATTCAATTAAACTAATAGTGTATGCAAGACTTACTAAATTGATGAACACCTTTAATTCATCAACTAACTCCTAAATCAACAAAGATTTCCTGAACAAAACTTTTTATCTCTTTTACTTCTTCTCCAGCACATCTTAGTTTATAAGCTTTCAATTGAATTGAATTGCATGGGTTTATCTGAAGCTTTATATATGTAATGGATAAGGTTGATTAATAGCCATTGATCTTTATGTACACACATATCTCGAGATTAATCTAATGATCAACAACTTGACACATGCCACACAAAATCTCCACTATCTCAATCCAAATAACCGAAATTGAAACTTAATTTATCTCAGGATGTGTTGATACATATCTCGAGAATTATCATATGGCTATTGTTTTAACTTGCTAACTTATGTTACATTTAATATAAAACAAACCTTAGCTACATTAATATTACTATATAAGCTACACTAAGCCTAAATAAACTTACCATATCACCCGCTACCTCGGTCCCATGCTATCATGCATCTCGAGGCATGTCCCCACTCATGCTCGACACCTAAACACAAGTAGGAGCGACTTAATAGTTATATATAATACACTAGGCATACATCACAACAAATATAACATATACCTCAGACACCTTGCCTCGGTCATGTCACGTATCTCGATGCGAGTCCCACGTAAAGGTCACTAATCCTGATGAAGGAATTAAACTAAGGTTTAGAAATTTGGGCCAAAACAATTCTTCCAAATTAATGAAAATTTCATCCTTGAAATTAAACTTAGGTTAAATATATACCTTACTAAAAAAGGTTTGGAAATCTATCTCGCATATAGTCTTCCCGTTCCTAAGAGAGCTTTGAGGCTCCATGGAACTGCTACTTAATTAACATCTTCAGGAAAGACTTGCCTCTCAACTGCTATACCCTTCGATCTAGGATCTTCATTGACTACTCTTCATTAGATATATCCTTGCTCATGTCAATCAAGCTCAAGTCAATTTTTGGTCTTACACTTGCTTTCGACTTTGCTAGTCGAAGCATAGAAATATGGAAAATTGGATGTAGCGCTTACATCTATGGTTGTAACTCATGCTCATATGCCACCTTTTCGGCCCGTCTTTTGGTCTTAAAAGGCCTGATGAGTCTCGGTGCTAACTTGCCTTTCAGACCAAATCTGTGCCTTTTGAGGAGAAACCTTCAAATACAAAAAGGTTCCCTCGTCATATGTGAGATCGTTGCGATATGTGTCAGCATACTTCTTTTGCCTCTCCTAGGCACCTTTAAGCCTTTGGAAAATCTATCGTACCTTTTATGTGTCTTCAACAACAATTTCAGGCCTTACAAACTACTAGTCCTCTAGTTTAGCCCAACAAGATAGTGAGCGACACGATCAGCCATATAAAGCCTCAAATGGCGCCATCGCAATGCTAGCCTAATAACTGTTGTCGTATGCAAACTCACCCAATGATAGGTATTCCTCCCACGATTCGGCAAACTCTAGTACACAAGCCCTGAGCCTATCCTAAAGTACCTGAATTAACCTCTCACTCTGCCCATCAGTTTGTCTGAATTAACCTCTAATTTTACCCATCAGTCTGAGGATGAAAGGTTGTGTTGAAATATAGGTGCATACCGTACTACTCCTACATACTCCGCTACATCCTTGACATATACATATCATCTATGTATGACGTGATATTCATTGGTACCCCATGCAGTCTGATAATATCCCTCTCTAACAATATGCCTAATTAGTCAAATGTGTAGTGAGCTGCAACTGGTAAGAAATAGATAGATTTTGTCAATCTGTCCACAATCACCTAGATAGAATCGTTTCATCTGGCAGTCCTCAGCAATCCCCTTAGGAAGTCCATGGCTATGCCTTCACACTTCCATCATGAAATGGGAAGAAACTACAATAATCCTCCAGTTCTACGTTGTTCAATTTTCCACCACTGACAAATCCCTTAGTTCTTGATGAACTGTAATATGTCCACTTTCATCCAAGGCCACCAAAAATGTCTCCTAATGTTGGTACATCTTGGTCCTACCTGAATGAATAGTAAATTGAGAACGGTGTGAATCTTGATGAATCTCATCTCTCAGCTCTACCACTGATGGTATGCAAAATCTACTTCTACATCTCAAACACTGAACTGCCATCTCCGTCCAATCGGTACTCTAGGCTAACTCACTGAATCTCGAGTATAAGATATCGGCTCTCTAACCCTCTTACACTATCTATGTAAACATTATTTGAAGCCTTATATGTGCACAAATCATCACTTAACTGTCTGTAGGAATATCTGGCTGACTCAATATCGTTGTTGCCTCGAGTAATCCATACTTATGCATCATATGGCATCTAACAACCTTGGCATCTCATGTAGGTATCCTACTCAGCGCATCAGCAACTACATTAGCTTTTTCTTGGTGATACTCTAGAGAAAAATCATAGTTCTTCAGAATCTCCAACCATCTACGTTGTCTCATGTCCAACTATTTCTGTGTCAAGAGGTATTTCAAACTCATATGATCAGTGTAGAGTATAAACCACTCTCCATACAGATGAAGCCTCTATATCTTCAGAGCAAACACGACCAATGCCAACTCTAAGTCAAGAGTGGGATAAATATTCTCATTTATCTTTAGCTATCTGTATGCATTAGCCATCGTGCCTCTATCTGATATCAACACACAACCTAGACTTGTATGAGAAACATCTATATATACCAAGAATCCCTATCTAGCCTCTGACAATATAATCACCGTTGCGATAGTGAACAATCTCTTTGGCTAAGCAAATTCCCCATCCCATTCCTTAGAGCAATCCAATAGAACGTCCTTTTAGGTCAACCTGGTAATCGATTAATTGATTTTTGAGAAATCCTTCACGAACCTACAATAATATCCTACTAACCCTAGAGAACTCCTGATCTTCTTGACTGATGTTGGTGCTGGCCAATCCATATTAGCTTGAATCTTAGCCAGATCTACAGCAATACCTCCCCTCCAACAACATGTCCAAAAAACTTGACCTTTGACAACCAAAATTCACACTTGTTGAACTTGGCATAGAGTCTGTGCTCCCTCTAAACTTATAACGTCTCCCTAAGGGGCTGCTTGTGATCCTCTCGAGTCCATGAATATATCAATTTATCATTGATGAAAACTATTACAAAGTAGTCAAGAAATAGTCTCATCAGTCGATGCATCAAATCTATAAACATGGTAGGAGCGTTACTCAAGATTATGGTATTGCGTTATCTTTGTTAACAGTCTACTATGATAATAAAAGTGTCGTTAACATTTCGAATAATCTAGTTCAACACTCAAGGGCGACGCATATTGATATTCGTCATCTTTATATCAGTGATTTAGTTGAAAGAGGTTTAATTAGTATTCTACATGTTCCTATAGAATGACAGCAAGTTGATATATTTAGAAAGGATCTTGACATACAAACTTTTAAGAGATTGTGCCATGACATTAGCATTTGCTCTCACTAGCATGGGTTCTCACTGCAACTTGGCACTTTTGTGCATACACAAAGAAACTTATGTGTTTAACATTTTATTATGAGCTGCTTTCATGTTTGACCAAGAATTTGCCACTCGGATTTCATTGCAACACATTTCACTCCTAATAAGTTGGCTGTAAAAAATTAGTCATTACACCTGGTGATGGAGAGTAAATTCTATTCCGTTAGATACAACAGATTAAATCTTAAGAGGATTTAAGGGAGTGTTAATTCTAAATTGGGTTTATCCTTGCCGATTTTGTGCAATAATCTTGTTCCCACATATCAATTTTCCTTATTCAGACTCTTCTCTTTTGTTGTACCACCTTACTCTCTTTGCCATTTCCATATCATTCTTGCTTAGAGTTATTGCAATGATGACTCAATCACCTTCTTTGACCTCTCACGGTGAGTGTATTGCAATAGTTGATATTCTGACGATAAAGGTGAAAACAATATACTATCATCCTCTGTCAAATAAAATCTACATCGGTACATCGTCAAATCCTTTTATGGCTGCAGAGAGCAAAATGGTTAAATCATAGGCTATCCATTGACGATAATCTGTTGGACAATTTGGCTTTTCCTAGAAAGCCAGAATTGCAACTAAGGGAAGAAGAAATTTGATGATGATAAGGTTTCATCTAATTCATTAGAGAGGATTGTTGATGATGCCTAGGCTATCCGTAAAGCCTTTGACCAGACATAGATTCTTTTCATCTCACAATACTTTGATGTACCTGCTCTGTATGCCTTTTGATATTTTCGATCACTAGAATATGAAGAGAAATTCAAAGAAACAGTGAAGTGAAAATATAGGTATGATCAATCGATCAATGTGTCTCATTTTCGTGAAACTAGCCTAGTCATTTTCTTTGTACAGATCGATATTTAAAGTCTAGTTAATCATGAAGGCTTCTACAATGACTCCATTAGCACGAAATTCTACAACAATCTTCCAGACAACTATAGGGAGGATGATGCAGACATAGTATTTTTTGTGGGTATAATATTCCATTCACTCATGCCTCAATCAACTACATGCTATGACTTTTTGGATTGGAGACATTTGCTGAAAAATTGGGTCTAATGCTCGAGCTTGATGATGTTATCTGTATGGTAAACGGATGGATACTTAAAAAATGGCCCACTGATAACGCTTTTGGGCTTCGTGCTACAAAGCTAATTTGCAAGGCCTACAAGCTGCATAAGTTCTTAATTACAAGTGTAGTGGCTACTTCTCACTAGACCCCCGATTTAAAGGAAAGAGTGTTACTGCTATATGCTCTTACCTTAGGAAAAAATTCAATGTTAGGAATGAGATCTATGACTCCATGGTGCGCTCAAGGAAGAAACAGAATAAGGTTGTATTTACCGTGCTTCCTAACTTTACTGTTTAGCAGATATTATGTCATTGAGTAGAAAAATGACAAGTTGGAAAAGGTGGTGGAGGAAATTAAACTGACTCATCACATGAAGTCTAATAATAGAATTGTCGATATTGATTTCTCATGCCTATCAAAGAAGTCATTAGCTGCTCCAACTCCTTCTACTATCATTCCAACTATTGATGCGCATGTTAAAACCCTGTCACTAAGTTTATAAAGAAGTCCTATTGAAGTGCAATCTTAAGGAGAGTAAATTGCAAAAGGGGAAGATTCTCTTCATGTTCCTGTAGGACAGACTAGATTGTGACCTCATGCAAGTTCTTCTGCTCCACTTCCTAATCGAAAAAATGAAGTTATCTTGCCTGCTGAGTGTTGCTACTAGAGATAACCAATGTCACTTAACTGAGTTACACTTTGATTTTAAGTGTTATGACTCTTATTACTACCACTAGGAAAATTACACTTAAGTCCCTTATGATGAATTATGGAACTGATGGTGAAGATGTTCTAACACCAAGTGACATTTATAGTGGGAATGTATTTGCAGAAAAAAAGTCAATAGCAACATCAAAGAGTACTCCTATTGAGGACTCGACTGTTGTTAACCTTGAGGTCATTATGTTGCCTTCAGTTACTGTAAAAACAAAACATACTATTGAGGCTCCGGTGAACAAAGATTTACAACCAAAGCCAAGTATTTCATTCCATCGTCGTACATACCTTGAGAATGAGGATTTTGAAGTCAATCAAGCCATTCCTACCACTTCAACCGAGCCAACACTTAAGGTTGATGTTACTATTGCACCTGCACCTTCTACACCTACTACAACTTGCAAGACACATATACAAGCTGTTGAAACAACTGTACTTTAATTCACGGTGAACTAGTGTGAACTCCAAGTTCTCCGGTGGTTATAAGACCACACTCGCTATTGTTTGACTACTGCTTAGATCGCATTGCCTATCTCACTATCTAAAATGAATATGTAGTTTCCTATATGTGACCAATACAAGAAGAGTTGGACATTGATGATGCTGAACTTCGTCGATTGAGGTAGCTGGTTAGACCACAACTATAATCTTTTTGATGTTGTCACGTTGTTTAGTCAAAAATGAGGAATGAGCAAGAGAAAAATTATACAGTTAAGTTTTTTTTGTTGTAAGTACATCAAATTAATGTTTTAAAACACATTTCATGGTTGTAAAATTGGTTGGTGACTATAATCATTTTGGTGCTATGACTTTTGTATGTTGTTACTTTAATCCATTGGTAACAGTACTGTGACATATGATAATTTCATAAACTTGTTTAGGCGGCTATTTAAGTATTTTCTGATTTAATTTGCGATTTAAGTATCTGAGGTGGGACCTACGTATTACAGACTGAAGATCATATGTTTACATATAATTTTTGTGTTGCATGCCCAATGGATGTAATATACGTTATTTTGTCCAAAAGTTAGGGTTTGTTGAGGTATATCCTCAATTTGAATACTCGAGGTTGCACGTATGTGTCTGAAAGGAACGAGTGAAAATAAATTATTAGTTGCTTGAAAACTAATGAATCAAGAGTTAATCCACTCGTGAAGATTTGATCTCAATGTGCGAGTGAGTCGTGATTGATGTTAATGTAATGTGAGAACGAAGTGGTACAAAACTTAGTCTCGATTTTCATATCAGTTTGTGGTGGTCGCGGTTAAGATTGGGTCCAAATTAAGGCACGTTTGGCTAAATATGGCAAGAAAATTGGTCCATAAAATTTTAGTATGTCATGGACAAAGTTAAGATTTTTGGATTTTAGTGTGGCCAAAATCAGTGTTATGAACATTTTGTGAAAATTGACTATTTTGTCAAGAGTTTGGTTCAATTTGATGAAAAATCGGATCGAAAACGAGCACTGAAAGCCACAACCGTCAAAATATAAATATATGTATGAAAGATAGAATGAAACAAAACTTGTTCGTTCTTTAAACCCTCTCACTCGGGTTTTCACTCCGCGAGCTCTTGATAACTGATTTTTGCCCGATTTCTTTCAGTAAATTGTAGAGCATCACGAGAAGGTCGGTTTGAGCTAAGTTTTTGTAGTGGAAATGAGGTATTTGACCCACAATTTGGTAAATTGTCAATTCAGGGCAATTTTCTCAATTCAATTTGAATTCTCGCGATTTTTCAATTTCTCTTACAAGGTTTTCATAGAAATTGGTAAGGATAATGGTGAATAAATGTATTGAGTAGATGTGCACTAATTCGAATAAATCCCACTAACATGGGTTAGGGTTTTGATGAATTAAAATAATGTGATTCAGTTGATAACTATTTTAGAAATGTTTTTTGAGTTAATACTGAATTAAATTAGATTTTTGGATGAATGGATTATTAATTTTGATCCAATTTAACTCTTCGGGCTATGGGAATATTTTTATGTTGGAATCGAGTGGTTTCGTGATGTTCGTTTTTGAGTTTTGAAGATTTAATTGCGAAAATATTGATTTGAAAAAGTTTTTCAGTTCAAAAAAAAATAAAGTTTGCCTAGTGGATAAGCCATATTGGAAAATTCATAACTTATTCGTCAGTGATTCGATTTGAGTGTTCTTGGAGTTTATGGAAAGTAGTATATGAGTACTACAAGTTCCTTTTAGGTCATCATAACAAATATTGAGGTTTTCATGGTTAAAATGTTACCCCAAATTGGCTAGTTGAAAGGCAGTTGAAACAGTTATATAAATTAATATTATCGAAAATTGTTCTCAAGCGTACGTTGGGCACAATGTTCATTGGGTTTCTTGATTTGGTTTCATTTGAAGCTTGACCCATAATATAATTGGGTACGTAGAGAAGCTATTAGAACCATCTTCAAGGTGATCCAACGCTCTGAGAACCTAAAAAAATTAAGTTCAAAGTCTGCTTGGTTGTAAGTAAACCCTATAATGATCTTTACTATTGATCGAATGTCTTTGTACCTGTAATAGTATCATTGTCTGGATTGCATTTTATCATTCTTGGTCATTCAATCATAGAGTGAGTGAGGGGGATAAGCTTGTTTTAGAGTCTTGTTTGATTGAAACTAGGTTTCAGTCATGGCTCTACATTGTCTAGTAAGATTAGCAGAGTCTAACGCCGACAAGTTATCTCTGCATTTCATGATCTCTTTATACTGTCTTTGTACTATTTTTGGAAGTCAACGTCTGATTATAGTTAGGAGACATCGACAAAGTGGATTGCATGTCATGTTGACGCATATATCTTATTGTTTATCTGGAAATGTAATTACATGTCTCCATGTATCAGACTAACCATTGCAGTTGTATAGATCAATGTAGGAATTTACTTGCCTGACATCTTCAAGTTGTTTTTGACGATGTCAGATTATATGAAGACAAGGGAAGAATGGACAAGACTCAAAGATTGTGGTAATTATTTTCAAAAGTTAAAGTAAATTCTTGTTGTAAATTTTTGATATATATAGTTTTGGGATTCTTAGGGTGAGTGTAAGGCGTGAAATTAAGTAGAATGGTTATGAGAGTCTCCAAATCTAGTTAAAATGAATTGAGAGGTTTTTTATTTAATTTTGGTCAGTTTGGGGTTGTAAAGTTGATATTAAGTTATTTGAGACTCTTAAGTTAATTCATGAATTTGAAGTTGATATATAATATAAATTGCGGGGAGTTTTGAGTCCTTCTAGGCATCTCCCCATTCCATTGTCTATTAGGTGAAGGTTTTCTTGTAGGCCACTTTTAGGGGAGGTGATGCCGAATCTTTTACATAATACAGAAAATAATCAATATGATTTCCTAATTTGCTCCAATTGAATGAGTCATGAATTGAGTTCATAGAGGATATAAATTTAGTTTTGGAGCCTTATAAAGGATTGAAATAATTATTATTATGAGGTTTAAGTTGAAAGAATGGATTAGGCTGACTAGATTTATGGAAGGTTAAGGTAATCTAGGCCGGTCAGTCGTCCTAATGACAAGGGGCTGTTAGACTTGGTATTAGATCTTAAGGTTGGCTCAAATAAGAATAAACTTTGGTTGAAAACCAAAGAGAAATTGAGCATGATTAGATGGGAAGCGATTATGAGCTGGGTTTCTTTCATTATTACGTTATATTTGTGTTGTTTGTATGTATTATCGCTAGATATACGATAGAAAGTTTATTCTCCTTATCCGTTCGATACTTGAAACGATGAGTAAGATTAGAAACAGATAATTAAAAGAGAGAATAGACTTATGAAATGAAACTAAGCACGATTAGAAGTTAAATAGACTCAAGAAATCTAAATTCACAAGGATTGTAAATAGTTCGATACAAATATAACTGATGAAAGTTGTCAGTTATGAAACCAATAGGAAATTGTTTGAATGGGAAGTCCAAATGATTCAAGTATGTAAGTACTAAAGATGGATTTCTTGTATATCAAAAGTATCGAACTATTACAATTATAAAACGCTCAAGAAAATGTTAAAATCTCAACAAGGAAAACAGAGACACATGGTTTTGAAAGTAGAAATTGATTAGACAAACTGAATTTGACCGAAGAATCACAATGAGATTGTGATAGAACTAGTCAAGTTGTCTAAGTCGGTTTCTATGAAAATGAAACACTTTAAAGTAAAGTATTGTTTCAATTTCAAAAAAAAAAAACACAAAGTAAAATATTGAATAGAACCATAGTTTAACACGATCAAATGACTTCTAAAAAAAGTACTAAAATTTTTGATTGTTTATTTACTTAAGTTACTTATTGATAAGCGACGTTGAGTATAGTAGTACTATCAGTCGAATAAAGAACTGATAAAGCAAATGGAAATATATGATTTAAAAGTAATCTTTATTAACACCAAATTAGTTGTTGTCGTGAAGCAAAGATCAACAAAAGATTTCTAACTTAAAAATGAAAAGTGTAGTTATAAAATCAATGTGTAAGAAGTTAAGGTATATGGAAGTGGTCTAATAATAGCCTTGATTTGATATTAAACATCAACACGAGTACTTGTGTTTTGAGATTCGAAGTACCCAATAGTCGCTTCTAATCAAGTTAAGTTATGATGCCTATCACTACAACTTAAAATAAAACCAATGAAAAGATATATGTAATAATTGAGAAACAACAAGTGGTTTGTATAGTACGTCAGTATGAGCTCCTATATTACAAGAATTTCCATTTATAACACTTAAAAGATTGACATAGTATCCTTTAAGAATTTGATTAATGATTAAAGTAATTAGAGATAGGAAATTCAAATTCTTCTATCTCTTAAGTTGAACAACAACGGACAAGTGAGTTCCTCAAAAGTAAATTGATGAACAGTAAGATACAAAGTTATCTTACACAGTCACTTGAAAAATACTGAATTTTTTTTAGAAAAAGAAAATTCGGGAAGTCTGAGACTAATGGAAATAAATTAAGGCAATAACAAACAGTAGAACTGTTTGAGTCGCAAAATTTCTCTATTTCGACTAAAGACTAGCTAGGGAAGACTTCATTTGATTGAATGATCATAAGAAGTCGTATTATCCTTAGCTAAGTTTTTGAAAATATAAGACATATGAATTGCCTTTGTTAGTTGAGATTAAAAAGCTTCAAGTGATCTAGTTATTGAGCGAAATTCATGGTTTGTTTATAAAACGGACTAAGAATGAGATCAATGTGAGAATAGTTAAGATTGACAAAAATTGAATGGAATAGACTCTGTATATAAAATAAAATGAGACGCTGAGATGACTTGTGTATTGTGCAAGTAACACGAACGGACTCCTTTAGTCAAAGCCAGACACTGGAGTAGTTGTACATGACCAAAAGTCTAAGTAACTTCGCTTCATAATCATGATTCATTCACAGCGCAGAAGACTAGTGTAACGCGTTCACTCATCTTTGAATAATCGAATGAATTGGTGATAGTCAGAATAAAAGAGTCTATGAATTTTAACTGAAGTCAATTGGAAGCTTAAGTATAATTAAACAAATGGTCTATAAATTCTCACATAAGTATGGAAAGTGGAAATTTCAGGTGAACGAGTACCAATCATATTAGAACGTCGAACTATAAGTCTAATAGAAATTAATATATTTTCATAAGGATCTTACTAGAACTCAAACTCCAAATGTTGAAAGTTTCAAACCTAAGTAATCTACAATTGATATTTGTGAATATGTTGTATATTGTTCAAATGTAGTGCTACGCCACGTGATAAGTTATCAGTGAAATTTTTAAGCACTAACTATTGTAAATTGGAGTTGATCTAAGATACCTATATGATGATGAAGATATAAATGAAATGAAAAGAAATGTGTGACTTACAACTTAGTTAGTCAGTATTATCTGTATTGGTTAAAAATATTGAATAGAGGATAATATATCTAACTTGATATGTTTGAAGAATTGAATATTCTTCCACTATATTGAGTAGAGGCAAAAAGTGAAATAAAATTTATAACTTGTATGAGATATAAATTAAAAGTTATACTATGAGAGTATAATCATCAAAAATGTCGATATCTCTATTTAAATACGTATATCTACCCAAATTAAGAATAATTGTCTCTATTCAGGTAATGAGACAAGTCTAGTGAACAATAATAATTGAGATTAAGGGAGATGTCAGTAAGTGAAAGGATGAGGTTCTTGATGAACACATGGATAGAAAATGATTTGTTGAAGTTAGAAAAGGCATTAATTTTTTAACTAGCCAAAACAAAAGTTAAGTGAATTGACTAACAAGTAAGAATCGATAATTTCTTTCTAGTTCACAATATAAATAATATTGAGAGTAGACGTTTAGAGATTGAGTGAGAGTTGCACGATGTGTCCGATTTCATTTACTGATCAGATTATAAATTTAGATCTCTTGTCATGGAATGATAGATGTAATTAGAGATCTATATTCATGGGATGACTTGTGTAATTCATCTATTGAGAAACGCTGGAAATGAAGATGGATTGGATAGACACACAACTCTACTATATATCTAATGTCGTGCTCAAATATTATTTACATCACTTATATTTAGATTGGTAATAGTCTAAGAATTGATCGTCCGATAATTGAAATAAAAAATATGATTAGTGATGAGAAAGTAAATCTAGATGTGTACTACAGTTTGGGTGGATATGGAATGAATTATCAACGATTTGTGAAATAACATTCAGTTTAGAATGAGTGTTATGAAAAGCAAGATAGGCTAGGTTTGTTATATATTGATGCTTAAATGAGATTCAAGGCATGAAATATGAAGTAGATGTTATTAGATATGCCAAAGAGTTGATTGTTTAACTCGTCATAAATTCACAAATTGCTTGGATTGGCAAAGCAACGGAGAAAACTTTTGATTAAACCAAGAATTTGGAAATGAAAAGTTGAAATGGTTAAGATTTGTACAACGGAGTTGTTAATTACAACGAAAGTGATTGGGTCCATTTAACGGTTCACCTTTGAAGTGATTTTTACAGTTTTGAATTAGAAGAGTTATATATGAAATACCATTTTCTCATATCTCTTTTGGTTCAGTATGCTGTAAGTTTAAATTTCAAGGATAAAATTTTTAATTAGTTAGGAAGATTCTGGCATCTGAGAATTTCATATACTTGATTAGGCGGCTAATTAACTATTTTTTCGCTTTAATTTGTGATTTAAGTATCCGAGGTGGGACCCACATATTACAGACCAAAAATCATATGTTTACATATTATTTTTGCATATTGTATGCCTAGTGGATATATACGTTATTTTGTCGCGAAGTTGGGGTGTGTTGAGGTGTATCCTCAATTTGAATACTCGGGGTTGCACGTGCGTGTCTTAAGGGCACGAGTCAAAATAAATTATTAGTTGCTCGAAACTAATGAATCAAGAGTTAATCCTTACGTGAAGATTTCTTATCGGCTTGCATGAAAGTCGGGATGATGGTAATGCAATGTGAGAACGAAATTGGTAATAGACTTTGCCTTGAAATTTGTATCAGTTGGTGGTGGTCGCGATTGAGATTGGGTCTAAATCAGGGCATGTTTGGCTAAATATGGCAAGAAAATAGGTCCATAAGATTTTAGTATGTCTTGGAAAAAGTTAAGATTTTTGGGTTATTGGTGTGACCAAAACTAGTGTTATGGAAATTTTATGAAGATGGACTATTTTGTCAAGAGTTTGGTTCAATTTGATCAAAAATTGGATCGAAAACGAGCACCAAAAGCTAAAACATGTCAAAATAGGGATTTCGGGAAATAATAAATAAAAAGAAATTAAGTTGCTGACAAGCAGCTAAGGGTTTATATATAAATTTATATATGAAAAATAGAATGAAAACAATGTTTCATTTCAATCTACAGAGAACGAAGCTTGTTCGTTCCCTAAACCCTATCACTCGATTTTTCACTCCGCGAGCTCCTGACATCCAATTTTCTCTTGGTTTCTTTCCTGAAAATTGTAGAGCATCGCATGACGATCAGTTCGAGCTAATGTTTCTGAAGTGGAAACGAGGTATTCGACCGCAATTTGGTAAATTGTCAATTAAGGGCATTTTTCTCAATTCAATTTGAATTGATACACAACCTGAGCATAAACACGTGATATACATCATCAACTCCGGCTAACTAAGGCGGTAATGCAAGTCTATACACAACCTTTCCAATTCATTTCACAATCCTAAAGATTCCTATAAATCTGATAGATAGATTTCCTTACAGTCTAAACCTATGATGGTCTTTGCGAGGGGAGACATTCAAATACATCAACTTTCCTTCTATATATATCACAAAACGGTGATAGAGATCATAATAATTGTTGTATCTTTCCTGAACTATTTTCAATCTTAGACGAATCTGCTGCACAACCTCAGTATGATCTCCAACCATCTTTGACCCCAACTTCACCTAATCCTTCGGTTCACCCAATTGGCAGGAGATCGACAAGGTACCCCATACCTGCCTAAAACGGAGTCATTTCAATACACGATTAACAACAGTTATTATAAAAGAACTCACATAAAGGTATATATTCTTCTTATGAACCTCCAAATACCAGTACACAAGCCCTAAGCATGTCCTCTAACACATAGATCAACCTTTCAGTCTGACCATCCACCCGTGGATGAAACACAATTTTGAAATGTAACTAAGTGTCGAGTTGTTCATACATGCTCTACCACAACCTCGATATGTACCCATCATCACATCGTAAACTATCATCAGTCACACTCCAAACAAACGAGCCACATCTCACCTGCACAACAAGCTCAGCTGTGTAAAGGTATTCGAAATGTACATAGGAAGAACATGAGCAGACTTCATCAGTCCATGAACAGTAATATAGAACGCATCATGTTTCCTCCAAGAAATAGGCAGATCAATAACAAATTCTATCTCAAAATGTTCCCATTTTCATTGCTGTCGGTTTCTACTACTGTCGGCCTTAACCTGGTGATACATCTCACATTTCCTCATATAATCACCTATATCAGCTTTCATCCCTGGCCACCATTACAATCGCCTCGTATCATGACACATTTTTGTTCTGTTAGGATGAATGTTATACCTGGATTGATGAGATTCTCTCAATATCTCATCCCTAATCTTAGGCACCGATGGAATCCTCAAAATCTAATTAACAACAACTCATCAAACTTCAGTAACTCCAACACATAGAGATCAATGGTCATCTCGTGTCCGTAGATCTCAACAACACATTTCTCACACAAAATGAAGATCCCCCTTTTCCCTAACTATTGTATTGAGTACTAGATGAATAAGGACTCACACTAGAGTTTACCCTAATTTAATCATCACACGACCACAAATTGAGATCGTACCTTCATAAGATTATGATTTGCATCTGAATCTCATTTAGTGACCACCTAAACACATTCTCTAATATTTTGTTGAGTATGTGACACACGAGAGGACGTTTTTAAGAATTATGACCATACAATCTTGCAATGTCCTTTCATTCCATACCCAAAAAATGTACCTACACTCAAGTTTAGAGGACAATCATGGATAATGTGACATTGCTTTCCACACCCAAAATATGTAATCATAGGTTCACTACCTATAGAACATTCATGGCTAGTCGTCGATTTCAGACTCATAGCGTGTCCATAAGATCCTCAACCCTTACCTTCACTTATCTGCAACTAAGGTGTACCACTATGAGCTGAAGGCTTAAAAGTCTGTGATCAAGTTTGTCTTGAGCCTATTTATGTCAGCTCAGATGGTCTATTGGTTATACTCGGGAAAAAAATTACGACGTACATATAGTAAGACGACAAATATCGTAGGCGAGATCGATGGTTCTCCACTCTTCTCTTTCTTTCAAAACATTGGGTCAAACTTGAATGAAATTTTTTTTCTTAGCCATAGAATCTGAGACTTATCCTGACTCTACGATGCCTTGATATCATCATGATCTGCGCTGAAAAACCTGTGTAGTCATATAGGCTCTTGCTCTATCTCAAACCTTTTGTAGTGTTCAATTTAGTCGTCAATATAATGGTACAAAACTCTTCCTACTTTTCGTCCCATGACATTTCACTAACCACGGTTGAAATAGCTTGAACCAGAACTGCAACAATCGATTCAACTTTAAAACAAATTGCAATGGTAGCCTGCTTTTCTTGAGTGGTTGGAGTAATAATAAGAACTTCCTAAGCCATACGAACCACAAATACTTGAGCTGCCACCTATGGTCGTAAGGTATTTATCGACTCTACCATTTGCCCCACCATGTTTTAAAACATATTTAAATCTACACATTGCATATCATTATTATCCTCACGAGATCCCTAACCCAGCTCCAGCTCTTGTTGTCCACTTATAATTTTCAGTAACAAAAATTGCAAGAAAAATGGTTCAGCTTGCCCATATCCATCGATATCTCGATAATATAAAACACACATAATACTAATCATAAATTTTTTTTAAAACTTTTTAATCCTGTTCAGTCACATTACTTCCCAACTAATCACTCACTAAACCTCGAACAAAAAGATTATCTTAGAATCCTAGGCTCTGGTACTAACATTGTCAAACCCCACCTGATTATGGCATCTGACCAGATTTGATTACCTTAATTCCCCTAAGAATCTAGCAGTATTAACCTCTACTTCAATAAATAATTAAAAATCGATCAAAGTAATTATCAAATATGATTCTTTATCAAACATAAAAGATTCTAAAGTGAATCTTAAACCTCAAAGTTCAGTAAAGATTAATTATATAATCCTCAAAATTTCATAAATTTTTTTCGCCATCATCTCCTTTATTTTTAAGCGACACCGAAAGACTCGGCCTTCAAAAATTTTCAACAAAACTTGCTCAGCTTGATGAAAATGCTAAAGGACTCGCAATCCACCCATAAGAATATATATTCCATTCACAAAAATTATTTATTCATTATAACCTATTTCAAATTTTCAAAATCGTTAAACTTTCATTACCTTAGCTCCGTAGCATTCTAATCCATCATAAAACCATTATAAGAATTCCAAAGTAAATCCTACTAGCACATGATTCCAAAAACCCATTTTTACAATATTTTATATTCAAAATAATAAATACATAGAGAAAAAAACTGAGCAGGTTACTAATAACCTGAAAGCTTTCCCTTTCGCTTTTCGCTACTAGAACCTATCATTACCCAATTATAAAAGTTAAATAATGTCAGATAAGTAAATCTCACACTATCCAGTACCCCTGTAGTAATCAAATGCATAATAGTCCAAGGAATTTAAACGAACAATATAATTCAAGGAATTTAAATACAATCATGAATCCTTCTCATTTTTTTATCTGACCACGATCGAATGTCCGGCCTCCAATAATGGTAAGTAAACAATAATAAGGACACATGCACAGGGAGAATAACCAAACGAGTCTCGTTCCTCTGTACTATGGGAGTATGATTTGGTTAACCGTGATTTCATGATAACAATGTGATTCAAAGTATCAGTGACTCCAGTCCCTCAAGCATAATATAGTGTTCTATAACCCCGATATAGACACTATAAGGAGACTCGTAAAGCTTTATCCTCCTAAACCGTGTATGCATGTACAACAAAAATGCATCATTAAGGGTCAATGCAATTTATACGAAAATATAATCATACAATGTAAAGGTTACTTTGGGATTTACTTAACCATAAAAACGCGATACCAACGTTTCCTTGCGCTCCGAGTCAGTAAGCTAATCCAAATGAGGTTCCAATTGGTATCCTATAATTCATTTATAACTTTGATAGGATTCCACAACCACACAACAATTGCTTTCCAATTAGTTGTAGTTAAATTAACCCAATCGCGTCCCGGAATCCATAAAATATTTTCAAAATAAACTATCTGATGCCCAGATTTCATTTTCTACTCAAAATTATTGTTCAACATCGAAAATTACATTGTTTAGGCTTAAATATAATTTTTTAATTTATAATATATTTATCGGTCGTAAAGATAGAATAAGAAATATAGAAATTCAAAGAAATGTAGAAGTAGCACTAATCGATACAAAGATTAGGGAAGGGCAGTTGCGATGGTTTGGTCACTTGTAAAGACGACCTACAAATGCCCCCACTAGAAAACTTGACTCAATAGAAACAGTAGAAATTCGACAAGGTAGGGGTAGACCAAAGTTAACATGGGATGCATTAATTAGGAGGGATTTGAATGGTTTTGAAAGCTCGCCATCAATTGCATTTAATCAAACACTATGGAAAAGTTTGATCCATGTAGTCGACCCCAATTAATTTGGGACTGAGACTATGTTATTGCTTTTGTATAATATATATATCGGTCCAACCTCGACCAGAAAAACTCCTGAATCTCTCCAAATCATATCCTCAAATGTCCAGATCCCAATTTTAACTTCAAATTATGATTCAGAATTGAAAATTAACCTTGACTAAGTCATAAAATAATTTTGCAAATTTTGGACATTTTCGAGTATCATAACACGCATTACGAGACATATTCGGTAAAAATCCTCGAGAATATTCAAAATCCTCATTTTTCATAATAATCCTCCATTTTCATCTATTTGCCCAAAAACCCTATTTTCTCAATTTTCTTAATTTTCTAGATATTTTTATTTTATTTTTTCTATTTAAAACCCGCTTTTTAAAAATTAAAAAATAAATTAAGGGGGGATGGATCATCCATGGGTCGTTCCCTACCTCCTCAAGAGACGAAACTTTGCTTCTCTGTTTCATTCTCTATATTTTTTTTTTCAATCAACTGCTCTACCTCTCTCCTTCAATCTCATAATCAAACCAAATCAGCAAAAATCGTTTTCCTCAAGTTCGAATCATAAAAAACCAGTCCCAATCACAATTTACAGTAAAAATAATTTCAAATTCCATTACTTACCTTCAACACCAAACCAACGACACCAACAGCAGCCAACAGCCCTCAGTTTGATTCCAAAAGGGACATAGTGACAAGGGAGAGAGACTCGGTCGAGAGAGACGAGAGAGAGAGCAACGAAACAGTGAAAGCAAGATGGAGAAGACGATCAACATGGGAGTCTCCCGATTTTCGATTTCGATTTTTAATATATTGGGGGGCCAAATTACCTTTTTGCTCCTCCAATATTATCCTATACTATACAAATCAAATAGCTTTTTGGGTAATTTTTCATTTTTCTTTATTTTTTTCATAGTTATCTCTTTATTTTGCGTCTGAATTAAACCCCGCATAATACCCCAATTTGACCAAAAATTGGAGACTTTACCAAAACGCTCCAAAACTCCTGAAAAACTCGTCTCGGCATGAAAATCAAGGTGAGGGATCCATGTCGGCCCGTTAAGTCCGTTTAAAATCTAAAACTTAAATTTTTTAACTTAAATCCAATTATTCGTCGCGAAACTCGAAACTAATGTTTATGTCAATATTTTAACTATCTCAATACCCGTCTCGACATGTATCTCGAAATAAAACCTCGCGAAACACCGAATTCACTAATTCGATTAGAATTTTGCAAGATAACATAATATATAATACACAACATTAGGCAAACATCACTAAATAATAAAATTAATTATAAATCTCAAATTTACCAGTGTTTAACTCCCGACTCACAGCCAAAAATTTAATTAAGCTCCCTCAATCCTGATTAACTGTAATTACCGATTTAAAAATTTCAAGATTTGACATGCAAAGTTACTATTTTTGACCAATCTATGCAAAAAATGGAGATTATTAAACCGTAGCTTATTGCATTTGCGTCAGTTTATCCTTGTTAGCATTATATTGTCAAAAAAACACTTAAGTTAGTTAGGTATATGTTGTAATAAAGATAGTAAACCTGACTAAGCATGATGTTCAAGAGTAGATACAACTTAGAAAAAGACTATGATGAAAATCAAAGTGAAGATTACAATATCAAAGTCAGAATCGAAGACGAAGATAGACCTGAAGTTGAAATAGGAATTGGATACGAGTTGGGTATTGAAACAGAGCAACTATTAGTATTAGTCTACAAAAGTGAAGAATTTTGATACTGCAAGCAAAGAACTTCGAGATGGATTACAAATACAAAATCCGAGAGAAATGTGCATAAAGGACTGAAGAATTTTATCGAAATGACGAGTCAAGATTCTTAAAGGAATATAAGACTTAGTTGTTGAACAATGGATGACTCTAATAGGAAATACACTTAGAGGCCGATGAGGTTTTCTAAGTAGTATTATATTTAGGACTTAATCTCTAGATAAGGTTGATAGACTGGGTCTAGAAATACTTATGATCGCCATAGTGTGGATAATCATTTTTTTTCTTGAGTTTTGTGAGAACGATAGATCATTATAGTGGTTGTACATATTATCAATTTGATTACTTGATTGTTTAGGTTGAGCCTATGCAGAGGAAAACATTTACATCTTACTGCGATGTCAGTTTTGTGTATAGTATTGATGTGTGTTTAATAGTTTATCACTAATTCGTTAATCTCCTCAGTTCCTCAGGTTTTCATAACTTTAACAAAACATAAAATCGAATTATTGCACTTCTAAACATTATAATCAATTCATACTTCATTGCACAGAGTTCATACCATATGATCCATTGGTCCCTAACAATAATAAACTACTCACTCATCATTGAAATCAACATAAAACAATGCATATTAGGTTTCGGGGATCATGCGCAGCAGATGTTTTAAAACCTTTTTCGAACATCCCCAAACATAGATCATATCGATTCCATTAAATTGATGTGCCAATAAAAATCACACCTTAACAAGAACAACTCCATGTCTGCCTTGTTTGGTGTTGATCGATTCCTTCAAGACGCTACCAGAGACCAACTTCCCCAATCATAAATCCACATACGAATAGACGATCACGATATGTAGTGCTAGCCCCAAAAATCATAGGACAAAAAAATCTCACAAAGATTCTTTAGGAGAAATTTCTCTCGGGAATTCCCTTCAACAATAATGTCTTGTTTATAGTACACTTGGTCGAGCTTTAAAAGAACTCCATCTCCTAGTCACACTCCAAATAGAGTTCTAGATAAAGTCCAACTTTAAAAAAGATAGAGTCATGGAGAATCAACAATTACTAATCCAATAAGAGTTGTAATTTATCTAAAACTCAAATAAGAATTAAATTCATACTATAATTCCAATTAGAGTCCTATTCCAAATAGGGTTTACTAAGAGATAAAATTTCTACTCACACAAGAAATGTATGAGAATCTTGAATCCTAGTCAAACTAGGACATTTAATGAGAACTTTCAAAATGAATTTTATCAAATAAAATTCATTAACCCAGACAATAATAAATCGTGCAAATCCGTTCTTTGTGTGCAACCCAATAGGTTCGAACAACGTTGACAGTGAACCAAAATTATTTTGGTATACAAGTCAAAAGCGATCTCTAGCAAGGCATTATGACTACCAAGTAGCATGAAGATCAATAAATCGATACAACCTAATAGACATTGTATATCATATCCCTTTGACACGCTATATCTTTTTATTGAACATAAGACATGGAATTTCACCCATATAGTCCAATCTACTAGTCTCGATCTCTTAGTAGACTGAAATTGTCAAGTGACATTGATCCAATCAATTCAGTAGACATGACCTTTTATCTATCTAACATATAGAGGGGCCCAATATATATCTCTCTAAACATTTTCTTTAGCTGCATCAAATGCCACTGAAAACTCAGTTTATATTATAGGACTTGTTAGAGTGAGTTTAGAACATTTACAACTCATTCCTACGAAGTTAACACATATCCATATTGCGATCATTAATCTTTTATATTAATTTGGAAGTTTGCATCGTGCAACCATTTACAAGAATCATATCTTTCAAACTTCTACAAATCTAATAACATCTCTCAAGTGCTTTTGAAGTACTTAAGAATGCTATTAATAAATATCCAGTGACCTTCACTTGAATCTATGAGATGTATGTATGTTTTGCCCAAAGCATATGACATATCAGGTTGAGTGCAAAGTATAACATATGTGATGATTCTCATAGCTTATGCATATAAAATCTTATTTACATTGTCCCGCTCATCATTTGTCTAAAGAAGTTGAGTCTTGTATAGACTTATGTTATAAGAAATAAGTACGAATTCTTTTAAGAATCTCATACACTGAAACCTTTTCAGTTATTTGTCTATATAAGCGCTCTTATTTAAACCAATTAGCCTCTTTGATCTATCTCCATAGATCTATATCACACGGATATAGGCCTAATTAGCTAAGAATCTCATTGAGAAACTTTTCTTAACCAAGAATTGACATTATGCAGGGTTAAGACGTCGTTTCCAATGAATAATATATCATTAACATACAGATTCAGAAAGATAATTGCGTCCCCACTAACCTTTATGTATACACAAGTTTTATCTTCGATTTAATGAATGTAATTCATCAATTATTTCATCAAAACAAAGATCCCGACTCTGATAAGCTTACAATAATCCATAAATGGATCTTTTAAGCTTGCATACCTTAAATAATAAAAAAACCCTTAAGTTGTATCATGCACATCTATAAGGGGCATAGAGCAATGCTATTTTTGACATCCGTTTGTCATATCTTATAGTCAAACTATGAAGTTATTACAATAGAGTTTCTAGAACTTGATCTTAGCTACCAGTGAAAATCTTGTCATAATCAACACCTTGATATAGATTAGAATTTTTGATAAGCCGTGCTTTTAAGTATGCATTTTTCTTTTTCATGTCACTTTAACTCATTTACATCCAATAGTCATACCATCTTCTGGTAAATAATTTAAGTTCCAAACTTAGTTAACATACACGAATTAAAATTTAGAGTTAATAAGACTTAGTTTCTTCGTTCAATCTAAACGAGACATGTCTCTTGATAAGTAGTGATTCATTCTGATCCAGTAGCAAAAATGCATCACAGCTATCAATAATAAGAAATTCAAAATTTCTCTTGCCAATTTCTAATTATTCTACATTTTCAAGAGATATATGTTATTTGTGTATACTTAACTAGTTCAAAACTTTATTGATCTTTCTAAAGTGGTTCGGTTCTCATTTGTGGCACTTGAACATTTCAAAATTTACTTTATTCCCTACAGTGTCTTTAAAATAAACACTTTACTTAGAAATACATCATTTTTGAGCAACAAATAATTTCTTCTCAATTGTATAAATTAGTATCATAGTGTTCAACCTCAAACTTTATGTTCCTTAACTTCTTACGCAAGTCTCGCCGCCTCAAATCTAAAAAAAAAAACAAACTAGGTTTTTTTATTCCATATCATATATGGAGTTTTATCGACCACTTCAACGAAAATAAGGTTTAGTTCGAGTGCCTTGGCTTCTAAAGTATAGCCTCAATAGGACATCTTAAGAAGGTCTATGTAACACATCATAAATCGAATTATATCCTATATAGTTTGATTTCTCATCTTAAAACATCATTTCTCAAATGAAGTTCTTAATGGATTTAATTACAAGAAAATCCCACAAATTCAAAGATGGTCACTTAAACTCTTGGCTCAAATATTATCCACCTTGATATGTTCAAAGTATGTTAATAGTTTGCCAAGTGATTTTTTTATACTCATTTTGAAATGTTCGTAACAATTCAAAATTATGTCTTCTTGATAGGATTTGTAATTCATTATAAAATGAACAATTTCATTTTATGAAAAATAAAATCCAATCTTTAAGACTTTCTTTAGAACTTTGCAAAGTCTAGCTCACAACTATGGTTTCTATACCCGACACAAACACCTTTTGTAGCTTTTACCTTCCCTTTATCTTTCTTTATTAAATTTATTTATGTTACAAACCATCAAATGTATATCTAAGGCCCTTTTTTATTATTCTGTCTTACAATTTTAAACATCATATGCAACTTTAAATAGTGTTTTCCATGTCATTCAAATTATGTAGGGTAAAACTATTTTATTGAATTATAGATCAAATCTACTTCCAACTTTTGGCACATGAAGATTCAAGCCATTTGAGATAATTAATATAGTTCTTTCATGTTCCAAACATAAAGATATATTAATAGGTTCCCAACCATTTTACAAGAATCTAAGAATTTTACAACCTTATGCCCTTCCCGTGTGACTTACTGTTGGAACATTTCCTTCAGCGTCACTGTCATGTCATTAGTTTTCATGGCCCGAATCTTTCCTAAAGTCTGGTTTTATATTTGCTAACATGACATACAATCCTTGTACTAATAGATGGTAGTTTAAAGGAATCATTAATCTAATACATACATCCTTGTTTTATGATTGATAACATTTAATCAATTTTCTAATCAAAACAGGGAAATTGGTCTTAGAAATTATTTTATCCTTATAAAGGATTGATCGCAGTTACTCTGGATTAGTGTTACTAAAAGTTTAACATCTACACCTAGAAGATTATGCAGAATAATTTATTATTGAGTAATTAGACTCCTACTAAATCCATAACCCTCGTAGATATTAATTTAGTGGTCCAAGATCCATATTTCACATAATTTTGAGACAGCTAAGGCATGACACTCAAAATCAAGTTATTTATGTAGGTAACTATTACCAATTGCATCATATGCAACTCTTAGGTTCTTTATGAGCCCTAGAAATCATATGAAACAACATGTTACGTCTCATCTATGCTTAAGGCCCAAAACCGTTTAGATAGGTTTATTAAGTCAAACCAATTGAAGACATCCATGTAACCATTACCCAGCTTGCCTCACCAAGATAACACAATACACCCTGCGAATGCAGACCCATATTGATGTGATCGATGCCTTGACAAGTGTTTAAAATCGGTGGCATTAACTTAAAATTATAATTGAGGGATTTTTATCAAGTTTTATGATCCATGTAGTGTTTTTACAATGATTAATTCTAGCATCTATTCAATTATGGAATATCATATATACCCAATATGCATAAAATAAAGATCATTTATATAAAACAAGAATAAACATCTTCATATATCAACAAGGCATCATAAAACAAATCAAGGAAACTAAATACCTTAAAATTATCCAAGTGCATGAAAGATTATATTTTCATTTATCAGATTAATTAAATATATCTCAATATAATTTTTATCGGACTCTATTTAATTAAAACCCCGTTTAATTAAGTATTTTAATTAATATTAATAATAGTCCCACTAATTTAAATTGATATTAATTCAATTTAAATACTTTCCAATTAAATTAATTCAATCCAATTAATGAACAATAACCCCATTTAATTATTGGTAATTAATCAATTAAAAATTCTTTCAGTTAATATATATAACTCAATTTATATAAATAGAGTTGTTATCCTACTACAACTTGGAATGGATAGCCAAGATCGTTAAAGCACCACAATGAGTTCGAATATTACGGATCGAATCCCTCATTTTTATAAAATCTCCTAGTATTTTACTAAACTATAAGTAATTTGTACTCCCATTACAAACAATATAAGCCTTTATTTTCTAATCCCATTACAAACAATATAAGCCTTTATTTTGTAATCCTATTACAAATAATACAATCTTGACTTGCTAGTTGGGGTGGTTGAAGTCTTCAACTAGAAGAGGGGAGGTCAGGGATCGAATCCCTCTCTCATCAAAAAGTCCTTTTATTTTATTTTGTAATCCTATTACAAATAGATTTGCCTTTAAATATTATTTTGTAATCTTGTTAAAAGTTGAAGTGCTAGCTGGGATGGCTAAAACATTCCAAAAAGAGTTGAATGGCTAGGAATCGAATCCCATCTTAGCCAAAACCTATTTATTTTTTATCAATATCATGGCTTTCATATCCCATACAACCACTAACATATTAAATTACACATATCTATGTACACAAATAGTGAGATCTAATCCGCTAAATTTAATGCACACATGTTTTGGGCATGTATGTGCGTGACGTTGCGAATATATCAACTTCACCATGTCGTTAATTTCACACTTTTGGTTATAGATTAATTCTATTTAACGCAATGATGCAACTATATATATAAAATATCATGTTTTTCTTACATATCATATATATTAAAAAATAAGGGCACATTACAGTTTAACTAATCAAGCCTACTGGCTCTGATACCACTGTGGGGTTTTAGGGATCATGCACAATGGAAGTTTTGAAACCTTTTTCGAACATCCCCGAACAAAGATCATATCTATTCCATTAAATTGATGTGCCAATAAAAATCATACCTTAACAAGAACAACTCCATGTTTGCCTTGTTTGGTGTTGATCGATTCATTGAAGATGTTGCCAGAGACGAACGTCCTCTGTCAGAAATCCACACACGAATGAACGATTACGATCCTACCCATGCAAACAACACGAACGTATCTCAAGGTTGAAAATCCATGCAAACGTTACGCACGTATCTCCAAGGGGCAACCCATGCATATCTACTATAAACCATGCAACACAATCGTGATCATAAGAAGAAATTTGTAGATGAAAAACTCAGAAAGGCAAAAACCACGTTATATATTTGTCTAGAATTTAAAATTAAAGCAATAAACAAGTTTTGAAAGTATAATCTCATTCCATAAAAAAACTTATCATACAGTCTATCGATGGTTACATTGACATTGTTGCTCCGTGATGCAAACCGGACGTACTCTATGTCGAGTTGGACGTTGTATTTTATAAATTTTGTTAGACTAGGATTCAACACATAATTGTTGATCGATTACTCGATATTGATTTTAAAGAACACTTAGGTACCTAAATTACTCGATATTAATTTAATTTGAGTTTAAAACATGTTGTTAGATAAAATATGTTTATCACAAGTTACTTGATATTTTATAAATTAATATCAAGTAATTTATAAATCACATTATCTAAATACAATAAACATATTTTATCAATATTAATTTATAATTTATATTGATTTAATTTAAAACCAAATGCGAGTTGCTTACTAAATAATCTCAATAAAAAGAAAAAGGAGACACGTGTTTATCGAAAATATAAATTGTTTAGACAAATTAAGTTTTGACTTGAAAATGGGATTGTGATTGGATTAGTCAAGTTGGTTAAGTTGGTTTCTACGAAAATAAAATACTTTACAGTAAAGTATTGTCTACTTTACAAAATAAAAATACAAAGTGAAATTGGGAATGGAAGCATGAATAGAAACAATTAAATGACTTCTCAAAAGAAGTACTGAATTTTTTAATGTTTATTACTTAAGTTACTTATTCATAAATGACGTTGAGTTTAGTGGTTTTAAGATTCAAATAAGGAAATGAAAAAACGAATGGAAAACATGAGTTTGATCTAATCTTTATTAACACTAAATTAGGTGTTGTTATGAAACAAATATCAATAAAACTTCTAATTTGAAAATGAAAGGTGTAACAATAGAATCAACGTGTTAGAAGTTGAGAATGGGTGAAAACAGTATGAAAATAGCTAGAATTAGCTATTTTACAAATATACAAGTTACTGTATTAGGAAATTCAGAGTACCCAACAGTCTCTTCTAATTAAATTAAAGTTTAATGTCTATCAATACGACTTAAAATAACTATGGAAAAAATAGATGTACTGATTGATTGATAAGTTGTTTAATTAAGAGTGGAAATTCAAATTTTTCTATCTCTTAAGTTGATCGACAACGGACGAGTGAAATCATTAAAAAGTTAATTGATGATAAGTAAAATCTGAGACTAGTAAACAACTTAAGGTAATAACAAATATTAGAACTATTTGCGATGCAAAACTTCTCTGTTTCGACCAAATATCAGCTAAGGAAGACTTCAATTGATCGAATGATCGTAAGAAGTCACACCGTCCTTAGCTATATATATCGAAAAAAGAAGAGATACAAATTGTCTTTTAAAGTTAAGACTAAGAAGCTGTAAGTTACCTAGATGTTGAGCAAAGTCGTGGTAAGTTTGTAAAGGGAAAAATAATGAGATAAATGTGAGAATAGCCAAGATTGATGAAAATCGACTAGAATGAACTATGTTTAAAAAATAAAATGATACATTAAGATGATTTGTCACTGCTGAAATTGACACGAACGGACTCCTTTAGTTAAGGTAAGGCACTGTAGTAGTTGTCCATGACTAAAAATCTGAGTAACTTCATTTCAGAATCACAATTCAATAATAGCTTATAAGATCGATCATTAATTCACTTTTGTTGATTTCACTCGTCCGTTGTTGTTCACCTGAAGAGATAGGAAAATTTGAGTTTCCATTCTCAATCGAACAACTTATCACTCAATCAGTGCAACTTTTTGATTAGAAAAGACAATTGGGTATTCAAAATTTCCTAATACAATCACTTACGTATTTGTCTAATAGATAATTCTTGCTATTTTCATACCATTTTCCCTCAATCTCAACCTCTAACAATTTGATTCTATCACTACACCTTTCATTTTCAAATCAGAAATTTCATTGATCTTTGTTTCATAACAACACCTAGTCTAGTGTTAATAAAGATTAGTTCGAACTCATGTTCTCCATTCTTTTTATCATTTCCCTATTTGATTCTTATAACCACTAAACTAAATGTCGCTTATGAATAAGTAACTTGAGTGATAAACAATCAATGATTCAGTACTTTTTTTAGAAGTCATTTGATTGTATTAATTCATGGTTCTATTTCCAATTTTACTCTGTGTTTTTTTTTTTGGAATAGAGACAATACTTTACTTCAAAGTATTTTATTTTCATAGAATCAAGTTTGGCAACTTGACTGATCCAATCCCATTGTGATTTTCAAGTCAAAACTTAATTTGTCAAAATAATTTCTATTTTTGATAACCACGTGTCTCATTTTTCTTTTTATTGAGATTATTTAGGAAGCAACTCGTATTTGGTTGTAAATTAAATCATTGTTTCGTAGAATAGGTTTTTCCGAGTTAGCAACCCAACCGGTACTAATCTCATTTTAACCTTAAGATATTCATATCTTTTGCTTCCCATAAGTCTCAACTTCATTTTATGTTTTCCAAACAACTCTCAATCGTTTGAAACTTATTTTAAGTCCATTTGGCACTTTCATGAGCTTTTTACAATTGAAATAGTATGATATTTCAATTTCAAAGGAGACTACGTTTAGTACTTACGTTCCTGAGTCATTCAGACTTCTTGCTCAGCCAATTACTTATTAGTTTTATATATGAATATTTCATTTAGTTATATTGATGTTGAACTATTTATAACACCTTTGTGAATTCGGATTTCCTGAGCCTATTTCACATCCATTTACGCTCAATTTTGTTTCATAAGTCTATTATATTTTTTATTATATGTTGTTATTTAATTCGGTACTTCTCACGAGTTAAATCTCGAATAGACACAGAGAATACATTTCTTATATAAAATCTAGCGATAATATAATAATATATAAATAACATATTACAATAACAAAGAATCCCCAACTTATAGTCACTTCACAACTAGTCGCGCGCATTCACCCTTTTGTTCCAAACCAAAGATTTCCTCAATTAAGCCAAACCTAAGCTCTGATACCATGTTTCTCAGGGCCAGTCTCACTTGGCCCTTACTTAGCCTAATTCCCCTAATTAGTCACTTAATCCATCCAATTAACTTAATCTCAAAGTAATATTTATTTCAATCTTCAATAATGCTCTAAAACTAACTTTACATCCTTAATAGACCTCAGTTTATTATTTGTTTAATTGGAGCAAATTAGGAAATCATATGGAATATTATCCATATTTTATAAAAAAAATTGTTGCACCTCCCTTAAAAGTGGTATGATAGAGAATTCACCTAATAGATAGTAGAATGGGGAGAAGCCTAGAAGGACTTAAGAAGGACCCATAACTCCTCGAAGTTCATAATATACATCAATTTAAATAAAAAAACTTAAAATCTCTGATACCTTATTTAGAACTTTACAAACCAAAAATAAATTGAAACTGAGTTAAAAACCTCTCAACTTACTTCAAACTAATTTAGGAGACTCACAAAACCTATTTGAGAGTTGTTTACGACCCATGCTCACCCCGAAACCAAAAACAATAACATATATATCATAATTACTACTAGAATTAAACTTTAAGAATTTAAAACATTCACCAAAGTCTTCAAGACTTGTTCATTCTTCCTTGTCCTCACAAAGAACCTCTCATCATCAAAAACAACTCGAAGATGTCAGGTAAGTAAACTCCTACAGTTCTCTGTACTCTTGCAAATGTTAGTCTAAATACATGTGGACATGTCATTGCATTTCCAAGTAATAAGAAGTTTATACAACAAAGTTAAACCATTTTATTACTATTCAAGGTTCATAAACAGGTTGGCCGCCCCAATAATGAACATAAAACAGTAATAAAAGTCAAATGCATACCCGCGAAAAACTTGCGTGCCTTTGGTCTGTAATGTTCTAGTCTATCTGGTCAAGAAACCTAGCCTCAAGTCCCGCACGTTAGTCATAGCACTAACAAGCCATCATTCTGAATGACATGAATGCATAATCGAGAATGATGGAAATGCAATGCAGACTAAACACAAATGTAGGTACAAATAAAATTTTCTTAAATAGTAAAGACCACTGTAGGGTTTACTTACGATCCAACTAAGATGAAATTGATAGCGAAACCTCACACGAAGTTTTTCAATTTTCACGTATTGTTACGTGTTCTATGAAACCATAGAACTCTATATTTACGAGTCATAACTCTATTTGAATACTTTACATTCATACATCACGTTATTACGGAGTTAAAATCATTTTCAAACTCGCAACTGAGCTTAAGTCCTTTAACCAACAACAATACCTTTTTTATAATCTCCAAAAACCCTTCACACCTCTTTTCCACTTGTTTAACCTGTAATAGGTTCTAAATCCTTTGTTGGATTCCAAATCAAAAAACAACTACAACAACCTTTTATTTCATTTATGCATTACGGAACATGGGTTTGTAACTCAATTAGCACCTCATAGCCTAAGCCGTCCAAATTTCAATTAAAAACTTTGAATGAGTCTCAACTCAATTCAATTGGATTACCAATAATACCATTCACCTCTGTTGGGTCATTAAGCCATCACAACATATTATGCTCTTCAATTAAGGTCTCAATTTAGCTCATTTATAATATGCTAAAGTTATTCGATAATAAATGTTGTAAAAGAACTTATAACATAATTTCCAACTTGTCTTATAAAAAAATCCAAACCAATAATAAACATTCTAATATAAGACATAGAACTCAATTTCTATCAAAACACAAATTTACAATTGTTAATTTGAGCAGTCAATTCCATTTTCCCAATTCAATTCAATTCATAGGTTTTCAATAAATTTTCCATTCTTTTTCATGTTTTATTTCCAAATTCTCTATGTTTTTTGGTCTCCGAGTGCTATGGCATCGGTCGAGCCTAGCACTCTGTATACTGCCCTAGGGAGTCCCTAAGATGTCCCTATGATCGACTTAAGTAGAACCCATGCCTTCTTTGGGTTTGGCAGGGCAATGCCCTGCCATGGCTAGGCCCTGCCTTCCCATAGTAGGGACACTTGGGTAGTGTACTAGTATAACCTAGGGACCTTCCTAGGCCACCATAGGAGCATCCAGTGTTGTTGCTCTCTCTTTGCTTTTTTTTATCCTCCTTCAATTGAACCCCTATCATCCCCTATCGATACAACAACACAACACAACAAAAACTTTATCCCCAACACAATCAGTTAATTTGTCATTCATATCGTAACCCTAAGTCGATCCCAATTTTTAACTTCAAACCAAATTCAATAATTATATGAACAAATTCAATAGAAAAGCAATGAATCTTACCTCCATCTATGGTTCTTCAATGTTTCCCCTTCTCCCTCCTTCTTCCATGAGATTGAATGAAAGAGAGACTATGAGGGAGTGTTTAACAAGAGAGAGAGAGAGAGAGAGAGAGAAGAGGAAGAGATTTAGACAAAAACAAAGAAGTGGGCGAGGGAGAAATAAAGTGTTGAGAGTCTCAGAACAAGGAGTCGACGAGAGAGGGAGAGATCATTGAATGATCAATCGAGAAGTAATAGATGGAGCTTGATGATGAGGGTTTTGGTTGAATGTTCAATCGAAATAAGAGTGCCAAAACCCCTTATTGTTTTCACATTTGAACCAAATTATTTGATGGTTTAATTACCATAATACCCCAAATTCATATCCATTTATTCATTTCTCTAATGCCCCTTTGGTCATTTCACATTTTTCTTTAATTTTTCATGTTCATCTCTTATGTTAACCTAAACTAAACCTCGAAAAATACCTTAATTTTACAAAAAATTTACGAAAATACCATCGCTCTTCGAAACTCTCGCATATGTACAACTCATTTTGACTCTATTTCGTGATGAGTAGAGTATATTAAATCAAATAGGCACACGACAAAAAAAAAATATTTAGAGTCATGTTCTCCGGTCCGTAATGCGTGGGTCCCTCCTAGGATAATTTATTTTCCTAATAAGTCCGAAAATACTTAATTAAGGTGCTAATCAAGTTTATGAAATTCTTTGATGTCACATTATAACTATGTTATGAAGTGATGATATGTTCTACATTTTAAAAGCAATCTATGTATATTACATTGTTTAGTGGGGTTTGTTTAGATGTTTGTTTTATATATTTATATTATATTGATTTTGAATATTGTTTAATTTAGTTTGCATTGAATTGTTTATATTAGTTTAGTTAGTTTGGTTAATAAAGTTAGTGGTTATAGTTTTTAGTTATTTGGTATTTTAATTTTCATTTAGTTAGATTAACTAAATTAAGAAAAAAAAGAACAAAATACTTTCCTTTGAAGTTTCTAAAATCCCAATGGAAATGATATCTCATATACACTACTACAAATAATTGGAAAAATATGGTAAACTATTGTGCACGCTCGACACGTGTTAATTTTTTGCGCTGTTGACGGGGATTTTTAAATAATTTATTAGGATTTTAGACATTATATGGTCTACACACTTTATCGCGTTAATTCTATAAGATCTTTACATCCGTTTGATCCTGAAATAGATATAACTTTTAATCAGAGTTTAAGACAACAACTTAGGGAAAATTTAGCTAATAGGATGGATGATAACAAAAATGATTTTAATGAGAATGTCATTAAGAATAATGACAATAGAGTTATCAACAATTATAGAAAACTCACTTTTAGACAAGCAAGCCAAAATGTTACAGCTTCTGAGCCTATGTGCATAGCATACATTGATAGATTTTTTGAATTTAAAATTAGATCTTGATTTATGAGTGCCTTACCTTAATTTTATGGTAAAGACAATAAAGACCCACATAAATTCATAAGGGAGTATCAATATAAAGTTAATGGGATGAAACCGAAAAAATATACTTTAAAACAAGTCAAACTTAAAGCTTTTCTTTTTTTCATTGAAAGATCAAGCACATGATTGGTTTTTCTATCTCCCACATGATTCAATAACTACATAGACTCAAATGTTAAAAGTTTTCCTAACTGAATAAATGCTCGCTAGAAAAATCAGTTCGTATAGAAAGAAAATCACAGCTGCAAAGATAAAAGATGATGAAAACTTTAATGAATTTTAGGATAGATTCCTAAGATTAATTTCTTCTTGTCCACAACATAGATATACTGAAAAATCTTGATTAGAATATTTTTATAAGGAACTCCATCACTTTGAACAAAAGTTTATTAGACACAGAATGTGGTGGATTTTTATTTAAAACAACACCTACTTGGGCAAAAGAAGTAATTAATAAAATGTCAAAACAATCTAAGTAATATGGTGAAAAGGTTGAATCCTTAAGAAATAAATTTTATGAAGTTGATAATAAGCAAAATAATGCATCTGATGATTAAATTGATGAACTATCTAAGATGGTTAAGTTGTTAATCAATGATAGATCTATTCAAGGTTAAGCTTAAGGATTCATTAATGAAGTTACACATCCTACGAATACGTATCCGAGTTTACATGAAGAAAATACTGAAGAGGTCAATGCATTAATGAACCAATTTTTTTGGAAAACCAAATCCAAATCTTAGTTATGGCCCTTAAAATTTAAATTATAATACTTATAGACCAAAAGCTCATATCAAATCTGCACCTAATCAGCAACCTCAAGAAAATGTTCAACCTACGAATCTAAATTTAAAGTAAATCTTACATAATTTTATGAACCAAAGTCATCAAAACTTTATACAAATTTCTCAAAATCAAATTAAGAGTTATACTACTGCTAATGAACTGAAAATCAGTTAAATGGAATAAATTTACAAATAAATAGGTTAAGTACTAAACAGAGTAATCAATCTAAAACACCACTCAAGTTATTGTTGCTCCTACTAATCAAGCACAAGTTAATGCTTTATTATGTGATGAAAAATGCACCGAAAACTAGAAATACCCTTAAACAAAGTAATAAAAAGAAAGCACATAACACTATTAAAGAAGAGAAGAAGAAGAAGAAGAAGAAGAAGAATAAAAAGAAAAAGAAGAATAACAATAACAATAAGAATAAGAAATGATGGCTAATGTCATTCCCATTAGAGAATGGATAGCTGAACAATTGGGTTATATACCTTTTCTTAAAAGGCTATGCTTATGGTATTTAGCTAGAGTTGAAGCATATGAAAAATCTTTACAAAAGTCTGAATTAATTGATAAAGATAAAAATGATAAGATTTCTGATAATTTGAATGATGATATGTATTCATATTCTATCATTCCACAACGATAAGTTGATACTAGGAAGGAAGAAAACAATAAACATATTCTTGAAGCGTTTAAGAAAAAAGCTTGAGTTTTTCTTCACCAAATCGCTAAATTTGCTATTCTTCTTCCTCTTCCAGCTACTCTCTTCACTCCAACAAGCTTTGCTTTTCACTTAAGAATTCAAAATGAAAGAGTTGAGTTGCTTGTTTTGACCAAAAGCTTTATAGTCATGAATTTGATATGGTTGATTAATAGCCCTTGATCATTTATGCACACGTATCTCGAGACCTAACTAGTGGACCTTCTTATAACACACGTCCCACTAGTTCATGCTTAAGTTACACCAATGAGTGACTCAATTTTGTGTTGAGATGTTCCAACACGTGTCTCGAGAAATGTCAAGTGGCTATTGTTTTAACTTGCTAACTTAAGTGTATTAATACATAACCAACCATAGCCTCATTTATATCACTTATAAAAGCAATATAAAGCTTATACCAACTCACCACATTGCTTTCTAACTCGATCCCACACCGGTATGCATATCAAGGCGCGTCTCCGATCATGCCTCGATAATTATATGTAAGTAGAAATGACTTAGTAGTGTACACATATACAATACACTAAGCATACATCACCACAAATATAACATCTACCTCGGCCACTTAGCCTCAGTAATGACACGTATCTCGCTGCGGGTCCCTCGTCACGGGTCATTTGATCTTAATTAATAAATGAAACTAAGATTAGCTATTTGGGTTTCTCGATCGGCCATTTCAAATTCACTATAACACTATTAAGGATAAGTGGAATGTGAATGAATTGGCTGGTATGCTAGTCCAAGATGAAACAAGGTTAAAGAAGCAAGATCAACATTCGTTAATTTGGTCACTCGAGGAGCTAAACAAAGAATTATGGAAAGAGCATAAAGCGAGTTCCACCAAAACATCATGAATCATCTTAATCTAAGGAGAAGGAATTGAATGTATACTGTAGTTTTTGTAAGAAGCCAGGGCATTATCAACATTTTCATGAGAAATCGGGTCAAAGCTCCAGTTGAAGTTGTTCGAACCTTTCGCCTATTTCTCGCTTCCGGATCTACTTTATATCTTTATCCAAACTTGATTGTCAAGGTTATTCATTCCGTTTTGATAATAAAATTTTAGTTTATTTAATAAGTCATCTTTCATTGGTTCCGGTATTCTTTGTGATGGCTTATACGAATTGTGTCTTGATGATGAATTTGCTAAATCCTTTCTCACTCTGCATCATAATGTTAGGACCAAACGTGGTCGCATAAATGATATTTCTTCTTTTTTTTATGGCATAAAAATTTGGGTCATATATCCAGAGAAAGATTAAGAAGATTGGTAAAAGATTATATACTTCTACATTTAGACTTTATCGATCTAAATATGTGTTTAGATTGTATTAAGGGAAAACAAACGAAACACACTAAGAAAGGTGCCATAAAAAGTAATGGGCTCCTTCAAATTATTCATACCTTGATATTTGTGGACCTTTTGATATTCCACCAATTACTAGAGATAAGTATTTAAAAACCTTTATTGATGATTTTTAACGTTATGGATATGTCTACTTATTGCCAAAAAATCTCAAGCGGTGAATGCGCTTGAAGTATTCATCACTAAGGTTGAAAGGCAATTTGATAGAAAAGTGAAAATTGTAAGATCTGATAGAGGTGGTGAGTACTATGATAAATATGATGGTTTAGGACAATGTCCACGTCCATTTGCTAAACTCCTAGAAAAGTATGGTATTTGTGCTCAATACATAATGCCAGGAACACCTCAAAAATGGTGTAACTGACCAACGACGTAATCGTACTCTGATGGAAATGGTTAGGACCATGCTAAGTAATTATACATTGCCTAAGTCATTGTGGTTGGAAGCCTTAAAGACTGCTACATACTTATTGAATAGGGTTCCTTATAAGTCAGTTCCTAAAACTCCTTTTGAGTTATTGACTGGAAGGAAACATACCTTAAGACATTTTCATGTTTGGGGATGTCCAGCAGAGGCTAGAATTTACAATCCACAAGAAAGTAAATTGGATTTTAGAACGATCAGTGGTTTCTTTATAGATTATCCAACAAAATTCAAAGGCTATAGAATTTACTGTCCTAACCATAATATGAGAATTATAAAAACTGGAAATGCAAGATTGATTGAGAATGGTGAAATCAGTGGGAGTGATATGCCAAAAAATGTGGATATTCAAGAGTAAGGGATCAAGTCCCTATGCCCATTACTTCTAAGAACGATGGTCATTCCTTTGATATTACCGACATTAATAAGATAGTTGTAGACAAACTACAAGAAATAGCATTAAGAAGGTTTGAAAGATCGAAAAAATCAACTATTCCAAATGATTTTGTGGTATATCCGCAAGAAACCGATTATGATATAGTAACTACTAATGATCCAATTTCGACTCAAAAGACATAAATAATCTTGATTATGATAAATGGATCGATGCCATGAAAGATGAGTTGAATTCGATGGCTAAGAATGAAGTCTAAGATCTAGTTGAATTGCCGAATGGTTGTAAAAAAGTCGAGTGTAAATGGGTCTTTAAGACCAAACGCGACTCCAATGTCAACATTGAGAGATATAAAGCTAGACTTATAGCCAAAGGTTTTACTCAGAAATATGGTATTGATTATATAGAAATATTTTCTCCAATTTTTAAGAAAGACTTTTTCAGAATAATTATGGCATTGGTGGCTCATTTTGACTTAGAGTTGCACCAAATAGATGTAAAGACAACTTTTCTAATTGGGAGTTTAGATGAAGAAGTTTACATGGATCAGCCTGAAGGATTTAACATTGCTGGTACTGAACATATGGCTTGTAAACTTAAGAAATCAATATATGGACTTAAGCAAGCTTCCTGACAATGGTATCTCAAGTTTAATGATGCCATAACCTCTTTTGGTTTTAAGGAAAACATTGTTAATCGATGTATATATCTTAAGGTTAGTGGGAGTAAGTTCATATTTTTGATATTATATGTTGATGATATTTTGCTTGCCACTAAGGATCTTGGTCTTTTATTTGACACTAAGAATTTTCTCTCAAAGAACTTTGAAATGAAAGATATGGGTGAGCTTGATGCGTGATAGGTATCAAGATCTCTCGAAACCGATCACGTGTATTATTAGGATTGTCTCAAAAAAGCATACATAGAAAAAATTCTTGAGAGACTCAATATGGATAAATGTTCAGCCAAAGTAGCTCCTATTCAAAAAGGAGACAAATTCAGTCTTATGCAACGTCCAAAGACTGAATGGGAACGTTAGCAAATGGAAACAATTCCTTATGCTTCTATTGTAGGAAGCATAATGCATGCACAAACTTGTACCATACTAGATATCAGCTATGTAATGGGTAAGCTTGGAAGATACCAAAGTAATCCTGACATGGATCACTGGAAAACTGTGAAGAAAATGTTGCTGTACTTGCAAGGAACAAAAAACTACATGCTCACATATAGAAAGTCTGATCATTTAGAAGTTCTCGAGTATTCAGATTCAGACTTTGCTGGATGTCTTTATAGTAGAAAGTCTACTTTTGGATATGTGTTTCTTTCAAATTTAAGGAGAAATTTCTTGGAAAAGTGCAAAGCGGACTATTACTTGCTACATCTACTACTAAGCTGAATTTGTAGCTTATTTTGAGGCCATAGATCATGGTTTATAGTTAAAGAACTTCATTTTAGGACTTGGTATTGTTAACACTATTTTTAAGCCTTTAAAGATATATTGTGACAACACTGCTGCTGTATTTTTCTCTAAGAATGATAGATACTCTACTGGGGCAAAAAATTTGGAGATTAAATACTTTGTAGTGAAAGAAGAAGTTCAGAAGAGGAAAGTGTCTTTAGAGCATATAAGCACAGATCTTATGATTGCAGACCCCTTAACGAAAGGAATGCCTCCTAATTCATTTAAGGAACATGTTCATAGAATGGGTCTTAATTGTAATCAATGATGTTTTTCGAGAAGTATTAGATCTTTTTTTTCTTCGTACATTTATTATATGAGATATCTCATTAAATTATAATATGCTTATATATTATTCCTGATATTATAATTAAGTTATGTACATATTATGATTTGAATGATCATGATCGGGAATGTCTTAGACATGGACATGATGTTTTAAATTATGTATTATAATTAAATATGTAACTGATGTTGTAGTACATAGAAGGGAATATGTTTTATAGATATATAACTGCTATGACTCTCATTAGTGAATTATTTAATTATAATTTTATGATGATCATAAATAATGGCCACCATTTAAGTATTTGACACTGATACATGCGCCCTTATGTTAATCTTTATCAAAATTATAATTGGTGGTCATGTAGGACAAGTGGGAGATAATGTATCATGTTAGTGTCCCACATGTTAGAAATTATAATCATGTGGTCTGAGTGGGAGAATGTTAACGTTTCAAAATTTATGTCACATACCCACATGACCATTATGTGATTGATCAAGGTTACAAATAATGACTCCTCTTTTGATGGGAAATAGGAGTTACATAGAAGGGTACAATGGATGCATAATCGCTCTAGCAATAACATCCATCATCAATTGGTCTCAATTAATTGTGTAACCCATTCCCCTCTTTAGCCTATAAAAGAGGAAGCTACCCCATTGTAGTGCATCCTGAAAATTCTAAGGCTAAGGAGAACGAAAAGATCAAGTCTCAATTCTCAAGACATTTCTAATGGCCTCTCCTTGTAAGTATCTTATTATTTTGATTATCATGTTAATGTAAACCATATTTATTGAAGATTTTGGGATTATGTTTTCTTTATGAAAGTTATACATGGTCACCTACAAAGACGCCTACAAATGCCCCCACTAAAAAACTTGACTCAATAGAAACATAAGAAATTGGACGAGGTAGGGTAGACCAAAGTTAACTTGGGACACTTTGATTAGGAGATGTTTGAATGGTTTGAAAAGCTCACCATCAATTGCACCTAATCGAGCATAGTGGAAGAGTTTGATCCATGTAGCTGACCCCATTTAATTTGGGATAGAGGCTATGTTGTTGTTGTAAACGTTTCCAATGACCTTGTGAACGAATCATTATTTTTTTCTATCTCCTACACAAATCCAGAATGCATCAATAGAGTAAGGTGTTGCTAACTATGGGAATATATCCTCATTTGCAAGTAAACAACTTATGTACCTTTAATTAGAAAGCTATAGGCATCACTCTTTATATGGTATGGAATTTCCTATCAAACTGCTAGTCTACCAATTAGCAAAATAGCATACTTCCATGGAAATCACAAAACACAATACCTTATCCCCATACTTACCTTAAATTAGAAAGCTATATGCATTACACTATACCTTATCCCCATGCTTCTCATTTCTCAACCCAAAACTTCTATACTAATTTCTTAGCAATAATATTTTCAGAGCTATCCAAATAAATTACTATGTGCGAATTTGCCTCAAAAGTTCAAGCAAGAGTGAAAACTTGTCTCCAAGAATTCTAATCCTTGCAAAATGCCAAAAAAATGACTTTTGACTACAAGTAATGGATCATTATCACCCTCGAGAAGCTGCAAATGAATCTTCACTGGCATCCAACTCCGATTTTATCTTGAAGTCATCTTCGGACTGTGAAATCCGGGAATTTCATAAACTTAATTAGGAGGCTAATTAAGTATTTTCAGATTTAATTGAGATTTTGGAAACTAAAGTAGGACCCACGCATTAAAAACCGAAGATCATAAGTTAAAATATTATTTTTGCATGTCACTTGCCTAGTTGATGTATTATACTCTATTTGTTGCGAAATAGAGTCAAGTTGAGACTTAGACGTGATGTCCGTATGTTTCGGAGCATGTTGGTATTTTCTCTAATTTTTAGTAATATTGAGGTATTTTTTGGGGTCTACGCTAGTTTAGAAATTTGAGATAAACATGAAAAAATAAAAAGAAAAGTGGAAATAACCTATAAGGGAAACTGATATGTTAAGTAATTTTTATATTGGAAAGGGTAAATATGTCTTTTGACCAAACCAATTCATTGTAACTAAATGTGAAAACGAAACAAGGTTTTAGAATTCCCCATTTCGATCGAAAATTAGCCCTAAACCCTCCAATATTGAATCTTCATTTTCTACCTCTCAACTTACTCGATCTCTCCCTCGCTGTCACTCGATCTCTTCTTGTTCTCTCTCTCAAGCACACTTTCTCATTAGCTCTCACTCTCACTCACTCACTCACTCTCACTCTCGGACAGTGGGGCGATGAAGCATTGAATTGAATCACAGTTAGAGGTGAGTTTGAGACTTAAATTCGAGTTTTTTCAGTGGGTTTTATGATTTTTCAGTGGTAATTATGGTTTTAATTGATAATTGTTGAGTAAGTTGTTATTAGTTCGATTGAGTATGGCAGGGTAAGGTAGATGACGAGTGCGTGTATGCGTGTGGTTAGGACTTAGGAGATAGATGACGAGGGAGCAGGGTTGTTGCAAATGTGTTTGTATTGTGAGGTGTTTTTTTTGTTGATTCTAAGTTGGTAGGATAGTCTTAGCAATGAAGATGGAGAATCAATCTTAGAATTTGCTTCAGCATACAATCTTGTCTTAGCAAATACTAGTTTTAGGAAGAGGGAGTCGCATATAATTACTTTTAGTAGTGGTCATAACAAGAGTCAAATAGATTTTCTTGTAACAAGAAAAATAGATAAAAAACATGTAATGACTGCAAAGTAATACCTGGTGAAGCACTTACTACCTAACATAAGTTAGTAGTACTTGATATTAAGCTAACACGACGACATAATATGAATAAATGAGTTAGCGACCCTAGAATAAAGTGGTGGAACCTAAAACATAGTAAACAAGTAGAATTTAGAGAAAAACTACTAAAGGAAAATGTTTGGAATCTTGACTTAGATGCTAATACAATGTGGCTAGAAATGAGTAGTTGCTGAGATCAAACGTAGTATGTATATCTAAAGGCTCGGGACCACCAAAGAAGGAAACAAGGTGGTGGAACGAGGATGTCCAACGAGCGATTAAAACTAAAAGATAGATGTATAGGAAAATACCTAAGTGTCAAGATGAAGATGTGTATAATCAATATAGAGAAGCTAGAAAACAAGCTAAAAAAGTAGTTAGTCAAGCTAAAACAAATTTCATGGAAGATCTATATCTAAGGTTAGGTAATAGAGATGGCGAAAAATATATATAGGCTAGCCAAATTAAGAGATAAAAAGAAACAAGACCTAAGTCATGTAAGATGTATTAAGGACGAAAATCAAAATGCTTTTAATGCGCGAGTAGGATATTAAGGAGAGATGGAGAAGTTACTTCGATAGTTTATTTAATGATGGCCAAGTTGATACTATCATAGATGAAAACCCACACCAAGAAAGAAATGTAAACTATACACGCAATATTAGAATTGTAGAAGTTAAAAAGGCATTGAAAAGAATGAAAATAAGGAAAGCATGTGGCCCAGATGAAATACCCATAGAGGTTTGGAAATGTTTAGGAGAAATTGGATTGACTTGGTTAACAAAACTTTTCAATAAAATTTTAAAATCAAAACGGATGCCAATGGATTGGAGAAGAAGCGCGCTTGTGCCAATCTTCAAAAATAAAGGAGACATTCAAAGTCGCTCAAACTACCGGGAAGTAAACTTATGAGCCACAATATGAAACTTTGGGAGAGGATAATCGACAATAGGATAAGGAGAGAAACAACAATATCGAGAAATCAATTAGGTTTCATGCCCTGGAGGTCAATGTGTGGAGGCGATTTTCCTTTTAAGATGATTGTTAGAAAAATATAGATAAAAGAAAAAAGATCTTCATATGGTATTCGTAGATTTAGAAAAAAAGTATATGATAGGGTCCCTAGAGATGTTCTTTGGTGGGTTCTAGAAAGAAAAAGAGTACATGCTAGATACATAGACACTATTAAGGATATGTATGATGGAATAGTAACGAGTATAAAGACATTTGGAGGAGCTACAAAAGAATTTTCCATTACGATAGGACTACATCAATGATCGACTTTAAGCCCATATCTATTTACTTGTCTTAATGGATGAAACTAAAGATGGAGTGAATAGGAAATTAGAACTCTGGAGGAATACATTAGAATCTAAAGGCTTTAAGTTGAGTAGGACAAAAACGAATACATGCACTGTGAGTTTAGAAACTCTAGACATCGAGATGACGGAGTGGTAAAATTAGGAGAAATAGAAGTTTCTAAGGTAAACCACTTTAGATACCTAAGATCAATCATACAAAATGATGGTAACATTGAGAATGATGTTACACATAGAATTCAAGCTGGATGGAAGAAATGGCGAGTGCAACAGGGGATGATTTGTGATCGAAATGTTCCTACTAAGTTAAAAAGAAAATTTTATAGGACCGCAATTAGGCCAGTTATGCTCTATGGAAGTGAATGTTGGGCGGTAAAGGAACAACAATTACATAAAATGAACGTAGAAAAAATAAGGATGATTAGGTGGATGTGTGGTAAAACTCGTAAAGATAGAATAAGAAATATTAAAATTCAAAGACAAGTAGGAGTAACACCAATTGATACAAAGATTAGGGAAGGGCGGTTGCAGTGGTTTGGTCACCTGCAAAGACGGTTTGCAAATGCCCCAACTAGAAAACTTGTCTCAATAGAAACTGTAGAAATTTGACGAGGTAGTAAATGCGGACCAAAGTTAACATGGGATGCATTAATTAAGAGGGATTTGAATGGTTTGAAAAGCTCACCATCAATTGCACTTAATCGAGCATAATGGAAAAGTTCGATCCATGTAGTCGACCTAGTTAGTTTGGGATTGAGGCTATGTTGTTGTTGTAAGTTGGTAGGATAGTCATGGTGATGATGACGGTGAAACAGACATCGAGTTGTTGTTGTTGATGTGTTATTGTGTGGTTTTGTTGATTTGATTATGTTGTGTAGATTGATTAGGTTCGAGGTTGGATCGAATTGATTGGGAGTAGATTATGACTATTTTATAGATTTTGGTATTTAATTTAAGCAAAAATAGTCCATGTTTAACAATTTTTTAGTTTTGTAGTTGACATGAATTCAATATTGATTTTGAGTGATCGAATGATAGTTCTTGGTTCGGGTTTTGTAGGAATCCAAAGTGTTCGTATACTTAATTTAATTATTCGTCATTGTTTTGAGTTTTGGAAATCATTTAACGTGGTTTGAAAGCTCAAAAAGAGGCGTCTAAACTTTTTATAGTTTTGTTTACAGCTTAACTAAGCTCCACCTATGTTGTACACTATGTGCGCTACATAGCCGGTCCCAAGTCTAGATAAATGAGGAGGACTTCGACGCCCATTTTTTCATATCGAAAAATGGGTAAGAGAGGTCTCAAACTCACTTTTCATACCCGAAAATTGGGGGGGGAGGCCTCAAGCTCATTTTGCATTCTTAGAAAATTGAGGAGGGTTGCGATAGGTTGACAGCCAGCGTAAAACTTTTGTCGTTTTTCATGAAATGGATCAAATATATTTAAACGTTGGGGCATTCCCGCCTAGCGACGCGCCGCATCGGCCCTGTGTAGTGAGAAATGTGCAAGGGTGTGTTTCACATCGACGCCTGGGTGTGAAGAAAAATGAGCAAGGGTTCCCACACATAGAACGTGTGTGGGTAAAGAAGCTAGTCCATTCACACGTCACCCAGATGTGAAGAAAAATGAGCAAGGGCTCCCACACAAAAGATAGATGTGGGTAAAGAAGCTAGTTCAAAACAAACACGAAAACAAAAACAAAATCATAGATATGGACACTAGATCTTTTAGACAAAATAGAAATAGAAAAGGAAAACAAATACAAAGGGGAGAAAAAATTCGTTTAGGAACATGGAACATAGGAACACTTACGGGGAAGTCAATAGAACTAGTAGATACCATGATTAGAAGGAGAGTCAATATTGCTTGCCTCCAAGAGACAAAATGGGTAGGAGAAAAGAGTAGAGAAATAGGAAGCACATGGTTTAAATTATGGTACACTGGTATAAATAGAAAATGCAATGGAATAGAAATTGTGGTGGATAATGATTATAAGGATAAGGTCGTAGAGGTTAAAAGAATAGGGGATAAATTGATTCTAGTTAAATTAATTATTGGAGACGAAAAAATTAACATACTTAGCGCCTATGCACCATAAGTAGGATTAAGCGAGAGCATCAAAAGCAAGTTTTAGGATGATATGGATGTATTTATGCAAAGTATACCATTAGATGAAAAGGTTTTTATTGGAGGAGATTTAAATGGGCATGTCGGGGCAAGTAACGATGGGTTTGAGAGAGTTTATGGAGGTTTTGGTTACAATAATAGAAATAAAGAAGGAGAATCAATCTTAGAATTTGCTTCAAATACGATCTTGTCTTAGCAAATACTAGTTTTATGAAGAGGAGTCGCATATAATTACTTTTAGTAGTTGCCATAAAAAGAGTCAAATAGATTTTCTTTTAACAAGAAAAATAGATAGAAAAATATGTAGAGATTGCAAAGTAATACCTTGTGAAGCACTTACTACCCAACATAAGTTAGTAGTACTTGATATTAAGCTAACACGACGACATAATATGAATAAAAAAGTTAGCGACCCTAGAATAAAAAGGTGGAACCTAAAAAATAGTAAACAAGTAGAGTTTAGAGAAAAACTACTAAAGGAAAATGTTTGGAATCTTGACTTAGATGCTAATACAATGTGGCTAGAAATGAGTAGTTGCATAAGGAGAGTGTGATCAAACGTATTAGGTATATCTAAAGACTTGGGACCACCAAAGAAGGAAACATGGTGGTGGAATGAGGATGTCCAACGAGCAATTAAGACTAAAAAAGAGATGTAAAGGAAAATACATAAGTGTCAAGATGAAGATGTGTACAATCAATATAGAGAAGCTAGAAAACAAGCTAAAAAACTAGTTAGTCAAGGTAAAATAAATTTCATGGAAAATTTATATACAAGGTTAGGTAATAGAGATGGCGAAAAATATATATATATATATATAGGCTATCCAAATTAAGAGATAAAAAAAACAAGACCTAAGTCATGTAAGATGTATTAAGGACGAAAATCAAAATGTTTTAACGCGCGAGGAGGATATTAAGGAATGATGGAGAAGTTACTTCGATAGTTTATTTAATGATGGCCAAGTTGATACTATCATAGATGAAAACCCACACCAAGAAAGAAATGTAAATTATACACGCAATATTAGAATTGTAGAAGTTAAAGAGACATTGAAAAGAATGAAAATAGGGAAAACATGTGGCCCAGATGAAATACCCATAGAGGTTTGGAAATGTTTAGGAGAAATTGGATTGACTTGGTTACCAAAACTTTTCAATAAAATTCTAAAATCAAAACGGATGCCAATGGATTGGAGAAGAATCACGCTTGTGTCAATCTTCAAAAACAAAGGAGACATTCAAAGTTGCTCAAACTACCGAGGAATTAAACTTATGAGTCACACTATGAAACTTTGGGATATGGTAATTGACAATAGGCTAAGGAGAGAAACAACAATATCAGAGAACCAATTTGGTTTTATGCTTGGGAGGTCAACTATGGAGACAATTTTTCTTGTAAGACGATTGTTAGAAAAATATAGAGAAAAGAAAAAGACCTTTATATGGTATTCGTAGATTTAGAAAAAACATATGATAGGGTCCCTATAGATGTTCTTTGTTGGGTTATAGAAAGAAAAAGAGTGCATGCTAGATATATATACACTTCTAAGGATATGTATGATGGAGTAGTAACGGGTATAAAGACATTTGGAGGAGCTACTAAAGAATTTCCCATTACGATAGGACTAAATCAAGGATCGGCTTTAAGCCCATATCTATTTACTTTAGTTATGGATGAACTAACTAGACATATTCAAGAGGATATATCATAGTGTATGCTATTTGCAGATGATATTGTCTTAGAGGATGAAACTAAAGATGGAGTGAATAAGAAATTAGAACTCTGGAGGAATACATTAGAATCTAAAGGCTTTAAGTTGAGTAGGACGAAACCGAATACATGCACTGTGAGTTTAGAAACACTAGACATCGAGATGACGGAGTGGTAAAATTAGGAGAAGTAGAAGTTCCTAAGGTAAACCACTTTAGATACCTTGGATCAATAATACAAAATGATGGTAACATTGAGAATGACACATAGAATTCAAGCTGGATGGAAGAAATGGCGGAGTGCAATAGGTGTGATTTGTGATCGAAATGTTCTTACTAAGTTAAAAGGAAAATTTTATAGGACCGCAATTAGGCTAGCTATGCTCTATGGAAGTGAATGTTGGGCGGTAAAGCAACAACAATTACATAAAATAAACGTAGCAGAAGTGAGGATGAATAGGTGGATGTGTGGTAAAACTCGTAAAGATAGAATAAGAAATATAGAAATTCAAAGACAAGTAGGAGTAGCACCAATTGATACAAAGATTAGGGAAGGGCGGTTGCGGTGGTTTGGTCACCTCAAAGACGGCCTACAAATGCCCAACTAGAAAACTTGACTCAATATAAACTGTCGAAATTCGATGAGGTAGGGGCGAGATCAAAGTTAACATGAGATGCATTAATTATGAGGGATTTGAATGGTTTGAAAAGCTCACCATCAATTGCACTTAATTGAGCACAATGGAAAAGTTTGATCCATGTAGCAATTCCCAGCTTATTTTGGGACCGAGGCTATGTTTTTGTTGTTTACGATTTGCAAACCGATGTAGTTTGTTTGTTGTGGTTACAACCGAAATTATTGTTACTTGTAATTAATAATTATTGTAGTTGCAACTCTAATTGTTGCCCTATTGTAACAACCATAGTAATATAGTTGCAACTATAAATGTGGTTGCAACTATAGTAGTTGCATCTAGTTGTAACCAAGAGGAAAATAATAGGAGAAATAATGAAAAGAATGGAAAAAGTTATAGTAAATGGGATGACAAAATGATCAAATGGACATGATTAGCATTGCAGATGAAAGGCATGGTCTGATGATTCAATGGAATTGAATGCATTGTATAGTGATGTAAATAGATAAATTATATGGTTTTATTGGTGAAATGATTCAAATTGAGGCTCATTAAGGTTCATAATTGGAAGTATGGGAAATTGGATAGCCTACATTTGTCAATTGAGTTAAAAATCTCAATTTGGAATACATAGGTGGTTAAGATCCAATTTGAAATATAAGTTGTAAGTTCTTTAGAATTAAATAAATGGTTTTAGACGTAATGAAAGTTCAAAAACATAGAAAAAAGGTGTAAAGGCTGTTTGGGAGTTTTAAAAAAGTGTTAACGGAGTTTGTAAGAAATTTAGACTCCGTTGTGATTTAAAAATAAGTTTTAGTCTCGTTGTAAGTTGAAATATGAATTAACTATTCAAATAGAGTTGTAACTCTAAAACGCGAATTTTATAGTGTAGGACTTGTCAAAATATGCGAAATCTGGGAAACGTTGTGTGAGGCTTCGTAACTAATTTTGAGTTGGTTTGACTATAGTAAACCCTACAATGATCTTTATTATTTATGGAATTTATTTTCGTACTTGCATTCGTGTTTAGTCTGCATTGCATTTTGGATCATTCTTGGTTATGCATTCATGTGATACGGGTCACATTGTCATGTTCGGTCTTGATGAGGTATCCCACCTAGGTGAAATATAATAGGTGCGAGTAAATCTAGTCGAGTCTAGGTATCTCTTCTAGGTGAAAAAGACTATGCGCGAGTAAATTTGTCAGCGGGTAATGTTGATTTCGGGTAGCATGCATTGGACTTTTATTACTGTTTTAGATTCATTCTTAGGTCGGTCAACCCATTTGTGAATCTTAAATAATAATAATATGGTTTCACGTCGTTATATAAATTTGTTATTATTTAGAAATGCAATTACATGTCTCCATGTATTCAGACTAACAATTGCGGGAGTACAAAGAAATGTAGGAGTTTACGTGCTGACATCTTCGAGTTGTTTTTGATGATGTCTCGGTTTTCTATGAAAACAAGGAAGAACAAACAAGATTCGAAGATCTTTGGTGAATACTTTCAAGTTTAAAATTTAATTTTCTTGATGTAATCATGTTATGAGAGCTTTATGAACCAGTTTTAAGAAGTTTTGGAGATGTTTATGGTTTCGTTGGATGTCAATTTGGTTCATGGATAATATTAGTTCAATTAAAAGTTGTAAAGCTGTAAATGAGGATTACACATTGGAAGTTGTTTTTCATGATTTAAATTGATATATATATATATATATTGTGCATTGCTAGGAGTTGTGAGTCCTTCTAAGAATCTCCCCGTTTTGCTATCTATTAGTTGAATTATTGGGCATGTAGGGTGGATGCTGCCAAAATTTTTATAAATATGGAAGATAATCCGAATGATTTCGTAATTTGCTCCAATTAAACAAATCAAGAATTAAGGTCAGTTATTTAGTTTTGGAGCAATATTAAGGATTACAAAGAATAATATTTTGAGGTGCAAAGTAGATTGTGTGGTTTAGGTGCTTAACTATGGTAATAAAGTTAAGTCAGGACTTAGTGAGACGGGTCTTGATAGCATAGCTCATCATAAAACTCCCTCAATGAACAAACATTTGCCCTTGATTTTAGAGTACTCTTAACTATGGCCTTGACTGCAACACCTATAACAACAAGCAACACCCTAGTAGTTGTTTGTTACGCGTGCAATTGTTTCTAAGTTGACTTACAGTGACATAACAGTGCCACGAGCTTAAAAATAAGCCAGCCATTAATGTCTCCAATACAATGGACTACACGCTCCACATGCATCAACACGACTTAAAAAAGGAAACCAAATTTTCCTGCAGTTGCACTTTTTGTCCTTCTTGAACATGCATTCTTGTATATACAAGTTGAATGTGCATTTATAGGCACAAGATTTGTAGCTTCTGTAGTTAAATTTAATAAAAGTGTCGGCTTGGAAACCTGCCAAACCGGAAATTTTCCTATGTCACAGAATACTTATTTGATGATGCCATAGACTCGACACTCTAACTCGTCCAACGTTAGTCCTCTTCACATCACAACTACAGAGACTAGTCGCAAGAACAATGAACATGTGTGTTCATAGTAGCAAATGTTAGTGCTTTCAAAATTATGTGTCACACCCACATGCCCATTTATATGTAGTTCAAATGGTTAATTGAATAGACTCATCTTTTAATTTAAAAGAGGAGTTACGAAATGGGATATGAATAGTAATTGTGCAACCGCTCTAGCCATTATCACCCATCATCAATTATCCATAATTACATAATGTAACCACTCTATCTTTTTCTGGCCTATAAAAGGGAAGCTATCACATTGTATTGTATCTTGAAAGTTCTAAAGTTAAAGAGAGCGAAAAGTTTAAAGTCTTAAGATATTGCTAATGACATCTCCTTGTAAGTATTTGTTATTTTGTTGATTGTGCTAATGTGAAATCATATTTGTTGAAGATCTTTGAATTACGTTTGCTTTATGAAAGTTTTACATTTGGTATCAGAGCTTAAGACTCCAAACTTATATGATTTCCATTGCAAGAAAGATTTGTGTTTGTAGTTCTAATATGCATTGAAGTATGTGCTTTAATTGTTATGTCGCTGTGCAAAATCACAAATTGTATGCGAAAAACTGAACGTTTCAAGTTCTACTCGATTTTCAAACAAGCAATATAAGTAATACCAAATAAAATAGGCAAAAAACTAAAGCATTTTGATACGCGCCGAACACGTCAATAAAATAAAATTCCTAAACCAACAGTTTTGTAGAATAGTGGCAAATGGTCGATCTACAGAGATTGATAGTCTTTCTTAGATAAATAAAAACGAAAAGGAAAATTGGGGGTTTTAAAATAAATTAATTAACTAAAGTAACTAAACTAACTAAATAAAATAATAAAAATAACTTTCAAATAGTTTTAAGAAAACACCTAAGTACACTTAGGTCTACAGTTCCACAAATCAGGATCATGATTCAATAACAGTCATAGTCTTCAATATTTCCCAAAAATTTATTAATTTAAGTTCTAAATTAGCTATAGAAAATCGACATCCGCCAGAATTTCTCGTTCCCCTAATCTCGATAGCTAGGACGTCCGCCACTAACTACTTCCCTAATTAATGCATAACCCTAGACATCCTCCAATCAGGTTTAACACACTAACCGCAATAATATGGATCTGTGGGAACACTGATCCTAAATAACGGATCGCATCCGCTCCCGATTTAACCTAGATACAATTGTTGCACACTCAAGAACCGAAAGGGTTTTACGGCAAACGGGTGAGTGTTCATCACTTTATTGGTCCAAAAGCACAATTACACGGATACTAATAGTCCAAATAACTATAGGTTGTCCCCCTAAAAGCATGCATTAGCCACATACATATCCCAGATCTAAACCATATTCATTAAAATCAACAACAATGAAATATGAGAATTAAATTAAATAAAATAATAAAATAAAAGATCTCACATAATATGCCATGAATCCATAATCCCGACTTGTTTCCCTTCCGACCTAGGCCATTGTCGAGAGAAGTCGATGCTAAAAATATAATAGTAGGTATTCTTTAATAATACCTAAGGTTCCTAATATATAAAACTACTAAAAATTGGTCCCAGGAGGTGAGAGAAACTAATTTTGTGGGTTGGGGAGGTGACTCGTGCGCCGAGGAGCATCGTATGGCTATTTTTGGGCTTGAAATCATGTTCCGTCCATGTGTCGCATGCTTGATTGGTTGTTTTTCCTGCCGTGCGCTAACATGACATTCTCCCATTGGACATTGGAACGCATGGAATGTTGTTGGTTTGTGAAGTGGCGGCTTCGATTGGTGTGAACAGCTTGTGTTGACGTGGTGGACGAGTGAGAGCGTGCCACGTGGCGCAAAGGGAGGCGGTGAAGAAGGCTCGCACAAATCGTGCGAAAATCTGGGAGACCGCAATGATTGTGTGTCCCGAGGAAGAACTCACGGCTGTTTGTGCGTGGAGAAAGAAATGGTGGGACGTGTTGTGTTGTCGAGCCGACGTGGCAACATGTGATTGGTTAAGAGCTAATGGAGCGGTGACGTGATGATTCTCATTGGAGCAAAATGCAACCGTGACGTGTTGTGTATGATGATCCGCCACGTAGAGAACGCCGACCGGAAGAAGGCTGGTAGAATGACGTGGTTGTCAAATGGTAGAGTAACATGTGGTGATCTACTTGGTCTGCGCCTCCTCTCCTTTTCTACCCACCGCGCAAAGACGTAACTCGAGGCAAATTATCCGGCGTCCGATCACTTCGAGTAAGTAGTCCATTTTGAGTATTTCTCTCCACAAACTCAACCGCGCACTCCGTTTCACCTGAAAGTAACCAATAAATATAATTAAATATATATTTTAGAGACTTTCTATATTTAAATATATTAATATAAAGTACTAAATATATATAAATACTGACTTATCAAATACCCCCAAACTTAAGACTTTGCACGTCCCGAGCAAAGGTGTAAATGACAACACGAACTAAACTAGACTCCTAATATAATAATGCACTTACTCACTAATCCTACACCCGACTCAAAATTCATGGAGCTCCTTTGATTTACATAGCCACAAAGTTAACAAGTAACTCAAGAAATTTCAGAGTTATGATATGTCAAGACTCGCAACCCAAACACAATTAAGATCCCACTTTGAAGACATAAACTCGGTCAAAACAAAGGCCATCAACTACTCAAAAGTTTTCTTGGTCTATATATTAAAGCACGTAAGTTTAAATCTCACTTAATATAGTGAAAGCACTCGACCTAAATCTTTTATTTGAGGAGTTTCACAACTTTCGCCTTTATTTATTATATATTTTCTTTTTTATATTTTTTTTTCCAGATCTTTTTTCAATTAATACGGTCCTTGCTCCATTTCCTATAGACCGATTTTCCCACTTTTTCTCACCACAAGTTTCCCGCTCCTTTCCTATGGAAACTTGTAAGACACTCTACACTAAGAAAACTCATGTTAGTATTTCTCACTTTCACTATAATCAAGCAAATCCCCATAATATGGGTTAAAATAATATAACTTGCACAAATTTGACCGTCTACTCATTTTCGTTATCTAGCACAAAGTTTAACCATCATACTAAGTCCCTAATCATGAAATCAAAAAAATGCTTGGTACGGCTCGATTGAGTGTTTCTCTTAATTTTCCTTAAGTTTCAAGTTAAAAAGGCAACCATAATGTACTCATCCACAATCAAAGGCATGAAACAAAGTTTCGGGTGACTCTAAATAACTAAAAAATAAAAAATAAAAACTTTACTAAATATATGCATGAAAGTGTCTCAACTACTAATGATATGAGAAAGAAATATGAATGGACAAGAAATGAAAGAAATGATATAAAACACCACCATTACCATCCGACAACTGCATATAACCGCATAAAAAAATAAACGATCTCACCTGCGGTCTTTCGCAAAGAATCCATCCAAATCAATCCACAATCCCTAAAATACCCCCAAACTTATTCCGAACCTTGTCTTTAAGGTTCAAAACAAGTCAAGACATCCATATAACAAAAAGAAAAAGACGATGGTGAAGAAGAACATAGATAAGAAAATGATACAGATGCATGCATGACAAAAAGTCTCTAAAAACTAATAAACGCACAAAATCTCTCATGTGTAGGTAACTAAGGAAACTATAAAGGAACAATCATAACAAGAGCAAGAACTAGTAAACATAGGAGTTAACCGAAAAGATTCCTATCAAATCTTGCGAGCTCGAAGTCTTTCAACTAAGGGTAAAATCAACAAGATGATGGAATGAAGTTTAGGGTTTTGGGTCTACTCAAAAACCCGCCACTAATGCGGCGACTTAAGTTGGATGTGTCATAACCAAGTCTCAAAACACCTAAAATCCTATAAACATGTTAATTCCTAAAAAATGTAATCCAAAGTCAAACCTACAAAACTCTCAAGGTGCTCCAATATATTAAAATAATAATAATAATAATAAATAAATAAATAAATAAATAAAAACACCAAAGAAAGAAAACCAATCCCCGACAATGGCGCCGAAAATTGACGCGCGCCGAACACGTCAATAAAATAAAATTCCTAAACCAACTATTTTGTAGAATAGTGGCAAAGGGTCGATCCCACAGAGATTGGTAATCTTTCTTAGGTAAAAAAACAACGAAAAGGAAAATCGGGGTTTTGAAATAAATTAATTAACTAAACTAACTAAACTAACTAAATAAAATAATAAAAATAAATTTCAAATAGTTTCAAGAAAACACCTAAGTAACACCTAGGTCTACAGTTCCACAAATCGGGATCAAAATTCAATGGCAACATGGTCTTCAATCTTTCCCAAAAAGTTATTAATTTAAGTTCTCCTAAATTAGCTATAGAAAATCGACATCCGCCATAAATTCCTCGTTCCCCCAATCTCGATAGCTAGATCGTCCGCCACTAACTACTTCCCTAATTAATGCATAACCCGAGACATCTGCCAATAAGGTTTAACACACTAACCGCAGTAATATGGATCTGTGGGAATACTAATCCTAAATAATCAGATCGCATCCATTCCCGATTTAACATAGATTCAATTGTTGCACACTCAAGAATCGAAAGAGTTTTATGGCAAACGGGTGAGTGTTCGTCACTTTATTGGTCCAAAAGCACAATTACATGGATGTTAATGGTCCAAATAACTATAGGTTGTCCCCCTAAAAGCATTCACTGGCCACATACATACCCTAGATCTAAACCATATTCATTAAAATCAACAACAATGAAATAAGAGAATTAAATTAAATTAAATAATAAAATAAAAGATCTCACATAATATGCCATGATTCCATAATCCCGACTTGTTTCCCCTCCGACCTAGGCAATCGTCGAGAGAAGTTGATGCTAAAAATATAATAGTCGGTGCTCTTTAATAATACTTAAGGTTCCTAATATATAAAACTACTAAAAATTGGTCCCGAGAGGTGAAAGAAACTAATTTTGTTGGTTGGGGAGGTGACTCGTGCGCCGAGGAACATCGTATGGCTGTTTTTGGGCTTGAAATCACGTTTTGTCCATGTGTCACATGCTGATTGGTTGTTTTCCTACGTGCGCTAACGTGACGTTCTCCCATTGGACATTGGAACGCATGGAATGCTGTTGGTTTGTGACGTGGCGGCTTCGATTGGTGTGAACAGCTTGTGTTGACGTGGTGGATGATCGAGAGCGCGCCACGTGGCAGCGAGGGAGGCGGTGAAGAAGGCTCGCACAAATCATGCGAAAATCGGGAGACCGCAGCAATGCGTGTCTCGAGGAAGAACTCACGATCGCTATGCGAGGAAAAAGAAATGGTGGGACATGATGTGTTGTCGAGCCGACGTGGCAACATGGGATTGGTTAAGACCTAATGGAGCGGTGACGTAGCGATTCTCGTTGGAGCCAAATGCAACCGTGACTTGCTTGTGTATGATGATCCGCCACGTGGAGGACGCTGATTGGAAGAAGGCTGGTAGAATGACGTGGTTATCGAATGGTAGAGTAACATGTGGCGGTCTACTTGGTATGCTGTCTCCTTTCTACCCACCGCGCAACTCGTAACTTGAGGCAAATTGTCTTGCGTCCAATCACTGCGAGTAAATACTCCATTTTGAGTATTTTTCCGCCACGAATTCAACCGCGCACTTTGTTTCACCTTAAAATGACTAATAAAAATAATTAAATATATATTTAAGAGACTTTTTATATTTAATTATATTAATATAAAGTACTAAATATATATAAATACTGACTTATCACATTTCACCAATTCCCAAAACCTAACATATACTTCGACTGCTAGTCGAGCATCCGTTTCCTCTCGGCTTCCTCAATTGAGAGCTCGAGCACCTTTGCCCGTAACTCATTCTGCTGCCGCAGCACGACATTCCTCAAGTTAACCACTTCCTTTTTTCGACCATCCCTGTTTCTTAAAGCCATCTCTGTCTAATATCCAACGAACCCCCCTCCGATCCCATTCCCCTCTCAAACCGTAAATTCCCCTTCCCTTTCTCCATCTCTTTCCTCCGCCCCTTACTCCCCCATCCTCGCCTGCCCCATCACTGCTTCCATGGATGAGGATGTTCCTCCTGATACTCTCCGCTATTTTCTTCGATTTCACACGCTGTAATGAGAAGTTCCAAACCAGTATTATATTGCTTAGTAGATCTTTCGGCGCAAATCTACGGAGGCAATGGCGTTGCCGCCGCCTTTTTCGAGGAAGAGTATAAAACTTGTGGCATGTACCCCATTTCCCTCTGCAACCACTTCTGGATCGTTTCCAATTAAGCGAACGAGCTCCCTAAATTTTGCATTTTCGCTTTGGATCTTGAATTGGGAATTGCTGAAGACTCGTTCGAGTTGATTTGTTGTCATTCAAAACCTTAGATTCCAGATCGAACGTCGCGATGGATCTGCAATGGAAATCTTGTTTGGGGCCCGGCGATGCCTTGGTTCGCCTTCGTCGCCGGCACCCCATAACCTATCTCTAAATCCAATATCTCTACTCTCTTTATCTTATGTTATTCTTTTACACTCCCACCTCTTACCCCAACCTCGACCCCTCCGCACCTTTGTCTGATTCTCTCCACCTTCTTCTGCTCCTTCCTTCCCTCTATTCGCTTCTCTCCACCTCATCCGCTCTTCCCCTCCCTTTGTCAGCTTCTCCCCTCATTCTGCCCGTTTCTCTCTACCTTCTATTTGCCACACCCCTCTAGTTCATCTGCATGTGCCCTTCTCCATGTTCTCATTTTTTTCTTGTTTTGCAAGTAGATCCGGTAGTTGACTGCCATGTAGTGGTTTCCGAAGCTATAAAGTTGATGGTCCTATTTTGGCACCTAGAGGCTTGATCGAGTTAAAGAAATACAAAGAGACAAAGTGGCGGTCTATAAGTTAAAGGCGACGAGCTCGCGACCGAGCCTTAGGGATGGTAAACGACACTGAGTGAAAGTTGTCGTCGATTTCTTGGGTTTCATTATGTCTTTTTTGCTTCCTTTTCTTGGTTGGATCTTAGGTTTTTTGTACCCACTAGTGAGATGTTGTCCCTATATAAGGGGTGGTTGTCTCCACTTATGGGATAGTTGTGCCCGTCAGGGATTGTTGCTGCACCACCATTGCATGGTGTCAGATCTTAGTTATGTGCTTCACTGTATCACAATATCTATTATTCTTGCTGTAATAGGTTGTTGTCCAATCTTTTGGGCTATGAACCTCAATACAATGCAAATGTTTACCAAAATAAAGGGAGGGACTAAAAGGACCCCAAATTTTGCTAACCAGATCCCAATTTTTTTTTTTTTAAATTTATTGAAGGTGTGAAATGATCCAACAACCCTTCCATGTAAAAGGGTTTAAGCTTACCCTACTCACCCATACCCGAGTCACCCCTATGTTGAAGTGCGCTCAATTCCGGCCTAAATCCAATGAAATCCGAATGAAACCACATCGATCCGACGCCGTGGGTCTATTCCCATTCCAATTTATAATGATTTCTTGGTTTTCTTATTCTTTTTAGTTTGCATTTTCGAGTCATAGTGGTGTTTATGGTTTTGTTTTTGGGTTTATGGCTTTTGATTTGGAGCATGAATTTCACAATTTGACTCAAAATATCGATGAAATTCAGAATATCTAGCGATTCTGAGCAAAACCAACAAGTTATTTGGTCGGTTTCATGTAGATTTTTGGGGTTTTAAATTTTTTTTGTTTGTTCTTATCGCCTATGGGTTTCGGACACACTGGGCCAAGATCGCTTTGGAAATTTCCCTCGCACAAGTCAGAGACCTCTTTAGAGGTTTTGGTCGTCTCCCACCGAGATCGACACCAAGACAGAGACCTCTTCAAGCGAAATAGTTTTGATATGCATTGAAATATGTGCTTTAGTTATGTCACTGTGCAAAATCACAAATTGTATATGAAAACCAAACATTTCGAAGATCTACTCCGATTTCCAAACAAGCAATACCAGTAATACCAAATCAAATAGACCAAACCTCAAGCATATTTGCACTCGCAACTCCTTTCATTGCCGCCGCACGACATACCTTAAGCTCTATACTTCTTTTTCCTCCACCTCCTTATCTCTCGAAAGCCATATCTCTACTATCCAACGAACCCCCTCCGATCCCATTCCCCTTTCAAACCCTAACTCCCCCTTATCATTCTCCTTCTCGTTCATTCGCCTCTTACTCCCCCATCCTCGCCCTCCCCATCCTGCTTCCGCTTACGAGGATGTTCCTCTTGATATTCTTCACTATTTTCTTCGATTTCACTCGTTGTAACAAGAAGTTACAAATCTTTCTGAGCAAATCTATGAAAGGAATGGTGTTGCTTGCCACCTTGTTCAAGGAAGAGTACGACCATTGTGGCCTATACCTCATTTCCTTATGTAACCACTTTTGGATCATTTCTGCTCAAGAATCGAGCTCCCCGATTCTACATTTTCGCTTCGGACTTGAATTGGTAACCCCTAAAGCCTCGTTCGAGTTGATTTGTTGTCGTTCGAAACCATAGACTCCAGATTGAACGCCGCGCGATGGATCCGCAATTGAGATCTGGTTTGAGGGCGAGTGATGCCGTGGCTCTCTTTCATCGCCGTCCCCATCTCCTCTTCTTAAATCAAAGATCTCTCATTTCCTTATCTTTTGTTATACTTCTACACCCCCACCTCTAACCCCCGACCTCCACCCTTTCGCCCCTTTGTTTGTTTCTCACTACCTTCCTCCGCCCCTCCCCCCCTCTCTTTCTATTCGCTTCTCTCCACCCTCCTCCGCTAATCCCCACCCTCGGTCCACCACTCCCTCCCTCTCGCCCGCTTCTCTATACCTTTTATTCACCCGAACCCTCTCCTTAATCTATGTGTGCCCCATGTTCTTTCCTTCATTTTCTTTTCTTATTTTGCAAGTAAATCCAACTTTTGACTACCACGATGGCTTTCGACTCTACGACGTTGATGGCCCCATTTTGGCGCCTAGAGTCTTGATCGAGTGAAAGAAATACAAAGATACAAAGTGGTGATCTTCAAGTCAAAGGCGACGAGCGTCCGCGACCAATCCTAAGGGATGGCGAGCGTCACTGAATGGAGGTTGTCATCAGTTGCTTAAGTTTCACTATGTCTTATTTGTTTCTTTTATCTTGGATGGATTTAAGGTTTTTTGTACCCACTAGTGGGATGTTGTTCCCGTATAAGGGGTGGTTGTCCCTACTTGTGGGGTGATTATGCTGTCATGAATTGTTACCGCACCACCTTGTGCGTGGTGTCAAATCTTAGTTTCGTACTTCAGTGTATTAAGATATTTATTATTCTCGTCATAATAGATTGTTGTCTCTTCTTTTGGGCTAGGAATATTAATACAATGCAATTGTTTACCAAAAAAAGGAGAGCTGCTAAAGGACCCCATTTTGGCTAAAAGGACCCCAAGTTAAAAAAATTTAATGCATGTGTGAAATGATCTAACTGTCCCCCCATATAAAATGTTTTTGCTTACCCATATCCCGTTTACCCCATTCACCCATACCCAGTCACCGCTTTCTCGAATCGCACTCTCACTTCTAGCCTAAATCCGACAAAATCCAAGCGAAGCCACATCGATTTGACGTCGCGAGTGTATTCCCTACCTTTTTCATGTCGATTTTTTAAGTTTTCTAGGATTCTTTCTTTGCGTTTTTTGAGTCGGTATTGGTGTTTTGGGGTTTTGTGTTGGGTTTAAGCTTTTTGATTTGGAGCTTGAATTTCGTATTTTTGGCAAAAAATATCGATGGAATCGAGAATATCTAGCAATTCCAAGCAAAACCCACTAAGTTTTTGGTCGGTTTCATGTATTTTTTGGAGTTTTGAAATCATTTTGTTCGTTCTTGTTGCCCGTAGGTCCCTCTCTCTCTCTCCCTCCCTTCTTCCCCCTCTCTCTCTCACCCTCCCTACCTCCGTCCGTCCGTCCCTCCCTACATCCGTATCTCTTTATCCTTATATCTATCTCTCTACATTAACCCCAACAAGGACCAAGAAGAAGTTCTTATAAAAGGGAAGGAGATACACAAAATCTTTACTTGTCTCATAGGTGATACACAAAATCTAATCTCGAGAGAATATTTTATTGGAAAAACTATTTATACAAACATCAAGAGGACGAACGCTTGCGCTACAGAGTATGTTTTTAAGAGATAGATAATATTTGCTTCGATTAAAGAATAAGAAGTGCCAATCTGATTAGATTAGGCTCAAGAAAATTCCAACTTATGGCTAATTGTTCTTGGATTTTACATATTCTAGAACAAATCTGAACTTATAGCATAACATTTATAGGTATATGACATCAAGTCCTATCTTATCCACATGAACGATTTTCAATTTTGGTAATGAGTAAATCATGGTGTTCCTACACGGTGTACCATAAATTTCACTACCAAGTAATTAGCAACTCATGCACAAACTTGTTCTACTCTGATATGCATTGAAGTATGTTCTTTAGTTGTTATGTCGCTATGCAAAATCACAAATTGTAAAAGCTGAACATTTCGTAGTTGTACTCGATTTTTAAACTAGCAATACAAGTAATACCAAATCAAATAGGGCAAAAACTAAAACATTTAACCAATTCCTAAAACCTAACTTGTGATTTGATCGCTCATCGAGCATCCATTTCCTTTTGAATTCCTCCCTCGAGACCTTGAGCATCTTCGCTCGCAACTCCTTCCGCTGCCATTGCACGATACTCCTTAGGCTCTCCACTTCCTTTTTCCGCCACCTCATTCTCTCTTAAAGCTATTTTCTACTATCCAACAAACCCCCCTCCAATCCCACTCCCCTCTCAAACCCTGACTTCCCTTTCTCCTTCTCCTTCCTCCACCCCTTCCTCCCCTCATCCTTGCCTGCCCCATTGCTGCTTCCGTGAACGAGGATGTTCCTCTTGATATTATCCACTATTTTCTTCGATTTCACTCACTGTAACAAGAAGTTTCAAACCAATACCATGTTGCCATGACAGATCTTTCGGAGCGAATCCACGGGGGTAATGCTACACCCGCCACGTTATTCGAGGAAGAGTATGAACCTTGTGGCCTGTACCCCATTCCGTTTTGTAACCACTCCTGGATCGCTTCCGATTGAGCAATCGAGCTCCCTGAATTCTGCATTTTTGCTTCAGATATTAAATCAGGAGTCACCGAAGCCTCATTTGAGTTCATTTGTGGTCATTTGAAACCCTAGATTTCAGATCGAATGCTACGATGGATCTCTAATGGATATCTAGTTTGGGAGACCGGCGATGCCGTGGTTCGCCTTCGCCGATGGCCCTTCATCTCCTCTCCTTATCTTCTATTATTCTTTTACACCCCACCTCTTACCCCTAACCTCTATCGTTCCACCCCTTTGTCTGTTTCTCTCCACCTTCCTCCGCCCCTCCCCTCCCTCTATTTGCTTCTCTCTACTCTCATTCGCTCCTCCCCTCCATATGTCCACCTATCCCCTCCCTCTGGCTGCTTCTCTCAACTTTCTATTCCCCCCATACCTCTCGTTCATCTGTGTGTGCCCCCTCTCCATGTTCTTCCCTTTCCTTTTCTTTTCTTATTTTGTAGGTTGATCCGACAGTCCACTGCTATGTAGGTACTGGGTTTCTAATGCTACGACATTGGCAGCCTTATTTTGGCACCTAGAGCCTTGATCGAGTGAAAGAAATATGGAGAGACAAAGTGGCAGTCTTCAAGTCAAAGGCGACAAGCGTCCGTGACCGATCCTGAGGGATGCTGAGGGACACTGAGTTGGTGTTGTCGTCGGTTGCTTGGGGTTTCAGTGTCTTTTTCATTTCTTTTTTCTTGGTTATATCTAGGGTTTTTTGTACTAACTAGTGGGATGTTGTCCCCGTATGTAGGGTGGTTTTCCCCACTTGTAGGGTGATTGTGCCTATCATGGATTTGCCGCACCACTTTGTGCATGGTATCGGATCTTAGTTCCGTGCTTCATTATATTAAGATATCTATTATTCTTGCTGTGATAGATTGTTGTCACTTCTTTTGGGCTAGGAACATCAATAGAATGCAACTATTTACCAAAAAAAAGGGAGCTGCTAAAAGGACCCCAGTTTTTGCTAAATGGACTCCAATTTTTTTTTATAAAAATTTAATGCATGTGTGAAATGACCCAACTGCCCCTCTATATAAAAAGGTTTTTGCTTACCCATACCCAACTCACCTCACTTACCCGTATCTCGCCGCCCATATCTCAAATCACGTTATCACTTTCAAATTTCAAATCCGACGAAATCCAAACAAAACCATATTAATTTGATGCCGTGGGTGTATTCCCCACAAATTTTCATGTCGATTTCTGGGTTTTTTAGGATTTTTTCCTTGTGTATTTTAAGTCGGTAGTTGTATTAAGGGTTTTGTGTTGGGTTTAAGGCTTTTGATTTGGAGTTGGAATTTCGCATTTTTGACACAAAATATCGATGGAATCGAGAATATCTAGCGATTCCGAGGAAAACCCACTAATTTCTTTGTTGGTTTCATTTATATTTTTGTATTTGTAAAATTTTCTTGTTTGTTTTTTATGCTCGTGGGTTTTAGTCAGTTTCATAGCCATCTCTCTCTCTCTCTCTCCCTCTCCCTCCCCCTCCCTCTATCTCTCTATCTCCCTCCTACCTTCTATCCGTCCCTCCGTCCCTCCCCTCTCTCTACCTCCATCCCTCCTTCCCCCTCTATCTCTCTTTATCAATATCTTTATCTCTCTACATTGATCCTAACAAGGGCCAAGAAAAAGCTCTTATGAAAGGGAAAGAGATTCTCGTGAGCGATTCGGCTTTAGACCACTTTCCGATATGAAGAGCGTGAGAGTCTTTACTTGTCTCATAGTTGATACACAAAATCTAATATGAGAGAATATTTTATTGGAAAAACTATTTATACAAACATCAAGAGAGACAAATGCTTGTGCTCAAGAGTATGTTTTTAAGAGGTAGATAATATTTTCTTCGATGAAAGAATAAGAAATGCTAATATGATTATATTGGGCTCAAGAAAATTCCAGCTTAGGGCTAATTGTACGTGGATTTTACAAATTTTAGAACAATTCTGAAGTCAGAGCATAACATTCATAGGTATATGATATGAAGTCCTATCTTATCCACATGAACGATTCTCAATTTTGGTAATGAGTAAATCGTGGTGTTCCTGTACGATGCACCATAAATTTTACTACCAAGTAATAGCAACTAATGCACAAACTTGTTCTGCTCTGATATGCATTGAAGTATGTGCTTTAGTTGCTATGTCACCGTGCAAAATCACAAATTGTATGCGGAAACTAAACATTTCGAAGTTCTAAACGATTTTGAAACAAGCAATACAAGTAATATCAAAATCAATAGAGAAAAACTAAAGTAATTCACTAATTTCCAAAACCTAACCTGTAATTCAACCGCTCGTTGAACATCCGTTTCCTGTTGACTTCCTCCCTCGAGACCTCAAGCATCTTCACCCACAACTCCTTCTGCTTCATGCAACAAACACTTCTCAAGCTCTCCACTTCTTTTTAGGCCACCTTCTTCTATCTCAAAGCCATTTTTTTACTATCTAATGAACCCCTCCCTTTTCAAACCCTAACTTCCACTTCTTTTTCTCCTTCTCATTCCTTCTTACTCCCCATCATTGCACGCCCCATCATTGCTTTCCCGAACAAGGATGTTTCTCCCGATATTCTCCAATTTTTTCTCTGATCTCACTTGCTATAACATGAAGTTCAAAATCGATACCATGTTGCCTCGGCAGATCTTTTGAATCGAATCTATGGAGGGCAATGCCGTTGTTGTCACCTTGTTCGAGGAAGAGTATGAACCATATGGCATGTACCCCATTTGTGTCTGCAACCACTCCGGTATCATTTCCGGACGAGTGATCAAGTTCCTTGAATTTTGCATTTTCCCTTTGGATCTTGAATTGAGAATCGACAAAGCCTCATTCGAGTTGATTTGTTGTTGTTCGAAACCCTAAATTCCAAATCGAACCCTGTGATGGATCTGCAATGTAGAAGCCAGAGTTGATTATAAGTGAACTACTATGGCCGGCCGTAGAGAAATTAACAAATATTTAGAGCTCTCGGTTGACTCCCATCGAGACCTTTGAAGAGGTCTCAATCTTGGTGTTGGTCTCGGTGGGAGCCGACCGAAATCTCTAAAGAGATCTCGACTTGTGTAATCGAGACTTAAAGTCAGTATAGGCCTTGTGTTTTTGAAACCCACTTTGGCGACAAAACGAACAAATAAATTTCAAAACTCCAAAAAATACATGAAACCGACAAAAAACTAGTAGGTTTTGCTCGAAATCGCTAGATATTCTTGATTCCATTGATATTTTGTCCCTAAAATGTGAAGTAAAAGCTCCAAATCAAATGCCCCAAACCCAAAAACAAAAACCACAAACACCTCCGAATCAAAAAATGCAAAAAAATCTAATAAAACTTGACATGAAAATAGGTGGGGAATACACCCACGACGTCGAATCGATGTGGTTTCGCTTGGATTTTGTCGATTTGGGCTGGTAGTGAGAGCGCGGTTCGAGAGAGGGTGATCGGGGTATGGGTGAGTGGGTTTGGGTAAGCAAAAACCCTTTTATATGGAGGAGCAATTGAGAAGTCCGTGGAAGTTCATCGCCTTGTTGTTACCATTGTTCGCGAGCCATATTGAGATCAAACTAAGGGATGGTAATTGTTTCCGATTTTGTTGAGACTTATTGTAAGTTAAAATAATATGGCCATTAGATTTCCCTCCTTTTATGACCTTTAAATCGCTCATTTTAGAGTAATCGACTTCTTATGAACCTAAGTTCACCTCATGATGAAGCTTGTTGGGGCTTTCATTATACTAGGAATCTTTCTACTAGAGAAAAAATTGAAATAGGTCACCTATTAGAAACTCTTCGACCAATTAAGCTTTACCCAAATAAGCACGATAGATGGAATTGGGGCTGTTTTTTTTTCCTTGTAAATCTTTTCTCCTATTTGTAATTGACCACCCTAATTACCAACTCTCTCCCGAAGCCAACCCAATTTGGAGGGCATTCATTCTTACAAAAATTAAGTTGTTTGGATGGCTCATTGCATTGAGGAAGATCAACACAGTGGACAATTCCCAACGAAAGTACCTATTGTGGTGTATCTCCCCTCAATAGTCCATATTAAGCAAAGCTTGAAGAATCTATTGATCGCTTGTTCTTTACATGTAATTATGCAAATAATATTTGGAGAAGTTGTGAGTCATTAAAGCTTGAAGAAAAAGAAGCTACATTGGAGACGTGCCAAGGGACTCTACTACAACATCTCGGACGACAATGCTAGAAGTAGAAGCTTTTCTTCTTGGAGGCAAAGGATCGTATAGACATAAAAGATGGGAATGGAGACACATAGACAACTCACTTCAAGATGTATACCCTAAATTTGAGTTTGAGGACAAGTTCATTCTCTAAGAAGGAAGTGATGTTATGGAAAACTATTATGAAAAGAGATATCATTGAAGAATTAAGACAAATCAAAAGGCCACAAGAAAGGAAACACCTCGATTCTCAAAATTAGAGCAAGTCTTGCAAATCTTTCTATATTTATTGATCTATTTAGTTACAACATTCTCATTTTTAGAATCCTTTCTAGTTAGTGAAATTTTAATGTTAGTAGAGCTCTTTCCCTTGTATGTCTATTTTAAGGCATTTTTCATGAAATAAGAGCAAGCATAATGATTAGTAGAGCTCTCTTTCCCCTGTATGTTGATTTAAAGGCCTTTTCCATGAAATAACTAGTAAGCAGAATTATTATTTCTAACTTATCTTCTTTTAGGTGTTAGGAACTCCCTTTTCTTCTAGAGCTATGAGGTGAGTTCTCTCTCTAAAGAGCCTCTGTTTATTACAAGTTTGCAATCATAGGATCTTCACGATGAGGAAAAAATAACAACAAGAACAAGGCTGCTAGTGTGAAAACTGATTTTACAATCAATAGGACTTTGACGATATCCTTAAGTCCGGCGCATTACATTACATAAAAATGATGATGCAATTTGAGCAAATTCAGGCCCGATTCTAGGGTAGGGCAAGGCGAGGTGGGCGACCACCCCAAGATAGGCCCCCAAATATCCCTAATGTCTTATGTATGTTATCAAATTTCTGAAAACCACTTTCTATGCGCTAGAGAGAATATAGATGGTTTCATGTACATGGCTACTTCATTCGCTCATTACGTAGCGTTGTGGTTGTGGAGGGGCCCCACTTACAGGAATCTCTCTTTCTCAGATAAGGAAATATTTACCGGCTATTCTTTTTTCTTTCTCGTTTATAGCCTATTTAGGAAACCATAATAAATTAACAAAACCAACTTTTTTTTTACATAAAACCTACTTCTCTTCTTTGAGAAATGAACTTTTGTTTTGATTAAAAAAATGATTTGTATTATACATAAACTCAACAATATGATCATTTGGGAAATGGTAGTACATTAAGAAACTAGCATTTTTTCTAGAAATTAATTGTTGTTTTGATTAAAAAATGATTAGCCATTACCCAAAAATGATTAGCATTATACATAAACAGTTTAATTAATGGGTAGTACTACCATGGAAAGTACAAAAATACCTATGCCATAGGAACCACATTAACAACCATTGGATTCTAATTCAATGACACGTGTTGGGTGTGTACAATAATTAAACTCTAATCATAAGTAAGTAAACAACCTTTAGCCAGTCATTTATTCTCCTTATACCGATGGAAATGCCACATTCTAATTTTCTTGAGCTAAACCCTTTATTTACATAAAGACATTAACTTCACGCAATAGAACCACATTGAAATTTTATAGGAACTTCGAACTACTAAATCTAGAATATTCGGAAAAGCCACTTCAACACTAGATTTAGATCTCAAATTCACATAGGACATTTAAAGGGTGTTTGCCTTGCAAACAATCCTAGTTATTACTTCAAATAGATAATGAAACCATATATAGCAATACACATTCTAGACAATGCATGCAATACAAAGATCATGATTGAAATCAATAGATAATAACCTATTAAATTAGCGAATCAAAGAATACGATTGGTTTAAAACATTAAGAGTATATTCATCTCATCATAACTACATTACAAAATGGATCTAGTTTACATTCGGACTTTGTTTAGATCAAACAAACTACTCACTTGTAATCACAAAAAAACATTGTAATAATATAAATAAATGAGATAATTGAAAATACCTCTGAATTAAAATACTTTAAATCTTCAATCTTCTCCAAAAGTAATAAAATATAAAATAATAGACAATGCTCTAAGAGCAATGTAACTTTGATCTACATACTCAAGGGCAATTAATTTCGTAACCATAGGCTAGTATTTTTAGTATTCTAGGTAATAAACATCCCAAACCAATTCAAACAACTCATAGTTATCTAAAATTCATGAAATCTTGTCCAGTGATTCCTAGCCATTTGTGTGAGTGAGGCATCGTTGAGAAAATCTCAAAAATTAAGCTCGTGATCTTTTCTCATGTCCATCGATTTGGCCAATGATTCTGTGTCTCTAGGAATCGCCGAGAATCGCCAGTACAAAAGTCTAGTTATTCTTTGCTTCCTTGGTGATAATTTTTTTATACTTCTTCCACTTGATTAATTCATTCATAATCGTCCATTTTTCATTCATTTCTTCGTATTATCCATTTATTACCTGAAATATCAAAAATAAGATAAACCATGTAATATAGTTTTTTACATCTAAAATCATCTTAAAATGAACTATAAAATATGTCTAATTATTGATTTGTTCAATACCCCAAACTTAACACTTTGCCGTCTTGAGCAAATGAATACTCTCAATCATATTCTCTTTTCTTCCCTCGTTCGATTTCATAAATGTATGATCTTATCCTTAAACAAAAATGATCTTAAAATAAAAACATATTATCTTCATAAAAATAAGAATCAAGATAGAATAGAAAGAACTAAAGAACAACCCATTTATTTGACATTTCAACGTTCTAATTGTGCAACACACCTCATAATTCAAAATTAAATCAATCACCAAGGTTAAGACACTACATAGATTTTCTCAATCTCCACTGACAATCATCAAGCTTACGATAATTAATATAGAATCTTAAGACACAAAATCACTAAGTCAATTTCATTTTTCAAACAATACTTAAAATATCACCATAATTAAAGTCGATAGGAACTTTTATTCACCAATAATCATTATTGCATATTCATTTGTTGGAATGAAAAGACATACTTCACTAAACATAGCTATAAACACTCAAGCTAAATCTTTTATTTGAAGAGTTTTTTTTTCATAAACTTCCTTCATTTTCTTATATATATATATATATCTTTCTTTTTCTTCAATTACATAAATTCATTTTCTTCTTTATATTGTATTCCTACAGTTCCTTGCTCCATTTCCTTTGGAATTCGTCATTTTTTTACATGAATTATTCTTCTCATTTTTTCCACCACTAGATTCCCCGCCCCATTTCCTTTGGAATATGTGGGTCTCTCTATTTTTCATTTAAAAACTCTTATTAGCTCTTCTCACTTTCACTATAGTCAAGGAAGAAGTCTTTCCATCTAAGTAAAGTTTATTGGCTATTTCCTGTTTTTCTCCTCAATTGGGGCATAAAATCTTTTTAATACATATATTATATATATGAATTTGATCAATAACCTTTGTATAAAAAGATTTTTAGAAATCTATCTTGTTTATCTTGTACTAAATTCCCTCTAAACTCTTCTAGTGCATACACAATCTAGGTTAAAGTCAAATAGGGTATAACATTTCATTTCCATCATAAATTTTTTATTTTCATAGGTAATAATAATATATCATTTCCATTTCCATTCATATTCCTAACTAAATAAAGTAAAATGAAATGAGAAAATATTACCTGTATTGTGGAAAATTTTGAAAAAAATCAGTTAACTTTGAATAAATAAATGAATTCTACCTCTCATTTCTTCCATACTTTGCATCTTCATACTTCACTTCACCTAATACCCTCAAACTCATTCCAAAACTTATCCTCAAGGTTTAAAAATTAAGTTGGGTTTCCAACAAAAATATAAAAACACCTCGTGAACCATAAATGAATAAATCAAATAATAAACTAACATAAGAATGAATTGAATAAGTAAAGACAATTTAAACATATCCAAACATAATTGCATAGAATAGAACATATCAAACTATTTCATTGTATCAAATTGTAAAATCATACCAAAGCATATGTATTAAAGTGTGAACATATACCACATCAATCAATGCATATTATTACAAACATAGACCTCACAAGAATAACACTCAGGATAATATTACACATAGAAGAAAAAAAATCTCAAAATCGCCGTCAAACGTCGGATCATCACCATCATCTCCATGATTAGGTCATTAGGACTGGTAGCTTGCCTTAGGATCGTATAGGGTGTAGTCTACTCCCTCCATCGATTACACATAGAAGAAAAAAAATCTCAAAATCGCCGTCAAACGTCGGATCATCACTATCATCTCCATGGTTAGGTCATTTATTAGGACTAGTAGCTCGCCTCGGATCGTATAGGGTGTAGTCTAATCCCTCTATCGGGTTATCTTATGTTAAGACTCCCTGGTTGGGCATCTTCACTAGAGTGATGGAAAAGTGAATGTTGGCTCCCTCGCCTTAAGTCCTCGTGGTCCTGCGTCGCTTTGATCCATAAATGATTCGGGCAATCTCGCGTTGGTTTTAGAACATGAACTCTTGATGTCTCGAGTTGTCATCTCGATCACGTAAGATTTTTTACAACATGCCCATTTATGTGTTCTCCACATCTACTCTAGTGAAGTCCTTTACCTAAGGCTCTGTGGTTTGGTTTGTCTGCTCAAGGTACGCGACAATCTAAGTTTCCTCTAAGTTTTTCTCGGTTATATGCCCATACTCTTCTTCTTTCCATGGCATCTATTCTTTGTGTGGTGTTTCTCTTTCCTTCCTCCTTTAAGTCGACATATCTCGGTACCTTCTTGCTTTTCTCAATGAAATCGTCGGTGATGGTCTTGTTCGGAAATACTTTAAACTCAACTCCTCTCATCTAAACTCGGTCTTGCTTACAAAACTCGGTGATCATCAAGGGAAAATGCGAGTCCTTCATTTTTCTTAGTGGTCATGGCATTCCTAATCGATTCATAGATTATTTGGCCAACACCGATATACTCGATCCCTTGGATATGTTGTATAAGAGTGCCGCCTTATAGTTTACTATCTCATAAAGTTGTAAACTAGGCCATAGGCTCACGTTCAAGAAAAAGCTTCATGCTTTAGGTGTTTTCCTAAAAATTTTGGCATGTAGTGTTTTGGGTTCCGTCTCTCGAATAAAAATGGAAACAGTCCCTTGGATTAGCTTTTACACAATTCCTAATGGTCTCGTGGGGAAATCCGTGTCTATACATGTATTTAGGTTTACAGTACTCATTATGTTGCCTCAAATGAACTTCTGGTAAACCATAATACCGATTTATTGTTTCGGGTGAGTAGTCCAATGGTCTTCCTTAAACTATGGCTACTGTTTTTTTTTTTTTTAGCATATAATTCTATCACTAGTATGACAAATCCCTTTTTAACTAAGGACCCTGCGTCGTTATTGGCATAGTAATCCCTAGTCAATAATTCCTACTTCCTCTCCCTTATTATGTTTAGGATCCTAAGCTTTGTACTTAACTTCGTTTTTGATGTTGAAACCCCTCTCTCGATATAATCTTTCTATACTTTTTGATGTGGCTATCCATCCTAACAATGGCTTTGGCATTGATAAGTTTATGAGAATGGAAAGAAATGGTGGGTGTCTCCTCTATCTCTTCCTCTCCCTCCAAATCATATTCAAAACTTAAGGGTGGAGAAGGCTCTATAGGTGCTCTAGTTCAGGGGTTATTCAATGAAATACTTATTGGCGTGATTGGTTTGGGTAGAGCTTTGAATTTTTTTTAGGTTTCTCTATAAATGGTGCCTTTCCCTTCTCATCTCGAGAACTTCTACATTTTTCTCCTCCGGCCATTATTTTAAATTTTTGAAACTGACAAGTTCAAAAACTAAAAAACCTATAAATGATAGAAACAACATTACTGAAAATAGTTCGTTAAAATTCGAGACTTTATTTTAAAAGGAGAAATATATTTGGAAAGCTAGTTTGAAATTCGTAATAAGTTTAAAATAAAATTGGCATCAAAGTGATAAGTAAAATATAAGCTTAAAAATTGATTTTCTAAATATTGTAAAGTAGTTTGGTGACAATTTGTAAGTCTTTTTGAATCATAGTAACTTAATTGAAATAAAACCATAACCAAACCTCCAAACACATTTCAAACTCGCATTTGTAAACCATTTGCAAATATGCATAAATATAGCAAAAAATGTCGAAATTATTGAATTTGTAAACCAAAGATAAATGTGGTCACTATTCCTATTCTATTCGAATCAATAAAACCATTTGTGCAATACAATTGAATAAATTCCAACAAATCAAATTCAAAAAGTATTAAAAATTCTACGATAACCCCCAAATCAAAAAATTGTTAAAGTAAAGAGCTAGGGTTGATGTAATTACCTTCCTGAGAGTGAATATCTCAATAATGAAGCTCTTGAACTCCTCTAGACCATCCCTTTAAGCTCTAGGTCGAAAATTCTTAAAACCCTAGTTTGGCTCAAAACCCCCAAAATTGAGATTTTTGGTTTGAATGAGACTAGGTTGAAGTGAGAATCACTTAAATACTGTAGGATTGAGCGTAGAATGGTTGAATCAATGCAAGAATCTTGGATTTAGGTGAAGAGGTGCAATGATTTGTAAGTGTGAAAGGTGTAGAGTATATGACGATTTGGGGTTTTTGGTTTTTAAAACCAAAAATCGTGCCCAACAATTCGTGTTTAAGAGGAATCGTTAGGATTTGATGGGTACATACAAAATAAATAAGATACTGGAAAATGTAAAGACCTATCAATTTAACCAACGATTCATGTTTAAGTGGAATCGCTGGGAATTGCCAGACTCCAAATTTGCACTAAATTTTCTATGTATTGCTATTGATTTATTGAGCGATTCCTAGTGTTAATCTGAATCACTAAGAATCGCTAGGCCTATTTTACTATTTTTTTCAAGTTATCTTGTAATTAACTTATTCATCATTCATAATCACTCATATTAAGGTACAATTGACTGAAAACTTGAAAGTTTGAGTAGGACATATAACTAACTAAGTACATTTATTGATTAAAATAAATAAATAAACATATAAGCAAGTAAATAATGTGACCTAAAAATAGGACACATAAGAAAAAACAACTCGATCACTCCCCTTCAATTGAAATCACATCGAGGTTGAAATCCCGAAAATATTTCCAATAGAAGAGTCAAAAAGTGAGAGAATAAAAACATACTAAACTAAAATGAATTCTCAATAAAATTAAATAAACATAAAATAAACATAGAATATAGGCTGCCTCCCATAAAATGCTTTTATTTATTGATCGTGTGTCGCGCGTGTCAAATAAAACCCAAAAAAAGCTACCAATCCTACTGGAATGTAGTATAGGCAAGCATGGGGTTGAATCCACATGATTTAGTCTAACTGAGTTCAACAAACAAAAAAATAAATCTAGGTGGTTTTTGAAAGAGTTTTATCCTAATGGCCCCTTAAACAAGAAAGTAAATAATTGTAAATTCAGAATAATAAAAACATATCGAAGCCTAGGAATCAACATTCTAGCCTTATGTTGTTTCCATGTCTTGCATCGTCGATCTTGAAAGATGGGCTTTAAAATAGTTTCCATAGATAGGTTATAAGTGTTGGGGTCACCAACACCCTAGTTCCTCTATTCTTGATAGATAGGGAAACCACTATCTAAATACTTCTCTTACTCTATCGTACAACCTTGGGCAACCGCTCTCAAGATTTAGCACTTGAGTAGCCTTAATAGCTCCGTGGGAACACCTAACCCTAGATTACTTTGGGTAAGCTGCTCTCAAGATTTAACCTAGTTCTCGATGTTACTCACCTAGAACGACAAGTGTGTCAGGTTTCTTGCTCTAAGTGATTGGCATTTCTATACCCGGTTGGTATTACAGACTCAACCTGATTGATAGCAGGTCAATGGGTTTACTCTTATAAATTTGCAATGAATATACAAACTCTAAACTACCATTGAGACATCGTCAAAAACAACAACATAAAGATGAAGAACTGAATCAAAACACTATTATAATAAAAAATCTTAGCAAGACATAGAAAAGAACCTACTACTGGCTAAAGATCTTCATCCTCAACCAAGGTATTAAAGAATTTAGCCAGACATGGCTACTCTACCTTGCTCTACTCCTAAATCACTCTGAATATAATGTATTTTCGTCCATAGAGGTGCCTCTTTTATATAGGTGTGCTTGGGTACAAGAATAACAACTCCCGGGAATAAGAACCTTCTAAAAAGCCTCAAAACTTCTATTATGTGAAGTTGGCACTGCCTATGGCGCTGTGGTTATGTGAGAACGTCGTCAGGTGGTGACGTGGCAAGATATTGTAAGTCTTGTGCAACAAGTCAGTCTTAAATTTCTATTTTTGGTCCTAGCACTTCGTCCTTGTAATTCTGATGCCATGTGGTAGCTTTGATGCCTTGAGTGACGTCGGTTGGTATACTTTAGCGCCGTCTCTTGTGCCAATTCTGCTAAACTTTGACCGATGTTTGACTTCTTTCTCGATTTGACACGAATCCCACACAAATGCTCAAATACCCTATAAATCTCCAAAGTAAAAATATGAAGCCATAAAACTTGACTATGGACTTGATTTACATAGCAAAACACATGAAAAAATGCATAGATAATGATTTATCAAATACCTCTAAACTTAAAACTTTGCACATCTTAAGCAAAAGGTTATCTGACTTCAACAACTAAATACATTGTGATAAAATTGAGTGATGCTTTCCTAAAGAATTTATACCTACTTTGCAAAATAACGGAGTCCTTACAATTGAAACTTGGCCAATCTGTTTAATAAGAGACTTGAGATTTTCAAAGGCTGGTAAAATATGATCCCCTTTTAAGACAACACTTTTTAAAAACTCAAAGCGTTTAAAAACCATAACCTTCAACTTACTTATAGGTTTTTTAGGTCTCTTTATTAAAACAGTAGATCCAAATTGATCCTTTTTATTAAACGGATTCTCTCAAGTGGACTTTATCACCCCTTTTTGCTTATTTGCAGATTGTCACACCTTAAAGAGTCCATATGGCTTATTTAAATGTAAGCTATTATTTGGTTCATGGCATTTGAATAACTTACTTAACCTAGTTACAAGCACTTAAGCTAAATCTTTAACTCTTAATAAGAGTTTCTTTTTATGAATTTCCGCCTTTTATTCATCTAGAGATCTTCACTTTCTCCCTCTATTTGGTTTTTTTTATTGTACGGCCCCTTCTCCATTTCCTTTGGATACCTATTTTTCATTATTTTCCCAATCATCAAGTTCCCTGCTCCTTTTCATGTGAAACTTGTGGGACTCTCTATTTTTATCAGAAACTTCTATTAGCACTTCTCACTTTTTCTAGAATTAAGTTTGTTTTCCAATGTAAAATCATCAAGCCCATATTTTATCATAGTAAATAAGCCCACTTCTTCCTCTTACAAGTGCTAAACCTTTAAAAATTATACTATAAGTGGATTAGTCCTAGTTTCAGAATCATAGAGATTTTGAATTTTCCCCGCCAAGTTAAATCGATCACCTACCTACTTTGGTTTCAAGTTATGACTCATCCTTACTCCGAGTTTCTATTTATGTTATCAAGTAGGTGTAAAACCTCTTCTACTTCTTCTAAGTCCGAAGGCAAACAATTTGACCAAATCTTTACTCCAAAAATTGAAAGAAAAGTTTCGCTTAGACTCTATAAAATGGTAAATATACTGGACTACCTAAAACATGGATGTATTATTATACTAATTTCTAAGGGATGAAAGAAATGGAAGGTTAGAAATGGTAATGAAAAGGAAGTAATACCACAATGATTCCACTAAAGTCGCAAGTAAATTGAGAAAATGTAAAGCTTATACTTGTGGGTCTTTGACTAATGATTCTGTCCAACGATCCATTTACCTAAACACCCCCAAACTTATTCTGAACCTTGTCCTCAAGGCTCAAAATAAGTTGTGCATACCAAACATAAAAGAAATGGTGGAAATAGATGGATAGTGTATATATATATATGGGACTTAGTACAATACTTCATGCATGGTTAGGGAAATAAGGAAAACAAGAATTAAATCCGATTACTAACTACAAAAAATATTCATGGGATGCCTCCTAGTAGCACTTTTGTTTAACGTCGTTGGCTCGACGAATTTACCTCCCCCTAGTCGGGGTCCAAATCAATTACCTCAATTGCAGGTATGAGAATCATGTGAAGACTCACTTTTTTTCATGTAAGATCTCACTTCCTCCCTGGAAAAGCTTCATCCTCTTTCCTACCCGGATGCTAATGTACCACAACTGCACATTGATCAATGCTCCAGCTATCGGTAAGAATGGTAATCCCAACAGAAGTGTTTCACATTGGCTATTACTTCCATTAATCACATAAAAGATTGTAACGAACACGACATCTCCTACGCGAACAAATACATTCTCGGCCATCCCTTTAGGTTTCTCTACTATCTAGTTTATATATCTCATATCAGTCTCAGCCTCACTAGTGATACATCATCCGCACATATTGAAGGTTTTGGATGACATTACATTGACTATAGCGCCTATGTCACATAACACCTTAGGGAACCTCTTGTATCCTATCTTGCATGGGAGCACGATCTTCCTAGGGTTCTTATCGGATTGGAACTGGTAGTGCAATATGTTAAGGGGTACATTCTTTTTCTCCTTTCTATCATCCATCCTTATGCATTTAGTTCCACGTTCAGTAAGTTGCAAGTTCTATGGAGGTGTAGTGCTCATCCGTGCACCTCTTCGCAGAAGCTTTTCTCATAGGACTATCTCCGAATCGATTTCTTCTAGGGCATCCTTGATCCACGAATACGTATCCATAAACATCCTGCCCAAAAAAATAATGGAACAAGTTTTCAGTCGAAGAAATCAAAAGATGTGAAATTTTAAATCTGACTACTCTTCCTTTATGCTCCACGGACACAGAACCCTTAACTAAGTCAATGTTGGCTTTGCCCGTTTGCATAAAGGGCCTACAAAAAGAACTCGAATAGCCTGGACTTAAGTGACACTATCATGTCGATGACATGAAAGTCTACAAGAAATTTCAAATTCCCTACATGTACCACTAAGTCATAGATTACTCATCACGAAGAGATCTTTTTGCCTTCAATGGCATGAATTTGAGTCTTCGTCTCGATCAATTCACCAATCCATATAGAATTATGAAAATTTGAGGATATTATTTTAATTGATGCTCCTAGGTCAAACATTACGTTTTTTGAATAGATTCATCCTTTTATGCAAGGGATGCCCACTATCTCTGAATCCTCACATTTAAGCAGGATGTCGTTAGGACTTCCCTGGGGTTTGGGCTGGTCATCTAATTTGGTTTCTCATATGGTGATGGTTTTGCAGACCCTATTCTTTGAGGCGGCGTTGTTATGAATAATAGCGTTCACTAGCACTCCTATAGGGTTAGCACCCATACTTTGATTTAGGTAGGGTTGCAAAGGTCACTTCCCCTTCTCCTCTAGTCGACCCAGTTGTTGTGCAATTCGACTCACCAAGACTTCCAAATTTTAGACCGCAATGTTTGTGTCACCGAGGACCTTCTCAGTGTTCACTTGAAACTAGGCTACAACTTTAGCAAACTGGTTTTGTTGAACTGCTAGAGATTTAACCATGTCCTCTAGTGAGGAACGATTGGGCACTGGCTAGGGCAACGATTTTCCTATGGGGATAAATGATGAATAATTATGGTTTTGAGGCCATAACTGAGTTAGGGTGGTTCCTCATGGTTGCTTGGTAATAGGTGTTTCCAAAGGGCGCTCTGGTTTTCCCTTGGAATTGGTTACTTAACGCATTGACCTGCTGATGGTCCTCAAACATAGTAGAACATTCATTAATCGCATGGCTTGTGGCTGAGCATAATCTACAAGCTTTAACATGCGCTTGACCATTACTCAGGAGACGTTCCACCAAGGAAGTCAACTGATCAATTTTCTTGTTAGAGGAGCTAGTAGTAGCTCCAACTGACAGGCTTTGACGTGCATCAACACCAATACCCCGTATAATTAAGACTGTTATACTATGTCCTCGTAGGGTTGCTTCATCTGCACAAGGGTTTTGTCATGAACGTGACCACCATAAGTGCTATTAATCATACGCCTACCTAGAGGGGACATGACGATATAGAAGAACTGGACAATGGCCCCATTAGATTAGCCATGCTGTGGGCAATTGGCAATTAGGCATTTATAACGGTCCCAATAATTACAAAAAGACTCACCTGTCTTCATCTTAATACGACATATCTCAGAGATGAGTTGGGCTACCTTATCCTTAGGGAAATATTCCCTGAGGAACTCATCTATCATGTCATGTCATGAGTTAATGCCGTCAGGGCAGAGATAAAAGAGACATTATTCGGCCTTATCCTTTATGCAGAATGGGAAATTTTTAAGCTTTACCGCATTCTCCTCCGCTCGAGGAGGTTTCATAGACTAGCATTTTGCTTGAAAATCCTTTAAAAATGCCATCAAGTCTTCACTCTCCATGTTATCGAATGTGGTCAGGAAGTGAGTAAAGCCGGTATTAAGCTCAAAAGCTTCACTATTTGGTGGAAAGTTAAAGCATAGGGGATGCAGAGCATGAAGATTTTGTAGATCTTCATTGATGCGCCCCACGGTAATCTGCGATTATCGCCCACGTGGCGAGCGTCGTCAGCCATAGTAGGTTGGGGAAAACTGGACTCTTTGTTTAGAGCTTCGGTAGCATCCCCTATCCCGATTAGGGCGATACTAAGCCTGAACCCTAATTAAGCCCCGGTACACTAGCTAGACTTAACTAGAGCCGTAGCCTCTTCTCTAAACCTAATAAATGCAACTTTTATATCTTGATAATCGAATAATAATTAAACCAAAATGCGGAAAATTTAAAACTTTTTCTAATAAAATACAAGATATACGAAAATCGGCATAAACCTCGGTCGTAAAACCATATCCCAACCCTATTTATTACAAAATAGTAATTCAATACAATATATAAATAGTGGGAAAATCAATTCATCGTATAGAAGGCTATAAAATCCTAATCTTATCCGTTACTGAGTCGAAATGCACGTCGAGTACTTGAGATGTTAATTGGGGAATGTGCACCCCAACTTCCTCAGTAAGTAATGCTCGTAAACATATCAATTATCAACTAGTATCAATGAATTAATGAATAGTAATATGAATCCAAAACATATCTATTCAGGCATTCAAATGATATAACAATAGATAACGGAATGCAAGTTCAAAGGTCAATTGCAACTGTACTCGTGAATTATATTTTCATTTACATTTAGAGTCATATTCTTGCCTTACAGAAGAGTACATTTGCAAAATCCATATGTTGACCGCCATGGGGTTCTGCCAGTGGATTCAAATGTAATTGAGCTATCAACTCTTAATGACTGAAGAGCCATACTCACACCTTACCTTAAGAATACAATCCATAAAACCCTCATGTTGGTCTTCATGTGATTCTGTCGGTGTATTCAAGTGCAACTACGCTACTAACCCTATATGGACAGTGAATGACTAAGATAAAACTCCGGCCTACTAAGGATGAAAGGGCAAAATCCATTTCTAGGCTAACCTTTTCCTTTTATTAGGAAAAGGGCAGAATTTATTTCCAGGCTAACTTTCACATCCCTTAGTCAGGTTCCGCCTTATCGACACTTCTGAGGATTTTCATATTTAAAAACGAATACAGTAAAGTCATGGTACATTGTCCCATTCCCAGTCCGTAATGTTGTATGAACTAAATATACTAATTAGGTTGCATAGTTGATAAGAATACGAGTCCCACTTACCTGTGTCGAGCTTTCCTAACTTTATACCGACGTACTCAACTCCCAGAATCCATAAACTTTTCACGCCAATCAAAGGAACATGAGTTTAAAGTGACACTTTCATATCACATGCCAATTTATTCTTCTTTTGATGTGATGGCACACATCTCATGGCGAGAATAATCTCCCAAAACCCCCAACGTTCCATATATTTGCTTCCTCAACTCAAGCGTAACATGTATCTCAAGATGAATCCAATGTACAATTTAATTTGATTAAAACAATAGGATTGATTTATATATATAGATAACTATGTATTTTTGCGCCTATAAATTCACCACGCGCACTAACGACCACTCTCAGGTGTGCACACTATTGTACGTCCTACACGTGTCACCCTCGACCGCGCGTGTCACTAGGCGCCGACTAATTTTATTATTGATTTATTTTTAATATATATTTATATATACAACATGTATATATAAATATATATAAGCCAATATTAACATGCCTATGACTTCGCTTGCACGCCAACGAGTACACTCGGGCATGCAAGTTAGCCCACGACTCGTGTATTTCACCCTTAACCTAACATTGTATTAGGTGTCCCATAAAATTCTCAATTATTCAATTATAAGCCAAATAATACAATTAAGCTTAACTATTTTCAATAAATACAAATTTTCACTCCAAACAAACACAATACAATCACGCCATCCTACTTACACGTTATTCGAGACAAGCTGGGCTTAACCACGAGCCTAACTCGAAATCTTAATAACCTACTTAAGGTAACGGGTCGTTACAACTTCCCTAGCAAACCTCCAGTGGGTTATGTCGATTCCTGAATCGATAGGTAATAGTGAACCAGTCGATTTAAATAAAGTTATCCTACTATGAATAAATTAGTAGACTCAAAGAACAAAATAAAAACAAATAAAAGTTAAACTAAATTTGGAATTAAATCCCTGGCAACGGCGCCAAAATTTTATCGTATGTTGTGTGTGTTAAATATAACCCGAAAAAGGTTACCAATCCTACTGGAATGTACTAGAGGCAAGCACGGGGTCGAATCCACAGGATTTAGTCAAATTGAGTTCAACAAATTGAAAAGGAAATCTAGGGGGTTTTTGAAAGTGTTTTATCCTAGCAGCCTACTAAACAAGAAAAAAATAATTGAAATTTCAGAATAATAAGAATATACCTAAGCTTAGGAATCCACAATCTAGCTTAATGTCGTTTCCATCTCTTGCACGTCAATTTTGAAAGAGGGGTTTTAAAACAATTTCCCTAGATAGGTTATAGGTGTTGGGGTCACCAACACCTTAGTTCCCCTATTCTCGATAGATAAGGCAACCACTCTCTAAATACTTCTCTTACTTCACTGAACAACTTGGGCAACCGCTCTCAAGATTCAGCACGTGAGCAGCACTAATAGCTCTGTGGGAACACCTACCCCTAGATAACCTTAAGCAAGCCGTTCTTAAGATTTAACCTAGTTCTCGATGTTACTCACTTAGAACAATAAGTGTGTCAGGTTTCTTGCTCTAAGCGATTGCCATTTGTCAACCCGGTTGGTATCACAGACTCAACCTGATTAATAGCAGGTCAATAAGTTACGCCTAGAGATTTGCAATGAATAAACAAAACTCTAAACTACAATTTAGGCATCGTTAAGAACCCCAACATAAAGATAAAGAACTGAATCAAAACACTATTATATTAGAAAATCTCATCAAGACATAGAAAACAACCTACTACTTGCTAGAGAGCTTCATCCTTAACCTATGTATGACATGGCCACTATATATTGCTCTACTTATAAAGCACTCTGATACAATGTATTTTCATCTATATAGAGTGCCTCCTTTATATAGGTGTGCTTGGGTACAAGGATAACAACTCCCGAGAATAAGAACCTTCTAAAAAGTCTTCAAACTTCTACTATGCGAAGTTGCCATCGTCCATTGTGCAATGGTAATGTGGGAATGGCACCGAGTGGTGACATGGCAAGACATAGTAAGTCTTGGACAACTAGTCCATCTTGAGTTCCTATTTTTGGCCCTGGCGCTGTCTGTGGCGTCGTGTTTTCAAAATTTGACGTTGTCCTTCTAATTCTGACACCGTGTGGTATAGTGCTCTAACATCTTGAGTGACGCCATCTGGTATACTCTGGGGCCGTCTCTTGTGACTACACGATGCCAGTTTTGTTGAACTTTGGCCGATGTTTGACTTCTTGCTTGATTTTATCCGAATCCAACACAAATGCTCAAATACCCTATAAATCTCCAAAGTAAACATATAAAGCTATAAAACCCAACTTTGGTCTTAATTTACATAATAAAATACCTATGAAAAATGCATAAATAATGACTCATCATTTATCATCATTGGCTCATTTAACCGTTATAGAGTTAGTTTGGATCTCTAAACTTGAATTTTGGGTTTTCCACTCTAGTGCCATTCCAGAAAGTGAGTGCTCGACCATTGATTGTTAGAGTAATTGTTTTGTTCATAATATTCATAATAGCATGATTAGTGGTTAAAAGTTCATCCTAATATTAAAGGAAGATCTTTATTGAAAAAGTGTGACATTACCAAAAAGTTCGTGGGTACGATGTTGTTATCAACTTGAACTGACATATCTGTGACCACTCCTATTGGTTGAATTGAAGTTCCATCCAGTAAAGAGAATCGTTAAGAAGCAAGTGGATTCAACTCTAATTGCGTGTGTAGAAAGAAATGTATGGGCATGAGATTTGCATTAGAGCTCGTATCACACTGAGCTCTGTAGTACCATGCACATTTGATTTTAATGTGAAAGTGTATGCCTCTAGGATCATTAAGCTTTATAGGATTCAAGTTTGACTTTTATTTTTCTTATTGTATTTGGATCTAGAAAGTTCCATCTTGTTAATGATTTTTCCATTCTCTAGTTGCTTAACCTTTGTTCTTGAGTTACTTTCTTTTCTTTTGAAGTGTCTTCAACTGTTTCTTTCTTTTGAGTCCCTTTATCCATTTCCATTGTTACTGCATTGTTTGCATAAATTTCAGTGTTAAAATTATCATAATAGTTTAAGTCTAAAAACTCCTTATCATCTATTTCATTATAAAATAACTCATCATATTCTTCATAAGTGTCATAGTTATGTTTATTATTAATCTTGAATTTAACAATTTTGTCTTCAAGCTTCAAAGACATTGGTCCTTCATAAATATCTAACTTAGTCATAGCTGTCTTTAGAAAAGGTCTACCTAATAGTATAGGCAAAGGATTGGGTGATGTTGAATCTTCAATTTTCATGACATAAAAATTAGTTTGGAAATACTAAATCGTATACTTATACTAAGATGTTTTCCAATAAAGCATACGGTTTAATAATGTTGTTGTTTGCTAAAGTAAGATTAATAAACATGGTGGTTAACGATCCTATTTTCAATTATTCATAAAGTTTAAGTGACATAACGTTAATTGATGCTCCGAGATCACACATAGCAAACTTAATAAAAGAATTGCCTATTGTGATTGGTATTAAAAACATTCCAGGGTCGAGACATTTCTCAGGCATTCTTGTTAATGATGAACTCTTTTGTTCTAAGTTTTCATTAATTTTTAATTTCCTAAATGGTTCAGATATGTCTTCTTTAGGTACTTCCTCTCTAACATTTGCTAATCATTGTGGAAAGGTAGAATTAGAATGTATATATTCATTTAACTCATAAATATTGTTTACTTTGTCTTGGTTAATTAATTCAAAATTTTGTAAAGATTTTTCGTAGGCTTCTACTTTGGCTAAATACCACGAGTATAGTCTTTCGAGAAAATGTATATATTTCAATGGCTCGGCCATCCATTCTCTAATGGAAATGACATTTGCCACCATCTCCTCTTCTTCTTGTTCTATTGTCTTAGGTACTTTAGTTTTCTTTTTACCTCTCTTTTGTGTCTTTTGTTGTGTATTTGTTTCTTTTTCATTTTCACAAAATAAAGCGTTAACTTGTACTTGATTAGTAGCCTTCGTAGGTGAATGCTTTAGTTTGATTGCTTAACTTGTTGATTTATAGAGTTATTTGACTTAATTGATTTTTCAGCTTGTTAATGGACATCGATTTTAATTTGATATTAAGAAATTAGAGTAATGTTTTGATGACTTTAGGTCATAAAGTTGTGTAATATTTGTTCTAGATTTGGTTACGTAGGTTGAATAGTTTGTTGAGGTTGTTGCATTGGTGTAGTTGAAGTTGATGCTCTTTGTCTATAAGTGATATAGTTTTGATTTTGTGGACCATAGCTAAGATTTGAATTTGGTTTTCCAGTGTAATAATTGTTGTTATTGTATTGGTTTCTAGGCAAACCAGAATATTGGTTCATAACTGCTGATGAGTCATTATTTATGCATTTTTTCATAGGTGTTTTGCTATGTAAATCAAGTCCAAAGTCGTGTATTATGGTTCTAAATGATTACTTTGGAGATTTACAGGGTATTTAAGAGTTTGTGCGTGATTCGGGTAAAATCAGGAAATAAGTCAAACATCGGTCAAAGTTTGGTAGAACTGGCACCGAGCAGTCACAAGGGACGACGTCACTCAAAGCCTTAGAGTGAAATACACACGGAGTCAGAATTATAAGGATGACGTCAGATTTTTAACAGATGGCACCACTGACGACGCTAGGACCAAAAATAGAAGTTCAAGACCGAGTTGATGTCCAAGACTTACTATATTTTGCCACGCCGCCACTAAGCACAATTCCCACATAACCACGACACCATGGAAGGCACCATACTCATGGAATATAAGTTTTGAGACTTTTTAAAAGGTTCTTATTCCCGAGAGTTGCTATTCTTTTACCCAAGCACACTTATATAAAGAAGGCACCTCAATGGATGAAAATACATTGCAATTTAGAGTGATTTAGGAGTAGAGCAAGGTAGAGTAGATATGTCCCACTAGATTATTTAATACCTAGGTCAGGGATGAAGCTCTCTAGCAAGTAATAGGTTGTTTTCTATGCCTTGTTGAGATCTTCTAATATAATAATGTTTTGATTCACTTCTTTATCTTTATGTTGTAGTTCTTAACGATGCCTCAATGGTAGTTTAGATTTTTTTTATTCATTGTAAATCTTTAGGCGTAAACCCATTGACCTGCTATCAATCAGGTTGAGTCTGTGATACCTACCGGGTTGAGAAGTGGAAATCACTTAGAGCAAGAAAACTGACACACTTGTTGTTCTAAGTAAGTAACATTGAGAACTAGGTTAAACCTTAAGAGCGGCTTGCCTAAGGTTATCTGGGGGTAAGTGTTCCCATAGAGCTATTAATGCGCTCGCGTGCTAAATCTCGAGAGCGATTGCCAAAGTTGTCTAGTGGAGTAAGAGAAGTATTTAGAGAGCGCTTGCCCTATCTATCAATAATAAGGGACTAGGGTGTTAGTGACCCAACACCTATAGCATATCTAGGGAAACTATTTTAAAACCCATCTTTCAAAATTGACTATGCAAGACATGGAAACAACATAGGGCTAAATTATTGATTCCTAGACTTAGGTATGCTTTACTATTTCTTAGCTTCAATTATTTACTTTCTTGTTTAGTAGACCGTTAGGATAAAACTCTTTCAAGAACCCCCGAGTTTTACTTTTCTGTTTGTTGAACTCTGTTTGAGTGACTCCTATAGATTCAACCCTGTGCTTGCCACTACTACATTCCAATAGGATTGGTGACCTTACACGTGTTATATTTGACATACAGGACAAGTGATCAAGTTTTGGCACTGTTATCGGGGATTCGTTTCCAAATTAAGTTATAACTTTTCTTTTTCTTTTGTTTTTGTTGTATCAATTTTTGTATTAAGACCCTTGTCTCTAGCATATGTTTGTAGGAAACTCAACGATGGCCTTCTACTACCTAAACTATGGTCATCATGATGAATCATATCACTAAACTATGAATGGGGTAAGTACATCAAGGTTTAGATGTGAATTTTGTAATTGGCCTTTTATTGAGCAATAGGGTTATGTGAAAGCATATGGAGTTTGTTCGGATGTCTCTCATCCCACTTATGCTTGTTATTACAATTTGGAATATGAAGATTATTGTGAGTCGAGCCATGCATCTCTACAACCCAACTTCTACGAGTTCGCGCCAAGTCCACAGATTCCTCAACAGCAAGGACATTATCTTAAAACAATCCTGAGAGACTTAGCCTCAGTCCATAAACAGTTCCATCAAGACAATATACGCTATCAAGAAAATATGGAACAACATTGGCAAGAGGTGGTTCAAGTTTTTGAAATATAGGTACTCTAATTAGTCAAATAAATTATTTCCTTGATAATTTGATTAATGAAGTAGAATTCCCTATGCCCATACCTTATAAGAGTATGAGTACAACTATATTAGAGGTGTTGAGAAAGACGAGTATTGGTTTGAATCAGAGAATGAACTTGAGATTTCACCATCGGAGTTGGACACTATTACAGTAAAAGTTCATGAAGAAGAAGCCGAGAAGAAAATTAAAGTCACTTTGGAATAGCCAGAGGAGCTAAAAGATGAGAGCAAGGAAGATCAAACTCTTGTATCGATAAAACCACCCACTCCACCACGAACACTGATTGAGTTTGAAACAAGGGTGGAAAAGAAATGACATTTGGAGATCTTATGTGTTGCTGAAACTTTTATGTTAGATGGTCACGATGAAGTAGAACCCTTTCTGTTCAAGATCTCATATGAGCCTGAAACCTTGAGGATAGTGGTAAGTATTTAATTAGACTTATATATAACTAGTTTAGTCACATAATTGGTTTAAATATCTCGAAATGAGCTCTAATTGATGATATTTATGTGTTTTCAAGTTTACAAAGCATAAAGGAGTCAAAGGAGTGGTTTCATGATGAACTGGGGAGAAAAAGCACAAAACCACACTTGACACCGTGGAGAATGAGCATAAGTCATGGAGAAGACATGAAGATCAAAGGAAGAGATGTAGGAGAGTTGACGTTGTGCGTGTAAAGTTGACATTATGGGGTTTACACACGTGGTGACCTGCATTTACATAGGAGGCACTGAGTATTATAAATGGAGAAAATATACATAAAAGGTTGATGCTTTACATAGGGAGCGTGGTTCACTTAAAATTGAAAGTTCTTGAATTCTAGTTTGTTTGGAATTGTTAATTAGGGTTTCTAATTGTATTCTTATGAGTCTAATGAGTATAAATAGGTATTAGAATGTGGTAAACTAACATACCATCATATATTAAGATAGATTAGATTAGTTTTACATGAGATTTAAGTATTGGAAAGAGTTTTGAAGGAAATACATCGAAGAGTCCAATTGTGGTGATTCAATATTGTTTTTTGATTTAATTAAAGTTTATTTGATTCAATATTTGATTGCAATGAATACCATGAATTGTGTGTTTTTGATGATAATGGGTGAGTAGTCTATTTATCTTAGAGGTCAATGGATATTATTATATGGATATTATGCAAAAGAAGTATGAATTGATTATAATGTTTAAAAGTGCAATGATTAGAATTTGTTGAACATTTTGATCACATGTTTAGAAGTATGAATACTATGCCTAATGTTATGAACATCTTGATCACATGTTTGTTAATTAGGGGTTTTAGGAGTTACCAAGGCCATTAGAGCTTTTAAGCTGGATATGAACAACACAATCGTAAAATATATAAAACTGATAAATAGTTATTGATTAGAGAGGCATGGATAGTAAACTTAAGTGTTTATGAGTCTAAAGATTTGGTACTTAAGGGTATGTGAGACTTTCGTTATTCAACTTATAGGTGGAGTTCTAGTTTGCGCATTAGGATCTTTTTCACCATGACAGTAGGTTGAAGTGAATATTGAGGAGATCTATTAATTCTAATTACGCATTGCACACACATAAGAAAGATGAAGGAAGTGTAATATGGGAACATAGTAATTTATTACCTCGGTGAATTTGTGAACTAAGAGTTTTCTCAATATAAGAATAAAAGTTAATTACATTGTTTATATAGAATAAAGTTGTTTAGTTTAAATAAAAAAAGAGACCTTAACAATATTTTGAACTTAACTAAGTGCATGTGTCCATATAAACCTTTCCCAAAGGAACTATATATGTAATCAACCTTTGTTGATCATATTATTACAATAATTGAACCATTATACTTGTGGTTACGATCAAGTTTTTGGCGCCATTCTCGAGTATAGGTAGACGCACTTAGTTTAGTTCAGGTTTACACAATTGTTAAGAAGTTTATTTTCAACAATTTACTTTTAAGTTTATAAAAAAAAGAGTTTTAGTTTCTAGTTTGACAATCTGCACTTGATATTTTTATGTTTTCTTTCACTTTGGGAACAAGTAGTGCATGCATAGTCAAAGTGATAAGGACTTAGTGCCTTGTAATCCGAAGACCGGCATAACAAATAAGGGAAAGAAAAAGAAATGGTCCATATGTTGGATGATGAATCGATAAATCGAACTAAAATCAAGGCCGAGGGAACAATATACCCAAAGGTGTTATATAGTAGTGCAAGACGGAGAAAGAGGGCAAAGATGTATTCGAGATTTTAAACAAGAAGTGCAAGAGACATACAATGGAGTGATGCGGCTTCCAGCGAGAAACCATCGAATTTGAGTTGAGACTGTCTCTCATCAACATGGTGCAGAATAGCCAATTCAATGGGTTAGCAAGTGAGGATCCAGTTGCACATGTGGAGAACTTTCTGGAGAGGTGTAATATTGTTCACATCACTGGAGCTACGAAGTAATTAGGATGAGACTTTTCCCATTCTCATTGGGTGGAAAAGCCAAATCCTAGTTTCAAGGACTGAATGTAGGAAGCATGACTTCATGAATAAACATTAATGAGAGATTTTTAGATAAATTCTTTCCCTTGTGAAAGTTAGTGAAAGGAAATTGGAGATCAACCTATTCAAACAAGATGATACCGAGTCTCTTGGTGAGGTTTGGGAAAGATTTAAAGAAATACTAAGAAGATGTCCAAGACATGGGTATGTGAAGTGGGCACAATTACAAATATTTTACTATGGAATGAATCATAGTACAAGAACATTGGTGGATGTTGCAACAGGTGGTTCTCTACTAACTAAGAATCAAGATGAAACACTAGATATTCTAGATCTAATGTGTTGGATTTCAAGGATCAAACGCAGCAGAATTTTTTGAAACCTTTTCGAATATCCTCGAACTAAGATCATATCGATTTCATTAAACTAGTGTACCAAATGTGAAAAAACATACCTTAATAAGAACAACTCCATGTCTGCCTTGTTTGGTGTTGACCGATTCCTTCAAGAAACTACTAGAGACGAACGTCTTCTATCAGAAATCCACACACGAATGGACGATCACAATCCAAAGTTCCTGCCCTAAAAATTCTAAGGCGAAAAATATCACAAAAAATATCTAGAAAAAATATCTACAATAACTATGACCCTAATGTCCTATTTATAGTACTATATGTTGAGTTGTAAAAAAACTCCATCTAGTAGTCATACTGCAAATTGAGTCTTAGATAAAGTCTAACTCTAAAAGGATAGAGTCATAGATAATCTACAATTACTAATCCAACAAGTGTTGTAATATATCTAAAACTCAAATAAGAGTTAAAGTCATACTATAATTCCAATTAGATTCCTATTCAAAAATAGGATTTACTAAGAGACAAAATTTCTAGCCACACTAGAAATGTAAGAGAGTTTTGAATCCTTGTCAAACTAGGACAGTTAATGAGAATCTTCAAAATGAATTTTATCAAATAAAACTCATCAACCTTAAAAATATTAAATCACACAAATCCGTTCATTCTCAGTGTGACCCAATAGGCTTATATAATGTTGGCAATGAGTTAAAACCCTATTCGGCACACAAATCATATGTTGCCTCTAGCAAGACATTATGACTACCCAAGTTGCACGAAGATTAATAAATCGATACAACTTGGTAGATAGTGTATATCATATCCCTTTTTTCACGCGATATCTTTTGATTTAACATAAGACATAGAATGTCACCTATATAGTTCAATCTACTAGTCTCGATCCTCAAGTAGACTGAAATTGGCAATTGACATTGATCCTATCAATTCTCTAGACATGGCCATTTATCAGTCTAACATATCGAGGGGGCCAATAGTTATCTCTCTAAAAGAGAGGGACAAATTATATCTTGATCACACAACATCCATACATTAGTCGAGCAACGACCAATCACAACTTTTATAATCCTCCGATTAAAGATGATGTTTAATTATGTCAAATTATTGTGCTCCTAATGTTGGCGTCTCTGGTGATCTCAAGTCAAATGACTAAATGATATAACTATCATGAGAAATACTTATGACATTGACCATGTAGCGTTCTCATAGCGGGTTGTTCTGACATCTGTTCCCAACATATACCCAGGATCTTGATCCGTATTCGTATATACATAATCATCACATTACTATCAATCAAGACTCATACTAGTCTTAATTTATTATTATTCCCTCAATAATAATTGACTAGGGATGTTTAAAATAATACAATAATTATTCATGGATACTATTATAAAATAAACATGGATCTACTTAATAATTAAATAACATTTACAGAATTGACCTAGGGCACATACCCCAACATCTCCCACTAGCACTAGGTCCAATCCTACACGTATTCAATATTATGTGACCTTAATGCGTTCTTAGTATAAAAAGTCTATTTATGTATCTACTACATTGCTTAATATTAATGTTCTATAAATCTTCATGTTCTTTATATAATAAGAAAGAAAATGCTCAAGTGATTATTTATATCTATAGTGTTTCAATTCTATTTTTTCTCATCGAACTAGGTTTTCCCCAATTTGATTAGGGAGGGGAGACGACTCTCCTAGGTTGCCTCCATCCTCGGACCCAAGCCTCCCCTCCATCTTCCTTCATTAACAACCAACGCCAACGACAACAACAAACAATAACCACAACAACAACAACAACTTACCTACATCATTATCACCTTCACTCTCTCCATAGTTTCAGTCTCTCTTTCTCTCTATCTATTTATATTTCTCTTTGTTGGAATGAAACACATAAGAGGCGGTGACGTTGTTTTGGAATAAATATGAGTTTTCTTCAAGATTCGTATGCACAAATCTCAAGGCCAATCTAAGGAACAAAAGTTTAAATATAATCCTCAAGATTCGTACATACCAATCTCGAGGACGATCTAAAGAATTCAAATAAAAATCCTTACAAATTGACTCTTATTTTGATGTGCTTACATGCATCTCAAGGTGTGAATAATTCCTCTAAATCCACAACCGATTAATTCATTTACTTCCTTGATTCAAGCATAACACGTATCTCAAGGAGAATCAATTGTATAATTTACTTTGATTTAGACTTTAGGATTCATTTATATACTTATATATATAAACTATATATATATATATATATAGATAAATTGTATTTACCGCCTATAAATTCGATGTGCGCACCAACAACCACTTTCAGGCCTGCACACTATTGTATGTCCTACGCCTATCACCCACGACCCCGCGTCACTAGGTGCCAATCAAATTATTAATTATTTTTTAAACTTTAGGATTTAATATATATATATCAATTATATTTATACACCTATACTTTTCTTTCGTATATTTGCCTAGCGGACATGCCGATGAGCTTACTCGAGCATGTACACCTTTCCCACGACTTACACGTTTTACAAGACATATCCTTGGCTTACTAATTATTTATTCTTTAAATTATAGGGTTTACATTAACCACGTTAATCACCTATAATTATATTATAATCATACCACAACAACCCACAGTTCCTAATTTACATCATATATTACTATTTACTAGACTATCACAATCGATTGTCGGGGTTACACCACTAGCCAATCTCATCAACTTGGGCTAAACCCAACGTTTAATTATCGACAATCCATAATTAATAGTAATATAATTAAGTTTTAGTTTTTAGGATGTTACAATGATCAAGGAGTATAGATTGCTCGAGGAGGTCTCAGTGATGTGCATACATGAGTTACCTATAGGAAAGTTTGATGTTTTAGGTTCCTCGATACGAGTAGAGATGAGAGCAGAACTAGAGGTTGTTTCCAAATTTGTAGATTGTAAGAGAGTTGATTCAGAGTATGGCAAGTACATATCATCAGTTGGCAATGAGGAAATTCTAGGTTGGAAGCTTTCGGCAGATGAAGCATTAAGATTCAAGCATAGGCTATGGATACCACAACATGCACAATTACGAGAGGATTTACTTCGAAAAACTCATCGATCGTGCTATACTATTCATCTTGGGAGCTCCAAAATATACCATGACATGAAACGAATGTACTGGTGGTCGGGGATGGAGGCGAATATTGTTAAGTATATCTGGGCACAACTTGTAAGCAAGTGAAAACGGATCATCAGAAACTCGGAGGGATGTTGCAACCCTTACTTATTCTAGAGTGGAAGTGGGAATATATAGTCATAGATTTCATGAACAGTTTGCCGATGACAAGGAAGAAACATGATGTGGTTTAGGTGATTGTAGATCGTTGACTAAGTTTGCGCACTTCATTCCAATTTCCATGGGAGATTAGTGGACAAGCTAAGTGGGAAATATCTTGATGAGATCTTGAGGCTACATGGTGTCCCAGTGTCTATTATTTCGGATCGACACTTACAGTTTACTTCCAAGTTTTGGAAGGGTTTACAAACCTGGATGGAAACTAGACTCAATCTTAGCACTGCATTTCATCCTCAGTTAGATGGCTAGACTGAGAGACATCCATATTCTGGAGTATATGCTCATGGCTTGTGTGTTGGATTTATCTGGGAGTTGGGATGACTATTTAACATTATGCGATTTTGCCTATAACAACAGTTTTCAAGCGAGCCTTGGTTTGGCACCATTAAAGGCACTTTATTGAAGACCTTGCAGGTTTCTGGTATGTTGGGCAGAGGTTGGAGACACGGTGTTGATAGGGCCAGGTATTGTGCAGGATCACACCGAGAGAAATAAACAGATTAGGCAATGACTACAAGCCACACAAGATAGATAGAAGAAGTATGCTGATAAGAATCATTAAGATGTTGACATCAAGAAAAGGTTTTCACCGATAAAGGGACATTACAGATTTGGGCTGAAAGGGAAGCTTGCTCCTAGGTACGTCAGACCCTTTAAAGTGATTGAACAAATTGATCCAATTGCCTACAAGTTAGTTTTGTCATCTCAATTAATGGGAGTTCATGAAGCGTTTCATGTATCCATGCTGCGATAGACGCCAACCAAGCATACACCATCTATTGATTGGAGTCGGGTTGACTTGAGGGATGACATGTCGTATGATGAGTAGCCAATTCAAATTCTTAACAGGAAGGTTCAAAAGCTTCGTAATAAGGAGATCCCACTAGTTAAGGTGCGGTGGAAGTTCCATGGAGACGAGGAGCTAACTTGAGAGCGAGAAGACTACATGGCAGAGCACTTCCTGGATATCTTCGAATCTTAAGGTATGACTTACTTTTAGTTTTGAGGACAAAACTTCCTAAAATTAGGAATATTGTGACGCCCACATCTTCGAATTTAGGAATAAACTCATATTTAGGATGATTAAATAATTTAATATGAAGGAACAAGTAAGGTTAAATTGATAACAAACCAAGTTGGATGGATGTAACTAAGGACGTTGGATGGTCTTAGGACTAATAGGCATCAAATAAGATCAAGGGTTAGGAATTGGTCACTTCAACACTAGGTCTTGAGACACAAAAATACAAATTACAACTTAGTTATAATCCTTTTCAATACACACAACATGGAGACTAGGGTTGGAGTGCTAGATAACTAAAATCATCTCCATAAGTTGGGACTAAGTCACACAAGGTAAATCTCACAACTCAAATTGTTAATCTTGAATGGAAATCATTGATAGTGGATGTGTAATCTATGATTTTAGTTTGCCTTAAGTTTTCAAAGTGAATTTATAAGGTTTTTACACTTTAACTTGTGTTCTTCATGGTTCCAATTATTATATGTATGGATTTGGAGTTCAAATTGATTTTTAATTCGAATTGGTGATGAGCACATGATTTCTAGTGGGATTTTGATTTGAATCTGAGGTTGTGGTTTTTGAAATCATGTTTTGGACGTTTGAATCATATTTGGAAAGATTTCACGACAAAACTTTAAATTCTTGGCGTCTTTTTGAATGAAATTTATTTGAAAAGGTTTTCATTGATATGGGTTGATAAAACCGTTAGGGCATGTGCCCTAGGTCAATCTACAAACATTGTTTATCTTATAATTTTAGTTAATAAAATAGAGGTTTTATTTGCTATTTTATTTTAAGTGATTGCCTTTTTACCTTATAGTAAGATCCATGGGTATTTGTTGAAATATCCTAAATGTCCCTACTTGGTCATTATACTGGGAACTATAATGAAGTAAAACTAGTGTGAATCTTGATTGATGGTCATGTGATGATCATGCGTATAGGGATACGAATCAAGATCATGAGTACTTGTTAGGGAATAAGGTACTGGACCAACCAGCTATGAGAACACCACATGGATTAAGTCATAGGTGTTACTCATGATAAGTATATCATTTAGTCCTTCGACTTGAGATTGCCATAGACTTCAATATTAGAAGCATGATAATTTGACATAATCAAATGTTGTCTTTAATCGGACAATTATAAAGATTGTGATTGGTTACCGTGTTAATAATATCTCAAGGTGTGTAATCAAAATATAATTTGTCATTCTCGTATAAAGAGAGATATCAGTGGATCCCTCGATAAGATAAACTGATAATGGCCAAGTCCATGTGAATTGATATGACCAATGTCACTTGAATATTTTTTCAGTTTACCTAAAGATCGAGATTAGTACGATTGAACATTAAGGGTGATTTTTCATGCCTTATATTTAATCAAAGGATATCACATGACAAAAGGATATGATATATGTTATTAATTAGGTTGTATCGATGTTGATATTCATGCTACTTGGGTAGTCATAATGCCTTGCTAGAGACCGCCTATGACTTGTGTATCAAAATGGTTTTTGGTTAACTACCAACATCGCATGTACCTATTGGGTCGTACACAAAGAATGGCGTTGTACAATTTTGATTGGTCCAGAGTAATGAATCTTATATGGTAAAATTCATGACATAAAAGCCCTTACAATTTGTTATTTGATAACTTATTAATATGGGCATATGTGTAATTTGCTTAAACTGCCTAAATACAATAGTTGTATTACGAATATGATTTTAAGTGAGGGCTTATCTACACATATAAATAAAGGGTGAAACCCTAAAAACGAAATAAGATTTTCCTTTTACAATTTTCAAGTTCTCTGGATTTAGGGAGAGAAAAAAAATTGTTTTCAATCTCTCTTGAGGCTAGCACTCCAAATTGTGGTCACCGTTTGTTTGTGGATTTCTGATAGAGGACGTTCACTCGAACGTCTTAGAAATCTAATAATCAGAAAAGGAAATCACGGAATAAGGTACGATTGACTTTCGATTTAGTTTAATGGAACTCATTTTCGATCCTGTCGGGGTTTTTCAAACTTTGTTTTCAATTTTTTGCTCCGTATGAACCCCAAAAACCCAACAAAACCCTTGATTTTAGACTATTTTTGGTGTATTTAAAGTCCCAAAGGTGTTGAGAATTTGTCGGAAGAAAAAACCAAAAAATTCTTGTCTTCCTCGACTTTTACGACGTCCCGATGTCGTGTGTGTAAACCACTTGACGTCAACGGGATAAAAATTTGGCGTCATAGTGGTGTTGATGTTGTCCTGGCGCGGTGTGGGTAAACCCATGGCACCGCCACAATGCCGATCCACCCCGATTTTTATCAAGTACAAAAAAAAACGACGTAAAGTCTTCATTTTAACTCCGTTTTTGACGTTCCAAACACCGTTGGGAAGCTTAACAACATGGAATTGATAAATCACTTAAAATAAGACTTTAACTAACTCAAAAAAGTGTTGGAAGTCATGAGTTTAGTTTGACATATACACTTACCTAGCGTGTATGTAATATAGATACTTGAGGAACGCCACTAAGAACTTCTCGAGGCTAAGGATTTAGTTAGGAAAACAACGCTAGAGGTAAATGGGTTTTCTTTATCTTCAATCTTGTCATGCTATTAGTTATGCTAGAAATCAAGATAGTGAATGGTTGATATCTTGTTGGAATCAAGTTGAATATATCTTGTCTTTCTGATTCTAGTCCTTTGAGGTCTCTTCTTAAATGTATGTGGAACTAATGTGCTTGGAATGAGTATTTATATTGGTATCTCGACAGAGAGCTAGCGGCCACTTTGGTCATTTCTCTCCGCTATGCTTGAACACCAATCTGTTTAGGCCATGTCCTATTGGATATTATTGAAGCCAGTTAGTTTTTTTGACAACAATTTGTTTAAACCGGATTATTTATGATACTTTTGAAGCTAATTGGTTGTCATATCACACACTTTGTATTTGGTTTCCACTTCGTTGACTCTATGGCATTCATGTTATCGTTTTTATCTTGTTGACTATCTTATTTAGGCTTTTGTTTCATTATGTCTTACATTATATAGTATTCTTGTTTATGTTATCCTTTCTTGCTTGGAATGATAGTAGGAATTGAAGAATAACAATGCTCATGCTAGTTATTATGCATCAGGTATTACTTGGATAATTGTGGGTAAAACACATTGAAATATTACTCACCCCACTATTTTTCCCTTCAGGTACCTCAACTGTTGTTCAGGATAAAGGAAAGGGAAAAGTCATAACATAGAGCTCTTTTCATGTTTGCAAGGTTGTCTTATTTATATTTTATTGATTTTGAGACATTATGTAATAACCAAGGGATAATACCATGGGTTAACATTGTGAAGCCCATAGGTTAGTTGTTAAATTTTTGTAAGACTTTATATTTTATTTCTGCACCTAATATACTTAGAAGACTTTTATTTCTGCACCATTTATATGTCTTAGTAGTCTTTGGTAGATTGCCTTGTTTATTTTCGCAGGTTAAGGCTTACTAGATCATCACTCGACTCGCTGGGTTATCTCGAGGAGCTTGGTGATGGTTTAGGCCGAGCGACCCTGGTTATAGAAATTGGGGTCGTCACAAGTTAACTCGCTGGACCTCGGCTAATTAGGGCTTCGACCGGCCTAAATTTACTTAATCCCTTGATAATCTAGCAACCTTAATCGCATCAACAAAGAAATAAGATTAAAATATTGGAATCATCAATTATAAAAATATTATCAATCACAAATGATTCTAAACTTAATCTTAAACCTTAAAGTATGTTTAAATGAATTCAATAATCCTCAAAGCTCATTTAGATTGATCACATTATCCTCAAAATTCCATAAAAAAAATTTTAACAAAGATCTCTTCTATTTTTAGACCTACACCGAAAGTTCCGACCTTCAAAAATCTTCAACAAAACCTGTTCAGCTTTGGTAGAAATGCCGAAGGACTCACAATCCATCTCACAACAATATAAATTGCATTTACGAAATTATATATTCATTCTAACTTGATCTGAAATACTAAAAACCTTAAGTTAGCATTACCTTAATTCAAGAGTTGTCTCTATTTATCCTAAAACTGTTCTCGTCATTTCAAAGGAAATCCTAATCACACTCGAACCCCAAAAGTTCATTTATACAATATAATATATTCAAAAACCAATACAATACATACATAGAGAAAGGAACTAAACAGGTTACATACAATAGGAAAACTTTCCCTTTCCCTTATCGCTGATAGAACCTATCATTATCCAATTATAAAAATTTGATAATGTCAGATAAGTAAATCCCACACTATCCAGTACACCTGTAATAATCAAATGCATAATAATCTAAGAGATTAAATAAGAAATATAATCCAAGGAATTTAAATTCAAATGTGAATCCATCCCCTTTTTGTTATTTGACCAATCAGATAATGTTCTTCGAAAGTGGTAAGTAAACAATAATAAGAACTCATGCTCAGGGAGTATAATCAAACTAGTCTTGTTCCTTTAGACTATAGGAGTTTGATCTAGTTCAATGTGATCTCATGATAACCACGTGATGCAAAGTATCGTGACTCCAGCCCCTCAAGCATAATATAGTGTTTTATTACCACGGTATAGTCTACACTATAAGGAGACTCGTAATGCCTTATCCTTCCAAACCGTGTATGCATGGACAACAAAAATGCAATATCAAGAATTAATGCAATTTATACGAAATGATAATTATACAATGTAAAGGTTACTATGGGATTTACTTAACCTTACAAACGCGATATCGCAACTCCCTTGCGCTCGGAGTAGATAAATTAGTCAACATGGGGCTCCAATCGCAGTCTTACAATTCATTTATAAGTCCAATAAGCCTCCACAACAACTTCATCATTTTTTTATAATTATTTGTAATTTAATTAACCAAATCGTGTCTCGAAACCTCTTAAATACTTACAAAATAAATTCTCCGATGCCCGAATTTCAATTTCGACTCAAAATTATTGTTCGACATCGAAAATTACGTTGTCTAAGCTTACATATAATTTTTCCAATTTTTTATGTATTTATCGGTCCTATTCGACCCAAAACTTCGGAATCCCTCCAACTCAAGTCCTCGGATGTTCGGATCCTAATTTTGACTCCAAATTGTAATTTGGAATCGAAAACTACTCTTGACTAGGCTTTAAAACAATTTTTAAAATTTTGAATATTTTTTAGCATCGTAACACGCTTTACGAGACAAAACCACGATTTAAAGTCTCGCCCCGAAATCCCAAATACTTATTTTCATAGAAATCCCTCAATTTCTATTTATTTAACCAAAATATTATTTTTTGGGATTTTTTCTTATTTTTCTTATTTGTTCCAATTTTTTTAGAAATTTTTTAATGGATTTAGGGTTTGGGTCTAACCAGTCGAACCTGCCCTTGGTCAGGACCCCCTTTTTCTTCCTTGAAATGAAACAGAGCTCCGCTATTTTTTGTTTCATTTTTTTCATTTTTTTTTTTTTTTTCGATTAAATCGATTTCATTGGGGTTGGGCTTCCAACCCCAACCCCGAATTGGGACTTGGCGGGGAGACCTTCCCAAGCCATCATCTTCCTCCATCAACCAACTCCACAACACACACAACAACACCCAACAATAACGACGACGACACATTCAGCAACAACAACTCACCTTGCTCCTTGGTTCCTCGTTTGATCTCTCCCTCCCTCTCTATCTTTCTCCCTCTCGTTTTGTCTTCCTCTCATTGCCTCCTCGATCTTTCCCTCAATCGATTTCATTTTTTTTCTTCTTCTTCGCTTGTTCGAATCGAGTGAATATGATTTGTGATTGAAGAAATATATTATGGTTTTCTTGAGATTCGCATGACAAATCTAATGATTCTATATCATAATTAAATTAGGTCTTCCTCGAGATACGTACTACGTATCTCAAGGTCAATCTTTGTCTCCAAAACAAAGTTGAATGAGGCGGTGGGTTGTTTGGATATATATTAGGATTTCCTTGAGATTCGCATTGCACGAATCTCGAGGCATATATAATGATTCGCTTATTTTATTTTATTGTTCTTCCTCGAGATTAGATGGCACACATCTCGAGGCATGTAACACCTCACCGACAGCCACTGAATTGTCCAACCATTTCAACACCTCGAAGATCATGTTACGCGTATCTCGAGGAGCATCCAATGTATATATATTTGAATTTTTATTTCAAACTATAGGATTGATTTATATATATAAACTATATTATATATATAAATACATATACACATATATATTCGCGGTTATAAATTCGTCACGCGCCAACGACCAACCTCGGGCGTGCACACTATTGTACATCCCATGCGTGTCACCCTCGACCTCGCGTGTCACCAGGCCTCCACTAATTAATTTATTATTTAATTTAATTTTGTGATTATCTTTTCAATTAACGTCCAAATAAAATTCCGAAAAAATACCCTAAAATGACAAAAAATTGGAGAAAATTTTCCAACGCCCTTCAGAACTCATGGACACCGCGTATGCACTCCACTTGACCCTATTTCGCGTCAAAATATTATATAATATACCAAATAGGCACAAGGCACACAAAAATAATATTAAATTTTATGATCTCCGATCCGAAACACGTGAATCTCACCTCGGACACCTAAATCCCAATTTAAATCTGAAAATACTTAATTAGTCACCTAATCGAGTTTATAAAATTCTCGAATGTTACATTAACTCCAACTTTTCCTTTACCATGCCTATTTCTTCCCCTTTTCGCACTAAGCCTTTCTTTACTTTTTATTATCAAGTTAGATTCACACTTATTATAGAATCCTTAGAGATCCGACTTTTTCACAAGAAGTGTTCTAGTAATTTCTTGTTTTTATTTCAAGTTCAAGGTCTTTCCATAACTCTAGGTTTTTAATCTTGAAATCATACCCTTGTTGTTACATTTTAGTATTTTCTTCTTCAAAATTTAAAATACTCTCTAGAGTTTCATATCAACAAGATACTTGTAATATACTCATCCACAATTAAAGGCATGAACATGCAAATGAACTACTTATTCATTACATATTACTATATACAACCTAATATATACTACTTAAATATTCAAATAGTAAATAAAATGAAAATTTTATACACTACCATGCTTTCCTCTTTAATTGCTTCAAAATAAAATTTAAACGATCATATCCGCATTGTTTATATTTATTTCTTAGCCTATCTTACCAGTTCCCATAGTGTAGTGTTAATGCCTCTAAAATTAAACCAAACCTTATATTTAAGGCTTAAAAGTAAGCCTGAAACACGAAAACACTAAAACACACAAACCTATGTAATAACACAAGTTATATAATAAATTAAACTTAACATATAATTGAAACAACTAAATAATTAACAAAATATCCCAAAGTTAAAAATAAATGGTATCAATGTACCTCTCATCTCCCTAGGTCTAAAGGACTCCTAATACACTGACAACATGACTACGCATCATCATCGTCATCTGCATCATCAGCTCCAGCGTAGGATAGTGTCAACGGACGCACCACCATCCCGCTTTACACTAAATCTGATCAAACACATAGTGCGGTGTTGTTGGAAAGCTAAATGACCTATTAGTAGGTCTAATTTGTCTACTCCTATCATATCTAGCTATGTCTTTATGATAATCTACAAATAACATGAAATTGCGTTGCCCTTACGTCGTTGTATTGCTCTCTCCTCTCCATATCTTGCTCATATCGTAACACATCGGCCTGATACTGTGTCGTGTCTTTTGGTATTATCTCCTCATCTCGGCTATCCACAGCCTATGTCCTCATGGAGTCAAGTCCTTCGGTGGTGGTATTGTTGCCAGTGGTGAAGGACGTGGTGGAAAGACCTCAGGACCATCCAAGTCCTGATCTCCAATCTGTAGGTCTACAAATTTATAGCCCTCACCAAATCCCTGCTATTGTTGCTCCTCCTCTTCTCCATATTCTTCATCTTCTAGCTCTTGGGCTAGCTCCGTTGTTTCAGTTGCTACCTGATCCTCTTGCCTTTTAGCCAACAACTCACTTCAAGCCTAGCTCCCTCGGCTCTCTCTCTCTCTCTCTCTCTCGGAGTCTTGATAACCAGGTGGTGATTTCAGTGTGAGCATGAAAGCTTCATCCATGGTTGCTTGGGCCTCAATATCAAATTCTTCATCATTTCTCAATCACACTCCGGCCTTTAAGCACATTTGAGTGATCAAGATAGGAAACAACAATTTTTTGTATCTTTCTAACATGATAAACTCCCTTATATTTTTGTAGATAATCTTGCTGAAGTTGATCCCCTGTTCTTTGTAATCTCATAAAGACAAGCCGCTTTTGGCTTGTTAATTTCACCTTGCTGATAAGTGTAGTATAATTAAGCAACAAGAAAATATTGCCACATTCTATAAACTTTCCTAACACTCCCTTTCTTTATGTGCTTTGGCATATTCTCAGCTCCCTTAACCCATCCTTGTTGTCCTTGGACAACCAATGCTCTCTTTATGGCTCTAAAAGGTTATAGGTTATAGGGTCTCTCATATAACATATTTGGGAAACTCATTTTTGCTCCATAACAACTTAAGTGCTCCAATCCATAGACATTAATAATTTCACAACTATTAAAGAGAACAAAAATCCCCCTTACATTCACTGGCTCATCTTTGTTAGTGAACTTCGCATTAGCATGAAACTCATACAAACCTTACTCACATCTTTAACTTAATTTTTCTAGTCTTGAGTGAGTTGCCCCCTTGCATAATGAAGTTATTCACTCTATTATCATACTTGGTCGACAAATTAATTTCTCGTTCACAAATGAACTCCCTATGTTGAATATTCTCATATCTCTCCTCGGCCTTTCTACAAATGAAAAATTTGGATTTAAATGGTCTAGGCTCTTCAGTGGGACCTCTTGAGGTGGATGCCTCAAAATCATTGCTCTACTTTGGCTAACTTGTTTCGATGTTCTTGCCATTTCTTCAAATTCAAATAACACAACAACAATGTAACTAGCAACTCGGGTCTTCAAATCATCTAAAAATCAAAATTTATATCACACGGATCATTCATATGTCAAATCATGCAAAAACATAGACAATGCCTCCATGGGTAACATTAATTCTCAATATTCACACAATCTTGCAAATCCTATCCAACAACCTCAAATCCACTATTCATACAATAACATCAAAATTTCAAAAATTCAATGCATAACTAGATGAAATTGTAAATTTTACCTCAATGTCAGATTAATTTTTGGTGTAGAAAAATCTTCCAAGTCTTTAGCAATCCAAGCCCTCTAACTTTTCTCACAAACTAGAACCCTAATTTTCTTCGAAATCAAAATCCTCAAATTAAGCCCTAGCTTTCCAACTTGTACAAATCTACAATGCACCGACCTTTTTTACTCTCAAATACTAGGAACTCTCTTATCTCACTTATAAATGATCAAACTTTGGCTCTATAGGGATGTATGCTTGGTGGTTGTGGTGGGGTTTTAGTGCAAGTGTGAAGAGTGAAGTGAAAATAGGGTTTAAACCCCTTATAACGACACGACGCCATGTCGTGACAACACGCCACCATCGCGTCGAGGACGTAAGACATTTCTGAGCATTTAAATTGGTGTGCGACATATCCATTAGTGGCATGACATTGGTGGGGCTCCCTTATCATATAAAACATTTTTAAACCAATGCCCATCAATGTTTATCGGTATGAATATCTCTCAAGGATCTCTCGTTTTGATAGGTTGAAGTCTCGGGATGAACTTGAGATTCGGTTATGGCTTCTTCGCAACCACCTTAGTGTCATTGCCTTTTATTGCTTCTTGGGAGGTCCTTCATCTTTTTGCTTGGCCTTCCGTTCTTGCTTCCCTAATCTTTCTTCAAGGCATTGATTATTTGTTTCTTGAAACCATCAAGTTCTTCTTGCCTCACTTCCGTGTTGTGCTCATGCATATCTTCATGCTTCCACATAGCCAAAGTGTTGACTTTTTTGTCTTGTACATCATTTTCTCTTGTCTTGGCACCTTTGTTGTTATAGTGCTCATCATGTTTGTGGCACTTATGTTCTCCTTGGGATTGATAACGGTGTTGCTAGGAAATTGTCCTTATATCCTCGAGTCCAAAGCTATAACAAGTCGACTATTTTTTCTCTAAGTTCTTGATGGATTGTGATCACTCATCATCCATCCTCTTCATGGCTTACTTCACTCCTTCCATCTCTTTCTCATGCTTCTAATGACGCTCCCTTTTACTCATGTCCATGGCTTGCAATTACTTCTTTGTTTCCTTCAATGAAGTCATCTTTTTGCTCTGCCTCAGCTTCCTCTGTTGGACTTGTTGATCGAAGCCTTGAGGTAACTTTAGTGCCTTATCAGGATTTTCGTAAGTGAAGTTCATGTTTTTGTTGTTGTATCCCTGATAAAACCGTTGAGGAGCCATTCTTCTCGGCCTGAAGTTGTTCCCGTAGCTTTAGTTGTTCATGAAGTTGATGTCCTCATACTCCATTCCCTGATGTATGTCCATTTAGTTAACTACCATGGCATTATGATTATTGGGTTGTTGTGCTACTTGTAGACCTTGGTGTCCCATCTTAAGTTTTTCCATTTGACTACTCAAATTTAATAGTTGTGCCATAATTGCAGCTTGTCAGTCAATCACGTATACTCCTTCTCGTTTCTTTACTATAGAACAATTACCAGCTGTAGAGTCTTGAGACATGAGATTAAGGAGATCCAATGCTCCATCCTCATCCTTGGTAAGTAGAGAGCCACCTGCTGTAGCATCTACTAGTGTTCTCATACTATGGTCTATCCCATAGTAAAAAATTTGGAGTTGTGCCCACTTTACGTATCTGTGTCCTGGACATCTCCTCGGCATCTCTATGAATCTTTCTCAAGCCACGCCAAGAGACTCGGTGTCTTCTTGCCTAAACTTATTAATCTCAAGTTTCTTTTTGCTTGACCTTCACTGGGGGAATGAACTTGTCATGAAATCTTTCATTGATTTTCGCTCATGAGGTAATAATCCCTACATTCATCCCTTGGAACCAAGATTTAGCTTTTCCACCCAATGAGAATGGGAAAAGTCGTATCCTGATCACCTCCTTTGTAACTACGGTAATGTGCACGGTGTGACACTTCTCAAAGAAATTCTCAATATGTGGAACTGGATCTTTATTGGATAGTCCATTGAACAAGCTATTTTGTACCATGTTTATAAGAGACAGTCTCAGTTCGAACTCGATGGTTTTGGCTAGAAGCCTTATAACTCTGTTATAAGTCTCTTGAACTTCTGGCTTGAAGTAGTCATGAAGGCATCTCTGTCCTCGCACTCTATTTTGCACTACCAGATCACTGCGGGTTAGTTATTCCCGCGACCACTGTTGTTGGTTTCTTGCTTGCTCCTCCGCCATCTTGATTCATTTCTTTTTCTTTCCTTCGTTCGTTCTTTCAATATTAATATTACGGTCGTAATGCACTGGGTCCTTCGCTCCTTTGCTACGGATGCACTAGTTATCCTTGAAAAGAAAACACAAAAGATCAAATGCAAAAAGTCAAACTTGAGACTTAAGCCTTTACTATTTTTTTTGTTTTTATGAACTTGAAAGTAAAGTACTTTAAAAAAAACTTAGCAACTTCTCAATCTAACTAAGTAATACTAAGTCGCTACCTATTTAACTTTGAACTATTGGTAAGGAAATTCCCTTTTTAAATGGTTTTATAACTACACTAAACTAATATATACTATCAAGTCAATGCAATTTACTTTTAACTCTTATATTAAAACTATCTTAGTTCACAACTTTACTTAGGTATTAAAATACTATGCTTTTCAACCACTTTATCATCTTATTATGTTGTGTGCAATGCCTAATTAGAATAGATAGATTTTCTTTAAATCTACTTTAACCCACTTGTCGTGACGGAAAAGATTCTAATGTGCAAACTAGAACTCCACCTATCAGTGTGAATAACGTAAGCTCGACATTGCTTTAAACTAGAACTCCACCTATTGTTGTGAATAAAATAAGCTCCACATTGCTTTAATGTTTCAAATCTTTAGATTCATAACCAATTAGGTTTACTATCTGTGCTTCCTTAATCAATAACTATCGCTCGATGTTGAGTATTTTATGGATGTATTGTCCATGTTCGGCTTAAAAGCTTCAATGGACATGATAACTTCTAAAACCTAATATTAATAAACATGTAATCAAGATATCTATAGCATTACGCTCAGAATCAATACAAATTCTAACCATTACACTTTTTATATTCAATTTCTACTCATGTTCATAGCATAGCATTTATACCATAGGATCCATTGATCCCTAAGATTAATAGACTACTCACACTTTATTGAAGCAAACATGCACATAGTGATATTCATTAAAATCATAGATATATTAGAATTAATTCAAATAAATTAATAAAAACAATAAATAATCACCACACGTAAGTCTTCAATGTCTTTTCTCCACAAATCTTTCTAATACTCAAGAATAATGTACATCTATACTAAAATATATTAATGACTGCTAAGGATTGATATGTGGTGAGTTTACCATGTCCTAATTTCTATTTATACTTCCTAATGACAACTAGAAACCTACTTTACAATTTCACTCGAAATAAAACTCTAATTTTCTAATTTCTTCAAATCTAGCGTTGTTACTTATGATCCGGCACTATGAGTACATTCCCACAAATACGCCACTATATGCATTTCTTTTGGCTCATGTGACCTTGGCGCTGTCACTATGATGTCTCGGTGCCGTCCCTTAGGCTCTACAACGCCGCCACTACACCAAGTCTTCAGTCTTGATTTCTTCACTTTCTTTCCTCTCCCACGCAGCGCCTTTCCTTCCCATGCTATGCCTTAGTACTCCATAGTGCCACCATGTGTAGCCACGACGCCAAACCTAATTTCGTGTGTTTTAGCTCTGTTTCTTCTCATTTTTGCTCATTTCATTCCTTTACACCTTAATTACCTGAAAATGTAATAACACCATTAATAAGAGCTCATTTAGGGATATTTATACTAAATATACTACTAAACTAACCGTATATATAATTCTAAATAATCACTTATCATTTGGTCTTATTTACATCGATTTTCTTGAAATATACATGTTGTCTTTATTAGGTACTGAAGGTTAGGCTTCTGGCATGGGTTAAGTCTGCCTTGTTTATCGAGGCTTTATTTGTGTTTCAGGCCAAATGATTCCTTAATTAGGACAAGGGTCGATATAGTTGGTATCAGAGCCCTAGTTTCTATTTATTTGAAGCTAAGATTACTCTGATAAGTCTTTAATACCAGGGAATGAGGTTAATAAAAAGATACAAACTTTGACAATGTTATTTGTTGAGTTTTATATCTATCATATAGATATTAGACTATTTTTTCCATATGATAATCTTGATGGTTTTATCACTCTTATGTTTCTTAGAATATGATGATTACTGGTGGAGAAGGCCCTAATAGGCTTGAACATCAAAATGACCCCGACAGGGAGACAATGGAAGTAAAATATGGAAACCCAAATGTGAGAGCTTATCGAGGCTCACAAGAAGCAATTTGAGGATATGGCAGCTTTATTGAGAGCAATCACAACACAGCCTACACTAGTACCTACAGCTAGTCCTAAGATTAGCAGGGCATATGCAATTGTTCAACCTGTAGTTCAGCATGATGTACAACCAGTGGTTCAACCAGTCGTGATTCCTGAGGTTGTTCCTAATCATGTTATTAATGATGACACATCAGCTTTTTTGAAGATTTTGTACAAGTTTTACAAATATGATGCACCTAAGTTTGATAGGACCAAAACTATAGTCACTACTGAGGTGTGGATCAGAGAAATGGAAAAATAGCATGAGGATCTAAGGCTGGGTGAGTCACTGAAGGTGAGGTTAGCATCGTTCCTTCTAATTAAAGTTGTCGAGAGGTGGTGGGCATCTGAGAAGATATCTGCAGAGATTTCCACTTGGTCACAATTTAAGGGTATAGTTTAATGTAAATACTTTTCTGAGACTGTGAAAGACTAGAAGAGGATTTAGTTTCTTATGCTAGCTCAGGGTGACATAGCAGTGCATGAGTATGATGATCGGTTCAATAAGTTAGTAGAATATGCACCTGAACTTATGGACCAAAACTACAACAAAATGAAAAGGTTCATTACTAGGCTAAAGAGAAAGATTGGGAAGGTAGTGGCAACTACCTAACCTAAGTCTTATGCTGAGGCATTAAAGAAAGATTTGGAGTATGAGGCGGGTATCGATTCAGAAGATCTAATAGCTTTGCTTGCACCTCAAAATTTCCAGCAACTGCATCCATATTCTACCAAGGGTTCAGGGAGCAGAGGTTCCTTCAGTCGAGGGAAGAATAAGGAAGGGAAGAGATTGAGGACGAATGCCTATGGTGGTGGATATTTAGCACCTGTAGGTACTTATATATGTGCTCCCGTCCCTTCGATTACTCAGACTTCATTAGCTAAACCACCTCATCACAGTCTGTAGGTCAAGGAAAGGGAAATGGACAACAGGGGTAGCAGAGTCAAAAAACTGGGGGTACTATCCAGGAGATGCAGTAAGCACGAGTCATTTTGCTATAATATGGATAGCCAGTTCATGTGTAGAAGAACAGTTCGATTGTAGTGGCTTCGTCAGTAGGTAGTGTAGTGTTGCATTTTAGAGAGTAAGGTCATATTGAGGTGGATGCAAATCCCGAGGCTACTCGTCAACTTGTGGAAGGTATACTTCATGTAAAGGCCCAAATTAATTAAATTAATATTACCATTAATCTCAAGAATTAACGGTCGTAATTCAGGCCTTACGTGGAAAACTCGGCTGACTCGAACATGAGAACCGAAGGGTATATGTTATTTATAGGTGATGTTTTGTTTATATTCCTAAACTAAATTTTAGGTTTTCAAACTCTAATTTGATCATAATTGAAGCATTGAAACTGATTTTCAAAGATTTTTTATTCTTGGGTCAATAGGGGAATGCATGTCAAACTTTAGGGAAAACTTGATGAATAGATGAAATTGAACATAATGGATGATGTATATGTTGTTGTTGTTGGTGTATTTGGATAAGGATTTCGACCTACGATCATTTTGTGTGACGTTCACCATGATCCGGAGTTGAAAACCCCATCAAAAGTCCTAAATTTTTGTAACACAACAGCTTTGCCCGAGCTTGACGTCGTTTCGACGCAGTGCATGTTAACGCACAACACTAGGGCATTAGGCATGATGCCACCACAACACCAAGACCCTTGAAAACACTAAAATCTTATAATTCAAACTTAGGTCTTGGAAATCGGTTCTAACCAACCTAATTTGCCATAAAACACCAATTGGAACCTCAAGGGACTTGGGGTCTATGCTGTTATAGCTGGGAGTGTAGCGGGGTCGGATTAGGTTGTTGTTTGGAGCATTAGAGTGTGATTTGAGGTGCGTAAAACCCATTAGAATGCTTCATAAAATTCATGATTTTTTGGGTTTCGAATTACATGTGTGACTACTGTTGGACACATATGGGTTTTCACTCTAAATTTGGTTATATATATATTGGTTGTGGCTATAGCCCTTGCACGGACTGCTTGTTTTAGCTCTCGTGTTGATGACAGTAGAATGTATCTACGACCATCAGGAAGGATTTAAGGTGTTCTGTTGACTTGAAACAGCATCTGGAGGGGTTCACCCATTTACTGTAGTTGGGGTTTAATCACTGTAAGCCTGCAAGTATATACTTGGTTCCGATGTACCGACTGGTTTTAGGTCGGGGTTATTTGCTACTGCTTTACTTCCGAGCCTGCTTAATTTGTATGTATTGTTACATTACTCGTTGCTATTTTTGCATGATGTATGCTAGCTACATTCATGTGAGCATGACTTTTTGTTGCCAAATGTATTATTGGCATGTCTTGTAATTTTATCAGTTTTATTCATGAATATTATGTGGACGTCTCTTGGGATTTTACTCACTGGACTCGTTATTGTATTTTTTGGATGACCGAGTGCAAATCATTTGGCGAGCAAGGGCAAAGGAGTATTAGGCGACTAACTCGAGTTTATTTGACGCCACTCGTGTATTGACTTACGATATATATTTATATTTTGTTAGGTTTTTGGGACTTGTGGAACAACTTGTTACATGTATATGGATCTTTTGTACATTTTCGCCTATGTGATATACATGCTATCCTTTTATTGGGCTTTTCACTACTTAAGATTGTTAAATATGCATAAAATACTCACATATTTGAAGACTTCTACTGTAAAACTTATTGTAACTTCGTAAATTAACGAACTAGCTAAATAAACTTACTAATCATTAATTGAAGAACAAATTGCTAGGTTAGAGATTATTGGAAAATGTGTAAGCAACCAGTTAGGTCGCATGGAATCATAAATAAGTAAGCCACTATGTTGTGGGGCTTGGTGACAGACCCGACAATGTGGCGGTGCTCGTCATGCCTCGAGACTTGGGGCTGCCACACTTAATATTTATGGTAGAGATATGCATGCTTTGATTGATGCAGGATCTACAATTTCTTTCATTTATGGTGATATGGCTGATCGATTGGGGTTGAAACTGATTAAAGCTAGCACTATGCTGATCTTAACACTGTTGTCAGTAAGAAGATCTATCCGAACCTAATTTGCGAATCTTGTGTGATCAAGATTGGGGAAAATGAACTACCTATTGACCTTAGGGTTATAAAGTTCTTAAAGTTTGATGTGCTCTTGTGGATGGATTGGTTGGCAACATATCAAACAACTATTGACTGCTTCCACAAACGGGTTATTTTAAGATACCTAATATGGATTAGATTATAGTTTATAAAGGCTATAGTCCTACAGGAAGAGAGGCTACTTCTCAGGATATGGAGATTCTTGCCAGTATTGTTACGTTAGAAGAAATAAGACATGAAGAAAAGCTCAAGAATATTCCAGTTGTATGTGAATTTCGAAAAGTATTTCCTTCTGACTTGTCGGGAATCCCACCACCTCGGGAAATTGATTTCATTATTGACTTGATTCCTGGAACCAAACCTATTTCAATACCTCTCTATCGTATGGCTCCGAATAAACTCCAAGAGTGGAAGACTCAATTAAAGGAGTTAGCAAACAAGGAGTTTATTCATCCTAGCAAGTCTTCGTGGGGGCGCACCAGTTTAATTTGGAAAGAAGAAGGATGGAACTCTGTGGATATGTTTTGATTACTGTTAGTTGAATAGGGTTACCATCAAGAATAAGTATCCATTGCCTCGGATATATGACTTTTGACGACCCCAATTCCTATAACCAGAGTCGCATGGCCTAAACCATTGCCAAACCCCCTCGTGATAAACAACAAGTCGGGCGATGATCTAGGAAGCCTTAACCTGTGAAAATAACACAAGATAATCTATCAAAGACTACTAAGACATATAATTAGTGCGGAATAAAAGTATTCAAGTCTATTAGGTGCGAAAATAAAGTAGAAAGTCTTATAAAAGTTTACCAACTAACGTATTGGTTTCACAAAGTCTACCCATGGTAAAGTCCCCTGTTTAATACAAAATATCTCAAAATCAATAAAAATGTAAATAAAACAACCTTGTTAACAAGAAAAGAGTTGTTCGCTACGACCTTGCCCTTTCCTTTATCTGAACAACAACCGAGGTACTTGGAGGGGGAAAATAATGGGGTGAGCAATATTTTAACAGCTTAGTAAAGCGAAGCCTACTTTATTCACAATCATTCAAGTAATACCTAATGTGTAATAACCAGATGAACAAGGTTATTCTTCATTCCTACTATCATTCTAGTCTTGAAATGATAACATAAACAAGCATAGTATATAATACAAGACATAATGAAACAAAAGCCCAAACAAGATAATCAATAAGATAACATGAATAACGAAATACAAAGTGTGTGATGCGACAACCAATTGGATTTAACAATATCATAAATGATCCGGTTTCAACAGATTGGTGTTTAAACAACCAATTGGCTTCAATAATATATAATAGGACCCGACTTCACATATTGGTGTTCAAGCATAATCAAGGGAGATAACCGATGGCTGACGGCTCTTTAGTCCGAGATACCATTTCAATTATTCAATCCAAGCACATCAGTTCCACATACATTCATAAATAGAGAGTTCAAAGGATAAGATGAAATGGAAAGATAAGATATATTCAACTTGATTCCAACAAGATATCAACCATTCACTATCATTAATTCTAGCATAACTAATAGCATGACATGATTGAAGATAAAGAAAACCACACTTACCTCAACCGCTCCTTTCTTAACCAAATCCTTAGCCTCGAGAAGTCCTTGGTGGTGTTCCTCAACTATCTATATTATATACACGCAAGGTAAGTTTCTACACCAAATTATACTCGTGACTTCCAACATGTTTTTAAGTTAGTTAAAGTCTTATTTTAAGTGATTTATCAATTCCGAGTTTTTAATCTTTCCACAAGCTTTCCAATGTTGTTTGGAATATCGAAAACGAAGTTAAAATGAAGAAGTTATGTCATTTTTATAAACCAAGAAAAAATCGGGTGATCAAGGCGTTGTGGCAAACACCATGGGTCTACTCATACGGCGTCGGGACAATGCTAGGACAACGTCAACACCATAGTGATTCCAAATTCTCATCATGTTGATGTCGTATGGTTTTCACACACGGCGTCGTGCATGTGTAGACACGGCGCGAGACAAATAATCAACGTCGGGGAAGCCCAGAATTTTTCAGTTTTCTTCTTCCCAAACTCCGACAAATTCCCGACCCCTTTGGGACTTCAATGTACACTAACACTCCAAAATGAAAGGTTTTAGAAATCCATATCAATCAAAACCTTTTCAAATGAATTTTGTTCGAAACACGTAAGAATTCAAAGTTTTGTCACGAAACCTTTCCAAATCTGAAAATACTATTCAAATTTTGAAAACATGATTTCAAAACACCACAACCTCGGATTTAAATCATCATCCCACTAGAAATCATGTGTTCATAACCAATTCTAGTCAAATCATCAATTTTAACTCTAAATCAATACATATAATCATTGGAACCGTGAAGAACACAAGTTGAAGTGTGAAAACCTTGTAAATTCACTTTGAAAACTTAGGGCAAACCAAAATCCGAGATTATGTACACACTATCAATGATTTCCATTCAAGATTAACAAATTGGGTTGTGAGATTTATCTTGTTTTACTGATTACCAACTTGTGGAGATGATTTTAGTTCTCTAGCACTCCAAACCTAGCCTCCACATTATGTGTATTAAAAAGGATTATAGCTAGGTTGTAATTTGTATTTATGTGTCTCAAGACCTAGGGTTTAAGTGACCAACTCCTTACCCTTGATCTTATATGATGCTTATTAGTCCTAGGACTATCCAACGTCCCTACCGTCTAACTTGGATTTTTACGAATTTACCCTTACTTGTTCCACAAGTAAATATTCTATTATTAATAAATAATACACATAAATAGGCATATTAACACACAAAACCATATTTAATTATTTAATTATCCTAAATATGAGTTTATTCCTAAATTTGGGGACGTGGGCATCACATGACTTGTTCGATCAGTTGAAAGGTACCAGATTTTCTCGAAGATTGATATGAGGTCTTGTTATTATCAATTAAGGATTACAGATGTGGATATCAAGAAGACTACTTTCAGCACTAGATATGGGCATTTTCATTTCACTATGATGCCATTTAGACTCACAAATGCACTAACGATGTTCATAGGTCTCATGCATCGAGTCTTCCACCTAATCTAGATCAATTTATTATTGTTTTCATAGATGATATTCTTATTTATTCGAAGACTCGGAAGGAGCACGAGCAACATCTCGTAGTAACTCTACAAACTCTAAAGACTCATAAGTTGTATGGTAAGCGAGTAAGTGTGAATTTTGGGCTTCGGAGGTGAAGTTTCTTGGACATGTGGTAAATGCTAGTGGCGTATCCGTTGATCCGACGAATATTAAGGCAATTCGTAATTGGCATGAGCCTACCATAGTGTTAGAGATACAAAGTTTTCCGGGTTTAGCTGGTTATTACAAAATATTTTTTTAGGGTTTCTCTCGCTTCGCTTTGCCACTTACATAGCTAACTCAGAAGAATATGGAATTTATATGGTCTCAAGAGTGCAAGAATGCCTTTGTAAAATTGAAACATGTTTTGACTACGACACCTGCTTTGGCATTACCTCGGCAAGGAAAGAGTTAGTTATTTATACTGAAGCTTTTAATCCAGGCTTGGGTTGTGTACTGATGTGGGAAGGCATGGTTGTGTTATGCTTCCAGGAAACTCTAGAATCATGAGAACTATCCTATTCATGATCTTGAGCTCGCAGCTGTTGTGTTTGCATTAAAGATCTAGAGGCATTACTTGTACGGCGAGAAGTTTATTGTGTTTTCAGACCATAAGAGTCTGGAATACTTTTTCACTCAGAGTGAATTGAATATGAGGAAGCGTCGATGGCTCGAGTTGCTCAAGGATTATGATTTCACTCTGGAATGCCACCCAGGTAAGGAAAATATTGTTGTTGATGCCTTGAGTAGGATGAGAACAAGTCGAGATAATGTTGCTACTGTGAAAGCTTCTCAGTTTTGTCTTTTTGAAGAAGTCTTGGTACTGATGATCTAAGAAAGTCTAACTGGCAAATCATTGACTGGGATTTCTAGTTCAGAGGATACAAATATGTTCTTTTATGCTTAGATTAGAGCTAAGCAAGAGGTTATTTAGAGGGTAGTTATTTTTCAGAAAGTTGATCAGGATTACTTGGTACGTCAGCGTTTACCTATGAGTATGGATTATCCTGATTAGGTAGCTTCTGGTGATTATGAATTACACTTCAAAGGTACACTATGGATTCCAACTAAGGAATATCTCTGGCAAGAGTTACTTCAAGAATCACACCGATCTCTTTATGTTATTTATCCATGAAATACCAAGATGTATCGTGATATGATACGTATCTATTAGTGGTCTGGGATGAAGTCTAACATACCGGAGTTCGTAAGGAGATGTGAGATATGTCAGCAAGATAAGGCTGAACATCGGAAACCTAGAGGGTTATTACATTCCTTACCTATTTCTGAGTGAGAATGGGAATATATATAAATGGATTTTCTTTTTGGTTTACCTTTGACTCAGCGTTTACATGAGGTGTTGAGACATCATGGTGTTCTGGTGTCTATCACTTTGGACAGAGATACGAGATTCACGTCCAGGATATTTTGTAAGTTGCAGAGGTAGCAAGGAACCACACTCAACCTTAGTATGTCATGTCATCTTAAGACTAGTGAGTAGAAGCTAGCGATTGATTTTGGTTCTTGAGGATATGCTCTAAGCTTGTGTCTTAGAATTTTGTGGTAGCTGGGAGAAGTACATTCTTCTCTTTGTAAGTTCTCTTATAATAACAGTTATCAAGCCAGTATAGGTATGACACCTTTTATAACTTTGTATGGTCGACATTTTCATTCACCTGCGTGTTGGGGTAGAGGTTGGAAATACAATTTTGTTAAGGCCCGAGTTGGTTCACGACTACACAAAGCGAATTCAGCAGATCCTTCAAAGTGTATGGCTACAACTCATGTCGAGATAGAGCGGTGTGCGAGATAAGCACCACAAGTTCCCGAAGTTTTCAAAGGACGATTACATTATTTTGAAAGTCTCGCCTATTAAAGGGCTTTACCGTTTAGATTGAGAGGCAAGCTAGCTCCTAGATTTATCGGACCTTTCATGGTTAAGGAACCTAGTTGCTTACTAGTTAAAGTTACCTCCACAATTAGTGGATACACAATGTCTTTCATGTCTCGATGCTTCGCATGGCGAGACCGAATTCACCCCAAAGTTGACTAGAATGAATTCAATTTAAGGGAATATCTATCATAGGATGAACAGCTGATTCAAATTCTTTATCGAAAGATTCAAAAGCTGAGAACCAGAGATTCCTTTGGTTAATGTCAAATGGCGCCCACGGGGATAAGGAGCTAACCCGGGAGTAGGAATTGTATATGATGAGGGAGCAATTCCACTTTCTCTTCGGGACTACAGGTAACTTTATGTTTCCCTTAATTTCAATGATGAAATTTCTTAGGTGGGGAGAAGGTAACGACTCGTATCCTTAACCCAGTGATTAGCACTAATCTGAACGCTAATTAACCCGAGTTACACTCGTGGTTAAGCCCGACTTGTTTGGATTTGCATGTGTGTGCGTTTGTGTGTTGTTTGGTGTGCTGAAACAAATAAAAATCAAAGTTATATAAAATTGAATCAAATAAAAGTCATAAACCCTCAGATAGGCTTCGAGATATGTATGTGGTAATGATGTGTGTCACTTTAAGTGACTAGACACGTGATCTACCTCGAGGTGCGTGCATAGACCTCTAATTGATGATCTATGGATAGGCATGAGAGGATGAGGTGGATGCATTGAAGCACCTAGGTGGCAATTATTTAAGTTGGTCAAAACATAAATAGGAAACAAAGATGAGATTAACCTCATCTAATCCATTTGAATGAAACCAACAATAGATGGAGAGCTTGGTAGAGTAAGAGAAGAGTTGAAGGATAAAATCAGTAGTGATTGGAGCTTTAAGTCTAAGATTAAGCCATCTTCATCTTCTTTCTTGAGTAAATGGTAAGCTTTTTCATCTCTCCATCGACTTTCTCATTCAAATGAAGGGTTTAAGTAGGGTTTTAATTGGGACAACTGTGGCTAGGAGTTATGATTAGTTGGGTGATAAAGATGGGTTTATTAGAACCCATCTACAATGAGAAACCATGTGTACAAGTTGTTCGTCACTGCCGACACACTTTATGTGTTTCAATGCATGAATTGAGACCAAAAGTGATGGAAAATGGTGATTGGGACAGGGACATCATTAGGTGATCCTAAAGTGAGATATTTAGGTTCATTTGAAGTCGTTAAAGTTGAGAAAAACAACTTAGGAAAGCTGTCATAAGTTCTTTCCCATCTTCATAGTATGTTCATCATATTTTGGTTCATAATGAGAAGAAGTTTGGACATGAATCTCATGTTTTAATAATCCAAATTATAGTTGGATGCTTTATACATGTGTTATACATTTTATAGGGTGTTCAGTGGGAATGGAGTTGGTAGCCTTTAGATAGGTGCAAGAGCTGTTGTCCTAATATAGCAACTCTGCAACAACATAGGTTCAACAATTTTCAGCGTCGTTGCTGAGTTTTTTTTGGGATTTTAATTGAGAGTCAAAGGGATATTTATGGGTTCTTAAACATCTCTAAATGAAAATAGTAATCGATACCAATTGATTGGTTTTAGGTCATTAATCCAGGGGAAACTAATCAAGACGTCCGTGACTTAGATAAAGTCAGAAAAACTAGGAAGTGCAACCAAGGTAAATGAGAATTCACTTAGTTTATCTTTTATGCCATGTTTATAGTTATATTTAGTTTCATATAGCTTATGGACTGGGTTTGGGGGCCTTGTACTGGAATATATGTTTAGTAACATGTAAAAGTGAATATGCAAGATAGGTCTATGACGAAGCTCCCGCAAAGAGTTCGGTTGGGATATCACTAGGCATGTTGGACAGCTAATCGAAGATGGAATACATTATCGGGACCACACAGCGGCCACTTGTGTCGGTCGGGTTTGGTATTCTTCGTATGTTAGTTCCAGTCCTTATTTTCAAACTTATTTTCGAATGATTGCCAATACATTAGCAAATTTTAACTGTTGATATGCATCCTATTCTATCTATTGTTAATTCACTTCCGTTATTACCTTTTGTAGCTATTATTATTCACTTAGTTATTGCAAATGAGTTAATAGTGGATAATGGATGGTTTAAGTGGAATTGCATTTAATGAGCCGGTTGAATGCTCACTCTTTTTTCAACAATCCAGTACCTCGGCTAACACTCAAGACAAGAGAAAGGGCAAAGCTTAGGAGTGTCGGCGTCCTTTCTTTGTATGTGGTGAGACTCTAATTGTTTATATACTATTTGAGGTTTTGATATAGTACTATAATTATTATCACATGGATGAGACCTTGTATCTTTTTTGCTTTATCTTATTTCGAAAAACCTTGATGTTTAAGTATTTCGCCGTTGTTCACTTTTATTTACATCGGTTTCTCGAGATATACAGGTTGTCTTTATTAGGTGCTTAAGGTTAGGCTTCTGGCATGGGTTAAGTCTGGCTAGTTTATCGAGGCTTAATTCACGTTTCGTAGAATGATTATTTAATCGGGACAGGGGTTACTACACCAATGATATGCCGCGACATAACCAATTGCACAGATTATATACTATTGGATTGTATAGAAGTCGCTCCCGTCAAAATATCATTTCCCAAGAAAAAAAATTGGGACCAAGGCCTCCTTTCGTTTATTTTGTCGATGGCAAATGCCACAACTCCCACGTCAGTCGTTCGTGTTCACTTTGAGACGTGGGCTTACACATCGAAATTCAAAATATGATGGGATGTAAGAGATGTACATTGAGGTGTGCTGTTAGGGAGTGTTATTACATAAATTTTCTTTGTTAAATTTCCTAGGAAGTACCATACAATTGAGATAGAGAGGTAGAGACATAGAGGTGATTTAATGAAGAGGGGCAGCTGTCATAATTTCCGACTTACCGTCACGAAGATAGCAGATCATACTATTTTTGTAGACTTCAATATTTCAAGAGTCCGTAGCACTTCATATAGTTGAAAGGAAAACTTAACTCAACCAAGATACTTGTACTCAAGCTAAATCTTTTCATTTGAAGAGTTTTAATTTAATTTTTGCTTTTTTTCCTTCTATATATATCTCTTTTCTTTCTTCCTTATATTTTTTAGTTATACGGTCCCCGTTCCATTTCTGTTGGATTATGTTTTTCTCATTATTTCCAGCCATCTAGTTCTTTGCTTCTTTACCCGAAGAACTCTTGAGACTCTCTTATTTGTATCAAAAACTTTTGTTAGAAATTCTCACTTTAACTTTTACTAAGTAATTTTTAATTATAACTTTTCATTGAACACCATGCCTATCTCTTCCTCTTTTAGTATTAAGTCTTTATTTACTTAATCTATACTATTATAATAGCAAACCAAAAACGGTTAACTGTGAAGCCTTTTTGGCTTAAATTTCCAATAATGCCCTTAAGTGTTTTAATACAAATATTTAAATTCGGGATAAAGTGGTAATCTAATTGATAACTACAAATTAATAGGCGGTTTTGATTTTAGATGTGCGGATGAAAATTCAATTAGTTTTCAAAAGTTTTCAAATTAGTAGTCAGTTTCCTAAGAAAGTGGGATTTGGATGATTTTTTTTTCTCCTCCACCTTTTTACTCTCTCTCCTTTACCTCTCTCTCTTTCTCTCTATCCTCTACATTTGTTTTTTTTCTCTCTCTCTCTCCCCTCCACGTTTCTCTCTCTCCCCTCCATAATTCTCTCTCTCCACTCTATTTACGTTTTTTTTTATAATGTCAATCCTCGCTATCTTTTTGTTAATCCAAAATTTAACATTATTCCAACATTGCCCTTAAATGCTAATATCTTATTGGATGAAAATTTATTTGAAAAAATACACTTAGGGGTATTTGTGTCAACTTGATTCAACTAATCCTGCATTTATTTCAATTTTTGAAATTAATAACAGTTCCCACTTTTGGTGCCAGTTAACCCAAACAAAATAATAGGTTTCAAGGGTAATATGGTAATTTAACAAAAATCCCTTTTTAAAATTGGCGATGTTAATTTTGTGTCATCGATTTTAATTGGCAATAACGGGTAATATGGTAATTTAAGAAAAATCCCTTTAAATTGGCGATGTTAATTTTGTGATCTTTGGGTCCCCACATATTTATCGATTTTAATTGGTAGTTTCTAAAACTGTTCTTTTGTATCCATTCACCCCACACATTTCTCCATTTTAGATCCACTTTTGTAGGATCGGTTACTTATTCCCATATATACATTGTATCTTCTTCTCCTCTTATACTTTTTCGTATTCTTTTTATATACACGGCCATACTCTCCTCTCTTCAATTGCCACTCAACATTCTCTACCACGCTACAATAGGTGAGGTAAGTGTAAAATTTATTTTTTTCCCATTGGGTTGATTATGTTCTTTAATTCTTTAAGAAGTCTTCATCGTCATGCAAAGCACTTTATAGTGTAATTTTTTCAATATATGTTGTTAGATGTACCCAACAAGTGAAGTTTTTAGTTCATCTTCATCCCTTCAATGGATTCGACCAACAGAGAGGCCAAGAAATTGATAGACCAAAAATCAGAGACTATTGATTCAATTTGACATATTTGGGGAAGTATTCAACAGTGGAATATCAAGACAAAATTTGAAGACTTATAATGTAATAATCTATGTGTATGTATGTAATACTGTTGTGACTCCCATGAAAGCAAAAGCTACAATAGGTTGATGCGGATGCATATGTATTACTATTGGGACATTTTTTTTGTAAAGACTATTGTTTTCTCTGTATTATGCTAGAGATTTGGAAATGTAGTAATCAATGTGTATCTCATGTATTTTTACAACATTGTCATGTGCATCACTGCATAAAAAAAATGTAAATCTCTTGATAAAACACTTATACTAGGGGATTTTATTAGATTTTATTAGTGTTCAAGTGATGACCGAAGCCATGCATGGTTGTGGAGGCTTTTGACGTGGCATGAAAAACCCATACCTAATTTAGGCTAAATTAATAAAATTAGTTGGGCATGGAAGATTGAATCAATTGATTCATTGAGAGTCAAATTAATCAATAGTCCTGTGCGAAAACTTACTATTTATGAGATTATTTGTTCGCCAGCTTACATCCAAAAAAAAAAATGCACACTTCACGTGCAATGCAATTAAAAAAATAACAATTGTAAAAGCTTAAAATTTAACTAAGCAATAAGCATTTTTACTACCCAAAAAAAATCAAAATACGGTTATAATGAAATTTTAGTTGTCTAACCCAGTTAAATAGGTAAATAAATCAAGTTTTTAGGAAACCTTTTATGAAAACGTGAATAAAAGATTTTCTTTGCCAAAAAAGAGATTTAATAGGTAAACTGTTGAGATAGAGTTACATTAAAATCGTCTACTAATTTAAGGGTTTACATGTTTCTTTTGTTTTTCAACTCAAAATACTGCTACATTTAAAATTCTCCACTAAATTAAGAGTTCACACAATAATCATTGACTAATGGTCGACTAATCGTCCACTTATTTAGGAGTTTCATCGCCACTTATTGTTCAACCGAAAAATTAGATTTTTCAAAATTGCATAAAAAAAGGAACAATATCCTACAATATTTTACTACTACAACAACAACAACATAGCCTCAGTCCCAAATTAACTGGGGTCGGCTACATGGATCAATCTTTTCTATTATGCTCGATTAAGTGACAATATTTTACTGTTAACTTAAAAAAAAACAAAAAAACAAAATTGAGACTCCACAAATGTTTTATTGCTAAGCAATCAAAAGGAGTAAACATATATTCCTTAAATCAAGGAATTCTATTCTTAATTACTTAAAAGCAAACTATCAAATTTATAATTTTTTTAGATTGCTTAAATAATTGATGGACCTAAACTAACACACGATAAGGTTAAGTAGTTGTGGTTGTGAGCTTTAGCTCTATTTTGAGGCAATCTTTTTGTGTGCCTCGAATTCGTTGTTACAATCTTTACCCACTAAAACTTTTGATCAAGTTTTATTGGAAGACACTTTTGAGTACTTTTTACTCTCTCATTATAAGTTATGAATTATACATCTTTAAGATAAAAAAACACTTTTGAGTACTTTTTACTCTCTCATTATAAGTTATGAATTATACATCTTTAAGATAAAAAAATAGTAAAAAATACCACGAAAATATATTAATACTAGCGTTCACACATGTTTCATGACGCAATTATTGTTTATGCCTCATGCGCTGAGCGCGTGCCTATTGACTTGTAGTTAAATAAGATTCATACTTGTTATAGAATTCTTTAGATATCTAACTTTTTTCACAAAAAGTGTTTTGGTATTCTTCTTGCTTTAGTTTCAAGTTTATGGTCTTCCCTAACTCTATGTTTCTAATCATGAATTTATACAGTTGTTTGCTACAATTCCTATTTTTTTAAAAAAATAATAACATTCTCTTCATATTCATATAAACTTGATACTTGTACTCTTACTCATCCTCAATCATAGGCATGAACTTTGCAAATGATTTACTATATTAATTTATTACTATACTACTATGTATAACTTATTCTATACTACCTATACACATTTAAAAAATAAGTAAATGAAAAAGAATTAAACAAAATAAACTAACATTCTTTCCTATTTAACTGCTTCAAAAATAAATTTTATGACCAACCCTAAATTGTTTATCCTTCATTCCTCCTTTCTTAGCACTATCCATAGTGTTGATGTGATGACCCCTTCTCAAATTAGGGCATCACTCTGCCCAATCTGTCACTAAGCCCTAATCTCACTACGTAGGACTTAACGAGGAATTAGTCAGCCTTTCCAAAAATTTTCTATTTACAATTTATCTATTCAAATAAATATTTTCTTATATTATGTCAATTAATAAATTAGAGTTAATTAAAATTTTACGAACTTAAAGATTATTTAGCGAAAGTCTTAACAATTTAATGGAGACTTGTAACATGATACCTAAAAATTGTGGAAAACCAAGAAATAAAGATCACTTGCATATATATATAATGAAACGGCGATAAAACGTTTCAACATGAATCTGCTCAGGGTACTATCTCTCAACCCAAAATATACAGCCCCAAAAGTATATGGAAGTCATATAACAGTCATACAACAAAACCAAAAACCTACAAAATTCAATATAGCAGCACTCCATTGGCTCTGAGGTAGTCGCTAATATTGTCTTTGCCTAGTCTGCAACTCGATGGATCTGTATCCACCATCGTAAAAAGGACGGTGAGTATAGGAATGTAGAAAGTAACACTGAGAAACATTTCTTCACATTTTCAAATATACAAGAAGTATCTCAAAGCATAATAATAGCAACTATGCTTAACTAATATATTTACCTTAGAAATGACACGATTTAGGAATCCAAAAAATAATTGCATATCTAATGTATAAAGGAATTTAGATGTACAATACCATCAAATACCTTCCTAATAGCATGCTATTTCATTTGACTAATTATAACAATAATAAAAAATGGCATAGCACATGATTTAGAGTCGATGAGATTATTTAATAAATAATCAATACCATGATAGCAAACTCATGAAATGAGAGAGGCAAATTGTCATAGTATTTAGATTATAATATGTAAATAAGTCCAAATGACCTGAATTGAAATACAAAACAGAAATGAAATGTAAATAAATATCTCAATCAATTTACTTACAATCCATGCAAATTTCCTAGTTATTCTGACATTCCAACACTTCAAAACTTGTATCCGAACCCTCGAGACTTTTTCCTAGGTTTCTGAAATCATTTAACATGTTTTTGAGTTTGTTTAGACCTTTAGTTAGTGTATTGGACTTATTTTGAATGTTTGGGTTTAAGTTAGGAAATTCAAATTTTTGGGCTGTCATAGCACCTAGTGCACAGGGTAGCCTACTTAGTGTGCTAATGACCTCATTAGCGCGCTACCAAGTTTCCCCAGTGCATTATAAGAAGTCGACGCGCTAGCTAATCACACCTAGCGCGCTATGTTCAGGAAAATCCATAATTTTACACTTTGAATTCTAGGTTTTCTCCTCGCATGGCTACTCCAATATCTAGGGTTCTTTTCCCTAACTTACCAAGTACCCAAAACAACAACTAACACCACAAAATCAGCTATACCTCATATAATTCATGAATTCATCAAATTCAATTGAACTTATAGTGTATGCAAGACTTACTAAATTGATGAACACCTTTAATTCATCAAGTAACTCCTAAATCAACAAGATTTCCCGAACAAAACTTTTTATCTCTTTTACTTCTTCTCCAGCAAATCTTAGTTTATAAGCTTTCAATTGAATTGAATTGCATGGGTTTATCTGAAGCTTTATATATGTAATGGATAAGGTTGATTAATAGCCATTGATCTCTATGTACACACGTATCTCAAGATTAATCTAATGATCAATAACTTGAAACATGTCCAATAAAATCTCCACTATCCCAATCCAAATAACCGAAATTGAAACTTAATTAATCTCATGATGTATTGATATGTATCTCGAGAATTATCATATGGCTATTGTTTTAACTTGCTAACTTAGGTGACATTTAATATAAAACCAACCTTAGCTACATTAATATTACTATATAAGCTACACTAAGCCTAAATAAACTTACAATATCACCCGCTACCTCGGTCCCATGCTGTCATGCATCTCGAGGCGTGTCCCCACTCATGCTCGACACCTAAACACAAGTAGGAGCGACTTAATAGTTATATATAATACACTAGGCATACATCACAACAAATATAATATATACCTCAGACACCTTGCTTCGGTCATGACACGTATCTCGATGTGGGTCCCACGTCAAGGTCACTAATCCTGATGAAGGAATTAAACTAAGGTTTAGAAATTTGGGCCAAAACAATTCTTCCAAATTAATGAAAATTTCATCCTTGAAATTAAACTTAGGTTAAATATATACCTTACTGAAAAAGGTTTGGAAATCTATCTCGCATATAGTCTTCCCATTCCCAAGTGAGCTTTGAGGCTCCATGGAACTGCTACTTAATTAACATCTTCAGGAAAGACTTGCCTCTCAACTGCTATACCCTTCGATCTAGGATCTATACTGACTACTCTTCATTAGATATATCCTTGCTCATGTCAATCAAGCTCAAGTCAATTTTTGGTCTCACACTTGCTTTCGACTTAGCTAGTCGAAGCATAGAAATATGGAAAACTGGATGTAGCGCTAACATCTATGGTTGTAACTCATGCTCATATGCCAACTTTTCGGCCCGTCTTTTGATCTTAAAAGGCCTGATGAGTCTCGGTGCTATCTTGCCTTTCAGACCAAATCAGTGAAAACCCTTTTGAGGAGATACCTTCAAATACAACAATGCTCCCTCGTCACATGTGAGATCGCTGCGATATGTGTCTGCATACTTATTTTCCCTCTCCTAGGCTCCTTTAAGCCTTTGGCAAATCTATCGTACCTTCTATGTGTCTACAACAACAATTTCAGGCCTTACAAACAACTGGTCCTCTACTTTAGCCCAACAAGATAGTGAGCGACACGGTCTTCCATATAAAGCCTCAAATGGCGCCATCTCAATGCTAGCCTAATAACTATTGTCGTATGCAAACTTACCCAATGATAGGTACTCCTCCCACGATCCGCCAAACTCTAGTACATAAGCCCTGAGCCTATCCTAAAATACCTGAATTAACCTCTCACTCTGCCCATCAGTTTGTCTGAATTAACCTCTCATTCTGCCCATCAGTCTGAGGATGAAATCATGAAAGGTTGTGTTGAAATATAAGTGTATACCGTACTACTCCTAAATACTCTGCTACATCCTCGAAGTATACATATCATCTATGTATGACGTGATATTCATTGGTACCTAATGCAGTCTGATAATATCCCTCTCAAACAACATGCCCAATTAGTCAAATGTGTAGTGAGCTGCAACTAGTAAGAAATAGATAGATTTTGTCAATCTGTCCACAATCTCCTAGATAGAATCATTTCATCTGGCAGTCCTAAGGAAGTCCATGGCTACGCCTTCACACTTCCATCATGAAATGGGAAGCGACTGCAATAATCCTCCAGGTCTACGTTGCTCAGTTTTCCACCACTGACAAACCCCTTAGTTCTTGATGAACTGTAATATGTCCACTTTCATTCCAGGCCACCAAAAATGTCTCCTCATGTTGGTACATCTTAGTCCTACCTGAATGAATAGTAAACTGAGAATGGTGTGAATCTTGAGGAATCTCATCTCTCAGCTCCGCCATTGATGGTATCTACAATCTGCTTCTACATCTCAAACACTGAACCGTCATCTCTGTCCAATCAGTACAAATAATACTCTAGGCTAACTCACTGAATCTCGAGTATAAGATATCGGCTCTCTAACCCTCTTACACTATCTATGTAAACATTATTTAAAGCCTTATATGTGCACAAATCATCACTTAACTGTTTGTAGGAATATCTGACTGACTCAATATTGTCGTTGCCTCGAGTAATCCATACTTATGCATCATATGGCATCTAACAACCTTGGCATCTCTAATAGGTATCCTACTCAGCGCATCAGCAACTACATTAGCTTTTCCTGGGTTATACTTTAGAGAAAAATCATAGTTCTTCAGAAAGTCCAACCACTTGCGTTGTCTCATGTTCAGCTATTTCTGTGTCAAGAGGTATTTCAAACTCATATGATCAGTGTAGAGTATGAACCACTCTCCATACAGATGAAGCCTCTATATCTTCAGAGCAAACATCACCAATGCCAACTCTAAGTCATGAGTGGGATAATTCTTCTCATTTATCTTTAGCTATCAGTATGCATAAGCCATCGTGCCTCTATCCGATATCAACACACAACCTAGACTTGTGTGAGAAACATCTATATATACAAAGAATCCCTGTCCAGCCTCTGACAATATCATCACTGGTGCGATAGTTAACAATCTCTTTGGCTGAGCAAATGTCTCCTCCTATTCCTTAGAGCAATCCAATCGAACGTCCTTCTAGGTCAACCTGGTAATCTATTAATTGATTTTTGAGAAATCCTTCATGAACCTACAATAATATCCTACTAACCCTAGAGAACTCCTGATCTCCTTGACTGATGTCGGTGCTGGCCAATCTATATTAGCTTGAATCTTAGCCGGATCTACAACAATACCTCCCCTCCAACAAAATGTTAAAAAAACTTGACCTTTGACAACCAAAATTCACACATGTTGAACTTGGCATAGAGTCTGTGCTCCCTCAAAACTTGTAACGTCTCCCTAAGGTGCTACTTGTGATCCTCTCGAGTCCATGAATATATCAATTTATCATTGATGAAACTATTATGAAGCAGTCAAGAAATAGTCTCATCAGTCGATGCATCAAATCTATAAACATGGTAGGAATGTTAGTCAAACCAAACAACATGACAATAAACTGATAATGTCCTAATCTTGTGATGAACATTTTCTTGGACCTATCTTCATCCCTGATCTTAAGCTGATGACACCCTGACCTCAGGTCTATCTTGGAAAAAAACTACGCTCATCTCAACTGATGAAACGAGTCATCAATTATTGGTAATGGATATTTGTTTCTGATTGCGACCTTGTTCAATTGTATATAGTAAATACACAGCCTCAAAGTACCGTCCTTCTTCATCACAAACATAATAGGTGCTCCCTATTGGAACATAAAAGGTGTGATGAATCCCTTCTGTCCCAAGTCCTATAACTGACTCCTCAACTCCTCCAACTTTCTCAGAGCCATGCGGTACTGTGGTATAGATATAGCCCTAGTACGTGGTACTAACTTAATAATAAAGTTTATCTCTCTTGATGGTGGTAAACCAGGTAAGTCCTCTAAAAACACATCTGGAAACTTGCACACAATCGGGATCTCCTCGACTCTAGGTCCCTAACTCTCTGCTACTATATACAAGGATACTAGAGTCTCCTTCTTTCCGCTAGTCGCATGTCGACCTCTAGTGCCCTCAGCTCTCGGTGTATTACCATTATATGTGAACATCAGATGCCCTGAGATCTCAAATATCACTGTCGTACTAAAACAATTGATATGAGCGTGATATGCTGCTAGCCAATCCATCCCCAACAACATGTCAAAATCTAAGAACTCGAGAACCCTGAAGTCTGCAGGTAACTCTACCCTGCCTATCTCTACTGGATATCCATCAACAAGAAAATTAGGGTAAACCTTATCCTAGTTGTGGTACTCTAAATTAAATGTACACTAACTCTAACTGGTGTCGACCCTATGATGCCTTTCATGCGACCAGAAACGAAACATACTATAACACATGAATCAAATAAAACATATAAATCTCTACCAAAAATAAAAATCGTACCCTGAATAAGTCCTCATGTGGCATCGATATCAGGTTATGCTACCGAGTTTACACCCTCTCGACTCTGTAGTGGAATCATGGCTATTGGTTATGGTCAATTTCTAATTACATACATATCCTAACAATAGCTGAAGCAAGTAATCGGCGTACGATGACTCTGTGTCTGATCTTAGGCCTGTACCTATCTTTGTCTTTGTTAGGAACCATCTCGCTCTCTACCTCTACCTCTACCTCGACCTCTACCATCGTGTTACTGCTGACATGGCGCTGGTGGTGCTAGAAGAGCTGGCAAAGTAATAGGAGCTGGCAACGTAGGTCAAACTGGTGGTGGAAAGGGAGGTCTACCAATTATAGTCTATAAAGGAGTAGAAGATACAATATAAGGCACAACAAAGTTGATGATCTCTAAGAACCTCTATCCCGTGTCCTCTTTCCCTTGCATCTTTGTCTCATCCTCTTACCTCTGCAACCTGATTTAATGATAATACTAGTCCCAACGGTGACACATCAACAACTCTGCCCAAATAGTAGGTCTCATGAGAAAGTGCACGCTCATATATCTCGCCAAAAGTCCTAACACCTGAACTGACCACATAAAACCATATATCTGGTCTCCATCTGTCTATAGAGTGATATACATCATGTGAATCATCTCTTACTAAATCCCCAACAAACTACCTTAGATAGCCATATTTGTCTTTATAGCTCATCACTGACTCATTTGCTCCCTATATAAGATTCATGAACTCCCTCAACCTCTTCATCACTGCAAGTAGGGAGTACTAATGATAAACTTCTTCTTAAAGGAATCTAAAGACTCAAAGTCTCCATCAGAAGCTATCCTTGCATGTCACCAAACATCAACGTCTCTCTGTGATGATACGATGAAATCTCAGCTTTGAGTCTATCCTCGATCCTGAAGTCTCTATGCAACTTTTCTTGAGATAACACCCATTTCTCTTTCTTCTTAAAGTCTCGCTGACCATCAACGTAAATTGGCTTTACTCAGATGAAATCCTTAACTAACTGGACCTCTGCTGTCGAGCTAAAAGATGTATGTTTGAAAAATGATGTATAAACTATCTCTATGACTGGTGCTACCACTACCGATATAGTCTGTACTACTATAGAGGTTGTCATTGGTAATGTGGAAGGAGTAGTAGGGGTCAAGTTCTATGATGGTGGAGTCAAACATGATGTCATCATGGAAGTGAAATTCGCTAACTGTTGTCTTTAAGTAGCTACTCGATCAGATAGCCTCTAAAAAGCATTAGCAGATGGAATATGAGGCTGGCTGCCACTCTCACCTGCATCCCCACTATCGCATGAATTAGCCATCGGTGTCTGCAAGTTGATAGTGAAAGTGAATCAGCTACTACGTAGATAACGTATATATATACATATAAAAACTAACATGTACACATAAGATATGCCTATCTCACCTTTACTCACTTTCCTACTAATATTTTCTAGGCAAGGATCATCTGGTTTCCACAACTAAAATCTATATCTTCTTATTTAAAATTTATTTGTTACTTAATAGAAAAGTTAGGCTCTAATAGCAACTGTAACTTTGGTATCAAGTTGTAGAATAACAACAATCCACTACCTAAGCTTTATAAATTTAGGCTCTAATACCACTTGTAAAGACCCCTTCTCAAATTAAGGCACCACCCAGCCTAATCCGCCATGTAGCCCTAACCTCACCATGTAGGTCTTAACAAGGAATTAGTCGGCCTTTCCAAAATCTTTCTATTTACAATTTAACTATTCAAATAAATGATTTTTTTTCTGATGTCAATTTATAGACCGGAGTTAATTAAAATTTTATAAACTTAAAGATTATTTAGTGGAAGTGTTAACAATTTAGCGGAAACTTTTTACTTGATACCTAAGAATTTATGGAAAACCAAAAAATAAAGATCACATGCATATATATATATAATGAAATGACGATAAAATATATCAACATGAATCTGGTCAGGGTACTATTTTTCAACCCATAATATACAACCCCAAAAGTATATGAAAGACATATAACAGATATAAAACAAAACCAAAAACCTACAAAATCTGGTGTAGCAACACTCTACTGGCTCAGAGGTAGTTGTCGATCTTCTCTTGGTCTGGTCTGCTACTGAATAGATCCGCACCTACCGTCATAAAAAGAACTATGAGTACATGAAAGTAGAAAGTAACATTGAGAGACATTTGTTCACATTTCCAATTATGCAAGAAGTATCTGAAAGCATAATATCAACTATGTTGAAAAGAAATTATGGTTAAAGATACTACAATCAAAAAATATGAAATTGACACTTGGCTAAGCAGTAATGATCTAGGGCCGGTCGACCGTGAGTCCTCTCACAATGCCTCTTTCCACTATATAAGGATGGAGTTGTACGCTACATCTCTATTGAAGGTCGGGGCTGCGCTCTACGCCTCTATAATCTTTCACAAGTGCCAGTCACCTATGATATATGTGCTTTCCAACAACCACGGGCCCTATACCTCGTGTGCTGCGCAAGATAGTTGTGAGATCTCGATCACCCTATAAGTCTAGTGACCCCCTTGCGCCGCGCCATATCTATCATATCATGATTCGAGACACAAGAACTACGTTCATTACCTAAGAAGTGACACGGTTTAGGAATCCAACAAAGTAATTGCTATCTAATGCACAATGGAATTTAAATGTACAATACCATCAAATATCTACCTATTAGTATGGTTTTTCATTTGGCTAAGTATAACAACTATCGAAAATGACAAAGCACATGATTTAGAGTCGATGAGACTATTTAACCGATAATCAATACCATGATAGCAAACTCATGAAATGAGAGAGAAAATAAGATTATAATATGTAAATCAGTCCAAATGATTGGAAATGAAATAAAAAATATAAATTAAATTTAAATAAATATCTCAATATGTTTACTTACAATCCATGCAAATTTTCTAGTTATTCCAGCCTCCCGACACCACAAAACTCGTATCTAAACCCCCGAGGCTATTTCATAGGTTCATGATATCATTTAACATGTTTTGAGTGTGTTTAGACCTTTAGTCAGGGTATTGGACTTATTTAGAATGTTTGGGTTTAATTTAGGAAATTCAATTTTTTGGGCTGTCATAGCATCTAAAGCGTTGGGTAGCCTAGCTAGCGTGCTAATGACCTCATTAGCGCACTGCCAAGTTTCTCTAGTGCGTTATACGAAGTTAGCATGCTAGCTAATCACACCTAGTACGTAATGTGCAAGAAAATCCTTAATTTTGTACTTTGAATTCTGAGTTTTCTCCATTTATGACTACTCCAACATCTTGGGATCTCTTCCCTAACTTACCAGAGACCCAAAACTAAAACTTACACCACAAAATTAGCCATAAATCATACTCCTAAATCAACAACATTTCTCCAATAAAACTTGCTAATCTCTCTAACTTTTTCTTCTCCAACAAAACTTAGTGTTTAAATTTTTAATTGAAATGAATCGTATGGTTTGATCTTAAGCTTTATGTATGTAATGGATAAGGTTGATTAATAGCCATTGATTTTATGTACCCACGTATCTCGAGACTAATATAATGATCTACAACTTTACACATGTCCCACTAGCTCTCCACTATCTCAATCCAACTAACACAAAATGAAACTTAATTAATCTCATGATGTGTTAATACGTATCTTGAGAATCTTCATATGTCTATTGTTTTAACTTGCTAACTTAGGTTACATTTAATATAAAACCAAATTTAGCCACATTAATATTATTATATGAGCTACACTAAGCCTAAATAAAATTACCAAATCATTTGCTACCCCAGTCCCATGCTGACATGCATCTCGACGTGCGACACCACTCACGTCTCGACACCTAAACACAAGTAGGAGTGACTTAATAGTCTACACATACAATACACAAGGCATACATCACAACAAATATAACATATACCTCGGCTACCTTGCCTCGATCACGACATGTATCTCGATACAGGTCTTACGTCACGGTCATTGATCCTGATTAAAGAATTAAACTAAGGTTCGAAAATTTGGGCTGTGATAGTTGATGCCCCCAAACTTAAACCAAGCCTTGTCCTCAAGGTTTAAAAATAAGCCTTAAATATAAAAACACTAAATATACAAACTTATTTAATAATTTGATAACTGCACAATACTAAACATAAAAATGCTTAAAAGTAAGAAACTACTAAAGTGTCACAATATCCCAAATTAAAAATAATTAGTATTAGTGTATCAATCATCTTCCCAATTCTCGTGTGAATATGTTGCATATGTTGAGACTTCTCTATTCGATAAAAATTCAACCAACAAATGCTCTTTTCCTACAAAATTTAACACAAGACTTCTTAAAATTAGAAAACTACTAAAACGTTTGGATTGCTTTATTTAATAAGTAAATAACTGAAATTTTAAAAACTAAAATTAAAAACATTTGGGCTTTGTAACGAACAAAAAATTCTAACTCATTCCATGTGTCAATTTCAGGATAGTGATGTGAAACCGACCTAACGTGGCTAGCAAGGTCAATCCTCGGGAGTCGACACCGAGGTATATTATTTTTGTGTGGTGTATGTAATACCTATTTTATTCTCAAGAAATGTTAAGTCTTAGTAAATAATTGGTCTGGTTGCGTCGAAATGCATGAAAAGACTCCTCGAGATACGTGTGATGTGGGTATGGGCCTATTTAGAATGAAATAGCTTAGATGTACAAATTACCAATTTATAGAATGAGAGTACTAAGTAAGTAATTAACAAACTTGACCAAATCAGATAAAAAGCCAATAAGTCGAATATGGACCCGACGTGCCTCGAGATGCGTGTTGAGGCACGAGGCACCGAGTGTCAGGTAGTTAAGAACTAGTATGAGATCAATACAAAATGATAATTTATTAATAGACTACCCAATTAAGTTAATGTTCCTAAGCTTATCTAAATAAAACTAAGAAATTACATAAGCCTATAGTTGGGAATGATTTATTGTGGCCTATGATCCTTTTTGAGATGATCCTAGGAATTGTTCTACAAGGCAAGATGAGTTAAAAATGTTGTCAATTAAATGGAGGGCTGATCTAAATAAGGGACCTTGGATGTTATAGGGATTAGGAAATGATTGATGATGAAATTAAATAGTATAAAAGTGGGACTTAACTCATTTGAGCTCAGATGCAAATCAAGAAACAAAAAAGTCTAGTCCTACTAAGAAGGTGAAACTTAATGAACTTCTTAGAAATCAAAAGGAGATGGTAGAAAAATCAAGAGTCCTAACAAGGAGGAGAAGAAAGTAAACCTAGGTAACCCTTATTCCTCATTTTTCATGCTAAAATTAAGTGTTTTCTTTGATTAATAGTGAGATGAATTTTTAGGGGTTTTACCCTCCATCTGTTAGTGAGATATTAATTTAGAATATAGTGATTTCAAGCTCTTGAAAGACCCAAGTAATGATGTTTAAAATTATCAAGAAACTCAATGCTTTTATGTCTTAATTTGAGGTTTTTCGTGTTGAATTATGCCTGGACTAAATTTATTATTAAATGGAGGTATTATACTTGTGTTTTTACTTCTATATGAGTATCTCAAGTTGGTTTGTAGTTCTGGAAAGAATTGGAATGAATCCATTTTTCTTGTTCTTGGTGTTCTTCATGATGATGATGATGATGATGTAAAGAGCTAAAATTATTGATGGGTTGATTCCTTGTATTCTTCTATTTGAATGTATTGGATTAGATGTCAATGTTAATTTCAAGATTGAGATTTTAGACTTCTATTAACTTTCAATGTCTAAAATGGATTTGTTAAATATGGATTAATAAAGTGTGTTGAACAATATTAAACAAGTCCGACTTATGTAGACTAAATCAATGTTAATTTCAAGAGGTTGCATTTTATGTGTTTAAACTTCACAAAACCAACTTCGACAATTTTAGAAAATTCTATTTATTTTTAAGCCATTTTTGAAATTATAACAAAATTAACTTTCAATAATTATTTTGAAGTCCCTAAATGGAAACTAATGGTTTAAACCAACTTGAAATGGTTTCTAATTATCCTAAATAGTTCAATAACACCCAAAAACGATTAATAAAGTGTGTTGAACAATATTAAACAAGTCCAGATACTTTCGGCCGAGTTAAGTGCCCAATGAGGACTTGAAATGAATAAAAGGAGTCATTAGACTCTTAATTAAATTGGAATGAATTGTAGGTCTCTAAATGGGATTATTTAGCACTAATATGTTAAGTTATATTGCTCACTCAATAAGAACCATTAATAGAAAAATACCAAGAACACAAAAGTGTAAAAATTACAAATGTTAATGACTTTATTACGTATATAACCAATTAAAAAGGTCACCAGGTACTACCTAGCTAGAGTTACGCGTCAAGGAGTTTATTGGGACGTGTGTCGAAGCCGCGAGAGTGCGTGTTAGCATTGATCAAAAGTAAGTAAACCAGTAAGAGGATCAATTCCAATTCTTTTCATTATTGAATTTATTTCTTTTTATTCCATTTACTTGGACTCTATTATATCTAATTGAGTATCTAGGGCATAAGTGTGTTAGAAATTTAGTCCTGGGTTTGGTGCTAGATAGAAAAACTTGACCTCACCCCGAGTACTGGATCGTCGGTAGTAGATGTTGGCGAGGTATTCGGGGCACTGTTGATGCCCCCATGCTACAGCGAACTGAGCCTATTGACTTGGAGAGTTGCAGCTCTAGGAAGTCAATTAGTGGCACTCGTTCTCGAGGATTTAGACCGCGTAGACGCCTTCCCTTGACTCCTAGACACTCTGTATCGCAATTATTACTTTTTAGTCCATTTGTCATGCACTTTCATTTACTTTTCTGTATTTTAAATTTTCGCATGATACTTAGACTTGTTTATTAAAAATCATGAATTGTGATTGAAACTGTACTAGCTTTACTTACTTGAATTGTCTCATTCGCTGACAATTGTAGATCTGCAGACGAGCAAGGACCAGGAGCCGATGATTGGTGACTTCTTTTGAGAAATCTCAGGGCGGCTTCTCCTCTTGCTTACTTTTATATTTTTGCGCTTTTGTGTTGTAGCTATAGATATATGTATATTTATGTGTATATGTATATGTTGTTTTGATAACACTAGGGTATTTCTTCAGGATTTAAGGGACACCGACACATGTATATTCATTATTTCCCTCTTACTGTCACCATATATATGCATGTTATCTATACACTATAGGGTTCCACACCATTAAGATGTGTGACTTTATATCTTTGAATTGTGTATATTTGTTTAAGTTTTGCTTCCGCTATTAAACAATTAAACTTGCAAATTAAAATGATTCAACTTTAAACAACCAAATAACCTATAATAATGGAAAGAGAGGCTAACTAGGCCCGTAGTTACCTTACGAGGGCCGACTCGGGGGGTCCACGTAGGCTTAGGCTGACCGAGGCCTAATTTGTGGGGACTAGGGCTGTCACAAGCTGCCTCCCGGTTAGGCTTCTTTTAACGTCCTTAGTCCGATGTTTTTTTGCTCGTTTAATCCGAGTCTAGATCAAGTAACTCCATGGCTTTGGATGTTTGAAGTAATTGCAGATCAGCGAATACTTTGGTTAGTGGCCTCCAAATTTTCACTTCCCTTTTTATCAATAATTTTCAAGTCAAGCTCTTGCAATAATAAAACCCATTTAATCAAATTTGGTTTCGCATCCTTCTTTGCAAACAAATAACAGATTGATGTATGGTTAGTGTACAAAGTGACTTTTGATACAACTATGTACGCTATAAAGTTGTCACATGCAAACACTACTGCCAATAAATGTTTTGTGTTAGTATAATTTTGTTGTGCTTGATCTAATTTCTCACTTGCATAGTATATAGCTTTAAATTTTCTATCTCTCTGGTGGCCTAACACTGCTCCTAGCGCATTGTCACTTGCATCGCATACTATTTCAAATTCAGAATCCCAATCTGGTACTATGACTATTAGTGTTAAAATCAAAGCTACTTTCAAGGTCTCAAATACATTTAAACATGCAGAACTTATTTGAAATAGAACATCTTCCTCCAACAACATGCACAGTGGTGTAGTTATCTTTGAAAATTCTTTAATAAGCCATTTGTAGAAACTCGTCTGTCCTAAAAAGCTCCTTATATCTTTAATGTTTCTTGGTATAGGAAATTTCTTGATAGGTGCTATTTTGGCTCTATCAACCATTAATCCATAAGCAGACACTCTATGTCCCCAAACAATTCCTTCTCGAACCGTGAAGTGACACTTTTCCCAATTAAGTACTAAATTTGTGTCTTAATATTTTTTCAATACCAAGACCAGATTTTGTAAGCATAAGTTGAACGATGCTCTAAGTGCAGAAAAATCATCCATAAACACATCCATAATATCCTCCACCATATCAGAGAGGATAGCCATGATACATCTCATAAATGTCGTCGGTCCGTTGCACAATCTAAATGGCATGTGCTAAATGCAAAGGTTTCATAAGGACATGTAAACGTAGTTTTCTCTTGATTTTCTTGTGCAATAACAATTTGATTATAGTCGAAATACACATCAAGGAAACAGTAATATTCATATCCTGCTAACCTATCTAACATCTTATCAATAAATGGTAAAGGGAAATGATCCTTCCATGTAGCCTTATTTTACTTCCAATAATCAATGCAAACTCTCCAACTAGTTAATCTTCTAGTGGGCTAGGTCTCTCCATTTTTAGTCTGAACAATGGACATTTCTCATTTTTTTGGTACCATATGTATGGATGAAACCCATGAACAGTCTGAAAATATAGATGATTCCGGCGTTCAACCATTTTCAAATCTCTTTCTGTACCAAGTCTTTCATCACTAGATTCAACTGCCTTTGAGCTTCAATTAATTGTTTATGATTCTCGTCCATTAAAACAATATGCATGTTGACAGTTGGACTAGTTCCTCTTATATATTTGACTGTTCGTCCTAATGCTAACCGATGCTCTCTCAAAACTCAAAGCAATTTTTGTTCCTCCAATTCTTCCAAAACTGCATAAATAATATTAGGATAAATTGAGTGTCCTTCCAAATAAGCATGTCTAAAATGCTTTAGCAAAGGTTTTAACTCCACTGTTGGTTTAATAACTGCACTTTCCACTTCCCTTACTAGTTTATCAAAGCCTTTATCAAACATTGGGGGTCTTACTTATGATAAAGCATTAACTGCCTCCTAATGTTCACCATCAATTGTAGAACTTGTCATTATGCTTTGAATTAAATAATGCTCTAGCGCGTCTTCCAGCATATATTCCATTGCTATCTCAGAAACACAATTAGACACTAGATCTCTTGCTTCAATACATTTACAATGCTCCCCCTCACATGAAAATTTAAATGTCATGTAGATATTAAACAAAACTTCCTCATCATTTACTCGTAACTTTAATTCTCCTTTTTGAACATCTATCAAAGCTCCTATAGTTAATATAAATGGTCTCACTAAAATTAATGGTACCTCTGCATCCTCTTCCATATGTAGCTCTACCAAATAAACAAGAAAAAAGAACTTATCTGCTTTTACCAGTACATCTTCCATCACTCAATTTAGATAAGTCACTGATCGATCTACTAATTCAAAGTCATGTTGGTTGGCTTAACTTCTCCCCAACATAGCTTCTTAAAACTTATAAGGGCATCAGATTTCATGCTTGAACAAATGGTTTAATGATTCTAATAGGTTCTTGATTTATAAGAGCTACTCGAAAATTTTTCAAAAATGTTTTTCGAAATATCTTTATTGGAAATTATTCAATTTTCTTGCATAAATGACTTTATTGACTCCAATAGACTAGGAATGGTAATTACATTGATCATTAATTTACAAATTCAGCTATTTCAATTTTTTTTTTATATATTTACACATATTTGCGAATTGTGTACAAAACGAGTTTATAATGAGTTTGGGGGTTTATTCTTGGTTTTATTTTAATTTGATTTGCAATGTTTCTAAAAAGACAACGATTTGTAACCTAATTGCATCACGATATTTAGAAAACCGATTTAAAAGTTTGGATTTACGTTAAAACATTGATGCCAATTTTATTTTAATGTTTTCAACGAATTTCAAGCTAGCTTTGAAAGTAACTTTTTTCCTTTTGAAAAAAAGTCATGAATTTTACCGAATTATTTTTGACAACATTGTATTTATGACTTACAAGTTTATTTAGATTTTGGACTTATGATTTTTAAATTTGAGAGAATAGCTGGAGTTAGAAGTAGAAGCTCTCGATAGGAGAAGAGAAAGGCATAATTAGTAAAGAAACCCAAGCAAAAACCCAAAGCTCCACCCACACAAATTAGGCTAGTGAGAATTTCAATAAATAACACTCGAACTAGAGCACTTGAGAACCTTATCCACCTTTAAGTTTTACCAATGAAAGAGGGAGAAGAAGTGATTGAGGAAACACCTACAACTTCTTTCAATGCCCATAACTTCATCAATTCAAAAGCTATTGCAAGGATGAATTGTGACGTTAGCAAGAATAGAAAAATCATACCAGAGTGAGGTTTCAACTTGAAAAATGATACTAATTACAGGCCTAAGGTCCTAAACATAATAATGGAGAGGAAATGGAGATTTTTAACTAGGGATTAGTACAATGATAATGACGTGGGGTCCTTAATTGAAATCGATTGTGAAATTCTAGTGAAGAAAGAGTTCTGTTCAAACGAGCATGGAGTTGAAAATAAAACAGTGGCCATACAATGAGGAAGACCAGTGGACTACTTACTCGAAAGAATAAACCAGTATTATGGCTTATCATGATTTTATTTGAGAAAGAATAATGAGTACCTAAAACATCAATATATGTATAGACATGAATTTCCCACGAGACCATTAGAAAGAGTTTAGAAGCTATTATGGTAAATGGTTTCCTTTTTGGCAAAGACAGGTACCCAAGACATATCCAAACCAAATACAATAGGAAAACCAACAAAGCTTAAAGCATTTTCTTAAACGCGAGCATACAACCTTGTTTACAATATTATGACATTTTAAACTATAGGGCAGTTTTTTTATACCACATAGTCTAAGGGATCGGCTATATTATTTTTGGCAAAAGAATCTATATTTTGATTAAGATTGCCATGACCACTAAGGAAAATGAAGGACCGCCCTTTTCCTTGATGATTACATAGTTTTGCGTGCAAGATCAAACTTTGATGAAAAGATTAGGATTAGATGTTTTCCTAAATAGGACTATCACTAATGAAGTCATTGAAGGCACCAATAAGGTGCCTAGATATGTTGACTCAAAGGAGGAACAAGAAACAAGAAACACACAAAGAAGAGTGACTATGGAGAGAAGAAGAATACAGGCTGGAAACTGATGAAATTTATAAGAAATATAGATTGCCACGTATAATCGGCAAACAAACCAGATCCCAAAGCCACTTGTAGAGGATCTAACTGCCATGAATGCAGAGGAGACAAAATGGCCATGATGGACCAATCTTGCGCAATCTTAGGAGAACTCTAAGACATCAAGAGTTCATGTACCAGAACCAATGCGATATTGGCTAAAACATATATGGATCTGAGCGACGTATTACCAGGAGGATGCAAGGCAGGGGAGACAACATTCATGTTCCATCACCCCAATTGAAATGCTCAATCAAAGAGTCTTTTCAGAAGATTACTTGGTGATGGGAGTAGAATACACCTTTTAGGATCCTTTAAGGAGCTTCCAATCACAATAGCTTGATTATGGGAATGATGGTGATGATGCGACATATGTACGTCGGTTCTAATATTTATATTATTCTCTAAGTAATCTTATTATTAAGTCTCATTGTAAGAGGTCTATGTTTGTAACATTATGATTTGATTGATGTGGTATGTGCTACTATGATAAAATTGCTTTGGTGTGTTCACAATTTGATATAGTGGTTTGATGTGCTCAATTCTATTCAATGATGCTTAGAAATATTAAAATTTTTAAGAATTTTCTTTACTTATACCATCCATTGTTAAGTTATTAATTTATTTTATTTATTCATTTATGGATTGTAATACAAAAGACGAGTTTAGAGGGGATTGATTGGTTTGTGTTAAACATTATAATGGGTAGATTATCAAAATGATAGTGCAAGATAACAAGACATATTACTAAGAATCTTGTTATAAAAAGATTATTGATCAAGTATTTTAGATATATATGTATGAAAAGAGCTTATACCACAATTGAGGATAAAAATAGGAATTAGCCATAATTTTTTACTAATTTGGAAAGAATGCTTCCTTGACTATAGGGAAAGTGAGAAGAGCTAACCAGAGTTTGTAATGAAAAATAGAGAGACCCACATGTTTCAAAAGAAATGAAGCAGGGAATTTAGTGGTGGGAAAAATGAAAGGATAATTCCTATATAAAAAGAATAACGAATTTCAAAAAAAATGGAGCAAGGAACCGTTGGAATATGATGTAAGGAAGAAAAGGAATATATATGAAGAAGAAAGAAATTGCGATATAGAAAAATGGAAGGACGTTTATGAAAAACTCTCTAAATAAAATATTTACCTCGAGTGCTTATGGCTAAATTAAGTGAAGTATATCTTTTATTCTAGCAAATGAATTTGACATGATGATTATTGATGAATAAAAGTTCCTATCGACTAATTTGTAGCGATATTTTAAAATTTTGTTTAAAAGTGAGATTGATTTATTGATTTTTGTATCTTGAGATTTTATATTAGTTAACATAAGCTTGATGCTTATTAGTGGAGATTGAGAAAACTTATGTAGTGCCTTAACCTTAGTGATTGATTCGACTTTGAATTATGAGGTGTATTGTGCAATAAGGAGGTTGAATTGTCAAATAAAGGTTGTTGTTCTTTAATTCTTTCTATTCTACCATGATTCTTATGTTTATAAGGGTAATATGTTTATTTAAAGATCATACAAGGGAAGAAAATAGAATATGATTGAGAGTATTCCTTTGCTTGGGATAGCAAACTGATGAGTTTAGGTGTATTTGACGAGTCAATAATTAGGACATGTTTTATAGTTTATTTTAGGATGATTTGAAATTTTAGAGACAATATAACACGAGCTTTTCTTTTGTTTTTGATATTTTAGGTAATAAATGGAGTATATAAAGAAATGAACAAAAAATGGAAGATTATGAAGGAATTAATCAAGTGGAAAGAGTACGTAAAGAATTATCACCAAGGAATCAAGGAAGAATTGGTTCACGAGCCGAGCAATTTTTTAGCAACTCCTAGGGACACAAAATCGCTACATAGATCGGTGGGAACAAGGACTTCAGTTTTAAGGATATACCCAGCAATTCGACACATGAATCGCTGAGGAATCGCTGGAGTAGATTTCAAGGATTTAAGTTAACAACGAGTATTTTGAGTTAGTTTGGGATGTTTATTGCCTAAAATACTATAAATACATCCCTAGGGTTATGAAATTAGTTGCCCTTCAATAATTAGATCAATATTTCATTGCTCTAGGAGCCATTCTTTGTTGTTTTAGTTTATTCCCTTATTGTTCACCGCTTTTGGATAAGATTTGAAGATTAACTATTTAGTCAAGGGGTCTTTATGCATGTCTTTTATTTATATTATTGCAAGGTTATTTACGATTATGAGTAAGTAGTTTGTCAATCTAAACAAAGTCCAAATATGAACTTGATCTGTTTCCCTATGTAGTTATGATGAGAAGATTATGTTCTTAATGCTTCAAGAAATCGTATTCTTTGATTATCTGATTTAATAGATTATTATCAATTGATTTTAATCAAGATCTTTGTGTTGCATGCATAGTCTAATATGTATTGTGATATTTGGGTTCAATATCTAATTTAAAGTATTAACTAGAATTGTTTGAAAGGCATGACCGTTGAGATCTTAATCTAATGTTGAAGTGGCTTTGGGAATGTATTAGATTTTTTAGTTTGAAGTTTTCGTAAAGTGTGATGCGAGTTTATTGCTTGAAGTTAATGTCTTTGTGTATTCAAATGGGTTAATTCAATAAAATTATACTGTGGTTTTTCCACTGGTATAAGGAGAACAAATGGCTGGCTAAAGGCTATTTATGTAAGATTAGAGTTTAATGATATATGGTACTCTATATAGTATGCTCATAACTATATTGTCTGAAGTAACATGTTTAGAATGCAAAACGCGTTTATGTTTCATTATTCTGGATATTTGTTTAGATTTTTATTTATTATTGACTTTATTTGATTTATATTGAAATTAGGATTCTGTTAGTTAAGTTAATATAGTTGGTTAATTATTATTATATTATAAATTGATTTAGTAAGTTTAATTAAATAATAAAATTAAAGTTAAAATATTAAAAACCATTAAAAGTCATTTTGCTTAGAGAATTTTGATAAATCCCTATGGAGATGATTCCCACTTACCACTACTACAAAATATTGAAAGTTTAATATAAGAGGGAGATTTATTGTACATGCCTGATATGTATAAGATAAGCAAAATTACCACCAATGCATTGACATGAAGATGATGCAAAAATGATGTCTCACATTCAATGAAAGGGGAAAATGCTACAAAAAATCGAGGTACATAACTTAGCTACTTTATCTATACAACAACTAGAGTTCGTCATTTCATTCATGGATGTCTGACAAGCATACGTTTCAATTTTAACTATCTAAACTTCATCTTATGTGTTTTTTAAGGAGAATTACTGAATGTGTAGTGAAGGAGGGAAGGAATTTGTGCCTTACGATCTTGAGATTGACATAACCAACAAAGGAAAGAAAAAGAAATGAATGAAGATGGTAGAGGATCAAGCACAAAACCAACAACATGGGTGAGGGAATAAGCAACCCAAAGGTGAACTTTTAATGCAATATAGAGTGCGAGGACATATATGTCTTTATGACTACTTTAAGCTAGATGTTCAAGTGACTTATATCGAAGTGATGAGGCTTCCAGGCGACACCAACAAATTCGAACTAAGACCATCTCTTATCAATACGGTGCAAAATAGGTTCAACGGGCTAAGGAATGAAGATCCAGCTGCACATGTAGAGAATTACTTGGAGAAGTGTGACAATATCGACATTATTGAAGTTACAAATGAGGTAATCGGGATGAGACTTTTCCCATTCTCATTGGGTGAAAAAACCAAATCCTTATTCCAAGGACGTAGGGAATATGACTTTATGGGCGGAAATCAACAAAAGATTTCTAGACAAGTTATTTCCCCTACCGAAGGTCAGTAAAAGAAAACTGGAAATCAATCAATTCAAGTAGAAGGATGTCGAGTCTCTTAGAGAGACTTGGGAAGTATTTAAGGAGATGCTGAGGAGATATTTATGACATTGATATGTGAAATGGGCCCAACTACAGATTTCCTACTATGGGATGAATCATAGGACCGCAACACTAGTAGATGCCGCAGCAGGTGGTTCTATACTAACCTAAGAAGATGGGGCATTAGATCTCCTAGATATTATGTCTCTGAACTCTGCAGTGGGTACTCGTTCCATAGTGAGGAAACCAACTGACGTATATGAGATTGACTCAAAAGCTATGATCATGGCACAGTTACCCAATTTAAATAGTCAAATGGCAACGCTTCAAATAGGACAACAAAGTCTGCAAGTGCAAGCTATATAACAACCCATTAATCACCTAGCCATGGTGGTTAATCTAGTTGACATGCAACAAGGAATAGAGTTTGAGGATGTCAACTTCACGAACAACCAAAGCTATGGAAATAATAGCAGGTCGAAAGGTATGGCTCCTCTAAGGTTTTATCAAGCAGACAACAACCCCAACTTATCATATGGAAATCTTGATACTGGATATTTCAGATTTACAAGTAGTTTATCATAACTTTATACCAACAATCGGGAGAGTCTGAAATCTGCATGTGAAAGTGGGTAGATTCACATTCATCACGGATTTAAAGATTATGGATCATGATATACATGATAATGTGTCTATGATACTTGGGCGATCATTCTTGAACACTGCTAATGTGATCTTACACACGAGGAAGAAAATGATCACAATGAGTATCAAGGAGATGATGATGCCGAGAAGATTGTCTTTCTTGAAAGGCAAGAAGTACATCTAAATAGAAGAAATATTGTTATCTCCGACCTAAAAATGGAGTATCTCGATTTAGACTCGGACTAAATGAGGAAAAAGGCATCGGGCTAATGACGTTAAACTAACTTAGTAATTTTCTAAATGTTTTAGTAATTTTCTAACTTTTGAAAGTCTTGTGCTAAATGTGTAGGAAAGACCATTTGCTAGGTGACATTTCATCGGAACGGAAAAATCTTGACTAACAAAGCAAAAGAGTTAGAGTGGTAAAGGTCGGGAACAAGGAAAAATCATCGATAAGTTTCTATGGAATTTATATATACATATATATATATTTACATAGGGTATTTCACGCTAACACAATGCCTTGTGTGGTAATACACAGAGTCGGAAGAGCGCTATTAGGGAGTTAATGAAAAATTAAGGAGACAAACTGGTCGTTGTTATGTGTGTACACACATGGCATTGTGAGTGCTAAGGGACGACACGCAGGGCTGGCCGTGAAATGGCTCACCGTAGTATGGCGACACACGTGAAGGATGAGGGACGACGATGGGATAGGACACGCAGGGCGCCGAGTGTACCAAAGCAGGAAAAAACAAACAAAGTGATTGAAGCTGTCATCCCGCCGTGGCATTACACACACTGCATCAGACCACTTATAGATAGCACCGACACTGAAGAAAATAAAAAGTTAAAGTTCTATTTTGAGTGAAATTGTCTAGTAGGGTTTCTAATTATTTTCAAACATGTCTTAGGAGTATAAATAATTATTAAAACATGGTAAATGTATACATTACCTTACATTAACAACCAATATCATAAATTAGCATAGGTTTTCTTTATTCTTTAGTATTATGAAGATTTATGGAAGAGAAGACATTGAAGACTCATGTGTAGTGATTTTGGTATTGTTTTATTGATTTAACTCAAGTTATTCATTGAATCTTCGATTGCAATGAATACCACTATGTGCATGTTTGTTTCAATGAAATGTGGGTATTTCATTAATCTAAGGGATCAATGGATCCTATGTTATGAATGTTATGTTATAAACATGAATAGACTATAAAATTAAAAAATGCAATGGTTAGGATTTGTACTGATTCTAAGGAAAATGTTACAAACATTTTCATCACGTGTTTGTTGATATTAGGTTTTAGAAGTTATCATGGTCATTTAAGCTTTTAAGCCATATACGGACGGCAAAATCGTAAAATACAAAACAACGAGATATAGTTATTAATTTGGGTGGCATAGATAATAAACTTGATTGTTTATGAATCAAAAAATTGGAACTTAAGGCAATGTGGAGCTTACATTATACACACTGATAGGTGGAGTTCTAGTTTGTGCATTAGAATCTTTTTCGTCATGAGAGTGGGTTGAACTTTATTTGAAGAAAATATGTATATTCTAATTAGGCATTGCACACAAATTATAAAGACGAATAAAGTGTGTTGAAAAGCATAGTATTTCATTACCTAGGTGAAGTTGTGAACTAAGATATTCTTATTGTAATAGTTTAAAAATAATTTACTTTGATTTGTTAGATTGGATTAGTTTAGTTTAATAATCAATTAAAACAGTTTTCCTTAGTAATAGAGTAATTTTGACTAGTTAATTCTCAATGCATACACTTTTCCCTGAGTATGATACCCGTAATCAACGTAAGTTTGTCATACTATTACTACAATGGAGCCATTATACTTGCGGCAACGATCAAGTTTTTGGTGCCGCTACCGGGTTTAGACTTAGGTTTAGTTAGTTTTAAAGATTTTTAAGTTTTACTTTAAGTACTTTACACTTATGTTTATAAAAAACAAAAAAAAAATGTTTAAGTTTCAAGTTTGACATCGGTACTTGATCTTTTGTGTTTTCTTTTTCGGGGAAAATTAGTGGATGCTTGGCAAAGGAGAGAAGGACTTAGTGCCTAACGACCTTGAGATTGACATAAACAATAATGGAAAGAAAAAAAAGGAATCAAGATGGCTAAGGATCAAGCACAAAACCAACAATAAGGCCAATGGAATAACCGACCAGAAGGTGATTAGGTAGTACATGATAGAGTGCGAGGCCAAAGATGGCTTCGTGACTACTTCAAGCTAGAAATTCAAGAGACTTACAACCGAGTGATGAGGCTTCTAGAATACACCACCGAGTTCAAAAAAATACCATATCTAATCAAAATTGCGCGAAATAGCCTATTCAATGGGCTAGAAAATGAAGATCTAGTTGTACATGTACAGAATTTCGTAGAGAAGTGCGACACCATGCACATTAATGGAGTCTAACTTCATGGGTGGAAATCAATGGAGGATTTCTAGGTAAGTTCTTTCCCCAATGATAGTCAGTGAAAGGAAACTAAAAATTAAGCAATTCAAATATGATGATGCCAAGTCTATTGGAGAGGCTTGGAAAAGATTCAAGTAAATATTGAGAAGATGTTAAGGACATAGATACGAGAAATGAGCACAACTCCATATTTTCTAATATGGGATGAACCACAACACTATAACACTAGTAGATGTCGCCGCAGGTGGTTATCTACTAATTATGCATGAAGATGGGGCATTCGATATTTTAGATCTTATGTCTCAGAACTCTACAACCAGTACTCGTTCCACAGTTTGGAAACCAACGGGCATATACGAAATTGATTCGCAAGCTGCTATAATAGCATAACTATCCAACCTGAGCAATCAAATGGTGAAGCTTCAAATGGGATAGCAAAGTCTACAAGTGTAGATGATACATCAACCAATTATCCAACAAGCCATGGTGGAAATGAAATGGACATGCATCAAGGAATGAAGTATGAAGAGATCAATGTTATGAACAACCAAGGCTATGGAAACAACTTCAGGACGAAAGGAATGGCTCCTCAAAGGTTTTATTAAGGATACAACAACAACCCCAACTTCTCTTTTAGAAATCTTGATAACATACTGAAGTTACCTCAGGCTTCAATCAACAAGTCCAACAAGGGAAGCCAGGGTAAAGCAAATAAATGAATTCATTAAAGTCAATTGAGAAACTCTTGCACACCATGGAGATGAACAATATGGAACACCATGAGAAGCATGACAAAGAGATGGAAAATTTGAATCAAACTATGAAGGATGATAAGAGATCACAATTTATATGTGTTGTTAATTCATAAATTACTGATATTTTATCAATATATATGTGTTGTTTATTTTAAAACCAATTATTGATATCAATATATATGAATTAATTATTATTTGAGTTTTAGATAAATTACGATATTAATTTAATTTGTAATTTATAAATTACTGATATTAATTTATAAATTTGAAAGAATTCTTTGAATCAAATGATAAATTCTTAAAAGAATCTAAAGAAAACTTTGGACAAAAGGTGTCTACTTTAATTAAAAAGAAAATAATCGAAATGTACCAAGCGAATGTTTGGAATACCTATTACATTTGGAACTTCTTTTATAGATTTTGCTATGTGTGATCTTGGAGCTGACAAGTCAACAATTAGACATGTTTTATAGTATAATCTAAGTTGATTTTAGATATAAATGATGATATTACAAGATCTCTAAAGAATTTCATAATAAGTGTGAATCTTACTTGATGATAAAAAATAAGGAATTAGTGGTAAAGAGGGAAAGAAATAGGCATGTTTAATGAAAAAGTTCGAGTTAACTTGCTTAATAGAGTGAAAGTCAGAAGTGTTAACACGAATTTTAAAAATAAATAAAAAGAAAAGATAGAGTCCCTCAAGTTTTATAGGAAATGAAGTAGGGAACTTGATGGTTGAAAAAAGTGAAGAAAAGTGGAATCTATAGGAAAAGGAGTAGGGACGAGTGCAATTATAAAATATAAAGAGAAGAAGGAAATAAAAAAGAGATAAAAATAAAGAAATAAAGGCAGAAGTTAGAATAAATCTTTACAAATAAAAGATTTAGCTCGAGTATGAGTAACTTAATTGAGTTAAGTTTTATTTCCAATTATGTTAAGTCCTATAGACTATTGAAGTTCTAAAGTCCACCAAAATTAGTTTGAACTATGCTTATTTGTGAATTCAGAACTTAAAGAGAAATCATGAGATTGTACAATTGCTGATTGAGTGTCGAGGTGAAATAATTATGTGAGCAGTGATGGTTTTAGTTGTGAACTACTTCGAGGTTTTGAAAGTGTTTTGTATGTGTTGTTAATGCTACATGTTTTGAAAATATAAGATTTTGCTATGAGAAACTCTTGAGTTGATTATTAACTTGAACTTATTTGAAGTAAATGATACTCCATAAATGATGTAAAATGAATATGAACTTGAATTGTAGTATTAGTTAGAATACTTAGTAAAATACAGTTCTCCTCGTTACTTGCAAAATTGTAGGTTTGGGGGTATTTGATAAGTGATTATTTAGACTTATATATAGTATTAGTTTAGTAGTAGAATTAGTTTAAATATCCCGAAATAAACTCTAATTGATGATATTTATGTATTTTCAGGTATACAAGGCATAAAAAGGATAAATGGGGGAATTCGAGATGAAACAAAGTGGCCGAAGCTATCACAGCACTGTTGCATTACACACAGCGTTGAACCATTTACAGACAGCTCCAAGACTAAAGAAAATAGAATGTTAGACTTCTATTTCGTGTGAGATTGTCTAATACGGATTCTAATTGTTTTCAAACAAGTCTTAGGAGTATGAATAGGTATTGTAATGTGGTAAACATATATATTACCGCACATTAGCAACCAATATCATATATTAAAATAGGTTTAATTTATTCTTGAGTATTAAAAAGATTTGTCCGAAGAAGACATCAAAAACTCACATGTGATGATTCGTATTATTTTTATTGATTTAATTGAATTCATTCATTTAATCTTTGATTGGAATGAATACTACTATGTACATGTTTATTTCAATAAAGTGTGAGTAGTTAATTAATCTTAAGGAACAATTGTTCTTACAAGATGAAACATGAATAGATTATAAAGCTCAAAAATGCAATGGATAGGATTTTTATTGATTCTAAGCATAATGCTACGAACATCTTGATCATGTGTTTGTTTGTATTATGTTTTAGAAGTTATCTTGACCATTGAAGCTTTTAAGTCGGATATGGACACTACCCCCGTAAAATACATAACATCAAGATATAATTATTGATTAGAGAGGCACGGATAGTTAAATTATTTGGTTATAAATTTAAAGAATTGGAACTTAAAGAAATGTGGAGCTTATGTTATTCACACCAATAGGTGAAGTTCTTGTTTGCACATTAGAATCATTTTTGTCACAACAGTGGGTTGAAGTGGATTTAAAGGAAACTTGTCTATTCTAATTAGACATTGCACACATATAATAAAGATGAATAAAGTGAGTTGAAAAACATAGTATTTCATTACCTATGTGAAGTTGTGAACTAAGATATACTTAATTTTAGAGTTTAAAAGTAATTTTCATTGATTTTTATATCAGATTAATTTAGTTTAAAAACTAATTAAAAAAGATTTCCTTAGCAATAAAGCAATTTTGACTGCCTACAACTTTTCTTAAGGACGATATCAGTATTTAATATAAGTTGGTCATATTAATACTACAATCGAGCAGTTGTACTTGCGGCCACTGTCACACTAAGGTTTTAGTTTGTGAGCAACGTGGGAGGGCTTAGAATGATAAAGGCTTCGAGAAACAGTCTACAATGGAAAGTAGTCTAGCATTGAGGTAAATTTACAGTTTTCATTAGTTATGTTTTGAAAATTTTTGGAAATTCTTGATGAAATTGCATGAATTGTAGATATGAGGTTGTAGAATAATAATTTTAAGTTGAGTGGATTTAAAGCATCAATGGAGCTTATGGTGAATTAGTCTATTTCTTTTGGATTATTTGGCATATGAATGACCATTGTTGATGAAAATTTTGATTTTAAGTGATTTGAAGACTCGTGTTATAAGTTGTTGTGGTGTGCGAATTATTGATAAATGCCAAGAACAACGAGGCAAGCAAGTCGAATTAGTGAAGTTAGAGCAAATGATTATTAGGCATCATCCTCAAGAGATCCGAATGAGGATGAACCAAGACATATTAAGTCTAAGTACTACATTAGTAGGGAGGCTAAAGAGAGATATGAGGTCATTGAGCATAAAAATTCATTTGTGAGAGAGGAATTAACCTACAAGGCTAAGTATGACAAGAGAGTAAACAACTTAATTAGGCAATGGGGCTAGGTGCATTTCACTCAAGACTCTTGAGAGAAAAAAGGTTAATGGAGTAAGTGAAATTGATTATGAATTATACGTCAATACAATGTTTACTAGGAATGGTGATCCAATGAAGGTGATAGGGGTATTTGTTCCCGTAAATGTGCATTTGATAAACGACATCTATAGGTTGAAATATTTGAGCATGAGTGGAGACCCACATGCCTTCCCGGATGATTTGTATGAGAAAGCTATAATTTATATCCTTTTTAAAGCCATAGAGAGAACAATGGTTGTTCAAGGACAACAAGGATGAGTAATGGGAACTATGAATGTCTTTGAAGCACATTAAAAAGGGGAGCATAAGGAGAGTCTACAGAATGTGCCAACACTTTTTAGTTGCTTTGTTATACCCAACCACTCAGCAAGGCGAGATCAACAAGCCCAAGGTGGCTTATTTGTATAAGATTATAATGAACGGGTAGATCAACGTAGGAGAGATTATTTAGAAGAAATCGAGGGAGTATACAATATCAGAGAGAGACAACAAATTTTGTTTACAATTATGATTACCGAACTGTGCTTGAAGGTCGGAGTGAGATTTATTTTGGAGGAGGAGTTTGATATTGAGCCCCAAGCAATCATAGATTAAGAGTTTATGCTCGCATTGAAATCACCAACTGGTTACCAAGACTCCGAGGATGAGAAAGATAGAGAGTCGAGGGGAACATACTTGAGGCTGATTTATTGGCAAAGATCAAGAGGATCGCACAACAACAACAACAACATCAGAGTTAGCCTAAGAATGGGTAATGATGTATGTGATCGCTTAGTTACACTTAGAATGGGTAATGATGAAATATTACTCCAAGATGGGATTGAAAGAATTCTTTGAATCAAATGATAAATTCTTAAAAGAATCTAAAGAAAACTTTGGACAAAAGGTGTCTACTTTAATTAAAAAGAAAATACCTGAGAAATGTACCAACCCAGAATGTTTGGAATACCTATTACATTTGGAACTTCTTTTATAGATTTTGCTATGTGTGATCTTGGAGCTGACAAGTCAACAATTAGACATGTTTTATAGTATAATCTAAGTTGATTTTAGATATAAATGATGATATTACACTGAGAATTCTCTTGTTTTTGTGATTTCATATTTAATTAAGAAAATAAAGAAATGGAAGAAAGGAGAAACAAGAGCAAAATCAATTACCTTAAGAAGAAGTCCAGCGATTCGCCAGTGATACAAGATTACATAAGGAATTGCCACCTAAATTGGCAGTAGAGGAGTGTGAGTGAATCCTCTGCGAATTGAAAAATATACTAGAAATTGCTAGCTAAATACATAGATCACACAGAGCCAATTCTAGTGATCAACTTAGTGATTTGTATACAACTTAGGAATCATTGAGGTTGGCTATGGGTTTTCTAGATTAATATGAAAAATTTGAGTTAATCTAGGATATGTATAACTTATGAGACTATAAATAGGACCTGAAGGTTTCGAAATAAAAGAATCTCAAATCCTATTTCATATATTCAATAAGTATTTTATTAGTTTTAGTCAATGGTCGAAGCTACATCAGAGCTTTGATTTATTTAAGATGTATATATTTATTTATCATGTCATTTAATTATCTTATTTTGTTATTTATGTCCAACATGAGTGAGTAGTTTATTTGTCTAAACAAGCCCTAAACATGTATATACTTTGAATTGCTATATAGTTATAATTAAGGAATCATGAACTTAACTCTTTAGATCTATTCATACACATCAATCATAAATTTAGTAAGTTGCTTTTGCTTATTAGAACTAATGGAGATTGATATTGCATGCATTGTTGCAAATATGTATTGCAATATTTTGATTTTGAATCTATATCTTTGATTATTGAAAACATTATAAAAGTAGTAACTAGGATCAATCTATAAGGCTTATTCCAGAGTGGATGTTCTAAGTGATTGTATTCTAGGTTATTTAAAAAATTAGCATATTCTAATTTATATTTGATTTAGATTATGCATGAGTTTCATTAAGTGTTAATGCTATTGTATTTCTATGATATTACATTTTATCCAATATGTAGATTTACAATGATAAGAATATGGCTTTTCCATTGAATATAGGAAAATTAGTGGCGCTGAAGGCTATCAACCTCTTATAAATTAAGATTTAATAACTTCAAGATTCCATGTTTTATGATTATAACTATGTTGTAAAGTGATGTCATGTTCTAGGGTTTGAATGCAATCCAAATATAATACATTATTTAGTGGGAGTTCATTTATATGTTTGTTTAGATATTTACATTATTAAATTTGAATATTGTTTAATTTAGTTTGCATTGAATTGTTTGAATTTGCTTAGGTAATTTGCTTAATTAAATTAGCAGCTATAGTATTAAGTAATTGGTATTTTAACTCTCGCTTAATTAGATGAACTAAATTAAGAAAAATCAAGAAAAAATACTTTACTTCGAAATTTGCAAAATCCCAATGGAGACGATTTCTCATTTACCACTAATACAAGTAATAAAAAAATACGAAAAACTATAGTGCATGTACGGCACGTGTCCTTTTTGGCATCGTTATCTGAGATTTATAAATAATTTCTTAATATTTTAGACGTTATATGGTCTACACACTTCGTCGTATTCATTCTATAGGATCTTTACATCTGTTTTAACTTGAAATAGTGACAAGTGTCAAACGTGCTGGTGCGCGCCGCAAGTATAATGGCTAGTTTTTAGTAATAGTGCAATCAACTTACGTTGATTACGAATTTCTTTCTCGAGGAAAGGTTTTTGCTCTAGTGGTTTACCTATTTAACTTTAAGCTATTGCTAAAGAATTCACTTTTTCATTGGTTTTATACTAAACTAAACTATCTAACAAATCAAATTAAACTTTACTTGAACTCTTATACTAAAGATATCTTTGTTCACAGCTTCACCAGGTAATTTAATACAATGGTTTGTATTCATTTTTGCATCTCATTATGTTGTCTACAATGCCTAATTAGAATAAACAAAATTAATTCAAATCCATTTCAACTAACTGTCGTGACGGAAAAGATTCTAATGTGCAAAATAGAACTCGACCTATCGGTGTGAATAATGTAAGCTCCACATTGCTTCAAGTCCCAAATCATTGGTTTCATAACCAATTAAGTTTACTATTTATACCTCCCCAATCAACAACTATCTCTCTATGTTGTGTATATTACAGTTGTACCATTCATATTCGGATTAAAAGCTTTGATTGCCATGATAACTCTTAAAGCCTAAGTTCATTAAATATGTGGCCAGTATGTCTAAAGCATTACGCTCATAATTAATACAAATTCTCACCAATGCACTTTTTATGTTCACTTTTTATTTCTATTCAAAGCATAGCATTCTTACTATATTATCCATTGATCCATAAGATGAATACACTACTCACACTTCATTGAAACAAACATACCACAATTCATAATAGACATCATTGCAAATCAGAGAAGAATATAACTATTACCTTGAATTTAATCATCGAAACCAAACTTGAATTGCACTTTAATATTCAAACTAATTCTAATCATATGCTAAATTAATCTAATGGTGACTAGTAGTTGGCATGTGGTGAGTTTACCACGTCCTAATACCTATTTATACTCCCTAATAACAACTAGAATTTAGAAACCCTACTTTACAATTTAACTCGAATTAAAACTATAATTTCTATTTCCTGCATGTCTGGGGCTGTCACTTATTGCCCGACGTCGTGCCTGATAGCCATTTGTGCCGCCACTGCATGTGAATTTCCTTTATCCTTGATGCCTCGGAACTGTCACCTGCTGCTCCGACGCCGTCACTCATACTCCACATCACCTCCACTGCGCCGAACCTCTAGAGTTGGTTTTCTTCACCTTTTCTTGTCTTTTACGTCGTGCCTTTCCTTCCTAAGATGTGCCTTATGTGCCCACAACATCAACACATGTAGCCACGACCCCTAATGTATTTTTGTGGGTTTTTTTCTCCTTTTCTTCTCATTTTTCCTAAATTCCTTCCTTACACCTTAATTCCCTGAAAATGCAATAATACAATAATTTAAGCTCATTTAAGGATATTTATACTAGATATACGACTAAACTAACCCTATATTTATGTATAAATAATCAATTATCAAATACCCCCAAACTTAAAATTTTGGTCGTCTCGATCAAATGTGTATTCTACTAAGTCTCATAATACTAGTTCTTATTCAATTTATATTGTTCATGGAGTATCCTCCAATTAACTAAGTTTGAAGTTAACAATCCACTCAAGAGTTTTTCTTTGCAAAAACTTATATTTTTAAGGCATGTAGCTTTAACAACACATATAACCTCACTTTTAAAACACCAAAGTAGATCACAACCAGAAACTATCATTACTCACAAGTTTGTTTTATCTCAACACTCGAGTACAAGTATAGAATCTCATGATTTATCATTAAGCTCAGGAATTCACAAATAAGCATAGATCAAACTCAACTTTAGTAGACTTTAGCACTTCAATAGTCTATAGGACTTAACGTAGTTGGAATGAAAACTTAACTCAATAAACTACTCGTACTCAAGCTAAATCTTTTATTTGAAGAGTTTTACCTTACTTCCTTCTTTTTTTCACTATTTTTATTTTTCTCCCTTTTTCTTCTCTTCTTCTTTTCATTTTTTTTTTGTTTTTAATAGTACCTGCTCCTTTTCCTAAGGACTTCATTCTTCCTTACTTTCTCTAATTATAAAGCTCTCTGCTCCATTTTCTGTAGAGCTTGTGGGATTCTTTCATTTTTTATTTTATTTTTTTATTTTTAAAACTCTTGTTAGCACTTCTCACTTTCACTGAATCAAGTAAGTTAACTCCAACTTTTAATATATAATGCCTATTTCTTCCCCTCTTTGCAAGTCTTTCTTTGCTTTGGATTATCAAGTAGGATTCTCACTTATTATAGAATCCTTAGAGATCTAAATTTTTCACAATAAGTGTTATAATTTCATACTTTTTCTTCAAGTTCAAGGTCTTCCCTAACTCTAGGTTTCTAATCATGAAATCACATTGTTGTTTGCTACATTTTAATGTTTCTTCTTCTTAATTTAAAAATACTCTCTTGAGTTTCATATCAACAAGATACTTGTAATCTACTCATCCATAATTAGAGACATGAACATACAAATGAACTATTTATTAATTACATATTATTATATATAACCTAATCTATACTACTTAGTCATTCATATGGTAAATAATATGAAAAATTTGTACACTAAGATGTTTTCCTCCTTAATTGCTTCAAATTAAAATGTAAACGATCGTACCTGCATTGTTTATCCATATTTCTTAGCCTATCTTACCACTTCCCATAGTGTAGTGTAGTGTCAATGCCCCCAAACTTATACCAAACCTTATGTTCAAGGTTTAAAAGTAAGCCTGAAACATGAAAACACTAAAACACACATACATATATAATAACACGAGTTATTAACTAAACATAGAATTAAAACAATTAAATAATAAATAAAATTTCTCAAATGTAACTTCTTGATGTTGCATGGCTATTGGCATAGTTCTTAAGCCTTATCCATTCCTATGAATATTTACCCCTGGGCTGCCTTCTAGTGGTGCTAAGTTTAACGTCATTAACCTGACGCCTTTTTAACTCGTTTACTCTGAGTCTAAATCGAGAAATTCTATCAGCCACCAAATTTTCGCTTCCTTTCTTACATTTGATTTCTAAGTCAAACACTTGTAATAGTAACACCCATCTAATCAACCTTAGTTTGACATCGTTATTTACAAAAAGGTAGCGGATTGCTGCATGATCAATATACACGATTACTTAAGACAACACTATATAGGCTCCAAACTTGTCTCATGCAAACACCACAGCTAATAACTCATTTTCTATAGTAGTATGATTTTGTTGCGCTTGATCAGTGTTCTACTTGGGTAGTATATAGCTCTAAACATTCCATTTCTTTATTGGCTCAATACTATTCCTACTACATAATCACTCGCAGCACACATTATTTCAAATTAAGAATCCCAATATAGTGCTACAACTATTAGTACTGAAATCAAAGCTTTCAAGGTTTCAAATGCTTGTATGCATGTCAGGCTCATTTCAAATTGAACATATTTTTCCAACAATGTGCACATGGTTTAGTGATTTTTGAATTATTCTTAATAAACCTTATGTAGAAACCCGCATGCCATAAAAAACTCCTTATGTCTCTAATGTTTCCTGGTATAAGAAGTTTCTCAATTGGCAATATTTTTGCTCTATTTACCTCTAGTCCCTTTGCAGGCACTCTATGTCCTAAAACAATTCCTTCTTGAACCATGAAATCACATTTCTCCCAGTTAAAATCCAAATTCACGTCTTGACATCTTTCAATACCAAAGCAAAATTTTGCTAGCGTAGATCGAAAGAAGCCCTAAATACAAAAAATTCATCCATAAATACCTCCAAAATATCCTTGACCATATTCGAGAAAATAGCCATTATTCATATTTGAAATGTTGTTGGGGCATTGCATAATCCAGATGACATTTTTCTTAATGCAAATGTTCCATACAGGCAAGTAAACGTATTTTTCTCTTGATCTTGTGGTGCTATTGCGATTTGATTATATCCTGAGTACCCGTCTAGAAAGCAATAATATTCATATCCTGCTACTCTGTCCAACATTTGATCAATGAATGGCAATGGGAAGTGATCTTTTCTCGTAGCTTTATTTAACTTCTGTAATCAATGTAAACTCTCCAACCAGTTACTTTTCTCGTGGATAAGGCTTCCCTATTTTTAGTATGAATAATGGTCATTCCTCCATTCTTTGGTACCATATGTATTAAACTCATGAACTATCTGAAATGACATAAATTATTTTGGCATTCAACCATTTCAAGATCTCATTCTTTACCATTTATTTTATTACTGGATTCAATTGCCTTGAGCTTCAATTGATTATTTATGATTTACATGCAAACCATTGGGTTTATTTCTTTTAAGTCTTTGATTGTCCATCCCAATGCTGACTTATGCTCTCTCTACACTCGAAGTAAATTTTTTTCTTCCAACTCCATTAACGCTGCTGAAATGATCAAACAATATGTTAAATTTTCTCCCAAATATGCGTATCTATGATGCTCAGGTAAATGGTTTAATTTCATTGTTGGCTCAATAACTCCACTTTCCACTTCCGTTTCTAATTTCTCGAAAGCTTTATGAAACTCAGGAGGTCCTATTAGTGCTAAAGCATTTACTGCTTCCTGAAGTTCACCCTTTGTGAAACTTGTTGTCATGCTTTAGACTAAACATTGCTCTAGCAGATCATCTGGCGTATACTCATGGGCTATCTCACTAACACAATCGGAAATTACTTCTATGACTTCGATGCTCTTACAATGTTCTCCATCACTAAAAAATTTCAAGGTTTTGTAGATATTGAACATGACTTCCTTATCATTTACTTGTAACCTTAACTTCTTTCTTGAATGCTTATCAATGCTCACGTAGTTGCTAGGAAGGGTCCTCTTAAAATTAATGGTACCTCCTAATCCTCTTCCGTATCCAATAATACGAACTCCATGGGAACATGAACTTATCCACTTTGACCAACACATCTTCAACTACTCCTTTTGGATATGTCATTGATCGATCTGCATATTGCATAGTCATGTTGGATGACTTTACTTCTCCTAATCCTAATTTCTTGAAAACAGATAAGGGCATCAAATTTATACTTCCTCCAAAATCACATAGGACCTTATCGAACAAGTTTACTCCTATCATGCATGGAATGAAAAAACTTCTTGGATCCATCAACTTCAGTGGTATCTTCCTTTGTAGGATCCCGCTGCACTCTTCAGTCAAATTCATTGTTTTGTAATCTTCTAGTCGCATTTTTTTGCCATCAACGCCTCTTCAAATGGGATGTTTATGTGCAACTTCTTAAACATTTCTATAAATTTCTTGAACTGTCCCTGAACTTTCTGTGTCTTGAACCATTAAGGATATGGTAAAGGTTGATTGATTAGTGGTGGATTATCTAGAAATGTTACTCTCCCTATTTTCACATTTTTTCTGCCTATCTCCCCCTATTATCATTTAAGTTGGTTTTGATTTTTCTACTTGTGCTACTTCTTTTTGGATACTGGTTTCATTATCTAAGTGTTTTGTATCTCCATGTTACTGGTTATTGATTTTCTTCCTTGTGTCATACATTATATCTCTTGGCTACACTGGATAGTTATTTTTTTGCCACTCTTTAACTAGATTGCATGTGAATATGCAATGTGATTCCTAATATTGTTACTCTAAAACTGCTCTTCATTTTATGAGTTCCAAGTACTAGTAAGTTGACTAATTTGTCTCTCATGATTCTTGATGGATTCTGATTGTTAATTATCCATCATCTTCATGGCTTGTTTTACTACTTCCATATCTTTCTCATGTTTCTCATGGCGCTCCCTATTGGTCATGTCCATGTCATGCAAATACTTCTCAATTAACTTCAATGAAGTCATCTATTTGCTTTATCCCAGCTACCCCTATTGGACTTGTTGTTCGAAGCTTTGACTTAACTTCATTCCATTGTCAGGATTTATATAAGAGAAGTTCAGGTTTTTGTCGTTGTATCGTTGATAAAACCATCGAAGAGCCATTCATCTCTGCATGATGTTATTCCCATAGCCTTGGTTGTTCATGAAATTGATGTCTTCATGATTCATTCTCGGCTATACGTCCATTTGGTTAACCATTATGCATTGGTGATTCATAGGTTAATGTGCTACTTGTGGACCTTGGTGTCCCATCTGAAATTGTTTCATTTGATTGCTCGAATTTCATAGTTGTGCCATAATTTTCGCTTGCAAGTCAATCTCGTAGACGCCTATTGGTTTCCTTACTGTGGAATGACTATCGACGGTAAAATCTTGAGACATAAGATCAAGGAGATCCCAATGCTCCAACCTTATCCTTGGTAAGTAGATAGCCACGTGATGCACTATCTACTAGTGTTCATGTGTTGTGTTTCATCCCATAGTAGAAAATCGGGAGTTGTACCGATTTCACGTATTTGTGTCCCTGACATCTCCTTAGCATCTCTTTAAATCTTTCCCGAGCTTCGCCAAGAGACTTGGTGTCTTCTTTTTTGAATTGATTAATCTTAAGTTTCCTTTTATTGACCTTCACTAGGGAAAGAACTTGTTGAAAAATCTTCCATTGATTTCAGCCCATTAGGTCATACTCCTAGCATTCAGCCCTTGGAACCGAGATTTGTCTTTTCCACCCAATGAGAATGGGAAAATCCGCACCCTGATCACCTCTTTCGTAACTTTGGTGACGTGCACGATGCACACTTTTCCAAGAAATTCTCAACAAGTGCAATTGGATCTTCATTGGATACCCTAATGAACCGACTATTCTGCACCTTATTTATTAGAGACGGTCTCAGTTTGAATTTAGTGGTGTTGGTTGGAAGCCTCAACACTCTATTATACATCTTTTGGACTTTTAACTTGAAGTAGTCACGAAGGCATCTCTGCCCTCGCACTCTCTCCTACACTACCTGATCACTTACTAGTTGTTTATTCTTGTGCCCCAGTTGTTCATTTGTAGCTTGCTCCTCAGCCATCTTAACACCTTTTTTCCCCTTTGTTGGATCTTTCATTGTCCATGTCGTAAGGCATTAGGTCTTTCTCTCCTTTGCTACAAATGCACTAAGTATCCCGAAAAAGAAAACACAAAAAGATCAAGTGTAGAAAGTCAAACTGAAACTTAAGCCTATTTTTTATTTTTGTGTTTATAAACTGAAAAAAAAAAGTACTTAAAATAAAAATTAGCAACTATTCAAACTAACTAAGTCAATTAATGGCTACCTATCCCCGACAACAGCACCAAAAACTTGGTGCGCACCCCAAGTATACCGACTAACTTATAGTAATAGTGCAATCAACTTACATTGGTCACGGATATCAAATCCTCAGGAAAAGTTTTTGGCACTAGTAGTTCACCTATTTAACTTTAAACTATTGCTAAGGAGTTCACTTTTCAATTGGTTTTATACTAAACTAAAATATCTAACATATAAAATTAAACTTTACTTGAAATCTTATATTAAGGATATTTTAATTCACAATTTCACCTAGGTAATTTAATACTACGCTTTGTATTCATTTTTACATATCATTATGCTATGTGCAATGCCTAATAAGAATAAATAGATTTCCTTTAAATTCACTTGAAACCACTTTTGTGATGGAAAAGATTCTAATGTGCAAACTAGAATTCCACCTATTGGTGTGAATATTGTAAGCTCCACATTGCCTTAAATCCCAAATCATTGGGTTCATAAACAACTAAGTTTACTATCCGTGCCTCCCTAATCAAGAACTATCTCTCGATGTTTTGTATTTTACGGTTTTATCATTCATGTTCGGATTAAAAGCTTTAATAGCCATGAAAACTCTTAAAGCTTAATTTCATTAAATATGTGGCCAGAATGTCAAAAGCATTAAGCTCAAAATCAGTACAAATTCTAACCATTGCACATTTTATGTTCACTTTTTATTCCTATTCAAAGCATTGTATTTACACCATAGGATCCATTGATCCATAAGATAAATAGACTGCTCACACTTCATTGAAACACATACATCACAATTCATAATGGACATCATTGCATATAATAGATGAATATAAATATTACCTTGAATTTAATCATTGAAACCAAATTTGAATTGCAAACGTGAAGTCTTTGATGTTTTCTTCACATAAACTCCTTAATACTCAAACTTAATGTAAACTATATGCTATATTTACTCTAATGGTGGCTAATAGTTGGTATGTGATAATTTTACCACGCCTAATACCTATTTACACTCATTAATACAACTGAAACCCTACTTTACAATTTAACTCAAATTAAAACTCTACTTTCTATTTCTTACGTGTATGGCGTTGTAACTTATTGCCCCGACGACGTGTGTTAAAGCCAACTGCACTGCCACTGCGTCGCCATTGCATGTGTATTTTTCCTTGCTCCCTTGTGTCTCGGCGCTGTCACCTGCACTTCCAGCACTGTCCCCTGTGCTCCACAGCGCTGCCACTGCAATAGAACTCTAAAGTTTGTTTTCTTCAGTTTTTCTTTTCTCCCGCATCGTGCCCTTCCTTCCCATGATGTGCCTTGTGTGCCCATAACATCAACACATGTAGTTATAATACCAAAAGTATTTATGTTGGTTTTTACTTTGTTTCTTCTCGTTTTTTCTCAATTCCTTCCTTTACACCTTAATTCCCTTAAAATGCAATAATACCATGATTTAGAGCTCATTTAGGGATATTTATACTAAATATCCGACTAAACTAGCCTTATATATCTGTATAAATAATCACTTATCATGTGCATAATAGTTTACAGTATTTTTCTATTATTTGTAGTAGTGGTAAATGATATATCGTCTCCACAGGGATTTTGCAAACTTCAACGCAAAGTATTTTTCTTATTTTTCTTAATTTAGTTAATTTAATCAAACGAGAATTAAAATACCAAATAACTTAAAATTATAACTACTTACTTAATAAACCAAACTAAGTAAACTAATTTAAACAATTCAACGAAAACTAAATTAAACAATATTCAAATTCAATATAATATAGATATCTAAAACAAATATCTAAACAAACCCCCACCAAACAATGTAATATACTTGGATAACTTTCAAATACTAGAACATATCATCACTTCATAACATAGTTATTAATCATAACACACGGAATTTGGGAATAATTAAATCCTAATTCATACTAGGTTGTTAGCCTTTAGCCAACCACCGATTTTCCTAAATTCAATGGAAAAGCCATATTCTTATCATTGTAGATCTACCTATTGGATAAAACACAACACCATTGAAATACGATAGCATTTAAACTTAACGAAAATCATGCCTAATCTAAATCAAATATAAATTTGAATTTGCTAATAAATAAATAACTTATAACACAATCACCTAGAATATCCACTGGGGGAAAAGCCATATAGATTAATCCTAGTTACTAATTCCATAATTTTAGAAATTCAAAGACAAGTAGGAGTAGCACCAATTGATACAAAGTTAGGGAAGGGTGGTTGTAGTTGTTTGGTCACCTGCAAAGACGGCCTACAAATGCCCCAACTAGAAAACTTGACTCAATAGAAACTGTAGAAACTCGAATGGTTTGAAAAGCTCACCATCAATTGCACTTAATCGAACACAATGGAAAAGTTTGATCCATGTAGCCGGCCCCAGTTAATTCAGGACTGAGGCTTTGTTGTTGTTGTTCTTGTTGTTGTACTAATTCTATAATTTGTGTCCATAGTCATAGACATAGATTCATAATCAAAATACCACAATACACATTTACAACTATGCATGCAATATTAATTTTTATTAGTTGTAATATGCAAAAATAACTTGTTAAATTGTGATTGACGTATATGAATAGATATAAAGCATTAAGTTCATGATTTCTTAATTATAACTATATAGCAATCCAAAGTATATAAATGTCTAGGGTTTGTTTAGATTGATAAGATATTCCCTCATACAAGAAATAAACAATGCAAACATATAATTAAAAGATATAATAAAATAAATAAATACCTCTTAATTAAATAAAAGCTCCAATGTAGCTTCAAATATATACTAAACTAATAAAAGACTTATTGAATATGTGTAATAGTTGGAGAGAGTTTTATTTCGAAGCCCTCTGGTCCTATTTATAGTCTCCGAAGTTATACATATCCTAGATAAATTAAATTCTTCATATTAATCTAAAAAGCCTGTAACGAACCTTAACGATTTGTTACCAATTCTAAGTTGTACCCATATCGCTGAGTTAATCACCGAATTTGGTTCTTTGTGCTCCATCGATTCAGCTGGCAATTTCTAGTATAATGTTCAATTCGTTGAGAATACTCTAACACTTACCTACTACTAATTGATAAGGCAAGTCATAGTGTAAATGAAAATTCGCTAACACTTTCCTAATTAAATCATGGATTCACAAAATAAGAGAATACCTAGAGTAATATCATCATTTATATCTAAATTCAAATTGAATTACAATATAAAATATGTCTAATTATTGACTTGTCAAAAACCCCCTAAACATAGCACTTTGCTGTCCCGAGCAAAGAAATACTATTAATCATATTCCTTTTTTATTTTTTATTAATTGATTTCAATCTAACTAATCTTAACATGAAATAATAGAGACTTTAATAGAGAAGTGATTTTCAAATGGAAATATATTACCCATAAGTAAATGAAAGTTATGATAGAATATAATGATTAGGAGAAAACAAAATATCCCTTAATGATCACTCAACCACTCAATGCAACACCCTTAAGAAAATAAAGTTCATTACTAAGGGCGGTACACAATATAGGTTTTCTAAATCACCATTGACAAGTATCAAGCTTACGATACCTATTATAGAATCTCAAAACACAAACACCACTACATTAATTTTAATTTTAGAAAATATTTTATAGTAGCACTACAATAAAATTAAAAGGAGTTTTGCCAAGATACCAATGAATATATCGTTTAACACGTGTTAGATTAAGAAATACTTCACTCAACTCTTGTTTTAAGAAATTAAGTTAAATCTTTTCTTTGAAGAGTTTGAGATCCTAATATCTGTGAGAGTGAGATCGAGATTTTAATCTTGGTTGTGTGAGAGTTCTTGAAGATTCAAGAATAAAATTTGGGCTTTAGATCTATCGAGAGATCGAAGCGTGCGCGTTTCTTGTTTTGGAAAAGAAACGAAGATTGAATTGCTGCGTTGTGGTGCAGACACGAATTGCTTGGTTGAGCAGCGATTTCGTTGAAGAAGATCGTTGAAGCAGAAAACTGTGCACATAAAGTCTCTGTTCGTTGAAGAATTGCACATAGTTTTTTTAAAAAAGAAGATTGGAAGTTGCTTTGTTATACAACACATTGATACACTAAATCAATTTTTGTCTTCATTGGAAAGATTGCGGGACCCGCAGAGCAATTGATTTATTTTGTTCAAAAGGGTGCACCAGTGCAATTTGAACAGTAACGTTCAATAGTGGTGATATGGCAACAATTGGAAACGGCCAAGTTCAACCTACTATTCCAATATTCGACGAGAAGAAGTTTGATAGATGGAGCACTCAGATGAGAGTCTTGTTCAGTTTTCAAGACTTGCTCGCAGTAGTTGAAGATGGGTTTGAAGACCCAGGGGCCACCGCTACCTCGACACAAAAGGAGCTTCGCAAGAAAGATCAGAAGGCACTTTATTTTATTTTGCAAACGCTTGATGATGTGGCGTTTGAGAAAGTGCAACTGGCAAAGACATCAAAGGAAGCGTGGGACACTTTAGAGACGTCCTACAAGGGTGTACAGAATGCCAAGAAAGTTCGATTGCAAACTTTGAGGCGACAATTCGAGTTGATCGAGATGGACGACTCTGAAGATATAGAGAAGTACACCAATCGTGTTCAGACAATCGTCAATCAGTTAAAGACGAATGGCGAAGATGTCACCGATCTCGATGTGAACGAGAAGATTTTGCGCACCTTGACCACGAAGTTCGACCATGTAGTAGCTGCTATAGGACTTTCTATATATTTGTAAGCTCTTGTTAACAATTATCGCTGTCCACTAAAGTTGAAGAATGTATTCTTTATAACTTATAGAAATTAATCAATTTCTTACCCATTTCTTATTTCAATTATGGTATAATAACTTTCTATATATGAACTATAAATATACTTTATCAATAAATTTTGTATCCAAAGATTCTCAAAAATTATTTTTGTTCATCTTGCACTATTGTTTTGATCTTCTACCCATTCTTATGACTAACACAAAGCATTGCAGTGTGTATATATACTAATAAAGTTAATAAAAAGGTATAAATATTGATTCATTCTATCATAGAATTCACTTGGGTAAAAATATCACTTCCATTTAAAAACCTATTCATTACATTCATTTTCATTATCATTCTTTTCATAACTAAAAATAAAGTAAAATGAAATACATAATTATATACTTGAATTCGGAAGAAATTTGAAAAATTTCATCAACTAACTTGAATATCGGATCTTTTTGAACTTTACATCTATTCTTGACTTATTTTCTACCATCCTTTCCTTTCCTTGCTTTCTTTCCTATCATTAACATACTTCATCTAAAATACACCCAAACTTATTCTAAGCCTTGTCCTCAAGGTTCTGAAATGAAATCGGGATTTCCAACAAAATAACCATACCACGCGTAGTATAAAGGAATTGATATAATCATAAATTGGACAAACCATCAATATAAATTAATGCAATATATAGTATTTTCATCAAACAATGTGCATAAAAAATAGAATAAACATCATCTATGTATCAAAAATGCATAAAATTACTAATTACAAAGCTCATATTATAGCACCACCCAAAAATAAAGTATCGCCATAAATCACAAAGAATGTTACCATAACCAGAGTTACATAGAAGACCTCACATAATATCACTCAAAGATAAAGAAGATAAATAGAATAAGGAAATCAATATCGTCTGGAAGTCGCATCATCATCATCATCTTCTACTAGATCAATCCTTTAGGATTCGTAACTAGCAGTGGAGTCATATTGGTGGTTGTCCAAACCTGGTAGTGTTGGAACATTATGACAACTATTAAATGAACTTATGCGCCTCCTTGTCACCTATGTCTTATAGATATTGTTCACTTCATTCTATGAATACTCCTTGCTAAGGCCCTTTGGTTCTTGAACATTAGTTTTTTGTCTCTCAGAGTTGTCATTTGAATGCTCAAAATTGTACTAATGAAGGCTAGCTCAGACTACTCCATTTATAGGACATCATAATCCCTAGCGGGTTGCTCCATATTCAGATCATGTCTAGCTTCTGATATTTACTACAAAATTCTCCTCGTGCCATCTCTAATTTTTCTTCTTTGCTATGTCTCTCTTCTGGCTATCTCAACCTTTTCTCTCTAATCCTCAGTGTCTTCATAACCATTTACTCGTCCATATCTCTATAACATGGTCCGTAATGGTTTTCTTCGGTAGAACATCCATATGAAGCCCTGCCATGTTTACTTGATCTGCTGTATAAAAAGCCATGAACATTAAAGGGAAAAATATTCTATCATTTTTCTTCATGGTAATGGCATTCTTAGCGACTCATAGATAATTTTTCTAGTATCCAAATATCTTAGGCCCATGACGATGTGGTAAAGTAATGGAGCTTTGTAGTTCACTATCTCATAATATTGCAGGCTTGGCTATAAGCTAGCGTTGATTAAATAACACCAAGCTTTAGTGATTTTCCTAAAAAATTGGTGGTTATGTGCTTTGGGTACCCTTCCATGTCAAAAACAAATCCATCACCATGAATTGCCTCTAAATCACTAGTAATTGTCTCGATTGGTAGTGGTACTTCATGGAGTATTTAGACTTTCAGTACTTTTCATTTTGTTTTTGGTGAAATTCTGGTAAACCAAAATATCGGTTTATTTTTGCAGTGGAATAAAGCACTGTTCTTCCTCGAACTCGTGACTTTTTTTTACTCTCATTTCCATATGCATTTGTATAAAACTCTCACACCAGAATATCATATCCCTTCTCACTAGGAACATCCTCTAGGTTTAGGAAGGTTATAGGCCCCACTCAACAATCCCCAGTTCCTTGCCTCAATGATATCTATGTTCATAGGCATGTATTTCAATTCAATTTTCAAATTAAATATCCTTTATGGGATTAGCTTCCTATCTTCACTAAATCATTCTTAAATTTGTCAAAGGCCTTCTCATTAAAATTTCTTTCCTTCCTAAGTAGATATTTTTTCACCCTTATCGATATCTCTTCTTCTAATTCTACCACTTCCTCCCATTCCTATAGTTAATCATCTACAGTGTTATAAATGATGAAGATGGAGTAGGCTCTCTTTATGGTCTAATTCTATGTGTGTGAAAAGAAATTGACATGGGTTGGATTTAGAAAACTTTGGGTTTGTTCTTTGTTTTCTCTACTAACTTTCTATTTCCTTCTCCTCACTTGAACCACTACCCTTTCAACTTCTGGAATTTGGATAAGTACAAGTAAAAGAACGAACTTGTAAAACCATTTAAAACCAAATTTTTTGAATAAGTATTTGGTAAAACTCAATGTATCTATCTAATAAGGAAAAATAATCATAAAAGTCAATTATAAATTGAGTGTTTGATTTTTATTGATAAAACTTCAATTGAAAGAACAATCATTCATAACTAATTCAAATCATGTGATTGGCAAACATAAAAATCCCCAAACTCATTTAAAACTTAGTCTCAAATTAGTTTGTGTATAAAATTCAATCCATTCGGCATATATGAAAAATGGTTCAAAATTTTGATAATAATAAACAAATCATCAAATCGTTCCGATATTAGTATTGTAATTGAAAACAGTCGATATCAAAACCAATTTATAGTAAGAATTTCGAAACCTAGCTTCTAAACTAATAAAATTCCAAAATCGATGAATTAATAAAAAATTTAACTAATAAAAGGTTAGTGTTTTCATTGATTACCTTCTTGAAATTTATTCTTTCAAGAATGGAACTCTAAACTCCTCTAGAACACTCCTCCAAGCTTTAATTTGAATTGCTTTTGCTCAAGTCCAAGGTGGCTTAACACTCTCAAAACTAACCAAATTTCGTAGATTGGATATGTGAAGATTGAGGTGGGAATCCATTAAATACACTAAAATCTTGCTTTGAAATGTTGATTCTAGTCAAAAATTGGTCTCTTGATCGAAACGTTGCAATGGTTGGTGAGTGTGAAATGGATAAATATGGCGATTTTGAGTTTTTATTTTTAAAAACTTATATTTGTTCTCAGCAAATTAGGGTTTAAGTGGATTTGCTGGGAAATCGCTTACAAAATTGCTGAAAATGAGCCTTAGTGACTTATCTGTTAGTTCAGTGAATCCTAGTTATAAGTTCAAATCAGTGACAAATCGCTGACTTAAAATTACACTGAAAATTCTACACACTAATGTCGATTTTCTCAGCGATTTCTAGTACGAACTGGAATTGTTGAGAAATTGCCAACCTATTTTAACTATTTTTAGAATTTAATTGGTTTTTATCACATATATTTCTAATAAAAAGGTTGAATTACCCAAAATTATCAAAATTTAACTATAATATGTACTAAATAATATTTTCAATACTATAAATAATCGACTAACATAAAACTAATGCATAAAAGATAATATAATACGGAAAGAAATTGGCTCAATCAAACCCTCTACATGTAATTATTCTGGAATTCCTAAAATATCCATATTATAAGAGTCACAAGTTGAAGAATATAAAAATAACTAATTAAACCTAATATTAAAATTGAAAGTAAAGATAGAGTATGGGCTACCTCCCGTAAAGTGTTTTTGTTTACTATCGTTGGCTCGACTGAACCACACAGTTCTAGGCTAGTTCTTTAAACTTAATTGTAGAATTTCCCATTCTACTGCCATTCCAAAAAGTGATTGAACGTCCATGCGCCCTAAAAGTGATTCTCTTCTTCTGAGTATCTATGACAGCTTGCGAAGTGGCGAAGAAAGGTCATCCTAATATTAATGGAGGATCTTCATTGATGAAGTGTCGCATAGCGAAAAAGTTTGTAGGAATAATCTACTTATCAATTTGAACTAGTACATTAGTAATCACTCCTATTGGTTTCAATGAATAACCGTTTGGTAAAAAATTAGAAGCGGGTACATCCAACTCCAGTTGAGTATGAAGAAAGAAGTGAATTGACATGTAGTTTTCTCTAGAACCTGTATCAAAAATAGATTTAAAATACCAAGCCCATGTGACTTTTATGTTTATGTATATATCTTTTGGATCATCGAGCTTGACAATTTCTAAAATTCTTCTTTTTCTTTTTCTTATTCTTTGTAGATTTAAACTCCTCCATTTTAAGATCATTGTCAACATTGTTCGTTTGCTTAACCTTCAAATTTCGGGTAATTGTCTCTTGATTTGAAGTGTCTTCTACTTGCTTACTCTTAATCATAGCATTTTCTTCTTTCATTTTTGCTGCATTAATAACATATACATCACCTTTATGACAATTTAATTCTAAAGATCCATTATAATTAGTTTGTTCATTATTAAATTGATCAGAATTATCATAGACATCTTCATCATTAAAATGAAAAACGACAATTTCATTTTCAAATTCCATAGATATTTTTTTCTTCAAAGATATCTGACTTTGTTTTAGCTGTTTTAGGAAACCGTATTCCTAAAAGTATGGGTGAAGATTTAGATGGTACTGAGTCTCTTATTTCCATAACATAGAAGTCAGCTGGAAACTAAGTCATTTACTTTTACTAAAACATCTTCTAGTAAATGATACGTTTTAATAATTGTGTTTTTAGCTAAGGTAAAATTAATAGGTGTTAAGTTAATGAACCTATTTTCAATGACTCATATATTTTAAGTGACAAAATTAATTGATTATGCAAGATCATACATAACGAAATCTATCAACAAAGTTCCTAATGTAATAGGTATTCATAACATTTCTGGATAGGAACATTTCTCTGGTATTTTCTTATTGATTAAAGCAGACATATTTTATCCTACGTTTTTTTTTAGATTCTTCTAAAAATTGATCCTTTATTTAGAAAAGTCTTTCGAAACTTCGTCATAGTTAAAAAATTGCATAATTGATTCTATTAATGGTTTATTGATTTCTATTTTCCTAAACACTTCAAGAATGTGTTCAGTTTTTTTTTCTTGCCTAGCATCAGCTAATTATTATGGAACGGTAAAGCATGAATACATATCTTCATTCAAATTATCAAAAATTTATCATTTTTATACTAATCAATTAATTCCAATAATGATTTCTAATATGATTCAACTTTGACTAAATACTATGCGTACAAACTTCCGTTAAAAAGTGTATATTTCAACTATTCAGCCAACCATTATCTAGTAAGAATGACATTAGCCATCATTTTTTCTTCTTCTACTTTAATAGTTTTATGTGCTTTTTTATTACTCTGTTTAAGTTGCTATTTAGTTATGGGTGTCTTTTTCATCATTGAATAAAGCATTAACTTGTGCTTGATTAGTAGGAGCAACAATAGCTTGAATATGGGCTTTAGCTTGATTAATCTATTGAATACTTAACCTATTTATTTTTAAATACATTTGACATAACTGATTTTTTAGTTCATTAATAGTAGTATCAGTCTTAATTTGATTTTGAGAAATCTATGTAAAGTTTTGATAACTTTGGTTCATAAAATTATATAAGATTTTCTCTAAATTTTGATTCGTAGGTTGAGCATTTTGTTGAATTTGCTGATTAGGTATAGTTTGTATCTGAGCTCTTTGTCTATAAGTATAATAAATTTGAATTTGAGGACCATAACTAAGATTTGGATTTGGTCTTCCAGGATATTTCGCATTGTTATTATATTTATCTCTTAGGGGATGAGAAAATTGGTTCATCATTGCATTAACCTCTTCAATATTTTCTTCATATAGAGTAGGACACGCATCCGTTGGATGTGTAACCTCATTAAAGAATCCAAAAGCTTTAACTTGATTTGATCAATCATTGATTAACAACTTAAACATCTTAGATAGTTCATCAATTTTATCATTCGACGCATTATTTCTTTTATTATCAACTTCATAAAGTTTCTTTCTTGGGGATTCAACCTTTTGAACATATTGCTTAGATTATTTTACCATTTTATTAATTGTTTCTTTTGCCAAAGTAGGTGTTCTTTCAAATAAAGATCTACCACATATTGCGTCTTATAACCTTTTTCATAGTGATTGAGTCCTTCATATAAATATTCTAGTCAAGCTCTTTGAGTATATCCATGTTTTGGACTATAATAAATTAATCTTTGGAATATATCCTAAAAATCAATAAAGATTTCATCATCTTTCATTTCTGCAAATGTGATTTGCTTTCTATAGGAACGAATTTTTCTATCAGGCATACATTCATCTAGGAAAACTTCTAACATGTGAGTCCATCTAGTTATTGAATTTTGTGGGAGATAGACCAACCAATCTTGTCCTTGATCTTTCAATGCAAAAGGAAAAAGGTTGAGTTTGACTTGTTTTAAAGTACTTTATTTCGATTTCATCCCATTAAATTTATGTCGATACTCCCATATGAATATTTGCGGTCTTCATTGTCTTTACCATGGAAGTTAGGTAAGGCAGTAATAAATCCATATCTAAGTTCAAATTCGGGAAACCCATTAGGGTATGCAATGGACATACGCTCATATCTTGTAAAATTTTGATTTGCTTGTCTAAAAGTGAGCTCTTTATTATTGTTGATCACATTTTGAAGATTAATATTGCATACATGTCTATAATTATTGAAAACAATTAAAAAAGTAGTAACTAGGATTAATCTATAAGGCTTTTTTTCGAGTGTATGTTCTAGGTGATTGTGTTTTAAGTTATTGATTTACTAGCATATTCTAATTTATATTTGATTTAGATTAGACATGCTTTTCATTGAGTGTTCATACTATCGTATTTCTATGATATTGCATTTTATCCAATAGGTAGATCTACAAGGATAAGAATATGGCTTCGCCATTAAATTTAGTAAAATCGGTGGCTAGCTAAAAGTTTTCAACCTATTATGAATTAGGATTTAATGATTCTCATATTCCATGTGTTATGATTATAACTATGTTATGAGGTTATGATATGTTCTAGTATTTGAAAGGAATCCAAGTATATTACATTTTTTAGTGGGGGTTTGTTTAATAGTTTGTTTTAGATATTTATATTATATTGAATTTGAATATTGTTTAATTTAGTTTGCATTGAATTGTTTAAATTAGTTTAGTTAGTTTGGTAAAATAAATTAGTAGTTATTGATTTTTGTTATTTGCTATTATAATTCCCATTTAATTAGGTTATTTAAATTAAGAAAAACAAGAAAAAATACTTTCCTTTGAGGTTTGCAAAATTCCTATAAAGACGATATCCCATTTAACATTACTACAAATAATAGGAAAATATAGGAAACTATTGTGCACGCTCAACATGTGTCAATTTTTGGCGTAGTTGAAGGAGACTTTTAAATAATTTCTTAGGTGTTTAGATCTTGTATGATTTACACACTTCATTGTGTTAATTCTACAGGATTTTTACATTCATTTGATCGAGAAATAGATAGAACTTTTATTTGGAGTTTAAGACAACAACAACTTAAGGAAAATTTAGCTAATAGGATGGAAGATAATGATAATAGAGTTATCAATAATAATAATAATGATAACAGAGTTATCAAAAATAATAAAGAACTCACTTTTAAACAAGGAAAATAAAATGTAACATCATATGAGCCTAAGTGCATAGCATACCCGATGGATTTCCTAAATTTGAGCTTAGATATGGATTTAATAGTGCCTTACCTGACTTCTATGGTAAAGACAATGATGACCCGCAAAAAACTTATAAGGAAGTATCAACAGAAAGTTAATGGGATGAAACCAAAATAAGTTGCTTTAGAACAAGTCAAACTTAATGTTTTTCTTTTTGCTTTGAAAAATCAAGCACAAGATTGGTTGTTCTATCTCCCACAAGATTCAATAACTACATGAACTCAAATATTAGAAGATTTCCTAGATGAATATATGCTTGTTAGAAAAATTAGTTCCTATAGAAAGCAAATCAAATTTGCAAAGATGAAAGAAGATGAAAACTTTAATGAATTTTGGGATAGATTCCAAAGATTAAATTATTCTTTTCCAAAACATAGATATACTCAAAGATCTTTATTAGAATATTTTTATGAAAGAGTTAATCACTTTGAAAAAAGGTCATTAGACACAGCATGTGGTGGATCTTTATTTGAAACAACACCTACTTTAGCAAAAGAAACAATTAATAAAATGACAAAACAATCTAAGTAATACGTTGAAAAGGTTTAATCCTAAAGAAAGAAACTTTATGAAGTTTATAATAAAAGAAATAATGCGTTTAATGATAAAATTGATGAACTATCTAAGTTGGTTAAGTTGTTAATCAAATATAATAACATTATATAATAACATTACCTATTATCCTAGAAGGCCGAACCAGAATCTTAGTTATGGTCCTTAAAATCAAAATTATAATACTTATAGACCAAGAGCTCAGATACAATCTCCACCTAATCAGCAACCTCAACAAAATGCTCAACCTACAAATCTAAACTTAGAGCAAATCTTGCATAATCTTTTAAACCAAAGTCATCAAAACATTACATAGATTTCCCAAAATCAAATTAAGACTGATACTACTATTAATGAACTGAGAAATTAGTTATTTCAAATGAATTTACAAAAAATAGGTTGAGCACTCAACCGAGTAATCAAGCTAAACACCTAATCAAGCTACTATTGCTCTTACTAGTCAAACAAGTTAATGCTTTTATTCAGTGATAAGAAAGGCACACCTATAACTGGAAATATACTTAAAGTAAGTAATAAAAAGAAAGCACATAAAACTGTTGAAGAAGAAGAAGAAGAAGATGATGATGATGATGATAATGATGATGGCTAATGTTATTCCTACCAGACAATAGATGGCTGAACAATTGAAATATACACCTTATCTTGAAAGGCTATACCAATGGTATTCAGCCTATCACGACCAATATTCATGTATAATGGAAGTACACCGAGAACTGAGGGCACTCGAGGTCGGCTTGCGACTATTAGGGAGATGGAGACTTTGGTATCGATATATATCGTGGCAGAAAGTCATGGACCTAAACTTGAAAAGATTCCAAATGTGTGTGAGTTTCCGGAAGATTTACTTGGATTACCACCACCGAGGGAAATCAATTTCATTATTGAGTTGGTACCGGGTATGAAATCGATATCCATACCACCATACCCTATGGCTCCACGAGAATTTGAAGAATTGAGGAAATTGTTGTAAGAATTGGGCGAGAAGGGATTCATAACACCTTCGATATCACCATGGGGAGCACCGGTCCTGTTTGTTAAGAAGAAGGATGGTATTTTGAGACTGTGTATTGATTACAGACAATTGAACAAGGTCACAGTCAAGAACAAGTATCCATTACCGTATTGATGATTTATTCGATCAGCCGAGAGGAGCGCAATTTTTCTCCAAAATAGATCTACGATCAGGGTATCATCAGCTGGGGATCGGGGAGGATGATAGATACATAACAACGTTTAGTACAAGGTATTGACACTATTAGTTCACAATCATGCCGTTCGGTTTGACTAATGCTCCTGCCATGTTAATGGATTTGATGAACCGAGTGATGAGACCATTTCTAGACCGCTTTGTGATCATGTTTATTGATGATATATTGGTGTACTCCAAGACTCGAGAAAATCACGAGCAACACCTCAGGGAGACGTTGGAGACTTTGAGGGAGCACCGACTATATGCCAAATTCAGTAAGTGTGAATTTTGGTTTTCTAAGGTCAAATTTTTGGGTCATGTTGTTGGAGCAGTTGGTATTGCTGTAGATCCAACAAAGATTCAGGCGATTTTGGATTGGCCAGCGCCGACGTCAGTGTCTGAGATTATGAGTTTTCTGGGGTTAACAGGCTATTACCGAAGGTTCATGAAGGATTTTTCAAGGATCGCTTCACTAATGACCAAGTTGACCCAGAAAGACGTTAAGTTTCATTGGTCGGAGGAATGCGAGGAGGCATTTACTCAACTGAAGAAATTGTTGACTACCGCACCAGTGCTGATATTACCAGAGGCTGGAAAGAGTTTTTGCTATACACAGATGCTTCTAGTATGGGTTTAGGTTGTGTGTTGATGCAAGAGAAAGGCATAGTGGCCTATGCATCAAGACAGCTGAAGATACATGAGAAGAATTATCCAACTCATGATTTAGAGTTGGCAGCGGTAGTGTTTGCTTTGAAGATATGGAGACATTATCTTTATGGCGAGATGTTCACGCTATATACTGACCATAAGAGGTTGAAATATGTCTTCACACAAAAGAGCTGAACATGAGACAGCGCAGATGGTTAGAATTTCTGAAAGACTATGACTTTTCTCTTGAATATCATCCAGGAAAAGCTAATGTCGTTGCAGATGCGTTGAGTAGGATTCTGACTGGAGATGCCAAGACGTTTAATTGTCATATGACGTACGAGTATGGCTTACACGAGGCGGTGGCGATGATGAGTCAGTCAGATATTCCTAATGACACGTAGGTCCTAATTTGTGCTCAAGTAAGGCTCAGACAGCGTCGACTCAAAAAGAGTCAGAGGATCAGAAAATTGACATTCTATATCCGAGATTCAGTGAGTTAGCCCTGAGTCTTGAGTGTACTAACTAGACTGAGACGACAGATCAGTGTATCAGATTTCAAGGCAGATTGTGGATAACGGCAGTAGCAGAGCTGAGAGATGAGATTATTCAGGATTTACATCATTCTCGATTCACTGTTCATCCAGAAAGGACCAAAATGTACCATGATATAAAAAGACATTTTTGGTGGCCTGGGATGAAAACGGACATATCGGAGTTTATCCGGAATTGTGGGATCTGCCAGCTGGTGATGGAAGAGCATCGAAGACTTGGAGGATTACTACAGCCGCTTCCCATTCCACGATGGAAGTGGGAAGACATAGGCATGGATTTTGTTCGAGGACTGTTCATCGACATGATTCCATCTGGGTGATTGTGGAAAGATTGATGAAATCTGCCCATTTCATACCAGTGGCAGCTCATTACACATTTGACCAGCTGAGTGTATTGTTCGAGAGAGAGATTATCAGGCAGCATGGGGTACCTTTGACAATTACGTCAGACAGAGATGCTATGTATACGTCCAGGATGTGGCGGAGTATGCAGGAGCAGTATGGTACGCGCTTACAGTTTAGCACAACCTTTCACTCTCAGACTGATGGGCAGACTGAGAGATTGATTCAAACTCTCAAATATATGCTCAGGGCCTGTGTACTTTAGTTTGGCGGATCGTGGGAATATTATTTACCGTTGTGTGAATTTGCATACAACAACAGTTATCAGGCAAGCATTGAAATGGCGCCATTTGGGGCGTTATATGGCAGAACGTATCGCTGACCATCTTGTTGGGCTGAGCTAGAAGATCGAGATTTGTTAGGGCCTGAAATTGTTGTCGATCACACAGAAAAGGTACGTCAATTCGCTAGAACCTTAAGGGAGCCCAGGAGAGGCAAAGAAGTATGCAGACACGTATTGCACCAATATCACGTATGATGAGGGAGCTTTAGTATATCTAAAGGTTTCTCCTCGTAAGGGTCATCATCGATTTGGTTTGAAAAGCTAATTAGCACCGAGATTCATCGAGCCTTTCAAAATCAAGAAACGGGTTGAAAATGTTGCATTTGAGCTAGAATTACCTCCACAGATGTTGGGAATTCATCCAGTGTTTCATATCTCGATGCTTCGACTAGCTAAGTCAAAAGCAAGCAAGAGACCGACAGTGGATTTGAGTCAGATTGATTTAAGTGAGATATCTCATATGAAGAGCAACCAGTTCAGATTCTTGACCGAAGGGTACAGCAGTTGAGAAGCAAGTCTATCTCGAAGGTGTTAGTTAAGTGGCAGTTTCTTGGAGATTCAGAACTCACTTGGGAATGGGAATACTATATGCGAGATAGATTTCCGTACCTCTTCGATTTAGGTATATTTGTAAATTTGTTTAGTTTAAGTTCGAGGACGAACTTTCCTATTAGTTGGGAAGTATTGTCACGGCCCAAATAATTAATACACGTTTAATTCTTTAAGCAGGACCAAATGACTCATAACGTGGGACCCGTAGCGAGATACGTGTCACTACAGAGGCACGGTGGCCGAGGTAAATGTTATATTTGTGTGTTGTGTGCCTAGTGTACTGTATATGTGTAGACTACTAAGTCAATTCTACTGGTATGCAGATACTGAGACGAGCGGGGACGCGCCTCGTGTTGCGTGCCGACGTGGGCCGAGGTAGCAGCTCGTTGGGGTAAGCGTAACAAGTTGAATTTTATTGTATAAAAGAAAAATGAAAAAAAATGAAATGAGATATGAACCACATCCAATATATATATATATATAAATGGGCCAAAGTAAAGAGATAAAAAAATATATATATACATTAGTAGATATACAACTAGATACACACACACACATCTCAAGAAAGGGTGTCAAGTATTTGTGTCACTTGAGAGTGACACAAGGGACAAGTGGTGTGAGCAAGTCCACCTGATGTGCCTCGAGATACGTGTGTGGGTTGAGATGTGTGGATCACATTCAAGCCACCCATATTTTATAGAAAGCATATATATATTAAGTCAAATTGATCCTCAAAGTCCTAACTTATCTCTTATCTCTCCAACCAAAAACAAACGAAATAGAGAAGAAAGAAAAATGAACGAATAGTGATGAAGCCGAGGAGAGAAGAAGAAGAAAGAGAGAGACCGAGAGAGAGAGGTCGACAGCTCGACGTAACGCAAGGTGAGTTGAACGTTGTTGTTGTGAGTTTGTTGTTGTTGTTGAAGTCGATCGTTGTTGTTGTCGTGACCGCCATGGAGGTTCGGCCATGGAAGGCTCGGCCTCTATGACCGATAGGTATGAGGAGGGAGATGGCAGGGGTGTCTCCCCTGCCATCGAAACCAGTTGGGGTTGGGAGCCAACCCCAACGCCTCTAGAAAATAAAGAGAAAAATGAAGGAAAAATTTGGAAAATTGCCAAAAAAATTAGGAAAAATTTCGAAAAATTATATTTCGACAAAATAAACTATTTGAAATTTCGAACGTGACTTTTACGGTGTTTTTACCTCGAAAAGCGTGAAATTGGTAAATTGGTCTAGAATGCAATTTCGACCCATTTCGACCGATTTTGGAATGTTAAATAATTAAGCTTGAATATAAAATTGAGAAATTGTCAAATGTTAGGACCCTAAAGGAGCTATTATTGGGTATTGGGTGCGTACATCGACGCGAAGAGAAGCCGGATAGCTTAAGAATTGTTGTTGTATGTAAGTAAACTGATGTGAGACATTTATTTACATTTCATTCCACTTATTTATTTATTCTCAGTTATTCGGACTGAATTTACCTTTGCAATCCATATGCTATGACTTGTTTACTTTTCATTTTATGACGTTGTTCATAGCGTACTCTATTACTATCATTGATTCCAATTCCTATACTTTGTCATGTTGTTTGTTGTGTTTGGAAGTCAGTGATACACCATGCTATTAGGTTAGTTTGTTTATTTTGACTCTAATCCATTGTGCATTAGTATGCAGTTACATCTCTAGGATTATATTACCGAGTCATTATTGAAAATGAAGGTGGTTCTCGTGGTTAGGGTCATTTGATGATAAAAATTCATCTTTCATACAGGGGTCGCTAGACTTTTTGGGATATTAGGGAATTTCTCCACTACCTTGCATGACACATGAGGTAACGTGCCTCGAACGGGGTAGCCGGACCTCGGGGTTTGTTGGCGCAAGCATAACTTGGGTGAGCATGACGAGTTTTAAAACTCTGGTATGTTAGCAAGTATATATTCCGGTGACGACTAATTCACTTGGAATAGAAAAGGCGTAATCATAAGTACGACCTTTTGAAATTATGATATAGAGCTCAATTTGTAATGAAATGAGATAGAGTAGAGCTTAAATTGTAGTGGAAAGGCTGATGTGACGTAGCTCACGGCCGATCGACCCTAATCCATTACTACTTTGCCTTGAGTCAGTTTCATATTTATTTAACTCAAGTATCTCTTTGCATGATGTTTCTTTCAGCTTAGTTGCTATTTAAATTATGTCATTTGATACTTATTGCCTGTTTGGGAATGTGGATCAATGTCTCTCAGTATTACTTAAATAATTTCATGTACTCACCGTCTAGTTTGTGACGGTCGGTGTAGATCAGCCGAGTAGCAGACCAGGCAAATAGAAGATTGGTGACTACCTCTGAGCCAGTGAAGGACTGCTAAGACATATTTTTGTACGTTTTGCATTCTTTTGTATTACATTTTCTATGTATATGATATATTTCCTTTTGGGTTGAGTGATAGGAACATCTGACTAGACACATGTTATATATATCACCATTTTTGTTTATATATGCATGTGTTCTCTATTTCCTGGTTTTTCCACAATAGGTTAGGCCTTATTTCCACCAATAACATAAAAAGACTTCCGCTGAATAACTTGTTAGTTTGAAAATTTTAAATTAACTATGATTTGTTAGGTGGTATCGTGTTTTGAATATGACATAATTGGTAGGTTTTTAGGTGTTTAAATAAGGCTGACTAGTTCCTTGTTAGGTCCTATATGGGAGATTATGGCTTAATGAGGGATTAGGCCGGGCGGTGCCCTCGTCACATAGCCAAACTTGAAGCATATGAAAAATCTTTACAAAAGTCTGAAATAATAGATAAGGATAAAAATGATAAGATTTTTTGATAATTCGAATGAAGATATGTACTCATATTCTACCATTCCACAATGATTAGTTGATGCTAAGAGGAAGATAATAATGAAGAAATTCATCAAGTGTTTAAGAAAATAGACACCAATAAACCAATGATGGAATCGATTATGCAATTTTTTAATTATGATGATGTTTTGAAAGAATTCTCTAAATGAAGGATAAATTTTGAGAAAATTCTCTACTTTAATTAAAAAGAAAATACTTGAGAAATGTTCTGATCCAAAAATGTATAGAATATTTATTACATTAGGAACTTTTTTTATAGATTTTTCTATGTGTGATCTTAGAGCATCAATTAATGTTATGTCACTTAAACTATATGAGTCATTGAAAATAGGTTCCTTGACAAATACACATATTAATCTTACCTTAGCTGATATACAATTATTAAACCTTATGGTTTACTAGAAGATATCTTAGTAAAAGTAAATGAATTAGTATTTCAAGGTGATTTCTATGTAATTGAAATGAGAGACTGAACATCATCTAAATCTTTGCCCATACTCTTAGGAAAATGGTTTTTAAAAATCTAAAACAAAGTTATATATCATTGAAGGAACAATGTCTATGGAATTTGAAAACAAAATTTTCGCTTTTCATTTTAATGATGAAGATGTCTATGATAATTATGATGATTCTAATAATGGAAAAACTAATGATAATGAATCTTTAAAATTAAATCATCTTGCAGCTGAAGTTTATGTTACTAATGCAGTAAAAATGTATGAAGAAAATTTTACGACAAAGAATAAGCAAGTTGAAGACACTTCAAATCAAAAGACAATAACCCAAGAATGGAAGGTTAAGCAACCGAACAATATTGAGAATGATCTTAAAATGGAGGAACTTAAAGCTATGAATAATAAGAAAAAGAAAAAGAAGAATCTAGCAATTGTCAAGCTCGATGATCTAGGAGAAATATACACTAACATAAAATTCAAATGGACATGGTATTTTAAAGCTATTTGTTGTACAGGTTCTAGAGAAAACTACATGCAAATTAACTTGTTTCCTCTTATTTAACTGGAGTTGGATGTACTTACTTCTGAAAAATTTATTTTACCAAACAGTTATTCAGTGTAACCAAGTTGGAGTGTTTACTAATGTACAACTTCAAATTTACAGGTATAATATTCTCATAGAATTTTGGTTATGCCTTACTTCATCACTAAAGATCCTTCAATAATCTTAGGACGATATTTCTTAGCCACTTCACAAGCTATCATGGATACTCTGAACAAAATAATCACTTTTTTGAGTGCATGTCCATGCAATCATTTTCTGGAATGGTATTAGAGTGGATAATTCTACACTTAAGTGTATAGAACTAGTTTAGAACGTTGTGGTTTAGTCAAGCCAATGACAATAAACAAATGCGCTCTATCAGAGGCAACCCATACTTTCTTTACATTCAGTTTTAGTATAAGGTTTAGTTAGTTTTTCTTATATTTTCTTAACTTTTGACTCTTAGAATGGGGATATTTTAAAATTTTAATTCTAAAATAATTTCATGGAAGAGGGGTTGATTGAGCAAATTTCTTTTAGTATTATATTTTATTTATGCATTAGTTTTATGTAATTTAGTTATTTATCATAATTAAATTATTGTTTAGTACAAATCATATTCAAATTCGTATAATTTGAATAATTCATTTTTATTAAGCATATATGTCATAATTATATGGGAAAATCGATTAAATTGCAAAAATAGTTAAAATAAGCAGGTGATTTCTCAATGATTCCTGTTTGTCTTGAGGTTCGGTGAAAAAGTCGGTAGTAGTGTGTAGAAATTTCAGTGTAATTTTAGATCAGCAGCTTGTCACCCATTTAATCTTATAACTAGGATTCAATGAATTAATCGCTGAACCACCGAGGCTCATTTTCAGCGATTTAGACAGTGATTTCCTAGTCAATCCACTTAAACACTTATTTGCTAAGAACGAATACACATTTAAAAAAAAAAAAACAAAAATCGCTATATTTATCCATTTCACACTCACAAACCATTGCAACTTTTTGATCAAGAGACCAATTTTTAACTAGATTAAACATTCCAAAACTAGATTTTAGTGTATTTAAGTGATTCAAACCTCAACCTTTACACTCAATCAAAAATCTGATGAGTTTTGGGTGAAATGTTGAGAGCTAGAAATGACCTGAATGTGAAGCAACCTTCTAGGGACTATGATGAACTATACATGAAAAAGTCAAAGTTGTCATTTTTGGGCACAATTCTGTGTAATCAAATGTAAACTCTAAGGAATTAAGAACTGGTGTTCGAGAACTGGATGGCTTTAGTGAGGTAAAATGACAGGATGAAGAGAATAATGTTTAGAAGACATAGACAACAAGGAGGCATAGAGGTTCATATACCTTCTACACTGATGAGGCTACCGCTTAATAATAGTCTTAATGTTCTAATACTGCCAAGACAAGACTACCAACTCTATGACCCCTTTACGAGTTACCAATCCCAGAGGATTGATTCAGTGGAGGATAATGAGGATACGACTTCTAGTCGACGACATTGATCACCTTATTCTATTTATCTTCTTTGTCTTTGAGTGATAATTTGTGAGATCTTACTTTGTCCCTCTTGTGTTATACTTTGTGATCTATTGTGATATAATTTAATTAATCAGTGATTAGTGATGTGTATTCATGTGCTACATTTTATAAAGTGCTTTGGTGTTACATTTGATTTTACATTGGATATACATTAATGATGTTTATTCTAATTTTTATGCACTTTGTTAGATGAAAATTCTATATTGAGCTTGTTCTTGTATTAATTGTCTAATTTATGATTATATCAATTCCTTTATACCAATTACTTTAAACTTCACGTGGCATATTTGTTTTTTTCGTAACCCGATTTCAATTCAAAACCTTGAGGACATAGTTTGGAATGAGTTTGGGGTATTTTAGGTGGAATATGATAATAATAGCAAAGAATTCAAGAAAATAAAAGAAATGTAGAAGATACGTCAAAATATTGATGCAAAGATAAATATTTTATGGGATTTTTCAAATTTCTTCTGAATTCAAGTAAGTATGAATTGCACTTTACTTAATTTTTAGTTAGCAAAAGAATGATAATGAAAATGAATAAACAATAGATTTTGATTGGAAGTGATATTTTTATTACCTTAGTGAATTCAATGATAGAAGGAATCAGTTTGTCTACCCTTTTTGATTAACTTTACTAGTTGATGTATACACTAAATTGAATTTCTTGTATTAGTCTTGAGAAAGGTAGAAGATTTAAACAATAGTGCAAGATGAACAAGATAAATTTATAAAAATCTTTTTATTCAAAAGCTATTGATTAAGTATTTTTATAGTATATATATAGAAAATTATTATAGCATAATTGAAAGAAGAAATGGGTTAGAAATCGACGATTTTTGATAAGTTAGAAAGAATACTTGCTTCAACTTGACTGAATAGTGAGAAGTGTTAACAAGAGTTTAAAAATATGAAGAGAGTCATATAGTTTCCATAGGAAATGGACCAGGGAATCTATAGTGCGAAGAATGTGAAAAGGTCCATAAGAAATGTAGCATGGACCCAAAAGCAAAAGCAAAGGAAATATATAATAAAGAAATAATTAGGATAGAGAAGAAAAGAATGAGAGATGAAAAAGATGGATATTCTTAAACTCTTTAAAGAGAAGATTTAGCTCGAGTGCTTGAAACTAGAGTTGAATGAAGTATTTCTTAATCTAACAAGTTTTAAACAATATATTCAGTGGTCTCTTGGCAAAATCTCTATTGATTTTGATTGTGGTGTTATTATAAAATATTTTCTTAAAGTAAGATTAATCTTGTGGTTTCGTGTTTCAAAATTCTATACTAGTCATCATAAGCTTGATACTTATCAGTGGAGATTGAGAAAACCTATATTATGTACTCGCTTTGGTAATGAATTGCATTAGGTGATTGAGTTATCATTAAGGGATGTTTCCCTTTGTCTGAATCAATATATTCTATCATAACTTTCATTTACTTGTGGGTAATATGTTTCCATTTGAAAATCAATTTTGTTTTAAATCGTCTATTATTTAAAGTTAAAATGCATTAGATTCAAATCAGTTTATAAAGAATGAAAAGAGATTAAGATTAAGAATACTCCTTTGCTCGGGATAGGAAAGTACTGAGTTTGTAGGTATTTGACAAGTCAATAATAGACATGTTTTATAGTGTAATTTATGTTGATTTTAGATATAAATGTTGATATTATAGTAGGTATTCTCTTATTTTTGCGAGTTCATGATTTAATTAGAAAAATGAGAAAATGGAAGAAAAAGAGGAGGAAGAGCAAAACATTCAACTATAGAAGAGGTCTAACGATTAGCTAGCGATACAAAATTACAAAGGGAATCGCCACCAAAATCTGTAGCAGAGAAGTGCCTACGAAACATCAGCGAATTTGAAAATATATTAGAAATCGCCACCCGAATCAGTTGAGTATAGAGACCAATTTCTAGGGATTAACTCAGCGATTAGTGTACAATTTAGGAATTGCTGACAAATTAATGGGGTCTATTACAGGTTTTTTAGATTAATACAAAAGATTTGAGTTTATCTATGATATGTATACTTATGAAACTATAAATGGGACCTCAGAGCTTCGAAAGTTATATCTATTTTTTAGTCATCTGCCCTCATAAGTTTAGTTTTATTGAGTTTATGTTTGAAGCAACATTAGAGCTTTGATTTAGTTCAGAGGTATTTATTTATTTAATTATGTCTTTCAATTATATTATTGAATTATTTAATAGCAGTATGAGTGAATAGTTTATGCATCTAAACAAACCTTAGACATGTGTATACTTTGGATTGCTATACAATTATTATTAAGAAATCATGAACTTAATGCATTAGATTTATTCATACACAAAAATCACAATTTTAATAAATAATTTTTGCATATTACAACTAATGAATATTGATATTGCATGCTTAATTGCAAATATGTTTTGTGGTATTGTGATTCTGATTCTATGTATATGATTATTGACAACAATAATAGAACTTATAACTAGGATTAATTTATAGGGCAATATTTCTCAAGTAGATGCTTTAGGTGATTGTGTTCTTAATTAATTATTAATTAGCATATTATGATACCTCTTTGATTTAGATTAGGCATGATTCTCATTGAATTTAATGATATCATATATCTATATTATTGTGTTTCATCTTATAGGTAGATCTACAATGATAAGAATATGGCTTATTTTCCATTGATTATTGAAAAATCGATGGTTTGATAAAAGCTAGCAACCTATTATAAATTTGGATTTAATTAATGATTACGAGACTCTAAGGGATATGGTTATTACTAGGTTATGTAGTGATGTTATGTTTTTTTGTTTGAATGCAATCCAAGTAGATTACATTTTTAGTGGGTGGTTTGTTTAGATGTTTGTTAGATATTTACATTATATTGAATTTGAATTTCGTTTCATTAAGTTTGCATTGAATTGTTTGAATTATTTTAGTTAGTTTGGTTAATTAAGTTAATATTTATAGTTTTTAATTGTTTGGTATTTTATTTCTAGTTTGATTAGATTTACTAAATTAAGAAAAACAAGAAAAAAAAATACTTTTCTTAGAAGTTTGTAAAATCTTAGTGTAGACGAAATCCAATTTACCACTACTACAAGTAATAAGAAAATACGAGAAACTATTGTGCACGCTCAACACGTGGCATAATTTATATAGATAGGCTTATAGTGACTTTCGCCACCTTGTTATCCTTATGTAAATGGAAGGAAAGTGCGACACAACAACATACTAACTACATCGCAAAACCTCCAGATGTGTTGTAGATGGTCAACGAACTTGTGGCATTAAACTCTGTTTGAACACCTATCATGAGTAGTAACTAGCATTAAATTCTTCCACCAGTCACGTGGAGATTATAATACGCCGCTAACTTTCTCATATCTCAACGACACAAAGGCACTTCGATTGCCAACAGAAAAGGCCCTACTTGCCACCCAACGTGATACCTCTTACCGAATGGAGGCAAGATCACTGATAATAGCATTTACCCAAAATGGATTGCACATGCACTTACACCACGAGAAAGGAAAAACTTTAAAACTTTATAAAAACAATGTAATTAAGAATACACAACTAGAATTAAACAATATTAGAACTAAAACAACAAAACCTCTCCAATCCTTAAATCTTAAGAACTTAATCACATTATTGTACAACAAGGAACTTAGCCACTCATTGACATAGAAAACAATGCACAAATAAAATAAAAACTTACTAACGAAACCTAAAAGAAGTCTTCTCCCCTCCTCCAGTTTTTCGATTTAAAACTTCATGACAAAGAATATATGGAAGAGAGATTTGAAGTCGTTTTAGAGTTTTCTATTTATAGTAGAAGTGTGACAAGGGGTAATCTAATTTTGAATCTTGCAAATCCGCAAAATACAGAACTGTCGATCCGGATTCAGATCTGTCACGCGCGATATGTGCAAAACTTCAAGGCGCTAGAAATTCCTTAGAAGGCGCTACTATACTCTATTTCCCTTCAATTTTGTCGTAGTCTTAGTCCAACGTCATGCCAGCGTTGTGTGTACATCCTAATGGTGTAGTAAAAGTGTTGACCTTCCTATTGGAATTTGAGCTTCATTCTTTTCCTAGGTCCTCATAAGGCTTCATACGCAACGTATTCAATGAGTTTCCTCTGATTTGGTCGAGTTTTATCCAGCGAGTCCTTGGAAATTTGAATACACTTGTGTTGGGAAGGCGTTAAGTCTATATCTAGATTTTTAACTTGATTTTAGTGGGAAATCACTCATTTTTTTTCCAATAGGTTATGTTTACTCTGAAAATACAAAAATAAAAGTTTTAGAGTTTAAATGGAGATAAAAGTCTTGGAATTCATAGTAATATCACACTAAAATATACTACAATTGGTGACTTATCAAATACCACCTAACTTAGAAAATTGGTCTTCCTGAGCAATGAAGCATAAGACAATTATCTTGTAACATACATTTAAGCTTCATTAATGCCTAACTATAAAATAAATGGTTTCGTCAAATTTTTCACAAATTTGCTAAATGGAAACAAGAACAATTAAGCAAAGTCGATTACTTTAATTTAAGATATTTTTGCTACTTTCCCAAAGAATACTCCGCAAAACACTAGGTTTCTTCAATACTAAAATCATCAATTAATCATGAGTTATGTCACAGCCCAAAATTCTTAATCTTAGTTTAATTTCTTGAATCAGGATTAATAACCCATGACGTGGAGTTTGCATTGAGATACGTGCACTAACTGAGGTTATGTGGTTGAGGTATATGTTAGATTTGTTGTAATGTATGCCTAGTTATTGTATATGCGTAGACTACTAAGTCAATCCTACTTGTATTTAAGTGTCGAGACGTGAGTGGAGATGGGCCTCGAGATGTGTGCTTACATGGGACCAGGGTAGAGAGTGATGAGGTATGTTAGTTTGAAGTTTAGTGTAGCTTAAATAGTAGTATTAGTGTGGCTATAGTTGGTTTTATATTAAATATAACCTAAGTTAATAAGTTAAAACAATAGCCACGTGATAATTCTTAAGATACATGTGGACACTTCAAGTGATCAATAGAATTTCCATTTGGTGTTAGTTAGAGAGAGTTAGTGGAAATGTGTCAAGTTGTAGGCCATTAAATTAGCCTTGAGATACGTATGTACATAAAGATCAATGTCTATTAAACAATCTTATCTTAATATGTAAAACTGAATCGATCAACTCATGCAAACCAATTCATTCCACTTCATAAACTTATAAGCTGAGTAAAGTTGTTGGAGAACTTGGAGAAGAATATCAGCAAGATATTTGAAGTGAATTTGGTGATTTGAGGTGTAGATCAAGCTAGGTGTGGTTTTTATCAACTAGTTAATTTTATTTACACTAGTAACTTAGCTTAATTTGATGAATTTATAAAATATATGAGGTGTGGCTGATCTTGTGGTCTTAATGGGCATTTTGGGGTCTCTGGTAGGTGAGAAATGAGATCCCAAGGTGTTGGAGTGGTCTATGTGAAGAGAAAACTCGATATTTTAAGTGCAAAATTATGGGTTTTCCTGCACATATTGCACTAGATGAGCTCGCTAGCGTGCTGCCTGTATGTGTAGCGCACTAATAAATCTGACTAGCACGCTAATGAGGTCACTAGCACGCTATATAGGACACTCACCGTGCTAGGTGCTCTAACAGCACAAAATCTACAAATTTCTAATTATAACTTTAACATTTTAAACTAATTTAATACCCTAATTAAATGTCTAAACACACCCAAAAACAAATTAAATGATATCAAGAACTTAGGGGAAAGTCTCGGGGGTTCGGATACAAGTTTTGAAGTAGGAGGCTGGATTAGCAAGGATACTTTCCTGGATTGTAAGTAACTGATTGAGATACATATTTAAATTTAATTCCCATTTTGTTATTCATTTCCAGCCATTTGGACAGATTAACCTATTGTACTATATATACCATTACTTGTTTCCTCTCTCATTTTATGAGTTTGCTATAATGGTATGACTTGTTGATTGAATAGTTTCATTGACTCTAAATTATGTGTTATGTCATTCTTGATTGTTGATATAAGTGGTCAAATGAAATAGCATGCTATCTGGTAGGTGTTAGTAGTATTGTAGATCTAAATTCCTTTGTGCATTTAATATGCAAGTACATTGTTGGATTCTCAAATCTTATCATCTTTTTGGTTAAGAATGTAGTTCTTGTATCTAGGACCATGATATGACAGAGACAGCGCGATACACGAGGTCACTAGACTTTAGGAGTTATCGGGATCTCATCACTATCTTGTACCGCACACGGTCTATGGGACCCGGGGTTGTTGGCAAGTGTACATTACTTGTGAGGGGCATTTGTGAGTATTTATATATGAGATGGGCATTCGTGAGGATGTGAAGACATTCATGATATTGTTTACGCCCTAAATAGTGAAAAAAAGTTGATGTGATGTAACTTACGGAAGACCGGTCCTATATCTTAACTACTTAGCCAAGCGTCAATTTCATTTTACTTAATTGAAGTATCTCATACCATGATTCTTTTCTAGCATAGTTGCTAGTGTTATGCTTTTAGATACTTGTTGTATATTTGGGAATGTGAATAAACGTCTCTCAGTGTTACTTTTTACTTTCTTGTACACTCCATCCTTTTTATAACGGTGGGTGCAGATTCATCGAGTAGCAGACCAAGCAAAAAGAAGATCGACGACTACCTCTGAGCCAGTGGAGTGCTGCTACATCGAATTTTGTAGGTTTTTGACTTTGTTGTAAGAATCTTATGTCTTTCATATACTTTTGGGGTTGTATATACTATGGGTTGAGAGATAGTACCTTGACCTGATACATGATATATTATTGCCATTTCGTTATATATATGCACGTGCTTTTTATTTCATGGATTTCCACATTCTTAGGTATCATGTTAAAAGCTTCGGCTAAATTGTTAAGACTTCCGCATAATAAACTTCACATTTTTAAGACTTTAATTAACTCTGATTTAAGAATTGACATAAGAAAAGAAATGCTTATTTGAAAAAAGAAAAGAAAATTGGTGTTAATAAGATTTTGGAAAAAGGATGACTAATTTGTTGTTAAGTCTTACGTAATGAGTTTAGGTCTTAATGACGAGATTAGGCTGAGCGGTGCCCTAATTTGAGAAGGGGTCGTAACAAGTTACCTCGAAACTATTAAAAAGCAAAAAACATGCAATCTCTAACTAGAGCATTGAATATTAAGATTCCAAAAATAGAACATGTACATCCATTTCACTAACACATTCAAAACAATGTTTGAAGCCAATAGGAATTTCTTTTGGGATCGTAACGGCCTAGTTGTTTGACAAATGAAAGTAATTTATGGATTCGAAACATTGGAAAACTTAAGACTTAGACTTGTCAAATGATTTTCAGAGAACATGAAATGATTTACACTACACCTTACTTAGTGTTTCTTTTTACATTGTGTAGTCATCACCTTTTTCCAACCATATGGCTCCCTACTCCATTTCTTGTGGATAATGTTTTAGATGGTACACTCATTTTTCTAACCACAAGGCTCCTTGCTCCATTTCCTATGGATAACATTTTTAGGTGGAACTCTCTAATCATGACTTGATTGATTTAATATCTCATCATGATCAATTTTCCTTTATGTGGGTATACAAACAATATTTCGCTCTTATAATATGTTCTTTTCTCCATCTTCTTAATCTTTTTCATGTCTCTTTTAAATGATTATAAGTCTAAGACTAGCTTTTTAATTAGGTAAAAGATTATAAGGTAATAGTTTATAGGTTTCATGATGGGTGATGAAACAATTAGGTTATGTCAGATCAACTGGATTAACTAGGGATAACTTAATAAGTAGGTTAAAAGGTAAGAGCTTTAAACAGATAAGGCTCATATCTTCCCGCAAAGTTGTTCATATGCTATTATTTAGTTGTAAATGGATTGCGTAACCTATCCTGGAAAAAATAGAGATTTAATTGTCTCTTGTCCTTGAGTCTACACTAGCACTATTTTGTGTAGACTTGGTACGATAGACAAATCGCAACAAATAAATTTTGAACCTAAACTCTACTAAAGGTCTTGTCCATTCAAGGCGTATTCAATCCACATTTGAATTCTAAAATCTTCCACCATTATTCCAAGCTTGAGTTGAGAATTCATTTAAGCTCAAAACAGCGAATAGAAAAACAAAAACAAAGAATTCACAACTATGAGTGTAATCAACCTACCAAAACATCAATCTTTAAAATAAAATGAAACTGTATTATATGTATTTCGCAAGAAATAGTTAAAAAATTCTTAAAATTGCGTAAATATTATCATAACTCATTTTTCATATGGTTCATTCATGCATTCCATTAACCTACATACCTAGATACCCCTTAACTTATCCTGAACCTTACCCTCAAGGCCCAAAAAAGTAGGAAAACCAATACACATTCCAAAAGAATAAGTGAAATATAATAATGGAATATAACAAAATGGATTAAAGTGGAATGAAACGAAACAAATATATGAAAAGCTTAAAAATCTATACAAATGATGAACTTTAAAGTGATAATACAAAATCACATCTTTATCATATTGTATCTCCTCCATATATATCTCAAATATTGAATTACTATCAATTTTCCCAGTTCCTCTCAAGAATACATGCATAAATAAAAAAAATCAACTCGAATAATCACTAGAGCTATCCTGTTGCAACACTCATGACTGCGTAGTCCTCTAAGGAGTTTTGAAAGGAGTATGCACTCTCTCTGAAGAATTTGATGAAGAAGCAACTCTATACTCTTTTTGAGCTCGATAAACCTGGTAGTCTAGAAGTATAATGAACAAACTATCTAAAATCAAGGGAACTAGCTCGTTAGGGTGATTATGGACTTACAAGTGCCGCATCTTCCCATTGTACAAGAAAAGAATAATCTCCTTCTGGTTATATAAAATCATCTCCTCATTGGAAATCTGTCATGGTACTCCCTCTAGCAGTGGTGGAGCAGAACAAGGCGGTACTTTCCTCTTTCCTGCAACTCTCCTCATCTGAATCTCCTGCTACTCTTGATGCACATGTGTTGCTGATGGTGCTCTCTTATGCGCTCTATCCTCCTCATCCTCTGAATCCTCCACATTTGGTTTATCAAATAAAAGATATCATCATTTTTTGTGGTCGATTGGGGTGGGATATCAAACAATAAACCACCGACAGGGACTCTTGCCTGATGGCATAGGTAAGTGATAAGGATAGGAAATGCTAGAATCTCGTTCTTCATCGTCATCATCCTCTCTATGATAACCTCATGAATAATACACCCCTAATTAATAGAACTGAAATAAGCCCAAATATTATATAGTAATGCACATCGGGGCCATGTCACCTTGCCATGATGAGTGGTGGGTTACAGAGAAGCGTCAAACAATTAGGACCATGCCTTGAGAGTCCTCCTAAAATAGGTTTTAATGAAATGTTTAGGGAATAGTGGAGTGGAATAGACCCAATAGTGATTAGGGAAACAAGTCACAACTGCCTTGACAGTGTGATTAGGGTAATGACAGTCATAAAATTATCTCAAGTGTGGGAATTCACACCCTCCCAAACCATCGAGAGTAAGTAGGTCGTAATAGGTGTTAATGGCCTTAGAAGTGTATCTTAACATCAACCCTCTCACCCTGACGCTCTCTCCTAGTTTAGTCATGTATCCATTTGCATAGTACACGCGAACGGACTGCTTGCATCCCTCAATAAGATATGGGTTATGGGGGTGCTCTACTAAGGTTTGGTCGTCTCTAGTAAAAAACTTCATCCTCACTCTCGAATGATCAATGTGAATCTCCTCCCATATTTGGGATTTGCTATACTAAAACCCCTATCAATTCAGGGTTTCCTATTTTCTTGTTCATATCACTATCAAATCTTTTCAAGGCCTTATTACTCATAAATAAGAACTCATTGTAAGGCACGGGTGCAAAAAGTGGGTGGGTTCTAGCCCTGAATGGCGATAGTCGACCACTCGTCCTCTTATTAGGACCTGTATAACCACTATACTCTACTCTATCCATAGCACACAAACCAAACTACAACAATGAGACAATGATGTGCATGAAGTTCACTGCGCAACAATAATGATCAAAATCAATCCATATCCCTCGACAATCACAAGAATATTGATTCAAACACAAGAATTTGTATAAAACTACTTATGGCTTTCGAAATCCAAGTCAACCAATGAATCAATAAAATTCGGTGGAAAATCTATTTCAAAGTCTTAAAATCATATAAGAAATCCAATAAGTCCAAATCGATGTAAATAATGATTCCAATTAATTCACCACACACATAAATTTGCACAATTGATCTCCAAATCAAATTTAAACCAAAGTGTTGACAATGTCAATGAATTTTCAACAAAAATCAAACTTTGAAAACTCAAATTTTGATAACAACCTCGCACACATTCCCCCAACCGTAATTTACATTACATTGATCAATTAAAAGTTGATGGATCATTCAAAATAAAAAAACTTGGCTTTAAATTCCAAATTTCCTAAAAACAAACGTGTTTTGTCAAAAAATAGGCGATTTTTTAAAATAGATAAAAAATCAAAAGCAAACCTACCAAACCACTCTAAATATTCTTACAATCAAAAGCCATATAGTTATAAGGACCAATTTGACTCCTACAACCCATATTTATTCAAAATTTGTTGAAGAACACCCGACTAAATTCATAAAAGATAGAAAGTTTTAGGACATTAACGACATGGGAATAAGTTCCAAACAGCTAAGAGGAGATTTATTGGCCTAATGAACACCGCGACTAAACTCGTAAGTTGCGGCTTCGTCTATGCGCTAAGCAATCACTAAATTTCAGAGCTCAAAATGATCTCCATTTGATGGAGAATCGAAAATGAGTGAGATTAGTGCTTGAAATGATTGATTAGTGGTTGGAAAAGGGTTTTAGGGTGTAGACAATGATGTGGAGGCACTAGGGTTTGCTTATTTGGAAAAAAAATGTGGTTCTGTCCGATTTTTAAAAAGTAGAATTCGTGTCCAGCGTCGAACGTTCAAACGTCACGTCATTGGGGTGGCACTGGGAAGTCACTGGAAATTACAAAGAATTTCTTAAGTTACGCTCTTGCACCATGACATCACCTTACGTATAATCTGAATTATTAATTTACATAAGATAAGAAATGCTTATTTGAGAAAAATAGAAAAATTGGAATTAATAAGATTTTGGAAAAAGGCTGACTAATTCGTTGATGGCGAGTTAGGGCTTAGTTACGGGATTAGGCCGGGTGGTGCCTTAATTTGAGAAGGGGACGTCACAAGTTACCTCGAAACTGTTAACAATAAAAAAACATGCAATCTCCAAATAGAGCATTGAATATTATGATTCCACAAATAGAACATGTACAACCATTCCACTGACACATTCAAAACAATGTTTGGAGTCAATAGGACTTTCTTTTGGGATTGCAACGACCACTTTTCTTGACAAAGGAAAGTAATTTATGGATTCAAAACTTTGGAGAACTTTAGTCTTAGACTTGTCAAATGATTTTCAGAGAACATGAAATGATTTACACTGCACCTTAGTTAGTGTTTCTTTGCACATTGTGTCGTCCTCATTTTTTTCCAACCATATGGCTTCCTGCTCCATTTCTTGTGGATAATATTTTAGATGGGGCACTCATTTTTCTAACCACACCGCTCCTTACTCCATTACTTATGGATACTATTTTTAGGTGGAACTCTCTAATCATGACTTAATGGATTGAATTTTTCATCTTGATCAATTTTCTTTTATTATGGGAATATAAACAACATTTCACTCTTATAATATTTTCTATTTCTCCATCATCTTAATCTTTTTCATGTCTCTTTTAAATGATTTCAAGTTTAAGACAAGCATTCCAATTAGGTAAAAAATTACAGGCTACTGGTTTATAGGTTTCATGATGGTGATGAAAGAGTTTGGTTATGTTTGATCAACTGGGTTAACTATAGATAACTTAATAGGTAGGTTAAAGGCTAAGAGTTTTCAACAAAGGAGGCTCATATCTTCCCACAAAATATTTCTTATGTTATTACTTAGTTGTAAATGGAATGCCTAACCTATCCTGGAAATTGTAGAGATTTAGTTGACCCTTGTCCTTGACTCTGCACTAGCACTATTTTGTTCAGACTCAGTACGGTAGACTAATTGTAAGAAATAAGTTTTTAACCTAAACTCTACTTAAGGTCTTATCCATTCATGGCCGATTCAATCCACATTTGAATTCTTAAATCTTCCACTATTATCCTAAGCTTGAATTCGGAATTCATTTAAGCTCAAAACAATGGACAGATAAATAAAAACAAATAATTCACAAGTATGGAAGTGTGTAACCAACCTACCAAAAAATCAATCATTAAAATGAAATGAAAATGTATTACATGTATTTCGCAAGAAATTGTGAAAAAATTCTAAAAATTACGAAAATGTTATAATAACTCATTTTAATATGGTTCCTTCATGCTTTCCATAATCCTACATAGCAACATGCCCCCTAACGTATTCTGAAGTTTACCCTCAAGGGTCATGAAAGTAGGACAACCAATACACATTCCAAAAGAATAAGTGAAATATATAATGGAATTTAAGAAAACTGAATGAAGTGGGATGAAACAAAATAAATATTTGAAAAGGTAAAAAATGTATGAAAATGATGAGCTTTATTGTGATATTATAGAATTTCATCTTTATCATATTATATCACCCCCGAATATATCTCAAAAATTGAATTAGTGTCAACTTTCTCAGTTCCTCTCAAGAATACATGTAGAAATGAAAAAATCAACTCGAATAATCACTGGAGCTGTCATTTTGTAGCTCTCCCTACTGTGTAGTCCTCTGTGGAGTTTGGAAAGGAGTATGCACTCTTTGTGAAGAATACGAAGAATAAGCGGCTCCATACTCCTTTTGAGCTCGGTAAACCTAGTAGTCCGAAAGTATAATGAATAGACTATCCGAAATCAGGGAGCTGGCTCGTTAGGGTGATTATGGACTTACATGTGCCACACCTGCCTGTGGTACATGAAATTAATAATCTCCATTTGATTATAGAGAATCATCTCCTCATTGGAAATCTATCGTGGTACTCCCTCTGGTGGCGGTGGAGCAGAATAAGATGGTCCGATCCTCTTTCCTACAACTCTCCTTGTCTAAATCTCTTGCTTCTCTTGATGCATACATGTTGCTGCTCATGCTTTCTCTCGTGCGCTCCATCCTCCCATCCTTTAAATCCTCCATATTTAGTTTATCAAATGAAAAGATATCATCATCGTGTATGATCGGTTGGGGTGGGATATTGAACTCTAAAGCACCAACAGGGACTCTTGCCCGATGACATAGGTAAGTGATAATGATAGCAAAGGCTAGACTCTCGTTCTTCATCGTGGTCATCCTCTCTATGATAACCTCATGAATAATATGCCCCTCATTAATAGAACTAACATGAGCTTAAATATTATATAGCAATGCATATCGGGGCCTTGTCACCACATCATGCTGAGTGGATGGGTAGAGAGAAGAGTCAAAAAAGTAAAACCATGCGTTGAGAGTCTTCCTAAAATAGGTCTTAATGAGATGCTTATGGAATAGTGGAGTGGAATAGACCCAATAGTGATGAGGGAAACAAGTCACATTTGCCTTTACAGTGTGATAGGGGTAATGAGAGTGGGAAAATTATCTTAAGTGTGGGAAGTCACACCCTCCCAAATCATCAAGAGTGGGTAGGTCATAATAGGTATTAATTTCCTCGTAAGTGTAGCTTAATATCAACCCTGTCACCCTGACGCTCTCTCCTAGTCTAGTCACATGTCCATTTGCATAGTACACATGAACGAACTCCTTGCATCCCTGAATAGGATATGGGTTATTGGGGTGGTCTGCTAAGGCTTGGTCGTCTCTAATACAAAACTCTCATCCCTATTCCCGGATGATCAATGTGAATCTCCTCCCATATTTGGGATTTACTATACTAAAACCCCTTTCAATTAAGGGTTTCCTATTTTCTTGTTATTATCACTGTCAAATCTCTTCAAGGCCTTATCATTCATAAATAAGAACTCATTGTAAGGCTTGGGTGCACTAGGTTGTTGGGTGGTAGCCGTGAATGGCGATAATCGACCACTCGTCCTCTTGCTAGGACCTGCAGAACCACTACACTGTACTCTATTCATCCCATACAAACCAAACAACAACAAAGACACAATAACTTACATGAATTTCATAGCGCAACAATGATGATCACATCAGTCCATAACACTCGACAATTATAGGAATATTGATTCAAACATAAAAAATTGCGTAAAACTACTTATAGCTTTGAAATCTAAGTCGATCAATGATTCAAAAATATTTGGTGGAAAATCGATTTCAAATTATTGAAATCTTATAAAAAATCCAATAAGTACAAATTGATGTAAACAATGATTCCAATCAATTCACCACATGCATACAATTGAATAATTAATCCCCCAATCAAATTTAAACCAAAGCTTTGTAAATCAAAGCTTTGTAAATTCAAATTTTGATAAAAACTTCCCACCAATTCACCCAACCTTAATTTAAATATCATTGATGAATTTAATGTCGTTGGATCATTAAAAATAAAAAAACTCGACTTGAAATTTCAAATTTTCCAAAAACAAGGGTGTTTTGTCAAAAAATTTTGGTTTTTTCAAAATTGATCAAAAATCAAAAGCAAACCGACAAAACCACTCTAAATACTCTTACGATGAAAAGCCATATAGTTATAAGGACCAATTTGAATCTTATAATCCACATTTTCCTAAATTTGCTGAGGAACACCTGACTAAATTGAAAAAAAGTTAGGATGTTTCTGGACATTACAAACATGGGACTGAATTGCCAACATCTAAAGGAAGCTTTTTTGTACTAAAGAGCACTGTTACTAAACTTGTTAGTCAAGGCTTCGTCTATGCACTTTCCAAGTGCTCAATTTCATGGCTCAAAATGATCTCCATTTGATGGTTTTAAGGTGTAGACGATGATATAGAGGCATAGTGAAATCATTGAAAATTACACAGAATTTTCTAAGTTACACTTCTGCGCCATGACATCACCTTATGTATACTTTGAAATCGATAGCACAACGCTTGGTCAAATTGATGTCTTTGGAATATGGCTCAACGTTGTCTCAGTACGTTACGTGTTAACACACGATGCTTGAGGATTGTTGGCCTTAAAATTGAATTTATTCCAAAAATTTTATATTCATATTCATTTGTGCACTTCCTCGTGTATGCATAAGATCTAATGCAAACGCATCAATTTAAATCATACATGGATTTAATTACATCCCAAAAGTCTTTAAGACTTTAATGCATGGAAAACAATCCATGTTCTCTATTTTAGTCATAAGATTTTTGCAAAAATAAAAGAGAATAGAAAAACTCATTAATTTCTATCATATTTTATTCAACTATCTAATTTAACATAGAACAATATATTCAAACGAAAAATTTATTAAAACTTGAACAAATTAAATTTGCAAAAAATAAACTTGGGATGCCTCCAACAGAGCGCCGTTATTTAACATCGATGGCCCAACGTTACCGCGATCTCAGACTATCCTTTGTCAAAGTCAATTATTTTAATTAGCAGCTTAATCACATCACCGCTTGACAGTCTAATCTTCTGTCATCCCTTGACGACTCATGGTTCCTCCTTTATGCTCAACCTGCATGATATAGGGATGTTGTCTTGTGATTTTGACTCTAACTTCATTCAATATATCTTATGAAGCATGTTGTCCTCCATTAATAGCCAACAGTTAGGTATTCTTTCATTCTCTCCCTGCTTTTTCCTATTTATTTCTCGCTCATTTTTTACTATCTAATTATAATTGTTTAAAAATGTTTCTATAGAATCATGTGAGTTAGTATCAAAATGAGACAAAACTACGAACATGATAAAATTTTAGTAGTTGAGTTAAAACAGTCACGAATAGAAAAATAAATGGCCTTTATCATGACCTAATGAAATTGAACCACCTAATATATCTATCTTGCCATTGGCAATTTACATGAATGGTCGGCCTGCCACAAAAAGGCATGATTGGACATATGTGTGTTCATTCAAGCCAATTACATGGAAATCAGTGAGAAAATCCAAGTTCTTGATGTGAACATTCACGTATTCCAACATCCTAATTTGTCAAATTGAAGATCCATTCGCTAAATGAATGATTATTTCAGATTGCTTCAAAACTTGCTCATATATAGACGAGAAAATTGATGAAGAAACTATGTTAATGGATGCTCTTAGATCAAACATAGCTTTCTCTATATGCGTATCTCATAGCATGCATGAAATACTAAAAACACCATGATCATCGCATTTTTTTGATATGTATATGTTGCTTGTGTACGAGTTCTCCTCTTATTCTTCAAATAATCCTGCCATTTCAAAGGTTTCAAAAGGAACTTTGATTGCTAGCTTCACTTGTTCAACTTTTCTTACTACTTCCTTAGTTTTCATAGCTTCTTCTTTTTGGTCATTGAAATAATTTGTGATCCTTTAACATGTTCGCAAACCTTAATGGATACAACCTTTAAGAAATAGTACTTTGTGCTTGATGGTATTCATCCAACCTTTGCTCGAGTTATTCTTTTAATCTTCCTTCTTTTCTAGTTTTAGCAGTTCCTCTGCTCTAGCAATTCCTATCTTAAGCTTTGCTGCAGTTTTTGTCACTTAAATGGCATTTATATGCCAAGTTGCATTCACATGTGCATTAAGATTCAAAGCAAGCTATGATGGTAACTTCCTTTTATTATAGGCTTAGCCTATTTAAGCTGACATATTTGACATCTTCACCTGAAATCCTTAAATTGAGACCTAGTTCTAGCTTGATATTACTGCTATACAAAAATTAACTATTTCATCATTCATTCTAAAAGTAGGACCATGTAGATGGGGTTGTTGATTATGAGGAGCTACTGATATTGATTGTCCTATAGGCACTAAATTACGGTAGTTGGGATTCCTAGCTGCATAAACGAAGTTAGTATTTTTTGTCATTTCCTCCTTAATAGTTACTTTATTGCCTGGGCTATTTTGTAGGTGGCCCTGGATATTGGCATGTCACCTGTATATCTCTAGTATCCTCAAGAAGTTGCGGACACTAGTGTGTAAAGTAATTTGACTATGAAAATATATGTCTCTGTTCGAATTTTTAATCTGATTTTAATTCCTTAATCAGGATCAGTGATTCGTGACATGGGACCCATATCAAGATACGTGCAATGACCGAGGTAATATGGCCGAGTTATATGATATATTTGTAGTGATGTATGCCTAATGTATTGTATATGTGTAGACTACTAAGTCAATCATACCGATGTTTAGGTATGGAGACGTGAGTGGGGACATGCCTTGAAATACGTGATGATGTGGGAGCGAGGTAGAGAGTGATGTGGTAAGTTTATTTAAGTTAAGTATAGCTTAAATATTAGTATTAATGTGGCTATGGTTAATTTTGTATTAAATGTACCTAAGTTAATAATTTAAAACAATTGTCATTTGATAATTCTCGAGATACGTGTTGCCACATCAAGAGACCAATTTAGTTTAAATTGATGTTAGTTAGGAAGAGATAGTGGAGAGTTAGTGGAAAATGTGTCAAGATGTAAGCCATTAGATTAGTCTCAAGATACCTATGTACATTAAGATCAATGGCCATTAATCAATCCTATCATTCACATATATAAAGCTTAAGATCAACTAAACCATTTCATTTTCAAAACTTACAAGCTAAAGAAGTTACTGGAGAACTTGGAGAAGAAGGAATCAGCGAAGATCAACAACTTTAGAGGCGATTTTGTGGGTTTAGGATGTGTAGATCAAATTGTTGGTGTTCATTAACTAGGTCACTTCACATACACCATAAGCTTAGTTTAATTTGATGAATTTATGAAATATATGAATTATGCTTATCTTGTGTTTTTAGTTGGGTGTATTGTGGACTTTGGTAGGTGAGGAAAGAGAACCCAAGATGTTGGAGTGTCTATGTGTGGAGAGAACTCATATTTCTAAGTGCAAAATTATGGTTTATCCTACACATAGCGTGCTACCAGTGTGTATCGCACTAATAAGGTCACTAGCGATCTAGACAAAACACCCAGCACACTAAATGCTCTGACAGTACAAAATTAGCAGTTTCTTAATTTCAACTTAATCACCTTAAACTAATCTAATACCTTAATTAAAGGTCTAACCACACTCTCAAATCTATGAAATGATATTACGGACCTAAGGGAGAGTCTCGAGAGTTTGAATACGTGGTTCGAGGTGTTGGGAAGTCGAATTAGCATACGAAATTGCATGGATTGTAAGTAAACTGATTGAGATCATTATTTACATTTCATTTCTATTTTATTAACTATTTCCTTTCATTTGGACTGATTTGCCTTTTGTACTCTACATGCAATGACTTGTTGATTCATCTCATTCCATGAGTTAGCTATCATGGCATCGGTTGTTGGTTAATTCTTTTATTGACTCTATATCATATGCTATGTCATTCTTGATTGTGGTTTATGGTATTGTAAATTCCATTTCCTTTGTGCATTAGATGTGAAATCCTATTTTTAGATTCTGAAATCGTGTCATTCATTGAAATATGAAACTAGTTCTTGTATCTAGGACAATGAGATGATAGAGATGGGCACGACACTCATGAGTCAATAGACTTTCAGGGATTTTGGGATCTCACCACTAGCTTGTGCAGCAAACGAGGCATGGGACCTGGGGTTGTTGGCAAGTATACATCACATGAGATTAGCATTTGTGATTGATTATGAAGGCATAGAGCTCAGCTCCAACCTTTAAAAGAGATGTAGAGCTCAATTCCATCCTGAGATAGTGGAATAAAGGCATTTGTGATAGGACTCATGACCGACCAGCTCTAGATCATTACTACCTAGTCATATGTCAGTTTCATATTTACTAACGGAAGAGTCTATTAGCATGATCTTATTTTTAGCATAGTTGCTATTATTATGCTTTTAAATTCTTGTTGTATATTTGGAAATGAGAACAGATGTCTATCAGTGTTACTTTCTACTTTCCTGTACTTACTGTCCTTTTTATGACGGTGGGTGCAGATTCATCGAGTAGTAGACATGGCAAATGGAAGATCGGTGACTACCTCTGAGCCAGTGGATTACTGCTACATCGAATTTTGTAGTTTTTTAGTTTGTTGTATGAATTATATATATTTCTTTCATACCTTGACAAGATATATTATCTTCATTTCATTATGTATGTGCATGTGATCTTTATTTACTAGTTTTCCATAATTCTTAGTTATTTTGTTAAAATCTTCCGCTAAATTGTTAAGACATCCACTAAATAAATGTTAAATTGTATAACTTTGAAATAACTCTGATTTATTAATTAACATAAGATAAATAAATACTTATTTGAAAAAATTGACTTTTAAGTAGAATGGGTTGGAAATAGGTTGAATAATTCATTGTTAAGTCTTATGTGGTGAGATTAAGGCTTAAAGACAGGATTAGGTCGGGTGGTGCCCTAATTTGAGAAGGGGTCATCTCAGTTAGTATCAGAGCCTAGTCTCTATATACTTAGTGAAAATTATAAAGTTGTTCTAAATTTTGATACCAACATCACAGTTGGTATCATAGACAACTTTAAAATAAATCTCCGTAAAACATAAATTTTAGCTATGGAAAACCAGATGATCCTTCCCTACAAAAAATTAGTTGGGAAGTGAGTGAAAGTGAAGTGGGGATTTTTTATATATACATGTTACTTTCAATATTATATACATGCGTTTCTACGTAGTTGCTGATTCGCGTTCACTATTGACTTGCAAACATCGATGGCTGATTCACAAGATAGCGGGGATGAAGGTGCTAGTCGCAGCCAACCTCCTATTCCATTTGATTATGATTTTCAGAGGCTGTCTGATCGAGTAGCTGCTCAGGGACAACAGTTAGCGGATTTCATTATCATGATGACAACACGTTTTGCTCCACCCACACAGACACTAGCCCATACTATTACTACTACTACTTCCACATTATATGCACTAGAGTTTCCTACTGCTAAACTAGCCTTTTCGGCAGTACACATTGTACCGATGGTGACAACACCAGTCATAGAAAGAGTTTATACAGCATCTTTTACTTCCACATCTTCTAGCTCGACAGTAGAGGTTCAGTTGGTGAAGGATTTCATCAAATTGAACAAAGTTTACTTTGATGGTCAGTGAGATTTTGAGAAGATTGGGAGGTGGTTATTGTCTTAAGAGAAGCTTCATAGAGTCTTGAGGATTGAGGATATACTTTGATATGAGATTTTGTTGTATACGCTATAGAGGAACGCCGATGTTTGTTAGCATGTGACGATAGCTTGTGATGGTAAGTTTGAGTCTTGGGATGCATTCAAGAAAATTCACCAGCAGTACTTCACACCTACAGTGATGAAGAGGTTGAGGAAAGAGTTCATGAATTATAAATATGGAGTAGATGAGTCGGTGATGAGCTACATTGATAGATATGGCTAACTAAGATAGTTTGCTGGGGATTTAGTGAGAGATAATTGTGATGATATGTATCATTTTGGAGATAGACTTAGACAAGATATAGTGTATTATGTGATTATTTCAGGTGTCAGGACTTTAGGTAATATATACGAGCATGCACTTTCTCACGAGACCTATTATTTAGGTAGAGTTCCTAGTGGGACACCGCTAGGACCAACGTTGACAGCTCATTAGATAGTAGAGCTTAAGAGGAGGAAACAAAGGGGCAAGTGATAAAGGAGATGAGAGAGAGGTTCTCAGGGATTAGGGACAACTACCTAGTTGTACCCTATGTATCATCTCCTACGCCATTGTAGGGTATAGTTGGATGACCTCCCTTGCCACCACTAGTTAGACCTGCGTTGCCAGTTCCTACTACTTTTCCCGCTCTTCCAGCACCACCAGCTCTATGTCAGCAGCAGCAGGGTGGTAGAGGCTAAGGCAGAGGTAGAGGTAGAGGCTGAGATGTTTCCCGACAGAGATAATTACAGGGCATACTAAGGATCACGCTCAGGGTCAGTGCAGGCTGATCACTTGCTATAGGTGTGGTCAGGTTTGACATATAGTTTGAGATTTTCCACAGCCGACAACAATATTTCAACAGCATAATCGTGAGGGAGTACATATGGTAGCTCAGCTAGATGTAGAGGCTACTCGAGGACTTATTGAGTGTACGGTCTCCATTTCTAGTAGATATTTATATATTTTATTTGATTCGAGTTCTAAAGTATCTTTCATTTTTGGTCGCATGATAGGCATCTTAGGGTTGACACCAGTTAGAGTTAGTGTACATTTGATTTTAAGTACCACAGCCGGGAATAGGTTTTTAATTAATTTATTGAGGGATGTTTAGTACAGATAGGCAGGGTAGAGTTACCTGCAGACTTTAGGGTGCTCAAGTTCTTAGAATTCGATACGTTATTAGGGATGGATTGGCTAGCAGTGTATCACGCTCATATAGGCGTAGTATACCATAAGACGAGGGCACTAGTGGCCGACTTGCAACTAGTGCAAAGATGGATACACTAGTATCATTATATACAATAGTAGAGAGTCAGGGACCTAAAATTGAGGAGATTCCGGTTGCGTGTGTGTTTTTAGACATGTTTTTGGAGAACATACTTGGTTTATCACCACTAAGAGAGATAGACTTCAACATTGAATTGGTACTATGTACCAAATCTATTTTTATACCATCATATCGCATGGCTCTGATAGAGTTGGAGGAGATGAGGAGTTAGCTCCGAGATTTAGGATAGAAGAGGTTCATTACACCTTCTATGTCGCCATGGGGAGCACCTGTCCTATTTATGAAAAAGTATGGTACTATGAGGCTATGTATCGAGTACAGACAGTTGAACAAAGTCATAGTTAGAAACAAGTATCCATTACCACAGATTGATGACTTATTTGATCAATTAAGAGGGCCACAATTTTTTTTCAAGATTGATCTAAGATCAGGGTATCAGCATATTAGGATCAGGGATGAGGATAGGTCCAAGACAGTGTTCAGCATGAGATACAGACACTATCAATTTATAGACATGCCATTTGATTTGACCAATGCTCCATCCATATTTATGGATTTGATGCTTCGGGTGATGAGATCGTTTCTTGATCGCTATGTGATAGTTTTCATCAATGATATATTGATATATTGCAGGAATTAAGAGGATCATGAGCAACACCTCAATGAGACGTTGCAGACTTTAAGGGAGCACATACTCTCATCCAAGTTCAGCAAATATGAATTTTGGTTATTAGAAACCAATTTTTGGGACATGTTGTCGAAGCAGTGGGTATTGCTGTAGATCCGACAAGAATTCAAGCTATTATAGATTTTCCGGCACCCACGTCAGTTACGAAGATCAGGAGTTTTCTGGTGTTAGCAGGATATTATCGTAGGTTCGTGAAGGATTTCTCGAAGATTGCTTCACCGATTACCAGATTGACATAGAAGGATGTCAAATTTGATTGGTTTAAGGAATGTAAGGAGGCATTTGCTCATCTAAAGAGGTTGTTGACTACCGCACTAGTGTTGATATTACCAGAGGTTGGACATGGATTCTTGGTATATATACTGATGATTCTCATACAAGTCTTGGCTATACATTAATCAGGACAGATGCATAGTGGCTTATGCATCCAAAAAGGTGAAGATACATTGAGAAGAATTTTCCCACTTATGACTTAAAGTTGGGAATGGTGGTATTTGCTCTGATCATATGGAGACCCCATCTCTATGGAGAGAGATTCATACACTACACTAATCATTTGAAACTAAAATACCTCTTCACACAAAAAGAGCTTAACATGAGACAATGTAAGTGGTTGGAGTTTCAGAAGGACTATGAATCTTCTCTGGATTGTCACTCAGGATAAGGTAACATAGTTGCTGATGTGCTGAGTAGGATACCGACTAGAGATGCAGAGGTTGTTAGATGCCATATGACAAATGAGAATAGATTACTCGAGGCAACGACGATGATGATTCAGTCATATATTCCTTTCGACACTGGGGTGATGATTTGTGCACAGAGGAGTCTACAGATAATGTCCACACAAATAGTGTTATAGGGTTAGAGAGCCGACATTCTATACCTAATGTTTAGTGAGTTAGCCCAGAGTATTAATTGTACTAACTGGACAAAAATGACAGATCAATGCATGAGATCTAGAGGCAGATTGTGGATACTTTCAGTGGCAGAGCTAAGAGATGAGATTCTTCAGGACTCATACATTTCTCGGTTCACTGTTCATCTAGGCAGGACCAAGACGTACAATGACATGAGGTGATATTTTTTGTGGGCTAGGTTGACAACAGAGATATCAGAGTTCATCAAGAGCTCTGGGAATTGCCAATAGGTTAAGGCTGAACAACGTAGACCTGGAGGATTATTACAGTCGTTTCCCTTTCGATAATGGAAGTGCGAAGTTATAGCCATGGACTTTGTTTGGGGATTGCCGAAGACTACTAGACGACACTATTCTATCTAAGTGATTGTGGCCAGATTGACAAAATCTACTCATTTCTTACAAGTTGCAACTCACTACACATTTGACCAATTGAGAATATTGTTCGAGAGGGAGATTATCAAACTGCATGGGGTACCATTGACTATCATGTCAGACAAAGAGGCTATATATACGTCCAAGATGTGGCAGAGTATGCAGGAGCAGTATGGTTCGCGCCTACAGTTCAACACAACCTTTCACCATAAGACTAATGGGTATGGTAAGAGGTTCATTCAAGTTCTAGAGGATTTGTTTAGGGTTTGTGTACTAGAGTTTGTCATATCTTTGGAGGAGTCCCTACAATTATGTGAGTTTGCATAAAGTAACAATTATCAGGCTAGTATTGAGATGGCGCCATTTGAGACTTTATATGGCAGACCGTGTCGCTCGCCATCTTATTAGGCTAAGCTAGAGGATTGGGAGTTAGTAGGGCCTGAGATTGTTGTTGATCACATAGGTAAGATATGATAGATTTGCTAGAGGTTTAAAAGGGCCCATGAGTGGTAGAGGAAGTATGCAGACACGTATCATTGCGATATCACGTATACCAAGAAAGCCTTTGCCTATTTAAAAGTTTGTCCTCGGAATGGTCTTCACAGATTTGGTTTGAAAGGCAAGTTAGCACCGAGATTTATTGGGTCTTTCAAGAACATAAAATAGGTCGAAATATTGCATATAAACTTGAGTTACCTCCACAGATGTCAGGGATTAATCCAGTCTTTCATATTTCTATTCTTCGACTAGCTAAGTCGATGATAGGTTTGAGACCGATAGTTGACTTGAGTCAGATTGACCTAAGTGAGGATTTATCTTACGAGGAGAAGCCAGTACAAATCCTTGATTGAAGGGTTTAACAGCAGAGAGAAAAGTCTATTACGAAGGTGTTAGTCAAGCGGCAGTTCCATGTTTATTCATAACTGACTTGGGAACGGGAAGACTATATGCGAGATAAATATCTATACATTTTCGAGTCAGATATAATTTTAACTTAATTTTTAATTTTGAGGATGAAAAATTTTCATTATTTGGGAAAACTTTTCACGGCCTAAATTTTCTATTTGAGTTTAATTTCTTAATCAGGATCAGTGACCCGTGACATGGGACCCGCATCAAGATACGTGTAATGGCCTAGGTATATGTTATATTTGTAGTGATGTATGCCTAGTGTATTGTATATGTGTAGACTACGAAGTTACTCATACCAATGTTTAGGTTTCGAAACGTGAGTGGGAACGGGCCTTGAGATGCATGTCGGTGTTGGATCGGGGTAGAGAGTGATGTAGTATGTTTATTTAGGCTTAGTGTAGCTTAAATAGTAGTATTAATGTGGCTATAGTTGATTTTGTATTTAATGTACCTAAGCTTTTAACTTAAAAAAATAGTCATTTGATGATTATCAAGATACATGATGGCACATCAAGAGACAAATTTAGTTTAAATTGGTGTTAGTTACGAAGAGAGAGTGGAAAGTTAGTAGGAAGTGTGTCAAGATGTAAGCCTTTAGATTAGTCTCGAGATACGTGTATATATTAAGATCAATGACCATTAATCAATCCTATCCTTTACATATATAAAGCTTAAGATCAACCAAACCATTTAATTTCCAAAACAAAGAGCTAAAGAAGTTGCTAGGGAACTTGGAGAAGAATTAGTTAGGGAAGATCAACAACTTTGGAGGAGATTTTGTGGGTTTAGAAAGTGTAGATCAAGTTGTTGGTGTTCATTAACTAGGTAACTTCATTTACACCATTAGGTTAGTTTAATTTTATGAATTAATGAAATATATGAAGTATGGCTGATATTGCGTTATTAGTGGGGTGTATTAGGGTCTCTATAGGTGAGGAAAGATATCCCAAGGTGTTGGATTGTCTATGTATAGAGAGAACTCAAAATTCTAAGTGCAGAATTTTGTGTATTCCTGCATATAGTGCACTATATGAGCTTGCTAGCACGCTACCTGTGTGTTGCACGCAATTAAAATTGACTAGCGCGTTAAATGCTCTAATAGTAACAGTTTCCTAATTTCAACTAAAACACTTTAAACAACTCTAATACCCTAATTAAAGGTCTAAATACACTCTAAAACCTATGTAATGATATTAGGGACTTAAAGAAGAGTCTTGGGAGTTTGAATATGCAGTTCGAGGTGTTGGGATGCCGGATTAGCCGAGGTAATTACGTGGATTGTAAGTAAACTGATTGAGATATTTATTTAGATTTCATTCCTATTTTATTATTTATTTCTAGTCATTTGGACTGATTTGCCTTTTGTACTCTGTATGCCTTGACTTGTTGATTCATCTCATTCCATGAGTTTGCTATCATGCTCTCTCGATAGCTTAAATAGTTCACTGAAATTGGTTTAATGAACCGCAAGCCCAGAAAGCATCAATTGTTGGTTAATGCTTTCATTGACTCTATATAATGTGCTATGTTATTCTTGATTGTTGAGACATTTAGTCAAATGAAATAGCATGCTATTAGGTAGTGGTTTATAGTATTGTAAATCCCATTTCCTTTGTGCATTAGATATGCAATCCCATTGTTGGATTCCGAAACCATGTCATTCCTTGAAATATGAAAGTAGTTCTTGTATCTAGGACCATGAGATGATAGAGATGGGCACGAAACTCAAGGGTCACTAGACTTTTAAAAATGTCGGGTTCTCACCACTAGCTTGTACAACACAGGTTCTTGGACCTGTGGTTGTTATCAAGTAGACATCATAGGTAACTAGTATTTGTGATTGATTATGGAGGCGTAAAGCTCAGCTCCGACCTTCAATAGAGATGTAGAGCTCAGTTCCATCCTGAGATAATGAAATAATGGCATTTCTGATAAGACTCACGACCGACCGGCTCTAGATTATTACTACTTAATCATAAGTCAGTTTCATATTTACTAACTGAATAGTCTATTAGCATCATCTTATTTTTGGCTAGTTGCTATTATTATGCTTTTAAATTCTTGTTGTATATTTGGAAATACGAACAAATCTCTCTTAGTGTTACTTTCTACTTTCCTATACTCACCGTCCTTTTTATGATAATGGATGCAAATCTATCGAGTAGCGGACCAGGCAAAGAGAAAATCGACGACTACCTCTGAGCCAGTGGAGCATTGCTATACTGAATTTTGCAGGTTTTAGTTCGTTGTATGACTTATATATATGTCTTTCATATACTTTTAGGGTTATATATATTATGGATTGAGAGATAGTACCCTAACTAGATACATGATGATATTTTATCACTATTTCATTAGTATTACGTTCAAAGCTTCTGCTAAGTTGTGAAAACTTCCACGAAATAAATGTTAAATTGTATAACTTTTAAATAACTCTGATTTATTAATTTGACATAAGATAAAAAAATAGTTATTTGAAAAATTGACTTGTAAGTAGAATGGTTTGGAAAAAGGTTGACTAATTCGTTGTTAAGTCCTACGTAGTCAGGTAAGGGCTTAATGACGGGAGTAGTTCGGGTGGTGCCCTAATTTGAGGAGGGGTCGTCCCAATATACTACATGTTTTTGATGTCCCAGTCATGACCATCATTTGTTTCATCATATATTTGAGCCGACAGATCACTCTCAAATTGGCTTCCCCCTGAAGATGTTGTACTTCTTTCACTAGTCAGACGAATGCATACTGTATCGAGTGGTCTTTTTTCATTATAAGTTAGCCCTTCATAGAAACTTTCCTTCATGAACTTCTCACTAAGACCGTGTTCAAGACATGCCCTAAACAATTTCTTTAACCTTTCCTAATACTGTGACAATGATCCATTGATCACATGTCGCGTATGTCAAATTTAATACATAAAAGGTTACCAATCCTACAGGAACGTATTAGAGGAAAGGACGGGGTCAAATCCACAAGATTCAGTCAAACTAAGTTCAACAAATAAAAAAGTAAGTCTGGTAGGTTTTTGAAAGAGTTTTATTCTAAAGGTCAACTAAACAAGAAAGTAAAGAATTTAAACTCAGAAATAGTAAAGCATACCTAAGTCTAGTAATCCACAATATAGCCCTCTGTTGTTTCCATGTCTTGCATCATTAATTTTGAAAAATGGGTTTTAAAACATTTTCTCTAGATAGGCTATAGGTGTTGGGGTCACCAAAAACTTAGTTCCTTAATTCTCGATAGATAGGGCCACCATTCTCTAAATACTTATTTTACTTCCCCGTTTAACATTGGGCAACTGCTTTCAAGATTTAGCACGTGAACAACATTAATAGCCTATAGGAACACCTACCCCTATATAACCTTGGGCAACTATTCTCTAGATTTAACCTAGTTCTCGATGTTATTCACCTATAACAAAAAGTGTGCTAGGTTTCTTGTTAGAGGTGATTGCCACTTCTCAACCCAATTAGTATCACAGACTCCACCTGATTGATAGAAGGTTAATGGGTTTACACTTAGAGGTTTGCAATGAATAATGCAAACTCTATACTATAATTGAGACATCGTTAAAAACCATAACATAAAGATAGAGAACTAAAACAAAACACTATTATTAGAGAAAACCTCAACAAGACATGAAAACAAACCTACTATAGGGTAGAAAGCTTAATTCCTGACCTTGGTATTAAAGAACCTAGCCAGTCATGGCCACTCTACCTTGCTTTACTCCTAAATGAATTTGAATTACAATGTGTTTTTGTTCATAGAGGTCCTTTTTTTATTGGTGAGCCCGAGTACATGAATATGAAAGCCTTGGAATAAAGAAATTTCTAAAATTTGCAAATCTTATTTTCCACAAATTTGGTACCATCACGCAACGTGGTTATTAAGAGACGACGCCGGATGGCGGAGTGGCATAATATAGTAAGTCTTGAACATAAGTCGATCTGGATATTCTATTTCCTATATTTGTGTTATGGCTAGCACCATCTTTTGTAAAGTCTGGCGTCGCTGGTTCATTTATGGCACCTTTCAATCTTCTGCCATGATCCCCTGCTTGGCTCCGTGGCTTCTTCATGGTGTCGTCAGTTCCTTCTGGGGCATCAAGCCTACTGATTTTTTTGTTGAACTTTGAATTCTTTCTTAGATTTGTCTAATTCCTTCACAAACACTCAAATGCCTTGTAAATCCTTAAAGTAAACATATAAAGCCATAAAACACGACTTTAGAATTGATTTACATAGCAAAACACCTATAAAAGAATGCATAAACTCATTAATAATTATCTTTCATATTAATGTGAGATATATGCTTCCTAAGCTGAGTAATCCTCTTGACTAGCATGTAAACGTCCTAAAATTTCTAATGTACCTTATTCTAGTTCCTGATAGAACTACCCAACAAGTTAAATAACCATTTTTTGCAGCATCCTTGAGACAAAAAGGAAACTCCTTTAGTCTTACTAAGTCGACATCAATTGCAGTAGGCTTAGTCTTTAAGCCTACTATCACCATCTAAAATTCCGTGAGGAACTTTTGGGGAACCTCACTTTCTTTGCAATGAAAATTAGGTAATATTTGTGTCAATCCTTATTTGAGCTCAAATTGACTGGTGGAATGTGGATACTCAATACATAAGAGCGACGACCCTCCACTGTTTTGATTCACCTTTCAAAATGTGAGCTCTCTTTCATACCTCAGTTCATGCCTAGAATTCTGCTGGTTGTTCTACCTAGCCTCATGCGCAACTGAAAGATTAGGATATGTTTTGTTTAAATCCATAGTCACTTAAGATTTTTCCCTCTTTTTGCTATACCCATTCCTCTTTCTATATGTTTGATCAACTTTAAGATATAGCGAAACAAAAGTTTTTACGGAAAGTGAACATGGTGACTTGCAACCACAAAACAAAATTAAAATTAAAAAGAAATCAAATTAGCAACAATCCCTTACAATTGTGCCAATAATTAGTATGACCCATCAAAGATGCCGATAATAGTCTTGAATTCACTAACAACATTAGATTTGTAGAGAGGTAAGTAAGAGGTTGAACCCAAAAGGATTGGGATGTTCTTCTTTAGATTAAACAAAATTGGGGTTCTTAAAAACAAAAACTTAACTACAATAGGAATTAAATGCAAAGAAAATAAACTTAATTACATAGAAAATGGAAATCAAGAACTATAAAACTATAGAACACAATGTGAATTGAAATCCAAAAATGCGATTCATTCATCGATTTTTAAAGGTTGTTTTGGTACTAATTTCCATAGATAGGCTTATAGTGACTCTCTCCACCTCATTTTCCTCATGTCTATAAAAGGAACGTGCAACACAATCACATACTCACTAGACTATAAACCACTGACTATGTTGTAGATTTTAACGAAGTAGTAACATTGAACTTTTTGAAAACACGCACCATAAGTAGTAACTAGCGTCAAATTCTTCTACCTCTCAAGTAGAAATTGCAATACGCCATTACCCTTGTCATGTCTCAACGACATAAAGGCACATTTATTGCCAAGAGACAAGGCCCTACTTGCCACCTTACATAATCCCCATTACTGAGCGGCGATAAGATAATATGGAATAGTTTTTACCCAAACTGGAGTGCACATGCACTTACACCACGAGAAAGGTAAAACTTTTAAACTTTAGTAAAACAATGTAATCGAGAATACAAAAACTAAAACAAAACAATATTATAACTAAAATCACAAAACCTCCTAAATCCTTAAATCCCTAGAACTTAATCACATTGATCTACAACGTGAAACTTAGCCACTCATTGACGTAGAAAATAATGAAAAAATAAAATAAAAACTCACTAACAAAACCTATAAGAAATATTCTCCCTTCCTCTAATGTTTAGATCTAAAAGTTCATGCTAAAGAAAAGATGAAAGAAAGTTCTAAAGTCATTCCATGTTTTCCTATTTATTGTAGAAGTGTTATAAGATGTAATCAAATCTTGAATCTTCAAATCAGCAAAATATGAAACTGCCGCTCTTAAGACCTGTCTTGCATCTTACGTGCAAAACTCCAAGGCATTGGAAAACACAGAGAAGGTGCTACGATAGTCTATTTTTCCTTTGGTTCTGTCCCAATCCGAGTCCAGCGCCATGCCAACACCATGTGTACATCCCTAAGACATTGTGAAGGCGATGGCTTTCCTCTTGGAATTTGAGCTTTGTCCTTCTCCAGGGTCTTCACAAGGCTTGATACGCAATGTATTCAATGAGTTTCCTTTGATACAATCAAGTTTTGTCCAGTGATACCTTCACGATTTGAATACACTTGGAGGTGCTGGGAAGACATTGGGCCTATATCTACCTTTTTAACTTGATTTATGTAGGAAATCTCTAGTTTTTTTAATAGCTTGCATTTACCCTAAAAATACAAAAAAGGTGTAGGTAGAGGGATTTCATGGGGTGAAGTTGAAAGTGAGGGAGAAGAGCTTGATCGAAAAATAAACAAAGATACAACACATGATCAATGGTCGAGAAGACGAGAAGGTGTAGAATGATGAAGAGGTAATGATCAAATATACAAACTTTTGAAGGACAATAGAGTGAATCAAAACCCCAATTTCATTTAAAAATTGTTATTTGGATTGAGTTAAGCAAATGAACTTACTACCCTTATACATATCTGCCCCTCTTCACACCCTAGTTGCCATCATGTGTCTATTTGCATTTTCTATTTCTCTAATTTCTTATTTTCTTAAACCCGAAATAAAACCCAATAATTGCATTAATTTTTTTGAAAATTGGATAAACTACTAGCCTATCCAAAATAGACAAACATCGCGTCTAAACACTATTCCAACTTTGTTTCGTGGTGAATACAGTTTAGCACACCAACTAGGCACATGTCATACAAAAATATTAATTTATCTAATGATCTCATATTTTTAACGCATAGTCTGACCTTGGATACCTAAATCTTAATTAAATAAAAAAAAACTTTATTAGTCACCTAATCGAGTTTTATAAATCCTCAATTTTCAGAGCGCCATACGTACTTCCACTTTCGATCTTCTAAATTTCCTAATGATTCTCCTTACGAAATCATGGAAATTCCTTGCTAAAACTCTTTTTATTTTGGAACATCCTTTTTGTATTCCTTAGAGTTGTCATCTGGTTCTGCATGATTTATACATCATGGTCATCTATGTCTCTCGCATGAACATACAAGGATAGTCTTCAGTAGGCATCCTATAACTTTTGTTAATGTTTGTCATTATACGCGGCTTCTTGCATTTCTTCTAACACTCTTCTTTATTTTGCTTGTATTCTTCTTATATCCTTTGTTGCTCTTCTTCTTATTTCCTTCATTTCTGTCTCATACTCTGAGTCCTCATGTCCTACCACATTCTTCATATGTTCAAAAGATTAATCGGTGATAGTCTTCTCAAGGAAAACATTCATCTCCAGTCCATTCGTACAAACTAGACTATGTTAATAAATTCAGTGATCATTATTGGGAATGGCAATACATCATTCCACTTTGTAGTTACGGTATTTTGAATTGCTTCATGAATGACCTTACCAACATCAATGTGCCCAACCTCTAAATAATCTGATAGAAGAGAATTAACCTTATGTTTCACTACCTCATAATTTTATAGACTTGGTTGAAGGCAAGCTTCTACTCTCTAAGACCATGCCTTAGTCATTTTTTAATGTCCTTGTATGTGATGTGTTTTGGATATCCTTCAGCATTTGTAATAAAACCATCCCCTGACACTGCTTGCAATCCACATCCGATTTTTCGTGGGGGAATTTGTGTTTAACCACATACCGTGGTTGAGGATAGAATTATTATCTCTTCAATGAACATCCGGTAAATCAATGTACAAGTTTATTCTCTTCAATGAATAATCCAACTGTCTCCCTTAGACTATGGATATATTCTTATTCTCACTTGCATGCCTATTAGCATAAAACCGTTTCACAAAAAAATCATAATCCATCTTCAACGAAATATGAATGAAATGTAAATAAATATCTCAATTAGTTAACTTACAATCAATGCAAATTTCCTAGCTACTCTGGCCTTTTGACACCTCAAAACACGTACCCGAATCTTCAAGACTCTTCCTTAAGTTCTTAATATCATTTATCATGTTTTTGAATGTATTTAGACCTTTAATTAGGGTATTGAACTTATTTATAGTGTTTTAGTTTAAATTTAAAAATGTAGATTTTTGTTCTACCAGAGCACCGAGCGCGCTGGGTGACTTGTCTAGCGTGCTAGTCACATTAATAATGCACTAGTCAACTTGATTAGCGCGCTACTAACAAGTTGACGAACACCAACCACTTGATCTACTCCTACACCAAATTCATAAACTCTTTCCATTCTCCTCTCCAATTTTACTTCTCAAGCAACCTTTATTCTCTACTAAATTTTGAAAATGAAATGGTTTGATTTGCACGAGTTGATCCATTCAACCTTATATATTAATATAAGGTTGGTTAATAGCCATTGATCTTTATGTACATACGTATCTCGAGACTAATCAAATGATCTACGCCTTGACATATTTCTGCTAACTCTCCACTAACTCCATCTAACTAACAATAATAGCAAACTCAATAGGTCCCTTGATATGTTAACATGTATATCGAGAATCATCACACGACTATTTTTTAACTTGCTTACTTAGGTTGAATTTAATATAAAACCAACTATAACCACATTAATACTACTATTTTAGCTACACTAACTTTAAATCAACTTACCACATCACTCTCTACCCCAGTCTTACGTCGGCACTCAACTCGAGGCCCATCCCCACTCACGTCTCTACTCCAGAACATAAGTAGGAGGGTACTTAATAGCCTACACACATACAATACACTAGTTATACACCCCAACAAATCTAACATATACCTCGGCCACACCGCCTCTATCAATGCACGTATCTTTAAGCGGGCACCACGTCATGGGTCAATGATCTTAATTAAAGAATTAAACTAGGATTTAGAAATTTGAGGCTGTGACATAATCATTCATATACAACTCTTTTAATTCAAACTTGTGAAAACCATTTCCAAGGTGAAACTATTAAATGGACCTAATCGCTTCATTGTAACAACAACTCGATCATACAGATCATAAATATTTCAACTTTTTATTTCCAATTTCTTGGTTTAATGAGAAGCTATCTCCGTTACTTTGCAAATCTTGACATTTTATGAATTACTTACGTATTAAACATTCAACTATGTAAAATATTCAATAGCTTTACTTCATTTGTCATCTCATACCTTGAATTCCATTCAAGATTCATTACCTAGCAAGATCTAGTATATCTTGCTTTTCAAATAACAATTTCCATTCTTAATTGAATATTATTCCACCACCCATTGATAATACTATCTCTATCCACTAAACTTCAGTATATACATCCCAGTTTACCTTATCATCACATATTATCTTTTCATCGAAATTGTCAGCCGATCAATTCTTAGACTATCATTAGTCTAAAATTATATAGTGATACAAATAATATTTATGCATGATATTAGATACAAAGTAGAGTTGTATGTCTATTTTATCCATCACCATTCCAGCATTTCTTAACAAAAACTTGGAATTACATAAGTGATCATTTGACTATAGATCACAAATTATATTTATCATCCCATGACAAGATATCTCAAAATACAATCTGGATAGAAAATGAAACCTTACACGTCATGCAACTCTCACTCATTCTCTAAATCTCTACTCATAATATCATTTATGATACGTATTAGAAAGCAATTATCAATTTTGAATTGTCATCCAATTTACTTAACTTTTCATTCAACCAATTGGAAAATTAATAACTTTTCTAACTTTGTCAAATCATTCTCTATCCATGAATTTACAAAAGAACCTCATTTCTTTAATCTAACTATCAATCTCTTCCGCCTTGATAAATTCTATGTTTTCCACATTTTCATATTACTAATATACTTACATTGGTTTCTATCTCCATTCACTAAGATTTTACATCTAAATAGAGACACTTATTCTTCCCTGAAGTAGATATAAACTTTTATAACGAGATATTCACATATTTCACAATTATATTGTCACAGTATAACTTTTAACTTGTATCCCATAACTTGACTAAAGGAAACTTTATAGAACTTTTTTATATCGGCTATCGCCAATTCATTTGATTATTCAAAGATAGGTGTACTTGTCACATCATTCTTCTAACATGATCACCTGAAATTTTCCTTTTCATACTTATGTGAGAATGTCTTCGCCATTTAGTTGCCTATAATTCAGCTGAATGAATCGTGATAATAATAGGTGTACTTGACAGTTACTTAGACTTTTGACTTTTGTTCATGCTCAACTACTCCAATGCCATAACTTGACTAAAGGAGTTCGTTTGTGTAAGTTCCAACAATCACAAGTCATCTCTACATCTCATTTTATTTTATACGCAGAGTCTATTCCATTAGGATTTTTTTAATCTTAGCTATTCTCACATTTATTTCGTTCTTGGTCCCTTTATAGACTTATCACAACTTTAATTAACACTTATACCACTTACAACTTCTTTGCCTCAACTTAGAAAGGAAATTTGTATATTTCTTCTCTTTTGAAAAATATAGCTAAGGATGATACAACTTTTAAGGATCATTTAATGAATCGAAGCCTTCCATAACTAATATTTGTTCGGAATAGAGAAATTCCTAACTCAAACAGAATATTGTGTGTTATTGCCTTAACTCTTCTAAAATAATCTCATATTTCCTAATTTTTCTTTTTTCTTTCAAAAAAATTAGTACTTTTTAATAGACTATTAAAGATCTCAATTTGTCTTATAATTCATCAATTCACCATGATTGTTTAATCGAAGAGATAGAAGGATTCGAATACCAATTCTTGCAATCAACGTAGTCAAATTATTAGCCGATCATACTCTTAAAGGATGCTATTTCAATCATTTAAGTCTTATCAATGGAAAGTCTTGTTAAATAGAAGTTCTTATTGACTTCCTCTTAAAATCATTTACCGATACTCAATCAGTACATTTATGTCTTCCTTTGTCAAATTTTTTAATTCGTAGTGATAGACCTCATAACTTAATTTGGTTAGAAGTGACTATTGGTACTTGAGAATTTCCAACACAAATACTTATGTTTTTTAATGGCTAATCTTAGCTATTTTCATATCGTTTTCCCAAATATCAACTTCTAACACATTGATCTAATCGCTACTACACCTTTCATTTTCAAGTTACAAATTTCATTGATCTTTATTTCGTAACATCTTATCCGGTGTTAACAAATATTACTTATAACTCATGTATTTCCATTCATTTTATATCCATTTATGTTAACTCATAGAACCGATATACTCTACTTCACTTGTAATTTAGCAACTTGAGTAAGGAACAATTAAATATTCGATACTTCTTTAGGAAGTCATTTAATTTTTTTAACCATGGTTCGATTCTCAATTTCACTCTGTGTTTGTTTTAGGAAAAAGACAATACTTTGCTTCAAAGTAATTTATTTTAGTAGAAACTGGCTTAGACAAGTTTATTGATCATATTATAATCCCTTTATGATTTTACACTTAAAACTTAGTTTGTCTAATAAATTTCTATATTCAAAACCACGTATCTCCTTTTTTTGTCATTAAGACTATTTTGGAAGAAACTCTCAATTGGTTTTTGGATCAAACCAATACTTTATACAATAGGTCTTCCCGTTTTTCTAGTTCAATCGATATGAACCTCATTCTAAAATTCAAGATTTCTAAATCGTCTGCTTCCCATAAGTCTCAAATTCATTTAATGTTTACTAAATGATTTTCAATCGCTTGAGACTTAAACTTAAGTCTATTCCGATATTTCCCTAAGCTTTACAAAATTGTAAAAGTTCGATACTTTAAATTTCAAAAAAGTTCATGTTCAGTACTTACATTCCTAAGTCATTCATGTTTTTTTCTCAACAAATTATCTATTGGTTTTATAACTGAATATTTCCTCAGTTACATCAGTATTGAACTACATACAACACTTTTATGAATTAAAACTTCACAAGTCTATTTCACATACAATAACGCTCAGTTTCATTTCATAAGTCTATTCTCTCATTTAATTATTTGTTCTGAGCCATACTAATGTTAAGTATCGAACATACGAGGAGAATAAACTTCCTATCGCATATATGACAATAGTATATAATATATAACAAACATATCATAATAACAAAGTATCTCCAACTCACATTCACTTCCCATCTAATCGTGTTCAACACTTTTTGGTTTCTAACAAAACTTTTCCTCAAAGGAACCAAACCTAGAGTTTGATACCAATTCTGTTAAGACCCATCTCACAAGTCCTAACTTAGCTTAATTACCTTGATTAGGCACCAAAACCACACAATCAACTTTGAACCTCAAAAGACTTCCCTAATATTTCAATCATTATAATGCTCTAAACATTAATTTAGATCCTTAACGGCTGAGTTCTTAATTTTTTTCATTGAAGTAAATTAGGGAATCATACAAATTCTCTTCCATATTCTAATAAAAACTTTAGCAAAATCTTCCCTAAAAGTGGTCTGGCAAAAAATCCGCCTAGTAAGCAATAGAGTGGGGAAAAAGCTAGAAGGACTCACAACTACCCGCTATTCAAAATATGTATCAAATTCAAATTTATAAACTAACTTAGAGTCTTCAATACCTTAATTACAACATTAAAATCCCAAAATAAACCAAAATCGAAATATAAATCTCTCAACTTACTTTAAATTAATTTAGGATAATCGCATAACCTTTTAATGTGTTTTACGACCTACACTCACCCCAAGGACCCCAAAACAATATATATATATATAAATTAATTACAACAAAAAAATTAATTTTAGACTTTAAAGTAAGCACAAAAGATCTTCAAGCTCTGTTTGTGCTTCTTTCTCTTCCCAAAAAACCAAACATCATAAAAAATGACTCGAAAACGTCAGGTAAGTAAACTCCTACACTGCTCTGTACTCTTGTAAATGTTAGTTCACATACATTGAGACATGTAATTGCATTTCCATATAATAACAAATTTATATAACAATGTGAAACCCATTTATTATTATTTATGGTTCAAAAACAAGTTGGCAGACCTAAGAATGAACCTGAAACAATAATAAAAGTCCAGTGCATGCTACTCGAAATCATCATAGGCCCTCTTACAAATTTACATGCAGCTAGTCTTTTCCACCTAGACAGGATACCTAATATTTACTAGATTTACTCGCACCTAGTCTTTTTCACCTAGGCGCAATTGTCAGACCACACGTAATTAGGGCATCTGATCGGGCTAGATTACCTTAAACCCCTAATAATTTAGTAAGCCATAACCACTCCTTTAATGAATAATCAATATCAAGATCACGTAATCATCAAATATAATATTTTTTCAACATTAGAGGATTCTAATATAAATCATAAACCTAAAAGTTTGTTTAGATTAATTCCATTATCCTCAAAATTCTGAAAAAAAAATTCGACAACACCTCTTCTGTTTCTTAAGCCTACATTGAAAAACATGGCATTCAAAAATCTTCAAACAAAACTTACACAGCTTGGTGGAAATGCCAAAGGACTGACAATCCACCTATAAAAATATATATTGCATCAATAAAACTAATTATGCATTCTAACCTAATTTAGGATATTCAAATCCTTAAATATACATTACTTTAGCTCCATAGTTATCCCAATTCATCACAAAATAGTCACAATCATTCCAAAGGAAATCCTAATCACACACGAACCCAAAAACACACCTATACAATATATTATCAAAAACAATACATACATAGATAGAATGAAACTTAACAATTCACAAAAAGCTAATAAAACTTTCCCTCTTTTTGTCGTCTCTAGTACATGTCATTACCTAATTATAAAAATTTGATAATGTTAGATAAGTAAATCCTTCACTATCCAATACATTTGTAATAATCAAATGCATAATAATACAAGGAATTCAATGAACAATATATTCAAAGAATTGACATACAATCATGAATCCATCCTACTTCTGTTATCCGACCACAATTAGCTAATATCCTTCGAAAGTTGCAAGTAAACCGTAACAAGGACTCATGCACTGAGAGGATAATCAAACAAGTTTCGTTCCTCTAGACTTTGGGAGTATGATCTTGTTTAACGTAATCTCATGATAATCACCTGATGCAAAGTATCAATGATTACAAACCCTCAAGCATAATATAGTGTTCTCCACTATAACCATGGTATAGTAGACGCTATAAGGAGATTCAAATTGACCTTATATGCCCCCGTGTATGCATGTATAACAAAAATGCAATAACAAGGATCAATGCAATTTTTACGAAATTTATACTTGTTCAATTTAAAGGTTACTATTCGAATTACTTAACTTTACAAACGCGATACTGCAACAACTTTGCACTCTGGTTATGTAAACTAGTCCACACAAGGTTCCAATTGCAGTCTTAAAATTTATTTATCTGTTTCGTAAGTTTCCATAACAATTCCACAATTTATCCATTATATTATATTTTATTTAGTAAAGTTTCATCCTGAAAACCATGGAATCACTCCAAATATAAACTTCAGATGTCCTGAACCCAATTTCAACTCCAAATTGTGGTTCAGCATTAAAAATTAACTCTGACTAGGTTTCAAAACAATTTTACAAATTTTAGGCATTTGTAGTTTTTTAACACGCATTACAAGGCATAATCCCAATATAAATCCTCGAGAAAATTCTAGAATCCTCATTTATCATAAAAATCCCCAGTTTCCAAAAACTTATCCTAAAATCTAATTTTCTTGAAATTTCCTAATTTCCAGCGATTTTTATTTTATCTTTTTCAATTTTAAAACTTTTTTAAAAAATAGGATGGGTTTGATCTTGGACCAAGCCCAGTTGGACTTAGCTGAGCTGAACTCGGTTCGGCTATGGTCTAAGATCAAACTTTCATACCCTTCCTTAGGATGAAAATAAAGCTTTTGCTCTATTTCGATTACTCAATTTATTTTTAGAGGTTTGTACTTGGTTAGCCCTTGCACTGACACCCCCAAAGCTGAACACAGAAAAGAGACGACCCTTAGGTCGTCTCCTTCCTTGAACCATCTTCTTCCTCTCTCCCTCCCCTATAGTTCAATTGTTTTTTTTTTCCTTTTTCAAATGAAACTCTCTTCCTCACCTCTCTTATTCATCAATCCATTAACAAAACACAATTACAACCTCAATCATACCCTCAAAGTCTCTTTTAGTCACAAACACTCACACATAGTCCACCAAAAACCAATTTGATTTTCCATTAAACTTACATCCAAATCGCCAACACAGTCGACTCACAGTTCCTCCTTAATTCCAATCAAACAAAAACACCACAAAGAGAGAAAAAGAGATAGATAGCAAAGATGATATGGGAACAACCTAGTAAAGATAATAAGGATGATGAATACTAGGATTCAAATATCTTAAATCCAAAATAAATAATTAATTTTAGAAATTATTTATTTATCTTGTTATATCTATTTTGTTATGAAGTTTCTATTTGATAAAGATAGATAACAAATTAGAATAAGAGATAAATATCAAGAATCTTGTTATTGGTGATATACTTAGGATTCAAATATCTTAAATCCAAAATAAATAATTAATTTTCGAAATTAATTATTTATCTTAATTATATCTATTTTGTTATGAAGTTTCTATTTGACAAAGATAGATAACAAATTAGAATATGAGATAAATATCAAGAATCTTGTTATTGGTGATATACTTAGGATTCAAATATCTTAAATCCTAATTGGATTAGGATAAGATGATTAGTTAGATGTGGGCCAGAGTTAATCAAAATGATTTAATTGACTTAATTTCTAGGATAAATTAAGGGGTTAATTTATGATAATAAAATCAGCGAAAAATTATGATTTTCTATAAAAGCAATAATTTTAATTTTTGAAATTGAGATTAAGTCTTCTAAAAAACAAAAAAAAAAGCAGGCGATGCCTGTACCGTCCATTGACATTTAGACCAGGAATGGACAGCGTCTAACTAACCACTATTAAGACTGAAATTCTTTTTATTAGTGAATAGTATAAAAAAATTTCCAAATTGTTTAGTGATTGTACAAATCAATAGAATATATGATATTTCATTGTTTACATAAAAATCACTAAAGCAGAATAAAATCCCTCTATTAAATTTTAAGTCTCATGTCATCCATTTTAAACACTTGTCAAAGGCCTCGATCACTGCTAATATAGTTTCGAGCCACGTAGTGGGTGTATTTATGTTATCTTGGTGAGACAAGTTGGGTAAAAGAGTTACCTAAATGTTTAAAATGGTCCGAACTAATAAAGCCATCAAAATAGTTTTGAGCTTTAGGCAAATGATGAGATAAAAACATGCTAAGACATAAGATGTCCCGTATCTCATAAAAGGATCTAAAAATTACATAAGATGTAATTGGTAGCTCGTTACCTACCTAAATAATCTAGTTACTGTTTCATGCCATATTTGTCATAGAATTAGGTGAAATATGGATTTTAGTCCCTAAATAAATGAGTATGTTTTAGGAGGGTTGTTAATTTAGTGGGAATCTACTGTTCCCTATACTAAAAATAAACTTTGCATAATCTTTATTGTAGATCAATGGCCCTCTTAAGTAACAATAATCCCACATCGCGATCCATCTTGAGAAGGATAAGCTATACAGGACTAACTTTCTTAGTAGTTCAAAACTTGAGAATTGTTCTTAAGCATGAACGCAAGAAGTTGTATGTCCTGGATGCTCCGAATCCACGAGGACCCACCACCAATGCTACGAAAGTCAAGGATGCGCATAGTAAGCATGTCAACGATTCTACGATGTTGCATGTATTATGTTCAGCAACTATGGTTCCCAGAACTTCTCGGAAGGACATGGAACTAATGGAAGCCTACGACATGGCTATAACGCTGAAGAAATGTTCCAACAAACAAGCTAGGCAAGAAAGGTTCGAGATGTCAAAAACCTACATTCTTGCAATGAAACTCTCTTCTCTCACCTCTCTTCATCAATCCATTAACAAAACACAATTACAACCTCAATCATACCCTCAAAGTCTCTTTTAGTCACAAACACTCACACATAGTCCACCAAAAACCAATTTGATTTTCCATTAAACTTACATCCAAATCGCCAACAAAGTCGACTCACAGTTCCTCCTTAATTCCAATCAAACAAAAACACCACAAAGAGAGAAAAAGAGATAGATAGCAAAGATGATATGGGAACAACCTAGTAAAGATAATAAGGATGATGAACAATGAACGAAGGAGATAATTGACTGAAGATGAAGACAATGAAGCACCTTTACTATCCCATTATGTATATATATGTATACACCTATATATTTTCGCGGCTATAAATTCGCCTCGAGCGCCAATGACCACCCTCGGGCGTGCACACTATTGTAAATCCCACGCATGTCCCCTTGACCACGCATGTCACTAGGGGCCCACTTATTTATTAATTATTTTATTTAATTTTATGGTTATCTCTAATTTTAATGTCCAAATTAAATTATGAAATATACCCCAATTTTTCCAAAATTGGAGAAAATTCCCTAACACGCTTTGGAACTCGCAGACATTGTGTATACACTTTTAACTTCTTGTCGAATAGAGTATTATACATCGATTAATAATGCAAGACACAAAAATAATATTTTAAAATTATGAAATTCTCAGAATTCACATTCTTCTCAACTAATTAAAAATTTCGTCCTTGAAATTTAAACTTACAAGTTACTAAACTAAAAAAATATGAGAAAATGATTCTTCATACATAACTCTTTCAATCCTAAACTGTAAAAATATTTTGCAATGTGAACCGTTAAGTGGACCCAATCACTTGTTGTAATTACCAACTCAGTGGTAGAGATCTTAAACATTTCAAATATTCATTTCCAACTTTTTGTTTTAATGAAAAGTTATCTCTATTACTTTGTCAATCCTGGCATTTTATAAATTTATGACGAGTTAAACAATCAACTTTGTGGAATGTCTAATACCCTTCTTTCATTTCTCATCTCAAACCTTGAAACCCATTCAAGAATTAATACTTAGCAAAATCTAGCCTATCTCATTTTTTATAATACCATTATCATTCTTAACTGATAAAGATTCCATAAAATATGGATAATTCTTTCCCTATCCACCAAACTCTAATATACACATACCAGTTTGCATTCTCATTGCTGATTATCTATTTATTTTAATTATCGGCTGGTCAATTCTTAGAGTATCATTAGTTTAATTATTAATATAGTGATGCAAATAATATTTGACCATGACATTAGATAAAAAGTAGTGTCTATATGATCCATCACCATTCTAACGTTTCTAAACAAAAACATGGAATTACACAAGTCATCCCATGACTATAAATCACTAATTACATCTGTCATCCCATGACAAGAAATCTCGAGATTAAATCTAATCGGAGAATGAAACTTGACACATCATGCAACTTTCACTCATTCTTTAAATGTATGTTCACAATATGGAAATTCTAGCAATATAGGAGCTTATATTGATGTCCTATATCAATCACTCACTTATATTTAATCGGTACATCCATCACTTCATTGGTTTTATTTTGGGTTGTACTGAAAGGCATCATTATTTAATTTAATTAGAAGTGATTATTGGTTACTTTGAATCTCCAAACACAATCACTTGTTTTGAGGTTATATAGCTAATACAACTATTATTAGACCACTTCTCCAACACCTTGACTTCTAACATGTTGATCTTATCACTACACCTTTCATTTTCAAGTTAGAAATTTCACTGGTTTTTGTTTGATAATAACACCTAATTTAGTGTTCACAAAGATTACTTATAACTTGTGTATTTGTATATGTTTTATCAGTTCTTTATTCGAATCATAGAACCACTATACTCAATGTCACTTACAGATAAGTAACTTTAGTAATAAACAATCAAAAATTTTAGTACTTCTTTTTAGAAGTCATGCGATTGTTTTAAACTGTGGTTCTATTCTTCATTTCACTTTGTGTTTTGTTTCAAAAAGGAGACAATATTTGCTTCAAAGTTTTTTACTTTCATAGAAATCGACTAAAAAAAGTTGACTAGCTCTATTACAATTCCATTGTGATTTTTCAGTCAAGTTCAGTTTGTCTAATCAATTTTTATTTTCAAAATTCACTTGTCTCCTTTTTCTTTTCATTTGAGTAACTTTTAACATTTTCCTATACGTTTTACAGTTATTATAGTTTGACACTTTTAATTTTAAAGGACTTCATGTTCAGTACTTACGTACTTGAATCATTTCGACTTCCTTTCAACCAATTTCCTATTAGTTTCATAACTGATACTTTCATCAGTTATATTGGTACGAAACTATTTACAACCTTTATGAATTCGAACTTCACAAGTTTATTTCACATCCATACACCCTCAGTTTTGTTTCATAAAACTATTCTCTCTTTTATTATCTGTTCTCATTCAACTCATCGTTGAAAACGAGTTAATTATCGAACAAACAAGGAGAATAAATTTCCTATCAAATATCAAGCTACAATACATCATAAAGCTATTCTCTCTTTTATTATATGTTCTCATTCAACTAATCACGCTCAATTACTTTTTGGTTCTCAACCAAAGTTTATCTTCAATTGAGCCAAACCTAGGCTTCTAATAGCATGTTTGTCAGCCCCTCGTCATTGATGACTGACCGGCCTATATTATCTTAATCCTCTGATAATCTAGTCAGCCTAATCCATTATTTCACTTTTGACATCAAAATAATTATTATTTCAATCCTTTCTAAGGTTCCAAAAGTAAATTATATCCTCAATAAAACTAGATTAATGAGTTGTTCAATTAGAGTAAATTTAAAGATCATATCAATATTTTGTAAAAATTTAGGCAACACCTCACTAAAAATGGGCAACAAAATTGGGAAGACGCCTAAAAGTACTTATAACTCCCTGCAATTTAATATATATAAATCAGATTTCCCGAATTCTCTTTTTTTTTCAAATAAAATTTGGTGCATTTCTAGAGACTATGTAAGATGACTTCGTATGTTACTATTCATTAATTTACTTTTGATAAGTTCATTTGTCCATTGTTGTTCATATAAAAAGATAGAAGAATTAGAATTTCTAAAACTTTTGATTAACTTAACGACCAATCGAACTCTTAAAGGATGCTATTTCAATCCTTTAATTCATATCAATGGAAATTCTAGAAATATAGGAGCTTATAATGACGTCATATACCAATCACTTATATTCAATCAGTACATCTATCTCTTCATGGGTTTTATTTTAAGTTGTAGTGATAGGCATCATTACTTAATTTGATTAGAAGTGACTATTGAGTACTTTGAATCTCAAAACACAATCACTTGTGTTGATGTTTGATAGCTAATCTAGATATTATTAGACAACTTGCCCCCACACAGTAACTTCTAACACGTTGATCTTATACTACACGATTCATTTTCAAGTTAGAAATTTCAGTAATCTTTGTTTTATAAGAACACATACTTGTTTTATCAGTTATTTATTCGACTTATAGAACCACTATACTCAACGTCACTTATGGATAAAAAACTTGAGTAATAAATAATCAAAATTTTTAGTGCTTTTTTACAAGTCATTTGATTTTTTTAAACTGTGGTTCTATTCCATTTGTTTTATCAATTATTTATTCGACTCATAGAACTATTATACTCGACGTCACTTATAGATAAAAAACTTGAGTTATAAACATAACAATATAAAGCAGTTTGATCAAACAACAACATCAAGACATGAAATGGAAAGAAATATCTCAATCAGTTTACTTAAAATCCAAGCAAAGTTCCTAGGCGAATCCAGCCTCTCGACACCCTATATCTCGCCAACAACCTCTCGAGACTCTTCCCTAGTTTCATGAAGTTAATTAAGGTATTTTAGGACTCATCCAAACTATCAAAACATGCGTGCATTTTTAATAAAACTTAAATATACGCCTAACACTTTAATTGATCATAACTTGGTCAATTTAACTCCGAATTCCAAACTTCTTTATAGCACATTTACTGGTTTTTGGCAAGAAATCCAAATATGTAACCTAATTTTGAAAATCAACTCATTTACCCTCATAAACCACACAAAAACTGAAACTGAAACTACACATCTCATTTTCCAAAACTTAGTGTAAAGTAGCTTACCTAGTTAATGATCCTAACACCTAGCTTGATCACCACCTCTAAAACACCAAATCTTCATCAACTCCTTTGCTGATTCCTTGATCTTCTTCTCTTACTTCTACTCTAAGTAGTTGAATGAGAATGAAATTTTTTGCGTGAGTCAATCTATTCAATCCTATATATTTAGATAAGATTGTTTAATAACCATTTATTTTTATGTACACATGCATCTCTAGACTAATCTAATGGCCTATATCTTGATATAATGACACTAACACTCCACTACCTTTCTTTAGCTAACACCAATTGAAACTTAATTGGTATAATGATATGTTAACACATATCTCGAGAATCATAAAATGATATTATTTTTTAACTCTCTTTTTTAGGTTACATTTAATGTAAAATCAATAATAGCCCACATCAAATTTATTGATTTATGCTATGTTAACATAAGTTAGCTTACCACATCACTCTCTACCCTATTCCCACAATGGCACGCATCTTGAGGTGCATCCCTGCTCATGTTTTGACTTTTATACACAAGTAGGAGTGACTTACTATATCTACACATATATATTACACTAAGACTACACCACATTAATCTAACATATTTCGTTGTCATTTCGCCGAGTATTAGGAGTGTGTAGCCACTCTCGGCCACATCACACGTCGGTGACCCTTAATTACGGACCAAATCCACTATTAAAAATCATACCTATTCTAATAGAATGAATTGAATATGAGACACAGGCGATGGTTTAAGCATTTGAAAGATTTTGCTTTCAGTCTTGAATATTATCATGGGATAGCTAATATTGTATCTAATGCACTAAGTAGGAAACGGGAAGTGGCATTAAAGGTGGCTTGTCATTCGACCTACGAGTATGATTTATTTACTGAAGTCGCATCCATGTCTTTGTCAGAGCTTCAAAAATCTCATGATTTGCCAATTGTTGCTTATCTCAAAGTGCAGACTATCTCTATTCAGCTAATTATTAAGAGCCAATTCAACGGTGTTGATGGTGAAATGTTCAGGGAATCGGCGAGGAGCAGCAGCAACTCAGAATGGACATAATTTAATGATTAAAGTATGAAATTCAGGGGATGGTTATGGACTCCATTGGTGGCTGAGATACGAGATGAGGTACTAAGGGAGTCTTACATGTCAAGGTATTGTATTCATCCTAGCAGGACGAATAAGTACCACGACATGTGTCATTTATATTGGTGGCCAAGGATGAAGTCAGATGTTACTAATTATGTTTGACGCTTTCAGATTTGCCAACTTGTCAAGGCCAAAAGGCGTAGATCAGGAGAAACATTGCAGCCACTACCTTTTTTAAGTGGAAATAGGAGCATATTGCTATAGATTTCATGACTCATCTACCAATATCTCAAAGGAAACACAATTGTATCTTATTTATCACTGAATGGTTGATGAAAGCTGTGCATTTTCTCCCAATGGAACTTAATTTGGTTTTCCAAAGTTGAGTGTCATCTATGAGCGTAAGATTCCATGTTTGCATAAAGTATTGCTTTCTATTCTCTCTGAAAAAGGTACTTATTTTACCTAAGGGTTAAGGCAGAGTATGCAGGAATGCTTTAGCACTCAATTGCGATTTACTATTACATTTCATCCCCAAATTGATAGTCAGTCGGAGTGGTTGGTTCAGATTTTAGAGGATTTGTTGAGATTCGGTGTTCTTGAATATGGAGGCTCATGGGAGGAATATATTTTGTTGTTTGAGTTTTCGTGCAACAATAGTTATAAAGCAAGTACTGGGATGGCACCTTTCAATGTATTATGTGGTCGACCATACGTCGGGATAGTTTGAACTAGAAGTTTTAAATGAGTTAGGGCCACAGATTGTAAGAAATCACACAAAAGCAGTTTAGCAGATTCATCGGAGGCTTAAAGATGCTATGGATGGGCACAAGAGTTATTATTATCTCTACAACTAAGTTGTTGAATACATCGTTGATTATTAGGTCAATCTTAAGGTATCAACTTAGAAAAGATTGTACAGGTTTGTATTGAAAGGAAAACTCTCTCTTAGGTTTGTTGGTCCATTTGAGATTTTTCAAAAAGTTGGGAAGTTTACTTACAAGATTGCTTTACCGTCTCATCTTGCCAAAGTTCATGACATATTCCATGTATCTATGCTTTGTAAGAAATAGTCAAATTGGAATCATGTAGCATAGTGGAATAAGTTTGATTTGAAGCAAGATATTACTTATGAAGAGCAACCTATTTACATTATGGATCGAATGTTTCAGAAGCCGAGGACTATGGAAATTCTTCTTGTACTTGTTAAGTGGCAATTTCATGGAGATCTAGAGTTAACCTGGGAGCAATAGTCTTATATGAAAAAAATCATTTTGCGTATCTATTTTGATCCGGTAACCTACAAGTTAAATTTCGAGGACAAAATTTTTATTTAGTTGGGAAGAATTATGAAATCCAAGAATTTCTTAAACATGATTAAATGACTAATTAAGTATTTTCAAATTTGATTTAAATTTTGGTATTTGAGGTGGGACCCACGTGTTTTATTTTTGTTTGTTGTGTGCATATTGTATGTATTATACTTTATTCATCGTGAAATAGTGTTCAATTGATGTTTAGACGCGCTGTCCGAATTTTTTCAGATCGCATTTGTATTTTCTCCAATTTTTTGTGAAATTGGGGTATTTTTTGAGGTTTAATTTGAATATAAAAAGATGAGATAATCATGAAATAAAAAATGGCAAAAGATCAAAACAAGCACCGGTCTTATATACATGAGGATAAAAAGAGAAAGGTAGTGTTTCCTGCTATTCGTTTCATCACTGTCATTTATCTCTCTCACCTTCTTGTTGCTGATCTTATTGTTTCATCGCTTCTCTTGTCATTGATTTCTTGGTTTCGAGGTTAAAATCAAGGGAAACTAGGATTGTTGTGGATGTAGTGCATATATCGAAGGTAAGTAATGGGAATTTTATTTTTTGGACTATTTTCATCAAATTGGAATAGCTGTGATTGTGTGGATTGTTGTTGTGACTGTAATTGAGTTTAGATAGATGAGGTGGCAAGGAAAAGTGATTGAAACGTACACACAACAATGAAACAACAACAAAATAGTACACAACATCAACAAAACATAAACAACAACTCAATCGCAATAAAATAAAACTAACAGAGAGACAGCTGCGTGGATGGAGAGGTGAGGAAAAGGTTGACGATGTAAATAGAGAGTCAAGATCCCGGCATAAAGAGAAACCGCTCCCCCCCAATTAAGAGGAGAACAACGATGAGGAAACCTTCAAAATGAAATAAAGTGTTTCGTTTTGATGGCAGTGGCAAAGGGAAGGAGATGATCCCCTGAACCAGGCTGAACCGGGTTCAGCTCAGCTGAGCCAAATTGGACCTAGTTCATTGGATCAAACCCCTTTCATTCAAAATTAAAAACTCAGAAAAAGGATTTTGGGCCAAATAAATAGAAATTTTGTATTTCTATTAAAAATATAGAAAAGTCTGGGTATTCTCAAAACTTTTATCTGGGGTTTTGCCTCATAAAGTGTAATTAAGGTTGATCAAGCCTAAAATACCAAATTGAATTTTAAAAACCATATAAATTGGTTGTTAAGGTAAATTAGTGATGTATTACATTAATTAGGAATCCAATTGTAGAATCGATGTCTCGAGGAATATTTTTGTTTTATTTTAAAGTACTTGTCGAGACTTTAAAGATTTTAAACACCATCGTAACTTGAAAATTAAGAAAAATAGTGGAAAAATATTAAAATTGAGTCTAATCTCACAAATTATGGATTTTTGTTATTTAATAGGATTTTTGGAACAACAGATTCTAGGGAACGTGCGAGCGAGGACTCGTTTAACCAACTTGCGTTGATTCGATTGTAAGTAAACACTATTTCTTTGCTTTTTACATTGATATGATGTAGAGATTGCACCGTGAGGTTTGGATTTTCTTGATCATGCATTCATTTCATATGGACGGCATTGTCATGTTCGTTCTCGATTAGGTATCTCACCTTGGTGAAAAAGACTAAGTGCGAGTAAATATAGTCGAGACTAGGTATCCCATCTAGTTGAAAGAGACTAGATGCGAGTAAATCTTTAAGCAGGCAATGTTGGGGAAACATGCATTAAAATCATGGTATAGTTTTAGGTTCACTTTTGGGGGTGGCCAACCTATTAGTGAGCTTCGAACTTGAAATGAAGGATTCACGTTGCTTAATTTATTTCTTTGATTCTTGCTTGGCATTATTTCCCTTATATATTTCTTATTGTTACTAAGTGTATGAAGCAAGGTAGTTGTTTACTTATCAGACATTTTTTAGTTTGTGTACACTATTGTTTTGTGTTCCCAAAATGGCTTTATCAGGTTCTGAGACTAACGAGGATTGAAAGTGAAAAAGGAGACTAGAAGACTTCTGTTGAGGAGCTTTTTTCCTTTTGTATGTAATTATTGTTTATACTATTTTTTTAGATTTCAGGGCAAGCATAGGATGTGAATTACTTGCGAAAAAACCAAAGAAGTTCATGACTTGGGTTAAACTAAGTTTGAGACCTAAATGGTTTAATTTTTGTATTATTTGAGTCTTAGAAACAATTTTATTTTAAGTTTGAAGTTGAGAGTTGTAATTAAGGTTTATAAGTCAACAATTCAGTTTATAATTTTAATTTGATATCATATTGTGAACTGTGGAGAGTTATGAGTCCAATTAAGCCTCTCCCCATATTGTTGTCTATTAGGTTTTAGGTGTCGGTAGCCCATAATTAGAGGAGGTGCTGTCGATTTTATTATAAATGTACGAAAAACATTTTGTATGATTTCCTAGTTTGCTCCAATTGAATAAGTCAAGAACTGGTGTTCAAATAATGATTCATATTTATAATTGGAGCAGTATTAGGATTGAGTTAAGAGTCATTTTTAGGTTTAAAGTTACAAATACGATTAAAGTGCCTAATTAGGGTAGGTTAAGTCAGGGCTTAGTGAGACGGGTCCTTATATTAAATCCCAAATTAAATATTAAAATACTTAGTTAAGATCCTAATTAAGTTTATGAAATTCTTGGTTTTCACAGTGCCGTGAAGTGTGTTAATTTTACAGCACAAAAATATCACACTATCTCCATGACGCATCAATAGAACATACAATCTGACATTAATTCAGGTGACTTAAGGAAAAAGTTGAACCTATAACATAATAAAAGCAAGAACTATCAAATAAGGAGTTAAATATGAAGATTCCAACCACACTTGCGAGCCTAAAGTATTCCTGCGAAAGGTAAAATCAATAAGTTGATGCAATGGAGTATTCGGTTTTGGGTAATAGTTAAAGACCTGCAACTAATGAGATGACTTAAGTTGGTTTTCAATTCCCAACCATGTCTCAAAATCTATAAATCTAAAATAGCAATAAATTTCCTAATAATGTTGTATCATTGTTACAAAAAAAATTATATTCAAATCAAACCTTACACCAAACACAAAGACTATTCCTTTCTCTGGTGTTCCTTTATTTCCATACACCTTAAAAGTTCACAAAATCAAGGAGTTTATTAGAATCTAAATAATCAAAAACTTAACTAAACTGAAATAAAAATGCATGAATAAATAAAACAAAGTTGGGTTGCCTCCCAACAAACGCCTTTCTTTCAAGTCTTTAGCTAGACTTGGCATGGATGGTCACGTGACACTACCTACTTGGGAGTAGTTTCGAACGAATGGCTTCACCAAAAACTTGGGCAATGAAATTGGCATTCCCTCATTTAGACTTTGGAGCTCATCTTGTACATCTAACATAAAAGATTTTATCTCATTTGAAACATCCAACACAAAGCTTTCGGTAGTGTAGAAAATCTCTAAGTGCTCCTTTTTTCCACCCATATGTAGAATTCAACACGTATTCATGGCACCAGAGGTGGTTTCACCAATACCAATGGTTAGTCTTCCTTTCTTTCTTCTTGCAACTCATTTGACCTTTCGAAAGTCTTCAACTTCTTTCTTGGCCTTATTATTATCAAAAGCAGTGCAATGACCGAAAATGTCCGTGAAGTTCAACTCAAGTTCATCAATTGATTCCTCTTCTTCTTCACTAAGCCTATAATCATCTGATGTGAGATCATCCATCTCTACATAAGAAACAAGACTTGAGGTTTCCTCTAGATCACAAATAGGTTACATGGGCAACTCTCCCTCTTCGAAATCCAGTGGCGCGAATGAAAATAATCTTTTATTTTGCGAATTTACTGTCATAGTTGCATCGCGTTCATGATCTATTCATCGAGTTTCCCCTTCAATCCATTGGTCGAGCTTTTCCTTAGTCATATATTTATATATATATTTGTTACTCATAAAATATGATCCTCATCTTTTCCCTTAAATATAGTTTTTTCAATTGAGGAGTCGATTGTCTTAACATGGAGTCATAACAGTTAGGCTGTGGCTCCTCAAGAGGTTTAGATGCTTGGGACACTCAAGTTCTATGCTAGGAAAGTTTTTTGAAGACAATCTCATGCTATCTTCTTTATGTTGTGGCATGTGCTTTAGGCCAATATATAAACATTGTTTATCTTATAATTTTAGTTAGTAAAATAAAGGTTTTCATTTGTTATTTTATTATAAGTGATTGCATGTTTAACTTATAATAAGATCCATGGGTAATTTTTGAAATATCCTAAATGTCCCTAGTTGGTTATTATACTGAGAACTATAATGAGATAACACTAGTGTGAATCTTGATGGTTATATGATGATCATGCTTATAGGGATACGAATTGAGATCATGCGTATTTGTTAGGCAACAAGGTACTAGACCGACCCACGTTAAGAACACCACATGGATTCACTACAAAAAATGGTAATTTAGAAATGAAAATAGCAACAAAATTAGATTCCGTTGCTAACTATAAATGGTTTGAGACGGAATTGAAATGAAATCATTTAGAGACGGAATAGAGAGAGATTAGAGACGAAAATAGAGAGGGAAATAGAGACGGAATAGAGACGAAATTTAATTTTGTCTCAAAAAAATGGTGCCAATTTTCCCACCAAAAGTTTATTAGTTTATAACCGTCCATTACGTCTCGAGATTTGTGCGTGATTTGATGCAGACGATTGACTAATGGGAACTAAAGATTAAAATTACTAATCTCTCTCTTCCTCGAACTTTCCCTCGTCGAACCCTCGATCCCTTCCCTCCCAAACCCTAAAATTATGAATCACCATCAACTCTCTCTCTCACATCTGATCTCTACAATATCAACTCTCTCTTATCAAACTCTCTATCCCAAACCCTGAAATCTCTACTCAATGTTCTCTGCTGTCAACTCCTCTCTTCACGGTCTCATCTGATCTCTGCACTGTCGAGGCCAGCACGCCTTCACGATTGGTTTGGGTTTGAGTTAATGTCTGCTTTAGCGATTGAGATGGCGAGTTTTGGTGGTGTCTTCCCGAGGTCCTGCCGTCTGCCATCGCTACCTTTGAAGCCCTCGCCGTCATCTGAGTTGTTCATCGTTGTCGCCTACTTTTTCCCTCGTCGTCGTACCTTAGACACCCAGGTGAGATAATCCCTCCATTGACAAACCCTTTTCAGATTTTCCCTTGTTTCTCACTAGTTTGTAAGATTTCGATGACTTTCAGTGGTTAACTTAGTGAAAATTTGTTTATGTTTTAATGGGTATTCTGGTTTTCTTGTTTTTGGAGATTTCATTAGATGCCCAGGTTAGATAAACCATTGAAATACCCTTTTTTGATTTTTTACTTGTCTCTCTCTAGTTTGTGAGATCTCGATGAGTTTGTGTGGTTCAGTTGGTTATAATTCGTTATTGCTTTGATGGGTACTTAACAGGTTCTAGTGAGCATTTTTTTTCGATTTAATATACATCAAGGCTTATGTTAACAAGCTTGTTCGATCCCCACAATTATAAGAATGTCGTATGAAGATTTTTTTGGAGGTAGTTTGATGTGTACTCTAAGAGCTCCAAGTGGTTTATGCATCTATTCACGCAATGATTTCGATTAGGAACACTGGAGAAATGTAGCCTTGAAACCAAAGAAAACATGGCTACTTTTAATAATGCTGCGAAGTTAGGGTTCTCTTTAATTGGAACTTGGGGGAAAAAAATAAGTTAGGGAAAAGGTTTGGTTTATAACTTTATATGACTATCAATTCGTAATTATACTTTAAAATCTTAAAGTGGAACTTGTAAATCTCTTTGACCTGATATTGCTTTAAGTCATTGCTTTTTTTGGCTGTCTTTGCACAATTCTCTTATCTTATCCAATATATGCTTGAAATTATATAAGTCCTCTTATTTGAGAATTATCTCTCACTTTTTTACGTCTTATATATTAATGTTTGTAGTTCATCTAGTGGATGCTTTTTTACTCCATTAAGAGATCTCATTTGATTAGTTTTGTTTCTTTAATTTCTTGGTTTTGAGCAGAAGTAATATATTGCAAATTTTTGGTTTTAGTCGTATGACTGTTGAAACCTTTGATATTGTGGATGAGCAGGGCTGATAAATCATCAATACAATTTGTTCTTGCATCTGCGTCTTTTGAAGAGTAGTATGTGTGTGCATCTCATCAACTAATTAATATAAATTTGACTGAAAATCAATTAAGCAAAGTTCTTAAGCCTCTTTTTGTTTCAGATAAGCAGTTTTCCTTTTTTGAATTCCATTAGTGGCAACTGAAATGCAGAATAATCCCTTTAGGAGAACACCATAGCAATCATAACATAAAAGAAAACAAGCCAACCAAGTGGAGCTGAATGATTTGGTTTGTGGTCACCTATGTATGAGGTTGAGGGTTCGAGTTTCTCAGTGTGCAAGTTTGAGGGGTATTAAGTTAATTAGTTTCTTATTAAAAAAATACATAGTAGAGATGAAACAACATTTTTATTGGAAATAAAATAGTATGCTAGAATGGATAAGCAGAAAATTAATGGTCATTCTGCATCTTTAATAAATATGAGGACTCAAATGTGATGTTTTTACTAAAATTTTACCTTTTAAATTTGGACCTTGTAAACCAACTTTAAGAATGCATTTTTTGGTATAGTTTGAAATACTTTCTTTGTTGATGCCAAAAAGAATTTGTCTGAGGTATATTAGAATAGAAAGCAAGTAAAAGAGGATTGAAGAGTCAATATCATGACTCAAGACTAAACGAGGGGACATGTTTTTGCGCTCTTCAACCTCTTCTTCTTTCTTGCCTCTTGAACTCCCGCCCTAAATTTCATAATTTTTTTACAGCAACGAGTATCGTGTAAAACCCGTTCTACATGTGGTGCATTAGAAGCCAAATATTACTTGAAATTCAGAACTTATTTTAGGTAGTCTACTTCGATGTAGAATTTATTAAAAAATAGAAATGGTAGAAAATTAAAATTATATGTGTAACTACATTTAATTGTTATGGGAATGCATCTTTTGTCAAGGTACCGTATGATAAAGACCCATATTGTGTCAAGTTAATAAGGAAGCATGTTTATGATCTTCAAACATATTCATATAGCATGGTGGTCTAAAAATAATATTTATAATCCATACAACGATTGACTTACATGTGAGCAACAAGCCACCTAAAATTTTATTCTTAGCATGATTATATCTATGTTGGATATATCAGAATGATTATAATTTATAGAATTACAAGTCCTTTTTGTCTTCATGTTTGATTTTATGTCATTATAATTAAAAATATATAGTAGTAATGGTCTTTTTGGACACTTTATTTCTAATTTTAGAATTTTACTTTTTTCCTTTTTCCTTGTCTATGAGATTGGTTTTTTTCGAGCATTGTCTTATTTATTTAGATTGGTAGCTCATTTTTTCACATATTTGATTTTCAGGGTTCAAGTTTGATATTGCAACAGTTGTCAGTGATCGACTTGCACTACTGGGAACTTCTTCACTTCGAGGTACTTGTTCGATAAATATAGTTTCATAAAATTCTATATAAGATTGTATAACAAGGTTCTTGTCTATATGGTTGTTGTGAAGCATTTGGACTGTTTGTATTACAAGCCTCTCTAAGGGCCGCTGAGGCATTCCTTAAGTCTTTATTTCTTTTCCCTTGTTCATTTGTGACTTTTTTTTGCATATAATTGGCTATACCTTTAATAATTCTATGTAGGAAAATGTATATCGAAAGTAGAGTTCTTGAAATCACGTAAAGGAGTAGTAAAGCTTAAGGTACCCCTAAAACCTTGCACACATAATGGGTCAGGTTGCATTACCTTTAATAGTAGGTTAATCAAGTTATTGTACATGAATCCACACTAATTAACTTTCTTAGCATTGAAAACATACAAGTGCATTGATTTACTTGATAACAGGCTAGTGAAACTCATTCTGACTTTTGAGGAAGTGATTTTGCAAGTTCCAGTATGCACTCAGCCTCCTTTAAGACAAAATAAAGCTATGCAGTTACAAAACCTTTTCACTTGTTTGAACACCCCGACAATTCTCTTAATTACACTCTTATATTGTTGCATAAAATATGCATTGCCCTGAAAATGTCCCATTATTTTCAAAAGAGCCTATATATAATTGTCTTATAGTTTTCTAAGTAATTGACAATGGTGAGTTTTTTTTATATCTTGTCAATCTTTGGAAAGTTAGTTTTAGTGACACCAGCACTGAACGTTTTACCTTGTGATGGATGTTGCTCGGATCGACCTATTTGCGCAATCTTGCTTTTCCATTTGGAGATATGGCTCTCTTTATAAGTAGTTTCTTTCAAAAGGAATGATATATGGAAAACGTGATGCTTATTTGTAACTATAGCCATGGGAGATGGAGTTCAATTCTTCTTGTTTTAATTCTAAAAGCTCTATGTTATTCTCATTGCACCTATTACAATCCTCAGAATGTTGTTAATGCTTTGATCTTAATTGTCAAAGGACTTAAGCAAAGTTAATAGTGTGTGTATTGTTTGTGCTTTGTTTCAGTGTTTGTAAGGACTTGTTGTCTTTGTTGTCTTTGTTTGAATTGAATGAAAATTGGGTCTCCCGAAGGAACTTCATGTATTGACTATGGTGTTGTATTTAATGTTTAATATGAGTTGAGTTTCTTTCTTGATCCTTATTAGATCTAGTACTCTCTACCTATATATGTCTTTAATTGGCAAAGGACCAAAGCAAAGTCAATAGTAAAGAAATTAAAAAATAGGTTCCTAGTCTCCTTAATTTCGAAAGAAGATTCTAGAAGTACAAGCATTAGAGAGAGTTATTACTTTCTATGTATGGTTATTATTACTTTATATGTTTCTTCAAATCCACCATTTCTCTCATTCGCTTCCAATCTACTATCGAGTTCAATAATCTCTCCTTCGCTTGCTTTTTTCAGGTGCATTTTGGAGTTACCCCCGAGAAGGCTACTCTGATTCCTCATTCTCCTTTAGTTTCCGTAGATTGGGCTGGACGCTCTCCAACATTCCATCCATTCTCTCTCTTTTAAGGTATTTCCTTCATCCATTCATTCATTCATTCGAACCTGGAAGATCTCTGTTTGAGGACTTTGATTTGGCGGACTTCGATTAGAGAACTTGCTAGTTCTTGATTTCACTATAATGGCCGATTTTGATAAGACCACTTCCATTTCACTTGGATTTAGGAGGTTTGGTAGAATGTTGAATTTTTTTGGTATTGGTTTTTTGTTTTGATGCAGATGAGCGTTAGGGAAGTGGTTGAGCTATACGGAAGCGAGAAATCCTTGCCCGTAGTCGAAGCGCATCGTCATTTGTCTGGATTGCATTATAATGCCCTAAGTGCTTTGGAGAGGTAAGGTTTTGTGCTATATTTTCTTTGTGATTTACATTCTTTGATCTATTCATGCCATATTTTTTCATGTATTTGCTACTATATTTGGTTCAATTTTGTTTCACTGTTTACATTAGTTGAGCTTATCAGCTCTGTTTTGCAAAGTTTTTCAATTATTTCTCACAGTTTAGATGACTTTGTGAGTTATCTTCTTTGATCATTCTTCGCAGTTGTTTTTCGTGATTCTGAAGCTTTTTTGGAGGGATATTTTGGGGGGTTTTGTTGTTGGGAAGTTAGGGATATGGAGTTGAATAAATTTGGGGAGATTTGCTCCAATCCCAATTAAATCAAAACCAACAACCTACCTCATCGGCCATGAAAACACTAACTAATAGGCACATAATAATGTAATTAATATTCCCACTAAGTGAGTAATCCCATACGAGCTAAATAATAGTAAGTTTACTTAAAAGCATATCATTTAAGTTGTTTATTATTGATCCATGTAAGCTAAGCTCCGGAGGAGACGTTAGGAGCTGACCCAGGCTACACCAGACTCGCCGGTGGATGATGAGGCGGTGTACTACAATGTGGCGGGTGAGTGTCCCAGAGGACATGTCTACGGTCTCGGGTAGTTGGGGAGAAAGAAGATAAGATACGCAGATCCTGGTGCTAGCACATCGCATAAGCCGGAGATGATGCCACGCTTAGAGTTCGATAGTGTTGTAGAGCAATTACAACAGGTTGTGGCGTTTATGCAGAGGCAATTCGGGATGACCATGGACGGAGCAGGCCTATCTTAGCCACAACCACCACCACCACCACCTCATGAGCAGCAGCAGCCGCAAACAGATCCCGCTGATCCGCCACATCAACAGGACAATGTTGATAGGGAGATGCAAGATTGGCTTACGAGAGATGAGCAGCTTCGGGATACTTAGTTATTTTTTATGGTAGTTTGCGTAACTTTTGAGATGGTAATTTTGAATTTTTGGATATCTTTTTTAGTTGTTTATAGAACTTAGATATCTTTTATAGTTGTTTATAGAACTTTTAGATTGATAGTTCTTTTTGTGCATATTTAGAGGATTGGTGGTTTTTTGTGGTTATTGTAGAACAATAGGATTGGTGGTTTTTATGGATACCTAGGTATTTGAAATACTTATTATACTTGACAATTTTTCGTAGATATATAAATCTTTTTTAATGTCGAATTGTACATTTTTTTTTTCATTTGAATCTTTGTTGTTGATATATATTGTTGATGTATGTATGTCAAATTCTGCTTTTTTGGGGGATGTTAGAAACCCCAAGGTGTTGTTGGAGGGGGTGCAGGCGATGGAGCAGGTCCTGTTGTTGTATTTTAAAGTTTAGAGGTTTAGGAGAACCAATTGGATTCTTCTTAGTAGCGAAAAAAAAATAGGCGTAAAAACGCAATTGAGACGGATTAGTAAGGAATTCATAGATTATGTTGCTATTCCGTCTCTAATTGGCGAGGAAATATCTGCGACAAACTGGGTAATACGAAATTTAGACACGTAATAGAGACGAATCAGTAACCGGATGCATGTATTCCATTTCTGATCCGTTGCTAATTAGCAACGGATCAGAAATAAAATTCACGTATTATGTGTCAGATCTGTTGCTAAATAGCAATGGATCGGACACTGAATTCTTGCATTCCGTTGCTGGTCCGTTACTGATTAGCAACGGATCAGAAATGGAAATAATGAATTTTTTGCCTGATCCGTTGCTAATTAGCAACGGATCAAAAACGGGATATATGTTGATTAGTAACGGATCAGAAACGGAATGCATGAATTTTGTGTCGTATCTGATGCTAATTAGCAACGGATCAGACACAGAATACAACTTGAACCATTCAGTTTGGGAGAAAGTCCATTTCTGTTTCATTTTTGTTCTGTTTCTAAATGCGTCTTAAATCTGTTTCTAATCAGCAACGGAATACATTTTCGTTGCTGACTAAATTAGCGTCGACAATTTTAGAGACGAAATCGATTCCGTCTCTGTTCCATTGCATAATATAATTAGAGACAAAATTTATGCTAATCAGCAACGAAAATTTCCATTTCTGATCAACTGTTTTTTTGTAGTGATTGAGTCATAGGTGTTACTCATGATAGGTATATCATTTCGTCTTTCAACTTGAGATTACCTTAGACTTCAATATTGCGAGCATGGTAATTTTTCACAATCAAACGTTGTCTTTAATCAGACGATTACAAAGATTTTTATTGGTAACCATGTTAATTATATGTGAAGGTGTGTAATCAAGATAGAGTTTTTCCATCTCGTGTAAAGAGAGATATCAGTGGATCCCTCGATATGTTAGATTGTTAAATGCCCAATTCCAAGTGAAGTGATTTGATCAATGTCATTTGGATGTTTTTTAGTCTACCTATAGATCAAGACTAGTACAATTGAACATTAAGAGTGTCTTACCATGCCTTATGTTTAATTAAAGGATATCGCACGACAAAAGGATATGATATATGTTATTCATTAGGTTGTATCGATTTTGATATCAATGCTACTTGGGTAGTCATAAAGCCTTGCTAGAGACGGTTTATGACTTGTGTACCAAAATTATTTTGGTTCATAGCCAACATCGCATGAACCTATTAGGTTGCACACAAAGAATGGCTTTGCACAATTTCAATTGGTCTAAAGTAATGAATTTTATATGATAAAATTCAATACATAAAAGCCCTAACGATTTGTTATATGATAACTTATTAATAAGGGAGTATGTGTAATTTGCTTAAACTGCTTAAATACAATTGTTGTACTACGAATAAAGTTTTAAGTGTAGGCTTATCTACACATATAAATAGAGGTTGAAACCCTAAAGCTAAATAAGATTTTTGTTTTGAGTTCTCTTGATTTTGGGAGAGAAGAAAAAACATTTTCAAATTTTCTTGGGTCTAGCCCTCAAAATTGTGGTCACCATTTGTGTGTGAGTTTTTGATAGAGGACGCGCACTTGAACGTCTTGAAATTCGAATAATCATAGAAGAAAATCATAGATTAAGGTATGGTTTAATTTTGTAGATCTAGTTTAACGGAACTTGTTTTCAATCCTGTTGGGGTTTTTCAACAATTGTTTTGAATTTTTTGTTGCGTATGAACCCCAAAGCCTAACACTTTCTGCATCAAGTATTGTACATCAATAAGAATCCTATCCACATTGCCAATAATTTGGCTCAACTACCACATAAAGTCGACAAGTTCTTGGCAAGCTTTAGAAGAATGAAAGTAATCTCCACAAAATTCACAAGCATTAACCTATTGCACAAAATAATGTCGATTAGAAAAATTTTGTTCATAACTTGACATACATACCCCATTCACACTGTAATAGTGTCAGTTTTGATATGGATCATGATCGTAATGGTTAGAGTACTTAGCCATGAAGTGAACCTATAAAACACTAAGATACAAAACTACAATTTTTATTTTCTATTTTAAATAGTTACCTGAAATTAATCAACACTAGTCCCCGGCAGCGGTGCAAAAAATTTATGTCGCATTGTACATCACCAATAATAGTCCTGAGTTATCGACTACTTGAATATGTAGTGAGGCAAGTACAAGGCGAACCAACAAACACTGTGTTAACTCTAGCTTATCAAATGGGGTTTTAAGAAAACTAATCTATACTAATAACTAATTAATAACTAGGAAAGTAAATGTGAGAATAAATAAACATAAATATTAATAAACTAGCAAATTAAATAATAATTCCATATTAAAGAGACATAGTTTATTGTAAGTACGATTTATTCATCAATTAAAAAAGGTTGTTTTTCATCAAGTCTTATAGATAGCTTATAATGACTCATGCTACCTTGTTCTCCTCATGTCAGAGGCGAGGACGTGCAATACAACCACATAACTAGAATTGCAAAACCACTAGATATGCCATTGGCTTTCAAAAGACTGGAAGCATTAGTGCTCTATGAGAACACCTTCCATAAGTGGTAACTAGCGTAGAATTTTCCACACGTCACGACAAAATTACAATGCACTGGTGCCCAGCCCATATCCAAATTGCACAGGGGTACACCTATTGCCAATAGACAAGGCCCCACTTGTCACTTAACGTGATCCCTCTTACCGAGAGACGGTAGGATCACTGGCCATGAATTCTAACCTTACTAGTGTGCACATGCATTTACACATCAGATAAGTATAAATTATAAGAATATAAGCAGTAACAAAGAACCTAATAACAATAAGGCAATAAAAAATACAAGACTTTATTGCAAAATATGGAATTTAAGAATTGAACACAAAAAATAATATAATAACACATGATCTCTGGTCTGTAATGAGTGGCTCTAACCTCAAATAATTAAATCCCAACTCAAATAAAAAAAATACTTAGTTAGCTGCCTAATCAAGTTTGGGAGATTCTCTGATTTAACATTATCTTAGGATCATACGGTTATAGTGATCCTGTGAAACTAGAACGAAAAAATGTGTATACCATACAATGTCGAAAACAACTAAGAAATTAAGTAATAATCTCCAGCAGCAGTTCCAAAAAATGACACATGTCGATCGTTTGCAATAAACTAGTCACTCATGTTCATAAATAACATAGCAATAAAGTAAATAAAAGACATTGATAAATACCTCTAAAAATAGTTTGAGTATTCAAATCGTGTATAAAAGCAATGTACAATAAAGCATTTAACTAAACAATAAACTATATCTCCAAGAGGAATGAAATATTGATGTAAGCACTCAAGGGTAACTGATTTTGTAGCCCTAGGGTCCTATATATAGTATTGTAGGTAGTACATATCCTAAACTAACTCAAAGGTCTTATGGTTATCTAAAATTCTCAAAATTGAACCCAACAATTCCTCAGTGATTCCACTTATTGTTCAAATCACTAGGAAAATCCTTGGAAAACTGCCTCTCTACTCCTCCAATTTGACTAGCGATTCTAAGTAAGAATTGTAAATCGTTCAGGATTCCTCAGCAGTAAATCCAAATAAATCTTTAATTCACTGATGATTCTTTGTATATTCTTTCCACTTGATCAAGTCCTTCTTTTTCTTCCCTTTTTACTCCATTTCTTCACATATTCCAATTATTACATGAAATAACAAAAACATGAGAAAGCCCTATGTAATAATGTTTTTTTACATCTAAAATACCCTAAAACCTACTATAAAACACTATCTAATTTATCACATGCGATTCATATTCATATCCTAATCTTGTTACTATTAGTACTTCAAACGCATAAAGTATCTAATAATAACAAAATAGCATTAAGTTTTATGAAAACTCTTACTACTAAGAAAGAATTAATGGTAATTTTCCATTAAATACTGAACATAAAACATAATTCACTTAAAATTTCCCACTAGGTTAAAAGACCTTTTGAATAATTAGTAGTTACTTATATCAAATTTAGACTTAGAACCTATTATTCACAATACATATTGCACACTATGCATGCAAATTCTAGTTTCATAGAATGTAATGCAGGAAAACAATTAGTTAAAACTGTCAAATATAGATTAATATATCAATTTAAAACATTAAGTTCATAGCCTCGCAAACTATGACTTTAGCAATTGGTTTAGTTCATATCCTTGTTTAAATTAATAAGCTTGCCACTCTTATTAAACGTAAACATCATAAAATAAAAGAAAGACATTAATGAAAATACCTCCATTAATAATGTTGAATCTCCAATGAATTCTCCAAAGTAATGACAATGAAGAATATGAAAATAATAAGCTTCACGTTGTTTATTTGGAAACCCTGACCTGCTATATATAGTAGTTTATTAATACATATCCTAATCAAAGTCAAATTCCTTGTCGTTATCTCAAAAACTCGAGGCCGCCTTAACGATTCCTTAGCGACTTAGGCTTTTATGTAAATCGCCAAGAAAAATGTTATGTTTCTCTATAAAATGTCTCTATGTTGATCTATGATTTTAGTGATTTTGTAGCCTTTGGGTCGTATACATAGTATTCTAGGTAGTACATATCCCAACTAACTCTTATATCTCATGGTTGTCTAAAATTCTTGAAATCGAACTTAACGATTCCACTTATTGCTCAAATCGCTGGGAAAATCCTTAGAAAAATGTGTTTTTGCTTCATCAGTTTGACTGGCAATTCCTTGAAAAAATCCCCACTATTTGGCTGGCAATTCCTAGAATAAATCTCCACTATCAGGATTGGCTAGCAGGAAATCCCAATTGATCCTTCATTCACTGAAGAGTTTTTGTATATTCATTCGACTTGATCAGATTCTTCATATTCTTCCCTTTTTATTTTATTTTTTTACATATTCCAATTATTACTTGAGATAACAAAAATAAGAAAAAACCCAATTTAGCTTTTCATATCTAGAATTACCCTAAAATATCCTATAAAAATTATCTAATTATTGACTTATCCAATACTTCAAAACTCAGCACTTTGCTTCACCGAGCAAAGCAATTCCCCCAATTATATTCTCTTTTCTTTCCTCGTTTTGATTTCATAATTATATACTCTTATTCCTTAAACAGTAGTGATCATTAAATAGAAACTTGTTACCCTCATAAAAAAAAATCATGATAGAATAAAAAGATTTAAAGAACAACCCCTTATTTGACTACTCAACCTTCTAGTTATGAAATATACCTCAGAATTCGAAATTAAATCAATTACCAAGGTCAAGACACTATATAGGTTTTCTAAATCTTCTTTGACAACCATCAAGCTTACAATGACTAATATAGAATCTCAAGATATAAAAATCACTAAATCAATCTCATTTTCAAATAATATTTAAAATGCCACCACAATCAAAGTCGGCAGGAATTTTTAACATCTAGTAATTATCATTTCATGTCCATTTGTTGGAATAAAAAGATATACTTCATGTAACTTATCTTTAAGCACTCGAGCTAAATCTTTTATTTGAATGTTTTTTCACAAACTAACTTTAGTTTTTCAATATCTCCTAATCTTTCTTCTTTCTATAATTATATAAATTTTTTCTTCTTTATATAGTATTCGTATGGTTCCCTACTCCATTTCCTTAGGAATCCGTTATTCTATTTATATGAATTATTCCTCTCATTTTTCCCACCACTAGATTCCCTACTCCATTTCCTGTGGGATATTTGGGTCTCTCGATTTTTTTCTCTTAAAAACTCTTATTAGCTCTTCTTACTTTCATTACAGTCAGGGAAGTATTCTTTTCAACTAAGCATAATTTATTGGCTAATTTCATATTTTTTTCTGAAAATTGTGGCATAAGTTCTTTTTATTATATATATTATAATTGATCAATAATCTTTATATAACAATATTCTTATAAATTTTTCTTGTTTATCTTGAACTATTATTTCGATTTTCTACCCATTATAGAGTCACAAAGCAATCAGTCCCTTCTAAACTCTTTTAGTGCATAAACAATCTAGGTTAAGTGAAAATGGGTATAACAATTCTTTTCTATCATAAAATTTCTATTTTTATGGGTGATAAAAATATATCACTTCTATTTAAATTCAAATTATATTCAATTTATATTCCTAATTAAATAAAGTAAAATGAAAAAATATTACCTATTTCTTAAAAAATTTGAAGAATTCAATCAACTTTTCTTAAAAATTTTGAAAATTTCAATCAACTTTGAATATTGTATTAATAGATTCTACCTCTCGTTTCTTCCTTACTTCACTTCATTATACTCCACTTCACTAAACACCCAACACACATTACAATTTTGTCCTCAAGGTTTAAAAATTAAGTTAGGTTTCCAACAAAACAAAAAGACCTCATGAACCATAAAAGAATTAAATAAAATAAAATAATGAGATAAATACCAAACAAAATAATTAATTTTAAAATTAGAGAAAACATGAAAACTTAAAAACTTTCCAAGCATCATAGTAATAGAGGATAACACATCAAACATTGTATAGTATATACCAAACCATAGCAATTGCATGACAGTATCACACCACATCACACAAATCATCGTATAATAATACAAACAAAGACCTCACACATAATCATTCAAAGATAAACTAAACAAAGAATAATGAGTAGATGAAGTATATAGTCACATTGTCTCCACTATCCCCTTGCTAGTGTTGTTAAGAATAGTAGCTCCTTGCAATATCATAGAGCCTGTAGTCAACTCTCGTAATTGGAGTACTTTCTGAAACAAAAAAACTCCTTCTTTGAGGATTCGAAGTTGGGTATTACTAGAATTTCAGCTTCCCTGCCATGCATTCACCTAGCCATACATCTCTTGAACCCATGTATGATCCTATCCAATTTTGTGCTGTATTTGAAACACGAACTCTTGATTTCTTAGAGTTTGCATCTGGTTCAGCAAGATAAACCACATCATGGCCAACCCCGCTTCCTCAACGCACATGCTTGTAAAATCCTTCGCAGGTGGCTTCGAGCTCGAGTTCGTTCTCTCATTATACGTAACATATCGCATCTCATGTGAAACTCTTCTATTCTCTACCCATATTCTTCTTTTCTCTAAGGTCTATCTTTTAAGTATTTCATTTCTCTCCCGCTCTTCCAAGTCCACATAGAATGACAACTTTTTGGTGCTCTGTATGATTTAATTAATGATGGTCCTATCAGGGTAAACATCTAACCTCAGACCTATCAGAGGAACTTAGTCTTGTTTGCAAAATTATTTGATCATAAAGGGAAAAGGCAATCATACATTTTTCTTTGCAGTCATGGCATTACTAATTGAATCATAAATGATTTCGCTAACTTCAATATAACCAATCTCTTGAACATATGGTACAATAATGAGACCTTGTAGTTCACGACCTCGTAGTACTTCAAACTTGGTTATAGGCTCGCATTGATGAAATAATTTCATGCTTTGGTAGTTTCCTAAAGTTTTTAGTTTGAATATATTTTGGATCCCATCCTTATAAAAAATGAATCCATCCTCTGAAATTGCATCTAAAACATTTCTATTGGTTTCATGGGGAAATCCGTGTCTAAATCTATATTCAGGATTTAATTACTCATTATTTTCTCTCATATGAAATTTTAATAAACTGTAGTACCGGTTTATTCTTGCAGGTGAATAGTCCATTGGTCTGCCTCCGACCATGGCTATCGTCTTATCATCAATTTAATGCATATTTGCATATAATTCTCAGACTAATATTCCACAACCTATCTCTACAAAGTACCATGTGTCATTGTCGACATTGTAGTCCCTAATCAACAATTCCTAATTCTTCTCCCTTATTATGTTCAAAATTCTAGGCACGTACTTTATTTCGTTATTAACATTAGAACCTCTTCGAGAATAATTTTCCTATTCTTGCCAATATTGCTCTTCATTCTAGCGAGAGCCTTGGAATTTATTAAATTATAGGCTGAATAATGAATCACGGGTGTCTACTCAATTTCTTCCTCTCTCTGACTCATCAGTAAAATCTAAGGGTGGATAAGGTTCTCATCGTGTTCTAACTTTGGGGTTATTTATCAAAATGCATGTTGGACTAATAGGTGCGGGCCGAACTTTGGGTTTTGTTTTTGGATTTTTTCACTGGAGCAGACTTTCCCTTCTACTTTCTTGAACTTCTACTTTTACCACTTCTAGCCAACTTCTAACTCAAAGATCACAAGTCCGAATAATAAATAAATGTGTGGATCATAAATAAAATGTTCGTCGAAAAAATTTTGGTAAAATTCAAAACTTTAGTTTAAAAGGAGAAATTGATTTAGCAATAAAGCTTAAAATTCAATGAAAACTTAAAATAAAATTGACATCAAAATTTTAACTCGATTATAAACTTAAAATCAATTTTCTTAATAATATAAAACAATTGTGTGATAAATTATAGTATTGTTAAAAAAATAACCAAACCCCCAAACTCATTTTAAAGTCAATTTTCAAACCATTAGCAAATATGTATAAATATAGCAAGATTTCGAAATTGTCGAATTTATAAACCAACGATCATTATAATCGCTATGCCTAATCTATTGGAATCAATGAAATCATTGTTCACGATAATAGAATGAATCTAATAAAACAATTTTCGAAAATAATTTAACAGTTTGCAAACATGCTTCAAACCAAAAATTTGTTAAAAGTAAAGAGCTAGGGTTATTGTAACTACCATCTTGAGACTAAATCTATAAAAATACAATCTCTTGAACTCTTCTAGATTGATTTACCAAGCTCCTAGATGAAATCCTTTAAATCCTAGTTCGGATCTGCACTCGCAAATTCATAAATTTTAAGGTTGAATGAAAGTAGGTTGTGATGGGAATCACTTAAATACTTTAAGATTGAGCTTAGGAGAGTTGAATCTAAGAAAGAAATTGAATGTGTTGGTGAAAGAGTTCAACAATTTGTTTGTGTGAGGTGAATGTGTTTCTGACGAATTAGGGTTTTATTTTATAAACTCGAAATCGTGCCCAGCGATTTGTGTGTTAAGTCGAATCGCTAGGAAATCGCTATGCAAATCCATGAAAATGAGGTGTAGTGACCCACCAATTTAAGTTGTTATTTTTGTTTAAAGGTCAAATCGCTAAGGATTCGCTATACTCAAATTTTCATGTAATTTATTTATGGTTTATGTTATCAATTTAGCTAGCGATTCCTAGTATTATTTCAAAGTGCTGAGGATTTGCTAGGCTAAATTATCTATTTGTTTCAATTTATGTCATAATTAACATATATATCATTCATTAAAGCTAATTTAATGGTAGAATTGACTAAAAATATGTAAGTTTGATTAGGATATGTAATTAATTAATAATTTTATTAATTAAATATATAAATAAATAAACAAACAAGTGAATAATTCAAACTTACATATTGGAAAATTATTAAGTGATTATTTAGACTTATATTTTACACTAGTATAGTAGTACATTTGGTATAAATATCCCAGAATGACCTCTAATTGATGGTATTTATTTATTTTATTGTATACAAGGTATAAAAGAGACAATGGAGTGATTTCATGACGAAACTAGGATAAAATGCATAAAACCGTGATTGACAGCGTGGCTAGCAGGCTTGATGCGGTGGGAAGACGAGGGCAACGTGTGGAGAAGAAAAGAAGTGAAGAAAAGTGCGTCAGTAGTGTCAGCGAAATGGCAGCGCTATAGGTACACAGGGAAGACGCTAGGGTTGTTTAAGTAGGGCGCCAAGCCCACTAAGAAGGGAAAATGCACCCAAAGAGGCTGAAGCTGTAGTGGCGCGGTGGGTATACATGGACAACACTGGATCATTTATATTCAGCACTGAGACGTAGAAAATAAAAATTTTAGAGTTCTAATTCGTTTGGAACTCTCTACTAGGGTTTCTAAATGTATTCTAAAGTGTCTTACGGGTATAAATAGGTATTAGAATATGGTAAACTCACCAATTTACCAATTATCTTTAAGAGCAACCAATTGTTATAGAGTTGCATAGTTTACTTTATTACTGAGTATTAAGAAGAGTTGTGGAGGAGAAGACATTGAAGACTCATCTGTGGTTATTTGGTATTGCTTTCTTGATTTAATTCAAGTTATTTTGTTTAATCTATGATTGCAATGAATACCATGATATGTATGTTTATTTCAATAATGTGTGACTAGTTCATTAATATTTGGAATCAATGGATCCTACGATATGAATGTTATACTAAAGTAGTTTGGATTGTATTATAAAGATAAAAAGTGCAATGATTAGAATTTTTATTGATTCTAGATGTAATGCTATGAACCTCTTGATCACGTGTTTGTTGATTAAAGGTTTTAGGAGTTACCATGTCCATTGGATCTTTAAAGCCGAATATGGATAATGCAGTCGTAAAATATATAACGTCGATAGATAGTTATTGATTAGGGAGGCACCGATAGTAAACATAATTGGTCATGAATCTAAAGATTTGGAACATAAAGTAATGTGGAACTTATGTAAATCACATCGATAGGAGGAGTTCATTTTTGCACATTAGAATCTTTTCCCTCATGATAGTGGGTTGATGTGAATCTGAAGGAAATATGTCTATTCTAATTGAGAATTGCATATACATGATGAAGATGAAGGAAGAGAGTTGAAAAGTATAGTTATTCATTACCTATGCGAAGTTGTTAACTAAGCACTTCTTAATATAAAAATACAAGTATTTATGTTGGTTTGTTAGATTAGAATAGTTTATTTTAAAACTAGTTAAAAAGGGATTTTATTAGCAAGAGAGTAAATCGTACTAGTACACCGAGTGCAACACACCTTTCTTTTAGAACGATATCTGTAATGAACATTAGATGATCACATTATTACTACAATTGAGTTGTCATACTTTCAACCACGATCAAGTTTTTGGCGCTGTTGCCGGGGAATAGGTAGCCACTTTGGTTTAGTTAGTTTACAAAATTGTTAAGTTTGCTTTTAAGTAATTTACTTTCAATTTTGTAAGGAAAAAATGTTTAAGTTTCAAGTTTAATAATCTACACTTGATCTTTTGTGCTTTCTTTTCGAGGAGAATTAGTGCATGTGTAAAAAATAGGATAAAAATGTAGTGCCTTACGATCTTGAGATTGACAGAACCAACAAGGGAAAGAAAAACAAAGGAATCAAGATGCAAAGGATAAAGTAGGGAGCTGAAACCAACATCGGGGTTGAGAGAATAACCAACCCAAAAGTAATCTGGTATTGCAGAACAGAGTGCGATGATAAAGATGTCTTCGTGACTACTTCAAGTGAAAAGTTCAAGAGACTTACAATGGAGTGATGATTCTTCCAACCAACACCGCCGAGTTTGAACTGAGACCATCTCTAATAAACATGATGCAGAATAGCCTGTTCAACGCACTATTGAATGAAAATTAGTTGCATATGTAGAGAATTTCTTGGAGAAGTGCAACACCGTGCACATTACCAGAGTTAAAAAGGTGGTTATCAGGATAAGACTTTTCTCATTCTCATTAGGTGGAAAAGTCAAACCCTTTTTCTAAGGACTGAAAGCAGGGAGTATGTCTTCGTGGGAGGAAATCAATGAAATGTTTCTAGATAAGTTATTTCCTCTAGTGAAGGTCAATAAAAAGAAACTGGAAATTAATCAATTTAAGCAGGAAGATGATAATTCTCTTAGTTAGGCTTGGGAAAGATTCAAGGAGATGTTGAGGGGATGTCCAATACATGGATACGTGAAATGCGCACAACTATAGATTTTCTATTATGGGATGAATAACAAAATCATAAAACTAATAGATATCACAGTAGTTGGTTCTCTATTAACCAAGGATGAGGATTGAACATTAGATTATTTAGATCTTATATCTTAGAACTCTACAGCCGGTACTCGTTTCACAGTGAGGAAACTAGTAGGCATATATGAGATTGATTTTCAAGCTGTGATCATGGCATAACTATCCCACTTTATCAGTAAAATGGTGAAGTTCAAATGGGACAACAAAGTCCACAAGTTTAAGCTATACAACAACCTGTTAATTACCAATCCAAGGTGGTTAATACAATGGACCTGCAACAAGGAATTGAGTCTATAGACATTAACTTCATGAATAACCAGAGCTATGGAAACATTTTTACTCCTAGAGGAATTGCTCCTCAAAGGTTTTATCTAGGATATAATATCCCCAACTTCTCATATGGGAATCTTGATAACGCACGGAAGTTATTGCCTAGCTTTGATCAAATATTCCAATAAGAGAAGCATGGGCAAAGCAAAAAGATGACTTCATTAGAGTTAATTGAGAAATTCTTGCATGCTATCTACATGAACAAGAGGGAACACAATAAAAAGCATGAGAAAGATATGGAAAACATGAAGCAAGATTTGAAGAGGATTGATGATGAGAGATCATAAACCATCAAAACCTAGAGAGAAAGATTGGTTTGCTAGCCGTTGCTTTGAATTCAAGGAAGGAAGGGCAGTTTTCGAGTCACACTATAACAAATCCTTGAGAATGTTAGTGTTATTCACATGATGAGCACTATGACAACGAATGAGCCAGTGCGAGAGCAAGTGATGTAAAAGCCAAAAAGAGTTAACATTTTGGCTATGAGAAAATATAAAGTGATGCATGAGAGCGGAATAAAAATGAGGCAAGAAGAATTTGAAGGATTTAAGTAGTAAAAAATAATGCCTTGAAGAATAGCAAGAAAATAGAGAAAATAATTGAGAGCTAGAAACAAGATGAAGTACCTTATGAAGAAGCACATAAAGGAAATAGTATCAAGGCTTTTCCAAAGAAGCCAAAACCAAAATTCAAGTTCATACCAAGTCTTCAACCAATCAAGAGGAGAGATCCTGAGATATATGCATATCATTGAGCATTGATGGGCATTGATTTATAAACATCTTGTGTGATTCGAGAGCCTCAATCAATGTAATGCGTATAACGAACATGTTACAAATGGATTAACTTAGTATCAATTATCAAGAGAGTCTTGATTGTGCATGTGAAAGTGGGTAGATTCACATTCATCAGTGATTTTGAAATTATGGATCATAAAATAGATAATGATGCATCTATGATATTTGGGCGGCCATTCATGAACAGTGCTAATGCAGTTTTGCGTACGAGGTAGAAAATGATCACAATGACTATCAAAGAGAATGATGATGCCGAGAATATTGTCTTTGTTGAAAGGTAAGAATTACATCCAAATGAGAGAGAGAGAGATATTGTTATCTCTGACCTATAAATTGAGTATCTTGATTAGACTCCTACTAAACAGACGAAAAGGCATTCGGATACTGGGAAGCAGCCCAGGTTTTTTTTAAATTTAGTTTTTAAATTTTAGTTAGTAAGTTAGTTATTTTAGTTAGAACTTTCAAAATGTTTTAGTAATTTTTTAACTTTTGAAATTTTTATGCTAAATGTGTAGGACGGACCATTTGTCGGGTGACATTTCGTCGAAATAGAAAAGTCTTGACTAACTAGTAAAGAACATAAAATAACAAAGGAGTTAAAGTAGCAAAGATCAGGTACATGGACAAATCACAGTTAATTTATATTAGATTTTTATATATACAGGATATTTCAAGTCGTTACGATGCCTTGTGTACGCAGAGCCAGAAAAGCGGCAATAAGGATTTAATGAAAAATTTACAAAATCATGGAGACAAACTAGTTCAACTGTATGTGTACGAATACGGTGTTGTGAGTGCATAGGGATGACACCATCACGGCACCGAGCCATGAGCAAAAAATGCTCACATTAGTCTCGACACAATGGCTACGATGTTGCGACGACGTGCCCTATAAGGGATGGCACCGGCGTCGAGATAAACCCCTTTCAACCCATATATTTCACACTTGAAACCAATTCCATACACCAGCAACCAAGCATACATCCCTCTAGAACTCAAATTTGAGCAATTTTAAGAGAGAAAATATACTAATGATCAAGAGTGAAATTATAGAGTATATTATGGATTTGCACACGGAGGAGAGCTAGGGCATAGATTTAGAGATTTCATTCATGGCAGCACTAGGGTTTTAGTTTGTGTTCGAAATGAAAGGGCTTTGATTGATAGCGACTTGAAGATGCAATCTACGCCAGAAAGTAGTTTCACATTAAGGTAAATTTACAATTTCATTAGTTATGCTTTGAAATTTTTAGAAATTCTTGATGAAATTGCATAAATTTTTCATTTGACGTTGTTGGATAGGAATTTTAAGTTGTATGGATTTAGACCATCAATGAGGCTTATGGTAAATTAGTCTTTGTTTTTTGCATTATTTGGCATGGGAATGACTTTTGTGAATGAAAATTTTTATTTTAGGTGATTTGAAGACCCATGTTGTTGTTGTGTTCTTTGAGTTTTACTGAGAGAATGCCAAGAACAATGAGGCAAGCAAGTCGATTAAGTGAAGTTAGAGCAAATGATTATGAGGCATCACTCAAGAGATCCAAATAAGGATGAACTGAGACCTTTTAAGTCTAAGTATTATATTAGCAAAAAGGCTAAGGAGAGATATGAGGTCATTGAGCATTGATAATTCATTTAAGAGAGAATAAACTTACTGGCTAAGTATGATAAGAGAGTAAACAATGTCATTAGGCAAAAAGGTTGGGACCAATTCACTCAAGACTATAGAGAGAATAATGTTAATGAAGTGAGTCAAATTGTTTATGAGTTTTATGCCAAAGCATTGTTTACCAAGAAAGGTGACCAAGTGAAGGTGAGAGGGGTATTGGTCCCCTTCAATGAGCGTTACATAAATATCATATATGGGTTAGAGCACTTATCTATGGTTAGAGAATCACAGACCGTCCTGGATGATTTATATGAGAAACCTTATAACCTATACCCTTTTAGAGTTATTAAGAGAGCATTGGTTGTCCAAGGACAAAAGTATGGATAATGGGAGCTGAGAATGTGTTGAAGCACATCAAAAAAGGAGAACATGAGGAAATTCTATAGAATGTGGCAAAAATTTCTCGTTGCTTCAATGCAAGGACCATTCAGCAAAGTGCAATGAAGAAGCCCAAGGTGCCTTTTTTGTATGATATTATTAAGAACGGGAGGATCAGCCAGGCGGAGATCATCTACAAGAACTTGAGGGAGTCTATATGCCTGAGAGAGACAACAAATTGTTGTTTTCGATTTTAATAACCCTGTAGTGCTAAAAGGCCAGAGTGAAATTGATTCAAGATGAGGAGTTTGATATTGAGGCCTAAGCAACCATATATGAGGAGTTCACGCTCACATTGAAATCACCGATTGGATACTAAGACTTTGAGGATGAGAGAGAGCCGAGTGGGACAAACTTGAGGTGGAGTTGTTGGCCAATGAGCAAGAAAATCAAGCAACCGCAGCAGTGGTAGTAGAGGAGTTGGCCCAAGAGTTGCAAAACAAAAATATGGAGAGGAGGAGGATTATCGGCAGGGATTTGCTAAGGGCTACGAGTTTGTAGACCCACTGATCATAGAGTAGGACTTGGACGGTCCTAAGGTTTTTTCACCACCTCTACCACCATAAGCACTTGTACCACCACCAAAGGACTTGACTTCATGGCAGCAAAGGCTATATATTGATGAGATAAGGAGGCAGTACAGAGAGGACATAACTAAGTATCTTGAATCCTTAATGAGATATGAGCAAGGCCGACTGATTAGAAAGCGTAACTACATGTTTTTTGCACTTCTCATTAAGGTTTCATGATAGGTCTATGGGCATTCTAACAGACATATGAGACCTACTGATAAGTCTATTGGTATTCCAGCAGCACCGAACTACATGTGTTATCCAGACTAGTGTAGAGCAGAATGGTAGAACGTCTTTTGACACTATCTTTTGCTGGAGCTGATGATGATAATGATGGTGATGATGATGCACAGTCATAAAGTAAGAGTCTTAGGATTTCTTTAGACCTTAGGGAGATGAGCGATACATTTATACTTATTATCTTTATAGTATGGATATTTTGTCACTTTATTAGTTGTTTAATGTTGGTTTTATGCATTATTATCTCTTGTGTTATAACATGTTTGTGTTTAGCATTTTTATGTTTCAGGCTTATTTTTAAATTTTGAAGACAAGCTTTGGTTTATGTTTAGGGGCATCAACATTACATTATGGGAAGTGGTAAGAAAGAATGAAATAAAGATAAACACTGCATGTATGATCATAAAGAATTTTATTCTTGAAGCAATCGAAAAGGAAAGCATGATAATGTATTCTTTTCTTTATTTACTTAATATGTGATTGTGTTTAGGTGGTATAGATTAGGTTATATATAGTAATGAGTAATGAATAGATAATTTATTTGCAAATTTCGTGCCTTTAATTAAGGGTGAGTAAAAATACAATTGTCTTGTTAATATAAAACTCAAGAGAGTGTTATCAATTTTCGAACAAAAATAGAAATGTAGCAAACATTGGTATAATTTCATGATTAGAAACCTAGAGTTAAGGAAGGCCATAAACTTGAAACAAAAGTAAAAAGAATACTAAAACACTTCTTGCGGAAAAAGTTAGTTCTCTAAGGAATTCTATAATAAGTATGAATCTTACTTGAGTATAAGAAAACAAATAATTAGTTAGTACTAAGAAAGGGAGAGATACGCATGATGTTTAATGAAAATATTGGAGAGAAAACTTGTTTGATAAAGTTAAAGTGAGAAGTGCTAACATGAGTTTTAAAAAAAAGCATAGAGAATCTGAGAAGTTCTACAGGAAAAGGAGCATACAAATTGATGGTTGGAAAAAGAGAGAAAAAATAGAATCCATAAGAAAATGAACAGGGATCGTACAACTAGAAAATAAGAGGAGAGAAAAAAGAGATAAAAAATAAAGAAAAGGATGGCGAAAGTTAGGTTAAAACTCTTCAAATAAAAGATTTAGCTCGAGTACAAGCACCTTAATTGTGTTAAGTTTTTTTTCAACTATATTAAGTCTATGGACTCTTGAAGTGCTAAAGACTACAAAACTAGTGTAATCTATGCTTATTTTTGAATTCCTGCATTTAATGAGAAATCATGAGATAGTGCACTTGCTACTTGAGTTTCGATGAGATATAAACTTGTTAGTATTGATGGTTTGGTTGTCAACTACTTTAGTGTTTCGAAGTGAATTGTATGTGTTTTTAAAGCTACATATTTTTTTAATATCCAAGTTTTTGTAAAGAAAAGCACTTGAGTGAATTATTAACTTGAATTTATTTGAATTAAAGGATACTCCATGAACGATGTAAAATGAATATGAATTTAAGTAGTAGTAGTAGTAGTAGTAGTAGTAGTAGTAGTAGTAGTAGTAGTAGTAGTAGTAGTAGTAGTAGTAGTAGTAGTAGTAGTAGTAGTAGTAGTAGTAGTAGTAGTAGTAGTAGTAGTAGTAGTAGTAGTAGTAGTAGTAGTAGTAGTAGTAGTAGTGTAGTAGTAGTAGTAGTAGTAGTAGTAGTAGTAGTAGTAGTAGTAGTAGTAGTAGTAGTAGTAGTAGTAGTAAGAACACTTAGTAAAATACATTTTTGCTTGGGAAGTACAAAATCTCAAGTGTGGGGGTATTTTATAAGTGATTATCTAGACTTATATATAGCACAAGTTTAATAGTATATATCTGGTGTAAAAGAGAAGAATGAGTGATTTCATGATGAAAAGAGGATAAAATGCACCAAACCATTATTAACGCCATGTCTAACAGGTTTGACACCGTGGGAAGAGTGTACACAGCATGGGCAAGGCATGGAGAAGAAAAGAAGTACAGAAAAGTGGGGTCAGTAGTGTCGGTGCAGTGGCGCCACCATGGGTATATAGGGCCGGTGCTGGGGTGGTTTAAGCAGGGGCGCTGAGCCCACAGATAATGGAAAATACACATATATAAGCTTAAGCTGTGGAGGTGTAGTGCCCAAATACTCATGAACAACGTCGAGACGTAGAAAATAGAAAGTTTAAAATTCTATTTTCTTTGTAATTGTCTACAAGGATTTCTAATTGTATTCTAAAAGTATCTTAAGGGTATAAATAGGTATTAGAATATGGTAAACTCAACAATTTACCAATTTTCATTAAGAGCAACCAATTATCATAAATTAGGATCGTTTACTTTGTTCATGAGTATTAGGAATAGTAGAGGAGGAGAAGACATTGAAGACTCACATGTGGTTATTTGGTATTTTTTTATTGATTTAATTGAAGTTATTTTGTTTGATCTTTGATTGCAATGAATACCATGATGTGTATGTTTATTTCAATTATGTGTGAGTAGTTCATTAATCTTAGGGATCAATATATCCTATAGTATGCATGTTATGCTAAAGTAGTTATGAGTGGATTATAAAGATAAAAAAGTGTAATAATTAGAATTTGTTTGATTCTAAACGTAATGCTAAAAACATCTTGATCGCGTATTTGTTGATCTAAGGTTTTAAGAGTTACAATGCCCACATGTGCTTTTAAGCCAGATATGGATGATACAACCGTAAAATATATAACATCGATAGATACTTATTGATTAGAGAGGCACAGATAGTAAACTTAAATTGTTATGAATCTAAAGATTTAGAACTGACAGCTATGTGGAACTTACGTTATTCACACTAATGGGTGGAGTTCTAGTTTGCACATTAGAATCTTTTTCGTCACCACAATAGGTTGAAGTGAATCTTAAGGAAATCTTTCTATTCTAATTGAACATTGCATACACATAATGAAGATGAAAGAAGTGAGGTAAAAAACATAGTTATTCATTACCTAGGCGATGTTGTGAACTAAGATCTTCTTAATATAAGAGTACAACTACTTACACTGTTTTGTTAGATTACAATAGTTTATTTTAAAACCAATTAAAAAGGGATTTTATTAGTAATAAAGTAAATCTAACTAAGTACATTGAGTGCAATACACCTTTCCCTGAGGACGATATCCATTATTAACATTAGTTAATCACATTATTACTAGAATTAAGTCGTCATACTTGCGGCCACGATCAGCCGTAGAAACAAAAACAACTTAATCACTCTTCCTTAATTGAAATTACTTTGGAGTCTAAATTCCTAAAATATTTCTAATATAAGAGCCAGAAAAAGAAAATAAAATCAGGTTATACTAAACTAAACTAAACTCTTAATAAAATATAAATAAACATAGAATATGGGCTACCTCCCGTAGAGTGCGTTTGATAATTATTGTTGGTTCAACTGAACCATTTTAGAATTAGATTAGATTTCTAAACTTGAATTTAGGAATATGCACTCAAGTATCATTCTAGAAAGTGATTGCTAGACCTTTAATCTTAAGAGTTATTATTTTTTTAATATATCAATAACAGCTTGAGTAGTGGCTAAGAAGACCGTCCTAAAATTAAATGAGGATTTTCATTAATAAAATGTGACACGATCAAAAAGTCTTTGGGCATGATGTAATGTCCACTTGAACTGGTACATTTGTGACCACTCCTATTAGTTGAATTGAAGTACCATTCGGTAATGAAATTCATGCAGAAACAAGTGAATCTAAGTCCAATTGAGTGTGTAAAAAGAAATGTACGGGCGTAAGATTTGCATTAGAACTCATATAACACTGAGCTTTGAAGCACCGAGCCCATTTGGTTTTATTGTGCAAATGTATATTTCTAGGATCATTAAGCTTCATAGATCTTAAATCTTGCTTTTTCTTTGTCTTCTTCTTTTCGATTTAAAATCTCCCCGCTTGTTAATATTATTTCCATTCTCCAGTTGCTTAACTATCCATTTCTGCATTACTTTATTTTCTTTCGAAGTGTTTTTAACTTGTACTTTTCTTGGAACTTCTTTTGCAGTTTCCATTGTTACTGCATTAATTGCAAAAATTTCAACATTAAAATTATCATAATAGTTTAAGTCTAGAAAATTATTATCATCAATTTCAATATCAAATAATTCATCATATTCTTCATGGTTATGTTCGTTATTAATTTTAAATTTAACAATTTTATATTCAAATTCCATATACATCCTTCCTTCAGAAATATTTAACTTACTTTTATCTATTTAAGAAAATTTCTACCTAATATAGGTAAAAGATTAGGTGATATTGAATCTCTCATTTCCATGACATAGAAGTTGGCTGAAAATACTAATTCATGTACTTATACTAAAATATCTTCTAATAATCATACGGTTTGATCATGCTATTTTCTGCTAAAGTAAGATTAATAAGCATATTAGTTAACATTCCTATTTTCAATGATTTATTAAGTTTTAGTGACATTATATTAATTAATGCTCCAAGATCGACCATAGCAAATTTAGTAGAAGAGTTTTCTATTGTGATGGATAAAAGAAACATTCCTGGGTTGGGACATTTCTCATGCATCTTCTTATTTACTAAAGAAGACACATTTTGTCCTAAATTTTCATTAGATTCTTCAAAAAATTTATCTTTATACTTAAAGAATTCCTTAATAACTTCATCATGATTTGATTACATTACAAGTTCATTAAAATTCAATTTTCTTAAATGATTCAGAAATGCCTTCTTTAATTTCTTCCTTCCTAGCACTTACTAATCGTTGTGGAACGTGACACTTGTTGAGCATGTACATTGAATTTCCCACAATTATTATACTTGTAAATTTTTTAGTAGTGATAAGTGGGATCTTCTCCATAGGGATTTTGCTAATTCCTTAAGAAAAAGTTATTACAATTTTTATAATTTTTATGTTACTTTAATAAAAGCCAAAATTTAAATTAAAAATTTTTAAATATAGAAATCATCTAAAGTAACTAAACTAACAAAATTCAGAATCACTAAATTCAAAGCAATTTAATTGAATGAAAAATAATATAAAATAAACACCTAAACAAACCTCCCTAAACTATGAAACATTAATCTATTTTGCATCCAAGCATGTAACTTCAGTTTTATAGTCATGAACACACTTTGTATAGTACTTATATCATTAAACAATATTCATAAGTAAGTAGAAAACCTTACCAAGCCATTAGTTCTCCTTCTACCGGTGAAAATCCCAATTTCTCACCTTATTTAGCTAACCTTTTGAATACATAAAGAAAATTACATTACGTAATAAAACCACATTAGGCTTTGGGAAAGCTACGAACAACTAAATCTAACACCTTCTGAAAGCCACTTTAACATTAGACTTAGATCTCAAATTCATCTAGGACATCGAAACGTGAAATCCTTTCAAACTATTTATTACTTTAAACTAGATAATGAATCAAAACATCACAATACATATTGGCCTCTATGTATATAACACTTAAATTCATGATTGCAATACGTAAATAACAACATATAAAATCAGTGAATTAAAGGATAAGAATTGGTTTTAATAATTAACCACATAATCATCTCATCATGACTACATTGCAAAATGGATCTAGTATAAGTTTAGGGTTGTTTAGATTAAGAAACTACTAAATCATAATTATAAATAACATAATAACAGAATAATTGTAAGACATAATTAAAAATACCCTATTGAAATCTTGAATCTTTCAATCTTCTCCAAATGCATTAAAAACAATAATGAATGACCTCCAAACTAAAGTAAAAGTGTTAAACTATCGAAAGGCGCTTAATTTCATAGTCTATGGTTCAAATATTTAGTATATTAGGTAATACATAACATAAACCAACTTAAAATCGTTGTTGAAATCTAAAATCCATAAAACCGACACCAGCGATTCCATAGCGATTCCTGTTTTAAGTGGAATCACTAAAGAAATCCTTGTAAAAGTTTTCTCAGTGTTCCACTGACATGAGCAGCGGCTCATGTGTAAGTGCAAATTAGTCAGGAATCGCTAGGTGTGAAATCCAATTTTTCCTTAATTAGTTGGTGAATCGTTGTGCGATCTTTCCATTCGGTCAAATCATTTATTTTCTTCTATTTTTCACTTGTAATATAGCCTTTTACATCTAAAATTATCCTAAAATTTACTATAAAACATGTCTTATTATTGACTTATCAAATACTCCTAAACTTAACACTTTGTTGTCCCGAGCAAAGGAATACTCACAATCATAATCTCTTTTCTTCCCTCTTTTCGATTTCATAATCAAATACTATTATTTTTAAACATAGATGATAATTAAATAGAAACATATTACCTTCTTAAAAGTAAAATCATTATAGAATAGAAAGAATAAAAGAACAAACCTTTATTTAATAACTCAACCTCTTGTTATCAGCATTCTCGATACTAATCCATCATACTCTACCTTTTCTTGTCATACTAATAAAATCAACTACAATGAACCGGTGAACCAAAATCATGTATTTGATACAAAAATAGCTTAAAGGCGAGTAGTTTATAGAAAATCAAGTTGCTATCACGAATTTTTTAACAATTATGCATAAACGGTTGAATTTTGCAATACTTATTTAAAAATTATGGATGTCAAGGATATGACATCAAATATGTCAAAATGGTTTTCCAAAAACTTGAGAATTACACCTCTGATTTGTTGAAAACTCAACTTCAAACTCGTTGTTAACACTCTTCAAAAACTCTACAAATTTCAGAAATATGAATTTGCAAACCTATAGTCATCACCATTATGATACCAAATCTAATAGAACAATTGAAATCTCTCATTCATCTTTACCAAAATGAGTTTCTATGAAAATTTTCAAAATCAAGGAAAAATTTTAAAAAGTCCAACAAAATAAAAATTTCATCAAAATAAAAAAGGGCTAAGGTTGTTGTGATTACCTTTTTTAGAGTGAATCTCTCAAAATCTGTGCTCTTAAATATCTATAGATTTGTTTTCCAAGCTCGAAGTCAAAATTCCTTAAACCCTAGCTCGCGTCTACTCTATTAATTCAAAGATTGTATCGTTGAATGAAGCTAGGTTGAGATGTGAATCACTTAAAGACACTAAGCTTGAACTTATGAAGGTTGAATCTTGGCGAGAAATTGATTGTTACAGTAAGGGGTGTGACGATTTGGGTTTGGGAATGAACTTGCGTCTATACCGATTTTAGTCCTGATTTAAAAAGTCAAGATCATGTGCAACGATTCCTTTGTAAGTTTAATCATTGGGAAATCGCTAAGCAAATCGGTAGGTTTTGAGGTACAATGGACCATCGATCTAAGCAGCAATTCGTGTATAAGTGGAATCACTTAGGAATCGCCTGACCTAAATTTTGCCTTAATTTACTTGTTTCTGTCATGAATTTGGCTTGCGATTCCTAGTGTCACATTGAATCACTGGGGATTTGCTAGGCAATGTTTTTTTATTTTGCAATTTTATTTCATAAGTAAGTGATATACCCTTTATAAAATTGAATATAAAGGTAAAATTGACTGGAAAAATATAAAATTTAATCACGATATGTACCTAGCTAATAGATTTGTTGATTAAATAAATAAGCAAATAAGCAAGTGTATAATGCCAACTTATATATGGGCCATAAATATAAAAACAACTCGGTCATCCCCACTCTTATTGAAGCTACTCCGGAGCCGGAGTCACAAAAATAATTCCATAAGAGCTAAAAGGAGAGAGAATTAAAGTAAACTATATTAATACTAGATTTCCTACTAAAAAATGAAATAACTAAAGAAATAAGGAATATGGGATGCCTCCCATAAAGCGATGTTATTTATTGTCGTTGGTTTGACTGATAATGGAATCAATTTTCATTGAGTATGAGTGAATCAATCTTCACTCAAGGGGTTCCACATTGAGAAAATCTTTAGTACTGTTTGAGAAACGTTTTTCGTCATTGCTTTCATCGGCGTCACTGAAGTGCCCTTCTTCAATATCGTCACAAAGTTATCTCCCGTTTTGGAATGATATTTCTTCAATATTGTCCTAAGTGTCACTATGCGCTCACATTTGTTGATGATAGCTGCGACAATTGATAAAAATGGTATTCCTAAGAATATCTGATCATGTAGTGTAGTTGTTGCCATGACTAGGAAATTTTTAGTGATGGTGAGCCTACCCACTCGTAAGGACACATTATTTGAAACTCCTAATAGATTGCAAAAGTGTCATCTGGCTTGTATACCTTAATAAGATTATTGCAATGAATCCTATAATTTGTTTAAAGAAACCAATGTGCAACGATAATATTCATATCAGATCTTGTATTGAGTTAAACTCCACAAAAGGAAATTCCATTGATTTGTATGTTGAGGTATTGTGCCCTAGATTCGCTTATAGGAGCTTTGAAATATCACCATTTTCACCAAATTCCTCGTAATATGGGTCGTCTTTGTCACACATGAATGGGTCCTTGGTGGGTTGTTGTCCCTTTTGTGATTTCTTATTTTTTTTTCTCTTTGGTTAAGTAACCACCCATAGCTTGATTGTTTCAATAGAGTTTATGGTTACGATATGCTCTTTCATAGTGTTCAATTCATCTAGTGAATTTTAAACTAGGTCAAAATGAATGATCTCCATATCCTGTTCGACAAGATTTTCATAATACAATTTTAGTCTATGACCATAAACTTTAAAGATTCTCCGTGTTTCTCTACTTTCTATCTCTACTGCTCCATGAGGAAATACATGGCTAATTACAAAAGGTATTGTCCATCGTGAAAGAAGTTTCCCTTCTTTAAAATTCTTAATATTTAAGTTATTATCATGAAATACTTTAATTATATTTTTATAAATAGAAGCACTATCATACGCATCTTTCCTCAATTCTTCAAACTTTTAGATACTAAGTTTATGTTGTTTTCCTGGATTATTATAATTGATATTACATGTTTTGACTTCCTAGTATGCCTTATGTTCTAGTTCCACAACTAAATGACATGTTTTAGCAAAAATTAACCTATATGGTGTCATACCTATGAGTGTCTTTAATGCAGTTCTATATGATAGATAATGCATCTTCTAAACAAATACTCAAGTTTTTATATGTTTGACATACTGTCTTTTCTAAAAATGGTTTAATTTCTCAATTTAATGTTTCGGTTTGTCCACTAGTTTGTGGGTGATATGCGGTAGATGTTCTATATGTAACATTATAATTTTTAAGTAGAGTAGCGATAATTGTATTTTAAAAGTATGAACCTCTATCTCTAATTAACACTCTAGGTGCTCCAAAAACTGTAAAGATCCTATATTTCAAGAAATTAACTATTTTTTGGAATCATTAGATTTAGTGGCTATAGCATCTATACACTTGGACACATAGTATATGGCTAGTAATATGTAAATATTTCCATTAGATGGTGTAAATGTTCCTATAAAGTATATTCCCTAAACATCAAATACTTCTCAAAAAAGAATATGACACAAAGGCATTTAGTTCCTACATAATAAATTTTTGGGTCTTTTACAATTGGGAAAAACTTTTGTACAAACATAAGAATAATGCAAGAAAGGTAAGATAATGCAATAGCAATAAAATATGAAGCTTATTAAATTACTGTACATTTTCCTAGTTGGTTTTACGTACCTCAGATCACACTAATACACGCACTCTCGCGGCTCCAATACGCTCCCCAAAATAATCTCGACACTCAAGCTAGTATGCTAAGTCCCTGGTAATCATTTTGATCAGTTTATATCGTGTTAGAGTTTGTTTGTCTTACTAATCCTCTAATAAGAATAATTCAATCCATAGTATGATTTGTTTTATATTATTATTCTTATATTATATATAGGTGTAGCCAAGGTTATACAAATTCACCTAATTTCTTATATATACATATATATACATGTCTATACATATGTCTAAGTGTCACCTTCCAACCATTGATATGATATTATTATTGATTAATAATTTAATACTTTTGTCTCATTCATTTATTTATTTAACTACAACTTACTAGGTCTATTAAGCCATTAATCACCTTATATGTATATTTTACGTTAGCTATCTAAGGTTCTAATAATTAATATTGAATAGAGTAATCTATAAGCAATGTCTTCCCTTCATCATCATTTTATTAAATTACATATTAATAAATACCTCAAAAAAACTACCATACTATAGAAATCATAGGATAGATGATGTATATTAAAAATATCCCAAAACAAAAATTGTATGTATTAGCCATTAATCTACCATGTACACACTTTTAATTTTTAATTTTCACATAAGTTGCATATCTTAATCATATGAAGTTTCACTAAATATTAATCTTATGGATTAAATTTAATTGATTCATAAAGAGAAGACACAAACCTACTTCAATTTGAGTAATGCAAGAAAGAATGAACTCTTACTTAAATAAGACATTAATGAGACATATAATATGTTTGTTTTGCATAGGCTAATTAAAAGAGGATAATGGAAGAGATGAATAGACCATAATCTAAGATAGGGAGATAGAAGGTAAAGTATATCATGCATGTACACATCAAGACATTACGGAAAGAAGGAAAGTAGTGCTTGCCTTTAGATAATTAATGTGAGTCTAACTGATTTTTTCTTCTTGCTATTGAAGCACTCTTTTACTCCATTAATGGTGTGTTTTTCTTCTCTAATTGAAGAAGATAGAATAAGTTAGCTATTTATATATGAGAAATAAGATTAGAGTCATTAAGACTTGATTGACTAAGCTAATCTATCTTAATTTTCTTCAAATCAAAGTTTCCCATCATTGTTCTCATGGTGCACATGGATTGTACTTTTCATCTCATTGGTCCACGTTGCACATGAATAGTGAGCTTACAGGAGTGCACTTGGTTTTATTAGAAATTTTTCATGCAACCTATGTCCATTTCCCTAATCAATGACCTTGTTTCTTGTAATATTTACCATCCATTCCATATGCACTACATTAATAGCAAAAATTAAATCAAAGTATGCAACCTTAGCCATGATGAGATAAATTCCCTATTTTTTCATAAAATCACTAGAACTCTCCTTATGTAAATTAAGGTCTTCATAATATACTTGGAATTTATATAGCTTATTATTTTCATTTCCAAAGAGTTAGACATTTAAGTTTATATTCTTAAGTGGTTCTTTCTTTATTAATTAGATATTTTGCTTAGTAATGGGATTTCATAGCTTAGGCTATTATACACAAAAATAAAATTAGTAGCCTAAGTTCCACCCTTACACAGACCTACCCATCACTCGTAGTGTGAGCAATTAGTAGCCTAATTTCCACCCTTACACTGATCTACCCATCTACCCATTACTCGTAGCGTGCTCACACTTCGAGGGACTTCTAACTCATACCTTAAAAATGTAACATTAAATAAATAAATAAAAACTAAGTTGTGCGTAATTGGTATAACTAAATAATACAATCATCACGCGATAAAATTAATATACCTTGGTGTCGAATCTCGATTGTTAACCAACTATGCCACTTCAGATAAAGTTCTCATCAGAGTCTTGCAGTGATACATGGTACAAGTTAGATTATTCGGTTCGTTACGGCCTTCCCAACTAATAAGAAATTCATCCTCTACATATAAGACTCTAGTTCCCTAGTCAGTTCCTCGTCCCCGTGATGCTGCCATTTGACGAGGACTGACGGGATGTCCTTGTTTCTCAATCTCTTCACCTTACAGTCCAATATCTGAATAGGATGCTCCTCATAGGTGATGTCATGCCTTAAGTCTATGTGACTTAACTCTAAATCATACGCAACTTTTCATGTTCTCTTATTTGTCTTGAATGGACCAATGAACCTGTGCGTAAGCTTTCCGTTGACTCCAAATCTCTTGTGACCCTTTAGAGGTGATACCTTCAAATACACATAGGGTCCCTCGTCATACTCTAACTCGACGTGGTACTTGTCGTAGTATTTCTTCTATCTCTTTTGCACACCCTTCAAACGTAGTCTGATTTGTTATATCTTCTCTGTGTGATTCATTATAATCTTTAGCCCAATAGCTGCCACATCCTTAGGCTCTGCTAAACATGATATAAATCTACAGAGCCTACCGTAAAGTGCCTCGAACGGTGGCATTCCAATACTGGCTTAATAACTGTTACAATAAGTAGACTCACACAGATGAAGATACTCCTCACATGAACCATCGTATTCTAGTACACATATCATCAACATGTCCTCAATCACCTGGATCATTCGCTTTGACTGTCCATTAGTCTATGATGGGAGGCTATAGTCATATCCAATTACGTGCCAAACTATGCTATGCCTTACCAAATTTGTGATGTGAATTGTGGCCCCTTGTTTGACACAATCGACAATGGGACCTCGTGAAGTTGGACTATCTCTTGCTCATATAAACTGGCCAGCCTATCAACTCGATGTGTAGTAGAGATTATTAGGAAGCGCCCGGACTTAGTCAACTTGTCCACAATTACCCATATATTGTCGTGTCCACGCTGAGACCAAGGTAATCTACTGATGAAGTCTATTGCAATATCCTCCCACTTCCACCGAGGAATGGGAAGTGGCAGTTGTAGTCCACCAAGCATCTGATGCTCAACCTTAACTCGTTGGCATATCTCAGAAGCTCTGACGTAATCAGAAAAGTAGGTTTTCATCCTTGGCCACCAAAAACAGACGTTGCATGTTTGCATACATCTTGTTGTTACTCAGATGAACCATAAAATGTGAGTAATGAGCCTCCTGAAGTATATCATCTCGAATCTCAACCACTAATAGAATCCACAAGCATCCTCTGAATCTCAAGTATGAGTCTGTCGACTAACTCCACTCTGGGTGATCTAGACTCTTAGCCATCTCAACCTTTGATTGAGCTCATCGGCCTACTGCCCCTGAAGTACACTCTCAACAAACACTGTATGAGTCCTTATTTGACCATAAATCACTACCTCCACAGCTGCTGGAATCTCTACCAAGTAAAACGTGTCGACCGCCTCAAGTAACAAGTACTCGTGTGTCATCTAACATCTCACAATATTTGAATCTAACCATCTCATGCACAAAGCATCCGCAAGTAAATCGGCCTTCCCTGGATGGTACTCCAATTAAAAATTATAATCCTTCACGAACTCCAACCATCTCCTCTTTCTCATGTTCATTTCCTTCTCGGTGAAGAGGTATTTGATACTCATGTGATTCATGTAAAGAGTGAACCTTCCACTATACAAGTAATGATGCCAGATTTTTAGTGCAAATACTACAGCTGCTAGCTCAACTTCATGTGTCAGGTAGTTCTTCTCATGAATCTTGAGCTGTCCGTATGCTGAAGCTATCACTTTGTTGTCCTGTATTAAAACACAGCCAAAACTGACCTTGGAAGCATTAGTGTTCACATCGAAGCCCTTCCTCATCTCTGATAGCACTAGCATCGACACTGTAGTCAATCATTCCTTCAAAGTTTTGAATGCTTGCTCATAGCTGTCATTCCACTGGAAACTGACTTCCTTCTTTGTCAACTATGTCATCGGCACTGCAATCCTAGAGAAATCTTACATGAGATTCTAGTAATATCCTACCAGTTCAAAAAGCTGCGGATGTCTGTCACAACCCGAACTTCTAAATCCTAGTTTAATTCCTTAATCAAGATCAGTGACCTATGACGTGGGACCCGCATCGAGATATGTACATTGACTAAGGCAATGTGGCTGACGTATATGTTATATTTTTTGCAATGTATGCCTAGTGTATTATTTATGTGTAGACTACTAAGTCACTCCTACTTGTGTATAGTTATCGAAATTTAAGTAGAGATGCATCTCGATATGCGTGCCAACGTGGGATCGGGTTACACAATGATGAGGTAACTAAGTTTGAGGTTAATGTGGTTCAGTGTAGCTTAAATAGTAATTTCAATGTAGCTATGGTTGATTTTATGTTAAATGTACCTAAGTTAGCAAATTAAAACAATAGCCATGTAATGATTCTCGAGATATGTATTGGCACATCAAGACACCAATTGAGTTGATATTGGTGTTAGTTAGCATCAGATAGTGGAGAGTTAGTGGGACATGTGTTAAGATTTAAGCCATTAGATAAGTCTCGAGATACGTGTGTACATAAAGATCAATGGCTAACAATAAACTCTATTTTAATATATAAGATTGATTGATCAACACATGCAAACCAAACATTTCATTTCATTTGTGAAGCTTAGGAGAGAAGAAAAACTTGCTGGAGAAGAAGCTCAAGAGGAGATCAACAAGGTTTTGATGAATTTCATTTTTAGGAATTAGAGCTCAAATTAAAGAGTCATCAATTGTAAGTACATCTCTCTATTTAAGTTTGAAATCAATTCTGATTTTTGGTCATTTTCAAAGGCTAGATGATTAAGTCTTTGATATTGGTTGATATATTTGGATTCTTCATTTCAAATTGATCATCCAAATATGAAGAAGTTCTTAATTTGGTTTTCAAATAAAAAAATATGAATTTTTGAAGTTGAAAGACCAAAATGGAAATTTTGCATGTTGTATTATGAACCGACCTATGTAATGTGCTCATAACTTGCTCAATTTGAACCAAAATGAACCTAATTTGGTGGCATTCGAAAGCTAACTCAAAGGGGAACAACTTTGTCCTACTGAAAATTTCGTAGTTCAATTGTTTTCATGTCAAAAAATGCTCTACAAATAGGTGATTGAATGCATTATGAGATTTTTGAAACTAAATTTATAAAAGGCATAAATCCATAATTACTCAACCAAATGAGCTGATCTAGTAGTATGTTGTTATTTGGTACGTTAGCTGCCTTGAGACAAAATATCATGAATTTTGAAACTATAAATTGGGAGAAATGAATTTTCTAAGTCTGCTGGTTAGATTAGGTTCTAATTTTAGTTGTTTTTAGTAGAATTGCGATATCTCTTTCGTTTTAAATCGGAATTACGCAAACCAATTTCTTAAGAAGCTATGATAGTGGCCAAAATATTTGTATGAAGAGAATATTTTGAGATTTGGACAACTTCATGCCTAAAATTGCGCTACAATAAAGGATTCAATTTTAATATTATTTAGTGTTAAGGGGTTATTTTGGGTTAAGGTTCCTAAACCCATTTGACCTGACCTAAACATAATTTATTTGGATTAGTTTGATATAAGGAACCTAAAGAAGAGTCTCGGGAGTTCGGATATATGATACGTGGTGTTGGGAGGCCGGATTAGCTTAGGAAATTACGTGGATTGTAAGTAAACTGATTAAGATATTTATTTACATTTCATTCATGTATTGTTATTCATTTCCAATCATTTGGACTAAATTGCCTATTGTACTCTATATATTATGACTTGTTTCCTCTTTCATTTCATGAGTTTGCTATTTTGGTATAGATTGTTGGTTAAATGGTTTCATTGACTCCAATTCAAGTGCTATTTCATTTTTATTGTTATCAATGTACTCAAATGAAATAGCATGCTATTAGGTTAGTATTGCATAATGTTTTTAATCTATTCCTATTATGTATTAGATATGCAATTGCTTTTTTGGATTCTCAAACCACGTTATCTCTTGAAATATGAAATTAGGACCATAATATAATAGAGGTGTTGCGACACACGGGGGGTCACTAGACTACATAGGGTGATCAGGATCTCTCCGCTATAACTTAGGTGGCATCATGGGGAATGGGACCCAAAGTTGTTGGTAAGTACAACTTGGGTGACATCACTAGTTTTGGGACCTGGGGTTGTTGACAAGTATATATAGCACGTAACTGGCTCTTGGGATAATTATAAAGGTGTAGAGCACTGCTCAGTCCTCCATAGAGATGTAAAGCTCAGCTCCATCCTTAAATAGTTGAAAAAGCTGAAGTGATGAGATCACGGCCGACCGACCCTTAGATCATTACTACTTCGCCTAGTGTCAGTTTCAATTTGATTAATTAAAGTATCTCTTTGCATGATTTCCTTTCAGTGTTGTTGCAATTGTTATGCTTTTAAATACTTGTTGCATATTTGGGAATGTTAACAATTGTCTCCTAGTATTACTTTCTACTATCCTGTACTCACTGTCCTTTTTATAATGGTTTTCACAGATCCATCAAGTAGCTGACCAGGCAAAGAGAAGATCAGTAACTACCTCTGAGCTAGTGGAGTGCTACTACACCGAATTTTGTAGGTTTTTAGTTTTGTTGTACAACTTTTAGATGTATTTATATACTTTTGGGGTTATATATATTATGGGTTGAGAGATAGCACCCTGACTAGACGTATAATGATATATTATCGTCATTTCATTATATATATAAGCATGTGATCTTATTTCCTAGTTTATCCACAATTGTTAGGTATCATGGTAAAAGCTCGCGCTAATTTGTTACGACTTCTGCTAAATAAACTTTAAATTGAGAATTTTGAATTAAATCTGATTTATGAATTGACATAAGATAGGTAAATGCTTATTTCAAAAATTAATTGGGGAATAATAAGGTTTTGGAAAGGCTGACTAATTCCTTGTTAAGTCCTACGTGGTGAGATTAGGGCTTAATGGCGGGATTAGGCAGGGCGATGCCCTAATTTAAGAAAGGGTAGTCACAATGTTTGTCACTGATGTTGGTCTAGGCCAATCAATCACTGCTTTAATCTTAGCAAGGTCCACCGACATTATGCTAGCTCTAACAATATGTCTTAGAAATCTGACCTCTATAAGTTAAAACTCCCACTTACTGAATCTAGCATACAGTCGATGCTCCTTCGAAGTCTGTAATATCGTCTTGAGGTGCCCCTCGTGATCCTCGCGAGTTCTAGAATAGATGAGAATGTCTTCAATGAACACTATTAGGAATCTATCCAAATACTTTCTCAATACTCGATGCATCAGATCCATGAACATCGCCGGGGCATTCGTCAGCTCTAAGTCTCAAAATCGATACTCGTGGCCACTACTATTTTGGTTAAAAACAACAAAAAGGAAAAATCGGGGGTTTTAAATAAATTAATTTAACTAACTAATCTAACTAAACTAAATAAATAAAATAATTAAGATAACTTTCAAAACAATTAATTAATCACCAAGGTAACACCTAGGTCCACAGTTCCACATATCAAGATCGAGATTCAATGGCACATCATGGTCTTCAATCATTCCCAAAAATTTATTAATTTAAATAATAAAATAAAAGTTCTCACATAATATGCCAAAAATCCATAATCCCGACTTGTTTCCCCTTCGACCTAGGCAAGGTTTTGATTAGCCGGACATCGTCGTCGAGAGAAGTCAATGTTAAAAATATAATAGTTGGTGTTCAAATATAAAAATCGTTGTTCTTCAATAATACCCTAATTTCCTAATATATAAAATCATTAAAAATTGGTCCCAGGAGGTTAGAGAAAATAATTTTGTGGTTTGTCTTGTGACTCGTGCGTCGAGGACGATCCGAGAGCTGTTGGGCGTTTTCTGCACTGCGTGGGACACGTGTCAACAGCCAATCAGGGCGAGAGAGTTGAAAATGCTGACGTGGCACGTTCTAGTTGGTTAAAGAATTGCTACATGACGTGGTGGACAAGGGAGAGTGCGACACGTGGCAGGTGTTGGAGGCAAAGAAAAATCGCAAGAGTAGACCGAAGTTCTGGGAGACCTTATAGCGCAAATCCCGAGGCGTGTCTGATGGGTTATTTAAGAGAGGAAAGAAATTGTTGTGCTCGATGACGTACTGACGCCATGTGGCTGCGTCGATTGGCGGAGAGCTGGTATACGACGCTGTGGACGAATCCGGAGGCGACACGTGGCACTAGAAGAGAAGAAAATGCATGATTTTGAGCATTTTTATGGGTGACTGTGATGCACGCATCTCGAGGCAATCTAACAACAAATTTTTCCAAGTGACTTTACTGTGTCATTCCCTGCGTTATTTGGTATGTTATCTCTTATTCTACCCACTGCGCTACACATAACTCGAGGCAAATCTTTTGGCATCTGATCACTGCGTGTGAATACTCCATTTTGAGTATTTTTCCGCCCTGTAATCAACCGCGCAATCCGTTTCACCTGAAAATGACCAATAAATATAATTAAATATATATTTTACAGACTTTCCACATTAAATATACTAAAATAAACTACTAAAATTATATAAATACCGACTTATCAAATACCCATAAACTTAAGACTTTGCACGTCCCGAGCAAAGGTGTAGATGACAACATAAACTAAACTAGACTCCTAATATAAATATGCAATGACCTAATTAATCTTATACCTGACTCAAAATTCATGGAGTTCATTTGTTTACATAATCGCCAAGTTAACAAGTCGCTCAAGAAATTTCGAAGTTATGATATGTCAAGACTCGCAACCCAAACACAATTAAGATCACACTTTGAAGACATAGATTCAGTCAAAACAAAGACCATCAACTACTCACGAGTTTTCTTGGTCTGTACATTCGAGCATGCAAGTTTAAAAATCTCACTTAATCATGTGAAAGCACTCGAGCTAAATCTTTTATTTGAGGAGTTTCACAACTTCTGCCTTTATTCATTTTATTCTCTTTTTTATTCATTTTTTTATTTTTTTTCAATAAATACGATCCCTGATCCATTTCCTATGGACCAATTTTCTTACTTATTCCTACCACTAGTTTCCCTGCTCCATTTCGTATGGAAACCTGTGGGACTCTTTATATTAATAAAAAAATTCATGTTAGCCCTTCTCACTTCCATTATAATCAAGCAAATCCCCCATTGTGGTTTAAAATATTATCACTTGCACAATTTTGACCGTCTGCTCATTTTCATTATCTAGCACAAAACTTAACCATCAACTAAGTCCCTAATCGTGAAATCATAAAAATGGTGGGCTACAGACTCAATTAAGTGTTTCTCCTAGTTTTTCCTCAGTTTCAAGTCAAAAAGACAATTATAATGTACTCATCCACAACCAAATGCATGAAACAAAGTTTTGGGTGACTCTAAACAATAAAAAAATAAAAACTATACTAAATACATGCATGAAAGTGTATCATATCCTAATGAAATGAGAGAGAAATATGAAAGGACAATAAATGAAAGAAATGATATAAAACACCACCATTACCATCTGATAACCGCATATACCCGCATAAAAAAATTAAACCATCTCACCTGCTGTCTTTCACAAAGAATCCATCCTACTCAATCCACAATCCCTAAAATACACCCAAACTTATTCTGAATCTTGTCTTCAAGGTTCAAAACAAGTCAAGGAATCCATGCAACAAGAAAAGATAGTGGAGAAAAATAACATGGATAAATAAATAAGAAGATGTTACAAATGCATGCATAAATGAAAGTCTCTAAAAACTAGTGAACGCACAAAATCTCTCATATCTAGGTGACTAAGGAAACTATGAAAAAAAATAATCATAACAAGAGAAAGAACTAGTAAACATAAGAGTTAAGTAAAATGATTCCTATCAAGTCTTGCGAGCCTGAAGTCTTTTAACTAATGGTGAAATCAACAAGATGATGGAATGAAGTCTAGGGTTTTGGTCTACTCAAAGACCCACCACTAATGCGGCAACTTAAATTGGATGTGTCCTAACCAAGTCTCAAAAACCTACAATCATATAAACATGTTAATTCCAAAAAAATGCTCATGTTATGCTAAGAAAAACATAATCCATAGTCAAACTTGACGAAACTCACGGGGCGCTCTAATTTATTAAAATAAATAAATAAATAAATAAATAATAAAAATAAAAATACCAAATAAAGAAAACCAATCCCCGACAACGGCGCAAAAAATTTACACGCGCCGAAATCGTCAATAAAATAAAGATTTCTAAGCCAACTATTTTATAGAATAGTGGCAAAAGGTCGATCCCACAGAGATTGGTGGTCTTTCTAAGGTTAAAAACAACGAAAAGGAAAAATTAGGGACTTAAATTAATTAATTTAACTAACTAATCTAACTAAAATAAATAAATAAAATAATTAAAATAACTTTCACAATAATTAATTAATAACCAAGGTAACACCTAGGTCCACAGTTCCACAAATCAAGATTAAGATTCAATGGCACATCATGGTCTTCAATCATTCCCAAAAAGTTATTAATTTAAATAATAAAATAAAAGATCTCACATAATATGTCATGAATCCATAATCCCGACTTGTTTCCCCTCCGACCTAGGCAAGGTTTTGATTAGCCGGACATCGTCGTCGAGAGAAGTCGATGCTAAAAATATAATAGTCGGTGTTCAAATATAAAAGTCGATGTTCTTTAATAATACTCTAAGTTCCTAATATATAAAATCACTAAAAATTGGTCCAAGGAGATGAGAGAAACTAATTTTGTGGGTTGGTCTCGAGACTCTTGCGCCGAGGAGGATTCGAGAGTTGTTGGGCGTTTTCTGCACTGCTTGGGACACTTGTCAACAGCCAATTGGGCGAGAGAGTTGAAAACGCTGATGTGGCACGTTTTGGTTGGTTGAAGAACTGCTACATGATGTGGTGGACAAGGGACAGCGCGACATGTGGCAGGCGTTGGAGGCGGAGAAGAATCGCATGAGTAGACTGAAGTTCTGGGAGACCGCACAGCACGGGTTCCGAGGCATGTCTGATGGAGGCTGAAGCGAGGAGAGAAATTATTGTGCTTCATGACATACTGACGCCACGTGGCTACGTCTGATCGGTGGAGAGCTGGTATATGACGCTGTGGACCCCCGAGTCAGTCTTCGCGAGGTTGACGTAGCTTAGTTAACCTTCCAATCCAACACATCAGTTAATTTGAAATTTTGAATTGAGTTATTAGTATTTTACAAGTTTTACAAATTAGCGGAAGCTATTAATAATTAAATTAACTCAATAATAAAGTAAAGGAGTCGGACAATCTATACGTGGAATGTTGTATATATATCAAACTTTTACATCAAGTGATAAGTGTAAAGTGGATGCAAAAGTGATATACAAACATATATGTCTCTCAAACCCCAAAAATAGTCAAATATCCTAATCAAAGTTAAATTCCCGACCCTTATCTTAAAACTTCATGGTCCACCTTAACGATTCCTTAGCGATTTAGGTTGTTATGTAAATTGCTTAGGAAAACGTTAAGTTTCCTTATAAAATCTCTTTATTAATCTGTGATATAGTCTTTACATCGCTAGCATATCGCTGACATTTTATGCTATCAATTTTTCTAGCGATTTTTGTGTATTTTCACAACATTGGAACATCATTGGACTTTTCTATTATTGATAAAATTCTTCTCTTTTCTTCTCCATTTTTCCTCATTTATTTATTCTTCCTTATATTAACGTTCAATTACAAAAACAAGATAAAACATAATGTAACATAGCCTTTTACATTCAAAATAACACTAAAATATATTATAAAACACTATCTAATTATTGACAAATCAATAGTTTGTCGCCTTGCATCATGAATAACCTTCCCAACATCAATATAAACTAATTTTTCTGACTATGTGACTAAGGAGTGTAGCTTTGCAATTAATAACCTCAAAGCATTTGTGTACTCGGTTGTATAGACATGCATCTACAATTTAGCTCCATAATTTGGATGTCTTCCGATAATTTGTAGTCTCAATGAATTTCGTGTATCCTCCTACAAGAAGGATTAATCATTTACGCGGTATCATCTCCAATTGATCATGTATTATATTATATAGGAAGGATTCCTTTCAAACATAAATCACATTAGGATAATCATCTTCTCCTATCTTCTTATTTTTTGGCAACGCATATTGTTGATTCAATCATCCTGGAAAAATATCAATCTTCTATCCTCTTACTATGACTACATTCTTATTATTGTTTGCATACCCATTTCTGTAATCCCATGCAATTTTCTCCAAACCTTTCTATTATTATGCTTAGAATTTTATCTTTATATTTAGGTGCATTCTCAGTATTCAATTTTTTTTTCAGGATAATTCTCCTCTTTATCTTATTCATATCATCAAAATATCTATTATGTATGCCCTAAAATCTCTATTTAGATACTTAGTCCCTTTTTCAAGGTTAATTTAGTAGATATACTTGGTATACTTGTAATGGTGTGAATAATGTGTGTACTATATACTATTTTTTTGACTTAGGTAGGAATATAAGCCTAAGTAAATAAATATAAGCTTAAAGGGCAATTTTTGTAATTAAATAATGAAAAAGGGCAATTTTTGTAATTAAACTTACATAAGGGTTTTTATGAAAAATACAAGAAGGGATGGACTTAATGTAGACTCTAGAATTGTCCTAGTAGTTAAGTGCATCAAAATGAGATGTGGGGTTTTGATTTGGTCAACATAACCTTATGATATGTATATCATTTAGTCATTCGATTTGAGATTAGCATGGAATTTAATATTAGGAGCATACTAATTTGGCACAATCAAACGTTGTCTTTAATCGAACGTTTATAAAGGTTGTGATTGGTTACCATGCGAATAATATGTGAAAGCGTATAATCAAGATAAAAAATTCTCCTCTCATATAGAGAGATATCAGTGGATCCATCGATATGTTAGACAGTTAAATGGCTAAGTCCAAGCGAATTAATATGATCAATGTCATTTATATGTTTTTTAGTCTTCCTAAAGATCGAGACTACTACGATTAAACATTAAATGTGACTTTCCATGCCTTATGTTTAATCAAAGGATATCGCACGACAAAAGGATATGTTATAAGTAATTCATTAGGTAGTATCAATTTTGATATTCATGCTACTTGGGTAGTCATAATGTCTTGCTAGAGATTGCTTATAACTTGTGTACCAAAATGGTTTTGGCACACTACCAACATTGCATAAACCAATTGGGTCGTACACAAAGAATGGTTTGTTCAATTTTAATTGGTCCAGAGTAATAAATTTTATATAATAAAATTCATGACATAAAAGCCCTTATGATTTCTTATATGATAACATATCAATAGGGGCGTATGTGTAATTTACTTGAATTGTTTAAATACAATAGCTATATTATGAATAAGTTTTTTAAGAGAGCTTATCTAAACATATAAATAGACGTTAAAACCCTAAAAACATATAAGATTTTTGTTTTTGCTTTTTCGAGTTCTCTAGATTTTAGGAGAGAAAGAAAAACGTTTTCTATATCTCTTGGGGCTAGCACTCCAAATTGTGGTCACTGTTCATGTGTGAATTTTCGATAGAGGATGTGTGTTTAAACGTCTTGGAGATCGAACAATCAGAGAAGGAAATCACAGATTAAGGTATAGTTTACTTTTATAGATCTAGTTTAATGGAGCTTATTTTCGATCTTGTTGGGATTTTTCAAAAATTATTTTGAATTTTCTGCTGCATATAAGCCCCAAAACCCAACACTACTCACACATATTCATGATAAACATTGCAATTTAATAATTAAAAGACGTTAACAAAAAATACCTCTTATTGAATAATTGAATATCTAACGAGTCTTCAAAAGCAAGAACAATATACTAAACTAAATTCAATTGAAAATAGTTTAAACTAATTGATGGATCTCAAGAGTTATCAAGGGCTAAAAACTAATTGAGAGGCTCTATTTATCAAAGACCCAAGGTCATATATATAGTATTTTATGTTGTACATATCCCAACCGAACTCAAATTTCTTGTTTAATATAAGATTCTCGTGGCCGGCATCAGCGAATCCTTACCGAATCCTCTATCTCAGCTACATCAATAGGGAAATTGTTGGAAATATGACTCTATAGTTCACTAATTTGTATAGTGGATCCTAGTTCATTTCAAGAATTGCTAATGAATTGATGGACTTCTCTGCTACCGATTTATGTTCTGAATCCTAGCGTATTTCTTGAATCATTGTGAAATCGCTGCATGTATTCTTCAATTGACTGAATTCTTTACTTTCTTTCGTTTTTTCTTCATTTTTGTTGTATAACCTTAATATAACCTGAAATCATAAAAAACATAAACTCCAGTATAATATAACCTTTTACATCTAAAATCACCATAAAATGTACTATAAAACACTATCTAATTATTGACTTATTAAATACCCTCAAACTCGGCACTTTGTTGTCCCGAGCAAAAGAGCGCTCAATTATATTCTCTTCTCATTCCTTATTCTAATTTCATAATTATTTACTTTTTTCTTAAATAAAAGTGATTTTGAAATAGAAACATATTACCCTTATGCAAATAAAAATTATGATAGAATAGAAAGATTTAAAGAACAAACCCTTAAATGACAATTTAACCCTCGTTATTCTATACACTCAGAATTTAAAGTTCAATCAATACCAAGGCCAGACCACTATATAGGCTTTCTCAATCTCCACTAACAAGCATCAGTCTTACGATGACTAATACTGAATCTCAAGATACAAAAATCACTAAATCAATATAAATTTCAAACAATATTTTAAAATACCACTACAATCAATGTAAATAGGAATTTGTAAGACACCAATAAATATTATTATCATGTTCAAATGTTGAAATGTTGGAATAAGAGATACTTCACTGAACTTAGCTAGAAGCACTTGAGCCTAATAATTTATTAGAAGAGTTTTATAAAAATTATTCCATTTTTCTATATATATATTTATATATATATATCTATCTCTCTTACTTATTTCCTTTTTTTTCATTCCTACAGTTCCCTGATCCATTACCTTTAAGTTTCGTTATTATTTTTATAGGAATTCTTTCTCACATTTTTCCCATCACTAAATTCCCTACTTCATTTCCTTTGGAACATGTGCATCTCTTTATTATTTCATTTAAAAACTCATGATACCATTTTTACTTTCACTATAGTTAAGGAAGTATTCTTGCAAACTAAGTTAAGTTTTATTTGGTAATTTCCTATTTCTTCTCTTAATTGTGGCATAAGTTCTTTTCAATATATTATATACATAATAGTTGACTAATAATCTTTGTATAACATGATTGTTAGAAATATGTATTGTTTATCTTGCACTTTTATTTCGATCTTCTGCCCATTTTCTTTTCTAACTTAAAGCAATCAATCTCTCTAAAATCTTATAGTCCATACACAATCTAGGTAAGTAAAATAGGTTATAACAATTATTTTCTATCTTAAAATTTCTATTTTCCTTTGTAATAAAAAATATCAATACTATTTAGATCCAAATTTTATTCAATTCATAGTTTCTTAACTAAATAAAGTAAAATGAAGAAATATTACATGTATCTTCATCAATAATATGAAAATCTTAATCAACTTTAAATATTGAATAAAGAGATTCTACCCCTCGAATTCTCCATCCTTCGCTTCCTTATACTTCACTTTACCTAAACACACCCAAACTCATTCCAAACCTTGTCTTCAAGGTTTGGAAATTAAGTAAGCTTTTCAACAAAACAAATATATCTATTGAAGCATAAACGAACTATATAAAATAATTATAACTAATGAATAAATTATCATATGAATAAAATTTTCATAAACAAAGAAATCATAACAAAAATAAATTACCAAGCATCATCATCAATAATAATAAGGTATCAACATCACATCAAACATAAATAATATGAAACCAAAGTATCACTATATCATATAGCACATATCACAGTATCAAATTACAAATCAAGATCTCATACAAGATCAATTATAGATAAATAAGTTAAAGAAGAAAATAAATCGAAATCACCATCCAGAAGTCATATCATTAACACTGGATTTTGTAGGTTTTTTTCATTTTGTTGTATGATTGTTATATGTTTTCCATATATTTTTTAGGTTGTATATTATGGGTTGAGAGATAGTACCCTGACCAAATACATGTAATATATTATTATCGCTATTTCATTATATATGTGCATATGATCTTTGTTTCCTGGTTTCCACACATTTAGGATTTGTATTAAAAGCTTCCTTGTTAAGACTTCCTCTGAATAATCTCTAAGTTTTTAAAGTTTTAAATAACTCTGATTTATTAACCGACATAAGATGAAAATAATACTTATTTAAAAAAATTCACTCGTAAGTAGAATGGTTTGGAAAAAGGCCGACTAATTTATTGTTAAGTCCTACTTGGAGAGATTAGGGCTTAATGACAGGATTAGGCAGGGTGGTGCCGTAATTTGAGAAGGGGTCGTAATAGTGACATTTTGATTGGCTTACCAAAAAAGTAAGTTCTCTTTTACAATCATCATCATCATCTTCATCATCATCATCAGCATTATTATTATTATTATTATTATTGGCTTCCATTGTGGTAGCTTGGTGTCTTGTACTTTAACTTAATTAAAATAGAAATTTAAATTATCTAATCAAACTATGGCTATCAATTAAACTTATTAAACAAACACAATTTAAATTCACAAATACTAAATATTCAAAATTCAATTCAAATCAAATTAATATAAAACAAACATCTAAACAAATATCCTGAACAATGAAATATAAACTGTTTTGGATTCGAACATATTAATTAAAGTATAGTGATAATCATACCATCACCATCTTATGAAGTATTATTTATTCATTAAACGAGAATCATAAGCAAGATTGATAGCTTTTGTCAAACCATCAATTTTTCATATCAATAGAAAAGTCATATTCTAATCTTATCACCATTTGTTCTTTGAAAGTTCAAAGATAACTAATAGAAACAAAACAATAGTACACTGTATGAAAACTTCTTACTGCTCCAATTTTATTAGAATTAGCCATATTAATATCAAACATATAAGACAGTTCACCTTAGCCATCTAAACGATAAATGACATTTTAAATTAATCCTAGTTACTCGATATTAGATTTAAAATTTAAATATCATAATACATATTCTAGACTATGCATGGAATGCAAAGTTTCTTGATCGTAATTGATGTGTGTGACGTAAGTATAACACCTTGCTTACAGTAATAGTGTAACCAACTTACGTTGACTACGGATATCATTTTTAAGGAAAGGTGTATGCATTCCCTACGTACTTAGCTACAATTACTCCATTTCTAAGAAAATCCTTTTAATTGATTTTATAATTAAACTAAACTAATCTATATTAATGAATCAATCCAAATTACTTAAATTCTTATATTAAGACTATCTTAGTTCACAACTTCACCTAGGTAATTAAATATCATGCTTTTCAACTAAATTTATCATCATTCTTATGTGTGTGCAATGTCTATTTAAAATAGACAAATTTCCTTCAAACTCATTTTAACCCACTATTGTGACGGAAGAAATTCTAATGCACAAACTAGAACTCCACCTATCGATGTGAATTACGTAAGCACTACATTGCTTTAATGTCCAAAGTCTTTAGATTTATAACCAATTAAGTTTCATATTCGTGTCTCCCTAATCAACAAATATCACTCAATGTTGTGTATTTTACAATTGTACCGTCCATATCCGGCTTAAAACTTCATTGGCCTTGATAACTTCGAAAACATAATATCAACAAACACGTGACCAAGATGTTCGTAGCATTACGCTCTGAATCGATACAAATTCTAACCATCGCGCTTTTAATATTTCTGTTTTATTCATGTTTATAGCACAGCATTCATATCATAAGATCCATTGATGCCTAAGATTAATAGACTACTCACACATCATTAAAATAAAAATGAACATAGTGATATTCAATACAATCAGAGATATAATGAAATAAATTTTATTAAATCAATAAAAAATTACTCAAATCACCACACGTGAGTCTTCAATGTCTTCTCTCCACAAATTGTCTTAATACTCAAGAATAAAGTAAACCTATGCTAACTATTGCTAATGGTGGCTACTCTCTCGTATGTTATGTGTTTACCACATTTTTCTATCTATTTATAGTCCCTAATCACGTTTTCAAATAATTAGAAACCCTACATTAAAACTTAACACGAAATAGATTTCTACTTTCTATTTTCTTCTCTCCTCGGCGTAGTCACTTAAGTACCGGGTACGTGTATTCATTCCTGTGGCATCGCCACTGCACCGAGCATCCTATGTGCATTTCTTCTCTTTAGTGGTCTTGGCGATGTCTCATAGACTCAGCGGCGCCATCCATAGACCTCCATGGTCCCGCCATTAAACCGAGCCTCCTGAACACTATTCTCCACTTCTTTGCTCTCCCACGTTATGCATTGATGTCCCACATTGTACCTTGATGGCCCATAGCGCCGACCTACATAGCCATGGCACCAAACCTCCTTAGTAGTGTTTTTGCTCCGTTTCTCCTCGAATTTGCTCGTTTCCTTCCTTTATGCCTTGTTTACCTAAAAATGCATAAACATCATCTATTAGAACTCATTTACATATATTTATACTAAATATACTACTAAACTAACATATATATAAGTCTAAATAATTAGTTATCAAATACTCCCAAACTTAAGATTTTGTACGTCCTGAGCAAAAATGTATTTTAGTAAGTCTTACTCCTATTACTCTAGTTCTCCTTCATTTTACGTTGTATATGGGGTATCCTTTAATTCACAAAGTTTTAAATTAATAATCCACCCAAGAGTTTATCTTTGCTACAACTTATATTTTTCAAAATATGTAGCATTAACAACATATACAACTCAGTTTCGAAACACTAAAGTAGATCACAACCAAAACCATCACTACTCACAAGCTTGTTTCATCTTGACACTCAAGTAGCAAGTGTACAATCTAATGATTTCTCATTAGGCTCAGGTATTCACAAAGAAGTATAGATCAAATAAATTTTGGTAGACTTTAGCACTTCAAGAGTTTATAGGACTTAACATAGTTGGAAAGAAAACTTAACTTGATAAAGTTACTAGCACTCGAGCTAAATATTTTATTTGGAAATTTTTATTTTAACTTTCGCCTTCTTTTCTTAATTGTTATCTCACTTTTCTTTTTAATTTCCCTTCGTATTTTTATTTCACTGTCCCTGCTCCTTTTCCTATGGACTCTGTTTTTCCTCAATTTTTCCAACCATCAAGTTTTCTGCTCCATTTCCTATAGAACATTAGGGACTCTCTATTTTTCCATTTTAAAACTCTCGTTAGTACTTCTCACTTTCACTTAATCAAGCAATTTAACTTCAACTTTTCATTTAAAATGCCTATTTATTTCCTTTTTGCACTAAGACTTTATTTACTTTATATATTCATGTAAGATTCACACTAATTATAGAATTCCTTAGATATCTAACTTTTTCCATAAGAAATGTTCTAGTAATTTCTTGTTTTTTTTAAGTTCACGGTCTTCCTTAACTCTAGGATTGTAATCATGAAATCATACCGTTGTTGCTACATTTAATTATTTAAAAAAAAAGATTTAAAAACACTCTCTTGAGTCTTATATCAATAAGACACTTGTAATTTACTCATCCTCAATTAAAGGCATGAACATGCAAATGAATTACTTATTCATTACATATTACTATATGTAACCTTAACTATAGTAACTAAACATTCAAAATGTTAAGTAAATGAAACAAATAATACACTACCATGTTTTTTGCTTCCTGAAGCTTAAACATACCTTGTCGTCAAGGTTTAAAAATAAGCCTGAAATCACTAAAACACACAAATTTATGTAATGACACAAGATATAAAATCATTAACTAAACTAAACATAGAATTGAAAGTACTAAATAAGTAACACAATATCCTAAATATAAATTGAAATGGTATTAATGTATCTCTCATCTCCCCGGGTCTAAAGAAATCTTAAGACACTGACATCATGAATGCGCATCATCATCATCTTCTACATCATCAACTCTTGCATAGGATGGTGTCAATGGATGCTTCACCCTCATACTCAGTACCATATCCAGATAAAGTACATATGCTGGTGCCACTTGAAAGCCAAAAGACCTTTTAGTAGGTCTCATACATCTGCTCTTATCATATCTAGCTACGTCCCTCTAATGATCAACAAATAACATGAAGTTTTATTGTCCGTTTCGTCTGTCTTGCTTATATATCCTTAAGGCTTCATGAGACTATGCCCTGTCCTCTTGGTATTCTCGCCTCATCTCGGCAATTCACATCCTCTGCTGCCATTAAGTCAAGTTTTCTGGTTGTTATACTAGTGGTTATGGTGGAGGTGTAGGTGGAGGTGGAAAAACCTCAGGACCATCCATGTCTTGCTCTCCAATCAGTGGGTCTACAAACACGTAGCTCTCAGAAAATCCCCGTTGTTACTCCTCATCTCTATATCCTTCATATTTCAATTCTTGGGCAAACTCAATTATTGTTGTTGCGTTATCTTCATGCTATTTGGCCAACAAATCGGCCTTAATTCTAGCTTCCTCAGCTCTTTCCCTCTCATTCTCGGAGTTTTGATAACCAGGCAATGATATAAGTGTGAGCATAAATGCCTCATCCATGGTTGCTTGAGCCTCAATAGAAAATTCTTTCTCTAAGCAATCTTACTCCAACCTTCAAGCACAACTGAGTAATCGATATTGGAAACAAAAATTTGTTGTTTCTCTCTGACATGATGGACTCCTTAAGATTGTTGTAGATGATCTCGTTGACATTTATCTCCCCATTTTTCAGAATCTCATATAAACAAGATGCCTTTAGCTTGTTGATCTCTCCCTGCTAAGTGGTGGGGTATACAAAAGCAAGAAGGAAATGTTGTCACATTCAGTAGACTATCCAATACTCCCCTTCTTGATGTGCTTCAGCACATTCTCAACTCCTATCGCTTAGCCGGGTTGTTCTTGGACAACCAATGCTCTTTATGGCTTTAAAATTATATAGGTTATAGGGTTTCTCATATAAGTCATCCGAGAAACTTGGTTAGGCTCCAACCATACTCAAATGCACCAATATATAGATGACAAGTCAACTTGCTTAGGTTGATTTTAGACATAAATGATGATCTTACACTAGGTATTATCTATTTTTGTGATCTCAAGTTTTAAATAGGAAAATGAAGAAATGAAAGAAAAAGGAAAGAAAAGCAAAACTGTCAACTGGAAAAATGCATAAGCGAATCCACAGCGATTTGGAATAACACTAAGAATCGACGTATAAATCAATAATAGAAAAAGGCCGACGAATCCACAACGAATTGGAGAATGAACTATAAATCACCAGCTGAATCAGTGGAGCACTAAGAGCTAAACTCAGTAATTTTCTCAGTGATTTGTGTATAAGTTAGGATTCTTTGAGAAATTGCTGAGGTCGTATACGAGTTTTTTTAGATTGGTATGAAGATTTTAAGTTTATCTATGATATGTATACGTAGGGAGAACATAAAAAGGGCCAGAGGGCTTCGAAATAACTATCCTAATTCTCTTCCTTTTTTGTTTAACTTTTGCTCTAGTTTAGTTTTATTGTCAATGTTTGAAGATACTTTGGAGCTTTGATTTATATTAAGGTATTTATTCATTAATTATGTCGTTTAATTATATTTATGCATTTTTTATTTTCAGCATGAGTGAGTAGGCTATTAATTTAAATAAACCCTAGACAATGTAGTATATTTTAAATTACTAGATAGTTATAATTAAGGAATCATGTACTTAATGCTATAGATCTATTCATACAAGTCAATCACAAAATTAACAAGTTGTTTTTGCGCATTACAACTATAAGAGATTAGTATTGCAAGCATAGTTGCAAATGTGTTATATGGTATTAAGATTCTAAATCTATGTCTATATTTATTGACAACAATTATAGAAGTAGTAACTAGGATTAATCTATAGGGCATTTCCCGAGTGGATGTCTTAGGTGATTGTGTTCTAAGTTGTTTATTATGCAGCTTCAGTAATATTGTCTTAGATTAGGCATGATTTTCATTGAACTTAATGCTATCGTATTTCTACGGTGTTACATTTTATCTAATGGGCAGATTTAAAATGATAAGAATGTGGCATTTCTATTGAATCAGAAAAAATCAATGGCAAGCTAAAGGCTATCAACCTATTATGAAATGATCTTTAATGATTCCAAGATTCCATGCTTTGTAACTATAACTATAGTATGAAGTGATATTATGTTCTATTGTTTGAAAGTAATCCAAATATATTATATTATTTTATTGGGAGTTTGTTTAGATGTTTGTTTATTTATATTGAATTGCATTTGGATATTGTTTAAGATTCTTTGAGTTTGATTTGTTTAGAATAATTCAGTTGGTTTGGTTATTTAAGTAAGTAATCATAATTGATAAGTTATTTAGTATTTTAATTCTCATTTAACTAGATTAATTAAAATAATAAAAATGAGAAATAGCTACTTTCCTTTGAGATTTTGAAAATCCATGTAGAGACGATATCCCAATTACCACTACTACAAGTTAGTAGTAAAATACGAAAAATTATTATGCACGCTTGATACGTGTCAATATTTGGCACCGTTGCCAAGGATTTTTAAATAATTTTTAAAGGATTATTACCGTTGTAATTCAACATGATCTTTTCATCCGTTTGATCCTTAAATTGATAGAACTTTAAATCAAAGTTTAAGACAAAAACCATTTAGGGGAGATTTAGTTAATAAGATGGGATATTAATGACAATGTCATTAATAATGACAATGATAATAGTGTTATCAATAATAATTGAGAACTTATTTTTCAACAAGCAAATAAAAATGCTATAGCATATGAGCCTATGTGTATATCATACTCTGATGGGTTTCCTGAATTTGTACTTAGATATGGATTTATTAGTGCCTTACCTAACTTCTATGGTAAAGACAATGAAGACCCACATAAATTCATAAAGGGGTATCAACATAAAGTTAATGGGAAAAAACTAAAAGAAGGAACTTTAGAACAAATCAAGCTTTAAAGGCTTTTCCACTTGCATTGAAAGATCAAGCACAAGATTGGTTTTCCTATTTCCCACAAGATTTGATAATTATGTGGACTCAAATGTTAGAAGCATTCCTAGATGAATATATGCCTGCTAAAAAAATTGGTTCCTATAGAAAGCAAATCACAGTTGCTAAAATTAAAGATGATGCAAACTTTAATGAATTTTGGGATAGATTTCAAAGACTAATTTCTTCTTGTCCACAACATGGATACAATTAAAGAGCATTATTAGAATATTTTTATGAAAGACTCAATCACTTTCAATAAAGACTACTAGACATAATATGTGATGGATCTTTATTCGAAACAACACCTACTTTAACGGAAGAAGCAATTACTAAAATGACAAAACTATATAAACAATATGGTTAAAAGGTTAAATCCTCAAGAAAGAAACTCTATGAAGTGGTTAGTAAGAAAAACACTGCAAGTGACGATAAATTGATGAATTATCTAAAATGGTTAAGCTATTAGTTAACAAAAAATCGAATCAAGTTAAGGCTTGCAGATTCTATAATGAGAGTACATATCCTATGGATGCGTGTCTTACTCTACATGAAGAAAACACTAAAGAGTTTAATGAAATGTTGAATCAGTTTTTGGTCCCCCATGAAATCAATATGCTAATAATACTTATTATCCTGGAAAATCGAAACCAAATCTTAGCTATGGTCCACAAAATCAAAATTATAACACCTACAGACTAAAACCCAGATACAACCTGCACCTAATCAGCAACCTCAACAAAAAACTCAACATATGAATTCAAATATAGAGCAAATACTACACAACTTTATGAGTTAAAGTCACCAAAATCTTACACAGGTTTCTCAAAATCAAATTAAGATTGATACTTCCATTAATGAACTGAAAAATCAGTTAAGTTAAATGAATTTGCAAATAAATAGGTTAAGTACTCAATAGATTAGTAAAGCTAAAGCACCTACTCCAACTAATGTCGACCCTACTAATCAAGCACAAGTTAATGTTATATTCAGTGATAATAAATACACAACTATAATTAGTAAGATACCTAAACAAAATAATAAAAAGAAGGTTCTAAAGACAATTGAAGAAGAAGAAGAAGAAATGATGGCTAATGTCATTCCTACTAGACAATGGATGGCTGAACAATTAAAACTTATACCTTTTCTTGGAAGGTTGTACCCATTGTATTTAACCAGAGTTGAAGCATTTTAAAACAAATTTTACAAAAGTCTAAATTAATTGAGAAGTATGAAAATAATAAGATTTCTAAGAATTTGAATGAAGATGTGTGTTCATATTCTACCATTGCACAACGATTAGCTGATGCTAGGGAGGAAGAAATCAATGAAGACATTTTTGAGTCATTTAGGAAGATAGAAATCAGTGACCCATTGATGGAATCAATTATGCAATTTTCTAATTATGATGAAATATATACCTAAGAAATGTTTCGACCCAAGGATGTTAGGAATCCCTATCACAATAAGAAGTTTTTTATAGACTTTGTTATGTGTGATCTTAAAGCATCAATAAACATTGTGTCACTCAAGTTATATGAATCAATGAAAACTGGTTCATTTACCGATACATCTATTACATCTATTAACTTTACTTTAGCTGACAATATCGTTGTTAAACCCTATGGTTTACTAGAAGATGTTTTAGTTAAAGTTAATGACTTAATATTTCATGCTAACTTCTATGCCATGGAAATGGGAGACTCAATATCAGCTAAGTCCCCATCTATACTTCTAGGAAGACCATTTTCTAAAATAGCTCAAATAAAACTAGATATCTTTGAATGAACAATGTCTATGGTGTTTGAAAATAAAATTGTCACTTTTCATTTAATGATGAACATATCTATGGAAACTCTGATGAATTCGATAATGAACAAACAAAAAAAATAATGATTTTTTTAGAATTAAACCATCATGAAGCTAAAATATATGTTATTAATGCAGTAACCATGGAAAATGGAAATGCTAAAACCACGGATAAGCATGATGAAGAAACTGCTAATAGATAATAACTCAAGAATTAAAGGTTAACCACTCAAACAATGTTCAAAATAATAACACGAAGGAAATTAAATCCACAAAGAATAAGAAAAAGAAAAAGAAGAATCCAATAATTGTCAAGCTCGATGATCCAGGAGATATATACATAAACATAAAATAATCAGATCACCGCAATATAGCATTGCGATTGATTTATAGAGATGTAGAGAGTTGAAAAGCAAAGAGAGGGAAATGGGGAGGCAAGAAATGGTCACAAATGTTGGGGTGATTTCACTTCACGTGCTGCTATTTATAGGGAGCAATAGAGGTGGGTTTCATCTCATTTCCTGCTCCGTTATTTTAACTATTCTACGCTGTTATGTGACTGCTCTAAATTTGATCCCAAATCCCGACGTCCATATCGGTGGCACTTGTTGATTTCGTACTAAGATATTGTATTGGCTTTGGTGTGTTATAGGAAATTTCTGGTTACTCATTTTGGACACGTCTATTTGCTACACACTTGCACTATCAGATACCTATTTGTAGCTAGCTAAAACTACGGTCTATATTAACTTTGCATTTGTTTGGTAGAGTTGCTCTATGAAATTCTACTCTTTCAGCCCAAATGTTTTGACATAATAAAGTCCATTAGAATGCCACAACAAATAAAAAAAAGTCATGTGTTATTCCATCCAATGAAACAAAAGTAGCACATCTACTGGACCACATAGGAAACTACATGCCAAATCATTTTTTCATTCATACTTAATTAGAACTGGATGTACTTGCTTCTGAATAAGTTACCCTACTAAACTGGTATTCAATAAAACCAATAGCTGTGGTTACTAATATAACAGTGCAGATTGACAAGTATATTATTCCCACGGACTTTTAAGTTATGCCACACTTCATTAACGAAAATCATCCATTAATTATAGGACGACCTTTCTTAGCCACTTCGCAAGATGTCACAGATACTCTGAACAAGTCAATTACTTTTCAAGTGCATGGCCGAGCAATCACTATCTGGAATGGCACAAGAGTGGATAATCTTATACTTAAGTTCATATAAACGGTCTAGAACTGCATAATTCAGTCGAGCCAACGACACTAAACAAGAGCGCTTTATGGGAGGTATACCATACTCTATCTTTATTTTATGTTTTTGTATTATAATTAGTTAGTTGTTTTTCTACTCTCTCAACTTTTTTCCTTATAATGGGGATATTTTCAGAATTTAATTCTGGAATAGTTTCATGTACGAAGGGTTGATCGAGCCAATATATTTTCGTACTATTTTGTTTAATGCAATAGGTTTATGTTAATTAGTTGTTTATGGAAATAAAATCAATTATTTAATACATATCTTAGTTAAATTCTGAAATTTCAAATATTTCTACCTTTATTAATATATATGTGTGATAATTAATTGGGAAAATCTATTTAATTTGAAAAATAGTAAAATTAAACCAAGGATTGCCCTGCGATGCTAGTTTGTACGAGAAATCGTTGGGTAAATTGGCAGCAGTTTGCAAGATTTTTAGTGTAAATTCGAAGTTAGCGATTTTTCACCGAATCACGTTTATAACTAGAATTTGTTGGACAAATTGCTAAGTCGTAGAAGCTCATTTCCAGCGATTACATCAGTGATTCCACAACAAATCCAGTTAAACCCTAATTCATTGGGAACGAATTCGAGTTATTAAAAATAGAAACCCAAATCGCCACATTTAAAACATTCACATTCACAAACTATTGTACCATTTTGATCGAGAGACCATTTTTGCCTATATTCATCCTTCCATAACATAATTTTTAGTATATATAAGTGATTCTCAGCTCAATCCTCACACATTTAACCCAAAAACGTGCTGAGTTTTGAGAGTATGGAGCCACCTAGGGCTTAAGCAATAGAGTTTGACTAGGAGCTTTGGATAGTCTGGAGAAGCGATTTTGGGTTCAAACTTGAAAAATAACTTTTAAGAAGGTAATCAACTAAAACCTTAACCTATTACGAAAAAAAAAAAATTGGTTTTCGTTGGTTTTGGATTGATTGTTAGGATAGGAACTCAGTTTCGGAATTTTTACCTTAAAATCGTTTTTATATCGAATGTTTTTTTTTGCAAAAAGCCCAACCGGCTAATTTATTTCATTATATGGAGATCAGTAATTACAAAAGAAGAGATAACCCAAGGCATGGCTTCTTTCCATATCGAATGTTTTTTATTATAATACTATTATGGGAGCGATGTGATGATTCATTTATCACTATCAAATTTTTGAACTTTTTTTCTTATATGGCGAGTAGATTGAATTTTATTATGCAAACTAATTTGAGATTAAGTTTCAAATGAGTTTGGGGGTTTTCGTAAATTCATATCGATTGATTTGAATTACTTACAAAGCTTGTTTTAACCAATGCTATTTTATCAACAATTTTCATATAAATTTTAAAGTCTCAATTTCAAAATGTTTTTCCTGATGAGTTCTTATTCTCTATAGATAAGTTGAACTTTATCAAATACTTTTCTGACAAGTTTGGTCCCAAATTATTTTACAGGTTAATTCTTTAACCTACAGTATTCCAAATGGTTGGCGGAGGAAAGGGTAAACGTTCATGAGAAGAGAAGGGGAAGGGGAAGTTAGTATAAAAACAAAAATAAAATCCAAAGTTTCCCAAGTCCAATACGCGTTCATATCTTTCAACACACCTAAGATTAGACTACAAAGTGAACCTACTCCACATTTTTAATTTAGTTACAACACTAAGGATGATTATGTGGATGAGGAAGTAGAGGAAGTTGAATAAAAGATACCGACGGGGGAGAAAAACTATGAAATGGGGAAGGAAAATTTTGTAAATGAGAAGGCCTACGAAAAATTTAGGAATGATGTAATTAAGGATAGGAAATTGATCCCATAGAGGGAATTTAATGTGAAAAATGAATTGAGCTATAGGCTTAGGATCTTAGACGTCATAGAGACGAGAAATTTGGGATTATTGACTAGAAATTACAACCACTTAGACCTCGAGGATGTCCCTAGTGAACGGGGTTGTGAATCTTTAGTAGGATAATTCTACTCTGATGCATATGGAAGTGAAAGTAAGACAGAGTCCCGAGTTAGAGGGAGGACAATGGACTACTCCACTACAAGAATAAATCGGAATTTTAGATTACTGGATTTTCATAAAAAAACAAAACGATGAGTACCCCAAACCCTAGTATGGGATTAAGTACCATTTCCCCGCCGAGACAATAAAGTGGGGTTTAGAAGCAATCCATGGAGATGGATTTATTTTTATATGGAGGGTTATCCTAAGCACGTAACCGGTAAATCTTTTAAAAAAAAACCACTAAAGCTTGGTGTTATCTCATCAACACCAGCTTACAGCCGAGCCTGTAGTACTACGAAATAGTGAATTATAAGACTGCCCTGTTTTACCACATTATCATGGAGCTAGAATACTTGGATGTTGGCAACATCATTTATGAATCCATTAGGAGTGCCATCACCAACAAAAAGATTGATGGACTTCCTTTCCTCGTAATGATTACGGCCTTTTGTAGGATGAACCAAATGAACATGGCAGGCCTCTACATGGATGTTTTATTAGAGAAGACCATCACTGATGAGGTTATAGATAGGTATGATAGAGTGAAAGATTATGAAGACACAGAGGACGAGAAAGAGAGCTGAGATAGCGAGAAGAGAAACCGAATAGAGAAGAAAATTCAGAGATGACACAAGGAGAATCTTGGAAGAGGTGTCGAAAGCTCGAAATGATCTGAACACGTAGCAACCTGCTAGGGATTATGACGGACTTTATATGGATGAGTCAGAGTTAGCTTTAATGGGTGCAATTTTACGCAATCAAATGACCACTCTTTGTCATCAAGATTTGTTATATGAAAATAAGAGAGCCTTAGTAAGGAACATCCACAAAATGGAGCGTACGATGTCTAGGAGAAGCAGAAGTCAAGGAAGCACATCGGTTCCTGTATCGTCTACATAGATGAAATTATTGTTTAGAAGTAATCTTGATGTTCCGACATTGCCATGTCAACAATACCACCTATACGACCCCGCTATGAGCTAACATTCCTAAAGGATTGATCAAGCGGAATATGATGACGACGCGACTTCTGAACGATGACATTCATCTCCTTCTTCTATTTATTTTCTCTATCTTTGAGTGATGTTGTGAGATTCCTCTATGTAATTCCGGTATTAGTGACATACTTTGTGTTTCCTGGTTATATACATTGTGTTTATGATGATATACTATGTTACATTCTATTTAAAGCTCTTGTATAATATTTATTTCACTTGTTATATAATGGTGATGTTTATTCATTCAATTATTATGCACTCTGTCTTATTATAATACCTTAATTTCTTGATTATCATATTTACTTTTATTTTATCAATTCGTTTATACTTCACGTAGTATGTTTGTTATTATTGAAAACTGGACTTCATCATTAAACCTTGAGGACAAAGTTTAGAATGAGTTTGGGGTTATGTGAAGTATGGAATTGACGTAATGAAAGGAAAAAAAAGGTAGAAGAAAAGTTCAGAATTACTCTTATTCTGAAATTCAAGTAAGTTGATGGAAAATGTTAAAAATTTCTTCCAAAATCAAGTAAGTATGAATTTTATTTTTCTTGATTTTTAGTTAGGAAAATAATGAAAATGAATATATGTAATAGATTTTGAATTGAAGTGATATTTTTATTACCCAAAATAAATTATGATAGAAGGAATCTAAATGTTTCATACCCTTTTTTATTAACTTTGCTACTTGATTTGAACACTAAATTGAATTCCTTGTGTTAATCATGATAATAGGTAGAAGATTGAAACAATAGTGCAAGATGAACAAGATAGATTTCTATGAGACTTATGATACAAAAGCTATTGATTAAGTTTTTTTATAGTATATATATAAAGCTATTAAGCCGCAATTGAAAGAAGAAATGGTTTAGAAATCGATGAATTTATAAAAGTTAACAAGAATACTTTCTTCAATTTTAGCGAACAGTGAGAAATGTTAACAAGAGTTTATAAAATAAATATATAGAATCCTATAGATTCCAAAGGAAATAGAATAGGGAATCTATAGTGGGAAGAAAGTGTGAATGTCTTAAAGAAATGAAGCGAAGACTCAAAAGCAAATGTAAAAGAAATATATGAAAAAGAAATGATTGGAACAGAGTAGAAAAAATAATAATGAGAGATAAAAATAAAATATGGATGTTCTTATTCTCTTCAAATAAAAATATTTAACTCGAGTACTTAAAACTATAGTTGAATGAAGTATTTCTTAATCTAACTTGTTCTAAATGACATATTCATTGGTATCTTGACAAAATTCATATTGATTTTGATTGTAATACTATTATAAAGTATTTTCTAAAATTAAAACTAATCTAGTCGTTCTTGTGTTTTGAGATTCTATATTAGTTATTGTAAGCTTGATGTTTTTCAGTGGAGATTGAGAAAACCTATATTGTGCACTGGCTTTGGCAATGAACTTTAAATAGTAAAGAAGTGCTACATTAGGTGGTTGAGTTATCATTAAAAGATGTATTTTTGACTAAATCATTATATTCTATCATAACTTTCATTTACTTGTGGGTAATATATTTCCATTTGAAAATCACTTCTATTTTAAAAATTCTATTGTTCAAAGTTAAGATGAATTAGATTTAAATCAGTTTATAAAGAATAAAAAGAGAATATGATGACAGTATTCTTTTGCTCGGGACAACAAAGTGTTGAGTTTGGGGATATTTGACAAGTTAATGATTAGACACATTTTATTCTATAATTTAGGTTGATTTTAGACATAAATGATGACATTACACTAGGTATTCTCTTATTTTACTAATTTCATGTTTTAAATAGGAAAATAAAGAAATGGACGATAAAAGGAGTAACTAGAAAAATGAATCAGCGAATCCATAGTATTTTGGAATAACACTAGGAATTGCCATATAAATATGCAGCAGAAGAAAACCATCGAATCCACAACAAATCGGAGAATGAACTATAAATCGCCAGCTGAATCAATGGAGCACTGAGGACTAAACTCAATGATTTTTACTCAGCGATTAATGTATAAGTTAGAAATCACTGAGAAACTGCTGAGGTCGGTTGCGGGTTTTTTAGATTAGTATACAGAATTTGAGTTTCTCTATGATGTATATACGTAGGGAAACTATAAAAAAGCCCATAGAGCTTCGAAATTACTCTCCTAATTCTCTTCCTTTTGTTTTTGACTTTTGCTCTAGTTTAGTTTTATTGTCTATGTTTGAAGATACTTTGGAGCTTTGATTTGTATTAATGTGTTTAATCATTCATTATATCTTTTAATTACATTTATACGTTGTTTATTTCCATCATAACTAAGTAGTCTATTAATCTAAACAAACAATAGACAATGTAGTATATTTTGGATTATTAAATAGTTATAATTAAGGAATCATGTACTTAATGTTTTAGATTTATTCATACACATCAATCAAGGAATTAACAAGTTATTTTTGCGTATTACAACTAAAGGATATTAGTATTGCATGCATAGTTGCAAATGTGTTATGTGGCATTAAGATTTTGAATTTATGTCTAGCTATTGACAACAATTATAGAAGTAGTAAATATGATTAGTCTATAGGGCATTTCTCGAGTGGATTTCTTTGGTGATTCTGTTCTAAGTTATTTATTATGCAGCTTTGGTAAAATTGGCTTAGATTAGGGGTGATTTACATTGAACTTAATGCTATCGTATTTTTATGATGTTGCATTTTATCCAATGGGTAGATTTACAATGATAATAATGTGGCATATCCATTGAATTAAGGAAAATTGGCGGTTGCCTAAAGGCTATCAACCTATTATGAAATGAGGTTTAATGATTCCAAGATTCTATGTTTTATAATTATAACTAAAGTATGAAGTTATAGTATGTTCTACTGTTTGAAAATAATTCAAATATATTATATTGTTTAGTGGACATTTGTTTAGATGTTTGTTTATTTATATTAAATTACATTTGAATATTGTTTAAGTTAGTTTAAATTTGATTTGTTTAGATTAATTTAGTTGGTTTGGTTATTTAAGTTACTATTCATAATCATTAAGTTATTTAGTATTTTAATCCCCATTTACTAGATTAGTTAAATTAATGAAAACGAGAAAGAGTTACTTTCCTTTAAGATTTCGAAAATCCTTGTGGAGAAGATATCACATTTACTACTACTACATGTTAATAGTAAAAATACAGGATTTATTGTCCACACTCGACACGTGTGAATAGATGTTGTTTATTTCATGCACATTAAAGGGGACTAACACCCATCTCATCTTTACTAGCTCATTATTCCTAGTGAGCTACACATTAGCATAAAATTTGTATACTATCTCACTCACTTCTCTAATTACATTCTTTATATAGTCTTGAGCAAAATGCTCCCAAGTTTGTCGTCTAATGAAATTGTTCACACATTTGTCATACTTTGCTGGCAAATTTATACTTCTCTCACAAATGAACTTTCTATGCCGAATATCACCATATATATCATTGGCTTCTCTACTAATGAAGTATTTAGACTTAAATGGCCTAGGCTGCTCATCATTGGGATCTCGTGAGGTTGATTCCTCAAAATTATTTGTGCTCACTTGACTAACTTACCTCCTTGTTCTCCGCATTTTCCAAATTCAAACAATTAACCAACAAATGCAACTAGCAATTTTGGTCTTAAAATCACCTAAAAATAAAAATTTATATCACACAGATCATTCACATGCCAAATAATGCAAAACCATAAACTAGGTCTCCATGAGTTTAATTGATGCTCAATATTCTCACAACTTGAAAATCATATCCAACAACCTCAAATCCACTATTCATGCAATTTCATCAAAGTTTCTCAAAAATTCAAAGCTTACCTAATGAAATTGAAAATTTTTACCTTCATGTCGAACTACTTTTCAATGTAGAACATTCCTCCAAGTCTCTATCAATTGAAGTCCTCTTACTTCACTAACAACATAGAACCCTAATGCTTCTTAAAATCAAATTCTCAAATTCAAGCCCTAGCTTACCACCATGTGCAAACCCACAAAACACTTTCTTCTATCAGTGTCAATCACTAGGAACTCTTTTTACTTACTTATAAATTATCAATCTTGGCTTCTAGTGGGATGTATGCTTAGTGGTCGTAGTTAGGTTTGGATGCAAGTGTGAATGAAGTATTAAAAGTTAGGATTAAAACCCTCATCGTAACACTGGCGTTGTGCCTTAATAGGTAAGGTGTCGTGATTTTGCCACGACGACATCGACACTCCTGCATGTATTTTTTGTATGTAGTGGTGGTGCCCTTGTGACGAGCCCTTCTCAAATTAAGGCACTGCCCAACCTAATCTCGTAATTAAGTCCTAACCTCGCCATGAAAAACTTAACAACAAATTAATCAGTTTTTTTCCAAGACTTTTCTCCGTACGAATTAATTTTTTAAAAAATAAGCATTTTCTTTCTCATTTCAATTAATAAATCAATAAATCAGAGTTAATCAAAAGTTGAAAAACTTACAGTTTATTCAGCATAAGTCTTAACAAATTAGTGGAAGCTTTTAATATAAATCCTATATGTGTGGAAAAACCAAGAAATAAGATTACATGCATATATATATACAACAAAACGATGATGATAATATATCAACATGTATCTGGTCATGGTATTATCTCTCAACCTGTAATATACAACCCAAAAGTGTATGAAAAACATATGTAAGTTATACAAATCACAAACCTACAAAATCAGATGTAGCAACACTCCACTGGCTTAGAGGTAGTCGCGGATCTTCTCCTTGCCTGGTCTGCAACTCGATGGATCTGCACCCACCATCATAAAAAGGACAATAAGTACAGGAAAGTAAAAAGTAGCACTAAGAGACATTTGTTTACATTTACAAATATAAAACAAGTATCGGAAAGCATAATAATAGCAACTATGCTTAAAACATCATGCTATGGGATACTCCTGTTAATTAATATGAAATTGACATTCGGCTAAGTAGTAATGATCTAGGGCTAGTCGGTCGTGAGTTACATAACATCAACCTTATTCCACTATTTAGGCCTTAAAAAATATCATGAATGCCTTCACATCCTCACAAATGCCTATATCATATATAAATACTCACAAGTGCCCTTCACATATAATGTATACTTGTCAACAACCCTAGGTCTTATACCCTGTGTGTTGCACAAGTTAGTGGTGAGATCCTGACAACCCTAAAAGTCTAATGACCCCGTGTGCCACGGTTAGTGGTGAGATCCTGAAAACCCTGAAAGTCTAGTGACGTGTGCCACGCATATCTCTATCATATCATGATCCTAGATGTAAGAACTACTTTCATAACCCAAGAAATGACATGGTTTGGGAAACCAATAATGTAATTGCATATCTAACGCACAAAGGAAAACATATTACAATACTATTTAACACCTACCTAATAGCATGCTATTTCATTTGACTAAATGTCTCGAAAATCAAAAATGACATAGCATATGATATGGAATCAATGAAACAATTAAATCAACAATCAATGTCATGATAACAACTCATATAATAAGAGAAGAAACAAGTCATGACATCTAGAGTACAATAATTAAGTCAGTTCAAATGACTATGAATGAACGGGAAATAGGAATGAAATGTAAATAAATATCTCATTTAGTTTACTTACACTCTAGGCAAGTTTCCAATCTAATCCGGACTCTCGACACCTCAAAACACGTACCCTAAACCTTGAGATCCTTCCTTAGTTTCATGATATCATTTCATAAGTTTTTTAGTGTGTTTCAACCTTAAATTGGGATATTGGACTTGTTTAAAGTGTTTAAGTTATAAGAAGTCGCTGATTTTGTGCTGTCAGAGCACCAAGCGCGTTGGTTAACTTGTTTAGCACGCTAGTGACCTCATTAGCGACTAGTCTCTACCTTATTAGCACGCTACCATTTAACGCGCTAAGTGCAGGAAAATTCAGAATTATTTACTTTGAATTCTGAATTTTCTTCACACATGGCTAATAATGAAGCCTTGGGTTCCCTAACTTACTCTCTAAATACCCAAAAAACTCATTATGAACATAATAACAGCCATGCTTCTATAATAACATCAATTTATCAAATCAAACTAATTTACTATTGTATGTAAAATTACCTTGTTGATAAACATCACACCTAGCTTGATCAACCACCTCCTAAACCTACCAAATCTTATTCAACTTGCTAATCTCTCTAATCTTATTCTCCAACTACTTTTCTTAACTCATAAGTTTTGAAATGAAACGAATTGCATGGTTTGATCTATCAAATCTTATATATTAAGATAAAATTGTTTAATAGCCATTGATCTTAATGTAAACACGTATCTCGAGACTAATCTAATAGTCTACGTCTTGAAATAATTCGTCTAACTCTTCAGTAACTCCATCTATGTAATACCAATTGAAACTCAATTGGTCTCTTTATGTGTCAATACATATCTTTAGGAACATCAAGTGGTTATTGTTTTAACTTAATAACTTAGGTATATTTAATGTAAGATCAACTATAGCCACATGAAATTCAACTAAATAAACTACATTAACTTAAGTTAGCTTACCGCATCACTCTCTACCTGGGTCCCATACTAGTAGGCATCTCAAAGCGCGTCCCCACTCACATTTCAACACCTAAACATAAGTTAGAGTGACTTAATAGCCTACAATACACTAGGCATACACCACAACAAATCTAACATATACCTCAGCTACATCGCCTCAGTTAGTGCACGTATCTTGATGCAGATCCCACGTCACGAGTCACTGATCCTGATTAAGGAAATTAAGCTAAGATTTAGAAATTTGGGCATGATACCCCTGGTGGTCCCGTGCTCACTGCTCACGGCGCTGTGTGTATTACACACGACATCGACCTCTTAGTCCACATTCTCGCCTAAAATTTTCATTTATTCCATTTGGCATTTCCCCGACTTTGTGTATTACAACACAAGATGTTGTGATCGCGTAAAATCCATGTAAGTATAAAAGTTCCATAAAAATTTACCTGTGATTTTCCCATATACTTCACATTTGCCGCTTGAGCTCCTTCACTTTTTTACGCTCTTTAACGAGTTTGGCGAGACATTTCAATTTCGATGAATTATCACTTGAAAAATGGTATTTCCTGCATTTTTAACACAAATTTTGGAAAGTTAAAAAGCGTATTACATGTGAATTATACTTGTTAAATTAACTAACTAACTAATTGAAATTTTAAAACTTGAAATTTAAAAACCCTGGGCTGCCTTCCAATAGCACTTAGTTTAACGTCATTAGCCCGGTGACTTTTTGCTCGTTTAGTCCAATTCTAAAATGAAATACTCCAATTATAAATTGGAGATAACAATGTCATTCCCGTTTGGATATACTTTTCTCCATCAACAAAGACTATTTTTTCTGCATCATGGTCCTCGTCGATAATCATTGTAATCTTTTTCTTCCTTGTGTATAAGTTTGCACTAGTAGTGTTCAAGAATGGCATCCCAAGTATCATAGACACATAATCATCATCCATGTTGTGATTCGTAACCTCAAAATCCGTGATGAATGTGAATCTACCGAATTTCACATGCACATTCAAGACTCTTCCTATAGTTGGCATCAATATGCCAACAACTACTTGCAAATTTGTCATATCGAGCAATTGATCTTCAAATCAGTGTGCAACATGTCCATTATTGGCATGACACTGGCTGAGGCTCCCGTATTACATAAGACATTTCTAAATCGGTGCCCATCGATGCTTAATAGTATGCATACTTCTTTAGGATCTTTCTTTTAGATTGGTTGAAGTCTTAGTATGAAATTGAACTTCGGTTCCGATTTTCTTAGAACTACCTTAATGTTATTGACTTTTGGAGCTTCTTTAGAAGGTCCTTCATATTTTTGTTTGTCTTTCCATTGTTTCTTCACCTTTTTGTTATTTTCAAGACATTGATTCTTTGTTGCATTAATCCTTTGAGTTCATCTTGCGTCACTTTCATTTCTCTCTCATGCATCTTTTCACGCTTCCTCATAACCAAAATGTTGACTTTTTCTGGCTTATACATCACTTGCTCTTGTATTTGCTCAGTCGTTGACGTAATGCTCATCATGTGAATAGTATTAACGTTCTCATTTGGGATTGATGATCGTTTTACTAAAAAACAATCATTCATTCCTTCAGTTCAAGGTAATCGCTAACTGACCAATTTGTCTGTCTAAATTCTTGATGGATTGTGATCTCTCATCATCCATTCTCTTCATTGCTTCACTCCTTCCATATCTTTTGTAGTGCATCTCATGACATTTCCTATTGCTCAGGTCCATGGAGTGCAAGAGTTTCTCAATTGACTTCAATGAAGTCATCTTCTCACTTTGCCCGAGCTTCCCCTATTAGACTTATTGATCAATGCCTGAAGGTAACTTCAGTGCGTTATCAAGATTTCCATAGGAAAAGTTCAGGTTGTTGTTGTATCCTTGATAAAACCATTGAGGGGCCATTCCTCTTGCCTTGAAGTTGTTCCTAAAGTTTTGGTTTTTCATGAAGTTTACTTCCTCATATTCCATTCCTTGTTGCATGTCCATTTGGTTAACCACCATGGCTTGGTGATTATTGGGTTGTTCTATTGCCTGTACTTGTTGACCTTGTTACCCTATTTGAAGCTTCGCATTTGATTGCTCAAGTTGGATAGTTGTGCCATTATCGGAGCTTGCGAATCAATCTCATATAAACCCGTTGGTTTCCTCACTGTAGAACTAGTACCGGTTGGAGAGTTCTGAGACATAATATCTAGGAGATCCAATGCTCCATCCTCATTTTTGGTTAGTAGAGAACCACCTGCTACGATATCTGCTAGTGTTCTCGTGTTGTAGTTCATCACATAGTAGAAAATCTAGAGTGGTGCCCATTTCACATATCCATGTCCCTGACATCTTCTCTGCATCCCCTTAAATCTTTCCCAAGCCTCTCCAAGTGACTCAACATCTTCTTATTTGAATTGATTGATTTTCAGCTACCTTTCACTAACCTTCACTAGGGGAAAAAAATTATCAAGAAATCTTTCGTTGTTTTTCGGCCATGAGGTCATACTCTCAGCATTCAGTCCTTGGAACCATGATTCGGCTTTTCCACTGTGAAATCAGAGAATTTCTTAAACTTAATTAGACGACTAATTAAATATTTTTGGATTTAAATTGGAATTTAGATATCTGAGTTCTAACCTACGTATTATGAACCAGAGATCATAAGTCTAAATATAATTTTTTTTTTGTGCCTAATTAGTGTATTATACTATATTCGCTGCGAAACAAAGTTGGAATAGTCTTTAGATGCGATATCCGCGTGTTTCCGAGCGCATTAGTAATTTTTCCAGTTTTGGGGCGAAATTTGGGGTATTTTTTCGGGTAAATTTGGGATTAAAATTGAAAAATAAACATGAAAAAAATTAAAGGGAAATGTAAAACGACATATGTGAGCAGTTGGATTATAATGGTTTGGACAAAAATGGGGTTCCAAACTCAAACCCCATTTCCATCAAACTCATTTCCCATCGATCATCTCCATTGATCGTCCAAGCTCACAACACCAACTCTCGGCTCTCTCTTTACCTTTCATCATGAATCCCCTCACAATCGGCGTTTGCACTGTTCTCCCATCTCTGGTCACTCTTCTCTCAAGAGTCTTCAACCTAGCGTTGTCTCTCTCTGTCATCAAGCTCACGGTCCTCTGATTCGGACCAAATTCAAGGAACATGATGGTGAAAAGATGGGTCAATCCACTGATTGAGGTAAGGTTATAATTGGAAATTCAAATTAAATTCAGTGTCTTTGATGATGTTGATGTCGTTGTGAGTGTTGGTGTCGGTTAAGAAAGGAGAAGGTGTCGAAGATTAAGCAGAGCAGTGTAACTGCTGCTGGTGCTTTAGTGGGTTTATTTAGGGAGACTGTGGGTGTGTGGTGTTGTAGTTTTTTGTTGAATGGAGACTTAGGGAGATAGTAGATGATGATGAATAGGTGGTTAATGCATGGTTATTAAACAAATTGGTATGAATGAGGGGGTTCGGTTGAGAAGGGGACTTAGATGATTGGTGACGATGTTGCAAGGGAATGTCTTTATCATTGCTATTGATGAGGTTGTGGTTGTTGTCGTTGGAATTTATTGGTCTCGGTTGTGAGGGAATTTAAATTAAGGATGACAATTTAGTAAAGACATACAGTTGTGACTATTGATTTTGTTGTTGTTGTTGTTTAAATTGATAGTGTCGTTTTTGTTGTAGTTGTTGTCTACACTCCATTTGAATTATGACATTGATGTTGACGATGAGTTTATTCATGAGGTTTTAAGGCCTGGGTAGGAGGTATCATGCCTCATTAAGTTGTTCCTGCCCTGTTGGGCATAGCACAATATTAGTTAATTTTGAGAGGGTATGAGTTCTGCTTAAGCTTATCCTTAGAAATGACCAAACTGGAGTTAGGCCAAGGCAAGGCCGAGCATAGGCTCGGCCTATGCCGGCCGCACTCAACTAAGAAAATTTGGATAAATTAAGACATAATGACGATGAAACATGGCAATTGTAGCTGCTATTGTTTGGTGATGTTTTAGTAATTGAAGATTGATTTTGTTAAGTTATAATTATGGAAACCAATAAAATTTTATAGACCTTGATGATATAATGGGTTCAATGGCATCGTACCTTGTTAAAATGAATCGAATTGAAACTCATTAAAGGTTTTAATTGCGATTGGTAATAGACATAACCTCATTACATTCACTTAACTGTCAATTTCTATCTGATTGTTTTGATCACTACTCCAGTTATTCACTATTTCTCCAATTACTGAGATTTCTCATCTCAATCATTATTGTTCACTAGACTTCTTTCATTACTTGAATATAAACAATTATCCTTAACTTGAGTAGACATAGATTTCTAAAAAGAGATATCGACATATTTAATGATTATTCTTTCATAGTATAACTTTTACTTGTATCCCATATAAGTTATAAATGTGCTCTCTCTCTCACTCTCTCTCTCTCTCTCTCTCTGTCACTACTTAACACATATCATTGATTTTATTTTTAATTTTTTAAAAATTTCAATGGTAGAATATTCGATTCTTCAAATATCGAATAAGATACACTGTACTCTATTCAATATTTTCCAATCAATATGGATATTGCAGACTAACTGAGTTGTAAGTTATATATCTCTTCTCATTTCATTTGTATCTTCACCGTCAAACATACATCTTACATCAACTCCAATTTGATATTACTGATGCTTCAAACTCCACCACTGACTAATCACGTGGTGTAGCACTACTTTTGAACCAATATACAACATAATTACTACTTTTAACTTTTGGAGTTTAATTCCTTGTAAGATTCTTGTGAAGATACATTAGGTTTTATCAAACTCATAGTTTGATGTCTTAAGTCTTGTCGAGACTCGTTAGCCTGATATTTCCATTTTCATGCGTATGTGATTATTTATTGACTATTTATTTACCTATACTTAAGCTTCCAATTGACTACAATGAAACTTCATAGACTCTTTTATTATGACTATCATCAATTCATTCGATTATGCAAATATGGTGGACGTCAAACCGATCTTCTACGATGTGAATGAATTGTGATTATGAAAATGAGTTACTTAAACTTTTGGTAATGCACAACTACTCCAATGCCTTACCTTGACTAAAGGAGTCCGTTCGTGTCACTTCCAGTAGTCACGAGTCATCTCAACGTCTTGTTATATTTTATACACAGAGTTTATTTCGTTAAGTTTTTATCAATCTTAGCTATTCTCGCATTGATCTTGCTTTGAGACCTTTTACAGACTTATCACAACTTCTATTCAACACTTAAAATCACTTACAACTCTTTAATCTTGACTTAGAAAGGCAACTTTATATCTCTCATCTTTTTGAAAATATAGCTAAGGACGGTGCGACTTCTTATGGTCATTCAATTAATCGAAGTCTTCATTAGCTAATCTTGATTCGAAACGGATAAGTTTTGCGACTCAAATAGTTAAACTATTTGTTATTGCCTTAAGTTGTTTACATTAGTCTCTTATTTCTCGACTTTTCTTTATCTCAAAAAGAAATTCAATACTTTTTTTCTTAAAAAACATATTTGATACTTTTCAAGAAACTATGTGAGATAACAAATATCTTACTGTTCATCAATTTACTTTTATTGAATTCACCTTTGCGTTATTGTTCAACCGAAGAGATATAAGAAATTGAATTTTTAAACTATTGATCAACTTAATGACTAATCAAACTCTTAAATGATGCTATGTCAATCCTTTAAGGCCTTGTTTAGGGTTAGAGTCATCTCCCGGGAGATAACTTACAGGGAGTTGGGAACTAATCTTGTCTGGTTGCCTAACTTGCCTGCAAGTTATCTCCTAACTTACACCTTAGGTGTGAGATATCTCCCCACCACCCTCTTATAGAGTTATCTCCCAGGAGTTGTGGACACAATTACCCCTCATTATTGACTGATTTATTACCCATCTCTCTCTCTTGTTTGAAGGCTATTTATGTTAATTCATATTTTTTTATTGTTTAAAAATTTAAAATTTTCCTACAAATTTAAAGTTGAAACAAATATGAAAATATTGACTCCAAGAAGTTAACTCCAAGGAGATAACTCCCAACTAACACTGTAAGTTAGCAAAAATAAATCAAACGAGGCTTAAGTCTTATAGATGGAAATTTTCAAGATATAGGAGTTCAAACCGAATTCCTATACATATCACTTATTGATATTCAATCAATACATCTATCTCTTCATTGGTTTTATTTTAGGACGTAGTGATAGGCATCATTACTTAATTTGACTAGAAGTGACTATAGAGTACTTTGAATCTCAAAACATAATAACTTGTATTGATGTTTAATAGCTAATCTAAGCTATTATTATACCACTTCCCCAATACCGTAACCTCTAACACGTAGATCTTATCACTACACCTTTCATTTTCAAGTTAGAAATTTCATTAATATTTGTTTTGTAACAACACCTAAGCCAATGTTAACAAAGATTACTTATAACTTGTGTATTTTCATTCATTTTTATCATTTCCTTATTTGACTCATAGAATTACTATACTCAACATCGCTTATGAATAAGTAACTTGAGTAATAAACAATCAAAAAATTCAGTACTTCTTTTTAGAAGTCATTAGATTGTTTTTAATCATAGTTCTATTCCACATTTCATTTTGTGTTTTATATCGAAAACGAGACAATACTTTGCTTCATAGTATTTTACTTTCATAGAAACCGACTTAAACAACTTAACTAGACTTATCACAATCCCATTGTCATTTCCAGGTCAAGATTTAATTTGTTTAATCAAATTCTATTTTCGAAACCACGTGTCTCCTTTTTTCTGGTTGAGACTATTTTTGGAAGCAACCTTAAATTGGTTATAAATTCAACAAATACTTCGTAAAATAGGTCTTACCGAGTTATTATTTCAACTGATACGACCCTCATTCTAAATTCAAGAAATTCATAGCTTGTGCTTCCCACAAATCTCAATTTTATTTCATGTTTTCCAAACGATTTTAAGTTTAATAATGGTACTTTCTTGAGCGTTTCATAATTGTAATAATTCGATACTTTCAATTTCAAAGGATTCCATGTTCAATACTTACATTCCTTAATCATTCAAACTTCTTGCTTATCCAATTATCTATTGATTTTATAACTGACTATCTCCCTCAGTTATATAAGTATCAAACTATTTACAAAACCTTTGTGAGTCTATTTTTCACGTCTCATCCTGCTCAGTTATCATTTCACATGTTTGTTCTCTTTTTAATTGTTTATTTTTAATCTCACTCGTCATATCTCGCAAGTTAAATATCGAATGACAATAAAAGTAAACATCATATTGTATATCTAACGATAATATAATAAATACATAACAAGCTTATCACAACAACAAAGTATTCCCAGCTCACAGCAACTTCCTAACAAATCACAACCTCATTACTGAACCTTGTCCATCAAGACAATCACTTAAGTTCATATAACTTAATCTAATCTAAGAGCCTTAAGCCAAACTTCCGGATCGACTCAATCATGAATTCAACATCATTATCATTTCTTACATTTCATTGATTGAACTTAACCATAGCTCTGATATTAAGTTTGCCAGGGCCCGTCACACTAAGTCACGACTTATCCCTAATTACCTAATTAGGCACTTAAACCACACGATCATCTTTTTACTTTGAAATACTTGTCAATTCAATCCTTAATAATGCTCCGAATTATAATATAGATCCTTAACTGACCTCGATTCTTAATTTATTTTATTGGAGCATATTAGGAATTTATATCCATATTTTGTAAAAATTTCGGCGGCATCTCCCAAAAAATGGCCTGCCGAAAAAATCACCTAATAGACAACATAATGGGGAGATGCCTCAAATGACTCACAATTCCCCGCAGTTCATAATGTATATCAAATTTAAATTTCTAAACTATCTTAGAGTCTCCAATACATTAGTTACAACATTACAAACCAAAAATAAATCGAAAATGAGTAAAAAAACATCTCAACTTACTTCAAACTAATTTAGGAGACTTTCATAACCTATTTGAAAGTATTTCAGGACCTACGCTCATCCTGAAACCTAAAACAATAATATACATGACATGATTAAAATGAGAATTAAATTTTAAAAGATGAAAACACTCACTAAGGTTCTTCGTGTCTTGTTTGTTATTTATTGTCTTCACAGAGAACTAGACATCATAAAAAACAACTCGAACATGTCCGGTTAGGAAACTCCTACACTTCTCTGTACTCCTGCAAATGTTAGTCTGAATACATGGAGATATGTAATTGCATTTCCAAATAACAAGAAATTTAGATAAAAAAGTGAAATCGTTTTATTACTATTCAAGGATCATAAATAGGTTGGTCGACCAAAGAATGGACGTAAAACAGTAATAAAAGTCCAATGCATGCTCTTCGAAAAACTTGCGTGCCTTAGGTGTTTCATGTTCTAGTCTATCTTGTCAGGAAACCTAGCTCCGAGTCCCACCGTGAGCCGTAACACTAACAAGCCATCGTCCGGAATGACATGAATGCATGACAAAGGATGATGAGAAATGCAATGCAGACTAAATACAAATGCAGGTACAAAAATAAATTTCATAAATAGTATAGACCAATATAGGGTTTACTTACAGTCCAACCAAATCAAAGTTGGTCACAAAGCCTCACACAATGTTTTCCGGCTTTCACGTACCTCCATATGTCATACTAAACCATAGAATTTACATTTTTAGAATTAGGACTCTATTTGAATACTTTTAAATTTATATGTAACTCACAAAGATTCTTCACATCGCTTTATCATGTGTTTTAAACTCTAAATAGGTTTCGCTTTATCAAATGAAATGTTGAGTGAATAGGTGACGAGTTGGTAGGGGCAAAAAAAAACGGACCGGACATAAACGGACCGGACACCCCCTCCCTATAATGATTAAATTTAGTGTCCGGACCCGTTCCCGTTTTAAAACGGGCACTTTTTTTTGTCCGACCGTATTTTTGTAAAACATATTGCTCTGTTTTTGTCGATTTTTTTTTTTAAATATGATTAAATATTTTATTTATCAATTATTAAAAAAAAAAAACCTCAACTACAAGTCTACAAGTCACCTAACATTCAATTACCAAAAAATAAATACATAACATCACAATTTTTGTTGGAATCATTTGACATGGAGTGTGAAATTACTTATATGCCCTTCAAATTAATCACTAAACGGTACCCGTTTTTTTTTTGAAATTTTTGTCCTGACCGGTCCCGTATTTTTAAACGGACACAAAAAATTGTCCAGACCCGTATGTTTTTTACAAAAATATTGCCCGAACCTATTTAAAACGGGTCCGAACAAAATCGGACAAACGGGTCTGGACAACTTTTGCCACCCCTACAAGTTGGAATTGGTAATTGCTTTCTAGTCCACAAATTGAAATGATATTGTGAGTAGACATTGAGAGAATGAGTGAGAGTTGCATGATGTGTCAAGTTTCATTTTCTGATCAGATTGTGATTCGAGATTTCTTGTCTTGGGATGACAGATGTAATTAGAGATCTATAATCATGTGATGACTTGTGTAATTTCAGGTTTCTATTGAGAAATGATGAAATGTTGATGGATCAGATAGTCATGCAACTCTATTAGTATATAATGTTGTGCTCAAATATTATTCGCATCACTTTATATATTTAGACTGGTGATAGTCTAAGATTTGATCGATCAACAATTCTGATGGAAAGATAATTATCGATGAGAAAGTAAACTAGGATGTATACTAAAGTTAAGGTGAATATCAAAAGAATTATCACGGTTTTTGGAATTGTTATTAGTTAATAATTCAGATTGTTTTATAAAAAACAAGATAGACTAGATCTCACTAAGTGTTGATTTATGAATGAGATTCAAGGCATGAAATGAATAGTGAAGTAAGGTTATTAGATATTCCACAAAGTTGATTGTTTAACTCGTCAGAAATTCACAAATTGCCAGGATTGAAAAAGTAACGGAGAAAACTCTTCATTAAACCAAGAATTTGGAAATAAAAAGTTGAAATGGTTGTGATCTCCACCACAAAGTAGTTGAATGCATCGAAAGTGACTGGGTCCACTAAATGGTTTCACCTTGGAAATGATTTTTACAGGTTTGGATTAAAAGAGTAGTACATGAAAAATCATTTTCTCATATCTATTTTTTGGTTCAGCTATCTATATGTTTAAATTTCGATGATGAGATTTTTAATTAGTTGGGAACAATTGTGAAATCCGAGAAATTTTTAAAGTTGATTAGGCGACTAATTAAGTATTTTCATATTTAAATTGGAATTTAGATATCCGAGACGGAGCCCATGCATTACAGACTAGAGATCATAAGTCTAAATATATTTTTTTTTGTCTCATGCCTAATTTGTGTATTATACTTTATTCGCCACGAAAGAAAGTTGGATTAGTGTATAGATGTGATGTCCGCATATTTCGGAGCGCATTAGTTATTTTTCTAGTTTTTGGGTGAAATTGGATATTTTTTGGGGTTAATTTGGGATTAAAATTGCAGATAAACATGACAAAAATTAAAGAAAAATGTAAAATGACATATGTGGGCTGTTGGATTATTAAGGTTTGGATAAAATATAAAGGGCAAAAGGGTAATTTGCTTAATCAAACCTCTTTTGGTTTAAGTGAGATCGAAAATGGGGTTTCAAACTCGAACCCCATTTCCATCAAAACAATTTCCCATAGATCATCTCCATTGATCGTCGAAGCTCACAACGCAAACTCTCGGCTCTCTCTTTGTCTTTCATCGTGAATCCCCTCACATTCGGCGTTTGCTTTACTCTCCCATCTCTCATTTCCATTTCTGTTCACTATTTTCTCAAGCAGCTTCAACCACGCGTTGGTCACTCTCTGTTATCATGCTCACTGATTCGGACAAAATTCAAGGAACATGATGGTGAAAAGATGGGTCAAGCCACTGATTGAGGTAAGGTTATGATTTGAATTTCAAAGTGAATTCAGTGGTTTTGATAATGTTTATGTCGTTGCGGGTATTGGTGTCGGTTATGAAGTGAGGAGGTGTCGATGATGAAGCAAAGCAGTGCAACTGCTACTGCTCTGTAGTGGGTTTATTTAGGGAGACTGTGGGCGTGTGGTGTTGTAGTTTGTGTTGAATGGAGACTTAGGGAGATAGTAGATAATGATGAATAGGTGGTTATTTCATGGTTATTAAACACATTGGTATGAATGAGGGGGTTTGATTGTGAACGGGACATAGATGATCGGTGATGATGTTGCAAGGGTATGTCTTCATCATTGTTATTGATGAGGTTGTGGCTGTCGTCTTTGGAATTTATTGATTTCGGTTATGAGGGAATTTAATTTAAGGATGATGATGAAGTAAAAGACATTGTTGTGGCAGTTGCTACTTTTGTTGTTGTTGTTATTGTTGTAGTTGTTGTTGTTGTTGTTTAAATTGATTAGTGTTATGGTTGTTGTTGTTGTAGTCGTTTTTCAAGTTGTTGTCTAAACTCCATTGGAATTATGAGATTGATGTTGAAGATGAGTTTATTCATGAGGTTTGAAGGCCTGGGTTGGAGGTTTCGTGCCTGAACAAAATTGGTTAATTTAGAGAGGGTCTGAGTTTTGCTTACAATTTTGGTTTTAAGAATGCATGCAAACATGTATTAATAATTTATTATATATATGCATAGGCCATAATTTTTTAACAAAAAAGGGGCTTACAATTTTGGTTTTAAGAATGCATGCAATTAGTTAATGACAACATTGTTGAGTATTAATTGCATGCATATGCATAACAGAGTATATATTTTTTACATGCTTATGACATGTTTACATGATTGCATACATACGACATTTATATGTTTGTGGGAAAATGATATGATGAAATTTTGTACGATTCGATAGACTAATAATAATTACACACATAAATATAGATGATGATTGTGACACTTAATTTGTGCACTTTTGACTCTATACTATGTGAATAATTATAAATTATATATTTGAATTGTGACAAAATAACTAAGTGTGGTATGCTAGGCATTAATTGATATGTGCATATATGTCTTTAATCAGATACATATTTCTTTGTGAAAATGACAAGTGCTAGCAAGAACATTGTTGCTGAGCTTAATAAGGGTGAAAAATTGAACGAGTACAATTATGAAATCTGGAGTTTGAAAATTCAGTATGTCTTAGAAGAGCAAGAGGCTCTTGAAGTTTTGAACAATATCCTGAGTGAGCCTGAAGATGGCAACACAGTCCAACATAGAAGGGACCGTGAGGCATTTGAGGCCTGGAAAAAGAAAAACTCAACGACTCGCATTACATTGCTTAGTAGCATGGAAAATGATATAATGCGAGAGTTCAAGAGTTATGATGTTGCCAAAGTAATGTGGGAGGCCTTGAAGAAGAAGTTTGGTGGAACCTCTGTCACCAAGCTTCGACAGCTCACTATTAAGTTTGACACATACAAGAAACGCCCTAACCATAACATGAGGCAGCACTTAAGGGAGATATCAAACATGACCAGTGAGTTAAGGGAGGCCGGGCACATTCTGACTGATGAACAACAGCTTCAGGCTGTTATACGATTCTTACCTCACAACTGGGAGCATATGAAGGTTAATTTGACCCATAATGAGAACATCGAGACCCTTAATGATGCTGGGCGTCATTTGGAACTTGAGGAAGACCGCATTGAGGCTTCAAGGCCTGATACTGATGTGTATATGGCTAGCTCAAGTAATAAAAATGGTCATAGTGGCTATAAACGCAAGCCTCATGGTGGCTACAAAGGGCAAGGATCAAAGAGAGCTAAAGGTGATCATCATTGTGCAAATTATGATCATCATGGAAAGGGTAAAGCTCCTATGGCTCATCAGAAGAAGAACAAGGCTAAACTCAAGTGCTACAACTGTGAAAAAAGGGTCACTTTGCTCGTGAGTGCAACGAGCCAAAGAAGACTCAAGAGCAACAGACCATGAAGCTAATGACCGTGATGTGTTCGTGGATTTTCGTCAAATACCTCGTGGAACAAAATGGATATATGTAGGAAACAACTCACGTGTTGAAGTAAAAGGGATTGGCACTTACAAGTTGAGCATGCGTGGTGGACGACCTCTTATCCTATATGATGTGTTATATGCTCCAGAGATTCGACGAAATTTAGTTTCTGTTATTGTTCTTCTACAGTGTGGATTTGCTATGAACTTCTATGGTACTAGTGTGAATCTGTTTCTAGAACAAACTTATTATGGTTGTGGCTATGTGTCAGATGGTTTTATTGTATTGGATATTGACTATGTTTCGAATAGTAATATGTATCGTGCTTGTTTTTCCCTTGTTACATCTTCTATTGATTCAAATGTTGATGTGAATGTTTGGCATGCTAGACTTGGCCATATAGGTCAACAAAGAATGGATAGGTTAGCAAAAGAGGGCCTATTGGGGCACCTTGAAAAGGTTAATTTACCAATATGTGAAAATTGTCTAGCGGGAAAAATGGCAAGAAAACCATTTAGCAAAGGAATGGGAGCTGAATTTCCATTGCAATTGATTCATTCGGATATTTGTGGTCCGATGAATGTGAGATCCCGGCATGGAGGTGTTTATTTCATCACTTTTATTGATGACTACACACGTTTCGGTTATGTTTATTTGATTTCTCATAAATCTGAAGCTTTAGAGTGCTTCAAGAAATACATTAATCTTGTTGAGAATCAATTAGATAGAAAAATAAAAATGTTGAGAACGGACCGAGGACGTGAATATTTGTCTGATCAGTTCAAACAATTATGTGATGAAAAGGGAATAGATAGGCAGTTAACTATTCCATACACTCCACAACAAAATGGAGTAGCTGAAAGAAGAAATAGAACTCTTCTTGAAATGGTTAGGTCTATGATGGCCCAAGCCAATTTACCAATCACCTTTTGGGGTGATGCTTTGTTAACTGCCACTTATATTCTCAATCGAGTATCCTCCAAATCAGTTTCATCCACTCCTTATGAGTTATGGACCAATAGAAAACCAGATTTATATAATCTAAGACCTTGGGGTTGTGGTGCCTATGTTCATGATTTACATCATCAACATGGAAAATTAGGTCCAAGAGGAAAAAAATAGTATATTTATAAGATACTCTGAACATTCAAAAGGTTATGTGTTCATTGGTGAACATTCGAGTGGGAGCATAACTAAATTCGAGTCTCGGGATTCTACTTTTATGGAAAATGATTTTCCAACAAAGGGTGAGATAAATCAATCTTTATCTCTCTATGAGATGCAAGATCAAGATGATTCTACTTTGATGAATCGTTTGGTTCATGTGTCTGAACAAATGCCAATAGTATTTCATCCGAGTGGGAGCAAGACAAAAGATGTTGAATCTGTTTCAACTGAATCACAAATAAGGCGTAGCAATCGTGCCAATATCCCCAAACGCCATTTTCCTATTGAAAATGAGGTTTATATGATTGCACCTCAAGATGAGGATGAGCCTAAAACTGTTCAAGAGGCTATTACTTGTCCTGCTAAAGAGAAATGGAAAATTGCAATGGAAGAGGAAATGGAGTCCATGAGATCAAACAATGTTTGGGAATTAGTTGATCTCCCTGAAGGACGTAAAGCTATTGGGAACAAATGGGTTCTCAAAATTAAACGAAAGACTGATGGTTCTATTGAAAGGTACAAGGCACGACTTGTAGCCAAGGGGTATACACAACAAGAGGGAATTGATTATGAAGAAACATTTTCCCCAGTTGTCAGATTTGCCTCTATAAGGTTAATTCTAGCCATAGTTGCAAATTTAGATTTGGAGTTACATCAAATGGATGTAAAAACTGCATTTCTAAATGGAGAACTAGAAGAGGAAATCTATATGGAACAACCTATAGGTTTCATAGTTGAAGGTCAAGAGCACAAAGTGTGCAGACTATTAAGATCTATTTATGGTCTTAAACAATCTTCCAGGCAGTGGTACATAAGATTTCATCAAGCAATTATTTCTTATGATTTTGTGATGATTGATGAAGACCACTGTGTATGTCAAAAGATCTAATAGTAAATTTGTGATTCTTTCACTTTATGTGGATGACATACTATTGGCTGAAAATAATGAGGTGTACTTAATAACCATTAAACAATGGTTGTCCTCCAATTTCGAGATGAAGGACATGGGTGAAGCAGCATATATACTTGGTGTAAAAATTAAAAGGGATCGATCAAAGAAGATGCTAGCTCTTTCACAAGAGCCATACATCAAGAAAATTCTTGAGAGATTCCATATGCAAGATTGCAAACCCATTGATACTCCTATTACAAAAGACCAAGGTCTAAATCAAAGAATGTGTCCTAAGACTCCACATGAAAGAGAACAAATGGCAAAAGTTCCTTACACTAATGCTGTTGGAAAGCCTCATGTATGCAATGATGTGTACAAGACCTGATATTTGCTTTGCTGTTGGCATGGTAAGTAGATATCAGGCAAACCCAGGACAGACCCATTGGAGAGCTGTCAAAAGGATACTTAGGTATCTCAAAGGCACTGTTGATTATTCATTGTGTTATCAAGACAATAATTTGCATCTAGTTGGTTATACGATCTTTGATTGGGGAGGAGATTTAGATGAAAGAAAATCTACCTCAGGTTATGTTTCCTTACTGAACAATGGAGTGATTTCATGGAGTAGTAAGAAACAATCATGTATAGCCTTGTCAACAATGGAAGCTGAATTTGTAGCATGTTCAGCAGCAGTGCAAGAAGCGGTTTGGCTTAAGAGATTCTTGAGTCACTTGGGTTTTGACAAAGATGCATCAAGTCCAGTTTCGGTGAATTGCAATAGTCAGGCTGCAATTGCATTCACAAGAGATCCCAAGTACCACTCGAAGACCAAACACATTGATACCAAGTATAACTTTATCAGAGACATGATTGCACAAAAGGAAGTGAAAGTGCAGTACATATCTACGCAGAAGATGATTGTTGTTCCTTTTACAAAACCTATACCTAGAGATGTATTCAATGGTCATATGAAATCTCTAGGATTGCGTAGAGTTTAGCATGTATGTATTGTACTTGATGAAAAACAATTTGTTGTTATTCTTCCTTTATGTTTGTAATATATTATTTACTATATATTAATGCGTATCAAAGTTTTGTGCTTTGTCTTATCATGCATACACACACATCTATGTTATGTACATAAAAGTAAAGGTATGTCGGACAGTAGATTGACCTTCTCACACAGGCAATAGCTTCTATGACTTAGTAGTGCATAGAAATGAAATTGGTTTTAAGCTTTTGTGATATAAATTTGGAGAGCTCGAGCTTAAAATGGAAAATTACCTTGATAGTGAATCAAGATGAGGTCACTAAATTAAATTGTGATCGAAAGATAAAACCTCCCACAAGTTTACCTTAACTGTCTTTATATGCCAGGTGGGAGTCCTGTGATTATAATTTGAGAATTTAAAGTAGAGTTGTGGACTCAAGTTAGATATTGAGTATATCTGAACTATCACCTGTACAATATTAGTTTGACATACGCTCCATAGCAAAAGGAGAATAATATTGTAGCATGTGTTTCATACTACATGTGCATTTTGCGATCAATAAAGGTAACATAAGTTTTTGATCTCTACTTTTAAGTTGTGTGTGAGCCTTAGAGATTAAGGAATCTCATTTAAGTACCCTCAATACTTTTTGACTAATCTTGAAGTTTTATCTCAATGTTAGTTATCTTGAAATGTCACCAATGATTATGAATCATTCGATCTAACGGGGCATATTCAGAGAACAGTTTATTTAAAATGGAAAGATATAAGTTGAAAAGGAAGATCATCGAAGTGTCTCATTTACTTAAGTTGTATCCACTGATCGACCAATTATATTTATTTGTTAAATACGATTGTGGGTGCACGAGAATTTGAAATAAACATATAAAAGAGATCTTAAGATATTCAAATGTGACTGATGTATCTAGGGTATTGCATACATACTCTACTTACAAGTTGAGTGTTGTATATACCTAACAGTTATATAGCTATGAGCTCTCAGATATTAATTGTATGTTGGTCGCACGGCCTATTTACTTGTATGAATATGTTTCTTGCAGAGATAAGAAACATTGTTCTCTATAGATGGAACTTATGAGAAATTAAACCCATTATGTGCGAGTGGGAGATGTTGGAATACACGTACGCACATAAAGTGGTTTGGGTAGTTTTTGTAACTTATTAAATAACTACTTAGTAGTTATCTATATTAGAGATAAAAAAGGAGATTTTGAGTTTATCTCCTAACAAGAAACTCACGCACATAATGTTTTTCTCTCTAATCTCTGCAAGAGTACTTAGGCTGTGATTATTGGGCATTTTCCTTCTTAGTAGTTTTGCTTGTGACTAGTGACAAGTAAAGGCTATCTTTTGCTTCCGCTTCGGGTATGTGTTTTCTTAAATAATCATTAGAGTTCTACAGCTTGAATAAGTGAAACTAATAAAATTCTATAGACCTTGATGATATAATGGGTTGAATGGCATCGCACGCTGTTAAAATGAATCGAATTGAAGCTCATTGAAGGTTTTAATTGAGATTGGAAATAGGCATAGCCTATTAGTTGATAATTAAGTTATAAACCCAAAACTAGAATGCTTAGGCGAGTTGTAGGTTTTTGTAAAGCGAACTAGGTGGCTAAGATCTTAATTGGAGTTAATAAATAAGTAACTATTTGTTTTGGAGTCCAATAAATAGTGCGATACCTATTTAGAATTTAAAACACATGGTAAAGCGGTGTGAAAAATCTTTGTGAGTTACATATGATTTTAAAAATATTTCAAATAGAGTCATAACTCTAGAAATGAAAAATTTATGGCTTAAGAGGACACATGGAGGTATGTGAAAGTTGGGAAACATTGTGTGAGGCTTCGTTACCAACCTTAATTTGGTTGGACTGTAAGTAAACCCTACAATGATATTTACTATTTATGGAATTTATCTCTCTACTTGCATTTATGTGTAGTCTGCATTGCATTTCGCATCATTTTTGGTCATGCATTCATGTCATTTCGGACGATGGCTTGTAAGTGATACGGCTTACGGGTGGGAGTCAGAGCTAGGTTTCCTAACCAAATAGACATGAACAGGGAACACTTAGGGCACGCAAGTTTTCTGGGGACCATGCATTGGACTTTTATTATTGTTTTAAGTTCATTCTTGGGTTGACCAACCTATTAATGAACTTTGAATAGTAATAAATGAGTTTCACTTTGTTATCTAAATTTTTCTTCATTTGGAAATACAATTACATGTCTCCATGTATTCGGACTAACGTTTGCAACGGTACTGAGCAGTGTAGGAGTTTACTTACATGACATCTTCAAGTTACTTTTGATGATGTTAGGTTCTCTGTGAAGATAAGAAAGAACAAACAAGACTTGAAGAACCTTGGCGAATGTCTTCATGTTTTAAAGTTTGATTCTCGTTGTAATCATGTCATATATATTATCGTTTACTTTTCAGGGTGAGCGTAAATCGTGAAATACTTTCAAATAGGTTATGAGAGTCTCCTAAATTAGTTTGAAGTAAATTAGGAGGTATTTTTTATTCATTTTCAATTTGATTTGGGTTTGTAGAGTTGTAACTAATGTATCGGAGACTCTAAGATATTTTAGAAATTTAAATTTTATATATATTATGAACAACGGGTAGTTGTGAGTCCTTCTAGACATCTTCCCATTCTGCTGTCTATTAGGTGATTTTTTCGGTAAGCCATTTTTAGGGGATATGGTGTCGAAATTTTTACAAAATATGGATATAAATTCATAATTTGCTCTTACAAAATCAATTAAGAATCGAGGTTAGTTAATGATCTAAATTATGATTTGGACTGTTATTAAGGATTCAATCGAAAAGTATTTCAAAGTTAAAAATGATTGTATAGTTTAAGTGCCTAATTAGGGTAATTAGGGATAAGTCAGGGCTTAGAGATACGGTAGTTGACATCCACCCAATGAGAATGGGAAAGTCACATCCTGATCACCTCTTTTGTAACTCTAGTATTGTGGACGATGTCACACTTCTCCAAAAAATTCTCTACACGTGCCACTGAATCTTTATTGGCTAAGCTGTTGAACTGGTAGTTTTGCATCATGTTGATTAGAGACGGTCTCAGTTCGTGTCAGACGCCACCTAATTAGGGCATTTGACCAGCCTAGATTACCTTAATTCCCGTGGTAATATAACAGCCTTAATCTTATTCATTAATAAATAAATAAAATTAAGATCTACGACTCATCAAATATGAAACCTACTCAACCAAAAAGGATTTTAAAAGTAAATCTCAAACTTCAAAGTTCATAAATTCATTTAGATTGATTAATTTATATTCAAAATTTCGTAAAAAGCTTTTCGACATCACCTCCTTTATTTTTAAGCCTACACTAGAAAACATGACCTTCAAAAGTCTTCAACAAAACCTGCTCAACTTGGTGGAAATGTCATAGGACTCACAATCCACCCATAACAATATATATTGCAATCAACAAAATTTATTTATTCATTCTAACCTATTTTAAGTTTTCAAAATCCTTAAACCATTATTACCTTAACTCCATAACATTCCAATCCATTCTAAAACCTTTACAATAATTCCAAAAGAGATCCTAATTGCACTCAAACCCAAAAACTCATTTATACAATATATTATATAAAAAATACATACATAGAAAGAAAAGAACTGAGCAAGTCACAAATAGTCGAAAAGCTTTTTCTTTCCCTTGTCGCAGGTATAACCTGTCATTACTCAGTTATAAAAACTCGATAATGTCATATAAGTAAATCTCACCTTATCGAATACACTTGTAATAATTAAATGCATAATAATCCAAGAGATTAAACAAATAATATAATCCAAAGAATTTAAATACAATCGTGAATCCATCTCGTTTCTGTTATCCGACCACGATCGGATAACTTTCTCTGAAACTGGTAAGTAAATAGTAGTAATGACTGATGCCTAGAAAGGATAACCAAACGAGTCTCGTTCCATAGACTATGGGAGTATGATCTGGTTTAATGTGATTTTACGATAGCCACGTGATGCAAAATATCAGTGACTTCAGCCCCTCAAGCATTATATGGTTCTACCCTTTACATACAGTCTTAAAGGTTAATATAATTCTACCATGTACACACAGTTATGTAGACACTATAAGGAGACTCAAATCGACCTTATCTTCCCCACCCATGTATGCATGTACAATAAAAATGCAATATCAATTTATACGGAATTTATAATTATATAATGTAAAAATTACTATGAGATTTACTTAACCTTACAAACGCAATATCACAACTCCCTAGTGCTTCGAGTCAATAAATTAGTCCACACGAGGTTCCAATTGTGGTCCTACTATTCATTTACAAGTCCGGTAAGATATCAAAACCATTCCATAAGTTTTTCTAATTAGTTGAAGTTTAATTGACCAAATTGCGATCTGAAACCCCTAAAATACTTTCAAAATAAATTCTTCGATGCCTGGATTTCATTTTTACTCAAAATTTTTGTACGACATTGAAAATTACTTTGTTTAGACTGAAATATATTTTTTTCAATTTATTATATATTTATTGGTCTTGTCACAACCCGAAAAGCCCGAAATCATTCAAAATCTTATCCTCATGTGCCCGAATTCCAATTTTGATTGCAAATTATGGTTTAGAATAGAAGATGTACCTAGACAAGGCTTTAAAATAATTTTCACGATTTTGTCCATTTTTGGTGTCGTAACACGCATTACGAGACAAAATCCCCGATATAAATCATTGAAAAATCTTAGAATCCCCATTTTTTATAAAAATCTTCCAATTTCGATTTATTCGTACAAAAATCCCATTTTCATAATTTTTCTAATTTTCAAAAAATTTATTTATTTTTTTCAATTTAAATTATTTTTTTATTTACAGGGGTATATTCAATTGAGATTTTAATAAACTTTTGGTTACTTTTAATGACTAAAAAAGTTTAGGTGTATTCATTTAAAACTTTTAGAGAGTTTATAAAAGTAAGGTGTATTCAATGTGGACTTGTATAGACTTTTAAAAAATCTACAAAAGTTTTGGGGTATTCAATTTAAACTTTTAGAGAGTTTATAAAAGTAAGGTGTATTTAATTTTTTGGTGACTTTTGTAGATTGGTTACAAATCTTGACTTTTGTAGACTTTTTATATAAAAATACACATAAAGAAGTCTTCAACTTCTCTTCACCTCAACCCAGAAACTTTTAGTGGCTTCTAATTTTTGTTGGTTACGTTTTTCAATAAGGACTTCATTGTTCACAAGAGGTCTTTTTCTTATCAATTGTTTTTATCAACTTCTTCAATCACTCCACAACTCTTGGATTTCATTGCTCACCCATTATACTCTAATATCTATGTTGATGACAATGGATTGATGTCATTATGAACAAAATCTCATTCTTGCATCACTACACATTTTTATAGTTTTTTTTTTTTTACAAAGAAGTTTCGTTTATTTAGTGTATTATTATAATCTCAAAAAGTGTAGTATTATTATTTTTGAAGAAAATAATTGTATAGTTTTTTTAAAATGCAAGAAGTGCATTTTTTAGAATTTAAACTATCATTATTAAGGAAAAAATATACTTTTTTTTGCTTAAGTCAAACAAAAAAATAAAGTGCAAAATTTTTACACTAATATTTCCAATGATCTTTTCTCAAAAAAAAAAAAATATTTCCAATGATCTTACTTGATTCTTTTTTTACCACTAAAGGATGATTTATTTACCTATTTATTATGTTGATATTTATTTACTTATTTGTTATGCTACTACCTTGAGAGTAATTCATTAATATGTCTATATATTTTTTTTTTACTAAAATACAAAAATACTTTTAAAAAAATTAGTAATAGTTCTTAAGAAAAAAATATAATTATTTATTTTTTTATAATAAAGTGCAAAATATTTGTTTCATTTTAAAAATCACAATAATCTATTAGTATCATCAAAATCATGTTTAGAAGTTCACAAAAGTCACTAAAAATCTTAAATGTTGATAAAAGTCATCGTAATGAAATCTACATAAAAGTATATCAAAGTCTTTAAAAGTCTACCAAAATCTAAAACTTCATATAAAAGTCATTCACTTATAAAAGTAATCAAAAGTCTATTAAAATCTCAATTGAATACACCCCTGTTAATATATATGGGAAGGGAGTGTTTGATCCCTGAACCGGCCAAGTTCGGCACAACTTAGGCCAAACCCCACCCATTTAAGGCCAGTTGAGAACGAAATATAGAACTGTTTCGTTCTCAACAGCAACAAATTTTTCCTCTGTTCAAGTGGGGTGTGCCCCCCCCCCCCCCCCCCACAATCGTGTTCCTGACCCTCTTGGTCCTCTCCCTTCCTCAACGCCTCTGTTCTTTTTTCTTTCACTGTTTTTTTTTTTTTATTTGATCCATCTCACCTCTCTTCTCCATCAATCCATCAACAAACAATAATTACAACCTCAATCACACACCCCAACGTATCTTTTGATCACACACACACACATATACACCGTCCCCATAAATTAAAATTACTCAAAAACTAAAACGTCATTACCTCACATTTGACTCTATCACCACAGCCACCAACAGTCACGGTTCTTCTCTATTTTTCCCAACATAGAGATGAGAGAAGAGATTGAGAGAGAGAAAGAGAGAAGAGAGAGATAGAGAGTAACAGTGAAGGGACGAAGAGGGCAAAAACATTGAAGGGATGAAGAAAAAATTATGAAACGAAGATGACGACGATGACTCCCCTGTTGATTTCGATTTCGATTATAAAAGGGTTTGACAAACGACCCTTTTACCCCTTTGTATTTATCTAAAACAATATACCTCAGATGCCCTTTTTCGTCATTTCAGATTTATCTCTTCAATTTTTGTCTAAATTAAATCTCGAAATATACGCCAATTTCGCCAAAAATTAGAAGATTTTCCATCGCACTCCAAAACTCTCAAATAACTCATCTTGCACGTGATACGAGGAGTGGGAACAACGTCGGCTCGTTAAATCCAATTAACGTTCAAATTTGGATTTTCATACTTCATTAGTTTTTTTTTTTTTGCGAAATTCGAAACAATAATTTGAGTCAACCTTTTAATTTTCTCAGCACTCATTTCGACATGTATCTCGAGACATAACCCCATAACCTTCGAATTTCTCAGTTAAATTTGAATTTTGCCAAATAACATAATATATAGTGCGCAACATTAGGCACACATCAACAAAAAATAAAATTACTTATCTCTGTTTTGCCGGTCTTTAACTCCAAACTTGCGGCCAAAACTATAATTAGTCTCTGTTTGTCCCTGATTAGCCATAATTACCGGTTTAAAAAATTCGAAATTTGACAGTTCAAACTCAGTGGTGTTGGCTGGAAGCCTCATCACTTTATTATAAGTCTCTTCAACTTCTTGCTTGAATTAGTCACGAAAGCATCTCTGTCCTCGAACTATATCTTGCACTACCAGATCACCTTCGGGTTGGTTATTCCCTCGGCCCAATTGTTGGTTTTTTGCTTGATCCTCATCCATCATGATTATTTTCTTTTTCTTTCGTTTGTTTGTTTTGTCAGTCACAAGGTTGTAAGACACTAATTCCTTCTTTCCTTTGCTATGCATGCACTAGTTCTCCCTAAAAAGAAACACAAAAGATCAAGTGCAGAAAGTCAAATTTAAAACTTAAGCCTTTTATTTTTTTCTTTTTCTTTTATTTTTATTTTTTTAACTTGAAAGTTAAGTGCTTAAAATAAAACTTAGCAACTTTTCAAACTAAGTCTAAGTGGCTGTCTGTCCCCGGCAACGGCACCAAAAACTTGGTGTATGTGCCACAAGTATCACAAGTATAACAACTTGCTTGTAGTAATAATGTAACCAACTTACGTTAACTACATATATCGTCCTTAGGGAAAGGTGTATGCACTCACTACTTACTTAGCTACAATTACCCTATTGCTAAGGAAATCCTTTTAATTGATTTTATAATTAAACTAAACTAATCTATAATAATGAATCAATTAAAATTACTTAAACTCTTATATTAAGATTATCTTAATTCACAACTTCACCTAGATAATGAAATATTATACTTTTCAACTTAATTTATCATCTTTATTATGTGTGTGCAATGCCTAATTAGAATAGACAGATTTCCTTCAAATTCACTTTAACCCACTTTCGTGATGAAAAAGACTTTAATGTACAAACTAGAATTCTATCTATTGGTGTGAATATTGTAAGCTCCACATTGCTTTAATGTCCCAAATCATTAGATTCATAACCAATTAAGTTACTATACGTGCCTCCTTAATCAACAACAATCGCTCAATGTTGTTTATTTTCGGTTGTATCATCGATATCCGGCTTAAAAGCTTTAATAGTTATGATAACTTCGAAAACTTTCTATAAACAAACACGAGATCAAGATGTTCGTAGCATTTCGCTCAGAATCAATACAAATTTTGACCATTGCGCTTTTTATGTTTCTATTCTATTCATGTTTATAGCATATCATTCATACAATAGGGTCAATTGAACCCTCAGATTAATAGACTACTCACACTTTATTGAAACAAATATGCACATAGTGGTATTCGTTGCAATCAGATATATTATGAAATAACTTATATTAAATCAATAAAAATAATACTCGAATCACCACACATGATTCTTCAATGTCTTATCTCCACAAATCATTTTAATACTTAAGAATAAAGTAAACATATGCTAACTATTGTTAATGGTGGCTAATACTTATATGCTATGTGTGAATTTTGATTGGTGGTCATGTAATGATCATACATATAGAGGTATGAATCGAAATCATGAGTACTTGTCAGGGAACAAGGTACTGGATCGACTCGCAATGAGAACACCACATGGATTAAGTCATAGGTGTTACTCATGATAGGTATATCATTTAGTCCTTCGACTTGAGATTACCATAGACTTCAATATTAGGAACATGGTAATTTGACACAATCAAACATTATCTTTAACCGGACGATTATAAAGATTGTGATTGGTTACCATGTGAATAATGTTTGAAGGTGTGTAATTAAGATAGAACATGTCACTCTCATATATAGAGATATCAGTTGATCCCTCAATATGATAGACTGATTATAGTCAAGTCCATGTGAATTGATATGATCAATGTCACTTGGATGTTTTCACTTTACCTAAAGATCGAGACTACTACTATTGAAAATTAAGGGTGACTTTCCATGCCTTATGTTTAGTCAAAGGATATCGCATGACAAAATAATATGATATATGTTATTCATTAGGTTGTATCGATTTTGATATTCATGCTACTTGGGTAGTCATAATGCCTTGCTAGAGACCACTTATGACTTGTATACCAAAATGGTTTTGGTTCATTGTCAACGTTGCATGAACCTATTAGGTCGCACATAAAGAATGACTTTGCGCAATTTTATTTGGTCCAGAGTAATAAACTTTATATGATAGAATTTATGACATAAAAACCCTTACGATTTGTTATAGGATAACTTATTAATAGGGCCTATGTGTAATTTGCTTAAACTGCGTAAATATAATGGTTGTATTACGAATATGATTTTAAGTGAGGGCTTATCAACACATATAAATAAAGGTTGAAACCCTAAAACAAACTTGAATAGTCCTTACCATTGTGATCTTAATTTACTCAAAAACAATTTCAGTCTTGAATTGAATAACAAGACTCGTAGTCCAGGCTCAAAAGATCCGCTAATTAAGTATTTTCGGATTTAATTTGAGATTTAGGTATCTGAGGTGGAACCCACGCGTTACAAATTGGAGATCATAAATTTTAAATATTATTTTTGTGTGTCGTGTGCCTATTCGATGTATTATACACTATTTCAATGTGAAATAGGGTCAAGTAGATTGTATACGCAGTGTCCATAGTTTAGGAGGGCATTGGAAATATTTTCCAATTTTTGGGGAAGTTTGGGTGTTTTTTGAAATTTAATTTGGACGTAAATTGAAAAAAAAATCACGAAATTAAATAAAATAATTAATAAATTGGTGGGCACCTAGTGACACTTAGGGTCGAGGGTGACATGCGTGGGATGTACAATAGTGTGCACGCCCGAGGATGGTCGTTGGTGCGCGTGACGAATTTATAGCCACGAATATATAGGCGTATATGTATTTATATATAAAATATAATTTATATATATAAATATATAAATCAATCCTATAGTTTGAATTAAATAAAAAATATACATTGGATGCGCTTTGGATAAGCATAGTGTGAGTGTCAAGGAAGAAAAATGATGGAACGTGATGTTGGTGAAATGATTTTTACATGCCTTGAGATGCGTGCTGGCCAATCTCGAGGAAGATCAACATATAGTCTGGCAAATACTTAAATCTTTAAATTGTCTTCGAGATTCGTGCGATGCGAATCTCGAAGAAATCTTATATTTATCCAAACAAGATACACTGCCTCTTCAACTTTGTTTTGAAACAAGTATTGACCTCAAGATACGTAGTACGTATCTCGAGAAAGATAAAAAATTTATATTATAGAATGAGAATCATTAGATTTGTCTCGAGATTCTCGTGAAGCAAATCTTGAGGAAATCTATTATATAATTTGCAAACACAATAGTTGTTTCTTCCCCATTTCCATTTCAAGCACAAGAGAGATTGACATTAAGGGGATCGAGAGATCGAGAGGGAGGGAGAGAGATCGAGAGAAACTGGGAGAGAGGTCTCCATACAAGGTGAGTTTTGGTGTGGTTGTCGTTGATTGTTGTTGCCATGGTTGATAGGCGGTTGTGGTTGTGGTTAATGGATATGAGATGGGACAAGATCAAAGAGGGAGATTGCAGGGGGTCATCTCCCCTGCCCAAACTCATCTTAGGGTTATTTTGTAAGGAAGAAGAAGATGGGGTTTGACCCAGACCGAATCGAATTGGGTCCGGTTCAATTAAAAAGAAAAAAGGAGAAAAATGCTAGAAATTCATAAAAATTCAGAAAAAAATGAGAAACATTTAGAAAATATATATATTTGAGCCAAAGAAATTGAAATTTTGTATTTCTATGAAAAATAAGGAATTTGGTATTTTATCGATGATTTATTCTTTGTATTTTTCTCGTAATGCATGCTACGATGCCCGAAAATGTCCAAAATTTTGAAAAAAATTATTTTAAAGCTTAGTCAAGGGTAATTTTCGATTTCAAAACACATTTTGGAGTCAAAATTGGGATCCGAACATCCGAGGAATTGGAAGGATTTTGGGGTTTTCAAGTTCTCGAAATACCGATATATATATATAATTGGAAAATTTATATTTAAGCATAGCAAAATAATTTTCGAATAATAATTTTGAGTCAAAAATGAAGTCCGGGCCTTGAAGAGTTTATTTTGGAAGGATTTGAGGGGTTTCGAGACACGATTGGGTCAATTAAACTACAATAATTGGAAAAAGATTGTGGAATTGTTATGAAAACTAATAGGAAGTATTAATGAATTGTAGGGCCGCGATTAGAGCCGCACGTGGACTAGTTTATCGACTCGGAGCGTAAAGGAGTTGCGATATCGCATTTGTAGGGTTAAGTAAATCCCATAATAACTTTTACATTGTATGATTATAATTTCATGTAAATTGCATTGATTTTTTATATTGCATTTTTGTTGTACATGCATACATGGTTTGGGAGGATAAGGCGTTACGAGTCTCCTTATAGTGTATACTATACCGTGGCTATAGAACACTATATTATGCTTGAGGGGCTGGAGTCACTGATACTTTGCATCACGTGTTTATCATGAGATCACTTTGAACCATATCATATTTCCATAGTCTAGAGGAACGAGACTCGTTTGATATACTCCCTGAGCATGAGTCCTTATTATTTTTTACTTACCACTTTCGGAGAACGTTATCTGATTATGGTCAGATAACAAAAATGGGATGGATTCACGGTTGTATTTAAACTCCTTGGATTATATTTTTCGTTTAATCTCTTGGATTATTATGCATTTGATTATTACAAGTGTACTGGATAGTGTAGGATTTACTTTTCTAACATTATCGGATTGTTATAATTGGATAATGACAAGTTTTAGCAGTGACAAAAGAAAGGAAAAGCTTTTCAACTGTATGTGACTTGTTTAGTTCTTTTCTCTATGTATGTATTGGTTTTCAATTATATTATTTTATATAAATGGGTTTATGGGTTCGAGCGTGATTAGGAATCCTTTGGAACGGCTGGAATAATTTTAGGATGAATTGAAATGAATTTTTGAATTAAGGTATTGATAGTTTAAAGATTTTGAAAATTTGAGATAGTTTAAAATGAATAAATAATTTTTGTGAATGTAATATATATTGTTATGGTTGGATTGTGCGTCATTTGGCATTTCCACCAAAGCTGAACAGGTTTTGTTGAAGACTTTTGAAGGCTGAGATTTCAGTGTAGGCTTAAAAATAGAGGGGATGTTGTCAAAAAAAAATTTAGGAAATCTTGAGGACAATGCGACAATCTAAATGAAGTTAGAGGATTGTTGAATTCATTTAAATGTAATTTTAGGTTTAAGATTCAGTTTAGAATCCTTCGTGATTGATAATATTTTATAACTGATGATTACAATATCTTAATCTTAATTGTTTAATAAATGAAGAGGTTAAGGCTTATAGATTATCAAGGGATTAAGGTAATCTAGGCCGGTAAAATTCCTTAATTAGGTAGGGTCTGACAATGTTGGTATCAGAGCCTAGGTTTGGCTCAATTGAGGATAAAACTTTAGTTAAGAAGCAAAAGGTGACTGAGCGTGATTAGTTGGGAAGTAACGCGATGGAGCGGGGAGAAAAAGAATTTATGAATTATGTTATATTGTGTTGTATGTATGTATTATCGCTAGATATGCGATAGGAAGTTTATTCTCCTTGTCTGCTCGATACATAATTCGAAAGATACGAACAATACGATTAGAGACGGAAAATAAAAGAGAGAATAAGCTTGTGAAATGAATTTGAGCGTAAATGGATGCGAAATAGACATGTGAAGCCTGAATTCACAAAGGTGATGCGAGTATTTGATACTAATATAACTGATGAAAGTGTCAGTTATGAAACCAATAGGAAATTGTTTGAAAGGGAAGTCTTAAAGATTCATGTACGTAAACACTGAACATGGATTTATTGGAAATCAAAAGTATTGAACTATTACAATTTTTAAACGCTTAGAAAAACATTAAAATAGGCTAAAATTAAGTCTCAAGCAATTGAGAATCGTTTGAAAAACGTAATATGAAGTTGGGACTTATGGGAAGCACAAGATATAGATTATCTAAAGTTTTAGAATAAGGTTAGTACCAGTTGCACGGTTAACTCGGGAAGACCTATTCTATAAAATATTGGTTTAAGTTATAACCAGTTGAGAATTGTTTTCAAACGAGCCTCAAATGAAAGGGAAAAAGAGACACGTGGTTGTTAAAACGTAAAACGAAAATTGATTAGACAACTAGAATATTAATTTTGAAATCACAAGAGATTGTGATATGATAAGTCAAGTTGTCTAAAATAAAATACTTTGAAGTAAAGTATTGTCTACTTTTCGAAAATAAACATCAAGTGAAAAATAGAATAGAAAAATATTTTAAAACAATCAAATGACTTCTAAAAAGAAGTACTAAAAATTTTGATTGTTTATTACTCAAGTTATTTATCTATAAGTGACGTTGAGTATAGTGGTTCTATGAGACGAACACAAAATTGATAAAATGAATGAAAATAAACAAGTTCGAAGTAATCTTTGTTAATACCAAATTAGGTGTTGTTATAGAATAAAGATCAGTAAAATTTCTAACTTAAAAATGAAAAATGTAGTGATAAGATTAACATGTTAAAAGTTAAGGTGTTGGGGAAGTGGTCGAATAATAGCATGGATTAGTTATTAGACATTAACACAAGTGATTGTGTTTTGAGATTCAAAGTACCCAATAGTCATTTTTAATCAAATTAAGTAATGATGTCTATCACTAAAACTTAAAATATAATAAATGAAGAGATAGAAGTACTGATTGAATATCTGTAATTGATATGTATAGGATGTCAATATGAACTATATTGAAAGAATTTCCATTAATATGAATTAAAGGATTGAAATAGCATTCTTTAAATGTCTGAGTAGTCGTTAAGATAATCGAAGTTTGGAAATTTAAATTCTTTTATATCTTCAGTTGAATAATAATGGAAAGGTGAATTCATCAAAAGTAATATGGTGAATAATAAGATACAAAGTTATCTTACACAGACTCTTGGAAGGTACAACATTTCTTTTCGAGAAAAAAAGAAATGTTGAGAAATTTGAGACTAATGGAAATAACGTAAGTAATGACAAACAGTTTAACTGTTTGAGTCGTAAAATTTCTCTATTTCGAATTAAGATTAGCTAAGGAAGACTTCGATTCATTAAATGATAATAAAAAATCGTACAATCCTTGGCTATATGTTCAAAAAGAGAAGAGATATAAATTACCATTCTGAGTCAAGATTAAAAAGCTATAAGTGACCTGGTGGTTGAGCAAAAGTTATGGTAAGTTTGTAAAGGGACAAAGAATGAGATCAATGTAAGAATAGCTAAGATTGACAAAAATCAAACTGAATAGACTCTGTGGATAAAATAAAATTAGACGTAGAGATGACTTGTGACTAATTGAAGTGACATGAACGGATTCCTTTAGTTAAAGTAAGGCACTGGAGTAGTTATGCATGACCAAAAGTTTAAATAACTCTGTTTCATAATCACAATTTATTCACAACATAGAAAACTGGTGTGACAACACCCATATTTGAATAATCGAATGAATTGATGATAGTCAGAATAAAAGCGTCTATGAAGTTTCGTCGCAGACAATTGGAGGCTAAAGTATAGGCAACTAAATGATTAATATATTCTCACATTAGTATGAAAATGAGAACTTCAGGTTAACGAGTCTTGATAAAATTAGAATATCAAACTATAAGTTTGATGGAACTTAATATATCTTCACAAAAATCTTACAAGGAGTTAAACTTTGAATGTTGAAAATTTTGAACTAAAATATTGTACAACTAATATCAGTGAAAGTGTTGTACATTGGTTCAATTGTTGTGCTACACTACTTGATTAGTTAGTGGTGAAGTTTAAAGCAGTAATTATTGTAAATTGGAGATGATGTATGATGCTTGTATGTTGGTGAAGATATAAATAAAATGAAGAGAAATGTGTGATTTACAACTCAATTAGTTAGCCTTATCTATGTTAGGTTGGGAATATTGAATCAAGTACAGTGTATCTGACTTGATATGTTTGAGGAATTTAATATTCTCCAACTGTAATTGAGTAGAAATGAAAAAGGATAACATATTTATAAACTTGTATGAGATACAAGTTAAAAGTTATACTATGAGAGTATAATAATTGAAAATGTTGATATCTCTATTTAGAAAAGTATGTCTACTCAATTTAAGGATAATTGTTTCTATTCAAGTAATGAGAAAAGTTGATGAACAGTAAGTGATTAAGATGTGGGTTTATGGGAGATCTTAGTAAGTGAAAGAAATGAAGTTCATGATGAGCTCATTGTTAGATAATGATTTGGCGAAGTTAGAAAAGTCGATAATCTTATAACCAATCAAATAATAAATTAAGTGAATTGGCTGACAAGTTGGAATTGATAATTGCTTTCTAGTCCACAATATAAATTATATTGTGGGTACACATTAAGAGAATGAGTGAGAGTTACATGATGTGTCCGGTTTCTATCTTTGATCAGATTAGGAATTTGAGATCTTTTGTCATGGGATGATAGATGTTTATAAGATTTATAGTCATAAGATGACTTGTGTAATTCCAGGTTTCTAGTGGGGAATGATGAAATGGTGATGGATAAAATAGACACGCAACTCTACTTAATATCTAATGTTGTGCTCAATTATTATTTGCATTAATATGTAATTTTAGACTTGAGATAGTCTAAGAATTAATTGGCTGATAATTTAAATATAAATGGATGGTTAATGATAAGAAAGTAAACTGGGATGTGTACCAGAGTTTGAGTGGATATGAAAAGAATTATCAATGGTTTGTAGAATAGTATTCATATTAGAATAAGAATTGTATTATTAAAAGCAAGACAGGCTAGGTCTTGCTATGTATTGATACTTGATTGTAATTCAAGTTATGAGATGAGAAATGAAGTAAGATTATCAGATATTCCACAAAGTTGATTGTTTAACTCGTCAGAAATTCACAAATTGTCAGGATCGGCAAAGTAACTGAGATTACTTTTCATTAAATCAAAGATGTTGAAAAATGAAAAGTTAAAATAGTGATGATCTCTACTACCGAGTTTTTGAATACAACGAAATTGGATCTACTTAACAGTTTATCTTGGAAATAGTTTTATAGGTTTGGACTCAAAAAAATTGTATATGAAGGATTATTTTCTCACATATTTTTTGGTTCAATAACCTATAAGTTTAAATTTCAAGGACAAATTTTTTGATTAGTCAGGAAGATTGTAACATCCGAGAATTTTATAAACTTGATTAGACGACTAATTAAGTATTTTCGGATTTAATTTAGGATTTAGATATCCTAGGTGGGACCCACGCGTTAATGATCGGAGATCATAAATCTTAAATATATTTTTGTGTGCCGTGTGCTTATTTGATGTATTATACACTATTTCGATGCGAAATAGGATCAAGTAGAGTGTATACGCGGTGTCCGTGAGTTTCGGAGGGCGTTAGGAATATTTCTCAATTTTTGGTGAAGTTTGTTTATTTTTCGAAATATAATTTGTATGTAAATTAAATAAAATAATTAATAAATCGGTGGGTGCCTAGTGTCACGCGGGGTCGAGGGTGACACGCGTGGGATGTACAATAGTGTGCAAGCCTGAGGATGGTCATTGGCGCGCATGACGAATTTACAGCTGCGAATATATAGGTGTATACATATTTTTATATATAATATAGTTTATATATATAAATATATAAATCAATCCTATAGTTTGAATTAAGTAAAAAAATATACATTGGGTGCGCCTCAGATATGTATAGAGTGAGTGTCGAGGAAGAAAAATGATGGAACGTGATGTTGATGAAATGATTTGTACATGCCTCGATATGTGTGCATATCAATATCGAGGAAGATCAACATATAGTATATCAAATACTTAAATCTTTAGATTGTCCTCGAGATTCGTGCTATGTGAATCTCGAGGAAATCTAATATTTATCCAAACAAGATACACCGCCTCTTCAACTTTCTTTTGGAACAAGGATTGACCTCGAGATTATGTAGTACGTATTTCGAAAAAAATAAAAAATTTATATTATAGAATAAAAATCATTAGAATTGCCTCGAGATTTGTGTGATGCAAATCTAGAGGAAATCTATTATATAATTTGCAAACACAACAATAGCTTTTTCTCTATTTTCATTTCATGCACAAGAGTGATCAACAGTGAGGGAATCGAGAGACCGAGAAGGAGGGAGAGAGACCGAGAGAGACATAGAGAGACGTCTTCATGCAAGGTGAGTTTTGGTGTGGTTGTCGTTAATTGTTGTTGTCATGGTTGTTAGGCAGTTGGGATTGTTGTTAATGGAGATGAGATGAAACGAGATCAAAGAGGGAGACTTCATGGGATCATCTTCCCTACCGAAACTCATCTTGGGGTTGGGTTACACCCAACATGATTAAAAAAATGAAAAAGACAATTTCTTCACTGTTGAAACAGGGCTTGTTTTTTGAGGAAGAATAAGATGGGGTTTGACCCAGATCAGACCGAACCGAATTAAAAAGAAAATAGGAGAAAATGATAGAAATTCATAAGAACTCAGTAAAAAAATATATTTGAGCCAAATAAATTGGAAGTGTATTTCTATAAAAAATAAGGAATTTGGAATTTTATCGAGGATTTACTTCGGGTATTTGTCTTGTATGCGCGCTACGATGCCCGAAAATGTCTGAAATTTAAAAATTATTTTAAGGCTTAGTCTAGGGTAATTTTTGGTTTCAAACCACAATTTGGAGTCAAAATCTGGATTCGAACATCCGAGGAGTTTATTTGGAAGGATTTCAGGGTTTTCGAGTTGTCAAAAGACTGATATATATAAATTGGAAAAGTTATATTTAAGCCTAGACAACGTAATTTTTGATGTCGAATAATAATTTTGAGTAAAAAATGAAGTACGAGCATCAGAGAAATTATTCTTAAAGGATTTTAGGGGTTTCGAGACACAATTAGGTCAATTGAACCGCAATAATTGGAAAAGATTATAGAATTGTTATGGAAACTTACAAGAAGTATTAATTAATTGTAGGACCGCGATTGGAGCCCCGTGTGTACTAGTTTACTGACTTGGAGCGCAAAGGAGTTGCGATATCGCGTTTGTAAGGTTAAATAAATCTCATAGTAGCCTTTACATTGTATGATTATAATTTCGTATGAATTGCATTGATTCTTGATATTGCATTTTTGTTTTACATGCGTACACGGTTTGGGATGATAAGGCTTTACAAGTCTCCTTATAGTGTAAATTATACTCTGGTTATAAAACATTATATTATGCTTGAGGGGATGGAGTCACTGATACTTTGCATCACGTGGTTACCATGAGATCACGTTGAACCAGATCATACTCCTATAGTCTAGAGGAACGAGACTTGTTTGATTATACTCCCCGAGCATGAGTCCTTATAATTGTTTACTTATCACTTTCGGAGAATGTTATTTGATTGTGGTCGGATAACAAAAAAGGGATGAATTTACGGTTGTATTTAAATCCCTTAGATTATATTCTTCATTTAATCTCTTGGATTATTAAGCATTTGATTATTACATGTGTACTGGATAGTGTGGGATTTACTTATCTGACATTATCGAATTATTTTAATTAGATAATGATAGGTTTTAGCGGCGACAAAGGAAAGGAAAAGCTTTCTGAATGTATGTGACTTGTTTAGTTTTGTTCTCTATGTATGTATTGGTTTTTGAATATATTCTACTATATAAACGGGTTTATGGGTTCGAGTATGATTAGGATATCCGTTGAAACGACTAGAACAATTTTAGGATGAATTGAAATAAGTTTTGAAATTAAGGTAATGATAGTTTAAGGATTTTGAAAATTTGAGATAGGTTAGAATGAATAAATAATTTTTGTGAATGCAATATATATTGTTATGGGAGGATTATGAGTCCTTCGACATTTCCACTAAAGCTGAGCAAGTTTTGTTGATGATTTTTGAAAGCAGGGATTTCAATGAAGGCTTAAAAATATAGGAGATGATCTCAAAAAATCTCTAGAAAATTTTGAGGATAATGTGATCAATCTAAATGAAGTTTATGGCTGATTGTAAGATCAAACATTACCAATTTAAGACATTACCTATTTAATGGATATTTAACTGGATATTTAAGCTCAAACAAAGAAAGATTTTCCAAACCTTTTTCCTTACAAGCATAGAGCACTTACAAAGATAAATCTAATAAAGATACAAACTTTTTCTCTTATATTGGAGTTTCACTCATAAGTTCTCTTTTTCATCACACCATTCTATATTTTTCTTTTTCTTTGGACTTTATTTAGTGGATTCATTCATTTTCTTTTGACATTCCTTTTTTTTCAGGTTGATTTCATTTTTCACTCAAACTTTACAAGCTCTTTCCATCATGGATAAGGGTTGCTCATCTCTTTAACTTTAGGTGCTATAAGGCTTTTTGGTTCGGGACAATGTTTGGTGCCAAATATTCATGATTAGCAAGTTTCAATGGGGTGACTAGCGATCTCATGTGTAGAAATGATATATAGGATATTAGGTAAAATATTCAAAAAAGGCCTAACTCATCTCCTAGATCCTTTAAGTCTGGAATTTATCGCCTCGAATGGATTTAGATTAAGTTCTATAATATCTGAATCCTCATTAAAGCATGCCCTACTTTTACCAGCACTTCTTCCACTACTAGTGCCACATCAGCAGTAGTAGGGTGGTACAAGCTAAGGAAAAGGTAGAGGTAAAGGCTGAGATGGTTCCTGACTGAGACAAAGACAGACATAAACATAGGCCCAAGATCAGGCACACGGCTAGCGCATGCCGATTACTTGCTACATATGTGGTCAGGTTAGGCATATGTTGACAGATTATCCATAGACGGTAATAGTTTTCCCATAGCAGAGTCATGATGGAGTTAATATGGTAGCACAGCCTGATGCCGACGCCATACGCGGTCTTAATGAGGGTACGATTTCTATTTGCAGTAGAGATTTACATGTCTTATTTTATTCGGGTTGTACTTCATCTTTCATTGTTGGATGCATGATAGGCATCTTTGGGTTGACACCAGTTAGGGTTAGCATACAATTGATATTGAGTATTGCAGACGGGGATAGGGTTACATAAATTGTCTAGTCGAGGGATGTCTGATAGAGATAGGCGGGGTAGAGTTACCTGCAAACTTTACAGTTCTCAAGTTTTTAGATTTTAACGTATTGTTAGGGATGGATTGGCTAGCAGCATATCACGCTCATATCGACTATTTCATCAAGAAAGTGATATTTGAGATCTCAGGACGTCCGATTTTCACATATAGTGGTAGTATACCAAGAGCTGATGGCGTGAGAGATCGACTTGCGACTAGTGGAGAAATGGAGACTTTAGTTGCATTTTATACAGATGTTAGTTATTGAGATCAGTAGTTTTTTTACGATTAGCAAGGTATTACTACAGGTTCATGAAGGATTTCTCAAAGATCCCTTCACCGATTACTAGATCGACCCAGAAAGATGTCGTATTTGATTGACTTGAGGATTGCGAGTAGGCATTTGCTCAGCCGAAGAGGTTGTTAACCTCTGCACTAATATTAGTGTTCCTAAAGGTTGGAAATGGATTTTCAGTAATTATAGATGCTTCTCATATGGCTCTAAGCTGTGTGTTGATGCATGACAGAGATACAGTGGCTTATGCCTCCAGACAATTGAAGAATAATGAGAAGAATTATCCATCAAATGATTTAGAGTTTGCGGCAGTGGTGTTAGTTTGAAGATTTGGAGACATCATCTATATGGAGAGGGATTCACACTCTATACTGATCACAAATTCTGAAGTATCTCTTCACATGGAGATAACAAAATATGACACAGCGTAGATGGCTGGAGTTCTTGAAGGAACATGACATTTCCTAAGAGTATCACCTAGGAAAAGCTAACGTAGTTGTATATGCGCTAAGTAGGATACCTACTAGGGATGTCGAAATTTTTAGTTGTCATATTACGCATGAGTTTAGATTACTTGAGACAGCGATGATGATGAGTCAGTCTGATATTCCTACAGACACTCGAGTGATTATTTGTGCATAGACGAGGCAATATAAATTGTCTACACAGAGAGTGTCAAAAGGTCAATGAGTCGATATTTTTTACCCGAGGTTCAATAAGTTAGCAAATAGTATTGATTATTCTAATTTGACAAAGATGACGGATTAGTTTTCTGAGATTCAAAGGCAGATTGTGGATATCGTCAACGGTAGAGCTGAGAGATGAGATTCTTCAGAATTCACACCATTCTCGATTCACCGTTCATCCAAGTCGGACCAAGATGTACCATAACGTGAGTCATGACATTCGAGAGTTTAATAAAATTAATTTGGTGGCTAATTAAGTATTTTTGAATTTAATTTGGGATTTAAGTATCCGAGGTGGGACCCAAGCATTACAGACTAGAAATCATAAGTCCAATAATATTTTTGTATGACGCATGACTAGTGGGTGTTTTATACACTATTTTGTAGCAAAATAGGGTCAATTTAAAGTGTATACACGGTGTCCGTGAGTTTCAGAGCGCATTGGGAATATTTGTCAATTTTTGAAAAAATTAGGGTGTTTTTCAGGGTTTAATTTGGACATAAATTAGAGAGACAATCATAAAATTAAATTGAATACTTAATAAATTAATGGGCATCTAGTGACAAGCGGCGTCGAGGGTGACACGCGTGGCATGTACAATAGTGTTCATGAACGCGGATGGTTATTGGCGCGCATGGCGAATTTGTAGCCACAAAAATATATAAACGTATATATATATAAATTAATCGTATATTTTAATTTAAATAAAAGTATACATTAGGTTCACCTCAAGATACTTATAGCATTAGCATCGAGGAAGGAAATGGGTTGAACATTGGCTTTTGGAGAGGTTATCTACGCCTCGTAATGTGTGTCATCAAATCTCAAAGAAAATCAAGTAATTGTATGGCAGTTATAAAACCATAAGATCAACCTCGTGTGGAGAAAAACATAATTGATCTAGCTTAAGTCGGTTAAGTGGTGATGGGTTAGTTAATGGCCAAAAGATTGACCACAAGATACGCAAAATGTATCTTGAGGAAGATAAAAACATATAAAGTTAAAAAATAACCATCAGATTTGCCTTGAGATCTATGCGATGTGAATCTCAAGGAAATTTCATATATATCCTAAACCCAAAATTGAACCGCCTCTTCAATTGTTTATTTTGATAGGGTGATCGAAAATTTGAGAATGACAATGAGATTAAACGAGAGATCAAGACCGAGATGAGTTGTTGTGCTTTGTTGTTATCGTTGTGGGTTGTGATTGAGGTTGTTGAGTTGTTGTTATGTTATTAACGTTGTTGTTATTGTGTTGTTGACGTGCGTTAATGGCGGACGGGAGTTGGGATAACAGACTTGGCCATCCGAGGAAGGAGACAACAGGGGTCGTCTCCCCTTGGCCCCAACCCCAATTAAACAAAAAAATAAAAATGAGTACGATTCAACAGGAGAGGAGCGTAAGGAAGAAGATGGGATTTAATCTCTAGACCAGATCGAATTGGGTACGGTTCGGCTGAACCAGGTCTGGCTTGCCAGAAACGGAGTCAAACCCTACTTTAAGAAAAAAAAGTGCTAGAATTTTGGAAAAATTCCATAAAAGATGGAAAAAGATAAGAAAAATTATATTTGAGCCGAATAAATTGAAATTGTGGATTTTTATGAACAATGAGGCTTTCGAGATTTTCTCGGGGATTTATACCGAGGCTTTCTTCATAATACGTATTACGATACCAAAATATGTCCGAACTTTAGAAAATTATTTAAAAGACTAGTCAAGGTTATTTTTCAATTCGGACCACTATTTGCAATCAAAATTGGGATCCGAACATCCGAGGAGTTGATTTGGAGTGATTATAGGTTTTTAATACTTAAGAATATTAAAATAACTCAGAAATTGGTCGAAACCTTAAGAAATTCAAAATGGGAAATTATCCAGATTTTTAAATGATTTTAGGTAATGTCGAGGATCCTGAAACCACTCGGAATGAAGCTTGGGGAATTGGTTCGAAGTACATGAAATCCAGGGAAATGTTGTATGAGGCTTCATAACCAACTTTAAGTTGGTTCTGTGGTAAGTAAATTGTACAGTGATGTTTACTACTGATTAAATATCTTTGTAACTATAATTGCATCATAGTCTGTATTGCATTTTATCATTCTTGTTTATGCATACATAGAGAGAGTGAGGGGGTGAGCTTGTTTTAGAGTCTGGTTTGCTTGAAAATAGGTTTCAATCCTACCTCTGCATCATCTAGTGAGACTAGCAGATTCTAACGCCGACAAGTTATATCTGCATTTTATGATCTCTTAATACAATCTATGTATTATTTTTAATGTAGACATCTAATTATAGTTAGGAGACAGCAATAGAGTGGATTGCATGTCATGTTAACCAATATATATTATTGTTTTTTTAGAAATGCAATTACATGTTTCCATGTTTTAGACTAACAATTGCAAGAGTATCGATCAATGTAGGAATTTACTTACCTGACATTTCGAGTTGTTTTTAATGGTGCCAGATTCTATATGAAGACATGGGAAGAATGGACAAGACTCGAAGATTATGGTGATTGTTTTCAAACTTTAAAGTAAATTCTTGTTTTAAGTTGTTTATATATATTAATATATATTGCTTTGGGATTCTTGGGGTGAGTGTAGAAGTGAAGTTTGTTTGAATGGTCATGAGAGTCTCCTAGGTTAGTTTTAAATGAATTGAGAGGTTTATATTTCAATTTTGGCCTATTTGAGATTATATAGTTGTAATTAAGCTATCGGAGACTATAAGTTACGTTATAAATTGAATTTATTATATATTGTGAATTGCATGAAGTTGTGAGTCCTTCTAGGCCTATCCTTAATTATGTTGTCTATTAAGTGGAAGTTTTCTGACAACTACTTTTAGGGGAGGTGCTGCCAAAATATTTACAAAAATACAAAGTTAATTCGTATGATTTCTCAATTTACTCCAATTAAACAAATCATGAATTGAGTATCATTGAGGATATAAAATTATTTTTGGAGCATTATTAAATAAAAATTATGCGGAGGTCAAAGTTAAGAGAATTGATTAGGCTAACTAGATTATTAAGGGATTAAGGTAATCTAGGCCGGCCAATTTTTTTAAAGATGAGGAGGCTAACAAACTTGGTATCAGAGCCTAAGGTTGGCTCAATTGAGGATAAACTTTTGTTGATAACCAAAGAGTAATTGAGCGTGATTAGTTGGGAAGTGATTGTAAGCTGGGATTTTTATATTATGTTATATTTGTGTTGTATGTATGTATTATCGCTAGATATGGGATATGAAGTTTATTTTCCTTGTCCATTCGATACTTTACTCGTAAGATAAGGCGAGTAGGATTAGAAACAGATAATTAAAAAGGAGAATAGATTTATTAAACGAAACTGAGCGTGATTGGATGTGAAATAAACTCAAGAAATCTAAATTCACAATGATATTGTAAGTATTTCGGTACAAATATAACTGGTGAAAATTATCAATTATAACACCAATAGAAAATTAGTTGAAAGAGAAGTCCAAATGATTTAGGTACATAAGTATTGAATATGGATTTCTTTTGGAAATTGAAAGTATCGAACTATTACAATTATAAAACACTAAGAAAAATGTTAAAATTGTCTCAACAAGGAAAATGGAGACATGGTTGAAAAAGTAGAAACTGATTAGACAAATTGAAGACCGAAAATCATAATGGGATTGTGATTGGATCAGTCAAGTTGTTTGAGTTGGTTTTAATGAAAATAAAATACTTTACACTAAATCATTGTCTCCTTTCTGAAACAAAAATTGAAATAAAAATTGAAATAGAACCATGGATTAAAACAATCAAACGACTTGTAAAAGGAAGTATTAAAAATTTTGATTATTTATTACTCAAGTTACTAATTCAGAAGTGACGTTGAGTGTAATGGTTCTATGTCTCAGAAGTGACGTTGAGTGTAATGGTTCTATGTCACGGCCTAAATTCCTAAATCCAAGTTTAATTCGTTAATCAGGATTAGTGACTGGTGATGTGGGACTCGCATCGAGATACATGCACTGATCAAGGCGAGGTGGCCGAGGTATATGTTTGATTTATTGTGATGTATGCCTTGTGTATTGTATATGTGTACACTACTAAGTCAATCCTATTTGTGTATAGGTGTCAAGATGTGTGTAGGTATGTGCCTTGATATGCGTGCCAATGTAGGTTCGGGGTCGTGAGCGATGTGGTAAGTTGAATTGAGTTTAGTGTAGCTTAAATGGTAGTATAAATATGTCTATAGTTGATTTTATAGTAAATGTAACCTAAGATAGCAAATTAAGACAATAGACATTTGATGATTCTCAAGGTACATGTTGACACATCAAGAGAAAAATTGAGTTTAATATTGGTGTTAGTTAGAAGGAGTTAATGGAGTTAGTGGAGAGTTAGTGGAAATGTATCAAGGTTAAGGTCATTAGAATAGTCTCGAGATATATGTGTACATAAAAATCAATGACTATTAGACAATCTTATCTTAATATATAAGATTGAATAGATCAACTCATGCAAACCAATTCATTTCATTTTATAAACTGAGTTAAGAAAACTTGGAGAAAAGATTATAGAGATCATCAAGTGGTTTGCGAATGAGATTTTGATGCTTTTAGAGGTGGAGATGAAGCTAGGTGTGGTGTTCATCAACTAGGTAATTCTATTTACAATAGTAACTTAGTTAATTTGATGCATTTACGAAATAAATGATGTATGGCTGATCTTGTAGTGTTAATGGGTGTCTTTGAGGTCTCGGTAGGTAAGGAAAGAGATCCCAAGGTGTTGGAGTGGTCTTTGTATGGAGAGAACTCAGAATTCAAAGTGTAGAATTTTGGGTTTTCCTGCACATAGCGCACCGGATGAGCTAGCTAGCACGCTTTCTGTATGTAGCGCGCTAATAAATCTGACTAGTGCGCTAATCAGGTCACTAGCGCACTAGATAGAACACCCAGCACGCTTGGTGCTCTAATAACACAAAATCTGTAATTTCCTAATTATAACTTAAACGCTTGAAACAAGTCTAATGCTTTAATTAAAGGTTTAAATACACTGAAAAACATGTAAAATGATATCAGGAACTTAGGAAATTTTGAGGTGTTGGGAGGCCAGATTAGCTAGGAAATTTGTTTGGATTGTAAGTAAACCGATTGAGATATTTATTTATATTTCATTCTAGTTTCGTTATTCATTTCAAGTCATTTGGACTGATTTGCCTATGGTACTCTATATACCATGACTTATTTCATCCCTCAATTCATAAGTTTGCTATCATGGTATTTATTGTTGGTTAAATAGTTTCATTTACTCTAAATCATGTGTTATGTCATTCTTAATTGTTGATATATGTGGTCGAATGAAATAGCATGCTATTAGGTAGGCGGTGATGGTGTTGTAAATTTGTTTTCCTTTATGCATTAGACAAGCACTTACTTTGTCGGATTCCCAACTATATCATTTCTTAGGTTATGAAAGTAGTTCTTGTATCCAAGACCATGAGATGATAGATATAGCGCAACACACGGGGTCATTTGACTTTCTGGCTTATCGGAATCTCACCACTAACATGTGCAGTACACAGGGTATGGGACCTAGGGTTATTGGCAAGTATACATCACTTGTGAGGGGCACTGGTAAGTATTTATATATGAGATGGACATTTGTGAGGATGTGAAGGCGTTCATGATTATGTTAATGCCTTGAATAATGGAATAAGGTTGATGTGACGTAACTCACGACCGTCCGGCCCTAGATCATTACCACTTAGTTGAGTGTCAGTTTCATATTGTTTAACTGGAGTATCTTATAGCATGACTTCTTTCCAGCATAGTTGCTATTTTTATGTTTTTAGATACTTATTATATATTTGAAAATGTGAACAAATGTCTCTTAGTGTTACTTTCTATTTTCCTGTACTCATCGTCTTTTTTATGATTGTGGTGCAGATCCATCGAGTAGCAGACTAGGAAAAGAGAAGATCGGTGACTACCTCTAAGCCAGTGGAGTGCTGCTACACCGAATTTTGTAGGTTTTTAACTTTTTGTATGGCTTTTATATGTCTTTCATAAACTTTTGGGTTGTATATATTATGGGTTGTGAGATAGCATCCTAACCAAATACATGATGATATATTTATCGTCGTTTTGTTATATATACCTATGTATGTGATTTTTGTTCCCTAGTTTTTCCACATTCTGAGGTATCATTTTAAAAGCTTCTGCTAAATTATTAAGACTACCACTGAATCAAATTTATGTTTGTAAAATTTTAATTAACTCTTATTTATCAATTGAGTTAAGATAAGAAAATGATTATTTGAAAAATTAACTTATAAGTTGGTAAGTTTATAAAAAAGGTTGTTTAATTCATTGTAAAGTCCTACGTGGTGAAATTAAGGCTTAATGACGGGATTAGGCACGGCAGTGCCTTAATTAGAGAAGGGGTCATCACAATTGATATCAGAGCTTAGTCTTTAAATACTTAGGATAAGATTATGAAGTTGTTCGAAATTTTGATACCAACATTACAATTGGTATCAGAGATAACTTTAATAATAGTCAATATATGAATATCCATAAAATACAATTTTTAGCTGTGGAAAACCAGATGACCCTTGCCTAGAAACCATTAGTTGGGAAGTGAGTGAAAGTGAGGTGGGAATTTTTTTTATGCACATATTAGTTTCTACATGTATATATGCATTATCTACGTAGTAGCTGATCCGCATTCACTATCAACATGAAGACACCAATGGTTGATTCACGCGATAGAGGGGATGCGAAAGTGTTAATGGCAGTCAGCCTCTTATACCATCTAGTAATGATTTTTAGAGGCTATCTGATCGAGTAGCTGCTAAGGGACAAAATTTAACGAATTTCATTATTATGACGATAGTACGTTTTGCTCCCTCAACATAAATAACGGCCCCTACTACTACAGCTACTTTCTTATTACCGACGCCAGCCGCTCCGGTAGTACAAACTATATCGGTAGAGATACCACCAGCTATAGAGATAGTTTATACACTATCTTTCACTCCTACATTTTCTAGCTTCACAGTAGAGGTTCAGTTGGTGAAGGATTTTATCAGACTAAAGCCAATTTACTTTGATGGTCAGGAAAACCTTGAGAAGATCGAGAAGTGTGTATTGTCTCAGGAGAAGCTGCATAGAGTCTTGAGGATTAAAGATAGACTTCGGGCAGAAATTTTATCGTACACTCTATAGAGAGACGCTGATGTCTGTTGACGTATGACGATAGCTTCTTATGGTGATTTCGAGTCTTGGGATGCATTCAAGAATATATTCTATCAGTAGTACTTCCTACCTACCGTGATGAAATGGTTGAGGAAAGAGTTCATGAATCTGAGGAAGGGAGCTAATGAGTCGATGATGAGCTACAGAGACAAATACCGCTATTTGAGACAGTTTATTAGGGATATAGTGAGAGATGATTCAGAGGATGTATACCATTTTAGAGATGGACTGAGGCTAGATATAGGATTTTATATGGTCAATTAAGGTGTCAGGATTTTAGGTGAGATCTATTAGCGCCCACTTTCTCACAATACCTACTATTTTAGCAGAGTTTCTGATGGGACACTATTCGGACCAATGTTAACACCCGATCTGATTTCAGAGTATGAGAGGAGGAAATAGAAAGGCAGGGAGCAAAGGAAATATGAGAGAGGTTCTCAGGGATCAGGGAGAGCTACCTTAGTTTTGCCTTATGTATCATCTCCTACGTCATTGCAGAGTAAAGTCGGTATACCTCCCTTGCTACCACCGGTTAGACCCGCGTTGCTAGCTTTGACTACTTTGCCAGCTCTTCCACCACCACCATCGCCTCATCAGCAGCAGTAGGGTGGTAGAGGTCGAGACAAAGGTACAGGTAAAGGTCGAGATGGTTCTCGATAGGGACAGAGATAGGTACAGGCCCAGGATCAGGGAAAGAGTCAGCGTGGGCCGGTTACTTGTTATAGGTGTGGTCAGGTAGGGCATATGGTAAAAAATTGTCCACGGTTGGCAGTAGTACTTCCATCACAGAATCAGGAAGGACTACACATGGCAGCACAGCCAGATACCGACGCACACGAGGATTCATTGAAGGTACAATTTGTGATTGTGGTAGAGATTTTTATTTCTTTTTTTATTCGGGTTCTACAATATCTTTCATTTCTAGTCGCATGATAGGCATTTTAGGGTTGACATCAGTTAGAGTTAGCATACATTTGATTTTTAGTACCGCAGCTGGGATAAGGTTTACTTTAATTGTCTTATTAAAGGATGTCTAGTAGTGATAGGCGGGGTAGAATTACCTCTACACTTCAGGGTTCTCGAGTTCTTACACTTCGATACGCTGTTAGGGATGCATTAGCTAGCAGGATATTACCCTAATGTCGACTATTTTAGTAAAATAATGATTTTTGAGATCCCAGGGCAATTGATGTTCACATATAGTGGTAGTACACCGAGAGCCGAAGGCACTAGAGGTCTACTTGCGACTAGTAGAGAGATGGAGACTCCGGTATCGTTATACAAAGTAGCAGAGAGTTTGAGATCTAGATTTGAGGAGATTCTGGTTGTGTACGAGTTTCTAGACATGTTTTTGGATTACCTTGTTTACCACCAGCGAGATAAATATATTTCATTATAGAGTAGGTACCAGGCACCAAATCTATTTCCATACCACCATACCACATGGCTCCGAGAGAGCTAGAGGGGTTGAGGACTTAGCTTCATGATTTAGGACAAAAATGATTTATTACACCTTCTATGTCTCCATGAAGAGTACCTGTCTTGTTTGTGAAAAAGAAGGGTACCTTGAGATTATGTATCGACTGCAGACAGTTAAACAAGGTTACAATCAAAAATAAGTATCCATTACAGCGGATTGACATTTTATTTGATCAGTTGAGATGAGCAAATCTTTTCTCCAAAATAGAACTACGATCAGGGTATCATTAGCTTAGGATCAGCAATGAATATTGGTCCAAGACAGAGTTCAGCACGAAATATGGACAAAATCAGTTTTTAGTCATGTCGTTTAGTTTGATTAATGCTTCTGCTATGTTTATGGATTTGATGCATCGGATGATGAGATCGTTTCTTGACAGTTTCGTGATAGTTTTCAACGATGATATATTGATATATTTGAGGACTTGAGAGGATCATGAGCATCACCTTATAGAAACATTCCATACTTTGAGGGAGAACATACTATATTCCAAGTTTAGCAATTGTGAGATTTTAGCTGTCAAAGGTCAAGTTTTTTGGACATGTTGTTGGAGCAAGAGGTATTGCTTTAGATCTAGCCAAGATTTAGGCTAATATGGATTGGCTTGCACCAACATCAAACACAAAGATTATGAGTTTTATAGGGTTAACGGGATATTATCATAGGTTCATGAAGGATTTCTTGAAAACCACTTCACCAATTACCAGATTGACCTAAAAGGAAGTCAAATTTGATTGGTCTGAGGAGTAGGAGAAGGCATTTGCTCAGCTAAAAATAGGATGTTGACCACTGCACCAGTGTTGATATTACCAGAGGGCGAACAGGGATTCCTGGTATATAAAGATGTTTCCCATATAGGTCTATGTTGTTTATTGATGCAGGATAGAGGCATGGTGGCTTATGCATCTAGACAACTAAAGATACATGAGAAGAATTATCCCACTCAAGACTTAGAGTTGGTAGCAGTGGTATTTACTCTGAAGATATGAAGACATCATCTTTTGGAGAGAGGTATGCACTCTACACTGATCATAAGAGTTTGAAATACCTCTATTTATAGAAAGAGTTGAACATGAGACCGTGCAGATGATTGGAGTTTCGGAAGGAATACGACTTTTCTCTTGAGTATCATCCAAGAAAAGCTAACGTATTTGCTGATGCATTGAGTATGATACCTACTAGAGAGTCTGAGGTTTTTAGATGCCATGTGACATCAGAATGGATTACTCAAGGCAGCGATAATGATGAGTCAATCAGATATTCCTCTCGAAACTCGAGTGATGATTTTTGCATAGATGAGGCTACAGGCAATGTCTGCACATATAGTGTAGGAGGGTTGGAGAGCCGACATTCTTTACCCAAGGTTAAGTGAGTTAGCACAGAGTATTGATTGTACTGACTCGATGGAGATGACGGATCATTGTTTGTGATTCAGAAGCAGATTATGGATACATTCACTGATAAAACTAAGAGATGAGATTCTTCAAGATTTATAATATTCTCGGTTCACTGTTTATCTAGGTAGGACAAATATGTAATATGACATGAGGAGACATTTTTGGTGGCCTAGGATAAAAGCAGACAAATCGAAGTTCATCAGGAACTGTGAGATTTGCCAGCTTGTGAAGGTTGAGCATCGTAAACCTTAAGGATTATTAAAGTCACTTCCCATTCCACGATGGAAGTGGGAAGATATAGCCATGTACTTTGTGAGGGGATTGCCGAGAACTGCCCATCGACACGATTCTATATGGGTAATTGTGGACAGATTGATGAAATCTGCCAATTTCTTATGAGTTACAGCTCACTACGCAATTAACTAGTTCAACATATTATTCGAAAGGGAGATTATCGTATCACATGTGGTACCATTGACTATCACGTAAGACATAGATGTCATGTATGCATTCCGAATGTGGTGAAGAATGCATGAGCAGTATGGTATGCACATATAGTTCATCACAGCCTTTCACCCTCAGGCTGATGGGCAGACTGAGAGGTAGATTCAGGTTCTCGAGGATTTGCTCAAGGCTTATGCACTTTAGTTCGCAAATCTTATGAATAGTACCTACCGTCTTGTGAGTTTGCATAAAATAACATTTACCAGGCTAGCATTGAGATGGCGCCATTTGAGGCACTATATGGCAGACCGTATCTCTCACAATCTTGTTAGGCTGAGCCAAAGGACCAGGAGTTAGTAGGGTCTTAAATTTTTGTGGATCACACAAAGAAGGCACGACATATTTTCCAAAGGCTTATAGGGGCCCAAGGGAGATAGAAGAAGTATGCAGACACATATCGCAGCTATCTCATATATGTCGAGGGAGCCTTTGTATATTTGAAAGTTTAACCTTGGAAGGTTCTTCACGGATTTGATTTGAAAGGCAAGTTAGCACCGAGATTCATCGGACCTTTCAAGATCAAGAAGCGAGTCAGAAAGGTTGCATATAAACTTGAGTTTCCTTCATAGATATCGGGGAATCATCAAGTCTTCGATATTTATATGCTTCAACTGGCTAAGCCGATGGAAGGTGTGACATCGATGGTTGACTTTATTTAGATTGACCTAAGTGTGGATGTATCTTATGAGGAGGAGCCAGAACAGATCCTAGATCAAATGGTACAACAATTGATAGGCAAGTGTATCTCGAAGGTGTTAGTCAAGTGGCAGTTCCATAGAAACTCGAAACTCACTTGGGAGTGGGAAGACTATATGCGAGATAGGTTTTTGTACCTTTTTTAGTCATGTATAACATTAACATAAGTTTAATTTTGAGGATGAAGTTTCCATTAGTTAGGAAGATTTGTCACGGCCTAAATTCCTAAATCCTAGTTTAATTCCTTAATCAGGATTAGTGACCTGTGACGTGGGACACCCATCGAGATATGTGCACTGATCGAGGCGACGTGGCCAAGGTATATGTTATATTTATAGTGATGTATGCCTAGTGTATTATATATATGTAGACTACTAAGTCTCTCCTACTTGTATATATGTGTCGCGATGTGTGTAGGTACGCGCCTCTATATGCATGCTGGCATGGAATCGGGGTAGTGAGTGATATGGTAAGTTGTTTAAGTTTAGTGTAGCTTAAATGGTAGTATAAACGTGGCTATAGTTGATTTAATATTAAATGTAACCTAATATAGTAAGTTAACAAATAGCCATTTGATGATTCTTGAGAAACGTGTTCATACATAAAGAGACCAATTGAGTTTTATATTAGTGTTAGTTAGAAGGATCTAGTGGTGAGTTTGTGGAAATATGTTAAGGTTAATGCCATTAGATTCGTCTCAAGATACGTGTGCACATAAAGATAAAAGGCTATTAAACAATCTTATCTTAAAATATAAGATTGAATAAATCAACTCACGCAAACCGATTCATTTCATTTCATAAACTTAGGAGTTAAGAAAACTTGGAGAAGAAGATTAGAGAGATAAGTAAATGGTTTGTGAAGGAAATTTTGATGGTTTTGGAGGTGGAGATCAAGCTATGTGTGGTGTTCATCAACTAGGTAATTCTATTTACACTAGTAACTTAGTTAATTTGATGAATTTATGAAATAAATGATGTATGGTTGATCTTGTGGTGTTAATGGGTGTCTTGGGGTCTCTGGTACGTAAGGAGAAAGATCCCAAGGTGTTGGAGTGACCTATGTGTGGGGAGAACTCAGATTTTCTAAATTTACAATTTTTGGGTTTTCCTGCACATAGTGCGCTAGATAAGTTATCTAGCGCACTACAGACATGTAGCGATAATCAGGGCACTAGCGCTAGAGAAAACAACCAGTGCGCTAGGTGCTTTGACAGCACAAAATCTGTAATTTCCTAATTATAACTTGAACACTTTAAACAAGTCTATTACCTAAATTAAAGGTCTAAATACACTCAAAAACATATTAAATGATATCAGGAATCTAGGGGAAAGTCTCAAGGCTCGACTGCGATTTTTGAGGTGTCGGGAGGCCAGATTAGCTAGGAAATTTGCGTAAATTGTAAGTAAACTGATTGAGAAATTTATTTAAATTTCGTTCCTATTTTGTTATTCATTTCTAGTCATTTGGTCTGATTTTCCTATTCTACTCTATAAGCCATGACTTGTTTCCTCTCTCAATTCATGATTTTGCTATCATGGTATTGATTATTAGTTAAAAAACTTCATTGACTCCAAATCATGTGTTATGTCATTCTTGATTGTTGATATATATGGTCAAGTGAAATAGCATGCTATTAGGTAGGTGTTGATGGTGTTGTAAACCTATTTTCCTATGTGCATTAGACAAGTAATTACTTTGTTGGATTCCCAAACTATATCATTTCTTAGGTTATGAAAGTGGTACTTGTATCCAAGACCATGAGAGGATAGATATAGTGCAACACACGGGGTCACTACACTTCTGGGGTTGTTGTGATCTCACCACTAACTTATGCAGCACATGGGGTATGAGAATCGAGGTAGTTGGCAAGTATACATCACTTGTGAGGGGCACTTGTGAATATTTATATATGAGATGGGCATTTGTAAGGATGTGAAGGCATTCGTGATTCTGTTTATGCCTTAAATAGTGGAATAAGGTTGATGTGATGTAAGTCAAGACCGCCCGACCCTAGATCATTACTACTTAGTAGAGTGTCAGTTTTATATTATTTAACTGGAGTATTTTATAGCATGACTTCTTTCTAGTATAGTTGTTATTTTTATGCTTTCAAGTACTTGTGTATTTGGAAATGTGAACAAATGCCTCTCAGTGTTACTTTCTACTTTCTTGTACTCACCATCTTTTTTATGACGGTAGGTGCAGATCTATCGAGCAGCAGACTAGGCAAAAAAAAGATCGGCGACTACCTCTGAGCCAGTGGAGTTCTGCTATATCGGATTTTGTAGGTTTTTTACTTTGTTGTATGACATTTATATGTCTTTCATATACTTTTGGGGTTGTATATATTATGGATTGAGAGATAGCAATATGACCAGATACATGATGATATATTATCGTTGTTTTGTATATATATGCATGTGATCTTTTTTTCTTGATTTTTCCACATTCTTAGGTATCATGTTAAAAGTTTTCGCTAAATTGTTAAGACTTCACCTAAATAAATTTTAAGTTTGTAAAATTTTAATTAACTCTAATTTGTGAATTGACTTAAGATAAGAAAATGCTTATTTGAAAAATTAACTTGTAAATAGGAAAGTTTTGGAAAAAATTTGACTAATTCGTTGTTAAGTCCTACGTGGCAAGATTAGGGCTTAATGACGGGATTAGGCCGGGCGGTGCCCTAAATGGGAAGGAGTCATCATAGTTGGTATCAGAGCTTAGTCTCTAGATACTTAGGGAAAGATTATAAAGTTGTTCGAAATTTTGATACCAACGTTACACTTGGTATCAGAGACAACTTTAATAATAGTCAATCTATAAATTTCCATAAAATACAAATTTTAGCTTTGGAAAACCATATGATCCTTGCCTAGAAACCATTAGTAGGGAAGCGAGTGAAAGTGAGGTGGGAATTTCTTATATGTAAATTTTAGTTTCTATATGAATATATATGCGTTATTTACGTAGTAGCTGATTCGCGTTCTCTATCAACTTTCAGACGCCGATGGCCAATTTACGCGATAGAGGGGATGCAGGTGCTAGTGGCAACCGGCTTCCTATTCCATTTACTGATGATTTTCAAAGGCTATCTGACCGAATAACAACTCAGGGACAGTAGTTAGTCGATTTCATTGTCATGATGATAGCACATTTAGATCCACTAACTCAAACACCTGCCCCTACTTCTAATATTACTTCCATATTACCGACACCCGCCACTCCGGTAGTACAGACTATACCAGTAGTGACAGAACCACCTATAGAGAAAGTTTATACATTATTTTTTTACTCTTGCATCTTCTAGCTCAACAATAAAGGTTCAGTTGGTGAAGGATTTTATTAAACTTAAGTCAGTTTAAGGTCAGAACTGAGCTGAGCTCTATGCCTCAACATTCAATCATAAATGCTAGTCACATGTGATTTATACTTGCCAACAACCCCGGGTCCCATACCCCTTGTGCAGCACAAGTTAATGGTGAGATCCTGACATCTCTGTTACTTTCATATTTCAAGGAATGAATCGGTTTTGGAATCCAACAATAGGATTGCATATCTAATGCACAAAGGTAATGAAATTTACAATACCGTAAACCATTACCTAATAGCATGCTATTTCATTTGACTAAACATCTCAACAATCAAGAATGACATAGCATATGATATAGAGTCAATGAAACCATTAATCAATAATCGACGCCATGATAACAAACTCACAGAATGAGATGAATCAACAAGTCATTACATTTAGAGTACAAAGGAAGAATTCAGTTCAAATAACTGAAAATAGATAGCAATAATGGAATGAAATGTAAATGAATATCTCAATTAGTTTACTTATAATCCACCCAATGTCCTATGCTAATCCGGCCTCCCAACCCCTCTTATCACGAATTCAAACTCCCGAGACTATTCCTTAGGTCCCTAATATCATTTAATAGGTTTTAGAATGTATTTAGACCTTTAATTATGGCATTAGAGTTGTTTAAAGTGTTTAAGATGAAATTAGGAAATTGTTGATTTTGTACTATCAGAACACTTTGCGTGTTGGATGTTTTGTCTAGCAGTCTATTGATCTCATTAGCGCGCTAGTCAATTTTACTAGCGCGCTACACATAGGTAGTGTGCTAGCTAGCTCATATAGCGCGCTATGTGCAGGAAAACCCAAAATTTCACACTTATAATTATGAGTTCTCTCCACACATAGACACTCCAACACCTTGGGATCTCTTTCCTTACCTATTAGAGACCCCAATACACCCACTAACACAAGATCAACCACACTTCATATATTTCATAAATTCATCAAATTAAACTAAATTAATGGTGTAAGTGAAGGTACCTAATTAATGAATACCAATGACTTGATCTACACCTCCTAAACCCATAAGATCTCCTCCAAAATTGTTGACCCTCATTGATTTATTCTCCTCCAGCAAGCTTTCTTCTTAAATAAGTTTTTAAAATGAAATGAATTGCTTAGGTTAATCTCATTCTTTATATATATATATATATATATATATATGTGAATGGGATAAGGTCAGTTCATATCCATTGATCTCCCTGTACACACGTATCTTGAGAATAATCCAATGAGTTATACCTTGCCATAATTCCCAATAACTCTCCACTATCTCCATCTAGCTAAAACTGATTTGAAGCTCAGTTTGTCTTTTGATGTGCTAACATGTATCTCAAAAATCATCAAATGGCAATTGTTTTTACTTGCTAACTTAGTTTACACTTAATAAAAAATCAACTATAGCCTCATTACATTTAAGCCACATTAAATTCAAACTAACTTTATCACTCTCTACCTCAGTCACATGCCAACACGATATCGAGGGGCGTCCCCGCTCATGTGTCGATACTTAAACACTGGTAGAAGTGACTTAGTAGTCTACCTCGGCTACATTGCCTCAGTCAGTGCACTTATCTCGATGTAGTTCCCACGTCACGGGTCACTAATCTTGATTAAGGGATTAAACTCGGATTAGAAATTTGAGCCATGACAAATCTTCCCAACAAATGGCAATTTCGCCCTCGAAAATAAACTTCAGTTAAGGTTATATTTGACTCGAAAAGTTACGAAAATCTATTTCGCATATAGTCTTCCCAGTCACAAGTAAAATTGTTGTACCCTTCGATCTAGTATATGTATTGGTTGTTCCTCATATGATATATTCTCACTCAGGTCAATCTTAATCAAGTCAACCATCGATCTCTCACCTGCCTTAGACTTAGCTAATCGAAGCATAGAAATGTAGAAGACTACATGAATCCCTGACATCTGTAGAGGTAACTTAAGCTTAAACGCAACCTTCCCGACCCATCTTCTTATCTTGAAAGGCCCGATAAATCTTGGTGCTAACTTGCCCTTCAGACCAAATCTGTGAAGACCATTTCGAGGATAAACCTCTAAATATATAAAGGTCCCTCATTATATGTGAGATCATTGCGATACTTCTTTGCATACTTCTTCTGCCTCTTTTAGGCCCTTTTAAGCCTCTGGTGAATCTCCTGTACTTTGTATGTTTGATCAACAACAATCTCAGGTCTTGCGAACTCCTGGTCCTCTAGTTCAGCCAAACAAGATGGAGAGTGACATGGTCTGCCATATAAAGCCTTAAATGGCGCCATCTCAATGCTAGCCTAATAATTGTTGTTGTATGAAAACTCACACAATGGTCGGTACTCCTCCCAAAATCTGCCAAACTCAAGTACACATGCCCGGAGCATATCCTCGAGAACCTGAATCAACCTCTTAATATGTACATCAGTCTAAGGGTGAAAGGTTGTGTTGAACTGTAGGCGCGTACCTTACTGTTACTGCATACTCTGCCACATCCTGGATGTATACATAGCAACTCAGTCTGACGTAATAGTCAATGGTACCGAATTCAGTCTAATAATTTCTCATAAAAAAGATGTTTAACTAGTCAAATGTGTAGTGAACTACATCTGGTATGAAATGGGCAAATTTTGTCAATTCTTCCATAATTACCCAGATAGAATTGTGTCGACGGGCAGTCCTCAGCAATCCTTTGACAAAGTCTACGGCTATGTCTTCCTACTTCCATTGTGGAATGGTAAACGGCTGTAATAATCCTCCAGGTCTACGATGCTCAGTCTCTACCTGCTGGCAAGTCCCACAATTTCTAATGAACTCCGATATGTTTGCTTTTATCTTAGGCCACTAAAAATGTCTCCTCATGTCATGGTACATCATGGTCCTACATGGATGAACAGTAAACTGGAAATGGTGTGAATCCTGAAGAATCTCATTTCTCAGCTCTACCAGTAAAGATATCCATAATCAGTCTCTAAATCTCATAAATTGATCTATCGTTTTTGTCCAGTTATTATAATCAGTACTCTGGGCTAACTCACTAAATCTCAGGTACAGAATGTCAACTCTCTGACCACCTGACACTTTCTGCATATACAATGTTTGTAGCCTTATCTGTGCACATATCATCACCTGAGTGTTGATAGGAATATCTAACTGAATCATCATCGCCAATGCCTTGAGTAATCCATACTCATGTGTCGTGCATCATATGACATATAACAATCTCAACATCTCTAAAAGGTATGCTACTCAGCGCATCGGTAACTATGTTAGCTTTTCTTGGGTGATACTCTAGAGAAAAGTTGTAGTCCATCAGAAATTTTAACCATCATGATTTGTCATATTCATCTTTTTATGTGTGAAGAGATATTTCAGACTCTTATGATCAATATAGAGTGTGAATCTCTCTCTAAAGAGATAATGTCTCCATATTTTGGAGCAAATACTACCGCTGCTAACTCTAACTCACAAGTGGGATAATTCTTTGCATGTATCTTCAGCTGTCTGGATGCATAAGCCACCATGCCTCTATCCTAAAACACACGATCTAGACTCGTATAAGAAGCATCAGTATATACTTGGAATCCTTATCCAGCCTTTAGCAATACCAACACTGGTGTAGTTGTCAACAACCTCTTTAGTTGATTAAATGCCTCCTCGCATTCCTTAGACCACTCAAATTTGATGTCCTTATAGGTCAATTTGGTAATCGGTGAAGCGATCTTCGAGAAATCTTTCACAAATATAAGATAATATCCTGCTAACCCTAAAAAACTCCTGATCTTCATGACTGGCGTCATTGCAGGCCAATCCATAATAGCCTGAATCTTAGTCGTGACTACAGCAATACCTGTTACTCCAACAACATGTCCCAAAAACTTGACCTCCGATAGCCGAAACTCACACTTGCTGAACTTGGTGTTGAGTCTGTGCTCCCTAAAAGTCTGTAATTACTCAATGAGGTAATGCTCGTAATCCTCTCAATTCCTCGAATATATCAATATAATAACGATGAAAACTATCACGAAGCTGTCAAGAAACTATCTCATCACCCAATGCATCAAATTTATAAACATGGCAGGAGCGTTGGTCAAACCAAACGGCATGAAAGTAAATTGATAGTGTCCATATCTCGTACAAATCGATGTCTTAGACCTATCCTCATCCTCGATCCTAAACTGATGATACCTTGATCTCATATCTATCTTGGAGAAAAATTGCGAACCTGTCAGCTGATCAAACAAGTCATCAATCTGTGGAAATGGATACTTGTTTTTTACTGTGAGTTTGTTCAACTGTCTGTAGTCGATACACAGCCTCAAAGTACCATATTTCTTCTTCACAAATAGTACAGGTGCTCCCCATAGCGACGTAGAAGGTGTAATGAATCTCTTCCATCTAAAATCCTAGAGCTAACTCCTCAACTCCTCTTACTCTCTGGGAGCCATATAGTATTGTGCTATAAAAATAGGTTTGGTGCCTTGTACCAACTTAATAATAAAGTATATCCCTCGTTGGTGGTAAACCAGGTAAATCCTCTGGAAACACGTCTGAAAACTCACACGCAACCAGTATCTCCTCAAATTTGGGTCCCTAACTCTCTGCTACTATATATAACGATACCAGAGTCTCCATCTCTCGACTAGTCGTAAGTCAGCCTCTAGTGCCCTCGGCTTTCGATTTACTACCACTATATGTGAACATTGGACGCCCTAAGATCTTAAATATCAATGTCTTACTCAAATATTCAATATGAGTGTGATACACTGCAAGCCAATCCACCCCTAACAACGCGTCCAAGTCTAAGAACTCGAGCACCCTAATGTCTGCAGGTAGCTCTACCCGCTTATCTCTTGTAGACATCCCTCAACGAGATACTTAGGGTAAACCTTATCCCCGGCTACGATACTCAAAATCAAATGTACGCTAACTTTGACCGGTGTCAACCCTAAGATGCCTATCATGCAACCATAAATGAAAGATATTATAAAACCCGAATCAAATAAAACATATAAATCTCTTTTTCTAAAACTTCGTGGTTTGATCTACTAACAATGTTGGTCCCAATGGTGACCCATCAGTAACTCTACCCAGGTAGTAGGTCACGTGAGAAAATGCACACTTGTAAATCTCACTTATGGTCCTAGCACCTGAATTGACCACATAAAATCATATATTTAGCCTCACTCCATCTCTAAAATGGTATACATCCTCAGAGTCATCTCTTACTAAATCCCCAACAAACTTTTTTAGATAACCATATCGGTCTATATAGGTCATCACCGACTCATCAGCTCCCTGTCTCAGATTCATGAACTCCTTCATTAACTTCTTTATCACTGCACATGGGAAGTACTGCTGATAGAATTTCTTCTTGAATGCATCCGAAGACTGAAAAATCACCATCAAAAGCTATTGTCGCACGCCAACAAACATCGATGTCTCTCTGCAATGTATACAACGAAATCTCATCCTAAAGTCTATCATCAATCCTCAATACTTTATGAAGCTTTTCTTGATACAATACCCACTTCTCATTGTTCTCAAAGTCTCTCTGACCATCAAAATACAGTAGCTTCATTTTTTTGAAATCTTTCACCAACTGAACATCTAATATCGAACTAGAAGATGTAGGAGTGAAAGATGGTGTATAAACTGTCTCTATGGCTGGTGCTGTCACTATTGGTGCAGTCTGTACTATAGGAGCGGCTGGTTTCGATAATGTGGGAGTAGTAGTAGTAGTAGTAGTAGTAGTAGTAGTAGTAGTAGTAGTAGTAGTAGTAGTAGTAGTAGTAGTAGTAGTAGTAGTAGTAGTAGTAGTAGTAGTAGTAGTAGTAGTAGTAGTAGTAGTAGTAGTAGTAGTAGTAGTAGTAGTAGTAGTAATAGTAGTAGTAGTAGTAGGAGTTGTAGTAGGAGCCGGTGTCTGTGTTGATGGAGCAAAATGCACTGTCATCATAGCTATGAACTCAGCCAACTGTTGTCCTAAAGTAGTTATTCACTCAAATAGCCTCTAATAATTATCTACAGATGGAATAGAAGGTTGGCCGCCGTTAGCACCAGCGTCCCTGTTATAGGGTGAATCAACCATCTGTGTCTACAAGTTGATAGCGAACGCAAATTAGCTACTACATGAGTAATGAAGGTATGGATCATCTAGTTTCCACATCTAAATTTTATGTTTTATTTAAGTTTGTGTATAGCTTATCGAGAAATGTTGGCTTTTGATATCAACTATAACATTGATATCATATTATGAAATAAACCATATTTCATTACCTGGGCTTTACAAACTTAGACTCTGATACCACCTGTGACAACCCCTTTTCAAATCGGGGCACTGCCCAGCCTAATTCCGTCATTAAACCCTAACCTCCACCATATAGGACTTAACAACGTATTAGTCAGCCTTTTAGAAACCTTTTTACTTACAAATTAATTTTTTTTTAAATAAGCATTTTCTTATCTTATGTCAATTAATAAATAAGAGTTAATTAAAAGTTATAAAATTAAACATTTATTCAACGAAAGTCTTAACAATTTAGCAGAAGCTTTTAACATAATTTCTAAATATGTGGCAAACCAAGAAAACAACGATCACATGCATATACAGCGATAATCATATATACATGTATCTGGCAAGGTAACTATCACAACCCAATCTATACATCTCCAAAAATATTCAAAAGACATGTATATAAGTCATACAACAAACCAAAAACCTAAAAGATCAGACGTAGCAGTGTTCTGTCGGCTCAGAGGCAGTCGCCGATCTTCTCCTTACCTGGTCTACTACTCGACGGATCTGCATTTACCATCATAAAAAGGATGGTGAGTATAGGAAAGTAGAAAATAACACTGAGAGACATTTATCCACATTTTCAAATATAGAACAAGAATATAAAAGAATAAAATAATAGAAACTATGATGAAAATAAGATCATGCTAATAGACTCTTCAGATAATAAATATGAAACTGACACGTGGCTAAGTAGTAATGATCTAGAGCCGGTCGGTCATGAGTACTATCACAAATGTCTTTATTCCACTATCTCAGGATGGAGTTGAGCTCTACACCTCTGTTGAAGGTGGGAGATGAGCTCTATGCCTCCATAATCAATAACAAATGCCAATAACATGTGATGTCTACTTGCTAACAACCCCGAGTTATATACCCCGTGTGCTACACAAGTTAGTGTTGAGATCCCGACATCCCTGAAAGTCTAGTAACCGCTGAGTGTCGCGCCCATCTCTATCATTTCATGATCCTGGATACAAAACCTACTTTCATATTTCAAAGAATGACACTATTTCGGAATCCAACAATAGGATTGCATATCTAATGCCTAAAGGAAATGAATTTACAATGTCGTAAACCACTACCTAATAGCATGTTATTTCATTTAACTAAACATCTCAACAAACAAGAATGACTTAGCATATGATATATAGGTCAATGAAACCATTAATCAAAAACCAATGCCATGATAACAAACTCATAGAATGAGATGAATCCACAAGTCATGGAATTTAAAGTACAAAGGAACAATTCAATTCAAATAACTGAAAATAGATAGCGATATTGGAATGAAATCTAAATGGATTTCTTAATCAGTTTACTTATAATCCACGCAATGTCCTATGCTAATCCAGCCTCCCAACACCTCGTCTCACGTATTCGAGATTCTTAGACTCTTCCTTAGGTCCTTAATTTCATTTCATAAGTTTTAGAGTTTGTTTAGACCTTTAATTAGGGTATTAGAGTTGTTAAAGTGTTTAAGATGAAATTAGGAAATTGTTGATTTTGTACTATAAGAGCACTTAGCGCACCGGGTGTTTGTCTAGCGTGTTAGTGACCTCATTAGCGCGGTAGACAATTTTATTAAGTCGCTATACACAGGTAGCGCGCTAGCTAGCTCATCTAGGCAAATATATGCAGGAACCCAAAATTCTGCACTTAGAATTATGAGTTCTCTCCACACATAGACACTCCAACACCTTGGGATCTCTTTTTTCGACTACCAGAGACCCTAATACCCCTACAACAACATAAGATCAGCCATACTTCATATATTTCATAATTTCATCAAATTAAACTAAACTAATGGTGTAAACGAAGTTACCTAATTAATGAATACAAACAACTTAATGTACAAGTGAAGTTACCTAATTAATGAATACCAACAACTTGATGTAAACCTCCTAAACCAACAAGATCTCCTCCAAAATTGTTGATCCTCCCTGATTTCTTCTCCTCTTGCAAGCTTTCTTCTCAATTAAGTTTTGAAATTGAAATGAATTGCTTAGGTTGATCTCATTCCTTCTATATATATGAATGGGATAAGGTCGATTAATAGCCATTAATCTTCATGTACACACGTATCTCTAGAATAATCCAATGAGTTACACCTTGCCACAATTCCCACTAACTCTCCGCTATCTCCATCTACCTAACACCAATTTGAAACTCATTTGTATTTTGATATGCCAACACATATCTCAAGAATCATTGAATGACTATTATTTTAACTTACAAACTTAGGCTACACTTAATATAAAATGAACTATAGCATCAATTATGCTACAGTTTAAGCCACATTAAATTCAAACTAACTTACTTCATCACTCTCTACATCGATCCCACACTGGCATGCATTGCAAGGCCTATCCCCACTCACGTCTCGATACCTAAACACCCGTAGAAGTGAGTTAGTTGTCTACACATATACATTACACTAAGCACTCATCACAAAAATATAACATCTACCTTAGCCATATTGCCACGGTCAGTGCACGTATCTCGATACGGGACCTACGTCATGATTCATTGATATTGGTTAAGGGATTAAACCTAGAACAAAAATTCGAGCTGTGACAATATGATTAGAGATTGTCCACAGCTGGTAGTAGTACTTCCATCATAGAATTGGGAAGGAGTATACATAATAGCATAGCCAAATGTCGACACCACATGAGGACTCATTAAGGGTACGATTTCTATTTGTGGTAAAAATTTATATGTCTTGTTTAATTCGAGTTCTACATTATCTTTCATTTCTTGTCGCATGATAGGCATGGTAGTGCTGAGACCAGTTAGAGTTAGCATACATTTGATTTTGAGTACCACAACCGAGGATAGGGTTTACCCTACTTCTCTTGTTGAGGGATGTCCAGTAAAGATAGGCGGGGTAGAATTACCTGCAGATTTTAGGGTTCTCGAGTTCTTAGACTTCGACGTGTTATTAGGGATGGATTGGCTAGCAACATATCACACACATATCGATTGTTTTAGTAAGACAATGATATTTGAGATCACAGGGCGTTCGATGTTCATATATAGTGGTAGTACACTGAGACTCGAGGGAACTAGAGGTCGACTTGCGACTAACGGAGAGATGGAGACTCCCTTATCATTATACACAATAGCAGAAAGTCAAATACCCATATTTGAGGAGATTTCGGTTGTGTGCGAGTTTCTAGACGTGTTTCGGGATGACTTACCAGGTTTACCACTACCGAGAGAGATAGATTTCATTATTAAGTTGATACCCAACACTGGACCTATTTCCATAACACCATACCACTTGCTCCGAGAGAGTTGGATGAGTTGTGGAGTTAGCTTCAGGATTTAGGATAGAAGGGATTCGTTACACTTTTTATGTTGCCATAGGAAGCACATGTCCTTTTTGTGAAGAAGAAAGATAGCACCTTGAGAGTGTATGTCGACTTCAGACAGTTGAACAAGGTCACAATCAGAAACAGTTTTCCATTACCACGGATTGATGATTCATTTGATCAGCTGATATGAGCACGATTTTTCTCCATGATAAATCGGCAATAAGGGTATCATCAGCTTAGGATAGGGGATGAAGATAGGTCCAAGACAGCGTTCTGCTTGAGATACAAACATTATTAGTTTAAATTCATGTCGTTTAGTTTAACTAATGCTCCTGCTATGTTTATGGATTTGATGCATCCATTGATGAGACCGTTTCGTGATAGTTTTCATCGATGATATGTTGATATATTCAAGGTCTCGGGAGGATCACGAGCAACACCTCAGGGAAACATTGCAGACTTTGAGGGAGTACCGACTATACGCCAAGTTTAGAAAGTGCGAATTTTAGCTTTCAGAGGTCAAGTCTTTGGGACATGTTGGAGCAGCAGGTATTTTTGTAGATCTAGAAAAAATTCAGGCTATTATGGATTGGCCTGCACCGACTTTAGTTACGGAGATTAGGATTTTTCAAGGGTTAGTAGGATATTATCATAGGTTCGTGAAAGATTTCTCGAAGATCGATTCACCGATTACCAAAGGCAAAAGAGTTTGTCAACCACTGCACCACTGTTGATATTTTCCAGAGGCTTGATAGGGATTCCTGGTATATACAGATGCTTCTCACACAGGTATATGTTGTGTGTAGGGATGCAAATGGGTAGGGTAAGGGATGGGGACCCAATCTCCATCCCCATCATCGCTTAACCATTCAACCCCCATCCCCATCGCCGCTTAACCATTCAACCCCCATCCCCATAAACATCCCCACGTGGGGATGAACTTTCATCGCCATCCCCATCCCCGCCTAATCCCCGCGGGGATAGGGAATCACTGTGGGGAAAAATCTTTCCCCATTTCATTCCCAACTGAAAATCCTGGTAGAGATTTTTGCGGGGATTTTGCAACAGGTCACCGCAGGGATTATTTTTTTCAAAATAATTTATAAAAAGTATGGTACACATAAATAGAATCACATTTAATGGAAATTCCAACCAAATAAAGTATGAAATATAAATATAGTTGCAAACATTTCAAAACAAATTATATAATTAATCAAACAAGTTAAAATTACAAATTACACTAGAGTTTGTTTCTCATTAGTGTTTTGGGTGAAAGACTTGCAATATTATATAAAGTAAATTAATACAATATATATATATATATATTTATCTAATATATACAGGGATCTCCACGAGGATCCCCAATGGGAATACTCGCGGAGATTCCCACGGGTAATCCCCACAGGGATCCCTATAGATATTTCCAATGGGGGTTCTCTGTGGGGATCCCCACAAATATATTTTTTTCCTCATACACATACTCATACCTGCATTTGTATGAGCTTTTATCCCTATCTCCATCTTTATCCCCATTTAAACTTTCCATCTCAATCCCCATTGCAGGGAATCCCCGTCCCCTGTAGGTATTCCCCGCTCCACTTGCATCCCTAGTTATGTGTTGATGCAGGACAGAGGCACGATGGCTTATGTATCTAGACAGTTGAAGATACATGCGAAGAATTATCCCACTCATGACTTAGAGTTGGCAATGGTGGTATTTGCTCTAAAGATATAGAGATATCATCTGTATAGAGAGAGTTTCACATTCTACACTGATCATAAGAGTCAGAAATACCTCTTCACACAGAAAGGGTTGAATATGAGACAGTGCAGATGGTTGGGATTTCTGAAGGACTACGACCTTTTTTTGGAGTATCACCATGGAAAAGCTAACCTAGTTGCTAACGCACTAAGTAGAATACATACTAGTGATGTCGAGGTTGTTAGATGTCATATGACATATAAGTATGGATTACTCGAGGTAGCGGCGATGATGAGTCAGTCAGATATTCCTACCGACACTCGGGTGATGATTTGTGCACATATGATGCTACAGACCATTGTCTACATATAGAGTGTCAGAGGGTTAGAGAGTCGACATTCTATACCCGAGGTTTAGTGAGTTAGCCCAGAGCACTGATTGTATTGACTTGATGGAGACGATGGACCAGTGTCTGAGATTTAGAGGCAAATTGTGGATAGCTTCAATGAAAGAGTTAAGAGATGAAATTCTTTAGGATTCCTTTTGTTCCCGATTCACTATTAATCTAGATGGGACCAATATGTACCATGACATGAGGAGACATTTTTGGTGGCATGGAATGAAAGCAGACATATCAACGTTCATCAGGAACTATCGGATTTGTTAGTATGTGAAAACTAAGCATTGTAGACCTGGAGGATTATTACACCCGTTTCCCATTCCATGATGGAATAGGAAGACATAGCCATGGACTTTGTCATGGGATTACCGAGGACTGCTCGTCGACAAGATTCTATCTAGGTAATTGTGGAAAGATTGATAAAATTTGTTTATTTCTTACCAGTTGCAGCTCACTACACATTTGACTAGTTGAGCATATTGTTCGAGAATGAGATTATCATACTACATGGGGTACCATTGACTATCTTGTCAGACAAAGATGTTATGTATACATCCAAGATGTGAAGGAGTATGCAAGATTAATATGGTATGCGTCTACAGTTCAATACAACCTTTCACCTTCAGATTGATGGGCAGAATGAGAGGTTAGTTCATGCTCTCGATGATATGCTCAGGGCTTATATACTTGAGTTTGGCTGATCTTGGGAGGAGTACCTACCGTTAGGTGAGTTTGCTTACAAAAACAATTATCAGGATAGCATTGAGATGGCGCCATTTGAGGCATTATATGGCAGACAGTGTCGCTCGCCATCTTATTGGGCTGAGCCAAAGGACCGAATGTTAGTAGGGCTTGAAATTGTTGTTTATCACACGGAAAAGGTACAATAGATTCCCCACAGGCTTAAAGGGACCCAAGAGAGACATAAGAAGTATGCAAACACGTATCACAGCGATCTCACGTATGCCTAGGGAGTCTTTATGTATTTGAATATCTCTCCTTAGAAGGGTTTTCATAGATTTGATTTGAAAGGCATATTAGCACTGAGATTCTTCGGATCTTTCAAGATCAAAAGGCCAGTCAGGGAGGTTGCATATGATCTTGAACTACCTCCATAGATGTCGTGGATTCATCTAGTTTTCCATATTTCTACAATTCACCTAGCTAAGTTGAAGGCAGGTGTAGGACTAACGTTTGACTTGACTCAGATCGACCTAAGTGAGGATGTATTTTATGAGGATCAGCCAGTATAGATCTTAGATTGAAAGGCACAACAATTGAGAGGCTCGTCTATCTCGAAGTTGTTAATCAAGTGGCAGTTCCATGGAGACTCATAACTCTTTTGAGAGCGGGAAGACTATATGTGAGATAGGTTTTTGTACCTTTTCAAGCCAGGCATAACTTTAATTCAAGTTTAATTTCGAGATGAGATTTTCATTAGTTGGGAAGATTTGTCACGGCCTAAATTCTTAAATCTTAGTTTAGTTTTTTAATAAGGATTGGTGATCCGTGTCGTGGGACCCGCATCGAGATACATGCACTTACCGAAGTGAGGTAGTCAAGGTATATTTTAGATTTACTATGATGTATGCCTAGTGTATTGTATATGTGTATACTACTTAGTCACTCCTACTTATGTATAGGTGTTGAGACGTTTGTAGGGACGTGCCTCGAGATGCATGCCGGCATGGGACAGGGGTAGTGAGTGATGTGGTAAGTTGATTTAAGTTTAGTGTAGCTTAAATGGTAGTTAGAATGGGGCTATAGTTGATTTTATATTAAATGTAACCTAAGATAGCAAGTTAAAATAATAGTCATTTGATGATTCTCGAGATACGTGTTGAAACATCAAGAGACCCATTGAGTTTGATATTGGTGTTAGTTAGAAGGAGTTAGTGGTAAGTTAGTGGAAATGTGTCAAGGTTAAAGCCATTAGATTAGTCTCGAAGTACGTGCATACATAAAGATCAAGGGCTATTAAACAATCTTATCTTAATATATAAGATTGAATAGATCAAATCATGCAAACCAATTCATTTCATTTCATAAACTTAGGAGTTAAGAAAACTTGGAGAAAAAGATTAGAGAGATCAGCAAATGGTTTTGGAGGTGGAGATCAAGCTAGGTGTGGTGTTCATCAACTAGGTTATTCTATTTACACTAATAAGTTAGTTAATTTGATGCATTTATAAAATAAATTATGTATGGGTGATCTTGTGGTGTTAATGGGTGTCTTGAGGTCTCTGGTAAGTGAGGAAAGAGATCACAAGGTATTGGAGAATTCGAAGTGCAGGATTCTGGGTTTTCCAGCACATAGCATGCTACCTATGTGTAGTGCACTAATAAATTTGACTAGCACGCTAATCAAGTCACCAGCGTGCTAGAAAGAACACCCAGCGCGCTTGGTGATCTGACAGCACAAAATCCGCAACTTCCTATGTATAACTTAAACACTTTAAATAAGTATAATACCTTAATTAAAGGTCTAAACGCCATCAAAAACATGTAAAATGATATCAGGAACCTAAGGGAAAGTCTTGAGGGTTCGAATACAAGTTTTGAGTTGTCGGGAGACCGAATTATCTAGGATATTTTTGTGGACTATAAGTAAAGTGATTGAGATATTTATTTACATTTCATTCCTATTTTATTATTCATTTCCAGTTATATGGACTGCTTTTCCTATTGTACTCTATATACCATTACTTATTTCCTCTCTCAATTCATGAGTTTACTATAATGATATTGATTGTTAATTAAATGAAATATCATGCTATTAGGTAGGTGTTGATGGGGTGGTCAATGTGTTTTCCTTTGTGCATTAGACATGCAATAACTTTATTGGATTCCCAAACTATATCATTTCTTGGGTTATGAAAGTAGTTCTTCTATTTGGGACTATGAGTTGATAGAGATAATGTGGCACATGGGGTCACTAGACTTCCTGGGTTATCGGGATCTTACCACTATATTGAGTAGCACATGGGATATGGGACCCGGGGTTGTTGGCAAGTATACATCACTTGTGAGGGGCACTTATGAGTATTTATATATGAGATGGGAATTTGTGAGGATGTGAAGGCATTCATGATTTTGTTTATACCCTAAATAGTGGAATAAGGTTGATGTAATACACTCACAACTACCCGACCCTAGATCATTACTACTTAGTCGAGTGTCAGTATCATATTGTTTAACTAGAGTATCTTATAACATGACTTCTTTTCAGCATAGTTGTTATTTTTATGCTTTCAAATACTTATTGTCTATTTGGAAATGTGAAAAATTGTCTCTCAGTGTTACTTTCTACTTTCATGTACTCGCAATCTTTTTTATGACAGTGGGTGTAGATCCATCGAGTAGTAGACCAGCCAAAGAGAAGATCGGCGACTACCTCTGAGCAAGTGCAGTGATGCTACACTGGATTTTGTAGGTTTTGACTTTTTTGTATGACTTTTATGCGTTTTTCATATACTTTTAGGGTTGTATATATTATGGGTTGAGAGATAACACTCCGACTAGATACATTATGATATATTATCGTCGTTTTGTTATATATATGCATGTGATATTTGTTTCCTTGTTTTTCCACATTCTTAGGTATCATGTTAAATGCTTCAACTAAATTGTTAAGACTTCCGTTGAATATATTTTAAGTTTGTAAAATTTTAATTAACTCTAATTTATCAGTTGACCTAAAATAAGAAAATGCTTATTTGAAAAATTAACTTGTAAGTAGGAAAGATTTAGAAAAAGGCTGACTAATTCGTTATTAAGTTATATATGTGTCGCCCTTCTCAAATTGGGGCACCGCCCGATATAATCATGTCATTAAGCCCTAAACTCGCCGCGTAGGACCTAACAACGACCTAGTCGGCCTTTTTCAAAAACCTTTCCAACACTAACTTTTCTTTTCACTAATTAATAAACCAGAGTTAATTAAAATCTTAAAAATTTAAATTTTATTCAGCGGAAGTCTTAACAATTTAACGACTTTTAAAATGATACCTAAGAATGAGGAAAACCAGGAAATAAAGATCACACGTATATAAAACGAAATGGCGATAATGTATCTGGTCAAGGCAATATCTCTCATCCCATACATACAACCCCAAAAGTGTATGAAAGACATATATAGAAGTCATACAACAAAACTAAAAACCTACAAAATCTGGTGTAGCAGCATTCCACTGGTTCAGAGGTAGTCACCGATCTTCTCTTTGTCTGGTCTGGTACTCGATGGATTGCACCCATCGTCATAAAAAAGATGGTGAGTACAGAAAAGTAGAAATTACCAATGAGAGACATTTGTTCACATTTCTAATTATACAAGTATCTGAAAGCATAATAATAACAACTATGCTGAAAAGAAATCATGCTATAAGATACTCTAGTTTAACAATATGAAATTGAGACTCAGATAAGTAGTAATAATCTAGGGCATGTCGGTCGTGAGTTGCATCACCTCATGAAAATAAGTAAGAACAACAAAGTCGTGACATTTAGAGTGCAATAGGCAAATCAATCAAAATGATTGGAAATGAACAATAAAACAGGAATGAAATGTAAATAAATATCTCGAAACTCATATGCAAATCCCAGAGACTTTCCCCTAGGTTCCTGATATCATTTACATGTTTTGAGTGTGTTTAGACCTTAAATTAAGGTATTGGATTTGCTTAAAATGTTTAAGTTATAATTAGGAATTTACATATTTTGTATTGTTAGAGCCCCTGACGCACTGGGTGTTTTGTCTAGAGCCCTAATGACCTCATTAACGTGATAGTCAGATTTATTAGCACAATACTTACAAGAGCGTGATAACTAGCATATCTAGGGCGCTATATGTAGGAAAACCCAGAATTCTACCCTTAGAATTCTGAGTTCTCTCCACACATAGACCACTCCAACACTTTGGGATCTCTTTCCTCAACTACGTGAGACCCCGAGACACACATTAACACCACAAGATCAGCCATACATCATTTTTATCTCAATTAACCAAATAAACTAATTTACTAGTGTAAGTAGAATTACTTAGTTGTTGCACACTTCCACCATGATCTACACCTTCAAATCACCAAATCCACTTCAACTCTCTTGTTGATTTCCCATATCTTCTTTTCCAGGAAGGTTTCTTAACTCCTAAGTTAATGAAATGAAATGAATTGGTTTGCATGAATTGATCCATTAAATCTTATACTTTAAGATAAGATTATTTAATGGCCATTAATCTTTATGTATACATGTATCTCGAGACTAATCTAATGGCCTACAACTTGACACATTTCCACTAATTCTCCTCTAACTCTTTCCAAGTAACTACAATATCAAACATAATTGGTCGCATGTTGTATCAACATGTATCTCGAGAATTATCAAATAGCTATTGTTTTAACTTATTTTACTTAGGTTACATTCAATATAAAACCAACTATAGCATCATTAAATTAATTTATTTAAGCTACACTAAGCTCAAGACAACTTACCACACTACTCTCTACCCCGATCCCATGTTGGCATGCATCTCGAGGCATATCCCCACTCCCGTCTTGACACCTAAACACAAATAGGAGTGACATAGTTTTTTACATATATAAAATATACTAGGCATACATCACAGCAAATCTAACATATACCTCAACCAACTCGCCTTGGTCAGTGCACGTATCTCGATGTAGGTCCCACGTCACGAGTCACCGATCATGATTAAGTAAATTAAACTAGGATTAGGAATTTAGGCCATGACAAATCTTCCCAACTAATGAGAATTTCGTCCTCAAAATTAAACTTTGGTTAAAGCTATACGTGACTCAAAAATGTACGGAAATCTATCTCGCATGTAGTTTTCCCGCTCCCAAGTCTATTTCGAGTCTCCAGAGAACTGCCACTTGACAAACACCTTCGGAATAGACTTGCCTCTCAACTATTGTACCCTTCGATCTAGGATATGTATTGGTTGCTCCTCATATGATACATCCTCACTTAGGTCAATTTGACTCAAGTCAACCGTCATCCCACTCCTGCCTTCGACTCAGCTAATCGAAGCATAAATATATGGAAAACTGGATGAATCCCCAACAGTTATGGAGGTAGCTCAAGCTCATATTCAACCTTCCCGACTCGTCTCTTTATATTGAAAAGCCCGATGAATTTTGGTGCTAACTTTCCTTTCAAACAAAATTTGTGAAGACCCTTCCGAAGAGAAACCTTTAAATACACAAAGGTTCCCTCGACATACCTATCTACATACCTCTTTTACCTCTTATGGGCCCCTTTAAGCCTCTAGCTAATTTGTCATACCTTCTTCGTGCGATTAACAACAATTTCAAGCCATACCAACTCTTGGTCCTCTAGCTCAGCCTAACGAGATGGCGAGCGATACGTTCTGCCACATAATGCCTCAAATGGTGCCATCTCAATACTAGCCTGATAATTGTTGTTGTATCTTGTATGCAAACTCACATAACGGTAGGTACTCTACCCAAGATTCTCCAAACTCAAGTACCCAAGTCCTGAGCATATCCTCAAGAACCTGAATCAACCTCTCAATTCGTCCTTAGTTTGAGGGTGAAGGGTTATGCTAAACTTTAAGCACATACCATACTACTCTCGCATAATCCGTCACATCTTGGACCTATACATAGCATCTCTCTTTTGCCCATGATGTTTAGTTAATGGTATATGTTAGGCTCGTTAGTGTAGGTGCTTAAGCGACTCGGTTAATGCACTTGTGGGTAATTTACCGTTATGATAACCAATGGTACCCCATGCGGTCTAATAATCTCTTTCTCAAACAATATGCTCAACTAGTCAAATGTGTAGTGAACTGCAACTGGTAAGAACTGCAACTGGATAGAATCGTGTCACCTGAAAAAGTCCATGGTTACGTCTTCACGCTTCTATCATGGAATGGGAAGCGGTTGCAATAATCCCCCACTTCTACGATGCTCAGTCTTCATCTACTGGCAAATCCCATAGTTCCCGATGAACTCCGATATGTCTGCTTTCGTCTCAGGCCACCAAATATGTCTCCTCATGTCATGGTACATCTTGGTCATGCCTAGATGAACATTGAACCTAGAATGGTGTGAATCCTGAAGAATCTCATCTCTCCACTCTGCTATTGTCAATATCCACAATTTGCCTATGAATCTCTGACATTATCTGTTATATCTGTCTACCCAGTATAATCAATACTCAAGGCTAACTCACTAAACCTTAGGTATAGAATGTCGACTCTCGTACCCTCTAACACTCTTTGTGTAGACATTGTCTAAAGCCTCATCTATGCACAAATCATCACCTGAGTATCGGTAGAAATATCTAACTGACTAATCAACCTCGCCGCTCGAGTAATCCATACTCATATGTCATATGGCATTTGAAAACCTTGACATTTCCAATACTTGTCATACTCAATGCATCAGCTACTACGTTAGTTTTTCCTGGGTGATACTCCAGAGAAAGGTTTTAGTCATTGAGAAACCTCAACCATCTACGTTGTTTCATATTCAACTCTTTCTGTGTAAAGAGATATTTCAGACTCTTATGATCAGTGTAGAGAGTGAACCTCTCTCCATACAAATGGTGTCTTCATGTTTTTAAAGCAAATACCATCGTTGCCAACTCTAAGTCATAAGGGGATAATTCATCTCATGTATCTTCAGTTGTCTAGATGCATAAGCCACCGTGCCTCTATCATGCATCAATACATAGCCTTAACCCATATGAAAAGCATCTATATATACCAAGAATTTTTATCCAACCTGAGGCAATACAAACACTAGTACAGTTATCAACAACCTCTTCAAATGAGCAAATGCCTCCTCGCACTCCTCAGACCAATCAAATATGATGCCCTTCTAGGTAAATCTGGTAATCAGTGAAGCGAACTTAAAAAAATCCTTCATGAACCTATAATAATACCCCACTAATCCTAGAAAACTCCTTATCTCTATAACTGTCGTCGGTTTCGACCAATCCATAATAGCCTGAGCCTTAGCCCGATTTACAACAATACGTGCTACTCCAACAACATGCCCCAAAAACTTGACCTCTGACAGTCAAGATTCACACTTGCTAAACTTGGCGTAGAGTATGTGCTCCTTCAAAGTCTGCAACATCTCCTTGAGGTGATGTTCATGATCCTCTTGAGTCCTTGAATATATTAATATATCATCGATGAAAACTATCACGAAGCAGTCAAGAAATGGTCTCATCACCCGATGCGACAAATCCATAAACATGGCAGGAGTGTTGGTCAAACCTAACAACATGACTATAAACCGATAGTGTCCATATCTCGTGCTAAACGCTGTCTTAGTCCTATCCTCATCCTTGATCCTTAGCTGATGATGCCCTGATTTGAAGTCTATCTTGGAGAAAAATATGTTTCTCTTAGTTGATCAAATAATCGTCAATACGCGGCAACGAATATTTGGTCTTAACTATGACCTTATTCAACTGTCTATAGTCGATACACAGTTTCAAAGTATCATCCTTCTTCTTCACAGATAGGACATGTGCTCCTAATGGCGACATAGAAGATGTAATGAATCCCTTTTGTCCCAAATCCTTAAGCTGACTCCTCAACTCCTCCAACTCTCTCGGAGCCATGTGATATGGTGGTATAGAAATAGGTCCAGTGCCAGGTACCAACTCAATAATGAAGTCTATCTCTCTCGGTAGTGGTAAACTAGGTAAATCCTCCGGAAACATGTTTGGAAACTCGCACATAAATTGAGTCTCCTCAATTCTAGGTTCCTGACTCTCTGCTACTATATATAACAATACGGAAGTCTCGATCTCTCCACTATCGCAAGTCTACCTTTAGTGCCCTTGGCTCTTGGTGTACTATCATTCTATGTGAACATCGGACGCCCTGGAATCTCAAATATCAGTTTCTTACTAAAATAGCCGATATAAGCGTGATATGCTGCTAGCCGACCCATCCCCAACAACACGTCAAAGTCTAAGAATTCGAGAACTCTGAAGTCTGCAGGTAACTCTACCTCGCCTATCTTTACTGGACATCTCTCAATAAGATAGTTAAGGTAAACCCTATCCTCGTCTGCGGTACTCAAAATCAAATGTACGCTAACTCTTACCGGTGTTAACCCTAAAATGACTATCATACAATCAGAAATGAAAGATACTGTAGAACCCAAATGAAACAATACATATAAAACACTACCACAAATAGAAAGCATACCCTAAATGAGTCATCAGATGGCATCGATATTAGACTATGCTACCATGTGTACACCCTCTCAAATTTACGGTGGAATCACGGCTACTGGCTGTGAACAATTCACGACACTTAAAGCAAGTAATCGGCCTACGCTAACTCTGTACCTAATCCTAGGCTTGTATCTCTCTCTTTCCCTATCAAAAATCATCTCAACGACTACCTCTCTCTCGCTTGACCTCTACTACCCCACTTTGGTGCTTACGTTGCCCTGGTGGTGCTAGAAGAGCGGCAACCTAACAACGGTCCCGCGACCCTAAAAGTGGCCAAAAACGGTTTTATAGGTGCAAAGGAATCGATATTTCATGTGATGTGTACGTTGGAGGCTCGCCGGAAACCACCATCGCCGGCGGTCTCTGGTCGAACCACGATCATTAAAGGTTGTCGAGTCTCAGCAATATTAGTTGACGTGCAGCGATCCTCAAACCAGTCGAAACAAGCGTACGTAAGGCTTTGGAATTAGTTCGTGTGATGCCATCGTCGAGTCGAAAAAATGTATAGTTGCTATTCAAACGTCGCGTGGCGATGAATGGCTATGACGTCGTGATCATGTTGCGGTCCCGCGAGACCATGATGTGACCCCGCTTACGACGGCGATTTGAGCTATGACTCGCGATGAAGCGAATACGTAGTTTGTCTTCAAAACCCGAGAGAGAGTGTACTTTTATTTATTAAAATGTATGACCAGTCAATTAGAGCCATTCAAAACATTGGAAATAATGATAAGTTTAAACACAAGTGTTAGTGAATGACTCGACTGTAATAACATGAGTTCAGGCCTTGTCGGGTAACGAAACTTGAGGATACGCGTTAGAGTCGCGGGAGTTTTACGTGGATTACGATAATCTCGGTAAATACACTTGCCTTAAAAAAGCATTTGTACGTTAGTAAGCCGGCTAAGAAGATATCATGTGATTCATTTTCTTTTCTTGTGTTCGTTATTATCCACATCATTGGCATTCCATTCTATGTTCTTGTATGTGTGTTCTTGGCATAAGTACGTCTCGAAGGTACATGCGGCTGCACTTAGAAGGGATAAAACGAGGCACTCGAATGCCTTGGCGAGTGTTTGACCACCCCTAGTGATTGTGTGATACCATGTCTTTGGATTGTTGTGGATGGTTGTGGATTGTTATGGTATTGTTGTGGAATATGGACTACTTATTGCCTCTCTTGACTCGTAGAACACGCATGTTTCGATTGCTATCATTTCCAGATCTGTCTATCATGCATTCTTGCTTATTTATATTCTGCATTTCGGTACCGCATGATATTTAGACTTGTCTTGTTTGTCGTTTCATGAATTCTTGTTATATTCTTACGGCTTTACTTTCAATTTCTCTCGGTTCTTTCACCGTCTAGTTTGTGACGGTGGGTGCGGATAAGACGGAGAAGCGATAGGGGACAGAGGTAGGTGTCTAGAGACTTTTTGTGGCGGTGGACGTGAGTGCCGAGATGTAGGCTCGTACATTACTATCCTTTTTTGTATGACGTTTATGTGTATACATATATGGTTGTTTTGGAGCCAGGAACTAGGTTTGAGGTGATTTCCATAATTTCATTTTGTTGACTTGGATATGATTGTCTTGGGGGTTTCCACATTTATATAGATTCCTAATTTCCCTTGATTGAGTTATTTCCCATTATTTGATTAGAATATGATTTTCTTCCCATTGTATTATAAGCGCAATAACTCTTTCATAAACCTTAAAAACCTAAAAATTTTGATAAGTTGAGGTAGTGACTAGAAATCAAATGATAATCTCAGGTAAATACACTTGCCTTAAAAAGCATTTGTACGTTAGTAAGCCAACAAGTGAAGATATCATGTGATTCATTTTCACTTTTCTTGTGTTCGTTATTATCCCATCATTGGCATTCCATTCTATGTTCTTGTATGTGTGTTCTTGGCATAAGTATCGCTCTCAAGCGCATATGCGCATCTGCACTGTAAGGGATAAAACGCTGGCACTTCGAGCGCACGAAGAGTGTTTGACCACCTCTGAGTGATCGCTGATACCATGTACTTGATTGTCAGGATGGTCAGGATTGTTATAGGTATTGTCAGGAATATGGACTACTTATTGCCTCTTTCTTGACTCGTAGAACACGATGTTTCGATTGCTATGCCATTTCCACCGTCTCATCATGCATTCTTGCTTATTTATATTCCCCGCATTTCCCGCACCCTTACATGATATTTAGACTGCCTTGTTTGTCGTTTCATGAATTACTCGTTATATTCTTCCTGGCTTTTACTTTCACCTTCTCACTCTGTCACCGGTCTCAGTTTGTGACTGGCAAGATAAAGACTGAGCCGGTAGAGGGGCAAGGGACCGTTCAGAGACTTTTTATGAAACGCTGTGGATCGTTAGGTACCGAGATGTGGCTCTCGTACCTATCCTTTTTGTATGACGTTATGTGTATACATATATGGTTGTTTTGGAACCTGGAACTGGTTCGAGGTGATTTCCATAATTTCATTTTGTTGACTTGGATATGACTGCTTGGTTTCCACATTTATATAGACATTCCTAATTTCCCTCGATTGAGTTATTTCCCATTATTTGATTAGAATATGATTTTTTGCCTACACGTATTATAACCTAATAACTCTTTCATAAACCTTAAAAACCTAAAATTTTGATAAGTTGAGGTCACTAGGCTCGTCTAGTCATTGAGAAACTGATTTTGGGACTCGCACGGTATCTAAATGCATTGAATTTGGGGTCAGTCACAATGGTACACAAGTGATAGCTCGAGCGACAGAGGCACCAAATTACGCAAATAACTAACGCAGAAGTCACTCCACATGACTCCATCGAAGAAGCCGGAGCCCACTGCCGAGGCGTGCGAGCAGGAGAGGAATTTAAGAGACATGATCCCATTTAAGTTTTATGGCGCTTGTGAGATTAAGACGATCACAGAGTTGTTTCGAAGAATCATGAGAAGATTCACCACCATCGCCACTGAGACCACATGCGAGCGACTATCTCTTCGATGTTACATGGAGAGGCAGATGATCAAATGGACGACGATCATTACTACTGTGGGTGTTCCGAGAGACTGGATCATTCAAGACCCGCTAATCGTAAATACTTCCACCGACCGTATTTCGAGCAAAGAGGAATGAGTTCATGAAAGGCTGAGGCAGGTATGCTGTCAATGAGTCGGGGCTTATGGAGTATAATGGTAGATTCTCATCATCGTTGCCTTATGACCGAGTGTATTATTTCACTGAGTGGTCTATTACTTACGATCGGTAAGTGGTCCGTAGTCACTACATGCGGGACAAATGAGACTTTACAGATTGCATACGAAATGGAGCTTAAATTTCGAGAGAGTTACCTACTTACTCATCCTAAGGAGACTAGATCGTGGCTGTATCGTAGTCCCGATTTGGAGGAGCATCATCGTGATGCGAAGAGGGAAGTTAAGACAGGTGGAATTTCCATGATCGCAGGACTCAGAAGCTAGTAGGTCCGTCACAGCACAAGCCGATCATTCGTCCACCCATACTAATCCGCCAAGACCTGGCTTTCTGCTACTATCCACCACAAACTGGGCTGATTGTGCATACAGACAGAGCATTGCAGTATGCACTCACGAGAGTAGGGGTACCGATCAAGGAGATGCGAGAGGACACAGGGGTCTTGGCCATGACTGATCAGACACAAAGTTCCTGGATACACGATGCTACGAGGCCAGAGAGCTGCACTGAGGATCGCAGATACCCGCACTGCTGTACAGCGGAAAGGCAGCGCCTGGCACACACAGTAGGAGTGCCCTCAACCACCAAAGATGACGCCACCACGAGATTATCACCTCAGAAGAACGCGTTCAGTACTGGCTTGAAAGCTTCGACTAGGGCATCCCGAAACCTCGTCGAGGTATGATTTCTATTTGTGTACTTTCATGCACACTATGTTCGATTCAGTTCCACCGCCTCATTTATCATTGGTCGAACGGTAGATAAGCCAGTTTGAAACCTGTTAGGCTTAGTAAACCCTCATCCTCTCAAGACCGGAGATAAGATTTACCGAATTTGTTGTGCCTCGATATTTTGGCAGAGATAGGGGTTATGAGTTACAAGCTGATATGAGAGTTGCTCTGAGTTTTTGGAGTTTGATGCTTTGTCAAGCATGGATCGGGCTGGGATCGTTTCATGCTCTACATTAGTTGTTATGATAAGAGAATCACGATTCTGTTATGAAGGTGGTTCTGAGCTCAAAGATTCAGGCACTGATCGCTACTACCTATCACTCAGAGGCAGGGAAGCCACGAGTGACGAGATTGAGATTGTTGCGAAATGCGCACATGAGCACTGGAGCGGCAGAGATTTTGCTTTTCGAAGTACCATTGTGCCATGTAACTTCCCGTATGTGTTTCCGGAGGATTTGCTTCGGATTACCACCACCGAGGGAGATTGACTTTATTATTGACCTTGTTCCGGACTAAGCTCGATCTCGATACCACCCTACCGTATGGCACCCCGAGAGCTTGAAGAGTCGAGGGAGTCAACTAGATGACTGCAGAAATTGGGCTTCACTGGTCCGAGTATGTCGCCTTGGGAGCACCATATATTTATGAAGAAGAAGGATGGAAGTTTGAGGCTATGCATAGATTATCGCTGCAAACTGACTACATTCCGCAGTGAAGAACAAATATCCGTTGCACGCGTATTGATGATTTGTTTGACTCATTGACAGAGCACAGGAGTTCCTAAAAAGATCTCACATCGTGCTATCACCAAATTTCGGATTATAGGATGAAGATCGAGAAAAGATTTTGTTGCTTCAAGACGAGATACGGTCATTTTCGCTTCGCTCACAAATATGCCGTTCGGTTTCGACCAATGCAACCCCAATGTTCATGGATCTCATGCATCGTGATGAGGAATACCTTTTGATCGGTCGTGTATCGTGTTCATGTACGATATCCTCATCTATTCCAGGACTCGCGAGGAGCACGTAGGGCATCTACGAACAAAGCTGTTGCAGACTTTTAAGAGATCATCGACTATTTGCCAAGTTCAAGCAAGTGCGAGTTTGGTTTGCTTCTAAGTCCGATTTCGCATGTCATTGGAGCCACCGGCGTGTTGTCGCTGACCTGCATGTTAGTAGATCAGTGGCGGCGCTCACGACCACCGTTACAAGAATTCGCAGCGATCGGGATTGGCGGGATACTATCGCCATTTGTGCAAGACTTCTCCAAGATTGCATTTTGCTCCGAACAAAATAAAATCAAATGTACGCTAACTCTACCTGTGTTAACCCTAAAATGACTATCATACAATCAGAAATGAAAGATACTGTAGAACCCAAATGAAACAATACATATAAAACACTACCACAAATAGAAAGCATACCCTAAATGAGTCATCAGATGGCATCGATATTAGACTATGCTACCATGTGTACACCCTCTCAAATTTACGGTGGAATCACGGCTACTGGCTGTGAACAATTCACGACACTTAAAGCAAGTAATCGGCCTACGCTAACTCTGTACCTAATCCTAGGCTTGTATCTCTCTCTTTCCCTATCAAGAATCATCTCAACGTCTACCTCTCTCTGCCTTGACCTCTACTACACCACTGGTGCTTACGTTGCCCTGGTGGTGCTAGAAGAGCTGGCAACCTAACAACGTAGGTCTGACTAGTGGTGGCAATGGTGGTCTACTAACTATACTCTGCAATGGTGTAGGAGATGATACATATGGCACAACTGAGGTAGTTGTCCCTAGTCCCTAAGAACCTCTCTCTCATCTCCTATGTCCCCTGCCTCTCCATCTTCTCCTCTAAAACTCTAAAATCTGATAGGCGTTAATGCTTGTCCCAACGGTGTCCCATCGGCAAATCTGCTAAAATAGTAGGTCTCGCGAGAAAGTGCATGCTTATAGACCTCACCCAAAGTCTTGGCATGTGAACTGACCACATAAAATCGTATATCTTGCTTCAGTCCATCTCTAAAATGGTATACATCATTTGAATAATCTCTTACTAGATCCCTAGTAAACTGTCTCAAATAGCCATATATGTTTCTGTAGCTCATCACCGACTCATCAGTTCCCAATCTCATATTCATGAACTCATTTCTCAACCTCTTCATCACTATAGGTGGGAAGTACTGGTGATAGAATTTCCTCCTGAATGCATCCCAAGACTTAAAATCATCATCAGAAGCTATCACTGCACACCACCAAACATCGGCATCTTTTTACAATGTATACGACAAAATCTCGGCCCGTATTCTGTCCTAAATCCTCAAGACTTAATGCAGTTTCTCCTAAGACAATACCCATTTCTCAATCTTCTCAAAATATCGTTGACCATCAAAGTAAACTGGCCTTAGTCTGATGAAGTCTTTCTCCAATTGAGCCTTTGTTGTCAAGCTAGAAGATGTATGAGTGAAATACATTGTATAAATTGTCTCTATGGCTAGAGCTGTTACTATTGATACAGTTTGTACTACCAAAGTAGTTGGTGTTGTAGTAGGAAGCTTTGGTGTCGGTAATGTGGAAGTAGTAGTAGTAGTAGTAGTAGTAGTAGTAGTAGTAGTAGTAGTAGTAGTAGTAGTAGTAGTAGTAGTAGTAGTAGTAGTAGTAGTAGTAGTAGTAGCAGCAGTAGTAGTAGTAGTAGTAGTAGTAGTAGTAGTAGTAGTAGTAGCAGCAGTAGTAGTAGTAGTAGTAGTAGTAGTAGTAGTAGTAGTAGTAGTAGTGGTAGTAGTAGTAGTAGTAGTAGTAGTAGTAGTAGTAGTAGTAGTGGTAGTAGTAGTAGTAGGTAGTAGTAGTGCAGTAGTAGTAGTAGTAGTAGTAGTAGTAGTAGCAGTAGTAGTAGTAGTAGTAGTAGTAGTAGTAGTAGTAGTAGTAGTAGTAGTAGTAGTAGTAGTAGTAGTAGTAGTAGTAGTAGTAGTAGTAGTAGTAGTAGTAGTAGTAGTAGTAGTAGGGCTCGGTATCTATGTTGGTGGAGCAAAACGTATTGTCATCATGGCAATGAAATCCATTAACTGTTATCCCTGAGATGATACTCGATCAGATAACCTCTGAAAATCATCAGTAAATTGAATGGGAGGTTGGTTGCTACTAGCACCTGCATTTTCGCTATCGCATGAATCAACAATCGGTGTTTGCAAGTTCATAGCGAACGCGAATTAACTACTATGTAGATAACACATATATATACATATAGAAGCTAACATGTACATATAAGAAATTCCTATCTCACTTTCACTCACTTCCCAACTAATGGTTTCTAGGTAATGACCATCTGGTTTTCCATAGCTAAAATTTATATTTTCTTGTTTAAATTTTATTTATCACTTATTAGAAAAGTTGGCCTCTGATACCAACTGTAATTTTGGTATCACATTGTAGAATAACTACATTCTACTACCTAAGTTTTATAAACTTAGGCTCTGATACCACCTATGACGACCCCTTCTCAAATTAGCGCACTGCCCGGCCTAATCCCGTCATTAAGCCCTAAACTCGCCATGTAGAACATAACAATGAATTAGTCAGCCTTTTTCTAAAACTTTTCTAACACCAACTTTTATTTTCACTAAACTTTTAACATGATACCTAAGAATGAGGAAAACCAAAAAATAAAAATCACATGTATATATATTAACGAAACAGCATTTCTGGTCAAGGTACTATGTCTCATCCCATACATACAACCCCAAAACTGTATGAAAGACATATATAGAATTCATGCAATAAAACTAAAAACCTACAAAATTCGGTATAGCAGCACTCAACTGGCTCAAAGGTAGTCGTCGATCTACTCTTTGCCTGGTCTGCTACTCAATAGATCTGCATCCACCGTCATAGAAAGGACAGTGAGTACAAGAAAGTAGAAAATAACACTGAGAGACATTTGTTCACATTTCCAAATATACAACAAGTATCTAAAAGTATAATAATAGCAACTATGCTAAAAATAAATCATGGTATAAGATATTCCAACTAAACAATATGAAACTGACACTCGCTTAAGTAGTAATGATCTAGGACCAGTAGGCCATAAGTTACATCACATTAACCTTATACCACTATTTAGGGCATAAGCAATATCACGAATGCCTTCACATCCTCATAAATGCCCATCTCATATATAAATACTGATAAGTGCCCCTCACAAGTGATGTATACTTGACAACAACCCCGGGTCCCATACCTCGTGTACTGCGCAAGATAGTGGTGAGATCCCGACAACCCCGAATGTGTAGTAAACCTGTGTCCCGCGCACATCTCTATCATATCATGGTCTTATATACAAGAACTACTTTCGTAACCCAAGAAATGACTTCGTTTGGGAATCAAATAAATGTAATTGCATATGTAATGCACAAAGAAAATAGATTGCAATACCACCAAACACCGACCTAATAGCATGATATTTCATTTGACCAAATGTACAAACAACCAAGAATGACATAGCACATGTTTTGGAGTCAATAAAACTATTTAACCAACAAGTAATGCCACGATCAATAAACTCATGAAAATGAGTAAGAACAACAAAGTCATAGCAATTAGAGTACAATAGGCAAATCAATCCAAATGACTAGAAATGAACAATATAACAGGAATAAAATGTAAATAAGTATCTCAATCAGTTTACTTAAAATGCGCGCAAATTTCCTACCTAATCTGGCCTCCTAACACTACAAAACTCATCTGAATCCCTGAGACTTCCCTTAGGTTTATGTATCATTTAACATGTTTTTAGTGTGTTTAGACCTTTAATTAAGGTATTGGATTTGTTTATATTAGTTAAGTTATAATTAGGAATTTGCAAATTTTGTGTTGTTAGAGCACCTAGCTCGCTGGGTGTTCTGTCTAGCGATCTAGTGACCTCATTAGTGCGCTAATTAGATTTAATAGTGCGCTAATCACAGGTAGTGCACTAGCTAGCACATCTAGTGCGCTATGAGCAGGAAAACTTAGAATTATGCACTTAAAATTATGAGTTCTCTCTACACATAGACCACTACAATACCTTAGGATTTCTTTCCTCAACTATCATATACCCTAAGACACCCGTTAACACCACAAGATCAGCCATACATCATTTTTATCACAATTCATCAAATTAAACTAATTTACTACTTTATGTAGAATTACCTAGTTGTTGTACATTTCCACCATGATCTACACCTTCAAATCAGTAAATTCACTTCAACTCTGTTGTTGATCTCCCTGATATTCTTCTCCAGCAAGTTTTCTTACCTCATAAGCTAATGAAATGAAATGAATTGTTTTGCATGAGTTGATCCATTCAGTCTTATATATTAAGATAAAATTGTTTAATAGCCATTGATCTTTATGTACACACGTATCTCGAGTCTAATCTAATGGCCTACAATTTGACACATTTCCACTAACTCCTTCCAAGTAACACAAAAATCAAACTCAACTGGTTTGCTGATGTATCAACACATATCTCAAGCATTATCAAATGGCTATTGTTTTAACTTGCTTCACTTAGGTCACATTAAATATAAAACCATTTATAGCATCATTATATTAATTTGTCTAAGCTACACTAAGCTTAAGTCAACTTACCACATCACTCTCTACCCCGGTCCCACATCGACAAGCATTTCGAGGTGTATCCCATCTCACGTTATGACACTTAAACATAAGTAGGAGTGACTTAGTTGGCTACACATATATAATACACTAGGCATATATCACATCAAATCTAACATATACCTCGACCAACTCACCTCAATCAGTGCACGTATCTCGATGTAGGTCTCATGTCAAGGGTCACTGATCCTGATTAAGGAAATTAAAGTGGGATTAATAATTTTGGTCATGACATCCTACATGGCATGATTAAGCTTGATGACGGGATTAGACTAGGTGGTGCCCTAATTTGAGAATGGGTAATCACATTCTATGAGTCGAATAAGAAATGATAAAATGAATGAAGTACACGAGCTAGAAATAATCTTTATTAACATCAGATTGGGTGTTGTTATGAAACAAATATCAGTGGAATTTATAACTTAAGAATGAAAAGTACATTGATAAGATCAACTTGTTAGAAGTTAAGGTACAGGGGAAGTGGTATGACAATAGCCAGGATTATATATTAAATAAAACACAAGTGATTGTGTTTTGAGATTCAAAGTACCTAATAGTCACTTCTAATCAAATTAAGTAATGATGGTTACCCCTACAACCTAAAATAAAGGAAGAGATAAACGTACTAATTGAATATCAGTAAGTTATATGTATAGGACGTCAGAATGAGCTCCTATATTGCGAGAATTTCCATTGATAAAACTTAAAGGATTGTAATCCATGTTGTATTGGAGATGTTCTTAGTGTACGACTTTTTTTAAGTATTGTATATACTTAGTGTGTGACTTTAACCATATCATAATATCATTTTCCATCACTAGATTTATTATAAAACTTTTAATTTGAAGCGGTTTTTTAATAGAGTGGTAGGTATTGTTGTGTTATCTTTATTGTTGTTAGAGATGGTACTGTATAGCTGAACACTGCATAAGTTCTATGTTATAGTTATGGTTAGCATTTAACCTATTTAGGCTTACCATAGTTAGTTTAACTCAACTGTAAAAGAATTAGTTAGATAGTTATGTACTCAATTATCTAGGTTGGTCTATATATACCTTGTAATGACGTGTTTGACAAGTTAATGAAGAGAGTTTTTCATTTTCTGAGAAACTGTATGTATTGCGTGTTCTGTGTTTCTTGAACACAGTGTTCTTCACATTATTTTGTGTTGACAGATCAACCTCTTTAGGTTTGATCTTAACATGGTATCTGAGCAGGGCATCATGGCATCAGCTAGTTCAGATTCAGTTGTCTCAGTGAGGAACTCGAAGTCTGCTCTACCAGATGTTACTGCCATTGCAAGAGCTTTAAATTTCAATCTTCCAATGGAGCTTGATGATATAAATTATATTCACTAGAAGGTTCAAATTCGTGCAGCCATTAAAGTTTTTGGTTTCAATTTTCTGATCTCTAAGAATCCTTCCTCATTGGCTTCAAACAAACCTTTTTTTTCATCAGACCTTTCTGTGCAAAAAGATGAGGTATGAAGTCAGTTAGATTCAATCTTGATGGTTTAGTTGTTTTCGAACATTGATAAGTCTGTAATTGGTTATGTCATTGATTTTGAATCTTCTTTTGAGATTTGGAATGTGTTGGAGCGATCTTTTGCCCAATCTTCCATGGCTAGAGCAATTCAATTGAAAAATCAATTGAATTCTTTGAAAAAGGGTTCCAGTTCTATTTCTGATTTTGTTGTAAAGCTCAAGAACATGGGAGCTGAATTGAGATCCATTGGCCAAGGAGTAACTGACTATGATTTGATTTGATTTGATTTGATTTAGTCAGTGTCTTCAAGATGCTGAATATCTGTTAATGATGCATGAACAGAGAATTGCACAGTTCAATACTGTTGCAACTCTTGATTTGTCTTCTACTTCAGCACATTTTGCTTCTAATTATAGTGATAAGAAGTCATCATCCAACAAATTTAATGGTGGAAGGACTAATGGTGATTATCGAGGTGGTTTTACTAGAGGAGGTCATAGAGGCAGTCGAGGTGGAAGAAATAGTGGTAACAGAGGTGCAAACAAGGTGTTCTGTCAGATTTGTTTTCGAACAGGACATATGGCTTTACAGTGCTATCAAAGGCTTGATCAAAATTATTATGGTCCAAATCAGTCACAAACTAGAAATTCAAGTGGACAGTTTAAAAAGACATGTCAGTTCTTCTCTAGTCCTCAACAACCTTCTGCACTAAGTTCTCAACAAGCTCTTTATCATTAGTTTCAATGGATGATTGTCTCTCTTGAAACTGTAACTAATCTAAACTGGTACATGGATTCAGGAGCCTCTAGCCACATGACTTCAGATTCCTCTTCTATGACTCACATAGCTGATTACACAAGTACACGACGTGTCACTATTGGCAATGGTTCTTAGCTTTCAATTTCCTCTGTTGGTCATAGTTTTCTTCCTACAAGTAATCATTCTTCTCGAATATTGGATTTGAAATATGTTCTTTATGTTCCTAATCTTGCTAAAAATCTAATTAGCATTTCGAAGTTATCTCAGGACAATAATGTGATTATTGAGTTCACTTCTAACTCATTCTTTGTCAAGGACAAAGCTTGGAAGAAGGTTTTGGTTCAAGGACAGCTTAGAGATGGACTATACTGTCTTCCTAAGCAGCATCAACCATCTATTGATGTCACCTCACACACTGCTAGTTCTGTGAATAATGATGTTACATGTTCTCTTTTTTTTACTGTGTAATATGTATGTTATTACAAATATGATAGCTACTGCTGATGTTTCTTTTTAACTAGCATGCTAGGCTTGGTCACCCTTCTCGTGAGATTCTTCGACAAGTTTTACATTCCTGTAATACTCATATCAATAAAGTTGTTTTACATTTCTGTGATTCTTGTAAAATTGGTAAATTACATAAGCTTCATTTCCATATTTGTGTTATTTTTGCTACAAGACCTTTGGAGTTGGTTTACTCTGATCTCTGGGGACCTGCACCAATGCCTTCTACAAGTGATTCTCGCTATTACATTGTCTTTATTGATGCTTTTAGCAGGTTTACATGGTTTTATCCATTGAAGCTTAAATCAGTGCATTTGCAGCTTTTCTTCATTTTATGCAATATTCAGAACGTCAACTTAACACCAAACTGACTTGTTTTCAGTCTAACATGGGGCTTGAATTTAAACCTATTGAATCATATTGTCATAAAATTGGAATTACTCATCAGTATTCATGTCCCTACACATATCAATAAAATGGAGTGTTAGAGAGAAAACACAGAGCTATTGTTGAGACGGGGCTAACTCTACTTGCTTATTCTCACATGCCACTACGTTACTGGTAAAAAGCTTTTGTGACCTTTGTTTTCATCATCAACAGTTTACCTTCTTCTGATCCGATTTTAAGTCTATATACTTTGTTTGTTTTAAGAGGAGTCATGATTATCAATTCTTCAAGGTGTTTGGGTGCTCATGTTTTTCTAATTTCACTGCCTACTTTGCTCACAAGTTTAATTTTCGATCAATTAAGTGTATGTTTATTGGATATAGTCCTCGGCATCATGGTTATCGTTGTCTTCGTCCTTTTGGCAAAGCGTATATATCTACGGATGTTGTTTTTCATGAGACATAATTTCCATTTCAGTCGCTGTTTTCAGGATCATCCTCTTCAACGTCTTCTTCTCATGATAAGTTGATTCTATCAAATGTTCCTATTCTAGTGACTCTGCAGTCTTCATTATTACCTTCAGTACCATCAATGCCAATTCTCTCATCACCAAGCTCTTCATCATCTATGCCTTTAGTGTCTGCTTCAATGCCTTCTTCATCACCTGAGTGTTTTCCCTCAGCATCTCCCATTTCACGTACATCATCTTCTACTTCTTTTGTTCCATCTGTTGTCTCTACACCTATTGAGATTGCACCTTCTGAGCTTGCCTCTCCTACACCTCATGTGAGTAATCATTTTATGATTACTCAGAGCAAAATGGGATTTTCAAACCCAAGGCTTTGGTTCACACTTCTCCACATGCCTTATTAACTCAGTTGGAACCTTCGTCTGTTAAGATGGCTCTCCAAGATCAGAATTGGTACACTGCTACGATTGATGAAATTTCTGCCTTGGATAAGAATAAAACTTGGACACTTGTTCCTCCTTCTCCTTCTATGAACCCTATTCGTTGTAAATAGGTTTTTAAAGTCAAGACAACCCCAGCTGGTGCCATACAATGCTACAAAGCTCGTTTGGTAGCTAAGGGTTTCCATCAAACCCCTGGTGTTGATTACTTTGACACTTACTCTCCAGTTGTTAAGCCCTCTTCCATCAGAATTCTATTCATTCTTGCAGTCACTTACAACTGGCCAGTTCATCAAGTTGATGTCAACAATGTTTTCCTCAATGGTGATCTTAGTGAAGAGGTATATATGATTCAACCAGAGGGTTTTGTTAACAAGTCATTTCCTCATCATGTTTGCAAACTAAATAAAGCATTGTATGGACTAAAACAAGCTCCCAGGGCCTGGTTCTCTAAGCTCAAGAGTGCCTTGATTGGTTGGGGACTGGTTAATTACACTTCTAATGTTTCTCTATTCTATAAGAAGTCTTATGGCTCTCTTTTGATGTTACTGGTGTATGTGGATGACATCCTCATTACTGGTTCTGATTCTCTCCAAGTCTCTCAACTGATTACTTGGTTGGACTCTTGTTTCTCTCTCAAGAACCTTAGACAAGTGGATTATTTTTTGGGTTTTAAGGTCTTTAAATATTCTTCAGGGATCTATCTCACTCAGCAGAAATATTTTCTGAAGCTTCTTCATAAAATTGGGTTGCAGGATTCAAAACCTACTTCTACTCCCTTTTCAGTTAGTCAAAAGTTGTCCCAATTTGATGGGAAACCTTTCACTGATCCTACTTTGTACAGGAGTATTGTAGGGGATTTGCACTACCTTACTTACTCTCGGTCTGACATTAGTTTCATTGTTAATAAGCCCAGTCAGTTTCTTAAGAGTCTTACTGATCTTCACTGGCTGGCCTGCAAACGTGTTCTTCGTTATCTCAAAAGCCCCTTGGCTTGTGGAATATTCTTCAAACCCTCCTCATCTCTTCAAATTGAGTCCTTCACTGATGCAGATTGAGCTGGTGACTATAATGACAGAAGGTCTACCAGTGGATCTTGTTTATTTTTGGGTGGCAATCTTGTCTCTTAGTCCTCTAAGAAACAAATTGTTGTGGTTCGATCTTCAACTGAAGTTGAATATCGAGCTTTAGCATATGGGGTTTCAAACATCTTGTGGACTGCATCTTTGCTCTCTAAACTTGGTGTTTGCAGTCCATCTCGCCCTGTTTGTAGTGTGATAGTACTAGTGCCAAAGCTCTTGCTTCCGACCCTATTTCTCATGCTCATACTAAGCATGTAGAAGTCGATGCTCACTTTGTCCGTGAGAAGTTAGCTGCTGGTGTGTTTGATCTGCGCTATGTTCCTTATCTTCATCAATCAACTGATTTGTTCACCAAAGTTTTGTCTGTTCCTTGTTTTTCCTTCCTTTGTGGCAAAGTAAACCTTGTTTCTTCCCCTCGTTTTCTTTGAGGGGGAATGTTAGATATGGTACTGTACAGCTGAACACTGCACAAGTTGTATGTTCTGGTTATGGTTAGCATTTAACCTTGGTTACCCTTACCATAGTTAGTTTAACTCAACTGTAACAGAATTAGTTAGACAGTTGTGTACTCATTTATCTAGGTTGGTCTATATATACCTTGTAATGACATGTTTTACAAGTTAATGAAGATAGTTTTTCATTTTCTGAGAAACCGTGTGTACTGTGTGTTCTGTGTTTCTTAAACACAGTGTTCTTCTTCACATTGTTCTGTGTTGACAGATCAATCTTCTTAGGTTTGATCTTAACAATTGTGAGTTTAAAAAAAAAACAAAAAAAAAAAAAAAAAACTGTATTGCGAGTTATAATATCTTTAAAGCTATTACTAACACCTTAATTAACAATATATAATTAACTAATGTCTATCATTACGCTTTAACCATGGTATTTAAATTTCTAGTGGGCCACAACACAATAATTTCTCTCCGCCCCACTCCTCTCTCCACTTTCTTCTGCCTTAAAAGCTGGTATTGCTATTGCTACTAACTTGAAAGCTCTCTATATCCACCACTCTTTGCACAAAATGCTACTACTTTGAACAAAACACAAAGCTCCTTCAATACTGTTATATCAATCATTCACTTCCACACTAGGTTACAGAGATGAAAGGAGTGAACCTCTTCTGTGCATCTCAAGCCTCTACAGCTATTTGCGTGAGTTTGGACCAGCGATCTATGGTTCGAGAGAGCAGCAGAGCCATCGAACGGTACAATCCCCATCTAAGAGATGTACGGCGAGGCAGACGTAAGCTTACTCCGTGCTACTCGCAATCGTCTTCTTCGACATGGACTAATAAGGCCAAAGATTACAATCAAGAGAGAAGAAGGCACAGTTCTGCTCACCCTTCTGACCTTACAAGCCCTTCGGCTTCTTCAAGATACCTCTTGAGCAACACCCCCTTCTTCGATGTGATATCGGATTTTGACAAGGTTTCTGCTCTGGCTCCAATTGAGCCTGCTTCAAAACCTCGCCAAATTGTTGCTTCCAAAACTGATCAATCTAGTGTACTATTCAAAGCTTCCTTTCCAGCTAGGCCTGAAAAACAACAGGTTTGCAATTCAGTTTATTCAATCTTAATTTGCAATCTAGGATTTCTTTTGTTTTTGTTTTTTGTTTTTTTTTTTTTTTGTTTCTTAATTTGTAAATTGAATCAACCCAATGAATCTTACAGGTTGTAGTCCTGAAGGTCTCATTACACTGCAAAGGCTGTGAAGGGAAAGTAAGGAAACACATCTCCAAAATGGAAGGTAACTAATAAACATGTTAATTAGCTTAGTTGATTATAATTAGGAAGTTCTTACATCTTAATTACTAGGTCTGATAATTGTATTGTTTATATTTTGTGCCACATTAATTATTGAGTGTACTGGATAAATACTGAGAGTACCGAGTCTTATTGGGCTTCAGGGGTAACATCTTTTACCATAGATTTTGCGACAAAGAAGGTGACAATCATTGGCAACGTCACGCCGCTAGGTGTGCTCGCAAGTGTCTCAAGAGTGAAGAACGCCCAGTTCTGGCCACCAACAAGTATAGCCTCGTCCCAAATGCCAGTTATGCAGACTTATAAAGTTACAAGAGGCCAGAAATGACAAGCGTTACGTTTATTAATCTAATCAACCAGCTATACATATTCGATTAGGGATTTCTGTGTTTATTATGTATTGGATGCTCAGTTCATTAGTGAATCGAATCTCTAAACTTATATTTTCACATGGGTGACTGAAATGATCTTTGTTTTACAGAAAAGTTAATAAAGTGAAGTGTTTAAGAGTTCTATGTATATTCTGCTCATGAAGACTTGTTGTTCAAGACTGCATCTTTTTGTCTTTTGGAGTGCTTTTAAAAATGTCCGCATGCCGTGCCCTTCTGTGTAATTCCCCGTGCTCTCTGCTTCACGCTTGTTTAATTACATCTCCCCAAAACAAGCTTGGGCAAGACAGCATCATTGTTCAACATACATCACTCCTACTACTGATCGATCAGAGATCAATTTAAACAATTAATATCTATATATATATATATATATATATATATATATATATATATATGTATATGGTGTTGTAAACTAAGTTGGAACTTGCTAAAAACTAGAGAAGGAAATTAGAAGACTAAGAACTTATACTACTACAAAAGAGAAGAGAAGAAATAAGATAGTTGGAATGAGAAGTTTTCATTCAACTTGGTGTGCTCTTACAATGAAGTTAGTATCCTTTATATAGGCCATTTGGTATGATGACAAATGTGCCTTAGCAATGTGGGACTAAAACATACACCCCATGTACATTGAAATGGTTACAAAGAACATGACAATACACAAACCAATGGAAGTACATAACTACACAATATGTTGGTGTACATGCATGGTCATCCACACTTCACAACACTCCCCTTGGATGACACTTGCTTAGAGATTGTGCCTCGTTAAAACTTCTACTAAGAAAAACCCCGTGGGAAAAAATATAGTAAAAGAAAAAGAGTACACTATTCTCATAAATATTAAGACGGGTATAATATTGTTAAGATTGCCTCATTAAAAACCTTGCTAGGAAAACCCAATGGGATAAAACCATAGCTAAGGGAAAAAGAGTGCAATACACTAATCAATAACTCCCCCTCATGTGAATATGGGTGAAACTTGTTCGCTTTCTTTGCTTGCAATGTCTTTAAGTTTACGCAAGCCAATACCATATGTAAGCCTTTTAAATGTCGTAGTTGGTAAGGCTTTTGTAAATAGATCAAAAAGATTATCACTCGATCGGATTTGCTTGACATCAATTTCACCATTCTTCGAAGCTCATGCGCATAAAAGAATTTTGGTGAAATATGTTTTGTTATGTCCCCTTTTATGAATCCTTCACTTAATTGTGCAATACATGTCTTTGCGTTATCTTCATATAATATGGTTGGAGAATCTTTTATTGAAGGCAATCCACATGATTCTTGAATATGTTCAATCATATTTCTCAACCATACACATTCACGACTTGCTTCATGAATTGCAAGTACTTGAGAATGGTTGGAAGAAGTAGCAACCATAGTTTGCTTTATTGACTTCCATGATACAAAGATATTACCACATGTGAATACATATCCCGTTTGAGAACGGGCCTTGTGGGGATCGATAAAAATCCAACATCGCATAACCTTGTAGATTCAATTTTACCCTCTCGAGTAGAATAAACCCATGTCACTTGTTCCTCGAAGATATCGGAAAATATGTTTAACACCATTCCAATGTCTTCGAGTTGGTGATGAGCCTGTATCTTGCAAGTAGGTTGACAAAGAAAAGCAATGTCGGTCTTGTACAATTTGCAAGATACATAAGTGCACCAATTGCACTTAAATATGGTACCTCCGGACCAAGTAGCTCTTCATCACTTTCATGAGGTCGAAATGGATCCTTATCCACTTCAAGTGATCGACAACCATTGGAGAGCTCAATGGATGCGCCTTGTCCATATAAAATCTTTTTAATATTTTTTCAATATAATTTGATTGATGGACAAGTACTCCACTTGAAAAATGTTCAATTTGCAAACCAAGACAAAGTCTTGTTTTTCCAAGTTCTTTCATCTCGAATTCATTTTTCAAGTATTCAGATGTTCTAACGATGTCGTCGTGGTTTCCCACTATATTTAAATCATCAACATATACAACAATAATCACAAATCCTGTTGATGATCTTTTAATGAAGACACATGGGCAAAGCGGATTATTTACATATCCTTCTTTCGAAAATAATCACTAAGGCGTTTGTACCACATTCGTCCGGATTGTTTCAATCCGTACAAAGACCTTTTTAATTTTATAGAATGCATGTTATGAGGTTTTGATTTTATTTCTTCGGATATTATAAATCCTTCAGGATTTTCATATATATCTCACTGTTTCTAGGGATCCGTACGCATATGCTTTGTAACGACATCCATTAAATGCATATCAAGCCCTTCGAAACCGCAAGGCTTATCAAGAACCGAAATGTGATTGCATCTATAACAGGAGAATATGTTTCCTCATAATCGATGTCGAGTCTTTGTGAGAAACCTTGAGCTACAAGTCTTGCTTTGTACCTTGTAACTTCATTTTTTCCGTTTCTCTTTCGTACAAATACCCGTTTATATCCAACAGGTTTTACGCCATCTCGCGTTTGGACAATTGGTCCAAAACCTCTCGTTTCCTTAACGAGTTTAGCTCTCTTTTGGATAGCATCTTGCCATTTTTGCCAATTAGGTCTTTTTCGACATTCGTCCACTGATCGTGGTTCTGGATCATCATCATTTTCACATATTTCAAAGGACATATTGAAAGCAAATATATCATCAGGAACAATTTTATTTCGATCCCAAATTTTACCAGAGTTTAAATAATTTATTGAGATCTCATTATTTTCATCTTTTTCCTCTTTTTCTAGAGGAAGTTGTTCCTCATCAGAATCAACTTGTTCTGACAAACCCTTATCAAAGGATTCTTGTGCTTTCTCAGGAGTATTTTGATTTGTATTTATTTTAACTCCCGTTTTCCTCTTTCGAGGAATTGTATCCTTTGAACCAACTGGTCTTCCACGATTTAAGCGTTTCGTTGGTTCTTGTGCATTTTGTTGCACAGAGACATCAATTCTTGCGGGAACATTTACAAATTGGAATATGTGATTTTGTCACTTGTTTTGCATCATTAAATGCATCGGGTAATTGATTTGCAATTTGTTGCAAATGAATGATCTTTTGAACTTCAAGTTCACACTTTGATTTGTGCGTGGATCATAATGTGATAAAGTTGATGCATTCCAAGCAATTTCGCGCCATTCCTTTTGAATTGGCTTCTTATCTCCCCTAATGGTGGGAAAATTGCTTCATCAAAGTGACAATCAAGCAAAACGTGCAATAAATAAATCCCCTGTTAAGGGCTCAATGTATCTTATAATGGACGATGAGTTAAATTCAACATAAATCCCAAGTTTTCGTTGTGGGCCCATCTTAGTTCTATTTGGAGGTGGTATAGGAACATACACTGCTTGCACAACCAAAAATTCTCAAGTGTGAAATATTTGGTTGTTGACCTAAAATGAGTTGCATGGGGGAATGTTCATGGTATGCGGTAGGTCTATAACGAATGATAGATCTTGCATGAAGGAATCGCATGTCCCCAAACCGAAGTTGATAACTTAGTTCTCATGATTAAAGGTCCGCAATTAATTGAATGCGTTTGATAAGAGATTCTCGCCAAACCAATCTGGTATGCACATGTGGAACAGAATGTTCAATGGTAATTCCTATAGACATGCAATAATTTCTAAATGCTTGAGATTGAAATTCCCGGCATTATCAAGACGGATGGTCTTGATTGGGTTGTCGTGAAATTGTGCTCTTAACTTAATGATTTGTGCTAAAATTCTAGCAAATGCAACATTGCGGGTTGAAAGCAAACAAACATGTGACCACCTAGTTGATACATCTATCAAAACCATGAAATATCCGAATGGTCCACAAAGTGAGGATGAATAGGACCACATATGTCTCCCGAATGCGTTCTAAGAAAACTGGGATTCCACAACAATTTTACTTGGGGATGGTTTAACTATCAATTTACCTTGAGAACAACTAGCACAATCAGCTGAAAATATTTTGTGACTCCTTAAAGGATGTCCATGCGAATTATTAATTATTCTTCGCATCATTGATGGTCCTGGATGACCAAGCTAGGTCATGCCATAAAATGAATGTCTTTGGATCATTAATTTTCTTATTCAAGACGACATTCATTTCGACATGCCTTATATGAGTAAAATATAATCCAGATGATAAAGCTGGGAATTTTTCTAACACTTCTTTTTTCCCATTTGAAACCAATGTAACATAGAGAAATTCTCTATTATTTTCGTTCACGGTTTCAATGTGATATCCATTTTGTCGAATATCTTTAAAGCTCAGTAAATTTCTTCTGGATTTTTCAGAGTATAAGGCATTGTCAACATGAATTGTTGTTCCCCCAGGCAACATAATATTTGCTCTTCCAGAGCCATTAATCAAATTGGAGATGCCAGATATTGTTTGAACATTAGCCTCAGCTAAGTTCAAATTGGAGAAATATTCTCTGTTTTTAAGGATTGTATGCGTTGTAGCACAATCAGCAAGACATATATCGCTCTTATTTGATTCATGACTTGAACACATGATTTGTTGATCCATCTGGACAAATAATGTTTGGCAAATCAGAAAAAGAGTCATATTTCAATGATAAAATTCATAATATTTTGCCTTTGATTTTGAAGGCATGGTAAAGGTCACAAAAATATTCGGGCATATATATGACAATATTTAGGCAAAATAGCCTTTCATATATGACTAAAAAAAATGTCACAATTATGAGCGCTCATTGTCAATAATTATTTGCCCTTTGTAGTGGTGCACCACTTTTATTCCAATTTTTTTTTTGGTGGAATTGTCAATACGACCTTTACCTGATATTTTCACATTTTCCACGTCCATAAATTTATTATTGCGATCATGATCATTATATGCAACATATGCTTCTTAATTTGAAGCTCAACTAATTGACGGGAGCGATATTATATTTATAATATCTCATTATTTTACTCAAATACCATGAGACAAGAAATCAATCTTTAATATTTATTGGATTGACGTGCGCACTCGATATTTGTTGCGGCAATAAATCGAGGCGGGCCACGTGACCCTTTTATTGTCTCATCATCATATTTCCACATAGCCTCAACATAGAGGTAATTAAAATTGTGGAATTATAATTAATATTTGACTGATTAAATTTTGTAGCATGAGACCCAAATTACTCATTTTGAGCTTTTTGGAGCATTACCCTTTTGGTATGTATATATATAACTCCATAAGGTGAAAATATATATAAAGTGAAATATTCACTTTTCAAATCTCTAAAGAGAAATTTGTGAATGATTGTGTACAACATACAACCTCGCATGGATACAAGCTTTATTCATAATTTGTAATATTTAATTATCATGACAAGAATTATAATAAGATAACAAATTCAACTATGATTGATTAATATTTTGAAAGTAAATATAAAATAATTTTCTATTTTCTTTTATGTAAAAAAAACATAACATATGATTAAGTATATGTTCACAACTTGATTTATTAATAATCAAATGTACTATTCGTATGAGTTGGTGGGACAACCTCCAGGTTGGGTGGCGAGACAAAGTCTGCTTAATGTCATGCCTCCTCGAACGGATAACCCGTCTCCCTTTCAATGTTTAGCTTTACCTGGGGACAAGGCTTACCCACTATCAACTCAAACTTATAGCATGATTTGTATTATAAAATCAAGAATAGAACAATAACTAATCGTTTGTAGTTTTAAGAGAAAACTAGTTATGTCACATATTGACTTTTGATTTCTGATGTAGAAGATCGTACGAGACGCAACTACAGAGCATACTTTCGCAATCGGTGACGTTATAATGCATAATATATGAATAAAGTATGCATAGATAAAAGGAAGCAACCATGATAATATAGAAGTAAATTGAACTTATTTAAAAGTTATACCTTCCTAGCTTTCTCTCCTTAACAAGCCTTCTTGAACTTCAAGATCTCCTTAATGCTAGAGCAAGCTCGTGCTGATAACGTGTTGTAAACTAAGTTGGAACTTGCTAAAAACTAGAGAAGGAAATTAGAAGACTAAGAACTTATACTACTACAAAAGAGAAGAGAAGAAATAAGATAGTTGGAATGAGAAATTTTCATTCAACTTGGTGTGCTCTTACAATGAAGTTAGTATCCTTTATATAGGCCATTTGGTATGATGACAAATGTGCCTTAGCAATGTGGGACTAAAACATACACCCCATGTACATTGAAATGGTTACAAAGAACATGACAATACACAAACCAATGGAAGTACATAACTACACAATATGTTGGTGTACATGCATGGTCATCCACACTTCACAACATATGGTTCTGTATACTGGTGAGTGGTAATGTCAAAGTTCACTGTCGAAGTGGGACATGTTTGGCCAACAGAAAGGGTAAGCTTGAGATTTAGTGGGTTAGGCGAACAATCTCAAGTTCGATTCCCCTCTGCATCAAGATTGTCCGAACCATTGGGGCACGCTCACCTCGATTGCACTAGAGTGTTGTGGGAATAGTGACACTAGCATGGATATACCCACCGATATATATATATATATATATATATAGGGTGCTTCTATCATGGGTATCAAATAAATACCCATGGCATGGGTATCAATTCTCAATCATTGGATTAACATCAAGAAATACAATGGTTGTAAAACACTAATTAATACACATTAATGTGATCCACATATAATTAATGACATTTAAATTCATTTTCAATAAAAAAAATCACAAGTATGACCATTTGCTATTTATTTTTATTAATGAATAATTTAAAAATTAAAAATGTTATTTCTTTTTTAATTTGTGGAAGATAAAGACATTTTTAAAATTTATTTGTAACCTTCAAGCTAAGAATTTACTAGCAAATGTGCATTACCCTATATCAATAATAAAATTTATTTTAAAAATAAATTTTAGTACAATTCTTTATAACATTGCTATTTATAATTTGTCTCTTTTTCGAAGAAATAGTTTACACTTAATTACTTTATAATTTAAACAATCAACCATTTCCTCAAAAGAAAAACAATTAAACATAAATTTACAATACAAAGTAGAATAGATAAATAAATTATTTGAATCAAATTAAAATGACTAAAACTTTTGAGTTGGAAAATAATTAAATTTTAACATGCTACTATATAACGATTAATTTAGGTTCTAAAATTATATATGAATCACATAAAAAGACAAATGTACACATTAGTAAAGCACAATATTGATTAGAATGGCAAGTGATTTGGTTTTCCTCTTTAGTTTGAATTTTTTTCATAAATGAAAAAATCGAGTTTGAGAGGGCCACCACATGTATGAGCATGACAATATCCGAGCGTGGATTACTCAGTGTGATTAGAGCCGGATGTCAAGTAGGATTAAAAAAAAATATATGAGGAAATTAAGGAAATAATTTCGGTTATTATTCTTTTTTTATTTTGGTGTATTAATATTCACATCATACATAATTCATTTATATGATTAAGAAATAATTAATAAATAGTACAAAATAATTTTAAAAAATTGATAATTAAATTATCAAATTAAATTAAATCACAATAAAGTGTTCAAATTAAAAAAAATATAATTTAAAGAATTTGAAAGTTATCCGAAGCGTGATATATATTACGTTAAATCGAACTCAATGGATCATTAGATTCATGTAGTCCGGTCTTATTTATTAAAATCGATCAAATATTTGTTATATATTGTTGTTATAGCTATCATCATTAATTATTTATAATTGCAGTTTTTTATAATTATATTTGTTACTTCAAAATAATCTAGTTCATACACATGATATTAGATTATTAATTCTTCAATATCAATTACGATTGATGTATTTTCTATTGTCTTTTAAAAAGAAGGAAAAAATGAAATCAAATTTGAATTTGTGGTAATTTTATTCTACACTTATAAAAAATCTCAAATTGTAAATTAATAGGTGATTTAATTTCATGATAATTAATAGTGTTATATAATAATTTAAAGAAAATCAAAATGTATCATTTTTTTTATAAAAAAACTTATTAGTATTATATTTATTACTTATTTTAATTATTGTAGCTTTGAAATAAATAAGAATTTCTTAATTTTAATAAATTATAACTATAAAATCAATGTTTTAATTTTTAAAATCAATGTTTTAGTTATAATTTATTAAAATTTTTAAAATCAATGTTTTAGTTATAATTTATTAAAATTAAGAAATTCTTATTTATTTCAAAGTCACAATAATTAAAATAAGTAATAAATATAATACTAATAAGTCTTTTTTATAAAAAAAGAAATGATACATTTTGATTTTCTTTTAATCACTATATAACACTATTAGTTATCATAAAATTATATCACCAATTAATCTACAATTTGAGGTATTTTTAAGTGTAGACTAAAATTTCCACAAATTCAAATTTGATTTCATTTTTTCCTTCTTTTTAAAAGACAATAGAAAATTCATCAATCATAATTGATATTGAAGAATTAATAATCTAATATCACTGTGTATGAACTAGATTATTTTGAAGTAACAAATGTAATTATAAAAAAAATGTAATTATAAATAATTAATGATGATAGCTATAACAACAATATATAACAAATATTCGATCGATTTTAATAAATAAGGCCCAACTACATGAATCTAGTAATCAAGTGGGTTTGACTTAATGTTGTATATATTACACTTCAGATAACTTTCAAATTCTTTAAATTATATTTTTATAATTTGAACACTTTAATGTGATTTAATTTAATTTGATAATTTAATTATTAATTTTTCAAAATCATTTTGTACTGTCTATTAATTATTTCTTAATCATATAAATGCATTATGTATGATGTAAATATTAATGCACCAAAATAAAAAAGAATAATAACTGAATTTATTTCCTTAATTTTCTCCGTTATGTTTTTTTTTAATTTTACTTGACATCCGGCTCTAATCACACCGAGTAATCCACGCTCAGATATTGCCATGCTCATACATGTGGTGGTCCTTTCAACTCGATTTTTCTATTTATGAAAAAATTCAAACTCAAGAGGAAAACCAAATCACTGGTCATTCTAATTAATATTATACTTTACTAATGTATCTTTGTCTTTTTATGCGATTCATATATAATTTTAGAACCTAAATTAATAGTTATATAGTAGCATATTAAAATTTAATTGTTTTCCAACTTAAAAGTTTTAATCATTTTAATTTGATTAAAATAATTTATTTATCTGTTTTACTTTTGTGTTGTGAATTTATGTTTAATTGTTTTTTTTCTTTTGAAGAAATGATTTAATATTTAAATTATAAAGCAATTACTTAAATTATAAAGTAATTAACTGTAAATTATTTCTTCAAATAAGAGGCAAATTATAAGTAGCAATGTTATAAGGAGTTGTACAAAAATTTATTTTTGAAATAAATTTTATTATCGATATTGAGACATGCACATTTGCTTCTTAGCTTGAAGGTTACAAATAAATTTTAAAAATGTCTTTATATTCCACAAATTAGAAAAGAAATAACATTTTAAAATTTTAAAAATTTTAATTAATAAAAATAAATAGCAAATGGTCAAACTTGTGATTTTTTTATTGAAAATGCGTTTAAAGGTTATTTATTATATGTGGATCACATTAATGAATATTAATTAGTGTCTTACAACCATTATCTCTCTTGATTTTAATCCAATGGTTGAGAATTGGTACCCATGCCATGGGTATTTATTTGATACACATGGTAGAAACATCGTTATATATATATAAGGTGCTTCTACAATGGAACCCAATATATAGGGTGCTTCTACAATGAAACCTAATTACATAACATTTATTGCGCATTTAATGTGTTTTGCATTAAATGCACTACATCAATCACCATTAGATTGAAATCCCATAGTAATTCAATTGTGAGATATGTAGTACCCATGACATAAGTATATATTTGAACTCTATTGTAGAAACACCTATATATATATATAATAGTGGCACATTGTAGTAGTACTGGAGGCATAATAATCTCAGAGTGAGAGCATGCAATTGAGTGGGTGTGGAGGGTTCCCGACGTTGAGGGTGGGGAAGGTGATGGTTTTAATTCATTCCAGAACTAGTCCTAGACATTCACATTAAACGCAGAGCACCCAGATGAATTTTGTATTTTTTTAAGGAAAGAGATTGTATATTCCATCGAAAAATTAAAGTACAATCACAAGGAAACTTGTTGTTTCATGAAAACACTATAGCCTTATCCCATACATGAAAGAAGAAAGACTTCTTACAATATGAGAAACCAACCCACTCCTATTTAAATGGGCTACGTTGAACAGAAACATGGTGGCACGCTACTACATATATCACATCTAGGCTAACCTGGCATTTAGTAATCGGCAAAAAAAAAAGTCCAGAAGCAAATCTCAAACATATAACTGAGAAATATCCACAATCTAATTAAAAGACTCTTCAAACAACATTTTAAATATTAAATTAAGTAAGAACAAATTAAAATAAACCTTTGATTCGAGACATTAATTTAAGCGATGATCTTTTTATCAGTTACTAAATGACCTTAATTGTTTACAAAGTTTTTTTTTTTTTTTTTTTTTCTTGGTAATAACATGATTCATGAGGGCCGCTAAGGGCACCCCACCATTTAATGAGGGCACCCAGTTAATGTGGGCACAAACTGTTTTACCTGGGGCACCCAAAAATTAGCCCCGAACTACCGAAAATACCCCTCCTGCACAAACACGAAAAAAACCCGCTGCACCCCACCACCCCCTCCACCACCTTCACCGATCTTGACTCCAAGAAACAATTTGGTTTGAACCGACCAGTGAGAGGAATCTCTGAAATCGTGTCTCACCTTGTGTTTCTCATTCGGTTTACGGCTTTTTTGCAGTTCGTAGGGTCGGGGTGTGAGCCGATTTCGTCTCCAAATTAGGGCTCGGTTGAAGATCGTCGAACACACAGATTTTGCGCGAAATCGATCGTTTGAAGTTACGTTTATAGTATAATTAAGTTACATTTGGTAGAGTAGTTGTAATGTGTGTGTGGCGGTTTGTAGAATGATAAAAAAATTGGGAAATCGCGGTTCTCGGCCACACGGGCCGAGAGATCGTGTTAATCTTGTCTCGCCATGCTAGGCAAGCATGGCGAGACGAAGCTAAATTTTTGGGAACTCGCAGCCTCGCCACGAAGGCGGAAGAGTTCACAAGTGTCTCGATTACACATGGCCGAGAATACTTCAGTTATCTTGACCGAGACATGACGAGAGCTACAATTAGTGATAGGTAATGTGGCGTCGGTGGTGTACAACCGAGAATTTTCTCCTACTCTCGGTTGTACACTGGCGAGAGGGTTAGAGTAGGCTCGGTCCTCTATGACCGAGACATTTCAATATATCTCGGTCTGCGAGGCCAAAACAATCGCGCACATCGACAGAAACTTCGGATAACCTCATAAAAAACACAATAAATTTGCAAAATTACCTCAAGTTCAACCTCGTCTTGCACCGTAGCAGTACAATCCTCCATTATATAGTGGAAACAAGTTCGGATTTGAGGAAATTACCAAACCCTACGTTGACAAACAAATCATCATTTTCACGCTTTACCCAACTAAACAGTTCTAAGAAACCATCATATGGTTGTCAAACATTGTTACATCGCTGTCGGATGATGTCAATCCACAAGAATCGATAAACGCTCGCCAAACGCAATGTGGCTTTGTGGTTCAAGCTTGGTGGTGGGGTGCCTTTTTTCTTTGTCAAAATGATTTGTGGGGTTTGAATCATTATATATACAAGGGCCAAATGGTCTTTTTCAGTTTTGCTGGAATTTTTACAAATAATTTGGGTGCCTTCATAAAAAGGTGGGGTGCCCTTAGCGGCCCTCTGATTCATTACTCAAGCTGAGAACATATGCGCATCATCCGCTAATAACAGTGATACGCTGTTCGGAGCGTTAGTAAATACACAATCTAACTTATAAGATAATGCTTCTCTAGCTATCTTGTCCGCACAAAACACGTGATGGACTGAAATACCCATAGCACGTTGAAGAATTTTACATACATCATCAGCCAGAGGATTAGTAAGCTGAGGTGAAGTGTGGTCACGAATGATGTCACCAACTCCAAAGAATCTGATTCTATCTGGATCTTCCACTAGCCCTTCTCAATCGCCATATCCAAACCCAATTTCATTCCCCATGGTTCTACATGTAACGGAGAACAACGCCCCAGAAATTTCTGAAAGCCAAATCTGAAGCCACCTCGAGAGTCCAGAACTAAACCACCGCTGCAGCTCTCCAAGAGGCCAGATCTAGAGCACCGTCATAGTTTAGCTTCAACCTATCTGAATCTGGGGGTTTCCATTGACAAGATTGCCTCTCCTGTGGTGATATCCTTGATTTCCTCAACAGCATTGACGATCGAAGAATCTCCTCTGTTCTTGATTTGATACAATGTATTGCATTCGGCGGTACACCTTCTTTCATGCTAAAGAGAGAATAATTCCTCCACAGCCAGAAAGACCAGCAAGTAACCCTAAATACGGTACTCCAACCTTTATCATTGCGATTAAGGTTCGCATCAATCCACTGATTTAAGGGTTTAGCATAAAATCAACAAGACCTAGGCCTTTAATGAGCTGATCCTAAATCCCTTTTTCATTTTTACACCCTCTGATAACATGTGAGACTGATTCCAGTTCAAATCCACACAAACTACACAACTTCGATGGCGCAATACCCCTTCTTCGAAGACATTATGTTCCTGTAAGCAACTTATTATGCCTCACCAGCCATTGAAAGGTTCAAATACATTGAGGACCATTCCACTTCAAAATGTTAGACCAACCGTTCTATCTGCTGTAATGTTCATGTCCTGTAACAAACTTATAAGCCTCCTTAACAGAAAACTCTCCATTCTTCTTGAATTGCCAACTAACTCTATGATCTCCACGAGAGATAGCAGGGGCAGGAATGGTGCTAATTCTTTAACAAATCTCTGCAAGCAGAAGAGCACTAATTTTGTTGAAGTCCCAGCCACCTGAAGGAAGTACAAAATCACATACACGAGCTTCTAGTTCAACTTCGAAATTTAGTCGAAAGGCATACATATGTAGTTGATCCACACCCTTAACCCACCGATCTACCCTGAAAAAAGTATCAGTCTCATTTCTAATTTGCTTGGCGATCCCCTCCAAGAACCTGTTCCAATGCTTGCAAATACTACGCCATACCATCGAGGCTGGTTTGTTTCCCCAAGATGTATTTTCCTTGATATTTCTTTTATAGTATTTGGTCTTCATTTCTCGAACCCATAAACTATCCTCTCTTGAGAAACTCCCAACAAAGCTTCATAATAAAAGTTGAGTTATCAGCGTCTGTACACCTCAAACCAAGACCCCCATCATTCTTATCTAGACATAACGTTTCCCAATTAGACATACACTTCTTTAGCGTCTGATGTTGAACCCCAAACAAAGTTCCTGACCAATTTTTCTAATTCATTACAAAGATGAAACGGTAATTTGGTGGTTTGGATTTGAAACATAGGTATGGACTGTAAGAAAGACTTGGCCAGAGTAATCCTACCTGCCAAGGATAAATTCTTTATCTTCCAGCCTGATAATTTATTTCTAATATTGTCCACTAACTCAGCATACAACTCTTTCTTCATACTACCATGAATAATTAGAGCTATACCATAACCAAACTCCTTGCTAAATCAACTGCTGCAAATTATTACTAACATTCTTCGAAAAGAAAATTTTTGTTTTCAATTCATTAACCCTCTGTCCAGAGCAGTTCCCAAAACTATGTAGGATATCCTTGATCAACTTCACATTCTAAATTAGCTTCAGCAAATAGAAACATGTCATCAACAAAGAAAACATGCGAGATGGTAGAAGCCTGTTTCCCCAATGATAAGTCGGTAATAATAATATATTTAGGTGTTTATTTTATATGTTTTTAGATCTCAATGTTTATTATTATTAACTAATTCTCTTTTTATTTATATTTTCAGTGGTTTAGAGACAATTTTACGAAAATGATACAAATCGGGGTCTTTTGAAAGTGTTCTTGGTGTTTTGCATTGAAAAGTGAGCTTGCATGTACTTCGAGACAGCTTGGTGGGATCCACATTGGTCCGAGTTGATGATTTGGTGGTTTAGAAGAAGTTTGGTGGTGCATTAGTTGAGAAAAGTCTGAAAAAAAGATGAAGTCATTCCTGCAATTTGTTTAGCTACACTCGGATCTGCCTCGAGACACGCATTGCACAATTAATCAAGAGAGAGGAGAAACCGAGTGATGCGAGACCAGACACGTTTGTGACACTCTGCCTTCAACAGCTTTGGATCCGCCTCGAGATTAGCACGTTTGATCGAATTAAACGAGAAGGAAAGGACTCGATCTTTCCTTCAGATGTGTGCTGCATCGTCTCCCACATATTCGATGATTCTTGAGACGAGTTTTCATCCTTCAGCATCCTTCGATTTGCCTCGAGATGCGGATCAACACACACTCGTAGTAATTTGCTGAATCCTCGAGCGAGCCTATTCTCCATCCCATAGCCAGCCACGTGTCGCCTCTTCATTCACCCAACCACGTCTTCACTAGTGTCTCCTCCAATCCGAGCACGCAATGTCAGCAAACCTCTAACAAACAACCAATAGCTAGTTGACATGTGTTTTAGAACCAAAACAAAGCAACAATAGCCATTTGATTTGCCTCGGCACACGAGATACCAAATACACCACAAATTCTATTTTCTCTCTCTTCCAGAAACGAAGTTGAAGGGTTTTATTTATATAGAATTTAGGGTTTTGTTTAGTCTCTCTACATTACCTGCACAATCAATCACTCTTTTATTTTCTTTTTTGTTTGTAACAGAGTACATCAAGATGATGTCTGGCTATGCAATCTTGGCTTGGGTCAGACGCGAAGCAAGTCCAGATTCTTGGTTTATAGTGTGTTATATGAGATCTACTTATTTATAATTTAATTTATTTTGATTCCTTCTATTTTATTTGTCTTTGTTTTCATGATTATGGTGCAATTTTAGGGTATGTATATAGCCTTTGCATGCTTTTAGGTGGAAGACCTATAGTTAATTGGGACTATCGTATCTGTAATTGTATGATTTGACTGATACAAGTGACGATCACTCACCCATTTGTCGTCAAAACCTTTCAGTTCTTGAGTGTGCGACAAATAAATCTAGGTTAAATTGGAAGCGAATGCGATCCAATTATTTAGGATTAATATTCCCACGAAACTTTATGTGGTTAATGCATTAAACCCAATTGACGGATGTCTAGAGTTATGTGTTGATTAGGGAAGTTGTTAGTAGCGGATGTCTTATTTATCGAGACTAGGGGAATTTGGGATTTCTGGCGGATATCGATTTCTTATAGCTAATTTAGGAGGAATTAAATTAATAATCTTTTGGAAAGATCGAGGACCATTATATGCTATTGAACTTTGATTTGGATTTGTGGAACCGTAGACCTAGGTATTTTCTCATATTGAATTCATTCTTGCAAGTCTTAATTCCTAAGTAGTTTTAATTAATTATTTTCTTAAAATCTATTAAAACCCCCGAATTTCTCTTTTTAGTTAACTCAGAGTAAAACCTAAGTCGGGGACATAGTCCTTTATTCTTTTTTATAGGAAAAAAATAATTTTTGCATCCACCAAGGTTCGAACCTATGACCTCCTACTTCCGTATCCTATTCCAAACCATTGGATCACCCTATTGGTTGGTGACTTAGTCCTTTTTTTTTTCGAGGTTAGTGTTTTCCTTTTCCTTTTTCTTAGTCTTATTTATTTATCTATCTAGTTCCTTGTCTCTAGCATATGTTTACAGGTAACTCCTCGGTGGCCTCCTACTCCTTCAATTATGGTTAATTTGAAGACTCATACTATCATAGTATGAATGAGGTAGGTATGTCATGTTATGGACATAATTTTTTTAATTGGTCTTTTAATTTGCAGCAGGAACCTGTCGAAGCTTGCAGTTTTTTTAGAGGTTGCCATCATTATCCTAATGCATGTCCCTATGACTACACGAGTCATTCATCACTACAGCCTAACATATATTGTCTTAGGCAGAATCGATCTCGAAGGGATATAATAAGGCTTTTTAGAGACCGAGCAAGAAATGTAGCTTACCAAGCAAGAATTAGACTAATGGATTGCAAAAAATGATCAAGAGACTGAAGAAGAAATAAAGTCACTTCTTCAGAAGAGATTAGTAGAAACCGTGAGTGCAATTTCATTAAATAGTGTTGAGGTGAATGAGGTTACACCTGTTGAGGACTATTGGAGCGAAACATCGGAAGAACTTGAAGTCTCTCCAACCGAAGCTGACATTGTCATTGCAGAAGATCATGAAGAAAAAGCCGAGATGGAAACTGAAGTCATTTTGGAAAGGCCATATGAACCATATGAAGATAGCAAGGAAAATCAACCTCTGGTGTTGATGAATCCACCTCCTATATCATGCATATTTTTGGAATTTGAAACTAGGATGGAACATAAAGGGCATTTGGAAGTTTTATGTGGTGTTGACAGCTATGTTTTAGACGGTCAAGACTATATGGAGACTTATTTGTTAGAAGTCCAAGATGAACTCAAAACTCTGAAAGAGGGCATGCCTATTTCATTGATTAAGGCTACGGAGATTCCATTTGTTCGTGACTACTCTAAATTAGTAGGCTTTACGTGATCTTTCTGGCCAAGTCTAGCTAATGACTTAAAACAAAGGCGCTTGTTGGGAGGCAACCCAAACTTATTTTATTTATTTTTATACTTTAATTTCCTCTTTAGTCTAGTTTAGTTTATTTTGTTTTAATTTTTTTTACCATTTTAGCTAAACCATAAACTCCTTTAATTAATTTTACATGTTACATAAAGTCTTGAGATCAAGGAAGAAAAAAGTACCATATGTTGGAGTCTGGTTTGACTTTCAATTACATTTTAATTAACATAATTTGGTTATTATTTCTTTAAGGAAATTGATTACTTGCTAAGACTTATGTGTTTTAAGACTTGGTTGGAAATCAAAAACTAACTTATGTCGCCGCATTATTGGCAGATATTTAAATAGAAGCCAAAATACTAGATTTTATTTTCACTATTTTTTTATTTTACCCTTAGTTGAAAAACTTCGGGCTTGCAAAATTTTGTTGAAAGTTTTTTTAAGTCAATTCTTTGATTCATTAGTTTTTACTTTACTCACAACATATGAACTCGTCTTTATCCTTTGTTTCTTTGTTTAGTACTCTTATTACTATGCATGAACTCGTATCATTTCCTTAATTCTATATCTATTATATTATTTCACCCTTTTGGTTGTTTTTATGTATGAGCCTCCTGACTTGTTTTGAACATTGAGGACAATGTTCAGAATAAGTTAGGGGGTATTTTAAGGATTATGAATTGTGTTGGATGAATCTTTTTACTAAAGAAAAAAAGTATGATCGTTAATTTTGTCAATTATGCGGTTGAAAGATGGTAATGATGGTGTTATTTCTCTCATTTTCTTGCTTTTCATTTCTCTAGGATATGATACATTTTTCATGAATGTATTTAGTACAATTTTTATTATTATTATTTAGAGTCACTCGAAACTTTATTTCATACCTTTGGTTACGGACGAGTTAACTATGGTTGTCTTTTTGACTTGAAACTTAGGGAAAATTAGAAGAAATACTCACTCAGGCCCATAGTCCGACATTTTTAGGATTTCATATTGGGAACTTAGTATGAGGGTTAAGCATTGTGTTAGATACCAAAGGGGCAAATGGTCAGAACTGTGCAAGTAGAAAAAAAAAAAAACAGATTTCTAGGGTGCTAGAACAAGGATGTAACCCACTTGAGGCTAAATTCTTATAACTAAACTACTTTAGTTGAAATAATTTAGGCCATTTTTGAATGAAAACCCTTATCCTTAAGCCTACCTAAAGTAATTTCCCATAACCGTAGCCTTTAATTCTTTCATAACTAATGTTAAACCCATAACCATAGCCTGATATAATCCTTCACCTAGTTGGAAGCTAGTCTTAGACTTGAAATCTGTAAAAAGAGACATGAAAAGAAAAAAAATATTAGAGAAAAAAATTGTTTATATACCCAAAATAAGAGGAAATTAATTATGATGAAAAAAACCAAGTCATGATTACAGAGTCCTACCTAAAACGGTATCCACAGGAAATGGAGCACGGATCTAGGTGGTTGGAAAAAGGTGAGGGCTGTATGTATTAAAAGAAAAATGAAGTTAAGGGCAGTAAAGTCACTTTCATGTTCTCGAGAAATCTTTCAATAGTCTAAGTTTTAGTTTTCCAATGCTTCACATGATCTTTATATCATTTTATTGGCACCCTACCCTAGCCATGTTACAACCTACTTAAAGTCCTATTAATCCTCATTGGTGCTAAGTCTACAATAGTGGAGAGTGCGGTTGCATTTCTACCATGTGGTACCTTCTAAGTGTTGATGCCCTATGTTACAGAGATTGTAAATTTATGTGCTTGAGTGTATAAACCAAGAAAACTAATGAGTAGTTGATAGCATTTATCTTAACCGAGTCTATGTCTTTAAAGTATGATGTTAATTATGTTTAGATTGCGGTTCTAGACATATCATATCATAACTATGAAATTTCTTAAGTGGCTTGTTGATTTAGCAACTATGTAAACCAAAAGGAACTCTATGAATTTGGAATTGAGTATAAGATTAGTTTAGTGAGGTTCATAAGTATATTTGGAGACTAGCTTAATTTTGTTGGGTTAATTACACTATTGCTCGCAATGTACAAAGTCTTAAGTTTGGGGGTATCTAATAAGTCGGTAATAATAATATAATTTTATGTTTATTTTATATGTTTTTAGATCTCAATGCTTCGTATTATTAACTAATTCTTTTTTATTTATATTTTCAATGGTTTAAAGACAAATTGATGAAAATGATACAAATTGAGGTCTTTTGAAAGTGTTCTTGGTGTTTTGCGTTGAAAAGTGAGCTTGCACACACTTTGAGATAGCTTGGTGGGACCCACATTTGTCCGTGTTGATGATTTGGTGGTTTAGAAGAAGTTTGGTGGTGCATTAGTTGAGAAAAGTCTTAAAAATGATTAAGGATAAGTCATTCCTGCAGTTTGTTTAGATACCATAGGATCTGCTTCGAGACACGCACTACACAGTTAATTCAGAGATAGGAGCAACAACAAGTAAATAGGACCAGACAGATTTGAGAGATACAGCTTCTTCAGTAGCCTTCGATCGAGCCTTGAGATTCGCAGGCCAGATCAGAACATATGAAAAATAAAGGTCTTCATCTGCATCGGGATTTGTGTTGCACCGTCTCCTACATATTCAATGATTCTGGAGACCGCATCTTCTTCATTTCAATAGCCCTTGAACTTCCTCGGGATACATAGTCACACTCTCCCAGATTGACGCCGAGTATTTTGCGCCTCTGCCTCATCAGGGAGTTAGCCATGTGGCATTTCACCAAACGCCAGCTACATCTACGCAATAACTTTCAACTAATCCCATTATGCCACGTCATCCACACCAGTAATGTCCTCCAATCCGCTTCTTCCATGTATCCATGACTCCAGCAAACAAAGCGCAACAACCCTCAGATTGTCCAAGGTGAATGAGTCATTAAAATACCTACAATTTTGACTTTCTCTATCTTCATAGACCAAATTGAAAGGTTTTATTTATACAAACTTTAAGGTTTTATTTAGTCTCTATACACACTACGCACACAATCAAAATATTTTTCTTTTATTGTTTTTAATGGAGTTCGTCTAGACGATGTTCAGCTAAACAATATTGTCCTTGGTCGTAGGCGAAGCAAGTCTAGATTCATGGTTTATAGCGTGTCATGTGAGATCTATTTATTTGTAATCCAATTTATTTTAATTCCTTGTATTTTATTTGTCGTTGATTTCATGATTATGGTGCGAACTGAGGATATGTATGTGGCCAGTGCATGCTCTTAGGCGGAAGACCTATAGTTAATTGGGACAATCGTATCCGTGACTAGTAAAAGTGACGATTACTCACACGTTTTTCGTCAAAACCTTTCAGTTCTTGATTGTGTGAAAAAAAATATAGGTTAAATTGGAAGCGAATGCAATCCAGTTATTTAGGATTAGTATTCTCACAGAACTTTATGCGGTTTATGCATTAAACTTGATTAGCAAATGTCTAGGGTTATGTGTTGATTATGGAAGTAGTTAGTGGCGGACATCCTATATATCTATCGAGACTAGGGGAATTAGAGATTTCTGGCGGATGTCGATTTCCTATAGCTAATATAGGAGGAATTGAATTAATAATCTGCCACTAACCAAATTTTTAAAGCTTAGTTAATTCTTTAATTAGGATCGGTGACCCGTGACGTGGGACCCGCATCGAGAGATATGTTGTGACCGAGGCGATGTGGCTAAGGTATACGTTACATTTGTGGTGATGTATGCCTAGATTGTTGTATATGTGTAGGCTATTAAGTCACTCATACTTGTGTATAGGTGTCGAGAAGCGAGTGGAGATATGCCTCGAGATGCGTGTTGGCGTGGGACAGGGGTAGAGAGTGATGTGGTAAGCTAACTTGAGTTAATGTAGCTTAATTGATTAAATCTAATCTAGCAATATTTGGTTTTATATTAAATGTAACATAAGTTAGCAAGTTAAAACAATAATCATTTGATAATCCTCGAGATATGTGTTAACACATCAAGAGACCAATTGAATTTGATATTAGTATTAGTTGGAAGGAGTTAGTGGAAATTTATCAAGTTGTAGGCCATTTGATTAGTCATGAGATACGTGTGTACATTAAGATCAATAGCTATTAAACAATCTTATCTTAAAATATTAGATTAGATAGATCAAACCATGCAATTCATTTCATTTGAAAGCTTAGGAGTTAAGAAAAGTTGTCGGAGAAAAAGATTGGGATGGAGATCGGCAAGTATTATGAATGAGTTTTTGTGATTTGGAGGTGTTAATAAAGTTGTTGGTGTTCATCAACTAGGTAATCCTACTTACAACATTAGTTTAGTTTACTTTGATGAATTAATGAAATATATGAGGTGTGGCTGATCTCGCGGTATTAATGGGTGTCTTGGGGTCTCTGGTAGGTGTGGAGAGATATCTCAAGGTGTTAGAGTGGTCTATGTGTGGAGAGAACTCATAATTCTAAGGGCAGAATTCTGGGTTTTCCTATACATAGCGCGCTAGATAAGCTAGCTAGTGGGCTACCTATGTGTAGCGCGCTAAAAAAATCTGACTAGTGCGCTAATCAAGTCATTAGCGCACTAGACAGAACACCAAGAGCGTTAGGTGCTTTGACAACATAAAATCTGCAATTTCCTAGTTGAAACTTAAATATTTTAAATAAGTCCAATACCGTAATTAAATTTCTAAATACACTGAAAAACATGTGAAATAATATCAAGAATCTTGGGGAAAGTCTCGAGGGTTTGTATACGAGTTTTGAGGTGTTGAGAGGCCAGATTAGCTAGGAAATTCGCGTGGATTGTATGTAAACTGATCGAGATATTTATTTACATTTTGTTCCTGTTTTGTTATTCATTTCCAATCATTTGGACTGATTTGTAATGTACTTTAAATGTCTTGACTTTGTTGATTCTTACTCATTTTCACGAGTTTATTGATCATGGCATTGGTTGTTGGTTAAATAGTTTCATTAAATTCTAATCATGTTCTATGCCATTCTTGATTGTTGATATATCTAGTCAAATGAAATAGCATGCTATTAGGTAGGCGTTAAATGATATTGTAATCTATTTTCCTTTGTGCATTAGATATGCAATTACATTGTTGGATTCCCAAACTATGTCATTTATTGGGTTATGAAAGTAGTTCTTATTTCTAAGACCATGATATGATAGAGATGTGCGTGACACACGGGGTCAGTAGAATTACGGGGTTGTCGAGATCTCACCTCTAACTTGTGCAACACGCGTGGTATAGGACCCCGGGTTATTGACAAGTATACATAAGTTGTGAGGGGCACTTATGAGAATTTATATATGAGATGGGAAATTGTGATGATTTGAAGGCATTCATGATATTATTTACGCCCTAAATAGGGGTATAAGGTTGATGTGATGTAACTCACGGCATACTGGCCCTAGATCATTACTACTTAGCCGAGTGTCAGTTTCATATTAATTATCTGGAGTATCTCAGAGCATGATTTCTTTTCAACATAGTTGCTGAAAATTACGCTTTCATATACTTGTTGTATATTTGGAAATGTGAATTGTCTCTCAGTGTTACTTTCTACTTTCCTATATTCACCGTCCTTTTTATGACGGTAGGTGCAGATCCATCGAGGCGCAGACCGAGCAAGGAGAAGGTATGTGACTACCTCAGAGCCAATTGAGTACTGCTACATCTAATTTTGTAGGTTTTTGGTTTTGTTGTATTACTTATATATATATGTCTTTCATATACTTTTGGGGTTGTATATTATAGGTTTAGAGGTAGTACCTTGACCAGATACATGTTGATATATTATCATCGTCATTTTGTTGTATATATATGCATGTGATCTTATTTCTTGGTTTTTCCACACATATAGGATTTATATTAAAAGTTTCCGCTAATTTGTTAAGACTTAGGCTCAATAAACTTTAAGTTCTTAAACTTTTAATTAACTCTAATTTATTAATTGACATGAGAAATAAAATGATTATAAAAACTAATTAGTAAGGAGTAAATCTTTGGAAAAAGGTTAACTAAATCATTGTTACATTTTACGTGGTGAGGTTAAGACTTAATAATGGATTAGGCCGGGCAATGCCCTAATTTGAGAAGGGGTCGTCACAAATGGTATTAGAGCATAGTCTCTAGATAATTAGGGAAATGTTATAAAGTTGTTCGAAATTTTGATATCAACACGACAGATGATATCAGAGCAACTTTAAAGCAAATCTTAAATAAAACATAAATTTTAGTTGTGGAAAACTAGATGATCCTTGCCTAGAAACCATTAGTTGGGAAGAGAGTGAAAGTGAAGTGGGGATATCTTATATGTACATGTTAGTTTCTATATGTATATATATGCATTATCTACGTAGTAGCCGATTCACGATCGCTATCAACTTGCAGACACCGATGGCTGATTCATGCGATAGTGGGGATGCAAGTGCTAGTGGCAGCCAGGCTCCTTTTCCATTTGCTAATGATTTTCAAAGGCTATCTGACCGAGTAGCTACTCAGGTAGAGCAGTTAGCTAATTTTATTGCCATGATGACAACACGTTTTGCTTTACCAACACATACACCAGCCCCTACTACTACTACTACTACTACTTCCACATTACCAACACCAGACTACTACTACACCATCTGCTATAGTAGTACTGCCTGCCGCCTCGGTAGTACAGACTATACCGGTAGTGACAGCACTAGCTATATAGGCAGTTGATTCATTTTTTTCCACTCCTTATTCTTCTAGCTCGACGAAAACATTTTAATTGGTGAAGGATTTCATCAGACTGAAACCAGTTTACTTTGATGGTCAGCGAGACTTTGAAAAGATTGAGAAGAGGGTATTGTCCCAAGAGAAGCTGCATAGAGTCTTGAGGATTGAGGATGGACTTCAGGCTAAGACTTCATTGTATACACTGCAAAGAGACGCTGATGTTTGGGGCATACAACGATAACTTCGGATGGAGATTTTGAGTATTGGGGTGCATTTAAGAAGTTTTACCAGCATTACTTCCCACCTATGGTGATGAAGAGGTTGAGGAAGGAATTCACGAATCTTAAACAAGTAGCTGAGGAGTCGGTAATAAGCTACAGAGACAAATACGACTATCTGAGATAGTTTACAGGGGATCTAGTGAGAGATGATTCTAAGGATGTATACCATTTTAGAAATGGACTGAGACCAGGTATAAGGTTTTATGTTGTCAGTTCAGGAGTTAGGACTTTGGATGAGATATACGAGCGTGCACTTTCTCACGGGACCTATTATCTGAGTAGAGTTGCTTATGGGACACCGTTAGGACTAGTATTGACACCTGATCAGATTGCAGAGTTTGAGAGGAGGAGACGTAAGGGCAAATGACAAAAGAGATGAGAGAGAGGTTCTCAGGGATCAGGGACAGTCACATCAGTTTTACCCTATGTCTCATCTCCTACTCGGTTGTAGAGTATACTTGGTAGATATGATGATCCCTTCTCAAATTAGGGCACTGCCCAATGTAATCCCATTATTAAGCCATAATTTCACCACGAAGGACTTAACAAGGAATTAGTCAGCCTTTCCAACTTATTATTTACCAATTAATTTTTCTCAAATAAATATTTTCTTATCTTATGTCAATTCATAAATCAGAGTTAATTAAAAACTTTCAATTAAAAACTTATTCAGAGAAAGCTATTAACATGATGCCTAACGATTGTGGAAAAACCAAGAAATAAAGATCACATGCATATATATATATAATGAAACGATAATAATATATCATCATGTGTCAGTTCAGGGTGCTATCTCTCAACCCATAATATATATAACCCCAAAATTATATAAATACATATAAAAGTTATACAACAAAACTAAAACCTTAAAAATCCAACGTAGCAGTGCTCCACTGGCTCAAAGGTTGTTGCCGATTTCTCTTTGCCTGGTCTGCTACTTGATGGATATGCACCCACCATCATAAAAAGGACGATGAGTATAGGAAAGTAGAAACTAACACTGAGAGACATTTGTTCACATTCCCAATTATGCAACAAGTATCTAAAATCATAACAATAACAACTATGCTGAAAGGAAATCATGCAAAAAGATACTTTAGTTAAACAAAATGAAACTGACACTCGGCTAAGTAGTAATGATCTAGGGCCGGTCAGCGGTGATCTTCATTACGTTAGCCTTTTCCACTATAAAAGGATGGAGCTGAGCTCTACATTTCTGTGAAGGTCTGAGTAGTGCTTTTCACCTTTATAATCATCCCAAGTGTCATAACCAGCGATGTATACTTGCCAACAACCCCGGGTCTCATAAACTGTGATGTTAACCAAGTTGTACTTGCCAACAACCCTGGGTCCCAAACTTCCTGATGTCACCCAAGTTATAGTGGAGAGATCCCGACATACCAAGTAAACTAGTGACCCCCGTGTGTCGCGGCCTATCTCCATAATGTCATGTCTTAGATACAAGAACTACTTTCATATTTCAAGAGATGACATGGTTTGAGAATCTAACAAAGCAATTGCATATCTAATGCACAATGGAAATAGATTATATAACACCATAAATCACTACTTAATAGCATGCTATTTCATTTGACATGTATTAACCATCAAAGATGACATAGCACATGATTTGGAGTTAATGAATTCATTTAACCAACAATCTATACTATGAAAGCAACCCATGAAATGGGAAATGAAACAAGTCATGGTATTTGGAGTACTATAGGCAAATAAGTCCAAAAGACTAGAAATAAACAAATAAACAAGATTGAAATGTAAATTAATATCTCAATCAGTTTACTTAAAATCCATGCAATTTCCTAAGCTAATGCAGCCTCCCGACGCCTCCTAACTCGTATCCGAACCCTCAAGACACTTCCCTAGGTTCCTGATATCATATAACATGTTTTTGAGTGTGTTTAGACCTTTACTTAGGGTATTAGACCGGTTTATAGTGTTTTAGTAAATATACAAAATTGTAGATTTTTATGTTGTCATAGTACCTAGCGCGCTAGTGGCCTCATTTGCGCGTTACCAAGTTTTCTCTAGCGCGGTATACAAAGTTACCGTGCTAGTTGACCTACCTAGTGTGCTATGTGCAGGAAAACCTAGAATTCTACAGTTAGAATCTTGAGTTTTCTCCACACATGGGCTTCACCAATTCCTTAAGAACTCCCATAAAGACCTCCAGAGTCCCAAGACATCAACAATAATATAAAAACAACCATACATATCATCAAATTCACGAATTCATCAATCTACACAATTTGGCTTGTGTAAGTGAATTACCTAGTTATTAAGCTCCTAGCTTGATCAACTCATACAACTTCAAATCACCAAAGCAATTAAGCTTCTTCCCAACCATTGCTGATCTCTTCTTCTCCAGCACGTTATTTAGCTCATAATTGTTGCATGAGTTAATAATTAGCTTTATATATAATGGATATGGTTAATTAATAGCCATTGATATTATTGCAAATACGTATCTCGAGATTTATCTAATGCCATACATATTGACACATTTCCCACTTACTCTCCAGTATTTCATTCAAAGCAACACTAATTGCAAACTCAATTGGTTTCTAGAGGTGTCAACACGTATCTTGAGAATCATCACATGGCTATTTTTTAAAATTACCAACTTAGGTTACATTTAATATATAACTAACTACAACCACATTATAATCACAATTAAAGCTATATTAAGCCTAAATAAACTTACCACATCACTCTCTACCCCAGTCACACGCTGACATGCATCTTGAGGCGCGTTTTCACTCACGTCTCGACACCTATACACAAGTAGGAGTGACTTAGTAGTCTACACATATACAATACATTAGGCATTCATCACCACAAATATAACATATACCTTGGCCTCGGTCACTACATGTATCTTGATGCAGGTTCTATGTCGCAGGTCACAAATCCTGATTAAGGAATGAAACTTGGATTTAGAAACTTGGGCCGTGAAATTAAACCTTTTTTTCCACCACCAATCACACCTGTGTTGCCAACTCCTACTACTTTACCAGCTCTTCCAGCACCACCAACACCACGTCAGCAACAGGAGGGTGGTAGAGGCCTAGGTAGAGGTATAGGTAGAGGCCGAGATAGTTCCTGACAGGGACAAAGACAATCTCGAGCCTAGGATCAGGCACAGAGTCAGCGTAGGCCGATTACTTGTTATAGGTATGGTTAGGTTGGGCATATGATTAAAGAATGTCTACAGCCGGTAGCAGTACTTCCATTGCAAAGTCGAGAAGGAATACACATGGTAGTATAGCCTGATGCTGACGCCACATGAGGACTCATTAAGGATATGATTTTTATTTGTGGTAAAAATTTATGTCTTATTTGATTCGGGTTCTAGAGTATCTTTCATTTCTGGGGGCATGATAGGCATGTTAGGGTTGACACCAGTTAGAGTTAGCGTACACTTGATTTGGAGTACTGCAGCTAGGGATAGGGTTCATCCTAGTTATCTTGTTGAAAGATGTCCAATAGAGATAGGCGGGGTAAAGTTACCTACAAACTTTGAGGTTCTCGAGTTCTAAGACTTCGATGCATTGTTAGGGATCAATTGGCTAGCAGCGTATTACGTTCCTATAAACTATTTTAGTAAGAAAGTGATATTTGAGATTCTAGGGCATTCGATGTTCTCATATAGTAGTAGTACACCGAGAACCGAGGGCATTATTGGTCGAGTTGCGATTAGTGGAGATATGGAGACTTAAGTATCATTATACATAATAGCAGAGAGTTAAGGACCCAGAATTGAGGAGATTCTGATTGTGTGTGAGTTTCTATACGTGTTTTCAGAGGACTTACCTGGTTTACAACCACTAAGAGAGATTGATTTTATTATTGAGTTGGTACCAGGCACTAGAACTATTTCCATACCATCATACCACATGGCTCCTAAAGAGTTGAGGAATTGAGGAGTCAATTTTAGGATTTAGGATAGAAGGGATTCATTACACCTTTTATGTCGCTATAGGGAGCACATGCCCTGTATATGAAAAAGAAGGAAAATACTTTGAGCCTATGTATCGACTACAGACAGTTGAACAAGGTTATAGTCAGGAACAAGTATCCATTACCACGGATTAATGACTTGTTTGATCAATTGAGAGGAGCACAATTTTTCTCCAAGATAGACTTGCGATTAGGGTATCATCACTTTAGGATCGAGGATGAGGATAGGTCCATGACAATGTTCAACACGAGATATGGACACTATCAGTTTACAGTCATGCCATTTGATTTGACCAACATTCCTGCCATGTTTATGGATTTGATGCATCGGTGATGAGGTCGTTTCTTGACCGCTTGGTAGTAGTTTTCATCAATGATATACTGATATATTTGAGAAATCGAGAGGATCATGAGTAGCACCTCAGGGAGACATTGCAGACTTTAGGGGAGCATCGACTCTACGCCAAGTTTGGTAAGTGTGAGTTTTGGTAGTCAGAGGTTAAATTTTCAGAGCATGTTGTTGGAGTAGCAGGTATTGCTGTAGATCCAGCCAAGGTTCAGGCTATTATGGATTTGCTTGCACCGACATCAGTCACGGAGATTAGGAGTTCTCTAGGCTTATCAGGATATTATCGTACATTCGTGAAGTATTTTTTGAAGATCGCTTCACCGATTACTAGATTGACCTAGAAATACGTCAGATTTGATTAGTCTAAGGAGCACGAGGAGGCATTTGCTCAGCTAAAGAGATTGTTGACCACCACACCAGTGCTGATATTGCTAGATGCTGGACATGGATTTTCGGTATATACAGATGCTTCTCATACGGGTCTAGGTTGTGTGTTGATGCAGGATAGAGCTACAGTGGCTTATGCATCCAGACAGTTGAAGATACATGAGAAAAACTTTCCCACTCAAGAATTAAAGTTGGTAGTAGTGGTATTTGCTCTGAAGATATAAAGACATCATACATATGGAGAGAGGTTCACACTCTACACTGATTAGAAGAGTCTCAAATACCTCTTCACACAAAAGGAGCTAAACATGAGACATCGCAGATGGTTGGAATTTTTGAAGGACTACGACTTTTCGCTTGAGTATCACCCAGGAAAAGCTAACATAGTTGTTGATACGTTGAGTTGGATACTGACTGGATATGCCGAGATTTTTAGATGTCGTATGACGCATGAGTTAGTCATATATTCCAACCGATATTAGAGTGATGATTTGTGCACATATGTGGCTACAAATAGTGTCTACACAGAGAGTGTTAGAGGGTATGAGAGTCAGCATCTTATACCCGAGATTCATTGAGTTAGCCCTGTCATGGCCTAAATTTCTAAATCTTAGTTTAATTCCATAATCAAGATCATTGACTCGTAACGTGGAACCCGCATCGAGATAAGTGCAATGACCGAGGCTATGGTCGAGGTATATGTTAGATTTATTGTGATGTATGTCTAGTGTATTTTATATGTGTAGACTACTAAGTCACTCCTACTTGTGTTTAGGTTTCGAGACGTGAGTAAGGATGCACCTCGAGATGCGTGTCGATATGGGACTGGGGTAAAAAGTGATGCGGTAAGTTTATTTAGGCTTAGTGTAGCTTAAATAATGGTATTAATGTGGCTAAGGTTGATTTTATATTAAGTGTAACTTATATTAGCAAGTTAAAACAATAGCCATGTGATGATTATCGAGATAAATGTTGACACATCAATAGACCAACTGAGTTTCAAATTATGTTAGTTAGGTGGAAATAGTGGAGAGTTAGTGGAAAATGTGTCAAGTTGTAGGCCATCAGAGGTGACTGGCATTTATGATTGATTATGGAGGCGTAGAGCTCAGCTGTAACCTTCAACAGAGATGTAGAGCTCCGCTCCATCCTGAGAAAGTGGAATAAAGGCATTTGTGATTGGACTCATTGTCGACTTCCACTAGATCATTACAACTTAGCCGAACGTCAGTTTCATTTTGTTCAACTGGATTATCCTATAGCATGATTCTTTTTTCAGAATAATTGCTACTATTATGCTTTTATATTCTTGTTATATATTTGGAAATATGTATAAATGTCTCTCAGTGTTACTTTCTGCTTTATTGTACTCACAGTCCTTTTGATGATAGTGGGTGCAGATCTGTCGAGTAGCAGATCAGACAAAAAAAAGATCAGCGACTACCTTTGAGCTAGTGGAGCACTGCTAAACTAGATTTTGTAGGTTTTTGGTTTATTGTATGACTTATATGTATGTCTTCCATATACGTTTATGGTTGTATATATTATGGGGTGAAAAATATACCCTGACCATATACATGATGATATATTATCACCGTTTCGTTATATATATATGCATGTGATCTTTATTTTCTGGTGTTACACATTTTTAGGTATCATGTTAAAAGCTTCCGCTAAATTGTTAAGACTTCAGTTGAATAAAATTTAAGTTCTTAAGATTTTAATTAACTTTGATGTATCAATTAACATAACATAAGAAAATGCTTATTTGAAAAAATTAACTTGTAAGTAGGAAAGTTTTGGATAAAAGGCTAACTAATTCGTTGTTATGTCCTACGTGGAGAGATTAGGACTTAATAACGGGATTAAGTCGGGCGGTGCCCTAACTTGAGAAGGGGTCATCAAAAGCCCAGAGTACTGATTGTACTAATTGGATACAGTCGATAGGTTAGTGTCTGGCAGATTGTGGATACTGGTAGTGGCAGAGTTGAGGGATGAGATTATTCAGGATGCACACCATTCCCGGTTCACTGTTTATCCAGGCAGAACCAAGATGTAACATGATATGAGAAGACATTTTTAGTGGCGTGTGATGAAAGTGGACATATCTGAGTTCGTCAAGAACTGTAAGATTTGCTAGCAAGTGAAGGCTGAGCATCGTACACATGAAGGATTATTACTACCATATCCTATCCAACGATAGAAGTGGGAAGATATAGCCATGGATTTTGTGAAATGTTTTTTGAGGACTGCCCATTGACACGATTCTATCTGGGTAATAGTGGATAGATTGACGAAACCTGCCCATTTCTTACTAGTGGCAGCTCACTACACATTTGACCAGTTGAGCATATTATTCGAGAGGGAGATTGTCAAACTACATGGGGGCACAATTGACTATCACGTCAGATATAGATGTTATGTATACATCCAGGATGTGACAGAGTATCAGGAGTAGTATGGTACGCGCCTACAGTTCACCACAACTTTTCACCCTTAGATTGGTGGGCAGACTGACAAGTTGATTTAAGTTCTTGAGGATATGCTCAAGGCTTGTGTACTTGAGTTTGTCGGATCTTGGGAGAAGTACCTACCATTGCTTGAGATTGCATACAACAACATCATGCTAGCATTAAAATGGCACCATTCGAGGCTTTATATGGTAGACCGTGTCGCTGCCATCTTGTTGGGCTGAGCTAGAGGACTGGGAATTAGTAGGACCTTAAATTATTGTTGATCACACGGAGAAGTTATGATAGATTCGTCAGAGGCTTAAAGGGGCACGGGAGAGGTAAAAGAAATATGCAGGCATGTACCGCAGCGATCTCACGTATGCTGAGGGAGCTTTTATGTATTTAAAGGTTTCTCCTTGAAAGTGTCTTCATAGATTTGGTCTAAAAGGAAAGTAGCACTGAGGTTCATCGAGCTTTTCAAGATCAGAAGATGGGTCAGGAAGGTTGTGTATGAGCTTGAGTAACCTCTACAAATGTCAGGGATTCATCCAGTCTTCCATATTCCTATGCTTCGACTAGCTAAGTCAAAGGCAAATGTGAGACTGATAGTTGACTTGAGCCAGATTGACCTAAGTGAGGATATATCTTAAGAGAAGCAGCCAGTATAGATCCTAGATCGAAAGATACAACAGTTGAGAGATAATTATATAACGAGGGTTTTAGTCAAGTAGCAGTTTTATTGTGACTCGGAACTCTCTTAGAAGCGGGAAGACAATATGCGAGATAGGTTTCCTTAACTTTTCGAGTCAGGTATAACTTTCATTTAAGTTAATTTTCAGGAAAAAAATTCCAGTATTTGGGAAGATTTGTCACGGCCTAAATTTCTAAAGCTTAGTTAATTCCTTAATCTGGATCGGTAATCCGTGACGTGGGACTCGCATCGAGATATGTGCTGTGACCGAGGCGTTGTAGATGAGGTATATGTTAGATTTATGGTGATGTGTGCCTAGTGTGTTGTATATCTGTAGGGTATTAAGTAACTCATACTTGTGTATAGGTGTCGAGACGTTTGTGGGAACACGCCTCGAGATGTGTGCCCATATGAGACCGGGGTAGAGAGTGATGTGGTAGGCTAACTTGAGTTAATGTAGCTTAAATAATTAAATTTAATGTGACTATAGTTGGTTTTATATTAAATGTAACCTAAGTTAGCAAGTTAAAACAATAGCCATTTGATGTGTCACGACCCGAATTTCAAATCCGGGTTTAATTCCTTAATCAGGATCATTGACCCGTGACGTGGGACCTACATCGAAATACGTAAAATTATCGAGGCAAGGCAACCGAGGTATATGTTAGATTTGTTGTAGTGTATGACTAATGTATTGTATATGTGTAGATTACTAAGTCACTTCTACTTATGTATAGGTGTCGAGACGTGAGTGGGGACGCGCCTCGAGATATTTGACAACGTGAAATCAAGGTAGAAAGTGGTGTGGTAAGTTCATTATAAGTTTTGTGTCATTTAAGTAATGGTTTTAATGTTGCTATAGTTGATTTTATATTAGATGTAACCTAAGTTAGCAATTTAAAACAATAGCCATTTGATATTCCTCAAGATACGTGTTGACACATGTAGAAATCAATTGAGTTACAAATTGGTGTTAACTAGATTGAGATAATGGAGAGTTAGTGAGAAATGTGTTAATATGTAGGCCATTAGATTAGTCTCGAGATACGTATGTGTATAAAGATTAATGGCTAACAATCAACCTTATCTCAATATATAAGATTGATTGGTCAACACAAACAAATCGAACATTTCATTTCTATAGCTTTGAAACATAGAAAACTTGATGGAGAAGAATAAGATCAACAACTAAGAGAGAAATCAGTGGGTTTAGTGAAGTGTTGATCAATCTAGGAGTTTATCAACTAGGTCATTCGCTTACACTAGTAATTTAGCTTAATTTGATTAACTCATGAATTAGATGATATGTGGCTGTTTTTATGTTGTTCTTGATGTCTTGGGGCTCTGGAGGTGTGTATGAGAGTTTCCAAGGTGTTGGTGAAGCCTATGTGTGGAGAGAACTCAAATTCAAAGTTCATAATTTTGGGTTTTCCTGCACATAGCGCGCTAGGTAGGTCAGCTAGCGCGCTAATTTTGTATAGCGTGCTAGAGAACCTTGGCATCGTGGTAATGAGGTTAATAGCTGGCTAATCAAGTTAGCCAGCGCGCTACGTGCTATGACAACATAAAAATATGCGATTTCTTAAATTTACTTAAACACCATAAACAAGTCTAACACTACGTAAAAGTCCAAACACACTAAAAAACATGTTAAATGATAACATGAACCTAGGGAAGAGTATCGGGGGTTCGGATACGAGTTTTGAGGCGTCGAGAGGCCATAATAGCTAGGAAATATGTGTGGATTATAAGTAAACTGATTGAGATATTTATTTACATTTCATTCCTATTTATTTGTTCATTTCCATTCATTTGGACGGATTTCCCTATTGTACTCTATATATCATAACTTGTTTCCTCTCTCATTTTATGAGTTTGTTGTCATTGTATTCATTATTGGTTAAATAGTTTCATTGACTCTAAATCATGTGCTATGTAATTATTGATTGTTGATATACTTTTTCAAGTGAAATAACATGCTTTTAGGTAGGTCTTACATAGTATCGTATATTCCATTTCCATTATGCATTAGATATGCAATTGCTTTGTTGGATTCTTAAACCACGTTATCTCTTGAAATATGAAAGTAGTTATTGTATCTAGGACCATGATATGATAAAGGTGTTGCGACACATGGGGGTCACTAGACTTCCGGGGTGATCGGGATCTCTCCACTAACTTGAGTGACATCACGGGGTATGGGTCCCAAGGTTGTTGGCAAGTATAACTTGGGCGACATCACGGGGTATGGGACTCGAGGCTATTGGCAAGTATAAATCTAGCACTTGGGATGATTATAAAGGCGTAGAGCACAGCTCCGGCCTTTACAGAGATTTAGATCTTAGCTCAATCCTTATATAGTGGAAAATGCATTAGTGTAGGACTCCCAACCGACCGACCCTAGATTATTACTACTTAGTCGAGTGTCGGTTTCATTTTGTTTAACTGGAGTATCTTATTGCATGATTTCCTTTCAGCATAATTGCTAATTGTTATGCTTTTAGATACTTATTTTATATTTAGGAATGTGAACAAATGTCTCTCAATATTACTTTCTACTTTCCTGTACTCATCGTCTTTTCTATGAAGGTGGGTGCAAATTCATTAAGTAGCGAACCAGTCAAAGAGAAGATCGGTGACTAGCTCTGAGCCAGTGGAGCACTGCTACACTGGCTTTTATAGGTTTACTGGTTTATTATATGACTTTTATATGTCACTCATATACTTTTAGGATTGTATATATTATGGGTTGAGAGTTAGTACCCTGACCAGATACATTTTGATATATTATCGTCATTTTTTGTGTGTGTATATATATGAATGTATTTTTATTTCATGGTTTTCCACAATTATTAGGTATCATGTTAAAAGCTTCTGCTAAATTGTTAAGACTTCCGCTGAATGAACTTTAAGTTGTATAAATTTTAATTAACTCTGATTTATTAACTGATATAAGATAAGAAAACACTTATTTGTATATTTAAATTGTAAGTAGAAAATTTTTGGAAAGGCTGATTAATTCCTTTTTAAGTTCTATGTTGTATGATTATGTCTTAATGACGAGATTAGGCTGGGCAGTGCCCTAATTTTGAGAAGGGGTCGTCACAAGTGGTATCAGAGCCTAAGTTTATAGAGCTTAGGAAGTGGAATGTAGTTATTCTACAATGTGATACCAAAGCTATAGTTGGTAGCAAAGGCCAACTTTCCTAAATAAAATTTAAACCATAAAACATAGTTTTTTGCTGTGGAAACCAGATGATCCTTGCCTAGAAATCATTAGTTAGGAAGTGAGTGAAAATGAGGTGGGAATATCTTATATGTACATGATACTTTCAGTACGTATATATATGCATTATTTACGTAGTAGCTGATTCACGTTCATTATCACCTTGCAGACACCGATAGCTGATTCACGCGATAACGAGGATGCAAGTGCTCATAACAGCTAGCCTCTTATTCCATCAACTGATGATTTTCGGAGGATATCTTATTGAATAGCTGCTTAAGGGTAACAGTTAGCGGATTTCATTACCATGATGACATTACATTTTGCTCCGCCAATACAGACACTGCCCCTACTACTACTACACTAGTAGTTTCTATAGTACACACTATACAGTTATTGAAAGCACCAGCCATAAAGACAGTTTATATATCGTCTTTCACACATACATATTCTAGCTCGACAATAGAGGTTCAGTTGGTGAAGGATTTCATCAGACTGAAGCCAGTTTACTTTGATGGTCAGCGAGATTTTGAGAAGATAGAGAAGTGGGTGTTGTCTCAGGAGAAGTTGCATAGAGTCTTGAGGATCGAGGATAGACTTCAAGCTGAGATTTCATCTTACACTTTGCAGAGAGACATTGATGTTTGGTGGCATGCAACGATAGCTTCTGATGGAGACTTTGAATCATGGGATTTCTGTAAGAAGATGTTTTATCAGCAGTACTTCCCACCTGCAGTGATGAAGAGATTGAGGAATGAGTTTATGAATCTGAGACATGGAGCTAATGAGTCGATGATAAGTTACAGAGACAAATACGACTATCTGAAATAGTTTCTTTGGGGATCTACCGAAAGATGATTCGAGATGATGTATACCATTTTGGAGATGGACGAGAGGCTAGATATAAGGTTTTATGGTTAGTTTAGGTGCCAGGACTTTAGGCGAGATTTATGAGTGTGTATTTTCTCATGAAGCCTACTATTTGGGCAGCGTTGCTGATGGGACACCGTTGGGACCAACATTATCAACAGATCAGGCTGCCGAGTTTGAGAGGAGGAGACAGAGGGGCAAGGGACCATGGATATGGGAAAGAGGTTCTCAAAGATTATGGACAACTACTTCAGTTGTGCCATATGTATCATCTCTTAAGCCATTACATAATATAGTTGGTAGATCTCCCTTGCTTCCAACAATCGGACCTGCATTGCCAACTCCTTCTACTTTTCCAGCTCTTCTAGCACCACCAGCACTACGTCAGTAGCGACAGGGTGGTAGAGATCAAGACAGAGGTCGAAATGGTTTTCGACGGGGACAAAGACAAGCATAGGCCTAGGATTAGACACAGAGTCAGTGTAGGTCGATTACTTCCATCAAGTGTGGTCAGTTTAAGCATGTGATTAGAGATTATCCACAACCAATAGTCGCGATTCCACCGCAGAGTCAAGATGGTGTACAAATGGTAGCACATCTTGATGTAGATGCTATACGAGGATTCATTGAAGGTACGGTTTCTATTTATGGTAAAGATTTATATGTTTTGTTTGATTCAAGTTCTATAATATCTTTCATTTCTGGTCACATGATAGACATCTTAGGGTTCACACTGGTTAGGGTTAGTGCAAATTTGATTTAGAGTATCGTAGCTAGGGATAGGGTTTACCCTAATTGTCTTGTTGAGGGATGTCTAGTAGAGATAGGCGAGGTTGAGTTAACTACCGACTTCAGGGTTCTCTAGTTCTTAGACTTTGATACATTGTTAGGGATGAATTGGCTAGAAGTGTATCACGCTCATATCGGCTGTTTTAGTAAGATAGTGATATTTGAGATCCCAGGGCGTCCGATAGTCACGTATAATGGTATTACACTAAGAGCCGAGGACACTAGAGGTCGACTTGTGACTAGTGGAGAAATGAAGACTCTTGTACCATTATACACAGTAGCAGAATTTGGGGACCTAAACTTCAGGAGATTCCGGTTACGTGCGAATTTTTAGACGTGTTTTCGGAGGAATTACCTGGTTTACCATCACTGAGAGAGATAAACTTCATCATTGAAATGGTATCATGTACTAGATGTATTTCTATACTACTATAATGCATGGCTCCGAGAGTGTTAGAGGGGTTATGGAGTCAGTTACAAGATTTGGGATAGAAGGGATTCATTTGCATCTTCTATGTCGCCGTGGGGAGCACCAGTTCTATTTGTGAAGAAAAAAAATGGTAATTTGACACTGTGTATTGTTTATAGACAGTTGAACAAGGTCACAGTCAGAAACAAGTATCCATTACCACAGATTGACGATTTGTTTGATCAGCTGAGAGGATCATAATTTTTTTCTAATATAGACTTGAGATCAGGGTATCATCACTTTATGATCAAGGATAAGGATAGGTCTAAGATAACGTTTAGCGCGAGATACAGACACTATCAATTTATAGTCATGCCGTTTGGTTTGACTAATGCTCCTGCCATGTTTATGGATTTAATGCATCGAGTAATGAAACCATTTTCTGACCATTTCATGATAATTTTCATTGATGATATATTGATATATTCGAGGACTCGAGAGGATTATGAGTAGTACTTCAAGGAGGCATTATAGACATTGAGGGAGCACATGCTCTACACCATGTATAGCAAGTATGGATTTTTGCTGTAAAAGGTCAAGTTTTTGGGACATGTTGTTGGAGCAGCATGTATTGCTGTAGATTCGGCCAAGATTTAGGATATTATGGATTGGCCGGCATAACCATCAGTCATGAAGATCATGAGTTTTCTGGGGTTAGTAGGATATTAGTATAGGTTCGTGAAGGATTTATTGAAGATCACTTCACCGATTGCCAGGTTTACCCAGAAGGACGTAAGATTTGATTGGTCTAAGCAAAACGAGGAGGCATTTGCTCAGCTGAAGATATTGTTAACTATAACACCAATTTTTATATTGCTAGAGGCTGTACAGGGATTCTTAGGGTATATGGATGCTTCTCATACATGTTTAGGTTATGTGTTGATGCAAGACAGAGACACGGTGGCTTATGCATCCAAGCAGCTGAAGATACTTGACAAGAAGTATCCCACTCATGACTTAGAGTTAGTGGCAGTGGTGTTTGCTTTGAAGATATAGAGACATCATTTGTATGGAGAGAGGTTCACACTTTGCACTGATCGTAAGAGTCTGAAATACATTTTTCACATAGAAAGAGCCGAACATGAGACAGTGCAGATGGTTGAAGTTTTTAAATTACTACGAATTTTCTCTAGAGTATCATCTAAGAAAAGCTAACGTAATGCACTGAGTAGGATATCGACTAGGATGCCGAGCTTGTTAGATGCCATATGACATATGATTATGGATTACTCAAGGCAACGGTGATGGTGGATTAGTTAGATATTCCTATCGACACCCAGGTGATGATTTGTGCATAGAGGAGGCTTCAGATAGTGTATACACAAAGAGTGTCAAAGGGTCAGCGAGCCAATATCTTATACGCAAGGTTTAGTGAGTTAGCCCAGAGTACTGATTGTACTGACTGGATAGAGACGACAGATTAGTGTATGAGATTTAGAGGCAGATTGTGGATACCAGTAGTGGCAGAGCTAAAAGATGAGATTTTTAAGGATTCACACCATTCTTGGTTCACTATTAATCTATGTAGGACCAAGATATGCATGACATGAGGAGACATTTTTTGAGGCTTGGGATGAAAGAAGCCTTATTATAGTTCATTAGGAACTGTGAGATTTGTCAATAGGTGAAGGCTGAGCATCGCAGACCTAGAGGATTATTATAGTCCCTTCCCATTCTATGATGGACGTGGGAAGACATAGCCATGGAATTTATCAGAGGATTGCCGAGGACTGCCCATCGACATGATTCTATCTGGGTGATTCTGGACCGATTGATGAAATCTACCCATTTCTTACCAGTTGCAGTTCACTACACATTTGACTAGTTGAGCATATTATTCGAGAAAGAGATTATCAGACCGCATGGAGTATCATTGACTATCACATCAAATAAAGATGCTATGTATATGTATTGGATGTGGTAGAGTATGTAGAAGCAGTATGGTACGCACCTACTGTTCAGTATAGCTTTTTACCCCTAGACTGATGGGCAGACTAAGAGGTTGATTTCAGACTCTCGAGTATATGCTCCGAGCTTGTGTACTTGAGGTTGGCGTATCATGGGAGGAGTACCTACCATTGTGTGAGTTTGCATACAACAATAGTTATCAAGCTATCATTGAGATGACATTATTTGAGGCTTTATATGGCAGATGTTGTCGCTCGCCATCGTGTTGGGCTAAGCCAGAGGACCGGGAGTTATTATGGCCTAAAATTGTTGTTGATCACATGGAGAAGGTACTACAGATTCGATAGAGACTTAAAGGAGCCCATCTCAAAAGAAATATGCAGACACGTATCACAGTGATCTCACTATGACGAGGGAGCCTTTGTGTATCTAAAGGTTTCTCCTCGAAAGGTTCTTCACAGATTTTGTTTGAAATGAATGTTAGCACCGAGATTCATCGGGCCTTTCAAAATCAGAATACGAGTCGGGAAGGTTACGTATGAGCTTGAGTTACGTCCACTAATGTCGGGGATACATCTAGTTTTCCATATTTCTATGATTCGACTAGCTATGTTAAAGGCAAGTGAGAGACTGACTGTTGACTTGAACAAGATCGATTTGAGCGAGGATATATCTTACGATGAGCAACTAGTACACACCCTAGATTGAAAGGTACAACAGTTGGGAGGCAAGACTATCCCGAATGTGTTAGTCAAATGACAGTTCCATGGTGATTCGAAACTCATTTGGGTGCGGGAAGACTATATGCGAAATAAATTTTCGTGCCTTTTCGAGTGATGTATAAATTTAATTGAAGTATAATTTCGAGGACGAAATTTCCATAAGCTAGGAAGAATTGCCACAGCCCGAATTTATAATCCAGGTTTAATTCCTTAATTAGGATTAGTGACCTATGACGTGGACCCACATCGAGATACATGGAATGACTGAGGCAAGGTAGCTGAGGTATTTGTTAGATTTGTTGTGGTGTATGCCTAGTGTATTGTATATGTATAGACTACTAAGTCACTGCTATTTGTGTATAGGTGTCAAGACGTGAATAGGGTCGTACCTCGAGATGTGCGCTAGCATGGAATCAGGGTAGAGAGTGATGTGGTAAGTTCATTATAAGTTTTATGTAGCTTAAATAGTGGTTTTAATGTTGCTATAGTTGATTGTATATTAGATGTAACCTATGTTAGCAATTTCAAACAATAGCCATTTGATATTCTTCAAGATACGTGTTGACACATGTAGAAACCAATTGAGTTACAAATTAGTGTTAACTAGATTGAGATAATGGAGAGTTAATGGGAAATGTGTCAATGTGTAGGCCATTAGATTAGTCTCGGGATACGTATGTGTATAAATATAAATGGCTAACAATCAACCTTATATTAATACATAAGATTGATTGATCAACACATGCAAACCAAACATTTCATTTCTATAGCTTAGAAACTTAGAAAACTTGCAGGAGAAGTTATTGCTGGAAAAGAAGAAGATAAGCAACTAAGAGAGAAATCAGTGGGTTTGGTGAAGTGTTGATCTAGCTAGAAGTTTATCAATTAGGTAATTCACTTACACTAGTAATTTAGATTAATTGATTTTTTATGTTGTTATTGATGTCTTGGGGCTTTGGAGGTGTGTATGAGACTTTCCAAAGTGTTGATGAAGCCTATGTGTGGAGAGAAATTAAAATTCTAAGTGCAGAATTTTGGGTTTTCCTACATATAGCGCTAGGTAGGTCTGCTATCTTGCTAACTTTGTATATCGTGTTAGAGAAACTTGGTAGCACACTAATGAGGTCACTAACATGCTAATCAATGGAAATCTCGAGAAATTTGATAATGAACAAACTAATGATAATGAATCTTTAGAATTAAATCATCATGAAGCTGAACTATATGCTATTAATGCAGTAACAATGGAAAATGAAAATGCTATGACAATGAATAAGCAAGTTGAATATACTTCAAATCAAAAGACAATAACCCGAGAATGAAGGGTTAAGCATCGGAACAATGTTACTAATATAGATGAATTTAAATCTACAAAGAATAAGAAGAAGAGAAAGAAGAATTCAGCAACTGTCAAGCTCGATGATCTAGGAGATATATAAAAAAATATAAAGGTCAAATGAGCTTTGTAATTTAAAGCCATTTGTGACATGGTTTCTAGAGAAAACTACATGCCAATTCACTTTTTCTTCACACTCAACTGCAATATGATGTACTTGCTTCCAAAAAAATTACTCTATCAAACGATTATTTAGTAAAACCAATAGGTTATTACTAATGTACCAGTTCAAATTGACAAGTACAATATTCCCAAAGACTTTTTGCTCATGTCACACTTAATCAATGAAGATCCTCTATTAATTTTACGACAACCCTTCTTAGCCACTTTGCAAGCTGTTATGGATACTCTGAACAAGACAATTACTTTTTGAGTGCATGGCTGAGCAATCACTTTCTGGAATGGACAAGAGTGTATAATATTACATTTAAGGTTATAGAAACAATTTAGAACTGTATGGTTTAGTCGAGCAAACAAAGGTCCTTTATGGGAGACAACTTATATTCTATCTTTATTTCCAGTTTTAGTATTAAGATTAGTTAGTTGCTTTTATATTCTCTAAAATCTTGACTCTTATAATGGGGATATTTTAGAAATTTGATTCCTGAATACTTTCATGTAAGGTGGGTTGATGGAGCCAATTTATTTTCGTAATATATTATGCATTAGTTTTTTGTTAATTAGTTATTTATTATAATGAAATCATCATTTGATATATATTATAGTTAAATTTTAAAATCTTGAATAATTTTACCTTTATTGAATATATATGTGATAATTAAATGGAAAAATCAATTTAATTGAAAAATTAGTAAAAATAGGCTGGCGATTTCCCAGCGTTTCTATGTTGTACTAGAAATCGCTAAGAAAATTGGCAGCAGTGTGCAGAGTTTTCAGTGTAATTTTGAGTCAAAGATTTCTCACCAATTCTCACTTATAACTAGAATTCTCAGGACAAATCGCTGAGCTACCGAGGCTCATGTTCAACGATTTTGTCAGCGATTTCTCAGTGAATCCACTTAAACCCTGATTCGTTGAGAACGAATTGAAGTTTTTAAAAACAAAAACCTCAAATTGCCACATTTAAACATTTCACTCTCACAAACCTTTGCAACCTTTCAATCAAGAGTCCAAATTTCGACTAGATTCAACCTTCAAAACCATTATTTTAGTATATTTAAGTAATTCTCACTTCAATCTTCACAAATTCAACACAAAATTTGGTGAGTTTTGAAAGTGTAAAGCCACCTAGGGCTTCAACACGTGAGTTTGATGTGGAGCATGGAGGAGTGTTCAAGAGAAGAGTTTTGAATCCCAAACTTGAATGAAAGGTAATCAACGAAAACCCTATCCTCTCATGCATTAAATTTTTGGTTTTTCATTGATTTTGGATTGTTAATAGGTTAGGAGCTCAATTTTGAAATTTTTACTCTAAAATGATTTTGATATCAAATGATTTCTATTACAATACTAGTGTGAGAGTGATGTGATTATTTGTTTATCGCTATCAATTTTTGGAACTATTTTCATATATGGTGATTGCATTGAATTTTATTTGCATACTAATTTAAGACTAAGTTTCAAATGAGTTTGGGGGGTTTTTGTGAACATTTATCAACTGTTTTGAATTACATACAAAAAATATGTTTTTCTCAAATGATTTTTTATTAATAACTTTCATAATAAATCTTAAACTCTCAATTTATAAATAACTTTTTCGATGAATTTTTCCTTTTTGATACTTAAGTTAAAATGTAGCGAACATTTTTTTGACAAATTTGGTTTTAAATGAGTTTACATGTTCATTCTTTTACGTATACTTGTCCAAATGGCCGAAAATGGAAAAGGTAGAGGTTCAAGAGAGGAGAAAGGAAAAGGAAAGTTAGTAGAGAACCCAAAGTTTCCCAAGTCCATCCTACATTAATCTCTTTTAACAAACTTAGGATTAGACCACAAAGAGAACCTATTCCACCTTCTTTATTTAGTTTCAATATAGAGGATGATTATGTAGAAGAGGAAGAGGATATAAAGGAAGCTCAATAAGAAATACCGATTGAGGAGATAAATTACATACTTTAGGAAAGCGAACTTTGTCAATGAGAAGGCCTATGAAAAATTTATGAATGATATAGTGAAGGATAGAAAGTTCATCCCAGAGAGGAGATTTAATGCGAAGAATGAACTAAAATACAGGCCTAGGATCCTAGATATCATTGAGGCCAGGAACTGGGGATTATTGAGTAGGGACTATAACCACCTAGACTTAGAGGATGTTCCTAGTGATAGGGGTTATGATATCTTGGTGAGACAGTTTTATGCAAATGCATATGAAAGTAAGAGTAAGACCGAATCACGAGTTTGAGGTAGGACAATTGATTATTCTACTGCAAGAATAAACTAGTATTTTGGTTTACCAGATTTTCACCAAAAACAAAAGGATGAGTACCCGAAACCGGAATGTGGCATTAAGTACCACTACCCCATCGAGACAATTAGGGGAGATTTAGAGGCAATCCATGGAGATGTATTTTTTTTTGATTAGGAGGGGGTACTCCAAGCACATAACCACCAAATTTTTAAGAAAATCACTAAAGCTTGGTGTTATTTTATCGACGCTAGCTTACAGCCGAACCTGCAGTATTACGAGTTAGTGAACTAAAAGGCCGCCCTACTTTACTACATCTTCATAGGATTAGGATATTTGAATGTTAGCAAAATTATTTATGAGTCGATTAGGAGTGTCATCACCATTAAGAAGAACGATCGACTATCTTTCCCTTTAATGGTTACAACTTTTTATGCAGTGGATCAAGTGAACACGGCATGGCTTGAAATGAAAGTTTTAATGAGAAAAACATTACTGATAACGTTATAGAGAAATATGTAATGATGAATGGTTATGAAGACACTTAGGATGAAAGAGAAAGGGCTGAGATAGCCAAAAGAGAAATTGAGCAGAGAAGGAAAATCAAAGATGACATGAGGAGAATTGTGGAGGATATGTCGAAAGTACAAAATGATCTGAACGTAGAGTAGCCTACTAGTGATTATTACGAACTATACATGGAAGAGTCAGAGTTGGCCTTTAAGGGTGCAATTTTTCACAATCAAATGACCACTCTCCGCAATCAAGAACTGGTGTTTGAGAACTAGAGAGCCTTAGCAAGGAGCATCCACAGGATGGGGCGTACAATGTCTAGGAGAAGCATACGTCGAGGAGGTGCAGAGGTTCATGTACCATCTACGTAGATGAGATTACCTTTTCGTAGTAATCTTGATGTTCCAACACTGCCAGGTCAGGAATACAACCTCTACGACCCTAGTGTGAGTTGCCAATCCCAGAAGATTGATCAAGTGACGTGACTTCTGGACGACGACATTGATCTCTCTATTCTATTTATATTCATTCTTTCTGAGTGATATTATGTGAAATCTTCTATGTAACTCTGGTCTTGGTGATATACTTTGTGCTTACTGTTGCTACTTTGTGTTTAAGGTGGTGGTATATTATGTGACAAATTTTATTCAGTGTTTTGGTGTGAAATTTGATACATTTGATATATAATGGTGATGTTTATTCATATAATTTTTATGCACTCTTTCTTATTATGATTCTAAATTGACTTTATTCATTTATTGATTGTCAAATTTATGATTATATCATTTCCTTTATACTTCACATGGTATGTTTATTATGTTGAAAACCCAACTTCATTTTTAAAACTTTAAGGACAAGGTTTAGAATGAGTTATTGGGTGTTTTAGGTGAAGTATGACAAAGATAGCAAAGAAAACAAGTAAAATACAAAAAAAAAATTAGAACACAAGTTTAGAATTGATCCGAATAGTTCAAACGATATTCAAGTAAATTGACAAAACTTTTCAAAATTAATTACGAATTCAAGTAAATATGAATTTCATTTTACTATGTTTTTAGTTAGGAATATAAAATGAATATATATATATATATATATATATATATATATATATATATATATATATGAATAGATTTTTGAATGGAAGTGATATTTTTACTACCCAAACGAATTTTATTATATAAGGAATCAATTTTTATACCATTTTTGATTAACTTTACTAGTTGATATGTACACTAAATTGAATAACTTGTGTTAGTCATGATATGGGTAGAAGATTGAAACAATAGTGCAAGATGAACAAGACATATTTATAAGAATCTTGTGATACAAACACTATTGATTATGTATTTTTATATTATTCATATTGAAAGTTATTATGCCGCAATTGAAAGAAGAAATGAGTTAGAAACTGATGAAATTCTATAAGTTAGAAAGAATACTTTCTTCAACTTTAGTGGATAGTGAGAAGTGTTAACAAGAGTTTACAAATATATAGAGAGGCTTATGGATTCCAAAAGAAATGGAGTAGGGAATATATAGTAGGAAAAATGTGAGAATGACATTAGGAAATGGAGCAAGGACTCAAAAGCAAAAGCACAAAGAAATATGTTAAAAAGAAATAATTAAAATGAAGTAGAAAAGAAAATGAAGGATGAAAGAGATGGATGTTCACAAACTCTTTGAAGAAATGATTTAACACGAGTACTTGAAGCCGGAGTGGAATAAAATATTTCTTAATCTTACATGTTTTGAATGATATATTCATTGGTTTATCGGCAAAATTCCTTTTGATTTTGATTCTGACACTATTATAAAGTATTTAATGAAAATTAAGATGAATCTAGTGGTTTTTTTGTTTTGAGATTCTATTCGAGTTATCGTAAGCTTGATGCTTGTCAGTGAACATTGAGAAAACCTATATTATGTGTTGACCTTGGTAATGAACTTTAAGTTCTAAAGGGTGTTAGATTGGTTGGTTGAGTTATCATTAAGAGATGTTTTATTTTGTCTAAATTACTCTATTCTATCATAAGTTTCATTTACTTGTGGGTAATATGTTTCATTCGAAAATCACTTCTATTTTAAAAGTTAGATTGATTAAAGTTAAGATGAATTAGGTTGAAATCAGTTTATAAGAAATAAAAACAAAACATGATTGAGAGAATTCCTTTGCTCGGGACAGCAAAGTACTAAATTTGGAGGTATTTGACAAGTCAATAATTAGATAAATTTTATAGTGTAGTTTAGGTTGATTTTATATATATATGATATTACACTAGGTATTCTCTTGTGTTTGTGGTTTTAGGATTTAAATAGGAAAATGAAGAAATGGAAGAAAAAAGAAAAAAAGAAGCAAAATAGTCAACTGGAAAAGAAGTCCATCGATTTATAATTACATTAGGAATTGCCACCTAAATCGGCAGCAAAAATGTCAGCGAATCCACAAAGAATTAGAGAACCGCTATGGATAACTTAGGAATCGCTGACGAACCGCTGACAAATCGCTGACAAATCGTTGAGGTCACCTTATTTGATTGTGTATAACTTAGGAATCGCTGGATCACAGATAGTTATTTCCAGTGACTTACTCAGCGATTTGTGTATAACTTAGGAATCGCTGACAAATCGCTGAGGTCGGTTATTGATTTCTTAGATTAATATGAAGAATTTGAGTTTATCTAGGATATTTATACGTAAGGAGATTATAAAAAAGGCTAGAGAGCTTTGAAATAACTCTCTCTTCCTTTTGCTCTACATTATTTATTGCCTATTCTATTTTCTAGTTGATGTTTCAAGATACATTGGAGCTTTTATTTATTTTAAGGTATTTATTTATTTATTCATTATGTCTTTTCATTGTATATTTTCATTTTTATTTCTAGCACGAGTGAGTAGTCTATCAATCTAAACAAATCCTAGACATGTATATACTTTGGATTGCTAGATAGTTATTCCATGCATAACACAATCAAATAAGGTGACAAAGAATCTCCTCGTTTGATACCTCTTGAAGGAATAAACTGATCTGTTTTACTACCATAGTAGCTGAAGTCATACAAGTCATAATCTTCCTAATCAGTTGGGATGGCATACCAATAGAACTTAGAGAATTTTTAACGTAACTTCAACGTAGTCTATCACAGGCTTTCTCAAGATCAACTTTAAGTGTCATCTATCTTTTCTTCCCTTTCTTCCTTCTCATAGAATGAAAACCTTCTTGAACTAGAATAGTGTTGTCTACAATCTTCCTCCAACGACAAAACTAGACTAAATTTAAGACACTAAATAGTCCATTGGTATCTTAATTCTATTAGATATGGCTTTGGTTAAGAATATATAAACCACATAACATAAACTAATAGGTCAAAGTGCAGAGAAACTGGAAGGAACCTTAGTTTTGGAATGAGAACCACCAAGGTATCATTCAGTTCATTAGGCATGACTTCTTTTTCAAAAAACATCTTAACACAACTAATCACCGAATCTCCCACAACACCCCACTGAGACTAAAAGAAGTTAGGGCTCCATCCATCAGGACCTAGTGATTTGTATGCCCTCCATATCAAATACAGCTGCTTTAACTTTTGTGGACTGATCTCCTTCCCCAATAAAACAATATCTGCACTTTCCAATCTAAAAAAATTATGAGACCAAGGCAGAGAATGTATTTCTGAACTTTCATCAATGTATAACTCTTTATAAAACTGGATTGCCATTTCCTGAAGAATAAACCGATCAGATACCCAATTCCCCTAACAATTTTTTAAGGATTCAATTTTATTTCTCTTCCTTCTGTTAAGAGTACTAAGGTAGAAAAAACTAGTATTTCTATCACCAAACTGAACCCAGTTAACCCTAGATTTTTGATACCACAAAATCTCCTCCTGTAACAGCACGTCCTCCATTTTATTCTGCTGCTTATTTCTTCTTTGAAAGAGCATTGGATCAGAGCATCTTTCTAACTTCCTATCTAGAGCAACAAGTCTTCGAGACAACCTCCTTTTCCTCTGAAATATATTCCCAAAGACCTTAGTATTCCATTGTAAAAGGTCATCCTTCATTTTCTTAGATTCAACTAAGAAATCCATGTCCAAAGACCAATATCCTTAATAAATTTAGGGAAATCATCATGAGTAGTCTAACAAGTTTGGAATCGAAAAGGTCTTTGAGAACAAGCAACTTCATATTTCAATACTAGTTTGATGGGTTGATGATCTGATTTAAATCCTATAAGATGAAACAATGAGCAATCTAGGAACTGAAAACGCCATTCTTCATTACAGATAGCTCTATCCAGTGTCTCTCACAAATAACCTTACCGCCATGTAAATCTAGTTCATTTAAACCCAATATATAATAAACTGCAATTAGACATGACCTTATTAAACTCCCTACATTTGGATTGACCCATTTGAGTTAAGTTAAACATTGAAGTCTCCATAACAGCCCAAGGTATATGAACAGGAATAGGAAGGTTAGAAAGCTTTACCCATAAATCTTGTCGAGCCTTATAAATAGGAGAAGTATATATTACTGATAGATATCCTTTTTACTATTGTATTACCCATTCTAAATGAATAATCTGACTATTGGTATCGAGGATATTAACAAGAACATTATGATTGTCCCACATCAACCAAATACCACCTGAAAATCCAACCGCATCAACCTTTAATGAGTTAGCAAATCTCAAGACGCGAATCACACAGTCTGCTTTGATTCCACTAATTCGAGGCTCAAGAATTGCAAACATATAAGGTCTGTGCACCTTAATAATCTCCTTAGCAAAAGACTTGAAATTAGGACTAAGAGCCCCTTGACAGTTCCATATTATAATAGACAGAAATAATAATAGTTTCTTATTGAGAAACACGGTAAAGGCTCAGACTTCATTGTGCTTTCACGGTGAGGGAGCATACGAAATCATAGACATGAATCTCTTTTTACATGAATATATATGATGGAATTGATAATAGGTACTAGTTTCTTAATTCGTATTAGGTAGGGGCATATTACCCTTAATTAGGCATTGCATACTATATATGCAATGAAACTTACTCGTGTAGGAAAAATGTGTGACAGAACGTTAATTAGACTAATTTCCCTCATTGTAAAACCGGTATGAGCAAAATAAATTTTCGAGACTTTCTTTTTCTTTTAGATTTTTATTTTCTCGATTCTTGAGTTTTGAGTATGGTACTTAGGTAAAGAAATCTTTAAAACTAATACCTAAACCTAAATAGCCAAAAAAAGGTCTCAATTGAGAAAATTGAATATATGGTACATATACTAGTTAACATCCCGTGCGTTTGCATGCGGTCAAAACAATATCAACATTATCAGATAAAAATAAATTTGATTATAAAAAAGAAAAACTTAAAATAAGTTATTATGGAATATGTCACTCAAAAATTCATCAAAATCTTTGGTTATGGTGTCTATGAAAGATATTCTTTCCAAAATTAATTTGATAAGGAAAAGAAAAATGGAAAAGAAAATAAATATATAATCTCCCATGGACTTTAAGTTAATATGTATTGTATAAATAGTAAAGAAATAGCTTATAGGTTATGCGGGGAATTGGGCCAGGTCATGTTCGAATTTGTTTGAAGAAGTATGTTGCTATCAAATATTAATTTGTTTGCTCATCATAATATATCACATGCGTCATTTTTTATTTTTTTTTAATTTTGTTTGAATTAACTCTATTATATTTTAGATCTTAATAATGGGAGCGACTATTTACCCCCTTTACCACATATCAACCCTTAATAGAAAAAAAATGATATAAGTAGACCCCATCAAATTAATAAGGCCATGGCTATTCGAACCCCATGTTTTGCTCCCTTTACCCCATTATTTCATTGTACCCTATTTTAAATTTTTTTTACTGCTTTTACCCACCTTTTTTTAAATAATTCTAAAACTACCTTCATCCTCAACAAATGTTTACCCAATCTTCTACCCTCATCCCAACACCCCTTAATCCCCTCCATCTCTAAATTTCTCTCAATTTCTCAGTTTTAGTCATTGAAGAGCACTTGTACTTGGTCACCAAGTGTCGTAGGAGTGTTTTTGTCATTGCACAAGGTCGATTGTGGTCGCATGTGTCCAAGAAGTAAAGAAGTGTCGCCCGTGAGGTTCAGCCGACTCCGACTGATACCTCTAAAAGGTAACGATTGACTCCGATCGATACCTTCTTAGAGGTATCGACTGACTCGGACTGATAATGTGAAATGAACTCGGTTTTAATTAGTCACGGAGGGGTACAATTGAGACCATGGCCGACACCCTCTGGTAACAAGATCGATCCAAGCACAATTTGCTATTTTTTGTTATTCATCAATTTCTTTGCAGATTTAATTCAAAGGTTTAAGAATGGTTTTTCTTTCAATTTCTTATGATTCAGGTATCTTGATTGGTTGAGAATATTTCATTGATTAGTCAACTAGTTTGCAAACTTTGGTGTTTAGATTGGTTGGGTGTGCAGCAACGACTCCCTTGCAGATTTGATGCTTTATCTCAGCACAGACCATTGTACATCCGCTAGGAGGCATGGGAGCGGCTCCTTAAGATGTCACTGCCCTGTGTAAGTGGCTCTTCACTGCCCCGTGTCCTAACTTACCCATCCAGCAATGACTTTTAGTTCTAAATACATCTCATTTATCTAGTAGTTAGATTATGTATTTATGTTTAAATAAAACTTAAAAGTAGTAGTAAATAGTAATGGATAAGTATGCCATTTTGGTTCGACCTGCATAAAAGAAGGTGCATTCCTAACATAAACATATTTCATGCCATTGGTACAATTAGAATGTGGATCAACTATGGCTTTGTGCTTTCCTTTCATTTTCATGTTTGCATTGGTTCTATGTTGATATGGGCTTAAAGCCGATCTTTGATGTAGTCCTATCGTAATGGGAAATTCTTTTGTAGCTCCTCCAAATGTCTTTATACTCGTTACTACTCCATCATACATATCCTCAATAGTGTCTATGTATCTAGCATGCACTCATTTTCTTTCTAGAACCCACCAAAGAACATCTCTATGGACCCTATCATATACTTTTTCTAAATCTACGAATACCATATGAAGATCTTTTTTCTTTTCTCTATATTTTTCTAACAATCGTCTTACTAGGAGAATCGCATCCATATTTGACCTCCCAGGCATGAAGCCAAGTTGGTTCTCTGATATTGTTGTTTCTCTTCTTAGCCTATTGTCAATTATCCTCTCCCAAAGTTTCATAGTGTGACTTATAAGTTTAATTCCCCGATAGTTTGAGCAAATTCGAATGTCTCCTTTGTTTTTGAAGATTGACACAAGCGTGCTTCTTCTCCAATCCATTGGCATCCGTTTTGATTTTAGAATTTTATTGAAAATTTTTGTTAACCAAGTCAATCCAATTTCTCCTTAACATTTCCAAACCTCTATGGGTATTTCGTCTGGGCCAAATGCTTTCCCTATTTTCATTCTTTTCAATGCATCTTTAACTTCTAGAATTCTAATACTGCGCATATAGTTTATATTTCTTTCTTGGTGTGGGTTTTCATCTATTATAGTATCAACTTGGCTATCATTAAATAAACTATCGAAGTAACTTCTTCATCGATCTCTCCTTAATATCATCATCGCACATCAAAACATTTTGATTTTCGTCTTTAATACATCTAACATGACTTAGGTCTTGTTTCTTTTTATCTCTTAATTTGGCTAGCGTATATATATATTTCGCCATCTCTATTACCCAACCTTGTATATAGATTTTCCATGAAATTTGTTTTAGCTTGACTAACTACTTTTTTAGCTTGTTTTCTAGCTTCTCTATATTGATTGTATGCATCTTCATCTTAACACTTAGGTATTTTCCTATACATCTCTCTTTTAGTCTTAATTGTTCATTGGACATCCTCGTTCCACCACCATGTTTCATTCTTTGGTGGTCTCAAGCCTTTAGATATACCTAATACGTTTGATCCCACTCTCCTTATGCAACTACTCATTTCTAGCCACATTGTATTAGCATCTAAGTCAAGATTTCAAACATTTTCCTTCAGTAGTTTTTCTCAAAACTCTACTTGTTTACTATGTTTTAGGTTCCACCACTTTATTCTATGGTCGCTAACTCTTTTATTCATATTATGTTGTCGTTTTAGCTTAATAGCAAGTATTACTAACTTATGTTGGGTAGTAAGCGCTTCACCAGGTATTACTTTGCAGTCTCTACATATTTTTCTATCTATTTTTCTTGTTAAAAAAATCTATTGGACTCTTGTTATGACCACTACTAAAAGTAATTATATGCGACTCCCTCTACCTAAAACTAGTATTTGCTTAGACAAGATCGTATGCTGAAGCAAATTCTGAGATTGATTATCCTTCTTCATTTATATAAGTTTGACCATTTCATGAAAAGTGACAAGTTTTACGCTGACTGTCAACCTATGAAAACTTGGAAAATGAGTTTGGGGCCTCCCTACTCCACTTTTCGGGTGTGAAAAATGAGTTTGAGACCTCCCTTATCCATTTTTCGGTATGAAAAATGGGCATTAGAGTCCTCCTTTATCCGAACTTGGGACTGGCTATGCAGTGCACATAGTGTACAATATAGGCGGAGTTTGTAAGATTATAATATAACTAGATAAATTAATTAAATGTCTAACTAAATCATTAATGCCCATGTAAATATTAATTAGCGTAACTAGGGTTAGCTGGAAAAGTGTAAGCAATCATGTAGGTCATGGGGCGTTAGGGATAAGCGGGCCATGACGTGACAAGGCTTGGTGATGTGGAATGCAACGTGGCGGGTCTCAAGGCCGCTTGGAATTTGGAGCCGCTACACACCCGGTATAAAAATCCTCGATAAAATTTTGAAATCCTCATTTTTCAAAAAAAACCCCTTATTTCCATTAATTTATCCAAAATTCTATTTTTATGATTTTTCCCTAATTTTCATGGATTTTATTTATTTTATTTTAAAAACCCCTTAATCGGACCGGTCCTGTTCAGGGGTTAAATCCCCCTATCATTTTCTTTTTCACAGGGACGAACCAGAAACCCCTGTTTTGTCCCTAATTTTTTTTATTTAATCGATTGGGGGTTGGGCTTCCAACCCTAACCCCATTGTTTCATTCGGACGTTTGACCGATTGTCCCCTTTATCTTCTCCAACATCACAGCCACAATTCCTCAATAACAACCTCAACGACACCAACAATGGCACATCAGCAACAAACACATCAACAACGAACAAAACATACACTCACCTTCGATTCGTGTCCATCGCTTATCTCTCTCTCTCTCTATCTCCCTCTTGTTCTCCATTCCTCCCCTAACTGTCGATCTCGCTAAATTAAAGGTGTGGAGCTTATGTTTTGTTTGAAGCAAATATATTAGATTTCCTCAAGATTTGCATCACGTGAATATCGAGACAAATCTAATGATTCCATTTTCATAATTAAATTTGATATTCCTCAAGATAGGTGATACATATCTCGAGGTCAATTTTTGTCTTCAAAACAAAGTTGAATGAGGTAGTGGGTTGTTCGGATAAATATAAGATTTTCTCGAGATTCGTATCGCATAAATCTCGAGGCAAATCTAAAAACTAACAACCATTTACTATTCTCATTGTATATGTTGATCTTCCTCGAGATACGTGCTACATATCTCGATGTCGATCTTAGTTACTATTAATCTTCATCACCGAACCACCTTAACAAAATCAATTGTATTGATCTCCTCGAGATACATATCGCATATCTCGAGGTAGATCAAATGGTTTTATAACCAACCACCAAATCACTTGATTTTTTTCAAGATTGGATAACACGCATCTTAAGGCATGTAACACCTCACCAACAGCCACCAAATTGTCTAACCATTTCAACTCCTTGATGATCACGCTACGCGTATCTCGAGGTGAATCCAATGTATTTTATTTCAATTAAACTATATGATTGATTTATATATATATTTATATATAAAAATTATATTATATATATAAATACATATACACCTATGTATTTTTGCAGCTATAAATTCGCCACGGGCGCCAACAACCACTCTCTGGCCTGCACACTATTATACATCCCACGCTTGTCACCCTCGGACCCGCGTGTCACTATGCGCCCACCAATTTATTAATCATTTTATTTAATTTTGTGATTATCTCTTCAATTTATATCCAAATTAAATTCTCAAAATACCCAAAAATTACCAAAAATTGGAGAAAATTTTCCAATGCACTCCGGAACCCATAGACACCGCGTATACACTCCATATGACCCTATTTCGTATTGAAATAGTATATAATTCATCAAATAGGCATATGACCCAAAAATAATATTAAATTTATGATCTCCGATCTGTAACACGTGGTTCCCACATCGGATACCTAAATCTCAAATTAAATCTGAAAATACTTAATTAGTCGCCTAATCAAGTTTATAAGATTCTCGGATGTCACAATATTCCTAACTAATTAAAAATTTCATCATCAAAATTTGAACTCACAGGTTATTGAACTAAAAGAGATATGAGAAAATGATTCCTCATATATAACTCTTTTAATTCAAACCTATAAAACCAATCCCAAGGTGAACCGTTAAATGAACCCAATTACTTTCGTTGTATTCAACAACTTAGTGGTAGAGATTATAAACATTTTAACTTTTTCCAACATTTTGGTTTAATTAAAAGTTATCCCCGTTACTTTCCCAATCCTGGCAATTTGAGAATTTATGACGAGTTAAATAATCAACTTTATGGAATATCCGATAACCTGACTTCCTTTCTCATCAAATACCTTGAATCTCATTCAAGTATCATTGGATAGCAAGATCTAGCCTATATTACTTTTCATAACACAACTCTCATTCTAATCTGAATACTATTCCACAAACCATTGATAATTCTTTTCATGTCCACCCAAACTCATGTACACATCCCGGTTTACTTACTTATCACTAATCATCCCTTTTTATTTGAATTATTGGCTGACTAACTCTTAGATTATTATGAGTCTAAAATTACGTATTGATGCAAATAATATTTGAGCACAACATTAAATACTGAGTAGAGTTGTGTGTCTATCTGATCCATTACCATTCCAACGTTACCCACCAGAAACATGAAATTACACAAGTCATCCCATGACTATAGATCTCATAAACATTTGTCATCCCATGGCAAGAGATCTTGAATTCTCAATCTGATCAGAAATAAAAACCAGACATCGTGCAACTTTCACTCATTCTCGAAATTTCTACTCATAATATTATTTATATTATGGACTAGAAAACAATTACCAATTCCAACTCATCAGCCAATTCACTTAACTTCTTCTTTGATTGGTTAGAAAATTATCTTTTGTAACTTTGTCAAATCATTCTCTAACGATAAGTTCATCAAAAACCCCATTCCTTTCACTTTACTCAGATCTCCCACGGACTTATGTCTTAATCACTTATTGTTCACCAACTTCTCTCATTACCAAAATAGAGACAGTTATCCTTAACTTGAGTAGACATACGTTTCTAAACATAGATATCAACATATTCGATGATTATACTCTCATAGCATAACTTTTAACTTGTATTTCATAAAAGTTTATAAATATGTTATCTTTTTTTTTCATTTCTACTCAATTATAATTGAAGAATATTCAATTCTTTAAATATATTAAGTTAGATGCACTATACTATATTCAATATTTCTAACCTAACAAATATAGGAAAATGCTAGAATGACACCCTAATTGACACCCCTATGATGTGGCGCGTGGGCCCATCAATGAGAGTCGTCCGAATGCGTCTCAAGTTACACACCATGCGTGTTATGCACCAAAAATTATTTTGCGCACATTCATTTTTACGTGGAGCCCACGCGCGACGTCATAGGGGTGTCACTTAGAATGTCATTTGGGGTGTCATTCCAGCATTTTCCACAGAGATAAGCCTTACTAACTGAGCTGTAAATCATGCGTTTCTCTTCATTTCACTTATATCTTCACCGATATACAAGCATATTACATCAGCTCTAATTTACAATCACTAGTGCTTTAAACTTACCACTGACTAATCATGTGGTGTAGCATTACAATTGAACCAATTTACAATATATAATCATTGATATTAGTTGTACACTGCTTTGGTTTAAAACTTTCAACATTTAGAGTTTGACTCCTTGTAAGATCCTTTTAAAGATATATCAAGTTCCATCAAACTTATAGTTTGATATTCTAATTTGATCGGGACTCGTTAACATGAAGTTCTCATTTTCATACTAATGTGAGAATATGTTGAGCATTTGGTTGCTTATACTTCAGCCTCCAAGTGACTCTAATGAAACTTCATAAACTCTTTTATACCATATGTCACTAATTCATTCAATAATTCAAAGATGGGTGGACGTGTCACACTAATCTCATACGTTGTGAATGAATCGTGATTATGAAATGGAGTTACTTAGACTTTTGGTCATGCACAACTACTCCAGTGCCTTACCTTGACTAAAAGAGTCCATTTGTGTCACTTTCAGCAGTCACAAGTCATCTCAACATCTCATTTTATTTTATACATTGAGTCTATTCCTTTCAGTTTTTTGTCAATCTTATATGTTCTCACATTGATCTCAATTTTAATCCCTTTACAAACTTACCATGTCTTTTGCTCAACAACCAGGCCACTTACAGCTCCTTAATCTTGACTTAGAAAAGCAGTTTATATGTCTTCTATTTTCGAAAATATAGCTAAAGACGATGTGACTTCTTATTATCATTTAATGAATCAAAGTCTTATTTAGCTAATCTTAATTCGAAACAGATAAACTTTGCGACTCAAACAATTAAACTGTTTGTTATTACCTTACGTTATTTCCCTTAGTCTCCAATATTTCGACCTATCTTTTTCTCTAACCTTTCAAAAGACTGTGTAAAATAACTTTGTATCTTACAATTTATCAAATTACTTTTGATGAATTCACCTTTTCCATTATTATTCAACTGAAGAGATAGAAAAACTTGAATTTCCAAACTCTGATTAAGTTAATGACTAATCAAATTCTTAAAGGATGTTATTTCAGTCCTTTAAGTCCTATAAATATAAATTCTCGCAATATAGGAACTCATATTGACATCCTATACAAATCACTTACTGATTCTCAATCAATACATCTATCTCTTCATTTATTATATTTTATATTGTAGCAATAAGCGTCATAACTTAATGTCATTAGAAGTAATTATTGGGTACTTCGAATCTTAAAACATAATCACGTGTTTTGATGTTTAATAGCTAATACAAGCTATTATTAAACCACTCCCTCAACACGTTAACTTCTAACATGAAAATCTTATCACTATTTTTTTTTTCATTTTCAAGTTAAAACTTTCACTGATCTTTTTTTTACAACAACACCTGATTCGGTGTTAACAAAGATTATTTCTAACTCATGTATTTCCATTCATTTTATTTGTACTTTATTCCATTCATAGAACCACTATACTCAAGGTCACTTATAGATAAGTAACTTGAGTAATAAATAATCAAAATTTTCATTACTTCTATATAGAAGTCGTTTGATTGTCTTAAAATATGGTTCTATTTCATTTTTCGCTTGATGTTTTGTTTCGAAAAGGAGACAATACTTTACTTCAAATTATTTTATCTTCTTAGAAACTGACTTAGATAACTTGACGATCGAATCACAATCTCATTGTGATTTCCAAGTCAAGATTTATTTTGTCTAATCATTTTCCATTTTTTACATTTTTGTTAATAACGTATCTCCTTTTTTTTCATTTGAAACTTGTTTGAAAACAACTATTAGTTGATTATGAATCAAATCAATATTTTATAGAATATGTCTTCCCTAGTTAACCGTGCAACTAGTACTAACCTTATTCTAAAACTCAAGATAATTCATATCTTGTGTCTCCCATAAGTCCTAATTTCATATTACATTTTTCAAATGATTCTCAATCACTTGAGACTTAATTTAAGTTTATTTTAATGTTTTCCTGAGCAATTTAAAAATTATAATTGTTTGATACTTTTGATTTCCAAGAAATCCATGTTTAGTACTTACATACATGGATAACTTCCCTTTGAACCAATTTCCTATTGGTTTCATAATTGACACTTTCATCATTTATATTGATACCGAAATACTTACAATACCATTGTGAATTTTAACTTCATAAGTCTATTTCACATCCATTTAGGCTCAGTTTCATTTCACAAGTTATTCTCTCTTTTAATTATCTGTTTCTAGTCCTACTCGTCATATCTTACGAGTTAAGTATCAAACAGAAAAGGAGAATAAACTTCTTATCGCATACTTACTGATACTACATACATACAACACAAATATAACATAATAATAAAGTCTTTAAACTTTTTAACCCTGTTCCATCGCATTAATTTCCAACTAATTACTCACTTATCCTCAATTGAGCCAAACCTAATCTCTGATACCAATATTTGTCAGACCCGACCTAATTAGGGCATCTGACCGACCTATATTACCTTAATCCCTTAATACTCTAGTATCCTTAACCTCTCCATTAATAAACAATTAAGAATAAGATCTTGTAATCTTCAGTTATAAAATTTTATTAACCATAAAGGATTTCAAAGTGAGTCTTAAACCTTAAAGTTCTGTAAAAATTAATTAGATAGTCCTTAAAATTTCGTAAATTTTTTTCGACAGTATCTCCTTTATTTCTAAGCCTACACTGAAAATTCAGGCTTTCAAAAATCTTCAACAAAACTTGCTCAACTTTTATGGAAATGCCGAAGGACTCACAATCTGCTCATAACAATATATATTTCATCAACTAAATTATATATTCATTTTAACTTAATTTAAAATATCAAAATTTTTAAACTAGCATTACTTTAACTATAAAAATTATCTCAATTTGTCCTAAAATCGTTCCCTTCATTTCAAAGGAGATCCTAATCATACTCGAACCCATAAACCCTTTTATACAATATAATATATTCAAAAATCAATACATACATAGAGAAAAGAACTAAGCAAGTCACATACAGTTTGAAAGCTTTCACTTTCTTTTGCCACCGATATAACCTGTCATTTTTCAATTATAAAAATCTGATAATGTCATATAAGTAAATCTTTTACTATCTAGTACAACTGTAATAATCAAATGCATAATAATCCAAGAGATTAAACGAAGAATATAATCAAAGGAATTTAAATACAATTGTGAATCCATATCTTTTTATGCGACCATAATCAAGTAACGTTCTTCGAAAGTAGTCAGTAAACAGTAATAAGGACTCATGCACAGGGAGAGTAACCGAACGAGTCTTTTTCCTCGAGTCTATCCAAATATGATCTGGTTCAACGTAATCTCATGATAATCACGTGATGCAAAGTATCAATGACTTGACCTCCTCAAGCATAATATAGTTTTCTATAACCACGGTATAGTCTACACGATAAAGAGACTCGAATCGCCTTATCCTCCCAACCCGTGTATACATGTACAAAAAAAAAATGAAATATCAAGGATCAATGCTGTTTATACGAAATTATAATTATACAATGTAAGGGTTACTATATGATTTACATAACCTTACAAATGGGATATCGCAACTCCCTTACACTCCGAGTCGATAAACTAGTCCACACGAGGCTCCAATCATGGTCCTACAATTCATTAATACGTCCTGTAAAGCTCCATAATAACTTCACCATCTTTCCAATTATTTGTAATTTAATTGATCTAATTGCATCCCGAAACCCTTAAATTACTTCCAAAATAAATTATCCAATGCCCAAATTTCTTTTTGACTCAAAATTATTGTTTAACATCGAAAATTATGTTGTTTCGGCTTAAATATAATTTTCTCAAATTTTTTATATATTTATCGGTTTTACTTGACCCGAAAAGCTCAAAATCCCTCCAAATCCACTCCTCAAATATTCGGATCCTAATTTTGACTCCAAATTGTGATTTTAAATCAAAAATTAACCCAGACTAGGCTTTTACATAATTTTCTAAATTTTAGATATTTTCATGTACCGTAGCATGTACTACGAGAAAAATACTTGGTATAAAAATCCCTGATAAAATCTCACAATCCTCATTTCTCATAAAAAACTCCAAATTTCCATTAATTTATCCAAAAATTCTATTTTTATGATTTTTCCCTAATTTTTAGGGATTTATTTTATCTTTTTCTATTTTAAAAACTTTTTTTTCTTAAATAGGAAGGGGCTTCAACCCCTGAACCCCCAGTCCGATTCAACCGAACCGGACTCGGTTTGGTCTGAGGTTAAATCCCCCCATCATTTTCTTCTTCCCAAGGACAAAACAGGAACCCCTCTTTCGTCCCTGAATTTTTTTTATTTAATCGATTGGGGTTGGGCTCCCAACCCCAACCCCAACACCATCGTGTCCTTCGGACGTTGGACCGACCCTCCCCTCCATCTTCTCCAACATCAACAAAATCAACAACACAGCCACAATTCCTCATCAACAACCTCAACGACACCTACAATGGCACATTAACAACAAACCTAACAGCAACGAACAACAAACACGGTATTTGTCTCCATCGCCTCGTGATATCTCTCTTTTCTTTCTTTCTCTCTCTCTCTCTCTCTCTCTCTCTCTCTCTCTCTCTCTCTCTCTCTCTTGGTCTCTCGCTCTTCATCCCCCCACTGTCGATCTCGCTAAATTAGAGGTGTGGAGCTTCTATTTCGTTTGAAACAAATATATTAGATTTCTTCAAGATTCGCATTGCACGAATCTCGAGACAAATCTAATGATTCCATTTTCATAATTAAATTTGATATTCCTTAAAATACGTGATACATATCTTGAGGTCAATCTTTGTCTCCAAAACAAAGTTGAATGAGGCGGTGGGTTGTTTGGATAAATATAAAATTTTCTCGAGATTCGTATCGCATGAATCTTGTAGCAAATCTAAAAACTAACAATCGTTTACTATTCTTATTGTACATGTTGATCTTCCTCGAGATACGTGTTACATATCTTGAGGTCGATCTTAGTGACTATAAACAAAATCATCATCACCTAACCGACTTAACAAAATCAATTTTATTGCTCTTCTCGAGATACGTATCGCATATCTCGAGGTAGATCAAATAGTTTTATAACCAACTATTAAATCACTTGATTTTCCTCGAGATTGGATAGCACACATCTCGAGGCATGTAACACCTCACCAACATCCACCAAATCGTCCAACCATTTCAATTCCTCTATAATCACTCTACGCATATCTCGAGGTGAATCAAACGTATTTTTATTTCACTTAAACTATAGGATTGAGTTATATATATTTATATATAAATTATATTATATATATAAATAAATATACGCCTATGTATTTTCATGCCTATAAATTCACCACGCGCGCAAACGACCACTCTCGAGCATGTACGCTATTATACATCCCACGCGAGTCACCCTCAACTCCGCGTGTCACTAGGCGCCTACCAATTTATTAATTATTTTATATAATTTCGTGATTATCTATTTAATTTATATCCTAATAAAATTCCAAAAAATACCCAAAATTACCAAAAATAGGAGAAAATTCTCCAATGCGCTCCAGAACTCACGGACACCGCATATACACTCCGCTAGATCTTATTTAATTCCCATTGAAATAGTGTATAATACGTCAAATAGGCACATGACACATAAAAATAAAATAAAATTTACGATCTCCGATCCGTAACACGCGTGTCCCACCTCGGATGCCTAAATTCCAAATTAAATCCGAAAATACTTAATTAGCCATCTAATCAAGTTTATAAAATTCTCGAATGTCATAGCTAGTGCGCTAACTTCGTATAGCGTGCTAGAGAAACTTGATAGCGTGCTAATGAGGTCACTAACGCGTTAATCAAGTTACCCAGCACGTTAGGTGCTATGACAGCATAAAAATTTACAATTTCTTAAATTTATTGAAACACTATTAATAAATCTAATATCCTAAGTAAAAGTCCAAACATACTCAAAAACATGTTAAATGATATTAGGAACGTAGGGAAGAGTCTTGGGGGTTTGGATACGAATTTTGAGGTGTCGGGAGGCTGAAATAGCTAGGAAATTTGAGTGGATTGTAAGTAAACTGATTGACATATTTATTTACATTTCATTCTTGTTTATTTGTTCATTTCTAGTCATTTGGACTGATTTTTCTGTTGTACTCTATATACCATGACTTGTTTCCTCTCTCATTTTATGTGTTTGCTATCATGGATTTATTGTTGTTTAAATAGTTTCATTAACTATAAATCATGTGCTATGTCATTATTGATTGTTAATATACTTAGTCAAATGAAATAGCATGGTATTAAGTAGGTGTTTCATAGTATTGTATATTCCATTTCCATTGTGCATTAGATACGCAATTACTTTGTTGTATTCCTAAATTGTGTCATTTCTTGTTTAATGAAGGTAGTTCTTGTATCTAGGACCATGATATGATAGAGGTGGCGCGACACACGGGGGTCACTAGTCTTCCGCAGTGATCGAAGTCTCTCCACTAACTTGGGTGACATCACGGGGTATATGACTCGGGGTTGTTGGAAAGTATACACCACAGGTGACTAGCACTTGGGATTAATTATAAAGGCATAGAGCGCAGCTCTGACCTTCACATAGATGTAGAGCTTAGCTCCATCCTTATATAGTGGAAAAGGCATTAGTGATATGACTCCTAGCAGATCAGCCCTAGATCATTACTACTTATCCAAGTGTCAATTTCATTTTGTTTAACTAGAGTATCTTATAGCATGATTCTTTTTCAGCATAGTTGCTATTGTTATGCTTTCAGATACTCGTTGAATGTTTGGAAAAGTGAACAAATTTCTCTCACTATTACTTTATACTTTCCTTTACTTGCCGTCATTTTTATGATGATGGGAGCAAATCCATCGAGTAATAAACCAAGCAAAGAGAAGATCGGCGATTACCTCTGTGCCAGTGGAGTGCTGCTACACAAGACTTTGTAGGTTTGCTAGTTTATTGTATGACTTTTATATGTCCCTCAGATACTTTTGGGACTGTATATATTATGGGTTGAGAGTTAGTACACTGGCCAGATACATGTTGATATATTATAGCCGTTTGTTATATATATATGCATGTGAACTTTATTCCCTAATTTTCCATAATTCTTAGGTATCATGTTAAAAGCTTTCGCTAAATTGTTAAGACTTTTGCAGAATGAACTATAAGTTGTATACATTCTAATTAACTCTGATTTATTAATTGATATAAGATAATAAAACACTTATTTGTATAGTTAAATTGTAAGTAGAAAAATATTGGAAAGGCTAACTGATTCCTTGTTAAGTCCTACGTGGTGAGATTAAGGCTTAATGACGGGATTAGGCCGGGCGGTGTCCTAATTATGAGCACGGGTCATCATAGGTGGTATTAGAGTGTAAGTTTATAAAGTTTAGGTAGTGGAATGTAATTATTCTACAATGTGATACCAATGTTACAATTGATATCAGATACCAACTTTTCTAATAAGTAACAAACAAAAACTTCAATAAAACATAAGTTTTAGTTGTGGAAACCAGATGATCCTTGCCTAGAAACCATTGCTGGGAAGTGAGTGAAAGTGAGATGGGGATATCTTATATGTACATATTAGTTTCTATATGTATATATGCATTATCTACGTAGCAGCTGGTGTTACGAATGTCATCAACTTACAGAGCACAATGGCAAATCGACGCAAAATCAAAGATTGAAGCCTCTTTAGTAATACACACTGTACTCGTAATGACGACACCAACCATAAAGACAGTTGATACATCGTCTCCCACACTTACATCTTCTAGCTCGACAACAAAGGTTTAATTGGTGAAGGATTTCGTTAAACTGAAGGCTGTTTAGTTTGATGGTCAGTGAGATTTTAAGAAGATTGAGATGTAGGTATTATCTTAAGAGAAGTTTCATAGAGTCTTGAGGATCGAGGATAGGCTTCAGGCTGAGATTTTATCGTATACATTACAGAGAAATGCTGATGTTTAATGGCCTACGACTATAGCTTCTAATAGTGATTTCGAGTCTTGGGATGCATTCAAGAAGAGGTTCTATCAGCAGTATTCGTAGCCTGTGGTGATGAAGAGGTTGAGGAATGAGTTTATGAACTTGAGACATGGAGCTGATGAGTCAGTGATGAGTTAAAGAGATAGGCATAGGACTAGGATCAAGCACAAGCCCAAGATCAAGCACAAAGTCAGTGTAGGCCGATTACTTGCTTCAGGTGTAGTCAGGTTAGGCATGTGATTATAGATTATCCAGAGCTAATAGTTGTGATTCCACCGCAGAGTCGAGAGGGTGTACAAATGGTAGTACAGCCTGATGCCGATGCTACATGAAGACTCATTGAGGGTATAATTTCTATTTGTAGTAGAGATTTATATGTTTTGTTTGATTCGGGTTCTATAATATTTTTCATTTCTGGTAACATGATATGCATCTTAGGGTTGACACCAGTTAGAGTTAACGTGCATTTGATTTTGAGTACAACAGCCGAAAATAGGGTTTAACCTAATTGTCTTATTGAAGGATGTCTAATAGAGATAGGTGGGGTAGAGTTACCTACAAACTTCAGGGTGCTCGATTTCATAGACTTCGACGCGTTGTTAGGGATGGGTTGGCTAGCAGCGTATCACGCTCATATCGACTATTTTCGTAAGACAGTGATATTTGAGATCCGAAAGCATCCGATGTTAACATATAGTGTTAGTATACCGAGAGCTAAGGGCACTAGAGGTCGACTTGCGACTAGTAGAGAGATGGAGACTCTATTATCTTTGTATAAAGTAGCATAGAGTCAGGGACTTAGACTTGAGGAGATTCTGATTGTACGCGAGTTTCTAGACATGTTTCCGAAAGAATTACCTGGTTTAACACTACCAGGGAGATAGACTTTATTATTGAGTTGGTACCAGGCACCATACCAATATCTATACCACCGTAGCACATGACTTCGAAAGAGTTATAAAGGTTGAGGAGTCAGTTACATGACTTGGGATAAAAAGGGATTCATCAAACCTTCTATGTGGCCTTGGGGAGCACCTGTCTTGTTTGTGAAGAAAAAGGATGGTACTTTGAGGCTGTGTATTGACTATAAATAGTTGAATGAGGTTACAGTCAAAAACAAGTATCCATTACCGCGGATTGATGATTTGTTTGATCAGCTTAGAGGAGCGCAATTTTACTCCAAGATAGACCTCCGATCAAGGTATCTTCAACTTAGGATCAGGGACGAGGATAGGTCCAAGACGACATTCAGTATGAGATATGGAAACTATCAGTTTATAGTCATACTGTTTGGTTTAACCAATGCCTCTACTATGTTATGGATTTGATGCATAAAGTAATTGGACCATTTTTAATCCTTTCATGATATTTTTCATCAATGATTTATTGATATATTTGAGGACTCGAGAGGATCATGAGCAGCACCTTAGGGAAATGTTGCAGACTTTGAGGGAGCACAGACTCTATGCTAAGTTCAACAAGTGTGAATTTTGGTTGCCGGAGGTCAAGTTTTTGGGACATATTGTTGGAGCTACAAATATTATTGTAGATCCAACCAAGATCTAAGCTATTATGGATTGGCCAGCACCGACGTCAGTTACGGAGATCAGGAGTTTTCTAGGGTTAGCAAGATATTACCTCAGATTCGTATTGGATTTCTCGAATATCACTTTACCGATTACTAGATTGACTTAGAAAGACGTCATATTTGATTGGTTTGAGGAGTACGATGAGGCATTTTCTCAGCTCAATAGGTTGTTAACCACTGCACCAGTGTTGGTATTACTAGAGGTTGGAAAATGATTCTTGGTATATACAAATGCTTCTCATATGGGTTTAGGTTGTGTGTTGATGTAAGATAGAGACATGGTGGCTTATGCATCTAGACAGCTGAAGATAGATGAGAAGAATTATACCACTCATGACTTAGAGTTAGAAGCAGTGGTGTTTGCTATGAAGATATGGAAACATCATCTATATGAAGAGAGGCTCACACTCTACACTGATCATAAGAGTCTAAAATATCTCTTCACAAAGAAAGAGCTGAATATGAGACAACACAGATGGTTGGAGGTTCTGAAGGACTACGGCTTTTCTATAGAGTTTCACCCATGAAAGCTTACGTAGTTGCTGATGTACTGAGTAGGATACCGATTGGAGATGCCGAGCTTGTTAGATTCCATATGACACATGAGTATGAATTACTCGAGGTAGCGGTGATGGTGAGTAAGTCAAATATTCCTACAGACATCCGAGTGATGATATGAGCACAGATGAGGCTTTCAAAAGTGTCTACACAGAGAGTGTCAGATGGTCAGAGAGTAGATAAGTTATACCTGAGTTTTAGTGAGTTAGCCTTGAGTACTGATTGTACTAACTAGACAGAGACGACATATCAATGTTTGAGATTTAGAGGCAAATTGTGGATACCGATAGTGGCAGAGTTGAGAGATGAGATTCTTTAGGACTCACACCATTCCCGATTCATTGTTCATCTAGGCAGGACCAAGATGTACCATGACATGAGGAGAAATTTTGGGTGATATGGGATAAAAGCAGACATATCAGATTTTATCAAGAACTATGGGATGTGTGAGCAGGTGAAGGCTGAGCATCGTAGACCTAGAGGATTATAACAACTGCTTCCTATTCCACGATTGAAGTGATAAGACATAGTCATGAATTTTGTTAAGGGGATTGCTGAAGACTACCCGTTAACACAATTCTACATGGGTGATTGTGGACAAATTGACAAAATCTGCCCATTTCATACTAGTTGTAGCTCATTACACATTTGACTAGTTGAGCATATTGTTCGAGAGGGAATTTATTAGGCTGCATGGGGTACCGTTGACTATCACATTAGATCGAGATGTTATGTATACGTCATGTATACGTCCAGGATGTAGCGGAGTATGCAGGAATAGTATGGTACGCGCCTACTATTTAGTATAGCCTTTCGCCCTCAAACTGATGGGCAGATTGAGAGGTTGATTAAGGTACCATAGGAAATGGTCAAGGCTTGTGTAATTGAGTTTGGCGGATCATAGAAGGACTACCTACTATTGTGTGAGTTTGCATACAACAACATTTACTAGGCTAGTATTGAAATGGCGCTATTTGAGGCATTAAATGGCAGACCGTGTTGCTCCCCATCTTGTTGGGTTGAATCAGATAACCGAGAGTTAGTGGGGCTTGAAATTGTTGTTGATCATACGAAGAAGGTACGGTAGATTCGCCAAAGGCTTAAAGTAGCCCAAGATAGGTAAAAGAAGTATGCAGACACATATCACAACGATCTCACTTATGATGAGGGAGCCTTTGTGTATCTAATGGTTTCTCCTCGGAAGGTTTTTCACATATTTGGTTTGAAAGGCAAGTTAGTATCAAGATTCATCAGACCTTTCAAGATCAGAAGACGGGTCATAAAGGTGGTATATGAGCTTGAGTTACCTCTATAGATGTCAAGATTACATCTAATCTTTCATATTTCTATGCTTCGACTAGCTTTAAGTCGAATGCAGGTCTGAGATCGACAGATGACTTGAGCCAGATTGATTTGAGCGAGGATATATCTTACGAAGAGCAGCCAATATAGATCCTTGATCGAAGGGTACATTAGTTGAGAGGCAAGTCTCTCCCGAATGTGTTAGTCAAGTGGCAGTTCCATGGTGACTTGGAAGTCACTCGGGAGTTGGAAGACTATATGCGAGATAGATTTTCGTACCTTTTCGAGTAAGGTATAACCTTAACTTAAGTTTAATTTCAAGGATGAAATTTTCATTAGTTGGGAAGAGTTGTCATGGTCCAAATTCCTAAATCCTAATTTAACTCCCTGATCAGGATCAGTGACCCATGACATGGGACCTGCATCGAGATACGTGTCATGACCGAAGCAATGTGGTCGAGGTATATGTTATAATTATTGTGTTGTATGTCTAGTGTATTGTATATGCGTAGACTACTAAGTCACTCCTACTTATGTGTAGGTGTCAAGACTTGAGTGGGAACACGCTTCGAGATGCGTGCTGACGTGGAATCGGAGTAGAAAGTGATTTGGTAAGTTCATTATAAGTTTATTGTAGCTTAAATAATGGTTTTAATGTTGCTATGGTTGATTTTATATCAGATGTAACCTAAATTAGCAATTTAAAATAATAGTCATTTGATATTTCTCGAGATATGTGTTGACACATCTAGAAATCAATTGAGTTATAAATTGGTGTTACCTAGATTAAGATAATGGAGAGTTAATGGGAAATGTGTCAATGTGTTGGCCATTAGATTAGTAAAACTTAAGAGAGAAGTAAATTCGCTTAAATAATCTTATCTTATCTTATCTTAATATATAAGATTGAATGGACCAACTTATGCAACCAAGCCATTTCATTTTAAAACTTAAGAGAGAAGTAAATTTGCTGGAGAACTTGGAGAAGAAAGATCAACAAGAATTCTTGTAGATTTGGTGTTTTTTAGGTGGAAATCAAGCTAGGTGTTCGTGTTTATCAACTAGGTAATTCACTTACACTAGTAATTTAGCTTAATTTGATGAATTCATGAATAAGATGATATGTGGTTGTTTTTATATTGTTGTTGATGTCTTAGGGCTCTAGTGGTGTGTATGAGAGTTTTTAAGGTGTTGGTAAAGCCTACGTGTGGAGAGGACTCAGAATTCTAAGTGCAGAATTGTGGGTTTTTATGCGCATAGCGCGCTAGGTAGGTCAGCTAGCTCGCTTACTTTATATAGCGCACTAGAGAAACTTGGTAGCGTGCTAATGAGGTTACTAGCGCGCTAGGTGCTATGACAGCATAAAAATATGCAATTTCTTAAATTTACTTAAACATTATAAACAAGTCTAATGCCTTAAGTAAAGGTCCAAACACACTCAAAAACATGTTAAATGATATCATGAACTTAGATAAGAGTCTTGGAAGTTCGAATACAAGTTTTGAGGTGTCGGGAGGCCTGAATAGCTAAGAAATTTACGTGGATTGTCAGTAAACTGATTGAGATATTTATTTATTCCTGTTTATTTGTTCAGTTTCAGTCATTGGACTAATTTTCCTATTGTACTCTATATACCATGACTTGTTTCCTCTCTCATTTTATGAGTTTGCTATCATGGTATGTATTGTTGGTTAAAAAGTTTCATTGACCATAAATCATGTGCTATGTCATTATTGATTGTTGATATACTTAGTCAAATGAAATAGCATGCTATTAGGTAGGTGTTACATAATATTGTATATTCCATTTCCATTGTGCATTAGATATGCAATTACTTTGTTGTATTCCAAAATTGTGTCATTTCTTGGATAATGAAAGTAGTTCTTGTATCTAGGACCATGATATGATAGAGGTGGCATGACCATGGGGGTAACTTGATTGTCAGGGTGATCAGGATCTCTCCACTAACTTGGGTGACATCACGAGGTGTGGGACCAGAGGTTGTTGGCAAGTATACATTACAGGTGACTGGCACTTGGAATTAATTATAAAGGCGTATAGCGCAACTCCGACCTTCACATAGGTGTAGAGCTCAGCTCCATCCTTATATATTTGTAAAGGCATTGGTGATAGGACTTCTGACCGACCGGCCCTAGATCATTAGTACTTAGTCGAGTGTGAGTTTCATTTTGTTTAACTGGAATATCTTATAGCATCATTTTTTCATCATAGTTGCAATGTTATGCTTTCAGATACTAGTTGAATGTTTGGAAATGTAAACAAATGTCTCTTAATGTTACTTTTTACTTTCCTGTACTAACCATATTTTCTTATGACGGTGGGTGCAGATCCATCGAATAGCTGACCGGCAAAGAGAAGATCGGCAACTGCCTCTTAGCTAATGGAGTGCTGCTACATATGATTTTGTAGTTTTAGTAGTTTATTGTTGACTTTTATCTGTCATTCATATACTTTTGGGATTGTATATATTATGGGTTGAGAGTTAGTACCCTGACCAGGTACATGTGGATATATTATCACCGTTTGTTGTATATATATATATGCATGTGATCTGTATTACCTGGTTTTCCACAATTCTTAGGTATCATAATAAAAGCTTTAGCTAAATTGTTAGGACTTCCACTGAATGAACTTTAAGTTGTATAAATTTTAATTAACTCTAATTTATTAATTGATATAAGATAAGAAAACACTTATTTATATAGTTAAATTGTAAGTAGAAATTTTTTGGAAAGGCTGACTACATCCCCTACGTGGTGAGATTAGGGCTTAGTGACCGGATTAGGGCTTAGTGACGGGATTAGGCCGGGTTGTGCCTTAATTTTGAGAAGGGGTCGTCGCAGAAATCCAATGATATGTCCCCATCTTTGGTAAGTAGAGAGCCACCTGATACACAACCTACAAACGTTCTCGTGCTGCGCTTCATCCCATAGTAGAAAATATGGAGTTATGCCCATTTCACGTATACGTGTACTGGACATCTCATTAGCATGCCTTTAAATCTTTCCCAAGCCTCGCCAAGAGACTCGATGTCTTCTTGCTTGAACTGGTTAATTTCAAGTTTCCTTTTGCTGACCATCACTGAGGGAAAGAACTTGTCAATAATTCTTTCATTGATTTCCGCCCATGAGGTCATACTTCCTCCATTCAGCCCTTGGAACCAGGATTTATCTTTTCCACCTAATGAGAATGGGCAAAGTCGCATCCTGATCACCTATTTTGTAACTTCAGTGATATGCACGTTGTCGCACTTCTCCAAGAAACTCTTAACATTTACAACTAGATCTTCATTGAATAGCCCGTTTAATAGACTAGTTTGCACCATGTTTATTAGAGACGGTCTTAGTTCAAACTTCGTGGTGCTGGCTGGAGGCCTCATTACTCAGTTATATGTCTCATGAACTTCTGGCTTGAAGTAGTTACAAAGTCATCTTTGTCCTTGCACTCTATCCTACACTACCAGATCACCTGCGAGTTGGTTAGTCCCGCGGTTCTGTTGCTGGTTTCTGGCTTGCTCCTCAGCCATCTTGATTCGTTTCTTTTTCTTTCCTTTTTTGGTTCTATCAATCTTTGGGTCGTAAGGCACTTGGTCATTCTCTCCCTTGCATGCACTAAGTCTCCCTAAAAAGAAAACCCAAAAAGACTAAGTGCAGAAAGTCAAGCTTGAAACTTAAGCATATTTTTTATTTTTTTGTTTTTTATGAACTTAAAATTAAAGTACTTAAAATAAAACTTAGCAACTTTTCAATCTAAGTAAATGTAATGGCTACATATACCCAGCAACAAAGTCAAAAACTTGAGGCGTGCCGCAAGTATAATGACTAGCTTGTAGTAATAGAGTCCAATATACATACATTATTAGACCTTTTGAGTCTCTTTTGTTCCACTCCTTGATGATCTCTTTGAATGTGGTATGGTAACTACGGTTCTCAAGCTGGAGCTCATTATGAAGTACTTGACAATGAAAGGCAATTAAACATCGATAAGGGCTACACTTGAATCTAGTATGACCAACTTACGTTGACTATGGATATCGTCCTCAAGGAAAGGTTTTTCTACTAGTGGTTTACCTATTTAAATTTGAACTATTGCTAAGGGAATCACTTTTTAATTGGTTTATATCTAACTAAACTAATCTAACAAATCAATCTAAAGTTTACTTGAAATTTTATATTAAGGATATCTTAGTTCACAACTTCGCCTAGGTAATTTAATACTATGCTTTTCAACCACTTTTACCTCTCAATATATTTTGTGCAATGCCTTATTAAAATAGACAGATTTCTTTCAAATACACTTCAACACACTATCATGATGGAAAATATTCTAATGTGCAAATTAGAACTCCACCTATCGATGTGAATAATGTAAGCTCCGCATTTCTTTAAATCCTAAATCTTTGGATACATAACCAACTAAGTTTGCTATCCGTGCATCCCTAATCAAAAACTATATATCGATGTTGTGTATTTTACGGTTGTACCGTTCATGTCGAGATTAAAAGCTTCAATGGCCATGGTAACTTCTAAAGCCTAAAGTCATTAAACAGGTGATCAAGATGTCTAAAGCAATGCACTCAGAATCAATAAAAGTTCCAACCATTGCGCATTTTATATTCACTTTTTATTCCTATCCAAAGCATAACATTCATACCATAGGATACATTGATCCCTAAAACAAATAGACTTCCCATACTTCATTAAAACAAACATATTAAAATTTATATTGGAAATCATTGCAAATCAAAGATGAATATAAATATTACCTTAAATTTAATCGACAAAACCAAATTTGAATTGCAAACGTGAAGTCTTCAATGGTTTCTTCACATAAACTCCTTAATATTCAAACTCAAAGCAAATCCTATGCTAAATTACTTTTATGGTGGCTAATAGTTGGTATGTGGTGAGTTCACCATGTTGTAATACCTATTTATAATCCCTAATAACAATTAGAAACCCTACTTTACAATTTAACTCCAATTATAACTCTAACTTTCTATTTCCTACGTGTATGTCACTGTCACTTATTACCTGGCATCGTGCCTTATAGCTTACTGCGCCGCCACTGCATGTGTATTTCCTTGCTCCCTGGTGCCCTGGCACAGTCACTTGCCCCTTCGACATTGTCCCCTATGCTCCACCACGCCGCCACTGCGCCGAACCTCAAAAGTTGGTTTTCTTTACTTTTCTTCTCTCTTACGCTATGTCTTTCCTTCCCATGATGTGTTTTGTGTGTCCACGGCGTCAACACATATAACCATGACACCAAGTTTTGTGTTGGTTTTCACTCTGTTTCTTCTCGTTTTTTTCTCAATTCCTTCCTTTACACCTTAATTCCTTAAAAATGCAATAATACCATGAATTAGCACTCATTTAAGGATATTTATGCTAAATATACGACTAAACAAACCCTATGTATACGCATAAATAATCACTTATCACTCCGCGAGCTCTCGACATCCTATTTTCATTAGGTTTATTTCCGCAAAAATGTAGAGCGTCGTGAGACGGTCAGTTTGAGCCAAGTTTCTTCCGTAGAAATGAGGTATTCGACTAGAAATTTGGTAAATTTTCAATTCATGACATTTTTCCTCAATTCAATTTGAATTCTCGTAATTATTTGATTTCTCTCGTGGGGTTTTGATGGAAACTGATAGGAATTGTTATGAATTTATGTATTGCATTGATTTGCACCAATTTGGAATAAATTCCACCGACGTAGGTTAGACTTTTGGTGGATTGAATCGATGTAATTGAATTGATAACTATTTTAAAGATTACATTATGATTTCGTACCAATTGGATTATTGATTTTATTCCAAATTGACTCCATGGGATTTTTAAATATTTTGAATATAGCATTGAGTGATTTCTTGGTGTTTGGTGTCGAGTTTTGATGATATAATTGTAAAAAATACTGATTTGGACAAGTTTTGTTAGTTCTAAATTAATAAAATTTGCCTATTTAATAGGGTGTATTGGAAAATTCATAACTTTTCCATTTTTATTCAATTTAGGTGTTCTTGAAGTCTATGAAAAGTACAAAAGAAGTTCTACAAGTTCAATTTTGGTTACTGTAAGAAATAATGATGTTTTCAAGGTTAAAAAGTTACCCGAAATTAGCTAGTTGAAAGCTAGTTGAAGTTATTAATAATTATTTTTGGAAATTATTATCGCGCATACTTTGGCCACTGTTCTCGTGGAGTTTCATTATTTAGTTTCACTTGAAGCTTAAACCTTAATATAGTTGGTTATGTATGGAAGCTATTGGAACCATTTTCAAGGTGATCAAGCGCTCTAGGAACCCCGAGAATTAAGCTTGAAGATGGTAGGTTGTGAGTAAACTCTATAGTGATCTTTACTATTTATGTAATTTATCTTTGTACATGCATTTGTGTTTCCCATTCTTGATTAGATATGCATACATGACATCGGGATAGAGTTGCCCCTGCTTCACTCGTAAGAGTGTCAGGTGCACCACTTCAGACTAGACGTGCTGCAGGCGTCTAAGGCTGGTAATGTTGACTCCAGAATACTATGCATTAAACTTATAGTACTGTTCTAGGTTCATCATGACATGGCCTACTTATTATGATCTTAGAACACAGAATAAGGGACCCATGTTGTTATTTTAATTTGTTATTATTTGAAAATGTAATTACATGTATCCATGTATTCGAACTAACATTTGCAGGAGTACATAGCAATGTAGGAGTTTACTTATCGATATTCTAAACAAAAGAATCACTCAAACAATTAATGGTTGAGCATTCACTTTCTGGAATGATACTAGAGTGGATAATCCTAAATTCTAGTTTAGAGATACAACCTAATTCTAGAATGGTTCAGTTGAGCCAACGAAAGTAAACAAAAGTTCTCTATAGGAGGCAGCCCATATTCTATATTTATCTATGTTTTAATTTTAGTAGGAGCTTAGTTTAGTATAATGTTTTTTATGCTCTCACTTTTTGGCTCTTGTATTGGAGATATTTCTAGAATTAAAACTCTGAGATAATTTCAAATAAGAGGAAAGTGATCGAGTTGTTTTTGTTTCAATGGCCATTATGCAAGTTTGCATTATTCACTTGCTTGTTTATTTACTTATTTATTTAATTAATAAAATTATTAGTTAGTTATATATCTTAATCAAACTTTCAAATTTCCACTTAACACCTGAATCGCTAGGCGCGATTTGGAGTTTTAAAAATTAAACCTAAAATCGACAAACACAAACTCACCTAAAAATATAAATCGTTGTACTTTCATCAAAAAACTGATTTCTCGCCTAGATTCAACCTTCCTAAGCTCATTCTTAATGTATTTAAGTGATTCACACCTCATTAAACCTTCATTCAACCCAAAAATTCTCGAATTTAGGAAAGTAGAGCTAAACTAGGGTTTAAGTAATTTCGACTAGGAGCTTGGGAAATCAATACATGAGTTCATGAGCTTGTATCTTGAGAGATTCACTCTTAAAAAGGTAATCATGATAACCTTTGTGTTGGATTTTTGGGGTTCATACACAGGGAAAAATTCAAAACAAATTTTGAAAAACCCCAATAGGATTGAAAATAAGTTCCATTAAACTAAATCTACGAAAGCAAATCAGACCTTATCCCGTGATTTCCTTTTGATTGTTCGATTTTTTTAGACGTTCAAGTGCGCGTCCTCTATCAGAAATCCACACACGAACAGTGACCACAATTTGGAGTGCTAGCCCCAACAGAGATTGAAAAACGATTTTTCTTTCTCTCTCTAAATCCAGAGAACTCAAAAAATTGTAAAATGAAATCTTATTTTCGTTTTTAGGGATCCACCCATTATTTATGTGTAGATAAGCCCTCACTTAAAATCCTATTCGTAATACAACTATTGTATTTACGCAATTTAAGCAAATTACACATACGCCCCTAATAACAAATTGTAAGGGCTTTTATGTCACGAATTTTATCATATAAAATTCATTACTCTGGACCAATTGAAATCGTGCAATGCCATTCTTTGTGTGCAACCCAATAGGTTCATGCGACGTTGGCAGTGAACCAAAAACTATTTTGGTACACAAGTCATAAGCGCTCTCTAGCAAGGCATTATGACTACCTAAGTAGCATGAATATCAACATCGATACAACCTAATTAATAACGTATATCATATCCTTTTGTCGTGCGATATCCTTTGATTAAACATAAGACATGGAAAGTCACCCTTAATGTCCAATCGTACTAGTATCGATCTTTAGGTAAACTGAAAAACATCCAACTGACATTGATCATATCAATTCACATGGACTTGGCCATTATCATTCTATCTTATCGAGGGATCCACTTATATCTCTCTCTATACGAGAGTGACAAATTCTATCGTGATTACACACATTCACATATTATTCACACGGTAACCAGTCACAATCTTTATTATTGTCCGGTTAAAGACAACATTTGATTGTGTCAAATTATCATGCTCTTAATATTGAAGTCTATGGTAATCTCAAGTCGAATGACTAATTGATATACCTATCATGAGTAACACCTATGACTTAATCCATATGGTGTTCTCATAGCGGGTCGGTCCAGTATCATATTCCATAATAAGTACTCATGATCTTGATTCGTATCCTTATACGCATGATCATCACATGACTATCAATCAAGATTCACACTAATCTTAATTCATTATAGTTCCCAGTATAATGACCGACTATGGACATTTATGATATTTCAACAAATACCCATGGATCTTACTATTATATAAACATGCAATCATTTATAATAAAATAGCAAATAAAACCTCTATTTTATTAACTAAAATTATAAGATAAACAATGTTTATAGATTGACCTGGAGCACATGCCCTAACACTTCGCTCTTTATTTTGATGAATTTTCAGTTTGAAGAATTTTTTGCAAAATTTAAATTGATTTTGAAATTGTTTTATAAGAATTCATTCTAATAACATGGATAAAAGGTTTCCTTGAGTCCAATAGATTAGGCATTGCAATTACAATGATCGTTGGTCTACAAATTCAATAATTTTGAAATTTTGGTATATTTGTACGTATTTGCAATTGGTTTGAAATTGAGTTTGAAATGAGTTTGAGTTTTTTTTGTTGTTTTTGAAAAGCTAGAATACATCACACAATTGTTTTATATTATTTAGAAAACCGATTTTAAGTTTATAATTAAGTTGAAACTTTGATGCCAATTTTAAATAGAGGTTTGAATTATACCGAATTATTTTCGACAAACATTATTTTTTATGATCCATAAGTTTAAATTGTTATTTGGACTTGTGACTTTTAATTTCAAAAATGGTTGGAAGTGGTAAGGGTAGAAGTTCAATAGCGGAGAGGGGAAAGGGAGTATTAGTGGAACAACCCAAAACAAGATCCAAAGTTCCACCAACACTTATTAGATCTACGAGGATTTTAATAAATGATCCTAGAGTTAGAACATGAAGAGAACCTTCTCCGCTTTTAGATTTTAGCGAAAAAGTAGAGAGAGGGGGAGAAGTTGAGGAGACTCAACGAATTCCTTTTTTGGCACATAATTTAATAAATGCTAAGGCTTTGGCCAGGATGAAGAGAGATATTAGCCGGAATAGAAAAATAATTCAGGAGAAGGGCTTGAATGTAAACAAAGAAATTAAGTACAGGCCTAGGATTTTAAATATAATAAAGGAAAAGAATTGTGGATTATTGACTAGGGATTACAATGTCGATAATGACTTGGGGACCTTTATAAAGATGAATTGAGAGATTTTAGTCTGGGAATCTTAAGCAAAGGGGCATGGGAGTGATAATAAGACAATAGCCACAGTCGAGGAAGACTAGTGGACTATTTACCTTAAAGAATAAACCAGTGTTACAGTTTACCAAAATTTCATATAAGAGAAAATAATGAATACCCAAAACCTAATATGGATTCAGAAATGAATTTCCCCATGAAACCATTAGGGATGGATTGGAAGCGATTTCGGGGGATGGATTTATTTTGGATAAGGATGGGTATCAAAAACACATTCAAACAAAATATTTTAGGAAAACCACCAAATCATGGAGCTATTGCATCAATGCAAGCATGCGGTTGAGTTTGCCGTACTACGAGGTTGTGAATTACAAGGAGGTGTTTTTATACCACATCGTTCAAAGGATAGGTTACTTTGACATTGGTAAGATCATTTACGGTTCATTTAGGAATGTTGACTACAAATAAAAGCAAAGGGTTACTTTTTCCCCTGATGATCACAGACTTATGCAAATAAGACCAAGTTCCTATTTTATGTATTTTGTTAGATGTTTACCCTGATTGGACCATTACCAATGAATACATAAAAAGCACAAAACAAGTACTGGGTTATGTAGATTCAAAGGAGGAACGAGAAAGAAACGAGAAGAAGAATACGGGGTAAAAAATAGGAAAGTCTTCGAATAGATGCAATCTATTGCAAATTATGAAAGGAGGAACCAAAGCTCAAAGCCACATGCTGAAAATTTTACTGGCATGTACACCGATGACACGAAGATGGCCATGATGGGGCCAGTCTTGTGGAAGCAAATGCAAACTCTGAGAAATCAAGATTTCATATTTCAAAACCAACACGAAATTACGAGGAACATGCACAAGTTTAAGAGACATATGGCCAGGAGAAAGCAACACAGGGAAGCTGAAATTCCAATACCATCTAATCAACTGAGAATGCCTAATGAGGGAGTCTTTTATGAAAGTACTCCGATGGAGGGTGAGGACTACAGGCTTTTTGATCCTGCAACGAGTTACCGATCTCAACAACATAAGCAAGGGGATGGTGGTGATAATGTGACTTCTGGACAGCGGTTATGATATACTTTCTTCTATATTTTGTCTATCTTTGAGTGATTCTTTGTGAGGTTCTTGGTATCTAATGTCATACGATGATGTATGCGATGTGATGTGATATTATGCTACTATTATTGTGATTTAGAGTTGACTATGTTTGATGTGTTTAAGCTACATTATATTGATACTTGGAGATTTTTCATTTGTCTTGTTTTCTTTGCTTATGAAATTCATTCTTGTGATAATTTGTGTATTATTTCATTAATTATTTTATTTGTTTATGCTTGACGATGTATATTTTTTTTTGGAAATGAGACTTAATTTTTAAACCTTAAGGACAAAGTTTGGAATGAGTTTAGGGGTATTTAGGTGAAGTGAAGTATAAAGAAGCGAAGTCTAGAAAATATGAGAGGTAGAATCAATTTATTCAATGTTCGAAGTTGATCAAAGTTTTCAAAATTTTGAAGATACAAGTAATATTTCTTCATTTAATCTTATTTAGTTAGGAATATGAATCGAATTGTTATACCCTATTTGGCTTAACCTAGATTGTGTTTGCATTAGGGGAGTTCATAGGGGATTGATTGCTTTGTGTTAGACATTATAATGGGTAGAAAAACGAAATAAAAGGACAAGATAAACGAGAGAGATTTCTAAGAATCTTGTTATACAAAGATGATTGATCAAGTATCTTATATATATATAATGAAAAGAACTTATGGCACAATTGAGTGAAGGAATATGAAATTAACCAATAAATTTTACTTAGTTGTAACTAATGCTTCCTTAACTATAGTGAAAATGAGAAGAGTTAACAAGAGTTTTGAAAAGAAAAAAACGAAGTCCCACGGATTCCAAAGGAAATGGAGCAGGGAATCTAGTAGTGGGAAAAATGTGAGGAAGAATTCTTATAAAAAGAATAACACATTCCAAAGGAAATGGAGTAGAGAGCCATATGAATATAAAGAAGAGAAGAATATATAGAAAAAGAAGAACGAAAAAAAAAAGATATAGAAAAAAAAATGGAAGGATGTTTATGGTAAGCTTTTCAATTAAAAGATTTAGCTCGATTACTTGGAGTTAAGTTAAGTGAAGTATTTTTTTTATTCCAACATTCCAACCAATGAAAATGAAATTATAATTGTTGATGATTAAAAACTCCTATCGACTTTGATTGTGGTGATATTTTAAATATTGTTTGAAAATGAGATTGATTTAGTGATTTTGTATATCGAGATTTTATATTAGCTATCGTAAGCTTGATGCTTGTCAGTAGGGATTGAGAAAACATATATAGTGGCTTTGCCTTGGTAATTGATTTAACTTTTAATTCTAAGGTGTAATGCATAACTAGAAGGTTGAGTTGTCAAATAAGGAGTTATTCATTAAATCTTTCTATACTATCATAACTTTCATTTTTATGAGGGTAATATGTTTCTATTTAATGATCACTTATGTTTAAGAATAAGAGTAAATAATTACGAAATCAAAACGAGGGATGAAAAGAGGATATAATTGAAAGTATTCCTTTCCTCAAAACAACAAAGTGCTAAGTTTGGTGATATTTGATAGTCTATAATTAGACATTATTTTATAGTATATTTTAAGGTAATTTTGCAGTGTTTTTTAGGGTTCATACGCAGTGAAAATAAGTTCTATTAAACTAGATCTGCAAAAGTAGATCTTACCTTAATCCATGATTTCCTTCTCAAATTGTCCGATTTTTAAGACATTTAAATGCGCGTCCTCTATCAGAAATCCACACATGAACAGTTACCACAATTTGGGGTGCTAGCCCCTAGAGAGATAGAAAACGTTTTTCTTTTCTTTCTCAAAATCCAGAGAACTCAAAATTTGCAAAAACAAAAATCTTATTTCGTTTTACGGTTTCACCCTTTATTTATATCTGTAGATAAGCCCTCACTTAAAATCGTATTCATAATACAACTATTGTATTTATGCAGTTTAAGCAAATTACACATACGTCCATATTAATAAGTTATTATATAACGAATCGTAAGGGCTTTTGTGATGAATTTTATCATATAAAACTCATTACTCTAGACCAATTGAAATTGTGTAAAGTCATTATTTGTGTGCGACCCAATAGATTCATGTGACGTTGACAATGAACTAAAACTATTTTGGTACACAAGTCATAAGCGGTCTCTAGCAAAACATTTTGACTACCCAAGTAGCATGGATATCAAAATTGATACAACCTAATTAATAACATATATCACATCCATGCGATATCCTTTGACTAAACATAAGATATGGAAAGTCAATCTTAATGTTCAATCATACTTATCTTGATCTTTAGGTAAACTAAAAACATCCATGTGAGACTGATCATATTAATTCACATGGACTTGACCATTATCAGTCTATCATATCAAGAGATCCACTAATATCTCTCTATAAAAGAGTGACAAATCATATCTTAATTACACACCTTCACATATTATTCAGATGGTAACCAATCGTAATCTTTATAATCGTCCGGTTAAAGACAACGCTTGATTGTGTCAAATTATCATGCTCATAATATTGAAGTCTATGGTAATCTCAAGTCGAAGAACTAAATGATATACCTATTATGAGTAACACCTATGACTTAATCCATGTGGTGTTCTCATAGTGGGTCGGTCTAGTACATTGTTCCCTAATAAGTACTCATGATCTTGATTCATATCCATATACACATGATCATCACATGACCATCAATCAAGATTCACATTAGTCTTAATTCATTATAATTCCTAGTATAATGATCGACTATGGACATTTAAGATATTTCAATAGATACCTATGGATCTTACTATAAAGTAAGCGTATAATCACTTATAATAAAACAAGAAATGAAAGCCTCAATTTTATTAACTAAAATTATAAGATAAACAATATTTGTAGATTGACCTAGGACAAATGCCCCAACATCTCCCACTTGCACTAGGGTCAATCATTTACGTATCTAATACCTAATGACCTAATATGACCATCATGTTTCACTTGTGGAAGAGCCTTCGTTAAAGGATCTGCAACATTATCTTATGTAGGAACTCTGCAAATCTTCACGTATCTCCACTCAATGATTTCTCAAATGAAATGAAAACGTCTAAGTATATGTTTGGATTGATGGTGTGATCTTGGTTCCTTGGCTTGTGATATCACCCTGTTGTTGTCACAATACAAGCAAACAAGGTTAGCTATACCAGGAACCACACCATGTTCAAAGATGAACTTTTTGATCCAAACTGCATCCTTAGTTATATCGGACACTTCAATATACTTAGCTTCTGTTGTAGAATTTGCCACAGTTTCTTGCTTCAAACTTTTCCAACTCACTGCGCCTCCATTTAAAGTAAACACATATCCAGACTGCGATATGAAGTCATCTATATTAGTTTGAAAACTTGCATATGTGTAACCTTTTACAATAAGCTTGTTTTCTAAACTTTCATAGACCAAGAACATTTTTTTAGTCCTTCTCAAGTACTTAAGAATGTTATTTACTGCTATCCAGTGACTCTCACCAGGATCAGATTGATATTTGCTTGTTGCACTTAAAGCATATGATGCATCAAGTCGGGTGCATATCATCGCATTCATAATAGATACAATAGCCGATGCATATGGAATCATATTCATGCCCTCTAACTCATCATTAGTCTTTAGACATTGAGTCTTGCTGAGACTTGTACCATGAGACATTGGCAACGTTCCTCTTTTAGAGTCTTGCATATTGAACCTATTCAGTACCTTGTCTATGTAAGCACTATGAATTGGACCAATCAGATTTTTAGATCTATCCTTATAGATCTTAATCCCAAGGATGTAGGCTGCATTTCCTAAGTCCTTCATTGAAAATACCTCCCTAACTAAGACTTGACACTCTGCAAGGTAAGGATGTCATTTCCAAATATATCATTATACAGTACTAGGAAAATAACCATGCTCCCACCGACCTTTTTGTATACAAAAGGCTCATCTTCATTATTAATGAAACTAAATTCCTTAATTGTTTCATCAAAACGAAGATTCCAACTCTAAGAAGTTTGCTTTAATACATAAATGGATCTTTGAAGCTTGCATACCTTCTTAGAATTCTTAGGATGGACAAACCTTTTAGGCTGTATCATATACACGTCCTCAAGTAACTTTCCATTTAGAAAACTTGTTTTGACATCCATTTGCCATATCTCATAGTCATAATATGCGGCTGTGGCAATTAGAATTCTAATGGATTTAAGCAAGGCTACAAAAGGAAAAACCTCATCATAATTAACACCTTAAGTCTATTTGAAACATTTTGCTACCAGACGTGCTTTATAAGTATGCACATTGCCGTCCATATCAGTTTTCTTCTTGAAAACCCATTTACATCCAATGGTCTTACAACCTTAAGGTAAATCAACCAGGTTCCAAACTTGGTTATCATACATGGACTGCATCTCAGAACTCATGACACAATGCTATGTATTTGCCTCAGGGCAAGACACAGCCTCTTGATAAGTAGTAGGTTCATTTTGATCCATAAGAAACACCTCACTACTATCAGTAATAAGAAAACCAAATCTCTCAGGCTGATGTCTTACCCTATCAGACTTACGTGGGGCCATGTGATACTTGTGGAGGTTCAACTAGTTCAAGACTTTGTTGATATCCTAATCGCGATTAATTTTTTATTTGTGGTTCTTGAACTTCTTTAAGACTTACTTTATTCCCATTGTTGTCTTTTGAAATTAACTTTTTTTCCATAAAGACACCATTCCGAGCTACAAACAATTTCTTCTCAGTGGGATTATAAAAGTAGTATCCTCTAGTTTCTTTAGGATAACCAACAAATATACGCTTGGTAGATTTGGCTGAATTTTTTTTGAGATTTGTCAACGTACGAAAACCTCATAGCCCCAAATCTTAAGGAAAAACAAAATTGGTCATTTTTCAAACCACATCTCATGTGGCAGATAATTTTTCTGAGATTTAGCTGATGCACCTTTAACAATTTTGCAAGAATGAAGGTTTTTGACTATCTCAAACCTTTCTTGCCTAGCCTGCTGTTGGAACTTTCCTTCAACATCGTAGCTATGTGGTAAGCTTCAACGTGTTCCATGTCCTTTTGAAGTTCAGAAACCATGGTTGCCAACATAATGCATGCAACATCAATTGAGTCGTTGACATGCTTAGTATATGGATCATTCATGGCTCTTAAAGCATTAGCTGGTGGTTCTTTAGGAATAGGATTATCCAGGACATGCAATTTGTGTTCATGCTTAAGAACAATTCTCAAGTTTCTAAAACAGTCAAGAAAGTTTGTCCCAGACAACTTGTCCTTCTCAAGAATGGATCGAAGTAACAACGGATTAGTGTGATTTGAAGAGGCCATAGATCTACAACAAAGATCATGCAAAAGTTTTTTTTAGTATACAGGAATAGACTCTCACTAAATTAACAACCCTCCTGAAAACGCTTTGTTAATTTAAGGGACTAAAACCATGTTTAACTTAATCTCAATACAGCTAAGGCATGACACTTTGAATTAGGTTATTTAGGTAGGTACCAATTACCAATTTTATCATATGTAACTATTAATTATTTTTTATGAGATTATGACATCTTATGTCTTAACATGTTTTATCTCATCTAGTGCCTAAAGCCCAAAACCGTTTTGATAGCTTTATCAAGTCTAACCATTTCAAGAAATAGAGTTACAGTAACTTAACTTGCCTCACCAAGATAACATAATGCACTTTATGGAGGCTGACCCATATTGATGTGATCGAAGCCTTGACAAGTGTTTGAGAATGGATGACACTTGACTTAAAATTTGGAAGATGGATTTTTATTTGTTTTAGTGATCATAATTTAAACAAGACAAATATCATATATTACAATGCATAAATAAATTACTAAACAAGTTAGAAAATTATACTAATATTGACTATAATACTAATTTCCTTGTGCTACGAACAGTTAACTCGACGCACATTTAACTTAGTATTTTATCCTAATCCAATTAGAATTTAATATACTTTGAGTCCTTATCCAATTAGAATTTAAGATACTTTGAGTCCTTATCCAATTAGAATTTGTTATATATCTCACCTATCTTATATGATTTGTAATTCTTATCCGATTACAAGTTTATATCTTATCTAATAGGAATGCACAAAAGATAACCACAATGAGATATATGATCAAAATCAATTTCGAAATATTAATCATGCATTCAACACCAGAATCATATTAACCTAATCATGACTCCTATCATGGAGACATATAATTATTGAACAAAAAATAAAATATGTATTCAACACTAGAATCACGTTAACCTAAACATGACTTTTACCATGAACATAGAAAATTCGCATCGTTCAATATTAAAAACATATGTTAATCAAAATATTCAAAACATGAATACTATCATTGAATCAAATCATGCGTATGTATCAATATACATGAATTAACAACATGCTTTAAAACCAATTCTTGATAACAATTATCACGAAACCTATATGTACATCATACATATGCATAAATCAAGATCATGTTTTCGCACATATATCATATATACATCAGAGAAAACATGCAGACGTTTATTAGAATTGAGAATAAGGCTCTGATACCACTATTGTGTTTTTTGGGGTTCATGCACAACAAAAAATTCAAAACAATTTTGAAAAACCTCAACAGGATCAAAAATAAGTTTTATTAAACTAGATCTACAAAAGTAAATCTTACCTTAATCCGTGATTTCCTTCTCTGACTATTCGATTTTCAAGATGTTCAAGTGTGCGTCATCTATTAAAAATCTACACATGAACGGTGACCACAATTTCGAGTGCTAGCGCTAAGAATGATAGAAAACGTTTCCTTTTCTCTCACAAAATCCAGAGAACAGGAAATTTGCAAACAGGAAAATCTTATTTTGTTTTAGGGTTCCACCTTTCATTTATATGTATAGATAAGCCCTCACTTAAAGTCTTATTTGTAATATAACTATTGTATTTATGCAGTTTAAGCAAATTACGCATACGCCCCTATTAAGAAGTTATCATACAACAAATCGTAAGGGCTTTTATGTCATGAATCTTATCATATAAAATTCATTACTCTGAACAAATTGAAATTGTGCAAAACCATTCTTTGTGTGTGACCCAATAGGTTCATGCGACGTTGGCAATGAATCAAAATCATGTTGGTACACAAGTCATATGTGGTCTCTTACAAGTCATTATGACTACTCAAGTAGCATGAATATCAAAATTGATACAACCTAATGAATAACATATATTATATCCTTTTGTCGTACGATATCTTTTGACTAAACATAAGGCATGGAAAGTCACATTTAATGTTCAATCGCACTAGTCTCTATCTTTAGGTAAACTTAAAACATCAAGTTACATTGATCATATCAATTCTTATGGACTTGATCATTATATGTCTATCATATCGATGGATCCACTAATATATCTCTATACGAGAGCGAAAAATCCTATCTTAATTAAACACACATTCACATATTATTCATAGGGCAACTAATCACAATCCTTTATAATCGTACGGTTAAAGACAACGTTTGAATGTGTCAAATTACCATGTTCCTAATTTTGAAGTCTATGGTAATCTCAAGTCGAATGACTAAATGATATACCTATCATGAGTAACACCTATAACTTAATTCATGTGGTGTTCTCATAGCGGGTCGGTCCAATACCTTGTTCCCTAACAAGTACTAATGATCTTGATTTGTATCCCTATACGCATGATCATCACATGACCATCAATCAAGATTCACATTAGTCTTAATTCATTATCGTTCCCAGTATAACGATCGATTAGGTACATTTAAGATATTTCAATAAATACCTATGGATCTTACTAAGTTGAATTATGATTAATTAGACTAGTTTAATTAAATAGTTTAGTTAACTACTATAATTTGAATTAGTGATCTTTAATTTCCATTTTAATAAAATTAATTAAATTAAGGTAAAAATAATAATACAAACTATTGAAATATTTTTCCTAAAAAAGTTTGCTAAATCCCTGTGGAGACAATCTCACTTCTCACTATTACAAATAACAAGGATGTACGGGAAACTTATTGTACGCACTGAACATGTGTCAATGGGCGGCCAGGGATGAAAGTTGATGTGAGTGATTATGTAAGGAGATGTTAGATTTGCCAAAAGGTTAAGGCAGATCGATGGAAACCTTGAAGTACCCTTTAGCCACTTCCTATTTCTCTGTAGAAACGGGAACATATAATGATGGATTTTGTTACTCATCTGCCTACTTCTCAAAAGAAACATGATTCGATTTGGATTAATGTTGATAGACTGAAGAAGTCATCTCTTTTTCTCCTTATGTCAATTTCTGATACCTGAACACAGTTGAGATTGTTATATGAGCGAGAGGCGGTTCGCTTACATGGAGTGTCGTTGACGATTGTTTCTAATCGAGATGCTTGCTACACATCAGTGTTCTGGTAGAGCATGCACGAACAATTCGACATTCAATTACATTTTAGTATTGCATTTCATCAATCGATGGATGGTCAAACTAAAAGATTGATCCGGGTGTTGGAAAACATGCTCAAGGTGTGTATACTGGAATTTTGAGGTTCATAGGAAGAATAATTACCTTTGTGTGGGTTTTCCTACAGTAAAATTTATCAATCAAGTATCAAGATGGCTACGTTTGAGTATTCTATGGGAGATTTTATCGTTCTCCGACCCGTTGGGTTGAACCGAAGGACTTGGTAGAATCGTGGCCACAGATGGTTTGAAATCACATTAAGATTATTCAACATATTTTTCTAATATTGAAAGCGGCTCAAGAAATACACAAAAGTTATTATGATCTCTATCATCGGGTTGGGAAATTTGAAAGTCTCTCCTTGCAAAGTCCATTACAGATTTATGCTGAAAGGAAAGTTGTCTCCCAGATTTATAGGAAGTCAAGATTGTTAAATTGATTGGGAATTTTGCTTACAGACTTGCATTAACACCTTAGTTAGGATGAGTTCATGATGTATTTCATGTGTCTATGCTTAAGCGGAAGTAACCTGATTCGCACCATATAGTAGGAATCAATTTGATTTGCAGGGCGATGTCTCCTATGAAGATCAACCTATTTTGGTTGAGGATAGGAAGGTCCAAAAGCTTTGAAATAAAGAAATCCCATTTGACTTGGTTAAGTGGCAATTTCATGGTGATTCATAGTTAACATGAGAACGAGAGGCGTATACGTGAGTGTATTTTTCGGATCTATCTAACTCAAGGTAAACTTGGATTCAATTTTAATTTCGATGATGAAATTCTTATTAGTTAGGAAGATTGTCAAATCTCAGAGTTTGTAAATCGATAATTGTGGCTAATCAAAGATTAACGAAGCCTAATTATGATTTGGGCCATGAGTCCGGATCTAAAGACCAGTGCAATGAGATTTATAGGTAATTTCATTATCGGGTGATTTGTTCTAGTGTGGTGTAGTATATAATATGGTATTTTCAGAAATCTCAAATTAACAAAGTAAATTTGAAATTCATGGGATTTTTTTTTTGAGATACATGTTGATTTTAGTCTTGGGATAATTAAAATGTTGGCCTTAACTATAGCTTCAAATTTTGTGAAAAATAAGTATGTTTCAGTATAAAAATTCAAATTGAAACTTCAAATGGACTTAATGAGCCAACATGGGCCCCACACCTTGAATCGCGTAGTTGTCCGAGAGTTTCGAAGCGCATTGGTAATTTTTTTAAATTTTGGTTGAATTGGGGTATTTTTCAGGGTTTAATTTGGATATAAAATGAAGAGATAAATATGAGAAAAATAGAAAAAAAGAAAAAAACCTAAAAGGGTATTTAAGTTATAAAGGGAAGAATAAAAAAAGAGGGGCAAAACAGTCTTTTAGTTATCTTCCCTATATAAAACTACGAAATCGAACAGAGGGGGGATCGAATTGGGTGTGTTTCATCATCCGAACCATTCATCGTATCCCTCATCTCCTTCTTCGTTTCTCATTGTTCCTCTCACTCTCTTTTGTCCCTGGTTCAAATCCATCTCTCCCATCTTTGTGAATAGTTGTTTTTGGTAGGTGTTACGGTTGTTGGTGGCGTTGAAGGTAAGTAATGGTTGAAATTTCTTTTTTTGAATTTAGGGATTGTCGATGAAGCAAAGGACTATTGTGATTTGTTGTGAGTTCGGATTTGAAGAGAGAGTTGGTAAGATTGTTATGTTATTTGTTGGTTGAGAAAGCGATAGGAGGAGAGGATCGATTGAAATGGACAAAATAAAAAAAAACAACATAACAAATAGCAGGACAAAGAGGGAGGAAGGAAGAAGATGAAGGAGGGAAGAAAATCGATGGGAGGGGGAGCTTAAAGCTCCTCTGCCCGATTCCAAACAAGCGTTGGGCACCTAAGATCGAATGGATAAAAAAATTTGGGAAACGAAACAGAGATGCAAGCTTCACTTTTTCGTTTCAATAAGAGGAAGGGGATGACACCCAAAACGAGCCGAACCGGCCCGATTTAGGGATCAAACCCCTTCCTGTGCGTCTATACATAAATATGATTAATTTGAGAATTAAGTATAAAAAATCCTTGAAAATTAGGAATATTAAGAAAAAATAGAATTTTAGCCAAATAAATAGATATTGTGGATTTCTATGAAAAATAAGGAATTTAGGATTTTCTCGAGGATTTATATATGGTTTTACCTTGTCATGCGTGTTACGATACCCGAAATTGTATGGAAATTGAAAAATTGTTTTAAAGTCTATTCAAGGTAGATTTTTGATGTTGAACAATAATTGAGATTCAGACATATAGGGATTTAATTTGGAGTGAGTTCAGGGTTATCGGGATGCGACAATATTAATTAAATATAATAAATCGAAAAAAGAAATTGTAGATTTGTTGTGGGAACATACCAGACCTATAAATGAATTATAGGACCGCGATTGGAACCTCGTATGGGCTGGCTTACTGACCTATAGCGTTATGGAGTCGATCAGTTGCGTTTGTACTATAAGGAAATCTCATAGTAACCTTCACATTGTATGTGTGTTTCTCGAATATAATTTCATAAATTATTTATCGTTGCATATTTATTGGCCATGCATTCATGGACATAAGAGAAATGAGGCTCTTGGGGTACCATTGTGTTCACTGGCTATATGTGTGGTAGGGTGAACACCGTGGTGCTATACGACTATAGTCACTGATCATTGTAGACACGTAGGAGATTTATGAGGATTTGTGATGCTCGCCAGGATCATACTCCATAAATAGTCGAGGGTGTGGCTTCTGGAGGGACTTCCGCTTAAACTTATGAATCTTTATTACTTTTTACCCTCCACTTCAGAAAGACGTCGTCTGATTGTAGTCGATCAACAAAATCGGAATGGATTTCATATTTGTATATTTATGATTCATTGTCATACTATTGTTCATTTAAGTTCTTAGAATACAATGCATTTGATTATTACAGGTGTACTCGATAGTGTGGGATTTATTTATTTGAAATCGTTTTACTTTATGTTTGGCAGTTACAGGTGCAAGTGACGATAAAGGAAAGGGAAAACTTTCATACTTTCTGTGATTTGTTCAGCTTCCTTTTATTCATGCATGTATTATTTTATATAATATATTGTATAAATGGGTTTTGAATTTGTTTGAGGTTAAGATCTTCTTTTAACTGTTTTAACAGTTTTAAAATGAACATAGAAAATTTGGGGAGCTAAGGTTGCGTTAATTTAAAAATGAAGCTGATTTTGATAATTTAAATTAGGATTAAATGAATATATATATATATATTATGTTGATGCAATATATTGTTATAGAGTGGATTGTGAGTTCTTCAGCCATTCCACCAAACCTAATAAGTTTTATATGAAGATTTTTGAAGACTGAGTTTTTTGGTGTAGGCTTAGGATTAAGGAGGTGTTGTCGAGAGATTTTTAAAGAATTTTGTGGATTATTTAATCAGTCTAAACGGACTTTGAGGTTTCAAATTAAATTTTATGATTCTTTAAGATTGATAAAGTTCATATTTGATTACTACAAGGCCATGGTTTTTGTTTATTTATTGAAGGAAGGGTTAATGCTGACTAGATTATTAGAGGATTAAGGTAATCTAGGACAGTTAGAAGCCCTAATTTGATAGGTTCTTAAGATATGCGATAGGATGTTTATTCTCCTTATCTGTTTGATACTTAACTCGTAAGATATGATGAGTAAGGTTAGGAACAAATAATAAAAGAGAGAATATAATTATGAAACAAAATTGAGTGTAAATGAATGTGAAATACACTTGTGAAGTCCAAATTCACAAAAGGTGTTGAAGTAGTTGAATATCAATATAATTGAGAAAAGTTATCAGTTATAAAACAAATGAGAAATTAGTTAAGAAATAATTCTAGGTGATTTAGGAACGTAAGTACTGAATATGAACTCCCTTGAAATATAAATTATCGAACTATTGCAATTAAAAACGTTGAGGAAAAAGTTAGAGTAGAGTCAAATTAAATATCAAACAATTGAAAATCGTTTGATAAATTGAAAATGAAATTGGACTTGCGGGAAACACAAGATTTAGACATCTTGCATTTTAGAATGAGATTAATACCAGTTACGATAGTAACTAGGGAAGACATATTATATAGAGTATCGGTTTGATTCATAACCAATGAAGTGTTGTTTCAAAAATAGTCTCAATGAAAAGAAAAAAAGGAGACACGTAGTTTCTAAAATAGTGTGACGGGCCCCAGTCCCAATAAATTGGGTCTCGCCCAGCTTAGACCTACGTGGACCCTCGGTCAAACCCTGATAAGCGAACATACACCTTTTCAGCCTTTATTCCATGTTTATTAACCATTTAGTTGCTTAGTTAATTATTAATTTAAAAATCTAAAGTCTCAATAATAGAAAATGCAGCGGAATTAATTTAAAAGAACTTAAGCTATAGTGACCTCAAATGTTTTATCCCTTGAACACTCCTTAGTAAGAAGCCACGGTGACTCCGGATGCTTAACCCGTAAGAATACACAACTAGTGGACTACTTAGACCCTAAGCCACTTAAAAAAAAGAATGGAATACATGTATGACATGCTTTTCAAGAGATTAACAATAAGAAGTTGAAAAGAAATCATGCTTACGCTCTTACATACCTCAAAATGTAATAATATCCAAGATAAAAGCGGCTACCACACGTCCGTACTACATTACCAATACTTGGCACTGACGTTCTAGGCCCTTAGTACCTATTAGAGGTCATTTGGTATGTTTTAGATCTTATTTAAGTTTGATTTGTTGGGTTTCGGGGATCATGCGCAGTGGAAGTTTTTGAAATCTTTTCGAACATCCCCGAACCAAGATCCTATTAATTCCATTAAATTGATGTGCCAATAAAAAATCATACCTTAGCAAGAATAACCCCATGTCTGCCTTGTTTGGTGTTAATCGATTCCTTTAAGACACTGCGAGAGACGAACATCATCTATCTGAAATCCACACAAGAACGGACGATCACAATCCAAAGTGCTAGCTCTAAAATTCCTAGGACAAAAATTCTCACAAAAATTCTCTAGAAAAAACCTCTCTCGGGAATTCACTACAACAACTGTTACCCTAATGTCTTATTTATAGTACACTAGGTCGAGTTGTAAAAGAACTTCATCTCCTAGTCACACTCCAAATAGAGTCCTAGATAAAGTCCAACTCTAAAAAGGATAGAGTCATAGAGAATCTACAATTACTAATCCAATAAGAGTTGTAATTTATCTAAAACTCAAATAAGAATTAAAGTCATACTATAATTCCAATTAGAGTCTTATTCAAAATAGGATTTACTAAGAGACAATTTCTAGTCACACTAGAAATGTATGAGAATCTTGAATCCTAGTCAAACTAGGACATTTAATGAGAATCTTCAAAATGAATTTTATCAAATAAAATTCATTAACCCAGACAATATCAAATTGTGCAAATCCGTTATTTGTGTGCGACCCAATAGGTTCATACAACGTAGGCAATGAACCAAACCATTTTGGTACACAAGTCATAAGCGGTCTCTAGCAAGGTATTATGACTACCCAAGTAGCATGAAGATTAATAAATCGATACAACCTAATAGACAGTGTATATCATATCCTTTTGTCATGCGATATCTTTTGATTGAACATAAGACATGTAATGTCACCCTTATAGTTCAATCTACTAGTCTCGATCTCCGAGTAGACTGAGATTGTCAAGTGACATTGATCCAATCAATTCGAAATGGCCATTTATCAGTCTAACATATCGAAGGGCCCAATAGATATCTCTCTCTAAAAGAGAGGGAGAAATTCCATCTTGATCACATAACATCCACACAATAGTCGAACAATGACCAATCACAATCTTTATAATCATACGGTTAAACATAACGTTTGATTGTATCAAATCATTATGCTCCTAATGTTGGAGTCTCTGGTGATCTCAATTCAAATGACTAAATGATATAACTCTCATGAGAATCACTTATGACATTGACCATGGAGTGTTCTCATAGCGGGTCGATCCAGCATCTGTTCCCAACAGATACCCATTATCTTGATCTGTATCCGTATACGTATAATCATCAAATGATTATCAATCAAGACTCATACTAGTCTTAATTTATTATTGTTGCCATAATAATAACTGACTAGGGACATTTAGAATAATACAATAATTATCCATGGATACTATTATAAAAGAAACATGCATCTGCTTATAATAGTTAAACAACATTTATAGAATTGGCCTAGGGCACATACCCCAACATCTCCCACTTGCACTAGGTCCAATCATACACGTATCCAATATTGAGTAACCTTAATGCATTTTCAGGGGAAGAAGTTTTTTTTTTTATGTATCTGCTACATTGTTTGTTATTGATGTTCTGCAAATCTTTACGTTCTCTATTTTATAAGACAAAAATGCTCAAGTGATTGTTTAGATCTATAGTTCGATTTAGGTTCCATAACCTAAATTTATCCATTGGTTTTACAATAAAAGCCAACATTATTTCCAACACTTAGAACCATACCTTATTTAATCATGAACCTTACGATCTAAACATTTTCTTTGGCTCCATCAAATGCCGCTAAAAACTCAAATTATGTTATAGGACTTGTTAGAGTGAGTTTAGAACATTTCCAACTCATTCCTACGAAGTTAACACATATCCATATTGCGATCATTAATCTTATATGTTAATTTGAAAGTTTGCATCGTATAACCATTTACAAGACTCATATCTTTCAAACCTCTACAAATCTAATAACATCTCTCAAGTGCTTCTGAAGTACTTAAGAATGTTATTAATAAATATCCAGTGACCTCACTAGAATGCAAAGTATAACATATGTGATGATTCTCATAGCCAATGCGTAAGAAATCATATTCACATGGTCTCGCTCATCATTTGTCTTAAAACTTTGAGTCTTGCAAGGACTTATGTTATAAGACATAAGTATGAATTCTTTTAAGAATCTTGTACACTGAAACTTTTTCACTTATTTGTCTATATAAGCACTCTTATTTAAAGCAATTAGCCTCTTAGATCTATCTCCATAGATCTATATCACAAGGGTATAGGCCTAATTAGCTAAGAATCTCATTGAGAAACCTTCATTAACCAAGACTTGACATTCTGCAGGGTTAAGACGTCGTTTCCAATGAATAATATATCATTAACATACATATTCAGAAAGATAATTGCACTCACACTAACCTTTATGTATATACATGGTTTATCTTCGATTCAATGAATGTAATTCATTAATTATTTCATCAAAACAAAGATCCCAACTCTGATAAACTTACTATAATCCATAAATGGATTCTTTAAGCTTGCATACCTTTCTCAAATTCTCAAAATAATAAAAAAACCTTAAGTTGTATCATACACATCTTTAAGGAGCATAGAGCAATGCTATTTTTGACATCCGTTTGTCATATCTTATAATCAAACTATGAAGTATTGACAATAGAATTCTAGAACTTGAGCTTAGCTACCAGTGAAAATCTTATCATAATCAACACCTCGATTTAGATTCGAATTTTTGATAAGCTGTACTTTTAAGTATGCATCTTTTCTTTTTTTCATGTTACTTTAACTCATTTACATCTAATGGTCATACCATCTTCAGGTAAAAAATTCAAGTTCTAAACTTGGTTAACATATATGAATTAAAATTTAGAGTTAATAACACTTAGTTTCTTCGTTCAATCTAAACGAGACATGTCTCTTTATGAACAGTGATTCATTCCGATCTAGTATCAAAAATACAACTATCAATAATAAGAAATTCCAAATTTCTCTGGCCAATTTCTAATTATTCTAGATTTTCAAGAGATATATGTTACTTGTGTATACTCAACTAGTTCAAAACTTTGTTGATCTTCCTAAAGTGGTTCGGTTCTCATTTGTGGCACTTGAATATTTCAAGATTTATTTTATTCCCAATGGTATCTTTAAAATAAACTCTTTACTTAGAAAGACATTATTTTGAGCAACAAACAATTTGTTCTCAATTGTATAAAAATAGTACCATAGCGTTCGACCACAATTACACACAAAAGATTTAGGCATCAAACTTTATGTGACTTAACGTCTTACGTAAGTCTCACCGCCTCAAATCTCAAGAAAAGATGTCTTTTTATTCCATATCATATATGAAGTTTTATCAATCACTTTAACGAAAAATAAGGTTTAGTGCGAGTCCATTGGTTTCCAAAGTATAGCCTCTATAAGACATCTCAGGAGAGTCTGTATGACACATCATAAATCAAATTATATCCTATATAGTTCAATTTCTCCTCGTAAAACATCATTTCTCAAATGACATTCCTAGTGGAGTTAATTGAAAGACAATCTCACAATTTCAAAAATGGTCACTTAAACTCTTGGCTCAAATATTATCCACCTTGATCTCATCAATGTATGTTAATAGTTTGCTAAGTGATTTTTTTATACTCATTTTGAAATGTTTGTAACAATTCAAAATTATGTCTTCTTGATAGGATTTGTAAGTTATTATAAAATGAACAATTTTGTTCTATGAAAAACAAAATCCGTTCTTTAAGACTTTCTTTAGAACTTAGCAAAGTCTAGCTCACAACTAAGGTTTCTGTGTCCGACACAAGCACCTTTTGTAGCTTTTACATTCCCTTTATCTTTCTTTATTAAATTCCTTTATGTTACGAACCATAAAATATATATCTAAGGCCCCTTTTTATTATTTTGTCTTACAATTTTAAACATCATATGCAATTGTAAACAGTGTTCTCCATGTCTTTCAAATTATGTAGTTTAAAACTACTTTGATGAATTGTAGATCAAATCTACTGCCAACTTTTGACACATGAAGATTCAAGCCTTTTGAGATAATTAATATAGTTCTTTCATGTTCCTAACATAAAGACATATTAATAGGTTCTCAACCATTTTACAAGAATCTAGGAATTTTACAATCTTATGCCCTTCCTGTGTGACTTACTGTTGGAACATTTCTTTCAGTGTCACTGTCATGTCATTAGTTTTCACGGCCTGAGTCTTTTCTAAAGTCCAGTTTTATATTTGCTAATATGACATATAATCCTTGTACTAATAGATGGTAGTTTAAAAGGAACAATTAATCTAAGACATACATCCTTGTTTATATGGTTGATAACATTTATCAGTTTTCAAATCAAAACAAGGAAATTAGTCTTAGAAATTATTTTATCATTCTCAAGGATTGATCGCAGTTGCTATTAATTAGTGTTACTATGAGTTTAACTTCTACACTTAGAAGATTATGCAGAATGATTTATTAGCGAGTAATTAAACTCCCACTAAATCAATAACCCTCGTAAACATTAATTTAGTGGTCTAAGATCCATATTTCACTTATTTTTGAGACAGCTAAGGCATGACACTCAAAATCAAGTTATTTAGGTAGGTAACCATTACCAATTACATCATTTGCAACTTTTAGGTTCTTTATAAGACCTAGACATCATATATCACAACATGTTACGTCTCATCTATGCCTAAAGCCCAAAATCGTTTTGATAGCTTTATTAAGTTAAACCAATTTAAAACATCCAGGTAACCGTTACCCAGCCTGCCTCACCAAGATAACACAATACACCCTGCGAAGGCAGACCCATATTGATGTGGTTGAGGCCTTGACAAGTGTTTAAAATGGGTGGCATTAACTTAAAATTCTAATCGATGAATTTTTATCAAGTTTTATGATCCATGTAGTGTTTTACAATGACTAATTCTAGCATCTATTTAATTATGGAATATCATATATAACCCAATATGCATAGAATAAAGATCATTAAAATAAAACAAGAATAAACATCTTGATATATCAACAAGGCATCACAAAACAAATCAAGGAAATTAAATACCTTAAAATTTTCCAAGTGCATGAAAGATTATATTTTCATTAATTTAATTAATTAAATATATCTCAATATAATTTTTATCGGACTCTATTTAATTAAAACCCCTTTTAATTAAATATTTTACTTAATATTAATAATAGTCCCACTAATTTAAATTGATATTAATTCAATTAAAACATTTTCTAACTAAATTAATCATTAATATTAATGGGTGCCAATCATTCCAATTGATGAAAAATAACCCTATCCAATTAATTGGAAACTAATTAGTTAAAACTTCTTTCAATTAATATATAGCTCGATTAATTTAAACAAAGTTGTAATCCTATTACAACTTGGCTCACTAACCTGGATGGCTAAGACACTCTAATATGCGTGAGGACTAGGGATCGAATCATACTCTCAACAAAAGTTCCTTTGTTATATTTTGTAATCCTATTACAATCTGATTTGTACTTTAATTTTGATTTGTAATCCTATTATAAGTTGATTTGCTTGATAGGATGGTTAAAGCAATCCAACGGGTTGGATGACTAGGGATCGAATCCTATTATGAACAAAAGTCCTCTTTTTATTCTATTTTGTAATCATATTACAAACAGATTTGTACTTTAATTTTGATTTGTAATCCTCTTACAACTTTGAATGGATAGCTGGAACGGCTAAGTCTTTGGAATAACATGGAGAACCAGGGATCGATTCCCACCTTCAATAAATCCCTATTTAATTTTGATATATACATTTTTTTATCAATATCATGGCTTTCATATCCCATACAACAACCAAAATATTAAATTACACATATCTATGTACACAAATAGTGAGATCTTATCCACCAAATTTGATGTGCACCCGTTTTGTGCATGTATGTGCGTGACGGTGCGACTCCATCAACAACACCATGCCTATACTTTCACACTTTTGCATATAGATTAATTCTATTAAACGCAATGATGCAACCATGTATAAAATATCATGTTTGACTTATATATATCATGTATATCAAAAAAACAAGGGCACATTACAATTTAATTAAATCATGCCTACGGGCTCTGATACCACTGTTGGGTCTTTGGGATCATACGCAGCAGAAGTTTTCGAAACCTTTTCGAACATCCCCGAACAAAGATCCTATTAATTCCATTAAATTGATATGCCAATAAAAAATCATACCTTAGCAAGAATAACTCCATGTTTGCCTTGTTTGGTGTTGATCGATTCCTTTAAGATGTTGCGAGAGACGGACGTCCTTTATCAAAAATCCACAAACGAATGGTCGATCACGATCCGGAATGTTAGCCCCAAAAATCCTATGATAAAAGTTCTCACAAAAATTCTCTAGAAAAAATCTCTCTCGGGAATTCACTACAACAACTATGACCCTATTGTCTTATTTATAGCAAACTAGGTCGAGTTGTAAAAGAACTTCATCTCCTAGTCACACTCCAAATAGAGTTCTAGATAAAGTCTAACTCTAAAAGGGATAGAGTCATAGAGAATCTACAATTACTAATCCAATAAGAGTTGTAATTTATCTAAAACTCAAATAAGAATTAAAGTCATACTATAATTCTAACTAAAGTCCTATTCAAAATAGGATTTACTAAGAGACAAAATTTCTAGTCACACTAGAAATGTATAAGAATCTTGAATCCTAGTCAAACTAGGATATTTAATGAGAATTTTCAAAATGGATTTTATCAAATAAAATTCATTAACCCAGACAATATTAAATCGCGCAAATCTATTCTTTATGTGCGACCCAATAGGTTCATACAAGTCATAAGTAGTCTCTAGCAAGGCATTATGACTACCCAAGTAGCATGAAGATCAATATATCGATACAACCTAATAAACAATGTATATCATATCCTTTTATTACGCGATATCTTTTGATTGAACATAAGACATGGATTGTCACCCTTATGGCTGTTTGGTTCACATTTTAGTGAATCCAAACACACGGGATTAATTAGTGATGGGACTAACACATGGGTTTAGATAGTTTAGTCCCATTTGTGTATCTTGTTTGGTTGGGAGTTTTAAGGTTGGGATTAAATGAGGTTGTACATGTACATTTACCAAAGTATCCTTTATATAAAAAACACCCCATTCTACTTAATCAAAAACAAAAAAAATATGTACACCGTTAAGCGATTCAAAACCAACTAGTAAAAGATATGCTCTAACTACAATACAAATAAAAGAGATGCACGAACTCGATCGAGTGGTCACGCATCTTACCACAATTCATCACTTTGCCAACCTCGAGTTACTGCTTCCCAACACACAAATATTACCAAAAACGCTCGACTTTTCTTTATCAAAGCAAAGTTGCCAATCTACCATACATATTACCAACTTACAACTATACATATACAAGACTCCAAGCACGCATGTATCACGAATCCACATTCGAGCCGAAAACAACATTCGAACAAAAGGAATACAAAATCAACGCAACAATTGCGGCGAACGAACTAACCCTTCCACTTCGAGTAGCACGGCGAGATCTTGAGACGAGGAGCTCGGGAATTCGCCGGAGAGAGAGCTTGAAGACGAGGTTGCGAGAGGAATCGAGAGGTTGTCTGCGGCGTGAAGAACTCGGACTCGAGAGGATGATGACGACGATGATAGTGATTGCAAGGTTTTTGTGAAGAAGAAGGGAGAGTGAATTTGGGGTTTTGTTTGGTGGGAGAGGCGGAAGTGGAGAGAGCAGAGAAGGCGAGGCGCATGTTAGCGCTAGTCTCCATTCAACGAGATTTTTTGGTTGGAGAGCGTCTACTTGAGTATTGAGAGCTCAGATGCTAATGGGAGGGAGGTCGATTGATTCGTGAGAATTGTTGTTTGGTGTTTGTGTTAATGGGAGGGGTAAAGTGGTAATCTCCTCCACCACCCACTAAGGATTAGCTAATCCCACAAAAAATGGTGGTATTATTTAATCCACTACCATGCCTCTTAACTAGTCCGCTGGCCTAGTTAATCCTCCAAGCAAACAGCGGATTAACTAGTCCAGTGTAGCTAATCCGGGCTAATCCCACGAACCAAACAGGCCATTATAGTTCAATCTACTAGTCTCGATCTCCGAGTAGACTGAAATTGTCAGGTGACATTGATCCAATCAATTCACTAGAAATGGTCATTTATCAGTCTAATATATCGAATGGCCCAATAGATATCTCTCTCTAAAAGAGATGGACAAATTCCATCTTGATCACACAACATCCACACAATAGTCAAACAATGACCAATCGCAATCTTTATAATCATTCGGTTAAAGACAACGTTTGATTGTATCAAATCAATATACTCCTAATGTTGGAGTCTCTGGTGATCTCAAGTCAAAAGAGTAAATGATATAACTCTCATGAGAATCACTTATGACATTGATCATGTAGTGTTCTCATAGCGGGTCGGTCCAGCATCTTGTTCCCAATAGATACCCATTATCTTGATCCGTATCTGTATACGCATAATCATCACATGATTATCAATCAAGACTCATACTAGTCTTAACTTATTATTGTTCCCACAATAATAACTGACTAGGGACATTTAGAATAATACAATAATTATCCATGGATACTATTATAACAGAAACATGCGTCTACTTATAATAGTTAAACAACATTTACAGAATTGGCCTAGGGCACATACCCCAACATGATTATCTTAGTTCATTGCAAAACAGTCCACTATTTGTCTCAATGTATTTTCTATTTGACTTAGATCAAATATCAACTTCCATGTGTCCTAAAAATGTTTGTGCTAAATCCCCAGGGTCCCTAATCATTTATTCTTACCATATACAAAGGCTTGATGCAATGGAATAACCACAAGAGACCTCTTTTATTCATTTTAAATACACCTTTGACACTTAACTTTGTCAAAATGTCCAAGCTTGGTGTTACAAGGTTGTAGACATTTTTTCTATTGTTTTAAAGTGTTATTGAATCATCCAAGTCCATTGGAAATCATTTCACGAGCGTTTAATGCATTGGTTTGCAAAATAGTCCCTTAGGGACCTTAAAATAATTTCTAAAACATGGTTTTTATGCAACTTGAACTGCGGCTAAAATACTCATAAAAATTCTCAAAATTCTCGATTTTGGTCCATTGAAGTCTATTAACTTTAAACCAAGGTTGTTGAATGATAAAATCTCATCAGTATGATCAAAAACCAAACTTGAGACTCTAAGTAAAACTTTAAGTCCTTATTTTTAATTATTGATTTCTTATTCAAAGCATGACTTGAAAATTGAGTTAGACACGCTGGAAAATTAGAAAACTTGTTGGACACCTTTGCTATGATCTAGTAACATATTATGGAAACTTGGGTTCAATTCCAACATCATTTGTTTCCCGAAACACCTTAAGTTAAAAATCAACCTATTAAGTATGTATATTTCACCTATTTTAGAACTCATTTGAAAAACAATTCAAAACACCTCATAATCACTTGAAACTCTTGGGGAACCTAAATTATATTATTTCAAGCTATTCTAGAGATTTCGGTTACTTTTGGACTAGTAGAGACCCCCGGAAAAGGTCCTGACATCCAAACACTAATAAAAGGAATATCTCGATAGATTAGCATTGATTCTCAACCCATTTTTGGCAAAGAAGATAACTAAATTTTAAATAAATAGTGATCTCAAGTTGTTTTTCTATGTATTAGCTTTCAGAAATGGTAAAGTATACTCATATTCAATTAAAATTGAGAGAGTTATGCTCAAAATATCAAAATAACTAAACTTGAGAGAGATTCAAACTAGTAGTGTTAGAAAAATCATAAATTTCAAACCACACATCTAAAAAACGTGATTTTTGGTAAGAAGCTTTTTTAAACATCCAAAAATAACACATAAAAATCAACCAACTTTGAGAAGAAATGTAGGACTTACGTTATCTAGTATTTCAACTAATAAGTTGGCATTTCATCAAACATGTGTTACTCATAAACAACATAAACACCAAAGCTTGCTCAAACTTAACCACAACTATCCATCTTTTGAAAAAATATAAGACACTCCTTTTTAGAGTAAAACTTCATACACTAAACAAATAGTGAGACACAAATTTCGTCCATTATTGTTTACGATTTAAAGAAAACCCCAATTGAGACATATAAACATCGTGTTTCTTGACCAATTTTTGAAACCGTCAATTGGGTCCTTTTAGAGCTTTGTAATCATGATAATTGTGATCAAAATCTTCCCAAAAAATGAGAAATAAAAGCCCTAAAATTTCAGCACATACATGAACAAAAGACATCAATATATGAGCATGAAACAAAAGAAAGCTTGTTACCTAGGATTTGAATAACTTAACACTTCAATTCCTTCTCTTGATTCCCAAGTTCTTCTAGCTCCAAATCACAAAATCCACAACAAAGTTTGCTGGAATTTTTTTCTTCTCTTAATGCCTTTAGAGAAGAAAAGCCATTTTTATAGTTTTAGTCATTAAAATCTAACCACTAGATTATAAAAAGATCTATGACTCCTTATTTAATGGGACATGCACTCCATAGAGGCACACTAATCTCCTAGAGTTTGTCAACAAAGAGATCTCTATGTCTATCTAATACACCAAAAGAATGGTCTCCATTTAAATCCCTATAATGTTTCATGGCATTTAGTTGGTAAGTTAGGCTCATAAATAATCATATAGGTATTTTTCTCAACCTTAGGCTTAATTTAGCATTTTCTCTTACTTAAGTTAATTTGACCATGACCAAACTTTGTTTAATAAGGCCTTCTAACATAGTCTCATTAAGTTCAGATCCATCATAAAACTTAAGTATTTCGTATTTTTCAAACTTAGACTAGTTAGATAGGTTTTATAAGAATAATTTAGGTACCCATTTGATTTCATTTAGGTCCTAAGTAAAAACTAGCCATCTATTAGAATTTACAATGATCCTACCCAATGCCCTCGGCTGTACACAACTCATAGTAAACTCCAGTCCCTTGACGTCGAAGGTTAAAACCATAAAAACTATGTACACTATAAATAGAGAGGCATAATGTACTACATGGTATCAAACACAAATACAATAATTTTAATTATTACCTCGGTGTTGACGCTCACGTGTTAACCGAGTGCGTTACGTAGGATTGGTTGCTAGGTCACGATCCTACAAATCGTACAATTAGGATTAGATTATTAGGGTCGTTACAACCTTCCTAACTAATAATAATTTCATCTTTCATCCTCGAAATAGAATTTAAACAAAAATGAAACTTTTATCGGAATCAAATAGGAATGGAAAACTCTAGCGCATATAGGACTCTCGTTCCCATGTCAACTCCTCATCACCGTGGTGTTTCCATTTGATGAGGACCAACGGAATGTCCTTATTCCTTAAACTCTGAATTTTTCGGTCCAAGATATGTATGGGTTACTTCTCATCTATGATATCCTCAGCCAAGTCGATCTAATTCAAGTCTAGCATCGGTCTGTCACCATCTCTCGACCTATCTAACCATAACATCAAGATGTGAAATATTGGGTGGACTCCTGATAATTGTGGTGTTAGCTCATCTTGTAAGCAACACTGCCAACTCTTTTTGTAACCATTAATGGACCTATGAATCTCGACATGAGTTTTCCCTTGATTCTAAACTTTTTTTGACCTTTTAGAGGCGAGACCTTCAGAAAGACATAGTCTCCCTCCTTATATTCCAATTCGTTTCAGGATTTGTCAGAATACCTCTTTTGTCTCTCCTGAGCGCCTTGAAGTCGTTGACGTATTTGCCAGATCTTCTTAATGTGATCTGCTACTATCTTTGGCCCAACTACCGCAATATTCTTTGGCTCAGCCCAACATGCTAAAAGACCTACAAAGCCTACCACAGAGTGCCTCAAACGGCGTCATTCTAATGCTAGATTCGTAATTATTATTGTAAGCAAATTAATACAGAGATAGATACTCTTCCCAAGACCCGCTATACTCTAAAATGCAAGCCCTGAGCATGTCTTCTAACACTTGAATAAGTCGCTTGTATTGGCCATCTGTTTGCAAGTGATACGTCGAACTGAGCTGAAGGTGCGTACCAAACTATTCTTGCATAATTTCCCATAAGTTCGATGTATGTTGAGACCTTCTATCTGACATAATGGAGAACAAAACTCCATGTCATCTGACTGTATCTCTCTCATAAAGTGTGCTCAGCTACTAAAATTGATTCTTGGTGGAGACTGGCAACAAGTGTGTAGACTTGATCAATCTGTCCACAATCACCCAATTACTATCAAGTTTGCGTTGAGAATTAGGCAGACCACTGACAAAATACATAGCGATGTGATCATTCTTCCATTGGGGAATGGGAAGTGGCTATAGCAACCCTCTAGGCAGTTTATGCTAAACTTTAACACTTTGGCATATCCCACTACTTCTGACGTTCTCTCCTAAATCAGCCTTCATCCTTAGCCACCAAAAGAGACAATTTGTATTCTGATACATCTTGGTCCTAGCTAGATGAACGGAGTATCGCGAGCGATTGCCTCTTAGAGTTTCTTTGTGGGTAACTCAACCACTGATGAAATCAACAATTGTCCCCTATACCTCACACACGAGTCTATCGAGTCACTCCACTCCAGGAGATCTAAACTCTAAGCTAACTCTTCGAACTTCTCAAACTACTAAACTGCCTATTGTCCCTCTCAAATCCTCTGAATACAGACTAGTTGAGTCCTCAACTGTCCACAAATCCAAGCCTTGGTAGTAGCTAAAACATCTATTAAACTAATCATGTATACCGACTTGAGTAGTGCATACTCATGTGTTATCCAAAAACACCCCACCTCTACGTCTAACCTCTTTTTGCTCAATGCATCCACCACTACATTTGCCTTCCCTGGGTGGTATTCCAATGAGAAGTTATAGTCTTTTAGGAACTCCAACCATCTCCTCTGCCTCATATTCAGGTCTTTTTGAGTGAACAAGTATTTCAAACTTTTATGGTCTCTAAACAGGGTGAACCTCTCTCCATAAAGATAGTGTCACCAAATCTCCAGAGCAAAAAATATTGATTCCAACTCTAAGTGTGTATCTGGTAGTTCTTCTCATGAGACTTGAGCTGAGGAGAAGCATAAGCTCTAACATCATCTCCCTACATGAGAACACACCCCAAACCAACCTACAATGCATCGGTGTTCACCACCATGTCTTTCCCTGCCTATGGTAACACCAAGACTTGAGCTGAGGTCAGTTTCTCATTCAAAGTCTTAAAGGCCTGCTCACACTTCTCACTTTAATGAAATTTGACATTCTTCAAGGTCAATCTTATCATTGGTGTAGCGATTTTTGAGAAATCTTGCAAGAGTGTGAGGTAATAACCCGCTAAGCCTAAAAAGCTGCGAATGTCGGTCACCATCTATGGTGTAGGCTAACCTATAACTTCCTCAATCTTTGCGGGATCTACTCTAACTCCACTGGCTCCAACTACGTGTCCTAGGAATCTGACCTCCGATAGCTAGAACTTGCATTTGCTAAACTTAGCATATAGTTGGTGCTCTCTCGGTGTCTGCAAATCATCCTGAAATGTCCCTCGTGATCTTCACCAATCTTAGTTTAGATCAAGATGTCACCTATGAGTACTATCACAAATTGATCCAACTAATGTCTCAATACTCAATGCATTAAGTCCATGAATATCACTGGCACATTGGTTAAACTAAACGACATGACGGTATACTCAAAGTGACCATATCATGTATCGAAGCCAGTCTTCTCCCTGTCTTGATCTCTGATCCTGAGATGGTGGTATCTTGATCTCCAATCAATCCTTATAAACCACATTGCACCTCTCGGCTAATCAAATAAATCATCTATACGGGGAAACATATACTTGTTCTTGTTTTTAACACAGTTCAACTTCTATAGCCGATGCAGAGTCTCAAGCTGTCATCCTTGTTCTTCACAAATATCACTGGCATGCCCCACGAAGACATACTAGGGTGAATGAAACCCAAATGTAATAACTCCTCGAGCTGGGTCTTTAACTCCTCTAATGTCTTAAAAGCCATCCTATACAGTGGTATTGATATTAGTCTAGTCCCTAGGGCCAAATCTATAATGAAGTCAATCTTATTCGACGGTGGTATCCTAGGTAATTCCTCGAGGAACATGTCTGGGAACTCACGAACTATAGGAATCTCCTCGATACTTACCACCGATCTTTTTGTAGTGCTAAGAATGGTGGCAAATACCTCCATTTCTTGCCTTGTAGCCACTCTACCTCTAGTGTTTGAAAGCTGCATCGCATCATCATGAAAGCTAAACTCCAACTATCCTAGGATCAAGAAATTTACCGTCATACTAAAATAATCAATTTGAGAGTGGTAAACGACCAACCAGTCCATACCCAACAACACATCGAACTCGAGAAAATTTAATAGCCTGAGGTATATCAGTAGCTCGTTTCTGTCTATCTCGACTATATAACACTCACAAAAAATATTAGGGTAGATCTTATCCCTAACAGTTATGCTAAAAATCAAGTGGGAGCTAAGTCTAACTCATATAAACCCTAACTCGTTAAACATACGATCAGAAATAAAGGAAACAGTTGAAGTAGAATCAATCATCACATGCAACAAATGACTGAATTTAAACCATACCCTCGATTTGATGGCGCAACGCCTGAAAATCTATTTCGGCTTCAGTGTGAGCATTCTCCCTAATATTTTGCTGATATGGTGCCCCTCTCTATCGTACCCAAACCAATAGTGAACAATTGTTCTTCAAATGCCTAACATGTCCATACTTAAAACTTGTCTTCGATGTCCTCTACTTCAAATGATCATGTTTGCCCTGTCCCGAACCTGTCCTCGGCCTTTGATACTCACTGTCTCTACCACCACCTATGCCCTCGCTGCTATTGTACTGTTATCTAGCCTGTAGTGAGTGAGGTTCATGTAGAGATCTGCTTGTGTAGCTCGGTGCCTTAGTCGGTGCAGCGACAAAAAAAGGTACTGGCGGTATTGGCCGCACAACTGAGGTTACACTTTATGCTTTCGCGGATCGCAAACCCTACTGGCAATTTCTCTTCCTCTTCTGCCCTGATTAGCCTTTATCAGCTTGTGGCTCGCCCTGTTGAACATAACCATCCTTAAAATGCGTCTGAAGATTTGCCTCTCCCACTAAGCTGCGATTATAGGCATCCTATAGCGTGGGTGGTGGAGCGGTGACCACAATCCCTCTGATAGTTAGCGTTAAGGCCTTAGTGAAATAGTGGACCTGGTCCCTTTCTTTATCGGCTATGCCATAGGCAAAAGGTAGCAAATATTGGTATCTCCCCATGTAAGCAATGATTGACTCTACTGGTCCCTGCCTGAGGTGCGTGAATTCCTTTCTCTTAGCTATCAATTTTGACGGCGAGTAATACTTCAAGTGGAAGTGTTTCTTAAAGTCCATCTATGAAGTGGGATCTCCATGCATGGCAGTTAGATTAGTCCACCACATATAAGCGTCTCTAATCAATAAGAATGTAGCCAAGGCATGTTTCTTGTTGTCATCAATCCTTAGCAGCTTTTAGATCTTCTAATGACTAAGAATGTAGGACTCCACCTCACCTAAATTTGGACCACCACTGAACTTCTTATGCATGTACTTCTCATACTCTCTAGCCCACCTATCCTCTAAAGTCAAGCATACATCAATGTCATCGTGAATCAGTGACACTAATGCAGCATGAATTGGATCCACTACGGTGATAGGAGATGGGGGCATGGTACTCGTAGCGGGAGCTGATAGAGTGGCGTGAGGCGTGGCTGCACTCGCATCTTGAACTAGAGCCACTATCGACGTGGATGGTGATGGCAGCTATTGTGCCTTTCCTCTAAGGATATCCGAGATCTCATCCATCCGTCGTCTCTGTGACTCAATCCTTTGAGTCCACGCCTGAAAATCTTATGTCCAAGTCTCAAAGTTTCCTGACGTAATGTAGCATGGATTTCAAGCTCTTCCCTGGTCACCGACATCTAGCAGATCGGCTATCACGGTATGCAATAACATTTAGCGAGTTTTGATCAATCATAGTTAACGATATATTATACTAAATATCAAAATTAAGATGTATAAACCATATACTTTCCCTAACACACCTCACTTCTCAACTAAGACTCTAAGTTAGGTTCATAGGATTTCCACACTAAGTTCCATTTTTCCTAACTTTAAGTTCGCCTTTTAGTTGACTTGTTGCTTATCAAAAGTTAAGGTAAAAGCCTTTCTCTCTAATACCAACTATGATGACCCATAGTCCCTATAAACTGGGTCCTGCATGACCTAGACCCATGTAGACCCTCGATAAACCATGAAAAGTCAACGTGCACCTAGTCATCCTCTATTCCATGTTTATTAACCATTTAGTTGCTTAGTTAATTATTAAGTTAAAGTTATAAAGTCTTAATAATAGAAAATGTAGCATAATTAACTTAAAAGAACTTAAGTAACACATAAACTAATTGAAAGGTCGACACAATCTTATATATGGAAATCTCGCAAACAGTGTGATATCATGCATATAACTTGTGATAAAGAGTACAACACGTATATAAATGTATCATCTAGTGTATCTCACATTCCCACGTACCAAAAAACATGAAAACATCGTGAATACATAGTCATATATACAACAAAATGATAAAAGAACCTACGAAGTATGAGTATTGGAGCTGGCTCTGAGGGTAGCTCAGAGGTAATCACCAAGTACAAGCTCATTCCCCTTACTCCTCGAAGAACTTGCAATTACCACCAATAACGGAGACAATTTCAGTAAGTAAAGCCAGAAGAGATTTAACATTATTTCTACGTTATAAATTATAAGTCTTTAATCATCCGGGTATTTAAAAAAGATGTAAATGAAATGACAAAGTGCTCGATAAATAGACTAATCAAGTAAGTAGTGAAAATCAAGTGGTGAGGAAGCAAAAGATAGGCGAATATGTAATCCAGTCCAAACTGTGGGACTTTAGACCATAACATGGCTTGAAGTCAAAACAACGGGTCTAAGGCCACTTCCAACTGCCCCAACATGACTTTCCAAGCACTGCAGACTTATCAAGTCACTTCCAACAACCCCATAACTATAAATGTAAGTCGTGCTGACCCGTTATGCTTTATCCCTTGATCAATCCTCAACGAGAAGCCATGATTACTCTAAATGCTTAACCCGCAAGATGACACAACTGGTGGACTATCGAGACCCGAGGCCACTTGAAACAAGGATAGAATACATGTATGGCATGCTTATAAAGAGATTAACAATAAAAAATTGAAAAGAAATCATGTTGACGCTCTTAATGGTTTACTTACCTCAAAATGTAATAATATCCAAATATCCACTTGCAACCTATTAGAGTTCATTTGGTATGTGTTAGAGCTTATTTAAGTTTGATTATTTTAGTTCAATATAAAACAGTCCATTATTTCCCTCAATGTCTTCTCTATTTGACTTAGATCAAATATCCATTTCCATGTGTCCTAAAAATGTTGATGCTAAATCCCCGGGGTCCCTAGTCGATTATTCTTTCCATATATGAAGCTTGATGCAAAGAAATAACCCCAAGAGACCTATTTTATTCATTTTAAATACCTTTTAAAACTTAACTTGGCCAAAATGCCTAAACTCGGTGTTACAAGGTTGTAAACATTTTCCCTATTGTTTTCAAGTGTTATTGAATCATCAAAGTCCATTAGAAATCATTTTAAGTTGGTTTAATGCATTGGTTTACAAAACATTCCCTTAGGGATCTTAAAATAATTTTCAAAAACTTGATCTTTATGCAACCTGAAATGTGGCTAAAACACTCATAGAAATTTCCAAAATTCTCAACGTTAGTCCATTTAAGTCTATTAACTTTAAACTAAGGTTTTTGAGTGATAAAATCTTATCAATATGATCAAAAACCAAAATTGAGACTCCAAGTAAGACTTTAAGTTTTTATTTGTAATTATCGATCTCTTATCGGAAGCATGACTTGATAACTGAGTCAGACACATTGGAAAATTACAAAACTTGGTGGACACTTTTACTATGATCTAATAACACATTCTAGAAACTTTGGTTCAATTACAACATCATTTAATGCTTGGAACAACTTAAGTGAAAAATTAGCTTATTAAGTAAGTAAATTTCGCCTATTTTAAGATTCATTTGGAGAACCATTGAAAACACCCCAAAATCACTTGAAACTCTTGAGGAGCCTAAATTATATTATTTCAAGATATTATGGGGATTTTGGTTACTTTTAAATTAGTGGAGACCCCATAAGAGGTCCAGACATATAAACACTTGCAAAAGGAATATCTCGAAAGATTAGCAATGATTTTTAGCCCATTTTCAAAAAAGAAGATGACTAATTTTTTAAGAAATACTGATCTCAAGTTGTTATTTTATTTACTGAATTTTTGAAATGGTAAAGTACACTCAAACCTGATTAAAATTAAGAGAGTAATGTTCAAAATACCAAAACAACTTAATTTGAGAGAGTTTCGGAGAAGCAGTATTCGAAATTCATAACTCTCAAACCACACATCCAAAAAATGTGAATTTTTTTATGAAAAGCTTTTCTAAAAATCCAAAAATAAAGCATAATAAAATCAACTAATTGTGAGAAGAAATGAAGGACTTACGCTATCTAGTATTTCAATTAATAAGTTGACATTTCATTAAACATGTGTTATTCATAAACAACATAAAAACCAAAGCTTGCTCAAACTTAACTACAACTATCCAACTTTTGAAACCATATAAGACATTCTTGTTAAGAGTAAAACTCCAAGCATTGAACAACCAATGACACACAAATTCAGTCCGTTAAGGTTTAAGATTTAAAGAAAACCCCAATTGAGCCATAGAAGCATTATGTTTCTTGACCAATTCTTGACACCATCAATTAGGTACTTTAAAAGCTTATAATCATTATAATTGCAATCAAGATCTTCCCAAATAGTGAGAAACAAAAACCCTAAAATTTCAGCACGTACCTAAACTAAAGACACCTATATTTAAGTATGAAATGAAAGAAAGCTTGTTACCTAGGATTTGGTTCACTTGACACTTCAATTCCTTCTCTTGATTCACAAGTTCTTCTATCTCCAAATACCCAAATCTCACAACAAAGCTTGCTGGAATTTCTTTCTTCTCTTAATGCCTTTAGAGAAGAAAAACCTTTTTTTATAGTCTTAGTCATTAAAATCCACCTACAAGATGAACTTTGTATCTCTCAATCTCTTAAATCTCCAGGAAGATCTATGACTCCTTATTTAATAGGACATGCACTCTACAGATGCACACTAATCTCCTTGAGTTTTTCAACAAAGAGATCCCTAGGTCCATCTAATACATAAAAGAATGGTCTCCATTTAAATCCCCATAATGTTTCATGTTATTTAGTTGGTAAGCTACGCTCATAAATAACCATATGGTATTTTTCTCAACCTTAGGCTAAATTAAGCATTTTCGCTTACTTACGTTAGTTTGACGATGACCAAACTTTGGTTAATAAGCCTTTCTAACTTAGTCTCATTAAACCTATTAGTTTTCTTCCATAATAAAACTTAAGTATTTCTTTTTCTTCAAACTTAGACTAGTTAGATAGGTTTTATTAGAATAACTTTGGTACCCATTTGATTTCATTTAGGTCCAAAGTAACAACTAACCATATATTGGAATTTACAATGATCCTACAATGCCTTTGCGTGCACACAACTCGAAGTAAACTCCCGTCCCTTAATTTCAAAGGTTAAAACCATAAAAACTGTGTACATTATAAATAGATAGGCATAATGTACTACATGACATCAAACACAATGACACTTGTCAAGTGTGCACAATAATTTCACGTATTTTACTATTAACTTGTAGTAGTGGTGAATGGGACATCATCTCCACGGAGATTTTTGAAATCTCAAAGGAAAGTAATTTTTTTCTTGTGTTTATTAATCCAATTAACCTAATTTAATTGGAATTAAAATATTAAATAACTAACATCTATGATTAATAACTTAAATGACAGAACTAACTTAATTAATCTAAATAACTCAAATTCAAACTAAACTAAACAATATTCAAATTCAATTTAATATAAATAAACAAACCTTCACTAAACAATATTATATATATTTGGATTACTTTTAAATACTAGAACATAATATCACTTCACACTATAGTTATAATCACTAAACATGGAATCTTGGAATCATTAAACCCTTCTTCATGATAGGTTGATAGCCTTTAGCTAGCCATCGATTTTCCTTAATTCAATGAAAATGCCACATTCTTATCATTGCAAATCTACCTATTGGATAAAATGCAACACCATAGAAATACGATAGCATTATGTTCAATGAAAATCATGTTTAATCTAAGCCAATATTACCGAAGCCGCATAATAAACAAGTTAGAACACAATCACCTAGAACATCTACTCGGGAAATGCCATATAGATTAATCATAGTTACTACTTCTATAATTGTAGTCAATAACTATAGACATAGATTCAGAATCATAATATCACATAACACATTTGCAACTATGCACGCAATATTAATCTCCTTTAGTTGTAATACGCAAAAACAACTTGTAAATTTCGTGATTGACGTGTATGAATAGATTTAAAGCATTAAGCATATGATTTCTTAATTATAACTATCTAGCAATCCAAAATATATCACATTGTCTAGAGTTTGTTTAGATTGATAGACTACTCACTCATGCTAGAAATAAACAATGCATAAATATAATTAAAAGAAATAATTAATAAATAAATACCTTAATATAAATCAAAGCTCCAAAGTATCTTCAAACATAGACAAAAAAAATAATATAGAGCAAAAAAGAAAGCAAAAAGAAAGAATTAGGAGAGTTATTTTGAAGCTCTCCGAACTTTTTATAGTCTCCCTACGTATGCATATCTTAGATAAATTCAAATTCTTCATAATAATCTAAAAAAACATGTAACCAGCCTCAACAGTTTCTCAGCGATTCCTAACTTATACACAAATCACTGAGTAAATCACTGAGTTTGGTTTTTAGTGCTCCATCAATTTAGCTGGCTATTTATAGTTCATTCTCCGATTCACCATAGATTCACTGGCCTTCTTCTGCTACTGATTTAGATAACGATTCCTAGTTTTATTTCAAATCGCTGGCTAATTGCTAGTGTATTTTTCCAGTTGACTGTTTTGCTTTTCTTTCTTTTTTCTTCCATTTCTTTATTTTCCTATTTAAAACTTGAAATCACAAAAATAAGAGAATTCCTACTGTAATGTCATCATTTATGCCTAAATCAACTTAAATTACACTTAAAATATGTCTAATTATTGACTTGTCACATAAATACAATAATTTTAATTATTACCTGAGTGTTGATGCATGAGTGTTGACCGAGTGCGCCACGTAGGATTAGCCATCAGGTCACGATCCTACAAAAAGTTTAACTAGGATTAGATTATTAGGGTCGTTACAAAAAAAGTGATTAGACAAGCTGGATTTGATTAAGCAATCATAATAGGATTGTGATTAGATTAGTGAAGTTGTCTTAGTCGGTTTCTACTAAAATAAAGTACTTTGAAGCAAAGTATTGTCTCCTTTGCAAAATAAAACAAAAAGTGAAATAGGAAAAGAACCACGGTTGAAAATAATAAAATGACTTCTAAAAAGAAAAATTGATTTTTTTATTCTTTGTTACTCAAATTGTTTATTATAAGCGGAGTTGGGTATATTTATTCTATGAGACGAATAAAGTAATAATAAAACAAATGAAAATACACGAGTTAGAAGTAGTCTCTGTTAACACCAGATTAGGTATTATTACGAAACAAAGATCAACAAAATTTCTAACTTGAAAATGAAAGGTGCAACGATAGAATTAACATATTGTAAGTTAAAATATTGGAGAAATGGTATATGAGAATCACTATGATTAGCTATTAAATAAAACATAAGTGATTGTGTTATGAAAGTACATAATAGTCACTTCTAAAAAAATTAAAATCATGATGCTGATTACTACAACCTAAAATAACAAAGGATGATATAAACCTACTTATGGAATATCCGTAAGTGATTTGTATAGGAAGTCAATAAGAACTCCTATACAGCAAGAATTTCAATTAATATGACTTAAAGGACAGAAATAACATCCTTTAAGAATTTGAATAAATGTCAAGTTACTCAAATTTTGGAAATTCAAATTACTTCATCTCTTCATTTGAATAATAATGGAAAAGTGAAATCATTAAAAGTGAATTGATGAATAGAAAGATAATTTGATATCTTACATAGTCTCTTGAAAAGTATTGAATTTGTTTTTTAGAAAATAAAAATGAGAAAATTGGATAAGTGAAAACAACTTAAGGCAATATCAAACAGTGGAGCTGTTTTGGTCACAAATTTTCTCTCTTTGGAATCAAGAATAGCCACAGAAGACTTGAATTAATTGAATGATTAAAAGAAGGCGTATCGCCTTAGTATATATTCAAAAAGAAAAGAGATATAATTTGTCTTTGTAACTCAAGATTGAAAAGTTGTAAGTGGTTTAACTGTTAATAAAAGTTGTGATAAGTCTGTAAAGGGACCAAAAATAAGATAAATGTGAGAATAGCTAAGATTGACATAATGGAATAGAATGAACTCTGTGTATAAAAAATGAAACATTGAGATGACTTATAACTGCATGAAGTGACACGAACGGACTCATTTCGTCACGGTAAGGCGCTGGAGTAGTTGTGCATGACCAAAAGTCTAAGTATAATCGAATGTGAATAAGTTGGTAATGTGAAAATCGAAGAAGTTATCAAGCAATCTAGAAGTGATTGGTGGTTAAGTGAATGTAATGAGGTTCATTGTGAACTCATGGATAGATAATGATTTGACAAAGTTAGAAAATTTGTTAACTTTCTAACCAGTCAAATAAAAAGTTAAGTAAGTTAATTGATGAGTTGAGATTGATAATTGCTTTCTAATGCACAACTAAAATAATATTATGGGTAGACATTTAGAGAAAGAATGAGAGTCGCACGATGTGTCAAGTTTCATTTTCTGATCGGATTAAAATTTGAGAACTCTTTTCATGGTACGACATATTTCATTAGAGATCCTTCATTTCGAATGTTGGGTTCATGTACTCGCTCTCGAGCCACATCACGGGTCGATGACCCTTTTTTACGGGCCAAATCCACTATTAGAAACTTGGGCCCTTACATAGAAACACACCTAAAACCCCAATTATAACAAGTTGAGGACATACCTCAATACACCCCAATTTCGCGACAAAATACCTTATAATACACACACACTAGGCATTCATCAACAAAAAATAACATTTTACCTTATGATATGTTGTCCATAATGTGCATGTCCCACTTTGGATACCAGGAGTTCATGAGGGAGCGCAACCAGGAGTTCATAAGGGAGCGTGAGACCTACATGAGGATGAAATCCTCTAATTCGGAAGATTGTAACATCATTCACCGACAATACCGGACTTAGCCCGATCTCGACCGGATCGGAGGTCCGAAATCAGCTTGACCGGGTGACATGGATGTGCTCGCCGATTATGTACCGTAAATAATAAAATAATTTTTTCGGTGTGCATGTAATATTTAATAAATAAATCAATAAATATAAGTTTATGCGTAACACGAGGCAACGCGAAGCGAGTGTATCGCTTTGGGATACGCGTTGGGGGGAAATACATGACTTAGGCTAGTATCATAATCTATTACTAACTTGATTAAATTTGGCCTAAGTGGTGTATTAAAATTGATTAATATACATATGGTTTGATTGTAAATATAGAAAAATTCAATGGCAACTTTTAAATTTGTGGAATTAGACTTGCTTGTAATTAATTTAAAAGGGCATAGACAAAATAGGAAATGTCATATGACATGTGTAGGTGGACCAATAGAAAATAAGGTGCATGTTAGATGTCATGCAAAAAGAGACAAGTGGTAATTTGATTCTGACTTAATGGAATGAGATGGCTTAAATATGAGTCTTTGATTCACCTAAAGATTTGTGAGTGGGATGAGATTTAAAGTCAAGGACTATATAAGTTTGATGGTCTCTTATTCAACATGCAAAATAAACTCCAACACCGTTAGAGAGCTTGTGAGAAGATTAAGATATCAAAGAAGTTGTAGAAATCATGCATTTGTTGTTGAGATTTTTGAAGACCCAAGAAGGTTATGCTAGAGAGTATGAATCTAACTTAGTGGAGCGCATGGAATGAAAAGAGACAACTCCGTTAATGCTTTTGGTATGCTTTCTTCACCAAATCTCTGCAAAAATTATGTTCCAAGTTGTTATTGATGAGTTTTGGTACATGTGGGTTAATAAAAGTAGATCGATCCTTAATTAGTGAAAATCCCTTGTTGGAATCGTTGTGGAGATTTTTATAATTGTTGAGTTGTGTTATGTGAAGAAGATAAATAGTAGCTTTACTTAATGGCGATTGAATATTTATTGCATGAAATTTGAGTATAAATGATTGCAAGATGATGTTGGAACTCAATGGAGTTGTTTTTAAGACAAATAGACTGAGTTTAAGGTGATTTGAATATTCTTAGACTTAAGAATCGAAAGCTTTAGAGTTGCATAAAATTCATTCTGTGTAGTTTGAGTAGACTCAAAAGAGGATAAATTTCTAATGTGCTCGATGATATCAAGACTGTTATAAGTTTTGAGCTTGCTCAATAGAAATAAGATTGTTATGGATTTTCGAGCTTACTTATTTGGATTAAGACTATTTGACTTAGTTTGAGTTTGGTCAAATTTCAAATGTTAGTATTTTAAAGCATAATAAATGTTATAATTAAGCAGACTCAAAGATAGCTTGAAGCAACCTCAATAAAAGTAGCTTGTTAAACTATACTTACTCACAAGTATTCAAATAAAATATTAACACACCTAAACTAATACAAAATGATACCATGAACCGAGAGAACTAGTGTCGGGTATCGGAGGAACGGTTTGAGGTAAGTGATGGTCTAAACACATGGAACCACGCACGACGCTGTGATAGTAAAACTTACAACTTTAATAATATTTTAAGGGTTTTCTCAAAATACTTGCATAAGGTTTCGATGGTTTTGGGACCTTAATTTACGCACTAATGACGATGTATAGGGCTAGGTCTCGACGACGGCTTGGCGTGGACATCAGCACACACCATGAGGTACTAAACACGCGGTCAAGCTTCGGCACGCCACACGAGAGGTTTGTAAACACTGAAAATTTATAAACTTTTTACGCATCATACTAGAAATTACATAGTTATATGTGCATTGCATCATAATTACCTGTGGCCATGTATTGATACATTTGGATCATTAGGAGCCATCTCCAAGTATTGATGGGGTGCCTTCGACGGATGACTATACGACAATCCTTTACACTCCAGCCAATACGGCAGTTGGAGGACGTTTTCTGCCCTCCGGCTTTACCTAGGATGGGGTTAGAGTACGTCGGGTGCCACTCTGATTCATGAAATCGCGTAAAGATACATCCTCGATCTTCAATGTTGAACGTCGCAGGGCCAACGGGATTCAAGCTACGTCCATGCATATATGGTTCTTGGGAACTGCTTATTCATACTAGAAAAGGATTGAATCATGTTTAATTCCAACAATTTACTTCTATTATTTCTTGTTGAATTACTTTATGTTATAAATTTTATAAGACCTCGTTGTTCACTTACTGAGGGCCTTTAAAACCTAAATCCATCCTACAGTGATCGAGTTAAGGGCAAGGCGCACCAGTGAGAAGATGACTTCGGACTGTCTGATCTTCACTGTAGGACTGATCACTTTTATGTATCTATTTTGTTTTATATACTGAACTTAGATTTTTGTTGATGTGGATTATAGGATACTCTTGGACATGTTCCTCAACTTTGAATTATGGTACTGATAATATGACAGGTGTTTTTCCCACTTAGGTTCTCATTTACTTTCCAGTATTTTATTATATGTTTACCAGAATTTCGCATACACTTGAATCCAAATTAATGATTTCATAAATTCTTATAAATTGGAAAACATAAATTTCAATGGCAAAAAGACTGGACGAGCGGGTGTTGAGCGTCTTTTGGAGTTGATGGTGTGACCAACACCTCAGGAGATGGTTCAGTCTGGTCAGACCGTCGGTTCACGGTATGGATGCTGACATGTCCCGAGCAAAGGAATACTCTCAATCATATTCTCTTTTTCTCCCTCGTTTTGATTTCATAATTATATACATTTATTCTTTAAAAGAAATGATCTTAAAATAGAAACATATTACCTTCGTAAAAATTAGAATCATGATAGAATAGAATGAATTAAAGAACTACCTTTTTATTTGACAATTCAACCTCCTAATTTTGTAATACACCTCAGAATTCAAAGTTAAACCAATCACCAAGGTCAAGGCACTACATAGATTTTCTCAATCTCCACTGACAAGCATCAAGCTTACGGTAACAAATATAGAATTTCAAGATACAAAAATCACTAAATCAATCTTATTTTCAAAAAATATTTAAAATATCATCACAATCATAGTTGATATGAACTTTTATTCACCAATAATCATAACTTCACATTTATTTGTTGGAATAAAAAGATATACTTCACTTAACTTAGCTATAAGCACTCGAGCTAAATCTTTTATTTGAAAAGTTTTTCAGAAACTTCCTTCATTTTTCTATATCCCTCTCTTTCTTTCTTCTTCAATTATATATATAAATATGTATATTCATTTTCTATTTTCTATTGTATTCCTACTATTCCTTGCTCCATTACCTTTGAAATTCGTTATTTTTATATAAGATTTTTTTGTTATTTTTCCTACCACTTCCCTGCTACATTTTCTTTGGAACATGTGGGTCTCTATATTTTTTTTCATTTAAAAACACTTGTTAGCTCTTCCCGTTTTCACTATAGTTAAGAAAGCATTATTTCCAACTAAGTAAAGTTTATTAGCTAATTCTTATTTTTTCCTCAATTGTGGCATAAGCTCTTTTCAACACATATATATAACTTGACCAATAATCTCTGTATAAAAAGATTCTTAGCAATTTTTCTTGTTTATCTTGCACTATCATTTTGATCTTCTACCCATTATATTGTCTAACACAAAGTAATCAATCCCCTCTAAACTCCTCTAGTGTATATACAATCTAGGTTAAGACAAATAGGGTATAATAATTCCCTTCCATCAAAAGATTTTTATTTTCATAGGTAATAAAAAATATCACTTCCATTTCTATTCAAATTCATATTATATTCAATTTCATATATTCCTAACTAAATAAAGTAAAATGAAATGGGAAAATATTAAATTTGTTGTGGAAAATTTTGAGAAATTTATAATGTTCAACTAGATTCTACCTCTTGTTTCTTACATACTTCGTATTTCATACTTCACTACACATAATACCCCCCGAACTCATTCCAAACCTTGTCCTCAAGGTTTAAAATTTAAATCGAGTTTCCAACAAAAATAAAAATACCTTGTGATGTATAAACGAATAAATTAAATAAATAAATAACTAACATATGAATGAATTTCATAAGTAATTGAAAACATAATGAATTTAAACATTTCTGAGCATCATAGAATATAAATTGATGTATCAAGTCAAACCATTGCATCAAATGTGAACATACGAAAGCAATATTATCATAGTAGCACATACTACATCATTCAAATCAAAATATTTCAAACATAGACCTCTCAACAACAAAACTAAGAAACATATTACACAAAGAAGAAGAAAAATATCAGAACCAATGTCCAGATGTTGCAACATCACTACTATCCCCATGATAAGGCTGTTGAGATTGGAAGCTCCTTGCAGGATCATATAAGGTGTAGTCCATTCTCGCCATTGTGTTATCTTCTAAAAAGACTCCCTGATTGGGCATTCGCAGTTTGGTTAATGGAACATGAATGTTGGCTCCCCCACCTTGCATTCTCCTAGTCATGCGTCGCTCGCCATAAATGTTTCTGGAAATCTCGTATTGGTTCTGGGATATAAACTCTTGATGTCTCAAAGTTATCATATGATTGCAACAGATTAACCCCATCTGGCCATTTTCGTCTTGTTCGCATACATGTCAGTGAAGTCCTCTACAGGTGGCTCTGGGCTCTAGTTTGTTTACTCATTATATGCGACATTCTGTATTTCTTCCAAACTTTTATAGTTTTATGCCCGTATTTATCTTTCTTCCTTAGTCTCTCTCCTTTGTCTGTAGTTCCTCTCCCATTTCTCCTCTGAGTCAACATATCCATGCACCTTCTTGTTACTTGCAATGACTTCATCGATTATGGTCTAATCTGGGAAAACATCTAACCCTATACCTCTTATTAGAACTTGGTCTTGCTTACAAAACTCCGTAGTCATTAATAGAAAAGGTAATCCTTCGTTTTTACTTGTGGTCATGGGATTCCTAATCGAATCATAGATTATATTACCAACATCGATATAGCTGGTCTCTTGGACTATGTGGTATAAAAAACCGCCCTATAGTTCACTATATCATAGTATTGTAAATTAGGTTGTAGGCTCGCATTTAAGAGAAAGCTCTAAGCTTTGGTGGTTTTCGTAAAATATTTGGCTTGGATGTGTTTTGGGTACTCATATTTATCAAAAAGGAAACCATCCCTCGAAATTGCTTCTAAATCATTACAAATGGTTTCACGGGGAACTCCATGTCTATACCCATATTCATTTTTTAAGTACTTGTTATTTTGTCTCAAATGAAATTTCGATAAACCATAATACCAGTTTATTATTTCAAATGAGTAGTCCACTAGTCTTTCTCAGACTATGGCCATTGTTTTATTCTCATTTATGTACCCATTTGCGTAGAACACACTCATTAGAATTTCATAACCCATTTCAATCGAGGACCATGCATCATTATCGGTGTAGTAATCCCTAGTTAACAATCCCCAATTCCTTTCCCTTAATATGATCTTAGGCACATATTTAGCTTCATTTTTCACATTGAAACCTCTCTTTGGTATGATTTTTCTTTAATTGCTAATGTATCTATTAATCCTAGCAAGAGCTTTGGCATTGATGATGTTGTGGGCATATAATTGAATTATAAGTGTCTCCTCAATCTTTTCTTCTCTCTCAAACTCATCGATAAAACTTAAAGACGAAGAAGGTTCTTTAAGTACTTTAGTTAGGGGGTTATTGATCAAAATCCTCGTTGGCCTAATTTGTGTGGGTGGAGCTTTGAATTTTTGCTAGGGTTTCTCTACTAAAGGTGTTTTCCCCTTCTCCTGTCGAGAACTTCTACCTCTACCTCCTTCGGCCATTGTCTCAAATTTCAAAATTCATAAATCCAAAAATGAAACAAACCTATCAATGAAAGAAACGACTTTGTCAGAAATACTTCGACAAAATTCAAGGCTCTATTTTAAAATGAGAAATCCATTCGAAAAGCCGGGTTGAAATTCATCATAAATTTTTAAAATAAAATTAGCATTGAATTGATAAATCTAATATACACTTGAAAATCGGTTTTCTAAATATTGTAAAGCAATTAGGTCACAAATTGTAGTCTTTTCAAAATCAAAGCAAATTAAATTGAAATAAAACCATAGCCAAACTCTCAAACTCATTTTAAACTCATTTTTTTTACCCTTTCCAAATATGTGTAAATATAGCAAAAATCACAAAATTGCTGAATTTGTAGATCAATGATCAATGTTATCACAATTCCTAATCTATTGGAATCAATAAAAGTATTTGTGCAAGACAGTTGAATAAATTCCAACAAAGCAATTTTGAAAAACGTTGAATAATTTGTGAAAATCCCTCGAATAAAAAATATGGTAAAGTAAAGAGCTAGGGTTGATGTAATTGCCTTCTTGGGAGTCAACCATTCAAGATTTAAGCTCTTGAACTCCTTGAGACCTTCCCTCCAAGCTCTAGGTTGAAATTTCTCAAAATCATAATTTAGTTCAAAACCCCCAAAATCGAAAACTTTGGTTTGAATGGGACTAGGTTAAGGTGACTACCAACTAAATACTATGGGTTTAAGCTTAGGATAGCTGAATTTAGGCAAGAATTTGAATTTTTCGTGAAAGGGTGCAATGGTTTGATGGTGTGAATGAGTTGGTGCGTGTGGTGATTCGGGGCTTTAGTTTTAAAAATCAAAAAGCGTGCCCAGCGATTCATGTGTTAGTAGAATCGCTATGTGAATCGGTATTAAGTGAGTGTTTGTGAGATGCAGTGACCCACCGATTTAAGTAGTGATTCATTTGTAAGGCGAATCACTAGGGATTTGCCAGGCTCCAAATTTGTACTAAATTTCCTATGGTCTGCTACCAATTTTGCCAGTGATTCCCAGTGTTATTTCTAATCTCTAGGGAATCACTAGGCCTAAATCACTATTTTTGCAATTTATCTTTCATTAAAACTCATATTAAGGTAGAATCGAATAAAATTTTGAAAGTTTGAGTGGGACATGTAACTAACTAAATACTTTTATTAATTAAATAGATAAATAAACATACAAATGAGCAAGTAGATAATGTAACTTGCATAAAGGCCATATAAGCAAAACCAACTCAATCACTCTCCCTTAATCAAAATTACCTTGGTGTTTAAATCCCAAAAATATTTCTAATAAAAGAGTTAAAAAGTGAGAGAACAAAAACATATTAAACTAAACTAAATTCCCAATAAAATAAAATAAACATAGAATAAATATAGAATATGGGCTACCTCGTAATGAGTTTTTACCCATTTTCAATTAAACTAAATCATCAGAATTCTTATATTCAACTGGCCAAAATTCAAAATGTTTACATCATTCCCTTTAATGCTTATTTTAGAAAAGAATTGATGAATTGTGACTAAAATCTGCGTAAGAAACGTGCGAGATTGGAAGATAATGAGTTTTTACCATTTTCAATCAAACTATATAGTCAGAATTCTAAAATTCAACCAGCCAAAACTCATCATGTTTACAGCACTCCCTTTGAGGCTTATTTTAGAAGAAAATAAACAAGTTGCACTTAAAACCCGTGTAAAGAACGTGCGACACTGCATGAAAAGGAGTTTTTACCCATTACCAATAAAACTACATTGTTTGATTTCTAAAATTCAACCAGCCGAAATTCAGCATGTTTATAGCACTCACTTCCAATCTTATTTTAGAAGAAAATCGATGAATTATGCCTAAAATCCACGTAAGGAACGTGCAAAACTAGACAGTAAAGAGTTTTTACTAATTTTCAATCAATTTACATCGTCATAATTCTTAAATTCAACTGACTAAAATGCATCATGTTTACAACACTCCCTTAAAGGCTTATTTTTGAAGAAAATTGACGAATTGAGCTTAAAATACATGTAGGGAACGTGCGAAACTGGATGGTAATGAGTTTAAACCCATTTTCAATTAAAGTAAATTGTCATAATTCTTAAATTCAACTAGCCGAAATTCAGCATGTTTACATCACTCCTTTCAAAGATAATTTTAAAAGAAAATGGACAATTGGGTCTAAAATTCGCGTAGGCAATGTACTAAACTGGTCTTTAATGGTTTTTTACCCATTTCTAATCTAACTACATTGTCAAAATTCTTAAACTCAATCATCCTAAATTTAGCATGTTAATAGCACCCCCTTCAAGGCTTATTTTAGAAGAAAAATGACGAATTGTGGCTAAAATCCTCCTAAGGAATATGCAAAATAGAAGGTAATAAGTTTTTACCCATTTTCAATCAAACTAAATCGTCAAATTCTTAAATTCAATCGGCCAAAATTCAACATTTTACATCACTCCCTTCAAGGCTTATTTTTAGAAGAAAATCGACGAATTAGACCTAAAATCCACGTAGGGAGCGTGTGAAATTAGAAAGTAATAAGTTTTTACCCATTTTCAATCAAACTACATTAATAGAATTCTAAAATTTAAGCAGTCGAAATTCAACATTTTTATAGCACTCCCTTAAAAGCTTATTTTAGAAGAAAATCGACGAATTGTGCCTAAAATTTGCGAAAGGAATGTGTGAAACTGGATGGTAATGCATTTTTAGCTATTTTCAATCCAACTAAATCATCAAAATTATTTAATTCAAGATGCCAAAACTCAGCATGTTTATATCACTCCTTTCAAAGCTTATTTTAGAAGAAAATCGACCATTGGGCTTAAAATCCGTGTAGGCAACGCACTAAACTTGTCGTTAATAAGTTTTATCCATTTGTAATCAAACTAAATTGTTAGAACTCTTAAACTCAATCGTCCAAAATTTAGAATGTTTAGGGCACTCCCTTCAAGGCTTATTTTAGAAGAAAATCGACGAATTGTGCCTAAAATCTGCATAACGAACGTGTGAAACTGGACGGTAAGGACTTTTTACCCATTTTCATTCAAACTACATCTTCAGAATTCTTAAATTTAATCGGTCAAAATTCAACATTTTACTTTACTCCCTTCAAGGCTTATTTTAAAAGAAAATCGATGAATTGGGCGAAAAATCCGCGTAGCAAATGTGCGAAACCGAAAAATAATGAGTTTTTACCCATTTTAACTCAAACTACATCGTCAAAATTCATAAATTCAACCAGTCAAAATTTACATTGTAAACTACACTACCCATCAAAGCTTATTTTAGAAGAAAATTGATGAATAGTGCTTAAAATCCGCATAAGGAACAAGCAAAACTGGACGATAATAAGTTTTTACCCATGTAAAATCAAACTACATCATCAGAATTCTCAAATTCAACTGGCCAAAATTCAGCATGTTTACATCACTCCTTTCGAGGCTTATTTTAGAATAAAATCGACGAATTGTGGCTAAAATCCACGTAAGGAATATGCAAGACTAGATGGTAATGATTTTTTTACCCATTTTTAATAAAACTACATTGTCAGAATTTTGAAATTCAAGTAACCAAAATTTGGCGTTTTTATAGCACTCCCTTCAAGGCTTATTTTAGAACAAAATCAATGAATTATGCCTGAAATCCGTGTAAGGAATGTGCAAAACTAGACGGTAATAAGTTTTTTATTTATTTTTAATCAATCTACATCGTCAAAATTCTTAAATTCAGCAGGCCAAAATCTAACATGTTTATACCACTAAAAACGACGATTGGGACAAACATCCGCGTGGGGAATATGCTAAACTGATCGTCAAATAGTTTTTACCAATTTCCGGTCAAACTACATTTTTATAATTCTAAAATACAATCGGCCAAAATTGAGCATGTTTATAGCACTCCCTTCTAGGCTTATTTTAGAAGAAAATCAAAGAATTGTACTTTAAACCGCGTAAGGAACGTGCAAAACTGGACAGTATGTGGTAACTTGGTTCATGCCAAATTTTGCAAGTGTCAGTACTAAGTTTCAAAGGTGAATTAATTATATGAGTGTTGAATATTAACAGCAAATTAGAGGAATTGACTGGAATTGAGACAATATGGGATTGTCGTATATTCAACATAAAGGAAAATGAGAAAAGTAATCTTGAAATTATTGAATATTATAAACGATTGATCCAGGGATCTCTATTATCGTAGTGTAATTTATTCAGTTACCTCAAGTATGAGGATTTTTGTAAGTTGAAATTAGATACAAGGATGCCTTGGAGGAAGCCAAAGTATAGTTTAACTACAATGTTTGCTTGTTGATACCCAAATTATGGAAGAAGTTAGAGGATTTATCTTATCCTAAGACTTCTTATTTAGGTAAGAATGTGCGTTGACACAATAAAGCAAAATTGTAGCTTATACTTCAATCCATATATATAGTTCCAGACATATGAGAAGAACTATTAGAGATTGATAATCTCGAGATAGATATTTTGGTAGTTGTACCAAATATGGAAGGCATCACTTGTAAATAAGAGGAAAGGTTTGTTGAGAATATTTTAATCATTCTCAGAGATTATTAAAAATCTTAGAAAAATCATTAAAAGATAATCAGGAGGTATAAAAACTAGTGGATTGGTTTAAGCACTGATTTTTAAACTATAAAGACAATAATTAAAAGTGTAATCGTAATAGTGATATAAATGGAAGGTGAGATTGATACCTTGGATTTCTCAAATGTAGAAATTCACTCTGAAACATCACTCATTAAAGGTGATTGTGTTGACAATGCCTTGAATAAAAAAAAGACAGAGGATGTAGTTACAATAAAAGCTGCTTAATAATAGCTCTCGAGTGAGATGTGTAATGATGAATAATTGTAATCTAGTGCATGCACATCATTAGCTAAGTTGTTTGGATTTGTAATTACAAATAAGTTCTTTGGAGCTCATATTTGAAACTAAGGTAATGTTGATTGATTGAGTGGTGAATTATTGGAGAAACTGATTGAGATTATCTAGGTCAAGGCTTGACTACTAGTTATTGGTATTTTATATTGATAATCTCATATCAAGACATTGAGCAGGTAAGGAAAGTTCTTAGAACTCGAATCAACAAGAGAGCCAAGAATGTTATGAGAATCTCATGAATTTCTTTAAAAGATTCATTCAGGGGAAATCCAAAATTATTGTGATAAGAATGTGTTGTTGGTAACCTAGAATGAAAATTGACGGTGTCAATTGTATAAAGAAATATGATATATATCAGCAAGTGGAAGCTGAATGTTTCCTGGAGGTTTATATTATTCTTACCTTATAAGAATAAAATTTCTTGCTCAGAAATTCATGATCAATTATAACCTAAGATGTAATGACAACTGAAGGTTATCGATGTTGTAGTTGTAGAATTGATAGAGTCTGAGATTTCTTACGAGTACTTTGGTTTAATACTTGTGGAAGAATAAGCAAGATATATGAGTATAGAAAGAGTTGAGAGTTTAGGGAGAACCAAGATTATTATATCAATGAGGAACCGAAAGTTTGCTTCCTAGTGGAGAAGATATTTATAATAACTGGGAGCGACCTTTCTCAATTTTAACACAATATATCTGCAGCTAATCTTACTTCCAAAGAACTTAATTTTTGAGTTTATGACTTGGAAGGTGATAGTTACTGGAAGAAATAGGTTACTATTTATGGTATTGATATTGTCAGGCTATAAACGTTGCAGTGTTTCCCTTAAAAATTTGTATGTTTTACTTCATCATCAATTGGTGTAGGACGAGAAGTAATGATACAAGTTAATTAGAGCCTCAGTAATTTAGAACTACACAGAAAGGTGTTAATAAATTATCAGTATGCAATTACAAATCAGATAAATGGAAAGAGTGTTTTGGCAAGGCAAATGGGGTTGCTAATGTCTTGAGTAGGAGAAGAACATGCATAAAAAATGCATCTAGTGATCGAGCTTCTTAGTTTAAACTTTTTGAGGAAGCATCTATGATGATGATTCGTGAAAGTTCAATTGACACATCATCAACTGAGGAGCTAGTTCCAGAGCTACCAATCGTGCTTCTGTGTTCAGAATCAGACTGAACCAGAGATGATTCAGCGGTAATTAATTGTCAAGAAGCTGATCAAGATTATATAGCACGTCGGAGGTTACCAGCTAATGTGGATCATCCTAATTGGTCAGTTTCTGGTGATGATGCATTACGGTTTAGGGATAGATTGTGGACTCCTGCTCAGGATCAGTTGAAGTAGGAATTGCTAAAGAAATCTCATAGATCTCTTTACTTTATTCAGTCAGGTAACACTAAGATGTATCATGATATGAAGCGTATTTATTGGTGGTCGAGGATGAATACTGATATTGTTGAGTTTGTAAAGAGATATGAGACATATCGGTAAGTTAAGGTTGAGCATAGAAAACCTGGAAGGTTATTGCATTCTCTGGCTATTCCTAAATGGAAATGAGAAAATATATCAATGGATTTTATTTTCGATCTATCTATGAGTCAGCATAAGCACGATGCAGTATGGGTTGTAGTTGACAGGTTGACGAATTCTACACGTTTCCTTCCAGTTTCCATGCTAAATCCTCTTGACCGACTATGTGAGGTGTAAGTATGTAAGGAGTTAAGAATTCATGGAGTTTGAATGTCTAATACTTTGAATAGAGATTTGAGATTCACGTCCAGACTGTAGAGTGAATTACAAAGACACCTGGGAACTATTCTTAACCTCAGTACGGTATACCATCCACATACTGAAGAGCAACCTAAACGCTTAATTTTGGTGCTAGAGGATATACTTAAAACTTGTGTCTTGAAGTTTGGTGGTAATTGAAAGAAAAACATTCTATGTGTGAGTTGATTTAGGACCACACACACATAATTCAGCAGATTTGCCAACGTTTGACTACATCACATCTAAGACATAAGAGATACGCTGGTAAACATCATAGGTTTTGGAGTTTTCAAAGGACGATTTTGTCCTATTGAAAGTCTCACCTATGAAAGGGTTGTATGGGTTTGGATTGCAGGGTAAGCTAGCTCTAAGGTATATTAGGTTATTCAGAGTGTAGGAAAGAGTTGGTCATATTGCTTATAGGTAAGAGTTTCCTCCTCAGCTATCTAGAGTTCATAATGTCGTCCACGTGTCTACACTTCACAATACAAAGACTCACTTCACTCCAAGGACTGATTGGAATGAATTAGATCTTTGGGATGACTTATCTTACGACGAGCAGCCGATTTAGATACTTGATTGTAAGATTCAAATATTTGATTGCTATTGCATATTATTCTTGATTATTATATGGAATGTTGATGACTTTGTGAATCCCTACTTATTGAATAAGTCGAAGTGCTCATCCCAATTAACATTTCAGTACTACCGACGAGCAGTATGACTACAAAATAGAGAAGGTTTAGGACTCTTGATCTTCTCTTCGATGTATTGAATCTTTCCTTGTCTTATATATATATATATATATTGAATTATAGTTTTGTAATATCATAAAGGCTGGGAGGTTTGGTATAACTGAGGTTATTCTGATTGGATTTGGTTTTGTATATTGTGTATAATATCTCAAAAAAGTATTAACTTCAATTGCGTTTAATATTTGTTTTATATCGATATTTGATATACAATTGTGTTTACCAAGAGATAGAAGGAGAGGTTGCTGGCTCTAGTTAAGTCTGGCTGGGTTCCTGTGGCTTAATTAAGGTTTCAGGCTGAGTATTGCCCTAATCGGGATAGGGGATGCTACATCATGCGTAGACTTCATGAAATCCATAGCCTAGTTGTTTGATCTTTTGAGACTTTCTATTTTATTTTCATACCTAATAGACTCAAAGGACTTGCAACGACCCAAATTAATTAAACTAGGTCATAATTGGGGCGTTATGTGGATAACTCGGTTGACTCGGACATAAGAATGGAGGGAATATGTTATTTATGGATGATGGTTGTTTATATGTGGTATTTAAATCATTATTATTGTATTGCATCACATGTGAGTATGTTGTTATTGGCGAGTTAGTGTGACAGGGAGTTACCTCGAGGTACATGTCGAGGCTCGGAGCTTCGGGTGCCGGGTAGTCGAGGGATTGGTGGGGCCACTAATGTGTCCATAGGAGGTTCTAAGAACACCAATCACATGTATTATAATGTGCTTAAGCTAATGTTCTAGAGATACATATTGACACATCTAGGAACCAATGGAGTTGCAAATTGGTGTCACTAGGAGGGAGTCAGTGGAGAGTTAGTGGGATAAGTGTTAAGTTGTATGCCATGAGATGAGTCTCGAGATAGGTAAACACATTAAGATCAATGGCTAGCAATCAATCCCACCTTAATATATATAGATAAGTTGATCAACACATGCAAACCAAACCATTTTTCATTTCTAATTTGCTTGAGAAGAATAAAGCTTGTTGGAGAGAGAGGAGATCAGTGGGTGTTGGATAGAATTGCTCAAGCTAGGAGGTTCATCAACTAGGTAACATTATTACACTATCAACTTAGCTAAAATCTGATGTTTTGATGGAAAATTTGAGATTGAGGAAGGGGTCACTATTTTTGATGAATTCTTGCTCAATTACAAGTGTGGTGAACATTTCAAATGGAGATTATCAACTGATTTCGGTAGAAATTGGGTTTTGGTGAAAATTGGAAAAACTAGTGAATGCATGAATTTAATTATTTTGGTCCAATTATTGTCTTTTCTATGTTGTGAATGGTGTTTTGGAGTCCCCAATGAGTGGAGAATGGATTTGTGGGGGTTGGTTAGCTAATTAGGATATCGGGGACAAAATTCTCGAATTGAGAATTTTGTCACCTAGCACAAGTAGCACGCTAACCTGACTGGCTAACGCGCTATCCAGTTTAGTTGTTCAACTAATTTTGAAAATGAAGAATAGTAGCGCGCTAGACAGATTACCTAGTGCGCTAATCACACTTAGCACGCTAGATAGACCCATTAGCATGTTAATGACAGATGAAACATAAATTTAAGGGCCATTTTTGGGATTTTCAACTTAATACATACCCAAACACCTATAAACATACTAAATACATAAAATTGGACTTCAGGAACTTAGGGAACCGTAACTCGGGTATCGGGGAGTTAGTCGGGTCGGATTCGGGAGTTCGGGGAAGTCGGAACGCGAATTGAGGTGACTAACCCATTAGAATGCCTCACAAAATTCATGTTTTTTTATCGATATCGGGTGACATGTGCGACTACTGGTGGACACACATGGGTTCTCTACTCCTACTCAGTTTGCATATATATTGGTTGTAGCTAAATCACTTACTTGGGTTACTTGTGTTTAGTGCTCGTGTCGACGGTAGTAGAATATATTTACGACTGTAGGGAGTGATGTAAGATGTTCCCTTGACTTGAAATAGCATCTGGAGTGGTTCATCCATTAACCGTAGTTGGGGTTTAGTCAATGTAAGCCTGTAAATATATACGTGGTTCCTATCTTGTTTTATCGATTACGGGCTGGTTTAGGTCAGGTTTTTTTCTTCTGATTATACGGCTGTTTATTTATTAATGCTTATTTCCAAGCTTGATATTTAGTACGTGTTGTTTACTTAATGCTACTATTTTTATTTGTCGTATGCCGCCTACATTCGTGGGAGTATGACTTACTGTTGCCAGAGGTCATATTCGCATGTCTCGTAGTTTATTAGTTTTATTTCATGAGTTTTGTGTGGACTTTTAATAGGATTTTACTCACTGAACTCGTCACTGTATTTGTCGGGTGATCGAGTCCAGATCCTTTGACAAGTAAGGGCAAGGGCAAGGAAGTATTAGGCGACTACCTTTTATATAGTGACGCCAGCTCTTGTTTGACTACAGTATGTATGTATTTACTTTTCATTGGGTTTTGGGGACTATAGAACACTGAATACATGTATACGGATCTTCTAATATACTTATTTCGCCTTTGATATATACATGGTACCTTTTTTGCCGAGTTTTCCACTACTTAGGATTGTTAAATATTGCATAATTTATTTACTTAAAGACTTCTGCTAGGTAATATACCTTGATAAATGTATTAACTGGCTAATTAAATCATTAATATTTATATGGAGATTATTTAGATAAACTAGTGATAGTTGAAAAAGTGTAAGCAACAAGTTAGGTCGCGAGGCGTCATAGGTAAGCGAGCCATGACGTGGTAGGGCCTGGTGACATATGATGCGACATGGCAGGTCCCAAGGCGGCCTTGGAGTTTGGGGCCGCCACAGGACTTTTATTATGCACTTATTATATGTCTTAGTATTCTATATATAGATTATCTTGTATTATTTCCGCATGTTAAGGCTTACTAGATAATCGCCCGACTCGCTGGGTCATCTCAAGGGGTTTGGCGACTGTTTAGGTCGGGCGACCCTGGTTGTAGGAATTAAGGTCGTCACAGTAAGACATATAATAGGTGCAGAAATACTACAAGACAATACACAAATATAATACTAAGACATATAATAGGTGCGGAATAAAAGTCTTCTAAGCCTATTAAGCACAAATTTTAAAATAGAAAGTCTTACAAAATTAAACAACTAGTCTATAGGTTTCACAAAATCTACCCATGGTAAAATCCCATGTTTATTACATCAAATGTTCCAAAACCAAATAAATATAAATAAATGACCTTGCAAATGAGAAAAGAGCTTTTATGCTATGACCTTGCTTTTTCCTCTGTCCATCTAAGGTACCTGTAAGGGGAACGTAGTGGGGTGAGCAGTATTTCAACGGGCTCATTAAAGCAGAAGCGCAATTTTCCCTCAATCATTCAAGTAATACCTTATGCGTAATAACTAGCATGAGCAAGGTTGTTTACCAATTCCTACTATCATTCCGAGCATGAAGGATAATATAACAAGCATGCTATGTAATGCAAAATTCAACAAAACAAAGCCCGAACAAGATAGTCAACAAGATAATAATGATAACATGAATGCCATCTAGTCAACGAAGTAGAAATCCAATATAATTATGTGATGTGACAACTTACTAGCTTCAAATGTATTAAAATATGATCTTGCCTCAATAGATTGTTGTCTAAGCATCATTATGATCATGTCTGCCATAGATTGACCCTTAAAGGCATCATATAATAGCAAAGGGAGATGACAGGTGGTTGTCGGCTCTCCAGTCCAATGTATTATTACAATTATTCATTTCAAACATATCAGTTCCACAGGCATTCAAAAAATAGAGAGTACAAAAGTACAAGATAAAGCAGAAACAACAAGATATATATTCAATTTGATTCCAAGCAAAAAATCAACCATTCATCACCATGAGTCCTAGCGTAACTAATAGCATGGCATGATTGAAGATAAAACAGATCTCACTTACATTGAAGTGTTGCTATCCTATCCAATCCAAACTTGGAAGTTCCTATCCAGTTCTCCTCATGTCTACATTAGTATACGTTCATTTATGTGTTATTAACATGTTTTGTTTGAGGTAAGTTTACTCAATTCATATTAATATCTTGAAAGCGATATAAAACCCTTTTCGAATCAATGTCATGCCTTCGCCGCGGCGTTGGGGCGAAATCGTTGGCTTCGAATAAAAACTCAAACTTCGACCTAGCGATTTTCCAGCGCCTCGTGTTATATTCCATGGCGCTGAGGAATCACTGGATCCACTTCTCCGAATGCTAGGCAATGCCGTGGCTAGTGTCGTACCGCTTGTAGACGAGGTGCTAGCTTTGGACTGGGCACGAATCCAAAATTTCAAATTCAAATTCAAGTTCCAAATTCCCTAACAACTCACACTGACCCTAAGGTTCCAAATCCGATTAAAATAGTAAAGAACAACTTCTTTGAAACCACATGATCATACTCATTAAATCAAATAATACATCCAAACTACATCCACCATTAAAACATAGATTTTTGCAATTTCTTTTGAATAACTGAAAGAATATGAGATGGAGATTACCCAAATCACAAATCAAAGCATAGAGGTTCATCTTCCATCTTAAAACTCTAAGAGAAACCATGATTTAAATCCAATATCGAATATGTGAATCAAATAGATGAAATTAAGAAAGATGAGACAAGTTGCTTACCTTGCTTTTCGATACCTTGATGAGAGTTCCCTCTCCTCCACTAAATCCACCAAATAAGTGTTATAGGGATCCTCCTCAATTTCTCTGCGTAGTGATTTCCGACCAAAAGTGTCTTCAAGCCCTAATTGTGATTTAAATACTTAGTTGATAAGATTAGGGTTATGTTAACTAATCAAAAGCTTGCATCTCATCTTGATGCACTTAAGTACTAGGATGATCCTAGAGTCCTCTTTTAGTCTATCATTTCTTGTATTTTACATAAATGCCCTTATGTGTGTTTAATTACCAAAGTTGCCCTTTTTCTTTATTTAATTTATCTTACAAATCATTTAGGCTTATTTTTATTTACTTAGGCTTATATTCTCACCTAAATCAACTAAATAGTGTATAGTACACACATTATTCACACCATTACATACATACAATGTATATCTACCAAATTAACCTTGATACAGGGACTAATTGTCCAAATTAAGATTTAAGGCGTTGTAACAACTATAGGCAAAAGGAGATTTTGCAAGGGGATGTCCTGAACTAAGAAAATATCAGGTATTTTCTTTTAATGCATCTCATCATTGCTTTGTGTTTAGCAATGTTTTATTTGTTAACTCTTATCATTTGTGGATTATTGATTCAAGAGCAACAAGCCATGTAGCGAAAGACTGTTGGCTTTCATGAAGTATCACCACATTCCAGTGGGTGCATAGTAGATATATGTTGGAAATAATATGTGTGTAGTTCTTCAAGTAATTGGCACCTACCAGTTGCAGCTTCACAACGGGCGCACACTACTTTTGCATGATGTCCTATATGCCCTAGAAATAAGGCAAAACTTAATTTCAGTGGTCATCTTTCTTAGTCTAGGCTTTGATTTGAACTTAAATAACGATGGTGTCACTATGTCTTTTAGATATTTATCTAATGGTTATATTTTTTAGACATCGAATACGATGTTAAAATTGATGATACTATAATTATTGTTTTCTAATTTTTGCATCTTCAATTTCAATTAATTTAGATACAAATATATGGCATGCTAAATTAAGTCATATAGGGCAAATTGAATGAATAGACTTACTAGAGAAGGCCGTTTTGTCTCACTCGCAAAGGTTGACTTGCATATTTGTACACATTGTCTAGCTATAAAAACAACTAAAAAACTATTTGGAACAACTGTAAGAGCTGATAATCCATTGCAATTAATAATTCATACATATGTGGTCCAATGAATGTAAGAGCGCGACATGGTGCATCATATTTCATCATATTTATTGATGATTTACCACGTTATGGTCACGTTTTTCTGATCTCACATAAAAATGAAGCATTTGCTTGCTTCAAAAGATAAGTGATCCTGGTTCAAAACCAATTAGAGAAATGTGTTAAAATATAGAGCACTGACCATGGACGTGAATATCTATCACATCAATTTAAAAAATAGTATGATGAAAAGGGGATTGTAAAACCACTTACCATCCCTGGCACTCAGCAACAAAATGGTGTTGCAGAAAGGTGCAATCGAAATTTATTTGTTATGGTTTCATTTACGATGGCACAGGAAAATCTTCCAATATCATATTGGGGAGATGCATTCCTAACCGTGGCTCATGTACATAATATGGTAGCATTAAAATCTGTAACTTCACACCATATACCCTATAGATTGGGAGAAATCCCAACCTTAAAAATTTGCGCCCTTAGGGATGTGCACTATATATTCACTCCCCATCCAATAAATATAGAAAATTGGAACCAGAGGAAAGAAATTTATTTTGTTAGATATTCCAAACATTCTAAAGGGTTTGTGTTCATTGGTGAACAACCAAAAGGAATTTTTATTGAGTTTGAATTTAGGGATGCCATATTTTTAGAAAATGAGTTCCCTGGCAGAAATGAAACAATAAGGGATCTCATTTTTTATGAAGATGATTCTCTGGATAATGTTGTTCTTGAACTAGATTCAAATGTAGATGAGACATTCAAATGCGGCTCCCATTCGTGATTTTAGTGAGAGTGACATTCTAATAGATGCTTCAAACATATAAGAATTTCGTAGAAGTAGTCATAAAAGTGTACCTTGACAATGTTTTGAAATTAAGAGTTAGGCTTTTATGATTGCTCTTGATAATGAAAATGAGCCACTTAATGCTAATGAATCTTTATCATTAAAAGCTAAGGAACATTGGCTAAAAGCAATAGATGAATAATGAAGTTTATGAAATCTAACCATGTATGGGACTTCGTTGATCTACCACCTGGACATAAATCAAATTAGGAAGAAATAGGTTCTCAAGATCAAATGTCGGGAAGATGGATCAATTGATAGGTTTAAAGCAAGTTTAGTGGCTATGAGATTTACTTAACAAGAACGAATAAACTATGAGGAGACTTTCTTACCAGTTGTAAGGTTTGCCTCCGTTTTTCCATTACTTACTATCGTGTAAAAACTGATTTTCTAAGTGGAGATCTGAATGAAGACATATATATGCAACAACTAATAGGCATTCTTGTAAGAGGACAAGAGAACAAAATATGTAACCTCAATACGTCTATATATGTCTTAAACAATGTTCAAGATAATGGTATTTGGGATTTCATCAAGTCATAATTTTTTTGGATTTAATATGATTGATGAAGACCATTATCTGTATATCAAGCATTTGGATCAATAGTTTGTTATATTATCCTTACATGTGGACGATATACTTTTCGGTGGGAATAACATTGATTATATTGTCTCCATTAAAGAATGATTGTCCTTTAATTTTGATATGAAGGACATGGATGAAGCAAACTTCATACTGGGTGTGAAGATTCATACGAATCATTCTAAAAAAGTTCTTGCTTTACCGCAAAACAATATTCTTAAACTATTAAAAATGACAGATTATAATCCCATTGACACTCCAATTACTAAAGGTGAGATCCTATGCATGAAAATGTGCTCGAAGACTTAAGTTGAGAAAGGTAAAATGTCTTATGTAGCATATGCAAGTGCAATTGGAAGTTTGATGTATGCAATGATGTGTACACGTCCCGATATATGCTACACCGTTGGTTTAGTTAGCAGATATCAAGCAAATCCTTGTCAAGCTCACTGGAAAGCATGAAAAACATGAGTTTTTTGTGTTACCAAAGTAATGATCTACACTAGACATCCAGTTGATGCTACATCGGTGTCGCGACAAAGAATAAAAAATTAAATGACATGATTTCACAAGATCTTCCTTTGCCTTCCACTACTTAGTTTAGAATTAGCTGATTTCCTAATGTAGCACCTTTAAATCGAATCATATTTGATCATAAGTTACTCATTAAAGTAGCAAGCACCAATTTCTTACTTCATAGTGTAGTTACAAAGTCATAAGGGCAATCCTAAGAAGTCTCAACTATATAAGAGCTTATTTCATATTCACGCAGTGAGGATACTGTAACGGCCCAAAATCTCTAACTGTGTTTAATTCCTTAAACACGATCTGTTGGGGCATGTGCCCTAGGTCAATCCATAAATGTCTTTATGAATACTTTTAGTTAATAAAATAGATGATTTCATTTGCTGTTTATTATAATTAATTTGCATGTTTACATTATAATAAGATCCATGGGTATTTACATAAATATCCTAAATGTCCCTAGTCGATCATTATACTGGGAACTATAATGAATTAAGACTAGTGTGAGTCTTGATTGATGATCATATGATGATTATACGTATAGGGATACGAATCAAGATCACGAGTACTTGTTAGGGAACAAAGTACTGGACCGACCCGCTATGAGAACATCACATGGATTAAGTCATAGTTGTTTCTCATGATAGGTATATTTTTCAGGTCCTCGACTTGAGATTGCCGAGACTTCAACATTAGGAACACGAGTAATTTGACACAATCAAACGTTGTCTTTAACCGGACGATTATAAAGGTTGTGATTGGTTACTGTGTGAGCAATGTGATGAAGTTGTGTAATCAAGATAGAATTTGTCCCTCTCATATAAAGAGAGATATCCGGTGGATCCCTCGATGTGTTAGACTGTTAAAAGGCCTAGTCTAAGTGAATTGATATTGATCAATGTCACTTGGATGTTTTCAGTCTACCTAGAGATCGAGACTAGTACGATTGAACATGTTGGATGACAATTCCATGTCTTATGTTTGATCAAAAGGATATCGTGTGACAAAAGGATGTTATATACACTATTGATTAGGTTGTATCGATTTGATATTCGTACAACTTGGGTAGTCATAATGTCTTGCTAGAGACTGCTTATGACTTGAATACCAAAATGTGTTTTGGTACACTGCCAACGTTGTATGAGCCTATTGGGTCGCACACTAAGAATGGTTCTGCGAGATTTTAAGATGGTTCAGAAAAATGAATTTTATATGATAAAATTCATGACGGAAACGTCCTTGTGGTGTATTACACTTATACTTCTTTAAGTAGGGGTATATGTGTAATTTACTTAACCGTCTATATACAAGGGTTGTATAAATAGACGCTTTAAGTTAGAACACACGTACGAAAGATTAAAAGACCAAAACTCTATTTTCGTTTTAGAAACGACTTAGGGTTTTTGGTATGCTCTGGATCGTTTTGGAGAGAAACAAAAGGTTTGGTATTCTCTTGAAGCTAGCACTTCAAATCTCGGCCGCCGTTCGTGTGTGGATCAGATAGAGGCGTTAAATCGTTGCGGCGCGCTTTAGAGATCGATCAACCTTCGAGAAGGTATATTGCGACGAGGTATGATTAAGTTTTTCATGGTTTAAACGTTTTTAATGGAATTAGATTCGGATCCTATTGGGGATTTTGTCAAAATTGTTTTGTAATCTCATTGCTGCGTATAAACCCCAAAACCCAACAAGTGGTATCGAGCCTTTGAGTTTGATTCCATTAAACTCATTGCATGTTTTCTTCGATATATACATGATATATGATTGAAAGCATGTTAATAGTTGATGTATATGTGATATACATAAGTTTTCTGTGAGATTTATTATCATGTTTTGTGTATATGATACATATATTCGTGATTTAATTGAAATCAGTTTCGTACATGCTAGTAACCATGTTAGGTTAATTTGAATAATTTTAATGAATTGAGTTTCGTGTCCTATGATCCATGACACCATTAGGTTCGATTGGGATAATAGTTCATGATTCAATTACATGTTTGTGATTATTTGGATGAAGACCGAAATTGCAAATAATTAATTTTCGAAATTATTTATTTATCTTGTTATATCTATTTTGTTATGAAGTTTCTATTTGATAAAGATAGATAACAAATTAGAATAGGAGATAAATATCAAGAATCTTGTTATTGGTGATATACTAGGATTCAAATATCTTAAATCCAAAATAAATAATTAATTTTCTAAATTATTTATTTATCTTGTTATATCTATTTTGTTATGAAGTTTCTATTTGATAAAGATAGATAACAAATTAGAATAAGAGATAAATATCAAGAATCTTGTTATTGGTGATATACTAGGATTCAAATATCTTAAATCCAAAATAAATAATTAATTTTCGAAATTAATTATTTATCTTGTTATATCTATTTTGTTATGAAGTTTATATTTGATAAAGATAGATAACAAATTAGATTAGGAGATATAAGCAAAATCGGTTTCGTTATCCCTATTGGATAGGAGATAAATATCAAGAATCTTGTTATTTGTGATATACTAGGATTCAAATATCTTAAATCCTAATTGGATTAGGATAAGATGATTAGTTAGATGTGGGCCCAGGTTAATTAAAATGTTTTAATTGACTTAATTTCGGATAAATTAAGGGGTTAATTTATGATAATAAAATCAGCGAAAATTATGATTTTCTATAGCGAATTTTAATTTTCGAAATTGAGATTCGTCTTCTAAAAAAAAATCCAAATTGTTTAGCGATTGAACAAATCAATAAAATATATGATATTTCATTGTTTACATAAAATCACTAAAACTGAATAAAATCCCTTTATTAAATTTTAAGTCTCGTGCCATCCATTTTAAACACTTGTCAAGGCCTCGATCACACTAATATAGTTTCGACCATAGGTATGGTGTATTGTGTTATCTTGGTGAGACAAGTTGGGTAAGAGTTACCTTAATGTTTAAAATGGTCCGACTTAATAAAGCCATCAAAATAGTTTTGAGCTTTAGGCAAATGATGAGATAAAAACATGCTAAGACATAAGATGTCTCATATCTCATAAAAGGATCTAAAAATTACATAAGATGTAATTGGTAATTGTTACCTACCTAAATAATCTAGTTCTGTGTTTCATGCCATAGCTGTCATAGAATTAGGTGAAATATGGATTTTAGTCCCCTAAATAAACAAGTGTTTTAGGAGGGTTGTTAATTTAGTGGGAGTCTATTCCTCTATGCTAAAATAAACTTTGCATAATCTTTATTGTAGATCAATGGCCTCTTCAAGTAACAATAATCCTCTCACATGCGATCCATCCTTGAGAAGGATAAGCTATCTGGGACTAACTTTCTTGATCGGTTCGAAACTTGAGAATCGTTCTCAAGCATGAACGCAAGTTGTATGTCCCGGATGCTCCAATCCCCGAGGACCCACCACCAATGCTACGAAAGTTTGTGAAGGATGCGCATAATAAGCATATCAACGATTCTACGATGTTGCATGTATTATGCTTTGCAACTATGGTTCCCGAACTTCGAAGGACATGGAACTAATGGAAGCCTACGACATGGCTATAACGCAGCTTGAAGGAAATGTTCCAACAAAGAAAGCTAGGCAAGAAAGGTTCGAGACAGTCAAAAACCTACATTCTTGCAAGATGACTGAGGGTGCGTCAGTTAGTCCTCATGTTCTGAAGATGAAGGGCTATGTTGACCAGCTTGATAGACTCGAATTTCCCATAAGCCAAGAGTTGGCTACGGATTTGATCATAAATTCATTACCAGAGAGTTACTCACAATTTGTGATGAACTACAATATGAATAATATGGAGAAATCAATTTCAGAGTCGCATTTGATGCTCAAAACTGCTGAACAAAATATCAAGAAACCCTCTAGTAATATGTTGATGGTCTAAATGGGAAAGGGAATGAAGAAGAAAGGCAAAGGCAAGGCTAGAGTTGCCAAGGCTCGTTCTTTTTGTCGCAAAGCCTATGGAACAAGTCAAGCCCCGCTTGTTCTGCTTCAAAACACCCAAAAGAAAAGGAAGAAAATTGTCATTTCGTAATCAAACCTATCTCGGCATTATCGTCTCGGACACATAAACGAGAAACGCATAACGAAGCTCCATAAAGATGGGCTTCTAGATTCATTTGATTTAGAAACATATGAAACGTGCGTATCTTATTTATCGGGCAAGATGACTAAAAGTCCCTTTATGGACACGGTGAAAGGGCAAGTGATTTATTAGGTCTAATACATACCGATGTATGCGGTCCTATAAACACAATGGCTAGAGGAGGTTATCGATACTTCATTACATTTACTTGATGATTTCAAAGAGATATGGTTATGTATATCTTATGAAACATAAAGCTGAATCATTTGAGATGTTTCGAACGTTTCAAAATGAAGTGCGAATCAACTTGGTAAAACTATCAAAACACTTTGATCGATCGAGGTGGTGAGTATTTAAGCCAAGAATTTGATGATCATCTTAGAAATTGTGGGATTGTCTCCCAATTGACTCCACCAAAGAACTCCACAATGGAATGGAGTTTCGAAAGGAGAAATCGAACCTTATTAGATATGGTTCGATCTATGATGAGTCATGCGATCTTCCATTATCCTTTTGGGGTTATGCATTACAAACTACAAATTTTCACTCTAAATCGAGTTCCTTCTAAAGCGGTTGATAAAACACCATATGAGATATGGTACGGGAAGAGACCTAGTTTGTCTTTTCTTAAGATTTGGGGTTGTGAGGCTTACGTAAAGCGACAAGTCTCGAAAAAACTAGCACCTAAATCGACAAGTGTTTATTTGTGGGGTATCCTAAGGAAACAAAAGGATATTACTTTTATAATCCCGCCGAGAACAAAGTGTTTGTTGCTCGGTATGGTGCCTTTATGGAAAAACAATTTATTTCAAAATACACTAGTGGGAGATAAATAAATCTTGAAGAAGTTCAAGAATCACGAGATAAACAACGAACCACTCTTCGGAAGTTCAACAACGTTCGAACCGAGTTGAACCTCCGCAAGTGACACAAGGCCCACGTAAACTGGTAGGGTAAGACATGAGCCGAGAGAGATTCGGATTTCTCATTACGATAGTCGTGATGTGTTGCTTATGGATCAAAATGAGCCCACCACTTATCGGGAGGCTATGTCGGACCGGACTCGGATAAATGGCTAAGTGCCATGAATTCCGAGATGCAATCCATGTATGATAACCAAGTTTGGAACTTGGTTGATTTACCTAAAGGTGGTAAGACCATTGGATGTAAATGGGTTTTCAAGAAGAAAACGACATGGATGGCAATGTGCATACTTTTAAAGCAAGACTTGTAGCAAAAGGTTTCAGCGGACTCAAGGTGTTGATTATGATGAAACTTTTTCGCCATAGCCATGCTTAAATCCATAAGAATTTTAATTGCCATTGCTTTGCGTATTATGACTATGAAATATGGCAAATGGATGTAAAAACAGCACTTCTTAATGGAAAGTCTTGCTTGAGGACGTGTATATGACACAACCTTGAAGGTTTTGTACATCCCGAGAATTCTAGGAAGGTATGCAAGCTTCAAAGATCCATTTATGGATTAAAGCAAGCTTCTCGGAGTTGGAATCTTCGTTTTGATGAAGCAATCAAGGATTTTGGTTTCATTAAGAACGAAGATGAGCCTTGTGTATACAAGAAGGTCGATGGGAGTGTAGTTGTTTTTCTCGGTACGTATGTCGATGATATACTACTCATTGGAAATGACATCCCAACATTGCGAGAATGTCAAGTCTTGGTTAGGGAAGTGTTTCTCAATGAACGACTTAGGAGATGCAACCTATATCCTAGGGATAAGGATCTATAGGGATAGATCTAAGAGGCTAATCGGTCTAAGTCAGAGTGCTTACATAGACAAGGTGCTGAATAGGTTCAGTTTGCAAGACTCTAAAAGAGGATTGTTGCCAATGTCTCATGGCATAAGTCTCAGCAAGAATCAATGTCCTAGGACAAATGATGAGCGAGACCGTATGAATAAGATTCCATATGCATCGGCTATTGGATCTATCATGTATGTCATGCTATGCACTCGACCTGATGTATCATATGTTTTGAGCACTACAAGCGAGATATCAGTCAGATCCTGGTGAGAGTCACTGGATAGCAGTAAATAACATCCTTAAGTACTTAAGAAGGACTAAGGAAGTGTTCTTGGTCTATGGAGGTTTTGAAAATGATCTAGTTGTAATGGTTACACAGATGCTAGTTTTCAAACTGATATAGATGATTTTAGATCGCAGTCTGGATATGTGTTTACTTTGAATGGGGGTGCAGTAAGCTGGAAAGGTTCGAAGCAAAAGACCGTGGCAGATTCTACAACAAAAGCTGAGTATATTGCGGCGTCCGATGCAAAGAAAGGAGGCGCTTTGGATCAAAAAGTTCATTTCGAACTAGGTGTGGTTCCAAGTATTGCTAACCTGTTTGTTTGTATTGTGACAATAACGGGGCAATAGCACGAGCCAAGGAACCTAGATCACACCACAGATCCAAACATATACTCGAGCGTTTTCATCTCATCGAGAGAAATTATTGAGAGGGGAGACGTAAAGATTTGCAGAGTACCTACTGAAGACAACGTTGTGGATCCATTGACAAAAACTCTTCCACAAGCAAAACATGATGGTCATGTTAGATCATTAGGCATTAGATGCATGTATGATTGGCCCTAGTGCAAGTGGGAGATGTTGGGGCATGTGCCCTAGGTCAATCCATAAATGTCTTTATGAATACTTTTAGTTAATAAAATAGAGGATTTCATTTGCTGTTTATTATAATTAATTTGCATGTTTACATTATAATAAGATCCATGGGTATTTACATAAATATCCTAAATGTCCCTAGTCGATCATTATACTGGGAACTATAATGAATTAAGACTAGTGTGAGTCTTGATTGATGATCATATGATGATTATACGTATAGGGATACGAATCAAGATCACGAGTACTTGTTAGGGAACAAAGTACTGGACCGACCCGCTATGAGAACATCACATGGATTAAGTCATAGTTGTTTCTCATGATAGGTATATTTTTCAGTCCTCTGACTTGAGATTGCCAGAGACTTCAACATTAGGAACACAATAATTTGACACAATCAAACGTTGTCTTTAACCGGACGATTATAAAGGTTGTGATTGGTTACTGTGTGAGCAATGTGATGAAGTTGTGTAATCAAGATAGAATTTTTCCTCTCATATAAAGAGAGATATCCAAAGGATCCCTCGATGTGTTAGGGATCGTTAAAAGGCCTAGTCTAAGTGAATTGATATTGATCAATGTCACTTGGATGTTTTCGATCTACCTAGAGATCGAGACTAGTACGATTGAACATGTTGGATGACAATTCCATGCCTTATGTTTGATCAAAAGGATATCGTGTGACAAAAGGATGTTATATACACTATTGATTAGGTTGTATCGATTTGATATTCGTACAACTTGGGTAGTCATAATGTCTTGCTAGAGACCGCTTATGACTTGAATATCAAAATGTGTTTTGGTATACGCCAAAGTTGTATGAGCCTATTGGGTCACACACTAAGAATGGTTCTGCGAGATTTTAAGATGGTTCGAAAAATGAATTTTATATGATAAAATTCATGACGAAACGTCCTTGTGGTGTATTACACTTATACTTCTTTAAGTAGGGGTATATGTGTAATTTACTTAACCGTCTATATACAAGGGTTGTATAAATAGACGCTTTAAGTTAGAACACACGTACGAAAGATTAAAAGACCGAAACTATATTTTCGTTTTAGAAACGACTTAGGGTTTTTGGTATGCTCTGGATCGTTTTGGAGAGAAACAAAAGGTTTGGTATTCTCTTGAAGCTAGCACTTCAAATCTCGGCCGCCGTTCGTGTGTGGATCGCGATAGAGGGCGTTCGTCGTTGCGCGGCGCCTTAGAGATCGATCAACCTTCGAAAAGGTATATTGCGACTGAGGTATGACTAAGTTTTTCATGGTTTAAACGTTTTTAATGGAATTAGATTCGGATCCTGTTGGGGTTTTTGTCGAAATTGTTTTGTAATCTCCGCTGCGTATAAACCCCAAAACCCAACACGATCAACGACCCGTACTGTGTGACCCATACCGTGATATCTCCATTGACCGAGGCAAGGGTCGAGGTAGATTTTATATTTGTTGTGATGTAAGCCTGGTGTATTGTATATGTGTACACTATTAAGTCAATTTATACGGCACTATAGGTATCGAGACGAACGGGGATGTACCTCGAGTCGCGTATCGACGTGGGACCGAGGTCCAGCTTATGGGGTAAGCTTAATTAATTTGAGTGATATGTGAATTTATGTTGGTTTTGTAAGTGGTGTTAGTGGCTTAATGTGGTCACATTTAATATAAACATTAAGGTGTCTAAAGTTGGTGAAATAAATCAATAAGCATTAGATGTGCATCGAGACACGCATTAACTCATCAAAAGAGACAAGTGAGTCAACATGTGGAGTCACTCAATTATGACTTGAGGGACAAGTGGGACAAGTTGGCCCACTGGTTGAGCCTTGAGATACGTGTGCACACAATGATCAATGGCTAATGGTTCAAACCTATCGATATGGTCTAATTGAACATATAAGTGAACAAATGGTTTCTTATCTTCATCAAATCATTGCTAGGCAAGGAGGAGAGAAGGAAGAGTGAATTCTGGAGTGATTTGGTGAAGAAGAGGAGAGAACCATTGAAGCTTTGGTAAGGAAGAAGATCATCATCAAGATAGGTAACTTCTCCACACCATTAACTTTGTGAATTCATGAATTTGACGTTGTTGTTGTTGTTTTACATTGGGATGGGTGTTAGGGACTTTTTGTAATGTGTATGAGGGTCCCTAAGGTGATAACAAGGCTTATGTGTCGCACAAACCCAGAATTCGAAGTGCAGAATTTTGGGTTCTGTTGCACATAGCGCGCTAGATATGTGAAGTAGCGCGCTAATCTTGATTAGTGCGCTAGAGGTGTAATATAGCGCACTAATTTGCCTCTGTTAGTACAAAAATCAACAAAGTCCAAACATGGTTTGAACACTATAAATGGGTTGAAACTCACTCTAAAACCTATCAAACAACTCCAGGGAACTAAGTAGAGATCTCAGAAGTTGGGGAACGCATTTCGGAGTGTCAAAAGGTCGGATAGGCTAGGACAAGCATGTGAATTGTAAGTAAAACTGTGACAATTCTATATTTCATTTCATTGTCTCTTATCATTTATTGGTCTATTTGTAGACATTCCTACTTGTAATCTCACATCATCTTATTCTTGTGTCTATTCATGATTGAATATTGTGACATGATGCCTTGTGAAGTGTTTCATTGATTCCAATTCCTACTCTTGATGTTGTTCTTGATAGATAATTGATGAAAAGCATGCTATTGGGATATTTTGGATTTGATTAGACTTGTATTTTATTTCTTTGGGCTTTGTAGCATATCTAGCTTTGGAATCCTAGAAATTTGAATTTATTTGTCTTTGAAAACTAAAGTATAGATTATCTAGTGTTCATTGCACGAGAGATGCGCGGTTCACGGGTATATGGGTCTATCGGGATTCTGACACTCACCACTACACTTGCGCGGCACACGAGATATGAGACTCGGGGTGATTGGCAAAAATGAGATAGATGATTTGTATGCATAGAGCACAGCTCCGCTTATGGTGTGGAATATGTTGAACACAGCTCCATATAGTAGTGGTAAAAGTTAGGTGATAGTTCTCACCGCTGACCGGACTTAGATCATCTCGACTTAGCATGTGTCAGTCTATAGATCTTTAACTGTGGTATTTACTTGCATTACTTGATTCAACAATTATTTTGCTACTTTATGCTTTTAAATACCATTTTTATATTTTGGAAATGTGGCATAGAATTCTCCAGTTATTACTTCAATATTATTATACTCACCGTCTAGTTTGTGACGATGGGTGTAGGTCCGTCGAGTAGCAGCAGGTCGGGGAAGGAGAAGATCGGCGACTTTCTCTGAGCATTGTGGCGACTCTTCTATCTCATTTTGTATGACTCAACTTTTTTTGTATTATTACTACTTATATTTTTATTGTACATTTGGGTTGTACATGGAGTTGAGTGAATAGTTCCATATATATATATCCATGTGATGTTGTGTTATCCTGGTTTCCCACACTTAGGATTTTGAATAATAAAAGTTTTCGCATAATCTTTAATATATGTAATAACATTAAAATGATAAAAAGTTTTAATTAACTCTGAAATCTAAAAGTATCTGGACATGTGTAGTGAAGAATATAGGGGCGAAAAGCTGACTAATACGTAATTAAGTCTTACGTGGTTGGGATTAAGGCTTGATTTTGGGATTAGGCTGGGCGATGCCCTGTTTAGTAGAAGGGGTCGTCACAGATACATGGATTTATTATCTACTCACTTCTAAGTGGTCGTCTAATCACATGTAATTCTTTACATGTCACAATGGAGCAACTCTCAATAAGCGTATATGCAATACTCTAAATACACTTTGCAAATATTAGTTAGAATATAATGCTATGAATTAAAGGTTCAAATATTGCTCTTAAAGGGATTAGAGAATGTTTTGAACATATAACATTATATGGATCTAGGGAAAAGTGAGATTTATATTATTTTTTAAAAGGATAGATGTCTCTATGATGACTCTAATTGAGTTGCTAGTATAGAGCTCTCGCTTGCTGGTTATCTTACGACCGCACGACTCATTAGTTACTATGAAACATTTTCAATTGAGAACATAATGGTTTTTCTACACACGATGTGCGAGTAGGACACATCTAAGTTATCAAAACACTAGGCGCCCATGTGTTTTATTAACCCGACCTGACAAAAGAATCTACACACACTGTGCGAGTAGGAAATGTTGGGTCACGTTATTAATAACATGATTAATTATTTGATAACTGAAAATATCTGAAATTAAAACGAACCTTATCTCTTGTCTCTTAGGATTTGATTTTATCAAAAAGTCCCAAGAGTCATGCTTAATATATAATCGTGTTTTGTGATTAGATACGAATGTTTTTCCAATTAAGAGAAAACCTTGAGTTCTTATTTGTAAGTGTTCAATAAACTATTAGGTTGTGAATACAAGATTCTAAGCTTTATAGTGCTTTGCTCGTAACCGTGAGGATTTTCAATATTATACCGGGAAAAGGTACGCTTCCGCCAATAAATCTTTACTTTTCCTGGTATGATTAAATCTTCATGATACTATAGTTAAATGTCCTTCGAACTCAAAGATTAAGTAGCTAGTATAACACTTCTATTGGGGGACTTGAAATCATGAAACAATTTTTAAGCTTCCCAAATAAATGCAAAGAAGGAATACATTACTACTATAAAGGAATAGATGAAGAATATACTATGATATAGAAATATAACTAATTGACTTGCCAATTCTTTTCCTAATTGTGTGTACCCTTTACGGCAAGAAAATGGACATGCAGCAGAAGAATTCAATATAATCACACATATATTTAAATCGAAACTAATCAATAAGCTTTTACTTATAAACTACAACTATGAAATAAAACATTTTTATAGTAAACAATACTTATATATATGATAAAAGTATAAATAGGTACAAAAAAGGACCAACAGCCCTCACCAGTCATAAAGTGATACTCCAATACAACCATTTTAACATGAATACACCTTTTACGATTAAAATACAAACCCATAACAACTTTTGATGTGATTGTTAAACAAGAAAGAAGTAAAGATCTTGACAAAAACAAATAAAGAACCTACTACATTATCCATTGCCAATGGTAAAACCAATATGTGATGTCCTTTGTTGAATTTACTTGGTAAAACCCATCTTGCCACCAATAATCTTGAAGATTCCCAAATCTTATAAATTGTCTTACCTTTAAAGATCCTAGAATTAGTTTCAAGCCAAAGTATCCAAAGAACTGAAGCTACCGCCATTCCATTAATGTGTTTGCTTTAACTATTCCCTTTAAGTCTTTCTAGTAGTCAACACTCCTTCCAATAATCTAGGATTATATATACCTCCATTTGAGAAAAGTTCTCATCTATTCCACACTTGACAAGCTACAACACATTGAGAAAATAGATGACTCGAAGTTTCATTGTCCATCATACATAAATGAGAAAAACTAGGCGACAAATATAAGTATAGCATTCATTGTTGTAGCTTGTTATAAGTGTTTAAACCACCATGTAAAATTATCCAAAAAAAAAAACCTTAATTTTGGGTGGAGAATAGCCTTCCAAGGTCCCTTAAAAGCTTGATGCATCAATAAATTTGGATGATCAATCAAGTGATTAAAAATGGATTTGCATGTAAATTTACCAAAAAAACCCAATGCCCAAACTCTCTTATCTAGAATATAGGGGAGATTCTAACTTGGCTAAGTAGAGTGAACAATGCCTTTTTTCTCTTGGAAATGAATAGGGAGTTTATTTCGCAAGAAGAGGTTTCATTCATTATGGATCTCATTACTAGAGAAAAAAAAAGTGAGACACTAGAAACTCATGATGACATGATAATGAGAACATATTAGGAAACCAAGAAACCAAACTAATGTTACCTAACTAATTTTCCTTCCAAAACCTCACTAATGACCCATCCCCTATTTTAATGCACACATGATGATGAAAACTAGAATGATTGGAGTGGATGAATTTTCATGGACTTTTATGGGTTATCCTTAGGGCCACGCATGCATCCCATTTGTTGGTGTCCAAACCATGAATGCTTTTAGTCACCCTATGCCAAAGTGCTACACATTATCTTCGAAACCTCCATAACCATTTTGATGTGAGGAGTTGGTTTCTTTTTTTGAGGTTTCCTAATGACAAACCTCCTTTCGAAAAAGTTCTTCCCAATTTAATAATGAAGCCATGACCACAAAACTCATCAATATTTTGCCAAAAGAAAACTCTGAAAGCATTCTCAATTAACTTAGCCACCTTACTCACCACCTTACTCGGCACCTTAAACACAGACATGTAAAAAATAGGGATAGCCTCAAGAATTGACTTAATAAGACATAGTTTACCTTCGTTAGAAATAAAACTTTTCCTCCAACTAGCCAATTTATGAGTTATTGTTTCAACCACTGGTGCCCAAAACTCAACCGTATTAGGATTGCCCCCTAATGAATACCTAAATAAACAAGTGGCCCCATTCACCCATCATGCATCCTACCCTCCTAGCCATATCACCTACTACCTCTTTCCAAGATTGATCCTAATGACTTGACTCTTACCTATATTGAATCTCAAGCCTGAAATGTTACAAGCTCATTTAAAATCTCAACCAAAACATCAATTAATCGAACATCCCCAATGATAAGAAAGAGAGCATCATCAATGAACTACAAATGAAACACAGACTTTATCCTTGCCCAAAACAAAGCCTTTAAGATTTCCCTTGGCTATTTCTCTATCTGTGACCCTACTCAACACATCCACCACTAAGGTAAAAATGAAAGGGGAAAGTAGATCCCCTAGCTTAAGACCTCGAGTGGCTCTAATTTTTTTCTTTCTAGACATTCATTAATAAACATTAAAAAATTAGCATAACCAAGGCACCCTTTGATCCACATTCTCCATATCTCACCAAAAACTTTATTACTTATGACAACCAACAAAATCCCGTTCAATATGATCATATTTCTTTCCATGTCAATTTTAAACAAAAAGAACATTTTTTCCTTCTTCTATAATCTTTCACCAACTCATTTGCCTTTAAGACTGCATCAAGGATTTGTCTACCTTGAATAAAAGCTAATTGAGACTCTGAAATTGTAAATTGGGGTACATTCCTAAGTATATTGACAAGGACTTTAACTATGATCTTATAAAGATTTGAAATCAAACTTATAGGCCTAAATTCTGAAACTTTAAATGAATTTTCTTTTTTTAGGAATCAAACACATATATGTGTTTCATTAACATTGGCATTTATGATCACCTTATGATAGAAGTCCTCTATTCCTAAGTATGTTCTGTTTAAGTCACCTTCTTTCAACTATTTCAATTTGGCTTTCTAGCATGCTATTTTTCCTCCCTAACACCTTTTTCGCCCCACTCTACCTTGGTTTCTCTTATCTTGATATCCAAATCTTGAAACCGACCACTAGACCCCTCTAAAGAATCTAATTCCCCAATAAAATTCTCCAATTTCTTCCTTCTAATTCCAACTCTTCCAAACTTTAAATGACTTTATTCCTTAGTGTGGGACTTCAATTCTTTTAACTTTAAAGAAAAACCTATGACTCGGATGCCCAAATGAAGTGGAGGACATCCACTAGTGATTACCAAGTCCTTGAGTCTTTTATTTTATAACCAAACATTCTCAAATCTAAAAGGTGTTGGACCCCAATTGACATTGACATTATTAAGTATAATGGGACAATGATCTAAAGTCATTCTTAGCAATGCTTCCATAATAAATTGAGGGAAAAAAGACTCTAACCCGCGACTTATCAAAAACATATCCAAATGACTACATGTAGGAGGTAATCTAAAGTTGGACTAAGTAAATTTGGAATTAGTGAGAGGAGGACCAATCAAGCTCAATCAATCAATTCTCCAAATCTTTGCATATTAAATGTTTAACCTTTGATTTATACTTTTATTGTCCATGAACCTAATGGTATTAAAATCACCTCTCAAACACTAATTAGGCCCACACAACACACACCCAAATAATTCATCCTAAAGTCTTTCTATGTCTCTAACTTGTGGAGGACCATACACTCCAGTCAACCACTAAGAGTAGGAAGAACCATATTGATTTTGGTTGACACTAACAATTCTACCACTTGATTATCATGAACAGTGATCAACCTAGAGACCCATGCTATAAGAATTGTTGGGATATGTGCCCTAGGCCAATTCTGTAAACGTTGTTTAACTATTATAAGTAGATGCATGTTTCTTTTATAATAGTATCCATGGATAATTATTGTATTATTCTAAATGTCCCTAGTCAGTTATTACTGTGGGAACAATAATAAATTAAGACTAGTATGAGTCTTGATTGATAATCATGTGATGATTATGCATATATGGATACGGATCAAAATAATGGGTATCTATTGGGAACAGATGCTGGACTGACCAGCTATGAGAACACTGCATGGTCAGTGTCATAAGTGATTCTAATGAGAGTTATATCATTTAGTCCTTTGACTTGAGATCACCAGAGACTCCAACATTAGGAGCACAATGATTTGATATAATCAACCATTGTCTTTAACAGGATGATTATAAAGATTGTGATTGGTCATTGTTCGACTAATGTGTGGATGTTGTGTGATCAAGATGGAATTTGTCCCTCACTTTTAAAGAGAGATATCTATTGGGCCCCTCAATATGTTAGACTGATAAATGGCCATGTCTAGTTAATTGATTGGATCAATGTCACTTGACAATTTCAGTCTACTCGGAGATCGAGACTAGTAGATTAAACTATAAGGGTGACATTTCCATGTCTTATGTTCAATCAAAAGATATCGCGTGACAAAGGGATATGATATACATTGTCTATTAGGTTGTATTGATTTATTGATCTTCATGCTACTTGGGTAGTCATAATATCTTGCTAGAGAACGCTTATGACTTGTGTACCAAAATGGTTTTGGTTCACTACCAAAGTCGTATGAACATATTGGGTCGCACATAAAGACCGGATTAGCGCGATTTAATATTGTCTGGGTTAATGAGTTTTATTTGATAAAATTTATTTTGAAGATTCTCATTAAATGTCCTAGTTTGATTAGGATTCAAGATTCTCCTACATTTCTAGTGTGACAAAAAATTTTATCTCTTAGTAAATCCTATTTGGAATAGGACTCTAATTGGAATTATAGTATGACTTTAATTCTTATTTGAGTTTTAGATAAGTTAAAGCTCTTGTTGGATTAGTAATTGTACATTATCTATGACTCTATCCTTTTTGGAGTTGAACTTTATCTAGGACTCTATTTGGAGTGTGACTAGGAGATATAGTTCTTTTACAACTCGACCTAGTGTATTATAAATAAAACATTAGGGTCACTGTTGTGAAGTGATTTTTCTCGAGAGAGAATTCACGAGAGAGATTTTTCTTTGAGAATTTTTGTGAGAATTTTTGTCTTAGGATTTTTGGGGCTAGCACTTCGGATCGTGATCGTTCGTTCGTGTGTGGATTTCTGATAGAGGACGTTCGTCTCTCGCAGCGTCTTAAAGGAATCGATCAACACCAAAAAAGGCAGACATAGATTTATTCTTGCTAAGGTATGATTTTTTTATTGGCACATCTATTTAATGGAATCAATAGGATCTTTGTTCGGGGATGTTCAAAAAGGTTTCGAAAACTTCCTCTGCGCATGATCCCCAAAACCCAACAAGAACTCCACCTGATGACCCTATTGAAGGTAAAAAACCCCAATCTTCAAATCTATTACTCCATAACTGCCTAATGATCCTTACATTAATGCATTCTTTTTTTTATGCAAAATAATAATTCTTGGTTTGGCCTTGCGGATAACCTTTCTAACTATGCTATGTTTTATAGTTGCACCACACCCTCTAATGTTCCTTGATAATATCATCTATTAGAACTCTTCATAAATGTAACAAACCAAATTGCTAATAGTGAGTTTTCCCTAATCTACGGTCACTGACCCGTGACGTGGCGCCCGAAGGTGGGTACATTGTCTAACACTAAGCACGAAGGCCAAATTATATTTTATTTTTGAGTGATGGATGTCTAGTGTAATGTTTGTGTGTACATTATACATAATTTTAATTAGTTTGTTATTTCATTAACTTGGTGCGCAAGAGTGGCACAGCTCAAAATGTGTACGATTTAGGAATGCGGGTACTTAATCTATGTGAATGACATTGTTAATTATAAAAGGGACTTAAGGAGATTCATTTTGACTTAGTAGAAAAATTGATAAATGAGTTAAAGTCATATCAAATGAAAATGGACCTTTGATGTCACATCGAGATATGTGCATCACTAGAATCCCTAGGAGATCTACTTTCCTCGTAGTGGATAAAGAGAGAGTTAGTGGAGAATGATTTGGAACAAATTAGGACCCTTGATACACATTTAGAAGTGTTGGAAAACATAAGATGTAAGGCCTAAAAAATGCTTTTTGCTTCATTTTCATGCAAACATAAACACAACACTTACAGAAGTTTGGAGAAAGTAGAGAAAGGATTGCTGAGATTCGGAGATCTAAGGTTCATGAAGTGCAAAAATTAGTAAGAAAGGCATCATCAACAACAACCTTTGTAATCCAAGCCCTATGTAACATCTCCATGCTTTGTTTTAGTTTAAATCTTTGCAAATTTTGCATGAAACATGAGGTTTTTCTTCAAAAACGAAATTGGATTTGAAAATGAGGGTTCTGATGACTTATTTTCATTCATTGACTTTGATTTTTAAGCTCAATTGAAGGTCAAGTATTTAAAGACTCATTTTGATGATTTGATGTAGTTTTATGGTTTTTCTTTATGAAATAAAATTTCCTAAAGTCTTATTTGAAGGAAGTTTTGTTTCTAAAATACAAACACATATTTGAATTCCTTGTGACTTTCTTCTCAATCTACTATATTGGATTTTGAAAATTGGTTGAGAAATTAATTTTATATGGATCTTCAAAGTTATTGGTATTTTGAGGAAAATGAGAGATTTTTGTTGGTTCTCTAAATTTGAATTCTTGTTTAATAGGTTTTCTGATTTCAAAGTCTAATTAGATATTCAGATTCCTCGTGAAAAATATCTTGATTTTGACAATACACTTATGATTTTTAGTTGAGAAATGAATTTTTAATGGATTTTCAAAGTTTGAGGTGTTCTTGGTCAAAACAAAATCTACACTTTTTGTATTTACAATTAACCACTTTGCTTTAGCATAGACCCCACCTTAATTAGTTCAAATACACTCTAATACACCCCTAAACAACTCAGGAACTTAGGGAGTTGGTAACAGGTGTGAAACATGAGTTTCGACGTAATTGGCTACCAACTTTGTACCATCCCCTATTCTTATTAGGGCGATACCCAACTTGAAACCCTAATTAAGCCCCAGTACACTAGCTAGACTTAACTAGAGCAAGTAGCCTCATCCCAATACCAAATAAATGCAACCAATATATCTTGATAATCGAATAATGATTAAAACAAAATGCAGCGAAACTTAAATTTTTTTCGATAAAACACATGATATACAAATTCCGGCATAAACCTCGATAGTAAAACCATATTTATACCTTTTTTATTACAAAACGTTAATTTAATACAATATGGTAAATAATTAAGGAAATCAATACATTGTAGAGAAGCCTATAAACTTCTAATATTCTCCTTTTCTGAGTCGAAAGGCACGTGGTTAACTTGAAATGTTAATTATGGAATGAGCTCTCCAACTTGCTCAGTAAGTGACACTCGTAAACATATCAATTATCAACTACTATCAATGAACCAATGAATATCGATATTAATCAAAACAATATCTATTCGAGCATTAAAAATGATATAACAATAAGTTATGGAGTGCAAACTCAAAGGTCCATTGCAACTGTACTCATGACTTGTATTTTGATTTTCCTTTTAGATTCGTACTCACGGCTTACATAAGAATACGTCTGCATAATCCACATGTTGACGAACATAGGGTTCTGCCAGTGTATCAAGTGTAATCGAGCTACCAACTCTGAATAACTTGAGAGTCATACTTTCAATTTACCTAAGAATACGATCCACAAAACCTACATGTTGGTCATCATGTGATTATGTCGGTGTATTCAAGTGTAACTAAGCTACCAACTTTGGATTGAAACTGAACGACTAAGGTGAAACTCAGCCTATTAAGGATGAAAGGGTGAAATCCATTTCAAAGCTAACATTTTTCCTTTTATTAGGACAGGGTGCGAAATCCATTTTTAGGCTAACTTTTACATCCCTCAGTCCTGGCCAGCCTTATCAACACTTTCGAGGATTTTCACATTTAAAAATAATACATTCAAGTCATGGTACATTGTCCCATTTCTAGTCCATAATGCTATATGAGCTAAATATACTAATTATGGTGCATAGTTGATAAAAATACGAGCCCCACTTACTTGTGTCGAGCTCTCCTAACTTTATACCAACTTAATCAACTCCTGCAATCTATAGACCTTTTTTTGTCAATCAAGAACCTAAAATAGATTGATCATCATCAATTTGAGACTACTACTTATTGGTTAAAACCCAAAAATGGTCCCATTTGGATCCGGAACTAATTTGCCAACTTTAAGTTCAATACAACCATTTCACGTTTCTCGAGGTGAAAACCTTGGTATAAAGTCTTTAAATAATCCCAAATTCTCTATTTTCATATAAATCCATAATTTTTATTTATTTGGTCAACAAATGTAATTTTTTCTTTTTTTTCTTTTTTTGGAATTTTTTTCTATTTTCTCGTCCCTTTTTATTTTTTATAAGGAGGGGTTTCAGTCGTTTGACCCCTAAACGGACCGGTCCAGCTCAGTTGAACAAGACTGATACGGCTAAGTTAAACCAGACTCGTCTGACTTAGTTGAGGCAGACTCGATTCAGTCTGGTTTGGGGTAACGCAGAACACTCACTTCTACTGAATTTTTTTATTTGTTCATTGGGGTTGAGTTTGGCCCAACCCTAAGGCAAGTCTAGGCAGGGGAGACGATTATTTTCTCCTTTTATATATTCGATATCAAAATCAAAAATACTTAAAATTGCTTGCCAACGAGCAAATATTTGTTTTGAAACCAGATTTTTATCATCTTTCAAAAGAATTTCTTTGCCAGATTTGCAATCAACTCGAAGCAAAAACTTTTGATTTAAAATATCAGATTGAAACTTTTGAACACATAAAACAATTGTCAAAACTTATTTTTTGACAGAAGCATAATTCTTTTGGGTTTCATTCCAGAGTTTTGAGGTATAATAGACTAATTGCTCGGTTCTTGCAGGAGGTGTTTGTAAGAGGATACCACCATATCCTAAGTCAGAGGCATCTGTTTGAATAATCCTTGGATAGGTTAGGTTTGCTAAATGAAGGCACGGTAAGGCTTTAAATTTTGTCTTTATGAGTTGGATAGCTTTAGTATGGGCAGGTGTCCACTGGAATTTGGCATCTTTTTTTAGGAGTTCTTGGAGAATTTTCCTATCTATGGCGGCATGTTTATAAAAGTCAGTCAAGTAATTCAAACAACCAAGAAAATGTTGTAATTGTTTTTTGTCGATAAGTTGATCAGGAAACTTATCTGCGAATTCTATAACACGGTTGATAGGTATAATAGTTTTATTAGCAATTTTAAAACCTAAAAAAATTTATTGTTGTTTGGAAAAGCTTAATCTTCCTTTGTGATAAGACTAAACCATTAGTGATGATAATATATTGAAACGTGTATAAATATTTTCAATGTTGATCAATGGATTTAGAAAATACTAAAATATCGTCTATATAGACAAGAATATATTCATGATAGGAGTGAAAGATTTCATTCATTACTTTTTGGAATTCAGAAGGAGCATTTTTTTAACCCAAATGGCATAACATTCCATTGATATTGACCAAATGGGGTATTAAACGCGGTCTTATATCTATCTTCTTGTTTAATCTGAATTTGCCAAAATCCAGATTTAAGGTCTATGACTGCATTTGAAATTCGTTTTATCAAGTCATTCTTATTCGGTGATGGGTATCGTATTGTTTTTAATTTTTTTTAATGGTTTATAATTAATTACTAAGCGGGAGCTCCTCGTTCTAGTTTAGCTTCATTTTCAACATAAAAGGCTGTACAACTCCAAGGTGATCTGAATCGTGTAATCAAGCCTTTTTGTAAAAGCTCTTTTATCTCTTGATCACAAAGTGTTAATAATCGCTCGTTCATTTGTGAAGGATTTGCTTTGGTAGGAATACGATCTTCATGATAATCTTCGACATAAGGTAAGGTAACTTGATGTCTTTTTCTATCCCAAAATGTTGATGGGATTTTATAGCAACATTTCTTAACTAGGTTTTCTTTAAAAGCAAGTAATTTAGTTTGGAAAGCAGGGGTTGTAAGTATCTGGTCTGTTTTTAAGTGTTTAACTTCAGATGTCAGAAAGTCGATATGGGTTTGTTTATTGTCAATTTGATTAATAAGTTGATTTAAATATCGTGTTTTTGGGAGGTGAATAAAAGGAAAAATTAAGTCTTTGTTATTAAAGGTAGTCGTTATTCCTGTCGTGGTAATAGAAAATGGTTGGATATTTTGTAAGAATGGAGTTCCTAATAATATATCATGCTGAAGGTCTTTTACTATTATGAATGATGTTGGTATACAAATATTATTTTTACATATATGAACTAAAGGAATTTTGAACTTGATAATGGATGTCTCCTTCGTCTGTAGATATTTTACTATTTGTGCAGTCACAATAATGAATAGGTATTAGTCCTTCACGTATACAATTTAAGTCTGCGTCTGAATCTATTAAAGCATTGCCGATATATTTAAAATCTTTAAGTTTTAAAGTAATAGGAGTAATTCATCTTTGATGAGTATAATGAGTAAGTGATTCTATAAAAATATTATTATCATAAACAGAGAAATTCTCGGAGTTGATATTCTTAGTTTCTAGTTTCATCATCCGTTCTTTTAAGGTTCTTATTTCTTCCTTTAATTGATTTACCTCATGTTGTAAAGTTTGAATGGTTATTGTTGGATTATATTGTCTTTTATTGACTTCTTGTAATATGGTCTGCATATAATAAGAATTTTCATTTAGTGTTAGTTGTTTTTGGAATTTAGATTTTGGTGGTCTTGGGGGATCTAAGTCTTCAGTAGGATGTAATATTTCGGTAAAATATTTATATCTTACAATAGGATATGCTATTTGTTCACCTATTTTAAGGATAAGTTCTTCATGTGCTGTCAATACATTTACTTCGGTATCAGATGATGTATCAGATAATGTAGTTGTATTGTGGACGTTATCGGCACAGTGACAAGTGTCTGATGAACTATTATGGATATCATTAATTTTCTTTTTGTGATTTTTTAAATGACATTTATTAGCATAGTGACCAGGGTTTCCACAATTATAACAAGTATTTGTTTTATGTTTAGGAGTTTTGTGCTTCTTTTTATATTTGCTTTTTGAAGGTTTATAGTAAGAATCATGATTACTAGATCGCTGAAGTCTATGAAATTTTGTCGTCGCGTTTTAGACTCTTGATATGGTGGATTATGCTTTGTATCATGGCCAAATTGATACCGAAAATCTCCTAAAGCTTGATACTTAGTTTTATTTTCTTTATTTAATTGCTTTTTAAGTTTCATATCATTGCATAATGCTAAACCAGTCAGTTGGATTATTTGATTTAAATCGCCAAAAGTAAACGTGTTATAATTTAGAGATCCACCACTCTTCTCTCGGAGAAGAACTTTGACCTTTACAGTGAAATAGGGAGGATGACCAGCTATAAAATGTTCTTTCCAAAAGGAGGCATTGGTTGTAGTTAAGGTATATACTTTAGATAAAAAGGTATCTTTATACCATCTAAAAGTATTTAGAGTTCTACATCGAAGGCTTTGTAGTTGATCTCTAGTTTTTTCATCCATTGTAGAGAGAGTTCCAAGAAAATGCCATATAATGTTTGTGGTTAAACTGACAACAGCGTTTCATTGTTGTTGTCCATGATCATCAAAAACTGGATTACCATTTGAGTCTTTGATGACAGAAGAGATAATGTCTAGTCGTTGTTGGGCAGATAAAGAGTAGTGCCACCAACCATGAAGTTGTCCAGTGAATCCACATGTGATAGCACCGGCTATGTTATTTTCTGGATGATCATGCATCTTGCATGCTTTAGAATATACTAACATATGTTGGATAACCTCAAGTAATTTGTATTCGGATAATCCGTCAATATTCCATTCATACATTGAATTGCCATCAAATTTAATTCGCTTAGTGTTATTTTCTTCTAGGATTAAATCAGCTGGAGACGGTCGAGAATAGTACTGCTTAGCCTTTTTAGCATAAGCCGGATGTTTCTTTCGTCTATAAATTCGTTGAATTTCTATATTAGATTGTGACTCGTCAGATTGGAAATCAAGAGGATTAATTGCTAATTGGGATTGTCGAGAAGTAATTGATTGGGTACCTTGAGATAATATAGATTGAGTGTCATCATTATCTAATGTTGCAATTAATGGAGATTTGTCCCTTTTGGTTGTCTTAGAGGAGTCAAGTTCTAAGGTCTCTAATTTGGAGGCAATTTTTTGAAGTAATTCATCTGAATATTTTGGTTTTAAAAGAGGTAAAGAGTTTGTTGTGGGTTATGGAAGTGATTTTGTTAAAATTGGCTCAGTTGGCATCGGGGTTTTACAAGTGGAACCTATAATTTTAGAATGGTAAGTCAGAGTTGATAGATAAACATTGGTAAAATTATTTTGTTCTATAAGATGATTTAAGTCTTTTTTGGTAATAGGTTTCTCATCATCAAAACTACTTTTTAAGGGGATGGCCTTTATATGTTCCTTTAATTTAATAGGAGCTAATGGAGGATGAGATTGGACATATTTTCGCCATTGGATCCTTCCCAAATAGTATTAATTTTTTTATTATTTTTGGACAAGATTGGGCTAAATAGTCAAAAAATGAAATATTTTGTTTGAGTTTCTTTATATATGCAAAGTATTTTTCATGTAGCATGTTGGTCTTTAGGACAAATTTTACAAAAAATTGGAGTTAAAGGATGTTTAAGAAATTGATCTTTTAAAAGGGCATAATCAATTTCAAATTCGTCATCTAAAGTATTTATCATATGGATTTGATAATCTGCAAAATCATTGATACTAACAGTATCTTCAGAGGGTGTTATTGGATATGCTACATGTGTAGGTAGCCCAGAGGTAGATACTCTAGCTGGTCAGAATGGCAGAACAAGACTTTCTAGAGGCAAAATTTATTTCAACTAGACCATCGTCATGAGTTATAATAGTATGAATTTGATTAGATGTATTGTTTTTTGGATTCTCTTCTTTATTCTTATCATGTATCATCCATGTTTTAGGAATATTAATATCTTTCCAATTCAATTGTTTGCGAGTAATCAGTTTATTTTGTATGTTAGTAAGGAATAAGGTTGACGTTCCTTTTTGTAAATTGGTATAAGCAACTGCTGGAATTATTGTATGCATTAATTTATAATAAATTCGATAGACAACTGCTACATTTGAACATATTCCTTTCATCTTGAATCCTTGTGTATATAGACTTAATGTTGCAGCTTCATGAGCGAACTGATCGTGAAGACTTAATGTAAAGTACAATTAAAAAAGATTGGTCCCTCTGCTAGACTTCCTTCAATTATTCCTAGCAAGGAATCATTGAAGTCTAAATGTCGTTTATCTCGTACAGAGGCTAAAACAGAGGTGTTGAGACCTAATGCTGTTAGAGCCTTAATAGCAACTTGGATGAGACCAATATGTAAATATTTATATACTTCTTCGTAACGGCTAACCATATCTGGAGGTATAAGAAGAATTTCTTGACCTTCATCATCTATTGATTTAGTATCTTCTTCTAACTTAATAATAAAATCTTGATGTTTAGAAAAAAAGCCTTGAGTATATATTTGCTTTGGATCTATAACTGGCATATCCCAATTTTGAAGTGATTGTTCTAAATCTGTATAAGAGATTTCACTAATATTTCGCAAATCTATTTTAGATAGTATTTTTGTTGATTTTTGTGTATGAATTGGGTGGTTTTCTGAAGAGGAGAGTGACTCAAATTTTACGGTTGGATTTTTGAATGAAAGAACACTTTTCATTTTTTTCATTAATTTACTCATGTTTAGGTCATGGGTCTTTAAAGGTGGTCAACGACTTACTGCTAGTCTTACACTTCCTCTGCTATACTTACGATGTGACTAGGAAAGTTTTCTTTAAAAGACTAAGAAATAAATAAGAGAGAAATTAATAAACCAAATGAAATAAAAGTCTTTAAATGAAAATCGCACTTGTAAAATCTTGATCAAAACCCTTTTAGAAAACAAATATTGATATCGATTATATAAGAGTGAGACTATACTTACAATTGGAGGAAGTTGTGATTCTTGAGTAGTTGTGGTTCTGGACCTAGGAGCAACTTGGCTTTGATACCAGTTGTAAGTATAGTCTCACTAAAATTAAGTCTCATTTAGGGCCCACTTCGAGATTGGGTTGGAACTGGGCTTTAAAAATTCAGGCCCATATAGCCAGTACAAGAAAACTGATTGATTCCGTGTCGGCCGAGTGTTGATAGTTACATGGTGACCGTGGGCCACATACATCTGCGCCAGCTATGCCACGTGGCACGCGATCAACCAATCGACTATAATAGAGTCTAGACTCTAGAGTGGCTGATATGTATAGCACGAGTAGTGGTACAGGTCCTTAGAGGCACGTGGGACGTCTTCGACTGGAAAGGGCACGGGCCCATCATCCTAATAGCAATACTGCGCAGCTTGGCACATCCCACGTGTTTTGAATCTCTAGTTGTGTAAAGGCCGCACCTCGAAGTGAACACCAACAATTGATTAATTAATTTCTTTCTACACACTCAACTAGAGTTGGAGGCACTTGTTTTTAAACAAGTTTCTTTACCAAATGGTACTTCAATTCAACTAAGAGGGGTGGATGTACCAGTTCAAGTGGACAAATACATCGTATCCACCGACTTTTTGGTCATGCCACATTTTATTAATGAAGATCCTCCTTTAATTTTAAGACAGTCTTTCTTAGCCACTACTCAAATTGTTATGGATATTCTGAACAAAACAATTACTTTGACGATTTATGGTCGAGCGATTACTTTCTGGAAAGGCACTAGAGTGGATAACCCTAAATTCAAGTTAAAAGATCTAGTTTAATTCTAGAATGGTTCAGTCGAACTAACGACAGTAAACAAAAGTGCTATATGGGAGGCAGCTCATGTTCTATGTTTATTTATGTGTTAATTTTAGTAGAAGTTTAGTATTAGTATAGTGTTTTTATTCTCTTACTTTTTAACTCTTGTATTGGAAATATATTTGGACTTTAAACTCCAAGGTAATTTCAAATAAGAGAGAGTGGTCGAGTTGTTTTTGTTTATATGGCATTTATAAAAGTTTGCATTATTTACTTGCTTATTTATTTATTTATTTATTTAATAAAATTATTAGTTAGTTACATGTCCTAATGAAAATTTTGAATTTCCAGCCAATTCTACTTTTATATTAGTTTTTATGAATGGTATATATGTTAATCATGAAATAAATTGGAAAAAGAATAAATTAAGTCTAGCGAGTCCTCAGTAATTTGGACTAACATTAAGAATCACTGGCTAAACCGATGAAAAAAACCAAAAATTTAGTGAAATTTTGAGTCTGGCAAATCGATGGCGATTCGGCCCTATAATGTAAATCGCTGGTCAGATCAGGGAGGAATTGAGCCTAATTCTTACTGATTTACACAATAATTCCACTTAATATTAGAATTGCTTGGCATGATTTAGAGTTTTTAAAATAAAACTCGCCAAACACAAACCCAACTCAAACATACAAATTGTAACAACCATTCATCTATACAGTTTAAGTGATTCTCACCTTCATAACCTCAATCTTAGTGTGTTTAAGTGATTCTCACCTCATTCTAATTTCATTCAACTCAAGAAGTTTTGAATTTGGGAGAGTAGAGCCGAACTAGGGTTTAAGGGATTTCAACTAGGAGCTTAAAAAACCAATCTAGATGAGTTTAAGAGCTTGTATCTTGAGATATTCATTCTCAAGAAGGTAATCACAATAACTCTAGCTCTTTATTTTGATGAATTTTTTGTTTGTAGGGTTTTCACAAAATTTTCAATTGATTTTGAAACTGTTTTATTGGAATTCATTCTATTATCTTGAATAAATGATTTTATTGATTTCAATATATTAGACATCGCAATTATAATGATCATTGGTTTACAAATTCAATATTTTTGAGATTTTGGTATATTTATATGTATTTATAAATGGTTTGAAATGGAGTTTCAAATGAGTTTAGGAGTTTGTTTTGTTTTGAAAATACTATAATTTACCACACAATTGTTTTATAAGATTTTGAAACAGTTTTAAGTTTATAATCAAGTTAAAAACTTTGATGCCAATTTTATTTAAGTTTCCAATTGAGTTTTAAGGTAGCTTTCGAAATGAATTTCTCTTTTTAAATAGAGTTTTGAGTTATACCAAATTACTTTTGACAAACTTATTTTTATGATCCACAGGTTTAAATTGTTATTCGAACTTGTGACTTTTGATTTTGAAAAATGGCCGAAATTAGAAAAGGTAGAAGTTCAAGAGAGGAGAAAGGAAAGGAAATATTATTAGAAAAATCCAAAATAAAATCCAAAGTTCCACCTACACCTATTAAGCCTACAAGAGAGTTTCAATAAACAATCCTAGAGTTAGAATACCAAGAGAACCTTCTCCACCTTTAGATTTTAGTGATGAGTCGGAGATAGAGGAAGAAGTTGAGGAGACTTCAAGAATTCCTTTTTTCAACACATAATTTTAATAAATGCAAAGGCTCTTGCTAGGATGAAGAGCGACATTACTAAAAATATAAAAATAAAACTGGAGAGGGTTTCAATGTAAAGAATAAAATTAAATACAGGCTTGGGATTTTGAACATAATAAGGGAGATGAATTGGAGATTATTGACTAGAGATTACAAAGTCGATAATGACTCAGGGATTCCTAGAGAAATGGGTTGTGAGATTTTAGTCTGAAAATTTTATTCAAATGGGCATGATAGTGATAATAAGATGGTAGTCATAGTCCGAGGAAGACTAGTGGACTATTCACTTGAAATAATAAACCGGTACTAGGGTTTTCAGAAATTTCATAAAAAAGAAATAACGAATACCTAAAGCCTGAGTATGGATTCAGACATGGATTTCTCTATGAAACCATTAGGAATATAGTATAAGCAATTTCGGGGATGGTTTCATTTTGGATAAGGATGGGTATCCAAAGCATATTAAAACTAAGAGTTTTAGGAAACCCACAAAAGCATGGAACTATTTCATCAATGCGAGCCTACAACGAAGTTTGCGGTACTACGAAGTTGTAAACTACAAAGCGGAGTTGTTGTACCAGATCATTCAAGGGATAGGTTATATAGATGTTGACAAGATCATCTACAATTCAATTAGGGATTCCATGACCACAAATAAAAACGAAGGATTACATTTTCCCTTGATGATTACCGAATTCTACAAAATAGAATGAGTTCATATGATAGGTACTGAGTTAGATGTTTACCCTGAAAAGGCCATCACTGATGAATATATAGAAAGCACCAAACAAGTGCTAGCCTACGTAGATTCGGATGAGGAGTGGAAATAAATGAGATACTTAGAAGAGAGACTACATAGAGAAGAAGAATACAGGCAAAAATAGGAGAGTTTAGAAAGAGATGCAATCTGTTACGTATAATGAAAGGATGGACCAGAGTTCAGAGCCACCTGCTGAAGATTTCACTGGCATGTACGCTGACGAGACGGAGATGGCCATGATTGGGTCAATCTTGCATAACTAAATGTGAACTTTGAGAAATTAAGAGTTCATATTTCAGAATCACCGCGAAATTGCAAGGAACATGCATGGGTTTAAGAAACGTATGGCCTAGAGAATGCAACACAGAAGAGTTTAAATTCTAATACCATTTACTTAACTGAGATTGCCAAATGAGGGAGTTTTTTCTGAAAGTACTCTGGTGGTGAGAGTGGACTATAGGCTCTATGACCCTGCAGCGAGCTACCAATCTCAACGAACATGAGCAAGGGGATAGTGGTGATGATGTGGATTCTGGACAACAGTTCTGATCTACTTTCTTTTTTGTTGTGTCTATCTTTGAGTGATTTTCTGTGAGGTATTGGTTTGTAATGTGATACGATGATCTATTATGCTACTATTGCTATGGTTTTTGGTTTATACTATGCTTGAGTTGTTTGTGTTTATGCTACATTACAATGATACTTGGAAAGTTTTCGTTTGTCATGTTTTCTTTGATTATGCAATTCATTATTGTGATGATTTATTCTTTATTTAATTCATTATTTATTTTATTCATTTATGCTTCACGATGTATTTTTGTTTTGTTATAAACCCAACTTAATTTTTAAACCTTAAGGATAAAGTTTGGAATGAGTTTGGGGATATTTAGGTGAAGTAAAGTACAAAGAAGCGAAGTATGGAAGACTCAAAAGGTAGAATCTATTTATTCAATGTTCAAAGTTGACTGAAAATTTTCAAATTTTTGAAGATTCATGTAATATTTCTTCATTTTATTTTATTTAGTTAGAAATATGAATTGAATATAACTTAGATTTAAATAGAAGTGATACATTTTTATTACCCATGAAAATAAAAATTTTATGTCAGAAATGAATTGTTATACCCTATTTGACTTAATCTAGTTTGTGTAAGCATTAGAGGAGTTTAGAGGATCGATTGCTTTGTGTTAGGTATTATAATAGGTAGAAATTCGAAATAAAAATTCAAGATAAACAAGACAGGTTTCTATGAATATTGCTATACAAAGATTATTGATCAAGTATTATACATAATGAAAAGAATTTATGCCACAATTAAAGGAACAAAATAAGAAATTAGCCAATAAATTTTACTTAGTTGGAAAGAATGCTTTCTTAACTACAATGAAAGTGAGAAGAGCTAACAAGAGTTTTTAAATGAAAAAAATAGAGAGACCCACACATTCCAAGGGAAATGGAGCAAGGAATCTAATGGTGGGAAAAATATGATGAAGAATTTCTATAAGCAATAACAGATTCTACAAGAAATAGAGCAGGGAACTGTAGGAATATAATATGAAGAAAAAAAACTTAATTATAGAAGAAAAAAAGAAAAAAGAAAAAAAATAGAGATATAGAAAAAAAGGAAGGATGTTTAAGAAAAACTCTTCAAATAAGAAATTTAGCTCGAGCGCATATAGCTAAGTTAAGTGAAGTATCTTTTTTTCTACATTCCAACAAATGAAAATGAACATGATTATTGGTGACTAAAATATTCCTATCCACTTTGATTGTGGTGGTATTTTAAATATTGTTTGAAAATGAGATTGATTTAGTGATTTTTATATCTTGAGATTATGTATTAGTCATCCTAAGTTTGATGCTTGTCAGTGGAGATTGAGAAAACCTATATAGTGGCTTAGCCTTGGTAATTGATTGAACTTTGAATTCTGAGGTGTATTGCAAAACTAAAAGGTTAAATTGTCAAACAAGGGGTTTTTCTTTAAATCTTTCTATCCCATCATTATTTTTTATTTTTTTAGGGTAATATGTTTCTATTTAATGATCACTTCTGTTTAAAAATAAGATTAAGTAATTATGAAATCAGAACGAGGGAAGAAAAAAATATATAATTAAGGGTATTTCTTTGCTCGGAATAGCAAAGTGCTGAGTTTGGGGGTATTTGATAAGTCAATAATTAGATAGTGTTTTATAGTACATTTTATGGTAATTTAAATGTAAAAAACTATATTACATTGGTTTTTCTCTTATTTTTGTTATTTCATGAAATAATTGAAATATATGAAGAAATGGATGAAAAGATGAAGAAAACGAAAGAGTTAACCGAGTGGAAGAAATAAACAACGTTACCAACGAATCAAGAGAGAAATTGAAATCATTGCTAGCTATTTGGTAGCGATTCAGGATTTACGTGTAAATCGCAAAACAAATCAGTGGAGCATAAAGGCACTTTTCCAAGGATTTAACCAGTAATTTGAGTTATAAGTGAAATCGGTGACGAATCACTGAATTTGATTTCAAGAATTTTAGATAATTACAATACTTTGAATTAGTTTGGAATATGTACAACCTAGAATACTATATATATGACCCTATGGCTACGAAACCAATTACCCTTAAGTACTTAGATCAATATTTCATTGCTCTTGGAGCTATAGTTTATTGTTTTCGTATTTATTTAGTTTTTAGATATATTATTCATTGCTTTTGGATAAGATTTGAAGATTCAAAGTATTTATTTAGAGGTATTTATCTACGTCTTTTATTTACTTTATCGTTATGTTCATTATGATTATGAGTGAGTAGTTTATTAATCTAAACAAAGTCCGAATATGAACTTGATCCGTTTTGTAATGTAGTCATAATGCAAAGGTTTTGTGCTTGATGCTTTAAACCAATCGTATTCTTTAATTCACCGATTTAATAGATTATTATTTGCAGATTATAATCATAAAGCTTTGTATTGCATATATAGTCTAGAATGTGTATTGTGATATTTGGATTCAATATCTAGTTTAAAGTAGTAACTATGATTGTTTAAAGGTCTTTTACCATTTAGATATCCTAGGTGAATTGAGATCTAAGTTTAATATTGAAATGACTTTCCGAAGGTATTAGAATTAGTAGTTTGAGGTTTTCATGGAACATAATGCGGTTTTATTGCCTTAACTTAATTTCTTTGAGTTTTCAAATGACTAATTCAATAAAATTAGAATGTGGCTTTTCTATTGATATAAGGGGAACTGATGACTTGATAAGGGCTATCTACTTACTTATAATTAGAGTTTAATGATCTATAATACTTTATAAAGAGATTAAAGTATGCTTATGACTATGATTTATGTGTTTGGATGCAAAACGGGTTATTGTTTCATTGTTCTGGATGTTTTTATAGATATTTATTTATTATTGAATTGAATTGATTTGAATATTAGTGAATTTGAATTGTGATTAATTAGATTAGCTTAATTAATTAGTTTAGTTAATTATTATAGTTTGAATTAGTGATTTTTAATTCCTGTTTTAATTAAATTAATTAAATTAAAGCAAAAATAATAATAATAACTATTAAAAGACTTTTTTCCCAAAGAAATTTGCTAAATCCATGTGGAGACGATTCCACTTATCACTACCACAAATAATAAGGACATACGGAAAACTTATTGTACACGATCGACACGTGTCATCTTATGTGATTGAGATTAGGGCTTAATGATAGGATTAAGTCGGGCGGTGCCCTGTTCTGAGGAACGGGCTGTAACAATAACCTCTTTATAAAGTCACAACATTTTTCCTTCTAGCATGTCGGTTTGTCATTTTCTGCTTAGTATGGACCCTAACTTTCTTTTTCGTATCCCTCTTCCTTGAGCTATGACTTTTTCCTAGGCTCTACATGGTGGAAACCCCTCCCCTTTTATCTTTGCTAGACTTTTTCAGTTCGTGACTCTCTAAACTCTCATTAACTGTTACAGCTCTTAAATCATTTTCAGTTCTTACCTCAGTATTGGTTGGACCCGTCACTAGTGATGTAGAATCTACAACTTGGATATCTTGGACCATTTGGCCTATCTCATCGCTAAGAGACTTGGGTACGATAGATGGGAAAGAAGATGCATCATCAACAATTTTCAAGGATTCAGAAGAACTATCAAAAACGCAAAAATTTAATTTTCGAAATGATGTTACCTAATGGTCTGTACATTCAGGTTCCTTTCTCTTGAGTGGAAAATGTCGCACTCCCTTAAATGAATTGAGTGATTGGAAAAAGCATCTACTAATACGGAATTTGAAAATGTTGAAGTCGATTCCTCTATTGTGAAACCATTTGCTGCATTCAATTCATCTTGTTCTATATGTTCATCTAAACCATCAAACACATCTTGAACCTGCATTAACTATTTTCCTTTCTGCTTAAGATTCTTCTCGCACCGTGAAGCCTGATTGTAGAGCTTTCTCTCATTCTTATTCGCCTTCTTCAATGATCACTTTGGCTTAAGATTATAAACCTATTCCTGCAACATCATCTCATCACTAGTAGATCAATGGTGAGAAGAATGATTGAACTTATCCACATTGTTGATATGCAATTAATGAAACTTGTGTTGCGAAATTGTTTGTGAATGGATGATTTGTATGGAGCTAAGATCGATTGAAGCGAAATTGCATATTGGCTTGAATGTGTATGAATAGACGAAACTGTATTGCTTTGATCTCTATCATCAATAACGACAGGATTGTGCTGACCTAAATTGTTAGGGTTGTGTGTGTGGGCTGGTTGTGGGGTTGTGAAATGGTTAGGGTTGTGCATATAAGCTGGCTGTGGGGCGCTACAAGGGTTTTGATGGTGATTATTGTTGTTAGACGCAGGAGTATGACTAATGGAGGAGGTGTGTTGGATGGAACATAGCACTTGGTGTTATGGGTTAACAAGAGTAGACAGTAAGCTTTGGGTGGGTTTGGTGGTTTGGTTGTTAGTAAGCTTGGTGGGATTGTAGGATGTGTTTGGGCCAAGGGCATTAATGATAGGAGATGAGTCTCAATACATAATTCAATGGGCCCCAAGTACTAAGTTGAGTTGTGCATAAATTTTTATTTTGCATTACAGCTAATTAAATGGACTCCAACAGGCAACAACTATGTTGCAAATGTATATAGAAAAAAAAATGTCATCAAATCATTTTCCCTTAGGATGACATCCTTTTACTACATATATCTGCTACATAGTTTTTGCCATTGGACTCATGTTGAAAAGTGGACGCATAAATCCCAATGCATAATTCAACGGGCCCAACTACTATGTTGCTATGCAATGTATGCAGACAAAGAATGTCAACTCCAAGTTCTGATAAATAAATTTATCAGGAGCCTCAACACTAAAGCTCGAATCCCTTTTAAATTTTCTCTCAATGCTACATTCTTAAATCAGACAATTTACATTCTAGGTACTCAATGAACATTCTACAGAGATCTCATATCAAAAAGGCCGAATGATCAAAATATCATAACCTTTATAAGTTGTATCCAGGAGCGGAACTAGGGGCATGGTTGGCGATCGCCCTATCTCGCTCTAGGCACCTCTCCCGCCCCTTGACTCCTCTCCCACCCTCCTACGATTGATGCACTTCCTAAGTAAAAATACTAAAATATTTTATAAATTTCATGAAGCGTTACCCGAACTATAAATGCAAATTAATCTAAGTGGTATGCACATCAAATTATCACACTTTATACAATTTTCTTAAGTAGAGTCTGATCTATACCATCTTTTTTACAATTTAAATCAGGTCCACAACGTTGAGCACGCATATCGGGTGAGGTCCAAACTTATGAATAAATTTATTGGTTAAAGTTGCCTCCCCCTCCCCCTCCCCCACCCCAATAAATTTTCTGGTTCCGCTACTGGTTGTATCAATTATATTCTAACCTTTTGGATTTAGTACCAATTCTATCATCAACAAATTTGACCACATTTTTCTTTGTAACCCTTTAAAGATTTATTCATACATATGCATTAGAGTTCATATTCATGAAATATATACATGTCTTCACGTGTGTATTTATATAATACACATATTTGTGTGCACATGCATATTCAATCACAAACATTATTTAGGTATTTAGTTGTTCTTTTATCAAATTTAAACAGCTATGGGTAATCTTCTGATAAGTTAATTTATGTCATTTTCATATGAATATATACACATAATTTTTAACTTACTATTGGTGATCTATGAATAACTAAATTTGAATTAGAGTACTAATGTATCATATATTGATTTATAAATTATTATTTTTTTTAGTCTTCATAAACTTAATTTAAACATGAAGCTTAAAAGATTTTGATGTAAATTGATCAATGTGGATGATTATTAAAAGAAAAGTTAGAAAATTGAAATTGATTTCAAAGAAAAAAGTACCCCAAATTAATTGAGCATAAAATAGATACTAAATTTCAAAGGGTATGATATAATTGATACAAAATGTAAAAGTTATGATATTTTTTTATCATTAGGCCTATCAAAAAATGATTCTACTTCATATTTAATAGTAATTAATTCGCTTAAAAATCTTGCTAAACCAAGTACCTAAAGAAGACGTGCTAAAAAGCTGAAACCAGTGACAGTAGCAACAAATGTTGTAATTGAGTCACCATAGAGGGGCAGCTCTTCGAGATTCTACGAACATGCATGATTGAAATAATTTGCAAACGATTCTGGAAAAAATTCATTGATATCAGAGACATAGCTAGAAATAGCTGTTTCTTCATTTCTTCAACAACTTCGTTCTTTTTCGAGCATAACTACCCTTCTCAGCCGAATTCGCAGTACCACCCAAAACAATTTTGTTTCTTGAATTTCTTCTATCAAAAAACAATTAATCAGTTCTGTTTCTCAACGTCTCTACTCATCTTATTTCCTCTCTGATGTTCTTAATTTCTCTAACTAAAGTTTAATTGCAAGAAAGATGTGGAATATATTTTTAGAAAGATGTTAGAGTAACCCACTTTGGGAACATAGTGTGCCCAAGGGCGTGTCAAGCCGTGCAATACACCTCGAGATGTGGACTCACACTTCTCGAGGTGTATCACATTAAGGGACATCCACTTGAGAAAGTGGGTTACAAAGTTCCATGTAATCTTACCTATCTTTATATGGATAAAAGATAAATCATGAAGAGCAACGTAAGAAGATTTGTATATCGAATATGCATCAAATAAGAAATCGGCATTGAGAACAAACAAAAGATGGAGCTCCTCAGATGTCTCTTCAGTTCCACATTGAGCTCGTCACAAAGAACTTCAGGAATTGGAACGCTAACTTGAAGTAAAAGTACTATGTGGAGATAAATAGACTTAACCCATTAGACATTGTCAAACAAGAATCATTTCTAAATAGGAAAATGCTATGGTGCCCCAGCTAAAACGCACACATCGAACGTGCACTCGTTATTGGCCTTTCAATACACTTCAACATGCATGCACCCCGAGAATTAAAGGCGATTGGACGACTTCGTGTCCTACCTGGGGCTAGAGTATTTTATGGTAAATAATTTAGCTACAGTCTGTATAACCTAATATTTGAAAAGTACACATTTTTAACTTTCTTAAGCAACATACCAGATCAATCTATCAATTTGAGTTCAGTATGGATCATGCGAAAATGAAGAATTTATGTTAATTTTCATAAAAATCTCCAGAATACTTCCTCTATCGTGGTTTTACATTTCGGTGATCTTGGCCTCACTAATTTTCCCCATAATCCACATGCTTTTTCCTTCCTTGAACTAACTTGAGTTTTCAACTTCACAATACGTCCACAAATTACCATAGTAAGATAAAACTCATAACCTCAAATCACAAATCTAGACCTTAGTCATCCTTTAAACTACACCATACTATTTCTTTGTTTGACTGAAAGGTTCAATATCTTATTTCAGTAGGTATTTCATCAAACATTTTCCAAGCATCATGCTAACTAAAAAGTAGGAAAAAAATAGCACAAAAATGGCCAAAGTATAAGATAAATTATGAAATAGAACAAAGAAAAGAGTTCTGCTAGGCAGCATCAAAGAGGTTTCAAGCATTTAGGTCTTCATCATACCAAAAATAGGAAGAACAGAGAAACACCACAAGTGAAAAAGAAGAACAATATATTTAGTAAAAGAATAGATAACGAACAAACCTCGATAAGGAAAAAGCGCCAGATCTGATAAATTTAGACTCATTTGTGAAATGAAATGAAACTCTGATGAGAAATATAATACAATGAGTTCACAAATCATCTACAAATGCAAAATATTTTTAATCAATCGATTAGCTTACTGAGATAAATTTGAAATCCCTCACACAAGCTTCAAGTCCGGGCGCACACTTTCACGACCTTCAAGACCCCACAAGACAAAACTACTAGCAGCAACATTAAAAAGAGCATAAGAAAATAAAATGAATTAAACTTAACTAAATAGCAACACCACTCATTGGGTAGGAAGCATCTTAAATTTGGTTCAATATTAACATGGATTTGTCAAAAACAGAGCACAACGACAAGAAAAAAAAAATAATAAAAAAATTAGAAAAAACTACTATTCAAACAGGGAATCAACAAAGCAAAACTTTCCACCAACTTAAAGAAAGCGTTGTCGTTCTAGCTTTTTTTGTGAATTACTTCCATCATCTACACTTTTTAATTGAACATGAGCAACTCCTCTTTCACTAAATATACACAACTTTAGAAATTCTCCTCAGGTATCAGAAAGTCGACAGAGTTTCCGCGAGCCTGTAAAGACAACAACAACAACAACAACAACAACCAATCAATCATTGCATGCCAAGAAAATTCTTTTGTTTTCTTGGTTACACAAACAATGTGAGGGCATTCTAGAAGACTATAATAATGACATGTAAGCAAAATACATAGTACAGAAACCAAGACTAATAGTTCATGAGGAGATCAAAGGATGGGGAATACAGTGCCTACCATGCTTGGGTGCTTGAGTACGGAAATACTACATTTGTTGGTCCTATTAACGCGAGAGAGCAGTAACCGTGTGTGTGCTACTCCCTTCCAGCTTTCCCCCAGGGCAGGCTTTAGAGATCCAACATTTCCACCCACCATGTGATTTGTCACCTGTGTCAAAGACGCTAATGTTGTTGACATTGGCTGTGACGCCCACGTCCTCGAATTTAGGAATAAATTCATATTTAGAAAAATTAAATAAATAAATATGATTTTGTGTGTTAATATGCCTATTTATGTGTATTATTACAAATAATAATATAATTACTTGTGGAACAAGGATAAGTTGGTAAAATCCCAAATTGGATGGACTTAACCAAGGACGTTGGATGGTCCTAAAACTAATGGGCACTAGATAAGATAAAGAGTTAGGAGTTGGTCACCTAAGCCCTAGGTCTTGAGACACATATCAATACTAGTTACAACCTAAGTTGTAACCCTTCTCAACACACCACACGTGGAGGCTAGGATTTAGTGTAGAAGAGGTGGAGTTGGAGTGCTAAAGAGCTACAACAACCTCCACAAGTTGAAAATCACTAAAACAAGGTAAATCTCACAACCTAACTTGTAAATCTTGAATGGAATCATTGATTGTGGGTGTGTAATCTCGGATTTGCGTTTACCCTGAGTTTTCAAAGTGGATTTGCAAGGTTTTCACACTTCTAATTGTGTTCTTCATGGTTCCAATAATTGTATATATGGTTTTGGAGTTCAATTTGATGTTGACTCAAATTGGTGATGAACACATGATTTCTTGATGGATATTGGTTTAAATCCGAGGTTGTAGTGTTTTGTAACCATGGTTTCGACGTTTGAATTGTAATTTCGGATTTGAAAAGGCTTTGCAACAAAACTTTGGATTCTTAGCGTGTTTTTGTACAAATTCATTTGAAACGGTATTTGATGATTATGGGTTGATGGAACCCTTGAATTCGGACTGTTTTTGATGTATTTGAAGTCTTAAAGGGATCGGGAATTGGTCAAAAGTCGGGAAGAAGGAAACCAGAAAATTCTTGGTCTCCCCAACGTTGACGTCGTCTCAGCGTTGTGCATAAACAAACGGCGTCAACGAGACAGAGAAATGGAGCTCACAGAAGTGGTGACGTTGCCCCGGCACCGTGTGGGTAAACCCACGGCACCTCCACGGTGCCAGTCACACTAATTTTCACCAGTTCGTAAAAGTGGCGTAACTTCTTCATTTTAACTCATTTTTCGACGTTCCAAACACCGTAGGAAAGCTTGTGAAAAGCTTAACAACATGGAATTGATAAATCACTTAAAATAAGACTTTAACTAACTCAAAAACGTGTTGGAAGTCACAAGTATAGTTTGGTGTAGAAACTTACCTAGCGTGTATATAATATAGATACTCGAGGGACGCCACCAAGGACTTCTCGAGGCTAAGGATTTGGCTAGGAAAATAGCGCTAAAGGTAAGTGGGGTTTGCTTTATCTTCAATCATGTCATGCTATTAATTATGCTAGAATTCATGATAGTGAATGGTTGATATCTTGTTGGAATCAAGTTGAATATATCTTGTCTTTTCGTTTCATCTTGTTTTTGAGCTCTCTATTTATGAATGCCTGTGGAACTAATGTGCTTGGAATGAATAATTGTAATGGTACCTAGGACACATCCTTCGCTATGCTTGGACACCAATTTGTTGAGGTTGGGTCCTATTGGATACTATTGAATACTATTGAAGCCAGTTGGTTGTTTAAATACCAATCTGTTGAAGCCGGGTCATTTCTGACACCGTTGAAGCCAATTGGTTGTCACGTCACACACTTGTAAAATGGTTTCCACTTTCCTTGACTCTATGACATTCATGTTATCATTGTTATTTTGTTGACTATCTTGTTCGGGCTTATTTCATTATGTCCTGCATTATATAGTATGCTCGTTTATATTATTCTTTCATGCCCGAAATGATAGTAGGAATTGATGAATATCATTGTTCATGCTAGTTATTATGCATTAGGTATTACATGGATGATTAAGGGTAAAGCAAGCTTCTGCTTTACCGAGCCCGTTGAAATATTGATCAACCCACTATTTTTCCCCTCCAGGTACCTCCGCTGTTGTTCGAGATAAAGGAAATGGCAAGGTTGTAGCGTAGAAGCTCTATTCTTGTTTGCAAGGTTGTTCTATATACATTTAATTGATTTTGAGACATTATGTAATAAACAAGGGATTTTACCATGGGTGATTGTTAAACCCAAAGGTTAGTAGTTAAACTTTTGTAAGACTTTCTACTTTATGTCTGCACCTAATAGACTTAGAAGACTTTCATTGCGCACTATTTAAATGTCTTAGTAGTCTTTGGTAGATTGTCTTGTATTATTTCTGCAGGTTAAGGCTTACTAGATCATCGCCTGACTCGCTGGGTTATCTCGAGGGGTTTGGCGATGATGGTTTAAGACGAGCGACCTGGTTATAGGAATTGGGGTCGTCAGATTGACGTATTAGAGTTTTCACTTGAAGACATATTCTATTAGTACATGCCATACTATAACAAAACTAAATTCGTTCTTCCTAGGCCTTAGAATTCTATGAAAATGAGAACCCTTGAGTTGCACTATAGGCACCCCTACAATTTTGAGGGCCGCTAAGGGCACCCCACCAATTCATGAAGGCACCCTCTTATTGAGGGCACAAATCAAATTACCAAGGGCACCCAAAAATTAGGTCCGAAATCTCGAAAATACCCCTCGTGCAAAAGCAGAGGCACCCCACCACCGTCCTATTGAGGCACCCCACCACCGTCCTCTTGCTTGACTTGCCCTACTTCTCGTCAACGAACCGCTAGCAATCTCGAATCTCAGTTGTCTTTGTTCATCTCCGTCTCTCTCCGCTGTTGTAGGACATTTTTCGAGTTTGAAGGCTCCGAGTTTTGGTCGATTTCGTCTCCACATTAGGGCTCGGTTCAAGTTTTTCGTTCACACACTCAAGTCGTGAAATCGATCGTTTGAAGGTACGTTGATAGTCTAATTAAGTTGCATTTGGTAGAGTAGTTGTTATGTTTGTGTGGCGGTGCATTCAATGGTGCATTTATTGGAAAGTCGTGGTTCTCGGCCACACAGGCCGAGATTTTGTTTACAGGTCTCGGCCAAGCATGGCCGAGACCGAGGGAAACTTTTGGGAACTCGTGGCTCTCGGCCGACACGGGCTAGTATAGTTTACACGGTCTCGCAACGAATGGCCGAGAGTTATATTGTTACGTCGGTCACCACTTCACGAGAGCAACCATTAGTGTATAGTTTATGTTACGTCGGTGTTGTACAACCGAGAGTGTAAGATAAATCTCGCTTGTCCATGACCGAGACATTTATTGTCGTCTCGGTCACCACATCACGAGAGTAAGTCGAAGTGTATAGTTTATGTCCCGTCGGTGATGTACAATAGAGAACGTAGCATTTCTCTCGGTTGTTCATTACCGAGACTTTTATTCCTTTCTCGGTGGATGTTGACCGAGACGTTTGCATAACTCTCGGTCTGCGAGGCCGAATCAATCGCGTCCGTGAGAAACCCTATGTTGACAAACAAAATCATCAATTTCACGCTTTTTATCCAAAAACAGTTCCTTCAAAGCTTCATATGGTTGTCAAACATTGTTACTTCATTTGTCGGATGATGTCAAGACGCAAGAATCGATACACGCTCGGCAAACACAATTGTAGCTTTAGGTTTCACTTGTGATCCAAGGTGGTGGGGTGCCCAGCTTTGCATTGAAATGATTTGTGGGTTTGAGTGAGTATATATGAAGGGGCAAATTAGACATTTACATTTTAGATGGGAAAATGAGAAAAAATATGGGTGCCTTCATGAATTGGTGGGGTGCCCATAGCGGGCCTCTTTTTCTAAGGCAAGCCAATGAAATAATGGCGCCTCTTCCTAATATACCCTCGATGGAAATCACATTTTTGCCCCCTGCAAAGGATCAAATTCCTCCCTTGTATCTTGCAACCGTGCATCCCAGCTTTGTCGAACACCGAGATCGTTACCCTCCCTCACCGGTCGATCCACCCTCGCTCGCTGATGTTCAACTGTGCACCCCAGGCTCCATGTGGTTTGAACTTGTGGTTTATGTTTTGTAGGGTTTTGCCTATATTGGTTGATTTTATGGTGTTTTTAGGTTGAGACGACACAAGAACGGTCATTGGAAGTGGGTGCGTAACACGAAGAGGTATTTTTCATCACTTTTTTGGTTTTTTCTTGCATAAAGGTGTCGAAGTTGTGAACACTCGGTTTACGAGTTGGTCGACCTCACGGGGTTGAGACCCCTGTGTATGTCTCATTCGATGCCCACTGAGTTATTAACTGCGGTCTCAATTAGGGGGGCCTGACCCTGTTGTTTGTTGTAGTCAAACATGACTCGACCATATGTCCAACCGAGACTGGGATACCAAGACTAAGACTAAGGTGAGTTGTCTCAGTGTCTAACCACCAAGAATTTCACATCGCTCTCTGTCCTCACGAGAAATCCAAAAACCATTCAAGAAGAAAAAGAGCAAAAAATGATGAATTTGTGGGGTGGTGGTCATCTAGGGTTGATGTGCAAACGAGAGTGGTAGGGCACAATGAGAAAGGGGACTGTTTTGTTGTCTCAATTGGTGGGGTGCCTCAATTTTCAAAAAGGGCAATTGTGTGCATTCAATCAAAAAACTTGACTCAATAGAAACTGTAGAAATTCGACGAGGTAGGGGCAGACCAAAGTTAACATGGGATGCATTAATTAGGAGGGATTTGAATGGTTTGGAAAGCTCACCATCAATTGCACTTAATCGAGCACAATGGAAAAGTTTGATCCATGTAGTCGACCCCAGTTAATTTGGGACTGAGGCTATGTTGTTGTTGTTGTTGTTGCTTGGTGTGCCCTCAAAATTGGCTTGCCCTACAAAAGTTGTGGGTGGCTACAACACGACTCAAACCTTTTCATATGGAAAGGACTATACAAATACGAAAGATAAGACAAAACTTATGTCTGTGAGATGGTATTATTGATAAGGGAATCCGTACCAGACATCCAATCAAGTAAGATTGAGAACAAGATAACTAGAACAAAAAAATAAAGTTGAAAAATAAAGTTGGACCGCGTACAGAAACAAGGTCCACACTAACTATTGTTTCCAGGTTATAATCCGTCCGACCAATTATGATCTTTCAACAATACAAGAACTCAATACTATAGCTCAAGTATCTACCATAACATGACATAAAAAAACACGACATTTGTCTAACCCTGGATCACATGTTGTGGATGTTACCAGAGAAATCTGTAAGTTCAACAGTAACACAACTTAGAAGACAAGAAAAGAACGGAGAGGGACAAGAGAAAAATCAAGTGAAATTCCGTTGAGAGACAAATGAATGAAGAAAAGAAAAAAGAGACCTTTTAAATGTATAAAAAACTTGTAGAAAATGACAACAAAAAATACATAAATAGCTCGACTTGCGCCTGCGGAATGTTTTAACATGTCTATTAAGCAATAGGGTTTAAAAATCGACAAATTCTCCGAGCTTTGGTGAAATAGTCGATTTAAAAAAAAAAAAAAAAGGAAACAAAATTCATATATATGGAAAAAATGTCAAAATTCCCCAAAACATTCAACAAAATTAAGGGTAGTTTGACTTAATTCAGGGAAGTCCTACCAAATAGTGGAAAAAAATGCAAAACTTCCATGACTACATGGAAGTTTCGAGGAATCTCAAGGAAGTTTCGAAAAATTTTCATGGAGGTTTTAAGGAAATTTTGAAGATTGTACTAAAACCAATCTAAAATGAAACCTTCAAACCTCAAAAGGGAAATAATCAAACCAATTGCATGTTGTATTGCAAAATAATGCCATCAAATTGTATGTTGTAATGAAAATAACTCTTTCAAACAATTACATTATGAGGCTCTGCCTAGGCCTTAATTAGGCAAATGGTGGGCCCGAAATTAATTCTTAAAATAACTTAGGGACTCTCCAATCTTTTCTTTTCTTCACCATCTCTCTACCACTCCTCTCAAGCTCTACTAGTCCGACGACTCCTCTCCAACTCCGATAGTTTGCGGACCCCTCTCAAATTCCAATATCTCAATGTCTCGCTCGACTGTTCTCCTTTTCTCCACTTTTCTCCATAGAGGAGAGCAGGGGTTGTTGTCCCTTGAAGAAAAGGGTGGTTATCTATTGGAGAACATGGGTTGTTCACTTGTTTGTGATGTAGAATTGTAGAACATGGACTGCTTTTTTTTATGAATGAATCTTGCTTTCGTACTATTATTGATTGGCAATATCTTATCTTCTTTTAAAATGCAGGTGAAAATGTATGTTGAAAAATGAGGAGGTGAAAATATATTGATAAGAATGTGCTGCTGAAAAAATATGGAACTTAATGACGAGGGGTTTTTAAAAAAATTATATTATTTAGGGAGATCTAAGTAAATATATTAGTCCGCTTAGACCCCAGCTAGTTAAGAGGGACAAAACCGCTTGGATCCACCTCGTCGTCTAGAAAATACTAATTACAATTGCATAACTCTGCATTTTTAACACCTTCAAAGAGAAAATTAAGCTTTTCATTTAGAATGAAATTCCGGGGACTACAATACGCTAGTGAATTTTTGCACAACTTCCTCAAATTATTTTTGAATTTTAAGTGGGCGAGTTGCAACATGAAATTGAAGGTTCAAACCTTTTTAAACATAACTTGAAAAAATATGGATAATATTACACTTTCAAATAATAGCATTGAGGTTGTATAAAACTTTCCCACTTCATGTTTCTATTGCGAACAATTCCAATTCGCAGTGACTAAAGTTGCCGACGAAGTCGAAATTTCAAATCTTGCCACCAAGAGACGTAACGATCAAGTGACCCTAAATAGTGGAAGAACCAAACTGAACCAAACTCCATATACCTTAAGGCTCTCTCACTCACAAGACCTACCCTCATATGCCATACGCTTGTGGTATATGTATTTGACTTGAAAGAAAATGCAATAGCTTTACAAAAACTCCACTTCCCTTCATTCTGTATAAGCCATTCAATGTCAATTCTCTCATCAAAACATGGAACCTTCGCAAATCTTCATTAATCCATTTGGGTATAGTTAAAAAATTCAATAGAGTAAAGTCCAGCCAAGAAAAGTAGATTTTTCCTTCGTTGGAACATGGTTGACATTAGTTAATGTTGTATCGTTGTTGTCATGCACTCCAATTCGCATAGTTCTAGTGCCAAGTGCCAACAACCACACGGGCTGCGACGTTTTCATCAAGACAACCACCAATACACTTGTTAATCAGTTCTTTATAAGCACTTGAGACCAGAATAACCTGAATAAAAAATCCACTTATCACCTAAGGATCCAATACTGATTGGGAAAGCATCGCCACCATCAGAATGGTATTCTACAACTACTACATCACCCCAATCTACTAGCTTTTATTCCATACCACTCTGTTTTCTGCTCTACATATGCATAATTTATTTTTGTTATATATTAAATTATTAGTATCATTGGCTTCATCATGGGTGCACCTTGCGCCTTTCAACTTGCATAACTATATATCAAAAGCCTGGTTGGCAGACTAATAAAACTCGGTATCAATAAGAGGTTAGTGGAACCACAACAACAATGTGGGTGTGAGTGCAAGTTAGTTACAAGGGAAGTTGAGTGGATAGTTTTGGATTTGTAGTATAAATAGATTTTGTAAGGTAGAGAAAGTCATCTTGTTATCTTGATTGAAACTTGGAAACTCTAATGTGTTAGGGTTGAGACTTGAGAGAGTCGTGTGAGTTTTTTTCTCTGGGTTTTTTGGTTCTTGTTGTTTTCGTTCATCAATTCAACAATACAGCAACAACTACACAACCTCATTCCCAAATTAACATAAGAAGGTGAGCAACAAAAGTTTTCTGCGGTGGAGTCGCTCATGGAAGTGAAGAATGAAATAAGAAATTTCAGCTCTGAAGTGAAGATTGCATTTAGAGGCTTGAGACGAAGGCTTGACGAACTCTTCCTTCTTCATTTGTGTTACTAGGCACAGGGGAGCAGCAAATGGAAGAGTCGAACAACATCAAAGCCCTAGATCTGCCGAACTTGGTAGCGACCGAGTTGTTTCCGACCACTGTTGATCCAGATCCAACACCTATTCCACCCGTTCGACATCCTTCTTCGTTCTCTCGGACGAAGCCACTCATCCTACTAGATTCAGATCCAGTGGTGACTAAGGTCTTTAGCACTTTAGTGATCTAGATTTGGTGAGAAACCACTCGCTCGACCTCATATATGGGGTGAAACTAGAAATTTGAGGAGAGGCGTTGCAGATCGTAAGTCTAGAGGCATTGCAAACTAGAGATCTAGAGGCGTCTGAAATGTTGTCGACCATTGGTGAACTAGATATGTTGCAACAACCACTTGTGCAAATTCCATTGACTCCCACACAAGTTCTAAACAACAAACGATTCCGAACACATCTCGGTGCACAGGCAGTCAAGGTCTCTTCACTATCAGATCTAGCTTTCTCACAACCTATTCTAGCAGATCCGCGCAGTTGTGTGGCTTTGAAAGGGTGGGATCAGTCCATAGTAGTGAGCCTCCAGCCATGGCCTTCACCTTTTTTGTCGTCGACTAAATTGTCGCGGACGTCGACACGAATATCTGGTTCGTGTAATAACGTTTCCATACAACCAGGCATACCCTCCTATTGCCTATCGTTACTCCTCTTTTGCTACCATCGCTCCGCCTTCATGGCCTCCACCTTCTTCGAAGCCAACAACTTTAGTTGCTTTTGTACTTGTTTTGGTCGTTGAACACAAATCATTAGCAGAAGCTAGGTTGGAGACGATGACTAAGATGATGCGATGGATTTGTCTCCGAGTTTTATTTTGTGCCCTTCGTTCATCTTCGATCAGCACACTTGTAACGCCTCCACCGGCTTGAAGCCATCCGTTGATGCTTCCAAAAAAATTTTTTACCGGTATGGATGAAGTGTGTATATCACCTATCTATACATGTGTTGCACCAATGTGAACTTCTATCATTGATTTTGCAAGTGAGGATCACCTCGAGATACGTGTACATGGGTGTTGGGTAGGTAGTGGAAATGGTGAAACTTGGGTCAATTTATAATTTAGGTCTTAATTAGGTTAATGTAAGTGCCCAAGTTAAATTGAAATCAAACTAGTAAATTTAATTACCTAAGTTTCAACTTAACCTCTAGATAGACCTAGACTATACAAGTCATTTCTCTAGTTCATGCAAAGGAGAGCACTGATGCTACTTTGAAGAAACTAAAATTCTTGCTCGAATTGGGCAATTTGGAGGTCAAAGGAGGAGAATTTAGTATTGGGACTTCAAGGGAATCAAACCAAATCAAGAACCAACCTTAGGTGATTTCTAAGTTCCCTCTTTTTGTTCAATTTGAGTGTTTAAAATTGATGCATGATCTCTTTTGATGGGAAAACTATTCTAAAATTTCAATGGGGCTGATTCCTAATGTTTAAAAGAGATTTTAAACACTGATTTTCAAAAGGTAATGATGCATTTGAAAGATCAAACTGTTTTGTTGAGTTCGTAAACATTGAGCATAGCTTACCAAAACAGATAGGTTATGCTCATAAGCTATCCTCTTCAACAAAAAACCAGCAGATATCATCAAAGACCGTCCTGCATTCCAAAAGAGTACACTATCATGAGGTCATGACAAGTTAATAGCACTGAGTGGTAATACAATAAATGAAGCATGATATGAACATCAAAAAGAGAAAGGGAAATTATTAATCCACTGATGCCAGTAACTTGCATTTACCCTTGATGCAGATGAGATTTTAAAACAGAAATCAAGGCTCGATGAATTTCCTTAAAAATATACATATATCTAAAAAACCTTCAACTTAACATTGATGGAAGGTCTGTAAATTTTGTTTTACATTTAATTCGTAACTTGGGTCTGAAAATTTCTATACTATGTTATTGCTCTTAATCACTACATCAACTCAAAGGTGAACTTTTATTTGTAATAAAAGTTTAAACTGTAAGTAAAGGGCCAGAAATATTAAAGATTTCTCAGAGATTCTACAACTACTTCATTTGTAAAGTTAATATTAAATATCAAGGGATGCCACAGAAAAAATCATGTCATTTCATTGTGATCTTTCCTTATTTTTACTGCATAGTGAAGCTATGTCTTGAGAGAAGATCCCAAATCTAAATTTCCCAGAATGAACGATTTATCCAAGAAATCTTACGAAAAACTGTCCCATGACTGAAGCAGTAAAAGAAAAAGATCAACCATTACTAAAGCGAATATAGGATTCTATAGAAATTTTTTTTCTAAACTAAAATGACTAGAAAAAGAAACAACACCATCAAGCAATACGCATGTTCTAAAAAACAATACGTGCATTTAGCCTGCCAGAAAGAGAGTGCAAACAAGGATGTGATAGTATTTCATAAAAAAGTAAACAAAGATCATTCCCAATCGTCACAGAGAACAATAGAGGACAATGCAAGTACTAAAACACACGCTTCATTACACAATATCCACCAGCCCCAAAATCATTCTGAAAGAGCGTCTGATCTCAATATTACTATTAGCAACCAATAAGCTCCTAAATATTTGGCATTCTAGCAAAAAGCTCTCACCCCGAGTCTCGCCTATTTTCAAATATCCTTCCCATAAGTACATTAATCATGCCAAATATTATGCACAAACGAACAATGGATAAAGAGATGACCCAGTGATTCCTCATTAGGCATGAAAAGTACTGCACTAATACAATCCTTTGGAAGTTTCCTAACTAAAACCACAACACTAATAATAATTTCTAAGTTCAAGGAGTCATTAATTAGGAAACTTTCTTTATTTAGGTTTCCTATATTTAGTTACCTAATCAGTAGTTTCTATTTTTCGTTGTTGCTGTTTTTGCTTGTAAACAATTCTAGAAAGACTATTATTATTGAAGCCAATAGAACAAGCTATTGAATGCAAACAAGAATCGAACAATACTTATTTCTTGGGTAAATTTTGCTGTAAAATTAGGTATTTCAAAAGGATTGGAACACCTAAACATACCCCACGTTTTTCTCTCCTTTTGACTCACCGTTTTTAACGTTATAAGTCCTATTATTTTGGTGAATGTGGGTGAGAATGAGTCTTTTATCCGTTAGTGGTTTTTGTTTATAAGGAGTTCAACCCCAACTCTTAGATAGACACCAAAAAAGCTTTCTGTTCTCATTCTTTTCACATTTTATCTCCTGTTTACGTTTTCCTGTCCAACCCACACAGTTTTCAGTTTTTCTCTTCTGTTCACGTTCTCCATTTTTTTTGTTCACTGTTCTACAGTGATTTTGTTTTCTGTCCATTGTTCTGCATTGTTTTGCCTTCTGTTCACAATTTTGCAAATCCTCTTTGTTTTATGTTCTACAGTTTTACTTGTTCTCTATTTTCAGCTAGGATTTTTTCTATTACTATTGGAAGCGGCTATTCACACCCCACCTTTTGATTTCGTACCCCATTTTAAATTTTTTCAACCTCCTAGTGAAATGACCACTCTATATAAAAGGGTTTTTACTCACCCATACCCCACTCACCCCACTCACGCATATCCCAGTCAACCATCTCTCAAATCGCGATCTCACCACCAACTCTAATCCGAGGAAATCCAAGCAAAACGACATCGATTCGACGTCGTGAGTGCATTCTTCATCTCTTTTAGTGTCGATTTCGAGGTTTTTTTGGAATTTTTTTATTTTTTTGAGTCGGTATTGTTTGTAGTTTTGTTGTTGGGTTTAGGGCTTCGATTTGGGGGGTTAAATTTTGCATTTTGGGTACAAAGTCTCGATGGAATCGAAAATATCAAACGATTACGAGCAAAACCCACTATTCTTTTGGTCATTACCATGTATGTTTCAGGAGTTTTGAAATTTTTTTGTTCATTCTTGTTGCCCGCGTGTGTATGTCGAACACACAAGGCTGACAACTCTAAATAGGTGTCGGACACACAAGGCCGACACCTCTAAAGAGGTACCGGTCGGAGTTAGCCGAGACCTCTAAAAAGGTCTTGATCAGAGTCAGCCGAGACCTTTAAAGAGGACTCGACCCTGTGCGTCTGAATCTCGCAGACGACACTTCTTCACTTCTAGGACACGACATGACCACATCCGACCTTGTTCAATGAAAAAAACACTCATACAACACTTGGTGACCTAATACAAGTGCTCTACAATGACTAAAACCGAGAAATGGAGAGGATTGAGGGGTGTTGGGGTGAGGGTAGGAGATGGGGTAACATGCGTTGAGGGTGAGGGGTAGTTTCGGAATAATTTACAAAAAAGTGGTTGAACGCAATAAAAAAGTTCAAAAATGGTGTATAGCGAAGTAATGCGGTACAAGAAGCAAAAAATGGGGTGTGAATAGTCGCTTCCTTACTATTTTGTTGTTCTTGCTCCCGTTGAATTATGGAAGGCTTGTTGGATCCTGGGGGTACGTTGATTACGACGAAATATCCTTGAGGACAGTGAATACACACCTTAAGCAAGTTGAGTTCTGTCCAATTCTCCAACAATCTCAAGGATATTTGCATAATGGATTTCGAAGCTACTACCGCATTCCTATTCCTGCCGGTGCCGCCACCGTTGTTGTTGCTGCTGCGAATACCACTTATACAGCGACTAATGTCATTGCCACTGCTGCCCCTGCTGATGCGTTCGAAGCTACACAACTCCCCAGTGACACCGTTCTACCCGCAGTACCGATTATGGTCGTTGTCCACCATGCTGAGCCATTTCCGGACATCTCAAATATTGAAGTATTTGAGGGAGATAATTTCAAGAGGTGACAAGAACGTGTCTTCTCGATTTTGGATATGCATGGGGTGGCGCATGCACTCACCAGTCCTAAACTGTTGGAATCTTCATCAAAGCAATTGGAGCTTTGGATTCATGCCAACAAGGTTTGCGGACACACCATTATTAGTACTTTATCTAACTAGCTTTTCGATATTTATTGCTCTTACAAGGAAGCTAGAGGAATTTGGGAGTCTATGATTGCCAAGTACACCGCCGAAGATGCTGGGAAACAAAAGTTTGTTATTGGCAAGTACTACAAGTGGGAGATGGTAGATGACAAGGATATTAAAGCCCAAATTAACGAGTACCACAAGCTTATTGAGGATTTGAAGTCTGAGAGCATCGACCTTCAAGAAGAGTTCGTGGCCAGAATGTTGATTGAGAAACTTCCCCAGACATGGAGCAACTACAAACAACAGTTGAAACACAAGAATAAACAACTCGCATTGGCGGATCTCATCACCCACACCATCATCGAGAATACAAATAGGAAGGAGTCAAAGTCTTTGAAAGGCAAGGAGATAGTTACAAAAGCTAATATGGTGCAAGACAAGGTACAAAATCCAAATAAGAGGTATGACAACAAACCTAATTACAAGAAAGGAAATTGCTTTGTGGCAAACCAGGCCACTATGCCCCACAATGTAGGAAAAGGTTTGTGAGAAATGATAACCCTACTACACCAAATGCAAATTTGGTTGAAGTGGATGATGATATAATTGTTGCGATCATTTCTCAAGTAAACCTTTGTGGCTGATGTGAAGCGATGGGTGATAGACTCTGGTGCTACTAGGCACATTTGTGGAAGCAAAGATGTTTTAACCTCCTACACTCGAGTTGAGAAAGGGGAAGACATGGTCTATCTTGGTGATTCACGCAATACTCCAGTTCTTGGAAAAGGTAAAGTGCTTTTGAAGCTCACATCTGGCAGACTCTAGCACTTAACCTCGTGTCCCCAACATTCGAAGTAACTTAATTTTTGTAGGACTGTTGGGAAAAGTAGGGGTGAAAGTGTCATTTGAATCTGACAAGGTCGTAATGACAAAATGAAATTCTCTTGTTGGGAAGGTCTATTGTAATCATGGTCTTTTTGTACTTAATGTTGCTGAAATTATGAATGACAATGCTAGTTCTTCTGCTTACTTGATTGACTCGTTTCATTTGTGGGATTCTAGGCTAGGACATGTTAGTAATACTTATGTTAAGAAAATGCAACAACTTGGTTTGATTTCTAGTAGTAATTTATGTATGAATAAGAGTGAGATATGTGTTGAATCAAAATAAACTAAGAAAACATGCCCATCAGTTCATAGAGAGTCAGAATTACTTAGTCTTTTACATACAGACTTATAGGTGATTTAAAACAAAAACTAGAGGAGGTAAGAAATATTATGTGACTTTTATTGATGACTTTTCTAGACATGGTAAGGTGTATTTACTTAGACATAAAGATGAGGCTTTTGATGTTTTTCTTACATATAAAGCTAAAGAAGAAAATCAACTAGATAGGAAAATAAAAAGGGTTCGATCAGATAGAGGTGGGAGGTATATTTTGCTTAATGAATTTTGTGAAAAGCAAGGAATATAACATGGGATTACTCCACTTTATTCACCTGAATCAAATGGAATAGCTGAAAAGCAACCTTATATGTATGTCACTTACAAAATAGAATACCTTACAAGAAAACTGATAGGACACCATATGAATTATGGAAAGGCTATCCGCCTTAACTTGAAATATTTAAAAGTGTGGGGGTGTTTAACTAAAGTCATGTTGCCCGATTCTAAGAAAAGGAAAATAGGTTCTAAGACTTCTGATTACATGTTTATTGGTTATTCGGAAAATAGTGTTGCTTATAGATTTCTTGTTTTGAAAAGTGATGTGCTAGAATTTAATGCAATAGTTGAGACAAAAAATACCGAGTTTTTTTAGAATATTTTTCCTTTAAAAATTAGCAGTATTTTTCATACACGTCTCTCAAACAAGCATATTTCTCAAAAGGATGCATCGGATTTTCAAAACAAATTTTCGAATGAGGATTTGAGATGTAGCAAAAGGCTTAGAAAAAACTTTTGGAAATGGTTTTTACACTTATCTTATTGAGAATAATCCTTTGAGTTTTTCTGATGCAATTTCTTCTTCTGATTCTTCCTTTTGGAAAGATGCTATTAAAGTAGAACTTGATTCTATTTTACAAAACAAAACTTGGCAATTAGTTGATTTACCGTCTGGAGCAAAGGATTTTTAAAAAGAAGTTTAATCTCGATGGTTCTATTGAGAAATATAAAGCTAAGCTTGTTGCAAAAGGTTTTGCCCAAAAGCAAAATATAGATTATTTTGACACTTTTGTTGACTATAATTTCTTCTATTCGCATTTTGATTGCTTTAGCATCTATTTATAAATTATTTATTCACCAAATGGATGTTAAAACTGCTTTTTTGAATGGTGATTTGGAAGAAGATATTTACATGAAACAACTCGAAGGTTGTGTGGTTTCTAGTCAAGAAACCAAAGTTTGCAAGCTTGTCAAATCTCTATATGGTTTGAAATAAGCACCTAAACAATAACATGAAAGATTTGATTGTGTTTTATTGAATGATGGATTTTCTCCCTAGAAGTAGATAAATGTGTTTACACCAAATGTATTGATAGTGATTGCGTCATTAAATGTTTGCATGTTGATGACATGTTGATTTTTAGCACTAGTCTTGAACTTATAGACAAGACTAAGAATTTTCTTGCTTCTAATTATGAAAGATATGGGTGATGCAAATGTGATTTTAGGTGTTAAAATCACAAGGAAAGGTGATGGCATAATGCTATCACAAGAACATTATGTTAAGAAACTTCTTAGGAAGTTTGGACATTTCGATGTCACACCGATGAGTACTCCTTATGAAGCTAACACTCAATTAAAGAAAAATAGAGGTGATCCTGTTGCTCAATCTGAGTATGCACAAATTATTAGGAGTCTGATGCATTTGATGAATTTTCATGACCTGACATAGCTTATGTTTTTGGTAGATTGAGCAGATATACACATAATCCCAATAATGAGCATTGGACTACGATAGCAAGACTAATGAAATATTTGAGAGGTACCATGTCCTGTGGTATTATGTATAGTGGATTTCCCTCTGTATTAGAGGGATACAGTGATGCTAATTGGATTTCTGATTCAGATGAGACAAAATACACTAATGGTTATGTATTCACCGTTGGAGGTGGTGCATTTACTTGGAAATCAGCCAAGCAAACTATTATTGCTAGATCTACTATGGAGTCAAAGTTCATTGCTCTGGAATTGGCTGGTAGTGAGGCTGAGTGGTTGAAAAACTTCTTAGCAAAAATTCCTTGAGGAGAAAAACCTACTCCTTCTGTGTCGATGCATTGTGATTGCCAATCAACTATTGCCATTGCGAAGAATAAAATTTTCAATGGTAAAAATAGACACATTCGTTTGAGTCACGATGGGGTTAAGCAGCTGCAAAAGGATGGAGTCATATCCATTGATTATGTGGAGTCATATCCATTGATTATGTGAAGTCATAAGTGAATTTGGCCGATCCTCTAACTAAACCTTTGGGAAGGAAATTAATTTCTGAAACATCGAGGGGAATGGGACTATTGCCAATTTGAGTTATCAACAGTTATGAACCTAACCGATGTGATTGGCGATCAGAATTGTGGGGGTACAACCAGGCACGCGCATTGCCTATTAGCGCACCATCGCGTTGAACATCAGAATTGTGGGGGTACAATGTGATTGGTGGGGAATTTTGCTTACATAAGAATTCTTGGTTCATAGAAATTTAAAACTTCACCATTTTTCATGTAAGTAAGATCTCATCCCCTCTAGTTTTGGTTCATAGTCCAAAAGACACCAAAATCGATGCATTGTCCCTCGATGAAAATATCCCAGCAACACAAGTACCTTTCGAAATATGTGGGGGATTGTTGTAAAATTAGGTATTTCAAAAGGATTGAAACACCTAGACATATCCCACGTTTTTCTCTCCTTTTGACTCACCGTTTCTTAATGTTATAAGTCCTATTATTTTGGTGTAAGGAGTTCTACCCCAACTCTTAGATAGACAAAAAAAAGCTTTATGTTCTCATTCTTTTCCCATTTTATCTCTTGTTTACGTTTTTTCAGTCCAACCCAAAAAGTATTATGTTTTTCTCTTCTATTCATGTTCTCTGCTTTTTTTTGTTCACTGTTCTGCAGTGAATTTGTTTTCTGTTCACTGTTCTGGAGTATTTTGCCTTCTGTTCGCAATTCTGCAGTTCCTCTTTATTTTCTGTTCTGCAATTTTATTTGTTCTCTATTTTTCACTGGGATTTTTTTCTATTATTATTTTGTTGTTCTTGCTCCTATTGAATTACGGAAGGCTTGTTGGATCCTGGGGGTAAGTCGATTACGACGAAATATCCTTGAGGACAGCGATTACGCACCTCAAGCAAATTGAGTTATGTCCAATTTTCCAACAAATTTCACACGTGGTCACTCAACTTTACGTCTTGTAACATTTTGGTCACTAAACTCCACTTTGTAACAAAACAAAATCATCAAACTTTTTAAAAAGTCTCAGTATAGTCACAAGGATTTTTTTCAAATCACCGTTATGTCGACAACTATGACGTGACGCTTATTTGGCATTCTTGACTTTGAAATAGATATTTATTCGCCTAGACATATGTTCTTTCACATCAAGACATCAATCTAACCGTCGTTAGGAGTTAAAAATTGAGGTGTCACAAAAGTTGTGAACTTCAACAAACACAATGAAGAAGACAATCTCCATCTCTCTGCATCCTCTCTCCCTCCTCCGCCACTCTCCCATGTCGCCCTCCACCATTCTTCACCGCCCCTCACACACGTCCCCCACCCCCCTCTGCCAAGTCACCTTCGTCATCGCGGCCTCCTCCAATTCCTGGCCCAAATGCAATACATCCAAATCTGGTGGAATAATCACTATAACCATCAACATCACCATTGTCACATATCTTCTCCGAAGGACAACGCGATGTACAGTCGCGATGAGGGTGGCAATTAGCCTAGGATTTTGATTTTGTAGGGGATGAACCAATTCCCAAAATCATCAAAACCTGGGTTAAACAACACAAATCAAACGCACACACCGCCCATCTATCCTACTCTGCGAAGAGCCCACGAGAAGAGCAGAACCCTAAGAGGTCAGTTGGCGAAATCCGGTTTACCTACAACATTGACCCTCTGAAAGAATCGAAACTATTTTTCCGAGTGGTAGAAGAAGAAGAGGCGGACGACGTTGCCAAAAACACCGGGGGGGGGAGCTTATTGTGGTGGGTTATGAGGCCATGAATTGGAGAGATGGGGATGTTGGTGTTGGAGTTGTTGCGTTGTGATTGTGGTGGTAATGATGGAGAAGAGTGTGAAGAGGAGGCAAGAGATGGTCATTGTTGTTGTCGTTGTGGCGGTGGTGGTCTGTGATACTTGGTCTGCAATGGTGGTAGTGGTGTTGATGTTGACCTCTGAATCTTTTCACAATTGTGACTCAAAGTCAAGAATGTTAAACAAGCGTCATGTTATAGTCTTTGCCGAAAAAGTGATCGGAACAAGCTCATAGTGAAACCTTTTAAAAGCTTCAACAATTTGTTATGAAGTAGAGTTTAGTGACCAAAGTGTTGCAAGATGTAAAGTTGAGTGACCATGGGTGAAATTAACCTGTTATTTCTCCTCTCTTTCAGTTATTTTTCTTCAATCAATAGCTTGTTTTCTTGCTTTAATAACAAAAGTCTTTATAGACTTGCTTACAACCAAAAATAGCAACAACAACATAGCCTCAATCCTAAATTAGTAAGGGTCAGCTACATGGATGAAACTCTTTCGTTATACTCGATTTAGTGCAAGTGATTGTGAGTTTTCAAAACAATTTAAATCCCTCCTAATTAAAGTTCCCACGTTAACTTCGATCTACCCTAACCTCGTCGAATTTCTTCAGTTTCTATTGAGTCAAGTTTTCCAGTATGGACATTTGTAGGTCGTCTTTGTAGGTGACCAAACTTCCGCAACCACCCTTCCCAACTATTTGTGTCAATTGGTGCTATTTCTACTAGTCTTTGAATTTCTGTATTACTTATTTTATATTTACGAGTTTTACCACACATCCATCTAAGCATCCACATTTATGTTGCGTTCATTTTATGTAGTTGTTGTTTTACTGCCCAACATTCACTTTCATAGAGCATAGCTGACCTAATTGCAGTCCTACAAAATTTTCCTTTTAACTTAGTAGGCATATTATCCAGCTTGAATCTTGAGATCTTATTGCTTAATCGACAAACGAAAACAACTAGAATCAGAAAACCCCATAGAAAAGTCTTAAAACTCTCTCAGCCCAAACTCACAAGAGTTCTCAAATTACAATCAAGACAACGAGATGACTTTTCTCCCATACAATCTCTATTTATTCTAAAACTTCAAACTTACTCAGCTACCCTTGTAATTAACTTGGACTTACACCAACAGTATTGTGGTGGTCCCTCTTAGCTTCTATCGGTATGCTTAAATTAGGAAGTGGGGGGGTTCTCCAAAGTTCAGGGCAAGTTGGAGTTTCCCTTCCAAACTTATAAACCATTGTCTTTCTACTCAATTAGTTTTTTTTTTTTTTTTTGAGTACGTCGGACTATTCTTACCTAGGTTTTAAAAATCGACAAACTTCGTCGAACTTCGACCGAAGTTTGTCGATTTTCCAATTACCGAAGGGAAATATGGGTTGGGAAATGCAAATGCATAGTTTCGCCTAATGTTTTGACGAACTTTAAAAAATTCAATAAATTGGATCGAAGTTGAACCAAAATTGAATAAAAATGCAAAAATTCGAACGAAGTTAATCTACTTCGTTGAAATGTCGATTTTACCCTATAGGGAATCAATTCGTAACTGTTACTAGCGAGTCTAAGGCTCTGCTAATTGATGTCATGGTTGCCTTAAGACTTTTGATGAGGCTTCAACTATTCAACGAAAGCTGCAAAACTATTCTCACCTACTTTTGAGAGGGCTTTAATTCACCGAATAGATTTTAAGGTTTGTAGAGACTCTTGTGAGTTGATATCTGAAAAGGGAAAGCAAAGGAGAATTGAGAAGGAGTGGCGTGTTCGAAGAAGAAGAAGAGAGGAAGAGAATCAACGACGCGAAGGAGAGACAGAGGGTCAACGATGCGAAAGAGAGGCAGAGAGTGATCAACGCGAAGGAGGAGGGGCAGCGAAGGCTCGATGAAGAAGAAGGAGAAGAGGCAGTGACTCAGGGAGGGCTCGAGCTCGACGAAGATGGGGAAAGGTTTGTGCAATTGACAAACACGAAAAGGCTTTGGGGTTTTATTTGGGATGTATCAATTGGTGACTCCATTTTGTACACAAGTCGTACACAAACCTTATCTAGCCTTTGATTGTGCATTGTGATGTAACTATGATGATTGATGAATGATTGAAAATTGTCAAGACTTTTTTATTTGTATTTGTGTTTCATCAAGATCTATTTTTTAGTGTGGGCTTTTTTAGTCTTTTAATCAGTTAAACTAAAATTCCATAAACTTTTGTACGTCGGCGAATTTTTGTCAAATTTCCCTTGTCGAAGTTAACTTCCTTGAATTACTTCCGAATTTTAAGTGAGGGAAGTTACAAGCGAAGTCGAAGTTTCGAACTTTGATTCTTACATCTCCAAGACTTCCCCTCAAGTCCAACTAGTCTTGCGCTCTTACCCAATTGTGACTTCTCTTAGTCATCAACTTGGAGGTCTTTTTTTTATCCTGAGCTTGTATTCTTTTGAGTTCAAACATCACAAACAATATTTATTTTTAAAAGAATATATATAAAAATTGCAACAACCTTAACTGCTGGCCGAGCTTGGGCCAAACACAATCCCAAGCCCGCCCATTAGTTGGTCGACCTTTCACGGGCTCAGGCCTAAGCCTAACTTATATAAGATTTTAAGACACAAGCCCAGCCCACGGGCTGACCTAGCGGGCACCTGACCCAATGAACAGGTCTATTTGCAAATCTTCCAACTCTTTGCTAGCTCATTCCTTTTTGGGAACCTCCATTTTCGTTGGAATTTCAAAGCTTGGACCTTAGATCTTTCATGGGTTGTTAGGCCATTGAAGGCTTTGATAGCATATAAAATTTTTCTATGTATAGGCTCGATCCAAGTCTTGAGAGACTAGTTTATGTGTAGGCTTAAGTTTGGAAAAGCGAGAGTTCTCCAAAATGTCAAGGCAAGTTGGAGTTTCTACTCCAAACTTACAAGTCATTGTCTTTCTTCTCAACTAGTCGATGTGGGACTATTTTCAAATCTCCAATAGCCATGTCAGCTTCTACGTCATTAGGCGACTAACAATCCTTAATTATCTTAAACTCCATGATTAATTCCAATTAAAACACAAAATCTGTAAAATCCTAGAGATACGTGACATTTTTCAATTTAACTCAAGTTCTCAATCTCCTTTGGTGGAGCAAATTAAGAAATCATTTAATCAAAATTTTCATATCTTTAGAAAATTTCGGCAAAGTTTCCCCTGTAAGTAGGGCTGCCAGAAATCCAAAACATCTAATAAACAAAAGTGGGAGAAAGCTTAGAAGGACTCACATTTCCACAATATCTACAACTGTTCATATATTAAATCTATAACTCATGCCTTCACAATATATACAATATTGGAAGCTTATACAAATGTTGATTATGTCGGCTCAATGGTTGACAAAAGATCAACTACCGGATATTGCACATTTGTCATTTATTGGTGGAAACTTGGTGACTTGACGCAATAAAAAGCAGAATATGGTAGCTGGATCAAGTGCTAAAGCAGAATTTCGGGCAATGACTCAAGGAATCTGTGGACTTTTATGGTAGAAGATTATCTTAGATCTCAAAATCAAGTGGAATGGGTCCATGAGACTGCATTGTGGTAACAAGTCTGCAATCAACATAGCTCATAATACGGTGCAACATGATCGAGCCAAGTTGATCGAGATTGATAGACATTTTATCAAAGATAAATTGGATAGTGGGCTCATTTGTATTCCTTATATCTCAAGTCAAAATCAGCTTGCAGATTTGCATACTAAAGGTTTGAACATTTCTTCATTCAAATAAATGTTTCCAAGCTAGGAATGACGAACCTTTATTCACCGGCTTGAAGGGGAGTGTTGGAAAAAAGGAAATAATTGATTGATTGGTTGGTTGATTTGAGATTTTGTTGGAAGTTTTCCATAATTGTCACTATCCCTATAACAATATGGAGCTATTGTAACTAGAGAAGCATGAATGATATCATACCCTTTCCTTTCTCCCGTGGATGTAGGTCTAAAACGAACCACGTAAATCATTGTATTCATCTTTTTATTTCTTTTGTATTAAATTATAACACAAACCCTCTCCCCTCTGACAATTCATCTTTCTCAAGTAATTCATCCTCTTCCCTAACACATCTCTTCCGTAACTCTAGTCTGCCTCTGGCAAGCCCACTCTTCTCCCTGAAAACCCCTATCACACCTCACCAACGACAAGGGCAACTGGAAACCTATATCCTCGCTTCTCTTTGGCAATTAATTTTTAAACAAAACAAACACGTTGCCCAAAGACTCCATATGTGTATCAAAGCAAGCAAATTAAAGGAGAGATGAACTATTTCGCTCCACTCAAATGCCTATGAGCGTTTTATTTACTTTTTTAGACTTCTTTCTGAGTATAAGGGTAGATGTCACACAATTAAGTTAATATTTAACAAGTTTGAATATTTGTCAGTCTCATATTTAATTGATCTCCTTGTGTACAAGCTAGCTCCATCTTTTTTTTTTTTCAAATTATACTATGATTTAAAAAAAAATATGAATTTCATTTACAGATTGTCTATTTTCAAAATAGGTCCAGGTCTAGACATCTTTCTTCGTCGATTAAAATATCATTTGCAAATAGTATATACACCATAGTATATCCTTTTCAAAATGCCTAGTTAGTTCAATCTCATAATTAAAATAGAGAGATATAGGCTTAAAGGTGAATTGTTCATTCAATTACATAATTACGGAAAATGCTTTTGTTATTCCTCCAGTTGTTCTTATAGTGTTACTACTCCTTGCATGTCATTATTAGTGACTAAGAACCAAGCATGCACCCTTTTTCTTTCTAACACCCACCAAAGAACATCTCTTGAAACCCTATCATATGCTTTTTTAAGTCAACAAATATCTTATGGAGGTCTTTCTTCTTCTCTACATTTTTCCATTGATATTTTGAAGAAATGCAACAGGGTAGGGGCCAACCGAAGCTAACTTGGGACGCATTAATTAGGAGGGATCGAAATGATTTGGAAAGCACGCCATCGATTGCAATAAATCGAGCGCAATGGAAGGGTTTGATCTAAGTAGCCGACCCCAACTGATTTTAGGAATGAGGCTATGTTGTTGTTGTATTCTTATAAGGGAAATTACCTCCAAAGAGGACCTTCCTAACATGAAGCCAAACTAACTTTCCCACACCTATGGTTTCTCTTCTCAACCTATTGTCGGTGTCTTCTTCAAAGGTCCCATGCTAAGATTAATAATCTTAATTCCTCGATAGTTTGAGAAAGTTTGGATGTCACCTTAACAAAGTAGGAAAGAGAAAAAAACTCGGCCATCATAGTGTTATTCATTTCCTCAACCACTTTAAACTCTAAGAAACTCTATACGAAACACGATAAAGTTGATCCAAGAATTTATCTGATGCTAAAAACAAACCTCCAAAAGAAGTATACCATAAGCCATGTTGCCTCCAAGGATTGGAGATATAACAGATGAAATTGAATCAATCACTAGTAGCCGAACCTTATGATCTGAGCTCCTCGCCTAAAAAAATAAAATAAAATAAAAAATTTCAGTACAATCAATGATTTGTAAGACAACAATAAAGCAACCAGCCCAATACAATAAGAACCTGATCTCTCAATTTGGTTTGAAGCTGATCGAGTGTATCGAACAATTCAAAGATATCGAAAACTGATTTGCACAATATGTTGGCCATTATCCTTTCAAGAATGCCACATCTAACCTACAAATTAAAAATAAAGAAAGGAAACAAGAAATCGTAAACCATTATGAAATAAAAATAACATAGAAACAGTGAAGCAATTATATGGTATGATTAATTCCAAATCTAACCTACTAATTCCACTAATAAAGAACAAAACAAGGAAACAAGAAAATCATAAATCCTCCCTCATTTTCTGGCTATACGCTACATAGTCGATCCCAAGTTCGAATAAATGAGGGTTCCCAATCCCATTATCCATACTAGCAAAATGAGGGAGGGTTGCGATAGATAAACAGCTAGCAAAAACTTTTGTTGCTCTTTATAAAATGGATCAAACAAATTTGCACTGAATCGAGCACAATGGAAGAGTTTGATCCGTAGAGCCGACCCCAACTAATTTGGGATTGAGGCTTTGTCGTTATTGTTGTTCATTAATTTCAAGATTTGTGCCTAACAGCCCTAAATTAAATAAGGCAAACATGCAATTTTAGCACAATTGGATATAAAATGGTATACTTGGTGTTAAAGTAAGATATAACTTATGATGAAATTAGAGAAATTTTAAGAATTTTCTGATTTTATGCATTTTCAATATTAATTAATGGTGTAATTAGTACAATTGCATGGGTTTACAAAGAAAATAGTATGAACAAGACCCTCGAAAAGCTTGAACACAATTTTAATTATTGAAAATATGTTTTATGGGATTTTTACTAAATCTACAAATGAAAGTAAATTTGCGGTTAAATAATGGAGAAAGAATACCTAATAGAAAAAAGATACTTGTACAAATTGAGCATGCAAGCATTTACAAGAATGCTAAACCATAAATCCAAGGAAGTTGATTTGGAGTGGAGATTTTTGATATTTTGTTTCAAACCTAAATGGTCATTTGAAGTGGTTATCTTCGTAGCAATGTCAAATTGCATGAGTTGTTCATTCAACTTTGAGGACCCAAAGCTCATATTCACTTGAAGCCTTAAGATATACCAAACTCCCAAAGGACGAATTAACTCAAGGAATAGATTAAAGAAGGCTTTCACAAGGTGAGAAATTAAAGTAGACCAAGTTTAAGTGAGGCTTAAGCCTCAATGCAATTTAGTGAGGCGTAAGTCTCACTTGACTAGGATGGTGCCTTAGTACGTATAACTTTAGTGGTTTTAATGTTCTTTTTATGTTTTTCACCCTAAAATGTAATTTATTTATAACAATATTCTCTTAAGAGAGTGTCCTAACAATACAATTCACAAGACGAGTCAAATGAGAGGCGAGGTTTTAGGTGAATGGGGTCTTGTGCGCTCCACTTCTTTGATCAATTGAGAGCCTCAGTGCACTGAGGCTTAAGCCTCAATGCAATTAAGTGAGGCATAAGTCTCACTTGACTAGGCTTATGCCTCACTCCGTATAACTTTTTCATGTTTTTCATGTTCTTTTTATGCTTTTCACCATAAAATGTAATTTATTTATAACAATACCATTCTTTTAAGAAAGTGCCCTAACAATACAATTCACAAATCGAGTCAATTGAGAAGCGAGGTTTTGGGCAAATGAGATATTTTGCGCTCTTCTTCTTCGATCAATTGAGAGGCTTCATTGATGTTGTGTTGCAATCTGTAAGGCTGTTACAGCGACGTTGTTAATAGCAACAATTTGCTGCTACAACAACATCAATCAGTTGTTGTAACAACAACAAATAATTGATGTTACAACAACAATTTATTTGTGCAACAACATGTTGTGTAGAAATTACTATTACAACAGCAACAAATTGTTGCTTCATTTTTGTTGTGTTGGGTTTTTTATTTTCTTAAGTGATTTTGTGCTTCTCGGTTGTGGATTTTGATTTTTGATAGGTAGGACTTAACTTCTCGTGAGCATGAAGTGTTTGATAAAATGCTTCAGAGAATGTCGGTTTGGCTACAGATTTTAACATACATCTACAAATGCCATTAATCGCTCTTTGAGCTTAGTTAAACATTTTCTAGTAGATAATTTGCTACAAACAGGCCTTTGATGTCATTGTTATATCGATTTCATCTCGTGTTTTACGTTGTTCTTAAACTTTTTCAAAGTTAGTAGTTTATATGGATATTTGCAGATAAACATTGTAAGTAGCATGTTAGATAAATACGTTTGAGTGATAAGGTACGTCAAATTTACTTACTTTACTTTTTTTTTTTTATTAAGTATTATTTTTTTGTTTCTAATAGTTGCATTTCTAAATGTATTTATGTTTATAGAATTTTTTATGATATTTTAAATGGTTTTTCAAAAATTAACTCTAGTTGTAGACTTTAGATATCTCTTTACGCTAGGATGAACTAACTAGGCATATCCAAGAGGATATACCATGTTGTATGTTATTTGCAGATGATATTGTCTTAGTGGACGAAACAAGAGATGGAGTGAATAAGAAATTAGAACTTTGGAGGAATACATTAGAATCTAAAGGCTTTAAGTTGAGTATGACGAAGACCGAATACATGCACTGTGAGTTTCGAAATACTAGACATCGAGATGGTATGGTAAAATTAGGGGATGTAAAAGTTTCTAAGGTGAACCACTTTAGATATCTAAGATCAATCATACAAAATAATGGCAATATTGAGAATGATGTCTCACATAGAATTCAAGCTGGATGGAAGAAATGAAGGAGCACAACAGACGTAATCTGTGATAGAAATATGCTTACTAACTTAAAAGGAAAATTTCATAGGTCCGCAATTAGACCAGCTATGCTCTATGGAAATGAATGTTGGGGCGGTAAAACTCGTAAAGATAAAATAAGAAATACATAAATTCAAAGACTAGCAGGAGTAGCACCAATTGACACAAAGATTAGGGAAGGGCGGTTGCGGAGGTTTAGTCACCTGCAAAGACGGTCTACAAATGCCCCCACTAGAAATTTGAATCAATAAAAACTGAAGAAATTCGACAAGGTAGGGGTAGAACAAAATTAACTGTGGACGCATTAATTAGGAGGGATTCGAATGGTTTGGAAAGCTCACCACCAATTGCACTAAATCGAGCACAATAGTGGAGTTTGATCCATGTAGTTGACCCCAATTAATTTGGGACTGAGGCTATGTTGTTGTTTTTCAAAAATTTAATGACACTTACGCCCGTTCCACGGTGAGGCTTACATTATGCTTCACTCACATTTAAACATTGTGTGAGGTATCCTAATGGCTAAAAATGAGAAATCAAAGGAAGTATGAGACATTATGTGATTTGCTCAAAGATAGAGAAAGGTTAATCTCTTGAATAGATCATTGATTGAAGTGGCACTTTAACCAGTGGTTCTAATGTATGCTATCATTAACGAATTGAAAGGACACAATCATTGGGGTGCTTTTTAGTTAGCTAGGGAATCTTTCAAGAAGTGAACCTTACCTTTTAGAGACATTAGATCCAACTTCTAAGTGCAACACCTAGTGGTTGAGAAATGGACAAACTTAATGATTTATTTACATAGTTATCTTTTGACATTATTGTATATATGTTCAAATAAAGTTTTAGTTTTTTTTTTTTTTTTGCTACCAACCTACTCGACGAAAGAAACGTTAGGATTTTTTAAGACAGGGATCACAATAGTCATCAAGTTCCGGTATTAGCTAGGTTATTAGGGACGGAAAGTGCATGTAATTGAAAAACTAGAGAAGGCCACGTTTAGCTGATTGGTTAAGGAGTTGGTTGATATTATGTAAGCAAGCTATTCAGGGACTCATGTAAGGGACATTTTGAGAGAATTGTTGGTCCTACTTAGGCTATGTTGGTTGCGTCTAGTTCCCTCGGTGGTGAGTCGAAAACGGTTGAGAGTCTATTACACCAAGTTGAACTGCCCTACTCATTAGGGTGGGCGGCGGTTTTGAAAAACCGCCCAAACAGCCCAAACCGACCAAACCGCGCGGTTTGGTCAGGTTTTTAAATTTCGCGGTTTGGTCGCGGTTTGGAAAATGACCAAACCGCGATCTCTGCGGTTTGGTCGCGGTTTCGTTATGGGAAAACCGCGGTTTAACCAAACCGAGGGCAATTTGGTAAATACAAACCAAAAAGCCAAAAACCCTAAACTCAATAACTCAAACGCTAGACCTTGGCCGCTCTCGTTCATCCTCTTCTCCTCTTCGGCTCTTCCTCTCCGTCTCGACAATCTCCTCTTCCGTCTCCAACTCCCTCACCAGTCGACCGTCTCCAACTCCCACGCGCTCGACCAATCGACCGCCTCCCCTCCCACCCCCACGCGCTCGACCGGTCGACCGCCTCTCCACCCCCGATCCTCCCCCATCTCCAACTCCCTCACCGATCACCGCCGCTCCTCCTCCCCCCGTCTCCAACTCCTCACCGGTCGAGCGGTCACCATCCGGTTAGTGTGTTTCGAGTCGTCGGGGAGCAACATGCGCACTTCTGCCGGGGTTGTCGCGAGGGGTTTACACAACAAGGTATGTTCAAGATGCTCTAATTTTATTTTATTTTTTATGATAAGATTATCTTATCTATTAATTAAAATAGGTCGGACTAGAACAACTGTATTAATTAGGTTCATTTTGCTATAGTTTGGCGTTGGGTGATTCGATTATTTTAGTTTGAAAAATGGGTGTCGTGTAACTGGAAATAGTTGTGAAAGAGGAACTGAAACAAAAAAATTGCAGAATGTATAGGTTTGGATTATTGTGCATGATATGATTCTTTAAATATATGGTTTTCTCTTGTTCACTATTGTGGACGAGGTAATCTGGCCCTTTGATAATGTTTCTCACATGGTTTTAGTTGTTTATAACTAGTGTATGACAATACAAAGAATCGATGGAACTCGATTAATTGTGGTTCTGTATTCCAATTCTTCTTTTTAATGTTCATTCTCATTCTAACATTGATTGTGTGTGTTTTTTTTCTAGATGGATTCACATCACGTAACAGCCGGAACATTATCGACAGATGCAAGTTCTACACCAATGGAGTTTGAAAGTGGTGGACCTATTGTTGCTCCTCCAAACTCATCTAGTTTGCCATCATCAACAAAGAAGGCAGAATCGAAAGGTAATCGCACAACCTCTAAAGTTTGGGACCATTATTCTAAAACGTTAGATGAGCATGGAAAAGTGACACTTGCAACTTGCAATTATTGTGGTAAAGAGTATCATTGTCCTAGTAAGAATGGTACTAGCACAATAACATCTCATTTAAATAAATGCCCCAAGTACCCACATAGTCAAGTGAACTCAGTGTGTAAGAAACAAAAAACAATAGAATTACAAGTTAAAGGGTCGGAGGATGAAAGTAAAATAGGACTTTGGAAGTTTGATCAAACATTAAGTCGTGAAGCCCTTACTGAATTGATAATAGGAGCTGAATTGCCTTTTGTTTTTGTGGAACATCCATGCTTTGTTAAATTTTGCAATGTTATACAACCCAAACTCAAGTTAGTGAAGAGGAGAACTATAACTAGAGATTGTTTGGAAATGTATAATGTTGAGAAGGAAAAATTGAAAAGATCTTAACAAAGAATTCTCAAAGAGTTTGTTTGACAACTGATACTTGGACTTCTTTGCAAAATACTAGCTATATGTGTCTCACTGCACATTATGTTGATGATGATTGGAAATTGCAAAAGAAAATAATTAATTTTTGTGAGATTGAAGGCCATACGGCTGATGATATTGGTAAGGCTGTTGAGATGTGTTTGCTTCACTGGAAAATTGAGAAAGTGTTTACAATAACTGTAGACAATGTTAAATCTAATGATTTGGCAATTGAATACTTAAGGAGACAGAGATAAATAATTGGGGTGGAAGCGTGTTAAATGCGAAATACCTTCACGTAAGATGTTGTGGACACATTTTGAATCTCATTGTTAGTGATGGTTTAAAAGAGGTGAAAGAGTCCATTAGTCGAATACGTGAAGCGATGAAACAAGTGAGAAGTTCTCCATCAAGGAAGAAAAAGTTTAAGCAATGTGTTGAACTTGAAAAAATACTATGTAAAGCTTCGGTGTCCTTAGATGTATCAACTAGATGGAATTCCACTTATTTGATGTTGGATTCGACGGTGAAGTATCAAAGAGCATTTGAGAGAATGTATGAGTCATATAATAAGATTTCAAGTGAGTTGAAGAATGGAGTTCCCACAAAAGAAGATTGGAGTGTTGCACGTATATTATTGCAGTTCTTGGAACTTTTTATTGGGCCACTCTTCGACTTTCGGGATCTAAATGTGTTACAAACTAATGCTTATTTTCATGAAGTGCATGCAGTTGAAACACTTATCAATGAATGTTTGGCAAGTAATGATTCATATGTGCATTCGATGGGAATGAAGATGAAGGTGAAGTTTGACAAGTATTGGGGAGATATCTCGAAGGTGAACATGATCTTGTTGGTTGCTGTGGTTCTTGATCCTAGGTACAAGTTGAAGTTTCTGAAATATTGTTATGGTACATTGTATCCGAACGAGCAAGTTGTTGAGATGATAAGGAAAGTGAGAGAGGCTCTGGATCATTTATACAAGGAATATGAATCATTTTCCAACAATTACATGTCTATGTGGTTTAGTGAAACTAGATCATTGTCTAGTGTACATGAAGAGGCGGAAGACTCATTGTTTGGTAATGTCAGAGCTAAAAGGGCAGTGGTTGGATTTCAAAGATTTTTAGAAGAGGAGGCAAATACGACAAACAAGTCGGAGATAGATATATATTTGGATGAGGGATGTGAGAAGCAAAATGGAGACTTTGACATTCTTGGTTGGTGGAAAAACAATGTCTCTAAGTACAAAACACTTTCAATGATGGCACGTGATGTACTGGCCATTCCAGTTTCTACTGTTGCTTCAGAGTCCGCTTTTAGTGCCGGTGGACGCGTGCTTGATCAGTTTCGTACCTCATTGACTCCAAAAATTGCTGAAGCTCTTATTTGTACTCGGGATTGGTTACATGGTACAATAAATTTAGAAGTTGAAGAAAATTTAGAGGAACTTGAAGAGCTTGAAACAGTTATTCTTTTCTTTTAATTTTGTTAATTATTAACTACATTTATTCTTTCTTTTACGATCATCATCTAATCATATTACATTTTGAAATGTTGTTTAGGCATTTTGGACCAACTTGTTTTAGATGATTAGTTGAGATGATTAGCAAAATGCATTGAGTCATTGACTTGGTAAGTAAATCTTTTTTGAACTTTTAAATGTTATTAAACTCTTATCATATTGTTAATTTTCTATATTCAATTAATGTTTTATTTTAGGAATAACAAATGAAATTAGAACTTTGAATTGTTGTTATAAAACTCTTATTAAGTTATTATGTTGCTAACTTTTTATTTTCAATTGTTGTTTTATTGTAGGAACAAAGAATGAAATTGGAACTTGGAATGTGTCCGCGAGGCGCGAGTTGCTTGCTTGGGGAGCAGATCGACTGCAAAGAGCTCTCCTTCAGTTTTTTGGAAGTGAAACAAAAAGTGTGTTTTTTTTTTATGTCAGATATATATGTAACACAAGAGAGATACAACACAAGAGCAGGACTCCCCTGGGTACTGTTTTTTTTTGGGTTTGAGCTCCAATGTTTGTTAACTCACATGGCTAATTGGCTACTGTTTTTTTTTTTTGTGTTGCTGTTTTCCTGTTTTATTAAATTGCCTGCTGTTTTTTTAATGCTGGCTGTTTTTTTTTCATGCTGTTTTTTTTTTTTTTTTTTTTTTTTTGCTTTTTTTTTTCTGAAAATAACATGGCTAATTGGCTACTGTTTTTTTTTTTGTGTTGCTGTTTTCCTGTTTTATTAAATTGCCTGCTGTTTTTTTAATGCTGGCTGTTTTTTTTTCATGCTGTTTTTTTTTTTTTTTTTTTTTTTGTTTTTTTTTTTTTTTCTGAAAATATAGTGCATGAAAAGTTGAAAACCGCGAAACCAAACCGACCAAACCGCGCAAACCGCGGTTCGGTTTGGTTCGGTTTTCAACTTTCGCGGTTTGGTTGCGGTTTGGAAAATCACCAAACCGTAGACTTTCGGTTTGGTCGCGGTTTGGTGGTTTTCACCACCAAACCGCGGTTTGCCCACCCCTACTACTCATACAAGTTGAAAATGACCCGAGGACTACCAAATGAGGTGTGAAAGCTCTAATGACGAGTCGGAAACGTCCAAAGGGTCTACCTAGTGAATAGAGTAGGATCTGCGAGAAGGACCGGTCAACGACCACTAAGTAGACGCTACTACATTGATTCCAGGTCTTGTGAGATCTACGGACTTAATTGCTATTCTTTATAGTTACTAGGGATGTAGGTGGGGCGGGAAATCACCATTCCCCGCGGGGATCCGCCCTGATGGGGTGGGGATTCCCCACCAAATAACCCCCATGGGGCAGGGGCGGGGGGAATTTCATCCTCGCCATGCAGGGCGGGCTAGGATGGTATTACCCTCCTCACCGTGGAGGGGATTCCCCACCTCGCCCTATGGGGATTCCCTGCCACGCCCAATGGGGGATCCCCGAGATATTCCCCATGGGGATTCCTCATTCCATCCCACATCACATATTCACAAAAAACATTAAAAATGCAAACAAGAGGGGGAGGGATTCGAACTCTGCCCACTCAAGCTCTTTCATCTTGAGGTAACCATCAAGCCAAGCTAGTTGGTATGTTTTGGATTTAAACTTTTTTATGAATATATTTCTGTAGAAAATAATTGTACTGCCTCTTTATTTTACAATATATTATAGACTTTATAGTTAACTAATGTTTGAAGTCTAAAACTATTGGAAATTTGGAATATATTATTTAGATCTAATATATGATATATCTGTAACTAATGTAACTTAGTTTACAAGGAAAAACACTAATATGACATCATTAACATGAAATCCATATATAATGTAGTTATATTATTTAATATATTTGTATAGATTCAACAATGGAACTATGCTTTTGATTAAAAATAAATTAAACAATCAAACTATCCTCATATACTACATATACTATCAATAAAATAAATAAATAATATGTGATCAACTAATTATAATTAAGTAATCAAATATAATGCATTAACATTTAATATGATATACCATCAGGTTTTTTAGTCAAAATACACGAGACTATGAGATGCTTGTAAATGAAAGATTTTTTTCCTTCAAGAAGAACATACAATATGATATAACCCCTAAATAAGATAACACAACAAATTTTTTAAGAAAAACCAAAGAAAGTTGTAATTAACCTAGTATGGTATTTTTAGACACAATATAATACTATTCTTTATGATTAAATCAATTTTTTTGTCAAATGATTAAATCAATTTCACTAGATAATATTTGATCAACTAACAATGATTAATCATATTCTTTATGATTAAATCAGCTAACAATGGCAAAAATTGATTAATCATATTCTTTATGTTTAAACTATTGGGTTTGAACATCAAACCTATTCTAATATAAAACCAGAGTGAACAATCAAGATTGCTATAGCGAACTTCTTTAAAAATTATAGAAAAAATAAAAATAAAATTTCGATTGTTGCACTACTATTGTTATATTTTCTATCTTCATAACATAGTTAAAAACATGATGCCTTAAGAAGAAATAGAGAAAAAAGACAAAGAAGCTATTTGTGTACATTCAGATAATTAATCATTTTATAAGTAGTACTAAAAAATTGAATATTATTATAATTAAATGTAGACTTAAAAAAAAATAACATAACTTTAGGTCTTGCAATTATTAAATTATTGTTGCATCTTGCCCACGTTTGTATGCTTAGATAGCTATCTAAACATATGCACTAACCATTATTAACATATATATACTACTATACGTTTAGATACCATTATTGTTGCATCTTGAATTAAATTAATATATGTTTAGATAATACTATAAATGGAGAGATATATCATATTTAACATATATATACTATATATACTATATATATACTATAATTTAATTCAAGCACTATATATGTTTAGATACCATTATACATGTTTATATATATATATATATATATATATATACGATTATACATACTATAATTTAATTCAAGCGCATCTTGACTTAATAATTTAACATATATTAACTATATATACTACTATATCAATATGTTTAGATAGTACACTACTATATGTACATACTATATGTGGCGCTTGAGTTAATAACATATCCACTAGCTATCCAAATACATATAACATGAATTAATGACTAGTACTGATGAAAAATTGAATATTTGTGTACGACTTAGAAAAAATTGTAAACTTAATAAGATATATCATAGTTTTTTTGATAGAGATATATCATATTTTCCTAACTAATTAATGTAATTATACATATTTAATATAATGCAATGTACAAGTACATATCTAATTTAATATAGATATATTAAATAATGTTTGACTCGTTAGTTGTTACTATTAGGCGTTAGCATGCCATTTAGCAGAGATAGACAGAAACGTTTGAATAGAAACTTTTTTTTCCTTTAATTTATTAAATAACATAACTTTATTCCACCAAAAAAAAAAAAATACAACTTTAGGGCTTTGTTCTCACAGTCTCTCAATTGGCAACTCATCAGTCGACGTATTGCATTCCAAAAGTGGAATTGGAAACATCGAATCGAATTCTCATTCTCTACAATCCTAGTTCAACACTTCAACTCCACAAGCAGCGAGTCTACTTGCCCGTCCCGTCATGCCGCCTCTCATGTCCCAGACCAGACTCTAGCGTTCTCCCTTCCCGCAAGCTTTGTGATTCGTGTTCCTTGCACCTACTACTACCACTACCACTACCACTACCACTACCACTACCAATACTAGGACTACTAGTACGACGACGACGACGCCTGCTGCTGCTGCCGCCGCGCTACAACAACAACAACAACTACTACTACTACTACTACTACTACTTCTCTGCTACGCATTACTACTCTACTACTCCTCCTGTCTTGCTCTTTACTACTTTACTCTTCTACTCTATTCTTTGTTGCTACTACTACTACTCTTACTACTCTTACTACTCTTACTACTACTACTACTACTACTACTACTACTACTACTACTTCTTTGCTTGCTTTCTTTGCTTGCTTATCCATCTGCTTGCTCCTCTCGCTCTCCTACTACTACTCCTGCTTGCTTCTTTCTTGCTCATCGCTACTACTACTCCTCCTACTACTACTACTCCTATTACTTCTTCTCTACTACTACTACTACTACTACTACTACTACTACTACTACTCCTACTGCTGCTACTACTACTACTACTACTACTCCTACTCTCTTTCTGCTTTCTTCTTTCTTTCTTCTTGCTTGCTCATTATTAGCTACCTACTACTACTATTTCAGGAATACATTTATCTCCCTCTCTTTATATTTTCATCTCTCCACGTAGATGTCTCTAATTTGTTTTTATTTTTTTTACTTTAATGGGTGTCGACTGTCGAACCCACGACCAAACGATCCATCATCCAAATCAGAGATGTTTTGGCACGGGTCTTTGACTTATTTATTGTATTATTTTGGGTTTACAAGCTTTTCTAACTCTTTTTGGAAGTGTCTCTTTCTAGATTTAACAAAAGTATGTCTGATTCTTGGACAAAAAAACAAAACAAAGGTATCTAGGATTTATTTATTTTCTTTGTTTCTTTTTTAATCGAGGTCAGTTTTCAATTTTGTCATTGCATGCTCAACTCTCCAAAGTTGAAATATTATTTTCATATTTTTTGTAAGTCTAAAATGAGAGACTACTTTCTATATTTATCTCTCTTACTGAATTGATTTAGTTATTTTGAATCAGGTGAAATATGAGTAATACTCCACAGTAAGGAAGATTTGCCTTTTCAAGGTTCTACAGCTCCTGCTCCTGCAGAATCATTAGATGAGCATGTCCTAATGTGGATCAAGCAAACAAGGGACTAGTTTTGACTGGTACATCAAAGTTCACATCACCAGTGTGGAAACACTTTAAGAGACAAAAAAATTGATTACCAGTGGAAAGCTGAATGTAATTGCAAGAAAAACTTGGAGGGGATCCAAAGAATGGGGCAACACATTTACATGGTCACTTTTTTATTTGTTCGTTAAGAAAAGGAAAAGACATAAAGCAACTGGTGCTGAAGTCTAAGGCGGACGCTAGTGGAAAAGTTTCACTAGTAACTTATGTGTTCGATCAAGAAACAGCAAGGCAGAAAATGGCTACCATGATTATTACACACGAATATCCTATAATGATGGTGCAACACGAACATTTTCTAAAGTTTCTTGAAGCTGTTCAACCACTATTCAAGCCAGTATCTAGAACTACCACAACAGAAAACATAATGAAGATTTTTAAGCATGAGAGATCAAATATAATGAAGTTGCTTGATCAAAATAAGAGTCGCTTGGCAGTTACTAATGATATGTGGACTTACGAGAGTCAGAAAAAAAGGATATATGGTTATAACTAGACATTACATAGATGATCAATGGATTTTGAGGAGTCGAATTATTAGGTAATAATAGTTCTTTTCAATTATTTCTTTGTCATATATTTTCGCAATAATGTTTCCCTAACTATACTTCGATAATGTCTATAAATAGGTTCATTTATGTGCAATGTCCACATACTACTGAAGTTGTGTGACGTACTTCTTGATTGTTTGATGGATTGGAATCTAGATAATAAGTTGTCTACTGTGACTTTGAATAACTATACAACTAATGATTTGCTAGCAAAATTGTTTATGAGTAAGTTGTCAAGTAGCAATCTTTGGATGGATGGAAAGTTGTTGCACATGCGTTGTTGTGCACATATTTTGAATATAATTGTTAAATATGACTTGAAAGTGATTGAGGATACCATTGAGAATGTTCGTAATAGTGTCGTTTATTGGGTTGCAACACCAAAAAGGTATGAGAAATTTGAGGAGACTGTTCGTCAGCTGAAAATGGGTTCTGCCAAAAAATTGGTATTAGATTGTAAAACTAGGTGGAATTCCACTTATTCAATGCTTAGTGTAGCAATTGAATATAAGGAAGCTTTCGAGCGTTTGGAAAAACGAGATCTCCTATATACTTGTTGCCCATCTAATGAAGAATGGAAAGGGGCTAAGAAATTTGTTATAGATTGAAGCTGTTCTACAACAACAACAACAACAACAACAACAACATAGCCTCAGTCCCAAATTAACTGGGGTCGGCTAAATGGATCAAACTTTTCCATTGTGCTCGATTAAGTGCAATTGATGGTGAGCTTTGCAAACCATTCAAATCCCTCCTAATTAATGCATCCCATGTTAACTTTGGTTTGCCCATACCTCGTCGAATTTCTACGCTTCTATTGAGTCAAGTTTTCTAGTTGGGGCATTTATAGGCCGTCTTTGCAGTGACCAAACAATCGCAACCGCCCTTCCCTAATCTTTGTATCAATTGGTGCTACTCCTACTGTCTTTTTGAATTTCTATATTTCTTATTCTATCTTTACGAGTTTTACCACACATCCACCTAAGCATCCTCATTTCTCGCTACGTTCACTTTATGTAATTGTTGTTGCTTTACCGCCCAACATTCACTTCCATAGAGCATAGGCGGCCTAATTGCGGTCCTATAAAATTTTCCTTTTAACTTAGTAGGAACATTTCGATCACAAATCACCCCCGTTGCACTCCGCCATTTCTTCCATCCAGCTTGAATTCTATGTGTGACATCATTCTCAATGTTACCATCATTTTGTATGATTGATCCTAGGTATCTAAAGTGGTTTACCTTAGGAACTTCTATTTCCCCTAATTTTACCACACCGTCATCTCGATGTCTAGTGTTTTCAAACTCACAAGTGCATGTATTCGGTTTTTTCGTCATACTCAACTTAAAGCCTTTAGATTCTAATGTATTCCTCCGAGTTCTAGTTTCCTATTCACTCCATCTTTAGTTTCATCCACTAAGACAATATCATCTCGCAAATAACATACACCATGGTATATCCTCTTGAATATGTCTAGTTAGTTCATCCATAACTAAAGTAAATAGATATGGGCTTAAAGCCGATCCTTGATGTAGTCCTATCGTAATGGGAAATTCTTTTGTAGCTCCTCCAAATGTCTTTATACTCGTTACTACTCCATCATACATATCCTTAATAGTGTCTATGTATCTAGCATGCACTCTTTTTCTTTCTAGAACCCACCAAAGAACATCTCTAGGGACCCTATCATATGCTTTTTCTAAATCTACGAATACCATATGAAGATCTTTTTTCTTTTCTCTATATTTTTCTAACAATCGTCTTACAAGGAAAATCGCCTCCATAGTTGACCTCCCAGGCATGAAACCAAATTGGTTATCTGATATTGTTGTTTCTCTCCTTAGCCTATTGTCAATTATCATCTCCCAAAGTTTCATAGTGTGACTAGATTGAAGTTGTTCTACAATGTGATAAAGTTATTTTCAGGGAGCAAATATCCCACAGCAAATCTGTGTTTCCCTAAGATTTGTCAAATTAAAATAGCTTTGGAGAAATGGATTTGTTGTGGAATTGATTATATTGAGTCAATGGCATTAAGAATGAAGATGAAATTTGAGATATATTGGGAGAAAATTCATGTTGTGATGGGTGTGGCGGTTGTCTTGGACCTTAGATTCAAGCTTAAGTTTTTGGAGATGTATTTTCCTATTATCTATGGCGAGGATATAGCAAAGAATGAAATTAAAAAAAAAAAAAAAAAAAAAAAAATTCAAAATTTTTTTATGATTTGGTTGGAGAATATTCTTCTAAACAAAGTCGAATGAATCTAGTGATAACTTGATGGATGATTCCATCACACAAATATTGAATAATGAAGATGATGTGAAATTCCTTAATAATTATCAAAAATTTGTTGCTTCTCATTGGTGTCAAGTGGATAATGTGAGATCGGAGTTAGAAGATTATTTGCAAGAGAATGTGTTAGGAATGACAAATGATTTTGACATTTTAAGTTGGTGGAAAAACACTCTAAAGTATCCTACTTTGCAAATAATTGCAAGAGACATTTTTGCAATTCCGGAATCCACTGTGGATTCTAAATCATCATTTAGCACACGCGGCGGGTTTATCAGTCCACATTGTAGTAGGCTTCGGCCAACTACAATAGAAGCATTAATTTGCACTCAAAGTTGGATGAAAGGTATACTAATGTTAATATCATTATTATTATTACTATTATTATTATTTTTAGCAAGTTATTTTTTTATCTAACAATTACTTGTTTATTTGTTTCAAATGCTTTTCCTTTGTCAAAAAAAAGGTCTACTTGCTCCACAATTACTGAAGAAGGGATCAAACAAGATGAGGTAATCGAACTTACAAAATGTGATTTTTTTGATAAATCTCCTTTTGTTAACTTTTATTATTTGCATACGATATATTTATACCTAACTCTAATTTATGCAATTTTTAAAATCATTAAAGGAGGAACAATCATTTCAAGTAGCTAACATTGATGCAGCGGATTCAAAATGACAAGTATCGAAGATTCAAGGTTTGTTAAATTTGTTTGAATATTTATATTTAAATTTTATTTATGATGTTGTGCTTTGATGAGAAGTTTTTGAACCTTTTTGTTTGCGATCTTATGATGAAACTTGATGCAAACAATTATTGTTTGGACTTTGGAGGAAAGCCTTAATTGGTAGTTAATTTCATACGCATTCATTATACTTAAGTAATGTATTAAGAAGATAAAGACTCAACATACCCAAGATCTAATAGTAGTACATAAAACAAATGGAATTTAATGTGAACATAAAATTTGATTTAATTGATATTTCTTGTTGCTTGTTGGTCTATTTTGATGTTGCAGGTGATTGACAGGTTATATAAGCAATGTCGTCAATCTATAGTGGGAGACTTTGGCTCATTTTTTTGATGTTTCTCACTGCTTCATTTACTATTGGGCTTTTGATCATGCGTGCTATTCGTGGGAGGCGTTGCAACATCTGAGTAGGAAACCTGGCGCTATGTAGCTTTGGAAACTATTAATGGATTGATGGTGATGATGATGATGATGATGATGATGATGATGATGATGAAGATGTTGCAAAGGAAAAACATAGTTATTTTTGCTTTGTCTTTTGTTTCGCTTGTCCAAAAGATATCAAATAGAATTGCTAAATCTTTTCTCGAGAGACTTCCTTTGACAAGAATTACATCAAAATATTTTTTTGGGAACCTTTTACTGATTTTAATTTTGTATGTATAATGTATTTGATCTATTTTTTTAGATATTATGTGAAAAAATAATGGGGTGGGGAATCCCCGTGGGGGGGTGGGGAATGGGGGTTAAAAATTTCCTAGTGGGGAATTTCAAGTGAGAAATCCCTGCCCCGTCATAAGTGGGGAAGGGGATGGGAATTGCATTCCCCGCCCCAAACTCGGCCCACCTGCATCCCTAATAGTTACTCTAGGCATTCATGTTTATTCTTTGCTTCGCGTTGTAACTTTCTTCCATAAAGTTGATGATATTACTTGTTTTATTTATTTCCTGTATGGACTTAAGTTACTGTTATTTGATTTCTTATGAATACATCAAGGGCTATTCTGGATTTTACTCATTGGAATTGTTGTTCGTGGCAATTCCAGATCCTACAACTAGCAGAGGTGAGGAGGTGTTGGGCGACTATCTCTGATCTAGGACTGCCTCCATTGCATACTGGTAGGTGTTTGCTATATATTGTTTACTTTTGTAGGCATTTTGGGGAGACTTGTGAGAGACTTGGGACACAGGATATATGCATCACCTCTTTTGTACTACTTGTCGTCTTTATATGATGCGTGTTATCTATATATTGTCGTTTTCCACCCTCTAAGTTTATCTGATGAATGAAATTACCTTATTTTCGCTTTTCATTTGTCATGTTGTAAGACTTCCGCACTTAATGTTTTATTTCTCATAAATTACTCAAACTCTAAAAATGTTAAGTCAAATCACTAGATTGAACTTTATAACTTTCAAGAATTGTGTAAATCACTAAGCATTGGGGTCGTCATCGAGACACGTGTCGTGACGTGTCAAGCGTCTGGTGACGTGTCCTGAAAGTGGTGATGCCCGATTTGCATCGGAAGGATGAGAACTAACTATGTAGCATCTACATCGAGAATTCAAGTATAGGGACTCCTAACTCTCTGGCAAATACAGCAGTGGGGTTAAATGCCTTCGTGAAAGCTCTTCACCACTGTCTTTTCGATCCATAGATTTCAATGGCGATCGGAAGAAGGAAACCAAAAGGGAGGTATCAGCAACGTTTGGTTTAATTACGAGACAACTTCTTATGTTCATATCGATCTATTATGCGCCTTTGTATCTATCTTTGAGTGGGCCTCATACAATAACTGTCAAAGCTCTACTATATCTTTGACGAACCAGTATTTATACAGACGTAGGAGGATTTGTTTGGGAAGTAAGAAGCCCATTTCACATCTCTTGATCTGCAAAGAATTCTCAACATGAAAACACAGAGACAAAGGTAGTGTTATAAATGCTTAGGCTAAACCCGATGATGGTCGAGGTGCAATTTCAGCTTCTGAATCTCGTTTAATTGAATCCCTCGCTCCAGGTATTATTTTGAGACATTTCGTATATGAGCCTATGCAAACGAGGCTTATTGCTATTGATTACATGATCCCTGTAGGATATCATTTCCTTGAATAGTCAAGCTTAGAGCGATGAGAGGAGTAAGAAGAGAAAAGGGACTAGCTCGAGACATGCAACTTGGGCTTCTATGGTCTCGTCCCTCTGGCTTTAGCTCGAGTGACTCTTCGTATAAAACTACGTCGGATCATTCTAGAACTAGATCTTCATTATCTAAGCGAACAAATGATGGGGCCAGATTTATCCTGATGGAAGCAAGAGTAACAATACAGTCTATAATGCTACATTGCTACGGCAGCAGGAGTAGTAAGAAAAATTGTACGTAAAGAAAATGGAGGTTATGAAATAACATGTCTTACACTGACTTGGCATTTTGGGTAGGAGGATTCGTGTCAAGATGAATGGATATCGCTGACGTGATATATTAAGGACAAACACGTGCCAACTGCCAAGTCTACATCCCAAGATTTTTTTCTTTTCGCATTTCGAGGCCCCAAAAATCTGACCGATTGACTTTTACTTTGTTGCTTGTTGCACAAGCAACTTTGAATGAGAAAAATACCCTCAAAAGCATGTGACAAAATGTATATGATGGGAACTTTATGTGGGAAGTCAATTAACGTATGGACAATGTTGTCCCTTATTTATTTCAAAATATGTACACTATGAATTAGTACATCAATGAAATTTTTGATTGTGTCCTCAAAAGAAAGCATAAGATGTGACGTTGGTGTACCCAACGTATTTGCCACACAATGGTTGAATTTCTCTCAAAATTATATGCATATACGTATATATACACTCATATACATTTACATACAATATTTAAATTAATACTTTTAGCTTTCTCAAATATTCATATACAATGGCCTCAAAAAAATAATATTCATATACAATATTAACTCAGCACATAAATTAAAATTCATGTCACTTTAATCTTTTTAAACAATGTATTGGGCATGTAAATTTGAGAAAATATCAAAGGTGTCAATGTATGCAAATATTTACAATAATAAGTCTTCATAAAATTTCATGTATATATAAATGAATATATATACATGTTTCTAAAATAATTATGCATATATATTCATATAATTCTAGTTTCAAAAAAGTAAGTTTATAGATTGAAGCCCATATTCAATTCAACCAATTTTAAAAAAGTAAGTTTATAAACTATCACAAATTAATATTATAACTAATACTTATTATATACTAAGACCAACTCCAACCACAAAAATCTATTTTCCCTCTATTTTACAGTTATGTCAAATCAAACTCTATTTCTTCTCCAACCACAAACTCTATTTATACTCCAAAACTCTATTTCTCATTTCTTTTATTTTTTATTATTCATTTATATTACTTTTAATAAATTATTTAATCAATAAAAAATCAGGAAAAATTATATTTTATTTTAGATAAACTCAATGTAAATATATTAATTTTAAAATGTTTAAAACATAAAAAAAAAAAAAAATGATAATGCTATTTAGCCTTATATCTGGCGTTGTGTTGGAGTGACCCAATGCCAACTCAGTCACAACCAAGCGCCAAATCAGTCACAACCCAGCGCCATATCAGTCACAACCCAGCGCCAAATCGTACGAACCCGAGTTCGATTGGAGATGCTCTAAGTCATAACAATAAAATTACAAAACTAATAATAATTGTTTAAAAAAAACTAATAGCAACAATGTAACATATAGTCAAATTACTTTACAATTCACTTCAATATACCAAGAATAACAATAAAATTAACACAATTACTACTAAATTATAAATCTAACAACAATAATGTACTTCTACTGCTAAATGACAACAAAACCATACAACTAATAACAATAATGCATGTAATGGAGGATTATAGGAGAGAAATCACGTAGAAGAAGAGAATGAATTTCAACAAATATCAATCTTAGTCAATGTTCTATCTCAAAAAATTTAACCTAAACACCTATATATAGGACCAAGGTCCTAAAACTCCTAATACAATTAGGAATTTGAAGTCCTAATGACCTTCTAAATTTACATTAAACAAAGTGACGAAAATAATTAAAACTTACTAATTCTAATAAGACAAAACTTCTAATCCTAATCAAAATATAAATTTTTAATCTTACAAGGACTCCAACAAGGAAACTCCTAATCTAAATCAATATTTACTTTTACGCTTGTAATGTTTTGGATAAGGCTTCACCTTCACACGTCCTATATCAATTCTCCCCTGCTTGAAAGAACTCGACCCCGACAAGTTAGTAGCAAGGTAGTTCTCCAAAATATCACGATCCAAACGTATGAACTCATCCTCAGAAATACATTCCATGAAGCGTCAGAAGTTGGACAATTCCTCCAAGTCACCAAATATCGACGATATCCACCATCAAAAGAAGACATTATCTCATCATCTAATACATTAGCAATATGCTCAAAAGATGCAGAAGTAGGTGGAAGGCGTGGCTCTGAAGCTGCATAAGATGAACCTGTAGGAATAAAAACTTGCAAAGGAGGCTCAAAAGTATCTCTATAAGGATATAAGTCCTCAACATTGAAAACTGGATTAATATGCACATCAGATGCTAAGTCAAGCACATAGGCATTTGGTCCAAGTTTTCGAAGGATACAAAATGGGCCAGAGGCACGAGCATGTCTTTTCTTAAATGAATGTGGAGGGTATCGCTCGGGACGAATGCATAACCATCATATAATCACTTTCATGAAATTCTACATTCCCACGATGCACATCAGCATTAATTTCATAATTTTCATTAGAAATTGCAAGCTTTCGTCGAATATCAACATGAAGGCCATGTATGTGTTGGGCGAAAGACTCAACAGAAAAAGAGGTACGACAATCTTGTGGTAATGGAAGAAGATTCACGGGTTGACGAGGCCGTTGACCAAGAACAACTTCAAAGGGGGATAATCCAGTAGATCGGTTAACTAAGCTATTATAGGCAAATTCTGCAGTAGGTAACGATAAATCCCAGGTTTCTCACCCACAAGACACCTAAGCAACGAACCTAAACTATGGTTACCACTTCAGTCTGACCATCGATTTGGGGATGAAAGGGAGAAGAAAACTTTAGATTAGTACCAAAAAGTTTCCATAATGCCTTTGATAAAACACCGATATTGATCGATTGAATTGAGAAAAACAACAACCACAAACACAAAATAGCCCAAAGAAGAGTCTTAAAACTCTGTCAACCCTAATCACTCAAAGAGTGCCCAATTACAATTCAATTTGTAAGATACCCAATCTCACTAACTCACCCCTATTCACAGTGTTTTCTTCTAACTAACTCTAAATGAGACTCTATATGGGATCCAATCATTACTCCCCCCTTAAACATCCACCTTGTCCTGAAGGTGGAAAGAAAAATAAATGGCAAAACAGTAGGAACATAAATCCAAGAATGTGAGGAAGCAAAGATGCCAAAAAAACATGCAAGGTACAATATCTGCCAATGACGTTTTATAGAATATCTGATGCAGCCCTGCAAATGGCGTCAAAAGCATATAGAAACCAATCAGAGAGTGCATATTGGAGAGTTTACCATGCTAGGATCCAGATGAACCTAGTAATGGAAAAGGGTGAGAGAACATCCGCCACTAACAACAGCTCGACTTCAACAGTAAAAAAGGTGGGCATGAGAGTCATATGAGCTTTAGAGGCCACCACCCATTTATCGTCCACTAAAAGGACACCATGATTGGCAACCAAAGCAACCTGTAAAGAATGTGGAGGACTATTGTGACCTGCGAAAGCCACTCAGGAGCACAAATCGGCATTGGGCTGATCCAATTGGCAAACAAGTGCACAATAAAGTCATATGGACCTTTGATCAAGAAGCCAAAATTCAGAGAAGCATTGATGTGGTACATATAGCCCTACATGTTCTCAAAGGAGATCAACTCTACCATTTATCCCATAAAAGGAATGGTATTCATGATTGGAACCAAACCATGCTTCCCATTTTCATTAAGTAGCAATAACATATGATGAACATCCATAGCGACGTGCTCCACAAAAACTGCAATGTCCACGAACTTGACAACCACATTGAAACTCTGCCATCGAGTTAGATCTCCTCGATTGTCGCATCGGATCCACACCTTCCCAAATTCACAAGTGAGCCTATTGCTCAAGAAAGAAACAATAATTGAAGCAAATAAAGGTGGACTTGAAGAGATTGAACTTGCCCATCACTCAAATCTAAGCATTAACACGTCTTCTTGGATCACAACTCTCTCTTGTTCAAGCTCTTCAATTCACTCTTCTGAGAGCACTAGTTCTCTCTCACTTGTGTTGCAATGGCTCAGATTCATATTCCTATCTCCATGTCCACAAAGGGCATTTTTTTTCTTCAATAGATCTCTTCTTGTTAATCCAACAAGCATTTGCAATCCACAAGCTTTGAGCTCGGTTCGTCTTTCGAGACGGCGATACGGGTTCCTCAATCGACAAGCCCCGGATTAGGAACAATAGAGTTCATTTGAGTACTAGTCTTTGGATGAAGCTCACTTTGGATCTAATTGCTCTATTAGCAATCTCCTATGTAGTCCTATGCATTGTAGCTTTTACTAGGACAGCACATTCGGCGTGGGAACTCATCGAAGCATTGTTTCGTTCAGTTCAAGCGGTTACCCATGTGGTGATTGTTGTGTTGTTAGCTCATGAAAAGAGTTTTGAAGCAGTAAAGCATCTGATGACGCTTCGAGTCTACTGGGTTGTCAATTTTGTGATCACTGTCTTATTCAGTGTTTCATCGATAATAAGGCTGAGCTCGAAGGAAGGGGTTTCGAATATTGAAGTAAGGATTGATGACATTTATGTTGATCACTCTACCGATATCGGTGGTCCTTCTCTTTATTGCCATTAAAGGATCCACTGGGATCATAGTCATGAGTAGAGAATTGGAATTCGGGTTGGATTCGGATTCGAAGGTAGTAGAACCACTTTTAGTAAAATCCAATGTGACTGCTTATGCTTCAGTTTCCCTCTTGTCTAGAGCAACTTGGTATTGGATGAATCCTTTGTTGAAAAAGGGGTACAAATCAACACTGAAATTGGAGGAAATCCCAACGCTTGCGGCCGTGCACAAAACCGAAAGAATGCAAGAAAGAAAGGGAAGAAAGAGCACTAGTTACTAGTCTCTGATACCAAATTAATGAAGGATTAGAAGAGAGAGATCAAGTAGAAGAAGAGATAAGGAATTTCAGCAAATATCAATCTTATTCAATGTTCTATATCATAAAATTTAACCTAAACACCTATATATACGACCAAGGTCCTAAAACTCCTAATACAATTAAGAATTTGAAGTCCTAATGACCTTCTAAATTTTGTATTAGGAATTTGAAGTCCTAATGACCTTCTAAATTTACATTAAATAAAGTGATGAAAATAATTATTACTAACTAATTCTAATAACACAAAACTTCTAATCCTAATCAAAATAGAAAGTGAACTTCTAATCTTACAAGGACTCCAACAAGAAAACTCCTAATCTAAATCAATCTTTACTTCTACGCTTGTAATATTTTGGATAAGGCTTCGCCATCCTACATCAGTATGTGTATAATCAAATTACCTTATTAGAACTCACTTAAATATGTCAAGAACAACAATGCAAATTAATACTTGTACTACTAAATCATAAAGTCTAATACAATAATTCGCTAAACCATAAATTATGATCATAAAACTACAACTCCAAATTAATACTACTAAATCACAACACCACAAGGATAAAGCTAATAATAAACTACTTAAGAATTCACTCTAATATACCAAGAATAACAGTTAATGCAAATAAAACTACTAATGTGAATTAACACTACTGCATACTACTAAATCATAGAAACTAATATAGCAATAGTATAAACCTAAAAAATATATATATAACAATATTGTAAATAGTCAAATTACTAACCCCAAACCCTATACAACTAATAACAATAATGTAGTGTAGATGCATTTCATTTTGGTTCACTAAAAATAACAGTGCAAATCTACTAATGTAAATTAACGCTACCATACAGTACTACAAAATCATAGAACTAACATAACAATAGTGTACATAGTCAAATCCCTAGTTAAATTACTAAGCAATAAACCTTAAACCCTATACAACTAATAACGATGAATCTCTGTATTTCGTAAAAGATAGAATAAGAAATACAGAAATTCAAGGAAAAGTAGGAGTGGCACCAATTGACACAAAGATTAGGGAGGGACAATGGCGGTGGTTAGGACACCTGCAAAGATGGCTTTCAAATGTCCCCATTAGAAAACTTGACTCAATAGAAACTGAAGCAATTCAACGAGGTAGGGGTAGACAGAAGTTAACTTGGGATGCATTAATTAAGGTTTGGAAATCTCACCATCAATTGCACTAAATCGAGCACAATGGAAGATTTTGATCTTGTAGCCAATCCCAAATAATTTGGGACTGAGACTATGTTGTTGTTGTTTTAGTGCATAGTAAATTACCTTAAATTAATTTCACACTAGTATGCCATGAATAAGAATGCAAAAAATACTTCTTATATAAATTAACCCAACTACGTAGTACTAAATCATAAAACTAATATACAATGGTGAAGTTACTACTACAAAACCACAAAATTAATAACAATACAAATAATACTACAAAATACTAATATAAATTAATACTACTACATACTACTAAATCATAGAACTAATATAACAATAGTGAAATTACTACCACTAAACCACAAAACTAGTACTACATACTACAAATTACTAACATTGCTAAAACTAGTTTTCTCAAAAAAAAAAACAAAACAAAAAAAAACAAAACAAAAACAAAAACACTATTAAAACTAATATAGCAATAACAATATTGTAGTGCATAGTCGAATTACTACAACTATATATAATAATAGTAGTGTAGTGCATAGTCAAACTATTTCTACTACGTATGGTTTTATAACTAATAATGCATCTCATGATATATAAAATATATATAATGTATAATGTGTAAAATTTTCATATGTTTAATTGGTTTATATGAAAATAAAATCTACATATTTTATTCTTATTTTTCTCAATGTTTAAAAAGATTTTAGAAGGTAGTAAAAAGATTTTAGAAAATAGTGGATCTAAGGTATCAAGATGAAACGATTTTTTTTATGACACAATATGATACATGCATTTAATGCAAGGAGAGAGAATGTTCTTTCATTTAATGCAAAGGAAAAGCAGAGGAGACTATGACCACCCAATCGATTGTCCCTCCATCTTCTTCTCCAGCTTCTTTGCTTCCACTTTCTTCTTCCATCTCATATTTTCAGTCTGCTAATGTGTTATGCAGCTTCAACACTTCACTCCCTAACTTCCTCACAACAAAAGGTAAACTAGCATTTCCTTGTAAGCTGATGCTACCACTTGGCTTTCACAATTTTTTACCTTCATTTATTAATTGTTTCTATATCTACAAGGTTGCAATATACAAGATTAGAAGAACATCTACACATTTCTTCTTTGATACAACTACATGGATAAAAGTCTTTCACTCCGCTCAATTTAATGACCATGTAGCATGCATTTGAAATCCTCTCAATTTGCTCAAATTCTTCAAACCCCATGGTGCCTAACGGGTATTGAGGGATCAAGGCCAAATAAACCCTTGTTAAACTAACACATTATAATTAGGTCAATTGTGCTTCTTGAAAGTGAATACTAGTTTTAGGAAAAATGAGTCGCACAAGATTACTTTTAGTAGTGGTCATAACAAGAGTCAAATAGATTTTCTTTTAACAAGAAAAATAAATAGAAAAATATGTAAAGACTGCAAAGTAATATCTGGTGAAGCGCTTACTACCCAACATAACTTAGTAGTACTTGATATTAAGCTAAAACGACGACTGAATAGAAATAAAAGAGGCAAGGACCCTAGAATAAAGTGGTGGAACCTAAAAAATAGTAAACAAGTAGATTTTAGAGAAAAACTACTAAAGGAAAATATTTGGAATCTTGATTTAGAATCTAATACAATGAGGCTAGAAATGAGTATAAGGAGAGTAGCATCAAACGTGTTAGGTATATCTAAAGGCCTAGGACCACAAAAGAAAGAAACATGGTGGTGGAACGAGGATGTCCAAAGAGCAATTAAGACTAAAAGAGAGATGTATAGAAAAATATCTAAGTGTCAAGAAGAAGATGCGTACAATCAATATAGAGAAACTAGAAACAAGCTAAAAAATTAGCAAGTCAAGCTAAAATAAATTTCATGGAAGATCTATATACAAGGTTAGGTAATAGAGATGACGAAAAACATATTTATAGGCTAGCCAAATTAAGAGATAAAAAGAAACAAGACCTAAGTCATGTAAGACGTATTAAGGATGAAAATCAAAATGTTTTAATGCGCGAAGATGATATTAAGGAGAGATGGAAAAACTACTTCGATAGTTTATTTAACAATAGTCATGTTGATATCATAGTAGATGAAAACTCACATCAAAAAAGAAATGTAAATTATACACGCAATATTAGAATTTCAAAAGTTAAAGAGTCATTGAAAAGGATGAAAATAGAGAAAGCATGTGGCCCAGATGAAATACCCATAAAGGTTTGGAAATGCTTGGAAAAAATTGGATTGACTTGATTAACAAAACTTTTCAAAAAAAATTAAAATCAAAACGGATACCAATGGATTGAAGAAGAAGCACACTAGTACCAATCTTCAAAACAACTAAGACATTCAAGGTTGTTCAAACTACCTGGGAATTAAATATATGAGTCACACTATGAAATTTTGGGAGAGGTTAATTGACAATAGGCTAAGAAGAGAAACAACAATATTAGAGAATCAATTTGGCTTCATGCCTAGGAGGTCAACTATGGAGGAGATTTTCCTTGTAAGAAGATTGTTAGAAAAATATAGAGAAAAAAAAAATCTTAAAATGGTATTTGTAGATTTAGAAAAAGCATATGATAGGGTTCCTAGAGATGTTCTTTGGTGGGTTCTAGAAAGAAAAGGAGTATTAAGGATATGTATGAGGGAGTAGTAACGAGTATAAAGACATTTGGGGAACTACAAAAGAGTTTCTCATTACGATAGGACTACATCAAGGATCGACTTTAAACCCATATCTCTTTACTCTAGTTATGGATAAACAAACTAAGCATATTCAAGATGATATATCATGGTGTATGTTATTTGCAGATGATATTGTCTTAGTGGACAAAACAAAAGATGAAATGAATAGGAAATTAGAACTTTGGAGGAATACATTAGAATCTAAAGGCTTTAAGTTGAGTAGGACAAAGACCGAATACTTGCACTGTGAGTTTAGAAATACTGGACATCGAGATAAAGGAGTGAAAAAATTAGGGGAAGTAGAAGTTCCTAAAGTGAACCACTTTAAATATCTGGGATCAGTCATACAAAATAATGGTAATATTGAGAATGATGTCACACATAGAATTCAAGCTGGATGGAAGAAATGGAGGCGTGCAACATGTTTGATTTGTGATCAAAATGTTACTACTAAGTTAAAAGGAAAATTTTATAGGACCGCAATTAAATCAGTTATGATATATGGAAGTGAAATGCTGGGCGGTAAAGCAACAACAACTACCTAAAATGAACGTAGCAGAAATAAGGATGCTTAGGTGGATGTGTGGTAAATCTCGTAAAGATAGAATAAGAAATATAAAAAATTCAAAGACAAGTAGGAGCAGCACCAATTGACACAACGATTAGGGAAGGGTGGTTGTGGTGGTTTGGTCACCTACAAAGACGACCTACAAATGCCCCCACTAGAAAACTTGACTCAATAGAAACTGAAAAAATTCAACGAGATAGAGGTAAACCAAAGTTAACTTGGGACGCATTAATTAAGAGGGATTTAAATGGTTTGGAAAGCTCGCCATTAATTGCACTTAATCGAGCACAATGGAAGAGTTTGATCCAAGTAGCCGACCCCAATTGTGCTTCTTGAAAGTGAATGTTGGGCAGTCCCATAAAGATAGAATAAGAAGTATGAAGATCCAATGAGAAGTATAGGCAACACCAATAGATACAAATATAGGGAAAGACAGTTGTGATTTTGATGCATCCAAAGATGGCCTACGAATGCCTAAAAGAAAACTTGACATGATAGAATTTGAAGGAATTCAATGGTATAGGGTAAACGTAATATAGCTTGGAATGCATAATTAGGAAAGAAAGCACATCATCAACTAAATTAATTCGAATTAAGTAGAAGAATTCAATCGATGTAGCTAATACAAAAAAATTAGGATTGAGGCTTTATTGTTGTAGTGATCTAATGAATTTTTAGTGTTTCGGTTAATCTTGAGACTTGAACTATAGAGTTTGAGTTGTGACAGAATTTTTATTCTTTTTGCTGCTAGTTGTGATTAGATTTGACTGTTTATAGATAAAGATATAATAGTTTTTAGATACAACAACAACAACAACATAGCCTCGGTCCCAAGTTAAACAACAACAACAACAACAAAAACAATAACATAGCCTCAGTCCCAAATTAATTGGGGTCGGCTACGTGGATTAAACTCTTCCATTGTGCTTGATTATGTGAAAAGATAAAAATTGAGAATTAGAGTTGATAAGGATTGAGAATTTATGCCTAGAAAAGGAACACATTAGGTAATGTGTGCCCTAAGTGTCCATCTGTGGTTACTTATCCACCAAGTTGGGTGACGTTGAACGTGAACATACTAAGCTTTGAATAAAAAAATGATATATTTATTATACTTTCTTGATTGTGGGTTAAAATCGAACAAAAAGAATGATATTTCTCATGCAACTTACAGCCAGGTTCTTCAGTTGTGGCTTTTTTCAAGGAAGGTATAATCACAAATATGCACAAAATGGTGAAACGGAATAAATGAAGAAATAAGACAGGGTAGAAAGAGCATAAATGCACAGGAAGAATACTGACATAATATTAAGTAAGTATAGACTTCACCTGTTTCAAAGTAGGATTCAGAACACCAATGAAATAAGCAACGCGTTTAGGTGAAAAGGAGTTGCAAGTATCCAAATATACGACAGATGACATGTGCTTGTAAGTGACATTCGATGCAGCTAGTAGGCAAATCTGAACAAGGATTAACAAATTTTAATCAAAAAAATCAACATATGATGACTGACTATTCCACAAGAACAAACTACAAAGATCCTTACTTGTGTTTTGCCACAAGATGATGCCCCCACCAATTCTGTCAATTGCCCCTCGAGCAATCCACCTTTGAGAAGCAAATCAAGCCTAAACCAATGTAACGTAGTAGGTAAACTGCGTCCTCGCAATTCTATCTAATGCAAGATACACTAAAAGTGCAATTTGAGAAAACAATTGGGTGCAAGAAGATTAGATACCCTTGACATCCAGTAGGTAAGAGATGCTTATTCTGGCGGGCATCTTCCAACAACTCTAAACCATTCAACCATGGCTTATGCTGAGTATCTATGAATGCAAGGACTTGGTTGATTCCCTACAAACACATGAACAATCGAAACAGTAAATACGACAAACAAACAAAGAAAGCCAGCCAGCCAGCCACAGCCTTTAGAAAACGGAGAAAAATACAGCACTACTAACTTGCTTCAATTCCTCAGAGTTGACCTCCCTTTCCGCTAAAGCGACTAAAGCATAGACATCGTGCAAGAGAAAATCTTCCACTACACAAATGGAACACCAAAAGATAGAGAGTGACCTTTGGCTTACATCCAGAACATCAACCATTATTTCTAGTCAATACCACCACGTTTACATTCTCGCCATGAACACCACCGAATCAGGTTGAACATCAAACATCTAGAGGAGGACTCCACGAGCAATCATATTTTCAATATGGAAACTGCGAAAAGCATTGTTGTTGTACAAGACATAATAAAGTCGCATAATCAGATCTTAGGGTTCAGACCTGAAAGAATGCCATGAGCAGCGCAGAATCGCTGAAAATTAGAATCTGGCGCAGCAGTCACTTCCTCCTGCTCTAAACCATTCAAGGCGGGCATTGCATTCGGAACAAGGCTCATCTAGGGCTACAACTTACACAAGGTAGTTTTTTTTTTTTTTTTTCTTTCAAACAAAAAATATCAAAATTTGGTTATAAGGTTTGGGTGGGGTTTTGGGAGGCCCGCACAAGCGAGCAGCTCCCACCGCTTGCTTTGTTTTCCTTACTCATTAGTTCAAGGCAATTTTCTGGAAATATCGAAAACATGTATCTATAGTTCCCCAATCTAAAATAAGTTTTTGTTTCCACCATATCCATATTGAAGTAAATCAAAGTCTATTAAAATGCATTTTCAACAGATCAATCTCGATTGCGTTGTGTGATTACTTCTTACTATTATAGAAGTTCATACGCGAAACCGAGTAGGTTATAGGGGCATTCCTTTCTTTACGATAATGCTCAATCTATAGGAGTCGGTTTTCTTAATAGGCCCAACAACAAAATACTATGTATGATGTTGCCACTTTCATATACTAGTATTTGTTCAGCAGAGAATTTTGTATATTACCCTAAATCATATGTTTTAAAACATCGCGCTTTCTTTTCTCATTCGCACATAGTTGTTGTTGGTAATTCTTTTCCTAGGCCAAACAAAGCATGTGGTGTTGGAACAAATCTACTTCACATAGAAAAACAAGAAGAGAATGAGAACATCAAACAAAGACTTGAGGCGCGTGATCGTTTTCTTTTAGACAAGATTTTTCTCTCCTGGTTGAAACCGCGAATACACAATGAAAAAATCGAAATTTGCCTTCAAGATACAATCAAGTATCTAATGGTTGTTAGATGATGTGTGTGTAACACAACTCCAACCAAGAACACTCTTTGAGGAACTTGTAAAAGAATGATGCTAGAACACAATAGAAAACCTTTTGATTCAAAGCTTTTGGTTTTGCAATTTATTTGATATGTACTAGGACTCTCTAATTTATAGAAAACCAATAAGTATTGAGTTCGTACGAAACAACACAACTTTTGATGCCAAAACGGACAAAAAACGCACCAAACAACGCAATTTTTGGTCTGGAGCTGGCCCCGATGCCTAGGCGCGTAAGGCCAGCGCCCAAAACAAACAACGATAAAACGCCACTTTTTTGGGTGCTGGCCCGATGGCCTGGCGCCTATGTGCTAGGGGTCAGCACCCAAAACAGTGGTTTTTAAAAAGTTTTTTTCAACAATTTCCCCCCATTTTTAAATTATATGGACATACAAATTGAAAAATACAATAAGAAATAACATGATAAAAAAAAAACTCATATAGCATCATTCTGAAATACGTACATAAATGAGAAGTGTCTTTTGGACTTGAATTTTTCGCTAAGTGCAAATACTTTAAAGTCTCACTAAGTACTATGGTGAACAGATGTTGAACCAAGAACCCTTGTGACGAAATCAGAAATATCGCACATATCGATTTCTTGTAAGTAAGAGTGTTATGCTGATTGCACATCATGACCTTGTGCAAATCTTGTCTTTCTTGAGTGCTTTAGATTCGGTTAGGCTCATAAGAAGCAGCCACACTGCTGCACCCATATATGTAAGTCTACTTAAGTGATTATGCAAGTCACTCTATTCGACTTATTAAGACCCAATTGCCAACCTCCATCATGCATAAACCAACACTAAGAACCAAGAAAGGACCTTTTATAATATAAATTGTCTAGTATTCTATAATCTTCACTTGACTTGTTAGTACCACAATGAACTTATCCTGTATTTTCAAGAATTAAGTTGGGTTATCATCAAGTGACGATCGAATTAGGTAAACCTAAGTCTCATTCATTTTGGTGTCTTAGACACCACATCTCTAACAAGACATTTTGGTAAAGGATCCGTCAAATTCAAATTCTTGTTAGATTCCCCATAATCGATTGTGATAACCTCATTTTTGAGTAATAGTCTCAAAAAATCATGTCTTATACATATATGTCTAGACTTCCGTTATAAGTCATGCTATCGACTTTATAAATTATCATAATTGATGACTATATTTGGACATGACTAGTTCCATAATGGTATTTCCCATTAAGAATTTTCTAAGACACTCCGATTCCTTGCATTTGCTAGGGCATTAATTTCTGATTCAACTATGAATCACCGTTTCTTTGGGCTCTCAAGAAACAACCGTTCTTCCTAGCATATTAACACCCGAATAGATATAACTCTTGCAATTGGTACTCAAGTATCAAAGTAATCAATTTCATATTTCTGTTTGTAGCCCTTAGCCACCAAACAAGCCTTGAACTGATTATTTATAGTTCTATTGGCATTCAATTCCGTTTGAATACTCATTTGCTCCATATTGCCTTTGATCTTAGTGAGTGATCAGTAAAACCCAAGTTTGATTCTATAGAATTAAGTTGATCATTTCATCGTTGATAGCTTCTTTTCGAAAAAATAAAGCATCATTTGATGAAAAATCATGTTGAAATGAAATAGGATCATCTTCCAAATTAAGAACAAAACTTATTTGTTCCTTAACTTCTCATCTGTTTCCTTCAACCAAATAGGTTAATCTATACACAAATATGTATCCATCTTTTGCCTTCTTCATCTCCTTACTTTATTATTCTTAATAGGAGGATCGATCTCCTTGTTCATTAAAAAAATTTGAAGACAAATCTTCTAGATTTCCATGGTTATATTCATTAGAAGAATTTTAAGATAACTCCTCTAGATTCTCATGCTATAATATGATCTCATAAGCATATACAATTTCATAAGCGTTTTGTTCATATGATTGTAATTAACTACAACAAGCAAGTAATATATACCATACATATATATATATATATATTTATCCATCGATCATCTATAATCATGATTCACTTGTCAAATTTATCATGCCACGCACTTAAGCAATACATATGTGCATCTAATTCACTCTAATTGCCAAATTAATATTTTGAAATGGGTCTTCAAAATCAAGACACATGACTCTCATCGTTTCAATTACATGGATACATCATTTATTGACAATTTATTAGCCATTGCCACTTTTAGATGCTCTTATTATTATTATTATTATTATTATTATTATTATTATTATTATTATTATTATTACAATATAGCCATATGTAAACCATATTTAGCCTAGCCATGATTTACGAAATCACAGTTAACAAATGGCTCGACTCCATATAATAATAATACAAATGCCACCGTTACTGCCATGTGAACACAAAAGAGCATACATACGTGGCGTCAAAATATACATATCTTGGTCAAAGTAGATATATTCATCAATTTAGGAGGATTCAATTGTATATCCCTAATCACTTGTAACCATTAATTATGCGCACCCATGAAAATAATTAATCATTGTGATCGTGTACATATGCATAAATAAATAGTGAGCAGATACCAGGATTTTATGATAGATTGCTAAAGTCAAACCTGAGAGCAATTGATCAAAATTACCCGTAGCCGCTGTCCTATCAACAAATTACCAAGAATCCCATTTGAAGAAGACATGGAGAATAAATCTTGTCAAAAATTGTTGGAACAAATCTACTTCGAATAGAAAAACAAAAAGAGAATGAAAACACCAAACAAAGACTTGATGCGCGTGATCGCTTTTTTTTAAAGAAGATTTCTCCCTTCCATTCGAAATCGCAAATACACAATAAGAAAATCAAAACTTTCCTTCAGGATACAATCAAGTCTCTAATGGTTGTTGGATGATGTGTGTATCATAACTCCAACGTATAACACTCTTTGAGGAACTTGTAAAAGAATGATGCTAGAACACAATAGAAAACCTTTTGATTTAAAGCTTTTTGGTTTTGCAATGTATTTGTTACGTACTATGACTCTCTAATTTATTGAGTCTATATGAAACAACATAACTTTTTTGTGCCAAAACGGACAAAAAATGCACCAAACAATGTAATTTTTGGTATGGCGCTGTGTGACGCCCCGTTTCCCTAACGATGTATCGCCCGGCCTAATCCCGTCGTTAAGCCATAATCTCTGCCACGTAGGACTTAACAACGTATTAGTCAGTCTTTCTCTCATTCATCTCATTATACATGTTTAGGATAAGTATTCATTTCTCGTTAGTTATGATTTTCAGAGTTAATTAAAACTTTTTATCATTTTAATATTATCAGCGGAAGACATAATAAAATTTGCGAAAACATTATAAAAACACATATCGTGGAAACCAAGTAAACATACGATCACATGAAACCAAACCAAGTAATACATGCATTAGTCGAGAAGTCTAATCTCTCGTCCCACTATAAAACCCAAAGAATATATAAAGACATAATATTAAATGCACAAAATGATCACCTACAAAAGTAGCAAAATTACACGCCGAAGGCTTAGAGGTAGTCGTCGATCTTTTCCTACCTTGGTCTGCTACTCGATAGATATGCACCCGCTGTCATAAAAAAAATAGTGAGTACAATAATATATAAAGTAAATCCTTAAGGCTATTCATCCACATTTCCAAAATATACAAAGAACGGTAACTGAAAGCATACAATAGCTATGAATAAGAAGAGGATGAAAGGAAAGTATGCAAACAATTGTCAAGCTTCTATAAGGAATGATAGATATAATGATCATGCAAATCTAGATTTGGTCTGCCAACATCTCTAGGGACTCTAATCCCGTGTGTTGCGTTAATAACATTAGCTGTATGGAGTGTTGACATCCCCAGGGACTCTAACCCCATGAGCCGCACTACTCATGAATTAAGTAAAACATAAGTTGTGTGGAGTGTCGACATCTTCAAGGAATCTAACCCTAGATATCGTACAACTCATACAGTCAGGGCACCTACAAATATGGGCTCCTCAAGTCATGCCTATCAAAGAGTTCATGTTTAAGATTATACAAACAAGTATCACACAATAAACATATTGACATGGGTGTGTACATACGCCAGTAAGAGAGTTAAACAAATCATACCATGCTATTTAGAAAACAATTCAACAGCTCAAAGATCAACAACATTAAAGGAATCCAATCATAGAACGAAGTTAAGACAAGGAATGTCATGCGACAAATCATTACACGATGGTTATAACCAGAGAAATAATAGACACAGAAGTATATACAAGGCATGGCATTAAGAATATAAGATCTACATTAAAACAGTCTAAATGAATGTATATTAACTCAGTGATGGAATGAAATGGAGAGAATTTCCTCAACAGGTTTACTTACCTTAAATGTATGCAATTCCTAGCTTATATCGGCTCTCGACTACTCTAAACTCGCGTTCCATGCCCCGTAAGCCTTCTCTAAGCTCTTGAGGTATCCTAACAAATTTAATTTAACTTGTTTTAGGTTGATTTAGTGGTTTCAAATTCTAATGTTTCAAAATCAACATCCTTAATACTTTGTTTATGTTGAAATCTACTTTAATAAATAAAGACAGTTTTGATGCAACTGCTTATGAGTTGATTTCAATTACCAAAATGTTAAAATTATGTATTATAATATAAAAGGAAGTTTTTAGAGATATGTCTTAGCTTTCTAAAACTATGAGGTTTGCGAAATTCCGATAAGAATCGAATGAGATATGGAAGTTTTACCACAATGACTCAAAACAGTTTTAGATTCCGACCAACAACTTTGCAAATTTCATTTCTCTTAAACGATTACTCAAAACTACTGATTTTTCTTACTGAAGTCTAAACACATGTCTTAGAACATCATACTAAAATATAAGCTCAATCCAATACGAAATGAGGGAGTTATGCTCAAAACAACAAAAGATTAGCAAAACTATGAACCTAGAAATTTCAGATTCATCATCAAAGTTGCAGAGGATTTTTAGGCATAAAAACATTCAAATTTCAAAATATTTCAGTCTAGCAAAAGTTGTTCCCTTTTGAGTTGGCTTTCAAATGCCTCCAGAATGGGTTCATTTCGATTTAAAATGAGGAAGTTATGACCAAATTACAGAGGTTGGTTTATAATAACATGCATAATTTTCAGTTTTATCTTGCAACTTCATGAACTTCAAATATTCATAACCTAATGAAAACAAATCTAAATCCATAATTTCTTTAAAGTAAAATCAGTGAAATTTCACAAATAATCCAAAAATGGAATTAGATTTTTAAAACAAAGTCATTTGCTCACTGAAATTACTGAAATACCATAATTGTCTCAAAACTTACAATTCTTTGTTGAATTTAACAAAGTAAGATGAAGATTGGCTTACCTGGTTGTAAAGCTTCTCTAACTTGATCAAATACTCCCCAATTCTTTGAATTTTCTCTGCAACATGTGTGATTCTTCACTCCAGATCTCATCTCTTCTCTCTCTCTCTCCCTCTCTCATTTTGCATGTAAATCAAGATGAGTTTGCATGAGTTTTTCCACTAACTTACCTTTATATAGTGATGTAGTTACATTGTGGCCCTTTGATCTTATGTAAACCCTCATCTCTAGGACAATCTAAAAGCTTATAGCTTGGTCCTAAAACCCACTAAATCAAACATGCTAATACACATTTTATCCCATGCTATATAGTGATGGTGATAACACACATCTGAGTTATATCAATGCTTATGGTTTTATTTTCTTAACTTAGGTCGCATTTATATACATTCAACTATAGGCACATTATATTAGTTATATTAATCATAATTAACTAAATTATGACTTACTATATTGCTCTTTACCCTGGTCCCACACCGACACACATATCGAGGCGTGTCTCCGCTCGTGCACCAAACTTACGAAATACAACACTAAATATATATATTCCCAGGTATAGTGTACACATATACATCACACTAGGCATCCATCACTTGAAAGTAATATATTTCTCGATCCTCACGCAGAGTATTGGGACATATACCCACTCTCGGGTCACGTCATGGGTCGGTAACCTTGATTAGGGACAATTTTAATGTTAGTAAATTTTGGATCGTTACACACTAGCCCTCGGTGCCTAGGCGCGCCAGGCCAGCGCCTAAAACAAACAACGATAAACGCCACTGTTATCTACGCTGAGCGCCCAAAATAATGGCTATTTATTTATTTTTATTTTAAAATTTTTACAACATGCGGCTCTAACTAAAATGGTTTGGATGAAGGCTTGGAGCTAATGAAGAGTGTTGTTATGTCCAGATCATTCACAAATTCATGTATGCAAGCCACCTTTTGGAGATATATAAAACTACAAGTCTTAGGAATTCAATGTTTTCTTGCTATCAGGATTAGTAATTCATTTTAGAAAGGCACAGGCTAAACGAACCCCAATTTTTGAGATTTTTTAGTTTTTTTTGTACCCATAGGTGAAATGTCCATATTGCCCTTAATATATATAAGGGGTTTTGTCTCAAGCATACCCCAAATCTATCAATCGAAAAAAATAACCCCTCCATCAACTATTTGAACCCTCTCGACTCCCACACACGGGAATCATATTTTTCGGACAAATAAGGGTGAATCGTCACGGAATCGACCAAGTAAGTCCATTTTCTTCCCTTCTATGTTGGTTCGATGGATTGTTCTGTGTGTTTTTTGATTGCTCACATTGTTTCAATTTTCGAATTTGCTAGGGCAGCGAGTTTTGGATAAATCGAGCAAAGTAATCATGGAAAACGCGGAGGATGTGTCAAATCGAAGCGAAGGTGTAATGGCCCATTTTTTATCTACGACGTGGACGCTTGGCTCGGACCCACGTGGACGCCATGCGGTAGGCTACGACACACGGGGACTTAGGTATAGATGTTTATGGTGTGTTGGTTGCTTATTTGAGGTGTAATTTATTCAAATACATCGCATATGTGTATGTTGCAAATAATACGTGTGAGGGTGTGTGAACGATATTTGCCTCGATATGCGTGTCGACGCGGGTGTCGGGTAGTCGACGGGATCGACTATTAGGTCGGGAAACGAAAACACACAAAGTGAATACAAATTTGTCACGTAACTAATATGGAATATATATTGGGTGACTAGCGACGCGGCGGTACGCGAATATCACGGTTCGAACGCGAAATCGGGCATCGAAACGCCGAAAACACGGGCGAGTGTCGTTTTTGTGTCACGGTTAGGTGTCACAAACACCATCGCACGTGTCCCAACCCAAGCAACACTTGTTAAAATCTAGGACGGTGTCCACCACCCCACTTACACATACACCACACCACACACACACATAACACACAGAGACACACAGGGAGGCCGAGAGGAGGAAGAAAGAAAAGGAGAAGAAGAAGGGACGCGCCGGAAGGAGATGAGACGTCACGGTCGAGGTGAGTCTCGGTGGTCGTCGGTTGTGGGTTCCGGTGGTTGGCGGTGGGGTGGCCGAGAGTGGGGTTCGGCCATGGAGGCCGAACCCCATGGCCGAACTATCTTGAGGTGGTATTCCACCGGGGTTGGGGTGGAGAGCCATCACCGAGATTTAAAAAAAGAAAAATGTTGCTCCCGATCGAACCGATCGATCGGGAGGAAGAAGGTGCACACGCGCGCGCGCGCGCGTGCGCTCGTGTGCCCCCTCTACAGGTCGGGCCCCGAGAGCGGGCCGGGCTCGGCCCATGGGCGAGCTGGACTGTTCAGTCAGACCGGTCGGAGTCCGACCCATTTGGGTCGACCCGACCCAAACAAGAAAAAAAAAAAAAGAGAAAAAGAGAAGAAAAAAAATGAAAGAAAATTTGGAAAAATTCCGAAAAAAATATATTTCGGTAAAATAAATAGAAATTGCTAAAGTCCTATGAAAAGAAAATACGTGGGAATGTCGGATGCGACTTTTTGAGGGGTTTTGTCTCGAAAAACGTGAAATGGGCAATTTGGCCTAAAAAGTTTAGTTTATCATGCTAACTTAAATTATTAATAAATTAACATAGGTTGACACGGTGATCAATTGGCGACCAAGGACTCAATGGACTTGGACCCGGGATTGATTACGGGGTAGTGGAGCGCGTTGTGAGGTTTGTAAAACCCAAAGGGAAAACTCTCGATTATTTATTTTGTTTCGTATTTCCATTCATTTCCGGTATTCCTTGTGCTTTTAATTACATTCATATCTTGTCATCTTTTGGACGGTTGGTTGAGTTACTCCCACCGGATGTTCTACGTTGTGTGTCTATGCATTCTAGACCATAACATGTGTATCGAGTTCTCGGTGGATAGCGGTCCGAGCTATGGAACGATACATGTGTCGGTGCGTCGTAGGTCTACGCCGCCACCGAGAGGGATTAGGTGATAGCTAGTTGGGTGCGCCCACTAGTGGGATCCCGGAAGGGAATCCCGAAGTATGGTTTAGTCCGACCGGAACAGTGCACACATATTTGAGCTTTATTGTTATTTATGCATGCGATGCCCTACTTACGCTTGCATGTTTACATTCCACATGTTTATTTAACAATATTTATTGACTTCCACTTGTTTATATGATGCTCGGAGGAGTTCCTTGGGATTTTACTTGTGGACTCGTCATCCATTTTCTTCTGTGATGATTGAGTGCGGATCCGAGTACCGATAAAAAGGCAAGGTAATCTTAGGCGACTACCTCGATTTCCTATCGTCATAGACTATTGTACGTGTGTTTGTTTTGATATTTTGATTCTTTTGGGAACTGGGAGTGACCGACGGTGTACATGCTTAGTTTGATATTGTACAATTGTTTACTTTGAAATGTTCGGGGTTTTTCCACACTAGTTTATGTTAAATTGTTTCATGAAAATTGTTGCATTTAAAATACGACTTCCGCTGAATATATATTAACATACTCAAGTGGATACGAAATTCGAGACAAGGATAGGACGGGTAGGTGACGTACACGTGTAGTTGGGCCACCGACAAGGAGTACACGGAGACACGTCACCCGGGCGGCGAGGTCGCCATAGCTTGGTTATATATCGAGACCAGGTTTGGTATTGTGACACCAACGCCACGAGTTGGTATTAGAGTAAAGAAGAAGTCATAAGACAATAAAACTTAATTAATGAATTTAGATGTGGAAACCCAAAGTAATTGTCTTATAACTTTAGTTGAGAAGTGATGTGAGGCGGGTAGAGTTAGCATTTATATATGTGTTATATTTTCATGTTACTATATGATATACGTATATACCTCGAGACGATCCGAGCACGTTCTCGATGCGATTATGGACGGACGATCTGAAAGTGCGTCGTTTGAGACTGGATAGACTAGCGATGCGACTAGGGATGTTCCGATTAGGGCGAGTGTGGAGGATAAACTCTCGGCCCGGGAGACACGATGGCGAGGTATTACGGCTATTACGCTAGCGGACCGCGATCGGGCAAAGACTCACTTCAATGGTAGAGAGCCGATGGTTGTCACTTCATCGCGAGACAATTTGTGGTTCAGGGAATTCCACGACACTAGTTCGGGGCGAGAGGCACCCACGAGATACAACTACCGCAGCTATTCCTTTGTGGACGTCGACTCTTGCGCCTCCACACACGACGACGGATCGGCCATTCTTGCCACCCCCGTTCGCGATACTCCTTCGACATTAGCATTTGTTCGGCGCGCTAGGCGAAGTTATTGAGAGAGTTTCGAAGTTCCACTGGATTCTTTTACGGCACGGTGATCCCGAGGTCACAGGGAGATGGATAGTGTCCCATCGCATTTTCATAAGGCGATGAGGAATGATGAGATAGTACAGCGCGACTTTCGGGGCCTATTTGAGAGGAATGCGGCGATCCCGTGGACGACATATACGAGATACTCATCCGAACCGACGACATGGGCCGTTTAGGGAGCTATTCTATGATCGCACATACCGATGGAGGTTAGGTTGAGACCGAGGAAGGAGTTCTTGGCCCCCGCGACAGGGGAATCGGACTTTGATGCGGTATATGGAGAGGTTCCGACATTTGCTTCGCCTCTCTAGATGTTGCTTGGGACGAGAGCGCTTGCAGATTTATTATTTCACCGGAGGGGTTGATGATAGGATTGCGTCGGCGAGCTGTCTCGACCGAGCCACGACATTGCGGGAGATCTTTGACGGTGCATTGGCTCATGAGACGTATATCTTTGCAAAGGGTCGGACGTGTGGCGCGAGGGAGGTGCGATCGGGCGGTTCGGGTCGACTCGAGAGCGAAGAGACCGATAGAGCGTCCTGGATAGAGGCGGAGAGATGATAGACGAGAGAGGGGCCGCCGGACGATTTTCGGGGCAATCGGTTCCGCTATGAAGAGCCACGATCGGTTCATGCCATTACATCGAAGATCGGTGGATCGGCAGAGGTCACGACCACATGAGTATCGTCGGGGTCGAGATCGGAGGGGACATGACAGGGGTCGGGTAGACCGGGGTTAGGGTTCGAGATCGGAGACGGACGACGGTTAGGCGGAGAGCCGTAGATGTCATTGGTGTGGGCGAGAGGGGACACTTGAGGGTCGACGTCGGACACCACCATCGCCACGACGAGAGTCGGTTCGGACTGAGATACAACACATGCATTAGCACGACGGATAGCGAGGCGACTAGGCAGCGCTCGTTGAAGGTATATTACTTATATTTGGTCGCTCTATGCATGCTATGTTTGACTCTGGTAGTACTTTATCGTTTCTTCTTTGGACGTATTATTGGATTGTTAGGGATAGTTACACAAACACTAGACCCACATCTTGTCCTTAGTACGACAGCTGGGGGGATAAGATATACCCTAACCGAATATGTCGAGACGTGATGATAGAGGTGGAGGGACATCACTACCAATGGATCTTCGAGTATTAGAGTACTTAGAGTTTGACACATTACTCGGGATGGATTGGTTATCATCCTATCATGCACGGATAGATTGTTACTTGCAAGAGGATAGAGTTTATAATCCCGGAATACCGAACTTCGTATTAGTTGGACGGCAAATCGACTTACCCATCACGAGAGGTCGACTAGCTACAACGCATGAGATGGAGGCGTTTGCGGCGATAGTTGAGCGGAGGTTTGAACGGGGGCACGAATTGAGGATGTTCCTGGTTAGGAATTTTGTTGATGTATTTCCAAATGATTTACCCGGATTGCCACCGCCACGAGCTGTTGAGTTCATGATCGAGCCGATACTGGGGACGCAACCGATTGCCAATCGACCTTATCGGATGGCACCAGTGGAGTAGGAGGAGGTGAGACGACAGTTGACGAGTTTGTTGGAGAAAGGTTTCATTCACCCTAGTATGTCACCTTGGGAGCTCCAAGATCTTGTTTGTAAAGAAGAAAGATGGTACGATGCGGATGTGCAACGACTATAGGAAGTTGAATCGAATGCTTGTGAGGAACTGTTACCCACTTCCTAGGATTAATGATCTGTTTGATCACCGACGGTGCGATTCTTCTCGAAGATTGACCTTTGCTCGAGTTATCACCGCTTGAGGATTCAAGAAGAGGATATCCGAAAATCGCTTTCAAAGACGAGATACGGTTATTTGAGTTCACAATCATGCCATTTGGGGTGACGAACGCTCCAGCGATTTTCATGGACTTGATGCACGGGGTTATGAGACCGTATTTGGACGAGATTCGTCATCGTATTCATCGATGATATCTTGATCTACAAAGCAGTCTCGGGAGGATCACGAGGAACATCTTATGACAAGTTGACGACACGGAGAGAACACCGATTGTACGCCAAGTTTAGCAAGTGTGACTTTTGGCTACGTGCGGTGAAATTCTTAGGTCATGTCATCGATGAGCGGGGTGTCTCGAGTGGATTCTTAAAAATTAGGGCGATCATTGATTGGAAGACGCCCGAGTCTCGGGGCGATATACGGAGTTCCTTGGGTGGCGGATACTACCGGCGATTTGTGCAGGATTTTTCCTCGATCGCAGCGCCGATGACGAGACTGACTAAGAAAGACGTCAGATTTGACTGGTCAGAGGAGTGTGAGCAGGTTTTTTGTGAATTGAAGCGGAGGTTGACATCTGCACCAGTATTGACATTGCGGAGCGGGCACCTTAACGAAAGATATACGATGCGTCGAACATTGGCCTTGGATGTGTGCGATGCGGGATGGTAGACCGCTGCCTATCTTTCTCTACGATTGAGACCCCACGAGGGAATTATCCGGTGCACGACCTGGAGCTTGCGGCGGTAGTCTTTGCACCGAAGGCTTGGAGGCACAATCTCTATGGAGTGCGATTTGTGTTGTATATAGATCACCGAGTTTACATTACATTTTCACTCAAATGAAGTGAACATGCGCCACGGCGAGATGGCCGGAGTTGCTAAAGGACTACGACTTCACTATTGAATATCACCCTGGCAAAGCGAACGTCGTAGCAGACGCATTGAGCAGAAGTGGACTCGACAGTCAGACTGTTCTGCAGCAGATGACACATGAGCATGACTTATTACAGGCAGCATCAATTATGTGCATGGCCGAGTTGTCGACTATGGCGGAACATCACATTTGTTGTCAGTTGAGGATACCGACCGTATCGATTGAACGAGTTGCCGAGTGTCAGAGGGCTGATGGGCTCTATGAGCGGGTCAGTGGTCTGTCACGGAATCCGGAATGCACTGATTGGGCAGAAACCACAAATTGATGTTTAAGATACCGAGGAGATTGTGGATACCCGCGGATCGGGAGATACGGGACGGGATTTTAAAAGATGCACACCGGGCTCGTTACACGCTTCATCCCAGTCGGACCAAGATGTACCATGATTTGAGGCGACATGGTTATCTCAAGGTTTCCCTTGAAGGGCCGCAGAGATTTGAGATTAGAAGGAAATTGGCGCCGAGATACATATGACCGTTCGTAGTTGCAAAGACGAGTTGGCAATGTGGCTTACAGATTGAACTTGCCGTAGAGTTACTCCGGGGTTCATCCGACATTTCACATTTTAATGTTGAAACTCGCTAGTCAACGCCGAGATCAACGACGAGTTGGGACATGTGGAGATACGACTGACGTGACCTATGAGGAGAGACCGATAGAGATTGTCGAGCGTCGAGTACGATTCTCCTAACAGGGAACTCGTGAAGGTCCTAGTTCGTTAGCGACATCATAAGACAGAGGGACTCTCACCCAGGGAGCGCGAGTATACGATGAGGACGCGATACCCTAAGCTATTCTCTCGGTATGGGATTTTAGTTACGCTTAAATTTCGGGACGAAATTTTATTTAGTTGGGAAGAACTGTAACGCCCATTTTTTATTTACTGACGTGGACGCTTGGCTCGGACCCACGTGGACGCCGCGTAGGCTAGGACACACGGGGATTTAGGTATGGATGTTTATGGTGTGTTGGTTGCTTATTTGAGGTGTAATTTATTCAAATACATCGCATGTGTATATGTTGCAAATAATACGTGTGAGGGTGTGTGAACGATATTCGCCTCGATATGCGTATCGACGCGGTGTCGGGTAGTCGACGGGACCGACTATTAGGTCGGGGAAACGAAAACACACAAAGTGAATAAAAATTTGTCACGTAACTAATATGGAATGGATATTGGGTGACTAGCGACGCGGCGGTACGCGAATATCATGGTTCGGACGCGAAACCGGCATCGAAACGCCCGAAAACATGGGCGAGTGTCGTATTTGTGTCACGATTGGGGTGACGTATCTCCGTGTACTCCTTGCTAGCCGGCCCTACTACACGTGTACGTCACCCCCCGTCCTTTTCTTGTCTCGAAATTCACATTCACTTGTGTGTACAACGTATAAATGACATATGCAAAAAAGTTGTACTTAAATGCAAGGAATATTAATCAATTTAACAAATCCTATTGTGGAAAAACCCTTAAAAGTATTCTCGTATAAAGGTAGACGACTCGTACCATGTAAAGTATCTATGTACAATGTCATGTTACTCCCCGGTTCCCAAAAGAATCAAAATATCAAAATAATCACACGTACAAGTAATCCTCGAGGTAGGCGAATCGAGGTAGTCGCCTAATATCTCTTTGCCTTTACTTGTACTCGGATCGCACTCAATCATCACGAAGAAAATGGATGACGAGTCCAACAAGAAAATCCCAAGGAACTCCTCCGAGCATTCATATAAATAAGTGGAAGTCAATAAATACTTTGTTAAATAAACATGCGGAATGTAAACAGACAACTTCTTTTGGGAACTGGGAGTGACTCGACAAAGTGTATGCTTAGTTTGATATGGTACAATTGTTTACGTTGAAATGTTCGTGGTTTTTCCACACTAGGTTTTGTTAAATTGTTTCATGAAAATTTTTGCATTTAAAATACGACTTCCGCATAATATATATTAACATACTCAAGTGGATACGAAATTCAAGACAAGGATAGGACGGGTAGGTGCCGTACACGTGTAGTTAGGCCACCGGTGGCAAGGAGTACACGGAGACACGTCACCCCGGGAGGCGAGGGCCACCGCAGAAGGAGAGCAAAATGAGGTAAGATTTGAAGTATTGTAACGATTTACGCGTGCATTGTAAATTTTTTTGGTTGACCATGATTATCGGACACAAAGGGCTGAGACGTGTAAAACGCCACTCGACCCTATTGCGCCATATGTTTTGCACTATACTTGGTCAAGTTCACCCACTATGAATCAACGACTTTCGACTGGAGTTAATCGTTACCAATTGTAACGGCCTGAATTTCATTTGTCGTTGTTTCTAACGTGGTTGCAAATGTGGTCGACAGCTCAGACGCTGGTGGGACCCGCAGCTAAGCTTGTGCGCGCCTGAAGCTAGGTAAATAGTAAATTTTGTATGCAGCTTTGTTTAAATGGCGATGTGTACGTTAAAATAAATTAAACGACATCGTAATGTGTGCAGTTCTAGGTCATTTGACGGGTGAAACTGTGTGTGTAAATGATTCACCTCGATATGCATGTCGACGCGGGTACCGGGTAGTCTAACCGACTTAACACTAGTCCAGAGGGAAATAATACACATAAAAATGAATAAAATTGGTTAAATAAGTAATATGGAATGCCTAATTGGTGGTTAGGGACATGGTAGTACGTGTATGTCGCGATTCGGGACGCGAAACCGGGCGTCGAAGCACCCAAAAATGGACTTTTTGAGTTACATACAAGGGTGAGTGTGCCATGCAAGTCACAAATGGAGTCAATTAAGGTTAGAAAAGCAACAATTGAGGTGCTTAGGATGGTCTTGTGATACACAAGTGAGTGGTGATGAAAATCCCACTATATAACTCACATTTTGACTATTTGTCACAACATTTTCTCTCTCTTCACTTCTTATCCGAAATCGAGAGGAAGAAAATAGGGTTTTGGAGGATCAAATTTGGTGTTTCAAGGAGCTTGGAGTGTGTAAATCATCAATCGTAGGTGAGAATCACATACACCTCACCTTTCTCTATTTTTTATCTTAGTTTTAGAGATGTTGGTGATGTTTTGGAGGTTGGTGAGTTGTTGTTAAGATGTGTTTCTAGTGTTTTGAAGTGTTGTCGTTGGTGTTGTGGTTGTTGTTGGATTGTTGGGGAAGAAGAAAACCCAGAAATCTCGGTAGTTTTACTGTCCATACGCAATTAGCGCGCATACAAAAAAATTAGCGCGCTAATGTTCATCTGGGCTAAGAACGCCTTACGGGCTAGGCATTTAGCGCGCTAATGCCCAGACCTAACGCGCTAATGCACCCCTGTTTTGACATAATTGGTGTGAAATGACTTAAAACACATACAAATGACTTAATATCAATGATACATGGACATAGGTCATTACGAGCTGTAATTTGGGATATCTGAGACTAGGCGGAGCCGGACCGGGGGTTAGTGACGAGACGCGAAGTGCGGTGTGAGGTATGTAGTATTCCAACTGAAATTTCTTGAGTAGTATTTACTTTTGCGTTTTAAATTCAATTTATGTCTTTCATTACTCTATTCCTGGTATGTTAGGCTCTCTCATCCGTGCCATTTATGTGTGTACGTCCACTAGGCCATGCACGCGTGCCATCTCGGTGAATAGGGCTACCCGAGAGAGTAATGGGCACGTGTGGGTGCGTCGTAGGTTCCACGCCGACCACCTAGCGGATCTAGATACTGGCCTTGCTTGAGTGCTACTCGTCGGCATTAGTCTGTGGAAGAGAGTGCTACTCACCGGCAGTAGTCTGTGGAAGAGTCTGAAGTATGTCACTAATTTGACCCTAGGGGCTAGCAACACACACTTTGAGCTTCCACTAATACATATTGCATGCGATGAGTACTGATGCTTGTATTTTATTTCCACATGTTTATTTAATAGTTTTGTTTAAATTCAAGTATTTACTTTTCGTATTGCTCACTTAATTTCTTTGGGAATACTCACTCTAGACTCGTCATCTATGTTTTTGTGATGGCTTGAGTGCAGATCCTAGTACAAGCCGGGGCAAGGGCAAGCTGTCGGAATACAGAGACTTGTAACTGGGCTTCTACGTTTGTATATATTATTTTGTTTTATTTAGGGATTTGGGATCGTGTGATACACTAGGACTCTATACTGTTGATACATTGAGGTACAATTTTGTTTTATGATGATTTATGAGTTTTCCACACTAGGTATCAGAGTTAATTGCAAGACTTCCGCTATGATTTATTTGAGTTTAAAAATGATCTTAACAGACGACTTGAGTTCAGTAACTATTTAAATATTAAATTGTTGTTTTCTTGAGGGTAATAATGATAAATGGTGGATGAGTTGGCATGTGGGACACAACTTGGCTTTGGTAGGTCAGGTTGTGGGCCTACATCGGCCCCCGTAGTGGTCCATTTGGAAAGTGGGCCGTTACATTTTAGTATCAGAGCGAGGTTAGAGAACCTCGAGGACTTGGAAGTTAACTCTGATACAATTATCTTTGTGGTCCCTCTTGAGGATAAACCTGATGAATAAATTGTAGATGTGGAAACCCAAAGGAAGTTCTTAGAGTCCTAGTTGGGAAGAGAGGTGAGCTGGGTAGAAACCAGGGATATACGTGTTATATTTTGAGTGTATTATATGTACGATACATGTATAATGGTATTGAGGCTGATTTGGTGCACGTTCTTCGATGTAGATATCAATGGATAGACAACCATTTGATACCCAGCTTAAGGTCGGAGATAAGAGTGATCCGACGAGACCGACCCTGACTTTGGAGTCGTTGGCACGGACGATGGACGATAGGTTCGCCATGCTTATGGATATGTTGAGAGCTCGGGAGGTTACTGTTGCTCCTACTACTGTTGTGGTTGCACCGACGACTACGCAGGCAGTCGTAGCGCCTACTTCAGCTGAGGTTTAGGTGCAGCCATATCGTAGACGATAGGGCTACACCACCAAGCATCCACTTCTAGGGGTCGATGACGGATAGAGGCTAAGAAGATGAGGGACTTTCTCAAGTTTTCTCTAGGGTATTTTTATGGGGCTGAAGATCCTGAGGTAGCCGAGAGGTGGCTGTTGTCACATGAGAGGCTACATGACTTGTTACTGGTTGAGGAGAGCAATCAGCTAAGGTTATCCAGTTTTTGTTTGAGAGCCGATACAACGATCTAGTGGACTACTTACACAGCTACTCATCCTGCGGTAACTACATGGGCAGAGTCCCGGACGGTGTTTATGGATGAGTACATACCGATGGAGGTTAGGGTTCGCTTGAGGGATGAGTTTCTGTCCTTGGTGCAGGGTGATATGTCGGTCACCGCCGACATGGAGAGGTTTCGATATCTACTTTCATACTCTATGGACATAGCCGGTACCGACCGACTGCAGATATATTATTTTTTCAGGGGTTTGGATGAGAGGATAACGAGCACATTGGTCTCTAGCAGAGCCCGTACACTGACTGAGGTCTACGACAGGTGCCTAGCACACGAGACCTATGTGGTTCAAAGGGCCAGTCGACGAGCGATTTAGGCTGCGCTGCAGGGTCAGCAGGCATCAGGATCTCGGTCTGATCAGAGGCTGAAGAGACAGAGGGATCTGGACCGCTAGAGACTTAGCCAGAGACCTCGCCGAGGAGATTGTCAGTCTGGTCAGGGTAGCAGAGGTGACAGAGACCGTCGTGAGGATAGAGATCGACGTGACGACCGTCAGTTGGCATATTCTACGTCTTCTGCACCCGTTGATCGGTCTAGCCAGCAGAGGCATGACATAGGTCCGAGAGGCCAAAGTCAGACGTCGAGTCAGAGGAGTTCTAGCAGACCTGAGACTCGTACATGTTACCGGTGTGTTCAGGTGGGGCATATTGTGGAAGATTGTACTAGACCAGCACCAGTACCACTACAAACGAATCAGTCAGAGATAGGGCTCGGTCTCGATTGCAGTCGTCCCACGATCGGACAAGGAGGCGACCAGAGTGCTAGTTGAGGGTACGTTATCTGTTTATGGTTTTCCTATGCATGTCATGATGGATTCTGGTAGTACTTTGTCTTTTATTTCTGGACGCATGGTAGGAAAGTTAGGATTTCATGCACAGACTTTAGATACGCATCTTGTTCTCAGCACGACAGCTGGGGATAAGATTTACCCTAATCGAATTTGCCGAAATTGTATTGTTGAGATTGAGGGACATCAACTACCGACTGATTTGAGAGTGTTAGAGTACTTGAAGTTTGACGTGATGTTTGGGATGGATTGGTTGTTATCTTATCACGCACATATCAACTGTTTCAGCAAGACTGTGACGTTTGACATTGAGGGGATTTCAAGTTTTACATTTGCCAGAGTTGCGTCTGCATTACCTATCACGCGAGGTAGATTAACTACATCGTAGGAGATGGAGGAGTACACGACTATGGTTGAGCCGGACCGTAAGACGATGCTTACGGTTGAGGATGTCCCTATCGTATGCAAGTTTCAAGACGTATTCCCTGATGATTTTCCTGGTTTACCACCACCGAGAGCTGTGGAGTTTATCATTGAGCTGATCCCGAAGACTCATCCAATCTACAGTAGACCGTATCGGATGTCGCATTGCAGCACGATGAGTTGAGGACCCAGTTAGAGGACTTACTGCAGAAGGGTTTCATTCACCCTAACATGTGGCCTTGGGGTGCTACAGTTCTGTTGGTGAAGAAGAATGACAACTCAATGCGTACTTGTCCGTGACTACCTGAAGTTTGAATTAGGTGACGATTTGAAATCGTTACCCACTTCCGAGGATCGACGACTTATTCAATCAGTTGGCTGGGGCCAAGTTCTTCTCGAAAATCGATTTACGATAAGGATACCATCAGTTGCGGGTTCGAGAAGAGGATGTGGAGAATATTGCGTTTAGTACTCGTTATGGCCTGTTCGAGTTTATAGTCATGTCGTTCAGGCTGACGAATGCACCGAAGATCTTCATGGATTTAATGCACATGGTGTTGAGGCCATTCCTTGATCGATACGTCATTGTATTCATCGATGACATCCTGATTTACGGTAAGACATCTGTGGAGCACGAGAGACATCTCAAAGATGTATTATCGACACTGAGAGAGCACAGACTGTATGCCAAGTTCAGCAAGTGTGCATTTTGACTGAGTGAGGTGAAGTTCTTGGGCCATGTAATCAGTGGTCAGGGCATATCAGTTGATGGTGACAAGATTCGGACGATTATTGATTGGAAGACACCCGAGTCTCTATCTGACATCCGGAGTTTCCTGGGTTTGGCAGGATATTACAGGCGCTTTGTGCATGGCTTCTCGATAATTGCGGCGTCGTTGACGAGGTTGACAAAAAATGATGTGAGATTTGAATGGTCACATGAATGTAAATATGCTTTCTGGGAGTTGAAGATGAAGTTGACTTCGGCACCAGTTTTGGCTTTACTGGTAGCAGGTAAAGGTTTTTCCGTATATACAAATACATATGGCACTGGGTTGGGTGGTGTGTTGATGGAGGATGGACACCCAATGGCCTATTTATCTCGAGGGTTGAGACCTCGTGAGGTTAACTATCCAGTGCACGACTTGGAGCTTGCGGCGGTCGTGTTTGCACTGAAGGCCTGGAGGCATTACCTATATGGTGAGAGGTTCATGTTGTTCACAGACCAACATAGCTTGAGATATTTGTTCACTCAGAGGGAGCTGAACATGCGACAGCGGCGATTGCTCGAGTTACTGAAAGACTATGACTTCGCCATTGAGTATTATCCAGGTAAGGCAAATGTCGTAGCTGATGCGCTAAGCAGGAGCTGCATTGAGAGCCAAAAAGTACTGCGTTATATGACACATGAGCACGGTTTGCTTGAGGGAGCGTCGGTGTTGTGTTTGACAGAGGCTATTGCTGAACTACATATTTGCTGTCAGATGCGAGTTCCTACAGTGTCTCTGGAGCGGGTTGCTGAGTTGCAGAGAGCTGATGACCGATATATGCGGATTAGTGGCCTGACTTAGGATCCGAGGTGCACAGAGTGGTCTGAGTGGTCAGATGGGTGCTTGAGACACATGGGTTATTTGTGGATACCGCGGGTATTGGAGCTCAGGGACAGCATTCTCGAGGACGCACATCGGTCGCGATATACAGTTCATCGTGGTCGAACCAAGATGTATCATGATCTGTGGAGATGATTTTGGTGGCCAGGGATGAAGGTTGACGTGGGCAGATACGTCCGAAGTTGTCATATATGCCAGCAGGTGAAGGCTGAGCACAAGAGACCGACTGAGTTACTTCAGCCGCTGCCCATTCCTTAGCGGAAGTGGGAACACGTAACTATGGACTTCGTCAGTGGCCTACCTCAGACGACAAGGAGACACGATGCGATTTGGGTGGTTATTGACAGGTTGACGAAGTCGACACACTTTATACCGATCACCATGAGATATTCGGTTACACAACTGAGCACTATCTTCAAGAGAGAAATTATCAGATTGCACGGTGTACCGGTCTCCATTGTTTCTGACAAAGATCCGAGGTTTACATCGAGACTTTGGGAGAGTATGCAGGAACAATTTGGCACTCGTTTACAGTTCAATACTGCGTACCATCCTAAAACTGACGGGCAGTCAGAGCGATTGATTCAGATTCTCGAGGATATGCTCAGGGCGTGTATTCTATAGTTTGGTGGATCGTGGGAGGAGTACTTACCTTTATGTGAGTTTGCCTACAATAACAGCTATCAAGCGAGTATCGGGATGCCACCGTTTGAGGCACTTTATGGTGGGCCTTGCAGGTCACCAACATGTTGGGCGGCACCGAAAGATATAGCGGCTATAGAACCTAAGGTTATTGTTGAACATACTAAGAAGGTAAGACAGATAAGGCAGAAACTTTAGGCAGCACAGGATAGGTAGAAGAAATATGCGGATAAATACCTTGAGGGTCTGAGCTACGAGGTGGGAGAGTTGGTGTATTTGAAAGTTTCACCCTGGAAATGTCATAAGAGGTTTGACATTAAGGGGGAAACTAGCACCAAGGTTCAATGGGCTGTTCAGAGTTGAGGAACGAGTCGACAGAGTGGCATACCATCTGGAGTTGCCACCGCAGTTAGCAGGGGTACACCTAGTGTTTCATATTTCCATGTTAAGGCTGGCTAGGTCATGACGGATGCCTATGGTCTATGTTCGTCAGATTGAGGTGCGACCTGACGTGTCATATGAGGAGCAGCCTGTGGAAATCATGGATAGGAGGACTCATATTTTGTGAAATAAGGAGATCCCAAAGGTTTTGGTTAGATGGCGGCATCATCGAGGGACTCACTTGGGAGCTCGAGTCTACTATGCGACGACAGTATCCCCACTTATTTGCCGGTAAGTGTTTAAGTTTAATTTAAATCTCGGGACGAGATTTCACCTAGTTGGGAATAACTATAACGACCTGAATTTCATTTGCCATTATTTCTAACGTGGTTGCAGACGTGGTTGACAGCTCAAACGCTTGTGGGACCCGCAATTAGGCTTGTGCGCGCTTGGAGCTAGGTAAATAGTAAATTTTGTATGCAACTTTGTTTAAATGGCGATGTGTACGTTAAAATAAATTAAATGACATCGTAATGTGTGCAGTTCTAGGTCATTTGACGGGTGAGACTGTATGTAAACGATTCGCCTCGATATGCGTGTCGACGTGGGTACCGGGTAGTCTAATCGACTTAACACTAGGCCAGGTGAGAAATAATACACATAAAAATGAATTAAATTGGTTAAATAAGTAATATGGAATGCCTAATTGGTGTTAGGGACATGGTAGTACGCGTATGTCGCGATTCGGGACGCGAAACCGGGCGTCGAAGCACCCGAAAATGGACTTTTTGAGTTACATACAAGGGTGAGTGTGCCATCCAAGTCACAAATGGAGTCAATTAAGGTTAGAAAAGCAACAAATGAGGTGCTTAGGATGGTCTTGTGATACACAAGTGAGTGGTGATGAAAATCCCACTATATAAGTCACATTTTGACTATTTGTCACCACTTTTTCTCTCTCTTCACCTCTTATCCAAAATTGGGAGGAAGAAAACAGGGTTTTGGAGGATCAAATTTGGTGTTCCAAGGAGCTCGGAGTGTGTAAATCATCAATCCCAGGTGAGAATCACATAAACCTCACCTTTCTCTATCTTTTGATCTTAGTTTTAGAGATGTTGGTGATGTTTTGGAGGTTGGTAAGTTGTTGTTAAGATGTGTTTCTAGTGTTTTGAAGTGTTGTCGTAGGTGTTGTGACTGTTGTTGGATTGTTGGGGAAGAAGAAAACCCAAAAATTTCGGCAGTTTTACTGTCCAGAACGCGATTAGCGCGCTAATGACAATTAGCGCTCTAGACCAGAAAATTAGCTCGCTAATGTTAGTCTGGGCTAAGAACGCCTAACGGGCTGGGCATTTAGCGCGCTAATGCCCAGACCTAGCGCGCTAATGCACCCCTGTTTTGACATAATTGGTGTGAAATGACTTAAAACACATACAAATGACTTAATATCAATGATACATGGACATAGGTTATTACGGCTGTAATTTGGGATATTCGGGAGCCGGGACCAAGGGTTAGTGATGGGACACGGAGTGTGGTGTGAGGTGTGTAGTATCCTAACCGAAATCTCTTGAACATTATTTACTTTTGCGTTTTGAATTCAATTTCTATCTTTCATTACTCTATTTCTAGTAGTTATAGTGGACGGACGTTGAGGCTCTCCCTCCGTGCCATTTTTGTGTGTACGTCCACTAGGCCATAGCACGTGTGCCATCCCGGTGAATAGGGCCACCCAAGAGAGTGATGGGCACGTGTGGGCGCGTCGTAGTTCCACACCGACCACCTAGCGGATCTAGATACGACCTTGCTTGAGTGCTACTCGCCGGCGATAGTCGTGGAAAAGAGTGCTACTCGCCGGCGCTTGTCTGTGGAAGAGTTCAAAGTATGGCGCTAATCGACCCTAGGGGCTATCAACACACACTTTGAGCTTCCACTATTACATATGCATGCGATGAGCACAGCTTGCCTGTATTTTATTTCCGCATGTTTATTTAATAGTTTTGTTTAAATTCCAGTATTTACTTTCCGTATTGCTCACTTAATTTCCTTGGGAATACTCACTTTGAACTCGTCATGTGTCTTTTTTGTGATGACTTGAGTGCAGATCCTAGTACAAGCCAGGGCAAGGGCAAGGCTGCCGAATACGAGAGACGTGTAACCGGGCTTGTACGTTTGTATATATTTATTTTGTTTTATTTTGGGATTTGGGATTATGTGATACACTAGGACTCTATACTTTTGATACATTGAGGCACAATTTTATTCTATGATGATATATGGGTTTTCCACACTAGGTATCGAGTTAATTGCAAATTTCTGCTTGTGATTTATTTAAGTTTAAAATGATCTTAAGAGATGACTTGAGTTCAGTAACTATTTAAAAAGTAAATTGTTGTTTTCTTGAGGGTAATAATGATAAATGGTGGATGAGTTGGCATGTGGGACACAGCTTGGCTTTGGTAGGTCAGGTTGTAGGCCTACATCGGCCCCCGTGGCGGTCCATTTGGAAAATGGGTCGTTACACCAATTGTTAGCTAACGGCTGCACCTGTCCGATACTTTCAAATAGGTTTCGATCCTAAATGAGCGAAACCTATCTGTACATATCGGAGCTGAGTCTCCACATAGTATAAAATTGATGAAATATGACTGTTATGCCATTGTTTTGTATTTCATTAGTGATTCTTTTCCCTATTGTAGGTTCCTACTGCAGTTCCTATTGAAGAGATATGGTGTAAATCGAGCAATGGCTTCACGGACTTCACCGAGACCTTTAAGCCTGCCATGCCATTCGACAGTAGAGAGGAAGCACTGAATTGGGCACAATTTACAACTAAGAAGTGTGGATTTGTTGTCATCATATTGAAGTATGACGCTCCAATTGGTAGGAGAGCTAGATTGTCCATTGGATGCGAGAGGTATGGTGCATTTGCACCTATTATGTCTAAGGCAAAGAAGTTGAAGTTGGCTGCAGAGAAACTGTGTAAAGGAAAGGATGAGGCCGAGGCCGAGCAGAAGCCTAAAGAGACTGCTTCGAAGAAGTGTGGTTGTCTATTCAAACTTGATGTGAAACATGCATTAGATGATAAGTGGCATGTTACTGTTGTGTGTGGGGTTCACAACCACGAATTCTCAAACAATTTGGACATGCTTATCCCGTAAGGCTTACCAAACCGGAGAGGGTCATTCTCGAGGATTTGAGCAAGACTGTGCAAAGCCTAAAGACATTATTGCTAGCATTAAGAACAAAAATCGGGAGAATGTGACTGTCATCAAAACCATCTACAATGAAAGGGCCCGATTAAGAAGGATTGAAGCTCAAGGTAAGACAAAGATGCAAGTGTTGTTTCAAAACTTGGATGAGCATGGATATGTTGAGCAACACGTGTGTTTTGAAGGATCGAACATCATGAAGGGCATATTCTTTGCTCACCCTACTTCCTTGAAGCTTCTTCGGTGCTTTCCTCATGTATTGATTATGGACTGCACCTACAAGACTAACATGTTCAAGTACTATTGCTTGAGATTGTCTACGTCACTTCCACTAGCATGACTTTCATTGCGGCGCATGCATTCTTATCCAAGGAGAAGATGTCTGACTATGAATGGGCGTAGAGGCAGTTGAAGGAGTTATTGGTTGGGGTGGACACAGCCTGGGGTGATATTGACTGATAGAGATCAAGTTCTCATAGGGGCAGTTGAGGAAGTCTTCCCAAGTTACACACACTTGCTATGTGGTTGGCACGTGAATAGACATGTCCATGCTAGGACAAGAGAATTATTTTCTAATCAAGAGGACTACGACAGATGGTATGGGAGGTGGATGGATGTGGTACATGATTCGACATAATTATCATACATGGGTAGGGTAAAGGAGCTTGAAGAAGAGTATAGAGGAGTGCCTGGTTTGATAGATCACGTCCGGGACACGTGGTTGTGTCATGAAGACAAATTTGTTGATGCATGAACGGATAAGGTCTTGCATTTTGGGAATGCAACTACTAATCGGGTGGAGGATGCACACTCTACTTTGAAGAAAGAGTTGGGGACTTCACAGGGGCACTTTGGGGATGTGTGGTGGTCCATACACATAGTTCTTGACCACCGACAAATGACAGTCGAGGCTTCATTCAATCGGTCCATGCATCTCGTTGCACATCAGTATGAACATCACATTTTCAACAACATTGTTGGGTATGTATCTCGGTACCCATTGGACGAGATCAACAAGGAATTGAAGAAGGTTAATGATGGTGTTGGCCTCGATAGATATCTTTGTGGATGTGTGTTAAGGGCCACTTATGGGTTGTCGTGTGCTCACGAGCTTGCAATTCATATGTTGGAAGGTAACCCAATTAATCTTGATGAGGTGTTACCCCATTGGAGGAAATTAAACTTGAACCCGGTCAAAGTTGGTGAAGAAGAACAAGATGACCATGAGTATCTTGCAGAGATCAAAATAGTTGAGTTTAAGTTCCGAAGCGAGAATGCGGAAGTGAGAATAAAAATTATCCAAAAGTTGAGGGAACTCACATGCCCAGCTACGACTGTCATTTCCATACCCAAAGAGAAAACTAAGACTAGGGGACGGCCTCGTAATGGTCCATTGGGGCTGAAGAAGAAGAAGTCCAAAAAAGAGAGAAAAATGGAGAAAATTGAGAAATCTACAACGAGGACTCCATCTTCTTTTGAGATGGCCGATGCTTGAGCTAAGGCTGCATATGAGTCATGAGGTGTTTTTGGAGGAGGTTCTTGCTGATGAGGTTCTTATCTAGGAGACTATGTCAGTTACCGAGCCTCGACCCACCCAAGAGTCTGTGGTTGGTGATTCCAATTCCGTAGAGCCATCCTTATCTTCAAACAGTGGTGGCGAGGGGAGGGGTATTGGGAGGAGGAGGGGAAAGGGACGCGGTTGAGTTACTATATCGATTCCATTTGCACCACCTAGGTGATCAAAGACTTGATCTCAAGTGGCTGCTGAGTTTATTGATCAAGTACCAGATTTGTGGTTACCATTCAAGCTTGAGACGAGGAATGTGGAGTTCGATGGGAACTGTGGGTATCGCGCAATAGGAGAGACATTGGGATACAAAGCTAATTCTGGTTGGATGAGGGTGAGGAGGGAACTTGTTCGAGAGCTTGATAGTCATAAGAATTTCTATATCAATGTCTTTCAGGTACAAGAAAACTTTGACACAATTAGAAATTCCATCAACACGTTTTAGAGGGACTTTGCACCGGGTTCTTCTTGGCTCACATTGCCAGACATGGGCGTAAGTGTTTCCAATTGTTACGATAGGGCATTTGTTTCATTATTTCATGTCGGGTCTGCGACTTGGTTTCCTGCCTTACGAGAGCCCCCTCCACTACTTGAAAGACTAGTCATATGGTTGTGCTTGGTTAACACAAATCATTTTGTTATGGTAAGCATTTGAATTTATCTTTAATGGTATTTGTAATTTTAATTATGACTTTAGAACTTACTTTAACTGTTTCTCAATTGTAGTTACGAATGAAGGACGACGCACCTCTACCTCCTGTCTCCAGTCAATGGGATGTATATGCGTTACGTGAAAGTAGGACTTGACCAGATGAGTTGAATGTTATGGCGAGACCAACACAAACTTGACCAGCGGAGATGATAACTCTCGATTGATATGTTGGTTGTGTTATTTCTGTTGGCTAGACAATGATTTTTTTGGAACATACACCCTTTTTTGCGTGTGTGTTGGTTGTGCTTTTTTTTTGGTCTTAGACATTAATTTTTTTTGTATACATTGGTGGGTATAACAATGATTAACATGTAGTTGCTCTGTTTAGATCGACATGTACATGGGTGGGTATAGCAAATGTAGTTGTTCATTATATGGAATGCTTTAACAATGGTCTCCAAATGTTGAACATGTTTGGTACAAAGTTTTATGTTGGTTGAAATTATATTTTTGAACAGTCGAAAGGATTCTTGTAGGAATTTTGCAGGTTTTGAGTGTTTCCGGTTTGACAGGTCCGAAATTTGTTCTCATATATCGTTCAGCTCTTTCGAAACGGTAATATAGTTTTCGGTCATATGTGTCCGATTAACTGGTCATACCCCATTATAGTGCTAAGCGTACCCCATATTTGCGAAGTTAGAAGAAACTAAAAGCACTTCGGAGCTTGATCGTCTGTGACTCAGTGTCCAATATTAATTAATCAGAACCGAAACTGGAAAAGTACTTTCGGCAACCTTTGTCCGTTAAACTGGTCATACCCCATTATAGTACTAAGCATACCCCATACCCATTGTTGCATGAATTTTGCAGGTTCTGAGTGCTCTCGGTCAGACAGTCTGAAAGTTGTTCTCATATATCGGTCGGCCCTGTTCGAAAAGGTAATACGAGTTTCGGTCACTGTGGCCGTTTATCTGGTCATACCCCATTATAGTATGACACATACCCCACAAAGTTGATAATTATACCTCATAAGAATCCATGCAATTATAACCTCAGTCATGTTTCACCGAAACATAACAACAACTATCAGTCACATGGTGTCGAAATACAACAAACAATATCGACCAAGTCTAACCGATACAGTTACATACTTCTTGGCCCTGCAAGTCCGTTGGCAGTAAGTATATAGTAATGAAAATATCATGACTGCCAAGAACATACATTCAATAACAACAGTAAGGCATAACCATTCCTAAATTATATGAAACAATTAAAATAAGGTTCATAAAGTTTAAAAGGATGGCCAACAATTCAAAATCCAAATTTGTCCACAATTTTAGAAGGATGGCCAACACCTAAATCTATTCCCTAACTTCTGAGGCATGTTCAACGCTTGTCGAATGAGCCATAGCTGCGGCAGTGGATGTTGTAGCTCCATCGCTTTGGGTGGTTGTGGCAGTCACTATGTCTTCTTCTTCCTCTTTGACTCTGGATAAGAAGGTGATGACCGCATTCGCCATTGCAATTGCATTTTCAACTGTGACATTGGACTTAGGCATCGATCTGAATCACAATGCAACGTCAAGTGCTCGATGGTTACACTGTCAATGAAATAATGTGAGTAAGTAAATGCAAAACAAACAACAAAAATACGCGAAATCTCATCACAAACAACAAAGTTGAATTTATAAGAAAAATAGAATTTATACCAAAGTACCGACGTAAACCATTGAAATTGGTATCACCGACGCAAACCATTGAAGGTATTCTGGTGCAGCTTGCCATGGAAATACATCCCTCTCACCGCGTCGTTCTCTAGCAATGAGATGGTCCTCCCACTCCTCCCAAACTTGGGGTCATAATTGTACTTCACTGCGTATGTATGGGCTAATTTGCTCCTATCTGCATAGATGGGTTTGTATGGTTTTTTGGGAATGCCTTGAACATATCCCGTTTGCCTCAACACTCTTGCAGGATTGTGCAGTTCAATGACATCCAAAAACCTCATCGAACCTAAATAGAAGGCCATTTCATGGACTGGAGGTGCTTTCTTCTTAGTTGTATGCCAAAAAACCTAGGGGAAAATAAAAATTAGGTACAAATGTAATTTAGAAGTGTAAGTAATTGTAGTGTAGGTGCATCACCTTTTCGGGTCGTAATCTATCCACTCGCCTCCTAAAGTCTATAAGAAGCTCTAATGTTAGCCTCGACTCAATCTTATTGTGCCACCTCATCCCTCGTGGCATTCCAACTTTGTAGTCAGTACGGAGACGTGGTTTGATGAATGGTAGGTGATGGTACATCCAGCCCTGCATAAAAGAAATGTTACAAACAAAGTAATTTAAATATAAAATTTAAATGACTTATTCAATACTTTACCTCTAACAAGGTCATGTATCCGCAAATTTGTGTGACCTCGGTGCGACTTGCAATGCCCAGCTGACGGTACAAGTAAGCAAGTGCCGCTCCACCCATCCATACTGCCCAATGTTATCCACGTCATCCAAAAGTTGAATGAGAGCGAGGGGGACTCTCGTACGAGACTTATTCGCAAAAAGGGTGGCTCCAAGTAAGTATAAAATGTAGGCTCTGACCAAGCATTCGACGGGGGGATACACGTAAAGCCATTTTTTCCTCTCGACCCTTCTTCTTCCTCTTCCTCTTCATTTTCCTCATCCTCTTCATCTAAAAGTCATTTAGTTGGGATTGCAAATCGTTCCTTCAACCATGCCAACCTCACAGTCAGGCCAGACCTACTCCCAATCTCTTCATCAACTTCACCAACTGGAATCCCCAATAAACGACTTACCATAGCCGTCACCTCAACTCGCTCCTTCGACTTCACAACTACTGTCTTTCCAGTGACCTGAATTCCAAGAAGGACCCACACATCATCTAATGTAATTGTCATCTCTCCTAATGGCACGTGGAATGTGTTGGTTTCGGGCTGCCATCTCTCAACAATGCCAGAGATTAACACCCGGTAGCTTCCTTCATACGAGATATAACCTAAAGGTTCTAAGCCACTTCTGCAATCAACTTCTTCACATTTTCCATCTTCAGGTGTAGCTGGATAGTCCACCAAACTGAAACTTGAGAACCATGGTTGATGCATTTGAGAAATCCTCGAGACTACAAAAGAAGTTGTACCAATATTAGATAAGAAAGAACCTCAAACATTTCATAACTTAACTAAGGTATAACAATATGTACCTTGTTCCTCCAAATGTCTAGCAATACATGGTGGCGAAATGATGGTAAGAGCTCTAAAGTGGTTGGGCCACCAGGAAATGAAGTGGCCATTTTGTCTTCTGCATCTGACGATGTACTGGGGGAGTCTGCACCCTCAATGTCAACATCATTATCCTCGGAACCTACACCATCCGTTGGTGTACGACTAATCTCAGTACCATCCCTACTCGCACCCCCAGGTGTGAGACCATCTCTATCCCCAACAAAGGAACTTGCAGCCCCATGCTCCACAATTGTCTCACCTGGTTGCACGTCACTCTCATTGGCTTGCTTGGCCCGTTTGCGTTTGGGTCATGGATTATTGTAATCCACTTTCTTCTTACAGTTCGATGAAGTAGAACGCTTCCGTTTAGGAGGGGCAGCCTTCACTTGGGATGCTACAGTACTACCTTCTCCAGCCTTGCCTCCCCTCCCACCCCGCCCTATAGTCGGAGACCTCCTTGATGGACATTTTGTTCTCCCCATGCCTCAAAACGACACAAATTGTGCTCAATGTAGTACTGCTACAATAGTAATATAACCAGGCATACGAAATTAAACATAAAACTGAGATTTCATGAGGTTCGGAGATTTATGATCGAAACAATATAACTGATATCGGATGACATAAACCGCAATGTATATATAGGTTACGGTTACGGGTAGCCGTAACCCATATAGTGGTATCGACCATATGTGACCGAAGTACAAGTAAAACTCTCGGTTCAACGGTTTCAAACGTAATAGGCCCAACACGGTTTGACACAGTCGTGCTATATGTACACCTTTCAACCCTGTGAGGCCGATTGTCTCGGGAAACAGTTTCTAAACCCTAAGAAACCCACACATAAATCACACCAGCCAAAATCAAGAAAAAGACAACCAAAATACGCTGAGTCTCTTCACGATCAAAACCGCTAACATTGTAATGAAACAAACTTACCCAATCGAGCGACAAAACGCAAAGACCCCGTCGGTGGTTCCCTTTGCTCGCTGACCTCTGCCAACCACAGATCTAAGCCTACCTCGTGCACCCTCGACCTCAATGCAGCGATCACAGTGACCTAAACTAGCGCAAAAATTGAATAGGGGGATCGAAAACTGGGGTTCTAAAAAATGGATGGAAGAGATGGATGTGTTTTGTTTGGTTGAAGACAAGGGCAATGTTGGAATTTTTTCAAAAAAGTGGGGTCCGTTTAGTAAAATATTTTCAAATTTGGGGTACACCTTAGCAATGGGATCCGTTTAGTAATTTATGGGGTCCGTTTAGCCGCGCTGCCTTTAGAAATTGAATGGATTTGGTCTTATACATACGCAATGAAGGTAATAAAAAAGAAATAAGATGAGTTATTCTTTCTTTTATCACTTAGGAGCCTTGCAAGATGAAAGTCTCATGCACGATTTTGAATGAGAGAAAAAAGTTGAGTTATTCTTTCATGTATGCTTCATTTTCAGCTACTTACGCATAGTAGTGAATCTAATAGTATGTTCTGCTATTTCAGTTGCAATAAGATCGATCTCTAAATTAGAAGTAAAACTACAATGAATTATGGCAAATCTAGTGACATTATTAGGACTTGGATATTGACATCAAATGTTTGGTCTTGTGATACGTACCTATATTGTTAATTAGTGGTAATGTTGTTCATGTTAGGAGAAGTTTTGTTAGGGTTTCTAAAAGCCCACTATGTGTTAAAACTTACTTAGATTAGAAAGAGCTATTAGGACTTCCTTGGTATAAAAGCCTAACTATGTTATGAATGAAGGTAAAAAAGAAAAAGTTCATTTTATTTCATTTCTATCTTTTTTCCTATCTCTTCTTCTTCTATCTATTTTCATGTCTGCTTAGGATATTTGAACTCTTTTAAAATTAAGTTTGCTATTAATTGGTACTTTCATTTTGTTATTCGTACCTCCCATAAAGGAACAATCCATTATTAGTGCCATTTATGATCTTGTTGAGCTAGTGAAGGCAAGTATATAATGAGTGACTAGAGGCAATGTTCAAACAAGATGCCTATTGTGACTTCTATGACAGTGTTATTCCTCAACTGCAAAACCCACAACTGGCTAGTTCCACCTTCAACTCTGCCTTCATTTCCGCCATTTATCGCCTCACATGAACACTTGCCTTCACAACAACCCACAACACATTTTCCTCCACAACCATCATGTCCGACTTCACTACCATTGGTTTCCCCCTCCCATACAACCACTAACCCTAGCACCGAAAATATCTCATCTCCACCCATTCTCCAATATTCAAACTTTCACCCACCATACTCCTTCAAAGGCTACTTCCAAGCAAACCCCCAAATCTCCTATCCAAATTCAAATCTCCAAACCCTAACCTCCCAAAAAATGACACGAACCAAGCAAGTCGCCTGCAAGTTCACTGGCACAGAAGTCGATGCCGACGATGGGAGGCGTGAAGAAGCTGCACAAGAGCAAGCCGGGGACGGTGGCCGCGCTACAGGAAGCGGTGAAGGTGTACCTGGTCGGACTGTTTGAGGACACCAATGTGTGCCCAAGGACATCCAACAACCAAACCCCCACCCATCAATGTCTTCATCCTCAACTCCACCCCCTATAGCACCGACCAACAATCAGCCCTATACATCTCCACTTTCACCATCCAACAGCCACTGCCCCCAACCACCACTTTCATCCCTCGACACATTCATCGATCAGCCCTGCAATGTTTGATAGAGCCACAGATCGAACCCAAATCAAGAGATCACCCTTTGTTCTTGCTCAATCGAGACTCGATTTTGTTGATGAGGGACACAAGATTTTGTCACATGCGGCACAACACCTCTCAAGAACCACCAGACCCGGGTGCCACAGGTGTTGCACGACCCTTGGTGTTTCTGACAGTAGTGGAGTTCTTCGTCAATGTCATTGAGATACCTCCATGGCCACCACCGCCTTTATTAAAGCACCATTTTGCCCTCAAAGAAGCGAAAGACAATTTGGACAAAAATTGAAGAGATAAACATCAAAATAAATAAAAATGGCCAAAAGACCTAAAAAGGTATTTAATTTGTATTGATAAGGATTACAACTGAATGGCACAGTCATTTTGTTGATTTCCCTTAAAAAAAAAATCGAAACAGGGGTGTAATTTGTAGAATTATACTTTAGTGTACTACGAGAGTTGTTGATGTTTATGTAGTTTTTTATGTTAATTGATGAGTATGTATTGAATCATGTACTTTAGTGTAATGTACTACGGTTCATGTTAGTTTGTTCTAGGCGATTTGTAACTAGGGGTACAATGTACACCATGTGAGTTTTGTATATAAGCAATACAATGTAATGTACAGATTGATTTTGAATAAGAACAGATTGCATTTCATTGTTTCATCGTGTTCAATGAGCACTGTTACATTGATCAATGATCTTTGTTGATCATTGATCTGCTGTTGATGTTTTTGAATTTGTTCATGGTATCAGAGCAGGTTCTACAGTTCTTGATTTGTGTTGTTTTTTGATTGAATTGATCGGTCAACATGGCATCTGTTCATGGTTCTAAAATTCTTCAATTCGAAATGGAGCGAGGAGAGCTCCTGAAACAGTGTGATCTTGGAGTGAGAATCCTTTACTTCTTCAAGGATCTGATCATCCTGGTATGGTACTTGTCTCTAATTCTCTTACTGGTTCAAATTACCTGTCTTGGAGTCGAGCTATGATGATTGCATTGGGTGCAAAAATAAAGATTGGTTTCATTGATGGTAGATGTTTAAAACCAGAATCTACTGATCCTAATCTTGATCGATGGATCAAGGTGGATTATATGGTCACTTCTTGGATCTTGAATTCTATTTCAAAGGATATTGTTGAAGCTTTCCTTTATACAACCTCTTCTTTTGATCTATGGAATGAATTAAAAGAAAGGTTTGGAGAATGTAATGGTCCTCTCTGTACCAATTGAAACGAGATATTGCTTCTATAAGTCAAGGAGATCTGTCACTTTCACAGTACTATACCAAACTTAAGAAACTTTGGGATGAACTGAGTTGTTTAGCTCCTTTACCTGTGTGTGAATGTGGAGCATCAGCTGCAATGGCTGTTCTGGAGTCTAATGATAGGCTGATGCAATTTTTGATGGGATTGAATGATATGTATGATCATATTCGTAATCAAATATTGGTAATGGATCCATTACCAAGTATAAACAAAGCCTACTATATGGTTCTTAGAGTTGAAAAACAAAAGGAGGTACATGTTAGCTATTACTTTGTGATAGATACAGCCATGATGATGAAAACTACTAAGATAAATTCAGGTTCGTCTGGTTTAGCAAATGTTCATAGGTTTGCTGGAAAAGGAAATCAAAGGAAGTTTGTCAATAAAGATGATCTGTTTTGTGATCATTGTAAGACAAAAAGGCACACAAAAGAAACTTGTTTCAAACTTCATGGATTTCCAGATTGGTACAAAAAAGACCTTGACAAGAAGCAGATGTCCAATAATTCAAAGTCTTTTGTGAATTTGATGGAATCACCTCTGGACATACAAGATGCAGGATCATCTCAGTTTGAAGATTTTCAGTCTAATATAGCAGCAATGATACAGCAGGGGATTGAGAATTTTATGAAAGGAAAGTCTGTTTCAGAGGCAGGAGCTTCTACTCATGTGAATTCAAATTTGTATCGATTTTACGGTGTAGCTCATATAAAAGATTTTCCAGTTCTTGTTCTTCTTTTAATTCAGATGCTTGGATTGTGGATAGTGGAGCAACAAATCATATGTGCACTAGCTATGATTTACTTGCTAATGTCACTGTCTTACCTAAGCTTTGTTATGGTTTGTTTACGATGGACATACTAAAGAAGTGAATTGCATTGGAGATGTGGTGAGTTCGACTTAGTTCTTTCTTCTTGTTTACATATAAACTCATTCAAGTATAATCTTTTGTCGGTTAGTAAGTTACTCTCATCTACTAAACTGACAATTGAGTTTTATCCATTATTTTGTGCTATACGAGAACATTGAGAGTTCTCAAGTTCTAGGCGTGGGAAGGATGGTTGGAGGATCGTACATACTTTGGATTCAAGTTCCTTTCATAAGGATGTCATTGCTTCATTTGTATCACCTTCGAATTATCATTAGCCTACTACGTAATAATGCTACGATAATTTCTCATGGCATTGTCGATCGGGGCATCCTTCGTTCATGTAACAAGACAACTTGATATGTTACTTAACAAATCATTCAAGTGTAAAACATACTTGAACCTTGTGATGTTTGTCGATGTCCAAACAATGCGAGATTGGTTTTTCCAATGAGTTCTATTCAAACATCTAGTCCTTTTCGGTTGTTGCATATGGATATATGGGGACCATATAAGCGATCTTCCATTCAAGGAGCTCATTATTTTTTGACTATTGTGGATGATTTTAGTCGATTCACATGGACTTTTTGATGAAACATAAGTCCTTGATAGGCAACATCATCAAACAGCTTTCTAGTTTTCATTCAAACTCATTTCAAGGTCTCGCTTCAAACCATTAGACCGATAATGGAACTGAGTTTTGTAATAAAGATTGTCATGCTTTGTTCTCTGGTTTGGGAATTGTTCATCAAAGATCAACACCATATACACCTCAAAAAAATGGTGTTGTTGAAAGGAAGCATAGACATTTACCGCAAGTTACAAGAGCTTTGATTTTTCGATCTAATTTGTCCACAAAATTCGGGAGATGCTATTCTTCTTGCCACATACATCATCAACAGATTACCTACTCGATTCTTCAAGTGGAAGTCTCCTTATTGTCTTTTATTTGGAAGAATACCAAATTATTCTTCTTTAAAGACTTTTGGTTGTTTGTGCTTTGCTACAAATGTTTCACCAAGCAAAATCTAAGTTGGATTCACGAGCTATTAAATGTATCTTCATTGGTTATTCTCCAGGACAAAAGGCTTATAGACTGTATAACATGGCCACACATACATGTTTTGTTTCAAGAGATGTGATTTTCTTTGAAAAACAGTTTCCTTTTCATAAAGATTCTGCAAATTCAAGGTGTCCTGTGCCTATTCCTTATGGAGATAATTCTGATTATTTGAGAGACATTCCAGCTCCTAATGCTCCTACATCAGCTACTGTACCTCCTTCTCAAGATTTACCTATTAATGAAGCATGTTTTGATGTCCCTGAAGCTGTCTCCTCTGTACCTCCTACTGATGCATTAGTACCTCATACTAATGATGATTTACATGAAGATGTCCTGCCTCCTAATGCTGTTGTTACTAGGAAAAGTACTCGTGCAGTTCATAAGCCTCTTTGGCTGAATGATTTTGTTCTAAACAATGTAGAGACATCTGTTTTGCCTTATACACCAATTCCTCTATCTACTGGTAACCCTCCTACATTTCCTTTTATACATTCTCCAAACATTACTGCTAGCTACAAATGCTTCCTAGCTGCTGTTTCAAATATAAAGGAGCCTACCAGTTATATTCAAGCTCAACATGATCCTGTTTGGATTGAAGCAATGGATAAAGAGTTACAGGCTTTGGAAACTAATGGAACTTGAGTCTTACTACTCTACCACCTGGTAAGAAAGCCATTGGTTCTAAGTGGATCTACAAGGTTAAACTTCATCCCGATGGTTCCTTGGATAGGTGTAAGACTCGTTTGGTTGCAAAAGGTTTTAACCAAATTGAAGGTGTTGATTATACTTGATTCCTTCTCTCCAGGTTGCCAAGAATGTCACTTGTTAGAATTGTATTATCTTTAGCAATTTTGCTCGAGATTGGCCCTTACATCAATTGGATGTTAACAATGCCTTCTTACATGGCTATATAGATGAAGATGTGTACATGAAGCCACCCGATGGTTATAATTTGGTTTCACCTAATCAAGTCTGCAAACTTCATAGATCTCTATATGGTTTGAAGCGAGGCCTCGACGACAGTGGAATCATGAGCTTACAACCAAACTTCAATATTTTGGATTTAATCAATCTGCTCATGATCCTGCTTGTTTACTTACAACAATGCTTTGGTCAATTTTTGGTGTTGTTGGTTTATGTTGATGATGTTCTTCTTCTACTTGGTACTTCACTTGAATTAATTGCTCAAGTCAAGACTTTTTTACATACATTGTTTACCATTAAGGATCTTGGTCAAGCTCGTTATTTCCTGGGTTTGGAATTGGTTCGATCTTCTTCAGGTCTTTATGTTCATCAACGCAAGTATGTTCTTGATCTACTTACTGATGCTGGTCTTCTCATGGCTAAACCAGCTGCTACTCCACTCCCTCGTGACTGCAAGTTTACAGATCCTGATTCACCTTTGTTAATTGAAGTTGATAGATATAGAAGACTCATTGGTCGTCTTCTTTACCTGGGATTCACTCGTCCTGATATTACTTATGCCACACAACAATTAAGTCAGTATGTTCAAGCCCCTACAGAGCAACATTGGTCTGGTGCTCTTCATGTTTTAAGATACCTTAAGGGTACTCCTTCCCAGTGGTCTCATACTTCCCCGTCCAAGAAGATCTCTCTCGTGGTTGCTTTTTGTGATTGATTGGGTCGCTTGTCCTATTTCAAGGAAATCTATCACTTGGCTATTGTGTGTTCATGGGATCCTCTTTGGTTTCTTGGAAAACTAAGAAACAAGCTACTTGTGTCCAAGTCCTCTCATTTGAAAAGTCGAATATCGCAGTTTGTCTTCCACAGCCATTGTGAGCTATTGTGGATTTCATATATTCTTAAAGATTTACATATTCCTACTTCACTTCCAATACCTCTTTGGTGTGATAATCAAGTACGCAATACATTTATCTGCTAATCTGTTTTTCATGAACGTACTAAGCATTTGGAAATTGATTGTCACTTGGTTAGACATCGCTTTAAGTGTGGATTTGTTCTTCCTCTCAGTACATTTCTACTCGGTTACAATTGGTGACCTATTTACAAAATCTTTATCGGCTCCTTTGTTTTCTCGATTTATTGTCCAAGATGGGTCTATGTGATTGGCATAGACTTCCATCTTGAGGGGATGTAGAATTATACTTTAGTGTACGTGGTCATTTATTCTTGTGTACTGAGTCATTGATGTTTATGTAGTGTTTTATGTTAATTGATGAGTATGTATTGAATCATGTACTTTAGTGTAATGTACTACGGTTCATGTTAGTTTGTTCTAGGCGATTGTAACTAGAGGGTACAATGTACACCATGTGAGTTTTGTATATAAGCAATACAATGTAATGTACAGATTGATTTTGAATAAGAACAGATTGCATTTCATTGTTTCATCGTGTTCAATGAGCATCAGCATTGATCAATGATCTTTGTTGATCATTGATCTGCATTGATATTTTTGAATTTGTTCATAATTCCAATGTTCATCGTCTTCATCTTCGTTCTCCGTTTTCGTACAAGTCTTCATCGCCCTTCGTCCCCACTATATTACGCTCTTTCACGGTCTCTTTCTCTCGATCTTTCTCTCTTTCTTCACAATTTCTTTTGATGGAGAAACGTGGCTGTTGTGGTGGACTGTGGTGTTCGAAGGTGAGGTAATGGTGTTTTGGTTTTTCAACTGTAAATTCAATTTTGTGGACTGTTTTTTTGATGATTTCGGGTTTGAGAGAAAGGATTTGGTTGATTGGTTTGGCCGTGAGGATAAGAGAAAAGAGAGAGGAGAGTTTGATTTGAAAAAAAAAGATCGAAACAGAAATTGCTATCTGTTTCGATCTCTTTCGAATGAGGAAGGGGATGACCCCCTGAACTGGGTTCGACTCACTTGAGCCGAACCGCACCTGGTTTAGGGATCAAACCCCTTCCCATATTTAAAAAAAAAAGTTTTAATTGGAAAAAATAAAATAAAATCCCTGAAAATTAGGAAAATTATGAAAATGGGATTTTTGGATAAATTAATAGAATTTGAGGGGTTTTTTTTATGAAAAATGAGAATTTTGAGATTTTATCAAGGATTTATATCAGGTATTTTTCTTGTAATGCGTGTTACGATACCCGAAAATTCTCAGAATTTTCAAAATTGTTTTAATGCCTAGTTTAGGTTAATTTTCAATTTCGAACCACAATTTTCAATCAAAATTAGGATCCGGACGTCCGAGGATTTGATTTGGTCTAATTTTGGGGTTTTATGTCGAGACGAGATTAATTAAAATAAATAAATTGGAGAAAAATTATGGAACGATTCTGGAATCTTACCGAACGTATAAATGAATTGTAGGACCGCAATCGGAACCCCGTGTGGACTATTATACGGACCCGGAGCTCAAGAAGTGACAATATCACATTTGTAAGGTTAAGTAAATCCTACAGTAATCTTTACATTTTATGATTATAATTTCGTATAAATTGCATTAATCCTTGATATTGCATATTTGTTGTACATGCATACATAGGTAGGGAGGATTAGGCGATTCGAGTCTCTTCATAGTACCGTGGTTATAGAACACTATATTATACTTGAGGAGTTGGAGTCACTGATACTTTGCATCGCGTAGTTATCATAAAATCATGTTGAACCAGATCATACTCCTAGAGTCTAGAGGAACGAGACTCGTTTGGTTATCCTCCCCGAGCATGAGTCCTTATTCCTATGTGCTCACCAATTTCAGAGGATATCAACTGATTGTGGTCGGATAACAGAAACGGGATAGATTCACGGTTGTATTTAAATTCCTTGGATTATATTGTTCATTTAATCTCTTAGATTATTGTGCATTTGATTATTACAGGTGTACTGGATAGTGTGAGATTTACTTATCTGACATTATCAAATTTTATAATTGGATAATGACATGTTCGAGTGGTGATAAGGGAAAGGGGAAGCTATCAGATTTTGTGACGTCATTGATTCCTTTTTCTCTATGTATATATTGTACAAATGGGTGTTTGGGTTCGTGTGATTAGGATCTCTTTTGAAATTGTTGTAATGGTTTTGGAACGAAATGGAGTGTTGTGGAGTTAGGTAAATAGTTTAAGGGTTTTGAAAATTTGAAATAAATTAGAATGAAAATATAGTTTTTGATATTGCAATATATATTGTTATGGGTGGATTGTAAGTCCTTCGACATTTCCACCAAGTTGAACAGGTTTTTATGAAGGTTTGTGAAGGCCGAGTTTTACGGTGTAGGCTTAAAAATAGAAGAGGTGCGGTCGAAAAACTTTTATGGAATTTTGAGTAATGAATTTATTTAATGTTTAAAATTTACTTTTAGAATCAGTTGTGGTTGATAATATTTTATATTTGGTGCTTAAAACGAATTGATTTCATTTATTTATTGATGACGAGATTAAGACTGCTAGACTATCAGCGGATTAATGTAATCTAGGCCGGTCAGATGCCCTAATTAGATGTGGTATAACATTAATAATACTATTTAAGCTACACTAAGCCTAAATAAACTTACCATATCACTCTCTACCCCGATCCTATGTCGACACGCATCTCGAAGTACGTTCCTGCTCATGTTTCGACACCTAAATATTGTTAGGATTGACTTAGTAGTCTACACATATACAATACACTAGGCAAAAATCACTACAAATATAACATATACCTCGGCCATATCGCATCGATCATTGCAAGTATCTCGATGCGGGTCACACGTCACGGGCAAGGTTTAAAAAAAATGACAAACTTTGCCCTTCGGGAGAAGTTTGTCAATGTGTAGGTGAGCGAAGCGAAATTGACAGACTGCAGGAAAAATGCAAATCTTCGGATGAACTTCAGTGAACTTCGAGTGAAGTTCGAAAGCTTCGGTCGAAGCTGATGAAACGTGAAGGAAAAGTGCATTGTTTTGGCGAAGTTGGAAACATACCTAGTTGAGCTGTGACGGGCTTCTATGTAGTTTCACATCTTCATTAGCTTCGCCCTTTTGCCAGAACTCAGAAACCTCAGAACTTTAAATGAAAAAGAGACAGTCTTGACTTAAAAATGTCAGGCTCTCACATTTTCATTTACTCAATCAGTCTATCACTTCTTCTATTCTTCTTAAAAACCCCATGTGAGGTTTTTTAGATTTTGAGAATAGGATAGACACTAGACAGACGAGAGAAATGACAGTGACACTATCACAGACGAAGAAGAAGAAGAAGAAGAAGAGACGAGAGAGAGAGAGAGATAGAGTGTGAGAAAGAGAGAGAAATAGATAACTAACATAGAGATCGACGAATAAGATGAGAGATAAGAGAGAGGACTCGGACAAGGGACTAGGGAGAGATGACAGACAAAGAAGGAGAAGATCTGAAGAAGAGACGAGAAAGAGGACTACGGGAAAACAATAACGAAGAAGGAGAAGTGGTAAGAGAGAGGGCCACTACAAGAAATTGGTGGAATAGCATCAAAAAATTGTGACAGAAAGAATATGTTGCTAAAAAGCAACAGATCAGCAACAGTTGTGCATCAGACAGTCCGTTTGACTCGGTTGACCAAAAAGCAACAATTCAGTGACAGATTTGTAACAAAACATCGTGACAGATCGTATGTTGTCACAAATCAGTCGTTGATTTCTCCCGCCATACATTTCCGCCAATATGATGAACATAGAGATACGAGTAAATGAGGTTGTGACAGATCTGCTACAGATCAGCGACAAACATGATTTTGTCGCTGATCTGTAGCAAAGTGAAAATATTTAAAAATGACGCGTTGACATATCTCGCTCTGGTCGATCGCGACAGAATCGTGTTTGTCGCTGATCTCTAGCAAAGATCTGCTGATCAGCGACAAACTTAATATGTCGCTGATTTGCGACGACAGATCGGCCGACAGACAAAGACAAAATATGTCGCTGATCTGTCGCAAAAAGAAAAATAATCAAACACCAAAATCCATCCTCCTCGTCCCTTTCTCTCGCGCAAACCACCCCCGCCAAACCCGTTCACCGCCCCTCGCGTCATCGTCGCCAAAGACTATCGCCACCACTGCGCGCCGCGTCGCGCCACTCTCATCGTCGTCGTCGTCCTTCGCGACTCTGTCGCCTCTCTCATTCCTCTGCATCGTCGGCGGCTCGCGGTAGCAGCAAACCAGCAGGCGGGTTGGACGGTTGGTGCGGACGAAGGCCAGCAGACGCGAGGACGAATCGGGTGGACAACAAGCCGGCGAAGGGCGGCGGCTCTGGGGAGCTTGTGACGTAGACGATCAGGCAGTGCAGCGATGAACCAGCAGCGCGGCCTGACGCGAAGTCGCGGGCTGCGGTTGAGGCGAAGCCGCGGACGAGGTGGCGCGGCCGTGATGATGACTACTACGAGCAGCGGCGCGCGCGGTCCACCAGGACGCGCGAGGAGGAGCGGACAGCAGCTCCGGCGGACCAGCAGCGCAGATGATGGCGGCGGGCGACGCGGAGGCCGCGGACGGCGATCCAGGGATCACGACGCCGGCGAGTGGCAACGGCGACGACGGCAACAGCGGCCCGGGGAACGGCGTGGAGCAACGGCGTGGTGGCACGTTGTCGGACCGATCGATCCCCGGCGAGACAACAACAGTGGACAAGGCGTCGTGACTTCGACGAAGCTTGATGACGCGATGGATTCAAATGGATTTGGATTGGAGACCTCCATTGAAGGCCATGGTGAGGTTTACTTCAATTAATTTGGTTGTGATTTGTATGCTTATTAACTTAGCTCTAAAATGTATAAATGGACACCAGGGACTTAGGAGGCTATAGTCGGGTGTCGGGTGCGTGAGTGAGCGGACGTTATATTGCTCGAGGCAAGTAAACCAGAGAAATGAGAGAGTATAAATGACAAGGCTTCTTTGTTTTTTGCCGGTGTAAGATATAATTACTTTACAACTCCCATGTTGAATTTTATGTTTGTTTTTCTACATCTAATGTTTTGGAGAATGGGGGGCTTGAAAAAGAGTATTTTGGTTTTACTGAGACCAAGTAATTGTATTAAATAATAATGCCACTATAGGTTTTTTCATGCAAAATTCTTTATAGGTAGTTTTTGTTAGAGTTAATATTTGTTGGTGTCATAAGTTTTTACTAGCTAGTTTAACTTATGAATCTAATCCGACTATATTAAACATTAACCTAGCCTTTTAAGTTGAGATTCAACTATACTTTTTAAATAAGTACCCTACATCTCAAGTTGCTTAATAAGAGTTTTTATAGTCTTCGATTTCACTTAAATTGGATGTGATGTTATTTTAATTTGTGTTGGAATATTTTGGTTGCATTTCGAATATTGCTCATGTTCCTTTTATTTTTCAGGATTTGGATGTGATACGCCCTGCTACCTAAAGAATTTGTATAGTGTCTATCTATGTATCGATGAAAGAATGCTATAGGAGTGTTTTGTACACATTGTATATATGTAAATTTGTGTAGCCAACTTTTGTAGTTGTTTGTATTTTGTTGAATAATGTTCATCTAGTACTATATAGTATAGTACTAATTGATATCTCATCCTTTTGTAGACATTGTTTGTCAAATTTTGATAATATACATACATTTTTCCAATTTTGGTATTATTAGTAGCTTTTAATTTGTTTTTGCAGATTTTAGCAGCTTTTCATTTATAATTTTTTTTAAAATTACCATTCGACAATTAGCGACAGCTCGACGTTGTCGCTAATTTGTCACAGGGCTTTCAATGACGACAACGTCGTCGTCTTTGAATAGCAACAAAAATGCGATAGACAGTCAATCTTTTATCGACTAGGCAAATCAATGACAGACAGACCGTGTATGTTGCTAAATAGCAACATATTTGCAACAGACACGTATTTGCTGACTGGACTTCGATTAGCAACAAGACCGTTTACTGTTCTTTTTCAATGCAACAGACGTTTGCCACAAATGTCATGTCGAACAAACAACATAATACCAAATCTGCCGCTGAGTTGCACCAGCAACAAAGAGTTTAGCAACAGCTACTATCTGTCGCTGATTTATTGCAGAGTGGCTTAGCAACAGAATCGTACCTATTCAACATCATATTAGTTTGTTGTTTATTTGTTTTTTTTGTAGTGGGCTTAGAGGAGTCTCGGACACGGGTAGGGAAGAGGCTGAAGAGCAACGAAGAAGAATGAGAGGTCGATTGGTCGACTGTGAAGGCCGAAGAAGGGAGAGCAACGAAACACAATATATTTGTGTTTAGGGCACTTTGGGCCTTGACTTGGGCTTTGAGGGCATTTTCTTTGGGACCTTAGCTAAAGGGTCTTTGTGACTTCATTGTGTACACTACACATGCATGTACACTAGATTAGATTTTAAGTGCCTTGGATTGTGCATTTTGTCATTTTGATTTGTGTTTATAAATTTGAGTGGTTAATCAAGTTTGAGAATTTTGAAAGTGCTTTAGCTGAAACTGTGAGTGTGTGCGTGTTTTTTTTTTTGAATGATGTGTTCAATTTTTATAAATTGGTCAAAAGATTAGTCTTTGATTTATAATTTTGTTTAAGGAACTTTGATTTATAATTATAATTTTGTGATTATCAAACTTCAGAGTTTTTCTTTCATCTTATTTATTTATTTTTTAAATAACATATGGACTTGTCACTTATGACATTTTTTGTATAAATTGATCTAAAAATCAGTGACATTTTTTTTAGTTATAGACTTATAGTCACATAAAGTATTTAAGCCCATGGACTTAAGAAGTTCTTTAGGTTAAGTTACTTATTTTATCACCTTATCTTAGGTTAAAAAATGTATGAACATTATCTTGTATAAATATAGTTTTTCGAGGTAATGTTTAAAAATGTTTAATATTTATCTATGATCTTGATTAGAATGGTAGTGCCTCCAAGAAATCTAAATCCAGCTTGGAATTACGCAAATATGGTTGATGGAAGTCGACATAAAACTCGGTGCAAGTTTTGTGGACATGTAAATCAATCGGGAGGAATATTGCGTATCAAACATCTTGCGGGGGGCAACAAAAATGTCGAAAAATGTTCTAACTGCCCACCAGCTTTAAGAGAAGAGATGTAAATTCTTATATATGGGAAATTAGAGGAGCGGGCGAAAAAAGAAAGAAGGCATCAAGCATTTACGAAAGCGTTGATTCAACCACCTAAATAGTTTGAGGATGATGGAGATGAAGATGAGGATATTGAATATCCTCTGAATTGTACAATGGACTTTGAAAGTGCATAACATAGATTGGCAGTGAGAAACTATAAGGTGGATCGATGGGAAGCAGAAGAACAATGTCGGTTTAATATGATGAGACAAGCACGCGGTTCATCATGTGAAGCAAAAGGGTAGCTCACGCATGGTATTTGGTTCCAATGCTGGGGGTAGCTCTCATGGTCAGGGTCCATCAATTTTCAATCGTGCAGTTAGTGTATGTGTTTCAACAACTTCTAATATTGGGGGCACCTCTCGCAATCAACACATTGGTGTGACGTGTTCAGCGAGTACACGGGCACTAGGCCCAGCTTTAGATATCGACATGCTCAGAAAACCAAATTCTACTCAAAAGAGGTTAGAGGAAACATGGTCAAGCGGGAGTATAAAGAAAAATTTAAATCGGGTCATTTCAAAGTTTTTCCGTTATGGCAACATCCCAACAAATGTTGCTAATGATAATCCATATTATCAATCAGCTATAGATGAGATAGCAAAGTCCGGTCCTGGATTCAAATGACCTTCAAGATATGGGCTCATGCATAGTCTTCTTGGCGATGAATATAATGAGTTGCAAAGTTATATTGATTCATTGAAAAGAAATTGGTCATATTATGGTAGGATTATCATGTGTGACGGTTGGACAAGGCCAACACGGATATCGATCATAAATTTCATGATATTTTGTGATAGAAGGACAATTTTTCATAAGTCGATCGATGTCTCAGATAATAGAAAAGATGCAAGATTTATTTAGGAGTTAATGAAGACCATCATGAAGGAAGTCAAGAAAGAGAATTTTGTCCAAATTGTTACTGACAATGAATCTGCATTTAAGAAAGCTGGAGAAAAAATGATGAAAAGATATAATTTGTTTTGGACACCATGTGATAGATTTGATGTTGAAAGAAATAGGGAAGCATAGAACTGTGCAAGTCGTTGTGGAACAAGTTCGTCAAATCACAAACTATATCTACAATCATCATTGGGTTTTGACATTGATGAGAGAAAAATGCTGTAACGACCATAAAATTTTAACTGTGCCATGTGGCATCTCAGGACTGTGACCTGGATCTGTCGTGATGTGGCACACTCGGTCAACCCTCGGGAGTCGACACTAGTTAAAGTTTTATTTGGACGCGTTGTGCGTGTGCAGTGACGAGAGTGTACGATGTCGCGAGGTGCGTAATGCGGGTGTATGGGGTAGTCAGGGGTTTATAAGTCACATCACTTATCACATCACACCTACCCATCACATCATCCCATATCTCATTTTTCTCTCTCATACTTTCTATCTCTTCTCCAAACCAAACCCAATATACCTTCCCCATCTCCAACAAGCTCCTTCTTCTTCATCTCACCCTTCCATTTTTCCTCCAACACCAAGCTTCCCCTCACCAAGTTCTCCTTACACTCCACTGTCTCAAGAGGTCGGTAATTTCTCTTGCGAAGTTTTTCCTCTTGGCGGATTACGCGGTGACCTCCCTAGACCAAGGTGAGTGGTGGTTAATGTGGTTACATTTTTTAATAAAATTTGGAGTTTTAATGGTAAGGTTTAGATAGTAGAATTGTAGTGTTGTTGATTGTTGTTGTTAGTTAATATATATATATGTCTCTGGAAGAGACGAATCTATTCGTCTCTTCAGAGACAAATTGATGGGAGAGGGGGGTAGCCAGCGGGTCGGGCTTGGCTACCCCCATTTGGGCCGAGTCGGGTCTACCCCCAACCCATAAAAAATAATTAATTTAAAAATTAAATAAAATTGTTTTTTAAATACAATAAATCACAAAAAATTGATAAAAAAATTATGGTAAAAATTCAAAAAATTAAAAAATTAGAAAAATTAGAAAAAAAAAGTTGGAAAAAATGAGTTTCGAAGTTTTTTCGGGCATTTGGCACCTGGTATAATTCGAAAAGTGTGCCAAAAAAATCAAACTTTTTGGAATAAAATTACAAGTTTGTGAACCCATATTATAAATTCACTTAATGTGACTCTAAAATAATTAAAATGGTATAATTAGACACCAGGGACTTAGGAGACCATAGTCGTGCATTGGGCGTGTATCTCGAGGCGTGAGTGGGACGTTTTGAGGGCGATTTGAGATTTGCTTAAGGTAAGTAAAACCAGCTAGGAAATGCATGGTAGTTTATTTGAGCTTATATTTTATTGTTATTATACAGTGTCCTTTTTCTTGGAATTCTCACCCACCTATGAGTATCCGAGGGCCAAGTGAGTCATGCGGTGTCTCTAATTGGAGTGGTTACCGGCTTACAACAGGGGCCATAACCTCGAGTCACTTGAGTTTTTGGTCGGAATGAGATGTGTTTTATCAGGGGCACCGTTGATATCCCTCATTCGTGATAGTCTAAGTACAGCAGGCGCACAGCGTCCTAAAACCCGAGTCTGCTTGGCGTTGCCGTAGCTCTATGACCCCGACCCTATGGCACCCGCACTCGTTGGTCTTGGACTATTTGGGCACCTCTCTATTGTTTATTTTGACACTCATTTTTTGTTGTACTTTCATTTTTACAGTCTTATTATCATGCATTCCACATAGCTTTCTTTCTACCCCCTTGACTTTTTGACTGCTTTATTTATTTTGAATTACTGTTTAGATCCTACTGGCTTTTACTTACAAGACTCGACATTCTCATGTTTGACCGAGTGCGATCTGCAGCCGAGCAAGGGCAAGACGCTGGCACTTGATGATATACTCTGAGGATATCGGAGCAGCCATTCTCTACATACTTTTGTAGGTTTTTGACTTTTTTGTATTATTTTTATATGTTGTTATCACACTTAGGATACTTGTTTGGATTGAGAGATACACATGACTTATATATCATTTTTGCTTAGTTATAACACTAGATATACATGAATATACATGTTTACAGGGTTCCACATTTAGGATGTCTGACTCTTTTACTTTATTCTGAGTTATTTAACGTATTAATTACTTCCGCTAACTTGTAAAACTTGAAAAAATACAAATAACTCGACTTAAAATTATGAACTTACTTATATGGATGGATCGGAAGGCTGACTAGGCCTGCGTTGACCTTGCGAGACTGGCTCGGGGGTCCACATGGGCTTAGGCTGGGCGGGGCCTAGTTTGTGGGAAACTGGGGCCGTCATAGTTGGCATTAGAGCCTAAGTTTTCACGTCTAGCTTGTGATTAACCCACAACCAAATTAAGACATAAATTAAAAATAGAGGTAGGACACTGTTGGAACTTAGAGTGGAAACCTATGATCCTGACTTAGAGTCTTAGTTGGGAAGTGAGGAGAGTTAGGAAAAATAAAAAACTTGGATCCTATATATGATAATTGTTGTATTGTACTATACTATATCGGTAACTATACGCTGATTAGAGACTCGTTTGCTATTGCAGATCGCGATGGCATATCAGCCTGGTTCAAGAAATGATAATGGGGCCGCAGGTCCTCGATTCGTGAGTATTGAAGAGGTACAGTCCTTGACTCATAGGGTCACATCCTAGGATCAGCAATTGGACAAGATCCTGAGGATACTCAGGGCACAGATCACAGCTACACGATCACTATCTTCGTCAATAATGCATATGGTTCAAGAGGGGAGTGCGCTTACCGTACAGGACACTCGAGCGACTCTCTTTGTACCAACACCACCCATTATAGCCGAGATAGTACCGGTTTAGACTGAGATGGTATCGCCTGCACCACCTACATCGGTGGAGACTACGCCGACTACGCCCACAGAGACGAGCACTGGGGCGACAACTAAGGCGAGACAGTAAAGAGAGTTCCAAAGACATAGGCCAGCTGAGTTTTATGGGGGCATGAATCTCAAGGTGGTAGAGAAATTTGTGAAAATCCACGAGAAGATACACGACATTCTGGCCACACTTAAGTACATGAGATCGAGCATATCATCATGGCTGATGTTTGGAGAGGTCGATGCGTGGTGGCGCAGTATGGTGGCTACCCAGGGTAAACTAAAGGATTGGGCATAATTCAAGAGGCGATTTATTCAGAAGTACTTTACGCCTTCGATCCTGAAGCTGAAGAGGGCTGAGTTTCTGAGCATCTGACAGTACACTGGGGAGTTGGTGATCCAGTATATGGGAATATATTTGCAGTTGTTAGATTATGCTGGGGGGGATAGCTGACACAGACGCTGACCAGGCATACTATTTCATGGAGCGTCTATTAAGGGACATCGGAGGCACCACAATGACTACAAAGCCAGGGAGTTTACAGGCAACATATGGGAGGAGCCTTGCCAAAGAGACATACCTGAGCACACACACTGATGAGATCATCCCAGTACCAACACCAGCATAGTTAGACTATAAGTCAGGTGGTGATAGGAGGAGGAAGACACACCGAAACCAAGATATACCAAGGCACATAGTATAGGATCCGTGGCGCCACCATCCTATCCAGATTGCACTGCACCAGTATCGTCTACTTCGGCACAGAGTTTTGCTAGTGCACAACAACAACCATCACAGTCAGGACCGCCACAGTAGTATCAGTGGACTGAGGGTAGAGGCAGATGCGGTGGTAAAGGGCAGAGGTACGGACAGGGTCAGGGGTAGAGATATGACTAGGGACAGGGACAAAGATCCAGTTAGATGCACGGACATGGACAATGGATTCCACCATGGCCGGGACCACACCGAGCATGTTTTGAGTGTGGACAAACAGGACACTTTGTCAGTACATGTCCACGACTAGGCAGGGCTCAGCCACAGTAGCGTAGAGAGCAAGTTCATAATATCGCTACACCGGATCCAGTTGCCACCCGTAACCTTATCGAGGGTATGATTTATATTTGCAGTCGATTTATGCATACTATGAGTGATTCAGGTTCTACGGTATCTTTTATCTCAGGTCATATGGTTAATGGGTTAGGATTGAGACCTATTGGCTAGAGCGACCCTTGATCCTCAGCACGGCTGCTAGGGACGAGATATACCCGAACCTTTTATGTGTTGACGGCCCAGTTGAGATAAAGGGACAAGAGATGCCCGTAGACTTAAGGGTATTGGAGTTCCTATATTTTGATGCCTTATTAGGAATGGATTGGTTAGGCACGTACCATGCATAGCTTGAGTATTTTAGCAAGGTGGTTACGTTTCAGCTTCCGAACCGAGCAGAGTTTTGTTTTCAGGGGACTTCGACCACGTTACCAATCACTCGAGCCAGAGCGACCACGAGTCCAGATCTCGAGACATTTGCTAGTATTTTGAGTACGACCGAGAGAGTAGAGACGAGGATGGAGGAGGTGCCTGTTGTATGCGAGTTTTCAGATGTTTTTCCCGCAGAGCTACCAGGATTACCACCACCCAGAGATCGACTTCATCATAGATTTGATTTCGGGGACCAAACCAATTTCGATTTTGCCGTACAGGATGGCTCCTAAAGAGTTAGAGGAGTTGAGGACCCAGCTAGATGAGTTGTTAGAGTTAGGATTCATACGTCCGAGCATGTCACCTTGGGGTGCACCAGTAATGTTTGTTAAGAAGAAAGACGTTAGTTCGAGACTTTACATTAACTACCGACAGCTCAATATATAGAGTCATAGTGAAGAACAAGTATCAACTCCCACGTATTGATGACTTTTTTGATCAGCTAACAGGGGCACAATGATTCTCAAAGATTGATTTGAGATCGGGATACCACCACTTGATGATTCGAGAGGAGGATAGGGAGAAGACGGCTTTCCACACGAGATATGGGCACTACCAATTTACCATCATGCCATTTGGGCTGACAAATGTGCCGATGATGTTGATGGATCTTATGCACTGAGTATTGAGATAGTATTTGGATAGATTCGTGATACTGTTCATCGACGACATTCTCATCTATTACAGGATTCTTAAGGATCACGAAGGACATATCCAGATAGTCTTACAAACTTTGAGGGAGCATAGACTATACGCTAATTTCAGTAAGTGCGAGTTTTGGCTCACTGAGGTCGGGTTTTTTGGGTATATTGTCTTTGCCAGCAGAGTGTCCTGCTAAGATTAGAACAGTGATCGATTGGCTTACACCGACGTTGGTGATAGACATTCGTAGTTTTCTAGGATTGGCAGGCTACTACAGACGTTTGTTCAGGATATTTCCAAGATCGCTACGCCGTTGACACAGTTAATGAAGAAGTCAAATTTCAGTAGAATGATAGTTGTGAGTAGGCTTTTCAGACTTTAAAGGAACGATTAACTACCACGCTAATATTGGTATTACCAGAGTCGATAAAGGGTTTTGATGTGAATATTGATGCTTCTAAAGTCGGTTTGGGCTATGTCTTAATGTAGGACGGTAGAGTGGTAGCTTACGCATCCCGACATTTGAATATTCATGAGAATAATTACCCTACTCACGACTTGGAGTTAGCAGCAATAGTTTTTGCATTGAAGATTTGGCTGCATTACCTATACGGAAAGAGATTCACATTGTTTATTGACCGTAAGAGTTTGAAGTACCACTTCACTTAGAAGGAGTTGAATATGAGACAAAGGCGTTGGCTTGAGTTCCTCAAGGATTATGATTTCTGTCTGGAGTATCACCCAGGGAAGGCCAACGTCGTAGCAGATGCAGTGAGCTGGAGAGGAGCAGACCCAAAGATAGTGACTTGCCATATGACACACGAACATGGGTTACTTAAGGCGGCCGAGTTGATGAATTCAGTTGATATACCGACCACTACCAAAGTGTTGATTTATGGGCAGATGAGGACTCAAACAATGTTTATATAGAATGGACTTGAGGGTCAGCAAGCAGATGAGTAGTATTAGAAGTTTAGCGAGTTAGCTTAGAGTCCCGATTGCTCGGAGTGAAGTCGGCCGACAGACTTATGCCTGAGATTTAGAGAGAGACTGTGGATTCCATCAGTGGTTGAGATTTGCGAATAGATACTTCAGGAGGCTCACAACTCAGTTTTACGGTTCATCCGGGTCGGACCAAGATGTATGCGGATATGCGTCGTCTATTCTCGTGGAGTGTGAAGAAGACCGATGTTAGTGATTACGTTCGAGTGTGTGAGATATGCCAGTGAGTTAAGGCTGAGCATCGAAAACCCGAAGGATTATTACTGCCACTTCCCATTCCTCGGTGGAAGTGGGAGCATATTGCCATGAATTTCGTCAGTGGATTACCTTGATTTCAACATGGCCATGGTAGCATCTGGGTGATTGTGGATAGACTGACTAAGTCTGTGCACTTTTTATCAGTATCGACAACACACGGGGTAGATAAGTTAGCTAATTTGTACGAGCAGGAGATTGTCAGGTTATACGCAATTCCATTATCCATCGTGTCTGATAGATGATCACAGTTCACATCGCATATTTGGCATAGCATGCAGGCATTGTTTGGCACCAAATTAGATTTGAGTACAACTTATCAACCACAGATAGATGGGCAATCGGAGCGGTTAACTCAGGTGTTAAAGGATATGATTCGCATGTGTGTTGGAGTATGGTGGTTCTTAGGAGGAGTATCTTCATCTGTGAAAGTTTGCTTATAATAACAGAGAAGATACCACAGATCAGACTACGTCTGAAGGGTGTGCGAGAAAGACAGAAAAAATATTATGACAAGTACCATTGTGAGTTAGAGTATGATGAGGGAGCCTATGTATATTTGAAGGTCTCATATTTTAAGGGTCATAAGAGATTTGGAATCAAAGGAAAACTCGTGCCGAGATTCATTGGTCCTTTCAAGGTCAAGAGGATAGCTGACAAAGTTGCATATGAGTTAGAATTATCGCCTCAGTTAGCTGGGATCCATCCCATATTTCATATTTCGATGCTTCAGCTGGATAGATCGAGAGGAGGCGTATGACCAATGGTGGATCTGAGTCAGATAGATCTGAGGGAGGACATCACCTACAAGGAGCAGCCTATTCAGATATTGGGCAATCAGGTGAAGAGACTGAGGAATAATGACATCTTGTCAGTCCTCGTTAAATGGCAACATCACAGGGACGAGGAGTTGACTCGGGAACTAATGTCCTATATGCGCAAACACTTTCCATCTATTTTGATTCTGGTAAGTCTTACTCCAAGTTATTTTGATTTTGAGGACGAAACTCTTATTAGTTGGGAAGACTGTAACGACCCTAAAATTTTAACCCGTGCCACGTGGCATCTCAAGACTATGACATGGACCTGTTGTGATGTGGCACACTCGGTTAACCCCTCCAGAGTCGAAACTGAGATTAGGACCCGTAGCTTGAACCCACATGGACACCGCCGATAAGTCCAGGGCACGCTAATTAAGGTATGAATAGTTATTTTCGTGTGATGCATGTTAATTAGTTGTTTTATTATTTAACTCGCGTCGCACAAGTCTTATTTGGTCGCGTTGTGGGTGTGTAGTGACGAGAGTGTACGACGTTGTGGGGTGCGCATAGCGCGGGTGTATGGGGTAGTCAGGGGTTTATATGTCTCATCACTTGTCACATCACACCTACCCATCACATCATCCCATACCTCATTTTTCTCTCTCATACTTTCTTTCTCTTCTCCAAACCAAACCAAACCCAACATACCCTCCCCCTCTCCAACGAGCTCATTTTTCTTCATCTCACCCCTTCCATTTGTCCTCACATTCCACAGTCTCAAGAGGTCGGTAATCTCTCTCGCGAAGTTTTTCCTCTTGGCGGCTCTCGCGGTGACCTCCCTAGACCAAGGTGAGTGGTGGTTAATGTGGTTACATTTTTGAAGAAAATTTGTTGTTAGTTGTTAAATTATATATATATATATATATATATATATATGTCTCTGGAAGAAACAAATCAAATTGATAGGGAGGGGGGTAGCCAGCAAGTCGGTCTTGGCTACCCCCATGTGGGCAAGGTCGGGCCGACCTTAACCTGAGTGGACCAGGTCGGGTCGACTCGGACCCAACCAATAAAAAATAATTATTTTAAAAATTAAATATAACTAATTTTTAAATACAATAAATCACAAAAATAAATAAAAATTGTAAAAATTATGGAAATAAATTCAAAAAACTCCGGAAAAATATGAAAAATTAGAAAAAGAAAAATGAGTTTCGAAGCTTTTTTAGGCATTTGTCACCCCGGTATAATTCCAAAAGTGTGCCAAAAAAATCAAACTTTTTGGAATAAAGTTACAAATTTGTGGACCCATATTATAAATTCACTCAATGTGACTATAAAATAATTAAAATGATATGGTTGGACACCAGAGACTTAGGAGACCATAGTCGCGTGTCTGCTGCGCATCTCGAGGCGTGAGCGGGACGTTTTGAGGGCGATTTGCGATTTGCTTGAGGTAAGTAAAACCAGCCGGGAAATGCACAATAGTTCATTCGAGCTTATATTTTATTGTTATTGTACAGTGTCATTTTCTTAGAATTCTCACCCACCTATGAGTGTCTGAGGGCCAAGTGAGTCATGCGAGTATATCTTATTGGAGTGGTTACCGGCTTGCAACCGGGGCCATGACCTCAAGTCACTGGAGTATTTGGTCGAAATGATATGTATTTTATCCGGGGCACCATTGATATCCCTCATTCGTGACAGTCTAGGTACAACAGGCGACGCCACGTCCTAGAACCCTAGTCTGCTTGGCGTTACTACGACTCTATGACCCCGACCTTGTGGCACCCGCACTCGGTGGTCTTGGACTACTTGGGCACCTCTCTATTGTTTCTTTGACACTCATTTTTCATTGTACTTTCGTTTTTGCAGTCTTATTATCATGCATTCCATATAGCTTTCTTTTTTTTCGGATGATTTTTAGACTGCTTTATTTATTTTGAATTACTGTTTAGATCATACTAGCTTTTACTTACTAGACTCGACATTCTTATGTTTGACCGAGTGCAGATCCGCAGCCGAGCAAGTGCAAGACGCCAACACTTGGTGATCTACTCTGAGGATATCGGAGCAGCCCTCCTCTACATACTTTTGTAGGTTTTTGACTTTTTGTATTATTTATATATGTTGTTATCACACTTGGGATACTTTTTTGGGTTGAGAGATACACATGAATTGTATATCATTTTTGCTTAGTTATAACACTTGACACAAGATATACATGAATATACATATTTACAAGGTTCCACATTTAGGATATTCGACTCTTTTACTTTATTCTGAGTTATTTAATGTATTAATTGCTTCCGCTATCTTGTAAAAGTTGAAAAAATACAAATAATTCGACTTAAAATTATGAGCTTACTTATATGGATGGATCGGAAGGCTGACTAAGCCTACGTTAACCTTGCGAGACTGACTCGGGGGTCCCCATGGGCTTAGGCTAGGCGAGACCTAGTTCGTGGGAAACTGGGGACGTCACAAATGCGGTGGTGATATTTTTCGGCCTGGATTGACTCGATTTGCCACAAATTACATCGCTTTGACAAGCTTACTGGAGAAAAAATAAGGCTTAAATGAAATGTTTGCTTCTAGAGAGTGGGCAAATTATGAGCATAATAGAATCGCCCAAGTAAGACAAATTGAGGATTTGGTGGCTAGTTCAAAGTCTTGAGATGATGCTAGGCGTAGTGCACAGTCGATCGAGCCTATAGCCAATGTGTTGAGATTGGTAAATGGAGATAAGAAGCCTACAATGGGGTTTCTATACGAAGCTATCAGGTTGATGAGAGAAGCAATCAAAACAGCTTCTCGATCGTACAAATAGATTTTGAAGATTGTTGATGAAAGATGGACTAATCAACTTTGTCGTCCGCTTCATGAAGATATTAATTTCTAATGATTAGTTCCTTATTATTAGATTTAAAATATGACAAATGTAATACACTAGAATGATATTTTTTTTATGTGCAACATTCTTTTTGAATGCGATGTACCAATATAAGCACGAAGTAGCTATGAATCCACAATTACAAGAAGCATTGAATAAAGTGATTAGTACTTTAATACCCAGTAGAAAACAACAATCGATTTCTTTAAATGAAGTAAGTTATCTAATATCTCAAATTGGATGTCTTAACTGAAAATTCTAATCGATACAATTAAATAACATTGCACTTCGAATACAACTTAAGAATTTTCGTGACGCAATAGGATCATTTGGCTCATCAGCAGCTTAAAATAGTTTAAAAATCACACATCTGGGTAAATTAAGTATTATATTTCTTATGTCATATTTTTTTAACTTTACAACCATTTATTTATTGTATTTTATAATATTTTGCAGCTAAATGATGGAATTTTTATGGGAGCTGAGCTCCTAATTTGAAAACCATTGCAGTCAAGATCTTATCACAAACTACTTCTTCTAGATGTGAGTGAAGCTGGAGTACGTTTGGGTTAATTCACACCAAATAAAGCAACCGGTTAGGTCATGAAAGGCTCTGAAATCTTGTGTTTGTACATTATAACATGAGGCTTCATGTTAAGAATGTCAGATCTGATGTGGAGTTAACTAAACTAAGTGACCCGATTGATTTAACTAATATCTTCTTAGAAGACGGAGATGAAAACACTTTGTATGAGTGGGTCAAGGAAGCAGGTCAACCTTTGATGGATGAGCCAGGGGTAGACCAAATGCATGCATAACATCAGAAATGGGTGTTAATGTGGATACATTCATGGAAGATCAGGATGCAGCGAATGCTAGAGGTTTATCAATCACTTCAATTAGTGAGAGTGATGATGGTTTTGCAATGCAAGCAAACATACCTTGTTATGATACAAATGACGAGACAGAACCTATAGATGATGATGGTAGTGGCGGCAACGATGATAATGTGGGTGGTGGCAAAGACAATAGTGATGGGGCGATGATGATCACGGCAATAGTGATGGTGGAAATGGAGCAGCCTATCATCAAGGACAAGATTACTTTGCAAGCCAAAGACAAATGAGTCCATTTTCCTTGGAGAACCAATTTGTTGATATTACTCAAGATTCGAATCATGGTTCACGTAATTCCGATTGGAATCTAAGGACGGTGAAAAAATATTCACGTAAAAAACGTGGATATGCATACACCTCGGAAAGCCTTGATGTTAATTCTTTGACAAGTAAGATTGGTGACATGAGCTTTGGAAGCAGTGAATCTTATAGGAATGCATTTCTTGCATCAATTTATCATGGTGAAAGCGTCCCAGATTATTCATAAATTTATGTGCAACCAATGGGATAGGAAATACCAATGGAACAAGGAAGTGGTGAGATTGGTAACATGATTTTTGGAAAGAGTGAGTCGAGTGACTCCCATACGAATTCATTTAGTGCGGCACATTATCAAGATGCCAGTGGAAGCGCCCCTATTATTCATATAATAATGTGCAACCAACTGGATGGAAAATGCTAATGGGACAAAGCTGTGGTGAGAATTTTATTTCAAGCGATCATTCGATGCACTCATCTTCATGTTACACAAACCCTGAGAGGCAGAGTAATTTAAAGCATGCAGCCTACCCAAGACATGGACCATTAATGAATATTAATAATGAAGCATATGAGAAATTCATCATTGATTACAAGTCTTTCTCTTACACTATAATGACTTGGAATCAATATTTTAATTACATTCAAAGTCAATACTTTAGCAAAAACTCAAGCAACGATGGCGACGAAGAAGGGCGTCACTTTATGTGGTGTTGAAAAGTGATGTAACTCTTGTCTCTTGTGTACTTGATGGTTGATACTCAGTGTCCAAGTGTTTTAATGACTAAAGAGATCATTCCAACTTTCCCTTTCACTTACGCTTCACTTGTTTATAAATACTTGACTATGTCAAACTCTTTTTTGCCTTGGATTATGCATTTTGATGTGTGTGTAGTAATTTTAATGCTCGTAATTTTAATGCTTGATGAAGAGTTGAAAACTATGAATGACTTTTTATTTGTGTTTTTGTGGACATATATTTGTATATTTTTAGTGTTTGTATGATCAAATAAATGTTGAGTTTGTTAACATTTATCCATGATCTTGATTTATATAGAATGGAAAGTCGCACCCAACTGGATCATGCTTGGAAGTAGTGATTAAGATCAATGGAGGTCAATAAAAATCTAGCTGCATATTTTGTAGACATGTAATCCACTCTGGGGAATATCACATTTGAAAAACATCTTGTGGGTGGTTTTAAAAATATCAAAAAATGTTCAACTGTCCACAATCTATACGAGAAATGCAAATGCTTGTACATGGGAAATAGGTGGATCTCGCATAATCATCAATGCAACCACCTAGAAAAGAACATGGAAATGATAGTGATGAGGAATGACGTTGAACTCGAGGAATGACGACGATGAGGGCGATGAGGAAGGGCGTCGTTATATGTGGTGTTGAACAATGATATAACTCTTATGTACTTCATTTCATTTATGTTTCACTTGTTTATTAATACTTCATTACGTCAAATCCATTGCCTAAACATTTCCACCGACAATACAAAAATAAGATAAAATTTGAAAATTAACTTCTTCTACATCCAAATAGCAAAAAAATGTCATAATTTATCATAAAAATAAATATTAATTTCAAGCATGTTGCGAATTGTGTGTTTATTGCAAAATAACTATTTTAAACAATTATAATGTGATTTTTATTCATTCTTATTGTATGATTAAGTATATTTCTAGCATCTCTATGAAGAAACTTGAGTTTTTTAGTATTTAAAGTGAACTTTCGTACACCGTCGAAATTTTGTCAAACTTTCATTATTGAAGTCAACTTCCTTAAATTAATTCTGAATTTTAAGTGAGCGAAGTCGTAGGCGAAGTTGAAGTTTCGAACCTTGGTCATAAGTCATCGATCCTGATTAAAGAATAAAACTCGGATTAGAAATTCAGGACGTGAAGATTTTGTTGTGAGCTGCTTTCGTGTTTGACCATGAAACTGCCACTTGGAATTACCTGCAACAAGTATCGCTCTTGTTTAAGTCAGCTATAAAAAACTACCCGTTAGAATTGGTTGAGGGGGAGTAATATTTTGTGTCGTTAGATACAACGGATCAGTTTTTTGGGATTTAAGGGAGATTTCTATATTGATTTGGGTTAATCTTTGTTGATTTTGTGAGAATACCGAATTTCACAAATCGTTCTTCCAAACTCGAGTTCTTCTCTCTCGCTGTGATCTCCTTTCCTTCTCTATCATTCTCTCATCTTTCTTGTTTCACATTACTGCAAGAATGGCTTAAAAATCTTCTTCAACTCAGCATGGTGACTCCACTGCTGCTGTAGATCTTTTGATGACTTAGACTATAGGCATTTACTGTCATGACCCAAATTCCTAATACTAATTTAATTTCTTAATCAGGATCATCGACTTGTGGAGTAAGACCCACATCGAGAGACGTGCACTGACCGAGGCGATGCGACCGAGGTATATGTTGGATTTGTTGCGATGTATTCATAATGTATTATATATGTGTAGACTACTAAGTCACTCCTACTTGTGTATAGATGTCGAGATGTGAACAAGGACGTGCCTCGAGATATGTATTAGTATGGGATCAGGGTAGTGAGTGATGTGGTAAGTTTAATTTAAGTTAATGTAGTTTAAATAGTTAATTTGATGTGGCTATATTTAAGTTAATGTGGCTTAAATAGTTAATTTGATGTGGTTATAGTTTAATTTATATAAATGAAGCCTAAGTTAGAAAAATAAAATATTAGTCATAGACGTTCCTAGAGATATGCGTGAACACATCACAAGACCAATTATGTTACATTATGTGTTATCAAGGAATAATTAGTGGAGGGTTAATGGATTATGGGGATCACAATTAAAGCCATCAAACTGATCTAGAGATAAGTGATGTACATAAGATCAAGGACTAAAAATCTAACTTAACTTAATATATAAGTTTGAATGGGATTAACATGCAAACATTCCATTTGATCTAAAAGGGAGAGATAAAGATTTGGAGAAGGAAATCAAAGAATTGTGTGGAGATTTTGGTTAATTTTAGAGGGATTGATCAAGTTGGTGATGTTATACAACTTGGTAAGCTAGTGTATACTATTATTTTGAAAAAGTTTGTTAAAAAATTAGAGTTTTACTTCAGTTCTGGTTTTTGATTAATTTTAGAGGGTAAATGTAATCATTTTCAAAATTGGTTTATTGATTTTGATTCCTTGCGAAAAACCAATAAATTCGCTATCGAGAAAATCCAGATTTCAATTTGAATTGATAAAGTTATGGCATTTGGAAGTTGTAGGTGTTCTTGGTAGATTTTTTTTTTAGCAAAAGCTATGAGTTTGGAGTTTTTTTAATTGATTTAATCCAACTTTGATAGTTTGTATAAGTATTAAAACACCCTAATTAACATCAGGAATCTAGGTGAGAGTCTCGAGAGGTTGTTAGCGAGATACAAGGTGTCTGGATGCATAATTAGTCTAGGAACTTTGCATGGATTGTAAGAAAACTAATTGAGATATTTATTTACATTTCTTTCCTATTGTGCTATTCATTTACAATCATTTGGACTGATTTATCTGTTGTACTCTAGATGTCATGGCTTGTTGTTCCATCTCATTTCATGAGTTTGCTATCATGACATTGTTTGTTGATTAAGCGTTTTCATTGATTCTAAATCATTTGCTTTGCCATTCTTGATTGTTGAGAGATTTAGTCAATTGAAATAGCATGCTATTAGGTAAGTGATATATGGTATTGTAAATCCATTTTTCTTTGTGCATTAGTTATGCAATCACATTGTTGGATTCCTAAACTGTGTCATTCCTTGAATTATGAAAGTAGTTCTTGTATCTTAAACCATGATATGATAGAGATGGGCACACTATATGTGGTCATTAGATTTTTAGGATTGTTAGGATTTCACCACTAGCTTGTGCAGCATATGGGGTATGGGACCCAAGGTTGTTGACAAGTATACATCACATGTGAGGGGCACTTGTGAGTAATAATTTATGTGATGGGCATTCATGAGTATGTGAAAGCATTCATGAAATTATTTATGCCCTAAATAGTGGAAAAGGCTGACGTGATGTAACTCAAGGTCGATCGGCTCTAGATCATTATTGCTTAGCCGAGTGTCAGTTTCATTTTGTTTAACTAAAGTGTCTTCTTTTTTCAGTATGGTTGTTGTTTTTATGCTTTTAGATACTTGTTGTATATTTAGAAATGTAGATAAATGTCTCTTAGTGTTACTTTCTACTTTCATGTACTCATCGTCCTTTTTATGACGGTGGATGCAGATCCATCGAGTAGAAGACTGGGCAAATAGAAGATCGACCTGAGCCATTGGAGTACTGCTACCTCTGATATTGTAGGTTTTTTATTTTTTTGTATGACTTTTATATATGTCTTTCATATACTTTTGGGGTTGTATATATAGGTCGAAAGATAGTTTTCCCGACCAGACAAATGTTAATATATATTATTATCGTCGTTCTGTTATATACATGCATGTGATCTTTGTTTCCCGGTTTTCCATATTTAAGAAATTTTAATGGCTTCCGCTAATTTATTAAGACTTCCACCGAATAATTTTTAAGTTTCTAAGATTTTAATTAACTTTAAATTATTAAATGACAAGAGAATAATAGGTTGCTTATTTTTAAAGTTAGCTAGTTTGGAGAAAAGTTTGAAAAAGCTGACGAATACGTTGTTAAGTCTTATGTGGCTGAAGATTTAGGCTTAATGACAAGATTAGGTCGGACGGTGCCCTATTTTGAGAAGGGATTATCACATTTACTTCCATGATGCAACAAATAAAGTCTACATTGGTTTGCCGTCGTATCCTATTATTGTTGCGGAAAGTAGAAAAGTGGAGATATAGGCACACTGGTTCTTTCAAGAAATCCAGTATCGCCAAGGGAAAAAGAAATTTGTTGTAGATGAAAGGGTTTCCTCTGATTCTCTAGAGAAGATTCTTTATGAAACTGAGACCATCAGCAAGGCCTCTGATCAGACAAAGATCGTGTTCTTATCTCCGTACTTTGTTGTGCCTGCTCCTTTTGCTTTTGGTCATTTCAGATCATTGGAGTGTGCAGAGAAATATAAAGAAACAATGAAGAGGAAGTACTGGTTTGATCAACTGATCAACGTTTCTCATTTTCATGAAAGTGGCCTTGAGAGGTTGTTGGTTCAAACTGACATTTATAGGTTGATGTCTCATGAAGGCTACTACAATGACTCTATTTTCAAGGAATTCTACAGCAATTTTTCTGATAAATTTTGAGATACTTCTAAGGACAAGATATTTGTTCGTGGTTTCAATATTCCATTCAGTCCTGCTTCCATCAATTGTATGCTTGGACTTTCCAGATTGAAGACAGCTACTGACAAGTTGGGTTCGACACTCAAGCTTGATGATGTTGTTTTTTTGTTGATTGGAGGGGTTATTACTAAGTGGCCCTTTAATAATGCTTTTGGGCTTCCTGCAACCAAGCTCACATGCAAGGCTTACATGTTGTAGACAATCTCGATTGCTGGTGTTATGGCTACTTCCCATCAGATATATGTGTTTAAGGAAAAGGTTTTACTATTGTAGGTTTTTGCTTTGGGGAAGAAATTTAATGTTATAAAAGATATCTATGACTCTATTGTGTGTTCTGGGAAAACGCAGAATAGGCTTTATCTACCGTGTTTCCTGACTTCTCTATTTGGGAAACACTCAATCATTGAGCAGACTAATGACCAACTAGAGAAGGTGGAGAAAGAAATTACACTGAATCATCTAATGACGTCAAACAATAGGATTTCCGATCTTGACTTCTCATGCTTAGAGAAGAAGCCGTCAACTGTATCAGTTTCAGGATCTCAATCTGCTCTTATTACAGCTTCTCCAACTCTTGCTCATGTCACTACAGTTGTTGCTACTCATGTTCCTACCCCTGCTACAAAGCTAATACGGAAGTCTAGACTGATAATGAAATGAAAGATTGCAGAGGTTTCTCGATCTGAGAAATTTGTTGATGCTGAGGACACCAGTCTTATTCAAGTGCAATCTTCAAGCGAAGATATTGCAAGAGGGGAAAACTCTCTTCCTACTGCTGCAGGACATATTTTGCTACCACCTGCTTCAACACAAGGTGTGCGTTCAATTGTCAAATCCCAAAATTTTTACACTGGTAATTACGGTAACTTAAGGATTAACAAAGACTAATTATAGTTTTGGCTGCGAGTCGAGAGCTAAGGACTAGTGAATTGAGATTTACGAGTAATTTTACTTTTTTGTTATATGTGCATATTGTTTTGTACTATATATTATGTTATTTTGCGAAATTCAAATTAATCGAATAAATTCGAGATTTTACGGTGTTTTATCTCAAGATACATGTCGAAATGAGTCCCGGTAGAGTTAATGTAACGACCCATTTTATTAATGTCGTTATTATCTCAAAATTGCAGACATGAACGCCAGCTCAGATCCACTTGGACGCCGCGGGTAGGCTAGGACACACTTTGACCTAGATACACTGGTTTAATTGTGTGTTGGATGGCTTAATTGCGGTGCAATTTATTCAATTATTGGTTAAATACATCACATGTGTGTATGTTGAATTATGAGAGCGTGCGAGGTTGTATGACAGGTAGCTGCCTCGAAGTGCATGCTAACACGGGTATTGAGAGGCGAGATACGGTTACACTAGAGAAAACTCAATAAACTTATATAAACATGTCGAGGTTATCAAATCGACATAATTAATGTAACCATAGGTTATCAAATTGTCATGATTAATGTAACCATAGGCATATTAAATTAACTCGAACAATAGGCTATGGCACACCTCGAGATGCGTGTCGAGACGCAGGGCACCGGCTACAGGTAGCCGAGGGTTAGTGTGGTAGCCGAGGGTTAGTGTGACCATGAGTTGGTTTAATTTGATAAATAAAACACTAGCCATATGGTTGGATAAGACTTAATGTAATGTGACATTAATAAAATAAATGGAAGCCTATAGTTACATTAAATAAAAAGGGGCTATGAGATGGACATCTAGATTTACATAGTGAGTAGTACTAGTTGAGGAGTGTGCCATTAGAGTCACCGAGTGGTATAGGACATCATGCTTGTGAACCACAAGATATGCATCGAGATACGTACACACAATTGATTCCAATAAAACATATATATATATGAGAGTTAGTGGAATGTTTGATCACAACCACTTACCAATTTCTCATGCAAACAGAGAAAAATCTGAGGAGGGAGAAGAGACTTCCGGCTGAGAATTCAACAACCTAGGCATCAAACCAAGTGATATAACCTAGGTAATCACCTTCTCCACCTTCTAAGCTTGCAAATGAACCTATTTTTGGGTGTGTTTAGTGAAGTTCAAGTTGATGATTTTGTCTCTAGTTTGCTGTGTAAATATGATGCATTTCATGTCATTAGATCGTATATAAGGAGAATTTATCACTGGTTTAGTTAGATTTGATGAAATCGGTTATTAATGGAGATGGTGGTAAATGCATGATTGTGGAAATGGATGTAATTTGAGGTTTTTGGAGTGTTTTGATTCATGGATTGAAGTTATTTTGATGAGGAGAGGGTAATAGACCAGTTATAATAGCTAATTGAGAAGGCTAGGACAGAATTCTCGAATTGAGAATTATGTCCCAAAAGGCAATTAGCGTGCTAACTGTCCTGAATGTGTAGCGGTTCTTCGCAACGAAGAACAATAACGCGCTAGTTAAAATTTCTAGCGCGCCAATTCCATCTAGCGCACTAACTCAAAACTAGCATGTTAGGTAGAAAAATTAGCGCGTTGATGACGGATGAACTATGAAGTTTAAGACTGTTTTGGAGATTTTTCACCTAATACATATCTACACCTTTGTAAACAAACTAAACTGGTAAAAATGGACTTCAGGGACTTAGTGTACCGATGCTCAGTGTCGAGGAGCTTGACGGGTCGAGTACGGGAGTCTGGGGAGGTTTGAGAGCGGTATGAGGTTTGTAAAACCTAACTGAAAAACTCTGAGTATTTATTCTGCTAACATGTTGTTTCTATTATTCCTTGTTCATCATTCTATTTGGTTATTTGGACGTGGTTTGAGGTTACTCCCCCAGATTTCCTTGTTGTGTGTTCATAAGGCACTAGACTGTAGCACGTGTGACCAACCCTCAGTGAATGGCGACCTAGGCTTTCTTTGGTGCACGTGTCGGTGACTCAGCGGATTTGGTCAGCGCCGCGAGGGACTAAGTGTTGGGCCAGTTGGATGCGACCACTGGTGGGAACTTGGTGACCCGAAGTACAGTCTAGTCCCTCTGGAGCAAGCATTCACATTTGTTAGCTTGTCTATTGTTTATTCATGCAATGAGCCATTTACAGTTGTTTGGTTTATATTCGGCGTGTTTACTTGACAGCATTCCTTGTATTTCCTTTACTTTATTATATGAATGCTTAGAGGAGTTCCTTGGGATTTTACTTATTGTACTCGTCATCTGTCTTTTTGTGATGATTGAGTGCATATCCTAGTACCAGTAGGGGCAAGGGGGTCCTAGGCGACTACATCTGATTGCCCACTGTCGAGGACCTACTTGTACGTGTTTATTTTTGATATTTTATATATTTTGGGTATTGGGAGACTTGAGATGACACAGTACATGTATATATACCTGTTGTGGTGATGTCGCTTATATACATAGTACTTTCCAGTGTTTTCCACAATAGGTTTTGCTTTTGAACAATATTTATCATGCTAAATTATCTTGTTTAAATGGTCTTAAGTAAGACTTCCTCTGAATATGTTAACTTATAAAATACAACCCATTAGTATGGTTAGGATCTCAATAAATTGCTAACTACATAACAATTGAAATAGTTAGATTTCCCACCGGGAATGGACAAAGCATATAAGTATAATATACTAATTTATCGGATAATACATTGATGGACACGAATCACGAGACATAAAGAGGACGGGCAGGTGTCGGACACGTGTAGTTGGGCCAACCGACAAGGAGTACACGGTAATACGTCACCCCGGGGCGGCTGGGGCCGCCACAGTTAAAATATCTACTCAAACTATTGTTTCCAATGTTGCAAAAAAATAAGTAAAATTAAATTTAAAAATTCAAATTTGAAGTTTAAATGGATTTAATGAGCCGACGTGGGGATTTTAACTTGATTTGCGCTTAAGTTGGGATTAGAGGTAGTGTGAAATGAGACGGACTTTGTGCGAGATCTTGTTTCGAGTTTTGTGTTAGTTGACAGTAGTGAGGTTGAGATAAGTCCAAATTGGTTCAAGTTTGGTTAAGTATGATAATGGTCCTGAAGACTTTGGTATGTCATGGACAAAGTAAAAATTTTTGGGGTTTTAGCATGATTAAAACCAGTATTTTGGACGTTTTATGAAGATGAACTTGTTTGTCAAGAGTTTGGTTCAATTTGGTGAAAAATTGGATCTAAAAAGAGCATTGGAAGCCAAAACACGTCAAAATAAGGATTTCGAGAATTAATAAATAAAAAAATTCAGCTGCTGACAAGCAGCTGAGGGTTTATATATAAATATAAACAAAAATAAAAAAACAAATTAAATGATTCATTTACATTTCAACAGTTCGTTCGATCCCTAAACCATTCCACCGATTCCTTCGCTCGCGAAGCTCCTTACGTCCAATTTTCGCCCGATTTCTTTTCGCAACATTGCAGAGCATCACGAGGTGATTAGTTTGAGCTAAGTTTCACGGTGGAAATGAAGTATTTGGCTCTACTTTGGTAAATTCTCAATGTTGGACATTTTTCCATAATTCATTTTAAATTCACGCGATTTTTCGATTTATTTCGCGGGGTTTCAACATAAATTGGTAGGAATTGCTGTTAATTGGTATATTGAATTTATTTACGTAAATTTGGGATAAATTCCACCGAAGTGAGTTAGGTCTTTGATGAGGTGAACTAATGCAATTCAGTTGATAACTATTTTGGAGATGTTTTAATTGTTGATATTGATTTATATTGGGTTTCTGGATGAATTGACTATTGATTTTGATCCAATTTGATTCCATGGGCTGTGGAAATATTTTGTTATTGGTATCGAGTGGTTTCATGGCGTTTATTGTCGAGTTTTGAGGGTTTAATTGCGAAAATATTGGTTTGGAGAAGTTTTTTCAATTCAAAATAAATAAAGTTTGCATAATTGACAGGTCATATGGGAAAATTCATAATTTCTCCGTCAATGATCCAATTTATGTGTTCTTGGAGTCTATGGAAAGTAGGACATGAGTACTACAAGTTCCTTTTAGGTCATCATGACAAATATTGAGGTCTTCAAAGTTTAAAAAGTTACCCCAAGTTGGTTAGTTGAGAGCTAGTTGAAATAGTTATATAAATTAATATTTTTGGAAACTGTTCTTAAGCCTACTTTAATCGTGGTTTTCATTAGGTTTCATGATATGGTTTCACTTAAAGCTTGACCCATAATATAATTGGGTATGCAGGGAAGCTATTGAAATCATTTTCAAGGTGATTCGACGTTCCGGGAACTCCAAAAATTAAACTCGAAGTTGGATGTTTGTAAGGTTAAGTAAATCTCATAGTAGCCTTTACATTGTATATTATAATTTTGTATAAATTGCATTGATCCTTAATGTTGCATTTTTGTTGTACACACATATATGGGTTAGGAGGATAAGGCGATTCGAGTCTCGTTATAGTGTAGATTATATCGTGGTTATAAAACACTATATTATGCGTGAGGGGGATTGGAGTCACTGATACTTTGCATCACGTGGTTATCATGAGATAACGTTGAACCAAATCATACTCACATACTCTAGAGGAACGAGACTCGTTTGATTATTCTCCCCGAGCATGAGTCATTATTACTATTTACTTACCACTTTCGGAGGACGTCATCTGATTGTGGTCGGATAATAGAAATGGGATGGATTCACATTTGTATTTAAATTCCTTGGATTATATTCTTCGTTTAATTTCTTGAGTTTTTATGCATTTGGTTATTACATGTGTACTAGATAGTGTGTGATTTACTTATCTAACATTATCGAATTTTTATAATTGGGTAATGACATGTTATAGCGGCGACAAGGGAAAGAGAGCTTTTCGACTGATTGTGATTTGCTCAGTTCCTTTCTCTCTATGTTTGTATTATTTTTATAATATACCGTGTAAATGGGCTTTTGGGTTTGTGTAAGGTTAGGGTCTCTTTTGAAATTGTTGAAATGGTTTTGAGATGGATTGGAATGCAGTGGAGCTAAGGTAATTATGGTTTAAGGATTTTGAAAACTTGAGATAGGTTAGAATGAATAAATAATCTTTATTATTGTGATATATATTGTTATGAGGTAGATTGTGAGTCCTTCGGCATTTCCACCAAGCTGAGCAGGTTTTGATGAAGAATTTTTTAGGGCCAAGTTTTCCAGTGTAGGCTTAAAAACAGAGGAGGTGCTGTCGAAAAATCTTTATGTAATTTTGAGGATTATTTAACTAATCTAAATGAACTTTGAGGATTAAATAATTAATTTTTAAGGAACTTTGAGGTTTAAGATTCAATTTAGAATCCTTTGTGGTTGATAAAGAATTACATTTGATAATTAAGACAATGAATTTTTAATTATTTATTGATGGAGAGAATAAGGCTTCTAGATTATCAAGGATTAAGGTAATCTAGGTCGATCTGATGCCCTAATTAGATGGGGTCTGACAATGCTGGTATCAGAGCTTAGGATTCTAAAAAAATCTTATTGATTGAGGTTAAGTGAGAGATTAGTTGGGAAGTAACACGACAGAACGGGGTTAAAAAATGTAAAAACTTTATGATTTGTGTTATTTGTATGTTATATTATCGAGATATCGATGGATATGGGCTTGCTGAACCACTTTTCTTGCAATTTTTGTTGCAGAAAATTATAAGTGGATAGTAAGAGTTGGGTTACGGATCCGGCGAGGATAATAAGGATCTCCAATGTGTGGATTCAAATATGTTTCAGAATATGGTAGGGCAGGTGGTAGAGTCGATGAATATCTTACGAGCACAAGTCATAGCTCAGGTGTCTGTGGTTCGTGCTGCCTAGAAAGTTTTTACTATCACTCTAGCCGCTCATGAGGAGCAGTCTACCTCTGCAGTTCATCTAAGATTTGAAATAGTTATTGTAATTCTGATCCAGACTAGTTCAGCCGTGGTTAGTGGAATGTCACGGGAGGAAAGGCATAAAAAGATTGGTACTGGTATATCGACGACTAAACTGAACATTCTGCGAAAGGTTTGAGGTAGGCTAAGACTTATATGACTACACGAACATTTCAATGCGAATCTCGATGATATCACGGTGTCATGGAGTAAGGACATGGCTAAGGTTTTGAGGGTTAAAAATGGTTTATATCCAGTTTTGACCTAAAGTCTTGGAAGAAAGAGAATAATGGAGAACCATCATTCTCGCCTACGATACTTGTCGTCCCATCATATGTACGTCGTAATCCCTTTTCGAGTACAACCAGTAGACCATCTGAGATGACATCGACCAGCTTAGGACAGACTCGATCACAGACTTTTCAACTTTTAGTTCGTGGAGGTAAGAATTGAGGATCTCAGGGACAGGCCTCGAGTTAACAATAGATAACTAGTTAGGAATCTTCTGTAGGTGATAAACCTATAGTAACATGTTTTGGGTATGGGAAGCAGGATCACATAGCCAGGATTGTTCTCGAGATTCGAGTACAATTATATATTTTGGGTATGGAAAGAAAGGACATTATAAGATAGTGTGTTCACGCCTCTTAGGAGCCTCTTTTCGTATGTCACAACCTCAACAGCATATCAAGGAATGTGTTTAAGTGGAGACTGAATGAAATTCAGATGCAAATCATAAACTTATCAAAGGTACTATTTCAGTTTGTGGTCGTGTGGTGATTAGGTTAGGTTAACTCCGGTGTGAGTCCTTATTCATCTTGTACTCAACATAGTGATTGGGGAGAAAGTGTATCCTTACTTTATATATGATAAATGTGTTTTTGAGATCTCCGGACATGACATGGCCATTGATCTCCGTGTGTTGGAGTTTTTGGAGTTTAATGTGCTGTTTAAAATAGATTGGCTAGTGGTTTATCATGCACAATTGGATTGTTTCCAAAAGATTATATTTTGTATTATGGGTTGTACTATGTTTACGTACATCAGAACATCGTGTAAGTTACCTTTGACCAGAGGTAGGCGCTATTGTCAGACTTGTTTTCTCCCGATTTACTTGGAATTCCACTTCTGAGAGATTGATTTTGTGATTGATTTGGTTCTTGGAACTAAACCAATATATATTCTGCTTCATAGGATGGCTCCGAAGAAATTGCAAGAGTTGCAGAAACAGTTGAAGGGTTTATTCATCGGAGTATGTCATCGTGGGGCGCACCAATCCTTTTTGTGAAAAATAAGGATGGTAGTTTGTGCCATTGCATTGATCATACACAGTTGAACAAGGTTACGATTTAGAATAAATATCCATTGCCTCAAATTGAAGATTTGTTTGATCAACTGAATGGTGCCAAATTCTTTTCTAAGATTGATCTTCGTTATGGTTACCATCAGTTGAAAGTTTGGGAAGATGATGCGTAGAAGACTGCATTCGGTACCAAATATGGTCATTTTGAGTTTGTTGTATGATGTTTGAGTTGACTAATGCTCCGGTGATGTTTATGAATTCGATGCAAACGTGTTGAGGCCGTATCTAGATTACTTTGGGATAGTGTTTATTGATGATATCTTGATATACTATATGACTCGTGAGGATCATGAATAGCATATCAGAGTTATTCTCTAAAATCTGAGAAATCATATGTTGTACGCCAAGTTTAGCAAATGCGAACTTTGGTTGTCTGAGGTGAGGTTTCTGGGTTGTGTGGTTTGTACAGAAGGAATTTCGATAGACTTAGCCAAGATCGAGGCTATCATTGGTTGGCCGGAACCTACCACAGTGATAGAGATACGAAGTTTTATGGGTTTGGTTGGCTAATATTTTGTGAGTTTTTTTAAGATAGCTGCGCCTATTACTAAATTTACTCAGAAAAATATTCCATGTGTTTGGTTTAAAGAATGTGATGCTGCGTTTTGGAAATTGAAAAGGCATTTGATTTCAACACTAATTTTTGTATTGCTTGGACCGAAGAAAAGGCTTATAATTTATACTGATGCATGGAAAGTGGGTTTGGGTTGTCTGTTAATGCACAATGACAGGGTGGTTGCTTATGTTTCTCGACAATTACAGAATCACGAGAAGAATTATCCTGATCATGATTTGGAATTAGCGACAATCGTGTTTGCTTTGAAGCTGTGGAGACACTATTTGTATGTGGAAAGCTTCACATTATTTTCATATCATAAAATTCTGAAGTATTTGTTCTCTCATAAAGAGTTGAATATGAGACGACAATGGTTTGAACATTTAAAAGACTTTGATTTTAGTCTTGAACATCATTCGAGTAAAGCTAACATTGTTGCTGACGCACTGAGCATGAGGAGTGCTAAAACATTGCGTTCAACTAGTCGGTTGACCTACAAGTATGACTTACCTGAAAAAATTCATTGCTATGACTTTGTCGGAGATTCCTGAGTTTGATGATGAAAAGACTTGTGCTCAGCTTAGAGTATAACCCATATCTATTCAAAAGTAATAAAGTGACAACAAAGTGTTATGGATTATGGGAAGTTCAAGGGGTTTGATGATGACAATAATAATACAGATTAGGATGAGTCTGCATATCAGAGTTTGAGGTTTAGAGGCAGGCAGATTGTGGATTCCATCGATGGCTGAGGTTCGGGACGAGGTATTGAGAGAACCTCATCGGTCCAAATATATCATTCATCTTGGTAGAACCAAAATGTGTCATAATATTGAGTAATTGTGTTAGTGGCCAGGGATGAAAGTTGATATGGGTGATTATGTAAGGTGATGTAAGATTTGCCACCGGGTTACGGCCGAATGGCTGAAACCTGGGGGTATGTTGTAGCCACTTCCCATACTATAGTGGAAATAGGAACATTTTGTAATGGATTTTATTACTTATTTGCCTACTTAACGAAGGAAACATGATGCGGTATTGACTATTATTGATAGACCAACGAAGTCTGCTCATTTTCTTCCTATGTCCATTTCGGATATCTTTACACAGCTGAGCTTGTTGTGTGACCGTGAGGTGGCTCGCTTGTTTGGAGTGTCGCTGAAGATAGTTTCTGATCGTGATGCTCGGTACATACCAGGGTTGTGGCAGAGCATATAGGAATAGCTCGGCACCCAGTTACATTTCAGTACTGTATTTTATCCATGGGTGGATGGTCAGACTGAAAGGTTGATCTATGTATTGGAGGACATTCTCAGGGCTTGTGTACTGGCATTTGGAGGTTTATGGAAAGAATACATACCTTTGTGTGAGTTCTCTTATAATAAAAAATTTTAATCGTGTATTGAAATGACTCCATTTTAGGTTATGTATGGGAGACCTTATCATTCTCCTGTCGGTTGGGCTGAACCGAAGGATTTGGCAAAGTTGGGGTCACATATGGTTGGAGATCACACTGAGGTTGTTCAACAAATTTGTCTAAGATTGAAAGTAGCTCAAAAAAGGCACAAAAACTATCATGATCTCTATCACCAGGTCATGGAATATAGCAAATGAGATTGGGTTTATTTGGAAGTCTCTCCTCGCAAAGGCCATTACAGGTTTGGACTGAAAGAAAAGCTCTCTCCTAGTTTGATAGGACAGTTTGAGATTGTGAAACAGATAGAGAAGCTTACTTATAGACTTGTAATACCACCTCAGTTAACCGGAGTTTATGATGTATTTCACGTGTTTATACTTAAGCAGAAGGAACTTAATTCACATCACATAGTAAGATGAAATCAGTTCGATTTTCAAGGTGATGTTTCATATGAAAATCATCCTATATTGATTATGCATAGGAAGGTCTTTCAAAATAAAGAAATTCCACATGTCTTGGGTTAGTGGAAATTTCATGGTGATTCGGAGTTAACATAGGAATGAGAGGTGTACATGAGAGAACATTTTTCAGTTCTCTTATAGTCCAAGTAAATTTAGTTTCAATTTTAATTTCGAGGATGGAATTCTTATTAGTTGGGAAGATTTTCAAATCCCAAAATTTTTAAATTGGTAATTACGGTTAATCAGGGATTAACAGAGACTAATTAGGGTTTTGGTTGCGAGACGTGAGCTAAAAACTGATGAATTGAGATTTACGAGTAATTTTACTTTTTTGTTATATGTGCCTGGTGTTGTATACTAGATATTATGTTATTTTGCGAAATTCAAGTTAATCAAATAAATTCGAGATTTTACGTGGTTTTATCTCGAGATACGTGTCAAAATGAGTCCTGATAGAGTTAAAATATCGACTCAAACTATTGTTTTGAATATTGCAAAAAAATAAGTGAAATTAAGTTTAAAATTTCAAATATGAAGTTTAAATGGATTTAATGAGCCAATGTGGAGATTTTGCCTCAATTTGCGTGTAAGTCGGGATTGGAGGTAGTGTGAAATGAGACAAACTTTGTGCAAGATCTTGTTTCGAGTTTTGTGTCAGTCGACGGTAGTCAAGGTTGAGATAGGGTCCAAATTGGTGCAAGTTTGGTTAAGTATGATAAGAGGATTGGTCCGGAAGACTTTGGTATGTCATGGACAAAGTAGAGATTTTTGAGGTTTTAGCGTGACCAAAATCATTGTTTTGGATGTTTTATGAAGATGAACTGTTTTGTCGAGAGTTTGGTTCAATTTGGTGAAAAATTGGATCTAAAATGAGCACCGAAAGCCAAAACACGTCAAAATAAGGATTTCGAGAATTAATAATAAAAAATTAAGCTGCTAACAAACAGCTGAGGGGTTATTTTTATGTATAAATATAAAAAAATAAAAATAAAAAAAACAAATATAACGATTCATTTACATTTCAACAGTACGTTCGATCCTTAAACCCTTCCGCCGATTCTTTCGCTCGCGGAGCTCCCTACGTCCGATTCTCGCCCCATTTCTTTCCGCAACACGGTAGAGCATCGCGAGGCGATCAGTTCGAGCTAAGTCTCACGGTGGAAACCAAGTATTTGGCTCGTAATTTGGTAAATTCTCAATGCCAAGATTTTTTTCACAATTCAATTTGAATTCACTCGATTTTTTGATTTATTTCGCGGGGTTTCGATAGAGATTGTTAGGAATTATTGTTAATTGGTATATTGGATTTATTTGCATCAGTTTGGAAAAAATTCCACCGACGTGGGTTAGGGTTTTGATGAGGTGAACTAATGTGATTTAGTTGATAACTATTTTGGAGATGTTTTAATTGTTGACATTGATTTATATTGGGTTTCTGGATGAATTGATTATTGATTTTGATCTAATTTGACTCCATGATCTGTGAAAATATTTTGGTGTTGGTGTCGAGTTTTGAGGATTTAATTGTGAAAATATTGATTTGGAGAAGTTTTTTTCAATTCAAAATAAATAAAGTTTGTCTAATTGACAGGTCATATTAGAAAATTCATAACTTCTCCGTCGGTGATCCGATTTGGGTGTTCTTGTAGTCTATGAAAAGTAGGATATGAGTATTACAAATCCTTTTTAAGTCATCATGAGAAATATTGAGGTTTTCAAGGTTAAAAAGCTACCTTAAATTGACTAGTTGAGAGCTAGTTTATATAAATTAATATTTTTGGAAATTGTTCTCAAGCATACTTTGATCGCGGTTTTCATTGGGTTTCGTGATATGGTTTCACTTGAAGCTTGACCCATAATATAATTAGGTATGCAGGAAAGCTATTGGAATCATTTTCAAGGTGATTCGACGCTCCGGGAACCTCGAAGATTATGCTTGAAATTTGATGTTTCTAAGATTAAGTAAATCTCATAATAACCTTCACATTGTATGATTATCATTTCATATAAATTGCATTGATCCTTGATGTTGTATTTTTGTTGTAAATGCATACACGGGTTGGGAGAATAAAGTGATTCGAGTCTCCTTATAGTGTACACCATACCATGGTTATAGAACACTATATTATGCTTGAGGGGCTGGAGTCACTGATAATTTGCATCAAATGGTTATCATGAGATCACGGTAAACCAAATCATACTCCTATGTCTAGAGGAACGAGACTCGTTTTATTATTCTCCCCGAGCATGAGTCCTTATTACTGTTTATTTACCGCTTTCGGAGGACGTCATTTGATTATGGTCGAATAACAAAAAGGGGATGGATTCACAGTTGTATTTAAATTCATGGATTATATTATTTGTTTAATTTCTTGGATTATTATGCATTTGGTTATTACAAGTGTATTGGATAGTGTGGGATTTACTTATCATACATTATCGAATTTTTATAATTGGATAATGACAGGTTATAACGGCGATAAGGGAAAGAGAAAGCTTTTCGACTGGTTGTGATTTGCTCAGTTCCTTTCTCTTTATGTATGTATTATTTTTGGATATAATATATTGTATAAATGGGTTTTTGGGTTCGTGTGAGGATATGGTCTCTTTTGAAATTGTTGAAATGATTTTGAGATGGATTGGAATGTAGTGGAGCTAAGGTAATTATAGTTTAAGGATTTTGAAAACCTAAGATAGGTTAGAATGAATAAATAATCTTTTATTATTGTGATATATATTGTTATGGGGTGGATTGTGAGTCCTTCGGCATTTCCACCAAGATGAGCAGGCTTTAATGAAGAGTTTTTGAGGGCCGGGTTTTCCGGTGTAGGCTTAGAAACAGAGGAGGTGTTGTCGAAAAATCTTTACGTAATTTTGAGGATTATTTAATTAATCTAAATGAACTTTGAGAATTAAATAATAAATTTTTACGAAACTTTGAGGTTTAAGATTCAATTTAAAATCCTTTGTGGTTAATAAAGAATTAAGTTTGATAATTAAGACAATGGATTTTTAATTATTGATTGTGGTGAGAGTAAGGCTGCTAGATTATCAAGGGATTAAAGTAGTCTAGGCTGGTCATATGCCCTAATTAGATGGGGTCTGACATCAACTGCTCCACTTCCTGATGAATAAAAGGAAGTTACCTCCCTGTTGAGTTTCAAGCTGAGGAAATTGGAGTTGATCAAGATAACTTTACTCTTTTAAACTTTGATATAAGTTTTGTTATTTTGATTGTTGCTACTAGGACAAGTATCCTTGTGTCCCTTTGAGAAAATTATGGAACTGATAGTGAAGTTGATGTAACACCATATGAGGTTCCATGTGAAAAAAACTTCTTAAAAGGTTGAGTCTCTAGCAACATTAGAGATTTCTCCTATTGCGGCTTGATTGTTACTAACCTTGATGGCATTCTACTGCTTTTGGTTATTGCACCTATGGAACATACTGTTGAGGCTCCAGTAAATTATGTTTTGCAATCTGAGCCAAGTATGTCACTCCATCCTCCTACTCACCTTGAGCAAGAAGATTTGAATCTCAATCAAGCCATTCCTTTTATTTCAGTCGAGCCAACAACTTTGGTTGATGTTACTGCTACTGCACTAGTGGAGACTGCCACTGCGAGTTCTGACACTGCTGCTGATATACCTGCGACTTTTGAACATGCTGCTGCTGCAACGACACATACAAAAGTTCATGAAGACAATTCTGCTCCTACTCAAGAACAACCTCTGCAACAACCAAGTTCTCCGGTGGTGATGAGACCATACCCTCCTTTGTTTGATTACTTATTGGATCGCACTGGTTATCTGACTACTTATAGAGACGAGGTAGCTGCACAGATGCGTTCATTACAAGAAGAGTTGAACATTACTGACACTGAGCTTCAACGTTTGAGGAAGCTAATTAACACTCAACTGTAATCTCTTTAACGTAGCTAGTCAAAAAGGGGGAGTGAGTGAGCAAGGTTAAGTTTTTCTTGGTTACTTTTCAAACTGTATTTCTTGGAGATGATGACTATAACTTTTTGGGGTTTTACTTTTGTGTGTTGTTACTTTAATCCATCAGTAACAATACATTTTATGAAGTTCCTAAAAAATTTAGTTATCTTATTATTTACTGATTTTGACCAATCTATGCAAAAGGGGGAAATTGTTAGACCTTAATTTACTGTGTTTGGGGTCGATTTATCCTTGTTGGCAGTATATTGTCAAAACAGAAGTTAAGTTAGTTAGGTAAATGTTGCAATGAAGATGGAAACCTAACTTAGCAAGATGTCTGACTGTAGATACAACACAGAGATAGATTATAATGCAAATTCCAGTGAAGATTACAGTCACAGTCAAAGACGAAGACAAAACTGAAGTCAAAGCAGGAATATAATATGAGTTGGATACTGCAACAGAGCAACTGCCAGTATTAGTCTACAACTGTGAATAAGCTCTATAGTGCAAGGAGAGAACTTTAAGATGGATTACAACAACAAATCCGAAAGAAATGTGCATACAGGATTGAAGAACTTTATGGAGACGGCGAGTCAAGATTCTTGAAAGAATATAAGACTTATTTGTTGAATGTTGAATGATTCCAACAAAAGTTACAATCGGAGACCGAGGAGGTTTTCCGAGTTGTATTGTATTTAGGACTGAATTCTTAGATATAATAGATAGACTGAGTCTATAAATATTAAGTTCACCATTATGTGGATCATCGTTCATTACTTGAGTTTTATGAGAATGAGATATCATTATAGTGGTTGTTAACATTACCAATTTGTTTAATTGATTAGGCTGAGCTACGCAGAGGAAGACATTCAAGTCTTACTACGATATCAATTTTATGTTTAGTATTGATGTATACATGTTAGTTCATCACTGATTCATTAATCTCCTAAGTTCCTCTGGTTTTCAAAACTTTAACATCCAATCATTAAAGTTGTTCAAATTATTAATTAAGATTGATGATGTTAAAAACGGTTTTTGTTATTAATAATGCTTGCTATTTGTTTGATAAACTAAGTCAAAGAAATTGGAAAAAATATACATATATCTGCGTCAATCATGGGTACTTCGTATGCAGTGTGACGGCCTAATATTTTACTAATCACATTTATTCGTATTTTCAGACTAGGACGCTAGCTCGAACCCACGTGGACGCACTAAATAGGACTAGGGTACGTATGACTAGGTATAATTAGTTATTTTTGAATGTTGTTTGTCTATATTGCGATGTTTAAATTATTAATTTTCATAATGCATCGCAGGTGTGTGCCACTTATCACTTTCGGGTGAGATAGTGTGACGGGTACTCGCCTTGAGATACATGTCGATAATCTAATAATGCAAGCTATGACGCGTTTTGAGATGCTTGCCGAGGCGCAGGGCACCGAGTGCCGGGTAGTCGGGGACTTGGTCAGGCCATAAATACCAATAATGAACTATTAGTAGACTACCAAATGTGAAAATGTAACTAAGTTAAGTTAATTGAGCAAATAAATAACATAAGCCTATGGTTGGACAAACAAATTAGGGACCCTTGATGTGCATCATGATGATCCTAGGTTGTGTGTGCCTAGACTAAATGAGTGCCCCAACTTGTGCCATTGGTGAGTGTGACTTGGTAAATGGGGTCTTTAGATGCCATAGAGATGTGAGAGTTGGCTTTGATGGATGGGTAAGATTAGGCCAACTAAAGTATAAAAGGTAGGACTTACTAGAAATTCTCACCATGCAACACTTGATTAAAAATCTGAATTTTGAGAGGAAGAGAGGCTGGTTTTTATTGACAAATCCAGGACATTGGAGTGCTAGAAGATCAAGTGAAGACATTAATCAACTAAGGTATCATCCCCTTCACCTTCTCAAGTACAATATTTAGCAAAAAATGGTTGTAATGAAGCTCAATTTGGGGGTGTAATGGTAAAAATGAATTTCAAAGGTTAAGCTACTATTTTCTTATCTAATTAGAGTTTTCAACTTAATTTGATGATGAATGTTGGTTACAATTGGTTTTTGAAAACCCAAATGGAATTCTTGAAGTTTCTTGATATGTGCATGTTAATTTCTTTGACCCAACCTCTGTAATTTGGGAATAACTCACTTATCTTAACTCCAACGGGGGTAATCTCAATGCCATTTGAAAGCTAACTCAGAGACCCACAACTTTGTTCCTAGAAGAATTTTGAAATTCGAACTCTTTTTTGCCCAAAAATGCTTTGAAATAGGTGGTTAAAATGTTATTATGGTATTTGATAGTTGAACTTTGAAAAGGCATAAGTCCCTCAATTCTTATCGGATTGAACTAATCTTTTAGTATGTTGTTGTTAGGTATGTTAGCTACTTTGTGACCAAAAATCAAGATTGTTGGAGCTATAAACTGGGAGAAATGATTTTTACAAAATTGCTGTTAGATTTGGTTAGAATTTGAGCTGGCTTTGTAAATTTGCGATATCCCATTCGTTTTATATCAGAATTTTACAAACCTTACTTTTCCAAAAAGTGAAGACATAGAGCTAAGACTTTTGTGTTTGGTGTTTTCGATGATTTTGAATTAATCATGGTCTAATTTGTGTTGTAATACTGTGTATCAAATCTGAGTTTTGCTAAATCTTAATGGGTTGTTTTGGGTTATAGGTTCCTAAACCCATTTGACCTGATTTAAACCCACTTTATTGGATTAATTGGATGATAGGGACCTAGGAGATTGTTGGCGGTTTTCAAGTACGCTTTTAGAGTCGATTTTGGGGCTTCGCGAGCAAGGATTTGACGCATTTGATGTGCGTAAAACCCAATTGAAACACACCTTGAGTATTTCGTTGTTTCAAAATCATCAATTTACTATTTCTTGTTGTTTTTGCATTATCATATCAATTTTTAATCATGTTTGTACGGTTAGTTGAATAGTTCACTGCCGGGGTTATTAAGTCGTGTGTAAGGTTGAGTGGCACGCTAGGCCGTAGCACATGGCACCCAAGCCCTCGGTGAATTGTAACCCTGGTTGCTTCTTTGGTGCACATGTCAGTGGGTGATGGGACTAGGCTGACCATCCCGAGGTCTTGTGATGTAGGGGCCGGTGGGCACGAACACCGTGCAGGACTCTTAGTATACCGAAGTATAGTCTAGTCCATTCGGGATGGGTACACAGGCACTTGATTCCTTAGTGTTATTTATGCATGCGATGATCTATGTTTACATCTTTATTTACTTTCTGCATGTTTAGTTAACATTATTATTGGCTTCTATTAAATGCTTGGTGGTTTTCCATTGGATTTTACTCATTAGACTCGTTATCATTGTGTTTGATGATGAATGCAGATCCTTCTACGAGCAAGGAAAAGAGGACTCTTGGCGACTAACTTTGAGCTCATCCTTCTGTTCGGCACATACTCGTAGGTATTTATTTTCAATATTTTTCTTTCTTTTCGGTTACTTGGGAACTTAAGCGACACCTATACATGTATATATACTCAGTATGTTATATCGTCGCCTTATATACTCGTTCATGATTTCCGGGTTTTCCACAGTAAGTTTATTATATATATATGACTTGCTAATTTATATTATCATGTCATTTCATGTCGTTTAAATCTTCCGCTATTTTAATGTTTAAATTAACATTAAAACTCTTTAAAACACACGCCATACTTCAACTGAAGTAAAAGAACTAAAAGACGGTAAACTTACAATGAATAACCAAATGACTTAACTGAATAACTAATTAACCAAAATACTCGCGGGACCCAGCAAGTCATTTACGTGGTAGGGCTGCAGGATCCACGACACACCCCACCCAGTGGCCTTAGGGCGTGGGGGCGCCACATGCTGGACAAACATTGAAGATTATAGGGTTGTGAGTTTGGGCATTGATATGTCTAATATACTTTACTACAACTATGGGCCAACAATGGACAACCTTTGAGACATTGGCTTTGATTTTGGTTCTAATGACTACTATAATCTCATTCATGGGTTAATTTTACAAGATGAGTTTGGGTGTGTGCAGAATAATTTAATGCACAAGCTTCATTAATTTGGAAACTTAGTGATAGATAGAGCTATGGTGCAAATCTTGGTGGTCAATGACTTATTTTGTTTGTCTTCTTAATTAGCTGGCTTTACAAACTCAGTGGCTCACTTGTTGATTTTCGGGGCACCTTTAAGTCCTTACAGTTTGATTACTTTGAAAGTGGCAATAGGGTGTTGTATTTGTGCCACTCAGAAAATGTTAGACGAAATGCTTCACCTAGACACGAGAAGTTGGATTGCAGTGAATTTTGCATATGCAATTATAGGAGAAACAGAGGGGTTAGATGCATGGAGTGCAATCATTATATGTTGTTTTGATTTGGGTAGTCGGAATTTGGCTTTCTTATTTTATGATCAACTAGAGGGCAACAATATTCCATTTGGTTCTGTTGTATTGGAAATGGTTGCGATTGTTGATCTGACATTGGTTGATGGCTTGTGTCGCCAAAAGATGATTGAATGTTTTGAGTCTTGGAATGTTGCTAAATTTTTATGGGTTAAAGCCAATGTGGTACATGTGGGAATATTTGTGTTATGCGACCTCGTTTGATACTACACTTGTGTTGCTTGAAGAAATGTTGTTGTGACTTCAGAGGGCTCACTCTCGCCCTTCCTTCTTCTATGCTCAAAAAGTTGCAGGACTCATCTTTCTCCGCTAGTCGAAGAGGATGGTCTGTAAGTGGACTATATGCCTTGCTTCTGCTTTGGTTTTTGGTGTCGGTACGTCACAATGGGATGTTGCTAGTTTATTAAGGCTGCACGTGTGTCGAAAAATGCAAAAAGGGTTTTTGAACTCCAATCATACTTCACATGGAAGAGCTTGCCTTTTTGATTGAAAATATGGTCACTGATAAGTTAATTTTTGGCTATGGGATTGTTATATGTTTTTATAATCCATTACTCGGTGCACCAGATCCATCGTTCAACATTCACCACTTGAAGTGCTTCATTGAATTCATTGAATCCACCGAGTATGCGATTTATGGGTTTTGCGAAGTGGTCAATATTGGATTCTATTGCACATTAGAGCTGAAATTTAAGTTCCAATCACCTTGAGGACAAGGTGAATTTCGAAAGGGTTGGTAATTATACATACCTATATTGTTAATTAGTGGTACTGTTGTTAATGTTAGGAGAAGTTTTGTTATTGGGTTTCTAAAAGCCCACTTATATTCAAACTTACATAGATTAGAAAGAGCTGTTAGGGTTGCTTTGGTATAAAAGCATAACATAGTTATGAACCAAGGTAAGAAAGAAAAAGTTAATTTCATTTCATCTCTCTCTTCTTCTTCTATCTATTTTTATGTCTTACGAGATTTGAACCTTTGTCGAATTGAGTTCCAATTATCTTGCTCATGAATCAGACATGCACTAGTGAATTGAAATAGGAAGAAAATTCAAGAAAACTGCGGCGGAGAATGAAAAGAAAATGAACCAAACCAACAACACCCAAAGCTTCCTCTATAATACATTTAATGGCACCAGTGTCAAGATTTCGCTCAAAGAAATGACAATACAAAGGACTTTTGAGATACGTGCTTTCACATAACTGTCTTTCATAGTGTTATGAGATTCTACTCATGTTCTCAACCGGTGGTAGCATGGGAAGACAACTTGTGCTGGTATGGACAATTTGATGATGTGTTTTTTTCGCATTTGAAAACAACCTAACGTTTCGATTCTTGCTAACACCCTTCAACCAACACTTCGAAATGTTAAACGACGCACCAAAATCAACACAGTTGACTAATCCAATCATTTAGTATTAGCCTGAGAAAAGGAGATCTTTTAGTTCTTGCAAAGTTTGAAAGAAGATGGTACGGTTAAAAAGAAAGAACAGAAAGACAATGAAAACTCATTTTAAACTAAGACTATGATAACCAGAAAGAGGCAGAAAACTCTGCCATTTATTTCAAAGCCAATTTGGTTTCTCCTCAATTAGGCGGAGGGAAGAAAGTAGTGCCTGCGCTTCTCTTTGATCGGAAAAGCTGCTCAATTTCAGGAGACACGTCGAAAGAGGCCTCTAGCACTTGCGGAGACAAAGCTTTCCACACCGAGTTGCTTCCTGCTAAGTTAGTGAAAACAGGGCTGCACAATCAAACAAATAGTTAGTGCCGATTGACTTTAACAGCTAACCAAGCAATCAAAACCCCAACCAAGGAATTGAAAACCAGCAATTTATCGGCAGTAATAGTACATAAACGAACATAGTAAAGTGCTGCTAGGCTTTATCGTTCTAGCCTCTAACATGTCCAGAGTGTATAGCTTAGACCCAGACTAGTGCTGGCAATTTGGGTCATGAAACGATTAACACGACACGTAATAAACATGTCGTGGGTTTGGCTTAAGTGGGTCTGGGTCATAAACATGTTAACACATTTATACACGATTAATAAACGAGTCATTAACATGTCAACCTCGCTTAACTCGTTTATGACTAAACACGACTAAAGAATAATGTATAAATAATAAATATGGTATAATAAATAGATTGGTACAAAATTCACCCATTTGAATGCATGTTAATAGCATGATTTATTTATTTTATTTATAGACATCTTTTATCATATTTTATTTTATATTTGAGAGGAAATATTCATTTTACTTTTAATATATTATTTATGTTTTAGATTTTATTAATAATTATTTATTAAGAAAAAATAAAACTTTTCACCAAAGTAAAATTTAGATATTTTTTTAGATGATTCTTATAATTTTGTTTATGTTATTATTACGAGTCATTTTTGCTTTATTATTAAGAGTAATAAAAAATTGAATGAAAAAGTAAAGTAAAACTAACGACTATATACAACCACATTATATTTTATTGGCTATTTTAGTATGTTTGTTCGAATTTAATCATTTAGATATATTTTAAAAAGTAGTAACCAAATTATAAAAGTTTAAATAAAATAAAAATTTTAAATACAATATTTAATAAATAGGTGACACGAATACACGACATGTTAATTAACACGACCCACTTAAACACGAAAACGATTAACACGATTAATAAACATGTCATGTAATGGGTTTGTATTATATGGGTCATGACCTGTTTATGACAGGACACGTTTACGACTCACCGATACGAATTGCCACCCCTAACCCAGACCAATGCAGGGACGACTTGAATAACAATATACCGAGCCAAGCGGTAGTTGGTATTCAAATCTAATCTTGCATACAGAAATTCTCAATATCCTCAAAGAGCCTACATTAAAGTTTGTACTTATTAGTCTAGACGTGCTGCCAAAATAGTTAAGAAGTGGATAATTTTAATACTACCAACTCCCACAATCTTAGAGACAACAAAGAACCTAGGCACAAGAAGATATATATATATATAGTGTGTAGGGAGAGACTTACTCAGGAGTAGTGATAATAGAGAACCACTCCATTCCCTCTCCTCCCGCAATCTTAGAGACAACAAAGAACCTAGGCACAATGAACAAACATCCAGCCTTCACCGTCGTCTCCAACACTCTTTGGCCGTCCACCCCCACAACCTGAGCACGCCCACTTCCCCTAACAACATAAGTGACCTGGTAGGCTGAGTCGCAGGAGAACCCTGGGGAGCACATGGCATTCCCATCCAGCTTGACAAGATCAGCACCAAGTCCAACCTCCCCAACCAAGGGCAAATTCCTAGGATTCAAGACCACCACACGCCCGCCATTCTTAATATTGATATCCAAGGGTGCTTCCTCACAGTTCAACACCAAGCCATTTCTGTCTTCCTTAATTGGGTTGGGCATCTTAGCATTCTGTCTTAGTTTCACAATCCCGCTACCGGTTTGGCTCTTAACAAGAGCCTGCACCTTGTCTTGGTCCAAGTCCCATGCACGAGCCACAAACTCAGAGGAGAAGCCGGCAAATATTCCATTGGAACCAGTCAAGAAGAAGTCAGTGAATTCACCAGATTTGTGTGCTTTAGAGGTCTCCCCCAAGAAGAGAACAACTAGTTCAATGTCCTCCTTGTTGTGCCACCAAGTGACAACCCCGAAAGGAATAGCAATTGTGTCGCCCTTCTGGATTGCTATCACCTTCTCCTTGTCTGCCTGATGAAGAGCGATACCCGCGGTGCCACTACCTATAAAAACATCAGGACAGAAGCACAGAGAGCGACATGTAGTACGTATTAAGCATGAAAGAGAAGCACTACTAGAGATATCCAAGAGCAACTACGTACTATTCCGGCCATGCATTTGAGACCCATGAAGCTAGATGAAGTAGACAAACAAAATTCCGAGTAAAAACTAGACAGATTAAGTAATCAAAAAAAGGCATCTCAACTGAACACATTAATTAATTAGGAGCAAAAATTGCAAAACGTAATAAATTAAGGAGGATTTAGATGATCGAATGAAATAGGCATATAAGGCAGTATATATAAACCTTGCAGAACGTAGGCGATCTTGGGAGAATCAGAGTAAGAAGGGAGGGAGAAGCCGTTCTTTTCCAGAGAGAGCTTCGAAGCGGCGATGTTTCCTTTGGAGAGCATGGGGAGGTCGGAAGGAGACCATGCCAAGTAGGATCCACCATCGCTACCGTACAGTTTCTTGGGCAATTTGGGGGAGAGATCGATCTCCATTATTATTGCTACTGCTACTGCTACTGAGTGGGGGAAAATCAAGATTTAGGTCTACGAAGAACCAAAGGGATTTATTTGAGACACGATCGGGCTTCTTCTTGTTTGTAGGGATTACTGTATACACTAGTATAGTACTGTAATTTATAAGAGAAGATCAAAGGATCTCAACGGAACGGATGGATTAAATCAAATCTTATTTGAGCATAACCTGATCTTTCAGTCTTATCAGTACATGTACCGATTATTAAGGTAATAATAATGCACCGAATCATTTTCCTTGTTTTTTCTTTTTTTTTTTTCAAAGTTTATGATTTTTTTTTTTTGGGTTAGTAATAACCGAAATAAAAAAATTTGAAAATTTTCAAATATATCACAAACTTTACTTTAGCTTTTTTTTTTTTTTTTTTTTTTGCAAATCTATTACAATCTTTATTTTGGTTTCAACATTTCTCATGAAACATAAAAACTCGCAAGAAAAAGACTTCAACCAGTTGCATACCATGCTCATCTTATCATGCTTTGGATCGTTCTCTTTTTTTTATTATTTGCTTAGATATATAACTATATGTATATGTAAGCTCAATTTTTTCAAATTTTGATAACAAACATCAACTTTTGTTTGTAATTCATTAGATCCATGGTCTCACAACTACTATTCGATCAAGCCGCACTTTCTTAATTTCAAAATCATAAAAGATTATGGTTCAAAAATGTCTTTCTCTAGAGTCTAAATTAAGTAGAAGAAAACATGAGATCCTTTTTGAGTCATCTAGATCCTTAGTTTTTTTTTTTTTTTTTTTAAAATCTAGATCCTTAGTTATATATAATGATATATGACGATTGTCAAAATAAGATGTAATAAAAGCATCAAAATATGGTAAAATGGATCGCAAAATTGAAGCAAATATAGAGTTTGTGATAGATTTGCAAAAAAAAGTAAAGTATATGATATATTTGAAAAATATTATAGTTTGTTCTAGATTCGCGAAAAATTCCATAGTTTATGTTTTTTTAGGTATTAACCCTTTTTTTGGAAAATAGCAAAAAAAAAAAAAAAAAAAAAAACACACACACACACAAAACGTAACGACCCGTTTTATTAACGCTGTTATTTACTGTGTAATTTCATATTAGGACGCCAGCTCAGATCCACGTGGATGTCGCGGATAGGCTAGGACACGTCGACCTAGGTACACTAGCTATTTGTCTGTTGATTACTTATTTGCGATGCATATTTATGAGTTTATTCGTTAATACATCACATGTTTGTGTTGTATTGTTATATCGCGCGAGATTGTGTGACATGTATTCGCTTTGTAATGCCTGTCAATGTGGGTATTGGGTAGGCGAACTGTGGATACACTAAAAAACATGACTACTATGGATACACTAGAAAACACGACTAATTCACGCTAAGATGACTAGTTGATCAATTAAAATGGGTAATATAATGTAACGGCCCAAAATCTCTAATTGTGTTTAATTCCTTAAACATGATCAACGACCCGTACTGTGGGACCCACACCGTGATGTCCATTGACCGAGGCAAGGGCCGAGGTATATTTTATATTTGTTGTGATGTATGCCTAGTGTATTGTATCTGTGTAGACTATTAAGTCAATTTATACAGGTACATAGGTATCGAGACGAGCGGAGACATACCTCAAATTGTGTGTCAACGTGGGACCGAGGTAGCGGCTTATGGGGTAAGCTTAATTAATTTAAGTTAATGTTAGTTTTATAAGTAGCTTTAATGTGATCATGTCCAATGTAATATTAAGTTAGTGAAATAAATCAATAATCACATGATGTGCATCAAGACACGTATTGAGCAATCAGGAGGTCAATTGAGTCAACTATTTGAGTCATTTAAGCATGACTTGGGAAATTATTGAATGAAAGTGGTACACTAGTTGAGCCTCGAGATACGTGTGCACACATGATCAATGGCCATGGTTCAAACATATCTAATTAAGTCAAACAAACACATAAGTCAACAATTGATCACTCATTTTCATCAAATCAGTTTGGCAAGGAAGAAGAGAGAAAATAGAGATTTCTGGAGTAATCTTGGTGGAGGAGAAGAGCTTCAATTCAATGAAGGTTTAGTGAAGAAGAAGAAGATCATCAAGTTAGGTAATTCTCCACTCCATTAACATAGCCAACTTTGTGAATTCATGAATTTGAGGTTGTTAGTTGATGTTTTATGTTGGGTTTGATGTTAGGGACCTCTAGCTAAGGCGTCAACATGGCCTATGTGTAGAGAAAACCCAGAACTCGAAATGCAGAATTATAGGTTCTGCTGCACATAGCGCACTAGGTAAGAAATCTAGCGCACTAGATATTTGAGGTAGTGCGTTAATGTTGAAATTAACGCGCTATTGTTAAAAATTAGCGCACTAATTGCCCAGACAGTACAAAAATCAGCAATTTTCAAAAATGAATTAAACATTATAAATGGTTTTAAAACTCTAAGTATATGTCCAAACCCACTCTAAAACTTATCAAACAACTCAAAGGAACTAATTGGAGGTCTCGAGAGTTCGAGGACGCATTTTGGAGTGTTGGGAGGACGGATAGGCTAGGACAAGCTTTGTGAATTGTAAGTAAAGCTGTGATTATTATATATTTCATTTCATTGACTCTTATTGTTTTATAGTCTATTTGTAGACATTCCTACTCGTAATATCACATCATGTTGTTCTTGTTTCTATTCATGCTTGAATATTGTTTACATGATGCCTTGTGAAATGTTTCATTGATTCAAATTTCTACTCTTGATGATATTCTTGATAGATAGTTGATCAAAAGCATGCTATTGGGATAAGTTAGATTGGATTATACTTGTATTCTATTTCTTTGGGCTTTGTAGCCTAACCAGTTTTGAAATCCTAGAGATTTGGAACTATTGATCTTTGAAAACTAAAGTAGGGATTATCTAGTTTTTATCTAGTTTCCATTGCACAAGAGATGCTCGGTTCACTGGGACATAGGTCTACCGGGGTTTCGACACTTACCACTACACTTGCGCGGTACACGAGGTATGGAACTCGGGGTGGTCGACAAGAATGAGATAGGTGATGTATAAGCGTAGAGCGCAACTCCGCTATTTTGTGTGGAATATGTTGAGCGCGGTTCCATATAGTAGTGGAAAAGGTTAGGTGATAGTTCTCACCGCCGACCGGACGTAGATCTTCTCGACTTAGTCCGTGTCAGTCTATACATTTTTAACTATGGTATTTACTTGCATTACTTGATTCAACAACTCTTCCGCTACTTTATGCTTTAAAATACCTTTCTTATTTTGGAAATGAGGCATATAATTTTTCAGTTATTACTTAAATATCAATATACTCAACGTCTAGTTTGGGAAACCAAAATATGATCTTACTTACCTGTTTTAATTAAAAAAAAGGTCGGTGCTTTGTATTATGTATGCATCTATTAATAATTAATAATGATTATCTTATCAACAAATGGATAAATAGAATGAGTACGTTCAACTCAAAACCATGGGCAAATACATGAAATGTAGTATACTGCAAGTTCTATTCCCTCTATAAATTTCACGAATGTAAATGCGATGTTGTAATTATGGGTGGTTGGCATGTCGTGTGATATAATAGAAATAAATAAATAACAAAAAATAAGAAAGAAAAATAGCAAAAAAAATAAGAAAATTGAGAAAAATAGAAAATTGGAATGGTGAGAGGAGATAGCTTCTTAACTTCCTCTCTCCTCCAACTTATATATATATAGGGGTGTCGTTTTTGTCCGGCCTGAAAAAAAAGGTTTGGACACTAATTTTTCAAATCCGAGCTGGATATGAGCAATGCTTTAATGTCCAAATTAAAATTCGGGCCAGATCTAGACAAGACCCTCTAAGCTCGGACTCGACCCGGATTTCAAAAGATGCCTATTTTATTTTGAGAATATACTTCCATACATTATGTAATTCACAAAAACAACAATAGAAATAAGGAAACTATATAGCTTGTATAGAAAAATGTATTATTTTAATTTCGAGACTTACTAAATTGCTTGAGTTAACATTACATGTTTTGTCTTTTAACAAAAAGTATTATAATGTCTTGTAATTTAAAATAATAAATACAACTTAAATATTACTTTATAAAATTGTGTTTGAGAAAGATTATATTACAAAGAATTTATAATGACTTTAATGATTAAAAATATTTTTAAAAATAAAATAATTTTTTTAAAAAATTCGACAATTCCGAACATTTGGACAACCCGGATTAAAAGTAAATTAAGTCTGGGCAAAACATACTAGTCCGAATTTACAATCGAGCCAGATCTGGACAATGTAAATGCTCGTTTATATCAAGAGCGGCCCGAACCCCGACTTGTCCAGACATGAAAAATTGACACCCACATATATATCTATCATATATATAAAAGCACCAATCACAAACTTTTTTTGAGTCGTAAGCAAAATTCCATATCTATATATATATATATAGAGAGAGAGAAAGAGAATTAGAGAAATAACTGAGTAATTCCTTATTTGGAGAATTTCTCTACTCTCTTGCAATTCCTGATCTACATCACCTATCTTCTCCTAAAGCATTTTCTCGTCCAGGCTAAAAACATTTTGGTTTTCGTACCAGAGTTTCCTTTCCATAGAAGACTGCGACAAAGCCCACATTGACGCTAGCGGAAGGTCATTGGAGAATGGTGTCTGCAAGTCGTGCATTGAAAGCTTAGCTATCTCCTTCATTATGGCTCAAACATACCATTGAATTATTATTAGTCCTGAAGATTGTACATATATGAGAATCACTTGCTACAAACGAGCAAACAACTCCAGCAAAATAAATAAGAGAGAGATCTTTCTCTGTTTTTTTTTTTTTTTTCTCTTTTTCATTTCTTTTAAGCGAGATACATTGAAGACCATATATAGTAAACTAAAAATGGTGGGCGTTCCATTTACAAAAAAATGCCGGACCTTCTGGGATCTCTTGTGAAGAAGGGATGTCGCAATGCTTCCCTTGCTTTCAGCCGCTCTGTGGGTTCATATCGTAGTAGTCCTTGCAAAAGATCAATTAGGTCCCCGGCAGAATGATCTACATGTTGCATCACAAGATTCTGCACAAGTTCAGGAGTGTTTAGAGAAAACACAAGGATAAACCGACCAAGGAAAAAAACCAGTACACCTTTATTATGTCAAGCTTAAGTCAAGATGCGACACATGCATTTCAACGCACAATCAGGAGCTTAACAACCATGTAACAGATTTTTGTATTACTAGTTTGTCACCCAATCATTTTTCAATCCAAACGCTGTCTTTTGTTTTTGGAAACAAAGTTTCCATGAAATAGCCGTAAACTTGAAAAGAGAACAAAGGACCCAAAAGTCAGCCGCCCTAGTTTGTCATAACTAATGTTTTAATTTGAATGCCAATTTATAAGTTTAAAAAGTTATTAAAAATGGGAAAAAGAAAATCTGAGATTTTCCACAGTAATTACAATTTAAGTCTTGTTTGATTACAAATAAAATGTTCCATAAGAAAAGAACATTTTCTTAAGAAAGTTTTCCCTGGTAAATATTCAAAAGAAAATTTTCCTATATGTATTTGATTGCACATATAAGAATTTTTTCTCTCAAAACTCACCAACAACAAGTTTTGAAATAAATATGAAAACTTACCATATATATTAAATATATTAATTCTCATATTTAAAATATAAGTTTAATGTGTCTTAATATGGAAACTCAACTTTTCTCAATAGAAAACTCAATTTGTCCACCATTGATAGGTGGGAAAATATATGGGTCTTAATATGAAAAATTGGCAATTGTGAGAAAATGTTCCGCGAGAAAATTTTGGCTATCAAACACATGAAAATGTCATTTTCCCATGGAATTTTTCATTTTCCTTGAAATATTTTTCTTTTCCACCCAATCAAACATGACCTTAGAAGAGAAGTGTGAAGAATTACTTGGAGACGTGGCAATTTCCAGACTGCTCTCATACTTTCTCTGGAAGTAGCACCTTCAGGCCAGTCAAGTCGCACACCCCTTCTAAAATATTTTTCAGCGCGTCGACTGAAAAGGTATAATGAGCACAGATAATTCAACACAGACTGTTGGAGCACATAAACAAGAAAGAGGCGCAGATAAAAAAAAAATTGACTTACTCTGCTCTCATCACCATGTGTTGAGGCAAAGGTCCCAACACTCTCTCCATCATAGCAAGGTGTTCCAAGTTCTCATGGGTTTGAAATAGGGCTTCTCCCTGCAAAGTAAAATTGTTTATAATTATTGATTAAAAGAAGGTAAATACATCCTGCTAACCATTAACTATATTTATGTTGAATGAAAAACAAGAAATTCAGTACACCCAGCTGAAGAAGAAAAACATAAATAAGAAATAGGTAAAGTAGATTTCAGCAATATTCAAACAAGGAAAGAAATGTGAATATTGCTAAAGAGATTTTTTTGGAGCAAATTATAAAAACATCCTCAAAGAAATTTAACAGTAATCCTTTTTAGGAAAGTCTCACCCCCAAAGAAGTTCAACAATAAAGTGGGGCCCTCCACCTTTTAGGTTCGAGAACATGTGGGCTAGACACAAGAATTTTCGAAAGCGGGTACAAGACAAATGGGAATCATCAAATGCACGAGGATGGGTAGGCTACAATTTTATGAAGAAACTCGTAGGCTTAAAATTATTATTTAAAGAGTGGGATAAGGAGAACAATGGTTCTGTAAAAATGAAGAAAGAGCTTGAAGAACTAATAACAAAACTAAATAGACTAGAGGGTGGAACCGCATGGAATCTTGAAACCGACTCAATAAGGAAACAAGCTAAAGTGGACCAAGCTGAATTGTGCGTCCAAAGGGAAAGACTAGCAATCTAAAAAGCCAAGATCAAATGGCTAAGAGAAGGCGGAGGTAATTCTAAATTCTTCCATATGAAGCTATCTCATTGCAAGCGTTATCTCAAAGATAGAAAAGGAAGAAAACTTGTCGATTGTCAAAGGAGAGGAATTGGTTCATGAAATTGCGAACTTTTTATAAGAAACTCTATTTTTCAGAAAGAGTGGAGGGCAAGAATCATGATGAGATCCAGTGGCAAGCTATCCTAAGTACAATCTCTGAAATGTTGGAAAGCAGATTCACACTAAAGGAAGTCAAAGCGGTAGTTTTCGATTGCGAAGGAAGCAAAGCCCCGACGAATTCTCCATGTTGTTTTATCAATAGTCTTGGGATACAATGAAAGAAGATCTAATGAAGGTACTCTTGGAATTCCATTGTGACGGTTTTGTGAATAGACGTACAAATGAGACATACTTATGTCTTATTCTCAAGAAAGTAAACTCATTGAAGATTGGAGATTTTCGTCCCATCAGCCTGATCTAATGAAGGTACTCTTGGAATTCCATTGTGACAGTATTGTGAATAGACGTACAAATGAGACATGTATGTCTTATTTCCGAGAAAGTAAACTCATTGAAAATTGGAGATTTTCGTCCCATCAGACTGATTACGAGTTTGTATAAGCTAATAGCTAAAGTCTTGGCCAATCGATTGAGGAATGTTCTCCACCTAACCATTGATGAGAGAGTTTGCATTTGTGAAAAATACAAGTATTCTGATGTGGCGCTAGTGGCAAATGAAACTGTCAAAGATTATAAATCCCGCTACAAGAAAGGAATAGTGGTTAAAATTGATTTCGCAAAAGCCTATGATATGGTGGATTGGAACTTCAAGGATTATGTTTTAGAAAAGAAAGGCTCTGGCCCAAAGTGGAGACAGTGGATAAGGATGTCAGTCATAAACCAATTTCTTGATTTTGATCAATGGAAGATCTAAGGAAAAAGTCAATGCTGAAAGAGGACTGAGATAGGGAGATCCACCATCTCCATTCTTATTCACAATTGTAGTTGATGCTCTGGGGAGAACGATTCAAAATCAAGTTTTGATGGGTTTTGAGGTAGGGAGGAGTAAAGTGGTGGTATCGCATCTCCAATTTGCCGAGGACACACTTTTATTTCTTGAAAGGGGTGAGGATAGTTACATGCCATGAGAGTGGTCGAGGAATTTTGCAAGTCAGCTGGATTAAAAGTTAATTTGTCCGAGACTCAAATATGTGGTATAAATGTGGAGGATACAAGAATGCATGCATTGGCTTATTCTTTGGGTTGTCGGATTGCTAAATGGCCTATGACATACCTAGGCCTTCCTCTTAGAGGCAATCCTAGGAAATTGGACTTTTGGGAGGGACTCCTTTCCAAGATTTCAAGAAGATTGGCAAGGTGTTAGAAAGCTTTCCTTTTGTAAACGAGAATAGTGGTATTAATCAAGTTAGTGTTGTTAGCGTTGCCAACACACTACTTGTCTCTCATCAAAATTCCAGACAAGGTGGCTAAGGAGGTTGAAAAGTCGATTCGAGATTTCTTACGAAATCCATGGATACAAATAGCAAGAATCATCTAGTTAATTTGGCACAAGTAGAAAAACCAAAATCAAAAGGTGGATTGAAAATTGGGAATGTTACCAAGAAAAATCAAGTTTTGTTGGCTAAATACTTAAGGAGATTTTATGACGAGAAAGGGTTATTGTGGGGGGAAAGCAATCACCAGCAAATACAAACTAGAGGCAAATAGAAGGGATTCAAGAGTAGTAAACAGGGTGCCAACTCGAAATCCTTGGAAAAACATTTCTAACCTTTTATCTTATGTTCTTGCCCATATTTCAGTCAAACTTGGTAAAGGTAATCTTATTAGGTTTTGGGAGGATGTATGGTGTGGAAACTCTAGCCTAGCCAATGATTTTCCTCTCCTCTACTCAATCTCTAATGGACGCCACTTACCCATCATTTTCTTATCACCAACTTTCAACATTAGTCGCCGCCTTTCTCACCTTCCAGGTACCCAAACCCTAAATTTACTAGAGCTTTTACTTTGTGTGTATTTGACACAAATTTGTCACGCCTAACCAATGTGTGTATTTCACCCAATGGGGAAGACAAAATTTCATGGAACGAGGACATAATAGGCCAGTTTTCATGTAAGTCTTTCACATCTATCCTCATCAATGGTTATTCATGGCCCATCTTTCCCTATGCTGAATTTATTTGGAAAGAAATTGTACCTTCCAAAGTTAAGGTTTTTGGATGGTTAGCAGCGCTTAGAAAGCTTAATACCATTGCCTTAATGCAAAGAAGGAATCCTTCCCTATATCTCACCTCGTTGTTGCAACTTGTGTGTTAGGGATGCAAAGAGCGTAGTTCACTTGCTTAGGAATTGTACAATCACCAAAAACATATGGAAACAATGGAACCCTTTCACAAATGGAATGATCCAGTACTCTAATAATCAAGAGTTGTTCAAGTTTCCCACACTGGACCTTACAAGGAAAAGTAAAGAAATATTTAAAATGGCTTTCTTGCTACCTGTTGGACCATTTGGTTAGAAAGAAATAGGAGACTCTTTGAAGATAAGGCGTGCAATTGGTTTACTACATAGGAACAAGCAAAACACACAACCTCATTTTGGATCGCACAATCGAAATGGGGGAGAGACATACTTCTTGCTTGAGTTTATTGAGGGATTGGAATATTTTGTGGATGTAGAATTATGTGACTTGACAAGCACTATAATGCCCTTCATTATTTTTGAATAACATCTATTGAGCATCTTGAGGACTCCTCTCTGATTCTCATCATTTGTATGTTTGTATGGTTGTCTATTACTATAATATATTAATAAAAATAATATCTTTCTCCAAAAATGAAGTTCAACAGTACTACTTGCAATAAACATCACAAGCAAAAGAGGGCATTACAACAGTCACAGACCGATTATAGTGAGAAGACAATAGTTTTAACTAGTTTGAAATAAAAAACAACGACGACAACATAGTCTCAATACCAAATTAGTTGGGTTGGCTACATCAATCAAACTCTACCATTGTGTTCAATTTAGTGCAATTGATGGTGAGCTTTCTAAACCATTTAAATCCCTCGTAAGCAATGTATCTCAAGTTAACTTTGGTCTACTCCTACCTCGTTGAATTTCCTCTATTGAGTCAAGTTTTCTAGAGGGGGCATTTGTAGGTTGTCTTTGAAGGTGTCCAAAGACTCCAAACCACCACAGCCGCCCTTCCCTAATCTTTGTGTCGATTGGTGCTACTACTTTTATTTGAATTTCTATATTTATTATTCTATGTTTACGAAACACTTTTTTTCTTATTTTTTAAAGTCTCAACCTAAATTGGCTATGCTAGGATTCTATACTCAATAATCTGTGTGATTGGCCTTATCAACAGTAGAAATAACGATGTAAATGGAAGGAAATAGACCAAAAGTCACCAAACTAACATAATACAAATGTAGATAAATAAGGGGGTGTTTGGTTGGTAGGAATTTGGGGTGGGAATTTAAAGTCATGGGAATTTAATTCCTAGGAATTTATTGAATGGGAATTCAAATATGTGGGAATTAAATTTCATGCAATTTAAATAGCTAGGAATTGCAATCACCACTAAATTTGGGATGCATTGTAATTCCTTTATACGTGGGAAAATAAATTAGTTAAGATTTACAAATCCTCATCAATGGTGTGTATTTCACCCAATGAGGAAGACAAAATTTCATGGAACGAGGACATAATAGGCCAGTTTTCATGTAAGTCTTTCACATCTATCCTCATCAATGGTTATTCATGGCCCATCTTTCCCTATGCTGAATTTATTTGGAAAGAAATTGTACCTTCCAAAGTTAAGGTTTTCGGTTGGTTGGCAGCGCTTAGAAAGCTTAATACCATTGCCTTAATGCAAAGAAGGAATCCTTCCCTATATCTCACCTCGTTGTTGCAACTTGTGTGTTAGGGATGCAGAGAGTGTAGTTCACTTGCTTAGGAATTGTACAATCACCAAAAACATATGGAAACAATGGAACCCTTTCACAAATGGAATGATCCAGTACTCTAATAATCAAGAGTTGTTCAAGTTTCCCACACTGGACCTTACAAGGAAAAGTAAAGAAATATTTAAAATGGCTTTCTTGCTACCTGTTGGACCATTTGGTTAGAAAGAAATAGGAGACTCTTTGAAGATAAGGCGTGCAATTGGTTTACTACATAGGAACAAGCAAAACACACCTCATTTTGGATCGCACAATCGAAATGGGGGAGACATACTTCTTGCTTGAGTTTATTGAGGGATTGGAATATTTTGTGGATGTAGAATTATGTGACTTGACAAGCACTATAATGCCCTTCATTATTTTTGGATAACATCTATTGAGCATCTTGAGGACTCCTCTCTGATTCTCATCATTTGTATGTTTGTATGGTTGTCTATTAATATAATATATTAATAAAAATAGTATCTTTATCCAAAAATGAAGTTCAACAGTACTAATTGCAATAAACATCACAAGCAAAAGAGGGCATTACAACAGTCACAGACCGATTATAGTGAGAAGACAATAGTTTTAACAAGTTTGAAATAAAAAACAACGACGACAACATAGTCTCAATACCAAATTAGTTGGGTTGGCTACATCAATCAAACTCTACCATTGTGTTCAATTTAGTGCAATTGATGGTGAGCTTTCTAAACCATTTAAATCCCTCGTAAGCAATGTATCTCAAGTTAACTTTGGTCTACTCCTACCTCGTTGAATTTCCTCTATTGAGTCAAGTTTTCTAGTGGGGGCATTTGTAGGTTGTCTTTGAAGGTGTCCAAAGACTCCAAACCACCACAGCCGCCCTTCCCTAATCTTTGTGTCGATTGGTGCTACTACTTTTATTTGAATTTCTATATTTATTATTCTATGTTTACGAAACACTTTTTTTCTTATTTTTTAAAGTCTCAACCTAAATTGGCTATGCTAGGATTCTATACTCAATAATCGTGATTGGCCTTATCAATCGTAGAAATAACGATGTAAATGGAAGGAAATAGACCAAAAGTCACCAAACTAACATAATACAAATGTAGATAAATAAGGGGGTGTTTGGTTGGTAGGAATTCGGGGTGGGAATTTAAAGTCATGGGAATTTAATTCCTAGGAATTTATTGAATGGGAATTCAAATATGTGGGAATTAAATTTCATGCAATTTAAATAGCTAGGAATTGCAATCACCACTAAATTTGGGATGCATTGTAATTCCTTTATACGTGGGAAAATAAATTAGTTAAGATTTACAAATCCTACTTAATTTTAATTCCGTGCTTTTACCAAAAATGAGAATTTAGAATCTTTTAATTTCAAATCTAATTTCCTATGAACCAAACGTGGGAATTTAATTTAATTCCAATTCCCATCCCAAACTCCTACCAACCAAACACCCTATAAAGGTATCATTGAACTGACCGAGCATAGCTCAACAAGTATGCAACCCACACTCCATAGATCACAAGGATAGTTCCACCCAAGCCCTACAAAAGAAATGCAAAGAAATTATATAATACACTCAGCAATTAACATTTAACTAGTAAAAATTATTACCTAAGATAACTTCTGGGGCACGATAATGTCGTGTTGACACCACATAGTTGTGATCTTGATGTTCGAATGTTGTACTCCCAAAGTCAATAAGTTTAATAGCACTATTCTTCGGTAGATTCTTGAAATAGCAACCATCTTTGGACGATCGTGACATAAACTATGTATGTTATTACCACAAGAAAATAACATTAGCGTCATATTAGAACTAGAAGCAAATAAAACACAGGATAAGTAAACATAATCTCCAACCTCTAGGAAAATTGACTATGAAACAATAACATTAAGGTGTAATTATCTAATTTTTAGTTTTTCACCTACATAGTTGGCAAATAGGTAAAGAAACATGTATGCTAGCATCACACCTTATAATCATGCACTTTGATACACTCTGAGGAAACAAGGAGAATGTTCTCTGGCTTAAGATCGGTATGTATAAGCTTCAGATCATGCATAACTGCAAGGACAATATATGAGCAAAACCCAAAATTAAACAGGTGATTATAAAATATGATTAAGTCAAGCTTTTCAAAAAGAAAATAGCCCCGACAAAGAATTAAACTCATGTTTCAGGGACTCAATTGGTTTCTTCCACTGCCCATCTCCTTATATTTCATGAAAAGTTGAGAATATGTAATAAATGGAGGGCAGCGCATAAAGAATAGTGCAAGTATTTCCACACACATGCTACAGACTCCAAAAGTTGACTGCCAAGCTCCCGAACAAGATCAATAGGAAATGAACGGTAGTTGTTTTTGCGGAGAAAATCGTATAAGCTTGGTCCAAGCTTCTCAAATACCTGTTAAACCATTTAAATCCATCCGCAAGCTTTAACTTGGACAATATTAAGGCATGAAGGAAAATTAATCACCCTTCCCAAATTAATCAAAATATAGTATCAATAAATACTTACAATACAAATATGATTACGATAGTCAAACCAATTCCGTATTTGTACACAACTGCAAAGAATAGACAACCATATATACCAAAGTTCACCTTTTAACTCCTACAACTAGAAATAGTAAACAATGGATACGAGACATAAATCTTACCGAGTGCCACAAACATCATATTTGGCAAGCTTTTGAAGAACATCAATTTCGATCATCGCAGCTTCACGGTACTTGTGAATTGAGCGGATAATTTTAATTGCCACCACTTCTTTACTTTCATTATCCAAACATTCCAGAACTTGGCCAAATGTTCCTGTAATGATTTTTTCGAAGGACAATGGGTGCAAAGCAATATATAAACGACAACGAATTAATACATGAAATATTATTTTAAAAACCGAACTAAAAAATGCAAATGCTCTTACAAAGTCCAAGAGCAAAAACACATTGATCAAACAACAACAACAAAAAAACCGCAACAAACTGACCGAGCTTTAAAGATACTAACCTGCACCCATTTTACTGAGTATCCTGTCTGCAAATGTGAAAAAAGAAAAATGAATATTATTTCACATGTAGAAAAAATGAAGTTCAAGAAACTTAATAAAAATATGCACAGCTACCAAAAATGGTAAAAAAAGAGTAATGCTAGGGCTAAATACTCTTGCTACAATCTTTGGGTACATCACTGATAGGGTCCATTGGATACATATTGGAATGTGCACGCACACATCTCAATGCATGATTCAATTGACCTCATCAATGTTGTACCCAAAGGTTGTAACAAAAGTATGTATCCCCTATCATTTTACAAAAAAAAGAAAAAGAAAAAAAAACTAAAGGCCCACCAAAATTGAGAGAGTAGAGAAAAAAGTCTAATTACAACGAGGGGTTAAGTTCTCTCCGATGGCAAAGACATAATGCCCATTTTTATCATCACTGCGCCAAGGAGGAGATCCATTGCGAGGTTGCGATTGGTAGTACAATGAAGCACATGCATGATTGAAGGCCACTCCACCGGTGAACTCTTGCCCACAATATAGCGGAAGAGCCTATAGGAATCCATATGATTATTCAACTACGTAAAGAAGAATATCAAAGAACATTTATTATCTTACATACATATAGGGAGCGACTATTAGCAAATCCAATGATCTGTCTAACAACAAATAGTTTGCAAACTAGGTTTTTTTGGTGTTTTGATTGGTTGGGTGTGCAACAATGACTCCTTTGCACATCCAATGATCTGTCTCACAGCAAATCATTGTACATCCGCTAGGAGACATGGTAGCGGCTCCTTGTAATGTCGTTGCCCTGTCTTAGCAGATAAGCAAGGATCCGCTGTGAGACAGAGCAGCGGCTACCTTGTAAAGTCGATGCCCTGTGTCCTAGGCTGCCCTGTGTCCTAATGGACCCATCCAGCAAGGACTTTTAGTTCTAAATAAATCTGATTTATCTAGTAGTTAGATTGTGTATTTATGTTTAACTAAAACTGAAAGGTAGTAAATAGTAATGGATAACTATGTCATTTTGATTTGAGCTGCATAAAAGAAGGTGCATTTCTAACATGAACATATTTGATGCAGTTGGTACCATTAGAATGTGGATCAACTATGGCTTTGTGCTTTCCTTTCATTTTCATGTCTGCATTGAATTTATGTTGTTGTGTCCAGATTTTGGGACTTCTTCTATTAAACTTTTTCGTTGATGATTTGTTGGTGGTGAGTTGTTGAGTGGAGAGAGAAGGAAACAAGGAGTGTAGAGAGTGGAAAGTAGAAGAGGAAATGAGTTTAAGATTTAATTTGGGATGGGGTGTAGAGAGTGGAAAATAAAAAGGAGGAGATGTTTAGGATTTAATTTGAGTAATAAAGGCTTAATATGTAATTTTAAGTAAGGATAATTAAGTCCAGAAAAATATTACATAAATAGGGGCTGATATAGGATAGAGGGGGCCTAGTAGATATATATATATATATATATATTCATGCACTATTACAATGTAAACCGTTTTGAGGCAGGCATGGCATGGCATGGTTATACAAGTCTTTCAGTTTTGCCCTTCTTATCTCTTAAGATCAAATGGATGTCATTAACAAGATTAAAACAAGCATATTTTATCAATGGAACCAGATGGACTCCAAAATAAATAAAAAACAATACTCTTATCTTAATCTAAAACAGTTTCCAAAATGACAATTAACCTTCAAATCTAAGGATTAAGGCCCTAAATGTCCAGAAAAGGCTATAATCAAACATTTCATCCAACATGAAGCATATCTAACAAAGTTGAATTGAGTAAATGACTCATAAACAAGCTTTGCGCAAAGCTCCTATGGATGAACGACATAGAGATGAATCTGAACAACCAGAAAGGTCGAGAATTTAGAAGAGATCGTACCTTAGGAGGTGGAGGAAGTGGAGGAGGGGGTATGTCCCATGTAAATCTGGGCCTTTTTCTAGGGCGTTTCTCCATGTTCGTATGAGGAAAATCAGTGATCCACTGCGTCTCCATCAATAAAGAAATCTTCAATTCGACAGATCGAGATTGTTTTTTGTCATGAAAAGCAAAGGAAAAAGAAGATCGAAATGAAGAAAACACAGGTTTTTGTAACCCTAGTTTTAAGGCAATCAAGATGGACTTCAGTTCCACCAAACTGAAGATTAACCGTAGTTAGGTATTGATGATCCTCGAGAGACAGGAATCGAATCACCATTCCTGACCATGGTTAATGGTTACGTGGCCTTCTTAACCTCGTAGTTAGGTATTGAAGATTAACCGTAGTTTTAGGTTCACGACAGCTGTGCTACTTATGCTTTGACACGTGAACTTTTACATTCGACTCAAATCGCGGCTAAATCGGAGGATTGGCGGTTGACAGTTATGTAGACCACCACCATATTGCGAAACTTTAAAACCGCTACCAAATCCTGCAGTTTGCCCTATTTGATTTGCGATTTTTGATGTTTCAAAAACAAAACATCTTCTATTGTAATTTTTTCTACAACATAATATACACAGAGGAGAGCATTGCAATCCAAACAATCTGACAAGTAGTAACAATAGGATCACTTACCAAAGTTGAAAGACAAAACACTCCAAAGTTTGAACAAGATGAAAATTAAAGTTGCATCTCAAAAAGTAAAAAGAAAAATAACAAATTTACATATCAGATGGGTTTTCATCACCTATGCAAGAATTCATTTTGCATTAAGAAGGGTAGTCGATTGAGCATATGTGCTCTGCATGTAGACGATGACTATCTTTCTCAAATCATGGAATGGACTTCCAATCCCAGTAGAACCCCTCTTCTTTAAACTCATTCTAAGGATGTATGTCTTTTTCGAATAAAAGAAGAATTTTTGGGTGTGTCTACTTTGTTGGTTTACCAATTGCTGGACTTAACCTGCCGTACTATTCGGCTACGCGGTTGGAATATTTAAAAGAAGAAGTTTGTCCTGAACCTCCATATCACAAAGCCCTTTTGAATTATTCAACCTTGCAACTCCCGAATCTGCTCCCTACTATTCTCTGAGGCGTGCCCTAAAACTTGATGAAGACATCAAAGTTGAGCAAACGAGACAGGGAGCCGAGAGAGCACGAATTGATGCGGCGGTGGGAGAGCAAAGAAAAATAGAGAGGCACAAGAAAGAGGGAGAGAGAGAGGCGCAAGAGAGCAGATAGAGTGACGAGGGGAGAGGAGAAAGAGGAAGCGTGAGTGTTCAGCGGCGGCGCAAAAGAGCAGATTGAATGACGAAGGGAGAGGAGAACGAGGAGGCGTGAGTGTTGACCGTTGAGCGGCGGCGGGGGATGAAGAGGAAAAAGGGGATTTGATATTAGAAATAGGGTATAAATAATGAAAATACCAATAAGAACATCTCCAATGGGATGTACCTCAAGGTGGATGTTTACCACATTAAATTAATAGGGCCGCTATGGGCACCCCACCAATTTATGAAGGCACCCAATTTTTTTTGTCGTTCTCCCCTCTAAATTACACTTTGATGTAAATGACTCTATTGCCCCTTCATATATATTCTCTCCAATCTCACAACCCATTTTCAAATCAATTTTGGGGCACCCCACCACATTGGATCCCAAGTGAAACCTAAAGCCACAATTTTGTCAATGTAGGGTTTGGTAAATTCGACCAATCCGAACTTGTTTCCACTATAAAATGGACGAATGTACTGCAATGGTGCAAGAGGAGGAACAAGAAGAGGTATTTGGTGAAATTTATTGTGTTTTTTTTTTCTGGTTTTTCATGTTTTCAGTCGAAGTTGCACGGGCGCGATTGTTTCGGCCTCGCATGATCCGAAACTTATACATAAGTCTCGGTCAAGAGCCACCGAGAGCAAACACAGCGTTACGCTACCTAAAACAATTCAAAAAAAAGAACAAAATCTTCCATTTCTATAGTCTCGGTCATGCACTTTTGAGAAAATCATAAGAATGTCGGTGGCGCATAACCGAGATAACAATAATAGTCTCGGTAATGGGCAACCGAGAGCAATGCTACATTCTCGGTTGTACATCACCGACATGACATAAACTATACACTTATGGTTACTCTCGTGATGTGGTGACCGAGATAACACAATTACTCTCGACCATTCGTTGCCGAGACTGTATAAACTATTCTAAGTACGAGTGGCCGAGAACCACGAGTTCCCAAAAACTTCCCTCTGTCTCGGCCATGCTTGGCCGAGACTGTAAATAACATCTCTGGCCTGTGTGGCCGAGAACCACGACTTTCCAATCAAAGAACCATTGAATGCACCACTACACAAACATAACAACTACTCTACCAAATGCAACTTAATTAGACTATCAACGTACCTTCAAACGATCGATTTCACGACTTGAGTGTGTGAACGAAAACCTAGAACCGAGCCCTAATGTGGAGACGAAATCGAACAAAACACAGAGCCTCCAAACTCGAAATTCCGCCTACAACAGAGGAGAGAGACGGAGAGGAACGAAGACAAATCCAAATAACCGAGAAAATGTGGGTTCAAGAGAGTATGGCTCGTTGAAGAGGACTGTGGTGGGGTGGTGGGGTGCCTCTGTTTTGAATGAGGGGTATTTTGGGGATTTCGGGCCTCAATTTTGGGTGCCCTTGGTAAATGACTTTGTGCCATCAACAACTGGGTGCCTTCATGAATTGGTGGGGTGCCCATAGCGGCCTTCTAAATTAAATAGACATTGAAGAGAAAAACCTTCTTCAATGGCGATGTGGATTGAGAATGTGCAGGTGACGTAGCATAAAAAAAAGTAAACATTGTCTGCCACACCCTCTAGATATAGAGGGTACGATAAACAGTGTGCACTATGTCCCGTCATTGAAAAACTAAAAAAATAACCGAAAGCTATATATACTTTGCGTTGTTTGATACATATACTTTACAAAATCACTCAAAAAATAGTCGAATATACTTGCGTTTCATTTTTTTGATATATATTTTGCGTTTCTTATTTTTCTTTTTAGTTTTTTTTTGTATTTATCAAGATATAATATCTATAAATAACTTTATAGAAAAGGATAAATACAAACAATGTAACTAATATTTACGGTTATCGACTTTTCATACGTAGAATTTTTTTATGCATAATTGATTAGTATTTGTTTATGATTTAATTAATAAGTTAAAGAGGAAAAGAGTTGCCACCTCATAGATAGAAAGTGTAATCCACAGTACCCATTGGATACCATTTTCACTATTCAATGTTTATTCACTCCATGTATGATGGACATTCCCTCCACGGTGATGATGTGGCATGAATCCGCAACCATAATCCACATTTACCATTGGAGATGTTTTAATGCCTCCGGTTTGGTAAACCTCGGTTTTTGTTTTTCAAAAATCGGACACTAAACCGAGGGTCGCGATTTTTAGATTTTGTAAACCACCACCAAACCGCAAGGTTAGAAAACCAGATCAAATCAAGTTGGATTGGTCGGTTTGGGCGATTTTGTGGAGCCCAGTCCTAAATGTAATAGGTCAAAAAATAAAAACAAAAAAAGAGTCGTGCTATGTGCACCATGCCTGTTGCTCAGGGCACCCATGAATTTTCTCAGCGCACTCCGAGAGTTTCCAAAAATGCCCTTTGTTTAAAACACGAGTACCCCACCACAAAACACATAAAAGATATGAACATACCACCCTGAGCACGACTGTTGCTAAGGGCACCCCATTGATATGAGCACCCCCACCATGAGCACCCCGAGAGTTTCCCAGATCGTGTATCATAAGTATTAAAAACGAAAAATTGAAAAAATACTTTAAAAAGTGTCTCGGTACTACAGGGCCAAGAATCAACATGTCGTATCGCTACCCTTTGTCCAACAACACTCGTTAAGTCTCGGCACCCATTGTCCGATACATGTACCAAAGGGATCAAACATGAGTTCGGTCATTCTTATACCGAGATTTATTCCAAATTCTCGGCTATTTTCAACCGAGACATTACAATATATCTCGGTCCTATCGACCGATAAAGTCGTGTTCGTAGTTCACTTTCGGAAATGGCAAAAGAAAAACCACAAAAATCATGAAAACGACGCCTGCCTCCCACTCTTTTTCTGCAGCCATCAGACCCTAAAAATGATTTAATCTATTGGAATCTAACAAACCCTACAATACAAACCAATACTATTGTTACTTAAAAAAAACACCGAAATTATATGATTAAACCACACAAGAAACATGGAATCAAAGACTTATAAGGTTGGTGCGCACTCTTTGATCGTCGACTACAATGTCTAGCCGGCGACAGATAGACTTTACTCATTAGAAAAATCGAGAGTTTAAAGGTGGGGTGCACGACAATGTGAACAAAATGGGTGCCCTGATCATAAGCCGATGTGCCCTGATCATCTGAGTGAATCGGTTAGGTTAGAAGAGCAAATATGACATTTCCTTATGAAACTAGTTTTTAATTCAAAAATGTTGGGTGTCGTGATCATAAGCCACGGTGCAAATAACATGACTCTAAAAAATAGGGTCCTTCTCCCCAATCCATAAGTTTTTTTTTTTTTTTTTTTTTACGGATTCTCTTTCTTGATTTTTGATCTTGAACCACCACTGATCCTTCTTTTCGATCAGCGATGGCTCTAATACATCTTTTTGCACTTTATTTATCTAATAAGTTGCAGATCTAGTAAGATTTGCGAAGATTGGGTACATCTTCCTCAACAGTTATACGTGGATTTGTGCGGCAGTATGGTTAGTTTTTTCTTTAGTTTTTTTTTCATTTTACAATTAGTTTATCTTCCCTAGTTTTTTTTGTCAAATTTGTTGCATTAATGTTCCTAATATACATAAAAGGTACAACAATCTATTACAGCGAGAGTAATAGAAAATACATATTTTGGAGTTTGGAATAACATCCTCACAAAGAGGGCAACAACCCTATACAAAGGGATAACAACCTCCCTAAAAAAGGCAACAACCCCACGCAGGGGCAACAAACCCACAAAGGGGACAAAAGATCCTAAATTTCTAAAACACGACAAAGGAAAATAACATGACTACCGGTGTTCCCACCACTCCAATGACACACTCCACCAAGACACCGTTCGCTTGCACCATAAATTCGATCTTTGACGTTCTCCAACGAAGACTTCGAAAATTAGTAAGGTGTCTCACTACCACTCCTCCATCCAACTTAGAAACTCAAGCAAAAAAGGGGCATCGATCGCGGCGACACCGAAAACCCACCAGCGACCGACCATTATCGGACCGGCTGCTAAAAAGATATGGGAAGAAACAAAAAGAAAAGAGAAGTGGAAAAGAGGTTGCTAGGAAAGGGAGAGGAAAAAGAAAGGAGAATGAAAAAGAGAAAAGGGGGATCTGTAGGGGGTGTGTGTGTATGTGTGGAAATGATGAGGTTGTGTGTATGTGGCGTATGTGTGTGTAGGGGATGAGAGGAGCAGAGGTAAGAAGATAAAAGAAGAGGAAGAAGAGAATGAGGAAATTTAGATTCTTGAGAGAGGGGGAGGGGATCGGCGGCGAAGCCATCGCCGGCCAGTTTTGGAGAGGCGGCTAGGGTTTTGGAAAAGATGAGCGTGAAAAAGAAGTGTTATGTGTGATTAGTGGCACCCTGTTTATCTTTCGTAGTTGGAAGTTCTTGATTTGTCTTCACTTGTTGGAATTCTTAAGTTTTACTTCTGTTATTGGAAGTTTTGTTATTTGTTGTGTAATTTTAGTCTGACGACCTTCTCAAATTAGGGCACTGCCCGGCCTAATCCCATTAATAAGCCCTAATCTCACTATATACGACCTAACAAGGGACTAGTCAGCCTATCCAAAGCCCTTTACTTATTATTATTATTTATTTAAATGTTGAATATAAACCTATATCTATCCTATGTCAATTCATAAATCAGAGTTAATTAAAATTTACTTATTTAAAAGTTTATTCAGCGGAAGTTTTAACAATCTAGCGGAAGCTTATAACATGATTCTTAATAATTGTGAAAAAAACAAAGGTAATAAAGATCACATGCATATATATGATGAAAAGACAATATATAATATCATGTGTCTGGTCAAGGTGTTACTCACTTAACCCATAATATACAACCCTAAAAGTATATCATATACATATAAAAGTAACACATCAAAAATCAAACCTACAAAATCGAGTGTACAAGTGCTTCACTGGCTCAGAGGTAATTGTTGATCTTCTCTTTGCCTGGTCTGCTACTCGATGGATCTGCACCCACCATCACAAACTAGACGGTGAGTACAAAAAAATAGAAAGTAAATACTTAGAGACATCTGTTCACATTCCCAATTATGCAACAAGTATCTAAAAACATGATAATAACAACTATGTTGTAAAGAGAACATGCAAAGAGATACTTCAGCTAAACAACATGAAACTGACACATGGCTAAGTAGTAATGATTTAGGGTCGGTCGGCCGTAATCTTCATCACATCAGCCTTTCCACTATATGAGGATGGAGCTGAGCTCTACATCAATGTGAAGATCTGAGCAGTGCTCTTACTTTTAAAATCTTTCGCTGGTGCTAGTCACCTGCGATATATACTTGCCAACAACCCCCGGGACTCATTTCCCGTGTGCTGCGCAATATAGTGGAGAAATCCCAATCACCCTAAAAAGTCTAGTGACCTCCGTATGTCCGACGAATTTCTATCAAGTAATGACCCTAGATACGAGAACTACTTTCATATTCAAGAACAACATTGTAATGGAATTCAATAAAACCATAGCATACTAATGCGCAAAGGAAATATATTACAATACTATGTATCACATACCTAATAGCATGCTATTTTCACTGACCACATGTATTAACAATCAATAATGATATAGCACATGAATTGGAGTCAATTAAATCATTTTATCAACAAACTATACCATGAAAACAACTTCATGTAATGAGAAAGAACAACAAGTCATGTCATATGGAGTACAAAAGCAATTCAGTCCAAATGACTGGAAGTGAACATATGAATAAGAATGAAATGTAAAGAAATATCTCAATCAGTTTACTTACAATCCACGCAATTTCCTATGCTATTTCGGCCTCCCGACACCTCAAAACTCGTACTTGAATCCACATAATACTTCCTTAGGTTCCTGATATCATATTATAGGTTTTTGAGTGTGTTTGGACCTTTACTTAGGGTATTATACTCTTTTATCGTATTTAAGAAATTTTTGAAAATTGCAGTTTTATGCTGTCATATACCTGGCACGCTAATGTTTGGAGTTAGCGCGCTAATGACCCATTAGTGCGCTACCAATCCTGATCTAGCGCTCTAATCCTAGTTAGTGCGCTAGCTGATCCACCTAGCGCGCTATGTGCAATAAAACCCAGAATTCTGCAATTAGAATTCTGAGTTTTTTCTACACATACATAGGCCATGGTAATGCCTAAGGAACCTCCATACACATTACTAGAGTTCCATGACATGAACCACAACATAAAACAACAACCTACAACACCAAATTCATGAATAAATTGAATTAAGCTAACTCTATGGTGTAGAGAAGTTACCTAACTTGATGAACACTAGCTATAATTGATCTCTCCTTCAATAAATCACCAAGTTTTTGTTGATCTTCTTATTCTCCAGCAGCGCGTTCTCTCCAACAACTTTGCTTCTCTCTTAAGCAAATGAAAATGAAAGAGTTAAGTTGCTTAAGTTAACCAAAAGCTTTATAATCTTGAATTGGATATGGTTGATTGATAGCCATTGATCCTAATGTGCACACGCATCGTGAGACATATCTAATGGTACACTTATTCACACATGTCCCACTAACTCATGCCAAATGACACCAATAAGTAACTCAATTGGTGTTGAGATGGTCAATACATGTCTTGAGAAATATCAAGTGGCTATTGTTTTAACTTACCAAGTTAAGTGTATTTGATACTTAATTAACCATAGCCCCACTTATCTCACTTCTAAAAGCAATATAAAGCTTATACCAACTCACCATATTGTTTGCTACCTTGGTCTCACACCGGCGTGCAACTCGAGGCGTGTTTCCACACACGTCTCAACACCTATTCACAAGTAGGAATGACTTAGTAGTCTACACATATACAATACACTAGACATTCATCATTACAAATATAACATTTACCTCGGCCATCTGGCCTCGGTTGCGATATGTATATCGAAGCGAGTCCCACGTCACGGGTCATTTGATCCTGATTAAAGATTAAAGTCAAATTAAAGATTTGGGCCATGACATTTAGTGTTGTTTGTGTATTTGTTATGTGTTTCAAATTTGTAGAGGGAAATCTCTAATGTCACATTGTTTTGATTTCACAATCGTATTCATAGCCAAATTAATGGTGGTTCTTTTGAACAAATATGATTGACGAATCAATGTACTTTCATTAGAGCAATTGATTATATGTCTGGTCATGTATTGAGCCATGAATGATTAATGAAGCTTTTATTTTTCTTCAAAAAAAATAGTCAGGTTGGGAAAAAAATGCAATAGATAGGGTGGGATGGCTGCCTAAAAAATAGGGCCATATTTTCAAGCCTTGAAAATGGAGGAGTTTAAACTTCTCAGTAGAGGTTGTCTCCCTTTTATTATGCTAGAAAAGATTTGACTTTTAATAGAGGTTTTAAACCTATATAAAAGACCTTTCATAAGTGTTTTTGACATTTACAAAAAGCGTCATCTTTTAAGCTTTTATCACATCCTGAGGTGGTAATATGACGATTTTAAACCTCTACGAATTCCAAAGATTTGATAGGGGTTTAAAACAGCTACAATATCTTCAAAGGCTTACATATGTGTTTTAAACCTCCATCAAATGTCTTTTCTTACAAAAAAAAAGAAAAATAGTGGTTGAATTGGAAACATAAGAAATATGGTATTAATGATTTGGTTTTCAAACTAAATATTGCAAAATGTAAGAGAAAACAACTAGAATTGTCAAAATTGTTCAGTAATACAACAAAGGAAGCGACTATTCACACCCCACTTTTTGCTTTCATACACCATTTTTGAATTTTTCTCAGCCCCTAGTAAAATGACCTAACTGCCCTTCCATATAAAGGAGTTTTTACTTACCTATACCTCACTCACCCAACTCACACATATCCCAATCGCCCATCTCTCAAATCGTATTCTAACCACCAACCCAAATCCGACAAAATTAGAGTAAAACCACATCGATTCGATGTCGTGGGTACATTCCTCATCTCTTTTAGCGTCGATTTCAAGGTTTTTTTGGAGTTTTTTTTTTTAATTTTTTTTTTTTTGGTATTGTTTGTGATTTTGTTGTTGGGTTTAGGGCTTCAATTTGGAGGTTAAATATTGCATTTTTGGGTATAAAGTCTTGATGGAATCAAAATATCAAGTGATTCTGAGCAAAACCCCCTATTTTGGGTCATTATTATGTATTTTTTTAGGAGTTTTGAAAAAAATTTTGTTCGTTCTTATTGCCCGTGGGTGTTGGCCACATAGGGTCGACAACTCCGAAGAGGTGTCAGATACACAAGGTCGACATAGCTTAAGAGGTCTCAGTTGGATCCCTCTGTCACCCTTTGAGATTGAGTTCTCTTTTCAATTTCGGTTGGAGTCGGTTGGGATCTCTAAAGAGGTCTCGATCGGAGTTGGTCGTTACCTCTTTAGAGGTCTAGGTCGGAGTCAGCCGATACCTCTTTAGAGATTTTGACCCTTTGTGTCTAATCCCTGCAGGCGACACTTTTTCACTTTTAAGACACGATGGGACCACATCCGACCTTGTTCAACCAAAAACACTCTTACGACACTTGGTGATATAGTACATATGCTATACAATGACTAAAACCGAGAATGACGAGGATTGAGAGGTGTTGGGATAAGGATAGGAAATGTGTAACATTTGTTAAGGGTGAGGGGTACTTTCAGAATAATTTACAAAAAAGTGGGGGTAAACGCAGTAAAAAAATTCAAAAATGAGGTACAACGAAGTAATGGGGTACAAGGAGCAAAAAATGGGGGTGTGAATAGCCGGTTCCTACAACAAAACTACTTCTCTTATAGTTTCATGAAAATCTAAGAGAAAATAACCATAATTATCAAAATTGTTCAGTAAAACAACAAGACTACTTCTCTAATAGTTTCATGAAATATTACTAATGTAATGCAATTTAAGTTGTATATTATTCTGATAAGTCCCTAAATCGTGGAGCGAACCGCCTTCAATAGAGTGAACTCATGCATAATTTGCACAAAAACATCATAACACGCAATTCAAGCTTCATTTAACTTAAGCTCTGCAAACAAAACCCATGCCCATCATAGTAGATCTTCACTCCGTCTTCATGGTCACTTACATTACCTTTCCACGCTTTCCATCCGGCCCAATAGTTAGAAACAGTATTGACCTGCATAATTCAACAACAATAGTTTTTTGTAAGGGTTTAGTTGAATGAACCACAAATGAATAACATCTATATATATATATATATTAATAGTGTGTAAGTGAAGAATATGATGAACCTGCAAAAAGCTTTTTAAGATCCACGCAACTTGACCGAGATCTTAGAACTAGCGGAACCACATAAGTAGGATTTGCAAATGAAATAAGCGACAATGTGAATCAAAAGAAATGAAGGGTCGAAGGAAAACTCTTGAAGAATGAGTTTTGAGAAAGAACTCACCTTTTGGAGAAGCAACCACATAGTATAGAGATCCTGCCTGTAAGACTTACTGTTATTGTAGCAGCAAATGTTTGGGTAAATGAAACAAATAGTGGCAACATACCACTCGACGATGACTCAAAAATATTAGAACATCAAAAGTAGCATTCTTGCAAGGATTTAATTCTCGAAACATACCAGGGAGGCAATTCCTCTAGCATCTCCCACCAATTATGTACTTCTTATGAAAATATCAGCTAATGATCCCCTTTAAGTTACAAGGATCTCAACGAGTTTTTTGCTTTAGAGCATAAGACATGCTCTTGAGCCATGTAGCTTCAAGGCTTATTCACTCTAGGAGTTATTCTTCATAGGATTTAGTCAGTAATTAACTAACCTAAACAATTGCTTTATAGAAGACAAAAAAGACATCAAGAAATAACAACAAATTATTATTTTGGTTAATTATGTTATAAACCAAGTAGAACAAATAGAAAAGAGGAGACAAAAGAGAAGAGAGCTAGAGTTGAGAATGTAGAAATTGTATACAACTTGGTGTGTTTCTACAATGAGGTTGACACCCCTTATATAAGCCATTTGGCGATGATGATAAATGTGTTTAGACAATGTTTACAAGTAACACATACATCACATGTCATACAACACATTGTAAGTGATTTGACAATGCATGGAAGAGTAACAAGAGTTGGTGTACATTGGAGAGGAGTACAAGTCATATGAAGTGTGAGTGCCATGCTTGATATTACTTCAATGTGAGAGCCATGCTTGACAATGTGATCATCTACATGCGTAAGTGTCCATCCATTTCATAACACTCTCCCTTATATGACACTTGTTGAGAGAATGTGTCACATTAAAACTTCTACTAGAAAAACCCTGGGGGAAAAATCTAGTATAGGAAAAATAGTATACCGTGCTCATCAATCTTAATTTGTAGTATGATATTATTAATTGCCTCATTAAAAACCTTGCTAAAAAACCCTTTGGGAAAAAACCATAGCTAAGAAAAAGAGTACAACACATTCATACACTTTGAGAGAATATGCCTCATTAAAATCTCTACTAGAAAAACCCTATAGGAAAATCTAGTAAAGGAAAAAGATTGCATTGTTCTCATTAATTCTTATATAGAGTATGGTCGATATCGTTAGCATTGTCCCATTAAAAACCTTGCTAGGAAAACCTGGTGGGATAAAAAGAGTACAATACACTAATTAATTTTGATAAGGAGTATAATATTGTTAAAATTGCCTCATTAAAAACTTTGCTAGGAAAACCCAGTGGGATAAAATCATAGGTAAGGGAAAAAGAGCGCAATGCACTAATCAATAACTCATTTTGATTCTCCCCGACATGTTGACATGGGGGAAAATGTTTGATTTTCAAATCAAGGCTAAACCTTATTTTTCAAAGATCTTCCTTCTTGAATTCTTTTTTCAAGGATTCAAATGATATATACAATGATGTTGTCGTGATTTCTCATAATATTTAAACCATCAACATATGATAATATTATAATGAAGATATGCAGATAGTATAGATTACTTACATATCATTTTCTAAGTAGATAATCATTAAGGTTTTGGTATGTTCATCTGACCAAATTGTTTAAATCCAACAGGCTTTATGGTGCCATAAATCTTTTGGATTGTTAGTCCAATAACTTCTCGTTTCCATAACGAGTTTAGCTCTGTTTGTATACCCATTTTTTATATAAGTATGTCTTTTATGACATTCATCCACTATTTATGGAATTGGATCATCATTTCTAAAGGATACATTGAATCCTTACCAAAGGATTCTTATATCGGGAGTGTAACGGTTTAATACTTATTGACGCCGTTAATGAGTTTATCTTTAGACTCGGATGCCAGTTCAAACCCACATGGACGTCTCGGATAGGCTAGGACACTACTGACTAGGCATAAATTGTTATTTTTTTGTCTGTTGGTTGAGTCTACTGCGGTGTTTAACTTGAATAATTCTCATATTACATCGTATGTGTGAGTTACTTTGCAATATCGCGTAAGATTGTGTGACAGGTAAACACCTCGTAAAACGTGTCAATGCGGGCATCGGGTAGGCATAGTACGGGTACACTAAGTCTTATAATGCTAACTTAAATAAAATGACTAGAACAAAGGTGAATATGACATAAAATAGACAATCAAACTTTAGGCTAAGTCATAATAATCGGGTACATCAATGATTGTCGTGCCTCAAGATGCGTGCCGAGACGCGAGGCACTGGGTGCTGAGTAATTGGGTATTAGGGGAAGTGGTAGTACACCCATTTAAGACCCTAAATAGCATACATATGTATAAAAATGCCTAATTTAAATTAATTGAATCAATTGAATCAATTGATTACAAATGCCTATAGTTGAATGAAAAAATTGATGTTATAGATTTGCCTCAAGATTCATACAAGAAAGGAATCCTAGGAGATTTGAGTAGGGAATTGGTATAAAAAAATGGAAGTTAGTAGAGTAGGAGTTAACAAAGACCATATGGTCATCTCAGGATGAGAGAGTAATCATAGATGAATGGTTACAATCATAAACAAGAGGTATAAAAGAACCCATAATGGAGTTCTTGACCATGCAAACACTTTAAAGAAAAATCATGATTTCTTGGGCATGAGAGGGTTTGGTGGCTGAAATTTTAAGATCTAGGAGGACTTGAGCCAAATTGATGGTGAGTTCAAGCTAAGAATTCAAGCTAGCAAAGACATTTACAAGGTATAAATTTCATGTCTTTCTTCAATTCCAATTTCTTGAAAATGCAAGTTAAAAACCCTTAAGTCTATCAATTTAGATGGTCATTATAATTGTCTTAAGTTGATTGGGAGTAATTGAGGTCAAATAGGCTCACGATGAGCAAGAAGTTCATGATTCAGATCGAGATTTGGTGTTTAGATTATGGTCATTCTCGTGCATTTTGGGCTGTTGGAGAAGATAATGAATAGTGTATATACCCATAGGGACGTCTGTACTTATAAAGATGGGCTGTACCTACAGGGACGTCTGTACTCACAAGGACGTCTCTACTCATAGCTACGTCTGTACCTACAGGGATATCTATACTCACAGGGATGTCTATACCCACAGGGACTCTGTACTCACAGGGACGCCAGTACTCACAAAGTACATTTGTACTCACATGGGACATCTGTACCCACAAATCTCCGTGCTCACAAGGGACGACTGTACCTATAAGGGACTTCTATGAGTCAAATAAACGAATATCTAAATACCAAAAATTTATCAAATAGACATTAGGGACTTATGAGTCAATAGGCGGGTGTCAGGAACGAGATTAGGGTGTTTTCGAGGATTGAAGAGCGTGTATGAGGTGCGTAAATCCTTTAAGAAACATATCTTGAGTATTTAATTGTTTCAATTGTGCTATCTAGTATTATTTGCTATTCATTTTCCATATTCTATCACTGCTTGGTTTGGTATAACGGTCGGTAGTCTTATTCGCAGTCGGGGTTTATTAGGATGTTGTGTTATACGGGCTCTAGTACGCTAGACCATAACATTTGTCACTTGCGCCCTCGGTGAATCGCAACTCGAGCTGCTGACCTCATCGGTGCACATGTTTGGTAGTAATCTGGATGTAAGCCAGTGTGGTAGGGCTTCTGGGATCATCCGAATTGATGAAGTATGGTCTAGTATACTACGCGTGATACAACTATTTGGTTTCATTAGTGTTAGTTATGCATGCCATTATCTTACTGTTGCCTTAACATTATTCTTATATTATTTATTATTGAATGCTCGGTGGTTTTCTTTTGGGATCTTAATCACTGGACTCGTCATCTATTTTGTTATGATGACTGCATGTAGATCTTAGTACCAATAAGGGCAAGGAGGTCCTAACGATTATCTCTGATTACCTACAGTCCGAGACTTACTAGTACGTGTTCATTTTGATATTTTGTTGTACTTTTGGGGTATGAGAGGCTTATAGACACTGTACATGTATATATTTACTTATCACAATATGTTGTCGCCTGATATATAATGTATTTTATTCCGAGTTTTCCACAGTAAAACAGATGCTCTATATGACATGAAAGTTATTAAAATCTATGGTTACAGTATGTTACGGCTTCCATTGTAAATCTCTGATTATCCACTTGCAACTCTTTAAATGACAAACGAAATGCTAACTAATAATCAAATAATTGATTGATGTTATCACTGATTAATGAGTTAACATGGCTATCGAGGAGCGCTGGAGTGGCGTTGACGTAGGCAAGTCTGCAGGAACCGCGTAGCAGCTCACTCGGTGGCCTTGGGGCGCAATGCCGCCATAAAGGAGTATTTTATGTATTTAACTCCAACCCTTTTTTTAAGTTTGTATCCTTTGAACCAACTGATCTTATACGCCTTAAACGTTTTGTTGGTTCTTGTGCATTCACTTGCAGATGTATATCATTTCATATATGAAACTTCAATGGTGGAATGTACGAGATTGTCACATTTTTATATTAGTAATTGCATCAAGTAATTGATTCATAACGTGTCGCTAATGAATGATCATTTGAACTTCAAGTTCATATCATAATGCAATGATCTTGATGCGTTTCAAGCAATTTCACACCATTCTTTTTAAATCGCTTTATATATCTCCCATAATGGTGGGAAAATTGCTTCATCAAAGTGACAATCAACAAAACTTGTTGTAAACAAACCCCTTATTAGGGGCTCAAGGCATTATACAATTGTTTGAAACCAACATAAATCAAAAGTTTCCTTTATAAACTCATTTTAGATTTATTTAAACATATGAGATAAAATATAAACTTTATAATCGAAAAACCCAAATGTGAGTTATTTCGTTGTTTATCTAAAATGAGTTGTATAGAACTTTTTCTTTTTTGAAGTAAAAGTTGTATAAAAACTTAAATGAACTAAATATGTTGTGTCAATAACTTCAAATCTCTCAGATGAAACAAAATACTGAGTAACTTCTAGACAAGGCATTATCAACATTATAGTTATACCAGATATTGCATGAACACTAGTCTCTGCTAAGTTCATATTCGAGAAATACTCTCTCTATTTTATATTATATTATGTACATGGTACAATAAGCAAGACATGCATTATTTGCCTTTATTTAGCTCATGAATTGAACGCATTAAACATATCTTATTGTGTGTCAATTTTATTGAGCTATTTTCAACAATAAAATTCAGAATTTTGCCTTGATTTCGAAGGCATGGTAAATGATAAAAAAACATTTTGGTATGTATATGAAAATATTTAGGCAACATAGCCTTTCATACGTGAAAAAAAAATGTCACAATTATGAGTGCTCATTGTCAATACTAATTTGCCCTTTCTAGTGGTGCACCACTTTTATTTCAACTTTTAATGAAATTTTTTATATGATCTTTACCAGATCTTTTCACCTTTTCCACATCCATAAATTTGTTATTGTGACATTGGTCATTATATGCAACATATGCTTCTTAATTTGAAGCTAAACCAATTGGACGAGAGTGATATTATATTGATAATATCCCATTATTTTAATCAGCTACCATGAGACATGAAATCAATCTATAATTTCTATTGAATTGATGTTTGCGCTCGATATTTGTTGCACTAATAAGTCAATGCGAACCACGTGGCATTTTTTATTGTCTCATCAATCATATTTTTGCATAACCTCAACATAAAGGTAATTAAAATTGCAAAGTTATGATTAATATTCGACTAATTAAATTTTGTAGCATGAGACCCAACCACTCATTTTGAGATTTTTGGAGCATCAACAATTGTGGTCTCCATAAGGAGAAAAAATAATAGAAAGTGAAATATATACATTTTACAAATCTCTAAAGAGATATTGGTGAATAATATAAGTGCTACAAGTACAGACTTACATATATGCTTTATATATAATTTTAGCATCTCGCTGCCTTGACAAGTAATTATATATTCTTGTCAATAACAATAAGGCAACTAATTCAATCAAGTGTAATATTTTTTAAAAATAAAGACGATATAAATAGTTTTCTCATTTTTATGTAAAATACGTAATATACGATTAAATGAATGTTCATGACTTGATTATTTTATACACAAAATAGACTACTTGTATGAGTTGGAGGGACAACCTTCAGGTTGAGTGGCGAGACAAAGTCTACTTAGCAACCATGCCTCCTCGAATGGGATAACCCGTCTCCCTTTTAATGTTTAGCTTTTGTAGCATCCCCTGTCCTGATTAAGGCGATACTGATCTGAAACCCTAATTAAGCCCCAGTAACCCAACCAGACTTAACTAGAGCCAACAACCTCTTTTTCTGTACCTGATAAACTTAACCTAAATATCAATATTGAATTAATAATTCAAAACATGCACACTGAAAAATTAAAATCTTTTTCGATAATTAAATGATATACATAAATACATAGTTTATCAAAACCCAAAAATTGATTATAAAAATCCTAACCCTGTTCATGTATAACAAAATAACTCAAACAATATATATATATACACACATTTTATCATAGAGAAGATAGTAAGACTTATAAATCTTCTATTTTCCCTTTGCTGAAGCGCCAGGTCGAGAACCTGAAATATTAAATTTGAGGTGAGAGCTCCAACTTGGTTAGTAAGTAAGGATTCACAAAGCCATCAACATTCCATATAATAATCAAGAGTAATATGCAATAACAATATGCACTGATGTTAACTATCAAGATTATGAAAAGTATATAATTCAATAAGTAACAAATGCAAGTCAAATCGTCAATGACTATTACACTGTGATTCCTATTTTATTTGTAAAACTAGGGTCTATTATCTACTGACACCATTAATGCGATTGCTAGACCAACACATTGGCCAATGTGCTACATAGCCAATCCATTAATGTTCAGTGTTTCTATCCCAAACCCTCTAGTGAATATGTAATCCACATAACCTATCTAACTGAGTAAGAGTTACATATAGGCCAGAAAGTGAACCCATATCCTATATAACCTAATCTCAATTCTACGAGTCACTCTTGCGGATCACATTAGACACCGTTTTCCATTTAGTAAATATATCATAGTGTACATAGTCCCCCATTCAGTCTATAAACTATATAAACTACATATACTAACATATCCAAGCAACATTGATAAATAAGCACATCTATACTTACCTCGTTTTAGCTTTTTGTTTTCAAATTTCCTAACTTTTCAGGTCATTCAAGCTTTCCTGGTGTGATCCAACACCTATCACAAACCATTTTTGGTTAATATAAGCCTAACACCCTATGTTTAAAACCCCTAAGTCTGTTCCTAAGACTTCAAGAAATTCTAAGTAAAACACAACACAATTGTTATTTTATAGGGTGGGAGTGTGCTCATTCACTTGGTGGGGGCACGCTCCATTAACTAGGTTTATCCCAACTGAGAAGGGAGCGCGCTCTATCTGTTTCGACAGTGAGAAGGGCAACAACCACTAATCACTTACCAAATCATCCAAACAACATCAAATACTCTCCCCAAACATCAGGGATGATCTTTGGTAAGGTATCAATCCATTTACAATCATCAACAAGAACAATTCATAGAGAAATCATCGACTATTATTAAATTGAACTTCAAACTCAAAAACTCAACTTACCAACTTATGATCTTTGATCTTATTGTGGTTTGATCACTTCAAACCCATTGAATTCCCTCATGGATTGATCACCTAAAAATCAAATAAACTTGAAAGTTTTGTTTTAAATATATGGATTTTTCTCGAGATACGCATCATGCTATTTCAAGGATGATCAAGTGAATGTGGTATTAATGTGACACATCCTAAAGTGACACATATCTTAACACCATTAACACTTGCGCTCATCTCGAGGCGATCCAACGATCTATATAATTCAAACCATACTTATAGTTTTATTTATATATATATATATACTTTGTGCATTTTCTCACCAATAAATTCACCAGATATGCCTATGAATATTCTCAGTATGCACATTCATTTCACGACCCCCTCATCGCACTAGGAGTATCAACTATTTATAATTTATTTATTTTTCGATTATAGGTTTGTATATAAATTCCCTTTTTATACTACAATCTTTAAATTCACCAAATACATAATACAAACACAAATCATCACATAAATCCACTCACACGCTACTCGAGGTATGCCGCACTTAACCACTAGCCTAACTCGGGTTAATTAGAATTTGGATTAACACTAATCACCAGCTTAAGAAAATGAGTCGTTACTATCTCCCCAACTTAAAGCAATTTCGTCCTCCAAATTAAAGTAAATGTAAAATTACCTGTAGTTTCCAAGAGAAATGGAAACTGTTCCTTCATATAAGACTTTCGCTCCCAGGTTAGTTCCTCATCTCCATGAAATTTCCGTTTCACCTTAACCAAAGGAATCTCTTTGGTTCTTAGCCTCTGAATCTTACAATCAAGTATCTGAATCGGCTGCTTGTCATAAAAGAAGTCTTCATGGAGATCGAATTCATTCCAATCAGTCCTTGGAGTGAATCGAGTCTCCGTTTTTCGAACCATATACACGTGGAAGATATTATGAGCTCCAACTAGTTAAGGAGGTAACTCTAACCTGTAAGCAACGAGACCAACTATTTTCTGCACTCTGAATGACCTAATATACCTTGGAGCTAGCTTACTTCGCAACCCAAACCTATACAGTCATAGGTGAAACTTTCAACAGAACGAAACTGTTTTTTGAAAACTCCAAAAACCTATGATCTGTAACGGCCCATTTTATTAACGCCGTTATTTATTTCGTAATTTCATAGATGGACGCCAGCTCGGATCCACGTGGGCGCCGCGGGTAGGCTAGGACACACGTCGACCTAGGTACACTAGTAAATTGTGTGTTGTATTGTTTAGTTGTGATGCATTTTATGAAATTATTTGTTAATACATCGCATGTGTGTATGTTGAATGGTTATATCGTGCGAGGTTGTGTGATGGGTAGTCACCTCAAAATGTGTGTCAACACGGGTATCGAGAGGCGAAGTATGGGTACACTAGGGAACTCGTCTAATTCATGTTAATATGACTAAGAAACTCAATTGAAATGGGTAATGCAACCATAGGCTAATTATATTGAAATTTAAATAATAGACTAGGGCGTGCCTTAAAATGCGTGTCGAGACGCAGGGGCACCGGATATTGGGCAGCTGAAGGTTAGTGGGATCATGAGTTGGTTAATTTTGATAAATAAAATACTAACCATATGGTTTAATGAGGCTTAATATAATATAATCCAATCAAATATAATAAGCCTATAGTTTGAGTTAAATAATGTGGACTCTGGATGGGCATTGAAATGATCTTAGTGAGTGAATCTAGGATAGCGAGTGTGCTATTAGAGTCATTAAGTGATGTGTTACAACATGAATAGAGGCCACAAGATTGTCCTCGAGATGCGCATAACACACTTGATCAAGACCAAACATATAAATAACATTATTAGTGGGATCTTGATTAAACCACTAACATAAAACTCATGCAAATTCTAGAAAACCAGAGGAGAGAGGGGAAATTTGGAGTTGGGAATTTAACACATTAGAGACCAATTCAAGAGATCAAACTAAGGTAATTATCATCTTCATCTTCTATACTCTTCAATGAACCCATTTTTAGGTATGTTTTAATGATTCGAGGTTGATGATTAGACCATTGATTTTTAGTGAAAACTTGATGAATTATATGTTTATAGATCATTTTCATAGAGAATTTACAACTGGTTTAGCTAGAATTGGTGTTCTGATGGAATTGGAAAATTTGGTGAATTCATGAGATTTAGTAAATTTGGGTAAAATTGATGTTAAGGAGTGTTCTAGTTGTTGCTTTGGAGTTAATAATGTATGGAGAGGATGTAAACCAGGTTAGAATAGCTAATTAAGAGGGGTATGACAGAATTCTCAACTTGAGAATTCTATCACAAAGGGCAATTAGCACGCTATTTGGGCTGGTTAGCGCGCCAATCGTTCCCTAGCGCGCTAACTACATTTAGCGCGCTAGGTAGATCCATTAGCGTGCTAACTCCACCCAGTGCGCTAGGTAGATCCATTAGCATGCTAATGATAGATAAAATATGAATTTAAGGGCTATTTTGGTGATTTTCAACTTAATACATGTCTAAACACTTATAAACAACCTAAACTTATAAAATTGGACTTCAGGGACATAGTGAACCATAGCTTGGTGTTGGGGAGTTTGTCGGGTCTGATACCGGAGTCCGGGGAAGTCGAAGAACGACTTGAGGTTTGTAAAACCCAACTTAAAAACTCTGAATATTTGATTCTATTTTAAATTCATTTCTATCATTTCCTTGCTGATTTTCATATTCCATTTTTTTACTTGGACGTGGGTTAAGGTTACTCCCCCGGATTTCTTGGTCGTGTGTTCATGATGCACTGGACTGTAACAATATGACCCGACCCTCAATGAATGTTAACCTGAGCTTGCCCTTGGTGCACGTGTCGGTGACTCAGCGGATTTGGCCAACATCGTGAGGGACCAAATGTCAGGCTAGTTGGGCGCGACCACTGGTGGGAACTTGGTGACCTGAAGTACAGTCTAGTCCATCTAGAGCGGGCACATACATTTGTTAGCTTAGCTGTTACCTATTCATGCGATGAGCCAATTAAAGTTATCTTTACATTCCGCATGTTTACTTGACAGTATTTCTTGCGTTTCCTTTACTTTATCATGCGAATGCTCAGAGGGGTCCTTGGGATTTAACTTACTATACTCGTCATCTGTCTTTTTTGTGATGATTGAGTGCAGATCCTAGTACCAATATGGGCGAGGGGATCCTAGGCGACTACATCTGATTGCCCGTCGTCGAGGACCTACTAGTATGTGCTTATTTTGATATTTCGTATTATTTTGGGTATTGGGGACTTGAGATGACACAGTACATGTATATATACCTTGTTTATGGTACCATCGCTTATATACAGAGTACTCTTCCGGTATACCACAGTAGGATTTACTCTTATAAATAATGTTTACCATGCTAGTTACTTATTCTAACTATATAATCAAGGCTTCCGCTGATATATGTTGGCTTGTAAGATACAACCCATTAGTATGGTTATTAAAATAAACTTTTAAATACTTAAAGAGAATAAGTTAAGAAAATACTGATAAACTACTAACTAATGTGATAAAACACACGTGAACATGAATATTGAGACAAGAGGTGGACGCGCAGGTGCCGAACATGTGTAGTTGGGCCCCACCGGGCAAGGAATACATGGAGACGTGTCACCCCAGGGCGCCAGGGCCGCCACATAATGTTCATTGGTGTATCTCTTCCGTCTTTGCTGTGTCGGTGTCAAATGTTGACGAATATGCTGAGTTCTCTCTGTGTAGTCCTAAATCAACTATGGCCTCAATAAAACTGTATCTCTAACCTCTGCTCAACACGCATGTAAATGATAAGGCCGACCATATAGATCTTCAAAAGGAGCCATTCCAATGCTAGGCTGATAGCTATTATTATAAAAGAACTCTCACAAAGGAATGTATTTATCTCAGCTACCACCAAACTTCAAGACACAAGCTTGAAGCATATCCTCTAGCACCAAAATCAAGCGCTCAATCTGTTCGTCAGTATGCAGATGATATGTCGTATGGAGGTTAAGAACAATTCTCAGTTGTTTTTGAAATTCATTCCACAATTTAGACGTGAATCTCAAATATCTATCCGAAGTAATTGACACAGGAACTCCATGAAGTCTTAACACCTCATATAATCGGTCAAGAGGATCTCGTATGGAAACTGGTAAGAAATGCGCAGACTTCATCAACTTGCCAAATACAACCCATACTGTATCGTGCTTACGCTGACTCATAGGTAGACTGGAAACAAAATCCATTGATATATGTTCCCATTTCCACTCAGGAATCGACAATAAATACTATAACCCTCCAGGTTTTCTATGCTCAGCCTTAACTTGCTGACATATCTCACATCACTTTACAAACTCAACAATATCAGTATTCAACCAGGCCACCAATAGATACGCCTTATATCACGATAAATCTTAGTGTTACTTGGATGAATAGAGTAAATAGATCTATGAATACCTGCAAAAACTCCTGCCTCAACTGCTCTTGAACTGGAATCTACAATTTATCCCTAAACCATAATGCACCTGAAGGTCACCCAAGAGGGGGGAGAATTGGGTGTGATGGCCAAACTAAAATTTTTACAACTTTCTTTGCTAATCTCCTAAGTTCACTTCAAAAGTTTATTTAGATGAGCGCGTATATTAGTGATTGCAATAGTGATATAGCGAAATGGTTCAAGTAAGTGAAATGATACACTAGGAAAATGGGGTAGAAGAGATGGAAATACACAATAGGTTTATAGTGGTTCAATCCCTTGGATCTACATCCACTACCTAACCTCCCCGGTTAGGATTTTGAACCAACACTTATATTCCAATAAGTGAACAGCCCTAAGCCCGCAAGCTTAGTGTGTAGGTCTTTTACACTTGCCTTACCGCAATAAGGACTTTTACAACCACCTAGTCTCAACTAGGAATTCGACTTGCCTAGATGCAATTAGGACTTTACCTTGCCTATTTCTCGATAGGCTTACAATCTCTCCTATATTCCAATAGGACTCACAACTTGGTTTATTTACCAATAGACCTTACAAGCTTTACAAATTAAGAATGATTCGTCACTTATAATAAGTAAAGTGGTATAAGGTGCTTTCCTCTCACAAGCCAAATGTAATCCTAAGATGAAGTAATGCAAGTGAGACTTTGCCAATTGAGATGCCTTGTAAATCAACTTTTATAGGCTAACTCTCAATATTGAAACCAACAAAGAAGAGTATAGATTAAGCTCAAGTTGGTTCCAAAGAATGGCTAATTGATGCACAAATGCAAAATGGAAATTTAAGCTCAAGTTGTGCAATCAATATCTAGGGTCACAAATAGATTAATATTAAGAACAAAACCCGTGTGAGTATGTTGTCAAAACAACATAAACATGAAACCAAACAAACGAATATAAATTAAGCACAATTAGGTTTCAAGTCAATTCAATGCACACATGAAAGATCACGATTAAGCTCAAGTAGTGCAACCAAAGTCTCGGGTTTCAAATAAATAAAGTTTAAGAACGAAAAACCTTGTAAATATGTTGTGAAAACAACATAAGTATGAAACCACAAACGCGAATAAAGATTAAGCACAATTGGGTTTCAAGTCAATTCGATGCACTATAAGAAGTCGCAATTAAGCTCAAGTAAATGCACGTTCAACTTTGGGTTTAACAAAAATCAAGATTAAGTACAAAACCCTTTTTGGTGGTGTCACACACGTACTACAAAGAAAAACAACCACTATAATAATATGTTAGGCTTTATGTGTTTTTCAAGTTTCGCATACACAAGTGATTCAAATTTTGGCTCAATAGGTGCAAGTTTGTTCTTGGTTTAGACATGATATTAGGCTCAACACACTATATAAACATGTTCAAATCAGTCACATATTGTTCCCACACAAATCGTTGACAACAAGATATAGATTAAGCACAAATAGTGTAGGGAAAAATGTAATCTTACAACCCAAGATGTGAAGATGGTTTAGATCGATTTGGACAGTGCGTTGAGGACTCTAGAACACCTCTTTTTGCCTGACTTAGTTTGCATAAGATCAGCCCTCAAAGCCCTCAAGTGAGTGTGTGTATTTTTTCTTCACCCTTTTGTGCTAAAACTCCATTTTATTACTCTTTTATGTATTTGTAAGTTGTTTTGATCAAAAGCATGTTCAAAGTGTTTAAAGGGTTCTTTCCATACCCTTTTTACTGTTTGTAGCCGTTATAGTGATCAAAGGGTCCAAAACAATCCATCAATTCCAATTAAAGGTGTAGATGTTTCACTTTTAAAAAGCTGACAGAAAAGCTATTAGCGCACTAGAATATGGAGTTAGAACGCTAATCTCTAAGTTAGCGCGCTAACGAATATCATTAGCGCGCTAACCGGTAGGGGCCTGAAAATAAATATTTTTAGCCCTTGAGTTAGCGACCCCCTATCGCATCCTTGACCCTACCAAACCTCTTAAAACATGTTAGACATGTTTATTATGGGTCATAAAACCCATTTGGGTGGTCTGGATGCTTTCACAAACCCCGAAAATGGAAAATCTCGATTTCATGAAGTGCACAGGGGCTTTTTTGCAAATAGTTTTAAAGTGAACCAAAAATTTGTAAACTGATAGCGGTGCATCCAAAATCAAAACCAACAATATGCACACCTCAAGTTCATGCCATACAACTCATTTGCATGATTTAAAATGTTTTATGACTCACGGATTGGAAAATCACGAAATGCATGAATTTAAGTTATTGAAAACATGAAATTTGTGAAATGCATGAATCTGATGCATTTGGCTCATGTTGTTGAACGTCTTATACCTTACAATTGATGTACATAGCTCCATATATGCTTTCCGGTGCCTTTCCTTGCCTTGATCAAATTACGAGCTCTTCAAGTCTTATTTCTTCCATTTTATCCATTCCATTTTAACTCGAATTCGTTGGTATCCTTTGAACTTGTGAGTTCTAACAATGATGGATTGCATTGAAATACTCGACAAACATGTTAGTACCATTTCACGTTGTTTGTTGCTATCAAAATCTCGAAACAGAGTCTAAGTGATGAAACACTTAGTCCAACGATCTCCCATTTTTGATGATGACAAACAACTGTGAACTTGACGAACAAACATAGTCATTAAAAGCATATCAAGATCATAATGGTCAAGTTCAGCGTATATATTTCTCCCCCTTTTGATAACATCAAAAAGTGGGTACAAACTCTCCCCTATCAATAGGCATCAAGATGAATATAAGAGAGCATAGACAATTCATTCATTCATGCAATTTTAGAAAACACATGGAGTGGGAGTCAAAGGAAATGCCATTCATTCATAGATAATGAGTCAAAGATATATAACATTCATGGCATTACTTCCTAAAAAATTAAAGATAATATAATGTAGCTCAAATATAAATCGACATGGACATGAGTTAAAATTTTATATGCGATGTTCAAGAATGAACTCTTACTCATGCAATAACTAAGAGACTCCCCCTAACATGATCAAACTAAAGCTCCCACTAAACATATGCAATTAAGTCCCCTAAGGCAAAAAGAATAGTTATGGGGACAACATGATTAACGCGCTAATAGTCAGACCTAGCGCGCTAGTTGCTCTTTGGAATTGTCGAAATCAAATTTTTGAGTTTTTGGAGGACAACTCCGATTCACATCATACTTCATGGACACTTCACTAATGACATATAAAAAGGATTGGAAGAGCTAAAACTTGTGTAGAAGGTCCGATTAAAGAATCATGCCTAATTCTCGTTGAATCTTGGAAAATTTATCTCTAGGCAATGGCTTGGTGAATATATCAACTAGTTGATCCTTAGTGGACACATGGATTAGTTTAACGTCGCCCTTTTGAACATGGTCGCGAAGGAAGTGGTGCCTAATCACAATGTGCTTGGTACGGGAGTGTAACACCAAGTTTTTTGATATGTTGATTGCACTTGCGTTATCACAATATATTTCAGCACAACCAACGTGAATTTGGTAGTCCTCAATTTTTCGTTTCATGTACAAGACTTGAGCACAACTATTTCCGGAAGCCACATACTCGGCTTTGGTGGTGGAAAAAGCAATGTAATTTTTCTTTTGCTAAACCGTGATCTAAGTGAATTTCCTAGCAAATGACAAAATCTTGAAGTGCTTTTTCTATTAACTAGACTCCTCGTATAGTTGGAATCAACAAAGCTTCGGAGTTCAAAACTCTTGGCCTTGTTGAACCACAATCTTAAGTCTTATGTCTCACTAAGATAACGAAATATAAGCTTGACACATTTCAAGTGTGATTCCTTGGGTTCGTATTGAAATCTAACACATAGACTCATGCTAAACATGATATCCGGTCTACTAGCGGTCAAGTAGAGTAGGCTTCCTATCATTCCTCTACATAGCTTTGGACTTATAGGCTTAGCTTGAGGATCCTTGTCTATTTTTACGGTTGAACTACTAGGAGTGTCACATGTTTTCAAATTTTCCAATTTGAATTTCCTAAGCATGTCCCTCACATACTTCACTTGATTTATAAAAATCCCATGATTAGATTGCTTAATTTGCATGCCTAAAAAGTATGTTAGTTCACTCATCATGCTCACTTCAAACTCATATGTCATCAAAGATGAGAATTCTTCATATAAATGCTTGTTTGACGACTCAAAATGATATCATCCACATAGATTTAAAATAGGAGCATATTACCATTTTTGATCAAAATGAACAATGCAGGATCTAATAAACCCTTTGTTAAGAAGGAGTGCACATAGCCTATCATACCAAGCTCTAGGAGCTTGTCTCAATCCATACAATGCCTTTTAAAGATGATAAACATGACTTGAGTTAGCATGGTCTTCAAAATTCGGTGATTGGTCTACATATACCTTTTCATTGATGAAGCCATTTAAAAATGCATGTTTGACATCCATTTGGTATATTAAGGACCATTGTAGCAAGCATAAGTAAGTAACATTCGAATTGGTTCTATTCTTGCTTTTGGTGCCAAGGCTTCTTCATAATCAATTCCTTTCTCTTGATTGTAGTCTTGTGCAACCCACCTAGCCTAGTTTCACACTCTCTCCTTTCTCATTCTTTTAGTTTCTAAAGACCTATTTTGGTTCCTATTATTGTTTGGTACTTAGGTATAAGAATTAGGATCCACACCTTGTTCCTTACAATGTGTCCTAAACTCGAATTCACTTGAAACACTGAAGTTAGACTTAATTCTCATATACTAATCTAACACCTAGCTTCACTCATGTCCTAAAATGAATCTAATTCACTCTATGTATCATGGACTTTGGTGCCCAAATTTCTTTGGATTTGGTAGACTTATAGCTTCTAGGAGTGTTTCTTTTGTACCCATGCCTTAATGTGAGGCTTGACTCTAGAATAAGTCCTATTTGGTCCATGGAATGATTTAAACTTGTAAAACCTCCTAGACTTCCCTAGTTGAGCTTCTAAGTGTAGACACTTGTATTTCTCTAGGCTAAGCTCTAATTTCGCATTCTCCTTCTCATTAGTGACATTTGTTCCCAACGTTGTCCATTCATCTAATCTCTCTTGAAGAACTTGATCTTGGCTCTTTAAGGCCATGTTCTCTTCAGGAATGCTCTCATTATTTTCAAGACTATTCTTAAATGTACATTGAAGAGTCATCAACTCATCTAATGCAAGTTGAATCATGTTCTTGAGGTTCTCATTCTCTTTCATGAGATTGTCCAAGTCCAGTTCAAGCGTCTTGCTCAAAGTGGACAATTCATCAAAAAAGGAATCATGAAGGCAATCAATGTTAGTAAATGAATCAACAATAAAGTCCCCTTCATGAGCATGAAAGTGCATAGACCTATCATCATCATTATTTGGCACAAAAGAATCCATAGGTCTAAGATCTTCATGCATGTAAGCATCTTTATCATCAACATGTGTAGTAAAGTGAATTTGTTCATCATGAAAAGATAAAGGAGCAAGAGAGTCACTAGATGGCAATAAATCATCACCCTTGCTTGAATATAATGAGACGTGAGAATCATGACTATGACTATAAATTTCTTCTAATCTTCTCCATATCTCCCTAGATGAAGTGCATGAAGAAAGTCTAGTCATAATGTCGCCGGGAATGCTAGAAAGGAGAATATGTCTAATTTCATCATCGAGTCTCACTAGCCTCTTTTCTTCCCTATTCAATTTCTTCTTTGGCTTAGGCACTTCAACATCATTCACTACTCTAACCAGAGTGTATGGACTGTTTTCTAAAATGCCCCACATCTCATGTGATAGGGCTCTAAGGTATGTTCTAAACCTAATCCTCAAACTCCTAAAAATAAAATCCCTAAGAATAGGTGGAATGGTAGCGTCAACACCGAAAGTCATGACCCTTGATCATTAGCTCTAAGATATAAATTCGAATACTAAGAGCACCCGCTCTGATACCAATTAAAGGTCACCCAAGAGGGGGGTGAATTGGGTGTGATGGCCAAACTAAACTTTTTACAACTTTCTTTGCTAATCTCCTAAGTTCACTTCAAAAGTTTATTTAGATGAGCGCGTATATTAGTGATTGCAATAGTGATGTAGCGGAATGGTTCAAGTAAGTGAAATGCTACACTAGGAGAAGGGGATAGAAGATATGGAAGTACACAATAGATTTATAGTGGTTCGATCCCTCAGATCTACATCCATTACCTAACCTCCCCGGTTAGGATTTTGAACCAACACTTATATTCCAATAAGTGAACAACCCTAAGCCCGCAAGCTTAGTGTGCCTAGTCACCACTAGGTCCTTTACACTTGCCTTACCGCAATAAGAACTTTTACAACCACCTAGTCTCAACTAGGAATTTGACTTGCCTAGATGCAATTAGGACTTTACCTTGCCTATTTCTCAATAGGCTTACAATCTCTCCTATATACCAATATGACTCACAACTTGGTCTATTCACCAATAGACCTTACAAGCTTTACAAATTAAGAATGATTTGTCGCTTACAAAAAGTAAAATGGTATAAGATGCTCTCCTCTCACAAGCCAAATGTAATCCTAAGATGAAGTAATGCAAGTGATACTTTGCCAATTGAGATGCCTTGTAAATCAACTTTTATAGGCTAACTCTCAATATTGAAACCAATAAAAAAGAGTATAGATTAAGCTCAAGTTGGTTCCAAAGAATGGCTAATTGATGCACAAATGCAAAATGCAAGTTTAAGCCCAAGTTGTGCAATCAATATCTAGGGCCACAAATATATTAATATTAAGAACGAAACCCGTGTGAGTATGTTGTCAAAACAACATAAACATGAAACCAAACAAATGAATATAAATTAAGCATAATTAGGTTTCAAGTCAATTCAATGCACATATGAAAGATCACGATTAAGCTCAAGTAGTGCAACCAAAATCTCGGGTTTCAAATAAATAAAGTTTAAGAATGAAAACCCTTGTAAATATGTTGTCAAAACAACATAAGTATGAAACCACAAACGCGAATATAGATTAAGCACAATTAGGTTTCAAGTCAATTCGATGCACTATAAGAAGTCGCAATTAAGCTCAAGTAAATGCACTTTCAACTTTGGGTTTAACAAAAATCAAGATTAAGTACAAAACCCTTTTTGGTGGTGTCACACAAATACTACAAAGAAAAACAGCCACTATAATAATATGTTAGGCTTTATGTGTTTTTCAAGTTTCGCATACACAAGTGATTCAAATTTTGGCTCAATAGGTGCAAGTTTGTTCTAGGTCTTATCTAGACATGATATTAGGCTCAAAACACTATATAAACATGTTCAAATCAGTCACATATTGTTCCCACACAAATCGTTGACAACAAGATATAGATTAAGCACAAATAGTGTAGGGAAAAATGTAATCTTACAACCCATGATGTGAAGATGGTTTAGATCGATTTGGACAGTGCGTTGAGGACTCTATAACACCTCTTTTCGCCTCACTTGGTTTGCATAAGATCATCCCTCAAAGCCCTCAAGCGAGTGTGTGTATTTTTTCTTCACCCTTTTGTGCTAAAACTCCATTTTATTGCTCTTTTGTGTATTTTTAAGTTGTTTTGATCAAAAGCATGTTCAAAGTGTTTATAAGGTTATTTCAATACCCTTTTTACTGTTTATAGCCGTTATAGTGATCCAAGGGTCCAGAACAATCCACCAATTCAAATTAAATGTGTAGATGTTTCACTTTTAAAAAGCTGTCAGAAAAGCTATTTGCGCGCTAGAATCTGGAGTTAGTGCACTAACGAATATCATTAACGTGCTAACCAGGCAGGGCCTGAAAATAAATATTTTCAGCTCTTGAGTTAGCGACCCCCCTATCTCATCCTTGACCATACCAAACCTCTTAAAACATGTTAGACATGTTTATTTTGGGTCATAGAACCCATTTGGGTGGTCCGGATGCTTTCACAAACCCCGAAAATGGAAAATCTTGATTTCATGAAGTGCATAAGGGCTTTTCTGCAAATAGTTTTAAAGTGAACCAAAAACTTGTCTAAACTGATACCAGTGCATCCAAAATCAAAACCAACAATATGCACACCTCAAGTTCATGCCATACAACTCATTTGCATGATTTAAAATGTTTTATGACTCACGGATTGGAAAATCACGAAATGCATGAATTTAAGTTATTGAAAACATGAAATTTGTGAAATGCATGAATCTAATGCATTTGGCTCATGTAGTTGAACGTCTTATACCTTACAATTGATGTACATAGCTCCATATATGCTTTCCGGTGCCTTTCCTTGCCTTGATCAAATTACGAGCTCTTCAAGTCGTATTTCTTCCATTTTATCCATTCCATTTTAACTCGAATTCGTTGGTAACTCGAATTCATTGGTAGCCTTTGAACTTGTGAGTTCTAACAATGATGGATTGCGCTGAAATACTTGACAAACATGTTAGTATCATTTCACGTTGTTTGTTGCCATCGAAATCTCAGAACGGAGTCTAAGTGATGAAACACTTAGTCCAACAACACCATCATTAGAAACTGACCAATCAGGATAAGCCACACTAGCTTCTAACCTCTGACGCATGATATAATTCTAATCAGCTTTCTAACAATCAATCACCTACTGAATCATCTCTGGTTTAGCCCAAATCTGAGCACAAAAGAATATATTAGTAGCTCTAGAACTGGCTTTCTTAGTTGATGATGTGCTAGCAGGACTTTCACGAATCATCATCATCATAGATGTTTCCTTAAGAATAAACTAATAAGCTTTGACAGTAGCTACGTTTTCTCTGTATGTTCTTCTCTTACTCAAGGCATCAACAACCACATTTGCCTTGTCTGGATGGTACTCCATAGTGCAATCATAATCTTTGAGGAACTTAAGCCATATATGCGGCCTCATATTCAATTCACTATAGGTAAACAAGCATTTTAGACTTTTATGATTCAAAAATTCTGTAAATGTCTCACCGTAAAAGTAGTGCCTCCAAATCTTTAAGGCAAACACAACTACAGCTAGCTCAAGATCATGAACTAGGTAATTTCTTTCATGAATCTTGAGTTGCCTTGAATCATAAGCTACAAACCCGCCTTCCTGCATCAGCACACAGCCCAAACCTGAATGAGAAGTATCAGTATAAATCACTAACTCCTTCCTCGATTTAGGTGATGCAAGAACATGCGTCGTAATCAAACTACTCTTCAAATCTTTGGAGGCAGCCTTGCACTCATCTGAGCAAACAAAGTCAATGTCTTTCTGTGTTAGCCGAGTTGTTGGCAAAACATTACGTAAGAAACCATCCACAAATCGTTCGTAATAACCCGCTAAACCTAGAAAAATACGAACCTCTGACACTATGGTAGGATTAGGTCAATCCTAGATTGCCTCAACCTTCACTGGGTCAATAGATATACCCTTAACATTAACCACATGTCCAAGAAATTTGAACTCTAAAGACCAGAATCCACATTTACTAAACTTGGCATACAACTGATTATCCTTCAGAGTTTGTAATGTAACTATGAGGTGGTGTGAATGCTCTTCCTGAGTCTTCGAATAGATCAAAATATCATTGATAGACATGATAATAAACTGGTCAAGATAATGTTTAAACACCCTATGCACAAAGTCTATGAGCATAGCAGGAACATTAATGAGCCCAAACGACATCACTATGAACTCGAAGTGCGTATAGCGAGTACTGAAAGTCGTCTTCAAGATATCCTCATCCTTGATCCTTAGTTGATGATAACTACACCTCAAATCAATCTTCAAGAAATATTTGGCACCCTTCAACTAATCAAATAATTCATGGATCATGGGCAATGGGTATTTGTTCCTGATAGTCACCCGATTAAGCTGTCTATAATCAAAACACATACATAGGGTTCTATCCTTTTTTTCACCAAAGAATCGATGCTCCTATGGTGACATACTAGGATGGAAGAGTCCTTTCTATAACAACTCCTTAAGCTGAGTATGCAACTTACATAATTCTTGCAATGCTATATGGTATGGAGGAATAGATATAGGTTTGGTACTAGGAATAAGATCAATGATGAAATTAATGACACGTGATAGTGGAAGTCCAGACAAGTCAAATGGAAAAAACATCCAAAAATTTACAAACCACGGGTATTTCACTAACCTTAAGTTCCTGACCAGGCTCTCTAAATGTAATAACCCCTGCCATAACCTCTAAATATCGAGGAGTAGTTTCCCTTCCATGAGTCGCAAGTCGTGAAGGATTACAAACTTTATAGACTATAATTTCAGAGAGGTTAGGGACCTAAAAGAATACCCTCTTATGAAAACAATTAATACAGGCATGTATACTGATAACCAATCCATCCCTAGTAGTGCATCATACTCCAGAAACTCCATTACCCTCAGATCAATTGGGAGTTCATTCTCCCCGATTTTGACTACACATCCTTCGCAGATTAAGTTAGGAAAAACCTTTTCAATCACTGTTATGCTCAAAATCAACAACGTACTGGCTCTAACAAGTTTCAATTTCAACTCATCAACCATTACACCCGCAATAAAGGAAATTATAGAACTAGCATTAATCAATACATGCATATCTCGACCACAAATGTTGAAAACACCTTCCATAAGCCTTCTATTAGCCTCAAAATCTGCCTCAACCACTACATGAGTCCGTCCTTGTGCTGTTTATGCTGTACTACCTACCGATTCAACTGGTCGCATAAAACGCTCTCTTGGAATATGCCTTGCCTGCCCACATTGATAACATATCGTAGAAGTCCTCTAAAAAAACCACTAACCTGTGGAACCTGCCTAAATCCATTTGATTTTTGTGATGATTGTGCCCTGCTATTGCTTTTAGCTCCAGATTTTGGAGGTGGCAAAGGTAGCTTGGCTACTGAAGCTTGAGAAACAAATGGAACCGGTGCACTAATAAATGTCATCCCTACAGACCCTATTTGTGTAGCTAATCCAGCTGCACTCATCTGTCTCCTTTTTAGACGAAAATAAGCAAATTCTTGGGTTCTCTAACTCTTAGGGAACTGTGGTACTGTTGGTGGCGTAGATACTCCTCCAGAGGGTTTGGCTAATATATTTGCTTCTACCTCCATCGCACTCTCGAATATAAAAGCATAACTAGTGCGATGATGAGAGGAAACCATAACTCGAATCTCATAATTCAGCCCACCAAGAAACAAGTCTATTTTTTCTTCCTCTAACTCCACCATATTAGGAGCGGACTCACTCACCTCAGTGAACCTCCACTCATATTCTCGTATAGACATGGCTCCCTATTTCAGCTGAATAAACTTAATATTCTTCTTGTTCCTGACTTATTTAGGGAAGTACTTCCTGTAAAATACGATCTTAAACTATGACCAAGTAGTGATAGTTTTTCCCTCTCTAGGGAATTTCACCACTTCCTAGCAGAATCAATAAAAAAATGTGACCAGTTTAACCTTCAATCAGTAATTAATATCCGCAGCAACAAATCGTTGCTCCATCTCTAATATCCAGGTCTCGACTATCCCTTCTTCCATTGTGCCATTAAACCACATAATGTCATATTTCAAAAATTACTTACGGGTTCTGAGAAATGCATCATTCTTAGAATAAAGTGACACCACGACAACTGTCTCCGACACCTAGACATGTGCTAAAACTGGTTGAGCTGAAGCTGCTACCGTCTCAGCTCCTCCCTCATCTCTGCTAACCTTAGGACTGGTTAGAGGCTGTGCCTCAGGTCACTATACTGGTGGTCACATTTGAGCCATCATCATTGCCATAAGCTTCGCTTGAGACTTCATAAGTTCCTTCATTTTCTGCTCCATTCTAGATTTCCATTGATCCTCAGTTTCCATGTTACCTTGAGATCCAATCCTTTGTGAACCCTCTCCCTAATCCCCCATTAGATCCTAAAATCAAAAGAGAGATAAGATCATTAGGGTAACATTCAGAAAAGACAAGGAAATCATATCTATACAATAGATAACAATAAGTGCAACAAATAACGTATAATAATATTTTCATTTTTCATTTTCCCCTCAAAACCTCGATGAAAACCATTTACCATACCCTAAGCTTAATCATAACTCAAGACAACTTTCAAAATTAGTAAACTTAGGTTCTGGTACTAAGGATATGCTATCATTTATTTCGAAAACCATTTGAGAGTGAAAATGAGGTTAGAGCCTCGTCTTTGATACAAGGCTGTATCAGAGTTACCACTTAACTCGAAAGTGCTTAGGCTATAATACCAAGCTGTAGCATCCCCTATCTCGATTAGGGCGATACTTAGCCTGAAACCCTAATTAAGCCCCAGTAACCCAACAAGACTTAACTAGAGCTAGCAGCCACTCTTTCTATACCTGATAAACTCAACTTATATATCAATATTGAATCAATAATTCAAAACATACGCAACCGGAAAATTAAAGTCCTTTTCGATAATTAAATGATATACATAAATACAGAGTTTATTAAAATCTAAAACTCGATTATAAACCTCCCAACCCTGTTCATATATAACTAAATAACTTAAACAGTGTATATATATACAGGAAGGCTCATTACATAGTAGAGAAGATAATAAGACTCCTAAATCTTCTATTTTCTTTTTGCTAAAGTGCTAGGCTGAGAACTTGAAATATTAAATTTGGGGTGAGCGCTCCAACTTGCTGAGTATGTAAGGACTCACAAAGGCATCAACATTCCATATAATAATCAAGAGTAATATGCAATAACAATATGCACTAATGTTAACTAACGAAATTATGAAACGTATATAATTCAATAAGTAACGGATGCAAGTCAAATCGTCAATGACTATTACACTGTGATTCCCATTTTATTTGTAAACTAGGGTCGATTACCCACTGACACCATTAATACGATTGCTAGACCAACACATTAGCTGATGCGATGTCTAGCCAATCCATTAATGTTTAGTGGTTCTATCCTAAACCCTCTAGTGAATATGTAATCCTTGCAACATATCTAACTGAGTAGGAGTTACATATAGGCTGGGAAGTGAACCCATATCCAATATTACCTAATCTAAATTCCAAGAGTTACTCTTGCGGATAACATTAGACACCGTTTTCCATTTAGTAAATACATCACAATATACATAAACCCTCATTCAGTCCATAAACTATATGAACTACATATACTAACATATCTAGGCAACATTGATAATTAAACAAATCTATACTTACCTCGATTTAGGTTTTCGTTTCCAAATTTCCTAACTTTCCAGGTCACTCAAGTTATCCCAGTGATCCAACACTTATCACAAACCATTTGTGATTAATAGAGGCATAACACCTTAAGTTTAGAGCCCCTAAGCCAGTCCCTAAGACCTTAAGAAATTCTAAGTAAAACACAACAAAATTGCTATTTTCTGGGGCGGAAGCACGCTCCCTCACTTGGAGGGGCGCGCTCCAGCAACTGGGTTCATCCCAATTGATGAAGGGAGCACGCTCCTCGGGTAGATGGATCGCGCTCCACCTTACACTATCTTGATAGTGAGTAGGGTTGCATCCACTAATCACTTACCAAATCATCCAAACAACATCAAATACCCAAAACATCAGGGAGGACTTCTAGTGAGGTATCAATCCATATACAATCATAAACAACAACAATTCACAGAGAAATCATCACCAATTATTGAATTGAACATCAAACTCCAAAACTCAACTTACCAACTTATGATTTCTGATCTTGTTGTGGTTTGATCACTTCAAACCCATAGAATTCCTTCTTGGATTAATCACCTTAAAATCAAAATCCTCAGCTGCTTGGTTTTCACTCTCTCTCGGTTGATCGAATTGATCTGTGAGGATAAACTTGAAAGTTTTGATTTAAATATTTGGATATTCCTTGAGATACGCATCGCGCTATCTCAAGGCTAATCAAGTTAATGGGATATTAATGGGACACATCCTAAAGTGACACATATCTTGACACAATCAATATTTACGCTCATCTCGAGGAGATCTAATGATCCATATAACTCAAACCAAACTTATAGTTTTATTTATATATATTTATATACCAATCATATATAAACATATATGCACTTTATGCATTTTCTCGTTAATAAACTCACCAGATATGCCTACAAGTATTCTCGAGTGTGCACATTCATTTGACGACCCCCTCGTTGCACTTGATGTACCGATTATTTATTATTTATTTATTTATTTTCCAACTATAGGCTTGTATAGAAATTCTCTTTTTATACTACAATCTATAAATTCACTAAACACATCATACAAACACAAATCATCACACAAACCCACTCACACGCTAATTGAGGTACATCACACTTAACCATGAGCCTAACTCGGGTTAATTAAAATTTGGATTAACACTAATCGCCAGCTTAAGGTAACAGGTCATTGCAGTCTCCCCAATTTAATGCAACTTCATCCTCAAAGTTAAAGTAAACGTAAAATTACCTGTAGTTTCTAAAAGAAATGGAAACTGCTCCTTCATATAAGACTCCCACTCCCAGGTTAGTTCCTCATCTCCGTAAAATTGCCATTTCACCTTAACCAAATGAATCTCTTTGGTTTTTAGCCTCTGAATCTTATGATCAAGTATCTGAATCGGCTGCTCTTCGTAAGATAAGTCTTCCCGAAAATTGAATTCATTCCAATCAATCCTTGGAGTGAATCGAGTCTCATTTTTTTAAAGCATAGACACATGGAAGACATTATGAACTCCAGCTAGTTGAGGAGGTAACTCTAACCTACAAAGATCTATGGAGTTGAAAGGAAGGTACCTTTGAGACTAGGAGAACTGGAGTTTCTAGTGGACTTCTCAGTCATTGAAAAAGGGCTTCATGAGATCAACACCATGTTGCTTGGGATGTTATTCCTCTATACAGCCAAAGCCAACATTGATGTCCACAATGAAAATGTCAATTTAGAATTGGTGACAAAGAGGTGCTTTATATCAATGGCAGGTTGTGCGTGAAGAAGGAGAAAGGAACTATCAAGCGTTTGAAAGTGTCTACACCGCCAGCTTAAAAAATGAAGCCACTAATTGATGTGATTAACTTGGACTCCGATTAGTCCAAGAATGTGGTAATGTTGAGCCATCGACATTAAACACCGACGCTTTGTGGGAGGCACCCACATTCATTCATTTGTTTATTTTGCTATTTTGCATAAACTTGGTTTAATTATTTTGAGTTTGAATAAACGTTATATTTAGATAAGTTGATTTGATTTGATTCAATTAGAGGAATTAAAGTTTGATGGAATTTATTGCATATCTCTAATACCTCTAAATTTTGTAGAGACGTGACGATTGATTGGAGATTTATGGAATGGTTTAAGCGCACTGAAGTCGGAACGACTTTCGGCGACGTAATTCAAGCCAAGTATACTTTAATTTGATATATCTGCATGACATCATTTGCATATACAAGGTGGCTTACACACTGTAAATTTTTTGTGAATTACTATATTTTTTTCGAGGCAAGCATTGTTGCTGCGCCATGGTGTTGAACATAAATCCCTGTGGTGGCGCTAAGAGAGTATTCCAAATTCAGAATATTCTATTTTTAGGCCCAACTATTTCTCAGCGATGTCTAAGTAGGCGTAGGGCGTTGACAGGGAGTTAGAGGGCATTTTAAGAATTTCTCAAATTTGTCATCGATTTGGTCAGTGATTCCTTAGCATCGTCACATTTGAACATACGACACTGAGCTCGAATTCTAGTTTTTAAAAGGGGTAAAACCCCAATTGTCATTTTCCTCATAGAAACCCTAGCAATTTTCCATCGCCCCAAGCCTTAAAAACCCACTTTCAGCTACCTAATCCATCGATTCCAAGCTCCAATCTCACTTATTTTTTATTCTCCATCGAGTGGAGACTGTTTTGAGGTGCGAAACTACGAGATTGGTGAGAGTCGCGATGAAATCGTGAGTTAGAGGTTCAATTTTTTGACTTCCTTAGGTGTCTACTAGGCCGAGAAAGCTCCCTTGAGCTTTTGAGAATTCATTCCTGAGTTGGTAACACCCTCAATTTCTCGAATTTCTTGTGATTGTTGTAAAGTTCTTCTTCAGCCAATTTGGGTAAAATGTGTGTTATAGGAGTCAAATTGGTTGCTAGAACAATAGGGCTTTTGTTTGTGAAGTGATTTGGAGTGATTTGGTCGGATTACTTGTGAGTTTTGGCCGGTTTTGAAAAATTTGATTTTTCAAAGGAAAGCCTATGTTTTTTTTTTTAGAAAATTTAGGATTTCAAATCAAATTCTTGATTTTGAATATTTCGATGGACTTGAATTGATCAATATCACATGGATTAGGTTTGGGGGAAAGTACGAGAAAGTTAACCAAAAAGTTGAATTTCATAAGTTTGGTTTTAGTTGAGAATTCGTTCACCGTCGACACTTTGGATAAATTCGATTTGAGGTTTCATAATGTATGTATATGCAAGTTGATGAACTGAATGGAATGATATTAACATCTATCTTGGCTGATTTAAGCCTTTGTGTGATTTCAAGACTTTGAAAATGGTTTTTGACCGAATTTTCTCGAAACTTTATTTGCCTTAAGTTTTGAATGCTTGAACTCATTTTGAGCAAACTTTTGTATATTGAACTCCATGTTCTTTAGTTTGGTGGATGTGATGGACTGATTTGTTAGGTGTTGTTGCGATGGTGATTTCGTGCAAGTTGATTGCATTTTTCTTATTTTTTATTTTTTTGCCATGGAGAGAGGATGGTGTAGTGGTTCTTCTATACACAAGAGGAGGAGTGGACGTTTCCCACCACTTAGGCCTAGAGCCCACCCACCTAATGTGATTGAGCCATATGACCAGTTTTTGTTCACCAGTGAGAAGGCCGCTAAGAGATATGATAGCAACCTCAACAAGAAAATGAGGAAGGTATTAGCAAGAGGGGATTTGGGATCACGAAACCCAAATATGAGAAGAGAGTCACTTTAATCATTAGAGAGAGGGGAGTTCTTTACTCAAGACTATTAGGCACTGGCTAGACACCCCCATAACCTTGGCTTGATCTAGGGATGTGAGCAGTTGGTTCACGAGTTCTATACGAATGGACATGCTGTCGCACGAGGTTCGAGCTTTAGAGTCCGAGGGGTTGTTATTGATTATAGTGCCCAGGCTATTAATGCCTATTATGGCCTACCCACTTTTGAGAACTTGGAAGTGTATGACATCCCACATCGGTGCTACATCATCGACTCTTCTTACCACAATGAAACCGTTAAGATAATTCTTACTTGATTTCTATACCATGACTGGCATTACGCTTCTTCTCGGCACCCTAAGCACATGGTTAAGGCCTACTTTAGGAAGACTCTTAAGGCATGGTCCTACTTTGTTAATGCATTTCTTTACCATACCACTCAGTACGAAAATGCCAAATGACCCCATTGTGCAATACTCTATCGTATTTGGACTCGCACCGACCGTATTGATGTGGGCGATTTCATTTATGAGGTCATCAGAGAGAGGATGGATATGAAGAAGAATGATAATCTTGCCTTTACTCTCCTTATTACAGCCTTGTGACGACAAACAAAAGTTCCTATTGACTGTTCATAGTTAGATATCCCACCCCAACCGACCATTTACGATGAGGATATCTATGGGTATGAGAAGCTGGGAAAGGATGACACTGAGGATGAGCAAGAGCGCGTATTAGAGAGAGAGAGAGCAGCAGCATCAGCATGATTTCAGCAATAGTAGGAGACCTGGGCTAAGAGAGCCGCGAGGAGAAGGAGGCACGATGCCAGTGTCTTGATAAGGGTTTTAAACCCTATTTTCACCACTTTATTCACACTTGCATCAAAACCTAAATACAAATACCAAGTATACATCCTTCTAGAGCCTAAATTTGATCATTTCTATGTGAGGAAAGAGAGTTCCTAGTGAAAATAAGCAAGTGCAAAGTGGATTTGCACAAGGTGGAAAGCTTGTGCTTGAATTTGGAAATTTGAATTCAAGGAGCACTAGGTTTATAAGTTGTTAGTGAAGTAAGAGGGCTTGGATTGATAGAGGCTTGGAGGAGTGTTCTACACTGGAAAGTAGTCTAGTATTGAGGTAAAATTTACAATTTCATTAGTTATGCTTTGGATTTTTGGAAAATTTAGATGAACTTGCATGAATAGTAGATTTGAGGTTGTTGGATAAGGATTTTCAAGTTATGTGAATATTGAGCATCAATGAAACTCATGGAGACCTAGTTTATGTTTTTGCATTATTTGGCATGTGAATGATCTGTATGATATAAATTTTGGTTTTTAGGTGATTTCAATACTCGAATTTCTAGTTGCATTTGTTGTGTAATTGTTTGAATTTGGAAAACGTCGAGAACAAGAAGACAAGTTAGTTAAGTGAGCACAAATGATTTTGAGGCATCTACCTAATGAAACCTAAATGATGATGAGCCTAGGTCATTTAAGTCCAAATACTTCATTAGTAGATAGGCCAAGGATATATATGAGGATATTCAACATAGGGAGTTCATTTGTGAGAGAGGTATAAATTTGCCGGCTAAGTATGACAAACGAGTGAACAATTTAATCAGGCAACGAAATTGGGAGCATTTTATTGAAGATTATAAAAAGAATGAGATTAGAGGTGTGAGTGAGATGGTATATGAATTTTATGCCAATGCAAAGTTCACTAGGAAGAATGAGCCAGTGAAGGTGAGAGGGGTGTTTATCCCTTTCAATGTGCGTGAAATTAACAACATATATGGATTGGAGCATTTGAGTATGGTTGGAGCTGAACCAAGTTTCCCTGATGATCTATATGAGAAGCCTTATAACCTATACTCTTTTAGAGCCATAGAGGGAGCATTGGTTGTCCAAGGACAACCTGACTGGGTAATGGGAGTTGAGAATGTGTCGAAGCACATCAAGAAGGATAATGTGAGGAAGATTTACCGAATGTGGCAACATTTCTTTATTGCTTCTATATACCCCACCATTCAGCAGGGAGAGATCAACAAGCCAAAGGCGACTTGTTCATATGAAATTACAAAGAATGGGGAGATCGATGTCAACGAGATCATCTACAACAATTTGAGGGAGTCCATTATGTCAGAGAGAGACAAAAAATTGTTGTTTCCAATATTGATCACTCAGTTGTGCTTGAAGACCGGAGTTGGACTACTTAGAGATGAAGAATTTGATATTGAGGCCTAAGCAACCATAGATGAGGCTTTTATGCTCACACTTAAATCACCGTCTGGTTATCAAGACTTTGAGGATGAGATGGAGAGAGCCAAGGGAGCTAGACTTGAGGTCAAGTTATTGGCCAAGCAGCAGGAGGATAACGCATGAACAATAACAGTAACATTTGGGCTAGCCCAGGAATTGAAAGATGAAGGATATGGAGAAGAAAAATAGCAATAGTAGGGATTCGCCAAGGGCTACGAGTTTGTAGAACCATTGATTGGAGAGCAGGACTTGGATGGTTCTGAGGTTTTTTCACGACCTTATCCACCACAGCCATTAGTACCACCACTAAAGGACTCGATGCCATGGTAGTATAGGTTATGGATTGCTAAGATGAGGAGACAATATACCAATAGGACAGGGCACAATATCGTGAAGCCTTGAGGAAATATGAGCAAGACAAATGGAATAGGCGGCGAAACTTCATGTTGTTTCTCGATCATCAGAGGGACATAGTTGGATATGAGAGGAGCAGACGGATAAGACCTACTAATAGATTTTTTGCTTTTCAGCAGCACCAGCTTATGTGTCCGATCCGGATGTGGTGTAGAGCAGGAAGGTGGAGCTACCATTGACACCATCTTATGCTAAAGCTGATGAGGCAAATGATGATGATGACGCGCACTCCTGATGTCAGTGTCTTATGATTTCTTTAGACCTGAGAATTGAGAGATACATTGATACCATTTTATTTTGAATTTGAAATATTTTGTTAACTATTTAGTTATTTAAGTTCTATGTTTAGTTTAGTATATGCTTATATATCTTGTGTTATTATATATGTTTGTGTGTTTTAGTGTTTTCATGAGGCATATTTTTAAACCTTGAGGACAAGGTTTGGTTTAAGTTTGGGGGCATTAACACTACACTACACTAAGGGAAGTGGTAAGAAGGTTAAAATAAGGATAAACAATGTAGGTATGATCATTCAAATTTTATTTTTGACGCAGTTAAAGAGGAAAGCATGGTAGTGTATTATTTGTTTCATTTACTTACAATTTGAATGTTTAATCAATATAAATTAAGTTATATATAGTAATATATAATGAATAAGTAGTTTATTTGCATGTTCAGGCCTTTAATTGAGGATGAGTAAAATACAAGTGTTTTGTTGTTATGAGACTCAAAAGAGTGTTTATAAATTTTTGAAGAAAGAAATGAAATTTAGCAAAAAATGGTATGATTTCATGATTAGAAACCTAGAGTGAGGGATGACCATGAACTTGAAACAAAAGCAAGGAAATTACTAGAACACTTCTTATGGAAAAAGTTAGATCTCAAAGGAATTCTATAATAAGTGTGATTCTTACTTGAAAATAAAAAGTAAATAATGACTTAGTGCAAAGAGAGGAAGAAATAGGCATTTTAAATGAAAAGTTGGAGTTAACGTACTTGATTAAGTGAAAGAGAGAAGTGTTAACAAGAGTGTCAGAATAGAAAAATAGAGAGTCCTAAAAGTTCTACATGAAATGAAGTAGAGAACTTGGTGGTTAGAAAAAGAGAAGAAAAACGAAGTCCATAAGAAAAAGGAGTAGGGACCGTGAAATAAAAATAAAAGGAAAAAAAGAAAGGAAATGCGGGAAAAATAAAGAAAAGAAGGCAGAAGTAAAATAAAACTCTTCAAATAAAATATTTAGCTCGAGTTCTAGTAACTTTATCGAGTTAAGTTTTCGTTCCAATTATGTTAAGTCCTATGGACTCTTGAAGTGCTAATATATACCAAAATTAGTTTGATCTATGCTTATTTGTGAGTTTTTGTTCTTGATGAGAAATCATGAGATTGTACACTTGTTACTTGAGTGTCGAGGTGAAAAATGTTTGTGAGTAGTGATGGTTTTGGTTGTAATCTAAAAAATATCACTGCTTATGAACCAATGTGTATTGCCTATCCTGAGTGATTTCTCGAATTTGAAGTTAAATCTGGATTCATTAGTTCTCTACCTAACTTCTATGGTAAAAATAATGAAGACCCACAAAAATTTATAAGGGAATACAAATACAAAGTCAATTAGATGAAACCTTAAGACTGCAAGTTAGAACAAGTCAAACTTAAAACTTTTCAATTTATATTGAAAGAAGAAGGGCGAGATTGGTTGTTTTATCTTCATCAAGATTCGATAATCACATGGGCTCAAATGTTAGAAGCTTTCTTATATCAATATATGCCTACAAGAAAAACTAGTACTTATAAAAGACATGTCATAGTTGTGAAAATGAAAGATGATGAAAACTTTAATGAATTTTGTGATAGATTTCAAAGACTATTTTCATCTTGTTCGCAACATGGATACATCGAAAGAGCTTCATTAGAATACTTCTATGAAGGACTAAATCATTTTGAACAAAGACTATTTGATAGCATATGTGATGGATTATTATTCGATGTTACACTAACTTTAGCAAAAAAAGCTATTAATAAGATGACCAAACAATCTTAACAATATGGTGAATAAACTGACACATTAAAAAGACTTTAATGAAATGATAATAAAACAAGTAATAAATTTGACGAAAAAGTTGATGAATTGTCTAGCATGGTTAAACTACAACTAAAAGATAGATCAAATCAAGTGAAACCATATGGATTTTGCAACGAAGTTACACATCCTACGGATGCATGACGTGCTTTACAAGAAGATAACACTGAAAAAATCAACGCAGTTATAAACCAATATTCTGATCTTCCTATAAATCAATATAATAACATCAATTGTTACACTGGAAAACCAAATTCAAGTCTTAGCTACAGCCCACAAAATCAAAATTATACCACTTAAAAACTGAGAGCACCAATACAACCTATGCCAATGCAACAACCTCAACAAACTATTTAACTTACACAACCAAATCTAAAACAAATATTACATAACTTTATGACCCGAAGTCATCAAAACTTTACGCAAATTTTTTAAAATCAAATTAAAATCGATACGTCTATTAACGAGTTGAAAAACCAATTAAATTAAATGACTTTACAAATTAATAAGTTAAGTAATCAAACTAAAGTATTTACTCAACCTACAATCACAACTAATCAAAAACAATTTAATGCTTTATTTTGTGAAAAAAAACACATACGCAAGAAAAGACACCAAAAAGAGGTAAAAAGAAAATCAAAACACCTAAGACAATAGAACAAGAAGAAGAAGAGATTATGGGCAATATCATTCCCACTAGGGAATGGATGGCTAAACAACTTAACTACACACCCTTTCCTGAATGGTTATACTCAAGGTATTTAGCCAGAGTTGAAGCTTATGAAAAATCTCTACAAAATTCTGAATTAGTTAACCAAGAGAAATTAAATGATATTTATGAATCAAATGAAGATACACATTCTAATTCTATCATTCCATAATGATTAGCAAATGCCAGGAAGGAAGAAACTAAAGAAGACATATCTGAACCATTTAAGAAATTAGAAATTATTGAAATTTTAATGGAATCAAATCATGATAAATATGTTAAAGAATTCTCTGAATATAAAGAAAAATTTATGGAAGAGTCTAATGAAAATTTAGGAAAAAAGATTTCATCCTCAAAAAAGAGATTGCCTAAGAAATGTTTCGATCCAGGAATGTTGGTCATACCTATAACAATAGGAAATTTTTCTATTGAATTTGCTATGTGCGATCTCATAGCATCAATTAATGTTATGTCACTTGAACTTTATGAATCATTGAAAATAAGATCGTTAACCAATACGCCTATTAATCTAGCACATAATACAATTATTAAACCGTATGGATTATTAGAAGAAATCTTAGTACAAGTACATGACTTAGTGTTTCTAGCTGACTTTTATTGTCATGGAGATGGGAGATTCAATATCACCAAACCTTTTACTTATACTATTAGGTAGTCCTTTTCTTAAAACAAATAAAACTAAGATATTTCTGAAGGATCAATGCCTTTGGAATTTGAAGATAAGATTGTTAAATTAAAAATTAATAAAGAATACAACTATGATACTTATGAAGAATATGATAAATAATTCGATAATGAAATTGATAATAATCATTTTTAGACTTCAACTATTATGATAACTTTAATGCTGAAATTTATGCAATTAATGTAGTAACAATGGAAACTACAAAAAAGATTCCAAAGAAAGAACAAGTTGAAGACACTTCAAAAGAATAGAAAGGAACTCAAAAATGGAGAGTTAAGCAACTGGATAATGGAAAAAAACATTAACAAGCCGGGAGTTTCTAAATCCAAGTACAATAAGAAAAAGAAAAAAGCCAGATTTAAGCCTTGTGATGCTTAATGATCCGAAAGGCATACATTTACACATTAAAATCAAATGGACTTGGTACTTCAAAGCTCAGTGTGATACAAGTTCTAATGCGAATCTCATGCCCATACATTTCTTCCTACATACTCGATTGGAGTTGAATTCACTCGATTCTGAACAATTCTCTTTACCAGATGGTATTTCAATTCAACCAATAAGAGTTGTCACGGATGTGCCAGTTCAATTGAACAACTACATCGTACCCATGGAATTTTTGATAATGCCATACTCTATTAATGAAGATCCTCCTTTATTTTTGGGACGACCTTTCTTTGCCACTACTCAAACTGTTATGGATATTCTGAATAAAACAATCACTCTAACGATTAATTGTCGAGCACTCACTTGCTGGAATGACACTAGAGTAGATAATCCAGAATTGAATTTTAGAGACCCAATCTAATTCTAGAAGGTTTAAGTTGAGCCAACGACGATAAACAAAAATGCTCTGTGAGTGGCAGCTTATATTCTATGTCTATTTTATGTTTATTTAATTTTATTAGGGATTTAGTTTAGTTTAGTTTAGTTTAGTTTAGTTTAATTTAGTATGTTTTTATTCTCTCACTTTTTGACTCTTTTCTTGAGAATATTTTCAGAATTTAAATCCCAAGGTAATTTCAATTAAGGGGAGTAATCGAGTTGGTTTTGCCTATATGGCCTTTATGCAAGTTACATTATTTACTTGCTTTTTATATGTTGATTTTTATTTAATTAAAAAAGTATTTAGTTAGTTACATATCCTAACCAAACTTATGAAATTTCAGTCAATTCTACCTTCACATAAGTTTTTATGAGTCGTATATAAGTTAATTATGGGATAAATTGCAAAAACACTAAATTAAGCCTAACGATTCCTTAGCGAATTGGGATAACACTGGGAATTGCTGACAAAATCAATAGCAGTATACATGAAATTTAATGAGAATTAGAGTCTGGTGAATCCCATGCGATTCGCCTTCATAAAGGAATCTGACACGTGTCGAGCGTGTACAATAAATTTTTCACATGTTTATACTATTAACTTTTTGTAGTAGTGGTAAATTAGAATCGTCTCCACATTGATTTTGCAAATTCCTTAAGAAAGAAGTTTTATTAATTTTCATATTTAATTTAATTTAATAAAAACAAGAATTTAAACTAATACTTTCTAAATAAAAATCAACTTAACTATCTAAACAAACACAATTCAAATTCACCAAATTCAAAGTAATTCAATTCAATGAAACACAATAATAAATAAACATCTAAAAAAACCTCCTAAACAATAAAACGTCAATCCGTTTCGCATCCAAACATGTTACTCCAATCATATAGTCATGAACATACTTTATAAAGTATCATAGATCATTAAACCCTAATCATAAGTAAGTAAACATTTGTTCTCCTTATACCGGTGGAAAAACCACGTTCTAATTTTATTAAGCTAACTCATTTGAATACACAAAGACATTAACTTCACATAATAAAACTGCATTACACTTTATTAAAACTTCGAACTACTAAATCTAACAACTTCTGAAAGCCACTTCAACATTAAATTTAAATCTCAAATTTACCTAGGACATCTAAACAGTCATACCTTTCAAACAATCCTTGTTACTACTTTAAATTAGATAATGAATCAAAAAATTACAATACACATTGGCCACTATGCATATAACGCTTAGACTCATAATTGCAATCCATAAATAACAATCTATTAAAACAGTGGATTACAGAATACGATTGGTTTAAAGCATTATATATTTATCATATCATGACTACATTGCAAAACCGATCTAGTTTATGTTTGGAGTTTTGTTTAGATTAATAAACTACTCACTCATTATAACAAATAACACCATAACAAAATAATTGAAAGACATAATTAAAAATACCTTAATGATAACTTGAATCTCCAATCTTCTCCAAAAGCAATAAATACAATGATAAATGGCCTCTAAACTAAAGCAAAAAATGTAAAACTAAGGCTCTTAATTTCGTAGTCTAGGGTTTATATTTATAGTATATTAGGTAATACATATCCTAAACCAACTCAAAATCCTTGTTGTCATCTAAAATCTACGGAATCATAATGTGGAATCGCTGGGTAAATCCTTGGAATTGAAGTCTATGTTTCCAATAATCTTTGTAGAGATTCTTAATACATAGGATTCGCCAGAGAATCGCAGGGCTTGAAATCCAGTTTTTCTTTGATTCCTTGGTGAATCTTTGTGCATTCTTTTCACTTGGCCAATTCCTTCATTTTCTTCCCTTTTTCCTTCATTTCTTTAAGTATTCCAGTTATCACCCGACATAACAAAAAAAGAGAAAACCCTGTGTAATGTAGTCTTTTACATCTAAAATCGTCCTAAATGTATTATAAAATATGTCTAATTATTGACTTATCTAATACCTCCAAACTCAGCACTTTGCTGTCCCGAGCAAAGGAATACTCTCAATCAAATTCTATTTTTTCCCTCGTTTTGATTTCATGATTATATACTCTTATCCTTAAGTAGAAATTATTATTAAATAAACACATATTACCTTCATAAAATAAAAGTCGCGATAGAATAAAAAGATTTAAAGAACAAGACCCTTTATATGACAACTCAAGCTCTAGTTATGCAACACACCTCAGATTTCAAAGTTAACTAATCACCAAGGTCAAACCACTAATAGGTTTTCTCAATCTCCACTGACAAGGATTAAGCTTACGATAACTAATATAGAATCTCAAAATGCCCAAATCACTAAATCAATCTTATTTTCAAACTATATTTAAAATATCACCACAATCAAAGTCGATAGGTAATTTTAATCACCAATGATTATCATTTCATATCTATTTATTTGATTGTTGGAACAAGAAATAATTCACTCTACTTAGATATAAGCACTAGAGCTAAGTCTTTTATTCAGATATTTTTTATAAACATCCTTCCATTTTTCTATATTGCTCTTTTTTTTTCTTTTTCTTTCTTCATATGTATATATTTTTTTTTCTGCATATTGTATTCCTACGGTTCCTTGCTCCATGTCCTTTGGATTCAGTTATTTTATATAGGGATTTTCTCTCATTTTTCCCACCACTAGATTCCCGGCTCTATTTCCTTTGGAATCTGTAGGTCTCTCTATTTCTTCATTAAAAACTCTTGTTAGCTCCTATCACTTTCACTATAGCCAAGGAAGTATTCTTTCCAACTAAGTAAATATTATTTGGCTATTTCCTATTTTCTCCTCAATTGTGGCATAAACTCATCTCAATACATATATAAATGTATACAAGCTTGACCAATAACTCTTGTATAATAAGATTCTTAGAAATCTGTCTTTGTACTTTCATTTCGATCTTCTACACATTGTAATGTCTAACACAAAGCAATCAATCTCCTCTAAACCATTCTAGTGTATACACAACCTAAGTTAAGTCAGTTAGGGTATATTAATTCCTTTCAATCATAAATTTTTATTTTCATGGGATAATAATATATCACTTCTATTTTAATCCAAATTATATTCAATTACACATTTCTATCTAAATAAAAGAAAATGAAGATATGTTACTTGAATTGTGGAAAATCTGAAAAAAATTCAGTTAAATAATTTTTACTTTTCGAGTTTTCCATACTTGGTTTTTTTTATAGTTCACTTCACCTATATACCCCCAAACTCTTTCAAAACATGTACTTAAGGTTTAAAAATTAAGTCGAGTTTTTCAACAAAACAAATATACCTCGTGAAGCATAAAAGAATTTAATATGAATCATAAATTACTTTTCAAAATTAACAATAAACATATTGTAAAAGAGATACAAAGTGGAGTAAAGCATTCATTTCTCATTAAAGATTCAAACAGAGTTCACGTTTCACACATACAAGCAAATACTAAAAAATTACAATGTACTCTGCGCATAAGTAAATTAGTCGTCGCTCTCTTCAACTTTGTCATCATTCCTTGCTACAATAGGTTGTGAAGTGTCTTTATCAGAGGGGTTATAAACTCTTGATGGAAATCTTAAGTGCAACAAAGGAATACAAATGCTCCTCTTGGGATCCAAGAAATGTTCCATCTTCTTCCTTTTCAACATGGAATGGTGGCGTGACATAGTTCATTCATTCTCATCTAACTTCTCGTGACTCCTCAAGATTTGCTTCTCATTGCGCCTAAAAGCTGAAAATAAGGATTTGAAAAATCCTTTCCTTTAAGCTTTTGCTGGAGATGAAGAACTGCTCTCTGCCAGCAGAATATGTATTTGAGCCATTAAACTTGCTGCTTGCCTCGCTTCTTCTTGTGTACTTGTGTGTATTCTCTGCCTAATAGTTTAGTCTTCGATTCTGGATATTCTTATCTTGTTGATCTCCATCTCATTTTCGAATTGTTATATCCATTTACTGCTCACATCCTCTTAACCGTAGCATCTGTGATGGTTCTCTAAGGTAGCACATCAAATTCCATCTCATGGAAACCAACCTTTGCCTTCATACATAATTGAGTGATTAAAATTAAGAACGAAAGTTTGTCATGATTCATAGTCGCCATTGCCTATATTATTGCATCGTGATTTGCGTATTCAATGTCGATATACCCAATCTTCATAACGATGTGGTAGAGTAGAGCGACTCTATGGTTCTTTAATTCAAAATGTTGCGTAGTGAGGTATAGGCAGGCGTCTATGATGTAGCTCCAATATTTGGTAATTTTCTTAAAATTGGTGGTTTTGATGAACTTTGGGTGACCATATAGATCGAGATCAAATCCCCATCTAGAAATAACCTAAGGCTTATTGAATTTGCCTGGATGGGTAAACTTCCTAAGGGATGTGATTTATGTCGGGATAGTCAGAATCCTGTCTAACTCTTACATCCAGAAGTCCATAATATCTGTTCAATGCCTAATATCAATATTTTTCCTCGAACAATCACTTCTTTATGATTTACACTTACATATCCATTCGCGTAGAATTGGCAAACTAATTCCAAGCATCCCCTCTCTAATCTACCTTCGTAATCCCTAAGAAGGTGTTCCCACTATCATTCTCGTATGATGCTCATGATTTTGTCTTCATATTTGTCCACATTTTGGATTTAGAGTCATCTCTCGGGTATGATAACTCTTTTCATATCTCAAAAGTATCTATTTTATGCTTTAGGGTTGACAAATCTCATGGGATCATAGGGGAGTTATGTTTCTTGGTCTAGGTAGTCAGAATCCTCATCAGAGCTAGGTGGAATAGGTGTTCTCAACTCAACACTTCCAGTTCTCAATTCTCTAATACTGATACCTGTGGGTTGGATGGAAATTTATTGGCTCAAGTTGTTCTTATTGGGTTTTTCTATCATAATCTTTTTTCCTTTCTCTTGTGCACTATTCCTACCTCTTCAGCTGCCTCGTCTCATCACAATGATTAAATCACTACTATGAATCGGTAAACTAAAATCTTATATTTGATACAAAAACAAACTTATGGCTTCTAGTTGTTGAAATTCAATTTGCTATCGAGAAAACTAAGAACAATTTCGCATAAAAAGAATGGATTTTTACAAAAAATATTTTAAAATCACGGGAGTCAAGAATATGAGATCAAATCTATTGAATGGTCTTTGAAAAACTCGTAAAATTACATATTCAATTTGTGGAAGATTCATTTTCAAATTTATAGCGAACACTTTCTATTTTATGAAAACTCCAAAAATTTCAAGAATATGCTATTTGTTAAACAATGGCTATTGCCATTACGATACTGAATTGATTAGAAAAAAATTCATTAATTTACCAAATTGGAATTCAAATTTTTTTGAAATAAATTTAGGAATTTTCAAAAATCCAACGAAAAATTGAAATTTCATCAAAATAAAGGGCTAGTGTTATATGATTACCTTCTTAAGAGTGAATTTATCAAGATATGTGCTCTTGAACTTCTTTAACTCGATATTCCAAGCTCCTAGTCTGAATTCCTTAAACCCTAGCTTAGCTCTACTCTATCAAATTCGGCAATTGTAGTGTTGAATAAAGCTAGAAAGAGGTAGGAACCACTTAAATACAATAGGATTGAGTTTAGGATGGTTGAATCTGGGAAGAAATCGATTGTCGTGGGAGGAGCTATGAAGATTTGGTCGTGGAGATGGGTTTGTGAGGTTGGTGATTCAGTTCGATTTTTAAAAACCCAAAATCATGCCTAATGATTCTTGTGTAATTGGAATCACAGGGAAATCGTTGAGCGAATCGATGGTTGTGAGACATAGTGAACCACCGATCGGAGCATTGATTCCTGTACAAATGGAATCACTGAGGAATCGCCAGACCTAAATTTTACCTCAATTATGTTTTGCAATTTTCTTTCATAAGTAGCTTATATACCCTTCCTTATGGTGAACTTAAAAGGTAAGAATGACTGAAAAATTCAGAAATTTTCGAAATTTGATATGGATATGTACCTATTTAAGAATTTTATTAATGAAATAGATAAATAAACAAATAAGCAAGTTTCTAATGCGAACTTGTATAAAGGCCATAAAAATAAAAACAACTCGATCATCCCCCTTACTATTTGAAGCTACTCTGGAGCGTGACTTTCGAAAGTAATTCCAAAAGAGAGTCAAAAGGTGAGAGAATAAAAACGAACTGTAATAAAGCTATATGTCCTACTAAAAATCGAAATAACTAGAATAAATAAATTATATGGGCTGCCAGCCATAGAGCGTTGTTTATCTTCATTTGATCGACTGATAAAGGAATCAATCTTCGTCGAGTGTGAGCGAATTAATCTTTACTTCAAGTGGTTCCTCATTGAGAATGACTTCACTAGGGTCTAAAATACGTTCATCATCATTGATCTCATCATCGTCAATAAATTGCCCTTCTTCTATATCGTTGCAAAGTTCTCTCTTGTTTTCGAATGATATTACTTCATTACCCATCTTAGTGTAACTATGCGCTCATGTACGTCGATAATAGTTCCAGCAGTCGGTAAGAACGGTCTACCCTACAATATATGATTTCTTAGTCTTCTTTCTTCTTGGTGTTTAAACTATCCATACGTTAAATTTCTCATTGAAATTAATATGCTCCTCCATGGTGTTCAATTTATCTAGTGGGTTGTAAACTAGGTCAAAGTTAATGATATCCATATCTGTAAGACAAGATTTTTCATAATAAGGTTTTAATATATGACCATTAACTTTAAAGATTCTCCATGTTTCTCTACTTTTTATCTCTATAGCACCACAGGGAAATACGTGCGTAACTACAAAAGGTCTCGTCCATCTTGACAAAGTTTTCTAGGAGATAATTTAAGACTTGAACAAAAGAGTAAAACTTTTTTCCTACTTCAAAATTCTAAATATTCAATTTATTGTCATGAAATGCTTTAGTTTTAGTTTTATAAATAGAAGCACTTTTATACGCATCACTTCTCAAATCTTCTAACTCCTGGATACTAAAGTTTACGTTGTTTTTCTGCATTTTCATAATTCATATTACATGTTTTGATTGCCTATTATGACTTATGCTCCATTTTGACTGGTAAATGACATGCTTTACCGAAAACTAGACTATAAGGTATCATACAAAAAGGTTTCTTAAATGCAGTTCTATATGCCCATAATGCATATTCTAAATGAAGACTCCAGTCTTTACGTGTTGGACATACCGTCTTTTCTAAAATTGATTTAATTTATGTGTTTGAGGTTTTGGTTTGTCCACTAGTTTATGGGTAATATGTAGTAGATGTTCTACGGGTAACATTAAATTCATGAAGTAGAGTAGTGACAATTCTAAAGAAAAAGTTTGAACCTCTATCGCTAATCAATGCTTTAGGTGCTCCAAAAACATTAAAGATCCTTGATTTTAGGAAATTAACTACTATTTTAGAATCATTAGATTTCGTGGCTATAGCTTCTATCCATTTAGACAAATAAAATGTAAATATTTTCAATTAGATAGTGGAAAAGGTCCAATAAAGTCTATTCCCCAAAAATCAAATATTTCACAAAAAAGAATAGAACACCGGAGCATTTGGTTCCTACGTCCCAAATTTCTGGTTCTTTGACAATTTGGACAAACTTTGGTGTAAACATAACAATCGTGGAATAAAGTAGTCCAAAAGAATCCCGAGTCTAATATTTTATCGACTATATGACGTGGACCAAAATGTCTTCCACAAGCATAAGTATGGCAATGAGCCATGATGGATTGTATTTCCGTTTGTGGAATACATCTTCAAATGGTTTGGTTGGAATTAAATCTCCATAAGTAGGGATCATCCCATAAATAATGTTTATCGTCATGTTTTCTCTTATTCTTTTGGGCTCTTGTCAAATGAGGTGATAGCCTATTAATAGTGAGAAGGTTGACTATATTGGCATATTATGGACTAGTAATAGCTATCTGATGTAGGTGTTCATCTGAAATCTTATCTTTCAATGGTATTGAGGGTTCTCCATTTTTTAGTCTACTTAAATGGTTTGCTACTAAGTTTTCGACACCTTTCTTGTCATTTATAGTAAGATCGAATTCTAGTAATAATAAGATCCATTTTATTAATCTTAGTTTAGCATCTTTCTTTGCCATCAAATATCTTAATGCGGCATGATCTTAGTATACTATTATTTTTGTTCCTAGTAAATATGGTCTAAACTTTTTTAATGCGAACACAACTGCTGAGTTCTTTTTTTTATGGTGGTATAGTTTAGTAGGGCGGGATCCAAAGTTCTTGATGCATAATATATGACATGAGAATCTTTTCCTAACTCTTAACCTAAAACAACTCCCACTGTATAGTTGCTTGCATCACACTTTATTTCAAAAGGTTGTGACCAATCTGGTGACTTTATCATAAGTCTGGTGATCAGGGCGTCTTTTAACCTATTAAAAGCTTTCTTGCATTTAGGTGTGAACTCAAAGGTGATATATTTTTGCAAAAGTCTGCATAAAGATTGTATTGTTTTGAAAAAGTCTTTCACAAAACATATGTAGAATCATGCATGGCCAAGGAAAGATCTTACCTCCATCACATTAGTTGGGTAAGGTAGTGTCGTTATAGCTTGGATTTAAGCGCGGTCTACCTCTATTCCTTTTGTTGACACTATGTGTCATAATATAAGTCCCTTATTGACCATAAAATGACATTTTTCATAATTCAATACTAGATTTTTCTCTATACATCTAATAAGTACTTTAGTTAAATGAAGTAAGCATTCATCGAAAGAATTAACATATACAGTAAAATCATCCACGAAAACCTCAATGAAATGTTCTACATAGTTTAAGAAAATATGAATCATACATCTTTGGAATGTAGAGGGTGCATTAGATAAGCTAAAATGCATACGCCTGTAAGCAAATGTACAGAAAGGGCATGTAAAAGTCATTTTTTCTTGATCTTCTGGAGCTACAGGAATATGATGGGATCTTAAGTATCCATCTAAATAACAATATTGATTCGTCCAGCTATTCTTTCTCACATTTAATCTATGAACGTTAGTGGGTAGTGATCTTTTCTAGTTGTCACGTTTAGCTTCCTATAACCTATGCATACTCTCCAACCGTTTTGGAATCTAGTTGGTACTAATTCTCTATGTTCGTTTGTTTTAACTGTGATCCCTGTCTTTTTTGGGACTACTTATACCGGGCTAACCCAATTTCTATATGCCATTAGGAATATCATTCTTGTATCTAGTAATTTTAATATTTCTTTCTTTACTACTTACATCTTCGATAGATTCAATCTACGTTGAGCTTGTCTAGAGGGTTTTGTGTATGTTTTAAGATTAATTCTATGCATGCATATGGCTAGACTTATTCCTTTAATATCGGCTATTGTCAATCATATTGCTTTCTTGAATTTTTTGAGAACATTTACTAATTTCTCCTCCTCTAAATTTGATAATTTATTAGAGATTATAGCTAGTAAGGCATTATTACTTTTTAAATACACATATTTTAAATGATCTGGTAGAACTCTTAAATCTAGGTCATGAGCTTTTAGTATAAAGGTAAAAGCTTTGAATGATTTATTGGTAGATCCATTTAGTAAGATAGTTTAGGGAATGCATTATAAGATTCTAAGACATTATTTATTTCTTCTGTCTCGTCATTTATATCATTGTCGTCATTTAAATCCTCTATCACTTTCTCAAGCTTGTATGACTTATCGTTTCCAAAAGTTTTATCTATTATAGGATGTAATATATCTACGGTGCATAGTGATGAAATATCTAAGGGATATTTTATAGCATCGTGGATGTTAAAGTTTATCGTTTCATTATCTACTTCCATTGTTAGAGTTCCATTAGAAAATCTATTTTGGCTTTTGCCGTTTTTAAGAATGGGCATCCTAAGATAAGAGGCGCTTTACTAGATAAGTGGTATTCTTTCATGTGTATGACATAAAAATTGGCTGGAAATATTAACCCTAACCAACACATCCTCTAATAACTCCTACTGGTTGAACAGTAGATCTATAAGCTAATTGTACTATTATAACAATTTCTTCTAAGGGTACATTTGTCATTTACAAATATATTGATAAAGACGTAATATTAATTGAGGCGCCTAGATCACATAATGCTTTGGATATCCCTATATTTTCTATTATGCATGGAACGAAAAACATTCCAGGTTCAGAACATTTAGGGAGTAATTTCTTTTGGATTATTACTGACACACGTTCTCATAGGCTTACTCTTTCACCAGGTTTAATTTTATTAGTGCATAAATCTTTTTTAAATTTTTGATATTTAGGTATGTTTTGTATGACTTCGAATAAAGGTATGTTTACTACCACTTTCCTTAAAGTGTATGAGATTTCTTTTTCTTCTCGTTATTTCTTGACGTTCTTATTATTTTCTAAATAATGGGGAAATGGCGGTCTTACTATACTCGGTTTATTACTTTCGAAATCACAATCATTTTCCTTTTGAATTTTATTATCTTTAATTTCTATTTCTTTTTTAACTCAGCCTCTAATTCTTTTTGAGGAACTAGTTATTCTGGCATCTTTGGTTCTTCCATTTATTAATCGCTTCTTTAAGTTATCGCCTTTGCATATGAATTAGGGTAATGTTGAGACGGTAATTGTATTTTTTCGTTCAACTATATCATCTTATAAGGCTTGGATTTTTTTTTTTATCTTTTGCTTTACTTGAATTTTCTAGTGCTATTGTTCTACTGGTTAACGTGGATGTTATATATCTTTAAAAATTTTGATTTTCTACACCAGTACCTACATTTAGTTTTAGGTAGTTTACATTGTTACTATAAATGTAAGTAAGTTGATTTGAATTATTTTAACAATTCATCATAGTGTTAGCCTCTTTGATTTGATCTTGTTGCACTAATGGACATTCATCATATAGATGATTGACCTCAATGCAAAAAGCACAAATTTTACTTTGGAGTGATCTATCTTTAAATAATAATTCAACCATACTTTTTAGTTCATCAAATTTATCATTTGATGTCATGGCTATATTCCTATTCATTTCACAAGAATGGTTTTTCATAAATTTATTTTTCTCGTGATATTATTTTAATTGTTTCACCATTCTATTTATAGTGTCTCTTGCTAATGTTGGCGTTATGTCAAATAAAGATCCTCCACATACCGTGTCTAAGAATCTTTGTTCTAAATTGTTTGGTCCTTCGCAAAAGTATTCTAATAAATGCTTTTTCTGAAAATCCATGTTGTGGACATAATGATATTAATTTTTGGTATCTATCCCAAAACTCACCAAAACAATTTCGGTTTCCATCCTACCATTACTAATTCATTTCCTATCAAAACTAATTTTACATGGTGGAATGTATTGATCTAAAAAGGTTTCTAACATTTCGAACCATGTGGTTATTGAATTTTAAGGGAGATAGAATAGCCAATCTTGAGCTTGAACTCTTAAGAAAGAAGGGAAAACCTTTAGCTTGACATACTCTAACTCTACGTTTTTGGGTTTTATCACACTTACTATATGCGTGTATTTCTTAATAAATTATTGATAATCTTCATCACCTTCACCTTGAAAGTGAGGTAAATAATTGATGAATCCCGATTTTAACTCAAAATCAGGGAAATCCACGGGAAAAGCAATACACGTAAGTTCATAAGCTGTGATATATTTATTGGCTTGCCTAAAAGTAAGTTCTTACTCGACGGGAAAGATTCTTAAGAAATTATTTAAAAACCATGATAACGGCGCCCAAAATCGATACTTGTCGAGTGTGTACATTAATTTTTCACCTTTTCTATACTATTAAACTTTGTAGTAGTGGTAAGCGGGAATCCTCTCCATATGGATTTTGCAAATTCATGAGAAAAAGTTTTATTATTTTTTATTTTAAATTTAATATAATAAAAACTAGAATTTAAACTAATACTTTCTAAATAAAAATCAACTAAACTAACTAAACTAACATAGTTCAAATTTACCAAATTCAAAGTAATTCAATTCAATAAAACACAATAATAAATAAACATTTAAACAAACCTCCTAAACAATGAAAAATCAATCCATTTTGCATCTAAACATGTTCAATTATGTAGTCATGAACATACTTTATAAAGTATCCTAGATCATTTAACCAAAATAATAAGTAAGTAAACAGCTTTTAACAAGCCATTTGTTTGACTTATATAGGTGGAAAAGCCATGTTCTAATTTTATTGAGCTAACCCCTTTAAATACACAAAGCCATTAACTTCAAGCAATAAAATTGTATTACACTTTTTGAAAACTTCGAACTTCTAAATCTAACACCTTCTGAAAGCCACTTCAACAATAGATATAGATCTCAAATTCATTTAGGACATCTAAATGGTATTATGTTTCAAACAATCCTAGCTACTACTTTTTTATTAGATAATGAATCAAAACATCACAATACACATTGGCCCCTATGCATATAAAACTTAGATTCATATTTGCAATCCGTATAACAACCTATTAACTCAGTGAATTAAAGAATATGATTGGTTTAAATCATTAAGCATATATTCATCATATCATGACTACTTTGCAAAATGGATTTAGTTCATGTTTGGAGTTTTGTTTAGATCAACAAACTACTCACTCATGATACTAAAATAATACCATCACATAATAATTGAAAGACTTAATTAAGAATACCTTAGTGGTAACTTAAATCTTCAATCTTCTCCAAAATCAATAAAAACAATAATGAATGGCTTCCAAACTAAAGCAAAGAGTGTAAAACTATCCAAAGGCTCTTAATTTTATAGTCTAGGGTTTATATTTATAGTATATAAGGTAATACATATCTTAAAACCATCTCAAAATCCTTATTGTAATCTAAAATCCATGAAATGTTAACCAACGATCCTCAACAGTTCAGGGTTAAGTGGAATCACTAGGTAAATCCTTGGAATTGAAGTCCCATGTTTTCACCAATCGGCGTAGTGATTCTGGGTAGAATCGATGGGCTTGAAATCCAGTTTTTCTTTGATTCCTTGGTGAATCTTTCTATAATCTTTTCACTCGGACAATTCCTTCATTTTATTCCCTTTTTTCCTTCATTTCTTCAAGTATTCGAATTATGACCTGAAATATAAAAAACAAGAGAAAATCACGTGTAATATAGTCTTTTACATCTAAAATCATCATAAAATGTACTATAAAACAGTCTAACTATTGACTTATTAGAATCGCTGCTCAGATCGGTGGGTCACTGCACCTCACAACCTACTGATTCACCTAGCCATTTCCCAGTGATTCCATTTAACACAAGAATCACTAGGCACAATTTTTGATTTTTAAAACAAAAACCCCAAATTGCCATACAACACCAACTCATTCACACACCAAACCATTGCAACCTTTCATCAAAATATGAATTTCTTACCTATATTCAACCATCTTAATCTCAATCCCATAGTATTTAAGTGATTCTCACCTCAACCTAGTCCCATTCAACCAAAATTTCTTAATTTTGATAGTGTTGAATCAAACTATCTAGGGAATTCGGCATAGACCTTTGAGGAACGATCTAGAGGAGTTTAAGAGCTTAAATCTTGAGAGATTCACTCTCAAGAACGTAATTACATCAACCCTAACTCTTTACTTTAACAAATTCTTGACTTCAAGATCTTTTGCAAATTCTTTAATGTTTTCGAAATTGTTTTGTTGGAATTTATTCAATTATCTTGAACAAATGGTTCTATTGATTCCAATAGATCGGGCATAGTGATTACATAGATTGTTGGTTTACAAATTTAACAATTTTGAAATTTTGGTATATTTACACGCATTTGCAAATGGTTTGAAAATCGAGTTTAAAATGAGTTTGGAGGTTTAGATATGATTTTGTTTTAACTTAATTTGCTTTGTTTTTGAAAAGACTAGATTTAACACACAATCACTTTACGATATTTAGAAAACTGATTTTAAAGTTTATATTTGAGTTAACACTTAGATGCCAATTTTATTTTAAAGTCTCCAATGAATTTCAAGCTAGCTTTTAAAATGGGTTTCTCCTTTTAAAATAAAGTCTTGAATTTTACCAAATTATTTTCGACAAACATTGCTTTTATCATTTACAGGTTTATTTACTTTTTGAAACTGTGAGTTTTGAAATTAAGACAATGGCCAGAAGAGGTAGAGGTAGAAGCTCACGAGAGCATAAAGGGAAAGCACCGATAGTTGAGAAACCCAAGCAATAAACCAAAGTTCCACCCATACCCATTAGGCCAATGGGGATTTTGATAAATAACCCCCGAACTAGAGCACTAAAAGAACCTTTTCCACCTTCAAGTTTTATTGATGAGTCGGAGAGAGAGGAAAAAATTGAGGAGATACTAAGAATTCATTTCTCGCCCCACAACTACATAAATGCCAAAGCTCTTGACAGGATCTAGAGCGACATTATTAAAAATAGGAAAATCATACCGAAGAGGGGTTTCAACGTTAAGAACGAAGCTATGTATGGGCCTAGAATTCTAAACATAATTAGGGAAAGGAACAAGAGGTTGTTAACTAGGGACTGTTGCGCCAATAATGACATGGGCTCCTTGGTTGAGATGGGTTATGAAATTCTAGTGAGAGAGTTTTATGCAAATGAGCATAGGGATGACAATAAGACAGTAGCCATGCTATGAGGAATACCAGTGGACTACTCACTCGCAAGAATAAACAGTACTATGGTTTACCAAAATTCCATAGGAGACAAGCCAACGAGTACCAAAAACCGGAGTATACGTTTAGACACAGATTTCCCCATGAGACCATTTGTAATGGTTTAGAAGCAATTCCAGGGGATGGATTTCTTTTAGATAAAGATGGGTACTAAAAACACATATAAACCAATACCTTTAGGAAAACCACCAAAGCTTGGAGATTTTTCGTTAATGCGAACCTACAACCAAGTTTACAACATTATGAGATAGTGAACTATAGGGCGGCACTTTTGTACAACATAGTTCAAGGGATTGGCTATATTGATGTTGGCAAGATAATTTACGATTCAATAATGAATGCCATGACCACTAAGAAAAATGAAGGATTTCCTTTTCCCTTAATGATTATAGAGTTTTGCAAGCATGACCAAGTTCCAATGAGAGGTCTAGAGCTAAATATTTACCCTGATAGGACCATCACCGACGAACTCATTAAAAGCATTAAAAAGGTGTCTGGATATATGGATTTGGAAGAGGAATAGGAAAGGAACGAAACACACAAGAGAGAGACTACAGATAGAAGGTGGATACGGGTAGAGAACCAAAAAAAATTGGAAGAGCAGACTCTCGCGTATAATGATAGAACGAACTAGTGCCCATAGCCACATGTAGAGGACTTTGCTGGCATGTATGCGGATGAGACGAAAATAGCCATGATGGGGTCGATCTTGCGGAACCGGATGAGAAATCTAAGACATCATGAGCTAATGTTCCAAAACAAATGCGAGATTACTAAGAGCATTGATAAGTGATTAATTAGACTATATATAAGGTTAGTTTAGTAGTCCATTTAGTAAAAATATTATTAAATAAGCTCAAATTGTTGGTGTTTATACATTTTTAGGTACATAAGGCATAAATGAAGGAAAATAGTGAATTCAAGAAGAAACAAAGCTAAAACACACCAAAGTAGGTTTGGCGTCTTGGTTAAGCAGTGTGGCGCTGTAGGATAAGAAAGCACAACGTTGGAAGGAAAGGCACGTCATGGGAAAGCAAGCAAGTGGAGAAAAGAGACCAAGGATGGTTGGCGCAGTGGCGGTGCCGTGAAGGTTAAGGGATGACGTCGGGGAAACATAGGGACATCGCCAGGACCATTAAAGGGATAAATTGACAAGCAAAGTGCTCTGTATAATGGTCAGTACCGAAAATTGAATAAAATAGAAAATATAGTTCTATTTCGTGTTAAATTGTTAAGTAGGGGTTCTAATTGTTTTAAAACATTCTCAGAGAGTACAAATACATAGGAGAACATGGTAAACACACCAATTATGATAGATTAGCTGCCATTAATATAATTTAGTATAGATTTACTCTATTATTGATTTAATTGAAAGTATTTCATTATATCTCTGATTTCAATGAATACCGCTATATGCATGTTTGTTTTAATGAAGTGTAAGTAGTTTATTAATCTTAAGGATCAGTGGATCCTGCGGTATGAATGCTATGCTATAGACATGAATAGATTAGAATGAATGAAAAATGCAATAGTTAGAATTTGTATTGATTTTGAGCGTAATGCTAAGAACATCTTAATCACGTATTTGTCAATATTAGGTTTTAGAAGTTATCATAATCGTTGAAGCTTTTAAACCGGATATGGACGGTACAACCATAAAACATATAACATCGAGCGATAGTTGTTAATTAAGGAGGCACATGTAGTAAACTTAATTGGTTATGAATCTAAAGATTTGGAACATTAAAGCAATGTGGAGTTTATGTTATTCACACCGATAGGTGAAGTTTTAGTTTGCACATTAGAATCTTTTCCATTATGATAGTGGGTTAAAGTGAATTTGAAGGAAATATGTCTATTCTAATTAGGCATTGCATACGCATAATAAAGATGATAAAGTGAGTTGAAAAGCATAGTATTTCATTACCTAGGTGAAGTTGTGAACTAAGATATTCTTAATATAAGAGTAAAAGTAATTTGCATTGATTTGTTAGTATAAATTAGTTTAGTTTAGTTATAAAACCAACTAATAGGATTTCCTTAGCAATAGAGTTATTTTAGCTAAGTACGTATTGAGTGCATTTACATTTTCCTGAGGATGATATTCATAATCAACATAAGTTGGTCACACTATTACTACAATTGAGCCATTATACTTGCTGCCACGATCAAGCATCTATGGATCTGAGCGACGCCTGAAGAGGATGCAAGGTGGGCAAGCTAACATTCAAATCCCATCTACCCAACTAGGGAGTAGGGAGTCTTTTCAGTAGATAATCTGTTAGCGGGAGTGGATTACAGGTTCTATGATCCTGCAACAAGCTTCCAATCTCAACAGCTAGACCAAGGGGATAGTGGTGACGATATGACTTCTAGATGGCGGTTCTGATATTTCATTCTTCTCTGTGTAATCTTTCTCTGAATGTTATTGTAAGAGGTCTATGTTTGTAATTTTCTGATATGAATGATGTGGTATGTGAATCTATGATACATTTGCTCTAGTATGTTCACATTTTATACATTAGTTTGATCTATTAAACTCAATTCTATCCTATGATGCATGAGAATCTTTTAATTTATCATGTTTTCTTTACTTATTAAATTCATTCTTATGTTAGTTAGTTATTTAATAAATTTATTCATTTATACTTCACGTGGTATTTTTATTTTGTTGGAAACCCGACTTTATTTTTAAACCTTGAGGACAAGGTTTGGAATGAGTTTGAGGGTATTAAGTGAAGTGAAGTATCAAGATGCGAAGTATGAAAGAAACGAGAGGTAAAATCTATTTGAACATTGAACATTGTTAATTTTTCAAAATTTTCCATAATACAGGTAATATTTTTTTCATTTCATTTTACTTAATTTAGTTAGGAATATGTAATTGAATATAATTTAGATTTAAATGGAAGTGATATATAATGAAAACAAGAATTTTATGATGGAAAAGAATTGTTATACCCTATTTGACTTAACTTAGATTGTGCATACACTAGAGGAGTTTAAAGGGGATTGATTACTTTGTGTTAGACATTATAAATGGCAGAAGATCGAAACAAAAGTGCAAGATAAGCAAGATAGATTTCTAAGAATTTTGTTATACAAAGATTATGGATCAAGTAATATATATATATAATGAAAAGAGTTTATGCGACAATTGAAGAGAAAAATAGGAAATTAGCCAATAAACTTTACTTAGTTGGAAAGAATACTTCCTTGACTATAGTGAAAGTGAGAAGAACTAACATGAGTTTTTTTTTAAAATAGAGAGACCCACAGATTCCAAAGGAAATGGAGCACGAATCTAGTGGTGGGAAAAATGAGAGGAATAATTCCTATAAAAAGAATAACATATTCCAAAGGAAATGGAGCAGGGAACCATAGGAATATAAAGAAGAAAATGAAATTATAGAAGAAAGAAAAAAAGAAAGAAAGAGAGATATAAGAAAAAAATGGAAAGAAGTTTATCAAAAACTCTTCAAATAAAATATTTAGTTAGAGTGTTTATAGCTAAGTTAAGTGAAATGTATCTTTTTATTCCAACAAATGAATATGAAATTATGATTATCAGTGATTAGAAATTCCTATCGACTTTGATTGTGGTGATATTTTAATATTATTTGAAAATAAGATTGATTTAGTGATTTTTGCATCTTGATATTCTATATTAGTTATCGTAAGTTTGATGCTTGTTAGTGGAGATTGAGAAGACCTTTATATAGTGGCTTGATCATGGTGATTGGTTTAACTTTGAATTGTGAGTGTATTGCATAATTAGAGGTTAAGTTGTCAAATAAATGGGTTTTTATTAAGTCTTTCTATTCTATCATGATTTTTATTTTTATGAGGGTAATGTAAGGTTTCAGATATCAAGTACAGTGGAAGTTTTCGAAACCTTTTCGAATATCTCTGAACCAAGATCATATTGATTCCATTAAATTGATGTACCAAGAAAGAAAAACCATACCTTAACAAGAACAACTCCATGTCTTCCATGTTTGGTGTCGATCGATTTCTTCAAGATGCTGCCAGAGACGAACATCCTCTATAAGAAACTGACACACGAACGGACGATCACGATCTGGAGTGCTAGCGCCAAAAATTCTATTGCAAAAATTTACTCAAAAACTATCTAAAAAAATCTCTACCACAACTATGACCCTAATGTCTTATTTATAGTACAATAGGTCGAGTTGTAAAAGAACTTCATCTCCTAGTCGCACTCCTAATAAAGTCTTAAATAAAGTCCAACTCTAAAAATGATAGAGTCATATATAATCTACAATTACTAATCCAGCAAGAGTTGTAATTTTTCTAAAACTCAATAAGAATTAAAGTCATACTATAATTCCAATTAGAGTCCTATTTTAAATAGGATTCACTAAGAGACAAAATTTCTAGTTACACTAGAAATGCAGGAGAATTTTGAATCCTAGTCAAACTAGGACACTTAATGAGAATCTTCAAAATGAATTTTATCAAATAAAATTCATCAACCTAGACAATATTAAATCACGTATATTCGTTCTTTGTGTGCAACTCAATAGGTTCATACAATGTTGGCAATGAACCTAAATCCTCTTTGGCACACAAATCATAAGCGGCTTCTAGCAAGACATTATGATTACCCAAGTTGCACAGAGATCAATAAATCGATACAACCTCATAGACAGTGTATATCATATCCCATTATCATGCAATATCTTTTGATTGAACATAAGACATGGAATGTCACCCTTATAGTTTGATCCACTAGTCTCAATCTCTGAGTAGATTGAAATTTTCAATTGACATTGATATAATCAATTCACTAGACATTGCCATTTATCAGTCTAACATATCGAGAGGCCCAATAAATATCTCTCTCTAAATAAAGAGAGGGTCAAATTACATCTTGATCACAAAGATCCACACATTAGTCGGACAATGACCAATCACAACTTTTATAATCATCTGGTTAAAGATGACATTTAATTGTGTCAAATTATTGTGCTCCTAATGTTAGGGTCTCTGGTGATCTCAAGTCAAAGGACTAAATGATATAACTATCATGAGAAGCACTTATGACATTGACCATGCAGCGTTCTCATAGTGGGTTGGTCCAGCATCTGTCCTAACAACTACCCATGATCTTGATCTGTATCCGTATAAGCATAATCATCACATGACTATCAATCAAGAGTCATACTAGTCTTAATTTATTATTGTTCCTACAATAATAACTGTCTAGGGACGTTAAGAATAATACAATAATTATTCATGGATACTACTATAAAAGAAACATGCATCTACTTATAATAGTTAAATAACATTTATATAATTAGCCTAGAGCACATACCCCAACATCTTCCACTTGCACTAGGTCCAATGCTACACGTATCCAATACTGCGTGACCTTGACACGTTCTTAGTGGAAGAAGTTTATTTATGTATCCGCCACATCGCTTAATATTTTTGTTTTGTAAATCTTCACATTCTTTCTCTAATAAGATGAAAACGCTCAAGTGATTGTTTAGATCGTTTCGTGTGATTTAGGTTCTATAACCTAAATTTGATTGTTGGTTTTACAATAAAGACCAACGATGTTTCCAACTCTTGGATCCACACCTTATTCAATCATGAACCTTATGATGTAAACATTTTCTTTGGCTGCATCAAATGTCGCTAAAAACTCAGTTTATATTGTAGAACTTGTTAGAGTGAGTTTATAATGTTTTCAACTTGCTGCATCTTCCTACAAAGTTAACACATATCTATATTGCGATCATTAATTATTTATATTAGCTTGAAAGTTTGCATTTTGTAACCATTTATAAGACTCATATCTTTCAAACCTCTTCAAATCCAATAACATTTCTTAAGTGCTTTTGAAGTACTTAAAAATGTTATCAATGAATCCAGTGACCTTCACTAGAATATATGAGATATATGTATGTTTTGCCTAAAGCATATGACATATCAAATTGAATGCAAAGTATAACAAATGTGATGATTCTCATAGATAATGTGAGGAATCATATTCACATTGTCCCGCTCATCATTTGTCCTAAGACTTTGAGTCTTGTAGAGACTTATGCTATAAGACATAAGTACGAATTCTTTTAAGAATCTCGTACACTGAAAGTTTTTCAGTTATTTGTATATATAAGCACTCTAATTTAGACCAATTAGCCTCTTAGATCTATCTCTATAGATCTATATCACAAGAACATAAGCCTAATTGTCTAAGAATTTATTTGAGAAATCTTTCTTAACCCAGACTTGACATTCTGTACGGTTAGGACATTGTTTCTAATGAACATTATATCATCAGCATATAGATTTAGATAATTGCACTCCCATTAACCTTTGTGTATACACAAGGTTTATTTTTATTCAATTAACATAATTCATTATTTATTTCATCAAAACAAAGACCACAACTCTAATAAGCTTACTATAATCCACAAATGGATCCTTTAAGCTTGCATACATGTCTAAAATTCTCAAGATAATCAAAACCCTTACGTTGTGTCATACATAACTTTAAGGGGCATATAGCAATGCTATTTTGACACTCGTTTGTCATATCTTGTAGTTAAACTATGAAGTAATGATAATTAGAATTCTAGAATTTGAGCTTAGCTACTAGTGAAAAATCTTATCATAATCAACACCTTAATTTAGATTAGAATTTTTTGATAAGTCGTGCTTTTAAGTATGCACCTTTTTTTCCATATCATTTTAAATCAATCACATCCAATGGTCATACCACTTTCAAGTAAATAAATCAAGTTCCAAACTTGAATAACATATATAAATTAAAATTCAGAGTTCATTAACACTTAGTCTCTTCATCAAATCTAGATGAGACATGTCTTTTGATAAGCAGTGATTCATTTTAATCCAATATCAAAATATATCACAACTATCAATAATAAGAAATTCAAAATTTCTCTGGCCAATTTTTTATTATTCTAGATTTTCAAGAGATATATGTTACTTGTGCATACTCAACTAGTTCAAAACTTTGTTGAGCATCATAAAGTGGTTCAGTTCTCATTTATGGCTCTTTATCATTTCAAGATTTATTTTATTCCCAATAGTGTCTTTGAAATAAACTCTTTATTTAGAAAGACATCATTTTGAGCAACAAACAATTTGTTCTCAATTGTATAAAATAGTATCATAATGTTCAACCACAATTAGACATAAATGACTTAGGCATCAAACTATATGTGACTTAGCATCTTAGGCAAGTTTTGCCGCCTCAAATCTCAAGAAAAGATAAACAAGGTCTTTTTATTCCATATCGTATATGAAGTTTTATCAACCACTGTATAGAAAATAAGGTTTAGTGCGAAGTGTAGTGGTTTCTAAAGTATAGCCTCAATATGACATCATAGGAAGGTCTAACAATTCAAAATTATGTCTTCTTGATAGGATTTGTAACTCATTAAAAAATCAACACTTTCATTATATGAATGATAAATTTGTCCTTTAGAGCTTTTATTTAGAACTAGGCAAAAAGTATGGCTCACAACTAAGATTTCTATGTCCGACACATAAGCGTATTTGGTACCCTTTACCTTCCTCTTATCCTTTTTGTTACAAACCATCAAATATATCTCTAAGGCCCTTTTTTAAATATTTAGTCTTACAGTTTTAAACATCATATGGAACTGTAAACAGGGTTCTCCATGTTATTAACATTATATAGTTCAAAACTATTTTGATGACTTATAGACCGAATCTACTACCAACTTTTAGCACATGAAGATTCAAGCCTTTTGAGATAATTAATATAGCCCTTTCATGTTCCAAACATAAAGACATTTTAATAAGTTCTCAACCATTTTACAAGAATCTATGAATTTTGTAGTCTTATACTCTTCGGTGATTTACTGCTAGAACATTTCCTTTAGTATCACTGTCATGTTATTAGCTTTCACGGTCCTCGAATCTTTCATAAACTCCGATTTTAATATTTGCTAACATGACATATAATTCTTGTATTAATAGATGGTAGTTTAGAATGAACCATTAATCTAAGAGATACAACCTTGTTTTTATGGTTGATAACATTTATCAATTTTCCAATCAAAACAGGGAAATTAGTATTAGAAATTATTTTATCTTTCTCAAGGATTGATCGCAGTTACTTTAGATTAGTGTTACTAGGAGTTTAATATCTACACCTAGAAGATTGTGCAGAATAATTTATTAGTGAGTAATTAAACTCCCACTAAATCAATAACCCTCGTAAATATGATTTTAGTGGTATAAGATCCATATTTCACTTAATTTTGAGAAAGCTATGGTATGACACTCAAATTCAAGTAATTTTGGTAGATAACAATTACCAATTGCATCAAATGCAACTCTTAGGTTCTTTATGAGACCTAGACATCATATGTCACATCGTGTTATGTCTCATCTATGCCTAAAGCTCAAAACCGTTTTGATAGCTTTATTAAGTCAAACCAATTTAAGACATCCGCGTAACCATTACCCGACTTGCCACACCAAGATAACACAATACACCCTGCAGAGGCAAACCCATATTGATGTTATTAATGCCTTGAAAAGTATTTTAAAATTGGGTGGCATTAACTTAAAATTTAATTGAGGGATTTTTATTAAGTTTTACGATCCTTTTATATGTTATGATGATTAATTCTAGCATTTCCTTTTTATCATGGAATATCCTATATACCCAATGTGCATAGAAAAAAATCATAAATAAACTGGAAACAAATTCATTTACTAGTAAAACATCATAAAACCAATTAAGGAAATTAATCACCATTCAATCAATTAAACTATTTAAACTAACTTAACTAACTTAACTTACAAAAATCAAAATCTTTAAAACCAAAATTCAAATCAAATCAAATCAATTCATTTCAATATAAAACAAACATTTAAAAAAATATCAAGAATAATGAAACATTAATGTGTTTTGAATCCAAACATATAACTTAGATCATAGTCATAATCATACTTTAATCATATTATAAAGTATTCTTGGATCATTAAACCTAAATCATAAGTAAGTTGATAGCCTTTATCAAGCCACCAGTTTTATCCTATATTAATGGAAAAACCACATACTAATTTTATTGCATTAATCCTTCGAAAGCTCAAAGTTAATTAATTAGAGAACAAAATCGTATTAAGTTCTGTGAAAACATCATACTATTAAGACTAATATTATCAGAAGAGCTGTATCAATATCAAACTTAGAACTCAATTTACCTTGGACATCTAATGGTTATAGACCTATTAAAGAATCCTAGTTCCTACTTTAAATTAGATATAGAATCCAAATATCACAATACACATTCTAAAGTATGCATGTTGCAGATTAGAGCAATACTCGGCCTGAAACCCTAATTAAGCACTGGTAACCCAGCCAGACATAACTAGAGCCAAAAACCTCTCTTTCTATCTGTTGATAAACACAATTATATATCAAATATTAATGTAAAACAAATATTATACGTTGCGAAAATTAAAACTTTTTCGATATTTAAATACGATATACAAAATCAATTCAAACCGAAATAAATCTCGGTTATACAAAACCTCCCATCCCTTGTGATATTACAAAACTATAATTCAATACAAATATATAAGACAAGGGAAGATTTATTACATCAAAGAGAAAATCAAGACTCCTAAAACTTCTCTATCCTGTAGTTGTAGCGCTCTTCATTTTTCCTGAAATATTAATCTGGGTGAGCGCTCCAACTTGCTTAGTAAATAGGGATTCACAAAGCCATCAATATTCCATATAATAATCAAGAACATAATGCAATAACAATATGCACCAATGATAACTAACAGGGTTATGAAAAGCATATAATTTAATAAGTAACAAATGCAAGTCAAACTGTCAATGACTATTACACTGTGATTCCCATTTTATTTATAAAACTAGGGTCGATTACCTACTGACACTATTAATGTGATTGCTAGACCAACATATTGGTCAATTTGTTATCTAGCTGATCCATTAATGTCCAATGGTTCTATCCCAAACCATCAAGTGAATTTGTAACCTATGCAACCTATATAATTGGGTATGAGTTACATATAGACCGAGAGAATTGCCTTGTATCCTATATGACTTGGTCTCAATTTCAAGAGTGACTCTCGTGGATCACATTAGATATCATTTTCCATTTAGTAAAAACATCATAGTGTACATAGTCCCCCATTCAGTCCATAAACTATATGAACTACATATACTAACATATCCACACAATATTGATAAATAAGCGAATCCATACTTACCTCAGTTCAAGTTTCCGTTTCGAAACTTCCTAAGTTTCCGGGCCACTCACGCTTTCCTTGTGTTCCAATACCTATCACAAACCATTTGTGATTAATATAGGTCTAACACCCTATGTATAGAACTCCTAAGTAAGTTCCCAAAACCTCAGGAAAATCTAAGTAAATTACAGCATAGTTGCTATTTTATGGGGTGGGAGGGCTCTCCTCTATTCGATGGAGCGCGCTCCACCCTGCAGTGTCTCGATAGTGAGCAGAGCATCATCCTTTATTAAATCCACCAAACCACTAAAAAATATCAAACACTCCCCTAATACATCGGGATGACCTCTAGTTAGGTATGAACTACTTTCCAATCAATAACAACATGTTATTCACAGAGAAATCATCACCTACCTTTGAATTCAACTTAAAAATCAAAACTTTACTTACCAAGATGATGATCTCAGATCTACTTGTAGTTTGATCACTTCAATTCAGTTAAGGGTCCTCTCCCGATCAACTCCTCAAAACCCAAATACGTCAGCCGCTTTCCTCTCTCACTCTCTCGATTGATCAGTGAATAATGAGGATAAACTTGAAGCTTTTGGATTTATATATATGTATTTTCCTCGTGATACGCATCGCGCTATCTCGAGGTTGATCAAGCGATTGATGTGTTAAAGAGACACATCTTAAAGTGACACACAACTTAACACCAACAACACTTACGCTCATCTCGAGGCAATCCAATGATCCATATAATTCAAACCAAACTTATAGTTTTATTATATATATTTACATATCAAATATATATAAATATATATACTTCATGTATTTTATCGCCAAAAATTTCACCGAACATGCCTACGAGTGTTTTCGAGTATGCACATTCATTTTACGACCCCCTCGTCGCACTTGGTGTACCGACAATTTATTGTTTATTTATTTATTTTCCGATTATAGGCTTGTATATAAATCATCTCTATATACTACAACCTATAAATTCAATAAACACTTTAAACAAACACAAATCATCACACAAACCCCACGCGCATGCTAATCGAGGTACGCTGAACTTAACCACGAGCCTAACTCGAGTTAATTAGGATTCAAATTAAATTAATCAACAACTTAAGGTAACGGGTCATTACAGTCTCTCCAATTTAAAGCAATTTCATCATCGAAATTAAAGTAAATGTAAAATTATATATAGTTTAGAAGAGAAATGGAAACTGCTCCCTCATCTCTATGAAATTGCCATTTCATCTTAACCAAAGGAATCTCTTGGGTTCTCATCCTCTAAATCTTACAATCAAGTATCTAAATCAGCTGCTTATCATAAGATAAGTCTTTTCGAAGATTAAATTTGTTGTAATCAATCCTTAGAGTGAACCGAGTCTCTATTTTGTGAAGCATAGACATGTGGAGGACATTATGAACTCCAATTAAATTGAGGAGGTAACTCTAACCTGTAAGCAATATGACTAACTTTTTTCTGCACTCTGAACGACCCAATGTAACTTGGAGCTAGCTTACCTCGCGATCCAAACTGATATATTTCTTGTATAGGTAAGAATTTCAACAGAACGATATCTTCCATTGAAAACTCTAAAAACCTATGATGTTTATTAGCGTATCTCTTCTGTTTTAGTTATGTCGTAGTCAAACACTGGTGAATCTATTAAATTCTCTTTGTGTAGTCCTGAATCGATTCGCACAGATATGTATTTCTTCCAATTACTACCAAACTCCAAGACACAAGCTCGAAGTATATCCTCTAGCACCAAAATCAACTACTCAATCTACGAATGGTATACCGTATTGAGGTTAAGAATAGTTCCCAGCTATCTCTGCAATTCACTCTACAATCTGGACATGACTCTCTGATATCTATCTGAAGTAATCGACATTAGAACTCCTTGAAATCTCAACACCTTACATACGTACACTTCACATAATCGGTCAAGAGGATTTCGCATGGAAACTAGCAAGAAATGCGCAGACTTCGTTAACCTATCAACTACAACCCAAACTGCATCGTGCTTACGCTGACTCAGAGGTAGACTGAAAACAAAATCCATCGATATATGTTCTCATTGCCACTCGAGAATAGATACAATCAGGTTTTTTATTCTCAACCTTTACTTGCAAAATATCTCACATCTTTTTATGAACTTAGCAATATCAGTCTTCATCCCAGGCCACCAATAAATACGCCTCATATTGCGATACATCTTAGTATTACTTGGATGAATAGAGTAAAGAGATCTATGAAATTCTCGTAGCGATTCCTGCCTCAACTGATTCTAAGCTGGAATCTATAATCTATCCTTGAATAATAACGCAACATTATCAGAAATGGATGAATTAAGATGATTTGCACTAGCCGCTAACCTCTACAATGCTATATAATCATGATTAGCTTTCTGACAACAAATCACCATTAAATCATCTCTGGTTCAGTCTGAATCTGAGCTCAAAAGAATATATTAGTAGCTCTGAAACTAGCTCTCTCAGTTGATGATGTGTCACTTGAACATACATGAATCATCATCATAAATGATTCTTCAAGAAGTCTAAATGGAGAAGCTCTAATAGTAGCTACATTCTCTATGCCTGTTCTTTTACTCAAAGCATCCGCATCCCCATTTGCCTTGCCTGGTAATACTCTAGAGTGAAGTCATAGTTCTTGAATATTTCAACATCCTATGATGCTTTTCAACATATTCTTTCCATTTATATGAGTTGGCGTTGCATACTGACAGTCTTTTAACACCTTTCTGTGTAGTTCTAAATTACTCAGGCTCAAATTAACTTATATCTTGACTTCTCATCCTGCACCAATTGACGATGAAGTTAAGCATACCAAATTTTAAAAAAATACCCTTAACGTCATATATAGCCTGATAATATCAATCCCAAAGAACTCACACAACAAACTATTTCTTTTAGTAATTATCACCTTCTAAGTCACAAGCTCGGAAATTATATTCTCTGGAACTAAGATTAGCTGCAGATATCTATCGGTTCTCCAAATTAATCCCGCGGGTACATATAATTCAGAAGAATATGTCAGTGATTCATACACAACATCTCGTTCTATTATTAAAGGTTCTACCAATTTATATATTTCCACAAATAATTGAAATTCCATTTCTTGATCTGTATCTTAATGTGTTAAGATTAGAAAGGTCCATCCTAGCTATTATACATCTCTTCCCTATTGGGAAGCAAACTTTCGATTCCTCGCAGAAATAATAATCTTGGTTCTCTATAAACTGTCAACTCTTTCTACACACATATATCTTGCTTACTTTTCCACAAGAATTAAACCACAATACTAGCAAGAACTTTCAGACTCTATTAGTTCTACAACTACAACATTAACAACCTTCAGTTGTCATTACAACTTAGGTTAATCCATCATGAATTTCATTCATATAGGGCAACAATATATAACTCTCTAGGTTATAACACTCAACTTCTACTTGCTAATATATCTCATATTTCTTTATAAAATTGACACCATCAATTTTCATTCCATGTCACGAATAACTCATTCTTATCACAATGATTTTGGATTTCGCCTGAATGAGTCTTTTTAAGGAAATCCATGAGGTTCTCATAACAATTTTGCCTCACCTTTTTATTCGAGTTCTAAGAACTTTCTTTACATGCTAAATGTTATGATCTAAGATTATCATACAAACTACCAATAACTAGTAGTTAAATCTTGACGTACTAGATAATCTCAATCAATTTCTCCAATCATTCATTACTCATTCAATTTTCATTAGCTCACTCCAATCGATTGGCGGACTGGCTCATCATCGTTCCGCATCCGATCGAGGCGCATCGCTGACCCCAATTCGCTTCCCTCCTGACAATTTTTAGCACTCTTTGACTCTCTTTCCAATGTCCTTTTCATCTTTCCCTCGCGGCATTTGTTCGCTATTGGTCTCTCGCTAGTATTTAGCCTTGGACAAAATTTACCTCCCTATTAGGGCTCCATTCCCAAACAACTCGACTCGCTAATAGCTCTTTGTGGTGTGATAGGGTCCAAGCAGGACGAGGCTCTCACCTTCTCTAGCTCCCCCTTTCAAGGGACTTGAACCCAATCCGTCGCTGAGGATGCTTGGACCGACTATAATTCAAATGACGTTGTCGTTCAGTTTTCATGCTAGGCTCTTCCCGATTCGCTAGCCATTACCAAGGGAATCCTAGTAAGTTTCTTTTCCTCTGCTTATTAATATGCTTAAACTAAACGGGTGGCCCCGATTGACCTGGGGTCGCAAAGTATATGAAAAGGGTGCTCCACCTCGATTCATGACGATCTGAACGCGTCACTTATTTGATAAGGGTTCTCGTCAAACACCATTGATCGCATCTTCTAAGCATTGGGGCTACTATTTTAGCCAACTGTGCACTCGTAACGGGAGGCCAATCTCCATTCCTAAATGTAAAAAGTGGGTTGCGGTGCATCATGTGACACCTAGGCAGACGTGCCCTCGATTGAAGTCTTAGACGAAACTTACATTCAAAGACTTAATGGTTCACAGGATTCTACAATTCACACCAAGTATCACATTCCACTATGTTCTTCATCGATGCGAGAGCCGAGATATCCATTGCCAAGAGTCGTTCAAGTATTCAAATATGCAACATAGTTTAGTGGACCATCCACCTCAACGTGTCGTTTCCATGCTAATTAAAATTCATTGGCACATGTAGCACCAGATTTTGTTGCTCAACAGCAGGGACACAAGGAACTGCCTGCATTGCTCGTATTACGGTGTCATTGTTTCACGAGTCGTTTTGCAAGCATCTACAATGATCCTTCCGCAAGTTCACCTGCGAAAACCTTGTTATGACTTCTCCTTCCTCTAAATGATAAGGTTCAGTGGACTTCTCATGACGTCTTCAGTGGCGAACTGCCCGCGTCGCCGCGATCCAAACACTTCACCGAACCATTCAATTGGTAGGAACGACGGGCGGTGTGTACAATGGGTAGGGACGTAGACAACGGGAGCTGATGACTCGCGCTTACTAGGAATTCCTCGTTGAAGGCCAACAATTGTAATGACCTATCCCCATCACGATGAAATTCTCAAAGGTTACCCGGCCTTGTCGGCCAAGGCTATTAGCTCATTGAATACATTAGTTTAGCGTGCATGCGGTACAGAACATCTAAGGGCATTACAGACGTGTTATTGCCTCACAATTCTGTGCCCTAAACCACCATATTCCCTCTTAGAAGCTGGCCATGGAGGTGACCTCCACGTAGCTAGTTAGCAAGCTGAGGTCTCGTTTGTTAATGAAATTAACCAGACAAATCGTTCCACCAACTAAGAAAGGCCATGCACCACCACCTATAGAATCAAGAAAGAGCTATCAGTCTGTCAATCCTTACTATGTCTGGACCTGGTAAGTTTCCCCGTGTTGAGTCAAATTAAGCCGCAAGCTTCACTCATGGTGGTGCCCTTTCGTCAATTCCTTTAAGTTTCAGCTTTATGACCTTACTCCCCCCATAACCCAAAAACTTTGATTTCTCATGCCGGCGATGTCCTAAATGCAACATTCGCCGACCCCTAGTCGGCATCGTTAATGGTTGAGACTAGGACGTTATCTGATTGTCTTCAAGCCCTCATCTATCGTTCTTGATTAATGAAAACATCCTTGGCAAATGCTTTCGCAGTAGTTCATCTTTCATAAAACCAAGAATTTCACCTCTGACTATGAAATATGAATGCCCCTGACTGTCCCTGTTAATCATTACTTCGATCTCGAAGGCTAACGCAATGGGATTGAAATCCTATGATGTTATCCCATGCTAATGTATACAGAGTTATGGCTTGCTTTAAGCACTCTAATTTCTTCAAAGTAACATCACCAGAGTCATGACCCGATCAACTAAGACCAAGAGCGCATCACCGGTAGAAGGGATGGGAGGACCGCCGCACACCCGAGGGCGAATGGGCCGACCCAACTCTAAGTCAGACTACGAGCTTTTTAACTACAACAACTTGTATATACACTATTGGAGCAGGAATTACCGCGGCTACTGGCACTAGACTTGCCCTCTAATGGATCCTCGTTTAGGGATTTAGATTGTACTCATTCCAATTACCATACTCAATGAGCCTGGTATTGTTATTTATTATCACTACCTGTCCATGTCAGGATTGGGTAATTTATGCGCCTGCTGCCTTCCATGGATGTTGTAGCCATTTTTCAGGCTCCCCATTGAAACGAATCCTAATTCTCCGTCAATCGTCACCACCATGGTAGGTGTCATGGGGCCGAAGTGAGACCGAAGGTTCTAGCTAAGGAATTACCCCAATATTTTTCACTTCGACACCAACCTGTGATACACACTAGACTCCAGCCTAGTTCAACACTTGTTTGCCTCTTTCCTAAGAGCACTCGGTTTTCCTTCGCTCAAGGCACACGAAGTAGACGGGATTTATGAAACGAACCATGCTAATTAGGCACAAGGCACAATGAGAGTTTATTGCTTTTCAACTAAGGGATTAGAACAATCCTGGTTCACTTGTTCTCCCCCAAGAACAAGCTCGCCTCATATACATTTTCTTAGCATACATTTCCTTAACCCACTGATAAAACAACCCACAACTCCTTAGTCATACTCCAATATGTCCATCCTTTAATTGCTCCAGCAACGCCACATGTACTTGTAGTTACTATAACTACAAGTCACATTGCTTCATCTCATGCCACCTAGCATTAGACCCATTCCCAACTGCTATAATCTTAGCCATGTCCTCCATGCCAAGCTTGTGATCAATGCCTAGTTAAGCCATGTTGCCCACATTGCAATTGACTCAGTCATCCACGTTTTCCTCAATGCCACCTAACATAACTGCCAATCCACCTAGCTCAAACGTGCCTTGACTTGGTCCCCACCCAAGCCAAGGTCTTGGTTATCCATCATATAGAATGGGTATGTCCCCTTGGTGCTAGCAGCCTCTAGTCCACCTTATCGAAGCCCGACCGAGCCTGGTGCCTTGGGTGTGGGTGCTCACTTGCCATACCTATGCATGGGCAGGCCTTGGCTAAGTGCCCATCCTATGCCTAAGTCAATGCCTATGCCACCCTTAAGGGAGAGGGGTCCCTTTTAATATAGATGTTAAGCCGTTCCTAGTTCTCTAATCGGAAACATCACAAAGTTAGACCAATCATGCTTTGACTTGGTCAACGCCCAAGTCAAGATTTGTCAACCCTTGCCAAGTCTTGTCTGTGCCAAGGCTTTTCCTTGCTCGTGCCAAGGCCATGCCTTGCCCATGCCAAGCTTTTCCTTGCCAATCCTTGCCAAGTTGTGTTCGTGCCAAGGTTCGTCCCTGTCAAACCTTTCTCGTGCCAAGGCTCACCCTTGCCAACCTTGCCTTTTCCAAGCCTTGCCAAACTTTGCCTGCGCTAAGGTTTGCCCTTGCCAAACCTTGCTTGTGCCAAGGTTTGCCTTGCTAAGGCATGCCAAACCTTGCATATGCTAAGGCTTGCCCATGCCAAGCCTTGCCAAGCTCTGCCATGCTCGTGCTATGCTATGCCCATGCCCTGCTCTGCCATGCTCGTACCATGCCAAGTTATGCATATGTTAAGGTTTGCCCGTGCCAAGCCTTGGAAAGCCATTCCATGCCCGTGCCTAACTCTTGAGTGTATGCATGCGTGCGTATGCGCGAACCCTCACGCGCTGCCACGCCAGCATGACCCCCGTATGCGCATCAAGCCTCCGTATGCATACCTGCGACTCCCGTCACCCGCATTAATGCTTTAGCGAATAGGCGTGTAATCCGTTACCTACTTATTAGTATCCCGGGCATGTGTGCCTCTACGCTACACGCTTCTGTAGCGTACTCGTTTATCTCCTTGTTAGTCTCCTCCAAACGTTACAAGGAACTCTTGAGTCCACCAAAACTCGGACATTGCTAGGTATCCCGACCGCCCAGCCTAGCCTAGCCTTTACTCGATCAAGGTACTAAGGGTCTAACAAACCTCCCCCAACCCCTATATTCGATGCCCTCATCAAAGCCTCCATAGCAGTGTGTCCACCAGACCATTGCCCAGTTGGGCAACTCTGCTCTAGCCCATCATTCACCCGTAGTGCCAACACCTTTGGTCCACTATAGATGGGATCACCACAACACGTTCAACCACCAAGAAGTCATTTCCTGCAATGACCTCAAATTCTCTTAAGGGACAACAATTAGATTTAAATTGCACAACCACGAGCCAACTCGGATGTCCACATCTAAGGTCAACTCTGTAACCATTTAAGCTACTAAATTTACTGCTTGATCATGCTTGTACACTCAGTAACCTACAAACCAAGCCTCCGAACTTGGTTCTCTGCCACGAAGGAATGTGTAGCACTTAAATCGATCAACACCTTCACCATGTAGTTATTGATCCGAGCCTCCGCAAACATCAGCCCCACTGATGTCACAACCTTTTTCACCTGCACCATGTTAATTAGCTGTAAATGATTCATTCGTACCTTAAGTTCCTCATTATCAACAATAAGAACATTCAGCCTCTTTTTTTTGGGCAGTCCTTAGCTCGGTGAGGCCAATCCCAAATAAAGCAACCCCTTTTTGGTGCCAATGCCATGACATCCCGAGCCTTAGACTTTTAAGAAATCTCGTCCTCCTTCCTTGACCTTCCTGCTGATTCCTTCCCTTTGTATTTCATCTCCTTGCCTTTCGCCTCAGAAATCGAAGCCCCCATCTTGTAATCAACAAAACCGTTAGCAGTAGCTATTGTAGATGGCAAGTCCTTCACACCTTGCCTTCGCAGTTTCGATTGTGCCCACCCCTGCAATTCGGTGGTAAAATCGAAAAGCTTGTCCTCCTCAGTCATGTTCCTAATGTCGAGGAGCAAGGAGGAAAACTCCTTGACATACTATTTTAATGTGCATGTTTGCTTAAGTTTCCTTAAGGCTTCCCGAGCTCGCCACGTCGCATTTGTGGGAAGAACTGATCCCTAAGCTTCTGCTTCAAGGAATCCCACGTTGAGATCTTGGTCGCCCCGCCGAAGCATCGTCCTCAACTCTGGTATGCCACAACAACTTTGCATCACCATTAAAAAACATAGATGTTAGCGTTACCTTCTATTCAATACGGGTACAAAGAGTGGAGAAATATTGTTCCATATCCCAAATAAAGTTCTCCAGCACCTTTGTGCTTCGAGCTCCCTCAAATTTTTTCTGTTCTGGACCTTTGTTTTGGGTGCCTTTGTCTTACTGGATTCACCACCACTGCGCACAGCAAGCTTCAATACCTCAACACCGACATTCAAAGTCTTGGATTGCTACCACGCATTTGACACCGATCGCTTGCACGTCTGTGTTCAGCCTTCCAAACTGGTTCTCCAAGGTCGAAACATCTCTAGTAAGAGCCTCCATTCTCTCCACCATAAGAGAACCTAATCTTTCCAAAGCATCTAGCCGCACTAAGACTGTGGGATCATCCTCCCCAGCCTCATTTCTCGCAGCCTCCATAAGGGCAAGGACTTGCTCCATCTGAGCAAGCCTCTTCATTAATGCATCTATGCTAGCACCTCTGGTTGCCATTGATCTCAATCTTCCCGAGCTACCGCAACTCGGGCTCTAATACCAAATTATCACGGGGCCGACACAAGACCAGAGGTTATGCCTAAGGAATTACCCCATTATTCTTCACTTCGACATCAACCTGTGATGCACACTAGATTCCACCTAGTTCAGAATTCGTTTCCCTCTTTCATAAGGGCATTCGATCACCCTTTTCTCAAGACACATGAAGAATATGGGATAAATGAAACAAACCATGCTAATTAGACACAAGGCACAATGGGAGTTTATTACTTTTCAACTAGGGGATTACAATAATCCTGGTTCACTTATTCTCCCTTATGAACAAGCTCACCTTATATATAATTTCTTAGCATAAACTAGGGGATTACAACAATCCTGGTTCACTTATTCTCCCTTAAGAACAAGCTCACCTTATATATAATTTCTTAGCATACAAGGTAGTTACAAAACCGTTTGAGGGACACCTATCCACTCCTCAACCCACTAACAAAACAACCCACAAATCCCTGGTCATACTCTAGCATGTCCATCCTTGCATTACTCCAGCAACGCCACATGTATTGGTAGTTACCACAACTACCAGTCACATTGCTTCATCTCGTACCACCTAGCATTGGACTCAGTCCCAACAGCTATCCTGGCCATGTCCTCCATGCCAAGCTCATGATCAATACCTAGTCAAGCCATATTGCCCATATTGCAATTGACTCGGTTATCCACGTTTTTCTCAATGCCACCTAGCATAACAGCCAAACCACCTAGCTCAAATGTACCTTGACTTGGTCTCTGCCCAATCCAGGTCTTGGTTAACCATCATCCAAATGGGCCTGTCCCCTTGGTGTCAGCTGCCTCTGGTCCACCTTAACGGAGCCTAGGCGAGCTCGGTGCCTCCAATGTGAGTGCTCACTTGCCATACCCATGCATGGGCAAGGCATGGCTAAGTGCCTATGCCATGCCTTAGCCATTGCCATGCCACCCTTAAGGGAGAAGGGTCCCCATCAATATAGAAGTTAAGCCGTTCCTAGTCCTCCAATAGGAAACATCATAAAGTGAAAACCAATCATACTTTGTATTTGTCAACCCTTGCAAAGTCTTGCCCGTGCAAAGGCCATGCCCTGCCCGTGCCTTACCCGTGCCAAGCCCGTGCCAAGTTTTGCCTTACCAATCCTTACCAAGTTCAGTACGTGTTAAGGCTCGCCCTCGCCGACCTTGCCTGTGCCTAGGCTCGCCCTTGCCAACCTTGATCATGCCAAGACTTGCCCTTGCCAACCTTGTCCATGCCAAGGCTTGCCCTTGCCGAGCCTTGCCAAATCTCGCATGTCCCAAGGTAAGACGACCCCTTCTCAAATTAGGGCACCGCCTAGCTAATCTCATCATTAAGCCCTAATCTCACCATATAAGACTTAATAAGGAATTAGTCAGCTCTTCAAAAACCTCATTACTTACCCATTATTTCTCAAAAAGACATTTACCTATCCTATGTCAATTCATAAATCAGAGTTAATTAAAATTTTACTTACTTAAAAGTTTGTTCAGCGAAAGTCTTAACAAATTAGCGGAAGCTTTTAGTGTGATACCTAACAATTATGGAAAAAACCAGGGAAATAAAGATCACATGCATGTATACATATACATAACAAACAAAGATAATATATCATCATTTGTCTAGTTAAGGTACTAGTGTCTCAACCTATAATAAACAACCCTAAAAGTATATGAAATACATATAAAAGTAAAACATCAAAATCAAAACCTACAAAATCTGGTGTAGCAGCACTCCACTGGCTCGGAGGGAGTTGCTGATCTTCTCTTTGCTTGGCCTGCTACTCGATCAATCTGTACCCACCATCATAAAAAGGACAGTCAGTATAGAAAAGTAGAAAGTAACACTGAGAAACATTTGTTCACATTCCAAATATGCAACAAGTATTTAAATGCATGATAATGGCAAATATGCTAAAAAGAGAACAAGCAAAGAGATATTTTAGTTAAACAAAATGAAATTGAAACTCGGCTAAGTAGTAATAATCTAGGGTCGGTCAGCCGTGATCTTCATCTTATCACTCTTTCCACTATATAAGGATGGTGCTGAGCTCTACATCAATGTAAAGGTCTGAGTAGTGCTATTTGCCTTTATAACCTTTTGCTGGTACCAGTCACATGCGATATATACTTGCCAACAACCCTGGTACCATACCCCTGATGTCACACAAGTTATGCTTACCAACAACTTCAGGATTCATTTCCCGTGTGCTGCACATGACAGTGGAGAGATCCCAATCACCCTGGAAGTCTAGTGTTATATGTCAGCCGGACCTCTATGATATAATGGCCCTATATACAAGAACTACTTTCATATTTTAAGGGATAAAATGGTTTGAGAATCCAACAAAATAATTGCATACCTAATGCATAATGGAAATTATTCACAACGCTATGTTACACCTACCTACTAGCATGATATTTCGCAAACCACATGTATTAACAATTAAAATGACATAGCACATGATTTGGAGTCAATGAAATCATTTAATCAACGATATACTTCATGAAAGCAAACTCATGAAATTAAAAAGGACAATAAGTCATGGCATATGGAGTACAATGACAAATCAGTCCAAATGACTGGAAGTAAACAAGTAAATAGGAATAAATGTAAATAAATATCTCAATCAGTTTACTTACAATCCACTTAATTTCCTAAGCTATTTCGGCCTCCCAACACCTCGTATCATGTATTTTGACTCTTGAGACTCTTCGTTAAGTTCCCGATATCAAAGTAATCTAAATAAATTGGGCTTAGGTTAGGTCAAATGGATTTAGGAACCTTAACCCAAAATAACCCCTTAAGACTAAACAATATCTATATTTTAGTCCAGTATTACAACACACTTTTAGGCATGAAATTGTCCAAATCTCAACGTCTTCCCTTGCACAAAGTTTTTGGTCTCTAAATTAGCTTTTCAAAAAGGTTTGGTTTGCATAATTACAATTTAAAACGAAAGTGATATCATAATTTTACTAAACACAGCTCAAATTGGAACTTAATTTGACCAGCAAATTTAGAAAATTCATTTCTCACAATCTATAGTTTCAAAATTCATAAGTTTTGGTCACAAGGTAGCTAATATAGCAAATAATAATATAATAAAAAGATGATCTCATTTCAATGAGTAATTAGGGAGTTATGCCATTTACAAACTTAGTTTCGAAAATCTCATAATGGGTTTAATCACTTATTTGTAGAGCACTTTTGAACATAAAAATATTTGAACTACAAAATTCTAGTAGGACAAAGTTGTTCCCCTTTGCGTTAGCTTTCAAATGCCACCAGATTGGGTTCATTTTGATTTAAAATGAGCAAGTTATGACCAAAATACATAGGTTGGTTCATCATACAACAAGCAGAATTTCCATTTTGGACTTAAAACTTCAAAAATTCATATCTTTTTTATTTCAAGACCAAATTAAGAACTTAATAGCTGGATTATCAACTTGAAATGAGGAATCCAAATATATCAACCAATTTCAAAGACTTAATCATCTAACCTTTGAAAATGGCCAAAAACCAGAACTTGTTTCAAACTTAAATAGAGAGATGTGTACCTAGTTTGATGAACACCTAGCTTGATCAATACCTCTTACTCCAAACCCACTGATTTCTCCTTGATCTTCTCTAATTTCCTTCTTCTCCAGCAATCTTTTCTTCTCACCTAAGCAAGCTTACGTAGCTCCTAAGTTATTGAAATCAAGTTGGTTTTATTACATGAGTTGATCTCTAGCTTTTTATATGAAATGAATATAGTTGATTAATAGTCATTGATTCTCATATGCATACGTATCTCCAGATCTATATAATAAATTACATATTGATACATTTCCCACTTACTCAATTTAAGTAACATCCATGTGTAACTCACGTGGTGTCTAGATGTGTCAATACGTATGACTATGATCATCACATGGCTATTGTTTTAACTTACTAACTTAGGTACATTAAATGTGTAATCAACCATAGCTACATTTAAATCACTATTTAAGTTACATTAAGCGTAAATAAACTTACCAGTATCACTCTCTACCTTGGTCCCACACCGACACGCATCTTGAGGCACATCCCGACTCATGTCTCAACTCTTATACACAAGTACGAGTGACTTAGTAATCTACAAATATACAATACCTTAGGCATACACCACAACAAATATAATATATACCTAGGCCCTCTCGCCTCAGTCAGGACACGTATCTCAATGCGGGTCCTATATCACGGGTCACTGATCCTGATTAAGAGATTAAAATAGGATTTAGAATATCGGGCCGTGACAATTCTTCCCAACTAATGGAAATCTCGTCCTCGAAATTAAACTTAAAATAAAATGATACTGGTTTGAAAAGGTACGAAAATCTATCTCACATATAGTCTTCCCGCTCCCAAGTGAGCTCTTAATCTCCATGGAATTGCCACTTAACTAACACATTCAGGATAAACTTGCCTCTCAACTGCTGTACCCTCAAGTCTAGGATCTGTACTGGCTGCTCCTTATAAGACATCAAGTTAATCTGACTTAAGTCAACTGTTGGTCTCTCGCCTGCCTTCGACTTGGCTAATCGAAGCAAAGAAATATGGAATACTAGATGAATCCTCGACATCTATGGAGGTAACTTAAGCTCATAAGCAACCTTTCTGACCCATTTCTTGATCTTGAAAGGTTCGATGAATCTCAGTGCTAACTTGCCTTTCAGACCAAATCTGTGAAGACCCGTTTGAGGAAAAACCTTTAGATACACAAAGGCTCCCTCGTCATACGTAAGATCGCTGCGAAACATGTTTGTATACTTTTTTTGCCTCTCTTGGGCTCATGTAAGCCCTTTGGCGAATCTGTCATACATTCTCCTTGTGATGAATAATAATTTCAGGCCCTATAATGTCTCGGTCCTCTGGCTCGACCCAACTAGATGGTGAGCGACACGGTCACCCATATAAAGCCTCGAATGATGCCATCTCAATGCTAGCCTGATAACTATTTTTGTATGCAAACTCACACAACGGTAGGTACTACTCCCATGATATGCTAAACTCAAGTACACAAGCCTTGAGCATATCCTCGAGAGTCTGAATCAACCTCTTAGTCTGCTCATTAGTCTGAGGGTGAAAAATAATGCTAAACAGTAGATGCGTACCATACTACTCCTGCATACTCTGCCACATCCTGGACGGATACATAACATCTATGTCTAACATTATAGTCAATGATACCCCATGTAGCCTAATGATCTCCCTCTCAAACAATACACTCAACTTGTCAAATGTGTAGTGAGCTGCAACTAGTATGAAATGGAAAAATTTCATCAATCTATCCACAATCGCCCAAATAGAATCGTGTCGACTGACAGTCCTTGGTAATCCTCTAACAAAATCCATGGCTATGTCTTCCCACTTCCATCGTGGAATGGCCTCATTACCCAGTGCATCAAATCCATAAACATGGCAGGAGCATTAGTCAAACCAAACAACATGACCATAAACTGATAGTGTCCATATCTCGTATTGAACGTTTTCTTGGACCTATCCTCATCCCTTATCCTAAGCTGATGATACCCTGATCGCAGGTCTATCTTGGAGAAATACTGTGCTCTTCTCAGTTGATCAAATAAGCCATCAATCCGTGGTAATGGATACTTGTTTCTGACTGTGACCTTCTTCAACTATTTGTAGTCGATACGCTGCCTCAAAGTACCATCCTTTTTCTTCACAAATAGGACCGGTGCTCCCCATGGCGACATAGAAGGTGCGATGAATCCCTTCTGTCCCCAATCTTCGAGCTGACTCCTCTACTCCTCCAACTCTCTCGGAGCCATGTGGTATGGTGGTATAGATATAGGTCTAGTGTCTGGTACACACTCAATAATAAAATTTATATCTCTCAGTGGTGACATACCAGGTAAGTCATCTGGAAACAAGTTTGGAAACTCACATGCAACCGAAATCTCCTCAATTCTGGGTTTCCGACTTTCTACAACTATGTATAATGATATTAAAGTCTTGATCTCTCTACTAGTCGCAAGTCGACCTCTAGTGCCCTCAGCTCTCGGTATACTACCACTATACGTGAACATCGAATGCCCTGGGATCCAAATATCACTGTGTTACTGAAACAGTCGATATGAGCGTGATACGCTGCTAACCAATCCATCCCTAACAGTGCGTCAAAATCTAAGAACTCGAGAACCCTGAAGTCTACAGGTAACTCTACCCCACCTATCTCTACTGGACGTCCCTTAACAAGACAATTAGGGTAAACCCTATCCCCGGTTGCAGTACTCAAAATCAAATGTACGCTAAATCTAACAAGTGTCAACCCTAAGATGCCTATCATGCGACCAAAAATGAAAGATACTGTAGAACCCGAATCAAACAATACATATAAATTTCTACCACAAATGGAAACCATACCCTCAATGAGTCCTTGTGTAGCATCGACATTAGGCTGTGCTACCATGTGATTAACCTCTCGTCTCTATAGTGGAACCACGGCTGCTGGCTGTGGAAAGTCTCTAATCACGTGAGCAACATGACCATAACTATAGCAAGTGATTGGCCTATGCTTACCTGAACCTGATTCTGGTCTTGTGCCTGTCTCTGTCCCTGTCGGGAACTATCTCGACCTCTCCCCCTACATCTCCCTCGGCTTCTACCACCCTAGTGCTGATGAGATGGAACTGGTGGTGCTAGTAGAGTTGGCGAAGTAGTTGGAGCTGGCAATACAGGTCTGACTTGTGGTGGGAAAGGAGGTCTACCAACTATAGTCTGCAATGGCGTAGGAGATGATACATAGGGCACAACTGAAGAGACTGTGCTTGATCCCTGAGAACTTCACTCCCATTTCCTCGGTCCCTTACCCCTTTGTCTCCTCCTCCTATACTCCGCAACCTGATCAGGTGTCAACGCTGGTATTAATGGTTTCCCATCAGCAACTATGCCCAAATAATAGGTCTTGTGAGAAAGCTCACGCCGTAAATCTCACCCAAAGTCCTAACACCTTAACTAACCACATAAAATCTTATATCTGGCCTCAGTTCATCTCTAAAGTGGTACACATCCTCTGATTCATCACTTACTAGATCCCCAACAAACTACCTCAGATAGCCATATATGTCTCTATAGCTCATCACCGACTCGTCAGCTCCCTGATTCATGAATTCCTTCCTCAACCTCTTCATCACTGCAGGCAGAAAGTACTGCTGATAAAACTTCTTCTTAAAGGCATCCCAAAACTCAAACTTTCTATCAAAAGCTATTGTCGCATGCCATTAAACGTTAGCGTCTCTCTCTAGCGTGTATGATGAAATCTTGGCTCGGAGTCTGTCCTCAATCCTCAAGACTTGGTGCAACTTCTCTTGAGACACTACCCTCTTCTCAATTTTCTTAAAGTCTCGCTGACCGTCAAAGTAAAGTAGCTTTAGTCTAATGAAATCCTTCACCAACTAAGCCTCTGCTGTCGAGCTAGAATATGGAGGTGTGAAAATGGTGTATAAATTGTCTTTATGGCTGAAGTTGTCACTACCGGTATAGTCTGTACCGCTAGAACTGTTGTTGGTAATATGGGAGTAGTCATAGTAGGGGCTGGTGTCTGTGTTGGTAGAGCAAAATGTGACATCATCATGACAATGAACTCCACCAACTGCTGTCCCTAAGTAGCTACTCTGAATATCATCAGTTGATGGAATAGGAGGCTAGCTGCTACTAACACCTGCATCCCCAATATCACGTGAATCAGACATCAGTGTTTGCAAGTTGATAACGAACGCGAATCAGCTACTACGTAGATAACACATATATATACATCTGGAAAACTAATATGTACATATGAAAAAATCCCATCTCACTTTCAGTCACTTCCCAACTAATGGTTTCCAGGAAAGGATCATCTAGTTTTCCACAGCTAAAATTCATGTTTTATGGTTTAAATTTTATTTGTTTCTTATTAGGAAAGTTAGGCCTTTTACTATAAACTGTAGCTCTGGTGTCACATTGTAGAATAACCATATTCCACACTTAAGCCCTATAAACTTAGGCTCTGTAACCTAGGCTTTATAATCTTAGGCTCTGATGCCACCTGAGATGACCCCTTCTCAAATTAGGGCACCTCCCGCCTAATCACGTCATTAAGCCCTAATCTCCCCATATATGACTTAACAAGAAATTAGTCAGCCTTTCAAAAACATTATTACTTACCCATTATTTTTCAAATAGACATTCACCTAGCCTATGTTAATTCATAAATCAGAGTTAATTAAAATTTTACTTAAAAGTTTATTCAATAGAAGTCTTACCGAATTCGCCAAAGCTTTTAATGTGATACCTAACAATTGTGGGAAAACCCAGGGAAATAAAGATCACATGCATGTATATATATATAAAACGACGATAATATATCATCATGTCTCTAGTTAAGGTAATAGTCTCTCAACCCATAATAGACAACCCCAAAAGTATATGAAATACATATAAAAAGAATACATCAAAATCAAAACCTACAAAATCTGGTGTAGCAGCACTCCACTGGCTCAGAGGTAGTCGCCGATCTTCTCTTTACCTGGCCTACTACTCAATCGATCTGCACCTTCCGTCATAAAAAATGACGGTGAGTACAAGAAAGTAGAAAGTAACACTAAGAGACATTTGTTTACATTCCCAAATATGAAACAAGTATCTAAAAGCATGATAATAGCAACTATGTTGAAAATAAAACAAGTAAAGAGATACTTTAGTTAAACAAAACGAAACTGACACTCGACTAAGTAGTAATGATCTTAAGCCGGTCGGCCGTGATCTTCATCACATCAACCTTTCCACTGTATAAAAATGGAGCTCAGCTCTACATCAATGTGAAGGTCTGAGCAGTGCTTTTTCTCTTTATAACCTTTCACTAGCGCCAGTCACCTGTGATATATACTTGCCAATAACCACGAGTCTCATACCCTGTGATGTTACCCAAGTTATGCTTGCTAACAACCCCATGACTTATTTCCTGTGTGCAGCGCAAGATAATGGAGAGATGCAGATCACCCTGGAAGTCTAGTGACCCCGTATGTCAGCCAGACCTCTATTATAAAATGGCCTTAGATACAAAAAACTACTTTTATATTTCAAGGGATAACATGGTTTGAGAATCCAACAAAGTAATTGCATACCTAATGCTCAATGGAAATAGATTCACAATACTATGTAATACCTACCTAATAGCATGTTATTTCACTGACCACATGTATTAACAATCAAAATGACATAGCACATGATTTGGAGTCAATGAAATCATTTAATCAACAATCTATACCATGAAAGCAACCTCATGAAATGAGAAAGGACAATAAGTCATGGCATATGGAGTACAATTACAAATCAGTCCAAATGAATGGAAGTAAACAAGTAAATTTGAATGAAATATAAATAAATTTCTCAATCAGTTTACTTACATTCCATGCAATTTCCTAAGCTATTTGGGCTTCCCAACACCTTGTATCATATATCCGAACTCTCGAGACTCTTCTTTAGGTTCTTGATATCAAATTAATCCAAATAAATTGGGTTTAGGCTAGGTCAAATGGGTTTAGGAACCTTAACCCAAAACAACCTCTTTAGACTAAACAATATTAAAATTTTAGTCATGTATCGCAGCGCACTTTTAGGCATGAATTTGTCCAAATCGCAATGTCTTCCCTTGTACAAAGGTTTTGGTCTCTAATTTGGTTTGCGTAATTCTGATTTAAAATGAAGCGATATCACAATTTTACTAAACATAGCTCAAATTGGAACCTAATCTAACTAGCATACTTAGAAAATTTATTCTTCCCAATCTATAGATTCAGATTTTGTGAATTTTAGTCACAAGGTAGCTAACATAGTAAATAACAACATACTAAAAGATGAGCTCATATGGATGAGTAATGAGGGAGTTATGCCATTTACAAATTTAGTTTCAAAAATTTTGTAATGCATTTAATCACCTATTTGTAAAACACTTTTGGACATGAAAAAACTTGAACTACAAACTTCCAGTAAGACAAATTTGCTTTCCTTTGAGTTAGCTTTCAAATGCCACTAGATTGGGTTAATTTCGATTTAAAATGAGCAAGTTATGACCAAATTACATCGGTTGGTTAATAATACAACAAGCAAAATTTTTGTTTTGGACTTAAAACTTCAAAAATTCATATCTTTTTTATTTGAAAACCAAATTAAGAACTTCTTAATAGTTGGATTATCAGCTCGAAATGATGAATCCAAATATATCAACCAATTTCAAAGACTTAATCATATGTCCTCTCAAAATGGCCAAAAACTAAAATTGGTTTCAAACTTAAATAGAGAGATGTGTACCTAGTTTGATGAACACTTAGCTTTATCAACATCTCCTACTCTAAACCCATTGATTTCTCCTTGATTTTCTATGATTTCCTTTATTCTCTAGCAATCTTTTTTTCTCTCCTAAGCAAGCCTACTTAGCTCCTAAGTTATTAAAATGAAGTTGGTTTGATTATATGAGTTGATCTCTAGCTTTTTATATGAAATGGATATGGTTGATTAATAGCCATTGATTCTCATGTTCACACATATCTCGAGATCTATCTAATGATGTACATATCGACATATTTCTCACTTACTCAATCTAAGTAACACCCATGTGTAACTCACTTGGTGTTTAGATGTGTCAATACGTATCTTTATGATCATCACATGACTATTGTTTTAACTTGCTAACTTCGGTACATTAAATGTATAATCAACCATAGCCACATTTAAACTCACTATTTAAGTTACATTAAGCCTAAATAAACTTACCACTATCACTCTCTACCCTGGTCCCACGCTGGCATGCATCTCGAGGCGCGTTCCCATTCACTTCTTGACTCCTATACACAAATGGAGCGACTTAGTAATCTACACGTATATAATTCACTAGGCACACCACGACAAATATAACATATACCTCGGCCTTCTCACTTCGTTCACGAAACGTATCTCGATGAGGGTCCTACGTCATGGGTCACTGATCCTGATTAAGAAATTAAACTAGGGTTTAGAATTTTGAGCCGTGATATAAGGCTTGCCCGTGCCAAGCCTTGCCAAGCTCTCCCATGCTTGTGTCATGCCATGCCCATGCCCTTCTCTGCCATGCCCGTGCCATGCCAAGTTATGTCTGTGCCAAGGCTTGCCCGTGCCAAGCTTTGCCAATCACTTGCATGCCCGTGCCTAACTCCTGAGTGTATGCACGTATGCATGCGTATGCGCGAACCTCACACATTGCCATGCCCGCATAACCCTCGTATACGTATCAAGCCTCCGTATGCATGTGTGCGACTCCCGTCACCTGCATTAACGCCTTAGCGAATATGCATGTAATTCGTTACCCGCTTATCCGTGTCGCGTGCATGCGTGCCTCTATGCTATGCACTTTAGCAGTGAGCTCACATTATCTCTTTGTTAGCCTCCTCTACGGTACAAGGAACTCCGGAGGCCACCAAAACCCGGACATTGCTAGGTATCCTGAATGCCTAGCCCAACCTTTACTCGATCAAGCTATTAATGGTCTAACAATAGGCCACTATCCTACCATCGAAAGTTGATAGGGCAGAAATTTGAATGATGCGTCGCCGGCATGAAGCCATGCAATCTGTCGAGTTATCATGAATCATCAAGAAAACAGGCAGAGCCCGCGTTGAACTTTTATCTAATAAATGCATCACTTCTAGAAGTCGCGATTTGTTGCAGGTATTAGTTTTAGAATCACTACACTTATCCCAGTAGCAGATACCATCAAACAAACTAAAACGGATTTAATGAGCCATTCGCAATTTCACAATCTGAATTTGTTCATACTTACGCATGCATGGCTTAATCATTGAGAGAAGCATATGACTATTGGCTAGATTAACCAGGTAGCATTCTTATGCGACACTAATGACACCTCGCAATATCCGCCCTTGCTAGGTAAATAGAGAACAATGTTGGGAGCGCAGTTGTTTCTTTTTAAATGTAAAAAACTCAATGGCAAGAGGCAAAGCCACTCATACACCACGTTTCGTATCCCCACCTACAAGCACGAACGAGCGTAGTGCACCAACAATTCTTTGCACCAGAAAATTTGTGGTTGGAGGCACAAGACCCGTTGCAATCATCTTCTTTACTCCCGCAAGGAGCATAGGGAAAGCAAGAGAACCAACGTCAGCAACTATCATTACAACATCACATGTAAATAACACAAGAACCACAATCACAACTAGCGCCCAATCTAGCATTAGCGATAAATGAAGAAAGATTGTACATGCACAGTTCTCCATACTAGAGGAGAGCCCAAGTCACACGACCCCATTACAACTCACACGCCATAACGTTCGCAATTGAGTAATTCATCATTACCCAAAACACAACTCCATGGGAACTGTGAATGTGTGATGTAGGAAATACCTAAAATGAAGGCTGGGCGTGAAAATCAAGAGCACAAAAAGCCAACTTCAGCGGCTTGCCAATACCCAATCACGATTCGAGCATGAAAAAGGCAAGAAACCATCAAATCATATGCTATAAAATGCCTCAACAATTACATCCACTGGAGACAAAAAGATTGTAAAAGCCGTTTGATCCCCCACTAGCCTAATGCCCAGGTTGAAACTCAGTCATGTATTAGCCGCCACCTAATTGTGACATGGCCTTACATGGTCTGATCGCAACCCAAGAATGAACTTTGCAAGGGATATAACATAGCTTTTACGCCAATCTATGCCCAACAAGACACAAACGATGGGACAATTCTTGACAGGGCCCCAACAAAGACAGAGCGAGACTTTGCAAGCGTGGCGTTTCCACCGACAACTGCAATGCCCCACCCATTCTCGTGCCCCCATTTCGTGCGTTTAGAAAAGGTTTGAGATTAATTGTAGCAACGTGTTCCCTTGGCCAACTTATGGCCGAAATACGACCCGCGCATGGCTTGGTCGCCACCTACCCAGTCGTGACTGGGTCGTGCATGACAAGGTCGCAACCCGAGAATTAGCTGATCAAGGGAACATTGATGCTCCAACATTTATCCTAACCTAGATCAGACCCCCAAAATTGAGATTTTCTCTAATAGGTCATTTCACCAAGAAGGTCCGACGCGACAGGCAAGCACTCCGCGTGAATGGCGTTCAAACTGCTATCCAGAACTGCCCCGACCACCCTCGCCTCCCACACTACTGCATGTCGAGGGCTCCCGTCCGATCACTACTAAGCATGCAAGCAGCCACAAGGTCCTTGGTTGATGGCAAAACAACAACAAGTGCAAGCGCTGGTAGCATCACCCTGCCACCCGCCACCTCAACACCCACCCCCCTTATAATAGATGTTAAGCCAATCTCTCACCTCTAAAAGGACACATTACAAATTGAGACCAAGCGTACTAAGCCATAACTTTTTGTACAAAAATAATCTAGGGATAAGCTTGTGGTCTTTGGAAAGCTTATGAAATGAAGAAAATTATCATGTATTAAAAAAAATTCACCCAAAAAAATATTTTTTACTATTTTTTAATTCAAAAAATAAAAGACAAATACCGAAAAATACATAGAAATAAGAAAAAAATATATTTCGTTCAAAACCATCCTTGAATAACATTCTTGAATGAGATCAATGTAGTTTTGACAAGTGATCATTAAGAGAAGGCCACAAAACATGGTTAAAGTTGAATGAATAGGTGTTGAGGCTATCATTTCCAAGGCATGCTTTGTGAAGCCTTGGACAAGCTTGGATTTTTTTTGGAAAGCCTTTGCAAAGCAAGCTTGTTTAAATCTATTAGGATGATATCATTTTTGGGTCATCAAACGAGCCTTGACGGCCTTGGCACTCTCTTAGCATGCCCTTAAGGCCTTGGCACGGCCAGGGCATGCCCTGGCACGGGCATGCCTTGGCACGAACTTGGCACGGGCATGCCTTGGCACGCCTTGACACGGCCTGAGCATGCCTCGACACGGCCTTGACACAAGCTTGGCACGACCTTGGTACGGCCTTGGCATGCATTGGCTTGACCTTGGCATACCTTGGCACGGGTACGCCCAGGCACGGTATTGGCATGTCTTGGCACGGTCATGCCTTGGCATGGCTCGGGCATGTTTTGGCAAGCCTTAGCACAACCCGAGCACGCCTTGGCACTTGGCACGACCTAGGCACAGGAAAGGGCACGACCTTGGCACGACCTTGGCATGGAAATGCCTTAGCACGACCTTGGCATGGACGTGCCTTGGAACGTGCACGGGCATGGCCTTGGCACGGCCCAGGCATGCCTTGGCGCGACCTGGGCATGACCTTGGCATGCCCTGGCACTGGCTTGACTTGGCACGGGCACGGGCACGACCTTGGCACGGCCCGAGAATGTCTTGGCATGGCCTTGGCATGCCTTGGCACTGGTAGGCCTTGGCACGGCCTGGGCATGCCTTGGCACGGCCCAGGCATACCTTGGATTGCCTTGGCACTCATAGGCACGACCTTGGCATGACTCAGGCATGCCTTGGCTCAGCCCAAGCATGCCTTGGCACGCCACTGACTTTTCAACCAAGCACGATGACCAATTCTGTGAATCAACGGTTCTTCTCCTACTAGGTTGAATTACTATCGCGACAATATCATCAGTTGGCTAAAACTAACCTGTCTCACGACAATCTAAACCCAGTTCACATCCCCTATTAGTGGGTGAACAATCCAACACTTAGTGAATTCTGCTTCACAATGATAGGAAGAGCCGACATCAAAGGATAAAAAAGTAACGTCGTTATGAAAGCTTGGCTGCCATAAGCCAAGTATCCCTATGGTAACTTTACTCTTTTATTCCACATGAGATTTCTATATTCGTCGAACTCATCTTAGGACACTTGCGTTATCTTTTAACAGATGTGCCGCCCAAGCCAAACTCCCCACCTGAAAATGTATTCTGCCCCGATTGACACGCAAGCATGTCTTGGAACTAAAATGAGGGCCAGTGCCCCGCTTCAGATCCACGGAATAAGTTAAATAATGTTAAAAGTAGTGGTAAATCACTTTCGCCACCGAGATGACTCCCACTTATACTACACCTCTCAAGTCATTTCACAAAGTTAAACTGGAGACAAGCTGAACAGGGTTTTCTTTCCTCGCTGATTGTACCAAGCCTGTTCCCTTGGATGTGGTTTCACTGGATAGTAGACATGGATAGTGCGAATCTCATCAATCGATTGATGCGTGTCACTAATTAGATGATGAGGCATTTGGTTACCTTAAAATTGTCATAGTTACTCCTGCCGTTTACCTGCGCTTAGTTGAATTTCTTCACTTTGACATTCAGAGCACTGGCGCAGAAATGACATTGCGTTAGCATCCGATTGGACCATCGCAATGTTTTGTTTTAATTAAACAATCAGATTCCCTTTGTTTGTACCAGTTTTGAGTCGACTGTTTGATGCTCGAGGAAAGCCCTTGAAATAGTCATTCCAAGTTCGTCCCTCGACATGCACGCGGTGGCTCACTCTCACAACAGGAGCAGTTCGAGCAGTCCGCTAGCAGTCGATGAGTTTAGAACTAGGACCATCATGCCCAGCCCTCAGAGCTAATCTTTTTCCTAAAGTTACATATCCATTTTACCGACTTCCCTTACCTACATTCTTCCATCGACCAGAGGTTGTTCACGTTGGAGACTTGATGCAGTTAAGAGTACGACAGGGCACGAACGATACTCGGTCCTTCGAATTTTCAAGGGCTTCCGGGGGTGCATCGGAAACCACCAAAGTGCAATAATCTTCCTACCGCTGGACCTTACCTCCCGCTGAGCCATTTACAGGGTGGGCAGGTTGTTAAACAGAAAAGATAACCCTTCATGAGGCCCCCGCCGACGTCTCCAGAATCCTTAACATTACCGTCAACCGCCATGTCCTAATTCATGAATTTTAACTCGATTCCCTTTCGAAGCTCGCCCGAAACACGCCTTCTGATGAGGTTACCCTGACTATTAGGATCAACTAACCCATGTGCAAGTGTCGTTCAGATGGAACCTTACTCCTTTTCGGCCTTCAAAGTTCTCATTTGAATATTTACTACTATTGCCAAGATCTGCACCGACAGAAGCTCTGCCTATGCTCGCGCCCTAGGTCTTACATATATTGTCCACCCTCCTAATCATCAGGACTTGACAATTGCAACGACGACCAGGTGTAGGTTGCACGCTTTAGCGCCATCTATTTCCAGGGCTAGGTGATTCGGCAGGTGAGTTGTTACACACTCCTCAGCGAATTTCGACTTCCATGACCACCGTCCTATCGTCTTAATCAACAATCACCTTTGTGGGTTCTAGTTTAGCGTGCAATAGGGCACTTTAACTCGACTTCAAATTCATCCCATATCACCAGTTCTGCTTACCAAAAATGGCCCACTTAGAGCTCTCGATTCCTTGGCACAGCTTAACGAAGCAGTCTTGTCGTCCTACATATTTAAAGTTTGAGAATAAGTCGAAGACGTTGTGTCTCCAATGCCTCCAATCATTGGCTTTACCCGATAGAACTCGCACCTGAGCTCCAACAATCGTGAGGGAAATTTTAGAGGGAACCAACTACCATATGGTTCGATTAGTCTTTCGCTCCTATACCCAAGTCAAACGAACGATATACACGTCAGTAACGCTGCGGTCCCCCACCAGAGTCTCCTTTCGCTTTGCCTCATTCAGGCATAGTTCACCATCTTTCAAGTTCAGATAGGAATGCTCACACTCGAACCCTTCTCAAAAGGTCTAGGTCGATAGGCGGTGCAACCGTTAAAGGATCTCGCCAATCAGCTTCATTGAGCCTTATGGATATACTCGCCCGTTGACTCGCACACATGTCAGACTCCTTGGTCCGTGTTTCAAGACGAGCCCAATAGGGGGCCCACAGGTTGACCTCAAGAGCACGCAGGTACATCATCAGGACTTGACAATTGCAACGACGACCAGGTGTAGGTTGCACGCTTTAGCGCCATCTATTTCCAGGGCTAGGTGATTCGACAGGTGAGTTGTTACACACTCCTCAGCGAATTTCGACTTCCATGACCACCATCCTGTCGTCTTAATCAACCAACATCCTTTGTGGGTTCTAGTTTAGCGTGTCATAGGGCACTTTAACTTGACTTCAAATTCATCCCATATCACCAGTTCTGCTTACCGAAAAAGGCCCACTTAGAGCTCTCGATTCCTTGGCACAGCTTAACGAAGCAGTCGTGTCGTCCTACATATTTAAAGTTTGAGAATAAGTCGAAGACGTTGTGTCTCCGATGCCTCCAATCATTGGCTTTACCCGATAGAACTCGCACCTGAGCTCCAACAATCGTGAGGGAAATTTCAGAGGGAACCAACTACCATATGGTTCGATTAGTCTTTCGCTCCTATACCCAAGTCAAACGAACGATATGCACGTCAGTAACACTGCGGTCCCCCACCAGAGTCTCCTTTCGCTTTGCCTCGTTCAGGCATAGTTCACCATCTTTCAAGTCCAGATAGGAATGCTCATACTCGAACCCTTCTCAAAAGTTCTAGGTCGATAGGCGGTGCAACCGCTAAAGGATCTCGCCAATCAGCTTCATTGAGCCTTATCGATATACTCGCCTGTTGACTCGCATACATGTCAGACTCCTTGGTCCGTGTTTCAAGACGAGCCAAATAGGGGGCCCACAGGTTTACCTCGAGAGCACGCAGGTACCAGAGGCATGTCGAGTGGCACATTTCTCACCACCATCGCGAAAACGACGTCTTCACAGGCATAACAACAACCAGGACTTTGGCTGCCGCTACCGAAATTCGTATAGGTCTACACCCCGAGTCGATTGGTGAACCGGCACATCGTTGTTCCGCATCCGATAGAGGTGCATCGTCGACCACCATTCGCTTCCCTCTCGACAAATTCAAGCACTATTTGAGTCTCTTTCCATAGTCATTTTCAACTTTCCCTCATGGTTTTTGTTTGCTTTCGGTCTCTCGTCGGTATTTAGCCTTGGATGGAATTTACCCTTCGATTGGGGTTGCATTCCCAAACAACTCGACTCACTGATACCTCCTCGTGGTACGACAGGGTCCGAGCATGATGGGGCTCTCACCCTCTCTAACGCCCCTTCCTAGGGACTTGAACCCGGTCTGTTGCTGAGGATGCTTCTACAGACTACAATTCAAATGACGTCGCCGTTCGATTTTCATGCTAGGCACTTCTCGATTCACTTGCCGTTACTAAGGGAATCCTAGTATGTTTATTTTCCTCCACTTATTGATATGCTTAAACTCAGTAGGTGGCCTTGCCTAACCTGGGGTCGTAAAGTATATGAAAAGGGTGTTCCACCTCGATTCATGCCAGTCCAAACGTGTCACTTGTTTGATAAGGGTTCTTATCAACCACCACATATTACGTCTTCCAAATGTTGGGGCTACTATTTTAGCCTCCCGTGCACTCGTCACGGGAGGCCAATCACCATTCCCACATGCAAAAAGTGGGTCGCAGTGCATCATATGATGCCTAGGCAACGTGCCCTCGATCGAAGTCTCGGGTGCAACTTGCGTTCAAAGACTCGATGGTTCCGAATGACCAGATATGCACCATTTTGAGACCCATACCTTATCCATCAAAAACATCATCAAATTTGTTGGCAATGGTGTACAAGGGTGGAAGGCGGTGGTGACAGTCGATGTAAGAAAGATGTGGGTAATTTGGTCATTTTTTCTTTCATTAAAAAAATAAGAGAAAAGAAGGGCAAATTTGGCAGTGTTTTAATGTTTGTGGGACCCATACCCTATCCACCTCGACACAGTAGCAAATGAATGTATCAAAACGATGCTAAAAAAACTTTTTCATGTGTTAAAATGTCATTGTCAATTATAAAATCAAGATAAAGGAAAAGGAAATTTCTTATTATTTTCTTAATGATGTTAAATGTCATTGTCAGTCATAATGTAACGATAAAATTTATAAAAGCTTATTATTCTTTACATGATGACAAGATCGACTTATCTTCCGTAGATTTATTTTATTTATTTATTTACTTTACTCTAATTATTGAGTAACTCATGGTATTATTTTATTAATTCTTTACCTGTTCTAAAATGACTATTTCGTCTCTTAAGATAATTATTATTTATTTGTCACTATATTTATTGAAAAGACTATTTTACTTCTATTTTGATATTCTAATTATGTTATAAGATTAGTGATGAGATGTAGGCAACCAAATGATAAATTAACAAAATGTTGGGTTTTTGGGGTTTGAACGCAATGAAAATTTCAAAATTTTATTTTTAAAATCATAATATGATCTTAAATATGAATTCCATTAAATTAATTAACAAAAGAAAACCGTACCTCAATCACTAGTTTGCTATTTGTGTTGATCAATCTTTAAGACGATGCTCGAGATGAACGTCCTCCAATAGAAATCCACACATTAACGGCTGAGATTCTAAGTGCTAGCCCGAGAGCGAAAATGAAAACAATTTTTTGTTCACCCTAAAACTCCAGAATGGCTGAGAAACCTAACTTGTTTTCTAAATAATGAAAAAATAGATTCCAACCCTAATTTCTCCTATAATGTGAATTCACTTGACACAACCCTTGTATAAATCCAGGTAAGTGAATTAGCATTATACCCTTACTTAAAATGGTATTAATGTGAAACATCATATAGACTTTTATGTTATGAATTTGATCATATAAAATTTATTGTTCCGAGTCATTTCAAATCACAAAAAACATTTTTTGTGTTCCAACCAATAGATTCATGCAATGTTGGCAGTGAACTAAAATAATTTTGGTACACGAGTCATAAGCGATCTCTACCATGGCATTATTACTACTAAAGTTGCACTGCTAGGTCAATAATTAGACATTATTTTATACTATATTTTAGGCTGATTTTAGATTGTAAAAAGCTATATTACACTATTTTTATGTTTGTTTTTGTGATTTCAAGTTATATAAACATTATGTGAAGAAATTGAAGAAAAATGGAAGAAAATAAAGAATTCAATCAAGTGGAGAATGTGCATAGCAACTCAAGAATGAACTAGGATTCAATACGAGCGAATCGACAATGAATCAAGTTGGATACATGAATCGCCATCTAAATCGGTGAAGCACAGCGGCAGATTTCCACTGATTTTCCCAGCGAATCAGGATTAATAAGGGATTCGACCATATATCGTTGGAGTTGGTTTCAAGAATTTTGGACCAAATCAAGAAATTTTGTTTTGATTGGATATGTACTACTTAGAATATTATATATATGAACCTTAGGCTTCGAAGTTAAGTGCCCTAGTCACTTAAGAGACATCATTAATTAGTTTTATTAGTTTAATTTAGTTTTATTGTTCATTGCAATTGAAGACTTGTTGGAGATTCAAGTAATCAATAAGAGGTATTTATTCATGTCTTTTATTTTCTTGTTTACGATGTCTATTGTGAATATGTGTGAGTAGTTTGTTAATTTAAACAAAGTCCAAAATAAACTTAATCCATTTTTTAATGTAGTCATAATGAAAAATGATTTCTACTTAATGCTTTAAACTTAATCGTATTCGTCAATTCACCGTTTTAATAGATTGTTACTTGCGGATTACAATAATGAAACTTTGTATTGCATGTGTAACAACATGTTACCTTACGTTGGTGAATAGTGTTAAAACGAATCCTAATTAACTCGAGTTAGGCTCGTGGTTAAGTTCGGCGTACCTCAATTAGCTCGTGTGTAGGTTAACCTGTGGAAGGATCATTGTTGATGCTTGCAAAATGATACGTGAACCATTGACAACGTAACATGGGCGATACAGGAGGCCCATTGTAACCTTGTTGTCGAGCAACAAAATTTGGTGCGACATGCGCCAAGGAATCTAAATTAGAATGGAAACTACAAGTTGAGGAGGCTAGTCCACTTGACTATGTTGAATTTCTAAATACTTGAACGACTCTCAGCAACGGATATGTCGGCTGTCTCATCGATGAAGAACGTAGCGAAATGCGATACTTGGTGTGAATTGCAGAATCCCGTGAACCATCGAGTCTTTAAACGCAAGTTGCGCCCGAGACTTTGGTCGAGGGCACATCTGCCTGGGTGTCACATGATGCACTGCAACCCACTTTTTGTAAGTGGGAATGGAGATTGGCCTCCCGTGATGAGTGCAAAGTTGGCTAAAATAGTAGCCTCGATGCTTGGAAGACGCAATAAATAGTGGTTAATGAGAACCCTTGTCAAATAAATGACGCGTTCAGACCGACATGAATCTTGGTGGAGAACCCTTTTCATATACTTTGCGACCCCAGGTCAGGCGGGGCTACTCGTTGAGTTTAAGCATATCAATAAGTAGAGGAAAACAAACTTATTAGGATTCCCTTAGTAACGATGAGCGCTGGAAAGAGCCTAGCATGGAAATCGAATGGTGACTTCATTTAAATTATAATAAGTAGAAACATCCTAAACGATAGACCGGGTTCAAGTCCCTTGGAAGGGGGCGTCAGAGAGGGTGAAAGCCCCGTTGCAGCACCAATCGGGCGGTAAATTTCGTCCAAGGCTAAATACTGGCGAGATATTGATAGCGAACAGGTACCGCGTGGGAAAGATGAAAAGGACTTTGAAAAGAGAGTCAAAGAGTGCCTGAAATTGTCAGGAGGGAAGCGCAAGGGGGCCGGTGATTTGCCTCGGTCGGATGCGGAATGGTGATGAGCCGGTCTGCCAATTGTCTTAGGGTGTAGACGAATGCAGATTGCGACGGCGGCCAAAGCCCGGGTTGTTGTTATGCCAGTGGAGATGTATTTTCCACGATCGTGGAGAAAAGCACGCACCACTCGACATGCCTATAGTACCTGCGTGCACTTGGCTTCGGCCTGTGGGCTCCCTATTTGGCCCGCCTTGAAACACAAACCAAAGAGTCTTACATGTGTGCGAGTCAACGGAGGAGTAAACCTATAAGGTGCAAGGAAGCTGATTGGCGGGATCCCCTAGTACGTTGCACCACCGGCAGACCTAAACCTTTTGAGAAGGGTTCGAGTGTAAGCATACCTATCAGGACCCAAAAGATGGTGAACTATGCTAGAGTGGGGCGAAGCCAAAGGAAGCCCTAGTGGAGGCCCGCAGCGATATTGATCTACAAATCGTTCATTATACTTTAGTATAGGGGCGAAAGACTAATCGAACCATCTAGTAGTTGCTTCCCTTTGAAGTTTCCCTTAGGATACTTGGAGCTCGAGTGTGAGTTATATCGGGTAAAGCCAATGATTAGAGGCATTGGGGACGCGACTTCTTCGACCTATTCTAAAAAATTAAATAGGTAGGACGGCACGATTGCTACATTGAGCCGTGCCAAGGAATTGAGAGCTCCAAGTGGGCCATTTTCGGTAAGCAGAATTGGTGATGTAAAATTAACAGGAAGCCAAGATATGGTGCCCAATTGGACACTAAACTAGAACCCACAAAGGGTGTTGGTCGATTAAGACAGCGGGAAAGTGGTCATGGAAGTCGAAACCCGCGAAGGAGTTTGTAATAACTCACCCGCTGAATCAACTAGCCCTGAAAATTGATGGCGCTGAAGCGCGCAACCCCCACCCGACCGTCGGGGCAATTTTCAAGCCCCAATGAGTAGAAAGGTACGACGGTAGCTATAAAACCGAAGGGCGAGCCCGGGTGGAGCTTTTGTCGGTGCAGATCTTGGTGGTAGTAGCAAATATTCAAATGAGAACTTTGAAGACCGAAGAGGGGAAAGGTTCCATGTGAATGGCACTTGCACATGGGTTAGTCGATCCTAAGAGTTTAGGTAACCCCATTTGAAAGTGTGTTTTGCGAGCTTCGAAAGGGAATCGAGTTAAAATTCCTGAACCGAGACGTGGCAATTGTCGGCAACGTTGAGGAGTCCGGAGATGTCAGCAGGGGCCTCGGAAAGAGTTATCTTTTCTGTTTGACAGCTTGCCCACCTTGGAAACGGCTCAACCGGAGGTAGGGTCCAGCGGCTGGAAAAGCACTACACGTTGGTGGTGTCTAGTGAACCCCCGGCGGCCTTGAAAATAGAGAGGATCGAGTATCGTTCGTGCTCGGTCATACTCATAACCGCATATAGTCTCAAAGGTGAATAGATTCTGGTCGATAGAAGAATGTAGGTAAGGGAAGTCGGCAAAATAGATCCGTAACTTCGAGAAAATGATTGGCTCTGAGGGTTGGGTAAAAGGATCATAGTCCCGAACCCATTGACTGTTGGCAGATTGCTCGACCTATTCCAGCGGCGACAACGAGCCACCACGTGCCTATCGAGGGAGATGCTTAGAATTGCTCTATCGAGGGCCTTCCTCAGGTGTCGAGTAGTTGACTCAAACTGGTACTTACAAGGGGAATTCGACTATTTAATTAAAACAATGCATTGAATGGTCCCTACGGATGCTAACGTAATGTGATTTCTGCCTAGTGCTCTGAATGTCAAAGTGAAAGAATTTAACCAAGTGCGGGTAAACAGCAGGAGTAACGATGACCCTTTTAAGGTAACCAAATAGCTCGCCATCTAATTAGTGACGCATGTGAATGGATTAACAAGATTCTCCACTGTCCCTGTCTACTATCCAGAGAAACCACAGGCAAGCGAACGGGCTTAAGCAGAATCAGCGGGAAAGAAAACCCTGTTGAGGTTGACTTTAGTGTGAAATGATTTGAGATATGTAGGATAAATGGGAGGCGTCTCGGCGACGAAAGTGAAATACCATGATTTTTAAGGTTATTTTACTCATTCCGTAGATCTGAAGCGAGGCAATGCCCCTTATTTTAGTTCCAAGACATGCTTGTGTGTCAATTAGGGTAAAAGACATTGTCAGGCGGGGAGTTTAGCTGGGGCAACACATCTGTTAAAAGATAATGCAGATGTCCTAAGATGAGCTCAACTAGAACAAAAATCTCGTGTGAAACAAAAAGGTAAGAGCTCATTTGATTCTGATTTCCAATACGAATAGGAACCGTCAAAGTGTGGCCCATCGATCCTTTAGATCTTTGGAATTTGAAGCTAGAGGTGTCAGAAAAGTTACCACAGGGATAACTGGCGTGTGGCAGCCAAACGTTCATAGCGACGTTGCTTTTTAATCCTTCGATGTCGGCTCTTCCTATCATTGTGAAGCAGAATTCACTAAGTGTTGGATTGTTCACCAACCAACAGGGAATGCGAGTTGGGTTTAGACTATCGTGAGACATGTTAGTTTTACCCTACTGTGTGATAGTGTCGCGATAGTAATTCAACCTAGTACGAGAGGAACCGTTGATTCACACAATTAGTCATCGCGCTTGGTTGAAAAATGCAATGGCTCGAAGCTACCGTGTGTAGGATTATGATTGAGCGCCACTAAATCAGAATCTAGGCTAGAAAGGCGGTGCATGCGCCCATCGCTCGCTTGCCATCCCACAGTAGGGGCCTAGGGCACAAAGGGCACGTGTCATTGGTGAAGCTCGCGCATCGGTTCAGTCACGCGGGCCGCTTTGAAGTGTTATTTTAAACGAGCAACGGGTAGAATCCTTTGCAGGCGACTTAAATGCGCGACGAGGTATTGTAAGTAGCAGAGTGGTCTTGTTGCCATGATCTACTGAGATTCAGCCCTTTGTCGCATCGATTCAACCCTCCCCTTTAACATTAGCATGCCTTATCCCATATAAATTGGGGTTCGAGTCAAGGAATTATGGAGATCGGTATGCCCTTAAAAAACTCGCTAATTACCTTGATCATGGCAAGCCAAGGTGGTGCCAAGGTCGTGCCAATGCCATGCCAAGCCATGCCCGGGCTTTGCCAAGGTGTGCCAAGGCTTGTCGTGCCAAAGCATGCTAAGGCAAGTCAAGGTCGTGCCCGTGCATGTGCCAAGGCCGTGCCAAGGCACGCCAAGGTCATGCCAAAGATGTGCCAAGGCTGTGCCAAGGTCATGCCAAGGTCCTGTCCGTGCCTGCACCATGCCCGGGCCGTGCCAAGGGCATACCAAGGCATGCCCAGGATGTGCCAAGGCGTGCCCGTGCCAAGGCCGTGCCAAGACAGTGCTAAGGTCGTGCCAAGGCGTGCCAAGGTAAGCTCGTGCCAAGGTCATGCTAAAGTCGTGCCAAGGCATGCCTGTGCCAAGGCAGTGCTAAAGCGTGCCTGGGCCGTGCCTGTGCCCGTGCCTGGGCCGTGCCAAGGCGTGCCAAGGCATGCCCGTGCCAAGTTCTTGCCAAATGCCAAGGCTGTGCCAAGGCATTGGCATGCCCGTGCCAAGGCATAAAAAGGTTGTGCTAAGGACGTGCTATGCTAAGGCCGTGCTAAGGCATGCACGTGCTAAGGCCGTGCTAAGGCTGTGCTAAGGCATGCACGTGCCAAGGCCGTGCTAAGGCGTGCATGTGCCAAGTTCGTGCCAAGGCGTGCCTGTGCCAAGTTTGTGCCAAGGCATGCCTGGGTCGTGCCCGTGCCAAAGCATGCCAAGGTCGTGCTAAGGCTGTGCCAAGGCGTGGCAAGGCATGCCAAGGCCGTGCCAAGGCGTGCTAAGGTCGTGCTAAGGCCGTGCCAAGGTCATGCCAAGGCTGTGTTAAGGCATGCTCGGGTCGTGCCAAGGCGTGTTAAGGTCGTGCCAAAGAGTGCCCGTGCCAAGGCCGTGCATAAGTCGTGGCTAGGCCATGCCAAGGCGTGCCCGGACTGTGCCAAGACCGTGCCCGTGCCCGTGCCAAGGCCGTGCCAAGTGCCAAAATCGTGCCTAGGCAAGCCCAGGTCGTTCGCCTAGGCCCCCAGGCCGTTCGCCTAGGCATTCCCGCGCCAAGGTCGTGCCAAGTGCTAAGGCCGTGTCTAAGGCAAGCCCGGCCAATGCAAGGCGTGTCAAGGCCGTGCCAAGGCATGCCCGAGCCGTGCCAAGGATTTGCCAAGGCGTGCCCATGCCAAGCCTGTGCCAAGGTCGTTCCAATGCCATTTTAGGGCATGCCCGGGCCATGCCAAGGCCGTGCCTTGGCGTGCTAAGGCATGCGTGTGCCAAGGTCTTACCTTACCCTTGCGAAGGCATGCCGAGGTCGTGCCAAGGCCATGCTTAGGCATGCCAAGGTCGTGACGAGGCATGCTCGGGGCGGGCCAAGGCCGTGCCTAGGTGTGCCTAGGCGTGCCATGGCCTTGTCAAGGCCGTGCGTAGCCATGCCTGAGCCAAGACATGCCAAGGTTGTGCCAAGGTCGTGCAAAGGTGTGCCAAGGCCGTGCTATGGCATGCTCGGGCCGTGCCAAGGCATGCATGTGCCAAGGCCGTGCCAAGGCTTGTAAAGGTCATGCGAAGGTCGTTCCAAGGCTCGCCAAGGTCGTGCCAAGGTTTGCCAAGGTCATGCCTAGGCCGTGCCAAGGCTCGCCAAGGTCGTGCCAAGGCTTAGCAAGGTCGTGTCAAGGTCGTGCCAGGGCCGTGCCTAGGCTTTGCCAAGGTCATGCCAAGGCATCCCAAGGCTTGACAAGGCCGTGCCAAGGCATCAAGGGCGTGCCATGGCCGTCAAGGCTCGTTTGAAGACCCAAAAATGATATCATCCTAATATATTTGAACAAGCTTACCTTGCCAAGTCTTGCCGAAAAAATCCAAGCTTGCCCAAGGCTTGACAAAGCATGACTTGGAAATGCTAGCCTCAACGCCTATTCGTTCAACTTTCACCATGTTTTGTGGCCTCCTCTCAATGATCACTTGTCAAAGCTACATTGATCTTATTCAAGAATGTTATTCAAGGATGCTTCTGAACAAAATAAATTTTTTACTAGTTTTATGTATTTTCGGCATTTATCTTCTATTTTCCGAATTATAAAATAGCAAAAAATATTTTTTTCGGTGAATTTTTTTTTCAATACATGATAACTTTCTTCATTTCATAAGCTTTCCAATGATCACAAGCTCATCTCTAAATCATTTTTGTACAAAACGTTATGGCCTAGTACATTTAGTCTGAATTTATGATGTTTCCTTTTTGAAGTGAGAGAATGGCTTAACATCTACTATAAGCAGGGTGGGTGTTGAGGTGGGGGAGGGCGTGGCAGGGTAATGCTACCAGTGCTTGCGATTGGTGTTGCCTTTCCATCAACCAAGGACTTGGTGGTCGCTTGCATGCTTAGTAGTGATCGGACAGGAGCCCCCCGACATGCGGCGGCGCGGGTGCCGAGGGTGGTCAGGGTAGTTACGGACGGCTGTTTGAACGTCGTTCACGCAGAGCGCTGGCCAGTCGCATCGAACCCTCTTGGTGAAACAACCCTTTAGAGAAAAATCCTCATTTCGGGGGTCCGATCTAGTTTCAGATAAATGTTGGAGCAATGCGATGATCCCTTGATCAGCTCATTCTAGAGTTGCGACCTTGCCATGCACAAACAAGTCACGACTAGGTAGGTGGCAGCCAACCCTTCCACTAGTCACATTTTAGGCATGAGCTGGCAAAGGGAACACGTTGTTGCAATTTATCTCAAACCATTTCTAGAAGTACGAAATGGGGGCATGAGAATGGGTGGGGCATTGTGGTTATCGGTGGAAACATCGTGCTTGCAAAGTCTTGCGCCATTTGTGTTTGGGCCCTGTAAAGAATTGTCACATCATTTGTGTCTTGATGGGCATAGATTGGCATAGAAACTATGTTAGATCCCTTGCCAAGTTCATTCTTGGGTTGTGATCAGGCCATGTAAGGCCACATCACAATTAGATGGCGGCTAATACATGACTGATTTCAACCTAGGCGTTAGGCTAGTGAGAGATCAAATGCTTTTACAATCTTTTTGTCTCGGGTGGATGCAAGTGTCGGGGCATTTTGTGGCATGGGATTTTATGGTTTCTTACCTTGTTCATGCTCGAATCGCGACTTGGGTATGGGTTTGGCAAACTGCTGAAGTTGGCTTTTGTGCTCTTGATTTTCAAGCCCAATAATCCTTTCAGGGATTTCCTTCGTCGCACATTCACAGTTCCCATGGAGTTGTGTTTTGGGTGATGAGGAATTAATCAATTGCGAAAGTCAAGGCATGTGAGTTGTAATGTGATTGTGTGTCTTGGGTTTTCCTCTAGTATGGCGAACCATGCATGTTCAATCTTTCTTCATTTGACTCTAACTCTAAATTGGGCATTAGTTGTTATGGTTTTTGTGTTATTTACATGTGATGCTATAACGATAGTTGTTGACATTGGTTCTCTTGTTTTTCCTATGCTCATTGCGGGGGTAAAGCAGATGATTGCAGCAGTTCTTGTGCCTCTAACCTTAAAATGCTTGGTGCAATGAATTGTTGGTGCACTGCGCTCGTTCGCGCTTGTGGGTGGGGAAGACGAAAATTGGCATATGAGTGGCTTTGCCTTTTGCCATCGAGTTGTTTGCGTTTAAAAAAAGACAACTGCGCTCTCAACATTTTTCTCTCTTTGCCTAGCAAGGGCGGACAATGCTGGGTGTCGTTAGTGTCGCATAGGAAGGCTACCTAGTTGATCCTACCGGTAGTCATTTGATTGTCTCAAAGATTAAGCCATGCATGTGTAAGTATGAACAAGTTCAAACTGTGAAACTGCGAATGACACATTAAATCAATTATAGTTTGTTTAATGGTATCTCTACCTATATAGCTATAGTAATTCTAGAGCTAATCGTGCAACAAACGCATTTATTAGATAAAAGGTCAACGCGAGCTTTGCCCATTTTCCTAATGATTCATGATAACTCAATAGATCGCATGGCCTTTGTGTCGGCGACGCATCATTCAAATTTCGGCCTTATCAACTTTCGATGGTAGGATAGTGGCCTACTGTCACACCCTCGATAGCGCGACCGGAGTAAGCTGGTTAGGCAGCGGGAAAACCTAGCACTATCCGGGTTTCGGTGGACTCAGAAGGTTTCATGGGAGTTAGTTGCTGGATAATGCACCTCGGAGGGTTCGCAGCACAGCGCGCGAAGGCTCGCGCATGTGGATGGGTAAATTGTATGCGGCACGAATGTGGCAGCGTGTATGGGCGTGGACAAGGTCGCGCCTAGGCACTGCGCCTAGGCGGAGAGCACAGTGGCGCCTTGGCACAAACCTTGGTATGAGCACGGTTGGGTCTTGGCACGTTCCTTGGCACATTCCTTGGCGGAAGCACTGTGGCGCCTTGCCACAGGCCTTGGCACGAGCACGGTTGGACCTTGGCACATTCCTTGGCGGAGAGCACAGTGGTGCCTTGGCACGGGCCTTGGCACGAGCAAGGCAGGGCCTTGGCAGGTTCCTTGGGCACGAGCGAGGCAGATTCCCTAGGCACGAGCAAGGCCGCGCCTTGGCACGAGCAAGGCAGGACCTTGGCAGGTTCCTTGGGCACGAGTAAGGCAGGTTCCCTAGGCACGAGCAACGCCGCGCCTTGGCACGAGCAAGGCAGGACCTTGGCAGGTTCCTTGGGCACGAGCAAGGCAGTTCCCAGGCACGAGCAAGGTCGCGCCTTGGCTCGAGCAGGCGGACCTTGGCAGTTCCCTAGGCACGAGCAAGGTCGCGCCTTGGCACGGGCAAGGCATGCCTTGCAAGGGTTGAAAAAGCTTGACTTGGTCGTTGACCAAGTCAAAGTACGTTTGGTCTCATTTCGTGATGTTTCCTATTGGAGCTGAGGAAACGGCTTAACATCTACTATAAGGAGAGGTGGTCTCTCCTAGGGGCGGCATGGGCAAGGGAGCAAGGAAAACCTTAGAGCATGCCTTGGGCAGGCATGCCAAGGCAAAGCCCATGGACGGACCATGGTGCTGGCCACCCCGAGCCGGTGGGACTCGGATCGGACCGAGCCCCGGCTAGCACCCCGGGTGCCTAGGCGCGCAGCTAGGCACCACGAATCAGACCCTATCCCTCGAGCAAGGTGAATTTTAGGCTTGGACGGACCAAGTCAAGAACAGTTACAGGCGGTTATGTAACTACCTTGGTCATGGCTCACAGCATGACCAAGGCACGTCCCAGCAACTACCAGGCACTCTGAGCATGTTCCTATTGACCAGGGGGTCAAGACGGTTATGGAACCAAGTGGCAGTAAATGAAGCAATTAGGTGGCTGTTTCAAGCACTACATGGGTGTGGTGGTTTACTTAGTCTCATGTAATGTACATAGGACATGTGTCCTCGGTAGTTATGTAACTGATTTGGCTGTTTTGTTATAAAGCCAAGGTATGTAAGCTTGAGAAAGCACACGAGATTTCATGTATGAGATGCATGAGATGCTAGAGGTGTAATCGCACTAAACTAAGTAATAAACTTCCTTTGTTCCATTGTTGTTGTTCAATCACGTTTTCGTTGGCGTGCTGAACTAAGGCGGTCCTTAGGCACCACGGGTTGGGTTGGGTGAGAAAGATTTTCCTTAGGGTAAACCCCTCACTTAACGGCCCCGTGACAACTGGTATCAGAGCCTCGTTTCGGAGACGTTGGTGACCCGAGCAGCAAGTGATCTAAGTGAGATGGTAGCTCACTTAGAACACATGATGGCAACGACTGGTGTTCCGGTGGAAGCAGCGGAGCTTTCAATGATGGCGCATCTCATTGAAGGGATGGAGATGTTGGTAGCTTCCTTGGTGGCTAGGACAGAGTCACAAGAAGCTTTTACATCCATGTGGGAATCCAGGTTCGAGGAGTTTGTTGCTGATGTTCGTGCAATGGGTGGACTCACCACCGAGACAGTGGAGAGGATGGCTGTGGAGGTGAATCTGCTCCAGAGAGTCATTGGAGGAACCTTGGAGGTTTCTGTTGCGGCGAAGGTGAGACCTAAGGTGCCGGAGCCAAAGAAACTTTCAGGCAAGCGGAGCGCGAAGGAGCTTGAAAAATTTATTTGGGACATGGAGCAATATTTTGCTACTGTCAGGACGGAAGAGGACCAAAAGGTCATCCTTACTTCCATGTATTTGGAAGGCGATGCGAAGCTTTGGTGGCGAACCAGAGTTGATAATGAGGCAGCTGCTGGTCGACCAAGGATTGTGGAGTGGGATGTGCTAAAAAGGGAATTGAAGGATCAACTCCTACCCACGAATGCAGCATGGCAAGTGCGGGAAGCCTTGCGACAATTGAAGCAGAAAAAGACGGTTAGAGAATATGTGAAGGAATTCTCTTCCTTACTGCTTGACATTAAAAATATGTCCGAGGAGGACAAGTTGTTCAATTTCACTGCAGGATTGCAAGGATGGGCGCAATTGGAGCTGCGAAGGCAAGGCGTGAAGGACTTGACGAGTGCAATTGCGGTGGCGGATAGCCTTGTAGATTACAAGACTAGTGGTACTTCTTTTGAATCAAAAGAAAAGAAGTACAGGGAGAAGGATCGTGCTGGTGGATCCAAGAAGGAGGAGTAGTCTTCTTTAAAAATTGATGCTAGTGCCAAAGCATTGACGTCAAAAAGAGGTTGTTTCATATGTGACTGTCCTCACCGGGCAAAGGATTGCCCAAAGAAAGAGAAGCTGAATGCGATTGTTGCGGATGATTCAGATGTACGGATGAACCCATTACAATTGCTTAACACGGTGCAGGTGCATAAGGCCGTGGGATCAGCGGGGCTGATGTTTGTGGAAGCTCGGATCAATGACCAAACAGTGAAAGTACTGATTGACTCGAGAGCCACACATTCGTTTGTTGCAGAGAACCTAGCTCGTAGGCTTGGGTTGTGGCTTGCCGAGAGTGCAAGCATGATGAAGGCGGTTAATTCAGAACCAAAGAAGGCTATGGACGTAGCCTTGGATGTAGACATTCGAATTGATGCTTGGGAGGGCAAGGTAAATTTGATTGTTGCTCCGTTGGATGATTTTGAGATCATTGCAGGAAATGATTTCTTGATGGCTGGGAAAGTAGCTGTGATTCCATCACTTCATGGCTTCCTGATCATGGATGAAGAGAAGCCGTGCTTTGTTCCAGCAATTCGAGGCGGGGGCAAAGGCAGTGCACCAAGGTTGGTGGCACTACAAGTACGGGATCAGTTGGAGGAATGTTGCTTCGGTGGGCAGCAGTCTGGTGGACAGCCAGAGTGGGAGTGTTCGATGAGGGCATCGAACATTTCGGCGGGGGGATGTTTGTCACACCCTCAATAACGTGACCGGAGTAAGTTGGCTAGGCAGCGGGAAAACCTAGCAATATCCGGGTTTTGGTGGACTCGGAAGGTTTCATGGGAGTTAGTTGCTGGATAATGCACCTCGGAGGGTTCGCAGCACAGCGCGCGGAGCCTCGCGCATGTGGATGGGTAAATTGTATGCGGCACGGATGTGGCAGCGTGTATGGGCGTGGACAAGGTCGCGCCTTGACGCGCGCCTAGGCACGACGCCTAGGCGGAGAGCACAGTGGCGCCTTGGCACAAACCTTGGTACGAGCACGGTTGGGCCTTGGCACGTTCCTTGACACATTCCTTGGCGGAAGCATTGTGGCGCCTTGGCACAGGCCTTATCACGAGCACGGTTGGACCTTGGCACATTCCTTGGCGGAGAGCACAATGGTGCCTTGGCACGGGCCTTGGCACGAGCAAGGCAGGGCCTTAGCACTCCTTGGGCACGAGCGAGGCAGATTCCCTAGGCACGAGCAAGGCCGCGCCTTGGCACAAGCAAGACAGGACCTTGGCAGGTTCCTTGGGCACGAGCAAGGCATGTTCCCTAGGCACGAGCAAGGCAGGACCTTGGCAGATTCCTTGGGCACGAGCAAGGTCGCGCCTTGGCTCGAGCAGGGCAGGACCTTGGCAGGTTCCCTAGGCACGAGCAAGGCCGCGCCTTGGCACGGGCAAGGCATGCCTTGGCAAGGGTTGACAAAGCTTGACTTGGTCGTTGACCAAGTCAAAGTACGCTTGGTCTCATTTCGTGATGTTTCCTATTGGAGCTGAGGAAACGGCTTAACATCTACTATAAGGAGCGGTGGTCTCTCCTAGGAGCGGTGGTCTCTCCTAGGGGCGGCATGGGCAAGGGAGCAAGGAAGACCTTAGATCATGCCTTGGGCAGGCTTGCCAAGGCAAAGCCCATGGACGGACCATGGTGCCGGCCACCTCGAGCCGGTGGGACTCGGATCGGACCGAGCCCCGGCTAGCACCCCGGGTGCCTAGGCGCGCAGCTAGGCACCACGAATCAGACCCTGTCCCTCGAGCAAGGTGAATTTTAGGCTTGGACGGACAAAGTCAAGAGTAGTTACAGGCGGTTATGTAACTACCTTGGTCATGGCTCATAGCATGACCATGGCACGTAAGGTCTGAGAAAGCACACGAGATTTTATGTATGAGATGCATGAGATGCTAGAGGTGTAATTAGTCTCGTGTAATGTAAAGGACTAAGTAATAAACTTCCTTTGTTCCATTGTAAGCTTGAGAAAGCACACGAGATTTCATGTATGAGATGCATGAGATGCTAGAGGTGTAATCGCACTAAACTAAGTAATAAACGTTCCATTGTTGCTTTGTTCAATCACGTTTTCGTTGGTGTGCTGAACTAAGGCGGTCCTTAGGCACCACGGGTTGGGTTGGGTGAGAAAAATTTTCCTTAGGGTAAACCCCTCACTTAACGGCCCCGTGACACTTACCATGGTGGTCGGTAACGGAGAATTAGGGTTCGATTATGGATAGGGAACTTAAGAAATGGCCACCACATCCAAGGAAGGCAACTGCGTGCAAATTACCCAATCCTGACACGGGGAGGTAGTAACAATAAATAACAATATCGGGCTCATTGAGTTTGGTAATTAGAATGAGTACAATCTAAATCCCTTAATGAGGATCCATTGGAAGGCCAGTCTGGTTCTAGCAGCCGCGGTAATTCTCGCTCCAATAGCGTATATTTAAGTTGTAGTTAAAAAGCTCATACTTGAACTTATGGTTGAGTTGGTCGGTCTGCCCTCAGGTGTGCACCGGTCGTCCCGTCCCTTCTACAAGTGATGCGCTCCTGCTCTTAATTGATCAGTTCATGACTCCGGTGCTGTTACTTTGAAGAAATTAGAGTGCTCAAAGCAAGCCATAGCTCTATATACATTAGTATGGGATAACATCATAAGATTTTGGTCCTATTGCGTTGGCCTTCGGGATCGGAGTAATGATTAACAGGGACTGTCGGGGGCATTTGTATTTCATAGTCAGAGGTGAAATTCTTGGATTTATGAAAGACGAACTACTGCGAAAGCATTTGCCAAGGATGTCTTCATTAATCAAGAACGAAAGTTAGGGGCTCGAAGACGATCAGATACCGTCCTAGTCTCAACTATAAACAATGCCGACTAGGGATCGGTTGATGTGGCATTTATGAATCCGCCGACACCTTATGAGAAATCAAATTTCTTTGGTTCCGGGGGAGTATGGTCGTAAGGAAGAAACTTAAAAGAATTGACGAAAGGGCACCACAAGGAGTGGAGCCTGCAGCTTAATTTGACTCAACACGGGGAAACTTACCAGGTTCAGACATAGTAAGGATTGACAGACTGAGAGCTCTTTCTTGATTCTATGGGTGGTGGTGCATGGCCGTTTTAGTTAGTGGAGCTATTTGTCTGGTTAATTCCGTTAACGAATGAGACCTTATCCTATTAACTAGCTACGTGGAGGTCACCTCCACGGACAACTTCTTAAAGGGACTATGGCCGTTTAAACCACGGAAGTTTGAGGCAATAATAGGTCTATGATGCCGTTATGTTCTAGGCCACACGCGTGCTACACTGATGTATTGAACGAGCTAATAGCCTTAGCCGACAGGGTTGGTTAACCTCTGAAGATTTCATCATAATGGGGATATATCATTGCAATTGTTGGTCTTCAACGAGGAATTCCTGGTAAACGCGAGTCATCAGCTCGTGTTGACTATGTTCCTATTTTTTGTACACACTGCCCATCGCTCATATGGATTGAATGGTTTGATGAAGTGTTCGGATCGCGGCGATGCGGGTGGTTCACCACCGACGACGTCGCGAGAAGTCCATTGAACCTTATCATTTAGTTGAAGGAGAAGTCGTAACAAGGTTTCCATAGGTGAACCTGTGGAAGGATCATTGTTGATGCTTGCAAAACGACCACTGAACCATTAACACTGTAACATGAGCGACACAGGTGGCCTATTATGTCCCTGTTGTTGATCAACAAAATCCAGCGCGACATGCTGCAAGGAATCTTAATAAGAATTGAAACGACACGTTAAGGAGGCTAGTCCACTCGACTGTGTTGAGTTTCTGAATACTCGAACGACTCTCAGGAACGGATATTCGGCTCTCGCATCGATAAAGAACGTAGCGAAATGCGATACTTGGTGTGATTTGTAGAATCCCGTGACCATCGAGTCTTTGAATGCAAGTTACGCCCGAGACTTTGGTCGAGGGCACATCTGCCTACGTGTCACATGATGCACCGCAACCCACTTTTTGTATGTAAGAATGGAGATTGGCCTCTCGTGACGAGTGCACGGTTGGCTAAAATAGTAGCCCCGATGCTTGGAAGACGCGATCAATAGTGGTTACTGAGAACCCTTGTCAAATAAGTGACGCGTTCAGACCGGTACGAATCGGGGTGGAGCACCCTTTTCATATACTTTGCGCCCCAGGTCAGGCGGGGCCACCCGTTAAGTTTAAGCATATCAATAAGCAGAGCAAAAGAAACTTACTAGGATTCCTTTAATAACGATGAGTGAACCAAAAAGAGCCCAGCATGGAAATCGAACGGTTGCTTCATTTGAATTGTAGTTTGTAGAAGCATCCTCAATGACAGACCGAGTTCAAGTCCCTTGGAAGGGGCGCCAGAGAGGGTGAGAGCCCCATCGTGCTCATACCTTGTCACACCAAAAGGAGTTGTTAACAAGTCGGGTTGTTTGGGAATGCAGCACCGATCGGACGACAAATTTCGTCTAAGGCTAAATCCTGGCGAGAGACCGATAGTGAACAAGCACCATGTGGGAAATATGAAAAGGACTTTGAAAAGAGAGTCAAAGAGTGCTTGAAATTGTGGAGAGGGAAGTACATGGGGACCGGCGATGTGCCTCGGTCGGATGCGGAACGGTGATGAGCCGGTTCGCCAATCGACTTGTGGTGCGGACTAATGCGGATTACGGTAGGGGCCAAAGCCTGGGTTGTTGTTATGCCTGTAGAGACTTTGTTGCCGTGATTTTGGTGAGAAGCGTGCGCCATTCAGCGTGCATCTATTACTTGCGTGCTCTCGGCGTCAGCCTGTGGACTCCCCGTTCGACCCGTCTTGAAACACATACCAATGAGTCTAACATATGTGTGATTGAACGGGCGAGTAAGCCCGTATGGCGCAAGGAAGTTGATTGGCAGGATCCCCTAACTGGTTGCATCGCCGACTGTTTGAGACCTTTTGAGAAGGTTTGAGTGTGAGCATACCTGTTGGGACCCGAAAGATTATGAACTATGCCTGAACGAGGCGAAGCTAGAGGAAACTCTGATGGAGGATCGCAGCGATACTGACGTGCAAATCGTTCTCTGAATTGGGTATAGTTGCGAAAGACTAATTGAACCATCTTTTACGTGGTTCCCTCCGAAGTTTCCCTCATGATAGCTAGAGCTCGGTTGTGAGTTCTATTGGGTAAAGCCAATGATTAGAGGCATTAGGGATGCAACGTCTTTGACCTATTCTCAAAATTCAAATTGGTAGAACGACACGGCTGCTTTGTTGATATGTGTCAAGGAATCGAGAGCTCCAAGTGGGCCATTTTTTGTAAGCAAAACTAATGATGTGGGATGAACCTGAAGCTAGGTTACGGTGCCTAATTACGCGTTAACCTAGAACCAACAATGGGTGTTGGTCGGTTAAGACAGCAGGACGATAGTCCTGGAAGTCAAAACCCGTTAAGGAGTGTGTAACAAGTCACCTGCCGAATAAAATAGCCCCGAAAATGGATGGCAACGTTAAGGAGTCAAGAGACGTCATCGGGGGCCTCGGGAAAAGTTATCTTTTACGTTTAACAGCCAGCCCTGTGACGACCCCTTCTCAAATTAAGGCACCGCCCGGCCTAATCCCGTTATTAAGCCCTAATCTCACCATATAGAACCTAACAAGGGACTAGTCAGCCAATCAAAAACCATTTACCTACTTATTATATATATATTTTAAAATGAATATAAACCTATACTTATCCTATGTCAATTCATAAATAAAAGTTAATTAAAATTTTGTTTACTTACAACTTTATTCAGCGGAAGTCTTAACAATCTAGCGAAAGCTTATAACGTGAGTCCTAACAATTCTGGAAAAAAACCAGGGAATAAAGATCACATGCATATGATGAAACAGAGATATATAATATCATGTGTCAGGTCAAGGTACTACTCACTCAACCAATAATATACAACCCTAAAAGTATATCATAAAAGTAATACATTAAAAATTCGAACCTACAAAATCGGGTGTAGCAGTGCTCCTGTGGCTCAAATGTAGTCGCCGATATTTTCTTTACCCGATCTGCTACTCGATGGATCCGCACCCACTGTCACAAACTAGACGGTGAGTACAAAAAAGTAGAAAGTAATACTGAGAGACATTTGTTCACATTCCCAATTATGCAACAAGTATCTAAAAGCATGATAATAGCAACTATGCTATAAAGAGAACATATACTTCAGCTAAACAACATAAAACTGACACATGGCTAAGTAGTTATGATCAAGGGTCGGTCGGCCGTGATCTTTATCACATCAGCCTTTCCACTATATGAGGATAGAGCTGAGCTCTACATTTATGTGAAGGTCTGAGTACTGCTTTTACCTTTATAACCTTTCGCTGGTGCCAGTCACTTAGGATATATACTTGTCAACAACCCTGAGTCCCATACCCCGTGTGTTGCACAAGTTATTCTTGCCAACAACCTCAGGACTCATTTCCCTTGTGATGTGCAAGATAATGGAGATATCACAGTCACCTTGGCAGTCTAGTGACCACGTATGTCTGACAGACCTCTACAATATAATGACCCTAGATACAAGAACCACTTTCATATTCCAAGAAATCATATGGTTTGAGAATCCAATAATGTAATTTCATATCTAATGCAGAAAGGAAATAGATTACAATACTATGTAACACATACCTAATAGCATGCTATATCACTGACCACATATATTAACAATCAATAATGACATAGCACATAAATTGGAGTCAACGAAATCATTTTATCAAAAAACTATACCATGAAAGCAACCTCGTGTAATAAGAAAGAACAACAAGTCATGGCATATGGAATACAAAAGCAATTCAGTCCAAATGACTGGAAATGAACATATGACTAGAAATGAAATGTAAAGAAATATCTCAATCAGTTTACTTACAATCCACGCAATTTCATATGCTATTTCGGCCTCTTGACACCTCGAAACTCGTATTTGAATCCTTGTAGCTCTTCCTTAGGTTCCTAATATCATATTATAGGTTTTTGAGTATCTTTGGACCTTTACTTAGGGTATTAGACTCTTTTATAATGTTTAAGGAATTTCTAAAAATTGTGGTTTTCATGCCTACATAGACTTAGCGCGCTACCAATCCTAAACTAGCACGCTAATCCAAGTTAGCGCGCTAGCTGATCCACCTAGCGCACTATGTGCAGTAAAACCCTGAATTCTGCAATCATAATTCTGATTTTTCTCTACACATAGGTCATGTTAATGCTTAAGGAACCTCTATACACACACTACTAGAGTTCCATGACATCAACCACAACATAAAACAACAACCCACAACATTAAATTCAGGAATTCATTGGATTAAGCTAACTTTATGGTGTAGAGGAAATACCTAACTTGATGAACACTAGCTATACTTGATCTCCCCTTCACTAAATCACCAAGTTTTTGTTGATCTTTTTCTTCTCCAGTAGCTCCTCCTTCTTCAGCAACTTTGCTTCTCTCTTAAGCAAATGAAAATGAAAGAGTTAAGTTGTTTGAGTTGACCAAAAGCATATATACATGAATTGGATATGGTTGATTGATAGCCATTAATCCTAATGCGCACACGTATCTCGAGAACTATCTAATGGTATACCTATTAATACATGTCCCACTAACTCATAGCAAATGACACCAATAAGTTACTCAATTGGTGTTGAGATGGGTCATTATATGTCTCGAGAAATATCAAGTGGCTATTGTTTTAACTTATTAATTTAAGTCTATTTGATACTTAATCAACCATAGCTCCATGTATATCACTTATAAAAGCAATATAAAGCTTATACCAACTCACCATATTGTTTTCTATCTCGGTCCCATAGCGGCATGTACCTCGAGGTGCGTTCCCACACATGTCTCAACACCTATTCACAAGTAGAAATGACTTAATAGTCAACACATATACAATACACTAGGCATACATCATTACCAATATAGCATTTACCTCGGCCATCTCGCCTCCGTTGCGACACGGATATCGAACCGGGTCTCACGTCACGGGTCATTTGATCCTGATTAAAAGATTAAAGTCAAATTAGAGATTTGAGCTGTGACATGCCCACCTTGGAAATGACTCAGCCTTAGGTATGGTCCAACGGCTAGAAGAGCACCGCACATTGGTGGTGTCCGGTGGCCCCTAGTGGCCCTTGAAAATCCGAAGGATCAAGTATCGTTCGCACCCGGTCATACTCATAATCGCATTAGGTCTCCAAGGTGTACATCCTCTAGTCGATGGAAGAATATAGGCAAGGGAAGTCTGCAAAATGGATCCATAACTTCAAGAAAAGGATTGGCTCTAAGGGTTGAGCACGAAGGTCATAGTCCCAAACCTGTCGGCTGCTGGCGGATTGCTCGAGCTGCTCCCGCGGTGAGAGCGGGCCATCGCGTGCCTATCGGGGGACAGACTTAGAATGGCTCTTTCAAGGGCCTTCCTCGAGCGTTGAATAGTCGACTTAGAACTGGTACGGACAAAGGGAATTTGACTATTTAATTAAAATAAAGCATTGCGATGGTCTAAGCGGATGCTAACGCAATGTGATTTCTACTAAGTGCTCTGAATGTCAAAGTGAAGAAATTCAACCAAGCGCGGGTAAAAAACGGGAGTAACTATGACTCTCTTAAGGTAGCCAAATGCCTCGTCATCTAATTAGTGATGTGCATGAATGGATTAATGAGATTCCCACTGTCCCTGTCTACTATCCAGCGAAACACAGTCATGGAAATGGGCTTGGCAGAATCAACAGGGAAAGAGGACCCTGTTGAACTTGATTCTAGTCTAACTTTGTGAAATGAATTGAGAGGTGTAGGATAAGTGAGAGCTGTCTAGGTGGCGAAAATGAAATACCACTACTTTTAACATTATTTTACTTATTCCATGGATTTGAAGCTGGGTATTGCCCCACATTTTAGTTTTAAGACATGCTTGATTGTCGATCAGGGCGGAAAACATTGTCAAGTGGGGGAGTTTCGCTGAGGCGTACATCTGTTAAAAGATTACACAAGTGTCCTAAGATGAGCTAAACGAGAACATGAATCTCACGTGGAATAAAATGGTAAAAGATCATTTGATTCTGATTTTCATTATGAATACGAACCGTGAAAGCGTGGCCTATCATTCCTTTAGATCTTCAAAAGTTGAAGCTAGTGGTGTTAGAAACGTTACCACAGGGATAACTAGCTTTTAGCAGCCAAGCGTTCATAGCGAAGTTGCTTTTTGATCCTTCGATATCGGCTCTTCCTATCATTGTGACGCAGAATTCACCAAGTTTTAGACTTAGCTTATCCTGATTCCGTGGATATGTTAGCACCCTATGTGATTATAATTGTGTCTAAGAGGATGTATCTTCTTTAGTTAAAAATTGGTGGCATTAATGTAAATGATTTACCAGTTGTGGTTATTTAAGGATTGTATTTTTGGGTGGTCTGAGGTCGCTTTGCACAATTACTACTCTTCATCTAGTTAGATCCCAATTGGTATCAATTCGTTCCTCTATTTGTCTTTCCCTCTTTTTTTATCTTTTTCTTCAATGGATCTAATCATGACAGCGAACTAGAATGTGGCTTGAGCTTGCAAGCTTTTATCATGTACCTAGATGTATAAATTTTGTTTATTTGTTGGTGTAACCAGATCGATTAACAGCAGGGATTTTTTTTCAGTGCTGAAGATCTTCATGGTGTGCATAGATTTGTGTGGGTGAATGTGCATTAAGTATGGTATTTTATCTAGGCCTACTTAAAAGTTAATCCTAACCTTTAATCATTGTGGATTGATTTCAAGAAGTAGAATTTAGAGGATTGTAACATGCTATCACTTAATTATAATGACTATGATCATTTTTATTCAATTATTTCAATAACTTCGCTTTTTTTAGCCAATGATCATGAATGGTGAGTGCATCTATAGAAAATGTAGTGCTATACTGCCACTTGATAAGATTGAGAGTCTAATTAATGAGTCCCCTAGCTATAGACCTATAAAGAACCCTTAATAGTTTTTTAATTATTTTTTATAAAAAGTCTTTAATAGTTAGTAATTATTTATTATTATTACTTTTTTATTTAATAGTAGAATATCATCTAGAAGCTTCTCATTGTTATATTGATAAGTATAATATTTCTTTATATAATAATAATAATAATAATAATTATTATTATTATTATTATTATTATTATTACTTATTATCTAAGCATCTTATGGATAAGTATAACTTTTTTTTAGGATTAATATATGGGTATTGAAACTGTTTTTTTTTAACCGGTTAATTTAATCAAAATAGTGGTGTAGTTAACAGTTGTGATTATGCCGATGAGGTAGTGGTTGCAAATGGGAAACAAAAATTAACACTGTAATTTGACTGGTCAAGGAAGATGTTGTATGCGCACTCAATGTGATGAGTGGACCAAGTTGTTCATCCTAGTTCTTGGAGCAATCTACACCTCTATTTCTCTTATTGCAAGTGTAAAGTGGTCAACACATGTCATGTAAAGGTAGATTTATGAGCGCATGGCTATATACATGAAAATGCATGGGGGATGAGTTTAAAAGATAGAGATAGTGGCTAGATTGTTAATATTATTTTTTTCCTTTTTCTCTTATATATGAGCGGTATTAGGCATTTTCTTGGAAAAACTGAGGGTTAATGCTTTACTGAGAGAGTTAGAAATGGCGAAACCAAGTATTTGCATTTGTGGATGGGTCATTGGGGCAGGCCTTCGTTTAGGATAAAGATAAATTGCTTGCTATTCATAGTTAGCTATTTGACATCAAGAAATTCAAAAATTGGAAAATTCATGATCTTGGTGAGAATTGGAATACTTGCTTTGATTGAATTCTAATGATTTTTTTTCACCTTGCTACCCAAGGGAAGTAGCTATTAGAGCTTTTTCCAAGTTCTCACTTATATGTTTTAAATCAATCTATTTTATTTATTAAGATATGTAGTCTTCAAATTTCCCCAAAACAAAGTTTATTATCTTGTTCTTTCACATAATTCTTTCCACTATGAACACGTTCACCACCAAGCATGTGTGGCAGTTGCCCATTTGTAGTAGGCTATGGACAAAAGGGAGCAACTATTTATCTCGAAAACTCCATTAAATCTATTTTTGGATTGAAATTATTATTGGTTTCCTATTTTTCTTCAACTATATCACTTATCTTTTTAGCTCTAATTTTCTCTAATTTTTTAATTATTTATTTTTTCTAGCTAGTGGATTCTTTTTCAAGCCTTCTGTTTCAGCCTCTTCCTTTATTTTATTTTTAAAAAAATATTTCATCTCTCTACTTCTTTCCGTAGAAAGCTTAAGATTTTTTTAAAAAAATCTATTTTTTATTTTACCACTATCTTCTAATAACTCTATATAAATTATTATTTCTATTGATAAGATTTCTTAAATCTACCCGTATGCCACGATGATTTTTTTTCTTAATTTTGTTGTCAAACAGAAATTGATCTTCAAAAGTTATACTTTGCTCTGATACCATTTTGTCACACCACGATTTCTGGATACGCACTCCTGATTTTAAGACGGACAGCCCACAGGTGCTACATAATCGAGTATAACCCATAAATATGAAAACTAACAGTTGTTTAACAACAAAATATCTATTTTATTATATACATGATAAAAAATAATACATTTTTACTGTGTATAATTTTCTCTTCTCGAATTTTGCGTGCCCATGATTAAACCCATTTAGCTAAATACCTGAAATTATTAATTTAATGAGCCAACCGCTTAGTAATACTCAAATTGTATACCATTAATGCAACTCATATGACAAAACATGATAAAACATCAAATTAAACCACGCCCTAGGGCAGACCTCAATATGCCCAAAGTATAAACCACACTGATGGACCCAGGGAGTCATGCGCGTTGACTCAAACCACACCAAGGTCAAATATCATCATCAATGGTCTTCATCAGCACTTGACCATATTGGTAGACTGATTATACCACACCGGTGGACTTCAAAATATCGTCGACAAGAATCATACATGTGGATAAACATATATTAGTAGTTAGCATTATAATAGTAATAAAGATGCAAAGATGTAAAGGAACATGCATCGAAATAATAATGCATAACAAAGAGGATTATCTCAACAAGAATTTCCATCCCCATGAGGGTTATGACATATTTCTTAGACATTCTCCGATAGAACACATTTAATCGAGAGAAATTGAAATTAAAAGAAAATGTGAGAATGAACTGCATTCTTATTTCTATTTATAGAGGGAGAGCAACTTAATGAAACAAAAGTCATTGATAAAGATAAGATTCATTATTTGTAACGAGTTCGTAAACGAAAAGATAAACTATCAAAGGTCGTTATCGATCATTATGTTAAGGAAACTTCTTAAAAACTTCTTATTCTTTATTTAAAGATTAAGTTGAAGTGTCATTCAATCATAATGTTAAGATAAAGATAAAGAAACTTCTCATTCTTTTTCTAAAGATGTTAAATGTCATTGTCAATCATAATGTAAAGATAGAATTTATAGAAGCTTTTTATCCTTTACTTGATGATAATACTGACTTATCTTCTGCAGATTTATTTACTTTATGATAATTACCTTGTTACTTTTGGTATTATTTTATTATTTTTTCACCTTTTACTATAATGACTATTTTGTCCTTTAAGCGAACTACTTTTTACTAATCACTATATTTATTAACATGGCTTATTTTATCTCTATCATGATATTCTAATTATTCTTTATGATTTAACATGAGATGCAAACAAGCAAATGATGCAAATGATGTATCAACAAGATGCAACACTCAATATTCATTCAAATGCATTAATGTAATATAATAAAACAAGATAATGTGTGATTCAATAAGTGTAATATGTATCTCGAGGCATATAAATATGTATCTCGAGATTCATAATTTTGGGGGTGTTACATACTATGACAGAATTGTTTTGGTGTGTTTTAAATTATAAATTGGTTTGATGTGTTATATTTATTACTATAAAGCTTGGAAATTCTTCAAATTATCATGTTTTCTCTAATTATGAAGTTCATTTATTTTTATTATTTCATTATTTATTTATTTTATATAATTCATTTATACTTCACGAGGTACTTTTTTTTGGAAACCCGACTTAATTTTGAAACCTAGAGGATAAGATTTGGAATAAGTTTGGGTGTATTTAGGTGAAGTGAATTATGAAGAAGCAAAGTATGGAAGAAACGAGAGGTAGAATCAATTTATTCATATGTTCAAAGTTGACAGAATTTCTAAAAGTTTTTAAAGATACAAGTAATATTTTTTTCATTTTCATTTTAGTTCATTAAGTTAGGAATATGGGATTGAATATAATTTGGATTTAAATAGAAGTGGTATTTTTATTACCCCTGAAAAATAAAAATTTTATGATAGAAACGAATTGCTATACCCTATTTGACTTAACCTAAATTGTGTATACACTAGATGAGTTTAAAATGGATTGATTGCTTTGTGTTATACATTAGAATATGTAGAAGATTGAAACAAAAGTGCAAGATAAATAAGATAAATTTCTAAGAATCTTGCTATAAAAAGATTATTGATCAAGTATCATATATATATATTGAAAAGAACTTATGCCACAATTGAAGGAAAAAATAGGAAATTAGCCAATAAACTTTACTTAATTGGAAAGAATAGTAACTATAGTGAATGTGAAAAGAGTTATTAAGAGTTTTTAAATGAAAAATAGAGAGACCTACAGATATCAAAAGAAATAGAGCAAAAAATCTAGTGGTGTGAAAAATGTGAGAAAGAATTCCTATAAAAAAGAGTAACGGATTTCAAAGGAAATGGAACAGGGAACCATAGGAGTGTAGAGAAAGAAAAAAATAATTTTAAAAGGAAAAATGAGAAAAAAAAGGAAGGATCTTTAAGAAAAACTCTTCAAATAAAATATTTAGCTTGAGTGCTTATAACTAAGTTAAGTGAAATATATCTTTTTATTCTGACATTCAAATTGAAATGAAATGATAATTATTGGTAATTAAAAATCCCTATCAAATTTGATTGTGGTGATAATTTAAATATTGTTTGAGAATGAGATTAATGATTTAATGATTTTTGTATCTTGAGATTCTATATTAGTTATCATAAGCTTGATGTTTGTCAGTAGAGATTGAGAAAACCTATATAGTGGCTTAGCCTTGGTGATTTATTTAACTATGAATTCTGAGGCGTATTGCATAACTAGAAGGTTGAGTTTTCAAATAAAGGGTTGTTCTTTAAATCTTTCTATTCTATCATAATCTTTATTTTTATGAGAATAATACATTTCTATTTAATGACCACTTCTGTTCAAGAATAAGAGTATATAATTATGAAATCAAAACGAGGGAGGAAAAGATAATATAATTGAGATTATTCCTTTGCTCGGGACAACAAAGTGTTGAGTTTGGAAATATTTGATAATTCAAAAATTAGACATTGTTTTATACTATATTTAAGGGTAATCTTATATGTAAAATACTATATTCTGTGGGGTTTTCTTTTGTTTTTGTTATTTCAAGCAATAATTGGAATATTTGATGAAATGGAGTAAAAAAGGAAGAATATAATGAATTTAATCGAACGGAAGTGGTACATAAAGAATAATTAACGAATCAAGGAAGAACTGGGATGTACTATTGACGAATCCTTGTCAAATCGGTGGAGCACAAAGGCAGTTTTTTAAGAATTTTCTCAGTGATTTGAGAAATAAGTGGAATCGCTGAGGAATTGCTGGGTTCAATTTTGAAAATTTTAGATAACCATGCGACGTTTGAGTTAGTTTGGGATATAGCCTTAAGGCTATGAAATCAATTGCCCTTAAGTACTTAGATCAATATTTCATTGCTCTTGGAGCCTTTATTTATTGTTTTAGTTTATTGCTTTATTGTTCATTGCTTTTGGATATAATTCGAAGATTTAAAGTATTTATTCAGAGGTATTTATCTTTGTCTTTTATTTACTTTATTGCAATGTTATTTATGATGATCAGTAATCTAAATAAAGTTCGAACATGAACTTGATCCATTTTGTGATGTAGTCAATGCTTTACACCAAATATATTTTTTAATTCAATGATTTAATAAATTATTATTTGCGAATTTTAATCATGAAACGTTGTATTGCATGCATAGTCTAGAATGTGTATTGTGATATTTGGATTCAATATATTGTTTAAAGTAGTCAATAGGATTGTTTAAAAGGTCTATTACTATTTAGATGTCTTAGGTGGATTGAAGTCTAAGTTTACTATTGAAGTGGCTTTCTGAAGGTATTAGATTTAGTAGTTCGAAGTTTACATAAAGTGTAATGCAATTTTATTGCCTAAAGTTGATTTCTTTTTGTATTCAAAGGGTTAATTCAATAAAATTAAAATTTTTCTTTACCACTGGTATAAGGAGAACTAATGGCTTGAAAATGCATGTTTACTTACTTATGATTATAGTTTAATGAACGAAAATACTTTATAAAGTATGCTCATGATTTTATGATTTAAGTAATATATTTGGATGGAAAAAGGATTGATGTTTCATTGTTCTGAATGTTTGTTTATGTATTTATTTATTATTAAATTAAATTTATTCGAATATTAGTGAATTTAAATTGTGTTATATAATTTTATTATATAAGTAAGTTAATTAAGTTAGTTTAATTAGTTTAAGTAATTATTATAGTATTATAGTTTGAATTAGTGATTTTTAGTTCTCCTTTTAATTAATTTAATTAAATTAAAGTTAAAAAAATAATAAAAACTATTGAAAGACTTTTTCCTAAAGAAGTTTTATAAATCCATGTGGAGACGATCCCACTTATCACTACTACAAATAATAAGGATATACGGAAAACTTATTGTACACACTTGACACGTGTCATTATGGCGGATGTTCACTCGGAAGATTCAAACCCGTCAGTAACCAATAAGAGCTAGTCGGCTGCTCAACCCACGAGTGAAAACGACTAGGCTTGACCACTTAGACCTTAGGTCACTCGGTAAAGAAGTAGAGTCCAATAATAGCAATCATTTCATCAATTAAATCAAGGAAATTAAAAGAATTAATATTGAATTTCCTACTAATTTAGTTACCTCAATAACTCAAAATACTAAGAAAATCACGGCTTCTACACGCCTCAAAATTTGAACCTAATACCCAATATTATTCTACTAGGCTCTTGGTACCAATTTAGAATGAATTAGGTGTTTTGAGCATATTTGATAAGGTTTAGATTTTTAAATCCAAAAATAGTTCAAAATAAGAAAATTAGAGTCGTGGCACACTTTATGATGTAAAACTTTGGTGGAAAACTCTGAAGAATTTCTGATAAAAATTTTAGAATTAAATTTCTAAAATTATACTCTACATGGTGGTATCACATGAGAAATTAGAGTTTTATAACCTTTTCGGGTTTGTGTAGCACGCTTTACGAGGATAATTCTCAGTGTAAAAGACTCCAAAAACTAGAAGACTAACTTTCCTACAATTTTTCTCATTTTTCAATTTTTTCTAAGATTTTCTTCATAATTTTCACTAATTAAAATTATAAGAATTTTAGTTTTTTATTTAAGTAGGGGCTTTTCGGCCCTAAAGTAGACCTAAACTGAACAGTTCCCGGTTCAACTAGTTAGGCGAGCTCGAGCTCGAGGTCGGCCCAACTCAACAGGCTGGGTATCTCCTTTCTCTTTTTCATTTTCATGAAAGAGAGGTGCGGTCTAGAACCCTCCTTTTCATTTTTTTTTTCTTTATTTTCTATTTGTTTTCTTTCTTTTTCTCTTTCTTTCTTTCTTCTTTTATTCCATTAAAATAATTAACAACAATACAAAACATATTAAAATTAACACGCTTTCAAGAATCAATTCCATAAAAAATTGAGCAAACAAGACTTGGAGAGGTAGTAAATTTCCCAGGCCTTAACTTGTTGTTTAATTCTCTTGAAATCTCCTCCGACTTCCTAAAGATTCTAGCACTTATTTGCTATTTTCTCCATTAAAGGGTCTAAAACACCATACTAGAAAACCCTTATAACCATTTCTCCTTCTTTCTATGTATACGCCAACAACAAAATCAATACACCCACTTCAACCACTCATTTGTCAAACACACTCCATATATGTGGTTTTTATTAATCCTTAAGTTATGGTTCATGTTGGACCACATCTCTTCACTAATATCTTAGATCTTTCTTGTTTGACTTTCCTACATGTATCCCAAGGTACATCCTACTCACTTAAACATTAAACCCAAAAAATATATAATCAGAACGAAGAAAGAAAGAAAATATGATTATGAGCATACTATATAAATAAAATCATTAAACTCCAATCGTAAGTAAATAGCCTTAAGCAAGCCATTTGTTCTCCTTATACCGGTGGAAAAGCCACGTTCTAATTCTATTGAGCTAATCCCTTTTTATTTGCACAAAGACATTAAATTCAAGTAATAGAACCATATTAAACATTACGAGAACATCGAACTACTTAATCTAACATACTCGGAAAGCCCTTTCAACACTAGATTTAGATCTTAAATTCACCTAGGATATTTAAACGTTGTTTGCCTTTTAAACAATCCAAGTTACTACTTTGAATAGATAATGAGACAATCTATCACAATACACATTCTAGACTATGCATGCAATACAAAAATCATGATTAAAATCAATAGATATTAACCTATTAAATCAGTGAATCAAAGAATATGATTATAATAATGCATTAAACACATATTCATCTTATGATAACTACATTGCAAAATGGATCTAGTTCACGTTCGGACTTTGTAGATCAAATAAACTACTCACTCATAATCATAAATAACATTGCAATAATATAAATAAAAGACATAATCAAAAATACCTCTGAATTAAAATACTATTAAGTCTTTAATCTTATCCAAAAGCAATAAAACATGAAAATAATAGACAACGGCTCTAAGAGCAATGAAATTTTGACCTACGTACTTGAGGGCAACTAATTTCGCAACCCTAGGCTAGTATTTATAGTATTCTAAGTAGTATACTTCCAAAAATAACTCAAACAACTTGTAGTTATCTAAAATTCACGAGATCTTACCTAGCAATTTACATCGATTTAGGTGTGATAGGAATTAATGGGTAAATCCAGAAAATTGAGCTCTCTGGTCATTTATTATGTCCCTCGATTTAGCCAGCAAGTCAGTGTCCTCTAGGAATCGCTGTGAATTGCTGGTACAAAAGTCCAGTTCTTCTTTGCTTTCTTGGTGATAATTCTTTGTATACTTCTTCCACTTGATTAATTCGTTCATAATCTTCCATTTTTCCTTCATTTCTTCATATTCTCCCTTTATTACCTGAAATATAAAAAACAAGAGAAAACTCTGTATAATAGTCTTTTAAATCTAAAATCATCTTTAAATGAATTATAAAATATGTTTAATTATTGACTTGTCAAATGCCCCCAAATTCGGTCTCAAGCAAAGGAATACTCTTAATCATATTTTCTTTCTTTCTTCGTTCTGATTATATATTTTTTGTACTCCTATTCTTAAACATAAATTATCTTTAAATAAAAGCATATTACCTTCATAAAAACAAGAATCGTGATAGAATAAAAAGAACTAAAGAACAACCCCTTTGTGTACACTATATATGTTTGTAACTTGTACACTTTGGATTACTTATAAGTTATGATCAAGTAAATGTATTTATGACTATTGATGACCTATATAAAGGGGTGCCTTCACTTGTAAACACACACCAATAGTTGAATACAATCTCTACATTCTCTTTAACTCTCTTATCTCTCGTATTCACTTCTCTATTATTGTTCTACTTGTTCTTAGTTCATACTTTCCTTGCTTTAGTTCTAGCCAAGTCCAACTTTATTTTACAACATATTATCAGCATGATCTTGCTCTAGTACAAAAGATATCTTGAAGTAGGAAAGCTCGCTAAGGTTACAAAGTTGGAAGTTAAAATTTTTGTTAATTCAAATATGTTAAATTCATTTGTATATTTGAGTTTTGGAATTGGTTAATTGGTTCGATCCACTACGTGCTTTCTACCAACAATACATACTTTGTTTTTAGACTTATATATTTCCACTACATAGTTCATCACATTACACATATACTATTAGTGGTTGTTTTGCACAAAACACACTTTTAACGTTTCTCTAGATCACTCAGTATTATTGCCCTCCATCTATGTTTATAGTATTATATGTCTAACTCATCATATAAGAGCAACAAAAAAAGAGTTGAATGTTTCCTAGGTAGCTTTATCTAGTTAATTAATCTATAGCGGTGAATATGGCTTGTTGGAGTTCAATTTGGCTCTACAAATAGACATAATTGGTGCTCTACCATTGCACACTTTTTTATGGACCAATTGCATGCCTAATTTCTTAAACAATGTACACATTTAATTTTACACATCCGACTTCTTGTACATCACTTGCGTTGCACACTTCTTGGGCTATTATATTTTCAGTAAGGCTCTTTTTGCATTTTCTTTATTTGCATGGAAAGAAAAGTAACACCACATGATTAATATCAAAGACGAGAAATGAGATTGTGACATTAACATATACACGTCTGATATTTTTAGTGTAACAATGTTACATTGTCTATCTTAATATATATATAGTTAGATTCTTCACTAAATATTCTTTGCTAGTAGTTAATTAAATTAACCTAAGAAAAAGCACACTCTCATTTCTTATAGTAGTGATGGACAAAACTACTCGGTCACAATCAAGTACTCATTTCTCAAGCATATAAGAAAGATAAATATTTATTAACAATATACAAAGTGGATATCAAAAAAAAAAAAAAACAATAGAAACCAAAAGATGCAGGGCTATTGGCTCTACGTTGTCTATAGACAAGTTGATCTAGTGTACGTAACAATGTCACGTATTGTTAAATATTTTACGAAATATTGAGTATATATTATTCATGCATTTGCATTATATATAACATTACTGATTGTGAAGGTATGCTCTGTAGTTGCGTCTTGTACAATCTTCTACATCAGAAATAAAAAAGTTAGTATGTGATATATAGTTTTCTCTAAAATTGCTAATGATTGATTATGTTCTGTTCTTGATTGTTATAACACAAATAATATTATAAGTTTGAGTTGATAGTGGGTAAGCCTTGTCTCCAATAAAGCTAGACATTGAAAGGGAGACGAGTTATCTCGTTCGAGGAGGCATTGTTGTTAAGTACACTTAGTCTCACCACCCAACCTGAAGGTTCTCCCACCAACTCATACAAGTAGAAATTATGTAGATAACTAATCAAGTCGTGAACATATGTTTAATTGTATATATATGTATTTTTTTAAAAAGGAGAAACTATTTTATACTATCTATATTTTCAAAATATTATTCAAATATAGTTGAATTTGTTAACTTAATAATATTGAAAAGAATTACTTATCATGGCAACTAAATGCTACAATTAATAAATAGAGCATGCATGCAAGGATGTGCATCTAGGACTAATATCTATTCGCCAATATCTCTGTGAAAAGAATATTTCACTTTATAGTATTATGTCACCTTGTGGAGCTATATATATGAAGGCCAAAATTGATGATGCTCCAAAGAGCTCAAAATGAGTGATTGGTTTCTCAAGCTACAAATTTATATCAGTCAAATATTACTTTGTAAATTTAATTACCTCAATCTTAAGGCTGTGGAAAATATGACTAATGAGACAACGATAAGAAGGCCACATGGCCTGCCTTGATTTATTACTGCAATAAAATATCCGGCACGCACGTCAATTCAATAAATATTATGGATTAATTTCTTATCTAATGATAGCTGAGTAAAATAATGAGATATTATAAATATAATATTGCTTTCGTCCAATTGGTTCAACTGCAAATTAAGAGGCATATGTTGCACATAATGATCGTGGTCGCAAGAAAAAAAAATTAAGGACGTGAAAAGGTGAAAAGATCTGGTAAAGGTCGTATTGACAATTTCATTAATAGTTGGAATAAAAAGTGGTGCACCACTAGAAAGGGTAAATTATTATCGACAATAAGCACTCGTAATTGTGATATTTTTCGTCACATACGAAAGACTATTTTGCCTGAATATTGTCATATATATATAAATATACCTAGATATTTTTGTGATCTTTAACCATGCCTACAAAATCAAGGCAAAATTATGAGTTTTATAATTGAAAATAGCTCAATAAAATTGACACACATTAAGATGTGCTTAATGTGTTCAATTCATAAGCTAAATAAAGGCGAATAATACATGTCTTGCTTATTGTACTATGTACACAATATAATATAAAATAAAAAGAGTATTTCTCGAATCTAAACTTAGCTGAGACTAGTGTTCGTGCAATATCTTGTACAACTATAAAGTTGTCAATGCCTCATCAAGAACTTACTAAGTATGATTTTGTCTCATTTGAGAATTTAAATTCTCAGTTTTATCTTCTGGACTTTACTTGAATGGGGCATATTAAGATACCTATTTTCATATAATCTAATGACATTCATAAGAAGAGATGATCAATTTGATAATTCATGATCATCAATTATGAGAAAAATATTGAAAATATGCATGGGCATCAATTGCGGAACTAAAAAAAATTTCTGAAGTGGAAATTACGGTTATGTTGTAGTATCAAGGCAAATTGTTGGCTAAATCATCCCAAAGTAAATATGTTGTGGAAACCACCATTCTTTGCTTATAATTTATTTATGAAAACACATGGTTTATTCATTCTATAAAAGAAATGTTTTTGATTTATGCATCAACAATACATAGTCGCATATGTATTTTTATATCTTATTAATGCATAATGTTACAATTACAATTTTTCACAAAAATTGATTATTCATTTTAAAAATGCGGGAGGTTATATTAAGACTTGGTTACTCAAATTCAAAATACTCAAACTTTGAATGTTTTTTAGACAATGCATTTAACTGATTTAAAATAAAATTAAAAAATTGAGTTACTGATCTTAGTTTTGAGACATGAAGTCATTTATACAAGATATTTAGTTCATTTAAAGATCTATAAAACTCATTTAAGACAAACAATAAAATATCTCACATTAGAGTTTTTTGATTATAAAGTTTATGTTTTATTTCATATCGTTAAAACTAAAATGAGTTTACACTGAAAACTTGAATTTATATCGATTTTCATCAATTGTATAATGTCTTGAGCCCCTAACAAGGGATTTATTTACAACAATTTTTATGGATTATCACTTTGATGAAGCAAGTCTCTCACCATTAAGGGAGATATATAAAGCTGATTAAAAAAAGAATGGCAAGAAATTGCTTAAAACGTATCAAAATTGTTGCATTGTGATATGAACTTGAACTTTCATTAGCAACAAGTTATGAATCAATCACTTGATGCAATTACTAATATAAAAAGGTGACCACCTCATATATTCCACCATTAAAGATTCACATATAAACGATGTCTCTATGCAGTAAAATGCACAAGAACAAACAAACGCTTAAGGCTTAAAAGGCATGTTGGTTCAAAAAATACAAATCTCTCGAAAAGGGGCGGGGAGTAAAATACTCCTTATCAAATAATATAATCCATTGGCAAGGATTCAAAGTATCATTTGAAAATGATGATAAAATAACATGAATAGTGGATGAATGTTAAAGAAGACGTAATTCTCAAAAGAGGTTATCCAAATAGAGCCAAACTCGTTGAGGAAACGAGAAGTTGTTGAACTAATAGTCAAAAAGATTTATGGCATCGTATAGTATGTTGGATTCAAACAATTTGGTCTAATGAAGTACCGAAACCTCAATGACTATATACTTAGAAAATTGTATGTCTTCATTATAATATAATCATACGTTGATGATTTAAATATTATGAAAAATCACAAGGACATCGTTATATCATTTGAATACATGAAAAATGAATTCAAGATGGAAGATCCTTGAAAAATAAAACTTAGCCTTGATTTGAAAATCAAGTGTTTTTTAAGTTAAATAGTTCTCCATCTATTAATTTATTTTACTCAAAAGTGTAAATTTGAGTTTGCAAAGATTTGTTGCAAAACAATAAGATATTTCACTCATGTCAATATGAGGAGGAGAATCAAAATGAGTTATTGATTAGTGCATTGCACTTTTTTTGCTTTAGCTATGGTTTTATCCCACTGGGTTTTCCAAGCAAGGTTATTAATGAGGTAGTCCTAACAATATTATACCCCTTATCAAAATTGTTTTTTGTATTATAATCTTTTCCCTTACCTATGGGTTTATCCCACTGGGTTTTTCTAGTAAGGTTTTTAATGAGACAATCCTAACAATATTATACTCTCTATAAAAAATTATGAGAGGAGTAGTGCACTCTTTTTCCTTCACTAGATTTTTCCTACAAGGTTTTTCTAGTAGAGGTTTTAACGAGGCATCTATATATATTCTCTCAAAATGTATCGATGTGTTGCACTTTTTTCCTTAGCCATGATTTTATCCTACTGAGTTTTCCTAGCAAGGTTTTTACTGAGGCAATCAACAATATCATACTACAAAGCAAGATTGACGAGAACAATGTACTTTTTTTCGTATACTAATTTTTTTCCATGAGTTTTTTCTAGTAGTGCTTTTGATGAGGCCTATTCTCTAAACAAGTGTAATCTAAGGGGGATTGTTGTAAATTAAATGACCTTAATATCAATCATGTGCAACATTAACACGTGTGACTTGTACATCTCCATGTTGCTTGTATTCCCTCACTTTGTATACCGACAATTGATTATGTATGTGTTGTCTAATTAACTTGCAACTATTTCATACAGTGCATGTTATGTCAATGTACTGTCTACTTTGTGTATACTATATATGTTTGTAACTTACACATTTTGGATTACTCATAAGTTATGATCAAGTACATGTATTCATGATTATTGAGGGCCTATATACACCAATAGTTGAATACAATCTCTACATTCTCTCTAACTCTCTTATCTCTTGTCTTCACTTCTTTATTATTGTTCTACTTCTTCTTAGTTCATACTTTCCTTGATTTAGTTTTAGCCGAGTCCGACTTTAATTTACAACATAAACAACTAAGTAATGTTTATTGGCTATTTTATTATTTTTCTCCTCAATTGTGGCATAAATTCTTTTCAATATATATAATACTTGATCAATAATCTTTATATAACAAGATCCTTAAAACTCTTTCTTGTTTATCTTGTACTATCGTTTCGATATTCTACCCATTATAATGTCTAACACAAAGTAATCAATCCCCTCTTACCGGCTATATTGTATACACAATCTAGGTGAAGTGAAATAGGGTATAAGAATTCTTTCCATCATAAATTTTTTATTTTTATAGATAATATTAATATATCACTTCCATTTCATATTTTAAATCCAAATTATCTTCATTTTCCTAACTAAGTAAAATGAAATGAAATGAGAAAATATTACTTATATTGTGGAAAACTATGAAAAATTCACAATGTTCAGCTAGATTCTACCTCTCATTTCTTCCATAGTTTGCATCTTCATACTTCACTTCAACTATTACCCCAAATTCTCACTTCAACTAGTACCCCAAATTCATTCTAAACCTTGTCCTCTAAGTTTAAAAATTAAGTCATGTTTTCCAACAAAAATAAAAATACCTCGTGAACATAAATGAATCAATTAAATAACTAACTAACTTTCACGACCCAAGTTTCTAAATCCTAGTATAATCCCTTAATCAATATCAATGACCCGTGACGTGAGATTCACATCGATATACGTGTTGTGATCAAGGCGAGAAGGTCGAGTATTTATTGTATTCTAAGTAGTAAACATCCCAAAACAACACAAACAACTAATAGTTATCTAAAATTCAAGAGATCTTACCTAATGATTCACAATGATTTAGGTGTGATAGGAATTGTTGGGTAAATCAACAAAATTATGCTTACTGGTCATTTCTTGTGTCCCTCGATTTGGCTAGCGATTCCGTGTCCTTCAGGAATCGTTGTGAATCATTAGTACAAAAGTCCAGTTCTTCTTTCTTCTCTTGGTTATAATTCTTTTTATACTTCATCTACTTGATTAATTCCTTCATAATCTTCCCTTTTCCTACATGTCTTCATAATATATCCATTTATCACCTGAAATATAAAAAACAAGAGAACACCATATGTAATATAGTGTTTTACATCTAAAATCATCCAAAAAATAAATTTTAAAACATGCCTAATTATTGACTTATCACTCAACCCGTCCAATCTCAGCGTCGTTATATGGAACACTGGATGAACGCCTGCCATTTATGGACATAAATCCATTTTATAAGCAACCTTTCCAACTCTCTTTATGACTTTGAACTGACCTATAAACCTCGACGCGAGTTTTCCCTATATTTCAAAACGTTTGTGACCCTTCAGGGGTGAAACCTATAAATAGACATAGTTACCCACTTTGTACTCTAATCCATCTCGATAATTGTCAGCATATTTCTTCTATTTTTCATGAGCTCCTCAAAGACGCTTACCTATTAGTCGTATCACCTCTATGTTATCCACCATAATTTCTGGCCCAATAGCTACTATATCCTCAGCCTTTGCCCAACATGCTGGTGATCTACACGGCCTATTGTATAGTGCTTCGAATAGTGCCATCCAGATTGTAGCCTGGTAACTATTATTTTAGGCAAATTTACACAAAGATCGATACTCCTCCCACGACCCACCTTACTCCAACACACAAGCTCTGTGGGTGGTACACCGTACTATGTTATAACCTCGTGCCGAACTATTTTTGCATACTCTGCTATAAGGTAGATGTGAATTATGATCCTTGTTTTGACAAATATATAATGGTACGCCGTGAAGTCTAACCATCTCTCTCTCATAAAAGACGTTCAACTACTCAAACTTATGTTGGTAGAAACAAACAATAAGTGTGTAGATTTGGTCAATATTTCTACAATAACCCATTTATTATCATGCTTGCGGAAAGATTGAAATAAAACATTGACTAGATCCATGGCAATATGTTTAAATTTCTACTAAGGAATGAGAAATTGTTGCAACAGTCCTCCAAGCCTCTAATTCTCAATCTTAAACATGCTGGCAAATCCTGTAACTCCTGAAGTAATCTTCTACGTCTACTTTCATCCCTAGTCACTAAAATAGACGACATAGTTGCCTTGCCTGGAAGAACGACATAACGTTAGTGGTGATCCTCCTAAAGTATATTTGTACGTATCTCAACCAGTAATGGAATTTACGGTTGTCCTCTATATTTCAAGCACGAGTCCGTCGACTAATTCCATTCTCGATGATTTGAACTCACTTCTAACTCATTGATTCTCTTATACTTCTCGTCGACCTAAAGAACTTCTAAAACCATCTGAATAGAAATAAGGTAAGTTCTCATCTGTCTAAAAATGTTTGCCTCTATATTAGCCTGAATATCAACTAAACCTATCGTATTTGCCGCCTCAAGGAGTGCAAATTTATGTTTCATTCGACAAATAATAACCTCTACACCTGATCTTTTATAGCTCAATGCATCTGCCACTACATTTGCCTTTTCTAGGCCTCCAAGGAGAAGTCATAATCCTTGTGGAAGTCTAGTCATCTGCGCTGCCTCATATTCAGGTAATTTTATGTAAATAGATACTTTAAACTCTTATGGTCAATAAATAAAGTAAATCTCTCGCCATACAGGTAGTGCCGCCAAAGGTCAAATACCACTAACGCCTACTTTAATTCACGCACATGGTAGTTCTTCTCACGAATCTTCAAGTGTTGAGACTCTTAAACAATTACATTGTCTCATTGCATCAGAACACACCCTAACTCGACATGTGACGCATCAATATTCACAATGCCCTCTCGTACCTTTGTCAGTAAGAACACTAGAGTTGTCATTAATCTCACCTTTTGTGTCAGGAAAGCTTGATCACATTTTCTTCCTTTTATAACCTGCATCATTCTCTGTCAACCTCGTCATCGGTGATACGATCTTTGAGAAGTCGTGCACGAATCACTGGTACACCGTGCTACACCCTAAAAGCTGTGAATATTTTTCGCCCACTGTGGGGTACATCAATTAATCACTGCCTCGTCCTTCAAAGGATCAATGATACTCCACTAGCTCCAACTACATGTCCCAAAAATTTAACCTCTAACAACCATAACTCACACTTGATAAACTTAGCATAAATTCGATGCTCTCTTAGTGTTAGTAAAACTCTCTTGAGATGGCCCTCATGATCCTCATGAGTCCTGGAGTGGATCAAAATATCATTTATGAATACAATCACAGTATTGTCTCAATATGCATTGCATCAAGTCCATAAACATTTTCAGCACGTTCTTCAGTCCAAATGGCATGACAACAAACTTGTAATGACCATATCGTGCACTTAAGGCAGTCTTATTTCTATCTTAATACCTAATTCTTAGATGGTGGTACCATTACCTCAAGTAAACATGGAAAACCACTATACGCCTCTCTATGATCAAACAAGTTATCTATACGGGGAAGTGGATACTTGTTATTAATCTTAACTTGTTTCAATAGCATGTAATAGATGTAAAGTCTGAAACTTCCAAATTTCTTTTTCACAAACAGTACTGGAGCGCCCCATGAAGACATGCCAAGATAAATAAACCCCAAATTCTTCAACAACTCAAGTTGGATTTTTAGCTCATCCTACTATTTTGGCGTCATTCAATATGGAGGTATCGAAATCTTCTTAGTCCCCAAGACTAAATCGATAATGAAATCTATAATTTATGGTGGCGATAATTCCAATAACTACTCGGGAAACACAATAGGGAACTCACACACCATCGAGCACCTCATTAATAGTCGCCATTGATTTATTTGTCGTACTCAAAATACTAGTGAATGTCTCCATCTTTTGGCTCGTAGCCATTGTACCTCTGGTAGGATGAAGCTGTGTCAAATCACCACGAAAACTGAACTTTGATTGCTCTGAAACTCGGAATGTGATTGTCTTATTAAAGCAATTCAATTTAGCATGATATGTTGCCAGCTAGTCGAACCCGAATAATGAGTCAAACTTTAGAAATTCTAGTACTATGAGGTCTAAAACCATTTTGTGTCCCTCGACGATATAACCCTCAAAGACCATATTGGGGTAAAGCTTGTCCTCAGTAGTCCTGTTGACACATGGTGTAAGTATAACAACTCACTTGTAGTAATAGTGTAATCAAATTATGTTGACTAATGATATCGTTCTCTAGGAAAAGTTTTTGCACTAGTTAATTACCTCTTTAACTTTGAACTATTGCTAAGAAAATCATTTTTTTAAATGATTTTATATTAAACTAATCTATTTAAAAAAACAATGTAAAATTTACTTTGAATCTTATATTAAGGATATCTTAGTTCAACACTTCATCTAGGTAATCAAATACTATGCTTTTCAACCACTTTTACATCTCAATATGTTGTGGGCAATGCCTAATTAGAATAGATAGATTTCCTTCAAATCCACTTTAACCCACTGTTGTGACGGAAAAAGTTCTAATGTGCAAACTAGAACTCTACCTATCGGTGTGAATAACATAAGCTTCACATTGTTCTAATGTTCAAAATCTTTGGATTCATAACCAACTAAGTTTACTATTTGTGCCTCCCTAATCAACAACTATCACTCGATGTTGTGTATTTTACGGTTATACCATTCATGTATGGATTAAAAGCTTCAATGGCAATGATAACTTCTATAACCTAATATCATTAAACACGTGATCAAGATGTCTAAAGCATTACGCTCAGAATCGATAAAAATCTAAACCATTGAACTTCTTATAATTACTTTTTAATCATATTCAAAGCATAGCATTCATACCATATGATCCATTGATCCCTAAATAACTAGACTACTCACACTTAATTGAAATACACACATTACAATTGATAATTGAAATCATTGCAAATTAGAGATGAATATAAATATATTACCTTCAATTAAACCAATGAAAACAAACTTCAATTACAAAAGTGAAGTCTTCAATGTTTTCTCTACACAAAACTCATTATTACTCAAAACCAAAGTAAACCTATGCTAAATTACTCTAATGGTTGCTAATAGTTGATATGTGGTGAGTTTACCACGTCCTAATACATATTTATACATCCTAATAACAACTAGAAACCCTACTTCACAATTTAACTCGAAATAGAACTCCAACTTTCTTTTTTCTTACCGATTAGGGTTGTCACTTATGCCTTAGTGACGTGCCTTATAAGCCACGATGCCGCCGCCACTGCGCTGCCTTTGTATGCACTTCTTTTGAGCTCCTGTAACCTCGGCGCTGTCACTGCCATGTCTCGGGCTGCCACTTGTGTTCCATAGTGGCACCGTTGCGCCGAACCTGTAGACTCATTTTCTCCACTTTTTTGCTCTCCCACACCATTCCTTTATTTCCCACACTGTGCCTTAGTAATCCATGGTGCCACCATGTGTACCCACGACGCCAACGATGCTTTTATGGGTTTTTGCTCAATTTCATCTCGTTTTTGTTCATTTCTTTCCTTTACACCTTATTTGCCTAAGAATGCAAGAACACCATGAATTAGAGCTTATTTAGGGATATTTATGCTAAATATACTACTAAACTAACCCTATATATTAGTTAAATAATCACTTATCAAATACCCCAAGCTTAGGATTTTGCGCGTCCCGAGCAAAAATGTATTTTACTAAGTTTCCTTGTAACTAGTCCTCATTCAATTTACATAGTTCATGAAGTATCTTTTAATTCACTAATTTTCAAGTTAATAATCCACTCAAGAGTTTTTCTTTGCAAAAACTTGTTATTGTAAGACGTGTATCTTTAACAACACATATAACTTCACTTTCAAAATACCAAAGTAGATCCAACCAAAAACCATCACTACTCACAAGTTTGTTTCATCTCAACACTTAAGTATCAAGTATGCAATCTCATGAGTTCTTATTAAGCTCAGGAATTCACAAATAAGTATAGATAATACTCATATGTGATAGCCTTTAGTACTTCGAGAGTTTACAGGACTTAACATAGTTGGAAAACAAACTTAACTCAACTAGCTACTTGTACTCGAGCTAAATCTTTTATTTGATGAGTTTTATTTCCCTTCCGCCTTCATTTATTTATTTTATTTTTCTCTCATTCTTCTTCTCCTTTTAATTTCTATTTTAAAGTCCTTGCTCTATTTACTCATAGACTTTGTTTTTCTCACTTTTTCCTACCATCAAGTTCTCTGCTCCATTTCCTATAGAACTTATGAGATTCTCTCATTTTTTATTTTTAAAACTCTTGTTAGCACTTCTCACTTTAACTTAATCAAGTAAGTTAACTCAAAATTTTCATTTATAATGCCTATTTCTTTCACTCTGTGCACTAAGTCTTTATTTGCTTTGTATTATCAAGTAAGATTCACACTTATTATAAAATCCTTATAGATCTAACTTTTTCCACAAGAATTGTTTTAATTTCTTGCTTTTGTTTTAAGTTCACGGTCTTCCCTAACTTTAGGTTTCTAATCATGAAATCACATCATTTTCTGATACATTTCATTATTTATTCTTCGAAATTTAAAACACTCTCTTGAGTTTCATACCAACATGATACTAGTAATCTACTCATCCGCAATGAAAGGTATGAACATGCAAATGAACTACTTATTCATTACATATTACTATATATAACCTAATCTATACTACTCAAAAATTCAAATAGTAAGTAAAAATTTAAAAATCTATACTACTATGCTTTCATCTTAACTGCTTCAAAAATAAAAGGTTACGATCATACCTGCAGTTTTATCCTTATTTCATTCTTTCTTACCACTTCCTATAGTGTAGTTTTGATGTCTCCAAACTTAAACTAAATCTTATCCTCAAGGTTCAAAAATAAGCCTGAAACATAAAAAACACTAACACAAACATAATAACATAAGATATAATAATGCATAAACATAAGATTTAAATAACTAATAAAGTGAAAAAATATTCCAAATGTAAAGATAATCATTATAAATGTATCTCTCATCTCCCTATGGTTTAAAGAGATCCTAGACATAGACTCTAAGACTGCGTATCATTATCATCATTATCATAAGCAACATTAGCTCCAATAAAATATGGTGTTAGAAGATGCTCCACCATCCTGCTCTGCACCACGTCAGGATCAAACATGTAGTTTAGTACTGTTGGAAAGCCAATAGACCTATGAGTAGGACTCATCTGTCAGCTCCTCTCATATTTAGCTATATCTCTCTGATTATCTGTAAATAACATGAAATTACGTTGTACGTTTAGTTGGTCTTACTTATATCTCACCAAGGCTTCACGATACTAAGTCCTGTCCTCTTTGTACTATCTGCTCCTATTTGCAATCCACATCCCTTGTTGTCGTGGAGTTAAATCCTAAGGTAGTGGTACTGGTGCCTGTATTGGTGGAGGTGGTGGAAAGACCTCAAGACCATCCAAGTCTTGCTCTTTTATAAGTGGGTCTACAAACTCATAGCCCTTTGCAAATCCGTGTTGGTGATCATTCTCCTCTCCATATCCTTCAATTTGCAACTCTTGGGCTAACTCTGCTGCTGCTGCTGTTGCATGATCCTCTTGCTCTTTGGCCAACAACTCGGCCTCAAGTGTGTCCCTCTAAGCTCTCTCTCTCTCTCTCTCTCTCATCCTCAGAGTCTTGATATCCAATCAATGATTTCAATGTGAGCATAAACTCTTCATCTATGGTTGTTTGGGCCTCAATATTAAACTACTCTTCTCAAATCAATTGCACTTCGGCCTTCAAGCACATCAGGGTGTTCAAAATTGGAAACAACAATTTGCTATCTCTCTTTGACATAATGGACTCCCTCAAGTTCTTGTAGATGATCTCCCTCAAGTTGATCTTTCCATTCTTTATAACCTCATATAAACAAGCCGCCTTGGGCTTGTTAATCTCACCTTACTGAGTGGTCGGGTACAATGAAGCAACTAGAAAATGTTGCCACATTCTAAAGAATTTCCTTACGCTCCCCTTCTTAATGTGCTTGGGCACATTCTCAGCTCCCATTACCCATTCTTGTTGTCCTCGGACAACCAATGCTCTCTCAATAACTCTAAAAATGTGTTATACAACTTCTCATAAAAATCATTCGGGAAGGTATGTGATTCTCCAACCATATTCAAGTGCTCTAACCTATAGATTCTATTTATGTAACGCTCATTGAAATGGACCAATACCCCTCTCACCTTCATTGGGCCACCTTTCTTGGTAAACTTTACATTGGCCTAAAATTCATAAACCATTTCACTCACTCCATTTGCATTGTTCTCTTTATAGTCCTGAGTGAATTGCTCCTAACCTTGTTGCCTAATGAAATTATTTAATCTCTTGTCATACTTAGCCGATAGGTTAATTCCTCTCTCATAAATGAATTCTTTATGCTCAATGACCTCATATTTCCCTTTAGCCTCTCTACTAATGTGGTACTTAGACTTAAAAGTTCTTGGTTCAACCTCATTCGGATCTCTTAAGGATGATGCATCATAGTCATTTCCTCTAACTTCACTAATTTGACTTGCTTGCCTCCTTGTTCTTGGCATTTTCACAATAATTCACATAACACAACAACTCACAACATGCTATGAATCACCTAAAATCAAAATTTTCAATCCATAAGGGTCATTCTCATGCCAAACAATGCAAAAGACATAGATTAATTCACCATAAGCCATATTGATGATGTAAATCCACACAACTTAAAATTCCTCTCCAACAACTTCATATCCACAATTCATGCAATTTCATCAAGAGTTTACAAAAATTTCAAAGTATAACTAATGAAATTGTAACTGTACCTCAACGTCGAACTACTTTTCGGTGTAGATTGCTTCTCCAAGCCTTTATCAATCAAAGCCCTTTTCACTTTGCTCACAAACTAAAACCCTAGTACTTAATTGAATCTCTTTTTCAAATTAATGCCCTAGCTCTCCTCCTTGTGCAAATCCATAATGCACTCTCTCTTTCCACTCTTAAAATTGCTCAATCTTGGGTTCTAGAGGGGTGTACGCTTGGATGTTGGTGTAAGGAATAAGTTTCAAGTGTGGAAAATAAGGGTTTAAAGGGGTCTAAGACCCCTACCTCGACTCTGGCACCGCAACAACATGGCCACAGTGTCGAGACTGCTGTGAGTAGTTTTTGCTCACAGCTCGGTGCCATGCTGGCGTTATCCCATTGCACTCATCGCCCCGTGTATAAACACATATGTCGTCAACCAGTCTGTCTCTATAATTATGTATATTTTTCATGAACTCCCTATTGGCGTTCTCCTGATTTTGTATATTACTACACAAGACGTCGTGACAGCATGAAATACCTAGTATATATAAAAATTCTTTAAAAACTCACCAGTTATTTTTCCATGTACCTAACCTTTACCATTTTAAATTCTTTGGTCTTTTTATGCTCTTTGATCAATTAGACGATACTTTTCCATTCTGATGAAATGTCACCTAGAAAATGGTCTTCCCTACATGTTTAGCACAAAACTTTCAAAAGTTATAAAATTACTAAAAGGTTTGGATTATTCTAATTAAAAAAATAAATAACTGAAATTTAAAAATTGAAATTAAAAACCCTGGGCTGCCTCCCAGTAGTGTTTCGTTTAACGTCTTTAGCTTGACTTATGCATCACGACTCTTGAATAATCATCGTGATGCACCAAGGTTACTTCTATAATGTATCCTTGCAAAGTTCCTTATATCCTCTAGTCCTTTTCTGCCATGCTACCCTATTTTTCATAAACTTCGTGTAATTTGGCACACTTTGCCATGCTTTGACAAAAGATTGATTGTCCCTTGCACAAACTTTATATTGTGTGATCTCAAGTTTTTCTTGCTTTCTTTACTCAATATTGTTTCAAAACTCTCTAGATCAACTCCACTATCTTGTTTCTTAATATCTTTGATATGATTATCCTCTAGAACATGGTCAAGTGAATCATCTGGCTCTGAAGCATCAACAATGTCATAATCCTCTTGATTGGATTTCTCCGCTTCTTCATATGCTTCGTGACATGTTTCTTCACTCGATAACAATTCCTCGACTTGGTTCTCTTTAGACTGAAACACAACCTCTTGTCTTGAATTTATGAATGCTGCAATTTCTTCTAAATTCTTTTCCAAATTCAAGAATGCTTGATCATGTTCTTCTTCCTTTATATTAAATGATTATGTAAAAATCTCCAATCTTTCGTGATATTTCTCGAGATCATTCTCGCTCTGCTCAGCCATTTTTCTTATCATTTGCTCTAGTGAAGTAATAAGCGATTGTTTATTAATCTCTTGATCTTGTCGTGATTGCCAGTTGTCCTAAAAACTCCATGATGATTAATAGACATCTTCAATGTGAGGGTTGTAAAATCTTTGATATATATGTCATGATTCCTTTCCTTGTTTATAGTTGTAGTGCTCTTGACTTTCCATAAATCTTGTAAATCCATATCGGTTATAATATTGTTGTTTCATCCCGTCCATGCCAAACCACTGGCGTTTGGTTATGCTTAGTATGTGGTATTGTCTCGAACAACTTTACTTTATGCTTAGTATGTGGTATTGTCTCAAACAACTTTACTTTGATAAATCGGTCTAGATATTTTATCAAGGATTTCACTGTTTGATTCCTTAACATGATAGGTATATATTCTTTACATCCAAGAAACAACAAAGACAAAAAGAAAGTAAATCAAGTGCAATAGGGTCAATCAAATTTAAACTAAAAATTAAAAATTATAGAAAAATTAAGAATTCTTAACAACTTCATTAACTAAATTAAACTAAGTGTGTGGCTACCTATCCCCGGTAACGACACCAAAAACTTGATCATGGCCACAAATATAATGGCTCGATTGTAGTAATTATGTGATCAACTAATATTGATTTACATATATCGTCCTCAGGGAAAGGTATATTGCACATAGTATACTTAGTAAGATTTACTTTATTGCTAAAAAAATCTCTTTTAATTTATTTTTTAACTAAACTATTATAATCTAATAAAACAATGTAAATACTTGTACTTTTATATTAAGAAGATCTTAGTTCAATACTTCACCTAGGTAATAAATAACTATGCTTTTCACTCACTTCTTCATCTTCATTATGTGTGCAATGCTCCAATAGAATAGGCAGACTTCCTTCAAATCCACTTCAACCAACTCATGATGAAAAAAGATTTAATGTGCAAACTAGAACACCACCTATCAGCGTCAATAACATAAGTTCCATATTGCTTTAAGTTTCAAATCTTTAGATTCATAGCCAATTAATTTTACTATATGTGCATCCATAATCAATAACTATAGATCGATGTTATATATTTTAGAGTTGTATCGTCCATATCTAGCTTAAAAGCTCTAATGAACATGGTAACTCCTAAAACATGTAATCAATAAACACGTGATCAAGATGTTCGTAGCATTACATCTAGAATCAATACAAATTCTAACCATTGCATTTCTTATCTTTATAATCCATTCATAAAAACCTTTAGCATAGCATTCATACCATAGGATCCATTGATCCCTAAGATTAATGAACTACTCACACATCATTGAAATAAACATGCACATCATGGTATTCATTGCAATCAAAGATAGAATTAAATTACTTCAATTAAATCAATAAAACAACACAGAATAACAACACGGGATTCTTTAATGTCTTTTCTAAACTTTTCTTAATATTCAAGAATAAAGTAAACTAAGATAATTTGTAGTAATGTATGCTAATCAATGGTATTCTATGATAATGTGTAAGTTTATCACGTTCTAATATCTATTTATTCCCCTAAGATACTTTAGAAAACAATTAGAAACCCTAATAGAAAACTCCAAATGAACTAGAACTCTAAAACTTCTTTTTTCTACGTCTCAGCGCTGTCTGTATAAAGCCACGGCGCCGCCACACGCTTCGGCCTCTTTATGTCATTTTTCACAGTCAGTATACTTAGCGCCCTGTGTAGACCACCCTGGAGCCGTCCATTTGTGCCCACGGTGCCACCACTGCTCCGGCACTGCTGACCCATTTTTCTTCTCTTCTTAGTTCTCCACTCCTTGCTCATGCTATCTAGTCATCTCCCACGGTGTCAAGGATCCTTGCCATGACGTCAATTATAGTTTTGTGCATTTTATTCTCGTTTCATCCTGAAATCACTCCATTATCTCCTTTATACTTTGTATACCTGAAAATATATAAGTACCGTCAATTAGAGCTCATTTCGGGATATTTGTAGTCAATATACTACTAAACTAGTGCTATATATAAGTCTAAATAATCACTTATCAACATCCACTAATATTTTCATGTCGTGATTAGTTCCATAGTAGAAGATTTGTAGTTGTGGCCATTTCACATATCCATGTCATGGACAACTTCTCAACATTTCCTTGAATATTTCCCAAGCCTCACTAAGAGACTCGATATCCTCTTGCTTGAATTGGTTGATTTCCAATTTCCTTTCACTGACTTTCATTAAGGGAAAGAACTTAATTAGGAATCTTTCATTGGTTTTTGCCTATAAAGTCATACTCCCTGCATTCAGTCCTTGGAACCAAGATTTGATTTTTCCATCCAATGAGAATGGAAAAAGTCTCATCCTAATTAATTCTTTTGGAACTCCTATAATGTGAACAGTGTCACACTTCTCAAGAAAATTCTCCACATGTGCAACTTGATCTTTGTTTGCTAGTCCCATTAAATAGGCTATTTTGCACCATGTTGATGAGAGATGGTCTTAACTCGAACTCAGTGGTATTGACAGGAAGCCTCATCACTTTTGTTGTATGTCTCCTGAACTTCTGGTTTGAAGTAGTCTCGAAGACATCTTTGTCCTTATACTATGTCTTGCACTACTATATCACCTATGCTTTGATTATTCCCTCGGCCCTAGCTTTAGTTTCGATTCCATGCTTGATCATCTGCCATCTTGATTCCTTACTTCTTCTTTCCCTTATTGGTTTATCAATCTATGTATCGTAAGGCACTAAGTCCTTATCACCTTGATTACGCATGTATTAACTATTCCTTGAGAAAGAAAACACAAACGATCAAGTGTAGACTGTCAAACATGAAATAAAAACTCTTTTTTTATTTTCTTATTTTTTAAACTTAAAATAAATTACTAAAAATAAAATATTAACAATTTTGTAAACTAACTAAACTATTGTGTGGCTACCAATCCCAGGCAAAGGCCCCAACAAAACTAGATCGCAACCGCAAGTATAATGGTTCAATTGTAGTAATAATATGATCAATAAAGGATGGTAACGAATATTTTCCTTTGGGAAAGGTTTATTTGGACATGGTTCACGTAGTCGAATTTGCTCTATTATTAATAAGATCTCTTTTTAAAGTATTTTAACTACACTACTCTATTCCATAAAACAATGTAAATTAACTTGTATTTTTACATTGAGAAGACTCTTAGTTCATAACTTAACCTAGGTAATGAATTACTAAGCTTCATTTTCATTATGTTTGTGTAATGCTTAATTAGAATATACATATTTCCTTTATATTCACTTCAACCCACTATTGTGGTGGAAAAGATCCTAATTTGCAAACTAGAACTCCACCTATTAGTGCGAATAACGTAAGTCAGACATAGCAAAAAGTTTCAAATCTTTATACTTATAACCACTTAAGTTTACTATCCATGCTTCCTTAATCAATAACTATTTATGGTTGTTATATATTTTTACGGTTGTATTGTTCATATCCGGCTTAAAAACTCTAATGGCCATGGTAACTCCTAAAACCTCTAATAAAAAAACATGCAATCAAGATGTTCATAGCATTATGTATAGAATCAACACGAATTCTAACCATTGCACTTTTTATTATTATAATCAATTCATACTTCCTTTAGCATAGCATTCATACCATAGCAGGATCCATTGAACCATAAGATAAAAAACTACTTACTCATCATTGAAATCAATGCATAAATCATAGTATTCATCGTAATCAAAGATTAAATAAAAAAACTTCAATTAAATCAAAGAACAATACCAAATAACCACAATCGGAGACTTCAATGTCTTCTCCTTCAAAAATCTTCTCAATACTCAAATCTAATCTAAAACTTTTGTAAAATATGACTGGTGGTGATATTAGGTGATAAACTATCATAAACTATGATGGTGGGTGAGTTTACCACGTCCTAATACATATTTATATACCAAATGAACTAGAACTCTAAAACTTTCTATTTTTATTTCCCGGTGTTGTTTGTAAGTGATCCACTCTGTTTGTGTAAATGTACGGCGCCACCACAGCTTTGACTTTTGTGTGTGTAATTTCTCCTCACAATAGGCTCAGCACCCTGTATGTACTGACCCAACACTATGTGTGATACCTCACGGCGCCGCCACTGTATCACTTTTCTTCTCTCCAAGCCTTCTCCACGCCTTGCCCATGCCTTGTACACTCTTCCCACGACGTCAAGTCTACTCTCCATGGCGTTAAGTGTGTATTTGTGCTTTTTCTCTTATTTCATCACGTATACCTTGTAAACTTGAAAAATTATAAATACCGTCAATTAGAGCTCATTCCTTGATATTTAGTCTAATTATACAACTAAACAAGTCTTATATATAAGTCTAATTAAACTCTTATCAATTATCTAACATGGTTAAACTAATATTCAAAGATAGATCAAATCTCGTTAAAAATGTGGATTTTTTTAATGAAGTTACACATCCTACGAATGCTTGTCCTAGTTTGCAAGAAGATAACATTGAGGAAGTCAACACAGTTATGAACCAATATTCTGGTTCTCCTAGGAACCAATATAATAACAACAAATATTACACTGAAAAAACCAAATTCAAACCTATGTAATGGTCCACAAAATAAAAACAATATAACTTAAAGACCGAGAGCACCTACACAACCAACGCTAATGCAACAACCTCAACAAACTATTCCACCTACGCAATCGAATTTAAAACAAATACTACACAACTTTATGACCTAAAATCATCAAAACGTTAAGCAAATTTCTCAAAATCAGGTTAAAATCGCTATGTCTATTAGAAAATTGAAAAATCGACTCAGCCAAATGACTTTACAAATAAACAAGTTACGAAATCAAACTAAAGTATTTACTCAAACTACAAACACTACAAATGAAGTCTAAATTAACGCTTTATTTTGTAATAACAAAAATGAAACGCATAAGCAAAAATAGACACCAAAAAGAGGCAAAAAGAATATTAAAATACCTAAAATGATAGAACAAGAAGAAGAAATGATGGCTAATTTCATTACCACTAGCTAGGGAATAGATGACCGAAAAACTAAAATACGCACCTTTTCATAAAAAAGCAATACTCATGGTATTTAGCCAAGGTTGAAAAATCTCTCCAAAACTCTGAATTAGTTAACCAAGACAAAATAAACAATATTCATGAACCAATGAAGATATGCATTTTAATTCTACCATTCCAAAGCAATTCACAAATGATAGGGATGAAGAACCTAAAGAAGACATATCTGAACCATTTAGGAAAAAAGAAATTAATGAAGATTTAGAGCAAAAGACATATGGTGAGTCATTAAATATGCACTTTTATATAGGTGTTTGGCTAGGTAAATCGAGTCCAAATTCATATTTTATGGTTCTATATGTTTACTTTGGAGATTTATACCATATTTAAGTGTTTGTGCATAAATTAGACAAATTAGGGAAAGAAGGCAAAGTTCGGTCAAAGTTAAGAAAGTCTGATGCCGCCAAGATACACACTGTGTCAAAAAGGAGGAACAACATCAAGAAGGCGTCATTGGGAAATACACGCACATCGTCAAATTAACATAGACGACGTCAACTTTATAACAGACAATGCCAAGAACAGATTTAAAAGTTTCATACTGACTTGAAGACAAAGAATTTCTATAAAATGCCACGCCACCATCCAGCCCATTCCCACATAAAAGTGGTTCACTGACGGTGCTAGATTTGCAGAATTAAAGTTTTGCAATTTTTAAAAGGTTCCTATTTTCGGGCTTTACTATTCTTGTACCCAGGCTCACTATATAAAAAAGGGACCTCTATAGATGAAAACACATTGTAATTCAGTGTGATTTAGGATTAGAGCAAGGTGAGTAGCCATGTTCGATTAGGTTCTTTAATACCTATGTCGAGGATGAAGCTCTCTAGCCAATAGTGGGTTTGTTTCATGTCTTATTGAGGATTTCGTTAATAATAATGTTTTGTTTCAATTTCTATCTTTATGTTATGATTTTTAACGATGTATCAATGGTAGTTTAGAGTTTGCATTATTCATTGCAAATCTCTAGGCGTAAACCCATTGACCTGCTATTAATTAGGTCGAGTCTGTAATACAAACTGGGTTGAAAAGTGCCAATCACCTATAACAAGAAACCTGACATACCTGTTGTTCTAGGTGAATACATCAAGAACTAGGTTAAATCTTGAGAGTGGTTGCCTAAGGTTATCTAAGGGTAGGTGATCCTACATAGATGTTAATGTTGCTCACGTGCTAAGTCTTTAGAGCGGTTACCCAATGTTGTACAGTGGAGTAGAGAAGTGTTTAGAGAGTGGTTGCCCTATCTATCGAGAATATGGAGACTAAGGTATTGATTACCCCCACACCCATAGTCTATCTAGGGAAACTATTTTAAACCCATCTTTCAAAACCGATGATGCAAGACATGGAAGCAACATAATGCTAGATTGTGCATTCCTAGACTTAGTTATGCTTTACTATTTCTGAGTTTCAATTATTACTTTCTTGTTTAGTAAATCTTTAAGATAAAACTCCTTCAAAAACCATCAAGATTTATGTTTATGAGTTTCTGAAGGAACAATGTCAATGGAATTTGAAGATAAGATTGTTAAATTCAAGATTAATAACGAACACAACTATGATACCTATGAAGAATATGAAGAATTATTTGATAATGAAATAGATGATAATGACTTTTTAGACTTAAACTATTACGATAAATTTAACTCTGAGATTTATGCAATTAATCCAGTAATAATGGAAACTGATAAATGGATTCCGAAAAAAGAATCAGTTGAAGACACTTCAAAAGAAAATAAAGTAACTCAAGAATGGACAGCTAAGCAATCGAAGAATGGTAAAAGCATTAACAAGATAGATTTTTCTAAGTTGAAGTACAATAAGAAAAAAAGAAAAAGCCGGATTTAAGTCCTGTTAAGCTTAATGATGTTGGAGGTATACAGTTGCATATTAAAATCAAATGTGCTTGGTACTTTAGAGATCAATGTGACACAAACTCTAATGTAAACGATAGGAGTTGAATTCACTTATTTCTCAATGATTCTCTTTACAGGATGGAACTTCAGATTAAACGATAGGAGTGGTCATGGATGTGCCTGTTCAAGTTGACAACAACATCATACCCACAGACTTCTTGATAATGCCACAATTTATCAATGACGATCCTCCTTTAATTTTTGGATGACTTTTCTTAGCCACTACTCAAACTGTTATGGATATTCTTAACAAAAAAATCGCTCTGTTGATTAGTGGTCGAGCACTCACTTTCTAGAATGGCCCTAGAGTAGAAAATCATAAATTCAAGTTTAGAGATCCAACCTAATTCTAGAAGGGTTAAGTCGAGCCAACGATGATAAACAAAAGCGCTCTATGGGAGGCAGCCCATATTCTATGTTTATTTCATGTTTATTTAGTTTTATTAGGAATTTAGTTTAGTTTAGTTTAATATGTTTTTATTCTCTAACTATTTGACTCTTGTATTGGAAATATTTTTAAAAAATTTAAACTTCGAGGTAATTTCAATTAAGGGGGAGTTATCAAGTAGTTTTTGCTTATATAGCCTTTATACAAGTTGCATTATTTACTTGCTTATTTATATGTTTATTTATTTATTTAATTAATAAAAGTATTTAGTTAGTTATGTCTCACTCAAACTTTCGAGATTTTAGTCAATTCTACCTTTATATGAATTTTAATGAATTATATATAAGTTAATTATGAGATAAATTGCAAAAACAGTAAATTACACCTAGCGATTTGAAATAATACTGGGAATCACTGGCAAAATTGGTAGCAAAACACAGGAAATTTAGTGCAAATTTGGAGTCTGGTGAATCCCAAGCGATTCGCATAACAAAGAAATCACTGATCAAATCAGTGGGTCATAAAGGCTCACTTAATACCAATTTACATAGTGATTCCCAGCGATTCCACTTACACATGAATCGATGGGCACAATTTTTGGTTTTTAAAATAAAACTCCAATCGCCACACGCACCAACTCATTCACACCAACAAATTGTTGCACCCCATCAGAAAAATCTCAATTTCTTGCCTAGATTCAACCATCCTAAGCTTAATCCCATAGTATTTAAGTGATTCTCACCTCAACCTAGTCCCATTCAAACCAAGATTCTTAATTTAGGGGGTTTTGAACCAAACTAGGGTTTTAGAAAATTTCAACCTAGAGCTTGGAAGGAAGGTCTAGAGTAGTTCAAGTGCTTAAACCTTGAGAGACTCACTCTCAATAAGGTAATTACAACAACCCTAGCTCTTTACTTTAATGAATTTTTGATTCGAAGGATTTTCACAAATTTTTTAATGATTTTCGAAATTGATTTTTCTGAAATATATTCAATTATCTTGAACAAATGGCTTCATTGATTCCAATAGACTAGGAATTGTGATTACATTGATCATTGATTGACAAATTCAACAATTTAAAAATCTTGTACATTTACACGCATGTGCTAATGGTTTGAAAAGTGAGTTTAAAATGAGTTTGGGGGCTTGATTATGGTTTTGTTTTAATCTAATTTGCTTTGTTTTTGAAAGACTACAATTTATCACTTAATTGCTTCATGATATTTAGAAAACCGATTTTTAAGTCTATATTTTAATTATGACTTCAATGCCAATTTTATTTTAAAGTTCCGATTAATTTTGAGCTAGTTTTCCAAATAAATTTCGCCTTTTAAAATAAAGTCTTGAAGTTTACCGAATTATTTTCGACAACGTTGTTTCTATCATTTACAAGTTTCTTTGGTTTTTGGACTTGTGAGTCTTGAAATATGAGACAATAGCCAGAGGAGGTAGAGGTAGAAGTATAAGAGAGGAGAAAGGGAAGGCACCTTTAGTAGAGAAACCCAAGAAAAAATCTAAAGCTCCACCCAAACCAATTAGGCCAATAAGGATCTTGATGAGTAACCCCAAACAAGAGCACCTAGAGAACCTTCTCCACCTTTAAGTTTTATCGATCACTAGGAGGGAGAGGAATAGATTGAGGAGCCACCTAAAATTCAAAGCTATGCCCACAACCTCATCAAAGCCAAAGCTCTTGCCATGATAAATACTGACATTAGCAAGAAGAGAAAAATCATACAGTAGAGAGGTTTCAATGTGAAAAATGAAGCTTAGTATGGGCCTAAGATTTTAAACATAATAAGGGAGCAGAACAGGGATTGTTAACTAAGGACTATTAAGCTGATAGTGGTGCAGGGTCCTCGATTGAAATGGGTGATGAAATTCTAGTAAGGGATTTTTATGCAAACGGGCATGAATACGACAATAAAATAGTAGCCATAATCCGAGGAAGATCATTGGACTAATTACCTGAAACAATAAACCGGTATTATTGTTTTTCACAATTCCATATGAGACAATAACGAGTGCACAAAACTCGAATATGGGTATAGATACGAATTTCCCCACGAGACCATTCGCAATGGCTTAGAAGCAATTTTGGGGGACGAATTCCTTTTCGATAAAGATGGACACCTAAAACACATCAAAGCCAAATACTTTAGGAAAGCCACAAGAACTTGGAGCTTTTTCTTAAATGCGAGCCTACAACCAAGTTTACAACACTATGACATAGTGAACTATAGGGCAACTCTTTTAAACCACATAGTCCAAAAGATCGGCTATATTGATGTTGACAAAATAATCTATGACTCGATTAGGAATGCCATGACCACCAAGAAAAATGAAGGATTACTTTTTTCCCTTTATGATTACTTAATTTTACAAGTAAGACTAAGTTCGATTAGATGTATGAAGTTAGATGTTTTCCCAAATAGGACCATAACTGATGAAGTCATTGCAAGCACCAAAAAGGTGCCTAGATATGTTGATTCAGAAGAGGAACGAGAGAGAAATGACACCGAAATGAAAGATACGATAAAGAGAACGAGAATACGTGTGGAAAACTGTAGAAATTTAGAGTAAATGTCGAATGCCGCATATAACGAGTAGGCAAACCAAAGCCTAAAGCCACTTATGGAAGACTTTACTGGTATTTATGCAGAAAAAATAGAAATGGCCATGATGGGGTCAATCTTGCACAACCAGAAGAAGATTCTGAGACATCAAACGTTCATGTTCCCAAAACCAACGCTAGATTATCAGGAACATATATGGCTCCAAGCGAACGCATGACTAGAAGGATGCAAGGCAGGGGAGCTAACATTCATGTTCCATCAACCCAACTGAGAATGCCCAACTAAAAAGTCTTTTTAGAAGATAACCTTGTGGCGGGAGTGGACTACACCTTATATGATTCCGCGAGGAGCTTCCAATCTCAATAGCTTGGTCATTGGGATAGTGGTGATGATGCGACATCTAGACGTTGGTTATGATTTTGTTATTCTTCTTAATGTAATCTTTTTCTAAGTGTTATCGTTGAGATGTATATGTTTGTAATCATATTATTTAATTGATGCGGCATGTGTTACTATGAAATTATTCCTTTGGTGTGTTAACATTTGATACAATGGCTTGATTTGATATACTCAATATAAAGTTAGTTATTTATTTATTCTATTCATTTGTGCATCACGAGGTATTTTTATTTTTGTTGGAAACTCGACTTAATTTTTAAACCATGAGAAGTGAAGTGAAGTGAAGTATGAAGATGCGAAGTATGGAAGAAACAAGAGGTAGAATCTAGTTGAACATTATGAATTTCTCAAATTTTTCCATAATACATGTAATATTTTCCTATTTCATTTTACTTTATTTAGTTAAGAATATATATAATTGAATAAAATTTGGATTTAAATAGAAATGGAAGTGTTATATTATTATTACCTATGAAATTGGAAACTTAATGATGGAAAATAATTGTTATATTTGTTATGGTGTATGCCTAGTGTATTGTATATGTGTAAACTACTAAGTCACTTCTATTTGTGTTTAGATGTCGAGACGTGAGTGGGGATCATCTCGAGATGCATGTCAACATGGGACCGTGGGTAAAGAGTGTTATGGTAAGTTTATTTAAGTCTAGTATAGTTTATATAGTTGAGATAAAATGGTTATAGTTGATTATATATAAAATGTATCAAAGTTGGCATTTTAAAACAATAGCCATGTGATGAAGCTCGAGATACGTATTAACACATCTAGACACCAAGTGAGTTACACATTGGTGTTACTTAAAGTAAGTGGGAAATGTGTCATCATGTGTGCCTTTAGATAAATCTCGAAATAACGACTATTAATCAACCATTTCCAATTTCTATATAAAGCCAGTGATCAATTTATGCAAATCAAACCATACATTCTCATTTCATTTCATTAGCTTAAGAGCTAAGTAAGCATGCTGGAGAAGGAGAAGTTGTTGGAGGAAGAAAAAGATTAGCAACTAGAAGAGTTTAGTGTAGGAAGATCAAGTGTTAGGTGGATACATCAACTAGGTAACTTCACTACAACATAGACATAGTTCAATTTGAAGAATTCATGAATTTGATATTATGTATGGTTGTTTTATGTTATTGTTATTGTCTTGGGGCTCTTGAGGTGTATATAAGGGTTCCCAAAGCATTTGGGTTGCCTATGTATGGAGAAAACATGGAATTCTTATTTCAGAATTCTAGATTTTCTTGCACATAGCGCGCTAGGTAGGACAGCTAGTGCGCTAACTTCGGGTAGCGCGTTAGATATAGTTGATAACATGCTAATGAAGCTACTAGCGCGCTAGTTGCCTTGACAGCATAAAAATCTGCGATTTTTTTTGAAATTTCTAAGACACTATAAACAAGTCTAAAACCCTAAGAAAAGGTCCAAACACACTCAAAAGCATGTTATATGATATCCGGAACCTAGAAAATGTCTCGGGGGTTCATATACAAGATTTGAGGTGTTGGGAGGCCGAAATAGCTTAGGAAATTTCATGGATTTTAAGTAAATTGATTGAGATATTTATTTACATTTCATTCCTATTTACTTGTTTACTTCCAGTCTTTGGACTGATTTTCCATCATACTCCATATGCCATGGCTTATTGTCCTTTCTCATTTCATGAGGTTGCTTTCATGGTATAGATTGTTGATTAAATGATTTCATTGACTCCAAATCATGTGCTATGCCATTTTGATTGTTACTACATGTGGTCAATGAAATAGCATGCTATTAGGTAAGTGTTACATAGTGTCGTGAATCTATTTCTATTGTGCATCAGGCATGCAATTACTTTGTTGGATTCTCAAACCATGTTATCCCTTGAAATATGAAAGTAGTTCTTGTATCTAGGGCCATTGTATGATAGAGGTATGGCTGACATACGGGGTTCACTAGACTTCTAGGGTGATCGGGATCTCTCCATTATCTTGCGCGGCACACGGGAAATAAGTCACGGGGTTGTTGGCAAGCATAACTTGGGTGATATCACGGGGTATGGGACTTAAGATTGTTGGCAAGTATATATCGCAGGTGATTGGCACTAGCAAAAAGTTATAAAGGCAAAAAGCACTGCTCAAACCTTCACATTGATGTGGAGCTCAACTCCATCCTTATATAGTGGAAAAGTTGATGTGATGAAGATCACGGGTGACCGATCCTAGATCATTACTACTTAACCGAGTGTCAGTTTCATTTTGTTTAACTAAAGTATCTTTTCGCTCGTTCTTTTTTCAGCATAGTTGCTATTATCATGCTTTTAGGTTGTTGCATATTTGGGAATATGAACAAATGTCTTTTGTGTTACTTTCTACTTTCCTATACTCACCGTCCTTTTTATGGCGGTGGGTGCAGATCAATCGAGTAGCAGGCTAGGTAAAGAGAAGATCCGCGACTACATCTGAGCCAGTTGAGTGCTGCTACACCAGATTTTGTAGGTTTTGATTTTGATGTATTACTTTCATATATATTTCATATACTTTTGGGGTGTATATTATGGGTTGACAGACTAGTACCTTGACCAGACACATGATGATATATTATCGTTGTTTGTTATATATGTATACATACATGTGATCTTTATTTCCTTGGTTTTTCCACAATTGTAAGGTATAGCATTAACAACTTCCGCTAATTTGTTAAGACTTTCGCTGAGTAAACTTTTAAGTAAGTGAAATTTTAATTAACTCTGATTTATGAATTGACATAGGATAGGTAAATGTCTATTTGAAAAAATAATGGGTAAGTAATGAGGTTTTTAAAAAGCTAACTAATTATTTGTTAAGTCATATATGGTGAGATTAAGGCTTAATGACGGGATTAGGCTGGGCGGTGCCCTAATTTGAGAAGGGGTCGTGACAATTACCTTCTTAAGACTGAATACCTCAAGATACAAGTTCTTGAACTCCCCTAAATCTCACTACCAAGCTTCTACACAAATTCCCTAGCTCAAACCCTAGTATGGCCCTACCTCTCAAACTCACTCTATTTTGGGTTTAACGAAACATGATTGAGGTGGGAATTACTTAAATATACTAAAATCTAGCTTATGAAGGTTGAATCTAGGCAAAATTTTGGTCTTTGAATCAAGTAAGTGTAATGGTTGGTGTGTATGAAATGAGTTATGGTGTGGCAAATTGTGGTTTTATTTTAAAAACTTAGAATTAGGCCCAACGAATCAATATTTTAAGTGGATTCGCTAGAGAATCGCGCTATAAATTGGTGAAAATAAGACTTTGTGCCTCGCTGATTTTCCCAGCAAATCCCAGTTATAATATTGATTTGCTAGCGAAACGCTACGCTTGAATTTCACGTAAATTTGTGTTAACAGTCACCGATTTTTCCATCGATTTAAAGTATAAACTCACGTTGCTTTGGATTCACTGTACATTAAATATTGTTTTTTAATTTAATTCATATTTATCATTTATATCTCTTATAATAATCATTATAAAGGTAGGATACAAAAAAAAATTGAAAATTTGAGTATGATTTGTAACTAACTAATATTTTTATTACTTTATTAATTAAATAAATAGATAAATAATATAAACTTGCATAAAGGCTATCATAGATTTTTAAAAAGGACATAACAACTCGATCACCCCCTCATTTTAAGCTACTTCGGAGTTTAAATTTCGAAAATACTTCCAAAAAACGAGAGTCAAAATGTGAGAGAATAAAAATATAATATGCTAATAAAATGGAAATAAATATAGAATATAGGTTGCCTCCTATAAAGCGCTTTTGTTTATTATCTCTGACTAGACTAAACCACTCCAGTATTAAATCAAATTTATAAACTTGAATTTAAGATTGTCCATTCTAGTGCTAATCCAGTATGTACTTGTTTGACCATTCACTTTTAAAGTGATTGTTTTGTTCAGAATATTATGATTGCTTAAGAAAAGCCTAAGAAAGGGCATCCTAAAATTAAAGGACGATTTTCATTGACAAAGTGTGGCATAACCAAAAATTTTATGGGTGAAATATATTTGTCTACTTGAACTGGTACATTCTTAACCACCCCTATTGGTTTAATTAATGAACCATTTGGTAGAGCAACTTGCTTAGAAGCAAGTTCATCCAACTGTAATTGAGTATGTAGAAAGAAATGTATTGGCACGAGATTTGCATTAGAACCGGTATCACACTAAGCTCTTTAATACCAAGCCCATTTGATTTTTATATCAAATGTATACCTATAGGATTATTCAACTTTATAGGACCTAAACTCAGCTTTTCTTCTTCTTATGGTTCTTAACATTAAAATCTTCCAGCTTATTAATACTTTTCTCATTCTCCGATTGCTTAACTCTTCATTCTTGAGTCATATTCTTTTCATTTGAAGTGTATTCAACTTGTTCTTTCTTCGAAACATCGTTTTCGATTTCCATAGTTACTACATTAATTGCATACATTTCAGCACTTAAATTATCATCATAATTTAATTCTAAATAATCATTATCATTAATTTCATTATCAAGTAAATCATCGCAATCATTATAATTATCCTCATCATTGATTTTAAACGTAACAATTTTGTTTTCGAATTCCATAGAAACTGTCCTTTCAAAGATATTTAACTTAGTTTTAGTTTTTTAAAATAAGGTGTACCTAATAATATAGGTGAATAATTAGGTGATACTGAATCTCTCATTTCTATGACATAAAAGTTAGTTGGACATACTAAGTCATTTACTTTCATTAAAACGTATTCTAATAATCCATATGGTTTAATAATTGCATTATCAACTAAAATAAGATTAATAGGTGCATTAGTCAACGATCATATTTTCAATGATTTATATAATTGAAGTAACATCACATTAATTGATGCTTTGAGACCACACATAGCAAATTAAATAGAATAAGCTCCTATTGTGATAGGTATTCTAAACTGACACATTTTGCCTTAAATTTTCTTGAGATTCCTCTAAAAATTTAACTTTATATTCAGAGAATTCTTTCCAAACTTCATCATAATTCAATTATTGCATAATCAATTCCAATAATGGTTCATTAATTTATATTTTCCTAAATGCTTCAAGAATGTCTTCAATAATTTCTTCCTTCCTAATATCTGCTAATCATTGTGGAATATGAGAAATAGAATACGTATCTTCATTTCATTTATCAAGAATCTTATCATCTTTTTCATTATTAACTATTTCATAAGTTTGTAAAGACTTTTCATAAGCTTCAACTTAAGCTAAATACCATGGGTACAATCTTTCTGAAAAAGTTGTGTATTTCAATTGTTTAGCCATGCATTCTCTAGTAGGAATGACATTGGCCATCCTCTATTCTTTTTCTTCTTTTAATTTGTAGGTTCATCAGACTTAAGTGATTTTTTATCTCATTAGTAGATGTATCATTTTTAACTCATAAAATTTTGATGACTTTGTAAAGACTTTGTAAAGTTTTTGCTTGGAGGACTCTATTTTTTAGCCATCCATCCTCTATTCTTTTTCTTCTTTTAATTTGTAGGTTCATCAGACTTAAGTGATTTTCATAAGTTTGTAAAGACTTTGTAAAGTTTTGATGACTTTAACTCATAAAATTATGCAAAATTGCTCTATATTCGGTTGCATAGGTTAAATCATGTGTTGAGATTGTTGAATTAGTATAGATTGTATATGTTATGTTCGTCTATAAGTGGTATAATTTTGAGTTTGTGGACCATAACTAAGATTTGAATTTGGTTTTCCAGTATAGTAACTGATTTCTGGGAGGACCAGAAAATTGGTCCATAACTGCATTAGCTTCTTTAGTATTATATTCATGTAAAGTATGGCACGCATCCGTAGGATGTATAACTTCATTACATAATCCATATGGTTTTACTTGGTTTGATATATCTTTTAATAACAACTTAACTATGTTAGCTAACTCATCAAGTTTTTCATCGTATGTACTATTTCTTTTATTATTAATTTCATAAAGTTTTTTCCTTGATATCTCATTCTTTTCACCATATTGCTTTTATTTTTTAGTCATTTTATTAATAGCCACTTTTGCTAAAGTTGGTGTTACATTGAATAACGATCCACCATATACGGTGTCTAATAACCTTTATACAAAATAATTGAGTCCTTCATAGAAATATACCAATAAAGCTCTTGGTGTATTTCCATTGTCTTCTATAGGAACTAATATTTCTTGCGGGCATGTATTGATTTGAGAAAGCTTCTAGCGTTTAAGTCCATGTAGTTATTGAATCTTGAGGAAGATAAGATAACCAATCTTATGCTTGATCTGTCAGTGTAAGAGGAAAATCCTTAAGTTTGACTTGATATAAAGTACAATTTTTAAGTTTCACTAATGAATCCTGATCTTAGTTCAAATTCAAGAAATCCTTCAGGATAAACATTGCACATTGGCTCATAAGCTGTGACATTTCGATTGGCTTGCTTAAAAGTAAGTTCTCTATTAAAATTTTATAAATATTATTATTTTTGTTATTGGCTTCCATTATGGTAGCTTAGTGTTCTCTACGTTGTTGTTGTTGTTGTTGTTGTTGTTGTTGTTGTTGTCGTCTTAATTTACGATTGAAGGTCCTATCTACCTCAGGATCGAACAAATGTAAAGATCTTGTGAAATTAGAACGATGAAGTGTGTAGACTATACAACATCTAAAACTCCTAAGAAAATATGTAACAATCTACGACAACGGCACCAAAAATTGACACGTGTTGAGAATGTACAATAAGTTTCCTGTATATCCTTATTATTTGTAATAATATTAAGTGGATCGTCTCCACAAGGATTTTTCAAGTTTTCAAATAAAAGGGATTTCCAATGGTTTTATTTGTTTTAATTTATTTTAATTAATTTAATTAAAGAGAATTAAAACTATCTAATCAAACTATGAGAATTAATTAAACTAATTAAACCAATTTAAACAAACACAATTCAAATTAACTAAATATTATAAATTCAAATTAAATCAATATAAAATAAAAATTTAAACAAATATCCAGAGCAATGAAACATAAACCTGTTTTTAATCCAAACATATCAATTAAATTAAGGAGCGGCTAAACGGACCTTAGTTTTTGCTTGGAGGACTCTATTTTTGAATTTTTACTTCAACGTATCCTACTTTTTACTTATTTTACTCGACGTTTTTCTCAAGATTCCAAAAAATACCATTGCTCACACCATTACCCTCACCTTCACCCCCAACACCCCTCAATCCTTCCATTTCTTAGTTTTACTCATTGTAGAACACTTGTGAGTGTCACCAAGTGTCGTATGAATGTTTTTTTTTTTATTGAACAAGGTCGAGTATGGTCGCGTCCTAGAAGTGAAGAAGTGTGGCTCGAGGGTGTTGGACACACAGAGCCTGCAATTTTAAAGAGGGGTCTGACATAGAAGGCCAAAAATTCCTAAGAGGTGTCGGACACACGGGGTCAAAACTTTTAAAAAGGTGACGACAGACTTTGACCAAGACTGCAAAGTGAACTAGTCTCAATGGGTGACAGAGGAATCCAGTCGAGACCTCTTTAGAAGTGTCAGCCATGTATGTCCGAGACCACTTTAGAGGTGTCGGCCTTGTGTGTCTGACACCTCTTTAGAGTTGTCGGCTTTATGTGTCTGACACTTGCAGGGAACAAGAATGAATAAAAGATTTCCAAAACCTCATAAAAATACATGAAAATGACCAAAAAAATAGTGGGTTTTGCTCGGAATTGCTTAATATTTTTTATTCTATCAAACCTTTACACCAAATATGTAACATTCAACTTCAAAATCGAAGTGTTAAACCCAACAACAATCCCATGAACTATACCGACTCAAATAAGTAAAAAACCCTTGAAAAACTTCCAAATCGACACTAAAAGAGATGAAGAATAGACCAACGACATCAAATCAATGTGATTTTGCTTAGATTTTGTTGGATTTGGGGTTGTTGTGAGAATGCAATTTGAGAGAGGGTGACTAGGGTACCGGTTAGTGGGGTGAGTAGGGTATGAGTGAGTAAGAACCCTCTTATATGGAGGAGTAGTTGAGTTATTTCACTAAAGTGGTGTCCTCTAAGCAAAACCTGGGGTCCTATTAGTCGCTTCCTTAGATTATAGTCATAATCATACTTTCATCATATTATGAAGTGTTTTTGAATCATTAAAACTAAATCATAAACAAGATTGATAGCCTTTATCATGCCATCAGTTTTCATATATCAATAGAAAGCCATATTCTAATTTTATTACTATTAATCCTTGGAAAAGCTCAAAGATAACTAATAGAAAAAAAAACTAGCATTACACTATATGCAAACTTGTTGCTACGAAGCCAATTTTATCTGAATTAGTCGTATTAATATTAAACTTAGAACACAATTCACCTAAGAAATCCAAACGATAAAAGAACTTTTAAATTAATCATAGTTACTACTTAATATTAGATTTAGAACCTAAATATCACAATAAACGTTCTAGACAATGCGTGCAATACAAATTTTCTTTGATTGTAATACACAAAAATAAATCTATTAAAATCGTGAATTGACGTATACGATTAAGTTTAAAACATTAAACACAAATTCTTCTTCATTATGACTACTTTGCAAAATGATTTAAGTTCATGTTAAAACTTTGTTTAGATTAATAAACTACTCACACATATTAAGAATAAGCATTGCAATAAAATAAATAAAAGGCATTAATCAAAATACCTCTTATTGAATACTTGAATCTCCAATGAGTCTTCAAAATCAAGAACAATAAAAATAAATCTAGAACTCAATAAAACTAATTAATGTGGCTCTAAGAGCAATTAAAGACTTCAAGAGATACTTTAGGGCCCTCAATTTTGAAGCCTAGGGTTCATATATATATAGTATTCTAAGTATTACATATCCCAAACTAAATGAAATTCTTTATTTTAATCCAAAATTCTAGTGGCCTATTTCTGCGATTTCTGACCGAATCCTCTATCTTAGCTGATTCGCCTTGAAAATTAGTGGAAATGTGTCTATGTGGTTCACTAATTAAGGTAGTGATTCCTAGTATATTCATAATTCGCTGCCGATTCGCCGGTAGTAGTTCATTTTCTTATTCGATATCGATTCGCTGTGTCTTTTCTCCACTTGATTGAATTATTTATATTTCTTCCCTTTTTTTTCCATCCCTTCAAATAAACTTAATATAACTTGAAATCACAAAAACAAGAGAAAACTCGGTGTAATATAGTCTTTTACATTTAAAATTACCCTAAAATATATTATAAAACACCGTTTAATTATTGACTTATCAAGAAGGTCGGTCAATCTCTTAGGGGTGATCTCGATGATGCGCCCGCCGAAGATGGATCGAATGATGAAATCAGTGGTAGTAGCAAGGTTAGAGTAGAACACCTGGACGACTGGGGCATTGTAGGTGTCCTTGTATTGATGAAAGGACACCAACCCAACTTGGCTAACACCTATCGAACCATGAGGTGTGCTTTTTCAAAGAATTGGAGACGAGCACCGACTTGAGGACTTTGGCATCTGTTAGCCTCGGGCTAACTGCCTCAATTATAGATGAGGAAAAGGCCCCATCATGCTTCAAATAGGAGCGCCGCTCACGACGCGGAGGGTTTGAACGCAACTGTGGCGGATGTCTCACTCGGATGACGACTAGAGAACCTAGTCATGCGGCGAGTGCTCAATTGAGTGGCGGTCCAAGACAAAGATGGTTGGACATTTTGACACATGGTAGGATAACGAGGAGCATGTTTGGAGGCCACAGGAGTGGGTTTTTGTGATTGAGAATTTCGTCGAACTTTTTGTGTATACACTTTGAAAGATAATTTATAAGGAAATGGATGGATCAATTGACGAAATAGTGCAAAAGGAAGGATGATGAGGTGTTTGTCAACGGATTTAGGCTCAAATGCACCAAAAATACCACTAAGGATTGAGTTGGAGAGAAGGGAGGTTCGAAAATAGTGAGCAAGTGAGCGAGGGAGGAGGTCTCGGCCATTTTTAAAAACCTGGCCTAAGATATATTAGTGCTCTAATATTCCAATATTAGCACGCTAATGAATATGAGTTCTAACCCATACCTGTAAAGTGCCTTAGCGCGCTAATTGCCCTATCTAACGTGCTAATTTTATGTCTAGCACGATAATTGGTCTCTAGACTGATTTTGTAAAATAGTTTGGACTCCGGAATGACACCTAAGACATAACATACACATAATTGACACCTGAAGATTCATGTTAAACATAGCGGACACTACCTAAGACACGCTCAAAAGATCGGATTCACTAGTCATGCTTAATTATGGCCTAATTTTAGAAAATTGGTCCCTATGTAAAGGTTTAGTGAATATATATGAAAGTTGGTCATCGGTGGACACATGGATCAGTTTAACTTTCCCTTTTTGCACATTATCGCGAAGGAAGTGGTGCCTACTCTCAATATACTTCATCCACAAGTGTAACACTTGATTTTTGGAAATATTGATTGCACTAGTGTTATCACAAAAAAATTCGCCACATCCAACTTGGACTTGATAATCCTCAAGTTGTTGCTTCATATATATATTACTTAAGTGACGACCTTGAATTATGAGGAAAATCAGGCACCGCCATGTCGCCGGATATGTCACCAAGTCATGCCACGTCACTTGCACACCTGTCCATGACGGCCCGCGAACTAACCATCTAATAATCCAACTTAGTGAAATTTGATATTTAAATGATTATTTTATCGAAATATAATAAGTTATAGAGTTTGCAATTTAATTTTTTTTAATTTGATTCATTTAAGTTATTTTAATAGCTGAAGTCTTAATAATATTCAAATAAGTAATGAAACGAGTTTTGCATTGATTAACAAACCTATAGGGTGAAAACCTGGAAAAATGATACCATGTATATCAATAAAGGCGACAAAAAAGGTATAGCAAGTGTTAATATACATGTATCAGGTAATAAGTCTCCCAAAATGATCCCAAAAAAATTATTTACATAAATACAAAAACCTATGAGTGAAGCTAGTGGGGGCTCTCTAGATTAGAGGTAGTCGTCAAGCACCGCCTTCTCCGACTCGTCGTAAGATCTAAGATTTACCACCAAATAGTAATAAATTTCAAGTAAGTAAGTCCCAAAGAAATTTAGTTAGTATTCACAAGAGATCCAATAAAGTGGCTACAATTGATGCAGATAAAGTAAATGATCGAAAATGTAAATCATGAATATAAGTCACAGAGAAAAACGAAAATATGGAACATGAATATGGTGTATAGCTGTCGAGCCCTGGGATGTAAATATTGAACCAAGAATTCCCTAATAGAAAAGTAATCCTCGCTTCCTCTACACGGTTGTAACGAAGAACTATGTTGATCAAAAGATAGATTTCTACCCAACACCTCGAAGGAGAGGAACTCAATAATGGAGTCAAGCCTCCAGTAAACCCATTACGAGTGAAATAAGTAAGTCTCAAACTGATGTTCTTGTGGGTTTACTTACCTTGACACTCATGAAAATCGCTCGGAAATGATCCACTTGCACCTCGAACTATGCATATAACACCCGACTAGTCTCTTAATTTTCTTGTGTCCAATTTTATCATTTTTAAGTGTTTTGGTCTCACATTTAGTGGATTTTATAATGAAAATAAAAAGCTAGAATTTCATTCCAAATTTTATTTTCGCATGCTTTTTCGAGTTACACCTAAGTGCCAAAGGCCGAAAAAAATTCTCGAAACCTAATTTCTAAGACTTTTCCAATTTATTATATGTTTTGATTTTTGAATTTTTTTATAATTCTCTATCTATTTTTCCTATTTTCTGTAATTTAATTTATTTAAAATGTTTTAAATTTTGTTTTCTAAATATTTTTATTTTTATAGGGGTTGAGCTTGAACCGGGCACAATTCGGCCTAACCGGGTCACATGGGTCTTGGCCGGCTTGGCCCGGCCAGCTAGTGGTAGCCATACCTAGCTCACTTAGCTACCCCCAATTTGTCTATCTCTAGAGACGAATTTTTTTTTGCAACAATTATAACTATAATAACAATATTATCAATAATTATATTGACCCAACCACCATTAAAGCTCCCGAGTTTCTACAAAAATTCAATAACTACAACCACCGCTTACCTTGGTCTAAGAAAGACATCAGTGAGAGCCACCAAGAAGGAAGAACTACAATGCGAGACAAGTGCTTGGGTTCTTTAGACCATGAGGATAGGATGAGAGATTTGTGAGGGAGAGCTTAGAGAAGAAGAAGAAAGATGAGAGGGGGTGGGATAGGGAAGAAGCCACAGGAAGAGAAAGAGAGAGGGAGGGAGAAAGAAAGAAAGAGAGAGAGAGAGAGAGAGAGAGAGATGAGATTTTTTGGTTTTTTATTTGTAGATTAGGGAGAGAGAAAAGTAAGAGAGGGATGAGGGATGGATAATGTGATGGGCAATGTGATGGGCATGTAATATATTGTCACCTTGTGGGTAGTTGAGTGTGTGTGTTCTTTAAACCCCTAACTACCCCGTACACCCACATTACGTGCACCTTGCAACTTCTTGTGCTCTCGTCACAATAGACGCACAACACAACCAATTGAGATTCTAACACTAGTGTGACGCAAATATTAACTAATAATACAATAAATTAACATGTGTCATATAAAAAATAACCATAATTTACCATGTCAAGCATGCCCTAGACTTTTCTGCAGCGTCCACGTGGGCTTGAGCTTAGTGTCATAATCTGTAATCAACCAATCAATCGAGATTAATTAGAACGGGTCGTTTTAATCCTCCCTACTAAAAGGAGTCTCGTCCTAAAATTCAAGCTTAAGTTAACTTTTTACCTTAGAACAACTAGGGTATCTCTCCAATACGGAAAACTTTTTGTTCCAAGTGAGGTCATCGTTCTTATGGTATTGCCAGCAGGCAATTACTAGTGGTATTTTTTTTTCCTTCTGACAGTTTGTACCTTGCGATCCACTATCTAAATGGGGTGCTCCTTGTACGTCACATCTGGTCTGACCTCAATCCAATTCATATTAAGCATCAATCTCGCTCCTGATCTGACTAACTTCAGCATAGAAACCTTCAAGTAGACCATGTCATCCACCTCAAAACTCAGCCCATCGTGGTTACTTATTCGCATACTTCTTCTATCTATCCTAAGCAGCCTATAACCTTTTATGAATCAACATGGCATTCTCTTTATGATGAACAACAAACTCAGGCCCAATAGGAGCTGCGTCCTCGGGCTTTGCCCAACAAGCTGATGATCTACAGGGTCTCCCATACACCGCCTCAAATGGTGGCATCCGAATATAGCCCTAATAGTTGTTGTTGTAGGTAAACTCATAAAGTGGCAAAACCTCCACCAATGACCCTTCAAACTGAAACATTCAAGCTATGAGCATGTCATCAAATGACACATGTCATGCTTGTACAATAATTTCCCCTTTTATATTATTCTTTCATTATTTTGTAGTAGTGGCAAATAAGAACTGTCTCCACATGGATTTATTAAACTTATCAAAAAAATAACTTTTAAAGGTTTTTATTATTATTTTTATTTTATTAATAATAATAATTAAACTAATTAATAACCAACTATAATATAATAATGCTTAACTAACTATATGATCTTAATTAACTAACACAATCCAGAATCACAATCAATTAAATAGATTAAATTCAATAATAAATAAAATATCTACGCAAATATCAGAACACTAAAACATAAACCCATTTTGCATTCCAAACATACAAATCCAATCCATATAGTCGTGTGCTTACTTTATAAAATATGATAAATCATTCAACTCGATTATAAGAAAGTAAACAGCCTTTAGCCATCCATTTATTCTCCTAATACCAATGGAAAAACCAAGTTCTAATTCTATTAAGCTATTCACATAAAGATATTAACTTTACGCAATGGAACTGCATTAAACTCTTTGAGAACTTTGAACTAATAAATCTAACATCTTAAGAAAGTTACTTTAACACTAGATTTAGATCTCGAATTCACCTAGGATATTTAAACGGTGTTTTCCTTTCAAACAATCTTAGTTAATATTTTAAATAGATAATGAAACCATATATCACGATACACATTCTAGACTATGCATATAATACAAAGATCATAATTAAACTCAATAGATATAAACGTATAAAATCAGTGAATCAAAGAATACAATCTGTTTAAAGCATTAGGCGCATATTCATCTCATCATAATTACATTTCAAAACAGATCTAGTTCACGTTCAAACTTGATTTAGATCAAACAAACTACTCACACTACAAAAAAATAGCAGATCAGAAACGGAAATTTCCGTCTCTGATTTGCATAAATTCCGTCTCTAATTGAAATCTGCAACGGAACAGAGACGGAATTTATTCCGTCTCTAAAATCGTCGACGCTTGATTCAATCAAGAACGAAAATGTGATTCCGTTTCGATTAGAGACGGATTAGAGAGGGAATTTAGTAACGAACAGAGACGAACGAAAACGAAAATTTTTCTAAATGGTACAATTGTAATTGCATTCCATCTCGATCCGTTGCTAATAAGAGACGAACGAGACGGAATTAATGCATTCCGTCTCGATCCATTTCGATTAGCAACGGATCAAAGACGGAATTATTAGATTTCGTCTGTTCGTCTCTAATTAGCAACGGATCGAGATGGAATGCATTAATTCCGATCCGTCTCTCGATCCGTCTCTAATAATTTCGATCCGTAACAACGGATCGAGAGACGGAATCTAATAATTCCGTCTCGATCGTCTCGATTAACAACGGATCGAGACGAATTATTACATTCCTTCTCTGATCCGTCTCTGATTAGCAACGGATCGAGACATAATATAATAATTCTGTCTCTGATCCGTTGCTGATTGATGCATATATTCCTTGAAAATTAGAGACGGAATAGCAACGGAATCTCTGAATTCCGTTGTTAATCCGTCTCGATTCCAATTTGTTTATCTTTTAAACCTAAACTCAATCCAATTGGTTCTCCAACCTTTAACCTGAAAATACAACCATAGGACTTACTCCATCGCTTTGCACCCCTCCAACAACTCCTTGGGGGTGCTAACATCCCCCAAAAAAGCAAAATTTGACATTCATCATCGACAATATATATCAACAAATATTCAAATGAGAGACAAAAAATGTAAAATTCAAAATTTGAAAAAGATTTATATATCCACGAAAAATTGTCAAGTATAATAAATGCTCCAAATTTCTAAGTATTCACAAAAACCACCAATCCTATTGTTCAACAACCACAAAAAAAAACTTACAATCCTCTAAATATGCACAAAAAGAATTATCAATCTAAAAGTCATGTAAACAACTATAAAAGTTACATGATATGCTTTAAATTCCTCATCTCTCACTTGAAAACCAGATTATGGCAGGTATTGTCACAGGGATATGGGCAATCAATGGCACTAACTCCCACTCGATCGAAGAACCAGTCACCTACTGATAGGGCCACGCTCTGCAAATATTGCAAAATAGATCAAACTCATGATAAACAAAACGAAACTTCCAGAAAACTATCTCCATTTACAGTGCAAAAGAAAACAGTATATTTTAATATAATTTCTGACGGTACATGGCTACTTGTGTGTCCAACTAACACAATTTATTAGAAGGGGGAATCTGAGAACCTACCTAACTACATGAACAAAAAGCTTTGCTAAAGCACAATTACGAAAACGTTTTAAGTGCTAAAGCACGACAACATGCCAGCAAAAGGAAAATTTGAATCATTTCATTAAAAATGTCTAATGATCACAAAACTACATAAGGTGAAAACAAAGGGAATACAAAAATTACAAAGATCCACAATGATTACCCCCACAGACCACCAATCTGCAGTTGCACCTGCAAACAGAAATAACAGAGCAAGTTGAAATGGTGAAAACCAAGGTATTTTCATTCAATAGAGTGAATCATTTGCAGCAATCAAATGGAAAATACAAATCATGTCCCATCCCCAAAAGTATCTCTGGTGCCAAGTAATCTGGAGTGCCAACAAATGAGTCTTGTTGGCACTGTTCGCGATTCAAGTGTTTGTTGTTCTGTGGTTTTGGGTTCATCATCCTCGACGTCGGTCTTCTTGGGCCGCAGCAGGCTATATAGATCATCCGTGTTGTTCATAAGACCAACTTTTGATAGTCCAAATCATTAACTGTAATGAAGGGATTAGAGGCATTGTGAGAGTTGAAACAAATACAATAATTGCAAAACCAAAGGTCAAGAAAATGCAAAAACCAATCGAGACCTTATAATTAAAATCTATGTCCATCTCGGTTGACAACATATATCAAAATGGAAAATATTCGTAAATCCTTGCTAAGAAGTAAGAAAGCTCTCGTAGCGGAGGCAGTGTACACATAGCTATGATGTATAAAAGAGTTCATAGGAAGATTAATATCTCATCTAGACCGTAACAGGTAGATTTTGAGAAATTATTCTTTGGATGAGATATTTATTAGCAGGCCACATAGGGGAAGTTAACTAATATTCAAATACTTAGCATTTGAAAGTATAGAATGCCTTAACTAAATGTCGATAACTTGATATAAACTAAATATTTGGCAAGGAAAACTCATTTAAAAAAAAATAGATCATGTTTGTGGAGTTGGGGATCCTAAAGTACAAAAATAGAATCCAATAGAAAAAATTCAAAAAATCACATTTCAAACAAGAAATCCTGAAACCACCTTAATTTCTGAGTGAAGTTACAGAAATTGTCAATGAATTATAAGCCAAACAGGTTTTTCCTACTTCTCACAAGTGTTGTTTTTGCCAATAGAAGACTTTGTCCAAAAAATAATAATAATAACTAAAAGGTGTTTTAAGGTCTCAAACAAAGAGAACAAGCAGTAGGAGTAGTGAAAACAGCCAATTCGGTTGTTGAGATCTACACCACAAAGGCACAAAGCAATTAGAGAAATAAGTGTTAAATCATAAAATATGGAAGAACAACAACTCACTCGCTCAAGAGGAAGAATAAATGTGAGAAGCACTTGAAGCACTTGATGACTTGCTCCCAAAGATTCAAGGCCACACTTGCCCTTGCAAATCAATGACAGGGGAACCACTAGAACCTCCTTTTGTTCCAGGATGCCCTATCAAACCACAAGTCAAAAAATGGGCAACTAATAAAGTAGTGGAATAAGAAAAAAAATAAAAATTTAAATAATTCAATTGATCATCATAGACCAATCAATGGTCTCAACTCATCAATCTATAAAAGACTCGCACTCAAAAATTCACAAAAAAAGCACCGATTAGCCATAGCACAATGATAATGGCTAAATATATGCTACATTGCTACATACGCTTTCGGTAAATGCTAGTGATTCACCGATTGAAAACTGAAAATATACAACAAAAGAGAATAAAAGTATTTCAAAGAAGAATGTAAACAAAACTATAGATTATCCAGCTGATCTGGTCTGAATGCAATTGTAGCAAGGATGCCGACAAAAAGTTTGAATGAATATAAACATTGGGAAAAAAAGTACAAATGCCATTTTGATGATACGAAGACACTATAAAATGCTACATTATCAATCGATTGCTTACTTGCATATAGAATGTATTGAAGTCATTATAGGCATCCCTATAAAGAAGAATAGGAACAAATTATTTCAAATCCCACATGTATAAGAAGTCAAATTACAAAAAGATTCAACACCTAAAATAAGTTAATGAACTACATACACATAACATGAATATGCATCCACAAACTTTCACTTCTTCGAACAATGGATGGAGCTTGGTTACCTTCACCAAACAATCCATGCAATCGTAAATTATTTCAAGAAAAAAATAGAAAGATACATAAAGCCTCGCTTCAAGATGCAAACAACAAGGGCCTTTGGTTCGGGTATTTTGTGGCGAGGCCATAAAGTAAATGATGAGATAATATGTCTCACACTTTGTTCGTCACTATTTTATTCCAATTAATTTTACATTTTTCTATTAATGCGTAACTCTAATTATTCTTTTTTTATAAGAAGAACTCGATTTATTCTTGATAGGAAAGAAATATAAATTATCGATGAACTGTTTATATTTCAATCAATTATGAAAACAAGAGTAAAGTAGTACAATTACTACATACTTCTTGTAATGAGGAGCATCTCTATCCAAGCGAGCAAGGGTCCCACCAAGATTGAAACCTACAAAATCATAACACTTGATCAAGCAAAGAAACGTGGAATGGAAGAACCAATCCATATATTTGATAAGCAAATTCCCCATCATTGTTAATCTATATATTTGATAAGCGGCGATGAGCTTTTAGATTGTGAGTAACTATTTGACTTTGACCATAGCCTCAGGTCCCAAATAATAAGCTCCAAACCATAAGCAAGAAAATCAACAAAACTAGCAAAGACAATATATTGGTCACCCACTACAACCAACAGAAAGCATAAGAAAACCAAGACCAAAGCAATGAAAATATCGCTTCTAACCATGTATCCTACATGAGTAGCAAAAGCAACTAGATTATCAAAATCTACAAGTAAGACTTCAATTTGTCATAGAAGTGAGAAGGTTTGATGAAGTGAATCGAGTGAATTAAAAAATGAATTAATTTAGAAACTTAAGTACAAAATATGAGACTGATCTAACCTCCTTTGAGATAGGAGGTTTTGCGATTGCATAGTAGTCAAAAAAGATTTGCAGGTTTGAAGGATCCTCCAGAACTGGCCTCCAAGCGACGGTACCTACACATGATCGAATAGCGTGAACATTTCCAAGAGAAATCAAGTGAAAATTACTGCGTTCAGATGTTATCATAAATTTATTAACAATAAATAATTTAAAGCAATGTGAATATGCGATAGATAGAAATGCACTATCATTAAAAAAAATACCTGTACAACGAACCTTCAACAGACGGTTTTAAACATACATGATAATCTATTTCAAGTAGAGAAGCAACCAAGCCCCGATAGTGATCAAAATGAGCTTGTGGAGCAATAGTCAAAAAGATCAAGAAAAATTAGCTAAAATGTAAAGTGCAACAGCTTGTCCGGCAACTATTTTTTCTTGTCATTAACATCTTATCACGCTTTTAAGATAAGAAAATTTTCTTCAAAAAACAAGATAAAGATAAAACCAGGAGTACACACAACATGCAACATCCGAACTTGTAAAGTGCATTGGTCGCCAGACCTCATATATGCATATATGTACAAGTCTTCGTTAGGGGTTTTTCATGAGTGAAAATCGAACTTTCGGCTACACCTTCACAAAACATCTCCACGGCAAAGCGGGCATACCCTGCACACCAGAGATCAGAAAATATTTAGCATTTATCAACACATATCATATGGTATTCATGGTGACAGGGGAGAACTCATATTTTATCACCTTCTTCATACTCAGACAAGCAAATGTAACATCTGCAGTAAGGTAAGAAAGAAGAAGTAAATGGAATTTTTAAAATCCTGAACAACAATCCAATGAAACATAAAGAAGTATCAATCTAAATATGCACAAAAAGAAGTGTCAATCTAAAAGTCATGCGAACAATTGCTAAAGTTATCTACAAAGACAAAAGTATAATCTAAAAGTCATGCGAACAATTGCTAAAGTTATCTACAAAAGCAAAAGTATAATCTCAAAATTTACATAAACAACAAGAAAAATACATATGTATCACCAAGCTGCTCATCTCTCGTAAGCCACTCTTGCGTCTCTCGCTCTACATTGTCCCCTTGCTGTGGTGGATCGGCGGGATCTATTTGCGGCGGCTGGTGCTGGTCATGAGGTGGTGGTGGTGGTGGTGGTGGTGGCTGTGGTAGAGATAGGCCTGCTCCGTCCATGGTCATCCCGAGATGCTTGATGCATAAACGCCATAACCTTTCGTAATTGCTCGCAACGATATCGAACTCGCATGTGGCACCATCTCCGCATCCGGGACGTGCTAGCACCAGGATCTCGCATATCTCCTCTTCTTTCTCCCTAAAGACCCGAGACCGTAGACACGTCCTTTGGGACACTCACCCGCCACATTGAGGTACATCGCCTCATCATCAACCGATTGGTCCGGTGTACCCTGGGTCAGCTCCAGACGTCTCCTCTGGAGCCTATCCTGCATGTATCAACAATAAACAACTTACATGATATGCTTTAAAGTGAACTTAATACTATTTAACATTTCATTTCTATACTTACATAGAACCGCTTTGATCTAGTATCGATGAATGTCATCCCGTCGTGATTTACGGTGTGGAGATGCAAATACAACTCATTCACGGTAGGTGGCGTCTAGGATGAATCAGTCTGCGTACAGGACCAATTATAAATTCAGCAGTAGGTCGGCGAACTCATATTCGCCAAACACAAATCAATTGCGTAGTGAACAAGTGTATAAATGTAAAAAATAAAATCTAGAGTGTAAAAAAACTTACCAATCTTTCATTGGTAGTCACAAAAGACACCGAACCACCACCGTGCTTCGAGGGTCCAGTCTCAGGTCCTTCGACCTCAGTGTTCCTATTCGTTGACGCTTGCCTAGACCTGGCAAGGAAGTCCTCGCTCTCCCAATACTCCAAGTATCTTCTCCATGCCTCATCTGTAACATAAACTGGCTGAACACGATTCTTCTTTAACTTGTGCATCAATGCGGTGTACCTTGTGCCTGCATGCGTGTCGTACGCCGCACGAATGAGATCCTCGGGAATCGCGTCATCCCATCTAAAATGCACCTACAAAATGGCGATTGCAATTGTTACGAGACATTGAAAAACTAATATAAATCCTAAGACATTTAATAGTCCCGCGTACCTTCCATTGGCGCCAGTAGTGGTCTTTATGATGATTCGGTACCGACTTCCAACAATACCCTTCTGGAATCATCCATCTTTTGAAAACTTTTGTCATCCTCCGTGCACAAGAATGAGAAGGATGCAACTCCCTGTGTTTCATGAAAATGCATAACATCTTAACTACTTTTTTAATAATTTACATCGATATTTAGAAGTACACATTGTCATCAAATACAAACTTACGTATCATTGGCAATCAGTGTGATCGGGATCCGCTGCACGCGAGGGGGCTCGATCCCTGTCCTCTGAGGTGCCCGCGGAGGGCCTGTCACCTGCAAGCCTGCTCTACCGTCGTAATATGGGGATGCTGCCGGTGATGCGGTGGCTGGGGGTGCAGGCCTCGTCGGTACAGGAGTGTCATGTCTCGATGTCGGCGACGGTGACGGTAACGGGCAATTTGGTATAGTCCTTGATGACGAGGTTGATGGTACAGGCGACGCGGACGGTATGGAAGGCGAAGGTGACGCTGAATGTGGATCGTGCTCGAGAGAACGATAAGTCGGAATCGATAATACAGGAATCGACCCACGACCTCGACCGCCACGACCTCTTTGACCCCCTCGTGTGGCCTGACCATGACGCCCAGTCGGTATTTCGGTTCCAGAGGTCTGTGCTGTACCTCTTACGACTGGACGATGTCCTCCTAAAGGTATCCCTCGACGTGGGGGGTGATCACTGCCCGCCATGAAACCTAACAAAATACCAATAAAAGTTTAGAGAACAAAGGCATACAAAAAAAGTAATGAACTCTAATTGATGGGAATTAAGAACACAAGATCCATGCTGATAAAAGGAAATTAAGAAATATATCGTCAAAATTATGCATGTCTATATATCATAATGTTTCATCTCTAATTGATGGAAAAAGGATTAGACCTATAAAAGATCAAGCAACATATTAAATATATAGCCAATTTGGGCCTTCCCCTTATCTACCCATTGAGAAAGAAAGGGTAAAACATAGCTCAAAATATAAGAAGACAAACAAGGTAATTTGAGAGGCCAATTTATGTGAAAACATGGGTTGATCTTTGCCAAGCACCGTCGAGAAGTTACACTCCATATAAGAAAGGTATAGAAAATTCACGTAACATCGAGCTAACGTTGACATAACATACATTACTCGCTATCATCCGTTTCAAATTCACTCTCATGAGTAGAAGTTGATGATTCTCATCTCTACTATCAACAATGAAGTCATTTACTTCTTCACTTGGACCCGCTTCAACAATGACTCGAGTCCCATTTGGATAATCCAGATTGTTGATATCCTGAATTGCATCGTCGACTACGCACGTGGTGGGCATCCCATCTTGGAATGCAATCTCTACCGAGCCCTGGTCATTATCGTCTTTGCTCATTTCCTCGTCAGCGAATTTTGGTTGACAGCAACAAACTGCTAGCCATTCTTGTCGGTCGTTCCTCATAGAAGGGTACGAAAGGTAGTACACTTGAGTGGCTTGCATTGCAAGGACAAATGGCTCGTAGTTGTTATATCGTCGACTTCGATGAACCTCTACCAATTGAAGTGTTGGGTGAGTCCTCACACCATGATTCGGTGTAGGGTCATACCATTCACACTTAAACAAGACCACACGCTTGAGGCCTATATTCAATCTCCACAACCTCTTGCAGTACTCCATAATAGTTATGGGAAACATCGGCGTAGTTAGAACCCTTCACCAAAACACCGCTGCTCTGCGTCGATCTATTAACGTCATATGTTGCGGAGTGGAACTTATACTCATTCACTAGGTAACCAGGGTAGACAGTACAAGATCGACTAGGACCAACCGAAAGATCAACGAGCGTATCGTCTATGATAGAATTCCGAGCCTATTCACAAAAAAATAGAAATGTAATAAGACACATTACTTATGAAAGAAATTTATGAAGCTATAACGCACAATAGTAATAACTTTACATATGTTTGAAACCATATGGGAAAGTTGTGCTCTGACTACTATCAACATCCGACTCCCCCATTGCTTGAGTGATTTCATCGACGAAGATCCTAGAAGAAACGAACATGTACATAGGATGTCTTAGTAAAAGATGAATAATGAATGTACTGCATTATTGAATGAAAGTGACGGACATACCGGATGTAAGGAGCGATCTTGGGATAATTGAGCAGTATGTACGAATGAGCGGCATTATACTCCTACTCTGTTAAGTATCGCTCCTTCGACTTGCCCATGGGTCGACCAGGATAAGTGAAAATTGAGAAATTGCCCACAAAATGCGGTGTGGGCCCGAGACCTCCATCGTAGTTTCGTTGCACTTTGTCATGCAACGTAAAGACGTGATCTTCGAAGTAGTAAGAACAAAAGGATGTGACTTCTTCGACCAAATAAGCATTACACATGGAGCCCTCTACATTCGCTTTGTTCCGAACATTGTTTTTCAAATGTTTAAGGTACTGTCTCGGAGTATAGGAAATGTTGATTTAAAACTTATTGAATGGAAAAATAATTTCAAGGGCTCAAGATATTACCTCTCAAATGGATACATCCATCGAAATTGAACGGACCGCCGGACGGGCCTCGTAGGCCAAGTGGATTGGTAGGTGTTCCATAGAGTCGAAGAAGTTTGGAGGGAATATTTTCTCCAACTTGCAAATGATTTTTGGTATTTCAGACTCTAAGACCTCCATATCTTTGAGAGTGATACTTTTCGCAGTTAGGGATCAAAAAAAAGGCTTAGTTCGCTAATTGCAACCCAAACCGGGTTTGGGAGGAGTTCTCTGAATGCAATTGGTATCAACCGTTGCATGAAAATATGACAATCATGACTCTTCATGCCGAACATTCGCAATTTCTTTGGATCCACACATCGACCAAGATTCGAAGCATAACCATCAGAAAACACAACTTTTCAACCCACTCGCACAATTTTTGTTTTTTTTTATGTATCAAGAGCATAGCATCCAAGGATGTAAGTATTTGTCGCCGAATCAATGTGTAGAGAAGGTCGGTGACAATATTCATGAATATCTTGTCTCGCTTTCGCATTGTCCTTACTCTTGCCCAAGACACACATAATAATGTTGAATATGTTGTCAAAAACATTTTTCTCGATGTGCATGACATCTAAGTTGTGGTGGATCAAGTTTGTCTTCCAATACGGCAAGTCCCGAAAAAATGCTTTTTTTCTCCATCCCGAATTCTTAGCTATCCGCCCATTCACGTAATCGCTCCGATTTCTGTCACCTTCATCAAGCCTAACGATTCAATTTCGCCAAAATTTCATCACCGAACGCAAAGCGGGCGGATCGTCATTTATGACCATTTTGCCTCTAAGGAATTCTTTTTGTCTTTCCCGAATGGTGATGACTTCGCCAAGAAACGACGGTGACAGTCAAACCACGATGTCTTACCACCATTTCGCAATTGAAATGCATTTGTATCCTCCATACAATATGGACAAGCCATCTTACCGTGTGTGCTCCAACCGGACAACATGCTATACGCAGTGGAAATCACTAACGAGTCCATAAAAGGACCACTCGCATGAAAAATTCGTCTTTGTGGACACGTCGTATGTAATCACCCCATTGTTCCATAAATCTTGCAACTCTTTCACAAGCGGTCGAAGGAACACGTCGATTTTCCGTTTTGGGCTGGTCGGTACAGGAACGATAACCGTTAAGAACATAAACTCAGATTTCATGCACATCGACGGTGGAAGGTTGTAAGGAGTCAATATTACGGGCCATGAAGAGTACGATTTCCCTGAAATCCCAAATACTTGAAAACCATCAAGTGCACAATCCTAAACGAACATTCCGAACCTCGGCGGCGAAGTCTCTATTGACATCATTAAAATGTCTCCAAGCTATTGAATCGTAACAGTGTTGCATAACATCTTCTCGGCGAGGAATGTTCTCCATGCCATCGCATATGTTTTGTCGTTGACTCGACGCATACAATCGTTGCAACCGAGTGCCCAAAGGGAAGTAGTACATTTTTTTGCAAGGGCATTTTTTTGTGTCCCGACCACGACCTCGTCATTGTGCAATGTAGCGTGATTTCCCACACAATTTACATGATGTCAACTCGAGTCCACTCCCCAATAAATCATACATTAGTCCTCACAACAATCTATTTTCTCAACAGTAGACCTATACCTCGCATTAGTCTTTTAGTGGCATAAAAATTTTGAACCAATGAATTGTCATTTGGCAAACAATCCTTCATGAATTTAATGATTTCATTATACCCTCGTTCGTATATATGATGTTCTGACTTGATCGCAAGTAATCTTGCCATTGCGGACAACGTTGTCATGGTTTCGCAACCCGACCACAATTGTTCGCTACTAGCCTCTATCATGTCATATAGTTGGCGTGCTTGGCGGTTTGGTGATTCTTCCACGTGATTCCAATTGAAACTTGGACATGCCACGTTGTGTAGCATCTCGCGGTAAGTTGTCGGATCGTCTCCTCCCACATCAGCATCATCAATATGGTTATCCATTTGGTAAAAGTTTTGCGGGCCTTCATCTCCGTTCTCACCATGTTCGTACCAACAGTGATATCCCGAAACAAATCCATACCTACATATGTGGTACTCAACCGTTTCGACGTCCAGGTATGGTACAAGTCGACATTTCTTATAATTGCACGGACATCTAATCTTCCTTTCACTTTGGTATGTAGGACAATGTTGCTTAGCAAATGATATGAATTCTTTAACCTTCGCCGCGAATTCAATTCGAACGAAGTCGTTGTCGAGACGGTTGTACATCCAGTCTCGACTTGTAGACGACATTCCTATTGTAATTGTGCAATTAAATTAGTCAACTAGTTTCATAATTTCCGACGGTACATGGCTACTTGTGTGTCCAACTAACACAATTTATTAGAAGGGGGAATCTGAGGACCTACCTAACTACATGAACAAAAAGCTTTGCTTCTAGCCATTGAATAAAGGGGGTTGGAAACAACTTTCTTAATACCTAGCTCGGTACATGACTGATACCAAACAGAGTATGATAATTGGTCGTAAAAATAAAAGCAACAAGGAGTTCAAAAAAATAAATAAATCATAAGTTATAAGAGGCATTCAAATACCACATAGTATCAAAGCTCCTACTACTTGTTCACTCGTACCTCCTTAAGGTTATAGGTTTATTCAATTCTCTTGAAATTTTATGTGAAATAGCAACATTTACTTTAAATTTGTGCACGCTGATTTGCATAATCGAGAGACGGAATAAATTTGTTACTTTCTTTCTTATATTGGTATAGAGCAATGAAATGAGTTATATATTATGATATAATGTGTGAATGTTGCGGTGTTGGAGCTGGGTATTGTTGTTCATTCAAAGAGTGATTGGACTTTCATTAGGAGCATCAAATAATACTTGTACAATTAAGCCATTAGTAGCGGCTTTGTGCTTCCATCAAATGTTTGAAGGGATGTGACTTGGTGGTTGTATTCTTCAGTGACCATATTTAATTAATTAGTGAACAATTAGATTTCGAATTAACATGCTTAATTGAATAACTAATTAACTAATATCTTTTAATGCTTGTACATGCAGAGTACAAGTTCTTTAAGAAAGCGATGATGGTGTTCTTCTTCTCGCCATACAACTCCATTTGGGATTGCTCTTGGCATTGCATTATCTAGTGTTTATAAAGAAAATAGCCCAAGCTCACTAATTACGGTTGGATTATTAAACGCGTCGTCACTTTGGGTTGCTAATCTACATGGCTCTGGTGGACCTTCTATCTCAGAGATTTCATGGGGCCTAAGTTGCAAGGTAGCATTAAGCTCCAGATCAAGGCCTACATTGCTGTTCTACTTGGTGCTGGAGGGATGTCACTCATGGCAAAATGGGCTTGATATATCAACTTAATTTAATTAAGGCTGTTGTAATCATGCATTATTGCTTCTTTATAATTATCTTGTTTTTTTTTAAAAAAAATTGAAGGTTGATCATCAACTTAAGTCTCTATCAAATAAATAAGAAATCCAAAATGTAATGTATTTTTTTTCCTCCAAAAGAAAATCCAAACTTGTGATTAACTATTTTAATTTGGAATATGCAAGACTAACTAATTTAATGGCCCAATGGGTTCGTATATATATACTAATACTTAATAAGCATTGATAAAACAGCTTACTTTGAATTACAATTTTACACTTCAATTTTCGATTTCGCAAATCTCTCACTAATATCTCAATTAGATATTATTTATCTTCTAATATTACTTATGTCATTAAAATTTATTGCATAATACTTTTATCTAATCTTTTTTGGCAACCTATTATGCTACTTTTCCCTTACTCTCTAAAATTAAATTTAAATTCTTATAATTAACTTCTTGCGAGCATAGCATGACATCAAATAAAACCAATGAATTAGGGAAAACTGTGTCACTCACAAGTAGCATTGCAACAACTAAAACATGGCAAAATGAACATAACTACAAAACCCAGATCACAACAGAGAAATGCAGTTCACATTTCATTGTTACTCGGTAGAACAAGCATAACCACAAAACACTAAGCATGCAAGAGAAGAGCGAACAAAAACTTCTAAACCAAACAAAATACACAACATTAACTTAATAGATCAAGTGAAGAACACCAACAAATGCACATGAAAGCCAAACCGAGAGGAAAATGTGAGCAGATACAATTTCAAGAGAATTAGGGTGTTACAATTTTTTTTTTGATTGTTACCTTTACGAGCGAGAGAGCGGAGCGGTAAGCACGAGCGACCGAGAGAGCGAGAGAGCAATGAAAGAGAGAGAGCGGTGAGCGAAGATGACCGATGAGAGATCGGTCACCGGTGAGAGCAGAGAGCGGTGAGTGGTGAGCGGTGACCGGAGAGAGAACGGAGAGCCGTGACCGAGCAAGAGACGGAGAGACCAGAGAGAGAGTTGAGAGCCGATGACGGAGACGATCGACTTGTTGGGGGTTGGGGATTTGGGGGGCGGTGACCGGAGAGAGACGGAGAGACCAGAGAGACCAGCGCGACGAGACGGAGAGACGAGACGATCGAACTTGTGGGATTTTGGGATTTTGGGCGGTGACCGGAGAGAGACAGAGAGACCAGCGCGACTGGTTGAGCAAGAGAATGAGAGACGAGAGTTGATAGCAGAGCCCGAGACCGAGACGAGACGATCGAACTTGTGGGATTTGGGAATTTTGGACGAGACGATCGAACGGGATTTGGGGATTTTGGACGAGACGATCGAACGAGATTTGGGGATATTTGGGTGGGTAGGGCCTTGATCCAAGCACGCACAGATCTCGAGATTTGATGAACGGTTATAAGAAAAGAAAGTTTTGGTGGGAATGTTGGCGCCATTTTTTAGAGACGGAATTTAATTCCGTCTCTATTTCCGTCTCTGATTCGTCTCAATTCCGTCTCTGAATTAGTCCGTCTCAATTCCGTCTCTAACTACTTTTTTTAGCAACATAACTTAATTCCGTTGCTAATTCCGTTTCTAAATTTCATTTTCCTTGTAGTGCACTCATAATCATAAATAACATTGCAATAATATAAATGAAAGATATAATTGAGAATACCTTGTATTAAAATACTTGAATCTTCAAAAGCCATGAAATAATAGTAAATGGCTCTAAGAGCAATGAAATTTTGATCTACATACTCAAGGGCAATTAATTTTGTAACCCTAGGTTAATATTTATAGTCTTCTAAGTAGTAAATATCCCAAAAAAACTCGAACAACTCGTAGTTATCTAAAATTCTCGCAATCTAACATAGCGATTCCTAGCGATTTTGATATGATTGAAATCGCTTGATAGGAATCGCCAGAAAAATCCTACATTTTGAGCTCACTGGTCTTTTCTTGTGTCCATCATTTTAGCCAGTGATTCAATGCCTCTTAAGAATCGCTGAAAATCACTGGTTCATATTTCCAGTTCTTTTTTCTTTCTTTGGTGATAATTCTTTATATACTTCTTCCACCTGATTAATTCCTTCATAATCTTCCCTTTACCTTACTTATTCATATTCTCCATTCATTGCTTGAGTTATTAATAACCAAAGAAAACCTCGTGTAATACAGTCTTTTACATCTAAAATCATTCTAAAATAAACTATAAAATATGTCTAATTATTGACTTGTCAAATACCTCCAAACTTAGCATTTTGCCATCCCGAGTAAAGAAATACACTTAATCATATTTTTTCTTCCCTCATTCTGATTTCATAATTATATATTCTTATTATTAAACAAAAATGATCTTAAAAATAAACATATTACCTTCATAAAAATAAGAATCTGATATAATAGAAAGAACTAAAGAACAATACATTATTTTTGACATTTCAACCTCCTAATTGCGCAATACACCTCATAATTCAAAGTTAAACCAATCACCAAGGTCAAGGCACCACATAGGTTTTCTCAATTTCTACTGACAAGCATCAAACTAATATAGAATATCAAGATACAAAAATCACTTAATCAATCTCATTTTTTATCAAATAACACTTAAAATATCACCATAATCAAAGTCGATAGGAACTTTTACTCACCAATAATTATCATTTCATATTCATTTGTTGGAATAAAAAGATGGACTTCACTTAACTTAGCAATAAAAACTCTAACTAAATCTTTTATTTGAAGAGTATTTGATAAACTTCCTCCATTTTCTATATCTCTCCTTCTTCTTCTTCTTCTTCTTCTTCGTCGATTATATAAATTCATTTATTCTTTATATAATATTCCTACAGTTCCATGTTCCATTTCCTTTGGAACTCGTTATACTTTTTACAAGAATTATTCCTCCGATTTTTCTCACCATTAGATTCCCTGCTTCATTTCTTTCGAATTTCGTGGGTCTTTTTATTTTTATTTTTCTAAAAACTCTTGTTAGTTCTTCTCACTTTGGCTATAGTCAAGGAAGCATTCATTCTAACTAAGTAAAGTTTATTGGCCATTTTCCTATTTTTCTCTTCAATTGTGGCATAAACTTCCAATACATATTTATAAAAACTTGATCAATAACCATTGTATAGAAAGGTTCTTAGAAATCTGTCTTGTTTATCTTGCACTATTATTTCAATTTTCTACCCATTATAATGTCTAAGACAAAGTAATCAATCCCATATAAACTCCTTTAGTGTACACACAATCTAGGTGAAGTAAAATAGGGTATAAAAATTCATTTCCATCATAAAATTTCTATTTTCAGGGGTAATAAAAATATATCACTTCTATTTCAAATTTTAAAATTATATTCCTATTCCTAAGAAGTAAAATGAAATGACAAGGGAAAATATTACCTGTATTATGGAAAATTTTGAGAAACAATATTTAACTAGATTCTACCTCTCATTTCTTCCATACTTTGCATCTTCATACTTCACTTCAATTAATACTAGGGGTGGGCAGCGATTTTCGAGAAACCGCCCAAACCGCCCAAACCGACCAAACCGCACGGTTTGGTCTGGTTTTTAAAGCTCGCGGTTTGGTCGCGGTTTGGAAAACGACCAAACCGCATTATCGTGGTTTGGTCGCGGTTTTCATTTTGGGAAAACCGCGGTTTAACCAAACCGAGGGCATTTTGGTAAATACAAACCAAAAACCCTAAAAATAAAAGGTAAACCAAAAAAAACCACTAATCTTCCTCTTCCTCTCGTTCACTCTCATTCACAGCCGCTCCTCACTCACCTCCCTCACCGCCGCTCCTCACTCACCTCCCTCTCACCGCCGCTCCTCACTCCCGTCCTCTCACCGCCGGCTCCTCTCTCCCTCTCTCGCGGGCTCCTCCCTCCTCTCACACCGCTCCTCCCTCCTCTCACCGCCGTCTCCTCCTCCCTCTCATTCACAGCCGCTCCTCACTCACCTCCCTCTCACCGCCGCTCCTCACTCCCGTCCTCTCACCGTCGGCACCTCCTCTCTCACCGCCGCTCTCCTTTCCTTTTGGCAGATTTCTTTTTTTTTTTTTTTTTTTTGCAATTTAATCTTCTTTTGTTGTTATAAATTTATATGTACATATGGCTTGGCAGGCTTGCTGTTTTTTTTTTTTTTTTGCAATTTAATCTTCTTTTGTTGTTATAAATTTCTATGTACATATGGCTTGGCAGGCTTGCTGTTTTTTTTTTTTTTTGCAATTTAATCTTCTTTTGTTGTTATAAATTTCTATGTACATAAATACATATGGCTTGGCAGGCTTGCTGTTGTTTTTTTATTTTATTTTTTTCTGAAAATAGGGTGCATGAAAACCGCGAAACCAAACCGACCAAACTGCGCAAACCGCGGTTCGGTTTGGTGCGGTTTTGGTGATTCGCGGTTTGGTGGTGGTTTGGAAAATCACCAAACCGTAGACCCTCGGTTTGGTCGCGGTTTGGTGGTTTTCACCACCAAACCGCAGTTTGCCCACCCCTAATTAATACCCCCAAACTCATTCCAAACCTTGTCCTCAAGGTTCAAAAATTCAGTTGAGTGTTCCAACAAAATAAAAACACATCGTGAAGCATAAACAAATAAATTGAATAATTACTAACATAACATAAGAATAAATTGAGTAAGAAATTGAAGACATGATAAATTTAAACATTCCAAGCATCATATGATTTAAAGGGACATTTCAAACCAATATATAAAATTTAAACACACCGAAGCAAATGCATTATAGTAACACACCACATCATTCAAATCATAGAACTATGAACAAAGACCTCTCAATAATAATACTCAGGAAAAGATTACACATAGAAGAAAAAAAATCTCAGAATAGTCGTCTAGACGTCACATCATCGCTATCATCCCCATGATCAGGTTGTTCGGACTGGTAGTTTTCCTCAGGATCATAGAGGGTATGGTATACCCCCTTCATCGGGTTATCTTCAGTAAAGACTCCCTGGTTGGGCATCCCTAGCTGGAGTGATGGAATGTGAATGTTAGCTCCCCTGCCTTGAGTCCTCTTGGTCATGCGTCGCTTTGATCCATACATGCTTCAGGCGATCTCGTGTTGCTTTTAGAACATGAACTCTTGATGTCTCAAAATTCTCATGTGATTACGCAAGATTGTCTGCATCATGGCCATTTATTTGTCTTCTACATCTACTCCAGTGAAGTCCAATGCAGATGGCTCTATAGTTTGATTTGTCAGATCATGGTACGCGACAGTTTGAGTTTCCTCTAAGTTTCTTTGGTAACCTTCCCGTAGTCTTTTTCTTTTTGTGGGTTCTCTCCTTTGTGTGGCGTTTGCCTCTTGTTCGTCCTCTAACGTATCCCAATACCTTCTTGCTTTTCTCATTGACGTCGTAAGTGATGGCCTTATTTGGAAGTACGTCTAATTTGACTCATCTCATCGGGACTTAGTCTTGCTTGCGAAACTCGGTGATCATTTAGGGAAAAGGTAGTCCTTAATTTTTCTTTATGGTCATGGCCTTCCTAATTGATGTTGGGTTTTGGGGTTCATACGCAGCGAAAATTACAAAACAATTTTGACAAAAACCCCAACAGGATCCGAATCTAATTCCATTAAAAACGTTTAAACCATGAAAACTTAATCATACCTCGATCCGCAAATATACCTTTCTGAAGGTTGATCGATCTCTAAGGCGCTGCTAACGACGAACGCCCTCTACCAGCAGTCCACACACGAACGGCGGTCGAGATTCAAAGTGCTAGCTTCGAGAGAATACCAAACCTTTTGTTTCTCTCCAAAACGATTTAAAGCGTACCAGAAAACCCTAATTTGTTTCTAAAATGAAAATAGAGTTTCGGCCCTTAATCTTTCCTCTGTGTGTTCTAACTCAAAGCGTCTATTTATACAACCCTTGTATATAGATCATAAGTAAATTACACATATACCCCTACTTAAAGAAGTATAAGTGTAATACACCACAAGGACGTTTACTCTTGAATTTTATCATATAAAATTCGTTTTTCCTCGAACCATCTTAAAATCTCGCAAAACCATTCTTAGTGTGCGACCCAATAGGCTCATACAACGTTGGTAGTGTACCAAAACATATTTTGGTATACAAGTCATAAGCGGCCTCTAGCAAGACATTATGACTACCCAAGTTGTACGAATATCAAATCGATACAACCTAATCAATAGTGTATATAACATCCTTTTGTCACACGAAATCCTTTTGATCAAACATAAGACATGGAATTGTCATCCAACATGTTTAATCATACTAGTCTCGATCTCTAGGTAGACTGAAAACATCCAAGTGACATTGATCAATATCAATTCACTTAGACTAGGCCTTTTAACAGTCTAACACATCGAGGGATCCACTGGATATCTCTCTTTATATGAGAGGGACAAATTCTATCTCAATTACGCAACTTCATCACATTGCTCACACGGTAACCAATCACAATCTTTATAATTGTCCGGTTAAAGACAACGGTTAATTGTGTCAAATCATTGTGTTCCTAATGTTGAAGTGTCTGGTAATCTCAAGTCAGAGGACTCTAAAATATACCTATCATGAGAAACAACTATGACTTAATCCATGTGATGTTCTCATAGCGGGTCGGTCCCAAAGACTTTGTTCCCTAACAAGTACTCGTAATCTTGATTCGTATCCCTATACGTATAATCATCATATGATCATCAATCAAGACTCATACTAGTCTTAATTCATTATAGTTCCCGATATAATGATCGACTAGGGAATTTAGGATATTTCTGTAAATACCCATGGATCTTATTATAATGTAATCATGCAAATTAATTATAATAAACAACAAATGAAATCCTCTATTTTATTAACTAAAAGTATTCATAAAGACATTTAATGGATTGACCTAGGGCACATGCCCCAACATCTCCCACTTGCACTAGGGCCAATCATACATGCATCTAATGCCCAATGATCTAACATGACCGTCATGTTTTGCTTGTGGAAGAGCTTTAGTCAATGGATCCGCAACGTTATCTTCAGTAGGTACTTTGCAAATTTTCACATCACCCCTCACAATAATTTTTCTGATGAGATGAAAACGTTTGAGTATATGTTTAGATCTGTGGTGTGATCTTGGTTCCTTGGCCTGTGCTATTGCCCCGTTATTGTCACAATACAAACAAACAGGGTTAGGAATACTTGGAACCACACCTAGTTCAGAAATGAACTTTTTGATCCAAACTGCCTCCTTTGCTTTGCATCGGACGCTGCAATATACTCAGCTTCTGTTGTAGAATTTGCCACAGTCTCTTGCTTCGAACTTTTCCAGCTTACTGCACCCCCATTCAAAGTAAACACATATCCAGACTGCGATCTAAAATCATCTATATCAGTTTGAAAACTTGCATCTGTGTAACCATTTACAACTAGATCATTTTTAAAATTTCCATAGACCAAGAACACTTCCGTAGTCCTTCTTAACTATTTAAGAATGTTCTTTACTGCTATCTAGTGACTCTCACCAGGATCTGACTGATATCTACTTGTAGTGCTCAAAGCATATGATACATCAGGTCGAGTGAATAGCATGGCATACATGATAGATCCAATAGCTGATGCATATGGAATCTTATTCATACGGTCTCGCTCATCATTTGTTTTAGGACATTGAATCTTGCTGAGACTTATGTCATGAGACATTGGCAACAATCCTCTTTTAGAGTCTTGCAAACTGAACCTATTCAGCACCTTGTCTATGTAAGCACTCTGACTTAGACCGATTAGCCTCTTAGATCTATCCCTATAGATCCTTATCCCTAGGATATAGGTTGCATCTCCTAAGTCTTTCATTGAGAAACACTTCCCTAACTAAGACTTGACATTCTGCAATGTTGGGATGTCATTTCCAATGAGTAATATATCATCAACATACAATACCAAAAAAAAAACTACACTCCCACTGACCTTCTTGTATACACAAGGCTCATCTTCGTTCTTAATAAAACCAAAATCCTTGATTGCTTCATCAAAACGAAGATTCCAACTCCGAGAAGCTTGCTTTAATCCATAAATGGATCTTTGAAGCTTGCATACCTTCCTAGAATTCTTAGGATGTACAAAACCTTCAGGTTGTGTCATATACACGTCCTCAAGCAGCTTTCCATTAAGAAATGATGTTTTTACATCCATTTGTCAGATCTCATAGTCATAATATGCAGCAATGGCAATTAAGATTCTTATGGATTTAAGCATGGCTACTGGCGAAAAAGTTTCATCATAATCAACACCTTCAGTCTGCCTGAAATCTTTTGCTACAAGACTTGCTTTAAAAGTATGCACTTTGCCATCCATGTCAATTTTCTTCTTGAAAACTCATTTACATCCAATGGTCTTACCACCTTCAGGTAAATCAACCAAGTTCCAAACTTGGTTATCATACATGGATTGCATCTCAGAGTTCATGGCACTTAGCCATTTATCTGAGTCTGGTCCAAACATAACCTCCTGATAAGTGGTGGGCTCATTTTGATCCATAAGCAACACATCACGACTATCAGTAATGAGAAATCCGAATCTCTCTGGCTCATGTCTTACCCTACCAGATTTACGTGGGCCTTGTGTCACTTGTGGAGGTTCAACTGGTTCGAACGTTGTTGAACTTCCGATAGTGGTTCGTGTTTATCTCGTGATTCTTGAACTTCTTCAAGATTTATTTCTCTCCCACTAGTGTCTTTTGAAATAAACTGTTTTTCCATAAAGGCACCATACCGAGCAACAAACACTTTGTTCTCAGCGGGATTATAAAAGTAATATCCATTTGTTTCCTTAGGATACCCCACAAATAAACACTTGTCAGATTTAGGTGCTAGTTTTTCTGAGACTTTTCATTTTACGTAAGCCTCACAACCCCAAATCTTAAGGAAAGACAAACTAGGTCTCTTTCCGTACCATATCTCATATGATGTTTTATCAACCGCTTTAGAAGAAACTCGATTTAGAGTGAAAGCTACAGTTTGCAATGCATAACCCCAAAAGGATAATGGAAGATCTGCATGACTCATCATAGATCGAACCATATAATAAGGTTCGATTTCTCCTTTCAGAAACTCCATTCCATTGTGGAGTTGCTGGTGGAGTCAATTGGGAGACAATCCCACAATTTCTAAGATGATCATCAAATTCTTGGCTCAAATATTCACCACCTCGATCTGATCGAAGTGTTTTGATAGTTTTACCAAGTTGATTTTGCACTTCATTTTGAAACGTTCGAAACATCTCAAATGATTCAGCTTTATGTTTCATAAGATATACATAACCATATCTGTTGAAATCATCGAGAAATGTAATGAAGTATTGATAACCTCCTCTAGTCATTGTGTTTATAGGACCGATACATCGGTATGTATTAGACCTAATAAATCACTTGCCCTTTCACCGTGTCCAGTAAAGGGACTTTTAGTCATCTTGCCTAGTAAACAAGATACGCACGTTTCATATGTTTCTAAATCAAATGAATCTAGAAGTCCATCTTTATGGAGCTTCGTTATGCGTTTCTCATTTATGTGCCCGAGACGACAATGCCAAAGATAGGTTTGATTCAAATCATTTGACTTGAATCTCTTTGTATTTATGTTAAAGACTAGAGTATCAGTGGACCATTTCATGCTTATAATATAAAGACCATCACACAAATCAGCATTTGCATAATATATGCCTTTACGAGAAATGAAACATCTATTATTCGCAATAATAAAATCAAAACCATCCATATCCAAACACAAAACACAAATGATGTTTCTCCTCAAAGCAGGCACAAATAACAATTATTTAAAGTTAAAATAAGTCCACTAGGTAAGACCAAGTCATATGATCCAACAGCCAGGGCAGTTACTCTTGCTCCATTCCCTACGCGGAGGATGACTTCTCCTTTCTTCAACTTTCTACTTCTGGTGAGTCCCTGCACATTTATACAAATGTGAGATCCACATCCGGTATCTAATACCCAGGAATCACTAGTAGATAAATTAATTTCAATAACATAAATACATGTAGTGGTAGTCGCACTACCTTTTTTCTTCTTTAGATCTTCCATATAGAGTTTGCAATTTCTGAACCAATGTCCAGGTGCATGGCAGAAATGACAATTTCCTTCCTTTTCTTTTGGGTGTTTTGAAGCAGGAACAGGCTGGCTTGACTTGTTCCACAGGCTTTGCGACAGGTGCAAAGAACAAATGGCCTTGGCAACTTTAGCCTTGCCTTTGCCTTTGCCTTTCTTCTTCATTCCCTTTCCCTTTTGGACCATCAACACATTATTAGAGGGTTTCTTGATATTTCATTCAGCAGTTTTGAGCATCAAATGCAACTCTGAAATTGATTTCTCCATATTATTCATATTGTAGTTCATCACAAATTGTGAGTAACTCTCCGGTAATGAATTCAGGATCAAATCCGTAGCCAACTCTTGGCTTATGGGAAATCCGAGTCTATCAAGCTGGTCAACATAGCCCTTCATCTTAAGAACATGAGGACTAATTGACGCCCCCTCAGTCATCTTGCAAGAATGTAGGTTCTTGACTGTCTCGAACCTTTTTTGCCTAGGTTGCTGTTGGAACATTTCCTTCAGCGTTACAACCATGTCGTAGGCTTCCATTAGTTCCATGTCCTTCTGAAGTTCAGGAACCATAGTTGCCAGCATAATACATGCAACATCAGTAGAATCGTTGACATGCTTATTATGCGCATCCTTCACACCTTTCGTAGCATTGGCTGGTTGGTCCTCAGGGATTGGAGCATCCAGGACATACAACTTGCGTTCATGCTTGAGAACGATTCTCAAGTTTCTGAACCAGTTAAGAAAGTTAGTCCCATATAGCTTATCCTTCTCAAGGATAGATCGCAATGATAGGGGATTATTGTTACTTGAAGAGGCCATTGATCTACAATAAAGATTATGCAAAGTTTATTTTAGTATAGAGGAATAGACTCCCACTAAATTAACAACCCTCCTAAAACATACTGTTTATTTAGGGGACTAAAATCCATATTTCACCTAATTCTATGACAGCTATGGCATGAAACACGGAACTAGATTATTTAGGTAGGTAACAGTTACCAATTACATCTTATGTAATTTTAAATACTTTTATGAGATACGGGACATCTTATGTCTTAGCATGTTTTTTATCTCATCACGTGCCTAAAGCTCAAACTATTTTGATAGCTTTATGAAGTCGGACCATTTTTAAACATTTAGGTAACTCTTACCCAACTTGTCTTACCAAGATAACACAATACACCCAGCTATGGCTGAAACTATATTAGTGTGATTGAGGCCTTGACAAGTGTTTAAAATGGATGGCTCGAGACTTAAAATTTAATAGAGGGATTTTATTCAGTTTTAGTGATTTTATGTAAACAATGAAATATCATATCTTTTATTGATTTGTTCAATCACTAAACAATTTGGAAAATTTTATACTGTTCACTAATAAAAGAATTTTCGTGCGCTAGGATTAGTTAGACGACGGTCCCGCTGATCGGTCGGACAGGGGTACATGAGAGAGCGCCCCCGTTTTTTTTTTTTTTTTTTTTTTTTTTTTTTTTTTTTTTTTTAGGAGACGAATTTCAATTCCGAAAATTAAAATTCGCTATAGAAAATCATATTTTTCGCTGATTTTATTATCCTAAATTAACCCCTTAATTTATCCGAAATTAAGTCAATTAAAACATTTTAATTAACCCGGGCCCACATCTAACTAATCATCTTATCCTAATGCAATTAGGACTTAAGATATTTGAATCCTAGCATATCACCAATAACAAAATTCTCGATATTTATCTCCTATCCAATAGGGATAACTAAACCGATTTTGCTAATATCTCCTAATCTAATTTGTTATCTATCTCTTATCAAATAGAAATTTCATAACATAATAGATATAACGAGATAAATAAATATGTTCGAAAAATAATTATTTGTAATTTCGGTCCTCATCCAAATAATCACAAACATGTAATTGAATCATGCACTACTATCACAATCGAACCTAATCATATTAGTTTCAAATTAATATTCAGACTTATACAATTTAAGAAACTTAAAACAATGTAACCTAAATATACATACTGAATTACAGAGATTTCATCCATGCATCAATACACGAAAAATAAAGATTATACCTAATGGTGTCATGGATCACAGAACACGAAATTCAATTCATTAAAATTATTCGAATTAACCTAACATGGTTACTAGCATGTACGAAACCGATTTTAATTAAATCACGAATATATGTATCATATACACAAAACATGATAATAAATCTCACGAAAACTTATGTATATCACATATACATCAACTATTAACATGCTTTCAATCATATATCATGTATATATCAGAAGAAAACATGCAATGAATTTAATGGAATCGAACTCGATGGCTCTGATACCACTGTTGGGTTTTGGGGTTCATACGCAGCGGAAATTACAAAACAATTTTGACAAAAACCCCAACAGGATCCGAATCTAATTCCATTAAAAACGTTTAAACCATGAAAACTTAATCATACCTCGGTCGCAATATACCTTTCTGAAGGTTTATCAATCTCTAAGGCGCTGCCAACGACGAACGCCCTCTACCAGCAAACCACACACGAATGGTGGCCGAGATTTGAAGTGCTAGCTTCGAGAGAATACCAAACCTTTTGTTTCTCTCCAAAATGATTCAGAATGTACCAGAAAACCCTAATTCGTTTCTAAAACGAAAATAGAGTTTCGGCCCTTAATCTTTCCTCTGTGTTCTAACTTAAAGCGTATATTTATACAACCCTTGTATATAGACGGTTAAGCAAATTACACATATACCCCTACTTAAAGAAGTATAAGTGTAATACACAACAAGGACGTTCCTATCATGAATTTCATCATATAAAATTCATTTTCTGAACCATCTTAAAATCTCACAAAACCATTCTTAGTGTGCGACCCAATAGGCTCATACAATGTTGGTAGTGTACCAAAACACATTTTGGTATACAAGTCATAAGCGACCTCTAGCAAGACATTATGACTACCCAAGTTGTACGAATATCAAATCGATACAACCTAATCAATAGTGTATATAACATCCTTTTGTCACACGAAATCCTTTTGATCAAACATAAGGCATGGAATTGTCATCCAACATGTTTAATCGTAATAGTCTCGATCTCGAGGTAGACTGAAAACATCCAAGTAACATTGATCAATATCAATTCACTTAGACTGGGCCTTTTAACAGTCTAACACATCGAGGGATCCACTGGATATCTCTCTTTATATGAGAGGGACAAATTTTATCTCAATTACGCAACTTCATCACATTGCTCACACAGTAACCAATCACAATCTTTATAATTGTTCGGTAAAGACAACGTTTAATTGTGTCAAATCACTGTGTTCCTAATGTTGAAGTCTCTGGTAATCTCAAGTTAGAGGACTGTAAAATATACCTATCATGAGAAACAACTATGACTTAATCCATGTGATGTTCTCATAGCGGGTCGGTCCAGTACTTTGTTCCCTAACAAGTACTCGTGATCTTGATTCGTATCCCTATACGTATAATCATCATATGATCATCAATCAAGACTCACAATAGTCTTAATTCATTATAGTTCCCAGTATAATGATCGACTAGGGACATTTAGGATATTTCTGTAAATACCCATGGATCTTATTATAATGTAAACATGCAAATTAATTATAATAAACAACAAATGAAATCCTCTATTTTATTAACTAAAAGTATTCATAAAGACAGTTAATGGATTGACCTAGGGCACATACCCCAACAATTGATTTATAGATTATTCATCTAACGTCAATATACCCGATCCCTTGGACTATGTGCTATAGAAGAGTTGCCCTATAGTTCACTATATCCTAGTGTTTTAAACTAGGTTGTATGCTCGCATTAAAGAAAAAGCTCTAAGCTTTGGTTGTTTTCCTAAAAAAATTGGCTTATACATGCTTTGGGTACCCTTCTATATCAAAATGGACTTGATATCCTGGTATAGCATCTAAACCATTCCTGATGGTATCATGGGGTAATTCATGTCTATACATCCCTAACAACCACGCCAAAGATTCACACATTATGGGCGGGTACTCAGGTTTAGGGTAATCATTATGTTGCCTCAAATTCATTTTCGGTAAACCATTATACCGATTTATTTTGTCAGGTGAGTAGTCCACTATTCTTCCTCGAACTATGGCTACTATCTTCATATCATCTCTATACCCGTTCGCATAGAATTTTTTAACTATAATTTCACACCCCTTTTCAACTGAGGATCCCGCGTCGTTATTGGTTTAGTAATCCCTAGTCAATAATTCCCACTTTCATTCCCTAATTATGTTTAAGATCATAGGCTCATACTTTATTTCATTTTTGATATTAAAGCCCCTCTCAGGTATAATCTTTCAGTTCTTACTTAATATCACTATCCATTCTAACAATAGCTTTAGCATTTTTAGGTTATGGTCATGGAGAGGGATGGTGGATGTCTCCTCAATCTCTTCTTCTTCCTTCGAATCATATTCAAAACTTAAGGGTGGAGAAAGCTTTCTTGGTGCTCTAGTTCGGGGGTTATTGAATGAAATCCCCATTGGCCTAATAGGTTTAGGTGGAGGTTTGGACTTTTATTAGGGACTTTCTACAAGTTGTGCTTTTCCCTTCTCTGCTTGTGAAATTCTACATTTTCCTCCTCCGACCATTGTATCGGATTTCAAAATCACAAGTTCAAAAATGTAATAAACCTGTAAATGATATAAACAATGTTGTAAGAAATACTTCAATGAAATTCAAGACTTTATTTAAAATGAGAAATCTATTTGGAAAGCTTAGTTTGAAATTCGTCGTAAATGTAAAATACTTACATCTGAATTATAAGTAAAATGTAAACTTTGAAAATCGATTTTCTAAATATTGTAAATTGATTTGGTGACAGTTTGTGAGTCTTTTCGAAATCATATAAACTTAAATTAAAATAAAACCATAATCGAACCCCAAAACTCATTTCAAACTCACTTTTGTAAACTATTTACATATATGCGTAATTATTGGAAAAATTCTGAAATTGTTGAATTTGTTAAGTAAAGATCAATGTGATCACTATTTCTATGATATTGGAATCAATGAAATTAATCGTGTAAGGCAATTGAGTAAATTCCAACAAAATAATTTAGAAAAATATTGAATAATTTGCAAAAATCCCCGAATCAAATATTCGATTAAGTAAAGAGCTATTGTTGATGTTATTACCTTCTTGAGAGTAAATCTCTCAATATTGAATCTCTTTAACTCCTCTAAACCATCCCTTCAAGCTCTAGGTAGATAATTCCTAAAACCCTAGTTTGGCTCAAAAACCTCCAAAATTGAGATTTTTGGTTTGAACGAGACTAGATTGAGGTGGGATTCACTTAAATACTATGGGATTGAGCTTAAAATTGTCGAATATATGCATGAATTTCAGAATTTGGTAAAAAAAGTGCAATGGTTTGCAAGTGTGAAATGTTTGAAGTCTTTGGCGATTTGGGATTTTTGGTTTTAAATAACAAAAATTGTGCCCAACGATTCCTGTTTAAGAGGAATCGCTGGAATCGCTGAGTGTATCAGAAATATTTAAGCTACAGGAGAATTGTATGACCTGTTGATTTAGCCACCAACTTATGTTTAAGTGGAGTTGTCAGACTCAGAATTATGCATTGATTTCCCTGTGTAATGCTAGTGATTTAGCCAAAGATTCCTAGTGTTGATATGAATCGTTGGGAATTGCAAAGCTTATTTTACATTTTTTTCAATTGATCTCATAATTGACTTATTCATTATTCATAAAAGCTCATATCAAGGTAGAATTAACTAAAATTTTGAAAGTTTAAGTGGGACATATAACTAAATAAATAATAATTTAATTAATTAAACAAATAAACATATAAGCAAGTAAATAATGCGACTTGCATAAAGGAGATGTAAGCAAAAACAACTCGATCACTCCCCCTCAATTGGAATCACCTCAGAGTTTATATTCAGAAAATATTTCCAATACAAGAGTCAAAAAGTGAAAGAATAAAAATGTACTAAACTAAACTAAATTCCTAATAAAATTAAATAAACATGGAATAAACGTATAATATGGGTTGCCTTCCATAGAGCGATTTTGTTTACTGTCATTGACTTGACTTAACCTTTCAAGAATTGGTTTGGATCTCTAAACTTAAATTTAGGATTTTACACTCTATTACCATTCCAGAAAGTGAGTGCTCGACCATTTATTATCAAAGTAATTATTTTGTTCAAAATATCCATAATAGCATGAGTTGTGGCTAAGAAAGGTCATCCTAATATTAAAGGAGGTTCTTCATTAATAAAGTGTGGCTTTACCAAAATTTGGTAAAGTGAATCGTTAAAAAGCATGTGACTTCAACTCCAACTAAGTGTGTAGAAAGAAATGTATGGGCATGAGATTAGCATTAGAGTTCGTATAAGACTTAGCACTACAGTACCAAGCCCATTATATTTTTAATGTGCAAGTGTATGCCACCAGGATCATTAAGCTTTATAAGATTCAAGTTCGACTTTTTCTTTTTCTTATTGTATTTAGATCTCATATATTCCGGCTTGTTAATGATTTTTCCATTCTCTGGTTGCTTAATTCTCCATTCTTCAGTTACTTTCTTTTCTTTAGAAGTATCTTCAACTGTATCTTTCTTTGAAATCCCTTTATCAATTTCCATTTTTACTCCATTCATTGCATAAGTTTCAGCGTTAAAATTATCATAATAGTCCAAGTCTAAAAATTCATTATCTTCTACTTCATTATCTAATAGTTCATCGTATTCTTCATAAGTGTCATAGTTAAGTACATTATTAATCTTGAATTTGACAATCTTATCTTCAAACTCCATAGACATTGTTCCTTCAAAAATATCTAACTCAGTCCTAGCTGTCTTTAGAAAGGGTCTACATAATAATATAGACAAATGATTGGGTGATGTACAGTCTCCCATTTCTATGAAAAAAAAATCAGTTCGAAATACTAAATCATATACTTGTACTATGATATCTTCCAATAATCCATATGGTTTAATAATGGTGTTATTTACTAAAGTAGCATTAATAGACGTAGTAGTTAATGATCATATTTTCAATGATTCATAAAGTTTAAGTGACATAATGTTAATTGATGCCCTGAGATCACACATAGCAGCTTTAATAGAAGAATTGCCTATTGTGATTGGTATGACAAACATTCATGGGTCAGAACATTTCTCAGGCATTCTTGTTATAGATCAAATTTTTTGTTCTAAGTTTATATTAATCTCTGATTTCCTAAATGATTCAGATATGCCTTTTTTAGGTTCTTCATCCCTATCATGTGCTAATTGTTGTGGAATGGTAGAATTAGAATGCATATCTTCTTTTAACTTATAGTTATTGTTTACTTCATCTTGGTTAACTAATTCAAGATTTTGTAAAGATTTTTCATAGGCTTCTATTTTGGCTAAATACCATGGGTACAACCTTTCGAGAAAAGGTATATATTTCAATTGTTCGGCCATCCATTCCTTAGTGGGAATAACATTTTACATCATATCTTCTTCTTATCTATTGTCTTACGTATTTTAGTTTTCTTTTTACCTCATTTTTGCGTCTTTCGTTGAGTATTCGTTTCTTTTTCGTTTTCATAAAATAAAGCATTGACTTGTGGTTGATTAGTAGTGTCTATAGGTTGAGTAGTTGCTTTAGTTTGATTACTTAACTTGTTGATTTGTAGAGTTATTTGAATTAATTGATTTTTTAGCTCGTTAATAGATGTATCAGTTTTAATTTGATTTCGAGAAATTTGCTAAAGGTTTTGATGACTTTGTATCATAAAGTTGTGTAATATTTGTTATAAATTATGTTACGCAGGTTGCATAGTTTATGGAGGTTGCTGCATTGATGTAGTTTGTATTGGTGCTCTCGGTCTAAAAGTGGTATAGTTCTTTTTTTGTGGACCGTAGTTAAGATTTGAATTCGGTTATCCATTGTTATATTTTTGTTATTATATTGGCTTCTTAGAGGACCAGAATATTGGTTCATAACCGCGTTGACTTCTTCATTTTTTTTTCTTGTAAAGTAGGATATGCATCCGTAAGATGTGTAACTTTATTACAAAACCCACATTGTTTAACTTGATTTGATCTATCTTTTAGTAGTAGTTGAACCATGTTAAAAAAAATCTTCAACGTTTTTGTCAAATTTATTACTTATTTTAATATTAACCCACAACAAAAAAACTGCTGATCAGAAACAGAAATTTTCGTTGCTGATTAGCATAAATTATGTCTCTAAGTATATTCTATAACTGAACATAGACGGAATTAATTCAGTCTCTAAATCTGTCGACGCTAATTTAGTCAGCAATGGAAATATGTTCCGTTGCTGATTAGAGACTAAATAGAGACGGATTTGACACGAATTTAGAAACGGAACAAAAATGGAACATAAATAGAATTTCTCCCTAAGGGGGCGATTCTAATTACATTCCGTTGCTGATCCGCTGCTGATTAGCAACGGATCAGATACGACATTAAAGTGATCCGTTCGTAATCAACAATGGATCAGAAACAGAATGCTTTAATTTCGTTTCTGATCTGTTGTTGATTTAGTAACGGATCAGCAACGAAATACTTGCATTTTGTTTCTAATCCGTTGCTGATTAGCAATCGATCAGCAACGGAATGCTTGAGTTCCGTTTCTAATCCGTTGCTCATCCGTCCCTATTTCGTGTCTAAATTTAGTATTACCCAGTTTGGCGCGGCTATTTCCTCGGCAATTAGAGACGGAATAGCAATGGAATCTCTAAATTCCGTTGCTAATCAGTCTCAATTCCGTTTGTACGCTTTGTTTTCTTTTCACTACTAATATTAATCCAATTGGTTCTCCAAAACCTCTAAACCTAAAAATACAACCATAGGACCTGCTCTATCGCCTGCACCCCCTCCAACAACTCCTTGGGGGTGCTAACATCCCCCAAAAAAGCAGAATTTGACATACATACATTAACAATATATATCAACAACAAAGATTCAAATGAGGGAAGAAATTGTACAATTCGACATTGAAAAAGATTTATATATCCACGAAAGCTCGTCAAGTATAATAAATGTTCCAAATACCTAAGTATTCACAAAACCAACCAATCCTATTGTTCAACATCAACCACAAAAACTTCCAATCCTCTAAATATGCACAAAAAGACCTATCAATCTAAAATTTCTATAAACAACTATCAAAGATATCTACAAAAGCAAAATTATCATCTTGAAAGTTATACAAACAACAACAAAAATACCTAAGTATCACCAAGTTGCTCATCTCTCGTAAGCCAATCTTGCATCTCTCGATCAACATTGTCTTGTTGCTGTAGTGGATCAGCGGGATCTATTTGCGACGGCTGCTGCTTCTCATGAGGTGGTGGTGGTGGTGGCTGTGGCTAAGATAGGCCTGCTCCGTCCATGGTCATCCTGAATTGCCTCTGCATAAACGCTACAACCTGTCGTAATTGCTCGGCAACACTATCGAACTCTGAACGTGGCACCATCTCCAGCAACAGGGATGTGCTAGCACCAGGATCTGCATATCTTCTCTTCTTTCTCCCTAATGACCCGAAACCATAGACACATCCTTTGGGACACTCATCCGCCACATTGTAGTACACCGCCTCATCATCCACCGGCTGGTCCGGTGTAGCCTGAGTCAGCTCCTGATGTCTCCTCTGGAGCTTAGCCTGCATGGATCAACAATAAAAAAACTTAAATGATATGTTTTAAAGTAAACTTACTACTATTTCACTCTTATTTCTATACTTACATAGAACCGCTCTAATCTAGTATCGATGAATGTCACCCCGTCGAGATTTACAGTGTAGAGATGCAAATACAATTCATTCACGGTAAGTGGCATCTCGGATGTATTAGTCTGCATACAAAAGTTATAAAAATGTTTAATATGTCAATTACTAGTAGGTCGGCGCACTTATATTCGCCAAGCACAAATCAATTACATAGAAGTGAAATGAACTGAAGTGAATGAAATTTGTACAATGCAAATGAGTTAAACTAGCATCAATGTGTAAGAAAATTTTTTTTAAAAAAAAAACAAGATTAAAAGCAAACACAAGCATAGTGAACAAGTGTAGAAATGAAAAAAATAAAAAAGAGTGTAAAAAAACTTACCAATCTTTCATTGGTAGTCACAAAAGACACCGAGCCACCACCGTGCTTCGAGGGTCCAGTCCCAGGTCCTTCGACCTCAGTGTTCCTATTCGTAGACACTTGCCTAGACCTGGCAAGAAAGTCCTCGCTCTCCCAGTACTCCAAGTATCTCCTCCACGCCTCTCTGTAACAAAGTTTGGCTGCACACGATTCTTCTTTAACTTGTGCATCAATGCGGTGTACCTTGTGCCTGCATGCGTGTCGTACGCCGCACGAATGAGATCCTCGTGAATCGTGTCATCCCATCTAAAATATACCTATAAAATGGCGAGTGCAATTGTTTCGAGATATTGAAAAACTAGTATAAATCATAAGACATTATTAGTTTTGCGTACCTGCCATTGGCGCCGATAGTGGTCTTTATGATGATTCGCTATCGACTTCCAATAATACCCTTATGGAATCATCCATCTCTTGAAAACTTTTGTCATCCTCCGTGCAGAATAATGAGAAGGATGCAATTCCTTGTGTTTCATTAAAATGCATAACATCTTAAAAACTTATTTCATAGTTTACATCGATAATAAGAAATACATATATGAATCAAATACAAACTTACGTATTATTCGCAATCAGTGTGATCGGGATCTTATGCACGCGAGGGGCTCGGTCCCTGTCCTCTGAGGTGGCCGCGGAGGGCCTGCAACCTGCAAGCCTGCTCTGCCATCATAAGATGGGGATGCTGCTGGTGATGTGGTGACTAGAGGCGCATGCCTCGTCGGTACATGAGTGTCATGTCTCGATGTCGCCGATGGTGACTGTAATGGGCGATTTGGTATTGTTCCAGATGTTGATGTCGATGGTACAGGCGAAGCGGACGGTGAAGGTGACGCTGACTGTAACTCATGATCGAGTGAACGAGAAGTCGGAATCGATAAGACAGGAATCGACCCACGACCTCGACCTCCTCGACCCCCTCGTGTGGCCGGACCATGAGGTCCAGTCGGTATATCGGTTCCAAAGGTCTGTGCTGCAACTCTTACTACTGGATTAGGTCCCCCTAAAGGTATCCCTTGACTGCCCTGAGGTAATGTGCGACCTCGAAGTAGGGGTGATCACTGCGAGCCATAAAACCTAAAAAAACACCAATCTTAAACAATTGTGAAGAAAGGTTTAGAAAATTCACGTAACATCGATCAAACATTGACATAACATAGACATACATTACTCGCTGTCATCCGTTTCAAATTCACTCTCATGACTAGAAGTTGATGATTATTCTTCTGAATCATCTCCACTATCGACAATGAAGTCATTGTCTTCTTGACTTGGACCCGCTTCAACAATGACGCGTGTCCCATTTGGATCATCCAGATTGTTGAAATCCTGAATTGCATCGTCGACTACGCACGTGGTGGGTTTTCCATCTTGGAATGCAATCTCTGTTGAGCCTTGGTCATTATCGTCTTTGCTCGTTTCCTCGTCGGCGAATTTTGGCTGATAGCAACAAACTGCTAGCCATTCTTGTTGCTCGTTCCTCAAAGAAGGGTACGAAAGGTAGTACACTTGATTGGCTTGCATTGCAAGGACAAATGGCTTGTAGTTGTTATATCGTGGACTTCGTTAAACCTCTATCAATTGAAGTGTTGGGTGAGTCCTCACGCCATGATTCGGTGTAGGGTCATACCATTCACACTTAAACAAGACCACACGCTTGAGGCCAGTATATTCAATCTCTACAACCTCTTTTAGTACTCTATAGTAGTCATGGGAAACATCAGCGTAGTTAGAACCCTTCACCAAAACACCGTTGTTCTGCGTCGATCTATTAACGCCATATGTTGCGGAGTGGGTAACCAAGGTACACATTACAAGATCAAATAGGACCAACCGAAAGATCGACAAGCGTCTCATCTATGATAGAATTCCGAGCCTTTTTATGAAAATTTAGAAATGTAAGACACATTAGTTATGAAAGAAATTAACGAAGCGATAACCTACAATAGTAATAACATTACATATGTTTGAAACCAAATGGGGAAGTTACGTTCTAGACTAGTATCGACTTCCGACTCCCCCATTGCTTGAGTGATTTCAACGATAAAGATCCTACAAGAAACGAACATGTAAGTATCATGTCTTAGTAAAAGATGAATAATGAATGTACTGCATTATTGAATGAAAGTGACGGACATATTGGATGTAAGGAGCGATCTCTGGACAATTGAGCAGTATGTACGAATGAGCGGCATTATACTCCTGCTCTGTTAAGTACCGCTCCTTTGACTTGCCAAGGGTCGACCAGGATAAGTGAAAATTGAGAAATTGCCCACAAAATGCGGTGTGGGCCCGACACCACCATCGTCGTTTCGTTGCACTTTGTCATGCAACCTAAAGACGTGATCTTCGAAGTAGTAAGAACAAAACGATGTGACTTCTTCGACCAAATAAGCATTACACATCGAGCCCTCAACCTTCGCTTTGTTCCGAACATTGTTTTTCAAATGTTTAATGTACCTATCGAAGTTTAGTTAATGTTGATTTAAAACTTTATTGAATGGGAAAAATATTTCAGGAACTCAAGATATTACCTCTCAAATGGATACATCCATCGAAATTGAACTAGACCGGTCAGACGAGCCTCGTAAGCCAAGTGGATTGGTAGGTGTTCCATAGAGTCGAAGAAGCTTGGAGGGAATATTTTCTCCAACTTGCAAATGATTTTAGGTATTTCAGACTCTAAAACCTCTGTATCTATGAGACTGACACTTTTCGCAGTCAGGGATCGAAAAAAAAGGCTCAGTTCGCTAATTGCAACCCAAACCGGGTTTGGGAGTTCTCTGAATGCAATTGGTATCAAGCATTGCATGAAAATATGACAATCATGACTCTTCATGCTGAACATGCGCAACTTCTTTGGATCCACACATCAACCAAGATTCGAAGCATAACCATCAGGAAAACACAACTTTTCAACCCACTCGCACAATTTTTGTTTTTTTGATGTATCGAGTGCATAGCATCCAAGGATGTAACACTACAAAAAAACAGCAGATCAGAAACGGAAATTTCCATCTCTGATTAGCATAATTTCCGTCTCTAATTCAATTCTGCAACGGAACAGAGACGTAATCTATTCCGTCTCTAAAATCGTCGTCGCTGATTCAATCAGCAACGGAAATGTGTTTCTGTTACTGATTAGAGACGGATTGGAGACGAAATTTAGAAACGGAACAGAGACGGAACATAAATGGAAATTCTTCTAAAGGGTACAATTGTAATTGCATTCCGTCTCTAATCCGTCTCGATTAGCATTATTGGATTCCGTCTCTGATCCGTCTCTGATTAGCAACGGATCAGAGACAGAATACAATAATTCTGTCTCTGATCCGTTGCTGATTCATGCATCTATTCCTCGAAAATTAGAGACGGAATAGCAACGGTATCTCTGAATTTCGTTGCTAATCCGTCTCAATTCCGCTTTGTTTAGTTTTCAAACCTAAGCTTAATCCAATTGGTTCTCCATAACCTCTAAACCTAAAAATACAACCATAGGACCTACTCCATCGCCTTGCACCCTCCAACAACTCCTTGGGGTGCTAACATCCCCCAAAAAGCAGAATTTGACATACATACATTGACAATATATATCAACAACAAATATTCAAATGAGAGAAAAAAATGTACAATTTGACATTGAAAAAGATTTATATATCCGCGAAAGCTTGTCAAGTTTAATAAATGTTCCAAATTTCTAAGTATGCACAAAAACCACCAATCCTATTGTTTAACAACCACCAAAAAAAACTTCCAATCCTCTAAATATGCACAAAAATGCCTTATACAATCTATAGCAACAAGCCGGAGACAAAGACATTTACATGAAATTCAACATCATAGATAAGTAAATAGATCATGTACATAGCTACTCAGTTAACTCAAAAGGGATAGCAAAAGAGGGGGAACACAACCATATATCAAGTCGGGTGCAGCTTTACAATGAGATATATGCACTAATGGTGGCAAGTTCTCCCATTCCAGCACTGCATCACCATCTTCGTCAATGGCACTGCTTTTGACATTCAAACCAAAACTTTTCCAATCAATGCTTGCCAGTGAACTGAGAAGCGATGAGGAAATTGGGCATAGGAGAAAGTTCTGACAAGCAGTTCATATAAGATAACCCCATTCATAAAAAGAATGTTGAATAAAAAGAAAAAGATGCGACATAAGATTGAAGTTCCCAATGGTGAGAAAAGCACCACTTGCCACATTTAAGATCATTTGATTCAATAATTTTGGAAAGCAAGACATTTGCAAGATGCTATTGGAGATTATGCACCTAAGCCTTTACTATAGCTTCTGCATGAGAGCTCCAAATTGCCCTGGGAGATCTTCAAATTATCTTCCATGGCTTAAAGATCAGTGAAGTTGGTAATCAAAAACTAAATCCAAGATGGTCTAGGTAGTCTATGAGCAGCAATAAACGTTTACTATAATTTTGGAAAGAGCCTAAAAAGCGAATCTTAGCTTTAGTCTACACAATAGTTTCTATTTTTATTTAGTTTTATTTAGTGCACATTCTAATTTTCTAGTCTAGTTAGGAGTTTCTATTTATGTGTGCAAGAGTTTTTTTAGTTGTCCTATTCTATTGGAAGTTGCTAATTTTTTGGTGTGTAGATTAGAATTAGAAGTAGAGTTATTTAGGACTTTCTATAATTCACTTTTGTTTATAACTATATATGATGTACCACTGTTTTAGTGAAATTAAGAGAATCAAAAATTAAGTTGTCATTTTCTATTGTGTGCGGTTGTTCTATTGAGTGTTGCTGAATATTGTGAGAGCCTAAAACAAATATTTTTAGGACTCCATTGTTGATTCTCTCCTTGTGAAAAACTTGTCAATCTTTCTTCCAATCTTTCATTGTTATTCAAAAGCAACAATAATAATTGGAAAAAGGGAGAGATAATTGACTATGGGTACCTTTAAGCCGCAGCCACCCGTGCATTAACTCGTGAGCAAGAATAGAACTCTGTGAGTAATCTGCATGCATCAAAAGGGAAACATTTGAGACCATTATTAACAATTAGCTTTTCAACATAAAGTTAATAGTATCTCCAGGACTTCTACACTTTTCTTGCACCTCTTGCAAGAAAAGACTCGAGGTGTATACAAATCGAATGAACATTCACCTTTTTTGATATTCAAAAGGTCATTTAGTTGACATATTCTCATCCATGATCATTTTGCATGAGCATTTCAAGTATAGAAAAAAGAGCATTTGGTTCATGTTTACCTGTGTCCGATACCACCACCGTTGTTTAATAATATGTAACGGTGGAGTATTTTGTCAAGCATCGTAACATGCTTAACCAAAGAACATAATAAACATAAGCATTGAGACAATTACCTCGGAAGACCATAGAGAACAAGGATGGCGGTAACCTCGCATTTCTGTGTAACCTCTCGTTGCTTTGTGTTTTCATGCCTATAAGTCTGTTGCCCCAACTCTTGTCTTTTTATTTATCTATACATAGGATAAACAAGAAGAAAACATGGAAAAAAATCATGCTTGGTTAAGGCACTAAAGTTAACAAAATACGAGGTAGAAGCGTCCAATCATACACTTGTTACAATCCGCTCCTCCGAAAGACATAAGCCGCTCGTCTCGGGCATGTGATGGTAGCCCTGGATACAAGAAGAAGCGCTTTTTAAAAAGAGAAATCACAGATCATTCCAAGCATAAGATACATTAAAAGAACATAAATTACATTTTTCTCCCCTCAATAGCTTCGTTAAGTGCTTGTCTTTCACCCGAAGCATGGGAATCTGCTGATCTAGTTTCATGTACATTCCTTCGTAGTAGTCTCTAATAGCATGATACAATGATTGGCAATCTCCAATGTCCATAACAAAGATTCCATACATTCGAAGCATAGGCTTCGTCCATCTCCCAATGATATGTAACTAGAGTTCCATGACTTCAACACATAACAAACAATTAAAAGGAAATAAATTAGTTTCATAATATTAGCCAACATGCACAAGTTCAAAGCCAATCAATGAGAAACTAGGTAAGATAAAATTAAAACAAAAAACAACTTAATCTCATCAAGGGAAGAAGAGATTATACCTCTAACCGCTCACAACTACAACAACGAGTGTGTTATCAAACTCATGAGAAGGGTAATATTTTTGACCCCAAAATGGATGAGATCTTTACTCAATTAAACCAGCTCCATTTGTTGGGATCTAGAAATTCAAAAAAAAAAAAAAAAAAAAAAAAAAAAAAAAAAAGTAAGGCTTCTGATCTCATTAACACCAGTCATCTGAGTTGCATGATGGTAGCGGGTTTCGAATTTTTAAGATTAGCATCTGCAGAAGGTATGGAAAATACAACAGAACTGAGTCAGAAACATTGAACAAAGATAAAATGCAATACAACTTAAAAAGAACACTTGACACAAAGTCTAGAAAATGAGTGCTGCAAATAATATATAGCATTTCAGGAAGTTATGGCACTAAAAATACTAAGGTAACAAATACAACTTCACATGTGAAGATCCAAAAGATATCAGTTGAAATTTACTTCATTATGACTCTTTCTGGTAAAGGTCATCTAAACATTAGATGCATCTCAGCCATATGACCAGTGATTTTTGTTTTTTTATAAAGCAAGCCTCCAACTGCATGCCACCCACGAGGAAGAGTAATTGCTAACAAAGCATGAATACACAACATGATATGTTCATAGCTAATTTCAAGACAAAGCATCCATCGATTTCCCTCCACAACTCTAGAAACAGAACCAAAGACAAGTGAGGCATGCTGAACCTTTTGAAGGAAGCAAGTGAACCCAGCGACTAAGTTATTAATGCTTTCATAAGTGCACAAAGTTATTTCAGTCCACTGCAAAAAAGAAAAGCCAAGTAATCACAGTAAAAACATCTAAACCTTCTAAATTTAGTGAATAAATGCATACCTAAATTTTTGGCCATGCTTAGACCTTGAAGGTAACCTCGTTGACCTTCTGGAAGGAACATGTTCCTTTAAATTTAAGCAATACTGGTAGATCTCTTCATCAGAAAGTCCTACACTATCCAAAAATTATATTGACAAGATTGGAAATAGAGATATCAATGAAGTACCAAGGAAATGTACTTTGTCAAATTTCGGTGAATTACAATTCCAATTCACCCTTCCCCAAAATATGTGGATTGCATTAGCATTTCCTTTCCAGTCAAACCATATGGAGTTTATTGGCAACTTGCCTCCCATTAGATTGAGAACCGAGAAGATTCTTGAGTGCAGCAATTTGTTAGAAGATTTCAAAGATTAAAATTTAAAATTTATCTAGACTGTCCTAGGACCTCTTCACGGACTAAAAGGATTAACTACATAATCTTTCCAAACATAATTCCTTCAAAGAAAAACAAAACAGTGAGAACTCCATCTGCAAGAAAATGAAGAAATAAATAAGCAATGTATTTCCTTCATCAACCAATTCTTTCCCGGAATTTCAGGCACCAAACAAGCTCGATTTCCCATGTAAATTAAAAAAAAATCAAGAACAAAAAAAAGGAATTTTTTTTATTTGAGAAAAAAAAATTGCACCAAATGATTAAATCCCAAAAAATTAAGTGAGATATATGCAAAGAGGGGGAACACAACCATATATCAAGTCGGGTGTAGCTTTACAATGAGATATATGCACTAATGGATTCGGGATTATCACTTCCAATCCTCTAAATATGCACAAAAAGAAGTATCAATCTAAAAGTCATGCGAACAACTGCAAAAGTTATCTACAAAAGCAAAAGTATAATCTCAAAAGTTACACAAACAACAAGAAAAATACCTAAGTATCACCAAGCTGCTCATCTCTCGTAAGCCACTCTTGCATCTCTCGCTCAACATTGTCCTGTTGTTGTGGTGGATCGGTGGGATCTATTTGCGGCGGCTGTTGCTGGTCATGAGGTGGTGGTGGTGGTGGTGGCTGTGACTGAGATAGGCCTGCTCCGTCCATGGTCATCCCGAATTGTTGATGCATAAACGCCATAACCTTTCGTAATTGCTCGACAACGATATCGAACTCTGCACGTGGCACCATCTCCGGCATCTGGGACGTGCTAGCAACAGGATCTGCATATCTCCTCTTCTTTCTCCCTAAAGACCCGAGACCGTAGACACGTCATTTGGGACACTCACCCGCCACATTGAGGTACATCGCCTCATCATCCACCGGCAAGTCCGGTGTAGCCTGGGTCAGCTCCAGACGTCTCCTCTGGAGCTTATCCTGCATGGATCAACAATAAACAACTTACATGATATCCTTTAAAGTAAACTTAATACTATTTAACATTTCACTTCTATACTTACATAGAACCGCTCTGATCTAGTATCGATGAATGTCACCCCGTTGTGATTTACGGTGTGGAGATGCAAATACAATTCATTCACGGTAGGTGGCGTCTCGGATGTATTAGTCTGCATACAGGACCGGTTATAAATTCAGCATAAATATGTCAATTAGTAGTAGGTCGGCGAACTCATATTCGCCAAACACAAATCAATTGCATAGTGAACAAGTGTATAAATGTAAAAAATAAACTAGAGTGTAAAAAACACTTACCAATCTTTCATTGGTAGTCACAAAAGACACCGAACCACCACCGTGCTTCGAGGGTCCAGTCCCAGGTCCTTCGACCTCAGTGTTCCTATTCGTTGACGCTTGCCTAGACCTGGCAAGAAAGTCCTCGCTCTCCCAAGATCTCAAGTATCTTCTTCATGCCTCATCTGTAACAAAGTTTGGCTGAACACGATTCTTCTTTAACTTGTGCATCAATGCGGTGTACCTTGTGCCTGCATGCGTGTCGTACGCCGCACGAATGAGATCCTCGTGAATCACGTCATCCCATCTAAAATATACCTATAAAATGGCGATTGCAATTGTTACGAGACATTGAAAAACTAGTATAAATCCTAAGACATTTATTAGTCCTGCGTACCTTCCATTGGCGCCAGTAGTGGTCTTTATGATGATTCGCTACCGACTTCCAACAATACCCTTCTGGAATCATCCATCTTTTGAAAACTTTTGTCATCCTCTATGCACAAGAATGAGAAGGATGCAACTCCCTGTGTTTCATGAAAATGCATAACATCTTAAAAACTTTTTTAATAATTTACATCGATAATTAGAAGTACATATATGAATCAAATACAGACTTACGTATTATTGGCAATCGCAGTGATCGGGATCCGCCGCACGCGAGGGGCTCGGTCCCGTCCTCTCGAGTGCCCGCGGAGGGCTGTCACCTGCAAGCCTGCTCTGTCGTCATAAGATGGGGATGCTGCTGGTGATGCGGTGGCTGGAGGTGCAGGCCTCGTCGGTACAGGAGTGTCATGTCTCGATGTCGGTGATGGTGACTGCAACGAGCAATTTGGTATAGTTCTTGATGACGATGTTGATGGTACAGGCGACGCGAACGATATGGAAGGCGAAGGTGACGCGGAATGTAACTCATGCTCGAGTGAACGAGAAGTCGGAATCGACCCACGACCTCGACCGCCACGACCTCTTTGACCCCCTCGTGTGGCCTTACCATGAGGCCCAGTCGGTATTTCGTTTCCAGAGGTCTGTGATGCACCTCTTACGACTGGACGATGTCCCCCTAAAGGTATCCCTCGACTGCCCTGAGGTAATGTGCGCCCTCGAAGTGGGGGGTGATCACTGCCCGCCATGAAACCTAACAAAATACCAATAAAAGTTTAGAGACCAAATGCATACCAATAAAAGTAATGAACTGCTAGTTTCTAATGTCCAATAGCCTGAAATTAAGAAAAAAAAAAAAAAACCATCAAACATAACATTTGATTGTGAATGGGAAACTTGCAGTTTAAGTACATACATGTGTTGTGACTTGTGAGTGAAATTTTAATTCTGATTTTTTGCTATAGCAACCAACCATGTGTGTTATGTAACATATGGAATAATAAAGTTGTCATTGAAGTTAGAATCTGTTTTTTTTTTTTAAAGGCAAGGTTAGAATCTATTTGAATCAACATGTATTTTATATTTCTATACATATCTCCATTGGACTTGGATCAAAAAATATATGCATTGGAAAAATGGAAATCTAATAAATTAACAATATTTAAGGAGAATTCTTCCTGGTATGCTCCAACTTACCACTTTAGGTTGAAGAATATCCTCAGCCTTGTCAGTAATAAAAAAGAAAGGTTGATCCTGCTAGTTTCTAATGTCCAATAGCCTGAAATTAAGAAAAAAAAAACAACCATCAAACATAACATTTGATTATGAATGGGAAACTTCCAGTTTAAGTACATACATGTGTTGTGACTTGTGAGTGAAATTTTAATTCTGATTTTTTGCTATAGCAACCAACCATGTGTGTTATGTAACATATGGAATAATAAAGTTGTCATTGAAGTTAGAATCTATTTTTTTTAAGAATTTGAAAAGGAGACTTTCATTATAGAATTTGATAGGGCAATCTGTTCAAAATATATGTAACTGTGAAAAGGGCATCTCCCTAAAACCTTTTAGACAATCCTAATTGAAAAATCAAGGCTCTAGTAATTTGTAATAGGTGGCGATGCTTTCTCTCTACAACCCCATTCTATTGAGGTGAGTAAGGAGATGATCTCTGATGAACAATCCCAAGCTTGGAGAATAAATAAGCACATCCTTGATTTACAAATTCAGTACCATTGTCTGATCTGATATATTTGACAGATACTTAAAAGTGATTGTGAATATAGGCAAGAAACTGCTCAATCATATGTAATGTAGAAGACTTACAGGCAATCAAAAAATCCAAATGTAGAAGACTTACAGGCAATCAAAAAATCCAAGTGTAGAAGACTTACAGGCAATCAAAAAATCCAAGTGTATCGACTAAATCATCAACAATGGTAAAAAAAGTAATGTGAAACTTGTAAAGAAGATTGTCTATAAGGACCCCAAACATCCATATGAAGTAATTGAAAAATAGAAGTAGATTTGACAGAACTCAATGGAAAAAACAATCTATATTGTTTAGATTGATGACATGCATTATAAGGAACAACATTATTATCAGGAACATGACCTGGAATCAATGGAATTAACTGTTTAGTTACAACAGCTGAAGGATGACCAAGTCTATGATGCCATGAAAAATTATGATTACTGAGAGTACAAGTATTGAGTTTATTGTGAGACAAAATGAGAGAAATCAGTAAATGACTGAGGAAGCTCTAAAGTAAAGGAAACTAAATCAATGATGTACAAGCCAGCTATGACTCTCCCAACAAAGAAAAACTTAAGTACTCTCAAGGTCCTGTAATAGATAGAAATTGGTAAGGAAGGTGAATTTAACATTGGAAGTAGCAGTAAGCATACTGACTGAAAGTAAATTGTGTTTGAAAGAAGAAATGTGAAGGCAAGACTTGAGAACCAACTGAGTTTCCTTAACCTATCATTCAATCCAAATTGTAACACCCATTCAAAAATAAAAAACAAAAAAAAGACTAACAGCTTAGGGTGTTACCTTGACTAGTTCGGCGACGGCTTAGGGTGGGGCGTAGGTCGGCGACGGCTTAGGGCTTCGGAGGCTCCAATCTCCGGCGGCCGGCGATGTCGAGCCGACGACCTCGTCGCAGCCGCAATCGCAGCACGCGAGATTTAGGGTTTAGGAGAGAGATTTCGGTGAGAGAGAGCGGTGAGAGAGAGAGAGCTGGGAAACGTCGGTCCGAGAGCGGTGAGAGAGGGAGAGAACGTCCTCGACGAGCAGAGAGCGGTGAGCGGAGCGGTGAGCACAGAGCGAGCAGAGAGCGGTGAGAGAGAGAGAGAGAGCAGAGAGCGGTGAGCGGAGATGACCGAAGAGAGAGCGATGACCGGTGAGAGCAAAGAGCGGTGAGCGGTGACCGGAGAGAGAGCAGAGAGCCGATTAGAGGCGGTTAGCGGTGAGAGAGAGAGACCAGAGCGCCAGCAGAGAGAGCTTCCAGTTGAGAGAAAGACGTTTTTTTTTTTATTTGGACGATCGATTTTTGGGGGGGCTAGATCGAAGCACGCACGAATCTCGAGATTTGATGAACGGTTATAAAAAAAGAAAGTTTTGGTGGGAATGTTGGCGCCATTATTTAGAGACGGAATTTAATTTCGTCTCTATTTCCGTCTCTATTTCCGTCTCTGATCTCTCTCTATTCCGTCTCTGAATTAGTCCGTCTCAATTCCGTCTCTAACCACTTTTCTTAGCAACGGAGCTTAATTTCGTTGCTAATTCCGTTTCTAAATATCATTTTTCTTGTAGTGGTAAGTATTTGTCGCAAAATCAATGTGTAGAGAAGGTCGGTGACAATATTCACGAATATCTTGTCTCGCTTTCGCATTGTCCTTACTTTTGCCCGGTACACTTATAATAGTGTTGAATATGTTGTCAAAAACATTTTTCTCGATATGCATGACTTCTAAGTTGTGTCGGATCAAGTTTGTCTTTCAATACGGCATGTCCCAAAAAATGCTTCTTTTTCTCCATCCCGAATTCTTAGTTATCCGCCCATTCACAGAATTAGCTTCGATTTATGTCACCTTCATCAAGCCCAACGATTCAATTTCTGCCATAATTTCTTCACCAGATCGCAAAGTGGGCGATTTGTCGTTTAGTACATTTTGCCTCTAAGAATTTTTTTTTCTTTCCTGAATGGTGAGGTCTTCGACAAGAAACGACGGTGACAATCGAACCACGATGTCTTTTCACCACTTCGCAATTGAAAGGCATTTGTATCCTCCATACAATATGGACAAGCCATCTTACCGTGTGTGCTCCAACCGGACAAAATGCTATACGCTGGGAAATCACTAACAGTCCATAAAAGGGCCACTCGCATACGAAAATTTGTCTTTGTGGAAACGTCGTAAGTAATCACCTCGTTATTCCATAAATCTTGCAACTCTTTCACAAGCGGCTGAAGGAATACGTCGATTTTTTGTTTTGGGTTGGTCGGTCCAGGAACGATAACCGTTAAGAACATAAACTCAGATCTCATGCACATCGACGGTGGAAGATTATATGGAGTCAAGATTACGGGCCATGAAGAGTACGATTTTCTTGAAATCCCAAATAGTTGAAAGCCATTAATGCACAATCTGAAACGAACATTCCGAACCTCGGCGGTGAAGTATCTGTCGACATCATTAAAATGCCTCAAAGCAATCGAATCAGAACAGTGTTGCATAACATCTTCTAGCGAGGAATGCTCTCCATGCCATCGCATATGTTTTTTCGTTGACTCAGACGCATACAATCGTTGCAATCGAGGGCCTAAAAGGAAGTAGTACATTTTTTTGCAAGGGCGTTTTTTGGTGTTCCGTCCATGACCTCGTCGTTGTGCAATGTAGCGTGATTTCCCACAAAATTTACATGATGTCAATTCAGAGTCCACTCCCCAATAAATCATACATTGGTCCTCACAACAATCTATTTTCTCAACACCTAGACCTCACATTAGTCTTTTAGTGGCATAAAAATTTTCAACCAATGAATTGTCAGTTGGCAAACAATCCATCATGAATTTTATGATTTCATTATAACCTCGTTCAGAGATATGATGTTATGACTTGATCGCAAGTAATCTTGCCATTGCGGACAATGTTGTCATGGTTTCGCACCTCGGCCACAATTGTTCGCTTCTAGTCTCAATCATGTCATATAGTTGGCATGCTTGGGGGTTTGGTGATTTTTCCACGTTATGTAGCATCTCGTTGTAAGTTGTCGTATCAAAACCTCCCACATCAGCATCATCAATATGGTTATCGAATTGGTAGAAGTTTTGCGGGTCTTCATCTCCATTCTTACCGTGTTCGTACCAACAGTGATATCCCGGAACAAATCCGTACCTACATATATGGTATTCAACCGTTTTGACGTCCAGGTACGATACAAGTCAACATTTATTATAATTGCACGGACATCTAATCTTCCTTTCACTTTGGTAGGTAGGACAATGTTGCTTAGCAAATGCTATGAACTCTTTAACACTCGCCGCGAATTCAATTTGAATTAAGCCGTTGTCGAGACGGTTGTACATCCAGTCTTGACTTGTAGACGACATTCCTATTGTAATCGTGCAATTAAATTAGTCAAGTAGTTTAATAATTTCTGACGGTACAGGTTTATCTTCTCCAACTTACACAATTTATTAGAATGGGGAATCTGAGAACCTCGCTAACTACATGAACAAAAAGCTTTGTTTGTATGCATTGAATAAATGTGGTTAGATACAAATAACTTAAAACAAAACAAACTTTACATTTGATGAGTTCTAACTTCACGTCTGTTTGTGGATTGAATGTAGTACTCCTAATCTCAGGAAAAATGTTTCTAAATTCATGTATGTTTGTGGCTTCTGATCCTTTTGTTGATTTTAACTTTCTTAAGACCTAGCTCGGTACAGGACTGATACCAAACTGAGTAGGATACTTGGTCGTAAAAATAAAAACAACAAGGAGTTCAAGAAATCATAAATCATAAGTTATAAGCGGCATACAAATACCACATAGGATCAAAGCTCCCAGTATCTCATTTTCAACAAATACATATACCAATGACGGCCAATAGGTACATACATATACCAAAGCATTAAGGATAGTATTTTTGTAACAAACTAACACTTAACATAATATCGTACAAAAAAAATTTAACAAAAAAAGTTAACAATATAACAAACAAGTGCTTTGGTGTATGTTTTGTTAATTGGGACCCATTAGTTGTCCACTCTTACCTCCCTAAGGTTAGAGACTTACACACTCAAATCTTAGGACGTTTAAAGTGGAATAACCAAAACAAACATTACGTTGGGACCCATTAGCTATTCACTCATACCTCCTTAAGGTTAGAGGTTAATTCAAATCTCTTGACGTTTTAATTAAAATAGCCAGATCAACTCAACGAGTAATCATAGTTTTTAGAACCCTACCTAGTAGTAGAAAATATATAATTGAAGGTACTATTCCTCTATACCTACTCTTTTGGTAGTTTTATCTATACACACGCATATACACACAATTGAACCAAATACAGTAGGAAATACATGAAAAAATGTGGCATGAAGAGATCAAAGAATGTAAGTTACAAAGAAAATATAGCACAAAACCTTACCTCTCCAAAGCAATTAGAGCATTAGAATGCAATCCAGACAAAACACGATGCGTTTCGACTACGAAGGATTTCTCGCTTCCGTATAGCTCAGCCACTTCCCGAACGCTCCTCTGTATCAAAACCAAAACCAAAACCAAAACAATTCAATGTCCAACCAAACCTCCTAAATCCAAATGAAATGGAACTGGTCTCATTAAAATCTGCCAGTATACTTACACATAATTTCAAATTTCTACCTTGACAAAAGATGCATTCCCATAACACTTAAATGTAGTTACACATATAATTTTAAATTTCTACCATTTCACTCCTTAACAAGTAAAGCAATGACGTAGAGCAATATCATGTCAAAGAGACTTACAAGTTCCACTTTAAAATTTTCAAGATTACTTACAAATTTATAGTCATATAAAGTTATAAACCAAACCTTTTCCCTAACTTATTTTTTTCCTCCAAGTTCCAATTAAAGAGAACCCTAACTTCGCTGCACTATTCAAAGTATCCATGTTTCTCTGATTTCGAGGCTACATTTCTCCGTTGTTCCTAACCGAACTCATTGCGTGAATACATGCATAAACCACTTGGAGCTCTTACACTATACATCAAACTACCTCGAAAATAAATCCTCATACGACATTCTTATAATTGCGGGGATCCAACAAGCTTGTTAACATAAGCCTTGATGTATATTAAACTGATAAAACATGTTCACTGCAACATGTTAACTACCCATCAAAGCAACAATAAATTATAACCAACTGAACCACACAATCTCATCAAAATCTCACGAACTAGCGAGAGTCAAAAATAAATCAAAAATATGTATTCAAATGGAGGGATTTTCTTACTTGGGCATCCAATGAAATCTCCAAAAACAAGAAAACCAGAATACAGATTAAAAATTTAGACAAATTTTCACCATCTGAACCACAAAAACTCACCGAAATCTTACGAACTAGAGAGAAACAAGGGAAAATTCTGAAAAAGGTATGTCAATAGAGGGATTATCTGACCTGGGAGTCCACTGTACGACAGCGAGGGACAGAGTTGAAGACAGTGACGAACAGGACGGCAGACGACTCGGCGAGGGATTCAGAGGCGGCGACGGCGATGGATTCAGAGGCAGCGACGGCAGACGGCGAGGGCTTCAGATGCAGCGACGGCAGACGGCGAGGGCTTCAGAGGCAGCTACGGCAGACAGCGAGGGCTTTAGAGCCAGCGACGGCAGACGGCGAGGGCTTCAGATGTAGTGACGGCAGACGGCGAGGGCTTCAGAGGCAGCGACGACAGACGGTACGAACGCCGGCAGACACCCAAAAAACTCAACCCTCGACCACCAAAGTCGTGAGGACGGTGAAAAGAGGAGTGGACGACGGTGTAGAGATTAGACGGTGCAAAGATTTCAGGGTTTGGGAGAGAGAGGACGGGATCGAGAGAGAGTAGATGGTGTTGAGAGAGAGAGTTGACGGTGAATCGAAAGATTTAGGGTTTGGGAGGGAAGGGATCGGGGGATTGGATTGGACGAGGAAGTGAGTGTGCGAGGAAGATGAAGTCTCGGTGTGTTTTAATCGGGTCCCAATTTGTAATCATCTGCATCGAAGCATGCACGAATCTCGAGACGTAATGGACGATTATAAAAAACTAAACTTTTGGTGGGAGTGTCGGCGCCATTTTTTTAGACGGAATTTATTTCCGTCTCTATTCCGTCTCTATTTCCATCTCTAATCTCTCTCTATTTCGTATCTGAATTATTCCGTCGCAATTCTATCTCTAATATTTTATTGTTAGCAGCGGAATTAGATTCCGTTGCTAATTCCGTTTCTAAATTACCATTTTCTTGTAGTGACCTCATAAAGTTTCTTTCTTGATGTATCGATATTTTCTCCATATTGTTTAGATTGCTTGGCCATCTTATTAATAACTTCTTTTGCTAGAGTTGGTGTAACATTGATTAATGATCCACCACATACGATATCTACCACTCTTTATTCAAGATGATTTAGTCATTCATAGAAGTATTCTAATAAGGTTTTTTGAGTGTATCCATGTTGTGGACAAGATGAAATTAGTCTTCGAAATCTATCCCAAAATTCATTAGTTTTCAATGTCTCATATTTTCACAAGTGTTATTTGTCTTCTATAAGCATTAGTTTTTCTTGTAGCATATATTGATCTAGGAAAGCTTCTAACATTTGAGCCCATCTGGTTATCAAATCTTAAGGAATATTAAACAACCAATCTTGTGTTTGATCTTTCAATACAAAAGGAAAAGCTTTAAGTTTGACTTGTTCTAACGTGTGGTCTTTAGGTTTCATCCCATTAACTTTGTGTTAATACTCCCTCATAATTTTTTGTGGGTCTTCATTGTCCTTACCATAAAAGTCAGGTAGAGCACAAATGAATCTAGTTCTAAGTTCAAATTTGGGAAATCCCTCAGGATAGGCAATAGACATTAGTTTAGAAGCACTGACATTTAGATTAGCTTACCTAAAAGTGAGTTCTTTATTATCATTATTATTTAAATTAAATTTAATATTGGCTTCCATTATGGTGGTTGGTGTCCTCTACGTTGTTGTTCTCTTAAATTACGATTAAATGTCCTTACTTCTGGATCAAACGAATGTAAAGATCCTATTAAATTAGAATGACGAATTGGATATACCATACAACATCTAAAACTCCTAAGAAATTTTCTTTAAATCCCCAACAACGGCGCTAAAAATTGACACGTGTCGGTCGTGTACAATAATTTTCCCTTATATATTGTACTTTAATTATTTTGTAGCAGTGGTAAGTGAAAATCGTCTCCACATGAATTTATCAAACTTCTCTAGGAAAAAGGACTTTTAAAGGTTTTTATTATTTTTATTATAATGTTATTAATCATAATAATGAAACTAACTAATAACTAACTATAATATAATAATAGTTAACTAACTATATTATCTTAATTAACTAACACAATCCAAAATCACAATCAATTAAATTGAATACATTCAATAATAACTAAAATATCTAAACAAACATCCTGAAAAAATGAAACATAAACCCATTTTGCATTCCAAACGCCAATCTAGGAAATCTAGACTCTGCACCATGTCTCTAAACATCTAATACATCGTATCAACTATCTAATACTCTAAAACTCGTAGAATAGATATTGCCACTACCCCTCATCTATTTGCAAATTTGTGCATTTACTGTATTTACAACCTCAGTCAAACTCATGATTGTTGTTGCATCGAGTAAACCAAACTCGTAGGTCATCTAGTAAACTAGTGTCACAATGTCTGGTCGTTTCCTAGTAAAGGCTTCTGTTACAATGTTCGCCTTCTCAGGTTGATACGCAATAGCAAATTCATGGTCCTTCAACAACTTTAACCATCATGGTTGTCTCATATTTAGATATTTTTTAGTGAAAAGATATTTCAAACTTTTATGACTTGATTATAGTGTAAACCTCTAACTATATAGATAGCATGTCCACACCTTTAGTGCGAATAGGACCATTGCAAGCTCTAAATCGTGCACTAGATAATTGCTCTCATTGGTCCTTAACTGACGCGACAAGAAAACTATCACTTTGTCTCCCTGCTCAGTACACATCCCAATCTAGTGCGACAAACTTCCATATGAATTGTCAACACTTTGCCCATCTTTGGCAACACTAACAAAGGTGCGGAGGTCAACTTCTTCTTTAACTTTACAGGTTTCCTTGTACTCTCTGGACCAATAAAAAAATAATATCCTTCTTGGTAGATCTAGTTATCAGCGTTGCGATCCTAGAGAAATCCTATATAAATTGCTCCAATCCCAAGAAGCTTTTGATGTATGTCACAAACCCTGGTGTAATCCATTTAATAATAGTGTGAGTCTTAATTTGGTCTATTGATATCCCTTTGTCGTTGATTACTTGTCCCAATAATTGCACCTTAGAAAGACAAAAGTCACACTTACTGAACTTATTGTAAAATATATCTTCTGTCAAATACCTAAATGTCTCTCTGAGATGCCTCTCGTAGACCTCATATGTCCTGGAGTAAATCAAGATGTCGTCAATGAAGACTATCATGAATCGATCCAAAAATGGCCATATAACTCAGTGCATCAAATCTGTAAATACGGTCGGCTTGTTTATTAGTCCGAATGACATAATAATGAGCTCAAATAACCCATAACGCGTACTAAACTACGTTTGGGTATATCCTACTATCTGATCCTCAAATGATAATATCTTAATCTAAGATCAATCTTGGAGAAGAACTGTGCGACGACCAACTGGTCGAATAAGTCGTCGATTCTATGCAATGGATATCTATTCCTGACTATCACCTTATTCAACTTCATGTAGCATATGTACATCCTCATGCTACCATCCTTCTTCCTCACAAATGGGATTGATGCTCCCTAGAGTGACAGACTCGAGTGTATGAAACCCTTTTGTGATAAACCTTAAAGCCTCAATTTCTCGCAATAGGTTGTGTTTGGCACTAACTCAATAATAAAATCTACCTATTTAGGTGGGGCTAATTCAGGTAAATCTTGCGAAAAAAACATCTGGGAACTCTCGTACTGTTAGGACAGTCTTAAGCCTAGCTAATGGCCTCTCGTCGGACTATATTACCCCTACGAGGGTCTCCATCTCTGGGATTGTCGCTAACCTACCTCTAGTGATCGAAAGTGATGTCGCGACTCTAGTGAAGGTGAACTCGGGAATCCCTGGTATCCAAACAATGATGTTTTTCCTAAAAGAACCCAACTAGGCATTGTATGATGCTAACCAATCTATGCCTAAAATTATATCGAACTCTAGGTACTTTAATACTTAAATATAAATAGGTAACTAGTGACCACCAACCTCATCTAGATACTCCCTACAAATAAGGTGAGGGTATATCTTATCTCCTGTAGTTGTGCTAAGGATAAGGTATGTGATCACGCTCTCTGATGTCAAACCCAACTATCCGACTATTCGTCCCAAAATAAATGATAATGTACTACATGAATATATCAATGTATGCTTAAGACGACCAAAAATAACCAACGTACGCTGGACAAGCTATCGAGATACATTGTGGTCTGATACGACAATTCCATGCACCTAATCCCTTTCTTACACTTACTGAGTTGCTATGGGTGGCACTAACTCCCTAGTATAATCATTATTTAAGTGCCCATTATGCCCACATCCAAAGTACGTGATATATTGCATGTGCCCAGAGCCCTGACACTATTGTCTAGTAGCCCTCTAGCCATGTCCATACTATTACTGACCCATGTCTCTGCCCCTCTGGCCCTAACCTTGTGTAAGTCTCTACAGTTGCTGGATTACCGTAACCTATTGTGGTTATGCAGGTTTAACAGCATAGGAGTTGATCACCTGACCATCGCCTTGTCTGCTCGTTTGTCCCCTCTAATATCTCTTGACTCAATTCTTCTTGCATCTCCTATCTAACTTGCACTAACCATCATGACTATCCTAATGCATTAGAGTGGAGGCAGTGTCGCTCCTCATTAAATATGCCTCATGAGCCAATGCCCACTTTTAGAACTCCTGTAATGTCCTGGTCCTATCGACACAATCAAATCGCCAATCTTTGGTCGTAGTCCTTGAATAAAATAGTGGACATAAAGTCGCTCGATCCCAGCTACGCCTATCAGAAATAGAAACAAGTATTTAAATCTTTCCATGTACTGAATCACCGTCCAAAAGCCCTACTTTCGTGTTAGAAACTTCTCTCTCAATCTAAGTTGAACCTCAATCGAAATATACTGATTGTAGAAAATTTGCATGAACTCGACCAAAGTACTCGACTCTTTGAGGGCGCCTGTGTCGGCCGTCCACTACAGCGCAATATCTCCTATAGCATGAACCAAAAATTTCAAGCCAGTATTATATCTGAATCCTTAATTATCTGTGGAATCTCTCATGCGAAAGGACCCATTTTTCAGCTCCCTTTGGCTGCCCGCCTCGATAATAGTTACCTAGCAAAAATAAACAGACTCCTTCATCAGCTTCGCTTCAATAGATATGGCGGACTCGAAGATGATCTCCTGTAGCGGGATCAGTGTCGGTCCCATAATCTGTTTAATCAGTGGTATAGCAACCCTTTACACTCTCTCGGTAGTAGTGGTCGTGAACGGGGCCACTTAAATAGTCATGGCGATAACTGTGTGCTTTGTCGTCGTGGTGGCGAGAGTGGCAGGGGCCGGTGTGGCCACTACCTATGCTCAGAGTAATCGAAAGAACTCCTCAAGCTATAAACTATGAAGTGCGACCGTGTCAGGTAAAGTCTGATCTGAGTTGCCGGTGTCGAGGTGCTCGTCTAGCCCCCGTCATCTGCATGAGGAACTGGCTATCCATCCATGTCGAACAAGCAAATCATGAACGTGCTACAAGTCAGTGTCATAATAAGCGTATATAAATATTACAATCAACATATACACGTATAAGTGACAAGTTAATAATTAAATAATGTTTTATAGCGTATTTTAGGGTAATTTTGGATGTAAAAGGCTATATTACACTAAGTTTTATCTTGTTTTTGTTATTTCGGGTAATAATTGAAATATTTGAAGAAATGGATGAAAAAGGGAAGAAAATGAATGATTTGACCAAGCGGATGTAATGCGAAATTATTCACCAGCTAATCGGGAGGAACTGGAAATCAGTGTTTGCGAATTGGTAACGATTTAGGGTTTACAACTAAATCGCCAAACAAATCGGTAGACCATAAAGACACTTTTTCAAGGATTTAACTAGCGATTGGCATTATAATTGGAATCGATTACAAATCGCTTGAGTTGATTTTAAGAATTTTGGATTACAACGAGGATCTTGAGTTAGTTTTTGATACGTACTACTTAAATTACAATATATATGAACCATAGACTTTGAAATAAGTCACCTTTTGATAGTTTAACACTTTTTAATTAGTTTGGAGGCCATTCTTTATTATTTTTATTGCTTTTAGGGAAGAATGGAAGATTCAAGCTTTTAATAGGTATTTTTAATAATGTCTTTTATTTATTCTATTGTGATGTTTATGATTATGAGTGGGTAGTTTATTTATCTAAACAAAGTCCGAACATGAATATGATCTGTTTTGCAATGTAGACATAATAGGATGATTTTGTGCTTAATGCTTTAAACCAATCTTATTCTTTAGTTCATTGATTTAATAGGTTTTTATTTGTGGATTGCAATCATGAATCTAGATATTGCATGCATAGTGGCCAATGTGTATTTTGGTGTTTTGATTCTACATCTAGTTTATAGTAGTAACTAGGAAAGTTTAAAAGGTCATTTACCGTTTAGATGCCCTAGGTGGATTGATATCTAAGTTTAATATTTAAGTGGCTTTCTGAATGTATTAGATTTAGTAATTAGAAGTTTTTCATAGAACGTCATATGGTTTTATTGCCTAAAGTTAATTTCTTTGAGTTTTCGAAGGGTTAATTCAACAAAATTAAAATGTGGCTTTTCCATTGATATAAGGAGAACTGAAACTGATGGCTAGTTAAGAGTTGTCTACTTATTATTAGAGTTTAATGACCTAGAATACTTTATAAAAAGATTAAAGTATGATTATGACTATGATTTACGTAATATGTTTGGATGGAAAACGGATTGATGTTTCATTATGCAGGATGTTTGTTAAGATGTTTATTTTATATTGTTTTTCTATTGAATTGAATTGATTTGAATTTAGTGAATTTAATTTGTGTTAATTAAGTTAGTTTAAGTAGTTTAGTTGATCATTATATTTAGAGTTAGTAATTTTGATTCTCGTTTTAATTAAATTTAGTAAATTAAAGTAAAAATAATAAAAATAATAAAACCCCACTTCTTTAGGAATTTTTTCAAAATCCATGTGGAGATGATCCCACTTACCAATACTACAAATTTAAAAGTGTAATAAAGGTGGAAAGTTTATTGTACACACTCTACACGTGTCAATTTTTAACGCCGTTACATGTTATAATTAATTTTTTAAGAATGTTTCTAATTACATGTTATATTTCTTAAGAATATTTCTCGTTACATGTTATCTTTATGACATACATCGAGTCACAACTTACGAACCTATGTGTATTATTTTTCTTTGAATTTTCTCGATTTTGAATTAAAACCATTATTCATCGATTTTTTGCCTCACTTTCAAGGTGAAGGTGACGAAGATCCTCAGCAATTTATTAGGAAATGCACACATATAGTAAGTATGATGAAACCCAAAAATATAGAGTTAGAAAATGTCAAGCTAAAACCTTTTCCTTCTTCTTTAAGAGGTCAAGCTAAAGATTGGCTATTATATCTCCCTCAAAATCTCATTACCACATGGTTCGAGATGTTAGAAACCTTAATAGATCAATACATTCCAGCATGTAAAATTAGTTCGAATAGAAAATGAATTAGTAATGTTAGGATGGAAACTGATGAGATTTTTAGTGAGTTTTGGGATAAATACCAAAGATTGATATCATTATGTCCACAACACAAATTTACAGAAATAACTTATTGGAATATTTTATGAAAGACTAAACAACTTAGAACAAAGACTCCTAGACACGTTACGTGGAGGGTCTTTATTAGACATAACACCAACATTAGCAAAAGACACTATTAATAAAATGGGTAAACAATCAAAACATTATTTCGAGATAAATAAATTTATGAAAAACCATTCTTGTGAAATTAAAATAAACATAATTAAGACATTAGATGATAACTTTGATGAACAAAAAAGCATGGTTGAATTATTTTTAAAAGAAAGATCAATTCAAAGTAAAATTTGTGCTTATTGCAATGAAACTAATAATTTATATGACGAAATCCATTGGTGCAACAAAATCAAATTAAAGAGGCTAACACTTTGATGAATCATTACAATAAGTCTATTCAACCTACTTATATTTCAAACAACTTATCTACGACTGAACATAGGTAACGGTATAGACAATCAGGAATATCAAAGATATAGAGAACCTACATTAATTGATAGAACCATTGCATTGGAGAATTCAAATAAACCAAAAGATCAAAAAAATTAAGTCTTACAAGATAATATAGTTGAACGAAAAAACAAATTAAGTCAAATGGCAATGCAAATGAGTCCGTAGGTTAACTAAGGCAAATTACCGTCTCAACCTTACCTCAGTTCATATAAAAAACGATAACTTTGAGAAGTGGTAAACAAATGGAAGAACCAAAGATGCCAGAACAATTAGTTCCCCAAAAAGACTTATAAGCATAATTACAAAAGGAAATTGAAATCAAAGATAATAAAATTTCAAAAAAAAGTAATTAAGAATTCGATAAGAATAATCCGAGTATAGTAAGACAACCATTTCCCAATCATTTAGAAAACAATATAATGCTAAGAAATTGCAAGAAGAAAAAGAAATCGCAAACACTTTTAGGATAGTGGTAGTAAGCATACCTTTATTCAAAGTCATATAAAACGTACCCAAATATCAAAAATTTATAAAAGACTTCTTCACTAACAAAATCAAACCTAATGAAAAAGTAGCGTAGGAGAACATGTTTCAGCACTAATCCAAAAGAAACTACGCCTAAATGTTATGATCCACGAATGTTTTTCATTCCATGCGCAATAGAAAATATAGGGACATCTAAGGCATTATGTGATCTGGGCACCTCAATCAACGTTATGCCTTTTACAATATATTTGCAAATGACAAACGTATCCTTAGATGAAACTGACATAATAGTATAATTAGCGGATAGATCTACCATTCAACATGTATGAGTACCAGAGGATGTATTGGTTATAGTCAATGATTTAGTTTTTAAGCCGATTTTCATTTCATAGACATGAAAGAAGATCAATTCTCTAATAAATCTTTTCTTATCATAGGATGTGCGTTCTTCAAAATGGCTAAAACCAAAATAGATGTTTCTAATGGAACACTATCAATGGAAGTGGATAACGAAACGATAAATTTTAATATCTAGGATGCTAAGGAATCTCCTTTAAACATTTTGTTCGTATGCACCGTAGTATGTTATCCTTTAAAAAAAATCTTTTAGAAACATTAAGTTAAACAAGCTTGAAAATTTGATAGAGGATTTAACTAATAACGATGATATGGATGAAAATACAAGAGAGATAATCAATGCCTTGGAATCTTATAATGAACTCCATGAACACTCTTACTATATAGATCTGCCCATAACTCATTCGAAACTTTTCCATCTATACTTAAGGCTTAGAATTAGACTTAAAAGTTTTGCCAGATAATTTAAAATATGCATATTTAGAAAATAACAACACTTTACCAGTTATTATATCTTATAAACTATAATATCTAGAAGAAGAGAAACCAATAAATGTTCTTTAAGAATTCAAGAGAGCAATCGGATGGACAATAGCTGATAATAAAGAAATAAGTTCAGCCACATGTATGCATAGAATTAATCATGAAACAAATACAAAACCAAATAGATAAACTTAACGTAGATTGAATCCACCGATGATGGAAGGAGTAATGAACAAAATATTAAAATTACTATATGCAGGAATGATATTTCCAATAGCAGATAGTAATTAGGTTAGCCCAGGCCAAGTAGTGCCTAATAACACAAGGATCACAGTTATAACAAATTAATATGGAGAATTGATGAATAAAAAATTAGACAGTGTTTTATAGTATATTTTAGGGTGATTTTGGATGTAAAACACCATATTACATAGTGTTTTCTATTATTTTGTTATTTCAGGTAATAATTGGAACGTTTGAAAAAATGGAGTAAAATGGAAGAAACGGAAGAAAGTAAAGGATTTAATCGAGTTAAAAAAAGTATACAAAAAATCATCAGTAAATCAAAAGAGAACTGGAATTTAATGTCAGCGAATCATCAGTGATTTGGGAGTTGCACTGTGATCACTACTCAAATTGGTGGAGCACAAAGGAAGTTTTCCAAGGATTTTCCTAGCGATTTTAGCAATAAGTGGAATCTCTGGTTCGGTTTCAAGATTTTTAGATAACCACGAGACGTTTGAGTTAGTTTTGGATATTTACTACTTAAAATACTATATATATGACCTTAGGGCTACGAAATCAGTTGCCCTTCAGTACTTAAATCAATATTTCATTCCTCTTGGAGCCATTGTTTATTGTTTTGGTTTATTTCTTTATTTTTATTGCTTTTTGAGACGATTTGAAGATTCAAAGTATTTGTTCAGAGTTATTTATCTATGTTTTTTATTTATTTTTTTGTAATGTTATTTTTGAATATGAGTGAGTAATTTATTAATCTAAACAAAGTCCAAACATGAACTTGATTCGTTTCGCAATATAGTCATGATGAGATGATTTTGTGCGTAATGTTTTAAACCAATCGTATTCTTTAATTCACTGATTTACTAGATTATTATTTGTGAATTTTAATAATGAAACTTTGTATTGCATGCATAGTCTAGAATGTGTATTGTGATATTTGGATTCAATATCAAGTTTAAAGTAGTAACTAGGATTGTTTAAAAGGTTTATTACCATTGAGATGTTCTAGGTGAATTGAGATCTATCGTTAATATTGAAGTGGCTTTCCAAAGGTATTAGGTCTTTTAGTTCGAAGTTTTCACAAAGTGTAATGTAGTTACATTGCCCAAAGTTAATTTCTTTGTATATTCAAAAGGTTAATTCAATAAAATTAGAACATGTTTTTCCGCTGGTATAAGAAGAACTAATGTCTTGATAAGGGTTGTTTACTTACTTAAGATTAGAGTTTAGTGATCTATCAAACTTTTTAAAGTACGCTTATAACTATACGATTGGAGTAACATGTTTGGTTGCAAACCGGATTATTGTTTCATTGTTCTGGATGTTTATTTGGATATTTATTTATTATTAAATTGAATTTATTTGAATATTAGTGAATTTGAATTGTGTTATTTAATTTAATTAAGAAATTTAATTATATTAGTTTAATTAGTTTAGTTAATTATTATAGTATAATAGGTTGAATTAGTGATTTTTAATTTCCGTTTTGATTAACTTAATTATAGCAAAGAAAAAAATAATAAAAATCATTGCAAAGCTTTTTCTAAAGAAGTTTGATAAATCCTTGTGAAGATGATCTCACTTATCACTACTACAAATAATAAGGATATACAAGAACTTATTGTACACGCTTGACACGTGTCAATTTTTTGGCGCCGTTCGAGGAATTTTTTCATAATTTCATAGAAGTTTTAGATGTTGTGTGGTCTACTCACTTCGTTGTTCTAATTTCATAGGATCCTTAAATTCCTTTGATCCTGAGGTAGGTAGGACTTTCTGTCGTAATTTAAGACAACAACAATGTAGGGAATACCAAGCTACCACAATGGAAGTCAATAATAACCTTGATAATATTAATAATAATAATAATGATAATAGAGAACTTACTTTTAGGCAAGCCAATCAAAATATCAGTGCATATGAACCGATGTGTATTGCCTATGTTGAGGGATTTCCTGAATTTGAGCTAAGATCAAGATTCATTAGTGCTCTGCATAACTTCTACGGTAAAGACAATGAAGTCCCCCAGAAATTTATAAGTGAATACCAACACAGGTTCAATGGGTTGAAACCTAAAGATTGCACGTTAGAACAAGTCAAAATTAATGCTATTCCTTATGTATTGAAAGATCAAGCATGAGATTGGTTGTGTTATCTTCATCGAGACTCGATAACCATATGGGCTCAAATGTTAGAAGATTTTCTAGATCAATATATGCTTGCAAGAAAACTTAGTACTTATAAAGGACAAATAATAGTCGTGAAAATAAAAGATAATGAAAGTTTTAATGAATTTTGGGATAGATTTCAAAAATTAATCTCATCTTGTCCACAGCGTGGATACACCCAAAGAGCTTTATTAGAATACTTTTAATATGGACTTAATCATTTTGAACAAATAATATTAGACATCGTATGTGGTGGATCATTATTCAATGTCACACCAATTTTAGCAAAAGAAGCTATTAACAAAATCTCTAAGCAATCTAAATAATATGATGAAAAGACCGACACATCAAGAAAGAAACTTTATGAAGTTTATCATAAAAGAAGTAATATAGTTGACAAAAAGTTGATTAATTATCTAGCATGGTCCAATTACTATTATAAAATAAATCAAACCAAGTGAAACCATGTGGATTTTGTAATAAAGCTACAAATCTTACGGATGCGTGTCCAACTTTACAAGAAGATAATACGGAAAAGCTCAACGCTATTATGAATCAACATTCTGGTCCCCCTAGAAATTAATATAATAACAATTATTACACTAAAAAACCAAATTCAAATCTTAGCTATGGTCCACAAAATCAAAATTATTCCACTTATAGACCAAGAGCACCAATACAATCTACACCAATTCAATAACCTCAATAAACTATTTAACCTACGCAACCAAATTTAGAACAAATATTATATAATTTTATGACCCAAAGTGATCAAGACTTTACTCAAATTTCTCAAAATCAAATTAAAATTGATATGTCTATTAACAAATTGAAAAATCAATTAAATCAAATGACTCTACAAATTAATAAGTAATCAAACTAAATGATTTACTCAACCTACAAATACTACTAATCAAGCACAAGTTAACGCTTTATTTTGTGATAATAAAAGACAAATGCACACGCAGAAAAGACACTAAAAATAGGTAAAAAGAAAAACAAAATATGTAAAAATAGAACAAGAAGAAGAAGAGATGATGGCAAATGTCATTCCCTGTACGGAATGGATGGCTGAACAATTGAAATACATACCTTTTCTCAAAAGGCTATACCCATGGTACTTAGCTAGAGTTGAAACTTATGAATTTTTTTACAAAATTCTAAATTAGTGAACTAAGACAAATTAGATAATGATATTTATGAATTGAATGAAAATATGCATTCTATTTCTACTATTCAACAACAATTAGCAATTGCTAGGAAGGAAGATATTGGGGCATGTGCCCTAGTCAATCTATAGACATTGTTTATATTATAATTTCAGTTAATAAAATAGAGTTTTTCGTTTGTTGTTTTATTATAAGTGATTGCATGTTTACTTTATAGTAAGATCCATAGGTATTTGTTGAAATATCATAAATGTCCCTAGTCAGTCGTTATACCGGGAACTATAATGAATTAAGACTAGTGTGAATCTTGATGATGGTCTTGTGATGATCATGCATATAGGGATATGAATAGATATCATGAGTATTTGTTAGGGAACAAGGTATTGGACCGACCCACTTTGAGAACACCATATGGATTAAGTCATAGGTGTTACTCATGATAAGTATATCATTTAGTCCTTAGACTTGAGATTATCATAAACTTCAATATTAACAACGTGGTAATTCGACACAACCAAACACTGTCGCTAACCAAACGATTATAAAGATTGTGATTGGTTAACATATGAATAATATGTGAAGGTGTGTAATCAATATAGAATTTGCCCTCTCATATAGAGAGAGATATGAGTGGATCCCTCGATATAATAGATTGATAATGTCCAAGTCCATGTGAATTGATATGATCAATGTCACTTAGGTGTTTTCAATTTACCTAAAAATCGAGACTAGTAAAATTGAACATTAAGGGTGTCTTTCCATGCCTTATGTTTAATCAAAGGATATCGTGTGACAAAATGATATGATATATGTTGTTGATTAGGTTGTATCGATTGGGATATTCATGCTACTTGGGAGTTATAATGCCTTGCTAAAGACCGCTTAGAACTTGTCTACCAAAATGGTTTTGGTTCACTTCCAACATCGCATGAACCTATTAGGTCGCACACAAAGAATGGCTTCGCGCAATTTCAATTGAACCAAAGTAATGAATTTTATATGATAAAATTCATGACATAAAAGCCCTTACAATTTGTTATATGATAACTTATTAATACGACCATATGTGTAATTTGCTTAAACTGCTTAAGTACAATATTTGTATTACGAATATGATTTAAAGTGAGGGCTTATCTACACATAAATAGAGGAGGTTGAAACCCTAAAAGAAATTAGATTTTGGTTTTTGCTATTTTTGAGTTCACTGGATTTTGGGAGAGAAAGAAAAACATTTTCTATCTCTCTTGGGGACTGCACTCCAAATTGTGGTCACTATTCATGTGTGGATTTTTGATAGAGGACGGACGCTTGAACGTCTTGGAGATCAAACAATCAGAGAAGGAAATCACGGATTAAGGTATGGTTTACATTTGAAGATTTAGTTTAATGAAACTTATTTTTTTATCCTGTTGGGGTTTTTCTAAATTGTTTTGAATTTTTCGCTATGTATGAACCCCAAAACCCAACAATGGTATCAAAGCCTTAAGCTCAATTCTATTAAATGTTTGCATGTTTCTCTGATGTATATATGATATATGTGTGAAAATCATGATCTTGATAAATGTATATATGATGTGCATATAGGTTCTGTGATAATTGCTATCAAGAATTGATTTTAAAGAATGTTGCTAATTTATGTATTTGATACATATGGATGATTTTATTCAATTATAGAATTCATGTTTAGAATATTCCGATTAACATATCTTTTAATATTGAACGATGCGAATTTCGTACGTTCACATTGTAGAAGACATGTTTAGGTTAATATGATTCTTTTGTTGGATGTATAGTTAGTTTTTTTCAATAATTATGTCTCCATGATAAAAATCATGATTAGGTTAATATGATTAATTTAATTTAATTATGGTGTTGAATGCATGATTAATATTTTATTTCTTGATTCAATTGCTTCTTTCGTATAAATAAAAATCAAAATTGATTTTGATCATATATCTCATTATGGTTATCTGTTAGTATATTCCTATTAGAAAGGAGATAATTTTGTAATCGGATAAGAATTATAAATCCTATAAGATAGGTGAGATATATAACAAATTCTAATTTGATAATGATTCAAAGTATTTTAAATTTTAATTAGATTAGGATAAGATATTAAGTTAAAGGTGCGTCCGAGTTAATTAAAAATGTTTTAATTAAAAATTTTTGGAATTAAAATAAATGGTGGTTTTGGTCAATTGGATTGACTAAAATAATGAGAAATTTTAGGTGATTTTCAGTTTTAGGATTTGGAATTTGTTATCTAAAAAAACAGCGGGACTGTCGTTAATTGTTCGTAGCGCAAGGAAATTCATATAATAGTCAATATTAGTATAATTTCTTAATTTATTTAGTGATTTTTTTATGCATTGTAATATATGATATTTATCTTGTTTGAATTATGATAACTAAAATAAATAAAAATCCCTATTCTAAATTTTATGTCAAGTGTCATCTATTCTCAAACACCTATCAAGGCTTCATTTATATCAATATGGGTCTACCTCCGCAAAGTGTATTGTGTTATCTTGGTGTGGCAAGTCGAGTAACGATTACTCTATTATTTGAAATTGTTAACTTGATAAAGCTATCAAAACAATTTTGGGCTTTAGGCACTAGATGAGATAAAACATGCTAAGACATATGATGTCATAATCTCATAAAAACAACTAAAAGTTACATATGATGTAATTGGTAATTGGTACCAACCTAAATAACATAATTTAAAGTGTCACGCCTTAGCTATCTTGGGATTAATCGAAACATAGATTTTAGTCCCTCAAATTAACATGGTGTTTTCAGGAGGGTTGTCAATTTAGTGGGGTATATTCCTCTATACTAAAATGAACTTTTGTATAATCTTTGTTGCAGATCTTTGGCCTCTTCAAATCAGACTAATCTCTTGTCACTGCGATCCATCCTTATGAAGGATAAGTTGTATAGGACAAACTTTCTTGATTGGTTTAGAAACTTTAGAATTGTTCTTAAACATGAATGCGAGTTGTATGTCCTGGGTTATCCTATTCATGAGGAAGCACCAGCCAATGCTTTTAGAGCCATGAAGAATGCACATACCAAGCATGTCAATGACTCAACTGATATTGCATGCATTATGTTGGCAACCATGGTTCCTGAACTTCAGAAGGATATGGAACACATGGAAGCTTACGACATGGCTACGATGCTGAAGGAAATGTTTAAATAGCAAGCTAGGTAAGAGAGGTTCGAGACAGTCGAGAATCTTCATTCTTGTAAAATGGCTGAGGGTGAATCAGTTAGTCCTCATGTTCTGAAAATGAAGGGCTATATTGACCATCTTGACAGACTTGGATTTTTCTTAAGCCGCGAGTTGGCTACGAATTTGATCCTGAATTCATTGCCTAATAGTTATTTACAATTTGTGATGTGCTATAACATGAATAATATGGAAAAGTATATCTCAGAGTTGCATTTGATGCTTAAAACGGCTGAGCAGATTGTCCAGAAACTCATTACTAATGTGTTAACGGTTCATATGGAAAGGCTAAGAAGAAGAAGGCCAAAGGCAAGGCTAAAATTTCCAAGCCTATTATGACTATCTCAAATCCTATGGAACAAGTCAAGCCTAAGGTTGCTTCTACTTCACACTCCTAGGAGGAAAAGGAAAAAGAATGAAATTGTCATTTTTGTCATGCACCTTGGCATTGGTTTAGAAATTGCAAGCTATATCTTGAAGATCAGAAGAAATTGAAAAGTAGTGCGACTACTGCTTTAGGTATTTATATTATTGAAGTTAAATTATCTACTAGTTATTCCTGGCGGATGTGGATCTCACATTGTATTAACGTGTAGGGTTTCACTAAAAGTAGAAAGCTAAAGAAGGGAGAAGTCATCGTACGAGTTGGAAATGGTGATGCTATAAGTTAATTTTACCAAGTAGACTTGTTTTAGTTTTAAATAATTGTTATTATGTCCGTGCCTTGAGTAGAAATATCATTTCAGTTTCATGTTTTGATTTGGATGGTTTTAATTTCATTATTGCGAATAATAATGCTTCATTTCTCGTAAAGACGTTTTCTATGTGAATGTTGATTTGTGTGATGGTCTTTATATTCTAAACATGAAAAGGTCCACAGATACTCCTATTCCCAACATAAATACAAAAAGATTCAAGTAAAATGATTTCACTCAAACCTACATTTGACATTGTCGTCTTGGCCACATAAATGAGAAACGTGTTTCTAAACTCCAAAAAGATGGAATTTTATATTCATTTAATTTTGAATCATATGAAACATGTGTATCATGTTTATTAGGCAAGATGTGAAAGAGTCCTTTTACTAGACACGGTGAAAGGGCAAGTGATTTATTGGGTCTATACATGCTGATGTATGCGGTCCTATAAACACAATGGCTGGAGGTGGTTATTAGTTCTTCATTACTTTCACTGATGATTTCAGCAGATATGGTTATGTGTATCTTATGAAACATAAAGGTGAATCTTTTGAGATGTTTCGAACATTTTTGAATGAAGTATAAAATAAAATTGGTAAAACTATTAAAGCACTCCGATCAGATCGAGATTGTGAATATTTGAGCCAAGAGTTTGATGATCATCTTAGAAACTGTGGAATTGTCTCACAGTTAACTCCTCCAGCAGCTCCACAATAGAATGGAATTTCTAAGAGGAGAAATTGGACTTTATTGGATATGATTCAATCTATAATGAGTCATACATATCTTTCGATTTCCTTTTGGGGTTATGTCTTAGAAACTGTTGCGTTTACACTGAATCGTGTTCCTTCTTAAGTGGTTGAAAAACAACATATGAGATTAATTTTAGAAAAGGCCAAGATTGTCTTTCCTTAAGATTTAGGACTGTGAGGTTTTTGTATGATGACAAATCTCTAATAATTTATGAGCCAAGTCTACCAAGTGTGTATTTATTGGTTATCCTAAAGAAACTAGAGGATACTACTTTTATAATCTCACTAAGAACAAAGTGTTTGTTGCTCGGAATGGTGTTTTTATGAAAAAAAAGTTTATTTCAAAAGACAACAATGAGAATAAAGTAAGTCTTGAAGAAGTTCATGAACCATAAATAAACATTCAACCGCTAGTGGGAGATCAACAAAGTCTTGAACTAGTTAAACCTCCACAAGTATCATAAGGCCCGCGTAGGTCTGATAAGTAAGACGTCAGCCTGAGAGATTTGTATTTCATATTACTTATAGTAGTGAGGTGTTGCTTATGGATCAAAATGAGCCTACTACTAATTAGGAGGTTGTGTCTAGCCCTGAGTCAGATAAATAACTTAATGCCATGAATTCTGAGATGCAATCCATGTATGATAACCAAGTTTGAAACCTGGTTGATTTACTTGAAGGTGGTAAGACCATTTGGATGGAAATGAGTTTTCAAGAATAAAACTGACATAGATGGCAATGTGCATATTTATAAAGCATGGCTAGTAGCAAAAGGTTTCAGATAGACTCAAGGTGTTGATTATGATGAGATTTTTTCTCCTGTAGCCAGACTTAAATCAATTAGAATTCTAATTGTCATAACCGCATACTATGACTACGAGATATGGCAAATGGATGTCAAAAAATATTTCCTAAATGGAAATTTATTTGAGGACGTGTATATAATACAGTCTGAAAGGTTTGTTCATCCTGAGAATTCTAGGAATGTGTGCAAGCTTCAAAAATCCATTTATGTATTAAAGCAAGCTTCTCAGAGTTGGAATCTTCATTTTGATGAAGCAATTAAGGAATTTAATTTCATTAAAAATGAAGATGAGCCTTGTGTATACAAGAAGGTCAGTGGGAGAGTGGTTATTTTCCAAGTATTGTATGTTGATGATATATATTACTTATTGGAAATGACATCCCAACCTTGCAGAGTGTCAAGTCTTGGTTAGGGAAGTGTTTCTAAATGAAGGACTTAGGAGATGCAGCCTACACCTTTGGGATTAAGATCTATAGGTATAGATCTAAAAGGCTAATATGTCTAAGTCATAGTGCTTACATTGACAAGGTACTGAATAAGTTCAGTATACAAGACTCTAAAATAGGGTCGTTGCCAATGTCTCATGGTATAAGCCTCAGCACGACTCAATGACGCGCGCCGTACGCGTCAATAAAGTAAAGTCTAATAAACCAACTATTTTGTAGAATAGTGGCAAATGGTCGATCCCACAGAGATTGGTAGTCTTTCTTAGGTTAAAAACAACAAAAAAGGAAAATCGGGGGTTTTAAAATAAATATTAATTTAACTAACTAATCTAACTAAACTAAATAAAATAAAACAACTAAACTAATTTTTGAAAACAATTAATAAATACCTAAGTAACACCTAAGTCTACAGTTCCACAAATCAGGATCATGATTCAATGGCAATCAAGGTCTTCAATCTTTCCCAAAAAGTCATTAATTTATATTCTCCTAGATTAGCTATAAAAAATCGACATCCACCAGAAATTCCTCGTTCCCCTAATCTCGATAGTTAGGACATCTGCCACTAATTACTTCCCTAATTAATGTACAACCCTAGACATCCGCCAATCAGGTTTAACACACTAACCGCAGTAATATGGGTCTGTGGAAAAACTAATCATAAATAACCGGGTCGCGTCCGCTCCCGATTTAACCTAGATTCAATTGTTGCATACTAAATAACCGAAATGGTTTGATGTTAAGTGGGTGAGTGTTTGTTACTTTATTGGTCCAAAAGCACAATTAAACGGATACTAATAGTCTAAATAACTGTAGATTGTCCACCTAAAAGCATGTATCGATCGTATACCACTCGTTGGGTTTTGGGGTTCATACGCAATGTGAGATTACAAAACAGCTTTTGACAAAAACCCCAACAGATCCGAATCTAATTCCATTAAAAACGTTTAAACCATGAAATACTTAATCATACCTTGGTCGCAATATACCTTTCTCAAGGTTAATCGATCTCTAAGGCGCCGCCAACGACGAACGCCTCTATTAGCAATCCACACGACGCTAACGGCATACGAGATTTGAAGTGCTAGCTTCGAGAGAATACCAAACCTTTTTGTTCTCTCCAAAACGATCCAGAGCATACCAAAAACCCTAAGTCGTTTCTAAAACGAAAATAGAGTTTCAAATTTTTTTTTTTTTTTTTTCAGTATCTGTGTTCTAACTTAAAGCGTCTATTTATACAACCTCTTGTATATAGACGGTTAAGTAAATTACACATATACCCTTACTTAAAGAAGTATAAGTGTAATACACCTCAAGGACGTTTCGTTTACGTCATGAATTTTATCACATAAAATTCATTTTTCTCAATCATCTTAAAATCTCGCAAAAACCATTCTTAAGTGTGCGACCCAATAGGCTCATACAACGTTGGCGTGTACCAAAACACATTTTGGTATACAAGTCATAAGCGCCTCTAGCAAGACATTATGACTACCCAAGTTGTACGAATATCAAATCGATATAACCTAATCAATAGTGTATATAACATCCTTTTGTCACACGATATCCTTTTGATCAAACATAAGGCATGGAATTGTCATCCAACATGTTCAATCGTACTAGTCTCGATCTCTAGGTAGATCGAAAACATCCAAGTGACATTGATCAATATCAATTCACTTAGACTAGGCCTTTTAACAAATCTAACACATCGAGGATCCACTAGATATCTCTCTTTATATGAGAGGGACAAATTCTATCTCGATTACACAACTTCATCACATTGCTCACACACAGTAACCAATCACAACCTTTATAATCGTCGGGTTAAAGACAACGTTTGATTGTGTCAAATTATTGTGTTCCTAATGTTGAAGTCTCTGCAATCTCAAGTCGAGATGACTGAAAAATATACCTATCATGAGAAACAACTATGACTTAATCCATGTGATGTTCTCATAATGGCCTCGGCCCAAGACTTTGTTCCCTAACAAGTACTCGTGATCTTGATTCGTATCCCTATACGTATAATCATCATATGATCATCAATCAAGACTCACACTAGTCTTAATTCATTATAGTTCCCGGATAATGATCGACTATGGACATTTAGGATATTTATGAAATACCCATGGATCTTATTATAATGTAAACATGCAAATTAATTATAATAAACAAGAAATGAAATCCTCTATTTTATTAACTAAAAGTATTCATAAAGACGCTTAATGTATTGACCTAGGGCACATGCCCCATCAATACATACCTTAGATCTAAACCATATACTTTAAAATCGACAACAATGAAATAGGAGAATTTAAACTAAATTAAATAATAAAATAAAAGATCTCACATAATATGCCATGAATCTATGATACCGACTTGTTTCCCCTCCGACCTAGGCAAGGAGTTGATTAGCCGGACATCGTCGTCGAAGAAAGTCGATAACAAAACAATAATAGTCGGTGATCAAAATAATAAAACCTAAGGTCCTAATATATAAAACTACTAAAAATTGGTCTCGGGAGGTGAGAGAGACTGATTTTGGGGGTTGGGGAGGTGACTCGTGCGCCGAGGAGCATCGTAGGGCTGGTTTTGGCTCAAAAACTGGTGTTCGTCACGTGTTTGGAGCCTATTGGTCGAGAGTGTTGCCACTCGCCATGTGGCAGCTTCTGATTGGAGAAGACCCCTGCTGATGACGAGCTGGTGTAGTGGGTGAGCGCCACGTGGCGTCGCTGGAAGCGAAAAAGAATCGCGCGAAATCGTGCAAAATTTTGGGAGCTTGTGTTGACGCGCATCCCGAGGAAATAAAAAAACTGCTGAACGAATGAAATGTGTTGGTTTGTGACGTGGCTGCAAACGCAGATGTGGCGGCATGGGATTGGTGGAGATGGCTGTGATGACGCTGTGGACGAGTGGTGTGCGTGACACTTGGCAGCTGGAAGAGAGAAGAATTGGTGTGTGTGTGTGATGGAGAACCGCCGACGTGGCAGCCTGTAATTGGTTGAGAAAATATATGCGCTGACGTGGCATCGTCTAATTGGTTGAAATATGTTGTCTCCTGTTCAACCCACCGCGTAACACGTAACTCGAGGCAAACTGTCCGACATCCGATCACTGCATGTAAATACTCCATTTTGACTATTTTTCTGCCATGAACTCAATCGCGCACTCCGTTTCACCTAAAAGTAACCAATAAATATAATTAATATATATTTTAGAGACTTTGAATAATTAAATATACTAAAATAAAGTACTAAATAACTATAAATACTGACTTATCAAATACCCCCAAACTTAAGACTTTGCACGTCTCGAGCAAATGTGTAGATGACAACACAAACTAAACTAGACTCCTAATATAATAATGCACTGACTCAACTAATCCTATACCCGACCCAAATTCCTGGAGTTCCTTTGGTTTACATAGCCACCAAGTAAACAAACAATTCAAGAAATTTCAGAGTTATGATATGTCAAGACTCGCAACCCAAATACAATTAAGATCCTACTTTCGAGACAAAGATCCGGTCAAAACAAAAGCCATCAACTACTCACGAGTTTCATTGGTTATATACATTAAAGCACGCAAGTTCAAATTTCACTTAATATAGTGAAAGTACTCGAACTAAATCTTTTATTTGAGGAGTTTTACAACTTCCGCCTTTATTCATTATTTTTTTTTCCTTTCATATTTTTTTTTTCTTCTCCAAATCTTTTTTCAATTAATACGATCCCTGCTCCATTTCCTATGGACCGCTTTTCTCACTTTTTCCCACCACAAGTTTCCATGCTCCATTTCCTATGGAAACCTGTGGGACACTCTACACTAAGAAAACTCTTGTTAGTACTTCTCACTTTCACTATAATCAAGCAAATCCCTCAATGTGGGTTAAAATAATATTACTTGTACCAATTTGACCGTCTACTCATTTTCGTATCTAGCTTAAAGTTCAACCAACATCTAAGTCCCTAATCATGAAATCATAAAAATGCAGAGCTACGAACTCGATTGAGTGTTTCTCTTAGTTTTCCCTAAGTTTCAAGTCAAAAAAGCAACTGTAATTTACTCATCCACAACCAAAGACTTGAACAAAGTTTCGGGTGACTCTAAATAACTAATAAAAATAAAAAATATACTAAATACATATATGCATGAAAATGTATCAAATCCTAATGAAATGAGAAAGGAATACGAATGGACAAGAAATGAAATAAATGGAAGAATTGATATAAAAAACCACCATTACCATCCATCAATGGCATATAACCGCATAAAAAAATAAACGATCTCACCTGCGGTCTTTCGCAAAGAATTCATCCAAAGTCCCACCACAATCCCTAAAATACCCCCAAACTTATTCTGAACCTTGTCCTCAAGGTTCAAAACAAGTCAAGGCATCCATCCAACAAAAAAGAAAATGACAGTGGTAAAGAAAAACATGGATAAGAAGATGATACAAATGCATGCATAACAAAAAGTCTCTAAAAACCAGTGAACGCATAAAATCTCTCATGTGTAGGTGACTAAGGAAACTATAAAAGAACAATCATAACAAGAGCAAGAACTAGTAAACATAGGAATTAACTGAAAAGATTCCAATCAAATCTTGCGAGCCCGAAGTCTTTCAACTAAGGGTGAAATCAACAAGATGATGGAATGAAGTTTAGGGTTTTGGGTCTACTAATGTGGCGACTTAAATTAGGTATGTCCCAACCAAGTCTCAAAATACCTAAAATCCTATAAACATGTTAATTCCTAAAAAAAAATAGTGCTCAAAGTATGCTTAAAATATAATCCAAAGTCAAACCTACAAAACTCAGCGCTCCAATCCTCTAATGAACGTCAAACGTAACATATCACCTGTAAAAAAAAGAGACCAAATTAGAGTGTTATTAAAAATAAAAAATAAAAACTAAAACTAAAATAAATGCAAGAAATAAATAAATAAAAATAAAAATGAAGCTTGGCTGCCTCCCAACGAACCGCCTTTCTTTTAAGTCTTTGGCTAGACTTGGCGTGCTTGATCACGTGATGCCCTCTCATTTAGAGATGTCAACAACGAATGTCACATCTACGTATTTGGGCAATGAAGCATGCACGCCCTCTTTCAGATTTAGGAGCTCATTCGGTACTTCCAACACGAAAGAATCTGTCGCATCAGGATCGTCCAACAAAAAGGTGTCGGCAGTGTAGAAGATCTGTGAACGCTCCTTTACTTCCACCCCCTTATAAGGTGTACCAAATGTGCATGGGAGGGTGGGGGTGGTTGCACCAACACTAGAGGTTGGTCTTTTCATGCTCTCTATGTGCGGCTTCTTCGGCTTGTCTGAAATGACATCAGTTTTCATCTCATTTTCCCCCTCATTTAGTGTAATGACAATTTCTTGCTCAATTTGAAAGATTTCACATTCTTCCGATGTTTCTCTCAAATAGTCCTCCATCTGTGTAACCTCATTCACCTTAAAAATTTTCAACGTATCAACACTCACATCCTCCTCAGGGTTAAAAATTGGTTGTGTACTACTCAACTCTTCCTCATCAGTCATATTCTGAAGCTTGACATTATATTGAATTAATTGAGTTTCCAATTCCTTCAAGCCTGGAATCTCAAAACCAATTTGTCGAATCTCTTCAAGAATTCGATTAACCTTTTGCTGATTATCTATCAATTGCTTCATCATATCTTCCAAGGAGGTGTTTTGATGAAACTATTGATTTCCTTCATGTCGAGGAATCTGTGGGTTTGACATGAGCCCAAAGAAGTCGGGTTGTGGCGATGCATAGCTAGAATAGTGATAATTCTCATACTATGGATAACAGGGACAATTATGTGCGGAATGAGAATAATCTCCACAAATTTCGCAAACCTCGACCTGTTGCACAAAAGAATGCATGTTAAAAAATTGATATCCATTATGTGACATACCTACCCCATTCACATTATAATAATGTGAGTCTTCAAATCGACCATAATTATGGGGGTAGGAGGAGTCCATCATGTGGTTTCCAGCATACATGTTAAGAGCAAGGGAATAGATAGGAAAAATAAAAAAATAAAAAATAAAAAATAAAAAATAAAACCAAAGAAAGAAAAATACCAATCTCCAGAAACGGCGCCAAAAATTTACGCGCGCCGACGCGTCAATAAAGTAAAGTCTCGTAAACCAACTATTTTGTAGAATAGTAGCAAATGGTCGATCACACATAGATTGATAGTCTTTCTTAGGTTAAAAACAACAAAAAAGGAAAATCGGGGGTTTTAAAATAAATATTAATTTAACTAACTAATCTAACTAAACTAAATAAAATAAAACAACTAAACTAATTTTTGAAAACAATTAATAAATACCTAAGTCTACAGTTCCACAAATCAAGATCAGGATTCAATGGCAATCATGGTCTTCAATCTTTCCCAAAAAGTCATTAATTTATATTCTCCTAGATTAGCTATAGAAAATCGACATCCGCCAGAAATTCTTCGTTTCCCTAATCTCGATAGTCAGGACGTCTGCCACTAACTACTTCCCTAATTAATGTATAACCCAAGACATCTGCCAATCAGGTTTAACACACTAACCGCAGTAATGTGAGAACACTAATCATAAATAAACGGGTCGCGTCCGCTCCCGATTTAACCTACATTCAATTGTTGAACACTCAAGAACCGAAAGGGTTTGACGGCAAACGGGTGAGTGTTTGTTACTTTATTAGTCCAAAAGCACAATTACACGGATACTAATAGTCCAAATAACTGTAGATTGTCCACCTAAAAGCATGCATCGACCGTATACATACTCTAGATCTAAACCATATACTTTAAAATCAACAACAATGAAATATGAGAATTTAAACTAAATTAAATAATAAAATAAAAGATCTCACGTAATATGCCATTAATCTATGATCTCGATTTGTTTCCCCTTCCGACCTAGGCAAGGAGTTGATTAGCCGGACATCGTCGTCGAAGAAAGTCGATAACAAAACAATAATAGTCAGTAATCAAAATAATAAAACATAAGTTCCTAAAATATAAAACTACTAAAAATTGGTCTCGGGTGAGAGAAACTATTTTTGGGGGTTGGGGAGGTGACTCGCGCGCCGAAGAGCATCGTAGGGGCTATTTTTGGCTAAAAAACTGGTGTCCGCCACATGTCTGGAGCCTATTGGTCGAGAGTGTTGTCGCTCGCCATGTGGCAGCTTCTGATTGGAGAAGACCCCATGTTGATGACGTGCTGGTGTAGTGGGTGAGCACCACGTGGCGTCGCAGGAGGCGGAGAAGAATCGCGCGAAATCGTGCGAATTTTTGGGACCTTGTGCTGACGCGCATCCCGAGGAAATTTGAAAAGCTGCTGAACGAATGAAATGTGTTGGTTTGTGACGTGGATGCAAACGCTGATGTGGCGGCATGGGATTGGTGGAGCTGGCTATGATGACGCTGTGGACGAGTGGTGTGCATGACACTTTGCAGCTGGAAGAGAGAAGAATTGGTGTGTGTGATAGAGAACCGCCGACGTGGCAGCGTGTAAGTGGTTGAGAGAAGATATGCGCTGACTGCAGCATCTAATTGGTTGAAATATGTTGTCTCTTGTTCAACCCAGCGCGCAACACGTAACTCGAGGCAAACTGTCCAGCATCCGATCACTGCATATAAATACTCCATGTTGTGTATTTTTCCGCCATGAATTCAACCGCGCAGTCCGTTTCACCTGAAAATAACCAATAAAAATAATTAATATATATTTTAGAGACTTTGAATAATTAAATATACTAAAATTAAGTACTAAATAACTATAAATACTGACTTATCACTCAATGTCCGAATACTAATGATGAGTGAGAGCGCATGAATACAATTCCATATGCATCAGCTATTAGATCTATCATGCATGCCATGTTATGCACTAGACCCGATGTATCATATGCTTTGAGCATAATAAGCAGATATCAGTTTGATCCTGGTGACAGTCACTGGATAGCAGTAAAAAAAATTCTTAAGTACTTGAGAAATGACAAAAGAAGTGTTCTTGGTCTATGGAAGTTTGGAAAATGAGCTTGTTGTAAATGGTTACACATATGCAAGTTTTCAAACTGATATAAATGACTTCAGATCACAGTATGGATATGTGTTTACTTTGAATCGATGCGTAGTGAGCTAGAAAAGTTTGAAGCAAGAAATTGAGACAGATTCTACAATAGAAGCTGAGTATATTGTAGCATCCGATGAAGCTAAGGAAGGAGTTTGGATTAAAAAGTTCATCTTTAAACTTGGTGTGGTTCCTAGTATAGCTAACCTCAATTGCTTGTATTGTGACAACAACGGGGCGATAGCACAATCCAAGGAACCACTATCACACCACCGATCTTAACGTATACTTAGATGTTTTCATCTAATTCAAGAAATCGTTCAGAAGGGAGAAGTAAAAATTTGCAAAGTTCATACAGAAAACAATGTTGCAGATCATTTGACGAAGGCTCTTCCTCAAGTGAAACATGATTGTCATGTTAGGTCATTAGGTATTAGATACATGAATGATTGGCCTTAATGCAAGTGGGAGATGTTGGGGCATATACCCTTGGTCAATCTACAAACATTGTTTATCTTATAATTTTATTTAATAAAATAGAGGTTTTAATTTGTAGTTTTATTATAAGTGATTGCATGTGTACCTTATAGTAAGATCCATGGTATTTGTTGAAATATCCTAAATTTCCCTAATTGGTCATCAGACTGAGAACTATAATGAATTAAAACTAGTGTGAATCTTGATTGATGGTCCTGTGATGATCTTGCGTATAGGGATACAAATCGAGATCATGAGTACTTGTTAGGGAACAAAGTACTAAACCAACCCACTTTGAGAACACTACATAGATTAAGTCATAGGTGTTACACATTATAGGTTTATTATTTAGTCGTTAGACTTGAGATTACCATAGACTTCAATATTAGGAGCATGGTAATTTGATACGATCAAATGTTATCTTTAACCAGACGATTATAAATATTGTGATTGGTTACCATGTGAATAATATATAAAGGTGTGTAATCAAGATATAATATATCCCTCTCATACAGAGAGATATCAGTGGATCCCTCAATATGATAGACTGATAATGGCCAAGTCCATGTGAATTGATATGATCAATGTCACTTGAATGTTTTCAATTTACCTAAAGATCGAGACTAGTACGATTAAACATTAAGGGTGACTTTCCATGCCTCATATTTAATCAAAGGATATCGCACGACAATAAGATATGATATATGTTATTCATTAGGTTGTATCGATTTTGATATTCATGCTACTTGGGTAGTCATAATGCCTTGCTAGATACCACTTATGACTTGTGTACCAAAATGGTTTAAGTTCACTACCAACATCGCATGAATCTATTAGATCGCACACAAAGAATGGCTTTGCGCAATTTCAATTGATCCTGAGTAATTAATTTTATATGATAAAATTCATGACATTAAATCCCTTACAATTTGTTATATGATAACTTATTAATAGGGCTGTATATGTAATTTGCTTAAACTGCCTAAATACAATAGTTGTATTACGAATAGGATTTTAAGTGAGGGCTTATCTATACATATAAATAGAGGAGGTTGAACCCTAAAAGAAATTAGATTTTTGTTTTTCACTATTTTTTAGTTCTCTGGATTTTTGAAGAGAAAGAAAAATGTTTTCCATCTCTCTTGGGGCTAGCACTCTAAATTATGGTCACTATTCGTGTGTGGATTTTCGATAGAGGACGGGCGCTCGAACGTCTTAGAGATTGAACAATCAGAGAAGGAGATCACATATTAAGGTGTGGTTTACTTTTGTATATCTAGTTTAATGGAACTTATTTTTTGACCCTGTTGGGGTTTTCAAAATTATTTTAAATTTTTTGCTGCGTATGAACTCTAAAATCCAACAAAATAAACTAAATAAGACATTTCTAAATCATTTAAGAAAATAAAAGTTAATAAACTTTTAACGAAACCAAGTCATGATGAAGTCATTAAAGAATTCTTTGAGTTTAAAGACAAATTTTTAGACGAATCTAGTGGAAACTTAGGACCAAAAATGTCATCCTTAAAAAGAATGCATGAGAAATGTTCCGACCTAGAATGTTTATTATACCAATTACAATAGGAGATTTTTCTATTGAGTTTGCTATGTGTGATCTCGGAGCATCAATTAATGTAATGTCATTTAAACTTTATAAATCATTGAAAATAGGATCGCTAACTAATACGCCTATTAATCTTACTTTAGCAAAAAACACAATTATTAAACCATATGAATTATTAGAAGAGATTTTAATATAAGTACACGACTTAGTATTTCCAGCCGACGTCCATGTCATGGAAATGGAAGATTCAATATCACCTAATCCTTTACATATACTATTAGGTAGACCTCTTTTCTAAACAACTAGAACTTAGTTACAAATTTTTGAAGGAACAATGTCTATGGGATTTGAAGATAAGATTGTTAAATTCTAAATTAATAACGAACATACCTATGATGAATACGATGAATTATTCGACAATGATTTTCTAGAATCAAACTATTATGATTATTTTAATGTTGAAATTTATGCAATTAATGTAGTAATAATGGAAACTGCAAAAGAAGCTCCAAATAAAGAACGAGTTGATGACCCTTCAAAAAAAAAGAAAGAAACTCAAGAATGGATTGTTAGACAACTAGAGAATGGAAATAGTATTAACAAGCCGAGAGATTTTAAATCCAAGAAAAATAAGAAAAAGTGAAAGGCAGATTTAAGCCGTGAAAAGCTTAATCATCCTGGAGATATACATTTGCTCATTAAAATCAAATGGGCTTGGTACTTCAGGGCACAATGTGATACTTGTTCTAATGCAAATCTCATTCCTATATATTTCTTTCTACACACTTAATCGGAGTTGAATTCACTTGCTTCAGAACGAGTTTCTTTACTAGATGGTACTTCAATTCAACTAATAGGAGTGGTCACGAATGCACCAGTTCAAGTGGACAAATACATCATACTCACGGACTTTTTGGTCAGGCCACATTATATAAATGAAGATCGTCCTTTAATTTTAGGATGACATTTCTTAGCCACTACTCGAGCTATTATAGGTATACTAAAAAAAATCACTCTGATTAACGGTCGAACAATCACTTTCTGGAATGACACTAGAGTGGATAATTCTAAATTCAAGCTTAGAGATCAAACCTAATTCGAGAAAAGTACAGTGGAGCAAATGATAGTAAACAAAAGTGCTCTATGGGAGGCAGCCCATATTATATGTTTATTTATATTTTATTAAGAATTAAGTTTAGTTTAGTATAATATGTTTTTGATCTTTCACTTTTTGACTCTTGTATTGGAAACATTTTCAAATTTTAAACTCCGATGTAATTTCATATTATGGGGGACTGATAAGTTGTTTTTGTTTATATGGCATTTATGCAAGTTTTATTATTCCCTAGCTTTTTTTTTATTTAATAAAATTATTTGATTAGTTATATATTCTAATCAAACTTTCAAAATTTCAGTCAATTCTTACTTAATATAAGTTTTAATGACAAATACATTAGTTAATTAGGAAATAAATTGAAAAAAAAAATAGTAGATTTACCTAACGATTTGAATTAACACTAGGAATCGCTGGCTAAATTAGTGACGAATACCAAAAATAAAGTGAGAATTTTTGTCTGGCAAATCTTCATCGATTCGCCACTTCAACAGGAATCGTTGTCAGATTGATGGGTCACTGCACCTCAAAACTCACCGATTTGCCAAGCAATTTTCTAACGATTCCACTTAACACATGAATTGATGGGCACGATTTTGAGTTTTTAAAATAAAAACCTAAATTGCCAGAAACACAAACTCATTCTAACACCCCAACCGTTGCACCCTTTCACCCACACATTCTATTTCTCGCTTAGATTCTACCCTCCTATGGTCAATCTTAGTGTATTTAAGTGATTCTCACCTCAACCTAGTTTCATTCATCCAAAAACTTTCGAATTTGAGAGTGTCGAGCCAAGCAATGGTTTTAAGGATTTCGCCCTAGAGCTTGAAAAAATGATCTAGATAAGTTAAAAAGCTTAGATCTTTAGAGATTTTCTCTCAAGAAGGTAATTACGATAACCCTTGCTTTTTAGTTAAACAAGTTTTGGTTTGAAGTATTTTTGCATATTTTTCAATGATTTTCAAAATTGTTTTATTAGAATTCATTTTATTACCTTGAATGAATGATTTTATTGATTCCAATAGATTGGGCATTGTGATTACAATGATCGTTGGTTTATAAATTCAACAATTTAGAAATTTTTGCATATTTAAACGTATTTGCAAATTGTTTCAAAATCAAGTTTAAAATGAGTTCGGGGGTTTGGTTTATTTGAAAATCGAGTTTGAAAAGACTATAAATTATCACAATATTGCTTTACATTTTTAAGAGAACCAAATTAAAGCTTAAAATTGATTTAAAACTTTGATGCCAATTTTTAAGTTTCTGATGAAATTTAAGCAAGTTTTCCAAATGAATTTCACTTTTTTTAAATAAAGTTTTGAATTTACCAAATTATTTCCAACAAAAGTTATTTTTATGTTCCACAGGTTTATTTGTTATTTTGACTTGTCATCTTTGATTTAGAAAATGACATGAAGTGGTAAAGGTAGAAGTTCGCGAAAGGAGATGGGAAATGTACCTTTAGTAGAGAAACCCAAACAAAAATCCAAAGAGAAGCTTCTTCATCCCCCTAGATTTCAGTGACAAGTCGAAGAGAGAGAAATAAGTTGAGGAGACTCCAAGGATTATTTTATATGCCCACAACTTAATAAACGCAAAGGTTCTCACTAGGATAAAGTGCAATGTTGTCAAAAATTGGAAGCTTATTCCAGAGAGGGGTTTAATGTCAATAATGAAATAAAGTATGGACCTAGAATTTTGAACATAATAAAGGAGCGAAATTGGGATTATTGACTAGGGACTATTATGTCGACAATGTAGTGCGGTCCCTTGTAGAGATGGGTTGTGAGATATTAGTGCAGGAATTTTACGCAAATGTCTATGGAGATGATGACAAGACAGTAGTCATGGTCTGAAGAAGACCAATGGACTATTCACTTGTAAGACTAAACTGGTACTTCAGTTTATAGGAGTTTCATATGAGAGAACATAATGAGTACCCAAAACCTGAGCATGGGTTTAGGTATGGATTTCTCCCAAAAACCATTAGAAATAATTTAGAAGCAATTCCAAGGGATGGATTCCTTTTTTATAAGAATGGGTACCCGAAACATACTTAAACTAAAATTTTAGGAAAACTTCCAAAGCATGGAATTACTTTATCAATGCGAGCATATAGCCGAGTTTGCATTACTACGAAGTTGTGAACTACAAGGTTGTTGTTGTACCACATTGTCAATGGGATAGGATATATTGATGTTGCAAAATTATTTATGATTAATTAGGAATGCCATGAACACAAAGAAAAATTAAGGATTGCCTTTTCCTTTAATGATCAATAAATCTCGCAAACAAGACCAAGTTCATATGATAGGTCTAGGGCTAGATGTTTAACTAGATAAGACCATCACTGATGACCATACAGAGCACCAAGAAGGTGTCAAGGTATGTGGATTTGAAGGAGGAGTGAGAGAGGATAGATATACTTAGGAGAGAGTCCACAAAGAGAAGAAGAATACATGTAGAGAACAAAAGAGTTCTATATGAGATGGAATCTGTTACATACAGTAAGATAACGAACCAAAGCCCAGAGCCACCTACAGAGGATTTTACTCGCATGTACGAGGAAGTGACAGAGACAGCCATGATGGGGTCAATCTTGCGGAACCAGATTCGAACTCTGAGAAATTAAGAGTTCATGTTTCAGAACCAGCGTAAAATTGTAATGAGCATACATGGGATCGAGAGACGCATGACTAAGAGAATGCAACGTGGGGGAGCTGAAATCCAAATACTATCCACCCAACTTAGAATGCCAACTGAGGGAGTCTGTTCAGATAGTACTCCAGCAGCAGGAGTGTAATACAGACTCTACAATCCTTCAGCGAGCTTCTAGTCTTAATAACATGACTAAGTGGATGGTAATGATGATGCAACTTCTGGACGGCAGTTTTGATATACTCATTCTTCTTTGTTTAGTCTATCTCTAAGTGACTCTGTGTGAGGTCTTAGTTTGTACTATGGTGATCTGTATGATTTTGTGTGAATTTGTAATACTGTTGCCATGGTGTGTCGTTTATACATTGGTTTGATATGTTATCCTCTATAATAATGATGCTTGAAAGATTTTCATTTATTATGTTTTCTCTTATTATGAAATTCATTCTTATGATCATTTGATCATTCCATTATTATTTTATTTATTAGTTCATTTATGCTTTACAATGTATTTTTGTTTTGTTGGAAACCCGACTTATTTTTAAACATTGAGGACAAGGTTTGGAATGAGTTTGAGGGTATCTAGGTGAAGTAGAGTATAAAAATCGAAGTATGGATGAAACGAGAGGTAGAATCGATTTTTTATAAATTTTTCAAATTTTTAAAGATACTGGTAATATTTTTTCATTTCATTTTACTTTATTTAGTTAGGAATATAAATTGAATATAATTTGGATTTAAATAGAAGTGATATATTTTTACTACCCATGAAAATAGAAATTTTATGATAGAAATGAATTGATGTACCCTATTTGACTCATCATAGATTGTGTACGCACTAGAGGAGTTTAGTGGGGGGTTTATTGCTTTGTGTTAGACATTATAATGGGTAGAAGATCGAAACAAAAGTGCAAGATAAACAAGACAGATTTTATAAGAATCTTGTTTTACAAATATTGTGGATCAAGTATTATATATAATGAAAAGAATTTATGCCACAATTGAAGGGAAAAATAAGAAACTAGCCAATAAACTTTACTTAGTTGGAAAGAATACTTCCTTGACTATAGCGAAGTAAGAAAAGCTAACAAGATTTTTTTAAGAAAATAATAGAGATACCCACATATTCCAAAGGAAATGGAGCAGATAATCATGTGGTGGGAAAAATGACAAGAAGAACTCCTATAAAAAAGAATAATAGATACCAAAGGAAATGAAGCAAGGAACCGTATGAATATGATATAAAGAAACAAAAATTATAGAAGAAAGAGAGACATAAAAATATGGAAGGATTTTTAAGAAAAACTTTCCAAATAAAAGATTTATCTCGAGTGTTTATAGCTAAGTTAAGTGAAGTATATATTTTTATTGCAATATTCAAATGGATATGAAATGATAATTATTGGTGATTAAAAATTCATATCGACTTCAATTGTGGTGGCATTTTAAATATTGATTGAAAATGAGATTGATTTAGTGATTTTTGTATTTTGAGATTCTATAATAATCATAAGCTTGATGCTTGTCAGTGGAGATTGAGAAAACTTATATAGTGGCTTAGCCTTTGTGATAGATTTAACTGTGAATTCTGAGGTGTATTGCATGTTGGACTAAGTGGTTAGTCACTCACACTCCGACCGAGATTTTGATGGAAACAAACAAGGTGAAAATGTACTAATAAACATCTAGTGTATTTCAGCTTTTGTTAAAGGATGCAAAACAACATATCAAGGGTACTCAAGAAATACAAGTTCAAGACTCGGCATTAATGAAGAAATGAAGATGAAAGTTCAAACCGCAATTTGTAATTTCAATGTAAGGTATACAAATTCTTTCACGCAAGCCAAATGCATTAGTCCATGCATATCAAGTTTCTTAAACCATTCTTCAAAAGTTATAAGTTTACTTCAAGTTTCAAAGTGGAATTTAAACACATAACTAGGACTATGAGTTTAAACAATGTGAAACTTTGTGTGGATGGTCATTTGCATATTACAGATCATTGTAAATGTTTTCGAAAAAGAAAAACTCGTTTTTGAAAGGTCTTCGAAAAGAAAACTGTAAATTTGCAGAAAAGCCCCTAATACATTATGAAATCGTGAATTTCCGTTTTCGGGATTTGTAAAAATATCCGGACCACCCAATTAGGCTTAATGACTCATAATAAACGTGTATAACATGTTATATAAGGGTTGGTTAGGTCCCGACGAGTTTAAGGGTCGCTAACACAAAGGGACAAAATAATTGTTTTGAGGTCCCCGCAGCTTAGCGCGCTAATGATTTCATTAGCGCGCTAAGTTCGAGTTAGCGCGCTTAGGTCTCAAAGATTAGCGCGCTAATTGCATATCTCGACAACTTTTTTTTTACAGCTGGAAAACACACTTTAATTTGAATTCTTGATCTATTTTGGACCCTTGGATCCCTAGAACGGTCATAAACTGTCAAGATGGAATACCTAACACTATAAAACCACCAAGAACATGGTTTTGTCAAGAGAAGGAAGAAACACACTCAAAAACTCAAAATCTACAAAGAGAAGAACTTTGATTTTTGTGAAGAAGCAAAAGGAGATCTTTGTGGCTGTTTTTAGTTCTCTAATCCAAAGACTTTTGAGGCTTTAAAAGGAGTACAAGAATCTCTTCAAAGCTGATCTCTTTTGTCATTCTCTTGTTTGTAAGAAAGTCCTAGATCTAAAATCTTGCTTGTGCTTAATCTACATAGTTTTGTGTATTTGATTTGAAAATCTTGTTGTGTGTTTGAACACCTTCTTCCCAGGTTTTGCACTTAAATTTATTTTATCAAACCCTAAGATTGATTTGAACAAAAGTTTTGCACTTAAACTTGATTTTTGTTAAACTATTGTTCTTAGACTTGAAATCGGTTTTACACTAATATATTAAGTTTTTAAAACGATTTCACATTTGGGATTTGCAACAAAATCAAAGTGACATATTTGCATATTCCATTTATTCTCATACTTGCATACATAAGAGTTGTTAGGCTCTAGGAGGCTTGCTAGTGTTTGAATTTGATACCACTTTGTGTTGTAAAGTGTATCTCATTATTTTTCAGCAACTTATTGTATTTGTTTGATTGTAAGACTTAGTGGAATCTAAGTCAAAGGGGAAGACCTAGTTGAGACTAGGCACAAATCCTAGTTGCGGCTAGGTGGGAAGAACACAAATCCTAGTTGCGGCTAGGTGGGAAGAACACAAATCCTAGTTGCGGCTAGGTGGGAAGTCCTAATTGTAATTAGGCACTCTAGGCTTGTATGCTTAGGTTGTAACACTTATTTGTAATATAAGTGGGGGTTAAAAATCCTAACCTAGGGAGGTTAGGTAGTGGACGTAGATCGTTGGATCGAACCACTATAAATCTTGTGTCACTTTCCATCTCTTCCATTCCATTCACTTGCATAGCATATATATATTCATTGATAGTGTATGCATTATAGTTGCAATTTGCGCATAAAGTTTTAAAAGGGCAATAACTACTCTCAGTAACCCAATTCACCCCCTCTTGGGTGACCTTCATTGCATAACTAGAAGGTTGAGTTGTCAAAGAAGGTAATATGTTTCTATTAAATGATCACTTCTATTTAATAAATAAGAGTATATAATTATGAAATCAAAATGAGGGAAGAAAAGAGAATATAATTATGAGTATTTCTTTGCTTGGGACAGCAAAGTGCTGAATTTAGGGGTATTTGATCAGTCCAGAATTATATAGTATTTTATAGTATATTTTAGGATGATTCTAAATGTAAAAGACTATTACACGAGGGTTTCTCTTGTTTTTGTTATTTCAGGAAATAATTGGAATATTTGAATAAATGGAGTAAAAAGATAAGAGAGTGAAGGATTTAATCAAGTACAAAGAATATATGAAGAATCATCAGCACATCGAAAGAGAACTATAATTTAATGCAAGCAAATCATCAGTGATTTGGGAATTACACTGAGAATCACTACTCCGAATGGTGGAGCACAAAGGTAGTTTTCCAAGAATTTTCTCAGCGATTTACACGATAAATGGAATCGCGGAGTTCAATTTCAAGAATTTTAGATAACCACGAGACGTTTGAGTTAGTTTGAGATATATACTACCTAGAATATCCCTAGGGCCACAAAATCAGTAGCCTTTGAGTACTTATATAAATATTTCCTTGCTCTCAGAGCCATTGTTTATTATTTTAGTTTATTGCTTTGTTGTTCATTGCTTTTGGAGATGATTTGAAGATTCAAAGTATTTTTTTAGAGGTATTTATCTATCTTTTATTTACTTTATTGCAATGTTATTTATGAATATGAGTGAGTACTTTATTAATCTAAACAAATTCCGAACATGAATTTGATTTGTTTTGTGATGTAATCATCCTGAGATGATTTTGTGCTTAGTGCTTTAAACAAATTGTATTCTTTAATTCACAAATTTAATAGATTATTTTTTGCGGATTTTAATTATGAAACTTTGCATTGCATGCATAGTCTAGAATGTGAACTTGGATTCAATATCTAGTTTAAAGTAGTAATTAGGATTGTTTAAATGGTGTATTACTATTTAGATGTCCTAGGCTAACTGAGAATTAAGTTTAACATTGAAGTGGATATTTGAAGGCATTATATTTAGCAGTTCAAAGTTTTCACAAAGTGTAATGCGGTTTTAATGCTTAAAATTAACTTTTCTTTTTGTATTCAAAGGGTTAATTCAATAAAATTAGAATTTGGCTTTTCCACCGATATTATGAGAATTAGTGGCTTGATAAGGGATGTTGCGTACTTATGATTAGATTTTAATGATCTATTATACTTTATAAAGTATGCCTATGACTACATGATTTGAGTAACATGCTAGGATGCAAAACGGGTTATTGTTTCATTGTTCTGGATGTCTGTTCAGATATTTATTGTCACAGCCCAAATAGCTAATCTTAGTTTAATTTGTTAATCAAGATCAAATGACCCATGACGTGGGACCCGCAACGAGATACGTGTCATTACTGAGGCTAGGTGGCCAAGGTAAATGTTATATTTATGGTGATGTGTGCTTAGTGTATTGTATTTGTGTTGATTACTAAGTCACATTTACGTGTTGATAGGTGTCGAGACGTGAGTAGGGACTCGTCTCGATATGCTGTTGGCGTGGGACCGAGGTAGAGAATGATAAGGTAAGTTGGTACAAGCTTTATATGGTTTTATTAAGTGAGTTATATGGATTATGGTTGATTAGGAGTTGATACACCTAACTTAGTAAGTTAAAACCTTAGCCACTTGATATGTCTCGAGACACAAGTTGGCATGCTTCAATACCAATTAAGTTATTGTTTGGTGTCACTTAAGCATGAACTAGTGAACATGTGTTAGTAGGAAATCCACTAGTTAGGTCTCGAGCTACGTGTGTACTATGTGATCAAGGGCTATCATTCAACCCAATCCAATTCAAGTATATAAGCTTGATCAACTCAAGCACCTCTCATACTTTCATTTCCATTTCTTCACCGTGAAGCACGACTACTGAAGTAAAGAACTGCTAAAGGAGGAAGAAAACCACAGCACAACCAGTGGAATTGGTGAAGGAGAGCTAAGTTCAGCTAGTACTCATCAAGCTAGGTAACTTCTTGACTCCATTAACATAGCTCAATTCCATGAATTCATGTATTTGATGTTATAGGTTGTTGTTTAATGTTGTGAATGGTGTCTTGGAACTTTAGAGGTGTGTATGAGGCTTCTCAAGGCATCAACATAGCCTATGTGTTGAGAAAACTCAGAATTCTAATTTCAGAATTCTAGGTTCTGCAACACATAGCGCGCTATGCACGATAGGTAACGTGTTATGTTAGTCATTAACGCGCTACACAGGGTCATTAGCGCGCCACATGCTATGGCAGCATAAAAATCTGCAAGTCTCAAGAAGTCCTTAAACACAACAAAAGAGTCTAATATGCTAAGTAAAGGTCCAAGCACACTCAAAACATATGATATGATGTCAAGAACTTATGGAAGTATTTCGGAGACTCAAATACGAGTTTCGAGGCGTTGGAAGGCCGGAGTAGAATAGGAAATTGCGTGGTATGTAAGTAAACTGATTAAGAGATTTCTTTACATTTCATTCTTATTCATATGTTCATTTCCAGTCATTTGGACTGAATTGCCTTTGTACTTCATGTGCCATGACTTGTTGTTCATTTTCATTAAATGAGGTTGTTTCATAGCATAGTTTGTTGATAAAATGATTTCACTGACTCCAATTCATGTGTTATATCATTATTGACTGTTATTACTGGTGGTCAGTGAAATAGCATGCTATTAGGTAGTTTTTATATAGTGTTGTGAATCCATATCCTTTGTGCATTAGTTATGCAATTGTATTTGTTGGATTCCAATATCGTGTCGTTCTTTGAATATGAAAGTGGTTCTTGTATCTAGGGTCATTTTATGATAGAAATCCAGCTGACATACAGGGGTCACTAGACTTTCCAGGGTGATCGGGATTTCTCCACTATCTTGCGCAGCACACGGGGTATGGCACTCGGGGTTGTTGGCAAGCATAACTTGGGTGACTTCACAAGTTGTAAGACTCGCGGTTGTTGGCAAGTATACATCCCAGTGACTGACATTTGGGATAATTATAAAGGTGTATTGTACCGTGTAAGTACGACCTTCACAGAGATGTAAAGCATAGCTTCATCCTTATATAGTGGAAAGGTTGATGTGATGAAGATCACGGCCGACCGGCCCTAGATCATTACTTCTTATTCTAGTGTCTATATCGTTTTGTTTAACTAAAGTATCTATTTGCATGATATTCTTTCAGCATAGTTGCTATTATTATTATGCTTCTTGATACTTGTTGCATAATTGAGAATGTGAACAAATGTCTCTCGGTATTACTTTCTATTTTCAAGTACTCACCGTCTAGTTTGTGACGGTGGGTGCAGATCCATCGAGTAGCAGGCCAGGCATAGAGAAGATCGACGACTACCTCTGAGCCAATGGAGCACTGCTACACAAGATATTGTGGGTTTTGCTTTTGATGTATTACTTTTATATGTATGCGATATTCTTTTGGGGGTTGTATATTATGGGCTGAGTGATAGGTACCTTGATTAGACAAATGATGTTATATATCGCTGTTTCATTATATATATGCATGTGATCTTTAGTTTCTGGTTTTTCCATACAGGTTAGGCTACATGTTTATAAGCTTCTGCTAGCTAATTAGTTAAGACTTCCACTGCATAAATTTTAAATTAGTAAATTTTAATTAACTTTGATTTATGAATTTACATATGATAGGTATATGTTTATATCTATTAGAAAACTAATAAAAAAGTTGGTAAGTAATAAGATTGTTGAAAAGGCTGACTAATTCCTCGTTAGGTCCTATATGGTGAGATTAGGGCTTAATAACGAGATTAGGCGAGCCGTGCCCTAATTTGAGAAGGGGTCGTCACACTTATTTATTATTGAATTAGATTTATTAGAATATTAGTGAATTTGAATTGTGTTACTTAAGTTAATTATTTAAGTACGTTAATTAAATTAGTTTATTTATTTTAGGTTATTATTATAGTATTATAAGTTGAATAATTGATTTTTAATTCCTGTTTTAATTAAATTAAAGTAAAAAATAATAAAAACCATTGAAATACTTTTTCCTAGAGAACTTTAATAAATTCATTTGGAGACGATTCCACTTAAAAGTACTACAAATAATAGGGATATACATGAAACTTATTATACACGCTCGATACGTATCAAGAATTAGTACCAACTAGAATCCAAAACGGTTGGAGGGTGCACATAGATTATATGAAGCTAAACGCTTCAACTAGAAAATATCACTATCTACTTATGTTTATAGATAACATGTTAGAAAGACTAGCTGGAATGACCCATTATTGTTATTTAGATGGATACTCAGGATTTCATCAAATTCTTATAGCTCCTGAAGATCAAGAAAAACTAGTTTTACTTGCCCTTTTGGTACATTTGCATATAGACGTATGCCTTTTGTTCTATGTGACACGCCCGCTACATTCCAAAGGTGTATGGTTAGTATCTTCTTATACTACATGGAACATGTTATTGAAGTTTCCGTTCATGATTTTACCGTTTATAGCGATTCTTTCAATGAATGCTTACTTCATTTAACAAAAATACTTAAAAGATGCATAGAAAAAAATCTAGTATTAAATTATGAAAAATGTCATTTTATGGTAAATCAAGTACTTATACTAGGACACATAGTGTCAACAAAAGGAATAAAAGTATATCCACTAAAATACAAGTTATAAAGACATTACCTTACCCAACATAAGGGAAGTATGATCTTTTCTTGATCATACTGGAATCTATAGGCATTTTGTAAAAGACTTTTCCAAAATAACATAACCTTTATACATTTTTTTACAAAAAGATGGTGCCTTTAAGATCACAACTCAGTGCAAGATAGCTTACAATAAATTAAAAGAAGTCTTAATCACCGCACCTGTAATAAAAGTCACCAGATTGGTCACAACCTTTTGAAATAATGTGTGATGCAAGTAATTATGCAGTATGAGCCATTTTAGGTCAAAAGATAGAAAAGGATTCTCGTGTCATATATTAAGCATCAAGAACATTGGATCCCGCCTAGCTTAACTATACCACTACAGAAAAAGAACTATTATAATACAAAAAAAGAAAAATTACCAATGAAATTTAGCAATGGAATAGCGACGGATTAGCAACGGATAACAAATTTAGAGTTTAGTGATGTATTAGCAATGGAATTTCAACAACGAAAATTATTCCGTTGATATTCCATTGCTAAACTTGGTGCCAAGATTTCCCCCCAAAACATTTCGTTGCTATTCCGTTGATAAGTTCGGCGCTCGAATTTCCTCCCAAAATATTTGGTCGCTATTCCATTGGTAAAGTTGGCGCCTACATTTCCTGCTTAATATTTTGTCACTAATGAGAAGCGACATATTAGCTTCAGAATGGGGCGCACACGTGGCAACATGAGTACCAACGGAATATGAATAACTTTTTTCGTTGCTAATTCATTGCTAAATCAAATTAGCAACATAATAGCAATGGAATAACCTATTATGTTGCTAATCCGTTGGTAATTTAAATTAGCAACGGAATAACTCTTTTAGTTCCTAATCCGTTGCTATTTTGATTTAGCAATAGATTAGCAACATAACAATCTTTTCCGTTGCTAAATGAAAAATTATAATGTCTTTAATTAATTTCCCTTATATATATATTAAAAGCATTAATAGGGACTGTGAAGAAATGTCAATTTTGCCCTTTATTATGTTTTATTTTCTAATATTTATTAAGGGCTAAAGTTCGTTTGATTTTTTTGAGTTGGAAGTCGTTTGGATGTACAATTATATAAATATCAATTAGGATATCTTAATTTTGATTATAGTAATTTTTCTAGTTTTTGTTATTTTTATTTAGCTTAGTACGATTATTTAATTGTGTGATTTATCTCCAAAATGTGTGATTTATCTAAGATACAAATTTGTGTTACACAACACTTCTTGAGAAGTTTGTTTGGATGTACAATTATATAAATATCAATTAGATATCTTAATTGTGATTACAATAATTTTTTCGATTTTTGTTATTTTTATTTAGCTTAGTATGATTATTTAATTGTGTGATTTATAAAATGTGCGATTTATCTAAGATACAAATTTGTGTTACTCAACACTTCTTGAGAAGTGTTGCACTTAAACAAGAATTATAATTGTTGTACAAGTCCGCGTATTGTATATATAAACATGTTAAATTGTATAGTTGTCTTTTTTTTTCTTTTTTATTACACGAATCAAAACACAACTAATTATAATCTATTGATTCTAAGTAGAATTATAACATTGTCTTTCTTCTTTAAGCCATCTCTTTTGCGCCTAATTTCTTTATATACCCCATGTATCATTCTCTCTGCCATGATTCATTATGCTCTCTCGCAATGCTCTATCGATCATTGTTGCCCATGTTAAGTTGCCAGTATCTACAAAGGATTGATTGAATTCAATATAAAATTCTTCAAAGATATGGTAAAGGTGCTAAATTACAAGAAGATGATGTTGATATCATTTCTAACAAAGAGTTTTTTCCTTTAGGTATAGTTATTTGTTGAATGGATCAGTGCGAAGAGATTTTGATTATCCGATGATTATTTTTAATTTAATTCACTTGCGCGCGTTCGTTATGAAAACTAGTATATATATATATATATATAAAGGAATTGTTTTTGTGAGAAGCTCTAAAAACGTGACATGTGGCAACATGAAAAGCTCTCACAGTGTGACACATGGCGCGATGATGTCACTGTTTCTTCTTTGATTTTTATATTTGTTTTTTGACTTTTTTAGGACTTTGCAACTTCAAGTTCAAGTTTGATATTTTTATAACTATTAACGCCTATCTATTACGATTGTTAACGCCTATTTTCTTTTAGCAACGGATTAACAACGAAATAATCTATTCGGTTGGTAATTCGTTCAAATTTAAATTACCAATGGATTAGCAACGAAATATTATATTCCGTTGCTAATCCTATTTCCGTTGCTAAATCCAAAATAAAACCCCCAAACTCATCTGCTTCCCCATTTTCTCAACCATTGAAAGCCAAGCTTCCACCGAACCACCACCCTCGGCATCCGTTCGCGTCCTCATCACCGGCGTCCTCACCGGCAGTCTCTCTCTCTCTCTCTCTCTCTCTCGCCATTGCCGTCCACCACCTCACCCCCATTGCCTCCCCTTTCAGTCCACTCCATTGCTGCCCCTCGGTCTACTACCCTGCCCCTTCCCTCCCTCCTCAGTCCACTGCCCCCTCCCCCTACCCTTTCCCTTCTTCGATCCACCGCCCGCCCCCCCCCCCCCCCTTTGTCACCTACTCCCCCCCCGTCACCTGCTTCCCCTTCTCTCTATCTCGGCCCATTGCTTCTTCCCCTGTCACGTACTTCCCCTACCACCCCGAACCCAACTAGCTGTCCTTCTCTCTAAGCCGCTGTCGCGCCGTACGCCACCGCCTTCGCCTTGGGTTAATCTTCGTAATATTCAATTTTAATATTATTTACTGTTTTATTTATTTTTATTGTATTTCTTTACTGTTTTTATTTATTTATATATGTTATTTATTGTTTGTTATTTGTTTATTTGTATTATTGGGATAGTTTGTGGGCATTAATGATTGATTAATAAATATTGTTGTTTGTGAAATTTTGTTAGAATTTTGTCACCGCCACACGCGTTGAGGAGGGAGTGGTAGTAATTTTTGTTTAGATGTGTTTATATTATTTTATAAATGATTTTTTGAATTATATTTTTTTGAATTATATATTTTGGCCAGAGGGCAACTTTTCCCACATATCTCTAAAATAAACACACTAAATAATGATTAAATCAGAGTAAAAATTTAAATAGTTACAACACGCATGGTCATATAAATTTCTTAATTTTTCTATTCGAATTTCTCCACAAAGAATATCCTACAACAATTTAATCATTAGTTAATTCACATCTACAAATTGTTAGGCTTCCAATGAGGGTGATCCTCCTAGTTCAATTTGCTCCATATATATCGACAAAATTTGAAACTAAAACCTTATTATTTAGAGGGACATTTGCCAATTTGACTAATTAATCTAATCAATTATTAATTCTCAATTTTTTATATACTTATCTCCTTTATTACAATTTTGTGATTTCTTATATATATTAATTATCTCAGTATTTTTCTTTCAATTGCAACCCTAAACATTTCATTACGGTTAAATAAAGTAATGGAGGATCAAACTTTTCGAAAAATGCATATAGTTCTTTGAAAAAAATAGAAAAATTTATTTAATCTGTACAAAGCTGAATGAACAAATTTATTAATGTTATGTTATTTAGTCAACAATTTTTGCATGTTAACTTTTGACTTTGATAATTTATGTTCGTAAGTTTAAATGCAATTGAATCATTGTCAATACATGCACTTAAATGACAGTTAGTTAGTAATCAATTAATTTTTTTCATATCTTGTGTGGGTAAAGCGAATTAACGATTTGTAAGTTTAAAAAATGTGATTTCTCTTAAAACTTGACGTTGTTGAACTTAGGCGACAAAAACTCGACCAACTATTGAAACTTGACTTATAAAACCATCGACAACATATGATAAACATTTGTTACTTTATAGATATGATGACAATCTCAGTATTTAGAGCGACTACCTTTGACTTAAATTAAAAAGAACTTGTTTTTCGTAGGACATGACTAACCCAAATAGGGAATGAATGTACAATCGTGTCCAAAACGGGTTCGTACGCCATGAGTTTATGGTCAAAGTTAAAAAGTTCATAGAGTGTGTGAAGACTCATTGTTAAACTTACCATACCAAGAAAATGATAAAGTGTCCATGCGACTACACCAAATGCCACCAAATGTCATCTTCGTAATTATCGTGATGTGGAGATTGTTGAGTACCACATTTGTAAGCATAGTTTCGTTCATGACAACCACTGTTGGTACAAGCACGGAGAGTGTAAAGATGATGTTCCCGAGCCGCCAACATTAAATGATCGATCGCATGAAACTTTTCACGAATGAGAGACTCAAGACATCAGAGTTAAGATGATGTCCTACCATGAGATGTTGCAAAACTCGGTGGGGCCGAGTTTCGAGTGGACGCACATGGAAGAGTTGTCGAATCCCAAAGTACAACAAATTTATGATATGGCCGATGCGGGATATCAATCATTGTGGGCTGGGTGTAAAAAAATGACTAAGTTGTATGCTATGATGAGATTAGTGGATTTGAAAGTTGAATTTCGTTTTTCTGAACGAGCTTGCGACAACATCTTACTGTATTGTCATGATATGTTGTTAAAAGAAAACTCACTTGTCGGAAGTTCCTACGACACTAAAAAATTGATGCGAGGATTGAGTTTGCCGGTCGAGCAAATAGATTGTTGTGAAGACAATTGCAAGCAAGCCAAGTATATTTGATGCACACAAAATTCAACGATACAACAATTGCGAGCTCTTCATATTAGCATTGCAAGCATGCCAAGTATATTTCCTTCCCTATCCATCTTTGCAGTGGGATCGTCATGAATGGTTTGTTGTTTCTAAGCTTCAACCTAAGTTCATCGATGAGGAAAACATCGCCACACACGTGGAAGAAGTTGTTCCCCCTGCAGATGTTGCATTCCAAGACGATGAACCCAATCGTTACCTTGTTGAAGAGGACCTTGACATGAGTGACACGGACCTGGCCGATCCATCCGGTTCGCACATCTCGGACGTAAAGGAAGAAGACGGCGAAGAATCGCCATTGAATAGTGACAGTTAAAGTAGAATTGAGAATGGTTGAGTAAGATAGTTCTTTTAACTTATATAATTATGTAGTTTATGACGACATCAAGTAATATACCAGACTTTGACCCTATCTTATTATATTATTTTCGTTTTTTAGACATGTCTGGAACTCGTCGTAGACGATCACAGCCGACACCCCCTATGGGTGATCAGTCTCAGACATCCGCGATCTTGAGATCTCGACACCGGCTTCTTTCACTACAATATATCCTTTTGACGCGCGTCCCACCTGACCTCCTCCTACGGCGACCATTAGACCTCATGGGACCATTACTCGCTGTAGGCTATTATCATAGCCGCCGACAGAGCCAACGATGCTAACACTGATGCCGACGCAGACGTCGAATCATTGGGAGGGACAGCCACCTTGAGGTCGGATTATTCTTATTAATGGTCGGCCTATAGTCGATAGACCATTATCGCCGTGCAATCCTCGCAATGCCGACCCACTCGCCTCATCATCGAGTAGTTGTTCGCTTCAGGAGTGGATTCCCGAGCATGATGCAATGGCACCATCATCGAGTAGCGCATCGTATACTCGACCGACTCTTAGTCGATGACTACTTTATTCATTCCTCACTTTTCATCGCAGACTACTCCTCTCGCCACTGTACCCAATCCTACAACAGGATCGCCGATAATAAATGATTAGGATGGTTATAATGATGATGATGCCCTGGCAAAGCCGCCAGGGCTAGGCACGGGCGAATCATAAAGATCCCCTTCAGCTTAGATAAAAACCACAAGTAAGTGTTTCTACAAATTGGTCTCTTTCAAATATTTCGTTTACCTTATATGTATAGTACTAATACTATAAACAATTCGATTGTTTGCATCCATTTAATATCGCCTCGAGGTACCTCGGTACAACATTTAGACGCAAAATGCACCCAAAAAGGATACATGGAAAAAGGTTCCCTAACACATAAGAAATATCTATTGGAATGACTGGAGAATGAGTTAATTTATGATTTGTGACTATCTTGAGTTTAAAATAGGTTTTGTAGTATCGTAACTGACCCACTGTCCTTTTAATTTTGTAGCACTTCTTCGTATGAGATCATGATATAGATTCCGAGATCTATCATGTTTGGTTGCATAGAGCGGGAACCAGATACTCGACGTTGATGAGTGATTGTCGCAAAAATATAAATGAGAGGCCAGGTTTCCTGACACACGAGATTTAGGAAGGATATCTAGTCCACTGGAGTACGCCGGAGTATATGGTCAAGTCGGAGCAATCGTCTAAGAACAAGAAAAGTGAGAAAAATGGAACTGGAACTAGTATATCAAAACATACTGTTGGTACGTTTGCTTGTCATAAGGAGATGTTGGTAAGTATCGATTACTATTTAATTACCACCGTAGAAATATCTCTTCTTATTAAAGTAAAAAGTATTTAAGTTTGTTTTTAACTTAATTTTTATAGGACGAAAAGGTAGGGGAGCCTATGAGTGTCAATGTGTTATTCAATTACATCCACACAAAAGGTCACGACAATGTCACATTCGTCGATGAAAGGTCTCGTAAGTTGAATAAGTAACCATTTCTTATGATAATTGTTAAATATAGATTGATATGGTAGTACAAGTATGTAAGTGAATTATAAGTTTTATTTTTGCAAGAAGACTATGAGATGAAGTTAGAGGAGATGACGCAAACATCTCCGGACGTGCCCATGGACGAAAATGAGCTTTTCTACGAGATTTCTCAAAGGGATCCAAAAAGGCGCATTTATGGCTTAGGATCATATGCGAGACCAACTCACGACAGGGGAGGTACCTCGCCACGAGGCACAATGGATTATGGCGATTATGGTGGGACGAGCATATCAGGACTTCTTTGCACTGGACGACGATGACGTAAATCGTTCGTAGTCATTATATAGCTTGATAGAAACTTTTTTGAGGAACATTATTATGAATATTGTAAACTTTTGTCATTTCTTATTAAATCTCTACTTTTGACAATTTATTTAAATTTTGTATTATTTTTTTTAATAATTTTAAAAATTTACGATATTATTTAATAATATTTGTTGATATGTAGCAACGAGTTAGCAATGAAATTTGATATGTCATTGCTAATCCGTTGCTATATAGCATTTCGTTGCTAATCTGTTGCTAAATAGCAACAGATTATTAAAGAAAATTATTAAAGTAATAATTTATTTTTAAAAATTTAACTAATGGCTCGTTGACGGAACATCAAATTAAGTTGCTACATTGCTAAATAGTAACGGATCAGCGCCGGAAGATATTAAAGAAATATTTATTTTTATTAAATATAATTATTTGTCCCTTGCTAATCCGTTGCTAAATAACAATGGATTTGCAATATTTTTAGTAGACAAAATAATTTTTTTCTGTTGCTAATCCATTGCTAAATAGCAATGGTTTAGCAACTGAAATAGTTTGTCGCAATCGAACGACAAACTGGAAAATGGTTTTTGCAACATTTAGCAACGGAAAATCTTGTTTCTAAGTTAGCGACGAATTAGAAATTTCGTTGCTAAATAGTTAGGGACTACAGTTTTAGCAACTGACTAAATTTTGTCGCTAATCCGTTGCTAAATAGATTAGCAACAGAAAAACATGGCTTTAGCAACGGAGAATTTCATTGCTAAATCAACTATTTTTTGTAGTGTTAGCAGTTGTGTTTGCATTAGAAAAGTGTTGACCATATTTACTAGGAACAAAAGTAATAGTTTTCTCAGATCATGCTGCATTAAGATATTTGATGGCAAAGAAAGATGTTAAACCAAGATGAATAAGATGGATCTTATTGCTACAAGAATTTGATTTTACTGTAAAAGATAAGAAATGTGCTGAAAACTTAGTAGCATACCATCTAAGTATATTAGAAAATGGAGAACCCCCAATACCATTAAAAGACAAATTTCTAGATGAATACTAATACACAATAGCTATCACTTGCCCATGGTATGCCGATATAGTTAATTATCTTACTACTAATAGGCTATCTGTGACGGCCCATTCCCTAATCTAGAGCACCGCCTAGGCTAATCTCGTAATTAAGCCTAAATCCTAACCACATTGGACTTAACTACGTATTAGTCAGCTTCTCTATCCAAATCTACTTCACACTAGTGTTTAGGATTAATAAAACACATGTCATTTTACAATTTAATTTCAGAGTTACTAAAAACTTTAAAGAGTTATAAAATTTAGCGGAAGTAATTACGCGAAGTAATTATTAAAAACCCTAAGTGTGTGGAAACCAGGAAAACAACGATCACATGCATATATAATAGTGGCGAATATAAAGAGAGTAATGTCATCATAAATCAAGGAACTAAATGTTCAACCCAATATACAACCCCAAATTGTATCAAAATAAAACTGTATATTACACAAAATATTAAAACCTACAAATTGTCGATGCATAGGTACACCGCTGGCTCAGAGGTAGTCGCCAATCTTCTCCTTGCTTGGCCTGCTCATCGACGGCTTTACACCCACCGTCATAAAAAGGACATTGAGTGCAAAAAGTAAAAGTAAACCCCATTTACAAATTCATTCACATTTCCAAAACAAACTAAATGGTATTTAAAAGCATAAGTTCAATAAAGAATGACTAGTACCACAATTATGCCAAGAAATACCACCGTTAAACAAGTGAAACTGACATAACGCTAAGTAGTTATGATCTAGATCCGGTCTGCTGTGACCTACGTCAGTGAACCCTTAACCACTAAAGGACATTCGTAATGTTGCACAGTCTAATATCATTAGGGACTTTAACCCCAGTGTCATCATGGACTAGTATCATCAAGGACTCTAACCCCCAGTATCATCAAGGACTATAACCCCAGTATCATCAGGGACTCTAACCCCGTATATGGGCAACCCAAGGGACTCTAACCTCGTGTGCCTCATCATAGTGGCGAGTGCCAACATCCCCAAGGACTCTAACCCCATGTGCCGATCGAGTCATAGTGCAATGGACTCTAGATTCTATAACTACTTTATAAATCCAAGAAAATGACTCATTAAGGATTCCAAGAATTTGCTATGCTACAAAGCAAAAAATTCTCCAAAGAATACAAGTCCACAAAGTCATTCACAACTCACAAATCCCTAATAGCATGCTATTTATACTACATTTACTACAAAATAGCAAGAAACGACATATAGTACATGAATGAATTCAAAAGAATTCGATTTATCAAAATATCATGGCAACAAAGCTCAACAAGTGAGGAATAACAAATAAGTCCATGATATGAGAGTACAAAGCTAGACATAGTCAATATAGACTATAACAAACAAGTTAAAACTGAAAATGAAATGTAAATAAATAATCAATGGGTATACTCACATCAAGCAATGTAAAGTCCGAGCTTTACCGGCCTCCCGACACTCTAAATCTCGTATTCGAACCCCTATAACTCCTTCCTAGGTTCCGGATATCACTTAACATATTTTTGGATGTGCTTAGACCTTTACTTAGGGTTTAGGCTTAGTTATAATGTTTTGACAAATTTGAAAAATTGCAGATTTTTATGTTGTCAAGGCAATTAGCGCGCTAATTGATTTGATTAGCACACTAATGGCCTCATTAGCGCGTTAACGCACTAATCGAAATTAGCATGCTAGCTGATCTACCTAGCGCGTTATGTCCAGGAAACCTAGAATTCTGCAACCAGAATTCTAAGTTTACACCACACATAGGCTACATAAATGCTTTGGGGACCTCCACAAACACCTTGAAAACCCCTAGACATTATCAACATCATGAAAACAACCACTAACATGATCTAATTCATGAATTCATCAAAGTAACTAAACAAATTAGTGTAAGTGAATTACCTAGTTGATGTTCACTAGCTTGACCAGCCACCACACCTTGATTTCACCAACCTAAACTGATTTTCTTCTTCCTCAAACCTCTCCAGCAAATTTCCTTCCCTCCTAGGTTTGTAAAATGAAAATATGTGATTTACATGAATTGATCTCTAACTATATAAATGAAATGGATATGGTTGAATGATAACCATTGATCTAATTACACACACGTATCTTGAGACCTATCTAATGAAACACCTCTTAACACATTTCCTACTTACCACCATTAACTCATGCCAACTAACACAAAAGTGTGACTTAATTTGTTTCTAGATATGCTAGTACGTGTCCTGATCTCTGTAATTGACGTTGGTGCTGGCCAATCCATAATTGCCTGAATCTTGGCCGGATCCACTGCTATCCCCACTGCACCAACAACATGCCCCAGAAACTTGACCTCTGATAGCTAAAATTCACATTTGCTAAACTTGGCATAGAGTCTATGCTCCCTTAAAGTCTGCAACGTCTCCCTAAGGTATTGCTCGTAATCCTCTCTGGTCCTCGAATATATCAGTATATCATAAATGAAAACTATCATGAAGCGGTCAAGAATGATCTAAACATCTGATGCATCAAATCCATAAACACTGCAGGGGCATTGGTCAGCCCAAATGGCATGATTGTAAACTAAAAATGTTCATATCTCGTGCTAAAAGTTGTCTTGGACTTATCCTCATCCTTGATCCTAAGCTGATGATACCCTGATCGCAGGTCTATCTTGGAGAAAAATTATGCTCCTCTCAATTGATCAAATAAATCATCGGTCCTCGACAGTGGATACTTGTTCCTAATTGGGACTTTATGCAACTATCTGTAGTCAATACAAAGTCTCAAAGTACCATCCTTCTTCTTCACAAAAAGGACGGGTACTCCCCCTGACGACATAGAAGGTGTGATGAATCCCTTCTGTCCCAAGTCCTGAAGCTGAGTCTTCAACTCCTCTAACTCTCGCAGTACTATGCTGTGCGGTGGTATGGAAATCGGTCAGGTGCCCGGTACCAACTCAATAATGAAATCAACCTCTTGTGGCGGTGGTAGAACAGGTAAATCCTTCAAAAACACATTTGAAAACTTTCTAACAACCAATATATCCTCAAGTCTAGGTCCCTAACTCTCTGCCATTGTGATAGTGCAATCAATGCCTCCATCTCATCTCTAGTCGCAGGTCGACTTCTCATGCCTATTGTCCTTGTTGGACTACCTTTATAAGTAAATATCAGACGTTCTCGGATCTCAAATATCACTATCTTATTGAAATAGTCGAAACATGCGTGGTATGCTGATAACCAATCCATCCCTAAAATTGCATCAAACTCTAAGAACTCGAGGACTCTAAAGTCAGTAGGTAACTCTACCCCACCTATCTTAATCGGACATCCCTCGATACAACTATTAGGGTAAACTCTATCCCAGTTGCAGTATTCAAGATCAAGTGTACACTAAGCCTAACATGTGTCTACCCTAGGATGTCTATCATGCGACCAACAATGAATAAAACAATAGATCTAGAATCAAACAGTACAATAAGCATCTATACTGGAATAGGAAACCGTACCCTAGGATGTCTATCTTGATGCTGCTATTATCGGGGTGCTGGTAATGCCTACTTGGCAGGAGGAGGTAAGGGAGGTCTGCCATAAGTATCATGTGTAGGGGCTGGTGGCGGTGCATGTGCCACTTGACATAAATACATACCATACGCTATGCCCCTCTAAAACTGTCTATCTCATCTCCTCTGTCTCTTACCCCTCTGACCTCTCTGTTCATAATCGTCTCCTTTCTTCGGTAACTCAGCACGTCCATCCTCCTCTCTACCTAACTCATATATCTCATGGGAGAGTGCCCACTCACATCTCCTGAAGAGATCTAGCTTCGGTGCTCACATCTGATTGTGCAATATTTCACCTCAAACCATCGCCAAAATAGAAAGCGTCATCAGCATAATTTGTAAATAAGTCCTCGGCAAACAGTCTGAAGTAGCCATTTCTATCTTTGTAAGTCATCACTGTCTCACCTTCAGCTTGTCTCAGTGCCATAAACCTCTTCTTCATTTTCTTCACTATAGAGGCCAAAAAGTATTGCTTGAAAATCTCTTTCTTAAAATCATCCCATGTTGTAAAACTGCCTTTGCTCGCCACTGTGGTTCTCCACCAGACATCTGCACCCTTCTCTAGGGTGTAGTAAGAGAGAATGGGTTATAATCTATCCTCAACGCCCAATAGAAGATGTAAATTCTCCTGTGAGAGAATCCACCGCTCAATCTTCTCATGGTGTTGCTCTCCAACAAAGAACACTAGCCTTAGCTTGATGAACTCTTTAACCAACTTGGTGTCCCTCGATAGTCTTGTTACCTCAAAAGGCGTAGGTGTGGAGTGGACGTGTCCCCAGCTGTAGCTATCTCTTGTATAGTCAATATTTATACCCATATAGATGTGGTGCTATGGGGTCTACACGTGGCTGTAGCACTGATGGTACAGGTGCTCGAGGTCCTGTAATAGTAGCGTTTTGTGCAATCTCTGTCCTAGTGGTCTGGGGTGTCACCGTAGTAGTATGAGGGGCGAGGAGGGCTGGTGTGATAGCCACCATATGCTCCCTCATAAATGCGATGAAATCGGCTAGCTGCTGCCTTTGGGCAGCTACACAGTTAGACACCCTCTGATAGTCATCCACTGAGGTAGAATGAGGCTGACTACAGCTAGCTCTAGTGTTTCCGCCATCGCGTGTGTCTGCCATCGAGGCCTGCAGGTAGATAGCGAACGCGAATCAGCTACTATGTAACGTAACTTGTATTTATGTACATATAAAATGTAACATATACATAAAATACTTCCCAAGCTCACTTTCACTCACTTCCCAACTAATAAGTGTTAGGCAAGCATCATCTGGTTCCCACATATAAGGTTTATGTTTTGATTATTGAGAAATCATGTCTCTAATTCCAATTGTGACGGCCCCTTCCCTAATCTAAGGCACCTCCTGGCCTAATATTGTAATTAAGCCAAAATCTTAACCACATAGGACTTAACTATGCATTAATCAGCCTTTCTATCCAAATCTACTCGATACTAGTGTTTAGGATAAATAAAATACATGTCACTTTACAATTGGATCTCAGAGTTATTAAAACTCTTTAAGAGTTACAAAATTTAGCGAAAGTCTTAACAAATTATACGAAAATAATTATTAAAAATCCTAAGTGTGTGGAAACCAGGAAAACAATGATCACATGCATATATAACAAAGTGGCAAATATAAATAGTGTGATGTCATCATAAATCAGGGAACTAAACGCTCATACCAATATACAACCTCGAATTGTATCAAAATAAAACTGTATATTACACAAAATATCGAAACCTACAAAATGTCGATACATAGGTACACCGCTGGCTTAGAGGTAGTCGTTAATCTTCTCCTTGCCCAGCCAGCTCGTCGACGGCTCTGCACCCACCATCATAAAAAGGACAGTGAGTATAAAAAGTAACAGTAAACCCCGTTGACAAATTCATTCACATTTCCAAAATAAACTAAATGGTATTTAAAAGCATAAGTTCAATAAATAATGACTACTACCACAATTATGCCAAGAAATACCACAATTAAACAAGTGAAACTTACACAAGGCTAAGTAGTTATAATCTAGATCTGGTCGGCTTTGACTTATGTCAGTGAAACTTTAACCACTAAAGGACGTGCGTGGTGTCGCACTGTCTAATATCACTAAGGAATCACAAGGCTAAGTAGTTATAATCCTAGTGTCATCATTGACTCTAAACCCGGTATCATCCGGGACTCTAACCCTGTATATGGGCAACCCTAGGGACTCTTAACCTTGTGTGCCTCATGATAGTGGCGAATGCCAACATCCCAAGGGACTCTAACACCGTGTGTCGATCTACTCATAGTGCAATGGACTCTAAATTCTATAACTACTTTATAAATCCAAGAAAATGACTCATTAAGGACTTCAAGAATTTGCTATGCTACAAAGCACAAAATTCTCCAAAGAATACAAGTCCGAAAAGTCATTCACTACTGACAAATCCCTAATAGCATGCTATTTATACTACATTTACTGTAAAACAACAAGAAATGAGGTACATGAATGGATCCAAAAGAATTCAATTTATCAAAATATCATGGAAACAAAGCTCAACAAGTGAGGAATAACAAATAAGTCCTTGATATGAGAGTACAAAGCTAGACATAGTCAATATAGACTACAACAAACAAGTGAAAACTGGAAATGAAATGTAAATAAATAATCAACAGGTATACTCACATCAAGCAACGTAAAGTCCTACTTTTACCGGACTCCCAACGCTCCAAATCTCGTGTTCGAACCCTCGTAACCCTTTGCTAGGTTACTTGTAATGGCCTGTTTTATTAACGCCATTACTTATCTCGTAATTTCAGACATGGACGCTAGCTCAGATCCGCGTGGACGCCGTGAGTAGACTAGGACACACGTCGGCCTAGGTACACTAGATAAATGTGTGTTGGATTGCTTATTTGCGATGCAATTTATTAAATTATTTGTTAAATACATTGCATGTGTGTATGTTGAATAGCGATATCGTGCGAAGTTGTTGTGAATACATGAATTTGGAGGAATTGGGTTAAAATTTATGTTTTGGAAGTGTTTAGTTGATATTTTGAAGATAATTGTGTATGGGAAGCATGTATAAATCAATAGGGTAGCCAATTGAGAGGAGAAAGACAAAATTCTCGACTTGAGAATTCTGTCACAGAGGACCGATAGCGCGCTACCTGGAACGTTAGCGCACTAATCGTTTTGGGTTGCTAACTATTCTTCGTCCCGAAGAACAGTAGCGCGCTACATAATTCCCTTAGCGCACTACCATCAGATAATGCGCTACACATGTCCCTAACTACAAATCAAAAATGAAAATTTAGGGCTGTTTTGGACTTTTCAATTTAATAACTGTCTAAACACTAGGAAATAACCTAAAACTATAAAAATTGGACTTCAGGGACTTGGAGAAATCGTAGCTTGGTACCAGGAGCTTATCGGGTCTGATACGGGTGTCTAGGGAGGTCAGAGAGTGGTGTGAGGTTTGTAAAACCCAACTGAAAGACTCTGAGTATTTGATTATGTTGTTAATTTCATTTCCATCATTTTCTTGCTGTTTCTACTACTCTATTCTGTTACTTGGACGTGGGTTGAGGTTACTCGCCCAGATTTCCTGGTTGTGTGTTCATGATGCACTGGACTGTAGCACGTGTGACCCAGCCCTCAGTGAATGGCGACCTGAGCTTTCCCTTGGTGCACATGTCGGTGACTCAGCGGATTTGGCCAGCGCCGCAAGGGATCAAGTGTCGGGCCAGTTGGGCGCGACCACTAGTGGGAACTTGGTGACCTGAAGTACAGTTTAGTCCATTTGGAGTGAGCACACACATTTGTTAGCTTGTCTGTTATCTATTCATGCGATGAGCCATTTACATTTGTCTGTTTTTATATTTCGCAAGCTTACTTGACAGTATTCCTCGCATTTCGTTTACTTTACTATACGAATGCTCAGAGGAATTCCTTGTGATTTTACTTAATGGACTCGTCATCTATCTTTTTGTGATGATTGAGTGCAGATCCTAGTATCAGTGGGGGCAAGGGGATCCTTGGCGACTATATCTGATTGTCCGATGTCGAGGACCTACTCGTACATGTTTATTTTTGATATTTTGTATATTTTGGGTATTGGGAGACTTGAGATGACACCGTACATGTATATATACCTTATTTGTGGTATTTTCGCTTATATACAAAGTATTTTACACGGTTTTCCATAGTAGGATTTGCTCTTTTGAATAATGTTTACCATGCTAAATTACGTATACCAATCGTATCAATCGAGGCTTCTGCTAATTTATGTTAACTTGTAAGAAACAACCCATCAGTATGGTTAAGCATTAGAATAAACTACAAATTAAGTAACAGTTGAAATAGTTAAATACCCACAAAGAATAAGTTAATAAAATAAGGATAATCTACTAATTAATTTGATAATATACACGTGGACACAATTTGCGAGATATGAAGAGGATGGGTAGGTGCCAGATACGTGTAGTTGGGCCAGCTGGCAAGGAGTACACGGAGACAAGTCACCTTAGGGCGGCAGGGCCGCCACATTACTGATATCACATAACATGTTTTTGGATGTGTTTACACCTTTACTTAGGGTTTTAGGCTTAGTTATAGTGTTTTAGCAAATTTAGAGAATTGCGTATTTTTATGATGTTAGTGCAATTAGCGCGCTAAGTGATTTGATTAGAGCGTCAGTGGCCTCATCAGTGTGTTAAGTATTTTCTCGAGCGCGTTAACCGAATTTAGCATGCTAGCTGATCTACCTAGCGCACTATGTGCAGGAAATCCCATAATTATGAGTTTACACCATACATAGGCTACCCAAATACCTTGGGGACCTCCGCAAACACCTCAAAAACCTTAATACATCATCAACAACATAAAAACAACCACTAACATGATCTAATTCATGAATTCATCAAATTAACTAAACAAACTAGCGTAAGTGAATTACCTAGTTGATGTTCACTATCTTGATCAACCACCACACCTTGATTTCACTAACCCAAACTGATTTTCTCCTTCCTCAAACCTCTCCAGCAAATTTCCTTCCCTTCTAAGTTTGTAAAAATGAAAATATGCGGCTTTCGTGAATTGATCTTTAACTATATATATGAAATGTATATGGTTGAATGATAACCATTGATCTATTTACACACACGTATCTCGAGACCTATCTAATGAAACAACTCTTAACACATGTCCCACTTACCACCACTAACTCATGCTAACTAACACAAAAGTGTGACTTAATTAGTTTCTAGATATGCTAGTATGTGTCTCGATGCAAATCACATGACTATTGTTTTAAAATGCAAACTTAGGCTACATTTAATTCAATTTCAACCATAGCCACATTTAAACCACTATATAAGTGATACTATCTCAAAATAGACTTCTCACAACACTCTCTACTCCGGTCCCATGCTGGCACGCAACTCAAGGCACGTCTCCACTCACAGCTCGACACCTATACACGAGTAGGAGTGACTTAGTAGTCTACACATAGACAATACACTAGGCATACACCACAACAAATATAACATATACCTCAGCCATCTCGCCTCAATTAATGCATATATCACGGTGTGGCTCCCACATCATGGGTTGGTAATCCTGATTACCGATAATAAACGAGATTAGAAATTTAGGCCAAGACACTATCACCCAATCTTACAAAGAGCCCAAAAGAATAAGATAAAACACGATTCCAAACATTATTTATGGGTTGAGCATTACCTATGGAAATTATGTTCTGACTAAACCATTCGAAGAAGTATTCCACAAATAAAAATACAATCCATCATGGCTCATTGCCATACTTATGCTTATGGAGAACATTTCGGTCCACGTTGTACAGCCTGTAAGATATTAGACTCGGGATTTTTTTGGTCCACTTTATTCCACGATTATTATTTTTATACCAACCAAAGCTTGTGCAAATTGTCAAAGAACCGTAAATTTAAGACGTAGGAACTTTAGGCCCTTATGCCTTTATGTGTCCAAGTAGGTAGAAGCTATGGCCACTAAATTTAATGATTCTAAAATAGTAGCTAATTTTTTAAAATCAAGGATCTTTACTGTTTTTGGAGCCCTAGAGCATTAATTAGCAATATAAGTTCACACTTTTGCAATAAAGTTGTCGTTACTCTATTTCACATATATAATGTTACACATAGAACATCTACCGCGTATCACCCTCAAACTATAGGACAAGCTGAAACCTCAAATAGAGAAATTAAGTCAATTTTAAAAAAAAAGCAGTATGTTCAACACATAAAGACTAGAGCCTTCGTTTAGAAAATGCATTATGAGCATGTATAACTACATTTAAGATACCTATAGGTATGACACACCTTATAGGTAAGTTTTTCAAAAAGCCTATCATTTACTAGTGAATTAGAACATAAAACATATTGGGCAATTAAGACTTGTAATATGAATTATGATAATGCAGGAAAACAACGCAAACTAAATATTCAAGAGTTAGAAGAATCGAGAAGTGATGCGTATGAAAGTCCTTCTATTTATAAAGATAAAACTAAAGCATTTCATGATAATAAATTAAATATTAAGAATTTTAAAGTAGGACAAAAAGTTGACTCTTTTTTTCACGTCTTAAATGATTTCCTGGAAACTTTGTTAACGATGGATGGTACCTTTTACAATTACAAACATATTCCCCCAATGTACTGTTCAAATCGAAAGTAGAGAAACATGGAGAATCTTTAAAGTTAATGGTCATAGATTAAAACCTTATCATGAAAATTTTATATCACATGATATGGAGATCGTTAACTTAGACCCTATTGACAACACATCAAATGAGTTGAACACTGTGGAGGAGCACAATGTGACCATAAATTATAATGAAACAATCAAGCTTTGGATGGTTAATACACCAAAAAGAAAGAAGAATAGTGAATCACAAAATGAACAAAAACCCGCTAAAGACCCATTCGAGTGTGATAAGGATGACCCAAATTAAGAGGAATATAATTAAAATAACGATCTTTCAAAACTCTTGAAAGAAAATCCATGGCATATCTTCCTTAACCTACAAATCAATGAAATGTCCTTTTACAAAGTTCAACTAAATATGAGAGCCGATATGAATCTTATGCGTACACATTGGTTTCTTTTGACAAATATGCAAATTCATAGCAAGCATCCTATCAAGGTATACAAGCCAAATGGTACTTTCACATTTCCATTAAGCATATCAAAGAATGTGTCAGTACGAGTGAGAAGGTTTACTTTCACTATAAAATTCTTAGCCATGTCATCAGCAACTCGAAAATAATGAGCTACTATTAGGAAGGCCATTTTTATCAATTCTCGAAGCTCTCATCGACATATATGATCACATAGTTATGCTTAAGATGTGACAAAATAACACTCCAAGATGGGATAGAAATTTGCGATGACATTGAAGGAAAGCAATTTAGTGTTGGTGACGAGAGCATTGATGAAAGACATTTTCCCAACCCTAAGAAATATATTCTCATTAAGGAATCACTGGAAGTGAAGATTTATTCACTCACATTCCATGAAGATTGATTCCTCCATAAGTCTAACCAACGACAATAAACAACAACGCTTTATGAGAGGCATTCCATATTGCTTATTTCTGTAGTTACTTTAGCTTTTATTAGGAAATTTAGTATTAATATAGTTTTTTCTATTCTCTCTTCTTTTAACTCTCTTTTGAAATTGTTTTCGAAACTCAAGCTCTAGCGTAGCTTCAAATAGAGGGGGATGATTGAGTCGTTGTGTTTTTTATGGCGTTTATGCAAGTTTGCATTATTCACTTGCTTGTTTATTTTTTTATTTATCTATTAAAATTAGTAGTTAGTTACATAAACATTTGAATTTTCAGTCAATTCTAACTTTATTTTTGTTTTTATGAATGGTATATATATTAATTAGGAAACAAATTGGAAAAAAAACCAAGATAAGCCCACCAATTCAAAAGCGATTTCAAATAGCATTGTGAATTGCTAAATAAATTGGTGACGGTAACCAAAAATTTAAGTGAAAATTTAAGTCTGGCAAATCCTCCGTGATTCAGCTATATAATGTAAATTGTTGGTCAGATTAGTAAGACATCAAGCCTCATTTCTACCGATTTGGGCAGCGATTCCCCAGTGATTTGACTTAAACCCAAATTACTGGGCACGGTTTGGAGTTTTCAAAATAAAATCCAAAATCGTCAAACACAAACCCACCTCACAAATACAAACACTGCACCTATTCATCCACACAATTGATTTCTTGCCTAGATTCAACCTTCTTAAGCTCAATTTTAGTGTATTTAAGTGATTCCCACCTCATTCTAGTTTCATTCAACCAAAAAAATTGTGAATTTGGGAGAGTTGAGCCGAAATTTGATATATTAAAGTCAACAATTAACAAGTATAGTTCAAACAATTATTTCCCAACTCATCTCACTTCCCAACTAAGATGATAAGTCATGATCATAGGGTGTCCAAACTAAGTTCATTGTCGTCCTAACTCAAAAGTCCTGCTCGTACTTTAGTTGAATTGTGGGCTTATCAAAAGTTAATGTATCAACTTTGCATTCTGATACCAACTGTGACGGCCCAAGTTCCCACAAACTAGGGCTATACTTCCTTAGACCCCCAGTCAACCCCTGCAAGGTCAACACAAGTCTAGTCGGCCTTCTTATATCATTTTATCATTAGTTTGGTGTTTTAATATTGAGTTATTAATTTTGCAAGATTTAAATTAGTAAATAGCGGAAAGAAAATAAATGAAGATATTCAAATAACTCTAAAACACTTAAAATGGGACCACATATGTGGGAACCCTGTAATATATACCATGTATAAGCACGATGGCAAAAGTAGCATATACATGTATCAAAGTGTCGCTCAACCCCAATATTCTAAAATTTTACAAAACATCAAAATAGATAAATATAATACAAAAACCTATAGTTCGCCAACATATGAGTCGCTTCGAGAGTCCTCAGAGGTAGTCGCCAATCATTGGCTCTTTGCCCTTACTAGACGATAGGCCTACAATTGTCATTGCGAAAGGGGATAATTCCAGTGAGTAAATCTAGAGGAGTCTTAACAATACTTCAAGAATTTAAATAAATAGTCGATAAATCATGCAAAAATATAAAAGAACAGGAAATAAAGTAAGTGCATGATAAATAGACTGAAAATGAAAGCAGTGAAAGGAGAGTGTTGTTGTAACAAAAGAGAGAAGCCAAGTGGTCTCAAATCCATCGAGTTGCAACTATACGGCTACAAACTCGACTTCTTAGAGTCACGGTAGTGCCAGCAGATTCAAAATTGTCATGAACGTAGGGTATCAATGGTGCTTCGAATATCTCACCTCCTATCAACGAACAAAATCCAATAACTCGGGGTATAGTTCCGATTGTGAGTCGGTCGCCATACCCAAAAGATTACCTTCTTTACTCACTTAGCCCTCAAACACTCTAACTAGGAGTAGAATTCTATAAATAGGCACAATTAAAGAAATCAAATTCAAGAAGTATAAGAGAACTATTAATAATGCTCCTATTGGTTTACTTACATGCACACGTGACTCCACACTATAGTCAAGGTTTTTGAATCTGTGAAGTAAACCACTTCCTAAGTTCAACCTATTAAGTCATACACATGTATTGATTAGTGTTAAAATTAGTGTTTTGACACGTAATGTAACACCTAAGTTTGAAATCCCTGAACAACACCTAATTTTGAACCAAGTCAAGGTTCTTATCTTACTAAAGTCCATTAAGTTATCTTAATTAAACTCCTCGTTTTCACTTAAATGGCACTAAATATTATTAAGCTTTGAAATATCATTAAAATTGTGAAAACAACAAAATTTTTGAAGCGTGTTGAACGCGTCAATAAAATAAAATTCATAAACCAACTATTTTGTAAAATAGTGGCAAATGATCGATCCGACAGAGATTGGTAGTCTTTCTATGGTTAAAAACAACAACAAAAAATCGGGGGTTTTAAGATAAATTAATTTAAAGAACTAATCCAACTAAACTAAATAAATAAAGTAACGAAACTAATTTTGAAAACAATTAATGAACACCTAAGTAACACCTAGGTCTACAATTCCACAAATCATGATCAAGATTCAATGGCAATCATGGTCTTCAATCTTTCCCAAAAAGTTATTAAGTTAAATTCTCTTAGATTAGCTATAGAAAATCGACATCTGCCAGAAATTCCTCATTCCCCTAATCTCGATAGCCAGGATGTCCGACACTAACTACTTCCCTAATTAATGTATAACCCAAGACATCCGCCAATCAGGTTTAACACACTAACCGCGGTAACATGGATCTGTGGGAATACTAATCCTAAATAACTGGATCACATCTGCTTCCGATTTAACCTAGATTCAATTGTTGCACACTCAAGAACCGAAAGGGTTTTACGGCTAACGGGTGAGTGTTTGTCACTTTATTGGTCCAAAAGTACAATTAGACATATACTATTGGTCCAAATAACTATAAGTTATCCACCTAAAAGCATGCATCGGCCGTATACATATCCTAGATCTGAACCATAATCTTTAAAAGCAACAACAATGAAATAGGAGAATTTAGACTAAATTAAATAATAAAATAAAATATCTCACAGAATATTCCATTACTCCATAATCCCGACTTGTTTCCCCGCCGACCTAGGCAATCGTCTAGAGAAGTCAATGCTAAAAATATAATAGTCGGTGTTCTCTAATAATACACTAGGTTCCTAATATATAAAACTACTAAAAATTGGTCCCGAGAGGTGAGAGAAACTAAATTTGAGGGTTGGGGAGGTGACTCGTGCGCTGAGGAGCATCGTATGGCTGTTTTTGGGCTTGAAATCACGTTTTGTCCACGTGTCGTAGCCGCATTGGTAGTTTGGTCTGCCACTTGCCACGTGGCGTCGTCTGATTATAGAAGACCGTTATTGATGACGCAGTTATGTGGTGTGCGAGCGACACGTGGGAGCCTGGAGGCGGTGGTGAGAATCGCACGAACTCGGTGAAAATCTGGGAGATCGCATGATGCGTATCCCGAGGAAATCAACGAGCTGTTGAACGAGGAGAAATGGTTTTTCTGTGATGTGGTGATGGTGAGACGCCACGTGGCGGCTTCCTATTGGAGGAGCACGTTGTGATGACGTGCTTGAAGACGTTGACTGCCACCACGTGTCGAGCGCAGATTGCTGGAAAGCGCTGAAAATGATATGCTTATCTAATGGCAAAGTGACATGTGGTGGCCTACTGATGTTGTCTCCTATTCTACTTGCTGCGCAGCATGAAACTCGAGGCAAATAGTCCGACGTCCGATCAATGCATGTAAATACTCAATTTTGAGTATTTTTTTGCTACAAATTCAACCGCGCACTTCATTTCACCTGAAAACGACCAATAAATATAATTAAATATATATTTTATAGACTTTCTATATTTAAATATATTAATATAAAGTACTAAATATATATAAATACTGACTTATCAAATACCTTCAAACTTAAGACTTTGCACGTCCCGAGCAAAGGTGTAGATGACAACACAAATTAAACTAGACTCCTAATATTAAGATGCAATGTCCTAATTAATCCTATACCCGACTCAAATTCATGGAGTTCCTTTGGTTTACATAGTCACCAAGTCAACAAGCCACTCAAGAAATTTCGGAGTTATGATATGTCAACACTCGCAACCCAAACACAATTAAGCTCCCACTTTGAAGACATAAATCCGGTCAAGACAAAGGCCATCAACTACTCACGAGTTTTCTTGGTCTATACATTCAAATACGCAAGTTTAAAATCTCACGTAATTTAGTGAAAGCACTCGAGCTAAATCTTTTATTTGAGGAGTTTTCACAACTTTCGCATTGATTCATTATTTTTATTCTTTATTTTTATTTTTCATCTTTTTTCATCTTTTTTTTCAACAAATACGGTCCCTGCTCCATATCCTATGGACTGCTTTTCTCACTTTTTCCCACCATAAATCTCCCTGCTCCATATCCTGTGGAAACCTGTGGGACTTTCTATATTAAGAAAAAAAACTCATGTTAGCCTTTCTCACTTCCACTATAATCAAGCAAATCCACTAATGTGGGTTAAAATACTACCACTTGCATAAGTCTGACCGTCTACTCCCTTTCGTTATCTAGCACAAAGTACAAACATCAACTAAGTCCCAAATCATGAAATCATAAAAATGTTGGGTACGGCTCGATTGAGTGTTTCTCCTAATTTTTCCTAAGTTCAAGTAAAAAAGGTAACCATAATGTACTCATCCACAACCAAATGCATGAAACAAAGTTTCAGGTGACTCTAAATAACTAAAAAATAAAAACTATACTAAATACATGCATGAAAGTGTATCAACTACTAATGATATGAGAAAGAAATATGAAGGACAATAAATGAAAGAAATGATATAAAATACCACATTACCATCCGACCACCACATACAACCGCATAAAAAAATAAACGATCTCACATGCAGTCTTTCGCAAAGAATCCATTCAAATCAATCCACAATCCCTAAAATACCCCCAACTTATTCTGAACCTTGTCCTCAAGGTTCAAAACAAGTCAAGGCATCCATATAACAAAAAGAAAAAGACAGTGGTGAAGAAGAACATGGATAAGAAGATGATATAAATGCATGCATGACAAAAAGTCTCTAAAAACCAGTGAACGCACAAATTCTCTCATGTGTAGGTGAGTAAGGAAACTATAAAAGAACAATCATAACAAGAGAAAGAACTAGTAAACATAGGAGTTAACAAAGATTCATATCAAATCTTGCGAGCCCGAAGTCTTTCAACTAAGGGTGAAATCAACGAGATGATGGAATGAAGTCTAGGGTTTGGGTCTATTCAAAAACCTGCCACTAATGCGGCGACTTAAGTTGGACATGTCCCCACCAAGTCTCAAAACACTTAAAATTCTATAAACGTGTTAATTCCTAAAAAAAAAATGCTCACGTTATGCTAGAAAAAAATATAATCCATAGTCAAACCTAACAAAACTCTCGGGGTGTTCCAATTTATTAAAATAATAATAATAAATAAAAACACCAATTAAAAAAAAATCCCCGACAACGGCGTTAAAAATTGACGTGCACCGAACGTGTCAATAGATTAAATTTCTAAACCAACTATTTTGTAGAATTGTGGCAAATGATCGATCCCACAGAGATTGGTAGTCTTTTATGGTTAAAAACAACAAAAAAAAGAAATCGGGGGTTTTAAGATAAATTAATTTAACTAACTAATCTAATTATCTAAATAAATAAAGTAACGAAACTAATTTTAAAAACAATTAATGAACACCTAAGTAACACCTAGGTCTACACTTCCACAAATCAAGATCAAGATTCAATAGCAATCATGGTCTTTAATCTTTCCCAAAAGGTTATTAATTTAAATTATCCTAGATTAGCTATAGAAAATCGACATCCGCCAGAAATTCCTCATTCTCCTAATCTCGATAGCCAGGACGTCCGCCACTAACTACTTCCCTAATTAATGTATAACCTTAGACATCCGCCAATCAGGTTTAACACACTAACCGCCGTAATATGGATATGTGAGAACACTAATCCTAAATAACTGGATCGCATTCGCTTCCGATTTAACCTAGATTCAATTGTTGCACACTCAATAACCGAAAGGGTTTTTCGGCAAACGGGTGAGTGTTCGTCACTTTATTCGTCCAAAAGCACAATTATACAGATACTATCAGTCCAAATACATATAGGTTGTCCACCTAAAAGCATGCACTGACCATATACACACCCTAGATCTAAACCATATTTATTAAAATCAACAACAATGAAATAGGAGAATTTAAACTAAATTAAAGAATAAAATAAAAGATCTCACATAATATGCCATGAATCTATAATCCCAACTTGTTTCCCTGTCGACCTAGGCGATCGTCGAGAGAAGTCGATGCTAAAAATATAATAGTCGATGTTCTCTAATAATACCCTCGGTTCCTAATATATAAAACTACTAAAAATTGGTCCTGAAGGTGAGAGAAACTAATTTTGGGGGTTGGGGAGGTGACTCGTGTGCCAAGGAGCATCGTATGACTGATTTTGGGCTTGAAATCACGTTTTGTCCACGCGTCGTAGCCGCATTAGTCGTTTGGTCTACCGCTTGCCACGTGGCGTCGTCTGATTATAGAAGACCACTATTGATGACGCTGTTATGTGGTGTGCGAGCGACACGTGGCAGCCTGGAGGCGGTGGTGAGAATCCCACGAACTCGATGAAAATCTGGGAGACCGCATGATGCGTATCCCGAGAAAATTAAAGACCTGTTGAACGAGGAGAAATGGTATTTCTATGATGTGGTGATGGTGAGACGCCACGTGGCGGCTTCCTATTGGAGGAGCACGTTGTGATGACGTGCTTGAAGACGTTGACTGCCACCACGTGTCGAGCGCGGATTGCTGGAAAGCGCTGGAAATGATATGCTTATCTAATGGCAAAGTGACATGTGGTGGCCTACTGATGTTGTCTCCTATTCTACCTGCTGCGCAGAATGAAACTCGAGGCAAATAGTACGGCGTCCGATCAATGCATGTAAATACTCCATTTTGAGTATTTGTTCACCACGAATTCAACCGTGCACTCCGTTTCACCTGAAAATGACCAATAAATATAATTAAATATATATATATATATATTTAAGAGACATTTTATATTTAAATATATTAATATAAAGTACTAAATATATATAAATACTGACTTATCAATTTTACAAGTTTGGACTTCCTCAGTCTTGTTGCCATCTTCGTCAGAATTCTAGAGTACCCCACATATTTTTATTTATCTCCATCAAATCTTCATTAACAAAATCTATTATACTATAATCAATATGTCTAATAACTTTGTGCTTGCAATTCCCCGATGTAGAAAACTTACATGAAGAAATTAAAGAACTATTAGTTTGCAAATCTTGTAGTCATATGGATAGAGGTTTCAAACATAATCAATAAATATTTTTAGTATAATAAAAAAAGGAAAAGTGATTGATTAAAACCCTTTCTCTAGACAAATTGGACGTACAATAGTTAGTCCTCTATGTTTGAGCCATTATAATGCCTAAGGATGAACTTCAACTACTATATATATAAATCTATGTGTATGAGTGTACTAACGACACATTCAAGCAAACTAAAAGTTAAAGAAATAAAAGAAAAATAAAGTCAATTTCAAATCATCTAAACTCTTAGATAGTTTGAAGTCACCAAATTTAAGCCCCTATGAATCCCAACCATAAGAGAAGAGATCTTCAATAAATAGATCAAGGAATACCAAAATCAAGTTATTTTGAACCTTGGTGACTATAAATTATCAATACAAGTAACATATAACACTAACTCTAAAATAATGACAAGGAAGCAAAATGAGAAGATAAATTACCTAGCCATTAAAACCTCTTTAACACGTTACAACCTTGAGAATACCCACCAATCTCTAAGAGAAATAAAAACTCCCTCTTGCTCTCCTCTCCCACGTTCAACTCCTAACAACATAAAAAAACAATAATGACACCCACCCTTTCTCTTTTATTACACTACAAGCATGCCAAGTAGCTCTCTCTCTCTCTCTCCAACATTTTGCTCACACGAAAAATGAACTACCCAACAAGCTACATTGTTCTCTAGAGATGATTCTCTCTCCTCTATTCAAAATCTCATTTCAAGAGTCAATCCACACATGTTTTTAACCATTTTCATAAAATCAAAATGTTTAACTTTATCTCTTCTAACCCCACTCATATAGTGACACCTCATAAAATTTAAATTTTCAAATTTCTAAATTTCAAGATATGAAATATATATTATACCCTTTCATTATTCATAGACTTAGCCAACATTTTTCACTTTAGCAATTAAGTTAAATAGGGTAAAATCATTATAGACTAAAATACTTTAATTCTATAATTTAACCATAATTAACTAATTTTAGTCTTTATTATCAATTTATTTACTTATGTTAGTTTAGTTTTTGAACTTAGGCTAATTCTTTTAGTTAATAAACCTTTTTCTCATAACTTAGGCACTCTAATGAATTTAATTATAATTTTGGTTTTATAAATTATAGACCACATTAATTTAATTCATGCTATATAGTTTCCCAACTATATAACTATTTTAAGGTCTTGCATTACTAGACTTCAGTCTCAACGCTCGATATTTGACTGAGTGTTCTACGTCGGGATTGGTCAATTGTAAAAATCTTGAAATTAGCATGTAGTTACGACTTTAATTTTTTGGCTATTAAAATCTTCCCAACTAAGAAAAATTTCTTCCTTGAAATTAAGTAAACTAATACAAAAATTTAATAGCGTCAAAGAGGTCAAAGAATTGATTATCATGTGGTCTCTTCTCATAGACTCGTCCAAATGTGAACAAGTGGATTTATCTACTCTTTGAATTATGGGGTCGCAACAACTTCAAGATAGCTTAGAGTTTTCCCATCGATTTAAGAAATCAACAAAGTCATTTTAGATAGTTTGACTTCCCAAATAAACTGCAAACTCACACAAAGTCGCTTCATATTATTTGATTTCTTAATCCATCAAACTACAGGTCTTGGGTATAGTTTGACTTCCACATTGAGCTGTGGATTTAGCCAAGTTTCTTCATACATCATGAGAATAAGTCCATCAACTATAGCATGTCACAGACAACTCTAACAATGAAACTACTGAATCATGAATAGTGACTTGACTAAGCTAACACTAACAGCTCAATGTAATGCTTCATACGAGTATAAACAACATTTTGAACCATCATTACATTCATAATACGTAAGTAAATTAAAATCATACAATCTGTATGGTCGTACGTTGCCTTCAGATCTTGCTCAATAATGGCATGAACTCTCTCTAGCTTGTGATTGAGCCATGCCTAATTGCAGACACTTGTATCTAAAGTGTCCTAGCTATCCGCACTTGAAACAAGCCCTCTGTGGCCCTGGTATTGGAGGAATCGATATCTGCGCTTTTCCTTGCCTATATTTATGTCCTTATTGTCCACTATTTGTACCCTTGTCTCTGCCCTTGGTAAGACGGTGCTGGTGTGGTACTGACTAAGAAGATTGAGGTGGTCTGCTGGCGTAACTCAATGTTGGAGAAGGTGGAACTGCGGTACGTGCTAACTGCGCAGGTGGTGCCACTGACCCTACACTATGAATCCTGAAGTCTCTCGGCACAAAATGTATGTTCCTCTTCATTTTCTTGTTTGACTCAGATATATGCCCTGATTGTGCCTTTATTGGTGCAGTATTGTCCTCATCTGGGTGTGTACTGAGATAAGTCTCTCTAGCCAAACTCCCCTCGTAAGCTCTTTGTAAAGTATTTGGCTTGGTAGTAACCACTATGCCTCCAACTTCACGTAGTAGATCCTCCATGAAGTAATGTTCCTGATCTACATCAGTGTTCGCAATACAACCATCGTACAGTAACAATTGTAAATATATGCCCATATACTGCATCACATTCTCGCCAAAGAACTGCCTCAAAGTCAGAAACTCAGATTTGTCTCATGACTAAAGGCAGAAAGTACTTCAAATTGAATTGTCTCTTGAACTCTGCCCAATCCTTAGGCGTTCCTCTAGTCGCTACCATATTGCGCCACTAGTCATCTGTCTCCCCAAATAGTGAATCTGAATATATGGTCGCTCTCATATGCTCTGTAGTAGCCAAAATGTAAAGGATCTTCTCATGAATCTTCATAAATTTCTCTATTGTCTCAAGATTTTTGCTCCCATAGAACTGCACCAGTATATGTCTCTGAAACTCGCGTGACTGTCTAGCCTTGGTTGTCGCCCTAATAGTTGTGTCTGTAGGCGGAGGTGGCACTACCCCTACTGGTATCGATACGAATGTTGTCGGCATAGTAGAAGTCACGGGAGTGGCCTGTATAATAGGCACATTCACATCCTGAGCAAGGAGCACTGTCGATGAAGATGGCGGTGATGAAAGTGTAGTGTATGCCCTTAGTATCTTGAGTATCTCCTCAAGCAGACATCCATGTGATATGACCCGCTTGGACACCTCATCCAATCTCTTAGCTTTCACATATCGTGGATCAAAATCTCCACTCTCGCTCCGGTCTCCGTCTAACCGACCATCTCGGTCAGCAATATAGATTATGATTTCTGAATCAGCTCTATAACTATCGACATATAATATATTATAATAAAAAATTAACAAGTTTAGTTCAAATAATTATTTCCCAACTCACCTCACTTCCCAACTAAGATGCTAAGTCAAGATCATAAGGTCTCTATACTAAGTTCATTGTTGTCCTAACTCTAAAGTTGTGTTCGCATTATAGTTGAATTGTGGGCTTATCGAGAGTTCATGTATCAACTTTGCTCTCTGATACTAACAGTGACAGCCCCAGTTCCCACAAACTGGGCCCCGCCCCGCCTAGACCAACATGGATCCCTAGTCAACCTCCGCAAGGTCAACGCAAACTTAGTCAGCCTTCTTATATCATTTTTATCATTAGTTTGGTGTTTTAATATCGAGTTATTAATTTTGAAAATTAAATTAGTAAGCAGCGGAAAGAAAATAAACAAAGGTATTTAAATAACTCAAAAACATGTAAAATGGGACAACCTATGTGTGGAACCCTGTAATATATACCATGTATAAGCACGGTGGCAAAAGTGAGCATATACATGTATGAAAGTGTTGCTCAACCCCAATATCCCCAAATTTTACAAAACGTCAAAATAGACAAATATAATACAAAAACCTATAGTATCGTAAAAGTATGAGCCGCTCGGAGAGTCCTCAGAGGTAGTAGCCAATCACAAGCTCTTTGCCCTTGGGAAACGAGAGGCCTGCAATTGTCACTACGAAATGAGACAATTTCATTGAGTAAATCCAGAGGAGTTTTAACGGTACATAAAAGAATAGGAAATAAAGTAAGGGCATGATAAAAAGACTAGAAATAAAAGCAACAAAAGGAGAGTGTTGTGGAAACAAAAGAGAGAAGCAAAGTGGTCTCAAATCCATCGAGTTGCGACTATACAGCCACAAACTCGACTTCCTAGAATCACAGCAGTGCCAGCAGACTCAAAATTTTCCTAATCGTAGGGGTATCAATGGCGCCCCGAATACCTCACCTCCCGTCGACGAGCCTAATTTAGTAACTCGGGGTATGGTTCCGATTGCGAGTCGGTCACCATACCTAGAAGATTACCTTCCTAACTCACTTAGCCCTCAAACACTCTAACTAAGAGTTGAATTCCATAAATAAGTACAATTAAAGAAATTAAATTAAAGAAGTAGTAGAGAACTACTGATAATGCTCCTACTTGTTTACTTACATCAACACGTGACTCAACGCTTTAGTCAGGGTTCTCGAATCTGAGAAGTACACCACTTCCTCAGTTCAACCTATTAAATACACATGTATTGTATTAGTTTACAATTAGTGTTTTGACACGTAATGTAACACCTAAGTTTGAAATCCCCAAACAACTCCTAATTTCGAACCGAGTCAAGGTTCTTATCTTACCAAAGCCCATTAAGTTATCTCAATTAAACTCTTTTTTTCCTTAAATGGCATTAAATATTGTTAAGCTTTGAAACTTCATTAAAATTGTGAAAACAATAAAATTTTACAAGTTTGGACTTCCTCAATCTTGTTGCCATCTTCGTAAGAATTCTAGAGTACCCCACATATTTTTATTTATTTGCATCAAATCTTCATTAACAAAACCTATTATACTATAATCAAAATTTCTAACAACTTTGTGCTTGCAATTCACCAATGTAAAAAACTTACATGAAGAGATTTAAGAATTATTAGTTTGCAAATCATGCAGTCATATGGATGGAGGTTTCAAATATAATCTATACGAATTTGTAGTACATAAAAAAGTAAAAGTGATTGGTTAAAACTCTTTCTCTAGACAAATTAGATGCACAATAGTTACTCCTCTATGTTTGTGCCATTATATTGCCTAAGAATGAACTTTAACGGCTATATACTAAACTATGTGTATGAGTGTACAAACGTCACATTCAAGCTAACCAAAAGTTAAAGAAAGGAAAAAAGAAGTTGATTTCAAATCATCTAAACTCTTAAATAGTTTGAACTCACCAAATTTAAGCCCCTATGAATCCCAACCACAAGAGGTAAGATCTTCAATAAATAGATCAAAGAATAACCAATTCAAGTCATTTTGAACCTTGGTGACTATAAATTAACAATACAAGTAAATATATAACACTAACTCTAAAATAATGATAAGGAAGCAAAATGAGAAGATAATTACCTAGCTATTAAAACCTCTTTAACTCCTTAGAACCTTGAAAATACACCAATCTATAAGAGAAATAAAGACTCACTCTTGCTCTCCTCTCCCACGTTCAACACCCACCCTCTCTCTATTAATACACTACAAGCAAGCCAAGTAGCACTTTCTCTCTCCAACGTTTTGCTCACATGAAAAATGAACAACCCAATAGGCTCGTTGTTCTCCAGAGATCATTCTTTCGCCTCTATTTAAACTCTTATTTCAAGAGTCAATTCACACCACAGGTTTTTCAACCATTTTTATAAAATCAAAATGTTTAACTTTATCTCTTATAACCCCACTCATAGAGTGACATCTTATAAATTTTAAATTTTGAATTTTTCCAAATCTCAAGATATGAAATATCTATTATACCCTTTCATTAATTTCATAGACTTAGCCAACATTTTCCACTTTAGCAATTGAGTTAAATTAGGTAAGATCATTATAGGCTAAAATACTTCAATTCTATAATTTAACCATAATTAACTAATTTTATTCTTTATTATCAATTTATTTAGTTAGGTTAGTTTGGTTTATTAACTTAGGCTAATTCACTTAGTTAATTAACCTCTTTCTCATAACTTATGCACTCTAATGAATTTAATTATAATTTTGGCTTTATAAATTATAGACCATATTAATTTAATTCATACTATATAGTTTCCTAACTATTTTGCCATTTTAAGGTATTGCATTACTACACTTCGATCTCAGCGCTCGATATTTGACTTGAGTGTTCTATGCATGGATTGGTGAATCGTTAAAATCTTGAAATTAAAGTGTAGTTAGGATTTTAATTTTTGGGCTATTACATCAAGTTTGTCCCTCTCGGTTCTCTCTCTCATGCTAAGAGTCTTGATATCCCGTCGATGATTTCATAGTGAGCATAAACTCCCCATCTATTGTTGTTTGGGCCTCTATATCAAAATCATCGCCCTAAATCACTCCAACCTTCAAGCATATTTGGGTTATTAAGATTGGAAACAACAATTTGTTGTCTCTCTCAGTCATGATAGACTCCTTTAAGTTCTTGTAAATGATCTCCCCTACATTGATCCTCATGTTCTTTATAATCTCTCATACAAACAAGCCGCCTTGGGCTTGTTGATCTCCCCTTGCCGAGTAGTCGGGTATAACGAAGCAACCTGAAAATTTTGCTACATTGTAAAAATCTTCCTTACACTCCCCTTCTTAATGTGCTTCAACACATTTTCAGCTCCCATTATCTATCCTTGTTGTCTTCCGACGATCAATGCTCTCTCATATAAATCATTTAGGAGTTTCTGTGGTTCACCATTCATACTCAAATATTCTAACCCATAGATGGAGTTTATTGAATACCAATTAAAAGGTACCATTACTCTTCTCACCTTAACTGGGTCATCTTTCTTAGTAAACTTATGCATTAGGGTAGAACTCGTAAACTATTTTACGCATTCCATAAACTTGTTCTCTCTATAATGTTGCGTGAAATGTTTCCAACCATCGCCTCATGAAGTTATCAACTTTCTAATTATACTTAGTCGGTAGATTTATTCCTCTTTCACAAATGAATTATTTATTCTCAATGGCCTCATATCTCTCCTTGGCCTCTCCACTAATATAGAACTTAGATTTAAAAGGCCTCGGGGCATCCTTATTTGGATATCTTGAGGATGATGCCTAATTATCATTTGCCCTTTGTTCACTAACTTGACTCACTTGCCTCCTTGTTCTTGCCATTTTCTCAAAAATTCAAACAACGCAACAATTCACAATGGGTCTTTAAATCACCCAAAATCAAAATTTACATCTACTAGGGTTATTTACATGCCAAATAATTCAAAAGACATATACTAAGGCACCATAAGCCACATTGATGCTCTAAATCTACACAACTTAAAATTCCTATCCAACAACTTGATTTTTCGCAATTTATGCAATTTCATCAATAATATCCAATGATTTCAAACATTACTAATGAAATTGTAAATTTACCTCAATGACGGACTAATTTTTAGTGTAGATTACTCCTCCAAGCTTCTATAAATCAAAGCCTTCTCACTTTGCTCATAAACTAGAATCCTATTGCTCTTTTGAATCAAAACTCCAAATCAATGCCCTAGCTCTCCTTCTTGTGCAAATCCACAATACACCTTTTCTTTTCACTCTTGATCACTAGGAACACTCTTTCTCTCTTAAAATTGGTCAAACTTCGGTTCTAGAGGGATGTATGTGATAACTCAATAATTAGAAATATTTTATAGTGCAATTTCGGTTGATTTTAGATGTAAATAATGATATTAAACTAGGTATTCTCTTATTTTGTGATTTCAAAATTTAATTAGGAAAATGAAGAAATGGAAGAAAAAAATAAATAAGAGCAAAAAAGTCAACTATAGAAGAAGTCTGGCGATTAGCTAGCGATATAGGATTACACTAGGAGTCACCACCTAAACAAGTAGCAGAGAAGTGCCAGCGAATCCTTAGTGAATTGGAAATTATATTAAAAATTGTCAGCAGAATTAGTAGAGTACGGAGACTAATTTCAATGATTAACTCAACAATTTGTGTACAACTTAGGAATCGCTGACAAATCACTGAGGTCGGTTACAAAATCTTTAGATTGATATGAACGATTTGAGTTTATCTATATATGTATACGTAGGAAAACTATAAATAGGACACTAGTGCTTCAAAATCAGTCTCTCCAGAGGCAATTACACATTCTTTGGAAGCATTCTTTTAGCATTAAGTTAGTTTTTATTTAGTCTATGTTTGAAGCTACATTGGAGCTTTGATTTATTTTAGAGATATTGATTTATTTAATTATGTCTTTCAATTATATTATTGTGTTATTTATTAGTTTGTTTAACTAAACAAATCCTAGACATATATATACTTTGGATTGCTATATAGTTATAACTAAGGAATTATGAACTTAATGCTTTAAATCTATTCATACATGTCAATCACATATTTAATAAGTTATTTTTGCATATTACAACTAATGAAGATTGATATTGAATGCATAGTTGCAAATATGTATTGTGGTATTGTGATTCTGAATTTATGTCCATGATTATTGACAACAATTATAGAAGTAGTAACTATGATTAATCTATAGGACTATATTCCCGAGTGGATGTTCTAGGTGATTGTTTTCAAAGTTATTTATTAATTAGCATATTCTGATTTATATTTGATTTAGATTAGGCATGATTTTCATTGAGTATTAATGCTATCGTATTTCTATGTTATTGCGTTTTATCCAATAGGTAGATCTACAATGATATGAATATGCCTTTTCCATTGAATATAGAAAAATCGATGACTGCTAAAGGCTATCAACCTATTATGAATTAGGATTTAATGATTCTGAGATTCCATGTGATATGATTATAACTATGCTATGAAGTGGTTTTATGTTCTAGTGTTTGAATACGGTCCAAGTATATTACATTATTTAGTGGGGTTTGTTTAGATATTTAAATCATATTGAATTTGAGCATTGTTTAATTTAGTTTGTATTGAATTGTTTGAATTAGTCTAGTTAATATGGTTAATTAAGTTAGTAGTTATAGTTTTTAGTTATTTTGTATTTTAACTCCCATTTAATTAGATTAACTAAATTAAGAAAAACAAAAAAGTACTTTCATTATAAGTTTGCAAAATCCCCGAAGAGACGATATCATATTTACCACTACTACAAATAATAGGAAAATACGAGAAATTATTGTGCACGCTCAACCCGTGTTAATTTTTGTGCCGTTGTTAAATAATTTCGTAGGATTTTAGACGTTGTATGGTCTACACACTTCGTCATATTAATTATACAGGATCTTTACATCCGTTTGATCTTGAAATAGATAGAACTTTTAGTCAAAGTTTAAGACAACAACAACTTAGGAAAAATTTAACTAATAGAATGGAGGATAACAACAATGATATTAATAACAATGTCATTAATAATAATAATAATAATGATAATAGAGTAATCAATAATAATAACAATAATAGACAACTAATTTTTAGACAAGCAAATCAAAATGTTAATGCATATGAGCCTATGTGCATATCATACCCCGATTGATTTCTTGAATTTAAACTTAGATCTGGATTTATTAGTGCCTTACCTAACTTCAATGGTAAAGGCAATGAAGACCTACAGAAATTCATAAGGGAGTATCAACATAAAGTTAATGGGATAAAACCAAAAGAATGTACTTTAGAACAAGTCAAACTTAAGGCTTTTCCTTTTGCATTGAAAGATCAATGTCAAGACTCGAATTTTTAATCTCTTTTATTATTTGTAATCAAGATCACCGACCCATGACGTGGGACCCATACCGTGATATGTGTATTGATCGAGGCGAGAGGGCCGAGGTATATATATGATTTGTTGTGGTGTATGCCTATTGTTTTGTATATGTGTAGATTACTAAATCATTTCTACCTGTGTATGGGCGTCGAGACATGAGTGGAGACGTGCCTCAAGTTGCGTGTTGACATGGGAACGGGGTAGAGATTTATGTGGTAAGATCATATTGAGCTTAGTGTGGTTTAAATAGTGGCTTTAATGTGGCTATATTTGATATAGAATTAAATGTGCATAAGTCAGTGATTTAATTTCAATAGCCATATGATGTGCATCGAGACACGTATTAGCATAGCTAGAGAACAATTGAGTTAGGCATTTGTGTTACTTAGGATTAGTTAGTGGAGGTTAATGGAAAAAGTGTCAACATGTGGGTCATTGGATCGGTCTCGAAATACGTGTATACAATAAGATGTAGGCTATAAATCAACCATTTCAATTTATATATATAAGTTAGAGATCAAGACATGCAACCAAGTTTTTCATTTCAACAACTTAGCAAACTTAGGAGAGAAGAAAACACACTTGCTTGATTTAGGAAAAGAAAAGTAGGAGAAATCAGAAGCTTTGATGAGGAAGATCAAGTTGGGTGGTGTGTTCATCAACTAGGTAATTACATACACTAGTTCATTTACTTTAATTTGATGAATTGATGGATTTAATGATATAAATAGTTGTTCTTGTGTTGTTGATAATGTTTTGGGGTTTTGGGAGGTGTATGGAGATCTCCAAAGCATTGGTGAGGCCTATGTCCAGTAAACTTAGAATTTTGTTTGCAGAATTCTAGGTTTTCTTGCACAGAGCGCGCTAGGTGAAACGGTTAGCGCTATAATCTTGGTTAGCACGCTAGAGACAGTAGTTACGCCCTAATTAGGTTATTTGCATGCTAATCCACTTTATTAGCGCGCTAATTGCTGTGATAGCACAAAAATCTACAATTTTCTAATATTTCCAAAACATTATAACTGAGCTTAAAGCCTTAAGTAGAGGCCAAAACACATTCAAAAACATGTTTTAGGTCATAAGGAACCTAGGAAAGAGTTACGAGAGTACGAACACGAGATTTAACGTGTCGGGAGACCGGTAAAGATAGGACTTTACATTGCTTGATGTGAGTATACTCGTTGATTGTTTGTTTACATTTCATTTCCTGTTTTAACTTGTTTATTATAGCCTATATTGACTATGTCTAGCTTTGTGTTCTCATATCATGGACTTGTTTGTTATTCCTCACTTGATGAGATTGTTTTCTATGATATTTTGATAACTTGAGATCTTTTGAATCCATTCATGTGCTATATGTCATTTCTTGCTATTTTACAATAATGTAGTATAAATAGCATGCTATTAAGGATTTGTGAGTTTATGAATGGCTTTATGTACTTGTACTCTTTGGAAAAAAAAATTTCTTCAAATTCTTGGATTCCTTAATGAATTATTTTCTTGAAATTATAGTAGTTATAGAATCTAGAGTCCATTGCATTATGAGTAAATCAGCTCATGGGGTTAGAGTCCCTAGGGATGTTGGCACTCGCCACTAGGATGAGGCACACGGGGTTAGAGTCCCTTGGGTTGCTAATGGTATACGAGGTTAGAGTCCCTGATGATACCGGGGTTAGAGTCCTTGATGCCATGGGGATTAGAGTCCCAAGTGAAGTAGATTGTGTGAGACATGTACATTCCTCAGTGGTTAATGGCTTCACTAACGTAGGTCACAACCGACCGGATCTAGATCATAACTATTTTGCCTTGTGTCAGTTTCACTTGCTTAACTATGGTATTTCTTAGCATATTATTACTACTTGTCTTTTTTTATTTAACTTTTGTTGTTAAATATCAATTAGTTTGTTTTGGAAATGTAAACGAATTTGTCAACGGGAATTACTGTTACTTTTTAAACTCACCGTATTTTTTATGACAATGGGTGTAGAGCCGTCGACGAGCAGGCCGGGCAAAGAGAAAATTGGCGGCTACCACTGAGGCAGTAGCGTACCTGTGCATCGACATTTTGTAGGTTTTAGTATTCTATGTATCATATATTTATGTTTTTGATATGTTTTGGGGTTGTATATTGGAATGAGCGTTTGGCTCCCTAACTTATGATAACCATTACAGTGTTTTTATTCGCCACTTGTTATATATGCATGTGATCGTTGTTTCTAGTTTCCACACCCTTAGGATTTATGATAATTGCTTCTGCATAATATATTAAGCCTTTTGCTAAATTTTATAATTGTTAATAAGTTTTAATTAACTCTTATTTTTAAATGTAAAATGATATGTGTTTTACTTATTCTGAACATGAGTTGGATTAGATTTGGATAGAAAGGCTGACTAATACGTGATTAAGTCCTATGGAATTAGGATTTGGGCTTAATTACGGGATTAGGCCGGACGACACTTTAGATTAGGGAAATGGTCGTTACAGTTGGTTTCAAAGCCCTGTTCTTAATAAGTAAGACACAGAACTTGAAAAACACAAATCTTAGATGTGGAAACTAGATGATCTTTGCTTAGAAACTATAAGTTGGGAAGTAAGTGAATGAGAGGTAGGGATATCTTATATGTACATGATATTTTATGTATGTATATATCTACAAGTTATGCCACGTAGTAGTTGATTCTCGTTCGTTATTTACATGCAGACATCGATGGCAGACACACATGATGGGAAAGATATTAGAGCTAGCGTCATTCAACCTCCTACTACCTCGACCGACTATTATTAGAGGTTGTCTGACTGGGTAGTGGCTCAGAGGCAACAATTAGCTGACTTCATTGCCTTCATGAAAGAGCACATGGCGACTGTCACACCAGCCCTTCCCGCCACTCAGACTACTACAGTGACACCCTAGATTACTAGGACAAAGACTGCACCAGAGAGTACTACCTCAGGACCTCGAGCACCGGCACCATCAGTGCCAAAGCCACGTATAGGCCCTAGAGCACCACATCCACCAAAGTTACCAATAGCGAGTATATATGAGATTGCTATTGCTGGGGACACATCTACTCCTACACCTACTCCTTCTGAGGCAGCAGCACTATCGAGGGATGCCAAACTGGTGAAGGAGTTCATCCGGCTTAGGCCAGTTTTCTTCGCCGAAGAACAGGATCACGAGAAGATAGAGCGATGGATTCTCTCATTGGAGAAGTTACACTACTATTGGGAGTTGAGGATAGGTTACAGTCCATTCTCTCTTACTACACCCTAGAGAAGGGTGTAGATGTTTGGTGGAGGCCCACAGAGGTGAGTAGAGGTAGTTTTATGTCATGGCATCATTTCAAGAAAGAATTTTTCAAGCAGTATTTTCCAGCTTCTATGGTGAAGAGAATGAAGAAGTGGTTCATGGCACTGAGACAGGCAAAGGGTGAGACAGTGATGAGTTATAGGGATATATATGGCTACCTCAGACAGTTTGCTAGAGACTTAGTTACAGATGATGCTGATGATGCTTTTATTTTGGCAATGGTTTGAGTCGAGATATAGCACGATCTGTTGTGAGCACCGGAGCCAGGTCTCTTTAGGAGATGTACAAGCAGGCTCTCTCTCATGAGACATATGAGTTGGGTAGAGAGGAGGATGGATGTTTTAAGTTACCGAAGATGGGAAATGGTTATGAGCAGAGAGGATAAAGGGGTAAGCGATAGAGGAGATCAGAGATACGGTTTCAGAGAGGTGGAGCACAGGGTTCTAACGTAGGACCAGTAGCACCACCACCAGCCCCGTACATGACACTTATTGTAGACCTTCTTTACCTCCTCGGGTTGGGCAGGCATTACCAGCACCATCAGCACCTTGATAGCAGCAGTAGCAGGGTAGAGGTCGAGGTAGAGGCCAAAATTCTTAACAGGGGCAGAGGCTTGCACCGGGACAGGTTCAGGATGATCAAGGACAGAGACACCAGTTTAGTCAGTGTTGACCCAATACATGTTGGAGATGTGGTCAGGTGGGACATATGGCCAGAGAGTGCACACAGCCAGCGGTAGCTTATCCACAACAGGGCAGAAACGGAGCCCACATGGTAGCACAGCCAGATCCCAAGTAGACAAAATCTTATTGAGGGTACGATTTCTAGTTCTGGTAGTGATGTTTACGTATTGTTTGATTCTAGTTCTATTGTTTCATTCACTGTTGGTTGCATGGTAGACATCCTAGGGTTGATGCCTGCTAGGCTTAGCAAACATTTGATTTTGAGTACCGCAACTGGGGATAGGGTTTACCCTAATAGTTTTATTGAGGGATGTCCGATTGAGATAGGTGGGGTAGAGTTACCAGTCGACTTCAGAGTTCTCGAGTTTTTAGAGTTCAACACGATTTTAAGGATAGACTATTTATTAGCATACCACGCTCATATCGACTGTTTTAGTAAGACAGTGATATTTGAGATCCCATGGCTTCTGATCTTCATCTATAAAGGCAGTTCAGCAAGGACAGTAGGTACGAGAGGTCGGCCAGCGACTAATGAGGAGATGGAGGCATTGATTTCACTATACACAGTACTAGAGAGTCGGGAACCTAAGCTTGAGGATATAGCGATTGTTACAGAGTTTCTAGATGTGTTTCCAGAGGATTTACCTGGACTACCACCGCCTTGAGAAGTTGATTTTATTATTGAGTTGGTACCGGGCACGAGACCGATTTCCATTCCACCATATCGCTTGGCACCACAAGAGTCAGAGGAGTTGAAAACTCAGCTTCAAGACATGGAACAGAAGGGATTCATCACACCTTCTATGTCGCCATGGCGAGCACCCGTCCTTTTTATGAAGAATAAGGATGGTACTTTGAGACTTTGTATCAACTATAGATAGTTGAACAAAGTCACTATTAGGAACAAGTATCCACTACTGAGGATTGATGATTTATTTGATCAGCAGAGAGAATCATAGTTTTTCTCCAAGATAGACTTGCAATCAGTGTGACGGCCCCAGTTTCCCACAAACTGGGCCCCGCCCGGCCTAAGCCCACGTGGACCCCCGAGCCAGTCTCGCAAGGTCAACGCGTACCTAGTCAACCTTTCAATCCATCATTATAAGTAAATTCACAATTTTAAGTTGAGTTATAAGTATTTTTCAAGTTTTACAATTTAGCGGAAGCAATTAAAACATTAAATAACTCAACAGTAATCGTAAAAAAGTGGGACAACCTAATTGTGGAACCCTGCATATGTATATCATCATCAATGAACATTCAGATGAGAGTAAATAAAAGATATATATGCCCAAAATCCCAGTGTTTTTAAAACAAGTATATCTAATAATACAAAAGATTCACCTAGCTATGGAACCTTCCCCTTCCTGGACCGTGGATCTGCACTCAGTCAAACACAAGAATGACGAACCCAGGTAAGTAACGCCAGTAGGACATATATACAGCATTTCAGAACAACTAAAGCAATCGAATTCATGCAAATAGAAAGAAAGGAACAAGGAACGCATGAATATAAAAGACTGTAAACAAATCATTCGATAAGTGAGGGTCCGAAATAAAAAAAGAAACAAACAACAAGGAGTCCCGACCAAAAGGTCGTTGAGTCGCGGGAAAAGCCCAGCAAACTCGGGTTCAGGACGAGACACTGCCACCCAGCCCTAACCCTTCCGACTATGAGATATCCACAGACCCGGATAAGTGCCCCAAACGTACACTCAATTGGGAGATGTCAACAGCATCCAGATAAGAGCTCATATCACAGATAAATAGTAACCATGACTCACTTGCCAATGGACCACTCAACCAACAACAATTTCAAAGCTAGCTATCAACGCAATGAACAACAATATTCCATAGAATAAAATGCAATGACTGTACAATTTCCTTGCTGGTTTACTTACCTCGAGAAATTGCAAATCATCCTCAAAACGTCTCGCTCACGCCTCGATATGCGCACCCAACACCCAACTATAGCCTCCTAAGTCCCTGATGTCCATTTATACCTTTTAGAGCTAAGTTACTAAGTCATACAAATCGCAACCAAATTAATTGAAGTAAACCTCACCATGGCCTTCAATGTAGGTCTCCAATCCAAAATCCATTTGAATCCATCGCGTCGTCGAGCTTTGTCGAAGTCACGACGCCTTGTCCACTGTTGTCTCGTCGGGGATCGATAGGCCCGGCAACGCGCCACCGCGCCGTTGTTCCACGCCGTTCCCCGTCCGCGCCGATGGTCCGTCGCTGCAGGTTCGCCGTCTCTCTCTCTCTCTCTTGGCACTCCCCTTTCTCCGCCGTATCTCTCTCTCTCTTTCTTCCTTTCTCTCTCTCCTCTCCTCTATCTCTCCTCTCATCTCTTTCTCTTTTTTTTTCTCTCTTATCCCATCTCTCTTTCTCTCTTTCTCTATATCTTATCCGTTTCTTCTTGAGGAAGAAAACAAATGTGTCCTCGAGTTTCGTGCGGAGCGGAACTCGAGGCACATCAAAAATATATTTATTCAATTGTTTTTCTTAAAAATTGGGCGCGCGCATCTCGAGGCACCATAAATATGCACACCATTACCGCCTCATTTCACAATCTCGACACTCGCACCACACGCATCACGAGGCGCATCCAAGGTATATTTTTTAATGTGACCACATTAAAACCACTATAGCCACATTAAGCCGCTACCTCGTTCCCACGTCGGCACGTGACTCGAGGCACGTCCCCGTTCGTTTTTCGGCTCACCAAATTCCTCGCGTATACCAACTCGTAAAACAGCTCAACAATTAGCATTATAATCGCAAATTGGATATTACTAAATAATACACACATCACAGAAAAATATCATACCTCGGTGTCTCCACCCGAGATTCGGACATACGTATTCCGACGAGTGGATCATACATACGACCCTGACCTGGCACGTGGCGCAAGTCAAATTTTCGGGCCGTTACAGTCTTCCCAACGAATTAAAATTTCGTCCTAAAAATTGACGTAATTCTCAAAGGAAGATAGTGTGTTATGAATGAAGACCCAAGGCCATACCCGCCCAAGGCCATACTCGCCCAAGGCCATACCCCCATCTTACTCTGTAGGGCTAGGCTCCTCCGCGACAAGCTGGGCTCCTCCGTGATGAGCTGGGCTCCTCCGAGACCTCCAAGCAAAGAACACACCATCTGTCTCCTCCCATCAATATATGCCAGGGCAACATCCTCGCAACATATATTGGAATACAAATGAACATATTAGTCTCATGATCCACCGTCACTAACATACTCATATCCGCGGTATGTCCGCGAGAATGTAAATCAATTACTCTGACTGTCCGTTAGTCTCTCTGATCGAGTGGGTCTTAACCCAATTTTACCCTCTATCAGGTTACGATGGGTAGTAGTCACACATGACGTGGCAATAGCATGATTCTGCTCCTGACTCTGCCGTGCCTGCCCACTACTGTGAACACCTACTGGTGAAGTGACCTGGGTGTCCACACTCCCAAACAGGTACGTTGAAATCCCGATCCAAATGGAACATGTTGTCCTTGTCCTTGTCCCTGTGCATGGCTAGACCTATGTCCCTGTCTGTGCACTTGATTGGAACTCTGACCCTGTCTCTGGCCACTGCCTCTGTCATAAGCCCTCTGATGGTACTTATACTGAGGATCTGACGATGCTGGCTGTTGTAATGCACTAGCGTAACCCTGCGCTGGACCAATTAACGCTTGCGTAGTATACGCCGCATATGGTGGAAATGCAACAGATCCTACGCACTGAGGTTGATTTCTTAGCCACGATCGTCTAACTCTCTTCCTCCTCCGATCATTTCTAGACCCTTGCATTGAATGTGACGATGCCAATGATGCGACTGGTACTCCGATGCGTGTGCTCCCAAAGCTCTCGCCAGACATAGCTCTCTCCTAAGCCCCCTATACTGTGCTCGGAGTCGTCGTCACCCAACAGAACCAATAAATTCCACGAAACCGTGTATGACGTAGTAATCCTAGTCAGTGTCCGTATCGGCCGCACCCCCAGCATACTTCATCACGCGTATATATCGATCCATGTACTGCAACTGACTCACCGGTCCTCCGTCGAATGGTCTCAAACTCAGTCTTCTTCAGGTTACGAACTGTTCCCCATCAACACCTCCGTGGTACGCCACGAAACATCGACTTCGCTGACTAGTGGAGATGATGAAATTCTCGGCTGCATTTGCGCTGATACGGCTAGTAGATGTATCTTCACGTGACTATCTATATGTCGCCTCAAGGTTAGTACTCTCGTGAAACTTCTCCGGATAATGCCTCTAAAACTCGCAAGCCTGCCTCGCCTTAAATGTAGCCCTAACACCCGTATCAGTCGGCGTGCTCAGCATATCCTCACGTAGTGTCTCAGATGTAGGAAGTACGAGTTCAACCTAAACCTATGCCTCATCGACCACTGTAGGCCCTGCCTGAACTGGAGATGTTTCAGATGGGTTGTGAACTGTAAAAGCACACCCAGCCTGAATAACTAGCGTTGCTTGAGGTAGACTAGACGATGATGGTGTAACTTTGCCCTTAACAATCGAAGAATCTCCTGCGATTCTTGCCGGTCGTGCGATACAATTACGTCGACGAGTATGCGGCTCCTCGGACTAGCAAACCGCTAACCTGCAGCCTCACGATCATTCCTAGACCCGGTCCGAAACGTCGTCGCATTTTCCATAGCCATGAATCCTCGAATCAGTGTTTAATTACCGATATCGTATATATATATATATATATATATATATATATATATATTACAACATAACAAATATACCATATATGATACATTTTTATTATTTCCCAACTCTCCTCACTTCCCAACGAAGACTTAAGTCAGGATCATAGGGTACCACTCTAAGTTCAAACCGTGTCCTAACTATATTTTTAATGTGTCTTATATTGGTTATGGGTTAATCAAGAGCTATAAGTAACAACTCAGTCTCTGATACCAACTGTGACGTTGGTATCACAATGTCTTAAGCCATGAGATTCTAAAAACTACTCTCTGATACCAACTGTGACGGCCCCAATTTCCCACAAACTGGGCCCCGCCCGCCTAAACCCACGTTGACCCCCAAGCCAGTCTCGCAAGGTCAACGCAGACCAAGTCAGCCTTCCAATCCATCATTATAAGTAAATTCACAATTTTAAGTTGAGTTATAAGTATTTTTCAAGTTTTACAATTTACCTGAAGCAATTAATACATTAAATAATTCAACAGTAATCGTAAAAGAGTGGGACAACCTAATTGTGGAACCCCGCATATGTATATCATCATCAATAAACATTCAGAGGAGAGTAAATAAAAGATATATATGCCCAAAATCCCAGTGTTTTTAAAATAAGTATATCTAATAATACAAAATATTCACCTAGCTATGGAGCCTTCCCCTTGCTGGACCGTGGATCTGCACTCAGTCAAACACAAGAATGACGAGCCTAGGTAAGTAACGCCAGTAGGACATATATACAACATTTCAGAACAACTAAAGCAGTCGAATTCATGCAAATAGAAAGAAAGGAACAGGGAACGCATGAATATAAAAGACCGTAAACAAATCATTCGATAAGTGAGGGTCCGGAATACAAAAAGAAACAAACAACAAGGAGTCCCGACCAAAAGGTCGTTGAGTCGCGGCAAAAGCCCAGCAAACTCGAGTTCAGGACGAGACACTGCCTCCCAGCCCTAATCCTTGCGAGTATGAGATATCCATAGACCCGGATAAGTGCCCCCAACGTACACTCAATTGGGAGATATCAACGGCGTCCAGATAAGAGCTCATATCACAGATAAATAGTAACCATGACTCACTTGCCAATGGACCACTCAACCAACAACAATTTCAAAGATAGCTATCAACGCAATGAACAACAATATTTCATAGAATAAAATGCAATGACTGTACAATTTCCTAGTTGGTTTACTTACCTCGAGATACCATAAATCATCCTCAAAACGTCTCGCTCACGCCTGAATATGCGCACCCGACACCCTACTATAGCCTCCTAAGTCTCTGGTGTCCATTTATACCTTTTAGAGCTAAGTTACTAAGTCATACAAATCACAACCAAATTAATTGAAGTAAACCTCACCATTGCCTTCAATGGAGGTCTCCAATCCAAAATCCATTTGAATCCATCGCGTCATCGAGCTTCGTCGAAGTCACGACGCATTGTCCACTATTGTTGTCTCGTCGGGGATCGATTGGCTCGGTAACGCACCACCGCGCCGTTGTTCCACGCCGTTCCCCGTCGCTGTCGCCGCTGCCATTTCTTGCCGTTTGCCGCAGCTGCCGTCATCACCTGCCGTCGCCATGCCGCTGCTCGCCATTGCCAGCCGTAGCTGCCGCCATTCTGCTGCGCTCTTTCTTCTTGCTTCCCGCCGCGCGGCCGCTCTGTCGATGTCGCCTCAGCTGCTCGTCGTCGTCCCCACGCCGCGCCACCTCCCCCGCTCGCGTCGTAGCGAGCTGCCGTCCGCCCGCTTCTGTTCGCCGTCTCTCTCTCTCTCTCTTCTTGCACTCCCTCTCTCCGCCGTATCTCTCTTTCTCTATTTCTTTCTCACTCTCATCTCCTCTCTTTCTCTATTTCTTTCTCACTCTCCTATCCTCTATTTCTCTATTTTTCTCTCTCATCCCATCTCTCTCTCTCTCTCTCTCTCTCTCTCTCTCTCTCTCTCTCTCTCTCTCTCTCTCTCTCTCTATCCGTTTCTTCTTGAGGAAGAAAACAAATGTGTCCTCGAGATTCGTGCGGAGCGGAATTCGAGGCACATCAAAAACATATTTATTCAAATGATTTCCTTAAAAATTGGGCGCGCACATCTCGATGTACCATAAATATGCACACCACTACCACCTCATTTCACAATCTCGACACTCGCGCCATACGCATCACGAGGCGCATCCAATGTATATTTTTAATGTGACCACATTAAAACCACTATAGCCACTATAGCCACATTAAGCCGCTACCTCGTTCCCACGTCGGCACGCGACTCGAGGCACGTCCCCGTTCGTGTTTCGGCTCACCAAATTCCTCGCGTATACCAACTCGTAAAACTGCTGAACAATTAGCATTATAATTGCAAATTGGATATTACTAAATAATACACACATCACAGAAAAATATCATACCTCGGTGTCTCCACCTGAGATTCGGACATACGTATTCCGACGAGTGGATCCCACATCGACCATGACCTGGTACGTGGCACAAGTCAAATTTTCGGGCCGTTACAATCAGGGTGTCATCAACTTAGGATCAAGGATGAGGATAGATCCATGACAACTTTTAGCACGAGATATGGACATTTTCAATTAATGGTCATGCCATTTGGGCTGACTAATGCTATCGCAGTATTTATGGATTTGACGCATCTGGTATTTAGACCATTTCTTGACCGTTTCGTGATAGTCTTCATCGATGATATACTAATATATTCGAGGACCAGAGAGGATCACGAGCAACACCTCAGGGAGACGTTGCAAATCTTGAAGGGGCACAGACTTTATGCCAAGTTCAGCAAATGTGAATTTTAACTTTCAAAGGTCAAGTTTCTGGGGCATGTTATCGGAGCAGCAAGGATAGCAGTGGATCCGACTAAAATTCAGGCAATTATGAATTGGCCAGCACCGACTTCAGTGACAGAGGTCAAGAGTTTTCTCAAAGATCACTTCACCGATGACTAGGTTGACCCAGAAGGACGTCAGGTTTGATTGGTCAAAGGAATGCGAGAAGGCATTCACTCAATTGAAAAGGTTATTGACTACTGCACCAGTATCAGTATTGCCAGAAGCTGGACAGGGATCTTTGGTGTAGACGGATGCTTCTCATATGGGTCATGGTTGCGTGTTGATACAGGGTAGTGGTATAGTAGCTTACGCCTCCAAACAGTTGAAAGTGCATAAGTAGAATTACCCCACACATGATTTGGAGTTGGCAGCAGTAGTGTTTGCACTTAAGGTGTGGAGACATTATCTGTATGGAGAGAAGTTCACACTATTTACTGATCACAAGAGTTTGAAGTATCTCTTCACATAGAAGGAGCTGAATATGAGACATCACAAGTGGTTAAAGTATCTAAAGGATTAAGACTTCTCCGTGGAATATCATCCAGGAAAAGCCAACGTAGTCGCAGATGCACTAAGTATGATACCGGTTAGAGAAGCTGAGGTTCCTATAGGTACTCGGATTGAGATTTGCTTACAGATGAGAGCACAGACTATGTCTACACAAAGAGTGTCAAAGGATCAAATGATCGACAGGTTATACCCAAGGTTTAGTGAGTTGGCACACAGTACAGATTATGTTGACCGGATGAAGAGGACTGATCAGTGTTTGAGATTCAGAGACAAATTGTGGATACCGTCAGTGCTAGAGCTAAAATATGTGATTCTTCATTAGTCACACCATTCCCGATTCACTGTACATCCAAGCAGGACCAAAATGTACCACGACATGAAGAGACATTTTTGGTGGCCTGGGATGAAGGCGGTTGTATCTAAATTCATCAAGAACAGTGGGGTCTTTTAGGAAGTGAAGGCTGAACATCGTAGACCTGGAGGATTGCTACAGCCTTTTCCCATTCCACGATGGAAGTGGGAGGACATCTCTAAGGATTTTGTGAGAAGATTTCCGAGGACAGCCAGGAGACACGATTTCATCTGGGTTATCATTGATAGACTAACGAAGTCTGCTCATTTTCTACGAGTAGCCGCGCATTACACATTTGATTAGCTGAGTATACTATTCGAGCGAGAGATTATCAGGCTGCATGGAGTACCATTGACTATTACGTCTGATCAAGATGATATGTATACGTCCAAGGTGAGGCAAAGTATGTAGGAGCAGTATGGTACGTGCCTACAATTCAGCACAGCTTTTCATCCTCAGACTGACGGGCAGACTAAGAGATTGATTCAGGTTCTCGAAGATATGTTGCAGGCTTTTGTTTTAAAGTTTGGCGGATCGTGGGATGAGTACATGTCGTTGTGTGAGTTTGCTTACAACAACAGTTATCAGACCGGTATTGATATGGCGCCTTTTGAGGCTTTGTATGGCAGACCCTATCGCTCGCCATCATGTCGGGCAAAGCTAGAGGATCGAGAAATTGTAGGGCCTAAGATAGTTTTTGACCACACGGAGAAGGTCAAATTGATTCGTTAGAGACTCATGGGAGCCCAGGATAGACAGCGAGAGTATGCAGACAGATATCACGGTGACATCACGTTCACCGAGGGAGCCTTTGTATATTTAAAAGTATCCACTCGAAAGGTCTTCAGCGGTTTGGAGTGAAGGGTAAGCTTGCACCGAGGTTCATCGGGCCTTTCATGATTAAGAGATGGGTATGGAAAGTTGCGTACGAGCTTGAGTTGTCTTCACAGATGTCAAGGATTCATCCAGTCTTTCATATTTCCATGTTTCGATTAGCTAAGTCGAGAGCAGGTGATCGACCGACTGTTGATTTAATTAGATAAACTTGTGTGATGATATTACATATGAGGAGCAGCCTATTCAGATCCTAGATCGAAAGTTACAGCAGTTGAGGGACAAGTCTGTCCCTAAGGTTCTCATCAAGTGGCAATTCCATGATGATACGGAACTCACTTGGGAGCGGGAAGACTATATGATGGGTAGGTTTTCGTACCTCTTCGAGTCAGGTATTAACCTAACCTAAATTCTAATTTCGAGGAAGAAAATTTCGTTAGTTGGGAAGAATTGTCGAACCCTTAATTTCTAATCTCTTTTATTATCTGTAATCATGATCACCGACCTGAGACGTGGGACTCATACCGTGATATGTGCAATGATCGAGGTGAGAGGGCCGAGGTATATGTTAGATTTGTTGAGGTGTATGCCTAGTGTTTTGTATATGTGTAGATTACTAAATCATTTCTACCCGTGTATCGGCGTCGAAATGTGAGTGGAGGCATGCCTTGAGTTGCATGTCGACGTGGGACCAGGGTAGAGATTTATGTGGTAAGGTTATATTAAGCTTAGTATGGTTTAAATAGTGGCTTTAATGTGGCTATGGTTGATATAGAATTAAATTTGCCTAAGTTAGTGATTTAATTTCAATAGCTATATGATGTGCATCGAGACATGTATTAGCATAGGTAGAGATCAATTGAATTAGGCATTTGTGTTACTTAGGATTAGTTAGTGGAGGTTAATAGGAAAAGTCTCAACATGTGGGCCATTGGATAGGTCTCGAGATACCTGTGTGCAATAAGATGTATGGCTATAAATCAACCATTTCCATTTATATATAAGTTAGAGATCAAGAAATGCAACCAAGTTTTTCATTTCAACAACTTAGCAAACTTAGGAGAGAAGAAAACACACTTGCTGGAGTGATTTAGGAAGAAGAAAAGTAGGAGAAATCCTCAAAGCATTGGTGAGGCCTATGTGTGGAGTAAACTCAGAATTTTGTTTGCAGAATTTTAGGTTTTCTTGCACATAGCGCGCTAGGTGAAACTGTTAGCGCGCTAATCTTGGTTAGCATGCTAGAGACAGTAGTTAGTGCGCTAATCCATTTTTTTAGTACGCTAATTCCCGTGACAGCACAAAAATCTGCAATTTTCCAATATTTCCAAAACATTATAACTGAGCTTAAAACCTTAAGTAAAGGCCTAGACACATCCAAAAACATGTTATAGGTCATAAGGAACCTAGGAAAGGGTTACGGGAGTACGAACACGAGATTTAAGATTTCGGGAGACCGGTAAAGTTAAGACTTTACATTGCTTGATGTGAGTATACATTTTGATTGTTTGTTTACATTTCATTTCCTGTTTTAACTTGTTTATTATAGTCTATATTAACTATGTCTAGCTTGTACTGTCATATCATGGACTTCTTTGTTATTCCTCACTTGATGAGATTGGTTTCCATGATATTTTGATAACTTGAATTCATTTGAATCCATTCATGTGTCATATGTCATTTCTTGTTGTTTTACAGTAAAGTAGTATAAATAGCATGATATTAAGGATTCGTGAGTTTATGAATGGCTTTATGGACTTGTACTCTTTGGAAAAGTTTGTGTTTTGTAGCATAGCCAAATCCATGGATTCCTTAATGAGTTATTTTCTTGAAATTATAGTAGTTATAGAATCTAGAGTCCATTGCACTATGAGTAGATCAGCACATGGGGTTAGAGTCCCTAGGGATGTTGGCACTCGCCACTAGGATGAGGCACACGGGGTAAGAGTCCCTGGGGTTGCTGATGATATACGGGGTTAAAGTCTCTGATGATACCGGGATTAGAGTCCTTGATGCCATTGGGATTAGAGTCCCTAGTGAGGTAGATTGTGTGAGACATGTACATTCCTTAGTGGTTAATGGCTTCATTGATGTAGGTCACAGCCAACCGGATCTAGATCATAACTATTTAGCCTTGTATCAGTTTCACTTGCTTAACTATGGTATTTCTTAGCATATTATCGGTACTTGTCTTTCTTTATTTAACTTGTGCAGTTAAATACCAATTAGTTTGTTTTGGAAATGTACATGAGTTTGTCAACGAGGATTACTGTTACTTTTTGTACTCACCGTCCTTTTTATGACGGTGGGTGCAGAGTCGTCGACAAGCAGGCCGGGCAAGGAGAAGATTCGCGACTACTTTTGAGCCAGCAGCATACCTATGCATCGACATTTTGTAGGTCTTGGTATTATATATTTATGTTTTTTATATGTTTTAGGGTTGTGTATTGGGATAAGTGTTTAGCTCCCTAACTATGATAACCATCACACTGTTTATATTCGCCACTTGTTATATATGCATGTGATCGTTGTTTCCTAGTTTCCATACCCTTAGGATTTACAATAATTGCTTTCGCATAATATATTAAGCATTCCATAAAATGTTATAATTGTTAATAAGTTTTAATTAACTCTGATTTTCAAATGTAAAAGGATATCTGTTTTACTTATTGTGAACATGAGCTGGATTAGATTTGGGCAAAAAGGCTGACAAATACGTGATTAAGTCCAATGGGTTAGGATTTGGGCTTAATTGCAGGATTAGGGTGGGCGACACCCTAGATTAGGGAAGGGGTCGTTACAGTTGGTATCAGATACGTGTTCTAAATAAGTAAGACACAACTTGAAAAACACAAATCTTATATGTGGAAGGTAGATGATATTTGCCTAGAAACTATTAGTTGGGAAATGAGTGAAGGTGAGGTGAGGATATCTTATATGTACATGATATTTTAGGTATGTATATATCTACAAGTTAAGCACGTAGCAGCTGATTGGCGTTCGTTATCTACCTACAGACATTAATGGCAGCACACGTGATGATGGAGATACTAGAGCTAGCGGCAGTCAGCCGATGATTATTAGAGGTTGTTTGACCGGGTAGCGGCTCAGGGGCAACAGTTAGCTGATTTCATTACCTTCATGAGAGTGCATATGGCGGCTGTCACACCACCCCTTCCCGCCACTCAAGCTACTATAGTGACACCTTATATTACTAGGACTGAGATTGCACCAGAGACTACTACCTCAAGACCTCGAGTACTCGGACCATAAGTGCCACAGCCACGTATAGACCCTATAGCACCACATCTACCAGAGTTACCGATAGCGACTATATAGGAGATAGCTATAGCTGGGGACACATCTACTTCTACGCCTACACCTTCTGAGGCAACAACACTATAAAGGGATGCCAAGCTGGTGAAGGAGTTCATCAGGCTTAGGCCAGTTTTCTTTGCCGAAGAGCAAGATCACAAGAAGATCGAGCGATGGATTCTCTTATAGGAGAAGTTACATCTACTATTAGGAGTTGAGGACAGGTTACAGTCTATTCTCTCTTACTACACCCTAGAGAATGGTGCAAATGTTTGGTGGAGGACCATAGTGGCGAGCAGAGGTAGTTTTACGTCATGGGATTATTTCAAGAAAGAATTTTTCAAGCAGTATTTTCTAGCTTCTATGGTGAAAAAAATGAAGAAGAGGTTCATGGCACTGAGACAGGTTGAGGGCGAGACAGTGATGACTTACAGAGATATATATGGCAACCTCAAACAGTTTGTTAGAGACTTAGTTACAGATGATGTGATGATGTTTTTTATATTAGTGATGGTTTGAGACGAGATATATTATGATCAATTGTTAGCACCAGAGTCAGATCTCTTCAAGAGATGTACGAGCAGGTTCTCTCTCGTCAGACATATGAGTTAGGTAGATAGGAAGATGGATGTGCTGAGTTACCGGAGATGGGAAATGATTATGAGCAGAGAGGACAGAGGGGTAAGAGATAGAGGAGAGCGGAGAGACGGTTTCAGAGAGGTAGAGCACAGGGTTCTTACGTACAACCAATAGCACATGCACCACCACTAGCCCCCGTACATGACACTTATGGTAGACCTTCTTCCCATCCTCCAACTAGGCAGGCATTACTAGAACCACCAACACTTTGACAACAGTAGCAGCAAGGTAGAGGTCGAGATTCTATTTAGAGGTAGAGGCAGGCACCGAGACAGGTTTACGATGATCTAGGATAGAGACAGCAGTTTAGTCAACGTAGACCCGTTACATGTTGGAGATGCGGTCAGGTGGGCATATGGCCCGAGAGTGCACACAGCCAGCTGCAACTTATCCACAGCAGGGCAGAGAGGGAGCCCACATGGTAGCAGAGCCAGATCCCGGTTCGACACAAGATCTTATTGAGGGTACGGTTTCTATTTTTGGTAGAGATGTTTATGTATTATTTGATTCTGGTTCTACTATTTCATTCATTGTTGGTCACATGGTAGACATTAAAGAGTTGACGCCTGTTAGACTTAGCATACATTTGATTTTGAGTACCGCGGTTTAGGATAAGGTTTACCCTAATAGGTGGGGTAGAGTTACCTACCGACTTTAGAGTTCTCGAGTTTTTAGAGTTCGATGCAATTTTAGGGATGGACCGATTATCAGCATACCACGCTCATATCGACTGTTTTAGTAAAACAATGATATTTGAGATCCCAGGGCGTCTGATCTGCGTCTGATCTTCATATAGATGGTGGCGTTGTGGAGTACTAAGGCACAACGTCGGAAGGAAAGGCATGGCGTATGAGAGCAAAGAAAGAGGAGAAAATGAGTCTAGAGGTTCGGCGCAGTGGCGGCATTATGGAACACAAGGGACGGTGTCGGGATATGGCAGTGACAGTGTCGAGGTCACAAGAGCTGAAAAGAAGTGCACTCAGAGGCGGCGCAGTGGCGGTGCTGGGGCATAAGTGGCGACGCCAATCAAAAAGAAAATAGAAAATTGGAGTTTTATTTCGAGTTAAATTGTAAAGTAGGGTTTCTAATTGTTATTAGGAAGTACAAATAGGTATTAAGATGTAGTAGACTCACCACATATCAACTATTAACCGCCATTAGAGTAATTTAGCTTAGGTTTACTATGGTTTCGAGAATTAAGGATTATTGTGTGGAGAAAAAATTAAAGACTTAAGTTTTACGATTCAAGTTTGGTTTCATTGGTTTAATTGAAGGCAATATGTTTATATTCATCTCTGATTTGTAATGATTTCAATTATGAATTGTAATGTGCGTGTTTCAATGAAGTTTGAGTATTCAGTTTCTCTTAGGGATCAATAGATCCTATGTTATGAATGTTATGCTTTGAATATGATTAAAAAGTAATTATAAAAAGTGCAATGGTTAAAATTTGTATTGATTTTGAGTGTAATGTTTTAGACATCTTGATCACGTGTTTATTGATATTAGGTTTTAGAAGTTATCATGGCCATTGACGCTTTTAATATGGACATGAAAGGTACAATCGTAAAACATACAACATCAAGCGATAGTTGTTGATTCGGGAGGCATGAATTATAAACTTAGTTGGTTATGAATCCAAAGATTTGGAGCATTAAAGCAATGTGGAGCTTACGTTATTTACGCCTAAAAGTGGAGTTCTAGTTCGCACATTAGAATATTTTTCGTCACCACGGTAGGTTAAAGTGGATTTGAAGGAAATATGTCTATTCTAATTAGGCATTGCACACAACATATTGAGATGTAAAAGTGGTTGAAAAGCATAGTATTAAATTACCTATGTAAAGTTGTGAACTAAGATGTCCTTAATATAAGAGTTAAAGTAAAAATACATTGTTTTGTTCGATAGATTGGTTTAATATAAAACCATTTAAAAAAGGGCTTTCCTTAACAAATAGTTCAAAGTTGAAGAAGTAATTAACTAGTGCAAAAACCTTTCCCTGTGGACGATGTCCGTAGTCAACATAAGTTGATTACACTATTACTACAAGTGAGTCGTTATACTTGTGGCACGTGTCACATCCCTAAGAAAATCTAATAGCTCACAAATTGTCCTACAACCCACTAACTCATCCACACTAACACACATATTAACTTAAGTTACATAGAGATGGTGACAACATGCATCTGGAGGCATATCAATGCTGCTTGTTTCAATTTCTTAGCATAGACCACATTTACATAAATTCAACTATAGGCACATTAGATTAGCTATTTTAGATCTCATTAACTAAATTAGGACTTACCACATCACTTTCTACCTCGGTCCCATGCTGGTACGCATCTCGAGACATGTTTCCACTCGCGTGCCAAACTTAAAAAATACAACACTAAATAAATAATCTCGGGTATAGTTTATAGACATACATTACACTATGCATCTATCACTCAAAAGTAATATATTTCTCAATCCACATGCCGAGTATTAGGACCGTGTACGCACTCTCAGGTCACTGATAAATGTTTAATTAGACTTATATAAAGGACTAGTTTAGTAGTATATTTGGTATAAATATCCCAAAATGAGCTCTAATTGATGGTATTTATGTGTTTTCAGGCATACAAGGTATAAAGGAAACAAATGAATGATTTCATGATGAAAGAGGAGAAAATGCACAAAACTATACTTGACGCCGTGAAAAGGAGGCTTAATGCCGTGGAAAATAACCCAAAGCATGGGCAAGGCATAAGGAGAAGAAATGAGGTGCAGAGCACTTAGTGCAGTAGCGGCGTCGTGGTGTTGTACACACGGTGTCAGGATGGACTATGCAGGGTGCCAAGCCTATTATGAAGGGAACATTTATATAAAAAGGCTGAAGCTGTGGCGGCACCGTGGCTTTACACATGCAGCGTGGGATCACTTACAAACAGCGACTGGACGTAAAAAATAGAAAGTCTAGAGTTCTAGTTTGATTGAAATTGTTAATTAGGGTTTCTAATTGTATTCTAACGAGTTTTAGGTGTATAAATAGGTATTAGAACGTAGTAAGCTCACCTATTATAATTAAAAGCAACTATATACCACAAAATAGCATAGTTTTACATTGTTCTTGAGTATTAAGAAGAGTTTTGGAGGAGAAGACATTGAAGACTCACGTATGGTTATTCAGTATTATTTTCTTGATTTAATTGAAGTTATTTAATTCAATCTTTGATTGCAATGAATACCATGATGTGTATGTCGATTCAATAATGAGTGAGTAGTTCATTAATCTTAGGGATCAATGGATCATATGGTATGAATGTTATGCTAAAAGAGTTATGAATGGATTTTAAAAATTAAAAGTGCAATGGTTAATATTTATATTGATTCTATATGTAATGCTATAAAAATCTTGATCATGTGTTTGTTGATTAGAGGTTTTAGGAGTTACCATGGCCGTTGGAGCTTTTAAGACAGATATGGAAGACACAACTGTAAAATGTATAACATCATTAGATAGTTATTGATTAGAGAGGCACGGATAGTAAACTTAAGCTGTTATGAATTTAAAGATTTGGAATTTAAAGCAATGTGGGACTTACGTCATTCACACAGATAGGTAGAGTTCTATTTTGCACATTAAAATATTTTCCACGACGACAGTGGGTTGAAGTGAATCTTAAGGAAATCTGCCTATTCTAATTGAGCATGGCACACACATAATGAAGATGAATGAAGAGAGATATGAAAGCATAGTAATTCATTACCGAGGTGAAGTTGTCAAATAAGATCTTCTTAATATAAGAGTATAAGTTATTTTACATTGTTTTCAAGAATATAGTAGTTTAGTTAAAACCAATTAAAAATAGATTTTCTTACCAATAGAGTGCATTTGACTAAGTGAATTGTGCACAAGACACCTTTCCTTGAGGATGATATCCATAATCAACATTAGTTGATCATATTATTACTACAATTGAGTCGTTATACTTGCGGCCACGATCAAGTTTTGGCACCGTTACCAGGGATAGATACCACGCACTAGTTTAGTTAGTTTACAAAATTGTTTAGGTTTTATTTTAAGTAATTTACTTTCAAGTATAAAATAAAAAAAGAGTTTAAGTCTCAAGTTTGATGATCTACACTTGATCTTTTGTGTTTTTTTCAAGGAGAAATAGTGCATGTGTAGTAAAGGAGAGAAGGACTTTGTGTCTTACGATCCTGAAATTGACAGAACCAACAATGGAAAGAAAAGAAAGGAATCAAGATGGCAGAGAATCAAGCGCGGAACCAACAACAGGGTCGAGGGAATAACCATCCCGAAGGTGATCTAGTAGTGCAAGATAAAGTGCAAGGACAAAGATGTTTTCGTGATAACTTCAAGCCAGAACTTCAAGAGACTTAAGACGGAGTGATGAGACTTGCAACCAACACCACCAAGTTTGAACTGAGACCATCTCTAATTAACATGGGCAGAATAGCCTATTCAACGGGCTAGCAAATGAAGATGTAGTTACACAGGTAGAGAGTTTTTTGGAGAAGTGCAACACCGTGCACATTACATGAGTAACAAATGAGGTAATCAGGATGAGACTTTTCCCATTCTCATTGGGTGAAAAAGCCAAATCCAAGTTCGAAGGATTGAACGCAAGGAGTATGACTTTATGGGCTGAAATCAATGAATGATTTTTAGACAAGATCTTTCCTCTATTGAAGGTCAGTGAAAGGAAACTGGAAATTAACCAATTCAAGCAGAAGGATACCGAGTCTCTTGGTGAGGCTTGGGAAAAATTCAAAGAGATGCTGAAGAGATGTCTAGGAAATGCATACGTGAAATGGGCATAACTACAAATTTTCTACTATAGAATGAATCACAGCACCAGAACACTAGTGGATGTCGCAGCAGGTGGTTTTATACTAACCAAGGATGGGGATGGAGCATTAGACCTTCTAGATCTTATGTCTCAAGACTCTACTGTCAGTATTCATTCCACAGTGAGAAAGCCAATATGTGTATATGAGATTGATTCTCAAGCTACAATCATGGCACAACCATCTAACCTGATCAGTCAAATGGTGAAGCTACAAATTAGACAAAAAAGTCCACAAGTGCAAGCAATACAGCAATGCGTTAATCATCAAGCAATGGTGGTTAATCAAATAGACATGCAACAAGGAATAGAGTTTGAATATATCAACTTCATGAATAACCAGAGCTATGGAAACAACTTCATGCCCAAAAGAATGACTCCTCAAGGGTTTTATTAAGGATACAACAACCCGAACTTCTCATATGAAAATCCTGATAATGTGTTGAAGTTACCACCAGGTTTTGATCAATAAGTCCAATAAGGGAAGCTAGGCCAGAGCGAATAAATGACTTCGTTGAAGTCAATTGAGAAATTCTTGCAAGCCATTGACATCAACAATAGGAAACGCCATGAGAAGCATAAGAAAGAGATAGAAAATGTGAAGCAAACTCTTAAGAGGATGGATGATGAGAGAACAAAATCAATCAAGAACTTGGAGAGACAGACCGGTCAGCTAGCCGATGCTTTAAATTCAAGGAAGGAAGGGTAATTTCTGAGTAACACTATCACAAATCCTAAAAGGAATGTTAATGTTATTCACATGATGAGCACTTCGGCAACAAATGAGCCAATGCAAGAGCAAGTGATGTACAAGCCAAAAAAAGTCAACACTTTGGCTATGAGAAAATTTGAAGTGATGCATGAGAACGAAACGAAAGTGAGGCAATGGAGAATAAAGAAGGGGAAGAAACAATGGAGAGTTAAGCAACAAGATGAAGAACCTTTCAATGAAGCACTAAAAGGAAAGAGCATCAAGGTTGTTCCAAAGAAGCCGGAATCAAAATTCAAGTTCACACCGAGACTTCAACCAATCAAAAGGAGAGATCCTGAAGACATATGCATACCATTAAGCATTGATGGGCACCGGTTTAGAAATATCTTGTGTGACACGAGAGCCTCAATCCATGTAATGCCTATAAAGGACATGTTACAAGCGGATTTGAAGATCAATTATCTCGATACAACAGATTTGCATGAAGTTGATGGTAACTTTGTACCAACAATAGGGAGAGCCTTAAATGTGCATGTGAAAGTAGGTAGATTCAAATTTATCACTGATTTTAAGATTATGGATCATGATATAAATAATAATATGTCTATGATACTTGGTCGACCATTCTTGAACACTGCCAATGTGATCTTGCACACAAGGAAGAAAATGATCACAATGAGTATCAATGAGGATGATGATGTTGAGAAGATTTTCTTTGTTGAAAGGCGAGAAGTACATCTGAATAAGAGAGATATCGTTATCTCTGACCTACAAATGGAGTATCTCGATTTAAACTCGGACTAAACGAGCAAAAAGGCGTCGGGCAAGTGACGTTAAACAAAGTGCTACTAAGAGGTAGCCCAAGGGTTTTTAATTTTAATTTTTAGATTTTAGTTATTTATTTTTTATTTTATAACAATTAGAACAATCCAAACGTGTTAGTAATTTCCTGACTTTTGAAAGTTTTGCGCTAAATGTGCAGAAGAGACCATTTTCCGGGTGACTTTTCATCGGAATGGAGAAGTTTCGACTAAGTAAAGAGCATAAAAAAGCAAATGAGTTAAAATGGTAAATGTCAGGTACATGGATAAATCGAGGGTAAGGTTTTATGGAGTTTTTATATATACAGGGTATTTCACACTGTCACGACGCCTTATGTAGTAATACACTAAGCCTCGAGAGCGCCAATAAGGAATTAATGTAAAATTTGTAAAATTCTGGAGATAGACTGGTTGACGTCATGTGTATACATACATGGAATCATGGGAAAACAAGGACAGCGCCAGCAAGGTGCAGAGTTGTGAGCGAAAATGCTCACAGCAGCCTCGATGCCATGGCCATGCTACGTTGACGTTGTGCCCTATAAAGGACGGCACCTGTGTCGAGGAGGGGGTTTTAAACCCTTTTCAATCCATAATTTTCTCACTTGAGACCTAGTTCATACACCGCCAACAAATCATACATCCCTCTAGAAGCCAAGTTTGAGCAATTTTAAGATGGAAAAGAGTGTTCCTAGTGATCAAAAGTGAAAAGAGAAGGTGCATTATGGATTGGCATAAGAAAGAGACCTAGGGCATTGATTTGGAGATTTGATTCAAGAGAACAATAGGGCTTTAGTTTATGAGCACAATGAGAAGGCTTTTGTAACGACCCGTTTTATTAACTTCGTTATTTATATCGTAATTGCAGACATGGATGCCAGCTCAGATCCACGTGGACTCTACGGGTAGACTAGGACACAAGTCGGCCTAGGTACATTAGTTGATTGTGTATTGGATTTCTTATTTGTGATGCAATTTATTAAATTATTTGGTAAATACATCACATGTGTGTATGTTGAATAAGGATATCGTGCGAGGTTGTGTGATGGGTAATTGCCTCGAAGTGCTTGTCAATGCGGGTATCGAGAGGCTATGTATGGGTACACTAGAGAAACTTGACAAATTCATGAAATATGATTATGAAATCAAATTGAAATGGGTAATGTAACCATAGGCTAATTAAATTAAATTCGAACAATAGGCTATGGCGTTCCTAGAAATGCGTCTCGACACGCGGGTCACCGGTATCGGGTAGCCGAAGGTTAGTGGGACCATGAGTTGGTTAAATTTGATAAATAAAATACTAACCATATGTTTTTAAAAAGGCTTAAGGTAATGTGACATTAATGGAATAAATAAGCCTATAGTTGCATGGAATAAAAAAAGGACCTTGAGATGGACATTTAGATCATCACTTTGAGTTACTCTAGGAAGGGAGTGTGCTATTGGAGTCATCAGGAAGTGTAGGACAGCATGCTTGTGAACCACAAGATAATCCTCGAGATACATAAGCACACTTGATCAAGACCAAACATATATATAGGAGATAGTGGAGTGTTTGATCAAAACCACAAGAAATTCATGCAAATATGTGACAATCTGAGGAAGAAGAAAGAATTTCCAACTGAGATTCGACACCTTTGAAGACCAATTCAAGAGATCTTAACCTAGATAATCACCTCCTTCATCTTCTCCACTTTCCAATGAACCTAGTTTTTGACATGTTTGATGTAATTCGAGTTTTGGTGATTAAGTCTCTGATTTATAGTGAAAAATTAATGAATTACATGTTGTTAGACCATATATATATAGAATTGATTACTAGTTTAGCTAAATTTGATGATTTTAATGAAATTGGAGAGTTGACATGAATGCATGAATTTTGAGGAATTTGGGTTAGATTGAGGTTCTGGGGTGTTTCAAGGGTTGATTGAAGTTAATTATGTATGGGAAACATGTTAGAACCAATAAGGTAGCTAATTGAGAGGGTTAAAATAGAATTTTCGACTTGAAAATTCTGTCCTAAAGCATAGATAATGCGCTACCTGGAACGGTTAGCACGCTAATCGTTTTGGGTTGCTAACTGTTCTTCGTCCTGAAGAACAGTAGCACGCTACATAAATCCCTTAGCGCGCTACCATCAGATAGTGCACTGCACATGTCCCTTAGCGTGCTAACTGCAGATTAAAATGGATTTTTAAGGACTATTTTGGTGATTTCTCACCTAATACATGACTAAACACCAGGACATAATCTGAAACTATACAAATTTAACTTCAGGGACTTGGGGAAATCGTAGCTCAGTATCGGGAGCTTGTCGGGTCGGATATGGGAGTCTGGTGAGGTCCTAGAGAGCGGTGTGAGGTTTGTAAAACCCAACTGAAAGACTCTGAGTATTTGGTTCTATTTTTTTCATTTCATTTATATCATTCTTTGTTGTTCATTACTATATTCTGTTACGTGGATGTAGGTTGAGGTTACTCCCCCGGGTTTCCTGGTTGTGTGTTCAAAATGCACTGGACTGTAGATGACCCGGCCCTCAGTGAATGGCAACCTGAGCTTGTCCTTGGTGAACGTGTTGGTGACTCAGTAGATTTGGCCAGCGCCGCGAGGGACCAAGTGTCGGGCCAATTGAGCGTGACCACTGGTGGGAACTTAGTAACCCGAAGTGCAATCTAGTCCATCTAGAGCGAGCACACACATTTGTTAGCTTGTATGTTATCTATTCATGCGATGAGCCATTTACAGTTGTCTGTTTTTATATTCCGCATTTTTACTTGACAGTATTCCTCGCATTTCCTTTACTTTATTATACGAATGCTTAAAGGAGTTCCTTGGGATTTTACTTACTGGACTCGTCATCTGTCTTTTTGGGATGATTGAGTGTAGATCCTAGTACCAGTAGGGGCAAGGGGATCCTAGGCAACTACATATGATTGCTTGTTGTCGAGGACCTACTCGTACGTGTTTATTTTTGTGATTTTGTATATTTTGGGTATTGGGAGACTTGAGATGACACAGTACATGTATATATACCTTGTTTGTGGTATTGTCGCTTATATTCATAGTACTTTACAGGGTTTTCCACGATAGGATTTGCCCTTTTGAATAATATTTACCATGTTAAATTACTTATACTAATCGTATCAATTGAGGCTTCAGCTGATTTATGTTAACTTGTAAGAAACAACCCGCTAGTATGGTTAAGCATTAGAATAAACTACAAATTAAGTAACAGTTGAAATAGTTAAACACCCAAAAAGAATAAGTTAAGAAAATAAGGATAATCTATTAATTAATTTGATAATACACACGTGGACACGATTTACGAGACATGAAGAGGACGGGTAGGTGTCGGACACGTGTAGTTGGGCCAGCTGGCAAGGAGTACACGGAGACACGTCACATTAGGGCGGCTGGGCCACCACAGCTTTGATTGATAGAAGCATGGAAGGGTAATCTACACTGAAAAATAGTCCAACATTGAGGAAAATTTACAATTTCATTAGTTATGCTTTGAAATCATTATGTATTATTGATGAAATTGCATGAATTGTGGAAATTAGGCTGTTGTATAGGAATTTTAAGTTATGTGGATTTAGAGCATTAATGTGGCTTATGGTGACTTAGTATATATCTTTTGAATTATTTGGCATGTGAATGACCTTTGTGGATGTGAAATTTGATTTTAGGTGATTTAAAGACCCGTTGTGAATTGTTATGTTGTGAGATTTTTTAAAAAAATGGCAAGAACAAGGAGGCAAGTGAGTCAAGTTAGTGAATAAAGGGCAAATGATAGTAAAGCATCATCCTCAAGATATCCAAATAAGGATGCCCTAAGGCCTTTTAAGTTTACGTTCTACATTAATATAGAAGCCTAGGAAAGATATGAGGCAATTGAGAGTAGAGAATTCATTTGCGAATGAGGAATAAATTTATTGGCTAAGTATGACAAAAGGGTAAACAATTTCGTTAGGTAACAAGGTGGGAGCAATTCACTCAAGACTATAGAGAAAACAAGGTTAGTGGAGTGAGTGAAATAGTTCACGAATTTTATGCCAATGCGAAATTTACTAAGAAATGTGATCCGATGAATGTGAGATGAGTAATTGTCCCATTTAATGAGCGATATATAAACGGCATCTTAGGTTCGAACACTTGAACATGATTAGAGAATCACAGACCTTCCTGGATGATTTGTATGAGAGACTTTAGAACCTATATCCTTTTAGAGTCATAGAGAGGGCATTAGTTGTCCAATGACAATAAGGATAGGTAATGGGAGTTGAGAATGTGCTGAAGCACATTAAGAAGGGGAGCGTGAGGAAAATTTTTAGAATTTGGCAACACTTTCTAGTTGTTTCATTATACCCTACTACTCAGCAGAGCGAGATCAATTAGCCCAAGGTGGCTTGTTATTATGAGATTATCAAGAACAGGAGGATCAACATAGGGAAGATTATTTACAAGAAGTTGAGGGAGTCTATCTTGACAGAGAGAGACAACAAAATGTTGTTTCCAATCCTAATAACCCAATTGTGCTTGAAGGCTAGAGTGAAATTGATTAAGGATGAGGAATTTGATATAGAGGCCTAAGCAACAATAGATGATGACTTTATGCTCACTTTGAAATCACTAACTACATACTAAGACTTTGAGGATGAAAGAGAGAGAGAGAGAGCCGAGAGGGACAGACTTGAGGCCGAGTTGTTGGCCAAGGAGCAAGGGGATTACGCAACAACGGCAGCAGCAACTGCAGCGAAGTTGGCCTAAGAGTTGCAGAACGAAAGATATGGTGAGGAGGAGGATCACCAGCAAGGATTTGCTGAGAGCTACGAGTTTATAGATCCACTTAGATGGTCCTGAAATTTGTTCCGCCATCAAAAGTACCAATACCACCACTTGAGGACTTGACTCAACGATAGCAGAGGCTACGGGTTGCTGAGATGAGGAGACAGTACAGAAAGGATAGGGCTCGCTATTATGAAGCCTTGTTGAGATATGAGCAAGACCAACTTAATGGACATCAGAATTTCATGCTTTTTGCCGATCATTAGAGGGACATAGCTAGATATGAGAGGAGCAGACAATTGAGATCTACTAATAGGTTTATTGGCTTTCTAGTAGCATCGAACTACATGTTTGATCCTGACGTGGTACAGAGTGGAAGGGTGGAGCGTCCTTTAACACCATCTTTTGTTGGAGCTTATGATGACGATGTTGATGATGAGGTGCAGTCCTAGAGTGTAGCATCCCCTATCCCAATTAGGGCGATACATGGCCTGAAACCTTAATTAAGCCTCGATCACCAGTTGGACTCAATTAAAGTAATAGTACAACCATCCTTCATACCTGATAATCCCCATTACAGTATATCTTATATCTAATAAATAACTGAGAATGCAACAGAATTAAAACTTTTTCGATAAAACATAAGATATACCAAAAACCAGCATAAGCCTCGGTCGTAAAATCATATCTCAACCCTGTTTACAAAATAGTAATTCAATACAATATATAAATAGTGGGAAATAAATTCACCTTAGAGAAGACTATAGACTCATAATCTTCTTCGTTCCTGAGTCAAAGCGCAAGTCAACAACCTGAAATGTTAATTAGAAAATGAGCGCTCCAACTTGCTCAAGAAGTGATGTTCGTAAACGTATCAATTATCAACTAATATTGATGAATAATGAATAACAATATGCATTCGAAACATATCTATTCAGGCATTAGAAATTATATAATAATAAATAAAGGGATACAAATTCAGAGGTCAATTGCAACTGTACTCGTGACTTGTATATTTTTTATTTCTTTTTCATTCAAAACAAGAGTTGTACACTCTCGCTACCCTGAATTAATGTCCACATAACCGCACACGTTGGCCGACGTATGATTTCTGTGGTGTATCTAGGCGTAGCATAGCTACCCACTCTTGAATGGAAAGTAGCAATCGGTTAGCGTCACGAATCTGAGGGAAAGGTATTGGTTGGCCTCTCAATACCTTGATTGTCAACCTCAATCGGATTACCCTGTCGCAGCCCTTTCCAAAAACACTTTTTGATATAAAATAATAGGAAAGCAACAATCAGGTACCTCAAAGTAGCTGAAAGGAAGTTGTCGGTAACTTGCCCATCACCTTCATCGTCACTCGAGTCCGATTCGCCCGTCGTACCTCTTTCCGGATAATTTCTCATAAAATCCAGTTCATGTCAAAGTATATTGCCTCATTCCCAATTCATAATGCTATACGAACTAATTATACTAATTACGATGCATAATTGATAAAAATACGACTCTCGATATCCGTAAATTTTTCCTTGTCGACCAAGAACCTAAAATAGATTGATCGTCATCCAATTTAGGTACAATACTCATTAATTATAACCCCTAAACTAATCGAATCTGAAATCAATTTATCAAATTTAAGCCAATGTGACATTTCACGCTTTACGAGGTAAAAACCCCGTATAAAGTCTCGCTCGAATCCCAAGTTCTTCATTTTCATAAAAATTCGTCAATTTCAATTTATTTAATCAAAATATTATTTTTCAAGAATTTTCCTATTTCTAAGGAATTTTTTCTACTTTTCTATCAATTTTCTCTTTTTTTTATTTGGATTTAGGGTTTGGGCCTAATCGGCCCGGTTCAGGGCCCAGCCATTCTTTCTCCTCGGAATGAAACAGAGCTATTGCTCTAATTCGTTTCGATTTTCTTTTTTCCATTTTCAATCTCTGGGCAGGGGAAATGGCTCCCTTGATATCTTTTACCTCGTACACCTCCATCAAAACAACATCAACAACATCAACAACACAACAATAACACCAACAACAATCAACTCACCTCCATTGATCTTCATCGCCACCTCGATTTCGATCTTCATCTCACTCCCTTCATCTTTTGGTTTCTTTTTTTTTCTCTGATCGAAATCGATCTTAAATACACTGAAGCGATTATTATGAAGAAGATAAATATTAGATTTTCTCGAGATTTTCATTATACGAATCTCGAGACAAATCTAATGAATCAATTCTATCATTTATGTTTTTATCCTTCTCGAGATACATGTTCATATCTCGAAGTCAATCTTTGTGGTTATAAACTAACCCATCCCTCTTGACCGACTTATTATTTGTTTAAAATAAAACTTTTCTTGAGATTCGCGCTCACGAATATCGAGGCTGATCCAAAAGATGAGAGCTAAAGTCACATTGATTTTTAGAGATGTAGTTGCACGCATCTCGAGGCATCATAAATGTCAACCAACAAACCATTCACTCATTTACTTCCTTGACTCCTACATTACACATATCTCGAGGCGAATCCAATGTATAGTTTTATTTAATTTAAACTTTAGGATTCATTTATTTATGTTTATATATAACCCATATATATATACAAATATATATTCACCTTTCTATTTTCGCACCCAAAAATTCACCGCGCGCGCCAACAATGACCGCCGGGCATGCATACTATTGTATATCCCCCGCGTGTCACCTTATTAATTATTTATTTATTTTCAATATATATTTATATATATACAATTATATATAAATATACATATATGTTCATATTTATTCATGTGTTTATAATTTCGCCATGCGCGCCAACGACCACACTCAGGCGTGCATGCTCCCCACGACTCGTGTGCGTCACCCATGACCTACATACGGTTTTATGCGTCCCATAATTTTTCAATTATTCAATTATAGGCCAATAAAAATCCATTTAATTTCAATAAATATCAATACACGTTATACAAACGGCAAACATCAAGCAAATCTATGCACACACTAATCGAGACAAGCTAATCTTAATCACGAGCCTAACTCGAGTTACTTAAAATTTAAATTAACACTAATCACTTACTTAAGATAACGGGTCGTTAAATAGAGTCTGAGTTTTAGGATCTCTCTAGACCTTAGGGAGATGAGCGATATATTGATACTGATTATCTTTTATATATGGGATATTTTGTCACTTTATTAGTTGTTTAACTCTTATGTTTATGCAGTTTTATGTTTAGTTCTTATATTATATTATTATGTGTGTGTGTGTAGTGTTTTATGTTTCAAGCTTATTTTTAAACCTTAAGGACAAGGTTTGATTTAAGTTTGGGGGCATCACCATTACACTATGTGAAGTGGTAAGAAAGGAAGAAATAAGGATAAACACTACAGGTGTGATTGTAAAGTTTTATTTTGGAAGCGGTTAAAGAGGAAAGCATGGTAATGTATCTTTTTCATTTACTTATTATTTGAATGTGTTTAGGTAGTATAGATTAGGTTATATATAGTAATATAATAATGAATAAGTAATTCATTTGCAAATTCCATGCCTTTAATTGATGATGAATAAGAATACAAGTATATTATTGATATGAAACTCAAGATAGTGTTATCAAACTTTTGAAGAAAATAAGAAATGTAGTGAACAACGGTATAATTTCATGATTAGAAACCTAGAGTTAGGGAAGATCATGAACTTGAAACAAAAGCAAGAAAAAATACTATAACACTTATTGTGAAAAAAGTTAGATCTTTAAGGAATTCTATAATAAGTATGAATCTTACTTGAATACAAAGCAAATAAAGACTAATACTAAAAGGGAAAGAGATAGGCACTACGTTTAATGAAAAGTTGGAGTTAAAATTTGCTTAATAGAGTGAAAGTGAGAAGTGCTAACAAGAGTTCTAAGTAAAAAATATAGAGTCCCACAAGTTCAACAGGAAAAGAAGCAGAGAACTTGTTGGTTGGAAAAAGAGAAAAAACGAAATCTATAGGAAAAGGAGCAGGGACAAAATATGAGGAAAAAAGAAAAGAAATATCTATATAATGAAAGAAAGGCAAAAGTTATATTAAAATTTTTCAAGTGAAAAGATTTAGCTCGAGTACAAGTAACTTAGTTAAGTTACGTGTTCTTTCCAACTATATGAAGTCCTATGGACTCTTGAAGTGCTAAAGTCTACAAAATTAGTATAATCTATTATGCTTATTTGTGAATTCTTGAGCTTAATGAGAAATCATGAGATTGTACACTTGCGACTTGAGTGTCGAGGTGATATAAACTTATGAATAGTGATGGTTTTGGTTGTGAACTACTCATGAGTTTCGAAAGTGAATTATGTGCGTTGTTAAAGGTACATGTTTTTGAAAGTATTAGTTTTTGCAAAGAAAAACTCTTGAGTGGATTATTAACTTAAACATATTTGAATTGAAGGATACTCCATGTAGTAGTAATAGTAGTAGTAGTAGTAGTAGTAGTAGTAGTAGTAGTAGTAGTAGTAGTAGTAGTAGTAGTAGTAGTAGTAGTAGTAGTAGTAGTAGTAGCAGCAGCAGTAGCAGCAGTAGTAGTAGTAGTAAGTGTTTAATAAGTGTTTAATTAAACTCATATATAGGACTTATATATTTGACTATTTTAGTAGTAGATTTGGTATAAATATCTCGGAATAAGCTCTAATTGATGGTATTTATGTGTTTTAAGGCATAAAAGGCATAAAGGAGCATGATGAAAAAAAGGAAAATGCACAAAACCATACTTGACGCCGTAGCAAAGAAGCTTGAGGTCGTGGGAAACGACCACAAAGCACGGGCAAGGCGTGGAGAATGAGTAAGGAGAAGAAAAAGAGGTGTAGGGCACTTGGCGCAGTGTCGGCGCCGTGATGTTGTACACACGGCGTCGGGATGGACTATGCAAAGCACTGAGCCAACTATGAAGGGAAAATTTACATAAAAAGGCCAAAATTGTTGCGGCGCCTTGGCTTTACAAACACAATGAAGGATCAGTTACAAACAACACTAAGACGTAGAAAATAGAAAGTCTAGAGTCCTAGTTTGATTGAAATTGTTAATTATGGTTTCTAATTATATTCAAAAGAGTCTAAGGGGTATAAATAGGTATTAGAACATGATAAGCTCACCCATTATCATTAAGAGCAATCATATACCACAAATTAGCATAGTTTTACATTGTTCCTGAGTATTAAGAAGAGTTTTGGAGGAGAAGACATTGAAGACTCACGTGTGGTTATTCAGCATTGTTTTCTTGATTTAATTGAAGTTATTTAATTCAATCTTTGGTTGCAATGATTACCATGATATGTATGTTGATCTTAATGATGAGTGAGTAGTTCATTAATCTTAGGAATCATGGATCCTATGGTATGAATGATATGCTAAAGGAGTTATGAATGGATTATAATGATTAAAAGTGCAATGGTTAGAATTTGTATTGGTTTTATATGTAATGCTATGAACATCTTGATCATGTGTTTGTTGATTAGAGGTTTTAGGAGTTACCATGGCCATTGGAGCTTTTAAGCTGGATATGAACGATACAACTGTAAAATATATAACATTGCTAATAGTTATTAATTAGGGAGGCATGAATACTAAACTTAAGTGGTTATGAATCTAAAGATTTAGAGCTTTAAAGTAATGTGGAACTTATGTCATTCGCACCGATAGGTGGAGTTCTAGTTTGCACATTAGAATCTTTTCCACCATGACTGTGGATTGAAGTGAATCTTAAAAAATCTATCTATTCTAATTGAGCATCGCACATACATAATGAAAATGAAGAAAGAGAGATATGAAAGCATAGTAATTCATTACCTAAGTGAAGATGTAAACTAAGATCTTCTTAATATAAGAGTACAAGTTATTTTACGTTGTTTTCTAGAATAGAGTAGTTTAGTTAAAATGAATTAAAAAGATATTTTCTTGGCAATAAAGTGAATTTGACTAAGTGAATTATGTGCAACACACCTTTCCCTGTGGACGATATCCGTAATTAACTATAGTTCATCACATTATTACTATAATCAAGCCATTATACTTGCGACCACGATCAGTCACGTCACGGGTCGGTAACCTTAATTAGGGACTAATTTACTATTTGTAAAATTTGAGCCGTTACAAAACGAATCGGGTTTGCGAGGATTCGAGTCGTCACAAGTTATAATGTTTGTGACTTACCAAAAACTAACTAAGCAATGTTGCCTTTTTGTGTTCACCCAACTACATTCTCCCACAAACGAGGTGTCCAGAGGAACTTAGCGAGTTTTGTTTCGTATTGTCCAAGTTTGTAATTGACGAACTTGTTCTTCTATTATTATTTATTTATCATGGGGCATGTGTTTGAATAAATTTAACAAGAGAGGTTAAATTTCAGTTGAAGACTTTAAATGGCATGAATGGACATCTTGTTGAATTCTTGGTTAGTTTTAAATTTATTATTTCACTGCTATTATGAATTATTTTTTCAAGTTTCAATTGTTACTTTAATGAATGGTGAATATAATAAATGTTGAATTTCTAGAGAAGGAACTAGTCCGATTTCTAACTCGTTCGCCAAGTTGATTACTGAGTTATGGATCGAGCTAGACTGATCGGGGTTCGTTTTGAAAATGGACCTCGAAAGTTAGTGTCGTCACACGACTCACCATATCAACACTTAAAATGAATTCCATAATTGGGATACACATATAAGTCTTACTCCCAGTACGGATGCTTCCTCAATGGCCATAATTAAACCTCAAACATTTTGTCACAACATCGTTTTAAAATTTAAAACAAATAACAATTTCATCATAGCATAGAGTTCATATAACCCAGTCCATTAGATACATGCCACTATATATAACTAAATACATGACATAAATGATAATGAAAGGAAATGCACTTACCTCCGATGTGTTTTATAATACATAGTGACCTTTCCCGAACCTTTCACGACCTTACACGGCTTGTATCTATACATCACAGTCATTACTAATCAATTACAGTCTAGGACATGTTAATGGACTAGCCTCTCTTGGATAAACTACCAAAAAATCAGTTCAATGATTCAGCGTCAGTGACGGCCCCTTCTTCTAAATAGGGCACCACCCGGCCAAATCCCGTAATCAAGCCTTAATCATAACCACGTAAGACTTAATTACGTATTAGTCAGCCTTTCGTCCCTATATTCTTCGATACACATGTCCAGTTATTATTAGATTTCAGAGTTAATTAAAATTTTTTATCATTTTAATATTATCACGTAGTTAAGAGGTTATGTGGAAGCTCTTATTATTCAAAAATCCTAAGTGTGGAAAACCAGGAAAAACAACATCATCACATGCATGTATATATCATAAAGATAATAACGCAATATGACATATGAGTATCAAAACGGGGAATTATACGCTCAACCCAATATACAACCCAAAATGTACAGTAAAGATATAAATATAATAATACAGCAAAAGTCAAGTCATACAAAATGAGATAGGAGAGTCTGCGAAATGCTCAAAGAAAATCGTCGATCTTCTCCTTCCTCGGTATGCAGCTGCTCGACAGACCTACACCCAACGTTACAAACTAGACGATGAGTATAATGATATTTAAGTAATAACTGAAGAATTCTATGCCACATTTCCAAAATATAAGAAAGGTATTTAAAAGCATAAAGTAGCGAAAGAGTTGCTGAATCAAGTAACGTAAGTAAATACCACAATTAAAAATGTATAGACTAACACAGGCTAAGTCAAGATGATCTACATTCGGTCAGCGGTGAGAACTATCACCTAGCCTTTTCCACTACTATATGGAGCCGCGCTCAACATATTCCATACAAATAGCGGAGCTGCGCTCTACGCATATAAATCATCTATCTCATTTTTGCCGACCACCCCAAGTCTTATACCTCGTGTGCCGCGCAAGTGTAGTGGTAAGTGTCGGAACCCTGGTAGACCCATGTCACTGTGAAACGCACATCTCTTATGCAATGGACACGAGATAATCCCTACTTTAGTTTTCAAATATCAATAGTTCTAAGTCTCTATGATTTTAAAACTAGTTAAGCTACTAAGCCCAAGGAAATAGAATACAAATCTAATCCATTCCAACTTAGCCCAATAGCATGCTTTTGATCAACTATCTATCAAGAATATCATCAAGAGTAGAAACCTGAATCAATGAAACATTTTACAAGGCATCATGTCAACAATATTCAAACATGAATAGAAAGAAGAACAACATGATATGAGATTTCGAGTAGCAATGTCTACAAATAGACTATAAAATGATAAGAGTCAATGAAATGAAATATAGAATTCTCACAGCTTTACTTACAAGTCGCAAAGCTTATCCTAGCCTATCCAGCGTCCCGACAATCCAAAACGCGTTCCCGAACTCCTGAAATCTCCCCTTTGTTCCCTGAGGTTGTTTGATAGGTTTTAGAGTGGCTTTGGACCTCTACTTAGAGTTTTAAAACCATTTATTGTGTTTAAGCCATTTTTAGAAATTGCTGATTTTTGTACTGTCAGGGCAATTAGCGCGCTAATAAGCCATATCTAGCGCGCTAGATTTCCTACCTAGCACGCTATGTGCAGCAGAACCCAGAATTCTGCAATCAGAATTCTGAGTTTTCTCTACACATAGGCCATGTTGATGCCTTGGGAACCCTCATATACATTACTAGAGTTCTTTAACATCAACCACAACACAAAACAACAACCCCATATAGTCTAATTCATGAATTCATTGAATTGACTAAGCTATGTTAATGGAGTAGTGAAGTTACCTAACTCGATGAACTTGATCTTCTTCTTCACCAAACCTTCAACAAGCTCCTCTCCTCCACCAAAATCACCTCAGTACACCCTCTCTTCCTTGACAAATCAATTAAATGAGAAGAAACTTTGTTGCTAAGTTTGATTTGTGATCTTTTTATGGAAATGGATATGGTTGAACCATAACCACACATCCATTTCCATATACGTATCTCAAGACTCAACTAGTAGACCACCTTCACACATTTATCCCCAAGTCAAGCTTAAGTGACACCAATAGTTGACTCATTTGGCCTTTAGATTGGTCAATACGTGTCTCGATGCACATCATGTAGCTATTTGATTTATTTCACTAACTTAGGCTCACTAATTTAATATCAAACATGGCCATATTAAAGCTACTATAAAACCATAGTTAGCTCACATTAAACATACCCCATAAATCTTTATCTCGGTCCCACGTCGACACGTAACTCGAGGTACGTCTCTGTTCATCTCGATACATATATACCTGTATGAATGACTTAATTGTCTACACATATACAATACACTAGGCATGCATCATGAAAAATATAAAATATACCTCGGCCCTCTTACCTCTATCAAAGAACATATCACAGTGTGGGTCCCACAGTACAGGTCGATGATCATGTTTAAGGAATTAAACACAATTAGAAATTCTGGGTCGTTACAACTCTTCCTCACTAATAAAAATTTCATCCTCAAAATTAAAATTCGAACTAGGACTCATACCTGACTTGAATAGGCGCGGAAACCTATCTCGCATATAGTTCTCATGTTCCCAAGTGAGTTCCGTGTCATCGTGAAACTACCACTTGACGAGTACTTTTGAGATAGACTTATCTCTCGAGTTCAGTACCAATCGATCCAAAATCTGCACAGGCTGCTCCTCATATGAAATATCCTCACCAAATCTAGCATACTCAAATTTACAGTCGGACAATCACCTGCTCTCGACTCAGCTAATCGAAGCATGCAAATATGAAAGATTGGATGAACTCCTGACATCTGTGGAGGTAGCTCAAGCTCATACGCAACCTTCTCGACCTGTTTCTTAATCCTGAAAGGTCTGATAAACCTCGGTGCAAGTTTACCTTTCACTCTAAACCTCTGAAGACCCCTCCGAGGGGAAACCTTTAAATATATATAAAGGCTCCCTCGATGTATGTGAGATCACCGCGATATCTGTTCGTATACTTCCGTTGTCTATCCTGAGCTCCTTTGAGTTTCTGACGAATCAGCCGTACCTTCTCCGTGTGATCAACAACAATCTCATGCCCCATTGTCTCTCGGTCCTCTGGCTCAGACCAACACGATGGGGAGCGACACGGTCTACTATATAAAGCCTTAAAAGGCACCATCTCAATATTGGCCTGATAACTGTTGTTATAAGCAAACTCACACAACGGTAGGTACTCCTCCCATGATCCACCAAATTCCAAAACACAAGCCCGCAACATATCCTCGAGAACTAGAATCAATCTCTCAGTATGCCCGTCAGTTTGAGGATGAAAAGCCGTACTAAACTGTAGGCGGGTGTCATACTGCTCATGCATACTCCTCGACATCCTGGACGTATACATATCATCTCTGTCTGACTTAATAGTCACTGGTGCCCCATGCAGCCTAATAATCTCTCGCTCGAATAGTATACTCAACTGATCAAACATGTAATGTGCGGCCACTGGTAGAAAATGAGCAGACTTCGTAAGTCTGGCAAAATAACCCAGATGGAATCATGTCTCCGGGCGGTTCTCAGCAATCCTCTCACAAAATCCATAGAAATGTCCTCCCACTTCCATTGTGGAATGGGAAGAGGCTGTAGCAATCCTCCAAGTCTGCGATGTTCAGCCTTCACTTGGTGACAAATCCCACAGTTCCTGATAAACTTAGACACATCCGCCTTCATCCCAGGCCATCAAAAATGCCTCTTCATGTCGTAGTACATTTTGGTCATGTTTGGATGAACGGTGAATCGGGAACGGCGTGACTCCTGAAGAATCTCCTCTATAAGCTCTAGTAATGACGGTATCCACAGTCTACCCCTAAATCTCAAACACTAGTCAGACGTCTCCGTCCAATCAACACAATCTACACTCTGCGCCAACTCACTAAACCTCGAGTACAACATGTCGGTTCTTTGACCCTCTAACACTCTATGTGTAGACACGGTCTGTACTCTCATCTGAGCGCAAATCTTAATTCGAGTTCCGGTAGGAATCTCTGCATCTCTAACAGGTATCCTACTCAGTGCATCTGCTACTACGTTCGCTTTTCCCGGATGATACTCTAAGGAAAAGTCGTAATCCTTCAGAAACTCTAACCATATGTGTTGTCTCATATTCAGATCCTTCTGTATGAAGAGATACTTCAGACTCTTATGATCAGTAAAGAGTGTAAATTTATCTCCTTACAGATAATGTCTCCATATCTTTAGTGCAAACACTATTGCTGCTAATTCTAAATCATGTGTCAGATAATTCTTCTCATGTACCTTCAACTGTTTGGATGCATAAGCTACTGTACCAATACCTTGCATCAACACACATCCTAGACCCCTATGAGAAGCATCAATATATACTGAAAATCCATGTCCAACCTTTGGTAATACTAAAACTGGTGCAGTAGTCAATAATCTCTTCAACTGAGCGAATGCTTCCTTACATTCCTCAGACCACTCAAATCTAACATCTTTCTAGGTTAATCTAGTAATCGGTGAAGCGATCTTTGAGAAGTCCTTCACAAATCAGCGATAATACCCTGCTAAACCCCAAAAAAACTCATGATCTCAGTCATTGAAGTCGGTGCTGGCCAATCTATAATTGCCTGAATCTTGGTTGGATCCACTGCTATCCATGCTACTCCGACAACATGCCCTAGAACCTGACCTCTGAGAGCCAGAATTCACATTTGCTTAACTTAGCATAAAGTCTATGCTCCCTCAAGGTTTGCAACGTCTCCGTGAGATGATTCTCGAGATCCTCTCTAGCCCTCGAGTATATCAATATATCATCGATGAAAACTATCACGAGATGGTCAAGAAATGGTCTAAGAACCCAATGCATCAAATCCATAAACACTGTTAGAGCATCGGCCAGGTCAAATGGCATGACTGTGAATTAAAAATGTCCATATCTCATGTTAAAAGCTGTCATGGACCTATCCTCATCCCTGATCCTAAGCTAATGATACCCTGATCGCAGGTCTATCTTAGAGAAAAATTGTGCTCCTCTCAGCTAATCAAATAAATCATCAATCCTCGGGAGTGGATATTTTTTCCTAATAGTGACTTTGTTCAACTATCTATAGTCGATACATAGTCTCAAAGTAGCATCCTTCTTCTTCACAAAAAGGGCGGGTGCTCCCCATGGCGACATAGAAGGTGTCATGAATCCATTTTGTCCCAAATCCTGAAGTTGAGTCTTCAACTCCTCTACCTCTCGTGATGTCATACGGTACGGTGGTATGAAAGTCGGTTTAGTGTCTGGTACCAACTCAATAGTAAAATCAACTTATTGCGGCAGCGGTAAACCAGGTAAATCCTCTGGAAATACATTAGGAAACTCTCTAACAACTAGAATATCCTCCAGCCTCGGTCCCCGACTTTCTAGTATAGTGTATAATGAAATCAATGCCTCCATCTCATCACTAGTTACAGGTCGACCTCTCGTACCTACTGTCCTCGCTGAACTGCATTTCTAGGTGAATGTCGGACACCTTGGGATCTCGAATATCGTTGTCTTACTAAAACAATCGATATGAGCGTGGTATGCTGCTAACCAGTCCATCCCTTAAATTGCGTCGAACTCTAAAAATTAAAGGACTCTAAAATTAGCAAGTAACTCTACCCCATCTATCTCGACCAGACATCCCTCAATAAAACTATTAGCGTAAGCGGTACTCAAAATCAAATGTATGCTAAGCCTAACAAGTGTCAACCCTAAGATGTCTACTATGCGACCAGCAATGAAAGATACGTTAGATCCAGAATCAAATAATGCATATAAATCTCTATCGCAAATGGAAATTGTACCCTCAATGAGACCTCATGTGGCGTCGGCGTCTGGCTGGGCTATCATATGATCCTCCTCTCGAGCCTGCCGTGCGTAGACTGCTGCTGGATGCGGACACTCTCTCACAATGTGTCTGACCTATCTACACCAGAAGCATGTAATTTGTATGCGCTGACCCTGAGTCTAAAACTAACCCTGTGCCTGATACTGGCCATGTCTCTGCAACTTTCCCTGTCCCTGTCTAGTATCTCGGCCTCAGCCTCTACCTCGGCCTTTACCACCCTGCAGTTGCTGTCGTGGAGCCTGTGGCATGGGAAGTGCAGGAACGGTGGGAGCTGGCAACGCTGGCTTGATGGGAGCTGGCATGGGAAGTCTGCCTACAGTGCTCTATGCTGAAGCAATGTATGATACATGAGGCATAGCCAGTGGGTGATGAGTGGTTGTCCCCGACCCTTGAGAACTTCTATTTCATCATTTTGCTCCCTTACCCATCTGTCTCCTCTTCTCATACTCCATGGTCTGCTCTGCTAATAAAACTGGACCCGGTGCTCTCCCATCAGCGACTCTGCCATCAGCGACTCTGCCCAAATAGTATGTGTCATGTGATAAAGCTCGCTCATATATCTCGGTGATTGTCTTAGCGCATGTACTGACTACATGACAACCAATGTCTGGCTTAAGTCCATCACCGAAATGGTACACATCCTCATAGTCATCTCTCACCAAGTCTCCGGCAAACTGTCTCATATAACCATATTTATCTATGTACTGCATTATGGGTTCCCCTGCTCCTTGTCTCAATTCCATGAATTCCCTTCTCAACCTCTTCATTACTAAAGGCGAAAAGTATTGTTGATTGATAGAACTTCTGCTTGAAAGCATCTCATGTCTCAAACTCTCCATGAGTAGCTACTGTCATACGCCACCAAACATCGGCGTCTCTCTCGAGAGTATATGATGAGATCTTTGCCCGAAGTCTATCCTCGATCTTCAGTATCCTATGAAGCTTCTCCTGAGAAAGAATCCATTTCTCAATCTTCTGAAAATACCTTACTCCATCGAAGTAGGCTGGCTTGAGTCTGATGAAGTCCTTTACAAGCTGAACTTCAACTAATGTGCTAGAGGATGTGGACGTGGGAGACGGTACTACCTCAGCTGTCTCCACTACTAGTGCGGTCAAGCCAGGAATAGTCTGCACTATCGGCACTGCTAAATCCGTAGTAGGAAGTGCTGGCGCATGTAAAGTCGGTGTAGTAGTCGTAGGAATCGATGTCGATGCCGATGGAGCAAAATGGGTTGTCATCAAGGCGATGAAATCGGTCAACTGCTGGCCCTGAGCTGTCACTTGGTCAGACAGCCTCAGTAAATCCTCCGTAATAGTAGAAGGCTGACTGCCACTAGTCTCTGCATCTCCTCCCCCTCGTGTATCAGCCATCAGGGTCTGCAAATGGATAGCGAACTCGAATCAGCTGCTACGTGACATAATGCATAAATATATATATACATATAGCAATAAACAAGTACATATAAGAAATCATCATCTCACTTTCACTCACTTCCTAACTAATGATTTATAGGCAAAGATCATCTGGTTTCCACAACTAAGTTTGTGTTTTATTCGTGTTTATGTTTTACCTATCAAGAAAAATCCTGATGCTCTGATACCAACAGTGACAGCCCCTTCTTCTAAACAGGGCACCGCCCGACCTAATCCCGTAATCAAGCCTTAATCCTAACTATGTAAGACTTAATTACGTATTAGTCAGCCTTTTGTCCCTATATTCTTCGATACACGTGTCCAGATATTATTAGATTTCATAGTAAATTGAAACTTTTTATCATTTTAATATTATCAGGTAATTTAAAGGTTATGTGGACGCCCTTATTATTCAAAAATCCTAAGTGTGGAAAACAGGAAAAACAACATCGCATGCATGTATATATCATAAAGATAATAACACAGTTTGACATATGAGTCTCAAAACGGGGAACTATACGCTCAACCCAATATACAACCCAAAATGTACAGTAAAGATATAAACATAATAATACATCAAAAGTCGAGTCATACAAAATGAGATAGGAGAATCGCCGAAATGCTCAAATAAAATAGCAGATCTTCTCCTTCCCCAGTCTGCTGCTGCTTGACGGACCTACACCCACCGTCACAAACTAGAAGGTAAGTATATTAATATTTAAGTAATAACTGGATAATTCTATGCCACATTTTCAAAATATAAGAAAGGTATTTAAAAGCATAAAGTAGTGAAAGAGTTGCTGAATCAAGTAATGCAAGTAAATACCATAGTTAAAAATGTATAGACTGACACAAGCTAAGTCGAGATGATCTACTATCCGGTCGGCGGTGAGAACTATCACCTAACATTTTCCACTACTATATGGAGCCGCGCTCAACATATTCCATACAAATAGCGGAGCTGCGCTCTAAGCATTTAAATCATCTATATCATTCTTGCCGGCCACCCCGAGTCCCATACCTTGTGTGTCACGCGAGTGTAGTGGTGAATGCCGAAACCCCGGTAGACCCATGTCCTCGTGAACCGCACATCTCTTGTGCAATGGACACTAGATAATCCCTACTTTAGTTTCAAAGATCAATAGTTCTAAGTCTCTAGGATTTTAAAACTAGTTAAGCTACAAAGCCTAAGGAAATAGAATACAAATCTAATACATTCCAACTTATCCCAATAGCATGTTTTTGATCAGCTATCTATCAAGAATATCATCAAGAGAAGAAAATCCAATCAATGAAACATTTTACAAGGCATCCACTACAAGAAAATGGTAATTTAGAAACAGAATTAGCAACGCAATCTAATGCCGTTGCTCGCAATAAAAGATTAGAGGCGGAATTGAGACGGAATAATTCGTAGACGGAATAGAGAGAGATTAGAGACGGAAATAGAGATGGAATAGAGACGAAAATAAATTGTCTAAAAAAAATGGCGCCAACACTCCCACCAAAAGTTTAGTTTTTTTATAACCGTCCATTACTCTCGAGATTCGTGCGTGCTTCGATGCAGATGATTACAAATTGGGAACCGATTAAAACACACAGAGACTTCATCTTCCTCGTACACTCTCTTCCTCGTCCAATCCAATCCCCCGATCCCTTCCCTCCCAAACCCTAAATTTTTCGATTCACCGTCAACTCTCTCTCTCAACACCGTCTACTCGCTCTCGATCCCGTCCTCTCTCTCCCAAACCTTGAAATCTCTGCACCGTCTGATCTCTGCACCGTCGTCAACTCCTCTTTTCACTGTCGTCACGACTTTGGTGGTTGGGGGTTGAGTTTTCGTGGTGTCTGTCGGCGGTCGTGCGTCTGCCGTCGTCATCCTCTCGAAGCCCTCGCCGTTTTTCGTCGTCGCCGCCCGCCGTCGCCTCTTCCCCTCCCCATCTGCCGTCGCAGCCTCTGAATCCCTCAACGTCTGTCGTCGATGCCTTTGAATCCCTCGCCGAGCCGTTTGCCGTCCTGTTCGTCGTTGTCGTCGACTCTGTCCCTCGTCGTCGTACAGTGGACACCCTGGTGAGATAATCCCTCCATTGACATACCCTTTTCAGATTTTTCCTTTGTTTCTCTCTAGTTCGTAAGATTTTGGTAAGTTTTTGTGATTCAGATGGTGAAAATTTGTCTAAGTTTTTAATCGGTATTCTGGTTTTCTTGTTTTTGGAGATTTCATTGGATGCCCAAGTAAGATAATCCCTCCATTTGAATACCTATTTTTGATTTATTTTTGACTCTCACTAGTTTGTGAGATTTCGATGAGATTGTGTGGTTCAGTTGGTTATAATTTGTTGTTGCTTTGATGGGTAGTTAATAGGTTGTAGTGAACATGTTTTATCGGTTTAATATACATCAAGGCTTATGTTAACAAGCTTGTTGGATCCCCGCAATTATAAGAATGTCGTATGAGGATTTATTTTCGAGGTAGTTTGATGTGTAGTGTAAGAGCTCCAAGTGGTTTATGCATGTATTCACGCAATGAGTTCGGTTACGAACAACGGAGAAATGTAGCCTCGAAACCAGAGAAAACATGGATACTTTGAATAGTGCAGCGAAGTTAGGGTTCTCTTTAATTGGAACTTGGAGGGAAAAAATAAGTTAGGGAAAAGGTTTGGTTTATAACTTTATATGACTATGAATTTGTAAGTAATCTTGAAAATTTTAAAGTGGAACTTGTAAGTCTCTTTGACATGATATTGCTCTACGTCATTGCTTTACTTGTTAAGGAGTGAAATGGTAGAAATTTAAAATTAAATGTGTAACTACATTTAAGTGTTATGGAAATGCATCTTTTGTCAAGGTAGAAATTTAAAATTATATGTGTAAGTATACTGGCAGATTTTAATGAGATCAGTTCCATTTCACTTGGATTTAGGAGGTTTGGTAGGACGTTGAATTGTTTTGGTTTTGGTTTTGGTTTTGATGCAGAAGAGCGTTAGGGAAGTGGCTGAGCTATGCGGAAGCGAGAAATCCTTCGTAGTCGAAGCGCATCGTGTTTTGTCTGGATTGCATTCTACTGCTCTAATTGCTTTGGAGAGGTAAGGTTTTGTGCTATATTTTCTTTGTAATTTAATTTTTTTGATCTCTTCATGCCACATTTTTCATGTATTTCCTACTATATTTGGTTCAATTGTGTGTATATGCGTGTGTATAGATAAAACTACCAAAAGAGTGGGTATATATGGATAGTACCTTCAATTATATATTTTCTACTACTAGGTAAGGGTCTAAAAACTATGATTACTCTTTGAGTTGATCTGGCTATTTCACTTAACGTCAAGAGATTTGAATTAACCTCTAACCTTAAGGAGGTACGAGTGAACAGCTAATGGGTCCCAATGTAATGTTTGTTTTGGTTATTCCACTTAAAACGTCCTAAGATTTGAGTGTGTAAGTCTCTAACCTTAGGGAGGTAAGAGTGGACAACTAATGGGTCCCAATTAACAAAACATACACCAAAGCACTGTTTGTTATATTATTAGCTTTTTTTTGTTAAATTTGTTTTGAACGATATTATGTTAAGTGTTAGTTTGTTACAAAAATACTATCCTTAATGCTTTGGTATATGTATGTACCTATTGGCCGTCATTGGTATATGTATTTGTTGAAAATGAAATACTGGGAGCTTTGATCCTATGTGGTATTTGTATGCCGCTTATAACTTATGATTTATGATTTCTTGAACTCCTTGTTGCTTTTATTTTTACGACCAAGTATCCTACTCTGTTTGGTATCAGTCATGTACCGAGCTAGGTCTTAAGAAAGTTGAAATCAACAAAAGGATCAGAAGCCACAAACATACATGAAGTTAGACACATTTTTCCTGAGATTAGGAGTACTACATTCAATCCACAAACATATATGAAGTTAGAACTCAACAAATGTAAAGTTTGTTTTTGTTTTATGTTATTTGTATCAAACCACATTTATTCAATGCATACAAACAAAGCTTTTTGTTCATGTAGTTAGCGAGGTTCTCGATTCCCCATTCTAATAAATTGTGTAAGTTGGAGAAAATAAACCTGTACCCGTCGGAAATTATTAAACTAGTTGACTAATTTAATTGCACAATTACAATAGGAATGTCGTCTACAAGTCGAGACTGGATGTACAACCGTCTTGACAACGGCTTCGTTCGAATTGAGTTCGCGACGAGGGTTAAAGAATTCATAGCATTTGCTAAGCAACATTGTCCTACCTACCAAAGTGAAAGGAAGATTAGATGTCCGTGCAATTATAAGAAATGTCGACTTGTACCGTACTTGGACGTCGAAACGGTTGAATACCATATATGTAGGTACGGATTTGTTCCGGGATATCACTGTTGGTACGAACACGGTGAGAATGGAGATGAAGACCCGCAAAACTTCTACCAATTTGATAATCATATTGATGATGCTGATGTGGGAGGTTTTGATACGACAACTTACCACGAGATGCTACACAATGTGGCAGGTCCAAGTTTTAATTGGAATCACGTGGAAGAATCACCAAACCCCCAAGCACGCCAACTGTATGACATGACTGAGGCTAGTAGCGAACAATTGTGGTCGGGGTGCAAAACCATGACAACGTTGTCCGCAATTGCAAGATTACTTGCGATCATGTCAGAACATCATATCTCTGAACGAGGGTATAATGAAATCATAAAATTTATGAAGCATTGTTTGCCAACTGACAATTCATTTGTTGAAAAATTTTATGCCACTAAAAGACTAATGTGAGGTCTAGGTCTACCTATTGAGAAAATAGATTGTTGTGAGGACCAATGTATGATTTATTGGGGAGTGGACTCTGAATTGACATCACGTAAATTTTGTGGGAAATCACGCTACATTGCTCAGCGACGAGGTCGTGGACGGAACACCAAAAATCGCCCTTGCAAAAAAATGTACTACTTCCCTTTAGGCCTTCGATTGCAACGATTGTATGCGTCTGAGTCAATGGCAAAACATATGCGATGGCATGGAGAGCATTCCTCGCCAGAAGATGTTATGCAACACTGTTCTGATTCGATTGCTTGGAGGCATTTTAATGATGTCAACAGAGACTTCGCCGCCGAGGTTCGGAATGTTCGTTTAGGATTGTGCACTGATGGCTTTCAAGTATTTGGGATTTCAGGAAAATCATACTCTTCATGGCCCGTGATTTTGACTCCGTACAATCTTCCACCGTCGATGTGCATGAAATCTAAGTTCATGTTCTTAACGGTTATCATTCCTGGACCGACCAACCCAAAACAAAAAATCGACGCGTTCCTTCAGCGGCTTGTGAAAGAGTTGCAAGATTTATGGAACAACGGGGTGATTACTTACGACGTTTCCACAAAGATGAATTTTCGTATGCGAGTGGCCCTTTTATGGACTGTTAGTGATTTCCCAGCGTATAGCATGTTGTCCGGTTGGAGCACACACGGTAAGATGCCTTGTCCATATTGTATGGAGGATACAAATGCCTTTCAATTGCGAAGTGGTGGAAAGACATCGTGGTTCGACTGTCACCGTCGTTTCTTATCGAATACCTCACCATTAAGGAAAGACGAAAAAAAATTCTTAGAGGCAAAATGGTACTAAACGACGAACCGCCCGCTTTGCGATTTGGTGAAGAAATCGAATCGTTGGGCTTGATGAAGGTGACGGAAATCAGAGCCAATTCTGTGAATGGGCGGATAGCTAAGAATTCGGGATGGAGAAAAAGAAGCATTTTCTGGGACTTGCCGTATTGGAAGACAAACTTGATCCGACACAACTTAGACGTCACATCAAGAAAAATGTTTTTGACAACATATTCAACACTATTATGAGTGTACCGGGCAAAAGTAAGGAAAATGTGAAAGCGAGACACGATATTCGTGAATATTGTCACCGACCTTCTCTACACATTGATTCGGCGACAAATACTTACATCCTTGGATGCTATGCTCTCGATACATCAAAAAAACAAAAATTGTGCGAGTGGGTTGAAAAGTTGTGTTTTCCTAATGGTTATGCTTCGAATCTTGGTCGATGTGTGGATCCAAAGAAGTTACGAATGTTCGGCATTAAGAGTCATGATTGTCATATGTTCATGCAACGCTTGATACAAATTGCATTCAGAGAACTCCCAAACCCGGTTTGGGTTGCAATTAGGGAACTGAGCCTATTTTCGATCCCCGATTGTGAAAAGTGTCAGTCTCAAAGATATGGAGTCTTAGAGTCTGACAAACCTAAAATCATTTGCAAGTTGGAGAAAATATTCCCTCCAAGCTTCTTCGACTCTATGGAACACCTACCAATTCACTTGGCTTACGAGGCCCGTCTGGCGGTCCAGGTTCAATTTCGATGGATGTATCCATTTGAGAGGTAATATCTTGAGTTCCTGAAATTGTTTTCCCATTCAATAAATTTTTAAATCAACATTAACTAAACTTTGATATGTACTTTAAACATTTGAAAAACAATGTTCTGAACAAAGCGAAGGTTGAGGACTCGATGTGTAATGCTTATTTGGTCGAAAAAGTCACATCGTTTTGTTCTTACTACTTCGAAGATCACGTCTTTACGTTGCATGACAAAGTGCAACGAAACGACGATGGTGGTGTCGGGCACACAACCCATTTTGTGGGCAATTTCTCAATTTTCACTTATCCTGGTCGACCCTTGGGCAAGTCAAAGGAGCGGTACTTAACAGAGCAGGAGTATAATGTCGCTCATTCGTACATACTGCTCAATTGTCCAGAGATCGCTCCTTACATCCAGTATGTCCGTCACTTTCATTCAATAATGTAGTACATTCATTATTCATCTTTTACTCAGGCATGATATTTACATGTTCGTTTCTTGTAGGATCTTTATCGATGAAATCATTCAAGCAATGGGGGAGTCGGAAGTCGATACTAGTCTAAAGCGCAACTTCCCCATTTGGTTTCAAACATATGTAATGTTATTACTATTGTAGGTTATCGCTTCGTTAAATTCTTTCATAAGTAATGTGTCGTACATTTCTAAATTTTCATAAATAGGCTCGGAATTCTATCATAGATGAGACGTTTGTTGATCTTTCGGTTGGTCCAGTCGATCTTGTAATGTGTACCATGGTTACCTAGTGAATGGGTATAAGTTCCACTCCGCAACATATGGCATTAATAGATCGACGCAGAACAACGGTGTTTTGGTGAAGAGTCATAACTACGCTGATGTTTCCCATGACTACTATGGAGTACTGAAAGAGGTTGTAGATATTGAATATACTGGCCTCAAGCGTGTGGTCTTGTTTAAGTGTGAATGGTATGACCCTACACCGAATCATGGTGTGAGGACTCACCTAACACTTCAATTAGTAGAGGTTCATCGAAGTCGATGATATAACAACTACTAGCCATTTTTCCTTGCAATTCAAGCTACTCAAGTGTACTACCTTTCGTACCCTTCTTTGAGGAACGACCGACAAGAATGGCTAGCAAATTTGTTGCTGTCAACCAAAATTCGCCGACGAGGAAACGAGCAAAGACGATAATGACCAAGGCTCGGCAGAGATTGCATTCCAAGATGGTGAACCCACCACGTGCGTAGTCGACGATGCAATTCAGGATTTCAACAATCTGCATGATCCAAATGGGACCCGCATCATTGTTGAAGCGGGTCCAAGTCAATAAGATAATGACTTCATTGTCGATAGTGGAGATGATTCAGAAGAATGATCATCAACTTCTAGTCATGAGAGTGAATTTGAAACGGATCACAGCGAGTAATGTATGTCTATGTTATGTCAATGTTTGATCAACGTTACGTGAATTTTCTAAACCTTTCTTCACAATTGTTTAAGATTAGTGTTTTTTTAGGTTTCATGGCTCGCAGTGATCACCCCCCACTTCGAGGTCGCACATTACCTCAGGGCGGTCGAGGGATACCTATAGGGGACCTCGTCCAGTCGTAAGAGGTGCAGCACAGACCTCAGGAACCGATATACCGACAAGACCTCATGGTCTGGCCACAAGAGGGGGTCGAGGAGGTCGTGGCGGTCGAGGTCGTGGGGTCGATTCCTGTCTTATCGATTCCGACTTCTCGTTCACTCGATCATGAGTTACAGTCAGCGTCACATTTGCCTTCCATACCGTCTGCGTTGCCTGTTCCATCGACATCGTCATCTGGAACCATACCAAATCGCCCATTGCAGTCACTGACGACATCGAGACATGACACTCCTGTACCCATCACCAAAGCAGATCCCCATCTTATGATGGCAGAGCAGGCTTGCAGGTTACGGGCCCTCCGCGGGCACCTCAAAGGACAGGGACCGAGCCCCTCGCGTGCATAGGATCTTGATCACACTGATTGCGAATAATACGTAAGTTTGTATTTCATTCATATAGGTATTTCTAATTATCGATGTAAACTATTAAATAAGTTTTTAAAATGTTATGCATTTTAATGAAACACAGGGAACTGCATCCTTCTCATTCTTGTGCACGGAGGATGACAAACGTTTTCAAGAGATGGATGATTCTAGAAAGGGTATTGTTGGAAGTCGGTCCTGAATCATCATAAAGACCAATACTGGCGCCAATGACAGGTACGCAGGACTAATAAATGTCTTAGGATTTATACTAGTTTTTCAATGTCTCATAACAATTGCACTCGCCATTTTATAGGTATATTTTAGATGGGATGACACGATTCACGAGGATCTCATTCGTGCGGCATACGACACGCATGCATGCACAAGGTACACCGCATTGATGCACAAGTTAAAGAAGAATAGTGTGCAGCGAAACTTTGTTACAGATGAGGCGTGGAGGAGATACTTGGAGTACTGGGAGAGCAAGGACTTTCTTGCCAGGTCTAGGCAAGCGTGTACGAATAGGAACACTGAGGTCAAAGGACCTCCTCAAAGCACGGTGGTGGCTCGGTGTCTTTTGTGACTACCAATGAAAGATTGGTAAGTGTTTTTTACACTCTTGTTTATTTTTTTCATTTCTACACTTGTTCACCATGCATGTGTTTGCTTTTAATCTTGTTTTTAAAAAAAAAATTTCTTACACATTGATGCTAGTTTAACTCATTTGCATTGTACAGATTTCATTCACTTCAGTTCATTTCACTTCTATGCAATTGATTTGTGCTTGGTGAATATAAGTGCGCCGACCTACCAGTAATTGACATATTTAACATTTTTATAACTTTTGTATGCAGACTAATACATCCGAGACGCCACCTACCATGAATGAATTGTATTTGCATCTCCACACCGTAAATCACGACGGGGTGACATTCATCGATACTAGATCGGAGCGGTTCTATGTAAGTATAGAAATACGAGTGAAATAGTAGTAAGTTTACTTTAAAGCATATCATTTAAGTTGTTTACTGTTGATCCATGCAGGCTAAGCTCCAGAGGAGACGTCAAGAGCTGACCCAGGCTACACCGGACAAGTCGGTGGATGATGAGGCGGTGTACTACAATGTGGGGGGTGAGTGTCCCAAAGGACGTGTCTACGGTCCGGGTCGTTAAGGAGAAAGAAGAGAAGATATGTAGATCCTGGTGCTAGCACATCCCAGTTGTCGGAGATGATGCCACGTTCAGAGTTCAATAGTGTTGCCGAGCAATTACGACAGGTTGTGGCGTTTATGCAGAGGCAATTCGGGATGACCATGGACGGAGCAGGCCTATCTCAACCACAGCCACCACCACCACCACCTCATGAGCAGCAGCTGCCGCCGCAAATAGATCATGCGATCCACCACAACAACGGGACAATGTTGATCGAGAGATGCAAGATTGGCTTACGAGAGATGAGCAGCTTGGTGATACTTAGGTATTTTTCTTGTTGTTTGTGTAACTTTTGAGATGATAATTTTACTTTTATAGGTATCTTTTATAGTTGTTTATAGAACTTTTAGATTGATAGGTCTTTTGTGCATATTTAGATGATTGGAAGTTTTTTGTGGTTGATGTTGAACAATAGGATTGGTGGTTTTTGTGAATACTTTGGTATTTGGAACATTTATTATAGTTGACAAGCTTTCGTGGATATATAAATCTTTTTCAATGTCGAATTGTACATTTTTTCCCTCATTTGAATCTTTGTTTTTGATATATATTGTTGATGTATGTATGTAAAATTCTGCTTTTTTGGGGGATGTTAGCACCCCTAAGGAGTTGTTGGAGGGGGTGCAGGCGATGGAGCAGGTCCTATGGTTGTATTTTCAGGTTTAGAGGTTATGGAGAACCAATTGGATTGATCTTAGTAGTGAAAAGAAAACAAAGCGTACAAACGGAATTGAGAAGGATTAGCAACGGAATTCAGAGATTCCATTGCTATTCTGTCTCTAATTGCCGAGGAAATAGCCGCGCCAAACTAGGTAATACTAAATTTAGATACGAAATAGAGACGGATCAGCAACGGAATGCTTGAATTCCGTTGTTGATCCGTTGCTAATCAGCAATGGATCATAAACGGAATTCAAGCATTTCGTTGCTGATCCGTTGCTAATCAGCAACGGATCAGAAACGAAATTAAAGCATTATGTTTCTGATCCGTTGTTGATTACGAACGGATCGCTTTAATTCCGTGTCTGATCCGTTGCTGATTAGCAACGGATCAGCAACGGAATGCAATTAGAATCGACCCCTTAGGGGAAATTCCATTTCTATTCCGTTTTTGTTCCGTTTCTAAATTCGTCTCAAATCCGTCTCTATTCAGTCTCTAATCAGCAACGGAACACATTTCCGTTGCTGACTAAATTAGCGTCGATAGATTTAGATACGGAATTAATTTCGTCTCTGTTCCATTGCAGAATATACTTAGAGACGAAATTTATGCTAATGAGCAACGAAAATTTTCGTTTCTGATCAGCCGTTTTTTTGGAGTGATCATGTCAACAATATTCAAACATGAATAGAAACAAGAACAACATGATGTGAGATTTTGAGTAGCAATGTCTACAAATAGACTATAAAACGATAAGAGTCAATGAAATGAAATATAGAATTCTCACAGCTTTACTTACAAGTCACAAAGCTTATCCTAGCCTATCTTGCCTCCCGACACTCCAAAACGCGTTCTCGAACTCCCGAAATCTCCCCTTAGTTCCCTGGAGTTGTTTGATAGGTTTTAGAGTGGGTTTGGACCTCTACTTAGAGTTTTAAAACCATTTATAATGTTTAAGTCATTTTTGAAAATTGTCGATTTTTGTACTGTCAGGGCAATTAGCGCGCTACTTTTGAAATCAGCGCGCTAATAAGCCATATCTAGCGCGCTAGATTTCCTATCTAGTGTGCTATGTGTAGCAGAACCCAGAATTCTGCAATCAGAATTCTGAGTTTTCTCTACACATAGGCCATGTCGATGCCTTGGGAACCCTCATATACATTACTAGAGTTCCCTAACATCAACCATAACACAAAACAACAACTCATATAGTCTAATTCATGAATTCATTGAATTGACAAGCTATGTTAATGGAGTGGTGAAGTTATCTAATTTGATGAACTTGATCTTCTTCTTGACCAAACCTTCAACAAGCTCCTCTCCTCCACCAAGATCACCTCAGCATGCCCTCTCTTCCTTGACAAATCAATGAAATGAGAAGAAACTTAGTTGCTAAGTTTGATTTGTGATTTTTTATAGGAATGGATATGGTTGAACCATAACCACACATCCATTTCCATATACGTATCTCGAGACTCAACTAGTAGACCACCTTCACACACTTATCCCATAAGTCAAGCTTAAGTGACACCAATAGTTGACACATTTGGCCTTTAGATTGGTCAATACGTGCCTCGATGCACATCATGTGGCTATTTGATTTATTTCACTAACTTAGGCTCACTAATTCAATATCAAACATGGCCACATTAAAGCTAATATAAAACCATAGTTAGATCACATTAAACTTACCCCATAAATCTCTACCTCGGCCCCACGTCGACACGCAACTCGAGGTACGTCTTCGTTCATCTCGATACATATATACCCATATGAATGACTTAATTGTCTAGACATATACAATACACTAGGCATGCATCACGACAAATATAAAATATTACTCGGCCCTCTTGCCTTGGTCAATGAACATATCAAGGTGTGGGTCCCACAGTACGGATCGATGATCTTGTTTAAGGAATTAAACACAATTAGGAATTTTTGGCCGTTACAGTTGTGACAGAGTCACGTGAGTGAATCTCATGGCGCTATCAAATCAGTTAGAGAAAACGCAGCGAACAAACAACACTCGCATACAATCGACACAGAGAATTACGTAGTTCGGCAATATGCCTACATCCACGACAGAGAACACAAAGATTTTATTAAACTCAAGAGATTACACCAATGCCAAGCCTTCAACTCTCCACGCTCACCAATTCAAGACATTACCTTTTGATTGCCAACTTAATGGTTTACCCTACTTATATAGTCTAGGGTATCATAGTTGTACTAGGAAACCAAAACCTATCAGAGTTGTACTAGGAGACCAAAACCATGTTGTATTAGGACTTCAAGCCAATATCAACAAATCTCCACCTTGGCTTGAATTCTCTAACCTTCATCAAACCTCATTCAGCAAATGCCCGAGGGCCTTCAGTGTCTCCGAACTCCATCCAAGTCCAGATAATCCCTGAACTTGCTCACTGGAACTTCACATTGAACCTCATCTGCCACACTGAGTGCTAATGTGACAAGATCTGCATGACCATATCTATCCTGAAGCCTTATCTCCCTCCTCAGCCGATCCCTAGCAATACTATATGGCTAATCATCAATAGGTGTCTCCAGTATTTGACTAGTGTTTTGCACTCCACCATTACTCAACTGCTTAGAAACATTATTTTTCATGTTTCTCCGATCATCAGCTTCAAACTCCACAAATTCCTCAATTCTCTGACCTTTCTATGGCGCACTCCGCACACTTTTAAGACTTAACAGTGCTGCCTCATGGAAAATAACATCCCTACTTATCATAATCTTTTTCGCGCTAGGACACCATAACCTGTACCCTTTCACTCCATGCTCGTGACCCATGAAGATGCACTTCTTTTATCTTAGTTCAAGTTTGCCTTCATTCACATGAGCATATGTGGGACAACCAAACACTCTCAAAGTCTGATAATTTGTTTGGGATTCTGTCCACACCATTTCAGGAGTCTTACACTCGATCGCTGTGGATGGTGACTGGTTCACCAAATAACAAGCTGTAATGACAGCTTCAGCCCAAAACTCCTTCGCTAATCCAACATTCAAAAGCATGCACCGTGTTCTCTCCGTCAATATTCTGTTCATTCGTTCTGCAAGTCCATTCTGCTGAGGAGTATAACGTATTATGCGGTGTCTCACAATCACTTCATTACTGCAGAACTTCTTAAACTCTCATCCGCAATACTCAAGGCCATTATCAGTTCTCAGCCGCTTAACTTTCCTACCAGTCTGCTTCTCTATCAAAGTTTTCCACTGTTTGAGTTTGTCAAACACTTCATCTTTCTTCTTCAAGATGAATATCCAAACTTTCCTCGAGAAGTCATCTATGAAAGTCAACATATATCTACCACCCCTAGAGAAGGAACTTAAAAATGACCCCAAAGGTCTGAATGGATGTAATCCAAAATACCATTTGTCTTATGCGTTGCAGTACTAAACTTGACTCTACATTATTTTGAAAGTATACAATGTTCACAGAAATCAAGCTTACATATCTTCTCCCCAGCCAATAATCATTCCTTACTCGATGATGTCAATCATCTCTCGCTCATATGACCTAATCTTATATGTCATAACCTGGTGGTGTTTGTCTCTATCTCTGAAGATCATACCGCTACAATACCTAAGATGGTACTTCCTTTCAATGTGTAAAGGCTATTCTTTTTCAACCCTTTCATCATAACCAGAGCACTTCTCGATATCGTCATCACTTCATTATGTATCTTAATGCTACAACCTATGGAGTCAAGCAAACCCAAGGAAATCAGATTCTTTCTCAGATTAGGAACATGTTTGACATATATTAATGTTCTCACAATTTCATCATGCATTTTGATTCTAATTGTTCTGATTCCTACAATCTTACAGGATGCATCATCCCCCATCAAGACTTTACCCCTCATCAATTGATTGATAAGTGGTAAACCAATTCTTCTTGGGGCACATGTGATAGGAACATCTTGAATCTAATATCCACTCGTCTCTCGAGCTTCCAATGCTTACCATAAGAACATTAACTCCATTTTCCTCAACAAGTGATGCATCTCCAAAATCTTCGGCCTCTTGCCTACCCTTTACTTTACGCTCCAGACAATCTCTCCTAAATTGTCATTCTTGGTGACATGCAAAACACTTTAATTTTTTGCTCCTGGATTTACTTCTATGGCATCTACCTCTCTGCTCAGATCTACCCCTGAGTGACAATCCTTCCCCAAATTTTTTCCTTCTATTTTATGTCATCATCCACTGCAACTCCTTTGAACTCACTGCAGTCTTGACATCTTCCAAAGACAAGGAATCTTTACTGAATAATATTGTATCAATAAAGTTCTCGAAGGATTCCGATAGTGAACATAGCAGGTACGTAGCTTTTTGTTCTTCACCAAGCTCGCACCCCACATTCCTCAGTGCCATGATTATCATGTTGAATTCATCAACATGTTCTCTCACAGACTTCCCTTCTATCATTTTCAAGTAATGCAGTTGCTTCATGAGATATAACTTGTTGGAGTTCGATTGTGTCATGTACAAGTTCTCCAACTTCAACCACAACCCCTCAGCAGCTGTCTCCTCTAAAACTTCTTTCAAGACTTCGTCGCCTAGGCACAACAAGATTGTACTATGTGCTTTCTGTATGGCCTCGTCTTTCTCATCCTCTGCCAATGATGCCGACAATGCATTCTTTCCTTGTAGCGCCTTCTGCAACCCTTCTTGAACTAACAGGGCTTGCACATTTATCCGCCACAAGTTGAAGTCGTTCTTCCCATCAAATTTTTCGACCTTGTATTTTGGAGTTATCTCAACTATCTGCACACACTATTGTGTAGAGTTTTATGTAGTTTTGACTCTGTATGACCTCATAATCAAAAATACAAATCTGCATCTTAGATCAAAACCTATGTATGTTCAGTCCCGATATGCACAGTCACTATGCGCACACTTCTTTTCTTGCGTTAACTTTTCCAACAAGCAATTAATGCTTGTGTTCTTGTGCGATCAAAAAGAGGAGTTTTTGCTTGATTAATACATATAGGGATAATATTTATCAACCTAACACACTCACATAAATATTTTCCAATCTAACACATTTTCTGCCACGTCACTGCCACATCACCCGCCACGTCAAAAGAATGTTCGTTAGATGCAAAACGTGACTTGCAGTCACGTTTCGTTTTTTTTTTTCTATGTAATTTTTTTTTGGTAGTTAACTGGCATCTATGTGTGTTTATGCTTTAAACAATATGTTAAGGTTGACTTAATTTTATGAAAGAGATTGAAAATGATCGTGACAAAGTAAAATCTACCATAGTATACCTCATCGAGCAAACAAGTAGAATCTCTAACATCTATGTGTTTTTATATTTTTTTTCAATAAACTAAAGGTTTCAAATTAGTCAACTAGTATATTCGTATTTTTGATTTTTTTTGTCAATACAAAGTAGTAAAAAGTTTGAAGTTACAATAGGTTTATGACCTTATATTTTACAACAAAAGCTTTGAAACTCAAGCAATTTGCAAAATTCATAAAACTAATGTTTGTCAAGGAAAAAATTTGAATTGCTATAAATGAAGAAATTGCAAGTCGATCAACTACAAAGCATTAATATAAAAAAAATGTCTTGTTATAGTTAAGAAAAAGTTCTAGTCTGACCCCAAATAATGACTTACAGTCTCAAAACGTGTTCTCTTTACGACTCGCACATTACGATTTAAAGCTAATGGCACATTCGAATGGCCCACATCAGCAAGATTTTGAGCATCTTCTCGTTGAATATCATCGATATCATGCATTCCACCATCAGGAGTACTTGTAGTCCCAGATAAATTCATCATTATTGGACTTGCATTAAAATGACGCGAAGATGTAGGTTTCCTATCAAATTGAAAGAGATTGAAAATGATCTTGACAAAAGTATAATCTACCATATTATACCTCATCGAGCAAACTAGTAGAATCTCTAGCATCTATGAGTTTGTATAAATTTTTTCAATAAAACTAAAGGTCTCAAATTAGTCAACTAGTATATTCGTATTTTCGATTTTGTTGTCAATACAAACTAGTAAAAATTTTGAAGTTACAATAGGTTTATGACCTTATATTTTACAACAAAAGCTTTAAAACTCAAGTAATTTGCAAAATTCATGAAATTAATGTTCATCAAGGGAAAAATTTGAATTGCTATAAATGAAGAACTTGCAAGTTGATCAACTACAAAGCAATAATATAAACAAAAAAATGTCTTGTTATAGTTAAGAAAAAGTCATAGTCTGACCCCAAATAATGACTTCCAGTCCCACAACGTGTTCTCTTTACGACTCGCACATTACGATTTAAAGCTAATGGCACATTCGAATGGCCCACATCAGCAGGATTTTGAGCATCTTCTCGTTGAATATCATCGATATCATGCATTCCACCATCATGAGTACTTGTAGTCCCAGATAAATTCATCATTATTGGACTTGCATTAAAACGACGTGAAGATGTAGGTGTCCTATCAAATTGAAAGGCTTTCGTAGCCTCGAATGTCATGTTGGGAGGATTTGGTGGAGTATGTGGAGTCTCTAACTCGTTGAGAGGTACTGATGGAGTATATAGAGTCTCAAACTGGTTGAGAGGTATGGATGGAGTATACACTGGAGTGTCATGCCTCGAACATGTATCATCATGAGAAGATTGATGAGAAGCTTCAAATGAAGTGGGCATATTATGGATGCGATAATCTGCATGTATTGCAGTCAAAGTCGATGCAGCTACATCTCTAATAAGTAGAATAGACACATCATCACCCAATGTCAACTGATGAATTGATGTCATTCCATGTGCCTACATATAAAATATTTATGAAGTTGTATGCGGAAATAAAATCAAAACAACTATTTGAAAGACTTCATGATTGAATAAAAAAATTTGTACTTACCAATGCCTCAACAATAGCTCCATGATGAGACATGAATCGTCGTGTAATGCGACGATACCATAGCATATATGGGTCGTAAAATTCCAATGGCTCCTCCAATAATTCATCATTCGCAATATTGGAAGCACGTTCGTTCCACATGCAGACATAAGCACTATGTTCCGCACTCCAATCTTTATATGTTTTCCCTCTCAAGTCAATCTTATGTAGCTCCATGCTTGTGCTATGTAAAGGTGGTATCCTTTGTTTCAAATCGAATTGTCGCATGACTCTATCAGGATTATACATTTCAACTATTCGCAAAGGGACATAGTTGTACGTTCCAGCTCCAATGTACACAGGATATCGATATGTCATGTTTAATATCATTTTTTCATTGTCTATCTCCAAGGAATTACAGATAAAACTCACAAGTTTCTCGTACCCTAAACTCAACTTTGATATGAGATGTCGAATAGGCGGTTTCGTGTACGAAATCCCAGATGGTCCATCAACCATGACACCATTCATATAGCACACCAAAGTTACTCTTCGATCAACCATTATGGAATCTATATATGTAGAATATAATTGTTAATCAATAGAAGTGATAATAATTAATACACTCACTTAGCACAAATAAACTTAGCAAGCTCCAACGTGTATTAAAACTTTATGTTATTTAAGTTCTTTATTTTATTCAAATAAGGAAGCAACTATCAATCAATTTGCAGTAAATAAGAAATTACACAATTGAGGCAAACAATACAACAAGGACTAATTCAACAACATTATAGCTCTAACGAACAAATGGGCATGTCATGCTGTCATAACAAGAATACTAAAAAAGCAAGAGAAGTAATTAGAACTTTAATCGAAAGATAATTGGGAAAAAACAAAATTGGATTGAAAAAAATCGATAAACCTATAACCTACCTGATCGTTCAAATCAAAGAGGAATAATGAGTTTGCACGGTCAAAAATTTCCCCGTGGTCACGTTTGTCTGCCTCTCGGTGCGAAATCAATTCACCAGTATATTTTCCAAGGTAGTCATTTTTATTGACAGGATTCTATATATCACATAGTCAATTAACAATGCGAGTGAGACCTAAATAGAATTATTAGAGAAACTGAAGTATCTACATGCAAAATCTCCCACCTTTAACAAGGCTCCCCATCTAGCAACATCAAATTTTGCCAGGAGTAACTGCTGCGGACGACGGAGGCGGACGGCGGAGCCTTCTGCGGACGACGGAGGCGAGCGGCGGAGCCTGCTGCAGACGACGGAGGTGGACGGCTAAGCCTGCTGCAGACGACGGAGGCGGACGGCGGAGCCTGGTTACGCCGGACGCGGACAGTGAAGACGTCGCCGGTAAGATTAGGAGAGTAAATGTGAATCGTGGTGATGAATCGTGGCGAAGGAGTTCTGAATCGTGGTGAAGGAGGTAAAACCTAGGTAAATATGGAAGTCGTGACCAGTGGTCACGATTTCTTCGAAATGGAAATCGTGACCGCGGGTCACGATTTCCATTTTTAAAGAAAAAAATAATTAAATCAAAACGTGACCCACGGTCACGACTTCTTTGAAATGGAAATCGTGACCCGCGGTCACGATTTCCCTATTCAAAAGTTAAAGAAAAATTAAAAAAATGCAAAACGTGACCAGCGGTCACGTTTTGCTTCCAAGTGATGTCTTGATGTGGCGGGCCGGGTGATGTGGCGGGTGATGTGGCATTGACTGAATAGATTGGAAAATATTTTTGTGGGTGTGTTAGCTTGATAAATATACTCCCCAATTGTATTAATCAAGCAAGAAATCCATCAATATGAAATCAAAAGAAAGAAATCTTCTCTAATGCAATTAATGCAAAGAAAAGTTAAAAGTACTACAGGACAAAACCTTTCTGTCTTCTTTCTTTTTCTTTATCAAACTGTTGATAAAATTATTCTTTCTCAAATCAGCAACTACAATCACACATTTTTTCTTTCCGACCGCATATCGTTATCTTCGACCTTTCGCCACCAATTGCTATGTGATACAACAAGATCTTCGAATCGCATGATCTTCTCCAAAGCTCTGATATCAATTTGTTAAAGCAAATGCAACACACGCACATAATTGACACAGAAAATTACGTGGTTCAGCAATATGCCTACGTTCACAGCAAAAAACACAAAGATTTTATTAACTCAGAAGATTACACCAATGTCAAGCCTTCAACTCTCTCACGCTCACCAACTCAAGACGTTACGAAAGATTACCAACTTAATGGTCTGTCCTACTTATGTAGTCTAGGGGTAACAGAGTTGTACTAGGAAACTGAAACCTATCAGAGTTGTATTAGGAGACCAAAACCAAAAGTAATGAATTCTTTTGCTCAACTCCTCACAACCAACAACACACTCTCAAACATCATAGGATTGCCCAAAATTATGGTCGATTTACAATTTATTTGAATATACCACAAGATCTGAGGTCAATGTAAGTTCTATATATTATGCATTTCTTACTTGTGAATAAAGAAAAGATTCTGTTGGCAAAAAAAAAAAAGAAAAGAAAGAAAAGATTATGCATTTCTTACACACATTTCGCACCTCATCGCCGGAGATAAATTTACTCCATGCATTTTTATTTTTTCCTGTTTTCTTTTTTCTTGTTTCACAATGTACATCGTTTTCTTGTTTCTATTATATTTTGTGTACTTATTCAATTTTAGGATATTCTAATCTTCACGAGCCATTCCCTCAATCCCGGGTTCCATCACGAGGGTAGAAGTAGAAAGATCTGGAGGTACATTGTTGTTGCAATTTTTCTCTGTATCTACATCAATCAATAGCAAAGATAATTCATTACGACTAACAAAAAATAATCAAAATGCACGTCTATAAAAATTACATTTGCTAACATTTTTTTATTACTATTTGGAAACTTTTAAGTCATCAAATATATTTACAATGATGAGAGTAATATCCATCCTATAACTATAAATTTTTTGTTAAAAAAAATATGATTAATGTGTACTTAAATATATTTTGTTTTTGTTTAAAGGGGATTAAAGGAGAGGGAATATAAGTGGGAGAGAGAAGTTAATGAAAGAAAAAAGTTGGAATAGAAAAAAAAAAAAAACTGGGAAAAGTATATTTCCAATGTGCATTATTGCGATTTTAATCAACAAAAGAGTGTAATCTTTTTTTTTTTTTTTTGCTAAAAACTAAAGAATGTAATTTCAGTGTAACTATTGTGATCAATGTATAACAATGTTCTTAGAAAATTAGAGTTTTAATTAATTATTTTAAAATGATTTAAGGGAACGGCTAAACGGACCAGGCTTTTTGTTGAACATACCCAATTACTACCTATGCCCTTACTTTTGATGAACATAACACATCTTTTTATTCAAAAAACTCCATAATATCCTTCCCTCAAAAACACACACCTCATTTTCCTCATCGATTCCCGCATACCCCTACCTTGTAACCGCTTATCTCTCGCAATTCTTCACCCTTAAACCACCTCCAACAAGTTCGCATACCCCATTTCAATAGGTTCCAAGCTCAAAGATGTGCGGATCCAAGCGATTTCGTGGTTTTTTGTGTCGAACATGTTTCTCGATACCACAAGACCAAGACCTAAAGATAGAATATGTATTGGTCGCTTCGGTCCTAGACTTATACTATCAGTCTCTGATCTGTGCGATCAAGATCCACTCTTTATCTATCGATCATGTGGTACCAAAAAACACAGGCAACACGAAAAAACCATAAAATCGAGTAAAATTTACCTCATTGTGCTCTGGATCACTTGTTCTTTTAATATTCGTCGACATTTTATGCAAACAAACTCCAATTTCAGTCATAAATCGATGCCCTAAACACCAACAACAACAACAATACAACACGCGAATAAAAGAAATCCACCAAAAGCACTCAAAAACTCGTAAATCGAATGCAAAATAGAAGGAGAGTACACTTATTGAGTGAATGAAAGTATTTTTGGTGGTTTAGTCAAAGTGGGTGGGGTTGGCAGTGCGGGAGAGATGAGAGTGATCGCAGTAGTACATTCAGCAAAAAGTAAGATATGTTTAGTCGAGGGTTTATGTTAGATGATAGTTAGTTGAGTCATCGCGCATGAACCAATTTTTTTAAAAAGCAGGGTACATTCAGCAAAAAGTGGTGTCCATTTAGTCGCTCCCTAATCTATATATATATATATATAGAGAGAGAAATATATATATTCTCGAAACAATTAACGAGGTCATAGCATCTCCAATGGGGATGTAGATCGGGGGAGAAAGTGTGACATGTAGGATAGAATAGACATTGAAAAAAAAAAAAAACCATTCTTCAATGCAAATGTCCATTCCGGATGTGGAGGTGACGTCGCGGACAAAAAATACACAATGTCTACTTTGGATGTGGATTTGCGGAGGGTGCAATTGACAGCCACGTCAGATCCTATCTTATTTATTAGTTTTTTATCAAATTTTATTTTCACCTTTTAAATAACAAAGTTAGAAAAATAAATGTCACCTCATCAACGGAGGTGCAATCCACTTTTACCATCGGAGATTGATTTTAAAAGTCAATGTTTATTTAAGCCACATGAGATTGACATCCTCTCCACGTTGATGACGTGACACGAATCCATCCACATTTACCATTGGAGATGCTCTCAAGACATATGGTGTACCACGTGGCATATTTCTATTTCTTTTTTTTTGTATTTTTACAAATAGGTATTTTATAACAATCCAATTGACAAACGCTTCTTTTTTTTCTCATTATTTTCTAGCAGTTTTTTTAGAAAGGATTGATGAGATTGTGACACGCGGTGCAACGATGCATGTTATCGACCTCTTCTTTTGTTCTTCAACGATTTTTTGTTTTTTTTTAAACGATTCCTATTTTGATTTGGATTGTTAGGTTTAGAGACACCGCAATGACACACTTTATTAATCTTTAATAAACTCGTTAATTACAATGCGGGGGCTTTAACTCTAATTTATAGACTCACATAAGCATACTCATAATCTAACTAGGAGACCCTAAATAGACTCATACTCTAACTCGAAGTCCTAAACCAACTAGGAGACCCTAAATGATGACACTCCTCATCTTGCTCTGTCTGCTCCTCAGACTCCTACTCTGACTCTGATGATTGCTTTATCTTGCATTGTCTAGCTATATGCCCAAATTTGCGGCAGTTGTAACACTGAATCCGATTTCTCTGTTGATCGCGACCGTCACGTCCACGACCTTTATTTATATCCCACCACTGCTGATTATTATTCTGACCTCCGCCATTGTTGTTGACTTTATCACGGCCTTTGAACCCAAACCCATAATTCTTATTTAGCTTCTGCTCAGTAGGCTTGACTTTTTCACTTTTTTTCATTGATTCGTTGCTCATGTACTCGTAATGAACCAATGATTTCTTCAACTGACTTGGTCTCATAATATGTCCCGAACTCCATAATAGCAGCTACTACGTGGTCGAACTTCGTGGTCAAGGTGCATAAAATCTTCTCGTTCACATTGAAATCGGTGACATCTTCGCCATTCATCTTTAACTGATTGATGATTGTTTGAACACGATTGGTGTACTTCTCTATATCTTCGGAGTCATCCATCTCGATCAACTCGAATTGTCGCCTCAAAGTTTGCAACGGAACTTTCTTGGCTTTCTGTACACCCTTGTAGGACGTCTCTAAAGTGTCCCACGCTTCCTTTGATGTCTTCGCCAGTTGCACTTTCTCAAACGCCACATCATCGAACGTTGGCAAAATAAAATAAAGTGTCTTCTGATCTTTCTTGCGAAGCTCCTTTTGTGTCGAGGTAGCGGTGGCCCTTGGGTCTTCGAACCCATCTTCAACTACTGCGAGCAAGTCTTGAAAACTGAAAGTCTTGAAAACTGAACAAGACTCTCATCTGAGTGCTCCATCTATCAAACTTCTTCCCGTCGAATATTGGAAGAGTAGGTTGAACTTGGCCGTTCCCCGATGTCGCCATAATTCACACCAAATAAGAAAATCAAAAATCTCAATTTTGATTTTAACTCTCCGTCGCACACACTTTGAACAAATTGTTCAAATCTTCGTTTCTTCTCCAAAACAAGAAACGGGCACGCTTCGATCTCTCAATAGATGCGAAGCCCAAATTCTTTGTTCGATCTTGAACAAAGTCTCACACCGTAGATCTAAAATCTCGGTCTCACTCTCACATATCTCAGGATCTCACTTTTGCTCTGATACCATGTTAGGTTTAGAGACACCGCAATGACACACTTTATTAATCTCTAATAAACTCGTTAATTACAATGCGGGGCTTAACTCTAATTTATAGACTCACATAAGCATACTCTTAATCCAACTAGGAGACCCTAAATAGACTCATACTCTAACTCGAAGTCCTAATCAAACTCAAACACTAATCTAATTTAGATTACAACTCCAACAAGGATAGGCAAAATCGTGGCGCGATTAGAAATCTTTGCTATAAGATTCTTAATTTGAGGATCGGCTAAATCTTCTATAAGAATATAATAGCTACTCTAATCCAAATACAAAACCTTTTGTAAGAAATCCTATAAATATGTACATTCCTTTTATGTTTGATAACGTCTTGAAATTGAATAAGAGTGCTTGATCTGGTAAAGCCAACAGATTGGTGTGAGTTCTTTTCTTTTTTGGCATATTTGTTTTTTATTTAAAAAAATTTATTAGTTATAATTTTATGGACATCGTTATTGATCTTATGATGTTGTGATTTTTATGGTATTACAACACAAACACTCGCTTATTAAAATTGATTATTCAACAATTGAGGGATTTTTTTTTTCTTGATCAATTGAGGGAATTAAATACATGGGTTTGACTAATGTTCTTGGTATAGCTAAAAACAATAAATAGAGTGTTGCATACATAACAGTGCATGCTATATTATGACATTAAAATCAAATATAGCGTACCCATACACAATTATAAGACCTATGTAGTTCTCATCCAAATCTTGCGATAATGTTTTTGGATGATTAGATGATTATTGGGGCGGTTGTAACAAAGTGTTCCAAGCTATGTTGTTTTGTGTGGCACAAGTCGTGATAGTATGATTGGAATGAAAGAAATTAGGGAATTTTCAAAGAGAAGACCGCAACGCATGAGGAGGTATGGGATGCAATTAAACTTGAGGCCCGCTATGGGCACCCCACCATTTCATGAAGGCACCCATAATTTTTTTCATTTCCCAATCTAAAATGTAAAAGACTATTTTGCCCTTTCATATATACACACCCAAACCCACAAACCATTTGCAACTCAAAACTGGGGCACCCCACCACCTTGAGGAAGAAGTGAACCTAAAGCCACAATTGTGTTTGCCGAGCGTGTATCGATTCTTGCGTCTTGACATCATCCGACAGCGAGGTAACAATGTTTGACAACCATATGAAGCTTTGAAGGAACTGTTTTTTGGATCAAAAACTATGAAATTGATGATTTGGTTTGTCAACATAGGGTTTCTCAAATTTTTAGGCGTTTTTTCACGAGCGCGATGGATTCGGCCTCGCAGGACCGAGAGTTATGCAAACGTCTCGGTCAACATCCACCGAGAAAGGAATAAAAGTCTCGGTAATGGACAACCGAGAGAAATGATACGTTCTCGGTTGTACATCACCGACAGACATAAACTATACACTTCGACTTACTCTCGTGATGTGGTGACCGAGACGACAATAAAAGTCTCGGTCATGGACAACCGAGATCTATCTTACACTCTCGGTTGTACATCACCGACAGAACATAAATTATACACTAATGGTTGCTCTCGTGAAGTGGTGACCGAGATAACAATATAACTCTCGGCCATTCGTTGCGAGACTGTGTAAACTATACTGGCCTGTCTAGCCGAGAACCACGAGTTCCCAAAAGTTTCCCCTCAGTCTCGGCCATGCTTGGCCGAGACTGTAAACAAAATATCTGGCATGCGTGGCCGAGAACCACGACTTTCCAATAAATGCACCATTGAATGCACCGCCACACAAACATAACAACTACTATACTACAAATGCAACTTAATTAGACTATCAACGTACCTTCAAACGATTGATTTCACGACTTGAGTGTGTGAACGAAAAACTTGAACCGAGCCCTAATGTGGAGACGAAATCGACCAAAACTCGGAGCCTTCAAACTCGAAAAATGTCCTACAACAATGAGAGAGAGACGGAGAGGAACGAAGACAACGAGATTCGGGATTGCTAGGCCGGTTCGTTGACGAGAAGTAGGGCAAGTCAAGCAAGAGGACGGTGGTGGGGTGGTGGGGTGCCTCTGTTTTGCACGAGGGGTATTTTCGGGATTTCGGGCCTAATTTTTTGGTGCCCTTGGTAATTTGATTTGTGCCCTCAATAAGAGGGTGCCTTCATGAATTGGTGGGGTGCCCTTAGCGGCCCTCTTAAACTTCAATTGGCTCTATGGCTTTCCACTAACTCTCACTTTTAAGTATCGGGGCATGAATGATTTGCTATGGTACTGGCAACCTATTTTGGAAATCGACTACATGTAATTAAGGACATATGTTTTTCTAATTTTTGGAGTTGGGGACCGAGAATCCGCCATTGCTGTCATGACTTTTTTATCAATTGTTTTTAATAAGAAAGAAATAACTTGTCTCCACTTGGGTTCGAACTCATGACCTCTTCCTCCCAACATTAAATCGTCTTTTTCTTTAGTATTGAAGTAAAATCATGAAGGACTCAAGAGTACGGGTATTAGCATCATACGCAAGTACGGGTAGGGAAAATTCGTGGGTACTCTATGTATTTACATCCATATAATAGGGTTATGACTGAGTACGAGTGTTCATAAGCATATTTTTAATCGGATCTCAAATAGATATGAGTATTGGTATAATAAATGGATGCGAATAGGGAAAATCTCGCAGGTAGCCTACCTATTTATATCCTTGGTATATTCTTGGAAGAGTTTGGTAATTCTAATAAAGTTAGTGTTGGGTACGTATGGTTGTCGTACGCATACAATTATCGGGTTTGGCACATGAAAAATATTATTGTCATTAAATGGGTATGATAGTAGGGAAGATTTCGTGGGTACCTTGCCAATTTGAATCCCTAGAAGAGTTAGGTACAAGTATTCGCGCCATAAACCGAGTACATGTAGGGACAATCTTGCGATACCCTATTTATTTACTTCCTAAAAAAGAGTTTGGACAAAAACTATTTCTTCAAAAAAACTTCATAAAATGCACTTTTATCTAATATATTGATTCTTAGAGCAACTCCAATGGGACCATGGATTGGGGTGGAAATGGATCCACCTAGGATAAAATTCACATCCAACTAAAAAAAAATGCTCTCCAATGAGACCATGCATAGATTGATAATGTTCAAAATATGTGGCATGGAATCAAAGTGTAAGGTGTCTACCACAATGTCTACTTCTAGATATTGTCCACGTAGACTGCGTCAGACAAATAGATTTTTTTAAAAAAATTTATTTTTCAGACCTTTATTAATATAATGAAAATTGAAAATAAAAAGTGACAACTCATCAATCAATGGTCTAAATCCATTGTCCATTAGAGACTATTTTGGAAGTTGAATGTTTATCTAGTGCCACATAAGATAGACATCCTCTCCGCATCCATAATGTGACATCAATCCATGGTCTAAATCCACATTACCATTAGAGAGGCTCTTAGTACACTTGCTCTCACTAAGCGTAGAATGCCAACTATTAATTAGTATTTTTATCCAAAAAAACTATTAATTAGTATCGATTATTAATTTGTTAGACATCATGTTGATGTAATAGTAAAATTGAAGGAAATCAAAGTTTATAGAGTGAACCACTTAAGATATTGTTGAGTTGAGCTTATACGAGATTTTCTTAAATGCGTTAGGCAGTTTTTAATTTATTTTTGTTCTAATATATCGTGTGAATAGTTTGCTATTTTTTTTATTTTATCAAGGTGTTGTAGGTGATTGAAGTAATTTGGTAGTTTTAGAAAGAAAAGTTTTCTTCGAACGCTAACTCGGTGGGTACATAAAAAAAATTATGTTTTGAGTAATTTGGTAGTTTTATTAAGGTGTTGTAGGCATATTCACCTTTTTTCTTTGTGCATAAAATTGGATGATATTAATTTTGTCTTCAAGTTCATTGGATATTATAGAATAATATTTTTTTTCTTTTTCTTTTTTATTTTTTTAAGTAATTCATTCTTCTTTTTCTTATCAAATTTGTTATATATATATATATACACAAACAAAATGTCATTAAAGACTAAAAATAATTAGATCAATACTAAAAATATTTTTTAATTAATTAATTAATAAGAATGTGTAATTCCAATGCAAAAAGTTTATCAAATAATTATTTCAATATTAATAAAGTTTAAGTGGGAAGTAAAGAAGTGTTGGGTTTAATTTTCTTTATATGAAACAAAAGTGTAGGGTCTAATTAGTTGTTGTTGTGCTTATCTTTTGTAGAGGCATTTTTGTCTTTTCACATTAATTCAATTATGATTTAGGCAAAAGTTCGTAAGAGGGATAAAGTGCATATTTTTTTTAAACACAGAGATTAAAGTGCATGTTACACCAAACTTCATAGGCATTTTGTAATTCACCATAAAACTATCCAAGTCTAATTACAAGTATGTTTGGAGACATTTGTATTGATTGAGAAAGAACGGTTCCAAGGGAAGTGAATGATGGGCGCTATAAAGAGGGGCATAAAAACTTATTTTATTTTATTTAAGTGGGAGTGGAACTCGCGACCTCTCAAAACCTTGCCTTTCGGCAAGTGACGCCTTTAATGTCTAACCAGAGATGTTTTGGCAAGAGGGGCAAGAAAATATTAATTCAAAAGAGAAATACTATTTGGATTCCAATTTTGCATGCCAATTTGGTAGCACTTAATTGGTACCATTGATTCTTGCATCAATGTATGCACATGTGAGTGCACGAAACTTGATTTGCACCTAACAGATTTCGAGCTTGTGCCTCATTGGCATGTCAAATTGGAGTCGAAATGGCAGGGCTCAATTAAAAAAGCACTTGCACATAAATCAAATTTTTTTTGAAGCAAAACAAGAATTTCATTAATCATCAATGACTCGATACAAGACCAGCGGACCAGACATATAATCAATTACCCTAATAAAATTACATTTACTTGCTAATCCTATTTGTTCAAAAGAACATCTATATGTCATGAATTTGACTGTGAATGCCACTGTATATGTTAAACTAAAACCTTTGACTAACATATCAAAAACTTCGTCTTCATGTATCAACTTTATCTTATTTCTATTTTCGGGTTTGATTTGTGCTTAAATGACGAATTTTTTTTTATAAATTGAAACAATTTGTAGTTGTTGTTTACTCTACATATATAGAACACTATATGCGCTACATAGCCGATCTCAAGTCCTGATAAAAGAGGACTCTCACGCTTATTTTTTATACCAAAAAATGGGTAAGAAAGGTCCCAAACTTATTTTTTCATACCCAAAAAACGGGGAAGGACGCTCCAAGTCTATTTTTCATTCTCGAAAAATGGAGGAGGGTTGCAATAGGTTGACAGCCAGCATAAAATTTTTGTCAGTCTTCATGAAATGGATCAAACACATATACATGCATTGTGAGTTTAGAAATATTAGACATCGAGATGTTGAAGTGTTAAAATTAAGGGAAGTAGAAGTTCCTAAGGTGAACCACTTTAGATACCTATGATCAATCATATAAAATGATGGTAATATTGAGAATGATGTCACACATAAAATTCAAGCTAGATGAAAGAAATGACGGAGTACAATAGGGGGTGATTTGTGATCGAGATTTTCCTACTAAGTTATAAGAAAAACCTTATATGACCATAACTAGGCATGCTATGCTTTATGAAAGTAAATGTTAAGTAGTAAAGCAACAACAATTACATAAAATGAATTTAGTTAAGTTGAGGATGTTTAGGTGGATGTGTGATAAAACTTGTAAAGATAGAATAAGAAATGTAAAAAATTTAAAGACAAGTAGAAGTAGCATCAATTGACACAAAGATTAAGGAAAGGCGGTTGCGGTGGTTTAGTCACTTGCAAAGACGGCCTACAAATGCCTTATCTAGAAACTTTACTCAATAGAAATTGAAGAAACTCGACTAGGTATGGGTAGACCAAAGTTAACATGAGAAGCATTAATTATGAAGGATTTGAATGGTTTGAAAATCACACCATCAATTACACTTAATCAAACATAATGGAATAATTTGATCCATATAATCGACCAAAATTAATTTGGGACTGAGGCTATGTTGTTGTTGTTGTTGAAACATTTTGTTGAAATAGTTGGGTTGGACGAGATCAACATCTTAGTTTCAAGTCCCAAAAAGTTAAGAAGTTCACCACATAAACATAAAACAGGATCCAAATAACTTGAAGTCGCATGATAAAATTGAGAAAACAAACAAAATTTGGTATATCTTGTACAATTGTTTTAGTTAATAGATTTAAGACATTAAGCAAATTTAGGATTATTAGGAGAAATTGGATCGACTTGTTTAAAAAAACTTTTCAACAAAATTTTAAAATCAAAACGGATGTCAATGAATTGGAGAAGAAGCACGCTTGTACCAATCTTCAAAAATAAAGGAGACATTTAAAATTGTTCAAACTACTGGGAAGTAAAACTTATGAGTCATACTATGAAACTTTGGAAGAGAAAAAACAGTTTCAGAGAATCAAACTTATCATTGACAATAGGCTAAGAAGAGAAACAACAGTATTAGAGAATCAATTTGGCTTCATGCTTGGAAGGTCAACTATGGAGGTGATTTTCCTTGTAAGAAGATTGTTGAAAAAATATAGAGAAAATAAAAAAGATCTTCTTATGGTATTTGTAGATTTAGAAAAAGCATATGATAGGATTCCTAGATATGTTCTTTAGTAGGTTCTAGAAAGAAAAAAAAAAGTGCATGCTAAATATATAGACACTATTAAGGGTATGTATGAGGGAGTAGTAATGAGTATAAAGACATTTAGATGAACTACAAAAAAAACTTATCATTACGATAGGACTAAATCAATGATCTGCTTTAAGCTCATATCTTTTTACTCTAGTTATAGATGAGCTAACTAGGCATATTCAAGTGGATATACCATGGTGTATGTTATTTTCAGATGATATTGTCTTAGTGGACGAAACAAAAGATGGAGTGATTAGGAAATTAAAACTTTGAAGGAATACATTAGAATCTACAGGCTTTAATTTGCATGGGACAAAAATCAAAGACATGCATTGTGAGTTTAGAAATACTAGACATCGAGATGATGAAGTAATAAAATTAGGAAAATGAGAAGTTCCTAACATGAACCACTTTAGATATCTATGGTCCATCATACAAAATGATGGTAATATTGAGAATGATGTCACACATCAAATTCAAGCTGGATAGAAGAAATGGAAGAACACAACATGTGTGATTTGTGATTGAAATATTTTTTTTAAGTTAAAAGGAAAATTTTATAAGACCGCAATTAGGCAAACTATGCTTAGTGAAAGTGAATGTTGGGAGGTAAAGCAACAACAACTACATAAGATGAACGTAGCAGAAATGAGGATGCTTAGGTAGATCTGTGGTAAAACTCGTAAAGATAGAATAAGAAATATAGAAATTCAAAGACAAGTAGGAGTATCACCAATTGACACAAAGATTAGGGAATGGCGGTTACGATGGTTTGGTCACCTGCAAAGACGACCTACAAATGCTCTGCTAGAAAACTTGACTCAATATAAACTTAAGAAATTTGATGATGTAAAGGCAAACCAAAGTTAACTTGAGACCCATTAATTAAGAGGGATTTAATTAATGGTTTGGAAAGCTCACAATCAATTGCACTAAATCGAGCGCAATGGAAGACTTTAATCCATGTAGGTGACCCCAATTAATTTGGAACTGAGGGTATGTTGTTGGTGCTGTTGATGTTGTAAGTCTATTTGCCCTTTTTGCTTAATCCCTTGGAAAAATAAAATAAATAAATAAAGATTTGAGAATGCCTCATTCAATAATGTTTACCGTCATGAGCTGCGTCCAACTGCATCATTTCTATTTGAATTTCTTCCCAGAGGAAGACATCCGATAACGCTGTTTTGGATTCCAAGGCAGTCTTCAACAATTTCATACCCTAAGACAATCAACATTTAGATTCATGCTAAGACATTTGTATCATAATATTTATCTTAGGACCCTGTTACTAGAACCCAGGAAAGACAAGCACAAACCACACGCACAAGTGCGCATAGTTTATGTGTCTTTCTTGAGTTATAAAAACATTTTCTTTTTCTTTTCTTTTTTTTGGTTTACAAAGCATTTTTCCTTTACCTTAAGCCATATGTTTTTTTCTTTTTTGAAAACTACCTTAAGCTATATGTATGTGTATATCTTTATTTTGTATATATAAATATATTTTTATTTTTATGAGAAACCTACTCACTCCACTCACTCCACTCAACTCCAACGTGGAATGCCTCCATCTCTTCAAAGCATGCCAAATTAGTAGAGCTACAAATTGATCGTTGACAACTTACATTTATTTTTTACTTTCTTTGAACTTTCTGCTCTACAAGAAGCAATATTTGACATACTTTTTAATGATTCACATTCCTAAAGTCATATTTCAACTTAGTGAGAAAGATGCATGCATGCCTTACCTCTTTCGTACCAAAATCAACCTCCATTTCTTGTACGTAACTCAAATCTGGAATATTAAACCCCTTGAGAACAGATATACTGGATATTGCGGACATGGGCGTCACCTTCAAGCTGTCGGTTACCATGAACGTTGTCGCTCCCTTTACAAAACCTTGCTCAGCTGTTTTAGGCAGGACATAGTTTATCTTGGTTGACATAGCAGACTTGCAATAAGGACACTGAGTTTGCGGATCACTAGTTATGCTAAGATGACCATATTGTGCACATTTGTAGTACTTTATGGTAGCCACTGAATCACTAGGAAGCAAGAGAGGATTGTAAGTACTCGATGACGAAGTAAATGAAGCAGCCGAGACTGGCTTCAAGATGGCGTCTTTGTCGACGTTGGGCTGCATGTAGGCGTCTTCAAGGTTCTCGACACTCTCGTACAGATCCCCAAAACTGCCCACCATGTTCTTGGTGGTAAGGATTCTTGTTATGTAGCCAAGCGGGAGGGTTGAGAGGGCCAAGAGGAAATCAACAAAGTCCTTTTTGGCTTCAGCGAAGAGAACTCTGTTGGACTTCTTGTCCACCAAGAGCTTTAAGGTTATTGGTTTCTGGGTTGTCATGTTTTTGGGAGTGACGTCCCGGCACAGCAGTAATAATTTGGGTTATATAAGACTCTGTTGCTAACATGTACTTGGAGTAGATCTGAATAACGTACAGGCCGGAGAGAGAAGCGAGACTTGATGGGTGGGTGTAGGTATATTTGGATATCTTTCATTCAACGTCAGGAATTCTTGCTGAGATCACATACGTAATGTTCTTCCTAGTGTTATGTCTGAAGTCTATAGGCAAGAAGTTACGTATAAAGTGCAGAGAAGTAAAAGAATGTAAAGAAGATTATATTAGCATACTAGGCCATAAGGACACAACCTCGGGCGTAGTTGTAAGGTCCTCCCATATACCATCTAAGCTAGTGAATGCATCATAGAATTGACGAAACTAAAGTACAGATCAACTGTTTCTTTCTTCGTGGTTTCTTCGCAAACAAACAACAGAATTCCCAAATACGTTGGGGGAATTTTCCTAATAATCACACAGATGATTATGTTTCTCTTTCTTTGTGTAAATCTCATATTCTTCACACAGGACAGTTTAAAGATTGAACACTCTGACATTATCAGTTAACCCACGAAAGCATGCATCATGCAATGCAATAATCATGCATTTCTTTCTTTCTTTTTTTGGTACAAATCAACACTTCTGCTCTTCTATTCCTAACTCCCTGGGCAAAGACAATGAATCCAACGGATTCCAATCCGAAATAACAAAAGGAGGATGAAGTTCCAAAGGAACAACACGAGCTTTTGAGGCATCAGAGAAGGGTACATATAAATAAAAAGGTTAAGCAGTCCTCGAGGAACAATCATTCGATGATAATGAGAATTGAATTTCATACAACTCAAAAGCGAACATGCATGGTAGCAACCACTCTAATTAGAAAAGCATCATCACTCATCACACCAGCACAATCGAGTCAACATGTACAAGAGTTCAGCCTCTCACCTAACTCTGACCTCCTCTGACCTTCAGGGGATCACTGCAAACAGCCTCAGCACTTTGCCAAACTATTTCTGAATAGCATTTCAACATACAAGAGAAGACCTAAGGGAGGGAGCACTTTGCAGATGAGTGCAAGATGCCCAGCGAATAATTGATTCCACCGCCACAACGTCAAGTTGCTCGAATTCTCCAAGACCAATTGTTCGATTTCTCTTGCTACCAATGCCAATCGCTCTTGATCCTGCCGTTCCCCCAACTCTTCTAGTGTCCAGAAATCTTTGCCTGGCTTTTCCAAGTTCAGGAACTAAACATATAGAAGTATCCGGAGGTGAATAGAGCTTTCCCATGCTCGTCTCTGTACAACCCGAAGAAAAGAATGGTTCAGGTCAGATATCTCTGAACGAACAAATCTAATAAACAGAAGAACTCCAAACTACCTCTCGAGATTGCATTAACAGTTGCATTATCCACAGTGGCGCTCAATCGACCAGACACCTGCTCAACTGGACACACTGCAAAAAACGCGAAGCTCGACATTGAAGGAATTGGAGAAGAGAACTCAAGATTGTTCGATTCGCAACAGCTCCGAAATGAAAAACCTCCAGGTTCCTGACCAGGCGTGGAAAAGTCAACCAAGAACGAGGAAAATGAAGATTTGCAAGAAAATGCAGGTGAATAATCCCTTCGTTGGGCATCCCAGGGGATAGAAGCCTCAGAACCAAAACTGAGATCCCGGTTCTTGGAGGAAAATGGGGTGGAGAAAAAATCATGATCCAAGTCCAAATTATAACTACCCAAATCTTCACATTTGGAAGGTTCCTCTGCTAGTTGCACAGAATCTTTCATCCAAGAGTGTTCTGCAATAAGACAGACAACAGTATTTACACATACAGAATTACCAAAGAAAAAAAAAAAGAACAGCAAGGCTTAATGGAGGATTAGAGGAGAGAAATCAAGTAGAAGATGAGAGAAGGAATTTCAGCAAATATCAATCTTATTCAATGTTAATATCATAAAATTTAACCTAAACACCTATATATATAATCAAGGTCCTAAAACTCCTAATACAATTAAGAATTTGAAGTCCTAATGACCTTCTAAAATTACATTAAATAAAGTGACGAAAATAATTAAAACTAACTAAGTCTAATAACACAAAACTTATAATAAAATAGAAACTTCTAATTCTAATCAAAATAGAAACTAAACTTCTAATCTTACAAGGACTCCAACAAAGACACTCTTAATCTAAATCAATCTTCACTTCTACACTTGTAATATTTTCGATAAGGCTTCACACGTCCTACATCAAGGCTACCGAAATAGAGTTCTATTTCAGTCGTCAAACATTAAGATAAACCATTTAGGGTTCTTCTTAAAAACCAAAGATCGATTATTTACAGCAACTACACTCCATATTAGGTGCATGTAACAGTAGCACGCAAGCAAATCAGAAACATATAGCAATTTTCATAAAGCAGCCATTTGCACCAGACACAATAGTTCCACCAAACTTCAGAAATTACCCAGGCAATCCCAAATAAGAAGTCAAGGGCTTAAATAAAGAATAAAAAGTGAAAAACGATGTCATAAAACATAAGGAAACATATAGGACTATTGATTCCTACATGCAATACCGTAGATGTGATCTATAAATGAATCTTAAACGCAAGCTTCATCATCAATAGGAGTCTTTAATCATCCAAAATAAAATAGTCAACCAACATTAACCAATTCCATTCAGAATTGGATCTTGTCTAGCAAACAATGAAGAGAGAAATTCCAAGAAAAAGAAATAAAATTTTGGCATAGACAGTGTTGCTATATCAACCTTTCTTTGATAAGAAAACGGCTTTTGTATTAGTAATAAGATTTTACAATTACAAAAGCAAGAACAAGAACAAAATATGAGTTAAGACTAGCATCATATAACCCATCCCAAAAACAAGAACTGTTAAGCCAATCTCATGCGACTATTATGTTCCAGTTTCTACCACTCATTTATGGAGAAGTCGAGCTTTTTAGATGCCACAAACCAAGTTTCCACTTGATATTTAATGTGATCTAATAGTTCCTCCATTGGTGTACGTCTATCAAAAAAGTTCTTCGATCGCTCTCTATCTACACATACCAATAAGAGCGCCATGGTAGAAGCATTCCAAGCAACTTCAAATATTTTGGTTGTTCCATGAATATCTCGTTTTGAGAAAACAACTTCCCAATCACTAATTGTCACATCATCTTCTTGAAGTCCACGCGTTGCAGCCCACATTACTCATATAAAGCTGCAATCAAAATATAAGATGAGTAGGGTGGGTCATTATTTGAAATTTTGAACAAATATGGTGGTCGAACATGGACTTGTAGGTTAACTGCCCACTCTTATCAACTATCCAATATACTTTATTTTGAATAAGGGGAAATATCCAAATATGCTCTAAAATGTTAGCATTTGTGACATCTCATTCGTCTCTCTTTAGGTCGAAGGTCTAGAGAAGTGGAAGTTCCAACATATTGGATTAACGTCAACCACAAATTCAATGACTTTGGAATGATGCATTAGAGAAAAGTTACAAAGGCTAGGAAAGTGATTAGAAAGTGGCATTTTTCATACCATGAGCTCATAAACGGTTTCATGGCCTGGCATGTGGATGAAATAAATTTCCAAGGAGTTCTATCGGTAGTATGACTTAAGCAAGGTCCAAAAGCTGCCAAAGTGAATTTTATCACTAACCAAGGTCCAACAAATGAAGCAAAAAAATTTACTCAATTACTAAGTATGACTTAAGCATCTAAGTTTAAAAATGGAAGAAGTTTTGCATCCAATATGAGGGTTAAATTCTTGTTTTGCATAATTCACAAAAGACATGGAGAAACTGCTTATGTTGACAGCACAATCTTGAAGGAATTGTCACGTCATAAGAAAAAAGGCACAAAAAAAGGATAAGTGGAAAAAGTTGTATCATAGATGACTGAAGGAAATACAGGCACTTTTCAACACTGCACAAACTTGGAGACAGGATCCCACTTGTGAGAAAAGTCTCAGCCAATTATTTTTCAAAATAAAGACTAACTGCATCTTATTGAATGTATCAGATTTCAAAACTACGTAATGTATCAACTGCATAATTAAGTGTTCATTAACGTAGACGTCCAATTGGTGTGGTGTCTAGTGTCTTTGGCTACCTATATGACACAATCAAATTGGCAGATTGATACAAACCATCAACTCAAAATTACCCTTGTGATAGATAGAGACCTACCCATATGAATGAGGATAGTGATATTCATATCTGTGTACATGTGCATATGCACATGTATGTGTGGTTCGGATGGGCTTTCCATCGTAGTTACTTCAGTTAAACTAAAATGGATGCTTAGAATACTGCATACCTAGAACCTGTTTGGCAGTGAGTCGCTGGGCTGGATCAGTGCAGAGCATTTCCTTGATCAAGTCCTTGGCAGAAGATGATATACGATCCCAGGGATCTGATGGAAACCGCAAAGTAGCAGCTCTAACGGCATCAAAGATCCTAGACTTAGTCTTCCCCCAAAAAGGAGGCATCCCACTGAGAAGAATGTAGAGGATAACACCAGAACTCCATACATCGGCTGCCTGGTTGTAGCCTCCAGAAAGCACCTCGGGAGCTATATAAAATGGGCTTCCAACAGTCCCATGTAGGCTCTGCCCTATAAACCAAAGTGCAAATACTTATAGTCCAATCACAAATTAATAGACTATATTGTTATAGTACTCTTAAAAAGAAGCATCAAAACGCTACCAGGCTTTATATAAGTAGCGAGACCGAAGTCTGCCAATTTGATAGGTGACGACACCGCCCGTGTTGCCAAGAGAATGTTCTCAGGCTTCAAATCTCTATGAACGACACCTTTGTCATGACAATATACCACCACCAGCATGAGATGCCTAAAGAGGATCCTGGCCTCAGACTCCGAAAATCGACCATGCTTCTCCAACCGATGGAACAGCTCCCCACCAGCACAGAGCTCCATAACTAAATGCACAAAATTCTCATCCTCATAAACAGTCTTTAGATCAACAACATTTGGGTGCCCAGATAACCTTGTCATGATTTCAATCTCAAGCTTGACACTTCGCACATCATCAAGGGTGATCAATCTCTCCTTTGCAATTGACTTACACGCAAATTTCTCTCCAGTAAACTTATCTGAACATGCCCGTATGACACCGAATTGCCCCCACCCCAACTGCTCTCCCAAGCAATACTGTTCTTCCAACTTTCCAATATGTTGCGACTCCAAAATCGTGTTCAGAATTGTCGAAACTCTGTAACAATCGCGAGTACTGACCAAAGGCGTGGTGTTACCATGGGCAACAGCCATACCCCAACTCAAGCAGCTCCTCCGCCCCAAACAAACCCTAATTTCAAGATCTCACCTTTTGTTTGATCAACACCAGATCTACTAGCAGTAAGTAAGTAGTTGTCTTCCCCGAAACCCTTCCCTTCCAAACTTCAAAGTTGAAAGTCAATTATTATAACTAAAAATCAACCAATCAACCAAAAGGGTCAATTAAGAACTTCTCTTGACAAAATCACGAACTCATCTCGCAAACCCCGTAAGTAACTGAAAAGTGAAAACCAAATGACCTAAAATCACCTACCACCAGCGCTCTGAAACCAATCATAATCGACATGAACTAACAATCCCGAGAAATCAGTTCACACTAATAATAATTAAAAAAATATATATTTTTAAGACCCAATCGTAGAAACAAAGAAAATCTCTCACTAGCTTTAACATAGCTATTAGGTACACAATCGGATCGCTAAATCCGCACAAAAAACAAGGGCCCGCACCCCCAATATCAGAAGCATAGATCAAAGCAAACAAGTAGTACTAAAATCCAACCGACAAAACCCTAACAGCAACAGGACTGCACACTCTCAGTCTCGCACGATCGATCTCCAAACCCAAACCCACAAACCCAGAACGATCAATAGATCACACTCACCACATCGTGAGCAAGAGATCGCATTTGAAGTCAAAATTTAGAGAGAGAGAGAGACCTGGATAGACCGCCAGAGCAAGAGAGAGAGTTCCTCGTTGAAATACTAGGGAAAATGCTAGAATAACAGGTGTTTTTCAAAAAATAGGGCACATTTACATTTTATTTCACAAAATAGGGTGGTGTACTTTTAATTTCTCCAGAATAGGCAATAACGCCTTTTCAAAAGGCGTATCAAAGCCACGTGGACTTTTTGCTGACGTGGACGATCCACGTAGGACGGCCCTTACACAGATAGCGCCTTTTCAAAAGGCGCTATCTGTGTAAGGCAGTCCACGTGGACCGGGTTACACGGATAGCGCATTTTCAAAAGGCACTATCCGTGTAACCCGGTCCACGTGGTCATCCTACGTGTACATCGGACGACCGAATAGTGCCTATGGGTTGTACGGGTTGTCCGCCTCGCAATACGCACTATCCGTGTAACCCGGTCCACGTGGTCACCCTACGTGGATATCGGCCGACCGAATAGCGCCTATGGGTTGTACGGGTTGTCCGCCTCGCAATACGCGCTATCCGGTACAACCCGTACAACCCATAGGCGCTATTCGGTCGGCCGATGTCCACGTAGGATGACCACGTGGACGTTACACGGATAGCGCGTTACACGGATACCCGCGCCTTTTCAAAAGGCGCTATCCGTCGTAACCCCGATGTCCACGGTGACCACGCGAACGGTTACACGTGGACGGCCTTACACAGATAGCGCTTTCAAAGGCGCTATCTCAGTAAAGGGCGGCGGCCCCTACGTGGACCGTCCACGTCAGCAAAAAGTCCACGTGGCTTTGATAGCGCCTTTTGAAAAGGCGTTATTGCCTATTCTGGAGAAAAAAAAAACACCACCATATTTTTCGGATTTAAACTAAAAACATTAGTACTTTTGTAAAAAATCCAGAATAACACCCTAATTGACACACCAAGTGACACCCTTTTGACGTAACGCGCGGGCCCATCCATGGGAGCCATTCGAGTGCGTCTCGAGATACACACAACGCGTGTTATGCATCAAAAACTATTTTGCGCACATTCATTTTTTCATGGGGCCCGCGCGCCACGTCACAAAGGTGTCACTTGGGGTGTCATTCTAGCATTTTTTGAAATACTAGTACCTAAATCATGCTCTATCAGCATCAGAATCTGATTCAATTGAGATAGTTTTATAAGTGGATGAATTTTGTAGTGTTCGTAGATTTAGGTAAACAAACTTCCATAAACTTTAATGTAAAATTTGTTGTGAACTTTTTATACGTGATTTTGATTGATTCAAATAGATTTTTGTGATTTTATTAATAAAACAATGTTTTGTACTTTATTAAAAAAATAATTATTTTCTTTTTCTTAAGAATTATAACTAATTTCAAAAATGCATTTCTCGTATTTTAATAAAAAATTATACACACATATTAATGAATTGCTATCAAGGTATCATAAAAATAATTAAGTAAATAAATATCAACAAAATAAATAGGTAAATAAATATTCTTTTAGCGACATAAAAGAACTGTGACGACTTCTTCTCAAATTAGGGAACATTATGGCCTAATACCATCATTAAACCCTAAAATCTACCACATATGACTTAACAACGTAATATTCAGTCTTTTCAATCTTATCTCGTCATTGACTACTTTCAAAATAAGCATTACACCGTTATTATGATATTTATTATTTCAAAGTTAATTAAATTTTGACAACTTAACTTTATTCTGCAGAAGACTTGATAAGGCAGCTGAAGCCATTAATATAAATCCTAAATATGTGGAAAACGAGGAAACAAATATCACATACATATATATATAAAAACAACGATAACAATATATCAACATGTGCTTGGTCTGGTAACTATCTCACAACCCATAATATACATTCCCCAAAAGTATAAAGACATATATAAGTAATACAACAAAAGTCAAAACCTACAATATCAGATGTAGCAGCACTCTAGTGGCTTAGAGGCAGTCGCCGATCTTCTCTTTGCCCGATCTGCCACTCGATGGATCTGCACCCACCGTCATAAAAAAGACGGTGAGTATAAAAAAGTAGAAAGTAACACTGAGAGACATTTATTCACACTTCCAAATGTACAACAAGTATTTGAAAGCATAACAATAGCAACTATGCTGAAAAAGAATCATGTTATACGATACTTCAGTTAAATAATATGAAACTCAGACTCGGCTACGCAATAATGATTTAGGGCCGGTCGACTGTGAGTTACGTCGTGTCAACCTTAATCCAGTATATAAAGCGTAAACAATATCATGAATGCCTTCACATCCTCACAAAATGTTCATCACATAAATAAATGCTCACAAGTGCCCCTCACATGTGATGTATACTTGTCAATAACCCCAGCTCCCATATCCCGTGTGCTGCACAAGCTAGTGGTGAGATCCCGACAACCCCGAAAATCTAGGACCCCGTATGCCGCGCCCATCTCTATCATATCATGGTCCTAAATACGATAACTATTTTCATAACCAAAGAAATGACATGGTGTAGGAACCCAACAATGTAATTGCATAACTAATGCACAAAGGAAAATAGATTTTCAATACCATATATCGCTTATCTAATAACATGCTAATTCCTATGACTAAATTCCTCAACAATCAAGAACGACATAGCTCATGATTTAGAATCAACGAAACCACTTAAACAACAAACAGTACCATGATTACAAATTCATGAAATGAGATAAAATAATAAGTCATGACATTTAGAGTACAATGGATGAATTAGTCTAAATGACTATAAATTGGAAACATAATAGAAATTAAATGAAAATAAATATCTCAATCAGTTTACTTACAAATCATATAAATTTCCTAGCTAATCCGGCCCCCGACACCTTAAAATGCATACCCAAACACTTGAGACTCTTCTTTAGGTTCCTGGTGTCACTATATATGTTTTAGAGTGTTTTAAGATAGTTTTGTATAGGTTAAAGCTAAGTTATAGGTTTTTAAAGCCTTATAAATATTGCAAAAATTGTGCTTTCCAGAGCACTTAGCGCGCTGAGTAGCATGTCTAGCGCTAGAGACTCCCTTAGTGTGCTACTCACTCTTATTAGCAAACTACGCATAGGTAGAGCGTTAGCAAGCATGCCTAGCACGCTATGTGTAGGAAAACTCATAATTATGCACTTCGAATTCTGAGTTTTTTTCCTTCACATGGCCATTCCCAAGCCTTGGATCCCTGTTTTTCCCACCAGAGGCCCAATACATCTTCCACCACCATAAAATTAGCTTACACTTCATACATACATATATATATATATATATATATATATCATCAAATCATAAAATTTACACAAAACTAAAGGTGTAGATCAACTTACCGAGTTGTACAACTCCTCTAGCTTGATCTATCTCCTTTACAGTCACCAAAATTTTTACACCTTTACTGATCCTCTTCTGATCTTTCTCTCCAGATTTTCCTTCTCTCCTAAGGTATTAATTGAATATATATAAGGTTGATTTATAGTCATTAATCTTAATGTGTACACCCGTCTCGAGGCTAATCTAATGGCTCACATCTTGATTTCAAATCCATTAACCCTCCACTAACTCATCCTTAATAATATACATTTATACTCAATTGGTTTTGTTATGTGTCCACACGTATCTCGAGAGACATCTATGACTAATGTTTTATCTTTCTAACTTAGGCTTCACTAAATGTAAATCAAACTATAGCCACATCAAATTTACTATTTAAACCACATTAACTTATATTAAACTTACTTCATCACTCTCTACTGCGGTCCTACGCCGGTATGCATCTCGAGGCACATCCTCGGCCACATCTCGACATCAATACACAAGTAGGAGTGACTTAGTAGTCTACACATATACAATATAGTAGGCATACATCACAGCAAATCTAATATATACCTCGACCACATCGTCGCATTCAGTGCACGTATCTCGATGCTTGTCCCACGTCACAGGTCAATGATCCTAATTAAGAAATTAAACTAGGATTAGGAATTTGGCCCGTGACAAGAACCAAGTAAGATCATTGCAAATGTTAGTGTGAAAATAACAAAGAAAAAACATGTTTTAATGAATTTGTATAACCAACCAATGATGAAGAATTTGGTAGACTTTTATAAAGAGTTTTATTTTGATGAATATTATTAACAATGATAGACTTAAGATTTTCATTACTTATGTGGACTTCTTAAACATGATGAATTTAATAGATATTGATATGTTTTCATGAACTTTTTATAACGGAACAAAAAAGTTTTGCAATTTATTTTTTTTACTTAAGTAAAAGAATTATACTTTTTGACTTTAAGAATTATAGTTTAAATTTAAAAAAATGCATTTCTTGCATTTTAAAAAATGATATGCTAATTTTCTCCAGAAAATAATAATGATGCACTTTTTTGAGATTATGATAATGCACTTGTAATAAATAGCTATCAAAAATACTTTGTAGAAAAAACCAATCAAAATGTATTTTTTGCAATTATGCAAGAATGAGATCTCGTTAATAACGACGTCATTTTCAGCAGAGACATTAGAGGATTGATAAGTTGATTATTATATGTTTTTATTAGTTTAATTTAGTATATTAATTATGTAAAGTCTCTAAAATATATATTTAATTATATTTCTTTGGTCGTTTTCAGGTGAAACGGAGTACGCAATTGAATTCTTGGCGAAAAAATACTCAAAATGGAGTATTTACTCGCAGTGATCGGACGCTGGACAATTTGCCTCGAGTTACGTATTGCTCGGTGGGTAGAAAAGGAGACAGCAGACCAAGTTGACCGCCACATGTTACTCTACCATTAGACAACCACATCACCGTCTCCATTTTCTACTCCAATCAGGAGCCGCCACATTAGCATTTGCAGCACGTCACAAACCAACAGTAGCTCACTCGCTTCAACCTCCATCAATTCTTCCTCGGGATGCGCGTAAGCACCGTCTCCCAGATTTTCGTCGAGTTTGTGCGATTCTCACCACCGCCTCCTTGCCTGCCATGTGTCGCGCTCTCAACCACCCGGGACGTCACGGCAGCAGCTCTCCACCAATCAGACGTTGCCACGTTAGCGCACGACAGCAGGCGAATCAATCAGGCTTGGACACGTGGATAGAACGTGATTTCATGGCAAAAACAGCCATATGATGCTCCTCAGCGCACGAGTCACCTCCCCAACCCCCAAAATTAGTTTCTCTCACCTCCCGGGACTAATTTTTAGTAGTTTTATATATTAGGAACCTTAGGGTATTATTAGAGAACACCACTATTATTGTTTTGTTATCGACTTTTTTCGACGACAATGTCCGACTAGTTAATCTTTGCCTAAGTCGGAGGGAAAACAAGTCGGAATTATGGATTCATGACATATTATGTGAGATCTTTTATTTTATTATTTAATTTAGTTTAAATTCTCCTATTTCATTGTTGTTGCTTTTAAGGATTATGGTTTAGATCTAGGATATATATACGACCGATGCATGCTTTTAGGTGGACAACTTATAGTTATTTGGACCGTTAGTATCCGTGTAATTGTACTTTTAGACCAATAAAGTGACAAACACTCACCCGTTTGCCGTAAAACCCTTTCGATTCTTGAGTGTGCAACAATTGAATCTAGGTTAAATCGGGAGCGGATGCGATCCGGTTATTTGGGATTAGTGTTCCCATAGATCCATATTACTGCGGTTAGTGTGTTAAACCTGATTGGCGGATGTCTAGGGTTATGCATTAATTAGGGAAGTAGTTAGTGGCAGACGTCCTGGCTATCGAGATTAGGGGAACGATGAATTTCAGGCGGATGTCAATTTTCTATAGCTAATCTAGGAGAAATTAAATTAATGACTTTTTGGAAAAGATTAAAGACCATGATTACTATTGAATCTTGATCCTGATTTGTGGAACCGTAGACCTAGGTGTTCCTTAGGTGTTTTCTTGAAACTATTTGAAAGTTATTTTTATTATTTTATTTAGTTACTTTAGTTAATTAATTTATTTCAAAACCCCCGATTTTCCTTTTCGTTGTTTTTGACCTAAGAATGACTACCAATCTCTGTGGGATCAACTCGTTGCCACTATTCTACAAAATAGTTGATTTAGGAATTTTATTTTATTGACGCGTTCGGTGCGCGCCAATTTTCGGCGAGCGTCAATTTTTGGCGCCGATGCCGGGGATTGGTATTTTTCTTTTTTTGGTTTTTTATTTTTTTTTAATTTTAATTTTAATTTTTATTTTTATTTTGCCTATCTAGTCCATTGCTCTTAACATGTATGCAGGCAACCCCGCAATGGACTCCTCCTACCCCCATAATTATGGTCGATTCGAAGACTCACATTATTATAATATGAATTGGGTAAGTATGTCACATAATGAATATCATTTTTCTAACATGCATTCTTTTGTGCAACCGAGGTTTGTGAAATTTGTGGAGACTATTCTCATTCCGCACATGACTGTCCCTATTATCCACAGTATGAGAATTATCACTATTCTAGCTATGCATCGCCACAACCCGACTTCTTTGGGCTCATGTCAAACCCACAGATTCCTCAACATGAAGGAAATCAACAGTTTCATCAAAGCACCTACTCGGAAGATATGATGAAGCAATTGATAGAAAATCATCAACAGTTTCAACGACTTTTATAAGAGCTTCGACAAATTGATTTTGAGATTCCATGCTTGAAGGACTTGAAAACTCAATTTATTCAATATAATGTCAGGCTTTAGAATATGACTGACGAGGAAGAGTTGTGTAGTACACAACCAATTTTTAACCTAGCGGAGGATGTGAGTGTTGATACGTTGAAAAAATTTGAGGTGAATGAGGTTACACAGATGGAGGACAATTTGAGAGAAACAGCGGAAGGACGTGAAGTCTTTCAAATTGAGCCAGAAATCGTCATTGCATTAGATGAGGGGGAAAATGAGATGAAAATTGATGTCATTTCAGACAAGTCGGAGAATCCGTAGATAGAGAGCGAGGAAGACCAACCTCTGGTGTTGGTGCAACCACCCACCCTCCCATGCACATTTGGTACACCTTATAAGGGGTGGAAGTAAAAGAGCATTCGCAGATCTTCTACACTGCCGACACCTTTGTGTTGGACGATCCTGATGCGACATATTCTTTCGTGTTGGAAGTCCCGAACGAGCTCCTAAATCTGAAAGAGGGCGTGCATGCTTCATTGCCAAATACGTAGATACGTCATTCGTTGTTGACATATCTAAAGGAGAGGACATCACGTGATCAATCACACCAAGTCTAGCCAAAGACTTAAAAGAAAGGCGGCTCATTGGGAGGCAACCCAACTCCATTTTTTATTTCTTGCATTTATTTCAGTTTTAGTTTAGTTTTAGTTTTTTATGTTTAATAACACTCTAATTTGGTCTCTTTATTTTTACAGGTGATATGTTACGTTTGACGTTCATTGGAGGATTGGAGCACCGCTGAGTTTTATCAGGTTTGACTATGAATTATATTTTTTTATCATAAATTGAGCATTTTTTATTTTGGAATTAACATGTTTATAGAATTTTAGGTGTTTTGAGACTTGGTTGGGGCATACTCAACATAAGTCGCCGCATTAGTGGCGGGTTTTTGAGTAGACCCAAAACCCTAAACTTCATTCCATCATCTTGTTGATTTCACCATTAGTTGAAAGACTTCGGGCTCGCAAGACTTGATTGGAATTTTTTTTTGAGTTACCTCCTATATTTACTAGTTCTTGCTCTTGTTATGATTGTTCTTTCATAGTTTCCTTGGTCACCTAGATATGAGAGATTTTACGCGTTCACTGCGTTCACTGTTTTTAGAGACTTTTTGTTATACATGCATTTGTATCATCTTCCTATTCATGTTTTTCTTTACCACTGTCATTTTCTTTTTGTTGGATAGATACCTTGACTTGTTTTAAACCTCGAAGACAATGTTCGGAATAAGTTTGGGGGTATTTTAGGGATTGTGGATTGAGTTTGGATGGATTCTTTGCGAAAGACCGCAGGTGAGATCGTTTATTTTTTTAATTTTATGCGGTTATATGCGGTGTGGATGGTAATGGAGGTGTTTTATATCATTTCTTTCATTTCTTTCATTTCTTGTCCCCTCATATTTCTCTTTCATTTCACTAGGATTTGATAAACTTTCATGCATATATATATATATATATATATATATATATTATAGGTTTTATATTTTTATAGTATTTAGTCACCCGAGACTTTCTTCATGCATTTGGTTATGGATGAGTAATTTATAGTTGCCTTTTTAACTTGAAACCTAAGGAAAATTAGGAGAAACACTCAATCGAGTTCGTAGCTCTGCATTTTTATGATTTCATGATTAGGGACTTAGTATGATGGTTAAACTTTGTGCTAGATAATGAAAACGAGTAGACGGTCAAAGTTGTGCAAGTTATATTATTTTAACCCATATTAGAAGGATTTGCTTGATTATAGTGAAAGTGAGAAGTACTAACAGGAGTTTTCTTAGTGGAGAGTGTCCTACAAGTTTCCATAGGAAATTGAGCAGGAAAACTTGTGGTGGGAAAAGTGAGAAAATTGGTCTATAGGAAATGGAGCAGAGACCGTATTAATTGAAAAAAGATTTGGAGAAAAAAATATAAAAAAGAAAATATATAATAAATACAGGCGGAAGTTGTGAAACTCCTCAAATAAAAGATTTAGTTCGAGTGCTTTCACTATATTAAGTGAGATTTAAACTTGCGTGCTTTAATGTATAGACCAAGAAAACTTATGAGTCGTTGATGACCATTGTTTTGACCGAATCTATGTCTTGAAAGTGTGGTCTTAATTGTGTTTGAGTTGCGATTCTTGACATATCATAACTCCAAAATTTCTTGAGTGGCTTGTTAATTTGGTGGCTATCTAAATCAAAGGAACTCCATGAATTTGAGTCGGGTATAGAATTAGTGAGTCAGTGCATTATTATATTAGGAGTCTAGTTTAGTTCGTGTTGTCATTTACACCTTTACTCGAGACGTGCAAAGTCTTAAGTTCTGGGGTATTTGACAAGTTGGTTATTATATGCTTTTATTAGTTTAATTTAGTATATTTAATTATGTAAAGTCTCTAAAATATATATTTAATTATGTTTTTTGGTCGTTTTCAGGTGAGACGGAGTGCACGGTTGAATTCGTGGCCAGAAAATACTCAAAATGGAGTATTTACTCGCAGTGGTTGGACGCCGGACAATTTGCCTCGAGTTACGTGTTGCGCTGTGGGTAGAAAAGGAGACAGCAGACCAAGTAGACCGCCACATGTTACTCTACCATTGGACAACCACGTCACCGTCTCCATTTTCTCCTCCAATCAGGAGCCGCCACATCAGTGTTTGCAGCACGTCACAAACCAACAGCAGCTCACTCGCTTTAACCTCCATCAGTTCTTCCTCGGGATGCACGTCAGCACCATCTCCCAAATTTTCACCACCGCCTCCTTGCCCGCCACATGTTGCGCTCTCAACCACTCGGGACTTCACAGCAACAGCTCTCCACCAATCAGACGTTGCCACGTCAGCGCGCGACAACAGACGAACCAATCAAGCATGGACACGTAGACGAAACGTGATTTCAAGCCAAAAACAGCCATACGATGCTCTTCGGCGCATGAGTGACCTCCCTAACCCCCAAAATTAGTTTCTCTCACCTCCTAGGACTAGTTTTTAGTAGTTTTATATATTAGGAACCTTAAGGTATTATTAGAGAACACCACTATTATTGTTTTGTTATCGACTTTCTTCGACGACGATGTATGGCTAGTTACTCCTTGCCCGAGGGGAAACAAGTCGGGATTATGGATTCATGACATATTATGTGAGATCTTTTTATTTTATTATTTAATTTAGTTTAAATTCTCATATTTCTTGTTGTTGCTTTTAAGGATTACTGTTTAGATCTATGGTATGTATACGACCGATGCGTGCTTTTTAGGTGGACAACTTATAGTAATTTGGACCATTAGTATCCATGTAATTGTACTCTTGGACCAATAAAGTGACAAACACTCACCCGTTTGACGTAAAACCCTTTCGGTTCTTGAGTATGCAACAATTGAATCTACATTAAATCGGGAGCAGATGCGATCCGGTTATTTAGGATTAGTGTTCCCACATATCGATATTACTGCGGTTAGTGTGTTAAACCTAATTAGCGGATGTCAAAGGTTATGCATTAATTAGGGAAGTAGTTAGTGGCGGACGTCCTGGCTATCGAGATTAGGGGAACGAGGAATTTCTTGCGAATGTCGATTTTCTTTAGCTAATCTAGGAGAAATTAAATTAATGACTTTTTGGGAAAGATTGAAGACCATGATTGCTATTGAATCTTGATCCTGATTTGTGGAACTATAGATCTAGGTTTTACTTAGGTGTTTTCATGAAACAATTTAAAAGTTATTTTTTATTATTTTATTTAGTTAGTTTAGTTAGTTTAGTTAATTAATTTATTTCAAAACCCCCGATTTTCCTTTTCGTTGTTTTTGACATAAGAAAGATTACCAATGTCTGTGGGATCGACCATTTGCCGCTATTCTACAAAATAGTTGGTTTAGGGATTTTTTTTATTGACGCGTTGCGCTCGTCAAGGATAGTAGGTGAGCAATGAAATCTATCGAGTTGTAGAACAATTGGAGAAGTTGATAAAAACAATTGATAAATTGATCAAGAAAAGACCTTGTGAACAATGAAGTTCTTATTGAAGAAGGGAACCAACAAAAATAGAAGTCTCCAAATGTTTCTGGGTTGGGGTGAGGAGAAGTTGAAAATTTCTTTCTATGTATTTTAATATAAAAAGTCTATGAAAGTAAAGATTTGTAACCAATCCACAAAAGTCACCAAAAATCGAATCCGCCTTACTTATATAAACTCTTTAAAAGTTTAAACTAAAATACCCAAAAACATTTATAGACTTCTAAAAAATCTATAAAAGTCCACATTGAATACACCTTACTTTTATAAACTCTCTCATAGTTTTAATTGAATACACCTAAACTTTTTAGTCACTAAGAGTAACAAAAAGTCCATTAAAATCTCAATTGAATACACCCATGCTGACAAGTCAATAATCAGACACATTTTATAGTATAATTTATGTTGATTTTAGGCATAAATGATGATATTACACTAGGTATTCTCTTGTTTTTGTGATTTCAGGTTTTAATTAGGAAAATGAAGAAATGAAAGAAAAGAGAGAGAAAAGCAAAATAGTCAACGGAAAAATAAACCAGCGATTTGAAATAACACTAGGAATTGCCATCTAAATCAGTGGCAGAAGAAGGTCAGCGAATCTACAGTGAAATGAAGAATGAACTATAAATCGCCAGCTGAATCGGTAAAGCACTAAGAGCTAAACACAATGATTCGCTCAGTGATTTGTGTGTAAGTTAAGAATCGCTGAGAAATTGCTGAGGTCAATTATGGGTTTTTTAGATTAGTATGAAGAATTTGAGTTTATCTATGATATATATATATATATATACGTAGGGAGACTATAAAAAGGCTAGAGAGCTTAGAAATAACTCTATCTTTTTGCTTTTAACTTTTTCCTTTTGCTTTAGGTTAGTTTTATTGTCTATGTTTGAAGATACTTTGGAGCTTTGATTTATATTAAGGTATTTATTCATTCATTATGTATTTTAATTATATTTTTGCGTTGTTTATTTCTAGCATTAGTGAGTAGTCTATCAATCTAAACAAACCCTAGACAATGTAGTATATTTTGGATTGCTAGATTTGTAATTAAGGAATCATGTGTTTAATGTTTTAGATCTACTCAGACACGTCAATCACAGAATTAACAAGTTGTTTTTGTGTATTACAACTAAAGAAGATTAGTATTGCATGCATAGTTGCAAGTATGTTATGTAGTATTAAGATTCTTAAACTATGTCTATAGTTATTGACAACAATTATAAAAGTAGTAACTAAGATTAATCTATAGGGCATTTCTCGAGTGGATGTTGTAGGTGATTGTGTTCTAAGTTGTTTATTATGCAGTTTCGGTAATATAGGCTTATATTAGCATGATTTTCACTGAATTTAATGCGATCGTATTTCTATGATATTCCATTTTATCCAATGGGTAGATTTACAAAAATAAGAATGAGACATTTTCATTGAATTAAAGAAAATCGGTGGCTAGCTAAAGGCTATTAACCTATTATGAAGTGAGGTTTAGTGATTCTAAGATTCCATGTTTTATAATTATAACTATAGTATGAATTGATATTATGTTCTAGTGTTTGAAAGTAATCCAAATATATTATATTATTTAGTGGGGGTTTGTTTAGATGTTTATTTATTTATATTGAATTGCATTTCAATATTGTTTAATTTACTTTGAATTTGCATTCTTTAGATTAATTTAGTTAATTTGGTTATTTAAGTTAGTAATCATAATTATTAGTTATTTAATATTTTAATTCCCGTTTAACTAGATTAATTAAGTTAACAAAAACAAGAAAACGTTATTTTCCTTTGAGATTTTGAAAATCCACGTTGAGACGATATCCCATTTACCGCTACTATAAGTTAATAGTAAAATACGAGAAATTATTGTGCACGCTCGACACTTGTTAATTTTTGGTGCCGCTGCCGGGGATTTTTAGATAATTTTAAAGAATTATAGACGTTGTATGGTTTACGCACTTCATCGTGTTAATTCAACATGATCTTTACATCTGTTTGATCATGAATTTGATATAACTTTTTAAACGGAGTTTAAGACAACAACAACTTAGGGAAAATTTAGTTAATAGGATGGAAGACAAAAATAATGATTATAATGACAATGTTATTAATAATAATGATAATAGAGTTATCAATGATAATAGAGAACTCACTTTTAGTTAAGCAAATCAAAATGTTACAACATATGAGCCTACGTGTATAGTATACCCCGATGGATTTTCTCAAATTGAACTTAGATCTGGATTTATTAGTGTATTACCTAACTTTTACGGTAAAGACAATGAAGACCCATATAAATTCATAAGGGAGTATCAACATAAAGTTAATGAATGAAACTGAAAAAGGAACTTTAGAACAAGTCAAACTTAAGGCTTTTTCCTTTCGCATTGAAAGATCAAGCACAAGATTAGTTGTTCTATCTTCCACAAGATTCGATAATTACATGGACTGAAATGTTAAAAGCTTTCCTAGATGAATCTTTGACAGCTAGAAAAATTAGTTTCTATAGAAAGCAAATAACAGTTGCTAAGATTAAATAAGATGAAAACTTTAATGAATTTTGGGGTAGGTTTCAAAGACTAACTTTTTCTTGTCCACAACATGGATATACTCGAAGAGCTTTATTAGAATATTTTTATGAAGGACTCAATCAGTTTGAACAATGATTACTAGACACAGTATGTGGTGGATCTTTATTTGAAACAACACCTACTTTAGCGAAAGAAGCAATTACTAAAATGGCAAAACAATCTAAACAATAGGGGAAAAGGTTGAATCCTCAAGAAAGAAACTCTATAAAGTGGATAGTAAGAAAAATAATGTAACCGACGATAAAATTGATGAATGATCTAAGATAGTTAAACTGCTAGTTAATGATAAATCTAATCAAGTTAAGGTTTGCGGATTATGTGATGAGGTTACACATCCTACGGATGTGTGTCCTACTCTACCTGAAAAAAATACTGAAGATGTTAATGCAATAATGAATCATTTTTTTGGTCCCCCAAAAAATCAATATACTACTAATACTTATTATTCTGAAAGATCGAATATAAATCTTAGCTATAGTCTTCAAAATCAGAACTATAACATTTATATACCAAAAGCTCGTATACAACCTGCACCTAATCAACAACTTCAACAAAAAACTGTGACGACCCTTCTCAAATTAAGGCGCCGCCCTACCTAATCCCGTCATTAAGCCCTAACCTCACATCGTAGAACTTAACACGGAACTAGTCAGTCTTTTCAAAACTATTTACCTACTTACAAATTATAAGTTCAATATGAGTTTTAATGTCTTATGTCATATAATAAATCAGAGTGAATTAAAATCTTGCTTGATTAAAAGTTTATTCAGCGAAAGTCTTACAAATTAACGAAAAACATTAATGTGATACTTAACAATCGTGGAAAAATCAGGGAATAAAGATCATATGAAATCAACTATATATAACATGTGTCAAGTCAAGGTATTAATCACTCAACCCATAATATACAACCACAAAAGTATATGATAGGCATATAAAAGTAATACATTAAAAACCAAAACCTACAAAATCTGGCGTAGCAGCACTCCACTGGCTCAGAGGTAGTCGCCGATCTTCTCTTTGCTTGGCCTGCTACTCGATGGATCTGCATCTACTGTCACAAACTAGACAGTGAGTACAGGAAAGTAGAAAGTAATATTGAGAGATATTTGTTCACATTCCCAAATATGCAATAAGTATCTAAAAGCATGATAATAATAACTATGTTGTAAAGAGAAACATGCAAAGAGATACTTCAGCTAAACAACATGAAACTAACACATGGCTAAGTAGTAATGATCTAGGGCCGATCGGCCGTTATCTTCATCACATCAGCCTTTTCATTATATAAGGATGGAACTGAGCTCTACATCAATGTGAAGATCTGAGCAGTGCTCTTGCCTTTATAATCTTTCACTGGTGCTAGTCACCTGCTATATATACTTGCCAACAACCCTGGGTCCCATACCCAGTGTGATGCGCAAGTTATGCTTGCCAACAACCCCGAGACTCATTTCCCGTGTATTGCGCAAGATAGTGGAGAAATCCCGATCACCCTGAAAAGTCTAATGGCCCCCGTATGTCCGCCAGATTTCTATCATAAAGTGGTCCTAGATACAAAAACTACTTTCATATTCAAGAACAACACAATAATGGAATCCAATAAAATCATTGCATATTAATGCACAAAGGAAATATATTACAATACTATGTAACGCCTACCTAATAGCATGTTATTTAATTGACCACATGTACTAACAATCAACAATGACGTTGCACATCATTTGGAGTCAATGAAATCATTTGATCAATAAATTATACTATGAAAGCAACCTCATGTAATGAGAAAGAACAACAAGTCATGGCATATAGAGTACAAAGGCAATTCAGTCCAAATGACTGGAAATGAACATATGAATAGGAATGAAATGTAAAGAAATATCTCAATCAGCTTACTTACAATCCATGCAACTTCCTATGCTATTTCGGCCTCCCGACACCTCGAAACTCGTATTTGAATCCTCGTAGTTCTTCCTTAGGTTCCTGATATTGTATTATAGGTTGTGTTTGGATCTTTACTTAGGGTATTAGACTCTTTTATAGTGTTTGAGGAATCTTTGAAAATTGCAGTTTTTATGCTATCATAGACCTAGAGCACTAATGACTGGGGTTAGCGCACTACCAATCCTCATCTTGCGCGCTAATCCAAGTTAGCACGCTAGCTGATCCACCTAGCGCACTATGTGTAGTAAAACCCATAATTTTGAAATTAGAATTCTGAGTTTTCTCTACACATAGTTGCCTAAGGAACCTCCATACACACTTCTTGAGTTCCATGACATCAACCACACTATAAAACAACAACCCATACATCAAATTCATGGATTCATTTTAATTGAGCTAACTCTATGGTGTAGAGAAGTTACATAACTTGATAAACACTAGCTAAACTTGATCTCTCCTTCACTAAATCACCAAGTTTTTACTAATCTTCTTCTTCTCTGGCATCTCCTCCTTCTCTAGCAAGTTTCCTTCTCTCTTAAGAAATCAACATGAAAGAGTTAAGTTGCTTTTGTTGACCAAAAGCTTTATATTCATGAATTGGATATGGTTGATTGATAGCCATTGATTTTAATGTGCACACGTATCTCGAGACCTACCTAATGGTACACCTATTAAGACATATCTCACTAACTCATGCTAAATGACACTAATAAGTGACTCAAATAGCGTTAAGATATGTTAATACGCGTCTCGAGAAATATCAAGTGGCTATTGTTTTAACTTACTAATTTAAGTGTAGTTAATACTAAATCAACCATAGCCCCATTTATATCACTTATAAAAGCAATATAAAGCTTATACCAACTCACCATATTGCTCTCTACCTCAGTCTCACGCTGACACGCAACTCGAGGCACATTCCCATACACGTCTCGATACCTATTCATAAGTAGGAATGACTTAGTAGTCTACACATATACAATATACTAGGCATACATCATTACAAATATAACATTTACTTCAGCCATCTCGCCTCGGTCGCGACACGTATATCGAAGCCAGCACGTCACGGGTCATTTGATCCTAATTAAAAGACTAAAGTCAAAATTAAAAATTTGGGCTGTGACAATTCTTCCCAACTAATAGAAATTTCGTCCTCGAGATTAAACTTAACTTAAAGCTATACTTGACTCGAAGAGGTACGGAAACCTATCTCGCATATAGTCTTCCCGTTCCCAAGTGAGTTCCGAGTCTCCATGGAACTGCCACTTGACCAACACCTTCGGAATAGACTTGCCTCTCAACTGTTGTACCTTACGATCTAGAATCTGTACTGGCTACTCCTCATATGATACGTCCTCACTCTAGTCAATCTGACTTAAGTCTACTATCGGTCTCTCGTCTGCCTTCGACTTGGCTAGTCGAAGAATAGAAATATGAAACACTGGATGAATCCTCGACATATGTGGAAGTAAATCAAGCTCATAAGCAACCTTTCCGACATGTTTCTTGATCTTAAAAGGCCCGATGAATCTCGGTGCTAACTTGTCTTTCAAACCAAATCTGTGAAGACCCTTCCGAGGAGAAACTTTTACATACACAGAGGCTCCTTCGTCATACGTGAGATCGTTGCGATATGTGTCTGCATACATCTTTTGCCTCTCCTGGGCTCCTTTACGCCTCTGGTGAATTTGTTGTACCTTCTCTGTGTGATCAACAACTATTTCAGGCCCTATAATGTCTCGGTCCTCTAGTTCAGCCCAACAAGATGGAGAGCGACACGGTCTGCAATATAATGCCTCAAATGGCTCCATCTCAATGCTAGCCTGATAATTGTTGTTGTATGCAAACTCACACAACGGTAGGTACTCCTCCCATGATCCGCCAAACTCAAGTACACAAGCCTTAAGCATATCCTCGAGAGTTTGAATCAACCTCTCAGTCTGCCCATCAGTCCCGAGGGTGAAAAGTTGTGCTAAACTGTAGGTGCGTACCATACTGCTCCTGTATACTCTGCCACATCATGTACGTATACATAACATCTCTGTATGACGTAATAGTCAATGGTACCCCATGCAGCCTAATAATCTACATCTCAAACAATACACTCAATTGGTCAAACGTGTAATGAGCTGCAACTGGTATGAAATAGGTAGATTTTGTTAGCCTATCCACAATAACCCAGATAGAATCGTGTCGACGGGTAGTTCTCGATAGTCCTCTAACAAAATCCATGGCTATGTCTTCCCACTTCCATCGTGGAATTAGAAGTGCCTGTAATAATCCTCCAGGTCTACAATGCTCTGCCTTCACCTGCTAGTAGATCCCACAGTTGCTAATAAATCTTGATATGTCCGCTTTCATCCCAGGCCACCAAAAATGTCTCTTCATGTCATCGTTCATTTTGGTCCTACCTGGATGAACAGTTAATCGGGAATAGTGCGAATCCTAGAGAATCTAATCTCTCAGCTCTCCCACTGTCGGTATCCATAATCTGCCTCTAAATCTCAAACACTGATCCGTCGTCTCAGTCCATTCAGTACAATCAGTACTCTGGGCTAACTCATTGAATCCCGGGAATAAGATGTCAAATTTTTGACCATCTAACACTCTTTGTGTAGACACTGTCTGAAGTTTTATTTGTGCACAAATCATCATCCGAGTGTTGGTAGGAATATTTGACTAAGTCATCATCGGCGCTGCCTCGAGTAATCCATACTCTGCATCATATGGCATCTAACCACCTGAGCATCACCATTCGATATCCTACTCAATGCATCGACAACTACATTAGCTTTTCTAGGGTGATACTCCAGAGAAAAGTCGCAGTCCTTCAGAAACTCTAACTATCTGCGTTGCTCATGTTCAGTTCTTTCTGTGTGAAGAGGTATTTCAAACTCTTAAGGTCAGTATAGAGTGTGAACCTCTCTCCATACAGATGATGTTTCCATATCTTCAGAGTAAATACTACCGCTGCCAACTCTAACTCATGAGTGTGATAATTCTTCTCATGTATCTTCAGCTGTCTAGATGTATAAGCCATTGTGCCTCTATCTTGCATCAACATACAACCTAGACTCGTATGAGAAGCATCTGTATATGCCACGAATCCCTGTCTGGCCTCTAGCAATATCAGCACTGGTGCGGTAGTCAACAATCTCTTCAATTAAGCAAAAATCCTCCTCACAATCCTCATACCAATTAAACCTAATGTCTTTCTGAGTCAATTTGGTCATCGATGAAGCGATCTTCGAGAAATCCTTAACGAACATGCGGTAATATCCTGCTAACCCCAGAAAACTCCTGATCTCCGTAACTAACATTGGCGCTGGCCAATCCATAATAGCTTGAATCTTTAGCTGGATCTACAACAATACCTGCCACTCCAACAACATGTCCCAAAAACTTGACCTCTGACAGCCAAAATTCACACTTACTGAACTTGGTGTAGAGTCGATGCTCCCTCAAGGACTGTAACGTCTCTCTGAGGTGTTGCTCGTGATCTTCTCTGGTCCTCCAATATATTAATATATCATCAAAGAAAACTATCAAGAAACGGTCAAGAAATGGCCTCGTCACTCGATGCATCAAATCCATAAACATGGCAGGAGCATTAATCAAACCAAACGACATAACTATAAATTGATAGTGTCCATATCTTGTACTGAATGCCATCTTGGACCATCCTAATCTATAATCCTAAGCTGATGATACCTTGATCGCATGTCTATCTTGGAGAAATATTGTGCTTCTCTCAGCTGATTAAATAAGTTATCAATCTGTGGTAAGGGATACTTGTTTCTGACTGTGACCCTATTCAACTGTCTATAATCGATACACAGTCTCAAAGTATCATCCTTATTCATAAACATGACCGGTGCTCCTCATGGTGACATAAAAGGTGTGATGAATCCTTTCTGTCCCAAATCCTGCAACTGACTCCTCAACTCCTCCAACTCTCTCGAAGCCATGCAGTATGATGGTATAGATATATGTCTGGTGCTTGGTACTAACTCAATGATAAAATCTCTCTCTCGGTGGTGGTAAACCAGGTAAGTCTTCCTGAAACACTTCCAACAACTCGCACACAACCGGAATCTCCTCAAGTCCGGATCCCTGACTCTCTACTACGATGTATAATGATACCAGAGTCTCCATCTCTCGACTAGTCGCAAGTTGACCTCTAATGCCCTCGACTCTCGGCATACTACCACTATACGTAAACATCGGACGCCCTAAGATCTCAAATATCATTGTCTTACTGAAACAATTGATATGAACGTGATACATTGCTAGCCAATCCATCCCTAACAACGCATCGAAATCTAAGAACTCGAGAACCCTGAAGTCTGCAGGTAACTCTACCCCACCAATCTCTACTGGACATCCCTCAACAAGACAATTAGGGTAAACTTTATCCCCGGCTGCGGTACTCAAAATCAAATGTACTCTAACTCTAACCAGTGTCAACCCTAAAATGCTTATCATGCGACCATAAATGAAAGATACTGTAGAACCCGAATCAAATAAAACATATAACTGTTTACCATAAATGGAAACCATAGCCTCCATGAGTCTCCGTGAGGCATCTATATCGGATTGTGCTACCACGTGTACACCTTCTCGACTCTGCGGTGGAAACACGACTGCTGGCTGTGGATAATCTCTAATCTTGTGCCGAACCTGACGACAACTATAACATGTGATAGGTCTAAGATGACCCCGAACCTGGTCCTGGGGTTGTGCATGTCTCTCCCCTGTCGAGAACTATCTCGACCTCTACCTCTACCTCTGCCTCGGCCTCTACCACCCTGCTGCTACCGACGTGCTGGTAGAGCTGGAAAAACAATAGTAGTAGCTGGTAGTGCAGGTCTAAATGGTGGTGGCAAAGGAGGTCTACTAACAGTAGTCTGCAATAGTGTAGGGGATGATATAAAGGGTACAACTATTGTAGATGCCCCTGACCCCTGGGTACCTCTATCCCATCTCCTAGGTCATTTGCCCCTCCGTCTCCTCCTATCAAACTCTGCAACCTCTCAAACTCCGCAACCTGGTCAGGTGTCAACGCGGGTACTAACGGTGTCTCATCGGCAACTCTGCCCAAATAATATGTCTCGTAAGAGAATGCATGTTCATAAATCTCACCTAAAGTCCTAGCACCTAAACTGACCACATAAAATCCAATATCTGGCCTCACTCCATCTTTGAAGTTGTATGCATTATCTGAATCCTCTCTCACTAAATCTCCAGCGAATTGCCTCGGATAGCCATATCTATCTCTATAGCTCATCACTGACTCATCAGCTCCATTTTCTCAGGTTCATGAATTCCTTCCTCAACCTTTTCATCACGGCAGATGGGAAATACTGCTGGTAAAACTTCATCTTGAAGGCATCCCATGTAGGGCTGGCAATTCGTGTCAACGAGTCGTAAACGTGTCGTGTCGTAAACGAGTCACGACCCACTTATCCTAAACACGGACACAACACTTTTATTAAATGAGTCACCATTTGCAAACATGACACGCGACACGTTTAATAAACAGGTAACCTGTATATGACACGTTTAACACGTTTATTAAACAGGTCATGTTTAACCTGCTTAACTCGACTCGTTTGTGTACCTGTTTAACATGTTTATCAACCTGTTAAACATGAATGATATTTCACTACAAAAGTACAAAATTAATACAAACAACATAAAATATAAAATTATAAACCCACCAACCAAGTTATATCAATGTTGTCACATAGAAATGGACAAAATCTAAGTTTAACAACGAAAAATTAAAAATACAAGTTCTCAACTACAAAGTTGTATGAAGTTAACATACATGCAAATAGCAAAAAAGGCTTCGAGTTCTCTAGTTTCCAACAGAGTTTGAGCAAGTAGTTGACCGTGGATCATCACTCACACTCAAGTTAAGTACATCTTCTGTAATACTCTCCAAATCCAGCTTGCCATCTTGCCCTACAAGTACAACAAATAAAAAAGTAGAGTTTATTAATAATTATAAAGCTTAAGATACTAAAGATAAATATAAGTAAAAATGTCAAAAATAATATAACCTTCTAATCCTGCACATATCCAATCTCGCAAGCAAATAATTGCTTCTGCATTCTCTGGCTTAAGAGAAGATCGATATTGGTCAAGTACACGTCCCCCAACACTAAAAGAAGCTTCTGAAGCGACAGTAGACTCCGGGATGCTCAATATATCTCGAGCCATTGAGGCTAGATTAGGATAACGAAATTGATTTGACTTCCAAAAGTCAAGGATATCCAACTTCACATGTCTTGGCATCTTTGGTTCATCTAAGTAAAGCTCCAATTGACACTTTTGTGAATTGCATCTAAATTCGTTGGATGACATTTCATCGAATTCCTAAATCACATAACAAATAACATTTTAAAAATAAATACAACAATATAGCTCAAATTTCAAATTAATTGGGTCTTACTACATTGATAAAACATACTATATAAAATAAATAAAATAAGATTCTTACCTTGAATGCTTCTATAGTGTCAAAGTTGTCATCATTCCTAACATTAAGGACATTACCTAATGCAATGGAACTTGAGGGTTGACGAGAAGGGCTTGACTTGTAAGTCTCAAATAAACTTTGCAACTTGGTGTTGAATCGATCAAATTCAAGAGAACCTTCCTCATAAATCTTCGTGTAGACAAAGTTGATAAAAGTCATCTTATAATGCGGATCCAACACACATGCAATAGCCAAAGTTGCACAAAATTCAGACCAATACTTCTCAAATTTCAACCACATCTTACTTGCCATAACTTTCAAGTGCTCATTATCCCCTTCTATTTGTTTTTTCAATTCTATGTAACACAAATATACGACAGGAAAATACAAATTCGCTGTAGGATAATTGGTGCCAGAAAACATTAATATGGAATCATAGAATACTTTAAGAAAAGAACAAAATTGTTCTATTTTTTCCCACTCCACTTTTGAAGGACAATATTTATAGTTTGAATCAATTAAATCCAAGTGTTGAAATGCCCGACGATGATTAATAGCACTTTGCAGCATAAGATAAGTTGAGTTCCACCTAGTTGACACATCTTGACTTAATCCTTTATTCCCACTCGATACCAAGCTAACACATTCAAGAAACTTATGTTTTCGTGCTTGAGATCCCTTCACATATTTAACACTCTCTCGAATTTTGACAATTGATGGATCAATTCCTTTCATTCATTCTTGAACAATCAAGTTAAGAATGTGGGCACAACACCTCATATGAAAATGATCGCCTTTGCATACAAGTAAGTCTTTAAGATTCAATTCATCTCTTAAAGTGTCAACCGAAAGATCATTAGTATAAGCATTGTATAATGTGATACTAAAAACTCTCCCTTCAAGCCCCCATTCATACAACAAGTTATGAATTTTTGTAGACAATGCAAGTCCTGAATGAGGAGGCATGAACGTATAACTTAAGACTCTCTTTTGCAAAGTCCAATTATTATCAATAAAATGACATGTCAAACACATATATCCATCAGTGGTCAAAGAAGTCCATAAATCTGAAGTAAAAGATATCCTCCCAGGAGCGTCATCTAACAAAGACTTTACCATTTCCTTCTCCTTTTTATACCTATTAATTATATCAGCCTTCGCAGTATTTCTTGTCACAAGTTGAACATCCTTATACAAATAAATAAACAACCTCTTTATGCCCTCATAATCAACGAAATTAAAAGGCAAATCATGCATCACTATCGCTTCCGTTAACAACTCACGAAACCTTTCAGGATCAAATTTAGATGAACCAAAAGAAATAGAACCACTATCTTGTGAAAGGAACAATGACTAATATCATGATGCTTTCTTTTAAGACAAGATGCAGTGTGTCGTTGCAAGTTACCTGTGCCGAATCTACTATCATGGATGTACTCCAATTTACAGTAGTTGCACTTTGCCCTTTTCCTCCCATCTATGCCTTTTGGAAGTTCTTCAAAATGACGCCATACAAGAGAAGTTTTCTTTCTCTTTCGCTGGAGCTTTGTATCTTTATCACAAGTATCATCATCATCATCATCATCATCATTAGTATGTTCAAGTTCAACATCATCAATAGAGTTGGTGTTAAACTCATCATCATTGATCTCATCAAGAATGTTGTCCAACTGCAGCACATCAAAATCAACAACACAAACACAATATTTATAAAAATTAGTCAAAATTAAATTTTTGAGACCTAAAAAAAGAAATCTTGTGTCTACATTGACCTTGACCATTACCAATTCAATGCAATGCTAGATCTAGGAAAAAAAATCAAGGCAACCGCATCATGTTAATGTAGCATAGTATTAGTATGTAGCAATACCTAAAATTATTAAGTAGTACACTAGTTTTTTTTCACAATAATTCATGAAATCTTAAATCCCTAATTAAAAAACAGTTGTAGGAAAAACAAAGAAAAAGCCAAAAAGGAAATTGAGGCGAGGGAGAGAAAAAGAGACGACGGTGGTGACTGGTGAGGGAAGCAATACAAACTGAGAGACGACGGTGGTGACTGGTGACGGAAGCTCCTCAAACTGTCAGTGAGGAGCAGTGGTGACGGGTGACTGGTGAGGTTAGAAAAGAGGGGGCAGGGGCGGAGATGGGTGAGGGACGCGATGAGAGATGGGTGAGGGACGGCCGGACTAACCGAATATGGATGTGGGGACGGGAGGACGTCGACGACGATGTCTGAGGGGGGCCGAGATCTACTAAGGTGGTGGAGATGGGTGGACCGAAGCCCGAGATTGGTGGGGGAGAGATTGGTGGGGGATAACCGGGAGGTGGAGATGGGTGGGGGGACCGAGGGCGGATGGAGGCGAGATCGGAGGCGGAGATGGCGGAGATGGCGAGAGGCGGAGAGGCGGAGATGGCGGAAGAGCGAGAGGCGCGGAGATGGCGAGGCGGAGAGATGGTGGAAGAGCGAGGCGGAGATGGCGAGGCGAGAGGCGAGAGATGGCGAACAGCGAGAGGCGGAGATGGCGGAGATGGCGAGAGGCGGAGAGGCGAGATGGCGGATGAGCGAGATGGCGGAGATGGCGGAGGCGGAGATGGTGGATGAGCGAGAGCGGAGACGGTGGACAGAGATGGCTGTAGATAGATAGATAGAGAGAGAGAGAGAGAGAGAGAGAGAGAGAGAGAGAGAGAGAGAGAGAGAGAGTGTGTGTGTGGGAGAGATTTTGTTACCTGAGGTTGAAGTTGAGACAATCTCCTTCTTCCTTGTTGAGTCACAGTGGAGCTCTTGCTTTTCCTCGTCGTCATCGACAGCGGCTACGCCGGCGAGGTCAAGGTGGAAGAAGAAGATCTGCAGTTGTGGAACCGTGGAAGACTAGAAGAGAAGTGAAATGGGTTGTGGCTGTGTAAGTGTGTTAGGGTTTTGAAAATGGTAGAAGAGAAATAAAAAGTTGTATTTATATTTTATATGTTATGTAAATTATAAGTTATATATGTATATAATTATGCGAGTCATAAACGAGTCACACGGGTTAACCTGTTAATGACTCGTTTATTAACCGTGTATAAACAGGTTAACCTGTTTATGACTCAAACTCATTTATGCCAAACCCACGACATGTTTAACACCGTGTCGTGTCGTGTTAAACGTTTCATGACACAAATTGCCAGCCCTAATCCCATGACTCAAACTCTCCCTCAAAAGCTATCGTCGCATGCCACCATACATCAACATTTCTCTGCAGAGTGTACAACGAAATCTTAGCTCGGAGTCTGTCCTCAATCCTCAAGACTCGGTTCAACTTTTCCTGAGACAGTATGTAACGACCCAAATTAATTAAACTAGGATTAACGTTAATCTCGGGGATTAATGGGTGTAATTTGAGCGTTACGTGGACAACTCGGTTGGCTCGAACACGAGAACCGAGAAAATATGTTATTTATGGATTGGTGGTTATGTAAATGTGGTTCTTAAATTAATTATTATTATATTGCACTGCATGTGTATATGTTGATATCAGGCGAGGTTGTGTTAGGGCATGTGCCCTAGGTCAATCTACAAACATTGTTTATCTTATAACTAGTCAATGGGCACGCGCTATGCGCGTGAGGGCGTAAACAATAAATGTATCAAGAAACATTTGTGAAAGTTAATATTAAAATATTATCTTAATGACATGTATAATTTATTGAATTTATATTTAGAGAGAAAAATGTGTGTCAAAATTACCTTTCAATAAAAGTGCTCAAAATTTTTAGTTGGGTCTAAACAATATTTTTTAGGTGAAATTAGATATTTTCGGTGCTCATGAATTTAGAGTATCTCATGACATATACATACAACCCATAAATTTTTTTTGTGATGAGTATTTAGACAATATTATAAATAGAATGGAATAGATATAATTGGATTTGCGGATTCATGAACACCCCTAGATGTGATCAATAAATTTCATGTTCACAAAGTTTTTGGTACAAACATTACACGCAATGTTGTCAAGTTTAGAAAGGAGATGTGAAGGAAATAAAAATTAAAATAGTTTAATAATTGTAGAGAATTTTTAGTCATAAACAAAATTAATTGTTTGAGCTTTGAATTAAAATTAGTGGTTTTGTAATTCATGAAAAGAAAAAAATATATATTGAATTAATATTAGTTGTACCTACATATATGTTGTAGGATTGTTTTGTTTCTAAGAAAAATTAAAATGTTTATCATAGTTTTGAAAAACTTAAGCCAATTAGATTGATTGGTATTGTAATTAAATTCATTAATTTATGCATTTCGTAATTTGTCTTCATGCCTTGGAATAAACTTTTTCTATAAAGTAGTAATATAGTGGGACAATTTTTAATAGAACTGCAATAAATCCTCTAATTTGACCCATTTTAATTTAATGCTAGCTACATTTGACGAAGAGTTTTAAAATTTTTCTTATTTCTAGGATCGAACTCAAGACATTTGATTAAGGAAAGATGAATCATTGCCACCTTAATTACAAAAATTGAGATGCACATGCATGCATACATTTTTTTTCTACAATGCAAAACTCAAGGGACATAAACAATTGTAGGTATCAAATCCACCTCTATGAGGTTAGTTGGTCCAATCCTTACAAATCACAAATTGAATCATGTAATTCACAACCAAAATTAATTTTTCGAGATTTGAATCCAAAGCAAGTATATGAAACTTTGAATTTTCTTATTGCAAAAAAAGAAGCTTTGAATGTTCAATGTCTAAGAAAATAAACATTATTCACAAACGTTATTACTAAAAAAATACGCAATATTCAAGTAGTAATCAACCCAATTGATAAGATTAAAAAAAGAGAAGTATTTGTCAATATTGGAATTAATTCACTAATTATGAGAAGATGTGATGAAACAAATGAAAGGAAAATTTTTAATAATTAAAAAAAATCACAAAGCAAGTATTCGAAGCTTTCATTTTCCATGTATAAGGAAATAAACATTATTTACAAATAATTAACAAACAAAATTCACAAATTGAAGCAAGTAATTCACAAACAAAATTAATTTTTTGAGAATTTAATCCAAAGCAAGTATTTGAAGCTTTGAATTTTTCTTATGACAATAAAAAGAAGCTTTAAATTTTCAATGTATAAGAAAATAAAATTTTTTCACAAACATTATTAATTAGAAAAAAAAATATACACAATACATAAGATTCAAGTAGAAATCAATCCAATTGATAAGATTAAAAAAAAAGAATTATTTGTCACTATTATAATTAATTCACTCATCATGAAAAGGTGTGGTGAAACAAATGAAATGAAAGTTTTTTTGTAATTTATACAAATAATTCACAAACAAAATTCGCAAAGCAAGTATTTGAAGCTTTGGATTTTTCATGTCTAAGAAAATAAACATTATTCACAAATAATTCACAAACAAAATTCACAAATTAAAGCCATTAATTCACAAAATAAATTAATTTTTTGAGATTTTAATCCAAAACATGTATTTGAAGCTTTAAATTTTCCATGTTTAAGAAAATAAAATAGAAAACAAAATTAATTCACAAACATTATTACTAAAAAAAATATAAGCAATACTTAAGATTGAAATAGAAATAAACCCAATTGATAAGATTAAGAAAAAGAGAAGTGTTTCTATTAAAAAAATATATTCATGGTTGTTCTAAGTATGTTCACGTCCAAAGAAAGAAATAAGAAAGAAAAATCGAAAATTGAGTTTATGATATATACCTTATCGCAAAGATAAATAAAATAAATTGTTGTCTTCAAGGAGACCACCGAACCCAATAGCAAATCATAATTTTTTTTATCGAATCGAACACGTGGGGGGAGAAATGGGGAGATAGATGAGGTTTTTTTTTTTTTTTTTTTTTTTTTTTTTTTTTTTTTAAAGAGAGGAGGCACTGCGATTTTGAAGAAGAAAGTGGTTTTCAATAAAATAAACACATGGAAGTTACAAAGAGAGAAGAAAACGTGAATAGAGTGGAGAGAGAGAATTGTGGAGGGGAGAGAGAGAAGAGAGAGAGAGAGGAGAGGTGGAAGACAGAGAAAAAAATCATTCAAATCCCACTTTGTTAGGAAACTGCCTACTAATTTGAAAACTTTTGAAAACTAATTGAATTTTCATCCGCACATCTAAAATCAAAATCGACTATTAATTTGTAGTTATCAATTAAATTACCACTTTATCCCTAATTTAAATATTTGTATCAAAATACTTAGGGGCATTGTTGGAAGTTTTAGCCAAAAAGGCTTCACGGTTAACCGTTTCTGGTTTGCTATTATAATAGTATAGATTTTAATTAATAAAATAGAGGTTTTATTTGCTGTTTTATTATAAGTGATTGCATGTTTACCTTATAGTAAGATCCATGGTTATTTGTTGAAATATCCTAAATGTCCCTAGTCGGTCATTATACTGGGAACTATAATGAATTAAGACTAGTATGAATCTTGATTGATGATCACGTGATGATCATGCGTATAGGGATACGAATCAAGATCATGAGTACTTGTTAAGGAATAAGGTACTGGACCGACGCGCTATGAGAACACCACATGGATTAAGTCATAAGTGTTACTCATGATAGGTATATCATTTAGTCCTTCGACTTGAGATTACCATAGACTTCAATATTAGGAGCATGATAATTTGACACAATCAAATGTTGTCTTTAACCGTACAATTATAAAGATTGTGATTGGTTACCGTGAGAATAATATGTGAAGGTGTGTAATCAAGATAGAATTTGTCACTCACGTATAGAGAGATATATCAGTGGATCCCTCGATAAGATAAACTGATAATGGCCAAGTCCATGTGAATTGATATGATCGATGTCACTTGGATGTTTTTCAGTTTACCTAAAGATCGAGACTAGTATGATTGAACATTAAGGGTGACTTTCCATGCCTTATGTTTAATCAAAGGATATCGCACGACAAAAGGATATGATAAACGTTATTTATTAGGTTGTATCGATGTTGATATTCATGCTACTTGGGTAGTCATAATGCCTTGCTAGAGACCACTTATGACTTGTATACCAAAATGGTTTTTGGTTCATTGCCAATGTCGCATGAACCTATTGGGTCGCACACAAAGAATGGCTTTGCACAATTTCAATTGGTCCAAAGTAATGAATTTTATATGATAAAATTCATGACATAAAAGCCCTTACGATTTGTTATATGATAACTTATTAATAGGGACGTATGTGTAATTTGCTTAAACTGCCTAAATACAATAGTTGTATTACAAATAGGATTTTAAGTGAGGGCTTATCTACACATATAAATAAAGAGTGGAACCCTAAAAACGAAATAAGATTCTCGTTTTACAATTTTTGAGTTGTTTAGATTTAAGGAGAGAAAGAAAAATTGTTTTTAATCTCACTTGGGGTTAGCACACCAAATTGTGGTCACCGTTCGTGTATAGATTTTTGATAGAGGACGCGCACTTGAACGTCTTGAAAATCGAACAATCAAAAAGGAAATCACATAATAAGGTATGATTTACTTTCGTAAATTTAGTTTAATTGAACTTATTTTCGATCCTGTTGGGGTTTTGCAAAATTTGTTTTGAATTTTTCGCTGCGTATGAACCCCAAAAATCCAACAGGTTGTGTGGCGGGTGTTCGCATCGAAAGGCGTGTCGATGCGGGTGTCGAGTAGGCGAACTACGGGTACACTAGTAAACTCCACTAATTCACATTAAGATGATTAGTTGATGAATTAAAATAGGTAATGACACCATAGGCTAAGTTAATTCAATTAAAACAATAGGCTATAACGTGCCTCGAAATGCATGTCGAGACGCGGGGCACTGGGTACCGGGTAGTCAAAGGTTAGTGGGACCATAAGGTGGTTAATTTTGATAAATAAAACACTAGCCATATGTAAGTAAAATGGGCCTAAGTTAGTGTGATCAAATCAAAATAAATAAAAGTCTATAGTTTGCACTTATTAAGAAGGACCATGAGATGGACATACATATGAGCATAGTGAAAGGTACTAGAAAGGGAGTGTGTCATTGGAGTCATCAGGTGGTGTGGGATAGCATGGTTGTGGACCACAAGAAAATTTTCGGGATACGTATGCACATTTGATTCCAACTAAACATATATAAACCAAAGTTGGTGGAATTCTTATTTAAACCACTTACAACTACATGCAAAACCAGAGAAATTCAGTGAAGAGAAAAATATTTGAGCTGGAGATTCATCACCTTAGAGACCAAATTAAGGGAGACAAGTAAGGTAATCATCTTTTCCATCTTCTCCTCTATCTAATGAACCTATTTTTGGGATTTTTGATGGAAAATCAAATTTAAGGGTTAGATCCCTAGTTTTTGGTGATATTTTGGTGAATTATATGTTAAATGACCATTTCCAATAAGGATTTATCATTGGTTTTGATTGAATTGGGTTTTGAACAATTTGGGAGGAGTTAATGGATTTCATGGAATTGATTAATTTGATCTAATTGATATTTTGAGGTTGATGTAAATGATGTTTTGAAGTCATTTTGGTGTGGAGGGTATGATTGTAGGGTATAGGTAGCTAATTGGGGAGTTTGGGACAGAATGCTCGAGTTGAGAATTCTGTCACAAAAGGTAATTAGCGCACTAACTAGACCGATTGGCGCGCTAATAATTCTGGGCACTTAACTACTTTTCAAAATGAAGAACAGTAATGCGCTAGACAGATCCCCTAGTGCGCTAAATTCACCTAGCGCGCTAGGTAGATCCATTATCGCGCTAATGACAGATTAAAACTAAAATTAAAAGGCTGTTTCGGGATTTTTTGACTTAATACATATCCCAAACACTTATAAACATACTAAACATGTAAAATTGGACTTCAGGGACTTATGGGAGCGTAGCTCGGGTATCGGGGAGCTAGTCAGGTTGAATACGGGAGTCCGGGGAATTCGGAGCGCGGATTAAGGTGCGTAAACCCAATGAGAATGCTTCACAGAGTTCTGGTTTTGGTTTCATCGATATCATATTTCATGTGTGACTGTTGGTGGGCACACATGGATTTTCACTCCTATTCAGTTTGCGTATATATTAGTTGTGGCTAAATCGCTTGCACGAGTTACTTGTGTTTAATGCTCGTGTTGATGGCAGTAGAATATATCTACGATTGTCGGGAGGGATTTAGGGTGTTCCCTTGACTTGAAATAGCGTCCGGAGGGGTTCATCCGGTAACTGAAGTTAGGCTTTATTCACCGTAATTCTGTAAGTATATACGTGGTTCCTATTTGATTTATCGATTACTGGCTGGTGTAGGTCAGGGTTTTCTCATGATTAGACGGATGTTTACTGATTATTGCATCATTTCCAAGCTTATTTAATTGGTACATGCTGCTTATTTATTTCACGCTATTGCTTTTGCTTGTCGTATGTTGCCTACATTCATGGGAATATAACGTCCTTTTACCACGAGTTATATTCGCATGTCTCGTAGTTTATCAGTTTTATTTCATGAATATTGTGTGGACTTCTCTTGGGATCTTACTCACTGGACTTGTCATTGTATTCATTGGGTGACTGAGTGCAGATCCTTCTTCGAGCAACAGCAAGAGCAAGGAGGTACTGGGCGACTAGCTCTGAAATAGTGGAGCCAGCTCGTGTGTGACTACAATATGTATATATTTATTTTTTTTGTTGGGTTTTGGGGACTGTAGAACACTGATTACATGTATATGGAACTTTTGTTATACCTATCTCGCCTTGATATATACATGGTATCTTTCTCCGGGTTTTCCACTACTTAGGATTTTTAAATATTGCATAAGTTACTCATTTAAAGACTTCCGCTGTAAAATTATAATATAACTTGATAAATCGAGTAACTGGCTAATTAAACTATTGATATTTATGTAATGATTAGTTAGCGTAACTAGGGTTTGCTGGAAAAAGGGCAAGCAACTCATTGGGTCGCGAGGCGTCAAGGATAAGCGGGCCATGACATGGCAAAGCTAGGTGACGTGGGATACGACGTGGCGGTAGCAAGGCAAGCATAAATTTGGGGCCGCTACATTATGGTATCAGAGCGAGGTTTCAAGGAAGCCTCGAGATAAGTTTAATGCAATTGAGTAAAATTTAAACTAACAAACATTAGATGTGGAAACCCTGTGATCGGGCCTTAGAACCTTAGTTGGGAAGCAACTTGAGACGGGTAGTGATAAGGTTATATACGTGTTATTTTTTGGATTGTATATTATATATACGTATATGGAAGGTAATTCGATGCACGTTTTTCAATGCATTTTTTGGTTCCGTTGGTAGTCTTTTAGTATATGCATTTTAAGACGGTTTAGTTCCATTGAACAAGTTGTCTTGCCGCGAAGGAGGTTGTTTATTATGAGATTTCCAATCCATGGTATCTGGATTTATAAAACCAAACTTTAGAATACTTGCATGTTTGTTCCTGCGTTGGCACATGATCTCATGTGAACTGGATTCATGATATGTAAGAGGGCTGCAAAATTAGTCACTCTTATTGTCATTATGTTAGAAATTTAACTCTCCGTGTTTGTCTTTTTTTTTTCACAGCTCCATGTTTGTCTTTTTTTTCATAGCTCAATGTTTGTCTTTGAAATCTTAACTGTGTAATTAGGGTTTTATTAGGAAAAAATTGGTTTTCTCAGCTTGCTTATTGGGCAAATGCATTTTTCCTCGACGAGTGAGGGGCAAGTGGGAGAAAAATTATATTCGGTTCACAATTTTTATTCTTTTGTGCAGGGATTGTCATGAAAGCTTTATACTGCAAATGAAACTTGAACTATATTATTATCTTCCTTTCCCCGAATGTATGTTTTTGGTTGTTGGGTATTCTTGGTTGGGGATGGATTTTGAGGTTGGGTTCTATGTGAATCACTTCACCGTTGTAGCTAAAAAAGGTCAATGATTTTCACTTTATTGTTGGTCACCATCTCAGGTTCCAAGCAAATCATGATCAATAAAATACATGAATAGTACACACAATGAAATCATGAAACACACCCTGAATTAATATTGAAGGTACTTTACTTGCACTTTTTATTTCTTTGTTTGATTCATGCTTTAAATTATTCAAACTGGCCCATCTCACCTTCTTTTCTTCAATTTGGTTGATTCATACCCTCTTTTGACCTTGCTCTTCTGGGTCTTCTCTATTTTTCCATATATTTGTAAAGATTTTCTCTTTTACTTCATCTAATTTTGGTTAGCTTTAATGGGTGTTCTTGCTTTTGCTTGATTACTTGTGGCTACTTTACTTGCACTATTTATGTCTTTGTTTCCAAGCTTTCTTGTTCATTAAGTTTGTGTATTAGTTAAGTTTCTCATCTTCTGTTTTTTGCTCTTATTGAATTCCACTTTGTCTGCTAAATGTGTTTCTGGTTTGTTGAATGTACATAGTAAACTGACTTGAATGCTTTCTTTCAAACTTACTTTGTCAAATTATGCTTTTTCTTATGTTTCCCTTGACTAGACACAACAGGGTGAGACTTCATTTAGCTTGATCTGTCATATAATGCTTCTTTGTTCCCGATTTCACTCTTGGAGTTAGTAATTTATGATGGGTATCATAGATTTTCTATAGTTCAATTTCTTGCTATTTTTGGCTGAATGCCTCCTACACACTTGCCTTTGAGATGACCTGGACCTCACTTTTACAGAAGATAAATGAAATAGTAACACGGTAACACCCTAAAGTCACATTTAAGGTCATGCTTCTTATTGGGCATACAATACCCGTCGAAATTTGTGCGGAAACATCTTGATGCATGATTAAGATTCCCAAGAAGTGTTATCTAATCTTAGGGTGTGATTTGGGGTTGTATTCTAGCATTGGCCTTAATGGAATATGTCTGGCTGAATTGGATATTAAAATATATAGGTTAGAAAGAACCTTAACAATGTGCTTGATGAAAAAATTGTATATAGAATAAATTGAGGAAGTTTTTTGTGGGAAAATTTATCAATGTCTCTTATATTTGTCTCAATGACTTTGATATTATATATAAAAGCATTATAAGTTTGCAGAATGGAATTGTGCCATTTATCAATGATGTTTGTTATTTGTTTTGTGTCTAATTAGTATTCATGTCTACGTTACTTTGAGATGGAGGGAATAGGGGACCAATGGTGGTATTCTAGCCCCATAGATTGGGCTATTGCCAATGGTCAGTTCTACTTAGTCCGCGAGGTCCTCCTCCTCGATCCGAATCTCATCATCAAGCTAACCTCCCTACGTCGGATTTCCACCTTCCTCCAAACCCACTTTAAATCTATATAACATTTGGAGGGAAGTTAGATTTCCTATTCCTTTCGACATTCCACTTTAAAGATTATGTGATTTCTTTTTAACTTTATCTTTGAAGTAATGTAAGTTTGTTTTTGGGTGGTTAAGTATAGTATGTGGTTTGATTAGTGACATGTCAACCAAAGTTGCAAGATTATTATGCTATTTATACTAGACTCTATATCAAGAGAATCAAATTAGCTTTTTTTTTGTCTTAGTAAATGATTTTGTATCATCAAGACTTGACAATTACTACTATGCCCAAGATTTGTTGGTAGCTTAGATCAGTCAAATCGAGGTAAAATTAGGACTACGATATCAAGACAATTTGATGCTTCTCTTTAGACCAAATTACTATTATTTTTGCATTGGAGTATGATTCAACCTATTTAAATTTATTTGATCTCTTGTTTTATGCACTTTGTTTCTTAAAGCTTGTTTTCCGCTTTTAGTATTATATGGCATCTTGTTGTAGAAAGGAAGATAATTAAATCTACCCTCAAAATTTCTCATTGATTTTTCTAAATTGAATTTCCGCATTTCATGTGAACTAGGTTCAATGCATACAAGCAAGAGTTGAGGTTGAGGCAATAAACTAAATTTAGGTACGTTTTGTAATTGTTCAATGCATTCATTTCGGTTACAACTTGCGATTTCAATCCTTTTCGAATATCTTGAAATGTTAATATATGACTTGAATTTAGCTTTTTAATTCATGTTAAAATGATATTGTGAAACGTTGGGGAGATGTGAGACCTTCTAGGCATTCTCCCACGGATGTTCATTAGGTTTTGAAATTTTTGGTATTCTATTTTATAGGGGAAACTCTGCCGAACTTTTTGTAATATATGCAAAAGTAATGGTATGATGTCTTTAATGTTATTGGTGCTCTACTTCAATTCACACTGTAACTACTACTAATCCACTATCTTCATTGAATTGTTGTGTAAATGGTGTTAAATCCACGACCTTTCAGACTTCGTCCTTTGACAATAGCGAGCAAGTTTTAGTTATCTAATTAAAGACATAATTCTAAGTTTTGACCCATATAGTGGTCTATTAGATCTTCAATTACACTCTATTAGAAATTTAGAACACAACTTTACTAATGTACCATTCACTTGTATCATTCGGCTCTTTGGAACCCAAAAGGCCATGTTCTTTGTTTATGGCATTTAGACTAGGACGATGGCGAGAAAGGAATGAATTCTAACACTTGGTGTTGCTAGATGTTTTGAAGAAACTTGTGTTTTGTGGATTTTTGTTTGATTGATCAATAGTATGTTGTTCATTTTTTAATGCTTGGTTTGGTGTCATTGCTTTTGTGGATTATTGTAAGTTTTTTGAGCGAGCGAACAACAACTGTTGTGTTGGTTTGTTGCCCCAAATACTTTAAATCACAAGTAGGTTGTTGTCCTAACTTGTGGAGATTGTTTAGGTTGTTTTCAAGCAAAGCAAAACGCTCTTGTTTTCGGTCTCTCTCTCTCTCTCTCAATACCACCATCGAGTCCTATCCCCCCATCAACGCCACCACCGTTCTCCCCCATAAACACCACTACCGAGTCCTTCCTCTTCATCCCTAATTCCACCATCTTCCCCCCATCAACACCACCACCGAGTCCTTCCTCTTCACCCCTAATTGAGGTCAGTTTTTTCAATTTTTCTTTGAATTATTAGTTGTTTTTGTCAATGTTTAGTTTGTTTTTGAACTCCTTTAACTCTGAAGTAGTCTATGTCTGTTGAAAAAAAGGAGTCGACATAATTTCATCGTGTTTTGATATATTGTGTTTGATTATGCTCAATGATACATTTGATATTGTGAAATGTTGGGGACATGTGAGATCTTGTACGCATTCTCCCACTGATGTTTATTAGGTTCTAAAATTTTTGGTAGTTTATTTTATAGGGGAAGCTTTGCTGAAATTTTTGTAGAAGTAACATATATTCATGGTCTAGCTAAATGCATTGCAGTAAACCTTAAACAAACTTTTCATAAATGTATCCTGAAGCATTGATTAGTCCAACAATTACAAAATAAAAACTGAATTGTCTACATTTGAATCTAAATTAAGTCATCGTATTTTGTAGGGAATGTCGATAGTGAATAGAGAGTGGATGTACAATTGCCTTGATAACGGGTTTATTCGAAGGGAATTTGTTGTAAGGGTAAAAAATTCATAGAATTCGTGAAGGCAAATCGTACCACTTATCACAATGAGGGTAGGATTACGTGCCCATGTAATCGCAATAAATGCCGACTTCTACGCTACTTCGACGTTCAGATTGTTGAGTGCCACATATGTAGGTACATGTTTGTTCCTGGATACTATTGTTGGTACAAACACGCTGAGAAAGAAGGTCAGGATACGACATCCACTTTCAACGATTTCGAAAACAATTACGACGACGAAATCGACACCAACTATGGTCAACCGATTTCGACTTATCAAGAGATGCTACACAACGCGGTGGGGCCTAGTTTTGACTGGAATCACATGGAAGAGGAGCCCAACCCCCAAGCACAACAACTATATGACATGATTGGTGCTGGTAACGAGCAATTATGGTCGGGTTGTGAGAACATAATGAAATTGTTTGCCATGGCTATATGCTTTCTCTGAAATCGGTGCACAACGTCTCTGAGCGCTATTACGATGGGTTCATGCAATTTATCAAGAAAGCGTTGCCTAACAACAACACATTAGTCGACAGTTTCTACCCAACAAAACGACTTATGCAAGGATTGGGTCTACCTGTCGAGAAGATAGATTATTGTAAAAATTAGTGTATGATTTATTAGGGAGATGACTCTGAGTTAACATCATGCAAAATTTGTGGGCAATCTTAGTACATGATACAACGATGTGTTTGCGATAGAAACACAAAAACACGGCCTTGCAAAAAAATGTATTACTTTCCCTTAGGCCCTCGATTGCAACGTTTGTTCGCTTTCGAATCAACAACTAGACATATGCGCTTGCACAGGGAACACGTGTCCCCAAATGATGTTATGCAACATTCTTCGGATTCGATGGCATGGTGTCATTTTAACGAAGTGAATAAAGAGTTCAGCGCAGAGGTTTGAAATGTTCATTTGGGGCTATGCACGGATGGTTTTCAACTGTTTGGGTTAAATAGGAAGCCTTACTCTTCGTGGCCCGTGATTTTGACTTCATAGAACCTTCCACCATTGATGTGCATGAAAGAGGAATTTATGTTCTTGATGGTTATCGTTCTCGGACCGACCAACCCTAGCCAGAAAATAGATGTATTCTTGCAACCGCTCGTGAGAGAACTATAAGATTTATAGCACAATGTTTTGTACGATGTTTCGACAAAATCGAATTTCCAGATGCGAGCAGCCCTATTGTGGACAGCAAGCGACTTCCCTGCATATAGCATGTTGTCAGGTTGGAGCGCACACAGCAAAATGGCTTGTCCATACTGCATGGATAAAAAGAGGTTTCTGAGAGGTAAAACAGTAATAAATGATGAACCTCCACTGATACGATCTGGCCAAGAAATCTTGATGCAAATCGAGTCCTTGGGTTTAATGAAAATGATGGAAATCGGTGCCGATTCGAAAAATGCAAAGATTGGTAAGAGTTCGGGATGGAGGAAACGGAGCAATCTTCTGGGACTTGCCTATTGGAAGACGAACTTGATCAGACACAACTTGGATGTAATGCACATAGAGAAAAATGTGTTCGACAACATATTCAAAACTATTATGAGTGTGTCGGGAAAGACTAAGGACAATGTGAAGTCGAGATAAGATGTTCGCAAACTTTGTCAACCTACATTCTCTACATATGGATGAAGTGTCAAAGAAGTATCCGCTAGCATGCTATGCTCTTGATAACTCTAAAAAATAGAAATTATGCGAGTGGATACGATCTTTACTTTTTCCTGGCGGATATAATTCTAATTTCGAGCGTTGCGTAGACCAAAAGGGTAAAAAGTTGTTCGGGATGAAGAGTCACGTCATGTTTTCATGCAAATACTAATTCCAATCGCATTCCGGGAACTTCTTCCAGACGATGTTTGGGTCGCCATTAGCTAGCTTAGTATATTCTTTCGATCACTGGAGGCAAAAAGTGCAACAATTCAGGATATGGCTCATTTAGAGTCCGAAATACCTCTAATAATTTGTAAACTGGAGAAAATATTTCCTCCAAGTTTCTTCGACTCAATGGAACACTTGCCAATCCACTTGCCTTATGAGGTTCGGCTTGCTGACCCAGTACAATTTCACTGGATGTACCCATTTGAGAGGTAATTCCGCTCATTCTTAATTACAAAATAACCGATTATGTCGTTCGTCAACAATCAAAATATTGTTTATCATCAACATGAACTCCTTAGGTACCTTAAGCACTTGAAAAATAATGTGCGGAACAAAGCAAAGGTCGAAGGATCGATGTGCAATGCATATTTGATAGAGGAAACAACCTCGTTTTGTTCTTATTATTTCGAAGACCATATTGCCACCTTGCACAATCGAGGTCAACGCAATGAAGACGATGGTGTCGGTCCCATTCCTCATTTCGTTGGCGACTTCTCCATTTTTACTCACCCAGGACGTATTGTTGGTACTGGAAAAGAAGAATTCCTGACGGAACAAGAGTATGATGTTGCTCACACTTACATCTTACTCAATTGTCCTAAAGTTGCGCCATACATCTCATAAGTCACTCTAAAAGTGAATTTATTATGTTCATGCTATAACAGATCTTGTCATTTTTTCTTCTAACGCACGAGTATGAAATGTAGCATTTTCATCGACGAATTACATATGTCGGACGGGGAAGAGACGGACGTCGATTATAATTTTGAGCAAAATTTCGCTAAGTGGTTTCAAACATATGTAATGTGAAATTCTATTATTTAGAAAGATTTTTCTTTATCTCATAACGTTGTCTTATAACCGTTGTATGTTTGTAAGCAGGCACGTGTTAACATCATAGATGAGACACTTCGTCATCTTGCAATCGGTCTTATATGATCTTGTGTCGTATACCCGAGATATGTTGTTAATGGATACAAATTTCACACCATGGTGTGTGGTGCTAATAGAGCGACATAGAACAACAGGGTTTGTGTGAAAGGCTCCAACTACGCTGATGTGTCCCATGAATTCTATAGAAGACTACAAGAGGTTATCCAGATTGAATATGGCGGCTTTAAGTGCACTGTGTTGTTCAGATGTCAATGGTTTGACCCCACACAGCCTGCAGGTGTACTTTCGCTCAAGTTGGTCGAGGTTCATCGAACTCGATGGTATAACAAATACGAGCCTTTCATTTTGGCGATGCAAGCCTGCCAGGTCTTCTATCTTCCATACTCTTTTATGAAGCATGAACGACAAGAGTGGTTAGCTGTTTGTTGTTGTCAGCCAAAGTTCGCAGATGAGCGAACCGTTGTCGATTATGAGATTGTTCGTTCGACAAATACGGCATTCCAAGCAGACAAACCAGCCATGTACGTCGTCACTGATCCGACAAATGACATTGGATTGGTAATTAATCGAACGAGTTCCAACATGATCAGTGTACTGGAGGATAGTGATGATGACGAGGAAGAACAAGTGTCAGATTCTAGTAGTGAAAGTGAATTTGAAACAAACAATAGTGAGTGACGTATGTTTATTTACTTGTATTTTGACGTTAGTGTCGTCTGTTTATTTATTTGTATTTTGCCTTTTAGGAGGTTCCATTTCTTAACTCAGATTACTTACGATTGTACGTGACGTATTTTAGCAGGCATGACACGCAGACCTCCGGACAGGATTCCGACAGACGGTGACCTTAACAGTCAGCCTCCGATAGGAGGTGGTGGAGGACGCGCTTCTGCAGCGCGAGGTAGAGGACTATCGCGAGGTCGAGGCCCATTCGAAAGGGTCGAGCTGCATCAGGAGATAGAGGATCACAACGAGAAGGTCGGACTAGGCCCATCGTTTCTGGTGCACGATCGTCCGATCGAGGTCTCGACATTATTTCACCGTCGTCATCGACGAGGCCGACTTCGATGACACATATTCCCATTATTTCACCAACGAGCCCGTCATCATCCAATCACACCCCATCGTCGCATTCTAATCATTTTGTTAGTTCGTCGCGACATGACACTCCATTGCCTATTATATCTGCTCCACCTTCCACTGCATCACCTGCACCATCCGGTGAACCCTACGAGGCCATGGGAGCCCTCGTTCGAGTGCCTCGAAGGCACAATGGAGCTCCCCCGCAACCCCCTTTCCGCCAGCTCCCTCAACAGCACCTCGGGAGGGAGGAGGAGGCACGCCCCACATTGTTAGATTCCCTATTATTATTGAGTCTGTCGGGTAAGTGATCATTTCATTATAAATGACTAATTAATTATACATACCCTAACTAGAAGTAGAGCAAGAAGAAGATTTGACTAACTTCATCAAGTTGAAAATGAACAGGTAAAACCGCTGGGTTTTACATCCCTCGGAAGTCTGTGCTCGGAGGATGACCAAAATCTTCAAGCGGGTGATGATTACTGAGGGGTACTGTTGGAAGTCAGTACGAGATCATCAAAAGGATATCTATTGGGAGAGATGGAAAGTAAGTAAATGACACTAAATTAACGATTGAATAAATGATTAAATATATTATTTCTTTGAAAAAAATCATAATTAATTATATTCATTTTTTTCATCCATACTTCTGATGGGACCCATTGATTAATGAGGCGATTGTGAGAGCCGCCTATGATGCAAAGGCTTGTGTTAGGTATGACGCGTTGATGCACGAGCTCCGCGCCCTTGGCGTAAGGTCGGACTTTGTAATGAGGCATGGAATAGAAACCTTGAGTATTAGGCGAGCGCAGATTTCAAAGCCAAGTATGAGAAGGCTTCACAGAATAGAAAGAACGAAAAGGACGGCCCTGGTATAGGCCCTTCGAAGCACACTGGTGGCTCACGGTCTTTTCGAACCTATGAAGAGATATTAGTAAGTGTCATGGTTATTTGACGTTTCCTTAGAATTTATAAGTTTGTTGCGACTAATATGTTGTAAACTTTGATCTTTTGTGCGTAGGCTCTATATATATAAGGATGAAGATGATGAGGTTACTCCTAATGATGTCTTCTTTTATGTTCATACAAAAGATCACGATGGAGTGACATTCATTGATAACAGATCAGCGTGTTTTCATGTAAGTGTCTTGTTAATATAGAATTTATAATTGCTTATAAATAAATGCTATGATTATACATATAATGAGATATCTTCCATCATGCTTGAATCGTGATTTTCGCTTGTTTTGTAATTGTTATATTTATAATTGTTATATTTGTTGGTCAAAGAATATAAACATTCTTAATACTTGGAAATCTGCATCTATGGACTTAAGGTAAACAAGAATAAGATGCTGCTATAATTCAGCTTTTTTTGCATAATGTTTACATATAGTGTCGATTTTCTATTTGAACATGAGATGAGCTTAGTCATTAATAGAGTTGTTTCTCATTAGTTTCTTTGATATTGTTCATTTGAGGCTGCCAACGCATAACCCTTCCTCTTCATCCAGTTCTAAGTTTCTTCAACAGCTTGTACTCGTTATAATATAAACTGTGTAGCCATCTAGTTTTGTTCGAAGAAATTGCTCTCTACAAAACCTATTGTAATTTGTGATAATGCAGTTGCTGTAGTGAGTCTCTTTAATTGTATCTGATTCGTAATGGTATGTATACGGCCCTTTGACAAATTCCTATAGGATTGTTCGACTTGTAATATTTTGTGTTTGAATGTTGTATATAGCTTTCCCCATTTGAATCAGTGAAATGTGAGGTTGCTAAAATGTGTCTCATGAACAATCGGTCATGGGATCAAATATAAGTCTAGATAGGTTGCTTTCTTCTTAGTCATGAGGCTGGAGTGCCAGATTGTCACCTACTCACCTAAGGATTAGTTTGTCTAAAAGCTGGTACACCCATGGTTATCCAAAAAAGAGATAAAAATGTAAACAACCAAATTTTTGTAGTAATGCATCTCTACAACGACTTGTTTTTATGGAACTAGTAGTAGTGTGAGACAAAAATATCTCAGTTGTTTCATTTTTAAGGTATGATTGTTATGGCCTTGTTTCTGCCTTTTGCCCATTTTTACTTCACTGTTTTCATCTAACATTTAAAGTGTAAGTTTATCTGCTAATTTTTAGCAACTATATTTTTCCACATCTCACCCTCTTGTGCATTAAAAATGCTTTCAAAGCTCTTCACTTCATGATGATCTTAAAATGTTGAAAAATCTCCAAACCTTCATCCATTTGCATTCTCACAGTCCACCCTAGTAAGAGAAAAATAAACCTAGTCCTTCCGAATGACCCAATCAGAGTATTCCGTATTCCTATTCTTTTTTCTTGCTTTCTATTTTGGGAGACTAATTTGATAAGAGTGGAAGAATATATGCTACTATATGTTATTCACACTGGCCTAATCAGATGGCTAATGTGTTCTTGTGACACCATGGTTAATCTAAACATAGTCATAAGATAAAATGATTCCAATTCACAAAACAAATTAAAAGAACTGAATAAGATAAAAATATGGGAATGAATGCCTGTCGCACATTTAACACTCATGCTTGTCCATTTTTTGCAATTTATGATTGCTTGTTCGTTTATTTTAATTCCTTAATTGATCGTGTTCTCACAAATTCCTGCAACTTGCTGCATAATGTTATTGATCTAGACGCATGCGACACTTGTGCTTGTCTATTTATTGCAGTTCCAGATTGCTTGCTTATCTTAATTTCTTAGTTGTTCTAAGTGTTTCTCACAAATTCCTACAAGTTGTGGCAATAATGTTATTGATTTGGATAATTCAAGGAGGGGAAAAAACGAAAGTTTCAATTTTGACTCGATGCCATTCTTTTTGAAAATCCAGATCAAGAGAAATCTTGATTCCTAATTTGTCTTGATGTAGTCTTGATGTAGTTTCAAACTTAATCCCATCTGATTCACTTGATATAGTTTTCAAACTTTCCTGTGAGAGGATTTAGGAAAAAAATCATTGGATGAGCCAAACAAGTTGCATCGTAAAAGATCTAGTTATGCTAATTTTTTCCCCTTTAATTCAGCATGTCAACGAAAATTTTCCGCGGTTAGAATTGAATAAATGATCTATATCTCACTTAATTTGTTATGAAAGCAGTTGTTTTTTATCCACATGGAATTGGCTAAGGTATAAAATGGCATTCTCAAAAAATCAATCTTGATTGGTCACCACCAGATGTACATTTTTTCATTATATTAGATCACCACCAAATGTATTGAAATCCATATATATGATGTTCTACAACTAGAAGTAAATTAATGCCAAGAAATTGCTTCAACTGCTCTGGTTATTATTTGCAAATGCGAAGAAGCTAAGACAACATTTGGTTTCTTACAACCAAAAAATAGGCAATGTTTAGTTTAAAATTCATAAAACCATAATTGTTAGAGTTCTTGAAAACCTAACTTATAGTGTGCACATGATTGAAGGGAAGATATCCAGTAATTACTTGCTTCTTCATTATCTATTAATTACTCGTTTCTTTTCTTACATGACTTTTGCTATTTTTAAGCACTATAAATGATTTTGGGCTATTTAATTTTTTTTTCATTTTTTCAATGATTTATTTTCATTTTTTTGTTTTTCTTTGACGACTTTGTTTTCATGTAGGCGGAGCTCGTGAGGAGGCGTGAGGAGCACACTGAGGCTACACTAGACCACCCGATAGATGAGGAGCAACTCTACTATGATACGGCGGGCAATGTCCAAAGAGGCGTGTTTATGGGCTCAGGTCACTTGCAAAGAGGAAGAGGAGATATGAATATCCTGGTGCCAGCACGTCCCAGGAGTTGATGGTGCAGCGTTCAGAGTTTGATGCAGTCGTTTAGAGGCTTGCGCAGTTCGAGGCTTGCACACTTCGAGGCTTGCGCAGTTCGAGGCTTTCGTGCAGAGCCAGTTGGGAATGCGCATGGACTTTAGAGCGAGCACCTCTCAGGCACCACCACCGCCACCAACGCCACCACCTCAGGAGCATCACCAGCAGGTTGGGATAGATCCTGCTCATTCACCACAACAACAACACGATGATGATGATGGGGACATCTAAGATTGGGTGGATGAGGAGCACCTTGGTGACGAGAGTTAGGTATTTCAGTTTGGTTTGTATAGCTTTTAGGTTTGTAAACAAATTTCAAACAACGTTTTGTGCATATTGAGATTGAATTCTTTTTTGGGTTCTATTTCATATTAATATTTGATATTTTGTGTGAATGAAATGGTATGAAATTTGGTTTTGGAGGATGTTATAGCAACCTCAAGGAGTCGTTGTAAGGGGTGCAGGGCATTGGAGAAGGCCAGCTGTAGGTTTGTTCTTTTGAAGAACCGTGCTGGAACGAAATACAATGAAAAAAATTTTCTGAGCATACAAATGGAAACGCAACGGAATAGCAACAAAATTCTTGAATTTCGTTGCTAATCCGTTTCTAATTAGAAACGAAATCCAAACGGAATCCAAATGGTAAGTAAATGTTCTGAGTTTATGATTTGAAGTTCTTATCCGTTACGAATTTGCAACGGATTAGCAACGGAAAACATGCAGTTTGTTGCTAATCCGTTGCAAAGTAGCAACAGATTAGCAACGAAACTCAACCCATAACTGATTTTTTTAGTGTTATTTTCATTTCTAATTCGTTTATGTTACGTCTTTAAATAGAGACATAAATTAATTTCCGTTGCTAAATATTTAGCGACGACGATTTTACAAATGAATTTGATTGCGTTGCGAATTCGTCTCTGATTTTATTTCCATTGGTATTCTATTGCTAATTCGTCTCTTTTCCATTGCTACTCCCTTTCTAATCCGTTGCTAAATCACTGTTTTTTTTTTAGTGTGAATCGAATGAAGATATGCATTTTAATTCAACCATTCCACAATGATTAGAAAATGCCGAGGAAGAAACTAAAAAAGACATACCTAAATCATTTAAGAATTTAGAGATTATTGAAATCTTAATGGAGTCAAATCATGAATTCTTTGACTATAAAGACAAGTTTTTAGAAGAATCAAATGAGAGTTTAGGACAAAAGATTTCATTTTTAAAGAAGAGAATGCATGAGAAATGTTCCTACACATGAATATTTGTCATACCTATCACTATAGGAAATTCCTTTATTGAATTTGCTATGTGTGATCTCGAAGCATCGATTAATGTTATGTCACTTAAACTTTATGAATTGTTGAAAATAGGATTGTTAACTAATACGCCTATTAATCTTATTTTTGCAAACAATACAATTGTTAAGCCATATGAATTATTAGAAGACATTCTAGTACAAATGAATTAGTATTTTATGCTGACTTTTATGTCATGAAAATGAGAGATTCAACATCATCCAATCCTTTGCCTGTACTATTTGGTAGACATTTTCTATAGACGGCTAGAACTAAGTTAGATATTTCTGTAGGAACAATGTCTATGGAGTTTAAGATAAGATTGTCAAATTCAAGATTAATAATGAACACAACTATGACACCTATGAAGAATAAGATGAATGATTTGATAATGAAAATTATGATAAAGATTTCCTAGACTTAAACTATTATGATAACTTTAATGCTAAAATTTATGCAATTAATGCAGTAATAATGGAAACTGCTGAAGAGGTTCCAAAGAAAGAACAAGTTGAACACACCTCAAAAGAAAAGAAAGTAATTCAAGAATGGAGAGTTAAGCAATCGGAGAATGGTAACAACATTAAGAAGACGAAAGTTTCTAAATCCAAGTACAATAAGAAAAAGAAAAAGCCAGATTTAAGCCCTGTAAAGCTTAATGATCTTGGAGGTATATACATGCACAGTAAAATCAAATGGGCTTGGTACTTCAGAGCTCAATGTGATACGAACTATAATGCAAACCTCATGCCTATACATTTCTTTCTACACACTCAATTGGAGTTGAATTCATTTGCTTCTGAACGATTCTCTTTATCGCATGGAACTTCAATTCAACCAATAAGAGTGGTCGCGGATGTGCTAGTTCAAGTCAACAACAACACCGAACCCACATAATTTTTGGTAATATCACACTTTATCAATGAAGATCCTCCTTTAATCTTAGGATAACATTTCTTAGCCAATACTTAAGCTGTCATGGATATTATGAACAAAACAATCAATTTAATGATTAATGGTTGAGCACTCACTTTCTTGAATGACACTAGAGTGGATAATCCTAAATTCAAGTTTAGAGATTCAATCTAATTCTAAAAAGGTTCAATCGAGCCAACGACAGAAAACAAAAGCGCTATATGCGAAGCATCCCGTATTCTATGTTTAATTTATGTTTATATAATTTTATTGGGAATTTAGTTTAGTTTGTTTAGTATTTTTTATTCTCTCACTTTTTGACTCTTGTATTGGAAATATTTTTGGATCTAAACTCCGAAATAATTTCAATTAAGGGGGATTGATCGAGTTGTTTTTGTTTATATGGCCTTTACGCAAGTTGCATCATTCACTTGCTTATTTATATGTTTAATTAATTAATTAATTAATAAAATTATTTATTTAGTTACATATCCTAATCAAACATTCAAGATTTCAGTCAATTCTACCTTAATATAAGTTTTAATGAATGATATATAAGTTAATTATGGAATAAATTGCAAAAATAGTAAATTAGGCCTGACGATTCCTCAGTGAGTAGAAATAAAATTGGGACTCGCCGACAAATTCAGTAGCGATATACAACAAATTTAGTGAAAATTTGGAGTCTGGCGAATCCCTAGCGATTCACCTTAACAAAGGAATCACTGCTCAGATCGGTGGGTTACTGCACCTCACAACCCACCGATTCACCTAGTGATTTCCCCACGATTCTACTTAAACATGAATTGCAGGACACTATTTTTTATTTTTAAAACGAAAACCCTAAATTGCCGCACACACCAACTCATTCACACCAACAAACCATTGCACCCAAAATTCCAATTTCTTGCTTATATTCAGCCATCCTAAGCTCAATCTCTTAGTATTCAAGTGATTCCCACCTCAAACTAGTCTCATTCAAACCAAGATTTTCAATTTTGAGGTGTTGAACCTAACTAGGGTTTTAAAAAATTTGGCCTAAAGCTTGGAAGGACGATTTAGAGGAGCTCAAGAGCTTAAAATTTTGAGAAATTCACCCACAAGAAGGTAATTACATCAATTTTAGCACGTCACTTTAACAAATTTTTGACTCGAGTGATTTTAGCAAATTTTTCAATGCTTTTCGAAATTGTTTTGTTGGAATTTACTCAATTATCTTGCACAAATGGTTTGATTGATTCCAATAGACTAGGAATTATGATTACATTAATCGTTGATTTACACATTCAACAATTTAAATTTTTTTGCTATATTCACATGTATTAACAAATGGTTTAAAAACGAGTTTAAAATGAGTTTGAAGGTTTGGTTATTGTTTTGTTTTAATTTAATTTGCTTTGTTTTTGAAAGACTAAGATTTATCACCTAATTGCTTTACGACATTTAGAAAAACCGAATTTAAAGTCTATATTCGAGTGAACACTTAGATGCCAATTTCATTTTAAAGTCTCCAATGAATTTAAAGTGGCATTCCAAATGGATTTTTCTTTTTAAAATAAAGTCTTCAATTTTACCGAATTATATTCGACAAATGTTGTTTCTATCATCTATAGTTTATTTAGTTTTTAAACTTGTGAGTTTTTGAAATTTGAGACAATGGCCGGAGGAGGTAGATGTAGAAGCTCATGAGAGGAGAAAGGGAAGTCACCATTAGCAGAGAAACCCATGCAAAAATCCAAAGCTCCACCTACACCAATTAGGCCAACGAGGATTTCGATGAATAACCCTCGAACTAGAGTACCTAGAGAACCTTCTCCACATTTAAGTTTTACCGATGAGTCGGAGGGAGAGGAAGATATTAAGGAGACACCTAGAATCCACTTCTCACCCCAACACCTCATTAATGCCAAAGCTCTCGATAGGATGTAGAGCTATATTAGTAAGAAAAGAAAAATCATACCGGAGAGGGGTTTCAATGTAAAAACAAAGTTAAGTATGGGCATAGGATCCTAAACATAATAAGGGAGCAGAACTGGGGATTGTTAACTAGGGATTATTACGCTGATAATGATATGGGGTCCTCGGTTGAAATGGATTGTCAAATTCTAGTAAGGGAGTTTTATGCAAATGGGGACGAATATGATACTAAAATAATAATAGGAAGGTAAGTGGACTACTCACTTGAAAGAATAAACCGGTATAATGGTTTACTGAAATTCCATATGATGCAGAATAACGAGTACCCAAAACCCAAGTATGGATGAGTATAGATATGGGTTTTCCCACAAAACCATTCGCAATGGTTTAGAAGCAATTCCTGGGGACGAATTCCTTTTTGATAAAGATGGGTACCCAAAACACATCCAAGCTAAATAATTTAGGAAAACCACCAAAGCTCGGAGTTTTTTCCTAAATGCGAGCCAACAACATAGTTTGCAACACTATGATATAACTATAGGGCAGCTCTTTTATACCACATAGTTCAAGAGATCTGCTATATTGATGTTGGTAGAATATTCTATTATTCGATTAGGAATGCCATGACCACAAAGAAAAATGAAGGATCGCCTTTTCCCTTAATGATTACAGAGTTTTGCAGGCAAGACTGAGTTCCAATGAGAGGTCTCGGGTTAGATGTTTACCTGGATAGGACCATTGAAATCATCAAAAGCACCAAGAAGGTGCCAGGATATGTTGATTCGGAGAAGGAACGTGAGAGAAATGATACACAGAGGAGAGAGAGAGACCATAGAGAAGAATAAATGGGCAGAAAATTGATGAAACTTGGAAGAAATGCAGAATGCCGCGTATCATAAACAAACAAACCAGAGCCCAGATCCACCTACAAAGGACTTCACTAGCATTTATGCGGATGAGACGGAGATGGCCATGATGGGGTCAATCTTAAGGAATCAAACAAGAACTCAGAGACATCAAGAGTCATGTTCTAGAACCAGCGCGAGATTGCCAGGAGCATTTATGGTTTCGAGCGACACATGACTAGGAGGATGCAAGGCGGGGGAGCTAACATTCACACTGAGAATGCCCATCCAGGGAGTCGTTTCAGAGGATAACATGGTGGCGGGAGTGGATTACAACTTATATGATCCTGCTAGGAGCTTCCAATCTCAACAGCCAGACCAAATGGATGATGGCGATGATGTGACATCTGGACGACGATTCTGTTATTTTATTCTTCTTTGTGTAATTTTTTTTAAGTGTTATTGTGGGTATTTTGTTTGTCATCCTATGATATGAATGATGTAGTATGTGCTACTATGATACTATTGCTTTGGTGTGTTCACATTTGATACAATGGTTTGATATGATACTTCAATTTTAATCTTATGTTGCTTGGAAATGTTTAAATCTATCGAATTTTCAATTACTTATGCAATTCATTCTTACGTTAGTTATTTATTCAATTTATTTGCTTATGTTCACGAGGTATTTTTATTTTTTGTTGGAAACCCGACTTTATTTTTAAACTTTGAGGACAAGGCTTGGAATGAGTTTTGGGGTATTAGGTGAAATGAAGTATGAAGATGTGAAGTATGGAAGAAATGAGAGGTAGAATCTATTTAAACTTTGAACATTGTGGATTTTTCAAAATGTTTCAAAATACAAGTAATGTATTTCCATTTCATTTTACTTTATTTAGTTAGGAATATAGAGTTGAATATAACTTGAATTTAAAAGGAAGTGATATATTACCCATGAAAATAAATTTTTTATGATGGATAGGAATTGTTATACCCTATTTGATTTAACCTAGATTGTGTATACACTAGAGGAGTTTAGAAGAGATTGATTGCTTTGTGTTAGACATTATAATGGGTAGAAGATCGAAATAATATTACAAGATAAACAAGATAGATTTCTAAGAATCATACTGGAAATAATCTTTACTTTGTTGGAAATAATGCGTCCTTGACTGTGAAAGTGAGAAGAACTAACAAGAGTTTTTAAAGAAAAAATAAAGGGATCCACATATTCCAAAGGGAATGGAGCAGGAAATCTAGTAGTGAAGAAAAACGAGAGGAATAATTCCTATAAAAAAAGTAACATATTTCAAAGGAAATGGAGTAGGAATGTGATGGCCCGGCCTCCCAAACCGGGTACCACCCGGCCCAATCCGTTATTAAGCCCTAAACCACACCATATATAACTTAACAACGAATTAGTCAGCCTTTTTACTAGTCTTACCTCGTCAACTATTTAGCATTTATTTCAAAAATTATCAAAGTTAATTAAGAGATCGTTAACTCCACCTATGTTGTACACTATGTGCGCTACATAGCCGGTCCCAAGTCCGGGTAAAGGAGGAGGACTCTGACGCCCATTTTTTCATACCGAAAAATGGGTAAGGGAGGTCCCAAACACTTTTCATACCCGAAAAGTGGGGGAGGGAAGCCCCAAGCTCATTTTCCATTCTTGGAAAATGGAGGAGGGTTGCGAGAGGTTGACAGCCAGCGTAAAACTTTTGTCACTTTTCATGAAATGGATCAAACATATATAAATGTTGGGGCGTTCCCACCTAGCGACGCGCTGCATCGGAGTCCGGGTGTAGTGAGAAATGAGCAAGGGTGTGTTTCACATCGCCGCCTGGGAGTGAAGAAAAATGAGAAAGGGTTCCCACACATAGGACGTGTGTGGGTAAAGAAGCTAGTCCCTTCACATCGTCGCCTGGATGTGAAGAAAAATGAGCAAGGGGTCCCACACAAAGGACGGGTGTGGGTAAAGAAGCTAGTTCAAAACAAACACGAAAACAAAAAAAAATCATAGATACAAACACTAAATCTTTTAGACAAAATAGAAATAAAAAAGGAAAACAAATACAAAGGGGAGAAAAAATTCGTTTAGGAACATGGAACATAGGAACACTTACGGGGAAGTCAATAGAACTAGTAGATAGCATGATTAGAAGGAGAGTCAATATTGCTTGCCTCCAAGAGACAAAATGGGTAGGAGAAAAGAGTAGATAAATAGGAAGCACATGGTTTAAATTGTGGTACACCGGTATAGATAGAAAATGCAATGTAGTAGGAATTGTGGTGGATAATGATTATAAGGATAAGGTTGTAGAGGTTAAAAGAATATGTGATAGATTGATTCTAGTTAAATTAATTATTGGAGACGAAAAAATTAACATACTTAGCGCCTATGCACCACAAGTAGGATTAAGCGAGAGCATCAAACGGAAGTTTTGGGATGATATGGATGGATTTATGAAAAGTATACCATTAGATGAAAAGATTTTTATTGGAGGAGATTTAAATGGGTATGTCGGGGCAAGTAACGATGAGTTTGAGAGAGTTCATGGAGGTTTTGGTTACGGTAATAGAAATGAAGAAAGAGAATCAATCTTAGAATTTGCTTCAGCATACGATCTTGTCTTAGCAAATACTAGTTTTAGGAAGAGAGAGTCGCATATAATTACTTTTAGTAGTGGTCATAACAAGAGTCAAATAGATTTTCTTTTAACAAGAAAAATAGATAGAAAAATATGTAGAGACTGCAAAGTAATACCTGGTGAAGCACTTACTACCCAACATAAGTTAGTAGTATTTGATATTAAGCTAACACGACGACATAATATGAATAAAAGAGTTAGCGACCCTAGAATAAAGTAGTGGAACCTAAAACATAGTAAACAAGTAGAGTTTAGAGAAAAACTACTAAAGGAAAATGTATGGAATCTTGACTTAGATGCTAATACAATGTGGCTAGGAATGAGTAGTTGCATAAGGAGAGTGGGATCAAACGTATTAGGTATATCTAAAGGCTTGGGACCTCCAAAGAAGGAAACATGGTGGTGGAACGAGGATGTCCAACGAGCAATTAAGACTAAAAGAGAGATGTATAGGAAAATACCTAAGTGTCAAGATGAAGATGTGTACAATCAATATAGAGAAAGCTAGAAAACAAGCTAAAAAAGTAGTTAGTCAAGCTAAAACAAATTTCATGGAAGATCTATATACAAGGTTAGGTAATAGAGATGGCGAAAAATATATATATAGGCTAGCCAAATTATGAGATAAAAAGAAACAAGACCTAAGTCATGTAAGATGTATTAAGGACGAAAATCAAAATATTTTAACACGCGATGAGGATATTAAGGAGAGATGGAGAAGTTACTTCGATAGTTTATTTAATGATGGTCAAGTTGATACTATAATAGATGAAAACCCACACCAAGAAAGAAATGTAAACTATACATGCAATATTAGAATTGTAGAAGTTAAAGTGGCATTGACAAAAATGAAAATACGGAAAGCATGTGGCCCAGATGAAATACCCATAGAGGTTTGGAAATGCTTAGAAGAAATTGGATTGACTTTGTTAACAAAACTTTTCAATAAAATTTTAAAATCAAAACGGATGCCAATGGATTGGAGAAGAAGCACGCTTGTGCCAATCTTCAAAAACAAAGGAGACATTCAAAGTTGCTCAAACTACCGGGGAATTAAACTTATGAGTCACACTATGAAACTTTGGGAGAGGATAATTGACAATAGGCTAAGGAGATAAACAACAATATCAGAGAACCAATTTGGTTTCATGCATGGGAGGTTAACTATGGAGGCTATTTTCCTTGTAAGACGATTGTTAGAAAAATATAGAGAAAAGAAAAAAGATCTTCATATGGTATTCGTAGATTTAGAAAAAGCATATGATAGGGTCCCCAGATATGTTCTTTGGTTGGTTCTAGAAAGAAAAAGAGTGCATGCTAGATACATAGACACTATTAAGGATATGTGTGATGGAGTATTAACGAGTATAAAGACATTTGGAGGAGCTACAAAAGAATTTCTGATTACGATAGGACTACATCAAGGATCGGCTTTAAGCCCATATCTATTTACTTTAGTTATGGATGAACTAACTAGACATATTCAAGAGGATATACCATGGTGTATGCTATTTGCATATGATATTGTCTTAGTGGATGAAACTAAAGATGGAGTGAATAGGAAATTAGAAATCTGGAGGAATACATTAGAATCTAAAGGCTTTAAGTTGAGTAGGACGAAAACCGTATACATGCACTGTGAGTTTGGAAACACTAGACATCGAGATGACGGTGTGGTAAAATTAGGGGAAGTAGAAGTTCCTAAGGTAAACCACTTTAGATACCTAGGATCAATCATACAAAATGATGGTAACATTGAGAATGATGTCACACATAGAATTCAAGCTAGATGGAAGAAATGGCGGAGTGCAATAGGGGTGATTTGTGATCGAAATGTTCCTACTAAGTTAAAAGGAAAATTTTATAGGACCGCAATTAGGCCAGCTATGCTCTATGGAAGTGAATGTTCGGCGGTAAAGCAACAACAATTACATAAAGTGAACGTAGCAGAAATGATGATGCTTAGGTGGATGTGTGGTAAAACTCGTAAAGATAGAATAAGAAATATAGAAATTCAAGACAAGTAGGAGTAGCACCAATTGAACAAAGATTAGGGAAGGGTGGTTGCGATGGTTTGGTCACCCGCAAAGACGACACCTGCAAATGCCCCAACTAGAAAACTTGACTTAATAGAAACTGTAGAAAATCGACGAGGTAGGGGCAGACCAAAGTTAACATGGGATGCATTAATTAGGAGGGATTTGAATGGTTTGCAAAGCTCACCATCAATTGCACTTAATCGAGCACAATGGAAAAGTTTGATCCATGTAGCCGACCCCAGTTAATTTGGGACTGAGGCTATGTTGTTGTTGTTGTAATTAAGATACCGTTATCATTACCTTAATAATCAGCGGAAGACTTAATAAATTAGCAGAAGCATTTATAAAATACCTACTGTGGAAACCAGGTAAACAGACGATCATATAAAACCATTTAAAGTCATACATGAAACAATATGGATGTCTATTCTCTCAACCCATTATACAACCCAAAATTATACCAAAAAGATGTAAATAATATGTACACAAAATTATCACCTATAAAAGTAGCAGAAGCTCTCCTCTGACGGCTCAACACTAATCCTTGATCTTCTCATTCCCTGGTCTGCTACTCGAAGTATCTGCACCCACCGTTACAAATTAGACGGTGATTACAACAATGTAGGAAGTAATTCTGAGTGACATTTAACCACATTTCTAAACACAACAGGATACAATTCATAAAACATATATTCTTTATACCACAATAATGATTGACACACAATTTCATTACCAAACAATATAACATCAATAAACTACTCAAGTGAACCACCCATCTCAAATTCTATACTTAGAATATTATCCCAGACATACCCAATTAATCACATTCACTTTCGATTGTCACCGATTTAGTTGTTCACATGAATTTAATTCTTATTGGATATGAAATATGGCATGTCAACCTTATGTAATAGGTCGGTACACACAGTACCTCGGTATTACCCTATTGGTCACCGCTTAGTCATAGGTCTTCCATTTGTTAATTGATCAACACGGCTCATCGACCTCATGCAATAGATCTGTACACACAGTACATCAGTATTACCCTTTTGGTCACCGTTTGGTCATATACCTTCCTCTTATTAGTTATTCAACACTGCTTATCAACCTCATGTAATAGATCAGTACTGTCATGGCCCAAATAGCTAATTTTAGTTTAATTTGTTAATTATGATCAAACGACCCGTGACGTGGGACCCGCAGCGAGATACATGTCATTACTGAGGCTAGGTGGCCGAGGTAAATGTTATATTTGGGGTGATGCGTGCTTAGTGTATTTTATATGTGTAGACTACTAAGTTACGGTTACGTGTGTTGATAGGTGTCGAGACGTGAATAGGGACCCACCTCGATATGCGTGTCGACGTGGGACCGAGGTAGAGAGTGATAAGGTAAGTTGGTATAAGCTTTATGTTGGTTTTATAAGTGAATTAAATTGGCTATGGTTGATTTGGAATTAAAATACCAAAGTTAGTAAGTTAAAACATAAGCCACTTGATGTGTCTCGAGACACGAGTTGACATGCTTCAACATTACTTGAGTTATTGTTTGATGTCACTTAAGCATGAACTAGTGGGAAATGTGTGAGTAGGAGGTTCACTAGTTAAGTCTCGAGATACGTGTGCACAAATGATCAAGGGCTATCATTCAACCATATCCAATTCATAAGTATATAAGTGTGATCAACTCAAACACCTCACACTCTCTCATTTCCATTTCTTCATCATGAAGCAAGGCTGAGGAGTGAAGAGTTGCTGGAGGAGGAAGAAGACATCAAGGAACTAATGGAATTGGTGAAGGAGAGACCAAGTTAGCTAGTACTCATCAAGCTAGGTAACTTCTTGACTCCATTAACATAGCTCAATTCCATGAATTCATGTATTTGATGCTATGGGTTGTTGTTTCATGTTGTAAATGGTGTCTTGGAACTCTAGAGATGTGTATGGAGGTTTTCAAGGCATTAACATAGCCTATGTGTTGAGAAAACTCGAAATTCTGATTGCAGATTTCCGGGTTCTGCAATACATAGCGTGCTATATTAGTCATTAGCATGCTACATGCTATGGCAGCATAAAAATATGCAAGTTTCAAGAAGTCCTTAAACACTACACAAGAGTCTAATATGCTAAGTAAGGGTCTAAACACACAAAAAAACATATGATATGAAGTCAGGAACTTAAGAAGTATTTCGAAGATTTAAATACGAGTTTCGAGGCATTGGGAGGCCGGAGTAGCATAGGAAATTTCGTGGTACGTAAGTAAACTGATTAAGAGATTTCTTTACATTTCATTCCTATTCATATGTTCACTTCCAGTCATTTGGACTGAATTGCCTTTGCACTTCATGTGCCATGACTTGTTGTTCATTCTCATTACATAAGTTGTTTCATGGCATAGTTTGTTGATAAAATGATTTCATTGACTCCAATTCATGTGCTATATCATTGTTGACTGTTATTACTCGTGGTCAGTGAAATAACACGCTATTAAGTAGTTTTTACCTGGTGTTGTGAATCTATATCATTTGTGCATTATTTATCAATTGTATTTGTTGGATTCCAATATCGTGTTGTTATTTGAATATGAAAGTTTTTCTTGTATCTAGGGTCATTTTATGATGGAAATCCGTCTGACATACGGGGGTCACTAGACTTTCCAGGGTGATCGCGATTTCTCCACTATCTTGCGCAGCACACGGGGTATGTGACTCGGGGTTGTTGGCAAGCATAACTTGGGTGACTTCACGAGTTGTAAGACTTGGGGTTGTTGGCAAGTATACATCCTAGTGACTGATATTTGGGATAATTATAAAGGTGTATTATACCGTGTAAGTACGACCTTCACAGAGATGTAGAGCACATTTCCATCCTTATATAGTGGAAAGGCTGATGTGATGAAGATCACGACTGACAGGCTCTAGATCGTAACTACTTAGCCTAGTGTCAGTTTCATTTTTTTTAACTAAAGTATCTCTTTGCATGATATTCTTTCAGCATAGTTGCTATTATTATTATGCTTTTTGATACTTGTTGCATAAAAGGAAATGTGAACAAATGTTTCTCAATATTACTTTCTATTTTTCAAGTATTCATCGTCTAGTTTGTGACGGTGGGTGCAGATCCATCGAGTAGCAGGCCAGACAAAGAGAAGATCGGCGACTACCTCTAAGCCAGAGGAGCACTGCTATACTAGATTTTATAGGTTTTATTTTTGATGTATTAATTTTATATGTATATGATATTATTTTAGGGGTTGTATATTATGGGTAGAGTGATAGGTACCTTGACCAGACACACGATGTTATGTATCACCGTTTCATTATATATATGCATGTGATATTTATTTCATGGTTTTTCCATAAAGGTTAGGCAACATATTATAAGCTTCCTCTAGTTAATGAGTTAAGACTTCCGCTGCATGATTTTTAAGTTAGTAAATTTTAATTAACTCTGATTTATGAATTTACATAAGATAGGTATATGTTTATATCTATTTGAAAACTAAATAATTGGTAAGTAATAAGGTTGTTGAAAAGGATTACTAATTCCTTGTTAGGTCATATATGGTGAGACTAGGGCTTAATAATGGAATTAGGCCAGGCGGTGCCCTAATTTGAGAGTCGTCACAAGTACACACAGTACATCAGTATTACCCTTTTGGTTACCGTTTAGTCATCCTCATGTAATAGATCAATACACACCGTACATCGGTATTACCCTTTTGGTCACCATTTAATAAATTCATCAATCTTATATAGTAGATACATGACATTAATTAATTTAGTATACCGACATCCCTAGGTCCCATATCCCGTGAGCCGCGTACACCTCAAACTACATGATAACTTACACTCACTTACTCTAATTTCACAATCACAATATAACAAGAAACAACATTTCAACAACAACATCAAGAATTTAGCACACAACACATAAACAAGTATAATTTATCAATACACAGCTAAGTAAGCCCATAAAGCAGTTCATAAGAATATAAAACAACTATAAACAAATAACAACATCAAGGTATGAAATGGAGTAAAATATCTCAATCAATTTACTTACAAACACGCCAATTCTAGCTACTTCGGCCTCCCGACACCTCAAAACTCGTATCTGAACCTCCAAAACTCTTCCCTAGGTAACTGATATCATATTGTAAGTTCTTGAGTGTGTTTAGACCTTTACTTAGGGTATTGGATATGTTTAAATTGTTTAAGTTAATTTTAGAAAATTCAGATTTTAGTGCTACCCAAGCACCTAGCGCGCTAATAACCTTATTAGCGCACTACCAAAATTACCTACCGCGCTAATCAAAGTTAGCGAGCTAGCTTTCCTACCTACCGCGCCGTGTGCAGGAAAACCCAAAATTCTGCAAATAGAATTTTGTGTTTTCTCTACACGTAGGCCATGTTAATGCCTAAGGAACCTCCATACACACTTTTAAAGTTCCTTGACATCATCCAAAACATAAAACAACAACCCACAACATCCAATTCATGAATTCATTGATTTGAGCTAACTCTATGGTGTAGAGAAGTTACCTAACTTGAGGAACACTAACTTGATTCACACCACCTTCACCTACTCAAAGTTTTACTTGTCTTCTTCCTCCTCCAACACCTCCTTCTCTCCATCAAACTTAGCTTCTAAGGTTTCAAATGAAATGAAATTAATTGTATGTGTTGATCTTCACTTTATATATGCATTAGATAAGGTTAACGAATAGCCATTAATCTTGAAGTGCATACGTATCCCCAGACCTATCTAATGGCTTACAACCTAACATGTACCCCATTAACTCATGCCAAATGACACCAATAAGTGACCCAATTGGTCTTTGGATGTGTCAATACGTGTCTCGAGAATCATCATATGGCTATTGTTTTAAGTTGCTTAACTTAGGTACAATTAATGTAAATTAACCTTAGCCACATTAATATTACTATATAAGCTATTTTTAAGCCTAAATAAACTTACCTCATTCAATCTATACCTCGGTCCCACGCATACACGTATTTCGAGGCGCGTCCCCGCTCATGTCTCGACAACTATGTTCAAGTAGGAGTGACTTAATAGGTCTACACAAATACATCACACTAGGCATCCATCACATCAAATCTAACACATTCCTTGGTCCTTACACTGAATATTCAGACTGTGTAACCATTCTTGGGCCATGTTTAGGGTCAGTAACCCTGATTAGGGACTAATTTACTATTAGTAATTTTAGGGCCGTTATAAGGGAACCGTAGGAATAAAATATAAAGAAGAAAAAGTAGGTATAATTGAAGAAGAAATAAAGAACAATATAGAGAAAATGGAAGTAAGTTTATGAAAACTTTTCAAGTAAAAGATTTAGCTCGAGTGCTTATAGCTAAGATAAGTGAAGTATATTTTTTTATTCTAACAAATGAATATGAAATGATGACTATTGGTGAAAAAGATTTTCTATCAACTTTGATTTGGTGATATTTTAAATATTATTTGAAAATGAGATTGATTTAGTGGTTTTTGTATCTTGAGATTCTATATTAGTCATCATAAGCTTGATACTTGTCAATGGAGGTTGAGAAAACCTATATAGTGGCTTGACCTTGGTGATTGATTTAATTTTGAATTCTAAGGTGTATTGCATAGTTAGTGGTTGAGAAGTCAAATAAAGGGGTTATTCTTAAAATATTTCTATTCTATCATGATTCTTATTTTTATGAAGGTAATATGTTTCTATTTAAAATCATTTCTGTTTAACGATAAGAGTATACAATATGAAATCAAATCGAGGGAAGAAAAGAGAAAACGATTGAAAATATTCCTTTGCTCAAAACAACAAAGTGCTAAGTTTGGGGGTATTTGATAAGTCACTAATTAGACATGTTTTATAGTATATTTTAGGATAATTTTAGATGTAAAAGACTATATTACACGAGGTTTAATAATTGAAATATTTGAAGAAAGAAATGAAAACAGAAGAAAACGAAGGATTTGACCGAGTGAAAAGATTGCACGATGATTCAGTGAGAATTCAAGGAAAAATTGGATTTTATAACTAATGATTCTCCAGCGACTCTTATACTTCTAGAATCGCCACTCAGATTAGTGGAAATAGAGACAACAATTCCAAGGATTCTTTTAGCAATTCCACTTAAACCTGAGTCGTTGAGGAATCACTAGGACATATTTCGAGAATTTTAGATAACTATGAGACGTTTGAGTTAGCTTGCGATGTTTACTACCTAGAATACTATAAATACGACCCTAGGCTACGAAATCATTTGCCCTTGAGTACTTAGATCAATATTTCATTGCTATAGTAGCCATTCTTTATTGTTTTAGTTTATTACTTTATTGTTCATTGCTTTTGGAGAAGATTTGATGATTTAAAGTATTTATTCTGTAGGTATTTATCTATGTCTTTTATTTATAATATTGCAATGATGTTTATGATTATGAGTGAGTAGTTTTTCAATCTACACAAAGTACGAACATAAACTAGATCCGTTTTGCTATGTCGTTATGATGAGATAAATATGTGCTTAATGCTTTAAACCAATTGTATTCTTTGATTCACTGATTTAATATATTATTATCTAATGATTTTAATCATGATCTTTGTATTGCATGCATAGTCTAGAATGTGTATTGTGATATTTGAATTCATTATCTAATTTAAAATAGTAACTAGGATTGTTTGAAAGGTATGATCATTTAGATGTCCTAGGTGAGTTTGAGATCTAAATATAATGTTGAAGTGGCTTTCTGAAGGTGTTAGATTTAGTAGTTTGAAGTTTTCATAAAGTGTAATGCGATTTTATTGCGTGAAGTTAATGTTGTTGTGTATCCAAAGGGGTTAGCTCAATAAAATTAGAACGTGGCTTTTCCACCGGTATAAGGACTAATGGCTAGCTAAAGGCTGTTTACTTATGATTGGAGTTTAATTATCTAGAGTGCTTTATAAAGTATGCTCATGACTATATGATTGAAGTAACATGTTTGGATGCAAAATAAATTAATGTTTTATTGTTTTGGATGTTTGTTTAGATATTTATTTATCATTGAATTAAATTTATTTGATTGACAGTGAATTTGGATTGTGTTAGTTAAGTTTGTATAATTAGTTAATTATTATTATATTATAAATTGAATTAGTGAGTTTAATAACTGTTTTAATCAAATTAATTAAATTAAAGTAAAAACGATAAAACCATTAAAAGTTCTTTTACCTAGAGAAGTTTGATAAATCCCTATGGAGACGATTCCCACTTACCATTACTACAAAATATTAAAAGTATAATATAGGAGGGAGATTTATTGTACGCGTTTGACACGTGTCACCACGCCACCCTTTTACGCTCCTTTTGTGCACCCCACCACCATCCCTCTACATTCTCTTCTATTGATAGGGCATCAACAAGTAGCTCAACCTCGCAAGTCTGAATTTCTAGTTGAAGAGTTGGTCAGAGCCCACCGAACCTCTAGTTGGAAAGTTAGTCAAAAGCTTGCCGAACCTTTAATTGGAGAGTTGGTCGGAACACATCGAACCTGTGGATCGGTAGTTGTCAACCAAATTCTACGAAAGAGGTTCGGTTGGATAACACCGAACCTAGAAGACAAGTCTCAACCACATGTTGCCGAAGCTAAAATAGATGTGTCGACCAAAGTTTTGAAGTTAATTGCTTTGATAGGGATTAAAGTGTATTTTTGGTAAAATGTTAGATGCCCTTATAAATTGCAATTTGAATATGAGGTGCACTCAAAATTTGGGTGCCCTTATGGAAACGTGGGGTGGGTATAGCCGGGCTCAAAAGTTTTTCATGCAAGGGAGTTAACTCCTTAACTCACAAGGAAGTTTCTATATGTTTTCATGTTTGGTTCAACTTCTTTTTATCACGTAACCGATTTCATCAGCTTACTAATCAGTATAACAGAACTGTTCAAATTACATTAGGAGCTACTTCCCACACGTTGGGAATCTTGTGACATCGTGAGAGCATTGCAACATTATGTGCAACCTCATTGCTTGTTTATGAACAAAAACATTCTTCCATTGTAGATGTTCCCTTAACATTTTCCCACAGCCCTTTAGAATTAGACCCAACTCAGTATCAATAGGGGAAAATCCTTAAGTCCCTTGATGACCCCCAATGAGTATATCTCAAACACTGCTCTTTCCAGCCCCATATCACGCACCCAACTGAGAGCCTTTCAGTTGCTTTGGCCTACACTTCTGTTTAGTTGTGATCACCATGAGCAAGCGTTGTTAGGGCTCTCATAAACTGTCAAGACCCGTCTCACTAAGTCCTAAATTAACCTAATTGCCCTAATTAAGCACCTAAACCATACAATTAACTTTAAACCTCGAAATGATTCTTAATTCAATCCTTATAATGCTCCAAATCTAAATCAGATTCATTATTTAACCTCAGTTCTTGACTTGTTTCGATTAGAGCAAATTAGGAAATCATATAAATTTTTTTCCTTATTTTTAAAATAATTTCGGCAGCACCTCCCCTAATTATGGAATGCTGGCACTTAAAAGCTAATAGACAACAGAATGGAGAGAGGCCTAAAAGGACTCGCAACTCCATGTAGTTCACAATATGACATCAAATTGAACTTTAAACCTTAGTTACAACTTAACAAGCTCAAACTGAAACTAAAATTGTTTCATAACTTCAAATAATACAAAAACTAAACCATTTAGGTCTCTAACATATTGTCAACCCATTCATGAACTTCTCAAATTCTTTCTCAAAGTGATTCACGCCCCATACTCACCCTGAAATCCAAAACAAAATAATATAAACAATAATTACATTCAATAGGGAAAAGAGCTCCTTAGCAGAAGTCTTCTAGCTTCCTCTTTCCCTTTCGATTCACTATAGCCTCAGAACCTAAAAAAACATTTCAAGAACACCAAACAATAGTGTATACAAAATAAACAATTTTAGATTAATAAACATCTACCTTGCTCCGTACAATAGGTAATAACAAGAGATAATATGGAATATTGCACAATAAACGAGTACTGAAATAAATATACAACATGGATCCCTTATTTCTTGTTCTAAGCTCATAATGAGTGGGCTCTCTCACGATGAACCTAGAACGGTACTATGAGTTCAACACATGCTTCCCCAGAGTCGACGTTACCTGCCTTAGACGCCTACGATGCATCTTGTTTGGAGTGGATCACATCACACTCTTACGACCGAAGCAGGGGAACCTCTATCCTGATGCCATGAATACACGATCAATAGTTTCACTCCCTCACCGTAAAAGCTTTAAACCATATTACTATAAAAAGCAAGAAATAATGTTTACTTACAGTCAAACCAACGCAAGTTGGTTAAGCGAGTCCTTGCTCGTACGTTCCCTAAATATCCTTATCTTAAGAGTCCTATTAAATCGCGAAAATCCAAAACTTATGAACCTCGACACAAATGTACTATTTTTCATAGTTTTTCATGTCACGTCGGTGTTTAAACCCCTCAAAACCCCAACAAGTTCTTTGAAATAAAACCCAAACTTTCCCTAAGACCTTAATTCAATAATTGGATTTTCAATTACAATATCATATCACTAATTTACCTCAAAAACTAATTTATATGGTCGTTGGAGTCCGATTTGGTGTTTTAAACTCAATCGACCTTAATCACATTTCACGAGGCAAAAACCCCGAGTACAAGTTTCGAGAAAATCCCAATTTTTTATTTTTTTTCATTGAAATCCACAATTTCTATTTGTTTGGCCCAAATCCATTTTTTATTTTTTTCAATTTTCTAGGATTTTTTGTAATTATTTTTCCCAATTTAAAAACTCATTTCTTTCTTTTTTTATGTGAAGGGGTTTGATCCCTGAACCAGGCCCAGTTCGGCTTAGCTGAGTCGAACCCAATTCAGCCGATTTATGGGATCATCCTCTTCCTCTTTTTCGTTTAATCGAAACAAAATAGTCTTCTTCTATTTCATTTTGATGAAGCTACACCTTCATCATCTTGGTTAGGGGTCTCAAGGCAGGGATCTCATTGTTCCCTTTCCACTGTTTCGTCTTCTTCCTCCCAACGTCTTCCTCACCTCACCTCCATCGTCTTCTTCTCTTTCTCTATTTCGTTGTGTCTGTTTTTCTGTTGTAGCTTTTACTGTTTTGTTGTTTTGTTTTTCAATTCAAACCTAACCTTCATCTTTTCATCTCCAACTTAATAACAACAACAATAATAATCACAACCTCACCCAATTCAAATCAAAACTATCACAACAGGCCCAAGTGAACAATTAACAGTCCACAAATCAAGATTTACTTTTGATTCACTCACCTTGATTGTAACGACTCGTTACCTTAAGCTGGTGATTAATATTAACCCGAGTTAGGACGTAGGCGTAACTCAATTAGTGTATGCGTGAGTTTGTGTGATAATTTGTGTTTGTATATCATGTTTAAATGAATTTATAGGTTGTAATATAAAATAAAATTTTATATACAAGCCTATAATTGAAAAATAAATAATTAATTAATAAATTTTCGGTACACCAAATGCGACGAGGGGGTCGTGAAATGAATGTGCACGCATGAGAATGGCCGTTGGCCTGTCCGGTGAATTTATTAGTGAGAAAATACATGAGATATATATATATATATTTATATATAATTGATGCATAAATATATATAAAAAAACTATAGGTTTGATTTTATTATTATGGACCGTCGGATCCCCTCGAGATTAGTGTAAGTGGAGATTATGTTAAGATGTGTGTCACTTTACGATGTATCACTTTAACACAATAGTCACTTGACCAGCCACGAAATAGCATGAGGCGTTTCTCGAGAAAAATCTATATATATATAACAATTAATACTTATCAGTGTTTGATCGAGTGAGAGGGAGAAGCTGCTGAGGGTGTGAACAATCAGGGAATTGATTCAGGAGAGATTGTCTAATGGATTGGAAGTGATCGAACCGCTATAAATCCAGTGATCACTGATAAGTGTGCAATTGTGTTGTATTTTAGTGTGTATTTACTGTGATTTCAGAGGTAAAATTTCCATTTTATAGCACTAATCATTTATTTTTGTGTTTTCAGGACCAAAAGAGGCAATTTGATGAAAAAGACTAAAATTGGGTCCTTTTAAAGTGTATTTGGTGTTTCGCATTGAAAAGTGTGCTTGCACACACTTCGAGATAACTTGGTGGGACCCACATTGGTCCGTGTCGAAGGCTTGGTGATTTGTAAGAAGTTCCGTGGTGCATTGGTTGGAGAATCATTGAGGAAATAAGCTAAGTACAAGTGTATGTGCAGTGTGCTTCAGCTACACTTTGATCCGCCTCAAGACACATAATGCACAATAGATTATAACAGATGGGAGAATGCTGGTGACATTAGTCAGAGACACACATGGAACACACAGCGAGCCGTAACTCTCCATATTGCCTCAGGATACGAGCAAACACTGTCTCTTACCTTACTTGATTTCTCTTATCTCTCCATTCCACCTAGCCTTGAGATTTGTGCTGCACCACCTCCCACACATTTGCACGAGTCCTCCCATCACACCTCTTACGGAGCTCCCCTAAGATTAGCCTCAATAGATGCATAAACCCCTTTTTCATTTATCACCAGTAATTGATCCTCCTACCTCCTAGGCGCACGAGTTAAACGTCCCTCTCTCCTCCTGTGAGCGATGTGAAACGAGCTTCCCTTAAATAACTCTCAAATGGCGTGCCAGCCCTTCCAACCGTGATCAACAGCCAGCGATCTCTCCTCGGTGCATGTGTCATCTTGATAACCCCAAGATGCAACCAATTAACAACAAATTCGATTCTTAGGAATTGAATTTGTGATATTGTGGGACATTTTCTCTCTTATCCATTTACTAAAAATACTATAAAACTCTCCTCTCCTCTTTCGATCATGGAGATTCAATACCATTCTATTCTATTCTCCCCATTCCATATTTTCTCCACTATGCATCTCCATTCTCTCCATATTTTCTTCACCTTTTTTCTTTTATTTTTATATTTTTTCGAGTTTTTATTGAATTTCTACTTATTGATGTGTAAATGCATGTGCATACTAGTTAGGTTAGAATTCATTGTCAGTGATCCTACCGCCGCTCGGTAAGGGGGATCATGTTGGTGGCGAGTGAGGCCTTGTCTGTTGGCAAGCGGTGTGCCCTTATGCAATTAGGATATAAGATGGGTAGCAGTGCATTGTAATTTCCACGTGACAAGTGGACAAATCAACGCTAGTTATCACTCATGATAGGTGTTCTAATATAGCGATATTGCTGCTAGTTAGTTGAAAGCCTACAACATATCCAGTGGCTTGGCAAGTCTAGTTAGTATGTGGTTGTGTCGCATGTTCCCTCAACTGACATAAAGAGAACGAGATGGCGTGAGTCACTATAAACCTATCTGTAAGACTTAATGGAAAAGAACCTTTTCGAATCGACGACTAAATCATACTTACGGTGGTCTATGTGTCTCCTTGATATGGAATTATTATTTAATTTGCTAGTTTATTTATTCTCGCATTTACTTTCCTAGTTATTAATTAGTTAATAGTTTAGATTAGTTTTCTTTTCAAAACCCCTTTGATAACATATAGTCAACCCTAGTCTCTGTGGGTTCGACCCCGTACTTGCCTCACTACATATCCAAGTAGTCTGTAAATCAGGACTATTATTGGTGGTGTACGATGTGACATCAATTTTGGGCACCGTTGCCAAGGACTGGTGCTGATTAACTTTAGGTTACTATTTAAAAAATTGTATCTTTGTACCTCAGAGTTTTGCAGGTTCACTTCATGGCCAACTACTCCTACCATTACAATCATGATCCATATCAAGACTCACACTATTACAGTGTGAATGGGGTAAGTATGTCATGTTATGAACAATATTTTTCTAATCGGCATTCTTTTGTGCAACATGTCAATGCTTGTGAATTTTGTGGAGATTACTCTCATTTTCCTAGAGCTTGCCCTGAACTAATAGATTTTGTATGGTAGTTGAGCTAATTTGGTGGCAATGTAGATAGAATTCTTAAGGATATACCGTACTTGATGTAAAAAAAGGAGAGAATGAGGTCATCTTCACAAAACCTTCATAGCACTGAACTTGAGATACCTAAGCTTCTTGAATCTCCTGATCCAGTGGAAACCTCGAGTGATGTTTCTTGTGTTGAGATGGATGAGCTCACATCATATGATAATTGGCTTAGTGAATAAGAAAAGGAATCAATTGATGAACTTGAGCTGAACTTCACGCACATTTCCCATTATTGCACAGCTTCTGATGATAATGAGGTCGAGAAAGAAGTCGAAGTGACATTTGAAAGGTCAAATGAGCAGCAAGAAGAGAGTAAGGAAGACCAACCTCTGATGCTGGTGAAACCGCCTCCTATGCCATGCATACGCGTTGACTTCTACATAGGGGTGGAAGAAAAGGAACACATAGAGATTTTCAACACTGTCGCACCTTTGTGTTGGATGTTTCAGATGAATAAGAATCTTTTGTGTGAGGAGTCCAAGATGAGCTCCAAAGTCTGAATGAGGGCATGCCAATTTCATTGCTCAAAGTCACGGTGAAGGCGTTCATTTGAGACTACTCCCAAGTAGCTGGTGTCACGTGACCATCCACCCCAAGTCTAACCAAAGACTTGGAAGAAAGGCTCTTATTGGGAGGCAACACAGCTTTGTTTTATTCATTCATGCATTTTTAGTGCAGTTTAGTTTAATTTTAATTATTTAGATTCTAATAAACTCCTTGATTTTGTGGACTATTCAGGTGTATGGAAATAAATGAGCACTGGAGAAAGGAAGAGTACCTTGTGTTTGGTGTCAGGTTTTATTTTGAATATCACTTTTGTTAGCGTGATAGAGCGTTATTATGAAATTGACTGCTATTTCACATTTACGTGTTTTAAGACTTGGTTGGGAATTAAAAACTAGCTTAAGTTGTCGCATTAGTGGCAGGCCTTTAAGTAGAACCCAAAATCGTAGACTCCATTCCACCAACTTGCTGATTTTACCTTAGTTGGAAAACTACGGCCTCACAAGTTATTGTTGGAATCGTTTTAGTCAACTCCTTGTTTGATAGTTCTTGCTCTTATTATGTTATTGGTTCAACTTTTTCCTTAAGTCGCCTGAATTGAAGAGATATTGTATGTTCTGTTCATGCATCATGGAGATAGTGTGATATTTTTGTGTTGTAACATTGACAAACTTCACTACACATTACTCATTTTGCTTACTGTCAGCTTCTTACGTTTATATATGTTTCACTCCATTCATTTCATTTTCTTATCTTCCATTTCGATTTCACTTGTTATTTTGGATTGTGTATGGTCGTCTAACTTTCTTGAACCTTGAGGACAAGGTTCAGGATATGTTTGGGGGTATGCAGGTATGAAGTTGGATGGAATGCATGGATGAACCGTAAGGATTTTCGGTAAATTTTCTTTAATTTTCTTATTTTCTTTCAATACTTTTGGTGAACTACAAGTAATACGGTTTCATTTATTTCATGAATTGATGGTTTGGTAGGTTGTTACACATTTTTAAACATGTGAATTCGTTCTTTTTGTTTTTCCATTTGTTTTGTGCCTAAATTAATGCACAATTCTAGCTTAGAATAATGGTTGAAAAATTGAGAATTCAATGTAGATTGATGAATGCCATAAAATAGACAACACCTTAGGTAGAACATAGGGGAAAAATCATGTTCTTGTGATTAGTCTACTGACTGAGGCTACACCAACGAGTGCTAGTATGGAGTCAATGCTCTATGCTAGATATGAAAGCAGGTAGAAGGTCGCAATAGGACAAAATTCAACTTAATCTCTACAGATTATAGAATAGGTTTGCATCCATTTAAAATCGAGTATACCTTAAGAATAATTTTGGGGGAAGACGCAGGTAGTTGTTTAGCCCTTAGCCTTAGCCCACTTATAATTTATCCCGAGTTAGCCAAGATGAGCCAACCCAACCTGATTCCTTCATCGCCTATCATGAAACCCATAACCCAAAAGCCTTACAATCCTTTTACCTACATTGGAAGGCTGACTTAATGACAACGAAAGTGAGAAGTGCTAACAAGAGTTTTTAAATAAAAAATAGAGTGTCCCACAGGTTCCACATGAAAAGTACCCGAGAATCTAGTGGTGGGAAAAAGTGAGAAAAAGCGGAATCCATTGGAAATGGAGTCGGGATCGTACTAAAAAATATTTGGAAAAAGAGAATATATAAGTGAAATGAATAAAGGTGTAAGTGTATAAAAACTCCTCAAATAAAAAGATTTAGCTCGAGTGTTGATTTAGCTCGAGTGTTTGTAGCTATATTAAATATGTCTTTCCAATGCTTTTAATAAATCTTTACAATGCTTTGTATCATTTACTATCCATTTCCTTGTTACCCCAACCCAACCTTAATAACCTTAAAGAAAGTCATATTTTTGAATGTGTCAGTGAAATGGTTGTATAAGTTTCTTTTTGTGGAATCTTAGTATTCAATGCCCTACTTAGAGATTGTATGTTTTCGGCTTGTTAAAAGTTCTGAGGTAACTTGTGAATAATAGATGGCTTTAGTCTTAATGAAGCCTAGTGTTTGGTGGAGTATTCCTCAGGAAAATGGCAGAAATATCTTGACTCAAAATAACTGGCTTTGCTTGAATGTTCTTGTTTCTATTTGGCAAGTTTGTTAAAACAAATTGGAGGAAACCATTGAGTTAGAATTGGGCATTAATGAAGCTGATGCGAATTCTTTGTTTGCAAATTGATTGTTTTGTACTCATTTGCTTAGGACAAGCAATTGTTTTAGTTTGGGGGTATTTGATAAGTGTGCAATTGTGCTATATTTTAATGCATATTTATTGTGATTTCAGAGGTTAAATCTCCATTTTATATCACTAATCCTTTGTTTTTGTGTTTTAAGGACTAAAAGAGGCAATTCGATGAAAAATACTAAAATTAGGTAATTTTGGAGTGTATTTGGTGTTTTGCATTAAAAAGTGTCGCACGTACTTCGAGACAGCTTGGTGGGGCCCATATTGGTTCGTGTTGAAGGTTTGGTGGTTTGGAAGAAGTTTCGTAGTGCATTGGTTGAAGAATTATTAAGGAAATACGCTAAGTACAAGTGTTTGTGCTGTGTGCTCCAGCTGATCTTTGATCCCCCTCGATACACGTAATGCACAATAGATTATAACATATGAGAGCAAGCTGGTTAAATTAGTCATAAACACACATGGAGCACACAACGAGCTAGAACTCTCCATCTTGCCTCGGGATATGAGCTAGCACTATTTCCCACCTCACTCGATTTCTCTCCTCTCTCCATTTGACCTTGCCTCGAGATCCATGCTGCACCACCTCCCACACATTCACACGAGTCCTCCCATCACGCCTCATGTCGAGCTCCCGTTGGATCAGCCTTGATAGATGCATTAGATCCCTCTTCATCCATCACCAACCGTTGATCCTCTTAGGCACACGAGTCACACGTCCCTTTCTCCTCCCATGAGCATTGTGAACCGATCTTCCCTTGGATCATCCTCAAACAGCATGCCATCCCTTCCAACCTTGATCAACAACCACTGATCTCTCCTTGGCACGTGTCATCTTGATAACCCTAAGATGCAACCAATTAACAACGAATTTGATTCTTAGGAATCGAATTTGTGATTTTGTGGGATATTGTTTCTATATTCCAGAGACCAAAAACTCTATAAAACTCTCCTTTCATCTCTAGGTCATGGAGATTCAATACCATTATATTCTATTCTCCCCATTCCATGTTTTCTCCTCTCTACCTCTCCATTCTCTCCATCTTTTCTTTACCGTTTTTCTTTCATTTTTATATTTTCATTTATAATTTGTATTGGAGATTCATTTGGTATTAGTAGGCTAAATTGAAGTCTGGATCAAGGAGACTTGTAAGTGATTTATGAGATTCAATTCTTAAATTCCATATTTTTCATTAAAGTCTTGTATTTTCGACTGCATTATTGTTATGAGATTCTTTGTTACGGCTTAGATTCTTAGAATTTCTACTTATTTGATGCATAAATGCATGTACACACTAGTTCGGATTGAATTCATTACCAGTGATCTTACCGCCGCTTGGTAAGGGAGATCACATTAGGTGGCGAGTGGGGCCTTGTCTGTTGGCAACCGATGTGCCCCTATGCAATTGGGATATGAGATGGGTAGCAGTGTATTGTAATTTCCACATGACAGATGGAAATTCAACGCTAGTTATCACTCATGATAGGTGTTCTCATAGAGCACTAATGCTGCAGTTTGTTGAAAGCCTACGATATATTTGATGGCTTTGGAAGTCTAGTTAGTATGTGGTTGTGTCGCACGTTCCTTCCACTAACTTGAGGAAAACAAGACGGTGTGATTCATTATAAGCCTATCTATATGACTTGATGAAAAATAACTTTTTAAATCGATGACTAAATCATACTTACAGTGGTCTATGTGTCTCCTTGACCTGGAATTATTATTTAATTTGCTAGTTTATTTATTCTCGCATTTACTTTCCTAGTTATTAATTAGTTATTAGTTTAGATTAGTTTTCTTCTTAAAACCCCATTTGATAATCTAGAATTTACCCCTGTCTCTGTGGGTTCGACGTCGTACTTGCCTTACTACATATCTAAGTAGTCGGTAAATCCGAACTACTATTGGTGTTGTACGATTGATGCGTGCCGCAAGTATAACTGCTAGCTTGTAGTAATAGTGCAATCAACTTACGTTGATCACGGATATCATCCTTAGGGAAAAGGTTTTTTGCGCAAGTTGTATATCACCTACTTAACTTGAACTATTGCTATATGATTCACTTTTAATTGATTTTATATCTAAACTTTAATATTCTAACAAATCACTTTAAACTTTAGTTGAACTCTTATAATAAAGATATCTTAGTTCACAACTTCGCCTAAGTAATTTAATACTATGCTTTGTGAATTTCCGAAAGTCTTTCAATCAGACATGCCTAGAGTTCCACCACTATGCGTCATTGACTTCTTCATTGTTCTTATTCATGGCACCAAACTTATATCTATTCCTCCATACCATATGGCACAGAAGGAATTGCGTGAGTTGCAGACTTGGCTTGAGGAGTTTTTACAAAAAGGGTTTATCCATCCTAGTAAGTCACTATGGGAGCACCGATTCTTTTTGAAAATAAGAAGGACAAAAACCTATGTATGTGCATCGATTTCAGGCAGCTTAATCGAGTGACTATCATGAAAAAATATCCATTACCCGGGATCAATGAATTGTTTGATCAGTTGAAGGGTGCTAGATATTTGTCGAAGATTGATTTGAGGTGTGGTTATCATTAGCTGAGGATTAGGGATGAGGATGTCTCGAAGACACCCTTCAGTACTAGGTACGGGCACCTCGAGTTCACAGTCATGCCGTTTGGGCTCACTAATGCCCCTGTTATGTTCATGGACTTGATGCACATGGTATTCAAACCCCATCTCAACCATTTCGTCATCATGTTTGTCGATGATATTATGATTTATTAGAAGAATCAGGAGGAATATTTGCACCACCTCAGAGTTTTGTTGCCAACTCTGAAGCATAATCGTTTGTATGCCAAGTTCAGTAAGTGCGAATTCTGGTCTTCAGAGGTGAAGTTTCTCAGACATGTGGTTAATGCTGGAGGCATATCGGTTGATCTGGTGAAGGTTGAGGCAATCAAGGATTGGCCTACTCTACTATAGTGTTAGAGATTATGAGTTTTCTAGGGTTAGCGGGTTATTACAAGTGATTTGTTGATGGTTTCTCTCGTTTTGCTCTTCCAAAGACTTAGTTAACGCAGAAAGGTGTGAATTTTATTAGTTTGATGAGTGCAAGACTGTCTTTAAGGAATTGGAACGTAGTTTGACTAAAGCGCCTGTTCTTACATAACCTGAATCGGGGAGAGAGCTAGTGATTTATGATGATGCTTCTCATTTAGGCTTGGGCTTTGTGCTGATGCAGGAAAGTAGGGTTGTAGCTTATGCTTCAAGGCAACTATAGATTCATGAAAGTAATTATCCAATTCATGATCTTACGCTAGCAAAAGTAATGTTTGCCTTAAAGGTTTGGAGGCATTACTTGTATGGTGAGAGCTTTACAATATTTTTGGATCATAAGAGTCTGAAAATGCTTGTTTACTTAGAGTGAGTTAAACATAAGGCAACGTAGATGGCTTGAGTTTTGCAAGGACTACGATTTCACTCAGGAGTACCACCAAAGTAAGGGAAATGTGGTTGTAGAAGCCTTGAGTATGAAAAGAACAAGTAGCGAGAATGTAGCTACTGCAAGAGCTTCTCAGTTTAGACTTCTTGAGGAAGTGTCAAGATGATACTTGAATGTCTAGCTAGTACATCATCAACTGAAAGAGCTATATCCTGAACTACTAATATGTTCTTCTTTGCTTGTATTCGGGTTGAGCCGAAAATTATTCAGTGGGTGGTTGAGTGTCACAAAGCTGATAAGGATTATTTAGTGCATCTAAGGTTGGCGGCTAGTGTAGATCATTCTGATTGGTCAGTTTTTAGTGATGATGCGTTACGTTTTAGGGACAAATTATGGATTCCGGCTCAGGATCAGTTGAGGCAAGAGTTGCTACCAGAATCTCATAGATTTCTTTACTCCATTCATCTTGGTAACACTAAGATGTATAGTGATATAAGGCGTATTTATTGGTGGCCTAAGACGAAGACTGATATTGGTGAGTTTGAAAAGAGATGTGAGAATATGATCAAGTTAAGGTTGAACATTATTGTTTTATTTTTGGGATGTTGTCCACACTTATCTCAATGAACATTAATGGTTATTGTTTTATTTTACTAACTTTGGTTACGTTAATATTAATTCAACTATAGCCACATCATGCTAGTTATTTAAGCCACACTAACTTAAATTAAAACTTACCACATCACTCGCTAACCTCGGCCTCACGCTGATCCGTACCTCGAGGCGTGTCCCCGCTCACATCTCGACAACTATATACATGTAGAGATGGCTTAGTAATCTACACAAATACAATACACTAGGAACACATCACATCAAAACTAACCTATACCTTGACCACATGCCTTAGTCAGTGTACGAGTCTCGATGCAAGTCCCACGTCACGGGTCAATGATCCCGATTAAGGATTTAAACTAGGATTAGGAATTTGGGCTGTGAAAAATCTTCCCAATGACGCGCACCAAACTCGTCAATAAAATATATTATCTAAACCAACTATTTTGTAGATAACGACAGAGGATCGATTCCACAGAGATTGAAAATCTTTCTAAGGTTCTAAAAGAAAGCGAAAACGGGGGTTTGAGAGCAAATGTTGAGAGAATTTAAGAAGACATGGAATTGAAAATACTTTGTAACGAAGTCAATTAGAGAGGCAACCTAAACCCTCAGTATCACAAACTTCCTCAAATGGAACAATCAACCTTATGGTCGTCGATCTATATAAAGCATACAATTCAAAGATATTCTATAGTAGCTATAGACCTGGTAACGTACGTGGTTCCTCGCTTTTCCAATTCTTGATATTCAAGGTACAACAATGACTACTTTCCTAACCAAATACACAACCCTAGACTCATGCGAATTAGGTTTAATATGTTGATTGCATTAGGCTTTGTGAAAGCACTACACCTAAACAACCGAATCGCTAGTGCTTCCGATTTAGGCTAGATCCCTAAGGTATTTGACGGGTCCCTAAAGGGGCGAATCAATCGGTATGGTCAATTGCCACTTGTGTGGTTTTATTGCATAAGGACAAATGCGTATGACTCACTATCAATATAATCAAGGTTTAAATTTAAGTTTAACCCTAATTAATCAAGCAACACCAAAGAGGATAAAATACCAATGAAGCGCAATTAAATTAAATTGAATTAGATCTCACATAGGTTCGACGCCAAAAGAATTGTTTGATCCACCATCGATTTAGATTGATGAGGTTAGCCGGACATATTAATGGAAAACCTCAAATTCTTGATGTTCTTTCATAAACAAAGGTTGGGAACAATGATTTCTCGAGTTTCAATTTATGTAAAACCTAAAAAAACTATTCTAAAACGAAGTTCCTAAAAACTCGGACTAAAAAGTGGGGCTTCAAAATGGGGCCACATACGGGGTCACGGACGGGGCCGTGGGTGAGGCCGCGGCCTCAAAAATGTAAAACAGGGCCTATGGCGCCATTATACGGTGCAACCCACGACACAAGTTACTGTTTTTTTTTAACAAACACAAAAATGAGGATGTGAAGCTTGGACTCCATACCATGGCCTAGAAATACGGCTTGGTTCATGATCTAGAATTCTAACTTCTTCTTTCGCTTGATCACCATGACCGATTTCTTCTAATATTCACGCTAATTCTTCATTTTGAGTCCTAACACCTGTAAATCACACAAATGAGAGATTGTTACCACTAAATAGAGATTTATGGTTCAAAATAACACTAACACTATATATTATGATGTCTAATTATACACTTATCGAACACCCCCAAACTTAGACTTTGCACGTCTCTAGCAAAGGAATGCATGACATCACACCCTACTATCAAACAAACTAGACTCCTAATAACTTTATTAGCTAAATAACATCTAACCATCCTATACCCGATTCCAAGTTTAGTGAAGTTTCATTTGGTTCCAATGCCACTTAATCAACCATCATCTCAAAGAGGTTCAAAGTTAAGACTTGTCTAGAAACGGAGTCCAAACATCAAAAGAAATCACATTTCAAATAACTAAACTAGGTCAAGACAAAGACCGTCTGCTACTAAAGAGCTTTTTGGGCTTATACACTCAAGCACACAAGTTTACAATTTATGAAAACACTCAAGACGGTACGATAGGTGAGAAATGCAACCACACTCTCCACTAATGTAGATTTAGCACAGTTAGGGGTCAATAGGTCTTTAAAGTAGGTTGTAATAGGGTCAAGTCTGTGTGCCAAGGAAAGGATAGAAGGAAAATGCAAATGTTGGAAAAGATCAAATCGACCTCAATATAAGCATTGAGAACTAACACATACTAGGAGTTTACATGGATGAACATATCACTCTCGAATGGTGTTCCTCCCCTTTTTCCAACTACCAATTCTTCAATTTGGCTCGTTTTTTTGAATTCTATGTCTCAAAATCGTGAGTTTTTTATTGAATTCAAAGCCTAATTCATATTTTTTTTCTTTGAAGTTAGTAGGAATTTATTTCACTCAAAAATACCTCCAAACTTAAGGTTTTATACATTTCACTCCGAAACTTGCTCTTTCGCTACAGTTGATCGAAGTCTTCAACTAGGTGAAATGATATAAGGCTAACGACTATGGGTTTAACGATAGGCATTCAAGAAAGTAAGGTTAAATTTGGCTCAAATTGGCTAACTAGCGGTAAAATGATGGGTAAGCTCAAGGCTAAGGGTTTAAATCCGAAAATGGCCTACTTCCTCCCCCCAAAAGTGTTTCAATAATGGGATTTCGCCTCGAGCGGGTCACACGATCGTTCTAGCACCCTAGAAATCTAACTTTTTCCAATTGCACAGTTATGACCACCTGCTCTCTTTGGTATCCAGCACAAAGTCTCAACCTCGTACTTGCCCCCTAAACATGCAATCTTTACAATGCCGAACAACGCTCTGGATTGAGCGTTTCTCCTAATTTTTAACAAAACTCAAGTCTCATAAGTGGCTTGAGTAACTCATCCATAACCAAAGACACTCAAAAAAGTGTCAACGACTCTATATGCGACATATGATACTATGTAAGTTCTAATACAAGACACAAACATAGATGAAAATATGTTAACTAAACAAGTGATAAATAGACTAAATACATGCATGAAAGTGCGTTAAATATTAATGAAATGAAATGAGAAAGAGAAGCATGAATGGAAAAGAAAAGGAAGAAAGGAGAAATGAGAGAATAAGGGATATATAAAACACCACCATTACCATCCGTTAACCACATATAACTACATACAATTTAAGAATTTTAACAATCTCACTTGCAGTCTTTCACAAAAATATCCATCCAACTCTATCAACAAATCTTAAAGTACCTCCAAACTTATTTCGAATCTTATCCTCAAGGTTCAAATTAAATCAAGGAAACCACACAACAAAAAGAGAGTAGAGTGGTGAAAAAGAACATGAATAAATAGATAAGAAGATGATACAAACGCATGCAATTGTGTTTTTCATAAATAACATAAGAAAAGTCTCCGAAAACTAGTGAAATAACAAAATCTCTCATGTCTAGGTGACTAAGGAAACAAAAAAATCACCATAAAAAGAGCAAGAACTAGTAAGTGAAGGGGTTAATTTAAATGATTCCCACCAAATCTTGCGAGCCCGAAGTGGTTCAACTAAGGGTGAAATCAACAAGATAGGGGAATGAAGTCTAGGGTTTTGGGTCTACTTAAAGACCCGCATCTAATGCGGCGACTTAAGTTGGATTATGTCCCAACCAAGTCTCAAAAGACCTTAAACTCTTGTAATATGTTAACTCCCTAAAAATGCTCAAATTATTACAAATAAAATGTAATTCAAAGAGCAAAACTCAGGTGGTGCTCCAGTGCCTCTGGTGCTCATCAAACATTCATATAGCCTGCGAAAATACAAGAAATCAAGTTAGGGGTTTTATCGAACATAAAATTAAAAACTAATCTAAAACTGAAATAAATGATAGAAGTAAAACAAAATAAATAAATAAATCTGGGCTGCCTTCCAACAAGCGCCATTCTTTTAAGTATTTGGCAAGACTTAGCGTGATTTATCACGTGATGCCCTTTCCTTTCGAGATATCAATGACAAATGGTGCATATATAGCTTTGGGCAGTGAAACATCAAACTTGGGAGTTTACTCGAGACCACTAACACAAAAGATTTTGTCGCATCATGATCATCCAACACAAAGGTTTTGACAATGTAGAAAATCCGCGAACGCTCCTTTACTTCCACCCCTTGAAAGATTCAACAAATATGCATGGGAGGGTGAGTAGTTTCACCAATACCAAATGTTGGTCTTCCTAAGTCTATTTTTCCGGCTCCTCCGACCTTTTTGAAGCAACTTCAATTTTCATCTCATTTTCCTTGTGCAATGGTAATGCCTAGCACAGTTTGAAAGACTTCACATTCGTCCGTTGTTTCGCTCCAATAATCCTTAACCCGTGTAACCTCATTCACCTAAACACTTTTCAATGTAGACTCACATTCTCCAAAAAATTGGTTGTGAACTACACAACTCTTTCGTCAATCAAATTCTCAAGCGTAGTATTCATTTGACTAAATTGAGTTTCCAAATTTTGCAATCATGGATTCATATGTTGAAATTGTCAAAAATCTTCATGCAAACGTTGTTAATTTGTTATTAGTTGTTTCATCATATCTTCCAAGGAGGTGCTTTTTTGAAATTATTGATTCTTTTCATGACATTGTTCATCAACATGTTGAAAAGGTAGTTCTTGTCTGCATATCAAGTCATTCATCATGTCTTATATGGAATTGGAAATACTTTGTAACGAAATCAATTAGAGAGGCAACCTAAATCCTCGATATCAATAGCTTCCTCAATTGGAACAATCAACCCTATGGTCGTCGATCTATATAAAGCATACAATTCAAAGATATTCTAGAGTAGCTATAGACCTGGTAATACATGGGGTTCCTTGCACTTCCTATTCTTGATAGTCGAGGTACGACAATGACTACTTCCCTAACGAAACACACAACCCTGGACTCACGTGAATTAGGTTTAATATGTTAATTGCATTAGGCTTTTTGAAGGCACTACACCTAGACAACCAAATCGCTAGTGATTCCGATTTAAGGTAGATCCCTAAGGTATTTGACGGGTCTCTAAATGGGCGAATCAATCGGTATGGTTAATTGCCACTTGTGTGGTTTTATTGCATAAGGACATATGCGTACTACTTACTAGCAATATAATCAAGGTTTAAATTTAAGCTTAACCTTAATTAATCAATCAACACCAAAGAGAATAAAATACCAATGAAAAGTAATTAAATTAAATTGAATTAGACCTCACATAGGTTTGACGCTAAAAGAGTTGTTTGATCCACCTCCGATTTAGATTGATGAGATTAGCTTGACATATTGATGGAAAACCTCAAATTCTTTATGTTCTTTCGTAAACAAAGGTTAGGAACAATGATTTCCCGAGTTTCTATTTATACAAAACCTAAAAAATCTATTCTAAAACAAAGTTCCTAAAAATTCGGACTAAAAAGTGGGGTTTCAAAACAGTGTTGAGTTTTGGGGTTCATACGCAGCGGAAATTACAAAATAATTTTGACCAAAAAAGCAACAGGATCCGAATCTAATTCCATTAAAAAAGTTTAAACCATGAAAACTTAATCATACCTTGGTCGCAATATACCTTTCCTGAAGGTTGATCGATCTCTAAGGCGCTGCCAACGACGAACGCCCTCTACCAGCAGTCCTCACACGAACTGCGTCCGAGATTCGAATTGCTAGGTTCGAGAGAATACCAAACCTTTTTGTTTCTCTCCAAAACGATCCAGAGCGTACCAGAAAACCCTAATTCGTTTCTGAAACGAAAATAGAGTTTCAGCACTTAATCTTTTCATACGTGTGTTCCAACTTAAAGCGTCTATTTATACAACCCTTGTATATAGACGGTTAAGTAAATTACACATATACCCCTACTTAAAGAAGTATAAGTGTAATACACCACAAGGACGTTTCTGTCATGAATTTTATCATATAAAATTTGATTTTTCTGAACCATCTTCAAATCTCGCAAAACCATTCTTAGTGTGCGACCAAATAGGCTCATACAACGTTGGCGGTGTACCAAAACACATTTTGGTATACTAGTCATAAGCGGCCTCTAGCAAGACATTATGACTACCCAAGTTGTACGAATATCAAATCGATACAACCTAATCAATAGCGTATATAACATCCTTTTGTCACACGATATCCTTTTGATCAAACATAAGGCATGGAGTTATCATCCAACATGTTCAATCGTACTAGTCTCGATCTTTAGGTAGACTGAAAACATCCAAGTGACATTGATCAAAATCAATTCACTTAGACTAGTCCTTTTAACAGTCTAACATATCGAGGGATCCACATGATATCTCTCTTTATATGAGAGGGACAAATCCTATCTCGATTACACAACTTCATCACATTGCTCACACAGTAACCAATCACAACCTTTATAATCGTCCGGTTAAAGACAACGTTTGATTGTGTCAAATCACTGTGTTCCTAATGTTGAAGTCTCTGGTAATCTCAAGTCAGAGGACTAAAAAATATACCTATCATGAGAAACAACTATGACTTAATCCATGTGATGTTCTCATAGCGGGTCGGTCCAATACTTTGTTCCCTAACAAGTACTCGTGATCTTGATTCGTATCCCTATACGTATAATCATCATATGATCATCAATCAAGACTCACACTAGTCTTAATTCATTATAGTTTCCAGTATAATGATCGACTAGGGACATTTAGGATATTTCTGTAAATACCCATTGGTCTTATTATAATGTAAACATGCAAATTCATTATAATAACAGCAAATGAAATCCTCTATTTTATTAACTAAAAGTATTCATAAAGACAGTTAATGGATTGACCTAGGGCACATGCCCCAACAAACAGGGCCATAGACGGGGCCATGGAAGGGCCATGGCACCATTATACGGCGTTAGCCACGGCACGGGTTACTATTGTTTTTAACCAACACAAAAATGAGGCTGTGAAGCTTGGATTCCATGCCACAGCCTAGAAATACGGCTTAGGCCACGACTTAGAATTCTAACTTCTTCTTTCTCTTGATCACTAAGACCGATTCTTCTAATATTCGCACCAATTCTTTATTTTGAGTCTTAACACCTGAAAATCACCCAAATGAGAGATTGTTATCACTAAATTGAGATTTATGGTTCAAAATCACACAAAACACTATATATTATGATGTCTAATTATACACTTATCGAACACCCCTAAACTTAGACTTTGCACGTCTCTAGCAAAGGAATGCATGATAGCACACCCTACTACTAAACAAACTAGACTCCTAATAATTTTAATAGTTAAATAACATCTAACCATCCTATACCCGATTCCAAGTTTAGTGGAGTTTCATTTGGTTCCAATGCCACTGAATCAACCATGCTCTCAAAGAGGTTCGGAGTTAAGATTTATCCAGAAACAAAGTCCAAACATCAAAAGAAATCACACTTCAAAGAACTAGACTCTGTCAAGACAAAGACTGTCTACTACTCAAGAGTTTTCTGGGCTTATACACACAAGCACGCAAGTTTACAATTTTTGAAAACACTCATGAGCGTATCATAGGCGAGAAATGCAACCACACTCTCCACTAATATAGATTTAGCACAGTTAGGGGTCAATAGGTCTTTAAAGTAGGTTGTAATAGGGTCGAGTTAGTGTGCCAAGGAAAGAAAAGAAGGAAAATGCAAATGTTGGAAAAGATCAAATCAACCTCAATATAAGCTTTGAGAGCTAACACATACTAGGAGTTTACATGGATGAACATATCACTCTCGAATTGTACTTCTCCCCTTTTTCCAACTACGAATTCTTCAATTTGGCTCATATTTTTTGAATTCTTTGTCTCAAAGTGGTGAATTTTGTATTGAATTCAAAGCCTAATTCATGTTTTTTTCTTTGAAGTCTGTGGGAGTTTATTTCACTCAAAAACACCCCCAAACATGAGGTTTTGTACATTTCAATCCAAAACTTGCTATTTCTCACTTTCGCTAAGGTCGATCAAAATTTTCAACTAGGTGAAAGGATATAAAGGCTAACGCCTAGGGGTTTACTGATATGCATTCAAGAAAGTAAGGTTAAATTTGTCTCAAATTGGCTAACCAACGGTAAAATGATGGGTAAGCTCAAGGCTAAGCGTTTAAATCCAAAAATGGCCTACTTCCTCCCCCCAAAAGTGTTTCAATAATGGGTTTCGCCTCGAGTAGGTCACAACCTCATTCTAGCACCCTAGAAATATGACTTTTTCCACTTGCATAGTTATGACCACCTGCTCCTTTTGGTATCTAGCACAAAGTCTCAACCTCATACTAGCTCCCTAAACATGCAATCTCAACAATGCCAAACAACTCTCTAGATTGAGTGTTTCTCCTAATTTTTAACAAAGTTCAAGTCTCATAAGTGGCTTAAGTAACTCATCCGTAACCGAAGACACTCAACAAAGTCTCGAGCGCCTCTCTATGCGACATATGATACTATGTAAGTTCTAATACAAGATACAAACATAGATGAAAATATGTCGACTAAACAAGTAATAAATAGACTAAATACATGCATGAAAGTGCATCAAATCTTAATGAAATGAGAGAGAAGCATGAATGGAAAAGAAAAGGAAGAAAAGAGAAATGAGAGAATAAGGAATATAAAACACCACCATTACCATTTGTTAACCATATATAATTGCATATAATTTAAAATTTTGAACAATCTCACTTGCAGTCTTTCACAAAAATATCCATCCAACTCAATCAACAAATCCTAAAGTACCTACAAACTTATTTCGAACCTTAATCTCATGGTTCAAAACAAGTCAAGGAATCTACGCAACAAAAAGAGAGCAGAGTGGTGAAAAATAACATGAATAAATAGATAAGAAGATGATACAAACTCATGCGATTGTGTTTTTTTTTATAAATAAAATAAGAAAAGTCTCCAAACACTAGTGAAATAACAAAATCTCTCATGTCTAGGTGACACAGGAAACAAAAAAAAATCATCATAACAAGTGCAAGAACTAGTAAGCAAAGGGGTTAACTTAAATGATTCCCACTAAATCTTGCGAGCCTAGAGTCGTTCAACTAAGGGTGAAATCAACTAGGTAGGGGAATGAAGTCTAGGGTTTTAGGTCTACATTAATACCCACCTCTAATGCAACGACTTAAGTTGGATTATGTCTCAACCAAACCTCAAAACACCTTAAACTCTAGTAATATGTTAACTCCCTAAAAATGCTCAAATTATTACAAATAAATGTAATTCAAAGACAAACCTAGCAAAACTCAGGTGGTGCTCCAGTGCTTCTATGGCTCGTCAAACATTCATAGAACTTGCGAAAATCCAAGAAACAAAGTTAGGGGTTTTATCGACCATAAAATCAAAAACTAATCTAAAACTGAAATAAATGCTAGAAGTAGAACAAAATAAATAAATAAATCTGGGCTGCCTTCCGACAAGCGCCTTTATTTTAAGTGTTTGGCAAGATTTGGCCTGATTTATCACGTGATGCCCTTTCATTTCGAGATATCAATGACAAATGGTGCATCTATAGCTTTGGGCAATGAAACATCAGACTTGAGAGTTTATTCGGGACCTCTAACACAAAAAATTCTATCGCATCATGATCATCCAACACAAAGGTATTGATAATGTAGAAAATCCGCGAACGCTCCTTTACTTTCACCCCTTGAAAGATTCAACAAATATGCATGGGAGGGTGTGTGGTTTCACCAACACCAGATGTTGGTCTTCCTTGGTCTTTTTTTGCGGTTCCTCCGACCTTTCTGAAGCAACTTCAATTTTCAGATCATTTTCCTTGTGCAATGGTAATGCCTAGCTCAGTTTGAAACACTTCACATTTGTCCGTTGTTTCGCTCCAATAATCCTTAACCTGTGTAACCTCATTCCTAAACACTTTTCAATTTAACAACGCTCATATTCTTCTCAGGATAAAAAATTGGTTGTGAACTACACAATTCTTTCATCAATCAAATTCTCAAGCATGGTATTCATTTGACTAAATTGAGTTTCCAAATTTTGCAACCTTGGATTCACATGCTGAAATTGTTGAAAATCTTCTTGCAAACGTTGTTGATTTTTCATTACTTGTTTCGTCATATCTTACAAGGAGGTGCTTTGTTGAAATTGTTGATTCTTTTCATGACACTGTTGATCAACTTGTTGAAAAGGTAGTTCTTTTTTTGAATATCAAGTCATTTATCATGTCTCATCTGAACCACTCTTCATGACACTGTTAATCAACTCGTTGAAAAGGTAATTATTGGCTGAAGATCAAGTCATTCATCATGTCTTGTATAGACCTCTCTTTATGTTGAGGAATCTGTGGACTTGGTAGGAGCTCAAATAAGTCAGGTTGTGGCGATGCATAGCTAGAATAGTGATGCTTCTCATACTTTGGATAGTAAGGACAAGCATATGTGGAATGAGAATAATCCTCACAAATTTCAGAAACCTCGATCTGTTGCACAAAAGAAAGCCTGTTAGAAAATTGATGTTCATTATATGACATAACTACCCTATTCGCATTGTGATAGTATGAGTCTTCGAATCGACCATAGTTGTGGGAGTAGGAGGCCATTGCGGAGTTACCTGCATACATGTTAAGAAAAATGGACTAGATAGACAAAATAAATAAATAAATAAAACCAAAGAAAGAAAAAACCAATCCCTGGCAACAACGCCAAAAATTGGCGCATGCCGAACGCCTCAACGCCTCAATAACATATATTATGTAAACCAACTATTTTGTAGATAGTGGCAAAGGCATCCCATAGAGATTGGTAATCTTTTTAAGGTTCTAAAAGAAAGCGAAAACGGGGGTTTGAGAGCGAATGTTGTGAGAATTTTAAAAGACATGGAATTGGAAATACTTTGTAACGAAATCAATTAGAGAGGCAACCTAAGCCTTTGGTATCACAAACTTCCTCAATTGGAACAATCAACCATATGGTCATCGATCTATAAAAAGCATCAATTCAAAGATATTCTAGAATAGCTATAGACCTAGTAACGTACACGGTTCATCGCAGTTCCTATTCTCGATTGTCAAGGTACGACAATGACTACTTCCTAAAGCAAACACATTACCCTGGACTCACGCGAATTGGGTTTAATGCGCTGATTGCATTGGGCTTTATGAAGGCGTTAAACCTAGACAACCGGATCACTAGTGCTTCCGATCTAGCCTAGATCCCTAAGGTATTTGATCGGTCCCAAAAGGGGCGAATGAATCGGTACGGTTAATTGCTACTTGTGTGGTCTTATTGCATAAGGACTGATGTGTACGACTCACTAGCAATATAATCAAGGTTTAAATCTAAGTTTAACCCTAATTAATCAATCAACACCAAAGAGAATAAAATACCAATGAAAAATAATTTAATTAAATTGAATTAGATCTCACATTGGTTTGACGCCAAAAGAGTTGTTTGATCCACCTCTGGTCTAGATTGATGAGACTAGCCGGACATATTGATGGAGAACCTCAAATTCTTGATGTTCTTTCGTAAACAAAGGTTGGGAACAATGATTTCATGAGTTTCTATTTTTATAAAACCTAAAAAATCTATTCTAAAACGAAGTTCCTAAAAACTCGGACTAAAAAGTGGGGCTTCAGAATAGGGCCGCAGACGGAGCCACGGACGAGGCCGTGGGTGAGGCCACATCTTGGAAAACATAAAATAAGGGCCACGATGCCATTATATGGTGCGAGCCACGACGCGAGTTGTTGTTTTTTTTGTAACAAACACGAAAATGAGGCCGTGAAGCTTGGACTCCATGCCACGACCTAGAAATAAGGCTTGGGCCACGGCCTAGAATTCTAACTTCTTCTTTCTCTTGATCACCATGACCGATTCTTCTAATATTCGTGCCAATTCTTCATTTTGAGTCTTAACACCTGTAAATCACACAAATGAGAGATTGTTACCACTAAATAGAGATTTATGGATCAAAATCACACTAAACGCTATATATTATGATGTCTAATTATACACTTATCACCCAACTAATGGAAATTTTGTAAACCTATCTCGCATATAGTTTTCTCGCTCCCAAGTGGAGTTCCAAGTCACCATGGAAATGCTTCTTGGCGAACACTTTTGGGATAGACATGCCTTTCAACTAATGTACACTTCCTTCTTGGATCTATACTGGCTACTCTTCATAAGTAACATCCTCGCTCAAATCAATCCAGCTCAAGTCAATTGTTGTTCTTTTGCATGCCTTCGACTTAGCTAGTAGAAGCATAGAGATATGAAAGACTAGATGAATCCCTAATATCTGTGGAGGTAACTGAAGCTCATATGCAACTTTCCCGACTCGTCTTTGATCTTAAAAGGCCTGATGAACCTTGGTGCTAACTTGCATTTCAACCCAAATCTGTGAAGACCTTTCAGAGGAAAAACCTTCAAATACACAAACGCTCCCTTGGTATAAGTAGAATCTATGCGATACGAATCTGCATACTTCGTTTGCCTCCATGGTCCCCTTTAAGCCTTTAACGAGTGTGTCGTACCTTCTCCGTGTGATCAACAACAATTTTAGGCCCACTAGCTGCTTGTCCTCTAGCTCAGCCTAACATGATGGCGAGCCACACGGTTTACCATATAAAGCTTCAAATTGCTCCATTTCAATGTTAGCCCGATAACTATTTTTTATGCAAATTCACACAACGGTAGGTAATCCTCCCAAGATCTATTGATCTCCAATACACAAGCGCGCAACATATGCTCGAGAACCTGAATCAACATCTCAGTCGGCCAATCAGTTTGATGGTGAAAAGCTCTATTGAACTGTAGTTGCATATTATACTGCTGCTGCATATCCTGGATGTATACATAACATCTATATCTAACGTGATAGTTAAAGGTACCCTTGTAGCCTAATGATCTCTCTCTTGAACAATTCACTCAATTGGTCACATGTGTAATGAACTGCGACTGGTAACAAATGGGTAGATTTCGTCAATATGTCTGCAATCACCCAAATAAAATCGTGTCGTCTAGCAGTCCTCGGTAATCCCCTGAAAAAGTCCATGGCTATGTCTTTGCAATTCCATTGCGAAATGGGAAGCGGCTGTAATAACCGTCCAAGTCTCCGATGCTCAGCCTTCACCTACTGGAAAATCTTGTAGTTCCTAATGAACTCAAATACATCTGCCTTCATTCAAGGCCACCAAAAATGCCTCCTCATATCATGATACATCTTGGTCCTTCCTGGATGAACGGTGAACCGAGAATGGTGTAAATCCTAAAGAATCCAATCTCTCAGCTCTACCACTGAGGGTATCCACAATCTGTCTCTGAATCTCAGATATTGATCCATCGCCTTTTTCCAATCAGTACAATCAGTACTCTGGCTAACTAGCTGAACCTTTGGTATAAAATGCAGTTCTTGTTGGGGCATGTGCCCTAGGTTAATCTATAAACATTGTTTATCTTATAATTTTAGTTAAGAAAATAAAGGCTTTCATTGTTATTTTATTATACGTGATTGCATATTTACCTTATAATAAAATCCATAGATATTTGTTGAAATATCCTAAATGTCCCTAGATGTTCATTATACTCGGAATTATAATGAGTTAAGACTAATGTGAAACTTGATTGATGGTCAGGGTACATGTATAGATATATGAATCGAGATCATGCGTACTTGTTAGGGAATAAGGTACTGGACCAACCCGCTATGAGAACACCAGATGAATTAAGTCATAGGTGTTACTAATGATAGGTATATCATTCAGTCCTTCGACTTAAGATTACCATAAACTTCAATATTAGGAGCATGATAATTTGACACAATCAAACGTTGACTTTAGCTGGACAATTATAAAGATTGTGATTGGTTACCAAATGAATAATATGTGAATGTGTGTAATCAAGATATAATTTGTCCCTCCCATGTAGAGAGATATCAGTGAATCCCTCGATATGTTAGACTATTAAATGGCCAAGTCCAAATGAGTTGATGTCACACCCCAAATTCCTAATCCTAGTTTAATCTCTTAATCAAGATTAAATGGTCCGGGACGTGGGACCCGCAGCGAGATACGTGTCGTAACCGAGGCTAGGTGGCCAAGGTAAATGTTATATTTGTTATGGTGTATGCCTAGTGTATTGTATATGTGTAGACTACTAAGTCATTTCTACTTACGTATAGGTGTCGAGACATGAGTACAGACGGGCCTTGATATGCATACCTGCGTGGGTCGGAGGCAGAAGTTGATATGGTAAGTTTGCATAAGGTTTTTTATAGCTTTTATAGCTGTGTATTGGTTGATACTAAGTTAGTAAGTTAAAACAATAGCTACTTGATATTCATCGAGATACGTGTTGGCAGATCTCAACACCAATGAAGTAAACATTAGTGTCACTTAGCATGAGTAAATGGAGAGTTAGTGGGACATGTGTTGATAGGTAAATCACAAGATGAGCCTCGAGACACGTGTGCACAATGAGATCAATGGTCATTAATCAACCATATCCACTACTATATAAAGCTAGTTATCAATTTATAGAACCAAATAAACTTTCATTTCATTTGCTTAGTTGAGAAGCAAAGCTTGCTGGAGTGAAGAAGCTGCTAGAGGAGGAAAAAGACTAGGAGAAATCAGTTTGAATTGGTAAAGTAGGTCAAGTAGGTGGAGTGTTCATCAAACTAGGTACATATCTCCCTATTTAATTGAAATCAGTTCTGGTTTTTGGTCAAATTCAGAGGGTAGATGATTAAGATTTTGCAATTGGTTTATATATTTGGATTCCTTATTTCAAGCTGATAAGCCAGCTATAGTAAAGTTATAAATGTGGTTTTGAAATCATAAATATATGAATTTTTGAAGTTGTAAGACCATAACTGAATTTCTGCATGTTGTATTAGGGATCAATCTATGTAATTTAGTCATTACTTGCTCATTTTATCTCCAAATTAACTCAAACTGGTGGCATTTGAAAGCTTACTCAAAGGCAAACAACTTTGCTTAACTAGAGATGTTGTAATTCAAATGTTTTCATGTCCAAAAGTGCTCTACAATAGGTGCTGGAATGCAGTAGAAGATTTTTAAAACTAAAATTATTAAAGATATAACTCCCTACCTACTTTTCCAAATGAGCTGAACTTTTAGTATGTTGTTATTGGGTATGGTTGCTGCCTTGTGACAAAAAATCACATTTTTTGGAACTATAGATTAGGAGAAATAGGTTTTTAGGAGAAAAAGATTTTTAAGTCCCCTAGTAGGATTAGGTTTCAATTAGAGCTATGTTTAGTAGAAATATGATATTTCTTTCATTTTAAATTAGAATTTTGAAAACTAAGCCTTTTTGGAAAGCTAAGATAGAAACCAACAATCTTTGTACTGGTGGAAGATTTTGATATTTGGAAAATTTCATGCCTAAAATCGCGCTGCAATATAAGACTAAAATCTCAATGTTGTTTAGTCTTAAAGGGCTGTTTTGGGTTAAGGCTCCTAAACCCGTTAGACCTGACTTAAACCCAACTTATTTGGATTAGTTTGATATCAGAAAACTAGGAAAGTATTTCGGGGATTCAAATATGAGTTTTGAGGTGTCGGGAGACCGGAGTAGCTTCTGAAATTGCGTGGATTGTAAGTAAACTGATTGAGATATTTATTTACATTTCATTTTTGGTTATTTATTCATTCCCAGTCATTTGGACTGAATTGCCTTTGTACTCCATAAGCCATGACTTGTTGTTCTTTCTCACTACATGTGGTCGTTTCAGGGTATAGATTATTGTTTAAATGATTTCATTGACTCCAAATCATGTGCTATGTCATTTTTTATTGTTAATATATGTGGTCAATGAAATATCATGCTATTAGGTAGTATTACATAGTATTGTTAATCTATATCCTTTGTGCATTAGTATGAAGTTATTTTATTGGATTCCATTACCAAGTCATTCTTTGAATATGAAAGTAGTTCTACTATCTTAGACCACTTTATGATAGAAATCCGGCGGACATACATGGTCACTAGACTTCCCAGGGTGATCGAGGTTTCTCCACTATCTTGTGCAGCACACGGGGTATGTGACTCGGGGTTGTTGCAAGTATACATCCCAGATGATTGGCATTTGGGATAATTATAAAAGCGTACAATGCAATTACGACCTTCACACAGATGTAGAGCACAACTCCATCCATATATAGTGGAATAGTCATTGGGATAGGACTCCCAGCCCTAGATTAGTACTACTTAGCCTAGCGTCAGTTTCATTTTGTTTAACTAAAATATCTCTTTGCATGATTTCCTTTCAGGATAGTTGCAATTATTATGCATTTTGATACTTGTTGCATATTTGGGAATGTAAACAAATGCCTCTCAGTGTTACTTTCTACTTTCCTATACTCACCGCCCTTTTTATGATGGTGGGTGCAGATCCATCGAGTAGCAGGCCAAGCAAAGAGAAGATCGACGACTACCTTTGAGCCAGTGGAGTTCTGCTACGCGAGATTTTGTAGGTTTTGATTTTTGATGTATTACTTATATATGCCTATCATATACTTTTGGGGTGTATATTATGGGTTGAGTGATTAGTACCTTGACCAGACACATGTTGTCATATATTGTCATTTTCTTATATATATGCGTGTGATCTTTATTCCCTGGTTTTTTCCACGATTGTTAGGTACCACATTAATGTTTTCGTTAAGTTGTAATATGTCCGCAGAATAAACTTGTAAGTAAGCAAAATCTTAATTCACTCTGATTTATTATATTACATAAGACATTAAAAAACATATTGAACTTATAATTTGTAAGTAGGAAAATGGTTTTGAAAAGGCTGACTAGTTTCGTGTTAAGTCCTACGAGGTGAGGTTAGGGCTTAATGACGGGATTAGGCTGGGTGGTGCCCTAATTTGAGAAGGGGTAATTACAATTGATATGATCAATGTCATTTGGATGTTTTTAGTCTACCTAAAGATCGAGACTAGTACAATTGAATATTAAGGATGTCTTTCCATGACTTATGTTTAATCAAAGGATATCACACGACAAAAGGATATGATATATGTTATTTATTTGGTTTTATTGATTTTGATATTCATGTTACATGGGTAGTCATAATGCCTTGCTAGAGACCTCTTATGACTTATCTACCAAAATGGTTTTGGTTCGGCCAACGTTGCATTAACCTATTGGGTCGCACACAAAGAATGGCTTTGCGCAATTTCAATTACTTCAGAGTAATGAATTTTATATAATAATATTCATAACATAAAAGCCCTTATGATTTTTTATATTATAACTTATTAATAGGGGCCAATGTGTAATTCGCTTAAAATGCCTAAATACAATAGTTGTATTATGAATAGGATTTTAAGCGAGAGCTTATGTACACATATAAATAGAGGTTGAAACCTTAAAACAAAAGAAGATTTTCAATTTTACTATTTTCGAGTTTTCTGGATTTGGGAGAGAAAGAAAAATGTGTTCAATCTCTCTTGGGGCTAGCACTCCAAATTGTGGTCACCGTTCGTTTGTGGATTTCTGATAGAGGACACGCACTTGAACATCATGGAAATCGAACAATCAGAGAACGAAATCACGGATTAAGGTATAGTTTACTTTTCGTAGATCTAGTTTAATGGAATTTATTTTCTGCCTTGTTGGGGTTTTTCAAAAATTGTTTTGAATTTTCTGCTGCGTATCAACCCCAAAAACCCAATAGTTCTCTGACCCTTTGACACTCTCTGTGTAGATACTGTCTATAGCCTCATATGTACACAAATCTTCACCATAGTGTCGGTAGAAACCTTCGACTGACTCATCATTATCGCTGCCTCGAGTAATCCATACTCATGCTTCATATGGCATCGAACAATCTCAACATATATAGTCGGTATCCTACTCAATGTGCCTACAACTATGTTAGATTTTCTTAGGTGGTACTCTAGATAAAAGTAGTAGTCCTTTAGGAACTCCAACCATCTGCGTTGTCTCATATTCAGCTCTTTCTGTGTGAAGATATACTTCAGACTCTTATGATCAATTTAGAATGTGAAACTCTCTCCATATAGATGATGTCTCCATATCTTTAGAGCAAACACCACCGCTACCAACTCTAAATCATGAGTAGGATAGTTTTTCTCTTATATCTTTAGCTGTTTGGAGGCATAAGCCAGTGTACCTCTGTCCTGCATCAATACACAGTCTAGTCCTGTATGAGAAGCATCTATATACACTAAGAACCCCTGCCTAGCCTTTGGTAACACTAATACTGGTGCGATGGTTAACAACCTTTTTAGCAAAGCAAATGCCTACTCGCATTCCTCAGAACAATTAAACATAACGTCATTTTGAGTATATCAATATATATTCGATGAAAACTATCACAAAATGGTCAAGAAATGGTCTCATCACCAATGCATTAAATCCATAATGTGGCGAGGGTGTTGGTCAGACCAAACAACGTGACCGTAAACTGATAGTGCACATATCTCATGTTGAACGATGTCTTGGATCTATCCTTATCCCTTCTCCTAAGCTGATGATACCCTGATTGCAGGTCTATCTTAGAGAAAAAATGTGCTCCTCTCAACTGATGAAACAAATCGTCAATCCATGGTAGTGGGCATTTGTTCCTGACTGTGACCTTGTTCAATTATCTATAGTCGATACACAGACTCAAAGTGTTGTCCTTTTTCTTCACAAATAGGATGAGTGCTCCCCATGGAGATTTGGAAGGGGTGATGAATCCCTTCTACCCAAAACCCTGGAGTTGACTCCTCAACTCCTCCAACTCTCTAGGAGCCATACGATACAGCGGTGTAGAAATAGGCCTGGTGCCTAGTACCAACTCAATGATGAAATCTATCTCTCTCGGCAGTGGTAAACAAGGTAATTCCTCCGGAAACACGTTTGGAAACTCGCACACTACCGGAATGTCCTCAAGTCTAGGTCTCTGACTCTCTTCTACTGTATACAACGCTACCTGTCTCCATCTCTCCACTAGTCGCAAATCAACCTCTCACGCCATTGGCTCTTGTTATACTACCACTATATGTGAAAACTGAATGCCTTGGAATTTCAAATATCACTATTTTACTGAAACAATCGATATAAGTGTGATACGCTACTAGCCAATCCATATCTAACAATGAGTCAAAGTCTAAAAACTCGAGAACCCTAAAGTCTACAGTTAACTCTACCCCGTCTATCTCCACTAGACATCCCTCGACTAGTCTATTAGAGTCAACCCTATCCCTAACTGCATTACTCAATATCAAATGTACGCTAACCCTAATCGGTGTCAACCCTAGGATGCCAATCATGTGATCAACAATAAAAGATATTATAGAACACGAGTCAAATAAGAAGTATAAATCTTTACCACAAATAGAAATCGTAGCCTCAATAAGACCTCGTGTGGTGTCTGTATCTGGCCGAGCTACCATATGAACTACCTCACGGCTTTGCAGTGGGTAGACTGTTGCCGACAGTGAACAATCTCTCACTAACTGGCTAATCTAACTACACTTATAACAAGCGATCTGCCTACGCTGACCTTGTGCCTAATTATAGGCCAGTGCCTGTGTTTGTCTCTGTCCTTGTCGGGAATTATCTCGGCCTCTACCTCAGACTCAACTTATGACACCCAGCTTCTGCGGTCGTGGTACTGATTATGTTGAAAGAGCTGGTATAGTGGGAGTTGGTAATGCTGGCCTGACCGGTGGCAAGGGAGGTCTACTCACTAAAATCTAAACTGGAGCAGGGTAAGATGCGTAGGGCACAGCCGGTGTGTAAGGTATGGCTGCACTTGATCCCTGAAAACCTCTATCCCATCTCCTATATCCCTTACCCCTCTGTCTCGTCCTCTCAAAGTATGTGGACTGGTTAAATGACAATGTTGGTCTTTCTGGTGTCCTATCGGCTACTCTACCCAGATAATAAGTCTCGTGAGAAAATGTCTGCTCATGAATCTCTCTGACTACATAATACCTAATGTCTGGCCTCAGTCCATCTCCAAAGTGATATACATCCTTGAAGTCATCTCTCGCTGGTTCCCTAGCAAAATGTCTTAGATATCCATATCTATTTTTGTAGCTCATCACTTACTCATCAACTCCTTGTTTCAGATTAATGAACTCCTTCCTCAACCCTGTCACGGCCCAAGTTTGTAATTTAAGCTAAACTCCTTAATTAGGATCAAGTGATCCGTGAAGTGGTACCCGCAACGAGATATGTGTCATAACCGAGGCGAGATGGCCGAGGTATATGTTATATTTGTTGTGGTGTATGCCTAGTGTATTGTATATGTGTGTACTACTAAGTCATTTCTACTTACATATAGGTGTTGATACGTGTATAGGAATGCGCCTCAAGTTGAGTGCCGGCGTGGGATCGAGGTAGAGAGTGATATGGTAAGTTGACGTAGAATTATATGTAGCTTTTATAGTGATTTATACAGGGCTATGGTCGATTATACACTTAATGAAGCTAAGTTAGTATGTTAAAACAATAGCCACTTGATTTTCATCGAGACACGTATTGACTCATCTCAACATCAATGGAGTTACATATTGTGTCACATAGCATGAGTTAGTGGGACATGTGTTAATAGGTGTATCACTAGATGAGCCTCAAGACACGTGTGTACAATAAGATTAATGGTTATTAATCAACCACACACACTTACTATATAAAGCTACTAATAAACTCATACAACCAAGTCAACTTCATTTCATTTGCTTAATTGAATAGGAAACTTGCGGAAGAGAAGGAGAAGGGTTGGAGGAAGAAGAAGACCAGTAACCAAAGTGGGTTTGGTGAAGGAGAGATCAAGTTAAGCTAGGTGTTCATCAAACTAGGTACATATCTACCATTTACTTGAAACACGTTCTGGTTTTTTGTCGAATTCAAAGGCTAGATGATTAAGATTTTGCAATTGGTTTATATATTTGGATTCCGCATTTCAAGCTAATAATCCAGCTATATTAAAGTACTTAATTTGGTTTTGAAATCATAAAGATATGAGTTTTTGATTGTTTAAAACCAAAACTGAATTTATGCATGTTGTATTAGGGATTAGTCTACGTAATTTGGCCATAACTTGCCCATTTTAGATCCAAATCAACTCAAACTGGTAGCATTTAGAAGCTTACTCAAAGAGAAACAACTTTGCTTAACTGGAGAAGTTGTAATTCAAATATTTTCATGTCCAAAAGTGTTCTATAAATTGGTGCTGAAATGCAGTAGAAGATTTGGAAAACTAAGATTATTAAAGAAATAACTCCCTACCTACTTATCCAAATGATTTGATCTTTTAGTATGTTGTTATTGGGTATGGTTGCTTCCTTATGACCAAAAATCGCATTTTTTGGAAGTATGGATTAGGAGAAATAAATTTTCTAATTCTACTGGTCGGGTTAGATTTCAATTAGAGCTATGTTTAGTAGAAATATGATATTTCTTTTGTTTTAAACAAAATTTTGAAAACTAAACCTTTTTGGAAAGCAATGATAGAGACTAACAATCTTTGCATAGGTGGAAGATTTTGATATTTCGACAATTTCATGCTTAAAATCGTGCTGCAATATAAGACTAAAACTTCAGTGTTTTTTAGTATTAAACGACTATTTTGGGTTAAAGTTCCTAAACCCAATGGACCTGACTTAAACCCAACTTATTTGGATTAGTTTGATATGAGGAAACTAGAGAAGTGTTTTGGGGATTCAAATATGAGTTTCGAGGTGTTGGGAGACCGGAGTGGCTTAGGAAATTGCGTGGATTGTAAGTAAACTGATTGAGATATTTATTTACATTTCAGTCCTATTCATATGTTCATTTCCAGTCATTTGGACTGATTCACCTTTGTACTCCATATGTCATGACTTCTTTTTATTTCTCATGACATGAGGTCGTTTCTATGGCATAATATGTTGATTAAATGATGTCATTGACTCCAAATCATGTGCTATGTCATTTTGATTGTTAATACATGAGGTCAGTGAAATAGCATGCTATTAGGTAGGTGTTACATAGTATTGTAATTTATTTCCTTTGTGCATTAGATATACAATTGCTTCATTGGATTCTCAAACCATGTCATTTTTGAAATATAAAAGTGGTTCTTGTATCTAAGGTAATTATGTTATAGAGATCCGTCGGACATACAGGGTCACCAGACTTCCATGGTGATCGGGATCTCTCCACTATCTTGCGCAACACATGGGAAATGAGTCCCGGGGTTGTTGGCAAGCATAACTTACGCAATATATGGGGTATAGGACCCGTGGTCGTTGGCAAGTATATATCGCAGGTGATTGGCACCAGCGAAAGGTTATAAAGGCAAGAGCACTGCTAAGACCTTCACATTGATGTAGAGCTCATCATCCTCATATAGTGGAAAAGGTTGATGTGATAAAGATAACGACCGACCGACCGACCATAGATTATTACTACTTAGCCTAGCGTCAAATTCATGTTGTTTAACCGACGTATCTTTTTTGCATGTTCTCTTTTCAGCATAATTGCTATTATCATGCTTTTAGATACTTGTTGCATATTTGGGAATGTGAAAAAATGTCTCTCAGTATTACTTTCTATTTTTTTGTACTCACTGTCTAGTTTGTGACGGTGGATGCAAATCCATCTAGTAGCAGATCATGCAAAGAAATGATCGGCGACTACCACTGAGCCTGTGGAGTGCTACTACGCCAAATTTTGTAGGTTTTGATTTTTGATGTATTACTTTTATATGCCTATCATATACTTTTGGGGTTGTATATTATGGGTTGAGTGATTAGTACCTTGACTAGACACATGTTGTTATATATCTCTATTTTCTTCTATATATATATGCATGTGATCTTTATTCCCTGGTTTTTCCACGATTGTTAGGTATCACAATAATGCTTTCGTTAATTTGTTAGACTTTCGCTGAATAAACTTGTAAGTAAGAAAAAATTTTAGTTCACTCTGATTTATTATATTAGGTATCACATTGCTACACATTGTAGCTTAGGTATCACCTTGTGCAATGACTATTTTCCACAATCCTAAGCTCTATAAACTTAGGCTCTCCTAAGCTTTATAAACATAGAATATGATACCACATTTGACTATGGTATCTCAAATTCGGACAATTCATAAATTGTCCATAATATTCTAGGACTTACGCATTGATACCAACTATGATGACCCCATCTCAAATTAGGGCACCGCCCGACCTAATCTCATTATTAAGCCCTAATCTCACCATATAGGACCTAATAACGGATTAGTCAACCTTTCCAAAACCTTGTTACGTACCAATTAATTTTTTTAAAATGAATATAAACATATACTTATCCCATGTTAATTCATAAATCAGAGTTAGTTAAAATTTTGTTTACTTAAAATTTTATTCAGTGGAAGTCTTAACAATCTGCCAGAAGCTTATAACATGAGGCCTAACAATTGTGGAAAAATAAGAGAATAAAGACCACATGCATATATATAACGACGATATATGACAATATGTGTCTAGTCAAGGTACTAATTACTCAACCCATAATATACAACCCCAAAAGTATATGATAGGCATATAAAAGTAATACGTCAAATATCAAAACCTACAAAATATGGCGTAGCAGCACTCAACTGGCTCAGATGTAGTCGTCGATCTTCTATTTGCCTGGCCTGCTACTCGATGGATCTGCACCCACCGACAGAAACTAAACGGTGAGTATAGGAAAGTAGAAAGTAATACTGAGAGAAATTTGTTCATATTCCCAAATATGCAACAAGCATCTAAAAGCATGATAATAGCAACGATGTTGAGAAACGAACATGCAAATAGATACTTGAGCTAAACAACATGAAACTGACACATGGCTAAGTAGTAATGGTCTAGGACCGGTCGACCGTGATCTTCATCACATCAGCCTTTCCACTATATGAGGATGGAGCTGAGCTCTACATCAATGTGAAAGTCTGAGCAGTGCTACTGCTCTTATAACTTTTTGCTAGTGCCAGTCACCTGCGATATAAACTTTCCAACTACCCCGGGTCCCATACCCCGTGTGTTGCGCAAGTTATGCTTACCAACAATCTCGGGACTTATTTCTCATGTGCTACGCAAGATAGTGGAGAGAATCCTGATCACCCTGGAAGTCTAGTGACCGCGTATGTCCGACGAACCTCTATAATGTAATGACCCTAGATACATGAACCACTTTCATATTTCAAGAAATAATATGGTTTGAGAATCCTATAAAGCATTTACATATCTAATGTACAAAGGAAATAGATTACAACACTATGTAACAGCTACCTAATAGCATGCTATTTCACTGACCACATGTATTAACAATCAACAATGACATTGCACATGATTTGGAGTCAATGAAATCATTTGATCAACAAATTATACCATGAAAGCAACCTCATGTAATGAGAAATAGGAACAAGTCATGGCATATTGAATACAAAAGTAAATCAGTCCAAATGACTGGAAATGAACATATAAACAGGAATGAAATGTAAATAAATATCTCAATCCAATTACTTCAAATCCACGCAGTTTCCTATGCTATTTCAGCCTCCCGACACCTCAAAACTCATATTTGAATCCTCGTAGCTCTTCCTTAGGTTCATGATATCATATTATATGTTTTTGAGTGTGTTTAGACTTTTACTTAGGGTATTAGACTTTTTTATAGTGTTTATGGAATTCTTGAAAATTGCAAATTTTATGCTGTCATAGACTTAGAGCGCTAATGACTGGGGTTAGCGTCCTAATGACACTTTAGCGCACTACCAATCCTGATCTAGCGTGCTAATCCAAGTTAGCACGCGAGCTGATCCACCTAGCGCGCTATGTGCAGTAAAACCCAGAATTCTGCAATCAGAATTCTGTGTTTTCTCCACACATAGGCCATGTTAATGCTTAAGGAACCTTCATACACATTTCTTGAGTTCCATGACATCAACCACAACATAAAACAACAACCCATACATCAAATTCATGAATTCATTTGAATTGAGCTAACTCTATGGTGTAGATAAGTTGCCTAACTTGATGAACACTAGCTAAACTTGATATCTCCTTCACTAAATCACCAAGTTTTTACTATTCTTCTTCTTCTCCAGTAGCTCTCATTCTCCAGCAACTTTGCTTCTCTCTTAAACAAATGAAATGAAAGAGTTGAGTTGGTTGAGTTGACCAAATGCTTAGATACATGAATTGGATAAGGTTGATTGATAGTCATTGATCCTAATGTGCACACGTATCTCGAGACCTAACTAATGGTACACCAATCAACACATGTCCCACTAACTCATACCAAATGACACCAATAAGTGACTCAATTGGTGTTGAGATATGTCAATACGTGTCTCGAGAAATATCAAGTGGCTATTGTTGTAACTTACTAACTTAAGTGTACTTAATACTAAATCAATCATAGGCCCATTTATATCACTTATAAAAACAATATAAAGCTTATACCAATTCACCATATTGCTCTCTACCTCGGTCCCATGCTGACACGCAAGTCGAGGCGCATTTTCACACACGTCTCGATACTTATTCACAAGTAGGAATGACTTAGTTGTCGGGGTTTTTCAAGAAAGAAGGTGGGTTTACTTTTTTATTCATCAAATAGGGGGGTTACTTTAAAATTACAAAAGTAATGTATAACTCCTTTTCAAAAGGAGCTATTGATGATGAGGTGGATGTATGGCGTAGTATGGTTGATGATGTGGAAGGAACTTGTACGAATAGCTCCTTTTGAAAATGAGCTATCTATATAAAATACTAAAGTGTATGAATGACTCATTCTCAAAAGGAGTTATTTGTTCAACTTAAATATCACACGCATGTATCGAGGTGGAGAACCCATGCAAACGACATGTGCGTATCGAGATGGACAACGTGCGTCACGAGATGGACAACCCGCGTCATGCACGTATCTCGAGGTACACGACCTGTGTAAATGACACGCACGTATATTGACGTGGACAACCCATGCAAACGTCACACACGTATCTTGAGGTTGACAACTCATGGAAACACCATGCACGTATGTCAAGGTGGGCGACCCATGCAACCTCGTGCAAACCATTTAAACGTCAAACACATATCTCGAAGTGGACAACTCATGCAACCTCGCGCAATCTATGCAAACCATGCAAACGTTACGCACGTATATCGAGGTGGATAATCCATGTAAACAACATGCACGTATCTCGAGGTGGACAACCCACGCAAACGTCATGCGCGCTTCGAGATACGTACCACATGTTATGCACCAAAACCTATTTTTCACACATTCATTTTTACGTTGGTCCCGCATGCCATTGCATAGGGCCGAGTGTCACTTGAAGTGACATTCTAATTCTTTTTTTCTATATTATCTATAAATATATAAATAAATAATACATATATATTATAAATATATAAATAAATATATATAATATATATTTTATATTATATTATATATAATATTTATATATTATATATATTATATAAATATTTAAATATTTAAATGTCCACGTGGGCGTCCACATGGACTGATCGATTTACATGAATAGCGCATTTTCCGAATGCGCTATTCATGTAAACCCAATTTCAGTCCACATGGGTGTCCACGTGGGCGTCTACGTGGACTGATCCATAGGATTTACAAAGATAACGCCTTTTGAAAAGGCGATATTCGTGTGTCTACGTGGCCAGCAAATTTGCCTCCCATCGATAGTGCATTTTCAAAATGCGACGTACATTAGATCACGAATAAAAAAAATCCACATTTATTTAACTCATTTAAACTGCTTTTTGCAGTACTTCTATAATTTTTCCTTAGTTGTCTACACATATACAATACATTAGGCATAATCATTACAAATATAACATTTACCTCGGCCATCTCGCCTCGGTCGCAACACGTATATCGAAGCGTGTCCCACATCACGAGTCATTTGATCCTAAGTCAAATTAAAGATTTGGGCCGTGACACCTAGGGTCTAAAGTGGTTGAACTGAGTCCTATACTCGTGGTTTGAGCATCCGAGTCACGCTCGTGGCTCATAGACGAGACTGAATCCTTTAAGTGAGCATTCACCATGTGTCGTGGCTCCTCTCAGGATTTCAAGCATTCCATTGCAGCTAAGCTTCCAGTTGTGACTGTGGCTCCTTTTGAAATTTTCTCAAGCTATGGCTCAATTGAGGCAACAGTGCCGAACGGATTAGGTGCGACTGAGGCGGACTTGGTCTCGCGTACTAGTATTTGACACTTTCCTTTAGTCGAGTGGCTTTGAGCCCACGTGTAGAGTGTCATGACCACTTAGGCGCCTATCCTTTACTTCCAGGTCACTTGGTCTCTATTGTTGACCATTGTAGTCTGTCTATCATATTGTTCTTTTCAGCATCGTTTCCTTCCTACATGATTTACTTCTTTGTTGTTTAATCTGAATTACTGTTGAACTTCTTCCGGATTACTCACTAGAATTGTCTCCATTTTTTGTGACAATTACAGGTTTATTCTCTGAGCTCGAGAGCATTAATGTGCGACATACATAGGTCATTTGATTTATTTACATTACATTTATTATAATTTTTATAAATGGGTATTTAGGTTTAAATATACATATATTTTCCCTCGTCATTTTAATTTGTACATTGTAACTGTTGTACGAGGTTTCCACATTCTAGCTTCCACACCTAGAACTCGTTGCGTGTATAATTGATTTGTTATCGAGTTTTTGCCACATTAAGTTCCGTTGCATATGATTTCATATATATACTTTGTTGTGTCGACTATATGGTACTGAAGACTAGTTTGCGAGGCTGACTAGGCCTTTATTAACTTCGAACTAGTTTACCGAGGGTTAATGGAGGCCTAGTGCCAGGCAGTGCCCAATTCGTAAGGTTGGGGCCGCCACATATATTGTGTAAAATGCCTAATTGGAATAGAAAGATTTCTTTCAAATCCACTTCAACCCACTGTCATGACGAAAAAGATTTTAATGTGCAAACTAGAACTCTACCTATCGGTGTGAATAACGCAAGCTCCACATTGCTTTAAATCCCAAATCATTGGATTCATAATCGACTAAGTTTACTATTCGCTCCTCCCTAATCAACAACTATCGTTCGATGTTGTATATTTTTACGGTTGTATCGTTCATGTTCAGATTAAAAGCTTCAATGGCCATGATAACTCCTAAAGCCTAAGTTCATTAAACACTTTGTCTAGATGACTAAAGCACTACGCTCAAAATAAATACAAATTCTAAACATTGCACTTTTATAATCACTTTTTACTCATATTCAAAGCATAACATTCATACTATACGATCTAGCGGGATCGCCGCTAATTGTTCGTAGCGTAAGAAAATTCGTATAATAGTCAATATTAATAAAATCTCCTTAATTGTTTAGTGATTGTACATGCATTGTAATGTATTATATTTATCTTGTTTAATTTATTATAACAACCTCCCAGCCCTGTTATATTACAACATTACAATTCAAATAGTATATATAAGGAAGGTTCATTACATCGTAGAGAATATATTAAAACTCCTAAATCCTCTCCTTGCCTTTAGCTAAAGCGCCTGAGTGTGAACCTGAATGTTAATGGGTGAGTGCTCCGACTTTCTCAGTAATTGGTGCTCGTAAACATATATTGATATGTTGATATAAATAATAAGTAACATAATGCAATTTCAATAGGTAACATGCAACTGTACTCGTGATTTGTAATTCGATGTTAATTACAGAGTCATACTCTTCAGTCACAGAAGAATACAACCACAGAATCCACATGTTAGCAGACATGTGATTATACTGGTTTATTCAAGCTTGACAAAGCTACAACTCTAACTGGACAAAGACGACTAAGGTAAAATTTTGGCTGACTGAGGATAAAAGGGCAAAATCCATTTCCATGCAAACCTTTCCATTAATTAGGACAAAGTGCAGAATTTATTTTCCGGAATACCTTTTTAGTCCTCAGTCCTAGTTCGCCTTATTGACAATTTTGGGTGTTCGCTACATATAAAACGATCAAATCACAGTACATTGCCCCAATCCCTACCCATAATGCTATATTAACTAAATATACTAATTTACGAAACATAACTGATAAGAATATAAGATCCACTTACCTCAGTTAGGTTTCGTTATAATTCCCTAACTGTCTAAGTCACTCGACCTTCTCCCATGTTTGAGTGTCATAAACCATTTACGTTCAATATAGGTCTAATACCATATATTTAAAACCCTTAAACCAACTCCAAAACCATTAGAAAATACCATGTAAAAATAAGCACTATTGTTGTTTTCTAACGTAAGAGCGTGCTCCCACATTTGGTGGGGCGCATTCCACCAACTTGGTTCATCACTATTCATGATGGGAGCGCGCTTCGCTGTTACAGGGAGTGCGCTTCATCATCGAACGTTCGAACAGAGAATAGGGCAGCAACATCACGACCCAAATTCTTAATCCTAGTTTAATTCCTTAATCAGTATCATCGACTCGTGATGTGGGACCTACATCGAGATACGTGCACTAACGAGGCATGTGTTCGAGGTATGTTTTAGTTTTGATGTGATGTGATCCTAGTGTATTGTCTTTGTGTAGATTACTAAGTCCTCTCTACTTGTATATAGTTGTCGAGACTTAAGCGGGGACACGACTCGAGATGTGTGCCAGCATGGGACCACTGTAGAAAGTGATGCGATAAGTCTTAATTTAAGTTAGTGTGGCTTAAATAACTAATTTGATGTGGCCATAGTTGAATTGACATTAATGTAACCTAAGTTAGAAAAATAAAACAAGAGCCATTGATGTTCCTCGAGATACGTGTGGACAACATCCCAAGAACAATTAAGTTAATATGTGTGTTAGTAGAAACGAGTTAGTGGATAGATAGTGGGATGTAGAATACATTTTAAGCCATAAGATTTATCTAGAGATGGATGTATACATAAAGATCAATGGTTTAAATTTCACCTTATATATATAAAGGAATGAATGAGATTACATGCAAATCATTTACATTTGTAACCAAAAGAGGAGAGAGATCTGGAGAGGAAGATCACTAGGTTGTGAGGAAATTCAAGTTCATTCGAATGTGGAGACCAAGGATTAGAAGGATCTATAACTAGGTAACTTAGTTTACACCTTTAATTTGTGCAATTCAAACAAAAATTATAGGTTTTAGTTCAGTTCTGATTTTTCAACAATTTTAATAGGCAAATGATTTTTTTTTCAAAATCTAATTCTATATTTGGAGTCCTTGTGAAACTCCACTAACTCTACTATAAAGAAGTTCAAGATATGGATTTATTTTCATAAAGTTATGAGTTTTTGAAGTTATAAGACCAAATTTGAAATTTTGCATGTTGTATTATGAACCTGCCTGTGTAATTTGGTCCTAACTTCCACATTTTAAGTGGAAATGGACCCATTACGGTGGCATTTGAAATCTAACTTAAAGGGGAACAACTTTTACCTACTGAAATATTTTTGAATTCGAATGTTTTCATGTCTTAAAATCCTTTTCAACTTTGATATTGAATATAAAATTCTTGTGTTCGTAGTTTTCTAATGTCCTATTATTTTGAGCATAACTCTCTCATTTCTTATTGGATTAAGCTCATCGTTTAGTATGATGTTCTAGAATATGTTAGTAAGTTTAAGTAAAAAAAGAAATCATGAGTTTTGAAGCTATGGTTTAGGAGAAATGAATATGTCAAAGTTCTTGGTCGAAACCCAAAACTGTTTTGAGCCATTGTTGTAAATTTTTCATATCTCCTTCGATTCTGATCGAAATTGTGCAAACCTTATAATTTTGGAAAGCTGAAACATAGCTCTAAAAACCTCTCTTTGTGCTCCAATATATAATTTTAATGTTTTGGTAATTGAAATCAACTCACAAGTTGATGAACCAAAACTATCTTTTTTTAATAAAGTAGATTTGGACAAAAACAACTTATTACCGGGGCTGATTTGATAAATTGGAATTTCCAACTTCTTAAACCAACTCTAATAACTTGTACAAGTCCTAAAGCACCCTAATTAACCTCAGGAACTTAGAGGAGAGTTTTGGGTACACATTTTGGGGTGTTAGGAGGTCGATTAAGCTAGGAAGTTTGCGTGACTTGTGAATAAGCTAATTGATATATTTCTCTCCATTCCATTTCCTATTTATGCATTTATTTATAGTCATTTGGATTGATATACCTATCATATTCTTGATGCTAAGACTTGATTTCCTATCTCATATCATGAATTTGTTATTATGGCATTATTAGTGTTTGAATGGTTTTCATTGATTCAAAATCATGTGGTCTATCTTGGTTAATGAGGAATTTAATCAAATGAAATAGCATGCTATTAGCTAGATGGTTTGTGGTATTGTGAATATGTTTCCTTTGTGCTTTACTTAAGTAACTCCATTCTTGGAATCCTAAATCGAGTCAGTTCTTGATTTATGAAAGTAGTTCTTGTAGGACCATTATGCAATAGAGATGGATGGCACATGGGCGTCACTGGATCTCGGGGTTGTTGGCATCTCACCACTATCTTGTGCGGCACACGGGGTATGGGACCCAAGGTTCTCGAAAAGTATATATAATTGTGCTATTGGTTATGCTTTTAGATAAATGTATATTTGGAAATGTTGATAAATGTCTCTCAGTGTTACTTTCTACACAACTGTACTCACCGTCATTTTTATAACTTTGGGTGAAGATCCATCGAGTAGCATATAAAGCAAGGAGAAGATCGGTGACTACCTCTGAGCCACTGGAGTGTTGATACCTCTGACTTTATAGGTTTTGACATTTTATTTTATGACTTGCATGTCTTTTATGGGTTGTATATTTGGGTTGAGAGACAGTTTCCCAACCAAACACATGTTTGATATATTGATATCGTCATTTTGTTATATATATATATGTGATTGTTGTTTCCATGTTTCCACATATTTAATATTTATATTAATGGCTTCCGCTAATTTGTTAAGACTTCCGTTGAATAATATATAAGTTATAAAAGTTTTAAGTAACTCTGAATTACTATTAAATATGAGAATAGTGAAATGCTTATTTAAAAAGTAACTAATGAGGGGAAAAGATTGGAAAGGCTGACTAATACATTGTTAAGTCATACGTGGTCGAGATTAGGGCTTAATGACGAGATTAGGCCGGACAGTGCCCTAGTTTAAGGAAGGTGTCGTCACAGTTGTTTCAGAGCTTATTTTTCCAATAAGCAACATATAAACTTGAATAAAATACAAAGTGAGCTGGGGAATTCTTATATGTAAATGTTAGTTTCTATATGTATAGATATGCGTTATCTACATAGTAGCTTATTTGCATTCTCTGTCAACTTGGGGATGTGAGTGCTAATGGCAATCAACTTCCTACTTTTGCAGATGATCTATAGAGTGTCTGATAGAGTATCGGCTTAGGATAGTAGTTGACCGACTTCATCACCAAGATGACAGCTCGTTTTGCTCCACCAACACAAACACCGGCCCCTACCACTACTACTACTCCTACATTACTAGCACCAAAGCTTCCTACTACGACACTAGTACCTCCGGTGGTATAGACTATTCCAGTTATGATAGTACCGAGAGCAGAGATAGTTGAAATAGTACCGTCTCCCACTTCAACATCTTCTAGTACATCACTTGAGGTTTAGTTGGTGAAGGACTTCATCAGACTAAAGCCAGTTTACTTTGATGGACAGAGAGACTTTGAGAAAGTAGAGAAGTGGATATTATCTCAGTAGAAGCTGCATAAGGTGTTCAGGATTGAGGATAGATCTCGGGTAGAGATCTCATCGTACACATTATAGAGAGATGCGGATGTTTGGTGGTGTACGACGATAGAGACAGATGGAGACTTTGAGTCTTGGGATGCATTCGGGAAGAAGTTCAATATGTGTTTTATATTAGGTGATACCTAAGCTACAATGGGGAGAATATGTATACATTTTAGTTTTCTATATGTATATATGCGTTATCTACGAAGTAGCTGATTCCCGTTCGCTATCAACCTGCAGATATTGATGGCTGATTCACTTGGTAGCGGGGATGTAGGTGCGAGTGGCAGCCAACCTCCTATTCCATCAGCAAATGATTTTCAGAGGCTATCCGATCGAGTAGTTGCTCAGGGACAACAGTTGGCGGAGTTCATTGCCATGATGAATTCACGTTTCGCTCCACCAGCAAAGACACTAGCCCCTACTACTACGACGACTTCCACATTACCTCCAGTCGTAGAGACAGTTTTTACATCGTCTTTTACACCTTTATCTTCTAGTTCGACAGCAGAGGTTCAGCTGGTGAAGGATTTCATCAGACATAAGCCAGTCTACTTTGATGGTCAGAGAGACTTCGAGAAGATCGAGAAGTGGGTACTGTCTTAGGAAAAGTTGCACCGAGTCTTGAGAAGTAAGGATAGACTCCAAGCTGAGATTTCTTCATACACTCTACAGAGAGATGTTGATGTATGGTGGCGTGCGACGATAGCTTCTGAGGGAGAGTTTGAGTCATTGGATGCCTTCAAGTTGAAGTTTTACCAGTAATATTTCCCATCTGCGGTAATGAAAAGGCTGAGGAAGGAATTCATAAACCCGAGATAAGGAGCTGATGAGTCAATGATGAGCTATAAAGATAGATATGGCTATCTGAGGCAATTTAATGGAGATTTAGTGAGAGAGGATTCAGATGATGTGTACCACTTTGGAGATGGACTGAGGCCAGATATTGGATTCTACGTGGTCCGTTCAGGTGCCATGACTTGGGTGAGATTTACAAGCGTGCACTCTCTCACGAGACATTATTAGGGCAGAGTTGTCGATGGGACACTGTTAATACCAGCGTTGACACCTGACCAGGTTGTGAAGTTTGAGAGGAGGAGACAGAAGGGCAAGGGACCAAGGAGATGGGATAGAGGTACCCAGGGGTCAGGGGCATCTACAGCAGTTGTACTCTTTGTATCATCCCCTACACCATTGTAGACTACTGTTGGTAGACATCCCTTGCCATCATTATTTAGACCTGCAGTACCAGCTCCTACTGCTACTTTTCCAGCTCTACCAGCACCACCAGCACGTCAGCAGCAGCAGGGTGGTAGAGGCCGAGGTAGAGGTAGAGGTAGAGGTCGAGATAGTTCTTGACAGGGGCAGAGACATGCACATGCCCTGGATCAGATTCGTGGTCAGCGTAGACCTATAAAATGTTATAGGTGTAGTCAGGTTGGGCACGGGATTAGAGATTGTCCACAGCCAGCAGCCGTGTTTCCACCACAAAGTTGAGAAGGTGTACAAATTGTAGCATAGACCGATACAGATGCCACACAAAAACTCATTGAGGGTATGGTTTCCATTTGTGGTAGATAGTTATATGTTTTGTTTGATTCGGGTTCTACTGTATCTTTCATTTATGGTCGCATGATAGACATTTTAAGCTTAACACCGGATTAAGTTAGCGTACATTTGATTTTGAGTACCGCAACCGGTGATAGAGTTTACCCTATTTTTCTTGTTGAGGGATGTCTAGTAGAGATTGGAGGGGTATAGTTACCTACAGACTTGATGGTTCTCGAGTTTTTAGATTTCAACGCGTTGTTAGGGATGGATTGGCTAGCAGCATATCATGCTCATATCGACTGTTTCAGTAAGACAGTGATATTTGAGATCCCAGGGCATCCGATGTGTACGTATAGTTGTAGTACACCGAGGGCCGAGGGCATTAGAGGCCGACTTGAGACTAGTAGAGAGATGGAGATGATAAGTCGGTATTTATAGGTTTTAGTAGTTTATTTTAGTATATTTAATGTAGAAAGTCTTTAAAATATATATTCAATTATATTTATTGGTCGTTTTCAGGTGAAACGGAGTGCGCAGTTGAATCTGGGGCGAAAAAAATACTCAAAATGAAGTATTTATATGTAGTGATCAGCTACCAGAGGATCTGCCTCGAGACACGCGTTCCATAGTGAGTGTGGTAATGGACAGTAGGTTAAGTGACGCAGAAACCGGACGCATTTAAGCCACTGTGCACCAACAACCATTGATCAAGCTTTGAGATGCGTGCAGTAAGGACTCCCATATTGACGCACAGCTCGTACGTCTCCTCATCACACCAACGTGTCCTCGCTTCATTTGCCTAGCTTGCCACGCGTCGCTTCTCCATTGGTCGAGCTCGTCCTCACAACCAACAATTCTCTCATCGCTTGCTACTCTCAGATTTTCCTCGAGATGCGGTTCTGCACCACCTCCCAGAACTTCAGTCTACTCGTGCAATTCTTCTCCGCCTCCCTTGCCTGCCACGTGTCGAGCCCTCACGCACACACAACGTCACCAACAGCAAATCCAGCCTATCAGCTCGCGATAAGTCAGCGGTATTCAGCTCTTTCCACCAATCCACTTCGGCCACGTGGCAGAACCTGCAGAAAAAGCCCAAAACAGCTCTCTGATGCTCCTTGGCGCACGAGTCACGAGACCAACCCACAAAATTAGTTTTGTCACCTCATGGGACCAATTTTGAGTAGTTTTATATATAAGGAACCTTGGGTATTATATTTTGAACACCGACTATTATATTTTTAGCATCGATTTCTCTCGACGACGATGTGTGGCTAATCAAATCCTTGCCTAGGTCAGAGGGGAAACAAGTCGGGATCATGGATTCATGACATATTATGTGAGATCTTTTATTTTATTATTTAATTTCATTTAATTCTCCTATTTCATTGTTGTTTATTTTAAGGAATATGGTTTAGATTTAGGGTGAGTATGTGGCCAGTGCATGCTTTTAGGTGGACAATCTATAGTTATTTGGACTGATAGTATCCGTGTAATTGTATTTTTGGACCAATAAAGTGGCGAACACTCACCCGTTCTCCATAAAACCATTTCAGTTTTTGAGTGTGCAACAATTGAATCTAGGTTAAACCGGAAGCAGATGTGATCCGATTATTTAGGATTAGTGTTCCCACAGACTCATATTATTGCGGTTAGTGTGTTAAACCTGATTAGCGGATGTCTAGGATTATGCATTAATTAGGGAAGTAGTTACTGGTGGACGTACTGGCTATCGAGATTAGGGGAATGAGGAATTTCTAGCGGATGTCGATTTTCTATAGCTAATCTAGGAGAATCTAAATTAATAACATTTTGGGAATGATTGAAGACCATGATGTACCATTGAATCTTGATCCCGAATTGTGGAACTGTGGACCTAGGTGTTACCCTGGTGATTAATTAATTGTTTTGAAAATTATTTTAATTATTTTATTTATTTAGTTTAGTTAGATTAGTTAGTTAAATTATTTATTTAAAACCCCCGATTTTTCCTTTTCGTTGTTTTTAACCTTACAAAGACCACCAATCTCTGTGGGATCGAGCATTTGCCACTATTCTAAAAAATAGTTGGTTTAGGAATTTCGTTTTATTGACGCGTTCGGCGCACGTCAAGAGACTTTGTTGTCATTAAACACCATAGTAGAGAGTCAGGGACCCAGACTTGAGGAGATTCCGGTTGTGTGCGAGTTTCCAGAGTGTTTTCGAAAGACTTACCTGGTTTACCACAACCGAGAAAGATAGATTTTATCATTGAGTTAGTACTAGGCACTAGACCTATATCTATACCACCATATCGCATGGCTCCGAGAGAGTTGGAGGAGTTGAGGAGTCAGTTGCAGGATTTGGGATAGAAGGAACTCATCGCACCTTCTATGTCACCATGGGGAGCACCGGTCCTGTGTGTGAAGAAGGACTGTACTTTGAGATGGTGTATCGATTATAGACAGTTGAACTGGGTCACAGTCAGAAACAAGTATCCCTTACCACGGATTGATGACTTATTTGATCAGCTGAGAGGAGTACAGTATTTGTCCAAGATAGACCTGCGATCAAGGTATCATCAGCTTAGGATCAAAGATGAGGATAGGTCTAAGACGACATTTAATATGAGATATGGACACATCAATTTACAATTATGTTTTTTGGTTTGACTAATGCTCCTGCCATGTTTATGGATTTGATGCATCGAATGATGAGACCATTTTTTGACCGTTTCGTGATAGTTTTCCTCGATTATATATTGATATATTCGAGGACTAGAGAGGATCATGAGAAACACCTCAGAGAGACGTTACAGACCATAAGGGAGCATCGACTTTACGCCAAGTTCAACAAGTGTGAATTTTGGCTATCAGAAGTCTAATTTTTGGAATATGTTCTTGGAACAGTAAGCATTGCTGTAGATCTAACCAAGATTCAGGTTATTATGGATTGGCTAGCGCCGATGTCAGTTACAGAGATCAGGAGTTTTCTGGGATTAGCGGGATATTTGTGACGACCCCTTCTCAAATTAAGGCACCGCCCATCCTAATCCCGTTATTAAGCCCGAATCTCGCCATATAGGACCTACCAAGGGACTACTCAGCCTATCAAAAACCATTTACCTACTTATTATTTATTATATAAATGAGTACAAACCTATACAACTCCTATGTCAATTCATAAATACGAGTTAATTAAAATTTTGTTTACTTAAAAGTTTATTTAGTGGAAGTCTTAACAATCCAGCAGAAGCTTATAACATGAGTCCTAACAATTGTGGAAAAATCAGGGAATAAAGATCAAATGCATATATATAATGAAACGGCGAAACATAATATCATGTGTCTGGTCAAGGTACTACTCACTCAACCCATAATATACAACCCCAAAAGTATATCATATACATATAAAAGCAATACATCAAAAATCAAACCGTCAAAATCAGGTGTAGCGGTGCTTCACTGGCTTAGAGGTAATCGTCGATCTTCTCTTTGCCTGGTCTGCTACTCGATGGATCTGCACCCACCGTCAAAAACTAAACTGTGAGTATAAGAAAGTAAAAAGTAATATTGATAGACATTTGTTCACATTCCCAAATATGCAACAAGTATCTAAAAGCATGATATTAGCAACTATGCCGAAAAGAGAACCTTCAAAGAGATACTTTAGCTAAACAACATGAAACTGACACATGGCTAAGTAGTAATGATCTAGGGCTGGTCAGCCGTGATCTTCATCACATCAGCCTTTCCACTATATGAGGATGGAGCTGAGCTCTACATCAATGTGAAGGTCTGAGCAGTGCTCTTGCTTTTATAACTTTCGCTGATGTCAGTCACTGGCGATATATACTTGCCAACAACCTCGGGTCCCACACCCCATGTTCTGCGCTAGTTATGCTTGCTAACAACCCCAGGACTCATTTCCCGTGTGCTGCACAAGATAATGGAGAAATCTCGATCGCCCTAGAAAGTCTAGTGATCCCCGTATGTCTTCCGGATCTCTATCATAAAGTGGTCCTAAATAAAAGAACTACTTTCATATTCAAGAACAACACAATAATGGAATCCAACAAAGCCATAGCATACTAATGCACAAAGGAAATAGATTACAATAATACGTAACACCAACTTAATAGCATGCTATTTCACTGACCATATGTATTAACAATCAATAATGACATAGCACGTGAATTGGAGTCAATGAAATCATTTTATCAACAAACTATACCATGAAAGCAACCTCGTGTAATGAGAAAGAACAACAAGTCATGGCATACGGAGTATAAAGGCAATTCAGTCCAAATGACTGGAAATGAACATATGAATAGGAATGAAATGTAAAGAAACATCTCAATCAGTTTAATTACAAGCCATGCAATTTCCTATGCTACTCCGGCCTCCCGACACCTCGAAACTCGTACTTGAATCCCCAGAGTACTTACCTAGGTTCCTAATATCATATTATAGGTTTTTGAGTGTGTTTGGATCTTTACTTAGGGTATTAGACTCTTTTACAATGTTTAAGGAATTTTGAAAATTGTAGTTTTTATGCTGTTGTAGACCTAACACGCTAATGTCTGGAGTTAGAGCGCTTCCAATCCGGATCTAGAGTGCTAATTTGGATTAGCGCGCTAGCTGATACACCTAGCGCGCTATGTGTAGTAAAACCCAGAATTCTGCAATTAGAATTTCGAGTTTTCTCTACACATAGGCCATGTTAATGCCTACAGAACCTTCATACACACTTCATGAGTTCCATGACACCAACCACAATATAAAACAATGACCCATACGTAATATTCATGAATTCATTTGAATTGAGCTCACTCTATGGTGTAGAGGAGTTACCTAACTTGATGAACACTAGCTAAACTTGATCTCTCCTTAACTCAATCCACTGTTTTTGCTGATCTCTTCTTCTCCAGTAGCTCACCTTTTCTCCAGCAACTTTGCTTCTCTCTTTAGCAAATGAAAATGAAAGAGTTGAGTTGACCAAAAGCTTACATACATGAATTGGATATGGTTGATTGATAGCCATTAATCTTAATGTGCACACGTATCTCGAGACCTACCTAATGGTATACATATTCACACATGTTCAATGACACCAATAAGTAACTCAATTGGTGTTAAGATGGGTCAATACGTGTCTCGAGAAATATCAAGTGGCTATTGTTTTAACTTACTAACTTAAGTGTATTTGATACTTAATCAACCATAGCTCCACTTATATCACTTTTAAAACCAATATAAAGCTTATATCAACTCACTATCTTGCTCTCCACCTCGGTCCCACGCTGTCACGCACCTCGAGGTGCGTTCCCACAGACCTCTCGACACCTATTCACAAGTATGAATGACTTAGTAAGACACACATATACAATACGCTAGGCATTCATCATTACAAATATAACATTTACCTCAGCCATCTAGCCTCGGTCGCGACACATATATCGAAGCAGGTCCCACATCACGAGTCATTTGATCCTGATTACATGGTTAAAGTCAAATTATAGATTTTGGCCGTGATAATATTACCGCAGGTTCATGAAAGATCTCTCGAAGATCGCTTCACCAATTACCAGATTGTCTTAGAAAGACTTCAGGTTTAATTGGTCTAAGGAATGCGAGAAGGCATTTGCTCAGCTACAGACATTGTTGACCACCGCACCAGTGCTGATATTGCTAGAGGATGGACAGGGATTCCTGGTATATACAGATGCTTCTCATATGGGTCCAAGTTGTGTGTTGATGCAAGATACAGGCACAATGGCTTATGCATCTAGACAACTAAATATACATCAGAAGAATTATCCTACTCAAGATTTAGAAATGCAACGGTCGTATTTGCTCTGAAGATATAGAGAGATCATCTGTATGGAGAAAGGTTCACACTTTATACTGACCATAAGAGTTTGAAATACCTCTTCACACAGAAAGAGCTGAATGGACAACGCTGATGGTTAGAGTTTCTGAAGGACTATGACTTTTCTCTGGAATATAACCCAAGAAAAGATAATGTTGTTGTCGATGCATTGAGTAGGATACCAACTGGTGATGCCAAGGTGGTTACATGCCATATGACACATGAGTATGAATTACTTAAGGTAGAGGCGACGATGACTTAGTCTGATATTCCTATAGACACTCGAATGATGATTTCTGCACAGATGAGGCTTCAAATAGTGTCTACACAAAAAGCGTAGGAGGGTTAAGAAGCCGGTATCTTATACCCGAGATTACGTGAGTTAGCCCAGAGTACTGATTGTATTGACTGGATTGAGACGATGGATCATTGTTTGAGATTTAGAGGCAGATTGTGGTTACAGGCAGTGGCAGAGCTGAGAGATGAGATTCTTCAAGATTCACACTGTTCTGGTTCATTGTTCATCCAGGTAGGACCAAGATGTACCATGACATGAAGAGACATTTTTGGTGGCCTGGGATGAAAGCGGACATATCGGAGTTTATAAGGAACTGTGGGATATGCCAATAGGTGAAGGCAGAGCATCGTAGACCTGGAGGATTATTACAATCACTTCCCATTTGATGATAGAAGTGGGAAGACAGCCATGGATTTTGATAGAGGATTGCCGAGAACAGCCCGTCGACATGATTCTATCTGGGTGATTGTGGACAAACTGACAAAATTTGCCCATTTCATACTAGTTGCAGCTCATTACACGTTTGACCAGTTGAGTGTATTGTTCGAAAGGGAGATTATTAGACTGCATGGGGTACCATTGACTATTACGTCAGATAGAGATGCTCTATATACGTCCAGGATGTGGCGGAGTATGCATGAGCAGTATTGTACGCACCTACAGTTTAGCACAGCCTTTCAACCTCTGCTGATGGACAGACTTAGAGGTTGATTCAGACTCTTGAGGATATGCTCAAGGCTTGTGTACTTGAGTTTGCGGATCATGGGAGGAATACCTACAATTGTGTGAGTTTGCATACAACAATAGTTCTCAGGCTAGCATTGAGATGACGCCATTTGAGGCAATATATGGCAGACCGTGTCACTCACCATCTTGTTGGGCTGAGCAAGAGAACCGGGACATTATAGGGTCTGAAATTGTTGTTGATCACACAAATAATGTATGACAGATTCGCCAGAGGCTTAAAGGAGCCCAGGAGAGGCAAAAGAAGTATGCTAACACATATCGCACTTATCTCACGTATGACGAGAGAGCCTTAGTGTATCTAAAGGTTTTTCCTCGGAAGGGTTTTCACAGATTTGGTTTAAAAGGCAAGTTAGCACCGAGATTCATCGGGCCTTTCAAGATCAAGAAACAGGTCAAAAAGGTTGCTTTTGAGCTGGATTTACCTCCACATATGTCGGGGATTCATCCAGTGGTTCATATTTCCATGCTTCAACTAGCCAAGTCAAAGGCAGGTGAGAGACTGATAGTGGACTTGAGTCGGATTGATTTGAGTGAGGACGTATCATATGAGAAGCAGCCGGTACATATTCTAGATCGTAGGGTATAAAAGTTGAGAGGCAAGTCTATTCCGAAGGAGTTGGTCAAGTGGCAGTTCTATGGAGACTCGGAACTCACTTGGGAACGAGAAGACTATATGCGAGACAAGTTTCCGTACCTCTTCGAGTCAGGTATAACTTTAGGTTAAGTTTATTTTCAAGGATGAGATTTCCATTAGTTGGAAAGAACTGTCATGGCCCGAATCTTTAATTTAACTTTAATCTTTTAATTAGGATCAAATGACCTGTGACGTGTGACCTGCTTCGATATACGTGTCGCGACCGAGGCGAGATGGCGGAGGTAAATGTTATATTTATAATGATGTATGCCTAGTACATGTGTAGAGTACTAAGTCATTCATACTTGTGAATAGGTGTCGAGACATGTGAGGGAACGCGCCTCGAGTTGCGTGTCGGCATGGGACCGACGAAGAAAGCAATATGGGGAGTTGGTAAAAGCTTTATATTGTTTATATAAGTGATATAAATGGGGCTATGATTGATTTAGTAAGTACACTTAAGTTAGTAAGTTAAAATAATAACCACTTGATATTTCTCGAGACACGTATTAACCTATCTTAACACCAATTGAGTCACTTATTGGCGTCATTTGGCATTAGTGGGACATGTGTTAATAAGTGTACCATTAGTTAGGTCTCGAGATACGTGTGCACATTAGGGTCAATGACTATCAATCAACCATATCCAATTCATGTATATAAGCTTTTAATCAACCCAAGCAACTCAACTCTTTCATTGCATTTATTAAAAGAGAAGCAAAGTTGCTGGAGAAGGAGAGCTACTGGCGAATAAGAAGAATAGTGAAAACTTGATGATTTAGTGAAGAAGAGATCAAGTTTAACTAGTGTTCATCAAGTTATGTTACTTATCTACAACATAAAGTTAGCTCAATTCAAATGAATTCATGAATTTGATGTATGTGTTGTTGTTTTATGTTGCGGTTGATGTCATAGAACTCAGGAAGTGTGTATGGAGGTTCCTTAGGCATTAACATGACCTATGTGTAGAGAAAACTCAGAATTCTAATCGCAAAATTCGGGGTTTTACTGCACAAAGCGCACTAGGTGGATCAACTAGCGCACTAACTCTGATTAGCGCATTAGATCTGGATTGGTAGCGCGCTAGTGTGTCATTAGTGCTTTAACCCAGTCATTAGCGCGCTAGGTCTATGACAACATACAAACTGCAATTCTCAAGAATTCCTTAAATACGATAAAAGAGTCTAAAACCCTAAGTAAAGGTCCAAACACACTCAAAAACCTATGATATGATATTAGGAACCTAGTGAAGAACTACGGGGATTCAAATACGAGTTTCGAGGTGTCAGGAGACCGAAATAACATAAGAAATTGCGTAGATTGTAAGTAAACTAATTGAGATATTTATTTACATTTCATTCATGTTTACATGTTCATTTACAATCATTTGGACTGATTTACCTTTGTATTCAATATGTCATGACATGTTATTTCACATTACATGAGGTTGCTTTCATGGTATACTTTGTTGATCAAATGATCTTATTGACTCTAAATCATGTGTAATGTCATTGTTGATTGTTAATACATGTGGTCAGTGAAATAGCATGCTATTAGGTAGGTGTTACATAGTATTGTAATCTATTTCCTTTGTGCATTAGATATGCAAATGCTTTATTGGATTCTTAAACCATGTTATTTCTTGAAGTTTGAAAGTGGTTCTAGTATCTAGGGTCATTACATTATAGAAGTTCATCGGACATACAAGGGTTACTAGACTTCCAGGTGATCAGGATTCTCTCCACTTCAGGCGCAGCACACGGGAAATGAGTCCCGGGGTTGTTGGCAAGGATAACTTGCGCAACACACGGGGTATGGGACCCGAGGTTGTTGGCAAGTTTATATCGCAGGTGACTGGCACCAGCGAAAGGTTGTAAAGGCAAGAGCATTGCTTAGACCTTCACATTGATGTAGAGCTCTGCTCCATCCTCATGTAGTGGAAAGGCTGATGTGAGGAAGATCATGGCCGACCAGCCCTAGATAATTATTACTTAGCCTTGTGTCAGTTTCATGTTGTTTAGCTAAAGTATCTCTTTGCATGTTCTCTTTTCAGCATTGTTGTTATTATCATGCTTTTAGATACTTGTTGCATATTTGGGAATATGAACAAATGTCTCTTAGTATTACTTTCTACTTTCCTGTACTCACCATCTAGTTTGTGATGGTGGGTGCAGAACCATTGAGTAGCAGGCCAGGCAAAGACAAGATCGGCGACTAACTCTAAGCCAGCGGAGTGTTGCTATACCAGATTTTGTATGTTTTGATTTTCGATGTATTACTTTTATATGCCTATCATATACTTTTGGGGTTGTATATTATGGGTTGAGTGATTAGTACCTTGACCTGACACATGTTGTGTTATATATCGTTGTTTTCTTATATACATGTGATCTTTATTCCCTAGTTTTTCCACAATTGTTAGGCCTCATGTTATAAGCTTTCGCTAGATTTGTTAAGACTTCCGCTGATTAAACTTTTAAGTAAACAAAATTTTAATTAACTCTGATTTATGAATTGGCATAGGATAAGTATAGGTTTAGATTCATTTAAAAAAATTAATAGGTACGTAACAAGGTTTTGAAAAGGTTGACTAGTCCCTTATTAGGTCCTATATCGTGAGATTAGGGCTTAATAACAGGATTAGGCCGAGCAGTGCCCTAATTTGAGAAGGGGTCGTCACATAGGTCACTCGGTAAGGAAGTTGAGTCCAACAATAGATATATTTTCCATCAAATTATTCAAGGAAAGAAAAAGAATTAATGTTCTTACTGGTTTACTTACAATACAATCACATAAATCGCCTTGTCAAATTGATCGTTCGAATAACCTAGTTGAGTTCTTGCGTATCTACATTCATGATAAGTACAAAAAAGTCGTTTATACTATGTTAAATTGTTTGAGAACCACTTGCTAAATCAAAGCATTATTCATATTTTATGCTTTTCTTAGTTAATGAATTTACCAATTATAATTCCCAAGTAGCATAGCTTACTTTAATGTGTTTTAGTACAATAAATTTATATTTATTCACATAGGCATTTACGTTACAAACTCTTCTAAGTTTATTTGACTCAAATAAACGATTTTCAAAGGGTTCAACACTACCAAAACACTACTCCTTACTTCTAACTTAAATTGCTCACAACTCCAAAACCAATAATTGACACTTCAAGTCAAAACCAATGATTTGATGAAAATAAGAATGCGGTGAAACAAAACAAGGCAAGAACAATAAAAATTAGTTTCAAACTTAAATAGATTCAATCGACTATTCTCGATCAAAAAAAAAATCTAAATCACCACCTAAGGTCAAGTTTGACTTAGAACCCTCAATTCACCAATTTTTGTAGAAATTTATAACTTGAACAAGTTAAGTTCATTTTTGAGAAAAATGAATTAAAATCTCTTTTATTTCTTGACTTAGATTAAGACCCATCCAAATCGATTAGGTTCATCCATATTTCACAAATATAAATTAAGTCTATTTTAAAGAGTTCATAACTCAAGTATTTTTATTTGAACCAACATAAGTTAAAGCAAAATACTTTGACTCAAAAGTCAGGCAACAACTTGAAAATCATGAAACTTTACTTTATTTGGTTCTCAGGATAAAAGTAGGACTAAAAGACTTAAAATACTTATTTAAACAAGGCATGCTCTCTTTTGAATGCTTCCTCAAACATTTGGAGTTCATCTCCCTTTTTAAAATCATTGGCAAAACTTGAAGTTCTTGAAAAATAAGTTCAAATCATTAATAATGACCAAATCCTTCCATGAGTTGAAATCGAAACATAGCAATATACCAACGCATTGACCATATTCATTATATCAAAGTTTCACCAATATAAGACTCCTTTTTTAAGTTAATTAATTAGAAGTCAAGGTCTACTATTAAAACCACAACTCATTATTTTAAAACTTTATTTCTAACGGGTAGAGACCCCCTTGGTAATTTCATCGAACACATAGAGTTCAGTATCCACCAATACCATCTACCAAGTATAAACACTTTCAAAAGCAAGTACGAATCATCGATAAAACTCATTAAAATGCGAATCGACCAATAGAAATCCTTTTTCATAGTTAGACACAAGAACAAGAAGCAAAATATAATTTGTTAACTTCTACCAACTTAGTCTTGTTGAAAATAAATGTTGAGAAGGTTGGAATCTCACCATGCCTTCAATGGAGTCCTCAATCTCCAAATCTAGTTGAGGTAAAGTGCTTCTAGCTTCAACCATGGAGTATTGACCCACAAAGCATCAAATACTTGCAAACCTCCATGATTTTTTATTCTTCTTTGCGAGCTAGCAAGCCGAAGTTCCGACGCTACTGTCGGTCATCAAAGCCTCGTCGAAACGACATGCGCAAGCTCCGTCGTGGATGTTGTCCGCGCTGCCATCGTCAACTGCACGTGCCGCCACCATCAGCCACACCGCTGCCGTCGTCCTCCCTGGTTGGTCATGCTGAAGCATCGAACCCTCTTCAATGGAGTCGTCTGCCACTACCGCTAGTCCACATCTCCCTTGTGCGTTCCTTGCATTGGGAATGGAGGTAAGGTTCGAACCCTCTTTCTTTTTTGTTTGTGTGCTGTGTTTTGTGTATAGATATATGTATATTTTATTCTTTTCTTTTTATCTTGAGAATGAATATCACCCCTTCATCTCTTCCTTCCACAAAGCAACACTAAACATCAAGGGTCATTACAAGGCACTTAAGAATAGATCTAAAGATTGAGATATGTCCGGGTCACTTTGTGACTCTAAAATAGACACGCTTAGCGCCCACCACCTTTGTTTAGACCTTTACTTAGTCAATTTTAAATATATTCATAGTCTATGGTCTCATTGTCGCGCAAATTCAATTTCGTTAACTAAAACCATTCGCAATACCATATACTACACACAGTAGGATGCCAGACAAAAATTAAAATCATTTTATTTATTTTCTTCTATAAATATTTGAGCACTTCGACTTACCGAGACTCTCGATTAGGTATTAGACAACTAGTAATTCGTGATTTGCGATTAATTAACGAATTAAAAATACAGGTCGTTACAGTCTTCCCAATTAAAAGAAAATTTCATCCTCGAAATTAGAAGGAAGTTACGCTTATGACTAGATTAAATAGGGATAATGTTTGATTGCAATTTCTTTTCACCATGATTGTATGATTTTCTTACATCTTAACCTGATGCTCTCTTATTATATATAGTTTGCATTAGCAATCAGCTTATCTAGTATTAATCCAACTTTTATTTACTCTATTTGGCTTCTTCTGTGTGATTCTCAAACAATCATCGACTTCGATGTCTCAATATCCTTTATCAGAAATCTACACACGAACGGTTACCAAAATTTGGAGTGCTAGTCCCAAGAGAGATAGAAAACGTTTTTCTTTTTCTCCCAAATTTCGGAGAACTCGAAATTAGCAAAAATGAAAAACTTATTTCATTTTAAGGTTTCAACCTCTATTTATATGTGTAGATAAGTCCTCACTTAGAATCCTATTTGTAATACAAATATTGTATTTAGGCGGTTTAAGCAATTTACACATACGCCTCTATTAATAAATTATCATATAACAAATTATAAGGGCTTTTATGTCATGAATCTTATCATATAAAATTCATTGCTCTTGACCAATTGAAATCGCGCAAAGCCATTCTTAGTGTGCAACCCAATAGGTTCATGCGACGTTGACAGTGAACCAAAACCATTTTTGTACACTAGTCTAGCAAGATATTATGACTATCTAAGTAGAATGAATATCAAAATCGATACAACCTAATAAATAACATATATCATATCCTTTTGTCACGCGATATCCTTTGATTAAATATAAGGCATGGAAAGTCACCCTTAATGTTCAATTGTACTAGTCTCGATCTTTAGGTAAATTGAAAACATCAAAGTGACATTGATCATATCAATACACATTGAATTGGCCATTATCAATCTACCATATCGAGGGATCCACTGATATATCTCTCTATACGAGAGTGACAAATTCTATCTTGATTGCACACCTTCACATATTATTCCAATAGTAACCATTCACTATCATTATATTCATCTGGTTAAAGACAACGTTTGAATTTGTCAAATTACCATGCTCTTAATATTGAATCTATGGTAATATTAAGTCAATTGACTAAATGATATACTTATCATGAGTAACAATTATGAATTAATCCATGTGGTGTTGTCATAGGGGGGTTGGTCAAGTACTTTGTTCCCTAAGAAGTACTCACGACCTTGATTCGTATCCCTATAGCATGATCATCACATGATCATTAATCAAGATTCACAGTAGCCTCAATTCATTATAGTTCCAAGTAAAATGACCGACTAGGGACATTTAGGATATTATACCCATATGGATCTTACTATAAGGTAAACATGCAATAAATTATAATAAAAAATAAATAAAAACCTCAATTTTATTAACTAAAATTATAAGATAAATAATGTTTGAATATTGACCTTGGGCACATGCCCCAACATCTCCCACTTGTACTAGAGTCAATCATTTATGTATCTAATACCTAATGACCTAACATGACCAACATGTTTCACTTGTGGAAGAGCCTTCATGAAAGGATCCGCAACATTGTCTTCTTTAGGAACACTGCATATTGTCACGCCTCCCCTCTCAATGATTTCTTGAATGAGATGAAAATGTCTAAGTATATGTTTAGATCGGTGGTGTGTTCTTGGTTCTTTGGCCTATGCTATCTCCCCGTTGTTGTCACAATACAAGCAAACGAGGTTAGCTATACACGAAACTGCACCAAGTTCATGAATGAACTTTTTGATCTAAACTTGCTTCAAACTTTTCCTGCTCACTGTGCCTCCATTCAAAGTAAACACATATCCAAACTGCGATTTGAAGTCATCTATATCAGTTTGAAAACTTGTATCTATGTAACCATTTACAACAAGCTCGTATTCCAAACTTTCATAAACTAAGAACACTTCTTTTGTCCTTCTTTACTGCTATCCAGTGACTCTCACCAGGATCAGACTAATATCTGCTTGTTGCACACAAAGTATGTGATACATCAAGTCAGGTGCATAACATGGCATACATGATAAATCCAATAGTTGATGCATATGAAATCGTATTCATGTGCTCTTACTCATCATTAGTCTTCTGATATTGAGTCTTGCTTAGACTTATACCATGAGACATTGGCAAACCCTATTTTAGAGTCTTACATATTGAATACTGAATACCTATTCAGTACCTTGTCAATATAAGCACTCTGACTTAGACCGATCAACCTTTTAGATCTATCCCTATAGATCTTAATCCCAAAGAAGTACGCTGCATCTCTTAAGTCTTTCATTGAGAAACACTTCCCTAACCAAAACTCAACACTCTACAAGGTTGGGATGTCATTTCCAATGAGTAATTAATCATCAACATACAGTACCAGGAAAACAACCACGCTCCCATTGACCTTCTTGTATACATAAGGCTCATCTTCATTTTTAATGAAACCAAATTCTTTAATTGATTCATCAAAATGAAGATTCCAACTCCGAGAAGCATGATTTAATCCATAAAGGGATCTTTGAAGCTTGCACACCTTCCTAGAATTCTCAGGTTGAACAAACCCTTCAGGTTGTATCATATACACATCCTCATGTAACTTTCCATTTAGAAAAGATGTTTTGACATCCATTTTCCATGTCTCATAGTCATAATATGCAGCTATAGAAATTAGAATTCTAATGGATTTAAACATGGCTACAGGAGAAAAGTCTGATCATAATCAACTCCTTGTGTATATCTGAAACCTTTTGATACCAGCTGTGCTTTATAAGTCTGCACATTGTCATCCATGTCAATTTTCTTCTTGAATACCCATTTACATCCAATGGTCTTACGACCTTAAAGTAAATCAACCAGGTTCCAAACTTGGTTATCATATATGGATTGCATCTCAGAATTTATGGCACTAAGCGATTTATCTGCATCAGGGTTAAACTCAGCCTCCTGATAATTAGTAGGCTCATTTTGATCCATAAGCAACACCTCACCACTATCAGTAATAAGAAACCCAAATCTCTCAGGCTGATGTCTTACCCTACCTGTCACGACCCAAATCTCTAATTTGACTTTAACCTTGTAATCAAGATCAAATGACCCATGGCATGGTACCCGCTTCGATGTATGTGTCGTGACCGAGGCGAGATGGTCAAGGAAAATGTTATATTTGCAATGATGTATGCCTAGTGTATTGTATATGTGTAGACTACTAAGTCATTCCTACTTGTGAATAGGTGTCGAGACGCGTGTGGGAACGTGCCTCGAGCTGTGTGCCGACGTGCCCTATTTTGAGAAGGGGTCGTCACACTATCACACCTACGCGGGTCTTGTGATAACTTTGGAGGTTCAACTAGTTCAAGACTTTGTTGGTCTCCTACTGGCGGTTGAATGTTTATTTGTGGTTCTCAAACTTCTTCAAGACTTTGTTTATTCCCATTACTGACTTTTGAAATAAACTCTTTTCCATAAATTCACCATTCCGAGCAACAAACACTTTGTTCACAGTGAGATTATAAAAGTAGTATCATCTAGTTTCTATAGGATAACCAACTAATACGCCCTTGGTAGATTTGGCTGATAATTTTTCTAAGATTTGTCGTTGTACAAAAACTTCATAGCTCCAAATCTTAAGGAAAGACAAACTTGGTCTTTTCCCAAACCACATCTCATATGGTGTTTTATCAACCGCTTTAGAAGGAACACGACTCAATGTAAACGCAGCACTTTCTAAGCCATAACCCCCAAAGGAAATAGAAAGATCAACATGACTCATCATAGATCGAGCCATATCCAACAAGGTCTGATTTCTCTTCTTAAAAACACCATTCTATTGTGGAGTTGCTAGAAGAGTTAACTGTGAGACAGTCCCACAGTTTCTAAGATGATCATCAAACTCTTGGCTCAAATATTCACCACCTCAATTTTGATTGAAATGCTTTAATGGTTTTACCAAGTTGGTTTTGCACTTCATTCTAAAATGTTTGAAACATCTCAAAAGATTCACCTTTATGTTTCATGAGATACATGTAACCATATTAACGACCCATACCGTAGGACCCACGCCGTGATATGTTCATTGACCGAGGCAAGGGCCGAGGTATATTTTATATTTTTTGTGATGTATGCCTAGTGTATTGTATATGTGTAGACTATTAAGTCAATTTATATGGGTATATATGTATCGAGATGAGTGGAGACGTACCTCGAGTTGCGTGTCGATGTGGGATCGAGGTAGCGGCTTATTGGGTAGGCTTAGTTAATTTGAGCTAACTATGGTCTTATAAGTAGCTTTAATATGGTCATGTTTGATAAAACATTAATGTGCCTAAGTTAGTGAAAATAAATTAATAGTCACATGATGTGTATCGAGACACATATTGACCAATCTAGAGGTCAAAGGAGTCAACTATTGGATTCACTTAAGCATGACTTGTGGAATAAGTGAGTGAAGGTGGTTCACTAGTTGAGTCTAGAGATAAGTGTGCACACATGATCAAGAGTCATGGTTCGACCATATCCAATTATCTATAAAACACATAAGTCAAACCAATTGATCACACTTATCATCATCAAATCGTTGGGCAAGGAAGGAGAGAAAGAAGAGAGGCTGCTGGAGTGATCTTGGGGAGGAGAGAAGTTTGCATTCATTAAAGGTTTGGTGAAGAATAAGAAGTTCATCAAGAAAGAAGAGAGGCTGCTGGAGTGATCTTGGTGAATTCACGAATTTGATGTTGTGGGTTGTTGTTTTGTGTTAGGGTTGATGTTAGGGACCTCTAATAGTGTGTATGAGGGGTCCCAAAGCATTAACAAGGCTTATGTGTAAAGAAAACTTGAAATTCGAATTGCAGAATTCTGGTTTCCGCTGCACATAGCGCGCTAGGTGAGAAATCTTGCGTGCTAATATTAATTAATTAGCCGCTAATTGCTATGACCATAGAAAAATCAGCAATTTTCTCAAATGGCTTAAACACAATAATGGTTTTAAAACTCTAAGTAGAGGTCCAAACCCACTCTAAAACCTATCAAACAACTCCAGGGAACTAAGGGGAGATCTCGAGAGTTCGGGAATGCATTTTGGAGTGTCGGGAGGCCGAATAGGCTAGGATAAGCTTTGTGACTTGGAAGTAAAGATGTGAGAATTCTATATTTCATTTCATTGACTCTTATTGTTTTATAGTCTATTTGTAGACATTGCTACTCGGAATCTCACATCATGTTGTTCTTGTTTCTATTCATGTTTAAATATTGTTGACATGATGCCTTGTGAAATGTTTCATTGATTCCAATTTCTACTCTTGATGATATTATTGATAGATAATTGATCAAAAGCATGCTATTGGGATAAGTTGGAATGGATTAGATTTATATTCTATTTCCTTGGGCTTTATAGCTTAACTAGTTTTGAAATCCTAGAGACTTGGAACTATTGATCCTTGAAAACTAAAGTAGGGGGATTATCTAGTGTCCATTGCACAAGAGATTCGCGGTTCACGGGGACATGGGTCTATCGGGTTTCCAACACTCACCACTACACTTGCGCGGCACACGAGGTATGGGACTCGGGGTGGTCGGCAAGAATGAGATCGATGATTTATATGCGTAGAGTGCAGCTCCGCTATTTGTATAGAATATATTGAGCGCGGCTCCATATAGTAGTGGAAAATGTTAGGTGATAGTTCTCACCGCCGACCGGACGTAGATCATCTCGACTTAGCCTGTGTCAGTCTATTCATTTTTAACTGTGGTATTTACTTGCATTACTTGATTCAGCAACTCTTTCGCTACTTTATGCTTTTAAATACCTTTCTTATATTTTGGAGATGTGGCATAGAATTCTCTAGTTATTACTTAAATATCAATATACTCACTGTCTAGTTTGTGACGATGGGTGTAGGTCTGTCGAGCAGCAGGAGACCAGGAAGGAGAAGATCGGCGACTTTCCTTGAGCATTTCAGAGACTCTCCTATCTCATTTTGTATTACTCGATTTCTGCGGTATTATTATGTTTATATCTTTACTGTACATTATGGGTTTTATATTGGGTTGAGTGTATAGTCTCCCGTTTTGAGACTTATATATCATATTGTGTTATTATCTTTATGATATATACATGCATGTGATGTTGTTTTTCCTGATTTTCCACATTTAGGATTTTTGAATAATAAGAACTTTCGTATAACCTTTAAACTACGTAAAAATATTAAAATGATAAAAAAATTTAATTAACTCTGAAGCCTAATAATATCTAAACACGTGTATCGAAGAACATAGGGACGAAAGGCTGACTAATACGTAACTAAGTCTTAGTTGGTTAGGATTAAGGCTTGATTACGGGATTAGGCCGGGCAGTGTCCTGTTTAGAAGAAGGGGCCATCACACCATATCTGTTGAAATCATTAGTCAAAGTAATGAAGTACTAATAACCACCTCTAGCCATTGTGTTTATAGGACCACATACGTCTGTATGTATTAGACCAAATAAATCACTTGCCTTATCACTGTGTCTTGTAAAGACTCTTTGTCATCTTTTCCAATAGAAAAGATACACATGTTTCATATGATTCATAATTAAATATAGAGTTTAGAAATGCATTTCTAATTTATGTGGCCAAGACGACAATGCTAAAGGTAGGTTTGATTCAATTCATTTGACTTGAATTTCTTTGTATTTACGTTAAGAATAGGAGTATCTGTGGACCTTTTCATGTTTCGAATATAAAGACCATCACATAAATTAACATTCGCATATAAATTTTTTTTACGAGAAATGGAGCATTTATTATTTGCAATAATAAAATTAAAACCATCCAAATCCTAACATGAAACTGAAATGATGTTTCTGATGAAGGCATGGTCATAATAACAATTACTTAAACTAAAACAAGTCCACTAGGTAAGATTAACTCATAGCACCCTACAGCCAACACAACAACCTTTGCTCCATTTCCAACTCATAGGATGACTTCTCCTTTCTTTAGCTTTCTACTTTTGGTGAGACCCTGTACATTAATACAAATGTGAGATCCACATCCGGTATTCAATACCAAGGAATCACTAGTAGGCAAATTAACTTCAATAACGTATATGCATGAAGCAGTAGTAGTATTACTCTTCTTTTTCTTTAGATACTCAAGTTAGAGCTTGCAATTTCTGAACCATTGCCCAGGTGCATGACATATATGGCAATTTCCTTCCTTTACCTTTTCCTTCTGGGACTGTGAAGTAGAAGTTGCCTTAGGCTTGACTTCTTCCACAGGCTTTGTGTAAGTCACAACAGCCTTGGCAACTTAGCCTTGCCTTTGGCCTTTTTTCTTCATACCTTTCTGAACCATCAACACATTAGCAATGGATTTCTTGACATTCTTCTTATCAGTTTTAAGCATCAAATGCAACTCTTAGATATATTTCTCCATGTTATTCATGTTATAGTTCATCACAAACTGTGAGTAACTATCACGCAATGAGTTCAAGACCAATTAAATAGTCAACTTTTGGCTAATGGGATATCCAAGTCAGTCAAGATGGTCAATATAACCCTTCATTTTATGATACATGAGGACTAACCGATGCACCCTCAGCCATTTTTCAAGAATGAAGGTTCTTGACTGTATTGAACCTTTTTTGCCTAGCCTACTATTGGAACATTTCTTTCAGCATCGTAGTCATGTCGTAAGCTTCCATGTGTTCCATGTCCTTCTGAAGTTCAAGAACCATGGTTGCCAACATAATGCATGCAACATCAGTTGAGTCATTGACATGCTTAGTATGTGCATCCTTCACGGCTCTTAAAAAGCATTGGCTGGTGGTTCCTCATGAATTGGATCGTCCAAGAGATACAACTTTCGTTCATGCTTAAGAAAAATTCTTAAGTTTCTGAACCAGTCAAGAAAGTTTGTCCCGAACAACTTATCCTTCTCAAAGATGGATCACAGTTACAAGGGATTAGTGCGATTTGAAGAGGCCATAGATCTATAACAAAGATTATGCAAAAGTTCATTTTAGTATAGATGAATGGACTCCCACTAAATTAACAACCCTCTTAAAAATGCTATGTTAATTTATGGGACTAAAATCCATGTTTCACCTAATTCCAAGACAGCTAAGACATGATACTTTGAATTAGGTTATTTAGGTAGGTACCAATTACCAATTACATATGTAACTTTTAGTTGTTTTTATGAGATTATGACATCTTATGTCTTAGCATGTGTTATCCCATCTAGTGCCTAAAGCCCAAAATCGTTTTGGTAGCTTTATCAAGTCTAACTATTTCAAACAATAGAGTAACCGTTACTCAACTTGCCTCACCAAGATAACAGAATACACCCTGCGGAGGCGGACCCATATTGCTTTGATTGAAGCCTTGACAAGTGTTTGAGAATGGATGACACTTGACTCAAAATCTGGAAGAAGAAATTTTTTATTTGTTTTAGCGATCATAATTTAAACGAGGTAAATATGATATCTTACAATGCATGTACAATCACTAGAAAAGTTAGGAAATTTTACTAATATTAACTATTATACGAATTTCCTTGAGCTACGAACAGTTAGCGGCGATCTCGCTGGGCGGTCAATGGGCGGTGGTTTCACTAATCAGTCAGCGGACGGGGGTACAAGGGCCAGCGCCCAGTTTTTTTAGCAACAAATTCCAGTTTCGAAAATTGAAATTCGCCTAAAATCTCTCATTATTTTAGCCAATCCTATTGATTGAAATAGCCCCTTATTTTAATTATGAAATAGGTTAATTAACACGTTTTTAATTAACCTGGGCCCACCTCTAACTTAATATCTTATCATAATCCAATTAGAATTAAAGATTCTTTGAATTCTTATCCAATACGAATTTATTATATATCTTACCTATCTTATGAGATTTGTAATTATTATCGGAATAAAAGTTTATCTCCTATCTAATATGAATATACTAACAAATAACCACAATGAGATATATGATCAAAAACAATTTCTATTCTTATCCATACAATCAAGCAATTGAATTAAGAAACGAAATATATTAATCATGCATTCAACACCAGAATCATATTAACCTAATCATGATTTCTATAATGGAGACATACACAATTATTGAAAATAAAATAAAATATGTATTCAACAACAGAATCATATTAAATTAATCAAATAAACCTAATAAGAATTTCTACCATGTGAACATATGAAATTTGCATCGTTCAATATAAAAATAAAATCGAAATACTCTAAACATGAATTCTATCATTGAATCAAATCATGTGTATGTATCAAATATATAAACTAACAACATGCTTTAAAACTAATTCTTGATAACAATTATCACATAACCTATATGTACATATATACATTAATCAAGATCATGTATTTTACACAAATATCATATATACATTAGAGAAAACATGCAAACGTTTAATAGAACCGAGCCTAAGGCTTTGATACCACTGTTGGGTTTTGGTGTTCATACGTAACGAAAAATTCAAAATAATTTTTGGAAAACCCCAACATGATCGAAAATAAGTTCCATTAAACTAGATCTACAAAAATAAATCATACCTTAATGCGTGATTTCCTTCTTTGATTGTTCAATCTTCAAGACATTCAAGCATGCGTCCTCTATCAGAAATCCACATATGAACGGTGACCACAATTTGGATTGCTAGCTTCAAGAGAGATATAAAATATTTTTTCCCTCTTTAAATCCAGAGAACTCAAAAATAGTGAAAGCAAAAAAATTATTTCATTTTAGTGTTTCAACCACTATTTATATGTGTAGATGAGTCATCACTTAAAATCCTATTTGTAATACAACTATTGTATATAGGCAGTTTAAGCAAATTTCACATACGCCTCTATTAATAAGTTATCATACAACAAATCGTAAGGGCTTTTATGTCATAAATTTTATCATATAAAACTTATTACTCTGGACCAATTGAAATTGCGCAAAGCTATTCTTTGTATGCGACCCAATAGGTTCATGCAATGTTGGCAGTGAACCAAAACCATTTTGGTACACAAGTCATAAGCGGTCTCTAGCAAGGTATTGTGGCCACCCAAGTAGCATGAATATCAAAATCAAAACAACCTAATGAATAACATATATTATATCCTTTTATCGTACGATATCCTTTGATTAAACATAAGGCATGGAAAGTCACCATTAATGTTCAATCGTACTAGTCTCGATCTTTAGGTAAATTTAAAACATCCAAGTGACATTGATCATATCAATTCACATGGACTTGACCATTATCAGTCTATCATATCGATGGATCTCATGATATCTCTCTCTATACGAGAGTGACAAATTCTATCTTGACTACACACCTTCACATATTATTCACATGTTTACCAATCACGATCGTTATAATCGTTCGATTAAAGACAACGTTTCATTGTGCCAAATTACCATGCTCCTAATATTGAAGTCTATGAGAATTTTAAGTCGAAGGACTAAATGATATACCTATCATAAGTAACACCTGTGACTTAATCTATGGGGTGTTCTCATAGGGGGCCAGTCCAGTACCTTGTTCCCTAAAAAGTACTCAAGATCTCGATTCGTATCCCTATAAGCATGATCATCGCATAATCATCAATAAAGATTCAAACTAGCCTTAATTCATAATAGTTCCCAATATAATGACCGACTAGGGACGTTTATGATATTTCAACAAATAGCTATAGATGTTACTATAAGGTAAACTTGCAATCATTTATAATAAAACAACAAATAAAAACCTCAATTTTACTAACTAAAATTATAAGATAAACAATGTTTAAAAATTAACATAGGGCACATGCCCCAACAACCTTTACCTCTACAACGATCTGTGGACCCTACCTCTGCCCGCAACACTTAATTCATTTCTAAGTTCCAAATGTGGTGGTCGACTTCACCAACCATAGGACAATAAGTGAATAGTGTTCCTAAAGTGGAGTTACTTGAGCTTCTGATCCAACACTACTACTCCAGAGCTTTCGTCAAAGCTAGAGGAGTCCGTACATGCCTTTTGCATTAGTTCTCAAGTCATCTCAACACTCAACTTCCTTTGAGTCTGCGTTAATTCGCTCGTCTTACAAATCTTTATCCTTTTTTTCATTTATTTGACACAACCTTTATTTTATTAAGTTGGGTTATGGTCACGTCATTCGACTATGTACTACACATCTTGTACATGCTAGTTCGGATCAAGGTCAATCCTAACTTAATATACATCTCATGGACAAACAAGAAGGTAGGACTATCGATCCTAACCAAGGTATTCATTACTGTTCGCTACAAATCCTTCTTTCAACAAGATCTTAGTTTGTGTAAATCATAAATTTTATCAGTGGTTAATTTCATTCTTAATACTAAATTGTAATATATATTGCAATTGACATAGTTACATTTTTTTAGAACAAGGAATTACAAATAGTTTAGATGTCCTCCATTACTTATCTTAGATTTACATACTTGAGATAGTCGTGGAAACTTCAACATAATACCAAGTGATTCAAAAGTGACAAGTGTCAAGAATTTCTCAAATTTGTCAACTTAATATCACCAAATTCTATGTTATCTGCTAGTCACCACTTCTGACTCGATTCTCGTAACTAGTTCCAATTTAATATTTTAAAATCTATTAATTTTTTTCATACTTCGATATCTACAGGCTTTACTTCTATCCAAAGATTAATCATCACCATCAATCTTTTTTTATTATCGATTTCCTCGAATATAAATCTATTGTCTATCTTTTCCAATTTTATTCATCATGCCTCACGTGAAACACAAGAGTGAATATGGTTGTAGAAGTAGTTATAATGTATATCTATCAATACCATATAATTCATACAATCAAATAACATATAATAAGGTTTATTCAAAATTTCTCCCAGTCTCACCTTCGCTCGCTTCCCAACTAAGTCTCTAAGTTTGGATCAAAAGGTTTCAACACTAAGTTCATTGGTGTTCCTAACTCTACAAGTCTGTTTCACGAACTAATTTGGTTGTAGACTAATCAATAGCTAAAGTCAAAACTTTATGCTCTGATACAAACTGTGGCGGCTCCAACCCTACAAATTGGGCACCGCTCAGCACTGAGCCTCCATTAACCCCCATTAAACTAGTTCAGAGTTAATAACGGCCTAATCAGCCTCACAAACTAGTCTTCACTGCCTGATAGTCCACACAACATAGTATATACATGAAATCATATGCAGCGGAATTTAAATGCGGCAAAAACTCGATAACAAATGAATTCCTTGCGTTGGGGATAGAGGTAGGGTTAGCACCCCCTTTCTTTTTTGTTTTTGCATTGTGAGTGTGTCGTGTATAGATGTATGTATATTTTATTTTTTTCTTTTTATTTTGAGAATAAATCTCACCCATTCATTTCTTCCTTGCACAAAGCAACACTAAAACATCAAGGGTCATTACAAGGCATATAAGAATAGATCTAAGAGTTGATTTCTGTCCCGATCACTTTGTGACTCTAAAATAGACACGCCTAGCGTACACCACCTTTGTTTAGACCTTAACTTAGTCAAATTTAAATATATTCATAGTCTACGTTCTCATCGTCGTGTTCAATTTTATTAACTCAAACCATTCACAAATACCATATACTACACGCAATAGCATGCCAGACAAAAATTAAAATCATTTTATTTATTTTTGTTGTAAATATTTGAGCACTTCGACTTACCAAGACTCTCGATTGGGTATTAGACCACTAATAATTCATGATTTGCGATTAATTAACGAATTAAAAATATGGGTCATTACAACATATTAAGATGTAAGGTATACAAAGCGTAATATTAAATTACCAAGGTGAAGTTGTGAACTAAAATATCCTTAATATAAGAGTTCAAGTAAATGTTAGATAGATTTGTTAGATATAAAACCAATTAAAAAGTAAATTCTTTGGCAATAGTTCAAGTTAAATAAGTAATTAACAACTAGTGCAAAAACCTTTCATTTAGAACGATATCCGTGATCAACGTATTTGATTGCACTATTACTACATGCAAGCTGTTATACTTGCGGCACGCACACTAGCAATTTTGTAGCATTCTCTAGACGAAATGTTTTATTTTTGCTGGAATGTTTAAGTCCCAAAGGCGCTTCCAATCTCCATCACAACTCCTTGAGTTTATCTATGTATCATCATCCATTGTAATTATGTAACCCGAACGTACCTGGTATTTCATGTGAAATTTGAGAGTTTCATAAACATGATTAAATGACTAGTTAAGTATTTTTGGATTTTATTTGGTATTTAGGTATCCCCACGCGTTACGGACCGGAGATCATAAGGTAAAATTTATTTTTTGATTAGTGCATGCCTATTGTACACATTATATACTCTATTCGTCGCGAAATATGGTGAAGTTAAGGTTTATATCTGTTGTTCGCGTGTTTCAGAGAACTTTAGTATTTTCTCAAATTTTTGGTGAAATTATGATATTTATCTGGGTTTGTTATTGGCTTAAATTTAGATAAATATGAAAATAAAAATAAAAAGTTCAAAATGACCAAAAGGGCAATTGAGGTGTAAAGGCTATGGAGAAGTTAAAAGGGCAAATAGGTAATTTGCCTTTCAAAAACCCCTTTTGATTAGTGAGAACGGAATCGTTCTTCCCGAACTTGATCATCACCCCATCGATCTTCATTTTCTTCCTTCCAACTCGAGCTCATCTTCTCTCCTTATACGTCATTTGATCTTCTCTAAATAGCCCTCTCTCTATATATATATCTCGATCAACAACTCCTTCAAGGTCATTGGTCTTAAGCCTTCGTCTCTTTCCTCATGGTGAACACTGTGGGGGCGGTGAAGAATAGTAAATCAATCATTGTTGAGGTGAGTTTTTAGATTTAATTTGAGTTTTTTCAGTTACATCGTGGGTTATCAATGGGTTTTGTAGTTGTTGATGGAAATTTGTTTATTTGGGTGGTTATTGGTCTTGATTGTTATGGGCTAAGGGAGATGGTGAATACGATGATGCCGTGGCAGGGTCTCCCCATGCATGCCATGCAACGACAGGAACATGGAATTCCCTGCAATGTAGGGCTTAGCCCTGCCAAACCCAGGGAAGGCCTGGGAACTGCCCCATGCTAATCCATGAGGTGATTTGGGGTTTGCCATGGTCATCCCAGAGTAGTACGCAAGTGTGTGGTGAGGTTGAGCATCTGCTTGGTCGATGCCATAACACTCTGGGAGGAAAAATCTCGTAATAACTTTAGAAAAAAATTCGGAAAGAATGGGACAAATAATGACAAAGATTGGAAAATGGCTAACAACAAGTGAATTGAGTTACTTGATGAAATTCATTGTTACTTGATGATCAAATGACATGAATTACATTGTTTGGTGACAAAATTAATAAAATGAAGGCTCATCAAAGCTCTTAATTGAGAAATTGGAAATCGAAAAGCCTACACGTGTTAATTGAGCTAACATTCCAATTTGGAGTTCATAAGTTAGTTGTAAGTTGTTTTAAGTAAAACAAGTGGTTTATAATTGGTGTTTAAAAACATGAAAAACAAAGTTGTTATGGGGATTTTAAAAGAGTTGTTAGAGTTTTAAGAGACTTAAATCTCATTGTGATTTAAAAATGGTTATGAAGTGTTAAAATTGAGTTGTGAATCTTGTGGTTTAATAGGACTTATGGAAGTATGTGAAAGTCGAGAAATTCCTTGTGAGGCTAGGCTACTAACTTTGAGTTGGTCTGATTGTAAGTGAACGCTATTTCTTGCTTCTTACATTAATATGGGTTTATATTTTACACGCAAGGGAGTGAAACTCGTGAACATGCATTCATGGCATACAAATAGAATTACCCCTGCTTTGGCCGAATGACTTGGATGGGATCCACTCTAGACTAGACGTATCTACAAGTGTCTAACACGGGTAATGTCGAGTTCAAGGTAGCATGCATTGAACTCATAGAACCGTTATAAGGTTTGATAAGTCATCATTTGTGCTATATTTTAGGGTGATTTTACTACCGATTTAATGACTTCTATAATCATTTATACTTTTAAATCATTGTTTTTCTGTTTTTAGCTCAAAAACAAACTTTTGTACAAAAAGGAGTAATTTCCACATAAATTTAGTCAAAAAGCTAAAAATAGGCATAGCGCCTTGGTAGATATCTTAGCATAAAGATAAATCGCTAAGGAATTGCTGGACCAAACCTGACTATATTGAAGGAAGCTTACATGAGATATTGCAGGAAAAGCCTCGTGAATACCTAGGAGAAAGGCGAGGCTCATATCTCGAGAAAACCCCTTCACCTTCATACCAATTTTGGTATGTACATAGGGCACTGGCACATTATTGGGCTCGATTTGGAACAAAACTGGGTGGAAACAGGGCAATGCTTCGACGTTGTAGAGATTTCCCATCTATTTTGTATTCCGCACGTACGGCACTGGGAAGATCCGAATATTATTGGTTTTAATTCGTTTGTTTCTCAAGATTTCAATTTAGATATGGTTCTATCTTATTCCTACAATATATATGAGACCCAAGAACGACGAAATGGGAGACTGAGAGTTCTAGATGTAGAATTCAATATAGAGTTCCAGAGAGAAAACTTTGTAACTAGGTTTTTCCTTTGAAGTTTTGTGCGAAAACTCTAAGTTTTTATTTATTATTTTTATTTTGATTTACGGATTTAATAAATTTCAGATTTGCATTTACAATTTTGAGTGGCTAAGTTCCACTATCTAGGCCAAGGTGTTTGAGTTATGGGACTCATTGATTTGTGAGGTTTATGTGCTTTGATTATTAACTTTTTTATCACTAGTTTTCGTACTCTTATTTGCATTGTTATTACAAGGTTTTTAATTACCATTTTAAACCTTAAGTTCTTTCCTTTTTGTTATGTAAGTGCACATGCATAGTCATTACGGTGAAAAACTATCGTCAGTGATCATACTGCAGCTCAGTAAGGGGGATTATGTTAGGTGGCGAGTTGGGCTTTATCTGTTGGCAACCTGTGAATCCCTGTGCAATTAGGATATGAGATGGGTAGCAGTTTATTGTAATTTCCATACGTGACATGTGGACAATTCGATGCTAGTTACCACTCATGATAGATGTTCTCATACTAGTTACCACTCATGATAGATGTTCTCATAGAGTGCTAATGCAACTAGTTTGTTAAAAGCCTACGACATATCCGGTGGTTTTGCAAGTCAAGTTAGTATGTGGTTGGGTCGCACGTTTTCTCCACTGACATGAGGAGAATGAGGTGGCGAGAGTCACTATAAGCCTATCTATGAGAGTCAGTAATAGGACAAACATTTATAAATCAGTGATTGAATCACTTCCCTAGAATGTCAATTCCTGCCTTGGTCTATAGTCTTTAATTTATTGATTTTAGTTTTCAATGTTTTAATCTGTTTGAATTTGATTTTCTAGTTTATTTAGTTTTTGTTTTCAAAACCCCCATATTTCCCTAAACCTAAAAAAAGAACATCCCAATCCCTGTAGGATTGACCTCGTACTTGCCTCACTACAAATCAATTGTAGCCAGTGAAAATGAGACTATTTTTGATGCTGAACGACGGTACCTCAAATTTTGGTGCCGTTGCCGGGGATTGGTGCTAATTGTTTTCTTTTAAGTTTTTTTTTGTTATATGGTTGCAAGTCAGAAACATTCACTTTTCGCAGATTCATAAGTTCCTTACGATCCAGAGATTCATCGGACTTACCGGTTAAGGAACATAACTAATAGAAGGAGAGAACAGTTAAGGGTGACTATGGAGGAGAATATGATACATCAGAATCCTCCAGCTGTACATGTTGTTGGGCAGAATACCTAATAGATTAAAATGCAAGAACCAAGGTAGGAAAGGGGACTTATTTTCAGGGAAGCGAACCAACACCGAGGAGGCTCATAACCACTATCCATTGAGTATCCAGCAGTCAACGGTCAGTTCGAATTGAATTCATGGTTGATACATAAGTTGCATGACTTTCACGGGAAAGAGAATAAGGATCCTTTGAGAGATTGAGATGGTGGTAGTAGGCATGAAGCCTACTATAGTTGATGCCAATCTAGAGAGATTGAAGGTATTTTCATTCTGTCTCAAGGATGTTGCACAGGACTGGTTATTCCACTTACCAGTCTGTTCCATCAGAAATTGGAATGAGCTACATTAGAAGTTCCAGGATGACTACATGCCAACCAAGAGGATCACTCAGCTCGAGAGGGTGATATCCCATATTATCATGAAGGATGACGAGTCATTATCACATTACTGGGAGAGATTCAAAAGATTGTGCAAGGTGTTGGATTTTTAGGGTTCATACACAACAAAAAATTCAAAACAATTTTTGATAAAACCCAAACAGGATCGTAAATAAGTTCAATTAAACTAGATCTACAAAAGTAAACCATACCTTAATCCGTGATTTCCTTCTCTGATTGTTCGATTTCCAAGACATTCAAGTGCGTGCCCTCTATCGAAATCCATACACAAACGGTGAGCACGATTTGGAGTGGTAGCCCCAAGAGAGATTGAAAACGTTTTTTCTTTCTTTCCAAAGTCTAGAAAACTCGAAAATAGAAAAAATGAAAATCTTATATCATTTTAGGGTTTCAATCTCTATTTGTATGTGTAGATAAGCTCTAATTTAAAATCATATTCAGAAACAACTATTGTATTTAGGTAGTTTAAGCAAATTACACATGTGCCCCTATTAACAAGTTATCATATAATAAATTGTAAGGACTTTTATGTCATGAATTTTATCATATAAAATTCATTACTCTCAACCAATTAAAATTACGCAAAGCCATTTCTTGTATGCGATCCAATAGGTTCATGCGACGTTGGTAGTGAACCAAAACCATTTTGGTACACAAGTCATAAGCGGTCTCTAGTAAGGCATTATAACTACCCAAGTAGTATGAATATCAAAATCGATACAACCTACATATATATCATATCATTTTGTCGTGTGATATCCTTTGATTAAACATAAGACATGGAATATCACTCTCAATGTTCAGTACTAGTCTCGATCTTTAGGTAGACTGAAAACATCCAAGTGACAATGATCATATCAATTCACTTGGACTTGGCCATTTAACAATCTAACACATCGAGTAATCCACTGATATCTCTCTATATGAGAGGGACAAATTCTATCTTGATTACACACCTTCACATATTATTCACATGGTAACCAATCACAATTGTTATAATTGTCTGGTTAAAGACAATGTTTGATTGTGTCAAATTACCATGATCATAATATTGAAGTCTATGGTAATCTCAAGTTGAAGGATTAATTGATATACCTATCATGAATAACTCCTATGACTTAATCCATGTGTTCTCATAGCGAGTCAGTCAAGTACCTTATTCCCTAACAAGTACTCACAATCTCGATTCGTATCTCTATAAATATAATCATCACATGACCATCAATCAAGATTCCACTAGTCTTAATTCATTGTAGTTCCCAATATAATGACCGATTAGGGACATTTTAGATATTTCAACAAATACCTATGAATCTTATTATAAGGTAAACATCCAATCACTTATAATAAAACATCAAATGAAAAATCTCATTTTTATTAACTAAAATTATAAAATAAATAATGTTTGTAGATTGACCTAGCGCACATGCCGCAACAAAGGGCATGTCCTCAGCATGGTCTCAGCGAGAAATCTTTAATGGAAAGCTTCTACGAAGGGCTCACATATAATGAAAAGAGGCTTCTTGATACCATATGCAACAATAGTCACACCAACTATTGCAGGAGACACATAGAAAAGGTAGCCAACCAAGCTAAACAGTATGGACCGACTAGTGAGAGACGAGGGGCTGCAATATCTTCAAGGCATAGTAGACTTGAGGACGAGTTGTTAGAACTCTAGTCTATGGTTAAATATATTATGGTAGAGAAGGGCAAAGCGAAAGCTAGCAAGATTTGCTTAGAGCCAAGTCACTTTACAGACGAGTGTCCTCGACTCCGCGAGGATAGTATGGAAGTGAAGGCAACAGGGCAGTTTCCAAGACCACTAGCTTGGCAATTTGGGTAGCAAAGTGACTTTTATGGAGGAAGGGACAAAAATCCTAACTTCAACTATGCTGCCAGGAATCGGAACTACCAAAATCTTTTGCCCAAGGGACAACCATTGCCGATAGATCTACAGAGCAAACCACCTAATCTATAGGGACCCACTTTAGAGGGGATGATGACATAGTTGATCCTATTACAACATCATTAAGAGGCTAGGACTGACGCCTCGATTAAGGAGTTGCAGGCTAGGTTATCTGACATGTCAACACAGATAGGCCAAGGAAGAAACCAGGTAAAGTTGCCATCTTAGCCAGTCTCGAACCCTAACGCGTATGTAAATGCTATTTCACATGTCAACGCATCATCTGTGACAGAGGAATCTAATACAAGTACTAAGAGAGGAGGATGGATTAATACCATCCAATATATAGCACTGTTTCCTCAGAGATTGTATCTGGAGAGGTACCCATTCGTTACCAAGGACCAACCCGAGGAATATGTGGTAGCCAAGAAAGAGTTGAAGGAAAAGGAGAAAATCAAACAAAGGTCGAAGAATCTTGCGAGCAATTCGACATCGCATGACTTTTTGGACAGGAAGAGGAGAATGTCCTAGCAGGTAACATAGATACACCACAAAAATGTGGTGATCCAATCATATTTAGTATTACTTGCACAATATGAGGTTTGCATGTAGAAAAGGCGATGTTGGACTTAGGTGCATCCATAAATATCATGTCATCGTCCCTATTTTGTTATCCATGCATGATCATGCTTTAAAGGATTCTGACATAACCATCCATTTTGCAGACATATATTCAATCTTACCGATTGGTATGTTAAAACATGTGACTATTCGTGTCAAAGACCTAGACTTTCCTGCTGAGTTCCATGTCATTGACATGGAAGACACTTTGATGTCCTCACTTACTTCGGTTGTCTTAGGGAGGCCTTTTATGAAGACAGCCAAAGCTAAAATTGATGTGTTTAGTGGTAATATTTCCAATGTATATACATTTTCGTCCCTTACTGACGATGATTCACATGATAGAATGGGATTCTTCATAGATCATTTGAAGAAGAAAGGTGAAAGAGATCGAGAGAAAAAGAGAAGAAGGCATGAAAAGAGGGACAAAGTACTTGAAGATTGGGTGTTGGCACATAATCACCAATAAAAGGAGATTTACAGCATAAGACAGAAGTCAGAGCCACCAACATCCATTCATATCCCATTCATTTTTGGAGAAGTGAGCCTGATGGTGCATTCAACGATCATTGACATAGGAGCATTAGAGAACATTGTTTCTATAAAACTCCTGCAGATGGCTGAGTTGGAAATCATTAAGCGTACCCAGACAAAGTAATTTTTCTAGCAAATGGTGCACCCCACCAGGATCTATGGAGAGGAAGGTACGTGTGAGAGTTGGAGTTTCTGGTGGATTTCTCAATCATTAATGAAGGACTTCGTGAGATCAACACCATGTTGCTTAGGATGCCATTCCTCTACATAGCCAAAGCCAACATTGACATATACAATGAAAATATCACATTCAGAATTGGTGACAAAAAGGTGCTTTATAGCAATGGCAGGTTGTGCATGAAGGAGCAGGGAATTATTAAGCATCCGAAAGTGTCTACACCACCAGCCAAGGAAAAGAAATCACTTATTGATGTGATTGACTTGAACTCTGATCAGTCCAAGAACGTGGTAACGTCAGGCCATCGACATTAAACATCATCACTTCGTCGGATGCAATTCACATTTACTCATTTGTTTACTTAGCTATTTGCATGAACTTGGTTTAATTATTTTGAATTTGAATAAACTTTGGATTTGAATAAGTTGATTTGGGTTACTTCAGTTTAAGGAATTAAAGTTGATGGAATTTATTGCATACATCTAATACCTCTAAAATTTGCAGAGACATGATAATTGATTGGAGATTTGTGGAATGTTTTGCATGCACCGAAGTCCAAACGACTTTTGGCGACGTAATTTAGGGCAAGTATACTTTAATTTGATGCATCTGCATGACATCATTTGCAAATAAAGGGAGGTGCACACACTGGAAAATTTCTTGGAATTAATTTGTTTTCAAGGTCACTGATTTCACAGCACCTTGAGGGCTGTACATAAATTATTGGGGGTGGTGTTGCAAAATATTCCAAATTCGGACTACTCGATTTTTAGAACCAGTGATATGCCAATGATTAGGGGTTGAATGTAAGGCGTTGGCAAGGCACCACATGTCATTTTGGGGACTTTTTGGAATCGCCAGCGATTTCTCAGCGCTGCCACGTTTGAAGGTACGATGCTGAGCTCAAAATCAAGTTTTTTAAAATGGGCAGAACCCCATTATCATCTTCCTCATTTAAACCATAGCTATTTACCACTGCCCCCAAGCCTTGAAAACCCACATCCAACCACCAAATCCACCGATTCCAAGCCCCAATCTTACTCATATTTGATTCTCCATCAAGTGGAGATCATTTCAAGCCACCAAACCGCGTGTTAGGTAAGCCCTGTGATGAAGCCACGAGCTAGGGGTTTGATATTTTCGACCTCTTAAAGCGTCTATTAGGCCAAGAAAGCCCCCGTGAGTACTTGGGAACTCAATCCTGAATAAGTAACGCCTCGATTTTGCCTTAATTTTATAATTTCTTGTCAGGTGTTTTTCGGCCAATTTGGGCAAAAATGTATGTTCTAGGAGTTAAATTTGTTCTTAGAACCATAAGGCTTTTGTTTGTAAGGCGATTTGGAGTGATTTGGTCGGATTATTTGTGAATTTTGATCGATTTTGAAATTTTAATTTTTTTAAGGGAAAAGCCTATGCTTTTTTGGAAAATTTTGGATTTCAGATCCAATTTACGATTTTGATTGTTTTAATGGATTTTAATTTATCAATATTGCAAAAATTGAGTTTGGGGGAAATGGTGGAAAGTTTATCAAAAATTGAATTTCCAAAGTTCGGTTGTTGTTGAAAATTTGTCGACAATGTCGATAATTTGGGTTCATTCAATTTTTGTGTTTTTGATACTGCACATATATTGCATTGATGGACTGATTGAAATGATAGTTGCACGTAACTCTTTTGATTTGAGCTTTTGTATGATTTCGAGACTTCGAAAATGGTTTTTTACCAATTTTTTTTGAAATTTTATTCACCTTAAATTTTAAATGCCCGAAGACATTTTGAATAAACTTTTGTAATTTGAACTCCTTGTTCTTTGGTATGCTGAGTGTTATGGATTGATTTGCTCGAAACTTCATGATTGGACTTTTTCCAGGGTCGTTTGTTTGTTGTGTTGTTTATTTTTTGTGCTATGAAGAGAGGGGGATTACAGTGAGTATGCGGTTCCTAGAGAGTGGAGAGGTAGTCGATTACCATCACTTATACCTGGAGCCTACCCTCCTAAAGTGGCTTAGACTTTCGATCAGTTTAGATTTGTGAGCGAGGTAGCTACAAAGAGGTACGAGAGCGACCTCAACATTAAGAATTGGAAACTCTTAGCTGAGAGGAGATTTGAGATACCAATTGTGATGACCCAAATTAATTAAACTAGGATTAACATTAATCTCAGGGATTAACCGTCATAATTCGGGCGTTACAAGGATAACTCGGTTAAGTCAGACATGAGAACCGAGGGAATATATTATTGATGGGTGATGATTGTTTATATTCGGTATTTAAAATCATTATTATTGTATTGCATCGCATGTGTGTACGTTGTTATCAGGCGAGTTGGTATGATGGGGAGATACCTTGGGAAGCATGTCGACGTGGGAATGGGGTAGGAGTGACTCGTGGATGTTGTAATAGGCTAAGAACTAGAGTGTGACGTCTAATTAAACCATAGCCTAAGTTAGTTAATTAAATAAAAAGAAATATGACACATCTCGATATGCGTGTCGAGGCGCAGGGCACTAGATGCTGGGTAGTCAGGGATTGGTGGGACCTTTAATGCATCAATAAAAGTTTCTAAGGACACCAATCATATGTATTATTGCCTAAGTGAATTTAATTTATCAAAAATAAATAAAGTCCTATAGTTTGGAGGGATTAATCTAGGACCTTAGATCTTCATCTAGATGATCCTAGATTAAAGAAACTAGGCAAGATGTGTCACTAATGAGTGTCACATTGGAGTCATAATTTGGTGTTGGACATCACAAAATAGGACCATTAGATTGACCCCGAGATACGTGAACACAATTGATTACATCAACAACTATATAAACCCAATTAATGGATTATTCAACAAACCCACTAACATAATCCATGCAAATTAAAGAGAAATCCGAGTGTTTTGGAGCTCGAAAATCAAATAAACTGAGGAGCTTTGGATCAAATTGGAGTAATTCATCACAAGGGAATCATCTTTTCCATCACTTTCTTCTTCAAGTCATCAAAATGGAGCTCAAAAATGGGATTTTCTTCAAAAAATGAAATTTACTCATAGCTTGCTCATTTGAAAAAGTCTCCTATAGGTTTTGAGTCCAATTCAACCACAAAATTGTGTTTTGAAACTGATTTTCATCAAGATTGAGAAATTAACCCAAAATTGGGAAAATTAGGATGAATGCATGAAATCTTATAAATTAATGCAAATTGTGTATGATTGTTGTTGTTGGCTGTTATTTAGAGGTGGTGATTCCCCTATGAGGAAAGGGTAAGGTCAAAGGCTTGGGCAAAGGCCACGAAGGAAGAAATCATAGAATTCCCGAGTTGGAAATTCTGGGTTTTGACATCGTTAGAGCGCTAATGGCTTTCCTTAGCACGCTAACCACGTTTCAGAAAATCCAAGAAAAATGTGCTTTAATAACATAACAAGCAAAAACCTACTTATGACACACGATTTTATGTTTCACCGTTTCCAAGGATGATTCGGTAGCCTCAAAAGGTTTCAAGTGGTTGACCACAAAAATTAAGATTATATGGTAAGAAAACTTGGACATTTGTGAGTTTTTGAGCTTAAGAGAATAAAAGAATGTTCTAAGTGGTTTGTTAAGGGCCCAAAATCAATCATTGATTCAAACTAAAGAAAAAGTTGTAAGCTTTTCAAAAAAGCTGTCAAAAGGCTGGTTAGCTAGCATGGACCAGAGACTAATTAAGTTATAGTCTCATGTTAGCAACTCCCTAACATACCTACGACTCAACTAAACCTCTGGAAACATAATGAACATGTTTATTATGAGTCATTGGACCCGTTTGGACTACCCGAATGATTTCACAAATCTAAAAAACAGGAAATCCCGGTTTCATGAAACATGTAGGGGCTTTTCTACAAATATTGCTTTCTTTTCAAAAACCATTCAAATTGAGTTTGGTGCTTTCAAAACCAATCACACTAGTTTTTCCAAAACTAATGCTTCTATAAAAACTTGTTTTCCCAGTATAAAACCATTTCAAGTTTTTAAAATTAGACAGTACTAAAACCAAAACTCGAAACTTTGGAAAACGTGGAAAAACATGATATGCATGAATCTAATGGATTTAGCTTGCACAATTGGACTTATATGCCTTAAAAAGTTTGTACAAATTGTAGTGTAAACTTTTTTGTACTTGTTTCCTTGTGTGAGCCGAATTTTGAAATTTGCTGGCTACATTTAACTTGAACTTGTGAGAACTCAAGCTTCCTTTTGAACTTGTGATTCATAGCCAAGTTTGGTATTCTGAAAGCACTTAGCAAACTTGTTAGAATCTTTTCACTTTGTTTGTTGCTATAAAAAATCTCGGGTGGACTAGAAGTGACTAACCACTTATTCTAACAACCATGGTGTTGGAAAATAAACTAGAGTCTAACTATCTCGAGCAGGGATATATGTTAGTAACCGGGTATGCTCTGAAGTTTAATTAGTTAATGATGGTAACTAGGCAGTAAAAAAAGCCAGAGGCCAGCAAAATACAAAAGTTTACTCTTGGGTAAAGAGAGTATCTCAACAACTGTGTCAACAACTAGACCAAATACATTTGCTGTGACGACTTATCACAAAATTAGACCGGACTCAGCTCGATCCGATCGGTTTGGAGGCCCCAGACCTAGTTCGACCGGGTGGCGCACTCGCGCTCTACATAGTGGATCGTAGAACTTAATTATTTCATTTATGTTTGGGTCCATTTATTATTTAAATAATAAAACAATATATATAATACATGTGGCGAGACCCGAGATGTGCAATGACCAAGTGGGTAGCATGGTTAGGACCGGCACATGGCTAACTACTAGGCTAGGCAAGGCCAAATTTATTTTTAGAGTTTCCTATGATTTTATTTCGCGAAAATACATAACTCAAATAAAATAAATATATATATAAAAGCTAATAATCTAACTTGGATTGGTGGTGATGTAAAATGAGAACAAAGTTGGTACAATACTTTGCCTCGAGTTGTGTATTAATTGGTGGTGGTTGAAGTTGAGGTTGGGTCCAAATTAGTGCAAGTTTGGCTTAGTATGGCAAGAAAATTGGTCCATAAATGTTTGGTGTGTCGTGGAAAAAGTTAAGATTTTTCAAGTTTTGGTTTGACCGAAATTAGTATTATGGACGTTTTATGGAGTTATATTATTCTTTCAAGAGTTTGGCTTAATCCGATGAAAAATCGGTTGTAAAACGAGCACCAGAAGTCAAAATACGTCAAAATAAGAATTTTCAGAATAAATAAGTAAAAAGAAATTAAGCTGCTGACAAGCAGTTAAGGGTTTATATGTAAATATAAGAAAAATTCAAATGAAATCAAGTTTCATTTGAAACATTCAATAGAATGTTTTAAGGGTTTTGGTTTCTAAACCTTTCGTGGACACTTTCGCTAGCGGAGCACCAGACGTCTGGTTTTCACTCGGTATCACATTGTGGAATGACTATTTTTCACAATCCTAAGCTCTATAAACTTAGGCTCTCCTAAGGTTTATAAACATAGAATATGATACCACATGTGACTAAGATATCCCAACTTTGGACAATTCCATAAACTGTCCATAATATTCTAGAACTTAGGCTCTGATACCAACTGTGATAACCCCTTCTCAAATTAAGGCACCGCTCGGCCTAATCCCGTGATGAAGCCCTAATCTCACTATATTGGACCTAACAAGGAATTAGTCAGCCTTTCTAAAACCATATTACTTACCAATTATTATTATATATATATTTTTTAAATGATTATAAACCTATACCTATCCTATGTCCATTCATAAATCAGAATTAATTAAAAATTTTACTTATTTAAAATTTTATTCAGTGGAAGTTTGAACTAACTAGCGAAAGCTTATAACATAATGTCTAACAATTGTGGAAAAACCAGGGAATAAAGGTCACATGCATGTGTATAATGAAACGGCGATATATAACATCATTTGTTTGGTTAAGGTACTACTCACTCAACCCATAATATATAACCCCAAAAGTATACCATATACATATAAAAATAATACATCGAAAATCAAACCTACAAAATATGGTGTAGCAGTGCTCCACTGGCTCAAAGGTAGTCACCGATCTTTTCTTTGCCCGGTCTGCTACTCGATGGATCTGCACCCACCGTCACAAACTAGACGGTGAGTACAGGAAAGCAAAAAATAATATTGACAGACATTTGTTTACATTCCCAAATATGCAACAAGTATCTAAAAGCATGATAATAGCAACTATGCAGTAAGGAGAACTTGCAAAGAGATACTTCAGCTGAACAACATGAAACTTATGCTAGGCTAAATAGTAATGATATAGGGCCGGTCGCCCGTGATCTTATCACATCAGCCTTTCCACTATAAGAAGATGGAGTTGAGCTCTACATGAATGTGAAGGTCTGAGCATTGCTCTTGCCTTAATAAACTTTCACTAGTGCCAGTCACCTGCGATATATACTTGCCAACATCTTAGGATCCCATACCCTATGTGCTACGCAAGTTATGCTTGCCAACAACCCCGAGACTCATTTCCCGTGTGCTGCTCAAGATAGTGGAGAGATCCCGATCACCCTGGAAGTCTAGTGAACCCCGTATGTCCGATGGACCTCTATAATGTAATGGCCCCACTTTCATATTTCAAGAAACAACATGGTTTGATAATCCAATAAAGCAATTGCATATCTAATGCACAAAGGAAATGGATTACAATACTATGTAACACCTACCTAATAGCATGCTATTTCACTGACCACATGTATTAACAATCAATAATGACATAGCACATGAATTGGAGTCAATGAAGTCATTTTATCAGCAAACTATACCATGAAAGCAACTTCATGTAATGAGAATGAACAACAAGTCATGGCATATGGAGTACAAAGGCAATTCAGTCCAAATAACAGGAAATGAACATATGAATAGGAATGAAATGTAAATAAATATCTCAATCAGTTTACTTAGCGCGCTAATGATCGTCGTAGCGCGCTACCTATCGTACATAGCGCGCTATGTGTTGCAGAACCTAGAATTTTGCAAACAGAATTTTGAGTTTTCTCCACACATAGGGTATGCTGATGCCTTGAACACTTTCATACACACTTCCTAAGTTCCAAGACATCATTACCAACATAAAACAGGAACACATATCATCAAATACATGAATTCATTGAATTGAGCAATGTTTATGGTGTAGAAAAGTTACCTAACTTGATGTACATTAGCTTAGCTTGAGTTCTTCTTCACCAAATCACTAAATTTGATGTTCTTCTTCCTCCTCCAGCTATTCTCTTCACTCGAGCAAGCTTTGCTTCTCACTTAAGAATTCAAAATGAAAGAGTTGACTTGCTTGTGTTGACTAAAATCTTTAAAGTCATGAATTGGATATGGTTGATTGATAGCCCTTGATCCTAATGTGCACACGTATCTCGAGACTTATCTAATGGTTCACCTACTAACATATGTCCCACTAACTCATGCCAAGTGACACCAATGAGTGACTCAATTTGTGTTGAGATGTGCCAACACATGTCTCGAGAAATATCAAGTGGCTATTGTTTTAACTTACTAACTTAAGTGTATTAATACATAACCAACCATAGCCCCATTTTAACACTTATGAAAGCACAATAAAGCCTATACCAACTCACCACATTGCTCTCTAACTCGGTCGCACACTTGTATGCATATCAAGGCACGTCTCTACTCATGCCTCGACACCTATAACTAAGAAGAAATGACTTAGTAGTCTCCACATATACAATACTCTAGGCATACATCCTAACAAATATAACATTTACCTTGGCCACCTAGCCTCGGTTACGACACGTATCTCGCTGCGGGTCCCACGTCATGGGTCGATTGATCCTGATTAAGAGATTAAACAAGGATTAGAAATTTAGGTCGTGACAACGAGTGTCTTTATCCAAACTATCGGTAATGTATCGGTTGAATCGGATTTAGTTATATATCCATTAATCGGACTTGTATTTGATTTGTATTTGGAGTTAGTCCCTCGACTCTGCTTTTATGGATTAATGTATATTATAATTGATGCTTCCACTTTGATCGCTTTGCATGCTCACTTGCTTCATACACCACGTCTGCGACAAAAAACTGAGCCTGTCAATACAATATAAGGTTTTTCGAAAAATTAACTTGAAAAATAGTTTATAAACTAGAATAATAATAAGGGAAAGGTGGTCGACGGTGTGACTGAACACCATGGGAGACGGTTTGGGCCGGTCGCACCGCAAGTTCAAGGTATTGGTCCCGACATTTGTCGAAGCTTACGAGACAGATAAGGGTTTTGAAATGGTTGAGTTTTATTATAGAGATAAAGAAAGACGATCGAGATGTATTGTGGATGGCACGACCCAAATCTCTACTTTGACTTTAATCTTTTAATCAGGATCAAATGACCTATGACGTGGGACCCATTTCGATATACGTGTCGCGATCGAGGCTAGATGGTCGAGGTAAATGTTATATTTGTAATGATGAATGTCTAGTGTATAGTATATGTGTAGACTACTAAGTCATTTCTACTTGTGAATATGTGTGAAGACGTGTGTGGGAACACGCCTCGAGTTGCGTGTCAACATGGGACCGAGGTAGAGAGCAATATAGTGAGTTGGTGTAAGCTTTATATTGCTTTTATAAGTGATATAAATGGAGCTATGGTTGATTAAGAATCAAATACCCTTAAGTTAGTAAGTTAAAACTATAGCCACTGGATATTTCTCGAGACACGTATTGACCCATCTCAACACCAATTAAGTTACTTATTGGTGTCATTTGGCATGAGTTAGTGGGACATGTGTGAATAAGTGTAACATTAGATAGGTCTCGAGATACGTGTACACATTAGGATCAATGGCTATCAATTAACCTTATCCAATTCATGTATATAAGCTTTTGGTAAATTCAAGCAATTTAAGAGAGAAAGAAACTTGCTGGAGAAGGAGGAGCTGCTGGAGAAGAAGAAGAGTAGTAAAAACTTGGTGATTGAGTGATGGAGAGATCAAGTTTAGCTAGTGTTCATCAAGTTAGGTAACTTCTCTACACCATAGAGTTAGCTCAATTCAAATGAATTCATGAATTTGATGTTGTGGGTTGTTGTCATGGAACTCTAGTAGTGTGTATGGAGGTTCCTTAGGCATTAAAATGGCCAATTTGTAGAGAAAACTCGGAATTCTGATTGCAGAATGCTGGGTTTAACTGCACATAGCACGCTAGGTGGATCAGCTAGCGGGCTAATTTGGATTAACGCGCTAGATCAGGATTGGATTAAAACCACAAAACAAACATCACGAAACCACTCGATACCAACATCAAAATATTTTTAAAGCCCATGCACTCAAATTGGATTAAAACCAATAATCTACTTCGTCTAGAAACCCAATGTAAATCAATTTTAACTATAAAAGCATCTTCAAAACAGTTATTAAATGAACTGCATCAATTCAATTCACCTAAACCCTAACTTATCTCGGTGGAATTTACCACAAATTGGTGCGAACCCATCCAATATATCAATTCACAATAGTTCCTATTAATTTCCATCAAAACCCTGCGAAAGAAATCGAAAAATGGCGAGAATTTAAATTGATTTGAGGAAAATGCCTTGAATTGAGAATTTACTAAATTGCAGGCCGAATATCTTGTTTCCATCTCGAAAACTTGGCTCGAAATGACCGTCTCGTGATGCTTTACACTATAGCGAAGAGAAACTAGACAAAAATAGTACGTACGGGGGATCCGTGAGCGAAAGTGTTAGCGGAGAGGGTTGAGGGTAACGAAATCAATTTCCTTCTGTTTGAACGAAATGAAAGTTTTTTTTTAATGTTTATATATAAACCCTCAGCTACTTGTGAGCAGCTCAATTTCTTTTTATTTATTAGTTCCCAAAATCCCTATTTTGACGTATTTTTACTTTTTGTGCTCGTTTTCTATCCCATATTTCAATAAATTGAGCAAAACTCTCGACAAAGCAGTCTAACTCCGTAAAATGCCATAACACTAGTTTTGATCAAGCAAAAACCCCCAAAAATCATAACTTATCCAATATACGCTAAACTCATATGGACCAATTTTTTCCCATTCATAGCAAAACTTGCACCAATTTGTACCAAATCTCAATCTCGACCACAAACAATCGACACGAAACTCGAAACAATGTCGTGCACCCACTTCGTTCTCATTTCTTGCTGCCAACGATCATGACTTGCATGCAAATCAAGGAAAATCCCCTCGTGATACTTGACACTTGATTTATGAGTTTTTGAGTTACTAACTATTTATTTTCACTCGTGCCCTTAAGAAACGCACTATGTGACGACCAACCTGTGTACAACCAGGGAATAAATATCAGAAGCATATATATAAGAAAATGACAATATATAACAACATGTGTCTGGTCAAGGAACTAATCACTCAACCCATAATGTACAACCCCAAAAGTATATGATAGGCATATAAAAGTAATACATCAAATCAAATCTTACAAAATCAGACGTAGCAGCACTCCACTGGCTCAGAGGTAGTCGCCAATCTTCTCTTTGCCTGGTCTGCTACAAGATGGATCTGCACCCACCATCACAAACTAGACGGTGAGTATAGGAAAATAGAAAGTAATACTGAAAGACATTTGTTCACATTCCCAAATATGCAACATGTATCTAAAAGCATGATAATAGCAATTATGGTGTAAAGAGAACATGCAAAGAGATACTTCAGCTAAACGACATGAAACTGACACGCGACTATGTAGTAATGATCAAGGGCCAGTCGGTCGTGATCTTCATCACATCAGCCTTTCCGCTATATGAGGAAGGAGCTGAGCTCTACATTAATGTGAAGGTCTGAGCAGTGGTCTTGCATTTATAATTTTTTGCTCGTGCCAGTCACCTGCGATATATACTTGCCAACAACCCCAGGTCCCATACCCTGTGTGCTGCGTAAGTTATGCTTGCCAACAACCCCGGGACTCATTTCTCGGGTGCTGCGCAAGATAGTGGAAAAATCCCGATCACCCTAGAAAGGCTAGTGACCCCATATGTCCGCCAGATTTCTATCATAAAGTGGTCCTATATACAAGAACTACTTTCAATTCAAGAACAACACATTAATGGAATCCAACAAAACCATTGCATATTAATGCACAAAGGAAATAGATTACAATACTATGTAACACCTATCAAATAGCATGCTATTTCACCCACCACATGTATTAATAATCAATAATGACATAGCACATGAATTAGAGTCAATGAAATCATTTGATCAACAAATTATACCATGAAAGCAACCTCATGTAATGAGAAAAAACAAGTTGTGACATATAGAGAACAAAGGCAATTCAGTCCAAATGGCTGGAATTGAACATATGCATAGGAATGAAATGAAAAGAAATATCTCAATCAATTTACTTACAATCTGAGCAATTTCCTATGCTATTTCGGCCTCCCGACACCTCGAAACTCATATTTGAATCCTCGTAGCTCTTCCTTAGGTTACTAATATCATATTATAGGTTTTTGAGTGTGTTTGGACCTTTACTTAGAGTATTAGACTCTTTTAAAGTGTTTAAGGAATTTTTGAAAATTGCAGTTTTTATGTTGTCATAGACCTAGCGCGCTAATGACTGGGGTTAGCGCGCTAATGATAAATTAGCGCGCTACCAATCCTTATCTAACGCGCTAGGTGTTCAGTAAAACCCATAATCGTGCATTCAAGATTCTGAGTTTTCTCTACACATAGGCCATGTTAATGCCTAAGGAACCTCCATACACACTACTAGAGTTCCATGACACCAACCACATTGTAAAACAACAACCCACAACGTCAAATTCATGAATTCATTGAATTAAGCTAACTCTATGGTGTAGAAAAGTTACCCAACTTGATGAACACTAGCTATACTTGATCTCTCCTTCACTAAATCACCAAGTTTTTGCTGATTTTCTTCTTCTCCAGCAGCTTCTCCTTCTCCAATAAGTTTCCTTCTCTTTTAAGCAGTTGAAGTGAAAGAGTTGAGTTGCTTGTATTGACTAAAAGCTTTATATTCTTGAATTGGATATGGTTGATTGATAACCATTGAACCTAATGTGCACACGTATCTCGAGGCCTATCTAATTGTACACCTATTAACACATGTCCCACTAACTCATGCCAAATGACACCAATAAGTGACTCAATTGATGTTGAGATGGGTCATTACGTGTCTCAAGAAATATCAAGTGGCTATTGTTTTAACTTACTAACTTAAGTGTATTTGATACTTAATCAACTATAGCCCCACTTATATCACTTATAAAAGCAATATAAAGCTTATACCAACTCACCATATTGTTCTCTACCTCGGTCCCACGTCGGCACGCAACTCGAGGCGCGTTCCCACACACATCTCGACACCTATTCACTAATAGGAATGACTTAGTAGTCTACACATAACAATACACTAGGCATACATCATTACAAATATAACATTTACCTCGGCCATCTCGCATAAGTCGCGACACGTATATCGAAGCGGGTCCCACGTCACGGGTCATTCGATCCTGATTAAAATATTAAAGTCAAATTAGAGATTTGGGCCGTGACACACTTGCAACCCCGATTATGACAAATTGAGGACACACCTCAATACACTCCAGCGTCGCGACAAAATAACATATAATACACACACTAGACATTCGCCAACGAAAAATATCATTAACCTAGTGATTTCCTTTTTCACTGATCCGAGTCATAAGCCACAACACATGTCATGATTAAGACCAACTAATCTCGTAATTAAATCTAAATACTGGTTTATTAAAATCAGGGATGTCACCAATTTTCCTCTGCTTGTTTTAAGGTTTACTAAGAGATATTCTCATCCTTAGCTACGAATTCACTTCCGTAGTCACAGTCGTTGTGTCAGTCGCGATATCAAATGGTTTCATCAACCATTTAGCGTACACAAACGTCGTTTCAATCATAATCACAATCACGAAGATAGGGTGGTAGAGATAAAGGTTTAGGTAGTCAGGTAAATCCACAGAGTGTTGGGTTTTAGGGTTCATACGCAGCAAAAAATTCAAAACAATTTTTGAAAAACCATAATAAGATCGTAAATAGGTTCCATTTAACTACATCTACAAAAGTAAACTATACCTTAATCCATGATTTCCTTCTCTGATTGTCCGAACTCCAAGACGTTCAAGCGCGCGTCCTCTATCGGAAATCAACACACGAACAGTGACCACAATTTAGAGTGCTAGCCCCAAGAGAGATTGAAAACCTTTTTTCTCTCCTTAAATCCAATGAACTCGAAAATAGTGAAAACAAAAATCTTATTTCGTTTAAGGGTTTCAACATTTATTTATATGTGTAGATAAGCATTCACTTAAAATCCTATTCGTAATATAATTTTTGTATTTAGGCAGTTTAAACAAATTACAAGTAATAAATTATCATATAACAAATCATAAGGGCTTTTATGTCATTAATTTTATCATTTAAGATTCATTAATATGGACTAATTGAAATTGCGCAAAGCCATTCTTTGTGTGCGACCGAATAAGTTCTTGATATATTGGCAGTGAACCAAAATCACTTTGGTACACAAGTCATAAGCGGTCTCTAGCAAGGTATTATGACTAGCTAAGTAGAATGAGTATCAAAATTGATACAAGCTAATGGATAACATAAATCATATACTTTTGTCATGCGATATCCTTCGATTAAACATAATACAATGAAAGTTACCCTTAATGTTCAATCATACTAGTCTCGATATTTAAATAAACTAAAAAATCCAAGTGATATTGATCATATCAATTCACATGGACTTGGCCATTATCAGTTTATCATATCGAGGGATCTACATATATCCTCTCTATACAAGAAGGACAAATTTTATCTTGATTACACACCTTCACATATTATTTACATGGTAACCTATCATAAACTTTATAATCATCCGGTTAAAGACAATGTGATGACCCTTTCTCAAATTAGGGCACCGTCCAGCCTAATCCCGTTATTAAGCCCTAATCTCACCATATAGGACCTAACAAGGGACTAGTCAGCCTATCCAAAACCATTTACCTACTTATAATTTATTATGAATATAAACTTATACCTATCCTATGTCAATTCATAAATCAAATTTAATTAAAATTTACTTACTTAAAAGTTTATTCAGCGGAAGCTTATAACATGAGTCCTAAAAATTGTGGAAAAACTAGGGAATAAAGATCAGATGCATATATATGACAAAATGACGATATATATTATCATGTGTCTGGTCAGGGTATTACTCGCTCAACCCATAATATAAAACCCCAAAAGTATATCATATACATATAAAAGTAATACATCAAAAATCAAACCTACAAAATTGGGTGTAGCAGTGCTCCACTGGCTCAGAGGTAATTGCCGATCTTCACTTCGCCTGGTCTGCTGCTCGATGGATCTGAGCCCACTATCACAAACTAGACTGTGAGTAGAAGAAAGTAGAAAGTAATATTGTGCGACATTTGTTTACATTCCCAATCATGCAACAAGTATCTAAAAGCATGATAATAGAAACTAAGCTGTAAAGAAAACATGCAAAGATATACTTCAACTGAATAACATGAAACTGACACACGGCTAAGTAGTAATGATCTAGGGCCGGTCGGCCATGATCTTCATTACATTAGCCTTTCCACTATATGAGGATGGAGATGAGCTCTACATCATTGTGAAGGTCTGAGTAGTGGTCTTGCCTTTATAACCTTTCGTTGGTGCCAGTCACCTGCAATATATACTTGCCAACAACCCCGGTCTCATACCCCGTGTGTTGCGCAAGTTATGCTTGCCAACAACCCTGAGACTCATTTCTCGTGCGCAAGATAGTGGAGAAATCCCGATCACCCTGGAAAGTCTAGTGACCCCTGTATGTCCGTCGGATTTCTATCATGTAATGACCCTAGATACGAGAACTACTTTCATATTCAAGAACAACACAGTAACGGAATCCAACAAAACCATTGCAAACTAATGCACAAAGAAAATAGATTACAATACTTTGTAACACCTACCAAATATCATGCTATTTCACTCACCACATGTATTAACAATCAATAATGACAGCCCATGAATTGGAGTTAATGAAATCATTTTATCAACAAACTATACCATGAAAGCAACATCATGTAATGAGAAAGAATAATAAGTCATAGCATATGGAGTACAAAGGCAATATAGTCCAAATGATTGGAAATGAACATATGAATAGGAATGAAATGTAAAGAAATATCTCAATTAGTTTACTTATAATCAACGCAATTTCCTATGCTATTTCGACCTCCCGACACCTCGAAACTTGTACTTGAATCCCTGAAATCCTTCCTTAGGTTCTTGATATCATATTATGGGTTTTTGAGTGTCTTTGGACCTTTACTTAGGGTATAAGACTTTTTATAGTGTTTAAGGAATTTTTGAAAATTGCAGTTTTATGCTGTCATAGACCTATCGCGCCAATATTTGGGGTTAGCGCGCTACCAAACCTGATCTAGCGCACTAATCCAAGTTAGCGCGCTAGCTGATCCGCCTAGAGCGCTATGTGCAGTAAAACCCAGAATTCTACAATTAGAATTTCGTGTTTTCTCTACACATTGGCCATTTTAATGCCTAAGGAACCTCAATACACACTTCTTGAGTTCCATGACATCAACAACAACATAAAACAACGACCCACAACATCAAATTAATGAATTCATTAGATTAAGCTAACTCTATGGTGTAGAGGAGTTACCTAACTTGATGAACACTAGCTATACTTGAACTTTCCTTCACTAAATCACCAAGTTTTTGTTGATCTTCTTCTTCTCCAACATCTCCTCCTTCTCCAGCAACTTTGCTTCTCTCTTAAGCAAATGAAAATGAAAGAGTTAAGTTACTTGAGTTGACCACAAGCTTTTTAATCAAGAATTGGATATGGTTGATTGATAGCCATTGATCCTAATGTGCACACGTATCTCGAGACCTATCTAATGGTACACCCATTAATACATGTCCCACTAACTCATGCCAAATGACATCGATAAGTGACTTAATTGGTGTTGAGATGGGTCATTACGTGTCTCGAGAATTATCAAGTGGCTATTATTTTAACTTACTAACTTAAGTGTATTTGATACTTACTCAACCATAGCCCCACTTTTCTCACTTATAAAAACAATATAAAGTTTATACCAACTCACCATATTGTTCTCTACCTCAGTCCCATGTTGGCACGTAACTCGAGGCACGTTCCCACATACGTCTTGATACTTATTCACAAGTAGGAATGACTTATAAGTCTACACATATACAATCACTAGGCATTCATCATTATAAATATAACATTTACCTTGACCATCTAGCCTCGGTCTTGACATGTATATCGAAGCGGGTCCCATGTCACGGGTCATTTGATCCTGATTAAAACGTTAAAGTCAAATTAGAGATTTGGGCCGTGACAGACAATGTTTGATTATGTCAAATTATCATGCTCCTAATATTGAAGTCTATTGTAATCTCAAGTCGAAGGACTAAATGATATAGCATCACGAGTAACACCTATAATGTGGTGTTCTTTTAGCGGGTCGGTCCAGTACCTTGTTCCTTAACAAGTACTCACGATCTCGATTCGTATCCATACGCGCATGATCATTAAATTACCATCAATCAAGATTCACACTAGTCTTTAAATTTATTATAGTTCCTAGTATAATGACCGACTAAGGACATATATGATATTTCAACAAATACCCATGGATATTACTATAAGGTAAACATGCAATCACTTACAATAAAACAACAAATGAAAACCTCAATTTTTAACTAACTAAAATTATAAGATAAACAATGTTTGTAGATTAACCTAGGGCTCATGCCCCAACACTAAGAGCTACTGGTACTCAGGCTCCATATGTGGGCGGTCGACCTATTTGGCCGTGTTTTGCGTGTGGCTTGATGGGATATTTTAAGAGGGATTATCTGAAGTTGAATAAGACACAACATTCTTCATCCTCAATTCAATTTAGACCTCAGGCTAGGGAACGAGTACAAGTTATTGCTGAGCCAGATGTGGACACCAACAAAAATCTAATATATGGTACTATTTCTATTTGAGGTCGTCTTATGAAAGTTCTTTTTGATTTTAGTTCTACTATTTCCTTTTTCGGGTAAATTGTGGATTAGTTGCATTTAACTCTGGTGAGAGTCAATATACATTTCGTTCTCAGTACAACAACTGGGGATAAAGTATATTTGTAATTTATATGCAAAAAATATACAGTGGAGATTATAGAACATGAGATGGCTGCAGATCTTGTGTCTTAGAGTTCTTAGAGTTTGATGCACTCTACGGAATGATCGGCTTGCTGCATAACACACACCTGGATTGTTTCCATAAGATGATATTTTTTTATATTCTAGGTTGTCTAATATTTACATAACGGGGGCTATGAATTATTTACCAACAACTAGAGGTGGGATTTCCACTAATAAAGAGATAAAAATTCTTGCCCTAATGGTTAGTATGGAGGCAAGAGTTCAAGCTAAGTTGGAAGATATCCTTGTGGTTTGTGAGTTACCTAGCTTACCACCAACAACACCACGAGAGATTGATTTCATTATTTATTTAGTTCCTTGAACTAAAAACCTAACTTCATTTCGTCATATAGGATGACTAAGCCTGAGCTTGCAGGGTTGCAAAAGCAGTTGTAAGAGCTTATAGATAAGGGATTCATACATCCTAGTATGTCTCCTTTCAGTTGCACCAGTTTTAAAGAAGGATATAAGCCTCAAAATGTGTATTGACTACAGACAGTTGAACCAAGTGACAATTAGAAATAAATATCCTTTCCCGCGCATTGATGAGTTGTTTGATCAACCGAACATAGCTAAGTTCTTTTTGAAGATTATCTCAGATCTGGCTACCATTAGTTGAGAGTTAGGGCAAAGTATGCGATAAGTCAATCATTAGACAATGTTTATAGTATATTTTATGGTGATTTAGTATGTAAAAGGCTATATTGCACTGGGTTTTCTATTGTTTTTGTCATTTCAGATTATATTTAGGTTATGTGAAGAAACGAAAGAAAAATGAAAAAAATAAAGAATCCAGTCAAGTGGAGAAAGTGCACGGCGAATCAAGAGCGATTCAAGAAATGAACTAGGATTTAATGTCGGTGAATCAACAAAGAATCAGGTTGGATATAGGAATCCGCCAGCAAAATCGTTGAAGCACAAAGACAAATTTCCATTGATTTTCCTAGCAAATCTAGATAGATAAAAGATTCGATCAAGAATTATTGGAGCTGGTTTCGAGAATTTTGGAGCAAATCAAGGAATATCAGTTTGATTGGATATGTAATACTTAGAATACTATTTATATGAACCATAGGCTTCAAAATTAAGTGCCCTTGATTTCACTTAAGATTCGTCATTAATTAGTTTTATTATTCACTGCTATTGGAGACACTTTGAATATTCAAGTATTCAATAAGAGGTATTTGTTAATGTTTTTTATGTATTTTATTGCAATCTTTTTTATGAATATGAGTGAGTAGTTTATTAAGAGTCGCGCTATGTGCACCCCACTGCTTGCTCAGGCAACCCCATTTATCCCAAATGTATGTGTAGTGACTCAAATGCCCTCCAATACAAACCAACAGTAAAAACTATTTTTTTTGGACACCCTACTCCATTTTGGTTGAAGAAAGAATCAAACACCTACCCCATTCTCCCCCACCGATTCTGTTATCTTCGTCGGTGATTGGAGAGAACGTTCTTCGATCAAAGAGTGCATACAAGGTTGGTATCTACCTATTTTTAGGCATGGGTTTTAGTGCATGTTGATGGGTTTTAGTTTGACAATGATGGTTTGATTTGTTGGTTATCTTCGACATATAAGTTTTTGCGCGAATCATTTGTGTTTTAGTATTCAATGAATGAACAAGACGCAAGTATGGCTAAATCGAGATAGTGGGAGATGAATTTTGAAGCTTCTAAGTTTTTAGGGTATCACGATTTCAAATATAACACAGTGCACGATTGTCTCGATTACGCAATACCGAGACGTGTACACACGTCTCAGAGGATGACAATCAAAACTAAAACTACAGTCTCGGTCGTCTGTAACCAAGACATATTGAAGCGGTTTCGGTCGTTTGTAATCGAGACATATTGAACATCTCGGTCATGCTATACCAAGACTATACATTATGTTTCGGACCTGTAATACCAAAACTTGTGTTTTTTAAGATTTTTTGAGTTCTCATTATGAATGCTTACGATGTTTAACTTTTTTTTGCAGGAAGTACCATCGACAAGTTTACCATCACCAATTGTGCCAAAACAAAGTGTACTATTGGCAAGTGCCTTTGAAGACTTCTCTCGTTTCTTCACCTTGGAAGTACCGTTTCAAACTAGATCTGAGGTTGTCCCTTGGGTTCAAGTTAAATGTCAAGCTAGAAAGTTTTTCTTGATTACGAAGAAGTCTAATGCCAGAGGGAATCGCTGTAAGGGTCGCAATTGCGTATGAGAGATCTGGGATATATAGGGGTGATTCTCAAAGAGTTGAGATTGCTAAAGCTGAACCACTTGCGGAAAAACCGCCAAAGGTAACAAATTGAGAGGAAGAAGAGGACAACACAAGACCGAATGCCGATACAAAAAAACGTCAGTGCCATTTTCTTATTGAGATCAAGAAAACCTCGAACTTATTTTGGTATGTGAGGGTGGTATGTGGCAAGCACAACCACGACATTGCGATTTGGAAGGTTACTCATTCGCAAGAAGATTGACTCCAGATGAGGCTGCTATTTTGGATCAGATGAGTAAGGAGATAATGTTAAGCCACGAGAGATCTTGAATACTTTGAGGCAAAAGGATGCGAACAATGCTTCAACATTGCGGACAATATATAATGTACGACAAATGAATCAGATTAAAGAAGTCGGCGGGAGAAGTTAAATGCAACAACTCTTACACTTATTGGAGAACCATATGTATTTATCGTGGCATTAGTGGAATCCCAAATTTAATGTAGTGACGGACTTATTTTTAGCACATCCGGACTCCATCAACTTGTTGAGGTGTTTTTAATTCGTTATTATCATAGATTGCACATATAAGACCAAAAAGTATCGGATGCCGTTGTTAGAGATTGTTCGGGTCACTTCGATAGACACTACATTCTTGGTTGGGTTTTGTTTCATATCATCTGAGACTAGGGCCAACTACACTTGGGCATTGGACATTTTGAGATGTTTATTGGGCGGGTGGTCTACACCTAGCATTTTTGTCACTGATAGAGAATTGGGCCTTATCAATGTACTCAAAGATGTTTCCCAACTATCTTCTCACTTTCTTTGCACGTGGTACATTGACAATATGGTGTTGACAAACACTAAAAACATGTTCGGGTAAAACAAAGGCTTCAAACTCTTCACTGATAGGTAGACAGCTTTGATGTATGCTGTGACAACCCCTTCTCAAATTAGGGCACCGCCCGGCCTAATCCCATTATTAAGCCATAGTCTCACCATATAGGACCTAACAAGGAATTAGTCAACCTTTTCAACAACCTTATTACTTACCAATTATTTAGTTTTCAAATAGATATCAACATATACCTATCCTATGTAAATTCATAAATTAGAGTTAATTAAAATTTACTAACTTAAAAGTTATGCAGCGGAAGTCTTAACTAATTAACAAACGGAAGCTTATAAACATGTAGCCTAACCTTTGTGGAAAAAAAACCAGGAATTAAAGATCACATGCATATATATAATGAAACGGCGATATATAACATCAAGTGTCTAGTCAAGGTACCCATCTCTCAGCCCATAATATAAAACACCCATATCATATATATAAAAGTAATACATCAAAAATCAAACCTACAAAATCTCGTGTAGCAATGCTCCTCTGGCTCAGAAGTAGTCGTCGATTTTCTCTTTGTTTGGCCTACTACTCAATGGATCTGCACCCATCGTCACAAACTAGACGGTAAGTACTTGAAAATAGAAAGTAATACTGAGAGACATTTGTTTACATTCCCAATTATGCAACGAGTATCAAGAAGCATAATAATAATAGCAACTATGCTGAAAGAATATCATGCAAAGAGATACTTTAGTTAAACAAAATGAAACTGACACTAGACTAAGTAGTAATGATCTAGGGCCGGTCGGTCGTGATCTTCATCACATCAGCCTTTCCACTATATTAGGATAGAGCTGTGCTCTACATCTCTATGAAGGTTCTACTTACACAGTACAATACGCCATTATAATTATCCCAAATGTTAGTCACTAGGATGTATACTTGCCAACAACCCCGAGTCCCATACCCCGTGTGCTGCGCAAGATAGTGGAGTAATCCCGATCACCCAGGAAAGTCTAGTGACCCTCGTATGTCAAACGGATTTCTATCATAAAATGACCCTAGATACAAGAACCACTTTCATATTCAAAGAACAACACGGTATTGGAATCGAACAAATAAAATCGCATAACTAATGCACAAAAATATAGATTTACAAGACTATGTAAAAACTACCTAATATTATGCTATTTCATTGAGCACCACTAATAACATTCAATAATGACATAGCACATGAATTGGAGTCAATGAAATCATTTTATCAACAAACTATGCCATGAAACAACCTCATTTAATGAGAATGAACAACAAGTCATGGCACATGAAGTACAACGGCAATTCAGTCCAAATGAATGGAAATGAACATATGAATAGGAATGAAATGTAAAGAAATCCCTCAATCAGTTTACTTACATACACGCAATTTCCTATGCTACTCCGGCCTCCCAATGCCTCGTAACTCGTATTTGAATCTTTGAAATACTTCCCTAAGTTTCTAACATCATATCATATATTTTTGAATGTGTTTGGACCCTCACTTAGTATATTATACTCTTTTGTAGTGTTTAAGGACTTCATGAAACTTGCAGATTTTTATGCTGCCATAGCATGTAGCGAGCTAATGACCCTTTGTAGCACGCTATCTATCCTGCGTATCGCGCTATGTGATGCAGAACCCATAATTCTACAATCAGAATTCCAAGTTTTCTCAACACATAGGCTATGTTGATGCCTTGAAAACCCTCATACACATCTCTAGTGTTCCAAGACACCATTTACAACATAAAACAACAACCATAGTATCAAATACATGAATTCATGGAATTGAGCTATGTTAATGGAGTCAAGAAGTTACCTAGCTTGATGAGTACTAGCTGACTTGGTCTCTCCTTCGCCAATTCCACTGGTTTTTGCAGATCTTCTTTCTCCTCCAGCAGCTCTTCACTTCTCGGCCTTGCTTCACGATGATAAAATGGAAATGAGAGAGTGTTGGGTGTTTGAGTTGATCACACTTATATACTTATGAATTGGATATGGTTGAATGATAACCCTTGATCATTTGTACACACGTATCTCGAGACTTAAATAGTTGACCTCCTACTCACGCATGTCCTACTAGTTCATGCTTAAGTGACACCAAACAATACTCAATTAATGTTGAAGCATGTTAAATCGTGTCTCGAGAAATATCAAGTTGCTTATGTTTTAACTTACTAACATAGGTATTTTAATACCAAATCAACCATAGCCCATTTAATTGACTTAATAAAACCATATAAAGGTTACACCAACTTACCTAATCACTCTCTACCTCGGTTCCACGCCGGTACGCATATCGAGATGAGTCCCTACTCACGTCTCGACACCTATCAACACATAAGCGTGACTTAGTAGTCCACACATATACATTACACTAGGCACACATCACCACAAATTTAATATTAACCTTGGCCACCTAGCCTCTCTAATGACACGTATCTCGCTGCGAGTCCCACGTCATGGGTCATTTGATCCTAATTAACAAATTAAACTAAAATTAGCTATTTGGGCCGTGACATATGCTAAGAGTCAAGTATCATTCGAGCTTAGGTTGGCTACTATGCGTGATGAGTATGCAGATGTTAAAAGTTTGCTCAATTATTTGGAGAATACTTGGTTGCGGGATTACAAGGAAAGATTTAGATTTGCATGGATGGATTTAATTCCTCATCTTGGAGAAACCACAACGCTGAGGGTTGAGTCTCTAAACTCCACTCTCAAACAAAATATCGGCATTGTACAACAAACATTGAGTCGATTTGGGATGTAATTCATGGAATGCTTGACATACAACGTAACAAGATCAAAGCGTCATTTGAGGTTAGTCTGAATGTTGTGCAACATGGATATATGGATGGCTTGTACCGCCATTTGAGGGGTATGTCTCTCAAAAAGTGCTTAAGTTGATTCGTGACGAGGTTGCACGCGCAAAGGATGTTGGGATAGACCTGATTTTATGTAGTTGTGAGGCACATACCAATCATGGTGTTCCATGCGCACATGAGCTTAATGTATATATTATTCCCGATCACCTATACCACTTGAAGATATTTATGGGTTCTCGCAGAAGTTGAGTATGATACCCGAGAAATGTGTTACTCAGACTTTCTATAACTTCAATGATGATATTCAGAGAGTTGTGGCTAAGTTTGAATCATGCATTGATGAGGATGCGCGTCTTAGTGTTATTCAACAAACAAGAGAGATTAGTTGTCTTTCATCGACAGCAAGGATTGCACTAACTGCAAAAGTAAGGACAAGGGTGTCGATAGTCCTATTATAGAGAGCAATAAACGAGAAAAAAGGGAAGAAAGAAAAGAAAGACTCACAAAAAAGGAAAGTTAAGGAAGATGATACATATACGATGAGATATCCTTGTTGCTTTGAGTTTGTACTCACGAGTGAGGAGGCGGCCAGTGCGCGAAGGAAAGGAAAAGAAAGTTTGGCAGAAAGTACATTGAACACGGGGGGAAGGGGCATCTATTGGAACATCTGAGATTGGTGGACACGGTGCCACTGACCGACACTTTGTACTAGGTTCAGTCGTGAACTACCAAGCTGAGAAGATCAAGAAGTGGGTATTGTCTTAGGAAAAGTTGCATCGAGTCTTGAGGATTGAGGACATACTCCAAGCTGAGATTTCATCGTACACTCTACAGAGAGATGCTAATGTTTAGTGGCGTGTGACGATAGCTTCTGAGAGAGAGTTTATGTCATGGGATGCCTTCAAGATGAAGTTTTACCAGCAGTACTTCCCACTTGCAGTGACGAAAAGGTCGAGGAGGGAATTCATGAACCTAAGACAAGGAGCTGATGAGTCAGTGATGAGCTATAGAGACAAATACGACTATCTAAGGCAGTTCGCTGAAATGGATTGAGACCAGATATTAGATTTTATGTGGTCAGTTCAGGTGCCAAGACTTTGGGTGAGATTTATAAGCATGCACTCTCTTATGAGACCTATTATATGGGCAGAGTTGCCGATGGGACACCGCTAGTACCAGTGTTGACACTTGACTAGGTTGCTGAGTTTGAGAGGAGGAGACAAAGGGGCAAGGGACAGAGGATATGAGATAGAGGTACCTAGGGGTCAGGGATATCTACAATAGTTGTACCCTTTGTACCTTCCCCTATACCATTGCAGACTACTGTTGGTAGACCTCCCTTGCCACCACCATTTAGACCTGCAGTACCAGCTACTACTACTTTACTAGCTCTACCACCACCACCAGCATGTTGATATCAGCAGGGTGGTAGAGGTCGAAGCGTATTTCGACAGGGGCAGAGAGATGCACAAGCCCAAGATCAGGTTTAGGGTCAGCATCGACCTATCACATGTTATAGGTGTGGTCAGGTTAGACATGGGATTAGAGACTGTCCATAGCCAGCAGCCGTGTTTCCACCACAGAGTCGAGAAGGTGTACACATGGTAGCACAGCCCGACGCAGATGCCACACGAAGACTCGTTGAGGGTATGGTTTTAATTTTTGGTAGAAAGCTATATGTTTTGTTTGATTCAAGTTCTATGTATCTTTCATTTCTGGTCGCTTGATACACATAGTAGGGTTGACACCGATCAGAGTTAGCGTACATTTGATTTTGAGTATCGCAGCTGGGGATATAGTTTACCCTAATTGTCTTGTTAAGGGATGTCCAGTAGAGATTAGTGGGGTAGAGTTACCTGTAGACTTCAGGGTCCTCGAGTTCTTAGATTTTGACACATTGTTAGGGTTGGATTGGCTAGCAGCGTATCACGCTCATACCGACTATTTCAGTAAGACAGTGATATTTGAGATTCCAGGGCGTTTGATGTTCACGTATAGTGGTAGTACACCGAGAGCAGAGGGCATTAGAGGTCGACTTGCGACTAGTGGAGAGATGGAGACTTTGGTGTCATTATACACCTTAGTAGAGAATCAGGGACCGAGACTTGAGGAGATTCCGGTTGTGTGCGATTTTCCGAACGTGTTTCCGGAAGACTTACCTAGTTTACCACCATCGAGAGAGAGATTTTATCATTGAGTTAGTACCAAGGACTAAACTTATATCTATACCATCATACCGCATGGCTCCGGGAGAGCTGGAGGAATTGAGGAGTCAGTTGCAGGATTTGGGACATAAGGGATTCATCACATCTTCTATGTCACTATGGGGAGCACCGGTCTTGTTTATGAAGAAGAAGGACGGTACTTTGAGACTGTGTATAGATTATAGACAATTGAACAGGGTCACAGTCAGAAACAAGTATCATTTACCACAGATTGATGACTTATTTGATCAGCTGATAGGAGCACAATATTTCTCCAAAATAGACATGAGATCAGGGTATCATCAGCTTAGGATCAGGGATGAAGATAGGTCCAAGACAACATTCTGCACGAAATGTTGACACTATCAGTTTATAGTCATGTCGTTTGGTTTGACTAATGCTCCTGCCATGTTTATGGATTTGATGGATTGAGTGATGAGGCAATTTCTTGATCGTTTCATGATAGTTTTCATCGATGATATATTGATATATTCTAGGATTAGAGAGGATCACGAGCAACACCTCAGAGAGACGTTACAGACCTTGAGAGAGCATCGACGACCTTGAGAGAGCATCGACTCACGCCAAGTTCAGTAAGTTTGAATTTTGGTTGTCTAAAGTCAAGTTTTTGGGTCATTTTATCGGGAGTTTTTTGGGGTTAGCAGGATATTACCACATGTTCGTGAAGGTTTTCTCGAAGATCGCTTCACCGATGACCAGATTAACCCATAAAGACGTCAAGTTTGATTGGTCTGAGGAATGCGTGGAGGCATTTGCTCAACTGAAGAGATTGTTAACTATCGCACTAGTGTTGATATTGCAAGAGGCTGCACATGGATTCTTGCTATATACAGATGCTTCTTATACTGGTCTAGGTTGTGTGTTGATGCAGGATAAAGGCATAGTGGCCTATGCATCTAGACAGCTGAAGTTACATGAGAAGAATTATCCCACCCATTATTTAAAGTTGGCAGCTGTAGTATTTGCTCTGAAAATATGGAGACATCATCTGTATGGAGAGAGGTTCACACTCTATACTGACCAAAAGAGTTTGAAATACCTCTTCACACAAAAAGAGTTGAACATGAGATAGAGCCGATGGTTGGAATTTATGAAGGACTATGACTTTTCTCTGGAATATCACCCAGGAAAAGCTAATGTAGTTGCTGATGCGCTGAGTAGGATACCGACTAGTGTGGCGAGGTGGTTAAATGCCATATGATGCATGAGTATGGATTACTCGAGGCAGCGACAATGATGACTCAGTCAGATATTCCTACAAACACTCGGATGATGATTTGTGCACAGATGAGACTTCAAACAATATCTACATAGATAGTGTTAGAGGGTAAAAAAGCCGATATTCTATACCTGAGGTTCAGTGAGTTAGCCCAGAGTACTGATTGTACTGACTGGAAAGATACGACAGACCAATGTTTGAGATTCAGAGCCAGATTGTGTATAACGGTAGTGGCAGAGATGAGAGATGAGATTCTTCAGGGTTCACACCGTTCCCGGTTCACTGTTCATTGAAATATGACCAAAACGTACTATGACATGAATATACATTTTTGGTAGCCTGGGATGAAAGCAGACCTATCGGAGTTTATCAGGAACTGTGGGATCTGCCAGCAGGTGAAGACAGAGCATCGTAGACTTGAAGGATTATTACTACCACTTCTCATTCTACGATGGAAGACATAGAGGACTGCTGAGAACTGCCTGTCGACATGATTCCATCTCAGTGATTGTGGACTGATTGACAAAATCTGCCTATTTCATACCAGTTGCAGGTCATTACATGTTTGACTAGTTGAGTGTATTGTTCGAGAGGGAGATCATTAGGCTGCATGGGGCGCCATTGACAATTACGTTAGATGAAGATGCTATAAATACGTCCAGGATGTGGCTGAGTACGCAGGAGCAGTATGGTACGCGCCTACAGTTTAGCACGCTTTTCACCCTTAGACTGATGGGTAGACTGAGAGGTTAATTCATACTCTCGAGGATATGCTCAGGGCTTGTGTACTTGAGTTTGGCGGATCATGGGAGGAATACCTACCGTTATGTGAGTTTGCATACAACAGTTATCAAGCTAGCATTGAGATGGCGTCATTTGAGGCTTTTTATGGAAGACCGTGTCACTCACCATCTTGTTCGGCTGAGCCAAAGGACTGGGACATTATAGGGCCTGAAATTGTTATTGATCACACAGAGAAGGTACGACAAATTTGCCAGAGGTTTAAAGCAACCTAGGAGAGGCAAAAGAAGTATGCGGACACATATCGCAGCTATATCACATATGACGAGGGAGCCTTAGTATACTAAAGGTTTTTCCTCGTAAGGGTCTTCACATATTTGGTGTGAAAGGCAAGTAAGCACCGAGATTCATCGGGCCTTTCAAGATTAAGAAACGGGTCAAAAGGTTGCTTATGAGCTGGATTTAACTCTACAAATGTCGAGGATTCATCCGGTGTTTCATATTTCTATGCTTTGACTAGCCAAGTCGAAGGCAGGTTAGAGACCGACAGTGGACTTGAGTCAGATTGACTTGAGTGAGGACGTATCATATGAGGAGCAGCCAGTATAGATTCTAGATCATAAGGTACAACAGTTGAGAGGCAAGTCTATTCCGAAGGTGTTGGTGAAGTGGCAGTTCCATGGCGACTCGAAACTCACTTCGGAACGAGAAGACTATATACGTGATAGGTTTCCGTACCTCTTTGAGTCAGGTATAACTTTAGGTTAAGCTTAATTTCGAGGACGAAACTCTCATTAGTTGGGAAGAATTGTCAAGGCCCAAATCTCTAATTTGACTTTAATTTTTTAATCACGATCAAATGACTCGTGACGTAGGACCCACTTTGATATACGTGTCGAGGCTAGAGGCCAAGGTAAATGTTATATTTGTAATGATGAATGCTTAGTGTATTGTACATGTGTAGACTACTAAGTCATTCCTACTTGTGAATAGGTGTGGAGACGTGTATGGGAACGCGCCTCGAATTGAGTGCCGATGTGGGACCGAGGTAGAGAGCAATATGGTGAGTTTGTATAAGCTTTATATTGCTTTTATAAGTGATATAAGTGGGGCTATGGTTGATTAAGTATCAAATATACTTAAGTTAGTTAGTTAAAACAATAGCCACTTGATGTTTCTGGAGATACGTATTGGCATATCTCAACACCAATTGAGTTACTTATTGGTGTCATTTGGCATGAGTTAATGGGACATGTGTGAATAAGTATACCATTAGAAAAGTCTCGAGATAAGTGTGCATATTAAGATCAATGACTATCAATCAACCATATCCAAATCATGAATATAAACCTTTTGGTAAGCTCAAGCAACTCAACTCTTTCATTTCATTTGCTTAAGAGAGAAGCAAAGTTGCTGGAGAGAAGGAGAGATGTTGGAGAAGAAGGAGATCAGCAAAAAACAATGGACTGAGTGAAGGAGAGATCAAGTTTAGCTAGTGTTCATCAAGTTAGGTAACTTTTTTACACCATAGAGTTAGCTCAATTCAAATGAATTCATGAATTTGATTTATGGGTTGTTGTTTTATGTTGTGGTCGATGTCATGGAACTCGAGAAGTGTGTATGAAGGTTCCTTAGGCATTAACATGGCCTCAGAGTAGAGAAACTCGAAATTCTGATTGCAGAATTCTGGATTTTACTGCACAGCGCGCTAGGTGGATTAGCTAGCGCGCTAACTTAGATTAGCGCGCTAGATAAGGATTAACCTCAGACATTAGCACGCTAGGTCTATGACAACATAAAAATTGCAATTTTCAAGAATTCCTTAAACACTATAAAAGAGTCTAATACTCTTAGTAAAGGTCCAAACACATTTAAAAACCTATAATATGATATCAGGAACCTAAGGAAGAGCTACGATGATTTAAATATGAGTTTCTGAGTTGTCGGGAGACCAAAATAGCATAGGAAATTGCGCAGATTGTAAGTAAACTAATTGAGATATTTCTTTACATTTCATTCCTATGCATATGTTGATTTCTAGTCATTTGGACTGAATTGCCTTTCTACTCCATATGCCACGACTTGTTGTTCTTTCTCATTACATGAGGTTGCTTTCATGGTATAATTTGTTGATCAAATGATTTCATTGACTCCAATTCATGTGCTATATCATTATTGATTGTTAATACATGTGATGAGTGAAATAGCATGCTATTTGATAGGTGTTACATAGTATTGTAATCTATTTCGTTTGCGCATTAATATGCAATGGTATTGTTGGATTTCATTACTATGCTGTTCTTGAATATGAAAGTAGTTCTTATATCTAAGACCACTTTATGATAGAAATTCGGTGGACATACGGGGGTCACTAGACTTTCTAGGGTGATCGGGATTTCTCCACTATCTTGCGTAGCACACGGGAAATGAGTCTCGAGGTTGTTGGCAAGCATAACTTGCGCAGCACACGGGGTATGAGACTCGGGGTTGTTGGCAAGTATATACCCCAGGTGACTGGCACCAGCGAAAGGTTATAAATGCAAGAGCACTGCTCAGACCTTCATATTGATGTAGAGCTCAGCTCCATCATCATATAGTGGAAAGGCTGACGTGATGAAGATCAAGGGCGACCGACCCTAGATCATTACTACTTAGCCATGTGTCAGTTTCATGTTGTTTGGCTGAAGTATCTCTTTGCATGTTCTATTTTCAGCATAGTTGCTATTATCATGCTTTTAGTTACTTGTTGCATATTTGGGAATGTGAACAAATGTATCTTAGTATTACTTTTTATTTTCTTGTACTCAACGTCTAGTTTGTGACGGTGGGTGCAGATCCATCGAGTAGTAGACCCGGCAAAGAGAAGCTCAGTGATTACATTTGAGCCTGTGAAGTACTTCTACACCCGATTTTGTAGGTTTGATTTTTGATGTATTACTTTTATATGTATATGATATACTTTTGGGGTTGCGTATTATGGGTTGAGTGATTAGTACCTTGACCAGACACATGTTGTTATATATTGCCGTTTTCTTATCTATATACATGTGATCTTTATTCCCTAATTTTTCCACAATTGTTAGGTATCACATTAATGCTTTCGTTAATTTGTAAGACTTCTGCTGAATAAACTTTTAAGTAAGTAAATTTTAATTAACTCTGATTTATGAATTGACATAGGATAAGTATATGTTTATATTCTTAATAAATAATAAATTATAAGTAGGTAAATGGTTTTGGATAGGCTGACTAGTCCCTTGTTAGGTCCTATATAGTGAGATTAGGGCTTAATAAAGGGATTAGTCGGGCGGTGCCCTAATTTGAGAAGGGGTCGTCACACACATATACCAGAAAAGATACCTAAGAGTTGTAAAAAGAAAAAAAGAGTATAGAAAAACATAAAAGAAGAAGAAGAGATGATGGCTAATGCAATTCGTACTAGAGAATAGATGGCTGAACAATTAAAATATACACATTTTCCTGAAAGCACTTGTATTTAGCTCGAGTTTAGTCTTTACGAACTTCTTAAATAATTAATCAAAAGGAAGATGATAAGATTCCTGATAAATTAAATGAAGATATACATTCTATTTCTCCCATTCAGAAACGATTAGTGGATGCTAGGAAGGAAGAAATTATTTAAGTATTTAGGAAAATAAAAATTAGTAAACCTTTGATGGAATTGATAAATGCAACTTTTGAATTATGATTAAGTTTTGAAAGAATTCTATGAATCTTAAGACTTATCTTTAGAGGAATCTAAAGAAAACTTAGGGCAAAAGGTGTCAGCTTTAATAAAAATGAAAATACTTAAAAAAATTTCAATCCAGAAATGTTTAAAATACATATCACAATAGGAACTTCTATTGAGTTTGCTATTTGTGATCTCAGATCATCAATTAATGTAATGTCACTTAAATTATATGAATCACTAAGAATAGGATCTTTGACTAATACACCTATTAATATTACCTTAGCTTAAAATACGATTATTATACCATATGGATTGTTAGAAGATGTTTCGGTGAATGTAAATGGCGTAGTATTCTAGCTGAATTTTATGTCATGGAAATGGGAGATTCAATATCAACTAATTTTCCACTTATATTATTAGATAGACCTTTTTTTGAAACCTCTAAAACTAAGTTAGATATTTTTGAAGGGACGATGCCTATGGAATTTGAAGACAAAATTGTCATGTTCAAAATTAATGATGATCATAATTATGATGATTTTGATGAATTACTTGATAATGAAATTAATGATAATGATTTTTTTGAATTAAATTATTATGACAATCTAAACGCTAAAATATATGAAATTTAAGTAACGATGGAAATCGAAAAATGAACAAGTTGAAGACGTTTCAAATGAAAAGATATTAACTCGGGAATGGAGAATTAAACAACAGGAGAAAGGGAAGAGTATTAACAAGCCAGGAGATTTTAAAGTTAAGAAAAATAAGAAAAAGAAAAAAGCCCGAGTTTAAGTCCTGTAAAGCTGAATGACCCTGGAGGTATACATTTGAATATAAAAATCAAATGGGCTTGGTACTTAAGAGCTCAGTGTTATTTGGGTTCTAATGCAAATCTCATGACGATACACTTTTTCTATATACTAAATTGAAGTTAGATGAGCTTGCTTCTAAATAAGTTTCTTTACTGAATGGTACTTCAATCAAATCAATAGGGGTGGTTACAAATGTACTAGTTAAGTAAACAAGTATATTACCCACGAATTTTCTCGGTTATGTCACACTTTATCAATGAAGATCTTCCTTTAATTTTAGGACGCCTTTTCTTAGCCACTTCTTAAGATGTTATGGATATTTTGAATAAAACAATCATTTTAATGATGAATGGTCAAGCAATTACTTTCGGGAATTGCAGTTAAGTAGACAATCCTATATTCAAGTTTAGAGATGCGGTTTAATTCAAGAATGGTTCACTCAAGCCAACGATAATAAACTAAAGTGCTCTATGGGAGACAACCAATATTCGTTCTTTATTTATATTTCATTAGTATAGTATGTTTTTCTACTCCCACTTTTTGACTCTTGAATTGGAAATATTTTCAAAAATTTATAACTCCGAAGTACTTTCAAATGAGGAAGGGGGAGGGGTGATCGAGTTGTTATATTCTTTTGCCTTTATCTTATGTGATATCTTAACCTTTTTGGTAGAATCTTTGGTTAAGGTGATTCCTTCAAGGTCATACACTTGCATGTATCTTGAGCCACGAGTTCCAAATTGATGTTATTGCATTTAACACAAGGGCATCGAATCATGTCCATTTCTCCAGTCACATTAAAAGCATAATCTAATAATTGTTCCACCCCATCTTCATATGTTACACTAAATCAATCTATATCAACACGCTTAATCTATTGTTTATCAGGCACCATTTAGCATGAATGAATCAATAAATATATTTAATCTAACAAAAACAAACGATAGAACAATTGATTCACCAAGAACTGAATCAGAACTAGAAATCAATAATCTTCCTATCTAAAACAACATAATTAACAAGGTGATATTACTATATATAGATGTCAACAGCATCTGTTGATCACATAGTAAACCATAAGGCAATAACCTAATTTATAATCCTCTTATCTAAATTAATAATCTTCTTATCTAAAACAATATAGTGAACACAAAGCACAATCGATGAGGATTTGTCGTTCTTGTAATAACTTTAATCGGTGAGTCGTTAATCTGTTGAATGGCTATGCGTATATGCAGGTTTGTATTTTGAGTTAATTTTTGCTATTTCTTGGTGCTTAATTTTCATGTTGTCAACAACTCTCCACATTACGATTGAATTAGGAATAGACAAAGCCTAATAAAGGTAAGGTATTGATTTTTATTGCTCTAAAAACTTTGTTGTTGTGGTAGTTTTATAGTTTGAAAAGATGAATTAAAAGAGAATATATACAGATATATTTTATGTGTTCCCCGCACAATTATATATGGTTGTCTTACTAATATAATATTACAATTTAAGTAAGGTGTATAGCATCATTTCTTGATGTCAATGAGTGATACTAATGTGTTTTTCAATGAATCTAAACATGCCAATGCCGTGTGAACCGACCAATTAGGTCATCAAATACATGCTTGTGAACTCCATACAACTACATTTAATGCTATCTTAACCTTCATGAACATTAAGTTTGTTCTTTTTTTGATCAACACAAATCGCCAATTTGACAACACTCAATTACAGTAGGAAACTAACTTACATTACAAATGCCATAATTTCACAGTCAATTCCAAACAAACCACTACAACATGTCAAAAATCCATTCCTCCGCATTGCCACAACTCGAAAATGGTAAGGAATCAGACAACTTGTCACCAATTAAACAAAATTATTCATTGTGTTCCTCCACTAAATCGAAAACTCAACATCTCTCCAAATTCACCATTAAAGGGAAACATAGATTATGATCTAGAATTGAAAACGGGGGATATAAAATTGCACCTACGCTTTTAGAGGACGAAATCTGAGATTAATCGATCGCAATCTCAGAACAAACGAACCAAAGAACGATCGATCGAAGTTCTCTGAAAAGTAGAGATAGAGAGAACCGAATTGATTGAATGAAACCTTGGCATTATCATTGCTGATTGCTCCTCTCCATGGAAGCACAGTTGAGCAAAAAGAGAGTAAGAGAACAATGCGAAGAATTTGAGAGAAATTCACCGATTCGTTTTTCAAAATCTTAAGCAGATACGCAGTCGAGAGCAGTCGCAAATTGCATTTTTGAGAGGCGAATTGGTTTTAGTGAGGGGACGGTATTTACGGGTATAACAAAATTGATGTGGGCTTATTGTGAGAGTATGTACCCTCATCAATACATGTTTCTAATGGCATCTAGTGAGGGGATCTAATACCCTCTTTAAACTTGGTCATTAAAAATCTCTTTTCTTGTAGTGTATCACTCGATGTTGTGTATTGTACGAATATACCGTTCATATTTGGCTTAAAAGCTTTAATGGCATTACTTCTTGAAAGTGACTTTGGTGGAGGAAATTTCAACTCTCTAGTTCCATTAAATTTTTTGATGTTGTTTCGCCATTTGTGTTTTCTTGAAAGAAAACCACGATGATACATATATCATTGCTTCTTAGAATTAGTTAGCCTATTTGAACGGGTTTCTTTATTACAAGTTCCATAAAAAATTTTTGATAGGGCAAGCTAATTTCCCATTAGTACTCCAACCAATAAAATAATTATATATTCATTCTAACTTGACATTCAAAAGTTATCTCGAAAACCGTCGATAAGTTGTCATACATAGGAAATTATTAATTGTCCATAGTAAAATCAAATTTGCCTTCAATGTAAAATTTTCATTAGTCGATGCATCAAATGTTCAACACTTACTTCCCACAAGTCTTTCAATTCTTCTATCAAAGGTTTTATATATATATATATATATATATATCAATTGCATCTCGAGTTAGTAAATTAGCTATCTGGACCAAAATTCTTCCAAAAATACTTCCAAAATAAATTATTTGATGGTCAGATTTCATTTTTAACTCAAAATTATTGTTCGGCATCAAAGATTACATTTTCTAGGCTTAAATATAATTTTTCCAATTTATTATATTTTTTGGTCGTCCTCGACCCGAAAACCTCGGAATCCCTCCAAATCAACTCCTCGGATGTCCGGATCCAAATTTCGACTTTAGATTGTGATTTAGAATTGAAAATTAACCAATACTAGGCTTTAAAACAAATTTTTAAATTTCATCTATCTTAGGAAGTGGGTAACGGTTCCAAACTGTCACCTGATTCCGCTTATAGTCTATGCACATCCTTATCGAACCATCATTTTTTTTCACAAACGACACTTGTGCTTCCCAAGGTGACATATTAGGGTGAATAAAACCCTTCTCCAATAACTCAACCAACTATTGTCTAACCTCCTCCTGCTCCGATGGTGACATCCTATACGGTCTATTGGAGATCGACTGCGTCCCTGTATCAACTCAATGATAAACTCGACAGCTCATGGCGGTGGCAATCCTGGTAGGTCATCTGGAAATACATCAATAAAATCTCTAACTACCGGTACGTCCTTAATCATGACCTCTATCCTAACCTCCGGCTCAACTATCGCTGAAAATGCATCCATCTTCTGCGTTGTAGCTAGTCGACCTCTAGTGATAGGTAAATCAGCCACAGATCTGACTAGTGAGAACTCTGGTATCCCAGGAATATGAAACTCTATATCCTCTTACCATAACAATCTATCCGTGCATGATAGGGTGATAACCAATCCATCCCGAGAAGTGCGTCAACTCTAAGTACTCTAATACTCGAAGATCAGCTGGTAATTGATGTCCCTCAACTATGCAACGTACCATCAACGAGCTGTCTGGTCGCTCCGCCATCCGGTTGTGTGATTGCATGAGCTTTCTCTGTGGCCTACTTTGGCTCTTGACGTGGTGACGGTGGTGTCCTGCAGTCGACCCTCAAGTGTCCCCTCATACCACACATGTGGCATCTGCGGTTATCCTGCCTACCAGTCTGTCCGTCTCTAGATCGGACAATTCCACCTCGGTTCTTATTAGTCCAAAATTTACATTAGTCAAGCATTGCCCTTAAATAAATTTTTCTTATTGGTTTGAAAAACAGTTAACCAATAATTAATGAGGGCGTAATTGAAAATACACACTTAGTTTATAAAACAGATTTTTATTCAACTTTTCCCAAATTATCTCCACTTCTCTCTCATTCCAACAAATATATCACCAATTATTTCTCTCTATGTGCACTTCCTTTAAAAATTATCTCCAACCGTTTCTAAACTAAGTGAACCAAGTGGATGACTAACTGTTTTTATTATGATGTTATTTGAGTGAAAGGTTGGCAGTTGGAGCGTCACGTGGGAAGTTATATATAGTTTCTTTCTTACAAAAAAAATATCGAAGTGGAATTTATGTTTCTGTTGAATTTAATGATTCAATAATATTATTTGATTATTATTTTATTTTTTACGCATTCTAAATAACAACAATGAAAGAAATAAGCTTGCACAAAATCATCTTCTATTTACGTTTAAATTAGTTTCCTGCAGAAAATATGCTGATTTGGAATGTACATTGATCCCAAAGGAAGATTGGAATAATTGTTAAACCACTTTTCTTTGGTAGATTAAATGACTTTTTTTATTGGCCGAAGGTGCATTTCATGTATTTTTTTGTCGTGCTAAATTATAGTGAGTTTTTTCATTTTTTTAAACAGAGGGTACATGTTAAAAAAAAACTTTGAACTAATATATATCCATGATGCAACCAATGTGCAATTAGGAAAAAATGACTTCCATGTGTGAAAAATAGACGACCCATGTGTTTCTGTGTTTTTACACCAACTATTTTTTTTAAACATAAGGACATAGGTAATGGTGACCACACAAAATGTAAAACAAAAGTATAAATCTTTTAAAACCCAAAAATCAATCGTTAATTAAGATGGGAAAATTATTTTTCAAACCAATCCCTCCCAAAATCTCTCCTACAATAATAAAAGGAAGGTTCTAAACACTTTCGAAATCATGTTTTGCGATTTATTTGAAACCAATTCCTCCTAAAATCTCTCCTAAAATTTCTCATTAACCGTTGTTTCACATATTTTTCATGTATTTTAAATTTAAAATCCATAACTATCGGGTTGTTACATAGTTCCATCTATTTAAAATCTCACAACATAACCTCTCCCACACTCCACAATTGTACTCTTTCCCAGCTCCCTTCCTCTCCCTGCATTCTTTTAACTTTATTATTCTTTATACATGCGTCTTTTTTATTTTTTCTTTTGGGTTTATTGCTGTGTTATATTTTCACATATCAAACAAGGTTGCAATTGTTAGCAATACACCAAGCATATAAGTTGTTATTAAGGTTATTGCCCAGGTTCCATTTTATTCTTATTCTTATTCATATTCACTTCAATATACTTTTACGATATACAAATATTACTGACTAATTATATTTTGCAAAGCCCCTGTGTAATTAACATTTATTGTTTCATTTTTTTGTTCCATAAATGAATATGTCAAGAAGGTTACAAAATATTGACGATCTAGCGAATAAAGGGTGTTGTTAAGAAATACAACTCAACATTATTCAAGTTCCACTCATTTATTATTATTTTTTATTAAATTTAAATCTATCGAAGTGCATGTACGTTCATTTATATATTGTATTAACTATCTCATACAAAGATTTGATATTTCTATTTAGTCTTTAATATATATTTAGGATTTATATATAAGATCAGATAGTTTAACTATACATGTATGTGCCCGACACTGTTTTATTTCGTTTTTGAAAATAAATTTCGACTTAATTTTTTTTGGTAACTATTGACCAAAGTCAGGCTACATAAGAATATGCCTTCTCTACCGTACTATATTTTTTTCATTTTTTTAAATTATACCTTTTTCATAAAATAAGTATTGAATTTTTTAAGTGATCATATAAATGTGTTGCTCTTTTATAAAGTATATAAAAGTATTCTTAATATCTACAATTATATTTCTTAATTCCCTTTATTATACAGTTATTAAAAATTTTTATTGTTCCTATTGAGTGTTAGTGGATAAATATCAATAAGTTTTTACTATTTACTTTTTTTTAAAGAAAATATACTATTTTTTAGAAATATATATATTAATATAATTGCCTCATTATGAAAACAATTTTAGTTATTTATGAATCTTTTCTTACAAAATAGTTATTTTTACTTAAACAGTACACAAATATAAAAATGTAATCTTCAAAAATTATCTGTATAAATTTTTTAAAAAATATTAAACTGAGTCAGCATGGGTACTGTTTTGTGTTTCGATATTTTTTTAGCCAAAAACAAAAAATAATAATTGTTTTTCACATCAGGTCCGTTGCACGTGAAGTCACTACTACAAAAAGTGATATTCTGTGTATGACTGATACCTATCACACCTACTTAGAAATTAAAAAGAAAACAATACTTTACCAAAACCACGTGTATTAATAATCAATTTATTGAATATATTTTTTAAAATTATTCGACATGCATGTTTACAAAATTATTTTATATACACTATCATATGCTTAAATTCGGACAATTAATTTTTATCAGTTAATACATATTTATAAGGAGAATGAGATTGACTGAATTTCATAGAGAATCTGACAAAGAAACGAAACAAATAAATTAGCACCAAAAGTAGGTAGAATGAGATTAACTGAAGAACGTAGACAAATTCGATTAAAAGTGAAACAAATCATTTACCTTCAGAAGTAACGAGAATGAGGTTAACTGAACTACGTAGACATATCTGATTACAAAGTGAAACAAATCATTCAACCCCAACAAGAGACACATTTACAAGAATTTTAGGGCGTCGCAATTCAGGAAGTAATTTTATAGAATAGAATTTTACTAAGTTAACATTGACAAATCCTATGACATGTTCATCATGTAGTGCTAAAACATTTGTTCAAATGGTAAAGTTGATTGCCCATACCCTACCGCTCCCCAAGAGCTTATAAACATTTTTTAGATCAAAGTCAAATGGGTCAACACTTCAGGCAAAATATACGATCATATAATAATGCATTTTTTTTACCTTGATGGGTGTCAATTTTGATGCAAACTTAACGAGCAGAATAAGTGGGATTTTCTCTTATTGTGTACAAGAAGCTGTGTGTAATAAAATAGGTAGTTTAATACCATTGGATGGGTCACGAACTAGATATCTGCAAATGTATGTGGACGATACAAACAATAAGATATTCAATCGCATTTAAGAAAGTGAAGTATTAAAAAGAGAGTTAGTAGAAAAAATTAATAATATTCTGCATACTTATAACCCGTTTGTCCATTTACTTTGCCAATTACGGAGACGGAATGACCTTGAACCGTGTAAGATAATTATAAAAGAATTGACAACAAATCGTCGTGTTCACGAATTACCTATAGCCCCACAAGTAGCAACTATACTAATTGGATTAGGAGATAACGAAAGCATGAACGATATGGACGTAATAATTTAAACAAGATCAGGAGAACTTCAAAACCTTCGTGATATGATCAGATTTTATGATCGTTTACAATACATATTGCGTTTACTATTTGGACATTATGGCTGGGACTTAAATATGCATAGAATCAACAATTGAGGGAGGGTTAGCTGTTGATCACATTACTCATACATTTTATAGGTATTTTTTACAATAATTTATTATTCAAATGGTTAAATTATTTTTGAACATAACATAAGAATTTAAATTGCTAATATTATAAACCTAATTTCCAGATTCGTCCTTCAGAATTATCATTAATATTATTTGAAGGTAGGTTACTTCAATAGTACGAGTCGACATGTATGTGAAGATTAAATGTATGCGATTACATTTTCTGAAAAACAACCACGAAACTATTAGATCAAAACTATATTAAGGGCTACAAGATGTTACATCCGTCGAAGGTAAAACACAACAAATATCAATATTTTTTGATAAATAAATCATATAGAAATATTTATTATTTTTTAATTAATACATTTTATAATCGTAGGAAATGTTGGAAGAAGAACAATTCTACCATCGTCATATATTAAGATTCCAAGGGATATGCACTATCGAAATCAAGATGCCATGGCTTTGGTATGAAGGTATGGAAAATCTGATTTATTTATAACAATGACATGCAATGTGCGTTGGTCTAAAATTACTAATGAGTTGCTTCCCAGAAAAAAAGCACAAGATAGAACAAATTTAATGACTGGAATATTTCGTGCCAAATTTGAAGAGTTGAAAAATGATCTTTTTGTTAAAGGTTTATCATGAAAAGTTATTGCACATGTTCATGTAATTGAGTTATTGCACATGTTCATGTAATTGAGTTTTAGAAAAGAGGTTCACCACGCTCGCATATTTTGATTATTCTAGATGAAAATGAGAGGATAAATAACCCTAACGATTATGACTCCTTAGTTCGAGCGAAAATTTCATGCCTAAATACAGAACCCAATTTATATAATGTCATTGTTACTCATATAATGCATTATCCGTGTGGCACTTTACACCCAAATGCAGTATGCATGAAAAATAATAAATACAAAAAATGACTCCTAAGATAATTTTCTTTTGTCATTATTCAAGGAAATGATTCCTATCCTATTTATCGAATACAAGACAATGGTGTCCGAGTAGTTATAGGTATACATACTTTAGATAATAGGTGGGTAGTTCCATATAATCATTATCTACTCCTATATTATGATTGCAATATTAACATTGAGAAACGCTCAAGTATATTAAGTCAGTCAAATGCTTATATAAATATGTTTACAAAGGGCTTGATTGTGTTTTGTTAGGATTAACAAACAATAAATATAGAGAAGATGAAATATTAGAATTTGTGAGTGCTAGGTGGATTTGTGCACCTGAGTCATTTTGGAGAATATTTAAATTTTTTTAAAGTGGAATTTCTCCATTTGTTGTAGGATTACAAATTCATTTACCAAATCACCAAAATATATAGTTCAGCGGGACCGCCGTTAACTGTTCGTAGCATCCAAAAATTCGTACAATAGTCAATATTTGTATGATTTCTTAACTTTTTAGTGATTATTCACGCATTGAAATATCTGAAATATTTATCTTATTTAATTATGACCATAAAACAAACAAAAATCCCTCTTTCAAATTTTAAGTCAAGTGTCATCCATTCTTAAACACTTGTCAAAGGCTTCGATCACATCAATATGGGCATGCCTTCGCAGAGTGTATTGTGTTATCTTGGTGAGACAAGTTGAGTAACGGTTACTCTATTGTTTGAAATGGTTAGACTTGATAAAGCTATCAAAACGGTTTTGGGCTTTAGGCACTAGATGAGATAAAACATGATAAGACATAAGATGTCATAATCTCATAAAATAATTAAAAATTACATATGATGTAATTGGTAATTGGTACCTACCTAAATAACTTAATTCAAAATGTCATGCCTTAGCTATCTTGGAATTAGGTGAAACATGAATTTTAGTCCCTTAAATTAACATAATATTTTTAAGGAGGGTTGTTAATGTAGTGGGAGTTTATTCCTTTATACTAAAATGAACTTTTGCATAATCTTTGTTGTAGATCTATGGCCTATTCAAATCACACTAATCCCTTGTCACTGCGATCCATCCTTGAGAAGGATAAGTTGTCTGGGACAAACTTTCTTGACTGTTTTAGAAACTTGAGAATTGTTCTTAAACATGAACGCAAGTTGTATGTCCTGGATGATCCTATTCCTGAGGAACCACCAGCCAATGCTTTAAGAGCCGTGAAAGATGCACATACTAAGCATGTCAACGAATCAACTGATGTTACATGCATTATGTTGGCAACCATGGTTCCTGAACTTCAGAAGGATATGGAACACATGGAAGCTTACGACATGGCTACGACACTGAAGAAAATGTTCTAACAGCAGGCTAGGCAAGAAAGGTTCGAGACAGTCAAGAACCTTCGTTCTTGCAAAATGGCTGATGGTGCGTCAGTTAGTCCTCATGTTCTGAAAATGAAAGGGCTATATTGACCATCTTGACATACTTGGATTTCCCATAAGCCAAGAGTTGGCTACGGATTTGATCATGAATTCATTGCCAGATAGTTATTCACAATTTATGATGAACTATAACATGAATAACTAGGAGAAGTTTATCTCAGAGTTGCATTTGATGCTTAAAACTGTTGAGCAAAATGTCAAGAAACCCATTGCTAGTGTGTTGATGGTTCATAAAGGAAAGGCTTTGAAGAAAAAGGGCAAAGGCAAGGCTAAAGTTACCAAGGCTGTTGTGACTGTCACAAAGCCTATGGAACAAGTCAAACCCCATGCTGCTTGTACTTCACAGTCCCAGAAGGAAAAGGAAATGAAGGAAATTGTCATTTCTGCCATGCACCTGGACATAGGTTTAGAAATTGCAAGCTCTATCTTGAAGATCTAAAGAAAAAGAAGAGTAGTGCGACTACTGCTCCAGGTATTTACGTTATTAAAGTCAACTTTTCTACTAGTGATTCCCGAGTATTAGATACCGGATGTGGATCTCACACTTGTATTAATATGCAGGGTCTCACCAAAAGTAGAAAGCTGGAGAAAGGAGAAGTCATCATACGAGTTGGAAATGGAGCAAAGGTTGCTGCGTTGGCTGTAAGATGCTATGAGTTAATTTTACCAAGTGGAATTATTTTAGTTTTAAATAATTGTTATTATGTCATTGCCTTGAGCAGAAAAATCATTATAGTTTCATGTTTGGATTTGGATGGTTTTAATTTCATTATTGTGAATAATAAATGCTCTATTTCTCATAAAGACATTTTCTATGCGAATGCTGATTTGTGTGATGGTCTTTATATTTTAAACATGAAAAGGTCCACAGATACTCCCGTTTTTAACGTAAATACAAAGAGATTCAAGTCAAATGATTTGAATCAAACCTACCTTTGGCATTATCACCTTAGCCTCATTAATGAGAAACGCATTTCTAAACTCCATAAAGATGGACTTTTAGATTCATTTGATTTTGAATCATATGAAACAGTTGTATCTTGTTTACTAGGTAAGATGACAAAGAGTCCCTTTAATGGGCACAGTGAAAGGGCAAGTGGTTTATTGGGTCTAATACATACTGATGTATGCAGTCCTATAAACACAATGGCTAGAGGTGGTTATCAGTAATTCATTAAATTCACTGATGCTTTCAGTAGATATGGTTACGTATATCTCATGAAACATAAAGGTGAATCTTTTGGGATGTTTCGAACATTTCAGAATGAAGTGCAAAATGAACTTGGTAAAACTATTAAAGCACTTCGATCAGATCGAAATGGTGAATATTTGAACCTAGAGTTTGATGATCATCTTAGAAACTGTGGGATTGTCTCACAGTTAACTCCCCCAGCAACTCCACAATGGAATGGTGTTTCTGCGAGGAAAAATCAAACTATTGGATATGGTTCGATTTGTGATGAGTCATGCAGATTTTCCTATTTCCTTTTGGGGTGCTTTAGAAACTGCCGCGTTTACACTAAATCGTGTTCCTTCTAAAGCGGTTGATAAAACACCATATTAGATGTGGTTTAGGAAAATACCAAGTTTGTCTTTCCTAAAGATTTGGGGTTATAAGGTTTTCGTACGACGACAAATCTCAAAAAAATTATCAGCTAAATCTACCAAGTGTGCATTCGTTGGTTATCCTAAAGAAACTAGAGGATACTACTTTTATAATCCCACTAAGATCAAAGTGTTTGATGCTCGAAATGGTGTCTTTATGCAAAAAGAGTTTATTTTAAAATACAATAGTGGGAATAAAGTAAGTCTTGAAGAAATTCAAGAACCTCAAATAAACACTCAACCGCCAGTGGGAGATCAACTAAGTCTTAAACTAATTGATCCTCCACAGGTATCACAAGGCCCTCGTAGGTCTGATAAGGTAAGATATCAGCCTGAGAGATTAGGATTTCTTATTACTAATAGAAGTGAGATGTTGCTTATGGATCAAAATGAATCTACTACTTATCAAAAGGCTCTTTCTAGTCCTGAGGCAGATAAATGGCATAGTGCCATGAATTCTGAGATGCAGTCCTTGTATGATAACCAAGTTTGGAACATGGTTGATTTACCTGAAGGTGGTAAGACCATTGGATGTAAATGGGTTTTCAAGAAGAAAACTGACATGGATGACAAATTGTATACTTATAAAGCACGACTAGTAGCAAAAGGTTTTAGACACACTCAAGGTGTTGATTATGATGAAATTTTTTCTCATGTAGCCATGCTTAAATCCATTAGAATTATAATTGCCATAGCCGCATATTATGACTATGAGATATGACAAATGGATGTCAAAACAACTTTTCTAAATGGAAAGTTACTTAAGGGCGTGTATATGATACAACCTAAAGGGTTTGTTCATCCTGAGACTTCTACGAAGGTGTGCAAGCTTCAAAGATTTATTTATGGATTAAAGAAAGCTTCTCAGAGTTGGAATTTATTTTGATGAAACAATTAAGGAACTTGGTTTCATTAAAAACGAAGATGAGCCTTGTATACAAGAAGGTAAGTGTGAGCGTGGTTGTTTTCCTGGTGTTGTATGTTGATGATATATTACTCATTGGAAATGACATCCCAACCTTGCAGAGTGTCAAGTCATGGTTAGGGAAGTGTCAATGAAGGAGTTAGGAGATGCATCCTACATCCTTGGGATTAAGATCTATATGGATAGATCTAAAAGGCTGATCGGTCTAAGTTAAAGTGCTTATATTGATAAGGTACTGAATAGGTTCAATATGCAAGACTCTAAAAGAGGGTCATTGCCAATGTCTCATGGTATAAATCTCAGCAAGACTCATTGTCCAATGACTAATGATGAGCGAGAGCACATGAATATGATTCCATATGCATCGGCTATTGGATCTATCATGTATGCCATGTTATACACTCGACCTGATGTATCATATGCTTTGAGAGCAACAAGCAGATATCAGTCCGATCCCGGTGAGTGTCACTAGATAGCAGTAAAGGACATTCTTAAGTACTTGAGAAGGACTAAAGAAGTGTTATTAGTCTATAGAAGTTTGGAAGACGAGCTTGATGTAAGTGGTTACACAGATGCAAGTTTTCAAACTGATATATATGACTTCAGATCGCAGTCTGGATATGTGTTTACTTTGAATGGAGGCGCAGTGAGCTGGAAAAGTTCGAAGCAAGAAACTGTCGAAGATTCTACAACAGAAGCTGAATATATTGCAGCGTCCAATGCAGCTAAGGAGGCAGTTTGGATAAAAAAGTTCATCTCAGAACTTGGTGTGGTTCTGAGTATAGCTAACCCCATTTTCTTGTATTCTGACAACAACGGGGCGATAACACAGGCCAAGAAACCAATATCACACCACCGATCCAAATGTATACTTACACGTTTTCTTCTCATTCGAGAAATCATTGAGAGGGGAGACGTGAAGATTTGCAGAGTTCCCACAGAAGACAATGTTGCAGATTCTTTGATGAATAATCTTCCACAAGCGAAACATGATGGTCATGTTAGGTCATTAGGTATTAGATACATGAATGATTGGCCCTAGTGCAAGTGGGAGATGTTAGGGCATGTGCCCTAGGTCAATCTACAAACATTGTTTATCTTATAATTTTATTTAATAAAATAGAGGTTTTATTTGTTGTTTTATTATAAGTGATTGCATGTTTACCTTATAGTAAGATCTATAGGTATTTGTTGAAATATCCTAAATGTCCTTAATCGGTCATTATACTAGGAACTATAATGAATTAAGACTAGTGTGAACCTTGATTGATGGTCATGTGATGATCATGCGTATAAGGATATGAATGAAGATCACGAGACTTATTATGGAATAAGATATTGGACCGACTCGCTATGAGAACACCATATGGATTAAGTCTTAGGTGCTACTCATGATTGGTATATCATTTAGTCCTTCGACTTGAGATTACCATAGACTTGAATATTAGGAGCATGATAATTTGACACAATCAAATGTTTTCTTTAACCGGACAATAATAAAGATTGTGACTGGTTACCGTGTGAATAATATGTGAATGTGTAATCACGATAGAATTTGTCACTCTCGTATAGAAAAAGAGATATCAGTGGATCCCTCGATAAGATAGATTGATAATGGCCAAGTCCATGTGAATTGATATGATCAATGTCACTTGGATGTTTTTCAGTTTACCTAAAGATTGAGACTAGTACGATTGAACATTAAGGGTGACTTTCCATGTCTTATGTTTAATCAAAGGATATCACATGACAAAAGGATATGATATACCTTATTAATTAGGTTATATCGATGTTGATATTCATGCTACTTGGGTAGTCATAATGCCTTGCTAGAGATCACTTATGACTTGTGTACCAAAATGGTTTTTGGTTCACTGCCAATGTTGCATGAACCTATTGGGTTCCACATAAAGAATGGCTTTGCACAATTTCAATTGGTCAAGAGTAATGAATTTTATATGATAAAATTCATTACATAAAAGCCCTTACGATTTGTTATATGATAACTTATTAATAGGGGCATATATGTAATTTTCTTAAACTGCGTAAATACAATAGTTTTATTACGAATAAGATTTTAAGTGAGGGCTTATCTACACATATAAATAAAGGGTGGATCCCTAAAAAAGGCAATAAGATTTCGTTTTACAATTTTTTGAGTTCTCTGGATTTAGGGAGAGAAAGAAAAACTATTTTTCAATCTCTCTTGGGGCTAGCACTCCAAATTGTGGTCACCATTTGTGTGTGGATTTCTGACAGAGGAAGCGCACTTGAACGTCTTGAAAATCGAACAATCAAAAAGAAATCACGGAATAAAGTATGATTTACTTACGTAGATTTAGTTTAATGGAACTTATTTTCAATCCTGTTGGGGTTTTTCAAAATTTGTTTTGAATTTTCTACTGCGTATGAACCCAAAAACCCAACAAACATAATCCAGAATCACAATCGATCAAATAGAATAAATTCAGTAATAAATAAATATATAAACAAATATCTCAAACAATGAAACATAAACCTAATTTGCATTCCAAACATATAAATCCAATCCATATAGAGTAATTATGATACTTTATAAATTAAGATAAATAATTAAACTCTACTCATAAGTAAGTAAACACCTTTTAGCCAACCATTTATTATCCTTATATCAGTGAAAAAATGATGTTCTAATAATATTGAGCTAACCCCTTTATTCGCACAAAGATATTAACTTCAAGCAATAGAAACGCATTAAACTTTATGAGAAATTTGAACTACAAAATCTAACATATGTGGACAGCCACTTCAACAATAGATTTAGATCTCAAATTCACCTAAGATATTTAACTGATGTTTGCTTTTCAAACAATTCTAGTTACTACTTTAATTGGATAATGAAACCATATATCACATACATATTTGCAACTATGCATACAATACCTAGATCCATGATTAAAATCATTAGATATAAATGTTTTAAATCGATGAATCACGAATACGATAAAGTTTAAAACATTAAACACAAATTCATCTCATCATAAATACATTACAAAACGGATCTAGTTCACGTTCGGACTTTGTTTAGATCAAACAATCTAGTCACTCATAATCATAGATATTATTGCAATAATATAAATAAAAGACATAATTGAAAACACCTCTGAATGAAAATACATTAGTCTTCAAAATAGTTTACATGTATGTAAATTAAGTAGATTATGGCTCTAAGAACAACTAAGGCTTATAGGGCTTGAAAGTAGGATCAAGGACAATTGATTTTCAAACCTAAGGTTCTTATTTATAGTATTCTAAGTTGTAAACATCCAAAAACAACTCGAACATTTCGTAGTTATCCAAAATTCTCGAGATGTAGCTTAGCAATTCACAACGATTTGTGTGAGTTAGGAATCCCAGGGAAAATTTAGAATTTCGGGCTCTCTGGTATTTTATAGTGTTCATCGATTTAGCCAGCGATTCAGTGCAATCAGGAATCACTGAGAATCGCTGGTTCATTTCTAGTTCTTGTTTGCTTCCTTAGTGATAATTCTTCATATATTTCTTCCTCTTGATTAATTGCTTCATAATCTTTCATTTTTCCTTCATATCTTCATATTATCAATTCTTTACCTAAAATAGCAAAAACAAGAAAAAACTGAATGTAATATAGTATTTTACATCTAAAATAAACTTAAAATGAACTATAAAACATGTCTAATTATTAACTTGTCAAATACCCCGAAACTCATAGTTTTTTGTCTCGAGCAAATGAGTACTCTCAATCATATTCTCTTTTCTTCCGTCGTTTTTATTTCATTATTATATACTCTAATTCTTCAACAAAAATGATGATAAAATATAAAAAATATTATGTTCAAAAAATAAGGATCAAGATAGAATCAAAAGAACCCTTTTTATTTGACAACTCAACCTCCTAACTACACAATACTCCTCATAATTCAAAGATAAATCAATCACCAAGGTTAAAGCACCACATTGGTTTTCACAATCTCCATTGGCAAGTATTAACCTTATGATAACTAATATAGAATCTCCAAGAAAATTACTTAATCAATCTCATTTTGAATAATGCTTAAAATATCACCACAATCAAAGTCGATAGGAATTTTTATTTAATAATAATCATCATTTCATATTTAATTGTTGGAATCTAAACACATACTTCAATTAAATTAGCTATAAGCACTCGAGCTAAATCAATTTCTTAAGGAGTTTTCTATAAATTTTCTCCAATTTTCTATATCTCATTTTCTTCTCTTCTTCAATCAAATAATTATTCATTTTATTCATATCATATTCCTACAGTTTTTGCTCCATTTCCTTTGGAATCTGTAATTCTTTTTGTAGGAACTATTCCTCTCCTTTTTATCACAACTAGATTCACTGCTCCATTTCCTTTAGAATATGTGGGTCTTTTTATCTTTTCATTTAAAAACTCTTGTTAGCTCTTATCACTTTTACTATAGTCAAGGAAGCATCCTTTCCAACTAAGTAAAGTTTACAGGATATTTCCTATTTTTCTCGTCAATTGTGGCATAAATTTCCAACACACATATATATAAACTTGATCAATAATCTTTGTATAACATGATTCTTAGAAATCTGTCTTCTTTATCTTGCCCTTTTGTTTGATCCTCTACAAATTATAATGTCTAACCCAAAGTAATCAATCTCCTCTAAACTCCTCTAGTGTATACGCAATCTAGGCGAAGTCCAATACGGTATAAAGATTTTATTCATCACAAAACTTCTATTTTCATTGGTGATAGTAATAATATATTATTTCCTTTCAAATTATAATCATATTTCTATTCCAAACTAAATAAAGGAAAATGAAATGGGAAAATATTACCTCTATTATGGAGAATTTCAAAAATTTAATCAACTTTAGTGTAATTTACACTATTTGTCTATTTATTAATTTAATAAAGTAATAAAATTACTAGTTAGTTACATATCCGACTCAAATTTTGAAATTTTGATATATTAATTATTATGAATTATGGGTATGATAATTATAAATTAATTTAGAAAAATAGTAATTCATGTTCAGCGAATCTTCAGCGATGTGGGTTTACACTCCAAACCGCTAGGAAAATCGGTGATAGTCAACATAAATTTTAAGAGAAAATTTAAGTGTAGTGATTCGCCTATCATATGTCCATTCATAAATCAGAGTTAATTAAAAATTTTACTTATTTAAAATTTTATTCAGCGGAAGTCTGAACTAACTAGCGGAAGCTTATATAATGCCTAACAATTGTGAAAAAGCCAGGGAATAAAGGTCACATGCATATATATAATGAAACGACGATATATAACAAATTGTTTCTGGTCAAGGTACTACTCACTCAACCCATAATATATAACCCCAAAAGTATACCATATACATAAAAAATAATACATCAAATATTAAACCTACAAAACTTAGTGTAGCTGTGCTCCACCAGCTCAGAGGTAGTCGTCGATCTTCTCTTTGCTCGGTCTGCTACTCGATGGATCTGCACCCACCGTCACAAACTAGACGGTGAATACAGTCTAGTAGAAAGTAATACTGAGAGACATTTGTTCACATTCCAAATTATGCAACAAGTATCTAAATGCATAATAATAGGAATTGTGCAATAAAGAGAACATGCAATGAGATACTTCAGCCAAACAACATGAAACTGACACATGGCTAAGTAGTAATGATCTAGGGTCGGTCGCCCTTGATCTTCATCACGTCAGCCTTTCCACTATATGATGATGGAGCTGAGCTCTACATCAATGTGAAGGTCTGAGCAGTGCTCTTACCTTTATAACGTTTCGCTGGTGCCAGTCACCTGCAATATATACTTGCCAACAACCCCATATCTCATACCCCGTGTGCTATGCAAGTTATCCTTGCCAACAACCTTGAGACTCATTTCCCGTGTGTTGCGCAAGATAATGGAGAGATCTCGAACACCCTGGAAGTCTAGTGACTCTATATGTCTGACGGACCTCTACAATGTAATGACTCTAGATACAAGAACCACTTTCATATTTCGAGAAACAACATGGTTTGAGAATCCAATAAAGCAATTGCATATCTAATGCCCAAAGGAAATGGATTACAATACTAAGTAACACCTACCTAATAGCATGCTATTTCACAGACCACATGTATTAACAATCAATAATGACATAGCACATGAATTGGAGTCAATGAAATCATTTTATCAACAAACTATACTAAGAAAGCAACCTCATGTAATGAGAATGAACAACAAGTCATGGCATATGGAGTACAAAGGCAATTCAGTCCAAATGACCGGAAATGAACATATGAATAGGAATGAAATGTAAAGAAATATCTCAATCAATTTACTGACAATCCATGCAATTTCATGTGCTACTCCGGCCTTCCAACACCTCGAAACTCGTATTTGAATCCCCGGAATGCTTCCCTACGTTCCTGACATCATATTATATTTTTTTGAGTGTGTTTGGGCCTTTACTTAGCATATTAGACTCATTTATAGTGTTTAAGGACCTCTTGAGACTTGCTGATTTTTTATGTTGTCATAGCATGTAGCGCGCTAATGACCTTGAGTAGCGTGTTAATGACCGACATAGCGCGCTACCTATCCTACATAGCACCCTATCTATTGCAGAACCCAGAATTCTATAAATAGAATTCTGAGTTTTCTCCACACATAGGCTATGCTAATGCCTTGAACACCTCCATACATACTTCCCAAGTTCCAAGACATCATTACCAACAAAAAACAGCAACACATATCATCAAATACATGAATTCATTGAATGGAGCTATGTTTATGGTGTAGAAAAGTTTCCTAACTTGATTTACACTAGCTTAGCTTGAGTTCTTCTTCACCAAATCACAAAATTTGTTGTTCTTCTTCTTCCTCCAGTTACTCTATTCACTCCAACAAGCTTTGCTTCTCACTTTGGAACTCAAAATGAAAGAGTTGAGTTGCTTGTGTTGACCAAAGCTTTATAGTCATGAATTGGATATGGTTGATTAATAGCCCTTGATCCAAATGTGCACGCGTATCTCGAGACTTATCTAATGGTTCACCTACTAACTCATGTCCCACTAACTCATACCAAGTGACACCAATATGTAACTCCAATGGTGTTGAGATGAGTGAATATGTGTTTCGATGAAAATCAAGTGGCTATTTTTTTAACTTACTAACTTAGCTTCATTAAGTGTATAATCAACCATAGCCATGTATTAATCACTATAAAAGCTATATATAATCCTACGCCAACTTACCATATTACTCTCTACCTCGATCCCACGCCGGCACTCAACTTGAGGCGCATTCCCACAAACGTATCGACACCTATACGTAAGTAGAAATGACTTAGTAGTCTACACACATACAATACACTAGGCATAAACCACAACAAATATAACATATACCTCGGCCATTTCGCCTCGGTTATGATGCATTTCTCATTGCGGGTCCCACGTCACGGGTCACTAGATCCTAATTAAGGAGTTAAACTCAAATTAGGAACTTGGGTCGTGACATTGTTTCTAGTATTATCTTGGTTAATAAAATGGAGGATTACATTTGCTGTTCATTATTGTAATTGGTTTGAATGTTTACATTATAATAAGAACCATGAATGTTTACTAAAATATCCTAAATGTCCCTAGTCGATTATTATACTAGGAACTATAATGAATTAAGAGTAGTGTGAGTCTTGATTGATGGTCATACATATAAGGACATGAATCAAAATCATGAGTGCATGTTATAGAACATGGTATCAGATCGACCCGCTATGAGAACACCACATGTTTTAAATCATAGGTGTTACTCATGATAGGTATATCATTTAGTCCTCTGACTCGAAATTACTAGATATTTCAACATTACGATCATATTGATTTGACAAAATCAAACATTGTCTTTAACCAGATGATTATAAAGATTATGATTGGTTACTATGTAAATACTGTGTGAAGGTGTGCAATCGAGATAGAATTTTTCCCTCTCGTATAGAGATATCAGCGGATCCCTCGATATGATAGACGAATAATGGCAAAGTCCATGTGAATTGCCATGATCAATGTCCCTTGGATGTTTTCAATCTACCAAGAGATCGAGACTAGTACGATTAAATATCAATGGTGATTTTTCCGTGCCTTATGTTTGATCGAAGGATATCGTACAACAAAAGGATATGATATACACTATTGATTAGGTTGCATCGATTTTGATCTTTGTGCAACTTGGGTAGTCATAATGCCTTGCTATAGACCGCTTATGACTTGTGTACAAAAATGGTTTTAGTTTACTGTTATTGTTATATGAACCTATTGGGTCGCATACAAAGAGTGGTTTTGCGGGATTTTAAATGACTTAGAACAACAAATTTTATATGATAAAACTCGTAATATAAAAGTCTATGATGTGACATATTAATACCTCTTTAAGTAGGGGTATAATGGTAATTCACTTAGTCGACTTTATACAAAGGTTGTATAAATATGCATGCTTGAATTCAAAGTACATGTGAAATTAGAGTTGAAATCTAATATTTGATTTTGAGAAAAAGAGTAAGGCTTTCAACCGTTCTTGAGTTTTAGGGAGAATAGAATTTTTTTTTCATGTTCTCTCTCTAAAAAGCACTCGAAATCTAGGTCGCCATTCGTTTGTGGGTTTATAATAGAGGATGCTCATCCAGACAAAGTCTTACGGATCGATCGACATAGAGAAGGAAACTTTGAAGGAAGGTACGATTTAGTTTCAATCAATTAATGTAATGGAACTTGGATTTGATTCTATTGGGGTTTTCGAAATAAACAATTAAAATTTTCGGTGCGTTTTGAACCTTAAAATCCAACATCCACACATAAATCATTTTACAAACACCAACTATTGCACCCACTCGATTCAAATACTGAGTTTTTGCCTTGATTCAACCTTCCTAAGGTAGATTTTAGTGTATTTAAGTGATTCCTACCTCAATCTAGTTGCGTTCAACCCAAAATAGAGCAAATTTAAGAGAGTAGAACAGAACTGAGGCTTAAGGGAATTTCGAATAGAAGCTTGGAAGATCGATTTAGAGGAGTTTAAGAACTTATATCTCGAGGGATTTACTCTTAAGAAGGTACTCACTATAAAACCCCAGCTTTTTAAATTGAGATTTTTGGTTTTTGATGAATCTTTTTAATTTTTTTAATTAATTTTGAAAATCGTTTTATTTGAATTCACTTTGTTAGCATTGATAAATGATTTCATTGTTTTCAATTTAATGGAAATTGTGATTACGATGATTCTTGGTTTACAAAACAAGATCTTTGAATATTTTTATGATTCTTCTACGCAACTGGTTTGAAATTGAGTTTCAAATGTGTTTTGAGAGTGTGTTTTGTTTTAGAAATAATTGAATTTATCGCCAAATTTTTTTATATTATGGAAGTTTTATAAAACTAATTTTAAGTTTATATCAAGTGAAAACTTCGATGCCGGTTTTATTTAAGTTTCAATTGATTGTTAAACTAGTTTTTCAAATGAATTTTTCCTTGTAAGTAGAGTTTTGAATTCTATCGAATTATTTTCGATAAATAGTTTTTTTATGATTCAAATACTGAGTTTTTGCCTTGATTCAACCTTCCTAAGGTAGATTTTAGTGTATTTAAGTGATTCCTACCTCAATCTAGTTTTCGTCAACCCAAAATAGAGCAAATTTAAGAGAGTAGAACAAAACTGGGGCTTAAGGGAATTTCGAATAGAAGCTTGGAAGATCGATTTAGAGGAGTTCAAGAACTTATATCTCGAGGGATTTACTCTTAAGAAGGTACTCACAATAAAACCCTAGCTTTTTAAATTGAGATTTTTGGTTTTTGATGAATCTTTTTAATTTTTTTAATTAATTTTGATAATTGTTTTATTAGAATTCACTTTGTTAGCATTGATAAATGATTTCATTGTTTTCAATATAATGGAAATTGTGATTACGATGATTCTTGGTTTACAAAATAAAATCTTTGAATATTTTTTATGATTCTTCTATGCAACTAGTTTGAAATTGAGTTTCAAATGTGTTTTGAGAGTTTGTTTTGTTTTGGAAATAATTGAATTTATCGCCAAATTTTTTATATTATGGAAGTTTTATAAAACTAATTTTAAGTTTATATCAAGTGAAAACTTCGATGTCGGTTTTATTTAAGTTTTCAATTGATTGTCAAACTAGTTTTTCAAATGAGTTTTTCCTTGTAAGTAGAGTTTTGAATTCTATCGAATTATTTTTGATAAATGGTTATTTTTATGATTTACAAGTTTTTAATATTATGAAGTTATGAATTACAAGGCGGCTTTGTAGTATCATATTATTCAAGGGTTATGTTATATTAATGTTGGCAAGATCATCTATGATTCAATTAGAAATGCCATGACCACGAACAAGAATGAAGGATTACCTTTTTCCCTTGATGATCACAAAATTTTGTAGACAAGACCGAGTTCCTATGATATCTCTTGGGATGAGTGTTTTTCTTGATAAGACTATCATTGATACCTACATAGAGAGCATCAAATGGGTGAAAGACAGTAGATTTAGAGGATGAAAGAGTGAGAAATGAGATTCTCAAAAAAGAGACTACAGAGAGGAGACAAATACTAGCAGAAAATAGAAGAGTTGTGGAAGAAATGCAAGTTGATGCGTATAATGACAGAATGAATCAAAGTTTAGAACAACCTGCTGAAGATTATACTGGCATGTATACAGATGAAACATAGATGTCCATGATGGGGTCAATTCTACATAATCAAATGCGAACTCTGAGGAAACAAGAGTATATGTTTCAAAACCAACATGAAATTGCAAGGAGCTTGCATGGTTTTGGAAGAAGAAAGGCCAAACGAAGTCAAAGAAGATGAGGGAAGTTCCAATACAATCTACCCATTTGATATTACAAAATGTGGGAGTCTTTTTAGATAGAGTTCAAGAGGTTGGTGTGGACTATAAACTCTATGATCTTGCAGCTAGTTATCAATCTCAATAAAATGAGCAAGGGGATGATGGTGGTGATGCGACTTTTGGAAGGCAATTCTGATATATTTTCTTCTATGATTAATTTATCTCCGAGTGATCTAGTGTGAGGTCTTGTTCTATAATATGATATTGTGACCTGTAATCTATGATACTAAAACATAATGGTTTGTACTTATGTTTGATGTGATTGTGATACATTAATGCTATTGATGATACTTGGAAATTTAAATTTTTCAAGTTTTCTTTGCTTATGGGAATTCATTCTTATGATAATTTGTTCATTGATTATTATCATGTGTATAGCTCATTTATGCTTCATGAGGTGTATTTGTTTTTTTAGAAACCCAACTTAATTCTTATACCATGAGGACAAGGTTTAGAATGCGTTTAGGGTATTTAGGTGAAGTGGAGTATAAAGAAGCAAAGTATGGAAGACTTGAGAGGTAGAATCTATTTATTCAATATTCAAAGTTAATTAATTTTTTAAAGATTTTTGAAGATACATGTAATATTTCATCATTTAACTTTATTTATTTAGTTAAATATGAATTGAATATAAAGTGAATTTAAATAGAAGTGATACTTTTTACTACCTATGAAAATAGCAAGATTATGATAGAAAGGAATTATTATACCCTATTTGACTTACCTAGATTGTGTATGCACTAGAAAAGTTTAGAGGGATTGATTGCTTTCTGTTGTACATTATAATACGTAGAAAATCGAAACAAACGTACAAGATAAACAAGAGATTTTTTTAAGAATCTTATTATATGAGTATTATTGGTCAAGTATTATATATATATATTATATAATGAAAAGAACTTATGCCACAATTAAGGGAAGAAATAGTTTTAAGGGAAGAAATAGGAAACTAGCCAATAAATTTTAATTAGTTGGAAAGAATATTTCTTTAACTATAGTAAAAGTGAGAAGTGCTAGCAAAAGTTTTTAAATGAAGAAAAAAATAGAGAGACCTAGAGATTCCAAAGGAAATGGAGTAGAGAATCTAGTGGTAGAAAAAAATGTGAAAAAGAATTCCTATAAAAAGAATAACGGTATCGAAAGGAAATTGAGCAGGGAACCGAAAGAATATGAAGAAGAAAAGAAAAAATATATTGAAGAAAGAAGAAAGAGAAGAAAGAGTGAGATATAGAAAAATATATGGAAGAATGTTTATGAGAAACTCTTGAAATAAAAGATTTAGCTAGAGCGAAATAAGATTTTTAGCTCGAGCTCTTATAGCTAAGTGTGGTGACGTATTTTTTTCTAACACTCTAACAAATTAACATGATGATAATTATTGGTGATTAAAAACTCCTATCAACTTTGATTGTGGAGGTATTTTAAATATTGTTTGAAATTGAGATTGGTTTATTGATTTTTGTATCTTGAGATTCTATATTTGTCATTGATTTTTGGTTTATTGATGCGTGTCGGTGGAGATTTAGAAACCTATATAGTGGTATGTTCTTGGTAATTGATTGAACTTTGAATTCTGTGGTGTATTGCATGACGAAGGTTGAGTTGTCACTTCTGTTTAAGAATAAGAGTAAGAATATGTTTTGATTTAATGGTCGCTTCTGTTTAAAAATAAGAGTAAGTATTTTATAGTATATCTTATGGTGATTTTAGATGTAAAAGGATATATTACACTGGGTTTTCTATTGTTTTTGTGATTTAGGTTATAATTAGGTTATGTGAAGAATTGGATGAAAAAGAGAAGAAAATAAAGAATTTAGTCAAGTTTAGAAAGTGCACAGCGAATCAAGAGCGAATTAAGAAATGAACTCGGATTCACTACCAGCGAGTCAGTAGGGAATCATGTTGCATACAAGAATCACAAGCTAAATTGGTGAAGACCATAGGTAGATTTCCGCCGATGTTCCCAGTGAATCAGGATAGATAGATGTTTCGGTCAGGATTCACTAGAGTTAGTTTCGAGAATTTTGGTGCAAATCAAGGAACTTCAATTTGATTGGATAACTACTTAGATTATGATGTATATGAACCCTAGGCTTCGACATTAAGTGTCTTTGATTTCACTTAAGAGTCGTCATCAATTAATTTTATTAGTTTAGTTTCATTTTATTGTTCGTTGCAATTGGAGACACTTTGAAGATTCAAGTATTGAATTAGAGGTATTTATTAATGTCTTTTATTTATGTTATTGTAATGTTTATTATGAATAAGTGTGAGTAGTTTATTATTCCAAATAAAGTCCGAACATGAACCTTATCAATTTGTAACGTAGTCAAAAGGAAGAAAGATTTGTACTTAAGTCTTTAAACTTAATTGTGACGACCCCTTCTCAAATTAGGGCACCGCTTGGCCTAATCCTGTTATTAAACCCTAATCTCACAATATAGGACCTAACAAGGAATTAGTTAGCCTTTTCAACAATCTTATTACTTACCAACCTTTTTATTAGTTTTCAAATAGATTTAAACATATACCTATCCTATGTAAATTCATAAATCAGAGTTAATTAAATTTACTAACTTAAAAGTTATGCAGTGGAAGTCTTAACTAATTAACTAGCGGGAGCTTATAAACATGTAGCCTAACCTTTGTGGAAAAACCAAGAAATAAAGATCACATGCATATATATAATGAAACGATGATATATAACATCATGTGTCTAATCAAGGTACCTATCACTCAACCCATATTATACAACCCCCAAAAGAATATCATATACATATAAAAGTAATACATCAAAAGCAAAACCTACAATATCTAGTGTAGCAGTGCTCCACTGGCTTAGAGGTAGTCGTCGATCTTCTTTTGGCTTGGCCTCTTACTCGATGGATCTGCACCCATCATCACAAACTAGACGGTGAGTACTTGAAACTAGAAAGTAATACATAGAGACATTTGTTCACATTCCCAATTATGCAACAAGTATCAAGAAGCATAATAATAATAGCAACTATGCTGAAAGAATATCATGCAAAGAGATACTATAGTTAAACAGAATGAAACTGAAACTAGGCTAAGTAGTAATGATCTAGGGCCGGTCGGTCGTGATCTTCATCACATTAGCATTTCCACTATATAAGGACGGAACTATACTTTACATCTCTGCGAAGGTCGTATTTACACAGTACAATACGCCTTTGAAATTATCCCAAATGTCAGTCACTGGGATGTATACTTGCCAACAACCCCGAGTCTCATACCTCGTATGCTGCGCAAGATAGTGGAGAAACCCTGATCACCCAGGAAAGTCTAGTGACCCTCGTTTGTCAGCCAGATTTTTATCATAAAATGACCCTAGATACAAGAACCACTTTTATATGCAAGAACACCACGGTATTGGAATCCAATAAATACAATTGCATAAGTAATGCACAAATGATATAGATTCACATCACTATGTAAAAACTACCTAATAGCATGCTATTTCATTGACCACCAGTAATAACAATCAATAATGACATAGCACATGAATCGGAGTCAATGAAATAATTTTATCAACAAACTATGCAATGAAACAACCTCATGTAATGAGAATGAACAACAAGTCATGGCACATGAAGTACAAAGGCAATTCAGTCCAATTGACTGGAAATGAACATATGAATAGGAATGAAATGTAGGGAAATCTCTCAATGCCTCGAAACTCGTATTTGAATCTCCGAAATACTTCCCTAAGTTCCTGACATCATATCATATGCTTTTGAGTGTGTTTGGATCCTTAGCATATTAGACTCTTGTGTAGTGTTTAAGGACTTCTTGAGACTTGCAGATTTTTATGCTGCCATAGCATGCAGCGCACTCATGACCCTGTGTAGCGCGCTAATGACCAACATAGCGCGCTACCTATCGTGCATAGCGCGTTATGTGTTGCAGAACCCAGAATTTCGAAATCAGAATTCCGAGTATTCTCAACATATAGGCTATGTTGATGCCTTGAGAACCCTTATACACACCTCTAGAGTTCCAAGACACCATTCACAACAACAAACAACAACCCATAACATCAAATACATGAATTCATGGAATTGAGCTATGTTAATGGAGTAGAGAAATTACCTAATTTGATGATCACTAGCTAACTTGGTCTCTCGTTCACCAATTCCATTAGTTCCTTGCTGTCTTCTTCCTCCTCCAGCAACTTTTCACTTCTCCAGCAGCCTTGCTTCACGATTAAGAAATGGTAATGAGAGTACGAGCGGTGCTTAAGTTGATCAAGCTTATATACTTGAATTGGATACGGTTGAATGATAGCCCTTGATCACATAGTGCACACGTATCTCCAGACTTAACCACTGGACCTCCTAAACACACATGCCCTACTAGTTCATTTTTAAGTGACACCAAACAATAACTCAATTGGTGTTGAAGCATGTCAACTTGTGCTCGAGACATATCAAGTGGCTAAGGTCTTAACTTAGTAAGGTGTATCAACACTTAATCAACCATAATCCATATAACTCACTTAATAAAACCATATAAAGCTTGTAGCAACTTACCTTATCATTCTCTACCTCGGTCCCACGCCAACATGCATATCGAGGCGAGTCCCTATTCATATCTCGACACCTATCAACACGTAAGCGTGACTTAGTAGTCCACACATATACAATACACTAAGCACACATCACCACAAATATAATATTTACCTTGGCCACCTAGCCTCAGTAATGACACATATCTCGTTGCGGGTCCCACGTCACTGGTCATTTGATCTTGATTAACAAATTAAACTAAGATTAGCTATTTGGGTCGTGACCTTAATCGTATTCGTCAATTCACTGTTTTAATAGATTGTTATTTGTGGATTACAATCATGAAATTTTGTATTGCATGCACAGTCTAGAATGTGTATTGTGACATTTAGATTCTATATGTAATTTAAAGTAGTAACTAGAATTATTTGATAGGTCTATTATTATTCGATGTCCTAGATGAATTAAGTTCTAAGTTTTACATTGATATGGCTTTTCCGATAATATTAGGCTTAGTAGTATAATGTTTTCACATAAATTAACGTTGTTCTATTTTTAATTAATTATCTTTGAGCTTTCGAATGATTAATGTAATAAAATTAGGATGTGGTTTTTCCATTGATATAAGGAAAACAAGTGGCTTGATAAAGGCTATCAACTTAATTTTAATTTACGTTTAATGATCCAAAAATACTTTATAATATGATGAAAGTAAGATTCTGACTATTATTTAAGTAATATGTATGGATTCAAAATGGATTAATGTTTCATTGTTCTGGATATTTGTTTAGATGTTTGTTTTATATTGGATTAAAATGATTTGATTTTAATTAGTTTTAGTGAATTTGATTTGTGTTAGTTACGTTAGTTAAGTTAGTTTAATTAGTTTAATAGATTGTAATAGTTTGATTAGATAATTTTAATTACCGTTTTAATTAAATTAAAGTAAATTAATAAAACTATTGAAAGACTTTTTCTTAAAGAAATTTGCAAAACCCCATTGGAGACGATCTCACTTACCACTACTACAAATAATAGGTTATTACGGGAAATTATTGTATACGCTCGACGTGTGTGAAGATGTAGAGAAGTCTGCTTTCAGTATAAGGTACGGTCACTTCGATTTCACTGTAATATTGTTTAGTTTGACTAATGCACTAGATATGTTTATGGACTAGATGCAATGAATGCTGAAGTCGTATTTAGATCACTTTGTGATTGTGTTTATTAATGATATTCTGATATATTACAAGACTTGTGAGGAGCATGGAGAGCATTTAAGAGTTATTCTCCAAACTTTGAGAAATCATAGGTTGTAGGACAAATACAACAAATGTGAGTTTTGGATTTCAAAATTTAAGTTTTTCGGTCTTGTGGTTTGAGCTGAGAGAATTGCACTAGATCCTGCCAAGATTGAGGCTATTATGAAATGGCTTGAACTGACTACTGTGTCAGAGATTTCTTGTTTAAGCAAGTTATTATCACAATATTGTGTGAGGTTTCTCCAAAATAGCTTCGCCAATATTAGAATAACTCAGAAGAACGTAAATTTTACATGGTCAAAGGCTTGTGAACAAGCATTTGCAAAACTTAAGAAGCGATTGACTACAACTTCAATATTGGTGTTGCTTGATTCTGATAAATGGTCGACGATTTATAGTGACGTATCTCATGTAGGGTTAGGTTGTATGTTGATGCAGGATATTAGAGTTATAACCTATGCTTCTTGTTAATTGAAGACTAACAAGAAAAATAATCTTGTTCACGATCTCAAACTAGTGGTGATTGTGTTTTCTTTGAAGTTCTATAGACATTAACTATACGGGTAAAGGTTTACTCTAAATTCAGATTACAACCCTCAAGTACATTTTTTCGCTGAAGGAATTGAATATGAGACAAAGGTGATAGTTTGAACATTTGAAAGACTTTGGTTTTAGTCTTGAATATCATCCAAGGAAAGCTAATGTTGTAGATTATGCTAAGTAGGAAACGGGGTGAGACACTGAAGGTAGCTTTTCATATTGCCTTTGAGTAAGAGTTACTCGAAGCGATTGCGATTATGTCTTTGTTAAAGCTTCTTGAATTCCATGATTTACCAGTTGTTGCCCAGCTCAAGGCATAGACTACACCTATTTAATGAATTATTGAGAGCTAGTTGAAGGATGTGAATAAGGGAAACATACCAGCTATGTGCACCCAATATTTTACTTCTAGCAAACCAAAGGATTTGTGCAAACCACGTTTGGATTTGGGCACCCCAAAAAAAATCTCTTTCCCAAAATGCCCTTTTTGCGTGCACTCCACAACATTCGGATTCTCTGAAGAAGAGTTGCTTTTCCCTGTTAAGAAGAAGAAGAGAACCCTAAGTCATTGATCGAATCGACTCGGTGAAGCATCCACTCGGTCTATATTCGCTCCTCGCTCTCCCCTCTCTCGGTCTTCGTTCTAGGCGGTGGTGGAGTTCTCTTTGTTCCAGCTGTGGTGGAGGTGTTTTTGTTCTTGTTGGTTTGCGTCACAGTGAAGCTAGGTCGAATACAGTTCGCTTAAGGTATAATTTTGTTTGGTTTTCGTTGAGATTTGTATTCTTATGTGTTTGTTGGGGTGTATGGTAAAATTTCAATTAGGTTATTGATTTGATTTGTGAAACTAGGTCGAATACGATTGTTTTTTTGTGAGTTTATTATGGAAATTTGTTTTTATCTGCGATTTTCCTTGTCGTGTATGTGTGTGCAACTATTTTTGATAGAACTTGTTGGACGATTTGTTGATATTTGATGACTTTCAGTAGCTCGGTAACACATGACCGAATTAATTTGCAATGTTCGGTTTCCCGTGACCGAGCAATGTTGGTTTAGTTGATCCGAACTATACATGTGGTATAGGATTTTCTTTGCTTGGTTTGGAATGACCGAATTGTATTTTTTGCACTCGATCTATTATAACCGAACAACACAATTTATTATATAAATTGGTTGTTCGGTTGTTGACCGAACAACGCTGGCTATTTTGTAAAATAGAGTGTCCTAGGTTCTTCACTCGGTCTTATGTTACCGAGTGAAAGTTGTTTGTTCGGTTACCTTTAACCGAGCTGTAAATTATAGCTCGGTCATATCAAGACGAACAGGCGAATTTAGCTCGGTCAATATCGACCGAACAGTGTATTTTTCTGAGGAATGTCATACAATGATTGAGTATTAATGCTTGGGTAATATATGTGTTACTTTAATAGGTATGGCACGTACATAGACGATAGATGCGCCCAAGGAAAGTGAACAAGAGAAAGAGAACACGGGTAAGATGGATGAGCAAGGGGGAGGAGAGCTCAAACGACTTCTTCATGAATGAAAAGGAGTTGCAAGGGGTGCGGGGGCAAGTCAAACCGGTTGTGAGTTAAAAGAAGGAGCAGGCAAAGCTGACTCAACAGATTTGCCAGACCAACAATTGACAATTCGTATGAGCCAAGCAAATGCAGTGGAGCCATCTTCTTCGTATGCAACTGAATCAGATAGAGGAGAAGAGAAGGTGATGAGAATAGAGATTCTGACGGAGAAGATGGAGAAGGTGGAGAAGGAGATGCAGAAGGAAGTGGAAGTGGAAGTGGAAGTGGAAGTGGAAGTGGTAGTGGTAGTGGAAGTGGGAGTGGAAGTGGAAGTCAAGATGGTTCCATTGAAGAAAATGAGGAAGAAAGTGTAAGTGAGGGAAATAATGAAGGAGGTGAAGGTGAAGAGGGATAAGATTCTGAAGAAGTGGTGGAAGTGAGGCCTAGTGCTAAGGCCCGTGGTAAAGCTAAGTCGAGACCATCCGAAAAAGTGCGGCCGACGACATGTCTAAACCCTTTCCAGGTGGGCCAATTAATAAGGAGTTATTGACGAGTTTCAACAATCACATCGCTGCCGCCATATGGAATAAAAATGTATATTTACGAGACTTTGTCACAAAATATGTTTATTTACTACATTGCGTTCAACTATATTTTTGATTGTATGTTCTCAATTGGGTTCAAATCAACTGTTCGGTCTCCAATGACCGAACAAGTTGAGAACACTCTGTCAACATGGACCGAATTTTGATCAATTTGTTTTTCTGTTTCAGGAGCGCCCATTGGTTAGATGTCTGAATCACGACCTCCAGTTGTCACAGTGGGATTTAGACAAGTGTCACCCTAACCCCAGCCGACTAAGGAGTATTGTTGAAGTGTCTGGGCTGAGTGCACTATCCAAATGCTCGTACAAGCAGGCACACAAGACGCTTATATCTGCGTTTGTGGAAAGGTGGCAGCCGAAGACCAACACATTTCACCTCTCGTTCGGTGAAATGTCGATTACACTCGAGGACATGCGGATGTTGTTGAATATTCCCGCGATAGGGAAAGTTGTTGAGTGTCAAGCCATCTTTCGGTTTGAAGCGGTGGAGTTGGTGAGTTCGGCACTCGACGTGCCGGAGAAGGAAGTCAACCAACAATTGAACAAGGACTTGAAAGTTAACAAAGCCTAGCTGAAAGGCAAATGGGGACGTGAACCAACGTCATCTTTAAAAGGGAAACATTAGAAGATGGTAATGCCGAAAGTTCAGTGCACGGCCAGAGCGTACCTATGGTACTTGTTAGGATGCATGCTTTTTGTTGACAAGACCTCTACATTGGTCCCTGTTAGCCTTCTCTAGCTCGTGGAGAACTTGGATGAGATTCATACATATGCTTGGGGGGCTGCGGCTTTGGCTTACTTGTATCGGCAACTTGGATCGGCGACTCGGTTCAAAGTATGCCAGATCGCGGGGTATATGACGTTGCTTGAGGTTTGTTTGGTATATTTTTTTAAAATCCGAAGAGATTTGGCAACTTCAGTTTAACTGACTTAGATTTTGAAAATGCTTTGCAGGGTTGGGTGTACGAGCATTACGATATGCATCTTAAGCACGGCGGAACCACGGGTATGTGGACACCTTACCTCGTGTATCTAGGTGGGATGTGAAGGTGGAGCAAGGCCTTAATGCTGAACATGGCCAAAGCATACGCCGAGCCCTTGATAAATGTCGTTCGAACATGGTTTGTGTTGTCTCCCTCACGTGTGATTTAATTTTCGTATAATATCGAAATTCTCTTTTTTTTTAGGTTGCATGGTGATTTGTTCTGTTCGGTTGGTGGGCACCGAGTGAACACCACTAGCTCAATCAGCCCTGACCGAGCTAAGTGGTTTAATTCGACAGCCACTGATTGAGCAGGTATAGTTTTCTATTGCTTTCTGATATTGATAGCTAATGGATAGCTAATGATGTTGTTGCTTGAGTCGACCTTCTACAAGGGAACAATCAAATATTTTGGGATAGTTGAGTCATACAACCCGGATAGATTCTTACGGCAAATGGGTCACGTGCGAGGAATCCCAAAGAAAACTTACATTCCTATTCGAGGCCAGAGAGGGAAGGTGGCTCAAAGTTACGTCGTCAAGTACAGTTTCCAACCTGAGAATTGGGAGTCTTGGCAAGATCACTTATTGGCGGCCCGATCGGGGGGACCACGCGCAATAGTTCCATGGGATACAACTGATGATTACATGGCCTGGTTCAATGACATCTCTCACCCATTCATTGAAAATCCAGAGAGGAGCACAGTCGGCAACGAAGAAGTCGACATCTATGATGTGAGTTGTTCATTTGTTGTAAGAAGTTAAGTACGTTTGAGCTTATAAATCACACAATGCACAATTTTTACTTGAAATGAATCTTGTTCCATTGTTTTTGTAGCGCGTTCGACAGGCTGTCGATATCATAAAGGCTTGGAAGGCCTTGCTGCCTCGTGAATCTGATAAGGCAACTGCAGTGAAGATGGCAAATGAGGCGTTGAAGCTCCTGACGATGTTTGGTTCTCCTACTCCCTCCCAACCCAATAGCACACCACCTGAAGGGGCTTCTTCTTCCAAACAGAAGCCAACGGCATCGGCTCCGTCACCTTCGCAACAAAAGGGAAATAAGGCTAGGAAATGAGGGTTGTTGAACATTTTTAAACAACTTCACTGTACATGACTAATTTTTTATTTTGTTCGGACTGTAGTGTGGCGGCCCTGCCGCCCCGGGGTGATGTGTCTCCGTGCACTCCTCACCCGGTGGGCCTAGCTACACATGTTCGGCACCTGCCCGTCCTTCTCATATCTCGAAATTCATGTCCACATGTATTTTATTAAATTAGTTAGTGGATTTTCGTATTTTCTTAACCAATTCTCTTTAAGTAGTTAAATGTTTAATAGGTTTACTAATTTGTAGTTTACTATAATCCTAAACACACTAGTGGGTTGTATCTTACAAGTTAACTTAAATCAGCGGAAGCTTTAATTGATACAATTAGGTAAAGTAATTTAGCATGATAAACATTATCTATACGAGCATGTCCTACTGTGGAAAATCAGGAAAAATACTCTGTATATAAGCGATAGTACCATAACACATGGTATATACATGTACAAGGTCATCTCAAGTCCCCCAATAACCAAAATAAAAACCAAAATATCAAAATAATTTAAACACCTACGAGTGTGTCCAAGACCGTCAGCAAAGAGAGATAGTCGCCCAAGATTTTCTTTTGCCGCTACTCGTAGAAAGGTCTGCACTCTGTCACCTAACAAATACAATGATGAGTCTAGTGAGTAAATTCACAAGAGAAGTCCACACAATATTCAACAAGAACTTAAATAGAAGTATAAATCATGCATGTATACTATCTGGCAACAAAAATAGATACTTACATGAATATAGGGCAATACAAAAGATTCAGGCAGCATACCATGACAGTTAACATAGCGCAACAGACAATAATCAAACAAGCAGTGATTAACACTAGTACATACCAACCAAACATGCTCGAAAATAAGGCATAATAGCAGTTAATGAAATAAACGAGTATGTAAACACACCACAGTTAAGTCAACATACACGTAAATACCCTTGATGAAAACCCAAGGATGTGTCGCGTGTAGTAGACTATACCATACTTCAGAGCTAATGATCTTTCAAGGGGCTTCTCCCACCACCTCCACTGTCTCGTCCTTAGTCCCCGCGGCGCTGGCCAAATCCACTGAGACACCGACACCTGTGCATTGGTACAGCTCGGGTCACAATTCACTGAGGGCATGATCACACGTGCTATGGTATAGTGTACCCCAGTCTGTCCACACATCCCGGTGTAAAAACCTCGATAAATGGATTAATCAGTTAGACAAATCGGTAAAGGAAAACAATTCGGCACCCATCACACGCATAAAAAATCGAAGAAAATTATGTGAAGCATTCTCAAGGATTTTACGCACCTCAATTCGCGCTTCAACTTCTCCGGACTCTCGTATCTGACTCGACAAGCTCCCTGACACTAAGCTAAGGTCCCCTAAGTCCCTAAGTCAATTAAGTGTGTTTATTGTGTATTCAAATTGGTTCAATAGACTTTAAATGAATGTTCCTAAATCAGCCCCTAAAGACTAAATTAAGTCTCAATTTCAGTCCTACATTTTAACGCACTTTTAGGAATGAAATGATCCATATATCGAAATCCTCCATAAATACAATTACTTTTGGTCTCTCTCTTAGCTTTCCAGAAAGGTTTATTTTGTGAAACTCCGATTTAAAATGAAAGAGATATCATGATTTTACTGCACATAGGTCTAATTGGAATCTAATCCGACCAGCGGAATTAGAAAATCTATTTCTCCCAATCTGTAGCTCCCAAAAATGTGATTTTTGGTCCCAAGGCAGAAAACATTCCCAAATACAACATACTAAAAGATCAGCTCATTTCGATAAGTATTTAGGGAGTTATTCACTTAACAAGTTTAGTTTCAAAAACTTTCCTTTTGAATTCTAGAACCTAAGTGTAGAGCATGTTTGGACATACAAACATTTGCATAAAAATATCTTCAGTTAAGTAAAGTTATTCCCCTTTAAATAAGCTTTCAAATGCCACTAGTTTGGATCAATTTGGATCTAAAATGAGCAAGTTATGACCAAATTACCCAGGTTGATTCCTAATACAACATGCAGAATTCTAGTTTTTGTGTTGCAACTTCAAAAATTCATATCTTTATGATTTCAAAACCAAATTAAGACCTTCAATATAGCTGGATTATCATCTTGAAATGAAGAATCCAAATATATAATCCAATTGCAAATATTCAATCATCTACCCTTTGAAATCAGCATAAAATCAGAACTTGTTTCAAATTCAACTAGAAAGATGCGTACCTAGTTGATGTAACACGCTAGCTTGAGAATTTCCCACCAATTCCCATGGATTCCTTCAACCCCTTGATGATTCACTCCTCTCCAGCAATTCCTTCTTCTTCTCCAACAAAAAATGAATGAATGATTTGGTTTGCATGTTGTTTGATCACTAATGTTATATATTAAGGTGATGTTCCTTCCTAACCCTTGATCTCCATGGATTTATCTATCCCGAGGACTATCTAATGGTCCACCTCTTGCCATGTATCCCACTAACTCCCACTAACTCAACCTCAAGTGAGACAATTTCATTACTTACCTAGTTCCTAGATGCGCCAATGTGTATCTCTAGACCAATCCTATGTTTTCCATTTAATTTACTCAACTATAGGCCTTGATTTATTGCAGTTATTCACCTTAGCTTAGGCCCATCATAATGCCTTAGCTTAGGCCCATTTCCCTTCTGTCCCAAATCCTGCAAATGACTCCTCAACTCCTCCAACTCTCTCAAAGCCATGCAGTATGGTGGTGTAGATATAGGTCTAGTGCCTGGTACTAACTCAATGATAAAATCTATCTCTCTCGATGGTGGTAAACTTGGTAAGTCTTCCAGAAACACGTCCGAAAACTCGCACACAACCGGAATATCCTCAAGTCTAGATCCCTGACTCTCTACTATGGTGTATAATGACACCATAGTCTCCATCTCACCACTAGTCGCAAATCGACCTCTAATGTCCTCGGCTCTCAATGTACAACCACTATACATAAACATCGGACGCCTTGAGATCTAAAATATCACTATCTTACTGAAACAATCGAAATGAGCGCGACACACTGGTAGCCAATCTATCCCTAACAACGCGTTGAAATCTAAGAACTCGAAAACAATGAAGTCTGCGGGTAACTCTACCCTATCAATCTCTTCTAGACATCCCTCAACAATACAATTAGGGTAAACTCTATCCCCAGCTGCGGTACTTAAAACCAAATGTGCGTTAACTCTAACCATTGTCAACCCTAAAATGCCTATCAAGTGACCAAAAATGAAAGATATTGTAGAACCTGAACCAAACAAAAAATATAACTGTCCACCACAAATGGAAATTATACCCTCAATGAGTCTCCATGTGGCATCTGCATCGGGCTGTGTGATCATGTGTAAACCCTTTCGACTCTGCGGTGGAAATACGGTGCTAACTATGGACAATCTCTAATCCCGTGCCAACTTGACCATACCTATAACATGTGATAGGTCGACGCTGACCTTGAACCTGATCTTGGGCCTGTGGATGTCTCTGCCCCTGTCAAGAACAATCTCGACCTCTACCTCTACCTCTGCCTCGTCCTCTACTACCCTGCTGCTGCTGACGTGCTGGTAGAGCTTGCAAAGTAGTAGTAGGAGTTGGCACTGCAAGTCTAAATGATGGTGGCAAGTCTGCAATGATATAGGGGATGATACAAAGGGTACAACTGCTGTAGATGTCCCTAACCCCTGGGTACCTCTATCCCATCTCCTCGGTCCCTTGCCCCTCTATCTCCTCTAGAACTTCGTAACCTGGTCAGATGTTAACACTGGTACTAACGATGTCCCATCGGCAACTCTACCCAAATAATATGTCTCATGAGAGAGTGCACGCTAATAAATCTCACCCTAACACCAGAGTCTCCATTTCTCCACTGGTCCCTAGTCGACCTCTAATGCCTTCGGCTCTCGGTGTACTACCACTAAAACGTAAACAACGGACGCTCTGGGATCTCAAATATCACTGTCTTACTGAAATAGTCGATATGAGCGTGATATGCTGGTAACCAATCCATCCCAAAAAGTGTATCAAACTCTAAAAACTCGAGTATTCTGAAGTCTGTAGGTAACTCTACCCCGCCTATCTCTACTGGACATCTCTCAACAAGACAATTAGGGTACACCATATCCCCGGCTGCAGTACTCAAAATAAAATCTATGCTAACTCTAACCGGTATCAACCCTAAGATGCCTATCATGCGACCAGAAATGAAAGATACTGTAGAACCCGAATCAAACAAAACATATGACTACCTACCATAAATGGAAACCATACCCTCAATGAGTCTCCTTGTGGCATCTGCATCGGGGTTGCTACCATATGTACTCCCTCTCGACTCTGCGGTGGAAACATGGCTGCTGGCTGTGAACAGTCTCTAATCCCGTGCCCAACTTGACCACATCTATAACTTGTGAAAGGTCTACGCTGACCCTGAACCTGATCATGAGCCAATGCATGTCTCTGCCCCTATCGAGACTATCTCGACCTCTAACTTTACCTTTCCCTCGGCCTCTACCACCCTGTCGCTGCTGACGTGGCGCTGGTGGTGCTGGTAGAGCTAGCAAAGTAGTAGTAGCTGGTACTACAGGTCTCAATGGTGGTCGCAAGGGAGGCCTACCAACAGTAGTCTGCAATGGTGTAATGAAGAAATCTCAGCTTGGAGTCTATCCTTAATGCTCAAGACTCGGTGCAACTTTTCCTAAGACACTACCCACTTCTCGATCTTCTCGAAGTCCCTCTGACCATCAATGTAGACTGGCTTCCGTCTGATGAAATCCTTCACCAGCTGAACCTCTGTTGTCGAACTAGAAGATAAAGGTGTAAAAGACGGTGTAAAAATTGTCTCTACGACTGGAGGTCTCACTACCGTTTTAGTCTGTACTACCGGCATTACTGTAGGTAATGTGGAAGTCGTCGTAGTAGTGGGGCTAGTGTCTTTGCTGGTGGAGCGAAACGTGAATTCATCATGGCAATGAACTCCGCCAACTGCTGTCCCTGAGCAACTACTCGATCAGATAGCCTCTGAAAATCATTTGCTGATGGAATAGGAGGCTGGCTGCCACTCGCACCTACATCCCCGCTACCTCGTGAATCAGCCATCAATATCTGCAGGTTGATAGCGAACGCGAATCAGCTACTACGTAGATAACGCATATATACATATAGAAAACTAAAATGTATACATATAAGACATCCTCATCTCGCTTTCACTCACTTCCCAACTAATGATTTCTAGGCAAGGATCATATGGTTTTCCACAACTAAGATTTATATTTTCTTGTTTAAATTTTTATTTGTTACTCATTGGAAAAGTTAGGCATTTTGCTACACATTGTAGCTTAGGTATCACCTTGTGCAATGACTATTTTCCACAATCCTAAACTCTATAAACTTAGGCTCTCTTAAGCTTTATAAACATAGAATATGATACCACATTTGACTATGGTATCTCAAATTCGGACAATTCATTAACTGTCCATAATATTCTAGGACTTACGCATTGATACCAACTATGATGACCCCATCTCAAATTAGGGCACCGCCAGACCTAATCTCATTATTAAGCCCTAATCTCGCCATATAGGACCTAATAACGTACTAGTCAACCTTTCCAAAACCTTGATACATACCAATTAATTTTTTTAAAATGAATATAAACATATACTTATCCTATGTTAATTCATAAATCAGAGTTAGTTAAAATTTTGTTTACTTAAAAGTTTATTCAGTGGAAGTCTTAACAATCTGGCGGAAGCTTATAACATGAGGCCTAACAATTGTGGAAAAATCAGAGAATAAAGACCACATGCATATATATAAGAAAACGGCGATATATAACAATATGTGTCTAGTCAAGGTACTAATTACTCAACCTATAATATACAACCCCAAAAGTATATGATAGGCATATAAAAGTAATACATCAAATATCAAAACCTACAAAATATGGAGTAGCAACACTCAACTGGCTCAGATGTAGTCGTCAATCTTCTATTTGCCTGGCCTGCTACTCGATGGATCTGAACCCACCAACAGAAACTAAACGGTGAGTATAGGAAAGTAGAAAGTAATACTGAGAGAAATTTCTTCATATTCTCAAATATGCAACAAGCATCTATAAGCATGATAATAGCAACTATGTTGAAAAAAGAACATGCAAAGAGATACTTGAGCTAAACAACATGAAACTGACACATTGCTAAGTAGTAATGATCTAGGGCCGGTCCACCGTGATCTTCATCACATCAGCCTTTCCACTATATGAGGATGGAGCTGAGCTCTACATCAATGTGAAAGTCTGAGCAGTGCTACTGCTTGTATAACTTTTCGCTAGTGTCAGTCACCTGCGATATAAACTTTCCAACTACCCCGGGTCCCATACCCCGTGTGTTGTGCAAGTTATGCTTACCAACAATCTCGGGACTTATTTCTCATGTGCTACACAAGATAGTGGAAAGAATCCTGATCACCCTGAAAGTCTAGTGACCGCGTATATCAACGAACCTCTATAATGTAATGACGCTAGATACATGAACCACTTCCATATTTCAAGAAATAATATGGTTTGAGAATCCTATAAAGCATTTACATATCTAATGTACAAAGGAAATAGATTACAATACTATGTAACAGCTACCTAATAGCATGCTATTTCACTGACCACATGTATTAACAATCAACAATGACATTGCGTATAATTTGGAGTAAATGAAATCATTTGATCAACAAATTATACCATGAAAGCAACCTCATGTAATGAGAAATAACAACTAGTCATGGCATATTGAATACAAAAGTAAATCAGTCCAAACGACTGGAAATAGGGGTGGGCATCGGTTTCCCTAAAACCACCCAAACCGCCCAAACCGTATGGTTTGGTTTGGTTTTTAAAACTCGCGGTTTCGGGGGTGGTGGTTTTAAATTCTGAAAAATAGCGGTTCACCAAACCAAACCGAGGGTAATTTAGTAAATTTATTTAATTCACATTTTAAAACCTTAACCAATATAAACAACTTAACCTTAACCAATATAAACAACAGCCGTTTCATTTTTTTATCTCCATCTCAAGATCCTAAACATATTCGCCTCCACCAGTTGAGGTCATCCGTTGCTGCCTTCCACTAGTCGTCGTCACTGCAGCTTCCCACCAGTCGCCATCGCCATCTCCTACGAGTGATCTCTTACTGCCACCTCCCACCACTGTTTTTTTTTTTTTAGAAAACATGTAACAAGAAAAACCGCGAAACCAAACCGACCAAACCGCGCAAACCGCGGTTTGGTTTGGTTGCGGTTTTGGTGGTTCGCGGTTTGGTGGTGGTTTGCAAAATGACCAAACCGCGGTTTGCCCATCCCTAACTGGAAATGAACATGTAAACAAGAATGAAATGTAAATAAATATCTCAATCCGATTACTTCAAATCCACGCAATTTCCTATGCTATTTCCGCCTCCCGACACCTCAAAACTCATATTTGAATCCTCGTAGCTCTTCCTTAGGTTCATGATATCATATTATATGTTTTTGAGTGTGTTTAGACTTTTTTATAGTGTTTATGGAATTCTTGAAAATTGCAGATTTTATGCTGTCATAGACCTAGAGCGCTAATGACTGGGGTTAGCGTCCTAATGACACTTTAGCGCGCTACCAATCCTGATCTAGCGCGCTAAGCTAATCCAAGTTAGCACGCTAGCTGATCCACCTAGCGCGCTATGTGCAGTAAAATCCAGAATTCTGCAATCAGAATTCTGTGTTTTCTCTACACATAGGCCATGTTAATGCTTAAGGAACCTCCATACACACTTCTTGAGTTCCATGACATCAACCACAACATAAAACAACAACCCATACATCAAATTCATGAATTCGTTTGAATTGAGCTAACTCTATGGTGTAGATAAGTTGCCTAACTTGATGAACACTAGCTAAACTTGATATCTCCTTCACTAAATCACCAAGTTTTACTATTTTTCTTCTTCTCCAGTAGCTCTCCTTCTCCAGCAACTTTGCTTCTCTCTTAAACAAATGAAATGAAAGAGTTGAGTTGGTTGAGTTGACCAAATGCTTAGATACATGAATTGGATAAGGTTGATTGATAGCCATTGATCCCAATGTGCACACGTATCTTGAGACCTAACTAATGGTATACCAATCAACACATGTCCCACTAACTCATGCCAAATGACACCAATAAGTTACTCAATTGGTGTTGAGATATGTCAATACGTGTCTCGAGAAATATCAAGTGGCTATTGTTTTAACTTACCAACTTAAGTGTACTTAATACTAAATCAATCATAGGCCCATTTATATCACTTATAAAAACAATATAAAGCTTATACCAATTCACCATATTGCTCTCTACCTCGGTCCCATGCCGACACGCAACTCGAGGCGCGTTTCCACACATGTCTCGATACTTATTCACAAGTAGGAATGACTTAGTTGTCGGGGTTTTTCAAGAAATAAGGTGGGTTTACTTTTTATTCATCAAAAAGGGGGGTTACTTTAAAATTACAAAAGTAATGTATAACTCCTTTTCAAAAGAAGCTATTGATGATGAAGTGGATGTATGGCGTGGTATGGTTGATGATGTGGAAGGAACTTGTATGAATAGCTCCTTTTGAAAATGAGCTATCTATATAAAATACTAAAGTGTATGAATGACTCATTCTCAAAAGGAGTTATTTGTTCAACTTAAATATCACACGCATGTATCGAGGTGGAGAAACCATGCAAACGACACGTGCTTATCGAGATGGACAACCCACGTCATGCACGTATCTCGAGGTAGATGACCTGTGTAAACGACACTCACGTATATTGACGTGGACAACCCATGCAAACGTCACACACGTATCTTGAGGTTGACAACTCATGGAAACACCATGCACGTATGTCAAGGTGGGTGACCCATGCAACCTCGTGCAAACCATTTAAACGTCAAACACATATCTCGAAGTGGACAACTCATGCAACCTCGTGCAATCCATGCAAATCATGCAAACGTTACACACGTATATCGAGGTGCATAATCCATGTAAACGGCATGCACGTATCTCGAGGTGGACAACCCACGCAAACGCCATGCGCGCTTCGAGATACGTACCACGCATGTTATGCACCAAAACCTATTTTGCGCACATTCATTTTTACGTTGGTCCCGCATGCCATTGCATATGGTCGGGTGTCACTTGGAGTGACATTCTAATTATTTTTTTCTATATTATCTATAAATATATAAATAAATAATACATATATATTATAAATATATAAATAAATATATATAATATATATTTTATATTATATATAAATATTATATTTATATATTTTATATATAAATATTATATATAAAATATATAAATATAATATATATTTTTATATTATATATAATATTATATTTATATATATTATATATATTATATAAATATTTAAATGTCCACGTGGGCGTCCACGTGGGCTGATCGATTTACATGAATATCGCATTTTCCGAATGCGCTATTCATGTAAACCCAATTTCAGTCCACATGGGTGTCCACGTGGGCGTCTATGTGGACCGATCCATATGATTTACATAGATAACGCCTTTTGAAAAGGCGCTATTCGTGTGTCCATGTGGCCAGCAAATTTGCCTCCCATTGATAGTGCATTTTCAAAATGCGACGTACATTAGATCACGAATAAAAAAAATCCGCACTTATTTATCTCATTTAAACTGCTTTTTGCAGTACTTCTATAATTTTTTCCTTAGTTGTCTACACATATACAATACATTAAGCATAATCATTACAAATATAATATTTACCTCGGCCATCTCGCCTCGGTCGAGACACGTATATCGAAGCGTGTCCCATATCACGAGTCATTTGATCCTAATTAAAAGATTAAAGTCAAATTAAAGATTTGGGCCGTGACACCTAGGGTCTAAAGTGGTTGAACTAAGTCGTATACTCGTGGTTTGAGCATCCGAGTCGCGCTCGTGGCTCATAGACGAGACTGAATCCTTTGAGTGAGCATTCACCATATGTCGTGGCTCCTCTCAGGATTTCAAGCATTCCATTGCGGCTAAGCTTCCTGTTGTGACTGTGGCTCCTTTTGAAATTTTCTCAAGCTGTGGCTCAATTGAGGCAACAGTGTCGAACGTTGCCTCAATCTCTTCATCACTGTAGGTGGGAAGTACTGCTGGTAAAATTTCAGCTTGATGGCATCCCATGACTCAAACTCTCCCACAGAAGCTATCATCGCACGCCACCATACATTAGCACCTCTCTGTAGAGTGTACGACAAAATCTCAGCTTGGAGTCTGTCCTCAATCCTTAAGACTCGGTTCAACTTCTCCTGAGACAATACTCACTTCTCGATCTTCTCAAAGTCTCGCTGACAATCAAAGTAGACTGGCTTCAATCTGATGAAATCCTTCACCAGCTGAACCTTTATTGTCGAGCTAGAATAGGGAGCTGTAAAAGATGGTGTAAAAACTGTCTCTACGACTGGACGTGTCACTACCTGTATGGTCTGTACTACCGACACTGCTGTCGGTAATGTGGAAATAGTGGTAGTAGTAGGGATTGGTGTCTGTGCTGATGGAGCGAAATGTACAGTCATCATAGCGATGAACTCCATTAACTGTTGTCCTTAAGCAGCTACTCGATCAGATAGTCTTTGAAAATCATTAGCTGATGGTATAAAAGGCTAGCTGCCACTCGCACTTGCATCCCTGCTATCGCGTGAATCAGCCATCAATATCTGCAGGTTGATTGCAAACACGAATCAGCTACTACGTAGATAACACATATATACATATAGAAAACTAAAATGTATAAATATAAGACATCCCCATCTCACTTTCACTCACTTCCCAACTAATGACTTCTAGGCAAGGATCATCTGGCTTTCCACAACTAAGATATATATTTATTCCTTGTTTAAATTTATATTTATTATTTATTGGAAAGCTTAGGCCTTTTGCTATAAATTGTAGCTTTTGTATCACATTGTAGAATAACCATATTCCACAATCTAAGCCCTTTGAACATAGGCTCTCCTAAGCTTTATAAACATAGAATATGATACCACATGTGACTATGATATCCCAACTTTGGACAATTCCATAAATTGTCCATAATTTTCTAGAACATAGGCTCTGATACCAACTGTGACAACCCCTTCTCAAATTATGGCACCGCCCGACCTAATCTCATTATTAAGCCCTAATCTCACCATATAGAACCTAACAAAGGACTAGTCAACCTATCCAAAACCATTTACCTACTTATCATATATTTTTTTAAAAATGAATATAAATCTATACTTATCCTATGTCAATTCATAAATCAGAGTTAATTAAAATTTTGTTTACTTAAAAGCTTATTCAGCGGAAGTCTTAACAATCTAGCGGAAGCTTATAACATGAGTCCTAACAATTTTGGAAAAACCAGGGATTAAATATCACATGCATACATATGATAAAACGACGATATATAATATCGTCTGTCTGGTCAAGGTACTACTCACTCAACTCATAATATACAAACCATAAAAGTATATCATATACATATAAAAGGAATAAATCAAAAATCCAAACCTACAAAATCAGGTGTAGCAGTGCTCTACTGGCTCAGAGGTAATCATCGATCTTCTCTTTGCCTGGTCTGCTACTCGATGGATCAGCACCCACCGTCAGAAACTAGACGGTGAGGACAAGAAAGTAGAAAGTAATACATAGAGACATTTTGTTCACATTCCCAATTATGCAACAAGTAGATAAAAGCATGATAATAGCAACTATGCAGTAAAGAGAACATGCAAAGAGATACTTTAGTTAAACAACATGAAACTAACGTTAGGCTAAGTAGTATTAATCTAGGGTCGGTCGTGATCTTCATCATATCAGCCTTTTCCACTATATGAGGATGGAGCTGAGCTCTACATCAATAAGAAGGTCTGAGCAGTGCTCTTGCGTTTATAACCTTTCACTGGTGCCAGTCACCTGCGATATATACTTGCCAACAACCCTGAGTCCCATGCCTTGTGTGCTGCGCAAGTTATGCTTGCCAACAACTCTAGGACTCATTTCCCGTGTGTTGCGCAAGATAGTGGAGAGATCCCGATCACCTTGGAAGTCTAGTGACCCCGTATGTCCGACGGACCTCTATAATATAATGACCCTGGATACAAGAACCACTTTCATATTTCAAGAAATCACATGGTTTGAGAATCCAATAAAGTAATTGCATATCTAATGCACAAAGGAAATAGATTACAATACTATGTAACACCTCCCTAATAGCATGCTATATCACTAACCACATGTATTAACAATCAATAATGACGTAGAACATTAATTGAATCAATGAAATCATTTTATCAACAAACTATACCATGAAAGCAACCTCATGTAATGAGAAAGAACAACAAGTTATGGCATATGGAATGCAAAAGCAATTCAGTCCAAATGACTGGAAATGAACGTATGAATATGAATGAAATGTAAAGAAATATCTCAATCAGTTTACTTACAAACCACGCAATTTCCTATGTTATTTAGGCCTCCCGATACCTCGAAACTTGTATTTGAATCACCGTAGTTCTTCCTTAGGTTCCTGATATCATATTATAAGTTTTTGAGTGTGTTTGGACCTTTACTTAAGGTATTAGAATCATTTATAGTGTTTAAGGAATTTTTGAAAATTGAAGTTTTTATGTTGTCATAGACCTAGCGCTCTAACTTGGATTAGCGCACTAGCTGATCCACCTAGCGCGCTATGTGCAGTAAAACCCAAAATTTTGCAATTAGAATTCTGAGTTTTCTCTACAGATAGGCCATGTTAATGCATAAGTACCTCCATACACACTACAAGAGTTCCATGACATCAACCACAATATAAAACAACAACCCACAACATCAAATTCATGAATTAATTGGGTTAAGCTAACTCTATGGGGTAGAGGAGTTACCTAACTTGATGAACAGAAGCTAATGAAAATGAAAGAGTTAAGTTGCTTGAGTTGACCAAAAGCTTATATACATGAATTGGATATGGTTGATTGATAACCATTGATCCTAATGTGCATACGTATCTCGAGACCTATCTAATGGTAAACCTATTAACACTTGCCCCACTAACTTATGCCAAATGACACCAATAAGTGTCTCAATTGGTGTTGAGATGGGTCATTACGTGTCACGGCCCAAATCTCTAACCCCCGTTTTAATTCCTTAATCAGGATCACCGATCCTTGACGTGGGGCCTACACTGTGATATGTGCACCGACCGAGGCACGTGGCCGATGTATATTATATTTTTGTATTGATGTATGCCTAGTGTTATGTATTGTGTAGACTTACTAAGTTGGTTGTACAGTTGTAGGCGTCGATACGAGAGCGGGGACACGCGTCAAGTAGCTTGCGGGCCGGGGAACCGGGCAGTTAGCATTTTGGTAAGTCTTATTTAATACTAATATGAAATAAGGAATTACTTATAAGCATATGGTTGTGTTTGTTAATGTAAATCAAATTAAAGGCCTATAATTGAGTAAATTAAATGGAAAGCATAAGATTGGTCTAGAGATACACATTGGCACATCTAGGAACTAGGTGAGTAATGAAATGGTGTCACTTGAGGTTGAGATAGTGGAAGTTAGTGGGATATATGGCAAGAGGTGGACCATTAGATGTTCCTCGGGATACATAAATTCATGGAGATCATGGGCTAATAAGGAACATCACCTTAATATATAATATTAGTGATCAAACAACATGCAAACCAAATCACTCATTCTTTTTTGCTGGAGAAGAAGAAGGAATTGCTGGAGAGGAGTGAATCATCAAGGTGTTGAAGGAATCCATGGGAGTTGGTGAGAAATTCTCAAGCTAGGGTGCTACATTAACTAGGTACACATCTTTTTAGTTGAAATTAGAACAAGTTCTGGTTTTAGGCTAATTTCAGATGGTAGATGATTGAGTATTTGCAATTGATTTATATATTTAGATTCCTCATTTCAAGATGATAATCCAGCTATATTGAAGTTCTTAATTTGGTTTTGAAATCATAAAGATATGAATTTTTGAATTTGCAACACCAAAACTAGAATTCTGCATGTTGTATTAGGAATCAACCTGGGTAATTTGGTCATAATCTGCCTATTTTAGATCCAAATTGATCCAGACCAGTGGCATTTGAAAGATTATTTAAAAGGGAATAACCTTGCTAAATTGAAGGTATTCTGATTCAAATGTTTTTATGTCCAAACATGCTCTACAAACAGGTACTGGAATTAAAAAGAAAAGTTTTGAAACTAAACTTGTTAAGGGCATAACTCCCTAACTACTTATCCAAATGAGCTGATCTATTAGTATGTTGTATTTGGATATATTTGATGCCTTGTGACCAAAAATCACATTTTTATGAACTATAGATTAGGAGAAATAGATTTTCTAAATCCGCTGGTCGGATTAAATTCCAATTAGACCTATGTTTAGTAAAAGCATGACATCTCTTTCATTTGAAATCAGAATTTTGCAAACTAAACTTTTCCGGAAAGCTAAGAGAGAGACCAACAATAGTTGTAGTGATGGAGAATTTCGATATTTGGACCATTTCATGCCTAAAAGTGCATTAAAATGTAGGACTAAAATTGAAACTTAATTTAGTCTTTAGGGGCTGATTTAGGAAGATTGATTTAAAGTCTATTGAATAAATTGAATACACAATAAACACCACTAAATTGAGCTTAAACCCACTATATTTGAACTAATGAGACACCAAACTCAGGAACCTAGGAAAAGGGTACGGGAGAGCGAATACAAGATTTGGAGTATCGCGAGGCCAATAAAGCTAGGGCTTTACTTTGTTGTTGTGAGTATACCCAATGGCAACTTTACTTGACATTTCATTTCTATTAATTGTTGTCCTTGCATAGTCCTTTTTGACTATTTTTCCTTTGTATTCTTATATAATGTGTTCTTTGTGTCTATGCTCACTTGATGAGTCTAGTTTGCATGATATCCATTTATTTGATTTGACTCATTGATTCTATCCCATGCTATGTCTATTCTTGTTGTTTTAAATGTGAGTTGAATGATAAATAGCATGCTATTAGGCTAGTGAATATCTTATAAATGTTTAAGAGGACTTGTATTCCTTATTTGTTTAGGTGTGTAAATGTGTCTATGCCTTGACAAATCCATACTTGGTATTTCTTGAAATTTTAAAAGTATTTTTTGCATTTAGGTCCCGTACTCGATCGAGGTGTGTGCGACTCACGGGGTTAGAGTCCCTGGGGATGTCGGCACATTTTACTTAACAATGTATGACACTCGGGGTTAGAGTCCCTGGTAACACTTGGGGTGCTATATGATTATTGAGTCGGAGTGACACGTTTCACTGCCGACCGGACCTAAATCACCACTACTTAGCCTAGTGTCAGTATCACTTGTTTAACTCTGGTATTTACTCGCATATGGTTTATTTTCCAGTTTTCCCATTTATATGCTTTTAAATACCATTTGAATATTTGGAAATGCAAATTAAACTTGTCATCGGGGATTACTGTTTTATTTTTGTACTCACCGTCCTTTTTATGACGGTGGGTGCAGAGCCGTCTACAAGCAGGGCGGGCAAGGAGAAGATCGGCGATTATCCCTGAGCCCACAGCGCGTCACTGCATCGATTGTAGGTCTTCTTTTGGTATTTTGATTGTATATGTTATATATGTCTTTCAGATACTATTAATGTATATATATTGGGTTGAGCGTTAGTTTCCATGACTTGACTTAGACTATTTTACTGTTTCACTGCATTTTGAGGACTTTATATATGTGATGTCATTTCCTGGTTTTCCACACTTAGGATTTTATAAATGGCTTCCGCGTAAGTTACTAATTGCTTCTGCATAATCAATAAGACTTCCGCTAATTAATTAATTTAATAAAAAGTTTTAATTAACTCTAAATTTTATTAACTGGTAGGACTAGTGTATTACTTATTCTGAACATGAGAAAAGAGGCGTCTAGGTTGTAAGGCTGACTAATACGTAGTTAAGTCATGCATGGATATGATTAGGGCTTAATTACGGGATTAGGCTGGGCGGTGCCCTAGATTAGGAGAGGGGCCGTCACATTACGTGTCTCGAGAAATATCAAGTGGCTATTGTTTTCTTACTAACTTAAGTGTATTTGATACTTAATCAACCATAACCCCATGTATATCACTTATAAAAGCAATATAAAGCTTATACCATCTCACCATATTGCTTTCTACCTCGGTCCCACGTTGGCACGCAGCTCGAGCCGCGCTCCCACACACGTCTCGACACTTATTCACAAGTAGGAATGACTTAATAGTCTACACATATACAATACACTAGGCATTCATCATTACGAATATAACATTTACCTCAGCTATCTAACCTCGGTCGTGACACGTATATCGAAGCGAGTCCCATGTTACGGGTCATTTGATCCTGATTACAAGGTTAAAGTCAAATTAGAGATTTGGGTCGTGACAATACTTCCCAAGTAATGGAATTTTCGTCATCGAAATTAAGCTTAACCTACACTTATACTTGACTCGAAGAGGTACGGAAACCTATCTCGCTTATAGTTTTCCTGTTCCCAAGTGACTTCCGAGTCTCCAGGAAACTGCCACTTGACCACCACCTTCGGAATAGACTTGCTTCTCAACTGTTGTACCCTACAATCTAAAATCTGTACTTGCTGCTTCTCATATGATACGTCCTCACTCAATCTGCCTCTAAATCTCAGACATTGATACGTCGTCTCAGTCCAGTTAGTACAATCAATACTCTGGGCTAACTTAATGAATCTCGGATATAAGATGTTTGCTACCTGTCCCTTTAACACCCTCTAAGTAGACATTGTCTGAAGCCTCATCTGTGCACAAATCATCACCCGAGTATCGGTAGAAATATATGACTGAGTGATCATCGCCGCTGCCTCGAGTAATCCATAATCATGTGTCATATGGAATCTAACCACCTTAACATCTCTAACCGGAATCATACTCAATGCATCAGCAACTACATTAGCTTTTCCTGGGTATTATTCCAGAAAAAAGTCGTAGTCCTTCAATAATTCCAACCATCGGCGCTGTCTCACGTTAAGCTCTTTCTGTGTTAAGAGGTAATTCAAGCTCTTATGGCCAGTATAGAGTGTGAACTTCTCTCCATACAGATAATGTATCCATATCTTTAGAGCAAATACTACCGTTGCCAGCTCTAAATCATGAGTGGGATAATTCTTCTCATGTATCTTCAACTGTCTGGATGCGTAAGCCACCGTGCCTTTATCCTGCATCAACACCCAACCTAGACCTGTATGAGAAGCATATGTATATACCAGGAATCCATGTCCACCTCTGGCAATATCAGCACTGATGCGATAGTCAATAATCTCTTTAGCTGAGCAAATACCTCTTCGCATTTCTCAGACCAATCAAACTTGACGTCTTTCTGCGTCAATCTGGTTATTGGTGAAACGATATCCGAGAAATTCTTCACCAACCTTCGGTAATATCCTGCTAACCCCAGAAGACTCTCCGTAACTAACATCGACACAGGCCAATCCATAATAGCCTAAATCTGGCTGGATCTATAGCAATGCCTGCTCCTCTAACAACATGTCCCAAAAACTTGACTTCTAACAGCCAAATTCACACTTGTTGAACTTGGCGTAGAGTCGATGCTCCCTCAAGGTCTGAAACGTCTCTTTGAGGTGTTGAACGTAATCTATCACGAAACGGTCAAGAAATGGCTTCATCACTCGATGCATCAAATCCATACATATGGCTGGAGCATTAGTCAAACCAAACAGCATGACTGTAAACTGATAGTGTCCATATCTCGTACTGAATGTCGTCTTGGACCTATCCTCATCCCTGGTCCTAAGCTGATGACACCCTGATCACAGGTCTATCTAGGAAAAATACTGTTCTCATCTCAGCTGATCAAGTAAGTCATCAATCCGAGGTAAGGGATACTTGTTTCTGACCGTGACCCTGTTCAACTGTCTATAGTCGATACACAGTCTCAAAGTATCGTCCTTCTTCTTCACAAACAGGACCGGTGCTCTCCGTGGTGACATAGAAGGTGTGATGAACCCCTTATGTCCCAAATCCTGCAACCGACTCCTCAACTCCTCCAACTCTCTCGGAGCCATGCAGTATGGTGGTATGGATATAGATCTAGTGCCAGGTACTAACTCAATGATAAAATTTATCTCTCTCGGTGGTGGTAAACCATGTAAGTCCTCTGGAAACACATCTGGAAACTCGCCCAGAATCGGAATCTCCTCAAGTCTGGGTCTCTGACTTTCTACTATGGTGTATAATGACACCAGAGTCTCCATCTCTCCACTAGTAGCTAGTCGACCTCTAATGCCTTCGGCTCTCGGTGTACAACCATTATACCGAATCACGCGTCCTACCTGACCACACCTATAACATGTGATAAGTCTACGCGACCCCTAACCAGATCCTGGGCCTGTGCCTGTCTCTGCACCTGTCTGGAACTATCTCGTCCTCTACCTCTAACAGCATATCACACTCATATCAATTGTTTCAGTAAGACAGTGATATTTGAGATCCCAGGGCATCCGATGTTCACGTATATTGGTTGTACATCAAGAGCCGAGGGAACTCGAGGTCGTCTTGCGACCAGTGGAGAGATGGAGACTCAGGTGTCGTTATACACCATAGTAAAGAGTCAGGGACCTAGACTAGAGGAGATATTGGTTGTGTGTGAGTTTCCGGAAGACTTACTTGGTTTACCACCACCGAGAGAAATAGATCTCATTATTGAGTTGGTACCAGGCACTAGACCGATTTCTATACCACCGTACTGCATGGCTCAACGAGAGTTGGAGGAAATGAGGAGTTAGTTCCTGGATTTGGGAGAGAAGGGATTCATCACACCTTCTATGTCACCATAGGGAGCACCAATCCTATTTGTGAAGAAGAAGGATGGTACTTTGAGACTGTGTATCAATTATAGACAGTTGAACAGGGCCACAACTAGAAACAAGTATCCCTTACCACGAATTGATGATTTTTTTAATCACCTGAGAGGAGCGCAGTATTTTTCCAAGATAGACAACAATCGGGGTATACTCAGCTTAGGATCGGGGATGAGGATAGGTCCAAGACAACATTCAATACGAGATATGGACATTATCAATTTACAGTTATGCCGTTTGGTTTGACTAATTCTCCTGCCATGTTTATGGATCTAATGCACCGGGTGATGAAACCATTTATTTACTATTTCATCATTGTTTTCATTGATGATATATTGATATACTCGAGAAGATCACGAGCAGCACCTCTGGGAGACGTTGCAGACTTTGAGGGGGCATAGACATTATGCCAAATTCAGTAAGTGTGAATTTTGGTTGTCAGAGGTGAAATTTTTGGGACATGTTGTTGGAGCAGCAGGCATTGCTGTAGATGCAGCCAAGATTCAGGCTATTATGGATTGGCCATCGTTGACGTTAGTTACGGAGATCAGGAGTTTTCTGTGGTTAGTAGGATATTACCGAAGGTTCGTGAATGATTTTTGTAAGATGGCTTCACCGATGACTAGATTGACCCAGAAAGACATCAAGTTTCTTTGGTCTGAGGAATGCGAGGAGGCATTTACTCAATTGAAGATATTGTTGACTACTGCATTAGTGCTGATTTTGCTAGAGGCTGGATAAGGGTTCTGGGTATACACAGATGCTTCTCATATGGTTCTAGGTTGTGAGTTGATGCAGGATAGAGGCACGGTGGCCTATGCATCAAGACAGCCGAAGATACATGAGAAGAACTATCCAACTCATAACTTACAGTTGGCAGTGGTAGTGTTTGCTTTGAAGATATGGATATATCATCTGTATGGAGAGAGGCACACTCTATATTGATCAAAAGAACTTGAAATACCTCTTCACACAAAAAGAGTTGAACATGAGACAGCGCCGATGGTTGGAATTTCTGAAAGAATATGACTTTTCTCTGTAATATCACCCAGGAAAAGCTAATGTAGTTGCAGATGCACTGAGCAGAATACTGACGAGAGACGCCGAGATCGTCAGATGTCATATGACACACGAGTATGGACTACTCGAGGCAGCGACGATGATGACTCAGTAAGATATTCCTACTGATACTCGGGTGATGATTTGTGCACATATGAGGCTAGAAACATTGTCTACTCAGAGAGTGTCAGAGGGTCAAAGAGCCGACATGCTATACCCGATTTTTAGTGAGTTGGGCCAGAGTACTGAGTGTACTGACTGGACAGAGGCGACGAACCATTGTTTGAGATTCTTCAGGAATCACACAGTTCTCTGTTCACTGTTCATCCAGGAATGACCAAAATGTACCAAGACATGAAGAGACATTTTTGGTGGCCTGGGATGAAAGCGGACGTATCGGAGTTTATCAGGAAATGTGGGATCTGCCAACAGGTGAAGGCAGAGCATCGTAGACTTGGAGGATTGTTGCAGCCACTTCCCATTCCACGATGGAAGTGGGAAGATATTGCCATGGACTTTGGTAAAGGATTGTCGAGGACTGTCCGTCAACATGACTCCATCTAGGTGATTGTGGACAGATTGACAAAATTTGCACATTTCATACTTGTTGCAGCTCATTACACATTTGACCAGTTGAGTGTATTGTTCGTGTGAGAGAATATTAGGCTGCATGGGGTACCATTAACTATTATGTCAGATAGAGATGCTATTTATACGTCCAGGATGTGGCGGAGTATGCAGAAACAATATAGTACGCGCCTACAATTTAGCAGACTGAGAGGTTAATTTAGACTCTCGAGGATATGCTCAGGGCTTGTGTACTTGAGTTTGGCGGATTGTGGGAGGAGTACCTACCGTTGTGTGAGTTTGCATACACAGGGAAGGTACGATAGATTTGCCAGAGGCTTAAAGGGGCCCAGGAGAGGCAAAAGAATTATGCAAACACGTAAGGGTCTTCATAGATTTGGTTTGGAAGGAAAGTTAGCACCGAGATTTATCAGGCCTTTCAAGATCAAGAAACGGGTTAGAAAGGTTGCTTATGAGCTAGATTTACCTCCACAGATGTTGGGGATTCATCAAGAGTTTCATATTTTTATGCTTCGACTAGCTAAGTCGAAGGCAGGCGAGAAACCGATAGTGGCCTTGAGTCAGATTGACTTGAGTGAGGATACATATGAAGAGCATCCAATACAGATCCTAGACAGGAGGGTACAACAGTTAAGAGGCAAGTCTATCCCTAAAGTGTTAGTCAAGTGGCAATTTCATGAAGACTCGGAACTCACTTGGGAATAGGAAGACTATGTGGGCGATAGGTTTCGGTACCTTTTTGAGTCGAGGTATAATTTTAAGTTAATTTTAATTTTGAGGACGAAATGTGATGGCTCCAACTACGAAACAGGGCACCGCCCGACCTAATCCCATAATCAATCCTTAATCCAAATCACATAAGACTTAATTACGTATTAGTCAGCCTTTCGTACCCGTTACACGAAATCTCCATTAGTTGGGAAGTATTTTCACTGCTCAAATAGCTAATTTTAGTTTAATTTGTTAATCAGGATCAAATGACCAGTGACATGGGACCCGCAGCGAGATACGTGTCATTAATGAGGCTAGGTGGCCGAAGTAAATGTTATATTTGTGGTGATGTGTGCCTATTGTATTGTATATGTGTAGACTACTAAGTCACGCTTATGTGTTGATAGGTGTCGAGATGTGAATAGGGACTCGCCTAGATATGCGTGTTGGCGTGGGACCGAGGTAGAGAATGATAAGGTAAGTTGGTACAAGCTTTATAAGGTTTTATAAGTGAATTAAATGGGCTATGGTTGATTTGGTATTAAAATACCAAAGTTAGTAAGTTAAAACATAAGCCACTTGATATGTTTCGAGACACAAGTTGACATGCTTCAACATTACTTGGGTTATTGTTTGGTGTCACTTAAGCATGAACTAGTGGGACATGTGTGAGTAGGAGGTCCACTAGTTAAGTCTCGAGATACGTGTGCACTATATGATCAAGGGCTATCATTCAAGCATATCCAACTCAACTATATAAACTTGTGATCAACTCAAATTCCTCACACTCTCTCATTTTCATTTCTTCATCTTGAAGCAAGGTTTGTTGGAGTGATGAAGCTGCTGGAGGAGGAAGAAGATAACAAGGAACCAGTGGAATTGGTGAATGAGAGACCAAGTTAGCTAGTGATCATCAAATTAGGTAACTTCTCTACTCCATTAACATAGCTCAATTTCATGAATTCATGTATTTGATGCTATGGGTTACTATTTTATGTTGTAAATGGTGTCTTGGAACTCTAGAGGTGTGTATGAGGGTTCCCAAGGCATCAACATAGCCTATGTGTTGTGAAAACTCGAAAGTCTGATTGCAGAATTCTGGGTTCTGCAACACAAAGCGCGCTATGCATGATAGTAAGCGCGCTGTGTTGGTCATTAGCGCGCTACACAGGGTCATTAGCGCGCTGCATGCTATGGCAGCAAAAAAATCAGTAAGTTTCAAGAAGTCCTTAAACACTACAAAAGAGTTTAATATGCTAAGTAAAGGTCCAAGCACACTCATAAACATATGATATGATGTCAGAAACTTAGGGAAGTATTTCTGACATCATATCATTTTTTTTAGGCGTTGGGAGGTCGGAATAACATAGGAAATTGCGTGGTATGTAAGTAAACTAATTGAGAGATTTCTGTACATTTAATTCCTATTTATATGTTCATTTCTAGTCATTTGGACTGAATTGCCTTTGTACTTCATGTGCCTTGAATCGTTGCTCATTCTCATTACATGAGGTTGTTTCATGGCATGGTTTGTTGATAAAATGATTTCATTGACTCCAATTCATGTGCTATGTCATTATTGACTGTTATTATCTGTTATCAATGAAATAACATGCTATTAGGTAGTTGTTACATAGTGCTGTGAATCTATATCCTTTGTTCATTAGTTATGCAATTGTATTTGTTGGATTCCAATACCGTGTTGTTCTTGAACATAAAAGTAGTTCTTGTATCTAGGGTCATTTTATGATAGAAATATTGTTGACATATGGGGGTCACTAGACTTTTCAGGGAGATCGGGATTGCTCCACTCTCTTGCGTAGCACACGCGGTATGGGACTAGGGGTTGTTGGCAAGCATAACTTGGGTGACTTCACGAGTTGTAAGACTCGGGGTTGTTGGCAAGTATACATCCCAGTGACTGATATTTGGGATAATTATAAAGGCGTATTGTACCGTGTAAGTACGACCTTCAAAGAAATGTAGAGCGCAACTCCATCCTTATATAGCGGAAAGGCTGATGTGATGAAGATCACGACCGACCGGCCCTAGATCATTACTACTCAGCCCAGTGTCAGTTTTATTTTGTTTAACTAAAGTATATCTTTGCATGATATTCTTTTAGCATAGTTGCTATTATTATTATGCTTCTTGATACTTGTTGCATAATTAAGAGTGTGAAAAGATCTCTCTCAATATTAATTTCTATTTTCAAGTACTCACTGTCTAGTTTGTGACGGTGGGTGCAGATCCATCGAGTAGCAGGAAAGTCAAAGAGAAGATCGACGAGTACCTCTGAGCTATTGGAGTGTTACTACCCCAGATATTGTAGGTTTTGCTTTTGATGTATTACTTTATATGTATATGATACACTGTTGGGGGTTGTATATAATGGGCTGAGTGATAGGTACCTTGACCAGACACATGATGTTATATATCGCCGTTTCATTATATATATGCATGTGATCTTTATTTCCTGGTTTTTCCACAAAGGTTAGGCTACATGTTTATAAGCTTCCACTAATTAATTAGTTAAGACTTCTGCTGCATAACTTTTAAGTTATTAAATTTTAATTAACTCTGATTTATGAATTTACATAGGATAGTTATATGTTTATATCTATTTGAAAACTAATAAAAAAGTTTTTAAGTAATAAGATTGTTGAACAAGTTGACTAATTCCTTGTTAGGTTCTATATGGTGAGATTAGGGTTTAATAACGGGATTAGGCCTGACGATGCCCTAATTTGAGAAGGGGTCGTCACACTACCGCACCAGTGTTGATATTGCCAGAGGCTGGACAGAGATTCCTAGTATATACAAAAGCTTCTCATATAGGTCTAGGTTGTGTGTCGACGCAGGATAAAGGCATAATAGTTTATGCATCTAGATAGTTGAAGATACATGAGAAAAACAATCCCACTCATGACTTAGAGTTGGCGGCGGTAGTGTTTGCTTTGAAGATATGGAGACATCATCTGTATGGAAAGAGGTTCACACACTATACTGATCATAAGAGTTTGAAATACCTCTTCGCGCAGAAAGAGCTTAACATGAAACATCGCCGATGGTTAGAATTTCTGAAGGACTATGACTTTTCTCTAGAATATCACCCAAGAAAAGCTAATGTAGTTGTTGATGCACTGAGTAGGATCTCGGTTGGAGATGTCGAGGTTGTTAGATGCCATATGACACATGAGTATGGATTACTCGATGCAGCGACGATGATGACTTAGTCAGATATTCCTACAGATACTCGGATGATGATTTGTGCATAGATGAGGCTTCAGACACACTCCCGTTTGCCGTAAAACCCTTTCAGTTCTTGAGTGTGCAACAATTGAATCTAGGTTAAATCTGAAGCGGATGCGATCCAATTATTTAGGATTAGTGTTCTCACAGATCCATATTACTGCGGTTAGTGTGTTAAACCTTATTGGCGGATGTCTAGGGTTATACATTAATTAGGGAAATAGTTAGTGGTGGACGTCCTGGCTATTGAGATTAGGGGAATGAGGAATTTCTGACCGATGTCGATTTTCTATAACTAATCTAGGAGAACTTAAATTAATAACTTTTTGGGAAAGATTGAAGACCATGATTGCCATTGAATCTGAATCCTAATTTGTAGAACTGTAGACCTAGGTGTTACTTTGGTGTTCGTTAATTGTTTTCAAAGTTATTTTATTTATTTAGTTTAGTTAGATTAGTTAATTAAGTTATTTAATTAAAACCCCCGATTTTTCCTTTTAGTTGTTTTTAACCTTAGAAAGACCACCAATCTCGATGGGATCGACCCTTTGCCAGTATTCTACAAAATAGTTGGTTTAGGAACTTTTCTTTCATTGACGCGTTCGACGCGTCAATTTTTGGCGCTGTTGCCGGGGATTGGTTTTCTTTCTTTGGTGTTTGTTATTATTATTATTATTATTATTATTATTATTATTATTATTATTATTATTATTATTATTATTATTATTACTATTATTATTATTATTTATTTTAATAAATTGGAGCATCGGTTAGTTTTGTTAGGTTTGACTATGGATTATATATTTTTTTAGCATAATGTGAGCGTTTTTTTAGGAATTAACAGGTTTATAGAATTTTAGGTGTTTTGAGACTTGGTTGGGACATATCCAACTTAAGTCGCCGCATTAGTGGCGGGCTTTTGAGTAGACCCAAAACCCTAGACTTTATTCCATCATCTTGTTGATTTCACCCTTAGTTGAAAGACTTCGGGCTCGGAAGATTTGATAGGAACCTTTTCAGTTAACTACTTTACTAGTTCTTGCTCTTGTATGATTGTTCTTTTATAGTTTCTTTAGTCACCTACACATGAGAGATTTTGTGCGTTCACTGGTTTTTAGAGACTTTTTGTCATGCATGCATTTGTATCATCTTCTTATTCATGTTCTTCTTCACCACTTGTCTTTTTCTTTTTGTTATATATGGATGTATTGACTTGTTTTGAACCTTGAGGACAAGGTTCATAATAAGTTTGGGGATATTTTAGGGATTATGGTTGGACTTTGGATGGGTTTTTTGCGAAAGACTGCAGGTGAGATTGTTTATTTTTTCAATTTTATGCGGTTATATGCAATCAATGGATGGTAATGGTGGTGTTTTATATCATTTCTTCCATTTCTTTCATTTCTTTTCCTTTCATATTTCTCTCTCATTTCATTAGGATATGATACACTTTCATGCATGTATTTAGTATAGTTTTTTATTATTTAGAGTCACCCGAAACTTTGTTCATGCATTTGGTTGTGGATGAGTAAATTACAGTTGCCTTTTTGACTTGAAACATAAAGGAAATTAAGAGAAACACTCAATCGAGTTCGTAGCTCTGCATTTTTATGATTTCATGATTAGGGACTTAGTTGATGGTTAAACTTTATGCTAGATAACGAAAATGGGCAGACGGTCACACTTATGCAAGTTATAATATTTTAACCCATATTAGGGGGATTTGCTCGATTATAGTAGAAGTGAGAAGGGCTAACATGAGTTTTTTCTTAATATAGAGAGTCCCACAGGTTTCCACATGAAATGGAGTAGGGAAACTTGTGGTAGGAAAAAAGTGAGAAAATCGGTCCATAGGAAATGGAGCAAGGACCGTATTATTTTTAAAAAAAATTGGAGAAAAAAATAAGAAAAAAGATAGAGAATATAAGAAATTTAAATAAAGGCGGAAGTTGTGAAACTCCTCAAATAAAAGATTTAGCTCGAGTGCTTGCACTATATTAAGTGAGATTTAAACTTGCGTGCTTTAATTTATAGACCAAGAAAACTTATGAGTAGTTGAGGGCCTTTGTTTTGACTGAATCTTTGTCTCGAAAGTGGGATCTTAATTGTGTTTGGGTTGCGAGTCTAGACATATCATAACTCTGAAATTTCTTGAGTGGCTTGTTAACTTGGTGGCTATGTAAACCAAAGGAACTCCATGAATTTTGAGTCGGGTATATGATTAATGAGTCAGTGCATTATTATATTAGGAGTCTAATTTAGTTTTTGTTGTCAGTTACACCGTTGCTCGGGACGTGCAAAGTCTTAAGTTTGGGGATATTTGATAAGTCGGTATTTATATATTATTAATAGTTTATTTCAATATATTTAATTGTGGAAAGTCTCTAAAATATATATTTAATTATATTTTTTGGTCATTTTCAGGTGAAACGGAGTGCGTAGTTGAATTTGTGGCAGAAAAAACTTAAAATGGAGTATTTATTTGCACTGATCGGATGCCGGACAGTTTGCCTCAAGTTACGTGTTGCGCGGTGGGAAGAATAGGAGACAACATATTTCAACCAATTAGAAGCTGCCACGTCAGCACTTCTCCATCACAGCAGCAACCAACCTCACGTTCCAGCTGCTGCCAAGTGTCGGCCTCTCACACCTCCAAGCACGTCACTCGTTGGTTCTCGACCAATCCCGTCACGCCACCTCAGCATTAATAAACACACAACAACAGCTGACTTGTTTCAGCCTCCATCAGTTCTTCCTCGGGATGCGCATCAGCACCATTTCCCACATCTTCACCGATTCTGCGCGACCCTTCTTCATCGCCTCTAGCATGACACGTGTCGGCCTCTCACTACACCAGCACGTCATCACACTGTTTCTTCACCAATCACATGGCGCCACGTGGACATTACCTATTTTTAAGCCAAAAATAACCATTCGATGCTCCTCGGCGCACGAGTCACCTCCCTAACCCCTAAAACTAGTTTCTCTCACTTCTCCGGACCAATTTTTAGTAGTTTTATATATTAGGACCTTAGGGTATTATTAGAGAAACCGAACACAGACTATTATTGTTTTGTTATAGACTTCTCTCGACGATTGCCTAGGTCGGCTGGGAAACAAGTCGAGATTATATATTCAAGGCATATTATGTGAGATATTTTATTTTATTTTTTAATTTAACTTAATTCTCCTATTTCATTGTTGTTGATTTTAATGAATATGGTTTAGATCTAGGGTATGTATGTGGCCAGTGCATGCTTTTAGGTGGGCAACCTATAGTTATTTGGATCATTATTATCCATATAATTGTGCTTTTGGACCAATAAAGTGACAAACGCTCACCCGTTTGCCGTAAAACCTTTTTAGTTCTTGAGTGTGCAACAATTGAATCTAGATTAAATCGAAATCGGATGGGATCCAATTATTTAGGATTAGTGTTCTCACAGATCCATATTATTGCGGTTAGTATGTTAAACCTAATTGGCGGATGTCTAGGGTTATACATTAATTAGGGAAGTAGACCTAGGTGTTACTTAGGTGTTCGTTAATTGTTTTCAAAGTTATTTTAGTTATTTTATTTGTTTAGTTTAGTTAGATTAGTTAGTTAAGTTATTTATTTAAAACCCCCAATTTTTCCTTTTCGTTGTTTTTAACCTTAGAAAGACCACCAATCTCTGTGGGATCGACCCTTTCCCACTATTCTACAAAATAGTTGGTTTATCAATGTTGCGGAGTATGCATGTGCAATATCGTACGCGCCTACAATTTAGCACAACTTTTCACCCTCAAACTGATGGGCAGACTGAGAGGTTGATTCAGACTCTCGAAGATATGCTCAAAACTTGTGTACTTGAGTTTGGCGGATCATAGGAGGAGTACTTACCGTTGTGTGAGTTTGCATACAATAATAGTTATCAAGCTAGCATTGAGATGGCACCATTTGAGGCTTTATATTGCAGACCGTGTCGCTCGCCATCTTGTTGAGCTTAGCCAGAGGACCAGGAGATTATAGGGCCTGAAATTGTTGTTGATCACACCGAGAAGATACGACAGATTCGCCAGAGGCTTAAAGGAGCCCAAGAGAGGCAAAAGAAGTATGCAGATACATATCAGAGTGATCGCACGTATGATGAGGGAGCCTTGGTGAATCTAAAGGTTTCTCCTCGGAAGGGTCTTCACAGGTTTGGTTTGACAAGCAAGTTAGCATCGAGGTTCATTGGGCCTTTCAAGATAAAGAAACAGGTCAGAAAGGTTGCTTATGAACTAGATTTACCTCCACAGATGTTGGGAATTCATCCAATGTTTCATATTTCTATGCTTCAACTAGCCAATTCGAAGGCAGGCGAGAGACCGACATTTGATTTGAGTCAGATTGATCTGAGTGAGGACATATCTTATGAGGAGCAGCCTATACAGATCCTAGACCGGAGGATACAACAGGTGAGTGGCAAGTCTATCCCGAAGGTGTTAGTCAAACGTCATTTCCATGGAGACTCGGAACTCACTTGGGAACGGGAAGACTATATGCGATACAGGTTTCCGTACCTTTTCGTGTCAAGTATAACTTTAACTCTAGTTTAATTTTGAGGACGAAATTTCCATTAGATGGGAAAAATTGTCATGGCCCAAGTATCTAATTTGCGTTTAACTCCTTAATTAGGATCAAGTGACCCGTGACACAGGACCCGCAATGAGATATGTGTCAAAACCGAGGCGAGAGTGTCGAGGTATATGTTATACTTGTTGTGGTGTATGCCTAGTTTATTGTATATGTGTAGACTACTAAGTCATTTCTACTTACGTATAGGTTTCGATACGTGTGTGGTAATGCGCCTCGAGTTGAGTGTCGGCATGGGATCGAGGTAGAGAGTGATATGGTAAGTTGGCGTAGGATTATATATAGCTTTTACGATGATTTATACATGGCTATCGTTGATTATACACTTAATGAAGCTAAGTTAGTAAGTTAAAACAATAGCCACTTGATTTTCTTCGAGACACAAATTGACTCATCTCAACATCAATGGAGTTACATATTGGTGTCACATAACATGAGTTATTGGGACATGTGTTAATAGGAGTATCACTAGATGAGCCTTGAGACACGTGTATACAATGAGATCAATGGTTATTAATCAACCACATCCACTTACTATAAAAAGCTAGTAATCAACTCATACAACCAAGTCAACTTCATTTCATTTGCTTAATTGAGAAGGAAACTTGTTGGATAGAAGGAGAAGGGTTGGAGGAAGAAGAAGACCAGCAACCAAAGTTGGTTTGGTGAAGGAGAGATCAAGTTAAGCTAGGTTTCCATCAAACTAGGTACATATCTCCCTATTTTTTGGTCGAATTCAGAGGCTAGATGATTAAGATTTTGCAATTGGTTTATATATTTGGATTTCTCATTTAAAGCAGATAATCCAACTATATTAAAGTTCTTAATTTGGTTTTGAAATCATAAAGATATGAGTTTTTAAAGTTGTAAGACCAAAACTGAATTCTTGCATGTTGTATTAGGGATTAGTCTATGTAATTTGGTAATAATTTGTTTATTTTAGATCCAAATCGATTCAAACTGGTGGCATTTGAAAACTTACTCTAAGGGGAACAACTTTGCTTACCAAGAGATGTTGTAATTCAAATGTTTTCATGTCTAAAAGTGCTCTACAAGTAGGTGCTGAAATGCAGTAGAAGATTTTTTAAAACTAAAATTGTTAAAGGCATAACTCCATACCTATTTATCCAAATTAGCTGATCTTTAAGTATGTTGTTATTGGTTATGGTTGCTGCCTTGTGACAAAAATTACATTTTTTGGAAGTATATATTTCGAGAAATAGATTTTCTAAGTCCGCTGGTCGGGTTAGATTTCAATTAGAGCTATATTTAGTAGAAATATGATATTTCTTTCGTTTTAAATCGGAATTTTGAAAACTAAGCGTTTTTGGAAAGCTAAGATAGAGAGACCAACAATCTTTGTATTGGTGAAAGATTTTGATGTTTAGACAATTTTATGCCTAAAATCGCGCTGCATTATAAGACTAAAATTTAGTGTTGTTTAGTCTTAAAGGGTTGTTTTGGTTTTAAGTCCCAAAATCCATTGGACCTGACTTAAACCCAACTTATTTGGATTAGATTGATATCAAGAAACTAGGAAAGTGTTCCGAGGATTCAAATACAAGTTTCGAGGTGTTGGGAGACTAGAGTAGCTTAGGAAATTGCGTGGATTGTAAGTAAACTGATTGAGATATATTTACATTTCATTCTTATTTACATGTTCATTTCTAGTTATTTGGACTGATTTACCTTTATATTCAATATGTCATGACTTGTTGTTCTTTCTCATTACATGAGGTTTCTTTCGTGGTATACGTTACTCCATATCATTTGCAATGTCATTGTTGATTGTTAATACATGTGGTCAGTGAAATAACATGCTATTAGGTAGGTGTTACGTACTATTGTAATCTATTTCCTTTGTGCATTAGATATGCAATTGCTTCATTGGATTCTCAAACCATGTCATTTTTGAAATATAAACATGGGTCTTGTATCTGGGATCATTATGTTATAGAGGTCCATCGGACATACGGTGTCACTGGACTTCCGGGGTGATAGAGATCTCTCCAGTATCTTGCGCAGCACACGGGGAATGAGTCTCGGGGTTGTTGGCAAGCATAACTTACGCAACACATGCGTATGAGACCCGGGGTTGTTGGCAAGTATATATCGCAGGTGACTGGCACCAGCGAAAGGTTATAAAGGCAAGAGCACTGCTAAGACCTTCACATTTATGTAGAGCTCAGCTCCATCCTCATATAGTGGAAATGGCTGATATGATGAAGATCACGACCGACCGGCCCTAGATCAATACTACTTAGCCTAGCGTCGGTTTCATGATGGTTAACAGAAGTATCTCTTTGCATGTTCTCTTTTCAGCATAGTTGCTATTATCATGCTTTTAGATACTTGTTGCATGTTTGGGAATGTGAACAAATGTCTCCTAGTATTATTTTCTACTTTCCAGTACTCACCGTCTAGTTTGTGATGGTGGGTGTAGATCCATCTGGTAGCAGATCAGGCGACTACCTCTTAGCCAGTGGAGTGCTGCTATGCCGAATTTTGTAGGTTTTGATTTTTGAAGTATTACTTTTCTATGTCTATCATATAATCTTGGGTTTGCATATTATGGGTTGAGTGATTAGTACGTTGACCAGACACATGTGATATATCGTTGTTTTCTTATATATCTGCAATTTGATCTTTATTCCCTAGTTTTTCCACGATTGCTAGGTATCACAATAATGCTTTCGTTAATTTGTAAGACTTCCGTTGAATAAACTTGTAAGTAAAGCAAAATCTTAATTCACTCAGATTTATTATATTATATAAGACATTAAAACACATATTGAACTTATAATTTGTAAGTCGGTAAATGGTTATGAAAAGGCTGACTAGTTTCGTGTTAAGTTCTACATGATGAGGTTAGGTCTTGATGACGGAATTAGGCCAGGCGGTGCCCTAATTTGAAATGGGGTTGTCACAGGTTGAGTGTTTACTTGTGGTTTTTGAACTTCTTCAAGACTTATTTCATTCCCATTGTAGTCTTTTAAAATAAACTTTTTTTCCATAAAGACACAATTCCGAGCAACAAACACTTTGTTCTCATTGGGATTATAAAAGTAGTATCCTCTAGATTCTTTAGTATAACCAATAAATACACACTAGGTCGATTTGGCTCATAATTTTTCAAAGATTTTTCGTCGTACGAAAACCTTACAGCCCCAAATTTTAAGGAAAGACAAACTTGGTCTTTTTCCAAACCACATCTCATATGGTGTTTTATCAACCGCATTAGAAGGACCACGATTCAGTGTAGACGTAGCAGTTTTAAGGCATAGCCCCAAAAGGAAATAAGAAGATTCGCATGACTCATTATAGATCAAACCATATCCAATAAAGTATGATTTATCATATCAGAAAAACCCTTCCATTGTGGAGTTGCTGGACGAATTAACTGTGAGACAGTCCCTCAGTTTCTAAGATGATCATCACACTCTTGGCTCAAATATTCCCCATCTCGATCTGATCGAAGTGGTTTAATAGTTTTACCAATTTTATTTTGCACTTCATTCTAAAATGTTCGAAACATCTCATAAGATTTACATTTATGTTTCACGAGATACAGGTATCCATATCAGCTGAAATCTTAAGTGAATGTAATGAAGTATTGATAACTACCTCTAGCCATTATGTTTATAGGACCATATACATAGTATGTATTAGACCCAATAAATCACTTGCCCTAGCATTGTGTTCAGTAAAGGGACTCATTTTAATCTTGTTTTATAAACAAGATACACATGTTTCATATGATTCAAAATCAAATGAGTCTAAAAGTCCATCTTTATGGAGTTTAGAAATGTGTTTTTCATTTGTGGCCAAGACGATAATGTCAAAAGTAGTTTTGATTCGAATCATTTGACTTGAGTCTCTTTGCATTTACATTAAGAATGGGAGTATATGTGGACCTTTTCATGTTTAGAATATAAAGACCATTACACAAATCAACATTCACATAGAAAACATGTTTACAAGAAATAGAGCATTTATTATTCGCAATAATGAAATTAAAACCATCATAATCCAAACATAAAACTGAAATGATGTTTATGCTCAAGATAGGGACATAATAACAATTATTTCAAACTAAAACTAGTCCACTAGTTAAAATTAACTCATAGCATCCTACAGTCAACACGACAACCTTTGCTCCATTTCCAACTCATAGGATGGCTTCTCCTTTCTTTAGCTCTCTACTTTTGGTTAGACCCTGCACATTAATATAAATGTGAGATCCACAACAGATATCTAATACCCAGGAATGACTAATTGACAAGTTAACTTCAATAACGTAAATACCTGAAGCGGTAGTCGAACTACTCTTCATTTTCTTTATATCTTCAACATAAAGCTTGCAATTTCTAAACAAATGCCCAGGTGCCTGGCAAAAATGACAATTTTTTTCTTTTTCCTTTTCCTTCTGGGACTGTGAAATAGAAAGCAAGCTTAGGCCTGACTTGTTCCATGGGCTTTGTGACGGTAACAATAGCCTTAGCAACTTTAGCTTTACCTTTGACTTCTTCTTTAGAGCCTTTACTTTCTGAACCATAAATACATTAGCAATGAGTTTATTGACATTCTGCTTAGCAGTTTTATGCATAAAATACGACTCGGAGTTAGACATCTCCATATTATTCATGTTATAGTTCATCACAAATTGTAAATAACTAACAAGCAATGAATTCAAGATCAAATTCGTAGCCAACTCATGGATTATGAGAAATCTAAATCTGCCAAGATGGTCAATATAGCCTTTCATTTTCGAAACATGAGGACTAACTAACGCACCCTCGGCCATTTTGCAAGAATAAAGGTTCTTGACTGTCTCGAACCTTTCTTGCTTAGCTTGCTGTTAGAACATTTCCTTCAGCATCGTAGCCATGTCATAAGCTTCCATATGTTCATGTCCTTCAGAAGTTCGGGAACCATGCTTGCCAACATAATGCATGCAACATCTGTTGAATTTTTGACAAGCTAAGTATGTGCATCCTTCACGGCTATTAAAGCATTGGCTAGTGGTTCCTCAGGAATAGGATCATACAAGACATAATACTTGTGTTCATGCTTAAGAACAATTCTCAAGTTTCGGAACCAATCAAAAAAAATTATCCCAGACAAATTATCCTTCTCAAGAATGGATCGTAGTGACAAGGGATTAGTGTGATTTGAAGAGGCCATAGATCTACAACGAAGATTACGCAAAATTTCATTTTCATATAGAGGAAGAGACTCCCACTAAATTAACAACCCTCCTAAAAAAGCTATGTTAATTTAAGGAACTAAAATCCATGTTTCAGTTAATTCCAAGATAGTTAAGACATGACACTTTGAATTAGGTTATTTAGGTAGGTACCGATTACCAATTACATCATATGTAACTTTTAGTTGTTTTTTATGAGATTATGATTTCTAATGTATTAGCATGTTTTATCTCATCTTGTGTCTAAAGCCCAAAATTGCTTTGATAGCTTTATCAAGTCTAACCATTTCAAATAATTGTGTAACCGTTACTCATCTTGCTTCACCAAGATAACACAATAAACATTGACAATTTTTTGAGAATGGATGATACTTGACTTAAAATATGGAAGAGGGATTTTTAATTATTTTAGTGATCATAATTTAAACAAGATGAATATCATATATCACAATGCAAGTACAATCAAGAAACAAGTTAGGAAGTTTTTAGACGACGAATTCCAGTTTCGAAAATTGAAAATCGCATAAAATTCCTCATTATTTTAGCTAATCCAATTGACCAGAATTGCCCCTTATTTTAATTCCAAAAAATGTTAATTAAAGCATTTTTAACTAATTCGAGCCCACCTTTAACTTAATATATTATCCTAATCCAATTAAAATTTAAGATAATTTGAATCCTTATTCATTACGAATTTGTTATATATCTCACCTATCTTATAAGATTTGTAATTCTTATCCGATTACAAGTTTATCTCCTATCTAATAGGAATATACTAATAGATAACCATAATGGGATATATGATCAAAACCAATTTCGATTCTTATTCATAGAAAATAATCAATTGAATCAAGAAACGAAATATTAATCATGCATTCAACACCAGAATCGTATTAAATTAACCATATTAATCTAATCATGACATGGAGACATACATAATAATTGAACAAAAACGAAATATGTATTCAACATAAAAATCACGTTAACCTAAACATGACTTGTACCATGAACATACCAAATTCATATTGTTCAATATTAAAACATATGTTAATCGAAATATTCTAAACATGAATTCTATCATTGAATCAAATCATACGTATGCATCAATATACATGAATTAACAATATACTTTAAAGCCGATTCTTGATAAAAATTATTACATAACTTATATGTACATCATATATACAGTAATCAAGATCATTTTCTTCACACATATATCATATATAAATAAGAGAAAAAACTCAAACATTTATTAGAATCGAGCCTATGTTTCTGATACCACTATTGGGTTTTGGGGTTCATAGGCAGCAAAAACTCAGAACAATTTTTGAAAAAACCTCAACAAGAACGAAAATAAGTTCCATTAAACTAGACCTACAAAAAGAAAATTATACCTTAATTCATGATTTCCTTATTTGATTGTTCGATTTATTAGACGTTCAAGAGCGCGTCCTATCAAAAATCCATAAACGAACGGTGACCACAATTTGGAGTGCTAGCCCCAAGAGAGATTGAAAATGCTTTTGTTTCTCCCCTAAAACCCAGAGAACTCAAAAATAGTCAAAATGAAAATCTTTTTCGTTGTTAGGGTTTTAACCTCATTTACATGTGTAGATAATCTCACTTATAAAACCAATTCGTAATTCAACTATTGTATTTAGGCAGTTTAAGCAAATTACACATACGTCCCTGTTAATAAGTTATTATATAACAAATCGTAAGGGCTTTTATGTTATCATATAAAATTAATTGCTCTACACCAGTTGAAATTGCATAGTCATTCATTGTGTGCGACCCAATAGGTTCATGCAACGTTGGCAATGAACCAAAACCATTTTGGTACACAAGTCATAAGCAGTCTCTAGCAAGGCATTATGGCTACCCAAGTAGCTTGATTACCAAAATCGATACAACCTAATGAATAACGAATATTATATCCTTTTGTCGTGTGATATCATTTGATTAAACATAAGGCATGGAAAGTTACCCTTAATGTTCAATCGTATTAATTTTGATCTTCAGGTAGATTGAAAACACCCAAATTACATTGATCATATTAACTCACTTGGACTTGGCCATTTAATAGCCTAACACATCAAGGGATCCACTGATATCTCTCTCTATACGAGAGGGACAAATTATATCTTGATTACACACGGTCACATATTATTCACATGGTAACAAATCGTAATCTTTATAATCGTCCAGTTAAAGACGATGTTTGACTGTGTCAAATCACCATGCTTCTAATATTGAAATCTATAGTAATCTCTTGTCGAATGACTAAATGATATAGCTATCATGAGTGAGATCTATGACTTAATTCATGTGGTGTTCTCATAGCGGGCTAGTCCAGTACCTTGTTCCCTAATAAGTACTCATGATTTTGATTCGTATCCCTATATAGCTATCATGACTGAGATTTATGGCTTAATTCATGTGGTGTTCTCATAGCGGGTCATTGGTACTGAAGTCTATAGTAACTAGTCTTAACTCATTATAGTTGCCAGTAAAATGACCGACTAAGAACATTTAAAATATTTCAACAAATACCCATAGATCTTATTACAAGATAAACATGCAATCACTTATAATAAAACAACAAACGAATACCTCTATTTTATTAACTAAAATTTTAAGATAAACAATGTCACCTTCCTATAGAGTTAGAGCGTAAAGCATATTGGGAAGTTAAACGATGTAATATGAATTACAACGAAGTTGGTGCTGAACGGAAACTAGATATTTAAGAATTAGAAGAAAACAAGAACGAGGCATATGAAAGCGCAAGGATTTATAAAGATAAAACAAAAGCTTATCATCATTATCAACTGAAAAGGAAACCTTCGTAATAGGTCAAAAAGTTCTCTTTTTCAATTCTAGATTTAAAATCTTTCAGGGTAAATGTGACGACCTAGCCTCCAAAACCGGGTACCGCCCGGCCTAATCCGTTATTAAGCGCTAAACCACACCATATAAAATTTAATAATGAATTAGTCATCCTTTTTACTAATTCACCTCGTCCACTATTTAGCATTTATTTAAAAAATTATTAGAATTAATTAAGAGATCATTATCTATTACCTTAATAATCAGTGGAAGACTTCAAAATTAGCGGAAGAATTTCTAAAATACCTACTATGGAAACCAGGTAAACCAATGATTATATAAAACATTTTAAGTGATACATGAAACAAAAGGGAAGTCTATTCTCTCGACCCATTATACAACCCAAAATCATACCAAAAAGACGTAAATAATATGTACACAAAATGATCACCTACACAAGTAGCAGAAGCTCTCCTCTAACGGATCAACACTAATCCTTGATCTTCTCCTTCCCTGGTATGCAACTCGAAGTCTCGGCACCCACCATCACAAACTAGACGGTGAGTACAATAATATAGGAAGTAATTCAGAGAGATATTTAACCACCTTTCCAAACACAACATGATAAAATTCACAAAACATGTATTCTTTATAACACAATAATGTTTGACACACAATTTCATTACCAAACAATATAACATCAATAAACTACTCTAGTGAACCACCCATTTCAAATTATGTACCTAGAACATTATCACTGACATACCCAATTAATCACATTCACTTTGGGTTGTCACTGATTTAGTTGTTCACATAAATTTAATCCTTATTGGATATGAAACTGCATGTCAACCTCATGTAATAGGTCGGTACACACAGTACCTCGGTATTACCCTATTGGTCACCGCTTAGTCATAGGCCTTCCCTTTATTAATTGATCAACACGACTCATCGACCTCATGTAATAGATCTGTACACACAGTACATCAGTGTTACCCTTTTGGTCACCATTAAATCATAGAACTTCCTCTTATTAGTTATTCAACACAGCTTATCAACTTCATGTAATAGATCACTACACACAATACATCAGTATTACCCTTTTGGCCATCATTTAGTCATCCTCATGTAATAAATCAGTACACACAATACATCAGTATTACAATTTTTGTCACCGTTTAATCATTTCATCAATTTCATATAGTAGATACGTCACATTAACTAATTAGTATACTAACATCCCTGAGTCCCATACCCGTGACCCGCATACACCTCAAACAACATGATAGCTTATACACTTATTCTAATCTCACAATCACAGTATAACAAGATACAACATATCAACAACAACACCAAGAATTTAGCACAAATAGCACATAAACAAATATAATTTAAACAACACACAGTTAAGTCAGCCCACAAAGCAATTCACAACAATATAAAACAACTATAAACAAACAATAACATCAAGGTATGAAATGGAGCAAAATATCTCCTTCAGTTTACTTACAAATACGCTAATTTCCTAGTTACTCCGGCCTCCCGACACCACTAAACTCATATCTGAACCACCAAAACCTTTCCCTAGGTTCCTGATATCCTATTGTACGTTTTTTAGTGTGTTTAGACCTTTACTTAGGGTATTGCATATGTTTAAAGTGTTTAAGTTAATTTTAGAAAATTCAGATTTTAGTGCTACCCAAGCACCTAGCGTGCTAATGTCAGTGGTTAACGCGCTAATGAGCTTATTAGCGCACTACCAAGATTACCTAGCGCGCTAATCAAAGTTACAGCGCTAGTTTTCCTACTTAGCGCGCTATGTTCTGGAAAACCCATAATTCTGCAAACAGAATTTCGTGTTTTCTCTATACATAGGCCATGTTAATGCCTAAGGAACCTCCATACACACTTCTAAAGTTCCTTGACATCAACCACAACATAAAGCAACTACTCACAACATCAAATTCATGAATTCATTGATTTGAGCTAGTGTAAATGGGTTACCTACTATATGAACTCCTAGCTTGCTCTGCTTCACTAACCCCGTAATTCCTCCAGCAAACTTAGCTTTTAAGGATTCAAATGAAATGAATTAATTGCATGTGTTGATCTTCACTTTATATATGCATTGGATAAGGTTAACTAATAGCCATTGATCTTGAAGTGCATACATACCTCGAGACCTATCTAATGGTTTACAACCTAACAGGCGTCCCACTAACTCATGCCAAATGACACCAATAAGTGACTCAATTGGTCTTTAGATGTGTCAACGCGTGTCTAGAGAATCATCATATGGCTATTGTTTTATGTTGCTTAACTTAGATACACTTAATGAAAATTAACCGTAGCCACATTAATATTACTATATAAGATATTTTTAAGCCTAAATAAACTTACGTCATTCACTCTCTACCTCGGTCCCACGTTTGCACACATCTTGAGGCGCATCTCAGCTCACGTCTCGACAACTATGTACAAGTAGGAGTGACTTATTAGGTCTACAAAAATACATCACACTAGGCATTCATCACATCAAATCTAACACATTCCTCGGTCCTCACACCGAGTATTCGGACCGTGTACCCGTTCTCGGGCCACGTCTCGGGTCAGTAACCCTAATTAGGGACTAATTTACTATTAATAATTTTAGGGCCGTTACAGTAAACTTAAATCTAGATGGGTAGGTCCATTTATCGTTTACCAATGTCTTTTTCAATGGCACTCCTGAAATACAAAGTATGGAGAGCTGGAAAACCTTTTAGGTAAATGCACACATGTTGAAGATTTTTTATGAAGATTTGGATAGCAACCTGAAAGATAATATTAACTTAGAACCGATAGAACTACCAAACGACAAACATAAAAGATAAATAAAGCAGTGAAAGTCTTAACTTGGAAAATTAAACCAAAACAAGAATGGAAAGTGACGCTAAGGCCATAAGCGACTTAAGAAGTGGAAAATGCTGAGAATACACTGTATGTCTCTATTCACATAGTTGAGAGTTATTGTGCTATTACGTCGGGCCATCGACGTTAAACATCGGCGCACATGGGCGACTAACCAGCGATTTATATTAAGATTAAGATTATTATTTCTCATTTTAATAAGTGGTGTGTGCCACAGTTGAACTCATGTTTCAATAAAATAACATTTGTTCATTTATAGCTTCTATACATTTACTTCATTTCCATTCATTACATTTATCTATATTCCATTTACACTTTTACTTGTTGTTTTGGATTGTGTATTGGTTGTCCTACTTTCTTGAACCTTAGGAACAATGATTAAGATAGGTTTCGGGGTATTTATGCAAGTATGCAATTTGGATGGAATGTAATGGATGAACCGTGAAAGAGATTATTTACATTTCATTCCTATTTCATTGACTCCAATTCATGTGCTATGTCATTATTGATTGTTAATAAATGTGGTCAATGAAATAGCGTGCTATTAGGTAGGGTCACTAGACTTCCAGGGATCTCTCCACTATCTTGCGTTGCACGCGGGAAATGAGTCTCGGGGTTGTTGGCAAGCATAACTTGCGTAGCACAGGGGGTATGGGACCCGGGGATGTTGGCAAGTATATATCGCATGGGTGACTGGCACCAACGAAAGTTTATCCTTCACATTGATGTAGAGCTCAGCTCCATCCTCATATAGTGGAAAGGATGATGTGATGAAGATCACGGCCGACTAGCCCTAGATCATCACTACTTAGTCATGTGTCAGTTTCATGTTGTTTAACTGAAGTATCTCTTTGCATGTTCTCTTTACTGCATAGTTGCTATTATCATGCTTTTAGATACGTGTTGCATAATTGAGAATGTGAACAAATGTCTCGCAGTATTACTTTCTACTTTCTTGTACTCACCGTCTAGTTTGTGACGGTGGGTCCATCGAGTAGCAGACCGGGCAAAGAGAAGATCGGCGACTACCTCTGAGCCAGTGGAGCACTACTACACCAAGTTTTGTTGGTTTGATTTTTGAAATATTATTTTTATATGTATATGGTATACTTTTGGGGTTATATATTATGGGTTGAGTGAGTAGTACCTTGACCAAACACATGATGTTATATATCGTCGTTTCATTATATATATGCATGTGACCTTTATTCCCTGATTTTTCCACAATTGTTAGGCACTATGTTATAAGTTTCCACTAGTTCGCTCAGACTTCCGCTGAATAAAATTTTTAATTAACTCTGATTTATGAATGGACATAGGATAGGTATAGATTTATAATCATTTAAAAAATATATAATAATAATTGGTAAGTAATAGGGTTTTAGAAAGGCTGACTAATTCCTATGATGAGATTAGGGCTTAAAACCAGGATTAGGCCGGGTGGTGCCCTAATTTGAGAAGGGGTCGTCACATTTTCATTTCATACTTATTGAATCAACTAATACTCTATTACCTAAGTTTTACAAACCTAGGCTCTGATACCAACTGTGATGGCCCGGCCAACCAAATCGGGTACCGCCAGGCCTAATCCGTTATTAAGACCTAAACCACACCATATAGAACTTAACAACGAATTAGTCAGCCATTTTACTAATTCAACTCGTCCACTATTTAGCATTTATTTGAAAAACTATCAAAGTTAATTAAGAGATCGTTATCATTACCTTAATAATCAGTGGAAAAGTTAAAAAAAATACCTACTGTGGAAACCAGGTAAACTAACGATCAAATAAAACCATTTAAATTCATTCGTGAACTAGTAGGGATGTCTATTCTCTCAACCGATTATACAACCCAAAATTATACCAAAAAGACGTAAATAATATGTACAAAAACTGATCACCTCTAAAAATAGCAGAAGCTCTCCTCTGATGGCTCAACGCTAATCTTTGATCTTCTCCTTCCCTAATCTGCTACTCGAAGTATCAGCACCCATCGTCACAAACTAGACGGTGAGTACAATAATGTAGGAAGTAATTCTGAGAGACATTTAACCACATTTCCAAACACAACAGGAAACAATTCGTAAAACATATATTCTTTATACCACAATAATAATTGACACACAATTTCATTACCAAATAATAAAACATCAATAAACTACTTAAGTGAACCACCCATTTCAAATTCTGTACTTAGAACATTATCCCAGACATACCCAATTACTCGCATTCTCATTGGGTTGTCACTGATTTAGTTGTTCACATAAGTTTAATCCTTATTGGATATGAAATATGGCATGTCAACCTCATGTAATACGTCGGTAAACATAGTACCTCGATATTACCCTATTGGTTGCCGCTTAGTCATAGGCCTTCCCTTTATTAATCGATCAACACGGCTTATCGACCTCATGCAATAAATTTCTACACATTGTACATCACTATTACCCTTTTGGTCACTGTTTAGTCATAGACCTTCCTCTTATTAGTTTTTCAACATGGCTTATCAACCTAATGTAATAGATCAGTACATACAGTACATCAGTATTACCCTTTTGGTCACTGTTTAGTCATCCTCATCAATCTCATATAGAAGATACGTGACATTAACTAATTAGTATACCGACATCCCCAGGTTCCATACCTCGTGAGCCGCGTACACCTCAAACCACATGATAGCTTACACATACTTATTCTAATTTCACAATCATAGTATAACAAGAGACAACATATCAACAACAACACTAAGAATTTAGTACACATGGCACATAAACAAATATAATTTAACAACACACAGTTAAGTAGGCCCACAAAGCATTGCACAATAATATAAAACAACTATAAACCAACAACAACATCAAGGGATGAAATGGAGTAAAATATCTCAATCAATTTACTTACAAACACGCCAATATCCTAGCTACTCCGGCCTCCCGACACCTCAAAACTCGTATACGAACCTCCAAAACTCTTCCCTAGGTTCCTGATATAATATTGTAAGTTTTCGAGTGTGTTAAGACCTTTACTTAGGGTATTGGATATGTTTAAAGTGTTTGAGTTAATTTTAGAAAATTCAGATTTTAGTGCAGTCAAAGCACCTAGCGCGCTAATGACTCTGGTTAGTGCGCTAATGACCTTATTAGTGCGCTACCAAAATTACCTAGCGCGCTAATCAAATTTAGCGCGCAAGTTTTCTTACCTAGCGCGCAATGTGCATGAAAACCCAGAATTCGGCAAACAGAATTTTGTGTTTTCTCTATACATAGGCCATGTTTATGCCTAAGGAGCCTCAATACACACTTCTAGAGTTCCATGACATCAACCACAATATAAAACAACAACCCACAACATCCAATTCATGAATTCATTGATTTGAGCTAACTCTATGGTATAAAGAAGTTACCTAACTTGAGGAACAGTAACTTGATTCACACCACCTTCACCAACACAAAGTTTTGCTGGTCTTCTTCCTTCTCCAACAGCTCCTCTCCAGCAAACTTAGCTTCAAAGCTTTCGAATGAAAATGAATTAATTGCATGTGTTGATCTTCACTTAAAATATGCATTGGATAAGGTTAACTAATAGCCATTGATCTTGAAGTGCATACGTATCCCGTGACCTATCTAATGGTTTACAACCTAACATGTGTCCCACTAACTAATGCCAAATGACACCAATAAGTGACCAAATTGGTCTTTAGATGTGTCAACGCGTGTCTCGAGAATCATCATATGGCTATTGTTTTAAGTTGCTTAACTTAGGTACACTTAATATAAATTAACCTTAGCTACATTTATATTACTATATAAGCTATTTTTAAGCCTAAATAAATTTACCTCATACACTCTCTACCCCGGTCCTATGCCGAAACGCATCTCAAGGTGCGTCCCCGCTCACGTCTCGACAACTATGTTCAAGTAGGAGTGACTTAATATGTCTACACAAATACATCACACTAGGCATCCATCACATCAAATCTAACACATTCCTCGGTCCTCACACCAAGTATTCGAATCGTGTACCCGCTCGCGGGCCACGTCATGGGTCAATAACCCTGATTATGGACTAATTTACTATTAGTAATTTTAGGTTGTTACAGGTTCGAGCAACAAGTCAAACAAGGGAAGTAGGGGCAGAGCAAAGAGTTGACTTCATTGAAGTCAACTGAGAAGTATTTGCAAGCAATGGACATAAGCAATAAGAAGCACCATGAGACGCATGAGAAAGAAGGACAATTTCCTATCAACACCGTCATTAATCCATCAAGAACTTAGAGAGGCAAATCGGTCAACTTGGTATAGCCTTGAACTCGAGGAAAGAAAGACAATTTCCTATCAACACCATCATCAATCCCAAGGAGAATGTGAGTGTTGTTCACATGATGAGCACCACGGCAACAAAGGAGCCAAGACAAGACTAAATAATGTACAAGCATGTAGAGATGCATGAGCACAACACGAAAGTGAGGCAATATGAGCTTGATGGTTTTATGAAGCAAAGAATCAATGCCTTGAAGAAAAGAAGGGGAAGCAACAATGGTAGGCTAAGCAAAAAAATGAGGGATCTTCAATGAAATCAAGTTGATTCCGAAGAAATCGAAACCAAAGCTCAAGTTTATCACGTAACTTCAACAAATCTAAAGTAGAGATCCCTAAGAGATAAGCATACCGATAAATATTGACGGGCATCGGTTAAGAAACGTTTTATGTAATACAGGAGCCTCAGTTAATCTCATGCCACTTATGGACATGAAAAATGCCTACTTGAAGATCAATTGTCCCGATATGACGAATTTGCTAGTAGCAAATGGTAATTTGATACCTACTATAGGAAGAGTTTTGAATGGGCATGTAGAAATGGGTAGATACACATTCATCGCAAATTTCGTGGTCATGAACCACAATATGGACGATGATGTATCTATGATACTTGGGCGACCATTCTTGAACATTGCTAAAACAAATTTGTAGACAAGAGAAAGGAAGATCACGATGAGTATCGATGAGAGCAATGATACTGAGAATGTTGTCTTTGTTGATGGTGAAGAAGTAAATCCAAACGGGAATGAAATCATAATCTCTGATTTTTAGATGAAGCTTCTCGATTTAAACTCAGACAAAATGAGTGAAAAGGCGTTAGGCTAATGACGTTAAATAAAGTGCTATTGGAGGAAGCTGATAGCGTGCCACAAGTATATCGGCTACCTTGGAGTAATAGTGTAACCAACTTACGTTGACTACGGATATCGTCCACAGGGAAAGATTTTTGCTCTAGTTAATAACTTATTAAACTTTGAAATATAGTTAAGGAAATCACTTTTTTAATTGGTTTTATACTAACTAAATCAATCTAACAAATCGATGTGAACTTTACTTAAACTCTTATATTATGGATATCTTAGTTCACAACTTCACTTAGGTAATTTAATATTATGCTTTGTATTTGTTTTTTATCTCATTATGTTGTGTGCAATGCCAAATTAGAATAGATAGATTTCCTTCAAATCCACTTTAACCCATTATCGTAAGGAAAAAGATTCTAATGTGCAAACTAGAACTCCACATATCGGTGTGAATAAGTTAAGCTCCACATTGCTTTAAGTCTCAAGTCATTAGATTCATAACCAACTAAGTTTACTATCCATGCTTCCTCAATCAACAAATATCGCTCGATGTTGTATATTTTACAATTTTACCATTCATGTCTGGATTAAAAGCTTCAATGGTCATGATAACTTCTAAAGCCTAAGTTTATTAAATACTGAATCAAGATGTCTAAAGCATTACGCTCGGAATCAATATAATTCTAACCAATGCACTTTTTATAATCACTTTTTTATTCCTATTCACGTAATAACATTCATACCATAGGATCCGTTAATCCCTAAGATAAATAGACTGCTCAAAATTCATTGAAACGCACATATCACAATTCAAAATAGAAATCATTGCAAATCAGAGAAGATTATAAATATTACCTTTGATTTAATCAACGAAACTAAACTTGAATTGCAACCGTGACTCCAAACTCAATGTAAACCCTATGCGAAATTACTCTAATGGTGGCTAATAGTTTTGTGGTATATTTACCACATCCTAGTACATATTTATGCTCCCTAATAAAAATTAGAAACCCTACTTTACAATTTAATTCGAATTATAACTCTAACTTTTTATTTCCTGTGTGTTTGGTGCTGTCGCCTATTGCCTGGTGTTGTGCCTTATAGCCCACTTCGCCCCCACTGCCCTGCCACTACATATGTATTTTCTTGCTCCCTGCTGACTCAGTGCTGTCACTACCTTACCCAGTGCCATCCCTTATGCTCCACAACGCCGCCATCGTACCGAATTCGCAGACTTGGTTTTCTTTACTTTTCATCTCTCCCACGCCCTTCCTTTCCTTCCCACATTGTGCCTATTGTGCCTACAACGTCAACACAAATAACCACAACGCCAAGTGTGTTTTTGTGAATTTTTGCTCTGTTTCTTCTCGTTTTTCTTCAATTCCTTCCCTTACACCTCAATTCCCTGAGAATGTAATAATACCATGAATTAGCACTCGTTTAGGGATATTTATACTAAATATACTACTAAACTAACCCTATATATAACTATGATTAAACACTTATCAAATACCTCCCAAACTTAGGATTTTGTACATCTCGAGCAATGATGTATTCTACTAAGTCACCTAATTACTAGTTCTCATTAAATTTACATTGTTCATTGAGTGTCCTTTATTTACTAAGTTAAATTAACAATCCACTCTAGAGTTTTGCTTTGTAAAAACTTATCTTTTTAAGACATTTAGCTTTAACAACATGTATAACTTCACTCTCAAAACACCAAAGTAGTTCACAACCAAAAAATATCACTACTCACAAGTTTATTTCATCTCAACACTCAAGTAGCAAGTATAAAATCTCGTGATTTCTCATTAAATTTAGGAATTCATAAATAAGCATCATCAAACTCATCTTTGGTAGACTTTAGCACTTCAAGAGTCTATAGAACTTACACTACAAAAAAAAACCAAATCATCAAGAAACTAATCTGACGCTGAATTGGTACGGTTCTGTTGCTAAGCCACTCTGCAACAAATCAGCGACAGATAGTAGCTATTGCTAAAAGCTTTATTCTTTGCAACTCAACTTTTCAATGACATTTGTGACAAACGTTTGTCGATGAACAACAACAGAAACGGGTATGTTGCTGATCGAAGTCTAGTCGGCAAATACGTGTATGTTGCAAATCTGTTGCTATTTAGCAACAGACACGGTCTGTCGCTGATTTGCCAAGTCAGCAAAGACGCGTCTTTATCGCTGATCTATTCTTTGTTCAATGACAGACTTTTATCTGTCGTGATTGTGCCAATCAAGAAAGACGGTGTCTGTCGCAATTCAGTTACTATTCAGCGACAGACAACGTCTGTCGCTAATTGTCGAATGGTAATTTCCAAAAAATTATAAACATAAATAGTAAAATGAAAAGTCATGATAAAATCTGCAAAAACAAATTAAAAGCTACTAATAATACCAAAATTGGAAATATGTATGTATATTATCAAAATTTGACAAACAATGTCTACACAAGGATGAGATTAACATTTCATAATTAATTCTATACTATATTGTATTAGATGAACATTATTCAACAAAATACAAACAACTACACAAGTTGACTACACAAATTTACATATATACAATGTTTACAAAACACTCTATAGCATTCTTTCACCGATACATAGATAGGCACTATACAAATTCTTTAGCTAGCAGAGCGTATCCCATCCAAATCCTTAAAATTAAAAGGAACTTGAACAATATTCGACATGGAACCAAAATATTCCAACACAAATTAAAATAACATCACATCCAATTAAAGTGAAATTGAAGACTATAAATATTCTTCTTAAGCAACTTGAGATAATGTAGGCTACTTATTTAAAAAGTATAGTTGAATCTCAACTTAAAAGGCTAGGTTAAGGTTTAATATAGTCGGATTTGTCCCTAATCTTGCTTTGATCAATGTAATAAGTAAACTATAAAGCAAAATCATTCGAATAGAATCAAAGAGAGTTGTAAGATTAAAAAGAGAAGACAAGGAAATGAAAAAAGGAAGCCAAGTACAAGATAGAGCACTCTTTCAATCAAATATAAGGTCTAGTGTGGCTTTTAGCAAAACTCATTTTAAGACAAAAGGTGCATTCATTGAGAATCCAATCTTTTCAATATTGGAACATACGAGGACAGTGAGACATCTAAATGTAAATTGAAGTAAAAACGTGCTCATGCAGTCTTGCATACTGAGCCAACTTTGTTTCATGAAATATTATTAATAAGCACATGTGCTTTGGTTCCCCTGTTCCTTGTATAGTAAGACCAACATTTGAGTTTTTTCACTTTCCACTTTTAATGGCAAAATCACTTTTAACTTGCACTAGTTTACATCAAATTATTGTTGTTTGCAATCCAATATCATGAATTGCTCCAACTTCAAGGTTTCCTAGATTAAGTTTAATTCCAACACCACTTATTCACAAAATATAGTACTATTTCAAGAAATTAATGTCTCCACTTTTTGTAATGAAGTCTTAGTTAAGGTTTGTTGATGAGATTCATAAGTCAAACTAGCTAGTAAAAACTTATGACACCAACAAATGTTAACTCTAACAAAAACTGCCTATAAAGAATTTTGCATGAAATAGCATATAGTGACATTATTATTTAACACAGTCACTTGGTTATAAAACCAAAATACACTCTCAATCAACCCCCATGCTCCAAAACATTAGATGCAGAAAAATAAACATAAAATTCAACATGAGAGTTGTAAAGTAATTATATCTTACCAAAGAAGCCTTGTCAACTCCTTCTCTATAAGCAACACCAATATAAAATGCCACCGCTGCACATACCTGCAAATGAAGAATCACATCGACTACATTAGAAGGGAAAAAATGTGAAGATATCCATTGACTCGTAATTAAAAAATCACCATAATGAAAGATATAACATCCAATCACTATTGTCGTGGCGGTGGTCGCGAAGGCGGCATAAGTTGCGACATAAACTCATCATGATCATCCAAAAGATGATGTCTATCCTCAGGCATCCTTCTATGTGGATCGGTCCAATGTCCAGGCTGGTGGTAATCCAAGTGCGTAGACTGAGAAGGTGCTATGTCGGTCGTCAAATGACCAGGCTGGTCGTCACTCTGACGACCAAAACGCTCTGTAACTGGTGATAGTGGAGTCCGCGGTGTCGGAGGCACGTGGGGCCTAATACCAAGGTGTTGCATCAACAATGCCTCCATACATGCTAAACGGTCCTGCATCTCTCGATTTTCTTCTTGGCGTTCCATCTTGTCCCTTTGCATTTGTTCTTGTCTTTCCATTCGCTCCTTCAGCAATGTTTCTTGCAACCTCTGGTGGTCCCGCTGGAGCTCTTCCAACTCATGAGGTCCATACGCTGGTCCTCGAGATGAGCTTGCTTCCCCTAAAGATATGCTGCGATGATAACCTTGTTACCCTAATCCGTAGACACGTCCCTTGACTTCTGGCACCACCTCAAGATAAACGACATCCTCGTCAATTGATGTGTCGGGGGTCTGGGTGGACATCTCCTCCAATCTCCGAGTGAGTTCAGCCTGCATTAAATTAATAAACTAATAGTTAACTCTACTGTTTTCTTTTAAATTGATGTGCTACATGTGTTGTCTCGAACTACTTATATATATGCAATTCATATTACTTACATCTCTTCGATCGACGAAAGTTTGACCGTCATGGCCATGGGTGTGGAGGTGTCGAAACATCTCCTTGCGTGTGAGACGACGTTTAAGCTTCTTATCCTACAAGCGAGTTCCAGGAATAGTAGTTTTTATTTCCGTTCATCTACATACGAAACTATTTATGTATGTATACGTACCAACGTATCACCATGCTGTCTCGCGGATATACTTCTAGCGCTATGCAACGAAATACCAGTGCCCGGCCCTTCCATCTCGGACTTTCTATTCGTGCTCATCTGCTCGGACTTCTTCTTGAATGCTTCATCAGTTGCTCGCATTCGTTTGTAATGCTCAAACACCTCATCTGTCAAGTAAATAGGTGCTATTCTCTTCTTTGCGATTAAATATATATTGCCCGTGTACCGGATGGTTGCCTTCCGACACCACGCATCATATATCGCAAATGACATTTGCAAGTCCCCAGTGAAGAACACCTACAGATGAACAAGTAATGGACACATTCTCATTTCTATAATCAGAAACCAGTTTCAATAAATTCACTTCGATGGTTGATGTGAAGTTACTGACCTTCCACCTAAGCCAGTATATATCTCGTTGGGATTGTGGAACATATTCCCATTTCCACATTTCTTTCAAATATTCACTCTTGAAGACTAAACTCATCTTCCCTGCCGCCACGGAAGAAGGGTGTAACCTACCATTTCGACATTTAAGTTAGTCTAGGAAAATAATATTTTTATAGATTAAGTATATATTGTGGAGATTAACATACAAGCCATGCTCATCAATGAGATGAATAAGAGGGTTTTCGCCTTATGTAGGGGCTGTCGGCGGTCTGAAAAAGTATGGGATCTCCTCAATCGCAGGTGGTATCGATGAGCGCAACTTGTTAGTGGATGACCTCGCGGATGAAGTCCTATGTGGTGTTGGTGTAGAAGTGTGTTCGTCGCCTACTCCAGGAGAATGAGCGGGATGAGCTGAAGGTGATGGTGTGGCGTGATGTGACGAAGAGGGCCTGATACCATGCTCATGTGGGTATACATATCCTGGAGGTGATGGTGTGGAGTGGTGTGACGAAGAAGGAATGGTACCATGCTGAGCAAGGAGTGCATGACTTCGATCGTGTGTCGTGATGTGATGCCGAGGGACTAGCACCATGCTGAGGTGTGTATACAGTTCCTGCCAGTGATAGTGTGGCTTGTTGATGTGGATATGGATGACCGGGAGGCGATGAGGAGGTATAATGTGATGACGACGGTCCGAGGGCATAAGTTGGGTATGGACGAGCTACATGTGACCATCCGTGGGTATAATGTAATGAGTACCGACCATCCGAATGGGAATGTGTAGCATGGTGCGACGATGATCCTCGTCCAATGGTGCTAGTCTCCTCCGTGGGTCTATTGATGTCCTCCATGTCCTCATCCTCTGGATTACCACGCCCCCTACTTCTCGCCATATATAATGGTATCTATATCTATCGCATAAACAAATAATTCAGTTGATTCATACAAATAAAATGTATAGCGATATATGAAGTCTAACATAAACATCATATTTCAAGCAAATTGATAGATTGCACTACAAACTCACACCAATCACTCAAACTCATCTTCGCAACCACTGTCTGATGAAGATGTGAACTCATCATCTTCTTCATCGTTCGCATTCGTCTCAAATTCATCGTTGTCAGACACAATTTCACTTGTCGGATCAACAGCTGTCGACGCTAATGGATCTACATCTCATTCCACGATGAACATATTCTCATTTTGATCCGCTTGAAATGCATTATCCGAGATGACCATTTCTAAACTAATGACATTGGTTTCATCTACGAACTTTGGTTGAAGCTTGCATATAGCTAACCAATCACTTCGTTCCCTTCTTTCGATAGAAGGGTAAGGAAGATAATATACTTGATGTCCTTGCATTACCAATATGAAAGGCTCGTACCTATTGAACCGAAGGTTTTTATGAACTTCTACCAAACCCAATTTACGGAGAAGTTGTGTACCATTTTGAGTAGGATCAAACCAATCACATTTAAACAACATTGTTCAGAGTGACCCATCATGATAATCAATTCGAATTACGTCTCGGGGTACACCGTAATAGTCAGTATCGTTCCCGCCTTTGACGCATAAAGCACTGTTTTGTGTTGTCTTGTTCGTATGCACGTATGAGACAAATGTCAAACTTATATCCATTAAGAGGTATGCGGGATAACTCGTACATGAACGCATAGGTCCTTGTGAAATTTGACGAATTGCATCGGCACATCGTTTTGTTCAAATTTTAGATGTAATATTACAATATTAAAATCTTGCATGTTACATAATGAGATGTTCAACATCTAAACTGATTTGAATTAGGTGTATATAGACTATTACGTACATATTGCAAGAACCACGCTGCAAATTGTTGCTCAAGTTTGATCTCAATAGCTTGATCGGTGATGTTTGGTTCTTGCAAACGAACGACGACCCGAATATGCTACGAAAAATGATACGAGATTAGACACTGATAGAAAAAATGTCAGAGGAAAAATCACCCTGAATTGTAATACCTTATAAACGGAACTACTTCCGGGTAATTTAGTAACACATATTGATGAGCTGCAACATACTCCTCTGACGTGAGGTATCGTTTCCTCGCTTTGCCCAATGGTCGTCCCGGATGAATGAAAATCGAGAATGCACCATTGTTAGCAACACTCGGACCTACTCCACCAGCATCATTTTGTTGGATTCGTTCGTGCACAGTACTGATATGATCCTCGAAGTAGAAGGAACAAAAATAAGTTGATTCCTCAACTAAGTAAGCATTACATATCGACCACTTCAACTTTCGCCTTGTTTCTAACATTGTTCTTCAAATGCTTGAGATACCTATATGATGCGAGGAAACATTGGGACGGTATGTCCGTTAAATTAGGTAGCAATAACCAATATAACCTAAGATATTAGTTATTTAATACAATAAATGTTTATTGATTACAAAAATCACCTTTCGAATGGATACATCCACCGAAACTGTATTGGTCCGGCGATATGGGCCTCGTATGCTAAGTGTATGGGAAGATGAGCATTGAGTCAAAAAAACTAGGTGGGAAGATTTGCTCCAACTTGCATAATATTTTGGGAATGTTAGAGTGCAACAGCTCGATTTGCGCCATATTAAGGTTCCTAGCAGTTAAGTCTCGGAAAAATAAACTTAACTCGCTAATTGCAATCCACACTTTATCCTCTAGTAGTTCACGAAAGGCAATAAGAATCAATCTCTGCATTAACAAATGACAGTCATGACTTTTTAGCCCAAACATCCTCAATTTGTTGGCGTCCACACATCGACTAATATTTGAAGCATATCCATCAGGAAAGCGTAACTGTCGTACCCAATCACACAAGACTTCTTTCTTACGTTTATCGAGTGTATAAGACGCTCTGGGATATGAGTTGGACGCAGGGTCATATTCGAGGAAAGGTCGATTGCAAATATCTTTTAAATCTAGTCTCGACTTGGCATTGTCCTTACTCTTCCCAGGAACACTCATAATTGTATTAAAAATGTTGTCGAACACATTTTTTTCAATGTGCATGACATCCAAGTTGTGCCTAATGAGATTCGTCTTCCAATAAGGTAAGTCCCAGAATATTCTTCGTTTCCTCCACTCAGAATACTTGGCAATCTTATTGTTCAAATGAACGGATTCGATTTCAGTTACTTTCATCAGTCCCAAAGCTTCAATTTCAGTCAGAATTTGTTCCCTAGATTTTATTATCGGTGGTCCTTTTCGACAAGTTGTATCGCGTCTAAAGCCGTTCTTATCACTTCTTAAAGTGGAGCCAGGCGGTAGGAAGTGACGATGGCAATCAAACCAAGAAGTTTTTTCACCGTGCTTTAATTGGAATGCATCCGTGTCATCCATACAATAAGGACAAGCTCTCTTTCCATGTGTGCTCCGGCCAGACAACATACCATAAGCAGGGAAGTCGCTGACAATCCACATAAGTGCAGCTCGGAGTTGGAAGTTGGTTTTGGTGGAAATGTAGTAGGTAAGTACTCCATCATGCCACAAATCTTGCAACTCTTTTATCAAAGGTTGTAGGAAGATGTCAATTTGATTTGTAGGATTAGTCGGACCCAGTACGACAACCGTTAAGAACATGAACTCCTTCTTCATGAACATTGAGGGGGGTAGGTTGTAAGGAGTGAGAATTACAGGCCACGATGAGTATTGTTTTCCGGATTGGCCGAATGGTTGGAAACCATCCGTACATAACCTTAAACGAACATTACGAATATCGGCGCTGAATTCGATGTTCACATCATTGAAATGCTTCCATGCAATAGAATCGGAACAATGTTGCATGATGATGCCGTCTGAAACGTGTTCCCCATGCCAATGCATGTGCCTCACAGTCGCTTCAGACGCGAATAAACGCTGCAATTGAGGTGCTAGGGGAAGTAATACATTTAATTTGTTCATACATTGATTCACCGCAAAACTTACACATCATCAACTCTGAATCCTCACCCTAGTAAATCATGCCCATGGACTCGCAACAATCAATTTGCTGGACTGGTAGCCCCATCCCTTGCATTAGTCGTTTCGTGTTGTAAAAGTTATCGACTAAACAATTGTTACTCGACACAATGCATCTTTACAAAATTGAAGAATTTCATCGATAGCCTTTTCAGAGATATGATGTTCTGATTTGATTTTTAGGAGTCTCGCGACTGCTGACAATTTTGTCATGTTCTCGCACCCTGGCTATAGCGGCTGACTTGCTGCGTCTAACATATCATACAAGTTTTCCGTTCTAGGAATTGGACGCTGTTCCCAATTACACCAATTGAAACTCGGACCCGCCAAATCGTGCACCATCTCATGATACGATGTACAATAATTGGTTGCATGTGTCCCTTTTCTGTCATCATATCTCATCGTATTCCTAGGTTCGTCATGTACATTTTGAGTGTACATATAATCTTCTTCCCCGTGTTCCGACCAACATTGATATCCCGGAACGAATCCCCGACGAAGTATATGAAGTTCTACGGTGTCAACATCATAGTATGAACGATTACGACACTTCGTATGGTTGCATGGACACCGAATTTTCCCCTCAGTGGCGAATGTCCTACAGTGTGTCTTTGCGTATGCTATGAACTCGTTCACGCCGTTAATGAACTCTCGTCGAGTAAACCCATTTTCAATACGACTATACATCCATTCTCGATTAGTAGACATCTCGATCCTAAGTTTTTCAGCCGATCAATGGATAAATCTTATCAACTCTTAAAAAAAAATATAAATTCTTAAAATTTTCTATATTTTTAGAAAATAATCCAAATTAATATTCATTAAATTGGATTATATATAATCTTGAGATTTCAAATATAGCTACGTACCTAGTAAGTATCAAGTAAATGATAATCACAATTAATAAACAATATAGAATTTAAAAGTGCAAAGGGACATACGTTTAAGCTTCTTCAGGTGTGCTTTCCCTACAAACATGCTATGTACAAGAACTATGTACTTTTTTTCCTCACCATGAATTGCCCAAGTTTCTTTTTTCAAAAATTCCATCTAGTCTCAACATTTCTTATCAATTCTTACTAATGAAGTATATAAATTAATATAGTTTTCTTTATTTTTAAAAAAAATCCAAATATTCTTCAATTCCTAATATATAGTCTTGAGATTTCAAATATAACTACGTACCAACTAAATGACAATCACAATTAATAAACATTATAAGAATATATTAGTTATAACTCAATAAGATATCATTTTTCGTTGGAAATGCACAGCCAAACAATAATTAAAACAATGTACAGATTTATTAATTTACTGTATTATTATTCAATGAACATACTATATATGAACTAAATTTAACAATAGTAATTGATAATTGTCATATGACAAGCTAAGTGAAAATTGAAACTACCTAAATGGAAATTCAATTCGTTCTAGTTGTTGATTTGTTGTTGTTTAGCAACATATTGTTGAGTTGTTGATTTGTTGTTGTTTAGCAGGTTGTCGCTATTTTTGGATGCTAAAGCATAACCTAGGTAAGATTTCGTTGAAATATTAAAAGCAAACTTAGATTTCCTAATTTCAGTAGTAAAAGAAAACAAACATAACGATTCAACAAATTCCAAAATAAAAGTTTAAGAAAGCGCAAACCACGAGTGCTCCGGCGATGATTTACTAGAATCGGGATTACGCGCGGCTGGGACTGTGATTCGAAGGTCCACTACCTGGTCGCGAGGAACTCCATGAGTCTGCTATGCCTTCGTACTAGTCCACCGGGGTGAAGCTCAGTCGACGGCGGTGTCGGTGTGAGAGCGGTGTATGAAGCGGAGTCGCGGATGAGGAGACCCGCGGCGGAGTCGAGGATGAGGCGAGCAGCGGCGGCGGAGGAGGCGATCAGCGGCGGCGGAAGAGGCGAGCAGCGGCGGCGGAGGAGGGAGGGGCGAGCAGCGGCGACGGAAGAGGCGAGCAGCGGCGGTGGAGGAGGCAAGCAGCAGCGGCGGATGAGGAGAGCAGTGGCGCGCGATGCTCGGGCCGATGGAGTCGCGGAAGGAGAGAGGCGGCGGAGAAAGGCGGGGGAGAGAGGCCGCGTGTTGTCTGATTACAGTTGCCGACGACGGCGTCGACTATGGTGGTGATGGTGCTGGCGACGATGATGCGAGGAGTCGCGGATGAGGAGACCTGTGGCGGAGTCGCGGATGAGGCAAGCAGCGGCGGCGAAAAAGGCGAGCAGCGACGGCGGAGGAGAAGAGCAGCGGCGGAGCGACCCGCGGTATCGATGGCGTCGGCGTGCGATGTAGAGGAAGAAGAGAGGCGGCGGAGTCGCGGACGACGACGACGATGACAGTGGCCGACGACGGCGACGGTGGTGGTGATGGTACTGGCGAAGATGGTTCGGCGGCGGTGAAGGGTTTCGCAAGTGGTTTGCGCAGAGAAGGGACGAGGAGGATGAGTTTTCGTTTTTACTTCGTTTTTATTTGCGACAGACATAATCTGTCGCTGATCTGTAGCAGATCTTTCACAGCCTCATTTTTTTTATTTTTCACTTTGCTACGGATCAGCGACAGAATCATGTCTGTCGCTGATCTGTAGCAGATCTGTCACAACCTTGGCGGGAAATGTATGGTAGGGGAAATCAGCGACAGATCTGTTACAACATACAATCTGTCACAATGTTTTGTCACAAATCAGTCACTGAATTGTTGCTTTTGGGTCAACCGAGTCAACGGACTGTCTGATGCACAACTGTTGCTGATTTGTTGCTGTTTAGCAACAGATTCTGTCTGTCACAATTTTTTGATGTTATTCCACCTTGTTCTTGTAGTGTTAAAATAGTTGGAATGAAAACTTAACTCAACTAGCTACTTGTACTCGAGCTAAATCTTTTATTTGAAGAGTTTATTCTACTTTCGCCTTCTTTACTTAATTTATCTTTTTCTCTCATTTCTTCTTCTTTTCATCGTTTCCATTTTTTCTTCTCACATTTTTCCAACCATCAAGTTCTCTGCTCTGTTTTTTGTAGAACTTATGGGATTCTCATTTTTTCTTCTTTTTAAAACTCTTGTTAGCACTTCTGACTTTCACTAAATCAAGTAAGTTAACTCCAACTTTTAATTTACAATGCATATTTCTTCCCTTCTTCGCACTAAGTCTTTCTTTGCTTTTTATTATTAAGTAAGATTCACACTTATTATAGAATCCTTGGAGATCTAACTTTTTCAACAATAAGTGTTATTGTTTCTTGCTTTTGTTTCAAGTTATTGGTCTTCCCTAACTCTAAGTTTCTAATCATGACATCACAGTCGTTTGCTACATTTGATTATTTTTCTTTTTCAAAATTCAAAACACTCTCTTAAGTTTCATATCAACAAGATACTTGTAATCTACAAATCCACAATTAAAGGCATGAACATGCAAATGAACTATTTATTCATTACATATTACTATATGTAACCTAATCTGTACAACTTAAACAGTCATATATTAAATAAAATGAAAAAGTTATACACTACCATGGTGTCCTTCTTAACTGCATCAAATTAAAAATTTAAACAGTCATACCTACAGTGTTTATCCTTATATCATCCTAGGTTACTACTTTACATAGTGTAGTGTAGTGTTGATGGCCCCAAACTTAAACCAAACCTTGCCCAAGGTTTAAAAGTAAGTCTGAAACCATGAAAACACTAAAACACACAAAATTATATTACAACACAAGTTATAATAAAGTAAGTAAACATACAATTAAAATAAGTAAATAAGTAACAAAATATCCCAAATGTTAAAAAATTGGTATCAAAGTCATTCTCAACTCCCCTAGTCTAAAGGATTCCTATTACACTAACTTAAGGACTGCGCATCATCATCGTCATCTGGATCATCAACTCCATGGACACTTCACCCACCTGCTCTGCACCAAATCCTAATCAAACACGTATGCTGGTGCTGCTGGAAAGCCTAATGACCTATCAGTAGGTCTCAACCATCTGCTTCTCTCATATCTTGCTATGTCTGGATGATGATAAAAAACAACATGAAATTGCACTTCCCATTCTGTCACGACCCAAATTTCTAATTCTAGTTTAATCTCTTAATCAAGATCAAATGGTCTGTGACGTGAGACCCGCATCGAGATACATGTTATGACCGAGGCGAGATAGCCAAGGTATATGTTATATTTGTAATGATGTATGTCTAGTGTTTTGTATATGTGTAGACTACTAAGTCATTCAAACATATGAATAGGTGTCGATATGTGTGTGGGAATGAGCCTCGAGTTGAGTGCCATCGTGGGATCGAGGTAGAGAGTGATATGGTAAGTTGGCATAAGTCTTATATAACTTTTATAGTGGTTTAAATGGGCTATGGTTGATAATAAGTATGCCTAAGTCAGTAAGTTAAAACAATAGCAACTTGATTTTCATCGAGACACGTATTAACTCATCTCAACACCAAAGGAGTTACATATTAGTGTCACATAGCATGAGTTAGTGGTGTATCACTAGATGAGCCTCGAGACATGAAAGTGGTTATTGTATCTAGGGTCATTACATTAGAGGTCCGTCGGGCATACAAGGGTCATTAGACTTTCCAAGGTGATTGGGATCTCTCCAATCTCTTGCGCAGCATACTGGAAAATGAGTCCCGGTGTTGTTGTTAAGCATAAATTGTGCAGCACACAGGGTATGGGACCCGGGGTTGTTGGAAAGTATATATCGTAAGTGACTGGTACCAGCGAAAGGTTATAAAAGCAAGAGCACTGCTTAGACCATCACATTGATGTAGAGCTCGGCTCCATCCTCATATAGTGGAAAAGACTGATGTGATGAAGATCACAGCCGATTGGCCCTAGATCATTACTTTGACGGCCCCTTCACTAATCTAGGGCACCGCCCGACCTAATCCCGTAATTAAGCCTAAAACCTAACCCATAGGCCTTAATTACGTATTAGTCAGCCTTTCTATCCAAATCTACACCATACTTATGTTCAGAATAAGTTAAAATACATGTCACTATCCATTTGAGTTTAAGAGTTAATTTAAAACTTTATATAGTTTATTTAATTATAGCGGAAGACTTAAGATATTATGCGGAAGCGATTATTATAAATCTTAAGTGTGTGGAAACCAGGAAACGACGATCACATGCATATATAAAAAAGTGACGAATATAAACAGTGTGATAGTCACCATAAGTCAGGGATCTAAACACTCAACCCAATATACAACCCCAAAATGTATAAAAAAATAATTGTATAATACATATATACTAAAACCTACTAATTGTCGATGCAGAGGTGCACCGCTGGCTCAGAGGTAGTCGCCAATCTTTTCCTTGCCCATCCTACTCGTTGATGGCTTTGCACCTACTGTCATAAAAAGGACGGCGAGTACAAAAAGTAATAGTAATCCCCATTGACAAATTTATTCCCATTTCCAAAACTAACTAAATGGTATATAAAAGCATTTAGTCAAATAGAGAAAGACAAGTACCAACAATATGCTAAGAAATACCAAAGTTAAGCAAGTGAAACTAACACGAGCCTAAATAGTTATGATCTAGATCTGGTCGGCTGTGACCTACGTCAGTGAAGCCATTAACCACTAAGGAATGTACATGTCTCATACAATCTACCTCACTAGGGACTCTAACCCCGTATCATTATGGACTCTAACCCCGTATGTCATCAGCAACCCAGGGACTTTAACCCGTGTGCCTCATCCTAATGGCGAGTGCCAACATCCGCAGGGACTTTAACCCAGTGTGCGGATCTACTCATAGTGCAATAGACTCTAGATTCTATAACTAACTTTATAATTTCAAGAAAATGACTCATTAAGGAATCCAAGGATTTGACTATGCTAGAACACACAAATTCTTCCAAAGAGTACAAGTCCATACAGCCATTCATAGTCCACAAATCCCTAGTAGCATGCTATCTAAAGTACATTTACTATAAAACAACAAGAAATGATATATAGCACATGAATGGACTCAAAAGAACCCAAGTTATAAAAATATCATGAAAAATCAAGTTCACCAAGTGAGGATTTACAAACAAGTCCATGACATGAGAGTACAAAGCTAGACATAGTCAATATAGACCACCACAAACAAGATAACACTGGAAATTGAAATGTAAATAAACAATCAACGGGTATACTCACATCAAGCAATGTAAAGTCCTAGCTTTACCGGTCTTCCGACACCTCAAATCTCGTATTCGCATTCCCGTAACCCTTTTCTAGGTTCCTAATGACCTATAACATGTTTTTGGGTGTTTATAGGTCTTTACTTAAAGCTTTAAGCTCAGCTATAATGTTTTGGAAATTTTGGAAAATTGCATATTTTTGTGCTGTTATGGCAATTAGCGCGCTAATAAAGTGGATTAGCGCGCTTATGACCTCATTAACGCGCTAACTACTGTCTCTAGCGCGCTAACCAAGATTACTATTTTACCTAGCGCGCTATGTGCAGGAAAATCAGAATTCTGAGTTTACTCCACACATAGGCCTCACCAATGCTTTGGGGATCTCCATACACACTCCCAAAACCCCAAAACATAATCAATAACATAAAAAAACAATGTATATCATTAAATCCATGAATTCATCAAATTAAACTAAATGAACTAGGGTAAGTAAGTTACCTAGTTGATGTGCACTAGTTTGATCAAGCTCCTACACACCTAATCCTCCAAACCAACTTTTTTCTTCCTCCTCAAACACTCCAACAAGGTTTATCTTCTAGATTTAAAAATGAAAATGATTTGTTTGGTTTGCATGTATTGAACTATAGCTTTATATATGAATAGATATGGTTGAATGATAGCCACACATCTTGTAGTAAACACGTATCTCGAGACCTATCTAAGGGCCCACATGTTGACACTTTTCCCATTAACCTCCACTAACTAATCCTAAGTAACACTAATAGTAACTCCATTTGTTCTAGATGTGCTAACACGTGTCTCGATGTAAATCACATGGCTATTGAATTAAATCACTAACTTAGGCACATTTAATTCTATATCAACTATAGCCACATTAACGACACTATTTAAACCATACTAATCTCAATATAAACTTACCACATAAATCTCTACCCCGGTCCCACGTCGGTATGCAACTCGAGGCACGTCTCCACTCACGTCTCGACGCCTATACATAGGTAGAAGTGATTTAGTATTCTACACATATACAAACACTAGGCCTACATCACAACAAATCTAACATATACCTCGGCCATCTCACCTCGGTCAATGCACATATATCACGGTGTGGGTATGTGACGAACCCTTCTCAAATTAGGGCACTGCCCGGCCTAATCTCGTTATTAAGCCCTAACCTCACCATATAGGACTTAATAAGGGACTAGTCAGCCTTTCCAAACCATGTTACATACCCATTAATTTTTTGAAATGAATATAAACTTATACTTATCCTATGAAAATTAATTAATTAGAGTTAATTAAAATTTTATTTACTTAAAAGTTTATTAAGCGGAAGTCTTTACAATCTAGCGGAAGCTTATAACATGTGGCCTAACAATTATGGAAAAACCAAGGAATAAAGATCACTTTCATATATACAAGAAAACAACAATATATAACAACATGTGTCTCGTCGAGGTATTAATCATTGAACCCATAATATACAACCCCAAAAGTATATTATAGGCATATAAAAGTAATACATCAAAAATTAAAACCTACAAAATCTGGCATAGCAACACTCCACTGTTTCAGAGGTAGTCGTCGATCTTCTCTTTGCCTGGTACGCTACTCGATGGATCTGCACCCACCGTCACAAACTAGACGGTGAGTACAAGGAAGTAGAAAGTAATACTGATAAACGTTTTGTAACGGCCAAAAAATTACTGATAGTAAATTAGTCCCTAATCAGGGTTACTGACCCTAGACGTGGCTCGAAAGTAGGTACACGGTCTGAATACTCGGTGTGAGGACCGAGGATGTGTTAGATTTGATATGATTGATGCCTAGTGTGATGTACTTATATAGACCTATTAAGTCACTCCCACTTGTACATAGTTGTCGAGACGAGAGTAGAGACGCGCCTCGAGATGCGTGCCGACGTGGGACAGGGGTAGAGAGTGAATGAGGTAAGTTTATTAAGGCTTAAATATAGCTTATATAGTAATATTAATGTGGCTAAGGTTAATTTACATTAAGTGTACCTAAGTTAAGAAACTTAAAACAATAGCCATATGATGATTCTCGAGACACGCGTTGACACATCTTAACACCAATTGGGTCACTTATTGGTGTCATTTGGCATGAGTTAGTAGGACACATGTTAGGTTGTAAACCATTAGATAGGTCTCGGGATACGTATGCACTTCAAGATCAATGGCTATTTGTTAACCTTATCTAATGCATATATAAAGTGAAGATCAACACTTGTAATTAATTCATTTCATTTGAAACCTTAAAAGCTAAGTTTGCTGGAGAGAAAGAGCTGCTGGAGGAGGAAGAAGACCAGCAAAACTTTTAGTTGGTGAAGGTAGTTTGAATAAAGTTAGTGTTCCTCATGATAGTTAACTTCTCTACACCATAGATTTAGCTCAAATCAATGAATTCGTGAATTGGATGTTATGGGTTGTTGTTTTATGTTGTGGTTGATATCAAGGAACTTTAGAAGTGTGTATGGAGGTTCCTTAGGCATTAACATTGCCTATGTGTAGAGGAAACGTGGAATTTTGTTTGCATAACTCTGGGTTTTCCTGCACATAGTGCGCTAGGTAATTTTGGTGCTAATAAGGTCATTAGCGCGCTAACCAGTATCATTAGCGCACAAGATGCTTGGGCGGCACTAAAATCTAAATTTTCTAAAATTAACTTAAGCACTTTAAATATATCCAATACTCTAAGTAAAGGTCTAAACACACTCAAAAACTTATAATATGATATTAGGAACCTAGGGAAGAGTTTTGGAGGTTTGGATACAAGTTTTGAGGTGTCAAGAGGCCGAAGTAGCTAGGAAATTGGCGTATTTGTAAGTAAACTGATTAAGATACTTTACTCCATTTCATACCTTGATGTTGTCGTTTGTTTATAGTTGTTTTATATTGTTGTGCAATGCTTTGTAGGCTTATTTAATTGTGTGTGTTAAATTATATTGTTTATGCGTTATGTGTGCTAAATTCTTGGTGTTGTTGTTGATATGTTGTTTCTTGTTATACTGTGATTGTGAAATTAGAATAAGTGTGTGTAAGTTATCATGTGGTTTGAGGTATACGCGACTCACGAGGTATGGGATCCGAGGATGTCAGTATACTAATTAGTTAATTTCACGTATCTACTATACGAGATTGATGAAATGATTAAATGGTGACCAAAAGGGTAATACTGATGTACTGTGTGTACTGATCTATTACATGACGTTGATAAGCCGTGTTGAATAACTAATAAAAGGAAGGTCTATGACTAAACGGTGACCAAAAGGGTAATACTAATGTACTGTGTGTACAGATCAATTGCATGAGGTCGATAAGCCATGTTGATCAATTAATAAAGGGAAGGCCTATGACAAGGCAACGACCAATAGGGTAATACCGATGTACTGTGTGTACCAACCTATTACATGAGGTTGACATGCGGTATTTCATATCTAATAAGGATCAAATTTATGTGAACAACTAAGTCAGTGATAACCCAATGTGAATGTGATTAAAAAGGTATATCTGGTATAATGTTCTAAGTACAGAATTTGAAATGGGCAGTTCACTTGAGTAGTTTATTGATGTTATATTGTTTGGTAATGCAATTGTGTATCAATCATTATTATGGTATAAAGAATATATGTTTTGTGAATTGTATCCTATTGTGTTTAGAAATGTGTTTAAATGTCTCTCAGTATTACTTCCTACACTATTGTACTCACCGTCTAGTTTGTGACGCTAGGTGCAGATATTTCGAGTAGCAGACTGGGGAAGGAAAAGATCAAGGATTAGTGTCGAGCCATCAGAGGAGAGCTTCTACTATTTTTGTAGATGATTATTTTGTGAACATATTATTTACGTTTTTTGTATAATTTCGGTTGTATAATGGGTTGAGAGAATAGACTTCCCTACTTTTTATGTATGACTTTAAATGGTTTTATATGATTGTCGGTTTACCTGTTTTCTATAGTGGGTATTTTATAAATGCTTCCGCTAATTTATGAAGTCTTCCGCAGATTATCAAGGTAAGGATAACGATCTCTTAATTAACTCTGATAATTTTTGAAATAAATGCTTAATAGTGGACGAGGTGAATTAGTAAAAAGGCTGACTAATTCGTTGTTAAGTTCTATATGGTGTAGTTTAGGGCTTAATAACAGATTACGCCGGGCGGTACGCGGTTTAGGAGGCCGGGCCATCGCAGTTGGTATCAGAGCCTAGGTTTGTAAAACCTAGGTAATATAGTATTAGTTGATTCAATAAGTACAAAATGAAAAGTAAATATAATACAAACTTTAGAGGTGGATATCAGATGATATTTACCTAGAAACTATTAGTTGGGAAGTGAGTGAATGTGAGTTGGGAATTTTATTTGTATATGTTATATTTGATGTGTGTATATCTATATACGCGTTATGTCACATAGTAGCTGATATCGTGTTCGCTATCAAATTGCAGATAGAGATGGCTGATTCACGCGACAACAGGGATAAGGGTGTAGTTGGCAGTCAGCCTCCTATTTCTATGGATGACTTATAGAGGTTGTCTGACCATGTATCAGCTCAGGGGCAGCAGTTGATAGATTTGATCACTATGATGACAGCTCGATTTGCTCCACCGACACAGACACCGGTTCCTACTATTATTCCTACGTTTACGCTACCATCGTCACAGTTTCCGACTACGACACCAGTAGTTCCCAGGATACAAACTATACCGGCAGTGACAATACCAGCTGCAGAGATGGTTGATACACCATCTCTCACTCTTATATCTTCAAGCTCGACAGCTGAGGTTCAGTTGGTGAAGGATTTCATCAAACTAAAGCCATTATACTTTGATGGTCAGCAAGACTTTGAGAAGATTGAGAAGTGGGTGTTATATCAAAAAAAGATACTTTGAGTTTTGAGGATTAGGGATAGATTTCGAGCTGAGATTTCATCGTACACATTGCAGAGAGACATCGATGTTTGGTGGCGTGCGACTATAGCTTCATATGGCGATTTTTGTGTCTTGGGATGCATTTAAGAAAAAGTTCTATCGGCATTACTTTTCACTTGCAGTAATGAAGAGGTTGAAGAAGGAATTTATGGATCTGCGACTGTAAGTTGATGAGTTAGTGATGCAGTATCGAGATAGATACGACTATTTGAGGTAGTTTGCCGAAGACTTGGTGAGAGATGACTCTGAGGATGTATATCATTTTGGAGATCGACTAAGGTCTGACATCGGATATATGTTTTCAGTACCGGAACTAGGACACTTAGTGAGATATATGAGCGTACTCTATCCCATGAGATCTTTCATTTTAGTAGGGTTGTGGATGGGACAGCACGAGCTCCAGGAGTGGCGACAAATTTGAGTAGTGATCTTGAGAGGAGGAGACAAGAAGGTAAAGGACCAAGGAGTTGGATCGAGGGATCTCACAGTGTACCTACCTTGCCAGCTCCAGTTAGATTAGTATTACCAGCTCCTCAAGCATAGCAGGCATCAGACGGTAGATGTTGTGATGCACTAATATAGGGGCATCCTAAGATTGTATCCACAGGACAGAGGAGACCTCAGACCTGTCACAGATGTCGTCAGATTGGACATATTGCTCGTCAGTGTCCATAGCAAGTGAGTTAGCAATCAGCGACATCACAACCACATGCCAGAGAGAGCTCAGCCAATGATAGAATCAAACCCAGAAACGGTATGCAACCGTACTAAGGGTAAGTGAATTATGTTAACTATCCACTGTTTGACTTAGGTAACAGTGGCAGTATTATTGATTGGGAATTGAAATTGATCATTGGACCGACGAGAATAACTTAAACTAGTCCATATCACATGAGTTAATAAAAGATTGAAAGTAGTGATGCCTGATAAACACACTTAAAAACTTTCATAAGAACAATTATGCCTTATAAGATTTCTCTTGAATACTATGACCATAGTGCCGTATGTTGTGATATTGTGCATGTGGTAACTGAGCATAGAAACAGTAATATATATAAACCCAGGATACACGGACAGGGGATCCACATGCGGTAAATGGAGAAATACGGACTTTGGGGCTAGTATCATTTGAAAGTTTGACAAGAGTAATTGTTGAAAAAGTGAAGTAATAATAGATTTTTAAAAGATGAAAAACTAAAAGTCGACTGGTAAGTGACTATATATTTTAAATGAGACTGAGTTGTGAGATTAAGCTTGCGATTAAGTTTAATTTCGAGGACAAAATTTCTATTAGTTGGGAAGACTGTAACGGCCCTAAAATTACTAATAGTAAATTAGTCCCTAATCAGGGTTACTGACCAGAACCCTGATCGGAGACGTGGCCCGAGAGGGGGTACATGGTCCGAATACTCGGTGTGAGGACCAAGGAATATGTTAGATTTGATGTGATGGATACCTAGTGTGATGTATTTGTGTAGACCTATTAAGTCACTCCCACTTGTACATAGTTGTCGAGACGTGAGTAGAGACACGCCTCGAGATGTGTGCCGACGTGGGACTGGGGTAGGGAGTGAATGAGGTAAGTTTATTAAGGCTTAAAAATAGCTTATATTAATGTGGCTAAGGTTAATTTACATTAAGTGTACCTAAGTTAAGCAACTTAAAATAATAGCCATATGATGATTCTCGAGTCACGCGTTGACACATCCCAACACCAATTGGGTCACTTATTGGTGTCATTTGGCATGAGTTAATTAGTAGGACACATGTTAGGTTGTAAACCATTAGATAGGTCTCAAGATATGTATGCACTTCAAGATCAATGGCTATTAGTTAACCTTATCTAATGCATATATAAAGTGAAGATCAACACATGCAATTAATTCATTTCATTTGAAACCTTAGAAGCAAAGTTTGATGGAGAGAAGGAGCTGCTGGAGGAGGAAGAAGACCAGTAAATCTTTGAGTTGGTGAAGGTGGTGTGAATCAAGTTAGTGTTCCTCAAGTTAGCTAATTTCTCTACACCATAGATTTAGCTTAAATCAATGAATTCATGAATTGGATGTTGTGGGTTGTTGTTTTATGTTGTGGTTGATGTCAAGGAACTTTAGAAGTGTGTATGGAGGTTCCTTAAGCATTAACATGACCTTTGTGTAGAGGAAACACATATTGAATACAAAGGTAAATCAGTCCAAATGTTTGGAAATGAACATGTAAATCGGAATGAAATGTAAATAAATATCTCAATCAGTTTGCTTACAATCCACGCAATTTCTTATGCTATTTCGGCCTTCCGACACCTCGAAACTCGTATTTGAATCCCTGTACCTATTCCTTAGGTTCCCGATATCATATTATAGGTTTTTGAATGTGTTTGGACCTTTACTTAGGGTATTAGGCTCTTTTATAGTGTTTAAGGAATTTTTGAAAATTACAATTTTTATGCTGTCATAGACCTAGTGCGCTACCAATCCTTGTCATTAGCGTACTACCAATCCTTATCTAGCGCGCTAATCCAAGTTAGCACGCTAGTTGATCCACCTAGCGCGCTATGTGTAGTAAAACCTAGAATTCTGCAAACAGAATTTTGAGTTTTCTTTACACATAGGCCATGTTAATGCCTAAGGAACGTCCATACACACTTCTTGAGTTCCATGACATCAACCACAACATAAAACAACAACCCATACATCAAATTCATGAATTCATTTGAATTGAGCTAACTCTATAGTGTAAAGAAGTTACCTAACTTTATGAACACTAGCTGAACTTGATCTCTCCTTCAGTATATCACCAAGTTCTTACTAATCTCCTTCTTCTCCAGCAGCTCTCATTCTCCAACAACTTTGCTTATCTCTTAAGCAAATGAAATGAAAGAGTTGAATTGCTTGTGTTGACCAAAAGATTTATATTCATGAATTAGATATGGTTGGTTGATAGCCATTGATCCTAATGTGCGCACATATCTCAAGACCTAACTAATTATCACGACCCAAATCTCTAACCTTCGTTTTAATTCCTTAATCAGGATCACCGACCGGACCTACACTGTGATACGTGCATCGACCGAGGCACGTGACCGAGGTATATTATATTTTTTTATTGATGTATGCCTAGTGTTATGCATTAAGTAGACTTACTAAGTAGGTTTGTACAGTTGTAGGCGTCGAGACGAGAGGGGAGACGCGCCTCGAGTAGCATGCCAGTTGGGGAACCGGGTAGTTAGCATTTTGGTAAGTCTTATTTAATACTAATATGAAATAAGGAATTACTTATAAGCCTATGGTTGTGTTTGTTAATATAAATCAAATTAAAGGCCTAAAGTTGAGTAAATTAAATGGAAAGCATAAGATTGGTCTAGAGATACACATTGTCACATCTAGGAACTAGGTGAGTAATGAAATGGTGTCACTCGAGGTTGAGATAGTGGGAGTTAGTGAGATATATGGCAAGAGGTGGACCATTAGATGTTCCTCGGGATACATAAATCCATGGAGATCAAGGGCTAAGAAGGAACATCACCTTAATATATAATATTAGTAATCAAACAACATGCAAACCAAGTCACTCATTCATTTTTCCTAGAGAAGAAGAAGGAATTGCTGGAGAGGAGTGAATCATCAAGGTGTTGAAGGAATCCATGAGAGTTGGTGAGAAATTCTCAAGCTAGGGTGCTACATCAACTAGGTACACATCTTTTTAGTTGAAATTAAAACAAGTTCTTGTTTTAGGCTAATTTCAGATGGTAGATTAATGAGTATTTGCAATTGATTTATATATTTAGATTCCTCATTTCAAGCTGATAATCCAGCTATATTGAAGTTCTTAATTTGGTTTTGAAATCATAAAGATATGAATTTTTGAAATTGCAACACCAAAACTATAATTCTGCATGTTGTATTAGGAATCAACCTGGGTAATTTGGTCATAATCTGCCCATTTTAGATCCAAATTGATCCAAACCAGTGGCATTTGAAAGCTTATTTAAAGGGGAATAACTTTTCTTAACCGAAGTTATTCTGATTCAAATGTTTTTATATCCAAACATGCTCTACAAATAGGTACTAGAATTAAAAAGGAAAATCTTGAAACTAAATTGTTAAGGGAATAACTCTCTAACTACTTATCCAAATAAGCTGATATTTTAGTATGTTGTATTTGGGTATATTTTCTGCCTTGTAACCAAAAATTACATTTTTATGAACTATTGATTAGAAGAAATAGATTTTCTAAATCCGCTGGTCGGATTTAAATGAGGCAATTTGCTGGAGATTTAGTGAGAGAGGATTTAGATGATGTGTACCACTTCAAAGATGGACTGAGGCCATACATTGGGTTTTATGTGGTCAGTTCAGGTGCCAGGACTTTGGGTGAGATTTATGAGCGTGCACTCTCTCATGAGACATATTATTTGTGTAGAGTTGATGATGGGACATCGTTAGTACCAGTGTTAACATCTGACCAGGTTACGGAGTTTGAGAGGAGATAGCGGGGCAAGGGACCGAGGAGATGGGATAGAGGTACCCAGGGGTTAGGGACGTCTACAGTAGTTGTACCCTTTGTATCATCCCCTACACCATTGCAGACTTGCCACCATCATTTAGATTTGCAGTGCCAACTTCTACTTCTACTTTGCAAGCTCTACCAGCACCACCAGCACGTAAGCAGCAGCAGGGTAGTAGAGGCCGAGGCAGAGGTAGAGGTAGAGGTCGAGATAGTTCTTGACAGGGGCAGAGACATGCACAGGCCCAAGATCAGGTTCAAGGTCAGCGTAGACCTATCACATGTTATAGGTATGGTCAAGTTGGCACGAGATTAGATATTGTCCACAGTTAGCACCGTATTTCCACTGCAGAGTCGAAAGGGTGTACACATGATCACACTGCCCGATGCAGATGCCACATGGAGACTTATTGAGGGTATAATTTCCATTTGTGGTGGACAGTTATATTTTTTGTTTGATTCGGGTTCTACAGTATCTTTCATTTTTGGCCGCTTGATAGGCATTTTAGGGTTGACAATGGTTAGAGTTAACGCACATTTGATTTTAAGTACAGCAGCTGGGGATAGAGTTTACCCTAATTGTATTGTTGAGGGATGTCTAGAAGAGATTGGTAGGGTAGAGTTACCTGCAGACTTCATTGTTTTCGAGTTCTTAGATTTAGACGCGTTGTTAGGGATGGATTGGCTAGCAGTTTGTCGCGCTCATATCGATTGTTTCAGTAAGATAGTGATATTTTAGATCCCAAGGCGTCCGATGTTTATGTATAGTGGTTGTACATTGAGAGTCGAGGGCATTAGAGCTCAATTTGCGACTAGTGGAGAGATGGAGACTATGGTGTCATTATACACCATAGTAGAGAGTCAGGGATCTAGACTTGAGGAGATTCCGGTTGTGTGCGAGTTTTCGGACTTGTTTCTGGAAGACTTACCAAGTTTACCACCATCGAGAGAGATAGATTTTATCATTGAGTTAGTACCAGGCACTAGACCTATATCTACACCACTATACTGCATGGCTCTGAGAGAGTTGGAGGAGTTGAGGAGTCATTTGCAGGATTTGGGACAGAAGGGATTCATCACATCTTCTGTGTCACCATGGGGAGCACCGGTCCTGTTTATGAAGAAGAAGGACAATACTTTAAGATTGTGTATCAATTATAGACAGTTGAATAGGGTTACATTCAGAAACAATTATCCCTTACCACGGATTGATGACTTATTTGAGGCTGAGAGGAGCACGATATTTCTCCAAGATAAACCTGCGATCAGGGTATCATCAGCTTAGGATCAGGGATGAGGATAGGTCCATGATGACATTCAATTCAAGATATGGACACTATCAATATACAGTTATGTCGTTTGGTTTGACTAATGCTCATGCCATGTTTATGGATTTGATGCATCGAGTGATGAGGCCATTTCTTGATCGTTTCGTGATTGTTTTCATTGATGATAGATTGATATATTCAAGGACTCGAGAAGATCACGAGCAACACCTAAGAAAGATGCTGCAAACTTTGAGGGAACATCGACTCTTCGCCAGGTTCAGCAAGTGTGAATTTTTTCTGTCAAAAGTCAAGTTTTCAGGACATGTTGTTCGAGCAGCAGGCATTGCTATAGATCAACCATGATTCAGGCTATTATGGATCGGCCAGCACCGACATCAGTTACTGAGATCAAGAGTTTTCTAGGGTCAGCAGGATATTAGTACAGGTTCATGAAGGATTTCTCGAAGATCACTTCACCAATGAGCAGATTGACTTAGAAAGATGTCAAGTTTAATAGGTCTAAGGGATGCAAGGAGGCATTTGCTCATCTGAAGAGATTGTTGTGTACCGCACTAGTGTTGATATTGCCAAAGGCTAGACAGGGATTCGTGGTATATACAGATGCTTCTCAAACGAGTCTAGGTTGTGTGTTGATGCAAGATAGAGGCACAGTGGGCTTATGCATCCAGATAGTTGAAGATATATAAGAAGAATTATCCCACTCATGACTTAAAGTTGGCAGCGGTAGTATTTGCTCTAAATATATGTAGACGTCATCTCTATGAGAGAGGTTCACACTCTATAATGACTATGAGAGTCTGAAATACCTCTTCACATAAAAAAAGCTGAACTTGAGACAGCGTAGATGGTTAGAGTTTTTGAATGACTACGATTTTCTCTGAAGTATCACCCAAGAAAAGCTAATATAGTTGTCGAGGCGCTGAGTAGGATACCGATAGGTGATGCTGATGTGGTTAGATGCCATATGATGCATGAGTATGGATTACTCAAGGCAACGACGATGATGACTCAGTCAGATATTCTTACCGACACTCGGATGATGATTTATGCACAGATGAAGCTTTAGACAGTGCCTACACATAGAGTATTAGAGGGTCAATAAGTCGATATCTTATACTTGAGATTCAGTGAGTTAGACAAGAGTACTGATTGTACTGACTAGACTAAGACGAGTGATCAGTGTCTGAGATTTAGAGGCAGATTATGGATACAGTGGGAGAGCTGAGAGATGAGATTCTTCAAGACTCAAACCGTTCTCGGTTCACTACTCATCCAGGTAGGACCAAGATGTACCATGACATGAAGAGACATTTTTTGGTGGTCTGGGATGAAATCGGACGTATCAGAATTTATTAGGAACTGTGAGATCTGCCAGCAGGTGAAAGCAGAGCATCGTAGACCTAGATGATTATTACAACCACTTCCCATTTCATGATGGAAGTGGGAAGACAAAGCCACGGATTTTGTTAGAGGACTGTCGAGAACTGCCTTTCAACACGATTCCATCTGGGTGATTGTGGACAGACTAACAAAATCTGCCTATTTGATATCAGTTGCAGCTCATTACATATTTTACCAGCTAAGCGTATTATTCGAGAGGGAGAATATTAGGCTGCTTGTGGTACCATTGACTCTTACGTCAGACATAAGTGTTATGTATACATCGAGGATGTGGCAGAGTATGGAGGAGTAGAATGGTACGCGCCTACAATTTAGCACAACCTTTCACCCACGAACTGATGGACAGACTGAGAGGTTGACTCAGACTCTCGAGGATATGCTCAGGGCTTGTGTACTTGAGTTTGGCGGATCATGGGAGGAGTACCTACCATTGTGTGAGTTTTCATACAACAACAGTTATCAGGCTAGCATTGAGATGGCGCCATTTGAGGCATTTTATTCCAGACCGTGTCGCTCACCATCGTAATAGGTTGAGTCAGAGGACCGGGACATTATAAGGCCTAGAATTATTGTTGATCACACATAGAAGGTACAACAAATTTGCCAGAGGCTTAAAGAAGCCCGGGAGAAGTTAAAAAAGTATGCAGAGTTTATCAAAGATGGTCTCGGTTCGAACTCGGTGGTGTTGGCTAGAAGCCTCATCACTATGTTGTACGTTTCATGAACTTCTGGCTTGAAGTAGTCACGAATGAATCTCTGTCCTTGCGCTCTATCCTGCACTACTAGATCACCTACGGGTTGGCCCCTTTTGTTGGTTTCTAGTTTGCTCCTCAGCCATCTTGACTCTTTTTTTTTTCTTTTGTTCGTTCTATCAATCTCCAGGTCGCAAGGCACTAGGTCCTTCTCTCCTTTGTTACGCATAAACTAAGTATCCTTGAAAAGAACACACAAAAAATCAAGCGCAGAAAGCCAAACTTGAAACTTAAGTCTATTTTTTTCTTATGAACGTAAAAGTGAAGTACTAAAAACAAAACTTAACAAATATTCAAAATAACAAAGTAAATATAATGGCTACCTATCCCCAGCAACGGCACCAAAAACTTGATGGCATGCCACAAGTATAATAGCTAGCTTGTAGTAAAAGTGTTGTCAACTTACGTTGACTACGGATATTGTCCTATGGGAAAGGTTTTTGCTCTAGTTAATTACCTATTCAACTTTGAACTATCGCTAAGGAAATCACTTTTTAATTGGTTGATACTAACTAAACTAGCTTAACAAATCAATGTAAACTTTACTTGAACACTTAAATTAAGGATATCTTAGTTCACAACTTCACCTAGATAATTTAATACAATTCTTGGTATTTATTTTACATCTTATAATGTTGTGCACAATGCCTGATTAAAATAGACAGATTTCCTTCAAATCCACTGTTACCCCTGTCGTGACAAAAAATATTCTAATTTGTAAACTAGCATTCCACCTATCAGTGTGAATAATATAAGCTCTAAATTGCTTTAAGTAACAAATAATTTGATTCATAATGTCATGGCTCAAATCTCTCATTTGACTTTAATCTTTTAATCAGGATCAAATGACCCGAGCCGTGGGGCGTTTCGATAAACGTGTCGCGACCGAGGCTAGATGGTCGTGGTAAATGTTATATTTGTAATGATGAATCCCTAGTGTATTGTATAAGTGTAGACTATTAAGTCATTCTTACTAGTGAATAGGTGTCGAGACGTGTATGGAAATGCACCTCGAGTTGCGTGCAAATGTAGGACCGAGGTAGAGAACAATATGGTGAGTTGGTATAAGCTTTATATTGCTTCTATAAGTGAGATAAGGGGGGCTATGGTTGATTAAGTATCAAATACACTTCAGTTAGTAAGTTTAAAAAATAACCACTTGATCTTCCTCGAGACATGTAATGACCCATCTCAATACCAATTGAGTCACTTATTGGTGTCATTTGGTACGAGTTAGGTAACTCCTCTATACCATAGAGTTAGCTCAATTCAAATGAATTCATGAATTTGATGTATGGGTTGTTGTTTTAGGTTGTGGTTGATTTCATGGAATTCAAGAAGTGTGTATAGAGGTTCGTTAGGCCTTGACATGGCCTATGTGTTGAGAAAACTTGGAATTTTAATTGCAGAATTCAGGGTTAGGATTCCAAGTTTTACTACACATAGCGCGTAGGTGGATCAGCTAGTGCGCTAACTTGGATTAGCACGCTAGATCAGGTTTGGTAGCGTGCTAGGTCCATAAGTGCATAAAAAGTGTAATTTTCAAAAATTCCTTAAACACTATAAAAGAGGCTAATACCCTAAGCAAAGGTCCAAACACAGTCAAAAACCTATAATATGATATCAAGAACCTAAGGAAGAACTACAGGGATTCAAGTACGAGTTTCGAGGTGTTAGGAGGCCGAGATAATATAAGAAATTGCGTGGATTGTAAGTAAACTCATAGAGATATTTCCTTACATTTCATTCCTATTTATATGTTCATTTCCAGTCATTTGGACTGAATTGCTTTTGTAATCTATATGCCATGACTTGTTGCTCTTTCTCATTACATGAGGTTGCTTTCATGGTATAGTTTGTTGATAAAGTGATTTCATTGACTCCAATTCATGTGCTATGTCATTATTGATTATTAATACATGTGGTCAGTGAAATAGCATGCTATTAGGTATGTGTTACATAGTATTGTAATCTATTTCATTTGTGCATTATATATGCAATTACTTTATTGGCTTCTCAACCCATGTGATTTCTTGAAATATGAAAGTGGTTCTTGTATCTATGGTTAAATGAGGCAATTTGCTGGAGATTTAGTGAGAGAGGATTTATACACCGTAGTAGAGAGTCAGGGACCCAGACTTGAGGAGATTTCGGTTGTGTGCGAGTTGTCGAACGTGTTTCCGGAAGACTTACCTGGTTTACCACCACTGAGAGATATAGATTTTATCATTAAGTTAGTACAAGGCACTAGACCTATATCTATACCACCATACCGCATGACTCCGAGAGAGTTGGAGGAGTTGAGGAGACAGTTGTAGAATTTAGGACATAATTGGTTCATCACACCTTCTATGTCACCACGGGGAGCACCGATCTTGTTAATGAGAAGATGGACGGTACTTTGAGACTGTGTATCGATTATAGACAGTTGAACATGGTCATAGTCAAAAACAAGTATCCCTTACCACAGATTGATGACTTATTTTATCAGCTGAGAGGAGCACAATATTTCTCCAAGATAGACATGCGATCAGGGTATCAATAGCTTAAGATCAGGGATGAGGATAGGTCCAAGACGACATTCAGCATGAGATAAGGACACTATCAGTTTACAGTCATGTCGTTTAGTTTGACTAATGCTCTTGCCATGTTTATGGATTTGATGCATCGAGTAATGAGGCCATTTCTTGACCGATTCGGGATAGTTTTCATCGATGATATATTGATATATTCGAGGATTAGAGAGGATCACGAGCAGCACATCAGAGAGACGTTACCGACCTTGAGGGAGCGTCGACTCTACGCCAAGTTCAGGAATAGTGAATTTTGGCTGTCAAAAGTCAAGTTTTTGGGACATGTTGTTGGAGCAGCAGGCATTGCTGTAGATCCAGCTAAGAGTCAGGCAATTATGGATTGGCCTACACCGACGTCAGTTACGGAGATCAGGAGTTTTCTGGGGTTAGTAGGATATTACCGCAGGTTCATGAAGGATTTCTCGAAGATCGCTTCATCGATGACTAGATACACGTAGAAAGACGTAAAGTTTGATTGGTCTGAGGAATGGGAGGAGGAATTCGCTCAGCTAAAGAGATTGTGGACTACCTCACTAGTGCAGATATTATCAGAGGCTGGACAGGGATTCCTAGAATATACAGATGCTTTTCATACTGGTTTAGTTTGGGAGTTGATGCAGGATAAAGTCACGGTGGCTTACGCATCCAGACAGCTAAAGATACATGAAAAGAACTATCCCATTCATGATTTAGAGTTAGCAGCGGTAGTATTTGCTCTGAAGATATGGAGACATTATCTGTATGGAGAGAAGTTAACACTGATACTGACCATAAGAGTTCGAAATACCTCTTCACACAGAAAGAGCTTAACATGAGACAGAGCCGATGGTTGGAATTTTTGAAGGACTACGACGTTTCTCTAGAATATCACATAGGAAAAGCTAACGTAGTTGCTGATGCACTGAGTAGGATGTCGGTTGGAGATGCAAGGGTGGTTAGATGCCATATGACACATGAGTATGGTTACTCAAGGCAGCGGCGATGATGACTCAGTCAGATATTCCTACCGATACTCGGTTGATGATTTGTGCACAGATGTGGCTTCAGAAAGTGTCTACTCAGAGGGTGTTAAAGGGACAAATAGTAGACATCTTATACTCCAGATTCAGTGAGCTAGCCTAGAGTACTAATTGTACTGACTAAACATAGACGATGAACAAGTGTCAGAGATTTAGCCACAAATTATGGATACCAACAGTGGGACAGCTGAGAGATGAGATTCTTCAGGATTCACGCCGTTCTCGGTTCACTATTCATCCAGGCAGCACCAAAATGTACCATGACATGAAGAGACATTTTTGATGGCCTGGGATGAAAGCGGACATATCGGAGTTTATTAGGAATTATGGTATCTGCCAGCAGGTGAATGTATAGCATTGTAGACCTGGAGGATTATTACAACTCCCATTCCACGATGGTAGTGGGAAGACAAAGCCATGGATTTTGTTAGAGGACTACCGAAAATTTTTCGTCGACACGATTCTATTTAGGTGATTGTAGACAAAGTGAAATAATCTGCCCATTTCATACCAGTTCCAGCTCATTACACGTTTCACCAGTTGAGTGTATTGTTCGAGAGGGAGATCAGTAGGCTGCAAGGGTACCAAGACTATTACGTCAAAAAGAGATGCTATGTATACGTCCAAGAGGTGGCGGAGTATGTAAGAGCAGTATGGTACACGCCTACAGTTTAGTACAACCATTCATCCTCAGACTGATGGAGAGACTAAGAAGTTGATTCAGACTCTCGAGGATATGCTCAGGGCTTGTGTACTTGAGTTTGGCGAATCGTGGGAGCAATACCTACCATTGTGTGAGTTTGTATACAACAACAGTTATCAGGCTAGCATTGAGATGGCGCCATTTAAGGCATTATATGGTAGACCTTGTCACTCACCATCTTGTTGTTGATCACATATAAAAGGTACGACAGATTCACTAGAGGCTTAAAGGAGCCCAGGAAAGGCAAAAGAAGTATGCAGACACATATCACAGTGATCTAACGTATGACGAGGGAGCATTAATATAGCTAAAGGTTTGACGAGGGAGCATTAATATAGTTAAAGGTTTCTCCTTGGAAGGGTCTTCACAAATGTCGAGGATTCATCCAGTGTTTCATATTTCTACGTATCAACTAGCCAAGTCAAAGGCAGGCGAGAGGCTGACAGTGGACTTGAGTCCGATTGACTTGAGAGAGGACGTATCTATGAGGAGCAGCCAGTACAGATACTAAATCGTAGGGTTCAAAAGTTGATAGGTAATTCTATCCCAAGGTGTTGGTCAAGAGGCAGTTCCATGGAGACTCGGAACTCACTTGGGAACGGGAAGACTATATGCGCGATAGGTTTCTGCACGTCTTCGAGTCAGGTATATCTTTAGGTTAAGCTTAATTTCAAGGACAAAATTTCCATTAGTTGGGAAGAATTGTCACTGTTCAAATCTCTAATTTGGCTTTAATTTTTTAATCTGGATCAAATGACGCTTGACGTGGGACCCACTTCGATATTCGTGTCGCGATTGAGGCGAGATGCCTGAGGTAAATGTAATATTGGTAATGATGTATACCTAGTGTATTAAATATGTGTAGACTATTAAGTCATTCATACTTGTAAATAGGTGTCGAGACTTGTGTGGGAACATGCCTCGAGCTGTGTGCCGGCATGGGACCGAGGTAGAAAGCAATATGGTGAGTTGGTATAAGCTTTATATTGCTTTTATAAGTGATATACATGTGGCTATGGATGATTAAGTATCAAATACACTTAAGTTAGTAAGTTAAAACAATCGCCACTTGATATTTCTCGAGACACGTAATGAGCCATCTCAACACCAATTGAGTCACTTATTAGTGTCATTTGGCATGAATTAGTGGTACATGTGTTAATAGGTGTACCATTAGATAGTTCTCGAGATACGTGTCCACATTCGGATCAATGGCTATAAATCAACCGTATCCAATTCATGTATATAAGCTTTTGGTCAACTCAAGCTACTTAACAATTTTTCATTTTCATTTGCTTAAGAGAGAAGCAAAGTTGCTGGAGAAGGAGCTGCAGGAGAAGAAGAAGATCAACAAAAACTTGGTGATTTCGTGAAGGAGAGATCAAGCATAGTGAGTGTTCATCAAGTTAGGTAACTCCTCTACACCATAGAGTTAGCTTAATCCTATGAATTCAAGAATTTGATGTTGTGGGTTATTGTTTTATGTTGTGGTTGATGTCATGGAACTCTAGTAGTGTGTATTGAGTGTTCATCAAGTTAGGTAACTCCTCTACACCATAGAGTTAGCTTAATCCAATGAATTCATGAATTTGATGTTGTGGGTTGTTGTTTTATGTTGTGATTGATGTCATGGAACTCTAGTAGTGTGTATGAAGGTTTCATAGGCATTAACATGGCCTATGTATAGAGAAAACTCGAAATTCTGATTGCAGAATTTTGGGTTTTACTGCACATAGCGCACTAGGTGGATCATCTAGCGCATTAACTTGGATTGGCGCGCTAGGTCAGGATTGGTAGCGCACATGGGTCATTAGCGCGCTAACTCCAGTCATTAGCGTGTTAGGTCTATGACAGCATAAAAACTACGATTTTCAAAAATTCCTTAAACACTATAAAAGAGTCTAATATCGTGTCCAAACACACTCAAAAACCTATAATATGATATTAGGAACCTAAGGAAGAACAACGGGGATTCAAATAAGAGTTTTGAGGTGTCGAGAGGCTGAAAAAGCATAGGAAATTGCGTGGTTTGTAAGTAAACTGTCTATTTCCTTTGTGCATTAGATATGCAATTACTTTATTGGATTCTCAAACCATATGATTTCTTGAAATATGAAAGTGTTTCTTGTATCTAGGGTCATTATATTATAGAGGTCCGTCGGACATACGGGGGTCACTAGACTTCCAGCGTGATCGGGATCTCTCCACTATCTTGCGCAACACACGGGAAATGATTCCTGGGGCTGTTGGCAAGCATAAATTGCGCAGCACACTGAGGTATGGGACTCAGGTTGTTGGCAAGTATATATCGCGGGTGACTAGCACTAGCGAAAGGTTATAAAGGAAAGAGCACTGCTTAGACCTTCACATTGATGTAGAGCTCCGCTCCATCCTCAAATAGTGGAAAGGCTAATGTGATAAAGATCACTGCCGACCGGCCCTAGATCATTACTACTTAGCCATATGTCAGTTTCATGTAGTTTAGCTGAAGTATCACTTTGCATGTTCTCTTTACAACATAGTTGCTATTATCATGCTTTTAGATACTTGTTGCATAATTGGGAATGTGAACAAATGTCTCTCAGTATTACTTTCTACTTTCTTATTATACTCACCGTCTAGTTTGTAATGGTAGGTGCAAATCCATCGGGTAGCAAACCAGGCAAAGAGAAGATTGGTGATTACCTTTGAGCTTGTGGAGCACTTTGTAGGTTTGAATTTTTGATGTAGTACTTTTATATGTATATGATATACTTTTGGGGTTGTATATTATGGGTTAAGTGAGTAGTACCTTGACCAGACACATGATATTATATATCGCCGTTTCATCATCTATATGCATGTAATCTTTATTCCCTGGTTTTTTCCACAATTGTTAGGACTCATGTTATAAGCTTCCGCTAGATTGTTAAGACTTCCGCTGAATAAACTTTTAAGTAAACAAAATTTTAATTAACTTTGATTCATGAATTGACATAGGATAAGTATTGGTTTATATTCAAAACAAATAATAAATAATAAGTAGGTATAGTCCCATGTTTGGTCTTATATGGTGAAATTAGGGCCTAATAACGGGATTAGGCCGAGCGGTGCACTAATTTGAGAAGGGGTTGCCACATATATTTAGTGTTGTTGATGCTTAATGCTTCAAACTGTTTGCAAATTGCACTACTGCAAAGCAAGCATTAGGTGTTCTGAAGACAATCTTTAAAGGTACAACACCTGTCAAAATTTCAAGTTACAACAATTAAGTTCTATGCTTGATCGCCTTGAAATTATAGAGGATGATGATTTTTCCTTTTTCAATGGTCCTTTACGAGACATTTCTGACACGTGTCGAGCGTGCACAATAGTTTCCCATGTTTTTCTATTACTTATTGTAGTGGTAAATGTGTCACGGCCCAAGTTTCTAATTTGAGTTTAACTCCTTAATTAGGATCAAGTAACCCGTGACGTGGGACCCGTAATGAGATATATGTCATAACCGAGGCGAGATAGCCGAGGTATATGCTATATTTGTTGTGGTGTATGCCTAGTGTATTGTATATATGTAGATTAGTAAGTCATTTCTACTTACGTATAGGTGTCGACACGTGTGTGGGAATGCGCCTCAAGTTGAGTGCCGGCGTGGAATCGAGGTAGAGAGTGATATGGTAAGTTGGCGTAGGATTATATATAGCTTTTATAGTGATTTATACATGGCTATGGTTGATTATACACTTAATGAAGCTAAGTAAGTTAAAACCATAGCCACTTGATTTTTATCGGGACACATATTGACTCATCTCAACACCAATGGAGTTACATATTGGTGTCACATAGCATGAGTTAGTGGGACATTTGTTAATAGGTGTATCACTAGATTAGCTTCGAGACACGTTTGCATAATGAGATCAATGGTTATTAATCAAACATATCCACTTACTATATAAAGCCAGTAATCAACTCATACAACCAAGTCAATTTCTTTTCATTTGCTTAATTGAGAAGGAAACTTGCTGGAGAGAAGGAGAAGGGTTGGAGGAAGAAGAAGACCAGTAACCAAAGTGGGTTTGGTGAAGAAGAGATCAAGTTAAGCTAGGTGTTCATCAAACTAGGTACATATCTCCCTTTTTACTTGAAACCCGTTCAGGTTTTTGGTCGAATTCAGAGGGTAGATGATTAAGATTTTGCAATTGGTTTATATATTTGGATTCATCATTTCAAGCTGATAATATAGCTATATTAAAGTTCTTAATTTGGTTTTGAAATCATAAATATATGAGTTTTTGAAGTTGTAAGACTAAAACTGAATTTCTGCATGTAGTATTAGGGATTAGTTTATGTAATTTGGTCATAACTTGCTCATTTTAGATCCAAATCGACTCAAACCTGTGGCATTTGAAAGCCTACTCAAAGAGGAACAACTTTGCTTAGCTAGAGATGTTGTAATTCAAATGTTTTCATATCCATAAGTGCTCTACAAGTAGGTGCTGAAATGCAGTAGAAGATTTTTAAAACTAAAATTGTTAATTGCATAACTCCCTACCTACTTATCTAAATTACCTGATCTTTTAGTATGTCGTTATTGGATATGGCTGCTGCCTAGTGACTAAAAATCAAATTTTTTGGATTATATATTGGAAGAAAGAGATTTTCTAAGTCCACTAGTCGAGTTAGATTTCAATTAGAGCTATGTTTAGTAGAAATATGATATTTCTTTTGTTTTAAATCGGATTTTTGAAAACTAAACCTTTTTGAAAAGCTAAGATAGAGACCAACAATCTTTGTACTGGTGGAAGATTTTGATATTGGACAATTTCAAGCCTAAAATTGCACTGCAATATAAGACTAAAATTTCAGTGTTGTTTAGTCTTAAAGGGTTGTTCTGGGTTAAAGTTCCTAAACCCATTGGACCTGGTTTAAACCCAACTTATTTGGATTAGTTTGATATCAAGAAACTAGGTAAGTGTTCCGGGGATTCAAATACGAGTTTCATCGTGTTGGGAGACCGGAGTAGCTTAGGAAATTGCGTGGATTGTAAGTAAACTGATTGATATATTTATTTACATTTCATTCCTGTTTACATGTTCATTTCTAGTCATTTTGACTAATTTACTTTTGTATTCAATATGCCATGAATTGTTGTTCTTTCTCATTACACGAGGTTGCTTTCATGGTATAATTTGTCGATCAAATGATTTCATTAACTCCAAATCATGTGCAATGTCATTGTTGATTGTTAATACATGTGGTTAGTAAAATAGCATGCTATTAGGTAGGTGTTACATAATATTGTAATCTATTTCCTTTGTGCATTAGATATGCAGTTGCTTTATTGAATTCTCAAACCATGTTATTTCTTGAAATATGAAAGTGGTTGTATCTAGGGTCATTACATTATAGAGGTCCGTCGGACATACGGGGGTCACTAGACTTCCAGGGTGATTGAGATCACTCCACTATCTTGCGCTGCACACGAAAAATGACTCTCGGGGTTGTTGGCAAGTATATACTGCAGGAGATTGGCACAAGCAAAAGGTTATAAAGGCAAAAGCACTGCTCATACCTTCACATTGATGTAGAGCTCAGCTCCATCCTCATATATAGTGGAAAAGGCTGATGTGATGAAGATCACGGTTGACCGACCCTAGATCATTACTACTTAGCTATGTTTCAGTTTCATGTTGTTTTTCTGAAGTATCTCTTTGCATGTTCTCTTTTCAGCGTAGTTGCTATTATCATGCTTTTTGATACTTGGTGCATAATTAGGAATGTGAACAAATGTCTCTCAGTATTACTTTCTATTTTCCTGTACTCACCGTCTAGTTGTGACGGTGGGTGCAGATCCATCTAGTAGCAGACCGCGCAAAGAGAAGATCGGCGACTACCTCTAAGCCAATGAAGCACTGATACACCCGATTTTGTAGGTTTTGATTTTTGATGTAATACTTTTATATGTATATGATATACTTTTGGGGTTGTATATTGTGAGTTGAGTGAGTAGTACCTTGACCAGACACATGATATTATATATCGTCGTTTCATCATATATGTGCATGTGATCTTTATTCCCTGATTTTTCCACAATTGTTAGGACTTAAGTTATAAGTTTCCGCTAGATTTTTAAGCCTTCCGCTGAATAAGATTTTAAGAAAACAAAATTTTAATTAACTCTGATTTATGAATTGACATAGGATAAGTATAGGTTTATATTCAAAACAAATAATAAATAATAAGTAGGTAAATGGTTTTGTGATAGGCTGAGTAGTCATTTGTTTGGTCCTATATGGTGATATTAGGGCTTAATAACGTGATTAGGTCAGGTGGTGCCCTAGTTTGAGACTGGGTGGTCACAAAATGGGATATCGTCTCCACAAAGATTTCAGAATCTCTGTAGAATTAAGGCTACCCTAAAGTTTTATTGGTTTAATTTACTTTAATTTAACCAATCTAATTAAACGGGAAATAAACGCTATTAATCTAAAAACAAAAGAATTAATTAATTAAAATAATTAAACTATAAGTAATTTAAATTCAATAAACTAATCTAATGCAATTCAAACAAACAATCAAACAATCAAATAATCGATATAAATTAAATATTTAAACAATATATCTTAGACAATTATATGTAAACCGTTATATTTTGACATTTTCATTAAAGTATAGCCATAATCAATCATCATATCGATATAATGATCCTAAATTATTAAACTCAAATCACAATAAGGTTGATAGAAACTAACGACTTTTCTATATTCAACGGAAATAAGCCATATCCTTAGCCTTTTTACTCTACTTATTGAATAAAACGTAATAAAATAGAAATATGGTGACCTTAACTATCAATAAAAGTCATACCTAATCCAAACCAAACAAAAACTAGAATTATGCTACTTATTCAATAACCTAGAACAAAAAAACATAGAACATCTGGTCGGATGATTTTGCCCTATAGATTAATCCTAGTTACTATTTTTGTAAATGTTGTCAATAATCATAAACAGATTTAGATACTTTATACTAAGACACATACTGGCCATTATGCACTCAATACAAAGAATAATTAGTTGTTACGCAAAAATAACTTATTAAATATGTGATTGACGTGTATGATTGGTTTAAAGTAGCATCTCGATCAGACGTAATAGTCAATGGTAGTCCGTGTATCCTGGTAATTTCTCGCAACAGTATACTCAGCTGATCAAATGTGTAATGTGCGGCTACTGGTAGAAAATGAGTAGACTTTGTCAGTTTGTCCACAATCACCCAGATAAAATCATGTCTCTTGGCAGTCCTCGGTAATCCCCTCACAAAATCCATAGAAATATCTTCCCACTTCCATCGTGGAATGGGAAGAGGCTATAGCAATCTTCAAGGTCTGCGATAACCTTCACTTGCTGACAAATCTCACAGTTCTTGATGAACTTAGGCATTTCCGCCTTCATCCTAGGCCACCAAAAATGCCTCTTCATGTCGTGGTACATTTTGGTCCTGCCTGAATGTATAGTGAATTAGGAACGGTGTGACTCTTAAAGAATCTCATCTCTCAGCTCTGGTAATGACGATATCCACAGTCTGTCTATGAATCTCAGACACCGATCAACCGTCTCCGTCTAGTCAACACAATTTGTACTCTACGCCAACTCACTAAGCCTCAGGTACAACCTATCGTTCCTTTGACCCTCTGACACTCTCTATTTAGACATGATTTATACTCTTATCTATGCGCAAATCTCAATCCGAGTACCTGTAGAAACCTCAGTATCTCTAACCGGTATCCTACTCAGCGCATCTGCGACTACGTTAGCTTTTCCTGGATGATATTTCACGGAAAAGTCGTAATCCTTCAGAAACTCTAACCACATGTGCTGTCTTATATTCAGCTCATTCTGTGTGAAGAGATACTTCAAACTCTTGTGATCAGTAAAGAGTGTAAATTTCTCTCCATACAGATAATGTCTCCATACCTTCAGTGCAAACACTGTTGGGGCATGTGCCATAGGTCAATCCATTAACTGTCTTTATGAATACTTTTAGTTAATAAAATAAAGGATTTCATTTGCTGTTTATTATAATTAATTTGCATGTTTACATTATAATAAGATCCATGGGAATTTACAGAAATATCCTAAATGTCCATAGTCAATCATTATACTGGAAACTATAATGAATTAAGACTAGTGTGAGTCTTGATTGATGATCATATGATGATTATACGTATAGGGATACAAATCAAGATCACGAGTACTTGTTAGGGAACAAAGTCTTGGACCGACTTGCTATGAGAACATCACATGGATTAAGTCATAGTTGTTTCTCATGATAGGTATATTTTTCAGTCTCGACTTGAGATTACCAGAGACTTCAACATTAGGAACACGGTGATTTGACACAATCAAACGTTGTCTTTAACCGGACGATTATAAAGGTTGTGATTGGTTACTGTGCGAGCAATGTGATGAAGTTGTGTAATCGAGATAGGATTTGTCCCTCTCATATAAAGAGAGATATCCAGTGGATCCCTCGATGTGTTAGACTGTTAAAAGGCCTAGTCTAAGTGAATTGATATTGATCAATGTCACTTGGATGTTTTCAGTCTACCTAGAGATCGAGACTAGTACGATTGAACATGTTGGATGACAATTCCATGCCTTATGTTTGATCAAAGGATATCGTGTGACAAAATGATGTTATATACACTTTTGATTATGTTGTATCGATTTGATATTCGTACAACTTGGGTAGTCATAATGTCTTGCTAGAGGCCGCTTATGACTTGTATACCAAAAATGTGTTTTGGTACACTGCCAACGTTGTATGAGCCTATTGGGTCGCACACTAAGAATGGTTTTGCGAGATTTTAAGATGGTTCAGAAAAACGAGTTTTATATGATAAAATTCATGACAGAAACGTCCTTGTGGTGTATTACACTTATACTTCTTTAAGTATGGGTATATGTGTAATTTACTTAACCGTCTATATACAAGGGTTGTATAAATAGACGCTTTAAGTTAGAACACACGTATGAAAGATTAAGGGCCGAAACTCTATTTTCGTTTCAGAAACAAATTAAGGTTTTCTGGTACGCTCTGGATCATTTTGGAGAGAAACAAAAAGGTTTGGTATTCTCTCGAAGCTAGCACTTCGAATCTCGACCGTCGTTCGTTTGTGGACTTGCAGGTAGAGGGCGTTCGTCGTTGGCAGTGCCTTAGAGATCGATCAACCTTCGAAATGTATATTGCGACCGAGGTAAGATTAAGTTTTCATGGTTTAAACGTTTTTAATAGAATTAGATTCGGATCATGTTAGGGTTTTTGTCAAAATTGTTTTGTAATTTCCGCTGCGTATGAACCTCAAAACTTAACAAACACTACTACCGCCAACTCCAAATCACGTGTGGGGTAATTCTTCTCATGGACTTTCAACTATCTGGAGATTTAAGCTATTGTACCACTACCCTTTATCAACAAGTAACCCAGACCCATATGAGAAGCATCCGTATACACCAAAAATCTATGTCCAGCTTTTGGCAATACTAATACTGGTGCAGTAGTCAATAACCTCTTCAATTGAGTGAATGCCTCCTCGTATTCCTCAGACCAATCAAACCTGACGTCCTTCTAGGTCAACCTAGTCATCGGTGAAGCGATCTTCGAGAAATCCTTCACAAACCGGCGATAGTATCCTGGCAAACCCAGAAAACTCCTGACCTCTATCACTGAAGTCGGTGCTGGCCAATCCATAATTGCTTGAATTTTGACCAGATCCACTGCTATCTATGCTGCTCCGACAACATGCCCCAGAAACTTGACCTCAGAAGGCCATAATTCACATTTGCTGAACTTGGCATAAAGTCTGTGCTCCTTCAAGATCTGCAACGTCTCCCTGAGGTGCTGCTCATGATCCTCTCTGGTCCTCAAATATATCAGTATATCATCGATGAAGACTATCACAAAAGGTTAAGAAACGGTCTAAATACTCGATGCATCAAATCCATAAACACTGCAAGATCATTAGTCAGCCCAAATGGCATGACCGTGAACCGAAAATGTCCATATCTCGTGCTAAAAGCTGTCATAGCTCTATCCTCATCTCCGATCGTAAGCTGATGATACCCTGATCACAGGTCTTTCTTCGAGAAAAATTGTGCTCCTCTTAGCTGATGAAATAAATCATTAATTCTCGGCTGTGGATACTTATTTCTGATTGTGACTTTATTCAACTGTCAACTGTCCGCAGTCGAGACAAAGTCTCAAAGTACCATCCTTCATCTTCACAAAAAGGACAAGTGCTTCCCATGGCGACATAGAAGGTGTGATGAATCCCTTCTGTCTCAAGTCCTGAAATTGAGTCTTCAACTCCTCCAACTCTCGTGGTATGGTGGTATGGAAATCGGTCTCGTGCTCGGTACGAACTTAATAGTAAAATCAACCTCTCGAGGCGGTGGTAGTCCAGGTAAATCCTCAAGAAACACATCTGGAAACTCTCTAACGACAGGTATATCCTCAATTCTAGGTGTCGGACTCTTTAGTACTGTGTATAATGCAATTAATGCTTCCATCTCCTCACTAGTCGTAGGTCGACCTCTCGTACCTACTGTCCTCTCTGAACTATCTTACTGAAATAGTCGATAGGAGCATGGTATGTCGATAACCAGTCCATCCCTAAAATCGCCCCGAACTCTAAAAACTCGAGGACTCTAAATTCACCAGGGAACTCTACCCCACCTATCTCAACCGGATTTCCTTTAACAAAACTATTAGGGTAAACCCTACCTCCAACTGTGGTACTCAAAACCAAATGAACAATAAGCCTAACAGGTGTCAACCCTAGAATGTCTACCATGCGACCAGCAATGAATGAAATTGTAGAACCATAATCAAACAACACATGTGCATCTCTGCTGAAAACGGAAACCATACCCTCAATGAGATCTCATCTCGCTACAGGATCTGGCTACGCTACCATATGTACTCCCTATTTGCCCCGTTGTGGATAAGCTACCGATGGTTATGTGCACTTTCGGGCCATATGCCGCACCTGACCGCATCTCCAACATGCAAGGGGTCCACGCTGACCAAACCGATGTCTCTGTCCCTGATCATCCCGAACCTATCCCGGTGCTTGCCTTTGCCCGTGTCCAGAATCTCGACTTCTACCTTGGCTTCTACCCTGCTGCTGATGTTGTCAAAATGCTATTGGTGCTGGTAATGCTTGCCTGGAGGGAGGAGGTAAGGGAGGTCTACCATAAGTGTCGTTTACGGGGCTGGTGGTGGTGCATGTGCTAATGGACGTACGTACGCACCCTGTGTGTATAGATATGTATTTATATTTATTTTTCTTTTTTTGTGAATTATCTCATCTCTCCATTTCTTTCTTGATTGAAGCAACATTAAAGATCTAGGGTTATAACAATCCACTTAAAAATAGATTTGAAGGTTGAGATCTGTCCCAGTCACTTTGTGACTCTAAAATAGATACACTTAGAGCACGCCACCTTTGTTTAGACTTTTATTTAGTCAATTTTAAATAATTTCAGTCTAAGGTCTCATCATCTCGGGAATTCAATTTAATTGACCCAAACCATTTGCAATACATATACTACACGCAGTAGTATACTAGACAAAAATTGAAATTATTTTATCTATTTTCTTATTAAAATTATTTTATCTATTTTCTTTTATAGGTATTTGAACACTTTGACTTACCGCGACTCTCGATTAGGTATTAAACCACTAATAATTCGTGATTAGCGATTAATTAACGAATTTCAAATACGAGTCGTTACATGTCCCTCCTTGTTCTATTGTTTGCATCAATTGTTTCATTTCTTATTTACTGCAAATTGATTGGTAGTTGATTCATTTTGTGAATAAAATGTGGGACTAAAATAAAATAATTTAAAAACATGTTGGAGCTTGTTAATTTATATGTACTCGTGAATGCGTTAATTATCATCACTTCTATTGACTAACATTTATACTATATATATAATATAGATTCCATAATGGTTGAGCGATGAGTGACTTTGGCATGCTATGTGAATGGTGCCATTGTTGATGGACCATTTGGGATTTCGTATACAACACCGCCTATTCGACATCTCAAATCCGAGTTGAGTTTAGAGTACGAGGAACTTGTGAGTTTTATTTGTAATTCTTTGAAGTTAGACATTGAAAAAAAAAATGATATTAAATATGATATATCAATATCATGTGTACATTGGAACCGAAACGTACAACTATGTACCTTTGTGAATAGTTGATGAATCGATTTTTAAATATGTTTGGGATATTGTCGCAGAATTTCCACCATCAAATTGTATGGAGCTATTTTTAGATTTAGTTCGAAGGCAATTATTTACTAGTTCTGATTGTAACATAGCGGTAAGTGCGGAAGGGGCTAGTAATCAGCCTCTATTTTTTGAACATAATTATTGTGCATTAGCTTTAATGACTTCAATTCCCGATGTTGACGAGGAGACTCATGCATGTGATGATGTGAACAATGATGGCGATGATGGATATTGTGGTAGTGATGGGAATACTACTATACAAAGTAGTGATGATGCCGATGATGTAAGAATAGGTACTCATCACGTTTGTGATAGCATAATCCAAGGTACATTAAATCGAGTTATTACCGATGATGGCTCATTATCTTGTCCTCCAATCATGAACGAAGTTGGAAAAGATAATTTTTTCGATCAAGATGCTGATGGAATTGAAGATGCGCTTGTGGTGTAGGTAAATTTGTCGTACCTTCATCTGTATTTATGAACTTGAGTAGTGAGACAATGACACTCATCCATGAGGATGCAATGACTCCTTAGACTCTATGGAATGAGGCGTCAAAATTTCATGTAGATATGCGGTTTCTTTTTAAAGAAGTGTCAAGGCCCATCTCACTAAGCCCTAATTTAGTCTAATTACCCTAATTAGGCACCTAAACCACATAATCATCTTTTAACTTCGAAATACTTTTCAATTTAATCCTTAATAACGCTCCAAAACTAAATTTATATCCTTAACAAACCTTAGTTCATTATTTGTTTAATTGGAGCAATTTAGAATATCATATGGATTGTTTTCCGTATTTTCTAAAAATCTCGGCAGCACATCCCCTAAAAGTGGCCTGTCAAAAAACTCACCTAATAAATATCAGATTAGAGAGAAGCCTAGAAGGACTCACAACTCCCCACAGTTCACAATAGATACCAATTTAAAACATTTAAACTAACTTAAGGTCTCTCATACCTTATTTACAGCTTACAGTTCCAAAATAAACCAAAACCAAAATATAAACTTCTCAACTTGCTTTAAACTAATTTAGGATATTCTTTTAGCCTTTCTCTAGTGTTTCACGGCCTACAACAACAAAATATTAACTTTAAGTTTAAAACAATCACCAAGATCTTCGATATTTGGTCCGTTCTTCCTTCACTTCACAGAGAACCTAACATCATTAAAAACAACTCGAAGATGTTAGGTAAACAAACTCCTACATTCCTCTGTGCTCCTGCATATGTTAGTCCAAATACATGGAGACATGTAATTGTATTTCCAACTAACAATAAATTTATATAACAAAATGAAACCCTTTTATTAATATTCAAGGGTCATAAACTGGTTGGTCGACCTAAGAATGAGCCTAAAACAGTAATAAAAGTCTAATGCATGCTCCTCAAAAAACTTGCATGCCTTGGGTCTTCCGTATTCAAGTCCAACTGGTTAGGAAACCTAGCTTCTAGTCCCACTCAAGAGCCATAGCACTAACAAGCCATCGTCCAAAATGACATAAATGCACAACCAAGAGTGATGCGAAATGCAATGCAATGCAGAATAAATATAAATGCAGGTACAACGATAAACTCCATAAATAGTAAAACCCACTGTAGGGTTTACTTACAACCAACCAACTTTGAGCTTAATTCTCAGGGTACTCGAAGCATCGGATCACCTTGAAAATGGTTCTAATAGCTTCCCTACATACCTAATTATATTATGGGTCAAGCTTCAAGTGAAACCAAATCACAAAATCCAATGAAGATTGCGGCTGAAGTACACTTTAGAACAGTTTCCAAAAATATTAATTTATATAACTGTTTCGACTGGCTTTCAACTAGCCAACTTGGGGGTAACTTTTAACCTTGAAAATCATAATATTTTTTCGTGAAGACCTAAAAGGAACTTGTATTACTCATGTCCTACTTTCCATAGACTCCAAAAATACTCAAATCGGGTCATCGACAGAGAAATTATGAATTTTCCAATATGGCCTGTCAATTAGGCAAACTTTAATAATTTTGAACTTACAAAACTTCTCCAAATCAATATTTTCGCAGTTAAATCCTCAAAACTCGACAATAAACACCACAATACCACTCGATATCAAACATCGAATCATTTTCACAGCCTGTAAAGTCAAATTGGATGAAAATCAATAATCGATTCATCCAGAAACTCAATGTAAATCAATATCAACTATAAAATATCTACATAATAGTTATCAACCGAATCACGTTAGTTTAATTCATCAAAACCCTAACCCACGCCAATGGGATTTATTACAAATTGGTACAAATCAATCCAATATATCAATTTACAATAATCCATATCAATATCTATCAAAACCCCGCAAAAGAAATCGAGAAATCGCGATAATTCAAATTGAATTAAGGAAAATGCGATAAAATTAGAATTTACTAAATTCCGAACCGAATACCTCGTCCGAAAACTTGACTCGAACTAATCATGTCGCAACGCTCAACTATTTTGTGAAAAGAAACCAGACAAAATCAGATGTCGAAAGTTCGCGGAGCGAAAACCAGAGTTGAGAGGCTTAGGTATCGAACTACCTAAACGTTTTGTTGAACATTTTAAAATGAAACTTGATTTTTATTTGTTTTTTATATATTTATACATAAACCCTAAGCTACTTATCATCAGCTTAATTTCTCTTATTTATTAATTTCTAAAATCCCTATTTTGATGTATTTTAGTTTCTGGTGTTCGTCTTCAATCTGATTTTTTACCAAACTGAACCAAACTATCGACAAAACAATCGATCTTCATAAAATGTCCATAACATTGGTTTTGGTGTAACCAAAGCCCCAAGAATTTTAACTTTTTCAACGACAGGTTGAATCCTTATGGACCAATTCACTTGCCATACTAAACCAAACTTACACCAATTTGGACCCACTTTCAACCTCGACCATTGCCAACTAACACGCAACTCGAGACAAAGTTTTGTAACAAATTCGTTCTCATTTTATGTTACCACTAATCCCGACTTGTATGTAAACCGAGACAAAATCTTCACGTGAGGGTTAGCACTTGGTTAATTAGTTTTCGAGTAATTAATAATTTATTTTCACTCGTGCCCTTCAGATACGCACTTGCAACCCCGATTATGACAAATTAAGGATACGCCTCAACATACCCCGACTTTCTAACAAAATACAATACAATACACACACTAGGCATTCATCATCGAAAAAATAACATTTTACCTTATGATCTCCTGTCTATAATGCGTGGGTCCCACCTTGGATACTTAAACTCTAATTAAAACCCGAAAATATTTAATTAGTCGTCTAATCAAGTTTATAAAATTCTTAGATTTCACAATTCTTCCCAACTAATTAAAAATTTCATCCTCGAAATTTAAACTTACAAGTTTTCGGAACGAAAAGAGATATGAGAAAATGATCCTTCATATACGACTCTTTTATTTCAAACCTGTAAAAATCATTTCCAATGTGAAACCGTTAAGTGGACCCAATCACTTTCTTTGTAATTAACAACTCAGTGGTAGAGATCATAATAATTTCAACTGCTTGGTATGAAAAATTATCTCTGTTATTTTGCCAATCCTAGTAATTTGTGAATTTCTGACGAGTTGAACAATCAACTTTGTGAAATATCCAATAACCTTACTTTTTATTCACATTTCACGTCTTGAATGCCATTCAAGAATCAATTCATAGCAAGATCTAGCCTATCTTGCTTTTCAATAAAACTATTTTCCTTCTTAACTGAATAATTCCACAAATATTTGATAATTCTTTCTTTATCTACCAAACTCTGATATACTCATTCTAGTTTACTTTCTCATCATTGATCATTTCTAATTATAATAATTGGTCGATCAATTCTTAGACTATCATCAGTCCAAATATTTATATAGCAATGCTAATAATATTTTAGTACGACATTAGATACTAAAGTAGAGTTATGTGTCTATCCGATCCATTACCATTTCTGCATTTCTTAACATCAACATGGAATTACACAAGTCATCCCATGACTATAGATCTCATATTACATCTATCATCCTATGACTAGAGATCTCAATTTACAATCCGATCAGAAAATGCAACCTGACATATCGTGAAACTCTCACTCATTCTCTAAATTTCTATTCACAATATCATTTAGATTTATGGACTAGAAAGCAATTACAGATTGCAACTCATCAGCCAATTTACTTAACTTTTCTTTTGACTAGTTAAAAAGTTAACGAATTTTCTAACTTCGTCGAATCATTTTCTATTCATGAGTTCACCAAGAACCTAATTTCATTCACTTAATTGTCAATCTCTTCCATATTGCCTTGATCACTACTCCAGTTTCCACATTACCAACTTACTCACATTGGTTTCTATGTTTCTCCAACTATTCAAATTTTCGTCATCCTGATCTCAATCACCTACTGTTCACCATACTTTCCTTATTACTTGAATAAAGATAATTATATTTACCTTGAGTAGATATAAGCTTTTATACAAGGATATCGACATATTTAATGATTATACTCTCACGATATAAACTTTAACTTGTATTTCATATAAGTTTATAAATATGTTATCTCTTTTACATTTCTATTTAATACATATTTCGAACTTTTCTTAATTTACAATGGAAGAACATTCAGTTTTCAAATATATCAATTCAAATACACTATAATCTATCAATATTTTCAACAAATAGGGATAATAATTACTAATTGAGCTGTAAGTTGTATGTCACTTTTCAATTCATTTATTTCTTCACTGTCATACATGAATTTTACATCAACTCCAATTTAAAATAACCTAGTGCTTCAACTTCACCATTGACTAATCAAGTGGTGTAGCACTACATTTGACCTAATATTCAACGTATTCATTAGAACCGATTGTATACTAATTTGGTAACACTTTCAACTTTTGGAATTTGATTCCTTGTAAGATCCTTGTGATGTTATATTAAATTCCATCAAATTTATAGTTTGATATCCTAAGTCTTATCGGGACTCGTTCACCTGAAATTTCCACTTTCATACATATGTGAGAATATATTTACCATTTGTTTTCCTATACTTAAGTTCCAATCGACTCCAACGAAACTTTGTAGACTCTTTAATTACGACTATCATCAATTCATTGGATTATTCAAAAATGGGTTGATGCATCACACCAATCTTCTACGATGTGACTGAATCGTGATTATGAAAATGAGTTACTTAGACTTTTGGTCATGCAAAACTACTCTAGTGTCTTATCTTGACTAAAGAAATCCATTCGTGTCACTTCCAGCAGTCACAAGTCATCTCAACGTCTCATTTTCTCTCTACACAGATTCTATTCCATTCGATTTTTGACAATCTTGGCTATTCACACATTTACCTCGTTCTTTGTCTCTTTACAAACTTACCACGAATTTGCTTCAAAGTATTTTACTTTCGTAGAAAAAGTATTTTACTTTCGTAGAAACCGAATTAAATAACTTGATTGATTATATCACAATCACATTGTGATTTTTTAGTCAAATCCAGTTTGCCTAATCAATTTTTCTTTTCGAAAACCATGTGCCTCTTTTTTCCTTGTTGAGACTATGTTTGGAAGCAATCCTCAATTGGTTATGAATTCAACCAATTCCTTGATAGAATAGGTCTTACCAAATTACTACCTTAATTAGTACTAACCTCATTCTAAAACTCAAAATAATCCATATCTTATGCTTCCCACAAGTCTCAATTTCATTTTCCAAATGATTTCTAATTGTTTGAGAACTAAATTAAGTTTGTTTTAACATTTTCTTGAGTGTTTTAAAAATCGTAATAGTTTGGTACTTTAAAGTTCAAAGAAATCTATGTTCAGTACTTACATCCCAGAATCACTTAGACTTCTTTCTCAACCAGTTTCCTATTGGTTTCGTAACTAATAAATCATTTATATTAGTATCAAACTACTAACAATGCCCTTGTGAATTTAGACTTCCCATGTCTATTTCACACCTCATCACACTCAGTTTCGTTTCAGATGTATATTCTCTCTTTTATTATATGTTCCTAATTTGACTCATCACATTTCACGAGTTAATTATCAAACTGACACATAGAATACACTTCTTATCCTATATCTAATGATAATACAAAAATAAACAACAAAACATTTCACAATAACGAAGTATACCCAACTTACAGTTATTTTCCAACTAATTACGCTCAATCACCCTTTGGTTCTCAACCAAAGTTTTCCTCAATTGAGTCAAACCTAGGCTTTTGATACTAGATTTGTCAGGGCCCGTCTCACTAAGCCCTAACTTAGCCTTATTAACCTAATTAGGCACCTAAACCACACAATCATCCTTTTACTTTGAAATACTTTTAAATTCAATCCTTAATAACGCTCCAAAACTAAATTTATATCATCAATAAACCTCAGTTCATTATTTGTTTAATTGGAGCAAATTAGAAAATCATATAGATTGTTCTCCGTATTTTCTAAGAATTTCGGCAGCACCTCCCCTAAAAGTGGCATGCCTGAAAACTCGCCTAATAGACAGCAGAATGGGGAGAAGCCTATAAGGACTTACAACTCCCCACAGTTCACAATATATATCAATTTAAAACATTTAAACTAACTTAAGGTCTCCGATAACTTATTTACAACTTACAATTCCAAAATAAACCAAAACCGAAATATAAACTTCTCAACTTGCTTTAAACTAATTTAGGATACTCTTTTATCCTTTCACTGGTGTTTCATGGCCTACGCTCACCCCAAGAACTCCAAAAGAATATATATAAATAATTTACAACAACAAAATATTAACTTTAAATTTAAAACAATCACCAAGATCTTCAAGCTTTAGTTTGTTCTTTCTTATCTTCACAGAGAACCTGACATCATCAAAAACAACTGGAAGATGTCAGGTAAGTAAACTCCTTTATTGCTCTGTGCTCCTGCAAATATCAGTCTGAATACATGGAGACATGCAATTGGATTTTCAATTAACAATAAATTTATATAGCAAAATGAAACCCTTTTATAACTATTCAAAGTTCATAAACAAGTTCGCTCACCCGAGAATGAACCTAAAACAGTAATAAAAGTCCAATGCATGCTCCCTAAAAACTTTCGTGCCTTGGGTCTTCTTTATTCAAGTCAACTTGTCATGAAACCTAGCTCCAACTCCCACTCGAGAGCCATAGCACTAACAAGCCATCGTCCGGAATGACATGAATGCATAACCAATAATGATGCGAAATGCAATGCAGAGTAAACAAAAATTCAGGTGCAAAGATAAAGTCCATAAATAGTAAAGACCATTGTAGAGTTTACTTACAACCAACCAACTTTGAGCTTAATTTTCAGGGTACTCAGAGCGTCGGGTCACCATGAAAATGGTTCTAATAGCTTTCCTGCATACCCGATTATATATGGGTCAAGCTTCAAGTGAAACCAAATCACAAAACCCAATGAAAACTGCGACCAAAGTACGCTTTAGAACAGTTACCAAAATTATTAATTTATATAATTGTTTCAACTGGCTTTCAACTAGCAAACTTAGGTAACTTTTAACCTTGAAAACCTCAATATTTGTCATAATGACCTAAAAGGAACTTGTATTACTCATGTCATACTTTTCATAGACTCCAATAACACTCAAATTGGATCATTGACAGAGAAGTTATGGGTTTTTCAATATGGCCTGACAATTAGACAAACTTTAATAATTTTGAACTAACAAAACTTCTCCAAATCAATATTTTCGCAATTAAATCCTCAAAACTCGACAACAAACACCAAAATACCACTCGATACCAACATCAAAATATTTTCAAAGTCTTTGGAGTCAAATTGGATGAAAATCAATAGTCGATTCATCTAGAAACCCAATGTAAATCAATATCAACTATAAAAACATCTCCAAAATAGTTATCAACTAAATCACATTAGTTCAACTCACCGAAATCCTAACCAACGCCAATGGGATTTATTCCAAATTGGCGCAAATCAATCCAATATATCAATTCACAACATCCCTACCAATTACTATCAAAACCCTACAAAAAAATCGAGAAATCACAATAATTCAAATGAATTAAGGAAAATACCTTGAATTTAGAATTTGCTCAATCTCAAGCCAATTACCTCGTCTCCACCACGGAAACTTGACTGGAACTGATCATCTCGTGACGCTCAACTATTTTGAAGAAAGAAACCGTGCAAGAATTAGACGTTGAGAGTTCACAGAGCGAAAACCTAAGTTGATAGGCTTAGGTGTCGAACTACCTAAATGTTATGTTGAACGATTTAAAATGAAACTTGATTTTCATTTGTCTTTTTATATATTTATGCATAAACCACAGCTGCTAATTAGCAGCTTAATTTCTTTTTATTTATTAATTTTTAAAATCCCTATTTAGACGTATTTTGGCTTGCGGCGTTCGTTTTCGATTCGATTTTTTATCAAACTAAACCAAACTATTGACAAAACAATCGATCTTAATAAAACGTCCATAACACTGGTTCCCAAAATTTTTAACTTTTTCCACGACATGCTGAATCCTTATGGACCAATTCTTTTGCCATACTAAACCAAACATACACCAATTTAGACCCAATCTCTACCTCGACCACCGCCATCTAACATGCAACTCGAGACTAAGTCTTGTACCAACTTCGTTCTCATTTTATATTACCACTAATCCTGATTTACACGCAAATCGAGACAAAATCTTCATGCGAGAATTACCACTTAGTTAATTAGTCTTCGAGCAACTAATAATTTATCTTTACTCGTGCCCTTCAAACACGCACTTGCAACACAAATTATGACAAAGTGAGCATACACCTTGACACACCCTGGCTTCGTGATAAAATACTATATAATACACACACTAGGCATTCATCATCGAGAAAATAACATTTTAACCTATGATCTCCGGTCCGTAATGCGTGGGTCCCTCCTCAGATACCTAAACTCCAATTAAAACCCGAAAATACTTAATTAGTCGTCTAATCAAGTTTACGAAATTCTCAGATTTCATAGCTAAACTTCCAACATGCCGTGAAATTGCACAACATTAAAGGACACATGTAATTTGTGGTAACTCATTCAACGCCTAATGTGTAGGTTGTCCGTTTTAAAAAACGTTCAGATGGATGTGCTTGGAGGTTGTGACGTTCAAAAAGAAAAGCACATGGAATGTTTGAGATAAGTAAATGTGTGGGACCACATAAGTCAATGCAAAACTATCTAAGGATCATGATCATTTGGACTCCACGGTTATATGTCGTGAAATTAAAAATTTGGTGAGAGGAGATCCGTTTATCTCAGTTCTAGTTCTTCATCAAATTATCAAAGAAAAACTTAGTTATGATATTCCTTACAAGAAAGTTTGGTTGGCAAAAAAAAAGCAATTGATAAGATCTTTGGAGATTGGGAGGAATCATATAAAATGTTTCCGCAGTGGATGACCACTCTTCAAGAAAGCAATCCAGGAACACGTGTGGATTGGTTGCACGATAAACCTAATGGCAACAATGAGGTTGTATTCAAATAGGTTTTTGGGGCATTTGCACCATCTATTGTAGGTTTTAGACATTGCATACCAATTATACAAATCGATGGCACATTATCGTATAGGAAATACAAACAAAAGCTCTTAATAGCCATTGTTATAAATAGTAATAGAAATATATTTCTCTTAGCATTTGCCATTGTCGATGAAGAAAACCAAGATAGTTGGATATGGTTTATAGTGTCAGACCCCTCGTCATTAGGACATTTGACCTGCCTAGAGTATCCCGGTTCTTTTGATAATTTAGTCAGCCTGTTAACTTTTTAAATATTTCTTTACTTGATATTGATTTTTTAAAATCCTTGAGATAGATGGTCAACCTTAAAGTTAAATTCAAAGTCTTTGTTTTCTTAGCTGCATTAAATTATAAATCCTTCAATTCGAAATTTTGATTTCTTATAAAAATTTCAGCAAAGTCTCCCTTGTAAAAAATGTTGTAAAAAATAAAATAAAAACCTGATAAACAACAGTGGGAGAAGACCTAAAAGGACTTACATCTTCACCAATATCAACAACAGTTTATATATAATAATTTATACATCAGAACAATCCACTCAAACAAATGTATTGATCCTTAAACCATTTCATGAATCCATTCGCCCCAAGTTCAAGTTTGAATTCATTATTATACTACCATACCATCATATACACCTTTTGAAGAATCTTAAAACAAAAATCGGCCTAACTCACAACTCAAAGCCTAAAACACAATAATAATCAAATTGTTATACAAAGAGGAAAAATAACGTAAAGAAATCACCAGAATACTAAAAATTGTTCTTTCATTTCTTCAAATCCATTAATTGAACTGTCATTACCTAATAATAAAAATTCGATAATGTTAGATAAGTAAATCTTGCACTATCCAGTACTCATGTAATAACTGAATGCATCAATATACAAATTTAAGCAAAACAATAATATTTCAAAGAACTGTAAATATACAAGGATGCAATCCATCGCATTTTTATTCCTTAACTACAATCAGATGTCGACTTCTGAAAGTAGTACGAGAACAATAATAAGGAGCCATGAGTTTGAGAGGAAGTCCTTCGAGAAGCCTCGCCCTCAACTATAAACGGAGTATGATCCTGGCCAACACATTCCCATAAATCCTCATAAATAAGTGTCCACAATGATCAGTGACTCCAACCGTAGAGCACCACGGTGTTCACCCTACCACACATATAACCAGTGAACATAATCAGACTTCCAAAAGCCTCCTTCCTCTCGTGTCTGTCTATGCATGACCGACAAATAATGCAATGGTAAATCATGCATGCAATTATATTTGAAAACATTCATATAATGTAAATGTTACTATGAGATTTACTTACAAACAACCAACTTTGATTTTTATTTATGGGGTTCCCGGAGCATCGGATCACCTTAAAAGTTATTCCAATAGCTTCCCTACATACATAATTATACTAAGGGTCAAGCTTCAAGTGTAACCAAATAATAAAACCCTACGAAACCAGCGGCCAAAGTATGCTCGATAACTGTTTCCAAAAATAATTATTTATAACCACTTCAAGTAGCTTTCAACAAGCTAAATTCGGGTAACTTTGTAACCTTGAAAACATCAATATTTGTCATGATAACTGAAAATGAACATGTAGAGCTTACTTCAAACTTTTCATAGACTCCAAGAAGACTTAAATCTGATCACAAATGAAGAAGTTATGAATTTCCCAATATGACATGTTGATTTGGCAAACTTTATTTATTTTGAACTAACGGAACCTCTCGAAATAATTTTTTCGCAATTAAATCCTCAAAAATCGACACCAAACGCACTAAGAAAGCATACCCAACCAAATTCAATATATTTTTATTGCTCGTTGAGTCAATTTGGACAAAAACTAATAACCCAATTCGTCTAGAGTCCCAATGTAAATCAATTTTAACTATAAAAACACATTCAAAACAGTTATCAACTAAATTGCATTGATTCAATTCACCAAAAACCCAATCCACATTGGTGAAATTTATTCTAAATTGACACAAATCAATCGAATATACCAATTCACAACAATATATACCAATTTCTATCAAAAATCCGTGAAAGAAATCGAGAAATCGCAAGAATTTAAATTGAATTGAGGAAAATGTCGTGAATTGAAAATTTACCAAATCGACCATCTTCCAATGCTCTGCTTGTTGGGGCATGTGCCCTATGTCAATCTACAAACATTTTTATCATAAAATTTTACTTAATAAAATAAAGGTTTGTGTTTGCTATTTTATTATAAGTGATTGAATGTTTACCTTATAATAAGATCCATGGGTATTTGTTGAAATATCCTAAATGTCTCTAGTCGGTCATTATACTAAGAACTATAATGAATTAAGACTAGTGTGAATTTTAATTGATGGTCATGTGATGATCATGCGTATATGGATACAAATCGAGATCATGAGTACTTATTAGGGAACAAGGTACTGGACCGACCCGCTATGAGAACACCACATGGATTAAGTCATAGGTGTTACTCATGATAGGTATGTCATTTAGTCCTTCGACTTGAGATTACCATAGACTTCAATATTATGAGCATGGTAATTTGACACAATCTAACGTTGTCTTTAACCGAACGATTATAAAGATTGTGATTAGTTACCATGTGAGTAATATGTGAAGGTGTGTAATCAAGATAGAATTTGTCCCTATCATATAGAGAGATATCAGCGGATCCCTTGATATGTTAGATTGTTAAATGGTCAAGTCCAAGTGAATTGATATGATCAATGTCACTTGGATGTTTTTAGTCTACCTAAAGATCGAGACTAGTATGATTCAACACTAAGGGTGACTTTCCATGCATTATGTTTAATCAAAGGATATCGCACGACCAAAGGATATGATATATGTCATTCATTAGGTTGTATAGATTTTGATATTCATGCTACTTGCGTAGTTATAATGTCTTGCTAGAGACCGCTTAAGACTTGTGTACCAAAATAATTTTGGTTCACTATTAACGTCACGTGAACCTAATGGGTCACACACAAAGAATGGCTTTGCAATTTGAATTGGTTGAGAGTAATGAATTTTATGTGATAAAATTCATGACATAAAAGCCATTACATAATGCCTATAATCATGTTTTTAATCCCTACAAGTTATTAAATTCACAACTGATCACAATATAACTCAACATTCACACCAACATTCAACATTCGAATCATAACCATAGTTCACAATAAAAGTGAACATTCACAACGTTGACAAGTGATCACAAACATCAGAGTTATAACCAAAGTTTAACAGTCACAACAAAACATAACATTCACAACAACAATCGAAAAAACAAAGTGCCACAACATTAAGTTTAGTAACCAAAGTTTTCCAAACAGTGCCAATAAACATTACCAAAGTTCACTTCTTGGAGGAGTCAGTTTGCTTTGGCTTATTCAAATTTTTTTGAGAATATTCATTGTCATGCATGCACTTTTGTGGGCGAGCATCGAGCGGTGGAGGTGGAGCATCAATTGGAATGGACTTTGATTATGTGGAAGTGTTGTCGTGTTGGAATTACTTAGCAATTTCCGCCATAGGATCTGTTGTGTCGATGGCGGCGGTGGTGGTGGCAGTGCCGCGGTGGTGGTAGTGGTGGTGGTGGTTGCTCTAAGACTCCTCCCTGACAAGAAATTGATCACATCATTCGCCACTTTCTTCGCAGACTCCATAGTACACAACTCCGTCGATGAGTCCATCCATCGTAACGCGGCGTCCAACATACGTCTATTCCGCTGTCGAAGACCAATGAGCAAAACAAACCGATCATAACATTATAAAATTGCATATATTAACAAACAAGACATAGATAATTAACAAATAGCATACCTCCAATAGCTCATTGTCGGAGATAGTACTGGCAACAGCGGCATCATCTTCAATACTCGAGTTCTCGATTACCTAGTGTGAGACTTTTAAAAACCAAAGAAAATAGTCTGGTGTAGCTAAGAACTCAAATTGCGCATTCTCGCCTCGAACTTCAGGGGCCAACAAATGGTTACGCCACTGCTCCCAAATGTCTTGTTGCAACCCATACATAATAAATATTTTAGTGCATATGGGCCTCGGACTGCTTCCAATGGGCAGTACGGAGGGTCAGGTATAGATTGCATGTGGCCAAGCTGTCTCAAGATCCTTTCTGGATGGTAGGGCTCCACGATATCCATGTTCTTCAACGTGCCACGGTAGAACGCCATCAGGTGCACAACCCTATCCAATGTCCTCTGAATAGACCCTAACTTGTCAACGTTCACTATCGTCTCGTGTTTCTAGATCCATCTAGAGACAAGAGGTTGCAAGGGGTCCATGTACTTCGCGTTTGATGTGGCGAGCCTGAGTTTAAAGTGCTCGTACACCCATCCCTGACAATACATACAAGGTCCATAATGGGAAATACACCAAAAACTAATTTAAAATCCTAGAATAACAAAGTACATAGAGTTAGAACTATAACCTCGAGTAAAGTGAGGTAGCTGGCAATCTGTGATACTTTTAGTCTGGTGGCAGACCCTAAGTGACGGTATAAATATGCCAACGCGACTGCATCCCATGCATAGTTGCCCACATCATCCAAATCTTCAAGAACCTTTAGCAATGCGATAGAGACCCGCGATCCACTCTTATCGGCAAAAAGCTTGTTGGAGAGAAGGTACAACAAGTACGCCCGTGCAGTGCATTCGATGGGCAGGTAAGTAGTCTCCTTTGAAGTAGGTTTGGGGCACCATTGAGTCTTCAACCAACACTTTCGCACGGTGAGACCCTTACTGATGTTCACCTCATCCTCCGCATCTTCAATGCTAACTCCGAGTAGTTATAAACTAGCGTTATCGTATCCGCACGAGATTCCTCGATATACCTTATAAAGTTCTCGACTGCAACATTTTTCCCATCACTAGAATCTTTAGTAGAATGCTCACATCCTTCAAAAAGATCTACATTTCATCGAATGGTAGGTGAAATGTGTTTGTCTCCGGCTACCACCACTTGAAAAAGGCATAAATCACCTCCTTATTGCCCTTACAGTATGAGCAGTCTATCAGCGGAGTCAACCCAGACCTCTGGATGATCCTCTGAAAGCCCTCGGTGTCCGGGTGACACGACTACAAATCTCACTCTTGGATTTAAGCCCCATGATTGATACGCTTTAGTAACGGGTAGTCCTGCAACAATAAAAAAACTTACATCAGTTACATGAATAAGATAATGTCTTGAAGGACTAAGTTGAATGCAACATTACGTACCTCACTGTTCCAAATTGCTAAAGTGACATGATCTTTAAAGCTCTTCAACAAAGATTTGTCTGATGGACCACCAGGGAAAGGAGCACACTAGTGTTCATGTGCCTCCTCATCATTTTGGCTACCTCCACCACTAGTACTCCCATCCACATTGCCATGCACATCTGTGGTTTCTACTCTTTTTGAGGACCGACCGATAGACTCTGATGCATGAGCCTCACTTTTACCATGAGCAATTACAAGACCCTGATGCCGACGCTCGGCAACATTTGAACCCCCATCGTGCACATCAGCTTTATTTGCATGTTTTCCCATAGCCTTTGCCACCCTTCACATCCACGTTTTGTTTCTCCTTCTGATAAGAAGCAGTTTAGGGTCTCCAGCCGCCTCCGCTGTGGTTTCCTCTCATCGGCTCAACACCAACCTCCTCCCTACTAACAGGGGTCTTGGGATGAGTCATACCTAATAACAGAATTGATAAGTACCCTGAACAGAAACTCCAGTAAAAATAAACATAAATCAACGATTTAAGTAGTGTTAGATATGTAGGACCGCGAATAAAACCCATTTATCGGACATGGGTTACTGCAATGTTAAACATAGTCTCGGTTAGTGACAGTCGAGAGTATCATTTTAGTCTCAGTAGGATGTAACCGATACAAACCTAATTAAATATTTCTAACTATATTCGGAAGGTACTGACCTAGAAATATAGGAATGTCACGACTCCTAACACACTACACACAGAAGAACAATCTTGGATTGGGATAATTGAGTCAATCAGATTCAACTCTCATTATGACAATCGTTTGGTGCCCATAGAGACTACCATTTAAGTCTCAGTAGGATGTAACTGATATGAATTGCATAGACACTTAACCCAATTTCTCGGCTATGGTTAGCCGAGAATACACAATGATTCTCTGGCTTGTGTGGCCGACTACCATAGGTTTCCAAAAAAAAACTCATTGAAGAACAACTCGCAAAAACAAACAAATAATGAACCAAAAGCTTGCAAAATCGACTATAAAAATACTTTTAATCTATCAAAGTAACGTCTTGCTGTGAGATCTAAACCTTAAACCCGAGCCCTAAAATAAAGAAGAACTTCAAAAACTCGAAAAACCTCCAAAATCGAACCATATAACAACAATTTGCGCCTAAAACATAGGAGAAACAAAGAGAAATCCAAGATTTGAGGGGTTCCTTGCAAGAGAGGAGAGAACATCTAGGGTTCAAAAAGAAAAAATCACCCTATAACTTCTTGGTTACATCGAATTGGTGGGGTGTGTCTATTGTGAATGAGGGGGATTTTGGGCTTTCACCGCATAGTTCTGGTGCCCTTAATAAAATCACTTGGTGCCCTCAACAATGGTGTGCCTTTAGTAAATGCTGGGGTGTCTATAGCGTGCCTCTTTTTTCCTTAATTAGGATAAAATATATTAGATAGGTTTAAATTAGAAAACCCCTATTTTTTTACTTTAACATGAAAATTTCTCATAGTCTCCGTGGAATCGGCCCCACTTGACACTATTGCAAATCCATGGTGGCCCGATATTTGGGCTTATTATTGGTGTCTTCGACAGTGTATCATTAGGTCTAGATGTAGAGATTGCCAGGGAGCTAGGTGTTTGAAGAAATTACTCAAAGAGAATTTGGTGGGTTGGAGTTCGATGAGATGTAATTGGACGTGTTTAACAAGGCCGAGGTGGAGTTTAACGATTTTAATTTACAAATGAAAGCAATAGAAGCAGAGGAGCCAAATGAACTGAAGTGATTGTTGAGAACCATTACAAAGCCTGAGATCATAGCCATTAATTTGTGTTTAAGAAGTGATCCAACTGTAAATTTCTTCATCTTCTTGTGTAAAAGTGTAAACATGCAGTCAATAGTTAGTCTATTTTGGTTTTTTATGAATAATTGAACAATGTCAAATTAATGAAAGAATATGCTTTGTTGGACATGTTTTTAACAAAAATGAGAAGATTGATGAAAAAAAAAAAGATAAGCTCCACCATTTGAGGCAGTCTACGGTAGACCGTGCAGATCTCCATCTTGCTGGGCAGAGCCCGATGATGTAGCAATTATTTGGCCAGAGATTGTGGTGGATCACACAGAAAAGATACGACTGATCAGATTGAGGCTGAAGGGTGCGCAGGAGAGGCAGAAAAAATATTATGACATGTATCATGGCGAGTTAGAGTATGATGTCGGGAGCCATGTGTATCTGAAGGTTTCTCCGATGAAGGGTCAAAAAAGGTTTGGGATTAAAGGAAAGCTTGCGCCGAGGTTCATTGGCCCGTTCAGAGTGAAGAAGCGAATAGGTAAGGTTGCGTACGAGCTGGAGTTGCCACCTCATTTATCTGGGATCCACCCTGTATTTCATATTTTTATGCTTCGACTGGATAGGTCGAAAGAGGGAAAACGACCGACAGTGGACTTTAGCCAGATAGACTTGAGGGAGGACATTACCAATGACGAGCAGCCTATCCAGATTCTACACCGTAAGGTGAAAATTCTTAGGACAAAGAGATCCTATCAGTCCTTGTCAAATGGCAGCATCACGGAGATGAGGAGCTGACGTAGGAGCTCGAGTCATACATGCGCGAGTACTTTCCCTACCTCTTTTGAGTTTCAGTAAGTTCTTCCCTTGTGATTTGTTTCAATTTCGAGGACGAAATTCTAATTAGTTGGGTAGTTGGGAAGATTGTAACAACCCTAAAATCTAAATCGTGTCACGTGTCATTTTAGGGTCGTACGTGGGACCCAATTGTCATGATACGCATGTCCAATTCTCGGGCGTCAACACGTATGTTATTTTTGGTTGATGCTTGTATTATTTAGTATACAATTAATTGGCCTAAGTTAGTGTAACAAATTAAATAGCCACATGATGTGCATCGAGACACGCATTGAATAATCTAGAGACAAAAGGAGTTAACTATTGGTGTGAATTAGGAGTGGTTAGTGAGACAAGTGTTTCAACATACACCATTAGATATGTCTCAGGATACGTATGTGGAAATGGATTTGTGGTTATGGTTCAACCATATCCATTCACTTATAAAAAAATCACAAGTCAAACTTATGACCTAAGTTCTTCATCTCATCGATTGGGCAAAGAAGAGAGTTTGCTAGAGTTATCAAGGAGGATGAGAGGTTGAGAAAACCAGTGAGATTAGTGAAGCTTTGGTGATCAAGCTTGGTGTATGCACCAATTAGGTAGTTTCATACACTAATCTATTTAATTCAATTTAATGAAGTAATGAATTTGATGTTGTTGATTGGAGGTCCGTTACGGACCCTTGGCGGAGGAGAGCAAGGGATCCATGGCGTTGGAGGAGGCCTAGACATCCAAGAAACCCGAAGTCTGCACTTGCACAATTCTGGGTTCTGCAATGCTAGCGCGCTATGTCCTCTGGGTAGCGCGCTAGACGTTCTGGGCAGCTAGGTGTTCTTCGACAAGAAGAACACTAACGCGCTATATGTTTCCACCCAACGCGCTAAAGTTACGTAGCGCTATGTGACTTCCCCAGCGCGCTACCGAGGCTCAAGACAGAAACTTTTGAAAATTTTGAAAACTTATTAAATCCAATTAAACCAGTTTTAATCCAACCCTAGCAACTCCAATCCACTCTAAAACATATCAAACAACTCCAAGAAATTAAGGGGAGGTCTCGGGAGTTCGGGAACGCGTTTTGGGGTGTCAGGAGGCCGGATAGACTAGGAATAAGCTTTGTGACTTGTAAGTAAACCAACTAGGAAATGCACAGTATTTCATTTTAAGCTATTTAATATTGTTGTTCATTGCTTTGATATCTAACCTTGGAATTCCATTCTGATTGAGTTGTCCGAGGGCAAGTGAATCAACGGTGATCCTTGGAAGGAGTGGCTGGCTGAGGTAACATACCAGAGTTATGACCTCGGGATGATTCTTGACGGGGCATGAGTTCTTAGCGTTGTTGTCCCAGGAAGTCCTACTACCTCGTGGGATTAGGGCTTGTGAGTGTACCAAGTCATAGAACCTGAGTCTTGATGGTTTGTCAAGACTCAACGACTTGTTGGTCGGGACTACTTGCGCCTCTCTGTTTGCATCCCTAGACACTCATGTATTGATTGCTTTTGATTTATTTAATGTCTTTTATTTATTCATGTGTCCTTATACCTATCTCTCTATCTGCATGAATATAGACTGATTTATTTATTTCGAAATGTTGTTTAGTATCCTACTGGCGTTACTTACCTAGGCTCGTCATTATTGTGTTTGACTGAGTGCAAATCCTCAGTCGAATAGGAGAAAGGGGCCAGTACTGGGAGACCTAATGTAATGACTTTGGAGCAGCCTTCCCTCTCGTACTTTTATAGGTTTTGTATTACTTATGTATATTTTTTTCTCACATGGGGTATATGGGTTTTGTGAGCTACTTTGGGACATATATATGATATTATTTCTCTCTCCTCTATTTATTATACATGTTGAATGTGTTATGCGGGGTTTCCACACTATAGGATGTCCTGACTAATTGGTTTAGAGTTGTTTAGATTTGTTTAAGTTGAAATAGCTTCCGCATAACCTTTGATAACTTACAAATTTGAATAACTCACTATAAATATTAGATTTCGCTGCCTTGTAATGAAAAATGGTTAGGAAGGCTGACTAGGCTTGTGTTGACGTCGCGAGGATTGACTCGGGGTCCACGTAAGTCTAGGCCGGACCGGGCCCAGTTTGGGTTGTGGAATTGGGGTCGTCACAGTCTGTGCAAGTGCAGACATACGCATCGTCATATCTGACATAAAATTAGCCAACTGCTGACCCTGTGTCGCAACTCTATCGGATAGCCCCAAGAAATCCTCAGCCGATGTCGTATGCTGACTTTCACTGGCACTAACATCTCCACCTTCACGTTGATCTTCCATCGTAGTCTACATGTTGATAGCGATCATGACATCAGCCACTACGTAAATTTTGCGTATCTATACATACAAAACATAACATATACACATAGCAATTCCCAACTCACATTCACTCGCTTCCCAATTAATAGCTTCTAAGCAAGGACCGTCTGGTTTCCACATCTAAGATTTATATTTTATTCCACTTTCATTGTATACTAGTTGGTAACTTTTGTTCCAATATCAACTATGATGTTGGTATCACATTAAATAATAACTATACCTCACTACTAGGCTATAATACCAACTGTTTCATTGGTATTGCATTATAGCATAAACTAATCTTCCATAACCTAGGCACTGATACAAACTGTGACATTGGTATCACAATTCCGGACAACTTCATAATTTGTCCTTAATATTCTAGAACCTAGGCTCTGATACCAATAGTGACGGCCCGAACTCGCAAACTGGGTACCGCCTGGCCTAATCCGTTATTAATCCCTAAACCACACCATATAGAACTTAACAACGAATTAGTCAGCCTTTTTACTAATTTACCTCGTCCACTATTTAGCATTCATTTCAAAAATTATCAGAGTTAATTAAGAGATCGTTATCATTACCTTAATAATCAGCTGAAGCATTTATAAAATATCTACTGTGGAAACCAAGTAAACCGACGACCATATAAAACCATTTAAAGTAATACATGAAACTAGGGCTGGCAATTTGGGTCATGAAACGATTAACACGACACGACACGACATGACACGACACGTAATAAACATGTCGTGGGTTTGGCTTAAGTGGGTCTGGGTCATAAACATGTTAACACATTTATACACGGTTAATAAACGAGTCATTAACATGTCAACCTGCTTAACTCGTTTATGACTCGCTTAACACGACTAAAGAATAATGTATAAATAATAAATATGGTATAATAAATAGATTGGTACAAAATTCACCCATTTGAATGCATGTTAATAGCATGATTTATTTATTTTATTTATAGACATCTTTTATCATATTTTATTTTATATTTGAGAGGAAATATTCATTTTACTTTTAATATATTATTTATGTTTTAGATTTTATTAATAATTATTTATTAAGAAATATTAATAAAATCTAAAACTTTTCACCAAAGTAAAATTTAGATATTTTTAGATTATTCTTATAATTTTGTTTATGTTATTATTACGAGTCATTTTTGCTTTATTATTAAGAGTAATAAAGAATTGAATGAAAAAAGTAAAGTAAAACTAACGACTATATACAACCACATTATATTTTATTGGCTATTTTAGTATGTTTGTTCGAATTTAATCATTTAGATATATTTTAAAAAGTAGTAACCAAATTATAAAAGTTTAAATAAAATAAAAAATTTTAAATACAATATTTAATAAATGGGTGACACGAATACACGACATGTTAATTAACACGACCCACTTAGACACGAAAACGATTAACACGATTAATAAACATGTCATGTAATGGGTTTGCATTATATGGGTCATGACCTGTTTATGACACGACACGTTTACGACTCACCGATACGAATTGCCACCCCTACATGAAACAATAGGGAAGTCTATTCTCTAAAGCCATTATACAACCCAGAGTTATACTAAAGGACGTAAATAATATGTACACAAAATAATCACCTACAAAAGTAGCAAAAGCTCTCCTCTAACGACTCAACATTAATCCTTGATCTTCTCCTTCCCTGGTCTGCTACTTGAAGTATCTGCACCCACAGTCACAACTAGGCGGTAAGTACAGTAATGTAGAAAGTAATACTGAGATAAATTTATTCACATTTCCAAAATATACATTAAGTATTTGAAAGCATAATAATATGAATTAAAGTTGAAAGGAAATCATGCTATAAGATACTCAAGTTAAACAATATAAAACTGACACTAGGCTAAGTAGTTATAATCTAGGTCGATCGCCCGGGAGTCATATCCCAATATTTGTTCCACTATATAAGAATGAAGCTAATTTCTACATTTCGGCGAAGGTCGTAACTATGCTATACGCTTATAATTATCCCAAATGTCAGTCATCTGGGATGTATACTTGCCAACAACCTCGAGTCTTATGACTCGTGAAGTCACCCAAGTTATGCTTGCCAACAACCCCGAGTCCCATATCCCGTGTGCTGTGCAAGATAGTGGAGAAATCCCGATCACCCTGGAAAGTCTAGTGACCACGTATGTCCGTCGGATTTCTATCATAAAGTGGTCTTAGATAGAAGAACTACTTTCAAATTTAAGAACAACACAGTAAAGGAATCCAACAAAACCATTGCATACTAATGCACAAAGGATATAGATTCTCAACACTATGTAATAACTACCTAATAGCATGCTATTTCATTGACCACATGTATTAACAATCATGACATAGCACATGAATTGGAGTCAATGAAATCATTTTATCAACAAACTATACCATGAAAGTAACTTCATGTAATGAGAATGAACAACAAGTCATGGCATATGGAGTACAAAGGCAATTCAGTCCAAATGATTGGAAATGAACATATGAATAGGAATGAAATGTAAATAAATATCTCAATCAGTTTACTTACAAACATGCCAATTTTCTAGCTACTCCGGCCTCCCGACACCTCAAAACTCGTATCCGAACCTCCAAAACTCTTCCCTAGGTTCCTGATATCATATTGTAAGTTTTTTAGTGTGTTTAGACCTTTACTTCGGGTATTGGATATGTTTAAAGTGTTTAAGTTAATTTTAGAAAATTTAGATTTTAGTGTTGCTCAAGCACCTAGCGTGCTAATGACTCTGGTTAGCACGCTAATGACCTTATTAGCGCGCTACTAAAATTACCTAGTTTTCCTACCTAGCGCGCTACGTGCAGGAAAACTCAAAATTCTGCAAACAGAATTCCGTGTTTTCTCTACACATATGTCATGTTAATGCCTAAGGAACCTCCATACACACTTCTAGAATTCCATGACATCAACCACAACATAAAGCAACAACCCATAACATCAAAATCATGAATTCATTTATTTGAGCTAAGTCTAGGTGTAGAGAAGTTACCTAACTTGATGAGCACTAGCTAGATTCACACCACCTTCACCAACTCAAGGTTTTGCAGGTCTTCTTCCTCCTCCAGCAGCTCTCATTCTCTCTAGCAAATTTGCTTCCAAGCTAAGTAATTGAAATGAAAGAGTTTACGTGTTGATCTTGGCCTTTTATATAAATTGGATAAGATCAATTAATAGCCATTGATCTTGTTGTACACACGTATATCGAGGCTTATCTAATGATTTACAACCTAACATGTGTCCTGCTAATTCATGCTAAGTAACACCAATTCAAACTCAATTGGTCTTTAAATGTGTCAACGCGTGTCTCGAGAATCAACATATGGCTATTGTTTTAAGTTCCTCAACTTAGGTACACTTAATGTAAACTAACCTTAGCCATATTAATATTACTATATAAGCTACTTTTAATCCTAAATAAACTTACAACATTCACTCTCTACCCCGGTCCCACGCCGACACGCATCTCGAGGCGCGTTTCCACTCACGCCTTGACAACTATGTACAAGTAGGAGTGACTTAATAGGTCTACACAAATACATCACACTAGGCATCCATCGCATCAAATCTAACACATTCCTCGGTCCTCACGCCGAGTATTCGGATCGTGTACCCGCTCTCGGTCCACGTTTCGGGTCAGTAACCCTGATTATGGACTAATTTATTATTAGTAATTTTAGGGCCGTTACATGCCAATTCACTGTTGAAGTGATGATATCTATGTACCGAACATGATGCTGCATCATAACAATCAATTGGACACCAATTGTCGTTCTTTCTATAAGGCCAGTCTCACTGTTTTTTTAATTAAAAAAAATTCTTATATAACATATATCTAACACAAATCGTCACCAAGGGCATGCATATACATTCATATATATCTCCGAATTCATATATTCCCAGCCACTAGATTACAGCTCAGTCGCTTACTACATAGATATCAAGGTGGAAGGGTCGGTCGGTACAGTGACCTATATGAATTCAACTACCGACACACACAAATGTGTTTGAACATAGAGTCAAGAACTTAAGGGCCATAACCCCAGAAGTGATTTTAGTAGTATACTTATCAAATACACATCACGATTAGAATCAAAGAGTTGACTTTACAATTATCCCTTCGTAAATGTTGTGAGAATTCATCTCTTTATATGTCAATTCATATCAAATATTAAAAGATTTTAATGATCCATAAATATTTGAGAAGCGTCAGATAGCAATTTCACAAGTATTAACGGTTTCATAACTGTCACCAAGCATTAGTCATTCGTTTGAATGTCAAAAGGGACATCATTATATCATGATGATCTCATACATGCATCAATTGTCCACATATACAAATGTGACTAAAAGAAATACGTACCAGGTATGGGTAGGCAGCAGTCTCCGCAAAACTGCCCAAACCGTGCGGTTTGGTCTGGTTTTTAAAACTCGCAGTTTGGGGGTGGTTTGAAAATTTTGAAAACCGCGGAATCGCGGTTTGGTGGTTGTTTTCATTTTGAGAAAACCGCGGTTTACCAAACCGATGGTAGTTTAGTAATTTTCCTCAATTTACTTAAAACCCAAACAATATAAAGTTATAACAACTTACTCCACACTTTGCTTCCTCTCAACCGTTCATCTCTCTTTCTCTCAAGACCACTGTTTGTCTCCTCCTCCCGATTGTCAATGTCCGCCTCCACCCACCGCCACCAATCTTCGCCGCCTCCTCTCACCGCCACCAGTCACCGCCGTCTCCTACCGCCGCGCCCACTAGTCGCCCCTCTCAGTTGTGCCTCCCACCGCCGCCGCCCATCTCGTTGTTGCCTTTCACCGCCAATATCTCCCACCAGTCCCGCCTCTCCCACCGCCGCTCCTCGCACCAGTTGTGCCTCCCACCGCTGTCTCCCGCCACGAGTGGCCTCCTCCTACTGCGCGTCCCACCAAGAGTGGCTGCCTCCCCCACCAATCGCGCCTCCCACCGCCACCTCCCGACCACCATTTTTTTCTAAAAAAAAATATACCCTTAACCCTAAAACCGCGAAACTAAACCGACCAAACCGCGGTTTGCACAGTCGGTTTGGGTGCGATTTTAAAGGTTCACGGTTTGGTGGTGGTTTGTAAAATGACCAAACCGTGAACCCCCGGTTTGGTCGCGGTTTTGTGGTTTCACCACCAAACTGCGGTTTGCCCACCCCTAGTACCAGAGAATTGAAAATTATCCTCCATAATAATGATTAATTGCTCATCAATGCTTTAAAGTCATATACATCAAATGTAAATGGTAGTTCCATAAACTCCTGCACCGGTAAAACTCATAAATTGGTCTTCAGATTGTTGGTGGAATTTGTGAAAATCTTAAGAAAACGCAAGAAAAAAATAATACAGTCGATCAAGGCTTGAGTTATACTCAATGTCTTGAAAACTATTTCGCCCAGCTATAGTGCCTATGGTCTAATGACGATAGTCTCCTAGGATACTCCGTATAAAAAATTTATGAAAGCAGCTTACTCTTTTTCCCTAACTAGATTTTTCCTACAAGGTTTTTCTAGTAGAGGTTTTAACAAGGCATATATATTCTCTCAAAATATATCAATAAGTTGTACTCTTTTTCTTAGCTATGATTTTATCCCACTAGGTTTTTCTAGCAAGGTTTTTAATGAGGCAATCAACAAATATTATACAACAAATCATGATTGACAAGAATAGTATACTATTTTTCCTATACTAGCTAGTTTTTTCCCATAAGGTTTTTTTTAGTAAATGAGCCGACGAGGCATATTCTCTCAGCAAGTGTCATTCAAGGGGGAATGTTGTAAATTGGATGACTCTAGCTAATATAAAGCATGTGTAACATTAAACTTGTGTGACTTGTACATCTCCATGTTGTTTGTATCCCTTCACAAATGGTACACCCTACTTGATCATGTTAATGTAACTTGTACCATTTGAATTACTTGTAATCTTATGTGACATGATCTTGGCGTAACTTACACACTACATGTATCTTGTCATCTTTGTTTAAGTACACATTTATCATGACAAAGGCCCTATTTAAAGGGGTTCCTTCTCTGGTAATGGATACACCAAGTATTGAATGAAATCTATATATTCTCATCTCTAGCTCTCTTCTCTCTTGTCTTCTCTTCTCTACTAGTTCTTGTAGTTCTTAGTTCATGCTTCTCATACTTTAGTTATGCAAGTTCTAGTTGGCTTACAATTTAGTTTACAAACAAAGATCATTTATATATACTAAACTAAAAATCTCTTTTCCTTTGTTTTTTGACCTCCTAAAAAGAAATAAATCATCACAAAAATTATAACTTAAAGTTGACTTCTTGTTATTCTTTCTCCTAATAAAAAAAGGACTAACTAAAAAAAAACACCAACTTTCGTCATTTTTGCTAAAATAATACCAACTTTTAATTTCGTCAGAAATAACACGAACTTTCAACATTTTTTTTAATTTTAACACGAAGAGCGATTTGAGGCTTTTGAGTATAATGTGGCAACATGAACCCGATTTTTATACGGTTCACTTTAATCGAGTCAATAAAAATCATAACCCCTATCTAATCGATTTTTTTACATTTTTTGCAATTAAGAAAATAAAGTTTTTTAAAAAACAACAACACACAAAAAAAACAAAAGGAACAACAAAATCAAAAAAAAAAAAAACTAAACTAATTTCACATATAATTTTTTTCTCTCGCGGACTAAAAAATGAGTTTGGTTCATTCAATAAACTTTCATCCGTAAGAGAAAAAATAATGTGAACTTGGGATTTTGATTTCGTTGTACTTTTTGTTTTTGTTTTTATTTTTGATTTTCCATTTTTTATGATTATGTTATTTTTTAATTAAGAAAATTGATTAGATGGGAGATTCGAGTTTTTGTTGACCCGATTCAAGCGAACCATAAAAAATCGGTTAATGTGCAGCATCGAGAAACCCCAAATAGTTGTTCATGCTATAACTGAATAAACATTGATCAAAGTTCACGTTATTTATGACAAAATTGAAAGTTTGTGTTATTTCTACAAAAATGATAAAAGTTTGTGTTATTTTTGGTAGTTAGCCCTAAAAAAAGCTAACCGCTTGTTTTTTTTTTTTTTTGGAGTAACTGCTTGTTCCACATAAATAGAGACGTGGATGTATATGGTGACTATCGTCGAACTCCAATTATCAAATCTTTTTTAGGGCCGCTATGGATACCCCACTAATTAATGAAGGCACCCTCTTGTTGAGGGCACAAATGCATTTACCAAGGGCACCCAAAATTGAGGCCCGAAATCCCCAAAATACCCCTCATTCAAAATAGAGGCACCCCACCACCGTGCTCTTGTTGAATTGAAGATCGTCCTTAAACCCACTATTTTTGCTCAATCCATCGCAAGCAACCTACGAACCCCGAATTTGTCTTCGTTCCTCTACGTCTCTCTCCTCTGTCGTAGGCGATTGTTGTTGTGTCATTCGAGTTTGGAGGCTCACCGATTTGTTGGATTTCGTCTCCACATTAGGGCTCAGTTTTAGGTTTTCGATCTCGCACTCAAGTCGTTAAATCGATCGATTGAAGGTACATTGATAGTGTAATTAAGTTGCATTTGGTTGAGTATTTGTTATGTTTGTGTAGCGGTGCATTCAATGGATTGATATTTGCAAACTCGTGGTTCTCGGCCACACGGGCCAGAAATAATTTGTACAGTCTCGGCCAAGCATGGCCGAGACATAGGGGAAGTGTTTGAGAACTCGTGGTTCTCGGCGAGACATGCCAGAATAGTTTATACAGTCTCGACAAAGCATGGCCGAGACTAATTGTGTTATCTCGGTCACGCTTCACCGAAATTCTAATTGTATTATTGTTTTAGGTAGCGTAACGCTGTGATTGCTCTCAGTCACCACATCACGAGAGTAATTCGAAGTGTATAGTTGATGTCATATCGGTGATGTACAACCGAGAATGAAATAGTTTTCTTGGTTGTCCATTATCGAGACTAATTGTGTTATCTCGGTCACGTGTCACCGATATTCTAATTGTTTTCTCAAACCTACTTGACCGAGACTATAGAAATGGAAGATTTTGTTCTTATTTTTTTGAATTGTACTTCTGTTTCTGCTCCAAGCGCTTACATGTTGTTGTCTTATCAGGTATGGCTCGTTCGAAAACCCCGGTGATTAGGGAGGAGGTTGGTGTTGAGGTGTCGAGGGGTAATCGTGGGCGAGGCGACCGGAGACCCCCGACTGCATCTTATCGGAAAGAGAACGAGAAAGAGAAGGTAGATGTGAAGGGAAAGGGTAAGATTGTTGGAAATCGTGCAAAGAATTTACAATTGCACGATGAGGGTTCCAACATTGATACGCGGCGACAAAAAGATCTTGTAGTTGCCCTAGGCGAAGATGAGGCTCATGCATCAGAGTCTAGTAGTAGTGACTCATCAGCACCGGCGGACACCACAAGTACTGATCGTAATGTGAGTGTGAGTACTAGTGGTGGAGGTGGCCATAATGAAGGAGAGTCACAAGGGCATTTGGAAATGTGTGCTCCTTTCCCCGGTGGTCCTTTAGATGGATCATTGTTGAAGAGCTTTAAAGATCATGTCGCATTAGCGATTTGGAGCAATGAGGTATATAAAGTTTCATTGAATGAAGTACTTAAAAACTTAGGGTTTTCACTAAGCTGATGAAATGAAAGCAAACCCAACGGAGAACGTCAAATGCATTGAAGTGATGCCAACAATCTGCAATAACGGCATTCGATACATATTTGTTTTGTAAGTGCAATCCATCAAAATTACCGATGAGAAACACCTTAGCAACTTGATTGAATTAGGATGTGACCAAAATAAATCAGTGACGATATTCGTATCGGGATGCTTCCTATGCCACGACATCCACTTATTCTTCTCCAATATGTGCAATAGTTGTTGCATTTGAGTCCTCCCACCCGCATCCTCAATTCGGAATTTTTGTCGTGCATTATATATTGTCCGCATTGTCGAGACGTTTTTAACATCTCTTTGCTTCAACGTATCGAGGATATCTCTTGGCTTCACATTACCCTTAGTCATCTGCACTACAACCACCTGCTCACCCTTATCCAATCTTCCTGCAAATGAGTGGCCGTCCAAGTTTTTAGCGGGGTCGTGATTGTGCCTCCCACATATGACAGTGACATACCACAAAGAATCAACATTTTCCTTGATGTTAATAAGGAAAGGGCATCCACATTTATTTGTACCAGTTTAAGTCCTCCCCGTTTCCTCTTCTTTTTCAGTTCTTGGTTTCAAAGCAATTTTTGTCGCTTTACCCTTCCTTACTCTTTGTGACATTCCCCTATATGTGTCGGACCTCTCACACGCAAGTTTGACCCTTCCCCTACGCTTAATCCCTTCGGCATCAGAGTGCTTCGTTACTAACACAAACTTATTCTCACGACCAATCATTTGAAGCCATGAAATAGCCGATTCTTTATATGGGAATGGCCTACAAGGAGTAAACGCATCCTTGTAGTCTGGAAATAAAGTTGAAACCGGCATTACCTGCAATACATACATTGTAACATTACGACTCAACCAAAATGCACAAAATTCACCAAAAAACCCAAAAAACCAATTTTTCGGTTGTACAGGTCCGAGACTATAAGCAAATTTTCGTTCATTGCCAACTGAGACCTACGAAACAGTCTCAGTCGTTTTATACCGAGACTATAATTTTGTTTCGCTCACAGCATGACCGTGAACTACAAATAAGTTTCGGTGGCTTTCGACCGAGACTTATCAATAAGTCTCGATCCTGCGAGGCCGAAACAATCGCCCCCGTGAAAAATCGACTGAAAATATGAGAAACCAGAAAAAAGAAACACAATAAATTTCAACAAATACCTCTTCTTGTACCTCCTCTTGCACCATTGCAGTACATTCGTCCATTTTATAGTGGAAACAAGTTCGGAATGGTCGAATTTACCAAACCCTATATTGACAAACCAAATCATCAATTTCATTGTTTTGATCAAAAAAATAGTTCGTTCAAAGCTTCATATGGTTGTAAAACAGTGTTACCTCACTATCGGATGATGTGAAGACGCAAGAATCGCTACATGCCCAGCAAACAAATATGTGGCTTTAGGTTAGAGATGGGAGACCAATGTAGTGGGGTGCCCCAAAATTGGTTTGAAAATGGGTTGTGAGGTTGGAGTGAGTTTATATGAAGGGGCAATAGAGTCATTTACATCAAAGTGTAATTTAGAGGGAGAATGACAAAAAAAAATGGGTGCCTTCATTAATTGGTGGGGTGCCCATGGCGGCCCTCATCTTTTTTAGTACAAAAGAATTACTATTTTTTTCTTTCTCCTTTTCGAACTAGGAAAGATCAGTTTCAAATAATCTAATTCTTGGAAAATAAATTATGCTAATTAATTCGTCCAAATTCGGTGGCACGAGTTTATAGTGGTGGAAGAAAAAAAATTTGGGTCCACATTCGCACCAGGTCGGCAATCGGCAGTTTTTGATCTGTTATAAATCAACTTAAAAAAATACACGTGGCGCGCACATGACGCTTCGGAGGCCCGCCCACTTCGCCATATAGTAACCGACAAGTGGCCTCATGAGCTACCCGGCCGGTCTCGCTTCTGACCAAACCGGTTCAACCCGTCTGTTGAGCCGCTTACTTCGTACTATAAATATTAGTTATGCCACCACAAAATAATCAATAGAGCCCAAAAGTTTGCAGAAAGAGCAGCATTAATTTCTACAGCGAATTGAGCTTCACCGGATTGAAGATAGGAAAAAACAAAAATGCCGATATCTAGAATTGCCATTGGGAATCCAGGAGAGGCGAGCCGGCCAGATGCGCTGAAAGCGGCGCTTGCTGAGTTCATTTCGATGCTTATCTTTGTCTTTGCTGGCTCTGGCTCTGGAATGGCTTACAGTACGATCTACCTATACGTTCATTTAAATATTTTCATTGGAAAACAATATTTTTAGATATAGTCTAATTTGTTGTTGTGATGTTGTGTTTTCCCAGACAAGCTGACGGACAATGGAGCTGCGACCCCGGCAGGTCTTATATTGGCGGCAATGGCTCATGCCTTTGCATTGTTTGTGGCGGTGTCTGTTGGTGCTAACATTTCTGGGGGTCATGTCAATCCGGCGGTGACCTTCGGTGCCTTCGTGGGAGGGCACATCACATTGTTGAGAGCTATCTTGTATTGGACTGCCCAGCTTCTGGGTTCCATTGTGGCTTGCCTGCTCCTTAAGTTGGCCACGGGTGGACTGGTAATTAATTAATTATACTAAGAATATCGCAATTAATTGAATAAACTTTTACATCATTAACAGTTCTTTGCTTACTTTCATAAAAAAAAAAAAAAAGTTCTTTGGTTACTAACTTACTAGAAAAAATTACAGATGAACGGCAAAAATTAGTTTAAATGAGTAAAATAAGTGAGTATTTTTTTTTATTCCATAACTAAGGTAAAACGCGTTTTGAAAATGCGCCATTAGTGTGCAATGTTGAAAATACACGAATGGCGCATTTTGAGAATGCGTCATTCATGTATTCTAAACATCCCACGTGGCGTCCACGTGGATTGTTCAATAACATGAATGATACATTATCAAAATGCGTCATTCATGTATTCTGAACATCTCACGTGGCGTCCACGTGGACGCCACGGGGAGTGTTCCATAACACGAATGGCGCATTCAGAGAATGCGTCATTCGTGTTATGTGCACTAGTCCGTGACATTTTCACGGTATAAATAAATGTAACATCAAGTACTTTGAAGGTAGGAACATTCAATTTATGTACACGAATTCAATTAATTTTGAAACCCAATTGGGTCCCTCTCTTTTCTATTATAGCATAGAACACATTATATTTTTTTTGTAAAGAATGGGTATTATAATAAATTAATTGTGACACATCATTATATGTATTAATTATATGGGAAATCGTTTGTAGGTCGCTCCAGCGTTTGGTCTCTCAGCCGAGGTGGGTTCATGGAACGCCGTGGTTTTGGAGATCGTGATGACATTCGGACTGGTCTACACAGTTTACGCAACGGCAGTTGATCCCAAGAAGGGAGACTTGGGGGTGATTGCACCCATTGCTATCGGTTTCATTGTTGGAGCCAACATCTTAGCCGGTGGAGCCTTCGATGGTGCGTCCATGAATCCCGCAGTGTCTTTTGGGCCAGCGGTAGTCAGCTGGACATGGACCAACCACTGGGTCTACTGGTTGGGCCCATTCGTTGGTGCTGCTATTGCTGCTGTTGTTTATGACACCATCTTCATTGACAGCACCCACGAACAACTTCCCGTTGCTGATTACTAGATGCATGTGAATGCTTTTCAAAAACAAAATTCACAATCTGATGATTTAAATGTCGTGTTTGGGAATCTCTTCAACTTATTTGCTTGCGACGGAGACGTTGTTAATTAATTATTGGAAGGATGGGATTTTCAATTTGTTTTCTTTTGTGTTGTGCATGGGGGAATTGTCATGGTGTTGATTTTTCTTGATTGTGCAAGGCTTTTGTGTTGCTTGCTTCTGTTTTCTTTTTCTCCAAAATACCATAATTATATATTAATAGAGAAAAGCCACAGGGGGAGTGGGTCCACCCAAGTCCAGTTACTCATGTGGGTCATGACATATTCTGCTAGAGTATGAGATTGAAGATTACAACTTCGTTGAACAAAACCAAAATTAATAAATCGAATATCTTTGGTTACAATGAGAACATCATGGATGATCGGATCAAGATTGGCTTCAAAGTCTGATTGACCATTGAGAGCTCTGATCACAAGATGTGCATATGAAAATATTAGACAATGCTAGAGAGCCAGGAATATAGCTTTCGCTTCAACAACCACAGCAGACAAGGTTGGTCCTACCCATAATAGCTTTTGTGTTATATATATAGGGTGCTTCTACCATGGGTATCAGATAAATACCCATAGCATGGGTACCAATTCTCAACCATTGGATTAACATCAAGAGAGAGAATGGTTGTAAAACACTAATTAATGCACATCAATGTGATCCACATATAATTAATGACCTTTAAATGTATTTTCGATTAAAAAAATCATAAGTTTGGCCATTTGCTATTTATTTTTACTAATGAAAAAAGTAAAAAATTAAAAAATGTTTTTGTTTTTTAATTTGTGGGAGATAAAGACATTTTTAAAATTTATTTGTAACCTTCATGCTAAAAGTTTATTAGCAAATGTGCATTACTCAATATCAATAATAAAATCTATTTTAAAAATAAGTTTTAGTACAACTCCTTATAACATTGCTATTTATAATTTGTCTTTTTTTTGAAGAAATAATTTGCACTTAATTACTTTATAATTTAAATAATCAACCATTTCCCAAAAAAAATAACAATTAAACACAAATTTACAACACAAAAAGTAGAATAGATAAATAAATTATTTGAATCAAATTAAAATGATTAAAATTTTTGAGTTAGAAAATAATTAAATTATAACATGCTACGATATAAAAACTAATTTAGCTTTAAAAATTATATATGAATCACATAAAAGACTAAGATACACTAGTAAAGTATAGTATTGATTAGAATGGCAAGTGATTTAGTTTTCCTCTTGAGTTTGAATTTCTCATAAATGGAAAAATCGAGTCGAGATGACCACCACATGTATGAGCACGACAATATCCGAGCGTGGATTCCTCGGTGTGGTTGGAGCCGGATGTCATGAAGAACTTTTCTTAAAAATATATAAGAGGAAATTAAGGAAATAATTTCAGTTATTATTCTTTTTATTTTATTTTCATGCATTAATATTCACATCATACATGATGCATTATATGATTAAGAAATAATTAATAGATAGTACAAAATAATTTTTAAAAAGTTAAGAATTAAATTAAATCACAATAAAGTGTTCAAATTATAAAAATATAATTTAAAGAATTTGAAAGTTATCCTGAGTGTAATATGTACTACATTAAATTGAACTCAATTGATCATTAGATTCTTGTAGTCGGGCCTTATTTATTAAAACCGATCAAATATTATTTGGTGATATAATTTTATGATAATTAATAATGTTATATAATGATTTAAAGAAAATTAAAATGCATCAATTTTCTTCTATAAAAAAACTTATTAGTATTATATTTATCACTTATTTTAATTATTGTATCTTTGAAATAAATAAAAATTTGTAAATTTTAATAAATTACATACGACTATAACTAAAACATTGATTTTAAAAATTAATAATTTTATAATCTAAAAACAGAAAATAAAAAAGAATTTTTTGTTAAAATCTTTAATAAAATGAATAAGTGTCATACATTATTAACATATTTTGATTAAGTAATATAAATAATTAATTTTATATAAAAAATTTATATTTTTTACTCAAACAAGCTTATTTATATTAGTACTATTTTCAACCTAAGTCAATATTGTTGATATATTGTCAAAAAAAGAAATTGTTGATGTATATTATAAGTATTAATTTGAAATTACATTAATTGTAATTGTCTCTAATCATTGCCAATTGCCACATGTCATTACTCAACAAAATTTTCAAATAGCAACAATTTAAAAAAAGTATGTTGCATTTAATGCATTGAACAATTCTCAAGCATAATTAAATCACAAGAATTAAATGAAACAAAGGCTTCATGCCATGGGTATCTTTTTGATACCCATGGTAGAAGCACTCATATATATATATTAGTTTAAAATACGTGCTTTACACCATTAGGCTTTCGCTCATGGGAAATAAATAAAGTTAATACATAAAAATAAGGAATTGTTGTAAACTAAGTTGGGACTTTCTAGAAACTAGAGAAGGAAAGCAGAAGACTAAGAATTGCTACTACAAAAAACTTTAAAGGAGAAGAGAAGAAATGAATGATTTGGAACGAGAAGTTTTTTATTCAACTTGGTGTGTTTTTGCATATGAAGGAACCCTTTTATATAGGGCCGTCGTCATGATGAGAATGCATGAGTACTTGCACAAAGTATGCAAATGACACGAAAGTCTCATGTCATACTAGATTAAGTTACATGACAATACATGAACAAGGGATGTACATTGGAGATGAATACAAGTTACATGGAGTGCACACGTTATATTCAATGTTGGAGCAATGCTTGATGTTACAATCTAATGTGAGAGACATGCTTGATAATGTGATCATCCACAAGCTTGATTAAATGGTCATCCATATCACAACACTCCCCCTTGGACGCCACTTGTTGAGAAAATGTTCCTCGTTAAAACTTCTAGCTATTAGAAAAACCTTGTAAGAGAAAATCTAACAAAAGAAATAGAGTACACCATTCTCATTAATCTTAAGATGAGTATATTCATTAGAAACCTTGCTAGGAACATAGTGGGATAACACTATAGCTAAAGGAAAAAAGTGCAATACACTAATCAATAACTCCCACTCATGTGGACATGGGTGAAATTTGTTCCATTTTTTTTTTTTTTTTGCTTCAAAGTCCTTAAGTTTTTGCAAACCTATATCGTATGTAAGCCTCTTAAATCTTGTAGTTGATAAGGCTTTTGTGAATAAATCAACAAGATTATTACTTGACCAAATCTTCTTGATGTTGATTTCACCATTCTTATGAAGCTCATGTGCATAGAATTTTGGTGATTTTTTTTTTGTTCGTCCCCTTTTATGTATCCTTCATTTAATTGCTCGATACATGCAGCAGTGTGACGACCCTTTCCCTAATCTAGGGTATCGCCCGACCTAATCCCGTAATTAAGTCCAAATCGTAACCGCATAGGACTTAATCATGTATTAGTCAGCCTTTCTGTCCAAATCTGCTCCAACTCATGTTCAGAATAAATAAAACACATATCGATCATTTTACATTTGAAAATCAGAGTTAATTAAAACTTATTAACAATTATAAAATTTAACGGAAAACTTAATATATTATGCGGAAACAATTATTATAAATCCTAATTAAGGGTGTGGAAACCAAGAAACCATGATCACATGCATATATAACAAAGTGGCGAATATAAACAATGTGATGGTTATCATAAGTTAGGGAGCTAAACACTCATCCCAATATACAACCCCAAAACATATCAAAAACATAAATATATAATACGCAGAATACCAAAACCTAAAAAATGTCGATTATAACGGACCAAATTAATTAAACTAGGATTAGCGTTAATCTCGGGGATTAATGGTAGTAATTTGGGCGTTATGTGGACAGCTCGGTTGACTCAGACACGAGAACCGTGGAAATATATTATTTGTGGTTGGTGGTTGTGTATATGAGGTGTTTAAAATTATTATTATTATATTACACCGCATGTGTGTATGTTGCTATCGAGTGAGTTGGCGTGACAGGTGTTTGCCTCGAAAGGCGTGTCAACACAGGGATTGAATAGGCGAACTATAGGTACACTAGGAAACTTGACTAATTCACGTTAAGTTGACTAAGTAATTCAATTAAAATGGGTAGTGTAATCATATGCTAAGTTGATTAAATTAAAAATAATAGGCTATGGCGTACCTTGAAATGCATGCTGAGACGAGGGCATCGAGTGCCGGGCAGGCGAAGGTTAGTGGGACCACAAGTTGGTAAATCTTGATAAATAAAAACACTAACCATATGTATTATAATGGGCCTAAGCTAAGTTAACTAAATCAAATAAATCAAGGCCTATAGTTTGGCTGTTAAATTAGAAACCATATGATTTTCCTAGAGATGTGTATTGACACATCTAGGAACCATGTAGAGTATCAATTGGTGTCACTTGAGTTTGGTTAGTGGGGGTTAATGGGCTAAGTGGCTAGAGGTGGGGCTAAGTTGCTAGAGGTGAACCACTAGATAAACCTCGGGATACGTAAATACATTAGGATCAATGGCTAGAAAACAACCTCACATTAGTATATAAGATTGAGTTGGTGAATTCATGCAAAACAAACCATTTTGATTTCATTTACAAAGTTGGAGAACCAGAGAGAAGAGGAGGAGATTTAGAGATGAAGGTCATTAATTGAAGGTCAATTTGGGTGATCAAACAACAAGGTAATCATCTTCTTCCTCTCCTATATATGGAAATCTAGTTAACATTTGTGTTTTGATGTAAAATTTGAACCTGAGAGTTTGATCACTGATTTTAATGAAATCTAAATGAAATACAAGATTGGTGTTATAGGTGAATTTGGGAAAAACTAATGGATTTCATGGAATTAATTAATTTGATCAAATTGTTGTCATGAGGTTGTTTTAGTTGTTGTTTTGGATTCAATTTGATATGGAGAGGGTGTTATGTAGCTAATTGGGAAGTTTGGGAAAGAATTCTTGAGTTGAGAATAATGTCACAGAGTAATTAGCACGCTAACTAGACCTATTAGCACACTAATGATTTTGGGTTTTTAAAAGTGAAGAACAGTAGCGTGCTAGACAGATCCCCTAGCGTGTTAGGTAGACCCATTAGCGTGCAACGATAGACATAAACTAAATTTTAAAGGGGTGTTTTGGGATTTTTGACTTAAATACATACTCGAACACCCATAACATACTAAATATGTAAAATTGGACTTCAGGGACTTAGGGGACCATAGCTCAGGTATCGGGGAGCTAGTCGGGTCAGATTTTGGGAGTCCAGGGAAGTCGGAGCGCGGATTGAGGTGAGTAAACCCATTGGAATGCCTCATAGAATTCATGGTTTCGTTTTATCGATGTCGGATTACATGTGTGACTGCTGGTGGGCAGACATGGGGGTTCCACTCCTATTTCGGTTTGCGTATACATTGGTTGTGGCTAAATCGCTTGCACGAGTTACTTGTGTTTAATGCTTGTGTCGACGACAATAGGATATACTTACCACCGATTTAGGGTGTTCTCTTGACTTGAAATAGCATTTGGAGGGGTTCATTCGGTAACTGAAGTTGAGATTTAGTCATTGTAAGCCTGTAAGTATATACGTGGTTCTTATTCGATTTTATCGATTACTGACTGGTTTAGGTCAGGATTTTCTCGTGATTATACGGATGTGTACTTATTAATGCTTTATTTTTCGTGCATGTTTAGTTGGTATGTGCTTTTTATTTATTTTATGATACTGATTTTGCTTGTCGCGTGCTGCCTACATTCATGGGAATACAACGTACTGTTGCCAGGTGTTATATTAGCATGTCTAGTGGTTTATCAGTTTTATTTCATGAATATGTGTGGACTTCTCTTGGGATTTTACTCACTGGACTCGTCACTGTAATTGTTTGGTGACTGAGTGCAGATCCTTCGATGAGCAAGGGCAAGGCCAAGGAGGTATGGGGCGACTACCTCTGAGATTATAGAGCCAGCTCGTGTGTGATATCAGTATGTATTTATTTTACTTTTGTTAGGTTTTGGGGACCATAGAACATTGATTACATGTATATGAATCTTTTGCTTATCTTGCCTTTGATATATATATATATATACATGATATCTTTTGCCTGGTTTTCCACTACTTATGATTGTTAAATACTGCATAAGTTACTCATTAAAATACTTTTGCTGTAAAAATTATAATATAACTTGATAAATTGAGTAACTGGTTAAATGAATTATTAATACTTACGTAAAGATTAATTAACGTAACTAGGGTTAGCTAGAAAAGTGTAAGCAACCAAGTGGGTCGCGGGGCGTCAAGGATAAGCGGACCATGACGTGGCAAGGCTTAGTGATGTGGAATGCGATGGGGCGGGTCCCACGGCGGCCCGAAATTTGAGGTCGTCACAGTTTGGTATCAGAGAGAGGTCCGAGGAAGCCTCGGGAGTAATTTAATGAAAGAGAGTAAAACTTAAACAAACAAACCTTAGATGTGGAAACCCGAAGATCTTGACTTAAAATTCTAGTTGGGAAGCAACTTGAGATGGGTAGTGATAGGGTTTATATATGTGTTATGTTTTTTATTGTATATATTATATACACATATACAGAAGGTGATCCGGTGCACGCTTTTCGATGCAGATCACGATGGATGGTCAGCCGACTCCATCTACGAAAGATGTTGGTCAGACGAGTGATCAGACCACAGATGAGGGTTTTGGATCCAACAGTAGCCGCACGATTAGCAGCAGCTCATGATAGACAATTTGAGCTATTGATGGATATGACGCGCGCTCAGACAGCGGCGATCGCATCACTCACTGCTGCTAGAGTACGGAGCACGATTGAGACGACAGTTGCTCCGACAGTTCCATCGACTATCCAGACTGTACCAATGCATGCAGTGGTACAGGAGACTCTGGCAGTGGTTGCTACACCGACAGTGGCACAGATCGAGACCCAGACTGCTACGCCGACACAGACCGACATGTTCGAGACTCCGATGACGGCAGAGGTCAAGTTGATGAGGGAGTTTATCAAATTTGATCTCGAATATTTTCATGGAGGCGGAGACCCGGAGGCGGCAGGGAAGTGGCTGATTGCACATCAGAGGTTACATAAGCTACTGCGGATTCAGGAGAGCATAAAGGCCAGGATATCAGGGCATATGTTGAGAGGGGATGCTGCTGTGTGGTGGACAGCGTATACAGATACTCACCCAGAGCCGACGACATGGGCAGAGTTCAGAGAGTTGTTTTATGATCAGTATATACCCCTGGAGGTAAGGTTGAGGCTAAGAGAGGTGTTTCTGGTTTTGAGACAGGCCAGCCGGACAATATCACAGTACATGGATAGATACCAGGACTTAATACAGTGTCACAGATATATTACTTCATTCGAGGGTTGATTGAGGACATAGCCAACGCCATTGTTTCCTCCGGAGCTCAGACACTACAGGAGATGTATGATGGAGCGCTTACCCATGAGACATATCTGATGCAGAGGGTCAACAGGCGTTCGTCCATCGAGTTAGAGAGACAGACTAGACAAAGTTCTGGGCAAAAGAGAACGAGAGATTGGGATGACAGAGAGGACGGACAGTATGGTCGAGGCTCGTATGGATGATGATCACGTAGCCAGAGCTTATGCTGTACCCGCATTACCAGCGCCACCACAGAGGCAGACTCAGGACCAGGGAGGGAAAGACTAGAAATCATAGGGTCAGGGCCAATGGTCAAGGAGTCAGCGGGCAAGACTGGGATAGAGGATCACATATTGGCGATGTGGACAGGAGGGTCATTTTAGAGGGACTGTTCACGGAGATCAGCAACTCCAATAGTGGTGACATCAGTGCAGACTCGAGAGCCAGTGCATGTGGTGACTAAGCCAGGCCTGGAGACGTCCTAGCAGCGGGTTCAAGGTAAGTAACTTTAATTTTTCTAATAAATCACAGTTAAGGTTTATGCATGCATGGTGATACGATGGTAGATTATCGTGTTATGACATGGGATTATCATAGGTTGTAGCATGGGATGGGATTGTCATGGTGAGTAAGAGTAGGTCGTGGCATGACATGAGATTTTCATGGTGAACTGAGGTAGGTTATGACATGGCATGGGATTGTCATGGTACATTATGGTTGGTTAGGACTATTATGTTGTGATGCATAATAGGAGAGGTTTACAGTTACTGGTGTTAGGTAAATGGGTTAGGGAGACTTGAACATGGAAATCGAACTGAGAGTAGGTTGTGGAGAAGTTGGAAAGAGAGTGACTGATTTTGATTACCTCGGCAACATGTGCCTATGTCTTAGGGTAACACTACATTCCCTGCGATGGGAGTAGTGGGGTGTTCAAGGGACCGTAGAATGGGACTATCAAGGTGTGAGGCGTGGTCACACGGGGATAGGATAGTTACACCAGAGTTTACTCGAGATCTAAATTTCGAGGATGAAATTTCTTCTAGTTGGGAAGAATTGTAATGGCCAAAATTAATAAAACTAGGATTAGCATTAATCTCAGGATTAATGGTCGTAATTCAGGCGTTACATGGACAAATCGGTTGACTTGGACACGAGAACTGATGGAATATATTATTTGTAGATGGTGGTTGTGTATATGTGGTGTTTAAAATTATTATTATTATATTACACCGCATGTGTGTATGTTGCTATCGGTTGGCGTGACGGGTGTTCGCCTCGAAAAGTGTGCCAACGCGGGTATTGAGTAGGTGAATTATGGGTACACTAGGAAACTTGACTAATTCACATTATTTGACTAAGTAATTCAATTAAAATGGGTAATGTAACCATAGGCTAAGTTGATTAAATTAAAAACAATAGGCTATGTCGTACCTTGAAATGCATGCCGAGACACGGGGCATTGAGTGTCGAGTAGGCGAAGTTTAGTGGGACCACAAGTTGGTAAATTCTGATAAATAAAACACTAACCATATGTATTATAATGGGCCTAAACTAAGTTAACTAAATCAAATAAATCAAGGCCTATAGTTTGGTTGTTAAATAAAAAACATAGGATTTTCCTAGATATGTGTATTGACACATCTAGGAACCATGTGGAGTATCAATTGGTGTCACTTGAGTTTGGTTAGTGGGGGGGGGGTTAATGGGCTAAGTGGCTGGAGGTGAACCACTACATAAACCTCGGGATACGTAAAATACATTAGGATCAATGACTATGAAACAACCTCACATTAGTATATAAAATTGAGTTGGTGAATTCATGCAAAACAAACAATTTTGATTTCATTTACAAAGCTGGAGAACCAGAGAGAAGAGGAGGAGATTTGAAGATGAAGATCATTAACTAAAGGTCAATTTGGGTGATCGAACAACAAGGTAATCATCTTCTTCCTCTCCTATACATGGAAATCTAGTTGACATTTGTGTTTTGATGTAAAATTTGAACCTGAGAGTTTGATCACTGATTTTAATGAAATTTTGATGAAATACAAGTATTATTAACATTTCAAGTGAGGAATTACTACTGATTTTGATGAATTGGGGTTTTAGGTGAATTTGGAAAAACTAATAGATTTCATAGAGTTGATTAATTTGATCAAATTGTTGTTATGAGGCTGTTTTAGTTGCTATTTAGGATTCAATTTGATCTGGAGAGGGTGTTAAATGAGTCTAGGTAGCTAATTGGGAAGTTTGGGACATAATTCTTGAGTTGAGAATTCTTTTACAAAGGGTAATTAGCGCGCTAACTAGACCTATTAGCGCTAATGATTCTCAGCACCAAACTGTTTTTCAAAATGAAGAACAATAGCGTGTTTGATAGATCCCCTAGTGCGCTAACTCCACCTAGCGCACTAACGACAGACATAAACTAAATTTAAAGGGTTGTTTTGGGATTTTTGAATTAAATACATACTCAAACACCTATAAATCATACTAAATATGTAAAATTGGACTTCAGGGACTTAGGGGACCGTATCTCAGGTATCGGGGAGCTAGTCGGGTCGAATTTTGGGAGTCTGGGGAAGTCGAAGCACGTATTGAGGTGAGTAAACCCATCGGAATGCCTCATAGAACTCATGGTTTGTTTTATCGATGTCGAATTACATTTGTGACTGTTGATGGGCACGGGTTGCGTATACATTAGTTTTGGCTAAATCGCTTGCACGGGTTACTTGTGTTTAGTGCTCGTGTCGACGGCAGTAGGATATACTTATGACCATCGAGAGGGATTTAGGATGTTCCCTTAACTTGAAATAGCGTTTGGAGGGATTCATCCGCTAACTGAAATTGGGAGTTAGCCACTATAAGCCTGTAAGTATATACGTGGTTCTTATTCGATTTTATCGATTACTGGCTGATTTAGGTCAGGGTTTTCTCGTGATTATATGGCTGTGTACTTATTAATGTTTTTATTTTCCGAGCATGTTTAGTTGGTATGTGTTGTTTATTTATTTCATGCTACTGATTTTGCTTGTCGCGTCCTGCCTACATTCATGGGAATACAACGTACTGTTGCCAGGTGTTATATTAGCATGTCTCGTGGTTTATCAGTTTTATTTCATGAATATGTGTGGACTTCTCTTGGGATTTTACTCACTGGACTCGTCACTGTAATTGTTTGGTGACTGAGTGCAGATCCTTCGATGAGCAAGGGCAAGGCCAAGGAGGTATGGGGCGACTACCTCTGAGATTATAGAGCCACTCGTGTGTGATATCAATATGTATTTATTTTACTTTTGTTAGGTTTTGGGGACCATAGAACATTGATTACATGTATATGAATCTTTTGCTTATCTTGCCTTTGATATATATATATATATACATGATATCTTTTGCCTGGTTTTCCACTACTTATGATTGTTAAATACTGCATAAGTTACTCATTAAAATACTTTTGCTGTAAAAATTATAATATAACTTGATAAATTGAGTAACTGGCTAAATAAATTATTAATACTTATGTAAAGATTTATTAGCGTAACTAGGGTTAGCTGGAAAAGTGTAAGTAACCAGGTGGATCGCGGGGCGTCAAGGATAAGCGACTGACGTGGCAAGGATTGGTGACGTGGAATGCGACGGGGCGGGTCCCAAGGCGACCGAAATTTGAGGTCGTCACGCTTTGGTATCGAGAGAGGTCCGAGGAAGCCTCGGGAGTAATTTAATGAAAGAGAGTAAAACTTAAACAAACAAACCTTAGATGTGGAAACCCGAAGATCTTGACTTAAAATTCTAGTTGGGAAGCAACTTGAGATGGGTAGTGATAGGGTTTATATATGTGTTATGTTTTTTATTGTATATATTATATACACATAAACGGAAGGTGATCCTGCACCGAGTAATATATTATGCGGAAGCAATTATTATAAATCCTAAGGATGTGGAAACTAGGAAATCATTATCACATGCATATATAACAAAGTGGCGAATATAAACAATGTGATCTCATAAGTTAGGGAGCTAAACACTCATCCCAATATACAACCCCAAAACATATAAAAAACATAGGTATATAATACATATAATACCAAAACCTACAAAATGTCGATGCACAAGTATGTCGTTGGCTCAAAGGTAGTCGCCAATCTTCTCCTTGCCCGTCCTGCTTGTAGACGGCTCTGCACCCACCGTCATAAAAAGAAAGGCGAGTACAAAAAGTAACAGTTATCTCTGTTGACAAATTTGTTTACATTTCCAAATCAAACTAAATGGTATATAAAAGCATAAGTTAAATTAAGAAATACAAGCACCACACTCATGCTAAGAAATACCACAGTTAAACAAGTCAAACTCACAAAAGGCTAAATAGTTATGATCTAGATCCAGTCGGCCTTGACCTACGTCAGTGAAGCCATTAACTACTAAGGAATGTAAATGTCTCACACAATCTACCTCACTTGGGACTCTAACCCCTGTGGCTTCAGGGACCCTAACCATGGTATCATCAGGGACTATAACCCAGTATACCATTAGCAACCCCAGGGAATCTAACCCTTGTGCCTCATCCTAGTGGCGAGTGCCAACATCCCGAGGGACTCTAACCCCGTGTGCTGATCTACTCATAGTGCAATGGACTCTAGATTCTATAACTACTTTATAATTTCAAGAAAATCACTCATTAAGGAATCCAAGGATTTGGCTATCCTACAAAGCACAAGTTTTCCAAAGAGTACAAGTCCATAAAGCCATTCATAAACTCACAAATCCTTAATAACATGCTATTTATACTACATTATTGTAAAACAACAAGAAATGACACATAGCACATGAATAGATTCAAAAGCATTTAAGTTATCAAAATATCATGGAAACCAATATCATCAAGTGAGCAATAACAAACAAGTCCATGATATGAGAGTAAAAAGCTAGACATAGTCAATATAGACTATAATAAACAAGTTAAAATAGGAAATGAAATGTAAACAAACAATCAACGGGTATACTCACTTCAAGCAATGTAAAGTCCTAGCTTTATCGGTCTCCTGACACCTCAAATCTAGTATTTGTACTCCCATAACCCTTTCCTAGGTTCCTTATGACCTATAAATGTTTTGGATGTGTTTAGGCCTTTACTTAAGGTTTTAGGCTCAATTATAGTGTTTTGAAAATTTTGGAAAATTGCAGATTTTTGTGTTGTCATAGTAATTAGCGCGCTAACAAAGTGGATTAGCCCACTAACTACTATTTCTAGCGCGCTAACCAAGATTAGCGTGCTAACTATTTCACCTAACGCTCTATGTGCAGGAAAACCTAGAATTCTGCAAGCAGAATTATGAGTTTACTCCACACATAGGCCTCACCAATGCTTTGGGGATTTGCATACACACTCCAACAACCTGAAAACATCATCAACAACATAAGAACAACTATGTATATCAGTAAATCCATCAATTCATCAAATTAAACTAAATGAACTAGTGTATGTAATCACTTAGTTGATGAACACACCACCCAACATGATCTTCCACACCAAAGCTTCTGATTTCTCCTACTTTTATTCTTCCTAAATCACTCCAACAAGTGTGTATTCTTCTCTCCTAAGTTTGCTTAGTTGTTGAAATGAAAAACTTGGTTGCATGTCTTGATCTCTAACTTATATATATAAATAGAAATGGTTGATGTATAGCCATACATCTTGCACATACGTGTCTCAATGCACATCATATGGCTATTGAAATTAAATCACTAACTTAGGCAGATTTAATTCTATATCAACCATAGCCACATTAAAGCCACTATTTAAACCATACTAATCTCAAAATAAACTTACGACATAAATCTCTACCCCGATCCCACATCGGCATGCAACTCGAGGAACAACTCCACTCACGTCTCGACGCCTATACAGGGGTAGAAATGATTTAGTAATCTACACATATACAAAACACTAGGCATACGCCACAACAAATCTAACATATACCTCGGCCCTCTCGCCTCGGTCAATGCACATATCACAGTATGGGTCCCACATCACGGGTCGGTGGTCCTGATTACAGATAATAAAAGAGATTAAAAACTCAGGCCGTGACATGCAGTATCTTTATATAATGTGGTTGGAGAATCATTTATTAACGGTAATCCACGTGATTCTTGAATATGTTCAATCATGTTTCTTAACTACGCATTCGCGACTTGCTTCATGAATTGCCAAGTACTTCTGAATGATAGGAAGAATAGCAACCATAGTGTGCTTTATTGACTTCCATGATACAAAGATATCACCACAAGTGAATAAATACCTGTCAAGGCCCAAATAGCTAATTTTAGTTTGATTTGTTAATCAGGATAAAATGACTCGTGACGTGGGACCTGCAGCGAGATACGTGTCATTACTGAGGCTTTGTGGCCGAGGTAAATGTCATATTTGTGGTGATGCGTGCCTAATGTATTGTATATATGTAGACTACTAAGTGACGCTTACGTGTTGATAGGTGTTGAGACATGAGGAGGGACTCATCTCGATATGCGTGTTGACGTGGGACCGAGGTAGAGAGTGATAAGGTAAGTTGGTGTAAGCTCTATGTTGGTTTTATAAGTGAATTAAATGGGCTATGGTTGATTTGGTATTAAAATGCCAAAGTTAATATGTTAAAACATAAGCCACTTGATATGTCTCGAGACATGAGTTGACATGCTTCAACATTACTTGAGTTATTGTTTGGTGTCACTTAAGCATGAACTAGTGGGACATGTGTAAGTAGGAGGTCCACTAATCAATTCTCGAGATACGTGTGCACTATATGATCAAGAGGTATCATTCAACCATATCCAATTCGACTATATAAACTTGTGATCAACTCAAACACCTCACACTCTCTCATTTCCATTTCTTCATCATGAAGCAAGGCTGCTGGAGTGAAGAACTACTGGAGGAGGAAGAAGATAACAAGGAACTAGTGGAATTAGTGAAGGAGAGACCAAGTTAGTTAGTGATCATCAAATTATGTAACTTCTCTACTACATTAACATAGCTCAATTTCATGAATTCATGTATTTGATGCTATGGGTTGCTGTTTTATGTTGTAAATGGTGTCTTGGAACTCTAGAGGTGTGTATGAGGGTTTCCAAGGCATCAGCATAGCCTATGTGTTGAGAAAACTTGGAATTATGATTGCAGAATTCTAGGTTCTGCAACACATAGCGCACTATGTTAGATAGGTAGCGCGCTATGTTGGTCATAAGCGCGCTACACAGGGTCATTAGCGTGCTACATGTTATGGCAGCATAAAAATCTGCGAATCTCAAGAAGTCCTTAAACACTACTCAAGAGTCTAATAACACACTCAAAAACATATGATATGATGTCAGGAACTTAGGGAAGTACTTTGGAGATTTAAATACGAGTTTCGAGGCGTTGGGAGGCCGGAGTAGCATAGGAAATTTGCGTGGTAAGTAAATAAACTGATTGAGAGATTACTTTACATTTCATACCTATTCATATGTTCATTTCCAGTCATTTGGACTGAATTGCCTTTGTACTTCATGTGCCATGACTACTTGTTCATTCTCGTTACATGAGGTTGTTTCATGACATAGTTTGTTGATAAAATGATTTCATTGACTCCAATTAACTGTTATTACTGGTGTTCAGTGAAATAGCATACTATTAGGTAGTTTTTATATAGTGTCGTGAATCTATATCCTTTGTGCATTAGTTATGCAATTGTACTTGTTGGATTCCAATACCGTGTTGTTCTTTGAATATGAGAGTGGTTCTTGTATTTAGGGTCATTTTATGATAGAAATCTGGCTGACAAAAAAGGGTCACTAGACTTTCCAGGGTGATCGAGATTTCTCCACTATCTTGAGCAGCACAAGGGGAAAGGGACTCGGGGTTGTTGGCATGCATAACTTGGGTAACTTCACGAGTTGTAAAACTAAGGGTTGTTGGCAAGTATACATCCCAGTGACTAACATTTGGGATAATTATAAAGGCGTATTGTACCGTGTAAGTATGACCTTCAGAGAGATGTAGAGCACAACTCCATCCCTATATAATGGAAAGGCTGATGTGATGAAGATCATGGCCGACCGGCCCTAGATCATTACTACTTAGCTTAGTGTCAGTTTCATTTTGTTTAACTAAAGTATCTCTTTGCATGATAATCTTTCAGCATAGTTGCTATTATTATTATGCTTTTTGATACTTGTTGCATAATTGGGAATGTGAACAAATGTCTCTCGGTATTACTTTCTATTTTCAAGTACTCACCGTTTAGTTTGTGACGGTGGGTGTAGGTCCATCGAGTAGCAGGCCAGGCAAAGAGAAGATCGGCGACTACCTCTGAGCGAGTGGAGCACTGCTACACCCTATTTTGTAGGTTTGATTTTTGATGTATTATTTTTATATGTATAAGGTATACTTTAGGGGTTATATATTATGGGTTGAGTGCGTAGTACCTTGATCAGACACATGATGTTATATATCGTTGTTTCATTATATATATACATGTGATCTTCTTTTCCTGGTTTTTTCATAAAGGTTAAGCTACATATTATAAGCTTCTGCTAGTAAATTTTAATTAACACTGATTTAAGAATTTACATAGGATATGTATATGTTTATATCTATTTGAAAACTAATAAAAAAGTTGGTAAGTAATAAGACTGTTGAAAAGGCGGACTAATTCCTTGTTAAGTCCTATATGGTGAGATTAGGGCTTAATAACGGGATTAGACCGGGCGGTGCCCTAATTTGAGAAGGGGTCATCACAATACCTCATTTGAGAATGGGCCTTATAGTTACCAAAAAAATATATAGCATCAACATAACCTTGGAGATTTAGTTTTACTTTTCTCGATTAAAACAAACCATTGTCACTTGTTCCTCGAAGATAGCAAAAATGTGTTTAACACTATTCCAATGTCTCCTTGTAAGTGAAGAGATAAATCTTGCAAGCAAGTACACAACAAATGCAATGTCAGTTCTTGTGTAATCGGCAAGATACATAAGTGCAACAATCGCAGTAAAATATTGTGCATCCCAAATTATCCGCGACCCAATGTAAAATATATTTTAGGTGTTTGGTATGTAAATACATTTCGAATCTTATCAAATTAAATATGAGTTGGGGATTAATAAAGTCTGATTAAAAATAATAAAACCTAATTGGGGTTATGGCCATTGTACACAAATTGTAATTGGGCACAATCCTAATCCCTAACCCTAATACTACTTAATAAAATCACAAGAAATCATAGCCCCCATCTCGTTAAACACCTACTTTGGGAAGGAGAAACGGAGAGGAACTTAAAGGGGTGATACTAAGGTATCTCAAAGTCAAGTTTGTCTCAATTGAAGGTACAAGCATCATCCCTACCATTTTCTTCTCTTGTTTTTTTGGGGGTTTTAATGTTGATTTTAAAGATTTTGGACTATCCAAAGGTTTTTATGAGTTTGGAGAACTACAAAAAGGGGGAGAAGGGTGTCCCGGGGCAAGGACGCCCTACCAGGGGTCATCTTGATCCCTGACCAACCTTAACCAATGGCCGAACTGGCCCCTAGTTCTAGACCGAATTTTTGCGGACTTAATTGGCCCCTAGACAAAAAGAAAATACTAAATAATATGAAATAAAATAAAAAAATATAGATATTATATATGTAAACAAACAAATAAAAAAACAATATGCTTTGAAATGGGGCGCACACTCGATCCCTAAAGGAAAGTTGGGGCGGGTCCCCACCACTCGACTCTCTCACGGGCGACGAAACCCGCGGGGACCACATTAGTGGGCTCTACCCCGAAGTAATTGAATAAATAATTAATTTTCGATTTCGAATCGTCGAATAATGCGATTATTATTTAAATTGTCTAGATTTGGAAGGAGGTTCACATCGAGCCCCGAGCGTGCGAGGTAGACCGAGAGAGTTTAGTTCGGTGAGTCGAGGTAAGTGGAGTGCTGCACTCATCTATCAAATGTGGCTTGATACTAGTATATTTAGAATCACGATTTTAACTGAAGGACTTGGGATGGGGTTGTTGTTTGCCTTGTTTGACTTCATGTAAGGCCTCTTTGCGAGCCATAGTCATATGGTGGAACCAAGTTGCCTTACATGTTTAAGGGCCTCTTGGGGAGGCGTAGCTAACGGTAGAACCAAGCCACTCATTGCAAGGGCCTCTTGGGGAGTTGTAGATGCACGATGGAAACCCAGGCCTCTTGAGGAGTCGTGGACATACGATGGAATCAAGTCACCCACGCATATTTTATATATTTTGATGATTGGTCAACAAGGGAAGGCATTAACAAATGGACGATGGACTTGGATTTATATTTATTACTTTTTATATATCTCTCTTTGAACCCCTTTGCATGTACAACTTGTCTTCTTATGTTTTACAACTCTTGAATTTCTTATAATTGCTTAAATTGCTTTATTGAAACATGAAATGCCTACTCTTTATGGAAATTGATGTCATGTTATGAATAATCAATGCTTATCTTGATTTCAAATGCATGCTAGTTTTATTTTACTTTATAGGTAATACTTGCATATTTGATATTTTGCATAGTTCTTCTCTTATTGGGCTCCGTTGGTTCTCTTTGCTCAGTACACTTACACTACAAGTCCATCTAGAGTGCGATAGATCATGGCAAGGGGACATAGCCTGAAGTATCCTGTTTGTGTGAGCCTTGTGTGATATTATCTACTACTTGTTTTTAAGAACTATTAATAAGGGTTGTAACCTAGACAAGACTTTTGGGTAGCCGAACCTTTACTTAGTCAGTTTGATACATTTATAAGCTTTCAAAGGTTTTGGAGAATTCATATTATTTTGATTTGCTTAGGTGAATTGAGATACCCTGTACTTTGGTGTAAGGTGACATATGATATTTATTTAAATTTAAAATTTCGCATTCTACTTCCATATTTTCTATATATTATTCCGCAGGTGGTTTAGGCGTACCACATCATTATTTGGGCTTGGTTCAAGTATTGAGCCTAAGTGGTAGTCTTGGTATCAGAGAATAGGGATTATAACCTATGGAAACGTTAGGTTAGTGAAACCTAAGTTTGTAGATCCTTTAAGTTTGAAGGTCGAGCTTGAAGTGGAACGAATCAATGGTACGTGACATTAGTTCAAAATCGACTTAACTTACACAAATGATAAATCCCTAGGTTGGGGATTGGTCGTTTCAAGTAGTATCAGAGCATAGGGATTAGAACCTAGGGTAACGTTAGGTTGGTGAAGCCTAAGTATGTAGAGCTTTTAAGATTGAAAGCTCAAGTTTAAGTCAGACGAATCAATTGTATGGGGCATTGGTTCAAAGTCGACTTACCATACACAAATGAAAATTTCTTGGATGGAATAGGATAAAAAAATAAATCCGAAAGAAAAAAGATTTATTATGATGATTATTTGGTACCTTATATTTAATATACCGTTATTAATGGTAAGTTGTTTCTCCCTCTACAAGACGGTAGGGGGAGGAACGATAATGAGTGTCCCAAAGAAATCGAGGGGAGTCCATTGGGAGATTTCACATGCACTTTAAGAATGTCTATAACGACTACTGCGAGGATGAATAAGCTTCGATTAGAAACTACATGGTGTGATGCACCTATACTTAGTGGTAGTATAGTAAATAAAATATTTAAGCAAGAATCATGAAACTTGAAAGGGCAGTGAATCGCCATGCTACATACGTAAATGGAAGTAGCGACATGGTCGAACTTCGAGAAGTAACTTTGACTCTTGAAATTCTAATAAAACAGTTAAAATTCATGGCACCTTGTTTAAAAGAAGTTAATAATCCTAGTAAGGATGCAAGTGCATCTTGGACTCAAACAATAAAACAAAGTTAGTGTGGCTAGGAAAATTAACTTGAAGACTTAATTTAAAATAGGATGAACAAGTGCACTCTTAAATGTCTAACTCTTAATTAAAGATGTTAATCAATGGTCTATGATTTGATTAGAATGTCATTACTATGATTTGAATTTCGCTGTTAAACGCGATATATTTTCCTTGAAAAATGAGTCTTCGACTATATTGGACCATGATTTTGTTGTGTTTCGAGTTGATGTCTATCATTTTTCAAGGAAGAACTCTACTTGTTTTACAAGATTTGAAAGCATAATTAAGTGTAAGAGGAAACAATTTATTTTTTCTTGGTGTTCAAAAAAAAATGAATAGATTTTTGCGTATTTTAAAGACTTGTAGTCGTAACTTCACTTTGATTCCTACTTAGTTTTACTTTGATTCGACAAGCATGGTTGAGATTTCTTGAATGATTGGTATTATGAACGTTTAGGCCTAGTTCGAGTTGTATGAAAGAGTTTTACTGAATTTAAAGGTTTTTGACTTAATGAAAATGCAAAGTATTAGTTTAGATCTAAGTTATTATCTTACGGTGGAAATAAAAACATTCGTGTGGTTATGATTTACTTTTTAAGTCGCATCGACCTAATTGATTTGAGAAAACATTTGCAGTCGCTCGAAAACTGAGGATGGATTTTGATTTTTTCTATGAATATGAGTTTAACTCGATTTTGAAATAAGACTTTTTATTAAAATACAAGACTTTGGAAAAGTTTCGATTCAAAATTTACTTCTTGATAATAGAATCACGTTTCCTCAAGTTTTGATCGATCTTGTACAAACTAACTTTAAACTAGCTTATCGATGGATTGGACATTGAGGTTGAGGATCTCAATATTAGGGTTCACTAGAAACGTAAATACATGACGTACTGGTTAGCGAATGAGAAGTTAAAAGAAATCTGAAAACAACTCAACGAGAAAATCTAGTGAATACAACTTAAATGGTGTACACTTTAGTTAGCGTTGCGCTAATACACTTGGGGATAGGCGAGTTACAAAAATTTTGAGGATCACAAGTCAATGACTATTTGTGGCGAGATTGTCACGCTTGAGGATTTTGTTGCCAAGTAGAAATTTGTAAATATTAAGAGGACCCAAGATCTGAGGTTAAAAATAATACAGATTAAAAGCAACCGACACATAAATAAATTGTCCTTACTTAACTAGAGGCGAGTTAACTCATAAAATTGGGGATACCAAAATTTGATAAATCATTTTCAAAATGAATGTTAGGTACGTAGTGGCGATAGCATAATTGAAAAATTAAGGAATACCACAAAATTAAATGCTTTATATGAGTCAAAATGTCTACGACTTAAAATGTGCACACCAATGTTAATGATATCGCAATAAACCCAAGGATAGGTGACCCATTAAAATTGGGGATGCCCAGCTAAAAGAATATATTTGGTACGATTGTCAGATAATGCATACATTAACTAACGACTATTAAGTCAAAGTGAAAGCTAACCTGATTGATAAGAGACAGTTGAATGAAAAATAATGCCGATGAATATATAATGTAACTAATACCACCTAACCAAAGTCAATGATGATTGAATCTTTAAAATTGGGGATCCTAAGATAGGGTCAAACAGTGAAAAAATGAAAGAGTAAATTGGTGGTATGAAGAATTGTGATCCCAATAGGGAAGACACTTACTACGATTACTTTTCGTAGCCATAGGACTTCCAAATGGGAGTACCGTGTCCCAAAACTTAAAATTTTTAATCGAGATTGTGACTTCACTAGAAATCATGAAAACCACTTATGGAAAGTAACTCGAAGTTTCTAGAAAAGAGTGAACCTTACCTTAGGAACTTGGACTATCATATTAGACAGTTTTGGGAAGGTTAAAGAATCAAACCAATGATAGGTTGATGATTAAAATTGGGAATCCTAGCTAGGATCGACTCCCAATAAAGTTCATACTGTGTAACACGAATAATACGATAACTAGGAAAGATGAGAAAATATCTTGACCTAGTTATGAAACATGTCTTTCTAGGTGGAGATGAGATCGTCTAAATTTGACACCATTAGGAATTGTAAAACAAAGTGTTGCTAGCACTTGGGAGCCTGAGTGTAACGACCCGTTACCTTTAGTAGGTGATTAGCATTAATTCGATTTCCAATTAACTCGAGTTAGGCTCGCAGTTAAGCTCGACTTGTCTCAATTAATGTGTGTATGAATTTGAGTGTTGTTTGGTGTTTGTATGGATTGTAGTACTATTTATTAGAATTAATTAGATTAATTGGCTTGTAATTGAATAATTGATCAATTATGGGATGTCTAATGCCAGCTGTGGATAAAGGGTGACACACATAAGTCATGGGGTAGCAAGCACGTCTGAGTGTACTTGTTGGCGTGCATGACGAAATGATAAACGCATTAATATAGGCACATATATAGATATTTATATATATTGTTTATATATTCAAAATAGGAAAATGCTAGAATGACTCCCCAAATGACAACTCATTTTGATTATAAGAAATCAGTTGTTCTCAAGAGTTAATTGAAATCTAGTTGTCACAGTGGTATGATCAGTGTTAAGGATATATTTAAAGATGATTTCAGACGGTTGCTGGATCACTTAAAACAGATGGTGAAAACCATTAGAAATTACTAGAACTTATGCTATGTTTGTAAATGAAGGGTATCGAGTTTTAAAACCCTATTTTAATTAAGTTTTTATTGTGTTATCAATAATAACAAGAATATAATATTTGAAGACTTAGAAGATGCACAAACATTATCGTACACAATTGTAAATTGTGATGGTAAATTGGTTCAGACAATATTTGGCAAGTGCTAGTACTAAGTTTCAAAGGTAATTACATGTATGATTGTTGAATAATAACAACAAATCAAGGGATTTGACTGGGATTGAGACAATTTGGGATTGTTATATATTCAACACAAAGGTAAAAGAGAAAAGTAATCTTGAAATAATTGAATATTGCAAACGATTGATCTAGGGATCTTTGATAAGGTTGTGTAATTTATTTAGTTAACTCAAGTATTAGATTGATGTAAATTGAAATCAAATACAAGGATTCCTTGGAGGAAAATGGAAGTATAGTTTGACTACCATGTTTGCTTGATGATACCTAAATTGTGGAAGAAGTTAGAGGTTCATCCTAATACTTCTTATTTAGGTAAATATGTGTGTTGACACAATAAAACTTAATTGCAGTTTATACTTCTAGATCCATATATAGTTCAAGACTTGTGAGAAGAACTATTGGAGATTGATAATCTAGAGATAGCTATTTTGGTAATTGTACCAAATATGGAAAGGCATCACTTGTAAGTAAGAGAAAAGGTTGTTGAGAGCCTTTTAATCATTCGTAGAGATTATTGAAAATCTTAGAAGAATAATTTAAAAGACAACCTAGAAGTATAAAAATAAGTGGATTGGTGTAAGGTCAAAGTAATAAATTTCAAACTATGGAAGTTTGAAAAGTGGAATTTTGAGAGAGATAGAAATGGAAGGTGAGATTGATATCTTAGATTTCTCAAATGTTAGGAATTCACTCTAAAACATTACTCATTAAGGTGATTGTGTGACAATGCCTTGAATTGAAAAAAGACAGGGGCTGTAGTTATGATAAAAGCTACTGAGTAATATCTCTTGAATGAGATGTATATTGATGAACAATTGAAATCCTGCAAAGGCACATCATCATCAGTTGAGTTGTCTGGATTGGTAACTATAAGTCTGTTCTTTAGAGCTCAGATTAGAGCTGAGCTAATGATGATTGATAGAGTGATACATTATTGAAGAAATTAATTAAGATTATCTAGTTGGTCAAGGATTGACTACTAGTTAATGATACTGGTATGAATAATCTCAAATAAGAATATTGAACATGTAAAGGAAGTTCTAGGAACTAGAATAAAAAGTGAGGCAATAATGTTGTGAGAATTTCATGGATTTCTTTAAAATATTCATTCAGGTGAAATCTAAAATCATTGTGAAGGAATGAATTGTTGGTGACCTGGAATGAAAGTTGACAGTGTCAATTTTATATAGAAATATTAGATATATCAACGGGTGGAAGCTGAGTGATATTAACCTGGAGGGTTATATTACTCTTGCCCTATATGAATGAAATTTCATGCTTAGGAATTTATAATGGATTAACCAAAGTTGTAATGACAACTGAAGGTTATTAATTTTTTAATTGTATGACTGATAGAGTCTGCGAATTTCTTGCCAATATCATGGTTTAAATCCTTATGGAAGAGTAATTGAGATATATGTATGTAAATAGAGTTGAGAATTTATAAAACTTAGGATTATTATTTCGGTGAGGAACCAAAGGTATGCTTTCCAATGGGGAAGAGATGTATAATAACTGGGAAGGACCTTTCTCAATCTTAACACAATATATCTGCAGCTAATCTTAGTTCCAGAGAATACAATTTTCGAGCTTGTGACTTGAAAGGTGATAATTACCTGAAGAAACATTTTACTATGTAAGTTCTCTGGTATTAATATTATTAGGCTATATATGACGTTGAGGTGTTTTCCTTATAACTTGCATGTTTTACTTCATCGTCAATTGGTGTGGGACGAAAAGAAATGATACAAGTTAATTTGAGCCTGAGTAATTCAGAACTATACAGAAAGATGTTAACAAACTGTCAGTATGCAATTACAACTCAGATAAATGTAAAGAATGTGTTGATAAAGCAAATGTAGTTAAGAATGCTTTGACTAGGTGAAGAACAGATAGAGAGAATGTAACTAATGTTAGAGCTTTCCAGTTTAGACTTCTTGAGGAATCATTTATGACGATTATTCATGTAATTTTAGCTGACACATCATCAATTGAGAGAGCTAGTTCCATAGCTATTAATCTATTCTTCTGAGCTCAGACTCGGACTGAATCGGAGATGATTCAGTAGGTGAATGGTTGTCAGAAAGCTAATCATGATTATATAGTGCGTTAGAGATTAATGACTAGTGTAAATCATCCTAATTAGTTAGTTTCTGACAATGGTGCGTTACGGTTCAGGGATAGATTGTAGATTCCAGTTCAGGATTAGTTGGGGCATGAATTACTACGAGAATCTCATGGATCTGTTTACTCTATTTATCTATGTAACAATAAGATGTATTGTGATATAAGGGCGTATTTATTGGTGGCCTGGGATGAAGAATGATGTTGCTGAGTTTGTAAAGAGATGTGAGATATGTCAGCAAGTTAAGGCTGAGCATAGAAAACTAAGAGGGTTATTGCATTCGCTGCCTAGTCTTGAGTGGAAATAAGAACACATATCGATGCATTTTTGTTTCCGATCTACCTCTGAGTCGGCGTAAGCACGGTGTTATATGCGTTTAATTAATAGGTTGACGAAGTCTGTGCATTTCTCTGTAGTTTCCAGGCGAAATCCTCTTGACCAATTATGTGAGGTCTACATACGTGAGGTGTTAAGATTTCAAGGAGTTCTAGTGTCGATTACTTCAAATAGAGATATGAGATTCACGTCTAGACTGTCGAGTGAACTGTAGAGACAGCTGAGAACTGTTCTTATCCTCGGTACGGTTTACCATCCGCAGAATGATATGCAACCTGAGCGGTGAATTTTGGTGTTAGAGGATATGTTTCGAGCTTACGTCTTGGAATTTGGTGGTAACAAGAAGAAATACATTATTCCATGTTAATTGATTCAGGATTACACAGAGAAAATGCAGCAAATTCGCCAACATTTGACTAGTGCACAGCTCAAACGAAAGTGATACGTTGACAAATATCATAGGTTGTTGGTGTTTTCAAAAGACGATATCTTTCTGTTGAAAGTCTCACCTATGAAAGAACTGTACAGATTTAGTTATGAGGTAATTTAGTTTCAAGGTATATTAGGTCGTTCATAGTAGATAAAAGGATAGGTCATGTTGCTTATAGGTTAGAGTTATCTCCTCAGCTAGCTAGAGTTCATAATGTCTTCCACGTGTCTATATTTCGTAAAAACGACGACTTGGTTCACCCCAAAGATTTATTGGAATGAATTTGATCTTCAAGAAGACTTATTTTACGACTAGCAATCGATTCAGACACTTGATTGTAAGATTTAGAGGCCAAGAACCAAAGAGATTACTTTGATTAAGGTGAAATGGTAATTTCATAGAAATGAGGAACTAACCTGAAAGCAGGAATATTATATGAAGGAGCAGTTTCCATTTCTCTTCGAAACTACAGGTGATTATACGTTTACTTTAATTTTGAGGACGAAATTGCGTTAAATTGGGGAAATTGTAACAACCTGTTACCTTAAGCTGGTGGTTAGGCTCGTGGTAACAGGTTGTAACAACCCGAGTTAAGGCTCGTGGTTAAGTTCGGCGCACCTCAATTAGCGTGCAAATGGTTTTGTGTGATGATTGGTGTTTGTTTGGAATGTTTTTGAATTTTATAGGTTGTAGTCTAATATAGAATTTATATACAAGCCTATAATTGGATAATAAGTAATTAAACAATAAATTGCTGGTACATTAAATGTGACGAAAGGATCGTGAAATGAATGTGCACACCCGAGAATACTCGTAGGCATGTCCGGTGAATTTATTGGTAATAAAATACATGAAATATATATATTTATATATATTTGATATATAAATTTATATAGCAAAACTATAAGTTTGGTTTAAGTAATATGGATCGTTTGATCGGTCTCGAGATGAGCTTAAGTGTTGATAGTGTTAAAATTCATGCACTTTAAGGAGCGTCATTTTTAACACATTAACCACTTGATTATCTTTGAGATAGCGCGATGTGTATCTTGAGAAAAATTCATATATATAAGTCAAAATCATCAAGTTTATCCTCACTGTTTCATTTCGATCTTTCGAGAAGTGAGAGAGGAGAACAGCTGAAGGTTTGAGGTGAGTGAAGAGTGGATCAGAATTTATTTCTTAGTGGAGCTGAGGAGCTTAAACATTAGTAGATCAGAGATCATCACTATGAGTGAGTTTGTTTTTTGAGTTTGAAGTTAAATTCATAGGTAGGTGATGATTTCTTTGTGAATTGTTGATGTTATCGATTGAGAATGGGTTATTACCTCAGTAGAGGTCTTCCCTGTTGATTTGGGAAAGAGATTTGGAGAGACTTTTAATTATCCCTAAGATTAGAAAATCTTATAGGAAACACTAGAAGACAAATGAGAAGTATGAAAATAAAAGAGTTGGTGCAGTGTGATTTGGAGATCGTCAATCTTTGGGAGTTTGAAGAGTATAGTTGTCAGAGTGAAAGAAATTAGAGGTGAAGTGAGATGACCCCTTCTCAAATTAGGGCATCGCCTGGCCTAATCCCGTTATTAAGTCCTAATCCCACCATATCGGACTTAACAAAGAATTAGTCAGCCTTTCAATAACCTCATTACGTACCCATTATTAATAATCAAAATGACATAGCACATGATTTGGAGTCAATGAAATCATTTAATCAACAATCTATATCATGAAAGCAACCTTATGAAATGAGAAAGGACAATAAGTCATGGCATGTAGAGTACAATGGCAAATCAGTCCAAATGACTGGAAGTAAACAAGTAAATAGGAATGAATTATAAATAAATATCTCAATCAGTTTACTTACAAATCCACGCAATTTCCTAAGTTGTTCCAGCTTCCGAACACATTGTATCACATATCCGAACTCTCGAGACTCTTCATTAAGTTTCTGATATCAAACTAATCCAAATAAATTGGGTTTAGGTCAGGTTAAATGGGTTTATGAACCTTAACCCAAAACAACCCCTTAAGACTAAGTAATATTGAGATTTTAGTCCTGTTCAGCGCACTTTTAGGCATGAAACTGTCCAAATCTCAACGTCTTCCCTTGTACAAAGTTTTTTGGTCTCTAACTTAGCTTTTTGAAAAGGTTTGGTTTGCATAATTCCGATTTAAAATGAAAGCGATATCACAATTTGACTAAACACAACTTAAATTAGAACCTAATTAGACCAGCAGTCTTAGAAAATTCGTTTCTCCCAATCTATATTTTACAAGGCAACTAACATAACAAATAACAACATACTAAAAGATGAGCTCATTTGGATGAGTAATTAGGGAGTTATGTCATTTACAAGTTTAGTCTCAAAAACCTCGTAATGCATTTAATCACCTATTTGTATAGCACTTTTGGACATGAAAATATTTCAACTACAAAATTCTAGTAGGACAAAGATATTTTCATTTGAGTTATCTTTCAAATGCCACCGGATTAGGTTCATTTCAAATTAAAATGAGCAAGTTATGACCAAATTAAATAGGTTGGTTCATAATACAACAAGCAGAATTTCTATTTTGGACTTAAAACTTTAAAAAATCATATATTTTTCTATTTCAAACCGAATTAAGAATTTCTTAATAGCTGGATTATCAGCTTGAAATGAAGAATCCAAATATATCAACAAATTTCAAAGACTTAATCATCTAGCCTCTGAAAATGGAGAAAAATCAGAACTAGTTTCAAACTTAAATAGAGAAATGTGTACCTAGTTTGATGAACACCTAGCTTGATCAACACCTCCTACTCCAAACCCACTGATTTCTCCATGATCTTCTCTAGCAATCTGTTCTTCTCTCCTAAGCAAGCTTACTTAGCTCCTAAGTTATTGAAATGAAGTTGGTTTGATTACATGAGTTGATCTCTAGCTTTTTATATGAAATGGATATGGTTGATCAATAACTATTGATTCTCAAGTGCACACGTACCTCGAGACCTATGTAATGATGTACATATTGACACATTTCCCATTTACTCAATCTAAGTAGCACCCATGTGTAACTCACTTGGTGTCTAGATGTGTCAATACGTATCTCCATGATCATCACATGATTATTGTTTTAACTTGCTAACTTAGGTACATTAAATGTATAATCTACCATATAGCCACATTCAAATAACTATTTAAGTTTCATTAAGCCTAAATAAACTTACCAATATCACTCTCTACCCCGGTCCCACACTAGCATGCATCTCGAGGTGCATTTCCACTCTCATCTCGACACCAATACACAAGTAGGAGCGACTTAGTAATTTACACATATACAATACACTAGGCATACACCACAATAAATATAACATATACCTCGGCCCTCTCGCCTCGGTCACGACACGTCTCTCGATGCGAGTCTCACGTCACGAGTTACTGATCCTGACTAAGAGATTAAACAAGGATTTAGAATTTCAGGCTGTGATAATTCTTCCCAACTAATTAAGATTTCGTCCTCAAAATTAAAATTAAACTAAAATTATACATGTTTGAAAAAGTATAGAAATCTATCTCGCATATAGTCTTTCCGCTACCAAGTGAGCTCTGAATCTCGATGGAATTGTCACCTCGACTAACACCTTCGAGATAGACTTGCCTCTCAACTGTTGTACCCTATGGTCTAAGATTTGTATTGGCTGCTCCTCATAAGATATATCCCCACTCAGGTCCATATGACTTAAGTCAACTGTCGATTTCTCGCCAGCTTTTGACTTGGCTAGTCGAAGCATAGAGATATGGAATAATGGATGAATCCTCAACATCTGTGGAGGTAACTCAAGCGCATAAGCAACCTTTCTAACCCGTTTCTTGATCTTGAAAGGTTCGACGAATCTCGATGCTAACTTGCATTTCAGACCAAATCTGTGAAAGGTTATAAAGGCAAGCATAACTTGCACAACATACCGGGTATGGGACGCGTGGTTATTGGCAAGTTTATATCGCAAGTGACTGGCACCAGAGAACGGTTATAATGGCAAGAGCACTGCTCAGACCTTCACATTCATGTAGAGCTCGGTTTCATCCTCATATAGTGAAAAGGCTGATGTGATGAAGATCACTGCCGACCGGCCCTAGATCATTACTACTTAGCGATGTGTCAATTTCATGTTGTTTAGCTGAAGTATCTCTTTGCATATTCTCTTTACAGCTTAGTTACTATTATCATGCTTTTATATACTTGTTGCATAATTGAGAATGTGAACAAATGTCTCTCGGTATTACTTTCTACTTTCTCGTACTCATCGTCTAGTTTGTGACGGTAGGTGCAGATCCATCGAGTAGCAGCGCAGGCAAAGACAAATCGACGATTACCTCTGAGCCAGTGGAGCACTGCTACACCCGATTTTGTAGATTTGAATTTTGATGCATTACTTTTATATGTTTTTTATATACTTTTGGAGTTATATATTATGGGTTGAGTGAGTAGTACATTTACTAGACATATGATATTATATATCACCATTTCATCATATATATGGATGTGATCTTTATTCCCTGGTTTTTCCACAATTGTTTGGTCTCCTGTTATAAGCTTCTGCTATTTTGTTAAGACTTCCGCTAAATAAATTTTTAAGTAAGTAAACTTTAATCAACTCTGATTTATGAATTGACATAGAATAAGTATAGATTTATATTCATAACAAATAATAAATTATAAGTAGGTAAATGGTTTTGGATAGGCTGACTAGTCCCTTGTTAGGTCCTATATGGTGAAATTAGGGCTTAATAATGGGATTAGGCCGAGCGTTGCCCTAATTTGAGAAGGGGTCGTCACAGTTGGTATCAGAGCCTAAGTTCTACAATATTATGGACAGTTTATGGAATTGTCCAAAGTTGGGATATCATAGTCACATGTGGTATCATATTCTATGTTTATAAAGCTTAGGAGAGCCTATGTTTATAGAGGTTAGGATTTTGGAAAGTAGTCATTCCACAATGTGATACCAAAGCTACAATTTGTTGCAAAAGGCCTAACCTTTCCAACAAATAACAAAAAAAAATTTAAACAAAAAAAACATAAATCTTAGCTGTGGAAAACCGGATGATCATTGCCTAGAAACTATTAGTTGGGAAGTGAGTTAAAGTGAGATGGGGATGTCTTATGTATAACGTTAGTTTTGCAGATGTATATATGCGTTATCTACGTAGTAGCTGATTTGCATTCAATATGAACCTGCAGATATTGATGGCTGATTCACACGATAGCATGGATGCAGGTGCGAGTGGCAGCCAACCTTCTATACCATCAGCTGATGATTTTCAGAGGCTATATGATCGAGTAGTTGCTTAGGGACAACTCTTAGTGGAGTTCATCGCTATGATGACTGCACGTTTCACTCCATCAGCAGAGACACCATCCCCTACTACTACGACTACTTCCACATTACCGACAACAGTGCCGGTAGTACAGACCATACCAGTAGTGACGCTTCCAGTCGTAGAGACAGTTTTTACACCGGCTTTCACACCTCCATCTTCTAGCTCGACAGCAGAGGTTCAGCTGGTGAAGGGTTTAATTAGACTGAAGCCAGTCTACTTTGATGGTCACAGAGATTTCGAGAAGATCGAGAAGTGGGTACTGTCTCTGGAGAAGTTGCACCTAGTCTGGAGGATTGAGGACATGCAACTATGACGACCCCAAATTCCCGACCGCCTTGCTACCCGCCACGTCGCATCCTACGTCAACTAGCCTTTCCACGTCATGGCCCTCTTCTCCTTGATGCCTCGCGACCTAACAAGTTGCTTACACTTTTCCTGCTAACCCTAGATACGCTAACAAACCTTTACATCAGTATTAATAATTCAGTTAGCCAGTTACTCAATTGATCAGGTTATATTATAATATTACAGCGGAAGTCTTTTAATGAGTAACTTATGCAATATTTAACAATCCTAAGTAGTGGAAAACCTGGCAAAATATACCATGTATATATCAAGGCGAGATAAGTATAACAAAAGCTCTATATACCTGTAATCAGTGTTCTATGGTCCCCAAAACCTAACAAAAGTAAAATAAATACATACTTATACACACGAGCTGGCTCCATAATCTCAGAGGCAGTCACCTTGTACCTCCTTGCCCTTGCAAGGGCTCATCGAAGGATTTGCACTCAGTCACCCAACAAATATAGTGACGAGACCAGTGAGTAAAATCCTAAGAGAAGTCCACACAATATTCATGAATTAAAACGATAAACTACGAGACATGCAAATATAACATTTGGCAACAGTACGTCATATTCCCATGAATGTAGGAAACATATGACAAGCAAAAGCAATAACTTGAAATAAATAAACATGTACCAACTAAACCAACTCAGAATAAAGCATTAATCAGAAAGCATACGCATAATCATGAGAAAACCCTGACCTACACCGGCCAGTAATCAATAAATCGAGTAAGAACCACACATATACTTACAGGATTACAGTGACTAAACCCTAACTACGGTTACTGGATGAACCCCTTATGACGCTATTTCATGTCAATGGAACACCCTAAATCCCTCCCAATGGTCGTAAGTATATCCTACTGCCGTCGACACAAGCACTAAACATAAGTAACCCGTGCAAGCGATTTAGCCACAACAAATATATACGCAAACCGAAATAGAAGAGAAACCCCATGTGTGCCGACCAGCAGTCACACATGAAATACGATATCAAAAAGTCAAAACCATAAATTTTGTGAAGCATTCTCAATGGGTTTACGCACCTCAACACGCGCTGACTCTCCGAGACACCCGAATCCGACCTGACAAGCTCCTCGATACCTGAGCTATGGTCCCCTAAGTCCCTGAAGTCAGTTAAGTGTGTTTATTGTGTATTCAAATTGGTTGAATATGTTTCAAATTGATCTTCCCAAATCATCCCTAAAGACTATATTAAGTTTCAATTTCAGTATTATATTACAATGCATTTGTAGGCACGAAATGGTTTAAATCTCGAAATTTTCCACCAGCACAAAGATCGTCGGTCTTTATCTTAGCTTTCTAAAAAGGTTTAGTTTGCAAGATTCTGATTTAAAATGAAAGAGATATCATGATTCTACTAAACATAGCTCTAATTGGAACCTCATCCGACCAGCGGACTTAAAAAATCTATTTATCCCAATATATATTTCCAAAAAAGCTGATTTTTTTTCACAAAGCAGCAAACATACCCAAATACAACATACTAATAAACCAGTTCATTTGGATAAGTAGTTAGGGAGTTATGCCTTTAGCAATTTTATTTTCAAAATTTTTCTTCTGAATTCCAGCACTTAGTTGTATAGCACTTTTGGACATGAAAACAATTGAATTACAACATATCTAATTAAGCAAAGTTGTTACCCTTAATGCCACTAGTTTGGGTCGACTTGGATCTAAAATGAGCAAGTTATGACCAAATTACATAGGCTAATTCCTAATATAACATGCATAATTCTAGTTTTGGTCTTGCAACTTCAAAAATTCATATCTTAATGATTTCAAATCTAAATTAAGAACTTCAATATAGCTGAATTATAAGCTTCAAATGAGGAATCCAAATATATAAACCAATTACAAATATTCAATCATTTACCCTCTAGAATTAGCAAAAAAATCAGAAATGATTTCAATCTGACATAAATAGATGTGTAACTAGTCGATGTACCACCTTGCTTGAAAAATTCTCACCAATCTTCCATGGATTCCTTCTCTCTATCAACCTCCTTCTTCTTTAGCAATTTCTTTTGATTTATAAGTTGAAAATGAAAATGGTTTCCTTGCATGTGTTGATCTTATATATTAAGGTAAATTGATTCCTAGCCATTGATCTCAATGTATTTACGTATCTCGAAGCTTATCTAATGATCCACACCTTGACATGTATCCCACTAACCCAATCAAATTGACATTAATTTGCTACTCACATAGTTTCTAGTTGTGTCAACACGTATCCCTAGGACAATTTCATGGTTTCTAGTTTAAATAACTAACTATAGGCATTGATTTATGTGATTCAATTATATTAGCTTAGGCCCATTATAATATATATGGTTAGTGTTTTTATTCACCAAATTCAAAAATTTTGTGATCCCACTAACCCTCGACTACCCGGTATTCGATGCCCCGCGTATCGGCATGCAATTCGAGGTACACCATAGCGTATTGTTTTAATTGAAGTTTACTTGGCCTTTGGTCACATTACCCATTTTAATTGATTAATTAGTCATCCTGACATGGATTAGTCTAGTTTCCCAATGTACCCATAGTTCGCCTACTTACTACACGCGTTGACACGCATTTCGTGGGGAACACCCATCACATAAACTCGCCCGATAGCAACAAATACACATGCGGTGCAATATAATAATAATAATTTTAAACACCACATATACACAACCACCATCCATAAATAACATATTTCCTCTATTATCATGTCCAAGCCAACCAAGTTGTCCACGTATCGCCCGAACTACAACCGTTAATCCCCGAGATTAACGCTAGTTCTGGTTTAATTAATTTGGGTCGTTACACTCCGAGCTGAGATTTTTTTGTACACTCTACAGAGAGATGTTGATGTATGGTGGCTTGCGATGATAGCTTCTGAGGGGAGTTTGAGTCGTGGGATGCCTTTAAGATGAAGTTTTACCACTAGTACTTCCCACCTGCAGTGATGAAAAGGTTGAGGAAGGAATTCATGAACCTGAGACAGGGAGCTGATGAGTCAGTGATGAGATACAGAGAAAGATATGGCTATCAGAGGTAATTTGCTGGAGATTTAGTGAGAGAGGATTAAGACTATGTGTACCACTTCGGGGATGGATTCAGACCATATATTGGATTTTATGTGGTTAGTTCAGGTGCCGCGACTTTTGGTGAGATTTACGAGTGTGCGCTCTCTCACAAGACATATTATTTGGGCAGAGTTACCGATGGGACACCGCTGGTACAGCGTTGACACCTGACTAGGTTGCGGAGTTTGAGAATAGGAGACAGAGGAACATGGGACCGAGGAGATGGGATAGAGGTACCCAGGGGTCAGGGACATCTACAACAGTTGTTCCTTATGTACCATCTTTTACACCATTGTAGACTACTATTGGTAGACCTCCCTTTCCACCACCATTTAGACCTACAGTACCAACAACTACTACTTTGCCAGCTTTACTAGTACCACCAGCACGTCAGCAACAACAAGGTGGTAGAGACCGAGGCAAAGGTACGAGATAGTTCTCGACAGGGACAAAGACATGCACAGGCCAAGGATTAGAGATTGTCTACAGCCAGCAGCCGTATTTCCGCAGCAGAGTCGAGATGGTATAAACATGGTAGCACACCCCGATGCAGATGCCACACGGAGACTCATTAAAGTTATGGTTTCCATTTGTGGTAGACAATCATATGTTTTGTTTGATTCAGGTCCTACAATATCTTTCATTTCTGGTTACATGATAGGCATCTTAGAGTTGACACCGGTTAGAGTTAGCGTACATTTAATTTTGAGTACTACAGACGAGGTAGAGTTACCTTCAGACTTCAAGGTTCTCGAGTTTTTAGATTTTGACGCACTATTAGGGATGGATTGGCTAGCAGCATATCACGCTCATATCGATTGTTTCAGTAAGACAATGATATTTGAGATCCTAGGGCGTCCGATGTTTACGTATAATCGTAGTACACCGAGAGGCGAGGGCATTAGAGGTCGACTTGCGACTAGTGGAGAGATGGAGACTCTGGTGTCATTATACACCGTAGTAGAGAGTCAAGGACTTAAACTTGAGGAGATTCTGATTGTGTGAGAGTTTCCAGACATGTTTCCGGAAGACTTACCGGGTTTACCACCACCGAGAGAGATAGATTTTATTATTGAGTTAGTACCACACACTAGACCTATATCTATACCACCATACCGCATGGCTCCGAGAGAGTTGGAGGACTTGAGGAGTCAATTGCAGGATTTGGGACTGAAGGGATTCATCACACCTTTTATGTCACCATGGGGAGCACCAGTCTGGTTTGTGAAAAAGAAGGACGGTACTTTGAGACTATGTATCGACTATAGACAGTTGAACAGGGCCATAGTCAAAAACAAGTATCCCTTACCACAGATTGATGAATTATTTGATCACCTGAGAAGAGCAAAGTATTTCTCCAAAATAGACTTGCAATCAGGGTATCATCAGTTTAGGAACAAGGATGGGGATAGGTCCAAGATGGCATTTAGCACGAGATATGGACGCTATCAGTTTGCAGTCATGCCATTTGGTTTGACTAATGCTCTTGCCATGTTTTTATGGATTTGATGCATCGAGTGTTGAGGCCATTTCTTGACCATTTAATGATAGTTTTCATTGATGATATATTGATATATTCGAGGACAAGAAAGGATCACGAACACCACCTCAGAAAAACGTTACAGACCTTGAGAGAGCATCGACTCTACGCTAAGTTCAGTAAGTGTGAATTTTGGCAGTCAGAAGTCAAGTTTTTGGGACATGTTGTTGGAGCACCAGACATTGCTGTAGATCAAGCTAAGATTCAAGTTATTATGGATTGGCCTGCGCTAACGTCAGTTACAGAGATCAGGAGTTTTCTTGGGTTACCAGGATATTACCACAGGTTCGTGAAGCATTTTTTGAAGATCGCTTCACTGATGACCGAATTGACCAAGAAAGACGTCAAGTTTCATTGGTCTGAGGAATGCGATGAGGCATTTGCTTAGCTGAAGGGATTGTTGACTATCACACCAGTGCTGATATTGCCAAAGGCTAGATAGGGATTTCTGATATATACAGATGTTTCTCATACAAGTCTAGGTTTTGTGTTGATGTAGGATAAAGGCACAGTGGCTTACGTATCTAGACAGCTAAAGTTACATGAGAAGAATTATCCCACTCATGATTTGGAGTTGGCAGCGGTAGTATTTGCTCTAAAGATATGGAGACATCATCTGTATGGAAAGAGGTTCACACTCTATACTGACCATAAGAGTTTGAAATACCTCTTCACACAAAAAGAGCTGAATAAGAGACAACGCAAATAGTTAGAGTTTCTAAATGACTACAACCTTTCTCTGGAGTATCAACCAGAAAAAGCTAATGTAGTTGTTATGCATTGAGTAGGATACCGACTAGTGATGTCTTGGTTGCTAGATGTCATATGACACATGAGTATGAATTACTTGAGGCAACGATGATGATGAATCGGTCAGATATTCCTGCCGATAATCAGGCGATGATTTGTGCACAAACAAGGCTTCAAACAATGTCTACATAAAGAGTGTTAGAGGGTCAAAAAGCTGATATCTTATACCCAAGATTCAGTGAGTTAGCCTAGAGTACTTATTGTTTTGACTGGACTGAGACGACGGATCATTGTCTAAGATTTATAGGCAAATTGTGGATACCGGCAGTGGCAAAGCTGAGAGATGAGGTTCTTCAGGATTCACACCATTCCCAGTTCACTGTTCATCCATGTAAGACCAAAATGTACCATGATATGAAGAAACATTTTTGGTAGCCTGGGATGAAAGCGCACGTATCAGAGTTTATTAGGATATGTGGAATCTGTCAGCAAGTAAAAGCAGAGTATCGTAGACTTGGAGGATTATTACAGCCGCTTCCCATTCCACGATGGAAGTAGGAAGACATAGCCATGGATTTTGTTAGAGGACTGCCGAAAACTACCCTTCGACACAATTCCATCTGGGTGATTATAGACAGATTAACAAAATTTGCACATTTTATACCAGTTGCAGCTCATTAAACATTTGACAAGCTGAGTGTATTATTCGAGAGGGATATTATTAGGCTGCATGGGGTACGACTATTACATCATATAGAGATGATATGTATACGTCCAGGATGTGGCGGAGTATGCAAGAGCAGTATGGTACGCGCCTATAGTTTAGCACAACCTTTCACCCTTAGACTAATGGACAGACTGAGAGGTTGATTCAGACTATCGATGATATGCTCAGGGCTTGTGTACTTGAGTTTGGCGGATAATTGGAGGAATACCTATCGTTATGTGAGTTTGCATACAACAACAATTATCAGGCTAGCATTGAGATAGCGCCATTTGAGCCTTTATATGGCAGACCGTGTCGCTCACCATCTTGTTGGGCTGAGCCATTGGACCGAGACATTATAGGGCCTGAAATTGTTGTTGATCAGAGAGAGAAGGTACGACAGATTCACTAGAGGCTTAAAGGAGCACAGGAGAGGCAAAAGAAATATACAGACACATATTGCAGCGATCTCACATGTGTCTATGCTTTAGTGTATCTAAAGGTTTCTCCTCAGACGGGTCTTTGCAGATTTAGTCTGAAAGGCAAGTTAGCACCGAGATTCATCGGGTCTTTCAAGATCAAGAAATTGGTTGGAAAGGTTGCTTATGAATTGTATTTACCTCCACAAATGTCAGGGATTCATCCAGTGTTTCATATTTCTATGCTTCGACTAGCTAAGTCGAAGGCCGGCGAGAGACCGATAGTGGACTTATGTCAGATTGACTTTAGTGAGGACGTATCATATGAAGAGCAGCCAGTACAGATTCTAGATTGTAAGGTACAACAGTTGAGAGCGAAGTCTATTCCGAATGTGTTGGTCAAGCGGCAGTTCCATGGAGACTTAAAACTCACTTCGGAACTGGAAGACTATATGTGCCATAGGTTTCTGTACCTCTTCGAGTCAGGTATAACTTTAGGTTAAGCTTAATTTTGAGGGCGAATTTTCAATTAGTTGAGAAGAATTGTCACTGACCAAATCTCTAATTTGACTTTAATCTTTTAATCAAGATCAAATGACCCATGACGTGGGACTCGCTTCGATATATGTGTCGTGACCGAGGCTAGATGGCCGAGTTATATTGTGACGACCCCTTCTCAAATTAGGGCATCACCCGGCCTAATTCCATCATTAAGCCCTAACCTTACCTCGTAGAACTTAACACGAAACTAGTCAGCCTTTTTCGAAACCATTTACCTACTTACAAATTATAAGTTCAATATGTGTTTTAATGTCTCATGTAATATAATAAATCATAATGAATTAAGATTTTGCTTACTTATAAGTTTATTCAACGGAAGTCTTACAAATTAAGGAAAGCAGTATTGTGATACCTAACAATCATGGAAAAACCAAGGAATAAAGATCACATGCATATATATAAGAAAAAGGCGATATATAATATGTGTCTGGTCAAGGTACTAATCACTCAAACCATAATATACAACCAAAAGTATATGATAGGCATATAAAAGTAATACATCAAAAATCAAAACCTACAAAATCTGGCGTAGCAGCACTCAAATGGTTCTAAGGTACTCGTCGATCTTCTCTTTGCATTATCTACTACTAGATGGATCTGCACCCACCATCACAAACTAGACGGTGAGTACAGGAAACTAGATTTCTCCAAGGTAGTCGCCAAGTATCTAAAATCATGATAATAGCAACTATGCTGAAAAGAAAACATGCAAAGAGATACTTCAGTTAAACAACATGAAATTGACGCTAGGCTAAGTAGTAATGATCTAGGGTCGGTCGGCCTTGATCTTCATCACATCAGCCTTTTCTACTATGAGGATGGAGCTGAGCTCTACATCAATGTGAAGGTCTGAGCAGTGCTCTTGCCTTTATAACCTTTCACTGGTGCCAGTCGCTTGCGACATATACTTGCCAAAAACCTCGATTCCCATACCCCGTGTGTTGTGCAAGTTATGCTTGCCAACAACCCTGAGACTCATTTCTCGTGTGTTGCCCAAGATCGTGGAAAGATCCCGATCACCTTGGAAGTCTAGTGACCCCCGTATATCCGACGGACCTCTATAACATAATGACCCTAGATACAAGTACCACTTTTATATTTCAAAAATGACATGGTTTGAGAATCCAATGAAGCAATTGCATATGAAATGCACAAAGGAAATAGATTACAATACTATGTAACACCTACCTAATAACATGCTATTTCACTGACCTCATGTATTAACAATCAAAATGACGTAGCGCATGATTCGGAGTCAATGACATCATTTAATCAACATATTGTGCCATAGAAACAACCTCGTGTGATGAGAATTATCAGCAAGTCATGACATATGGAATACAAAGGCAAATCAGTCTAAATGACTGGAAATGAACAAATGAATAGGAATGAAATGTAAATAAATATCTCAATCAATTTACTTACAATCCACGCAGTTTCCTAAGTTACTCCGGTCTCCCAACACGACGAAACTCGTATTTGAATCCCCGAAACACTTCCCTAGTTTCTTTATATCAAACTAATCCAAATAAGTTGGGTTTAAACCAGGTCCAATGGGTTTAGGAACTTTAACCCAAAACAACCCTTTAAGACTAAACAACACTGAAATTTTAGTCTTATATTGCAGTGAAATTTTAGGCATGAAATTGTCCAAATATCAAAATCTCCCATCAGTACAAAGATTGTTGGTCTCTATCTTAGCTTTCAAAAAAGGTTTAGTTTTCAAAAATCCTATTTAAAACAAAAGAAATATCGTATTTCTACTAAACATAGCTCTAATTGAAATCTAACTCGACTAGTGGACTTAGAAAATCTCTTTCTCCCAATATGTACATCCAAAAAATGTGATTTTTAGTCACTAGGCAGCAGCCATATCCAATAACAACATACTAAAAGATCAGGTAATTTGGATAAGTAGATAGGGAGTTATGCAATTAACAATTTTAGTTTAAAAAATCTTCTACTGCATTTCAGCACCTACTTGTAGAGCACTTATGGATATGAAAACATTTGAATTACAACATCTCTAGCTAAGAAACGTTGTTCCTCTTTGAGTAGGCTTTCAAATGCCACATGTTTGAGTCGATTTGGATCTAAAATGAGCAAGTTATGACCAAATTACATATCCCTAATACTACCTGCATAAATTCAGTTTTGGTCTTACAACTTCAAAAATTCATATATTTATGATTTGAAAACCAAATTAAGAAATTTAATATAGCTATATTATCAGCTTGAACTGATGAATCCAAATATATAAACCAATTGCAAAATCTTAATCATCTACCCTCTGAATTCGACCATAAACCAGAACGGGTTTCAAGTAAAAAGGGAGATATGTACCTAGTTTGATGAATACCTAGCTTAACTTGATCTCTCCACCAAACCCACTTTGGTTGCTGGTCTTCTTCTTCCACCGACCCTTCTCCTTCTCTCCAGCAAGTTTCCTTCTCCATTAAGCAAATGAAAAGAAATTGATTTGGGTGTATGAGTTGATTACTGGCTTTATATAGTAAGCGGATATGGTTGATTAATAACCATTGATCTCATTATGCAAATGTGTCTCGAAGCTAATCTAGTGATACACCTATTAACAAATGTCCCACTAACTCATGCTATGTGACACCAATATGTAACTCCATTGGTGTTGAGACAAGTCAATACGTATCCTTATGAAAATCAAGTGGCTATTGTTTTAACTTACTAACTTAGCTTCATTAAGTGTATAATCAACCATAGCCATGTATAAATCATTAGAAAAGCTATATATAATCTTACGCCAACTTACCATACCACTTGCTACCTCAGTCCCACGCTAGCACTCAACTCGAGGCACGTTCCCACACACGTATCGACACCTATTCATAAATAAGAATGACTTAGTAGTCTACACATATACAATATACTAGGCATATACCACAACAAATATAACATATACTTCGGCCATTTCACCTCGGTTATGACACATATGTCAGTGCGGGTCCCACGTCACAGGGCAGTTGATGCTAATTAAGGAGTTAAACTCAAATTAGAAACTTGGGCCGTGACAAGAACTCAGTCAATCTATATCTCTAGAACTCATGTGATTGTCTCACCACGGCTGTCGCCCTAGTACTAGTCTTTGTGGCCTATACAATAGGCGTACTCCCTGTACATCTGAGCTACCACCGATACTGTTGACCTCTGGCTCATAAGCTATCGCGATCCGCAAAGAATGTGAATTCTCGATTAATTTATAGCTACCGATAACAATATAATATAGTACATCAAATAGCACATATAATTTAGATTTTTAACTACGCAAACTCTCCTCGCTTCCCAACTAAGACTCTAAGTCAGGATCATAGGGCTCCACTATAATTTCCAACCATTGCCTAACTCTATTATTGATTTGTTTCTTATGCTGGTTGTGAGTTAATTAAGAGTTGACACCTAGTCTTATCTAACTTGACGCTCTGTTACCAACAATAACGGCCCCAGTTACCCATAAACTGGGCCCTGCACGGCCTAAACCTACGTGGACCCCTGAGTCAGTCTCCACTAGGTCAACGCAAGCTTAGTCAACCTTCCTATCTATCATTATCAGTTAATTTGAGATTTTAAGTTGAGTTATTAATATTTTTCTAAGTTTAACAAGTTAGCAGAAACAATTAATAATTAAAATAACTCAACAATAAAGTAAAGGAGTCAGACAACCTATATGAGAACCCTGTATATATATCAAACATGTATATCAAGTGATAAGTGTAAAGTAGATGAAAAAGTGATATACAAGTAAATGTCTCTCAAACCCCAAAAATTATCCCAAGTGTGATTACACAACATATATATATATGTAATCTAAACAGTCAGAACCTACAAAAATGAGTAAGGGAGGGCCGTCCGATGTCCTCACAGTAGATTGCCTAGTATCGGCGCCTTGGCCTTGCTCGACTACGGACATGCACTTAGTCAAACATAAGAATGACGAGTCTAGTAAGTAAAACCTAGTAGGATCTAAACAACACTTCAAAATAAATAAAGCAGTCTAAAATTCATGCGGATAGAAAGAAAGCTATAAAGAATGCATGATAATAAGACTGAATAATGAAAGTACAACGAGAAATGAGTGTCAAAAGAAGCAATAGAGAGGTGCTCAAGTAGTCCAAGACCACCGAGAGCTAGTGCCAAAGGGTCGGAGTCATAAAGTCGCGGCAACGCTAAGCAGACTCGGGTCGTAGGACGCGGCAGGGCCTGCTGTACCTAAACTGTCGCGAATGAGGGATATCAATAGTGCCCCGGATAAAACACATATCATCCCAACCAAACAATCCAGTGAATCGAAGTCATGGCTCCGGCAGCTAACCAACAACCACTCCACCAGAGACACCTTCCTGACTCATTTGGCCCTCGGACACTCATATTAGAGTGGGAGTTCCAAGAAAGTTAAGATAATGAAATAGCAATAAAATCTGAAGCTCATTGAATTATTGTACACTTCCTAGGTGGTTTTACGTACCTCAGATAACGCTAATACATGAACTTTCGCGACTCCAACATGCTCCTTAAACAAATCTTCACACTCAAGCTACTCTGCTAAGTCCCTGGTAATCATTTTGATCAATTTACATCGTGTTAGAGTCCGTTTGTCTTATTAATCATCTATTAAGTATAATTCAGTTCATAGTATGATTTGCTTTACATTATTATTCTTATATTATATATATAGGTGTACGACAGGTTACACAAATGCACCTAATACCTTATATATATGATATATAAATATATATATATATAATCACTTAATGCATCATTAGATCTCTACAAACTTATTTTAGGAATCTTATCATTTATTATTATTATTATTATTATTATTATTATTATTATTATTATTATTATTATTTTAACATTAGATTAATCTTTGGTCACATAAAAATCCACTTTTACTAAGGTACAATAGTAAATTCTGTGATTAGTTTACTTAGGCACATCAAACTAGCTTATATACCCATTTTTGTTTTAAAATCAACTTAGACTTTTTATTTCAATTGAGTTCAAGCCCTATAATTTACTTAAATGATTCAAGTGTAATTATTCTATTAACTTATTAAAAGACATTAATTTATACAAGTAAATTAATTCATTTGTCCTTAGGCCTAATTTTCTTTATTTCACAACTTAGGCATATTAGATTAATAGAATTAGCTTACTTTATTTATTTGACTTAGGTACTTAAGTATTTCTAATTAATACCTAAGTTATTAGCTAACTTAATATTGTACTCAATTTTTCAATTCTCAAATAACTTAATCTTAGCTAATGAATATGCCCTTCATCTATGCACCATTTATTTATTAATGCGCATTATTATTATTATTATTATTATTATTATTATTATTATTTTCATTCTTCTTAGCCATATTCATATCAAGGTTCCAATACATTTAGGTCAACCCAACAATGAGTTGCAACTATTAATTTGGATCAGTTTTAAACATTCAAGGAAGCCACTCATGAATTTAGTTGATCAATATACATATGTGTGTGTTGTTGATTAATTATAAGACGATATTTATATAATCTTAGTAGTTTATTTTAGTACATTTAATGTGGAAAAGTCTCTAAAATATATATTAAATTATATTTATTGGCCATTTTTAGGTGAAACGGAGTGCGCGGTTGAGTTCGGGGAGAAAAAGTACTCAAAATGGAGTATTCACACGCAGTGATTAGATGTCAAAAGATTTGCCTCGAGTTACGTGCTGCGCATTGGGTAGAATAGGAGGCAGCAGACCAAATAATGCATGGGAGTGACACAGTCAAGTCACTTGGAAACAGCTATTGTTAGATTACCTCGAGATGTGTGCATCACAGTCACCAGCAAAAACGTACAAAGCCATGCCTTCACTCCAGCGCCACGTGGCAGAGGCCAATTCGCCCAGCACATCACTTCAGGTCTCCACCAATAAGACGCTACCACGTGGTGTCAGTACGTCATCATGCACAACAATTTCTCTCTCGCCTCAGCTGCTCTTGATCATCCTCGAGATCTGTGTTGGTGCACTCTCCCTGATTTTCGCACGGCTTTGTGCGAGTTTCTTCACCGCCTCCCTTGCTGCCACTTGTCGAGCCCTCACGCACACACAGCGTCACCAGCAGCAAATCCAGCTTATCAGCTCGAGACAAGTCAGCGGTCATAAGCTCTCTCCACCAATTCGCTGCTGCCACATGGCAAAACCTGTAGAAAAAGCCCAAAAACAGCCCTGGATGCTCCTCAGCGCACGTGTCAAATCACCAAACCCCAAAATTAATTTCTCTCATCTCCTGGGACCAATTTTGAATAGTTTTATATATAAGGAACATAGGGTATTATATTTTGAACACCGACTATTAAATTTTTAGTATCGACTTCTCTCGACGACGATGTCCCGCTAATCAAAACCTTGCCTAGAGGGAAACAAGTCGGGATTCTTGATTCATGGCATAACTTGTGAGATCTTTTATTTTATTATTTAATTTGATTTAATTTCTCCTATTTCATTGTTGTTGATTTTAAGGAATATGGTTTAGATCTAGGGTATGTATGTGGCCAGTGCATGCTTTTAGGTGGACAATCTATAGTTATTTGGACTGATAGTATCCGTGTAATTGTACTTTTGGACCAATAAAGTGACGAACACTCACCCGTTTGCCGTAAAAACCTTTCGGTTCTTGAGTGTGCGACAATTGAATCTAGGTTAAACCTGAAGCCGATGCGATCTAGAAGCCGATGCGATCCGGTTATTTAAGATTAGTGTTCCCACAGATCCATATTACTGCGGTTAATGTGTTAAACCCGATTGGCAGATGTTTAGGGTTATGCATTAATTAGGGAAGTAGTTAGTGGGGGACGTCCTGGCTATCTAGATTAGGGGAATGAGGAATTTCTGGCAGATGTCGATTTTCTATAGCTAATCTAGAAGAACTTAAATTAATAACTTTTTGGGAATGATTGAAGACCATGATGTGCCATTGAATCTTGATCCTGATTCGTGGAACCGTAGACCTAGGTGTTACTTAGGTGTTCATTAATTGTTTTCAAAATTAGTTTCATTATTTTATTTATTTAGTTTATTTGAGTTTAGTTAGTAAAATTAATTTATTTCAAAACCCCTGATTTCCTTTTGTTGTTTTTAACCAAAGAAAGACTACTAATCTCTATGGGATCGACCATTTGCTACTATTATATAAAATAGTAAAGAGGATTCAAGCAAGATTAGGGAAATGAGAGTATGAAGAAGAAGTAGCTTGCATGAATAAGATCATCATAAATAAAGAAACAAATCAATAGGAATCAAAAGCATGGATAAAAATTCAAATAGGAGAAGATATTAAGGAGAAGGTGTAGAACATGCATTGAGACCATATGAATTGTTAACTCTTGTTGTCTTCAAGCCTACTCCAACTCCATTAATGGTGGGATTCCTTCCAATCTCCTCTCTAGAGCTTTTTAGAATTGAAGTTGAGTTAAGTCCCTAATGACTTCTACCCATTTATACTTTTATTTGAAATTCATTTGTGATGGATTAATTAAGCTAACCTAGCTTAATTATGTCTTAAATGAAAGCTCTCCATCTAATTTCTACATATGCCAAGTGTTCTACAAAGTGTAAAATGACAATTTTGCCCTTAGTTCATCTACGTATTTCCATGCAACCAAGAAATTTATATAGATTAAGTGACCTTATTTTTCAATATATTTACCAAGCATACCATAGGCCTTCGAATTTAGATTAATATGAATGAAGGATAATTTACATTAATTTCAATTTTCCATATTACGCCTCTCGAGGTACATCACATGCCTTATTTTATTTCCACACTTTAATCAAAAGTTAGATGTGCATTGTAATGGTATGGTAATGTGGTAATCTAAATAAAAATTTCAACTTAGGTTATTCTCTTAATCAAATAGCATTATAGTCCTAAAACTATTTTTTTGTCATATCTTATCGCCTACTTATACTTGGGTATCCATAATATACACGCATACCAACCATCGAACCTTACTCGTACTTCGATGCAATCGGACCAATAATTAATTGAAATTCGATATTTTTGAGTATAAAATAAATACTACAACACTATATACAAAAAATATACCTCAGTATCGACTCGTGAAGGTTAAACAATTACGCCACATCAAATATGTGACGGCCCCAGTTCCACAACCCAAACTGGGCCCTGCCCGGCCTAGACTTACATGGACCCCGAGTCAATCCTCGTGACGTCAACGCAAGCCTAGTCAGCCTTCCTAACCATTTTTCATTACAAGGCAGCGTAATTTAACACTTATACTGAGTAATTCAAATTTGTAAGTTATCAAAGGTTATGCGGAAGCGATTTCCACTTAAACAAATCTAAACAACTCTAAACCAATCAGTCAGGACATTCTAGAGTGTGGAAACCCTACATAACACAGTCAACATGTATAATAAATAGAGGAGAGAGAAATAATGTCATATACATGTTCCAAAGTATCTCACAAAACCCATATACCCCATGTGTTAAAAACAATATACATTATTAATACAAAACCTACAAAAGTACGAGAAGGAAGGCCACTCTAAAGTCCTTACAGTACCATTAGGTCATATACCCATATACCCATATAAACCATTCCATGGTGTTCAGCACCATTTATGGTGCTTAAACACCATCGAATGGTGTTCAACACCATTTATGGTGCTCAACACCATTAGGTGGTGTACCCAACACCATTCATGGTGCTCAACACCATGATCTCGTAAGTGCTATGCATTTTTTTTTTACAATTAAATGGGGCAATGCATTAAATCAAGCAACAAAACCAAAGAAAGTTAAAAAAAATTGTTTACCTAAATTAGTCAAGATCTCCAATGAAGCAAATGATGAGCTCTTCTTCCACCCCCAACACACCGTTTGCAACAAGAGAGAAAATGAGAGTTTTTACTATCTCTCTCTCACAATCTCTCTCACTTTAGTTAAATGGTTAAAGTGACCAATTAATCTCAATCATACACTTTCTTTAGTTAAATTCTTTTTTATAGGTGAATGGATATGGTTGAACCATAGCCACACATCCATTTCCACATACGTATCCCGAGACATGTCTAATGGTATATGTTGAAACACTTGTCTCACTAACCACTCCTAATTGACATCAATAGTTAACTCATATTGTCTCTAGATTATTCAATGCGTGTCTTGATGCACATCATGTGGCTATTTAATTTGCTACACTAAATTAGGCCCATTAATTGTATGCTAAATAATACACGCATCAACCAAAAATAACATACCTCGGTGTTGACGCTCGAGAATTGGACATGCGTATCACGACAATTGGGTCCTACGTACGGCCTTGAAATGACACGTGGCACGATTTAGATTTTTAGGGTCGTTATAGTCTTCCCAACTAATTAGAATCTCGTCCTCGAAATAGAAACAAATCACAAGGGAAGAACTTACTGAAACTCAGAAGGTAAGGAAAGTACTCGCGCATTTATGACTCGAGCTCCCACGTCAGCTCCTCATCTTCGTGATGCTACCATTTGATAAGGACTGATGGGATCTCTTTGTTCCTAAGAATCTTCACCTTATGGTCTAGAATCTGGATATGCTGCTCATCATAAGTAATGTCCTCCCTCAAGTCCACTGTCGGTCGTTTGCCCTCTTTCGACCTATCCAGTCAAAGCATAGAAATATGAAATACAAGTGGGATCCCAAACAACTGAGGTGGCAACTCCAGCTCGTACGCAACCTTGCCTATTCGCTTATTCACTCTGAACGGATCAATGAACCTCGGCGCAAGCTTTCCTTTAATCCCAAACCTCTTGGGACCCTTCATCGGAGAAACCTTTAGATACACATGGCTCCCGACATTATACCCTAACTCGCCGTGATACATGTCATAATACTTTTTTGCCTCTCTTGCGCACCTTTCAACCTTAATCTGATCAGTCGTATCTTCTCTATGTGATCCACCACAATCTCTAGTCTAATAATTGCTACATCCTCGGGCTCCGCCCAACAAGAGGGAGATCTGCATGGTCTACCGTAGAGTGCCTCAAACAGTGTCGTACCAATACTGGCATGATAATTGTTATTGTAAGCAAACTCACACAAATGAAGATACTCCTCCCATGATCCATTGTACTCTAACACACACATCCTCAGCATATCCTTGAGAATCTAAATCAGTATCTCTAAATATTCGTTAGTCTGTAAATGATAGTCTGTATTGAGATCCAACCGCATGCCGAACTATGCATGCATGCTCTGCCAAATCTGAGATGTAAATTGTGGCACTGTATCTAACACAATCGATAACGGAATGCCATGTAGTCGAACAATCTCCCGCTCATACAATTTGCCAAACTATACAACCGATGTGTGGTAGAGATCGGTAAGAAGTGCATAGCCTTCGTTAACCTGTCCACAATCACTCAGATACGATCATGTCCGCGCTGAGATCGAGGTAGGCCACTGACGAAATCCATTGCAATGTGCTCCCACTTCCACCGAGGAATGGGAAGAGGCTGTAATAACCCCCGGGCCTCCGATGCTCAGACTAAACTCGCTAGCGTACCTCATATACTCGAACATAATCAGAATTAACAGTCTTCATCCCCGACCACCAGAAAAGACGACGTACCTCAACATACATCTTGGTCTGACCCGGATGAACTGTAAAACGTGAGCGATGAGCCTCATCAAGTATCTCATCACGTAACTCAACCACTGATGGAATCCACTGTCGACCTCTAAATCTCAGGCATGAGTCTGTCGACTGACTCCAATCTGGATGACCCAGACTCTAAGCAAACTCTAAGAAACTCTGGTATTGCTCATTTACCTATTGACCCTCAAGTACAATCTGAATCAACACTATCTGAGTCCTCATCTGCCCACAAATCAACACTCTGGTAATGGTCGGGATATCAACAGAATACATCAACTCAACCGCCTCGAGTAAACCATACTCGTGTGTCATGTGGCAAGTAATAATCTATGAGTCGGCCCCTCTGCGGCTCAATGCGTCTGCAACAACATTGGCCTTCCTCGGGTGGTATTCCAATGAGAAGTCATAGTCCTTGAGAAACTCAAGTCAACGTCTCTATCGCATGTTCAACTCTTTTTGGGTGAAGATGTACTTCAAACTTTTGTGGTCAGTAAACATCACAAACATTTCTCCATAGAGATAATGACGCTAAATCTTCAATGCAAAGATCACTGCAGCTAACTCCGAATCATGTGTAGGGTAGTTCTTATCGTGAATCTTCAGCTGTCGGGATGCGTAGGTAATCACTGTAACGCCTTGCATCAAAACACAGCCCAAACCGACCTTAGAAGTATCGGTGTTCACCTTAAAACCCTTCCTTGACGCAGGTAGTACCAAAACTAGTGCGGTAGTCAATCTTTCCTTCAAAGTCCAAAAGGTTGCTCACAACTATCACTCCACTAAAAAATCGCATCCTTCTTCATCAATTGCATCATTGGTGCCGCAATCTTCAAGAATACTTTAATAAAACGCCTGTAATAGCTTGCCAACCCCAATAAATAGTGGATATCTGTCACTGACAGTAGTGTAGGCCAATCTATCAGAGCTCTAATCTTAGCGGGGTCTACTAACACTCCGCTGGCTTCGACGATGTGCCTAAGAAATTCGATCTCTGGAAGCAAAACTTACACTTACTGAACATTGCATACAATCTGTGCGCCCTCAAAGTCTACAAAATCATCTTGAGGTGCTCCCTGTGATCCTCACGGGTCTTGGAGCAGATAAGGATGTCGTCGATGAACACGATGATGAACCTATCCAAATACTCTCTTAACACGTGATGCGTAAGATCCATGAACATCATCGGGGCGTTAGTCAACCCAAAAGGCATGAGTGTACTGGTAATGCCCGTATCATGTGCGAAAAGCGGTCTTCTCCATGTCCTTTGCTCTAATCCTCCACTGATGGTACCTTGATCTCAAATCCATCTTCGAGAACCACTGTGCTCCTGTTAGCTGGTCGAACAAGTTGTCAATGCGAGGAAGTGGATACTTGTTCTTCACTGTAACCCTGTTGAGCTATTTGTGATCAATGCATAATCTGAGACTGCCTTCTTTCTTATTAACAAACAAGACTGGCGCGCCCTAAGGTGACATGCTCGGGTGGATGAACCCTAACTCCAACAACTCATCAAGCTGTCCTCTAGCTCCCTCGGAGCCATCTGGTACGACGGAATAGATATAGGTTTGGTCCCCGTGACCAAATCAATGATGAAGTCAATCTCCCTGGGCGGTGGAAATCCTGGTAGCTCTGCAAAAAAACATCTGGGAACTCGCACACGACAAGTACTTCCTCAACTTAGTCTCGACCCTCTCCGTCGTACTCAAAACGCTAGCGAATGTCTCAACATCCACGCTAGAAGCTACTATGCCTTTGGTAATCCGTAAACTAGTCAAAGTCCCCTGATAACTGATCTTGGGATGTCCGAGAATCTGAAACGTAACTCTCTTGCTAAAACGATGGATTTGTGCATGATGAGCACTCAACCAATCCATGCCCCAAAATGCATCAAACTCTAAGAACTCCAACACTTTCAGGTCTACTGGCAAAACATAACCCTCTATCTCTACCGAACAATCAACATGCAACAAGTCTGGGTATATCTTGTCTCCAATAGTTGTGCTAAGGATCAAGGGTCTCCCTAGTCTAGTGGATTTCAAACCCAACTCATCAACCATGCGACCGAAAATAAAAGATACCGTAGAACCAGAATCCAACATAGTGTACATAAAATGTCTGCAAATGTATATCATACCCTCAATCAGGCTACAGGTAGCAGCCGAATCTGGCGTGGCAACAACATGAACCTATGCCTTGCTCTGTTGTGACTGCCATCTGCTTAATCGTGGGCACGTACTGACGAAGTGACCTGGCTGTCCACACTCCCAACAAGTACGCTGAAATCTCGATCAAAATGGATCACTCTGTCTTCGTCTCTGTACCTAACTAGAACTAGGACCCTGTCTATACCTCTACCCCTAACCACTGCCTCTGCCTCTGCCACTACCCTCAGCGCTCTGATACTGCTATGGATGAGGACCTGATTGTGTCGGCTATTGTGGTGTGCTGGTATAACTCAGTACTGGAGCATATGGTATTGGCGTAGTACAAGTTGTATAAGGTGGATATGCAACAGTTCCTACACTTTGAGCTCGATCCCTCGGCCTCCATTGTCTAGGTCTCTTTCTCCTCCCGTCACCTCTAGGTCTGACATCTGACTGCGATGGTGTTGGAGCCGCGACTACTACACCGGTGCGCATGCTCAAAAAGGTCTCACTAGCCATACTCCTCTAGTAGGCCTCCTATAAATTTCTTGGAACTGTGGTCACCACCGTAGTCTTGATCTCACTCAACAAGCCATGCATGAAATAATAGGCCTGGTCAGAATCTGTATCAGCTATGCCCCTGGCATAGTCCATCAACTACAAGTATCGGCCTATATATTGCATCACTGTTTCACCGGAAGCCTGCCGAATATTCTGAAACTCGGCCCTCTTCATGTTCCTGATAGAATGAAGGAAATACTTCTTGTTGAATCTTCCCTTGAACCTAACCCAGTCCTTAGGTTTCCCCTTCGTAGCCACCATGCTACGCCACCAAACATCAGCCTCTCCAATCAACGAAGCTAATGAGATGCTCGGCTCTTATGATTATGATTTGGTGTGACATCATGGATCTTCTCATGACTCCTCGTAAACTTCTCTGTCGCTCCGAGATCCGTACCACTATGAAACTTCTCCGGGTGATGTCTCTAAAACTTACGAAACTGCCTCGCCTCAGCCGTCGCCCGAGTACTTACATCAGTGGGCGTGCTCGGCATACCCTCCGCCGGTGTATCAGGTGTAGGTGGTACTATCTCAACCTAAATTTGAACCCTCTCATCAATCACATGTCTTGTCGGCGTTGTAGGAGCTGTAATAGTATCCGGTACTGTAGGCGCACTCCCGCCCTGAGTGACTGGTGCTGCAGACGTAGAAGTCGATGGTGTAGCCTAGGCCCTCAACAGTCGGAGAGTCTCCTGAAGTTGCTGGCCATGTGATGTGACCAGCTGGAACATCTCATCTAACCTCTCATGAACCTCACCCGAACCGCTAACGTTGATCTCGGGCTGATCGGTCATCGCGATCTGCAAAGTATGCGATTCCTCGATCATGACATAGCTATCGATAGTAGTAATATACAATACATCAAATAGCTCAAATAGTCCAATTTTAATTTCACCAACTCTCTTCACTTCCCAACTAAGACTTAAGTCAGAATCATAGGGTTCCAGTCTAAGTTCCAACCTTGTCCTAACTCTATTATTGATTTGGGTCTTATATTGGTTGTGGGTTGTTCTCGAGTTAGGCGTAAGAACCTTAGGCTCTGATACCAACTATGATGGCCCCAGTTCCACAACTCAAACTGGTCCCCGCTTGACCTAGACTTACGTGGACCCCGAGTCAATCTTCGCGACGTTAACGCAAGCCTAGTCAGCCTTCCTAACGATTTTTCATTACAAGGCAGCAAAATTTAACATTTATAGTGAGTTATTCAAATTTATAAGTTATCAAAGGTTGTGCGGAAGCGATTTCAACTTAAACTAATCTAAACAACATTAAACCAATCAGTCAGGACATCCTAGAGTGTGGAAACCCCACATAACACAGTCAACATGTATAATAAACAGAGGAGAGAGAAATAATATCATATACATGTCCCAAAGTATCTCACAAAACCCATATACCCCATGTGATAAAAACAATATACATAAGTAACACAAAACCTACAAAAGTACGAGAGGGAAGGCTGCTCCAAAGTCCTTATAGTAGGTCTCCCAGCACTAGCCCATTTCTCTTACTTGACTACGGATCTGCATTCAGTTAAACACAAGAATGATGAACCCAGGTAAGTAATGCCAGTAGGATACTAAACAACATTTCGAAATAAATAAATCAATCTATATTCATGCATATAGAAATAAAGCTATAAGGACGCATGAATAAATAAAAGATTGTAAATAAATCAAAAGCAATCGATACATGAGTGTCCAGGGATGCAAACAGAGAGGCGCAAGTAGTCCCGACCAACAGGTCGTTGAGTATTGGCAAACCATCAAGACTCAGGTTCTAGGACTTGGTACACTTACAAGCCATAAACCAACGAGGTAGTGAGACACCCTGGGACAACCACGCTAAGAACTCACACCCCGTCAAGAATCAGTATCCAGTGCAGTGCATCCCGAGGTCATGACTCTGGTATGTTACCTCAGCCACCCACTCCTTCTAAGGATCACCATTGACTCACTTGCCGTCAGACAACTCAATCAAAATGGAATTCCAAGGTTAGATATCAAAGTAATGAACAACAATATTCAATAACTTAAAATGAAATATTGTGCATTTCCTAACTGGTTTACTTACATTGGATCTACCCTATCACACCATCGCGGCTCTGACATACTCCCAAAACTGATACCCAGTACACGACAGTGCTCTCATACGCTCCTAGTATCAATTTACATAAAATTAGGTGTATTTGAGCCTATTTAGTAAAGTTCAAATTTTCAAATCCCAAAATAGTTTAAAAATAGAGAATTTATTGAATTTCTTAACCTTAAGCATGTCCCTAAACTTGTGTTAAAAATCCCAAAGTCATGCCATCATATTTCGGAAATCCTTTCTAATGAGGAAGTCAAAATGAGACGGCTACGAGAAAATCCCTGATGCATTTATTTCTCTTTTTTTGAAAAAGAATTATATTACATTTTTGAAGTATACATATATCCTTTTACTTCTATGTACATGCATACAAGATTAGACACATATGTATATTTATAAATGTATACTTTACTATTATATATGTGTATGTGATTCATTTTCTTTTATAGTTATATTTGGTTTATATAAATATATCTTTTATTTATTTATTTATTTATTTATTTATCTATTTTTTATATATATACTTGTTTATTAATTGGGTTAACTTCGATCGCGACCGCGCCGGGCCAGGTGCGCCAACGCCATGGATAACCAAATGTGGTTGAGCACCATTCATGGTGCTCAACACATGCTCCCGTAAGTGCTATGCTTTTTTTCATAATTAAATAGGGCAATGCATTAAATCAAGCAATAAAACCAAAAAAAGTTAAGAGTTGATTACCTAAATTAGTCAAGATCTTCAATGAAGCAAACGATGAGCTCTTCTTCCACCCCCAACACACCGTTTGCAACAAGATAGAAAATGAGAGTATTTACTCTCTCTTTCTCTCTCTCGCTCTATCTCTCACTTTACTTAAATGGTTAAAGTGACCAATTAATCTCAACCATACACTTTCTTTAGTTAGATTCTTTTTTTTAGGTGAATGGATATGGTTGAACAATAGCCACACATCAATTTCCACATACGTATCCTGAGACATGTCTAATGGTGTATGTTGAAACACTTGTCTCACTAACCACTATTAATTGACATCAATAGTTAACTATTTTTGTCTCTAGATTATTCAATGCGTGTCTTGATGCACATCATGTGGCTATTTAATTTGCTACACTAACTTAGGCCCTATTAATTGTATACTAAATAATACAAGCATCAACCAAAAATAACATATCTCGGTGTCAACGCCCGAGAATTGGACATGCGTATCACGACAATTAGGTCTCACGTAAGACCGTTAAATGGCACGTGGCACGATTTATATTTTTAGGGTCTTTACAAGATAAGTCCCTGTCAGAGTCCTGTGATGACACATGACACGAGTTAGATTATTCGGGTCGTTACAACAAAGGCTCATGACACTATAAAAAATGCTTTGACATGAACCTCCCACCCATTCCTCATGGACGCAGAGTACACATTGCCATTGTTGTTATATCCTATTGTTTTTGGGACAATTCAAGCCTACTTGATGGAAAATTAAGCGCATCTCCAATGGATGTTGTCCTCTTAGTTGGGTTTATGTCTTCTCCAGTGATCATTGTACTCGACTTCCCCTTCACCTTCGAGCACCGAAGCTGGAGTAACGAAGGACATTTGTAGCATGGAGCGTTCGGCGGATTTTTTCAGGTTTGAAGTATCTTTGTAGGAATCAAAGGAGAATGTTGTTTAGGGTCTTCCCTCTTCCCCACGTATTTATGTTCTTTTTGAATGTGGTATAGAGGGGTAGAGTATATGTCTTATAGGGTGGGTGGGAATCTTTATTGCTCTTTACTGCCTTTCATTACTTCAGATTATTGGGTAGATGTCAAGTAAGGGGTAGAAATAAGTTTTTAGGAAGAACTGTTGGGGATTGCTTCTCTGTTTATTTTTCTCTCATAATAGTCTATAACAATCCTTTCTCACTGTTTGATTGCCAATCTCAGCTTATCATTCTCTAGTTAGGGTGTTCTTGCCTTGTGTTACTATTATTTGTGCAACTAGGTGTGTTTCAGGCTGGAAATGGCATTAGAGGAGGATATTTTCGGACTCTTGAATCGATGTACCTTGAATTGAGAGGAGGAAGAGGAGGTCGAGATCGCTGAGAACCTAAAAAGTGAACAAGCAAATCTATGCAAGAGAAGTATATTTGGAAGCTTGGCTTCTCACCAGAGCTTTAACATAGGAGGCTTGAAAGGGGCCATGCTAAAAGCCTAGAAATTAAGAGAGAGGGATGCCACGTTTTTTGAGGTTGCAAATAATTTGTATGAGATTGTGTTTGAGTCTCTTAATGTTATGAACTATGCTATAGAGTTCGGCCCTTGGCTTTTTGAGGAACACATCCTGCTCACGACCCCCTGGTCCCCATCTATCCATCTGCCATCTTTGAGGATCCACCATTGCAAAGTTTTGGTCTAATTGCACGGCTTGCCAGTAGATTTCCAGAGTGTGGAAACAGTAAAGGAGATGGTAAAGTATGCTGGAAAATTTATACGGTTGGATGACGACTTGAAGGTCGACGAGGTGTTTTTGAATAAATTTATGCATGTCCGAATCGAAGTCGACGTCGATAAGCGGTTGCTCCGTGGAAGGAAGATCAAAAGTAGAAATGAGGGTTACCGGATTAGTTTTATCTATGAGAGTTTAAATTCGTATTTGGATACTACGGGAAGGTGACCCACAAATCTCAATATGTGATCATTACGTGGAGGGTCAGTCGGATATCTAGCATAGCTGTACAATGCTAGTAGATTCCCAGGGAGGGAGAAGGAAGAAGAGTGCTGATTCGTAGGACTTCTCGGCGTAAGGAGCTGAGACTTCCAGGAACGAGTTAGAGGGGTCCGAAACTACACACCCCTATCTGAAGGAGTGAAAGTTAGATATGTGGCCCATAGCTCAGAGAAGTTCATGCAAAGAGAAGAAGATCATACAAAAGAGCCAAATTCAAAAGAGGATAGGACAGCCGGACCAGAGAAGGAACAATGAATGGAGCATTTAGTGGAGAGAGTACTAGACTCACCAAACCAGATGGAAATGATTATAGAGATACAGGGGGGAAATTTGAATTTGAATCATTTGCGCCACGTCTATTCACCCCACGAAAACTTTATAAGTGAGAAATGTTTGGTGGGTTATACCACCTCAGGCCCAGTCAATCCTCCTCCTAAAAGCCCTCATAACCCTCACCCGTCTACCAAGCAGACCTCAAAAATATAAACTCAAGCTCTCTGCCCCTAACTCAGCCCAAATTTACCAAAACCTCTCTGACCCAAGAGACCGTATTACAGTCGAGAAACTCTTAAAGGCCCCTTTACCTGTTTCCTAACCCAACGAACCGATCCCCATTCTCATCTGAATCGTACTTAAGCCGAAGGACTGTCTCACTGAACCTGCTAGCCCAACTTATGCCCTTCTCTAATTGATAACTTCACAAGAAGGTACTTCATTCCTCACCGAATCCCCTATGTGCACCCAGCATTCGCCGCCTAGTATGAAAAAACACTTACCCTCCTTTTCAAGTCAAAACCCGCCGGGGCTGAATTCTCAAAGCAATGGCCAGAGAGGGAGGGGGAAGGGCCTTAAAGACTCAACTGGATGGGAATTTCTCCTCTCTGTGGCTCCCGTCAAGGAGAAAGCACCCAGTTGGCAAGGAGAACATGATCCCAGATGTCGAAACAAAGAAGGTCAAATTATCGCAATCAGAGGCAGAGGCATCCGGCCAAAATGGGGCCCAAGGTTATCAATCATGACGAAAATACTTGTGTGGAACTGTAGGGGAATTAGGGGGCTCTAATAGTGGCTGGTCTCAATGGTACAATGAAGAGACACCTCATAGAAGTTCTAATTCTCAGTGAAACAAATAATCAATAAAGAATGGTGGAAGAAGCTCGTAGGGAGTTGGGGTTCAATTTTGTGCTTGCAGTGAATCCTCTTGGTTTGGCAGGGGGTATAGCAATATTTTGGAATAATAAGGCATGTGTCCAAATTGTTAAGTATGGTTCGTTCTTTATAGAAATACAGCTGGAGACAAATCAGGGGAACAAATGCTAGAGATTGTTTGGAGTCTATTTGAGTACTAATCAAACGGAAAGGTGTGGACAGTTTAAAATTTTGGAGGATAGGATTTCTGGATGTGGAGAACCGAGTGTTACCTTGGAGATTTCAATGCTATCCTATCACAAGGAGAGAAGAAGGGTGGACTTCACTGGAATGCGGAGGAGAATACATAATCACTGGAATTCATAGAAGGTATTCAAGGTATTGATCTAGGATATGTAGGCCCCAAATACACTTGGTCTAACAGAAGGAGAGGGGACTAGTATATTATGGCGCGGTTGGATAGGGGAATTGCAAACCAATTATTGGTGGATCAGTTTCCGAAGGCGACAGTCACCCACCTATGTCAACCAGGCTCTGATCATGTTGCACTTCTTTTGGTACCAAGTAGAGAGTGCTACAAGGTGAAAGGCATAATTTTTAGGTTCAATAACAGTTGGCTTGACAACGAGGAATGTTCGGATATGATTGATAATGCTTGGAAGACAAATAGCTATAGACATCGTATGTCATTGGGAGAGAAATTCAAGAAGTTGAAGGTAGCTATTTTACAATGGTGGAAAAGAACTCCTCAAGCAAACTCTAAAAAGCTGATGGAAGCTATACAAAATGAGTTCAATGGACTATATGATGCACAAGGAAGCAACACGGGCAAGGTTAAAGAACTGGAAGTCAACCTCAGGGAAGCAAGAAGAAATGAAGAGGAATACTGGCGGATAAGATCTCATATTGAATGGCTTAAAGGGGGAGACAAAAACACGGCTTATTTCCACTCAGTGGTGAAGGGCAAAAGAAGAGCTAATGGGATTAGCAGACTTTTGAGTGAAGATGGTAGGATGATTCAGGGGCAAACTGGCTTGTTAAATAAGGAGGATGATTACTTTACTTAGGTGTTTACCTCTAAGCGTGATATCTTTGACTTCTCGACACTGGAAGGTATGGATATGATAATCTCATTTGAGGAGTGCCGAAAATTAGATGAGCCATTTAAAGAGGAAGTGTTCATAACCCTTAGAGATATGCACCCCAACAAGTCCCAGGACCTGATGGCATCACCAACAAGTTGCTTCAACAAAAATGGAGTTTGATGAAGGAGGACATCGTGCAAGTGTTTCGAAAATTTCACTCCTCTGGCCGTTTCGAGCATGGACTCAATGAAGCACATATAGTCTTAATTCCCAAAAAGAGTTTTCCACAATCATTCCCGGATTATAGGCTTATTAGTCTCTGTAACTCCTCTTACAAGCTCCTTGCTAAGGTATTTTCCAACCGGTTAAAACCCATTTTAAATCAACTAATATCTCCATTTCAGAACGCCTTTGTTGCAGGTGGACAAATCACGGACAACATCATCCTAGCACACGCGGTAATTCACTCAATGAGTAATGCAAGACGCAGGATGTGATCTTAAAACTAGACATCGCTAAAGCTTGCTAAAGCTTATGATAAGCTTGAATGGCAGCTGGTAATGGTAATGTTGAACAAGTTGGGATTCTCTAGTAGGTGGTGCAAATGGGTTATGAAATGCATTTCAACAGTCTCATACAAGGTAGTGGTGAATGGTGAGCTTTCGAAGACTATCATCCCTTCACATGGAATTCGTTAGGGGGATCCACTCTCTCCCTTCCTTTTTGAGATATGCTCAGAAGTTTTCTCTTTCCTTCTTTCTAAGGGCGAAAGAGAAGGTAGATTTCAAGGATTTAGGTTGAACAGGTTCTCCCCAACATTATCACACTTAATGTTTGCAGATGATACTCATCTCTTTTGCCTAGCAAATGAGCAGAACCTTAGATCAAATAAGGACATATTGAAGAAGTATGAAAGCATTTCGGGACAGCAAGTTAATGAAACAAAAAGTTCTATTCACTTCAACAAAAACACCTCAAGCATCCTATAGAAATCTTACAGACATCATTAAGTATCGGAGCACCAAGGGGTTAGGGAAATATTTGGGCATTCAACTGGTGGAGGGACAAACAAGGAAGAAACAGTTTATTGGGATTATCGAAAGGCTGCAATAGAGGATCCTTACATGGAGAGAATAGTTACTCTAGTCAGCAGGAAAGGAAGTTGTGCTAAGGGCTGTTGCTCAGGCCATTCCCAATTATCATATGTCAATGTTTTTGCTGCAAATGGGGTGGTCCAAGCTATCACTTAAACGATGGCACGGTTTTGGTGGAGCAATGCCCCGAAAGACAGAGGGGTTTACTGGTGTGAAAGGAAAAGATTGGTGAAAATGAAAGTTGCAAGAGGACTGGGGTTTTGTGACATAGAACTATTTAGTTATAGTCTTCTGGCTAAGCAAGCATGACGAGTCTGGAAGGGTACTTGTCTTCTTTTATGTCAGTTTCTGAAGAGCAAATATTTCGTGGATGGAGAATTTCTCACGGCACAACTTGGGAACAGACCTTCTTGGGTATGGAGAAGTTTACTAAAGGGAAGGGAAGTACTTCGACAGGGCATACGATGGAGAGTAGGGGACGGCAGGAGCACAAGAATTTGGGAGGATTTCTGGGTTGTTAATCCAGATAGAATGAAACTATGGTCCCCTAGGGTGGAGGGCTTACACTAGGTAGCTGATCTAATCTCCCAACAAATACAAGCATGAAACATGGATCTAATTTACCAAAATTTCTCAAAGTCAGAAGCTGAAAGTATACTGGGTACCCCATTGAGTAGCTCATGGGGCACTGATCGACAAGTTTGGCATTATGAGAAGTTAGGGATCCTCGCAGTTAAATCGGCATACATGGTAGCCACAAAAATGGACAGGGAAGACTATTGGGGAAGAGGTATGGTTGGAGAATCAAGTGCAAACCGCCAAAGTGAGTCATTTTGGGCCAAGGTTTGGAAGATCAATGCTCCTGGCATGATGAAGTTATTTCTCTGGAAATGCCTAAACAAATTGCTCCCTACAAAAGAAGCCTTGTGGAAAAGGAAAATCATCCCAGACTCACTGTGCTCATTGTCTGGAAAAGTCGTTGAAAATATTAGCCACTTTTTCTTCTGTGATCTACCAAAGGCCTTTTGGGTTTCATCGCCGATAGGACTGAAGGTCTCAGAGTTAGGAGAGTTAGAGTTTAGGGACATATGGGATTTGATTTCTGCAAAGGAGAGAGAGGAGTCTCTTAGGGAGGATTTTCTTCAGTGGTGCGTTTTGGGAATTTGGTTCTTGTGAAAGTCCAGAAACGAAGTGATTTTCCAAGCAAAAGAAGACAATCCGGCTGGCATTTTCGAGCGAATAGCCAAGCAACCAGAGCTACTGAAAGCTTCATCAAGAAGTGAATGTCGGTCTCTTTAAGAGTTTCAAGCTGAAGAGATTGATAATTAAGGACTTGAAATATTTGTCGATGTGGCAAGGGACCCGATGTCTACACACACAGGTCTAGGATAGGCTTTATTCTCTAGGAAGGATTCCAAAATCATTCGAGCAAGGACATCATCTGTCGGGCCAGCAGCATCAGTGTCCATAGCAGAGAGTAGGCAATTTTGAATGGCGTTCAAGATTGTAAAGAATGTAGGAACGTAAGGAAGGTGAACTCAGATGCAAAGGCAGTAATCGAAGCACTTAACAATGTTGGTCTGGGGAATTGTGATCGAAAACCTATTTTTGTTGATGTTGGGAAAATTGTTAGCGAGTGGAACCCTGTTAAATTTTGTTTTGTACCAAGGAATCGCAACGAGGTTGCTCACATCATAGCAAATATTGCTCTTTGGGAGCATAAGACATGTATTTGGAACTATCCCCACCCAGATTTTTTCCAGACTTTTGGAATACATAACTTTGTTTAAGGAAGAAAAACATACTTGAAGGATGCGAAAGAGTTGATAGTTAAGGCAACTAAGGCTGTTGAGAAAAACTGGATTGTTTTAGGGCTTAAATTGGTGAAGGGAGCCTACTAATCTAGTGAAAAAAAAAATCTAGCTTCATCTCTAAGATTTGCTTCTCCTATTTCCACAACTATCTGTCACTGTAGTGCTTCTTTTCACAAAAAGTCCTCAAGCATGTTCAGACCCGGCTCTGCAAGCCACACTGGCACAAAGGCAAGCTCAAAAACACATGTAGAATTGTTAGGATTCCTGCATTTTTTTCCCTAATTGCAAACGTGCCTTGAATGTTTTAATTGATTTGTAGAAATTCTAATACTGAATTGTTCTTGATTGGTTTTTATAGTTGCTCTGATGCAGTACTAGAGTGCTCTTGTTTTGTTTTTTTATTTGTAAAAGACTAGTCTTTTGTGGGGTTTATAAAATGCAATTGATTTTTAATCTGTTGCGTTTTTAATTTGCAATAAATTAGCTTGGATGTTGCGTTTTTAATTTGCAATAAATTAGATGTAGCCTTTTTTTAATTGCAATCAATTTAACTAATCTATAGCGTTTCTAAAAAAGCTATTGAAGGCTTGCATTTTTTAATAACATCGGATATAAAAACGTTGGTAAAAATGCAATGAAGTTAATGTTATAACGTTTTTCACATGCTATTAAAGCTCTTTTTTCTAGTTGTAGATCTTGTCCAATACATGTGTGACATTGCAAAAACACATTGTCTATTTTTTTTCCTTCTCCACATATTCTTCATGGAAGTAGACTTATCATGAACATTTAATGCCTTTAATTACTTCCCAACTTGGATGGTAAAGAATGTAAAAAATTGTACCAAAAGAATTAGGTGGCATAGAATGTACTTTTCATTCTATTTTTTCTATTACTTAAGTGGGAGTCGAACTCACAGTTGAACCTCCCAAACTTTTGTACCTTTTTGGCAAGTGATGTCTCTACTATCTCACAAGAGATGCTTTGCCTTTTTTTATAATTAGTTTATTTGTTATAAAAGCAAGATCATTTGTGCCATTTCAAGTGGTTGGGGGAACCAAGATTCAGATCTATGATCGACAAGTAGTCTAATCACATTAGACAAGTTCTCATATTGTTCGTGAAGTAACTAATAGCTACGCAGAGATCCATCACTCTATTAAGAGTTTCTCAAATCGTAGATTAGATGTGTAATGTATCTTCAAAATCAATTGAGTCTGTTCAAATCGAAAAGTAGTAATCTCTTCATTAGAGAGTAAACCAAAAGGGAGTGTGTAATGTATCTTCAAAATCAATTGAGTCTGTTCTATCAAGTAGAGAACACAAATTTCCTTAAATCGACGAGTAGAAAAAAGTACGACAAGTTCACGAATGAAGGGTCTCCACCATATGGCGGTTTTTCATGTCTCATTGTATTCCAGGGGTCCAAAAAGACGGTAAAAAATAGATATCTATCTATCAAACTAGTACATAATACTAAAGTAGATGGACGTGGTGGACAACGCTCGGTGCGTTCCCGCACAATCTCTCGTCGTGCTCGTCTTCTTCTCACCTCTATGTTTGGTTCGGCTGATCGTCTTCTTCATCGTCCTGTTCATTATCCTCATTAATGTCTTGCTCGACGTCAATTCCGTCATGCGAAAAGAGTAGACCTTCGCCTTTCGTCTTCGTCTAAAATTTGAATCCCTTCATCAAGCGCAGAAGACCTGCTCGCACTCCATCCTCGATAAACACTCGCATTGCACCAAGTTACGCTCGATATACAAAATATAAGAGGTCGAGCACGCAATATAAGAGATTTAATGTTCGAGGAAAATAAAGAGTTAAAATATTACCGAGAGAGTCACGTAACGCCCATCGTGTCCAACGAATCTCCTAGTGACCGAGCGATACCACGTCATGTAGTCTTGGTGATCGTGGCCTTCATTAATCGCCGTTGTGGCAATGGTGTCCCCACGATTCTCCCACATGTGCCTATAGCTTGCATGGAAGGTCACCCAATTTTCATGATGATGTCCACGCAATTCGAGGCGGTGCAATGGCGTCGTAAGCACAATTTGGTGGCACCACTTGTACCATGCCGAATTGTCTCATCACCCTTTCTCGGTCGATGCCAATGTAATCTCTTCATAGTTAAACATGCACGTGTGTCTTAGCGAGCAAACTTAATTTTGTAAAAAATTAACTCAACTTAATTAACTAAACTTATTTAACTAATCTCACTTCAACAAACTAACTAAACTAAACTTAAGTAACTAAAACAAACTAAGTAAACTACACTTAACTAACTTAAACAAAGTTAATTACCTCCAAAAGGGAGTCCATTTTATAGCACCACGTCGGTTTTTCCTCATTGTAGAAAACGGTAAATAGATATCTATCTATCAAACTAGTACATAATACTAAAAGCCAACAGTTATAGGAAAGAAAAGATGAGGTGACAATGAAATCATTGAGAAGTAGTAGAGACAAATAGGAAAGACAAAACTAAGCAATTAAACCAACGGTGGAGATACTCTTTTTATCATTTACTAGCTTTGACTTTCTCCCGCATTTCCCAACTCACTTTTGCAAGCTAAGTGTTATCTTTATCATATCTCCTAATAAGAGTTCTCATTGAAATCACTTTTGTGCATAAACAATCTTTATCATATATCATATCATATATCATATCATATCATATATCATATATATATATATATATATATATATATATATATATATATAGTGGGCGAATCAGCTAACTTAATATTTCCCATCAATCCAAAACAAATTAATCATATAACGATCCTCATATGGAATAATACAATAACTCCATTAGGACGTATCCTATGTTGACCAGCTTCCTTTATACAATTCATAATACAATAAATGGTGGTAAAAATATCAGATAAAATCGAGTTTGGACTGTTGTAAATTGAGTTGGAACTTGTTAAGAACTAGAGAAGGAAAATAGAAGACTAAGAACTTCTACTACTACAAACTACTACTACAAAGGAGAAGAGAAGAAATGAGATAGTTGGAATGATAAGCTTTCATTCAACTTGGTGTGTGAATTACAATGGGGTTGGCACCCTTTATATAGGTCATTTGGTGATGATGATAATTGTACTTATACAATGTGTACAAGTTATACATACACCACAAGTCATACAACACATCATAAGCAACATAGACAATACATGGAAGAGTTGGTGTACATTGGAGAGGATTACAATTTACATGAAGTGTGAGAGTCATGTTTGATGTTACAATTCAATGTGAGAACCATGCTTCATAATGTGGTCACATACATGCACAAGTGTCCATCCAAGTTACATGAAGTGTGAGAGTCATGTTTGATGTTACAATTCAATGTGAGAACCATGCTTCATAATGTGGTCACATACATGCACAAGTGTCCATCCATTTCATAACACTCCCCCTTGGATGACACTTGTTGAAAGAATGTGTCTCGTTAAACTTCTACTAGAAAAAACCCTGTGGGAAAAAATCTAGTACAAGAAAAAGAGTATAATATTTGTAATGACCCGTGAAGTATACGTGCCACGTGTCATGTGGCCCACGTAGGTTTAGACCGGGCGAGGCCCAGTGTCGTGGGGAACTGAGGTCGTCACAATATTGCTTTGTAGTATAATATTTGTTGATTGCCTCATTAAAAATCTTGCTAGGAAAACCCAGTAGGACAAAACCATAGCTAAGGAAAAGAGTGCAACACATTGATACACTTAGAGATAATATAAATGTCTCATTAAAACCTCTACTAGAAAAACCCCGTGGGAAAAATCTAGTATAGGAGAAAGAGTACATTAATTGCTCTCATAATTTATTTATTTATTTTTATATGAAGTATAATAATGTTAGGATTGCTTCATTAAAAACCTTGCTAGGAAAACCCAGTGGGATAAAACCATAGCGAAAGGAAAAGAGTGCAATACACTAATCAATCTAGATACAAAGTTTTAATATTGTTAGAATTGCCTCATTAAAAACCTTTGCAAAGAAAACCCAGTGGGATAAAACCATAACAAAGGGAAAAAGAGTGCAATACACTAACCAATAACTCATTTTGATTCTCTCTCTCATGTTCACATGGGTGAAACATCTTGTGCATTTTGTTGCACATGGACATCGTTTTCTATATGAACCATTTAATGTTGAAGCACATGATTGCCACTCTTTTGTATATAGTACTTGCATCAAGTAATTGATTCATAACTTGTTGCTACTGAATGATCCTTTGAACTTCGAGTTCATATTAATTTATACACGGATCATAATACAACAAATTTAATGCAATTTGATGTGTTTCAAGCAATTTCACGTCATTCCTTTTTAATTGGCTTATATCTCCCCCTAATGGTGGGAAAACTGCTTCATCAAAGTGACAATTAGCAAAACTTGCTATAAATAAATTCCCTATTAGGGATCCAAGGCATCTTATAATATGATTAATAGAGAGTTAAATCAATATAAGTCTTATATTGATTTGCCTTGAGATAATCACCAGTTCGATAAACGATGTACATGCGAATTTATGATATTTTCGCATTATTGATGATTCTGGACGATCAAATAGATCTTTCCATATTATGAATGTCATTTGATTTATGACGACATTCGTTTTAATGTGCCTTATATATTCGAGAAGTTAAAGTCGTGAATCATATACTCAGATTAAATCATAATCATATAGAGGAATTTTCTATTATTCTGAGTAAACTTCTTCTGAATAAGGCATTAACAATATAATTGTTGTACCAGATATTGTCTGAACGTTAGTCTCAGCTAAGTTCAAATTCGAGAAATATTCTCTTTTATACTATAATATATATGCATGTAGCACAATACACAAGCAATAAACTCATCGCCTATATTTAGCTCATGATTTGAACACATCTCGATGTGCCTATTTTATCGAGTCATTTTCAATGATAAAATTCATAATTTTGCCTTTGATTTTGAAGGCATGGTAAAGGTCATAAAAATATTCGGGTATATATATGACAATATTTTGGCACAACTGCCTTTCATATGTGATGAAAAATATCACAATGACGAGCGCTCATTGTCAATAATTATTTGCTCTTTCTAGTGGTGCACCACCTTTATTCCAACTTTTAGTGGAATTCTCAATACGACATTTACCATATCTTTTAACTTTTTCCACATCCATAAATTTGATTTTGTGATCATTATATGCAACATATGCTTCTTAACTTGAAGCTGAACCAATTGGACGGGAGTGATATTATATTTTTATTATACTCAGCTACCATGAGACAAAAAATCAATCCTTAATATTTATTGGATTGACGTGCACTCTCGATATTTGTTCAGTAATAAATCGAGGCGGATCACGTGACCTTCCTTTTATTGTCTCATCAGTCGTATTTCTGCGTAGCCTCAACATAGAGGTAATTAAAATTGCAGAGTTATGATTAGTATTCGACTGATTAAATTTTGTAGCATGAGACCCACCCACTCATTTTGAGATTTTTGGAGCATCACCAATTGTGGTCTCCATGAAGTGAAAAGATAATAGAAAGTGAAATATATACACTTTGTAAATCTCTAAAGAGATATTGGCGAAAAATATAAGTGCTACACACGTAGCCTTGCATAGATACTTTATATATAATTTTAGCAACTCGTTGCCTTGACAAATAACTATATATTCTTGTCAACAACATTAAGGCAACTAATTCAATCAAGTATACTATTTTTAAAAAATAGAGACGATATAAATAGTTTTCCTTTTTTATGTAAAAACATAATATATGATTAAATATATGTTCACAACTTGATTCATTAATAAACAAAATGTACTATTTCGCGTGAGTTGGTGGGACAACCTCCAGGTTGGGTGGCGAGACATAGTCTACTTAATACCATGCCTCCTCGAACGGGATAACCCGTCTCCCTTTCAATGTTTAGCTTTACCGGGGACAAGGCTTACCCACTATCAACTCAAACTTATAGCATTATTTGTATTATAAAATCAAGAATAGAACAATAACTAATCGTTTGTAGTTTTAAGAGAAAAACTATATGTCACACATTGACTTTTGATTTCTGATGTAGAAGATCGTACAAGACGCAGCTACAGAGCATATTTTCGTAGTCGGTGACGTTACAATGCATAATGTATGAATAAAGTACATTTACATAATTAAATATGCATGTAACAAAAAAGAAATTAACCATGACAAAGATGGAAATAAATTGAACTTATTTAAATTAATAAAAATTATACTTTCTTAGCTATATATCTTTGAAAAGCTTCTTGATCTTCAAGACCTCCTCTTGTAGAGCAACTTTGTGCTGATAACGTGTTGTAAATTGAGTTGGAACTTGCTAAGAACTACAGAAGGAAAATAGAAGACTAAGAACTTCTACTACTACAAACTACTACTACAAAGGAGAAGATAAGAAATGAGATAGTTGGAATGTGAAGTTTTCATTCAACTTGGTGTGTTAATTACAATGGGGTTGACACCCTTTATATAGGTCATTTGGTGATGATGATAATTCTACTTGTACAATGTGTACAAGTTATACATACACCACAAGTCATACAACACATCATAAGTAACATAGACAATACATGGAAGAGTTGGTGTACATTGGAGAGGATTACAAGTTACATGAAGTGTGAGAGCCATGCTTGATGTTACAATTCAATGTGAGAATCATGCTTCACAATGTGGTCACATACATGCATAAGTGTCCATCCATTTCATAACATGGACAAAATTTTTAATTCATATCAAGAAATATTTAGTTCAGCTTATACTAGCGTTGTTTTAAAGTTGGATAAAACCACTTTGCCAAGACACGGTTTACATTCAAATTTAGATGTCCAGTTATCTCTTATAGTATATTTTTAAAATAAAAATGCCAAATACAGTCTTAATCAAAAGTAAGTCAAAGTGGTGTGCCTCTCATATTATATCTTTTGCTTATTCATAACCAATGAGAACTCCAAAAGTCAATGCTCAAACGCATCAAATATGAACAAAAAATAATAACAAATCACAAAAAATAATTCAAAAAATAACAACTAATAATTCAAAAAAAATGGAAAAAATTGACCTTAATTAGGAAGAAATGGATGAAGATGAAGTAGAGCAGCAACGCCGCCAATTCCTTTAGCTGTTGTAAACCAATCAGACCCTTTTTTTGGCCGTCTCAACTCTACAAGCTAGGAGTCTCAAGTCTTCGAATATTCTAACCCGCGTGTACGAGGGATTAAACAAGGTTCTAGTGGCCTGTTTGCTTCACATTTTAGTGAGTCCTAAGGTCATGGGATTAATTTGTGATGGGACTAACACATGGGTTTAGATGGTTTAGTCCCATTTGTGTATCTTGTTTGGTTGTGAGTTTTAAGGTTGGGATTAAATGTGGTTGTAATGGTACATTTACCAAAATACCCTTGCATAAGTAACACCTCCTCACCTCATTTTCACACGTTATGTTGTCGTTCCATCGCCACCTCCTCTCACCTAGTTCATTCACGCGTTCATCCCCTTCTTCCTTCCTTCCATCGCGAGCTCAATATGTTGCTAGTGTTGTGTTCTTCATCACGCATTCGTAGTGAAAGTGTCTCTTGCATCCGAGGTAAGTTTAACTTGATCAATGACGACTCTCTTCACCTACAAGAACACATCATTAGGGTTTGTGTTCTTGTTGGTGAGCTACTGCTGTGTTCTTGTTGGTGAGCTACTGCTATGTTAAATCCAACCTGCAATGGCGTACAAGCGCTCCCTAATCTTGTTTCCCAAATACTCCACCATATTCCAATCAAGAAGATTGGTTTCAGATTTTTGAGTTGTTCAGGCTGTGAACCAGATGAAATTTAATCAAGAAGATGTGAACCAGATCTTCTCGATACAAATGCCCGATGGGGATAACAGGCTGTGAACAACTCAAAATTCTAGATACAAATCCCCAACTTCTTGATTAAATTCAATTTCTTCTTTATTTCAGCTGCTTGCATCTGAAGCAGGCTGTGAACCAGATGATATATGTGATTTTGAGTTACAAGCTTGTGATACTCAAACGAGTGTTCTTGGTGGTGCTATGAAGGAGTTCATTTTCTCTGGAAGGCTTGATAATCTTTGCATGTCTTTTTGTTCTTTAAGGATCATAATTTTGAGTTGTTCTTCTTGAAGTTGTTTTCTAATGCTCCTCTCATTGCTTTAGCACTATGGAATGGAATTTAATCAATTTTGATATATTAATATTGGTGAATTTTGTTAACAATAGATGCTATATCAACATCACTGATGATAGATTGCTTAATTTACATGCCATGCTTTAATGTGTAGAATGATTTGGTACTTGAGATAGGATATATGAAACTCAATTTCATAAGGTTGAAAATTATATTGATGATAGATTGCTTGATTTACAGGTTTGGGAAAATCAAAATTAGCTGGGCTAATAGCAAGATACTTGCTAGATAGTGAAATTATATGAAGAGGATGTTGCCTCTGCAGGACTGTTAATCATATGTTTACTGATTTTTTATTGTTGGTCAATCATTTTAAACCTACTAATCCTACCCCCGAGAAAAATTAGCAACTCATGAATTCAACTTTCACATGTTGGTTTTATAATTATTTGCTTTGTATGCAGTAAATTAGTAATGATGTCAAACACAAGTACTGAACCTCTTCTTTGCTTATAGTAGACATGGATCAACCTGGCTCACTAGAATCACGCATTCGTAGTGGAGGGTCATTTCAACCCCCGAGAAAAATATTGAATACAAGGGGTAGACCTTCCAAGCTCCTTCAACAATGTGCAGGTGCCTCGACAAAGAAAAGGGGGCAGGGAAAATGAAGGTGTTCGCGTGAAGATTCGCATGAAGACTCGGCCGACAATTCCAAAACATCTAGACGTAAGTGGAGCCATGCAGAGGATGTTGCCCTCGTAAATGCCATGGTTGAGATGGTGGCCAGTGGCGTGTACAAATGCGACAATGGCTTCAAGCCGGATATTTGAACCATGTTGAGGAGGCATTGAAAATCACATGCCCAAACTCGGGGATCAAGGCCCAACCACATATTGAGTCTAGACTAAAATCCTTGAAGAAATATTGGTTCATAGTTAATGATATGATATGCGGCATTCGGCATGGTACAAGCGGATTCGGCTTCGACTCGACTTCCGACATGGTCACCGCTCCCGATGATGTATGGGAAGATTACCTTAAGGTATGTCATTGTCGTTGAAGTTTGATTTTTTTATGAATGCATCCTAATGTTTTATTTCATCCAAATGTCATGACTAATCTAGTATTATTGGTTGTAGAACTACCCTTGAAGCAAGACATTGGTGTCTAAAGTCATTCCCGCATTACAAAAATTGTTGTATCATTTTTGGGAATGACAGGGGCCACATAAGCGAGGATGCACGTGCACCGAGGATGCACGTGCACCGAGGATGCTTTTGAGGATGTCAACGATGTCCATGACTCCAGCAATACTAGTGAGCCATTAACGGCGCCCACTTTGAAGAGTTTGATGCTACTCCCACATCATCGAAAACGGACTACTACTACTGATGGTCGTGGGAATGAAGCAAAGAAGAAGAGAAAGGTGAGCAATGATGTTTACATAGGTGACCAAATGGTGGCGAACAAATCGCAAAGAACGAAATCTCAAGGTGACTAGTGCCATTCGTGTTGAACACGACTTGCACTCTTTTATTAATGCTATGGCCGAAGTCCACGAATTGACGACGTTAAGAGCAATTTATGGCAGCAAGATTATGGGTCGCGTGGAGCTTATGCTGGCGGGTTTCATGACTTTGCAACCCGAGTCCGACTTCCTTGGCTACATGCGATGTTTAATTGACTTATGACATAGTCATGTTTTTTGTGGTCTTTTTTTTGGATGGAAACAATGTTGTTTGGTGATCTTTTTTTGGGTGTAAACTTTTTGACAGTTTATGTAATCCAACTGCAAAGAACAATAATGGTGGCTTCCTTTTTGTCAATTTATGTATTGGTACCAACTTATATATTTGTATTGTAATTTTACCAGATATGTAACATGAACATCATCTCTTTAAAAATATTGCCCTTCTTTCTATTACGTAAAATATTTTTTGCTTCGTTGATGTCATGTTACTATCAAGCATGTTAGGCAAGCATGTTATGCAATTTTACCAGATATGTACACTTTTTTAAGCTCAATGCAAGAACAAGTTTTGAAATGTGGAGGAGTTCAGATGCCTTAAATGCAACAAAAATATGCCAAACTCCACATATATCTACTACATGGATTAATGTTTTCTTGTTCATACAAGATCATCAAATACAAAATACATCTAGTCAGACCACCACGAATCCATAACATATATCTACTACATGGATTAATGTTTTCTTGTTCATACAAGATCACCAAATACAAAATACATCTAATCCGACCACCACGGATCCATAACATATTCATAACCCGAGCCAACTCTTTGGTAAAGGGTTCGGTCTCGAGGGAACAAGTCAATACGAGGTTCCTCGTCAATAGATGGTGATCGTGGTAGAGGTACTCCTTTCGCCTCGTACAACTCTTCAATCCACATTCGCGGTGGTAGCGGTGGTGGGGGGATCTCATCTAGTTCTGCAAGAGCTTCCTCTAGTGTAAGTTGATCATGAACCTCCCTTGCAATTTGTCGCAACGTGGTTGTACTGTCAAAACCGGCTATTGCTTCATCTTTCGTGTCAAAGTGAGCATAGTAGAACCTGTCGAAGTTTATCCCTTGTTTGTAGCACTCGTACCACGTTCCATATACACCAGGGTCCCAACCACGAAACACAGTGTACCATTTCCAGTTGCTTCTCATGTCCTGCATAAAACATGACGTTTCTCGTCACAAGTAGTGCAAATTGACAAAATTTACTTTTGATGTACTGAACCACTTACTTTTCTATCTATGGTTCTACTGTGTGTTTTGTGCTATGGATTGGCTATATGCAACTTTTTCTTCCTCAAATATTACCCACTGCAACTCTGTAAAAGATGCCAATGGTGCATCAAGCTTCAACAGGGACAAGGTAGGCAAAACTTGGAGAGGAATTTCCTTTCTGACATACTCTGCACCACTACAAACTCATACTTCAATTACAAAAGGAGAAAAGAAGCTAAATGAACTCTTTTTTTTTTAGCTTGAAGGTAAACAATTGTTGAACATAGCTTGAAGGTAAAATTATTTTTAAGAAAAAAAATAATAAAATACTTACTCAATCACTAAAAACTCAAAAGACAGTATATATGAAAGTATGAACAGTTGCTTCTCATGTCCTGCATAAAATATGACGTTTCTTGTCACAAGTAGTGCTGAAATTAAAAATAACATATGGCACATAGCAATGATGTTAAACAGAAGTACTGAACAAGGATCATAAAAATGGTAGTAGTTCACATTTAAATATTCTCGGCACATAAAGTGGTATCCCACAAAAAAAAAAAGCTCATCGACTTCAACTGTGTTCGACATTAATCGCCTCATCTCAATGGTAAGAATCCCACATATCTATGGCAAGGTTATTGTGAAATGCGATCCACGCATCGGTTGTCCCACTTGGCGATGACTTCAAAGGCGGTTCATTCGACGCGTCGTCTTCACCCCCAACTCTTGCCCCTCAACCACCACGTTATCCAACAAGTCATCTCGATACCTCCATTGTTAGGTAATTATGAAGAACGACACAAGCAATGATAATAAGTGTAGTCATTTTCACATCGTAGAAACAAGGACTACGTAACACGGCCCAACGTTGTTTCAACGCTCCAAAGCAAGTCTCAATAATGTTTCTTGCCTTTGCGTGACGCATATTGAAAACTTTTTCGGGTGTTTGTGTTGGACGTTTGTCACTTGCCCACTCAGATAAGTGGTATCGCTGACCGCGAAAAGGTGCCAAAAACCCATGACAATTAGAGTACCTGCGTCGACCAAATAGTAGTTGTCATTAGGAACTTTTAAACCATTACGGCATGATAAAACATCCCTCAAAATTCTCCCATCGGTGGCCGACCCTTCCCAACCCGGTAGGATGTATGTAATTAGCTTAGATGGTGTACAAGCGCACATGACGTTCATCGTTAGGAAGCCTTTCCTATGACCTAATCGAGCCTTTTGATTGTTACGAACGATGATTGGTATATGCATCCCGTCAATAGCACCAAGACATCCCTACATTGACAAAACCAATGAATTACATAAGTCATATAACGATGGAGAATTTCTATGACTAAAGCAAAGTAAACGAGGAAGTTTACCATAATTTGTACCAGAAAATAACTCCATCTCAAATTAGTTTCTTCGGGACCAATTGGCACAGGGTGCTTCAAAAGCATACGTTGCAATCGTATGAGCGCGCGAATAGTTCTCCTGAAGACCTTACTTACAGTGTCTCCCGACCTTTGGAACCATGTTGAAATGACCCTATTGCGTATGTTGTGCCCTAGTATGTGGAGGGTAATGGCCAAGTGCTCATCAACAAGCACACAACGCTTATCCCTCAATTTTGCATGTTCGTACAACATATCTCTCAATTTTTCAAATGGCTTCCTTTTCATCCGAAGCATTTTGTAGCAAGTTTCATCGGACTTATAGACGAGGTTATGGATAATTTGTCGATGCTTGTCATAACCTAGTTCGTAAGTTCGTTCCACACGACGCCTACGACTTGCCATAACTCTAAACATATGTACGAGGAGTTCAATGAATCGCAGACAAATGTGTATGTGGTTCATTACCAAATCCCTTGCACGAGGTCGACCGCTTGATGAATTTGAATTCATTGGTGGGTAATCTATTTGAAACCCAATTTCATAAAATAATTGGTGAATCTCTTCCATTATAAAATGGAGGCATAATTGCTCAACAAAATCCACCAAGAAAATCCATCAAATTCGACCAAACATGCATTTATTTCTTAGGCCTCCTTAACAACAAAATATATGTATGAAGAAATTTGACACCTTAAATACAAACCATGGCAAAAGGTTATAACAACAACACTCTGAATCCTCACAAAGTTCATGCACCCAAACTCCTCAAGAAAAATGAGTCTCAAAAACCATAAAATAAGCATATTTTATAAGGTACAAGAGGTTTAGAAATGCTATGATCCAATTCCAAATAAACTTCTTGATCCTACTGTTTTATTCTTTGAAAACATGCCATTTTTGAAGCCTCATCTTGCAAGGGAAAACAAATAAGATTCATTATTTTACATATACACCAAAGTGAGTAAACATTTCAAATACCTAAAAAATTTAAGTTTTCATTACTAAAATAGACTATACTAAAACATGAATATCTACATACGAAAGGTATTCATGATTTTGTGAATGCGACTTAGATATGATTTTGTTTTACTTTCCTTGTGGTAATTTCTACAATTTCTACGACTACTTCTATATTCGGTTTATTTCTACCCGTATTAGACAATTTGCAAAATTAATGCAATTCATGACTTTCTTATTCGAATAGCAATATTTTAAGCCCATCGATGTGATCTTTCGATCAATTAAGCTCCCACATTTTAATAGAAATCAATATTTCGCAAAATTAATGCAATTCATTGGACTATACTGCTTGTCATTCACCCCATGCTAGTAAAATTTCATAAAACTTGTTTGATTGTGTGTGTTCATATATTAATTGTAGTTTGTTAAAACAGCTGTGGTGACCAAAATCCATTGCACAGCGGTGAAGAAGATGAAACAGAACAGTGAACGAAGATAAGGGAAACATGTTAAATACATTGACAAAACCAATCGAACGGCATGACACAACTGAAGAAGAATACCAGTGAACAAAGCTTACCTTCTCGCGTTTCTCGCTGTTCGGTTTCGACTGTTGGTCGATCGTCTTCTTCTTCGCGACAGCGGTGGTGACGAAATAGGGTTCCTCCTCTTCAGTTCCTCCTCTCTTCTCGCGTTTCTCGCTGTTCGATTTCGGCGCAAGCACAATCGTCTTCTTCTTCGCGACAGCGGTGGTGACGAAATAGGGTTCCTCCTCTTCAGTTCCTCCTCTCCTTCTCGCGTTTGTCACTATTCGATTTTGGCGCAAGCACGTCGTCTTCTTCTTCGCGACAGCGCTGGTGACGAAATGGGGTTCCTCCTCCTCACTTCCTCCTCTCCTGCTCGAGCAAGCAGTGGTGATTCGAGTGAAGCAGTGATGATGCAGTGGTGAATCGGTGAAGCAGGGGTGATTCGTTGAAGATGGGTAAATATGTGAGGGGTAAATTGGTAATCTCCAATAACCACCCACTTGGGATTAGCTAATCCCACCAAAATTGGTGGTATTGTTTAGTCCCCTCTCATGCCCATTAACTAATCCCGTGGCCTAGTTAATCCTCCAAGCGAACACCGGATTAATTAGTCCAGTGTGGCTAATCCGACCTAAGACGGTGAAGCGAACAGGCCTTAGGAGCTCAGATAATGTTTGCCCAAGTTCTCTCCAAGCAAAAACGACTTAAAAGTTTTACGGTGATGTGGTTCCACAAATAAAAGACACTATTTTTTAAATAAAATTAAGAAAGTTAAGAGTGTGAGACGACTTACCTTTCCACTCTTGCAACGAATTAAAACTGGATGATTTCTTACATTTAGAGAGACAAAAATGCAAGAGAACCGTTAAAACAGTAATCAAAAGTGAAAATTAATTTTTTTTTTTTGCAACTGCTGCATGTTAGAAACAAATAATCTTATAAAAAAAATCATATACCAAGTAAGATTTGTAAGGCCGCCGTGATGGTATCCATAGAAACAATATCAAAAGGTTCATGCATTTGCAAATAGTACAAATAGAATGAACATACAAATTTAGGAATCATCACCATTGTATTTTTTTACAAGATTAGTAAACCTTCGAAAAATAGGAATGATAGAGAAAATATGAGAAAGCAAGATGGACAATGACTCGTGTCGAGCGTGCACAATACTATCCCGCATTTTCCTATTATTTATAGAAGTGGTCAATGAGATCGTCTTCACATGGATTTTTCGTACTTGTAATGAAAGTATTTTTTCTTATTTTTCTTAATTTAGTTAATCTAATTAAACGAGAATTAAAATACTAATTAACTTAAAACTATGACTACTAACTTAATTAACCAAACTAATTAAACTAATTCAAATAATTTAATGCAAATTTAATCAAACAAAATTCAAATTCAATATAATATGATATAAATATCTAAACAAATATCTAAACAAACATCTAAAAAAAAACCACCAAACAATATAATATACTTGGATTACATTCAAACACTAGAACATAATATCACCTCATAACCTAGTTATAATAATATTACATGGAATATTGGAATCATTAAATCCTGATTCATAATAGATTGATAACCATTAGCAAACAATCAATTTTCCTATATTCAATGGAAAATAAGCCATATTCTTATCATTGTAAATCTACCTATTAGATAAAATGCAATAAAATAGAAATTACGATAGCATTAACACACAATGAAAATCATGCCTACTCTAAATCGAATATTAACTAGAATATGCTAATCAATAAATGAGTTTGAACACAATCAACTAGAACACCCACTCGGGTAATATGGCCCTATAGATTAATCTTAGTTAATATTTCTATAATTGTTGTCAATAATTATAGACAAGGTTTATAATCAAAATATCATAATACATATTTGCAACTACGCATACTTTATCAATTCTCATTAGTTGTAATACGCAAAAACAATTTATTAAAACCGTGATTCTTTTGTATGATTAGATTTAAAGCATTAAATACATGATTTCTTAATCATAACTATATACCAATTCATAGTATATACATGTCTAGGGTTTATTTATATTAATAAACTACTCATTTATGCTGGAATAAAAACACAATAATATAATTAAAAGAAATAATTAAATAAATACCTCTTAATGAAATAAACAAACCTCCAATGTGGCTTCAAACATGAAATCAATAAAAACTAACTAATGACTAATAAAAGCTTATAGAATTATATTTTTACAGAGAAAGAGAGAGTAATTTCAAGGCTCTAAGGTCCTATTATGGTTTCCTAAGCTATACAAATACAAGATAAACTCAAATTCTTCTTACTAATCTAAAAAACTCGTAACCGACCTAAGTAATTTGTCAGCGATTCCATTTTGTTCACAAGTTGATGAGTTAATCACTAGAATTGACTCTTTCTGCTCCACCATTTCATCATGCGATTCCTAGTGTAAACTTTAATTCGCTGATGATTCATTGGCTATTCTCCGCTACCGATTTTCCCAGTGATTCCTTTGTAATTTTGTATCATTGGCAAATCGCTTTTGTTCTCATAGCTTGATTGTTTTGCTCTTCTTCCTCTTTTTCTTCCATTTCATCATTTTTTCGAATTAAATCCTGAAATGACAAAAATAAGGGAATACCTAGTGTAATATCATCATTTATATCTTAAATCAACCTAAATTACGCTATGAAACATGTCTAATTATTGACTTGTCAAATATCGTCAAACTCATCACTTTGCTGTCCCGAGCAAAAGATTTTTCTCAATTATATTCTATTTTCATTTTTTCTATCATGATTCCAATCTAATTCACCTTAACTTTAAATAATAGAAGTTTGAAATAGAAGTTATCTTCAAATAAGAACATATTACCTAAAAGTAAATGAAAGTTATGATAGAATAGAATTATTCAGACAAAATGAACCATCTCTTAATGATAACTCAACTACCCAATGCAACACCCCTTATAACTTAAATTTCAATACCAAGGCCACTACACAATGTAGGTTTTCTCAATCTCCACTGACAAGCATCAAACTTACGATGACTAATATAGAATATCAAAATACAAAAATCACTAGATTAATCTTAACTATAGAAAATACTTATAAATAGTACCTCAATTAAAATAAATAGGAATATTGTCAAGATACCAATGAATATATCGTTTAAAATGTGTTAGATTAAGAAATACTTCACTCAACCCTGGCTTCAAGCACTCTAGAAAAATCGTTTCTTTAAAGAGTTTAAGAACATCCATCTTTTCCATCTTTTCCATCTCTCATTCTTTTTTTAATTCATCCTAATTATTTTCATTATTATATTTTTTTTCATTTGACTTTTGAGACCCTACGCCATTTCATGTGGACATTCTCACATTTTACCACTATAGATTCCCACTCCATTTCTTATGGAATTTATAGGACTCTTTATATATTTGTAAACTCTTGTTAGCACTTCTCACTGTCCATTAAAGTTGAAGAAAGCATTCTTTCAACTTATGAAATTTCATCGATTTCCAACCCATTTCTTATTTCAATTGTGGCATAATAAAATTTATATACATATACTATAAAAATACTTGATCATTAGCCTTTGTATCAAAAGATTCTTAGAAATCTGTATTGTTCATCTTGACTATTGTTTCGATCTTCTACCCATTCTTATGACTAACATAAGGCAATCAATCTAGTGTATACATCAACTAGTAATGTTAATAAAAGAGGGTATAAAAATTGATTCCTTCTATCATATTATTCTCATGGGTAATAAAAAAATATCACTTCCATTCAAAATCTATTATATATTCATTATATTATATTTCTAATTAAAAATAAATTAAAATGAAATTCATACTTACTGAAATTAAAAATTTGAAAAATTTTATCAACTCACTAGAATATCGGATCAAAAGTTTGACCTTTTTTGATCAATTCTTGACTTATCTTTTGCCTTTCTTTTCTTTCCTTACTTTCTTTACTATCATTTCTATCATTTCTATCATTGTCATACTTTACCTAAAATACCCTAAACTCATTCTAAACCTTTTCCTCAAGGTTTAATAATTAAGTCGAGTTTCCAACAAAAAAATATACCTCGTAAAGTATAAACGAATTGATATAATCAGAAATTGGGTAATCAATATAAAAATAAACTCAATATATAAATTTCATCAAATAGAGTTCATAAAAATTGGAATAAACCTTCACCAATGTATTAAATGTAGCAATGTCATCAAATGTAGTACCACCATGAATTAATATAATATTAAATTACCAAGCACATATAATATATCAATGTCGTCCTGAAGTCGAATCATCATCATCCGCTATTAGATCAATATCCTTTAGGACTGGGAACTTGCGGTGGGATCATTGAAAGTGTAGTCCAAACCTTGCATAAGTTGAACATCAAAATCACGATTAAGCGGTAGTCGCATCTGTATAGATGGTACATAATCCTCTGCGCCTCCTTGCCTTCTATGTCTCTTTGATATTGTCCTCTCCATCATGTGAATGCTCCTCGCTAAGGCCCTCTAGTTTTTTAAACGCCAGTTCTTGATTCCTCGAGTCATCATTTGATTGCGCAAAAATGTACCCATAAAGGCCGACTCCAACTCTTCCATGTAAAGTCCATTGTAGTCCATAACAGGTTGCTCCACATTCGGTTCATTTCTAGCTCTCAACATATCTTTCAAAACTCTCCTCGTGTCATCTCTATTTTTTTTTCTTTCTTTTATCTCTCTATTGGCTAACTCAGTCTTCTCCCTCTCATCTTCTGAGTCTTCATATCCATTAATTTTTCCATATCTCTCTATTACCTCATCTGTGATGGTCTTTACTGCTAAAACATCCATCTCTTACTAAAACATTGCACTCTTTCTCACTAAGAACATCCTCAAGGCTAGATGGTTATAGTCCCTAGTCAGTAATCCCCAATTTCTCGCATCAATGATATCTAAGATCCTAGGCCTATATTTGAACTCATTCTTGACATTGAATCCCCTCTCCGGTATCAACTTCCTTCCTTTCTCTACATTTTCTTAAGCTTGTCAAAGACCTTCTCATTGATAAAATTTTCCTTTCTAAGAACATACTTCTTCACTACCTTTGATATCTCTTGTTCAACTTCCTCCTCATCTTCATATTCCTCTAAATTATAGCTAAAGGATACAGGTGGAGTAGGCTCTCCTTGTGTTCTAATTCTATGTGTGTTGAAAGAAATTAACGTGGGTCTAATTTGGGAAACTTTGGATTTATCCTTAGTTTCTCTACTAACTTCCCTTTTCCTTTCTCCTCCCTTGAATTTCTACCTTTTCCACTTCCGGCCATTTCAACAGGTGCAAGCAAAAGAATAAGCATGTAAAACTATTTAAAACCAAATTGTCAAAAAGGTGTTCGGTAAAATTCAACTTGATTATATAATAAGGACAAATTTATCGGAAAAAGTTGTTTATAAATCGAGAGTTTGAAATTCATATAAAATAGGAAGATGATAACCTAACATTCTAGGAGACATACATTTGCTACAGAATGGTGTAGATTTGATTGAGATGTGTGGACCCCACAAATTTTAAAGGAATCCACACCATTGTGTAGCAAATGTATGTAACAAAAGAATGTCAAAAAATCATTTTCTTATAAAATATATCGATAAAACATCATTGATAAAAACAATCATTCATAAATAATTCAAGTCATTCGATAGACAAACACAAAAAACCCTTAACTCATTTGAAACTTAGTCTCATATTAGTTTGCATATAAAATTTAATTCGCTCGCTATAGACTAAAATAGTTCGATTATTCGATATCAACAAACAAATTAACACACCACTCCTATACTACTATTACAATTGAAAACATTTGACATCAAAACTAAATTAGAGAAAAACTTTTGAAATTTAGCTTCTAACCTAAATAAAAATCCAAAAATCTATGAAAAACAAAAAATAATCCTTAAAATACTAAGGTTTTTATTGATTACCTTCTTGAAAGTGAATTTTTCAAGTTTGGAATTCAAAACTCCTCTAGAACACTCTTTCAAACCCCAACTGTGAATTCCCCTTGCTCAAACCCCAGTTGGCTCTACACTCTCAAACTCACCAAATTTTGGGTTGAATGTGTGAAAATTGAGGTGGAATCACTTAAATACACTATAATCTTGCTTAGAAAGGTTGAATCTAGTCGAAAATTTGGTCTCTTGATTGAAAAGTTGCAATGGTTTGTGATTGTGAATTGAATAAAAGTGGCGATTTTGGATTTCTATTTTAAAAACGTGTATTCGTTCTCAGTGATTCAAGGTCTAAGTGGATTTGCTGGGAAATCGCAAAAATGAGCCTCGTTGGCTCGGCGATTAGTTCTGTGAATCCTAATTATAAGTGCAATTCGTTAACAAATCGTTGACTTGAAATTACACTAAAATTTCTATAGTCTGCTACCGAAATTTTCAGCAATTTCCAGTACAAACTAGAATTGCTATGAAATTGCTAGCCTATTTTAACTATTTTTTAATTTAATTGATTTTTTCATATATTTATCCCATATATATCCAATAAAAAGGTATAATTATTCAAAATTATCAGAATTTGAATATGATTTGTAGTAAACAATATTTTTATTATTATAAATACCCGATTAACATAAAAACTAATGCATAAAGACAATATAATACAGAAAGGAATTGGCCCGATCAAATTTCCTTACCTGAAATTATGCCTGAATTAAATTCTTAAAATATCTCTATTATAAGAGTCAAAAGTTGAGAGAATATAAACACAACTAAATAACCCTAATAGTAAAACTGAAAGTAAAAATATAGTATGGGTTGGCTCCCATAGAGTGCTTTTGTTTACCGTCGTTGGTTCAACTGAACGACCCAGTTCTGAACTGGTTCTGTAAACTTAAATGTAGAATTGTCCACTAGTGCCATTCCAAAAACTTACGAAGTGGCTAAGAAAGGTTGTCCTTATATTAATGGAGGATCTTCATTGATGAAATGTGGCATAACCATAGAGTTTGTGGGAATAATGTACTTATCAATTTGAACTGGTACATTAGTCAACACTCCTATTGGTTTTAATGAATAATCGTTTGGTAGAATAACTTTTTAGGAAGCAAGTACATCCAATTTCAGTTGAATATTAAGAAAGAAGTGAATTGGCATGTAGTTTGTTTTAGAACTTGTATCACAAATAGCTTTAAAATACTAAGCCCATTTAACTTTTGTTATGCATATATCTCCTTAGATTATTGAGCTTGATAATTGATAGATTCTTCTTTTTCTTTCTTATTCCTGGTAGCATTAAATTCCTCCATTTTAAAATCATTCTCAAAATTTTTTGGTTGCTTAACCCTCCATTGTTGAGTTATTATCTTTGCATTTGAAGTATCTTCAACTATCTTATTCCTTGCTATAACATTTTTGTCTTCCATTATTACTGCATTAATAACATATATTGCAGCTTTTGAATCATGATTTAATTCTAAAGATTCATTATTATTAGTTCACTCATTATTAGACTCATCAAAATTATCATAGACATCTTCATCACTAAAATGAATAGTGACAATTTGGTTTTCAAATTTCATAGACATTTTTCATTTAAAGATATCTAACTTTATTTTAGCTCATTTAAGAAATGGTCTTCCTAAAATGAATAGTGACAATTTGGTTTTCAAATTTCATAGACTTAGATGATACTTAGTCTCAAATTTCCATGACATAGAAGTCAGCTGAAAATACAAAATCATTTTATTTTACTAAGACATCTTTTAATAAACCATAAGGTCTAATAAGTGAGTTGTCAGCTAAGGTAAGATTAACAGGTGTATTAGTCAATGAACCTATTTTCAATGACTCATATAGTTTAAGTGACATAACATTAATTGATGCTTCAAGAACGCAAATAGCAAAATCTATAAAAGAAGTTCCTAATATAGTTGGAATTCTAAACATTCTTGGAAACGGAACATTTCTCAGTTATTTTCTTTTAAATTAAAGTAGACATCTTTTGTCATATGATTTCCTCAGATTCTTCTAAAAATTTAGCCTTAGATTCAAAGAATTCTTTCAAAATTTCATCATAATTAGAAAAATCCATAATTGATTCCATCAGTGGTTTATTGATTTCTATTTTCCTAAATGCTTTAAGAATGTTTTCATTGTTTTTTTCTTTCCTATCATTAGCTAATCATTGCGGAACATTAGAATATGAGTATATATATTTCATTCAAATTATCAAAAATCTTATTATTTTCATCCTCATCAGTTAATTCAGACTTTTGTAAAGATTTTTCATATGCTTCAACTTTGGGTAAATAACATGGGTATAGCCTTTCAGGAAAAAAATGCATATTCCAATTGTTCGACCATCCATTCTCTAGTAGGAATGAAATTAGCCATCATTTCTTCTTTTTCTTCTTCTTCAATAGTTTTATGTGTTTTTTTTGCTACCTTGTTTAAGTATCTTTTCCAGTTATAGGTGTGCCTTTCTCATCACTGAATAAGGCATTGACTTGTACTTGATTAGTAGGAGCAACAACAGCTTGAGTAAGTGCTTTAACTTGATTGCTCTATCAAGTACTTAACCTATTTATTTGTAAATTCATTTGACTTAACTGATTTTTCAGTTCATTAATAGTAGTATCAATTTCAATCTAATTTTGAGAAATCTGTGTAATGTTTTGATGACTTTGGCTCATAAAATTATGAAAAATGCTTCTAAATCTGGATTTGTAGATTGAGCATTTTGTTGAGGTTGTTGATTATATGCATATTCCATCCGAGCTCTTGGCCTATGGCAACTATAAATTTGGTTTTGAGGACCATAACTAAGATTCGAGTGTCGTCTTCCACGATAATAAGTATTGTTATGATATTGATTTCTTGGAGGACCAACAAATTAGTTCATCATTGCATTAACTTCTTAAGTATTTTCTTCATGTAGAGTAAGACATGCATTCATAGGATGTATAACTGCATTACATAATCCACAAGCTTTAACTTAATTAGATATATCTTTAATTAACAGCTAAACCATATTAGATAATTCATCAATTTTATCATCTGACTTATTATTTCTTCAATTATCAACTTCAAAAAGTTTCTTTCATGAGGATTCAATCTTTTCACCATATGGCTTAGATTCTTTAGCTATTTTGTTAATTGCTTCCTTAGCTAAAGTATGTATTGTTTAAAATAAAGATCCACCACATAAATATTTAATAACCTTTGTTCAAAGTGATTGACTCCTTCATAAAAATATTATAATAAAGCTCTTTTACTATATCCATGTCGTGGAAAAAAAGAAATTAATATTTGGAATCTATCCCAATATTCATAAAAATTTCATCATTTTTCATCTTTGCAATTATGATTCGTTTTCTATAGGAACTAATTTTTCTTATAGGCATATATTCATCTAGGTAAACTTCTAACATTTGAGTCAATGTAGTTATTAAATCTTAAGGGAGATCGAAAAACCAATCTTGTGCTTGATCTTTCAGTGCAAAAGGAAAAACTTTAAGTTTGACTTGTTCTAGAGTACCTTCTTTCGGTTTCATCCTAGTTAACTTTATGTTGATATTTCCTTACGAATTTATGTTACCATAAAAGTTAGGTAAGGCACGAATAAATCCAGATATAAGTTCAAATTTAGGAAATCCATCGGGGTATGCTATGCACATAGGCTCATACATGGTAAGATTTTGATTTACTTGTCTAAAGGTAAGTTCTCTATTATTATTGTTATTATTATTGATAACTCTATTATCATTATTATTATTATTATTAATGGCATCGTCAATATTATTGTTGTTGTTGTTATCTTCCACCCTATTAGCTAAATTTTCCTTAGTTGTTGTCTTAAACTTCGATTAAAAGTTCTATCTATTTCAAGATCGAACGGATATAAAGATCCTCTAGAAGTTGAGCAATGAAGTGTGTAGAACATACAACGTCTAAGATTGTAATAAATTATTTAAAAATCCCCGGCATCGGCGCCAAAAATTGACACGTGTCGAGCCTTCACAATAGTTTCTCGTATTTTTCTTTTATTTGTAGTAGTGGTAAATGAGATATCGTCTCCATAGAGATTTTGCAAAATTCTAAGGAAAGTGTTTTTTTCTTATTTTTCTTAATTTAGTTAATCTAATTAAATAGGAGTTAAAATACTAATTAACTAAAAACTATGACTACTAACTTAATTAACCAAACTAAATAAACTAATTCGAACAATTCAATGCAAACTTAATCAAACAAAACTCAAATTCAATATAAGATAAATATCTAAACAAATATTTAAACAAACTTCTAAACAACACCCCCTACTAAACAATGTAATATACTTGGATTGCATTCAAACACTAGAACATAACATCACCTCATAAATTAGTTATAATCATATCACATAGAATCTTGTAATCATTAAATCATAATCCATAATAGGTTGATAGCCTTTAGCAAACCATTGATTTCCCTATATTCAATGTAAAATGAGTCATATTCTTATCATTGTAAATATACCTATTGGATTAAATGCAATAAAATATAAATTACGATAGCTTTAACACTTAATGAAAATCATGCCTAATCTAAATCAAATATTAACCAAAATATGCTCAATAAATAACTTAGAACATAATCACCTAGAACATCCACTCAGGTAATATGGCCCTATAGATGAATCCTAGTGTATACTTTTATAATTGTTGTCAATAATCAAAATATCATAATACATATTTGCAATTATGCATACAATATCAATCCTCATCAGTTCTAATACGAAAAAACAACTTATTAAAATCGCGATTGTTGTGTATGATTAGATTTAAAGCATTATGTACATGATTCCATAATCATAACTATATACTAATCCAAAGTATATTTATGTCTAGTGATTGTTTAGATTAATAAACTACTTACTCATACTAGAAATAAATAACACAATAATATAATTAAAATTCATAATTAAATAAATACCTCTTAGTGAAATAAACAAAGCTCTAATGTGGCTTCAAACATGAATTCAATAAGAACTAACTAATGACTAATAAAAGCTTATGGAATTGTGTTTCTAAAGAGAAAGAGAGAGTAATTTCGAAGCCCTAAGGTCTTATTTATAGTTTTCTAGGCTATACAAATCCTAGATAAACTTAAATTCTTCATACTACTCTAAAAAAACTCATAACCGACCTCAGCGATTTGTCAGCGATTCCATTTTTTTCACAAATCATTGAGTTAATCACTTGAATTGACTCTTTGTGCTCCACCGATTCATCTAGTGATTTAGTGTAAACTCCAATTCGCTGATGATTAATTGGGTTTTCTCTACTGCTGATTTTCCATGTGATTCCTTTGTAATTTTGTATCCCTGGTAAATCGTTGGCTTTGTTCTCTAGTTGACTATTTTGCTCTTCTTCCACTTTTTCTTCCATTTCTTCATTTTTCCTAATTAATTCTTGAAATCACAAAAACATGAGTATACCTAATGTAATACTTTCATTGTTTTTGAAATTAACACAAACTACACTATAAAACTTTTCTAATTATTGACTTGTTAGACATTTCCGATTTGGCTTAATTATCCTCTCGATGACAATGACGACTATTTCGATTTCTTCTTTGAGCTATCCTAAGAGAATCTGAATGCCCTTCCACAACCATAGGCTAATGTCGTTCCAACAAAACCCAACACTCATCCACTTACAAATTCCTACATGATTTTTTCTTCATCTCATCCCGACCAAATGACGAATGCCCACAAGTATATCCATGAGCACATTTTAGATAAAGAGATCAGACCCAAACCCATTTTCGATTCAGCGATTGAAAAAAAGACCATTAGTGATTCTTGGTTTTGAAATTTCGAGGTGTTTGGAATGAAATTTATTAGGGTTTTCATTTTTTATTCAAAGCTTAAATTCGTGTTGTTGAGGTCCATGAATGAAAATGGAGATAGAGTGAGAGCGAAAGAGACTTGTACCTATGAGTTGGAGTTTGTTGGATTTCAAAGAATCTTCAACGGCTTCACCACCTCACCCAACTTATTCTTGGCCGGCTGGACCTTCCACAAGTTCTTTGGCTTATGATTTTAGGTTTGTGATGAATTGAAGGGGGTTGAATACAAACAGTGGTTGAAGGGATTCGTAGTAGAGGAGCATTAGTGGTGTTGGTGGTTTTGGTAGGTAATTAAGGAGGAGAGTTGAAGGAGGAATTTGGATTTATGTAGGTTCTCAAAACCTCCAAACGAAATCCAAACTAGGAAGAAAATGAAAGCAACCATGACGACAAACAGAACAAGTCAAAAATCGCAATAGGGGTTGAGGAGGTGTTGGTGGGGATGCGAGGAAGGGAGTTGAAGGAGGGATTTGTAAATGGGGAGGTTCGTGGGTTGAGGGAATGTGAAAAGGGGAGTTGAAAACGATCGAAGATGAGTTCGATATAATATTAGGGCATGTTTTAGCTTTTTTCTCATTTTCTAGTTAACAACGGAATACCAATGGATCCGGATTTCCTAACATAACATAAACAGATAAAAGGGTTTATGTTGCTAATTTGTTGTAATTTATCGTTTACGATAGATTAGCAACGGATTACAAATTACCAATGGAATAGAAATGGCCTTTGAAGTATCCATTGTCATTTCATTGCAAATGTTAGATTGAAATAAATTAGCAACGGATTATAACTGAATACTTTAAAGTCCGTTTCTATTCTGTTGATAATTTGTAATCCTTGCTAATCCCGTTGCAAACGATAAATTGCAATGGATTAGCAATGAAATATTTGGAAGGATTTTAGGGTGAGAATTTATGGAGCGATTACAAACAGAATATTAGGTGAGATATTTTAGCAGGACTTTTTACCAAATAGAATTTATTTTTATTGCTAAATTTTGTCTTAAATCCGTTGTTAATTCATTTATGACTAGTCAAACATCTTCCCAACAACATTCCGTTAATACCATGTTGCTAATTAGCAACTGACACTTATTTCGTCGCTAATTCCGTTACTAATGTACTGTTTTTTTGTTGTGCATTTTTCTTAGAAAATTTGCAAAATCCTAGTGGAGACGATCCACTTACCACTACTACAAGTAATAAAAATATACGTGAAACTTATTGTACACGATCGACACGTGTCGAGAGACAATTTACCTTTCTTACTTTAGTAGATATACACAAATAAATAGAGGTATCAACATATTTCATAGAATAACTCATATTTCTAGCTCTATTTAATGAATACCTCTAGCTTTCCTAAGAAATTTTATATAAGAAAATCAATTCTTCAAATGTATTAAGTCAAATGTATTATCACTATTCATATAATGACCCCTTCTCAAATTAGGGCACCGCCCTGCCTAATCCCATTATTAAGCCCTAATCTCATCATATAAGACCTAACAAGGGACTAGTCAGCCTATCCAAAACCATTTACCTACTTATTAATTTTTTTTAAAATGAATATAAACCTATTCTTATCCTATGTCAATTCATAAATCAGAGTTAATTAAAATCTTGTTTACTTAAGAGTTTATTCAACTGAAGTCTTAACAATCTAGCACAAGCTTATAACATGAGTCCTAACAATTATGAAAAAAAACCAGCGAATAAATAGCACATGCATATATATATGATGAAACGGCGATATATAATATCATGTATCTAGTCAAGGTACTACTCACTCAACCCATAATATAAACCCAAAAGTATATCATATACATATAAAAGTAATACATCAAAAATAAAACCTACAAAATCGGGTGTAGCAGTGCTCCACTGGCTCAGAGATAATAGCCGATCTTCCCTTTGCCTGGTCTGCTACTCGATGGATCTACACCCACCGTCACAAACTAGATGGTGAGTACTAGAAAGTAGAAAGTAATACTAAGAGACATTTGTTCACATTCCCAATTATGCAACAAATATCTAAAAGCAATATAATAGCAACTATGCTGTAAAGAGAACATACAAAGAGATACTTCAACTAAACAACATGAAACTGACACATGGCTAAGTAGTAATGATCTAGGGCCGGTCGGCCGTGATCTTCATCACATCAGCCTTTCCACTACATGAGGATAGAGCTGAACTCTACATCAATGTGAAGGTTTGAGCAGTGCTCTTGCCTTTATAACCTTTCACTGGTGCCAGTCACGTGCAATATAAACTTGCCAACAACCCCAGGTCCCATACCCCGTGTGTTGCGCAAGTTATGCTTGCCAACAACCTCGGGACTCATTTCCCGTGTGCTACGCAAGATAGTGGAGAAATCCCGGTCACCTTGGAAAGTCTAGTGACCCCCGTATGTCCGCCGAATTTCTATCATAAAGTTGTCCTAGATACAAGAACTCTTTTCATATTCAAAGAACCACCCGGTATTGGAATCCAACAAAAGAATTGCATACTAATGCACAAAGGATATATATTTACGAAATTACGTAATACCTACCTAAAAGCATGCTATTTCACTGACCATATGTATTAACAATCAATAATGACGTAGCACATGAATTGGAGTCAATGAAATCATTTTATCAACAACTATACCATGAAAGCAACCTCATGTAATGAGAAAGAACAACAAGTCATGGCATATGGAGTACAAAAGCAATTCATTCCAAATGAGTGGAAATGAACATATGAATAGGAATGAAATGTAAAGAAATATATCAATTAGTTTATTTACAATCCACGCAATTTCCTATGCTACTTCGACCTCCCGACACCTCGAAACTCGTACTTGAATCCCCGAAATACTTCCCTAGGTTCCTGATATCATATTATAGGTTTTTGAGTGTGTTTAGACCTTTACTTATGGTATTAGACTCTTTTATAGTGTTAAAGGAGTTTTTTGAAAATTGCAGTTTTTATGTTGTCATTGACCTAGCGCGCTAATGTATGGGTTAGCTCACTAATGACCCATTAGCGCACTACCAATCCTAATCTAGCGCGTTAATCCAAATTAGTGCGCTAGCTGATCCACCTAGCGCGTTATGTGCAAGGTAAAACCCAGAATTTTGCAATCATAATTTTGAGTTTTTTCTACACAAAGCTATGTTAATGCCTAAGAAACCTCCATACACACTACTAGAGTTCCATGACATCAACCACAACATAAAACAACAACCCATACATCAAATTCATGAATTCATTTTTATTGAGCTAACTATGTGGTGTAGAGGAGTTACCTAACTAAATGAACACTAGCTATACTTGATCTCTCCTTCACTAAATCACCAAGTTTTTGCTGATCTTCTTCTTCTCTAGTAGCTCCTCCTTCTCCAGCAAGTTTCCTTCTCTCTTAAGCAATTGAAATGAAAGAGTTGAGTTGCTTGGGTTGACCGAAAGCTTTATATTCATGAAATGGATATGGTTGATTGATAGCCATTAATCCTAATATGCACACATATCTCAAGACCTATCTAATGGTACACTTATTCACACATGACTGACTAACTCATGCCAAATGACACCAATAAGTAACTCAATTGGTGTTGAGATGGGTCAATACGTGTCTCGAAAAATATCATGTGGCTGTTGTTTTAACTTACTAACTTAAGTGTATTTGATGCTTAATCAATCATAGCCCTACTTATCTCACTTATAAATGCAATATAAAGCTTATACCAACTCACCATATTGTTCTCTACCTCGGTCTCATGTGGGCACGCAACTCGAGACGCGTTCCCACACACGTCTCGACACCTATTCACAAGTAGGACTGACTTAATAGTCTATACATATATAATACAATAGGCATACATCATTACAAATATAACATATACCTCGAGCATCTCGCCCCAGTAGTGACACGTATATCGAAACGGGTCCCACATCACGGGTCAATTGATCCTAATTAAAAGATTAAAGTCAAATTAGAGATTTAGGTCGTGACAATTCAATACTTCCTAACTAAAGAGCTATTATCGTTCAATGGAGCTGTAAATCATGTCCCTCTTTTCATTTCCATTTAAATCTTTACTGTCCTTACATGAATCTTACATCAACTTCAATTCGAAATAACTAGCGCTTTTATATTTTACTACAAATCATTCAAGAAGTGTAGCACTACGTGTAACGACCCACTTATTTTAATATTTATTTAATTGTCCAGTTTTAAACTAGGACCCAGCTAAGACCCACGTGGACATCGAGGATTGGTTTAGGGCAAGCCTTGTGAGGTATAATTTATTGTTAATGTATGATGCTTTTTACATTGTGTATAAATTAATTTATAAGTAGCATTACACGATGTAATTCATATTTTACCATATTTTGCATGAGTATGAGTACGGTGGGTAGCACATCGAGATACATGCAACTAGGGGTGGACATCGGTTTCCCTAAAACCGCCCAAACCGCCCAAACCGTCCAAACCGTATGGTTTGGTTTGGTTTTTAAAAATCGCGGTTTGGGGGCGGTTTGAAAAACTTGAAAATCGCAAAATCGCGGTTTGGTGGTGGTTTTCAATTCAAAAAACCACGGTTCACCAAACCAAACCGAGGGTAATTTAGTAAATTTATTTAATTCACATTTTAAAACCTTAACCAATATAAACAACTTAACCTTAACCAATATAAACAACAACCGTTTCATTTTTTCATCTCCATCTCAAGATCCTAAACATATTCGCCTCCACCAGTTGAGGCCATCCGTTGCTGCCTTCCACTAGTCGTCGTCACTGCCGCTTCCCACCAGTCGCCATCACCATCTCTTACCAGTGATCTCTCACTGTCGCCTCCCACCACTGTTTTTTTTTTCGGAAAACATGTAACAAGAAAAACCGCGAAACCAAACCGACCAAACCGCGGTTTGGTTTGGTTGCGGTTTTGGTGGTTCGCGGTTTGGTGGTGGTTTGCAAAACGACCAAACCGCAAACCCTCGATTTGGTCGCGGTTTGGTGGTTTTCACCAACAAACCGTGGTTTGCCCACCCCTACATGCAACATAGGTATGGGGCTCAATAACATGAAATAAGAGGTTTAGCTTTGTTGAACAACTGATTTCAATTTCTTAAGCTAAAGTAAAGAATAAAATTTAAATGTGCATAAAGTACTTAATGAACCCTCAATGCCTTGAGATGCGTAATGGCACTGGGAAATCGAGTATGCGGGTCTTAGTATATATATATGGAGTTTAATTTATAAATAAGTTTTGGACTAAGCTAATTAATCCATTAATGCTACTTTGGTATATATTTTTTGTAAGTTATGAAAATATAGTCTAAGGTTTGGTTAATTAATTTGGACCATGGATGAGCCAAGTAATGCATCATCTAGAGGCAAATGTGACACACTAGTGGACAGTTATGGTATGGATGGAATAAATTAGAGTCTAAATGAAGGGTCTTCATCTAATAGAAGCAATCCTAAAAATTTTAAACTTAGCCAATTTTGCTCATAAACATGCAAATCTTAGACTTTATAAGGAAGAAAAGAGGGAGAGGAGTGTTGTTGTCAGAACATACAAGATCAAAGGTTCAATTAGAAGGAGATTTGTCAAAGATTCGAGGTTCTAAGTCTAGGTAATGCAAATTCATTTCTTCTCTCCTTTTACGGTCAAATGATGATCTTGAATGCAAGTTAAATTGAGGGGGTTTCGATCCCATACGATTTTCTATACTTCAATTGAGTTTTTTTCACGGGTTGTATAATAAATGAATGGATTCTTAAGTTCTGATTTACATGTTCAATATTTTTGATGATGAATTTGATGTTATCATTGTTGTTGTTGGTTGTTGTGTTGGTGTTTGAAGCTCCCCCACGAGTCGAGGATGGGGTCGACGGTGAGGAAGAGGGCTAAGACTTGCGCTAGGGGCCAGGAGGATCAGAACTCCTAAGTTGGGAATTCTAGTCCCCGACCTAAGTAACGCTATAATAAGGGATATGAGCAAAATACCTATCGTGGGTAGGACCAAATCTCGAAGCATAAGTAGCATGCTAATGAGGCTCATTAGCGCGCTACCCAATAGACTGTTATCGCTCTAATCGCTCGTTAAGGTTGTTTTTCAACAACCAATTATTTAAGGAACTAATTTTAAACATAAGACCTAAAACACCTCTAAATACCTCCTGATTACTTAAAAGTTTGATACATAGGACACTCGTAGCCTAAAGAAGCTTAGAAGACCTTTTGATGAGTTTTATAAGGTATGAGCTAGCAGGGAGGACTCACTTTTCATTTCTTTTGTGTAAGTAAACCCATTAGAAAATCACATGGTATTTACTTTAACTTCTATTAATTTATACCAATGTTTTATGATGTTTTGCATTGGTTAAGCTTGATAGACTACTCCATTCTTGCGTGTGACAATGTATGGTCGATGAGACGGTGTGATCAGGAATATAACTCTCATATTCATGATGATCTGGTTGTTGTCGTGTCGTATTGCTCATCCCTTATACTACGCATGAGACTCTTCTCTGGTTCTTTAGCACGAGAGATGTTGGGTTTTTGGGGTTCATACGCAGCCAAAAATTCAAAACAATTTATGAAAAATCCCAACAGTATCGGAAATAATTTCCATTAAACAAGAACTACAAAAGTAAACCATACTATTATAGTCCATTATTTCCTTCTCTGACTGTTCGATTTCAAAGACGTTCAAGTGCACGTCCTCTATAGAAAATCCACACACGAACAATGACCACAATTTGTAGTGCTAGCCCCAAGAGAGATAGAAAACATTTTTCCTTCTCTCCCAAAATCCAGATAACTTGAAAATAGTAAAAAATGAAATATTAATTCATTTTAGGGTTTCAACCTCTATTTATATTTGTAGATAAGCTCACATAAAAAAACTTATTCGTAATACAACTATTGTATATAGGCAAATAAAGCAAATTATCATAAGTCACCATATAAGAAATCATGAGGGCTTTTTTTGTCATCAATTATAACATATAAAATTCATTACTTTGGACTAACTGAAATTGCACAGAGCCATTATTTTTGTGGGACCCATTAGGTTCATGAAACATTCACAGTGTACAAAACCCATTTTCGTACACAAGTTATAAGCGGTCTCTAGCAAGACATTATGACTACCTAAGTAGCATTAATATCAAAATAGATACAAACTAATGAATAACATATATCATATCTTTTTATCGTTCGGTATCCTTTTATTAAACATAAGGCATGGAAAGTCACCCTTAATAATCAATTGTACTAGCCTCGATCTTTAGGTAGATTGAAAACATCCAAGTGACATTGATCATATAAATTCACTTGGACTTGGCCATTTAACAGTTTAACATATCGAAGGATCCATTGATATCACTCTCTGTACGAGAGGGACAAATTCTATCTCGATTATACACCTTCACACATTATTCACTTGGTAACCAATCACAATCTTTATAATCGTCCCGTTAAAAACAACGTTTGATTGTGTGAAATTACCATGCTCATAATATTGAAGACTATGGTAATCTCAAGTTGAAGGACTAAATGATATACCTATCATGAGTAACACATATGACTTAATCCTTATGGTGTTCTCATAGCGGGTCGATCCAACACCTTGTTCCCTAACAAGTACTCATGATCTCAATTCTTATCTCTATACTTATAATTATCACATGACCATCAATCAAGATTCACACTAGTCTTAATTCATTATAGTTCCCAGTATAATGATGGACTAGGGATATTTATGATATTTCAACAAATACATTTGGATCTTATTATAAGGTAAAGATGCAATCACTTATAATAAAATAGTCATTTATGTATCTAATACCTAATGACCTAACATGACCATCACGTTTCGCTTATGGAAGAGCTTTCGTCAAAGGATTTGCAACATTGTCTTCTGTAGAAACTCTGTAAATTTTCACGTATCCCCTATCAATGATTTCTCTAATGAGATGAAAACGCCAAGTATATGTTTGGATCGGTGGTGTGATATTGGTTCCTTAGCCAGTGCTATCGCCACGTTGTTGTTACAATACAAACAAATGAGGTTAGCTATACTTGGAACCACACCAAGTTCAGAGGTGAACTTTTTGATTTAAACTGCCTCCTTAGCTGCATCAAATGCTGCAATATATAAAACATCTATTGTAGAATCTGCCAAAGTTTATTGCTTATAACTTTTCCATCTAATTGCGCCTCTATTCAAAGTAAACACATATCCAGACTGTGATTTGAAGTCATCTATATCAGTTTGAAAACTTGCATATGTTTAACCATTTACAACAAGCTCGTCTTGCAAACTTCCAAAGACCAAGAATTCTTCTTTAGTCCTTCTCAAGTACTTAAGAATATTTTTTACTGCTACCCAATGACTCTCACCGGGATCAGACTATCTGCTTGTTGTCCTTAAAGCATATGATACATCAGGTCAGGTGCATAACATGGCATACATGATAGATCCAATAGCTTATGCATATGGAATTGTATTCATACGCTCTCGCTTATAATTAGTCTTCGGTCATTGAGTGTAACGACCCGTTACCTTAAGCCGGTGATTAGTATTAATCCAAATCTTAATTTTTCAAAACCCACGTAATTAGGCATCAGACCGGCCTAGATTATCTTAATCCACCGATAACCTAGCAGCCTTAACCTCATTATCAACAAATAATTAAAATTTTATCAGAGTATTTATCAAATATTATTCTAACTCAGTCACAAAGGGATTTTAAAATGAATCTTGTACCTCAAAGTCAGTAAAGATTAATTATATAATCCTTAAAAATTCGTAAAAAATTTTCGCCAGCATCTCCTCTATTTCTAAGCCTACACTGGAAATCTCGGCCTTCATAAATCTTCAACAAACCTACTCAACTTGGTGTAAATGCCGAAGGACTCACAATCCACCCCATAACAGTATATATTGCATTTATAAAATTATTTAATCATTCTAACTTATTTCAAGTTCTCAAAATCTTTAAACCATCATTACCTTATCTCCACGGCATTCCAATCCGTCTTAAAACCATAAATTCAATTCCAATCCTTCTCAAAATCATTTTAACAGTTTCAAAAGGTATCCTAATCTCACGCGAACCCAAAAGGCCATTTATACAATATTTGTATTAAAAAAAATAATGCATACATAGAGAGAAATAAACTGAACAAACCACAATAATCGGAAAGCTCTTCATTTCCCTTGTCGTCGCTAAAACCTGTCATTACCCAATTATAAAAATTTGATAATGTTAGATTATATAAATCCCACACTATCCGGTACACCTGTAGTAACCAAATGTATAATAATCCAAGGAATTTAAACATGAATATAATCCAAGGAATTTAAATACAACCGTGAATCCATCCCATTTATGTTATCCGACCACAATCAGACGATGTCTCTGAAAGTGGTAAGTAAACAGTAATAAGGACTCATGCGCGGGGAGAATAACCAAACGAGTCTCGTTCCTCTAGACTATGGGAGTATGATCTGGTTCAACGTGATCTCATAATAACCATGTGATGCAAAGTACCAGTGATTCCAGCCCCTCAAGCATAATATAGTATTCTATAAACTCGATATAAACACTATAAGGAGACTCATAGCGCTTTACCCTCCCAAACTATGCATGCATGTACAACGAAAATGCAATTGAATGATCAATGCAATATATATGAAATTATATTCATACAATGTAAAGGTTACCAAGGGATTTACTTAACTTTATAACAGCGATACCAACGCCCCCTTGCACTCCCAGTCGGTCAACTAGTCCATACGAAATTCCAACTGCGGTCCTACAATTCATCCATAAGTCTTGTAAGCTTCTATAACAATTTCACAACTATTTCCTAATTAATTTCACTTATATTGTCTGAATCACGTCCCAAAGCCCCACAAATATTTCCAAAATAATTTATTCATTGGTCGAATTCCATTTTTGACTCAAAATTATTGTCCGACATCGAAAATTACGTTGTCTAGGCTTAAATATCAATTTTCTAATTTTATTGTATTTTTCGGTCCAATCTCGACCCGAAAACCTCAAAATCTCTTCGAACCATGTCCTCGGATGTCCGAATTCCAATTCTGACTCCAAATTGTGATTCAGAATTAAAAATTACCCTAGACTAGGTCATAAAATAATTTTCCAAATTTTGGACATTTTCGGGTATCGTAACACGTATTACGAGAAATATACCAGATAAAAATCCCCGAGAAAATTCCAAGAATTCTCATTTTCCACAAACGTCCCCAACTTTCATTAATTTGTCCAAAAATCTATTTTTCACAATTTTCTAAAAATTTCAGGGATTTATCCCATTTTTTCAATTTTTAACATTTTCGGGTGTCATGAAAACTCTCAATTTCCCTTCTATTATCAAAATTATATTATTTTGATCAATTCCTCATTTTTTCATAATTTTTTTCAGGGGTTTATTTAATTGTTTTTTCCCATTATTTTTAAACTATATATACTTGTCAATGGGCACGTGCTATGTGCGTGAGGCGTAAACAATAAATGTATCAAGAAACATTTGTGAAAGTTAATATTAAAATATTATCTTAATGACATGTATAATTTATTGAATTTATATTTCGAGAGAAAAATGTATGTCAAAATTACCTTTCAATAAAAGTGCTTAAAATTTTTAGTTGGGTCTAAACAATTTTTTTTAGGTGAAATTAGATATTTTCAGTGCTCATGAATTTAGAGTATCTCATGACAGATACATACAACCCATAAAATATTTTTTGTGATAAGTATTTAGACAATATTTTAAATAGAATGGAATAGATCTAATTGGATTTGCTGATTCATGAACACCCCTAGATGTGATCAATAAATTTCATGTTCACAAAGTTTTTGGTACAATTTTACATTACACGCAATGTTGTCAAGCTGTAAAGGAGATGTGAAGGAAATAAAAATTAAAATAGTTTAATATGTTGTGAAGTGTGGATGACCATGCATGCACACCAACATATTGTGTAGTCATGTAACTTGTATTGTCATTTCCAATGTACACCAACTCTTCCATGTATTGTCATATTACTTGTAATGTGTTGTATGACATGAGGTGTATGTGTTAATTGTCCCACATTGATTACTTGTAATGTGTTGTATGACATGAGGTGTATGTGTTAATTGTCCCACATTGATTACTTGTAAAGTGTTGTATGACATGGGGTGTATATGTTAATTGTCCCACATTGCTAAGGCACATTTGTCAGTCATCATACCAAATGGCCTATATAAAGGGTGATAACCTCATTGTAAGAGCACACCAAGTTGAATGAAAACTTCTCATTCCAACTATCTTATTTCTTCTCTTCTCCTTTGTAGTAGTAGTTTGTAGTAGTAGAAGTTCTTAGTCTTCTATTTCCTTCTCTAGTTCTTAGCAAGTTCCAACTCAATTTACGACACGTTATCAGCACGAGCTTGCTCTAGCATTAAGGAGATCTTGAAGTTCAAGAAGGCTTGTTAAGGAGACAAAGCTAGGAAGGTATAACTTTTGTTATTTAAATAATTTCAATTTATTTATATATTATCATGGTTGTTTCCTTTTATTACATGCATCACTTCTATATGCATACTTTATTCATATACTATACATTATAACGTCACCGATTGCGAAAGTATGCTCTGTAGTTGCGTCTTGTACGATCTTCTACATCAGAAATCAAAAGTCAATATGTGACATAACTAGTTTTCTCTTAAAACTACAAACGATTAGTTATTGTTATATTCTTGATTTTATAATACAAATAATGTTATAAGTTTGAGTTGATAGTGGGTAAGCCTTGTCCCTAGGTAAAGCTAAACATTGAAAGGGAGACGGGTTATCCCGTTCGAGGAGGCATGGCATTTAAGCAGACTTTGTCTCGCCACCCAACCTGGAGGTTGTCCCACCAACTCATACGAATAGTACATTTGATTATTAATGAATCAAGTTGTGAACATATACTTAATCATATGCTATGTTTTTTTTTTTACATAAAAGAAAAGAGAATTATTTTCTATTATATTTACTTTCAAAATATTAATCAACCATAGTTGAATTTGTTACCTTATTATAATTCTTGTCATGATAATTAGATATTACAAATTATGAATAAAGTTTGCATCTATGCAAGGCTGTATGTTGTACACAATCATTTGTCAATATCTCTTTAGAGATTTGAAAAGTGAATATTTCATATATCTTTTCACCTTATGGAGTTATATATATACATACCAAAAGGGTAATGCTCCAAAAGCTCAAAATGAGCAGCTGAGTCTCATGCTACAAAATTTAATCAGTCAAATATTAATTATAATTCCACAATTTTAATTACCTCTATGTTGAGGCTACGTGGAAATATGACTGATGAGACAATAAAAATAAGGTCACGTGGCCCGCCTCGATTTATTGTTGCAACAAATATCGAGTGCGCACATCAATCCAATAAATATTAAGGATTGATTTCTTGTCTCATGGTAGCTGAGTAAAATAATGAGATATTATAAATATAATATCGCTCCCGTCCAATTAGTTCAGCTTCAAATTAAGAAGCATATGTTGCATATAATGATCATGATCGCAATAATAAGTTTATGGACGTGGAAAAGGTGAAAATATCAGGTAAATGTCGTATTGACAATTCCAACAAAAGGTGGAACAAATGTGGTGCACCACTACAAAGGGTAAATAATTATTGACAATGAGCGCTCATAATTATGACATTTTTTGGTCATATCTGAAAGGCTATTTTGCCTAAATATTGTCATATATATACCCGAAAATTTTTGTGACATTTACCATGCCTTCAAAATCAAAGGCAAAATATTATGAATTTTTATTAATGAAATATGACTCTTTTCTAATTTGCCAAACATTATTTGTCCAGATGGATCAACAAATCATGTGTTCAAATCATGAATCAAACAAGAGCGATATATGTCTTGCTAATTGTGCTACAACGCACACAATCCTTAAAAACATATAATATTTCTCTAGTTTGAACTTAGCCGAGGCTAATGTTCAAACAATATCTCGCATCTCCAATTTAATTAATGGCTCTAGAAGAGCAAATATTATGTTGTCCTGGGGAACAACAATTAATGTTGACAATGCCTTATACTTTGAAAAATCCAAGAAATTTACTTGAGCTTTAAAGATATTCGACAAAATGGATATCACATTGAAACCGTGAACGAAAATAATGGAGAATTTCTCTATGTCACATTGGTTTCAAATGGGAAAAAAGAAGTGTTAGAAAAATTCTCAGCTTTATCCTCTGGATTATATTTTACTCATATAAGGCATGTCGAAACGAATGTCGTCTTGAATAAGAAAATTAATGATCCAAAGACATTCATTTTATGGCATGACCGGCTTGGTCATCCAGGATCATCAATGATGCGAAGAATAATTAATAATTCGCATGGACATCCTTTAAGGAGTCACAAAATATTTTTAGCTGGTGATTATAATTGTGCTAGTTGTTCTCAAGGTAAATTGATAGTTAAACCATCCCCAAGTAAAATTGTTGTGGAATCCCCGCTTTTCTTCAAAACGCATTCGGGAGACATATGTGGTCCTATTCATCCTCACTTGTGGACCATTTAGATATTTCATGGTTTTGATAGATGCATCAACTAGGTGGTCACATGTTTGTTTGCTTTCGACCCGCAATGTTGCATTTGCTAGACTTTTAGCACAAATCATTAAGTTAAGAGCACAATTTCCTGACAACCCAATCAAGACCATCCGTCTTGGTAATGCTTGAATTTCAATCTCAAGCATTTAAAAATTATTGCATGTCTATAGGAATTACCATTGAACATTCTGTTCCACACGTGCATACCTAGAATGGTTTGGCAGAATCTCTGATCAAACGCATTCAATTAATTGCCAGACCTTTAATCATGAGAACTAAGTTATCAACTTCGGTTTGGGAACATGCAAATCCTTCATGCAAAAAGATCTATCATTCGTTATAGGCCTACTGCATACCATGAACATTCCCCTATGCAACTTATTTTAGGTCAACAACCAAACATTTCACACTTGAGAATTTTTGGTTGTGCAGTGTATGTTCCTATACCACCTCCCAATAGAACTAAGATGGGTCCACAACGAAAACTTGGGATTTATGTTGGATTTAACTCATCGTCCATTATAAGATACCTTGAGCCCTTAACAGGGGATTTATTTACTGCACGTTTTGCTGATTGTCACTTTGATGAAGCAATTTTCCCACCATTAGGGGGAGATAAGAAGTCAATTCAAAAGGAATGGCGCGAAATTGCTTGGAATGCATCAACTTTATCACATTATGATCCACGCACAAATCAGTGTGAACTTGAAGTTCAAAATATCATTCATTTGCAACAAATCGCAAATCAATTACCTGATGCATTTACAAATGCAAAACAAGTGACAAAATCACATATTCCAGTTGTAAATGCTCCTGCAAGAATTGATGTCTCTATGCACAAGAACCAAATAAACGCTTAAAGCGTGGAAGACCAGTTGGTTCAAAGGATACAATTCCTCGAAAGAGGAAAATGGGAGTAAAAATAAATACAAATCAAAATACTCATGAGAAAGCACAAGAATCCTTTGATAAGGATTTATCAGAACTAGTTGTTCCTGACGAGGGACAACGACCTCTAGAAAAAGAGGAAAAAGATGAAAATAATGAGATCTCAATAAATTATTTAAACTCTGGTAAGATTTGGGATCGAAATAAAATTGTTCCTGATGATATATTTGCTTTCAATGTGTCCTTTGAAATATGTGAAAATGATGATGATCCAGAACCACGATCAGTGGACGAATGTCGAAAAAGACTTGATTGGCAAAAATGGCAAGTGGCTATCCAAGCAGAGCTAAACTCGTTAAGGAAACGAGAGGTTTTTGGACCGATCGTTCAAACGCCAAATGGCATAAAACCCATTGGATATAAATGGGTATTTGTACGAAAGAGAAACGAAAAAAATGAAGTTACAAGGTATAAAGCAAGACTTGTAGCTCAAGGTTTCTCACAAAGACCTGACATTGATTATGAGGAAACATATTCTCCTGTTATAGATGCAATCACATTTCGGTTCTTAATAAGTCTTGCGCTTTCAAGGGCTTGATATGCATTTAATGGATGTCGTTACAACATATACTCATGGATCTCTAGACAAAGGAGATATATATGAAAATCCCTGAAGGATTTGAAATATCCAAAGAAATAAAATCAAAACCTCATAACATGCATTCTATAAAATTACAAAGGTCTTTGTACGGATTGAAACAATCCGACGAATGTGGTACAAACGCCTTAGTGGTTATTTACTTGAAAGAAGGATATGTAAATAATCCGCTTTGCCCATGTGTCTTCATTAAAATGATCATCAACAGGATTTGTGATTATTGCTTGTATATGTTGATGATTTAAATATAGTGGGAAACCACGACGACATCGTTAGAACATCCGAATACTTGAAAAAGGAATTCGAGATGAAAGAACTTGGAAAAACAAGACTTTGTCTTGGTTTGCAAATTGAACATTTTTCAAGTGGAGTATTTGTCCATCAATCAAATTATATTGAAAAAATATTAAAAAGATTTTATATGGACAAGGCGCATCCATTGAGCTCTCCAATGGTTGTCAGATCACTTGAAGTGGATAAGGATCCATTTCGACCTCATGAAAGTGATGAAGAGCTACTTGGTCCTGAGGTACCATATTTAAGTGCAATTGGTGCACTTATGTATCTTGCAAACTGTACGAGACTTGACATTGCTTTCTTTGTCAACCTACTAGCAAGATGTAGCTCTTCACCAACTCGAAGACATTGGAATGGGGTTAAACATGTTTTTCGATATCTTCGAGGAACAAGTGACATGGGTTTATTCTACTCGAGAGGGGTAAAATTGAATCTCCAAGGTTATGCTGATGCTGAATTTTTATCTGATCCCCACAAGGCCCGTTCTCAAACGGGATATGTATTCACATGTGGTAATACTGCTATATCATGGAAGTCGAAGAAAGCAAACAATGGTTGCTACTTATTCCAACCATTCTCAAGTACTTGCAATTCATGAAGCAAGTCGTGAATGTGTATGGTTGAGAAACATGATTGAACATATTCAAGAATCATGTGGATTGTCTTCAATAAAAAATTCTCCAACCATATTATATGAAGATAACGCGGCATGTATTGCACAATTAAGTGAAGGATTCATAAAAGGGGACAGAACAAAACATATTTCACCAAAATTCTTTTATGCGCATGAGCTTCAGAAGAATGGTGAAATTGATGTCAAGCAAATCCGATCGAGTGATAATCTTGCTGATTTATTCACAAAAGCCTTACCAACTACGACATTTAAAAGGCTTACATATGGTATTGGCTTGCGTAAACTTAAAGACATTGCAAGCAAAGAAACTGAACAAGTTTCACCCATGTTCACATGAGGGGGAGTTATTGATTAGTGTATTGCACTCTTTTTCCCTTAGCTATGGTTTTATCGCATTGGGTTTTCCTAGCAAGGTTTTTAATGAGGCAATCTTAACAATATTATGCCCATCTTAATATTTATGAGAATAGTGTACTCTTTTTCTTTTACTATATTTTTTTCCCACAGGGTTTTTCTTAGTAAAAGTTTTAACGATGCACAATCTCTAAGCAAGTGTCATCCAAGGGGGAGTGTTGTGAAGTGTGGATGACCATGCATGCACACCAACATATTGTGTAGTCATGTAACTTGTATTGTCATTTCCAATGTACACCAACTCTTCCATGTATTGTCATATTACTTGTAATGTGTTGTATGACATGAGGTGTATGTGTTAATTGTCCCACATTGATTACTTGTAAAGTGTTGTATGACATGGGGTGTATATGTTAATTGTCCCACATTGCTAAGGCACATTTGTCATCATACCAAATGGCCTATATAAAGGGTGATAACCTCATTGTAAGAGCACACCAAGTTGAATGAAAACTTCTCATTCCAACTATCTTATTTCTTCTCTTCTCCTTTGTAGTAGTAGTTTGTAGTAGTAGAAGTTCTTAGTCTTCTATTTCCTTCTCTAGTTCTTAGCAAGTTCCAACTCAATTTACGACATAATAAATGTAGAGAATTTTTAGTCATAAACAAAATTAATTGTTTGAGCTTTGAATTAAAATTAGTGGTTTTGTAATTCATGAAAAGAAAAAATATATATTGAATTAATATTAGTTGTACCTACATATATGTTGTAGGATTGTTTTGTTTCTAAGAAAAATTAAAATGTTTATCATAGTTTTGAAAAACTTAAGCCAATTAGATTGATTGGTATTGTAATTAAATTCGTTAATTTATGCATTTCGTAATTTGTCTTCATGCCTTGGAATAAACTTTTTCTATAAAGTAGTAATATAGTGAGACAATTTTTAATAGAACTGCAATAAATCTTCTAATTTGACCCATTTTAATTTAATGCTAGCTACATTTGACGAAGAGTTTTAAACTTTTTCTTATTTCTAGGATCGAACTCAAGACATTTGATTAAGGAAAGATGGATCTTTGCCACCTTAATTACAAAAATTGAGATGCACATGCATGCATACATTTTTTTTGTACAATGCAAAACTCAAGGGACATAAACAATTGTAGGTATCAAATCCACCTCTGTGAGGTTAGTTGGTCCAATCCTTAAAAATCACAAATTGAATCAAGTAATTCACAACCAAAATTATTTTTTTTGAGATTTGAATCCAAAGCAAGTATATGAAGCTTTGAATTTTCTTATGAAAAAAAAGAAGCTTTAAATGTTCCATGTCTAAGAAAATAAGCATTATTCACAAACATTATTACTAAAAAAATATGCAATATTCAAGTAGTAATCAACCCAATTGATAAGATTAAAAAATAAGAAGTATTTGTCAATATTGGAATTAATTCACTAATTATGAGAAGATGTGGTGAAACGAATTAAAGGAAAGTTTTTAATAATTAAAAAAAAATCACAAAGCAAGTATTTGAAGCTTTCATTTTCCATGTATAAGGAAATAAACATTATTCACAAATAATTAACAAACAAAATTCACAAATTGAAGCAAGTAATTGACAAACAAAATTAATTTTTTGAGAATTTAATCCAAAGCAAGTATTCGAAGCTTTGAATTTTTCTTATGACAATAAAAAGAAGCTTTAAATTCTCAATGTATAAGAAAATAAATTTTTTTCACAAACATTATTAATTAGAAGAAAAATATACACAATACATAAGATTCAAGTAGAAATCAATCCAATTGATAAGATTAAAAAAAGAATTATTTGTCACTATTAGAATTAATTCACTCATCATGAAAAGGTGTGGTGAAACAAATGAAAGGAAAGTTTTTTGTAATTTATACAAATAATTCACAAACAAAATGTCACGGCCCATATCTCTAAACCCCGTTTTAATTCCTTAATCGGGATCATCGACCCTTGACGTGGGACCTACACCGTGATACGTGCACCGATCGAGGCACGTGGCCGAGGTATATCATATTTTTGTATTGATGTGTGCCTAGTGTTATGTATTGCGTAGACTTACTAAGTCGGTTTGTACAGTTGTAGGCGTCGAGAAGAGAGCGGGGACACGCCTCGAGTAGCGTGCGAGCCGGGGAACCGGGTAGTTAGCATTTTGGTAAGTCTTATTTAATACTAATATGAAATAAAGAATTACTTATAATCATATGGTTGTGTTTGTTAATGTAAATCAAATTAAAGGCCTATAGTTGAGTAAATTAAATGGAAAGCATATGATTGGTCTAGAGATACACATTGGAACATCTAGGAACTAGGTGAGTAATGAAATGGTGTCACTTGAGGTTGAGATAGTGGGAGTTAGTGGGATATATGACAAAGGTGGACCATTAGATATTCCTAGGGATACATAAATCCATGAAGATTAAGGGCTAGGAAGGAACATCACCTTAATATATATTATTAGTAATCAAACAACATGCAAAACAAATCACTCATTCATTTTTGCTGGAGAAGAAGAAGGAATTTCTAGAGAGGAGTGAATCATCAAGGTGTTGAAGGAATCCATTAGAGTTGGTGAGAAATTCTCAAGCTAGGGTGCTACATCAACTAGGTAAACATCTTTTTAGTTGAAATTAGAACAAGTTCTGATTTTAGGCTAATTTCAAATGGTAGATGATTGAGTGTTTGAAATTGATTTATATATTTAGATTCCTCATTTCAAGCTGATAATCCAGCTATATTGAAGTTCTTAATTTGGTTTTGAAATCATAAAGATATGAATTTTTGAAGTTGCAACACCAAAACTAGAATTCTGCATGTTGTATTAGGAATCAACCTGGGTAATTTGGTCATAATCTACCCATTTTAAGTCTAAATTGATCCAAACCAGCGGTATTTGAAAGCTTATTGAAAGGGCAATAACTTTGCTTAAATGAAGTTATTTTGATTCAAATGTTTTCATGTCCAAACATGTTCTACAAGTAGGTGCTGGAATTAAAAATGAAAGTTTTGAAACTAATTTGTGAAGGGCATAACTCCCTAACTACTTACCCAAATGAGCTGATCTTTTAGTATGTTGTATTTGGATATATTTTCTGCCTTTTGACCAAAAATCACATTTTTAGGAACTATAGATTGGGAGAAATATATTTTCTAAATCCGCTGGTCGGATTAAATTCCAATTAGACCTATGTTTAGTAAAATCATAATATCTCTTTCATTTTAAATCAGAATTTTGCAAACTAAACCTTTCTGGAAAGCTAAGAGAGAGACCAACAATAATTATACTGATGGATGATTTCGATATTTTGACTATTTCATGCCTAAAACCTGCGTTAAAGTATATGACTGAAATTGAAACTTAATTTAGCCTTTAGGGGCTGATTTAGGAAGATTGATTTAAAGTCTATTGAACCAATTTGAATACACAATAAACACCACTAAATTGAGCTTAAACCCACTATATTTGAATTAATGAGATACCAAACTCAGGAACTTAGGAAAAGGGTACGGAGAGCGAATACAAAAGTTGGAGTATCAGGAGGCCGGTAAGGACTTTACTTTGTTGTGGTGAGTATACCCAATGGCAACTTTACTTGGCATTTCATTTCTATTAATTGTTGTCCTTGCATAGTCCTTTTGACTATTTTGCCTTTGTATTCTTATATCATGTGTTCTTTGTGTCTATGCTCACTTGATGAGTCTAGTTTGCATGATATCCATTCATTTGATTTGATTCATTGATTCTATCCCATGCTATGTCTATTCTTGTTGTTTTAAATGTGAATTGAATGATAAATAGCATGTCATTAGGCTAGGTGAATATCTTATAAATGTTTAAGAGGACTTGTATTCCTTATTTGTTTAGGTGTGTAGATGTGCCTATGCCTTGACAATCCATACTTGGTATTTCTTGAAATTTTAAAAGTAGTTTTTGCATTTAGGTCCCGTACTCGATCGAGGTGTGCGCGAATCACGGGGTTAGAGTCCCTGGGGATTTCGGCACATGTTATTTGACACTATATGACACTCGGGGTTAGAGTCCCTGAGGTGGTCTACACACCGGGGTTAGAGTCCCTGGTGACACTTAGGTTGGAGTCCCTTGTGCTATATGATTATTGAGTCGGAGTGACACGTTTCACTGCCGACCGGACCTAAATCACCACTACTTAGCCTAGTGTCAGTATCACTTGTTTAACTCTGATATTTACTCGCATATGGTTTATTTTCCAGTTTTCCCATTTATATGCTTTTAAATACCATTTGAATATTTGGAAATGCAAATTAAACTTGTCATCGGTGATTACTTGTTTTATTCTTGTACTCACCGTCCTTTTTATGACGGTGGGTGCAGAGCGTCTACCAAGAGGCGGCAAGGAGAAGATCGCGATTATCCCTGAGCCTGTTGTGCGTCACTGCATCGATTGTAGGTCTTATTTTGGTATTTTGATTGTATATGTTATATGTCTTTCAGATACTATTTGAGGTTATATATATTGGGTTGAGCGTTAGTTTCCATGACTTGACTTAGACTATTTTACTGTTTCACTGCACTTTGAGGACTTTATATATGTGATGTCATTTCCTGATTTTCCACACTTAGGATTTTATAAATGGCTTCCGCATAAGTTAATAATTGCTTTTGCATAATCAATAAGACTTCCGCTAATTAATTAATTTAATAAAAAGTTTTAATTAACTAGGTTGTAAAGGCTGACTAATACGTAGTTAAGTCCTGCGTGGATATGATTAGGGCTTAATTACAGGATTAGGCTGGGCGGTGCCCTAGATTAGGAGAGGGGCCGTCACACAAAATTCGCAAAGCAAGTATTTGAAGCTTTGGATTTTCCATGTCTAAGAAAATAAACATTATTCACAAATAATTCACAAACAAAATTCACAAATTAAAGCCAGTAATTCAAAAAACTAAATTAATTTTTTGAGATTTTAATCCAAAGCTTGTATTTGAAGCTTCGAATTTTTCACGTTTAAGAAAATAAAATAGAAAACAAAATTAATTCACAAATTTTATTACTAAATAAAAATATAAGCAATACTTAAGATTGAAATAGAAATAAACCCAATTGATAAGATTAAAAAAAAGAAGTGTTTCTCACTATTAGAGTTAATTCACTCATCATGAAAAGTGAAAAGAACTATTAAAAAAAATATCCATGGTTGTTCTAAGTATGTTCACGTCCAAGGAAAGAAATAAGAAACAAAAATTAAAAATTGAGTTTATGATATATACCTTACCGCAAAGATAAATAAAATGAATGGTTGTCTTCAAGGAGACCACCGAACCCAATAGCAAATCATAATTGTTTTTATTGAATCGAACACGTGGGGGGAGAAATGGAGAGATAGATGAGTTGTTTTTTTTTTTTTTTTTTTAAAAAAAGAGAGAGATGCAATCTTGCGATTTTGAAGAAGAAAGTGGTTTTCAATAAAATAAACACATGGAAGTTACAAAAAGAGAAGAAAACGTGAATAAAGTGGAGAGAGAGATTTGTGGAGGGAGAGAGAAACATGGAGGAGAGAGAGAGGAGAGAGAGATGTGAAGGGTGGAGGAGAGAGAGAGGGAGAGAGATGTGAAGGAGATAGACAAAAAAAAAACGTAGAGGATAGAGAGAGAGAGTAAAGAGGTGGAGGACAGAGAAAAAAATCATCAAAATCCCACTTTATTAGGAAACCGCTAATTAATTTGAAAACTTTTGAAAACTAATTGAATTTTCATCCGCACATCTAAAATCAAAACCGCCTATTAATTTGTAGTTATCAATTAAATTACCATTTTATCCCAAATTTAAATATTTGTATCAAAACACTTAGGGGTAAGGGAGTCGTCCCCTTCCTCCGATAATCAACAGGGGATCGATCACATTATTATTATTATTTTATATTATGTTTTGTAAAGGGGTAAGGGAGTCCCCTTCCTCCCATCCTCAACAGGGGATCTTCTTCTTCCTCTCTGACTTCCATAATGAATCAAAACAACAACGCCCAAAAACTAGATCCGCCATTCCTTCTCCCTCTCGATCTCGATCTTCTCTCTCTCATTTCCCCTCTCTCCCTCTACGTTTTTTTCTTCTCCTCCTCCCGTTCGAACATAGAGGTAGATTTTGGAGAAGAAGATATATATAATTTCCTCGAGATTCGTACCGCACGAATCTCGAAGCATATCTAATGTTTTATTTTAAAATTCGATTTTCCTAGAGATACGTATTTACGTATCTCCATACCAATCTAACAACCAACACTAACCCACGAAACTTAACCGCCTTACATTTGGTTAATAATAAAAGTTTCTCGAGATCCGCGCGGATCGAAACTCGAGGCACATCAAAAATATAATTTAAATCAAATGCTTTCCTTGAAAATTGAGCAGTGCGCATCTCGAGGCATTACAAATATTCACCCCACAACCGCCGTACCACCTCATTTTACATTCTCGACACTCGCGCCACACGCATCCCGAGGCATATCCATGTACATTTTTATTTACTCCACAACTATAGGATCCATTTATATATTTATATATATAACTTATATATACAAATTTATATTTTCCTATGTACGTTCGCGCCCAAAATTCATCGCTTGCGCCGACAACGATCTTCGGACGTGCACACTATTGTACGTCCCACGCGTGTCACCCTCGACCCCGCGTGTCACTAAACGCCCACTAATTTATTAATTATTTATTTAATTTCGTGTTTATATTTTCAATTTATATCCAAATAAATCCCTGAAAAATACCACAATTTCGCCAAAAATTGGCAAATTTACCCAATCACTCCAAAACTCTCGGAGAACCCGTCTTGTCACGCATTTCAAGATGTGGGGCCTACGTTACCTCGTTAAATCCAATAAATGTCCAAAACTCTAATTTTTAAATTTAAATTCAAATATTCATTGTGAAATTCGACACAAATATTCAACTCAACATTTTGAGTATCTCGGCACCCGTCTCGACACGTATTTCGAGACAAAACCCGCGAAACACCGAATTCACTCAACTTACTTGAATTTCGCAAAATAACATATTATATAATACGCAACACTAGACAAACACCACAAAATAATAAAATTAATTATAAATCTCTAATTCATCAATATTTTAAATCTCTAATTCATCAATATTTTAACTCCCAACTCGAGGTCAAAACCATAATTAAGCTCCCTTAATCCCGGATTAGCCGTAATTTCCAGTTTAAAATTTTCGGGATTTGACATAATTCACCAGAGTTAGGCTCTTGGTTAAGTCTCGTGTACCTCGATTAGCGTGTGCGTGAGTTTGTATGATAGTTTGTTTGTTTAAAATGTTTAATTAATTTTATAGGTTGTAGTATATAAAAGAGTTTATTTGCAAGCCCAAAATTGGAAAATAGGTAAAGAAATAATAAATAGACGATACACCTAGTGCGACGAAGGGGTCGTGAAACGAATGTGCACACCCGAGAATACTAATAGGCATGTCCGGTGAATTTATTGGTGAGAAAATACAAGAGGTATATATATTTATATATATTTTATACATAAATATATATATTAAAACTATAAGTCTGGTTTGAATTATTTGGATCAATTGATCATCTCAAGATGAGCGCGAGTGTTGATGGTGTCAACATGTGTGTCTTTTTAGGGTCATCATGTTAGCACATCAATCATTCGATCAGTCTCAAGATAGCGTGATGTGTATCTTAAACAAAACACATATATTTAAACGAAAACCTTCAAACTTATCCTCACAATAAATCGAGTGTGAGAGAGAGAGAGAGAGAGCATCTCGAGGGTTTGGTATTCATATCTTTAGGAACCAGTTGAGGGAGTTGTTTTAGTGTGAATTGAGGACCTTAAATAACTAGAAATCCAGAGATCATCATTGTGGTAAGTTTGGTTTTGATATTTCTGAAGTTTAATTTGATAGCGCGTGATGATATCTATGTGAATTTATTGTGTTTGATCATTAGAAATTGGTTGTTACCTCACTAGAGGTCCTCCCTGATGTATTTTAGGAGTTTCATTATTGTTGTGTGAATTTGTGGATGGAACAGTGGCTGCTACCCTGTGTATTTTCGAGACAGTACAAGATGGAGAGCGCTCCACCTAGCAAAGAAGCGCCTCCCTTGATCAGTAGAGATGAACTCAGCTGATGGAGCGCGCTCCATTAAGTGAAGGAGTGCGCTCCCACTCCAAAAAACAAAAACTTTGTTGTAAATTAGTTAGAATTTTCCGAGGTCTTAGGGACTGAACTAGGGATTCTAAATATAGGTTATTAGACCTATATTGATCACAAATGGTTTTATGATAGGTGTTGGATCATCGGGAAAGCGTTAGTGACCAAGAAAGTAAAGGAATTGTTAACGAAAACCTAAATCGAGGGAAGTATGGACTTACTTATTTATCAATATTGCGTGGTTATCTTAGTATATGTAGTTCATGTAGTTTATGTACTAATGAGGGGGACTATGTACACTGTGATGGTTTTAATAAATGGAAATTGTGTTTAATGTGATTCACGAAAGTAAGTTCCTGGAACTAAGACCAGGTTATATAGGAGATGGGTTACCTTCCTGGCCTATATGTAACTTCCTACTCAGTTAGATAGGTTGCATGAATTACGTTCACTAGAGGGTCTCAGATAGAACCATTAGACATTAATGGATTGATTAGATAGTACATCGGCCAATATGTTGGTCCAGCAATTGCATTAATGGTGTCAGTAGATAATCGACCCTTTTTATTAATAAAATGGGAATCACAGTGTAATAGTCATTAATTGACGGACTTGCATCTGTTATGTATTGAATTATATTCTTTTCATAATCCCGTTAGTTAACATTGGTGCATGTTGTTATTACATAATGTTCTTGATTATTATATGGAATGTTGATGGCTTTGTGAATCCTTATTTACTGAGCAAGTTGGAGTGTTCACACTAAATTTAATATTTCATGTTCGCAGCCTAGTGCTTCAACGAAGGGAAAAGAGAAGATTTAGGAGACTTAATATCTTCTCTTGATGTAATGAGCCTTCCTTTATACTTATACATTGTTTCGGTTATTTTGTTGTATATAAACAGGGTTGGGAGGTTTATAAACAAGGTTTTGGGTTTTGATAAACTTTGTATTTCTAAATATTGTTAATTATCGAAAAAAGTTTTAATTTTTCGCAGTGTATATTTTGAATTGCTTATTCGATGTCGATATAAAAGTTGAGTATATTAGGTATAGACGGAGAGGCTATTGGCTCTAGTTAAGTATGACTAGGTTACCGAGGCTTAATTAAGGTTTTAGGCCGAGTATCACCCTAATCGGGATAGGGAATGTTGCAGTGAGTCTTGCTAAGACTTATACCATGAGACATTGGCAACGACCCTCTTTTAGAGTCTTGCATACTGAATCTATTCAGTACCTTATCAATATAAGCACTTTGACTTAGACCGATCAGCCTTTTAGATTTATCCCTATAGATCTTAATCCTAAGGATGTAGGCTGTATCTCCTAAGTCCTTCATTGAGAAACATTTCCCTAATCAAGACTTGATACTTTTTAAGGTTGGGATGTCATTTTCAATGAGTACCAGGAAAACAACTACGCTCTCATTGACCTTCTTGTATACACAAGGCTCATCTTCATTTTTAATGAAACCAAATTCCTTAATTGCTTCATCAAAATGATGATTTCAACTTCGAGATTCTTACTTTAATAGATAAATAGATCTTTAAAGCTTGCACACCTTCCTAGAATTCTCTGGATAAATAAACCCTTCAAGCTATATCATATACACATCCTCAAGTAACTTTCCATATAGAAAAGCTATTTTGACATCCATCTGTCATATCTCATAGTCATAATATGCAACTATGACAATTAAAATTCTAATGGATTTAAGCATCACTACCAGAGAAAAAGTCTCATCATAATCAACACCTTACGTATGCTTGAAACCTTCTGCTACTAGCCATGCTTTATAAGTATGCACAGTGCTATCCATGTCAGTTTTCTTCTTGAAGACCCATTTACATCCAATGGTCTTACCACCTTCAGGTAAATCTACTAGGTTCCAAACTTGGTTCTCATACGTGGATTGGATATCAAAATTCATGACACTAAGCCATTTATCTGCGTCAGGGCTAGACACAGCCTCATGATAAGTAGTAGGCTCATTTTGATCCACAAGCAACACCTCACTATTATCAGTTGCAAGAAATTCAAATCTCTCAAGCTGATGTCTTACCCTACCACAACTACGCGGGCCTTGTGATACTTATGGAAGCTCAACTAGTTCATGACTTTGTCGATCTCCCACTGGCGATTGAATGTTTATTTGTAATTTTTGAACTTTTTCAAGACTTACTTTATTCCTATTGTTGTCTTTAGAAATAAACTCTTTTTCCATAAAGACATCATTTTGAGCAATAAACACTTTGTTCTCAGTTGGATTATAAAAGTAGTATCCTCTAGTTTCTTTAGGATAACCAATAAATACATACTTGGTAGATTTGGTTGATTATTTTTTGAGGTTTTGTCGTCGTACAGAAACCTCATAGCCCCAAATCTTATGGAAAGGCAAACTTGATATTTTCCCTAACCATATCTCATTTGGTGTTTTATCAATCGCTTTAGAAGGAACACGATTCAGTGTAAACGCAACAGTTTTCAAGGAATAACAAAAGGAAATAAGAAGATTTGCACGACTTATCATATATTGAACCATATCTAATAAAGTTCGATTTCTCCTCTCAGAAACAACATTTCAGTGTGGAGTTGCTGGAGTAGTTAACTGTGAGACAATCTCATAGTTTCTAAGATGATCATCAAAATCTTGGCTAAAATATTCACCTCCTCGATCTAATTAAAGTGCTTTAATAGTTTGACCAAGTTGATTTTGGACTTCATTCTGAAATGTTTGAAACATCTCAAAAGATTCACCTTTATGTTTCGTGAGATACATGTAGTCATATCTACTGAAATCATCAGTGAAAGTAATGAAGTACTGACAACCACTTCTAGCTATTGTGTTTATAGGATACATCAATATGTATTAGACCCAATAAAACACTTGTTCTTTCATTATGTCTAGTAAAATGACTTTTTGTCATCTTTCCTAGTAAATAAGATACATAAGTTTCATATGATTCAAAATCAAATGAATCAAGCCCATCATTATGGAGTTTAGAAATGCATTTCTCATTTATGTGGCCAAGACGACAATGCAAAAGGTAGGTTTGATTCAAATCATTTTACTTGAATCTCTTTGTATTTATGATAATAGTAGGAGTATCTATGAACCTTTTCATGTTTAAAATGTAAAGATCCTCACACAAATCAAAGCATTCACATATAAAACATCTTTACGAGAAATAGAGCATTTATTATTCACAATAATGAAATTAAAACCATATAAATCCAAACATGAAATTGAAATGATGTTTTTGCTTCCCTAATAATAATTATTTAGAACTAAAACAAGTCTACTAGATAAAATTAACTCATAACATCCTACAACCAATGCTGCACCTTTGCTCCATTTCCAACTTGTAGGACGACTTCTCCTTTCTTTAGTTTTCTATTTTTGGTGAGACCCTGCACATTAGTACAAATGTGAGATCCACATGCGATATCCAATACCCAAGAATCACTAGTAGGCAAGTTAACTTCAATAATATAAATACCTAAAGCAGAAGTCACACTACTCTTCTTTTTCTTTAGATCTTTAAGATAGAGCTTGCAATTTATGAACTAATGTCCAGATGCATGGCAAAAATGACAATTTCCTTATTTTTCTTTTTCCTTCAATGACTGTGAAGTAGAAGCATCTTTAAGCTTGACTTGTTCCATAGGCTTTGGGACAGTCACAACTGTTTGAGCATGTGCCCTAGGTCAATCTACAAACCTTATTTATCTTATAATTTTAGATAATTAAATTGACGTTTTCATTTGATGTTTTATTATAAGTGATTGCATGTTCACCTTATAGTAAGATCCATGGATATTTGTTAAAATATCCTAAATGTCCCTAGTCGGTCATTATAGTGGGAACTATACAATGAATTCAGACTAGTGTAAATCTTGATTAATGGTCATGTGATGATCATGCGTATAGGGATAAAAATTGAGATCATGAGTACTTGTTAGGGAACAAGCTACTGTACAAACCCACTATGAGAACACCATATAGATTAAGTCATAGGTTTTACTCATGATAGCTATATCATTTAGTCATTCGATTTGAGATTACCATAGACTTCAATAATATGAGCATAGTAATTTGAAACAATTAAAAGTTGTCTTTAACCAGATGATTAGAAAGATTGTGATTGGTTACCATGTGAATAATGTGTGTGGCGTGTAATCAGGATATAATTTATCCCTCTCCTCTTGAAAGAGAAATCAGTGGGTCCCTAGATATGCTAAACTATTAAATGGCCAAGTCTAAGTGAATTGATATGATCAATGACACATGTATGTTTTCAATCTACCTAAAGATCGAGACTTGTACGCTTAAACATTGAGAGTGACTTTCCATGCCTTATTTTTAATCAAATGATATGATATATGTTATTCATTAGGTTGCATCGATTTTGATATTCATGCTACTCGGGTAGTCATAATGCCTTGCTAGAGACCTCTTATGACTTGCGTACCAAAACGGTTTTGGTTCACTACCAGTTTCACATGAACCTATTGGGTGGCACATAAAGAATGGCTTTGCGTAATTTTAATTGTTCTAGATTAATGAATTTTATATGATAAAATTCAAGACATAAAAGCCCTTACGATTTGTTATATGATAACTTATTAATAGGGGCGTATTGGCTAAATATAATAGTTGTATTACGAATAAGTTTTAAGTAAGCTTATATACATATATAAATAGAGGTAGATTCATTTTCGCTATTTTCTGAGTTCTCTGGATTTTTGGAGAGAAATAAAAATGTTTTCAATCATTTTTGGGGCTAGCACTCCAAATCGTGGTCATTATTCGTGTTTGGATTTGCGAATAAGTTTTTTAAGTGATCTTATCTATATATATATATATTGATCTAGTTTTATGGAGCTTATTTTCCGATCCTGTTGGGGGTTTTTCAAAAAATGTTTTTAAATTTTTTGCTACGTATGAACCCGAAAATCCAACAACAGTAGCCTTGGCTACTTTAGCCTTACTTTTGTCCTTTTTCTTTAGAGTTTTTCCTCTCTGAACCATCAACACATTTGTAGTGGGTTTCTTGACATACTGCTCAGCTGTTTTAAGCATGAAATGCAACTCTGAGATTGATTTCTCCATGTCATTCATGTTATAGTTCATCACAAATTGTGAAAAACTATCAAATAATGAATTAAGGATCAAATCCGTAGCCTACTCTTAGCTTATGGGAAATCCAAGTATGTTAAGATGGTTAATATAGCCCTTGATTTTAAGAACATGGGGACTAATCGATGCACCCTCAGCCATTTTGCAAGAATGACGGTTCTTGACTGTCTCAAACCTTTCTTGCCTAGCCTACTATTGGAATGTTTCCTTTAGAATCGTAGCCATGTCGTAAGCTTTCACGTACTCCATGTCTTTTAAAGATTAGGAACCATGGTTGCCAACATAATGCATGCAACATTAGTTGAGTTGTTGACATGCTTAGTATATGCATCCTTCACGGCTCTTAAAGTATTGGCTAGTGGTTCCTTAGGAATAAGACCATTTAGGATATACAACTTGCGTTCATGCTTAAGAACAATCTCAAGTTTCTGAACCAGTCGAAAAAGTTTATCTCAGACAATTTATCCTTCTCAAGGATGGATTGCAGTGAAAAAGGATTAGTATGATTTGAAGAGGCCATAGATTTACAACAAAGATTATGCAAAAGTTCATTTTTGTGTAGAGGAATAGACTCCCAATAAATTAACAGCCCTCTAAAAACACTATGTTAATTTAAGGGACTAAAATCATGTTTCACCTAATTCCAAGACAGCTAAGGCATAACACTTTGAATAAGGTTATTTAGGTAGGTACCTATTACCAATTACATCATATATTACTTTTAGTTTTATTTATGAGATTATGACATCTTATGTCTTAGCATGTTTTATCTCATCTTGTGCCTAAAGCCCAAAGCTATTTTAATAGCTTTATCAAGTCATACCATTTCAAACAATAGAGTAACCATTACTTAACTTGCCTCACCAAGATAACACAATACATTCCTTGGAAGCAGACCCATATTGATGTGATCGAATCATTGACAAGTGTTTGAGAATGGATGACACTTAACTTGAAATTTGGAAGAGGGATTTTTTTAGAAAACAAATTTCAGTTCCGATAATTGAAAATCGCCTAAGATTTCTCATTAATTTAGTAAATCTAATTGACGAAAAACTGCCCTTTATTTTAATTTGGAAATATGTTAATTAAGATGTTTTTAATTAACTCGGTTCCACCTCTAACTTAATATCTTATCCGATTAAAGTTTATCTCTTATCTAATAATAATATACTAACAGATAACCACAATGATATACATCAAAAGCCAATTTTGATTCTTATCCAAACAAAATGAGCAATTGAATCAAGAAACAAAATATTAATCATGCATTCAACAGGAGAATTATATTAAATTAATCACATTAACCTAATCATGATTTCTACCATGGAGACATACATAATAATTGAACAAAAAGGAACTATGTATTCAACTCCAGAATCACATTAACCGAAACATGACTTTTACGTTGAACATACAAAATTCGCATTGTTTAATATTAAAAACATATTTTAATCTAAATATTCTAAACATGAATTCTATCATTGAATCAAATCATGCTTATGTATCAAATACATGAATTAACAACATGCTTTAAAACAAATCCTTGATAACAATTATTATAGAACCTATATTTACATCATATATACGTTAATGAAGATCATGTTTTCATACATATATATATCATATATACATTAGAGAAAACATACAAACTTTTAATAGAACCGAGCTTAAGGCTTTGATACTACTGTTGGGTTTTTAGGCTTCATACGAAGCGAAAAATTCAAAACAATTCTTGAAAAACCCCACAAAGATTGAAAATAAATTTCATTAAATAAGAACGACAAAAGTAAACCATACCTAAATTCGTGGTTTCCTTATGTGATTGTTCGATTTCCAAGAAGTTCAAGTGCGCGTCCTCTATCGAAAATTGACATACAAACGGTGACCACAATTTTGAGTGCTAGTCCTAAGAAAGATAAAAAACATTTTTCTTTCTCTTCCAAAATTCAGAGAACTCGAAAATTGCTAAAAACAAAATCTTATTACGTTTTAGGGTTTCAACTTCTATTTATATATGTAGATAAACTCACTTAAAAAACTTATTTGTAATACAACTATTGTATTTAGGTAATTCAAGCAAATTATACATACACCCCTATTCATAAGTTACCATATAACAAATCGTAAGGGTTTTTTATGTCATTATTATATCATATAAAATTCCTTTACTCTTGACTAATTGAAATTATGTAAAGTCATTCTTTGTGTGTGACTCATTAGGTTCGTACGACGTTGGCAGTGAACTAAAACAATTTTGGTACACAAGTCATAAGCGGTCTCTAGCAAGGCATTATGACTACCCAAGTAGCATGAATATCAAAATCGATACAAGCTAATGAATAACATATATCATATTCTTTTGTCGTGCGATATCCTATGATTAAACATAAGGTATGGAAAGTCACTCTTAATGTTCAATCGTACAAGTCACGATCTTTAGGTAGATTGAAAACATTTAAGTGTCATTGATCATATCAATTCACTTGGACTTGGTCATTTAATTGTTTAACGTATTACTCACCTTCTTACATTATTCACATTGTAACCAATCTCAATATTTCTAATCGTCTGGTTAAATTTTTTTTGATCGTTTCAAATTATCATGCTCCTAATATTGAAGTCTATAGTAATGTCATGTTGACGGACTAAATGATATAACTATCCTGAGTAGTACCTATGACTTAATCCAAGTGGTATTCTCATAGCGAGTTGGTCCAAAGATCTTGTTCACTAACAAGTACTCATGATCTCAATTTGTATCCCTATACGCATGATCATCACATGACCATCAATTTATATTCACACTAGTCATAATTTATTATAGTTCCCTGTATAATGACCGATTAGGGACATTTAATATATTTCAACAAATGGATCTTATTTCTAACACCTTTTTTTCATACCAAAAAATGGGCAAAAAATGGGTAAGGGATGCCCCAAGCTCATTTTTCATTCTTGAAAAATGGAGGAGGGTTATAGGTTGACAGCTAGCGTAAAACTTTTGTCACTTTTCATGAAATGGATCAAACACATAAATGTTCACACATTCCCACCTAGCGACGTGTCTTCGCATCGAAACCCGATTTTAGCGAAAGTTAAGAGGGTGTGTTTCATATTGCCGCTTGAGTGTGAAGAAAAATGAGCAAAAGTTCCCACACATAGGACATTTGTGGGTAAGAAGCTAGTCCCTTCATCTCGTCACCTGAATGTGAAGAAAAATGAGCAATGGTTCCTACACAGTGGACGCGTCTAGGTAAAGAAGCTAGTTCAAAACAAACACGAAAATAAAAATCAAATCATAGATACGGATACCAGATCTTTTAGAAAAAAATAGAAATAGAAAAGGAAAACAAACACACAAGGGAAAACAAATTCGTTTAGGAACATGGAACATAGGAACACATACAAGGAAGTCAATAGAACTAGAAGATACTATGATTAGAAGGAGAGTCAATATTGCTTGCTTACAAGAGACAAAATGGTTCGGAGAAAAGAGTAGAGAAATATGAAACACGGGGTTTAAATTGTGGTGCACTGGTATAGATAGAAAATGCAATGGAGTAAGAATTTTGGTGGATAATAATTATAAGGATAAGGTCATAGAGGTTAAGAGAATGGTGAATAAATTGATTCTAGTTAAATTAATTATTGGAGACGAAAAGATTAACTTACTTAAAGCTTATACACCACAAGTAGGATTAAGTGAGAGCATCAAACGCAAATTTTGAGACGATATGAATTGATTTATGCAAATTATACCATTAGATGAAAAAGTTTTTATTGGAGGAGATTTAAATGGGCGTGTCAGGGCAACTAATGATGGGTTTGAGAGAGTTCATGGCGGTTTTTGGTTACGGTAATAGAAATGAAGAAAGAGAATCAATCTTAGAATTTGCTTCAACATTCAATTTTGTCTTAGCAAATACTAGTTTTAGGAAAAGGGAGTCGCACATAATAACTTTTAGTTGTGGTCATAACAAGAGTCAAATAGATTTTCTTTTAATTAGAAAAATAGATAGAAAAATATGTAGAGACTGCAAAGTAATACCTAGTGAAGCGCTTACTACCCAACATTGTTGGGGCATGTGCCCTAGTTCAATCCATTAACTGTCTTTATGAATACTTTTAGTTAATAAAATAGAGGATTTCATTTGCTGTTTATTATAATTGATTTGCATGTTTACATTATAATAAGATTCATGGGTATTTACATGAATATCCTAAATGTCCCTAGTCGATCATTATACTGGGAACTATAATGAATTAAGACTAGTGTGAGTTTTGATTGATGATCATATGATATGATTATACGTATAGGGATACAAATCAAGATCACGAGTACTTGTTAGGGAACAAAGTACTGGACCGACCCGCTATAAGAACATCACATGATTAAGTCATAGTTGTTTCTCATGATATGTATATTTTTCAGTCCTCTAACTTGAGATTACCGAGAGACTTCAACATGAACACAAGATTTGACACAATCAAACGTTGTCTTTAACCTTAGGACGATTATAAAGGTTGTGATTGGTTAATGTGTGAGCAATGTGATGAAGTTGTGTAATCGAGATAGGGTTTGTCCCTCTCATATAAAGAGAGATATCCAGTGGATCCCTCGATGTGTTATACTGTTAAAAGGCCTAGTCTATGTGAATTGATAGTGATCAATGTCACTTGGATGTTTTCAGTCTACCTAGAGATCGAGACTAGTACGATTGAACATGTTGGATGACAATTCCATGCCTTATGCTTGATCAAAAGGATACCGTGTGACAAAATGATGTTATATACACTATTAATTAGGTTGTATCGATTTGATATTCGTACAACTTGGGTAGTCATAATGTCTTGCTAGAGGCGCTTATGACTTGTATACCAAAATGCGTTTTGGTACACTACCAACGTTGTATGAGCCTATTGGGTCGTTGACTAAGAATGGTTTTAAGAGATTTTAAGATGGTTCGAAAAATGAATTTTATATGATAAAATTCATGACAGAAACGTCATTGTGGTGTATTACACTTATACTTCTTTAAGTAGGGGTATATGTGTAATTTACTTAACCGTCTTTATACAAGGGTTGTATAAATAGACGCTTGAAGTTAGAACACATTGTAACAGATTGAGTGCTGAAACGCTATTTTCGTTTCGGAAACGAATTAGGGTTTTCTGGTACGCTCTGGATCATTTTGGAGAGAAACAAAAAGGTTTGGTATTCTCTCGAAGGTAGCACTTCGAATCTCGGCCGCCGTACGTATGTGGACCTTGGTAGAGGGCGTTCGTCGTTGGCAGCGCCTTAGAGATCGATCAACCTTCAAAAATGTATATTGCGACCGAGGTATGATTAAGTTTTTATGGTTTAAACGTTTTTAATGGAATTAGATTCAGATCTTGTTGGGTTTTGTCAAAATTGTTTAATAATTCTCGCTGCGTATGAACCCCAAAACACATCAAACATAAGTTAGTATTTCTTGATATTAAGCTAAAATGATGACTTAAGAGGAATAAAAGAGTCAACGACCCTAAAATAAAGTGGCGGAACATAAAAATAGTAGACAACTAGAGTTTAAAGAAAAACTACTTAAGGAAAAATGTTTGAAATCTTGATTTAAATGCTAGTACAATATGGCTAGAAATGAGTAGTTGCATAACGAAAGTATGATCAAACGTATAACAAGTGGTATAAGATGTATTAAGGACGAAAATCAAAATGTTTTAACGCACGAGGATGATATTAAGGAGAGATGGAGAAGTTTCTTCGATAGTTTATTTAATGATGGCCAAGTTGATATTATAGTAAATGAAAACCCACACCAAGAAAGAAATGTAAAATATACACGTAATATTAGAATTTTAGAAGTTAAAGAGGCATTGAAAAGGATAAAAATAGGGAAAGCATGTGACTCAGATGAAATACTCATAGAGGTTTGGAAATGCTTAGGAGAAATTATATTGACTTGGTTAACAAAATTTTTCAAAAAATCATAAAATCAAAATGGATGCCAATGGATTGGAGAAGAATCACGCTCGTGTCAATCTTCAAAAACAAAGGAGACATTTAAAGTTGCTCAAACTACTGGGGAATTAAACTTATGAGTCACACTATAAAACTTTAGGAGAGGATAATTGACAATAGACTAATGATAGAAACAACAATATCAGAGAATCAATTTGATTTTATGCCTAGGAGGTCAACTACGGAGACGATTTTCCTTGTAAAAAGATTGTTGGAAAAATATAGAGAAAAGAAAAAAGATATTCATTTGGTATTTGTAGATTTAGAAAAAGCATATGATAAGGTTCATAAGGATATTCTTTGGTGGGTTATAGAAAGAAAATGAGTGCATACTAGATACATAGTCACTATTAAGGATATGTATGATGGAGTAGTAACGAGTATAAAGACATTTGGAGGAGCTACAAAAGAATTTCTCATTATGATAAGACAACATCAAGGATCGACTTTAAGCCCATATATATTTACTTTAGTTATGGATTAACTAACTAGGCATATTCAAAAGGATATACCATGGTGTATGTTATTTGCAGATGATATTGTCTTAGTGGATGAGATAAAACATGGAGTGAATAGGAAATAAGAGCACTGGAGGAATATATTAGAATTTAAAGGCTTTAAGTTGAGTAGAACAAAGACCAAATGCATGCACTGTGAGTTTAGACATACAAATCATCGAGATGGAATAGTAAAATTAGGGGAAGTAGAAGTTCCTAAGGTGAACCACTTTAGATACTTAGGATCAATCATATAAAATGATGGTAATATTGAGAATGATGTCACACTTAGAATTCAAGTTGGATGGAAGAAATGGCAGAGTGCTACATGGGTCATTTGTGATTGAAATACCCCTACTAAGTTAAAAGAAGAATTTTATAGGACCGCAACTAAGCCATCTATGCTCTATGGAAGTGAATGTTGGGCAGTAAAACAACAACAATTACATAAAAATGAACGTAGCAGAAATGATGATGCTTAGGTGGATGTGTGGTAAAACTCGTAAAGATAGAATAAGAAATATAGAAATTCAAAGACAAGTAGGAGTAGCACCAATTGATACAAATATTAGGGAAGGGCGGTTGCGGTTGTTTGGTCACCTGCAAAGACGACCTACAAATGCCCCCTTAAAAAACTTAACTCAATAGCAACTGTAGAAATTCGACGAGGAATGGGTAGACCAAAGTTAACATGGAATGCATTAGTTAGGAGGGATTTGAATGGTCTAGAAAGCTCACCATCAATTGTACTTAATCGAGCACAATGGAAAAGCTTGATCCATGTTGCCGACCCCAATGAATTTGGGAATTTGGGACTGAGGCTATTTTGTTCTTATTGTTGTACAAATGGATCTTATTATTAGATAAACATGCAATCACTTATAATAAAACAACAAACAAAACCTCTATTTTATTAACTAAAATTATAAGACAAACAATGTTTGTATATTGACCTAGGGCACTTGTCCTAACAAAAGACTCCACAGACTATTGAGGATTCTCTAGATTTATGCTCAAGGAATATTAAGAAGTTTTGTGAACTGCTAAAATAGCCGCTGACAAGTCAACAATTAGACATGTTTTATAATACATTTTAGAATGATTTTAGATGTAAAAGACCATATTACACAAGGTTTTCTCTTGTTTTTGATATTTCTGGTAATAAAAGGAGAATATGAAGAAATGAACGAAAAAAGAAATATTATGAATTAATTAAGTGGAAGAAGTATATCAAGAATTATCACCAAGGAAGCAAAGAAAAAGAGAAAATATAAACTAACGATTCTCATCAATTTCGGAGAGGCAGTGAATCGCTGGCCAAATCAAGGGACACAAGAAAAGACCAATATGCTCAATATTCTGGATTTAGCCAACGATTCCTATCAGGCCTACATTGTTGTGAATCGCTGGGTAAGATTACAGGAATTTTAGATTACTAAGAGTGGTTTGAGTTATTTCGGGATGTTTACTACTTATAATACTATAAATACTAACCTAAGGCTGTGAAATTAATTACCCTCGATCGTACTTTGAAGTCCTAGAAACCTTGGTTAGTCTTAGAGCCATTGTTTATTATTTCATTGCCTTTGAAGATTCAAGTATTTAAATTTAAAGATATTTTCAATTATGTCTTCTATTTTTAGTAATGCAATGTTATTTATGATTATGAGTGAGTAGTTCATTTGATCTAAACAAATTCGGAATATGAACTAGATCCATTTTGAAATGTAGTAATGATGAGATGAATATGTGCTTAATGCTTTAAATCGATTGTATTATTTGATTAAGTGATTTTATAGGTTAATAACCCCCAAACTGGAGCACCTAGAGAGCCTTCTCCACCTTTAAGTTTTGAATATGACTTGGAGGGATAGGAAGAGATAGAGGAGACACCCACCATTTCTTTCTATGCCCATAACCTTATCAATGCTAAAGCCATTGCTAGGATGGAGGAGAACATTAGTAAGAACCGAAAAATCATACTAGAAAGAGGTTTCAATATCAAGAACAAAATCAAGTACGGGCCTAGGATCGTAAACATAATTAGGGAATAGAAGTGGGAATTCTTGACTAGGGATTACTATGTCGATAACGATGCCAGTTCCTCAGTTGAAATGGGTTGTGAGATTTTAGTTAGAGAATTCAATTCTAATGAGCACGTAGATGAAAATAAGAAAATAGAAATAGTCCGAGGAAGACCAGTGGACTACTCACCTGAGAGAATAAACCGGTCTTATGGTTTATCGAAAGTGTGAGACAACATAATCAATACCCTAAACCTGAGTACATGTATGGACACGGATTTCCCCACAAGACCATTAGGACCAGTTTAGAAGCTATTCTGGATGATGGTTTCCATTTTCACTAAGACGGGTACCCAAAGCACATACAAGCCAAAAAATTTAGAAAAACAACTACAGCTTGAAGCTTTTTCTTGAACGCGAGCATACAACTTAGTTTACAACATTACGACATAGTAAACTATAGGGCGGCTCTCTTATACCACATAGTTAAAGGGATTGGTACATTGATGTTGGCCGAATAATCTATGAATCGATTAGGAATGCCATGACCATGAAGAAAAATGAAGGACTACCTTTTCCCTTGATGATCACCAAGTTTTGCAAGCAAGACTGTGTTCCAAGGAAAAGAGTAGAGTTTGATGTATTTTCGGACATGACCATTACTGACGATGTCTTTGAGAAAAGCAAGAAGGTAACGAGATACCTTGACTCAGAGGAAGAACGAGAGACAAATGCCACATAAATAAGGGAACCTACAGAGATCAGAAAAGTACGGTCAGGTAACCAAAGAAACATACAGGCAAATTAGACAACCGCGTACAATAAGCAGATGAATCAGACCACAGAGCCACCAATAAAAGACTTCATTGGTGTAGATGAGCAGGACACAGAAATGGCCATAATGCAAACAATCTTACGTAATCAGATGTGAACTTTGAGACATCAAGAGTTCATATTCCAAAACCAACGCGAGATTACTTGAAGCATCTTCGGATTAGAGCGTTGCAAGATCAGGATGACTCAAGGCAAGGGAGCTAACTTCACATTCCATCTCTCCAGCTAAGGATGCCCAACCAGGGAGTCTTCGCTGAAGATAACTTGGTGGATAGGTTGATTACATCCTATATGATCCTGAGGCGAGTTACCACTCCCAACTGCCTGATCATTGGGATGATGGTGATGATGTGACATTTGGACGGTAGTTCTAAGATATTTTTTCTTTGTGTAATATTTTACTGAATGTTATTCATATGAGGTCTATGTTTTTAATCTTATACGTTGATTGATGTGGTATATTTTTACACCTTAATTCATTTGCTTTAGTATGATTTCACACATTAGTATAATGAAATGGTTTGATGTGTTAAACTCAATTTTATGCAATGATGCTTGGATTTGTTTAAATTGTCTTTACTTATTCAATTCATTCTTATGTTAGTTAATTACTTAATTTGTTTATGCTTCATGATATATTTTTTTATTTTTAATAGAAAATTGACTTAATTCTTAAACTTTGAGGACAATGTTAGGAATGAGTTTGAGGGTATCAGGTAAAGTGACGTATGAAGAAGCAAAGTATGGAAGAAATGAGAGGTAGAAAATTGACTTAATTCTTAAACTTTGAGGACAAGATTAGGAATGAGTTTGAGGGTATCAGGTAATATTTTCCCATCTCAATTTATTTTACTTAGTTAGGTATATGATTATAATTTAAAATAGAAATGATATATTAGTATTACACATGAAAATAGATATTTCATGATGGAAAGGAATTTTTATACCCTATTTAACTTAACATAGATTGTTTATACACTAGAGAGATTTAGAGGGATTGATTATTTTTTGTTAAATATTATAATGGGTAGAAGATCGAAACGATAGTACAAGATGAACAAGACAAATTTCTTAAGATCTTGCTATACAAAAGTTATTGATCAAGTTTTATATATATGTAATGAAAAGGACTTATGCCACAATTGAGGAAAAAAAAAGGAAATAGCCAATAAACTTTACTTAGTTGGAAAGAATGCTTCCTTGACTATAGTTAGAGAAGAACTAACAAGAGTTTTTAAGTGAAAAAAATAGAGAGACCCACATATTCTAAAGGAAATGGAGCAGAGAATCTAGTGGTGGGAAAAATGAGAGAATAATTCCTATAAAAAGAATAACAGATTTCAAAGGAAATGGATCAGGAAACCGTAGGAATATAATATAAAGAAGAAATGAAGTTATATAATTGAAGAATAAGTAAAAGAGATATAAGAAAATGGAGGAAGTTTAAGAAAACTCTTCAAATAAAAGATTTAGCTCGATTTCTTATAGCTATGTTAAGTGAAGTATCTCTTTTTATTCCAACAAATGAAAATAATAATGATAATTGTTGGTGAATAAAAAGTTTATATTGACTTTGATTATTGTGAATTTTAAATATTGTTTGAAAATGAGATTGATTTAGATATTTTTGTATCTCGAGATTCTATATTGGTTATATAAGCTTGATGCTTGTCAGTGGAGATTGAGAAAACCTATGTGGTGCATTGACCTTGGTGATTGGTTTGACTTTGAATTATGAGGAGTGTTCGCAATTAGGAAGTTGAAATGTCAAATAAAAGGGTAGTTCTTTATTTCTTTCTATTCTATCATGATTTTTTATTCTTTTGAAGGTAATATGTTTATTTATCTTTTAAGATCATTTCTATTTAAGAATAAGAGTATATAATATTAAATCAGAACAATGGAAGAAAAAAAGAATTAGATTAAGAATAATCTTTTGCTCGGGACAACAAAGTGGTGAGTTGCGGGGTATTTGACAAATCAATAATTAGACATGATTATAGTACATTTGAGGATGATTTTAGATGTAAAATACTATATTACATGGGTTTTTCTCTTGTTTTTGATATGTTAGGTAAGAAAAAGGAAATATGAAGAAAGGAACGAAAAGGGGAAAATTATGAACGAATTAATAAAGTGGAAAAAGTAAATGAAGAATTATCACCAAGGAACCAAAGAAGAACTGGAAATATAAACCAGTGATTATCAGCGATTCTTGAGAGTCACATAATCGCTTGCTAAATTGAGGGTCACAAGAAAAGATTAGTGAGCTCAATATTTTGGGGTTACCCAATTATTCTTATCACACCTTAATCGCGCTGAATCACTAGATACAATTACTAGAATTTTAGATAACTACAAGTTGTTTGGGTTGTTTTGGGATGTTTACTACTTAGAATACTGTAAATACGAACCTAAGGTTACGAAATTGATTGCCCTTTATCGTACTTTGAAGGCCTAGAAGCCATGATTGTTCTTGTAGCCATTGTCTATTATTTCATTGCTTTTGAAAATTCAACTTTTTTAATTTAAAGGTAATTTCAATTATGTCTTTTATTTATATTAATGCAATGTTATTTATGATTATGTGTGAGTATTTTGTTTGATCTAAACAAAGTCTGAAGATGAACTTGATCCATTTTGCAATATAGTTATGATGAGATGAATATGTGCTTAATGTTTTAAATCGATTGTATTCTTAGATTTACTATTTTTATAGGTTAATATATATTGATTTCAATCATGATCTTTGTATTGGATGCATAGCCTAGAATGTGTATTGTGATATATGGTTTTATTATCTATTTAAAGTAGTAACGAGGATTTTTGAAAGGAAAACACTATTTAAATATCTTACGTGAATTTGAGATCTAAATCTAGTGTTGATGTAGCATTTAGAAGATGTTAGATTTAGTAGTTCGAAGTTCTCATAAATTTTAATTCCGTTCTATTGCGTGATGTTAATGTTTTTGTTTGAATAAAGGGGTTAGCTCAATAGAACTAGAACGTGACTTTTCCATTGCTATAAGGAGAACAAATGGCTAGCTAAAGGCTGTTTACTTATGATTAGAGTTCAATGATTTATCTTACTTAATAAAATATGCTCATGACTATATGGATTGGATTTACATGTTTGGAATACAAAACGAGTTCATGTTTCATTGTTTTGGATATTTATATAGATATTTATTTTTTGTTTTATTTAATATATTTGATTTATTGTGATTATAGGTTGTGTCAGTTAATGAAAATAATATAGTTAGTTAAGTATTATTATATTAAAGTTAGTTATTAGTTAGTTATTATAAATAAAATAAAAATAAAAATAATAAAACCCTTAAAAGTCATTTTTCCTAGAAAGGTTTGATTAATCCTTGTGGAGACGATTCCCACTTATTACTGCTGCAAAATGATTAAAGTATAATGTAAAAGGGAAATTATGTACATGCACGACACATGTCGGCCGCCTACGGGGTGCCGATACATGTGTCGACTCTCGCCATGTCTTATAAGATCAATATATTTTGATCGACGTTCTGCTAAGACTGAGAGAGCAATTTTTGACATTTAGGCAATGTAGACGAACGGTGATACGGTACATGGAGAGATTCAAATACTTGCTTCGTTTTGCTATAAATGTAGCTGACACCGAGCGACTTCAGGTCCATTACTTCATTCGAGGACTCCAACTTGAGATCGGTGGTCAGATTGTTTCGATAAGGGCCATGATACTACATGAGGTTTACAAGAGGACACTAGCTTAGGAGACTTATTTGATGAGAAGCGACGACGCCCCCATTCTAGTGCATCAGTATTGTCAAGGTAGCCAAATCAAGTTGAACATGTGGACAAGAGGAACTGCCCCTTGAGAGATTAGAGGGGGAAGAGGCGTAAACAAGACGATGATCAAGCAATCAACACCCATGCAGTAGTACCTGCATAACCACAGTAGGTTATGGCAGTCCGACAGCTACAAGGATATACTTTAAATCAATGCTAGAGGGGCAGTGGCAGGAAAGGGACAAGGCTAGCAGTGAAAGGGCCAAGGTTAAAGGACCACTAGACATGGTCAAGGCCACGAGACAGTAGGGTCGGGGCTTCGAGAGGAAGCAACACATAATATGTTTTGGTTATTTTCAGGTAGGGCACTACAATAGTCTGTGTATGTCACGACCTATCTCACTACGTCTTGACTTAACCTAATTCTCCTAATTACGCACCTAACCTATAAAATATCTTTGACCTCGAATCACTTTTTATTTCAATCTTTAATAACGCTTTGAATCTAAATCAAGATCCTCAACAAACCTCAGTTCTTGATTTACTTAATTGGAGAAAATTAGAAAATCATATCGATTATTTTCCATATTTTGTAAAAACTTCGACAACACCTCCTCTAAAAGTGACTTGCTGAAAAATTAACGAAATTAATAGCAAAATTTGGGGAAAGGCCTAGATAGACTCACAACTCCTCGCAGCTCATACTATATATCAAATCAAACATTAAATATAACTTCATGTCTCCAATACCTTCATTACAGCGTTGCAAATCCAAAATACACCGACACTGAACCATTATGGTCTCAAAACTATTTAAAACCATTTCATATCGATCTCATAATCTAACTAAGGTGTTTCATTCCCTACACTCACCTAAAGTCCAAGAATATAAATATAACCAATTTACAACAACAAATTGTTAATGTAAAACATTCACCCAAGTTCTTCATGTTTTGTTTAATCTTTCTTATCTTCACAGTTTACTTGACATCATTAAAAACAATTGAACAATGTCAAGCAAGTAAACTCCTACATTGATCTGTACTCAAGCAAATGTTAGTCTGAATACATCGAGAGATGTAATTGCATTTCCAATAACAACAAATTTATATAACAATGTGAAACTTTTTTTTATTTCTTTTTAAGGTTTACAAATAGGTTGGCCGACCTAAAAATGTACCTAAAATACTAATAAAAGTCTAATGAATGCTACGTGGAATAAACATTGCTCGCTTAAAGATTTACTCGCATCTAGTATATTCCACCTTGACAGATACCCAGTCTCGATTAGATTTATTCGCACCTAGTCTATTTCACCTAGGCGGGATACCTCATGGAGATCGAAGATGATAAAATGTGATCAGTATGCCATTTATGCCTGACCAAGAATAATATGAAATGTAATGTAGACTGAATTTACAAATGTTGGTGCAAGAATAAATCATTTAATAGTAGAGGTCACTTTACGATTTACATACAACCAAACCAACTTTAAGTTGGTTGCAAAGCATTAAGATTCAATCCAAGCTGTCAAATACTTCCACATGTCCTAATAAAAAATATAATTCATTATTTTAGAGTTACAACTTTATTTGAATACTTTAAATTCATAGTTCAAGTTATTACGCAGTTAAAACCACTTTCGGTCTCACAATAGCGTTCAAACAACTTTAAACTCTGACAACATCTTTTCAAAGTCCCCATATACCCTTCATAACTCATTTTCTTGTTTTTGAACCTTAATTAGAGTCCTAACCCATTTATTGAGCTTAAACAACAACCTACAACACGCCTATGCATTCCCAATTGGAATTTGTAACCAAATTGAAGTCCAAGTTGGAACTCTCACTCATTTAACACGTTTAGGAAAATTGTTCCAAACTTTGATTAGAAATCTCATTAAGTTTTCATTTGGACACAATTTGCAAATGTAAAACTCCCATTTACTTTCAATTAGGAATTCTTGATGAGTCTCTGTTTGACTCATTCCACAAACATACAATGCTAATTATCTCCCTTTGACAATTAGTTCAACTCAATTATTTAGTTGTTGTTCAATTTCCAATTTCTTTTCTTCCCCGAGTGCTATGACGTTGGTCGAGCCAACCTCGGCCTTGCCATACACTCGGGTAGAACCCAAGTACCATAAGAACCCCTGGGATCTGCCTAGACGTTTCTTGGGTTTAGCAGGGCCATGCCCTGCCATGCTTAGGCACGGGTGCCATGAGAAACCCTTGTCCCAATATTCAAAACACCACCAACAACCTTCTTATTTCCAAACAACAACAACGATACATCAGTTAAACACAATTCATCGCCATCTCCCAAATAATTCAAATTGAAGCCACGATAACAATAATTATAGGAAGCATCATCATCAAAATCCCAAATTAATTCGTAGCACCAACAACACTTGCAACATCAACTCTGCTGCAATCCCATCGTCCTCTTCTTGAACTAATTTCCCTCTTCCCCAACCAAGACCAGCAAACAAACAAAACCTACAACACAGCCTTAGTTTCTTTTCCCCTTCCCTTCATCGAACTAAGAACCCTAAAATGACAGCAACGACACCCTGCAACAACAGCTGTGTTGTCCCTCCTCCTTTTCATCGTCATGTACCTTCCCCTCACTTATTCAACCAAGTTCATAAAAACAACTCAAACCACCAAAAATCGTTTATTTAAACAACAAATTGATTTGCAGAACATAAATTTTCACCTAAACCAAGGATTGATTTCCTCTGTCCTCTCTGCCATGACTCGCTGGCAAAACATGATAGAAAATGAGAGAGAGAAGAGCACGAAGATGATGGCGTCATAGGAGAGGATGGCCATCAAAAAGAATTGAGCGAGAGAGTTCGCGTTTGATGGAGATAACATACTAAAGAGAGGAGGGGCAAGGTAGTGAGGAAGATGTTGAATAGGAAATGGTTTTGATCGATTGAAGAGAAGTTTTGAACCCCATTTTATTTTCACATTGATGAAATGGATTTTTTGGGTGGAAAATTACAATTTTTCTCTTAAACATATCTATTCCTCTGTCGAAAACAATTGCCCCTCTCGGTCGTTTAGCATTTCTCTTTTTCGTATTCATGTTTATCTTTAATTTTTAAATCAAATTAAACCTCGAAAAATATCCCAATTTTATCAAAATAGGGAAAAATCCCAACTCGCTTCGAAACACGCGAGCATCCCGTCTCGACCTTAACTTGACCCTATTTAGTGTTGAATAAATTATATTACACCAATTAGCCACACAATACATAAAATATGCACTTTCACCTTATGATCTCTAATTCGTAACATGTAGGTCCCACTTTGGATATTTAAATTTCAATTAATACCTGAAATTAGTTAATTTGTCGCCTAATCAAGTGTATGAAATTCTCAAATTTCACAGTGTACCTAGGATTCAGTTCCACTTGTCGCAGCTCTGCGAGTGTAGGATAGGGAACAAATACACGCGGTAGCCGAGCCGAACCATGATGATTCGCGACAGCTAGTCGAGGGTACGATACATATTTTTGGTCGTTATTATGAATTATTTAATTGATTATGGGTCTACATTGTCGTTTATTTTGGGTCGGATGGTAAGAGAGTTGAGTTTGACATTGAAGAGCATTAAAACGCACTTTATCTTTAGCACGACTATTGGGATAGATATACCATGACTGGATTTGTATAGATTGTCTACTCGAGGTTAGCGGTCACCAGTTACCCATAGATCTTCATGTATTATAGTAGGCCTAGTTCGATATACTCTTAGGAAAGGATTGGTTAGCGGGTTACCGCACTCAATTGAATTGCTTTTGGAAGACCGTCACTTTCCAGATCTCATGGATTCTCGTGTTCACATTCACCGGAGTAGTGAACTTACTCCTAATTACTAAGGGAAGATTATCGACTACCCAGAAGATGGAGACTTTATTAGGGATTGTATAGCCATATGAGAGACCGATGGTTAAGCTTGAGAACATCTAATTAAGTACTATGTGAGTTTCCCTACATCTTTCCTGAGGACTTTCTCGGACTGCCCCCACCTAGAAAGGTTGAGTTCATGATTGAGTTAGTGTAAGGCACCCAGTCGATATCGAGTAGACCGTACCGTATGTCACAACTAAAACATGATGAGTTGAGGCTTCAAACTAGAAGATTTATTGAAGAATGGTTTCATACACCCGAGTATGTCACCCCTGGGGAGCACCAGTCCTATTTGTGCAAAAGAAGGATGGTAGCATGAGGATGTGCATCGATTATTGAAGACTTAATTAGGTGAAATTCAAGAACCGATACCCACTGCCCAAGATCGATAATTTATTCGAAAAGTTGGCTGAAACACAGTTCTTCTTCAAGATTGATCTTAGGTCAGGTTAGCACCAGTTGAGGATATAAAAGGAGGTATACCCAAGACGATGTTCAGCACGCGTTACGAGTTGTTTGAGTTCTCTACTATGCTTTTCAGACTAACAAACGCGTGAGCCGTGTTTATGGATTTGATGTACCAAGTTCTTAGGCCTTTTTAGGATCGATTTGTAATAGTCTTCATAGATGAAATCTTGATCTATTATTCCATGACTCATGAGGACCATGAGAGACATCTTAAAGAAACGCTGAAGACTCTAAGAGAGTATCGGTTGTATGCCAAGTTTAGTAAGTGTGAATTTTTGCTTTTTAAGGTGATGTAATTGGGCCATGTGATAAGTGAAGAAAGAATATAAGTGGACCTGAGTAAAACTTGCGCCATCATCGATTGGCATACACCAGGATGCATGACAGATATATGGAGCTTCTTGGGATAGGCAAGATATTATCGGTGCTTCGTGCAAGCTTTTTCCAAGATTTCAATGCCGATTACCACGTTGACTAAGAATGACCTATTTTTTTATTAATCCAGAGAGTGTGAGGCATCCTTTGTAGAGTTGAAGAAAAGTTTGACTTCCGTATCGTTGTTAGTGTTGTCAGAGCCAGGAAAATAGTTGACAGTTCTCACGGATATTTGTTGCAATAGACTACGATATGTACTGAAGTAGGTAGACTTAGTGATAGCCTACTTGTCGCGTCAATGAATGACCCAAAAGAGAAAATGCCGACGATCTGAAGCTTATAGCGATCGTATTTGCACGGAGGAGACATTATCTATTTGGTAAGAGATTCACACTTAACAAAGTTCATAAGACTTTAAATTATCTCTTCACTCTGAAGGATCTAAAAATGAGACATCGACGATTGTTGGAGTTGCTGAAACGTTACGAATTCTCGATTTAGTATATGCCTTGAAATGCGAATGTCATAGTAGATTCCCTTAGCAGGACATGACCAGAAAAGAGGCAGTGGTATGCAAGATGACTCATCAGTACAATATACTTGAGGCGGAAAAGGCCATTAGTTCGTCAGAGGTCCCAAAGGTAGTAGATGTGACGGCCCCAATTTCCCACAAACTGGGCCCCACCCAGCCTAAGCCCACGTGGACCCCCGAGCCAGTCTCGCAAGGTCAACGCAGGCCTAGTCAGCCTTCCACTCCATCATTATAAGTAAATTCATAATTTTAAGTTGAGTTATTAGTATTTTTTCAAGTTTTACAATTTAGCGCAAGCAATTAATACATTGAATAACTCAACAATAATTGTAAATGAGTTGGACAACCTAATTGTGGAACCCTGCATATGTATATCATCATCAGAGGATAGTAAATATAAGATATACATGCTCAAATTCTATCAAAAACCCAACTCCCAGTGTTTTAAAACAAGTATATCTAATAGTACAAAAGAATCATCTAGCTATGGAGCCTTCCCCTTGCTGGACTGTGGATCTGCACTGAGTCAAACATAAGAATGACGAGCCCAAGTAAGTAAAAGCCAGTAGGATCTAAACAATAATTCAAAATAAATGAAGCAGTCTAAAAGTCATGCGGATAAAAAGAAAGCTGTATGGAATGCATGATAATAAGACTGTAAAAATGAAAGTACAACGAGAAATGAGTGTCAAAGGAAACAATAGAGAGGTGACCAAGTAGTCCAAGACCACCGAGTGCGGGTGCCACAGGGTCGGGGTCATAGAGTCGCGACAATGCCAAGTAGACTCGGGTCTTAGGACGCGGCATTGCTTGCTTGTACCTGGCAGACCGTCGCGAATGAGGGATATCAACGGTGCCCGGATAAAACACATCTCATTCCAACCAAATACTCAAGTGACTCGAGGTCATGGTCCCGGTTGCAAGCCGGCAACCACTCTAATCAGTGACACTAGTATGACTCACTTGGCCCTCAAACACTCATAAGTGGGTGGGAATTCCAATGAAGGGACACATTACAATATCAATAAAATATAAGCTCAAATGAAATACTGTTCATTTCCTAGCTGGTTTTACTTACCTCGAGAAATCGTGAATCGTCCTCAAAACGTCCCGCTCACGCCTCGATATGCGCACACGACACCCGACTATAGCCTCCTAAGTCCCTGGTGTCCATTTATACCATTTAAGTTACTTAAGTCATTCAAATCAATATGTTCGCGATTAAATCCGCAAAATTCCATAATAAAGGCCACGAAATCACTCGATGCCAACACCAAAATATGGTTTAGGACCTCACCATGGCCTACGCCTCTCGTCTTCTTCGCGAGCAACCCATCGCGTCGTCGAGCTTCGTCAAAGTCACGACGCCTTATCCACTGTTGTTGTGTCTCGTCGGGGATCAATCGGTCCGGCAACGCGCCACCGCGTCGTTGCCCACGCCGTTCACAACGCGCCTGCTGCCGCTGCTGTCGCCGCTGCCGCTACTCTGCTGCTGCTGCGCTGCTTTGCGCTGCTGCTTGAGCGCTCCTCATCGCCGCATCGCCGGCGTCTGGTGGACCGCGCCGCTGCTCGTAGTCGTCGTCACAGCCGCGCCACCTCGTCCGCGGCTTCGCCTCAACCGTTCTGCGATCGCCGCCAACCGCCATGTCTTGGTTCGTCGCCGCTGCCGCCGCCGTGTGCTCCCCTGCGTCGATCCTTCGATGGCCGTCGCCCGCGAGCCGCCGTCCCTTCTTCTCGCTTCCTTCCCGATGGCTTCTCTCACTCTCCGCCGTCTCTCTCTCTCTCTCTCTCTCGTCGTCTCTTTTCCTTCTCTCTCCCCCTCTCTCTCTCTCTCTCTCTCTTTCTCTCTTTTTCTCTCTCCCCTCTCTCCTCTCACTTCTATTCGATTCTTAACTGATTTTTTTATTTTTATTTATTTTTTACTTTTTGTTTTCATACTTATCTCCTCGATTTATGTCCGAATTAAACCCCAAAAAATACCCTATTTTCGTCAAAAATTGACGAAAATACCATTGCACTCCGAAACACGGGTACACCGCGTCTAAACCTTAACTTGACCCTAGTTTGCGTCGATTTCGATCCAGATCACGACGAGTGGGTCCCACATACGACCCTGAAGTGGCACGTGACACGAGTTAGATTTTTAGGGCCGTTATAGTAGAGGCCTATATTTGCAGTCAAATGAGAGTACAAATTGTGTCAATTCTGCGAGTCCTACAGTGCCTAATGGTCGATATGATGTATTTGAGGTTTATAGACAACAGAGTCTCAAATTCCAAGTTAAAGAAAGTATCTATATGAGTGTTTGAGACATAAAGGTAGACATGGATTCTAGCAGTGGTATATTTGGAAGATGGTATTCTTTAAGAAACTCACTGTTTTAAATACAAAGTTCATCTCGGTCGAAACAAGATGTACCAAGATATGAGACGGTTGTTTAAGTGACCCAGGATATAGAAAGACGTTATCAAGTACATGAGAGGATGTGAGGTGTGTCAACAGGTTAAGGCTGAACATATGAGACTTGAAGGACTATTGCAGCCGCTACTGATCCATTAGTAGAAGTGGAAACACATTTCCATGGACTTTCTCAGTAGGTACTGCACACTCATGTAATCATAATGCCAATTGGGTTGTCGTGTACAAACTGAGAAAATCAGTGCACTTTATTCTAGTTTCCATGAGATATAAGATTTCAAAATCTAGCACGCTCTTCGAGTAAGAGATCGTTGGATTAAACAATGTACCGTTATCGATAGTGTCAAACAAAGATAGTTCGCTTATGTCATAGTTATGGCACGCTATGCAGGAGCAGTATGGTACTCGACTTCAGTTCAAAATAGCTTACCATCCATAAACCTATAGGCAGTCAAAAGGGACTATTCAGATATTTGAGGACATGCTTACAACATGTCTGCCTCAGTTTTGAGGGTTATGGAAGAAGTAGTTAACATTTTTTGAGTTTTTCTACAACAATGACTCTCATGCTATTATTAGGATGCCACCATTTGAGGCATTGTACGAGAGACCGTGCAGATCATTGACTTTCTAGGTATAGCCTGAAGATACAATGACCATTGGGCTTAAGGTTGTTGTACACCATACAGATAAATTTAGGTTGATTCGTTAGAGATAGAACGCTGCTTAAAATAGACAAGTGAAGTACGTGAATAAGAACCATAATGGGGTTGAGCTATGAGGTAGATTGCTAGGTCTAATAGAAAGGTTCTCCTTTGAAGGGTCACCAGGGATTTGGGATCAAAGGGAAACCTGCATTGAGGTTTATTGGGCCATATAAAAAAGTTGGACAAATTGGGGGAGTTGTTTAATAATTGAGATTGACGGGTCAATTGGCTGGGCTTAATGATGTTTTGAACATATCTATGCTGAAGTTAGCGAGATCACGATCGAGACCTATGGTTGATGTGAAAAGGATTGAGATACAGCAAGACGCGACTTACGAAGAACACCCCATTAATATTATAGGTCGTATGGTCCAGACTCTCAGGATGAAGTAGATATCAATGGTTCTCGTCCGTTAACAATATCTAAGGGATGAGGGACTCTCTTAGGAAAAATAGTCTACTATGCGTGAGATATATTCCTAGCTTTTCCACGATTAGTATAAAAGTTTAATTGTGGATTTATGGACAAAATTCCTTTTAGTTGGGAAGATTGTGACGACCTGCTTATTTTAATATTTATTTAGTTGTCGAATTTTAGACTAGGACCTAGGTCACACCCACGTCGACGTCGCGAATAAGTTTAGGGCACGCCTACCTAGGTACAATTTATTGTTGTTTTTGTTTGTTGTTTGTTTCATTATGTATATATTAAATTATAAGTAGCATTACATGATTTAACTCATAATTTACATCACTTTGCATGAGTATGACGATTAGCGCCTCAAGACACATGCAACACGGGTATGGGGTTTTGTAACATGAAATAAGAGGTTTAGCTTAGTTCAATGATTGATAAAAATTCCTTAACTAAGGTAAATAATTAAACTTAAATGTGCCTAAGTACTAAATGAACTCAAAAAGGGACTCCACACCTCGAGATATGTGATGGCGCTAGGAAACCAAGTTGTTGACTAAGCTAATTAGTCCATTAATGTGCCTATGGTATGTATTTTGTTTGTCCACTAGTTTATGAGTGATATGCAGTAGATGTTTTATGGGTAACATTATATTTGTTAAGTAGAGTAGCGACAATTCTATTACAAAAGTGTGAACCTCTATCTCTAATCAATATTCTAGGTGCACCAAAAATAGTAAAGACCCTTGATTTTAGGAAATTAACTACTATATTAAAATCATTAGAATTCGTGGCTATAACTTCTACCCATTTAAACACATAGTCTACGACTAATAAAATGTAAATATTTTCATTAGATGGTAAAGGAGTTCCCACAATGTCTATTTGACACTTGAAGAGCGTATACAATAAATTCCCCACTATTAATATTTTGTCATAGTGTCAAGTGTTAATCATCTTTACAGGGATTTTGCAAATTCCTAAAGAAAAGAAGTTTTATATGCTTATATTTTTAAGTTAATAAAAACATAATTTAAACTAACTAAACTTACTTAAATAACACAAATCAACTTAAATTAAAAGCAACTCAATTTAATAAAACATAATAAGAGATAAACATCTAAACAATCCTTGTAAATAGTGAAACTTCAATCCATTTTGCACTCCAAACATGTTACTCCAATCATATAAGTATGAACGTAATTTATAAAGTATCCTAGATCATTAAACCTTAATTATAAGTAAGTAAACAACCTTTTGCCAGCTATTTATTCTCCTTATACTGGTGGAAAGCCAAGTTCTAATTTTATTGAGCTAACCCCTTTGAATACGCGAAGTCATTAACTTCACAAATAAAAGCGCAATACACTTTATGAAAACATTGAACTACAAAATCTAACACCTTTGGAAAGCCACTTCAACATTAGATTTAGATCTAAAATTCACCTAGGGCATCTAAACTGTGTTTGCCTTTCAAACAACCCTAGTTACTACTTTAAACTAGATAATGAATCAAAACATCACATACATATTGGCCACTATGCACATAATACTAAAATCAATGATTACAATTCTTAAATAATAATCTATAAAAATAGTAAATCAAGGAATATGATTGGTTTAAAGCATTAAGTACACATTCATCGCACTATGACTATATTTCAAAATGAATCTAGTTCATGTTTGGAGTTTTGTTTTGATAAAAAAACTACTCACTCTTGATAATAAATATACAATGACATCAGAATTAAAAGACAATTAAAATACCTTATTGATAACTAGAATCTTCAATCTTCACTAAAAGCAAATAGAAACAATCAATAAAAAAACAATAAATTAGTAACAGAATTAGCAACGGAATAAGTGTCTGTTGCTAAGTAGCAATGGAATAACAACATAATGTGGTTAGGATACTGTTTGAATTGTCAAAAAATTATTAACAATGGATTAAAGACATAATATAGCAACGAAACAAAATTTTGTTGCTAAATTGTCCCTCCAAAATTTTGCGCCTAATATTCTGTTGCTAATCAGTTGCGATTTATTGTTTACAATAGATTAGAAATGGATTACAAATTACCAACGGAATAGAAACATACTTGAAGCATCCATTGGTAATTCGTTACTAATCCATTGCAATCTAACTTTTGCAACAGAATAGCAATTCAAAATTTATTTCTATTTATTTGGTAATTTGTAATCCATTGCTAATCCATTGCAATTTATTGTTAAGAACATATTAGCAACGAAACACCTTAAACTGTTTCTATTCCGTTGCAAAATTTGGTCTCGTTGGTATTCCATTGTTAAGCTGGAAAGTGAGATAAAAAAGGGAGAGACATGCCCTAATATTAGGCCAAACTCATCATTTTCACCCATTACACTTCGAGATACTACAAACCAGAAATCAAACTAGACCAAAACCCACAAACTTCAACATCATTTCAAACCCCAAAATTCAACAGGGAACTCATGATATGAAATCCCCCCTTCAATTCTCCTCAACGAACCTCCATGAGCCAAATCCAACCTTCAAAGAACCTCAACGAACAGTGGTCACCATTTCTCTTCTATTTTTTGTTCTTCAACCTACGAACCTCCACGAGCCAAATCCCTCCTTCAACTCTCTTCAACCATACACCACCAATGCCTCCTCAACCAACTCTTTAAAACCTTAAAAACAAACCGCCAACTCTTTAAACCGTTGAAAACACACACCCAAATAAGGAGTCGATGCCGAGGAAGGAGGTCCAGTCGCCAAGAACTTGTGGGAGAGGTGGTGATGCTACTAGAGGTGAGACATAGGTACAAGTCTATCTCTCAATCTCTCTCTCTGTTTCTCGATCCATATCCATTAACGGTCGATGAAACCTTGTCCTTATAGAGGATGATTGCTCTACCCAGTAACTGAAATGGGGTTGGGAGGTTGGGGTCGAGGTCTTCAATGAGGGAAACTAGGTAGATTGATTGGGTTAGTGGTGGTGTAGATGGTGATGGGGTTAGGTTGGGAAGATGGGGTCGATGATCTCTCAATGAGAACTTCAACGAAGAGCTCTCCGTCTTTTCAGAATCTTCTACTTCTTCTTGTTGTTGTTCAAATGGTGACGGGATTAGTGGTGGTTTTATTGGTGGTACTGCCACTCTAAGAGCAGTTTTGACGCCTCAATTAGTGTAAATGGTGTGGAGATTAAAGTGTCTATGTAGATTGATGGGGTTAGTCGTGGTTGTGTTGGGGGATCATCTTTATTTTTGTTGTTGTTGTCGTTGTTGTTGCTAGATTGCTCTTCGCTTTACGCCCAGTGAAGAGCGAGTTGTTGTTAGGGCTCTCATTTTCATCTTTGTTGTTTTTGTTGTGGTTGTTGGTGAAAATTTAGGTTTGTAGCTAAAAAAGCAAAACACCCTTGTTTGATAAATAGATCATAAACATTCAATAAGTTTATAGCCTTTCTCTTCAACCACTACTATTGATTCAAGAACTACTATGTTTTGTTTTTAGGGTTTTGGTTCTACGATGCTTTCTCCCTAATTAAATATGTGATTCAGAATGTATGGATTTAGGTTACTGTGATTGTCTATTGATAATTTAAGGAATGAAAGTTTCTTGTTTAGATTACATGTGATTGAGGTTTGGTAGTGAAAATAGTAACCAAAATTAAGATTGGTAGTGGTGAAGGATTAGGCTTTACAAGTAAGGGTCAAACACAACCAGTTAGGTGATGTTTTTCATGATTGGTATTTTTGTTGCTTTGAATTCTTCCATACGCATAGCTCAGGGATGTTGCATTGGATTTTTCATGATTGAATATGTGTGATTTAGTGCTTGAGTTTTGAGGTAAGGTTAGTCTTTTTATTATTTATTTAAAATTCTAATCATTACTCTTTTTTGTAGCCTTGATTTTTCTTAGTGGTTTTGCCTCATTTAAGTATGAATTGGTTCTTATTTATGTTCATATAAAGTTAGAAATAGTAGTCCTAGGGCTTTTTAATTTCGTGGACACCGTTGGATGAAAAATCAAAGACAATTTATCGTCTTTGAGTGACTTTGATAGTTGTCAAGTTAAAATTATTTTTGAACATTGACATAAGTCTCTCATTTAAATTGGTTTTAGAATTAAGATTGAGCCTTTGTTGTAGTGGCTTTGCGTACTCGTGCCTTTAGTTTCATTTTTTTGAGAGGGGCAAGGTATAGGGAGGAGATATGCTTCAATGGGTCATTGGAGAGATTTTATTTTACATTACAAATAATGCATCGTCCAAATAGGAGCACAATGTTAGAAGATCTAAAGATTATGAACCTACATAAGATCCTAGAAAAAATCCTTCCATGATAAGGAAATAGTTCAAAACCACAACTTGATAAAGATGTGCTAAAGGCAATCATGGAAAAAATTGATAGTTTCATTGAATTTCTATACAAACTTCTATCACACAAGATGCAAAGATTCTTCGCACACCTATCCAAAAGAAGGAAAACAAAAACTATTATGTCACATTTTAGACTAGATCACAAAAAGTGAAATTTCACGTAAGAAAAAAAGGATGCATTCACGTAGCCCAGTTGATGCAACTTGAGTTTTCTTTCTTGAATAGCAATAGCAATACAATCGAGGAAAAAAGGCATATTCCTTAACTGGATCATTGTTTCTCCTCTATAATTAAGAAAAAAGACGCTACAATTAGAAACTAACATAAAAGGAAGCAAATATTGCGAAAATGTAACAGTTAAGGAAAAAAGGCCATATTCACGATCCGATAGATAAATTCCTCAGAATCTCGTCGTGGATCACCTCTGCACTTTCTCGTTTGTGAAAATCCCAATCTTTTCATTTGTTTGTTCGTTCTTACATTATTCGACTTAGATTTTGGTTAGATGTTCTTGATATGTGGCTGATTATCGATTTCTTTCCCTATTTTTCATTATGTTCGCTTCATCTCTCCCTTTCGATGAAGAAAAACACACAAGACTGCTACTCTCCATCATCGACAACTTTGCTACAACGAAATCCCTCTCACACGAGTTCTCTGCAGTGCTTTTTTTGTAAATAAAATATGGACTGTTTCATTATATTCTTGATTCGTTTTTTTGCACACAATATACTAGTTCTCCTACTATAGATCAATTAATTCTATCATGGGAATTTCAACTCCCTTTGTAATTTATCATAAATCTCCTCTCATATTAGTTAATTTGTTGAAAATCTTAAGTTTCTTATAATGATTCAGTGATGGATTGAATTAAAATTACTTCTAGACTCTATTTAAGTCCCCGTCCCTAATTTTATTGTGTCACCGCAGCCGTAACGGCTATAGATGAACAAAACCTATTTGATCAAATGCTTAATATACCCAAGATTGCTTATTCTTTCTTGGACTGGATTCAAACTTAGTGTTGGGGTATGTGCCCTAGGTCAATCTAAAAACATTATTTATCTTATAATTTTAATTAATAAAATTGAGGTTTTCGTTTGGTGTTTTATTATAAGTGATTGTATGTTTACTTTATAGTAGGATCCATGGGTATGTTGAAATATCAAAAAAGTACATAGTCGGTCATTATACTGAGAACTATAATGAATTAAGACTAGTGTGAATCTTGATTGATAGTCACGTGATAATCATGCGTAAAGGGATATGAATCAAGATCGTGAGTATTTGTTAGGGAACAAAGTACTGGACCGACCCGCAATGAGAACACGACAAGGATTAAGTCATAGGTGTTACTTATGATTGGTATATCATTTAGTCCTTCGACTTAAGATTACCACTAACTTCAATATTAGGAGCATAATAATTTGACACAATCAAATGTTGTCTTTAACCGGATGATTATAAAGATTGTGATTGGTTACTATGTGAATAATATGTGAAGGTATATAATCAAGATAGAATTTATCATTCTCATATAGAGAGAGATATCAGTGGATCATTTGATATGTTAGATTGTTAAATTGTAATGTCTTAGTGAATCAATATGATTAATGTCATTTGGATATTTTTAGTCTACCTGAAAATCGAGACTAGTACGATTGAACATTAAGTGTGACTTTTCATGCCTTATGTTTACTCAAAGGATGTAGCACGACAAAATGATAAGATATATGATATTCAATAGGCTGTATCGATTTTAATATTCATGCTACTTGGGTAGTTATAATGCCTTGCTAGAGATCGTTTATGCCTTGAATACCAAAATAGTTTTGGTTCACTGCCAACATCGCATGAACTTATTGGGTCGCACACAAAGAAAAGCTTTGCAAAATTTCAATTAGTCCAGAGTAATGAATTTTATATGATAAATTTCATAACATAAAAGCCCTTACGATTTGTTATATGATAACTTATTAGTAGGGCCATATATATAATTTGCTTAAACGGCCTAAATACAATAGTTGTATTACAAATTGGATTTTAAGTGATGACTTATCTACACATATAAATGGAGGTTGAAACGCTAAAACGAAATATGATTTTTGTTTTTGCTATTTTCGAGTTCTCTGGACTTTGGGAGAGAAAGAAAAACGTTTTCTATCTCTCTTGGGGCTAGCACTCTAAATTGTTGTCACCATTCATGTGTGGAACTCTGATAGAGGACGGGTGCTTGAACGCCTCGGAGAACAAACAACCAGAGAAGAAAATCACTGATTAAGGTATGGTTTACTTTTATAGATCTAGTTTAATGGAACTTTTTTTAATCCTATTAGGGTTTTTCAAAATTGTTTTGAATTTTTCGCTGCGTATGAACCCCAAAACCTAACAGTGGTATTAGGGCCTTAGGCTTGGTTCTATTAAACTTTTGCATGTTTTCTCTGAAGTATATATGATATATGTGTGAAAAACATGATCTTGATTGATGTATATATGATGTGCATATAGGTTCTATGATAATCGTTATAAAGAATTGGTTTTAAAGCATGTTTTTAATTCATATATTTGATACATACACATGATTTGATTCAATGATAGAATTCGTGTTTAGAATATTTTGATTAACTTATGTTTTAATATTGAACGATGCGAACTTTGTATGTTAACATTGTAGAAGTCATGTTTAGGTTAATGTGACTCGTATGTTAGATGCATAGTTCGCTTGTTCAATAATTATGTATGTCTCCATGATAGAAATCATGATTTGGTTAATATGATTAATTTAATATGACTATGGTGTTGAATGCATGATTAATATTTTGTTTCTTGATTCAATTGCTTCTTTCGTATAAATAAGAATCGAAATTGATTTTGATCATATATCTCATTTAGTTAATTATTGGTATATTCCTATTAGATGGGAATCAGATAAGAATTACAAATCCTATAAAATAGGTGACATATATAACAAATTCTAATTGAATAAGGATTCAAAGTATCTTAAATTCTAATTGGATTAGGATAAGATATTAAGTTAAAGTTGGGCACGAGTTAATTAAAAACGTTTTAACTAATATTTTTTGAAATTAAAATAAGTGCTAGTTTTGGTCAATTAGATTGACTAAAATAATGAGAAATTTTCAAGCGATTTTCAATTTTAGGCCATCGATAATGCCAATGGGACATGCAGTTAATTTTGTAGCGCAAGGAAATTCGTATAATTGTTAGTATTAGCAAAATTTCCTAACTTGTTTAGTGATTTTACATGTATTGTAATATATGATATTTACCTTGTTTGATTTATGATCACTAAAGCAAATAAAAAATATCCCTCATCCAAATTTTAAGTCAAGTGTCGTCCATTTTCAAACAAGTGTAAAGGCCTTGATCAAATCAATATGGGTCTGCCTCTGCCGAGTGTATTATGTTATCTTGGTAAGGCAAGTTGAGTAACGGTAACTCTATTGTTTGAAATGGTTAGACTTGATAAAGCTTTCAAAGCGGTTTTCGATTTTAGGCACTAGATGAGATAAAACATGCTAAGACATAAGATGTCATAATCTCATAAAATAACTAAAAGTTACGTATGATGTAAGTGGTAATTTGTACCAACCTAAATAACCTAATTCTATGTGTCATGCCTTAGTCTTGTCTTGGAATTATGTGAAACATGGATTTTAGTCTCTTAAATTAACATAGCCTTTTTAGGAGGGTCGTTAATTTATTGAGATTTTATTCCTTTATACGAAAATAAAATTTTGGATAATCTTTGTTGTACATCTATGGTCTCTTCAAATCACACTAATCCCTTGTCACTATGATCCATCCTTGAGAAGGATAAGTTGTGCAGGGACAAACTTTCTTGACTGGTTCGAAAACTTGAGAACTATTCTTAAGCATGAACGCAAGTTGTTTGTCCTGGATGATCCTACTCTTGAGGAAACACCACCAATGCTTTAAGAGCCATGAAAGATGCACATACTCGCATGTCAACTACTCAACTAATGTTGCATGCATTATGTTGGCAACCACGGTTCTAAACTTCGAAGGATATGGAACACATGGAAGCTTACGACATGGCACGATATTGAAGAAAATGTTCCAATAGAAAGCTAGGCAAGAAAGGTTCGAGACAATCAAGAACCTTCATTCTCGCAAAATGGTTGATGGTGCATCAGTTAGTCCTCATGTTCAAAAAATGAAGGGCTATATTGACCATCTTGATAGACTTAGATTTCCCTTAAACCAAGATTTGGCTACGGATTTGATCCTAAATTTATTGCCAGATAGTTATTTACAATTTGTGATGAACTATAACATGAATAACATGGAGAAGTCTATCTTATAGATGCATTTGATGCTTAAAAATGTTGAGCAGAATGTAAAGAAACCCATTGCTAATGTGTTGATGGTTCAGAAAGGAAAGACTTTAAAGAAAAAGGGCAAAGGTAAGGCTAAAGTTACCAACGGTGTTGGGACTGTCACAAAGCCTATGGAACAAGTCAAGCTTAAGGCTGCTTCTACTTTACACTCTCATAAAGAAAAGGAAAAAAAAGTAAATTGTCATTTATGCCATGCACCTGGGCATTGGTTCAAAAATTGCAAGCTCTATCTTAAAGATCTAAAGAAAAAAAAGAGTAGTGCGACTACTGCTTTAGGTATTTACGTTATTGAACTTAACTTGTCTACTAGCGATTCTTGGATATTGGATATCAGATGTGGATCTCACATTTATATTAATATGCGGTATCTCATTAAAAGTAGAATGCTAAAGAAAGTAGAAGCCATCCTACGAGTTGAAAATGGAGTAAAGGTTGCTGCGTTGGCTGTAGGATGCTATGAGTTAAAATTACATAGTGGACTTGTTTTATTTTTAAATAATTGTTATTATGTCCATTCATTAAGCAGAAACATCATTTCAGTTTCATGTTTGAATTTATTATTGTGAATAATAAATGATTCATTTCTCATAAAGACGTTTTGTATGCAAATGTCGATTTGTCTGATGGGCTTTATATTTTAAACATGAAAAGGTCCACAAATACTCATATTCTTAACGTAAATACAAAGAGATTCAAGTCAAATGATTTGATTCAAACCTACCTTTGGCATTGTCGTCTTGGCCACATAAATGAGAAACACATTTCTAAACTCCATAAAGATGGAATTTTAGATTCATTTGATTTTGAATAATATGAAACATGTGCGTCTTGTTTATTAGGCAAAATAGCAAAGAGTCCCTTTACTGGACACAATGAAAGGGCAAGTGATTTATTAGGTCTAATACATACTAATGTATGCGGTCCTATAAACACAATGGCTAGAGGTGGCTATCAATACTTCATTACTTTCATCGATGATTTAAGCAGATTTGGTTACATGTATCTCATGAAACATAAAGGTGAATCTTTTGAGGTGTTTCAAACATTTCAGAATGAAGTGCAAAATCAATTTGCTAAAACTATTAAGCACTTCGATTAGATTAAGGTGGTGAATATTTGAGCCAAAAGTTTGATGATCATCTCAGAATCTATGGGATTGTCTCACAATTAGCTCCTCCAGTAAATCCATAATGGAATGTTGTTTATTAGAGGAGAAATTTGACTTTATTGGATATGGTTCGATCTATGATGAGTAATGCAGATCTTCTTATTTCCTTTTGGGGTCATGCCTTAGAAACTGTTGCATTTACACTTTGAATCGTGTTTTTTCTAAAACGGTTGATAAAACACTATATGGGATGTGGTTTTGAAAAAGACCAAGTTTGTTTTTCGTACAACGACAAATCTCAAAAAAATTATCAGCCAAATCTACTTAGTGTGTATTTGTTTGTTATCCGAAAGAAACTAGAGGATACTACTTTTATAATCCCACGAGAGAACAAAGTGTTTGTTACTCGGAATGGTGCCTTTATGGAAAAGAGTTTATTTTAAAAGACAACAATGGGAGTAAAGTAAGTCTTGAAGAAGTTAAACAACCACAAATAAACACTTGACCGCCAATGGAAGATCAACAAAGTCTTAAACTAGTTTAGCCTCCAAAGGTATCACAAGGCCCGCATAGGTCTAATAGGGTAAGACATTAGCCCGAGTGATTTGGATTTCTTATTACTAATAGTAGTGAAGTGTTGCTTATGGATCAAAATGAGCCTACTACTTATCAGGAGGATGTGTTTAGCCCTGATGCAGATAAATGGCTTAATGCCATGAACTATGAGATGCAATACATGTATGATGACCTAGTTTGGAACCTGGTTGATTTACCTAAAGATGGTAAGACCAATGGATATAAATGGATTTTCAAGAGGAAAACTAACATGCATGGCAATGTGCATTATAAAGCACGGCTATTAGCAAAAGGTTTCAGACAGATTAAAGGTGTTGATTATTATGAGACTTTTTCTCCTGTAACCATGCTAAAATCCATTAGACTTGTAATTTCCATAGCTGCATATTATGACCGTAAGATATGGTAAACGAATGTCAAAACAACTTTTCTAAATGGTAAGTTACTTTAGGTAATGTATATGATACAACCTGAAGGGTTTGCTAATCGTGAGAACTCTAGGAGGGTGTGCAAGCCTTAAAAATCTATTTATGGATTAAAGCAAGCTTTTCGGAGTTGGAATCTTCGTTTTGAGAAGCAATTAAGGAATTTTGGTTTCATTAAAAATGAAGATGAGCCTTGTGTATACAAGAAGGTCAGTTGAAGCATGGTTGTTTTCCTGGTACTGTATGTTTTACTAATTGGAAATGAAATCCCAACCTTGCAGAGTGTCAATTCTTGGTTAGTGAAGTGTTTCTCAATGAAGGAATTAGAAGATGCAGCCTACATTCTTGGGATTAAGATCTATAGGGATAGATCTAAAAGGCTAATCAGTCTAAGTCAGAGTGCTTATATAGACAATGTAATGAATTGGTTTGATATATAAGACTCTAAAAGAGGGTCTTTGCCAATGTCTCCTGGTATAAGTCTCAGTAAGACTCAATGTCTGAAGACTAATAATGAGCGAGAGCGCATGAATACGATTTCATATGCATCAGCTATTTGATTTATCATGTATGTCGTGTTATGTACTCGACTTAATGTATCATATGCTTTGAGCGCAACAAGGAGATATCATCGATCCTGGTGAGAGTAACTAGATAATGGTAGAGAACATTTTTAAGTACTTAAGAAGGACTAAAGACACTTCTTGGTCTATATAAGCTTAGAAGACGAACTTATTGTAAATGGTTACACAGATGAAAGTTTTCAAACTGATATAGATGACTTCAAATCGCAGTATGAATATGTGTTTACTTTGAATAGAGGCGAAGTGAGCTGGAAAAGTTTGAAACAAGAAACTGTGGCAATTCTATAACAGAAGCTGAGTATATCGCAGCGTCCGATGTAGTGATGGAGGTAGTTTGGATAAAAAAGTTCATCTCTTAACTTGGTGTGGTTCCGAGTATAGCTAACCCCATTTGTTTGTATTGTGACAACAATTGGGCGATAACACAGGCCAAGGAACCAAGATCACACCACCGATCCAATCATATACATAGACATTTTCATCTCATTTTAGAAATCATTAAGAGGTGAGATATGAAGATTTGCAAATTTCCTACAAAAGACAATGTTGCAGATCCTTTGAAGAAGGCTCTTCCAAAAGCAAAACATGATGGTCTTTTTAGGTCATTAGGTATTAGATACATGAATGATTTAGCCTAGTGCAAGTGGGAGATGATGGGCTGTGCCCTAGGTCAATCTATAAATATTGTTTATCATATAATGTTATTTATAAGCAATTGCATGTTTACCTTATAGTAAGATCCATGGGTATTTGTTGAAATATACAAAATGTCCATAGTCAGTCATTATACTAGGAACTAAAATGAATTAAGAGTAGTGTGAGTCTCGATTGATGGTCATGTGATGATCATGCGTATAGGGATACAAAAAATATCATGAGTAGTTGTTAAGGAATAAGGTAATGGATCGACCAGCTATGAGAACACCAGATGGATTAAGTTATAGGTTTTACTCTTGATAGGTATACATTTAGTCTTTTGACTTGAGATTACTATAGACTTCAATATTAAGAACATAGTAATTTGACACAATTAAAACATTGTCTTTAACCAGACAATTATAAAGATTGTGATTGGTTACCATGTGAATAATATGTGAAGGTTTGTAATCAAGATATAATTTGTCCCTCTCATATAGAGAGAGATATCAGTGGATCCCTCGATATATTAGACTGTTAAATGGCAATGTCTCAGTGAATTGATATGATCAATGTCACTCGGATTTTCTCGGTCTACCTAAAGATTGAGACTAGTACGATTGAACCTTAAGGGTGACTTTTCATGCCTTATGTTTAATCAAAGGATATCGCACGACAAAAAGATATGATATATGTTATTCATTAGATTGTATTGATTTTGATATTCATGCTACTTGGTTAGTCATAATGCCTTTGTAAGAAACCGCTTATGACTTGTGTACCAAAGTTGTTTTGGTTCACTGCCAATGTTGCATGAACCTATTGGATCGCACACAAAGAATGACTTTGCGCAATTTCAATTGATTTTGAGTAATAAATTTTATATGATAAAATTTATGACATAAAAGCCCTTAAGATTGTTATATGATAACTTATTAATAGGGGCGTATTTGTAATTGCAAGTGTGGAAAGGTAAGTCATCTAGCACTCGTCATTTTCTTATTTTTATTTAACAAAATATGTCTTTTATTTGTGGAACCACGTTACCATCGAACTTTTAAGTGGTATTGCCATGGCTCTAATTGCGTTGTTTATAGTTGTATATTCTCTCTTCAAGTTCTATTAAGTGCTCATTCACTTTGCTAAGGAAAATATACATTGTATTGACTTCTAAATATGATGTCAATAACTGTAAACAAGTTGTTGACATATAGTTGAACTTTTATTAAGTTAGACTTCTATTATTAGTTATGTATTCTCTCTACAAGACTTCTATTAAATGGTATTTGCTTGGAGAGAGTGAAATAGTTGAACTTTTTGTTTTTTTTTTCAATTGAAAATTATGAAGTTGTTGAGATATATAATCCATAATTTTAGCTTATGCCCTAAGATTATGAATTCTAGGTATAATAAGTCTCGGCTAACTTCCACAATATCTTTAGGAACCTTTAAGACTTGCTTGTATGTTTTAGGTGGTGTGACACCTTTTTTATGGTATCAATGGATGAGTCAAGTAATAGAAAAAAATAGAATGAAAGTAGATTCTATTCAACCCAATTCTTTTAGTACCAATTTTTAGATACTTTACCATCCAAGTAGGGAAGCAATTAATGGCATTGTTCATGTATTTAATGCTTTTATTTTGGTTGAAACTTGCGCGTTCACTCCTTGTTGAATATCTTGAGTTGTTAATATGAATTGGATTTAGCCTTTAAATTTATTATAATATGATATTGTGAATTGCTAAAGAGATGTGAGACCTAGGCATTCTCCCACTGATGTTTATAAGGTTCTGAAATTTTTGGTAGTCTATTTTATAGGGGAAAATCTGTCGAAACTTTTCTAGAAGTAACATACATTCATAGTGTAGTTTAATGCATCACAGTTAACCTTAGACAAACCTCTGTAAATGTATCCTAAGGCATTTATTAGTCCAACAACTACAAAAATCAGAATTGTCAACATTTACGTCTAAATTAAGTCTTCGTTCTTTGTAGGGAATGTCGACCGCGAATAGAGATTGGATGTATAATCGCCTTGATAATGGGTTTATTCGAAAGGAGTTTTTTTGAGGGTAAAAGAACTGATAGTGTTTACAAAGGCAAATTGTATCACTTATCACAATGAGCGTATATTAGGTGCCCATGTAATCGCAATAAATGTCGACTTCTACCCTACATCGACGTTCAAACTGTTCAGCACCAAATGTGTAGGTAAGGGTTCATTTCTGAATACTATTATTGGTACAAACACATTGATAAAGAAGGTCAGGATATGACACCCACTCTCAACGATTACGAAAACAATTACAACGACGAAATTGACATCGACTATGATCGATCGATGTCGACTTCCCAAAAGATGCTACACAACGAGGCAGGGCCTAGTTTTAATTTGAATCACATCGAAAAGGAGCCCAACCACAAAGTACAACAACTACATGACATGATTGACACTAGTAACGAGTAATTGTGGTTGGGTTGTGAATACATGAAAAAATTGTCTGCCATGGCTAGATTGCTATCTTTAAAATCGACGCACATGTCTCTAAACACTGTTACGATGGGTTCATGTAATTCATCAAAGAAGAGTTGCCTAACAACAACACATTAGTTGAAACTTCCTACTGAACAATATGATAAATGCGAGGTTTGGGTCTACCTGTCGAGAAGATAGATTGTTCTGAAAACCATTGTATGATTTATTGGGGAGAGGACTCTAAGATAACATCATGCAAAATTTGTGGGCATTTTCGATACATGACGCAACGACATAGTCGTGGTAGGAACACAAAAACACAACCTTATACATTTTATAAGGGTTTGGGAATTACCATATTGGAATACAAAATTTATTAGACACAACTTGGACGTAATGCACATAGAGAAAACTGTGTTAGAAAACATATTCAACACTATTATAAGTGTGCCAAGAACGAATAAGGACAATGTGAAGTCAAGATAAGATGTTCGCGAACTTTGTCACCAATCTTCTCTACTAATGGATGAAGTGTTAAAGAATTATCTGCTAGCATGCTACGTTCTTGAAAACCCTATAAAAAGAAATTATGTGAGTGGATACATTCTTTACTTTTTCACGACGGATATGCTTCTAATTTCGAGTGTTGCGTAGACCAAAAAGGCCAAAAGTTGTTCGGGATGAAAAGTCATGATTGTCATGTTTTCATGCAAGTATTGATTCCAATCGCATTTCGGGAACTTCTTCCAAATGTTGTTTGAGTCGCCATTAGCGAGCTTAGTCTATTTTTTTTATCTTTGACGGCTAAAAGTGTAACGGTCTAGGATATGGCTCATTTAGAGTCTGAAATACCTCTAATAATTTATAAAATGTAGAAAATATTTCCTCTAAGTTTCTTCGACTCAATAGAACACTTGCCAATCCATTTGCCTTCTGAGGGTCGGCTTGCTGGCCTAGTACAATTTCGCTGGATGTACCCATTTAAGAGGTAATTTACTCATTCTCAATCAAAAATTAATCGATTATGTCATTCGTCAATAATCAAATTATTGTTTATCATCAACTTGAATTCCTTGGATGCTTTAAGCACTTGAAAAACAAAAGTGCGGAACAAAGTGAAGGTCGAAGGTTCGATGTGCAATGCATATTTGGTAGAGGAGACTACCTTGTTTTGTTGTTATTATTTTAAAGACCACATTGCCACTTTAAACAATTAAGGTCAACGCAATGATGATGATGGTGTCTGCCCCAATCCTCATTTCATCGGCGACTTCTCCATTTTCACTCACCCAGGTCGTATTGTTGGCAACATAAAATAAAAATTCTTAATGGAACAAGAGTACGATGCTACTCACACTTACATCTTACTCAATTGTCCTGAAGTTGCACCATACATCTCATAAATCAATCTAAAATGTCAATTTATTATGTTCATACTTTAATAGATCTGGTCCTTTTTCTTCTAACGTCTGAGTATGAAATTTAGAATCTTTATCAACGAAGTACATATGCCGTACGAGGAAGAGACAAACAATGATTATAATCTCGAGCAGAATTTCGCTAAGTGGTTTCAAACATATGTAATGTTAAGTTCTGCTATTTTGAAAGATTTCTTTTATCTCATAACATGTCTTATAAATGTTGTGTGTTCGTACGATACTTGGTCATATTGCAATTGGTTCTATATGATCTTGTGTCGTATGCCCAGGATATGTTGATAATGGGTAAAAATTTCACGCCGTGATGTATGGTGCTAATAAGGCGACGCAGAACAACGTTATTTGTGTGAAGGGATCCAACAACGGCGATGTTTCCCATGATTTCTACGAAAAACTACAAGAGGTTATCCAAATTGAATACAATGGTATTAAGCGAATGATGTTTTTCAAATGTGAATGGTTTGACCTCGCACAGCCTGCGGGTGTAAGGACTCACCCTTTACTCAAGTTGGTCGAGGTTCATCGAACTCGACGGTATGACAAGTACGAGCCTTTCATTTTGGCAATGCAAGCCTGTAATGTCTACTATCTTTCATACCCTTCTGTGAAGCATGAACGACAAGAGTGGTTAGTTGTTTGTTGTTGTCAGCCTAAGTTCGGCGATGAGGGTTTTTTATGATTAGAATGTTCATTTGACAAATACGACATTCCAAGCGGACAAACCAACCATGTACATTGTCACTGATTTGACAAATGACATTGGGTTGCTAGTTAATCTAATGATTTCCCACATAATCAGTGTACCAGAGGATAGTAACAATGATGATGAAGATCACGTGTCAGATTCTAGTAGCGAAAGTGAATTTGAAATAGACAATAGCGAGCGATGTATGTTTATTTACTTGTATATTAAAGTTTACGTCGATTCCTTTTTATAACTCAGATTACTTATGATTGTACGTGACATATTTTAGCATGTATGGCACGGTGACCCACAGAGAGGATTTCGACAGGCGCTAACCTTAACAGTTAGCCTCTGATACGAGGTGGTGGAGGATGAGCTCATGCTGCATGAGGTAGAAGACCATTGAGAGGTTAGGGCCCATCCCGAAGGGGTTGAGCTGCATCGAAAGTTAGAGGATCACTACAAGAGGGTCACACGGGACCCATCGCTTCGGGTGGATGGTCGTCCAACGGAGGTTTCGACGTTACATTCCTTCATCATGGACAAGACTGACTTCGACGACACATATGCCTGCTATTTCACCGACGGGCTCGTCATCATCCAATCACACCCATCGTTGCATTATAATCATTCTACTAGTTTGTCTTGACATGCCACTCCATCACCTGCTCTATCTTACACTATATCACCCGCACCATATGGCGGGTCCCACGTGGCTATGAGATCCCCTGCTCGAGCGCCACAAAGGCACAAGGTGCTCCCCAGGCCCCGTTCCGCCAACTCCCTCAGTAGCACCTCAAGGGGGTGGAGGAGGCGCACCCCATGTTGTTAGATTCCTTGTTACTATTGAGTTGGTCAAGTGAGTTATCATTTTGTTGGGGAAACGTTGAAGACTCCTTGTTTGCAATCAATATTTGGTTTCATTGCTTAATTCAAGGTAATATTCATATTCATCTATGTTTTGCAATGAATTCTATATTAAATTGTGATGTGTGTGTTTCAATGAAGTGCGAGTAGTCTATTTATATTAGGGATCAATGGATCACATGGTATGAATGTTAAGCTTTGAAATAGGAATAAATAGTGATAATAAAAAGTGATATGTTAGAATTTGTATTGATTCTAAGAGTATTGCTTTAGACATCTTGTTCAAGTGTTTAATGAACTTAGGCTTTAGGAGATATCATGGCCATTGAAGCTTCTAATCCGGACATAAACAAGACAATCAGTAAAATACACAACATCGAGCGATAGTTGTTGATTAGGGAGGCGCAGATAGTAAACTTAGTTGCTAATGAATCCAATGATTTGAGACTTAAAGCAATGTGGAACTTACGTTATTAACACTGATAGGTGGAGTTTTAGTTTGCACATTAGAATCTTCTCCGTCATAATAGTGGGTTGAATTGGATTTGAAGGAAATATGTTGATTCTAATTAGGCATTGAACAAATACATATTGAGATGTACACATGAATACAAAGCATAGTAATAAACTACCTAGGTGAAGTTGTGAACTAAAATATCCTTAATATAAGAGTCCAACTAAAGTTTAAAGTGATTTGTTAGAATAGTTTAGTTTAGATATAAAACCAATTTAAAGTGAATCCCTTAACAATAGTTTAAGTTAAGTAGGTGATATAAAACTAGTGCAAAGTTTAAAGTGATTTGTTAGAATAGTTTAATTTTCCATATGTAGTCAACATAAGTTGGTTACACAATTACTACAAGCGAGCAGTTATACTTACAACATGCACATCAAGTTTTTAGCGTCATTACCGGGGATAGGTAGCCAGTAGTATTACTTCGTTAGTATTACTTTTTTCGATACTTGAATTTTCAGTTCATAAAAACAATATATTTATATATAGGTTTAAGTTTCAGTTTGACTTTTTGCACTTGATCTTTTTGTGTTTTCTCTTCATGGACACTTATTGCATACGTAGCAATGGAAAGAAGGACCTAGTGCGTTACGATCCAGAGATTGAGAGAACAACCAAAGGAAAGTAAAAGAAAAGAGTCAAGATGGCTGAGGAGCAATCTAGAAACCAACAATAGGGTCGCGTGAATAACCAACCGGCGGGTGATCTGGTGGTGTAGGAGAGATAGGGAGGATAGAGATGCCTTTGTGACTCTTTCAAGCTAGAATTTTAGGAGATGTACAATGGAGTGATGAGGCTTCCAGCCAACACCATTGAGTTTGAGCTACAACCGTCTTTGATAAATGTGGTGCAAATAAGTCTGTTCAGCAGGCTATCCAATGAAGATCATGTTGCACTTGTTGAGAATTTCTTAGAGATGTGCAACACCGTGCACATCACCGGAGTTACTAAAGAGGTGATTAGGATGCAACTTTTACCATTCTTATTGAGTGAGATAGCCAAATTCTGGTTCCACGAGAATGCAGGGAGTTTGACTTCATGGGAGGAAATCAATAAAAGATTTCTAGACAAGTTCTTTCCCACGGTGAATTTTAGCGAAAGGAAACTTGAGATTAATCAGTTTAAGCAAGAACACACCGAGTCTCTTGGCGAGGGTAGGAAAAGATTCAAAAAGATTTGAGGAGATGTCTGGGACATGGATACGTGAAATGGGCACAACTCCAGATTTTCTACTATGGGATGAACTGCTGGACAATAAAGCTAGTAGATGCTGCATCAGGTGGCTCTCTACTTACCAAAGATGAAGATGAAGCATTGGATCTCCTTGATCCTATGTCTCAAAATTCTACCACCTGTGCTCGTTCCACAGTCGAGAACTCCGAAGGAGTCTATGAGATTAACTCGCATGCGAAAATTATGGCACAGCTATCGAATCTGAGCAGTTTAATGGCGAAACTTTAAATGGAACACCAAGGTCCACAAGTAGCATAAAAACCCATGAATCACCAAGGTATGGTGGTTAACTAGATGGACATACAACAGGGAATGGAACATGAAGATATCAACTTCATGAACAACCAAGGCTATAGGAACAACTTCAGGCTGAGGGGAGCGGCTCCTCAATGGTTTTATCAAGGATACAATAACAACAACAATCCGAACTTTTCTTATGGAAATATTGACAATGCACTAATGTTACCTCAAGGCTTCGAACAACAAGTCCAATAGGGGAAGCTGGGGCAGAGCGAAAAGTTGACTTCACTTAAGTCAATTGAGAAGTATTTGCAAGCCATCGAAGTGGGAGATAGGGAGCACCATGAGAAGCACGAGAAAGAGTTGTAAAGAATAAGTGAAGCCATGAAAATGATAAATAATGAGCAATCACAATCCATTATGAACTTAGAGAGGAAAATTGGTCAACTTGCAATAGCCTTGAACTTAAGAAAAAGAATGACAATTTTCTAGCCACACATCACCAATCCTAAGGAGAACGTAAGTTCCATTCGCATGATGAGCACTACGACAACAAAGGAGCCAAGACAAGACCAAGTAATGTACAAGCATAAAGAGATGCATGAGCACGGAATGAAAGTAAGGCAAGATGAGCTTGATGGTTTCAAGAAGAAAAAAATTAATGCTTTGAAGAGAAAAAAAAGGGAAGCAAAAATGGAAGGCCAGGAAAAAAGATGAAGGACCTCCTGAAGAAGACCCATAAAGCAATGATATCAAGTTGGTTTCGAAGAATTTGCAACCAAAGCTCAAGTTCATCTTGCGACTTCAACAAATTAAAAAGAGAGATCCTGGAGAGATAAGCATACCGATAAACATTAACAAGCACAATTCTAGAAATGTTTTATGTAATACGGGAGCCTCAGTCAATGTCATGCAACTGATGGACATGATTCATGCAAACTTGAGGATAAATTGTTCGGACATGACAAATTTGCAAGTAGCAGATGGAAAATTGAAACCTACTATAGGAATAGTTTTGAATGTACATGTGAAAGTAGGTAGATTCACATTCATCACAGATTTCAAGGTCATGAACACGAAATATGGATGATGATGTATCTATGATAGATGGGCATCCATTCTTGAACAAGGCTAAAGCAAGTTTGGACGTTAGAGAAAGGAAGATCACGATGAGTATTGATGAGGGCGATGATGCTGAGAAGGTTATCTTTATCGATGGTGAAGAAATACATCCGAACATGAATGTAATCATAATCCTCGATATGTAGATGGAGCTTCTCGATTTAGACTCGGACTAAACGAGCCAAAAAGGCATCATGCTAATGACGTTAAATTAAGTGCTACTGGGAGGCAGCCCAGGGTTATAAATTTAGGTTTTTAAATTTTAAGTTTTTGAGTTTTAATTAATAGCTAGTTATTTAGTTTAATAATTATAATTAATGAGTTTTAGTTCTAACTTTCAAAAACTTGTTCGTATATGCAGGAATGACCACTTGTCGAGTGATGATTCATCAAAATGGAAATGTCTCGTGAACTCATGAAAGAGCAAAAAGGAGCTAATGAGTTCAAAGAAGTAAAGGTAAGGTGCATGGGTGAATCGAAAGGTGAAATTTATTAATTTTTATAATTTCGTGGATTTTATGCTGTTAGGACACCTTGTGTGAGTTACACACAAAGTCGGAGGAGCGCCAGAAGAGAGTTAGCGAAAAGTCATACGTGAACATGTGTGCAAATGAACCAACGCTGAAGTGGCAACAAGCACAAAATACACATAAGCCCCACTACGTAGTTGACGCAATGGTGGCACTGTCACGATGCTATGCCTATAAGGCACGACGTTGAGGTCCAAACAAGGGTTTTAAACCCCATCTTGCATCCTTTCTTTACACTTGCTCCAAAACCCACCACAACCACCAATCATACAACCTTCTAGAGCCAAGATTTGATGATTTTCAAGTGAGATTAGTAAGTTCCTAGTGATTTATAGTGAAGATACAAACACATTGTGGATTTGCACAAGTCGAAGAGAAGGGGCTTAGATTTTTGGAATATGATTCTAATGAGAGCTAGGGTTCTAGTTGGTGACAAAAGTTAGAGGGCTTGGATTGAAAAAGACTTGGAGGAGTGACCTAAACTGGAAATTAATTCGCATTGAGGTGTATTTACAATTTCATCTACTTATGCATTGAATTTGAAAATTTCATGATATTGTACGAAATTTTGGATTTGAAGTTGTAGGATAGGTTTTGGTAGATTATGTGAATGTTGAGCATTGATGTGACCCATGGATACTTAGTTGATATCTTTGTATTATTTGACGTATGAATGATCCATGTTATATGAATTTTGAATTTTAGGTGGTTTGAAGACCAGGTTCATTGCATTTTTGCTAGCTGCTAAATTTGAAGGAAATGGCAAGAACAAGGAAACAAGTTAGCCAAATAAGAGCAATGACTATCACGCATGTACCTTCCAATGATGAAGAGCATTTACCTTTTAAATCCAAATATTTCGTTTGTAAAGAGGCTAAGGACCGATATGAAAAAATTTTACGTGGGGAGTTCATTTAAGAAAGAGGAATAAATTTGCCGGCCATATACGATATGAGAGTGAAAAATTTCACTAGGCACCAAAATTGGGAGCAACTCACACAAGACTATAGGGAAAGTAAAGTTAAAGGAGTGAGCATAATTGTTTTTGAGTTTTATGCTAATGCGAAGTTCACGGCTAAGGGTGAGCCTTAGAAGGTGAGAGGGGTTTTAGTTCCCTTTCTATAGATGTGAGATTAATAATTTCTATGGGTTGGCACACTTAGGATGGTATGGATCTGAACAAACTATCCTAGTTAGATTATATGAGAAGCCTATAACCTATACCCATTTAGAGCCATAGAATATGCATTAGTTGTCCCAAGACAACAAGGATGGGTGATGGCAGCTAAGAATGTGCCAAAGCACATTAAGAAGGGAACATTAGAAAGGTTAACAGAATGAGACAACATTTTCTTGTTGCATCGCTATACGTCACATCTCAACAGGGTGAGATAAACTAGCCAAAAACGACTTGTCTTTATGAGATTATGAAGTTCAGGGAGATCATACACACTAGTCTAAGGGAGTCCATTATGTCGGAAAGGGACAACAAATTGTTGTTTCCTATTTTGATTACTCAGATGTGCTTAAGGGTCAAAGTGAGAATGAGAGATGATGAAGAATTTGATATAGGCTTAACAAACCATGGATAAAGCTTTTCATGCTCACATTGAAATCATCACCTAGTTACCAAGACTCAGAGGAGGAGAGAGAGGGCCAAGCGAGCAAGACGTGAGGCCGAGTTGTTGGCCAACAGGTAAGAAGATCAAGCAGCAGCTGAAACAATAGCATAACTAGCCCAAGAGCTAGAAGATGAGGAGAAAGAAAAAGAGGAAGAGAAACAACAACAAGGATTTGTTGAGGGCTACGAGTTTGTAGACCTAGAGATAGAAGAGGAGGACTTGGATGGTCCTGAAGTTTTTCCACCACCTTCTCCACTGCAAGGCACCTATACCGCCACCTAAGGATTTGACACCATGGGAACAGAGGCTATGATAATAGAGATGAAGAGACAGTACTAGGAGGATAAGGCGCAATACCAGGTAGCAATACTGAGATATGAGCAACATATTAAGTGGAGCGGGCAATACCAATGGGACGGGCAGCGTAATTTCATGTTTTTTTATGATCATCTTAGAGCTATAGCTAGATATGAGAGAAGTAGGTGGTTGAGACCTACTAATAGGTCATTCGATTTTCTAGTAGCACCATTATACGTGTTTGATCTGGATTTAGTGCAGAGTAGGATGGTGGAGTGTCCATTGACACCATCGCAGGCTGGAGCTGATGATGTAGATGATGATGATGATGACACACAATCCTGATGTCCGTGTTCTAGAATTCCTTTAGACCAAGGGAGTTTAGAGTGCTTTTGATACCATTCTAACATTTTTCACATTTGGGATATTTTGTAAACTATTTAGTTATTTCAGTTTTAATGTTTAGTTTATTATAACTTGTGTTATCACATATGTTTGTGTGTGTTTAATGTGTTCATTTTTTAGGCTTAATCTTAAACCTTGCAGATAAGGTTTGGTTTAAGTTTGGGCACATCGACACTAAACCACATTATGGGAAGTAGTAAGATAGGCTAAGAAATAAGGATAAACACTGCTAGTATGATCGTTTTAAATTTTAATTTTTAGAGATAAGGTGGAAAGTGTGGTAGTGTATAAATTTTTCATTTTGCTTATTATATGAATGTTTAAGTAGTATAGATTAGTTTATATATAGTAATATGCAACGAATAAGTAGTTCATTTGCATGTTCATGCCTTAAAATGAGGATCAATAGATTATAAGTATCTTGTTTATATGAAACTCAAGAGTATTTTTTTAATTTTTGAAGAAAAGAAATAATAAAATGCAGCAAACAATAGTGTGATTTCATGATTAGAAACCTAGAGTTATGAAAAACCTGGAACTTGAAACAAAAGCAAGAAATTAGAACACTTCTTGTGGAAAAAGTTAGATCTCTAAGGATTCTATAATAAGTGTGAATCTTACTTGAAAGTAAAAAACAAATAAAGACCTAGTACAAGAGGAGAAGAAATAGGCATTGCATAGTAAAAGTTGGAGTTGACTTGATTTAGTAAAAGTGAGAAATGCTAACAAGAGTTTTAGAATAAAGAGAAAAAAATGAGAGAATCCTACAAGTTCTACATGAAATGGAATAGAGAACTTGATGGTTGGAAAAAGTGAGGAAGAATAAAGTCCATAGGAAAAGGAGCAGGGATTATAAATAAAAAAATGAAAGGAAGAAGAAAAGAAATGAAAAGAAAAGAGAGAAAAGAAAGCCGAAGAAAATTAAAATTCTTAAAATATAAGATTTAGCTCGATTGCGAGTAGCTAATTATATTAAGTTTCCATTCCAACTATGTAAAATTCCCATAGACTATTGAAGTGCTAAAGTCTACCAAAGACGAGTTTGATCTATGCTTATTTGTAAATTCCTAAGCTTAATGAGAAATTATGAGATTGTATACTTGCTACTTAAGTGTTGAAACTAAACAAACTTGTGAGTAGTGATGGTTTTTGGTTGAGATCTACTTTAGTATTTTGAAAGTGAAGTTATATTTGTTGATAAAACTACATGTCCAAAAAATATAAGTTTTTGCAAAGAGAACCTCTTGAGTGGATTGTTAACTTGAGACTTATAAAATTAAATGATACTCCATGGAAAATATGAATTGACTAAGGATTAGTTGTTAGGAGAATACACCTTTACTCGGGACATGAAAAATCTTAAGTTTGGGGGTATTATACATATATATGGTTAATTTAGTAGTATAGTTAGTATAAATATCCTTAAATGAGTGCTAATTCGTGGTATTATAGCATTTTCAGGAAATTAAGGTGTATTTGAAGAAATGAAGGAAAAATGAAAAGATACGAAGCAAAAATCCACAAAATTAGAGTGGTGCCGTGGGAAAATGTGTTGACACTGTCGGAAGACATGGCACTACATGAGGATGAAAAACACGACGTAGGAGAGAAAAAACTAAGAAAATAAACTCTAGAGGTCCAGTGCAGTTGCGGCACCGTGGTTAATAAAGGACACTACCAGGACACAACAGGGATGACACCGAGGCTTCAATAGCTAAAAATCACATGATGAAGTTGTGGTGCAGTGGCGCCGCCATAGCTTAACACACACGACGGTAGAGCATTAGTGATAGCGCCAACCTCACATAAATTTGAAAGTGAAGCTCTAATTAGGGTTAAATTGTAATTTACGGTTTCAAATTGTTATTAGGGAGCATAAATAGGTATTAGGATGAGGTAAATGAGAGAGAGCCAACCACATAGAAGGCGATTAGTCTCCATTAGAGTAATTTTGCATTGAGTTTGAGTATTGAAGAGTTTTTGTTGGAGAAATGTTGAAGACTCCACGTTTGTAATCAATCTTTGGTTTCATTGATTAATTCAAGGTAATATTTATGTTCAACACTGTTTTACAATAAATTCTATATTGAATTGTGATGTGTGTGTTTCAATAAAGTGCAAGGAGTCTATTTATCTTAAGGATCAATGGATCCTATCCTATGAATGCTATGCTTTGAAATAGGAACAAAAAGTGACAATAAAAAGAGAAATGGTTAGAATTTGTATTGATTCGAAGTGTAATGCTTTAGACATTTTCTCACGTGTTAAATGAACTTAGACTTTAGGAGTTATCATGAACATTGAAGCTTCTAATCCGAACTTGAACATTACAGACGTAAAATTCACAACATCGAGCGATAGTTGTTGATTAGGGACGTGCGGATAGTAAACTTAGTTGGTTGTGAATCCAATGATTTGAGACTTAAAGTAATGTGGAACTTACGTTATTCACACCGATAGGCGGAGTTCTTGTTTGCACATTAGAATCTTCTCCATTACGATAGTGGGTTGAAGTGGATTTGAAGGAAATATGTCTATTCTAATTAGGCATTGCATAAAATATATTAAGATGTACACATGAATACAAAGCATAGTAATAAATTACCTAGGTGAAGTTGTGAACTAAGATATCGTTAATATAAGAGTTCAACTAAAGCTTAAATGGATTTGTTAGAATAGTTTAGTTTAAATATAAAACACTTAAAAGTGAATCCCTTAGCGAAAGCTCAAGTTAAGCGGGTGATACACAACTAGTGCAAAAAGCTTTTCCTAAGGACAATATTCTTAGTCAAGGTAAGTTGGTTACACTATTACTACAAGCAAGCTGTTATACTTGCGGCACGCACATCAACAGGTTATTCGAAGCACATCAGCTGCTCATGGTCGTTTTGGACTCATGGAGAGATATTAGTAAGTGTCATGGTTCTTCGACGTTTCCTTAGAACTTATAATTATTTTGCGACTAATAAGTTGTAAATTTCGATCTTTTGTGTATAGGCTTTGGATAATGATGATGTTACTCGTAATGATGTCTTCCGTCATGTCCATAAGAAAGATCATGATGGGGTGACATTTATTGATAGCTGATCAGAGCGGTTTCATGTAAGTGTCTTGTTAATATAAAACTTATAATTGCTTATAAATAAATATTATGATTATACATATAATGAGATATCTTCCATCATGCTTAAATCGTGATTTTCACTTATTTTAAATCTTTGATTGCCTATGTTTAACAATAATTTTGTTTGTTGTTTTATTCTTTTAATTTGTTTTGTGGAAGTGTGAACCGTGATGTGACTCTTTGTTTTGTAGATATGTAAACCATGATGTGATTCCTATGTTTAATAAGCACTTTGGCTTTCATAAAAAATAATTAAATTGAAATATTTTTTCTTTTGGAATCGTCAAATACACATTAAGATAACTCCTAACAAATATTAGAGTATATGACCACACATCTTGATGTATTATCCAATAATTTCTAGCAATAATTTCAATAATCACGTGAGACACTTGTAAGCTTGCTTTTCTATATGAAGGAACTGATGATAATATAGGGTGATTAATTAGACTTTTGGAATGCTAGACCAAAAATGAGTTTGGGACATCTTCAAACTTATATTATAATGGTTTGGCATTCATATATGTTTGCTGCACCAAAGTGGTATCTTATTAGTCTCACAAAAAAAGCTAGAATATGATAACTAGAAACATCAAAAGATAGGATATAGAGAAAAAGATTTTCCTCTCATCAAGTTCTTCAACATATTGTGCATCATTATAACCTGCTTAGTGTCTCTCAATTGTTCTCTCAGTTGGATTACTTTCACTCATTCTAGTGTTAGCTTGCCACTCATAGCAGCCTCTCTGCTTATTAGCATGTAGTTTTCTTTAATTATTTTTGTTGGTGTTTGAGCGTGTATCTAATTAATTGATTGATAGCTTAAATTTCATGATAAAAAAGCTTAATTATTTTTTACTTAAAAAATTTGCCAATTAGTCGAATGATGAAAAATAATTTTTTTGATAGAAAACAACCCACCCCTATGAGGGTCGAATTCCCGACTTCTTGCCTAAGTAACCAAGCATGCATGTATCAAAATCAGTGAGTTATCATTTGATTAATTGGTGAATGAAGAAAAATTATTTAAGTCTATTTGTAGTACATTTGTCCGAGTTAGTGATAATGTTAATTAAGATAAATGTGCTAAAATTGCATTATTGATTTATTTGTAGCATTCACATGACTAGCTAGCTACTTAAGTCTTCCCAACAAGTTACACCCCACTTCTTTTTTTTTTTTTTTTTCGACTTGTAACCTACATCTTATTTCCTTAAAATAAATACGAAAACATCTTATTCATTAAAATGAATGCAAAAATATTTTGACGAAAATGACTTGGAATTTAAGTACAGTTTGGTTCGGATTGCATGCAGGAGCACCAGATCATAAAGTATGATAAATCAGTAAATAATGATGTGGTATTGGTATATGGGCCGGCATTGGTATCATAACATTCCAAGTTCTTGGTCTTACTAATTAAGGAGAAGAGGACTGTTAATTAAATAGTTTAATCGGTGATGTTTAATTAATTAAGTTCTTTATGCTCTTTAAACTATAATCATTACTATATTTGAAGCATTATATCTTCTTGCTAATCAATGTGTTGCACATACATGAGGTAAGGTGTTATAATTAAAGAAATAATACCCTAAACTCATATTTAAAGTGTCACACCTCCTTACACTTCGACATGTGTATGCTCATATATATATTTATCTACTTTATAAGCATGAATAGCAAAAGATTCTTTCGTTTACTTGACTGGTCAGTTTTATCCCTTTAATTAGCTATTAGTTACTTGCTTCTTTTCTTACATGAATTTTGCTATTTTGAAGCACTATAAACGATTTTGGGCTATTTAATTTTTTTCTTCATTTTTTTCAATGAGTTGTTTTCATTTTTTTGTTTTTTTTTTCATTTCTTTTTCGGTTTTTGTTTTCTTCGACAACTTTGTTTTCGTGCGGCGAAAGCTCTAGAAGAGGCGTGAGGAGCACACTCGGGCTACATCGGACCAACCGATAGATGAAAAGAACCTCTACTACGATGCGGTGGGGGCCGCCAAAAGGGCGTGTCAATAGGCCCAGTCACATGGTAGAAGGAAGAGGAGATATGGTAATCCCGGTGCCAGCATGTCCCGAGAGCTGATGGCGTGACGTTCGGAGTTTGATGTAGTTGTTCAAAGGCTCGCGCAGTTTGAGGCTCCCTGCAGAGCTAGTTGGGAATCCGCATGGACTTTAGAGTGAGCACCTCTCAAGCTCCTCCACTGCTACCACCACCACCACTACCACCTCAGGAGCATCACCAGTAGGTTGGGATGGAACCGACTTATTCATCGGAGCAGCAACACGATGATAATGATCGGGACATCCCAGACTGGGTGGATGAGGAGCACCTTGGTAATGAGAGTTAGGTATTTTAGTTTGTTTGTATAGCTTTTTGGTTTGTAAACAAATTTCAAACAACATTTTGTGCATATTGAGATCGAATTTTCTTATTTGGGTTCTATTTAATATAATATATGATATTTTGTGTGAATCAATGATATGAAATTTACTTTTGGAGGATGTTATAGCACCCTCATGGAGTCGTTATACGGTGCAGGGCATTGAAGAAGGCTAGCTGCAAGTTTAGTGTTTAAGAGAACCCTGCTAGAACAAAATGTAATGAAAAGAAATTCACGACATACAAACCGATTAGAAACGGAAGAGCAATAGAAAGCAAGTATTCCGTTGCTAATCTATTTCTAATTAAAAACATAATCGAAACATTTTTTAATTAGCAACGTAATAGCAACGAAATGCATGTATTTTGTTTCTATTTCGTTGCTAATTTGCAACTGAATAGCAACAGACAATAAATCATAGCCCATTTTATTGTTGCTATTTCCATCTCTATTCCATCTCATTTTCATATCTATTTAGAGACAAGATTTAATTTATGTTACTAAATAATTAGCAACGATGTTTTTTTAAAACGAATTTCATTTCTGTTGGTATTCTATTGCTAAATCCGCTTCTGTTACGTTGCTATTCCCTTTCTAATCTATTGCTAAATCACTCCATTTTTGTAATGAATAAAGAATGGCCTCCAAAGTAAAGTAATAGTGTAAAACTAACAAAATGCCCCTAATTCGTGTTATAGGGTTTATATTTATAGTATATTAGGTAATACACATCTTAAACCGACGTAAAGTCCTTTTTGTAATTCAAAATCTAGGAATTTGTAGCTAGCAATTCCTAGCGAATCGGTGTGTAAGTGAAATCGCTGGGAATATCAAAGATTTGTAGCTCTTTGGTTTCACCGATTTAGCCAGCGACTCAGGGTGCTATAAGAATCGTTGGTTCAAAATCTCAGTTCTTCCTTGGTTCCTTGGTGATGATTCTTCATGCAATCTTTTCACTCAGTCAATTCTTTCATTTTCATCCTTTTTTCCTTTATTTCTTCAAATATTTTGTATATTACCTGAAATATAAAAAACTAGAGAAAATCCAGTGTAATATAGTCTTTTACATCCAAAATCGTACTAAAATGTACTATAAAACATGTTTAATCATTGACTTGTCAAATACCCCCAAACTCTCTGTACTTTGTCATCCTGAGCAATGTAATAATACTCACAATCATATTCTCTTTTCTTCCCTCATTTTGATTTAATTGTTATATACTCTTATTTTCAAACATAAATGATCTTTAAATAAAAAACATATTACCTTCAAAAAAATAAGAATCATGATAGAATAAAAAGAACTAAAGAAAAACCCTATTGTTTAACAACTCAACCTCTACTCATGCGACACACCTCAGAATCGAAAATTAACCAATCACCAAGGTTAAGCAATTACATAGGTTTTCTCAATCTCCACTTGACAAGCATCTAGCTTGCGATGACTAATATAGAATCCCATGGTACAAAAATCATTAAATCAATCTTATTTTCAAGTAATACTTTAAATATCAGTATAATTAAAGTTAATAAAAAGTTTTATTTTACAAATAATCGTCATTTCATATCCATTGGTTAAATGTTGGAACAAGAAATACTTCACTAAACTTAGCTACAAGCAATCGAACTAAATCTTTTTATTTAGAGAGTTTTTCATAAACATTTTCCATTTTTCGTTATAACGCTATTTCTTTCTTCATATGAATATATTCTTTTTCTTTGTATTGTATTACTACAGTTCCCTGCTCCTTTTCCTTTCAATACTTCTATTCTTTTTAAATAGGAATTCTTTCTCACATTTTCCCACCACTAGATTCCCTCCTCCTTTTACTTTGGAATATGTAGGTCTCTCTATTTTTTTTTTAAACACTCTAGTTAGCTCTTCTCATTTTCTCTATAGTCTAGGAAGTATTCTTTCCAATGAATTAATGCTTATTGGCAATTTTTTATTTTTCTCCTCAATTGTGACATAATATTTTTTTCAATAATATATTGTTGTAAACTAAGTTGTAAGCCAACTCGAACTTGTAGAACTAAAGTATTAGATATATATTATTGTAAACTAAGTTGTAAGCGAACTCAAACTTGTAGAACTAAAGTATGAGAAGCATGAACTAAAGACTACAAGAACAAGTAGAGAAGGGAAGACAAGAGTGAAGAGAACTACATCTGAGAAATGTAAAGATTTTCATTCCAAAATTGGTGTGTTTATTAGAATGAGGTTGACACCCTTTATATAGGTCATTTGGTGATGATGATAAATCTACTTGTACAATGTGTACAAGTTATACATACACTACATGCCATAAAATACATCACAAGCAACATTGACAATACATGGAAGAGTTGGTGTACATTAAAAGGCTTCCAAGTAACACGACAATACATGGACAAGTGAGGGTACCATTAGTGAGAAATACAATTTACATGACTACACAATATGTTGGTGTGCATGCATGGTCATCCATACATCACAACACTCCCTCTTGGATGACATTTGCTGAGAGAATATGTCTCGTTAAAACTTCTACTAGAAAAAACCCTATGAAAAGAATCCTGTAAAAGTAAAGAGTGCACCGTTCTCATCTATTTTGATGTGATTAAAGTATTGTTAGAATTGTCTCATTAAAAACCTTGTTAGGAAAACCTAGTGGAACAAATTCATAGCTAAGGAAAAGAGTGCAGCACATTTATAAACTTTGAGAGAATATATATGCCTCATTAAAACATCAACTAGGAAAAACCCTATGAGAAAAAATCTAGTAAAAGAAAAAGAGGACGCAGTTCCCATAAATCTTAAGATGAGTATAATATTGTTAGGATTGCCTCATTAAAAACCTTGCTAGGAAAACTTATTAGGATAAAGCCATAGCGAAGGGAAAAAGAATGAATAAATTAATTAATTTTGATACAGAGTTTTAATATTGTTAGGATTGCCCCATTAAAACATTGCAAGGAAAACCTAGTGGAATAAAACCTTAGCTAAAGGAAAAAAATTGCAATGCACTAATCAATAACCCCTTTTGATTCTCCCCTCATGTTCACATCTTATATTACAATGTAACAAATCATTGTAAGTAAGTTAAAAATACAATATTTTGTCTTTTACACCTTAAACATATTGTTGGTTCTTGTGCATTTTGTTAAATAGGGACATCATTTTCTTTATGAACCTTTAATGTTGAAACATATGATTTTGCCACTATTTTTTATATAGTACTTGCATCAAGTAATTTATTCATAACTTATTGTAATGAATGATCCTTTGAACTTCAATTTCATATTAATTTATACATGGATAATAATACAACCAATTTGATTCAATTTGATGCATTTCAAGAAATTTCACGCCATTCTTTTTAATTGACTTATATCTCCCCCTAACGGTGGCTGGGAAAATTGCTTCATCAAAGTGACAATCAGCATAACTTGTTATAAATAAATTCCCTATTAGAGGGACCCAAGGCATATTTTAATGTGATTAATGGAGAGTTAAATCAATATAAGTCTCCTATTGATTTCCCTAGAGATAATCACTAGTTGATAAAAATGCGGTTCCATAAGGATATCCATGTGAATTTACAAGGTTTTTTTTTGCATTATTGATGATTTTGGACGATCGAAAAGATCATTCCATATTTTGAATATCATTAGATCATTTGATTTATGACGACATTCGTTTTAATGTGCCTTATATATTCTAGAAGTTAAAGCCGAGAATTTTGTTCGCTGACTAAATCATAATATTATAGGGAAATTCTCTATTATTTTGAGAAACTTCTTCTGAAGAAGGCATTAACAATATAATTGTTCTACCAAATATTGCCTAGCTGTTAGCCTCTGCTAAGTTGAAATCCAAGAAATATTCTTTTTATATTATAATGTACATGCATGTAGCATAATACACAAGACATAAATTCATCTCCTATATTTAGCTCATGATAGAACACATATCAATGTGCCAATTTTATCGAGCCATTTTCAATAGTAAATCTCATAATTTTTCCTTTGATTTTGAAGGCATGGTAAAGGTCACAAAAATATTTAGGTATATATATGACAATATTTTGGCAAAATAGCCTTTCATATGTGACGAAGAATATTACAATTATGAGGGCTCATTGTCAATAATTATTTGCACTTTCCAGTGGTGCAGTACCACTTTTGTTCCAACTTTTGGTGGAATTATAAATACGATATTTACCTGATCTTTCACCCTTTCCAGGTTCATAATTTGTTATTGCAACCATGGTCATTATATGCGACATACGCTTCTTAATTTGAAGCTGAACTAATGATAAGTGAGTGATTTTATATATATATTAATAATATCTCATTATTTACTTAGATACCATAAGACATGAAATCAATCCATAATATTTAATTAACATTTGCGCTCGATATTTTATTGCAATAATAAATCGAGGCAGACCACGTGGGCTTTTTTATTGTCTCATCAGTCATATTTCTGCATAGCCTCAACATAAGGGTAATTAAAATTGCAGAGTTATGATTAATATTGGATTGATTAAATTTTGTAGCACGAGACCCAACCACTCATTTTGAGATTTTTGGAGCATCAACAATTGTGGTCTCCATGAGGTGAAAGATAATATAAAGTGAAATATATACATTTTTAAATTTCTAAAGAGATATTGGCGAAGAATATAAGTGCTACATGCATAACCTTGCACAGATGCTTTATATATAATTTTAGCAACTCGTTGCCTTGAAAAATAATTATATATTCTTGTCAACAACATTAAGGCAACTAATTAATTCAAGTGTAATAATTTTTCTTAAAATAGAAATGATATAAATAGTTTTCTTTTTTTTTGTAAAATACATAATATATGATGAAATGAATATTCATGACTTGATTATTTTATACAAAAAATAGATTACTTGTATGAGTTGATGGGACAGCCTCCAGGTTGGGTGCCAAGACAAAGTCTTCTTAGCAAGCATGCCTCCTTGAATAGGATAATCTGTCTTCTTTTCAATGTTTAGCTTTTCTAGGGACAAGGCTTACCCACTATCAACTCAAACATATAGTATTATTTGTATTATAAAAATCAAGAATAGAACATAGCTAATCATCTATAGTATAGAGAAAAAAATATTTATGTCACAATAACTTTTGATTTCTGATGTAGAAGATCATCAAAGACGCAACTAGAGACATACTTTCGTAGTTGGTGACCTTATAATGTGTATTGTATGAATAAATCACATATGCATAAATGATGGATGTAACAAAAAACGTAACCATGATAACATGGAAATAAGTTAAACTTAGTTAAATTAACAAAAATTATACCTTCTTAGCTTTTTCTCCTTAGCTAGCCTTCATGAACTTTAAGATCTCCTTTGTACAAGATCAAACCCATGCTGATAACATGTTGTAAACAAAGTTGTAAGACAACTAGAAGTTGTAGAACTAAAGTATGAGAAGCATGAACTAAAGACTAGAAGAACAAGTAGAGAAGAGGAGACGAGAGAGAAGAGAGCTAGAGTTGAGAAATGTAGAGATTTCCATTCCAAAATCGGTGTGTTTATTACAATGAGGTTAGCACCCTTTATATATGTCATTTGGTGATGATGATAAATGTACTTACACAATGTGTACAAGTTATACATACACCATAAGTCATACAACACATCACATGCAACATTGACAATACATGGAAGTGTTGGTGTACATTGAATGTTTTCAAAGCAACATGACAATACATGGACAAGTGAGCGTACCATTAGTGAGAAATAATAGTTACATGACTATAAAATATGTTGGTGTGCATCCATGTTCAATAATTAGATTTATAAAAACTTGACCAATAACTTTTGCGTACCAAGATTCTTAGTGACAAGTCAATAATTGGACATGTTTTATAGTTTATGAAGATTTTAGATGTTAAAGACTATATTTCACTGGGTTTTCTCTTGTTTTAAATATTTCAAGTAGTAAATGAAGAATATGAAGAAATGAATGGAAAAGGAAAGATTATGAAGGAATTAATCAATGGAAGAAGTATGCAACGAATTATCACCAAGGAAGCAAAAAAGAACATGACTTTTGTATAAGCAATTCTCAGCGATTCCTGGATGCCCCTGAATCGCTGGCTAAATTGATGGACATAAGAAGAGACCAATGAGCTCAATTTTCTAGATTTACCCAGCGATTCCTATCACACACAAATCGCTTTGAATTGCTTAGGTAAGATTTCATGAGTTTTAGATAACTGCGAGTTGTTTGAGTTGGTTTAGGATATTTACCAGTTAGAATACTATAAATACTCGCCTAGGGTTAAGAAATTAGTTACTCTAGAGTATGTAGATTAAAATTCTATTGCTCTTGGAGCCATTGTCTATTATTCTCATATTTTATCGCTTTTGGAGAAGATTGAAGATTCAAGTATTTTAATTCAAAGGTATTTTCAATTATGTATTTTATTTATATTATTGCAATGTTATTTAAGATTATGAGTGAGTAGTTTATTTGATCGAAACGAAGTCCGAATGTGAAATAAATCCGTTTTGGAATGTAGTTATGATGAGATGAATATGTGGTTAATGCTTTAAATTGGTTGTATTCTTTGAGTCACTGATTTAATAGGTTATCATCTATTAATTTTAATCATGATATTTGTATTGCATGCACAGTGTAGAATATGTATTGTGATAAATGGTTTCATTATCTTTTATAAGTACTAACCAGGATTGTTTGATAGGCAAACACTGTTTAAATATCCTAGGTGAATCTGAGATCTAAATCTAGTGTTGAATTGGCTTTTTGAAGATGTTAAATTTAGTAATTCGAAGTAATCATAAAGTTTAATGCGATTTTATTGCATGAGTTAATGTCTTTGTGTAAATAAAGGGGTTAGCTCAATAAAATTAGAACGTGGTTATTTCACCTGTATAAGGGGAAAATGGGTGGCTAAAGATTGTTTACTTACTTAGGATTAGAGTTTAATGACCTATCTTACTTTGCAAAGTATGCTCATGACTCTATGGATTTGATTTTTTAATGAAGTTACACATCCTACAGATACGTGTCCAATTTACAAGAAGAAAATAATGAAGAAGTAAACGCGGTTATTAACTAATATTCTAGTCCGTCTAGAAACCAATACAATAACTACAATTGTTACACCAGAAAATCAAATTGAACTCTTAGCTACGGTCCACAAAATCAAAGTTACACTACTTTTAAACCGAGAGCAACTACACCACCTACACCAATGTAACAACCTCAACAAATTATTCAGCCTACGCAATCAAATCTAGAACAAATATTACACAATTTTATAACTCAAAGTCATCAACACTTTATGCAAATATCTCAAAACCAAATTATAACCGATACATCTATTAATGAGCTGAAAAATGAATTAAATCAAATGATTCTACAAATCAACAAGTTAAGTAATCAAACTAAAGCAACTACTCAATCTACAATGCTACTCAATCTACGAATGCTACGGAATTGAAATATACACCTTTTCCCTAAAGGCTATACTTTTGGTACTTAGCCAAACTAGAAGACTACGAAAAACCTTTACAAAATTCTAAATTAGTTAATCAAGATATTTATAAGTCAAATAAATATATGCATTCTAATTCTACTATTCCATAATGATTAGAAATGTTAGGGAGGAAAAAACTAAATAAGACTATCTGAGCCATTTAGGAAATTAGAAATTAACCAAAACTTAGAGCGAAAAATTTTATCTTTAAAAAGAATGCTTGAGAAATGTTTCGACCCAGGAATATTTGTCATACAAATCACAATAGGCAATTCTTCTATTGAATTTTCTATATATAATCTCGGAGCATCAATTAACGTTTGTCACTTAAAATTTATGAATAATTGAAAATAGGAGTGCTAACCACACCTATTAATCTTACTTTATCAAATAATACATTATTAAATCTTATGGATTATTGGAAGACATCCTAGTACAAGTACTTGATTTAGTATTTCCAATTGATTTTTATGTAATGAGAATGGGAGATTCGACAACACCTAATCCTTTGGTTATACTATTAGGTAGACTGTTTCTTAAATCAGCTAGAACTAAGTTAGATATTTTCAAAGGAAAAATGTCTATGGATTTTAAAGATAAGATTGTCAAATTCAAGATTAATAATGAACATAACTATGACACTTAAAAAGAATATGATGAATTATTTGATAATGAAATAGAAGATAATAAATTTCTTGACTTAAATATTACGATAATTTTTGCATTAAAATGTATGCAATCAATGTTGTAAGAATAGAAATAGATAAAGGGACTTAAGAGAAAAAACAGTTGAAGACACTTCAAAAGAAAAGAATGCGACTCAAGAATAAGCAATTGGGAATGGAAAAATCATTAACAAGATAGAAGTTTCAAGTTGACAAGTCAAAAATAAAACACATTTTCTAGTGTAATTTAGGGTGTTTTTTATACATAAATGATGATATTACACTCGGTATTCTCTTATTTCTTATGATTTTAGGTTTTAATTAGGAAAATGAAGAAATGGAAGAAAAAAAAAAGAAAAGCAAAATAGTCAACTGAAAAAGTGAACCAGCGATTAGCCAGCGATTTGGATTAACTCTAGAATTCGCCATGTAAATCAGCAGTAGAAGTAGGCCAGCGATTCCACAATGAATTGGAGAATGAATAAAGAATCGCCCACCGAATCGGTCGACAACTGAGAGCTAAACTCGGTGATTTGCTCAACAATTTATGTTTAAGTTAGGAATTGCTGAGAAATCGCTGATGTCGGTTACGAGTTTTTTAGATTAGTATATAGTATTTGAATTTATTTAAGATATATGTATGTAGGTAAACTATAAAAAAGGCCAGAGAGCTTCAAAACAAAATAACTCTCTTCCTTTACTTTTAACCCTTTTCCTTCTGCTTATTAGTTTTATTGTCTCTGTTTGAAGATAATTTGGAGCTTTGATTTATATTTAGGTATTTACTCATTTATTATGTTTTTAATTATGTTTATGCGTTGCTTATTTCCAACATGAGTAAGTAGTCTAATATTCTAAAAAAACCTTAAGCGATGTAGTATATTTTGGATAATTAGATAGTTATAATTAAGGAATCATGCACTTAATGCTTTAGATCTATTCATACACGTCAATCATAGAATTGACAAGTTGTTTTTACGTATTACAACTAAAGAAAATTAGTATCGCATGCATAGTTGCAAATCTGTTATGTGGTATTATGAAGATTCCTATTCTATGTCAATAGTTATTGACAACAATTATAGAAGTAGTAAGTAGGATTAATCTATAGGGCATTTCCCGAGTGGATGTTCAAGGTGATTGTATTCTAAGTTGTTTATTATGCGGCTTCGGTAATAATCGCTTAGATTAGGCATAATGCTATCGTATTTCTATGGTGTATTTTTCCAATGAGTAGATTTACAAAGATAAGAATGTGGCATTTTCATTGATATAAGGAAAATTGGTGGTTGACTAAAGGGTATCGACCTATTATGAAATGAGGTTTAATGATTCCAAGATTTCATATGTTTTATAATTATAACTATAGTATATATTGATATTATGATCTAGTATTTGAAAGTAATCAAAATATATTATATTGTTTAGTGGGGGTTTGTTTATATTGAATTGCATTTTAATATTGTTTAATTTAGTTTGAATTTGATTTGTTTAGATTTATTTAGTTAGTTTGGTTAATTATGTTAGTAATTGTAATTGTTAAGTTATTTAATATTTTAATTCCCGTTTAACTAGATTAATTAAGTTATTAAAAACAATAAAAAGTTACTTTTCTTAGAGATTTCAAAAATCTCCGTGGAGACGATATCCCATTTACTACAAGTTAATAAAAAATACGGGAAACGCTCGACACATGTCAATTTTTAAGGCGTCGTTGCTACGTATTTTTTGATAATTTGAAAGGATTACATACATCGTATGGTCTACGCACTTCGTCATGTTGACTCAACAGATCTTTACATCCGTTTGATCCTAAATTTGATATAACTTTTAATCGATGTATAAGACAACAATAATAATATTGATGATAATGTCATCAATAATAAAAATAATAACAGAGTTATCATTAATAGAGAACTCACTTTCGACAAGCAAATCAAAATGTTACAACATATGTGCCTATGTGCATACAATACCTCGATGGATTTCCAAAATTTGATCTTAGATCTGAATTTATTAGTGCCTTACCTACCTTCTACGGTAAAGACAACGAAGACCCACCGAAATTCATAAGGGAGTATTAACATAAAGTAAATGGAATGAAACCTAAAGAAGGAACTTTAGAACAAGTCAAACTTAAGGCTTTTACTTTTTCATTGAAAGATCAAGCACAAGACTAAATATTCTATCTTCCAAAAGATTCGATAAATAAATGGACTTAAATGTTAGAAGCTTTCCCAGATGAATATATGCTTGCTAGAAAAATCAGTCCCTATATAAAATAAATTACAGTAGTTACGATGGAAGATGATGAAGATTTTAATGAATTTTGGGATAGATTTCGAAGACTAATTTCTTCTTGTCCATAACATGGATACACTCAAAGAGCTTTATTAAGATATTTTTTTGAAGGACTCAATCACTTTCAACAAAGGCTACTAGACACAATATGTGGTGGATCTTTATTTGAAACAACACATACTTTATCAAAAGAAGTAATTACTAAGATGGCAAAACAATCCAAACAATATGGTGAAAATGTTGAATCCTTAAGAAAGAAATGTTATGAAGTGGATAGTAGAAAAACAACACAATTGATGATAAAATTAATGAATTATTTAAGATGGTTAAGCTGTTGGTTAACTAAAAATCTAACTAAGATAAGGCTTGTGGTTTCTGTAATGAGTTTACACATACTCCATATGCGTGTCCTACTTTACAAGAAGAAAATACTGAAGAGGTTAATGCAATGATTAATTAATTTTCTGGTCCTCCAAGAAATCAATATGCTAATTGATCAGTAGGTATTTATAGGCATCTATTAATTTATTTTAATGTGTTTAGTATATAAAAGACTCTAAAATATATATTTAACTATATTTATTGGTTATTTTCAGGTGAAACGGAGTGCGCGGTTGAGTTCATGGTCAAAAAATAATCAAAATGGAGTATTTACGTGCAGTGATCGGACGCCATACAATTTGCCTCAAGTTACATGTTGCGTGGTGGGTAGAATAGGAGACAACAAACCAAATGACACAGTTAAGTGACTCGCTTAAGCATGCATTGGATCTTCTCGAATTATGTGTTGTCACAGCCACTAGAATGATGCACAATGTGTGCGATTTCCTAGTCCATTGCCACGTGGCAGTCGCACATTCGTCCAACTCGCACAACATGCCACTTTTCAGCCTTCAATTCGTCCAAGTCGTACCAACCTGCCACGCATCTTCAGGTCTCTCATCCACATGTTGTAAGCAGTACAGCTCACTAGCAACTTCTCATGCACAACAGCTATCGATTTGCCTCGGGATGCGCACACCACACTTCAGATTTTCGCACGAGCATTCACGAGTGAACCAACTCCTTTCCAAGCGACACGTGGCATTTCCTCATTGGTCACAACAACTTCCATGGCATATCACGCACTGCCACGTGGCTCTTCTTCATCAGGCGGACCTATCACACGCTGCCAAGTGTCCAGAACCCATTTTAGAGGAAAAAATCAGCCATAGATGCTCCTCGGTGCACGTGTTACGAGACCAACCCCCCAAAATTAGTTTTTCTCAACTCAAGAGTGCAATTTTTAGTGGTTTTCATATTAGGAATGAGGGTATTCATCAGAGGAGTCGACTTTTATGGTTTTGGAGCCGCCACACATCTTTTCTTCCTTGGTGATTATGAAGATCATGTTTGGCTAAACCAATCCTCGCCTAGGTCGGATGGGAAACAAGCAGGATTCTTGATTCATGGCATAACTTGTGAGATCTATGATTTTAATTTAATTTAATTTAATTTCTCCTATTTCATCGTTGTTGATTTTAAGGAATATGGTTTAGATCTAGGGTATGTATATGGCCATTACATGCTTTTAGGTGGACAGTCTATAGTTATTTGGATAGATTGTATCCGTAGTTGTACTTTTGGACTAATATAGTAATGAAAACTCACCCGTTTGTCGTAAAAAACTTTCTGTTATTGAGTGTGCAATAATTTAATCTAGGTTAAACCTGAAGTGGAAGCAATTCCTTCATTTAGGATTAGTATTCCCATGGATCCTTATTATTGCGGTTAGTATGTTAAACCTTATTGGCGGATGTCTAGGGTTATACATTAATTAGGGAAGTAGTTAATGGCAGACGTCCTAGCTATCGAGATTAGGGGAATTAAGAGTTTCTGGTGGACGTCTATTTTCTATAGCTAATCTAAGAGAATTTGAATTAATAATTTTTTGGAAAGATTGAGGACCATGATATGCCATTGAATCTTGATTCTTGCTTGTAGAATTGTAGACTTAGGTATTTTCTCTCATTGGTATCATCTTTTGTGAATTTTTCATTTTTGCTAGTTTAATTAAGTGTTTCTTAAAACTTTCTAAAATCCCCCTGTTTTTAGTTAACTTAGAGTAAAACTCAAGTTATGTGGATTGACCCCGTATTTACCACTACTACATCCTTGTGGTTGGTAACTCAATTGCGGGTTATATTTGGCACGCACGACATGTGACCAAATTTTGGCGTTGTTGCCGGGGACTTAGTCCTTACTCTGAGTTTAGTTTTTTTTTTTTTACCTACGCCTCACTCGGTCAAAATAGGCTGGTTCACTGTTACCTTTCAATCCTGAATTAGAGAGAACATTTTATAGATGGATTAGAGAGAAGGCAATAACAAGACCGAAATCCTCTATACATGGTTAAAAATCAGCAAATCACTATGGGGCACGCCAATCAAGAGCTTCAAGCTCTTTTGGTACAACAACCCCTGTGCATCAACTATCCGGATAATGCCGAAGATTTTGAGTTGAGGTCTGGGTTTACTCATCTCCTACCTTCCTTTCATGGTGGCGAGAATGAAGACCCCGTTACTTTCCTGAAGGAGTTTCAGACTAACAGCAAGTCAATGAAACCCTCCAATGTGGATGAGGACACAGTTAAGCTTAGATCTTTTTCATTTTGCCTTAAGGACAAAGACAAGGAATGGCTTTTCTATCTTCCGCCTGGCTGCATTAACTCCTGGAATGAGATGACAACTACGATTTTAAATGAATACTTCCCTGAGGATAGAGTTGCTCAGCTCATCAAGGATATATGCAGCATTAAAATGAAGTCGGGTGAATCATTTGGTGCATATTGGGATCGCTATAAGCGATTGATTGCTAGTTGCCCGCAGCATGGCTAGTTATAGAAGGCCATAGCCCATTTCTTCAATGTTGGCATGTCGCCCATAGAACGACGCATGAATGATAATGTCTGTGAGGGTCACGTTCGAGATAAAACTCCAGCCTAAATGAAGCAACTGTATGAGGACATCGCACAGCAGTCACGCCTTTATGATGATCTTGATGCTACTGCTTACCGAAGTCTAACCGTAGGGAGTGTCTCGAGTACTACTGAAAAGAAAATTGACCAACTGACTTCCATGATTGAGCATTTCCTCTCCTGTGGTAAAATGCAAGTCAAAGCTTGTGGCATTTGTACTGCCACAAATCATGCTACTGATGAATGTCCAACTCTCTTTGAGGACAATCAATTGGCCAATGTCATGGGTAATCAATTACAGGGACCACCTAGAGTCTCGTTTGGGAATATATACAATCACGCAACTGCGAGGAACAACCGGACCTTCAGTTACGGGCCTCAAAACTAGAACTACCAGACCTTCGTCCCGAGAGGTCAACCGTTGCTTGCACCCTCCAATAATTCCTATTCACTTGAGGATATGGTCAAAGCTCTTATGGCTCAACAAAGCCAATTTACGAGTAAGATTGCCCAATTTAAGCTACCACTGAGAAATCCCTCGGTGAAACTAAATCGACAGTCTGGACCCTTCAGGTTAAAATGGACCAAATGACACAACAATTGGGACATCTCGAGGATAAGGGAAAGTTGCCCTCGCAACCTTACCCTAATCCTAACGCGAGTGCTAACGCGAGTGCTAACGCAGTTACACTCAGAAGCGACAAAGAGCTAGAGGAACCCAAAAGGAACAATGGGTCATCTGATGCCAAAGACCAGGTAAATGAGGAAGAGCACGAGTTAGTAGTGACTTCGTATATCCCTAAATAGATGGTGACTAAGCACCGCCCACATTCAAGGTCAAACCTCATTTTCCACAACGGCTCATCCTAGATTAGAAAAATGAGGAAGAGAAAGAAATTCTCGAGACGTTTTGGCGAGTGGAAATCAATATTCCACTCCTCGACGCTCTGAAGCAAGTCACTAGGTATGCAAAGTTTCATAAGGAACTATACACTAATAAAGGGAAACTAAAAGGCAACAAAAAGTCTAAATGGGAGAACGTCACGGCTATCCTACAGAAGAAGTTGCCTCCTAAATGCAAGGATCCTGGGATGTTCTCAGTGCCATGTGTTATAGGTGATGTAAGCATTCAAAGGGCTATGTGTGACCTTGGCGCTTTCATTAATGTCATGCCATTGTCCATTTGAGACATTGAATGCAGGCCCATTGGAGGAGACTGGTATTGTCATTCAATTGGCAGACCATTCAGTTATTAGACCCATTAATGTTCTTGTGGACATTCTAGTCCGAGTGAACGAATTTGTGTTTCCTACAGACTTCTACGTGGTAGATACGAAAGAGGAACCATTCCCCAATGCTTCTTCAGTGCTCCTTGGACGCCCGTTCTTAAAAACGGCGAAGAAGAAGATAGATGTTGATGATGGATCTCTTACCATGGAGTTTGATGGTGAAGTCATCAAATTTAACATCTATGATGTGATGCAATACCTCAGTGACGTGTCTTCTGTGGTGTGTACCATGGATTGTGTAGATCAATTAGTTGAGCAGACCTTGCTTACGAGTGGCGATGATGAGGTTAAAGTAGTGTTAGATAATCATTTCAACACTACTCATATCAACCAGAGTGTTCTGACCCTCCATACTGATGTCGAGGATGTTGTTTTACAGTTGGATTCACTCTAACCCCTGCCCCAAGTGTCGGTTATTTGGAGTTGCCTACTACTGGCTCTAACTTTCTCCCTCCTTGGTTAAAGTTCCCACACTTGAGCTGAAGCCATTACCTGAGCACCTAAAGTACATGTTTTTGGGGGAGAATGACAAATTCCTTGTGATCATCTACGCCAAACTTACACATTTGGAGGAGGAGAGACTCCTACAAGTACTCCGATAGTTTAAACAGGCTATTGAGTGGACCATAGAAGATATTAAAGGTTTGAGCCCTTCCACTTGCATGCATCATATATATATATGGAAGAGGGGTCAAAACCTACGAGAGAAGCCCAAACGAGGCTCAATCCGCCTATGATGGATGTCGTGATGAAGGAGATACTGAAGCTCCTTGATGCTGTCATGATTGATCCTATCTCTGATAGTAAATAGGTAAGCCCTGTCCAAGTGGTTCCTAAGAAAACAGGAGTCCCTGTAGTCACCGATTCACATGGTGAGTTGGTTCCAACCCGCATTCAAAATGGATGGCAGGTATGCATTGACTATAGGAAGTTAAATGCGGAACCAGGAAGGATCATTTCCCTCTTCCATTCATTGATCAGATGTTGGAGAGACTAACTGGTCGTTCTCATTATTGTTGTCTCGACGGTTATTCCGATTTTCACCAGATACCAGTAGGACCTGAACATCAAGAAAAGATGACTTTCACTTGTCCGTTTGGAACTTTTGCCTATCGGCGCATGTCCTTTAGGTTATGCAATGCACCTGCCACCTTTTAAAGGTGCACAGTGAGCATCTTTTAAGATTTTGTTTAGCATTTCATAAAGGTCTTCATGGATGACTTTACTATTTATGGTGATTCATTCGATAGTTGTCTCATCAATCTGACAAAGGTACTCAGCAGGTGTATCGAGAAGAACATGGTTCTGAGCTATGAAAAATATCATTTTATGGTGGACCAAGGTCTTATTTTGGGACACATTTTCTTAGCCAGGGGTGTAGAGGTAGACCAAGCTAAAATTGATGTTATCAAGAAACCTCCCTACTCTATGAACGTGCAAGAGATTAGATCGTTCCTTGGACATGCTGGTTTTTACCGTCGTTTCTTGAAGGACTTTTCGATGATCGCACAACCCCTATGCCATCTACTCCAAAGGACATACCTTTTGAGTTTGATAAGGCATGTAAGAGTACATTTGATGCACTGAAAGACTCACTTACTAGCACGCCAGTGATTCAGGCCCCTAATTGGGAGCTTCCATTTGAATTTATGTGTGATGCTAGTAATCATGCAGTGGGTGTAGTTTAAGGATAGAGAGTCGGGAGAGCTTCACATGTTATTTATTATGCTTCTCCTACTCTAGACGCGGCTCAGATGAACTACACCACCACTGAGAAGGAGCTCCTTGCCGTTATCTTCGCACTTGAGAAGTTTCGACCTTATCTTTTGGGAACCAAGGTTATTATTTACTCGATCACGCTGCCTTGAAGTACCTGATGAGTAAAAAGGATGCCAAATATAGGCTCATTAGATGGATACTCCTACTACAAGAGTTTGACATCACAATTAAAGATAAAAGTGGTGCAGAGAATCTAGTCGCAAACCATCTTAGCAGGATTGAGAATGGTGAGCATCATACCCCTCTTATAGATGATTTTCCTGACGAGTACATCTATGCTGTGATGGAAGATCTTCCCTGGTACACCGATTTGGTGAACTATATCACCTGTGGGAGCTATCTTCTCTTCTTTTGAAGGCTTAGAAGAATAAAGTTAGGAGCAATGCTAAATACTATGTATGGGACGACCCATACTTAAGGAAATTCTGCTCCGACCAGGTTATCAGGCGTTGTGTTTCTCAGATTGAGAGTTACTCCGTCTTGGCTTTTTGTCATACTTACGCTTCTGGTAGCCACTTCAGTCCCCGTAGGGCAGCTAGGAAAGTTCTCTGAGAGTGGGTTTTACTGGACCGCTATTTTCCATGATTCATACATGTTTACCAAGACTTGTCCTAACTGTCACAAAACTGGTAACCTTTGTCGTCGGGACCAAATGCCAATTACCCCGATTTATATTTGTTAGATATTTGACGTATGGGGTATAGACTTCATGGGACCGTTTCCAATGTCATTTGGTAATGTTTACATACTCTTAGCAGTGGACTACATGTCTAAGTGGGTGGAAGCTAAGGCTACACGCACTAACGACTCTAAAGTGGTATGTGAATTCTTCAAATCGAGGATTTTCACAATATTTGGTACCCCACGTGCCCTAATCAGGGATAAAGGCACTCACTTCTGCAACCGTACGTTTGAAAATCTTATGAGGTGGTACAATGTCATTCATAGAACGTTTACAGTGTATCATCCCCAAACGAGTGGCCAGGTAGAGGTCTCTAATAGGGAGATCAAATCCATTTTGGAAAAGACGATGAACCCTACTCGTAAAGATTGGAGTACATGTCTTGATGATCCGGTTTGGGCTTATTGAACGGCGTTTAAAACGTCAATTGGAATATCCCCATATCGCCTTGTGTTTGGTAAATCTTGCCACCTGCCAGTCGAGCTCGAGCATAAATCCTGCTAGGCTGTGAATCAGCTTAATATGAAGCTCGATGAAATAGGAAAAGAGAGAAAGCTCACTCTCCAAGAATTGGAGGAAATCAGGAACGACGCGTATGAAAATGCTCGGATTTACAAAGAAAAAATGAAAGCGTTCCATGTTCGCAATCTCTCTAGGAAATCTTTTCGTGTTGGTCAGAAAGTGCTTTTATTTCAATCACATCTTAAAAATTTTGCAGGTAAGCTGAGATCGAGGTGGACATGACCGTATGTTGTGATTGCAGTGTATGATCACGGTGCTGTGGAGATTCAGAGTTTAGAGACTGGTAATGCTTTTAAAGTGAACTACCAAAGATTGAAGATCTTCTATGAAGACTTCCCGAGCCATAATGTGGAGGACGAGTCACTTGCAACACCAGTCTACACTGATTAACAGACTCAGACCAAGTCGAGCCAACGACTTTAAACAAAAGCGCTACTGGGAGGCAGCCCAAATTTTAATAAGTATTATTTGGTTTAGTCATTTTAGTATTTTTTTTATCATTGCATGAACTCGTATCATTTCTTTCTTCCTATATCTATCATGTTCTTTCACCCTCTTCTTTGTTTTCTATGTGTGGACCTCTTGACTTGTTTTGAACATTGGAGACAAGGTTCGGAATAAGTTTGAGGTTATTTTAGGGATTGTGGATTGTGTAAGATGGATTTTCTTGCTAAACACCAAAGGTATGATCGTTAAATTTTTTAAAATCATGCAGTTATCGGATGGTAATGGTGGTGTTATTCTCATTCTCGTATCTTGCCATTGATACTTTTATCCTCCATTTCACTAGGATATGATACATTTTCATGCATGCATTTAGTATAGTTTTTTTTATTATTAGTAGTAGACATGTGTCTATCTATGTTTGTTCTTGCATTTAGACCTTACATAGTGTCATACGTTGCATATGTTGCATTTAGAGTCACCCGAGACTTTGTTTCATGCCTTTGATTGTGGATGAGTACACTATAGTTGCCTTTTTGACTTGAAACTTAAAGGAAAATTAGGAGAAATACTCAATCGAATCCGTAGCTCAGCATTTTTATGATTTCATCACTAGGGACTTAATTGATGGTTAACCTTTGTACTAGATACAAAAGAGAGTAGACGGTCAAACTTGTGCAAGTGGTTGTATTTTAACCCATATTGGGGGATTTGCTTGATCATAGTAGAAGTGAGAAGGGCTAACATGAGTTTTCGAATATAGAAAGTCCCATAGGTTGCCATAGGAAATGAAGCTGTGAATCATTTGGTGGAAAAGTGATAAAAGCGGTCCATAGGAAATGTAGCAGGGATCATATTACTTGAAAGAAAAATTGTGAAAAAATAGAGAAAATAAGATGAATAAAGGTGGAAGTTATGAAAACTCCTCAAATAAAAGATTTAGCTCGAGTGCTTTAACTTGCGTGCTTGAATGTATAGACCAAGAAAAATCGTGAGTAGTCGATGGCTTTTGTCTTGACCGAATCTATTTCTTTCAAGTGTGATCTTAATTATGTTTGGGTTGTGAGTCTTGACATATCATAACTCATAAAATTTTTAGAGTTGCTTGTTAACTTGGTGGCTATGTAAATCAAATGGACTCCATGAATTTTGAATCGGGTATAGGAGATTAGTTTAGTTTGTGCTGTCATTTACACCTTTGCTCGGGACGTGCAAGTCTTAAGTTTTGCAGTATTTGATAAGTTGGTATTTATAGGCTTTTATTAGTCTATTTTAAAGTGTTTAATATATAAAAGTCTCTAAATATATATTTAATTATATTTATTGATCATTTTCAGGTGAAAATGAGTATTTACGTGCAGTGATAGGACGCTAGACGATTTGCCTCGAGTTACGTACTATGCGATGGGTAGTATAGGAGACAGTAGACCAAATGAAAAATCTAAGTGACTCGCTTCAGCATTTGTTTGATCTTCTCGAATTACGTGTTATCACAGTCCCTAAAATGAAGCATAATGTGCGCGATTTCCCAATCTGCTGCCACGTGCCAGTATCTCTTTCGTCCAACTCGTCACAGCTCGCCACTTTTCAGCCTTCCATTCTTCCAACTCACACTAGCCAACCACGCGTCTTCAGGTCACTCGTCCATATGTTGTCAGCAATACAACTCACCAGCAGCTTCTCACGCACAATGACTATCGATTTGCCTCTGAATGCGCTACACCATACTCTAGATTTTCGCACGAGCATTCACGAGTGAACAGTTGCCTTCTAGGAACCACTTGGCATCTCCTCGTTGGTCACAACACATCACAGCAGCTTCCATGGCCTACCACGCGCTGCCATGTGCCGCTTCTTTATCAGGCGGATCTATCACACGCTGCCAAGTGTCCAAAACCCATTTCTGATCAAAAAATCAGCCATAGATGCTCCTAGGCGCACGTGTTATGAGACCAACCCCCAAATTTAGTTTCTCTAACCTCAAAAGAGCTATTCTTAGTGGTTTTTCATATTAGGAACAAGGACGTTCATCAGAAGAGTTGACTTTCATGGTTTTGGAGCCGCCGCACATCTTTTCTTCCTTGGTGATTGTGAAGACCATGTCCAGATAAACCAATCTTCGCCTAGGTCGGAGGGGAAACAAGTGAGATTCTTGATTCATGGCATAACTTGTGAGATCTATTGTTTTTATTTAATTTAATTTAATTTCTCATATTTCATTGTTGTTAATTTTAAGGAATATGGTTTAGATCTAGGGTATGTATATGGCCATTGCATGCTTTTAGGTGGACAATCTATAGTTATTTGGACCAATTGTATCAGTAATTGTACTTTTGACCAATAAAGTGACGAACACTCACCCGTTAGCTATAAAAACCTTTCGGTTCTTGAGTGTGCAACAATTGAATCTAGGTTAAACTAGAAGCGGCGCGATTCAGTTATTTAGGATTAGTATTCCAATGGATCCTTATTATTGTGGTTAGTGTGTTAAACCTTATTGGAAGATGCCTAGGGTTATACAATTATTAGGGAAGTAGTTAATGGCGGACGTCCTAGCTATCGAGATTAGTGGAATTAGGAATTTCTGACTGACGTCGATTTTTTATAGCTAATCTAGGAGAATTTGAATTAATAGTTTTTTGGAAAGATTGAGGACCATGATATGCCATTGAATCTTGATTCTTGCTTGTGAAATCGTAGACTTAGCTATTTTCTCTCATTGATATCATCTTTTGTGAATTTTTCATTTTTGCTAGTTTAATTAAGTTTTTCTTCGAACTTTCTAAAACCTCCCATTTTTAGTTAACTTATAGTAAAACTTAAGTCATGTGGATTCGACTCCGTATTTACCACTATTACACCCTTGTGGTTGGTAACTCGATTGCAGGTTATATTTGGCACGTATGACACCTGGCCAAATTTCGGCGCCATTACCGGGGACTTATTCCTTACTCTGAGTTTACTCTTAGCTATGGTCCACAAAATAAAAATTATAACACTTATAGACTAAAAGCCCAAATACAACTTGCACCTAATCAACAACCTCAACCAAACACTCAATCTATGAATACAAATTTATAGCAAATGCTACATAACTTTATGTGTCAAAGTCATCAAAATCTTACATTAATTTCTCAAAATCAGATTATGACTGATAATACCATTAATGAACTAAAAAATAAGTTAAATCAAATAAAACTGCAAATAAATAAGTTAAGTAAGCAATAGAGTAATCAAGTTAAAGAACCGAATCAAGCCAATTTTGCTCCTACTAATCAAGCACAAGTTAATGCTATATTTAGTGATAAAAATGATACAACTATAATCGGTAAGACACCAAAACAAAGTAATAAAAAGAAGGTTCAAAAGACTATTGAAGAAAAAGAAAAAGAAATGATGGCTAATGTCATTCCTACTCGAGAATGGATGGCTGAACAATTGAAACTTACACCATTTCCTATAAGTTTATACCCATAGTGTTTAGCCAGAGTTAAAGCATATGAAAAATCTTTACAAAAGTCTCAATTAATTGATAAGGATAAAAATGATAAGATTTATGATAATCTGAATGAATATGTGTGTTCGTATTCTAACATTCCATAACGATTAGTTGATGCCAGGGAGAAAGAAATCAATGAAGACATTCTTGAATTATTTAATAAAGTAGAAATCAATGAACCAATGATGAAATCAATTATGCAATTTTCTAATCATGATGATGTTTTAAAAGAATTCTCTGAATCCAAAGACAACTTTTTAGAAGAATCTAAATAAAACATAGAACAAAAAGTGACTTCTTTAATTAAAAAGAAAATACCTGAGAAATGTTTCGACCCAGTGATATTTAGAATTCCTATCACAATAGGAACTTCTTTAATAGATTTTGCGATGTGCGATCTTGGAGCATTGATAAATGTTATGTCACTGAAGTTATATGAATCAATGAAAATAGGTTTGTTAACCAATACACCTATTAATCTTACTTTAGCTGACAATACCTTTGTTAAACCCTATGGTGTACTAGAAGATGTTTTAGTCAAATTTAATGACTTAATATTTCCTGCTGACTTCTACGTCATAGAAATGGGAGACTCAATATCATCTAATTCCCCATCTATGCTTTTAGGAAGACCATTCCTTAAAACAACTTAAACGAAACTAGACATCTTTGAAAGAACAATGTCTATGGTATTTGAAAATAAAAATTGTAACTTTTCACTTGAATGATGAAGATATATTTGGACAATCTGATGAATATGACAATGAACAAACTAAAAATAATGAATCTTTAGAAGTAAATCCTCATGAAGCTGAAATATATGCTATTAATGCAGTAACAATGAAATGTTAAGACCATGAATAAAAAAAGGTGAAGAAACTACTAATCAATAGATAATAACTCAAGAATGGAAGGTTAAACGATCAAACAATGTTTAGAATAATAAGACAGAGAAAGTTAAATCTACAAAGAATAAGAACAATAAAAGAAGAATCTAACAAATGTTAAGCTTGATGATCAGGAGATATATATATATAAACTTAAAGGTCAAATGGGCTTGGTACTTTAAAGTTATATGTGATACGGGTTCTAGAGAAAACTAACCGTCGTTTCATTTTCTCCTTCACACTCAATTAGAATTTGATGTACTTGCTTTCCAAACAGTTGCCCTACCTAACGGGTATTCAGTAAAATCGATAGGTGTGGTTTGCTAATGTACCAGTTCAGATTGAAAAGTACATTATTCCCACAGACTTTTTGATTTTGCCACACCTCATTAATGAAGAACCCTCATTAATATTAGGACAAACTTTCTTAGCCACTTCACAAGCTGTCAAGGATACTCTAAACAAGCCAATTACTTTTTGAGTGCATGACCGAGCAATCACTTTTTGGAATGGCACGAGAGTGGATAATCCAACACTTAAATTTATGGAACCAGTCTAGAACTACATGGTTTAGTTGAGCCAACGACTGTAAACAAAGGTGCTTTATGGGAGGTAGCCCACACTCTATCTTTATTTTATATTCTAGTATTAAGATTAGTTAGTCGTTTTTATATTCCCTCAACTTTTGACTCTTATAATGGGGATATTTTAGGAATTCAATTCCTGAATAATTTCATGTAAAGGGGTTGATTGAGCCAGTTTATTTCCAAACTATATTGTTTTATGCATTAGGTTTATGTTAATTAGTTATTTATGACAATAAAATAAATTATTTAATACATATTTTAGTTAAATTCTGAATTTTGAATATTTCTACCTTTTTTAGTATATGTGTGTGATAATTAATGGGAAAAAACAATTTAACCAAATAAACAATAAAATTAAATGAGCGATTTCCCAGCGAAACTAGTTTGCACTGGAAATCACTGGATAAGTCAGTAGTAGTTTACATAATTTTCAGTGTAAATTCGAAGTCAGCGATTTCTCATCGAATCATATTTATAACATGAAATCGCTGTCCAAACCACTAAGTCACTGAGGCTCATTTCTAGCGATTTCACCAGTGATTTCTCGGTGAATCCACTAAAACCCTGATTCGCTGGGAACGAATTTGATTTTTTTATAAAATAAACCATTGTACCATTTTCGATTAAAGCAATAATTCTTGCCTAGATTCAAACCTCGAAAGCTTAAACTTTAGTCTATTGAAGTGATTCCCACCTCAATCCTCACACATTAAACCCAAAAACGTAGTGAGTTTTGATAGTATAGAGCCACCTAGGGCTTGAGCAAGGGAGTTCGAATAGGAGCTTTAGAGAGTCTAGAGAAACAATCTTGGATTCAATACTTGAAAAACTCACTTTCAAGAAGGTAATCAACTAAAACCCTAACCTCTTATGGATAAAATCTTCGGTTTTTAGTCAATTTTGGATTGATTTTTAGGATGGGAACTCAATTTCAAAATTTTTACTTAAAGATGGTTTTGATATCGAATGCTTTCAATTATAATACTAGTATGGGTGTGATGTGATGATTCGTCTATCATTATCAAATTTTCGATCTATTTTTCATATACGACGAATGAATTTGGATTTTATACACAAACTATTTTGAAATTAAGTTTCAAATGAGTTTGGGGGGTTTTGTGAATATATATCAATCGATCTGAATTAATTACAAAGCTTGTTTTTTCCAATACTATTTTATCAACAACTTTCATATAAATTTCAAAATCTCAATTTGAAAAAGCTTTTCCCGATTATTTCTTATTCTCGATAGATAAGTTGAACTTTAAACAATACGTTTTCGACGTATTTGGTCCCAAATGCTTTTACAAGTTCATTCTTTCACCTACGATATTTCAAATGGTCGGAGGTGGTACGGGTATAAATTCATGAGAAGAGAAGGGGAATGGAAAGTTAGTAGAGAAATATAAAACAAAATTCAAAGTTTAACAAATTCAACCCACATCTATATCTTTCAACACAACTAGAGTTAGACTGCAAAGATAACCTACTCCACCTTCGTCATTTAGTTATAACACTGAGGTTGATTATGTGGATGAGAAGGAAGTAGAGGAAATTGATCAAGAGATAACGATGGGGGAGAATAATTATGAATTAAGGAAGAAAAATTTTATGAATGAGAAGGCCTACAAAAAATTTCAGAGTGATTTAATCAACGATAGGAAGTTGATCCCTGAGAGGGGATTTAATGTGAAAAATGAATTCAAGTATAGGCCTAGGATCCTCGACATTATAGAGATGAGAAATTGGGGTTTACTGACTAGAGGTTACAACCATCTAGATCTAGAGGATGTCCCTAGTGAATAGGGTTGTAAAGCTGTAGTACGAGAATTTAACGCCAATGCATATGGAAGTGATAGTAAAACTGAGTCCTGAGTTAGAGGGAAGACACTGGATTATTCCGCTACAAGAATAAACCAGTATTTTTAATTAGCGGATTTCCTCCACAAACAAAATGACGAGTACCCCAAACCCGAGTATGGAATTAAGTACTATTTCCCCACTGAGACATTAAGGGGGGTTTAAAGGCAATACATAGAGATGGATTCATCAACGCCAACATACAGCCAAGCCTGCAATAGTATGAAATTGTGAATTATAAGGCCACCCTATTTTACCAAATTTTCATGGGGCTAGGATACTTGGATGTTGGCATAATCATTTAGGAATCCATTAGGAGTGCCATCACCACCAAGAAGAATGACGGACTACCCTTTCCCTTGATGATTATAACCTTTTGTAGAATGGGCCAAGTCAACATGACAAACCTCGACTTGATTTTTTTATCGGAGAAGACCATCACTGATGAGGTAATAGAGAGATATGGTAAAGTGAACGATTATGTAGACACAGAGGATGTGAGAGAGAGAGAGAGCTGAGTAGCGAGGAGAGAAACCAAGCAGAGAAGGAGAATCAGAGACGACACAAGGAGAATCATGGAAGAAATGTCAGAAGCTCAAAATGATCCGAACGTGGAACAACCCGCTAGGGACTATGGCAGATTATACATGGATGAGTCGGAGTTGGCTTTCATGGGTGCAATCTTACGCAATCAGATGACCACTCTTTGGAATCAAGATCTGGTATTTGAGAACCAGAGAGGCTTAGTAAGGAGCATCCACAGAATGGAGCGTATGATGTCCAAGAGGAACAAACATCAAGGAGTCACATCGGTCCCTGTACCGTGTACATTGATGTGATTGCCGCTTAGCGGTAATCTTGATGTTTCAACATTGCCCGGTCAAGAATACTAACTCTATGACCCCGCAGTGAGCTACCAATCCAAAAGGATTGATCCAACAGAGGACGATCATGATATGACTTTCGGACGCTGACATTGATTTCCTCCTTCTATTCCTTTTCTCTATCTTTGAGTGATGTTGTGCAATTCCTCTTTGTAATTACAGTAGTGGTTATATACTTTGTGATTCATGGTTATATACATTTTGTTTAAGATAATAAATTTTGTGATACATCTTATTCAGTGCTTGAGTAATATATTTATTTTACTAGATATATAATGGTGATGTTTATTAAGTTTTTATGCACTCTTTTTTACTATGATTGTAAATTCACTTAATTTCTTAATTTGTCTTATTTATTATTATTTTATCAATTCTGTTGTACTTCACCTGGTATGTTTGTTCTGTTGAAAATTGGACTTCATTTTAAAACCTTATGTACAAGGTTTAGAATGAGTTTAAGGATATTTTTGATAAAGTATGGAATTGATGGCAATGAAAGGAAAGAAAGGTAGAAGAAAATTTCAAAATTACTTTTAATCCGATATTTTAGTAAGTTGATGGAAATTTTTCGAATTTCTTCCAAAATCAAGTAAATATGAATTTTCATTTTACTTTATTTTTACTTAGGAAAAGAATGAAAATGAATACATATGTAATAGATTTTAAATTTAAGTGATGGTTTATCACCCAAGTGAACTTTATGTCAAAAGGAATTAATCTTAATCCCTTTTTGATTAGCTTTTCTACTTGACGAACCTTAAAATGAATGCCTTGTGTTAGTCATGGTAATAGGTAGAAGATCGAAACAATAATGAAGATGAACAAGACAGATTTATAACAATCTTATGATACAAAAGCTATTAATTAAGACTTTTTACAAGTATATATATAAAGCTATTATGCCATAATTGAAAGAAGAAATGAGTTAGAAACCGATGAATTACTATAAGTGAGAAAAAAAACTTTCTTCAACTTTAGTGGATGGTGAGAAGTGTTAACAAGAGTTTATAAAATAAATATTATAGAGAATTTTATAGATTCCAAGGGAAATGGAGCAGCGAATCTATAGTGCGAAAAGGTGTGAATGTTCAAAAGAAATGAAGCAGGGACTCAAAAGAAATAAGTAAAAAATAATAATAAGAATGGAGTAGAAAAAATTATGATAGATAAAAAGAAGAGATGGATGTTCTTAAAACATTTGCAATGAAAAGATTTAACTCGAGAACTTGAAACTAGAATTGAATGAAGTATTTCTTAATCTAACATATTCTAAATGACATATTCATTGCTATCTTGGCAAAATTTCTATTGATTTTGATAGTGGTACTATTATAAAGTATTTTCCAAAATTGAAGCTAATCTAGTGGTTTTCTTATTTGGAGATTCTATATTAGCTATCATAAGCTTGATGCTTGTCAGTGAATATTGAGAAAATTTATGTTATGTACTAGCCTTGACAAGGAACTTTAAATTCTAAAGAAGTGCTATATTAAGTGGTTAAGTTATCAGTAAGGGATGTTTCAATTTGACTAAATCATTCTATTCTATCATAACTTTCATTTACTTATGGGTAATATGTTTCCATTTTTGAATCATTTATATTTTTGAATTTCTATTATTTAAAGGTAAGATTTAATTAGATTGAAATCTATAAATAAAGAATGAAACGAGAATATGAATGAGAGTATTCATTTGCTCGGGATAGCAAAGTACTGAGTTTGGGGGAATTTTTCATGTCCAGAATTAGACACATTTTAAAGTGTAATTTAGGGTGCTTTCATACATAATTGATGATATTACACTATGAATTCTCTTATTTTTATAATTTCAGGTTTAATTAGGAAAATGAAAAAAATGGAAGAAAAGAGATAGAAAAACAAAATAGTTAACTGGAAAAGTGAACGAGCAATTAGCTAGCGATTTCGATTAACATAAGAATTCGCCATGTAAATCAACAGCATGAATAGGCCAGTGAATATACAACAAATTGGAGAATGAACTATGAATCGCTAGCTGAATCGGTGGACCACTAAGCGCTAAACCCAGTTATTTACTTAGCGATTTGTGTATAAATTAGGAATTGTTGAAGTCGATTACGGGTTTTTTAGATTATTATGAAGTATTTGAGTTTATCTAAGATATATGTATGTAGGGAAGCTATAAAAAAGCCAAAGAGCTTCGAAATAACTCCCTTCCTTTGCTTTTAACCCTTTTCCTTTTGCTTATTAGTTTTATATTAAAGTGTTTATTCATTCATTATGTTTTTTTAATTATGTTTATGCATTGTTTATTTGCAGCATGAGTGAGTGGTCTATTATTCTAAAAAAACCCTAAGCAATTTAGTATATTTTGGATTATTAGATAGTTATAATTAAGGAGTCATCTACTTAATGCTTTAGATCTATTCATACACATCAATCACACAATTAACAAGTTGTTTTTTACGTAATACAACTAAAGAAAATTAGTATTGCTTGCATAGTTGCAAATGTGTTATGCGGTATTAAGATTATGATTCTATTTCTATAGTTACTGACAACAATTATAGAATTAACTAGGATTAATTTATAGGGCATTTCCCGAGTGGATGTTCTAGGTGATTGTCTTCTAAGTTGTTTATTGCGCGGCTTCGGTAATATTGGCTTAGATTAGGCATGATTTTCACTGAACTTAATGTTATCGTATTTCAATGATGTAACATTTTATCCAATGGGTAGATTTACAAAGATAAGAATATGGCATTTCCATTAACATATGGAAAATTGAAGGCTGGCTAAAGGCTAACAACCTATTATGAAATTAAATTTAATGATTCCAAGATTTCATACGTTTTATAATAATAACTATAGTATAAATTGATATTATGATCTAGTGTTTGAAAGTAATCCAAATATACTATATTGTTTAGTAGGGGTTTGTTTAGATGTTTTTTTATATTGAATTTTATTTGAATATTGTTTAATTTTGTTTGAAATTGATTTGTTTAGATTTATTTAGTTAGTTTGGGTAATTAAGTTAGTAATTGTAATTGCTAATTTATTTAATATTTTAGTTCTCGTTTAACAAGATTAACTAAGTTACTAAAAACATTAAAAATTTACTCTCCTTAGAGATTTCGAAAATTCCTGTGGAGACGATATCCAATTTACCACTACTACAAGTTGATAGAAAACACGAGAAATTATTGTGCACGCTTGACATGTGTAATTAGATCCAAGTACAATAAGAAAAGGAAAAGTTGGACATCTTATAAAGCTTAATGATCCTGGAGGCATACACTTGCATATTAAAGTCAAATGGGCTTGGTACAACAAGGGTCAGTGTGATACGAACTCTAACGCAAATTTCATGCCATTACATTTCTTTCTACACACTCAATTGAAGTTGAATTTACTTGCTTCTAAACGATTCTCTTTACCGAATGGAACTTCAATTCAACTAATAGGAATGGTCAAGGATGTATGTGTTCAAGTAGTCAACAACATCGTCTCCATGGACTTCTTGGTAATGCCACACTTTATCAATGAAGATCCTCCTTTAATATTAGGACAACCTTTCTTAGCCCATAAAAATGCTATTATGGATATTGCAAAAAATAATAATTACTATACAATTAATGGTCGGTTACTCTCTTTCTGGAATGGAAATAGAGTGAAAAACCCTAAATTCAAGTTTAGAGATCCAAATTAATTTTGGAAGGGTTTAGTTGAGGCAATGACGATAAGCAAAAGCACTCTATGGGATGCAGCCCATATCCTATGTTTATTTTGTGTTTATTTAATATTATTAGGAATTTAAGTTTAATTTACTTTAGTATGTTTTTATTCTCTCACTTTTGACTTTTGTATTAGAAATATTTTCGAGATTTCGAGCCCGAGGTGATTTCAATTGACGAGAAGTGATCGAGTTATTTTTACTTATATGTCCTATATGCAAGTCGCATTATTTACTTGCTTATATGTTTATTTGTTTACAATAATTAATAGAAGTATTTACATAGTTATATGTTGTACTCGAACTTTTGAGTTTTTGGTCAATTATGTCTTAATATGGATTTTTATGAATGATGAATAAGTTAATTACAAGATAACTTGAAAAAACAGTAAAATAGGCCTAGCAATTCCTAACGACTTGGATTAACACTTGGAATCGCTGGCTAAATTGGTAGCAATACACAACAAAATCAATGTAAAATTTAGAGTCTGGCTATTTTCAACGATTTAGAAAAACACAAAAATTGCTGGTAAAATCGAAAGGTCCTTTAATTTTCCAGCAGCTTAAACAGGAATCATTGGGCACAATTTTTAGTTTTTAAAACCAAAAACCCTCAATCGCCATCACTTTACACCTTTTACACTTGCAAACTATTACACCTCTTCACCAAAATCCAAATTTCCAGCCTAGATTCAACCATTCTAAGCTCAATCCTATAGCATTTAAGTGATTTATAACTCAACCTAGTCTCATTCAAACCAAAAATCTTGATTTTTGGGTTTTAAAGGCAAACTAGGGTTTTAGGAATTTTCGACCTAGAGTTTGAAGGGACAGACTAGAGGAGTTCAAGAGCTTTAATCTTGAGAGATTCACTCTCAAGAATCTAGTTAAATCAACCCTAGCTCTTTACTTTAAATTTTTTTTTTGATTTGGGGATTTTTGTAAACTTTCAATATTTTTCACACTTGATTTGTTGGAATTTATTTAATTGTATTGCTGAAATAGTTTCATTGATTTCAATAGAATAGTAAAAGTGATCATATTTATTATTGGTTTACAAATTTGAGGAGAAACCCACCATTAATGTCAAAGCCATTGCTAGGATGGAGACCGACATTAGTAAAAGTTGAAAGATCATCCCGGAGAGGGGTTTCAACATCAAAATTGAAGTTAAGTACGGGCCTAGGATCCTAAACATAATAAAGGAGAGGAACTAGGGATTATTATCTAGGGATTACTACGTCGATAACGATGTAAGATCCGCAGCTGAAATGGGATATGGAATTTTAGTTAGAGAATTTTATGCAAATGGGCACGAAGATGAGAATAAGAAAGTAGCCATACTCCAAGGAAGACCAGTAGACTACTCACCTGAAAGAATAAATCATTATAATTTACCTGAAGTACATTGGACGCAACTTAATTAGGACCCTAAATCTAAATAGATGTATAGACATTGATTTGCCCACAAGACCATTAGGAACGTTTTAGAAGCTATTTCGGGGGATGGTTTCCATTATGATTCAGACAGGTAACCAAGACACATACAAGGCAAAAATTATAGGAAAAGAACCTAAGCTTGGAGTTTTTTCTTTAACACGAGCCTATAGCCTAGTTTACAACATTACGAAATAGTAAACTATAGCGCGACTCTCCTTTACCACATAGTTCAAAGGATTGGGTAAATTGACGTCAGCCAAATCATCTATGAATAGATTAGGAATGGCATGACCATAAAAAAATATGAAGGACATCTTTTTCTTTTTTTCATCATAGAGTTTTGCAAACAAGAATAATTTCTGATGGGAGGAGTCGAATTTGATGTATTCCTAGACAAGACCATCACTGATAATGTCATTGAGAAAAGCAAATAGGTCACGAGATATGTTGAATCGGAGGAGGAACGAGAACAAAACGCCACACAACAAAAGGAACCCACAGGAGAAGAACAGTACGGGTAGATAACCAAAGTAACTTAGAGAAAACTCAAACTGCCGCGTACCATGAGTAGACCAAACCATAGAGCCACATGTAAAGGAATTACTGGCGTAGATGCAGAAGACACTGAAATGGTCATAATGCAGATAATCTTGCGTAATCAGATGAGAACTCTGAGAAATCAAAAGTTTATGTTCCAAAACCATCATGAGATTACTTAAAGTATCTATAGATTATATCAACGTAGGACTAGGAGTTCTCAAGGCAGGGGAGCCAACATTCATGTTCCATTACCCCATCTGAGGATGCCCAACTAGGGAGTTTTTACTGAAGAAAACTCGATGGAGGGAGTGTACTAAACCTTATATGATCTTGAGGCAAGCTACTAGTCCCAATAGCTTGATCATGGATATGATGGTGATAATGCAATGTCGTGAAGACGGTTCTGATATTTTTATTTTCTTCTCTGTGTAATCTTTTCTTAACTATTATTCTTGTGAGTTCTATGTTTGTAATCTTATGCTTCGATTGATGTAGTATATGTTCACAATTTGATACATTTGCTTTGGTATGTTAGTACTTTGATATAATGATATGGTTTGATTTGTTCAATTCAATGCAATGATGTTTGGAAATATTTGGACTTTACTTATTCAATTGATTCTTATGTTAGTTAACTATTTAATTTATTCGCTTATGCCTCATGAGGTATTTTATTTTTGTTGGAAGCCCGACTTAATTTTTAAAACTTGAGGACAATGTTTGGAATGAGTTTGGGGATATTAAGTGAAGTGGAGTATGAAGATGCAAAGTATGGAAGAAACGAGAGGTAGAATCCTTTTATTTATCCAAAGTTGACTGCGTTTTTTAAAATTTTCCATAATAGATGTAATATTTTCCCATTTCCTTTCATTTTACTTAGTTAGGAATATGATTATAATTTGAAATGGAAATGATATTTTTACTACCCATGAAAATAAAAATTTATGATGGAAAGAGATTTTTATACCCTATTTGACTTCACCTAGATTATATACACACTAGACGAGTTTAGAAGGGATTGATTACTTCGTGTTATACAATATAATAAGTAGAAGATCAAAACAATAGCATACAATAAACAAGATAGATTTTTAAGAATCTTGTTATACAAAGATTATTGATAATGTTTTGATAATTTGTATTGAAAAGAGTTGGAAAGAGTAAACTTTACTTAGTTGAAAGAGTACTTCCTTAACTACAGTGAAAATGAGAAGAACTAATAAGAGTTTTTAATTAAAATAATAGAAAGACCCATATATTCTAAAGGAAATAGTGCGGGGAATCTAGTTGTGGGAAAAATGACAAGAGTAATTCTTATAAAAAGAATAATGGATTCTAAAGGAAATGGAGCAGGGACCGTATGAATACAACATAAAGAAGAAAATGAATTTGTATAATTAAAGGAAAAAAGAGATATATATAAAAAATGAAGGAAGTTTATAAAAACTCCTCGAATAAAAGATTTAGCTCGAGTGCTTATAACTAAGTTAAATGAAGTATGTCTTTTTATTCTAACAAATGAATATTAAATGATGAATATTGGTAAATAAAAGTCCTATCGACTTTGATTTTGGTGATATTTTAAGTATTATTTGAAAAATGAAATTGATTTGGTGATTTTTGCATCTTAAGATAAATAATACTCAAACCAACGAATAGGAAAGAGACCTCATATGCTACGACCTTGCTCTTTCCTTTATCTGAGCAGCAATTGAGGTACCTAGGGGGAATAGTGAAGCGAGCAATATTTTAACGGGCTCAGTAAAATAGAAGCTTGTTTTACCTTCAATCATTTAAGTAATACCTAATTTGTAATAACTAGCATAACATGGTTATTCATCAATTCCTACTATCATTCCGGGCAATAAAGGATAATAATAAGCATACTATATAAAGCATGACATATTGATTCAAAGACTGAAAGAGATAGTCAACAATATAACAATGATAACATGAATGTCGTAGATTCAAAAAATTGAAAACCAAATACAAAGTGTGTGATGTGACAACCATTTAGCTTCAACAATATCATTCATGACCCAGTCTAAACAAATTGTTGTTTAAACAACAAACTGGCTAATTGTATTAGATATGATCCAACCTCAACAGATTGGTGTCCAAACATAGCAGAGGGAGATGACTGTTGGCCACCAGCTCTCCAGTCCGAGATACCATTACAATTATTCATTCGAAGCATATCAATTCCATATGCATTCATAAATAAAGATCTCAAGGTACAAGATAAAGCCGAAAGAACACGATATACCGAACTTGATTCCAACTAGATATCAACCATTCACTATCATGGATTCTAGCATTACTAATAGTATAGCATGATTGAAGACAAAGTGAACCCCAGTTACCTCGAAGTGTTGATATTGTGGTGACCACTTCTTTAAAACAAGGAACCACCCGGCCTAATCCCGTTAGTAAGCCCTAACTTAGCCACGTAGGACCTAACGACGTATTAGTCATCCTTTTATACTATTAACCTCGTTATTCGTGTTCAAGTTAAGTATTTCTCAATTCATCGTTATTCTAAATTTCTGAGTTTATTAGTTTTTTAAATTTTCAAATGATTACCTGAAGTCTTAACAGTTATGTGGAATCAATTTAAATGAATCCTAAATTGTGGAAACCAGAAAATAACATCACAATCATATACACATTAAAAGAGGAGAAATAATGTAATTGTCAAGTCTCCACTTAGGGAATTATACGCTCAACCTAATATATATACATAAAAAAGTACAATAAAGACATAAAGTAGATAATACATCAATAGTCGAGACGTACAAGATAGGAAGTAGAAAATCACCGAATGCTTAGAGATAGTCACCGAACTTCTCCTTAGCTGGCCTGCTGCTCGGCGGATCTGCACCAATCGTCATAAAAATGATGGTGAGTACAATACTTACTAGTAATTCTTAAAGATTCTTATATACATTTCCAAACATAATCGACTAGTATTTAAAAGCATCAATATAGTGAAGAAGTGCTGAAATGGAGATATGCTAGAAATACCACAGTTAAACAAAATGAAACTGACACAGGCTAAGTATTAAGATCTAGGTTTGGTCGCTATGAGTTCTATCAAATAGGCCTTTATTCCACTATCTCAGGGTGGAGCTATGCTCTACACCTCTATCGAAGGTCGGAGTTAAGCTCTAAGCTTCCATAATCACTTATTTATATATTCTTGCCGACCACCCTGAGTCTCGTTGACCCATGTGAGGCGCAAGTGTAGGTAGTCCAGTGACCCCGTGTGCCGCGCATCCCATATTTGTAATGGACCCTAAATTCTACCACTATGAAATTTCGTGAAAGACTCATATCAAGGATTTCAAGACATGGCAATATGATTCGAAGCCAACAATCATAGATTACAAGTCCAGAGGCATTCAGACTTAATTTTCTTATTCTAATAGCATGCTTTTCTTGATCACACTTTCATAAAAAAAAAAGATAGACATAGAACACGAGAATAGAGTCAATGAATCCATAAGCAAATGACATCATGATAAAAAAACAACCATATAATGAGTAGAATATGAAACAAGTTCATAATATAAGATTTCAAGCCATTTCATAGTCAAGTAGACTATAAAATAGAGTATAATTGGAATGAAATGCAAACAAGAACCTCGACAAGATTACTTACATGTCACACAATGTATTCCCTAGCTTAACCGACCTCTCGAAACCCCAAAACGCGTACCAGGCCTCCTGAAACTCTTACCTAGGCTCTTGGTATAATTTAGTATGTATTAGATTGTGTTTAGGCCCATAGTTTGGGTTTTAGGCTAGGATAGATAGGTTAAGTCTGTTTTGAGAAATTTAATGAAAACACATACAACTTCAAAAATTAATAACTTTTTGGTTTTAAATCAAAATTAGGAACTTCTTAATAGCTAGATTATCAACTAGAAATGAGGAATTCAAAAATACAACTTATTTTTGAAATCAAACACGTCTTCAAACTAGAATTTGACGAATTTAGTTTCATGACTAAAAAAAATCAATTTTTTTACCAACAATCTTTAATTTAAAAAGCAAGGTTCATGGACCAATCACTTGGTGCTTCATTTAGCTCATAAAATCAGTGAAAAAGGTTTCCAAATTCATTTGAATCACAACCTCCTAATATAATATGCTTTAAAAATAAAGGCATGCATTTTTTATTAAACTCAAGAACACACCTAACACTTTGAATGATCATAACTTAGTCAATTTAAATCCGAATTCCAAACTTCTTTATAGTAAGTTTAATGGTTTTTTGCAAGGAATCAAAATAGGTAAATCAATTTCGAAAATGATTTCATTTGCCTTCTAAAATTACACAAAAATCATAACTGAACTAACATCTCAAATTTTACCAAAACTTTATGTGATTAGCTTACCTAATTATGTGAGCTCCTTAGCCTGATCATTACCTTTTGATTCACAAAAATTTTCCTCAACCAAACCTTGATCAGAACTCCAGAGCTTTCTCTCCTTCTCTTGCTTACATTCAAAGTATTTGCATGTCATTAACATATATATTAGATAAGATTAATTTATAGCCATTGGTCTTAATGTAAACATGAATCTTGAGACTAATCTAATGGCTTTCATTTTTATTCACGTTCCACTAACTCTCCACTAACTCATTCTTAATAACACCATTTGAAACTCAATTAATCTCTTGAGGTGTCTAAACATATCTCGAGGAACATCAAATGGCTAATGTTTTATTTAGCTAACTTAGTCATTTAATATAAATCTATTATAGCCACATCAAATTTAACCAATTAAGGCACATTAGCTTAATGTTAGCTTACCATATCACTCTCTATCCGATCCCTCGACTGCACACGTCTCGAGGTGTGTCCCCGCTCACGTAACGACACCTATAAATAATAAGTAGAGGTGACTTAGTAGTTTACATATATACAATACACTAGAAAAAATCACACAAATATAAAAATACCTCGCCACATGCCTTAGTTAGTGTGCGTATCACGACGTGGGTCTCACGTCATGGGTTAGTAATCTTGATTGCAGATTAAAACTTGATTAAAGATTTTGGGCTGTGATAAATCTTCCCAACTTATGGAAATTCCATCCTTGAAATTAAAATTCTGTTTAAGTTTATACCTGAATCGAAAAGGTATGGGAATATGTCCATCATATAATCTTCCCGCTCCCAAGTGAGTTAAGTATCGTCGTGAAACTACCACTTGAAGAGTAAATTAGGGACACGCTTGTTCCTCAACTAGTTTACCGTTCGATCCAGGATCAGACTAGGCTGCTCCTCATAAGTAATATCCTCACTCAGGTCGATTTGACTCAAAACAACTATTGGTCATACTCATGCCTTTAACTCAGCTCGTCGTAGATCGATATATGAAAAATCTGATGAGTCCCTAACATTTTTGGAGGCAGCTCAAGCTTGTATGCAATTTTCCCAACCCGTTTCTTAATACTGAAAGGCTCGATGAATCTCATGCAAGCTTACCTTTCACCCTAAACCTTTGAAGCCCTTATGAGGGGAAACCTTTAAATTAACAAAGCCTCCCTTAGTGTACATGAGATCACCCTGACACTTGTTTGGATACTTCTTCTGTCTCTCCTGGGCACCTTTAAGTCTTTGACAGATTAGTTTGACCTTATCCGTGTGTTCAACAGCAATCTCAGACCCTACAATCTCACTGTACTTTGGCTCGTCCCAACACGATGGCAAACAACACGATTTCCCATATAAAGCCTCAAATGGCGCAATCTCAATACTGGCCTAATCACTATTTTGTAAGCAAACTCACACAATGGTAGGTACTCCTCCCAAAATTTACCAAACTTTAATACACAAGCCTGAAGCATGTCCTCGAAGACCTAGATCAACCTTTTCGTCTATGCGTTAGTCTGATGATTAAAAGGTGTATTAAATTGTAGGCGCGTACCATACTGCTCATGCATACTCCGCCACATCCTCCATGTATATGTAGCATCTCTGTCTGACGTGATCATCAATGGTACCCCATGTAGCCTCATAATCTCTCTCTCGAATAGTATACTCAACTGGTCAAATGGTAGTGCGCTGCTACTTGCAGGAAATGAGTAACCTTCGTCATTCTTTCAACTATCACCCATATCAAATCATGTCTCCCAGTAGTCCTTGGCAGTTCTCTGATAAAATCCTTAGAGATGTCTTGCCACTTCCATCTTGAAATGGGAAGAAGTTGTAACTATCCACTAAGTCTAGGATGTTCACGCTTCACCTCCTGATAACGCCCATAGTTCCTTATGAATTCAGATACATCCGCCTTCATCCCAGGCCACCAGAAATGCCTCCAAATGTTGTGATACATCTTGGTCCTACTGGATGAATGGTGAAATGGGAACGGTGTGAATTCTTAAGAATATTATCTATTAGCTCCAGCACCTTTGGTATTTATAATTTGCCCTTGTATCTCAAACACTGATTTGCATTTTCTAACCAATTTGTACACTATTTACTCTACGCTAAATCATTGAGTCTTGAGTATAACTTGTCAGTCCTTTGATCCTTATATACTTTCTATGTAGACACGGTCTGTATTCTCATCTGTGCTCAAATCATAATCTGGGTATTGGAGGGAACATCTGATTGAATCGTTGTCGTCGTTGCTTTGAGTAATCCATACTCATACATCATATGACAGCTGACAATCACGACATCTCTAGTTGGTCTCCTACTTAGTGCGTCTGCAACTACGTTAACTTTTCCTGGGTGATACTCCAAAAAAATGTTGTAGTCCTTCAGAAAGTCTAACCATCTGTGTTGTCTCATATTCAACTCCGTTCGTGTAAAGAGATACTTCAGACTTTTTTGATCAGTAAAGAGTGAATTTTTCTCCATACAGATGATGTCTCCACACCTTCAATACAAACATAATTGTTGCCAACTCCAAATCATATGTGGGATAGTTCTTCTCATGTATGTTCATCTGTCTAGATGCGTAAGCAACAACTCCTCTGCCCTGCATCAGTACACAGCCTAAACTCGTATGGTAAACATTTGAATACACTAGAAATCAATGTCCACCCTCTAGCAACACCAATATTGGTACGGTAGTCAACAATCTCTTAAATTCTACAAATGCCTACTTATAGACATCTGCCCACTAAAAAGTGACTTCCTTCTATGTCAATCTGCTAATATGTGAAGAGGCCTTCAAAAAATCCTTCACAAACTGTCGGTAGTACCCTACCAAACCCAGAAAGCTCCTGATCTCTATCACTAACGTAGGTGCCGACCAATCCATGATAGCTTGATTCTCAGCTGGATCCACTGCAATCCCTACTAACCCAACAACATGACCTAAAAACTGAACCTCCGAAAGCCAAAATTTATACTTGTTGAACTTAGCAAAAAGTTAGTGCTCCCTCAAAGTCTATAAAGTCTCTTTGATGTGTTGCTCGTGATCCTCTCGTGTCCTCGAATATATTAGTATGTCATCGATGAAGACTATCACGAAGCGTTCAAGAAACAATCTTAATGACACTTGTCAAGCGTTCATAATAAATTCCCGTATTTTACTATTGATTTGTAGTAGTAGTAAATGAGATTTCTTAAGAATATAATCTATCCTAAAGTTTTATCAAATTTAACTTGTTTCAACTTAACTACTTTAATTAAAAATGAAAATAAATACTAAACAATATAAAAATCAAACTAAACACTTAGATAAAATAACTAAACTTTGAACAAATTAAATTAAATATACTAAATTAATATACTCAAATTAATAAATAAATAACCGATAAATCAACTTAAATAAAATATCAAACAATCATTTAAACAAACCCCCACTAAACATCATAATATACTCGAATTGTTTTCAAACTCCAAAGCATAACATTACTTCATAATATAGTTGTAAGTATTTTATATGGAATCTTAGAATCAATAAACCATAATTCATAATAAGTTGATAGCCTTTAGCCAGCCATCGATTTTCCAAAATTCAATGGAAATGCCACATTCTTATCATTGTAAGTCTACCCATTGGATAAAATGCAACAGCGCAAAAATACGATAGCATTAAGCTCAATGACAATCATGCCTAATCTATGCCAATACTACCGAAGCCGCATAATAAACAACTTAGAACACAGTCACCAAAGACATCCACTCAAGAAATGCCCTATAGATTAATCCTAGTTGCTACCTCTATAATTATTGTCTATAACTATGGACATAGAATTGAATACTCTATATTAAGGAACATAGTGGCCACTATGTACTCAACTTAAAGAATTACTAGTTGTAATACGCAAAAATGACTTGTTTTTTACGTGATGTAAGAATCGATCTAAAGCATTAAGTACATGATTCCATAATTATAACTACATAACAATCCAAAATATATTACAAGCTTAAGGTTTGTTTAGATTAATAAAGTACTTATACATGCTAGAATTAATCAATTCTAATATGTGACATAATTAAATAAATAAATACCTTAAAATCAATGCTCCAATGTTGGTTCAAATAAAGAACTTAATAAAAGAGAAAAGATTGAATAAAGAATAGTTAAAGAGTAATTGGAGAGAGTTATTTCAAAGTTCTTTGGTCCTATATGTAGTTCCCCTAGGAATACATCTCCTAGATAAACACAAATTCCTCATATTAATTTTAAGAAACCATAACCGACCTCATCAATTTCTCAGCGATTCCTCACTTATGCACAAATTGCTGAGTAAATCACTTGATTTAGCTCTATGTGCTCCACCGGTTTCCTTGGCGTTTTCTAGTTCATTCTCTAATTTGTTGTGGATTTGCTGGCTTTCTTCAGCTGCCAATTTAGATGGCGAATTCTAGTGTTAATACAAATTACTGGCTAATCATTGGTGTTGTTTTCTTGTTGATTGTTTTGCTTTTCTTTCTCTTTCCTTCTTTTTCTTCGTTTTCCTACTTAAACTTGAAATCAAAAAAATAAGAGAATACCTAGTGTAATATCATCATTCATACTAAAAATCAATCTAAATTACAGTATGAAATGTGTCTAATTATAGACTTGTCAAATATCCCCAAACTCAGTACTTTGTTGTCCCGAGCAAAAGAATACTTTCAATCATATTCTCTTTTCATTCTTTATAAACTGATTTCAATTTAGTTCATCTTAACTTTAAATAATATAACTTTTAAATAGAAGTAATCTCCAAATGAAAACATATTACCCACAAGTAGATGAAAATTATGATAGAATAGAATAATTTAGTCAAGAAAAAACATCTCGTAATGATGACTCAACCACTTAATATAACATTCTATAGAACTTAAAGTTCATAACCATGGTTAGTGTCACACCCCCAATAACGAGACCCGAGTAGGTTTGGGCGGGCAGTGGTAACCTAGCAAATGACCGAGTTCCGGAGGATTCGGTTGGTTCCATGAAGGTTAGATGCTTTGGACTTCGGAGGGTTGCAAAGCATGGCCTACGGTGATGCGCGCGTGTAGTTGGGAAATTGCATGCGGCATAATGATGGGCAGCGTGTGGTGCGCGCCTAGGCGCGGGCCTAGGCGTGGCGCGCAAAGGCACTTAGGCGTGGAGTCTAAGTGTGGAGCACGATGGCGCACGGTGCGCCTGGGCGCAGGGGCATAGCGGCGCCTTAGCGAGTGCGGGGCGTCTGGGCGCGGGCCTAGGCGCAACGCCAAAGAGGAGCACGGGCACGTCTAGGCGTGGGCTTAGGCGCAGCGCGCCGAGCGGTGCCGAGACGTGATAGCGACGTGCCTTAGCGCGAGCGCATTGGCGCGGAGCGCGGCACGAGCGTGAGATGCGGGCACGCGGCGTGGAGCGCGAGCATGCGGGAGCGAGATGCGGACGAGCACTTGGCGTTTGATGCGGTCACGACCGGGCGTATGGGCACGCGCGGACAGACGCGCGCGCTGACGAGCGCGCGTGGACGCATGGACGAGCGCGCATAGGCGCGCGCACTTGGATGAGCGCGAGGCGTGTTTTTCCTTGGCACGGCGCCTTGGAACGACTTGGCACATCTAGGCATGAGGCTCGGGCAGACTTAGGCGCGAGGCACGGCGGACTTAGGTACATTTTTTGGCACGAACCTTGGCACGGGCACGGGCAAGGCTCGGGCACATTTCCTCGGGCACGGTTGTGCCTTAGGCACGAGCAAGGCTTGGGCAAGGCATGCCTTAGCCGAAGTTGACAAATCTTGACCAGGCGTTGACCCTGGTCAAAGTACGCTTGGTCTCACTTTGGGATGTTTTCTATTGGAGCGGAAGGAACGGCTTAACATGTACTATAAGGGGAGGTGGTCTCTCCTAGGGGTGGTGTGTGCACGGTAGCGGGATGGACCCTCGAGCATGCCTTGGGCACCATGCCAAGGTAAGTCCCTCGAGCCCATGCTCCGACCACCCCGAGCCGCGGGACTCGACCGAGCCACCGGCTAGCACCCGATGCGTACGGGCGGACCCGGATGGTTGCGGTCCCTGTCCCTTCGAGAAACATGGACCACGAGGCGTGGGGAGACCAAGTGGGTAGCGGTTACAAAGGAGTAGCGGTTACAAGTGAGAGCGGTTACGGAACTGCTCATTAAGCACCTTGATCATGGGCATGATTAAGGCCGTCCCGAAATTGTGGGCGGTTGAGGCTAGGTGGCGGCATTGAAGCAAGGCAGTTACGGAATTGCCTTGGCCATTAAGGAGGTGGCGGTTTAATTAGTCTTAATTGGGTTTTTGTAACTGCCGATTGGCTAGGCTATAAAGCCATAGGTAGGGATGCTTGAGAGGGGCATCTGGTGAGAGATCTAGAATCCGGTGGGAGAACTTGGATCTGGAGTATCCGGGAGAGGCTTGTAATTCCATAGAGAGCTAATAAACACTTCTTTGCTGCCATTGTGTTGTTGCTAGTGCTTGTTGTGTTTATCTTCCGCATTGTGTATTGGTTGTGCTGAACTAGGGCGGTCCCTAGGCACCACAGGTTCGATTGAGAGAGAAAAATTTCCTAGTGAAAACCCCTCTTCAATTGGCCCCGTGACAGTTGGTATCAGAGCTTCGTTCGGAGACGATGGCGACAAGAGCAGCAAGCGATCTAAGTGAGAGGGTAGCTCACTTGGAACAGATGATGGCGAGCATGTCGGTCACGGTGGACACGGCAGGGTCTTCAAGGTTGGAGCAACGCCTTGAAGGCTTGGAAATGTTGGTGGCGTCCTTGGTGGCTAGAGAAGAGTCACAAGAAGCCACGATAGCTATGTGGGAAACGAGATTTGAGGAGCTTGAAGCAGATGTGCGTTCTATGGGAGAACACACCACCGAAACTGTCGAGGAGATGGCGATGGAGGTGAAGCTGCTAAAGCGAGCCGTGGGCGGATCCTCGGAGGTTGCCGTTGCGGTGAAATCTCGAACCAAGGTACCGGAGCCAAAGAAATTCTCAGGTAAGCGGAGCGCTAAGGAACTTGAGAATTTTCTTTGGGACATGGAGCAATATTTTGCTACAGTCGGCACAGAGGAGTGCCAAAAGGTAACCTTGACCTCTATGTATCTTGAGGGAGATGCAAAGCTTTGGTGGCGAACCAGAGTGGACAACGACGTAGCTGCTGGTCGACCAAAGATTGTGAAGTGGGAAGTGCTGAAACGGGAATTGAAGGATCAATTCCTACCCACGAATGCGGCATGGCAAGCGCGGGAGGCGTTGCGCCAGTTGAAGCAGAAGGGAACGGTCAGAGAATACGTGAAGGAATTCTCTTCCTTACTGCTTGACATTAAGAACATGTCCGAGGAGGACAAATTGTTCAATTTTACTTTGCTTTTGCAAGGATGGGCGCGATCGGAATTGCGAAGGCAAAGCGTGAAGGACTTGCGAGAATGCAATTGCAGTGGCGGATAGTCTTGTGGATTACAAGATTAGTGGTGCTTCTTTTGAATCGAAAGAAAAGAAGTACAAGGAGAAGGATCGAGCGGATAGATCCAAGAAGGAGGAGGAGTCTTCTTCAAAAGTTGATGCTAGTGCCAAAGCATCAAAGGGGAAGCGGGGTTGTTTCATATGTGACGGTCCTCACTTGGCAAAGGATTGCCCAAAAAGAGAGAAGCTAAATGCGATTGTAGCGGACGAACAAGAGGTTCGGATGAATCCATTACAGTTGCTGAACACAGTGCAGGTGCACAAGGCGGGGGCATCGTAGGGCTGATGTTCGTGGAGGCTCAAGTCAACAACCGGACGGTGAAGGTGTTGATCGATACGGGGCCACACACTCAATGATATCGATAAACCCGGCTCGGAAGCTTGGTTTGAAGCTTGCGGAGAGTGCAAGCATGGTGAAGGCGATCAATTCCGAACCAAAGAAGGCCGCGGGGTAGCTTTGGACGTGGATATTCGGATTGATAGTTGGGATGGCAAGGTAAACTTGATTGTTTGTTCGTTGGATGATTTTGAGATCATTGCGGGAAATGATTTCTTGGTGGTCGGGAGAGTCGCCGTGATTCCATCACTTCATGGCTTGTTGATCATGGATGAGAAGAAGCCGTACTTTGTTCCAGCGATGCGAGGCGAGGGCAAAGGCAATGCACCAAGGCTGGTGGCATTGCAAGTACGTGATCGATCGATGGAGGTATGTTGCTCTGGTGGGCAACGATGCGAGTGGACAGAGACGGAGTGTTCGATGAGGGCATCGAACAATTCGGCGGGGGATGTTTGTCACACCCCCAATAACGAGACCCGAGTAGGCGGGTGGGCGTACTGGTAACCGAGTTCCGGAGGATTCGGTTGGTTCCACATGAAGGTTAGATCTTTGGACTTCGGAGGGTTGCGGCATGGCCTACGGTGATGCGCGCGTGTAGTTGGGAAATTGCATGCGGCATAATGATGGGCAGCGTGTGGTGCGCGCCTAGGCGCGGGCCTAGGCGTGGCGCGCAAAGGCACTTAGGCGTGGGGTCTAAGTGTGGAGCACAGTGGCGCACAGGTGCGCCTAGGCGCTGGGCCTAGGCGCAGGACATAGCGGCGCCTTAGCGGAGTGCAGGGGCGTCTAGGCGCGGGCCTAGGCGCAACGCCAAAGAGGAGCACGGGCACGTCTAGGCGTGGGCTTAGGCGCAGCGCCCCGAGCGGTGCAGAGACGTGATAGCGACGTGCCTTAGCGCGAGGCGCATTGGCGCGGAGCGCGGCACGAGCGTGAGATGCGGGCACGCAGCGCGTGGAGCGCGAGCATGCGGGAGCGAGATGCGGACGAGCACTTGGCGTTTGATGCGGTCACGGCGGGCGTATGGGCACGCGCGGACAGACGCGCGCGCGCTTGACGAGCGCGCGTGGACGCATGGACGAGCGCGCATAGGCGCGCGCACTTGGATGAGCGCGAGGTGTGTTTTTCCTTGGCACGACGCCTTGGCACGACTTGGCACATCTAGGCGTGAGGCTCGGGCGGACTTAGGCGCGAGGCACGAGCGGACTTAGGTACATTCCTTGGCACGAACCTTGGCACGGGCACGGGCAAGGCTCGGGCACATTTCCTCGGGCACGGTTGTGCCTTAGGCACGAGCAAGGCTTGGGCAAGGCATGCCTTAGCCGAAGTTGACAAATCTTGACCAGGCGTTGACCCTGGTCAAAGTACGCTTGGTCTCACTTTGGGATGTTTTCTATTGGAGCGGAAGGAACGGCTTAACATCTACTATAAGGGGAGGTGGTCTCTCCTAGGGGTGGTGTGTGCACGGTAGCGGGATGGACCCTCGAGCATGCCTTGGGCACCTTGCCAAGGTAAGTCCCTCGAGCCCATGCTCCGACCACCCCGAGCCGGCGGGACTCGGCCGAGCCACCGGTTAGCACCCGATGCGTGCCCGGGCGGACCCGATGGTTGCGATCCCTGTCCCTTCGAGAAACATGGACCACGAGGCGTGGGGAGACCAAGTGGGTAGCGGTTACAAAGGAGTAGCGGTTACAAGTGAGAGCGGTTACTGGAGCTGCTCATTAAGCACCTTGATCATGGGCATGATTAAGGCCGTCCCGAAATTGTGGGCGGTTGAGGCTAGGTGGCGGCATTGAAGCAAGGCGATTCGGAATTGCCTTGGCCATTAAGGAGGTGGCGGTTTAATTAGTCTTAATTGGGTTTTTGTAATCTTGGGTTGGCTAGGCTATAAAGCCATAGGTAGGGATGCTTGAGAGGGGCATCTGGGGAGAGATCTAGAATCCGGTGGGAGAACTTGGATCTGGAGTATCCGGGAGAGGCTTGTAATTCCATAGAGAGCTAATAAACATTTCTTTGCTGCCATTGTGTTGTTGCTAGTGCTTGTTGTGTTTATCTTCCGCATTGTGTATTGGTTGTGCTGAACTAGGGCGGTCCCTAGGCACCACAGGTTCGATTGAGAGAGAAAAATTTCCTAGTGAAAACCCCTCTTCAATTGGCCCCGTGACGAGTTAGCACATGACATAGGTTTTCTCAATCTCTACTAACAAGCATCATGCTCACGATGACTAATGTAGAATCTCAAAATACAAAAACCACTAGATTAAATTTAATTTTGGAAAATATTTCATAACAGTACCACAATCAAAATCAATAGGAATTTTGCTAAGATACCAATGGGTTTTTCGTTTAAAACATGTTAAACAAAGAAATACTTCATTCAACTCTAATTTCAAGCACTCGAGTTAAATCTTTTCTTCTAAGAGTTTAAAACATCCTTTTTTTTTCGCCTTTCAAGATTTTTTCTACTTCATTCTAATTATTTCTTTTCAACATGTTCCTTTTACTTTTGCTTTTGAGTCCCTACTCCATTTCCTTAGGATATTCTACCTTTTTCCCACTATAGATGCCCCGCTCCATTTCTTTTGAAATCTATAGAATTCTATATATATATTTATAAACTCTTGTTAACATTTCTCACTATCCACCAAAGTTGAGGAAAGTGTTCTTTCTAATTTTATATATTTATAGATTTCTAATCAATTTCTTCTTTCAATTGTGACATAATAACTTTTTATACATGTACTATAAAAATACTTAATCAATAGCTTTTGTATTATAAGATTCATAGAAATCTATCTTGCTTATCTTGAATATTTTTTCGATCTTCTACCCATTATCATGACTAACACAAGACATTCAATTAGTGTCCATCAAGTAGTAAAGTTAATAAAAAATGATATAAAATTAATTCCTTCTATCATGAAATTCACTTGAGTAACAAAATATCACATTAATTCAAGATCTATTACATATTCATTATCATTCTTTTCCTAACTAAAAATAAAGAAAAATAGAATTCATACTTAATTTCAAAAAGAAATACGAAATGTTTCATCTACTTACTTGAAATTTTGAACTTTACCTCTACCTTTATTTCTTTTTATTGCCTTCGTGTCGTATTTCACCTAAAGTACCTCCAAACTCATTCTAAACCTTTTCCTCAGGATTCTAAGATTAAGTTGGGTTTCCAACATAACAAATATACTACGTGAAGCATAAATGATTTGATATGGGTAGTTAAAATGTAAATAAATATGCAAATATATATCGCCATAATCTCAAATGATTGCAACGCATAAGGGAAACATAAACTGTCATTAACTAAAATCTCACCAAGGGTAATACAATGTATTTTCAATCGTTTAAAGTAGGGGTGGGCAAACCGCGGTTTGGTGGTTCTCACCACCAAACCGCGACGAGACCTAGGGTTTACGGTTTGGTCATTTTGCAAACCACCACCAAACCGCGAAACCACTAAAACCGCAACCAAACCAACCGCGGTTTGCGCGGTTTGGTTGGTTTGGTTTTCGCGGTTTTTCTTGTTACATGTTTTCCAAAAAAAAAAAAAATAGTGGTGGGAGGCAGCAGTGAGAGATCACTGGTAGGAGATGGCGATGGGAGACATGGAACTACGGGAGGCGGTGGTGGGAGGCAACTGTGAGAGGAGGTGATCGGTGGGAAGCAGTGGAGGAGGCGTAGAACTGTAGGAGCCTATGAGGTGGTGGTGAGAGGAGGTGGCGGTGGGACGCGGCGGTGGTGGGAGGTGGGAGGCGTCGAGTGGCGCTGTGGAAGGAGGCAACTGGTGAGAGGCGGCGGTGACGATGGCTGGTAGGTGGCGGCGACGGCGACTGGTGGGAAGCAATAGTGACGACGACTAGTGGAAGGCGGCAACGGATGGCCTCAACTGGCGGAGGCGAATATGTTTAGGATCTTGAGATGGAGATGGAAAAATGAAACGGCTGTTATTTATATTGATTAAGGTTAAGTTGTTTATATTGGTTAAGGTCTTAAAATGTGAATGAAATAAATTTACTAAATTACCCTCGGTTTGGTTTGGTGAACCGCGGTTTTTCAGAATTGAAAACCACCACCAAACCGCGATTTTGCGGTTTTCAAGTTTTTCAAACCGCCCCCAAACCGCGAGTTTTAAAAACCAGACCAAACCATACGGTTTGGGCGGTTTGGGCGGTTTTAGGGAAACCGATGCCCAGCCCTAGTTTAAAGCATACAAGAGAATGATATTACACACGGCAATGTCCAAAAGTGAGCTCAATGTTATCTTAATCATCTTCAACCATATCTATAGAGGGTTGAGAAACATAGCTATCAGCTGAGTTGTAAGTCCCAGTTGGAAATTGCAACTGTAAAGACATCCTCAATGCTCCTTCTTGGATCTTGCAAATGACTATCATGTCTTCTGTTAGACATAGAATGATAGCGCCGTAGAGTCCTCTCATTTGCCGCAATCATTTCTTTATTGCGACGGATCATCATCTAGCTACACATTAATGAAAAAATATAGTTCGCAAAAATCCTCTTCTGCGAGGCTATGATAAAGATAGTGCCAAACTTGATGGAATGTTCGGTATAGCCACTCCATTTCGAACTCACTGCTCTCTATGCGTCTTCTCTTGTCTTCCTTCTATTTTCAATGGTCTGTCGTTTCCTTGCGTCTCTTCCATCTATTGCATTGAACGCTTCCTATTCATCGTCCGAGTCATCGTATCCTACTACCTTCTTTATTGTTGCACTCTCGCATCATTTATGGTCACATCGGGCAATACATCAAATTCAGTGTCGAAATCCACCTCGGCTTTCCTACGTAACTCATTGATCAAAATTGGGAATAGTAATCCTTCATTCTTTGTAGTCTGCATAGTGAACTTCATAGGATCATAAATAAATTTTCTAACATCGATATAACCCTTTTTCATCACTATAAGGTCCAATAGAGTGCCATTGGGGCTCTTCACTTCAAAGTGTTGCTTGGTTAGGTAAAATCACATGTCTATGATATAACTCCAACTCTTCATAATCTTCCTAAAATAGGTGGTTTCAATAGATTTTGGGTGGCTTTCGCTATCAATGCATCTTGGATTAGTTGAAAGGGGTAGGATTCCTTATCTTCGTACTTGACTTTCGGGTAATCCTCCTCCATTCTTTATGTGTTATGTGGGATACCGAAAAATCTAATCAACCTCGCTGGTGAAATATCGATTTTCATCCCTTTGACAACTAATTTGTCCCATTCCCTACTAACATGTCCATTAGCATAAAATTATCGTACAATTTCTAAACATCCCCTTTCTTCTATTCCAGTATAATTTCTCTCATGGTCATCCAACTTTATTAATTGTAACGTTTTGGTCATAAAAGCTATCTTTGTAATACAAAAGTAATAAACCTTTTAAACATCTTGCAACTGCGGTCACCAAAACCCATTTTTAGTCAATGTTTTGGCGAATGTGCAATGTGGCAAAGATATGACGCCACATGGCAATTAAGGGCAAAAGGGACCCTAATTCCAAATCAAACAACTTTTTCTTAATTTCAAAATCCCAACCCTCAGAATCCCAAAACATTATTCATTGTAAAAGAAAATTTATGAACTCAAAAAAAAAAAGATGAAATTTTTTCCTTGGTGCTGAACTTATCTATACATCATCCTAAACATTATTTTCCTTTTCCATAGCAAATTAATTCAAAACAACACAATACTTACAACATCTCAAAAAGAAAAGAAATGTAAAAATTGCAATGCAATATAAACATGTATCAATAATAAATAAAAGGATTAATTAAGAGTTGCATCGATATCATATAATTGCAAAACATTCAAGTGAAAGCATCCACATCAACGTAAAAGTTTAAAGAGCAACGAGAGAGCTAGCTATAACATGAGTTCATTATAACTCATAAAACAACAAATGGAAAAAAAACTCAAAAAGCTAGATAGAACCAGGTCAAGGTTATAGCATTATATTTAAAAAAATGGAATTTTTTTAACACAAACATAAGTATTGCAGTCTTTTGGGTTAAAGGTTTCCGAAATCATTTTACAAAATTGAAAACTTTATTCGATATAGAGTGGTCTTTTTGACCCTTAATTTTCATGTGGCACCATGTCATTGCCACGTTGGCACATTGACCGAAAAAAGTTTTGGTGACTGTGGTTTCAAATTTTTTAAAAGGTTTGTGACTTTTGTGTTGCAAAGATAACTTTTGTGACTAAAATATTATAACTCATAATGTTGGGTGACCATAAGAGAAACTAACCCCACTATAATATTACAGAAATCGATCCCATCCCCTATCTATGATGATGCTCACAATTCTATCTTTGTACTTGCTCACATTTTGAATGTTGAACCCTCTCTCAGAAATGATGACTCTCTTCTTATCACTATAATACCTCAATTGAGCTCTAGGTCTTACAAATAAAGAAGTCATAAGGTATAAAATGACTAGGGTATGAGTTCTCAAAATACTATTCCTCATCAAACGACAATGGAGATGGTTTTCTATGTTCAGCCCTCCCAGGTCTAGGTTCTATGATGCTAATCTCGACAGGTATTATATTCTTTAGATAGCCCACATACTTCCATTTTTATTTGGGTTGCATTACACCTTTCGCTTTATCTAGATTACTACATCTACCTCTTCTTCTACCTCGTCCCATGATAAGATAGTTCAACTATGATGGATAAGGTAAATTGAAGTTTTCATAATAACAAGGTAAGGAAAATAATTCATTTAAAGGTTTTAGTGTAAAATTCAAAAGAGTTGAAATTGAATCGTATAAATCCTGTTGTATCGACATATCCCATTTTTAAATATGTATGTACTAGAAAAATTCATAGAAACCACCCAAACTCATTTCAAAACCAATATTCGAATTAAAAGTGTGCATAAAAACCCTTTCCAAAAATGATTTCTCATAAACACCCTAAAAGTACATAAATATGAAAACTTATCAAAAATCAATTTTTGTTCAAGGCATTGACGTAAAAAGGGTTGTAGGATATTGATTCGTTACCTTCTTGAGAGTAAATCTCTCAAGTAAAATTCGTTAAGCTCCTTTGATCTCCTCTCTAAGCTTCAATTTCGATCAAGCACTCTCCAAGCCCTTAGTATGGTGTGCGAAGTAGGATTGGATTTATATAAGGTGTAGGTGTTGTAAATCAAGGTGGGATGCACTTAGGAGACGTTAATTAAAGCTTCAGAAGGTTGAATTTGGACAAAAATCAATATATTAAACCAATGGGTGCAAGGGTTTTAAGTGTGAAAGGTTTTAGTGTTGGCGATTTGGGGTTTTGTTTTTAAAAACACAGATTCGTGCTTAGTGATTTGGGGTTCAAGTGGAATCGTTTACAAATTGCTAGTGAAATTAGTGAAAATAGGTCTTAGTGGTTCAGTGATTAGTCTAGTGAATCCTAGTATAAAACTTAAATCGCTGACAAATCACTGAGTCTAATTTTCACTCAAAAACTTGCAAACTGGTGGGAATTTACTCTACGATTCCCAGTGTTAATTGGTATTGCTAGGAAATTGCTGAATCTTTTTTGCTATTTTTGCAATATATTCTAAATTTTAATAGTCACCACACATATCGGTCATGATTAAGGTAAACTAATTTGTATTTAGTCAAAGGTATTATAATATATCATTTAGGGGATGATAAACTAAAGAAATTCTTTATTACTTAAAATAGGTAAAAACGTATAAAATTCAAGAGAAAGATAAATATACTAACTATCCTAATTCTAGTAAATGTTTCGACTTCGGCTCGATCAACCCCCTTACATGAAGTTATTTCAGAATAATATTCCCAAAATATTACCATTATAAGAGTCAAACGTTGTGAGAATAGAAAACAACTAACTAATCCTACTACTAAAGATGAAAATAAAGATAGAGTATAGGCTGCCTCCTATAGAGTGGTGTTGTTTATAGTCATTGGCTCGACTTAGTAGATAAGATCACTCGTCGTTCAATTTGAGCGAATCAAACTAACCATCAATTAATTCTTCATTAGTCTTGATATCTTTGTCTTCCATATCATTTTCAACATCTGCATAATGTTCGTCGACGTATTCATCATGATAGGATGTCTCACATTCATAACCTTCATCATAATCATCGCTATTGATGTAGTCGTCCATTTTGTAATCATCCTGCAGAGATATATGCTCATTTCCCATCCTAATTGTAACTATACGTTGTTCGACATCAAGAATGGCTCTAGCTGTTTTGAGAAAAGTCCGTCCCATCATATCACATCATTTATCTAAATCTATAGTATTATCAGGAAATCGATGAAATATTTGAATCGTCTAACTTGCATTGGCTCATTCATCGACATTCCTAGTGGAAAGATTTTGTCACCATTAGCTTTATTCACAACTAGATGTGGTATAAAATTAATATTTATCCTAGCTTTTCTCTTCCATTGTTCTGGTAAGATATTCATGTCAGCTCTCGTGTTAATTAAAACATTAGGGAAACTGACGTCGTTATCATCACATGGAGGAAGAGTTTCCTTGGATCATCTTTGTAGATTCCAAGTGCATGTCCTAAATCCTGAAGCTTTAGTTGCTCATCCGTGAATTCTTCTTTCGTTGGTTGCTTTCCTTTTTATTGATGCACTTCAGGTTGTTGCTCCTTTAACTTCTTCTCCTTCTTATTGCATGGTTTCTTATACATTGATAGTGTAATGGTTTCATTCTTAGTGGTTTCATTCGCGTGGATGCGAACGCTGGACTCCATTTCATTACTTTGTGGACTTTGTTCGTCGATCTCAAGGTCGATGATTTCCATATGATGTTCAACAAAATTTTCATAATAAGGTTTTAACCTACAACCGTTTACTTTAGATATTCATCCTGTTTCTAAGCTTTCTATTTCTACAGCACCATGAGCTAATAAATTGAGGATCAGATAAGGTCATATCCATCTCCAGTGGAGTTTACTAATAAATAATTTGTCTTTAACAAAATAGTAGAATTTCGTCTCCGACTTGAAAATCTTTAGGAATTAGTTTCTTATCGTGAAATGCTTTAATTTTATCTTTATAAATTGATGCATTTTCATATGCGTTGTTCTTGATTTCTTTTAGTTCTTGAAGACTCAACTTACGTTGGTTATCTGCTTCTTTATAATTCATGTTGCATGTTTTTATTGCCCAGTAGGCTTTATGTTCTAGATTGGCAGGTAAAGTACATGCTTTTCCAAATATTAACCTATAAGATGTCATACCTATGGGTGTCTTGAATGTTGTTCTATATGACCATATGCATCTTCCAGTGTGAAACTCAAGTCCTTATGTGTTGGACTTATTGTTTTTCTAGTATTAACTCAATTTCAATACTTAATATTTCAGCTTGTCCACTAGTCTGTAGGTGATATACAATACTAAGCTAGTAGATTGGTAACTAATCTATTACAAAAATGTGAACCTCTATCACTTATAATTGCTTTAGGTGCTCCAAAAATAGTAAGATTTTTTATTGAAGGAAATGTGGCACTACTTTTGAATCATTAGTTCTAGTAGCTTTTGCTTTTACCTACTTAGTTCTAGTAACTATTTGAGGGTGGAAAAGGTCCCATGAAATCTATGCCCTATACATCAAACACTTCAAAAAATAAGATAGGGGTTAAAGACATTTGATTTCTACATCCTAAGTTTCCAGTTCGTTGGCAATTTGCATAAGATTTTATACATAGGAAACAATCGTGAAATAAAGTAGGCCAAAATAATCCGAAATCCAAAATTTTATGGGCAGTTCTACGTGGACCGAAATGAACTCTACATGCATAAATATGACAATGAGCTATAATTTATCGTACTTCTGAATATGGTATGCATCTCCTAATTATTTAGTCAGTGCAAAACTTCCATAAGTAGGGTTCATCCCATGAATATTATTTAGAATCCATTTTAATCTTATTATTTTGGGCTCTCTTTAAGTAAGGTGATAACCTATTGGTGGTATAATTGACTATATCGGCATACCAAGGAATTTCAGTATGCATATTATATAAGTATTCATCTGGAAATTCATCTTTCAATGGTATAGGTGGTTCTCCATTTTCTAACCTACTTAAGTGGTCTACTACTAGATTTTTGGCTCTTTTCTTATCTTTTATAGTAAGGTCGAATTCCTGTATGAGTACTATCCATCTTATTAGTCCAGGTTTTGCATTTTGTTTTATTATTAAATACTGCAAAGCTGCGTGATCTGAATAAACTATTACTTTTGTTCCTAACGAATATGGTCTAAATTTTTCTAAGGAAAATACTACCGCTAAGAGTTCTTTTTCAGTAGCAGTGTAATTTTGTTGGGTTGTATCTTGTGTCATAGAGGAATAATATATAACATGGGATTCTTTCCCTACTTTTTGACCTAAAAAAGCTCCGATAGCGTAGTTACTTGCATCACACATAATTTTAGAGGGTAACGACCAATCTGGTGATTTAATCACATGTGTAGTTGTTAAAGAATCTTTTAATTTATCTAATGCTTTCTTGCATTCATTTGTAAGTTCAAAAGGAACGTCTTTTTGTAAAACTTTGTATAATGGTTGTGTAATTTTTAAGAAATCTTTTACAAATCTTTTATAGATCCTACATGTCCAAGAAATGAACGTATCTCTCTTACCGTGGCGGGGTTTGGTAATGTTTTGATTGCTTGGATTTTTCAGGGGCTACCTCTTTTTGTTAATGTGATACTATATGTCCAAATATTAATCCTTGGTTTACCATGAAATGGCATTTTTCATAGTTTAGTACCAAATTTGTTTCACATAATCAGAGGAAATACTAACCATACATCTTTGAAATGTTGCAGGTGCGTTACATAAACCAAAAAGCATACGTCCATAAGCTAATATACCAAAGGGGCAAGTAAAAGTAGTTTTTTCCTTATCTTCTGCGCTATAGGTATTTGGGAAAATCTTGAATAACCATATAGGCAAAAATAATGGATCTATCATATCTGATGTACATATGGAAGAAACATCCATTGGGTATTTCAATGCATCACATATACTAAAATTCACTGCATCATAGCATTGTTAATGTTCCATTGAAAACATCGATCTTTGCTTTAACTGTTTTCAAAAACGTTATTCCTAAGATAAGAAAAGTGCTATTAGAGAAATTATCTTCTTTGATATCTAAGACATAGAAATATGTTGAGAAAATTAAATCATTAACTTTGCCTAGTACATCTTCGAGTAACCCTACTGGTTTAACAGTAGATCTATTAGTTAGTTGTACGACTATACCAATATCTTCTTAATGTACCTATGTCATTTGTAAGTAAATAGATAAAGGCATAACATTTACGAGGTAAATTCTTTTGGATTAATGCTGATACATGTTCTCCTAAACTAAATTTTTCATTAGCCTTGATCTTATTCGTGCCTAAATCTTTTATAAACTTATGATACTTAGGTACATTTTGAATGACTTCAAACAAGGGTATATTAACTACTACTTTCTTTAACGTATCAGATATTTGTTTTTCTTCCTAGAGTTTCTTAGCATTTTTGTTAGTTTCCAAACAATGAGGGAATGGTGGTTCTATTTTAACCGATTTATCTTCATTAAGTTTATTACCCTTTTCGTTGGAAGTTTTGTTACTTGTTACTTTAATTTCTTTTTCAAGTGATGTTTCTATTTCTTTCCTAGGTACTAATTGGTTTGGCATTTTGGGTTTATCCATCTGCTTGTCACTCCTTAATGTTATAGCTGGTGCTCTTTCACAAATAGTAGGAAGGGGCTGAGATGGCAATTTCTCTTGATTTACAAATTCACTCATTTGTGTTGCTATTTGACTTAATTAGTTTTTTACTTCAGTTATATCATTTTGTAATGTTTGAGTTATTTGATATTGTTCTCTTTCGAAGTTATTTAATATTTTGTTCCTTTGATAACCCTGATTGTTGCTATTATTACCTTCATTGGATTGTGTGTAATTTGCATAATTATTAAAGTTGTAATTAGGATCAACAAACTCATCATATTGGTTCATGATAACCTTAGCTTCTTCTATTTTGGCTTTTCGTTTCAAAGAATATTTTTTATTACAAAGGTTTTAATTCATTACTAGATTTTACTGTGCTTAATCTGTCTTTTAGTAATAATTCAACCATTGCTTTTGGCTCGTTTATCTGATCATTTTGTGCTTTATCTGCCTTATGCATTTTACTTAGATTATATTTGGACGGATCACTGTTCTCACCATATTGATTTGATTGCTTAGCCATTGTATTTTTATGGTTTCTCTTGCTAGAATTGGTTTTTATCATGTAAAGAACCTACACATATACTGTCTAAGAATCTTCGTTCTAAGTGATTTAATCCTTCATAAAAATATTGCATTACAGTTTTGTTTGTAAATCAATGCATTGGACATATTGAGATCAATCTCTTATACATATCCAAAAATTCATCGAAAGTTTCTTCGGTTTCCATCTTAGCATTGCTAATTTTCTTTCTATATAGGCTAATTTGTCTTGGTAGGACATATTGATCAAGAAAAACTTGTAAGATCTATGACCAATTAGATATAGGATTTTGAGGAAGGTAAAATAACAAATCTAAAGCTTGGCCTTTCAAAACGGAAGGAAAAGCTTTTAATTTTACATAATCTATTTATATATCTTTAGGTTTTAACAAGCTTACTTTATTTACGAACTCTCTAATAAGTTTTTGAGCATCTTCATTATCTTCACCATAGAAGCACTGTGAAGAATATATTAGTCAAAATTTTAATTCGAATTTCGGAAATTCTGTTGTGAAAGTTATACATATTGGTTCCTAAGCCGTGACATTCCTATTACATTATCTAAGAGTTAATTCTTCCTCGTTTTCAGCCATTTTATATGACTTTCAACAAGAAGGTTTCCAAGAGATTATTTTTAAAATCCCCGGTAACGGCGCCAAAAATTAACACGTGTAGAGTGTTTACAATAAATTCCCGTATTTCACTATTAACTTGTAGTAGTGGTAAATAGGATATCGTCTCCATAGGGATTTTTTAAATCTCTTAAGAATTTAATCTATCCTAAAGTTTTATCAGATTTAACTTGTTTTAATTTAATTACTTTAATTTAATAGGAAAACAAACACTAAATAATATAAAAATCAAACTAAACACTTAATTAAAATAACTAAACTTTGAACAACTTAAATTGAAATACTGAGTTAATAAACTATAATTAATATATAAATAAATAACTGATAAATCAACTTCAATAAAATATCTAACAATCATCTAAATAAACCCCCACTAAACATCATAATATACTCGGATTGTTTTCAAACTCCAAAACATAATATCACTTCATAATAGAGTAATAATGATTTTATATAGAATCTTAGAATCATGAAACCTTAATTAATGATCGGTTGATAGCCTTTAGCCCATCAATTTTCCTAAATTCAATAGAAATGTCACATTCTTATCATTGTAAGTCTTCCCATTGAGTAAAATGCAACACCATAGAAATACGATAGCATTAAGTTCAATGAAAATCTTGCCTAATCTAAGCCAATATTACCTAAGCCGCATAATAAACATCTTAGAACATAATCACCTAACACATCCACTCAGGAAATACCCTATAGATTAATCGTAGTTACTACTTCTATAATTGTTGTCAATAGCAATAGGCATAGAATTGTATACTCTATATTAAGGAACATATTGGCTACTATGCACTCAACATAATGAGTTTCTAGTTGTAATACACAAAACAACTTGTTTTATCCTTGATTGACGTGCATGAATCGATCTAAAGAATAAATTACATGATTCGATAATTATAACTGCATAACAATCCAAAGTATATTACATGCTTAGAGTTTGATTAGATTAATAAACTACTCGCACATGTTGGAATTAATCAATACTAATATGTAATTAAATGGCAAAAATAAATAAATAAATACCTTAAAATCAATGCCCCAATTTTGCTTCACATACATAACTTAATAAAAGAGAAAAGAAAGAATAAAGAATAGTTAAAAAATAATTGGAAACAGTAATTTCAAAGCTCTTTGGTCCTATATATAGTTCCCTTAGAAATACATCTCGTAGATAAACACAAATTCCTCATATTAGTTTTAAAAACCATCATCGACCTCAACAATTCCTCACTTATGCACAAATCCCTAAGTAAATCACTGGATGTAGCTCTCATTGCTCTATCGATTTCACTGGCAATTTTTAGTTCATTTTTCAATTCACTGTGGACTCGATGGCTTCCTCTGCTACCGATTTAGTTGGCGAATTCTAGTTTAATACAAATTGCTGGCTAATCACTAGTATTATTTTTTAGTTAACAATTTTGAGTTTTCCTTCTTTTTTCTTCCTTTTCTTCATTTTCCTATTTAAAAACCAAAATCATATATGATAAACTAAAAAATCATCACACAAATATAAAGTATACCTCGGCCACATGCCTCAGTTACTGTGCTTATCACGATGTAGGTCACACGTCATGGGTTGGTGATCTTGTTTACGAATTAAAATAATTAGCAATGTTAGGCCGTGACAGCTATCCTATCTAAACCTAACTTTGGAAGTCCTATTCGATTCTCCTTTTGTCTATATTATTATAGGTTCATGTATGTGTTATTAACATGTTTTGTTAAAGGTAAGTTTACTTAATTTTTATTATTTTTTTCAAAGCGAAATAAAACCCTTTTCGAATCAATGTCACACCTTGTCTCGGCATTATATCTCGATTAAACTCAGTCATTTTCAAAAACAAAACCTTCGGTTTTAATTTCGAAAAATTTTCCAGCGCCCTTCCAGCGCCATGGGTTTACCTACCCGCCGGACGTTGGGACGAAATCATTACACCTCGAAACAAAAACCCACATGTAGGTTTAGCGATCTGCCATCACTGTATCCAAAGAAATTACCCCTTAAATGTTCTCCTTATTTAACAAGAGCCCAAAAGTTGAAGACTAAACACGATTCTAAACATTATTTTTGGGATGATCGTTACTTATAGAAATTTTGTTCCGACCAAACCATTCAAATATGTATTCCACAAATGAAAATACAATCCATCACAGCTCATTGCCATATTTATGCTTGTGGAGGACATTTTGGCCCACGTTGTACAGCTTGTAAAATTTTATAATCAGGATTCTTTTGGCCTATTTCATTCCACGACTGTCATATTGACACAAAAACTTGTTCAAATTGTCAGAAAACTGAAAATTTGGACATAGGAACCAAATGCCCTTGTGTCCTATTTTGTTTTGCTAATTATTTGATGTTTAAGGAATATGACAAGTCAATAATTAGACATGTTTTTATAGATTGTTATTTGCATATTGTAATCATAGATTTGAGTATTATGTTCATAGTGGCCAATATATATGTCATGTTTTGATTCATTATCTAGTTAAAAGAAGTAAATTAGGATAGTTCAAAAGGCAAACACATTTTACATGTCCTAGGTTAATTTGAGATCTAAATATAATGTTGAAATGGATTTTTGAAGGTAAACCTACTTATGGATTTTTGTTTCAAAGTCTAGCGATTTCGTCCTATTGCATCTTAGGTAAACCGCCGACGCTGGGAGGGTACTGGACACTTCTTCAAAATTAAAACCAAAGGTTCTATTTTCAAAAACGACTAAGTTTGATGGATATATAATGATTTGGATATCCCTATTCTTAGTGCGTAAGTCTTTTATAAATTTCTGATATTTAGGTACTTTTTATATGACTTCAAATAAAGGTATGTTTACTACACTTTCATTAAAGTGTCTGAGATTTCTTTCCCTTCTTGACATTTCTTGACTTTCTTATTATTTTCCAAATGGTGGGGAAATGGTGGTCTTACTATACTTGGTTTATTCTTTTTGACATCACAATTGCTATCCTTTTGAATTTTATTATCTTTACTATCTAATTCTTTTTCTAATTCTGCCTCTAATTCTTTTTGAGGAACTAGTTGTTCCAGCATCTTTGGTTCATTCATTTGTTTGCCACTTCTCAAAGTTATCGCATTTGCATGTGAAGTAAGGTTAAGATGTTAATTTGCCTTGGTTAACCCATGGACATATTTGCATTTTCATTTGAATTAATTGATTATTTAGTTGAACTTTATTATCTTGTAAGGCTTTAACCTTTTGGTCTTTTGCTTTATTTGAGTTTTCTAGTGCTATTGTTCTATCGGTTAATACAAGTGTTCTATATCTTTGAAAATCCAGATTGTCTACACCGTTACCTAAATGGGGTCTTAGGTAATTAGCATTGTTGGTAGAATTGTAAGTAGGTTGATTTGGATTATTGTAATGATTCATCATAGTGTTAGCCTATTTAATTTTATTTTGTTTCACCAACAAACATTCATCTTATAACTGATTGACCTAATTGCGAAGAGTACAAATTTTACTTTGAAATGACCTATCCTTTGATAGTAACTCAACCATACTTTTTAGTTCATTAAATTTATCATACGATGTCTTGACTATAATCCTATTAATTTCATCTGAATGGTTTTTCATAAATTTGTTTGTCTCGCAATATTGTTTTGATTATTTTGCCATTCTATTAATAGTGACTTTAGCTATTGTTGGGGTTATGTTGAATAAAGATCCTCCAATCTATGTTCTAAATTTTCTAATCCTTTGTAAAACTATTCTAATAAAGTTTTTTTTTGAAAATCCATGTTGTGGACATAATGATATTAATTTTTGGTATTTATCCCAAAACTCACCAAAAGTCTCATGGGTTTCCATTCTAGCATTAATAATTCGTTTTCTATCAAAACTTATTTTACATGTTGGAACGTATTGATTTAAGAAGCTTTCTAACATTTCAGACCATGTGGTTATGGAATTTTAAGGAAGATAGAAAAGCCAATCTTGAGCTTGACCACTTAAGGAAGAAGGGAAAGCCTTTAGCTTTGACTTATACTAACTCTATGTTTTTGGATTATATCACACTTATTATATGCATGTATTTCCTAATAAATTGTTGAGGATCGCATCACCTTCACCATGAAAGTGAGGTAAAAAATTGATGAATCCCGGTTTTAACAAAAAATCAGGATCCACGGGAAAAAGCTATACACATAGGTTCATAGACTTTGATATTTTTATTGGGTTGCCTAAAAGTAAGTTGTTGCTCGATGTCTACCATATTGGATGACATGCAATGAGAAATATTCCTAAGATATTATTTTAAAATCCTCGACTACAACGCCCAAAATTGACACGTGTAGAGCGTGTATAATATTTTTTCCTCCTTTATTATACTTTTAATCTTTTTGTATTAGTGATAAGTGGGAATTGTTTCCACAAGGATTTTGCAAATTCCTTAAGAAAAAGAGTTTTAGCTTCACGCAACAGCCTTTAGCATGACATTTGTTCTCCTTATATCATGTTCTAATTTTATTGAGCTAACCCATTTGAATACACAAAGACATTAACTTCATGCATTAAAACTGCATCACACATTATGAAAACTTCGAACTACTAAATATGACACCTTTGGATGGCCACTTCGACATTAGATTTAGATCTCAAATTCACTTAGGACATCTAAACGGCCATACCTTTCAAACAATCCTAATTACTACATTAAATTAAATAATGAGTCAAAACATCATAATACACCTTGGCCACTACGCACATAACACTTAGATTCATGATTGCAACCTGTAAACGAAAACCTATTAAATTAGCGAATTTAAAGAATACGATTGGTTTAAACCATTAAGTACATAATCATCTCATCATAACTACATTGCAAAATGAATCTAGTTCATGTTTGGAGTTTTTTTTAGATTAACAAACTACTCACTCATGATAATAAATAACACCATAACATCAAAATTCAAAGACATAATTAAAATACCTTAATGGTAACTTGAATCTTTAATATTTTCTAAAAGCAAAATAGAAACAATAAAGAATGGCCTCTAACTAAAGCAAAAAAGTGTAAAACTGTCAAAAGGCTCTTAATTTTGTAGTCTATGGTTTTTATCTATAGTATACTAGGTAGTACATATCTTAAACTAACTCACAATTCTTGTAATAAACTCAAATCTTTTACATTATAACCAGTGATTCTTCAGCGATTCTTGTTTAAATGGAGTCATTGAGTAAGTCTGTGGAATAATCCATGTTTCCACTAATCTGTGTCATAAGTTTGAGTCAATAGGAATTGCTAGGAAATTGTTGGGCTTGAAGTCCTATTTTTCCTTTATTCCTTGGTGAATTTTCGTGCATTCATTTCACTCGGTCAAATCCTTCATTTTTTCCCTTTTTCCTTCAGTTCTTTAAATATTCCAATTATCACCTGAAATATTAAAAATAAAGAAGACCCCATATAATACAGTCTTTTACATCTAATATCTTCCAAAAATGTACTATAAAACATGCTTGATTATTAACTTATCAAAAATCTCAGAAATGGTCGATAAGGCAGAACGGGACTGAGGATTGAAAAGGTTAGCCTAGAAATGGATTCCGCCCTTTGTCCTAATGAATAAAAAAACTCGCAGAAAAATGGATTCTGCCTTTTCATTATCAATTACCTGGAGTCTTACCTTAGTCGTCATTGTCTAGTTGGAATTTGTAGCTCAGTCAAGCTAGAACAAACCAACAGAATCCTTTGTTGGCCAACATTAGAATTATAATGCCTCTAATCTCTATTTTGATAATTTGTAGCTTTATCAAGGTTAATTTGGTAGATATGCATGGTATGAGTGTAATGGTGTGAATAATGTGTGTACTATGTACTATTTAGTTGACTTAGGTATGAAAGTAAGCCTAAGTTAATTAGATAAACTTGAATAAAAGGTTATATAAATCAAACAAAGGAATAATGGAAAAATTGGTAAATAAATACACATTAGTGTATTTATGTAAAATACAAGAAAGGATGGACTTAATGTGGACTTTATGATCATTCAAGTACTTAAATACATCAAGATTAGATGTAGGGTTTGGATTTGGCCAACCAAACCCTAATCTCCTTAACAAGCTAAATAAAGAACTTAAGGCTTCTAGCTACTTTTGGTTGAAAATTTGCTACAATAGAATTTGAGGAGGGAACCTTAGAACACTTGCTAAATAGATTTGAAGGAGGAGAGGGACCTTTCATTAAGATCTAACAAAGTAAGGTGAGAACTTGTCTCATCTTCTCTAATTTTCTCATTTTGATTCACATATTTGATTTTGAATGAAATAATGTTTTCCCTTGGAGTTCTAAGATAGAAGATGAACCGTTATGCCTTGATTTGTGATTTGGGTTGTTTCTATCTCATTTTCTTTTATATATTCAAATGGATTTGCAAAATCTATGTTTTAATGGTGGATTTGTAGTTTGGATACAATTTTTTATTGAAGCGGGAATGATCTTATGATTTCAAATGAGTTGTTTATTACTATGTAGATCGGATTTGGACCTTTAGGGGCGAATGTTAGTTGTTAGAGAATTTAAAATTTGGATTTCGGTTCTAGAATTCCTAGTTTGTGCCCAACGCCGTGCCAACGCCTCGTTTGCAGGCAATACGACGTTGGCCACGATGTCACATGGGGAATTCTAGCATTCAATCAAGCGATCCCAAGCACCTTGTCATATAACGTACGACGCTGCAGATCGCTGAGACCTATTTTTTAGTTATCGATTCGAAGTCCAGCGATTTCACTAGTGCCCTATGGGTAAACCCATAACGCTTGGAAGGGTGATGGAGGTTTTTCCCAAATTGAATTGGATCTCGGTTTTCCAAAATTACCGAGTTTCTTCAAGATATAACACTAGGATAAGGATCGAGGAAGTGGTAACTAACCCTGAAACCTTTTGTCGCCGCGACATTGCCGCAACGATGGCGTGAAATTTATTCTCGAGGGGATTAATAATGATTTCAAATATTAGTACAATAAAATGACTTATCTCAATTGAGTTTTCTATTAAAAACATAATACGCTAATTCCAATATAAACACTCGAGGAGAATTGAATAGGAACTCCCCGTGTAGGATTGGAATATGATAACAACGCTAAAGGTATGGGGATTTGCTTTATCTTTAATCATGTCGTGCTATTAGTATGCTAGGATTCATGATAGTGAATGGCTGATATCTTGCTTGGAATGAAATTGAACATATGTTGTTATTCCACCTTATCTTATCCATTAGAGATTTTTTTTTACGAATGCTTATGGGGACTGATATGCTTGGAATAAATAATTGGGAATGGTACCTTACCCTGGAGAGTCGGCGGCCACCAGCCATCTCATTCCACTATTAAATCATACTTTGAATGCCTATTTATGGAAGACATGATCTAAATGTAGCTTAGACACTAAACTATGAGGCATGATCATATTTGATACATTGAAGCTAGTTGGTTGTAACCTTACACGATTAATATCTGGTTTCCACTTCGTCGACTCTATGCATTTATGTTATCATTGTTATCTTGTGACTATCTTGTTCAGGCTTTGTTTTGTTGTATCTTGCATTTATATGTTATGTTGTTTAAATTATCCTTTCATTCCCGGAATGATAGTAGGATTGGTCAATAACCTTGTTAATGCTAGTTATTACGCATTAGGTATTATTTGGATCATTGATGGTAAAACAAGTTTTTACTTTACCAAGCCCGTTGGATCTTTGCTCACCCTACTACTTTTCCCCTACTGGGTATCTCAGCTACTAGTCAGGATAAAGAAAAGAGCAAGGTCATAGCATAGAAGCTCTTTTCTAGTTTGAAAGGTTGTTTATTTATATATATGGTTTTAAAAAACTTTATGTAACAAACAAGGGATTTTGTTATGGGTAGACTTATGAAACCATAGCCTAGTTGTTTAACTTTTATAAGACTTTATATTTTATTTCCGCACCAAATAGACTCAGACGACTTTTATTCCCCACATATTATATGTCTTAGTAGTCTATTTATAGATTTTTTTGTTGTATTTCCACAAGTTAAGGCTTACTAGATCATCAGCCGACTCATTGAGCCATCTCGAGGGATTTGGCGATAGTTTAGGTCTGGGGCCCTTATTGTAGGAATTAGGGCGTCACATGCATTATGTGGTTGTATTCTGGAGTGACTGGAGAGTACGACTCCATATTGTAAACTTAAATTACAAATCACAAGTACAATTGCATGAAAACTATTTTAACTACATTCCGTTATCGACTGTTTATATCAATTTCATTGTCTGAATAGATATGTTCTGGATTCATATTGCTATTCATTGACTTATTGATATTAGTTTATTATTGATGTGTTTATGAGCATCACTTACTGAACAAGTTGGAGCCCTCTTAAGCCTTAACATTTCAGTTTCAAACTTAGGCACTTCAGCGAAAAGAAACAAGAAATCATTTGAGTTTTACTGTCTTCTCAACGATGTAATGAACCTTCCTTGTATATATATTCTTTAAATACATTGTTGTAATATAGGAGCGTTGAGAGGTTTTATAATTATGTTTTGGTTTTGATAAACTTTGGATTTATTTATATCATTTACGTTATCAAAAAAAGTTTTTTCTTTATTTTTCGTTGCATATACTTTGATATATATTTTGATATCGATATATTGGTTGATCTTATTAGGTATGGATAGAGAGGCTGCTGGCTCTAGTTAAGTCAGGTTGGTGTACTAGGGCTTAATTAGGGTTTCAAGCCAGTTATCGCCCTAATCGGGATAGGGGATGTCACAGCTTGGTATCAGCGCATAAAGTTCACCATTCATAAATAAAGGAATAACTCTGATATAGTTTGATATCAGATCTTAAGTGAGTTGGTAAACCTAAGTGAATAACTCTCATATTACTTAGTATCAAAAGTAAGTTTACGAAATATGAGAAATGTCTCGAGTTATGTATAAACTTAAGATGTGACAAATGACTTTATAGTGGTTTTGGGAGGTGAAATGAAAACATTGTTATACATTATTTCCTGCACTTATTGTTATTTATTTTATAAATATGATTTCCCTATCTTCTCTAAATGTTACCTTCATGGTCTTATATGTCCTTCGATATTTAGAATCTCATGGTTGATTAAGGACAGGGTACGTAGAGGCCTGAACCTCAGGGTAACTAGGAAAGTGAATATCAGTGGAAGTCTAAAATTTTGCACCAAATAAGAGAGCTCATGGAATCTCTGGCAAAGTTAATGGCAATGTATATAGCACAGATGGGACCACAAGCTCAACCACATGAGGAACAACCTGCGGCTAGTCCTAAAGTTAGCAGAACCAAGGGTGGAGCTTAGACAATAGCAACTCAAGTATAGCTGGTATTAGAACATATCCAAGTGTTAGAGATAGTTGTCGTAGTGCTAGTTGATTTCAGGAAGGCTACCTTTCTCTAAACACATAAGGAGTTCATGAAATATGACAATATGAGATTCAATGGCACTTTTAAGGATGGATTAGCAAAGACTTGGATACTTGAGATGAAGCAACACTTTGTTGTTGTTGATGTTGAGGACTGGTTTAAGGTCAAACTATTCACATTTTTGTTGAATGAATATGCTCGTAAGTGGTGGAATTCCCCAAAGAGAGAGAGGAAGACAGTCACCACTTGGCAGGACTACTTTCTACAGGTAGCACTTTTTGAAATCAGTCAGGATAGAAATAAGCCTGAGTTTATACAGTTGAAATAAGGAGAGATGTTTGTACGGGAATACGAAGGGAGGTACACATAGTTGAGCGAGATCACTTTAGAGATGGTGGAATTGGAGGAGAATAAGATAGACTTATTTTTGGTGGGCTTAAATATGAGTCGTGATGTAGTTTCATCTCATCCTCGTACTAGGTACGCATTTATTTTTGAGAGAGTGATGGAAGTGGAAGCAATAGTCTTAGCTAGACCATTAGGGATAGTTCTAGTTCCCCCACCAGCTCCTTATTATCCGAAAAGTTAGATGGCTCAGGAGTTGGTCCATATTCAGCTGACTCAATCGTTTAGGAGTAAGAAGAGTTGGGATTTTCTATGTCAGCAAAGGAAGTGAAGTACAATAGAAAAATGATCTTCTTATGTGGCTTCAATTTAGTAAGTTCCATGGGAAACTATTTATGTTAGCGCACTAATTGCTGCACCATTTGTTTCACAGCTTTCGTTGGTGAAACCACCCTTACCACCAACTTAGTCAAAAGGTATAGGCGAGGAAGGGGTCAGGGTGGTCCCAGACCCAACAGTTCTGGGTAGGTTTCCTAGGCAAGTGGGAAGGTCTTACAAGGCAAATGTGATTTATTATTAGTTTGGTTAGCCATGCCCTATTCAATAGGCAGTGTTATGCCGACTTTAGATCAGTCTCACGTAATGGTTGAAGCAGATCCTGATGCTACAAGGAGGCTTGTGGAAGATATTTTAAACATTTGTGGACGAGATATGCATGTGTTAATTAAGGTTGGTTCTACAATTTCTTTTATTGCTGGTGTAATGGTTAAGGAGTTATAATTGAAACGTATGAGAGCCAATACTTTGTTAATCTTGAGCACAAAAGTGGGTGAGAAGTTTCATCCTAACTTGTATGTGAGGAATGCGTTGTCAAAATTGGGCAAAATGAACTCCTAATTGATATAAGGGTAATGGAACTCTTTAGTATGATGCATTACTAGGGATAGATTGGTTAGCAACATACCACGCCAGTATTAACTGTTTTCGTAATCAGGTAATCTTTCAGATTCCAAACCTTTTTGAGATTATAGTTTATAAACGTTATAACCCTTCGCGACAGGCAACTTGTGGAAGGGAATATACTCCTCGAGATTTAGAGGTTATAGTAGGGTTTTTTAATTTTGGTGAGCTTGGTCAAGAACTTAAGATTGGTGGGATACCAATGGTTTGTAAATTTTTGGAAGTATTTCCATTTGACTTGCCTGGACTTCTACCACCATGTCTCATTGACTTCATCATTGATCTTATTTCTAGCACCAAATCTATTACTATTCATCCACACTAGATAACACTAAAGGAATTGCATGAGTTTCAGTCTCAGCTTGAGGAGTTATTATAGAAAGGTGTTATTCATCCAAGTATGTCACCGTGAGTAGCACCGGTTCTTTTTGTGAAGAATAAGGAAAGAACCTTACGTATGTGCATAAATTACAAACATGTTAATTGGGTAACTATTAAGAACAAATATTCATTGCCCTGGATCGATGACTTGTTGGATAAGTTAAAGGGTGCTAGATATTTGTCGAAGATTGATTTGAGATTTAGTTATCATCAGCTAAGGATCATGGATGGTGATATCTCAAAGTCAGCTTTCAGCACTCGCTATATGCACTTCAGTTCATAGTGATGTCATTTGGGCTTACTAAAGCTCCTAATATGTTCATGGATTTGATGCACAGGGTGTTCAAACATTATCTTGAACAGTTCATTATAGTGTTTATTGATGACATTTTAATCTATTTAAAAACTCGAGGGGAGAATTCGCACTTCCTCAGTTTACTCTGCATACTCTTAAGGACAATCAGTTGTATGCCAAGTTCAGTGATTGCGAATTCCTGTCTTCGGAGGTTAGATTTCTTAGCTATGTGGTTAATGTGGAAGGTATATCTATTGATCCAATGTAGGTTGAGGCAATCCTGGATTGGCCAAATCCTACCAAACTGTTAGAGATTCGAAGTTTTCTAGGGTTAACAGGTTATTACAGGCGATTTGTTGATAGTTTCTCTTGTATCGCTCTGCCAATGACTCGGCTAACAAAGAAAATGTGGAATTTGATTGGTCTAATGATTGCAAGACTGCCTTCAAAGAGTTCAAATGTAGTTTGACTACAATGCATGTTCTTACTACATGAATCAGGGAAAAAGTTAGTGATTTACACTAATGCTTCTCATTTAGGATTAGGTGGCGTCGTTATGCAGGAAGGCGAAGTTGTAGCTTATACTTTAAGGCAACTCAAGATTCATGAAATAAATTATCCAGTTCATGATCTTGAGCTAGTAGGAGTTGTGCTTGCCTTGAAGATTTGGAGGCTTTATTTGTATAACAAGAAGTTTATAGTATTCTCATATCATAAGTGTCTGAATTACTTGTTTACTCAGAGTGAATTGAACATGAGGTAGCTGGCTTGAGTTTTTCTAGGACTACAACTTCACACTGTAGTACAAACCCTGGCAAGGCAAATGTGGTTGCAGATGCCTTAAGTAAGAGAAGAACATGCAGAGAGAATGTAGCTACAGCCATAACTTCTTAGTTAAGACTTCTTAATAAAGCTTTTGTGGTAATGATGATACATGAAATTCCAGCTAGCCCTTTAACAACTAAGAGAGCTAGTTCCCGACCTACTAATCTGTTCTTCTGTGCTCATATTTGAGTTGTACCGAAGATTATTCATCAGTTGGTTGATTGTGAGAAGGTTAATCCGGATTACATAACGCATCAGAGGTTAGCAGCTAATGTTGATCATCTTGATTGGTCAGTTTTTTATGATGGTGCATTACGTTCAGGGATAGATTTTGGATTCCCAACCAAGATCAGATGAGGCAGGAGTTGCTAGAGGTATCTTATAGAACTATTTTCTTTACTTATCCAGGTAACACTAAGACGTATCCCAATATGAGTCGTATTTATTGATGGCCTAGAATGAAGACTGATATTGATTAGTTCGTAAAGAGATGTGATAGATGTTAGCAAGTTAAGCCTAAGCATAGGAAGCCTAAATGATTATTGCATTCTCTATTTATTCCTGAGTGGAAATAGGAGCATATGTCGATGGTTTTTATTTCGTGTCTACCTCTGAATCAACGTAAGCACGGTGCAGTTTGCGTTGTGGTTGACAAGTTGAAAAAGTCTGCACATTTCTTGCCAGTTTCCATAACATATCCTCTTAATAGATTATGTGAGACATACGTTCTTGAGGTGTTGAGATCTCATGGGGCTCTATTGTCGATTACTTCAGATAAATATTTGAGATTCACGTTCGGATTGTGGGGTAAATTGTAGAGATAACTGGGAATTGTTCTTAATCTCCATATGGCATATCATCCTCAGACTGACGGGCAGACTGAGCATCTAATTTGGTGCTAGAGGACATGCTCACGCTTGTGTCTTGGAGTTTGGTTGTAAGTGGGTGAAATACATTCCTCTGTATGGATTTTCTTTTAATAATAGCTTTCATACAAGCATTGGAAAGGCTCCTTTTGAACCTCTATATGGTCATCCTTAACGTTCACCTACGTGTTTTGGCAGGGGTTGAAGATATAGTTTTGTTGGGGCCTGAGTTGACTCAAGAATACATAGAGAGAATTCAATTGTTTGACTACAACACTGCTAATATAGAAGAAATACGTTGATAAACATCATAGGTTTTTGGAGTTTTTAAAGAACGATTATGTTTTGTTGAAAGTCTCACATATGAAAGGGATATACAGGTTTGAATTACGAATAAGCTACCTCGAAGGTATATTGGGTCATTCAAAGTGAATGAAAGAGTTGGTTTCATTGCTTACAGGTTACATTTACCTCCTCTATTAGCTAGAGTTCATAATTTCGCAAGACGGGTAATCAATTTATATTCTTGATCTTAAGACTCAAAAGCTGAGAACCAAGGAGATTGTTTTGGTTAAGGTGAAATGGGGTTGTCATGGAGATGAGGAACTAACCTGGGAGCGGGAATCATATATGAAGGAGGAGTTTCCTTTTCTATTCGGAGTTACAAGTAAAGATTAGGTTTACTTTAATTTCGAGGATGACATTCCTTTGAATTAGGAAAGTTGTAATGACATGTTACCTTAACTTGGTGATTAGTGATAACTAGAATCCTAATTAACCTGAGTTAGTCTTATGGTTAAGTTCGACGTACCTTGATTAGCATGTGCGTGAGTTTGTGTGATGTTTGGTGTTCGTGTGACAGGTTTTAATGAATTTATAGGTTATTAAAAATTTAGATAAGCCTATAATTAGGAAAATAATTAAATAATTAATATATTGTCAATACATCTAGTGTGTTGAAGGGATCATGAAATGAATGTTCACACATGATAGTACCCAATGGTATGTCCGGTGAATGTATTGACGATAAAATAATCAAGATATATATCTTTATATATAATTTATATATAAATATATATAAAAATAAAATATAAGTTTGATTTGATTAATATGGATTTTTGGATCACCTCGAGATGAGTGTAAGTGGAAAATGTGTTAAGATGTGTCACTTTAAAGCTTTGTCATTTTAACACAATATTCACTTGATCAGCCTCAAGATAGCACAATATATCTCAAGGAAAATCCATATATATAAATCAAAAACCAACTCAAGTTTATCACTATTTCATTGATTAATTGAGAGAAGCTGCAGAGAGTTTGATCTTTTAAAAGATGAATACCAGAAAGATAGAGAGTGATTTTGGAGTTATTAAAGAAAGATTAAACCATTATTTAGCTCATAATCATTACAGTTAGTAAGTTTGAGTTTGGTTTTTAAATTGAATTTGTGAATTAGTGATGAGAATTTCCTAATTGTGGTTGATGTTGGTTGTTGTTTTTAAGAGTTAGCAATCGAACAGGGGTTGCTGCCCTGTTCTCTATTGAGATACTCGACGATGGAGCACGCTCCTTTCAGAGGGAGCTCACTCCCATAAAAAACAGTGAGGAGCCCAGTTGGTGGAGAGCGCCCTACTAAATGAGGGAGTATGCTCCCATGTTAGAAAACAACAACATTGATTATTTTACCTTATTATTTTTTCATGTCTAGGGACTGGGTTAAGGGTTATAAATGTATGGTATTATACATGTATTGACCTCAAATGGTTTATGATAGGTTCGTGATCACTGATAAAGGTCGAGTGACCTGGAAAGTGAGGAATTCGGGAAGGAAACCTAATCGAGGTAAATGGGACTTGTATTCTTATCAATTATGCTTCATAAATGAGTATATTTTACTTCATATAGTATTATGAACTGGGAATCGGGCAACGTACTATAATTTGAAGGTTCTATATGTGAGAAATCTAAAAAATGGTCGACAAGGCAGACTGAGACTGATGGGTTTCGCACTTTGTCCTAATGAATGGAAAAGGCTTGCCTAGAAATTGATTTCACCCTTTTATCCTCAATTAGCTAGAGTTTTACCTTAGTCGTCATCATCAAGTTGGAGTTGGTAGTTCAGTCAAGCTGAAATAAACCAACTGCATCCCTTGTCGGCCAACATGTGGATTCTATTGTTTTATTCTCGAGCCACTGGAGAGTTGACCTCGATGGCAAGTTTAACAGCATGATTGTAAGTGTACTCAACTTATGTTGAGTACATATATCGTCCTCAGGAAAAGGTGTATGCACTCACTACGTACTAGCTACAATGAATTTATTGCTAAGAAAATTCTTTTTAAATGGTTTTATAACTAAAATAAAGTAATCTAACAAATCCATGCAATTTACTTAAATTCTTATTAAAATTATCTGAGTTCACAACTTCACCTAAGGAATGAAATACTATGCTTTTTCAACCACTTTATCATCTTATTATGTTGTGTGCAATACCTAATTAGAATAGATACATTTCCTTCAAATCCACATTAACCCACTGTTGTGATGAAAAAGATTCTAATGTGCAAACTAGAACTCCACCTATCGTTGTGAATAACGTAAGCTCCATATTGCTTTAATGTTCCAAATCTTTAGATTCATAAACAATTAAGTTTACTATCCGTGCCTCCCTAATCAACAACTATTGCTCAATGTTATATATTTTATGGTTGTACCGTTCGTGTTTGGCTTAAAAGCTTCAATGGCCATGACAACTTCTAAAACCTTATATCAATACACATGTGATCAAGATGTATATAGCATTATGCTCATAACCAATACAAACTCTAACCATTGCACTTTTTATATTTAGTTTCTACTCATGTTCATAGCATAGTATTCATTCCATAGGATCCGTTGATCCCTAAATTTAATAGTCTACTCCCACAACATTAAAACAAACATGCACATAGTGGTATTCATTGAAATTATAAATAAATTGAATTTCTTGAATTAATATCAATAACACAATTCTCGAACCACCACATGTGAGTCTTCAATGTCTTCGCTCCACAAATCGTCTCTATACAAAAAAATAAGTAAAACCTATGTTAAATTACTCTAATGGTGGATAATGTTTGATTTCCTCTTAGTTCACCTAATCCTAACATCTATTTATAGTTCGTAATAACAATTATAAACCCTACCTTACAATAGTTGGACGACCATTCTTCACTACGGCAAATGCTATCATGGAAATTGAAAAGAAAAAGATCACTATGAGCAAGACACTAATGAGGATAGTGTGAAGGTTATTTTCGTGGAAGGAAAAGAAGTCCATCCCAACGGGTGAGACATCATTATCTCATACATGAAGATGGAGTTAGTTCATCTAGACTCAGACTAAAACAAGCAAAAATGGAGTCGGTCTAATGACGTTAAACGTAACACTACTAGGAGGCAGCCCGGGGGTTTTTAATTTCAAATTTTAAATTTCAGTAATTTATTTTCTACTAGATAGAACAATCTAAATGTTTTAGTAAAGCACTTTTACAATTTTAACAGGTTTTATGTTAAATGTGATCGAGTGAATATTCATCGGGATGGACGAGTCTCGACATACTCAGCAACGAACGTAAACAAGCAAAAGAGTTAGAGTTGTAAAGGTCAAGTAAATCGATAAATCAAAAGTAAGTTTTAATAAAAAATTTATATATACTGGTTATTTCACATTGTCTGGACACCTTGTATAGTAATAAACATCGCCCAGATAGTGCCAATAGGTAGTTTATTGAAATTTTTGAAAATTACTGAAAATGACTAGTTGATTCTGTGTGTATTAACACACGGCGCCATGAGCCAACACGGGCGACGCCAGGGCATCGCCGACCAGAGAAATATATAAGCTCTCAATGGAATTGACGGGTGCCCACGTTGTGGTGTCCTCATGCCCTATAAGGGACAACATCGACGTCGATGAAGGTTTTTAAAACTCTTCCAAACCCAAATTTGCACCCTTACAACCTATTCCATACACCACCAACCAAATATACACCCCTCCGGAACCCTAATTTAGGTAATTTTAAGTGAGATAAGAGTGTTTCTAGTGATCAAAAGTGAAAAGAGAAGTCATATTATGGATTTGCACAAAAGAGGAGAGGTAGGGCATTGATTTTGAGAAGTGAGTCAAAATAGCAATAGGGTCGTAGTTTTTTAGCAAAGGGTGATGGCTTTAATTGATAGAGGCTTGGAGAAGTAATCTACACTGGAGATAGTCCGACATTAAGGTAAATTTTCAATTTCGTTGATTATGCGTTGAATTTTGATATTTGGAATGAAATTTGATTGGATTTTGGAAATTCAATTTTTTGGATAAGAATTTGAAGTTGTGTGTGCTTAGAGCATAAAGTGGCCATTGTGGATTAGTGTATGTCCTTTTGAATTAATTGGCATGTGAATGACCCTTGTGAATGAAAATTTTGATTTTAGGTTATTCGAAGACCCGTTGTTGATTTGTTGTGAGTTGTTGAGAGAATGGCAAAAACAAGGAGACAAACAAGTCAAGTTAGTGAAGTTAGGGCTAATGACAATGAGACATTAACCTCTAGAGCTTAAAATTAGGATGCCTCGAGACCATTTAAATCAAAGTTCCATATTAGTGTGGAGGCAAACAAAGATATGAAACTATGGAGAATAAAGATTTCATCTGCGAGAAAGGCATAAACCTCGTGACCAAGCATGATAAGAGAATGAACAATTTAACTAGGCAATGGGGACAGGAACTATTCGCGCAAGACTATTGGAAGAATTGAGTTTATGGAGTGTGCGAAATGGTTTTAAAATTTTATGCCGATACAAGGTTTACACAAAAAGGAGATCTTGTAAGAGCGAGAGGAGTAAATGTCCCATTCAATGAGCATTACTTAAACACTATCTATCAGTTAGACTACTTCAGTAGGATTGGAGAGCCACACACCTTCCCAGTTGATTTATATGAGAGACCCTATAACCAATATCCTTTTAGAACCATAGAGAGAGCATTAGTTGTCCCAGGATAAAGGGGATGGATAATGGGAGCTGAGAATGTTCCAAAACACATTAAGAAAGGGAGTGTACGAAAAATTTATAGTATGCGGCAACATTATATATTTGCTTCATTATACCTGACTACTCGCAAGGTGAGATAAACAAACCAAAGGCGGCTTCTTTATATTAGATTACAAAGAATGGGCGAATCAATGTAGGGGAAATCATTCATAAGAATCTGAGGGAGTAAATCTTGACTTAAAGAGACAATAAGTTGTTGTTTCCAATCCTCATAACCCTGATGTGCTTGAAGGCTTGAGTGAGATTTATCCAAGATGAAGAATTTGATGTAGAAGCCCAAGTAGTAATTGTTGAGGAGTTTATGTTGACTTTGAAATCACCAAATGGATACAAGGACTTTGAGAATGAGAGAAAGATCGCAGAGAGGGATAGACTTGATGCCGAGCTGTTAGCCAAGAAACCCGAGGATCAAGTAGCAACAAAATTAGCAGTAGCAGCAGAGTTTGCCCAAGAGATGCAGAATGAATGATATGGAGAGGAGGAGGAGGAGGATAGCCATCAAGGTTTTGTTGAGGGCTTCCACTTTGTGGACCCTATGATAGGATTGCCATGCTTGGATGGCCCTGGAATATTTCAACCACCACCTACACCATAGGCATCGATACCACCACCTGAGGATTTGATTCCACGATTTTAGAGGTTGTGAATTGCTGAGATGCAAAGACAGTATGGAGAGGATAGAGCACAATATCATAAAGCATTGAGAAAAATTGAGCAAGACATGTAGAGAAGGATTCAGGACATACTGAATGGATAGAGGAATTTAATGTTTTTTGCAGATCATCCGAGGGACATAGTTAGATATGAGAGGAGCAGAAGGTTGAGAGCTACTAATAGGTCTATCAGATTTCCAGCAGCACCAAACTATTTGTTTGACCTAGAAGTAGTGTACAATAAAAGAGTGGAGCGTCCTTTGACAGCATCTTTTCCTGGAGCTAATGATGATGCTAATTATGCGCAGTCCGAGAGTCTGAGTCTAAGGACTTCTCTAGATTTTGCGGAGATGAGTGATACATTAATACTGATTATTTTTTATTTAGGATATTTGTCACTTTAATAGTTATTTCAAATTTTATTATGCATTTTTATGTTTATTATTATGCAGTTATCAATTACATTATATGTTTGTGTTATTTAGTGTTTTTATATTTCAGACTTATTTTAAACCTTAGGGACAAGGTTTCGTTTAAGTTTGGGGGCACAAACAATATGGATAGTGGTAAGAAAGGATGACTTAAGGATAAACGCTGCAGGTATGATTGTAAAATTTTATTTTTGAAGCAGTTAAAGAGGAAGAATAGTAGTGTATTTTGTTTAATTCTTTTTCATTTACTTATTGATTTAATGTGTATAGGTAGTATTGATGAATTTATATATAGTAGTATAGTAATAAATGAATAATGTAATTCATTTGCAAAGTTCATGCCTTTAATTGAGGATGAGTAAGAATGCAAGTATCCTGTTAGTATCATGTTGATATGAAACTCAAGAGAATGTTATTATTTTTGAAGAAAATAAGAATTGTAGCAAACAACGGAATAATTTCATGATTAGAAACTTAGAGTTAGGGAAGACCATGAACTTGAAACCAAAGCAAATAGAATACTAGAACACTTCTTGTGGAAAAAGTAAGATCTATAAATAATTCTATAATAATGATGAATCTTACTTGAGTATAAAGTAAATAAAGAGTTAGTACTAAAAGGGGAAGAGATAGGCATGGTGGTTAATGAAAAGTTGGAATTAAAACTTGCTTAATCTAAGTGAAAGTGAGAAGTTCTAACAAGAGTTGTAAATAAAAATAGAGAATCCCACAAGTAATACAGGAAAATGAGCAGAGAACTTGATGGTTGGAAAAAGTGAGAAAAGTGAAATCCAAATGAAAAGGAGCAGGGACCGTATGACTAAAAAAAATATAAGGACAAGAGAAAAAAGATATATATATATATATAAAGAGAGAAAGGCAGAAGTCAAATAAAAACTCTTCTAATAAAAAGATTTGGCTCGAGTACAAGTAACTTCGTTAAGTTATGTTTTCTTCTAACTATATAAAGTCATATTGACTCTTTAATTATTAAAGTCTACAAAAATAGTATGATCTATGCTTATTTGTGAATTTTTGAGCTTAATGAGAAATCGTGAGATTGTACACTTTTTGTTTGATTGTCGAGGTAAAGTAAACTTGTAAGTAGTGATGGTCTTAGTTGTAAAGTACTTCTAAGTTTCGAAAGTGAGTTATATTTGTTGTTAAAGCTACGTGTTTTGAAAGTAATAGTTTTTATAAGGAAAGACTTTTTAGTGGATTGTTATACTGAAACTTATTTGAATTAAAGGATACGTCATGAACTATGTACAATGAGTACGGTAATATAAGTAGTATTAGTATGCGTTCTTAGTAGAACACACTTTTGCTTGGGACGTGCGAAATCCTAAGTTTGAGGGGTATTTGATAAGTAGTTAATTAGACTTATATATAAGACTAGTTTAGTTGTATTGGTCAAAATATCTCGAAATGAGCTCTAATTTATAGTATTTATGTGTTTTCAGGTCTATAAGGCATAAAAGAGACAAAGGAGAGATTTCATGATGAAATAAGGAGAAAAATATAAAACAAGGTTAACACAAATGACATCGTGGATAATGAATGGAAGGCGTGGCGACCAAAGAATGAGGTGTAGACAAGTTGACGATGTGCATGCAGTGAAAACACCGTGGGGGTAGCACAAACGGCACCAGGATGCAATACAGGCAATTGTAAGACCACTGAGATGAGAAAATACATGAAAAGTTGGCATTGTGGCGGCACTATCACTTTACTCAGGGGTGTGGATTCACTTACATATGGTGTTAAGATAGAAAAATAGAAAGTTTCGGACTTCTAGTACGTTTGGAATTGTTATTTAAGGTTTCTGATTGTATTTTTAGAAGTCTAAGGAGTATACATAGGTATTAGAATGTGATAAACTAATCAAGGAAGATAGATTATAATATTATAAAATAATTTGCATTAGATTTGAGTATTGAGAAGGGCTTTTAAAGGAGATATTTTGAAGACTCCAATTGTGATGATTTGTTACTGATCTTTGATTCAATTAAATTTTATTTGATTTCATCTCTTATCGCATTGAATAGCATGATTTGTGTGTTTTTGATGATGATGAGTGAGTGAGTAGTGTATTTATCTTAGGGATCAATGGATCATATGGTATGAATACTATGCAAAGTTATGAATTGATTATAATGTTTTAGATGTGAAATAATTAGAATTTGTGTTTGATTCTATGCTTAATGTTATGAACATCTTGACCACATGTTTGTTGATTAGGGGTTTTAGAAGTTACCATGGCCTTAGAGCTTTTAAGCTGGATATGAACAACACAACCGTAAAATATATAATATTGATAGATAGTTGTTCATTAGGGAGACATAGATAGTAAACTTAATTATTTATGTGTCTAAAGATTTAGAATTTAATGCTATGTGAGACTTACGTTATTCATATCGATAGGTGACTTCTATTTTGCACATTAGGATCTTTTGCACTGCGACGGTTGGTTTAAGTGAATATTATGGAAATCTATTTATTCTAATAATGCATTAAGCACACTTAAGAAAGATAAAGGAAGTTTGATATGGGAAGCATAGTAATTCATTACCAAGGTGAAATTGTGAACTAAGAGTTTCCTCAATATAAAATTTACATTGTTTTTATAGAATAGATTAGTTTTAGTTTAAATTGAACAAAAAGAGGCTGACTTCACAATATAGTGAACTTGACTAAGTAACTGTGTACATATACACCTTTCCCTGTAGGAACGATATATGTAATCAACCTTTGTTGATCACATTATTACTACAATTGAACCGTTATACTTGCGGTTACGATCAATAATCAATCCATTCTAAACTCTTCTAATGTATCACAATCTAGGGTAAGTCAAATAGGGTATAGTGATTCCTTTCTTTCATAAGCTTTTTATTTTCATTAGTAAAAATATATCTTCTATTTAAATCCAAATTATACTCAATTCATATTCAAAACTAAATAAAGTCAAATGAAGAAATATAAATTGTATCTTCAAAATTTTTTGAGAAATTTCATTCAACTTCAAACATTGAATAAATAGATTCTACCTCTCAAATCTTCCATACTTTGCTTCTTTATACTCTATTAAACCTATATACCCCTAAACTCATTCTGAACCTTGTCCTTAAAATCTAAAAATTAAGTCGGGTTTTCAACAAAATAAGTACACCTCGTGAAGCATAAATAAACTAAATATAACAAAAAAACAATGAACAAATTACTATAAGAATGAATTCCTATAAACAAAGAAAATATGAAAAACTTAGAATTTTCAAGCATCAGTACTAACGTTAATGTTGTATAGACACATCAAATGAATCAAGTACAATCCACATAAGTAGCAAAATATTACATCACATGTCAGAGATCACAGTATCATATTACAAAACAAGCCCCCAAAGAAAATCACTCAAGGTTAGACAAAACATAGAAGAAAATAGTGTTGGGGCATGTGCCCTAGGTCAATCTACAAACATCGTTTATCATATAATTTAGTTAATAAAATTGAGGTTTTCATTTGTTGTTTTATTATAAGTGATTGCATGTTTACCTTATAGTAAGATCCATGAGTATTTGTTGAAATGTCCCTAGTCAGTCATTATGCTAGGAAGTATAATGTGTTAAGACTAGTTTGAATCTTGATTGATGGTCATATGGTGATCATGCTTATAGGGATACGAATCGAAATCATGAGAATTTGTTAAGGGACAAGGCACTGGAAAAACCCACTATGAGAACACTACATGGATTAAGTCATAAAATGTTGCTCATGATAGGTATATCATTTGGTCCTTAGACTTGAGATTACCATAGACTTCAATATTAGGAGCATGGTAATTTGAAACAATGAAACGTTGTCCTTAACCAGACGATTATAAAGATCGTGATTCATTACCATGTGAATATTATGTGAAGGTGTGTAATCAAAATATAATTTGTCCCTCTCTTGTAGAGAGAGATACCAGTGGATCCCTTGATATGATAGATTGATAATGGTCAAGTCCATTTGAGTCGATATGATCAATGTCACTTGTATGTTTTCATTTTACCTAAAGATAGAGACTAATACGATTGAACATTAAGGATGACTTTCCATGCCTTATGTTTAATCAAAGGATATCGCATGACAAAAGGATAAGATATATGTTATTCATTAGGTTGTATCAATTTTGATATTCATGCTACTTAGGTAGTCATAATGCCTTGCTAGAGAATGCTTAAGACTTGTGTACAAAAATGATTTTGGTTCACTGCCAACATTGCATGAACCTATTTGGTTGCACACAAAAATGGCTTTCCGCAATTTCATTGGTCCAAAGTAATGAATTTTATTTAATAAAACTCATGACATAAAAACCCTTAAAATTTATTATACGAAAAGTTTTTAATAGGGGCGTATGTGTGATTTGTTTTAACTGCCTATATACAATAATTGTATTATGAATAGGATTTTCATTTTTCTTATTTTCGAGTTCTATGAATTTTGGAAAAGAAAGAAAAATTGTTTTCAATTTCTCTTTGGGCTAACATTCCAAATTGTGGTCACCATTCGTGTGTAGATTTCTGATAGAGGACGCAGACTTGAACGTCTTGGAAGTCGAACAAAGAGTAGTAAATCATGGATTAAGGCATGGTTTACTTTTGTAGATTTAGTTTAATGGATCTTATTTTCGATCCTGTTACGATTTTTTAAAAATTGTTTTGAATTTTTCGCTGCGTATGACCCTCAAAACCCAACAGTGGAATCAAACCCATAAGCTCAGCTCTATTAAACATTTGCATGTTTTCTCTGATGTATATATGATATATGTATGAAAACATGACCTTGATTAATGGATATATAATGTGCATATATGTTCTATGATAATTACTATCAATAATTAGTTTTAAAGCATGTTGTTAATTCATGTATTTGATATTTACGCATGATTTGATTCAATGATAGAATTCGTGTTTAGAATATTTTGATTAACATATATTTTAATAACGAATGATGCGAATTTTATATGTTCACATTGTAGAAGTCATGTTTAGGTTAATTTGATTCTTGTGTTGGACACATAGTTCATTTTGTTCAATAATTATGTGTCTCCATGATAGAAATCATGATTAGGTTAATATGATTAATTTAATATGATTCTGGTGTTGAATGCATGATTAATATTTCATTTCTTGATTCAATTACTTGTTTCGTATAAATAAGAATCGAAATTGATTTTGATCATATATATCATTGTGTTTATCTGTAAGTATATTCCTATTAGATAGGTGATAAACTAGTAATCGGATAAGAACTATAAATCCTATAAAATAGTTGAGATATATAAAAAATCCTAATTGGATAAGAATTCAAATTTAATATTTTTCGAAATTAAACTAAGGGGTGGTTTTAGCCAATTGGATTGACTAAAATAATGAGAAACTTAATGTGATTTTTAATTTTTGGAACTGGAATTTGTAGTCTAACTGTTCGTAGCGCAAGGAAGTTCGTATAATAGTCAATATTGGTAAAATTTCCTAACTTGTTTAGTCATTGTTCATGCATTGTAATATATGATAATTACCTCGTTTAAATTATGATAACTAAAACAAAAAATACCTCTTCCAAATTTTAAGTCAAGTGCCATCCATTCTCAAACAATTGTCAAGGGTTCAATCACATCAATATAGGTATGCCTTCCCACAGTGTATTGTGTTATCTTGGTGAGAAAAGATGAGTAACGGTTACTCTATTATTTTAAATAGTTAAGACTTGATAAAGCTATCAAAATAATTATGGGCTTGAGGCACTAGATGAGATAAAACATGCTAAGACATAAGATGTCATATTCTCGTAAAAAACAACTAAAAGTTACTTATGATGTAATTGGTAATTGGTACCTTTCAAAATAACCTAATTTAAAGCGTCATGCCTTAGCTTTATTGGAATTAGGTGAAACATAGATTTTAGTCCCTTAAATTAACATAATGTTTAAAGGAGGTTGTTAATTTAGTGGAAGTTTATTCCTCTATACTAAAATGAACTTTTGCATAATCTTTGTTGTAGATCTATGGCCTCTTCAAATCACACAAATCCTTTGTCACTGTGATCCATCGTTAAGAAGGATAAGTTGTCCGGGACACTTTCTTGAGTGGTTCAGTACCTTGAGAATTGTTCTTAAGCACGAACGCAAGTTGTATGTCCTAGATGATCCTATTCCTGAGGAACCACCATCAAATGCTTTAAGAGCTGTGAAGGATGTACATACTAAGAATGTCAATGACTCAACTGATGTTGCATGCATTATGTTGGCAACCATGGTTCTTAAACTTTAGAAGGACATGGAACACATGGAAGCTTACGATATAGCTACAATGATGAAGGAAATGTTCCGACAACAGGCTAGGCAAGAAAGGTTCGAGAGTCAAAAACCTTCATTCTTACAAAATGGCCAAAGGGCGCGTTAGTTAGTCCTAATGTTCTGAAAATGAATGGCTATATTGACCATCTTGACAAATTTGGTCCCAAAAGACATGAGTTGGCTACGGATTTGATCTTAAATTCATTACCTGATAGTCGTTCACAATTTTTGATAAACTATACCATGATTAACATTGAGAAGTTTATCTCAAAGTTGTATTTGATGCTTAAAACTGTTGAGCAGAATGTCAAGAAATATATTGTTAATGTTTTGATGGTTTAGAAAGGGAAAAAGAAGGCCAAAGGCAAGGCTAAAGTTGCTAGGGCTGTTGTGACTGTCACAAAGCCTGTGGAACAAGTCCAGCCTAAGACTGCTTCTACTTCACAGTCCTAGAAGGAAAAGGAAAAATAAAGAAATTGTCATTTCTTCCATGCACTTGGATTTCGTTCAGAAATTGAAAGCTCTATCTTGAAAATCTAAAGAAAATAAAGAGTATTGCGACAAGTGCTTTAGGTATTTATGTTATTGAAGTTAACTTATCTACCAGTTATTCTTGGTTATTAGATACCGGATGTGGATCTACATTTGTATTAATAGGCAGGATCTCACCAAAAGTAGAAAGTTAAAGAAAGGAAAGGTCATTCTTTGAGTTGGAAATAGAGCAAATGTTGTTGCGTTGGTTGTTGGATACTATGAGTTAATTTTACCTAGTAGACTTGTTTTAGTTTTAAATGATTATTTTTATGTCCCAGCCTTGAGCATAAACATCATTTTTAGTTTCATGTTTGGACTTGGATGGTTTTAATTTCATTATTGCGAATAATAAATGCTCCATTTCTCGTAAAGATGTTTTTCTGTGCAAATGATGATTTGCGTGATAGTCTCTATATTCAAAACATGAAAAGGTCCACAGATACTCCTATTCTTAATGTAAATACAAAGAGATTCAAGTCAAATGATTTGAGTCAAACCTACATTTGACATTGTCATCTTGGCTACATAAATGAGAAACGCATTTCTAAACTCCATAAAGATGGACTTTTAGATTCATTTGATTTTGAATCATATGAAATATGTGTATCTTGTTTATTAGGCAAGATGACAAAGAGCCCCTTTACTGGACACAGTGAAAGTGCAAATGACTTATTGGGTCTAATACATATTGATGTATCCGGTCCTATAAACATAATGGCTAGAGGTGGTTATCGGTACGTCATTACTTTCACTGATGATTTTAGCAAATATGGTTATGGCAGACCCACCTAATTAGGGCATCTGACCGACCTAGAATACCTTAACTCCCTTTTTAATCTAGCAGCCTTAACTTCTCCATCAACACAAAATTAAGATTAAGATCTTAATATCATCAATTATAAAACTTTATTAACCATAAAGGATTCTAAAAGTGAATCTTAAATCTCAAAGTACGTTTAGATGAATTAAATAATCCTCAAAATTTCGTAAAATATTTTTGACAAAACACCTCCTCTATTTGTAAGCCTAAACCAGAATACTCGGCGTTCAAAAATCTTCAAACAAACTTGCTCGGCTTTGGTGGAAATGCCGAAGAACTCACAATTCACCCATAACAATATATATTGCATTAGCAAAATTATATATTCATTATAACCTGTTCTGAAGTGTTAAACATCCTTAAACTGACTTTACCTTCACTTAAAAGTTATCTCAATTTTGTCCCAAAACTATTCCAGCCATTTCAAATGAGATCATAATCACACTCGAACCCAAAAACCTATTTATACAATATAATATATTCAAGAATGATACATACATAAAGAGATAAGAACTAAGCAAGTCATAAATAGTCTGAAAGCTTTCCTTTTCCCTTATCGCCGCTAGAACCCGTCATTATCCAATTATAAAAATTCGATAATGTCAGATAAGTAAATCCACACTATCCAGTACACCTGTAATAACCAAATGCATTGTATTCCAAGAATTTAAACAAACAATAATATCGCAAGGAATCATAAATATACAAGTATGCAATCCATTCCGTTTCTGTAGACCAACTATAATTAGATGGCCTCTTTCAAAAGTGGTGGGTAAATAGTAATAAAAATTCATGAGTTTGAAAGGAAATTCTTCAAGAAGCCACGCCCTCAACTATCCGTGGAGTATAATCCTGGCTTGCATCACAAAAACAACCAAACCTAAACAAGTGTCTACAACGAACAGTGACTCTAGTCGTAAAGCACCACGGTGTTCATCCTACCACACATATAGCCAATGAATACAATGGGACTCCTAAATGCCTCCTACTTCTCGTGTTCGTGAATGCATGATCAACAAATATGCAGTAATAAACCATACAAGTAATTATATTCGAGAAATACTCATACAATGTAAAGCTTATCATGGGATTTACTTAACCTTAGAAATGCGATATCGCAACTCCCTTAAACTCTGAATAAGTAAACTAGTCCACACAGGGCTCCAATTATAGTCTTACAATTCATTTATAAGCTCAATAATTTTCCATAATAATTCCACAATTTTTTCCAATTCGTTGTAGTTCAATTGACTCAATCGCATCCCAAAACCGCTAAAACACTTCCAAAATAAACTCTCCCATACTTGATTTCATTTTTGACTCGAAATTATTGTTCGACATCGAAAATTACGTTATCTAATCTTAAATATTATTTTTCCAATTTATTATATTATATTTGGTCCTCCTCGACTCGAAAACTCTAAAATTCCTCCAAATCAACTACTCGGATGTCTGGATCTCGATTTTGACTGCAAATTGTGGTTCAAGATCAAAAATTAACCTAGACTAGGATTTAAAAAAATCTTCCAAATTTTGAACATTTTCGAGTAACATAGCATGCATTACGAGGAAATACCTCAGTATAAATCCTCAAGAAAAATCTAAAATTACTTATTTTGCATAGAAATCCCTCATTTCTATTTATTTGCCAAAAAAAATATAATTTTTTTTGTATTTTTTCTTATTGTTTGTAATTGTTTTCCAATTTCTTAGCATTTTTTCTCTTTTTTTATTTAATTGAGAAATGGGTTAGGCCTAAACTGGGCCGAACCGGGGCAGTTCAGGGACCCAACCCTTCTCCTCGTAGAGCCTCAGTTTCAACAGCAAGCTCTCTTCGGTTTTTTAAGCTTTTCTATTGGGGTTAGGCTCCCAACCCCAACCACACGTTGGGTCTAGGCATGGGAGACCCTCCCCAACCATCATCTTCCTCCATCAACCAACTCCACAACACACACAACAACACCCAATCACAACAATGACAACACATTAACAACAACAACTCACTTCAGTTTCTCGATCTCCCGTTGGATCTCTCCCTACACCTTGCCTTTATCTTGAGACTCTCTCTATTTATTTGCCTCTCGATCTCCTCTTTCCCCATCTTGATCTCTCTCGACTTTCAATTTTCAAATTACAAAGGCGGTGATGTTTTGATTTGGAAATAAATATTAGTTTCCTCGAGATTCATATTACACAAATCTCGAGACAAAATCTAATGGCTCGAATCTTGTATATAATTTGATCTTTCTCGAGATACGTACTTCGTATCACGAGATCAATCTTTGGTTCACAACAAAATTGATTAGGCCGTGGTGATTTGACATTATATATTAGAATTTCTTCGAGATTCGTATCGCAAGAATCTCGAGGGAAATCTAATGATTCACTTATTTTATATATTTTGATTTTTCTCAAGATACGTATTGCATATCTCGAGGTCGATCTAGTGGCTATCAACTAGATAAGTACCTCCTCTTGACCAACTCACTATGAAATCAATTATTTTGATCTCCTCGAGATACGATACGTATCTCGTGGTAGATCAAATGGTTTTACATATATAAAAAACAAACACCCTTGATTTTCATTGAGATTGGACACCATGCATCACCAGGCACAGACAAATCCTCTCACCAACAGCACGTTCCATCATTTTCTTCCTCGACACTCACACTAAGCATATCTCGAGGCAAATCCAAGGTATTCTTTTATTTAATTCAAACTATAATATTGATTTATATATATTTATATATATAAACCATATATACCCCTATATATTTGAGGCTATAAATTCGCCAGGCGCCCAACGACCATTCTCGGGCGTGCACACCATGGTACATCGCACGCGTGTCACCTCAAACCTGCGTGTCACTAGGCGTCCACTAATTTATTAATTATTTTATTTAATTTCATGATTATCTCTTCAGTTTAAATCCAAATTAAATTTCGAAAATACCCTAAAATAACCAAAAATTGGAAAAAATATTCCCCAACGCGCTCTCAAACTCACGGACACTGTGTATCCACTCCACTTCACCATATTTCGCGTCAAAATAGTGTATAATATATTAAATAGGCACACAATAGACAAAATCAACTTGGTAAATCTCAAATTGAATCAGAAAATACTTAATTAGCCACCTATTCAAATTTATAAAACTCTCAGATCTCACTAGTTAGGTGTATCTCATGAAAACATAAAGGTGAATCTTTTGAGATGTTTCGAACATTTCAGAATGAAGTGCAAAATCAACTCGGTAAAACTATTAAAGCACTTCAGTCAGATAGAGGTGGTGAATATTTAAGCCAAGAGTTTGATAATCATTTTAGAAACTGTGGGATTGTCTCACTGTTAACTCCTCTGGCAACTCCACAATGGAATGGTGTTTATGAGTGGAGAAATCAGACTTTATTAGATATGGTTTGATTTATGATGAGTCATGTAGATCTTCCTATTTCCTTTTGGGGTTATACGTTAGAAACTGATGCGTTTACACTGAATCGTGTTCCTTCTAAAGCGGTTGATAAAACACCATATGAGATGTGGTTTGGGAAAGACCAAGTTTGTCTTTCCTTAAGATTTGGGGTTGTGAGGTTTTCGTACGACCATAAATCTAAAAAAAAAATATCAGCCAAATATACCAAGTGTGTATTTGTTTGTTATCCTAAAGAAACTAGAGGATTCTACTTTTATAATTCCACTAAAAATAAAGTGTTTGTTGCTCGAAATTGTCTTTATAGAAAAAGAGTTTAGTTCAAAATACAATAATAGGAATAAAGTAAGTCTTGAAGAAGTTCAAAACCACAAATAAACACTCAACCGCTAGTGGGAGATAAATAAAATCTTGAACTAGTTGAACCTCTTCAGGTATCACAAGGCATGCATAGTTCTGATAGGGTAAGACATCAGCCTGAGAGATTTGGATTTCTTATTACCGATAGTAGTGAGGTGTCGCTTATGGATCGAAATGAGCCTACTACTTATTAGGAAGCTGTGTCTAGCCTTGAGTCAGATAAATGGCTTAGTGCTATGAGTTCTAAGATGCAATCCATATGTAATAAACAAGTTTGAAACCTAGTTGATTTACCTGAAGGTGGTAAGACCATTACAAATAAATAGGTTTTTAGGAAGAAAACTAACATGGATAGCAATGTGCATACTTATAAAGCACGACTAGTAGCAAAAAGTTTCAGACAGACTTAATGTGTTGATTATGATGAGCGGGAACGCATGAATACGATTCCATATGCATCAGCTATTAGATCTATTATGTATGCCATGTTATGCACTCGGCCGGATGTATCATATGTTTTGAGCGCAACATGCAAATATCAGTCTAACCCCGGTGAGAGTCACTAGATTGCAGTAAAAAACATTCTTAAGTACTTGATAAGGACTAAAGAAGTGTTCTTGGTCTATGGAAGTTTATAAGGCGAGCTTGTTGTAAATTGTTACACAGATGCAAGCTTTCAAACTGATATATATGACTTTAGATCGCAGTCTGGATATGTGTTTACTTTGAATGAAGGCACAGTGAGCTAGAAATGTTCGAAGCGAGAAATTGTGAAAATTCTACAATAGAAGCTGAGTATATTGCAGCGTCCGATGCAGCTAAGGATGCAATTTGGATAAAAAATCCCATCTCTGAACTTGGTGTGGTTTTGAGTATAGCTAACCTCGTTTGCTTGTATTGTAACAACAACGGGGCGATAGCACAGGCTAAGGAACCAAGATGATACAACCGATCCAGACATATAATTAGATGTTTTCATCTCATTCGATAAGTCATAGAGAGGGGAGACGTGAAGATTTCCAGAGTTCTTACAGAAGACAATGTTGTAGATCCTTTGACGATGGCTCTTCCACAAGTAAAACATAATAGTCATGTTAGGTCATTAGGTATTTGATACATGAATGACTGACCCTACTGCAATTGGGAGATGCTGGGGCATGTGCCATAGGTCAATCTACAAACATTGTTTATCTTATAATTTTAGTTAATAAAATTGAGGATTTCATTTGCAATTTTATTATAAATGATTGCATGTTTTCCTTATAGTAAGATCCATGGGTATTTGTCGAAATATCATAAATGTCCCTAGTTGGTCATTATACTAGGAACTACAATGAATTAAAACTTGTATGAATCTTGATTAATGGTCTAGTGATGATCATACGTATAGGGATACGAATAGAAATCATGAGTACTTTTTATGGAACAAGGTACTGGATCGACCCTCTATGAGAACACCACATGGATTATGTCATAGGTGTTACTCATAGTAGGTATATCATTTAGTCCTTAGACTTAAGATTACCATAGAATTCAATGTTAGGAGCATGGTAATTTGACACAATGTTATCTTTAACTGGACGATTATAAAGATTATTATTGGTTACCATGTGAATAATATGTGAAGTTGTGTAATCAATATAGAACTTGTCCTTCTCTTATAGAGAGATATCAGTGGATCCCTTGATATGATAGATTGATAATGGCCAAGTCCATGTAAGTCGATATGATTAATGTCACTTGGATGTTTTCATTTTACCTAAAGATAAAGACTAGTACGAATGAACATAAAGTGTGACTTTCCATGCCTTACGTTTAATCAAAGATATCGCACGACCAAAGGATTTGATATATGTTATTAAATAAATTGTATCGATTTTGATATTCATGGTACTTGGGTAGTCGTAATGTTTGCTACATACCACTTATGACTTATGTACCAAAATGATTTTAGTTCATTGCCAACATTGCATGAACCTATTGGGTCGCACATAAAGAATGACTTTGCGCAATTTCAATGGTCTGGGGTAATGAATTTTATATGATAAAATTTATGACATAAAAATCCTTAAATTTTTATACGAAAACTTATTAATAGAGGTATATGTGTAATTTGGTTAAAATGTCTAAATACAATAGTTGTATTACGATAGGATTTTTGTTTTTACTATTTTGAGTTCTATGGATTTTGGTTGAAAAAGAAAAACTATTTTCAATCTCTCTTGGGGCTAGCACTCCAAATCGTGGTTACCGTTGGTGTATGGATTTCTGATAGAGAGCGTGCACTTGAATGTCTTGAAAGTCGAACAATCCAATAAGGAATCACATATTAAGGTATGGTTTACTTTTGTATATTTAGTTTAATGGAACTTATTTTCGATCCTATTAAGGTTCTTCAAAAAAAAAATTGAATTTTTCACTGCGTATGAACCTTAAAAACCCAACAAATAGATTAGAACTACCGTCCAGAAGTCGCATCATCAACACCCACTCCTTGCTCATGCTATTGAGATTGATAGCTTACTACAGGATAATAGACCCTACAGTCCACTCCAACCTCTAGAGTTATATCATAAAAGACTCCTTCATTTAATAATCTTAAATAGGTAGGTGATGTTGGAATTTCAGCTTATCGTCTTTCGAACCTATGCAAACTCCTCACAATTTCATGTTGGTTCTGAAACATATACTCCTGATTCCTCAGAGTTTGTGTTTGATTACCCCGAAATGACCCCATCATGACCATCTTCGTCTCTTCAACAATCTTTAGCACATGCTCTAAACTCTGGTTCCTTCTTTCATTATACGCATCAGATTGCATTTCCTTAAAAAATCGTCTATTTTTTGCTCGTATTCTTCTTCTTGCTTCAATCTCTCTTCTAAGTATCTCATTTCTCTCTATCTCCTCCTCTGAATCTTTATAGCCTTGCACTTGTTTGGTACTCTCTGTGTATTAAACAATGATAGTCTTGTCATAATGAATATTCATTATCAAGGAAAAAGGTAACCCTTCGTTCTCATTTATGGTCATGGAATCTCTAATTGAATCATAGATGAGCATGACAACATCAATGTAACTTATCCCATGAATAATGTGATATAACTATGCCGCCTTGTAGTTCACTAACTCGTATTATTGAAAACTCAGCAATCTTCGAGTCTTGTCCACTATTCCCTTGTCGTCATATGGAATCTAACATCATCAAAAACAACTCGAAGATGTCAGGCAATTAAATTCCTACATTGATCTGTACTCCTGCAATTATTAGTCTGATACAATGAGACATGTAATAACACTTCCAAATAAACAATAAGATATATGTGTCAACATGACATACAATCCATTATGTCACTGTCTCATTACTATAATCAGATGTCGACTTCCAAAAATAGTACATTGACATTATTAAGAGATCATAAAATGTAGAGATAACTTGTCGGAGTTAGACTCCGCTAGTCTCACAAGACAGTGTAGAGACAGGATTGAAATCAAGTTTCAAGCAAACCAGACTTCGAAACAAGCTTATCCCCCTCTCTCTATGTATGAATGACCAAGAAAGATAAAATGCAATGCAGACTTTGATACAACTACAAGTACAACGATAAATTCCCTAAATAGTAAAGATCACTGTTGGGTTTACTTACCACCAAACCAACTCAAAGTTGGTTACAAAGCCTCACACAACGTTTCCCCAACTTTCACGTATCTTTAACATATTCCCCAAGCTTTATTCTAAGTGGTTTCAGGATCTTTGACGATACCTAAAATAATTAAGAAATCGAGATAAACCTGAAATCACACCAAATAAACTCCTCGGATGTTTGGATGCCAATTTTAACTACAAATTATGGTTAAGAATTGAACATTAACCTTGACTAGGTGCCTACCAATTTATTAATTGTTCTATTTAATTTTGTGATTATCTCTTCAATTTATGTTCAAATTAAATTTCGAAAAATACCCCGATTTCACCGAAGTTTAAGAAATATTCTTAACGCTCTCCGAAACTCACGGACACTACGTAAACACTTTAACTTGACCTTATTTCCCGTCAAATAAAGTATAATACACCAATTAATCACGTGGCATACAAAAATAATATTAAGACTTATGATCGCCAATTCGTAATATGTAGGTCCCACCTCGAATATTTAAATCCCAAATTTAAATCCGAATATACTTAATTAGTCCTCTAATCAAGTTTTTAAAATTCTCGGATGTCATATAGACACTTGACGCCATGCGAAGAGAGCACAAGGCATGGGCAAGGCGTGGAGAAGGCTTGAAGACATGAAAAGAGGTGCAGGATAGTTGACACAGTGGCGGCACTGTGGGGATACACACACGGCGCCGAGACAATACATACAGGATGTTGAGCCTAATGTGAAGGGGAGATTCACACACAAAGGTCGAAGTTGAGGTGACGTTGTGGCATTACACACAGCGTGGATCACTTATAGACAGTGTTGGGAAATAGAAATAGAAAATTTTGGAGATCTAGTTCGTTTGGAATTATTAATTAGGGTTTATAATTGTATTGTTAGGTGTCTTAGGAGAATATATAGGTATTAGAACATGGCAAATTAAACCACCATCACCACAAGGGACCAATTATCATAGTTTTACAATAGTTTATATTGTTTTTTAGTATTGTGAAGACTTTTGGACGAGAAGTGATATGTGTGCTGCAAATATAATAGCTCGCTTGTAGTAATAGTGAAATCAGCTTACGTTGAACACAAATATCGTCTTTAGCTAAAGGTTTTTACACTAGTAGTTAATTACCTATATAACTTGAACTATTGCTAAGGAATTCACTTTGAATTGGTTTTTTATACTAACTAAACTAATGTAACATATCAATGTAACTTTATTTGAACTCTGATATTAAGGATATCTTAGTTCACAACTTCACCTAGGTATTTTAATACTATGCTTTGTATTCATGTTTACATCTAAATATGTTTTGTGCAATGCCTAATTAGAATGTGCAAATTTCCTTCAAATTCACTTCAACCCACTGTCGTGACGGAAAAGATTCTAATGTGAAAACTAGAACTCCACCTATCGGTGTGAATAACGTAAGCTCCACATTGCTTTAAGTCTCAAATCATTGGATTCAAAACCAACTAAGTTTACTATCCGCACCTCCTAAATCTACAATTATCGCTAGATGTTGTGTATTTTATGATTGTACCGTTCATATCCGAATTAAAAGCTTCAATGGACTTGATAACTTCTAAAGCATAAGTTCGTTTAACACTTGATCAAAATGTCTAAAGCATTACATTCATAATCAATGTAAATTCTAGCTATTGCACTTTTATATTCACATTTTATTTATATTCAAAGCATAACATTCATACCATAGGATCCATTGATCCTTAAGATAAATAAACTACACACACTTCATTGAAACACAAATATCACAATAAATAATGGAAATCATTGCAAATCAAAATGAATATAAATATTACCTTGAATTGAATCAATAAAACCAAACTTGAATTGCAAATATGAAGTCTTCAATGTTTTCTTCACATAAACTCCTTAATACTCAAACTCAATGTAAAACCTATGCTAAATTACTCTATGGTGGCTAATAGTTGGTATGTGGTGAGTTTAACACACCCTAATACCTATTTATAACTCATAATAACAATTAAAAAACCTACTTTACGATTTAACTTGAATTAAAACTCTAACTTTCTATTTCATGAATGTCTGGCGTTGTCACTTACTGCCTGACACTGTGCCTTATAACCCACGGTGCTGCCGTTGCGCCATCACTGTATGTGTATTTTCTTGCTCCCTGGTGTCTCGGCGTTGTCACCCACTCCTCCGGTGTCATCCTCTATGCTCCACAGTGTCGCCACTGTGCCAAACCTCCAGAGTTATTTTTCTTCACTTTTTCATCTTTCCCACATCGTGCCTTTCCTTCCCAAGCCGTGCTTTATATTCCCACAGCGTGAATGCATGTAGCCACGACGCCAACCGTGTTTTGTGGGTTTTTGCTCCGTTTCTTCTTATTTTTCCTTAATTCCTACCTTTTCACCTTAATTCCCTGAAAATGCTATAATACCATTAATTAGCACTTATTTAGGGATATTTATACTAAAACACTAAAATAGATCTCAACCAGAAACCATCATTACGCACAAGCTTGTTTCATCTCAACACTAAAGTCTCAAGTATATAATCTCATTATTTTTCATTAAGCTCAGGAATTCACAAATAAGCATAGATCAAACTCATCTTTGATAGACTTTAGCACTTCGAGAATCTATAAGACTTTACATAGTTAGAAAGGAAACATAACTCAATTAGCTACTCGTACTCGAGCTAAATCTTCTATTTGAAGAGTTTTAGTTTACTTCTGTCTTCTTTTCTTTAATTTTCTTTTTCTCTCATTTCTTCTGCTTCTTCTCATCATTTTCTTTATTTTTCAGTCCCTGCTCCTTTTCCTTTGGACTTCATTCTTTTCACATTTTTTCCAACAATAAGGTTCTCTGCTGCATTTCCTATAGAACTTGTGGAATTCTCTCATTTTTTCTTTGTCTTAAACTTTTGTTAGCACTTCTCACTTTCACTAAATCAAGTAAATTAACTTCAGTTTTTCATGTATAATTCCTATTTCTTCCCTTCTTGCACTGAGCCTTTTTATTTGCATGTAAGATTCACACTTATTATAGAATCCTTAGAGATCTAACTTTTTCCACAGGAAGTGTTATTATTTCTTGCTTTTGTTTCAATTTCAAGGTCTTCCCTAACTATAGGTTTCTAATCATGAAATCACATTGTTTTTTGCTATATTTCATTATTTTCTTCTTCAAAATTTAAAAAATATTCTTTTGAGTTTCATATCAACAAGATACTTGTAATTTACTCATTCATAATTAAAGGCATGAACATGCAAATGAACTACTTATTCATTACATATTACTATATATAACCTAATCTATACTACTTAAACATTCAAATAGTAGATAAAATGAAAAATTTATACACTACACATGTTTTTTGCCTTAACTGCTTCAAACTAAAATTTAAACGATCATACCTGCAGTGTTTATCCTTATTTTCAGCCTATCTTACCTCTTCTCATATTGTAGTGTAGTGTTGATGCCCCCAAACATAAACCAAACCTTCTCCTCAAATTTTAAAAGTAAACCTAAAACATTAAAACACACAAATATATGTTATAACACAAGTTATAATAAACTAAACTAAACATAAAATTAAAACAAGTAAGCAATTTCCAAAATATCCCAAATGTAAAACATGGGTATAAAAGTCACTCTCAACTCCCCAAATCTTAAGGATTCCTATTACACAGACTTTAGGATTGCGTGACATCATCATCATCTGCATGATCAGCTCTAGCTTGGGATGGTATCAATGGACGCTCCACCTTCCTACTCTGCACCAAATCCTGATCAAACACATATGCTTGTGCTGATGGAAAGCAGATTGAACTAAAAATAGGTCTCAATCGTCTGCTTCTCTCATATCTAGCTATGTCTCGATGATGATCAACAAATAACATGAAATCTCACTCCCCATTCCATCAGTGTTGCTCTCTCCTCTCCATATTCCGCTCGTATCTCAGCATGGCTGCCTAGTATTGTGCCTTGTCCTCATGGTACTGTCTTTTCATCTCTGCAATCCACAGCCTCTACTGCCTTTGAGTCAAATCCTTTGGTGGTGGTACGGGTGCCGATGGTGGAGGAGGTAGTGGAAAGACTTTAGGATTATCTAATTCTTGCACTCCTATCTCTGGGTCTACAAACTCATAGCCCTCAGTAAATCCTTGTTGATGTTGCTCCTCATCTTCTTCATTTTCCTCATATTCTAGTTCTTCCGCTAGTTCAACTATTGCTACCTAATCCTCTTGCCTTTTGGCCAACAACTCAGCCTCAACTCTGCCTTCCTCGGCTCTCTCTTTCTCTCCTCCTTAGAGTCTTGATAACCTGGTGGTGATTTCAATGTGAGCATGAAAACTTCATCCATGATTGGTTATGTGTCAATATCAAATTATTCGCCATTTCTCAATCACACTATGTCCTTCAAACACATATGAGTAATCAAGATAGGAAAAATCAACTTGTTGACTCTCTTTGACATGATCGACTCCCTCAAATTGTTGTAGATTATTTCCTCGATGTTGATCTCCCCATGTTGTGTAATTTCATAAAGACAAACTGCTTTTGGCTTGTTTATCACACAGCTGAGAGGTGGGAAATAATGATGCAATAAGGAAATGTTGCCAAATTTAGTACACTTCACTAACACTCTCCTTCTTAATGTGCTTGAGCCCATTTTCAACTCCCATTACCCATCCTTATTGTCTAGGGACAACCAATGATCTCTCTATAGCTTTATAAGGGTATATGTTATAGGGTTTCTTATATAATCTGGCCGAGAAAGTTAGTGTGGATTGATACAAGTTTAACACCTCTAACCCATACAAAGTATTGATCTCACGTCTATTGAAGGGAACATAAGCCCCTCTCACATTCACTGGCTCATCTTAAGCCGTGAACTTCACATTATCATTCAATTTAAAAATAATCCCACTCACTCCCTTTACTTTATTTGTTCTATCATCTTAAGTGAGTTGCTCCCAATTTTGATGAAGTTATTCACTCTTTTATCGCACGACTAGCAAATTAATTCCTCTTTAAAAAATGAACTCCTTACGTAGGATTTTCTCATATTGGTCCTTAGCCTCTTTACTAATGAAATATTTGTATTTAAACGGTGTAGGCTCTTTTTCATTGGGATTCCTTGAGGTAGATGTGACACATGTTGAACGTGCACAATAATAAATTTTTCGTATATTTATAACTTGTAGTAGAGATAAGCAGGATATCGTCTCTACAAGGATTTTGCAAACTTCAAAGAAATTATTTTTTCCTATTTTTTATTAATTTTGTTAATCTAATTTGATGAGAATTAAAATATTAAATAACTAAAAATTTTGATTACTTACTTAAATAACCAAACTGACTAAACTAATTTAAACAGTTCAAATCCAAACTAAATTAAACTATATTCAAACTCAATTTAATATAAATAAATAAACATCTAAACAAACCCTCACTAGAAAATTTAATATATTTGGATTGCAGTTCAAACACCAGAACATACCATAACTTCATATCATAGCTATAATCATAACAAATATGGAATCTTTGAATCATTAAATCCTACTTCATAATAGGTTGATAGCCTTTAGCTAGCCACCGATTTTCCTAAATTCAATGGAAATGCAACATTCTTATCGTTGTAAATCTACCTATTGGATAAAATGCAACACTGTAGAAATACGATAACATTACACTCGGTGAAAATCTTGCATATTCTAAGCCAATATTAACCGAAGCCGCATAATAAATAACTTAGAACATAATCACCTAAGACATCCACTCGGGAAATGCTCTATAGATGAATCCTAGTCACTACTTCTATAATTGTTGTCAATAACTATAGACATAGAATCAAAATCATAATACCACAATACATGTTCATGATTATGCATGCAATACTAATCTTCATTAGTTGTAATACGCAAAAACAACTTGTTAAATCCATGATTAACGTGTATGAATAGATTTAACTTATTAACTTCATGATTCCTTAATTATAACTATAAAGCAATCCAAAGTATAGTACATTGCTAGGTTTTGTTTAGATTAACAAACAACTCATCCATGTTAGAAATAAACAATGCAATAAAATAATCGAAAGACATAATTAGATACATACCTCTTAATGAATTAAATAAAGCTCCAAAGTTGCTTCAAATACAAACTCAATAAAAACAAAACTCCATTAAAAATAATAAAAGAAAAGAGAAATTGATTGGTCGAGAGAGGAGAAGATACTAAATAAAGCCCTAAAGTCTATATGTATCAAACCCTTCAATTTGGTCTTTGAAATAGAGAGAAAGTAAATCTCGTCCTAGGACAATCTAATGGTTGTGGTTGATTTGTTGTTGAAGTCGCGGACATGTGGCAAGTGTTTATTGGCTGTATTTGTTGGTCAGGCTAATGTATCAAGCTTAGGTTGGCTGCTGGCTATTGTGTCGATGTGGTAGGCGACTAGGAAAGCGACACGTGGCATGTAGAAGGTCGGGATAGGCACTCAAAATAGTCATGCAAATTAGTGGGAGTTCGTGCAGCTCATATACCGAGGAAAATCAATGGCTAAAAGAAGGAAAAGAATTCAGTTTCCGGAATCGACATTAATCTAAAAGTATATGCGAGTACGGATCTCAAGGACGATCAATGCCTTAATTGATTCTCATCAAAATCGATCAGATATTCGTCTGGAGACGAGATGAACGATTTTTGGAGTGTTGTGTGGCTCATGTGCGTTTCCAGGCTGTGTCACTCGACTGCTACCCCTTTCTTCATCAATAGTGCAATGCGTCTCTCAAGGCAGATATGAGAGTAGCTGAACCAACTGCAGGAATGACTTATACTTAGTCATTTTTTAGACTTTTCTCATCTAATGCTCCACCATACTTTTTCTAAACCACCATAGTATCAACACGGACTAATGTAGGTCCCACTAAGCTGTCTCGAAGTGCGTACAAGCTCGCTTTTCAATGTCAAACACCAAGAACACTTCAAAAAGACCCCAAATTACGTCTATTTCAACAAATTGTCTCTAAACCAGTCTTAATTAATTTCTTCACTGTTAATCCCATTTTTTCAATTTCTTCACTTTCCTATTTAAATCCTCAAATTTCAAAAACAAAAGAATACCAAGTGTAATATCATCATTTTCATCTAAAATCAACCTAAATGAAACTATAAAATATGTCTAATTATTGACTTGTCAAGGTGCCTGTAAGTCATTTGCTTTATTTTGGCTAGCTTGTTTCCTTGTTTTTGCCATTCCTTCAAATTCAAGCAACTAAACAACAACTCTATGCAATGCAACACGGTCTTCAAATCTCCTAATAAATCAAAATTCATATAACATGGATCATGCATACGCCGAATAGTGCAAAGACATCAAATAAGTTTCCATGGGTAATATTAATGCTCACAATCACACAATCTTGCAAAACCTATCCTACAACCTCAAATCCACAATTTCATACAGTATAATCAAACTTTTTAAAATTTAAAGCATAACTATATGAAATTGTAAACGTACCTCAATGCTGGATTTATTTCTAGTGTAGAACACTTCTCAAAGTATTTTTCAATCCAAGCCCTCTAACTTTTCTCGCCCACTAGAACCCTAACTCTCTTTGGAATCAAAATCCAAAAATTGTACAAATCCATAATGTTCTTGTTTCTTTACTCAAAATCACTAGGAACTCACTAATCTCACTTGAAAATGATCGAACTTTGGCTCTAGAGGGATGTATGCTTGGTGGTTGGGGTGGGGTTTTAGTGCAAGTGTGTAGAACTTTGAATGAAGGGTTAAAATCCTTAACATCATCCTTGACATCGTGCCTTAAGGCACGACACTATGACAATGTCGTCATTATGTCAACGAAGCGGTAGGCCTTTTTCAATTTTCTTGCCTGCTACCATTTCGGTGTTGTGGCATACACTCACGGTGCCATAGGCAGTACCCACGATGTCGCTCTCACAGCCCACGTCCTCCCGTATTTTTCTTTGCAAATTTTCCTCCTGTGCTCCTTCGACTTTATGTATAACTCACACAAGGTGTCGTGATCGCATAAAATTCATGAAAATATAAAAAATAATAAATTTTACATTCGGTTTGCCTATCCATCTTACCTTCACTGCTTTGAACTCCTTCGCTCCTTTTTGCTTTTTAATGAGTTAGCGAGACATTTCCATTTCGATGATTTTTCATCTGGAAAACGGTCTTTCCCGCGCATTCAACACAAATTCTTGAAAGTTAAAACTCAGAATTTTTAATTGTAATGCTCAAACTAAATAACCAACTACTAACTGAAATTCAAAAACTTAAAATTTAAAACCCTGGGATGCCTCCCAATAGTGCTTAATATAACGTCATTAGCTTGACGCCTTTTTCACTCGTTTAGTCTGAGTCTAAATCGAGAAGCTCCATCTGTAAATAAAAGATTTTGATGTCATTGCCGTTCGGATGTACTTCTTCACCTTCGACGAAGACAACCTTTTCAGCATCATCACCCTCATCATATTCATCATGCTCTTCCTTTCTTTTGTGTACAAATTTGCTTTGGTAGTGTTCAAGAATGGTCACCCAAGTATAATAGACACATCATCGTCCATATTTTGGTTCATGACCTTGGAATCTGTGATGAATGTTAATTTACCTACATTCACATGCAAATTCAAAACTCTTCCTATAGTAGGTATCAAGTTATCATCTGCTACTTGCAAATTCGTTGCATCGGGACAATTGATCTTCAAGTCGACATGCAACATGTCCATTAGTGGCATGACATTGATTGAGGCTCCTGTATGACATAAGACGTTTCTAAAATGGTGTCCGTCAATGTTTATTAGTATACTTATCTCTGAAAGATCACTCCTTTTGATTGGTTGAAGTCGCAGGATGAACTTGAGCTTTGGTTTCGATTTCTTCGAAACCAACTTGATGTCATTGCTTTGTGGGTCTTCTTCGAAAGGTCCTTCATTTTTTGCTTGGCCTACCATTTTTGCTTCCCTTTCTTTTTCTTCAAGGCATTGAATCTTTTTTTCTTGAGACCATCAAGCTCATCTTGCCTCACTTCCATGTTATGCTCATGCATCTCTTCATGCTTCATCATAGCCAAAGTGTTGAACGTTACTGGATTTTGAATCACTTGGTCTTATCTTGGCTCCTTTATTGTCGTAGTGCTCATCATTTAAATATCACTCACATTCTCCTTGGGATTGGTGACAGTGATGCTAAGAGACTGTCCTTTCCTTGAGTTCAAGGTTATAACTAGTTTTCCAATTTACCTCTCCAGGATCTTGATTGATTTTGATTGCTTATTATCCATCCTGTTCTTGGCTTGTTTTATTTCTTTCAACTCTTTCTTGTGCTTCTCATGGCGCTCCTTATCTCTCACTTCTATGGTTTGCAAATACATCTCTATCGAATTCAATGAAGCCATATCTTCGCTTTGCCCCAGCTTCCCTCGTTGGACTTGTTGCTCGAAGCATTGAGGTAACTTCAGTGCATTATCAAGATTTCCATAAGAGAAGTTTGGGACGTTGTTGTGTCCTTGATAAAACCATTGATGAGCCACTCCTCCCGGCCTGAAGTTGTTTCCGTAGCCTTGGTTGTTTGTGAAGTTAATGTCTTCATGCTCCTTTCCTTATTGTATGTCCATTTGGTTAACCATCATGCCTTGGTGATTAATAGGTTGTTGTGATACTTGTGGACCTTTGTGTCTCATCTAAAGTATTGCAATCTGCTGCACCGATTTGATAGTTATGCCATAATTGCATCTAGTGAGTCAATCTCATTGACGCATGATGTTTTCGTTACTGTGGATTGAGTATTGGTGGTAGAATTTTGAGACAGAAGATCAAGGTGATCATATGCTTCTTTCTCATCCTTGGTAAGTAGAGAGCAACCTGATACATCGTCTACTAGCATTCTCGTGACGTGGTTCATCCAATATTATAAAATCTGGAGTTGTGCCCATTTGACGTATTCGTTTCCTGGACATCTCATAATCTCTTCGAGTCTTTCCCAAGCATCGCCAAGAGACTCGGTGTCTTCCTACTTAAACTGATTAATTTATAGTTTCCTTTCGCTGACCTTCATTACGGAAAGAATTTGTCAATAAATCTTTCATTGATTTCTAACCATGAGGTCATACTACTTGCTTTCAGCCCTTAGAACTAGGATTTAGCTTTTCTACTCAGTGAGAATGGGAAAAGTCGCATCCTGATCAACTTTTTCTTAACTCTGGTGATGTGCATGGTGTCGCACTTATCCAAGAAAACCTCGACATGTGCGACTATATCTTAACTGGATAGCCCGTTAAACGGGCTATTATGCACCATGTTTATCAAAGACTGTCTCAGTTTGAGCTCGATGGTGTTGGCTGGAAGCCTTGTCACTCCGTTGTATGTCTCTTGAACTTTTGGCTCAAAGTAGTCATGAGGGCATCTCTGTCCTCGCGCTCTATCATGCACTACCAGATCACTTGCGAATTGGTTATTCCCGCAGCACTATTGCTGGTTTCTAGCTTGCTCTTCAACCATCTTGGTTCCTTTTTTTTCTTTCCTTTGTTGGTTCTTTCTATCTCTGGGTCGTAAGGCATTAGGTCATTCTCTCCCTTGCTACGCATGCATTAAGTATTCCTGAAAAGAAAACACAAAAACATCAAGTGCAGAACGTCAAAATGAGACTTAAGCCTATTTTTATTTTTTTTATGAACTTAAAAGTAAATCAATAAAAATAAACTTAACAACTATTCAAACTATCTAAGTAAATCTAATGGCTACCATTCCCCGACAACGGCGCCAAAAACTTATTGTGCGTTCCCCAAGTATAACATCTCGCTTATAGGAATAGTGTAAGCAACTTACATTGGTCACAGATATCGTCCTCAGGGAAAGGTTTTTGCAGTAGTTGTTAATTACCTATTTAACTTGAACTATTGCTAAGGAATTCACTTTTAATTGGTTTTTATAGTAACTAAACTAATCTAACAAATCAATGTAACTTTACTTGAACCATTATATTAAGGATATCTTAGTTCACAACTTCACATAGATAATTTTAATATTATGCCTTGTATTCATGTTTACATCTTAATATGTTGTATGCAATACCTAATTAGAATAGACAAATTTCCTTCAAATCCAATTCAACCCACTGTCGTGAAGGAAAAGATTCAAATGTGCAAACTAAAACTCCACTTATCGGTGTGAATAATGTAAGATCCACATTGATTTAAGTCCCAAATCATTGGATTCATAACCAAGTAAGTTTACTATCCGCGCCTCCGTAATCGACAACTATCGCTCGATATTGTGTATTTTACGATTGTACCGTTCATGTCCTGATTAAAAGCTTCGATGGGCAGATAACTTCTAAAGCTTAAGTTCATTAAAGACGTGATCAAGATGTCTAAAGCATTACACTCAGAATCCATACAAATTCTAACAATTACAATTTTTATATTCACTTTTTATTCATATTCAAAGCATAGTATTCATACATAGGATTCATTGATCCCTAATATAAATAGAATACTCACACTTAATTGAAAGACACATATCACAATTCATAATGAAAATCATTACAGATCAGAGATAAATATAAATATTACCTTGGATTTAATCAATGAAACCAAACTTGAATTGCAAATGTGATCTCTTCAATGTTTTATTCACACAAACTCCTTAATACTCAAACTTAATGTAAAACATATGCTAAATTATTCTAATGGTGGCTAATAGTTGGTATATGATGAGTTTACCATGTCCTAATACCTATTTATACTCCCTAATAACAATTAGAAACCCTACTTTACAATTTAACTTGAATTAAAACTCTAACTTTCTATTTCCTGCGTGTCTGGCATTGTCACTTACTGCCCAGTGCCGTGCCATATAGCCCACCGCGTCGCCACTACGTTGCCACTACATGTGTATTTCCTTCTTCCCTAGTGTCTAAGTGTTGTCACCTGCTCCTCCGGCGCCATCACCTATGCTCCATAACACCGCCACTGCACTGGACCTCTAAAGTTGGTTTTCTTCACTTTTTCATGTCTCCCACGCCATGCCTTTCCTTCCCATGTTTTACCTTATTTTCCCATAGCGTCAATGCATGTTGCCATGGTGCCAACCATGTTTTTGTTGGTTTTTGCTTCGTTTCTTCTCGTTTTTCTTTTATTCCTTCCTTTACACCTTAATTCCCTAAAAATGCAATAATACTATGAATTTGCACTCATTGAGGGATATTTATATTAAATATATGACTAAACTAACCCTATAGATAGATATAAAAAATCACTTATCAAGAAGACATTGAAGACTCCACTTGTGGTTATTCGGTATTGTTTCTTTGATTTATTTTAAGTTATTTGATTTAATTTTGATTATAAAGAATGCTATGATTTGTATATTAACTTCAATAATGAGTGAGTAGTTTATTTATCTTATGTATCAATGGATCCAATGGTATGAATGTTATGCTAAAGGAAGTTTGAATGGATTATAAGTTAAAAAGTGCAATTGTTAGAATTTGTATTGATTCTATAATGCTATGAACATATTGATCACATGTTTGTTAATTATAGGTTTTAGGAGTTACCATGGCCATTGGAGCTTTTAAGCCAGATATAGACAATACAACCATAAGATATATAACATTGATAAATAGTTATTGATTAGAGAGGAATTGATAGTAAACTTAAGTAATTGAGTCTTAAGATTTGAAACTTAATGCTATGTGAAACTTGCGTTATTCACACCGATATATGGAATTCTAGTTTGCACATTATAATCTTTTCTACCACGATAGTTGGTTGAAATGAATATTAAAGAAATCTATCTATTCTAACTTAGCATTGCACACACAAAATGAAAAAGAAGAAAGAGATATGAAAGCATAGTAATTTATTACCTAGGTGAAGTTTTAAACTAATAGACTTCTTAATATTAGAATACAAATTAATTTACATTGTTTTATAAAATAGAGAAGTTTAGTTTAAATCAAATAAAAAAGAGATATTCTTAACTATAAAGTGAACTTAAATAAGTGAATCGTGTCTAGATTAACCTGTCCCAGATGATGATATATGTAATCAATCTTTGTTGATCACTTTATTACTTCAATTCAACTGTTATACTTGCAATCACGATCTGCGTGTGAGCGTGGGACCGGGGTAGAGAACTATATGGTGAGTTTATGTTTGGTTATTAAATCAATGAATCAAATATACAACATATTAGCTTATGATTTTGTATAAATCAATTACAAGGCTTAGAGTTTAAATATAAATATTACACACATGCATATGCCTCAATATGCATGTAGAGGTCGGGGCACCAGATGTCAGATAGTCAAGGGTTAGTGGAACCACAAATGTGTTGATTATGTGACTAATTTTATCAACCATATGTATATAATTACTTAAGTTAATAGTTAAATCTATTGATTACAAATGCCTATAATTGGATGGAAAATTGATGAACCACATGATTTCTTCGAGATTCGCTCTAGAATGGAATCTCATGATATTTAAGTAGGAATGTGTGTTAGTAGATAAGAGTTAGTGGAATTAGTAGGAGCAAATGGAAGCAATTGATGGGCATTAAGATATGTGTGTGCTTTTGATGAAAATTAAAAACTATATAAACAAGACTTAGTGCTTGATCTTAACATTTAATACTCCAACTTAACAAAGAAGAACATTCAGAACTTCTTCCCTTCTTGGAATCAAAGATTTCAAAAGTAGGATCCAAGGCATCTCATCAATTTCATGGAGCTTCAAGTGCTAGGGATCAAACTACAACCATAGGTATACATCCCTCTCTCAAGTTTGAAATCAATTTTGATTTTTGATCATTTTCAGAGGGTAGTTTTTTGAGTCTTTGGAATTGGTTTATATATTTGGATTCCTCATTTCAAGCTGATAATCCAACTATTATCAAGTTCTCAATCCGAATTTTAAACAAAAATTTATTAAATTTCAAAGTTTTCACGTGTTCTTGAAACGAAGCTAAAATTTTGCATGTTGTCATTTTGAACTAGTCTCCGTATTTTGGTCATAACTTCCTCATTTTAAATCAAAATGGACTCATTCTCGTGGCATTTGAAAACTAACTCAAAAGGGAATAACTTTTGCTTACTTAAAAATCTTGAAATTCAAATGTTTTCATTTCTAAAAATTCTTTGCAACTTTGGTGATGAATCTGAAAAATTAAGGTTCACATTTTTGCTAATGTCCTGCTATTTTGAGTATAACTCCCTTATTTCTTATTAGATTGAGCTCATATTTTAGTTTGACATTCTAGGATATGTTTTTAGACTTCTGTAAAAAAAAATTAATCAGTTTTGAACCTATGGTTTACGAGAAATTAATTTTACAAAGTTGCTAATCATAATATAAAACTGTTTTGAGTCATTTTGGTAAAATTTTCATATCTCCCTTGTTTCTTATCGAAATTGCACAAACTTTATAGTTCTAGAAAGGCTAAGACATAGCCCTAAGAAGTTCTCTTTGTACTACGATACATAATTTTAACATTTTGGTAATTGATATCAATTCACAAATTGTTGCACCAAGATTGTCTCTATTTTAATAAAGTAGATTTGGGCATAAACGAATTATTAATGGGGCTGATTTTAAAACCACTTAAACCAACTCTAATAACTTATACATGTCATAAAGCATCTTAATGAACCTTGTGAACATAGTGAAGGATTTTACGAGTTCTGGTAAGCCTTTTGGGGTGTCGAGAGGATGGTTAAGCTAGGAGATTTACGTGACTTTTACATAAACTGATTGAGATATTTTTCTCCATTCCATTCCAAAGTGTATTCTATTTTATAGTTATTTGGACTGATTGTCTATTTGTATTCAATATGCCATGCCTTGAATTCCGTGTTTAGGTTAAACATGATTGTTGTCAAATTAAGAACATGTGTTTAGATTTCCTGATTTGATTTGGGGTGTACGTGGCACACAGGGTGTGGGACATGGGGATGTCGGTATATCGATTACATAGTGACACAGATCTACTATAGGAGGTTGACAAAATGAATAAACGGTGACCAATTAAGGTAATACTGAACGGACCTATTACAAGAAGTCGATATGTCGCGTTTCACAACCAATAAGGATATTACCTACGTGCACTGCTAATTAAGCTATTACCTGAGATCTATGTGACCAAAAGGGTAATATCTAGGCTAATTTGTTGGATACATAGCTGATTAGACTTAGTTCAATGTTAACATTTGTGTCAGTGTCACTTTGTTTAATTGTCATGTCTTCTAGCATGTTTTTATGTCAAGATTTCTTTGCTATTTATATGCCTTTAGATATCTTTCTATTATGTTTGGAAATGTGGATATATGCCTCTAAGTGTTACTTTTTACATTATTGTACTCACCGTCCTTTTTATGAAGGTTAATGCAGATCCATCGAGTGGCAGGCCGGAAAATGGGAAGATCAACGACTATCTTTTAGCCGTTTACGTACTGGTACTTTAGATTTTGTAAGTTTTTGATATTTTATTATATGAATTACTTTGTCTTTTACGTGCTCTTAGGTTGTATATATTTGGGTTGAGAGATAGTTCCCCGACCAGACACATATTTATTACATTGTCATCACCGTTCTGTTATTTATATATGTGGTAGTTGTTTCCTAGTTTCTACTGTAAGTGTTTTTATTAATTCTTCAACTGATAATATTAAAATGTTTTACAAGTTTTGATTAACTCTGAAAATCACAACTAACGAGCAATGAATAATACTTATATTGAGCACGTATAACGAGGTGAATGAGACAAATAGGCAGACCAATACGTTGTTAAGTCCTACGTGACTAGGATTAGGGCTTCATGATGGGATTAGGCTGGGTGGTACGCTGATTAGAGGATCAGGGTGTCTCAGCCATACATAACACCTCATTCACACCATCAACCCATTGCACCCCTTCATGAAAATTTCAATTTCTTACAAAGATTCAACTGCCCTAAGTTTAATCTTAGTCTATATAAGTGATTCCCACCTCCACCTAGCTTCATTCAACACCAAAAACATCAATTTGAGATAATAGAATCAAGCTAGGGTTTGGGAACTCGGATTTGGAGCTTGGAATATTGGGTGAAAGAATTTCGAAAGCATATATCTTGAGAAATTTTGACGGCCCCAAACTCGGAGGAAAACCGGGTACCGCCACATCGCCAAACACATCATTAAGCATGTCACATCACCGCACACTTATCCTTAACGCCCCGCGACCTAACTCTTTGTTAATATTTTACTCTCATTAACTTAGTATTTATCATGTATTTATCAATATTTACAATAAGTTAATTAAGTTAAGTTGTTCACGAATTATTAAATCATTATAAGTTAAGTATTTTGCTGGAAGTCTTTAAAGTAAGCAACTATTGTAAAAATGAAAAGTTTGCATTTTATAAACAACCCTATAGTGTGGAAACCCTACTTGGGGTACCATGTATATCAAAAAGCGACAAAAGTATAAAAGATGACCACGTACATGTTCAGGTATACAAGTCCTCCCAAATATCCCATAAAAGCAGTAAATAAGTACATATACCTACACAAAAAGCTGATAGGGCCTAGCTTTGAACTAATCGCCTAAGACCCCCTTGCCTCGGCTCGCCGTAGGATATGTAATTTTTCACCAAAAATAATGACAAATTCCATAGGGTAAATCCCACAAAAGTTAGCTAATATTCACGAAATTCAATAAAACGCCTACAATTCTTGCAATTTTAATAGGAACAAAAAATAAGGCAATCGTATGAAAATAAGCCACAAAGAAATTGAAATTAGGACGCGAGTGCAGCGTGACAGAAGCCCTGGTCGACATCTGGGAATCGATTTAACTAAACCGAGAGGAACCCATGATGATCATTTCACCAAACATCCCACGGTCGAATGAGAAGAACCCATGAACGGTAGAACCCTGTCCAAACATCTCTCAACAGGAACCCATGACGAAGACTTAGGTCCCCGTCAAACATCTCTCAACCTAACAGTTCTCGTGGGAAACAGTCACCATGTAGCCCCGACATGGTCAACTACTCGAACAACATGGCGAGCTAGCCCTGAGGTATGAGTCTTTGCTATGCCCGACCTCGTCGACAAACAAACATACACACACGTGGGAGTAGATGAGAAATAAGTGGATAGCAATAAATAGCACGATAGAATAACTAAAATGTAAAACACTACAAAAAAATAGCTGAACAGCAACATAAATTTTCATTGCTGATCAACATAAATTTCATCTCTAATTAAGTTCTATAACGGATTAGCAACACAATATATTCCGTCTCAAAAAACTTCGTCGCTAATTAGTTAGCAATGGATCCTTATTTCTGTTGCTGATTCCAGACGGATCAGAAACGAAATTACGATGGATTTAGAGATGGAACAGAGACAGACATTCTACCAAGGTGAATACTTTGGCTTGAAGTCCGTCGCTAATTCGTTTCTGATCAGAGACGGATTAGCAACAAAACTCATGAATTTTATTGAATTTTGTAGCTGATTCATTGCAAATTAGAGACGGATTAGCAATGGAATTCAACAAAATTCATGAATTCCGTTGCTAATCCCTCTCTAATTTCCAACGGATCAACAACGAAATTCTTGAATTTGTTAAATTTTGTTGTTAATCCGGCTCTAATTTGCAACGGATCAACAAGGGAATTCATAAATTTCATTAAATTCTGATACGAATCCGTCTCTATTTTGCAACTGAATAGTAATAAAATTTATAAATTTCTTTGTTAATCCGTCTCTAATCCATTTCTACACCTAGATTACTCAATTTTGATTTAAATTCCCATGCTATTATGTTGCAAATTAGTTACTGATTAGCAACGAAATCCATAAAATCCATTGTTAATTCGTTTCTATTCCGTTTCTACACCAATGATTTTTTTTAAATAAAACACTAAAATAAAAATGATTCTCCAAAACTTTAAAAACCTGAAAACAGCAACAATACAACCCGCTGCATCGCATGCACCCCCCTCCAACAACTCCTTGGGGGTGCTAACATCCCCTAAAAAAAGCAAAATTTTACATAGATACAATAATCGACAATATATATCAACAACAAAGATACAAATATGAAAAAAATACAATTTCAAAATCAAAATAGATTTATATATCCACAAAAAGTAGTCAAAAATAATATATATAACAAAAAGCATAAGTATCCACAAAAGAACTATCAATCCAAAAGTTTTACGACCATATAAAAATCGAAGTTTCCTAAAGCTGCTCATCCCTCACAACTATCCCTCTAAATATCCACAAAAATGACTACCAATCCTAAAGTTCTACAAAAAATCATAGGAGATTTAAGTATCCCCAACTTCCCTATCCCTTGCAACTAGTGGTGGGCATTGGTCTCCACAAAACAGCCCAAACCGCCCAAATCGTGCAAACCGCATGGTTTGGTCTAATTTTTTTAACTTGCGCTTTGGGGGCAGTTTAGAAAACTTGAAAACCGCAATTCCATGGTTTGGTGGTGGTTTTCATTTACCAAAAACCGTGGTTCACCAAACCGCAAAAACCACCCCTAAACTTAGAATGTATTGAAATAAAGTTGAAGCCTTTTCTTGTTGTTTTAACTTTCAAAATGATCTTAGACTCATAATTTTGATTGAGTTCATGTGTATTATTGTGTTTTTGGTGGATGTTCATGTATGAACATATATTTTGTTGATGGGATTGTATGGAATGTGTGACTTTTTTTGCTGAAAATGTGTCGCAAAAAAATCGCAAAACCAAACCGACCAAACAGCGCAAACCGCGGTCGGTTTGGTTGTGGTTTTGAGGTTTCGCGGTTTGGTGGTGGTTTGTAAAACGGCCAAACCGCGAACCTTCGGTTTGGTGGCGGTTTGATGATTTTCACCACCAAACCACAGTTTGCCCACCCCTACTTGCAACCCAATCCTCTAGATATTCACAAAAAAAAACTATTAATGCAAAAGTTATGCAAATAACCATAAAAGATACCTAAGTATCCTCATGTTGCTCATCCCCTGTGACCCAATCTTGTATTTCCCGCTTGATATTGTCCTGCTGTTGTGGTGGATGAGAGGTATACGTTTGCAACTATTGTTGCTCTTGAGGTGGTGGTCGTTGTGGTGGTGGTGGTGGTGGTGGTGGCTGAGATAGGCACGCCCCGTCCATGGTCATCCCGAACTGCTTCTGCATAAACGCCACGACCTTTCTTAATTGCTCGGCAATATTATCGAACTCTGCGTGTGGCACCATTGGCGGCACCTGGGACGTGCTAGCACCAGGATCGATATATCTTTTCTTCTTTCCCCCTAGCGACCCGAGCCTGTAGACACGACCTTTAGGACACTTACCTGCCACATAGTAGTACACTGCCAAATCATCCACCGCCTAGTCTGGTGTAGCCCGTGTCAGCTTATGACGTGTGCTCACGAGCTGTGCCTGCACGGATCCATAATAAACAATTAAAACGATATGCTTTTAAGTAAAGTTACTAGAACTTAGCTCGTATTTCAGTACTTACATAGAATCGCTCTGATCTAGTATCGATGAATACTACCCTGTCGTGATTTACGGTGTGGAGATGCAAATACACCTCATTCACTGTAGGAGTCCTCTCAGATGTAAGAGTCTGCATACCAAAGTTATAAAAATGTTAAATATAATATCAAATTAAAGATTGATTATTAATCATATTTTACTATAAAAAATACTTACCAATCTTTCATTGGTTGTCACAAAAGACGTCGAGCCACTGTCGTGCTTCGAGACTCCAGTCTTAGGTCCTTTCACCTCAGTGTTCCTATTCAAAGACGCCTACTTCGACCTGGTAAGAAAGTCCTCGCTCTCCCAGTACTCCAAGTATTTCCTCCATGCCCCATCTGTAAAAAAGTTTGGCTAGACACGATTCTTCTTCAACTTGTGCATCAATGCGATATACCTGATGCCTACATGCGGGTTGTACGGTGCACGAATGAGATCCTCGTGAATTGATTATCCCATTGAAAATATACCTGTAAAATGGTGAGTGCAATTTTTATGAGAAGCAAAACTTGTATAACAATAAGTCCTAAGATGTTTTTTGTTCCAAGTTACCTGCCATCAGTGCCAATAGTGGTCCTTATGATGATCCGGTACTAACTTCTAGCAATACCCTTTTGGAATCATCCACCTCTTGAAAACTTTTGTCATCCTCCGTGGACAAACATGAGCAGGATGAAATTCACTATGTATCATTAAAATGCAAAAGTAAAAACAAAGTTAATCATTTACATGGATAGTTAGACATAACTTAATTAATCAAAGACAAACATACGTATTTGCCACAATCAGTGTGATCAGGATCCTATGCACGTAAGGGGGGTCGACCACTCTCCTCCGAGGTGCTCGCGGAGTGCCTGCAACCTACAAGCTTGCTTTGCTATCAAAGGATGTTGTTGGTGATGTAGTGGCTGGAGGCGCTGGCATCGTCGATGTAGGATTCCCATGTCTAGATGTCATCACCGATGGTGACTGCAATGGGCAGTTTGGTATGGTTCCAAACAACGATGTCAACGGTACAAGCGACGCAGACGGTATGGAAGGCGACGGCGACGCCGAGTGTAACTCATAATCCGGTGAACGAGAAGCTGGAATCAATAGGACGGGAACCGTCCCACGACCTCGACTTCCACGATCTCCTCGACCTCTCGTGTGGCCGGTCCATGAGGTCCAATCGGTATATCGGTTCCTAGGGTTTGTGCTGCACCTCCTCCGACTGGACGAGGACGCGCTAAAGGTATCCCTCGACCGCCCTTAGGTACTATGCGACCTCGCAGTGGGGGCTGATAATCACTGCAGCCATGAAACCTAAAAAAACTCCAATCAGAAACAATTGTAAGAAAAAGGTTTAGAAAAGTAAGGTAACGTCGTTGAAACACGAGCATAACATAGACATACATTACTCACTGTCATTTTTTCAAATTCGCTCTCTTAACTAGAAGTCAATGTTTCTTATTCTGAATCTTCCCCACTATCAACAATGAAGTCATTGGATGCGGGTCCAATTTGGATCATCCAGGTTGTTGAAATCCTGAATTGCATCATCGACTACGCACATGGTGGGTTCACCATCTTGGAATGCAATCTCCGCTGAGCTTTGGTCATTATTATCTTTGCTCGTTTCATTGTTGAAGAATTTCGATTGATAACAACAAACTGCTAGCCATTCTTGTTGCTCATTCCTCAAAGAAGGGTACAAAAGGTAGTACACCTTAGTAGCTTGCATTGCAAGGACAAATGGCTCGTAGTTGTTATATCATCGATTTCATCGATTTCATTGCAAGCTCTTTTAGCTTTCCATAGTAGTTATGGGAAACATTGGCGTAGTTAGAACCCTTCAACAAAACAACACTGTTCTGCGTCAATCTATTAACGTCGTATGTTTCAATGTGGAAATTATAACCATTGATTAGGTAACCAGAGTACACATTACAAGATCGACTACGACCAATCAAAAGATTAACTAGTGTCTCATCTATGATGGAATTCCAAGCCTATTCTCAAAAATTGAGAAAGTGAAGACACATTATTTATGAAAGAAAAAAACAAAACAATAACCTATAATAGTAATAACATTACATATGTTTGAAACCAAATGGGGAAGTTGCGCTCCAGACTAGTATCAACGTTTGACTCCCCCATTCCTTGAGTGATTTCATCGATAAAGATCCTACAAGAAACGAACACGTAAATATCATGTCTTGGTAAAAATGAATTGCGAATATATGAAATTCTTGAATGAGAGTGAGCGACATACTGGATGTAATAATTGAGCAGTATGTGGGAATGAGCGGCATCATACTCCTGCTCTGTTAGGTACCGCTCATTTGACTTACCTAAGGGGCGTCTAGGATAAGTAACAATTGAAAAACCGCCCATAAAATGCGGTGTGGGTCCAACAATAAAACCCTTTTAGAAAGCAAATGCTCTCTTTCTTTTAAATGCAGCCAAGCAAAAAAAACCTGATCAATGAATTCATATCCAAAATGAAAAATTAATTAAGATTTAAGTAATATATATTGCTACACAACATAAGTATACGATCATCCAGAATTTAGAGAAAGTATTAAAGAAGGTAAGGAATGGATTGAAAGATAAGAGAAATTTCTTATTTTCCTAACTTGTTGATCATCTACCAAAAGAATGATTGAAATTTTTTTAAGAAATTACACAAACAAAACAATAACTAATGGAAAAAGCAATCAAATTAACTTTCAATGTAAATAGAAGAAGAACATTTCACAAAATTTTAAAAGCAAGTATTGATTGAAGACATATGTCTTGGGTTTTAGGCCGAAGGTCCTTGATTTCCAAGACTTTTATTGTATGGTATTGGCTTGGTATCTCAACTGAGGCAGGAGTAGGCAGGAAGAGTATGTACATCTCGATGATTCATGTCAATACTTTTTGAGCCCATCTTGATGATTCATGTCATATATACCACCCCCACTCCAGATGGAAGACTCTACTCTCCCATAGGCCTACCTCCAAACCTATTTACTATTTACACATGCATGCATGCATATGCTTCCTTTTCAATTTCTACGTGTAGGAAGGAGAGACTTCAATGCTTCCTTTTCAATTAAGGAACCTCAAAAGCCAAATCAGCTCTCCATGGACTCTCTCAAAAACATCTAGGAAAAAGGTTTGGCACTCGGCCAACATCCAATAGCCAATGTGTAAAGAAAATATTGAACTTCTAAGCAAAAACATATAAAGTTAAATCATCAACTACATTAAATTGAGTTAAGTAAGGATGTTGGATAAATATAGTGACCCCAAACTGGGCCTTATATAAATAATAACATCAACATAATTTCAACTTTGAAGCATTAGTTTGAATTAATATAAATCGGCACAATGAAAGAGTTTGATCCACCTAGTTGACCCCAATTAATTTGGGACTGCTAAGTTGTTGTTGTTGTTGTTGTTTTTGTTGTAATATAAATACTATGTGCCAAGAAAATAATAAAAGAATAAGAAACTTGAAACTATAGGCCATTAAAATCGACTAAAGGTCATATTCAAGCATTCTAAGATAGGAATTCCAAAGCAATAGTATGCAACATAAATGTAGAGAATAAGAGTGACAGTTGGTTACTAAATAGTCTTCAATGCCAATAATAACAATAATAACAGTTGGTCCCTTATTTATTTTTGACAAGTAGGTCCTCTCTCTATTCAATGATCATGAACCAATTAAAGATCCAAAAAAGGAAGCAAAAATAATACCCAACCCTCTATTGTCCTCTTCACCCATTTCATCACTCACGTGAACGGAGAGCAATAAGAGCAGAATGCTAGGTGAATTTCTCTTGCTAGTGTAATAATAATTTTAATGTATTGGATAAAGAGACAGCCAATCATATTCTTTGACCAGTACATATAGTTTTCATTGGCCTTAGTTTTTAAATGGAACAATTTAATACACCAATGACGACCAATAGGTATGTACAGCATTAAGAATAGTATTTTAGTAACAAACTAACCCTTAACATAATATTGTAGAAAAAGAATTAACAAAAAAAAGCTAACAATATAACAAACATTGCTTTGGTGTATGTTGTGTTAATTGGGACCCATTAGTTGTTCACTCTTACCTCCCTAAGGTTAGAGACTTATAGACTAGTTGTTCACTCGTACCTCCTTAAGGTTAGAGGTTCAAATCTTTTGACGTTTTAAGTGAAATAGCCAAATCAACTCAAAGAGTAATCCTAGTTTCTTGAACCCTAGCTAGTAGTAGAAAATATGTAATTGAAGGTACTATTCATCTATAACTAATCTTTTGGTTGTTTTATCTATACACACGTATATATACACATCTATGTTGCTTTGTTTGTTTTAGTTAGTTTGAGTCACTAGAATCTATACTTATTGTGCATAAAAGAATTGATTTGGTATCAGCTCCATCATTATGGTCCTCGTCCAATTACTCAATATCACTCTAGATTTCTTTTCACTCTAGCTAAAAACTATTAGAATTCTCTTTTTTTGGTGTTTTAATGTGTCATCCCAAGAACTGAAATTAGCAAACTGAAATTAGTTGGAATACTGTGAGAAATGTCAAGGACCAAGACTCGAGTTTTTCTCCATAAGGGAGTGATCTATTTGTTAACAGGCCAGGACGACGCGCCTATATTTCCGAAAGCGGAACTGAATGGGAAGGAAAAACTAATCAAGACACCCCAAGAACTGAAATTAGCGAAGTGTCATCCACCATTATTAACCTAATTATCCAATCATGGAATCGAAAAATCTCCCCCAAATTTCTTCAACTCCATATCCCTAACTTCCTGACAACAAAACCCCCAAAACTTCACTCTGAAACAGCTTCACAATGAGAAAAAACAAAAACTGCGAAGATATCAAAGAAGATAACTCACAAAGTCATCTAAACTGTGAGAAATCATTCAAAAACCTTGCAAAACAGAGCAGATAAGCTCATGAAATATGAACAATGAAAGAAAATTGAACAAAATATAGTAACAAATACATAAAAAAAATGTGGCATGAAGAGATCAAATGCATGTTCGTAGATATTAGTCGAAACTAAAAGAGAAATGGGAGTCGACTACGAGTGAATGTGGAATGTGGGAGGCTAGAGTTGGAGTGACGGCGAGGGTTGGTTTGTCGACTATGAGCAGTGAGATAACAGTTGACGGCAAGGGTTGGAGCGACGGCGAGGGTTGGAGTGACGACAAGGGTTGGTTTGTCGTCATTGTGGGCGAATAAGGAACCGGCCTAACGAGAACTCCAAAATGCACCTGATTGGAAGTGAATGAGGGAAATGGTGGAGCAATTCAGGGCAGTTTTCCATAGTGAATTCAGACATGGAGAGAGTTGATGAACGAAGAATAAAGAGGTTAGGGTTTTGAAAGATTAAGTCGTGGGAGGCGAGGGAGCAGAGAGACTTCGAGGGAGGTTAGGGCACAAATGAGATAGATAATCAAAAGTGTGGCCCCCATTCAGTCTCTATTTAAATCAATGATTCTCATTAATTCAAGCACAAATCTCGAGGCGTGATAGGCAGCGAAAAAGTACCCAAGTTTGTGAACATTTAGCGGGGAGTTTGGTGCCAATTTTTTTGCAACGACTTTAAATTCCTTCTATATTCTGTCTCTATTATGTTTCTATTTCATCTCTGATTGGCCAAACGACTTCCTACTGTAATCCATCTCAATTCTATTTCTAATTAGATTCCGTTGTTATTTCCGTTTCTAATTAACTATTTTCTTGTAGTGAAATAAGTGCCATAAATGAATTTTAACTAATTTTTTTGTGGGTGTAATTACCTCAAGCAATCGCAAATAATCCTCCAAAATGCCTCGCTCATGCCTCGTGATGCACACTCGACACCCAACTATAGTTTATACCACTTTAATTATTTTAGAGTCACATTAAGTGAGTTTATAATATGAGACCAAAAATTTGAGATTTTATTCCAAAATTAAGTTTTTGCATACTTTTTGGGTTATATTGAGGTGTCAAATGCCAGAAAAAGTCTTGAAACTCAATTTGCTAGCTTTTTCTATGTTTTTCATATTTTCTCTAATTTTTCTAGAGTTTTTCATAATTTTTATCTATTTTCCATAATTTTTGTAATTTATTTTTATTTAAAATCATTTTCTTTAATTTTAAAATTTTTAATTATTTAATGGGGTGGGCTTAAACTGGGCTCAGTTTGGTTGGGCATGGATCGGCCCAATCGCCTAGACTAGGGTAAGTCCGACCCGGTCCATCCAAGCCAAGGTCGGCCCAGCCCATCCGAGCTTAGGCCGAGTCGACCCGCCTTATGACTCGTATGGGGGTAGCCAGGCCCGGCCCACCTTGCTACCCCCTCTTCCCCCATTCCGTTTCTTCTCCAGAAATGAAATTTCGTCTTCGGAGAAGAGACCAAACAAATTAAATTATTTTTTTCCTATTTTTTTAAGCAAATAACAACAACAATAAATACATAAACAACTAAACTCTACAATCTCAACCTCACCATTAAAGCTCCAAATTTCTCTAAAAATGTAACAACAATAATCACCACTCACATTTGTCTAGGGAGGTCACCTATGGGAGTCGACAAGAGGGAAGACTTCGCGAGAGAGGCGACAAGATCGTGGAGGTGGGAGGAGAGCTTGGTGACGGAGAGCTTGGTGAGGGAAAAAACTTAAATGGGGTGTGAGGTGGATGGAGATCGTTAGGAGGGAGAGGGGTGATTGTGAGTTTTGTTTAGAGATGAGAGAGAAAGGTAGGAGAGAGAAAAGTGAGGTATGGATGATGTGATAGGTAGGTGTGATGTGATGGGTGATGTGACCTATAAACCCCTGAGTACCCCATAAACTCGCTTACAAGCGCCCCGCGACGTCCTACACTATTGGCACTAGAAGCGCACAACACGACCAATGAAAATTTTAACTAGCGCGATTCGAACTATTGAATAATAATACACAAATTTAACGCGCACACACAAAAACAACTATTTATACCTTGGTTGGCATGCCCTAGACTTGTCGGCCGTGTCCACGTGAGTCCAAGCTATTTGTCATAATCTCTAATTAATAAATTAATTAAGATTAGTTAGAGCAGGCTGTTACAATTTTCCCAACTAAAAGGAACTTCATCCCAAAATTCAAACTTAAGTAGAAAACTTTACCTTGAAACAACTAGGAGTCACTCTCGCATGGTAGACTCTCGCTCACACGTAAGTCACTCGTTCTTAAGATACTGCCACCGAATGAGTATTAGTGGTATTTACTTCTGCCAGAGAATTTGTACCCTACGATCTACTATCTCAATGGGTATGTCAAATTTGGTCGAACCTCGATCTTAGTCATATCAACTATCAGTCTCGGTCTTGATCTCACCAGCTGTAACACCAAAATATGGAAAATATTATGAACCACTGTCAACCGGCTCGGCAATCTTAACTGATAGACGACTTCCCCCAAAGCATTTCCCAATCTAAAATGTCCCAATAAATCTTGGTGATAGTTTCCCCTTGATCCCAAATCTCTTATGACCCCTTTAATAGGAAAACCTTCAAATATACTCAATCATCTACTTTATAGCTCAGCCCATCGCGGTACTTATCAGCAGATTTTTTATGTCTATGTTGGGCAGCCTGCAACTGTTGACGAATCAATTCATTTTCTCTGTATAGTCCACAACAATCTCAATCCCCCGGCTGCCTTAGGCTCTGCCTAACAAGCCAATAATCTACATGGTATACCGTACATCGTCTCAAACAGTGACATCCCAATACTAGCCTGATAACTGTTCTTGTAGAAAAACTCATAGAGCGACAAGTACTTGTTGGCGAATGTGCTCCAAGTCAATCTAAATACATTGTTTACCTTACAATTTTAGTTAATAAAATAGAGGTTTTCATTTGTTGTTTTATTATAAGAGATTACATGTTTACCTTATATTAAGATCCATAGGTATTTGTTGAAATATCCTAAATGTTCTTAGTCGGTCATTATACTAGGAACTATAATGAATTAAGACTAGTGTGAATCTTTATTGATGGTCAGGTGATGATCATGCGTATAGGGATACGAATCGAGATTATGAGTACTTGACAGGGAACAAGGTACTGGACCCACCCGCTATGAGAACACCACATTGATTAAGTCATAGATGTTACTCATGATAGGAATATCATTTAGTCCTTCAACTTGAGATTATCGAAGACTTTAACATTAAGAGCATGATAATTTGACACAATCAAACGTTGCCTTTAATTGGACGATCATAAAAGATTATGATTGATGACCTTGTGAATAATATGTGAAAGTGTGTAACTATGATATAATTTGTCACTCTCGTATAAGGAGTGATATCAATGAATCCCTCGATATGAGAGAAGAATAATGACCAAGTCCACATGAATTTATGTGATCAATGTCATTTGGATGTTTTCAGTTTACCTAAAGATCGAGACTAGTACGATTGAATATTAAGGGTGATTTTCCATGTCTTATGTTTAATTAAAGGATATCGCACAACAAAAAGATATGATATATGTTATTCATTAGGTTGTATCGTTTTGTATATTCATGCTACATGGGTTGTCGTAATGCCTTGCTAGAGACTGCTTATGACTTGTGTACCAAAATGATTTTGGTTCACTGCCAACGTTGGATGAACCTATTGAGTTGCAAACAAAGAATGGCTTTGTATAATTTCAATTGGTCTAGAGTAATGAATTTTTTATGATAAAATTCATGATATAATAGCCCTTATAATTTGTTATATGATAACATTTTAATAAGGGCTTATGTGTAATTTGCTTAAACTGTCTCAATACAATAGTTGTTTTACGAATAGAATTTCAAGTGAGGGCTTATCTACACATAAAATAGAGTTTGAAACCCCCAAACATTATAACATTTTCGTTTTTCCTATTTTCGAGTTCTCCGAATTTTGGGAGAGAAATAAAAAGCGTTTTCTAGTGGCTAGCACTCTAAATTGTACTCACCATTCATGTGCGGATTTTCGATAGAGGACGATCACTTGAATGTCTTGGAGATCGAACAATTAGAGAAGGAAATCACAGATTAAGGTATGATTTACTTTAGTAGATCTAGTTTAATGGAATTTATTTTCGATCTTGTTGTGGTTTTTCAAAAATTGTTTTTAGAGCCTTAGGCTCGGTTCTATTAAATGTTTGCTTGTTTTCTCTGATGTATATATGATATATGTGTGAAAAACATGATCTTGATTAATGAATATATGATATGCATATAGGTTTTATGATAATTGTTATCAAGAATTGGTTTTAAAGCACGTTGTTAATTCATGTATTTGATGCATACGCATGATTTGATTCAATGATAAAATTCATGTTTATAATATGTTGATTAAAATATCTTTTAATATTGAACGATGCAAATTTTGTATGTTCACATTGTAGAAGTCATGTTTAGGTTAATGTGATTCTTGTGTAGGATACATAGTTCGTTTTGTTCATTAATTATATATATCTCCATGATAGAAATTATGATTAAGTTAATATGATTGATTTAATAAGATATTGGTCTGAAATGCATGGTTAATATTTCGTGTCTTGATTCAATTGCTTCTTTCGTATGAATAAGAATCGAAATTGATTTTGATTATATATCTCATTGTGGTTATATGTTAGAATATTCCTATTAGATTGGAGATAAACTAGTAATCGAATGAGAATTACAAATCCTATAAGATAGTGAGATATATAACAAATTTTAATTGGATAGGGATTCAATGTATCTTAAATTCTAATTGGATTATTATAAGATATTAAGTTCAAAATGGGCTCTAGTTAATTAAAAACATTTTGATTAATATTTTTGAAATAAAAATAAGGGGTGGTTTTGGTTAATTGGATTGACTAAAATAATGGAAAATTTTAGGCGATTTTCAATTTTCAAAACAGGGATTTGTTTTGTAACAAAAAAAACCAAGGCGCTACTGTCGCGCGCAGAACATGTCAATAAAATAAAAATTCATAAACCAACTATTTTGTATAATAGTGGCAAATGGTCAATCCCACATAGATCCGTAGTCTTTCTTAGGTTAAAAACAACAAAAAAGGAAAATCGGGGGTTTTCAAATAAATATTAATTTAACTAACTAATCTAACTAAACTAAATAAAGTAAAACAACTAAACTAATTTTAAAAACAACTAATAAATACCTAAGTAACACCTAGGTTTACAGTTCCACAAATCAGGATCAAGATTCAATGGCAATCATGGTCTTCAATCTTTTCTAAAAGATTATTAATTTAAGTTCTCCTAGATTAGCTATAGAAAATCAACATCCGCCATAAATTCCTTGTTCCCCTAATTCGATAGCCAAGATGTCCGTCACTAACTACTTCCCTAATCAATGCATAGCCCTAGACATCCGCCAATCAGGTTTAACACACTAACCGCAGTAATATGGGTCTGCGGGAACACTAATCCTAAATAATCGGATCGCATCCGTTTCCGATTTAACCTAGATTCGTTGCACACTCAAGAACCGAAAGGGTTTGACGGTAAACGGGTGAGTGTTCGTCACTTTATTGGTCCAAAAGCATAATTACATGGATACTTATGGTCCAAATAACTATAGGTTGTCCACCTAAAGGCATACACTGATCACATACATGCCATAGATCTAAACCATAAACCTTAAAATCAACAACATTGAAATATGAGAATTTAAACTAAATTAAATAATAAATTAAAAAATCTCACATAATGTATGCCATGAATCCATAATCCCGACTTGTTTCCCCCCGACCTAGGCAAGGAGTTGATTAGCCGAACATCGTCGTCGAAGACAGTCGATAACAAAACAATAATAGTCGGTGATGAAAATAATAAAACCTCAGTTCCTAATATATAAAACTACTAAAAATTGGTCTCAGGAAGTGAGAGAAACTAATTTTGGGTGTTGGGGAGGTGACTCGTGCGTCGAGGAACATCGTATGGCTGTTTTTGGGGTGAAAATCACTTATGTCCACGTGTCTGCAGCCGGTTGGTTCATTTCCTACCGAGCAGCTGACGTGGCGCTCTCCTATTGGCTGGACCGGAGCTTGTGACGTGGTAGGCGTGGTGAGCGAGCGACACGTGGCGAGCAAAAGGCGGGTAGAAGAATTCCCGTGAAATCGATCAAAATTCTGGGAGCTTGTGCTGACGCGCATCCCGAGGATGAACTGATGGAGGCTGAAGTGAGGAAAACTGGTTTTGCTATGATGTGATGATGTGAGACGCCACGTGGCGACGTCTGATTGGTGGAGTAAATGGAGACCCTGACGTGGCGCGTCCGGATTGGTGGAAGTCGATTGTGATTTGTGTAGGTCTGCCACATGTCACGCTCTGGTTGGAGGAGAGGTTGTGATTGACGTGCTATTGAAGAATTGACCAATGGGAAGCTTCCACGTGTCAGCTGTCTCCTATTCTACCCACCGGGTAGCACGTAACTCGAGGCAAATTTTCTGGCGTCCGATCACTACGAGTAAGTACTCCATTTTGAGTATTTTTCTGCCACGAATGCAACCGCGCACTCCATTTCACCTGAAAATGACCGATATATATATATATATAATTAAATATATATTTTAGAGACTTTATATATTTAAATATACTAAAATAAACTACTAAATATATAAAAATACTAACTTATCAGCTACCCCCTGTACCATCGTTAACTGTTCGTAGCATAAGAAAGCTCGTATAATAGTCAGTATTAGTATAATTTCCTAACTTGTATAGTGATTGTTTATGCATTGTAATATTTGATATAAATTACGATCACTAAAACAAATAAAAAATCCCTCCTCCAAGATTTTAATTCAAGTGTCATCCATTTTCAAACACTTGTTAAGGCTTCGATCACATCAATATGACTCTGCCTCGGTAGAGTGTATTATGTTATCTTTGTGAGGCAAGTTGATAATGGTTACTCTATTATTTGAAATGGTTAGACTTGATAAAGCTATTAAAACGGTTTTAGGCTTTAAGCACTAGATGAGATGAAACATGCTAGGAGATAACATGTCATGCTCTCATAAAATCAACTAAAAAGTTAGATACGATGTAATTAGAAATTGGTACATACCTAAATATCCAAATTCAAATTGTCATGCCTGAGCTATTTTGAAATTAAGAGAAACAGGGATTTTAGTCCCTTAAATTAACTTAGCATTTTTAGGATGGTTGTTAATTTAGTGGGAGTTTATCCCTCTATACTCAAATGAACTTTTGCATAATCTTTGTTGCATATCTATGGCCTCTTCAAATCACACTAATCCCTTGTCACTGCGATCTATCCTTGAGAAGGATAAGTTGTCTAAGACAAACTTTCTTGACTGGTTCAGAAACTTAAGAATTGTTCTTAAGAATGAACGTGGGTTGTATGTTCTGGATGATCCTATTCCCGAGGAACCACAAGCCAATGCTTTAAGAGCCGTGAAGGATGCACATACTAAGCATGTCAACGACTCAACTGATGTTGCATGGATTATGTTGGAAACCATGGTTCATGAACTTTAGAAGGATATAGAACACAATGGAAGCTTACGACATGGCTATGATGTTGAAGGAAATGTTCCAACAGCATGCTAGGCAAGAAAGGTTTGAGACAGTTAAGAACCCTCATTCTTGCAAAATCGTTGAGGGTATGTTAGTTAGTCCTCATGTTTTGAAAACGAATGACTATATTGACCATCTTGACAGACTTGGTTTTCCCATTAGCCAAGTGTTGGCTACAGATTTGATCCTGAATTCATTGTTTGATAGTTATTCATAATTTGTAATAAACTATAACATGAATAATATGGAGAATTATATCTCAGAGTTGCATTTGATGTTTAAAACTGCTGAGCAGCTGAGCAGAATGTCAAGAAACCTATTGCAAATGTGTTGATGGTTCAAAAAGGAAAAACTGTGAAGAAGAAGGCCTAAGACAAGGCTAAAGTTTTCAAGGCTATTGTGACTGTCGTAAAGCCTGTGGAACAAGTCAACCCTAAGGCTACTTATACTTCATAGTCCTAGAAGGAAAAGGAAAAAGAAAGAAATTGTCATTTTTGCCATGTACCTGGGCATTAGTTTAGAAATTGCATGCTCTATCTTGAAGATCTAATGAAAAAGAAGAGTAGTGCGACTACTGTTAGAGGTATTTACGTTATTAAAGTTAACTTTTCAACTAGTGATTCCTAGGTATTGGATATCAGATGTGGATCTCATATTTGTATTAATGTGCAGGGTAACACTAAAAGTAGAAAGCTAAAGAAAGGAGAAGTCATCCTACAAGTTAGAAATGGAGCAAAGGTTGCTGCGTTGGCTGCAGGATGTTACGAGTTAATTTCACCTAGGGTACTTGTTTTAGTTTTAAATAATTATTATTATGTCCTTGCCTTCAACATAAACATCATTTCATTTCATGTTTGGATTCGGATGGTTTTAATTTCATTATTGCGAATAATAAATGCTCCGTTTAGTAAAGACGTTTTCTATGCGAATGTTGATTTGTGTGATGGTCTTTATATTCTAAACATGAAAGGTCCGTAGATACTCCTATTCTTAACGTAAATACAAAGAGATTCAATTCAAATTATTTGAGTCAAACCTACCTTTGGCATTGTCGTCTAGGCCACATAAATGATAAATGCATTTTTAAACTCCATAAAGATGTACTTTTAGATTCATTTGATTTTGAATCATATGAAACATGTTTATCTTGTTTATTAAGCAAGATGACAAAAAGTCCCTTCACTGGACATAGTGAAAGGGCAAGTGATTTATTGAGTGTAATACATACTGATGTATGCGGTCCTATAAACACAATGGCTAGAGGTGGTTATCAGCACTTCATTACTTTCACTGATGATTTCAATATATATGTTTACGTTTATCCCATGAAACATAAATTTGAATCGTTTTAGATGTTTTGAACAGTTCAGAATGAAGAGCAAAATCAACTTGGTAAGACTATTAAAGCACTTCCATTAGATCGAGGTAGTAAATATTTGAGCAAAGAGTTTGATGATCATCTTAGAAACTGTCAAATTATATCACAGTTAACTCCTCCAGCAACTCCACAATGGAATGGTGTTTTCTGAGAAGAAAAATCAGACTTTATTGGATATTGTTTGATGTATGACGAGTCATGCAGATCTACCTATTTCTTTTTGGGGTTATGCCTGAAAAACTGCTGCATCAACACTAAATCGTGTTCTTTCTAAAGCGGTTGATAAAACACCATATGAAATGTGGTTTAGGAAAGGAACAAGTTTGCCTTTCCTTAAGATTTGGGGCTGTGAGGTTTTCGTACGACGACAAATCTTAGAAAACTTATCAGCTAAATCTACCAAATGTGTATTTATTGTTATCCTAAAAAAACTAGAGGATACTACTTTTATAATCCCACTGAGAATAAAGTGTTTGTTGCTTGGAATGGTGTCTTTATGGAAAAAGAGTTTATTTCAAAAGACAAAAATGGGAATAAAGTAAGTCTTGAAGAAGTTCAAGAACCTTAAATAAACACTCAACCACCAATGGCAGATCAACAAAGTCTTGAACTAGTTGAATCTCCATAGGTATCAAAAGGCCCACGTAGGTCTGATAAGGTAAGACATCAGCCTAAGAGATTTAAATTTCTTATTATTGATATTAGTGAGGTGTCGCTTATGGTTCAACATGTGCCTACTACTTATCAAGAGCATGTATCTTGCCATGAGTCAGATAAATGGCTTAGTGTCATGAATTCTAAGATGCAATCCATGTAAGATAACCAAGTTTGGAAACTAATTGATTTGCCTAAATGTGGTAAGTCCATTGGATGTAAATAGGTTTTCAAGAGGAAAACTAACATGGATGGCAATGTGCATACTTATAAAGTACGACTAGTAACAAAAGGTTTTACACAGATGCAAGATGTTGATTATGATTAGAATTTTCTCCTATAGCCATGCTTAAATCCATTAGAATTCTAATTGCCTTAGCTGCATATTATGACTATGAGATATGGTAAATGGATGTCAAAACAACTTTCTTAAATGGAAAGTTACTTGAGGAGGTGTATATAATACAGCCTAAAGTGTTTTTTCATACTGAGAATTCTAGGAAGGTGTGCAAGCTTCAAATATCCATTTATAGATTAAAGCAAGCTTCTCGGAGTTGGAATCTTCATTTTGATAAAACAATTAAGGAATTAGGTTTCATTAAAAAGGAAGTGAGCATTGTATATACAAAAAGGTCAGTGGGAGCGTAGTTGTTTTCCTCTACTGTATGTTGATGATATATTACTTATTGAAAATCACATCTCAACCTTACAGAATGTCAAGTCTTAGTTAGGGAAGTGTTTCTCAATGAAGCACTTCGGAGATGCAACCTACATCCTTTGGATTATGATCTCTAGGGATAGATATAAAAGGTTGATCAGTCTAAGTCAAAGTGCTTATATTAACAAGGTACTGAATAGGTTCAGTATGCAAGACTCTAAAAGTGGGTTGTTGCCAATGTCTCATAGTATAAATCTCAGCAAGACGTAATGTCCAAAGGCTCATGATGACTGAGAGTGCATGAATACGATTCCATATGCATCAGCTATTGGATCTATCATATATGTTATGTTATACACCTGACCTTATGTATCATATGCTTTGAGAGCAACAAGCAGATATTAGTCTTATCCCAGTGAGAGTCACTGGATAGCTGTAACAAACATTCTTAAGAGTTTTAAAAGGACTAAAGACATGTTCTTGGTCTGTGTTTATAAGATGATCTTGTTGTAAATGGTTACACAAATGCAAGTTTCCAAACTGATATAGATGACTTCAGATCGTAGTCTGAATATGTGTTAACTGTGAATGGAGGCGCAGTGAGCTGAAAAAGTTTGAAGCAAGAAACTATGGTACATACTACAACAAAAGCTGAGTATATTGTAGCGTCCGATGTAGCTAAGGAGGCAGTTTAAATCAAAAAGTTTATCTCTAAACTAGGTGTGGTTCCTAGCATAGCTAACCTCATTTGCTTGTATTGTGAGAACAACGGAGCGATAGCACAGGCCAAGGAACCAAAATCACACCAGCGATCTAAACATATACTTAGACGTTTTCATCTCATTCAAAGAATAATTGAGAGAGGAGACGTGAAGATTTGTAGAGTTCCTACACAAACAATGTTGCAGATCCTCTTACGAAGGCTTTTCTATAAACGAAACTGATAGTCTGGTTAGGTCATTAGATATTAGAACATGAATGATTGGCCTTAGTGCAAGTGGGTGATGTTTGGGAATGTGTCTGAGGTCAATCTATAAACATTTTTTATCTTACAATTTTAGTTAATAAAATAGAAGTTTTCATTTGCTATTTTATTATAAGTGATTGCTTGTTTACCTTATAGTAAGATCCATGGGTATTTGTTGAAATATCCTAAATGTCCCTAATCGGTCATTAGAGTGGGAACTATAATGAATTAAGACTAGTGTGAATCTTGATTGATGGTCATATGGTGATCATACGTATAGGGATACAAATTGAGATCATGAGTACTTAATAGGGAACAATGTACTGGACCGACCCGCTATAAGAACACCACATGGATTAAGTCATAGGTTTTACTCATGATAGGTATATCATTTAGTCATTAGACTTGAGATTACCATAGACTTTAATATTAGGAGCAAGGTAATTTGACACAATCAAACGTTGCCTTTAACTAGACGATTATAAAAAGATTGTGATTGGTTACCTTGTGAATAATATATGAATGTATGTAATCAAGATAAAATTTGTCACTCTCGTATAGAGAGTGATATCAATTGACCCCTCGATATGATAGACTGATAATGGCTAAGTCCACGAGAATTGATATGATCAATGTCACTTTGATGTTTTCAGTTTACCTAAAGATTGAGACTAGTACGATTGAACATTAAGGGTGACTTTCCATGCCTTATGTTTAATCAAAGGATATCGAACAATAAAAGGATATGATATATGTTATTCATTAGGTTGTACCGTTTTGGATATTCAAGCTACTTGGGTAGTCATAACGCCTTGCTAGAGACTGCTTATGACTTGTGTACCAAAATTGTTATGGTTCAATGCCAAGGTTGCGTGAACTTATTGGGTCGCACACGAAGAATGGTTTTGTGCAATTTCAATTGGTCCAGAGTAATAAATTTTATATGATAAAATTCATGATATAATAGCCCTTAAAATTTGTTATATAATAATCCATTAATAGTGGCGTATGTGTAATTTGCTTAAACTGCCTCAATATAATAGTTGTATTACGAATTAGAATTTAAGTGAGGGCTTATCTATGGATATAAATAGAGGTTGAAACCCTAAAACTATATAAGATTTTTGTTTTTGCTATTTTTGAGTTCTCTGGATTTTGGGAGAGAAATAAAAAATATTTTCTATCTCTCTTGTGGCTAGCATTCCAAATTTTGGTTACCGTTCGTATGTGGATTTTCGATAGAGGACGAGCGCTTAAACATCTTGGAGATCAAATAATCAAAGAAGGAAATCACGAATTAAGGTATGGTTTACTTTTGTAGATACAGGTTAATGGAACTTATTTTCTATCTTAATGGGGTTTTTCAAAAATTATTTTGAATTTTCTTGCTACTTATTAATCCCAAAAACCTAGAAATCCTCCAAAGACCCACCAAACTATAACACATAGGCCCTGAGCATATCCTCGAGTATCTGTATCAATCTTTCTTACTGTCCGTCTGTTTGAGGATGGAATGCAGTGCTAAATTGTAACCAAGTACAAAACTGCTCCAACATAGCTTGCCACAATGATGATGTAAGATTACTATCCCGGTCTAAAACTATCGAAATTGTTACTCCGTGCAGTCGTACAATCTCTCTTTCAAATAATGTGATCAATTGTGTGTAGGTATATTTTATAGAAACTGGTAGGAAATTGGCTGATTTCATCAACCTGTCCACGATCACCCATATGGCATCGTGTTTTGGGGTAGTCTATGGTAATCCACAAACGAAATTCATCATTATGTGTTCTCATTTCCTATGAGGGATTGGCAGCGGCTGCAATAACACTCAAGGCCTTCTGTGCTCAGCCTTAACTTGCTAGCATACCTTATAACCGATGTTCACCTTCATTCCTGGCAACCATAATAACCGTCACATATCGTTAGACATATTGGTCCTACGAGGATTCACTATACACTGAGACCTGTGAGCCCCCTAGAGTATCCCGTCGCGTATCTCTACCACTACCAAAATCCATATCCTCCCTATATGCCATAAATGCTGATCCATAGGCTCACTCCAATTTGGATGATTGAGATTCCGTGTCGTCTCACTAAACCTCGAGTACATCTCTTCAGCCCTCTTACAATCTAACACTGGTGGAATAGAAATAGATGGTACCCCAATTTGTCCATAAATATGTGCATTCATTGTAGCAGGAACCTCGCTCAAAATCAATGTTGTTTCGACCTCAAGTAAACCATACTCGCGCATCATATTGCAGACAACTGTCTCAAAATCTGGTCCTCTCCTGCTCAATGCATTTGCTATGACATTTGCTTTCCCAGGCAGACATTCAATGGAGAAGTCGTAGTCTTTCAACAACTCTAGCCAACGTCGTTGTCTTATATTCAGATCATTCTAAGTGAATAAATACTTTAAACTTTTATGATCTCTAAAAAAATGTGAACCTCTCACCGTAGAGGTAATATCTCCATAAAATAAGTGCAAATACGACTGCTGCAAGCTCCAAGTCGTACACTGAAAAATTCCTTTCATGGGTCCTCCAGTGTCGGAATAGGTAGGCAATCACATTGTCTCCCTACATTAGTACGCAACCCAACCCTGTGCCATAAGCATCAGTATGAACTGTCAATCCTTTGTCTAGCTCTGGCAATACTAGTAATTATGCGGTAGTCAACCTTGTCTTCAACAGTAAAAAGGCATCCTCGCATTCCCTTGACTAATCAAAAGATATGTCCATCTTGGTCAATCTCGTCATTGGCGTGGCGATCTTCAAGAAGTCTTTCACAAATCGATGTTAGTATCTTCCTAACCCAAGAAAACTCCTGATATTCGTGACTATATCTAGTGTTGGCCAATCGATGACTGCATAAATCTTACTGGGGTCAACTGAAATACCTCTGTCACTGATCACGTATCCCAAAAACTTAATCTCTAACTGCCAAAACTCGCGCTTACTGAATTTATCATATAATATGTGCTTTCTCAATGTCATCAGAATGTATTTGAGATGATGTCCGCGATCCTTACGAGTCTTGCTGTAGATTAATATTGCATCAATAAAGATTATGAGGATTATGTCCAAGTACGGCTTCAATACTCTATGCATCAAGTCCATAAACATGGGCGACGCGTTCTTCAATTGAACTATATCACTGTAAACTCAAATAACCAATATCAGGTGTTGAATGCAGTTTTAGGTATGTCCCCATCTCGAATCCTGAGCTGATGATAACCAGATCTCAAGTCAATCTTAGAGACAAAATGGCCTCTTGCCAACTGGTCAAACAAATTGTCGATCCTGGACAAAGGGTAACGATTCCATACTGTCACTCGGTTCAAGTTCCTATAGTCAATGCACATCCCGAAGCTACCATCCTTCTTCTTAACGAGCAGGACCAGTACTCTCCAAGGCGATGTGCTCCAGTGTATAAATCCCTTCTTTTTCAAGTTTTCAAGTTAAGTCTTCACTCATCCTGCTCTTTCTATGTCATCCGGTACAGTCTGCTAGCCATCAGTTGTGTGTCTAGCACTAACACAATAATGAACTCAATCTCTCTATGTGGGGCAATTCTGGTAAATCCTCCAGAAAGACATCAATAAACTCACTAACGATTGGGACATCCTCAAGTCTAACCTCTTTTGTCTCGAGTGACTATACTATCCCTGCAAACACCTCCATCTCTAAGGTCGTGGCTAATATACCCCTAGTGGTTGGTAGTACACTCATATCACTGGTGAAACTGAGCTTTACAAGTTGAGGATCTAAAAAGTCACTATCTTATGGAAATAGTCCACATTGCCGTGATAGGCCGCTAGTCAATCCTTGGCCAAAAAGCACGTCGAACATTAAGAACTCGAGAACGTGTAGGTCAACAGGGAGCTGGTGTCCATAGATCTCTATCGTGCTGCCATCACAATTCATGTTAAGGTAAACCTTTTCCCCAACTGCCATTCTGAAAATCAGGAGTGTGCTAACTATAATCGGTGTTAACCCGAACTCTCATATCATATGTCTAGAAATAAATGATATGGTTGAACCACAATCAATAAGTGTATGCATTAAATGGCCACAAATCAAAATCATGCCCTCGACGAGCCGTTTGGTGGCCTCGCGGTCTGGCTTTGCTACTGCGTGTGCCCTTTTCCTAGCGTGAACTGGTGGTGCTGCAATTGGTGCTACTGAAGCTTTTAAAAAATCTTTTTTTAATGTCCCTGCCTCCCTAGTCTTGAGTTAGTCTATGTCCCTACTGCTATGTATAACCACCACCTGACATCTGTGCTGGATTTGTGGGTACTATAGCATGGGCACTGAATGCCTGGTGGTCATCATGTCTAGGCCTATCTCCCCATCTATCTCTGTGATATATGACACTCGCTATTTCATCTCTAAGCCCCACTCCAAAATAGTGAACCTGATTGCGATCCGTAGAAGCCAAGTTCCAAACGAGCTATAACAGGTAGTAGTACCTCTCCATATACTGAACGACTATGCGGCAACCCTACCTAAAATACAAAAACTCATATCTTAGATGCAACTATATCTCCATCGATATATAGTGGTCGAGGAAGACCTGTCTGAAACTGGTTTATGTAGTCGGCTCTTCGTGGGTCTCGGTATGGGCGGTCCAAAAAATTCTGGCCTCTCCTCGTAGTATATAACTAGATATCCTAGGTCGAATGCTATCATGAATCCTCAGAAGCTTATGGAGCTTCTCGTGTGCGAGAACCCATTTAGCGACTGCCTTTGAGTCTCGGCCTCGAGTAAAATATCTCGGCGGAATTCTTACAAACTCTTTTATCAGCTTAGCCTCAGTTGACAAGGAGGTCTCGAATGTGATCTCTTGTATGGTCTGTGTCAGTGATGATGTCAGTGTCATCACTGGCGTAGATGCCGGTTTGGTAACCTCAATACGGGTCTCTAAAAGTGTAGTCGATGTGGTAGTATATGCCATAACAGTAGTCACCGGCATACCCTAGACAATCGAAGCACTACTATCTCAGTTACGCTCGGTGTAACATCGTCGGTAAGCGTCGCGATAGCCGCTGTTTTGGCATGGATCAAGGCCATCATCGGCTCGAACTATGGATTGTATGCCGTGATTTGATCGGGTACACTCTTATCAGTCACTATGAGTGTGATACCATTCATCTGTCTACAATCCTCTGTAGGTGGAGTAAAATGCTCATCCATGTCGTATTTGCAATAGTAAGGATGTATCTGTGTCAGCCTCGTATACGGCTATATACTATTACAATCAAAATAAATAACGTATAAGCCCTAGTACTACCTGCCTCGTGTTCACTTCCCAACTAAGGTTATAAGTCAACATCTTCGGGTTTCCACGTCTAAGTTTCTTTTATTAAGATTTATTCATACTCTTAAACTTTTCTCTTAGATTTGCATGAACCTAGGCTCAGATACCAACTGTGGTCCCCAAACTCCGAGGCATACTCGGTACCGCCACGTCGCTGGACACGTCACTAAGCATGCCACATCATCGCACATTTTCCGTGATGGCTCGCAACCTGGCTCTTCGTTTGCATTTTATTGTCATTAACTTAGTATTTATCATGTATTTATGAATATTTATAATAAGTTAACTAAGTTAAGTTGTTCACGACTTATTAAATCATCATAAGTTAAGTATTTATGCGGAAGTCTTTAAAACCATGCAACAATTGCAAAAATGAAAAGTCTGCATTTTATGAACAACCCTATAGTGTGAAAACTCGGCATGAGATACCATGTATATCAAAAAGCGATAAAAGTACAAAAGATGATCATATATATGTATCAGGTGTACAAGTCCTCATAAATATCCCATAAAAGCAGTAAATAAGTACATACAAACACCTACGCAAAAAGTTGATAGGGCTTCCCTAGCTCAGATGTAGTCGCCTAAGACCCCTTACCTCTGCTGGTCGTAGGATCTGCGATTTGTCACCAAAAAACAACGACAAATCCTTGTAAATGAGTCCTAGAGAAAGTTAGCTAATATACAATAATTTCAGTAAAACGGCTACAATTCATGCAATTTCAATAAGGAATAGGAAATAAGGCGATCGCATGAAAATAAGTCACAGATAAGTCGTAATTGGGACAAGTGTTAAGCGTGACGAAGCCCTGATCGACGTTTGGGAATCAATTTCGCTAAACTGAAAGGAACCTATGACGATCTTCTCGTCAAACATCTTACGATCAAATGAGAGGAACCCATAAACGGTAGAACCCAGTCCAGACATCTCTCGAGAGGATTCCATGATGAAGACTTAGGCCCCCGTCAAACATTTCTCAACCGAATGGGTCTCATGGGAAACAGTCACCACGTAACCCAGACATTGGAAACTACTCGAACAATGTGGAGTAGCTAGCCCCGAGGTGTGAGTATGTTCCATGCCTGCCCCCGTTGACAAACACACATACACAAGTAGGAGTGGATAAACAATAAGTGGATAGCATGAATAGCACAATAGAATAACTAAAATGTAAAATACATCAAGTTGTATAAATGAATTCTAACTAATTTTCTCGTAAGTTTACTTACCTTAAGCAATCGCAAATAATCCTCCAAAATATCTCGCTTACGCCTCAAGATGCACAACAGAAACCCGATTATAGTCTTAAGTCCCTGGTGTCCAATTATAATACTTTAATTATTTGAGTCACATTAAGTGAATTTATAATGTGAGACCAAAAATTTGAGATTTTATCCCAAATTTAGTTTTTGGACACTTTTCCGGTTATACTTAGGTGCCAAACGCTCGAAAAAGTCTTGAAACTCTTTTTCCTAGCTTTTTCTAGTTTTTCATCTTTTCTCTAATTTTTTTAGAATTTCCCATAATCTTTTATCTAGTTTCCATTATTTTTTGTCATTTATTTTTATTTAAAATCATTTTTCTTTAATTTAAATTTTTTTAATTATTTACTAGGTTGGGCTTGAACCAGGCCCAATTCGATTGGGCACGGTTCGGCCCAATTGCCTAGACCAGGGTTAGTGCGATTCGGTCCCTCTAAGCCAAGGTCGGCTTGGCCCATGACCTGCAAGGAGGTAGCTAGGACCGGCGCCCTTGGCAACCCCCCCATCCCCCATTCCGTCTTTTCTTCAAAGACCAAAAAAAAATATTTTCCAATTTTTTTTAAGCAAATAACAACAACATTAACTACATCAACAACTAAACTCTTCCATCTCAACCTCACCATTATAGCTCTAAATTCTCCAAAAATGTAACAACAATAATCACCACTCACCTTAGTATAGGAAGGTCACCTGTGGGAGCTGCCAAGAAGGAAGACTTCGCGAGAGAGGCAATGAGACTGTGGAGGTGTGAGGAGAACTTGATGATGGAGAGCTTGGTGAGGAAGAAAAATGAGGGGGTGTGAGGAGGAAGGAGATCATTGGGAAGGAGTGGGGCGTTTGTGAGTTTTGTTAGGAGATGATAAAGAAAGATTTGAGAGAGAAAAATGAGGTATGGTATGATGTGATGGGTGATATGACCTATAAACCCCTTACTACCTTATACACCCGCGTTATGTGCACCCCACGACGTCCTACACTCTCGACACTACACGCGCACAACATGACTAATAAAAATTTTAACTAGTGCAAGGCGAATTATTGAATAATAATACAAAAATTTAACCAGCATACACAAAAATAACTATTTATACCATGATTGCGTGCCCTAGACTTGTCGACAGTGTCCACGTGGGTCCAAGCTACGGGTCATAATATGTAATTAATAAATTAATTAAGATTAAATAGAGCGTGCCAATACAGAGATTCACTCTCAAGAAGGTAAAGCACTCTATTTTGTAAAATTTTTAACTTTTGTTCAATTTGTGAACAATTTTCAATTAAGACTGGGTACCACCCGGCCTAATTCTGTCATTTAAACCTAACCCTCGCCATGCAGGACTTACCAACATATTAGTCAGCCTTTTCATTTTATTACACACCATCAACATAAATATATCCATTAGTTGTTACTTATAATTTTTAAAGTTCATTAAAAAGTTACTAACATTATCTTAATTATCAGTGAAAGACTTAATAAAATTAGTAGAAGCATTTATAAAAAAAACCTGCTGTGGAAACCAGGTAACATACGATCATAAAAACCAACCAAACTAATACATGAAATAATAGGGAAGTCTAGTCTCTCCACCCAATATACAACCCAAAGTTATACAAAAACATGTAAGTAATAGATACACAAAATGATCACCGACAAAAGTAGCAGGAACTATCCTCTGTCGGCTCAAAACTAATCGTCAACCTTTTCTTTCCTTGGTGTGCTATTTGAAGTATCTGCACCCACCATCATAAAAAGGATAGTGAGTACGGGAATGTAGAAAGTAACAGTGAGAGACATTTATCTACATTTCCAAATATACAACAAGTATCTGAAAGTATAATAGTAGCAAAGAAATTTGAAATGAAAATCATGCTATAAGATACTTAAGTTAAACATCATGAAACTGACACTCGGCTAAGCAGTAATGATATAGGGCTGGTTGACTATGAAATTACATCACATCAACTATGTTCCACTATTTAAGGTGTAGATATTCTCATGTTTCCTATTTCTTGTATATATATTTACTTGTCGACAACCCCGGGTCTTATACCCTGTATGCCGCACAAACTGCTAGTGAGTTCCTGACATCCCCGAAAATCTAGTGACCCTGTGAGACGTGCCCATCTTTATAATGGTCCTAGATACATGAGCTACTCTTACAACTCAAGAAAATGTCACAGATTAGGAATGCTAAAATGAAATGAGGTGAAACAACAAAGTCATGCATTAAGAGTGCAATAGGCTCATCAGTCCAAATGACTGTAAACAAGAAGCATAATGGAAAAGAAATGGAAATAAATATCTCAATCTATTTACTTACAAACCACACTAAGTTCATAGCTAATCCGGCGTCCCGACATCTCCAAACACTTACCCAAACCCTCGATACTCTTCCCTAGGTTATTAATATCATTAAATATGTTTTAGAGTTTTTTTAGACTCTCAGTTATAGTGTTTGATTTTTTTACGGTGTCGAAGTTTAACTAAATAAATTGCTGAAATATTACTGTCAAAGCACCAAGCGTGCTGAGTAATATGTCTATGTACTAGAGACCCACTTAGCGCACTACCCATACTCATTAGCACTCTAAAGACATGTAGCATGCTAGCTAGCACACCTAACGTGCTACACACTGAAAATCCCAAAAATCTTGCACTTCGAATTTCTGGGTTCCTCCTCTAAATGGCCATTACCAAAAGCTTTGGATCTCTATTACCCTCCACCAGAGACCCTATACATCATCCATTGCAACAATATCAGCATACATTTCATATATATTCATCAACCATAAATTTATTATGCACTTTAATTAAACCTCAAGAACACACCTAACTCGTTGATTGATCATAACTTGGCTAATTTAACTCTGAATTTCAAACTTCTTTATAGCAAATTTAATAGTTTTTCGCAAGGAATCGAAATATGTAAAACAATTTCGAACATAACTTCATTTACTCTTTGAAATCACGCAAAAACTAGAACTGGACTCGCACCTCTAACTTTAACCAAAACTTTGTTAACTAATTATGTAGATTGACTTACCAAATAGTCCCTTAGCTTGAACATCACCTTCCAAATAACCATAAACTCACTAGCAATTTGCTGATATTCTTCAACAAATCATTCTTCTCCAAATTCCTTGTCCTCCAAGTTATGAAATAAGAATGAGTTGCATGCTTTCTCTCATCCTATATATATAAGTAGATAAGGTTGATTTATGGCCATTAATCATGATGTGCATGGTTGGTCTAATGCTCATATCTTTTTTTCAAATCCATTATGTCTCCTCTAACTCCACCTTGTTAACAACAATTGAAACTTAATTGGTCTTATGATTAGTTCACACGTATCTCGTGGAACATCAATAACTAATATTTTATTTAGCTAACTTTAGGTTCCATTAATGTACATCAAACTAAAGGCACATTAATCTAACTATTTATGTTACACTAACTAAAATTAATACCTACCACATCACTCTCTACCACGGTCCCATGCCGACATGCATCTCGAGGCGTGTCTCCCCTCATATCTTGATATCTATATATAAGTAGGAGTGACTTAACAGTCTACACATATACATCACACTAGGCATCCATCACTCTAAAATACTATACTACTCAGTCGTCACACTGAGTATTTGGACCGTGTACCCGCTCTCGGGCCATGTCAAAGGTTTGTAACCTTAATTAGGGACTAATTTACAATTAGTAAATTCTGGGTTGTTAAAGTCTTCCTAACTAAAAGAAATTTCAACCTCAAAATTAAAATTAATTTGATAACCTTAATCTCATTATTCAGTCTTATTTCTAAAAATGGAGTCACTTACCAGTTGACTCTTGTTTCTTCATCTTTTAAAGCATAATGGGATGATTTTTTTTTCCAATTTCATTCTCACAACAATTACCTTAGTCAAGATTTCAAATGATAGTAGCCCCAAAGCCTATGTTTCCCCATTACCGCAAGTAGATCTACTTACCATTGTCTAAATATTTCGATGAGCAAGTCTATGCTTAGCTTCCATATACACGCTGTCACAATATATGGCGCTCTGGTCGTAGTACTCAATAGATATCTTACTAGGAAAGAAAGTCTTGAGTGTGCTTATCAGGTAATACAACTTTTATTATCCCATTAATTCATGTGATATGAACATATTTGAGTCATTCTCGTCAGTCTAGTGGTCAAATTTAACTCCCAAATCACTAGTGACGCTAATGTTATAACTTAGTCAAACAGTGCATGATTAACGTAATAAATAAATGCGTACACTCACTAGGCTAATGTGTCGTATTTAGATCCGGCTCTGCCTCCACGTGAGCTCCATGTCCGGTATGTGGTTGCATGGCAGGCTGCTAATAGTTGGAGGCTGCAGACATCGTCTAATCATGTGTCCGATCTGTCCACCTCAGTAGCACGGTGGTTGTCTTCTCGGTGCTGTCGAGGTTGCGTGACTGTGCGTCGATCGCTTTCATCGTGGACTCATGCCACTATTTTAAACCCTACTCTCTATCTCTGACTTCAGAAAATTCATTGGTTGTGGACACTGATGAGCTATTAGTCTAACCTGAAGACACCTATAACATGTCGGTGGTCTCCTCCGCTCTACACATGCAACCTTTATGGTCTCCTCCACTCTACACATGGAACTTGTATCTGGCCCTATCTCAGAGCATCATGATCTCGATCGCCTAATATCTACATAATTTGTAAGGATGATAGCAAAAGTCTTGTCTGAGGTTGCGTGGGAAACCTACTCACGGACTGTGAACCGCAACTGATGATATATCCTCCCTGACCACATCTGCAACACGTCATATATCTCATCTAATTTCTCAACTCAGTCGATCTCAAAATGAGTTTCTACTCCTAACCGAATGCATACTAGTCTCTACTGCCCAGAGCTTGCTGAAATTGTTGCAATAATTCACACTATTAGAGGTGCTTGACTGGAAAAGTTAGGAAGGTAGGTGGAACCATAACAACTAAAGATATGGATGTAAATCTACTAGCCATCGCAGGTGCCAGTGGGGAAACGTATACACAAGGTACTGCCATGGTGACTGGTATCTCTAATCCAGATGAACTGGATCCTTCGAACATTTTCTGAAATCCCTTGCCTCTCTTCCTCTTCCTATTATTCTCGATCAATGCGGGTATAACATCAACTGAAATCTCTTCAGGTACTACCATGAAAAACAACTCTGGTGGAATAGGTAACTCACCGTCAAAATCTTAGGTCTTTAGGTAGGTGTTGGGGTATGTGCCCTAGGCCAATTCTCTAAACGTTGTTTAACTATTATAAGTAGATGCATGTTTCTTTTATAATAGTATCAATGGATAATTATTGTATTATTCTAAAAGTCCCTAGTCAGTTATTATTGTGGGAACAATAATAAATTAAGACTATTATGAGTCTTGATTGATAATCATGTGATGATTATGAGTATACGGATATGGATCAAGATAATGGGTATCTGTGAAGAACAGATGCTGGACCGACCCGCTATGAGAACACTACATGGTCAATGTCATAAATGATTCTCATGAGAGTTATATCATTTAGTCATTTGACTTGAGATCACCAAAGACTCCAACATTAGGAGCACAATTATTTGATACAATCAAACGTTGTCTTTAATTGGATGATTATAAAGATTGTGATTGGTCATTGTTTGACTAATGTGTAGATGTTGTGTGATCAAGATAGAACTTGTCCCTCTCTTTTAGAGAGAGATATCTATTGGTCCCCTCGATACGTTAGACTGATAAATGGTCATGTCTAGTGAATTGATTGGATCAATGTCACTTTACAATGCCTTGTTGGTATATGAAGATGTTTATACTTGCTTTATTTTAATGATCTTTATTCTATGCATATTGGGTATATATATGATATTCTATAATTAAATAGATGCTAGGATTAGTCATTGTAAAACATTACATCGATCATAAAACTTGATAAAAAAAATCCCTTGATTAGAATTTTAAGTTAATGCCACCCATTTTTAAACACTTGTCAATGCCTCGATCACATCAATATAGGTCTGCCTTCGTAGGGTGTATTGTGTTATCTTGGCGAGGCAAACTGGGTAACGGATACCTGGATGTTTTAAATTGGTTTGACTTAATTAATCTATCAAAACGGTTTTGGGCTTTAGGCATAGATGAGACATAACATGTTGTGACATATGATGTCTAGGTCTCATAAAGAACCTAAGAGTTGCATATGATGCAATTGGTAATGGTTACCTACCTAAATAACTTGATTTTGAGTGTCGTGCCTTAGCTGTCTCAAAATTAAGTAAAATATGGATCTTATACCACTAAATTAATATTTACGAGAGTCATTGATTTAGTGGGAGTTTAATTACTCATTAATAAATTATTCTGCATAATCTTCTAAGTGTAGATGTTAAACTCCTAGTAACACTAATTCATAGCAATTGCGATCAATCCTTAAAAAGGATAAAATAATTTCTAAGACTAATTTCTCTGTTCTGATTTGAAAATTGATAAATGATATCAACCATATAAACAAGGATGTATGTCTTAGATTATTGGTTCCTTTTAAACTACCATCTATTAGTACAAGGATTATATTTCATGTTAGCAAATATACAAAATCAGATTTTAGGAAAGATTCGGGACCGTAGAAACTAATGACATGACAGTGATACTGAAGGAAATGTTCCAACAGTAAGTCACATGGGAAAGGTATAAGATTACAAAATTCCTAGATTCTTGTAAAATGGTTGAGAACCTATTAATACGTCTTTATGTTTGGAACATGAAAGGAATATATTAATTATCTCAAAAGTCTTGAATCTTCATGTGTCAAAAGTTGGCAGTAGATTTGATCTATAATTCATCAAAATAATTTTGAACTATATAATATGAATGACATGAATAAATTTGTTTACAATTGCATATGATGTTTAAAATTATAAGACAAAATATCAAAAATAAAAGGCCTTAGATATGTATTTGATGCTTCATAACAGAAAGGAACTAAATATAGAAATGATAAAGGGAAGGTAAAGGCTACCAAAGATTTTTATGTGTCGGATAAATAAATCTTAGTTGTGAGCCTGAACTTTTGCCTAGTTCTAAAGAAAAGCCTTAAAAGAAAAATTTTGTTATTAAGAGAATGAAATTGTTCATTTTATAACGAATTACAAATCCTATCAGGAAGACATAAATCTGAATTGTTACGAACATTTCAAAATGAGTATAAAAATAAATCAATTGGCAAACTATTAATATACTTTGATGAGATCAAAGTGGATAATATTTGAGCCAAGAGTTTAAATGGCCATTTTTGAATTTGTGGGATTGTTTTGCAATTAACTCAACTAGGAACCTCATTTGAGAAATGATGTTTTAAGAGGAGAAATCGAACTATATAAGATATAATTCGATTTATGATGTGTCATACAGACCTTCTTAAGATGTCCTATTGAGGCTATACTTTAGAAACCAAGGCACTCGCACTAAGCCTTATTTTCGTTAAAGTGGTTGATAAAACTCCATATATGATATGGAATAGAAAGATCTACTTTGTCTTTTTTTTGAGATTTGAGGCGGTGAGACTTGCGTAAGAAGTTAAGTCACATAAAGTTTGAAGCTTAAATCTTGTGTCTAATTTAGGTTGACCACTATGATACTATTTTATATAATTGAGAACAAATTGTTTGTTGCTAAAAAATGATGTCTTTCTAAGTAAAGTGTTTATTTTAAAGACATTATTGGGAATAAAGTAAATCTTGAAATGTTCAAGTGCCACAAATGAGAACCGAACCACTTTAGGAAGATCAACAAAGTCTTGAACTAGTTGAGTATAAACAAGTACCTTATATCTCTTGAAAATCTAGAATAATTAGAAATTGGCCATAGAAATTTGGAATTTCTTATTATTGATAGTTGTGACGTATTTTTGATATTGGATCAGAATGAATCACTACTTATCAAGAGACATGTCTCATTTAGATTGAACGAAGAAACTAAGTGTTATTAACTCTGAATTTTAATTCATGTATGTTAACCAAGTTTGGAACTTGAATTATTTACCTAAAGATGGTATGACCATTGGATGTAAATGAGTTAAAGTGACATGAAAAAGAAAAGATGCATACTTAAAAGCACGACTTATTGAAAATTCCAATCTAAATCAAGGCGTTGATTATGATAAAATTTTCACTGGTAGCTAAGCTCAAGTTCTAGAATTCTATTGTCATTACTTCATAGTTTGACTATAAGATATGACAAATGGATGTCAAAAATAGCATTGCTCTATGCTCCTTAAAGATGTGTATGATACAACTTAAGGGTAGTAAGCTTATCAGAGTTGGGGTCTTTGTTTTGATGAAATAATTAATGAGTTACATTCATTGAATTGAAGATAAACCTTGTGTATACATAAAGGTTGGTGGGAGTGCAATTATCTTTCTGAATCTCTATTTTAATGATATATTATTCATTGGAAACGACATCTTAACCCTGCAGAATGTCAAGTCTTGGTTAAAGAAAGTTTCTCAATGAGATTCCTATATCCTTGTGATATTGATCTATGGAAATAGATCTAAAAGGGAAATTGCTTTAAATAACAGTGCTAATATAGATAAATAACTGAAAAGGTTTCAGTGTACGAGATTCTTAAAAGAATTCGTACTTATGTCTTATAACATAAGTCTCTACAAGACTCAACGTCTTAAGACAAATGATGAGTGAGACAATGTGAATAAGATTTCATACGCATAAGCTATGAGAATCATCACATATGTTATACTTTGCACTCAACTTGATATGTCATATGCTTTGGGCAAAACATACATACATCTCATAGATTCCAGTGAAGGTCACTGGATATTAATTAATAACATTCTGAAGTAGTTCAGAAGAACTTGAGAGAAGTTATTAGATTTGCAGAGGTTTGAAAGATATGAGTCTTGTAAATGGTTACACGATGCAATTTTAAATTAATATAAAAGATTAATGATCGCAATATGGATAAGTGTTAACTTCGTAGGAATGAGTTGGAAACATTCTAAACTCACTATAACAAGTCCTATAACATAAACCGAGTTTTTAGCGGCATTTGATGCAGCCAAAGAAATTGTTTAGATCGTAAGGTTCATGATTGAATATGGTGTGGTTCCAAGTGTTGGAAATAATGTTGACTTTTATTGTAAAACCAATAGACAAATTTACGTTATGGAACCTAAATCACACTATAGATCTAAACAATCACTTGAACGTTTTTGTCTTATAAAAGAGAGAACATAAAGATTTGCAGAACATCAATAACAAACAATGTAGCAGATACATAAACAAACTTCTTCCACTAAGAATGCATTAAGGTTACTAAGTATTGGATACGTGTAGGATTGGACCAGTGCAAGTGGGAGATGTCGGGGTATGTGCCTTAGGCCAATTCTGTAAACGTTGTTTAACTATTATAAGTAGATGCATGTTTCTTTTATAATAGTATCCATGGATAATTATTGTATTATACTAAATGTCCCTAGTCAGTTATTATTATGGGAACAATAATGAATTAAGACTAGTATGAGTCTTCATTGATAATCATGTGATAATTATGTATATACGCATATGGATAAAGATAATGGGTATCTGTTGGGAATAGAAGCTCGACCGACCCGCTTTGAGAACACTACATGGTCAATGTCATAAGTGATTCTCATGAGAGTTATATCATTTAGTCCTTTGACTTGAGATCACCAGAGGCTCCAACATTTGGAGCACAATGATTTGATACAATCAAACGTTGTCTTTAATAAGATGATTATAAAGATTATGATTAGTCATTGTTTGACTAATATGTGGATGTTGTGTGATCAAGATGGAATTCGTCTCTTTCTTTTAGAAAGAGATATCTATTGGGCCCCTTGATATGTTAGACTGATAAATGGTCATGTCTAGTGAATTGATTGGATCAATGTTACATGATAATCTCAATCTACTCAGAGATCGTGACTAGTAGATTGAACTATAAGGGTGACATTTCATGTCTTATGTTCAATCAAAAGATATCACGTGATAAAGGGATATGATATACACTGTCTATTAGGTTGTATCGATTTATTGATCTTAATGCTACTTGGGTAGTCATAATGTCTTGCTTGAGACCGCTTATGACTTGTATACCAAAATGGTTTTGGTTCAGCGCCAACGTTGTATGAACCTATTGGGTCGCACACAAAGAACTGATGTACGCGATTTGATATTGTCTGGGTTAATGAATTTTATTTGATAAAATTCATTTTGAAGATTCTCATTAAATGTCCTAGTTTGACTAGGATTCAAGATTCTCATACATTTCTAGTGTGAATAGAAATTTTGTCTCTTAGTAAATCCTATTTTGAATAGGACTCTAATTGGGATTATAATATGACTTTAATTCTTATTTGAGTTTTAGATAAATCACAACTCTTATTGGATTAGTAATTGTAGATTATCTATGACTCTATCCTTTTTAGAGTTGGACTTTATATAGGACTCTATTTGGAGTGTGACTAGGAGATGGAGTTCTTTTACAACTCAACCTAGTGTACTATAAATAAGACATTAAGGTCACAGTTGTTGTAGAGAATCCCCGAGAGAGATTTTTCCTAGAGAATTTTTGTGAGAATTTTTTGTCCTAGGAGTTTTTTGGGGCTAGCTCTCCAGATCGTGATCGTCCGTTGGTGTGTGGATTTCTGATAGAAGACGTTCGTCTCTGCCAGCGTTTTGAAGGAATCGATCAACACCAAACAAGGAAGACATGGAGTTGTTCTTGTTAAGGTATGATTCTCTCTTGATACATCAATTTAATGGAATAAATAGGATCTTCATTCAGGGATGTTCGAAAAGGTTTCGAAAACTTCCGCTGTTGCGCATGATCCCCAAAACCCAATAATAGGCTCGATGGAAATGACTGGTGAAACCAAATGTGCTCATACATTCCTAAGTAGCATTGGCAATTGATATCCCTGAGTAGTGATTGTGTTAGTCCAACGCTTCATTACATGTGAGTTGGATTTGGGAAACATTGGATTTTGTTTTTGATTTCTCTACTGACTTTCCTTTCCCTTTCTCTTCTCGTGCACCTTTACCATTTCCTCCTCCGACCATTTGGAATATTGTAGGTAAAAGAATTAACCTGTAAAATCATTAAGGACCAAACTTGTTGGAAAAGTATTCGAGAAAGTTCAACTTATCTATCGAGAATAAAAAATCATCTAGAAAAGCATTTTGCAATCGAGATTTTGAAATTTATATGAAAGTTGTTGATAAAATAGCATTGGTAAAACAAGCTTTGTAAGTAATTCAAAACAATCAATAAATAGTCAAAAAAAAACCCCAAATTCATTTGAAACTTAGTCTCAAATTAGTATGCATATACAATTCAATCTACTCGCCATATATGAAAAATAGTTCAAAAACCATTTTAAGGAAGAAATTTCGAAATTGAGTTCCAATCCTAACAATCAATCCAAAACCAATGAAAAACAAAAACTTTACTCCATCATAGGTTAGGGTTTTAGTTGATTACCTTCTTGAAAGTGATTCTTTCAAGTTTGAACCCAATATCGCTTCTCTCGACTCTCACCAGCTCTTATTCGAACTCCCTTGTTCAAGCCCTAGGTGGCTCTATACTTTCAAAAGACACCACATTTTTAGGTGGAATGTGTGAGGATTGAGGTGGGAATCAATTAAATACACTAAAGTTAAGCCTTAGAGGGTTGAATCTAGGCATAAATTGGTGTGTTGATTGAAAGGGTACAATGGTTTGTGAGTGTTAATGTTTTAAATGTGACGATTTGGGGTTCTATTTTTAAAAACTCAAATTCGTTCAAGCGAATCAGGTTTAAGTGTATTCGTTGAGGAATCACTGATAAAATCCCTGGACATGAGCCTTAGTAACTTTGCGTTTTTGTCCAACGATTTCTAGTTATAAACATGATTCAGTGAAAAATAGCCGATTTCGAATTTACACTAAAAATTCTGCAAACTATAGCAGATTTACACAACAATTTCCAGTACAAATTGGAATCGCTGAGAAATCGCTGGTTTAATTTTACTATTTTCCAATTAAATTGATTTTTCCTATTAATTATCCCAAATATATATTAATAAAGGTTGAAATATTCAAAACTTCAAAATTTAACTAGGAAATGTATTAAATAATTTATTTTATTTCCATAAATAACTAATTAACATAAACCTAATGCATTAAACAACATAGCACGGGAATGAATTGGCTCGATCAACCCCCTAACATGAAACTATTCCAGAATTGAATTCCTAAATTATCCCCATTATAAGAGTCAAAAGTTAAGAGAATAGAAAAATGACTAAGTAATCCGAATACTAAAATAGACAATAAAGATAGAGCATCATGGGTTGTCTCCCAGAAAGAGCTTTTTTTTTACTATCGTTGGCTTGACTGAACCACGCAGTTCTAAGCTGGTTATATGAACTTAAGTGTCGGATTATCCCCTATTGTGCCATTCAAGAAAGTGATTGCTCGGTCATGCACTCAAAAGGTAATTATATTGTTTAGAGTATCCATGACAGCTTGCGAAGTGGATAAGAAGAAATATTATCCTAAAATTAATGAAGGATCTTCGTTAATGAAGTGTGGCATAATCGAAAAGTCTGTGGGAATAATATACTTGTCAATCTGAATCGGTACATTAGTAACCACACCTACTGGTTTTACGAAATACACATTTGGTAGGGCAGCTTTTTCATAAGCAAGTACATCCAATTCTAATTGAGTGTGAAGGAAAAAATGAATTAGCACGTAGTTTGCCTTAGAACTCGTATCACATATAGCTTTAAAGTACAAAGCCCATTCGACCTTTATGTTTATGTATATATCTCCTGGATCATCGAGCTTGACAATTGTTAGATTCTTCTTTTTCTTCTTCTTATTATTCGTAGATTTAATTTCCTCCATATTATTATTCTCAATATTGTTTGATTGCTTAACCCTATATTCTAGGGTTATTGTCTGTTAATTAGCAGTTTCTTCACCTTGCTTGTTCATGATTTTAGCATTTCCATCTTCCATTGTTAATGTATTAATAGCATATATTTCAGCTTCAAGATGATTTAATTCTAACAATTCATTATTTTTAGTTTGTTCATTATCAAATTCATTAGAGTTTCCATAAATATCTTCATCATTCAAATGAAAAGTGACAGTTTTAGTTTCAAACTCCATAGACACAGTTCTTTCAAAGATATCTAGCTTCATTTTAGCAGTTTTAAGGAATGGTATTCTTAAGATTATATATGAGGACTTAGTTGATATTGAGTATCTCATTTCCATGACATAAAAGTTAACAGGAAATATTAGGTCATTTACTTTGACTAAGACATCTTCTAGTAAACTATTGGGTTTAGTAAATGTATTGTCAACTAAAGTAAGGTTAATAGTTATATTATTCAATAAACCTATTTTCATTGACGCTCCAAGATCACACATAGAAAAACCTATCAAAAAATTTCCTATTGTGATAGGAATTCCAAATATCCCTGGGCTGGAACATTTCTCCTGTATTTTCTTTTTAATTAAAGCAGACACTTCGTCCTAAGTTTTCCTTAGATTCTTCTAAAATTTTGTCTTTTGATTTAGAAAATTCTTTCAAAACTTCATCACAATTAGAAAATTGTGCAATTGATTGCGTCAATGATTTATTGATTTCTATTTTCCTAAATGATTCAAGAATGTCGTCATTGATTTCTTCCTCCCTGGCATTAGCTAATCGTTGTGGAACGGTAGAATATGAACACATATAATCATTCAAATTATCAAAAATCTTATCATGTTTATTCTTATCATTTAATTCAGACTTTTGTGAAGATTTTTCATATGCTTCAACTCTAGCTAAATACCACGGGTATAATCATTAAGGAAAAAGTGTATATTTCAATTGTTCATCCATCCATTCTCTAGTATGAATGATATTAGTCATCATTTTTCTTCTTCATCTTCAATATTCTTTTGAACCTTCTTTTTATTACTTTTTTTAGGTGTCTTACCAATTATAGTTGTATCCTTTTTATCACTAAATATAACATTAACTTGTGTTTGATTAGTAGGAGCAAAATTGGCTTGATTAGGTTCTTTAGCTTGATTACTCAGTTGCGTACTTAACTTATTTATTTGCAATTTTATTTGATTTTACTGATTCAGTTCATTAATGGTATTATCAATCATAATTTGATTTTGAGAAATCAATGTAAAATTTTGATGACTTTGATTAGGTGCAGGTTGTATCTGGGCTTTTGGTCTATAAGTGTTATAATTTTGATTTTGTGGACCATAGCTAAGATTTGGACTAGGTCTTCCAGGATAATAAGTATTATTAGCATATTGATTTCTTGGGGGACCAGAAAATTGATTCATCATTGCATTAACCACTTTCGTATTTTCTTCCTGTAAAGGACACACATCTGTAAGATGTGTAACCTCATTACAGAATCGGCAAGCCTTAACTTGATTAGATTTTTCGTTAACTAACAGCTTAACCATCTTAGATAATTCATATATTTTATCGACAATTTTATTATTTTTCTTACTATCCAGTTCATAGAGTTTTTTTCTTGAGGATTCAACCTTTTCACTCTAATTTTTATATTGTTTTGCCATTTTAGTAAATGTTTTTTCGCTAAAGTAGGTGTTGTTTCAAATAAAGATCAACCTCACACTGTGGCTAGTAGTCTTTGTTCAAAGTAATTGAGTCATTTATAAAATTATTCTAATAAAGCTCTTTAAGTGTATCCATGTTGTGGATAAGAAGAAGTTAGTCTTTGAAATCTATCCCAAAATTCATTAAATTTTTCATCAGCTTTCATATTAGCAACTGTGATTTGCTTTCTATAGGAACTACTTTTTTCGAGCATGCATATATTCATCTAGGAAAGCTTCTAACATTTGAGTCCGTGTAGTTATCAAATCTTGTGGGAGATAGAACAACTGATCTTGTGCTTGAACTTTCAATGCAAATGGAAAAGTCTTAAATTTGACTTATTCTAAAATACCTTCTTTCAGTTTCATCCTATCAACTTTATGTTGATACTCCTATATGAATTCAAGTGGGTCTTTATTGTCTTTACCATAGAAGTTAGGTAAGGCACTAATAAATCTAGATCTAAGTTCAAATTCAGGAAATCTATGGGGGTATGCTATATACATAGACTCATATGCTGAAACATTTTGATTTGTTTGTCGAAAAGTGAGTTCTCTATTATTATTGATAACTCTATTATCATTGTCATTATCATTATTATTTTTTCCATCTTATTAAATAAGTTTTCCCTAAGTTGTTGTTGTCTTAAACTATGATTAAAAGTTCTATCAGTTTCAGGATTAAACGAATGTAATGCTCCTATTAAGATAACACGACGAAGTGTGTAGACCATACAACGTCTATAATTCTTTAGAAATTATCTGAAAATCAGCGGCAATGATGCCAAAAATTGACACGTGTCAAGCACACATAAATAGTATCCCATATTTTGCTATTAACTTGTAGTTATGGTAAATGGGATATCGACTCCACAGGGATTTTCGAAATCCCAAAGGAAAGTAACTTTTTATTGTTTCTATTAATTAAATTAATCTAGGTAAACAGGAATCAAAATACTAAATAACTTAACAATTAAGATTACTAACTTAAATAACCATACCAACTAAATTAATCTAAACAAGTCAAATTCAAACTAACTTCAACAATATTCAAATGCAATTTATTATAAATAAACAAACCCCTACAAAACAATATAATATATTTGGATTACTTTCAGAAACTAGAACATATTGTTATTTCACTCTATAGTTATAATCATAAAATAGGGAATCTTGGAATCATTAAACCTCATTTCATAATAGATTGATAGCCTTTAGCCAGCCACCGATTTTCCTTAATTTAATAGAAATGTCACATTCTTATCATTGTAACTCTACCCATTAGATATAATGCAACACCATAGAAATACGATAGCATTAAGTTTAATGAAAGTCATGCCTAATCTAAACCAATATTACGAAAGTCGCGTAATAAACAGCTTAGAACACAATCACCTAAGACATCCACTTGGGAAATGCCCTATAGATTAATCTTAATCACTACTTCTATAATTGTTGCCAATAACTATAGACATAAATTCAAAACCATAATACCACATAACACATTTGCAACTATGCATGTAATACTAATCTCTTTTAGTTGTAATACGCGAAAACAACTTATTAATTCCATGATTGACCTGTATAAATAGATCTAAAGCATTAAGTACATGATTCCTTAATTATAACTATCTAGTAATCCAAAATATACTATATTGTCTATGGTTTGTTTTGATTAATAAACTACTCAGTCATACTGGAAATAAACAATGCAAAAATATAAGTAAAAGACATAATGAATGAATAAATACCTTAATATAAATCAAAGCTCCAAAGTATCTTCGAACATAGACAATAAAACTAAACTAGAGCAATAGCTAAAACCAAAAGGAAGAGTGTTGGGAGATATTGTCACGGCCCAAGTTTCTAATTTGAGTTTAACTACTTAATTTGGATCAAGTGACCCATGATGTGGGACCCGCAATGAGATATGTGTCATAACCGAGGCGAGATGGCCAAGGTATATGTTATATTTTATTATGGTGTATGCCTAGTGTATTGTATATGTGTAGACTACTAAGTCATATCTACTTACGTATAGGTGTCGATACGTTGATTGGGAATGCGCCTCGAGTTGAGTGCCGGTACAGGATCATGGTAGAGAGTGATATGGTAGGTTGGCGTAGGATTATATATAGCTTTTATAGTGATTTATACATGGATATGGTTGATTATACACTTAATGAAGCTAAGTTAGTAAGTTAAAACAATAGCCACTTTATTTTCATTGAGACACGTATTGACTCATCTTAACATCATTGGAGTTACATATTGGTGTCACATAGTAAGAGTAAGTGGGATATGTGTTAATAGATGTATCACTAGATGAGCTTCGAGGCACGTGTGTACAATGATATCAATGGTTATTAATCAACCACATCCACATACTACATAAAGCTAGTAATCAACTCATACAACCAAATCAACTTCATTTCATTTGCATAGTTGAGTAGCAAACTAGCTAGAGAGAAGGAGAAGGGCTGGAGGAAGAAGAAGACCAGCAGCCAAAGTGGGTTTGGTGAAGGAGAGATCAAGTTAAGTTAGGTGTTCATCAAACTAGGTACATATCTCCCTATTTACTTGAAACCTATTCTGGTTTTTAGTCAAATTCAGAGGATAGATGATTAAGATTTTGCAATTAGTTTATATATTTGGATTCCTCATTTCAAGTTGATAATCCAGCTATATTGATGTTCTTAATTTGGTTTTGAAATCATAAAGATATGAATTTTTGAAGTTGTAAGACCAAAACTGTATTTATGCGTGTTGTATTAGGGATTAGTTTATGTAATTTGGTCATAACTTGCTCATTTTAGATTCAAATCAACTCAAACTGGTGGCATTTGAAAGATTTATCAAAGGGAAACAACTTTGCTTAACTGGTGATGTTGTAATTCAAAGTTTGCATGTCCAAAAGTTCTATACAAGTAGGTGCTGGAATGCAATAGATGATTTTTGAAACTAAAATTGTAAAGGCATAACTCCCTACCTACTTATCAAAATGAGTTGATCATTTAGTATGTTGTTATTGGGTATGGTTGCTACCTTGTGACTAAAAATCACATTTTTTGGAAGTATATATTGTGAGAAATTGATTTTCTAAGTCCACTGATCGGGTTAGATTTCAAATAGAGTTATGTTTAGTAGAAATATGATATTTCTTTCGTTTTGAATCGGAATTTTGAAAAATAAACCTTTTTGTAAAGTTAAGACAGAGACCAAAAATCTTTGTATTGGAGGAAGATTTTGATATTTGGACAATTTCATGCCTAAAATCGCGCTGCAATATAAGACTAAAATTTCAGTGTTGTTTAGTTTGATATCGGGAAACTAGGGAAGTATTCCGGGGATTCAAATACGAGTTTTGAGGTGTTGGGAGACAAGAGTAGCTTAGAAAATTGTGTGGATTGTAAGTAAACTTATTGAGATATTTATTTACATTTCATTCCAATTTACATGTTCATTTCCAGTCATTTGGACTAATTAACCTTTGTATTCAATATGCCATGACTTGTTGTTTTTTCTCATTACATGAGGTTGCTTTCATAGTATAATTTGTTGATCAAATGATTTCATTGACTCCAAATCATATGCAATGTCATTGTTGATTGTTAATACATGTGGTCAGTGAAATACCATGCCATTAAGTAGGTGTTACATAGAATTGTAATATATTTCCTTTGTGCATTAGATATGCAGATGCTTTATTGAATTCTCAAACCATGTTATTTCTTGAAATATGAAAGTGGTTCTTGTATCTAGGGTCATTACATTTAGAGGTATGTCGGACAAACGAGGGTCACTAGACTTCCTGGGTGATCGGGATGTCTCCACTATCTTGCGTAGCATATAGGAAATGAGTCCCAGGGTTGTCGGCAAGTATATATAGCAGGTGACTGACACCAACAAAAGGTTATAAAGGTAAGAGCACTGCTCAAACCTTCATATTGATGTAGAGCTCAGCTCCATCCTCATATAGTGGAAAAGGCTGATGTGATGAAGATCACGGCCAACTATCCCTAGATCATTACTACTTAGCCAAGCGTCAGTTTCATGTTGTTTAGCTGAAGTATCTCTTTGCATGCTCTAGTTTCATCATAGTTGCTATTATCATGCTTTTAGATACTTGTTGCATATTTGGGAATGTGAACAAATGTCTCTCAGTATTACTTTCTACTTTCCTGTACTCACCGTCTAGTTTGTGACGGTGGGTGCAGATCCATCTAGTAGTAGATTAGGCAAAGAGAAGATTGGCGACTACCTCTAAGCCAGTGGAGTGGTGCTACGCAAGATTTTGTAGGTTTTGATTTTTGATGTATTACTTTTATATGCCTATCATATACTTTTGGGGTTGTATATTATGGGTTGAGTGATTAGTATCTTAACCAGACACATGTTGTTATATATCGCCATTTTCTTATATATATGCATGTGATCTTTATTCCCTTGTTTTTTCATGATTGTTAGGTATCACAATAATGCTTTCGCTAATTTTTAATACTTCCGCTGAATAAACTTGTAAGTAAGCAAAATTTTAATTCACTCTGATTTATTATATTACATAAGACATTAAAACACATATTGAACTTATAATTTGTAAGTCGGTAAATGGTTTTGAAAAGGCTGACTAGTTTTGTGTTAAGTTCTATGAGGTGAAGTTAGGGCTTAATGACGGAATTAGGCTAGGCGGTGCCCTAATTTGAAAAGGGGTTGTCACAGTTATTTTGAAGCTCTCTGGCCTTTTTTATAGTCTCCTTACATATACATATAATAGATAAACTCAAATTCTTCAAATTAATATAAAAACCCGTAACCGACTTTAGCGATTTTCTCAGCGATTCCTAACTTATATACAAATCACTGTGAATCATTGAGTTTAACTCTCAGCTAGCGATTTATAGTTCATTCTTCAATTCACTGTGGATTCGCTGGTCTTCTTTTGCTGCGGAATTATATGGCGATTCCTAGTGTTATTCCAAATCACTGTGGATTCACCTATGCATTTTTTCAGTTGACTATTTTGCTTTTCTTTCTCCTTTCTCCCATTTTTTCATTTTCCTATTTAAAACCTGAAAAAAAAAAAGATAATAACAAGTGTAATATCATGATTTATGTCTAAAATCAACCTAAATTACACTATAAAATATGTCTAATTATTGACTTGTCACTAAGTTTTCTATCAGTGCCTCCCTAATCAACAACTATTGCTCAATATTGTGTATTTTACAGTGTACCATTTATGTCCGGATTAAAAGCTTCAATGGCCATGACAACTCCTAAATCCTAATATCATTAAACACGTGACCAAGATTTCTAAAGCATTACGCTAAGAATCAATACAAATTCTAACCATTGCACTGTTTATAATTATTTTTACTCATATTCAAAGCATAACATTCATAGTATAGAATCCATTGATCCCTAAGATAAATAGACTACTCACATTTCATTGAAACACATATATCACAATTCATAATTGAAATCATTGCAAATCAGAGATGAATATAAATATATTACCTTCAATTAAATCAATGAAACCAAACTTGAATTGCAACAATGGATTCTTCAATGTTTTCTCCATGCAAAACTCCTTCAATACTCAAAATTGATGTATACCTATGCTAAATCTCTCTAATGGTGGCTAATAATTATTATGTGGTGAGTTTACCACGTCTTAATACATATTTATACCTCCTAATAACAATTAGAAACCCTACTTTATTATTTTACTAGAAATAAAACTCCAACTTTCTATTTTCCTCGAGTTTGGCATTGTCACTAATGCCCTAGCGTCGTGCCTTATAAGCCAATGGCGCCTCCACTGCATGCACTTCTTTTGAGCTCCTGTCCACTGTCTCGACGTCGTCCCTTGTATGTCCACAGTGTCACCACTGTGTCGGACCTTCAAACTTGATTTTTTCACTTTATTTGCTCTCCCACACCGTGCATTTCCTTCCCACGCTGTTCCTTAACACTCCACAGTGCCAACGTGCATAGCCACGGTGCCAACCATGCTTTTGTAGGTTTTTCTTTCGTTTCTTCTCGTTTTTGCTCATTTCCTTCCTTTACACCTTAATTACTTGAAAATGCAATAACACCAAGAATTAGAGCTCATTTAGGGATATTTATATTGAATATACGATTAAACTAACCCGATACATAAGTCTAAATAATCACTTATCACTGGTACCCAAAACCTAAAAGACATTAGAATGGTGAGAAGCCAAAAGGACTCACAACTCCCCGCAGTTCATAATATGGTATCAATTTGAAATTATAAATTGAGTTGTAACTTCTATAGCTTAATTACTCTTAGCCCCCTCCTCATTAGGATAACTGACCGACAAGATTACCTTAATCCCCTGATAATCTAGTCAGCCTAATGAATTCTTTAACTTGATCTGCAAATAATCTTTATTATAATCCTTAATAATGATCAAGAACTAAATTTATATCCTCAATGAAACTCGATTCATGGTTTGTTCTATTGGAGACATCTTATTTTATAACAATTTCGGCAGCACCTTCCCTAAAAGTGGTCTATCGAAAATCTCTCAAATAATAGATAGCAGAATTGAGAAGATGCCTAAAAGGACTCAAAACTTCCCGTAGCTCATAATATATATTAAATTCAAATTTATAAACCAACTTAGACTCTTTGATAGCTTAATTACATCTATATAATCCCAAATAGACCTGAAATTGAAACATAAACTTCTACATTTATTTTAAACTAACTTAGGAGACTCATATAACCATTAAACTAACTTAGGAGACTCTTAACTTAGGAGACACTCATAACCATTCTGGCCTTAAGAATCCCAAAATATATATATATATATAAACAATTAAAAATAAGAATTTACTTCAAATTTTTGAAATAGTCACCACGATCTTCGAGTCTTGTCCGTTCGTCCCTTGTCTTCATATAGAATTTGACACCATCAAAAACAACTTGAAGATGTCAGATAAGTAAATTCCAACATTGATATGTACTATTCCAATTATTAGTCTGATACATGGAGACATGTAATTGCTTTTCCAAATAACAATAAGATATATGTGTCAACATGACATGCAATCCACTATGTCGATGTCTCTTAACTATAATCAGATGTCGACTTTCAAAAATAGTACAGGGACAGTAGTAAGAGATCATGAAATATAGAGATAACTTGTCAGTGTTAGATTCTGCTAGTCTCACCAGACGATGTAAAGGTAGGATTGAAATCAAGTTTCAAGCAAACGGGACTCCAAAACAAGCTTATCCCCCTCACTTTCTCCATGTATGCATGGCCAAGAATGATAAAATGCAATGCAGACTATGATACAATTATAGGTATAAAGATACTCAATTAATAGTAAAGATCACTGTAGGGTTTACATACCATCAAACCAACTCAAAGTTGGTTACGAAGCCTCACGCAACGTTTTTTCGAGTTTCAGGAACTTTGAACCTATTCCCCAAGCTTCATTCTAAGTTGTTTCAAGATCCTCGACGTTACCTAAAGCCATTGAGAAATCTGGATAAATTCCTTATTCGAATTTCTTAAGTTTTCAACCAATTTTCGAGTTATTTTGGTATTTCAAGTCTTAAAAGCCTGGAATCACACCAAATCAACTCCTCGGATGTCCGGATCCCAATTTTGACTGCAAATTGTGGTTCAAAATCCAAAATTAACCTTGATTAGACTTTTTAACAATTTTTCAAATTTTAGACATTTTCGGGTACTGTAACACGTATTAAGAGGAAAACCCCAGTTTAAATCCTCGAGAGAATTTCGAAATCCTCATTTTTCATAGAAATCCACAATTCCTATTTATTTGGCTCAAATATAATTCTACCTAATTATTTTCTATTTTTCAGGATTTTTTCCATTTTTAGCCTTTTTTAATTGAAAAAATGTGGTTTGACCCATGAATAAAGCCAGTCCGGTTCAATTCAGTTCGAGCGATCAAAACCCCATTTATTATGTTTTATCTTCCTTTACATTTTGCTTCAACAATGAATCAAATTTTTTTTAGTTTTTTATTGGGTTGGGTTGCAGGGCTCTCTGGGAGGGGAGACGACATGTTGTCTCCTTCATTGGATGGAGCCAAGCCTCCCATTTGCCATTAAAAACATCAACAACAACAACATACAAAAACGCCAATGATCAACAACAATTAACAACGACAACCCAACAATGTACACAACCTCGCCTTATCCCTGCCTGCATCGTTAATGTCCTTATTCAATCTCATAGTCTCTTTCAAATTTTCAATCTCTTTATGGAAATCAAATCGGCGGTTCTATGTTGTTGACTTGTTGGAGTTATATATTAGTTTTTTTTCGAGATTCGCATCGTACAAATCTCGAGACAAATATAATGGTTCAATTTCCATTATATAATTTGATCTTCCTCGAGACATATGCTGCTTATCTCGAGATTGATCTTGTGGCTCTTAACAAGATATTCACTACCTCTAACAAACTTACATAAAATCAATTGTATTGATCTACTCAAGATATGTACTGAGTATCTCGAGGTAGATCAAATGGTTTTACAACTGTAACCCACTTAATTCTCATTCAGATTGGATAACGCGCAACTCAAGGCATGTATACACCTCTCCTACATCACAATCATCCAAACCATTTCCATCCTCGATGCTCACGCTATGCGTACCTCGAGGTGAATCCAATGTATACTTTATTTTTGTTAAGGTATGTGGGCTAGGCCAATTCTGTTAACGTTGTTTAACTATTATAAATAGATGCATGTTTTTTTATAATAGTATCTTTGGATAATTATTGTATTATTCTAAATGTCCCTAGTCAGTTATTATTGTGGGAACAATAATAAATTAAGACTAGTATGAGTCTTGATTGATAATCATGTGATGATTATGCTATATGGATACAGATCAAGATAATGAGTATCTGTTGGGAACAGATGATGGACCGACCCGCTATGAGAACACTACATGGTCAATGTCATAAGTGATTCTCATGAGATTTATATTATTTAGTCCTTTGACTTGAGATCACCAGAGACTGCAACATTAGGAGCACAATGATTTGATACAATCAAACGTTGTCTTTAACCGGATGATTATATAGATTGTGATTGGTCATTGTCCGACTATTGTGTGGATGTTGTGTGATCAAGATGGAATTTGTCCATCTCTTTTAGAGAGAGATATCTATTGGGACCCTTGATATGTGAGATTGATAAATGGCAATGTCTAGTGAATTGATTGGATCAATGTCACTTGACAATTTCAGTCTACTCGGAGATCGTGACTAGTAGATTGAACTATAAGTGTGACATTCCATGTCTTATGTTCAATTAAAAGATATCGCGTGACAAAGGGATATGATATACATTGTCTATTAGGTTGTATCGATTTATTGATCTTCATGCTACTTGGATAGTCATAATGCATTGCTAGAGACTGCTTATGACTTGTATACCAAAATGGTTTTGGTTCACTGCCAACGTTGTATGAACCTATTGGGTCGCACACAAAGAACGAATTTGCGCAATTTAATATTGTTTGGGTTAATGAATTTTATTTGATAAAATTCATTTTGAAGATTCTCATTAAATGTCCTAGCTTGACCAGGATTCAAGATTCTCATACATTTCTAGTGTGACTCGAAATTTTGTCTCTTAGTAAATCCTATTTTGAATAGGACTCTAATTGGAATTATAATATGACTTTAATTCTTATTTGAGTTTTAGGTAAATTACAACTCTTATTGGATTAGTAATTGTAGATTATCTATGACTCAATCCTTTTTAGAATTGGAATTTATCTATGACTCTATTTGGAGTGTGACTAGGAGATGCAGTTCTTTTACAACTCGACCTAATCTACAATTGTTGTATAGAATTCCCGAGAGAGATTTTTCCTAGAGAGTTTTTGTCCTAGGATTTTTGGGGCTAGCACTCCGGATTGTGATCGTGCGTTCATGTGTGGATTTTTGATAGAGGACGTTCGTCTTTCGCAATGTCTTAAAGGAATTGATCAACTCCAAACAAGATAGATATGGAGTTATTCTTGCTAAGGTATGATTTTTTTATTGGCACATAAATTTGATGGAATCAATAGGATCTTGGTTCGGGGATGTTCGAAAAGGTTTCGAAAACTTCCGCTACGCATGATCCCCAAAACCCAACAGTGGTATCAGATCCAAAAGGCATGATTCAATTAAATTGAAATGTGCCCTTATTTTTTGATATACATGATATATATAAGTCAATCATGATATTTTATATATGGTTGCATCATTGCGTTTAATAGAATTAATCTATATGCAAAAGTGTGAAAGTATCGGCATGGTGTTGTTGATGTAGTCGCACCGTCACGCAAATACATGCACAAAACAAGTACGCATCAAATTTAGCGAATAAGATCTCACTATTTGTGTATATAGATATGTGTAATTTAATATGTTGGTGGTTGTATGGGATATGAAAGCCATGATATTGATAATAAAAAAAAATAAAGAGCTTTGGCTAAGATGAGATTCGATCCCTAGTTACCCAACTTTTTGAAGTGTCTTAACCATCCTAGCTAGCAAATCAACTTGTAATAAGATTACAAATTAAAATTGATTGAAAAATCTGATTGTAATAGGATTACAAAATAAAATGAAGGGACTTTTGTTTAGAGTAGGAATCGATCCCTAGACCCCCTCATTCCCAACGATTGCCTTAGCCATCCAGGCTAGCGAGCCAAGTTATAATAGGATTAGAACTCTGTTTATATTAATTGAGTTATATATATATATTAATTGAAAGAAGTTTTAATTGATTAATTACCATTAATTAAATGGGGTTATTGTTCATTAATTGGATTGAATTAATTTAATTAGAAGGTGTTTTAATTGAATTAATATCAATTTAAATTAGTGGGACTATTATTAATATTAATTAAAATATTTAATTAAAATCATATTAAGATATATTTAATTAATGAGATTAATGAAAATATAATCTTTCATGCACTCGAAAAATTTTAAGGTATTTAATTTCCTTGATTTGTTTTATGATGCCTTGTTGATATATGTAGATGTTTATTCTTGTTTTATTTTAATGATCTTTATTCTATGCATATTGGGTATATATATGATATTCCATAATTAAATAGATGCTAGAATTAGTCATTGTAAAACACTACATGGATCATAAAACTTGATAAAAATCGCTCGATTAGAATTTTAAGTTAATGTCACTCATTTTAAACACTTGTCAAGGCCTCGATCACATCAATATGGGTAGACGCCTTCGCAGGGTGCATTCTGTTATCTTGGTGAGGCAAGCTGGGTAACGGTTACCTGGATGTTTCAAATTGGTTTGACTTAATAAATCTATCATAACGGTTTTGGGCTTTAGGCATAGATTAGACGTAACATGTTGTGACATATGATGTCTAAGTCTCAGAAAGAACCTAAGAGTTGCATATGAGGCAATTGGTAATGGTTACCTACCTAAATAATTTGATTTTGAGTGTCATGCCTTAACTGTCTCAAAATTAAGTGAAATATGGATCTTAGACCACTAAATTAATATTTACGAGGGTTATTGATTTAGTGGGAGTTTAATTACTCACTAATAAATTATTCTGCATAATCTTCTAAGCGTAGATGTTAAACTCCTAGTAACACTAATTCATAGCAACTCGATCAATCCTTGAGAAGGATAAAATAATTTCTAAGACTAATTTTCGTGTTTTGATTTGAAAATTGATAAATGTTATCAACCATATAAACAAGGATGTATGTCTTAGATTAATGGTTCCTTTTAAACCACCATCTATTAGTACAAGGATTATATGTCATGTTAGCAAATATGAAACCGGACTTTAGGAAAGATTCGGGACGTGAAAACTAATGACATGACAGTGACACTTAAGGAAATGTTCTAACAGTAAGTTAATGGGAAGGGCATAAGATTGTAAAATTCCTAGATTCTTGTAAAATGGTTAAGAACCTATTAATATGTCTTTATGTTTGGAACAAGAAAGAACTATATTAATTATTTCAAAAGGCTTGAATCTTCATGTGCCAAAAGTTGGCAGTAGATTTGATTTATAATTCATCAAAATAGTTTTAAACTACATAACTTGAAAGACATGGAGAATATTGTTTACAATTGCATATGATGTTTAAAATTATAAGGCAGAATAATAAAAAGGGCCTTAGATATATATTTGATGGTTCATTACATAAAGAAATTTAATAAAGAAAGATAAAGGGAAGGTAAAAGCTACAAAAGGTGTTTGTGTCGGACATTGAAACCTTAGTTGTGAGCTAGACTTTGCCAAGTTCTAAAGAAAGCCTTAAAGAACGGATTTTGTTTTTCATAGGATGAAATTGTTCATTTTATAATGAATTACAAATCCTATCAGGAAGAAATAATTTTGAATTGTTACGAACATTTCAAAATGAGTATAAAAAAATCACTTGGCAAACTATTAACATACTTTGATGAGATCAAGGTGGATAATATTTGAGCCAAGAGTTTAATTGACCATCTTTGAAATTGTGAGATTGTCTTGCAATTAACTCCATTAGGAACGTCATTTGAGAAATGATGTTTTAAGAGGATAAATCGAACTATATAAGATATAATTTGATTTATGATGTGTCACACAGACTTTTCTATGATGTCTTATTGAGGCTATACTTTAGAAACCAAGGCACTCGCACTAAACCTTATTTTCATTAAAGTGGTTGATAAAACTCCATATATGATATGGAATAAAAAGACCTAGTTTGTCTTTTCTAGAGATTTGAGGCGGCGAGACTTGTGTAAGACATTAAGTTACATAAAGTTTGATGCCTAAGTCTTTTGTGTCTAATTATGGTTGAACACTATGATACTATTTTATACAATTGAGAACAAATTGTTTATTGCTCAAAATCATGTCTTTCACTATTGGGAATAAAACAAATCTTGAAATGTTCAAGAGCCACAAATCAGAACCGAACAACTTTAGGAAGATCAACAAAGTTTTGAACTATTTGAGTATACACAAGCAACATATATCTCTTGAAAATCTAGAATAATTAGAAATTGGCCAGAGAAATTTGGAATTTCTTATTATTGATAGTTGTGATGTATTTTTGATACTGGATCAGAATGAATCACTACTCATCAAGAGACATGTTTCGTCTAGATTGAACAAAGAAACTAAGTGTTATTAACTCTGAATTTTAATTCATGTATGTTAACCAAGTTTGGAACTTGAATTATTTACCTGAAGATGGTATGACTATTGGATGTAAATGAGTTAAAGTGACATGAAAAAGAAAAGATGCATACTTAAAAGCACGGCTTATCGAAAATTCCAATCTAAATCAAGGTATTGATTATGATAAGATTTTCACTGGTAGCTAAGCTCAAGTTCTAGATTTCTATTGTCATTACTTCATAGTTTGACTATAAGATATGACAAACGGATGTCAAAAATAGCATTGCTCCATGCTCCTTAAAGATGTGTATGATACAACTTAATGGTTTTTTTATTGTTTTGAGAATTTGAGAAAGATATGCAAGCTTAAAGGATCCATTTATGGATTATAGGAAGCTTATCAGAGTCGAGATCTTTGTTTTGATGAAATAATTAATGAATTACATTCATTGAATCGAAGATAAACCTTGTGTATACATAAAGGTTAGTGAGAGTGCAATTATCTTTCTGAATTTGTATGTTAATGATATATTATTCATTGGAAACGACGTCTTAACCCTGCAGAATGTCAAGTCTTGGTTAAGGAAGATTTCCCAATGAGATTCTTAGCTAATTAGGCTTATATCCTTGTGATATAGATCTATAGAGATAGATCTAAAAGGCTAATTGCTTTAAATAAGAGTGTTTATATAGACAAATAACTAAAAAGGTTTCAGTGTATGAGATTCTTAAAAGAATTTGTACTTACGTCTTATAACATAAGTCTCTGCAAGACTCAAAGTCTTAAGACAAATGATGAGCGGGACAATGTGAATATGATTTTGTATGCATTAGCTATGAGAATCATCACATATGTTATACTTTGCATTCAACTCGATATGTCATATGCTTTGGGCAAAACATACATATATCTCATAGATTCTAGTGGGGGTCACTAAATAATTTATTAATAACATTCTTAAGTACTTTAGAAGCACTTGAGAGATGTTATTAGATTTGTAGAGGTTTGAAAGATATGATTCTTGTAAATGGTTACACGATGCAAACTTTCAAATTAATATAAAAGATTAATGATCGCAATATGGATATGTGTTAACTTCATAGGAATGAGTTGGAAATGTTCTAAACTCACTCTAACAAGTCCTATAATATAAACTGAGTTTTTAGCGGCATTTGATGCAGCCAAAGAAAATATTTAGATCATTAGGTTCATGATTGAATAAGGTGTGGTTCCAAGTGTTGGAAATAATGTTGGCTTTTATTGTAAAACCAATTGACAAATTTAAGTTATGGAACCTAAATCACACTATATATCTAAACAATAACTTGAGCGTTTTTGTCTTATAAAAGAGAGAACGTAAAGATTTGCAGAACATCAATAACAAACAATGTAGCAGATACATAAAACAAATTTCTTCCACTAAGAATGCATTAAGGTTACTCAGTATTGGATAAGTGTAGGATTGAACCTACTGCAAGTGGGAGATGTTGAGGTATGTGCCCTAGGCTAATTATGTAAACGTTGTTTAACTATTATAAATAGATGCATGTTTTTTTGATAATAGTATCCATGGATAATTATTGTATTATTCTAAATGTCCCTAGTCAGTTATTACTGTGGGAACAATAACAAATTAAGACTAGTATGAGTCTTGATTGATAATCATGTGACAATTATGCTCTACGGATACAGATAGAGATAATGAGTATCTATTGGGAACAGATGCTGGACCGACCCGCTATATCATTAAGAAAACTACATGGTCAATGTCATAAGTGATTATCATGAGAGTTATATCATTTAGTCCTTTGACTTAAGATCACCAGAGACTCCAACATTAGGAGCACAATGATTAGATACAATCAAACGTTGTCTTTAACCAGATGATTATAAAGATTATGATTGGTCATTGTTCAACTATTGTATAAATGTTGTATGATCAAGATGAAATTTGTCCATCTCTTTTATAGAGATATCTATTGGTCCCCTCGATATGTTAGACTGATAAATGGCAATGTCTAGTGAATTGATTGGATCAATGTCACTTGACAATTTCGGTCTACTCGGACATCGAGACTAGTAGATTAAGACATTCCATGTCTTATGTTCAATCAAAAGATATCACGTGACAAAAGGATATGATATACACTGTCTATTAGGTTGTATCGATTTATTGATCTTCATACTACTTGGGTAGTCATAATGTCTTGCTAGAGACCGCTTATGACTTGTATACCAAAATGGTTTTGGTTCACTGCCAACGTTGTATGAACTTATTGGGTCGCACACAAAGAACGGATTTGCGTGATTTAATATTATCTAGGTTAATGAATTTTATTTGATAAAACTCATTTTGAAGATTCTCGTTAAATGTCCTAGCTTGACTAGAATTCAAGATTCTCATACATTTCTAGTGTGACTAGAAATTTTGTCTCTTAGTAAATTCTATTTTGAATAGGACTCTAATTGGAATTATAATATGACTTTAATTCTTATTTGAGTTTTAGATAAATTACAACTCTTATTGGATTAGTAATTGTAGATTATCTATGACTCTATTCTTTTTAGAGTTGGACTTTATCTAGGACTCTATTTGGAGTGTGACTAGGAGATGGAGTTCTTTTACAACTCGACCTAGTGTACTATAAATAAGACATTAGGGTCACAGTTGTTGTTGAGAATTCCCGAGTGAGATTTTTCCTCGAGAATTTTTGTTCTAGGATTTTTGGGGCTAGCACTCCAGATCGTGATCGTCCGTTCGTGTGTGGATTTCTGATAGAGGACGTTCGTCTTTCGCAGTGTCTTAAAGGAATCGATCAACACCAAACAAGATATACATGGAGTTATTCTTGCTAAGATACGATTTTTTTATTGGCACATCAATTTAATGGAATCAATAGGATCTTGGTTCGGGGATGTTCGAAAAGGTTTCGAAAACTTCCTCTGCGCATGATCCCCAAAACCCAATAATTTTTTTTATTAAACTATAGAATTGATTTATATATATTTATATATATAAACTATATTATATATACAAATATATATACACCTTTGTATTTTCGTGGCTATAATTTTGCCACACGTGTTAACGACCACCCTCATGCGTGCACACTATTGTACATCATATGCCTGTCACCCTCGACCACATGTGTCATTAGGCGCCCACTAATTTATTAATTTATTTATTTAATTTCATGATTGTCTCTTCAATTTATGTCCAAATTAAATCTCCAAAAATTCACAATTTCGTCAAAAATAGAGAAATAATCCCAATGCTCTCTGAAACTCGCAAACACCGCGTATACACTTCAACTTTACACTATTTCCCATCGAATAGAGTATAATGCATCAATTAGCCATGCGACATCCAAAAATAATATTTCAATTTATGATCCCTGACCCGTAACGCATGGGTTCCACCTCGGATACCTAAATCCTAAATTAAAATCGAAAATACTTAATTAGTATCCTAATCAAGTTTATAAAATTCTTGGATGTCACAATCTTCCCTACTAATTAAAGTTTTCGTCCACGAAATTTAAACTTGCAGGTTACTGAACAAAAAGATATATGAGAAAATAATCCTTCATATAAAACTCTTTCAATCCAAACCTGTAAAACTATTTCCAAAGGTGAATCGTTAATTTGACCCTATCACTTTCACTGTATTCAACAACTCAGGGGTAGAGATCATAAACACTTCAACTTTTCATTTCAAAATCCTTGGTTTAATGAAAATTTATCTCTGTTACTTTGCCAATCGTGGCAATTTGTGAATTTTTGACGAGTTAACAATCAACTTTGTGGAATATCTGATAAACCTTACTTTACTTCTTATCTCATAACTTGAGTTCCATGTCAACATCAATACTTAGCAAGATCTAGCATGTCTCGCTTTTCATAACACCATCTTCAATCTTAACTGATAACGATTCCATAAAACGCTGATAATTCTTTCCCTATCCACCAAAATCTGGTATACACATACCAGCTTGCTTTCTCATCACTGAACATCTTTTTAATTGAATCGTCGTCTGATCAATTCTTACACTATCCACAGTTAAAATATAAGTGAAGCAAATAATATTTGGGCACTGCATTAGATACTAAGTAGAGTTACGTGTCTATCTAATCCATCATCATTCTAGCATTTCTCAATAGAAACTTAGAATTACATAAGTTATCCCATGACTATAGATCTCCAATTACATTTGTCATCCCATGACAAGAGATCTCAAATTTCAACCAGATCAGAAAATAAAACTTAACACGTTATGCAACTCTCACTCATTCTTTCAATGTCTACTCACAATATTATTTATATTGTGGACTAGAAAGCAATTAGAAATTCCAACTCATCATCTAATTCACTTAACTTTCTATTTGACCAGTTAGAAAATTAACGACTTTTCTAACTTCGTCAAATCATTTTCTATCCATGAGTTCACCAAGAACCTCATTCCATTCAATTACTAAAATCTTTCATAATCTCATGTCTTAATCACTTACTCATCAATCTCAATTATTATTGTTCACTAAACATTTCTCATTGCCTGAATAGAGACAGTTAGACTTAATTTGAGTAGACATACATTTCTAAACAGAGATATCGACATATCTTATAAATATACTCTCATAATATAACTTCTAACTTGTATCTCATTTAAGTTATAAATATGATATCTCTTTTTGCCTCTACTTATTTTACTATAGAAGAATATTCTATGTTTCAAACAAATCAAGTCAAATATATTGTCCTTTATTCAATATTTTCAACCAACAGAGATAAGGCTTACCAACTGAGCTGTAAGTTATGTCTCTTTTCATTTCATTTATATGTTTTCCAACATACAACCATCCCACGTCATCTCCAATTTACAATAACTAGTGCTTTAAACTTCAACACTAACTAATCAGGTGGTGTAGCACTACAATTGAATCAATGTATAACTTATTCACTGACATTAGTTGTATATTACTTTCGTTCCACATTTTCAACATTTGGAGTTTGATTTCTTAGTAAGATCCTTGTGAAGAAAAATTAAGTTCTATCAAACTCACAGTTTCATATCCTAAGTCGTATCTTGACTTGTTGACCTGAAATTCCCATTTTCATGCGTATGTGAGAATGTCTTGACTATTTAGTTGCTTATACTTAAGTTTTCAATTGACTCCAACTAAACTTTATAGACTTTTTTATTCCGACTATCATAAGTTCATTCGATTATTCAAAGATAGCGGACGTCACACTGATCTTCTACGCTATGAATGAATCTTGTTATGAAACGAAGTTACTCAGACTTTTGGTCATGCACAACTACTCCAGTGTCTGGCTTTGACTAAAGGAGTTCGTTCATGTCACTTCCATTACTCATAAGTCATCTTTACGTCTCATTTTACTTGATACACAGAGTCTATTCCGTTCAGTTTTTGTCAATCTTAGCTATTCTTACATCGATCTCAATCTTGGTCCCTTTATAAACTTATCGTGACTTTCAATCAACACCTAAGTCACTTACAGCTCCTTAATCTTGACTTACTAAGGCAATTTTTAGTTCTTCTCTTTTGAAAAACTTAGCTAAGGATAATACGACTTCTTATGATCATTCAATCAATTAAAGTCTTCCTTGACTAACCTTTGTTCGAAACAGAAAAATTTTGTGACTCAAACAATTCCACTATTTGTTTATTGCCTTAATTTGTTTTCATTACTCTCAGATTTCTCGACTTTCCTTTTTTTCAAAAAGAAATTATGTACTTTTTAAGAGACTGTGTAAGATAACTTTGTATCTTACTGTTCATCAAATTACTTATTATTAATTCACATTTTCATTACTATTCAAATGAAGAGATAGAATAATTTGAATTTCCAAACTCTGATTAACTTAATGACTAACCGAATTCTTAAAAGATACTATTTCAATCCTTTAATTCATATAAATGGAAGTTCTTGCAATATACTAGCTCGTACTGACGTCTTATACCAATCGTTTCCTGATATTTAATCAGTATGTCTATCTCTTCCTTAGTTATATTTTTAAGTTGTAGGAATAGACATCATAACTTAATTTCATTAGAAGTGACTATTGGGCACTTTGAATCTCAAAACACGATCAGTTGTGTTGATTTTAATAGCTTATCCAAGCTATTATTAGACCATTTCCCCAATACCTTAACTTCTAATACGTTGGCCTTATCACTACACTTTTTCATTTTTAATTTAGTAGTTTTTGTTGATCTTTGTTCTATAACAACACCTAATCTGATGTTAACAAAGATTACTTCTAACTCTTGTATTTCCATTTGTTTTATCAGTTCTTTATTTGATTCATAGAACCACTTACTCAACGTCACTTATGGAAGTAACTTGAGTAATAAAAAATCAAAATTTTCAGTACGTCTTTTCTGAAAGTCATTTGATTGTTTCAAACCATGGTTCTATTCCACTTTTCACTTGATGTTTTATTTCGGAAATGAAACAATACTTTACTTCAAAATATTTTATTTTCATAGAAACTGACTTAGACAACTTGACTAGTTCTATCACAATCCCATTGTGATTTTTCAGTCAACTTCAGTTTGTCTAATCAATTTCTACTTTAAAAACCACGTGTCTTCGTTTTCCTAGTGAAGACTATTTTAACATTTTCTTGAGCGTTTTATAATTATAATACTTCGACACTTTCAATTTCCAAGAAATCCGTGTTTAGTACTTATGTTTTGAATCATTTAGACTTCTTGTTCAACAAATTTCCTACTGGTTTCATAACTGGTAACTTTCATCAATTTTATTATTACCAAACTACTTATATGTCTTGTGAATTTAGACTTCTTGAGTCTATTTTACGTTCATCACACTCAGTTTTTGTTCCATAAGTCTATTCTCTCTTTTAATTATCCGTTTCAAATCTTACTCGTTGTATCTTACAAGTTAAGTATCAAATGGACAAGGAGAATAAACTTCAATATATTCATACAACACAAATATAACACACTAATTCAAATAGCCCCAACTAACAGTTACTTCCCAACTAATCGCACTCAATCACCCTTTGGTTATCAACCAAATTTTATCCTCAATTGAGCCAAACCTAGTCTCTAATACCAAGTTTGTCAAGCCCCTTGTCATTAGGACGACTGGCCGGCTTAGATTACCATAATTCCTTGATAATCTCGTCAGCCTAATCAAATTTTTTAATTTGATCTCCAAATAATCTTTATTACAATCCTTAATAGTGCTCCAAAACTAAATTTATATCCTTAATGAAACTCGATTCATGATTTTTTCAACTGGAGCAAGTTAAGAAATCATCTTATTTTGTAACAATTTCGGTAGCATCTTCCCTAAAAGTGGTCCGCCAAAAAACTTTTATCTAATAGACAACAGAATTGAGAAGATGCCTAAAAACACTCACAACTTCACATAGTTCATAATATATTCAAATTTATAAACCAACTTAGAGTCTGCAATAGCTTAACTACAACTATAAAATCCCAAATAGACCAAAAAGTGAATAAAAAAATTTCTACATTTATTTTAAACTAATTTAAGAGACTCTAATAACCATTCAACTAAACTTCACGTCCTACACACTCCCCAAGAATCCCAAAACAATATATATAAATAATTTTAAACAAGAATTTACTTCAAATTTTAAAAATAGTCACCAGAATCTTCGAGTCTTGTTTGTTCATCTATTGTCTTCATATAGAATCTGACACCATCAAAAATAACTCGAAGATTTTCTTATAGAAAAAACAACTGGAAAATGTCAAGCAAGTAAATTCTAACATTGATACGAACTTCAGCAATTGTTAGTCTGATACATAGAGACATGTAATTGCATTTCTAAATAACAATATGATAAATGCGTCAACATGACATGCAATCCACTTTGTCGTTATCTCCTAACTATAATCAGATGTCGACTTTCAAAAATAGTACCGAGATAGTATTAAAAGATCATGAGATATAGAGACAACTTGTCGGTGTTAGACTCCATTAGTCTCACTAGACAGCGTAGAGGCAGGATTGAAACCAAGTTTCAAGAAAACCAAACTTTGAAATAAGCTTATCCCCCTCACTCTCTCTATATATGCATGACCAAGAATGATAAAATGCAATGCAAACTATGATACAATTACAGGTATAAAGATATTCAATCAATAGAAAAGATTATTGTAGGGTTTACTTAGCACCAAACTAACTCAAATTTGGTTACGAAGCCTAACACGACATTTCCCCGACTTTCACGTACTTTGAACCTATTTTTTGAGCTTCATTCCGGGTGGTTTCAAGACCCATGACACTACCTAAAACCATTGAGAAATCTGGATAAATCCCCTATTCAAATATCTTATGTTTTCGACCAATTTTTGAGTTATTTTAGTATTTTCAAGTCTTAAAAGCCCAGAATAACACCAACTCAACTCTTTGGATGTCTGATTCCAATTTTGATTGTAAATTGTGGTTAAAAATCAACAATTAACCTTGATTAGGCTTTTAAATATTTTTCCAAATTACGAACATTTTTGGATATTGTAACACGTATTAAAGGAAAAAAAAACCCCGGTATAAATCCTCGATAAAATTCTGAAATCCTTATTTTTCATAGGATTCCATAATTCCTATTTACTTGGCTCAAATATAACTTTTCCTAATTTTTTTCTATTTTTTGGAAGTCTTTTCCATTTTTTTAGCATTTTCTTTCCTTTTTTAGTTGAGAAAGGGTAGTTTGACCCTGAACTGGACCAGTCTGGTTCAATCTGGTTCGGGAGGATCAAAACCCCTTTCTTCTTATTATTCTTCCTTCCCGTTCTGATTCAACAGTGTATTAATTCTTTTTATCGATTTGTTTATTGGGTTGGGTTTGCAGGGCTCTCTTGAAGAGGAGACGACCTGTCGTGTCCTTCCTCGGATGGAGCCGAGCTTCGCATTCGCCATTAACAACTTCACATCAACAACACACAACAACACCAATAATAAACAAAAGTCAACAATTAACAATGACAACCCAACAACAACAACATACACAACCTCACCTTATCCCCGCCTCTATCGTCGATCTCCTCATTCAATCTCATAGTCTCTCTCAAATTGTTGATCTTTTTATGGAAATCAAATTAGTGGTTCTATGTTGTTGATTTGTTGGGGTTATATATTAGATTTCCTCGAGATTCGTATTGTACAAATTTCGAGACAAAATCTAATGGTTCGATTTTCATTATATAATTTGATATTCCTTGAGATATGTGTTGCGTATCTCGAGGTCAATCTTGGGGCTATTAACAAGATAATCACCACTTCTAACCGACTTACATAAAATCAATTGTATTGATCTCCTAGAGACATGTATTGAGTATCTCCAAGTTGATCAAATGGGTTTATTACCATACACCACTTGATTTTCCTTGAGATTGGATAGCACGCGTCTTAAGGCATGTATACAACTCTCCAACATCACAATCGTCTAAACCATTTTCATCCTCGATGCTCACACTACGCGTATCTCGAGGCGAATCCAATGTATAATTTTATTTTTTTATTAAACTATAGGATTGATTTATATATTTATATATATAAACTATATTATATATAAAAATATATATACACCTATGTGTTTTCGCGGCTTTAATTTTGCCACACGCATCAACAACCACCCTCGGACGTGCACACTATTGTACATCCTACGCGTGTCACCCTCGACCCCGCGTGTCACTAAGCTTCCACCAATTTATTAATAATTTTATTTAATTTCGTGATTATCTCTTCAATTTATATCCAAATTAAATGCTGAAAAATACCCCAATTTTGTCAAAAATTTAGAAATAATCCCAACGCTCTCAAAAACTCGCGGACACTGCGTATACACTTCAACTTGACTCTATTTCACGTCGAATAAGTATAATACACCAATTAGTAATGCAGGATCCAAAAATAATATTTAAATTTATGATCACTGATCCGTAACGGGTGGGTCCAACCTCGAATAACTAAATCTCAAATTAAATCCGAAAATACTTAATTCGTATCCTAATCAAGTTTATAAAATTGTTGGATGTCACAATAACATAACACTGTTGTCCGTATGACATGAATGCATGATCAAGAAATTCAAACCTAACCGTGCAATCTCTAAACCGTATCAATGTAAAAAGCAAGAAATAGTGTGTACTTACAATTAAACCAACGCAAGTTCGTTAAACGAGTCATCGCTCGGACATTCCTTTGATTCCCTTATTTTTAAATTCTTGTTAAATCACAAAAATCAATAATTTATGAGTCTCGACACAATTGTACTATTTTTCAATATTTTTTTCATAATTTCCAAGTTATGCCAGTGTTTTTGTAATCCAATTTAGTGTTTTTAGCTCAATCAACCTTAATTACACTTTATGAGGCAAAAATCTAGATAAAACGTTTTGTGAAAATCCCAACTTTTCATCTTTTTTTCTCAAGAAATCAAAGATTTCTAGTTATTTGACCTAAATTCCATTTTTCTAAACTATTTGAAATTTTCCAAAGATTTTTGTTTTATTTTGTCAAATTAAAACTTTTTTATTCAAAGGGAAGGGGTTTAATCCCTTGAACTGGTTCTGGTTCATATTAGTTGATCGGAGCCCAGTTTGGCCTAATTTAGGGAATGAACCCCTTCATTGTCCCCGTTGAGACGAAATAGAGTGGAGGCTCTATTTCATTCTCAACTGCTTCATTTTTCTGTAGATAAGGGTCTGGATTACGGCTTTCCTTTCCCTTTCATCATCCTTCTCCCCGTCTATCCATCATTATCTTGTTTGGCTCTATTTCTCTATTTTAAATTTCGTTTTGTTGTGGCTGTTTCATTGTGTTGAGTCTTTGTTTTGTTGTTTTGGTTGTTATTGTTTTAATTGTCGATTCAATCACTTTTCTTCACCCTCTCATCTCTCTTAACTCAAAACAATTACAAAACCAAAACTTTTAATTTCGAGTTTGAAACCCAATCAATCCATAGTCCACAATTGATCAATAATAGTTGTCTTAAATTAAAATTACAATTCGATTTACTCACATTAATGTCAATAACCACGCTACATTCACGGGTCCTTCTTCCTCAATTTCAATCTTCAAATGAGAGAAAAATGAACCAGATAGATAAGAGGGAGGGAGAGAGAGAGAGAGAGTGTGTGCAATATAGTGAGAACAAACGAAGAGAGCATTAGAGGGAGATGAAGAAACCAGTTGAAAACAAAACACAAACCCCTAGTTTCAATTTCATTTGTTAATTAAAAGTGGAAGGCAATTTACCAATTTACCCCTCTGAGATTATCATCATCAATATAACATTAATTGCCCTTTTGGTCATTTACCAATTTTATTTAATTTCATGATTATATTTCGTTTGTTAAGTGCAAATTAAACCACAAAAATACTCCAATTTCGCCAAAAGTTAGAGATGCGCTACGAAACACTCGAACAACATGTTTAAACACCAATTTGACCTTGTTTCGCAATGAACATAGTATAATTCATACAATAGGCACACTGCTGGGACATGTGACCTAGGTCAATCTGCAAACATTATTTATCTTATTATTTTTGTTAATAAAATTGAAATTTTCATTTGCTGTTTTATTATAAGTAATTGCATGTTTACCTTACAATAAGATCCATTGGTATTTGTTGAAATATCTTAAATGTCCCTAGTCCGTCATTATACTGGGAACTATAATGAATTAAGACTAGTTTGAATCTTGATTGATGGTCATGTGATGATCATGCGTATACGGATACGAATCGAGACCATGAGTACTTGTTAGGGAACAAGGTACATGACCGACCCACTATGGGAACACCACATGGATAAAGTCATAGGTGTTACTCATGATAGGTATGAAATTTATTCCTTAGATTTGAGATTACCATAGACTTCAGTATTATGAGCATGGTAATTTGACACAATCAAATGTTATCTTTATCCCGACGATTATAAAGATTATGATTGGTTACCATGTAAATAATATGTGAAGGTGTGTAATCAAGATATAATTTGTCCCACTCAAATAGAGAGAGATACAATTGGATCCCTCGATATGATAGACTAATAATGGCCAAGTCCATGTGAATTGATATGATCAATGTCACTCGGATGTTTTCAGTTTACCTAAAGATCGAGACTAGTACGATTGAACATTAAGTGTAACGACCCATTTTAGTAATGCCATTATTTATGTCATAATTTCAAACTTGGACGCTAGCTCAGATCCACGTGGATGCCGCGGGTAGGCTAGGACACTCGTCGACCTAAGTACACTAGTAAATTGTATGTTGAATTGCTTATTTGCGATGCATTTTATGAATTTATTTACTAATACATCGCATGTATGTATGTGTGTATGGTTATATTGTGCGAGATTAAGTGACGGGTAATCGAATCGAAATACGTGTCAACACGGGTATCGGCGAGGCGAATTATAGGTACACTAGAAAGCTCAATTAATTCACATTAATATGACTAAGTAATCAAATGAAATGGGTAAAGTTACCATAGGCTAAGCCAAAGGTTAGTGGGACCATAAGTTGGTTAATTTTGGTCAATAGAAACACTAACCATATGTTAATGAGGCTTAATATAATGTCAATAAATCAAATAATGAAAAGCCTATAGTTTGAGTTATATAATGTGGACATTAGATGGACCCCAAGGTGATCCAAGGGAGTGAAACTAGGATTGTAGTGGGCTATTGGAGTCACTAAACAAGGTGTGGATAGCATAAATAGAGACCACAAGATAATCCTTGAGATAAGCATAGCACACTTGATCAAGACAAACATATATATACCAAGTAAGTGGAAGTTTTTATCTCCATTAACTTAATTTCACATGCAAAACCAGAGAATTACCAGAGAAAGAAGGGTGATTTAGAGCTGAATTGATGATTTTGGAGAGCAAACCAAGTGATCAAACTAAGGTAATCTTTATCTTCATCTTCTACACATTCTAAGGAACCCAATTTTGAGTGTTTTTCATATAATTTAAATTTGAGGGTTAGATCCCTGTTTTTTGATAAAAACTTGATGAATTATATGTTTAGTGATCATTTCCAATGAGAATTTACAATTGGTTTTACAAGAATTAGTATTTTGATGAATTTGGAAAAAAACTAGTGAATTTAAGGGATTTGAGGATTTTGATCTATTTGATGTTCTAATATCGATTTAACTGATGTTTTGGAGTCATCATTATGTGGAGAGTGTGCAAACTAGGTTAGGTTAGCTAATTAGGATAGGAATGACAAAATTCTCGACTTGAGAATTCTGTCATAGAGGGCAATTAGCGCGCTAACTAGGCTGGTTAACACACTAATCATTCTGCGCTCTCAACTGTTTTTTTAAAATGAAGAATCGTAGCACGCTAGATCGATTCCCTAGCATGCTAACTCCACTTAGCATGCTGGGTAGACTTATTAGCGCGCTAATGACAGTTGAGACTTCAACATTAAGGGTTGTTTTGATGATTTCCAACTTAATACCCATCTAAACATTTGTAAAAAACCTAAACTAATAAAATTGGACTTTAGGGACTTAGTGGATCATAGCTCAATATCGGAGAGCTTGTTGGGTCGGATAAGGGAGTATGGGGAGGTCGGAGAGCGGTTTGAGGTTTGTAAAACCCAATTGAAAAACTCTGAGTATTTAATTATATTTTTCATTCCATTTTTATCATTTCCTGTTATTTCTACTATTCATTTTCGTTACTTGGACATGGGTTGAGTTTCCTCCCTCGGATTCTATGTTATGTGTTCATGATCCGCTAGATTGTAGCAAGTGTGACTCGACCCTCGGTGAATGGCAACCCGAGCTAGCCCTTGGTGCGTGTGTTGGTGACTCAGGGAATTTGGCCAGTACCGCAAGGGACCAGGTGTTGAGCCAGTTGGGTGCGTCCACTGGTGGGAACCTGGTGACCCAAAGTATAGTCTAGTCTATCTGGAGCGAACATACACATTTTTTTAGCTTATATGTTATCTATTCATGCGATGAGCCAATTACAGTTGCCTTTCTTTTACATTCTGGTTGTTTATTTAACAGTATTTCTTGCACTTCCTTACTTTATTATGCGACTGCTCAGAGGGTTTCCTTGGGGTTTTATAGACTGGACTCGTCATCTGTCCTTTTGTGATGATTGAGTGAATATCCTATTACCAGTAGGGGCAAGTGGATCCTGAGCGACTAAATCTAATTGCCCGCCGTTGATGACATACTAGTACGTTTTTATTTTGATATTTTGTATTATTTTAGGTAATGGAAGATTGGAATGACACTATATTGTATATATATAGTATTTTCGGTACGGTCGCCTATATAAAGAGTATTTTTCCGAGTTTTCCATAGTAGGGCATGCTCTTATGAATAATTCGTAACATGCTAATTTAATACTTTATTTGCATCTATTAAGACTTTTTTGTCTTAATGTTAACTTGTAAAATACAAACCACTAGCATGGCTAGGAACTCAAATAAACTACAAATAATTGAACTTAAGGAACTTTAATTACCTAAGGAAATAACTCAAGAAAATATGAATAATCCACTAACTATATTGATAACACACAAGTGGACACGATAATGAAGACATGAGGTGGACGGGCAAGTGACGTACACGTGTAGTTGGGACCACCGGGTGAGGAGCGCACGACACAACGACACCCTAGGGCGGGCTTGGGGCTTAGGGCCGCCACATGAAGGGTGACTTTCCATGCCTTATGTTTAATCAAAGGATATGATATATGTTATTCATTAGGTTGTATTGATTTTAATATTCATGTTACTTGGGTAGTCATAATGCCTTGCTAGAGAATGCTATGACTCATGTACCAAAATGGTTTTGGTTCCAAAGTCGTATGAACATTTTGGGTCGCACATAAAGAATGTCTTTGCGCAATTTTAATTGGTCCAGAGTAATGAATAATATATGATAAAATTCAGGACATAAACGCTCGTACAATTTGTTTTAAGATAACTTATTAATAGGGCATATGTGTAATTTACTTAAACAGCCTAAATATAATAGTTGCATTATGAATAAGATTTTAAGCGAGGACTTATCTACACATATAAATAGAGGGTGAGACCCTAAAACGAAATAAGATTTTCATTTTTTGCTATTTTCAAGTTCTTTGTATTTTGGGAGAGAAAGAAAAACATTTTCTATCTCTTTTGAGGCTAGCACTCCAAATTGTGGTTACCATCCATGTGTGGATTTTCAATAGAGGACGGGTGCTTGAGCGTCTTAGAGATCAAACAATTAGAGAAGGAAATCACGGATTAAGGTATGACTTTTGTAGATATAGTTTAATATAACTTATTTTCGATTCTGTTGGGGTTTTTCAAAAATTGCTTTTGAATTTTTCGCTGCGTATGAACTACAAAAACCCAACACACACAACAAACCAAAACACAATCTTACCATATGATCTTCGGTCAATCATGCGTGGGTCCCACCTCGAATACCTAAATCTCAAATCAAATTCAAAAACATTTAATTAGTGATCTAATCCAATTTCGCAAATTCTCGGATTTCACAATTTGATTGACAAATCATCTTCATCGTTCGCCCTCGTTAAGATTGGTTCGACGTTCTTTGTCATGATATTGTGTTGTTAGCGACAGAGTAGTGTCGACGGCAAAGTGAGAGGCCGATAATGAAGGAGGAAGGAGACGATGACGTTACCTAAGTTAATGGCCTAGTTAGATGGAGGGACCGATTTAAAAGTTAGTCGAGAGTTTTGGGATTGGTTTCACCAGCTAAAGATTTTTATGACTGAATTGACAAATTGGTGAGAGTTGAGGGACTATTTTAGCCCATTTGCCTTTAATTGGGTTGTAACTAGACGAATATTTTATTAATGAATGATGACATGTATTACTTATTTATACTCGCGTGGATATTTGTAATTTATTTTTGTCAAATAGGCGAGAGAGTGATCCTCGAGATATGCACGCGGTGGGGTTTTTGTTGATTAGTACACCTAGGAAAAATTTTTATCAACCCAACACATCTACAAAACTTTTTCCCTAACTAACACATTTTGACCACGTCGGCGCCACCTCACCCAAATGAGTGGGTCCAACCCGCATGGGTGTGGGTAGATTGGTGAATTTTAAAAAATAAAATAGACTAGTTAATAACTTAGGAGCTAATTTGACTAATTAACCTCCTAAGTAGCAAATGAAAATAACTTCACTGGCTTATATGAAAAATTATAAGAAAACAAATAAATAAAGCCTAAGTGAAAATAAATAAATATATATAGCCTACATTGTCTACATAGGCCATGAGTTAAATAATTAAAATGTTTTAAGTCCTTAATGTAAATCTTAGACCATTCATCTCTATAGAGATGTAACTAGAGGTGGAATCGTAGAAACACTACACGAAAATCTATGATTAGACGTGTTGAGTAACTCACAAACTTAGATGTACATAAAGATCTAAAAAATGAGTAACAAGAAATCGATATAAGGACCTAAACTTAAAACATGGGTATACATAAGTGGGACTTAACTCCTTATTCATGCAAGCTCATGTTCAGCATTACAAGTCACATTGGAGAGAAGAAGAGGATATGAAAAAAGCTTGCTAAAAAAATTAAATCTAAGGGCTAAAGATTGTAGAAACTAGGTTGAACTATCAACACTGAAGAGAATCTTAACTCATCAAGCCATATGTATATAAATGTTCTTCTTTTCCATGCTCAATGTGATGTGAATTGGGAATTTCTAACTATGCATAACTCTTGGATTCAAGAATATGTTTCTAAGATTTTCAAATTGCATTGATTCTCATTTTGTCCGATACCATGAAACTAGAGAGTTCAACAATAAGTCCTTATTTGAGAAACCAAATTCATGGTGCTAAATCTTTGAGAGAATGTCAAGATTTTTGGTTCAAAATTTAGGTTTTTGTTCAATTTCTACTATGAGGCTGATTTACAAACAAATTAATGTTTGTAACAAGCGTTTTTAATTCATTAATGGTGTTTTCAAAAGATTTCAATGATCAAAATACAATTACATTAGAGTTGAGGTCATATGTGCTCAAATTAAGGTTTTTTAATACAATGCAAGTCATAAATTGGGTTTTAGTGTATGTGGGACAGAATATTTGGTAAATGAGCCCTCAAATCCTTGATTTCATACTCTAAAATTATATTTTAGAAAGATTTTAGTGCTGGACATAGTTTTGAATGCATGTTAATGGCGTTTGTTGTCCATGAATGCCCAATTTAGAGTTTTTGAATGCAATGCAAGTTATGAACTGAATTTTAAAGTAAATAGATGCAAATGGATTAAGATTTCTTTAAAGATGTTTTAGAACTTGTTTCCAAATAACTAAGAGTGGTTTTAATGATTCAATGTGTGAAATGCAGTTTTAGATTATTGTTTGGTTTTTTTTTTAAAGATTTTGTTTAAAACATGAGTTGGTTATAGTTGTCTTAATTAGTATGCATGAAAATCTGAATTTGAGATTAAAAGACATGTTTTCAATTCTGATTTTCGAATGAGTTCGAGGCAATTGAAGAATCTAAATTATTTTTGGTGTTTAACACAAGGGATGAACTCTATTTTGATATTAGTTATTGTTCTTGCTGGTTAATTTATGGAGGTTGGATATAATGAGAAACTTTTAAAACAATGAGTTTAATCTATGAATTATTAGTTTTTAATTGATTTTAAAAGATTAAAAAACTGATTTTGTCGACATCGAGAAATTGTTATGTTTTGTTAACAAAATTAGGTTTTATGCATGGATCTCTTAATTTGTTATCAAATTTTAAAATTTTAAGAAATGGACTCAATTATATTTCATGTATTTGGGCTTAGTAATGAATGATTGGAATTGAACTTTTCATGATTTTGGGTAAGAAAAGTTTGAAATATCAAGACTTAAACTCTTTTGAGATAGAGTTTAAGCAACCAATTTTGGACTAGGTCTTAAACTGATTTGAACTACTACTCATAAGGCTTTTAGACTTGGAAAAGTAGGCTATCCAATGATATAAGAATCTAAAAAATTGGGCTCGCCAATTTGCAAGAAATCGAATCAAAAGTTAGTAGTTGCTTAAGTTCTTAAATTGAGCATAATATATCTACCATCCAAGAAAAATCGTAACTCATTTGCTTATGGTTCGATTGAGCTAAATGTTTGATATGTTATTCTTGTTTGTATGATTTAACTCTTGTACATAATTGGTAAAGTTTGAAGTTCTAATTTAGGAATTATGTGTTTACTAATTTTTACCATATTTTTTATGACGATTTAAACTGAAATTAATGAAGTGAAATTTATGTAACAAACCTAATAAATCTAATCCTAATCATTCCCCTAATAAGACTGTGATGTCGCGGCAAATTCTACGTGGCGACTCGGTCAGAACTCAGACGTCGACACTGAGGTAAATATAATATTTTATTATTGAGTGATGCTCGTATATGCTTTATCTACGACGCAAATTTGTGTCATTTTTATCGGCGATTTTACGAATGAAAGCTACCTCGAGATGTGTGCGCAAACGAACATTTGGAGTAGGTCGACGAGATCAATGGGATGTAGGTTCTAATAGAGTTAATTAGTTGAAATACATAAATAATTTGATCAAAATAATAATAATTACAAATTAGCTAAGTTTGGCTAATTAATTGGGAATAAACTAATTGATCTCCTAAAGTTTGAATTAAATTTTGGTGAAGTTAGAAGAAATAAAGATAAAACTTTTGGATTTTATAAAAATAGTTAAACTATGTTGAATGAGAACCACTCATTAGGATGTATGTTTGGAATTTGTAGGACCACATAATAGACCTTGTCATATGTGAAGAGAGAGAAGACCTTGTAGAGACTAAACTAAATTCATTTTTTTTTGTCCCACATTTGCCTTTCAAAGAGAGAAGAAGAAGACTGTGGAGAGGGTGAGCTCTCTCATTTTTAGTGGTCTTGTTGATAAAGTCTCTGCGTATTAGTGGTATTGTTGATGAGTGAGGTGCTTAGTGGAGCTAGGAGATAACTATTTGAAGTACAAGGTGAGTACTTATACATTTTTTATATTTATAGATACGGGTGTAAATTGCAAGAGCTTGGTATGAAGAGTTGTTCTTGCTCAAGTTATATGCTTGGATTTTAGCTTGTATGCCATTCACTTGGCCAATTTGTTGAACCCCTAGCTATGATGTGCATAGCATATGCATTAACACCCCATTAATGCTACCTCTAAAGTTTATGTATCCTAAAGTTTTATTAGAGAGAGGGGGATCGCACGCATTATGCGTGCCGCCTAACTGGACCACCCAACGGGTTGGCTGAGCTCGGACCGCCCAACAAGGCTAAATTGGACTCGGTTCAAGGGGGCCCAAACCCCCAAATTAATAAAAAAAATAAAAAATTAAAAAAAAATTAAAAAAAAAATTATATATTTTAATTAATAAAAAATCATGCAAAAAAACAAAAAATACAAGAAAATCCAAGAAAAATAGAGAAAAATTAGAAAAAAATAAGAAAAGCGAGAAAAACTTCAGAAAAGTGACTTTGGAAGTTTTTCAGGGATTTTTACACTGAGATTCTCTTCGAAAAACGTGTCAACGCTATAACTTCGATATATTGAATTATTTTGGGATTTCAAAATCTATATTATATCAAATAGGCTCAAACACACCTAATTCATTTTAAATTGATATCAGGAACCTATGAGACTATTATCTGGTATCGGATACGTATTTAGAGGCATGTAGAGGTCACGATTCGCTTGATGTTTTGCGTTATTGAGGTAAGTAAACCAGTAAGAAATTCAATATTGATTCTTTTTCATTTCCTTGTTATATTTGATGAAATAATTGCTATTATTATACACTACTTACCTACCGAGTAACCTAGGGTCTAAGTGGTCAGGTCCAGTCGTGTCCACTCGTGGGTTGAACAACCGACTAGCTCTCGTGGTTTCTCAATGGGTCAAAATTCTTTGAGTGAGCATTTGCCATGTGTCACGGCTCCTTTTAGGTATTCGAGTTCCATTGTGGTTGAGCATTTGATTAATGGTAGGGAGTAAGTGGTCCTGACACTCTACAAGTGGGCTCAAAGCCACTTAAAATGTGCAAGTATCTAAAACTATTGCGATGGGTCAAGCCGCTTTGATCACACCTAATCCGTTTGGCGTTATCGGCTCGCTTAAGCTGCAGCCCATGAAAATTCGAAAGGGAGCCACATATTTTGCTTTTGGGTCACTTGGTCCCTACCGTTGATCACTATAATTATCTATTATGCATTTTACTGTCATTTCTTTGCACTTTATTTCTTTCCACCATGTTTTATAGACTTGTTTTATTATTTAATCTGAATTACTATTGAACTTGTTCTGGATTTACTCACTGGAATTGTCTTTGATTTTAGTGACAGTTGTAGATCCTTCTAGTAGCAGCGGCAAGGAGCCTGTGATCGGTGACTTCTTATGAGCTTCCCTTAGAGTCAGTTCCTCTATGTTACTAGAGTAGGTTTATTTTTGATATTTTAGACTGTACATATGATATATACTTATGTTTTTGGTTACTTTGGGGTTCATTTTGGGTTGTAAGACATTTGATACATGTATATGACACTTATTCACACTGTATTCCAGATATATACATGACATCTACTTTTATAGGATTTCCACATCTAGGCATGTCCCAAATACTTGTTTACTTATGTAAGCTGCTTTAAATATTTTAAAATTTCATTGCATAAACATTAATATTTGTTAAACTAAATAACAAACCTAATAAGCAATTATTAGTTGAATAACTTGGATGAGAGGCGCCTAGGCTTGTGTTGACTCTACGGAAGTTGATTGAGGGCCCAAGTAGGTTTAGGTCAGGCAGGACCCAATTTCTTAGGTCTGGGGCCTTCACAAGTGGAATCAAAGAGCAAGGTTTATACCTTAACTCTATGTAACCCACAACCCGACTAAAATGCAATTTTAGAGTTAAGACACAACTGAACTTAGAATGGAAATCCTATGATCCTGACTTAGAATATTAGTAGGGAACTGATGAGATAGGGGAAACTACGTTTGAATTACACATGTTAATTGTCTAATATATATATATATATATATATATATATATATATATATATATATATATATATATATATATATTATATACTGTTACCATTAACTATAGAAACTTATCAAAACTCGTTATTTGACTTGCGATGGTCGATTAGTAGGACATCAATTATCGGAGTAGAGCTATAGGTCCAGGTCTTATTGACCCATCAAACTTTCAAGCTTTGACACAGAAAACTGCTTCTCAAGATAGACGTTTAGAGGAGATTTTGACTATTCTCATAGGATGGTTGCCATCACCATCGACACCTATAGTGGCTTCCACATAGGATGTGATGCGCCCACACCTCAGGCGAGTCCGTCACGATCTATGGTACATGTAGCACCAATTACCCGCGTAGTCCCCGGATAATCCGAGATAGCAGTGCTGGCAGTTACAATACTAACCGAGAGAGATAGTTACTTTGATTTGACTCTTAAGGCTATACTAACTAGGGAGTATGAGAGGTACAGACCAAGGAAGTTCAATGGGGATTCTGATGTATTGGAGGCAAAAAAGTTCATTAAGAGTCACGAGAAGATCACGAGACTTCTAAGGTTAGATGATAGCAAGAGGCCTGGGTTGGTAGCTTTTTCTTTCTTAGGGGACGCAGACACCTATTGCACTAACATGAAAGCCAGAAGTTCTTTTCGCTCTTAGTGATGATCGCCTAAGAGTTCATAATTCGTGCATATCCTACAGGGGCTAGGAGAAGCTGTGATTTAGTATATGGGTAGATTCCAATTGCTATTGTTGTTTGATAATGGACATGTTGACACTAACGCGGATTATGTCTACTTCTTCTTTAAGGAATTGTTTCCCGCCATCAGGGGCATAATTGTTACGATCGAGCCGAGTAACCAGCGTAGGGCTTACGAGCGCAATTTGACTAAAGACGATTATCGTATCACGCATCCTAAGGATGGCGTCCTACGACCAGCAAAGACACCGATTGTTCAGAGTTCAGAATGGAGATTTAGGCATGGTCATGGTTGAGACAGGAAGAGGAAAAGGAACCATTAGAGGTTCTGTAACGGCCCCAAAATTCGAGGCCGCCACGTGGGGGGAGGCGCCGGCCCAGCGGTCCCGTCCGATCCTTGACCCACTGGGTCCCACGCGCCACTGACGCCATTTTCCACAACACGACCCCTCGATATGCGTGTTAACTCCCTTCGTTAAGCAAATTAGTTCGACAGTTTAATCATTTTTTTATAACATTAAAAATAAAACAGCGGAAGTCTTAATTTAAAGCAAGTAAAACCATTAAATTTATTATCGTATTAAGCATTATTTTAAGAGCAACTCCTAATGTGGAAAAACCCGGGAAAGTACTTTGTATATAGACGACAAATTAAACAGTAATATATACAAGTACGCTCTATTCATTCGATCTCCCATTTCCCAAAAGTAAACAAAATATCAAAATCGCACGTACTAGTAGGTCCTTGACCATGGCGATCGAAAAAAGTCGCCCAAAATGTCCTTGCCCCTACTAGCGAGGTCCTGCACTCGACCATCACAAAACGTAAGATGGAGAGTACGCTAGTAAGATTCCAACAAAGTACACCGAGCATTTATAAGAGAAATAAACATATATCAATCAACATGTCAAGTACTCATGCGGAAACTAAACAAGCAACTGTGCTAAGATCATCGCATGAATAAATAACACGAGAGAAACAAACCGTGTACTCCTCCCGGTCACACTAAACTGTACGTCGAACCCCCAGGATCCTTTCGGTGGGTGCCCCACTTCCTTTCACCTGGTTTCCATACCCCCAGGATCCTTTCAGTGGAAGCCCCCACTTCCTTTCACCTGGTTTTCCCGCGTACAGCCTAGTGTGCCATAAGTACACAACGAATAGCAAAGTCTCGACCCCCAACCCAAATGTGTCACAAAAATCAATAACAAGGAATAGGGGGGATAGAATCCAATAACCACGAACATGAAATCAATGATAGAAAAGTAAACCCTCAGTGACTTTCAGATGAAATCTTACGTACCTCAAAACGCACTCGCTCGCATCTCGATATGCGCACCCGACACTTGACTATAACATCATAAGTCCCTGGTGTCCATTTGTACCATTTAAGTTACTAAATTATGCAAATCACAATTAAAATTAGGTGAAGTACACCTCACCTCAATTGCGTCGTCGACATTCGTCGATTCACGCCTCTGATCGGTCCAACGACGCCATCGTTCACCGCGCATGCTGCTGCTGCCTGCAAGCCGACATCGCTGCTGCTGCGCGCTGTCGCTGCTTGCCGTTCATCGCTGCTGCTGCTGTTGCCACCGTCGTTGCACCGCCACCGCCGCTGCTGCGCTTTCTGCCCCGCTACTCATGCCGCCTGCCTGCTGCTGCCGCCTTTCGCTGCTTCTGTGCGCAAGCTGCCCTTTCGTCTCCACGCATGCCGCCAGCAGCTGAGCCCGTTGTGCGCAGCCCATACCTTCCGCCGTGCGCGCTGCTGTCCGCCTCTCGCCGGCCATCGCTGGATCCGTCATTGCCGCTGCGCTGCCATGCCGCCGCTGCCGCCGCTAGCTCTCGATCTCGCCGTCCGCGCGTCTCCGCGAGCCGAGCCGCTTGGCTTCTTCTGCTGCGCTGCCGTCCGTCCGTCCGCGCAGCTCGCGCGCCACCACCATGCCGAGACCCTGCCGCCGCGTGCGCGCGCCACCGCCGCCGCGACCTGCTGCTGCTTTCGCGCCTTCTCCGCTCGCTGATCGGCCATCGCTGGATCGCGTCGTCCTCGCCCGCTGCGCCGCGCAGATCGCGCGAGCGCCATCACCGCTGCCGCGTGCCTTCTTGAGTCCCCGGCACCGCTGCTTGGAGCGCGCCGCGTCCGCGGCCGGTCCACTCGTCCGCGAGCCGCCGCTCACGCCACCACACCGCCGCCGCCGCCGCAGCAGCAGAGCCTTCCGTGCCGCCGCTAGAGCCCCGCCGCTCGTGCCTCCGCGTCGACCACCACCGCGACCATGAGCCGATCCCGCCGGAGCTGCTTGTCTGCGCCGCGCCGCTGGCTCGCCGTCCGCTGTCCGCGCCCTCCGCGTAGCCGTGATTCGCGCTTGGGCCGACACTCCACCGCGCCGCCGCCGGAGTCGCCGCTCACACCGCCGATCTCCTCCGCGCCGGCGTTCTCCCTCACCGCTTAGTCTATTTTTCCTTCTTCTTCCCCGTGACTTCTCTCTCTCTCTCACCTCACGATCTCTCTCTCTCTCTTCTTTCACTATCTATCTCTCCTGATCTTATATATATATATATATATTTATTCATATATATATATATATATACATATATGTACATTTTTTTTTTGATTCCTTCTTGATTAAGTAAATCATTTTGTCCTCGATTTGCGTCCAAATTAAACCCCAAAAAATACCTCATTTTCGCCACAGATTGACGAAGATGCCCTTGCAGTACGAAATACGAAAACACCGCGTCTAAACCTTAACTTTACCATATTTTGCGTTGATTTCGATCCGGATCACGATGAGTGGGTCCCACATACGACCCTAAAATGACACGTGACACAAGTCAGATTTTCGGGTCGTTACTATCTTCCTAACTAAAAGAAATTTCGTCCCGAAATTTAACTGTAACCCGAATCTCATACCAGAGAATAGCTGAGGGTAGCGTGTCCTTATCGTCGACTCGAGCTCCCAAGTGAGTCCTTTCGTCCTACGATGCTGCCAACGAACTAAGACCTTCGCGAGTTCCCTGTTCCGAAGAATCCGTACCCGACGTCGACAATCTCTATCGGTCTCTCCTTATATGTCACGTCAGTCTGTATCTTTACCAGTCTCAACTCAATCGTCGATCTCGGCCCTGATCTAGCGAGTCTCAACATTGAAATGTGAAATGTCGGATGAACCCCAGCTAACTCTTCTGGCAAGTCCAATATGTAAGCCACACTGCCAACTCGTACTACGACTTTGAACGATCCTATGTATCTTAGCACCAATTTGAAAAATTTAAACTCTGTGTCATGTCCTTGAACCTCTGATACATCACATCAGCTCTCCGACACTCCAACACGCGCGGAATGGATATTGTCGGTACTCTCATTTGTCTGTAAATATGTGCCTCTGCAACATCTGGAACCTCTGACAAACTCATAGTTGTTGCCGCCTCGAGTAAACAAAACTCGTATGTCATCTAGCAACTACTGTCTCACTGTCCGGTCCCTCTCATGAGTCCTCAACTAACGCGATAAATAAGCTATCACTCTGTCTTCCTGCATCAGTACGCATCCCAATCCGGTCCCACAAGCATCCGTATGAACAATCAACACTTATTCCGACTCTGACAACACTAATAACGGTGCAGAAGTCAACTTCTTATTCAACTCTGTGAAGGCCACCTCGCATTCACTGGACCAAATGAAAAAAATCATATCCTTATTGGTCAATTTGATCATCGGCGCTGAAATCTTGGAGAAGTCATGTATAAAACGTCGATAATATCTTGTCAATCCTAACAGCTCTTGATGTATGTCGTGCACTCTGGTGTAGGCCAGTCGATGACAACGTGAATCTTTCTCGGGTCCACTGAAGTACCTCTGTCGCTGATCACGTGTCCTAAGGGCTTCACCTCCGAACGCCAAAACTCGCATTTACTGAACTTAGCGTACAATCTGCGCTCCCTAAATCTCTGGTCGAAATCCTCGAATAAAGTAACGGACCTGAAGTCGCTCAGTCTCAGCTACGTCCATCGCAAAAGTAAGTCGGTATGTGAATCTCTCCATGTATTGCGACATCGTCCGGCCACCCTGCCTCAGCGTCAAGAACTCATCTCTCAATCTCAGCTGAATCTCGATCGGGGTATACCTCCTTGAATTCTGCCCAAGTACTCGGCTCTCCGTGTGCAGCTGTATGGGCGGTCCACCATACTGCACTGCTCTTCTAGCCCCATTATCCGCATGAAGAACTGGTCGTCCATCCATGTCGAATGAGTAAACCACGAACATGCCGCATGTCAACGTCATACTACGTGTATATAAGTATTACAATCAATATATACACATATAAGTTCTAGTACTACCCGCTCACTTTGCTTCCCAACTAAAGTTCTAAGACAAGTACATCGGGTTTCCACATCTTAAATTTTAAAATTTTAAGTCTTATGCTCTTTCAGTTAATTTCCCCGAGGTTCCTTGAACTCTCGCTCTGATACCACTTGTAACATGGTATCAGTTTAAGCACACCTACCCTTCCTCCAACGGAGTCGACCATGCTCTGATACCAATTTGTAACGACCCCAAAATCCGAGGCCGCCACGTGGGGGGAGGCGCCGGCCCAGCGGTCCCGTCCGATCCTTGACCCACTGGGTCCCACGCGCCACTGACGCCATTTTCCACAACACGACTCCTCGATATGCGTGTTAACTCCCTTCGTTAAGCAATTAGTTCGTCAGTTTAATCATTTTTTTATAACATTAAAAACAAAACAGCGGAAGTCTTAATTTAAAGCAAGTAAAACCATTAAATTTATTATCGTATTAAGCATTATTTTAAGAGCAACTCCTAATGTGGAAAAACCCGAGAAAGTACTATGTATATAGACGACAATATTAAACAGTAATATATACAAGTACAGTCTCTATTCAGTCTCCCATTTCCCAAAAGTAAACAAAATATCAAAATCGCACGTACTAGTAGGTCCTTGACCATGGCGATCGATAAAGTCACCCAAAATGTCCTTGCCCCTACTAGCGGTGTCTCGCACTCGACAATCACAAAAAGTAAGATGGAGAGTACGCTTAGTAAGATTCCAACAAAGTACACCGAGCATTTATCGAGAAATAAACAGATATCAATCAACATGTCAAGTACTCATGCGGAAACTAAACAGGCAACTGTGCTAAGATCATCACATGAATAAATAACACGAGAGAAACAAACCGTGTACTCCTCCCGGTCACACTAAACTGTACGTCGAACCCCCCAGGATCCTTTCGGTGGGTGCCCCACTTCCTTTCACCTGGTTTCCATACCCCCAGGATCCTTTCAGTGGAAGCCCCCACTTCCTTTCACCTGGTTTTCCCGCGTACAGCCTAGTGTGCCATAAGTACACAACGAATAGCAAAGTCTCGACCCCCAACCCAAATGTGTCACGAAAATCAATAACAAGGAATAGGGGGGATAGAATCCAATAACCACGAACATGAAATCAATGATAGAAAAGTAAACCCTCAGTGACTTTCAGATGAAATCTTACGTACCTCAAAACGCACTCGCTCGCATCTCGATATGCGCACCCGACACTTGACTATAACATCATAAGTCCCTGGTGTCCATTTGTACCATTTAAGTTACTAAATTATGCAAATCGAATTACATTTAGGTGAAGTACACCTCACCTCGATTGCGTCGTCGACATTCGTCGATTCACGCATCCGATCGGTCCGACAACGCCATCGCGTCGTTCACTTCATCAAGCCAGTTGCGCTGCTGAAGCCGACGTCATTGCCGCCGCGCGCAAGCGCCGCCGTCGCCGCTGCTGCATTGCCGTCATCGCTTTGTCGCGCCATCGCGACCGCCGCTTTGCTTTCGCCGCTCATGCGCGGCGGCCCGCCGCCGCTCGCTGCCCGACTCATGCGCTCATTGCTTGCTCCTTGCGCGCAGCGCGCCGCTCGTCTCACACGCGCCGCCGCCGCTAGTGAGCCCCTGTCATGCAGCCCATGCCGATCCATACGCCATGCGCCCTGCTGGTCCGCCTCTCGCCGGCCATCGCTTGGATCCTGTCATTGCCGCCATGCTGGCAACCGCTGCTGCTGCGCGCCGCTAGCCCGATCTCGCCGTCTCGCCGTCTCCGCAAGCCGCTGTTGGCCCATTCTTCGCTGCGCTAGCCGTCCGTCGTCGCGCAACTCCGCCGCCGGCCACCACGCCGCGACCCTACTCGCCGTGCGTGCGCGCCGCCACCGCCGCGACCACTGCTGCTGCTGCCTCGCGCCTCCTCTCCGCTGCCGATCGGCCACCGCTGGGCTCGTCGTCCTCAACCATTGCCGCCGCCGTCGCGCGAGCGCCATCATCGCTGCCGCGTCGTCGCGCTTCTTGGAGTCCCCGCACCGCTGCTGGAGCGCCGCGTCGCGCGGCCGGGTCCACTCGTCCGCGAGCCGCCGCCACGCCACCACACCGCCGCCGCCGCTGCAGCGAGCCGTCCGTGTCGCCGCTAGAGCCCCGCTGCTCGTGCCTCCGCGTCGACCACCACCGCGACCGCGAGCCGATCCGCCGGAGCTGCTTGTCTGCGCCGCCGGCTGCCGTTGCCGCTTGTCCGCGCCTCCGCGTAGCCGTGATTCGCCGCCGGCGACGCTCCACCGCGCTTTGCCGCCGAGTCGCCGCTCACACCGCCGATCTCTTCCACACCGGCGTTCTCCCTCACCTCCGTCTTAGTCTCTTTTTCCTTCTTCTTCCCCGCGACTTCTCTCTCTCTCTTTCTCACCTCATGATCTCTTTCTCTCTCCCGATCTTATATATATATATATATATATGTATTTTTTTTTTTTTCATATATGTACATCTTTTTTTATTCCTTCTTGATTAAGTAAACCTTTTTGTCCTCGATTTGCGTCTAAATTAAACCTCGAAATTACCTCATTTTCGCCACAGATTGACGAAGATGCCCTTGCATTACGAAATACGAAAACACCGCGTCTAAACCTTAACTTTACCATATTTTGCGTCGATTTCGATCCGGATCACGAGGAGTGGGTCCCACGTACGACCCTAAAATGACACGTGACACAAGTCAGATTTTCGGGCCGTTACAGGTTCGGCAAGGAGCAGAGTGTAGGGTCTGTTGCACCATATCATGTTTATGTTGTCGTGCCTACTTCAACACAAAGTTATATATGTAGACCTCCATAAGCATCGCAGGCTTCTCAGACAGGGAGCACTTATGGGATACTGATAGTAGGACTAGGGGAAGAGGTGGCGGCTAGTAGGGATTGAGGTTAGGACAGCAGGGCCAGAGGTCAAACGAATGGCAGAGCAGACAGTTTGGGCAGTAAGGACCGAGACTATGTTTTAAGTGCAAACATGAGGGGCATATTTAGGCCGATTGTTCGCAGCTTGTTGGCATGCAAGAGTGCACGTAGCAGCAACGACTTCGAAAGAGAGCACACATTATGGCTCAAGTGGACCTACAGGCGATGTGACATCTAATAAAGGGTACGATTTAGATTTTTCATAGCATGATGCATACTTTAATTTATTTTGGCTCGACCGTGCCATTTATTTCTGGATGGATGGTAGATGAGTTAGGGCTAAGATGATTAGGCTTAACACCCACTTGATCCTCGGTACGACCACCAATGACAAGATTTACCCTAATATAGTATGTGAGAGTTGTACCATCAAGATGGAGGGACACGAGATGCCTATAGACCAAAGAGTACTAGATTTTGTAGAGTTTGACGCTTTATTGGGGATGGATTGGCTAGTAGCATATCACGCTCAATTAGATCTTTAGTAAGACGGTCACATTCCTAATTCCTAAGTAGTCAAAGTTCAATTTTTGCGGCTATTTGACACATCTTTAGAGTACCGAGGTAGAGTGGCTATGAGCCAGAAGATGGAGACATTCACCAATATTCTAAGTACAATAGAGAAATCGATGGCGATTAGTGAGGAGGTGCCCGTGGTGTACGAGTTTCCAGATGTGTTCCCTGAATATTTGCTAGGATTAGCACCACTGCGAGAAATCGACTTTATTGTTGACTTACTCCCTTAGATGAAAACCAATTTCGATACTTCCATACATAATTGCACCAAAGGAGTTAGAAGACCTGAGGACCCAACTTGAGGAGCTGACAAATTTAGGATTTATTCATCGTAGCATGTCTCAATGGGACGCTCCAAAACTATTTGTGAAGAAAAAAATATGGGAGTTTGAGACTTTGCATCGATTACAGGCAATTGAACCGTGTTACGATCAAGAACAAGTATCCATTTCCTTGAATAGATGACTTGTTTGATCAGATGAAAGGCGTAGTATGGTTTTTCAAGATTGAATTGCGTTCAGAGTACCACTAGCTCAGGATCAGGGATGAGGACAGAGAGAAGACTTCTTTCAGTACACTTTATGGTCATTACGAGTTTGTCATCATGTCATTTGGGCTGACAAATGCGCAAGTGACGTTTATGGACTTGATGCGCCGCATTTTGAGACAGTACTTGAACCATTTCATGACTGTATTCATTTATGATATTTGCCAGATGACACATAAGTTTGCACTCCTTGAGGCAACATATATGATGGGTTGAGTTGATATTCCGACTACTATAGAGGCAACATTTGTAGACGGATCATGATTCATCTTGTTTCTATTTAGAAGGTTTTAGAGGGTCAGCAGGCCGATGAGCAGTTCTAGAGATTTTACGAGGTTGTAGAGAATTCAGATCATCCAAAGTGGAGTCAATTGACGGACTCGTACTTGAGATATAGGGGATAATTATGGATTCCATCAGTGGCTAAGTTACGTATAGAGATACTTCAAGAGGCTCACCACTCATGTTATACCGTTCATCTGGGCAGGACTGAGATGTATCAAGATATGAAACATCTATTTTGGTGGCTAGGGATGAAGGCGGATGTAGGGGATTACGTCAAGAGTTGCGAGATTTTCCAGCAGGTTAAGGCTAAGCATCATAGGTCTGGAGGACAGGCTAAGCATCAGAGGTCTGGAGGACTATTACAGGCACTTCCTATTCCTGAGTGGAAAAGGGAGCATATTTCCATAGATCTAGACAGTGGTTTACCTCGATATCCGCACAAGCATGATAGTTACTGGGTGATTGCGGACATATTGACCAAATCTTCTCACTTCTTGCCGGTTTCTACCAAACACATGTTCGAGCAAGTGAGTCCTTTATGAGAGAGAGATTGTCAAACATTACGAGGTACCATTATCTTCTGTGTTAGACAAAGGATCATAGTTTATGCCCATGTTGTGGAGGAGCATGCAAGCACAGTTTGACATGAGGTTTCAACATAGTCCAACGTTCCACCTGCAAACTAATGGACAGTCAAAAAGACTAATATAGGTGTTAGAGGACATGCTCAGTGTTGTTTGTTGGAGTAGGGTGGGACGTGAGAGGAGTATCTAACCTTATGTGAATTTGCTTACAATTAGAATAATCAAGCTAGCATTGAGATGCCGCGATTTGAGGCACTCTATAGCATGCCTTGTAAATCACCAGCATGTTGAGCTGAACCTGAGGATATAGCGGCAATTGGGCCAAAGATTGTGGTAGATTACATAGAGAAGATACAACTGATACGTCAGTGTCTTTGAGGGGCTCAAGAGAGACAAAAGAAATATGCTGACAAGTACCGAGATGGGTTAAAGTACAAAGTGAGAAACTATGTCTATTTGAAAGTTTCACCACTGAAGGGTTATAAACGGTTCAGAATCAAAGGAAGCTCGCAATGAGGCTTATAGGTCCTTTTAGAATCACAATGAGAGTTGGCAAGGTTGTTTATAAGATTGAGTTAGCACCGTAGTTGGCATGCGTTCATCCAGTGTTCCATATATCGATGCTAAGATTAGACAGGTAGAGAGAGGGAAACAGACTGATAATGGACCTGACTAAGATTGACCTAGCCAAGGATATTACTTACGAGCAGCCTGTGCAGATTTTAGATCGTAAGGTACAGAGTTTGAGGAGCAAGGACATCTTGTTAGTCCTCGTCAAGTGGCAACATCATGGAGAAAAGGAGTTGACGTGGGAGCGAAAGTCCTACATGCTCGAGATGTTTCCGTTCCTCTTTTGATTTGGTAAGTAATTTCATTTTAGATATTTCAATTTAGATGAAAAAATTCTTACTAAGTTGGGGATACTGTAACGAACTCAATAAATCTAATCTTAATCATTCGCCTAATAGGATCGTGACGTGGCGACAATTTCTATGTGGCAAATTGGTCAGAACTCAGGCGTCGACACTGAGGTAAATATAATATTTTAGTATTACGTGATGCTCATATATGCTTTATCTATGATGCAAATCTCTTTCAATTTTATTGGCGATTTTACAAACAAGAGCTACCTCGAGATGTTTTTCTTTACACGGACATTTGGAGTAGGTCAACGAGATTGATGGGACGTAGGTTCTAATAAAGTTAATTAATTGAAATACCTAAGTCATTTGATCAAAATAATAATAATTACAAATTACTAAATTTGGCTAATTAATTGGGAATAAACTAATTGATCTCCTAAAGTTTCAATTAAATCTTGGCGAAGTTAGAAGAAATAAAGATAAGACTTTTGAATTTTATAAAAATAGTTAAACTATGTTGAATGAGAACCACTCATTAGGATGTATGTGTGGAATTTGTAGGACCATGTAATAGACCTTGTCATATGTGTAGAAAGAGAGGACCTTGTAGAGACTAAAATTGAAGTTCATTTTTTTTGTCTCACATTTGCCTTTTAAAAAGAGAAGAAGAGGACGGTGGAGAGGGTAAGCTTTGTCACAATTAGTGGTCTTGTTGATAAAGTTTCTCTTTATTAGTGGTATTGTTGATGAGTGAGGTGCTATGTGGAGCAAGGAGATAACTATTTGAACTACAAGGTGAGTTTTTATTCCTTTTTTTATGTATATAGATATGGTGTAAATTGCAAGAGCATTGTATGAAGAGTCGTTTTTTCTCAATTTATATGCTTAGATTTTAGCTTTTATACCACTTGACCAATTTGTTGAACCCCTAGCTATAATGTGCATATCATATGCATTAACACCTCATTAATGCTACCTCTCAAGTTTATGTATCCTTAAGTTTTATTTTGTGCAAAATTTAAGCATGTATAGTTTTGGACATTGTTAAAAAAAATCCAAGGTTGAAAGAAATGAAAAGAAAAACAAAAATAAAGAATGATAAAAAAAGAAGAAATGGTGGAAAGGGCCTCTGGCCCTTGGACCGCCCCCTTTCTCTTTCGTTTTCATGAAAGAGAGAGAGGGCGAACTGCACGCATATGGGCCAAGCCGAGCTCGGATCGCTCAACCGGGTTGAGCGAGACCCAGTTCAGCTCGCGCCCGATTCGATGGGGCCCAAACCCCCAAATTAATAAAAAAAATATAAATTATATATTTTAATTAATAAAAAATCATAAAAATGATGAAAAATTCAGGAAAATTATAGAAGAATAGGAAAAATTAGTAAAAATAAGAAAAATAAGAAAAAAGTAGAAAAGTGAGTGTGGAGGTTTTTCGGAGATTTTTATACCTAGATTCTCCTAGAAAACGTGCCAACGCTAAAACTTTCCAATTTCGAGGTGTGTCAGATCCGTGATTAGCTTGATTTTTTGCGTTATTGAGGTAAGTAAGTCGGTAAGAAATTCAATATTAATTCTTTTTCATCTCCATGCTATATTTGATGAAACGATTGTTATTATTGGATTCTACTTCCCTACCGAGTGACTGGGGTATAAGTGGTTAGGTCTAGTCATGTCCACTAGCGAGTTTAGCAATCGAATACCTCTTGTGGCATCCCAATGGGTCTTAATCCTGTAAGTGATCATCCGCCGTGTTTCGTGACTCCTCTTAAGTGTTAGAGCTCCATTGTGGTTGTGCATCCAGTTAAGTATGTGGCTCTCTTTGAAATTTTTTCGGGCTGCAGCTCAAGGATAAGTCGATAATTGGACACATTTTATAGTGTAATTTAAGTTAATTTTAGGCATAAATGATGATATTACACTAGGTATTATCTTATTTTTGTGATTTTAATTTTTAAATAGGAAAATGAAGAAATGAAAGAAAAGAGAAAGAAAAGCAAAACAATCAATTGGAAAAAAAAACACCAGCAATTTGAAACAACACTAGGAATCGCGATCTAAATCAGCAGCAAAAAAAAGTCAGTGAATCCACAGTAAATTGGAAAATGAACTATAAATCGTCAACTGAATCGGTGGAGCACTGAGAGATAAACTTAGTGATTTTCTCAGCAATTCATGTATAAGTTAAGGTTAGCTGAGAAATCGTTGTGGTCGGTTAAGGGTTTTTAGATTAGTATGAAGAATTTGAGTTTATCTATGATATGTATATGTAGGGACACTATAAAAAAAGGCCACAGAGATTTGAAATAAGTCTATCCTTTTTGCACTTAAATTTTTCCTTTTGCTCTAGGTTAGTTTTATTGTCTATATTTGAAGATACTTTGGAGTTTTGATTTATATTAAGGTATTTATTCATTCACTATTTTTTAATTATATTTATGCATTGTATTTTTTCATCATGAGTGAGTAGTCTATCAATCTAAACAAACCTTAGACAATGTAGTACATTTTAGATTGCTAGATAGTTATAATTAAGGAATCATGTGTTTAATGCTTTAAATCTATTCATACACACGCAATTAAAAAGTTGTTTTTACATATTACAACTAGAGAAGATTAATATTGCATGCATAGTTGCAAACATGTTATGTGGTATTAAGATCTTGAATCTATGTCTATAGTTACTGACAACAATTATAGAAATTGTAACTATGATTAATCTATAGGGCATTTCTCGAGTGGATGTTCTAGGTGATTGTGTATAAAGTTGTTTATTATGCGACTTCGGTAATATTGCCTTTAAGTTGGACATGAATTTCGTTGAATTTAATGCTATCGTATATCTATAGTGTTGCGTTTTATCCAATTGGGTAGATTTACGATGATAAGAATGTGACATTTTCATTTAATTAAGAAAAATCGATGGCTGTCTAAAGGCTATCAACCTATTATGAAGTAGGGTTTAATGATTCTAAGATTCCATATAAAATAATTATAACTATTGTATTAATTAATATTGTGTTCTAGTGTTTGAAAGTAATCCAAATATATTATATTGTTTAGTGGGGTTTGTTTAGATGTTTGTTTATTTATATTGAATTGGATTTCAATATTGTTCAATTTAGTTTGAATTTGATTTGTTTAGATTAATTTAATTAGTTTGGTTATTTAGGTTAGTAATCATAGTTGTTAAGTTATTTAATATTTCAATCCATGTTTAATTAGATTAATTAAATTAATAAAAACAAGAAAAAGTTACTTTCCTTTTAGATTTAAAAAATCTATATGGAGATGATATCCCATTTACCACAACTACAAGTTAATAGCAAAATATGGAAAATTATTGTGCACGCTCGACACTTGTCAATTTTTGGCGCAGTTGCCGGAGATTTTTAGATAATTTTAAAGGATTATAGATGTTGTATGGTCTACACGCTTTGTTGTATTAATTCAACATGATATTTACTTTCGTTTGATCCTGAAATTGATAGAACTTTTAAATGGAGTTTAAGACTACAACAGCTTAAGGAAAATTTAGTTAATAGGATGGAAAATAATAATAATAATAATAATAATAATAATAATCATATTAATGACAATGTCATTAATAATGACAATGATAACAGAGTTATCAATAATAATAGAGAACTCACTTTTAGACAAGCAAATCCAAATGTTACAGCGTATAAGCCTATGTGTATAGCACATCTCGATGGATTTCTTGAATTTGAACTTAGATCTGGATTTATTATTGTCTTACCTAACTTCTACAGTAAGAGCATGAGACCCACATAAATTCATAAGGGAGTATCAACATAAAGTTAATGGAATGAAACCAAAAGAAGGAAATTTAGAACAATTCAAACTTAAGGCTTTTCCTTCCGCATTAAAAGATCAAGCACAAGATTGGTTGTTCTATCTTCCACAAGACTCAATAACTAAATGGACTTAAATGTTAGAAGCTTTCCAAAATGTATGCCAGTTAGAAAAATTAGTTCCTATAGAAAGCAAATAACAGTTGCAAAGATGAAAGATGATGAAAACTTTAATGAATTTTAAGATAAATTTCAAAGAATAATTTTTTCTTGTCCACAACATGGATATACTCAAAGGGCTTTATTAGAATATTGTTATGAATGACTCAATCACTTTAAACAAAGATTACTAGATATAGTATCTGGTGGATCTTTATTTAAAACAACACTTACTTTAGCAAAGGAAGCAATTAATAAAATGGCAAAAAAATCTAAAACATATGGTGTAAAGGTTGAATCCTCAAGAAAGAAACTCTATGAAGTGGATAGTAAGAAAAATAATGCAACCGAAGATAAAATTGATGCATTATCTCGGATGGTTAAATTGTTAGTTAATGAAATATCTAATCAAGTTAAGGCTTGTGGATTCTGTAATGAGGTTACACATTCTTTGGTTGCGTGTCCTACTCTATAGGAAAAAATACTAAAAAGGTTAATGCAATGATGAATCAATTTTTCGGTCCCTCAAGAAATCAATATACTAATGATACTTATTATCCAGGAAGACTGAATACAAATCCTAGTTATGATCCTCAAATTCAAAATTATATCATTTATAGACTAAAAGCTCAAATACAACCTACATCTAATCAACAACCTCATCAGAATACTCAATCTATGAATCCAAATTTAGAGCAAATACTGCATAACTATGTGAGTTAAACTCATCAAGATTTTACACAGATTTCTCAAAATCAAATTAAGACTAACAATAACATAAATGAATTGAAAAACCAGTTAAGTCAAATGAATTTATAAATAAATAGGTTAAGTGCTCAACATAATAGTCAAGCTAAAGCACATACCCAGACCAATGTTGCTCCTACTAATCATGCACAAGTTAATGATATATTCAGTGATAAAAAAGACCCAACTATAATTGGTAAGACACATAATCAAAGTAATAAAAAGAAGGTTTAAAAGACTGTTGAAGAAGAAGAGGAAGAAGAATAAATGATGGCTAATGTCATCGCTACTAGAGCATGGATGGCTAAACAATTGAAATATACACTTTTTCTGGAAGGTTATACCCGTGGTATTTAGTCATACTTGAAGCATATGAAAAATATTTACAAAATTATGAATTAATTGATAAGGATAAACACGATAAGATCTCTAATAATTTATATGAAGATATGTGTTTATATTTTATCGTTCCACAACGATTAGCTAATGCTAAGAAGGAAGAAATCAATGAAGACATTCTTAAATCATTTAGGAAAATAAAAATCAATAAACCATTGATAGAATCAATTGTGCAATTTTATAATTATGATAAAGTTTTGAAAGAATTCTCTAAATCAAAAGACAAATTTTTTGAAGAATCTAAGGAAAACTTAGGACAAAAAGTGTCTGCTTCAATTAAAAAGAAAATACATGAGAAATGTTCCGACCCAGGGATGTTTGGAATTCCTATCACAATAGAAACTTCTTTGATAGATTTTGTTGTGTGTGATCTTGGAGTGTCAATAAACATTATGTCACTCAAGTTATATGAGTCAATGAAAATAAGTTCATTGACTAAAACACCTATTATAACCTTACTTTAGTTGACAGTACCGTTATTAAACCCTATGGTTTACTAGAAGATTTCTTAGTCAAAATAAATGACCTAATATTTCCCACAGACTTATATGTCATGGAAATGAGAGACTCAATATCAGCTAAGTCCCCATCTATACATTTAGGAAGACCATTCCTTAAAAAAGCTAAAACAAAACTAGATATCTTTGAAGGAACAATATCTAGGGAGTTTGAAAATAAAATTGTCACTTTTGGTTTTAACGATGAAGATATCTATGGAAACTCTGATGAATTTGATAAAGAGTAAACTAAGGATAAAGAATCTTTATAAGTAAATCATTATGAAACTGAAATATATGCTATTAATGCAGTAACAATGGAAGATGAAAATCCTAAGACCACGAACAAGCAAGGTGAAGATACTGCTAATCAACAGACAATAACCCAAGAATGGAGGGTTAGGCAATCAAACAATGTTGAGAATAGTAACATAGAGGAATTTAAACCTACGAAAAATAAGAAGAAGAAGAAAAAGAAGAATCCAACAATTGTCAAGCTCGATGATCTAGGAGATATATATATATATATATATATATAAACATAAAGGTCAAATGGGCTTGGTACTTTAAAGCTATATATGATACGAGTTATAGGGCAAACTACATGCTGATTCATTTTTTCCTTCATACTCAATTAGAATTGGATGTCCTTGCCTCCGAAAAAGTTGCAGTACCTTATGGATATTCAGTAAAATCGATAAGTGTGGTTGCTAATGTACCAGTCCAAATTGACAAGTATATTAGTCCCACGTGCCTTTTGGTTATGCCACACTTTATCAACAAAGATCCTCCATTGATATTTGGACGATCTTTCTAGGCCACTTCGCAAGCTGTCATGGCTACTTTAGACAAGATAATTACTTTTCGAGTGCATGGTCGAGCAATCGCTTTTTAGAATGGCACGAGAGTGGATAATCATACACTTAAGTTTATAGAGCCAACCAAGAACTGCGTGGTTCAGTTGAGCCAACTACAATAAACAAAAGCGCTTTATGGGAGGCAGCCCATACTCTATCTTTATTTTCTGTTTTAGTATTAAGATTAGTTAGTTATTTTTATAATCTCTCAACTTTTGACTCTTATAATAGGGATATTTTTGGAATTCAATTTTGGAATAGTTTCATGTAAGGGGGGTTAATCAAGCCAATTCTTTTTTGTATTATATTGTTTTATGCATTAGGTGTATGTTAATTAGCTATTTATGGCAATAAAATAAATTATTTAATACATATCTTAGTTAAATTTTGGAATTTTGAATACTTCTACCTTTATTGATTTTATATGTGCTAATAAAAAAGGAAAATTGATTAAATTGAAAAAATAGTAAAATCAATCTAGCGATTTCCCATCTATTACAATTTGTACTAGAAATCGATGAAAAATCGGCATACGTATGTAGAATTTTCTGTGGAAATTCGAAGTTAGCGATTTCTCATTGAATCAAGTTTACAACTAGAAATCACTGGGCAAATCTATGATTCACTGAGGCTCATTTTCAGCGATTTCATGGCGATTCTTTAATGAATCTACATAAATCCTGATTCGCTGGGAACGAACTCGAGTTTTTAAAAACAAAAACCACAAATCGCCAAATTTAAACCCTTCACACTCACAAACCATTTTGACCTTTCGATCAAGAGACTAATTTTCGCTTAGATTCAACTTCCAAAGCTTAATTTAATGTGTTTAAGTGATTCCTACCTCAATCTTCACACATTTAACCCAAAACGTGGTTAGTTTTAAGAGTGTAGAGCCACTTAGAGTTTGAGCAAGGGAGTTCAAATAGGAGCTTGGGAGAGTTCTAGAGAAGCAATTTTGAGTTCAATACTTGAAAGAATCACTTTCAAGAAGGTAATCAACTAAAACTTTAACCTCTTATAGATTAAATATTTGGTTTTTAGTCGGTTTTGGATTGATTACTAGGATAAGAACTCAATTTTGGAATTTTCATTTTAAAATTGTTTCAATATTGAATGATTTCTATTATACTAATAGTATGAGAGTGATGTGATGATTCGCTTATCACAATCGAATTATCGAACTATTTTTCATATATGGCGGGTAGATTAAATTTTATAAGCAAACTAATTTGAGACTAATTTTCAAATAAGTTTGGTGGTTTTTGTGAATATTTATCGATTGATTTGAATTACATACGAAGTTTGTTTTTACCAATATTTTTTTATCAACAACTTTCATATAAATTACAAACTCTCAATTTCAAAATGTTTTTCCCATAGTTTCTTATTCTCGATAAATAAGTTGAACTTTGTCGAATACTTTTCTGACAAATCTGGTTCCAAATGATTTTACAGTATAATTCTTTTACCTATAATATTCCAAATGGCCGGATGTGGTAAAGATAGAAATTCATGGGAATATTAGGGGATGGAAAAGTTAGTAGAAAAATCAAAAACGAAATCTAAAGTTTCCCAAATCCAATCCACATCAATATCTTTCAACACATCTAGGATTAGATTGCAAAGATAACCTACTCCACCTTTTTCATTTAGTTACGACATTGAGGATGATTAAGTGGATGAGGAGGACGTAAAGGAAGTTGAACATGAGATATCGATGGGGGAGAAAAACTATGAACTGAGGAAAAAGAATTTTGTCAATGAGAAGGCCTACGAAAAATTTAGGAATGATGTAATTAAAGATATGAAGTTGATCCCAGAGAAGGGATTTAATATGAAGAACGAATTGAAGTATAGGCCTAGGACCCTAGATATCATAGAGGCAAGAAACTGGGGTTTATTGATTTGCAACTACCTAGACCTAGAGGATATTCTTAGTGAACGGGGTTGTGAAGCTTTAGTGGGAGAATTTTACGCTAATACATATGGAAGTGAAAGTAAGATCGAGTCCCGAGTTTGAGGGAGGACTATGGACTATTCCGCTACAAGAATAAACCGATATTTTGGTTTACGAAATTTTTACCAAAAACAAAATGACGAGTACCCCAAACCCGAGTACGAAATTAAGTACCATTTCCCCATCGAGAAAATAAGGGCAGGTTTGAAGGCAATCCATGAAGATGGATTTATTTTCGATATGGAGGGGTACCCAAACACATAACCACAAAATCTTTTTGGAAGACCACTAAAACTTGGTGTTATTTCATCAACGCCAGCTTACAGCCGAGCTTGCAATACTATGAAATAGTGAATTACAAGGCCGCCCTACTTTACCACATTGTCATGGGGTAAGGATACTTGAATGTTGGCAAAATTATTTATGAACCCATTAGGAGATCCATCACCACCAAGAAGAACGATGGACTTCCTTTTTCCCTTGATGATTACGGTCTTTTGTAGGATGGACCATGTGAACATGGCAAACCTCGTCATGGATGTTTTACCGGAGAAAATCATCACTGATGAGGTTATAGAGAGATATGGCAATGTGAATGGTTATGAAGACACATAGGATGATAGAGCGAGAGCTAAGATAGCAAGAAGAGAAACCGAACAGAGAAGGAAAATTAGAGACGACACAAAGGAGAATCTTGGAATAGATGTCGGAAGCTAGAAATGACTCGAACGTGGAGCAACTTGCAAGGGATTATGACGGATTATACATGGAAGAATCAGAGATGGCTTTCATGGGTGCAATTATGCGCAACCAGATGAACACTCTCGTAATCAAGATCTGGCGTTTGAGAACCAAAAATCCTTAGCAAGAAGCATCTATAGAATGAAGCGTACGATATCTACGAGAAACAGACGTCAAGGAGGCGCATAGGTTCCTGTACCATCTACACATAAGAGATTAGCACTTAGTAGTAATCTTTATGTTCTGACATTGCCAAATCAGGAATACCATCTTTACGACCCCGCTGTGAGCTACCTGTCTCAGAAGATTGATCCAGCGGAGGATGACGACGACACGACTTCTGGATGTCGACATTGATTTTTTTTCTATCTATTTTCTTTGCCTGAGTGATGTGAGAACTCCTCAATATGACTCTAGTCGTGGTGATATACTTTGTATTTCGTGATGATACATTGTGTTTATGGTGATATACTTTGTGATATATTCTATTCAATGCTTGAGTATGATATTTGATTAACTTGTAATATAGTAGTGATGTTTATTCATTAAATTTTTATGCATTCTATCTTACTATGATTTTAAATTAACTTAATTTCTAGATTATCATATTTATTTTATTTTATCAATTCTCTTATACTTCACGTGGTATGTTTGTTATAATAAAAATTGGACTTCATTTTTAAACCTTGAGGATAAGATTTATATTGAGTTTGTGTTATTTTAGGTGAAGTATGACATTGATGGCAATAAAAGGAAAGAAAGATAGAAGAAAAGTTCAAAATTACTTTTAATCCGATATTCAAGTATGGTTGAAGAAATTTTTTAAATTTCTTCTGAAATCAAGTAAGTATGATTTTTATTTTTCTTTATTTTAGTTAGGAAAAGAATGAAAAATGAATATATATATATATAATAGATCTTGAATTGAAGTGATATTTTACTACCAAAATGAATTTCAAGATAGAAGAAAATGTTTTTAAACCCTTTTTTATTAAATTTGCTACTTAATGTTAATACTAAATTGAATGCCTTGTGTTACTCTCGATAATGGGTAGAAGATCAAAACAATAATGCAAGATGAACAAGACATATTTCTATGAATCTTATGATACAAAAGCCAATGATTAAGTATTTTTACAAAATATATATAAAAAGCTATTATGCCACAATTGAAAGAAGAAATGGGTTAGAAACCTATGAATTTATAGAAGTTAGAAAGAATACTTTCTTCAATTTTAGTTGATAGTGAGAAGTGTTAACAAGAGTTTATAAATAAATATATAGATAGTCCTATAGATTCCAAAGAAAATGGAGCAGGGAATCTATATTGGAAAAATGTAAGAATGTCCAAAGAAAATGGAGCATGGACTCAAAAGCAAAAGTAAAAGAAATATGTTAAAAAGAAACAATTAGAATGGAGTAGATAAAATAATGAGAGATGAAAAAGATGGATGTTCTAAAACTCTTCAAATAAAAAAAATTTAACTCGAGCACTTGAAACTGAAGTTGAATGAAGTATTTCTTAATCTAACATGTTTTAAATGACATGTTCATTGGTATCTTGGAAAAAATCCTATTGATTTTGATTGTGGTACTATTATAAAGTATTTTCTAAAATTGAAATTAATCTAGTGGTTTTTTTTTAGATTCTATATTAGTTATCATAAGCTTAATGTTTGTCAATGGAGATTGAGAAAACCTATGTTGTGCACTAGACTTGGCAATGAATTTTAAATTCTAAAGAAGTGTAACATTAGGTGGTTAAGTTATCGTTAAAGGATGTTTTGATTTGATTGAATCATTCTATTCTATCATCACTATCATTTACTTGTAGGTAATATGTTTCTATTTTAAAATTTATATTATTTAAAGTTAAGATGAATTTATATTGAAATCAATTTAAAAAGAACGAAAAGAGAATATGATTAAGAGTATTCCCTTGCTCGCGACGACAAAGTGCAGAGTTTGAAGGTATTTGACAAGTCAATAATTAGACACATTTTATAGTGTAATTTAGGTTGATTTTATGTATAAATAATGATATTACACTAGGTATTCTCTTATTTTTGTGATTTCAGGTCATAAATAGGAAAGTGAAGAAATGAAAGAAAAGATAAAGAAAAGCAAAACAGTCTACTGGGAAAATACTCCAGCGACTAGCCATTAATTTTAAACAACACTAGGAATTGCCATCGAAATCAGCAACAAAAGAAGGCTAGCGAATCCAAAGTGAATTGAAGAATGAACTATAAATCGCTAGCTGAATCGGTGGAGCACTGAGAGCTAAACTCAATGATTTTGTAGCAATTTGTGTATAAGTTAGGAATCGTTGAGAAATCACTGAGGTCGGTTACGTGTTTTTTAGATTAGTATGAAGAATTTGAGTTTATCTATGATATGTATACGTAGGGAGACTATAAAAAAGTCCAGAGAGCTTCAACATAAGTCTTTCTGCTCTTAACTTTTTCCTTTTGCTCTAGGTTAGATTTATTGTCTCTGTTTGAAGATACCTTGGAGCTTTGATTTATATTAAGGAATTTATTCATTCATTATGTCTTTTAATTATATTTATGCATTGTTTATTTCCAGTATGAGTGAGTAGTCTTCAATCTAAACAAACCCTAGAAATTGTAGTATATTCTTGATTGCTAGATAGTTATAATTAATGAATCATGTTTTTAATGCTTTAAATCTATTCATACACGTTAATCACGGAATTAACAAGTTATTTTTGCGTATTACAACTAAAGAAGATTAGTATTGCATGCATAGTTGAAAATATGTTATGTGGTAGTAAGATTTTGAATCTATGTTTATAGTTATTGACAATAATTATAGAAGTAGTAACTAGGATTAATCTATATGAAGTTTCTTGAGTGGATGTTGTAGGTGATTATGTTCTAACTTGTTTATTATGCGACTTCGGTAATATTGGCTTAGATTAGGCATGATTTTAACTAAACTTTAATACTATCGTATTTCTATGGTGTTGCGTTTTATCTAATGGATAGATTTACAATGATAAGAATGTGACATTTCCATATAATAAAGAAAAATCGGTAGCTGAATAAAGGTTGTCAACCTATTAAAAAGTAGGGTTTAATGATATTAAGATTCCATATAAAATAATTATAACTATAGTATGAATTTATATTATCATCTAGTGTTTGAAAGTAATCCAAATATATTATATTGTTTAGTGAGGGTTTGTTTAGATGTTTGTTTATTTATATTGAATTGTATTTGAATATTGTTTAATTTAGTTTGAATTTGATTTGTTTAGATTAATTTAGTTAGTTTGGTTATTTAAGTTAGTAATCATAGTTGTTAAGTTATTTAATATATCAATTCTATTTAATTAGATTAACTAAATTAATAAAAATAAGAAAAAGTTACTTTCCTTTGAGATTTCGAAAATCCCTGTGGAGATGATATCTCATCTACCACTACTACAAGTTAATAGAAAAATACGGGAAATTATTGTGCACGTTCGACACGTGTCACTCAAGCGGGTCGATAGTGCCAAACGGATTAGGTGTGGTCGAAACGGCTTGATCCACCGCACCAGTTTTAGATATTTGCACGTTTTAAGCGGCTTTGAGCCCACGTGTAGAGTGTCAGGACCACTTACTCCCTATCATTTGTTTCTGGGTCACTTGGTCCCTACCGTTGATCATTTTAGTCTGTCTATCATGCATTTTACTATTTTTTCTCAGCACTTTATTTCTTTCCAACATGATTTATAGATTTGTTTATTGTTTAATCTAAATTACTATTAAACTTCTTATGGATTTACTTATTGGAATTGAATCCGCCCTCTAGTAGTAGAGGTAAGAAGCTTGTGATTGATGACTTGGTATGAGCTTCCCTTAGAGTTAGCTCCTCTTTGTTACTACAAAAGGTTTATTTTTAATATTTTTGACTATTACATATGATATGTATATATATACTTATGTTTTTGGTTACTTTGGGGTTCATTTTGGGTTATTAGACGTTTGATACTTGTATATGACACTTCTTCACATTGTTTGTCACCAAATATATACATGACATCTACTTTTGTAGGATTTCCATATCTAGGCATGTCTCGACTACTATTTACTTATTTAAGCTACTTTAAATATTTTTAGATTTCGCTGTGTAAACATTAATAAAAGTTAAACTAAATAACAAACCTAATAAGAAAATATTGATTGAATAACTTGGATGAGAGGTTGATTAGGCTTGCGTTGACTCTTCGGGAGTTGACCGAGGGTCCACACAGGTTTAGGCCAGGTGGGACCCAGTTTGTGGGGTCTAGGGCAATCACAATCTAGCACACCGAAAACTAATCAAAAATGATACTAGGAGCTTAGTTGGCTTGTATCGGGAGTTGGGGGATAGTTTTAGGCGTGTGGGAACTGCGAGAGCTTTGATTTTTGGAAATATTTTGAGCTTAATAGGATTGTGACGACCCCTTCTCAATTAGGGCAGCGTCAGGTCTAATCCCATCATTAAGCCATAATCTCACCATATAGGACTTAACAAGGAAATAGCCAGCCTTTCAAAAACCTTATTACTTACCAAACCTATCCTATGTCAATTCACAAATAAGAATTAATTAAAATTTTACTTACTTAAAAGTTTATTCAACAGAAGTCTTAACTAATTAGCGGAAACTTATAACATGAGACCTAACAATTGTGGAAATACTAGGAAATAAAGATCATATGCATATATAATGAAACGACGATATATAACATCATGTGTCTAGTCAAGGTACTATTCACTCAACCCATATTATACAACCCCAAATGTATATGACATACATATAAAAGTAATACATCAAAAATCAAAACCTGCAAAATTTGATGTAGCAGCACTCCATTAGCTCAGAGGTAGTCGCCGATCTTTTCTTTGCCTGGCCTGCTACTTGATGGATCTACACCCACCGTCATAAAAGGACGGTGAGTACAGGAAAGTAGACAGTAACACTGAGATACATTTGCTCACATTCCCAAATATGCAATAAGTATCTAAAAGCATGATAATATCAACTATGCTGTAAAGAGAACATGCAAAGAGATATTTTAGTTAAAAAATGAAACTGACGCACGGCTAAGTATTAATGATCTAGGGCCGGTCGTCCGTGATCTTCATCACGTCAGCCTTTTCCACTATATGAGGATGGAGCTGTGCTCTACATCAATGTGATGGTTTAAGCAGTGCTCTTGCCTTTATAACCTTTCACTGGTGCCAGTCACCTGCGATATATACTTGCCACGAACCCCGGGTCCCATACCTCATGTGCTGCACAAGTTATGCTTGCCAACAACCCTGGACTCATTTCTCGTATGTTGTGCAAGATACTGGAGAGATCTCGATCACCCTAGAAAGTCTTATGACCCCGTATGTTCAACGAACCTCTAATGTAATGACCCTAGATACAAAAACCATTTTCCTATTTCAAGAAAAAACTTGGCTGGAGAATCTAATGAAACAATTGCATTTCTAATGCACAAAGGATTTAGATTTACAATTTATGTAACACCTACCTAATATCATGCTATTTCACTGACCACTTGTACTAACATTCAAAAATGACATAGCACATGATTTGGAGTCAATGAAATCATTTAGTCAACAATCTATACCATTAAAGCAACCTCATGAAATGAAAAAGGACAATAATGCATTGCATATGGAGTACAAAGGGAAATCAGTCCAAATGACTAGAAAAGAACAAATAAATAGGAATGAAATGTAAATAAATATCTTAATCAGTTTACTTACAATCCACCCGATTTCTTTTACTAATCGGACCTCCCAACACCTCGTATCACATATCTGAACTCCCGAGACTCTTTCTTAGGTTTTTGATATCAAACTAATCCAATTAAATTTGGTTTAGGTCAGGTCAAATGGGTTTAGGAACCTTAACCCAAAACAACCCCTTAATACTAAACAATATTGAAACTCTAATCCTGTATTGCAACACACTTTTAGACATTAAATTGTCCAAATCTCAATACCTCCGTGGTATAAAGTTTTTGTTCTCTAACTTAGCTTTTTTTAAAAAAAATTGTTTGCATAATCCCGATTTAAAATGAAAGAGATATTGCAATTTTACTAAACACAGCTTAAATTGGAACCTAAACTGACCGGCAGAATTAGAAAATTCATTTCTCCTAATCTATAATTTGTAAATTCATGATTTTTAGTCATAAGGCATCAAACATCAAATAGCAACATACTAAAAAATCAGCTCATTTGGATGAGTGGTTAGGGAGTTATGCCATTTACATCTTTAGTTTCAAATATCTCGTAATGCATTTTATCACCTATTTGTATAGCATTTTTATATATGAAAACATTTGAACTAACAAATTCTAGTAAGAAAAAGTTGTTCCCTTTTGAGTTACTTTTCAAATGACACAATATTGGTTCATTTGGGTTTAAAATGGCCAAGTTATGACCAAATTACATAGATTAGTTCATAATACAACATGCATAAATTCAGTTTTGGACTTACAACTTCAAAAATTCATATCTTTTTTTATTTCAAAGCCAAATCAAGAACTTGTTAATAGCTGGATTATCACTTTAAATGTGGAATCCAAATATATTAACCAATTTCAAAGACCTAATCATCTAACCTCTAAAAATGGCCAAAAATAGAATTGTTTTCAACTTAAATAGAGAGATGTGTACCTAGTTTGATGAACACCTAGCTTAACTTGATCTCTCGTTCACCAAACCCATTTTGGTTGCTGGTCTTCTTTTTCCTCCAACCCTTCTCCTTCTCTCTAGCAAGTTTCCTTCTCAATGAAGCAAATGAAATGAAGTTGATTTGGTTATATGAGTTGATTGCTAGCTTTAAATAGTAAGTGGATATGGTTGATTGATAACCATTTATCTCATTGCACACACATGTCTCGAAGCTCATCTAGTGATACTCCTATTAACACATGTCCCATTAACTCATGCTATGTGACACCAATATGTAACTCTATTGGTGTTGAGATGGTCAATACGTGTCTCGATGAATATCAAGTGGCTATTGTTTTAACTTACTATCTTAGCTTCATTAAGTGTATAATCAACCATAGCCTTGTATAAATCACTATGATAGCTATATATAATCTTACGCCAACTTACCAAACCACTTGCTATCTTGGTCCCACGCCAGCACTCAACTCGAGGCGCGTTCCCACACACGTATCGACATCTATTCATAAGTAGGAATGACTTAGTGGTCATTTAATCCTGATTAAGATATAAACTCAAATTAGAAGCTTGGGCCGTGACAATTCTTCCCAACTAATGGAAATCTCGTCCTCAAAATTTAACTTAACTTATAATTTGTTACCTGACTCGAAGAGGTACGAAAACCTATATCGCATATAGTCCCGTCATTCCCAAGTGAGTTCTGAGTCTCCATGGAACTCTCCCTTAACTAACACCGTCAGTATAGACTTACCTCTCAACTGCTGAAGCTTAGAAATATGGAACACATGATGAATCCCCGACATATGTAGAGGTAACTCAAGCTAATAAGCAACCGTATCGAACCGCCGTTTGATCTAAAAAGTCCCGATGAATCTCGGTGCTAACTTGCCTTTCAGACCAAATATGTGAAAACCCTTCCGATGAGAAACCTTTAGACATATCAAGGCTCCTTCGTCATATGCGAGATCACTGCGATACGTGTCTGCATACTTTTTCTGCCTCTCTTGGGCTCCCTTAAGCCTCTAGCGAATCTGTCATACCTTCTCCGTGTGATCAACAACAATTTCAGGCCCTACAATGTCCTGGTCATCTGGCTTAGCCCAACAAGATGGTGAGCGAAACGGTCTATCATATAAAGCCTCAAAAGGCGCCATTTCAATGCTAGCCTAGTAACTGTTGTTGTATGCAAACTCACACAATGTTGGTACTCCTCCCATGATCCGCCAAACTCAAATACACAAGGAGCATATCCTCGAGAGTCTGAATCAACCTCTCAGTCTGCCCATCAGTCTAAGGGTGAAAGGTTGTGCTAAACTGTAGGCGCGTACTATACTACTCCTGCATACTCCTCCACATCCTGGACTTATACATAGCATCTCTATCTGACGTGATAGTCAATGGTACCCCATGCAACCTAATAATCTCCCTCTAGAACAATACACTCAACTGGTCAAATGTGTAATGAGCTGCAACTAGTATGAAATGGGAAGATTTCGTAGTCTATCCACAATCACCCGTATGAATCATGTCGACGAGCAGTTCTTTGTAGTCCCCTAACAAAATCCTTGGCTATGTGTTCCTACTCCCACCGTGGAATGGGAAGTGGCTGTAATAATCCTCCGGGTCTACGATGCTTAGCCTTCACATGCTGGCAGATCCCATAGTTCCTTATGAACTCTGATACGCCTGCTTTCATCCCAGGCCACCAAAAATGTCTTTTCATGACATGGTACATATTGGTCCTTCATGGATGAACAGTGAACCAAGAACAATGTAAATCTTGAAGAATCTCATCTCTTAACTCTACCACTGCCAGTATCCACAATCTGCCTCTAAATCTCAAACACTGATATGTAATCTCATTCTAGTTAGTATAATCAGTACTCTATGCTAATTCACTGAATCTCGGGTATAAGATATCAGTTTTTTGACCCTCTAACACTCTCTGTGTAGACATTGTCTAAAGCCTCATCTGTGCACAAATCATCACCCGAGTGTCGGTAGGAATATTTGACTGAGTCATCATCGTCGTTGCCTCGAGTAATCCATACTCATGCATCATGTGGCATCTAACAGTCTCGACATCTCTAATCGGTATCCTACTCAGGACATCAACAACTATGTTATCTTTTCTTGATTCAAGAGAAAAGTCATTGTCCTTCAAAAGCTCTAACCATCTGTGATGTCTCATTTTCAACTCCTTTTGTGTGAAGAGGTATTTCAAACTTTTATGGTCAGTGTAGAGTGTGAACCTCTCTCCATACAGTTGATGTCTCCATATCTTCAGAGCAAACTGTCACGGCCCAAATCTCTAATTCGACTTTAACCTTGTAATCAGGATCAAATGACCCGTGACGAGGGACCCGCTTTGATATACGTGTCACGACCAAGGCTAGATGGCCAAGGTAAATGTTATATTTGTAATGATGAATGCCTAGTGTATTGTATATGTGTAGACTACTAAGTCATTTCTACTTGTGAATAGGTGTCGGACGTATGTGAGAATGCGCCTCGAGTTGCATGTTGACGTGGGACCGAAGTAGAGAGCTATATGGTGAGTAGGTGTAAGCTTTATATTGCTTTTATAAGTGAGATAAGTGGGGCTATGGTTGATTAAGTATTAAATGTACTTAAGTTAGTAAATTAAAACAATAGCCACTTGATATTTCTCGAGACACGTATTGACCCCTCTTAATAACTATTGAGTTACTTATTGGTGTTATTTGGCATGAGTTAGTGGGACATGTGTGAATAAGTGTGCCATTAGATAGGTCTCCAGATACGTGTGCACATTAGGATCAATGGCTATCAATCAAGCATATCCAATTCATGATTATAAGGCTTTTAGTCAACTCAAGCAACTTAACTATTTCATTTTCATTTGCTTAAGAGAGAAGCAAATTTGCTAGAGAAGGAGGAGCTGCTGGAGAAGAAGAAGATCGACAAAAACTTGGTGACTAAGTGAAGGAGAGATCAAGTATAGCTAGTGTTCATCAAGTTAGGTAACTCCTCTACACCATAGAGTTAGCTCAATTCAAATGAATTCATGAATTTGATGTATGGGTTGTTGTTTTATGTTGTGGTTGATGTCATGGAACTCAAGAAGTGTGTATGGAGGTTTCTTAGGCATTAACATGACCTATGTGTAGAGAAAACTCAGAATTTTGATTATAGAATTTTGGGTTTTACTGCACATAGCCCGCTTAGTGGATCAACTAGCGCGCTAGATCAGGATTGGTAATGCGCTAATGGGTCATTAGCACGCTAACCCTAGGTATTAGCGCTCTAGGTCTATAATAGCAAAAAACTGCAATTCTCAAAAATTCCTTAAACACTATAAAAGAGTCTAATATCCTAAGTAAAGGTCTAAAAACACTCAAAAACCTGTAATATGATATCAGGAACCTAGGGAAGTATTACGGGGATTCAAGTACGAGTTTCAAGGTTTTGAGAGGCCGCAGTAGCATAAGAAATTGCATGGATTGTAAGTAAACTGATTGAGATCTTTCTTTACATTTCATTCCTATTCATATGTTCATTTTCAGTCATTTGGACTGAATTGCATTTGTACTCCATATGCCATGACTTGTTGTACATTCTCATTACATGAGGTTGCTTTCATGGTGTATTTTGTTGATAAAATGATTCCATCGACTCTAATTCATGTGCTATGTCATTATTGATTGTTAATACATGTGGTCAGTAAAATAGCATGCTATTAGGTAGGTGTTACATAGTATTGTAATATATTTCCTTTGTGCATTATTAGTATGCAATGGTTCTGTTGGATTCCAATATTGTGTTGTTCTTGAATACGAAAGTAGTTCTTGTATCTAGGACCACTTTATGATAGAAATCCGACGGACATACGGGAGTCACCAGACTTTCCAGGGTGATCGGGATTTCTCCACTATCTTGTGAAGCACACGGGAAATGAGTCTCGGGGTTGTTGGCAAGCATAACTTGCACTACACACGGGGTATGAGACTCAGGTTTGTTGGAAACTTTATATAGCAGGTGACCGGCACTAGCGAAAGGCTATAAAGGCAAGAGCATTGCTCAGGCCTTCATATTGATTTAGAGTTCAGGTCCATCTTCAAATAGTGGAAAGGCTTATGTGATGAAGATCACGGCCGACCGACCTTAGATCAATACTACTTAGCTATGTGTCAGTTTCATGTTGTTTAACTGAAATATCTCTTTGCATGTTCTCTTTTCAGCATAGTTGCTATTATCATGCTTTTAGATACTTGTTGAATATTTAGGAATGTGAACAAATGTCTCTCAGTATTACTTTCTACTTTTTTGTACTCACAGTCTAGTTTGTGATGGTGGGTGCAGATCCATCGAGTAGCAGACCTGACAAAGAGAAGATCGGTGATAACCTTTGAGCCAGTGGAGCACTACTACACCCGATTTTGTATGTTTGATTTTTGATGTATTATTTTTATATGTATATGATATAAGTATTATGGGTTGAGTGAGTATTACCTTGACCAGACACATAATATTATATATCGCCGTTTTATCATATATATGCATGTGATCTTTATTCTCTGGTTTTTCCACAATTGTTAGGCCTCATGTTATAAGCTTCTGCTAGATTGTTAAGACTTCCGCTGAATAAACTTTTAAGTGAACAAAATTTTAATTAACTCTGATTAATGAACTTACATAGGATAAGTATAGGTTTATATTTATAATAAATAATAAAAATAGGTAGGTAAATAGTTTTGGATAGGTTGACTAGTACCTTGTTAGGTCCTATATGGTTGTCTATTTATTTATTGATTTTTTTGCATACAATTGACTAATACATAACAATATAACCAACATTTAAATCAATACAACACTAAAATTAGAGTTTTGTTAAAAAGGGATATAACACTAGAATTATAGATTTATAAAAAAAATTAAAATAAAATTAATCGATCCACTCGAATTCTAAGCGTGGAAATCAACATATATAGCCAAAATTTTAATTAATAGAAAATTAAAATTAATCATAACAATATAGCCAAATAGTTAGCATACCTCGATATTGATGAAATCGTCTATGGAGGAATCGAATCTCTGAGAAAGTAACAAGAATGACCAAGATTCTTATGTTGGCTTTGCTCAAACTTTGAGCTCACATTCTTGGTAGACGAGATTTGAGACAAAAATGCGTTTAGAAGATTTTTGCTCTTCATCTTTTTTTATTATGTTTTTCGGGAATCATCTTTTGATTTTTTTTGTTCTCTTTGTCAGTTGATTTGACAATTACTTTTCACCAACTCCTATCAACCACATCAAGCACATGATGTCAATCAAGTTGTCAAAAGTGTACTTTTGACATTTTCCCTTATGGTGACACTCAATTTCCAGCTCACATTGCCACTTCACATAGCCAATTTTGCCATGTCATATGCCACGTAGGCAGTGTCAAACTAAGTGTCATAAGTAGTGTTATCATAGATTTATTCTTTCCCAATCATTTCACCACCTTCTTTTAAAGAATTTAAATATCAACAACACCAAGAAAAAATTGAAAAATAAGAAGAAGAAAAAGAAGGCAACGAAGAAATTAATGGTGAAAACAACCCAATCGTTAATATTAATGATGGACATACAGATTCTAAGAGTCTAAATACTAGTAATAGTTCGAGCTCCCAATCTTCCCGCCAAAACTCTAATTCTTTGTGTGGAGATTATGCTTACAAGGTAGAGCTGATCGTCTCCAAGGGCACTGATTTTGCAAAAGCAATAACCATGGCTGAGAATGAAGATAGCAATAATGCGACTATGCTCACCACCTGTTTAATGAATCACCAGAATAAGGTGTTGGAGTCGGATGGAGAAAAGAAGGAAAGGAAGAACGATAATGTCACCATAACTGTAAGTAATGAAAATGAGGGTTGTGGGAGATATCTGGTGATTGCATTGTCTTTGGATATGTCAAATAAGTTGTTTCCAAATATATGGGAAAAAGTTGACGAGACTGTGATCCTTCAAGGATTGATTGACTTCATTGAAAATGGTGGGGACCCTTTTGTTGATGTAGTTGAATTTCTAAAGACTATTAAGGATTCCTTTCATTTCAGTCCTACTGTGAAACATTTGATTGTCAAGACGAGAAAATTGAATACTAAGTATCAAAACATGGCTAAAAAAGAAAAGGAAGGCGAAGGGGGATACTGTAATTATAAGTCCCCATGAATTGAAATCTTATTCATTGATGAAACAGATATTGGGTGCTTCCAAGGATGGTAATAGCACGACCGCTAGGATTGGTGCAAAAAACAAGAAGAAGAAAAACAAGTTCGTCATTCACTATGAAATGGGAGTAGAAGTGAAATAAAAATTTTCACTCACGGCTCCTAATCTGCCTCTCTCCATATTTCCAAGCGTAGACGATTTGAAGGGCTTGGATATGAATTTATTTGTTGCGCAGTTTGATCTTAGACGGAAAGTTTTGAAGGGGGAGAACGACTCGCTTGAAAAGAGGAAACTCTTGGTTGATGATGCCAAGGCTTATTTGAAGTGGATTGATGGTTGAGGGATAAGGCGATAAAAACACAAGAAATGCTTGAATCATCAGATTTCCTTGGGCTTCTAAAGGTACCCAATCATGAAAGCTAATTCATATCATCTTCTTATGAACATTGCTTGGCTTTTTTCAATTATTGAGGATGTTGACTTTGGCTTCATTTAAAGATTTTATATTTTTGGTATACAGGTTTCGGCTTATGACTATATAGATATGATTTATTGGTGTGTTTAGTTGACCTTCTTAGGTCGGATTAGCCATTTAAGATTAGTTAATCTAATATTTGTTTCATAGGATTAGGTAATCATTCGGATTACCTAATACATAGTACCAATGACTATTCTAAGGGACCATTTTGGACTCGCTAGTTAATCTGGAAGTGCTCGCATAAGGGTGTGACGAAATTACCAATAAATCACTCAACTAAGTCAGGTGTTAATCCATTCAAGCGAATAAGTGGCCAAACTTGGATTTATCACTTAGTCCAACAACAAATCTTGTGCATAAGTTAATCTTTTAGATTTAGGATATTTGGGTACTGCGAAGCGAACACACCATTAAGGTTGTGTTTTTCTTTTCTTTTTTTTTTGTCTTTTTTAAGACTTTTTGTGTTTTCTTAGGCCCCAGATATATTGAAACTTTATTTGAACTGAAACTTTTAACCAGAAAGAGTAGATAAAATGTTTATGTGAGCTCTAGTCTCTGGAATCAGATGACATATTTATGTTCCATTTTTGGGCTAATATAATGATCAAATATATCATAACATTTGTAAGTAGTTTCAATTATATTCTAAGGCTTCAAAATGATCAATTATATCATAACCTTTTAAAAAAAATATCAATCCTATCATTGGAATAGTTTCTCTCTTTGCATTAGTTGGTGGGAGTCAAAAATAAAGACTTACTTATGTCACTCATCTCTCTTTGCTTTATTTTTAGAGTTTTTATTAAAATAATAAATAAAAAACACAACGATCTAGTTAATAGAGAATAAACGCAGGGAGGGTTAATTTTTTTGGCGGGAGTTGTTCTCTACTTAACCTTATCGACTTCCTCACTAACAAACAACAAAAACATACATTACAAAAAATGCACCAAATAGCGAGGGGAAATAGCGACGGGGCCATCATTGACCATGTTGACCAATTTAGCGACAGGGTTAGCGACGGGCCTCATTGCTAATTGTTGGGCGAGAAAATTCCCGCTCAATGGGGATTTTCCCCGCCCACATGGCAGCATAGGAGAGGGTCCTCGCTATTCTGGCATACCCTACCTCTCCTCCTTCCTCTCTCTCTCTCTCTCCACCCTAAACTCTAACCCTCATCATCTCTCCTCTCTCTCTCTCGACCCTCTCCTCTATCCTCTCTATCCGACGGCCTCCTCATCTTCTCCATCTTTCTATCGCCTTCACCGACCTCCCTTCGGCTTCGCCGTCCGCCTCGCTGTGAAGTTGGCGACGACCTAAAACTTTAACCCTCATCATCTCTCCTTTTTCTCTCTCAACCCTCTCTTCTATCCTCTCTATCCGGCGCCCTCCTCATCTCCTCTATCTTTCTCTCGGCTTCGCCGACCTCCCCTCGGCTTCATCGTTCGCCCCACTGCGCCACGGGTCGCCTTATCGTCGTCCACTTCGCAGCATCACTGCTCGTCGTCCAAAATAGAATAGAAAGATCTAGATAGAAAGAAATCAATGAATTGTGAAGCAATTCCAATAAAGTGGAGGTGGATATCAAGGATTATGAGGATCTACAACTAGGTAAGCTAGTCTTAATTTATGCAACTCAAACAAAAATTGTAGGTTTTGGTTCAATTCTAGTTTTTCAGTAATTTCAGTAGGCAAATGACTTTGTTTTGGCAAAATCTAATTCCATATTTGGATTCTTTGTGAAATTCCACTAATTCTACTATAATGAAGTTCTGGATTTGGATTTATTTTAAAGTTATGAATTTTTGAAGTTGTAAGACTAAAATTGAAGTCCTGCATGTTGTGGTATGAACTAGCCTCTGTAATTTGGTCATAACTTCCTCATTTTAAATAAAAGGGCCCATTTTAGTGGCATTTGAAAGCTAACTCAAAGGGGAACAAATTTTGTCTCTGAAATGTTTTGAAACTTGAATGTTTTCATGTCTTAAAATCCTCTGCAACTTTGATAATGAATCTGAAATTTCTTAGTTCACAGTTTTGTTAATGTCCTGTTTTGAGCGTAACTCTTTCATTTCTTATTGGATTGAACTCATCTTTTAGTATGGTGTTCTAAGATATGTTAGTGAGTTTCGCTAAAAAAATGATGAGTTTTAAGACTATGATTTGGGAGAAATAAATTTTTCAAAGTTGTTGGTCGAAACCCAAAACAATTTTGAGCCATTATGATAAAATTTTCGTATCTCCTTCAATTCTTATCGAAATTGCGCAAACCTTATAGTTCTAGAAAGCTAAGACATAGCACTAAAAACTTCTCTTTGTGCTACAATACATAATTTTAACATTTTGATAATTGAAATCAACTTACAAGTTGTTGCACCAAAACTGTCTCTATAATAATAAAGTAGGTTTGGACATAAACAAATTGATAATTTCTAATGAGAATAATGTTTATTATATATCTATCTTATGTACAGGCAATCTATATATACACCTAGGTCTTAGATACAAAAGGAAAGTGTATGGCTAATCACAAGAGGAAACTTCTAATTACACAAGTTTCCATATTCTTTAGTTTCTTTAACATAACACAGGTCCTCATATTCTTTAGTTTACTTAACACCCTCCCTCAAATTCAAGATGAGTTTGTAGAAACCAACTTGAGTTTATCGACTAAATCATGAAAGCAACCTGGAAGATGAGCTTTAGTGAACATATCTGCCGTCTGGTTAAATGAGGAAACAACATAAAGCTAAAGAGTTCCTTGAACTAGATGTTGACGGACAAAGTGACAATCATTCTCAATGTGTTTTGTACACTCATGAAAAAATCATCGTGAGCGATTTGGATCGCACTATGGTTGTCATTAGAAATTAATCTTCAAGTAACCAACGAAGCCAAAGTAATTCAAAAGTAGCATCACCATGGGCACGATACTCAGATTCTGTGTTGGAGCGAGAGGTGACTGTTTATTTCTTGCTTCGCTAGGATATCAAAGAGTTGCCTTAAAAGAAATAATTACCAGTAGTTGATCATTGGTTAGTCGGATCACAAGCCCAATTTGAATCTGAATAACCAGATAATTTTAATGGAGAGTCTACAGAGAAGTGGAGACCATGAAATTGAGTGTCTTCCACATATCGAAGGATTCAGAGAACAATAGTAAAGCGAGCGGAATCGGGAGCCGACATAAACTGACTAATGACTTGAACAACATAGGCAATATTTGGTCAACTTACACTAAGATAATTCAAACTACCCACAAGTTGGCAATATAGAGTAAGATTTGAAAGAAATGTACTATCTGATGGAGTCAGCTTGGCACTTGTATCCAATGGGGTGGATGCAACAGTAGTATAAGCAGTTACAGACCGAGAGATCAAGTCAAAGGCATATTTAGCTCGTGCCATATAGTAGTATCTATGACGACCCCTTCTCAAAATTAGGGCACCGTCCAGCCTAATTTCGTCATTATGCTCTAAACTCACTACGTAGGACTTAACAAGTAATTATTAGCATTTCCAAAATTTTTCTACTTACAATTTAACTATGAAAATAAGTATTTTCTTATCTTATATCAATTAATAAATCAGAGTTAGTTAAAATTTTACAAACTTAAAGATTCTTCAGCAGAAGTCTTAACAATTTAGCGGAAGCTTTTAACATGATACCTAAGAATTATGGAAACACCAGGAAACAAAGATCACATGCATGTATATATAATGAAATGACGACAAAATATATCAACATGTATCTGGTCAGAGTACTATCTCTCACCCCATAATATACACAACCCCAAAAGTATATGGAAGACCGATAAAAGTCATACAATAAAACTAAAACTTATAAAATCTGGTGTAGCAGCACTCCACTGGCTTAGAGTTAGTCGCCGATCTTCTCTTTGCCTGGTCTGCTACTCAATGGATCTGCACCCACCGTCATAAAAAGACAGTGAGTATAGGAAAGTAGAAAATAACACTTAGAGACATTTGTTCACATTCCCAAATATACAACAAGTATCTGAAAGCATAACAATAGCAACTATGCTGAAAAGAAATCGTACCATAAGATACTCATGTTAAACAAAATGAAACTGACACACGACTAAGTAGTAATGATCTAGGGCCGGTTGGTCGAGAGTCCTATCACCAATGCCTTTTCCACTATATAAGGATGAAGCTGAGCTCTACATCTCTGTGATGGTCAGAGCTACGATCTACGCCTTTATAATTAATCCCAAGTGCCAGTCACATGCGGTGTATACTTGCCAACAACCTTGGGTCTCATACCCCATGATGTCACTTAAGTTAGTAGAGAGATCCCGATCAGCCCAGAAGTCTAGTGACCCCGTGTGTCGTAACACCTCTATCATATCATGGTCCTAGATATAAGAACTATTTTCATATTTCAAGAGATAACATGGTTTGAGAATCCAACAAAGCAATTACATATTTAATGGATAATGGAAATAGATTTGCAACACTATATAACACTTACCTAATAGTATGTTATTTCATTTGACCACATGTATTAACAATAAAAAATGACATAGCATACGATTTGGAGTCAATGAAACTATTTAACCAACAATCTATACCATAGCAAACTCATGAAATGAGAGAGGAAACAAGTCGTGATATATATAGTACAATAGGCAAATCAGTCCAAATGACTACAATTGAATAATAAAATAGAAATGAAATGCAAATAAATCATTCAATCAGTTTACTACAATCCACGCAAATTTTTTAGCTATTCCCGCCTCGCAACACCTCAAAACTCGTATCTGAACCCCCCGGAGACTCCTCCCTATGTTCCGGATATCATTTAACATGTTTTTGAGTGTGTTTAGACCTTTAATTAGGGCATTGAACCTATTTATAGTGTTTAAGTAAATTTAAGAAATTTCATATTTTTATACAGTCATAGCACCAAGCACGCTGGGTGACTTTATTAGCGCGCTAGCGACCTTATTAGTGTGCTACCTCTTATTACTGTGTTTCACTAGTTGGTATACCTAGCGTGCTATGTGCAGGAAAACCTATAATTCTGCACTTAGAATTCTGAGTTCTCTCCACACATAAGCTACCCCAACACCTTGGAATATCTTTTCCACAACTCCAAAGACCCAAGACATCATCAACAACATAAGAAACATCCATACTTCATATAATTCATGAATTCATCAAATTGAGCTAAGTTGCTAGTGTAAGTGAATTACCTAGTTTGATGAACACCTAGCTTGATCAGTACCTCCTAACACCAAATTCACAAAACTCTCCATATCCTTGCTGATCTTTATTCTCCAGCAAGCTTTCCTTAGTTTCTAAGTTTTTAGAAATGATATGGTTTGGTTGCATGTGTTAATCAATCCAATCTTATATATTTAAATAAAATTGATTGATAGCCATTGATCCTAATGTACATACGTGTCTCGAGACTAATCTAATGGCTTACACCTAGCCACATTTCCCACTAACTCTCCACTAACTATTTCTAAGTAACACCAATGTCCAACTCAATTGATTTCTAGATGTGTCAACACGTATCTCGAGAAATATTAAATGGCTATTGTTTTAAATTATTAACTTAGGTGCATTTAATATATAATCAACTATAGCAATATTATTCCAACTATATAAGCTACACTAAGCTTAAAATGAACTTACCGCATCACTCTCTACTTCGGTATCATACTGACACGCATCTCGAGGCGCATCCCTACTCACATCTCAAAACCTAAACACAAGTAAGAGTGACTTAGTAGTCTACATATATACAATAAGCTAGGCATACATCACAACAAATATAACATATACTTAGGCCATATTGCCTCGGCCATGGCACGTATCTTAATGCGAGTCCCACGTCACGAGTCACTGATCCTGATTAAAGAATTAAACTAGGATTTAGGAATTTGGGCCGTGACAATTCTTCCTAACTAATAAAAATTTCATCCTCAAAATTAAGGTTATACCTGACTCCAAAAGGTATAGAAATCTATCTCGCATATAGTCTTCCCGCTCCTAAGTGAGCTCCGAATCACCATGAAACAGCCACTTGACTAGCACCTTCGGGATAGACTTACCTCTCTATTGTTTTACCTTTTGATATAAGATCCAGACTAGCTGCTCCTCATAAGATACGTCCTCGCTCATATCAATTTGGCTCAAGTCAACTATATGTCTCACACCTGCCTTCGACTTAATTAATCGAAGCATATAAATATAGAAGACTAAATGAATCACCGAAATCTGTGGAGGTAACTCAAGCTCATAAGCAACCTTCTCGACCCGTCTCTTGATATTGAAAGGTCTGATGAATCTCGGTGCTAACTTGCCCTTCAGACAAAATCTTTGAAGACCCTTTCGAGGAGAAACGTTTGTATACATAAAAGCTCCCTCTTCATACGTGAGATCACTACGATACGTGTCTGCATACTTCTTTTGCCTCTCTTGGGTTCCTTTAAGCCTCTGGCGAATCTGTCGTACCTTCTCCGTGTGATCAACAACAACTTCAAGCCCCACTAACTCCCGGTCCTCTGGCTCAGCCTAACAAAATGAGGAACGACACGGTCTGCCATATAAAGCCTCAAATGGCACCATCTTAATGCTAGCCTGATAACTGTTACTATATGCAAACTCGTAGAATGGTAGGTGCTCCTCTCACGATCTGCCAAACTTAAGTACAAAAGCCTTGAGCATATCCTGGAGTAGTTGAATCAACATCTCAGTCTGCCCATCAGTCTGATGGTTAAAGGTTGTGCTGAATTGTAGGCGCATACCATATTCCTCCTGCATACTCTGCCATATCTCGAACGTATACATAGCATCTCTGTCTAATGTAATAGTCAATTGTACCCCATGCAGTCTGATAATCTCCCTCTCGAATAATATGCTCAATTGGTCAAATGTGTAGTGAGCTGCAACAAGTTAGAAATGGGAAGATTTTGTCAATTTGTTCACAATCACCCAGATAGAATCGTGTCGACAGGCAATCCTTGTCAATCCCTTGACAAAGTTCATGCTATGCCTTCCCACTTCCATCGTGGAATGGGAAGTGGCTGCGATAATCCTTCGGATCTACGATGCTCAGCGTTCACCTGCTGGCAAATCCCATAGTTCCCGATGAACTCTGATATGTCAACTTTCATCTCAGGCCACCAAAAATGTCTCCTCACATCATGGTACATCTAGGCCCTTCCTAGATGAACAATGAACTGGGAACGGTTTTAAATTTTGACGAATCTCATCTCTCAGCTCTGGTAGTGACGATGTGCACAATCTACCTCTAAATCTCAGACACTAATCTGTCATCTCCGTCCAGTCAATATAATTAGTACTCTGGGCTAACTCACTAATCCTCAGGTATAGAATATCAACTCTCTTACCCTCGACACTCTCTGTGTAGACTCTATTTGATGCCTCATCTGTGTACAAATCATCACCCGAGTGTTGGTAGGAATATCTGACTGACTCATCATCGCTTTTTCCTCGAGTAATCCACCGCCATGTGTCATATGGTAGCTAACAACCTCGGCATCTCCAGTCGGTATCCTACTCAGCACATCAGCAACTACGTTAGCTTTTCTTGGGTGATACTCCAGAGAAAAGTCGTAGTCCTTCAGAAATTCCAACTGTCGGCACTGTCTCATGTTCAACTCTTTCAGTGTGAAGATGTATTTCAAACTCCTATGATTAATGTAGAGTGTGATTTTCTAAGTAATTTATGTAGAAGTTAGGGTTCGCTGAGAAATCGTTGTGGTCGGTTACAGATGTTTTAGATTAGTATGAAGAATTTGAGTTTATCTATGATATGTATTTGTAGGGAGACTATAAAAAGGCCAAAGAGCTTCAAAATAAGTCTCTCCTTTTTGCACTTAACTTTTTCCTTTTGCTCAAGGTTAGTTTTATTGTTTTTGTTTGAAGATACTTTGGAGTTTTGATTTATATTAAGGTATTTATTCATTCATTATTTTTTAATTATATTTATGCATTGTTTATTTCCAGCATGAGTGAGTAGTTTGTCAATCTAAACAAACCCTAGATAATGAAGTACATTTCAGATTGCTAGATAGATTTAATTAAGGAATCATGTGTTTAATGCTTTCACGGAATTAACAAGTTGTTTTTATGTATTACAACTAAAGAAGATTAGCATTGCATGCATAGTTGCAAACATGTTATGTGGTATTAAGATTCTGAATCTATGTCTATAGTTATTGAAAACAATTATAGAAGTAGTAACTAGGGTTAATCTATAGGGCATTTATTGAGTGGATGTTCTAAGTGATTATGTTTAAAGTTGTCTATTATGCGACTTCAATAATATTGGCTTAGATTTGGCATGATTTTCACTTAATTTAATGTTATCGTAATTCTATGGTGTTACGTTTTATCCAATGGGTAGATTTACAATTCTAAGAATGTGGTATTTCCATTGAATTAAGAAAAATTGGTAGCTACCTAAAGGCTATCAACCTATTATGAAGTAGGTTTTAATGGTTTTAAGATTCCACATAAAATAATTATCAATATAGTATGAATTGATATTATGTTCTAGTGTTTGAAAGTAATCCAAATATATTATATTGTTTAGTGGGGGTATGTTTAGATGTTTGTTTATTTATATTGAATTGCATTTGAATATTGTTTAATTTAGTTTGAATTTTGATTTGTTTAGATTAATTTAGTTAGTTTGGTTATTTAAGTTAGTAATCATAGTTGTTAAGTTATTTAATATCTCAATCCATGTTTAATTAGATTAACTAAAATTAATAAAAACAAGAAAAAAGTTACTTTCCTATGAGATTTAGAAAATCCATACGGAGACGATATCTCATTTACCACTACTACAAGTTAATAGTAAAATACGGGAAATTATTGTGCAAGCTCGACACTTGTCAATTTTTGGCGCCGTTGTCAAAGATTTTTAGATAATTTTTAAAGGATTATAGACGTTGTATGGTCTACACACTTCGTTGTTTTAATTCAACAGGATCTTTACATCCGTTTGATCATAAAATTGATAGAACTTTTAATCGAAGTTTAAGAAAACAACAACTTAGGGAAAGTTTAGTTAATAGGATGGAAAATAATAATAATCATATTAATGAAAATATCGTTAATAATGACAATGATAACAGAGTTATCAATAGTAATAGAGAACTTACTTTTAGACAAGCAAATCAAATTGTTACAGTGTATGTGCCTATGTGTATAACATATCCTGATTGATTTCTTGAATTTGAACATAGATCTGGATTTATTATTGTCTTACCTAACTTCTACGGTTAAAACAATGAAGACCCACATAAATTCATAAGGGAGTATCAACATAAAGTTAATGGAATGAAACCGAAAGAAAGAACTTTAGAAAAATTCAAACTTAAGGTTTTTCCTTTCGCATTGAAAGATCAAGCACAAGATTGGTTGTTTAATCTTCCACAAGACTCAATAACTAAATGGAATAAAATTTTAGAAGCATTCCTAGATGAATATATGCCAGCTAGGAAAATTAGTTCCTATAGAAAGCAAATAACAGTTGCAAAGATGAAAGATGATGAAAACATTAATGAGTTTTGGGATATATTTCAAAGAATAATTTCTACTTGCCCACAACATGGATATACTCAAAGAGTTTTATTAGAATATTTTTATGAAGGACTTAATCACTTTGAACAATGATTACTAGACATAGTATCTGGTGGATCATTATTTGAAACAACACTTACTTTAGCAAATAAAGTAATTAATAAAATGGCAAAACAATCTAAATAAATATGGTAAAAAGATTGAGTCCTCAAGAAAGAAGCTTTATGAGGTGGATAGTAAGAAAAAATGCAACCGAAGATAAAATTGATGAATAATCTATGATGGTTAAATTGTTTGTTAATGATAGATCTAATCAAGTTAAGGCATGCAAATTTTGTAATGAGGTTACACATTCTACGGTTGCGTGTCCTATTCTACAGGAAGAAAATATTGAAGAGGTTAATGTAATAATGAATTATCATGGCCCAAATAGCTAATCTTAGTTTAATTTGTAAATCAGGATCAAATGACCCGTGACATAGGACCCGTAGCGAGATACGCGTCATTACTGAGGCTAGGTAGCCGAGGTAAATGTTATATTTATGGTGATGTGTGCTTAGTGTATTGTATATGTGTAGACTACTACATCACGCTTACGTGTTGATAGGTGTCAAGATGTGAATAGGGACTCACCTCGATATGCGTGTTAGCATGGTACCGAGGAAGAGAATGATAAAGTAAGTTGGTACAAGCTTTAAATGGTTTTATTAAGTGAGTTATATGGATTATGTTTGATTAGGTGTTGATACACCTAAGTTAGTAAGTTAAAACCTTAGCTACTTGATATGTCTCGAGACACGAGTTGACATGCTTCAACACCAACTAAGTTACTATTTGGTGTCACTTAAGCATGAACTAGTGGGACATGTATTAGTAGGAGGTCCATTAGTTAGGTCTCGAGATACGTGTGCACAAATGATCAAAGGCTATCATTCAACCATATCCAATTCATAAGTATATAAGCTTGATCAACTCTAGCACCTCTCAAACTCTCACAAATCGATTTCTTCTCTAAGAAGCAAGGGTTGTTTGAGTGAAGAGTTGCTGAAAGAGGAAGGAGACCACGACACAACTTGAGGAATTGGTGAAGGAGATCCAAGTTCAGCTAGTACTTATCAAGCTAGATAACTTCTTGATTCCATTAATATATCTCAATTTAGTGAATTCATGTAATTGATGTTATGGGTTGCTGTTTGATATTGTGAATTGTGTCTTAGAACTCTAGAGATGTGTATGAGGGTTCTCAAGGCATCAGCATAGCCTATGTGTAGAGAAAACTTAGAATTCTGATTTTAGAATTATGGGTTCTGCAACACATAGTGCGCTATGCACGATAGGTAGCGCGCTATGTTGGTCATTAGTGCGCTACACAGGGTCATTAGCGAGCTAGATGCTATGGCAGCATAAAAATCTACAAGTCTCAAGAAGTCCTTAAACACTACACAAGAGTCTAATATGCTAAATAAACAAACACACTCGAAAACATATGATATTATGTCAGGAATTTAGGGAAGTATTTCGGATATTCAAATACGAGCTTCAAGGCGTAGGGAGGCCAGAGTAGCATAGGAAATTTCGTGTTATGTAAGTAAACTGATTGAGAGATTTCTTTACATTTCATTCCTATTCATATGTTCATTTCCAGTCATTTGGACTAAATTGCCTTTGTACTTCATATGCAATGACTTGTTGTTCATTCTCATTACATGAGGTTGTTTCATGGCATAGTTTGTTGATAAAATGATTTCATTACTCCAATTCATGTGCAATGTCATTATTGAATGTTATTACTGGTGGTCAGTGAAATAGCATGCTATTAGGTAGTTTTTACATAGTGTTGTGAATCTATATCATTTGTGCATTAGTTATGCAATTGTATTTGTTGGATTCCAATACCATGTTGTTCTTGAATATAAAAGTTGTTCTTGTATCTAGGATCATTTTATGATTTAAATCTGGTTGACATACGGGGGTCACTAGACTTTTCAGGGTTATCGGGATTTCTCCATTATCTTGCGCAGCACACGGGGTATCGGACTCGGGGTTGTTGGCAAGCATAACTTAGGTGACTTCACGAGTTGTAAGACTCGGGATTGTTGGCAAGTATACATCCCAGTGACTGACATTTGGGATAACTATAAAGGCGTATTGTACCGTGTAAGTATGACCTTCACTGAGATATAGAGCACAATTCCATCCTTATATAATTGAAAGGCTAATGTGATAGAGATCACAGCCGACCGACCTTAAATCATTACTACTTAGCCTAGTGTCAGTTTCATTTTGTTTAACTAAAGTATCTTTTTGCATGATATTCTTTCAGTGTAGTTGATATTATTATTATGCTTCTTGATACTTGTTGCATAATTGGGAATGTGAACAAATGTCTCTCAGTATTACTTTCTATTTTCAAGTATTTACCGTCTAGTTTGTGATGGTGAGTGCAGATCCATCGAGTAGCAGGCCAGGCAAAGAGAAGATCGGTGACTAACTCTCAGCCAATATAGTGCTGCTACATCATATATTGTAGGTTTTGCTTTTGATGTATTAATTTATATGTATATGATACACTGTTGGGCGTTGTATATTATGGGTTGAGTGATAGGTACTTTGACCAGACACATGATGTTATATTTCATCGTTTCATTATATATATGCATGTGATCATTATTTCCTTGTTTTTTCCACATAGGTTAGGCTACATGTTTATAAGCTTCCGCTAGTTAATTAGTTAAGACTTCGTTGCATAACTTTTAAGTTCGTAAATTTTAATTAACTTTGATTTATGAGTTTCCATAGGATAGGTATATGTTTATATCTATTTGAAAACTTATAAAAAAGTTGGTAAGTAATAAGATTGTTGAAAAGGCAGACTAATCCCTTGTTAGGTCCTATATGGTGAGATTAGGGCTTAATAACAAGATTAGGCCGAGCGATGCCTTAATTAGAGAAGCGGTCATCACCAGTTGGTATCAGAGCCAGGTTTATAAAAACCTAGGTTACAAAACCTAAGTTTATCAACATTAAGATTGTGAAAAATAGTCATTCCAAAAGGTGATACCAAAAGCTACAGTGTGTAGCCAAAAACTCGACTTTTCCAATAAGTAACAAATAAAAATTTAAAATTAGAAAAATAGAAATCTTAGTTGTGGAAAACCAGATGATCCATGCCTAGAAACCATTAGTTGGGAAGTGAGTGAAAGTGAGTTGGGGATGTCATATATGTACATGTTAATTGTTTTTATATGTATATATGCGTTGTCTACGTAGTAGCTGATTCGCGATCGCTATTAACTTGTAGACACCGATGGCGGATTCACACGATATTAGGGATGCAGGTGCGAGTGTCGGCCAACCTTTTTTACCATCAGCAAATGACTTTTAGAGGATATCTGATCGAGTAGTTGCTCAAGGGCAGCAGTTAGCGGAGTTCGTCACTATGATGACTGCAAGTTTTGCTCCACCAGCACAGACACCAGTCCCTACTACTATGACTACATCAACATTACCGACAGCAGTGCTGGTAGGTCAGACTGTACCAGTTATAACAACTCCAGCCAAAGAGACAGTTTTTGCACCGTCGTTTACACCTCCATCTTCTAGCTCGACGACAGATGTTTAGTTGGTGGAGGATTTCATCAAACTGAAGCCTATCTACTTTGATGGTCAACGAGACTTTGAGAAGATCAAGAAACGGGTTTTGTCTCAGGGGAAGTTACATAGAGTCTTGAGGATTGAGGATAGACTCCGAGCTGAGATTTCATCGTACACTCTACAATGAGACGCTGATGTTTGGTAGTGTGCAACGATAGCTTCCGAGGGAGAGTTTGATCTTGGGATGCCTTCAAGAGGAAGTTTTATCAGCAGTACTTCCCACTTGCAGTGATGAAGAGGTTGAGGAAGGAGTTCATGAATCTGAGATAAGGAGTTGACGAGTCAGTGATAAGTTATAGAGACAGATATGGCTATATGAGGCAGTTCGCTGGAGATTTAGTGAGAGGATTCTGATGATGTGTATCATTTTGGAGATGGACTGAGGCCAGATTTTGGATTTGTTGTGGTTAGTTCAGGTGCCAACACATTAGGGGAGATTTACGAGCGTGCACTCTCTCATAAGACTTATTGTTTGGGCATAATTACCGATGGGACACCATTAGTACTAGCGTTAACACCCGATCAGGTTGTGGAGTATGAGAAGAGGAGACAGAGGGGCAAAAGACCGAGGAGATGGGATAGAGGTTCCTAGGGTGTAGGGATATCTACAACAGTTATACCATATGTATCATCTCCTACGCCTTTGTAGACCATTGTTGGTAGACCTCCCTTACCACCACCAGTTAGACCTGCATTGCCAGCTCCTACTACTACCACTACTACTAGTACTACTTTGCCAGCTCTACCAGCACCACCAGTGCCACGTCAGTAGCAGCAGGGTGGTAGAGGCCAAAGTAGAGGTAGAGGTAGAGGACGAGATAGTTCCAAACAGGTGCAGAGACAGGCACAGGCCCAAGATCCAGTTCAGGGTTAGCGTAGACCTATCACATATTATCGGTGTGGTTAGGTAGGACAAGTGATTCGAGATTGTCCACAACCAACAGCCGTGATTCCACCATAGAGTCGAGAGGGTGTACATATGGTTGCACAACCTGATGCAGATGCCACACGGAGACTCGTTGAGGGTATGGTTTCCATTTATGGTAAAGAGTCATATGTTTTGTTTGATTTAGGTTCTACAGTATCTTTCATTGTTGGTCGCATGCTAGGCATCTTAGGGTTGACATTGGTTAGATTTGGCATACATTTGATTTTGAGTACTGCAGCCGGGGATAGAGTTTACCCTAATTGTCTTGTTGAGAGATGTTTACTACAGATAGGCATAATAGAATTACCTGCAGACTACAGGGTGCTCGATTTTTTAGACTTCGACGCATTATTAGGGATGGATTAGCTAGCAGCGTATTACACTCATATCGACTGTTTCATTAAGACGGTGATATTTGAGATCCCAGGGCGTCCGATGTTTACGTATAGTGGTAGTATATTGAGAGCTGAAGACACTTGAGGTCGACTTGCGACCAGCGGAGAGATGGAGACTCTGGTGCCATTAAACACCATAGTAGAGAGTCAGGGACCTAGACTGGCAGAGATACCGGTTGTGTGTGAGTTTTCGAAAGACATACCTGATTTACCACCACCGAGAGAGATATATTTCATTATTGAGTTAGTACCAGGCACTAGATCGATTTCTATACCACCGTACCGCATGGCTCTACGAGAGTTGGAGGAGTTGAGGATTCAGTTGCAAGATTTGGGAGAGAAGGGATTTATCACACCTTCTATGTCACCATGGGGAGCAGCAGTCCTATTTGTGAAGAAGAATGATGGTACTTTTAGGTTGTGTCTCAATTATAGACAGTTGAACTGGGTCACATTCGGAAACAAGTATCCCTTACCACGAATTGATGATTTATTTGATCAACTTAGAGGAGCGCATTGTTTCTCCAAGATAGACCTGCGATCAGGGTATCATCAGCTTAGGATTAGGGATGAGGATAGGTTCATGACAGCGTTTAGCACGAGATATGGACACTAGCAGTTCACAGTCATCCCATTTGGTTTGATTAATGCTCCTGCCATGTTTATGGATCTAATGCACCGGTTGATGAAACCATTTCTTAACCGTTTTGTGATTGTTTTCATTGATGATATATTGATATACTCGAGGACTCGAGAGGATCATGAGCAGTACCTCAGGGAGACGTTGCAGACTTTGAGGGAGCATAGACTTTACGCCAAATTTAATAGGTGAATTTTGGTTGTCAAATGTCAAATTTTTAGGACATGTTGTTGGAGTAGCAGTCATTGCTCTAGATCCAGCCAAGATTCAAGCTATTATGGATTGCCCAGTGTCGACGTCAATATAGAGATCAAGAGTTATCTGGGGTTAGCAAGATATTACCAAAGGTTCGTGAAGGATTTTTCGAAGATCGCTTCACTGATTACACGATTAACTAAGAAAGACGTTAGGTTACATTGGTCTGAGGAATGCGAGGAGACATTTACTCAATTGAAGAGATTGTTGACTACTAAACCAGTGTTGATATTGCCAGAGGCTGGATAGGGGTTCCTGGTATACACAGATGCTTCTCATACAGGTCTAGGTTGTTTGTTGATGTAGGATAGAGGCACAGTGGTCTATGCATCAAGATAGCTGAAGATACATGAGAAGAACTATCCAACTCATGACTTAGACTTGGCAGAGGTAGTGTTTGCTTTGAAGATATGGAGACATCATCTGTATGGAGAGAGGTTCACACTCTATACTGATCAAAAGAATTTGAAATACCTCTTCACACAGAAAGAGCTGAACATGAGACAGCCCGATGGTTGGAATTTTTGAAAGACTACGACTTTTCTCTGGAATATCATCCAGGAAAAGCTAATGTAGTTGCAGATGCACTGAGTAGAATACCGACGGGAGACGCCGAAATTCTTAGATGCCATATGACGCACAAGTATGGACAACTTTAAGCAGCGGTGATGAAGACTCTGTCAGATATTCCTACCGACACTCGGGTGATGATTTGTGCATAGATGAGGCTTCAAACATTATCTACTCTGAGACTTTTAGAGGGTCAGAGAGCTGACATTCTATACATGAGATTTAGTGAGTTGGCCCTGAGTATAGATTGTACTGACTGGACTGAGATAGCGAATCTGTGTCTCAGATTTAAAGGTAGATTATGGATACCGGCTTTGGCAGAGCCGAGAGATGAGATTCTTCAGGAATCACACAGTTCCCGGTTCACTATTCATCAAGGAAAGACCAAAATGTACCATGACATGAATAGACATTTTTGGTGGCCTGGGATGAAACCAGACATATCGGAGTTTATCAGGAACTGTGGGATCTGCCAATAGGTGAAGATAGAGCATTATAGACTTAGAGGATTGTTGCAGTCGTTTCCCATTCCACAACGGAAATGAGAAGATATTGCCATGGACTTTGTTAGAGGATTGCCGAGGATTGTCCATCGACACAATTTCATCAGCGTGATTGTGGACAGATTGACGAAATCTGCACATTTCATACCAGTTGCAGCTCATTACACATTTGACAAGTTGTGTGTATTATTCAAGAGAAAGATTATTAGGCTGCGTGGGTACCATTGACTATTACGTCTAACAGAGTTGCTATATATACGTCCTGGATGCGGCGGAGTATGCAGGAGCAGTATGGTTCATGCCTTTAGTTTAGTATAACTTTTCACCCTAAGACTGATGGACAGACTGAAAGGTTGATTCAGACTCTCGAGGATATGCTCAGGGCTTGTGTACTTGAGTTTTGTGGATCTTTGGAGGAGTACCTACCAATTTATGAGTTTACATACAATAACAGTTATCAGGCTATGATTGAATGGAGCCATTTGAGGCATTATATGGCAGACCATGTCGCTCACCATCTTGTTCGGCTGAGCCGCATGGCCGGGACATTATAGGGCCTGAAATTGTTGTCGATCACACATAAAAGGTACTACAGATTAGCCAGAGGCTTAAAGGAGCCCATGAGAGGCAAAAGAAGTATGCAGAAACGTATCGCAGCGATCTCATGTATGACAAGGGAGCTTTAGTGTATCTAAAGGCTTCTCCTCGTAAGGGTCTTCATAGGTTTGATTTGAAAGGAAAGTTAGCACCGAGATTTATCGAGCCTTTCAAGATCAAGAAACGGGTCGGAAAGGTTACTTATGAGCTAGATTTACCTCTACAGATGTCGGGTATTCATCCAATGTTTCATATTTCTATGCTTGGACTTGCCAAGTCGAAGGTAGGCGAGAGACCGACAGTGGACTTGAGTCTGATAGACTTGAGTGAGGATATATCATATGAAGAGCAACCAAGCATGATCCTAGACATGAGAAGGTACAAAGAAGCTTAAGAGGCAAGTGTATCTTGAAAGTATTAGTCAAGTGGCATTTTCATGAAGACTCGAAACTCATTTGGGAACGGAAAGACTATATGCAAGATAGATTTTCGCACCTCTTCGAGTCAGGAATAGTTTTAGTTTAATTTTAATTTCGAGGACTAAATTTCCATTAGTTGGGAAGTATTGTCATGGCCCAAATAACTAATCTTAGTTTAATTTGTTAATCAAGATCAAATGACCCGTGACGTAGGACCCGCAATGAGATACGTGTCATTACTTAGGCTAGCTGGCCAAGGAAAATGTTATATTTATGGTGATGTGCGCTTAGTGTATTGTATATGTGTAGACTACTAAGTCACGCTTACGTGTTGATAGTTGTCAAGATGTGAAAAGGGACTCGCCTCGATATGCGTGTTGGCGTGGGACCGAGGTAGAGAATGATAAAGTAAGTTGGTACAAGCTTTATATGGTTTTACTAAGTGAGTTATATGGATTATGGCTGATTACGTGTTGATACACCTAAGTTATTAAGTTAAAACCTTAGTCACTTGATATGTCTCGAGACACGAGTTGACATGCTTAAACACCAATTAAGTTACTATTTGATGTCACTTAAGCATGAACTAGTGGGACATGTGTTAGTAGGAGATCCACTAGTTAGGTCTCGAGATACGTGTACATAAATGATTTAGGGCTATCATTCAACCATATCCAGTTCATAAGTATATAAGCTTAATCAACTCAAGCACCTCTCATACTCTCACTAATCGATTTCTTCTCTGAGAAGCAATGGTTGCTGAAGTGAATTGCTGCTGGAGGAGGAAGAAGACCACAACACAACCAGTGGAATTGGTGAAGGAGAGCCAAGTTCAGCTAGTACTCATCAAGCTAGTTAACTTCTTGACTCTATTAACATAGCTCAATTCCATGAATTCATGTATTTGATGCTATAGGTTGTTGTTTGATGTTGTGAATGGTGTCTTGGAACTCTAGAGGTATATTATGAGGTTTCTCAATGCATCAACATAGCCTATAAGTTGAGAAAACTCGGAATTCTGATTTCAGAATTCTGGGTTCTGCAACATATAGCGCGCTATGCACGATAGGTAGCGTGTTATGTTGGTCATTAGCGCGCTACACAGGGTCATTAGCGCGCTACATGTAATGGCAGCATAAAAATCTGCAAGTCTCAAGAAGTTCTTAAACACTACAGAAGAGTCTAATATGCTAAGTAAGGGTCCAAACACACTAAAAAACATAAGATATGATGTAAAGAACTTAGGGAAGTATTTCGGAGATTCAAATACGAGTTTCAAGGTGTTGGGAGGCCGGAGTAGCATAGGAAATTTCGTGTTATGTAAGTAAACTGATTGAGAGATTTCTTTACATTTCATTCCTATTCATTTGCTCATTTCTAGTCATTTGGGCTTAATTGCCTTTGTACTTCATGTACCATGACTTGTTGTTCATTCTCATTACATGAGGTTGTTTCATGGCATAGTTTGTTGATAAAATAATTTCATTGACTCCATTCATGTGTTGTCATTATTGACTGTTATTACTGGTGTTCAGTGAAATAGCATGCTATTAGGTAGTTTTTACATAGTGTTGTGAATCTATATCCCTTGTGCATTACTTATGCAATTGTATTTGTTGGATTCCAATATCGTGTTGTTCTTGAATATAAAAGTGGTTCTTGTATTTTGGGTCATTTTATGATAGAAATCTGGTTGACATACGGGGGTCACTAGGCTTTCTAGGGTGATCGAGATTTCTCCACTATCTTGTCCAGCACACGGGGTATGAGACTCGGGGTTGTTGGCAAGCATAACTTGTGTGACTTCACGAGTTGTAAGTCTCGGGGTTGTTGGCATGTGTACATCCTAGTGACTAATATTTGGGATAATTATAAAGGCATATTGTACCGTGTAAGTACGACCTTCACAGAGATGTAGAGCACAACTCCATCTTTATATATTGGAAAGGCTGATGTGATGAATATCACGACCGACAGGCCCTAGATCATTATTACTTAGCCTAGTGTCAGTTTCACTTTGTTTAGCTACATTATCTTTTTGCATGATATTCTTTCATCATAGTTGCTATTATTATTATTATGCTTTTTGATACTTGTTGTACAATTGGGAATGATAACAAATGTCTCTCAGTATTACTTTCTATTTTTAAGTACTCACCGTCTAGTTTGTGATGGTGGGTGCAGATCCATCGAGTAGCAGGCCAGACAAAGAGAAGATCGGCGATTACCTCTGAGCCATTAGAGTGTTGCTACACCAGATATTGTAGGTTTTGCTTTTAATGTATTACTTTATATGTATTTGATACAATGTTGGGGGTTGTATATTATGGTCTGAGTGATAGGTACCTCGACCAGACACATGATGTTATACATCGCCGTTTCATTATATATATGCATGTGATTTTCATTTCCTGGTTTTTCCACAAAGGTTAGGCTAAATGTTTATAAGCTTCTGCTAGTTAATTAGTTAAGACTTCCGCTGCATAACTTTTAATTTAGTAAATTTTAATTAACTCTGATTTATGAATTTAAATAGGCTAGGTATATGTTTATATCTATTTGAAAGCTAATAAAAAGTTGGTAAGTAATAAGATAGTTAAAAAGGCTGACCTTGTTAGGTCCTATATGGTGAGATTAGGGCTTAATAATGTGATTAGGCCGGGCGGTGCCCTAATTTGAGAAGGGGTCGTCACATGAATCAATTTTCTAGTCCCCCAAGAAATCAATCTACTAATAATACTTATTTTCCTAGAAGATTGAATCCAAATCCCAGTTATGGTCTTGAAAATCTGAATTATAACACTTATAGACCAATAGCTCAAATACAACCTACACCTAATTAGCAGCCTCAACGAAATACTCAATCTATGAATCTAAATTTAGAGCAAATACTGCATAACTTAAGGAGTCAAACTCATCCAAAATTTACACATATTTCTCAAAATTAAATTAAGACTGATAGTAACATAAATGAATTGAAAAACTAGTTAAGTCAAATGAATTTACAAATAAATAGGTTAAATACTCAATAGAGTACTCAAGCTAAAGCACCTGCTTAGACCAATGCTGCTCCTACTAATTAGGCACAAGATAATACTATATTCAGTGATAAAAAGGACCCAACTATAATTGGTAAGACACATAAACAAGTAATAAAAAGAAGGTTCAAAAGACTATTGAAGAAGATGAGGGAGAAAAATAAATGATGGCTAATGTCATTCCTACTAGAGAATGGATGGCTAAACAATCAAAATATACACCTTATCCTGGAAGGTTAAACCCATGGTATTTAGCCAGAGTTGAAGCATATGAAAAATATTTACAAAAATGTGAATTAATTGACAAGGATAACCACGATAAGATCTCTGATAATTTATATGAAGATATGTCTTTATATTCTACTGTTCCACAACGATTAGCTAATGCTAGGGAGAAAGAAATCAATAAAGACATTCTTAAATCATTTAGGAAAATAAAAAATCAATAAACCATTGATGGAATCAATTGTGCAATTTTATAATTACAACAAAGTTTTGAAAGAATTCTTTGAATCAAAAGACAAATTTTTAGAAGAATCTAAGGAAAACTTAGGACAAAAAGTGTCTCCTTCAATTAAAAAGAAAATACATGAGAAATGTTCTGACCCAGGGATGTTTGGAATTCATATCACACTAGAAACTTCTTTAATAGATTTTGCTATGTGTGATTTTGGGGCGTCAATAAACGTTATGTCACTCAGGTTATATGAGTCAATGAATATAGGTTCATTGACTAAAACACCTATCAACCTTACTTTAGCTGACAATACCATTATTAAACCCTATGGTATACTAGAAGATTTATTAGTCAAAGTAAATGACTTAATATTTCCCGCTAAATTTTATGTCATGGAAATGGGAGACTCAATATCAGCTAAGTCCCCATCTAAAATTTTAGGAAAGTCATTCCTTAAAACAACTAAAACGAAACTAGATATCTTTAAAGAAACAATATCTAGGGAGTTTGAAAATAAAATTGTCACTTTTCATTTTGACGATGAAGATATCTATGGAAACTCTGATGAATTTGATAATGAGCAAACTAAGGATAAAGAATCTTTAGAATTAAATCATTATGAAACTAAAATATATGCTATTAATGCAGTAACAAAGGAATATGGAAATCCTAAGACCACGAACAAGCAAGGTGAAGATATTGCTAATCAACAGACAATAACCAAAGAATGGAGGGTTAAGAAATAAAACAGTGTTGAGAATAATAACACGGAGGAATTTAAACCTACGAAAAATAAGAAGAAAAAAAAAAGAATCCAACAATTGTCAAGCTCAATGATCCAGGAGATATATATGTAAACATAAAGGTCAAATGAGCTCGGTACTCTAAAGCTATATATGATACGAGTTATAGGGGAAACTACATGCCGATTAAATTTTTTCTTCATACTCAATTAGAATTGGATGTACTTGCCTCCGAAAAAGTTGCACTACCTAATGGATACTTAGTAAAATTGATAGGTGTGATTACTAATGTACCAGTCCAAATCGACAAGTATATTATTCCCATACACCTTTTGATTATGCCAAACTATATCAACAAAGATCCTCCATTGATATTTGGACGACCTTTCTCGACCACTTTGCAAGCTGTCATGGATATTCTAGACAAGACAATTACTTTTTCGAGTGCATGGCTGAGCAATCACTTTCTGGAATGGCACAAGAGTGGATAATCCTACACTTAAGTTTATAGAGCCAGCCTAGAATTGCGTGGTTCAGTCGAGCAAACGACACTAAACAAAAGTGTTTTATGGGAGTCAGCCCATACTTTATCTTTATTTTATGTTTTAGTATTAGAATTAGTTAGTTGTTTTTATATTCTCTTAACTTTTGACTCTTATAATAGGGATATTTTAGGAATTTAATTCCGGAATAGTTTCATATAAGGGGGTTGATCGAGCCAATTTGTTTTCGTATTATATTGTTTTATGCATTAGGTGTATGTTAATTAGTTATTTATGGCAATGAAATAAATTATTTAATGCATATCTTAGTTAAATTATGGAATTTTGAATACTTATACCTTTATTGAATATATATATGTGCTAATAAAAAGGGAAAATCGATTAAATTGGAAAAAAAACAGTAAAATCAAGCTAGCGATTTCCTATCGATTACAATTTGTATTAGAAATCGCTGAGAAAATCGGCAGCAGTATGCTTCTCAGTGTAAATTCGAAGTTAACGATTTATCGTTGAATCAAGTTTACAACTAGAAATCACTAGGTAAATCACTAAGTCACTGAGGCTCATTTCCAACAATTTCATTAGTGATTCTTTAGCTTGATCAACACCTCCTAACACCAAATTCACCAAACTCTCCAAATCCTTGCTGATTTTCTTCTCCAGCAAGCTTTCCTTAGTTTCTAAATTTTTAGAAATGAAATGGTTTGGTTGCATGTGTTAATCAATCCAATCTTATATATTTAGATAAGATCGATAGATAGCCATTGATCCTAATGTACATACGTATCTCAAGACTAATCTAATGGCTTACACCTTGCGACATTTCCCACTAACTCTCCACTACTATCTCTATGTAGCACCAATGTCCAACTCAATTGATTTCTAGATGTGTCAACACGTATCTCGAGGAATATTAAATTGTTATTGTTTTAAATTACTTAGGTGCATTTAATATATAATCAACTATAGCAATATTATTCCAACTATATAAGCTACACTAAGCTTAAAATGAACTTACCACATCACTCTTTATCCTGGTACCACGCGGCACGCATCTTGAGGTGCGTTCCCACTCGCATCTCGACACTTAAACACAAGTAGGAGTGACTTAGTAGTCTACATATATACAATACATTAGGCATGCATTACAACAAATATAACATATACTTCGGCCACATTGCCTTGGTCATGGCACAAATCTCGATGCGAGTCCCACTTCACGGGTCATTGATCCTAATTAAGGAATTAAACTAAGGTTAAAGAATTCGAGTTATGACAATATCCATCAGAAATAAAAGTAACTTCAAGACAAAGAACGTAGCTCAAGAGGCCCTAGTTGCAAGTTAGAGATCCTAGTTGAGTCGTCCCCAGTGATGATCATATCATCAATATAAAGCTGAAGAAGAACCAAGCCTTTATCAATTCATCGAGTAAACAAGGCAGAGTCGTGAGGACTTCACTGAAGACAAACTACGTATTACTGGAACTGAATTTGACAACCCAGGCGTGGGGAGCTTCTTTAAAGTCATACAAAGCATGACGGAGGAGAAAAACTTGCTTTGGAGAATGAGAATATCTAGGTGCGGGTACATGTAGACTTTCTTCAGTAAGATCTTCATTAAGAAAGGCATTTTCAACATCCATTTGGAATAAAGGCCTATTTCTAATAGCAGCCACAACTAGCAAACTCTGAACATATTTCAAGCGAGCCACGGGAGCGAATGTGTCTTCATAGTCAATGTCATACTCCTGTGTGTAACCTTTGACAACCAAATGAGCTTTATACTACTCAGTAGAACCATCAAAGCGAGTTTTTATCTTTATAAACCCATTTGCAGCCAATCAGAGTCTTGCCAAAGGGAAGATCTACTAAGTCCCAAGTATGAGTTTTCTCCAATGCACATAATTCTTCGGACATTGCTTGCTATAAATAAGGGTCAGATTTAGCCTCTCGATACGAGGAAGGCTTATGTAAAGAAGAAATAGCAGAGAAACAATGATAATATTCAAGGTAAGAAGGACGGAGGAACATGAATAGGAGAAGGAACAGGAACATCAGAGGTGACAGATTCTTCGACGACAGGTGTTGGAGTGGGTCGCGATCAGTAAGCTCATCTGAATTACCTGCATAAAAAAATGGAAAAAGCTTGTCACGGCCCAAATCTCAAAACCCGTTTTAATTCCTTAATCAGGATCACCGACCCTTGACGTGGGACCTACACTGTGATACGTACATCGACCGAGGCACGTGGCCGAAGTATATGGTATTTTTGTATTGATGTATGCCTAGTGTTATGTATTGTGTAGACTTACTAAGTCATTTTATACAGTTGTAGGCGTCGAGACGAGAGCGGGGACACGCCTCGAGTAGCGTGCTAGTCGGGAAACCGGGTAGTTAGCATTTTGGTAAGTCTTATGTAATACTAAAATGAAATTGAATAACAATTTGTCAAGTAAATAATATGGAATATATATATTGAGTGACTAGCGACGCGGCGGTACGCGTATATCACGATTCGGACGCGAAACCGGGCGTCGAAACGCCCGGAAACACGGACGAGTGTCCTAGCGGTGTCACGAACAGGTGTCACACTTGCCCCAACTTAAGTCACACTTGTCCCAACTCAAGCAACACTTGGAAAAATTCAGGCCATGTGTCAACCCCACTTACATGCACACAAAAACCCACCAAACACTCCCACCTACACCTACACCCCCCAACAACATGCAAACCAAACCACTCATTCATTCTTGCTGGAGAAGAAGAAGAGATTTGCTGGAGGGGAATGAATCATCAAGGTTTTGAAGGAATCCATGGGAGTTTGTGAGAAATCCTCAAGCTACATCAACTAGGTACACATATTGAGTTGAAACTTGAACAAGTTCTGGTTTTAGGCAAATTTCAGATAGTATATCATTGAATATATGCAGTTGATTTATATATTTAGATTCCTCATTTCAAGCTGATAATCCAGCTATATTGAAGATCTTAATTTGGTGTTGAAATCATAAAGATATGAATTTTTGAAGTTGCAACATCTAAACTGGAATTCTGCATGTTGTATTAGGAATCAACCTGGGTAATTTAGTCATAATCTTAACAACGTTAGATCCAAATTCAACCACACCAGTGGCATTTGAAAGTTCATATAGAAAGGAACAACTTTGCTTAACGGAAGGTATTCTGATTTGAATGTTTTCACTTCCAAACATGCTCTACAAATAGGTGCTGGAATTATAAAGGACAGTTTTGAAACTAAATTTGCTAAGGGTATAACTCCCTAACTACTTATCCAAAAAAGCTAATCTTTTAGTATGTTGTATTTGGATATATTTTCTACCTTGTAACCAAAAATCAAATTTTTAGGAATTATAGATTGGGAGAAATAGATTTCCTAAATCTACTGGTCGGATTAAATTTCAATCAGACCTATGTTTAGTAAAAGTATGATATCTCTTTCAGTTTAAATCATAATTCTGAAAACTAAACCTTTCTAGAAAGCTAAGAGAGAGATAAACAATAATGGTAATGATGGAGGAATTCAATATTTGGACCATTTCATGCCTAAAAGTGCATTAAGATGTAGGATGAAATTGAAACTTAATTTAGTCTTTAGGGGCTGATTTAGGATGATTGATTTAAAGTCTATTGAACCAATTTGAATACACAATAAACACACTAAATTGAGCTTAAATTCACTATTTGAACTAATGAGACACCAAACTCAGGAACCTAGGAAAAAGGGTACGAGAGAGCGAATACAAGACTTGGTGTATCGGGAGGCCAAGTAAAGCTAGGACATTACTTTGTTGTTGTGAGTATACCCATTGACAATTTTACTTGGCATTTCATTCCTATTAATTATTATCCTTGCATAGTCCTTTTGACTATTTGCCTTTGTACTCTTATATCATGTGTTCTTTGTGTCTATGCTCATTTGATGAGTCTAGTTTGCATGATATCCATTCATTTGATTTAATTCATTGATTCCATTCCATGCTATGTCTATTCTTGTTGTTTTAAATGTGAATTGAATGATAAATAGCATGCTATTAGGCTAGTGAATATCTTATAAATGTTGAAGATGACTTGTATTCCTTATTTGTTTAGGTGTGTAGATGTGCCTATGCCTTGACAATCCATACTTGGTATTTCTTGAAATTTAAAAAGTAGTTTTTGCATTTAGGTCCCGTACTCGATCGAGGTGTGCGCGAATCACGGGGTTAGAGTCCCCGGGGATGTCGGCACATTTACTTGACATTGTATGACACTCGGGGTTAGAGTCCCCGAGGTGGTCTACACACCGGGTTAGAGTCCCTGGTAACACTTGGGTTAGAGTCCCTTGTGCTATATGATTATTGACCGGGGTTAGAGTCCCTGGTAACACTTGGGTTAGAGTCCCTTGTGTTATATGATTATTGAGTCGGGGTGACACGTTTCACTACCGACCGGACCTAAATCACCACTACTTAGCCTTGTGTCAGTATCACTTGTTTAACTCTGGTATTTACTCGCATATGGTTTATTTTTCAGTTTTTCCAATTTATATGCTTTTAAATACCATTTGAATATTTGGAAATGCAAATTAAACTTGTCATCGGGGATTACTGTTTTATTTTTGTACTCACCGTCCTTTTTATGACGGTGGGTGCAGAGTCGTCTACCAGCAGACCGGGCAAGGAAAAGATCGGTTATTATCCCTGAGCCCGCGGCGTCACACGCATCGATTGTAGGTCTTATTTTGATATTTTGATTTTATATGTTATATACGTCTTTCAGATACTATTTGGGGTTGTATATTGGGTTGAGCGTTAGTTCCCCGACTTGACTTAGACTATTTTACTGTTTCAATGCATTTTGAGGACTTTATATATGTGATGTCATTTCCTGGTTTTCCACACTTAGGATTTTACTAATTGCTTCCGCATAACCAATAAGACTTCCGCTAATTAATTAAGTGTATTACTTATCCTGAACACGAGAAAAGAGACGTCTAGGTTGTAAAGGCTGACTAATACGTAGTTAAGTCATGCGTGGATATGATTAAGGCTTAATTACGGGATTAGGCCGGGCGGTGCCCTAGATTAGGAGAGGGGCCGTCACAGTTGGTATCAGAGCTTTAGGTTCAGGCGAACCTAGGGGAAAGTTTAATGGCTTAAGACATTGTGATACCAACGTCACAGTTGGTATCAGAGACTAGGTATAAGAACCTTATGGATAAATATGAAAAACATGAACTCGTATAAAACACAAACCTTAGAAGTGGAAACCAGATGATCCTTGCCTAGGAACTATTTTGTTGGAAATTGAGTGAATGTGAGACGGGGATTTCTTATATATACGTGTTAGTTTCTATATGTATATATATGCGTTATGCCACGTAGTAGCTGATTCGCGTTCGCTATCCACTTGAAGACACCAATGGGGGATTCGCGCGAGGCTGGAGAGACCGGAGCTAGCGGCAGTCTGCCTCCACTATTTCAATTGACAATTTTTAGATGATGTCTGACCAGACGACCGCTCAGGAGCGACAGATCACACATTTCATCGCTTACATGTCGGCGCAGATGACTGCACTGATTTCGACAGCCCCGTCACCACAGCTGCTACTACAACACCCCCGACCACGAGACTCAGCACTACGAGAGTTCAGCTTGCATCCAGTGGAGAGATGGAGACTCTGGTAGCGTTGTACACTATAGCAGAGAGTCAGGGACCCAGACTAGAGGAAATACTGCTTATTCGAGACTTTCCAGATGTTTTCCCATAGGATTTACCTGGATTACCGCCACCACGAGAGGTAGACTTCATCATCGACCTAGTACCGGGTTCCAGACCGATCGCGATACCGCCGTACCGCATGGCTCCTTGGGAGTTGGAGGAGGTGAGGACTCAGCTTAAGGATTTGGGGGAGAAGGAATTCATCACACCTTCGATGTCATCGTGGGGAGCGCCGATTGTTTGTGAAGAAGAAGGATGGTAGTCCGAGACTATGCATCGACTACGGCGCTTGAACAAAGTGACGATCGAAATCAAATACCCACTTCCGTGAATAGACGATTTATTTGATCGACCGAGAGAGCAAAATTTTTCTCCAAGATTGACTGAGAGATCGGGGTATCATCGGCTTAGGATCGGGGATGAGGATAGGTCCAAGACAAAGATTCGAAGCACTGATACGGACACTACCAGTTCACGGTCATGCTATTCGGGCTGACCAACGCCTCCGCCGTATTCATGGATTTGATGCACCGAGTACTTAGATCATATCTCGACCGCTTCGTGATCGTCTTCACCGACGACATCTTGATATACTCGAGGACACGGGACGATCACGAGCAACACCTCAGAGAGACGTTGCAGACGTTGAGGGAACACCGATTTTTTGCCAAGTTCAGCAAGTGTGAATTCTGGCTTACAGAGGTCAAGTTCTTGGGGCACGTTGTTGGAGCAGCAGGAATTGCTGTAGATCCGGCCAAGATTCAGACCATTACGGATTGGCCGGCACCGACATCAGTACCAGAGATCAGGAGTTTTTTGGGGTTAGCAGGATATTATCGTAGATTTGTGAAGGATTTCTCGATGATCGCTTCACCGATGACGAGGCTGACACAGAAGGATATGGCTTATGAGTGGACTGAGAAGTGCGAGGCTGCATTTACTCAGTTGAAGAGGGCATTAACTACCGCGCCGGGTTAGTGATCGCGTAGGGCCGGACAGGATTTCTAGTGTACACAGATGCTTCTCATACGGGTCTAGGTTGTGTGTTGATGCAGGGTAGCGGCGTCGTGGCATACGCATCGAGACAGTTAAAGATACATGAGAAGAACTACCCCACGCACGATCTAGAGTTGGCAGCGGTTGTATTTGCGCTGAAGACTTGGAGACACCTTTTGTATGGGGAGAAATTCACACTCTTCACTGATCACAAGAGTTTGAAATATCTTTTTACACAGAAAGAGTTGAACATGAGACAACGCAGATGGTTGGAGTTCTTGAAGGACTACGACTTTTCCTTAGAATATCACCCAGGAAAAGCGAACGTAGTCGCAGATGCGTTGAGTAGGAGACCGAGTAGAGATACTGAGGTGGTCGGATGTCACATGATGCATGAGTATGGATTACTCGAAGCAGCGGCGACAGCATGTCAGATAGAGATTCCTACCGATACTCAGGTGATGATCCGCGCACAAATGAGACTATAGACCGTGTCTACACAACAAGTGTCAGAGGGTCAGAGGACCGATCAGTTGTACTCGATATTCAGTGAGTTAGCGCAGAGTGCAGAGTGTACAGATTGGGCAGAGACGACAGATCGGTGTCTGAGATACCGGGGCAGGTTGTGGATACCAGAGGTACCGGAGCTGAGAGATGAGATTCTTAAGGAGTCGCATTGTTCCAGATTTACTGTACATCCAGGCAGGACTAAGATGTACCACGACATGAGGAGACATTTCTGGTGGCCTGGGATGAAGGCAGACGTGTCTAGATTCATCAGAAACTGTGGTATCTGTCAGCAAGTGAAGTCCGAGCATCGCAGACCCGGAGGATTACTACAGCCGCTTCCCATTCCTCGATGGAAGTGGGAAGACATATCTATGGATTTTGTCAGAGGATTGCCGAGGACCGCGAGGAGACATGATTCAATCTGGGTTATAGTTGACATACTAACTAAGTCTGCTCATTTCCTGCGAGTGGCATCGCATTACACGTTTGATCAGCTGAGCGTACTGTTCGAGAGAGAGATTATCAGGCTGCACGGGGTACCATTAACGATCACATCAGATCGATATGCTACGTATACGTCCAGGATGTGGCGGAGTATGCAAGAGCGATGCGGTGCGTGACTACGATTCAAGATACGGCTTTCCACCCTCGGGCCGACGGCGCGGCGAGAGATTGATTCAGGTCCTCGAGGACATGCTGCGGGCATGCGTGTTGGAGTTTGGCGGATCTTGGGCGGAGTACCTACCGTTGTGTGAGTTCGCATATAACAACAATTATCGAGGCTAGCATTGAGATGGCGCCATTTGAGGCTTTGTATGGCGAGCCGTGTCGCTCGCCATTGTGTTGGGGCCGAGCGGAGGACCGGGAGATAGTGGGGCTGAAATTGTTGTTGACCACACGGAAAAGGTCAAACCGATCCGTCAAAGACTCGATGATGAGCACATGAGAGACATAAGAGCTATGCAAATAAGTATCGCAGTGATCTCGCGTATTCCGAGGGAGCCTTTGTCTATTTAAATGTTTCCCCTCGGAAGGGTCTTCAGAGATTTGGGGTGAAAGGCAAGTTTGCACCGAGGTACATCGGGCCTTTCATGATTAAGAAACGGGTCGGGAAAGTGACATACGAGCTTGAATTGCCTCCACAGATGTCAGGGGTCCATCCAAGTGTTCCACATTTCGATGCTTCGACTAGCCGAGTCGAAGACAGGCGTGCGACTGACAGTTGACTTGAGTCAGATCGACCTGAGCGAGGACATCTCTTACGAGAAACAACCCATTCAGAACCGTAACTTAAACTTAATTTCGAGGACGAAATTTTCATTTTGTTGGGAATATTTGTCACGGCCCAAATCTCAAAACCCGTTTTAATTCCTTAATCAGGATCACCGACCCTTGACGTACGACCTACACTGTGATACGTACACCGACCGAGGCACGTGGCCGAGGTATATGGTATTTTTGTATTGATGTATGCTTAGTGTTATGTATTGTGTAGACTTACTAAGTCATTTTGTACGGTTGTAGGCGTCGAGACGAGAGTGGGGACACGCCTCGAGTAGCGTGCTAGTCGGGAAACCGGGTAGTTAGCATTTTGGTAAGTCTTATGTAATACTAAAATGAAATTGAATAACAATTTGTCAAGTAAATAATATGGAATATATATATTGAGTGACTAGCGACGCGACGACGCGTATATCACGATTCGGACGCGAAACCGGCGTCGAAATGCCCGAAACACGGACGAGTGTCCTAGCGGTGTCACGAACAAGTGTCACACTTGTCCCAACTCAAGTCACACTTGTCCCAACTCAAGCAACACTTGGAAAAATTCAGGCCATGTGTCAACCCCACTTACATGCACACAAAAACGCACCAAACACTCCCACCTACACCTACACCCCACCCAACAACATGCAAACCAAACCTGTCATTCATTCTTGCTGGAGAAGAAGAAGAGATTTGCTGGAGGGGAATGAATCATCAAGGTTTTGAAGGAATCCATGGGAGTTTGTGAGAAATCCTCAAGCTACATCAACTAGGTACACATATTGAGTTGAAACTTGAACAAGTTCTGGTTTTAGGCAAATTTCAGATAGTAGATCATTGAATATATGCAGTTGATTTATATATTTAGATTCCTCATTTCAAGCTGATAATCCAGCTATATTGAAGATCTTAATTTGGTGTTGAAATCATAAAGATATGAATTTTTGAAGTTGCAACATCAAAACTGGAATTCTGCATGTTGTATTAGGAATCAACCTGGGTAATTTAGTCATAATCTGAACAACGTTAGATCCAAATTCAACCACACCAGTGGCATTTGAAAGTTCATATAGAAAGGAACAACTTTGCTTAACTGAAGGTATTCTGATTTGAATGTTTTCACTTCCAAACATGCTCTACAAATAGGTGCTGGAATTATAAAGGACAGTTTTGAAACTAAATTTGCTAAGGGTATAACTCCCTAACTACTTATCCAAAAGAGCTAATCTTTTAGTATGTTGTATTTGGATATATTTTCTGCCTTGTGACCAAATATCACATTTTTAGGAACTATAGATGGGAGAAATAGATTTTCTAAATCTACTGGTCGGATTAAATTTCAATCAGACCTATGTTTAGTAAAAGCATGATATCTCTTTCAGTTTAAATCATAATTCTGAAAACTAAACCTTTCTAGAAAGCTAAGAGAGAGATCAACAATAATGGTAGTGATGGAGGAATTCAATATTTGGACCATTTCATGCCTAAAAGTGCATTAAGATGTAGGACCGAAATTGAAACTTAATTTAGTCTTTAGGTGCTGATTTAGGATGATTGATTTAAGTCTATTGAACCAATTTGAATACACAATAAACACACTAAATTGAGCATAAATTCACTATTTGAACTAATGAGACACCAAACTCAGGAACCTAGAAAAAGGGTATGAGAGAGCGAATACAAGACTTGGTGTATCGGGAGGCCAGTAAAGCTAGGACTTTACTTTGTTGTTGTGAGTATACCCATTGACAATTTTACTTGGCATTTCATTCCTATTAATTTTTATCCTTGCATAGTCCTTTTGACTATTTGCCTTTGTACTCTTATATCATGTGTTCTTTGTGTATATGCTCATTTGATGAGTCTAGTTTGCATGATATCCATTCATTTGATTTAATTCATTGATTCCATTCCATGCTATGTCTATTCTTGTTGTTTTAAATGTGAATTGAATGATAAATAGCATGCTATTAGGCTAGTGAATATCTTATAAATGTTGAAGATGACTTGTATTCCTTATTTGTTTAGGTGTGTAGATGTGCCTATGCCTTGACAATCCATACTTGGTATTTCTTGAAATTTAAAAAGTAGTTTTTGCATTTAGGTCCCGTACTCGATCGAGGTGTGCGCGAATCACGGGGTTAGAGTCCCTGGGGATGTCGGCACATGTTACTTGACATTGTATGACACTCGGGGTTAGAGTCCCCGAGGTGGTCTACACACCGGTTAGAGTCCCCGGTAACACTTGGGTTAGAGTCCCTTGTGCTATATGATTATTGACCGGGGTTAGAGTCCCGGGTAACACTTGGGTTAGAGTCCCTTGTGTTATATGATTATTGAGTCGGGGTGACACGTTTCACTGCCGACCGGACCTAAATCACCACTACTTAGCCTTGTGTCAGTATCACTTGTTTAACTCTGGTATTTACTCGCATATGGTTTATTTTTCAGTTTTTCCAATTTATATGCTTTTAAATACCATTTGAATATTTGGAAATGCAAATTAAACTTGTCATCGGGGATTACTGTTTTATTTTTGTACTCACCGTCCTTTTTATGACGGTGGGTGCAGAGCCGTCTACCAGCAGGCCGGGCAAGGAAAAGATCGGTTATTATCCCTGAGCCCGCGGCGCGTCACTGCATCGATTGTAGGTCTTATTTTGATATTTTGATTTTATATGTTATATACGTCTTTCATATACTATTTGGGGTTGTATATTGGGTTGAGCGTTAGTTCCCCGACTTGACTTAGACTATTTTACTGTTTCAATGCATTTTGAGGACTTTATATATGTGATGCCATTTCCTGGTTTTCCACACTTAGGATTTTACTAATTGCTTCCGCATAACCAATAAGACTTCCGCTAATTAATTAAGTGTATTACTTATCCTGAACACGAGAAAAGAGACGTCTAGGTTGTAAAGGCTGACTAATACGTAGTTAAGTCATGCGTGGATATGATTAAGGCTTAATTACAGGATTAGGCCGGGCGGTGCCCTAGATTAGGAGAGGGGCCGTCACAAAGCTGGATGGACTTATCAATGAGAAATGGCTTAGCACAGGATAGGGAACTGTCGAATTTGGATAGAGCAGAGAAACATAGTGTGTTCCCAAAAAGTGACATGTTTGGAGATGCGTAATCTTCGAGAAAGAGGGTCCCAACACCAATAGCCTTTATGTTCAATTCCATACCCAAGAAAACAACGTAAATGGGCACGCGGTTCAAGTTTGGTATGCTCAGGGGGTTAAGTAGAACAAAACATGCACAACCGAAAACTCGAAGATTAGAGTAATCTGATGTTTTACCATATAATCGTTCAAAATGAGAGATGTTGCAAAAAACTGGTGTAGGAAGTCGATTAATGATATAAACATAATTTAAGGCGGCTTTACCCACAAACTTTTTCAGGATAAGATGCAGAAATAAGTTGGTCACATAAAGAATCTAAGATATGTTCGTGTTTTCTTTCAGCTCGACCATTTTGTTGAGAGGTATAAGGGCAGGAACGTTGAACAAGAGTGCCTTGCAGTTTAAGAAACAGAAGAAGAACATAATCACAGTATTCTAAAACATTGTCGATATGAAGAATTTTGATTGTACATGAGAATTGAGTTTTGATATTTCAAATTGATGCTTTAGAAAATATATCCAAGTGATCCATGAATAATCATCAATGAACAACATAAAATAATGACAACTATTCATAGTTAAAGTGGGTGCAGGACCCCAGACATTAGAATGAATTAAACTAAACGGAGCATTATTGATAGTTAAACTAAGACTGAAAGAAGAAGCAGGTTATTTTGCTAACTGACAATGCACACAATCAAAAGACAAAAATTTAGAAACACCTAAAGACCCGCTAGAAACAAGAGTACAAAGTTTAATAGCAGAGGTATGGCCAAGCGAAGATGATACTGATAAACAGAAGGGGTGGAAACTGCAACATAAATCTTTTTAACAGTAGACGTATGACGTAACGTGAGCTCAAAGAATCGTCTCACTTTGGTCCCTGTTCTAAGAATCTATCCCGTCAAAATATCTTGTACTCGACAACCAGTAGGAGAAAATGAAATAGTCAAGCTTTGGTAAAACAATTGACCAATCAAAATTAAATTTAAAGCAAGGTCAGGGACACAATGTGTAGCATCCCCTCTCTCGATTAGGCCGATACTCGGCCTGAAATCCTAATTAAGCCCCGATAACCCAACCAGATTAAACCAGAGCCAACAGTCTCCCCATCTGTACTTGATAAACTCAACATGTATATTGATATCGAATAAATAATAAAAAATATACAGAGTGGAAAATTAAAACTTTTTTGATAATTAAACGATATACATAAATATAAAGTTTATCAAAACCCAAAACTCAATTATAAACCTCCCAAACATGTTCAATGTGTTCATATACAACAAAATAACTCAAACAACGTATATATTGTTAGGTTTTAGGGTTCATACACAACAAAAAATTCAAAATAATTTTGAAAAACCTTAACAGGATTGAGAATAAGAGATCGACAAAAGTAAACCATACCTTAATCTGTGATTTCCTTCTCTGATCGCTCGATCTCCAAGAGGGTATAGCAGCCGTCCTCTATTAAAAATACACACACAAATGGTGACCACAATTTAGAGTTCTATCCCCATAAGAAATAGAAAATGTTTTTCTTTCTCTCCCAAAATCCAGAGAACTCGAAAATAGCATTTTCGTTATAGGGTTTCAACTTCCATTTATATGTGTAGATAAGCTCTCACTTAAAATCTTATTCGTAATACAACTATTGAATTTATGTAGTGTAAGTAAATTATACATACACCCTTATTAATAAGTTATCATATAACAAATCATAAGGGCTTTTACGTCATGAGTTTTATTATATAAAATTCATTACTCTAGATCAATTGAAATTGCGCAAAGCCATTCTTTGTGTGCGACCCAATAGGTTCATGCGACATTGACAATGAACCAAAACTATTTTGGTACACAAGTCATAAGCGATCTATAGCAAAGCATTATGACTACCCAAATAGCATGAATATCAAAATCGATACAACCTAATGAATAACATATATCATATCCTTTTGCCGTGCGATATCGTTTGATTAAACATAAGGCATGGAAAGTCACCCTTAATGTTCAATCGTACAAGTCTCGATCTTTAGGTAAACTGAAAACATCTAATTGACATTGATCATATCAATTCAAATGGACTTGGCTATTATTAATCTATCATATCGAGGGATCCACTGATATCTTTCTATATGAGAGGGACAAATTCTATCTTGATTACACACCTTCACACATTATTCATATGGTAACCAATCACAATATTTATAATCGTCCGGTTAGCGACAACTTTTGATTGTGTCAAATTACCATGCTCCTAATATTGAAGTCTATGGTAATATTGAAGTCTAAGGACTAAATTATATACCTATCATGAGTTACACATTTGACTTAATCCATGTGGTGTTCTCATAGCGGGTTAGTCCAGTACCTTATTCCCTAACTAGTACTCATGATCTCGATTCATGTCCCTATACGCATGATCATCACATGACCATTAATCAAGATTCACACTAGTCTTAATTCATTATAGTTCCCAATATAATGACTGACTAGGGACATTTAGGATATTTCAACAAATATCCATGGATCTTACTATAAGGTAAACACGCAATAACTTATAATAAAACAACAAATGAAAACCTCAATTTTATTAAGTAAAATAATAAGATAAGCAATGTTTGTATATTGATGTAGGACACATGCCCCAACATATATATAGAGGAAGGCCCATAACATCATATAGAAGATAATGAAACTCCTAAAAATTCTTTTTTTCCTTCGCTGATGAGCTAGGTTGAGAACCCGAAGTATTAAATTTGGGGCGAGCATTCCAACTTGCTCAGTAAGTAAGGATTCACAAAGCCATCAACATTTCATATAATAATCAATAACATTATGCAATAACAAAATACACCAATGTTAACTAATGGAATTATGAAAAACATATAATTCAATAAGTAGCAGATGCAAGTCAAACCGTTAATGACTATTACACTATGATTCCCATTTTATTTATAAAACTAGGGTCAATTCCCAACTAACACCATTAATGCGATTACTAGACCAACACATTGGCCAATTTATTGTCTAGTCAATCCATTAATGTCCAATGGTTCTATCTCAAACCCTCTAGTGAATATGTAATTCACGCAACCTATCAAACTGAGGAGGAGTTACATATAGGTCAGGAGATCAAGCCATATCCTATATAACCTAATCTCAATTTCAGGAGTTACTCTTGCGGATCACATTAGACACCATTTTTCATTCAGTAAAAACATCATAGTGTAAATAGTCCCCCATTCAGTCAATAAACTATATGAACTACATATAATAACACATCTAAACAACATTGATAAATAAGCGAATCCATACTTACCTCGGTTTAGGTTTTCGTTTCCAAACTTTCTAAGTTTCTGGGTCACTCACGCTTTCCCGGTGATCCAACTCCTAACACAAACCATTTATGGTTTATTTAGACTTAATACTTTTGTTTAGAACTCCTAAGTCAGTCTCTAAGACCTCAGGAAATTCTAACTAAAACTCAGCATAGTTATTGTTTTCTAGGGTGGGAGCGCGCTCCCTTACATGGCGGGGCGCGCTCCACCAACTGGGTTTATCCCAACTGATGAAGGGAGCACATTCCTCTTATATATATATACATATATTGGGGCACGTTCCTTTGAATCAACCCTTCAATTTCCCTAAACCCTCAGCTGATTGTCTCTCACTTTCTCGATCGATTTGTGAGGATAAGTTTAAAGGTTTTGATTTAAATTTATCAATTTTTCTCGAGATACGCATCGCGCTATCTCAAGGCTAATCAAGTGAATAACATGTTAATGTGACACATCCTAAAGTGACACACATGTTGACACCATTAATACTTACACTCATCTCGAGGTGATCCAATGATCCATATAATTCAAACCAAACTTATTGTTTTATTCATATATATATTTTTATATCAATTATATATAAATATTTATACACTTTATGTATTTTCTCACCAGTAAATTCACCAGACATACCTACGAGTATTCTCGGGTGTGCGCATCATGTCATGACCCACTCGTCGCCCTTGGTGTACTATTTATTTATTTATTGTTTTATTTACTTATTTTCTGATTATAGGCTTGTATATAAATTTTATTTTATACGACAACCTATAAATTCAACAAACATTCCAAACAAACACCGATCTTCACACAAACCCTCATGCACGCTAGTCGAGATACGCCGAACTTAACCATGAGTCTAACTTGGGTTAATTAGGATTCAGGTTAACATTAATCACTAGCTTAAGGTAACAGTTCATTACAATCTCCCCAATTTACAGAAATTTCGTCCTTGAAATTTAAATAAAACATAAAATCACCTGTAATTTCGAAGAGAAATGGAAACTGTTCCTTCATACAAGACTCCGGCTCCCAAGTTAGTTCCTCATCTCCGTGAATTTGCCATTTCACTTTAACCAAAGGAATCTCCTTGGTTCTCAACCTCTGAATCTTACGATCAAGGATCTGAATCAGTTGCTCTTCGTAAGAAAAGTTTTCCAAAGATCAAGTTCATTCCAATAATCCTTAGAGTGAACTGAGTCTTTGTTTTGTGAATCAAAGACACGTAGAAGACTTTATGATCTCCATCTAGTTGAGGAGGCAACTCTAACATGTAAGCAACGGGGCTAATCCTTTCCTGCACTCTAAACTACCTAATGTACTTTGGAGCTAGCTTACCTCGCAACCTAAATTCATAGGTGAGACTTTCAAAAAGAAGAGATCATCCTTTGAGAATTCCAAAAGCCTATAATGTTTATCGGTATATCTCTTCAATCTCAGATGTGTCATAGTCAAACGTTGATGAATCTATTAAATTTTCTCTGTGTAGTCCTGAATCAACTCCGACCCCAACAAAATTGTATCTCCAACCTATGTCTAACACATAGGTGGACGATAAAGTCGACCATACAGAGCATCAAAAGGAGCCATTCCAATGCTAGCTTGATAGCTATTATTATAAGATAACTCACAGAAAGGAATGTATTTCTCCATGTTACCACCAAACCCCAAGACACAAACTCGAAGCATATCCACTAGCACCAATATCAATCGCTCAGTTTGTCCATCAGTCTGTGGATGATATGTCGTACTTAGGCAAAGAATAGTTCCAAGCTATCTCTGCAATTCACTCCACAATCTGAAAGTGAATCTCGGATCTCTATCTAAAGTAATCGACATTGGAACTCCATGAAATCTCAACACTTCACGTATGTATACCTTAGATAATCAGTCAAGAGTATCTCGCATGGAAACTGATAATAAATATGCAGACTTCGTCAACTTCTTAACTACAACCCATACTGCATGCTTACGATGACTCAAAGGTAGACTGAATCAATATATGTTCCCATTTCCACTTAGGAATAGGCAGAGAATGCAATAACCCTCCAGGTTTCCTATGCTCAGCCTGAACTTACTCACATATCTCACATCTCTTTACGAACTCAATAGTATTAGTCTTCATCCTAAGCCACTAATAAATAGCCTCATATCGCGATACATCTTAGTGTTACCTGGATGAATAGAGTAAAGAGATCTATAAGATTCCCGTAGCAACTCATGCCTCAACTAATCCTGATCTAGAATTCTAAAATCTATCCCTGAACCGTAACTCACCATCATCAGAAACTAACCAATCAGGATGATCTACACTAGCTACTAACCTCTGAGGTTCTATATAATCCTCATTAACTTTCAGACAATCAATCACCCATTGAATCATCTCCAGTTCACCTCGAAACTGAGCAAAGAAGAACATATTAGTAGCTCTGGAACTAGCTCTCTCAGTTGATGATGTGCCAGCTGGACTATCACGAATCATCATCACTAATGCTTCCTCAAGAAGTCCAAACTGAGAAGCCCTTGTAATAGCTACATTTTTTCTGCCTGTTCTTCTCCTTCTCAAGGCATTAACAATTACACTTGACTTGCCTAGATGGTACTTTAGAGTCTAATCATAATCCTTGAGAAACTCAAGCCATCTACGCTGCCGCATATTTAATTCACTCTGAGTAAACAAGTACTTCAAACTCGTATGATCTCAAAATACTATAAATTTCTTACCATACAAGTAGTGCCTTTAAGTTTTGAGGTAAACACGACTGTTGCTAGCTCAAGATCATTAACTGGATAATTTCTTTCATGAATCTTAAGTTGCCTTGAAGCATAAGCTACAACCCTGCCTTTAGCACACAGCCCAAGTCTAAATGAGAAACATCTATATAAAGCACTAACTCCTTCCCCAATTCAGGTAATGTAAGAACAGGCGTCGTAGTTAAATTATCCTTCAAATCTTGAAAAGCAGACTTGCACTCATCAAACAAAAAAAAGTTAACATATTTTTGTGTTAGTCGAGTCATTGGCAGAGTAATATGAGAGAAACCCTCAACAAATTGTTTGAAATAACAACCCGCTAACCCTATAAAACTTTGAAATTCGATATTGTGATAGGAGTAGGCCAATCCTTGATTGCCTCAGCCTTCTCTGGATCAATAGATATTCCCTCAACATTAACTACATGTCGAGGAAATTTAACATCTGAATACTAGAATTTGCACTTATTAAACTTGGCGTATAACCAATTATCCGTCAAAATCTGCAATGTAACTCTGAGGTGGTGCAAATGCTCTTCCTGAATCTTTGAATAGATCAAAACATCATCGATAAACAAGATGACGATTTGGTCAAGATAGATTTTAAACACCATATGCATCAAACTCATGAACGTAGTAGGAGCATTAATGAGCCCAACCGGCATCACTATGAACTCGAAGTGCTCATAATGAGTATTGAAAGTCGTCTTTGAGATATCCTCATCCCTGATCCTCAGTTGATGATAACCATAAATCAAATCAATCTTTGAGAAATATCTGGCACCATTCGACTGATCAAACAAATCATCGATCCTGGCAACGGGTATTTATTCCTGATAGTCACCCGATTAAACTGTCTATAATTAATGCACATATGTAGGGTTCTATCATTTTTCTTCACAAAAAGAATCGGTGCTCCCCATGATGACATACTAGAATGGATAAACCCCTTCTGTAACAACTCCTCAAGCCGAGTCTGCAACTCACGTAATTCCTTCGGTGTCATATGGCATGGAGGAATAGATATATGTTTGGTACCAAAAATAAGATCAATGATGAAGTCAATGACACGTGGCGGTGGAAGTCTAGGCAAGTTAGATGGAAAGACTTCCAAAAATTTACAAACCACGGGTATCTCACTAACCTTAAGTTTTTTACCAGGCTTTCCAAATGTAACAACCTCTGTCAAAACCTCTAAGTCTGGAAGAGTAGCTTCCCTTCCATGAGTTAAAAGTCGTGAAGGATTATAGCCTTTATAGACTATAATTTTAGAAAGGTTAGGGATCTGAAAGATTGCCCTCTTATCAATAGGGAGTTCATTCTCCACAATTTTGACCATACATCCCTCGCATATCAGGTTATGATAAACCTTCTCACTCACTGTTGTGCTCAAAATCAACAACATACTGGCTCTAATAGGTTTCAATTTCAACTCATCAACCATAGCACTCGAAATAAATGAAATTGTAGAACCAAAATCAATAAAGACATGCATATCTCGACCACGAATGTTTGATATACCTTCCATAAGCCTCCTATTATTATATAGATCTACCTCAGCCACTATATGAGTTTGCCCTCATGCTTCCTATGATAAATATGCCTACCGATGTGGCTGGTGACATAGAACATATCGTGGAGCCCTCTAAGGAAAACCACTAGCCTGTGGAACCTGCCTAGATCCACTCAGTGTTTATGATGATTGTGCATTACCCTTGCCCTTACCTCTAGACTGAGGTGGTGGCAAAGGTGTTTCGGTTTCTAGAGCCTAAGAAACTGGCGGAACCAGTGCACTAACAAATTCGTCCCTCTATATCCTGTCTGTGTAGCTACTCTAGCTGCACTCCTTTGCCTCTTCATTGGATGAAAAGAAGCAAATTCCTAGGTTCTCTAACTCTCAAGAAACTATGGTACTGGTGGTGGCGTAAGTACTGCTCTAGAGGGTCTGGCTAATATGGCTGCTTCCACCTCCATTGCACTCTTGAATATAAAAGCATAGCTAGTGCAAGGATGAGAGGAAACCACAACTCGAATCTCATAATTCACTACACCAAGAAACAAATCTATGTTGTTCTCCTCTGACTCCACTATCTCCGGATCGAGTTCACTCAACTCAGTGAACCTTTGCTCATATTCAGTTACAGACATAGCTCCGAGTGTTAGTTGAATAAACTCGGTCTTCTTCCTATTCCTAACTGATTTCGTGAAATACTGCATTTAAAACAAGATCATAAACTGTGGCCTAGTGGTGACGGTCTTCATCTCTCTCTCTAGGGAGTTCCACCACTTCCGTGCAATATCAATCAACAAAAATATGACCAGTTTAACCTTAAATCGGTCCTCAATATCCACAGCAACAAGTTGTTACTCCATCTCCAATATCTAAGTTTCAACTACCCCTTCGTCCATTGTGCCATTGAGCCTCATAATGTTATATTTCATAAATTCCTTGCGGGTTCTGAGAAATGCAGTCTTCTCAAAATCATTTGGCTCCACGGTAGCTGTCTCCGTCACCTAAACATGTGCTAAGACTGGTTGAGTTGGAGCTGTTACTGTCTTAGCTCCTCCCTCAACTCAGCTAACCTAAGGACTGGTTGCAGGTTGTGTCTGAGGTCGCTGTACTGGTGGTCCCATCTAAGCCATCAGTATACCCTTAAGCTTTGCTTGACACTCCATAAGTTCCCTCGTTTATCGCCTCATTCTAGATTTCCATTGATCCTCAATTTTCCTGCTACCCTGAGATCCAGGCCTCTGCGAACCCTCACGTTATCCGCCATTAGAATATGAAGTCAAAGAAGAGAAAAGATCATTAATGTAGCATTCAAATAAAACAATGAAATCATATCTATACAATAGATAACAATAAGTGTTGCAAATAACATAATGTTTTCATTTTCATTTTCCCTCCAAAACGCGATGAAAATTGTTTATCATACCTTAAGCTTTTTTATAACTCAAGAGAACTCTCAGAGTTAATAAACTTAGGTTTCGGTACTAAGGATATGCTATCACTTATTTTGAAAGTGAAAATGAGGTCAGAGCCTTGTTTATGATACAAAACTGTATCAAAATTACCACTTAATTCAAAAAGTGATAAACCTTAGGCTTTGATACCAAACTGTAGCATCATCTATCCCGATTAGGGCGATACTCGACCCGAAACCCTAATTAAGCCCTGGTAAACTAGCCAGACTTAACCAGAGCCAACAGTCTCTCTGTTTGTATTTGATAAACTCAACCTGTATACTGATATCGAATAAATAATTCAAAATATGGGCAACAAAAAATTAAAACTTTTTCGATAATAAAATGATATACATAAATACAGAGTTTATCAAAACCCAAAACTCGATTATAAACCTCCCAACCCTGTTCATATACGACAAAATAACTCAAACAGTGTATATATACATGAAGGCTCATTACATAGTAGAGAAGATAATAATACTCCTAAATATTCTCTTTTCCCTTCTCTTAAGCGCTACGTTGAGAACCTAAAATATTAAATTTTGGGTGAGCGTTCCAACTTGATCGATAAATAAGGATTCATAAAGCCATCAACATTCCATATAATAATCAAGAACATTATGCAATAAAAATATGCACCAATGTTAACTAACGAGACTATGAAAAGCATATAATTCAATAAGTAACAGATTCAAGTCAAACCATCAATGAATATTGCACTGTGATTCCCATTTTATTTATAAAACTAGGGTCGATTACCCACTGACACCATTAATTTGATTGCTAGACCAACACATTAGCCAATATGTTGTCTAGCCAACCCATTAATGTCCAATGGTTCTATCCCAAACCCTCTAGTGAATATGTAATCCACGCAACCTATCGAACTGACGAGTAACATATAGGTTGGGAAGTCAAACCCATATCCTATATAACTAATCTCAATTCCAAGAGTTACTCTCGGGATCACATAAGACACCATTTTCCGTTTGGTAAAAACATCACAGTGTATATAGTCCTACATTCAGTCCATAAACTATATGAAGTACATATACTAACATATCCAAGCAACATTGATAACTAAGCGAATCCATACTTACCTCGATTTAGATTTTTGTTTCTAAACTTCCTTAGTTTCTAGGTCACTCACGCTTTCCCGATAATCCAACACCTAACACAAACCATTTGTGGTTAATTTAGACTTAATACTCTATGTTAAGAACCCTAAGTCAGTCCTAAGACCTCAAGAAATTCTAACTAAAACTCAGCATAGTTGTTGATTTATAGGGTTGAAGCGCACTTCCTTACTTGGTGGGGTGCACTCCAGTAACTGGGTTCATCCCGACTGATGAAGGGAGCATGCTCCTCTTATACATGGAGTGCACTCTACATTGCACTTTCTCGGCAGTGAGCAGGGCAACAGCCACTATTCCATTACCGAATCATCCAAACAACTGCTAACACTCCCCAAATACATCAGGGAGTGTTAGGGCATATGCCCTAGGTCAATCTACTAACATTGTTTATCTTATAATAGTTAATAAAATAGAGGTTTTATTTGATGTTTTATTATAAGTGATTGCGTGTCTACCTTATAGTAAGATCCATTGGTATTTGTTGAAATATCTGAAATGTCCCTAGTCGGTCATTATACTAGGAACTATAATGAATTAAGACTAGTGTGAATCTTGATTGATGGTCATGTGATGATCATGCATATAGGGATACAAATCAAAATCATGAGTACTTGTTAAGAATAAGGTACTGAACCGACCCGCTATAAGAACACCATAAGGATTAAGTCATAGGTGTTACTCATGATAGGTATATCATTTAATCATTCAACTTGACATTACCATAGACTTCAATATTAGGAGCATGATAATTTGACACAATCAAATATTGTCTTTAATTGAACAATTATAAAGATTGTGATTGGTTACCGTGTGAATAATATGTAAAGGTTTGTAATCAAGATAAAATTTGTCACTCTCGTATAGAGAGAGATATTAGTGGATCCCTCGATAAGATAGACTGATAATGGCCAAGTCCATGTGAATTGATATGATCAATGTCACTTGCATGTTTTTCAATTTACCTAAAGATCGAGACTAGTACGATTGAACATTAAGGGTGACTTTCCATGTCTTATGTTAAATCAAATGATATCGCACCACAAAAGGATATGATATATGTTATTAATTAGGGTGTATAGATGTTGATATTCATGCTACCTGGGTAGTCATAATGCCTTGCTAGAGACCGCTTATGACTTGTGTACCAAAATGGTTTTTAGTTCACTGTCAACGTCGCATGAACCTATTGGATCGTACACAAAAAATAACTTTGCACAATTTCAATTGGTCCATAGTAATGAATTTTATGAATTTTATATGATAAAATTCATAACATAAAAGCCCTTACAATTTGTTATATGATAACTTATTAATATGGGCGTATGTGTAATTTATTTAAACTGCATAAATACAATAGTTGTATTACGAATAGGATTTTAAATGAGGGCTTATCTACACATAAATAAAGGGTGAAACCCTAAAAACAAAATAAGATTTTTGTTTTACAATTTTTGAGTTCTCTGGATTTAGGGAGAGAAAGAAAAATCGTTTTCAATCTCTCTTGGGCCTAGCACTCCAAATTGTGGTCACTATTCGTTTGTGGATTTCTGATGGAGGACACACATTTGAACGTCTTGAAAATCGAACAATCAGAAAAGAAAATCAAGAAATAAGGTATGATTTACTTTCGTAGATTTAGTTTAATGGAACTTATTTTCGATCCTTTTGGGGTTTTTCAAAACTTGTTTTGAGTTTTTCGCTACGTATGAACCCCTAAAACCCAACAGTGGTATAAGAGCATTAGGCTCGGTTCTATTAAACGTTTGTATGTTTTCTCTGATGTATATATGATATATGTGTGAAAACATAATCTTGATTAATGTATATATGATATACATATAGATTATGTGATAATTGTTATCAAGAATTGGTTTTAAAGCAAGTTGTTAATTCATGTATATTGATACATCGCATGATATAATTCAATGATAGTACTCATGTTTATAATATTTTGATTAACATATATTTTTTTATATTGAACGATGTGAATTTTGTATGTTCATGGTAAACTTCATGTTTAGGTTAATATGATTTTAGTCTTGAACACATATTTCGTATTATTCAATTATTATGTATGTCTCCATGATAGAGATCATGATTAGGTTAATATGATTAATTTAATATGATTATAATGTTGAATGCATGATTAATATCTCGAAATTGATTTTGATCATATATCTCATTGTAGTAATCCGTTAGTATATTCCTACAAGATAGGATATAGACTTATAATTGGATTAGAATTACAAATCCTATAAGATATGTGAGATATAAAACAAATCCTAATTAGATAAGGATTCAAAGTATCTTAAATTCTAATTGGATTATGATAAGATATTAAGTTAATGGTGGGGCTAAGATAATTAAAAACGTTTTAATTAATATTTTCAGAATTATAATAAGGGGCAGTTTTGGTTGATTGGATTGACTAAAATTATGAGAAATTTTAGGCGATGTTCAATTTTTGGAATTGAAATTTGTTGTCTAAAAAAAATGGGGCCGCTGCCCCCTGTAACCCCGTCTGCTGACCTAGTCAGTGGAACAACCGCCCGCTGACCTGCCAGCGGGACCACTGTTAACTGTTCGTAGCGTCTAAAAAATTCGTACAATATTCAATATTAGAATGATTTCCTAACTTTTTAGTGATTATTCATGCATTGTAATGTATGATATTTATCTTATTTAATTATGATCACTAAAACAAACAAAAAAATCCCTCTTTCAGATTTTATGCCAAGTGCCATCCATTCTCAGACACTTGTCAAGGCTTCGATCACATCAATATGGATCTGCCTCCACAGAGTTTATTGTGTTATCTTGGTGAGGCAAGTTGAGTAACGGTTACTCTATTGTTTGAAATAGTTAGACTTGATAATGCTATCAAAACAGTTTTGGGTTTTAGGCACTAGATGAGATAAAACATGATAAGACATAGATGTCATAATCTCATAAAATAACTAATAGTTACATATGATGTAATTGGTAATTGGTACCTACCTAAATAATCAAATTCGAAGTGTCATGCCTTAGCTGTCTTGGAATTAGGTGAAACATGGATTTTAGTCCCTTAAATTAACATAACATTTTTAAGGAGGGTTGTTAATTTAGTGGGAGTTTATTCCTCTATACTAAAATGAACTTTTGCATAATCTTTGTTGTAGATCTATGGCTTCTTCAAATCACACTAATCCCTTATCACTGTGATCCATCCTTGAGAAGGATAAGTTGTCTGTGACAAACTTTCTTGACTGGTTCAGAAACTTGAGAATTGTTCTTAAGCATGAACGCAAGTTGTATGTCCTGGATGATCCTATTCCTGAGGAACCACAAGCCAATGCTTTAAGAGTCGTGAATGATGCACATACTAAGCATGTCAACGACTCAACTGATGTTGCATGGATTATATTGGAAACCATGGTTCCTGAACTTTAGAAGGATATAGAACACAATGGAAGCTTACAACATGGCTATGATGTTGAAGGAAATGTTCCAACAACATGCTAGGCAAGAAAGGTTTGAGACAGTTAAGAACCCTCATTCTTAAAAAATCGCTGAGGGTATGTTAGTTAGTCCTCATGTTTTGAAAATGAATGACTATATTGACCATCTTGACAGACTTGGTTTTCCCATTAGCCAAGTGTTGGCTACAGATTTGATCATGAATTCATTGTTTGATAGTTATTCATAATTTGTAATAAACTATTACATGAATAACATGGAGAAGTCTATCTCAAAGTTGCAAAATGTCAAAATCAATGCTAAATTTACCAAGGCTATCGTGACTGTCACAAAGCATATGGAACAAATCAAGCCCCATGTTGCTTCTACTTCACAGTGCCAAAAGGAAAAGAAAAAAGAATAAAATTGTCATTTTTATCATGCACCTGGACATTGGTTCAGAAATTGCAAGCTCTATCTTGAAGATCTAAAGAAAAAGAAGAATAGTGCGACTACTGCTTTAGGTATTTACGTTATTGAATTGAGCTTGTCTCCTAGTGATTCTTGGGTATTGGATACCAGATTTGGATCTAACATTTGTATTAATGTGCAGGGTCTCACCGAAAGTATAAAGATAAAGAAATGAGAAGTCATCCTCCGAGTTGGAAATGGAGCAAAGGTTGTTGCGTTGGCTGTAGGATGCTATGAGTTAATTTTACTAGTGGACTTGTTTTAGTTTTAGATAATTGTTATTATGTCCCTACTTTGAACAAAAACATCATTTCGGTTTCATGTTTGGATTTGGATGGTTTTAATTTAATTATTGCAAATAATAAATGCTTCATTTCTCGTAAAGACATTTTCTATGCGAATGTTGATTTGTGTGATGGTCTTTATATTCTAAACATGAAAAGGTCCACAGATACTCTCATTCTTAACGTAAAAACAAAAAACATTCAAGTCAAATGTTTTGATTCAAACCTACCTTTGGCATTGTCGCCTTGGCCACATTAATGAGAAACGCATTTCTAAACTCCATAAAGATGGGATTTTAGATTCATTTGATTTTGAGTCATATGAAACAAGTGTATCTTGTTTACTAGGCAAGATGACAAAAGAGTCCCTTTATTGGACACAGTGAAAGGGCAAGTGATTTATTGGGTCTAATACATATTGATATATGCGGTCCTATAAACACAATGGCTAGAGGTGGTTATCAGTACTTCATTACATTCACGCATGATTTCAGTATATATGGTTATGTATATCTCATGAAACATAAAAGTGAATCTTTTGAGATGATTCGGACATTTCAGAACGAAGTGCAAAATCAACTTGGTAAAACTATTAAAGCACTTCGATCAGATCAAGGTGGTGAATATTTGAGCCAAGAGTTTGATGATCATCTTAGAAACTGTGGGATTGTCTCACAGTTAACTCCCCCATCTGTTGGGTTTTGGGGTTCATACGCAGCGGAAATTACAAAACGATTTTGACAAAAACCCCAATAGGATCCGAATCTAATTCCATTAAAAACGTTTAAACCATGAAAACTTGATCATACCTCCGTCGCAATATACCTTTCAGAAGGTTGATCGATCTCTAAGGCGCTGCTAATGACGAACGCCCTCTACCAGCAGTCCACACACGAACGGTGGCCGAGATTCGAAGTGCTAGCTTCGAGAGAATACCAAACCTTTTTGTTTCTCTCCAAAACGATCCAGAGCGTACCAGAAAACCATAATTCGTTTCTAAACCGAAACTAGAGTTTCGGCCCTTAATCTTTCATATATGTCTTCTAACTTAAAGCGTCTATTTATACAACCCATGTATATAGATGGTTAAGTAAATTACACCTATACCCCTACTTAAAGAAGTATAAGTCTAATACACCACAAGGAAGTTTCTGTCATGAATTTTATCATATAAAATTCATTTTTCTGAACCATCTTAAAATCTCACAAAACCATTCTTAGTGTGCGACCAAATAGGGTCATACAACGTTGGCAGTGTACCAAAACACATTTTGGTATACAAGTCATAAGCGGCCTCTAGCAAGACATTATGACTACCCAAGTTGTACGAATATCAAATCGATACAACCTAATCAATAATGTATATAACATCCTTTTGTCACACGATATCCTTTTGATCAGACATAAGGCATAGAATTGTCATCCAACATGTTCAATCGTACTAGTCTCGATTTCTAGGTAGACTGAAAACATCCAAGTGACATTGATCAATATCAATTCACTTAGACTATGCCTTTTAACAGTCTAACACATCGAGGGATCCACTGGATATCTCTCTTTATATGAAAGGGACAAATTCTATCTTGATTACACAACTTCATCACATTGCTCACACAGTAACCAATCACAACCTTTATAATCGTCCGGTTAAAGACAACGTTTGATTGTGTCAAATTACTGTGTTCCTAATGTTGAAGTCTTTTGTAATCTCAAGTCGACGAATGAAAAATATACTTATCATGAGAAACAACTATGATTTAATCCATGTGATGTTCTCATAGCGGGTCGGTCCAGTATTTTGTTCCCTAACAAGTACTCGTGATCTTGATTCGTATCCCTATACGTATAATCATCATATGATCATCAATCAAGACTCACACTAGTCTTAATTCATTATAGTTCCCAGTATAATGATCGACTATGGACATTTAGGATATTTCTGTAAATACCAATGGATATTATTATAATGTAAACATGCAAATTAATTATAATAAACAGCAAATGAAATCCTCTATTTTATTAACTAAAAGTATTCATAAAGACAGTTAATGGATTGACCTAGGGCACATGCCCCAACATCTCCCACTTGCACTAGGGCCAATCATACATGCATCTAATGCCTAATGATCTAACATGACCATCATGTTTTGCTTGTGGAAGAGCTTTTGTCAATGGATCCGCAACGTTGTATTCATTAGGTACTTTGCAAATCTTCACGTCTCCCCTCTCAATAATTTCTCTAATGAGATGAAAACGCCTGAGTATATGTTTGGATCTATGGTGTGATCTAGGTTCCTTGGCCTGTGCTATTGCCCCGTTATTGCCACAATACAAACAAACAGGGTTAGCAATACTTGGAACCACACCTAGTTCAGAAATGAACTTTTTGATCCAAACTGCCTCATTTGTTGCATCGGACGCTGCAATATACTCAGCTTCTGTTGTAGAATATGCCACAGTCTCTTGCTTCGAACTTTTCCAGCTTACTGCACCCCCATTCAAAGTAAACACATATCCAGACTGCGATCTAAAATCATCTATATCAGTTTAAAAACTTGCATCTGTGTAACCATTTACAACTAGATCATTTTCAAAACCTCCATAGACCAAGAACACTTCCTTAGTCCTTCTTAAGTATTTAAGATTGTTCTTTACTGCTATCCAGTGACTCTCACCAGGATCTGACTGATATCTGCTTGTAGTGCTCAAAGCATATGATACATCAGGTCGAGTGCATAACATGGCATACATGATAGATCCAATAGCTAATGCATATGAAATCTTATTCATTGGTAACAATCCTCTTTTAGAGTCTTGCAAACTGAATCTATTCAACACCTTGTCTATGTAAGCACTCTGACTTAGACCGATTAGCCTCTTAGATCGATCCCTATAGATCCTTATCCCTAGGATATAGGCTGCATCTCCTAAGTCTTTCATTGAGAAACACTTCCCTAACCAAGACTTGACATTCTGCAATGTTGGGATGTCATTTCCAATGAGTAATATATCATCAACATACGATATCGTAAAAAACAACTACACTCCCACTGACCTTCTTGTATACACAAGGCTCATCTTCGTTCGTAATAAAACCAAAATCCTTGATTGCTTCATCAAAACGAAGATTCCAACTCCGAGAAGCTTGCTTTAATCCATAAATGGATCTTTGAAGCTTGCATACCTTCCTAGAATTCTCAGGATGTACAAAACCTTCAGGTTGTGTCATACACACATCCTCAAGCAGCTTTCCATTAAGAAATTTTGTTTATACATCCATTTGCCATATCTCATAGTCATAATATGCAGCAATGACAATTAAAATTCTTATGGATTTAAGCATGGCTACTGGCGAAAAAGTTTCATCATAATCAACACATTGAGTCTGCTTGAAACCTTTTGCTACAAGTCTTGCTTTAAAAGTATGCACTTTGCCATCCATGTCAGTTTTCTTCTTGAAAATCCATTTACATCCAATGGTCTTACCACCTTCAGGTAAATCAACCAAGTTCCAAACTTGGTTATCATACATGGATTGCATCTCAAAGTTCATGGCACTTAGCCATTTATCTAAGTCTGGTCCAAATATAGCCTCTTGATAAGTGGTGGGCTCATTTTGATCCATATGCAACACATTACGACTATCAGTAATGAGAAATTCGAATATCTCTGGCTCATGTCTTACCCTACCAAATTTACGTGGGCCTTGTGTCACTTGTGGAGGTTCAACTGGTTTAGAACGTTGTTGAACTTCCATTAGCGGTTCAATGTTTATCTGTGATTCTTGATATTCTTCAAGATTTATTTCTCTCCCACTAGTGTCTTTTGAAATAAACTGTTTTCCATAAAGGCACCATACCGAGCAACAAACACTTTGTTCTCAGCGGGATTATAAAAGTAATATCATTTTGTTTCCTTAGGATACCCCACAAATAAACACTTGTCAGATTTAGGTGCTAGTTTTTCTGAGACTTGTCGCTTTACGTAAGCCTCACAACCCCAAATCTTAAGGAAATACAAACTAGGTCTCTTTCCATACCATATCTCATATGGTGTTTTATCAACCGTTTAGAAGGAACTCGATTTAGAGTGAAAGCTGCAGTTTGTAATGCATAACCCCAAAAGGATAATGGAAGATCTGCATGACTCATCATAGATCGAACCATATCTAATAAGGTTCGATTTCTCCTTTCAGAAACTCCATTCCATTGTGGAGTTGCTGGTGGAGTCAATTGGGAGACAATCCCACAATTTTTAAGATGATCATCAAATTCTTGGCTCAAATATTCACCACCTCGATCTGATCGAAGTGTTTTGATAGTTTTACCAAGTTGATTTTGCACTTCATTTTGAGACGTTCGAAACATCTCAAATGATTCAGCTTTATGTTTCATAAGATATACATAACCATATCTGCTGAAATCATCAGTAAATGTAATGAAGTACTGATAACCTCCTCTAGCTATTGTGTTTATAGGACCGCATACATCAGTATGTATTAGACCCAATAAATCACTTGCCATTTCACTGTGTCCAGTAAAGGGATTTATAGTCATCTTGCTTAGTAAACAAAATGCGCACGTTTCATATGTTTTTAAATCAAATGAATATAGAAGTCCATCTTTATGGAGCTTCGTTATGCGTTTCTCATTTATGTGTCCGAGACGACAATGTCAAAGATAAGTTTGATTCAAATCATTTGACTTGAATCTCTTTGTATTTATGTTAAAGACTGGAGTATCAGTGGACCTTTTCATGCTTAAAATATAAAGACCATCACACAAATCAGCATTTGCATAAAATATGCCTTTACGAGAAATGGAACATCTATTATTCACAATAATAAAATCAAAACCATCCATATCCAAAATGAAACATAAATGATGTTTCTGCTCAAAGCGAGCACAAAATAACAATTATTTAAAGTTAAAATAAGTCCACTAGGTAAGACTAAGTCATATGATCCAACGACCCGAGTGGCAAGAACTCTTGCTCCATTCCCCGCACGGAGGATGACTTTTCATTTCTTCAACTTTCTACTTACGGTGAGTCCCCGCACATTTATACAAATGTGAGATCCATATCCGGTATCTAATACCCAGGAATCACTAATAGATAAATTAATTTCAATAACATAAATACCCGTAGTGGTAGTCACACTACCCTTTTTGTTCTTTAGATCTTCCAGATAGAGTTTGCAATTTCGAACCAATGTCCAGTGCATGGCGAAAATGACAATTTCCTTCCTTTTCTTTTGGGTGTTTCGTTGAAGCGAGAACAGTGGGGCTTGACTTGTTCCACAGGCTTTGCGACAGGTGCAGCAGCAGCCTTGGCAACTTTAGCCTTGCCTTTGCCTTTCTTCTTCATTCCCTTTCCCTTTTGGACCATCAACACATTACTAGAGGGTTTCTTGATATTTTGTTCAGCAGTTTTGAGCATCAAATGCAACTCTGAAATTGAATTCTCCATATTATTTATATTGTAGTTCATCACAAATTGTGAGTAACTCTCCGGTAATGAATTCAGGATCAAATCCGTAGCCAACTCTTGGCTTATGGGAAATCCGAGTCTATCAAACTGGTCAACATAGCCCTTCATATTCAGAACATGAGGACTAACTGATGCACCCTCAGTCATCTTGCAAGAATGTAGGTTCTTGACTGTCTCGAACCTTTCTTGCCTAGCTTGTTGTTGGAACATTTCCTTTAGCGTTACAGCCATGTCGTAGGCTTCCATTAGTTCCATGTCCTTCTGAAGTTCAGGAACCATAGTTGTCAGCATAATACATGCAACATCAGTAGAATCGTTGACATGCTTATTATGCGCATCCTTCACAGCTTTCGTAGCATTGGCTGGTGGGTCCTCAGGGATTGGAGCATCCATGACATACAACTTGCGTTCATGCTTGAGAACGATTCTCAAGTTTCGAACCAGTCAAAAAAGTTAGTCCCAGATAGCTTATCATTCTCAAGGATGGATCGCAGTGACAGGGGATTATTGTTACTTGAAGAGGCCATTGATCTACAATAAAGATTATGCAAAGTTTATTTTAGCATAGAGGAATAGACTCCCACTAAATTAACAACCCTCCTAAAACATACTTGTTTATTTAGGGGACTAAAATCCATATTTCACCTAATTCTATGACAATGGCATGAAACACGAGAACTAGATTATTTAGGTAGGTAACGATTACCAATTACATCTTATGTAATTTTAAATACTTTTATGAGATACGGGACATCTTATGTCTTAGCATGTTTTTTTTAGTCTCATCATGTGCATAAAGCTCAAAACTATTTTGATAGCTTTATTAAGTCGGACCATTTTAAACATTTAAGTAACTCTTACCCAACTTGTATTACCAAGATAACACAATACACCCAGCTATGGCTGAAACTATATTAGTGTGATCGAGGCCTTGACAAGTGTTTAAAATGGATGGCTCGAGACTTAAAATTTAATAGAGGGATTTTATTCAGTTTAGTGATTTTATGTAAAAAATGAAATATCATATATTTTATTGATTTGTTCAATCACTAAACAATTTGGAAATTTTTATATTGTTCACTAATAAAAGAATTTCCGTGCGCTAGGATTAGTTAGACGGCGGTCCAGCTGGCCGGTCAGCGGGCGGTGGTTCCGCTAATTTTTTTTTAGGAGACGAATTTCAATTTCAAAAATTAAAATTCGCTATAGAAAATCATATTTTTCGCTGAATTTATAATCTTAAATTAACCCCTTAATTTATCCGAAACTAAGTCAATTAAAACATTTTAATTAACCCGAGCTCAATTCTAACTAATCATCTTATCCTAATCCAATTAGGACTTAAGATATTTGAATCCTAGCATATCACCAATAAGAAAATTATCGATATTTATCTCATATATAATAGGGATAACGAAACCGATTTTGCTAATATCTCCTAATCAAATTTGTTATCTATCTCTTATCAAATAGAAATTTCATAACATAATAGATATAACGAGATAAATAAATAGTTTCGAAAAATAATTATTTGCAATTTCGGTCCTCATCCAAATAATCACAAACATGTAATTGAATCATGAACTACTATCCCAATCAAACCTAATCATATTAGTTTCGAATTGATATTCAGACTTATACAATTTAAGAAACTTAAAACAATGTAACCTAAATATGCATACTGAATTACAGAGATTTCATCCATGCATCAATACGCGAAAAATAAAGATTATACCTAATGGTGTCATGGATCACAGAACCCGAAATTCAATTCATTAAAATTATTCGAATTAACCTAACATGGTTACTAGCATGTACGAAACTGATTTCAATTAAATAACGAATATATGTATCATATACACAAAACATGATAATAAATCTCACATGAAAACTTATGTATATCACATATACATCAACTATTAACATGCTTTCAATCATATATCATGTATATATCAGAAGAAAATATGCAATGAGTTTAATGGAATCGAACTCGATGGCTCTGATACCACTATTGGGTTTTGGGGTTCATACGCAGCGGAAATTACAAAACAATTTTGACAAAAACCCCAACAGGATCCGAATCTAATTCCATTAAAAACGTTTAAACCATGAAAACTTAATCATACCTCGGTCGCAATATACCTTTCAGAATGTTGATCGATCTCTAAGGCGCTGCCAATGACGAACTCCCTCTACCAGCAGTCCACACACGAACGGCGGTCGAGATTCGAATTGCTAGGTTCGAGAGAATACCAAACATTTTTGTTTCTCTCCAAAACGATCCAGAGCGTACCAGAAAACCCTAATTCGTTTCTAAAACAAAAATAGAGTTTCGGCCCTTAATCTTTCATATATGTGTTCTAACTTAAAGCGTCTATTTATACAACCCTTGTATATAGACGGTTAAGTAAATTCCCTACTTAAAGAAGTATAAGTGTAATACACCACAAGGACGTTTCTGTCATGAATTTTATCATATAAAATTCATTTTTCTGAACCATCTTAAAATCTCGCAAAACCATTCTTAGTGTGCGACCAATAGGCTCATACAACGTTGGCAGTGTACCAAAACACATTTTGGTATACAAGTCATAAGCGGCCTCTAACAAGACATTATGACTACCCAAGTTGCACAAATATCAAATCGATACAACCTAATCAATAATGTATATAACATCATTTTGTCACGCGATATCCTTTTGATCAAACATAAGGCATGGAATTGTCATCCAACATGTTCAATCGTACTAGTCTCGATCTCTAGGTAGACTGAAAACATCCAAGGGACATTGATCAATATCAATTCAGTTAGACTAGGCCTTTTAACAGTCTAACACATCGAGGATCCACTAGATATCTCTCTTTATATGAAAGGGACAAATTCTATCTTGATTACACAACTTCATCACATTGCTCACACAAGTAACCAATCACAACCTTTATAATCGTCCTAGGTTAAAGACAACGTTTGATTGTGTCAAATCACTTGTGTTCCTAATGTTGAAGTCTCTGTAATCTCAAGTCGATGATATTGAAAAATATACCTATCATGAGAAACAACTATGACTTAATCCATGTGATGTTCTCATAGCGGGTCGGTCCAGTACTTTGTTCCCTAACAAGTACTCGTGATCTTGATTTGTATCTCTATACGTATAATCATCATATGATCATCAATCAAGACTCACACTAGTCTTAATTCATTATAGTTCCCAGTATAATGATCGACTATGGACATTTAAGATATTTCTCTAAATACCCATGGATCTTATTATAATGTAAACATGCAAATTAATTATAATAAACATCAAATGGAATCCTCTATTTTATTAACTAAAAGTATTCATAAAGACAATTAATGGATTGACGTAGGGTACATGCCCCAACACCAGCAACTCCACAATGGATGTTGTTTCTGATAGGAGAAATCGGACTTTATTGGATATGGTTCGATCTATGATGAGTCATGCAGATCTTATTTCCTTTTGAGGTTATGCCTTTGAAACTGTTGCGTTTACACTAAATAGTGTTCCTTCTAAAGCGGTTGATAAAACACTTCATGAGATGTGGTTTGGGAAAAGACTAAGTTTGTCTTTCCTTAAGATTTGAGGCTGTGAGGTTTTCGTACGACGACAAATCTCAAGAAAATTATCAACCAAATCTACCAAGTGTGTATTCGTTGGTTATCCTAAAGAAACTAAAGGATACTACTTTTATAATCCCGTTGAGAACAAAGTGTTTGTTGCTCGGAATGATGTCTTTATGGAAAAGAGTTTATTTCAAAAGACAACAGTGGGAATAAAGTAAGTCTTGAAGAAATTCAAGAACCACAAATAAACACTTAATCGCCAGTGGGACATCAACTAAGTCTTGAACTAATTGATCCTCCACAGGTATCACAAGGCCCTCGTAGGTCTGATAGGGTAAGACATCAGCCTGAGAGATTTGGATTTCTTATTACTGATAGTAGTGAGGTATTGCTTATGGATCAAAATGAACCTACTACTTATCAGGAGGTTGTTTCTAGCCCAGAGGCAGATAAATAGCTTAGTGCCATGAATTCCGAGAAGCAATCCATATATGATAACCAAGTTTGGAACTTGGTTGATTTACCTGATGGTGGTAAGACCATTGGATGTAAATGGGTTTTCAAGAAGAAAACTGACATGATGGCAATATGCATACTTATAAAGCACGACTAGTAGCAAAAGGTTTCAAACATACTCAAGGTGTTGATTATGATGAAACTTTTTCTCCTGTAGCCATGCTTAAATCCATTAAAATTCTAATTGCCATAGCCGCATATTATGACCATGAGGTATGGCAAATGGATGTCACAACAGCATTTCTAAATGGAAAGTTACTTAAGGACGTGTATATGATACAACCTGAAGGGTTTGTTCATCCTGAGATTTCTAGGAAGGTGTGCAAGCTTCAAAGATCTATTTATGGATTAAAGCAAGCTTCTCAGAGTTGGAATCTTCATTTTGATGAAGCAATTAAGGAATTTGGTTTCATTAAAAATGAAGATGAGCCTTATATATACAAGAAGGTCAGTGGGAGCGTGGTTGTTTTCCTGGTGCTGTATGTTGATGATAAATAACTCATTGGAAATGACATCCCAACCTTGTAGAGTGTCAAGTCTTGGTTAGGGAAGTGTTTCTCAATGAAGGACTTAGGAGATGCATCCTACATCCTTGGGATAAAGATCTATAGGGATAAATCTAAAAGGCTGATCGGTATAAGTCAGAGTGCTTATATTGATAAGGTACTGAATAGGTTCAATATGTAAGGCTCTAAAAAGGGTCATTGTCAATATCTCATGGTATAAATCTCAGTAAGACTCAATGTCCAAAGACTAATGATGAGCGAGAGCGCATGAATACGATTCCATATGCATCAGCTATTGGATCTATCATGTATGTCATGTTATGCACTCGACCTGATGTATCATATGCTTTGAGCGCAACAAGCAGATATCAGTCTGATCCCGGTGAAAGTCACTGGATAGCAGTAAAGAACATTCTTAAGTACTTGAGAAAGACTAAATAAGTGTTCTTAGTCTATGGGAGTTTGGAAGACGAGCTTGTTGTAAGTGGTTACACAGATGCAAGGTTTCAAACTGATATTGACTTCAGATCGCAGTCTGGATATGTGTTTACTTTGAATGGAGGCGCAGTGAGCCGAAAAGTTCGAAGCAAGAAATTGTCGTAGATTCTACAACAGAAGCTGAATATGTTGCAGCGTCCGATGCAGCTAAGGAAGCAGTTTGGATCAAAAAGTTCATCTCAGAACTTGGTGTGGTTCCGAGTATAGCTAACCCCATTTGCTTGTATTGTGACAACAACGGGGTGATTACTCGGGCCAAGGAACTAAGATCACACCACCAATCCAAACATATACTTAGACGTTTTCATCTCATTTGAGAAATCATTGAGAGGGGAGACGTGAAGATTTGCAGAGTTCCTATAAAAGACAATGTTGCAGATCCTTTGACAAAGACTCTTCCAAAAGCGAAACATGGTGGTAATGTTAGGTCATTAGGTATTAGATACATGAATGATTGGTCCTAGTGGAAATGGGAGATGTTAGGGCATGTGCCCTAGGTCAATCTACAAACATTATTTATCTTATAATTTTAGTTAATAAAATAGAGGTTTTATTTGTTGTTTTATTATAAGTGATTGCATGTTTACCTTATAGTAAGATCTATGGATATTTGTTGAAATATCCTAAATGTCCCTAGTCGGTCATTATACTGGAAACTATAATGAATTAAAACTAATGTGAATCTTGATTGATGGTCATGTGATGATCATGCGTATAAAGATACGAATCAAGATCATAAGTACTTATTAAGAAATAAGATACTGGACCGACCCTCTATTAGAACACCATATGGATTAAGTCATAGGCGTTACTCATGATAGGTATATCATTTAGTCCTTTGACTTGAGATTACCATAGACTTCAATATTAGGAGCATGATAATTTGACACAATCAAATGTTGTCTTTAACCATACAATTATAAAGATTGTGATTGGTTACCGTGTGAACAATATGTAAAGATGTGTAATCAAGATAGAATTTGTCACTCTCGTATAGAGAGAGATATCAGTGGATCCCTCGATAAGATAGATTGATAATGGCCAAGTCCATGTGAATTGATATGATCAATGTCATTTGGATGTTTTTTAGTTTACCTAAATATCGAGACTAGTACGATTGAACATTAAGGGTGACTTATCATGCCTTAAGTTTAATCAAAGGATATCGCACGATAAAAGGATATGATATATGTTATTAATTAGGTTGTATCGATGTTGATATTCATGCTACTTGGGTAGTCATAATGTCTTGCTAGAAACCGCTTATGACTTGTGTACCAAATGGTTTTGGTTCACTGCCAACGTCGCATGAACCTTTTGGGTCGCACACAAAGAATGGCTTTGCACAATTTCAATTGGTCCAGAGTAATGAATTTTATAAGATAAAATTCATAACATAAAAGCCCTTACGATTTGTTATATGATAACTTATTAATTGGGGCATATGTGTAATTTGCTTAAACTGCTAAATACGATAGTTGTATTACAATATGATTTTAAGTGAGGGCTTATATACACATATAAATAAAGGGTGAAACCCTAAAAAATGAAATAAGATTTTCGTTTTACAATTTTTCGAGTTCTCTCGGATTTAGGGAGAGAAAGAAAAATCATTTTCAATCTCTCTTGGGGCTAGCACTCTAAATTGTAGTCACCATTCGTGTGTGGATTTCTAATAGAGACGCGCACTTGAACCTCTTGAAAATTGAACAATCCAAAAGGAAAATTGCGGAATAAGGTCTGATTTACTTACGTTGATTTAGTTTAATAGAACTTATTTTCGATCCTATTGTGGTTTTTCAAATTTTGTTTTGAATTTTCCTCTGCGTATGAACCCCAAAAAACCAACAAAAAATTCATCTCTGAATTTGGTGTAGTTTCGAGTATAGCTAACCCCATTTGCTTATATTGCGACAACAACGCGGCGATAGCACAGGCCAAGGAACCAAGATCACACCACCAATCCAAACATATACTTAGACGTTTTCATCTCATTCGAGAAATCATTGAGAGGGGAGACGTGAAGATTTGCAGAGTTCCTATAAAAGACAATGTTGCAGATCCTTTGACAAAGACTCTTCCAAAAGCGAAACATGGTGGTCATGTTAGGTCATATGGTATTAGATACATGAATGATTGGCCCTAGTGCAAGTGGGAGATTTTAGAGCAGGGCATGTGCCCTAGGTCAACTACAAACATTGTTTATCTTATAATTTTAGTTAATAAAATAAATGAGGTTTTATTTGTTGTTTTATTATAAGTGATTGCATGTTTACCTTATAGTAAGATCTATGGATATTTGTTGAAATATCATAAATGTCCCTGATCGGTATTATCTTTGGAACTATAATGAATTAAAACTAGTGTGAATCTTGATTGATGGTCATGTGATGATCATGTGTATAAAGATACGAATCAAGATCATAAGTACTTATTAAGAATACAAGATCTTGGACCGACCCACTATTAGAACACCATATGGATTAAATCATAGGTGTTACTCATGATAGGTATATCATTTAGTCTTTGACTTGAGATTACCATAGACTTCAATATTAGGAGCATGATAATTTGACACAATCAAATGTTGTCTTTAACCATACAATTATAAAGATTGTGATTGGTTACCATGTGAATAATATGTGAAAGATGTGTAATCAAGATAAAATTGTCACTCTCGTATAGAGAGAGATATCGATGGATCCTCGATAAGATAATTGATAATGGCTAAGTCCATGTGAATTGATATGATCAATGTCACTTGGATATTTTTCAGTTTACTTAAAGATCGAGAATAGTACGATTGAACATTAAGGACGACTTTCCATGCCTTATATTTAATAAAAGGATATCACACAACAAAATGATATGATATATGTTATTAATAAGGTTGTATCGATGTTGATATTCATGCTACTAGTCATAATGCCTTGCTAGTGACCGCTTATGACTTGTGTACCAAAATGGTTTTTGGTTCAGTGCCAACGTCGCATGAACCTATTGGGTCGCACACAAAGAATGGCTTTGCACAATTTCAATTGGTGCAGAGTAATGAATTTTATATGATAAAATTCATGACATAAAAGTCCTTACGATTTGTTCTATGATAACTTATTAATTGGGGCGTATGTGTAATTTGCTTAAACTGCTTAAATACGATAGTTGTATTACGAATAAGATTTTAAGTGAGGGCTTATATACACATATAAATAAAGGGTGAAACCCTAAAAACGAAATAAGATTTTCGTTTTACAATTTTCGAGTTCTCTGGATTTAGGGAGAGAGAAAAATCGTTTTCAATCTCTCTTGGGGCTAGCACTCTAAATTGTAGTCACCATTCGTGTGTGGATTTCTAATAGAGGACGCGCACTTGAACGTCTTGGAAATCGAACAATCAGAAAAGGAAATCACGGAATAAGGTATGATTTACTTTCGTAGATTTATTTTAATGGAACTTATTTTCGATCCTGTTGGGGTTTTTTAAATTTTATTTTGAATTTTTCGCTGCGTATGAACCCCAAAAACCCCACATGGAGGACCTCTAGTGAGGTACATACTCATTTTCAATCAGTAACAACAAAATTTTACAGAGAAATCATCACTAACTATTGAATTGAACTTCAAACTCAAAACTTAACTCACCAACAGTGATCTATGATCCACATCTGTTTAATCTCTACAAATCACATTGAGTTCTATTCTTGAATGAATCTTTTGATTTTCTAAAAACCTTCAGCTGCTTGTCTCTTACTCTCTCGATCGATTTGTGGGGATACGTTGTAGGGTTTTGATTTAAATATATGGATTTTTTCGAGATACGCATTGCGCTATCTCGAGGTCGATCAAGTGAATAAGGTGTGAATGTGACACATCCTAAAGTGACACACATGTTGACACATCAACACTTATGCTCATCTCGAGGTGATCCAACGTGCCGTTTAATTCAAACCAAACTTATAGTTATATATATCAATTATATATAAATATGTATACACTTTATGTATTTTCTCTCCAATAAATTAACTGGACATGCCTACGAGTATTATCGGGTGTGCACATTCATTTTACGACTCTCTCGTCACACTTGGTACACCATTTATTTATTGTTTATTTACTAATGTTACGATTATAAGCTTGTATATAAATTTTATTTTATACTACAACCTATAAATTCAACAAACATTCCAAACAAACGTCAATCATCACACAAACTCATGCACACGCTAATCTAGGTACGCCAAACTTAACCACGAGCCTAACTCGGGTTAATTAGAATTCGGGTTAACACTAATCACCAGCTTAAGGTAATAGAGCGTTACACAATGAGTGTCAGGAAGATTCAAACTAAAGGTAGATACGGTTCCTGCTTAGGTAACAAACATATAACTCCTATTTGAAGTTTGAATATTCGAAAAATGATGTGTAGGGTTGTTGTTAGAAGTGAAAGATAATTTAGGTGTCATATGATTACAACACCCAAAATCAAGAAGCTAAGAGTTACTTGAGGTGGCAAATAAAGCACTGGTTTGGGGAGATATCACATGTTTCATTATTGCTTCCAAATCACTCATAGAAAAAGTCGGTGAGGAATTTTACCCATCAGTTGGGACCAAAGTGTATAGTTTGAAGCATCATGAATTATGGACATGTGATGTGAGACTTAACTTTTCTCCATGGAATTGTACTGTAGTTCACAGCGGTCAACCAATCAGATGATTGCGAGAAGGCTATCAAGAAGGCAAACTCGGGCAGGCAGGTAAGCGGGCAAGAGCTGACAGGTAGGTAGCGGGCATGTGCTGGCAGGCGTTGGGGTTTTTCTAAAAGTGGGGTAGAGATAAAAATTATTTCCCAAAATATGGAAGTTTACTTTTAAATTTCAAAAGTAGGTGATAACTCCTTTTGAAAATGAGTTATCACCGATGAGGTGGCATGCATGGTGGTGAGGTGGTGGTGAGGTGGAAGACAATTGTATAGATAGCTCCTTTTGAAAATGAGCTATCTATACAAAACTTGATGATGAGGTGGCATGCATGGTGGTGAGGTGGAAGGCAATTGTATAGATAGCTCATTTTGAAAAGGAGCTATGTATACAAAAATATACACTCTATGAATGACTCCTTGAAAATGAGCTATCTATACAAAAAAATTTTCCCTATGAACGACACGTGCATATGGAGATGGACGACCCGCGTGGACCCGCGTCACTTGCGTATCTCGAGGAAGACAACCAATATAAACAACGCGCACGCATATCGACGTGGACAACCCATGGAAACTTCACCCATGTATGACGAGGTGGAGATTTCATGGAAATGGCAGGCACGCCTGTCGAGGTGGGCGACCCATGCAACCTCGTGCAACTCATGCAAACGTCACGCACGTGTCTCGAGGTGATAAAGCCAATGCCAACGTCAGACACGTATCTCCTGATTGACAACACATGGAAACGCCACGCACGTATGTCGAGGTGGGCCAGCCATGCATATCCACTACAAGACCATAGACCCCATGCAAACGTCATGCACGTATCGCGAGGCGACAACCCGTGCCACCCATAGTAAGCATGCAACTCATCCTTTAAACTCTTGTGTTACTTTTATGTCGTGATGATAAGTAGAGATACGAAAAATAAAATAATTGTAGGGCAAAACCACGTTATTTTTTTGTTGAGAGCTTAAAATTAAAACAACAATCATCTGTTGAGAAATAAGTTTATTCCATGAGAAGGTTTTATACATCAACTTCGCTATCTGTGCACCCCTACGCCCAGCGGTGCCGCCCATGTCCAAGTGGGCATCCCGCGTGGACATGTATACCAATAACGCCTTTACAAAAGGCGTTATTGGTTGTAAAGGCGTTATTGGTGTACAGCTCGTCCACGTGGGACGACATATACTGATAGCGCCTTTTGGGCCGGACACATGGATAGCGCCTTTTGACAAAGGCGCTATCCATGTGTCCACGTCAGCAAAAATTCCCTGCCACTGTGATAACACCTTTTGCATAGGCGATATTGCCTATTCTGGGAAATAAAAACATTTGAACCTCATTTTCCTCTTTTAAAGTAAAAACATATGTACTTTTGTAATTTTTTCCTGGTAGGAGTACAAGCGTCTGACGACAGGGAGACAAGCGACAATTAAGGCCAGCAAGCGGGGACAAGCAGCATTGATGAGATAGATGTGCAGGGAAGTCAGGCAGAACAGAGGCAGGGAGCAGACGAAGCAGGTGTTGTGTTGCACAAAACCAGAATATAGATAAAAAAACCACGATTAGGGCTCTGACACCATGATAATTTCTAAAGAGAATAATGTTTATTATATATCTTTCTTGTTTACAGGCAACCTATATATACACATAAGTCTTGGATACAAAAGGAAAGTGTATGACTAGTTACAAAAGAAAACTACTAATTACACGATCTTGCATATTCTTTAGATTCCTTAACATTACACGGGTCTCCAAATTCTTTAGTTTCCTTAACACAAATTATAAATGGGGCTGATTTTAAAAAATTGAATTTACAACAATTTAAACCAACTCGAATAACTTGTACAAGTCCTAAAGCACCCTAATTAACCTCAGGAACTTAGAGGAGAGTTTCGGGAGTTCGGATACTTGTTTTGGAGTGTCGGGAGGTCGGTAAAGCTAGGAAGTTTACGTGACTTGTAAGTAAACTGATTGAGATATTTCTCTCCATTTCTTTCCTATTATGTTTCTCATTTATAGTCATTTGGATTGTTGATCTATTGTACTCTTGAGGCCATGACTTTGTTGCTCTATCTCATTACATGAGTTTGTTATCATGTCAATATCTAATGTTTAAATGGGATTTCATTGACTCTAAATCATATGCTATGTCATTTTTGGTTGTTGAGGGTGTTAATCAAGTAGAATAACATGCTATAAGGAAAAAAATTTGTGGTATTGTGAATTTATTTCCGTTGTGCTTTACTTAAGCAATGTCATTTTTGGATTCCTAAACTGAGTCATTTATTAGTATATAAAAGTAGTTCTTGTATCTAGGACTATTATATGATAGAGATGGGCGGCATATAGGGTATGGGATCAAAGTTTGTCGACATGTAAATATATATGAGTGATTAGCATTTGTGAGGATGTTCAGTGACTTTTGAAAATAATTACGCCCTAAATAGTGAAATAAGACTGATGTGATGTAACTCACGGTCGATCGGCCCTAGATCATTACTGCGGAGCCGAGTGTCACTCTCATTTTGCTTAACCGAAATATCTTATAGCATGATCCTCTTTCTACTTTAGTTGTTATTTGTTATGCTTTCATATACTTATTGTTGTATATTTGGAAATGTTGATAAATGTCTCTCAGTGTTACTTTCTACATTACTATACTCACCGTCCTTTTATGACGGTGGGTGCAGATCCATCGAGTAGCAGACTAGGCAAGGAGAAAATCGGTGACTACCTCTGAGCCACTGGAGTGTTGTTACCTCTAACTTTGTAGTTTTTGAGATTTTGTTGTATGGCTTATATGTCTTTTATATACTTTCGGGGTTAAATATTTAGGTTGAGACACAGTTTCCAAACCAGACATTTGTTTGATATATTGATATCGTCGTTTTGTTGTATATATGCATGTGATCGTTGTTTCCTAGTTTCCTCATATTTAGGATTTATATTAATGGCTTCCTATAATTTGTTAAGACTTCTATTGAATAATATATAAGTTATAATAATTTTAATTAACTCTGAACTACTATTAAATATGAGAATAGTGAAATGTTTGTTTAAAATGATCCTAATGAAGAGAAACGATTGGAAAGACTGACCAATACATTGTTAAGTACTACGTAATCGAGATTATGGCTCAATGACGAGATTAAGCCGGGCGATGCCCTAGTTTAAGGAAGGGGTCGTCACACACCAACTCATGCAAAGAGAGAAACTATCCCAATCATATGATTGATATTTTTTTAAAAAGGTTAGGATATAATTGATCATTTTGAAACCTTAGGATATAATTGATACTACTTACAAAGGTTATGATATATTTGATCATTAGAGCATCTCCAATGGGGATGTGGATTAGGGGAGAATGTGTGACATGTAGGACATGTTACACAGAACAATTGCTAATGATACAATAGATATGAATAAAATGAGTTTACAATTAAATAACAACAGAAATAAACAACAAATAAAATAATCTAACCGGAGGCTTGCACAGAAGCAATCCTTAAGACATAAATTTATCTGAATTCGGTGATTGAATTTTTCCACAGAGATCTGCCCCAGGATACAACAGGATGCCCTTCGAAAACAAAGTTCACCAATTCCGAAAATCTACCCAAACTGATTTGCTTCTCTCTCAAATATTATGTATTTCGAAAATCAAGTAAGTTTCCAGTGTTTCAATTCTACTTAAATAGAAGTTAACGCACTGTTTCAAAGCTTTGCAACTTTTTAATTACGAGGCAAAAACCCATTTGCATTATTAACAGTCGCACCTGTTAACAGCATAATGAAATTAACTATCACATTAGTTAATTTTGAAATTACAAAATTAAAAAAAAATTAAACTTGAAAAATAAAAAATTGATTTTTATAAGGCCAAACAATCTAAGCCCAAAGGCCCCAAGGCCCAAAGCCCTATCTTTGACATTTAAATATTATATATACCCTATTACCTAATGCCACTTGGTCACTATCCATTGGGTTTCTCTAAAACAAAGCTAAAGAGAGGGTATGTGTATATAAAGAGTTTGCACTCTTTTCAAGTGAGCAACGTGAGACTACATATTTTCTATTCACATTCCAACAGGACATAATAGACATTAAAAGAAAAAAACCATCTCCAATGCAAATGTCCATGCCGGATGTTGAGGTAACGTGGCCGACAAACAACACACACTGTCAACTTAAGCTGTATGTGGAGGGTGCAATTGACAGCCACGTCATATCCGAGAAAAAAAATCGAACTTCCAATTAATTTATTTGTTTTTATTAGATTTTATCTTCACCTTTTAATTACCAAAATTAAAAAATAAATGTTACCTCATCAACTAAGGTGCAATCCACATCTACAATTGGAGATTGATTTTAAAAGCCAATGTCTATTTAAACCACATGTGATTGACATCCTCTCCACATTGATGATGTGGCACGAATTCACGCCCATAATTCACATTTGCCATTGGAGATGCTCTTAGGCCTCCATTTTTTTAGGATCAAAATATTGAAACTTTACTTAAATAACAGTAGTCAACACATTATCACCAAAATATTATTAGCTTGGAAGTGTGTACAAGGGAATCATAACTGTACACCAAAAAACAAAGAAATCATAACGATAAATTAATAAGGCATAAAAAGGTGTATAATAAATTCAGCCCTAAAGTCTCCCACCCCCCGCTTCACCTTACGTCTCGTCCTTTGAAACGTCTTCTACATCGAAGCGAACTTCACTCAATAGATCGGGTTGGGATCTCTCTCTCTCTCTCTCTCTTTCTATCTCTCTCTCCCCTATTCTCGAGTCCCTAAGCTCACCTACTTGGGCTCTGTGTTGATTTGTTGGGGCTTAGTGATGCTTTCTCTTGCTTTTATTTATAGTAGTTATTGGGAACTCGATCAAATTATCTATGATTTGAATTCTATAGAACAATGTGAATAGATGAATTAAAGCCACTTGACCCGATATAATGAGTTATATATTGTGGGTTCTTTTTAATCCTATTTATGTGGTTGAGTGTTTCATTATATGTGATTTAAAGCAACGCCCCGAGATGTTCTGTACTACTTCGATGATGTATTTCATATGAGGTTGTTATATTCATGTGTCTAAGTAGCTCATTTTTTTTTTTTTACATAATTCTATTGCATATTAGATTTTTTTTTCCTTGGGTTTTGATTAAGAGTTGAAGATGAAGAATAACTATCCTTGTTCTTTCTTATGCAAGGATCGTAACTTGGATAAGCGAGGCAAAATTATTTTAAATAGTAACGCTTTTTGGAGTTTTTGGATATAAATTTCGAGATAAAGATTTCATTTCGGGGTTTTTTTTTATTTTTTTCAATTGCTTCTACTAGGCTTCATTTTGGGTAATTACAAACACTATGGCTAGCTTTTCGAAAGAATTTTAAGGTGGAAGTTCAAGCTTTCATTTTTTCTTTTGGTTATACTCTACTCTTAAATGTGTCAAGTTGCTACAATGTTAAACGTGAATATGAAAGTAATGGATGCAACATAAGTATCTCTAATTATGGCGGCCTCTAAATGAATTGATTCATATGTGTAATTAAGTTCATTTAAATCAATCTCTGTAACTTAAAATTCTATTCTTTTCTTTGGCTTGGCGAGTATGGTAAGGATTGATACAAAGTAAACTTTTGCATCTATTGGTTAGTGTAGAAAATTTATGTGTTTTTCTTTTATGCTTGATCAAAAGCGAAGTTTCAAATTTCAGCATGACTAGCCTCCTGTCTTACCTCTTAGAGTTGACGATTGAATAGGGGACTATTATTGCGGTATAAATGAATTAACTTTATGGGCATTCTCTAAGTGTATGTAATTCAGCAACATCGCCTCCTCCTTGCTGATTTAGCATATTCGTATTTGGTCAAAAAAGAAAATCCTGATATCCTTTATTTTTTACTTTCAAGTTTCATTTATAAAGCTCAAATTCTTTCTCAATTTCATTTATAAAGCTTGTTAGAGTTGTTGAGGTAGTGCGGGATAGTAAATCAATTGATTATATTTTACTTCAATGCTCTTTTTGGTACAAACTTGAAATTTTTAGCGTGAAATGTTTAAGAAGCTTAAGAATAGAGAACACATATTTGTTTGAGGTCAAGGAGTTGATGGTCCATCATGCTTTATCATTTAGAATCTTCTATTATTTTTATTTTTCTGGTGAAATAGAATTTTTTTATTTTAAAAATTATACAATCCACCTTTTGACATTTTACGTCAATGGTTTATTCACAAATCACACCAACAACAATAACTAAGCCTTCTTAAAGTTAAAATATGTCACATGTGTAGAAGATTTTCTTTTATGCTCTTCGAGGGATTATTTAGAAAGTAAATGGTAAAGTTGGCGAAGAGAGTATGTCCATTTAAGTGTATATATGTCTTCCTTTATTGCTTTATAAAGGGAATACAACACTTTCAACAGATTGGATCAAACTTATTTAGGCCATAGGATTCAAATTTGATCGTATCTAGGAATCTAAATGCGTATCAATTGATTTATAAATTCATGAGGAATAGCCAATGTGGTTTGCTTGGTGTGAGGCGATATGTCTCACTTTCTTTAAAGAGTATGAAAATTTTTGAGGAAAATTTATCACGAGTTCTTAAAATTTACTAATATGATCAATTATTGAAAAATCATCTTGACAAAGTTTTAGTGAAAGGCTTGTTCGGAGAGGTTTGTGAGGGCTTGTTTTCAAATAAATTGATGTTTACTTTGTACTCGCTTGATTTCATTTTTGGTTAATCTACACTACTTTTAGTTTTTTTTTAGTTTTTTTCGTTTGAATTGAACCACGGCCTCCCGACTTAAATTGATGTTTACTCAATCACTTTCCTTCCACCAAATTTATTTGGTCTTAGAGGAGCTCATCTTGGTCGATTCTTGTTATTGAGGTAGGATCCTCAACATCGTGACTAGGTTATTGATACGGGTTCATTGGTAACATTTAGGATCCTCAGCATTGGTTGGTTTCCTTTAAAATGCATTAGGCATTATGCTTGATTACTTTATGCAAATCCTTTACAATCTAATATATGTGATTAGTTAATTGATATGATAAATGAAAAAATGAAAATATATGTTATTTACTTTGTTGTTTATATGCATAATATTGTCCCGCATTTTTATGGCTTATGTTTCACTTGCGAGCTTAAGAAAGCCATGTGTATGCCACTTGACTTGTTTGATTTTGTCTTGATACGAGAGAGTAGCTCCTTTTGGAGCTAAATGATTAGCCTTGTTCATCTTTGTCCAATGTGGATGTCTATAATTGTATTTCACGGTGAGTTTTTAGGTTCAATTCTTGTTGGGTTTGGTTATTTCTTTGTTGAGGTTTGTGTACGCAATGTGATTGACGAAATGTCCTAGAGAAAATGTGAAATGAATTTGGAGTCACATTCAATTGCCATGCGTATTATGTTATTTCACTTAAATCAATGAGAGTAGTACATTGGGAACTTGGTTTGCGTTTCACTTCTTTCAGCATCGATTTTCAACTTGTTGTTCAAGTAGTCGAAGATTCGAATCAAAAGGGTGTTATTGACAACTACGATAGATCCTCGGATATTCCCTTGCCTATTGAAAACTTAGGCTTCTTATCACTTAGATATCTAAACAGGAACTTGCTAGGATGTTACTCTTTGTGATCATTTTGTTTTTTTTCATTCAAGATATACATGAGTTGTTTTTAGCTTAGGGAATGTCATGAAAAAGTCATGCTTTGCCACCTTGTTCATTGTTTCTATCTTTTGATATATTAGTCATTTTTCCTACTATAAATCCGATAGAAACTTGGTTGTATGCTATTTTTTTCCTTTTTTTTTTGATTAAGGTACAAATCTTGTAATATTAAAAATTAAAGGAATTCAATGATATATAGGTTGGGGTAAGATTTAAGATGATGCATTTTTGGATAATAACTTAAGATTATGCACCCTAACATTCTGTCTTTGTAGATGGAGATGGTTTCACATTTTGCTTACTCGGTCCTTTCAAAATGCCAATATTATCCCTTTGTTAATTCTCACTGCACACCAAAACTTAATAGTCTTAATTGTCTATTTAGTTCATCCATTGAGAATAAATTCCATCACCTTTGATAAAGCTATGTGGAAGCTTTTTCGATTTGGATAGCTACATCATCCACAATCTTTCGTACACCAAAAAACAAAGAAATCATAACGATAAATTAATAAGGCATAAAAAGGTGTATAATAAATTCATATAAGATAAAAGATATAGCTTGGGAGTGCAAGAAACGACGAGATCCGCTGTACTAGAATCCATCAAATATTTATAACTTTCGCCTGTGTCCGTTTCTCCTCCAAAATGGAACCAAAGATGCATAAAAAAAAGTACAAAGCGAATCAAAGAAACAAATTAAGTTGAACAAATAAAACAAATTAATATAAGAATTTGACGAACTAGAATGAAGAATAATATACAGGTTTAAAATAATGAATTGAAAGAGTGTCGAAACGGCTTGTCAGGTTTAAACAGAAATATTCGGGTTTTTCGCATCACCCATGTTCAGTGTTCACAGACTTAGAACCGCAACCAAACACAAAATGACATGAGAGTAGTTTATTTCAGTTTTATTGAGCAGTCCACCACAAAATCTAGTACTTCCCCTGAAAAGGGTTTTCGTTCTATTAAATGATTCCACATGAACATGGCTGAGTCATAAATTGCCGATATATATATATATATATATATATATATATATATATATATATATATATATATATATATAATCCCCTTCTCCAATAGTGATGATTTGTCCACGTGTTGGATTTTCAAGTTTTCATGATACTTAAGGAAAAAAAAAAGTGTGAAACTTGAATGTAACGTCAAAATGAGCTCCCGTGGTAGATTTATGACTCCATCACAGATTGCACTAATTTGCAGATCCTGATCCAATCTAGACCAATTATCAATAATTAGATCAATTTTTCGATCCCTTAAATTGGACTGGATTGAAAAATCGCTAATCTGGCTGGACTCACTACAAAAAAATAGTCGATCAGAAACGGAAATTTCAGTTGCCGATTAGCATAAATTCCGTCTCTAATTCAATTCTGCAACGGAACAGAGACGAAATCTATTCCGTCTCTAAAATTGTCGTCGCTGATTTAGTCAGCAACGGAAATGTGTTTCCGTTGCTGATTAGAGACGGATTTGATACGGATTTAGAAACGGAACAGAGACAGAACATAAATGGACATTCTTCCAAAATGAATGGTTGTACTTGCATTTCGTTGCTAATCCGTTGCAAATTAGAGACGGATTAGCAACGGAACTTATAAATTCCGTCTCTAATCCATCTCTAATTAGCAACGAATTAGCAACGGAATTTAATCCGTTGCTAATTAGGGACGGATTAGAGACGGAATTCGTAAATTAGACTTTACGAATTACGTTGCTAATCCGTCTCTATTCCGTTTCTAAACTCTGTTTCCCCAATTTTTTCATTGTATTTCTTCGCAAATTAGAGACAGATTAGCAACGAAATTTATAAATTCCGTTGCTAATCCGTCTCTATTCCGTTTTTATGCCCAATTTTTTTAAAAAATATTCACAAGAATCAAATTGGTTCTCCGAAACTTCTAAAACTAAAAATAACAACAGGACCTGCTCCATCGCCTGCACCCCCTCCAACAACTCCTTAGGGGTGCTAACATCCCCAAAAAAGTAAAATTTCACATACATACACTAATCAACAATATATATCAACAACAAGACTCAAATGAGAAAAAACATACATTTCGATATTAAAAAAGATTTATATATTTACGAAACGTAGTCAAGTATAATAAATGTCTAAGATACCGAAGTATCCAAAAAAAAAACTACAATTCTCATTGTTCTACAACAACCATAAAAATACCTAAGTATCATAAAGTTGTCCATCCCTCGTTGTGCTAGCACCTGGGATGTGCTAGCATCAGCATATGCGTATCTTCTCTTCTTTCTCCCTAACGAACCGAGACCGTAGACACGTCATTTGGGACACTCACCCGCCACCTTGTAGTACACCGTCTCATCATCCACCGGCTGGTCCGGTGTAGTCTGGGTCAACTCCTGACGTCTCCTTTGGAGCTTAGCCTGCATGGATCAACAATAAGCAACTAAAATGATATGCTTGTAAGATCAAACAATGGCGGCTATCACAGACTTCACAATTTACGCAAGTTGAAACAATTCTCTCCTACGCACATATACGAGCCCTCAAAAACATTCAAATCAGTTATAGCTTAGATTACATCTATTCACATTATTTAAGTCTTCTTTTCCACTATTGTTACCATGAATTGATGGTATTTGTTGTCTTTTACATTAATTCACTACCAATATTGAAAAGAAAAGAAAAACACACAAACACACATAATGGTAACAATATAATAGTAGCATTAAATTTGTTTTTTTAAGTAGGGGTACCTTAAGCTTTACTGCTCATTTTCGTGATTTCAATAAGTCTACTTTTGATATACGTCTTCCTGCATAAAAAGATCAAAGGTATAAGTAATTACTTACAAAAAAAATCATAAATGCACAAGGAAAAAGAAATAAAGATTTAAGGAATGTCCGCGTGACCCTTAGAAAGGCATTGCAATACAAACAGTCCAAAATAATTAAGTTACTAAATAGCAACTCGAGTGGCTGTTGACATGTGAAGCTTACAAATGATCAATGACATCACTCAGTTAAACAATTCCATTATAGTTTTCTACCATAGGCAACCCTTGGCCAAAGCCCAATCTACACGGCCACCTAAACAACAAAATATAGGTATTTAACTAGTTATGAAACATCAAACTGAATCATACTAAAACATAACCAATAGATAAGACAACCAACATAATCAAGAGACATTGGATAATAGAAATGCTTTTTGACTAAAATGATCGCACCCAAACAATAAAATACAGATGTTCACAATCTCAATTTGTTGCAAGAATTTCACATGCCATTTATACAAATATGGATCATATAGATTGGTTCATGCACATTAAAGAATGAAACATCCAACAAATAGCATGAGGCATATCAATTACGAATTTTTTTCCTTTTCATCAATGTGCAGTAGATTATGGTTAGAAAGTTGGTGTTCAGAAGATCACGCTCATCTTCTTTGTCTTTGATAAGCTTTAAAAACTCTACTTAACACAAGCTCTTTTTGATATACGTCTTCCTGCATAGAAAGATCAAAGGTATAAGCAATTACTTGCAAAGTGGATTAGTAGGTAGGTAAGATGCAAGGACGCTCTCTCAGGGTGAGGAATTATAACTAATAAATGGGAAGCTTAAAGGCTTTAGTCCAACATAAAGCTTTAGGTGGTTACAATTATTTTCATGTTATTTATTGTTTAACATCGACGACTCCTTTTTTTGTTATGTTATAATGTTCTAATCCTTTCTTATAAAATCAAGTTGTTTGATGTTAGTCATAAATCTCTTTTTGATGTTTTGTAATCAATTTTTTAGTTTTAGTAAGCCAACAATGCAACGTTTCAAACTCTTCCGAAGTTGATTGAGCTATTTTAATCATTGTCTGGAATGGCTATCGAAGATGTCGATGCAATGTTACACAAGCTCTTAACACTACTCTCTTGTTATTCATGAATTCATTATATATTTTTTATGTGTGTTGTAAATATTCAAATCTAACGAAGTTTAGTATATTATATTAATCTATTTAACATAATGGAGTTATGAGAAAGGCTAGAAATAGTTTGTGTAGAGAGGTGAATAGGTCAAAGATAACAAATATTATTTATACCTCATAACTTATATTAGTGTGATAACTTAGATAGGTCAATGTTGAGGTACAAGTTTGTATTGATGGTTTAATAGGGTGCTCTAATATGCAATCAAGCCAAATTAATCATAAAACAATAAAAAAGACTTTATGCTCAATCATTTCGAATTAAAAGTCACAATGAGTATTACCTGTTTCTAATTAGCAACAAATCTAGCCATGTAAACTCACAAGGAAACCCCATAAACAAGTTTGGGCAAGATGCATGTACTGTTCTATTGCCAACAAATTGAACCTCTGATTATATATATGCAATTGATGAGTAGTTAATTAGCACTATTTTCACCAAAATAAGGATGGAAATCTGATGTTCTATAGCTTTGTCAGTAAATGTTACATTTACATATATAATGCCAGCATAAGTAAATGTACATATATAAATGGGAAGCTTAAAGGCTTTCTTTCAAATCCAACATAAATCTTTAGAGACAAATCAAGCCATTTGCTAATTCTATGCAAGATGAGTAGTTAGTTCCATTCTCACATCTGTACCCGCATTTCAAGAGTTCAATCGAAGTCCTCAACTGAAACTAAAAGAATGTAGACATTGCAAAAATGCCCTGTTTAGGGAGCTCAATACATTTCGGGCCTATAAAAGAATGCGAGTGCGAAACTCGCCTTAGGCATTTTGATAGCGAATACCTCAATCGAAGTCCTCAACCAAAACTAGAAGAGAATGAGAAATCAGGCAAAGGAGATAAGGGCACAAATGAGAGAGGAGGCGATTCTAACCTTCGCGAATGAGAGAAACGGTGCGAGTAATACACATTTGATAGCAACTTAAGTAGACTAATGTTTCCTTCATTTTGTATTAGCTAGAAAGTAAGGGTTGGAATAATCCAGATCCCTGCCTGCAAGGTCCACAATCAGTATTTACATCTCCCAGAGTGCTATTGAACCAGAGATGCAAAGAAAAAGAAAACCTTATTCTTCTTGGACCACACAACGCAATAAAGACTTGAAACAACTAGATGGATTTTTACCAATTTTTATCTCCTTGAATACTGATCTTATAAAATTTTAGGAAAGTCGTGAGAACAGAAAACACATGATGAGGAAACTAATGAACAATATACCTTGTAAAGGGGAACCTTCTTCACGCTTGCTCCTACTTTGCAAACTGCAAGAGAAACTGCCAAAATAGCATTGGCTCCAAGTTGCAAAAATAACAAATGACGAAGTGGATCAACCACATACATCCATACAAAGTAATAGAAAGTAAATAAAAGCAATCAATTGCAAACCGACTAGCTACCTTTTGTTTACACCAACCCCACTCGTTGACAGTTCCATCAAGTCAGCTTTGCACCATGTAGTTGTCGGTGGCGATCGATCTGCTACGTTACGTAAAAAAGAAAGATGAATTTGATGGCAATTCGAGCTTCGCAAGTTCGGGCGTGAAGAGGTTAAGAGGCGAGGGAGGAAGCCGAGAGACTTCGAGTGAGGTTAGGGCACATCTTCATCAATAACTAGGGTTCACAAAGCGAGGGTGTCAAGCCGAAACCACACCGGGAGCTTCGTGGATTACTTGCCTCAATGTCGAAGACGGGGCTTCGGATCCCAAACCCTAAAATAATGGCTGCAGTGAAGAGAGGAGACGACGGCGACGGACGAGCGAGCGACGAAGAGGGACGAGAGCGACGACAACGACGAGGGACGACGACGAACGAGACGAAGCGGACGACGACGAGGGCTTATGCGACGGTGACGGCGAAGGCACGAGCTCTGGCAGAGAGCAACTCAAACTCCGAACACCACCGCCAAAACCCACCAAATCCAAACCCCCATTTCCAAATCTCTTGAAACAACACCAAATCTCACAAACTAGCTCTCCAATCTCCAACCAACAAAGACGTAACTACCCTTGACGGTGAAGACATCAGATTTGGAAAGCACCGGTGAACAATAGCTGTCTGCGGTGACTATTTCGCAGAGATTTAGGGCTTGGGAGAGAGAGAGTTCTAGACGAGAGAGAGTTGAGGATTTGCAGAGCCGTGAAAAGAGGAGTTGCTGAGCCGCCGGTGAAGAGAGCAGTTGTTGAGCTGCCGGTGAGCTCAAGAGATGTCGAGTTCAGTCGAGGAGAGAGGTCGAGTTCGGTCGAGGAAGAGGGATAGAGTTCGTTCAAGGAGATAGAGAGTTGGGAGAGAGAGTTCGAGGAGAGAGAGAGTTTGAAACAAATAAATATTTCATCTATTGATGCACGAATCTCGAGACGTGATGGGCGGTTATAAACTACTGAATTTTTGGTGGAAAGTTGGCGCCACTTTTTTAGAAATGGATTTTAATTCCGTCTCTATTCCGTCTCTATTTTCGTCTGTAATTTGTCTCTATTCCGTCTCTGACTATTTCCGTCTCAATTCCGTTTCTAACCATTTCTGATTAGAAACGGAATTAAATTTCGTTGCTATTTCCGTTTCTAATTTACATTTTTTTGTAGTGACTGGATCAGATTGCAGATCCTACACGGATCCAATCTAATCCAATTCATTTATCACATCAACATACATACCTATCTAATGTACTATAGTATCTCGAAGAGCATCAACCCAAACTATCAACTCTACGCTATAATATCTCAAAGACTATGTTTGTTTTTATCTATTTTATTAAGTACGGTTCAGACATTTTTTTGTAAGTTGTATGTTGCAACGTGCATCTTTTTTTATGCTTTTGTATGGTGTGGATTTGTTTATGACATATTTATTTATGTAGGAACTTGCATTTTAAAAGTTATTGTCATGGTAAGTTTGTGAGATATATGCTATATATAAATTTTGTAGGATGTATGCTGTAAATTTGTCATTCACGAGATGTTTGATTTTTGTGATTCATTTGATTAAGTTTAATTTCATGAATCTTTGGATAGGAAAACGCCAATCCGTGGAACTTGATCCAGTCCGGTATGCATTTTACAAATTGGATTCAGTTGGATTGATGAAATATTTGGATTGGATTGGATTTTAATTTTTTGATCCGCAATCATTGGATCGAATTGCGGAGTGACCCTAATTGGACTTGATCCAATCACACCTCTTTAAGTTAATTAATATGAATTTTTTGTTAACATTGCGTAAATTTTTTAATATTAGATTAAAATTGTTTTAACTATTAAACCTCTTATTGGAATATTGTCATGATCTTGTTTGACAAACTAGTACATATATCAATGGTGGGGGGTTAATTACATAGATGGTCATCCAACTTTATCACTTGTAATACTTTGGTCATAAAACTTTTGTTTGTAACAAAAAAGTCATTGAACTTTAGCAAAAGTTTCATAAAAGTCACTCATGGCTGATGTGGTGATGGTGATGCGGAAATGTGCAACTCAAGGAAATCTAGTGGTTGCAAATAATCGTTTTCTTCAATAAAAAGCCCTAAATCAATTTTTTTATTTTTAACATTTTTCAAAATTATTGCAAGACTCGAGGAGAATTTGACGGTAATAGTTCATCTTCTTCAATAAAAAAAGTCCTAATTGATGATATTTCAAATGTCATATAAGGAGGCAATGAAACAGCTTTTATATACAAAAAGAAAATCTATCATTGATGAGAGGTGTATCTTATTAGTAGGGAATCATTAATTTACTTCACAAATTATTAGTTTACTCTACACACAACCTTATATACACAAATATAGAGATTCATCAAAAAAAGTATACACAAATAGAGAGAGACGGAGAGATTAAGTGAAACTTGATCACTACACTTCCCAACCAAACCATGCGCAGGCCACCATTGAGATCTCCGTCGACAGAAAATCATCCCTACTTCAAGATAATGCCCGAACCTTTTTTAGTTGAAGAAAATGAATTGTTGCCGTTCTCCACAAGTCTCACAATAATTTTGATAAATAAAAAAATCTAATTTTAGGATTTTTATTTAAGAAAACAATTATTTGTGACCACTCGATTTTTCTCGAGTTACACATTGCCACATCACTATCGCCACATCAGCCATGAGTGACTTCTATGAAACTTTTGTTTAAGTTTAGTCACTTTTTGTTACAAATAAAAGTTTTATGACCAAAGTGTTACAAGTGATAAAGTTGAATGACCATCTATGTAATTAGCCCATCGATGGTGATGTACTAATTCGTTTTGCAATACAAAAGCGAGTTGCATGTTACATAAATCAAAGTGATATGCAAAAAAAAAAAAATCAAATCAAATTGACTACTAATAGCTAGCTCTTATGAAGCTAGTCAATCCTACCAATAATTTGTTGGAAAATGTTAGAATGACACCCCATATGACATCTCAAGTGACACCGCTATATGATGTGACACGCATACCCCACGTAAAAATGAGTATGCGCAAAATAGTTCCTAACTAGTGCATAACATGCATGATGTGTATCTGGCCCTAGTAAAAATGAGTATGCACAAAATAGTTCTTAGCCAGTGCATAACATGCATGGTGTGAATCTCGAAGTCGAAGCATGCACGACGGATCTCGTGAATGCAGGCTCGTGCACCACATCATATGGATGTTACTTGGGGTGTCATTTGGGGTGTCATTCTAGCATTTTCCTAATTTGTGAACCAAGTAGATAGGAAGTAGATTAGAATGACCAGTAGTGTACATAAGGATGCAAATGGGTAGGGTAGGGGATGAGGACCTCATTCCCATACCCATACCCACTAAAAATTTTATCACTCATACCCATCTAGGGGTGAATTTTTATACACATCCTCATGCCCATCAAATCCCCATGGGTATGGTTATCCCCATGGTAAAATGTTTTACCCATTTTGTTACCCATCGGGGATCTCTGTGAAGACTTTCATGAGGATTTTTGCGGGGATGAGAATCCATGAAGGGAAAAAAATTTCCCTATTCCATTCCCCATTAGGGATCCCCACGAGGATTTAAAAAAAAATTGTAACAAATAAAGTGTCAAAGATGCATACATAACAACACAATTGTCTATATTCTAACAAATTTTATTAAAAAAAATCAACATATCATGCAATAAAAACTCTAACTACTAAGTGCTAACAATTATAATTAAGTTTCTACAAAATCATTGGCATATGCTAAACGAAAAGTTCAAATTCAAAATATTCCTTAAAGTTACTATCTCTTTAAACCACCAAGTCATCAACTTTTTACAGTACTTTTGATCCTAAAATTCTAAAATATAAATATAGCTGCGAACAATTCAAAACAAAACATATAGTTATTGATTAACCAAATAAATTAAAACTATAAATCTCATTAAGAGGTTTTTGTTTAAGGATGCAGGTGGGGCAGGGAATTCCCATTTCCCGAGAGAATCCGCGGATTCCCCACCAAATAACCCCCATAGGGCGATGGACGAGTGGGATTTCATCCCCGCCATGCGGGGCGAGGCAGGGGTGGTATTACTGTAACGGTCATTTCATTAACGCCGTTATTTATTTCGTAATTTTAGACAGGGACGCCAGCTCGGATCCACGTGGACACCGCGGGTGGGCTAAGACACACATCGACCTAGGTACACTAGTATATTGTGTGTTGAATTGATTAATTGCGATGCATTCTATGAATTTACTTGTAAATTCATCGCATGTGTGTATGCTGAATAGTGATATCGTGCGAGGTTGTGTGATAGGTAGTCGCCACGAAGTGTGTGTCAACGCGGGTATCGAGAGGCGAAGTGTGGGTACACTAGATAAACTCGACAAACTCACGTAAATATGACAAAGTAATTCAATTAAAATGGGTAATGTAACCATATGCTAATTAAATTAAAATCTGAATAATAGGCTATGACGTTCTTCGAAATGTGTGTCAAGACGCGGGGCACCGAATATCGGGTAGCCGAAGGTTAGTGGGACCATAAGTTGGTTAATTTTGATAAAACATTAACCATATGGTTTGGCTTAATGTAATGTGAGATAAGTCAAATAAAGGAAAATCTTATAGTATGAATTAAATAATGTGGAACATTGATAGACATCTAGATGATTTCAAATGAGAGAATCAAGGAAGGGAGTGTGCTATTGGAGTCAATCAAATAGATACCTGTGACAGCCCTAAATTTTGAGGCAAATTGGGCACCGCCACGTCATTGGACACGTCACCAACCTATGCCAAGTCACTTGCACACCTGTCCATGACGGCCACGAGCTAACCATCTTGTAATTCGACTTAGTCAATTTCGTTGTTTAAAAGATTATTTTGTCGAAACATACTAAGTTAAGAAGTTTTACAACTTAATTTGTTTATTTTGATTCTTTTTTGGTTATTTTTAATAGCAGAAGTCTTAATAATATGCAATAATTAATGTAAACAAGTTTTGCAATAATTAACAACCTATGGGGTGGAAACTCGACAAAAGAATACCATGTATATCGATAAAGGCGACAAAAGGTATAACACGTGTCAATATACATGTATCAGGTAATAAGTTTCCCAAAATGATCCCAGGAAAAAAAAGTACATATATAAATACAAACACCTACGAGTAAGCTACTGGAGGCATTCTGGATCAGAGGTAGTCACCAAACACCACCTTCCCTTGGCTCGTCGTAGGATCTACGACTTGCCACCAAAAATAATGACAAGTTCCAGTGAGTAAATTCCAGAGAAATTTAGTTAGTATTAACAAGAAACTCAAGAAAATGGCTACAATTCATGCATATAAAGTAAATGAACGGGAATGTAAAGCATGAATGTAAGTCGTGAGATAATCAAAAATATGGAACGCGAGTGTGGTGTATAGCTGTCAAGCCCTGAGACGCAAATACTAAATAACGAAGGCCCTGGAGGCGAGAAAATCCACGCCCCCTCTTCACAATCTAAATGAGAAACTCTGTTGGTCGGAAAGTAGACTTCCGGCTAACGCCTCAAAAGAGAGGAACACTGTGACGGAGGCGAGCCTCGCTCCATTTCACTCCCGAGATCATCGACTCGCGGAGAGAAATCTCATGCGTAGTCTAAAGTATGACCAACACTGTACCAACAATCAAATCGTCATCGACGAGAGAGCCGGAATGTGGTCATATCGTCCTTTCAACCATACACAGAGACACGCTGGAATAGAGTAAACATGCAAGTCGAACTGGGAAAAGTAATGTGAAATAAACAAATTTACGAAGGAAATAAATGAATTCTAAACTGACTTTCTCGTGGGTTTACTTACCTCAAGCAATTGCAAATATCTCTCCAAAATGTCTCGCTGATGCCTCGAGATGCGCACCCAACACCCGACTATGGTCTCTTAAGTCCTCGGTGTCCAATTATACTACTTTAATTATTTTAGAGTCACATTAAGTGAATTTATAATGTGTGACCAAAATTTGAAATTTTTATTTCAAAAGTGTAATTTTGGCACACTTTTCGAGTTATATCAGGGTCCCAAACACCCGAAAAATTCTTAAAAACTACTTTTCTATCTTTTTCTCATTTTTTATTTTTTCTAATTTTTCTGGATTTTTTAAAATTTTCTAGCTAATTTTCCTATTTTTTTCAAATTTATTTTATTTAAAACTTTATTTTATTTTATTTTTAATTATTTTTATTTTATTTAGGGGTGGGTTGGGCCTAAACCGGGCCCGGTTCGGCCCAACCGGGGCCACCCCACTCCGGGCCGGCTCGGCTAGATCCGCTTGGGTCTGGGTTAGGTCGGCCCGACCTGTCCTTGGGCCTGAGCTGCCCGGCCTGCCTAGCACCCACCCTCTTTCTTCTTCCCGAATTCGCCAGAGACGAATTCTGATCTCCTTTTTTTAACACAACAACAACAACAACACAACTACCTAATCACTATTAAAGCCTAAATTTCTCCACAAAAAAAGTTTACAAAATCAACAAAACTCACCTTGATTTGGAGATCGTCGCGAGCACCAATGAGAGGAGCGACCACTGCGAGAGATGTGAGACCGAGTTGAGGGAGTGATGGTGAGCTTGGTGATGAGGAGTTGGAAGAAAAGAAGAAGAAAATGGGGGACAAAAGGGAGCTCGGGTAGAAAGAGGGGGAGTAATGAGAGATTTTTCTTAAATGTGAGAGGAGAGAGAAAGTAAGGTATGGTGTGGGTAAGTGATTGATGGGTAATGTGATGTGATGTGATGTGATGTGTGATGTGACGACTAAATCTCAAACTATCCCATACACCCGCATTACACGCACGCCGCGACATCGTACGCTCTCGTCACTACATTCGCACAAAGCGACTAAGGGTAATTCTTAACTAGCGCGACGCGAATTATTAAATAATAATAAAATAAATAAACACACGTTACACAAAAATAACAAATTTACCTCGTTTGGCGTGCCCTAGACTTTTCTGCAACGTCCACGTAGGTCTGGGCTTAGGGCCCTACTCTGTAATTTGTTAATTAATTGGGATTAATTAAAGCGAGTCGTTACAATCTTTCCAACTAAAAAGAATTTCAACCCGAAATTCAAATTTAATTAAATCTTTACATCAAAACAAATAGGGGTATCGCTCCCGCACGGTAGACTCTCTCTCCCAGGTGAGGCCCTCGTTCTTATGGTACTGCCATCGAACGAGTACAAGTGTTATTTCCTTCCTTTTGAGAGTCTGTACCTTGTGATCCATGATCTCAATGGGGTGCTCCTCGTATGTCATATCCGGTCTGACTTCGATCCTAGTCATACTAACCATCGGTCTCGGTCTTGATCTTGCCAACCTCAGCATAGAAATGTTAAAAACATCATGAACCACTGCCAACTGGCTCGGTAATCTCAACTGATAAGCGAACTCACGAACTCGTTGGACTATCTGAAACGGCCCGATGAATCTCAGTGCAAGCTTCCCCTTGATCCTAAATCTTTGGTGACCCTTCAAAGGAGAAACCTTTAAGTAGACCCAGTCATCAACTTCATAACTCAGTACATCGTAGTCTTTATTCGCGTACTTCTTCTGTCTATCTTGAGCAGCATGTAACCTCTGACGAATCAACCTAACTTTATCTGTGTGATCTACAACAATCTCAGGCCTAACTGTAGCTACATCTTCGGGCTTTGCCTAGCAAGCTGGTGATCTGCGGGGTCTCCCGTATAGCGCCTCAAATGGTGGCATTGCAATACTGGCCCGATAGCTGTTGTTGTAGGCAGACTCACAAAGTGGCAAAAACTCATCCCATGACCCTCCAAACTGAAGCACACAAGCTCTAAGCATGTCTTCAAGTATCTAAATAAGTCTCTTTGGCTGCCCGTCGATCTACGGATGAAAAGCCATGCTGAAATGTAATTTAGTACCATACTGCTCCTACATGGCCTACCAAAGCTACGAAGTAAGTCGATTATCTCTGTCTGACACTATAGATACTGGCACTCCATATAGTCTGATAATTTTTCGCTCGAAGAGCATGCTCAGTTGTGGTAAGCTATACTTCATGGAAATTGGAATAAAGTGTGTTGTTTTCGTCAGTCGATCCACGACTACCCATATAGCATCGTGCTTGCGCAAGGTCGTCGGCAACCTACTAATGAAGTCCATAGTGATGTGTTCCCATTTCCACTATTGGATGGGTAGTGGCTGCAATAATCCTCCAGACCTCATGTGTTCAGCCTTAACCTGTTAACATACCTCACAACTTCTCGCATACTAGCTGACATATGCCTTCATCCCTATCCACCAAAATAACTTTCGCATATCATGGTACATTATGGTTCTGCCAGAATGCACTATGTACCTGGATCTGTGAGCCTCTTGAAGAATACCATCGCGTAACTCTGCCACTGTCGGAATCCACAATCTACTTCAGTGTCTCAAACACTCATCAACAGACTCACGCCAATCTGGGTATCAGGACTCTGTGTCATGTCCCTGAACCTTTGATATATCACATCGGCTCTCTGACACTCCAAAACCCGTGGGATGGATATTGTCGGTACTCTAATCTTTCCGTAAATATATGCCTCTGTAGTGTTTGGAACATCTAACATACTCACAGCTGTTGCCGCCTCGCGTAAACCAAACTCGTGGGTCATATGACAAAAAAATGTCCCACTGTCTTGTCATTTCCTGCTAAGGGCATCTGCTACGACATTCGCCTTCCCAGGCTGATACTCGATGGCAAAGTCGTAGTCCTTCAGCACTCCAACCACCATCATTGTCTCATAATCAAATCCTTTTGAGTGAAGAGGTACTTCAAACTCTTATGATTTATATATAGTGTGAACCTCTCTCACCATAAAGGTAGTGTCTCCACACCTTCAATGCAAACGCAACCGCTGGAAACTCCAAGTCGTGCACTGGATAGTTCCTCTCATTGGTCCTCAATTGACGTGCTAAGTAGGCTATAACTATGTCTCCCTGCATCAGTACGCATCCCAATCTGGTGTCATGAGCATCCATGTAAACAGTCAACTTTTTGCCCGGCTCTGGCAACACTAACGACGATGTAGAAGTCAACTTCTTCTTCAACTCTGTAAAGGCTGCCTCGCACTCTCTTAACCAATCGAAAACCACATCCTTCTTTGTTAATCTAGTAATTGGTGTTGTGATCTTAGAGAAATCATGTATAAAGTGTTTATAATATCCTGCCAATCCTAAAAAGCTCCTGATGTCTGTCAGACACTCTGGTGTAGGCCAGTCGATGATAGCATGAATCTTACTCAGTTCCACTGATATCCTTCTGTCACTAATCACGTGTCCCAAGAATTTCAACTTAGAAAACCAAAACTCGCACTTACTGAACTTGGCATACAATATGTGCTCTCTAAAAGTCCTCAACGTCTCTTTGAGATGCCGCTTGTGCTCCTCACGAGTCTTGGAGTAAATCAAGATGTCATCGATGAAGACTATCACGAATCGATCCAAAAATGGCCTTAGAACTTGATGCATCAAATCCATGAATACAGCCGGCGCGTTTGTCAACCCAAACAACATAACAATGCTCTGATTCTCAACTGATTCAACTGATGATATCCTGATCTCAAATCAATTTTGGAGAAGAACTATGCTCTGGCCAATTGGTCAAATAGGTCATCGACCCTAGGCAAAGGATACCTATTCCTGACTGTCACCTGATTCAACTTTCAATAGTTTATGCACATTCTCATGCTACCATCCTTCTTCCTCACAAATAGGACTGGTACTCATTAGGGTGACATACTCGAGTGTATGAAACCCTTCTTCGATAGGTCTTCTAGCTGAGCCCTCAATTCAGGTAAATCTTTAGGAAAAATATGTGGAAACTCGCGTACTACTATGACATCCTCAAGTCTGGCCAGTGGTCTCTTGTCAGACTCTAGAATCCTTGCAAGGGTCTCCATCTCCTGGGTGCTCGCTAACCTACCTCTAGTGATCGGAAGTGATGTCGCAACTTCGGTAAAGGTGAATGCGGGAATCCCTAGTATCTAGAAAATGACGATCTTCTTAAAACAATCCAACTGAGCATGGTATGCCGCCTACCAATCTATTCCTAAGAGTATATTGAACTCTAGGTACTTTAATACTCAGAGATCTATGGGTAACTAATGAACACCAACCTCAACTGGACAATCTTTACAAATTCAGTTAGTATATATCTTATCCCCAGCGGTCGTGCTAAGGATAAGGTGGGTGCTAACGCTCTCATGTGTCAAACCCAACTCTCATACCATCCGTCCCGAAATAAATGATAATATACTACCAGAATCTATTAATGTATGCATTAGGCAACCAAAAATAATCAACATACCCTCGACGAGTAGCCGAGACACGTCACGATCTGGTGAGACAACTGCATGCACCTGCTCCCTCGCCTGTACTAACTGAGCTGCTAGTGGTGGAATTGGCTATCTGGTATACTCACTATTGTAGTGCCCCTTTTGTCTACATCTGAAACATGTGCCATGCTACCTATGTCCGAAGCCCTGACACTGTTGTCGACTGGCCCTATGACCTGTCCCTGGCCCTGCCATTACTGACTCCCGTCTCTACCTGAGTCTGTCTCTGCGGCTGCTGTACTGCCACAACCTGCTGTGGCTGTGCAGGTACAACTACATGAGTGCTGATCGTTTGACCATCGTCATGTCTGCACCTCTGTCCCCTCTGATCTCTCTTATCACGGTTCTTCTTGCCTTTCCTATCTGACCTCCCCTGGCCCCTATGGTTGTCCTGATGCACTGGAGTGGGGACGGTGTCATTCCACATCAAATATGACTCATTAGCCAACGCCCTCTAATAGACATCATGTACTGTCTTGGCTCCTATCGACACAATCGTACCCCCAATCTCTGGTCGGAGTCCTCGAATAAAGTAGTTGACCGGAAGTCGCTCGATCCCAGCTAATTATATCGCAAACTAAAGCAAGTATTTGAATATCTCCATGTACTGCATCACCGTACGGCTACCCTGCCTGAACGTCAGGAACACCTCTCTCAATCTCGGCTAAACCTTGATCGGGATATACTGGTCATAGAAGACCTTCTTGAACTCTGACCAAGTACTAGGCTCTCCATGGGCAGTTGTATGGGCGGTCGAACATACTGCAGCATCTCCCTTGAGCATGAATTCGGAAATCCTAGCCCGTATACTGTCATGAATCCTCAAAAGTTCATAAAGTCTCTCTTGCGAAAAGACCTACTTCCCAGCTACCTGTGGGTTTCCGCCTCCATAATAGTAGCCTGGCTGAAAATGAACAAACTCCTTAATCAGCTTTGCCTCAACTGATAAGGAGGTCTCGAATGTAATCTTATAGGGCATAATCAGTGTCTGTGTCATGACCAGTGTAGTCAGTGGTGTAGCAACTGCTTGCAATATCTCAGTAGTAGTAGTCGTGAGCAGGGTCGCCTGAACAGTTGGGTGACAACTGGCTGCCCAACAATAGTTGTGCCGGTGAGTGTGGCAGGGGCCGGTGTGGTCGCTGCTTGCGCTCGAAGCAATCGAAGGATCACCTCGAGCTGCAAACTATGGAGTGCGACCGTGTCGCGCAAAGTTTGATCCGAGTCGACGGGTGTCGAACCGCTCGCCTGGCCCCCATCATCTGTATGAGGAATTGGTCGTCCATCCCTATCGAATAAGCAAATCGCGAACGTGCCGCAAGTCGACATCGTAATACCTGTATATAAATATTACAATCAATATATACACATATAAGTCCTATCACTACCCACTCATTCGGCTTCTCAACTAAAGTTCTAAGTCAGGATGTTCGGGTTTCCACATCTAATGTTTGTTATTAAGTTTTATTTGGTTGTATTAAACTTTTCGCTCTGACACCAACGGTGATGGCCCCAAATTCCGAGGCAAACCCAGCACTGCCACGCTGCCGGACACGTCACCAACCTATGCCACGTCACTTGCACACCTGTCCATTACGGCCCGCGAGCTAACCAATTTGTAATCCGACTTATTCAATTTTGTTGTTTTAAAGATTATTTTGTTGAAACATACTAAGTTAAAAAGTCTTACAACTTAATTTGTTTATTTTAATTCTTCTTAGGTTATTTTTAATAGTGGAAGTCTTAATAATATGCAATAATTAATATAAACGAGTTTTGCAATAATTAACAACTTATGGGGTGGAAACCCGGCAAAAGAATACCATGTATATCGATAAAGTCGACAAAAGGTATAACATGTGTCAATATACATGTATCAGGTAATAAGTCTCCCAAAATGATCATGAAAAAAATATATATATAAATACAAACACCTACGAGTAAGTTAGTGGAGGCGCTCCGGATCAGAGGTAGTCGCCAAGCACTGCCTTCCCCCAACTCGTCGTAGGATCTGCAACATGCCACCAAAAATAATGACAAGTTCCAGTGAGTAAATCCCAGAGAAATTTAGTTAGTATTCACAAGAAATTAAAGAAAACGACTACTGTTCATGCATATAAAGTAAATGAACGGGAATGTAAAGCATGAATATAAATCGTGAGATAATCAAGAATATGGAACGCGAGTGTGGTGTATAGCTGTTGAGCCCTAGGACGCAAATACTACACCGAGAAGGCCCTTGGGGCAAGGAAATCCATGCTCCCTCTTCACGGTCGAAATGTGGAACTTTGTTGGTCGGAAGGTAGACTTCCGGCCAAAGCCTCAAAATAGAGGAACACTATGATGGAGGCGAGCCTCACGCCAACTCACTCTCGAGATCATCAACTCGTGGAGAGAAATCTCACACGTAGTCTAAGGTATGACCAACACCATAGCAACAATCGGATCATCATCGACGAGAGAGCTAGAGAGGGGGTCATACCGTCCCTTCGACCATACACAGACACACGCGAGAATAGAGTAAACATGCAAGCCGAACTGGCGAAAGTACTGTGAAATAAACTAATTTACGAAGGAAATAAGTGAATTCTAAACTGACTTTCTCGTGGGTTTACTTACCTCAAACAATCGCAAATATCTCTCCAAAATGTCCTGCTCACGCCTCGAGATGCGCACCCGACACCCGACTATGGTCTTTTAAGTCCCTGGTGTCTAATTATATCGCTTTAATTATTTTAGAGTCACATTAAGTGAATTTATAATGTGTGACCAAAATTTAAAATTTTTATTTCAAAAAGTTTAATTTTGGCACACTTTTCGAGTTATACCGAGGTGTTAAACGCCCAAAAAATCCTTGAAAATTATTTTTCTATCTTTTTCTCATTTTTTATGTTTTTCTAATTTTTCTAGATTTTTCCAAAATGTTTTAGCAATTTTTTTCCTATATTCCTAAAATTTATTTTATTTAAAACTATATTTTATTTAATTTTAAATTATTTTTATTTTATTTAGGGGTTGGTTGGGCCTGAACCGGGGCCACCTGGGCCTGGGCCAGGTCGGCCCGCCTGGCTGCCCACCCCCTTTCTTTTTCCCAAATTTGCCAAAGACGAATTTGATCTCCTTTTTTTTAACATAACAACAACAACAATCACCACATCAACAACAACAAAATACAACCACCTAATCACCACTAAAGCCTAAATTTATCTACCAAAAAGTTTACGAAATCAACAAAACTCATCTCGATTTGGAGATCGTCGCGAGCGCCACGGAGATGAGCGAGCACCGCAATAGATGTGAGACTGAGTTGAGGGAGTGATGGAGAGCTTGGTGATGAGGAGTTGCAAGAGAAGAAGAAAATGGGGGAGGGAAGGGAGCTCGGGTAGAGAGACGGGGAGTAATGAGAGATTTTTTTAAATGAGAAAAGAGAGAGATAGTAAGGTATGGTGTGGATAAGTGGATGTGATGTGTGATGTGAAAACTAAATCTCGAACTACCCTATACACCTTTAATACGCGCACATCGCGAAGTCGTACACTCTCGTTACTACATGCGCACAACGCGACTAAGTGTAATTTTTAACTAGCACGACGTGAATTATTAAATAATAAGAAAATCAATAAACACGCGCCACATAAAAAAATAACAAATTTATCTTGTTAGGCGTGCCCTAGGATTTTTCGCGACGTCCACGTGGGTCTGAGCATAGGGCCCTACTATGTAATTTTCTTAGTTAATAGGGATTACTTAAAACGAGCCGTTACAATACCAGAGCACGTTTATAACCACGAGATAATCCTCGGGATACGCACGCACACTTGGTCATAACAAAATATATAAATACTAAGTAAGTGGGAGTTTCATCTCCACTAACCTCAATCACATGCAAAGATCAGAGAAAACCAAAGATTTTGAATTTATTCAAATTGGAAATTCAACACCTTTGAGGACAAATTAAGTGATCCAACCTAGGTAATCATCTTCTCTATCTCTTACACTTGTTGATGAACAGATTTTTATGGGTTTTCATTAAAAACGAATTTGATGATTAAGCAACTGATTTTCTGGGTTTTTTATGTCTAAACTAATGTGATTTCATCAACTCAAATGTGTTTATAACTGATTTTCCAAATGAATTCATGAAATTGGGTTGTTGATGAAATTGGTGAATGCATGTTCATGATGTCAATTTATGTGAATTGTTGATCTAAATCAACTTAAATAGGTTAAATTTATGATGATTCTTGGTTGTTGATCGCGTTTTGTGGTTCTGGTGTGATTTGGGACCATTTGGAGATGATTTGTAGGGGTTTGGGGATGCAGAACTGTGTTTCTACAGTTCTGCCCGAGCGTGAAGCGCGCTCCCCATTTGAGGGAGCTCACTCATTCTCCTTGGCAGCCCCATGTTAAGTGATTATCGTAAAACGACCATATCTCTATCGTTTTAAGTCAGATTTTGATGTTCTACCTATCGTTGGAAAGCTAAAAGAGAATAAAACCATGTAGAAACATTAGTTTTGAAAAATAAAGTCATCAACTATATAAAAAATGAGTCGAAAATTAAGGGTTATGAATAGGGATAGTTTAAAGTTGGATTTTAAGGACTGTTTTGATGATTTACACCTAAACACCTAACCCAACACTTGAAATAGTCTAAACCTATAAAATTGAACTCAGGGACTTAGGAGACCGTAGCTCGGTACTGGAGAGCTTGTCGGGTCGGATACGGGAGTCCAGGGAGGTCGCAGAGCGATTTGAGATTTGTAAAACCCAACTGAAGAAGTCTGAGTATTTGATTCTATTTTAAATTTCATTCCTATCATTTCCTTGCTATTTTTACTATTCTATTTTCTTACTTGGACTTGGCTTGAGGTTATTTCCCCGGATTTTCTGGTTGTGTATTCAAGATGCAATGGACTATAGCATGCGTGACCCGACCCTCAGAGAATGGCAACTGAGCTTGCCTTTGGTGCACGTGTCGGTGACTCAGCGGATTTGGCTAGCACCGCGAGGGATCAAGTGTCGAGCTAGTTGGGTGCGACAATTGGTGGGAACTTGGTGACCTGAAGTACAGTCTAGTCCATCTGGAGCGAGCACACATATTTGTTAACTTAGCTGTTATCTATTCATGCAATGGGCCATTTACAGTTATCTATTTTTACATTCCGCATGTTTACTTGACAATACTTCTTGCATTTCCTTACTTTATTTATGCGAATGCTCAGAGTGGTTCCTTAGGATTTTACTTACTTGACTCGTCATATGTCTTTTGTGATGATTAAGTGCAGATCCTAGTACAAGTAGGGGCAAGGGGATCCTAAGCAACTACATATGATTGTCCGCCATCGAGGACATACTAGTACGTGCTTATTTTTATATTTATTGTTATTTTGGGTATTGGGGGACTTGATATGACATGGTACATGTATATATACCTTGTTTGTAGTACTGTCGCTTATATACAGAGTAATTTTCCGAGTTTTCCATAGTAGAATTTGCTCTTGTGAATAATGTTTATCATGCTAGTTACTTATTCTAATTGTATCAATTAAGGTTTTCGCTTATTTATGTTAACTAGTAAGATACAACCCACTAGTATGGTTAGACATTAGAATAAACGACAAATTATCGAACTTAATAAACTTTTAAATACTTAAAGAGAATAAGTTAAGAAAATACGGATAATCCACTAACTAATTTGATAAAACACATGTGGAAACAAGTTTCTAGACAAGAAGTGGACGGGCTGGTGCCGGACACGTGTAGTTGGGCCCATTGGGCAAAGAGTACACGGAGACACGTCACTCAGGGGCGGAAGGGCTGCCACAATTGGTTTCAGAGAAAGGTCGAGTCTAGGGGATAAAGCGTAATTTATTCTTTAAGTGAAAAATGCATAAAAATTTAATAAATAAACTTTAGTTGTGGAAACCCGATGTTATGGCCTTAAAACTTTAGTTGGGAAGTGATGTGAGGCGAGTAGAGTTAGAGTTTATATATACATTTTATATTTCATTATATATATGATATATATACACCGAAGCTGATCCGGAGAACGCTTCTTGATGCAGATCATGGACAGACAATCGACTACGCCTCATGAGACTAGTCAGACTAGTGATGCAGTTAAGGATTCCCCCGGTTACAGCTAGTATGGAGGATCAACTCTCAACTTAGGAGTCTCAAACGGCCGAGGTACTACGTTTGTTACGGGATCAGAGCGCCGCACTGACGTCACTTGCTACAGCGGTTGCCGCACTTAGAGAGCCAATAGCAGTTACTGTACCTACGAGGACAACAGTCGCCCCGATTGTTCCCTAGACACCTGTTGAGAGGGTAGCAGCAGAGACACAGACAGAGAGAGCCGTCGCAGATGTTGTTCCACTGGAGACGCCGACTCCTAAGCCTCCACCCACGACCACAGATCATGTGATTGCTACCACTACTACCGCTACTCCATCGGGATTTGACGTGGCTCTGGAAGCAAAGATGTTGAGTGAGTTTCTGAATAGGCTTCTTTACGGAGGTGGTGACCCGAGGATGCAGGGAAGTGGATTATGTCTCATCAACGTTTCCATAAGCTGATGACGAATGATGAGAGTGTTTAGGCACGGTTATCCGAGGCATGCTTGAGAGGTCACGTAGCAGTATAGTGGACCACATATCAGGATACCCATTCAGAGCCAGCAATATGGGCTCAGTTTAGGGAGTTGTTCTATGATCGGTACCGGACGTTGATGCAGTATATGGAGAGATTTCGGTACCTACTCCAGTTCTCGATGGACGTAGTTGGGATGGAGCGTCTACAGATATACTATTTCACCAAAGGAGTTGAATATAGGATTGCTTCGGCAGTGGTATCGTTTGGGGCACCCACTCTGCAGGATATATTTGATAGAGCTTTGGTGCATGAGACCTACCTGATGCAAAGGGATGGCAAAAGTGTGACTAGGACCAAGGTACAGACAGGGCAGAGTTCTCGATCGGATCTGAGGCCAAAGAGATAGAGGGATCGTCTGGATAGAGGTCGGAGGGATGACATACGGAATAGGGGTCGCAGGGATGATCACCAAGCCAGTCAGTTCTAGTATGAGGAGAGACGGCCTATTCACGCCATCGCACCAACACCGACGGATCAGTGTAGGCCACCGCCACTGATGTACCTTCAGGGTCGAGATCAGGGGGGACATGACAAGGGTCAGAGAGACCGGGGTCAGGGTCCGAGATATGAAGACGGACAGGCTGTTACGCAAGATAGCCGCATATGTCACAGGTGTGGTTAGAGGGGACATTTAAGGATAGACTGCATAACACCACCGTCACCACGTCGAGAGCCAGAGCCGGCCAGAGAGAGCCGATGCATTGGCGCAAACAAATGGCGGGGCCACCAGACACTCGTCGAGGGTATGTTATACATTTTTGGTAGACCTATGCATGTTATGTTTGATTCTGGTAGCACTTTATCATTTATTGTTGAACGTATTGTTGGAGAGTTATGGTTAGTTGCACGGACACTAGACACACACCTTATTCTCAGTACGGCCGCTGAGGACAAGATATATCCTAACCAGATATGTAGAGACGTGATGATAGAGGTTGAGGGAAATCAGTTACGGCAGATCTTCAAGTGTCAGAGTACCTAGAGTTTGGCGCTCTTCTCGCGATGGATTGGTTGTTACCCTATCATGCACGGATAGATTGTTATGGTAAGAGGATTGAGTTTCATATTCCTGGGATACCAGAGTTCTTACTAATTGGATATGCGACTGACTTATCTATCACTAGAGGCCGACTAGCTACAACGCAGGAGATAGAGGCATTTGCAGTGATAGTTGAGCCGGAAGTTAGGACAAAGGTCGGGATCGAGGACGTTCCGGTAGTTAGAGATTTTTTCATGTATTTACAGATGATCTACTATGGTTGCCACAACCACGAGCTATTACGTTTATCATTGAGTTGATACCAGGGACGCAGCCGATCGCTAGTAGACCTTATAGGATGTCACCATCGGAGTAGGAAGAGGTTAGACGACAGCTAGATTGTAATGGCCCAAAAGTTTGACTTGTGCCACGTGCCAGGTCAGGGTCGTATGTGGGATCCACTCGTCGAAATACGTATGTCCGAATATCCAAGTTGAGATTATAATGCAAATTATTGAGCCGTTTTACGAGTTGGTATACACGAGGAATTTGTTGAGCCGAAACACGAACATGGACGCACCTCGAGTCGCGTGCCGACGTGGGACCGAGGTAGCGGCTTAATGTTGGTGTAATAAGTGGCTATAGTGGTTTTAATGTGGTCACATTAAAAGAGCTATGCAATGGCCTATAGTTTGTTAAATAAAACGAGATGCATTGAATTTGCATCGAGATACGCATTTTGCGAGACTCGAGAAGAAGTGAATTATTGGGTTTGCCTTGAGATTCGTGTTGCACAAATCTCGAGGACACTTGTTTTGTTTTTGTCACTGTGAAAGGAGAGAAGAAAAAGAGAGAAAAAAAGATTTGGATAAGAATCGGATGGAAGAGAGAGAGAAAGGGAGAGAAAGGGAAGAGGAGAGAGAGAGGAAAAAAGAGAGAGAGAGAGAGGGAGACGGCTGCGCGGTGGAGCTCCAACGAGGCGCGCGGCTCCAGCGAGACTGGAGGCCGCGGACGGCGCGGCTCGCGGCGACGCGGGCCGGCCACCGATCATCGCGGCGAGACGTCGGGCCGGTGGCGACGCGTGCGGTGGCGCGGTTGTGGAGACGACGCACTGCAGCGCGACGCGTGACTCGACGCGCGCGCAAAGCGCACACCGGTGGCGGCGTGTGTGGGGACGACGACGAGCTGCGACGCGAGAGGATCGCAGCGGAGCGGCTCCGGCGAGTTGACGCGGACCAACGGCTCCAGCAGCAAGCGCTCGCGGATGATGGCGACGGCGGCGTGGTCTTGGTGGAGTAGAAGAAGGCGGCGCGGCGGCAGCGCGCGTGGCAAGGCAAGCGCGGCGGTGACGGCCAACACTGCGGGGCGGCGGCGCGCGGCGGCGGCGGCGGCGCGGGGAACGATGTGGAACAACGGCGCGGTGGCGTGTTGTCGGGCCGATCGATCCCCGACAAGACAACAACCGTTGACAAGGCGTCGTGACTTCGACGAAGCTCGACGACGCGGTGGATTCCAATGGATTTTGGAGTGGAGACCTCCATTGAAGGCCATGGTGAGGTTTATGTTAAGTATGTTTGATTGTGATTTGACTGACTTAGTAGATTAGCCTTAAAAATGTATAAATGGACACCAGGGACTTAGCAGGCTATAGTCGGGTGTCGGGTGCGCATATCGAGGCATGAGCGGGACGTTTTGAGGACAATTTGCATTGTTCGCGGAAAAAGTAAGTAAACTAGCTAGGGACTTGTACAGTACTTTCATTGCTTTGATATTGTTGTTCATTGCTTTGATATCTATCCTTCAATGCTAGCGTGGAGTGGTCTATTGGCAAGTGAGTCATGGTACTTGTTTATCTGTGATATGAGCTCTTATCTAGACGCCGTCGATATCTCCCAATTGAGTGTACGTTGGGGGCACTTATCCGGGTCTGTGGATATCTCATAGTCGCAAGGGTTAGGGCTGGGAGGCGGTGTCTCGTCCTGAACCCGAGTCTGCTGGGCTTTTGCCGCGACTCAACGACCTTTTGGTCGGGACTCCTTGCTATTTGGCCTCACTTATCGCTTGATTTGTTTACAGTCTTTTCTATTCATGCGTTACCTGTTCATTTCTTTCTAATTGCATGAATTCGACTGTTTTGGTTATTTCGAAATGTTGTATATATGTCCTACTGGCGTTACTTACCTGGGCTCGCCATTTTTGGGTTTGACTTAGTGCAGATCTACGGTCCAGCAAGGGGAAGGCTCCATAGCTAGGTGAATTTTTTGTATATCTTTAATTTACTCTCCTCTGATGATATATATTAATGCAGGGTTCCACAACTAGGTTGTCCAACTCTTTTAAGATTATTGTTGAGTTATTTACTGTAGTAATTGCTTCCACTAAATTGTAAAATTTGAAAAATATTAATAACTCAACTTAAAAGGTTGAATTTACTTATAATGATGGATTGGATGGATTGGAAGGCTGACTAGGTCTGTGTTGACCTTGCAAGGCTGGCTCGGGGGTCCACGTGGGCTTAGGCAGGGCGGGGCCCAGTTTGTGGGAAACTGGGGCCGTCACATACATGAGTTATTCGAAAAGGGTTTTATTCACCCCAGTATGTCACATTGGGGAGCTCCAAAATTGTTTTTGAAGAAGAATGATGGTTCGATAAGGATGTGCATAGACAATAGGAAGCTGAATTAGGTGACAGTTACAAACCGTTACCCACTTCCTAGGATAAATGATATGTTCGATCAGTTGGCAGGTGGCAGATTCTTCTCAAAGATTGATCTTCGTTTAGGTTCTCATCAGTTGAGGATTCGATAAGAGGATATCTAGAAGACCGCTTTCAGCACGAGGTATGGGTTATTTAAGTTCACAGTCATGCCGTTTGGACTTACTAATGCCCCATCAATTTTCATGGATTTGATGCACAGAGTCTTGAGACCGTATTTAGACAGATTTGTCATAGTCCTCATCGATGACATCTTGATCTACAGTAGGACTCGTGCGGATCACGAGAGAAACCTTAGGACAGTTTTGAAGACACTGAGAGAGCACAGATTATACGCCAAGTTCAGTAAGCGCGACTTCTGGCTAAGTGCGGTGAGATTTTTAAGACATGTCATTAGTGATTAGAGTATCTCTGTGGATTCAAATAAGATTCGGGCTATCATTAACTGGAGGACACCTGAGTTTGTTGGTGATATTCGGAGTTTTCTTTGACTGGCATGATACTACCGACGATTCATGCAAGACTTTTCCTTGATTGTAGCGCCGGTGAAGAGACTGAATAAGAAGGATGTTACATTTGATTGGTCAGAGGAGTGTGAGCAGGCTTTCTGTGAGCTAAAGTGGAGGTTGACTTTCGCACCAGTATTGACATTACCGGAGCCGAGAAAGACTTTCACAGTTTATACGGATGCATCGGCTATTGGTCTTGGATGTGTTTTGATGAAGAAAGGTAGACCAGTTGCGTATCTTTCAAGACGATTGAGACCCTATGAGGGGAATTATCCAATGCACGACTTGGAGCTTGCAGTAGTCGTCTTTGCACTTAAGGCATAAATGCACTATCTCTATGGGGAGAGGTTTATATTGTATACAGATCACCGGAGTTTACGATATATCTTCACTCAGAAGGATCTGAGTATGCGTCAGAGGAGATGGCTTGAGCTGCTGAAGGATTACGATTTCGCTATTGAGTATCACCTTGGAAAAGCGAACATCGTAACAGACGCATTGAGCAGAAGCGGGATTGATAGTCATATTGTTTTGCGAGATATGATTGATGAGCATGGCTTGTTATAAGCGGTAGTAGTTATGTGCATGACAGAGGTGTAGACTACGACTGAGCAACAGATTTGTTGTCAGATAAGAGTTCCGACCGTATCGATTGAGCGAATTGCCGAGTGTCAAATGGCTGAATGACTTTATGAGCTGTTTAGTGGTCTGGCTCGGGATCCGAAGTGCACTGATTGGGCAAAGACCATGAATCGGTGTTTGAGACACCGTGTGAGATTGTGGATATCTGCGGATCAGGAGATACGGGACGTGATTTTGGAGGATGCACACCGGTCTCACTACACAGTTCATCCTAGTCGTACCAAGATGTACCATGATTTGAGGCGACTATTATGGTGGCCAGAGATGAAGGCTGACGTAGGAGCGTACGTCAGGAGTTGTCATATCTGCCAGCAGGTGAAGGCTGAGCACAGGAGACCCGGAGGACTGTTGCAGTCGTTACCCATTCCAAAGTGGAAATGGGAGTATATCACCATGGATTTCGTCAGTGGACTACCGCAGACATCAAGGCATCACGATATAGTTTGAGTTGTGATTGACAGACTGACGAAATCGGCTCATTTCATTATGATTTCTATGAGATACACGTTCCCACAACTGAACGTATTGTTTGAGTGAGAGATTATTAAATTACATGGGGTGCTAGTTTCCAATGTATCGGACAGAGATCCCAGGTTGACTTCGAGGCTTTGGGAGGCTATGCAGGAGCAGTTTGACACCAGGTTGTAGTTTAGTACGGCTTATCATCCTCAGACCGACGAACAGTCTGAGCGACTGATGGAGATTTTGGAAGATATGCTCAGGGCTTGTATATTGCATTTCGGGGGTTCTTGGGAGGATTATTTTCCTTTATGTGAGTTTGCATATAATAATAGCTATCAAGCGAGTATTGGTATGCCACCTTTTGAGACGCTGTATGGGAGGCTTTGTAGATCACCTGCGTGTTAGGCAGAGCCAGAAGATTCAGTGACCGTTGGGCCTGAGATAGTTGTTGTTCACACATGGAAGATCAGACAGATCCGTCAGAGGTTATGAGTCGCACAGGATAAATAGAAGAAATACACAGATCGGTATCACGAGGGTTTGAGCTATGAGGAGGGCGACATGGTATACTTGAAGGTTTCCCCTTAGAAAGGTCAGCAGAGGTTTGGTATTAAGGGGAAACTGGCACCGAGATTTATTGGACCATTCAAGATCGCAGAGAGAGTGGGCAGTGTCGCTTATCGCCTAGAGTTACCTGCTGAGTTAGCTGGGGTTCATCCGACATTTCACATTTCGATGTTGAGACTAGCTAGGTCAGGGTCGAGACCGATGATTAATTTGGGGCATAATGAGGTTCAGTCTGACGTGACTTACGAGGAGAGGTCAATAGAGATCGTTGACCGCAAAGTTTAGATTCTCAGGAACAGGGAGCTCTCTAAGGTCCTAGTTTGTTGGCAGCATCATAGGACGGAGGGACTTACCTGTAAGCTCTAGTCTACAATGCGAGAACGATACCATCAGTTATTTCACGATGCGACATTCAATTATGTTAAATTTCAGGATGAAATTTTATTTAGTTGGGAAGAGCTGTAATGGCCCGTTTCATTAACGTTGTTATTTATTTCGTAATTTCAGACATGGATGTCAGCTCGGATCCACATGGACGTCGCGGGTAGGCTAGGACGCACGTCAACTTAGGTACACTAGTAAATTGTGTGTTGAATTTCGTAATTGCAATGCATTCTATAAATTTACTTTTAAATACATTGCGTGTGTGTATGCTGAATAGTGATATCGTGCGAGGTTGTGTGACGGGTAGTCAACTCGAAGTGCGTGTCAACGCGGGTATCAAGAGGTGAAGTGCTGGCACGCTAGAGAAACTCAACAAAATCACATAAATATGACTAAGTTATTCAATTGAAATGGGTAATGTAACCATAAGCTAATTAATTTAAAATTTGAATAATATGTTATGGTGCGCCTCGAAATGTGTGTCATGATGTGTAGCACCGGATATCGAGTAGCCGAATGTTAGTGGGACCATAAGTTGTTTAATTTTTATAGATAAAACCCTTACGATATGGTTTGTTAAGGCTTAATGTAATGTGAGATAAGTCAAATAAAGGAAAAACTTATAGTATGAATTAAATAATGTGGACCATTAATAGACATCTAAATGATTTCAAATGAGAGAATCAAGGAAGGGAGTGTGTTATTGGAGTTAATCAAATAGATACCATAGCATGTTTATGAACCTGTGACTACCCCTACTCAAATTAGGGCACCACCCGGCCTAATCCCGTTATTAAGCCCTAGTCTCACCATATAGATGTTGGGTTTTGGGGTTCATACGCAGCGGAGATTACAAAACAATTTTGACAAAAACCCCAACAGGATCCGAATCTAATTCCATTAAAAGCGTTTAAACCATGAAAAACTTAATCATACCTCAATCGCAATATACCTTTCTGAAGGTTGATCGATCTATAAGGCGCTGCCAACGACGAACGCCCTCTATCAGCAATCCACACACGAACGGCGGCCGAGATTTGAAGTGCTAGCTTCGAGAGAATACCAAACCTTTTTGTTTCTCTCCAAAACGATCCAGAGCATACCAAAAACCTAAGTCGTTTCTAAAACGAAAATAGAGTTTCGGCCTTTTTTCTTTCGTCCCTGTGTTCTAACTTAAAGCGTCTATTTATACAACCCTTGTATATACACGGTTAAGTAAATTACACATATACCCTTACTTAAAGAAGTATAAGTGTAATACACCACAAGGACGTTTATGTCATGAATTTTATCATATAAAATTCATTTTTCTGAACCATCTTAAAATCTCGCAAAACCATTCTTAGTGTGCGACCCAATAGGCTCATACAACGTTGGCGGTGTACCAAAACACATTTTGGTATACAAGTCATAAGCGCTTCTAGCAAGACATTATGACTACCCAAGTTGTACTAATATCAAATCGATAAAACCTAATCAATAGTGTATATAACATCCTTTTGTCACACGATATCCTTTTGATCAAACATAAGGCATAGAATTGTCATCCAACATGTTCAATCGTACTAGTCTCGATCTCTAGGTAGATCGAAAACATCCAAGTGACATTGATCAATATCAATTCACTTAGACTAGGCCTTTTAACAGTCTAACACATCGACGGATCCACTAGATATCTCTCTTTATATGAGAGGGACAAATTCTATCTCGATTACACAACTTCATCACATTGCTCACACAAGAACCAATCACAACCTTTATAATCGTCCTAGGTTAAAGACAACGTTTGATTGTGTCAAATTACTGTGTTCCTAATGTTGAAGTCTCTGCAATCTCAAGTCGATGATGAAAAATATACCTATCATGAGAAACAACTATGACTTAATACATGTGATGTTCTCATAGCGGGTCGGTCCCAAGACTTTGTTCCCTAACAAGTACTCGTGATCTTGATTCGTATCCCTATACGTATAATCATCATATGATCATCAATCAAGACTCACACTAGTCTTAATTCATTATAGTTCCCAGTATAATGATCGACTATGGACATTTAGGATATTTATGTAAATACCCATGGATCTTATTATAATGTAAACATGCAAATTAATTATAATAAACAACAAATGAAATCATCTATTTTATTAACTAAAAGTATTCATAAAGACAATTAATGGATTGACCTAGGGCACATGCCCCATCAATAGGACCTAATAAGGAATTAGTCAGCCTTTTCAACAACCTTATTACTTACCAATTTTATAGTTTTCAAATAGATATAAACATATACCTATCATATGTAAATTCATAAATCAGAGTTAATTAAAATTTACTAACGCAGAGGAAGTCTTAACTAATTAACTAGCGGAAGCTTATAAACATGTAGCCTAACCTTTATGGAAAACCCAGGAATTAAAGATCACATGCATATATATAATGAAACGGCGATATATAATATAATGTGTCTAGTCAAGGTACTACTCACTCAACCCATAATATATAACCCCAAAAGTATACCATATACATATAAAAATAATACATTTAAAATCGAACCTATAAAATCTAATGTAGCAGTGCTTTACTGGCTCAAAGGTAGTCGCCGATCTTCTCTTTGCCTGACCTGCTACTCGATGGATCTGCACCAACCGTCACAAACTAGATGGTGAGTACTTGAAAATAAAAAGCAATACTGAGAGACATTTGTTCACATTCCCAATTATGCAACAAGTATCAAAAAGCATAATAATAATAATAATAGCAACTATGCTGAAAGAATATCATGTAAATAGATATTTTAGTTAAAGAAATGAAACTGACACTAGGCTAAGTAGTAATGATCTAGGGTTGGTCAGCCATGATCTTCATCACATCAGCCTTTCCACTATATAAGGATTGAGTTGTGCTCTACATCTCTGTGAAGGTCTTACTTACACGGTATAATACGCATTTATAATTATCCCAAATGTTAGTCACCGGGATGTATACATGACAACAACCCCGAGTCTTACAACTCGTGAAGTCACCCAAGTTATGCTTGCCAACAACCCCCAGTCCCATACCCCGTGTGATGTGCAAGATAATGGAGAAATCTTGATCACACTAGAGAGTCTAGTGACCCCGTATGTGAGCCAGATTTCTATCATAAAATGACCCTAGATACAAGAACCACTTTTATATTCAAGAATAACACGGTATTGGAATCTAACAAATACAATTGCATAACTAATGCACAAAGGATATGATTCACAACACTATGTAAAAACTACCTAATAGCATACTATTTCACTGACCACGAGTAATAATAGTCAATAATGACATAACACATGAATTGGAGTCAATGAAATCATTTTATCAACAAACTATTCCATGAAACAACCTCATGTAATGAGAATGAACAATAAGTCATATGGAGTACAAAGACAATTCAGTCCAAATGACTGAGAATGAGTATGTAAACAAGAATGAAATACAAAGAAATATCTCAATCAGTTTACTTATATACCACGAAATTTCCTATGCTACTCCGTCCTCCCAACGCCTCAAAACTCGTATTTGAATCTCCGAAAGACTTCCCTAAGTTCCCGACATCATATCATATGTTTCTAAGTGTGTTTAGACCCTTACTTAACATATTAGACTCTTGTGTAATGTTTAAGGACTTCTTGAGACTTGCAGATTTTTATGCTGCTATAGCATGTAGCGCGCTAATGACCTTGTGTAGCGCGCTAATGACCAACATAGCGCGCTACCTATCGTGCATAGCGCGCTGTGTTGCAGAACCCAGAATTCTGAAATTAGAATTTCGAGTTTTCTCAACACATAGGCTATCTTGATGCATTGAGAACCCTCATACACACCTTTAGAGTTCCAAGACACAATTCGCAACATCAAACAACAACCCATAGCATCAACTACATGAATTCATGGAATTGAGCTATGTTAATGGAGTCAAGAAGTTACCTAACTTGATGAGTACTAGCTGAACTTGGCTCTCCTTCACCAATTCCACTGGTTGTGCTGTGGTCTTCTTCCTCCTCCAGCAGCTATTCACTACAGTAACCCTCGCTTCTCAGAGAAGAAATCGATTTGTGAGAGTGTGAGGTGCTTGAGTTGATTACAAGTTTATATAGTTGAATTGGATATAGTTGAATGATAGCCCTTGATCGTGCACACGTATCTCGAGACTTAACTAGTGGACCTCCTACTTACACATGTCCCACTAGTTCATGCTTAAGTGACACCAAACAATAACTTAATTGGTGTAGAAGCATGTCAACTCGTGTCTCGAGACATATCAAGTGGCTTATGCTTTAACTTACTAACTTTGGTATTTTAATACCAAATCAACCATAGCCCATTTAATTCACTTATAAAGCTTGTACCAACTTACCTTATCAGTCACTACTTCGATCCCAAGCCTGCGCACTTATCGAGGCGAGTCCCTACTCATGTCTCGACACCTATCAACATGTTAGCGTGACTTAGTAGTCTACACATATACAATACACTAAGCACACATCACCACAAAAATAATAGTTACCTCGACCACCAAGCCTTAGTAACGACATGTATCTCGCTGTGGGTCTCACGTCATTGGTCATTTGATCCTAATTAAGAAATTAAACATAAACTAGAGATTTGGGTCGTGACATAACTACAAGATAATCCTCGGGATATGCACACACACTTGATCATAACAAAACATATAAATACTAAGTAAGTGGGAGTTTCATCTCCACTAACCTCAATCACATGCAAAGATCAGAGAAAACCAGAGATTTGGAAGTTATTCAAGCTGGAAATCCATCACCTTTGAGGACAAATCAAGTGATCTAACCTAGATAATCATCTTCTCCATCACTTACACTTGCTAATGAACCAATTTTTATGGGTTTTCATTAAAAACGAATTTGATGATTAAGCAACTGATTTTTTGGGTTTTTATGTCTAAAATAATGTGATCTAATCAACTCAAATGTGTTTAAAACTGATTTTCCAAATGAATTCATGAAATTGAGTTGTTGATGAAATTGGTGAATGCATGTTAATGATGTCAATTTATGTGAATTGTTGATCTAAATCAACTTAGATAGGTTCAATTTATGATGATTCATGGTTGTTGATCGCGTTTTGAGGTTCTGGTGTGATTTGGGACGAGATGATTTATAGGGGTTTGGGGATGCATAACTATGTTTCTGCAGTTCTGCCTGAGCGTGGAGCACGCTCCCCCATTTGAGGGAGAGCACTCCTTCTCCTGGGCAACCCCAAGTTAAGTGATTATCGTTAAACGACCATTTATCCATCGTTTTAAGTCAGTTTTTGACGTTCTACCTATCGTTGGAAAGAGAAAAGAGAATACAACCATGTAGAAACATTAGTTTGGAAAAATAAAGTCATCAACTATATCAAAAATGACTCGAAAGTCAAAGGTTGTGAATAAGGATAGTTTAAAGTTGAATTTTAAGGACTGTTTTGATGATTTACAACTAAACACCTAACCAAACACTTGAAAACAATCTAAACCTATAAAATTGAACTCAGGGACTTAGGAGACTGTAGCTCGGTATCGAGGAGCTTGTCGGGTCCGATACGAGAGTCTGGGGAGGTTTGTAAAACCCAACTGAAGAACTCTGAGTATTTGATTTGTTTTAAATTTCATTCATATTATTTCCTGGCTGTTTTTACTATTCCATTCTGTTACTTGCATGTGGGTTGAGGTTACTCCCCCGAATTTCCTGAATGTGTGTTCATGATGCACTGAACTGTAGCACGTGTGACGCGGCCCTCAGTGAATGACAACCTGAGCTTTCCATTGGTGCATGTGTCGGTAACTCAGCAGATTTGGCAAGCACCGCGAAGGACCAAGTGTCGGGCCAGTTGGGCACGACCACTGGTGGGAACTTGGTGACCCGAAGTACTGTCTAGTCCATCTGGAGCGAGCACACACATTTGTTCGCTTAGCTGTTATCTATTCATGCGATGAGCCATTTATAGTGATATGTCTTTACATTCCGCATGTTTACTTGACAACACTTCTTGCATTTCCTTACTTTATTTACGTGAATGCTCAAAGGGGTTCCTTGGGATTTTACTTACTGGATTCGTCATTTGTCTTTTTGTGATGATTGAGTGCAGATCTTAGTACCAGTAGGGGCAAGGGGATCCTAGGCGACTACATATGATTGCCCGCCGTCGAGGACCTACTAGTACGTGCTTATTTTGATATTTTGTATTATTTTGGGTATTGGGGGACTTAAGATGACACGGTACATGTATATATACCTTGTTTATGGTCATGTCGCTTATATACATAATACTTTTTCGGGTATTCCACTGTAGGATTTGCTCTTATGAATAATGTTTACCATGCTAGTTACTTATTCTAATTGTATTAATTAAAGCTTCCGCTGATTTATGTTAACTTGTAAGATACAACCCACTAGTATGGTTAGTAGGGGTGGGCAAACCGCGGTTTGGTGGTGAAAATCATCAAACCGCCACCAAACCGAAGGTTCGCGGTTTGGCCGTTTTGCAAACCACTACCAAACCGCGAAACCTTAAAACCACAACCAAACCGACCGCGGTTTGCGCGGTTTGGTTTTGAGGTTTTTTTGCGACACATTTTCAGCAAAAAAAAGTCACACATTCCATACAATTCTATCAACAAAATATATGTTCATACATTACCATCCACCAAAAACACAATAATATACATGAACTCAATCAAAATTATGAGTCTAAGATCATTTTGAAAGTTAAAACAACAAGAAAAGGCTTCAACTTTATTTCAATACATTCCAAGTTTATGGGTGGTTTTTGCGATTTGGTGAACCGCGGTTTTTTGTAAATGAAAACCACCACCAAACCGTGGAATTGCGGTTTTCAAGTTTTCCAAACCGCCCCCGAACTGCAAGTTAAAAAAACCAGACCAAACCATGCGATTTGCACGGTTTGGGCGGTTTCGTGAAGACCAATGCCCACCCCTAATGGTTAGCCATTAGAATAAACTGCAAATTATTGAACTTAATAAACTTTTAAATACTTAAAGATAATAAGTTAAGAAAATATGGATAATCTACTAACTAATTTGATAAAACACACGTGGACACGAATTTCGAGACAAGTGGTGGACGGGCAGGTGCCGAACACGTGTAGTTGGGTCCACCGGGGCAAGGATTACACGGAGACACGTCACCCCAAGATGGCAGGGCCACCATAATTACCCTCCCCACCGTAGGGATTCCCCGCCCCGCCCTATGAGGTTTCCCCATAGGGATCCCCGAGATATTCTCCATGAAGATTCCCTGCCTCGCCTAATAGAGTTTCTCATGGGGATTCCTCATTCCATCCCATATCATATATATTTAACATATGTATACTATATATACTATATATACTATAATTTAATTCAAGCGCTATGTATGTTTAGATACCATTATACATGTTATATATATACTATAATTGTATACACACACACATATATATATATATATATATATACATATATATACACCATTATATATACTATAATTTAATCCAAACGCATCTTGACTTAATAATTTAACGTATATACTGCTATATCTGTGATTTTATATGTTTAGATAGTATACTATACTATTTGTACATACTATATGTAGCGCTTGAGTTAATAACATATCTACTAACTATCTAAACATATATAACATGAATTAATAAGTAGTACTGATGAAAAATTGAATATTTGTGTACGACTTAAAAAAAATTGTAAACTTAATAAGATGTATCTTAATTTTTTTGATAGAGATATATCATATTTTCCTAACTAATGTAATTATACAAATTTAATATTATGTGAACAAATAATGGGGGCGGGGAATCCCCGTGGGGGTAGGGATCCCCGCTGGGTGAGGAATGGGGGTTAAAAATTCTTCGGTTGAGAATTTCCAGCGGGGGATTCCCGTCCCGTCATAAGTGGGGATGGGGTCCCAAACCCGCCCACCTGCATCCCTATTTTTGTTATATGTATGAGTGTTTCGGAGTGAAAACTATGTAATATTATGTAATATTTATATATATAAATGTCATATAGTATATATATAAATAATAAATATCATATGGTGTATAAATTGATAGATGGGGATCCCCATGGGTAGATGAGTATTTCTTTGAGGATTACCCGTGAGTATCCCCGTGGAAATTACCTATGAGGATCCATGTGGGTATATTTTATTATCCATACCCGTACTCATACCTGTGTGAGTATGAGATTTTGTACCCATCCCCATTTAAAATCTCTAAAACTGTACTCGTTATGGTAAATCTCCATCACCTGTGGGTATTCCATTACTCATTTGCATCTCTAAGTGTACAACTTCAATCATCAAATATGAATTATCAAGCTTTTTAATTCTTTCCATAGTACTTTTTTAAAATAGTTTTTGGAGGGAATTACAATATTTTCCTAAACCGAGCATCACACATCCAATAAGGAAACCTAATTTTCCCCCAGAAAACGCGTGAAACTGAAGTGCTTGCATGGCTTTTCCAGCTTCCCCTGTAAAGCACGGGCGCTGATACAATACAACCGTTCACTTACAATTCATCATAAAACAGTAATAATCGAACGGTGGAGATGATAATAGCCGCAGTTGTGGACTTTGAGAAAAATTAAATCACAGAATACAAATTAATCGAGATTTAATGAAGGAAACGAGCGGTTTCCTCGAAGCCACAGCCACCCATTTTATTTAGGGGTGGGCAAACCGCAGCAGACACCAAATCAACGATTCCCCTTTTTGGTTTAGCAGTTTTACAAATCACTATCAAACTGTGAATCCTTAAAATCGCAATCAAATCGACCGCGATTTGTACAGTTTAGTCGATTTGATTTTGTAGTTTTGTTGAGACACATTTTCAACAAAAAGTCACATATTCCATCCAAGTCCATCAACAAAATATATGTCCATGCATGACTATCCACCAAAAATACAATGAAACACATGAATTCAATCAAAATTATGAGTCTAAGTTGATTTCAAAAATTAAAACAACGTGAAAAGGCTTTAACTTTATTCTAATTCATTCTAAGTTTGAGGGTGATTTTTGTGATTTGGTAAACCATGATTTTTTGTGAATCAAAACCACTACCAAATCGTGAAATCGTGGTTTTCAAATTTTTTAAACCACCCCAAACCGCAAGTTTAAAAAACCAGACAAGACCATGCGGTTTGAACTGTTTGGGCAATTTTACGGAAACCAATGCCCACCCTAATTTTATTACCATCACTCACACACTACAAAACGGTCTACATACACCGTTGGATTGAATTAGGGCCGCCATCTGCACGCATCTACAGGTACATAAGACAATTGCGTTGTCATTTGTTTATCAATGGGAACACTAGCCCTGAAGAAGCGGAGAGCTTTTTGTTTTTCAATTTCTTTCCTTTTTATTTATTGTTTCTTAATTAAAGTTTCTTTGATTTTATATTTTTTATTTTTTTGTAAATTAAAGTTTCCTTCATTTGGATTGGCTCATTTATTTATTTACTTATTTTTCTTTTCTTTTGGCCTTTTAAATATGTTTTTTGCTGGTAGTGTGATTGGGGTAGGACCAAACAATTCTTTCAGTCTTTCTTTCTTTCTTTCTTCAGCTTTTCCATCTCTTTATATAAAGCAAATGGATTAGAAGAAGTCCGCAACTCCAACTCAATTCACACTTTTTGCATTTGGGTTTCTGTTTTTTTAGGCCAAGAGAGTGAAAGTGAGAGATAAGAACATGGAAGCCATGGCTTCTGTTTGGAGTTGTTCACAACTACAGGTGGGTTTTTGATTGGAATTAAGTACTTCTCTTTTAGTGTAATTCATGCATTCTGCATTCATTATCTCCATTTTGAATTGGTTTAATTTGGTGGCCTTTTTTCATTGATGTGCATTGTGGGAATTGCTGCAAATGCATTAAACATGTTTATCAAAGAATCAATATTCTCCTTCTTGTCCTCACTAATTTTTTGTTTTGAAACATTTTCGGCTGTTTTAACTGCTCAATTATGTCAAAATCTGTAATTGTTTTTTCTTCATATTGAAGAACTATACAGGAGTGTTGGATGGATATCGATGAAAGTTTTAATTTCTATATAGAACTCTGATCATAGAAAAAGTACATTAAACAATTAATTTATCCTAATTGTTATTCCTGTTGGTAACTTGGGATTTAAATGATTTGGAAGCACAAAATCAATTGCGCTTAATAGGGCAATGAAAGAGTTTGATCCATGTAGCAACCCCAAGTAATTTGGTACCGAGAGGCTATGTTGTTGTTGTTACTGTTGGCAGGGAAATTTAGTTAATGGGTCAAACATATGGAGACTGAATTCTTTTCTGTTCCGCGTATTGAACAAATAATTGTTCACTTTTACTCTGGCTTCACAAACCTCTGTTGACCTTCTGTTCCAGTTGGAAACAGAACAATATGTGTGTGCGCGCGCGCACAAAAGACTCCAAGTGATTTTTCATCTATGTGGACCCATGTGGTTGGAACTCCTTTTTTGTTGAATTTATTGGTCCAATTCATTCCTACTAACTCAGAAGATATTCTAGTCTTGTTGAGATTTGAGAATTATCTAGCTGTATAACCGTGTTTTGGGGTCCCAACACTTGCACTTCCCATATGAGAAAATAACAATATTTCTTTGAATTTTAATCTCTATAATTCTCTTCATTACTACTGCTTTGAGGGTTCTGTGTGAATTCTTGAGATTTGACTGATCCTTGAAAATGAAAAAAAAAAAAAAAAGACTTTAAACTTCAAAGGTTCATAGCAACTTTTTTTTTTTTTCCTTAATATTGTACTTATGTGAATTACTTTGACAGAGTGTTAATGAGTTAAAGGATATGTTGTTTTACACAACTGTGGAGCTGGAATCAGTAAGATTGGATTCTTTACAAGAGATGAGAAGAAATGAGGAGAATATGAAGCAGTTGCTTCACCAGTTGAGCATCGCGCGCCAAGAAAGAGATGAAGCGAGAAATCAGCTGCAGATACTACTAAACAAACTAATTCCATCCAGCCCAATTGAGGTCTGCCCTTCTTTTCCTGCATTGCAACCTGAAACTCCTCCTGTTTGTCCCAAGAAAGGCAGCACTAGCATCACTGACTCCGACAGCCTCTCCGAAACATACAACCACCAATCTTATGGTTCATCATCCTCTATAGACCCATTCTTGGATGTAGTATCATCAACTGATGCAGCAAATATCAACATTTGTGATTCAAGTAACATGGGAATTGCATGTCATGTCGGAAAGCAGGATAATGATGTTCCGATATCAATGGCTTCAGTCGGTTCTTCTTCAGGATTAAACCAGACTGATCAAGCTTCTGCTGCGATTGATAATCTTCTTTCGGGGAAACCTTTGCCTCAGCAAGGTAAGCTTTTGCAGGCTGTCATGGAAGCAGGAACGCTGCTTCAAACTCTGCTAGTCTCTGGACCTTTGCCTCGGTGGCGCAATCCTCCACCTGTGCAAACCTTGCAGATGCCACCATTATCCATCAAAGGATGCGAACCTCAAGAGATTAACTACAGCGGTCAAACATCATGTGAACCGCAAGTAATTAGCTTCAATGGTCGAAAATCATGTGATCTTCAAGAGACTAACTATCAAAGTGATAAAAAAACACTGAGTTCTTCCTCGTCGGAGAGAGATCATGCATCATCATCTCAGGTTTATGGTTCTGAGAATTATCTAGGAAAAGACACTTCCGGGATGAGGAGTCTTCTGCAAGATACATTTGCGACTTTGAAGCGACAAAGGCACCAATGAAACAAAGGGGCTTTCTTCTAACATTATTATGTACAAACACTAAACGTTTAGACTCTTGAAGGTGTAAACGAAATAAACTTCCTATTTTTGTATTCTTATTTAGATAATAAGCTACATTACGTTTAGTTCCTCCTTAATGTAATCTTTTATTCGCCAAAGAGAGGAAGACACTTTAGTTTCTTATGAACTTAATAAGTTCTTTTGAGTTTTTATAATAATTACAATAGCAAAATAATTAAAATATTTGAACTTTCACATATCAATGACATAATGGGAACTTTTGGTTGTAATTTTTCAAAAAAGTGAGATGATCTTTCTGAAACAAATCCGAGGTTCTAGAATTTAAACCTGCAGTGACTATCTTCCCTGGGGGGTTCATCAGTTGGGAGAGTACCATCCGCTCGATGTTTCGGCCTCAGAGAATTGATCGCTTGCAATGTCAGCAGCATCATTGTTAACATGCTTAACCTGTGGGATAATCTGGTAGATCAGGAATGCTATTCATACTGTTTTCATCTGCAGCTGAAGAGCATATTCTAAGTTCCATAAAACATCTCCCATTGGTGGCCTATCAATTCCATGTTCTTGCAAACACTTCTCTGCTGTCTCACCAAACTTGTGCAAGGACTCCAAATTCACTGTGCCCACAAGATTGGGATCGATTTTATGCTCAAGTTGGTCTTTGTTTTGCCATTTCAGGGCCCATTCAGCTAAGTTCACCTGATCGATCTCTCGGGAGAGCTGGATAGATGGCTGGCCGAGCGCATAGGACCTCCATCAGTACAACTCCAAAAGAATACACATCAGGTTTCTCACTTAATTGCTGCCTACGAAAATATTCTGGATCGAGATAGCCGAAGCTCCCTTTCACAGCTGTACTCACATGGGTCTGGTCCACCATTGGTCCTTGGTTAGACAACCCGAAATCTGACAATTTCGCAGTGAGGTTTTTCTCAAGCAGGATAATCGCTGTCTTGACATCCGATGAATAATACACTCAGCTGCACCGCTATGAAGGTAATGCAAACCTTTTGCAGCTCCAATGCGATTTTCAAGCCTTTCTTTCCCTTGTAAGTGGAGAAAGGTCTGAACCATACAACTGTTTCCGAAGAGGTCCACCAGCCATGAATTCATAAACAAGAATCATCTCATTGAGCTCCTCAGAGAACCCTTATAAGAGAAACTAGATGCCTGAGTCCAAGCTTTGATAGCATCTCAATTTCTGGCCTGAACTGAACAAGTGCCTGCTGACATCTTGGATTCCCTCCTTTCACCGCAACCACATCTCCATTCTCTAACACTCCCTTGTAAACTTTTCCAAAGCCCCCGACACCTATAACCAAACTTTCATCAAAATTCTTCGTTGCTTCACGTACTGACTTCTAGAAACCTCAGAATGCGGCTAAATGCAAGAGAAGGCACCGGAGATGCTAGCTCAGTCGAAAATTCATACAAAGCACGCAAACCAATATGAATTGCTCATATGGATTGGAAGTGGCTGCCAGGCCAAGGGCTGAAGAGGTACCTTCTTTGGGTGTCGACAATTCATACAAAGCACCAAGATGATCACAATTGACAGCACAGATGCTACCGCGACAGAACAGGCAGTATTGGTAGCTTTTTCTTTGTTGTAGCTGTCGAACAATTATAATCAGTACAATAATTAAATTCCATCGAGGCCATGATCATGGTTGCTGAATTTCATCATCTCCAAGCCATTGAGAACTGCATTAACAAGGGAACTCCTCAGTTTGGAAGGGCCTACTTGGATTAGAAGTCTATCTGAACCCATCAAAACATTTGTAATAAAATCTACAAAATAGGCAGTACCCAGTGGGTTCGCCTTGCTCGAGATGTCGAAAGCATCCATGGCAGTTTGGTTGTTGACATGCACATTAAAAACCATGCTATTCAAAGTTCTACTCACAATTTCACAGAAATGCAACCTGATGAAATAGAAGCCTTGATCAACATCGAACAACCAAGATACGTTGAAATTCTGTAGTCCAACATTATCATCAGGGCTGTGGCGTAAACCATCTTGGGAGCGATCTCTATGGACTCGCCACCTGAATATTTCACTAAATCAGGATCAACAGAAACACTATAGGCAAAAGCAGGATTGATCATAAATGGCTGATCAGATTCCTATCTCCTCAATTGCGAATCATTCTCCAAATTCACAACTGGACCTCACATGTTGATCCTATTGGAGAATTGGACAGAATTCAACTTGCTTGAGGCGTGTATTCGCTGTCCTCAAGGATATTTTGTCGTAATCGGCGTACCCCTAAGATCCAACAAGCATTCTGTAATTCAATGAGAGCAGGAACAACAAAATAGTAATAGAAAAAACCCCAGCAGAAAATAGAGAACAAATAAAACTGCAGAACAGAAAAACAAAGAGGAACTGCAGAATTGTAAATAGAATTAAGGATAAATACTGCAGAACAGGGAACATAAAATAAAATCACTGCGGAACAGCGCAGAAAAAAAAAAAAAAAAAAAAAAAAATCATTGCAGAACAGTGAACAGAAGAGAAAACAGAAACAAAAACTTTATGCGTTGAATGGAAAACATGAACAGGAGACAAAATAGGAAAAATATGATAATAGAAATTAAGCTCTTTTGTGCCTATCTAAGAGTTGGGTTGATCTCTTTATTAACAAAATCACCAACAGATAAAATACTCATTCTCACCCACCTTCACCAAAATAATATGACTTACAACGTTAAGAAACTGTGAGTCAAAAGAAAACGTAGGGATAAGTGTTAAGGTGTTTCGATACTTTTGAAATACCTAATAATGTTTCAACAATCCCCCACATATTTCAAAAGGTATTAGACTTGCTGGGATATTTTCATTAAGGGACAATGCATCAATTTTGGTGTCTTTTGGACTATGAACCAAACTAGAAAGAATGAGATCTTACTTACAGAATAAATGTTGAAGTTGTAAACTTCTATGAACCAATAATTCTCACATAAGCGGAATTCCCACCAATCATATCGTACCCTCACAATTCTGTTGTTCAATGCGGTGGTGCGCTAATAGGCCATGCGCGTGCCTGGTTGTTCACGAGTGCTCAAGAGACTTTGTCACAAGTCACATAGGAGCGACCCTGCTCCACACTGATATAGGTTGTTTCATCAAGTGTACACTGCAGATTCATACACCACCTTTAAAGGCTATGGAACTTAACCACTCTTTCATTGCAGTTATGCACTTTTACACTCTAGGAGGGACTTCACTTTAAAAGTGCTTCACAAACCGACAAATGATTTGTTATTACTCATATGAACCTAATTCATGGGATCTCCAATCATATAGGTCAGGTTACCATCACTGTTGACAACTCAAATTGGCAATAGTCTCATTCCCCTCGATGTTTCGGAAACTAATTCCTTCCCAAAGATTTAGTCAGGGGATCGGCCAAATTCACTTCCGACTTCACATAATCAATAGATATGACTAGATCCTTTTGTTGGGGCATGTGCCCTAGGTCAATCCATTAACTGTCTTTATGAATACTTTTAGTTAATAAAATAGAGGATTTCATTTGCTGTTTATTATAATTAATTTACATGTTTACATTATAATAAGATCCATGGGTATTTGCAGAAATATCCTAAATGTCCCTAGTCGATCATTATACTGGGAACTATAATGAATTAAAACTAATGTGAGTCTTGATTGATGATCATATGATGATTATACGTATAGGGATACGAATCAAGATCACGAGTACTTGTTAGGGAACAAAGTACTGGAATGACCCGCTATGAGAACATCACATGGATTAAGTCATAGTTGTTTCTCATGATAAGTATATTTTTCAGTCCTCTGACTTGAGATTACCAGAGACTTCAACATTAGGAACACAGTGATTTGACACAATCAAACGTTGTCTTTAACCGGACGATTATAAAGGTCGTGATTGGTTATTGTGTGAGCAATGTGATGAAGTTGTGTAATCGAGATAGAATTTGTCCCTCTCATATAAAGAGAGATATCTAGTGGATCCCTCGATGTGTTAGACTGTTAAAAGGCCTAGTCTAAGTGAATTGATATTGATAAATGTCACTTGGATGTTTTCAATCTACCTAGAGATCGAGACTAGTACGATTGAACATGTTGGATGACAATTCCATGCCTTATGTTTGATCAAAAGGATATCGTGTGACAAAAGGATGTTGTATACACTATTGATTAGGTTGTATCGATTTGATATTCGTACAACTTGGGTAGTCATAATGTCTTGCTAGAGGCCGCTTATGACTTGTATACCAAAATGTGTTTTGGTACACGCCAACGTTGTATGAGCCTATTGGGTCGCACACTAAGAATGGTTTTGCGAGATCATAAGATGGTTCGAAAAAAATGAATTTTATATGATAAAATTCATGACGAAAACATCCTTGTCGTGTATTACACTTATACTTCTTTAAGTAGGGGTATATGTGTAATTTACTTAACCTTCTATATACAAGGGTTGTATAAATAGACGCTTTAAGTTAGAACACACGTACGAAAGATTAAAGGGCCAAAACTCTATTTTCGTTTGAGAAATAAATTAGGGTTTTCTGGCACGCTCTGGATCGTTTTGGAGAGAAACAAAAGGTTTGGTATTCTCTCGAAGTTAGCACTTTGAATCTCGTAGTCGTTCGTGTGTGATTTCTTGATAGAGGCGTTCGTCGTTAGCGCGCGCTTAGAGATCGATCAACCTTCAAAAAGGTATTTTACGATCGAGGTATGATTAAGTTTTCTTGGTTTAAACGTTTTAATGGAATTAGATTCGGATCCTGTTGGGGTTTTTGTCAAAATTGTTTTGTAAATTCCACTGCGTATGAACCCCAATACCCAACAGTGGTATCAGAGCCTTCGAGTTCGATTCCATTAAAAACATTGCATGTTTTCTTCTGATATATACATGATATATGATTGAAAGCATATTAATAGTTGATGTATATGTGATATACATAAGTTTTCTATGAGATTTATTATCATGTTTTGTGTATATGATACATATATTCGTAATTTAATTGAAATCGGTTTCAGTACATCCTAGTAACCATGTTAGGTTAATTCGAATAATTTTAATGAATTGAATTTCGTGTTCTGTGATCCATGACACCATTAGGTATAATCTTTATTTTTCGTGTATTGATGCATGGATGAAATCTCTGTAATTAGTTTGCATATTTAGGTTACATTGTTTTACGTTTCTTAAATTGTATAAGTCTGAATATTAATTCGAAACTAATATGATTAGGTTCGATTGGGATAGTAGTTCATGATTCAATGACATGTTTGTGATTATTTGGATGAGGACCGAAATTGGAAATAATTAATCTTCGAAATTGTTTATTTATCTCTTTATATCTATTTTATTATGAAATTTCTATTTGATAAGAGATAGATGTGGGCCCGGGTTAATTAAAAATGTTTTAATTGACTTAATTTTGGATAAATTAAGGGGTAAATTTAGGATAATAAAATCAGCGAAAAATATGATTTTCTATAGCGAATTTTAATTTTCGGAATTGAAATTCCTCTTCTAAAAAAAAATGGGGCGCCCCTCATACTGTACCCGTCCATTGATCGGTCAATGGAACTCACTCATTGTTGACCGGCCAATGGGGACCATAATCTAACTAATCCTAGCGCATGGAAATTCTTTTATTAGTAAACATTATAAAAATCTCCAAATTGTTTAGTGATTTAACAAATCAATAAAAAATATATGATATTTCATTGTTTACATAAAATCACTAAAACTGAATAAAATCTCTCTATTAAATTTTAAGTCTCATGCCATCCATTTTAAACACTTGTCAAGGCCTCGATCACACTAATACAGTTTCGCCATAGCTGGGTGTATTGTGTTATCTTGGTGAGACAAGTTGGATAAGAGTTACCTAAATGTTTAAAATGGTCCGACTTAATAAAGCTATCAAAATAGTTTTGAGCTTTAGGCACATAATGAGATAAAAACATGATAAGACATAAGATGTCCCGTATCTCATAAAAGTATCTAAAATTACATAAGATGTAATTGGTAACTCATTACCTACCTAAATAATCTAGTTTTGTGTTTCATGCCATAGCTTTGTCATATAATTAGGTGAAATATGGATTTTAGTCCCCTAAATAAACAGAGTGTGTTTTTAGGAGGGTTGTTAATTTAGTGGGAGTCTATTCCTCTATACTAAAATAAACTTTGCATAATCTTTATTGTAGATCAATGGCCTCTTCAAGTAACAATAATCCCCTGTCATCTGCGATCCATCCTTGAGAAGGATAAGCTATCTCGGGACTAACTTTCTTGATCGGTTCGAAACTTGAGAATTGTTCTTAAGCATGAACGCAAGTTGTATGTCCTGGATGCTCCAATCCCTGAGGACCCACCAGCCCCACCCAATGCTACGAAAGCTGTAAAGGATGCGCATAATAAGCATGTCAACGATTCTACTGATGTTGCATGTATTATGCTGGCAACTATGGTTCCCGAACTTCAGAAGGACATGGAACTAATGGAAGCCTACGACATGGCTATAACGCTTTGAAGAAGAAATGTTCCAACAGCAAGCTAGCAAGAAAGGTTCGAGACAGTCAAAAACCTACATTCTTGCAAGATGACTGAGGGTGCGTCAGTTAGTCTTCATGTTCTAAAGATGAAGGGATATGTTGACCAGCTTGATAGACTCGGATTTCCCATAAGCCAAGAGTTGGCTACGGATTTGATCCTGAATTCATTACCGGAGAGTTACTCACAATTTGTGATGAACTACAATATGAATAATATGGAGAAATCAATTTCGAGTTGCATTTGATGCTCAAAACTCGCTGAACAAAATATCAAGAAACCTCTAGTAATGTGTTGATGGTCCAAAAGGGAAAGGGAATGAAGAATAAAGGCAAAGGCAAGGCTAAAGTTGCCAAGGCTGCTGCTGCACGCAAAGCCTGTGGAACAAGTCAAGCCCCAGCCTATTCCTGCTTCAAAACACCCAAAAGAAAAGGAAGGAAATTGTCATTTCTGCCATGCACCAGGACATTGGTTCAGAAATTGCAAACTCTATATGGAATATCTAAAGAAGAAAAAGGGTAGTGCGATTACCACTACATGTATTTATGTTATTGAAATTAATTTATCTACTAGTGATTCCTGGGTATTAGATACCGGATGTGGATCTCACATTTGTATAAATGTGCAGGGACTCACCAGAAGTAGAAAGTTGAAAAAAGGAGAAGTCATCTTCCGCGTAGGGAATGGAGCAAGAGTTGCTGCCCTAGCTGGTCGATCATATGACTTAGTCTTACCTAGTGGACTTATTTTAACTTTAAATAATTGTTATTTTGTGCATGCCTTGAGCAGAAACATCATTTATGTTTCATGCTTGGATATGGATGGTTTTGATTTTATTATTGCGAATAATAGATGTTCCATTTCTCGTAAAGATATATTTTATGCAAATGCTGATTTGTGTGATGGTCTTTATATTCTAAGCATGAAAAGGTCCACTGATACTCCAGTCTTTAACATAAAATACAAAGAGATTCAAGTCAAATAATTTGAATCAAACCTATCTTTGGCATTGTCGTCTCGGGCACATAAATGAGAAACGCATAACGAAGCTCCATAAAGATGGACTTCTAGATTCATTTGATTTAGAAACATATGAAACGTGCGTATCTTGTTTACTAGGGAAGATGACTAAAAGTCCCTTTACTGGACACGGTGAAAAGGGCAAGTGATTTATTGGGTCTAATACATACTGATGTATGCGGTCCTATAAACACAATGGCTAGAGGAGGTTATCGACTTCATTACATTTATCGATGATTTCAAGAGTTTGAATCATTTGAGATGTTTCGAACATTTCAAAATGAAGTGCAGAATCAACTTGGTAAAACTATCAAAATACTTCGTCGGATCGAGGTGGTGAATATTTGAGCCAAGAATTTGATGATCATTTTAGAAATTGTGGGATTGTCTCCCAATTGACTCCACCAGCAACTCCACAGTGGAATGGAGTTTCTGAAAGGAGAAATCGACCTTATTAGATATGGTTCGATCTATGATGAGTCATGCAAATCTTCCATTATCCTTTTGGGGTTATGCATTACAAACTGCAGCTTTCACTCTAAATCGAGTTCCTTCTAAAGCGGTTGATAAAACACCATATGAGATATGGTACGGGAAGATACGTAGTTTGTCTTTCCTTAAGATTTGGGGTTGTGAGGCTTACGTAAAACGACAAGTCTCAGAAAAACTAGCACCTAAATCTGACAAGTGTTTATTTGTGGGGTATCCTAAGGAAACAAAAGGATATTACTTTTATAATCCCGCTAAGAACAAAGTGTTTGTTGCTCGGTATGGTGCCTTTATGGAAAAACAGTTTATTTCAAAAGACACTAGTGGGAGAGAAATAAATCTTGAAGAAGTTCAAGAATCACAGATAAACCCTGAATCGCTCTTTGGAAGTTCAACAACGTTCGAACCGAGTTGAACCTCCACAAGTGACCCAAGGCCCACGTAAATCTGGTAGGGTAAGACATGAGCCAGAGAGATTTGGATTTCTCATTACTGATAGTCGTGATGTGTTGCTTATGGATCAAAATGAGCCCACCACTTATCAGGAGGCTATGTCTGGACAAGACTCAGATAAATGGCTAAGTGCCATGAACTCTGAGATGCAATCCATGTATGATAACCAAGTTTGGAACTTGGTTGATTTACCTGAAGGTGGTAAGACCATTGGATGTAAATGGGTTTTCAAGAAGAAAACTGACATGGATGACAAAGTGCATACTTTTAAAGTAAGACTTGTAGCAAAAGGTTTCAAGCAGACTCAAGGTGTTGATTATGATGAAACTTTTTCGCCAGTAGCCATGCTTAAATCCATAAGAATTTTAATTGCCATTGCTGCATATTATGACTATGAGATATGGCAAATGGATGTAAAAACACCATTTCTTAATGGAAAGCTGTTTGAGGACGTGTATATGACACAACTCGAAGGTTTTGTACATCCTGAGAATTCTAGGAAGGTATGCAAGCTTCAAAGATCCATTTATGGATTAAAGCAAGCTTCTCGGAGTTGGAATCTTCGTTTTGATGAAGCAATCAAGGATTTTGGTTTTATTAAGAACAAAGATGAGCCTTGTGTATACAAGAAGGTAAGTGGGAGTGTAGTTGTTTTTCTGGTACTGTATGTTGATGATATATTACTCATTGGAAATGACATCCCAACATTGCTGAATGTCAAGTCTTGGTTAGGGAAGTGTTTCTCAAAGAAAGACTTAGGAGATGCGACCTATATCCTAGGGATAAGGATCTATAGGGATAGATCTAAGAGGCTAATCGGTCTAAGTCAGAGTGCTTACATAGATAAGGTGCTGAATAGGTTCAGTTTGCAAGACTCTAAAAGATGATTGTTGCCAATGTCTCATGGCATAAGTCTCAGCAAGATTCAATGTCCTAAGACAAATGATGAACGAGACCGTATGAATAAGATTTCATATGCATCAGCTATTGGATCTATCATGTATGTCATGCTATGCACTCGACCTGATGTATCATATGCTTTGAGCACTACAAACAGATATCAGTAAGATCCTGGTGAGAGTCATTGGATAGCAGTAAAGAACATTCTTAAATACTTAAGAAGGACTAAGGAAGTGTTCTTGGTCTATGGAGGTTTTGAAAATGATCTAGTTGTAAATGGTTACACAGATGCAAGTTTTCAAACTGATATAAATGATTTTAGATCGCAGTCTGGATATGTGTTTACTTTGAATGAGGGTGCGATGGTGGAAAAGTTCGAAGCAAGAGATCGTGGCGGATTCTACAACGAAACCGAGTATATTGCGTCGTCCGATGCATCAAATGAGGCGATTTGGATCACAAAGTTCATTTACGAACTAGGTGTGGTTCCAAGTATTGCTAACCCTGTTTGTTTGTATTGTGACAATAACGGGGCAATAACACGAGACCAAGGAACCTAAATCACGCCACAGATCCAAACATATACTCGGCGTTTTCATCTCATCGAGAGAAATTATTGAGAGGGAGACGTGAAGATTTGCATAGTACCTATGAAGACAACGTTGCGGATCCATTGACAAAAGCTCTTCCACAAGCAAAACATGATAGTCATGTTAGATCATTAGGCATTAGATGCATGTATGATTGGCCCTAGTACAAGTGGAAAATGTTGGGGCATGTGCCCTAGGTCAATCCATTAACTGTCTTTATGAATACTTTTAGTTAATAAAATAGAGGATTTCATTTGCTGTTTATTATAATTAATTTACATGTTTACATTATAATAAGATCCATGGGTATTTGCGAAATATCATAAATGTCCCTAGTCGATCATTATCTTTGGGAACTATAATGAATTAAGACTAATGTGAGTCTTGATTGATGATCATATGATGATTATATGTATAGGGATACGAATCAAGATCACGAGTACTTGTTAGGGAACAAAGTACTGAAATGACCCGCTATGAGAACATCACATGGATTAAGTCATAGTTGTTTCTCATGATAAGTATATTGTTCAGTCCTCTGACTTGAGATTACCAGAGACTTCAACATTAGGAACACAATGATTTGACACAATCAAACATTGTCTTTGACCGGACGATTATAAAGGTTGTGATTGGTTATTGTGTGAGCAATGTGATGAAGTTGTGTAATCGAGATAGAATTTGTCCCTCTCATATAAAGAGAGATATCTAGTGGATCCCTCGATGTGTTAGATCGTTAAAAGGCCTAGTCTAAGTGCATGGATATTGATAAATGTCACTTGGATGTTTTCGATCTACCTAGAGATCGAGACTAGTACGATTGAACATGTCGGATGACAATTTCATGCCTTATGTTTGATCAAAAGGATATCGTGTGACAAAAGGATGTTGTATACACTATTGATTAGGTTGTATCGATTTGATATTCGTACAACTTGGGTAGTCATAATGTCTTGCTAGAGGCCGCTTATGACTTGTATACCAAAATGTATTTTGGTACACTGACAACGTTGTATGAGCCTATTGGGTCGCACACTAAGAATGGTTTTGCGAGATTTTAAGATAGTTCAGAAAAATGAATTTTATATGATAAAATTCATGACAGAAACATCATTGTCGTGTATTACACTTATACTTCTTTAAGTAGGGGTATATGTGTAATTTACTTAACCTTCTATATACAAGGGTTGTATAAATAGATGCTTTAAGTTAGAACACACGTACGAAAGATTAAAGGGCCGAAACTCTATTATTTTGAGAAATAAATTAGGGTTTTCTGGCACGCTCTGGATCGTTTTGGAGAGAAACAAAAGGTTTGATATTCTCTCGAAGCTAGCACTTTGAATCTCGGCCGCCGTTCGTGTGTGGACTGCTGATAGAGGGCGTTCGTCGTTGGCAGCGCCTTAGAGATCGATCAACCTTCAAAAAGGTATTTTGCGATCAAGGTATGATTAAGTTTTCTTGGTTTAAACGTTTTAATGGAATTATATTCGGATCCAGTTGAGGTTTTTGTCAAAATTATTTTGTAATCTCCGCTGAGTATGAACCCCATTACCCAACACCTTTTGCACCTGCTTAACCACATTGTGTCTCGAACGAATGTGTCTATTTTTACCATTGAAAATTTTATTCTTTGCAATGGCAATAGCCGATTGGCAATCACAATGCATAGATACAATGAGTAGGTTTTACTCTTAAAGGAATATTTTCTAAGAAGTTTTTCAACCACTCAGCCTCACTACCGGTCAATTCCAAAGCAATGAACTCTGACTTCATAATAGATCTAGCAATAATATTTTGCTTGGCTGATTTTTATGTAACAGTACCATCTCTAAGGGTGAATACATAACCACTAGCGGATTTTGTCTCATCTGAATCAGAAATTCAGTTAATATCAATTTATCCCTTTAATACAGCAAAAAATCCACTATACATAATACCATATGACATGGTACCTCTCAAATATTTCATTAGTCTTGCTATTGTAGTCCAATGCTCATTATTGGGATTATGTGTATATCTGCTCAATCTACCCACAACATAAGCTATGTCAGGTCGTGAAAACTCATCAAATGCATCAGACTCCTAATAATCTGGGCATACTTAGATTAAGCAACATGATCACTTCTATTTTTCTCTAATTGAGTGTTAGCATCATAAGGAGTACTCACCGGTGCGACATCAAAATTTCCAAACTTCCTAAGAAGTTTCTCAACATAATTTCTTGTGATAGCATTATACCATCACCTTTCCTTATGATTTTAACACCTAAAATCGCATTTGCTTCACCATATTTTTCATATCAAATTTAAAAGCAAGAAAATTCTTAGTCTTTTGTACAAGTTCAAGACTAGAGCTAAACATCAACATGTCATCAACATACAAACATATAATGACACAATCACTATCAACACATTTTGTGTAAACACATTTATCTACTTCTAGAGAAAAAAATCCATCACTCAATAACACACAATCAGATTCTTCATATTATTTGGGTGCTTGTTTCAAACCATATAGAGATTTGACAAGCTTGAAAACTTTGGTTTCTTGACCAAAAACCACACAACCTTCGGTTGTTTCATGTAAATTTCTTCTTCCAAATGACCATTCAAAAAAGCAGCTTTAACAACCATTTGAAGAATAAATAATTTATAAATAGATGCTAAACAAATAAAAATGCGAATAGAAAAAATTCTAGTCACATGAGCAAAAGTGTCAAAATAATCTATACTCAAACCTAGCTTTATATTTCTCAATAGAGCCATCGGGATTAGACTTTGTAACGACCCGAAAATTTGACTTGTGCCACGTGTCAGGTCAGGGTCGAATGTGGGATCCACTCGTCGGAATACGTATGATGCAATTAAAATGCTAATTGTTGAGCTGTGTTACGACTTGGTATACGCGGGGAATTAGGTGAGCCGAGACACGAACGGGGACGCGCCTCGAGTCGCATGCCGACGTGGGACCAAGGTAGCGGCTTAATGTGGCTATAGTGGCTTTATGTGGTTTTAATGTGTACATTGGATACGCCTCGTGATGCGTGTAGCGCGAGTATCGAGATTTTGAAATGAGGCGGGTTTGTGCCTCGAGATGCGCGCATTTCAATTTTTAAGGAAAGCATAAAAAAATATGTTTTTGATGTGCCTCGAGTTCCGCTCTGCACGAATCTCGAGGACACAATGGTTTACTTAATCAAGAAGAAAAAAAATATATAATAAAAAAAAAAGGATCGGATAAGGAGAAAAAGAGAGAAAAAAGAGAGAAAGAGAGGAGAGAGAGAGAGATCGGTTTTGAGCGAAAGAGAGGAAGAATGAGGAGAGCATCGAGTGAGAGAGGTGGCGGACCGGCGACGCGGAGGCCGCGAACGGTGACCAGCAGGCGGACGGCGGAGAGGGACGCCGTCGCGCTCCAGTGACGGCCAGCAGCGGCGACGCGTGCGGTGGTGCGGCTGTGGAGACGACGCACCAGCAGGAGCGGCGCGGCCTGCGAGCGCCGAGGACGATGGCGAGCCTGCTACGCAGAGGATCGGCAGCGGAGCGGCTCCGGCGAGCTGGACGCGGACCAGCAGCACGGCTGCGGCTACGTGGAAGCCGCGGCGGCGCAGAAACGGGTCGGCGCGGGATCGGCAGCAGCTGGACGGTGGTGAGCGGCGACTGCAGCGCAACGCCGGCAGCGACGCGACTCCGGCGGCGGCGCGGTTCGACAGCGGCAGCGACGCCGGCAGCAGCGGTGGCGCGACAGCTACGCCGGCAGCGGCGCGGTGACGGCGGTGGCGCGGCTTCGACGTCGGCGCGGTGAACGGCGCGGTGGCGCGTTGTCGGATCGATCGCTCCTCGACGAGGGGTGCGATTCGACGGATTTCGACGACGCGATGGAGGGACTTAGGATGCTAAAGTCAGGTGTCGGGTGCGCATATCGAGACGCGAGTGAGACGTTTTGAAGACGATTCGCGGTTTCTTGAGGTAAGTAAACTAGTGAGGAAATGTACAGTAATTTCATTGTTTTGATATTGTTGTTCATTTCTTTGATATCTATCGTTGAATGCTATCGTGTGTAGTGGTCCATTGGCAAGTGAGTCATGGTTACTGTTATCTGCGATATGAGAGTGTTAGGGCTGGGAGGCAGGGGTCTCGTCTAAACACGAGGTTTGTGGATATTTCATAGTCGCACGGGCTAGGGCTGGAGGCAGGTGTCTCGTCCTAGATCCGGGTCTGTGGATATGAATCGCACGGGCTAGGGCTGGGAGGCAGGTGTCTCGTCCTAGATCCGAGTCTCATGGATATCTCATAGTCGCAAGGGTTAGGGCTGGGAGGCAGGTGTCTCGTCCTGAACCCGAGTCTGTTGGGCTTTTGTCGCGACTCAACGACCTTTTGGTCGGGACTCCTTGTTATTTGGCCTCACTCATTGATTGATTTGTTTACAGTCTTAATTCATGCGTTACCTGCTCATTCATTTCTAATTGCATGAATTCGATTGTTCTAGTTGTATTTTGAAATCTTGTATATGTCCTACTTGGCTTTACTTACTCCGGCTCGTCATTTTTGGGTTTGACGAGTGCGGATCTACGGTCCAGCAAGGGGAAGGCTCCATAGCTAGGTGAATTTTTGTATATCTTATATTACTCTCCTCTGATGATAACATATTTACTGGGTTCCACAATTAGGTTTCCTAACTCTTTTCAAATACTGTTGAGTTATTTATTTGTAGTAATTGCTTCCGCTAAATCGTAAAACTTGCAAAATATTAATAACTCAACTTAAAATTGTGAATTTACGTATAATGAGGGATTGGAAGGCTGACTAAGTCTGCGTTGACCTTGCGAGACTGGCTCGGAGGTCCACGTGGCCTTAGGCCGGGCGGGGCCCAGTTTGTGAAAAATTGGGGCCGTCACAAACTTCTTCTTAAAAATCCATTTGCAACCAATCAGTTTTGCTCCAGATGGTAAATCAACTAATTGCCATGTGTCTGCAAACTTTGTTGGCATGAATCTAAAGCTCCAATTGCTTTGATGAAGACTCCAACAGTTTAGGACTAGTGAGTGCATGCGCCACCCCGTGCATATCTAAAATCGAGAAGACACATTCTTGCCATCTCTTGAGATTATCTCCCTCAAATACTTCAATTTTTGAGATGTCCGGAAATTACTTAGCAAAGTGGAAAGTGGGCATAATTGGTACCACGAGTAGAACAGTGTCACCGGGGAGCTTTGTAGCTTTGATTGTGGCAGCATTGGCAGTAGTGGCAGCGACATTAGTCGTTGTATTAGTGGTATTCGCAGCAGCAGCAACAGCAACAGTGACAACACCGACATGAATATGGAATGAAGTAGTAGCTTTGGAATCCATCAATGCAAGTATCCTTGATATTGTTGGAGAATTGGACAAAATTCAACTTGCTTGAGGCGCGTATTCGTTGTCCTTAAGGATATTTTGTCCTAATCGACGTATCCCCCAGGATCCAACAAGCCTTTCGTAATTCAACGGGAGCAGGAACAACAAAATAGTAATAGAAAAAACCCCAGCAAGAAATAGAGAACAAATAAAACTATAGAACAGAAAAATGAAGAGGAACTACAAAATTGTGAACATAAGGATAAACACTGCATAATAGTGAACAGAAAATAGAATCACTGCAGAATAATGAACATAAAACAAAATCACTGCAGAACAATGAACGAAAAAAAAGAATAACTGCATAACAATGAATAGAAGAGAAAACAGAAATAGAAAACTTTGTGCATTGAATGGAAAACGTGAACAGTAGACAAAATAGGAAAAATATGATAATAGCAAGCTCTTTTTATGTTTATCCAAGAGTTGGGACTGGTATCTTTATAAATAAAAACCACCAACGGATAAAATACTCATTCTCACTCACCTTTACCAAAATAATAGGACTTACAACGTTAAGAAACGGTGAGTCAAAAGAAAACATGGGGATAAGAGTTTAGGTGTTTCGATACTTTTGAAATACCTAATAATTTTTCAACATATCCTGTATACAGTTTTAAGAACAGCCTGACTAGAAATTTTGAAATCAGAATTCAAAGGAATTGGGACAACAGATGAAGAGAACTTCCCGTCAGGCATAGAGATCACCTCAATTCCATTAATGAATGCAACTGATCTACTTCTTGCATGAAATATCAAGGCCAGTCTACTAGAGTTTGAATTCGCAACACCAATCACATATTCTTTCATCAAATAAGGATGGGCTCGAGCCAATTTATCGAATGAGAACTCACTAAACAGAGTAATTCCATTGCCGACAACAGAAAACACTGCAGATTTCAAATTGAATTGTGGACTCTCAATGGGATGAAAATGTATGCACAACCAATGGCGGCGTCCTAGCTGTTTTTTTTTACTCGAATAAGTCGAAGTTTGTTTGAAAACTCTGTTAGATTATCTTTTCCTAATTAATCTCTATTAATTGTGATCCATATTGGCCCATAACTTGATGGTAGTTTGGGCATAAGTGATTCGAGTACGGGGTTTTAATTCCCTCTCCTCTCTGTTCAAAATGAAACAGACAATAACTGAAAAATAGTTATTGCGATATAATTTGTTTAAACGTAAGAGATCTCACCATTAAAGTATCTCGGTCTAATGAAAGAAGACAGAAAGAGGAAAATATTCTCAAACTTAATCGCAATTGAAAGAGGTATGTATATATTTTATGATTGAATCAAAGTGTTATGTAGATCTAGTATAGACAACATTGATATCAGAGCAAGGTTAAAACACTTTTGATTCTTAGGGTGGATCTAAAGGTTTCCGCATTACTATTTTAATTTCGATCGACATTATTGAAAATAATTTTTGAAGACGATTCTTCAATTTGGGTATAAAAGGGTATAAAACGTATTTTATTAATTTTTTATTTTTTCTATTTTGATGGCTATTTCGATTCCTAATTATTTGCGAAATAGAGTTTTAACTTCAATGTGATTTCGATTCCTATTTATTTGACCTTATTGTCGAAATCGCTATTACGTATATACATACGTGTTTAATTGTAAAGCATAGTCTAAAAATTTGATGTCAGGGAAATAAACACAAATTTGGAATATATGTAGACGTCTTTCTTAGCATGTGATTTTTTCTTATTTAGATAATTATAAATGTATTACATGCTATTAAAAGCAAGTGATCTATGTGCACAATACATATATACGTGACTCCCTTATTTAGATATATGCGCGCGCATATATATATATTAGTTTTCATAATGTGCTTTGCACGTTCTACACACACAAAATGAATTGAATTATAAATAAAATTAAAATAATGTTGTAAAAAATTCAACAAACTATACAAATATGAATTTTAATATAAGTAATTTATAAAAAATAATTTGAACATACTGATTGATATTTTATTCATCTTATGTCCTTCAAGGCTTAAGTACCAAAGAAGTTTCACCTCTTTTTCCAAATCAAGGAAACTGTGAAAATTTGTTCTTAAAGGTTATTCTCATTATACATGCTTATTGTAGAGCTAACTAAGGTTGTCTATTAATTAGAAAAAAAAGAAAAAAAAAGAAACCAATGACTATTTCCTTAATCAAATAATTTCATTCAGATAACGATGATGCTGAAGATGGTTTAAACACCTGGCGTAATCTATGGTAGGACTAAGCTGATAAGGAATATAGACTTCATGACAACGTGAAAGCAAACTTTATTACAAATGATATTGGAGTTAAATTATCTTGATTTTGATAATTACAAAAAATATTAGAGTTAAGTTTATCTTGATTTTTATAATTGTATGTAGTAAGCTTGTCAATTTATATATATAAAATCATGTTGCATGTGATCGTCATATGGTTACTACATTATCTATAATAGAGACATCAAAATTCACCCAAACCAATTGAATCCCAATTTTCTCATTTCTTACAAATAAAAAAAAATAAAAATAAAAAATAGAAAAAAACTCTCTTATTGGTCCATATAAGTTACAATGCATATCTTGTGACTGTCACCTGTTGACAATAATCATAGACCTACGAAAAATACATGGACATCCAAACCTAAATGCAAACCATAAGTTAACATTTTTTTTTTTGTTAGGCTGATAATGGTAGTGATGTCAAATTTGGTGGTGTGGCAATCCTAATGGTTAATAAGTCCGAAGAACAACTCTCTAGAGGTTGATCTAGATTTTTTTCTTGGTAATGTGATATAGATTTCGCTATCATACAATTACCTTATAGAATGGACCCATCATATCTGAAAGCATATCTTGTACCTAAAAAAACATATCACTTATCCTACTAACCAATGATGCTATTAACAATTCCAACACTCCTACTACTTAATCAATGAACATGGAAGAGCCAATATCCAATTTGGTAAATTGAAGGAACAATGAACAAAGCAAAACTTCACCAAATAGAACGTCAGAAACATAAAGCATGAAAAACCCCCAAAATAATTCCATCAAAAATGAAAACCCCCTAATAATTGCCCCAAAAGGAAATACATTGATGGACATATAAATCAAATTGAAGAACATGCAAGACTAAAGACACTAAAAACCAGTAGATTGAATTTTCAATCCTCGTCCATTGTCACATATGCTAAACAGTGAAAGAAAAGAGAGTTGAAATAGCCTCATAACTAAGGCTTATACATAAGAGAGTTGATTATAAAACTAAAAACAATGAAAACCAATACACTAAATTGTCAACCCTCCGTTGTCATACGCAAAAAATACGCTAAATAGTGAAAGAACGGAGAGTTGAAACAATAACACAACCAAAGCTTATATATAACTGAGTTGTTTATAAACTAAGCTAAGAATATCGATTAACTGGAAGTGACCAATTGCATAGGATAATTATGAACCATTAACTGAGAACATAATCTTCTCACATAGGGCTCTTAATAGAATGGCTGAAAACAAAGTAAAAATCTAAACCATCATAAAGCACCCACAGCTAGGGGTGGCAAATGTTGTCCAGACCCGTTTGTCCGATTTTGTCCGGACACGTTTTAAACGAGTTCGGACAATATTTTTGTAAAACACATACGGGTCTGGATAATTTTTTGTGTCTGTTTAAAAATACGGGACCGGGTCCGGACAAAAATTTCAAAAAACGGGTAATTTTGATTTTATGATTAATTTGAAGGGCATATAGGTAATTTCACACTCCATGTCATCAAGTGATTCCAAAATCCAAACGGACCAAACCCTATGTGTAATGTGTATCAGTGATTTAGTGTATAGCTTTTAACTTTTTAAGCCTTTTGGAAATTAAAAAATTGTGATGTTATGTATTTATTTTTTGGTAATTAAATGTTAGGTGACTTGTAGACTTGTAGTTGAGGTTTTTTTTTTTTAAAATAATTGATAAATAAGATATTTAATCATATTTAAAAATAAAAATCGGACAAACATGAGCAGTATGTTTTACAAAAATACGGGTCTGGACAAAAAAAAGTGCCCGTTTTAAAAACAGGAACGGGACCGGACACTAAATTTAATCATTATAAGAAAGGGGTGTCCGGTCCCGTTTATGTCCGGTCCCGTTTTTTGCAAGCCCTACCCACAGCTCCAATGGCGACTATATAATGAAATACAACAACTTGGAGTTCTCATCTTACAAGTGTTGGTTTCAAGATGTTTGCAACATTAATTGCACCCTCTACCGCTCCTGCTCCAATTAATGTGTGCACCTCATCAATAAAAAGAATTATCTCATCACTTTGTTTGATTTCTTCCATAAGCTTCTTTAGCCTCTCCTCAAACTCTCCACAATATTTTGTTCAAGTTTAACAAGGAAAATTGAATATATTTTAACTATTGTTTTCCAATCCATTAAAGAACTAAGTGAGAGGTCGAGAAGTGATGACCAATCGACTTGATAAAGAGTGTCCATCAGATCTTCAATTATCACACTTCTCTAATCCATCAATGTTGCTTCTCCTCCTAGCAAGATCATAAGCGCAATCGATGAAGACAAGAGAACACAGAAGAAACCCTAAAAACTCGTATTCTTGTAAGACCGTGAAAACTAAAGAACCGCAAACTCGTATTCTTGTAAAACCGTGAAATAAGGATTTGATGGAGAAGAGATGAAGTTGGGATGAGAGTTGGGACTGATGAGAGTTCGAAACAAAGACAAATTTGTGAAGATGAGGAAATTGATTTGGGATGAATTGCGAAGACGAGTCGGCAAATACAAGTTGGGATGAAAGGGGTTGGTGTGAAAGGACAAAATAGTAAATTCCCTTATGGTCGATGAATTGGTGATTCGTGCTTTTATATATATTGATATATATATTATTTAATATATGCATATTAATGTGTCATATTATTAATCGATTAATTTATTGTCATGCATGTATGTATATGATTTGCATGTAAATCTTGATGTGAAAATGGACGCATGAAAGGATTATGACCTTAATCAATTTGCATGCAATATGTATTATAATTTAAGGTTTTAAAATAAAAATTAAAGTATGCTTAATTTAATTTTTATTTAATGAAAAGCTTGTTAGTCACCAAAGTGACCTAGCTTGAATGGATGTTTAAATGTTTAATTAAGATCATATTAATCATAATGTTAGGAGGTCACCCAAATGTGGATCATTGCTTATAATTAATGAAACTTAATAGATTTATCTTCATGCTTGGAAATATGTATGTTTTATCCAAAAATATCTTACTTATTAACCTAAGTATTAATGATTGTCTATGAAAGTATGTTTATTAAGAATTTGATATAGCATGAATTATGCATTTAAGTACCACCCAAAGGTGAACTTAAATACATAATAAAAGTATGGTATGTATGAATTATAGGTTAAAGCATTAATGTGAATAATTTATGTTATATTTGCATCGTCATATAATATGTTTGCCTTGGGTAATATGATTGTTAAGTTCAACGGGCTCAACTACAATGACTGGTCTGAATAGATCAAGTTCCAACTGGGTGTAATGGGCCTTGACCTTGCAATCATTGTAGATGACAAGCCCACAGTCATCACTGAGACTAGCTCCGAAAAGGAAAAGTCTCTATATGAGGCTTGGGAGCGGTCTAATAGGCTAAGTTTGAACTTGATGCACATGAAGATTGCCAAAAATGTTAAACCATTTATGCCTAAGATAAGCGACGCAAAAGAGTTCATGACCCAACCAAAAGAATACTGACAATTGGACATTGCCAACAAGTCCATTATGGGAAGCTTGATGAATGAGTTTACCACTAAGAAATTTGAGTGGTCACAGACTATCCGCGATCATGTGACTAGTATGTCTAAGTTGGCAGCAAAGCTCAAAACGACATGAGTGAATCATTTATGGTTCAATTCATTATTAATTCGCTTCCTCCTGAGTTCTATTGTTCTAGTTGAATCACAACACCATTAAAGAAAATGGAACTTGCAAAAACTTAAGGCCATGCTCGTATAGGAAGAAAGAAGATTAAGGAAGATAAAGACTCACTCAGTTCATCTCACTTTGCATGATGGAGCTAGTAGTAGCAAAGTTACACCAGAAAGTAAGGACAGAAAGAAGGACAAAGCCTTAATGGAAGTCAATGAGGGTCGAATCCATAAGGAGCTGAAGTGTCACTTATGCAGGATGAGTGGACACTTCAAGAAAGACTGTCCGAAATGAAAGGCATGGTTTTAGAAGAAGAGTATATATTACATTTCTATATGTTTCAAATTAAACCTTGTTGAAGTGCATAATAATACATGGTGGCTTAATATTGGTGCAACTACTCATGTTTCACATGTTATGCAGAGATTTCTTTCAATCCAACCCATAATCAGAATAAAAAAGTTCTTGTTTATGGGGAACAAAATGAATGCATGTATAGAAAGGATCAAGACTTACAAATTGATCTAGGAATCTTGTTTATGTATCAAAGTTAGATTGTGTAGGTTTTAATTTTAAGATTGGAAATGATTGTTTTAGTTTTGTTTAAACACAAATACTATTATGGTTCTGGTATTTTAATTGACAGCTTATATCGTTTCAATCTTGATAGTATGTTTTTTGAATCCTTGTTTAATGTTGAGCATGTTATTGGAAATAAATGTAGTGCACATGATGAGTGCTCGGCTTTTCTTTAGCATCAAATATTAGGTCACATATCCAAAAAAAGGGTAAATAGGTTAGTAAAAAGTAACATATTACCTCAATTGGATTTTATTGACTCGGATGTATGTGTGGATTGCATTAAGAGAAAGCAAAACAAACATATATAAAAACATCTAGCCACAAGAAGCAGTGAGCCTCTTGAATTGATACACATTGATATTTGTGGTCCTTTTGACGCTCTATCATAGAGTGGTCAAAAGTATTTTATCACCTTTATTGATGACTACTCATGATATTGTTATCTATACTTGTTGCATGAAAAGTCTCAGTTAGTGGATATTTTAGAATTTTTCATTAATGAGGTAGAAAGGCAGCTAGATAGAAAGGTAAAAGTGGTGAGATCTGATAGAGGTGTTGAATACTTTGGAAAGTATGATGAAAATAAACAATGTCTAGGTCCATTTGCAAATTTCCTTAAAAGTCTAGGTATTTGTGCGCAATACACAATGGCTGGTACACTTCAACAAAATGGTGTAACTAAAAGGAGGAACCATATACTTATGGATATGGTTAGAAATATGTTAAGTTGTAACACTTTACCTTCATCATTATGGATGCATGCATTAAAGACAGCTGCATATCTGCTGAATAATGTTCATAGTAAATAGGTTCTTAAGACTTCTTATGAACTTTGGACTGGTAGGAAACCTAATTTGAGGCATCTTCATGTTTGGGGATGTCAAGCAGAAGTACGGATATATAATCCACATGAAAAGAAACTTGATGGAAGGACTATTAGTGGTTACTTCAATGGATATCCTAAAAAGTCTAAAATGTACATATTTTATCGTTCTAACTATACTACGAGAATAGTTGAGTCCGGTAATGCTGGGTTCATTGAGAATGGTTAAATAAGTGGGAATGAAGAACCACAACATGTAGATATTCGTGAAGTTCAATTGAAATCTTCTACATCTTGCGTTTTTCCTAAAATTTTTATTCCTTTTAATGTATCACGACTACGCAACAAACCCGAACGACAAATCATTGTTCCAAATAAGGAAAATGAACTTATTGTTAATGAACAAGCTAATGATGTGAAAGTTGCAAATGAGCAAGTAGAGCCACAAGAAATAGCATTACGAAGGTCTGTAAGGACAAAAAGACTAGCAGTTTCAAATAATTTTGTAGTTTATTCACTTGAACATGAATGCGATTTGAGCATTGACAAAGATCAAGTCTCATTCAAACAAGCCATGAAATTTGATGATTCTAAAAAATGGTTCAATGCCATGATAGATGAGTTGAAATCGATGGATGACAACAAAGCATGAGAACTGTCAAGTTTCCTGAAGGTGTAAAGCAAGTTGGTTGCAAATGGGTCTTCAAAACCAAACGAGACTCACAAGGCAACATTGAAAGACATAAAGGTAGACTTTTCGCCAAAGATTACAATCAAAAGGATGGCATTGACTATAAGGAGAACTTATCTATAGTTTCAAAGAAGGACTCTTTAAAAATTATAATGGCTTTGGTAGCTCAATATGATATTGAGCTTCACCAAATAGATGTGAAAACCACCTTTCTGAATGGAGAGTTAGAAGAGGAAGTTTACATAGACTAACCCGAAGGTTTCTTGACCACAGGAAAAGAAAAATTAGTGTGTAAATTGAAGAAGTCAATGTATGGATTGAAACAAGCTTTCCGACAATGTTATATTAAGTTCAATAATACCATTAGGTCATATGGTTTTGTAGAGAATATTGTTGACCGGTGTATATACATGAAGATCAGTGTGAGCAAGTTCATTATATTGTTTCTATATGTTGATGATATTCTTCTTTCTGTGAATGATGTTGTTTTGTTACATGATGTACATAGATTTCTCTTTATAAACTTTGAAATGAAAGATATGGGTGAGGCATCCTATGTGGTAGGAATATAAATATTCTGTGATAGATCACAAAGATTGTTAGGTTTGTCTCAGAAATGATATATAAATAAAATATTAGGGAGATTTCAATTGGACAAGCGCTCCGCAGGAATAGTTCCAATTCAAAAGGGGACAAGTTCAGTTTAATGCAACGACCTCAACATGATTTGGAACGTTATCAAATGCAATGTATTCCTTATGCATTAGTAGTTGAGAGCTTAATGTATGCCCAGACTTGCACACAACTGGAAATCAGTTTTGATGTTAAAATGTTGGGTCGATATCAAAGTAATCCTTGAATGGACCATTGGAAAATCACAAAGAAAGTACTTAGGTACTTATAAGGCACCAAGGATTGCATGTTGACCTACAAATGGTCGAGTCATCTTGAAGTTTTGGGTATTCAGATTCAGACTTTGTCGAATGTGTGGACTCAAGGAAATCTACATTAACTTACATGTTCATGTTGGCAGGAGGAGCAGTTTCATGGAAGAGTGCGAAGCAAACTGTAATTGCTACTTCCATTATGGAGGCTAAATTCGTAGTATGCTTTGAGGCCACTATTCATGCATTATGGTTGCAGAACTTTGTGTCAGGACTTGCTATTGTTGATAGTATAGCTAGACCGTTAAGGCTATATTGGATAATTTCACAGCAGTTTTCTTTTCGAAGAATGACAAGTATTCGAAGGGTGCAAAACACATGGAATTGAAGTACTTGTCTGTGAAAGAAGAAGTGCAAAAATATAAAGTATCGATTGAGCATATTGGTACTAACTTGATGATAGCGGTTCCGTTAATTAAGGGATTACTGACCAAAATATTTATTAGCCATGTTGAACGTATGGGCATTATAGAAAAGTCCATTTTAGCATAATATTGTGGTATGCACACATACATTTTATAATTGTATTGCTCATATTATTGTCGTGACACTTGTGAATTCAATTAAAGCTTTGTTTTTGCTTATGTACTTGTTATCTTCATTATGTTTCAGTGAGATAACATTATGTTAAGAGGGTTGAAATATCCTTATTAAAGTTTTACTAATTGAGTTGATTATGATATATAGAAGGAATCGCATCGATTATATGACTCGTGACTGCCATGATTCTAATTCAGGGAAAAGTGATTTGATAGATTCAATAAAGTGGCGGTTATATTTTATTTTAAATCATCAAGTCATAACATGGGTCAAGTGGGTGATTATTGTTAGATTATCTTTTCCTAATTAATCTTTATTAATTGTGACCCACATTATATTGTTACGTACTTTATGTTTTGGACCCACAACTTGATGGTAGTTTAGGCATAAGTGATTAGAGTACATGCTTTTAATTCCCTCTCTTTTCCTTTCAAAATGAAACGAAAAATAACTAAAAAATAGTTATTGGGATATGATTTCTATAAACGTAAGAGATCTCACCATCAAGGTATCTCTGTCTAACGAAAGAAAACACAAAGGGAAAAAATATTTTCAAACTTAATGGCAATGGAAGGAGGTATATATATATATTTTATGATTAAATCAAAGTGTTATGCAGATCAGTATAGACAACAAACTCTGGTTGTTTGGTACAGATTCGGTAAGGCCATTTGAGAACTCAAAACAACAATGCTGGATTTGTCAAATTCCAAAATTTTTAAATCGATAATTACAGTTAATCCGAGATTAAGGAAGCTTAATTATGGTTTTAGCTGCGAGTCGAGAGTAAAATTTGAGATTTATAATTAATTTTATTATTCTGTGACGTGTGCCTAGTGTTGTGTACTATATACTATGTTATTTTGCAAAATTCAAGTCGATTACGTAAGTTTGAGATTCGTGGGTTTTGTCTCAAGATACGTGTCGAGACGGGTGTCAAGATAGTCAAAATATTGACATAAATATTAGTTTCAAACTTCGTGACGAATAATTGAATTTAAATTCAAAATTCAAAATTTAGACCTTAAATGGACTTAACGAGCTGACGTGGGGATTTGCCTCAGTTTACGTGTAAGTCGGGATTGGAGGTAGTGTGAAATGAGATGAAGTTGTGTGAGATCTTGTTTCAAGTTTGGTGTCGGGTAACAATAGTCGAGGTTGAGATTCGGTCCAAACTGGTGCAAGTTTGGATAAGTATGGTAAGATGATTGGTCCATAAGGATTCCGTATGTCATGAACAAAGTTAAAATTTTTGGGGTTTTGGTGTGACCAAAACTAGTGTTATGGACATTTCATAATGATGGACTGTTTCGTCGAGAGTTTTGTTCAATTTGGTGAAAAGTTGAATAGAGAACGGGAGCTGGAAGTCAAAACACGTTAAAATAGAGATTTTTGGAATTAATAAATAAAAATAAATTAAGCTACTAACAAGCAGCTGAAGGTTTATATATAAATAAAGAAAAAAAAACCAAAAATCAAAAATATCAATCGATTCCTTTTATATTCAACAGAACATTTTCTCCTAACCCTCTCAATTCGATCTTTCGCTCAGCGAGCTCCCGACATTCGATTTTCGCTCGGTTTCTTTTCGCAAAACCGTAAAGCATCGCGAGACGGTCAGTTTGAGCTAAGTTTATGCGGTAGAAATGAGGTATTCGGCATGCAATTCGGTAAATTCTGAATGCTAGACATTTTTCATGAATTCAATTTGAATTCTCGCGATTTTTCGATTTCTTTTGTGGGGTTTTGATAGAAATTGATTGGAATTGTTGTTAATTGGTATATTGGATTGATTTGCATCAATTTGTGATAAATTCCACCAACGTGGGTTAGGGTTTTGATGAGGGGAACTAATACAATTCAATTGATAACTATTTTGGAGATGTTTTTATAGTTGATATTGATTATTGGTTTTAATCCAATTTGACTCCATGGGCTGTGAAAATATTTTAGTGTTGGTATCGGGTGGTTTCATGACGTTTATTGTCGAGTTTTGAGGATTTAAATGCGAAAATATTAATTTGGAGAAGTTTTTTTTAGTTCAAAATATATAAAGTTGCCAAGTCGACAGGCCATATGGGAAAATTCATAACTTCACCGTCAGTGATCCGATTTGGGTGTTCTTGGAGTCTATGGAAAGTAGGACATGAGTACTACAAGTTCCTTTAAGTTATCATGACAAATATTGAGGTTTTCAAGGTTAAAAAGTTGACCTAAGTCGGCATGTTGAAAGCTAGTTGAAATAGTTGTATAAATTAATATTTTTGGAAAATGTTCTCAAGCATACATTGATCGCTGTTTTCGTAGGGATTCATGATATTATTTCACTTGAAGCTTGAACCATAATATAATTGGGTGTGCAGGGAAACTATTGGAACCATGTTCAAGGTGATCTGACGCTCCAGGAACTTCGAAAATTAAGCTTGAAGTTAGATGTTTGTAAGGTTAAGTAAATCCTATGGTAACCTTTACATTGTATGATTATATTTTGTATAAATTGCATTGATCATTGAATTGCATTTTTTCTGTGCATGGATGCACGACTTGGGAGGGTAAGACGTTACGAGTCTCCTTATAGTGTCTATATCGGGTTTATTGAACACTATATTATGCTTGAGGGGCCGGAGTCACTGATACTTTGCATCACATGGTTATCATGAGATCACTTTGAATCATATCATACTCCTATAGTCTAGAGGAATGAGACTCATTTGGTTATTCTCCCTGCGCATGAGTCCTTATTACTGTTTACTTACCACTTTTGGATATCGGTCATCTGATTATGGTCGGATACCAGAAATAGGATGGATTAACGGTTGTATTTAAATTCCTTAGATTATATTTTTTGTTTAAATTCCTTGAATTATTATGCATTTGATTACTACAGGTGTACTGGATAGTGTGAGATTTACTTATCTGACATTATCGAATTTTTATAGTTGGATAATGACAGGTTTTAGCGGTGACAAAAGAAAGGAAAAGCTTTCTGATTATTAGTGACTTGCTCAGTTTCTTTCTCTCTATGTTTGTATTACTTTTGAATATCAAATATTTCACAAATAGGTTTTTGGGTTCGTGTGATGTTAGGATATCGTTTGAAAGTATTAAAATGGTTTTGAGAAGGATTGGGATTGTTTTAATGGTTTTAGGATGGATTGGAATGCCGAGAAGTTAAGGTATTAATGATTTAATAATGTTGAAAGTCTGAGATAAGTTAGAATAAATAAATAATCATTATTAATGTGATATATTTTGTTATGGGGTGGATTGTGATTCCTTCGGCATTTCCACCAAGTTGAGCAGGTTTGTTGAAGATTTATAAAGGCTGGGATTTCCGATGTAGGCTTAGAAATAGAGGAGATGCTGGCGAAATTTTTTTACGAATATTTAAGGATTATATAATTAATCTTTACTGATTTTGAGGTATAAGATTTGTTTTAGAATCCTTTTGTGGTTGATTTAGAATCATATTTGATAATTACTCTGATAGATTTTTAATTAGTTATTGAAGGTGAGGTTAAGGCTGCTAAGTTATCAGTGGATTAAGGTAATCTATGTCGGTCAAATGCCTAATTAGGTGGGGTCTGACAATGTTGGTATCTGAGCCTAGGATTCTAAAACAATCTTGCTGATTGAGCCTTAGTGAGTGATTAGTTGGGAAGTAACGCGATCGAACGGGATTAAAAAGTTTAAAAACTTTATGATTGTGTTATGTGTGTTTTATATTATTGAGATATCGATGGATATAGGCTTGTCGAACAACTTTTCTTGTAGTTTTTATTGCGAAAAATTATTAGTGGACAACAAGAGCTGGATTAGGGATCTGACAAGGATAATAGGGATCCATAATGTGTGGATTCAGACATGTTTGAGAACTTGGCTGTGAAGATGTTAGAGTCGACAAATACCTGAGCTACCAACCCAGGTATTTATGGTTTTGTGGCCTAAGAAGTTCCTGATGTCACTTCAGTCACTCAGGAATAGCAGACTACCATTGCAGTTCATCCAAGAATTGAACCGATTGTTGTAGTTTTCGGTTTAAACTGATACATTCGGTGATAGTGGAATGTTACGGGAGGAAAAGTAGGAAGAGTTTGGTACTATTATATTAAGGATTAAACTGAACATTCTGCGAGAGGTTCGAGATAGGGCTAATACATATATGATTATACAAGTTTTCTGTGCAAATCACGACAATATCAAGGCGTCGTGGAGTCAGGACAAGAATCAAATTTTGTGGGTAAGAAAAATTTTCCTTTCAGGTTTGACCCTAAGTTCGAGAGAAAATGAAAGATTTAGGATTAGTTGAGATGACACAAATATACTTGTCAGTCTTCCAGTAAAAAAAGGTATACTTTAGTTGCAAAGGAATGATGGTAAGGGTCGAGGATCTCAGAGGGTAGGCCTCGAATAAGATATCAACACCTATTCAGGAATCTTTTGTAACTAATAAACCTACAGTGACATGTTTTAGGTATGAAAAAGAGGGTCACATCAGCCGAGACTATTCTCGAAATCTGAGTGTGATTACGTGTTTTGGGTATGGAAAGAAAAGACATTACAAGAGACGTGTTCATAACTTTTAAAAGCATCATTTTGTGTGTCACAGACTCAACAACATATCAGGGAATGTGTTCAGGTGGTGATTGAACGAGATTCAAGCACAAATCGTAATCTTATTGAAGGTTCGTTTTTAGTTTGTAGTCGTGTGGTGATTAAGTTAGGGTTAACTCTGGTGTGAGTCCCTATTCATCTTGTACTTAACACAATAATTGGGGATAGGGTGGATCCTCACTTAATGTATGAGAAATATGTTGTTGAGATCTCTGGACACGAGATGGGTGTTTATTTTGTATGTTATAGTTATTGGAGTTTGAGGTGTTGTTGATAATGGATTAGCTAGTCATTAGGAAGAAATTGAAATTCTTACGAAAACTATAGTACAGAGGCAAGATTTAAAATTAAAATGGAGGAGATTCTTGTGGTTGGGGATTCATGGACATGCATTTTGATGAATTAACTGGAGTTCCATTTCTAATAAAGATTAATTTTGTAATTGATTTGGTTTTGGAACTAGACTAATAACTATGCTGTCCTATAGGATATCTCTGAAGGAATTACAGAAGTTGTGGTATCAGTTAGAGGAGTTGATGGATGAAGGAGTTTATTCATTGAGGTAAGTCGTCATAGGGTGCAATAGTCCTTTTTGTGAAAAAAAAAGAATGGTAATTCGAGTCTCTACATTGATTATAAACAGTGAAACATAGTAACTGTTCAGAATAAATATGTATTGCCTCAAATTAATAATTTGCTTGATCAACTGAATAGATCAAAACTGTTTTCAAAGATTTATTTTCGTTAAGGTTACTATCAGTCGAGAGTTTGGGAAGATGATGAACATAAAACTGCGTTTAGTATCAGATATGGTTACTTTAAGTTTATTGTTATGTCATATGGGTCGACTAATGTTCCGACAATGGTTGTAGATTTGATGCAGAGAGTGTTGAGGTTGTGTTTGGATCACTTTGTGATAGTGTTCATTGATGATATTGAGATATACTTTAAGACTAACGAGGATCATGAATAATATCTTAAAGTTAATCTCTAAAATTTGAGAAATCATAAGCTGCATGCTAAGTTTAGCCAATGCGAGTTTTAGTTGTCTAAGGCGAAGTTTTTGGGTGATGTGTTTGTATGAAATAAATTTTGGTGGATTCAACCAAGAATAAGGCGATCATTGATTAGTCAGAACCTATCAAAGTGACGAAGATACAGAGTTTTTTGGGTTTAGCTGGCGATTATTTTTGATTTGTGAAAGGTTTTCAAAGAGAGTTGCGCCAATTACAAAATTAACTCAAAAAAATATTCCAATTGTTTGGTCAAACGAATGCAATGTTGTATTTTGAGAAATTGAAGAAGCTTATGACTTCAGCACCAGTTCTTGTATTGCCTAAAGCGAGGAAAAGGCTTACATTTTAGACTAATGCATCGAAAGTAGGTTTGAGTTGTGTGTTAATGCAAAATGGAAGGGTGATTGTTTAGGCTTCTTGTCAATTAAATATTCATGAGAAGAATTATTCTGTTTATGATTTGAAATTAGCGGCGTTTGTGTTTGTTTTGAAGCTGTGGAGATATAGGGGATGTTTTATGCTATTTTCAAATCATAAGAATTTGAATTATTTGTTCTCTCAAACAAAATTGAATATGAGATGATAATAATAATAGTTGAACGTTAGAAAGACTTTAATTTTAGTCTTAAATACCGTTCGGGTGAAGTTAATGTTGTTGCTGATGCATTGAGCATGAAGAGTGTTGAAACATTGCTTGTCACTAGTCGATTGACTTACTAGTATGAGTTGTTTGAAAAAGTCATTGTTATGATTTTGTCGGAGGTTCTTGAGGTTGATGATGAACTGACTTGTGCCCAGTTTAGAGTATAACTAGTCTCTATTCAAGAAGTGATAGAGTGTCAGCAAAGTGATATGGATTATTAAAAGTTGAAGGGGTTTGCTGATAATAGTAATAATCTAGATTGAATTGAGTTCATATACTAAAGTTTGAGGTTTAAAGGCAAACTGTGAATTCCATCGGTGGCTGAGATTCAAGATGAGATATTGAGAGAATCTCATCGGTTTAGATTTAGCATTCATTCTGGCAGAACTGGAATATGTTATGATATGAGACGATTGTATTGGTGGCCAGGGATGAAAGCTGACGTGGGTGATTATGTGAGGAAATGTGAGATTTTCAACAGGTTAAGGCCGATAGGCGAAAACCTGGAGATATGTTGCAGCTACTTCTCATATTGTAATAAAAATGGGAATATATCATGATAGAATTTGTTATTCATCTGCCTATTTCTTGGGAGAAACATGATCTGGTGTGAATTATTGTTGATGGACCGGTGAAGTCTGCTCATGTTCTTTCTATGTACATTTTGGATACTTTTACACAACTGAGCTTGTCATGTGGGCGAGAGGTAGCTCGCTTGTTTGGAGTGTCGCTAATGATATTTTCTTATCTTGATGCTCGGTACACATCGGGGTTATGGCAAGGCATACAAGAATTATTTCGACATTCAGTTTTATTTCAGTTCTGTATTTCATCCTCAAGTGGATGGTCAGACTGAAAGGTTTATTTATGTGTTGAAGGACATGCTCGAGGCATGTTTACTGGTATTTGTAGGTTCATGGGAAGAATAAATACCTTTGTGTGAGTTCTTTTATAATAACTGTTGTTAATTATGTATTGAAATGACTTTGTTTTATGCATGGTATGGGATACCTTGTCGATTTCCTATCATTAGGGTTGAATTGGTGGATTGGGTGGAGTTGGAGTCATAGATGGTTGGAGATCACACTAAGGTTATGCAGCAGATTCGTCTAGGATTGAAAATGGTTTAGATAAGATACAAAAGTTATTATGATCTCTATCACCGGTTTGTGATATACAGTGAAAGAAATTGAGTATATTTGAAAGTCTCCCCTCGCAAAAGACCATTACAAGTCTGGACTGAATGGAAAGCTCTCTTTTTTATTTATATGGTCGTTTGAGATTGTGAAATGGGTTGGGAAGTTTGTGTATGGATTGGTAGTACCGCCTCAGTAAGCCAAAATTGATGACGTATTTCACGCGTTTATGCTCAGGCGGAAAGAATCTGATTCGCATCATATAGTTGAATGAAATCAGTTTGATTTGTAGAGAAACGTATTATATGAAGAGCTAACATGAAAATGAGAGGTCCGTATGAGAGAACATTTTTCGCATCTCTTTGAGTTTAGCTAGATTTGGTTAAATATTAATTTCGAGGACGAAATTCTTATTAGTTGGGAAGATTGTCAAGTCCCGAAATTTTTAAATTGGTAATTAAGCTTAATCCGGGATTGAGAAAGCTTAATAATTATGATTTTGGCTGCGAGTCGGGAGTTAAATATTGGTGAATTTGAGATTTATAATTAATTTTATTATTATGTGACGTGTGCCTAGTGTTGCATACTATATACTATGTTATTTTGCAAAATTCAAGTCGATTGAGTAAATTTGAGATTCTCGGGGTTTTGTCTTAAGATATGTGTCGAGACGGGTGCCAAGATAGTCAAAATATTGACATAAATATTAGTTTCAAATTTTGCGACGAATAATAGAATTTAAATTAAAAATTTGAAATTTGGACCTTAAATGGACTTAACGAGCTGACGCGGGGATTTGCCTCAGTTTGCATGTTAGTCGTGATTGGAGGTAGTGTGAAATGAGATGAAGTTGTATGAGATCTTGTTTCGAGTTTGGTGTCGGTTGATAGTAGTCGAGGTTAAGTTTGATCCAAACTGGTGCAAGTTTGGATAAGTATGGCAATAGGATAGGTCCATTAGGGTTCTGTATGTTATGGACAAAGTTAAGAATTTGAGGTTTGGTGTGACCAAAACCAGTGTTATGGATACTTCATGAAGATGGACTGTCTTGTCGAGAGTTTTGTTTAATTTGGTGAAAAGTCGGATAGAAAACGGGCGCTGGAAGTCAAAACACGTTAAAATAGGGATTTCTAGAAGTAATAAATAAAAAGAAATTAAGCTGCTAACAAGCAGCTGAGGGTTTATATATAAATAAAGAAAAAAAAATCAAAAATCAAAAAAATCATTCGATTCCTTATATATTCAATTGAACGTTTTCTCCTAATCTTCTCAATTCCATCTTTCACTCCGCGAGCGCCCGATATCTGATTTTCGCTCGGTTTCTTTTTGCAAAACCGTAGAGCATCTTGACACGGTTAGTTCGAGCAAAGTTTCTGCGGTAGAAACAAGGTATTCGACGTGCGATTTGGTAAATTCTTAATGCCAGGCATTTTTCCTCAATTCAATTTGAATTTTTGTGATTTTTCAATTTCTTTCACTGGGTTTTGATAGAAATTGGTTGGAATTGTTGTTAATTGGTATATTGGATTGATTTGCATCATTTTGGGATAAATTCCACCGACGTGAGTTAGGGTTTTGATGAGGTGAACTAATGCAATTCAATTGATAACTATTTTGGAGATGTTTTAATAGTTGATATTTATTATTGGTTTTAATCCAATTTGACTCCACGGGCTGTGAAAACATTTTAGTGTTGGTATCGAGTGGTTTCGTGGCTTTTATTGTCGAGTTTTGGTGATTTAATTGCGAAAATATTAATTTGGATAAGTCTTTTTTAGTTCAAAATATATAAAGTTACCAAGTCGACAAGCCATATGGGAAAATTCATAACTTCTCTGTCGGCGATTCGATTTAGCTGTTATTAGAGTCTATGGAAAGTAGGACATGAGTACTACAAGTTCCTTTAAGGTCATCATGACAAATATTGATGTTTTCAAGGTTAAAAAGTTACCCCAAGTTGGCTAGTTGAAAGCTAGTTGAAATAGTTATATAAATTAATATTTTGGGAAACTGTTCTTAAGCATATTTTGATCGCGGTTTTCATTGGGCTTCGTGATATCATTTCACTTGAAGGTTGACCCATAATATAATTGAGTATGAAGAGAAGCTATTGGAACCAATTTTAAGGTGATCCGACACTCTGGGAATCTCGAAAATTAAGCTTGAAGTTGGTTGTTTGTAAGGTTAACTAAATATCATGGTAACCTTTACATTGTATGATCGTATTTCATATAAATTGCATTGATCCTTGAATTGCATTTTTGTTGTACGCATACATGGTTTAGGAGGATAAGGCGTTACAAGTCTCCTTATAGTGTCTATATCGGGTTTATTGAACAATATATTATGCCTGAGGAGTTGGAGTCACTTGTGCTTTGCATCACGTGGTTATCATAAGATCACGTTGAATAAGATCATACTCCCATAGTCTAGAGAAATGAGACTCGTTTGGTTATTCTCCTCGCGCATGAGTCCTTATTACTGTTTACTTACCACTTTCGGATATCAGTTGTCTGATTGTGATCGGATAACAAAAACGAGATAGATTCATGGTTGTATTTAAATTCCTTGGATTATATTGTTCATTTAAATTCCTTGGATTATTAAGCATTTGATTACTATAAGTGTATTGGATAGTGTGAGATTTACTTATCTGACATTATCGAATTTTTATAATTGGATAATGACAGGTTTTAGCGGCGACAAAGGAAAGGAAAAGCTTTCCGATTATTAGTGACTTGCTTAGTTTCTTTCTCTCTATATTTGTATTACTTTTGAATATAAAATATTATATAAATGGATTTTTGGGTTCGTGTGAGGTTAGGATATCTTTTGAAAGTGTTGAAATGGTTTTGAGAAGGACTGGAATTGTTTTAATGGTTTTAGGATGGATTGGAATGTCGAGAAGTTAAGGTATTAATGATTTAATAATGTTGAAAGTCTGAGATAGGTTAGAATGAATAAATAATAATTATTAATGCGATATATTTTGTTATGGGGTGGATTGAGAATCCCTTGGCATTTCCACCAAGTTGAGCAGTTTTTTTGAAGATTTATGAAGGCCGATATTTTCGGTGTAGGCTTATAAATAAAGGAGATGCTAGCGAAAATCTTTTACGAATATTTAAGGATTATAAAATTAATCTTTACTGATTTTCACGTACAAGATTCATTTTAGAATCCCTTTGTGGTTGATTTAAAATCATATTTGATAATTACTCTGATAGATTTTTAATTATTAATTGAAGGTGAGGTTAAGGCAGTTAGGTTATCAGTGGATTAAGGTAATCTAGGCCGGTCAGATGCCCTAATTAGGTGGGGTGTGACAGGATTTGGGCGAGAAAGTTAAGCCAATCTCACCTGAATTACTCGATCGAAAGCTTTGGCTATCTTGGAGCTTTGTTGTTTCATTGTCTCTGCATTCAATTAAGATGTTATCAATCGAAACTAAAGAAGAAAATACCAATGGATTAAAAAAGTGAACTGAAGATACAGTGCAAGCAATTGAACTAGAACACCCATTATAGTTTATTTGTTTTAACAGATGACCCAACAAAAAAATGTGCAAAGAAAATAAGTATAAAAGAAGACTGTGTATATAGCCACTTACTTTGGAGCTTAGAATAAGAATTAAAACTAAAGAGAAGGCCTGAAAAGAGAGAGAGAGAGAGAGAGAGAGAGAGAGAGAGCAGTTGTGCAATGAAAAAAAAATTAAAGTGAGATCAGGTTATGAGAGTGACAAATGACAATAGTCCATACAACTTTGCCAAACGGAGAAAAGAGTTTTGGAGTTGCATGTGGTGAAGTGCAGCAGATTCCAAGGTGTGGCTTGTGAGTGAAAACTGGGGAGTAAAGACGGGTTTTTGGGATGTGGTTGATATCCAGAAAAGACCCATAAAGTTATGGATTTACCCTCTTTGATCATGCTTATAAGTCTTAAGTATTGTTTGAAGTCCATGTATTGGAAGAACATTTGTTTTCATTTTCCTTCTGGTTATGAACTTATTAATGGGAAGTCCTCAACTAACTCTAAGTTCAAGTAACTGTTAGGTGGTGAGTAAAGTTTATTTAATTCTTGACGGGCAACCCTTAATAACATAATTAAAGTCTCCAAGTTGTTTGAAAACCTTAGGATCCATAAGAAGTAAGTGTGTTCGTATCTCGAAATACATCATATGGTTCTTATGGTACATATATTGTTTCTTAATTATTGACATTTAGTTATATCTAATTTAGAAATCAGAGAGTAGGGCCCATCTCTCAAGGGAGCTAGGGATGGGTGCTCACATGCCATGAGCTTCAACAACTTTGGATGCAAAAGCTTTGAATGGTATCTTATTTTAAACCATGAAGTCGAGCAGCTTTAACATTCAGTGAGTGTGAGATCATCATGTGTAAACATAACAATTTTTTCGACAGGTGTAAACATAACATGTTTAATGCATAAAGCATGTTAAGAATGTGGGTGTTGAATGAGAGGATCAACAAGGGCCAAACCCTAAACAACACACACAACCCACACAGAAAGATCGATCTAAGAATCAAGGATTGCTTCTCGGTAGATTATTGTTTTCATTTATATATCAAGTGTTCAGCTTACAAGAGTCATATGATCAAACTTACAAAAACCATTTGATTTATGAGACACATATCAACAACACATTACAACCAATGTCTACACATTTTACTCTCGGTAACTAACTTATTACAACAGTAAATACCAAAGTTAATGGTTTATTCTCACATCCCCCTCAAATGAAGGAGGAGTGCAACCACAATGAGTTTGCTCCGAAAAAGAAAAAATCGAGATACAGCAAATGCTTTGGTAAAACAATAAGCAATCTTATCATAACTTGGAACATGTTGAACTAACTTATGGAACATGTTGAACTAACAACGCTAACACCTTATCTCGAATATAATGTCTATCCAGCTCTATAAGTTTAGTCCTTGCGTGGTACACTAGATTATGAGATAGGACCTGGGCACTGATGTTATCACACCACACAAATAGCGAGGTAGGGACATTCATATACAACTCAGATAACATAGACTAAACCCATAAGATCTCAGCAACAACCTCGGCTAAAGCCTGATACTCAGACTCGGTGCTCGATCGAGCCACCACCCGCAGCTTCTTCGATTGCCATGAGATCAAATTATACCCAAGAAAGACTGCAAAACTAGAGACATACCTCTTACCATCTGGGGAAGCCGCCCAATCAACGTGAGAAAACCTCTTCATAAATAAGTGAGAACTCGATCGAAACCAAATGCTCCAATCAGCAGTATCTTTCAGATAACACAACACCCATTAAAGAGATTACTAATGAGTAAAAGTATGATTCCTTTGAGACAGACTTAAGCAATTTACAATAAAAGTAATATTTGCTCTGTGTGAACTAAATATTGAAGACCCTCTAGAAAACTCTGATACAAAGAAACATCAGAAAAAGGTGGAAACGTATCATAAAAGAGAGGTTTGTCCACTAACGCGGAAGTGTCAATAGCCTTAGCCTGGAGCATACCCCCTTTCTGAAAAAATTGCTTAATATAGGTTGTTTGAGTGAGAAACAATCCGGTAGAATCTCTCTTAGTATCTATATCCAAAAACAAGTTCAAATCACCAATATCTTTAAGTCCAAAACAATCATTTAGTTTGGAAACAAATCTTTGAATCTGATAATTAAGTGAGTCGGTGACTACAATATCATATTTATAAACCAACACATACAAATTTATTGACTGTCAATGATAAATGGAGAGAGAATCATCCGCTTTCGAATTAAGAAAACCTAAAGACAACAAAGTAGATTTCAGTCTGACAAACCAAGCACGACGGGCTTGTCGCATACCATATAAAACTGCCTTATGCAACTTGCAGACATGAGAAGGAAATCTAATTTCCACAAATCCTCAAGGTTTGTTTGCATAGACATCCTCAATCAAGCAACCATTTAAAAAGACATTAATAATATCAAGCTGACGTATCGACCAACCAAACTGAACATCAATCGAAAGAATAACTTAGATAGTGGAGGCTAAAGGCGAATCTTATGGGGCAGGGGCGGTCGCCCAACCCTTAGTAACTATCGTACTCCTACGTAATCATCCTTCCTACCCCTATTATCGACTCACGCTCCCTATATAACAAGTGTAGCATTGTCAAAAACATGATGTATTTAAAGTGTTTTGAGTGTAGCATTGTAAGTTTCTTTTATGCTTAGTTTTTTGTACTAATAATTTTTTTTGTTTGGAAAAAAAATTTAAGGTTAAAGTTCTCCCCCCCCCAACAAGATTTTCTGGTTTCGCCACTAGTGGAGCCCTTAACTACTTAACTGAAAGTCTCGTTAAAATCAATACTCGGCATCTGTTTAGATCCTTTAGCCACTAATCTAGCTTTTATCGATTTACTATTTGAATTGTTTTCAACAGTAAAAATTCACTTATTATCAACAACATTATGAGAAGAGAAAGCACGCACAAAAGACCATGTACTAGTCCTTATGAGCGCCTAATACTCTTTCTCGATGACCTCTCTCTATTTAGGGTCCTTGAGAGCCATAATTACTGATTGCGGAATATCATTAACCAACACAGATGACGTAGACATAACTACCTTTTCCATGAAAATATCCTCCTTAGCTCGAGTTATCATAGGGTAAGTATTATGTGGTACCTCAGATTGAGAACTCTCCTCCAGACTAACTGAGACTGACCCGAATTCAGAATAGAAGGATCAAATGCAAATTAAGGTGAGCATCTAGAAGAAGAAGCAGATGAAACTGAGCAAGTTTAGGAAATGGTACAATATCTGACACAAGCAGAATAGATGGAGGAAAAGAATGTCCAAAACTGTGAAAACCATTGAAGAGGAAAGCAAACCTGAGAAGAAGACTCAGATTTTTCTTAAGAAGAGGGAAACATATAGTGGAATGAAAACTCATCCTCATTTAACAAAACATGAGATGGTGTACACCCTCCCAGATTTATGAAGACATTTTTACCCCTTCTAAGAAAAACTATAGCCCAAGAAAATACATTTATCAGATCAGAATTGAAACTTGTGTGCACTATAGGGGCAAAGATATGGAATGCATGAACACCCCAAAACCTTTAAGATAGAATAATGAGGAGAACGACCATACGATTTCTTAATAAGAGACTGACCTTGTAACACTCTAGTAGGCAATCGATTGACTTGAAAGACATATGTCTCATAAGTGTCCCACTAAGATTTATAGGGCAATTGACCATGATCTAGAAGCATCAGACTCATCTTAACAATATGACGATGTTTACGCTCAGCATGACCATTCGGCTCATGAACATATGGACAAGATTGTTTAAAACCAATGCTCCAAAAATCAAGAAACGGTTTGAATGACATATACCCACCACCCCAGTCTGGCTAAACCTTCTTAATGCAAATGGAAAATTGATTTTAAACAAATTTCTTGAAATTAACAAATGCAGCAAGAACATTAGACTTAGATTTCAATGATAAATCAATATAAATCTTCTACAGTCAATCATGAAATGAAAAACGTAATTGTACCACCAATGGATGTAACAGGTGATGCCTTCTACGTACCCGTATATATGAGATCAAAAACATGAGAGGACTGACTAACAAATGACTAAAATGGCAATGCATGACTCTTGCCTAGAGGAAAACTAGAACAAAGTTCAATAGGACCATTATTCACATTTGCTGATTGTAACAGCTTTTGCAATAAATGATGTGTAGGATGTCCTAGCCTGAAATGCCACAATGCAGCCAGACTCTTATTGAATGCAACAAATGTTTCATGCTTGAGAGAAGGAGATGAAAATGACTGTAACAGTCCTAAAATTTTAATTTTGAATGATGACATGTATTATCTAATTATAATCGTATGAAAAATTTTTATTGGCTTTTATCGTTGATTTTGTGAATGAGAATTGTCTCGAGATACGAGCGTGGAATGAGTAATTGAGTAGGTCGGTATAGGCGTGAAACTTGAGTTCTAATTAAATTTATTAAAATGCTTAAATTATGAGAAAGAGTATAATTAACTAAGTGAATTAGCCTAAGTTCATAAATTAAACTAACCTAAGTAAATAATTTGATAATAAAGACTAAAATTAGTTAATTATGGTTAAACTATAAAGTGAAGTGTTTTACAGGGGTGTATTCAATTGAGATTTTAACGAACTTTTGGTTACTTTTAATTACTAAAAAAGTTTAGGTGTATTCAATTAAAACTTTTAGAGAGTTTATAAAAGTAAGGTGTATTCAATGTTAACTTTTATAGACTTTTTAAAAGTCTATAAAAGTTTTGAGGTATTCAATTTAAACTTTTAGAGAGTTTATAAAAGTAAGGTGTATTTAATTTTTTTGTGACTTTTGTGGTTTGGTTACAAATCTCGACTTTTATAGACTTTTTGTATAAAAATACACATAAAGAAATCTTCAACTTCTCCTCACCACAACCCAGAAACTTTTAGAGACTTTTAATTTTTGTTGGTTCCTTTATTCAATAAAGACTTCATTCTTCACAATGTATTTTCTTATTAATTGTTTTTATCAACTTCTCTAACCACTCCACAACTAATGGATTTCATTGCTCACTCATTATACTCTAATGTCTATGTTGATGAAAATAAAAAATTATGTCGTTCTTAACAAGATCTCATTCTTGCGTCATTGTACATTTTTTTTAAGATTTTTTTATGAAGAAGTTTCGTTTATTAAGTGTATAATTATAATTTCAAAAAGTGTAATATTATTATTTTTGGAGAAGATAATCGTATTTTTTTTTCAAATGCAAGAAGTGCTTTTTAAGAAATTTAAACTATCATTCTTAAGGAAAAATATAAGTTTTTTTTTTTATGTAAGTCAAAAAAAAGTGCAAAATTTTTACATAATGATCTTATTTAATTCTTTTTTGCCACTAAAAGATGATTCATTTACCTATTTGTTTTGTTGATATTTATTTACTTATTTGTTATGTTACTATCTTGATAGTAATTCATTAATATGTATATATAATTTTTTTATTAAAATACAAAATACTTTAAAAAAAAATCAGTAATAGTTCTTAAGAAAAAGAAATATAAGTATTCATCTATTTTTTATAATAAAGTGCAAAATATTGTTTCAATATAAAAACCACAAAATTTACTAGTATCAATCAAAATCATGTTTAAAAAGTTCACAAAAGTCACTAAAAATCTTAAATGTTAATAAAAGTCATCAAAATGAAGTTTACATAAAAGTTTATCAAAGTCATTAAAAGTCTACGAAAATCTACAAACTTCATAAAAGTCATCCACTTATAAAAGTAACAAAAAATCTATTAAAATCTCAATTGAATACACCCCTGTTAGTCTATAATGGTCTTACCCAATTTAACTCAATTGCTAAAGTAGAAATGTTAGCTAAGCCTATGAAATTAATGAAAGGGCATAATAGATATTTTATATATTGAAATTTAGAAGAATTTATAATTAGAGTTTATGAAGTGTCACACATTTGTGGAGTAGTAAAAGATAAAACAATAATTTTTAGATTCTAAAATTGTTTGGGAAAATCATGTGGTGGTGGAGAGCTTACGGTGTGCATCTTAAAGTGTGTATCATGTGTGCCACTTTTGGTGTAGGAGAGACTTAAGCTTAATATAAAAGAGAATCTCCATCTCTTTTTTGTTGATCATAATCAAGTGAGAAAAGTGAGTGTGGAGAGTAGGAAAGAAAAACAATAAACCATAGACATTTGAGAGAATATTCTTGAGAGTTTTAGAGTGGGTTTGAAAGATCAGCACACGGGGGAAATAGATTCACCAATTTGGAGCAACTTGGAGCAAGATTTGGTGGAGATTTGGGATTCAAGAGAAGCTTTAAGTGAGTCATCAACCTTAACTTCACTAATTTTGATTTTATGGGTTTTTGGTGTTCTAGTCTCTCTTTTATGATGGATTGTGGTCAAATTAGCTAATTGAACTCATGTTGTTGTTTGATGTTGTTGGGGGTGTTATGTCCCAATTTGTAGGCATTTGAAATTGATTTAATGGGTAAATGTTATTGAGGAATCATTGCATTTGAAACCTTTTTGGTGGTGGAACAACTCCATGTAGAAGCTTTGAAGTAATTTTGTAAATTTCTATCTTAATCACTTTAATTGTCAAGACCCAAATCTCTAATTTTACTTTAATCTTTTAATCAAGATTAAATGACCCGTGACTTGGGACCCACTTCGATATACATGTCGCGACTGAGGCTAGATGGCTGAGGTAAATATTATATTTGTAATGATGAATGCCTAGTGTATTGTATATGTATAGACTACGAAGTCATTCCTACTTGTGGATAGGTGTCGAGACATGTGTGGAAATGCACCTCGAGTTGCATGCCAGCGTGGGACCGAAATAGACAACAATATGGTGAGTTGGTATAAGCTTTATATTGCTTTTATAAGTGAGATAAGTGGGGCTATGGTTTATTAAGTATCAAATACACTTAAGTTAGTAAGTTAAAACAATAGCCACTTGATATTTCTCGAGACACGTATTGACCCATCTCAACACCAATTGAGTTACTTATTGGTGTCATTTGGCATGAGTTAGTGGGACATGTGTGAATAAGTGTACCATTAGATAGATCTCGAGATATGTGTGCACTTTAGGATCAATAGCTATCAATCAACCATATCCAATTCATGTATATAAGTTTTTGGTCAGTTCAAGCAACTCAATTCTTTCAATTCATTTGCTTAAGAGAGAAGCAAAGTTGTTGGAGAGAAGGAGAGCTGCTGGAGAAGAAGGAGATCAGCAAAAACAGTGGATTAAGTGAAGGAGAGATCAAGTATAGCTAGTGTTCATCAAGTTAGGTAACTCCTCTACACCATAGAGTTAGCTCAATTCAAATGAATTCATGAATTTGATGTATGGGTTGTTGTTTTATGTTGTAGTTGATGTCATGGAACTCAAGAAGTGTGTATGGAGGTCCCTTAGGCATTAACATGGCCTATGTGTAGAGAAAACTCGTAATTCTGATTGCAGAATTTTGGGTTTTATTACACATAGCACGCTAGGTCAGGATTAGTAGCGTGCTAATGGGTCATTAGCGCGTTAACTCCATACATTAGTATGCTAGGTCTATGACAGCATAAAAAACTACAATTTTCAAAAATTCCATAAACACTACAAAGAGTCTAATACCCTAAGTAAAGGTCCGAACACACTCAAAAACCTATAATACGATATCGGGAACCTAGGGAAGTATTCTGGGGATTCAAGTACGAGTTTCGAGGTGTCGAGAAGCAGAAATAACATATGAAATTGCATAGAATGTAAGTAAAATGATTGAGATATTTCTTTACATTTCATTCCTATTTATATGTTCATTTCAAGTCATTTGGACTGAATTGCTTTTATACTCCATATGTCATGACTTGTTGTTCATTCTCATTACATGAGGTTGCTTTCATGGTATACTTTGTTGATAAAATGATTTCGTTGACTCCAATTCATGTGCAATGTCATTGATTGATTGTTAATATATGTGGTCAGTGAAATAACATGATATTTGGTAGGTGTTACATAGTATTGTAATCTATTTCCTTTGTGCATTATTATGCAATGGTTATGTTGGATTCCATTACTGTGTTGTTGTTGAATATGAAAGTAGTTCTTGTATCTAGGACCACTTTATGATAGAAATCTAGCGGACATACGGGGGTTACTAGACTTTCCAGGGTGATCGGGATTTCTCCACTATCTTGCGCAGCACACGGGAAATGAGTCTCGGGGTTATTGGCAAGCATAACTTGTGCAGCACATGAGGTATGGGACCCAGGGTTATTGGCAAGTATATATCGCAGGTGACCGGCACCAGCGAAAGGTTATAAAGGCAAGAACATTGCTCAGACCTTCACATTGATGTAGAGCTCAGCTCCATCCTCATATAGTGGAAAGGCTGATGTAATGAAGATCACGGCTGACCGGCCCTTGATCATTACTACTTAGTCATGTGTCAGTTTCATGTTGTTTAGCCGAAGTATCTCTTCGCATGTTCTCTTTAGAGCTTAGTTGCTATTATCATCTTTTTAGATACTTGTTGCATAATTGGAAATGTGAACAAATGTTTCTCAGTATTACTTTCTACTTTCTTGTACTCACCGTCTAGTTTGTGACAGTGGGTGCAGATCTATCGAGTAGCAGACCAGACAAAGAGAAGATCGACGATTACCTCTGAGCCAGGGGAGCACTGCTACACCCGATTTTGTAGGTTTGATTTTTGATGTATTACTTTATATGTATATGATATACTTTTGGGGTTATATATTATGGGTTGAGTGATTAGTACCTTGATCAGACACATGTTGTTATATATCGCCGTTTCATCATATATATGCATGTGATCTTTATTTCCTGGTTTTCCCCATAATTGTTAGGCTTCACGTTATAAGCTTCCGCTAGATTGTTAAGACTTCCGCTGAATAAAATTTTAAGTAAACAAAATTTTAATTAACTCTCATTTATGAATTGACATAGGATAAGTATAGGTTTTTATTCATAATAAATAATAAATTATAAGTAGGTAAATGGTTTTGGATAGGCTGACTAGTCCCTTGTTAGGTCCTATATGGTGAGATTATGGCTTCATAACGGGGTTAGGTTGGACAGTGCCTTAATTTGAGAAGGGGTCGTTACAGTTGGTATCAAAGCCTAAGTTCTAGAATATTATGGACAATTTATGGAATTGTCCAAAGTTGGGATATCATAGTCACATGTGTTATCATATTCTATGTTCATAGGGCTTAGATTGTGGAATATGGTTATTCTACAATGTGATACCAAAGCTACAGTTTGTAGAAAAATGCCTAACCTTTCCAATAAATAGCAAATAAAAGTTTTAAAAATAAAACATAAATCTTAGATGTGGAAAACCGGATGATCATTGCCTAGAAACTATTAGTTGGGAAGTGAGTGAACATGAGATGGGGATGTTTTATATGTATACATTTTAGTTTTATATATGTTAATATGCATTATCTACATAGTAGCTGATTCGCGTTCGCTATCAACCTGTAGATATTAATGGCTGATTAACGCAATAGCTGGACGCAGGTGCGAGTGACAGCCAGCCTCCTATTCCATCAGCAGAAGGTTTTTAGAGGCTGTCTGATCAAGTAGCTGCTTAAGGATAGCAATTAGCGGAGTTCATCGCTATGATGACTGCACGTTTCGCTCCACCAGTAGAGACACCAGCCCCTACTACTATAACTACTTCCAAATTATCGACATCAGTGCCGGTAGTACAAACTATACCGGTAGTGACACCTTCAGTCATAAAGACAATTTTTACACCGTCTTTCACACCTCCATTTTCTAGCTCGACAGTAGAGGTTCTGCTGGTGAAGAATTTCATCAGACTAAAGTAGTTTACTTTGATGGTCAGAGAGACTTTGAGAAGGTTGGGAAGTCGGTATTGTCTCAGGAGAAGTTGGACCGAGTCTTGAGGATTGAGGACAGACTCCGAGCTAAGATTTCGTCGTACACTTTACAGAGAAATGCTGATGTATGGTGGCGTGCGATGATAGCTTCTGAGGGGGAGTTTGAGTCATGGGATGCCTTCAAGATGAAGTTTTACCAGCAGTACTTCCCACCTGCAGTGATGAAGAGGTTGAGGAAGGAATTCATCGTTAGGGCATGCGCCCTAGGTTAATCTACAAACATTGTTTATCTTATAATTTTAGTTAATAAAATAGAGGTTTTATTTGTTGTTTTTTATAAGTGATTGCATATTTACCTTATAGTAAGATCCATGGGTATTTATTGAAATATGCTAAATGTCAATAGTCGGTCATTATACTCGGAACTATAATGAATTAAAACTAATGTGAATCTTGATTGATGGTCATGTGATCATGCGTATAGGGATACGAATCAAGATCATGAGTATTTGTTAGGGAATAAGGTACTGGACCAACCCGCTATGAGAACACCACATGAATTAAGCCATAGGTGTTACTCATGATAAGTATATCATTTAGTCATTCGACTTGAGATTACCATAGACTTCCATATTAGGAGCATGATAATTTGACACAATCAAATGTTGTCTTTAACCAGACAATTATAAATATTGTGATTGGTTATTGTGTGAATAATATGTGAAGGTGTGTAATCAATATAGAATTTGTCACTCTCGTATAGAGAGAGCTATCAGTGGATCCCTCGATAAGATAGACTGATAATGGCCAAGCCCATGTGAATTGATATGATCAATGTCACTTGGATGTTTTTCAATTTACCTAAAGATCCAGACCAGTACGATTAAACATTAAGGGTGACTTTCCATGCCTTATGTTTAATCAAAGGATATCGCACGACAAATGGATATGACATATGTTATTAATTAGGTTGTATCGATGATGATATTCATGCTACTTGGGTAGTCATAATGCCTTGCTAGAGACTGCTTATGACTTGTGTACCAAAATGGTTTTTGGTTCACTGCCAACGTCGCATGAACCTATTGGGTCGCATACAAAGAATGGCTTTGCACAATTTTAATTGGTCATGAGTAATGAATTTTATATGATAAAGTTCATGACATAAAAGCCCTTACGATTTGTTATATGATAACTTATTAATAGGGGCGTATGTGTAATTTGCTTAAACTGCCTAAATATAATAATTGTATTACGAATAGGATATTAAGTGATGGCTAATCTACACATATAAATAAAGGTGAAACCCTAAAAATGAAATAAGATTTTGGTTTTACAATTTTCGAGTTCTCTGGATTTAGGGAGAGAAAGAAAAATTGTTTTCAATATCTTTTGGGGCTAGCACTCCAAATTGTGGTCACCATTCGTGTATGAATTTCTAATAGAGGACGCGCACTTGAACGTCTTGAAAATCAAACAATCAAAAAGGAAATCACGGAATAAGGTATGATTTACTTTCATAGATTTAGTTTAATGGAACTTATTTTCGATCCTGTCGGGGTTTTTCAAAATTTGTTTTGAATTTACCGTTGCGTATGAGCCCCAAAAACCCAATAGTGGTATCAGAGCATTAGGCTCGGTTCTATTAAACGTTTGCATGTATTCACTGATGTATATATGATATATGTGTGAAAACATAATCTTGATTAATGTATATATGATATACATATAGATTCTGTGATAGTTGTTATCAAGAATTGGTTTTAAAGCATGTTATTAATTCATGTATATTGATACATCACATAATATGATTCAATGATAGTATTCATGTTTACAATATTTCAATTAACATATATTTTATATTGAGCGATGTGAATTTTGTATGTTCATGGTAAACTTCATGTTTAGGTTAATATGATTCTGATCTTGAACACATATTTCGTTTTGTTCAATAATTATGTATGTCTCCATGATATAGATCATGATTAGGTTAATCTAATTAATTTAATATGATTCTGATGTTGAATGCATGATTAATATCTCGAAATTGATTTTGATCATATATCTCAGTGTAGTAATCTGTTAGTATATTATTACAAGATAGGAGATAGACTCGTAATTGGATTAGAATTACAAATCCTATAAGATAGGTGAGATATAAAACAAATCTTAATTGGATAAGTATTCAATGTATCTTAAATTCAAATTTGATTAGGATAAGATATTAAGTTAATGGTGGGCTCTAGATAATTAAAAAAGTTTTAATTAATATTTTCAAAATTAAAATAAGGGGCAGTTTTGGTTGATTGGATTGACTAAAATTATAAGAAATTTTATGAAATTTTCTATTTTTGGAATTAAAATAGCAGAACCACCGCCCGTTGTCCGGCCAGCGGGACTGCCGTTAACTATTCGTAGCGTCCAAAATTCGTACAATAGTCAATATTTGTATGATTTCCTAACTTTTTAGTGATTATTCATGCATTGTAATATATGATATTTATCTTATTTAATTATGATCACTAAAACAAACAAAAATCCATCTTTCAAATTTTAAGTCAAGTGTCATCCATTCTCAAACACTTGTCAAGGCTTCGATCATATTAATATCGGTCTGCCTCCTCAGAGTGTATTATGTATCTTGGTGTGGCAAGTTGAGTAACGGTTACTCTATTGTTTGAAATGGTTAGACTTGATAAAGCTATCAAAACGGTTTTGGGCTTTATGCACTAGATGAGATAAAACATGCTAAGACATAAGATGTCATAATCTCATAAAATAACTAAAAGTTACATATGATGTAATTAGTAATTGGTACCTACCTAAATAACCTAATTCGAATTGTCATGCCTTAGATGTCTTAGAATTATGTGAAACATGGATTTTAGTCCCTTAAATTAACATATCATTTTAAGGAGGGTTGTTAAATTAGTGGGAGTTTATTCCTCTATACTAAAATGAACTTTTGCATAATCTTTGTTGTAGATCTATGGCCTCTTCAATTCACATCGATACCTTGTCACCGCGATCCATCCTTGAGAAGGATAAGTTGTCTGAGACAAACTTTCTTGAAGGTTTAGAAACTTGAGAATTGTTCTTAAGCATGAACGCAAGTTGTATGTCCTGGATGATCCTATTCCTAAGGAACCACCAGCTAATGCTTTAAGAGCCGTGAAGGATGCACATACTAAGCATGTCAACAACTCAACTGATGTTGCATGCATTATGTTGGCCACCATGGTTCCTGAACTTCAGAAGGACATGGAACACATGGAAGCTTATGACATGACTACGACGCCGAAGGAAATGTTCCAATAGCAGGCTAGGCAAGAAAGGTTCGAGACAATCAAAAACCCTCATTCTTGCGAAATAGCTAAGGGTGCGTCAGTTAGTCCTCATGTTCTGAAAATGAAGGGCTATACTAACCATCTTAACATACTTAGATTTCCCTTAAGCCAAAAGTTGGCTACTGATTTAATCCTGAATTCATTGTCTGATAGTTATTCATAATTTGTGATGAACTATAACATGAATAACATGGAGAAGTCTATCTTAGAGTTGCATTTGATGCTTAAAACTGCTGAGCAGAATGTCAAGAAACCCATTGCTAGTGTGTTAATGGTTCAAAAAGGAAAGGCTTTGAAGAAAAAGGGCAAAGGCAAGGCTAAAGTTACCAAGGCTGTTGTAACTGTCACAAAGCCTATGGAACAAGTCAAGCCCCATGCTGCTTCTACTTTACATCCCCAAAAGGAAAAGGAAAAAGAAGGAAATTGTCATTTCTGCCATGCACCTGGACATTGGTTCAGAAATTGCAAGCTCTATCTTGAAGATCTAAAGAAAAAGAAGAGTAGTGCGACTACTGCTTCAGGTATTTACGTTATTGAAGTTAACTTTTATAACTTGTGATTCCTGGGTATTGTATACCGGATGTGGATCTCACATTTGTATTAATATGCAGGGTCTCACCTAAAGTAGAAAGCTAAAGAAAGAAGAAGTCATCCTACGAGTTGGAAATGGAGCAAAGGTTGTTGCGTTGGTTGTAGGATGCTATGAGTTAATTTTACCTAGTGGACTTGTTTTAGTTTTAAATAATTGTTATTATGTCTCTGCCTTAAGGAGAAACATTATTTCAGTTTCATGTTTGGATTCAGATGGTTTTAATTTCATTATTGCGAATAATAAATGCTCCATTCTCGTAAAGACGTTTTCTATGCGAATGCTGATTTGTGTGATGGTCTTTAAATTCTAAACATGAAAAGGTCCATAGATACTCCCGTTCTTAACATAAATACAAAGAGATTCAAGTCAAATGATTTGAATCAAACCTACCATTGGCATTGTCGCCTTGGCCACATTAATGAGAAACGCATTTCTAAACTTCATAAAGATGGACTTATAGATTCATTTGATTTTGAATCATATGAAACAAGTGTATCTCGTTTACTAGGAAAGATGACAAAGAGTCCCTTTACTGGACACAGTGAAAGGGCAAGTGATTTATTGGGTCTAATATATACTGATGTATGCGGTCCTATAAACACAATGGCTATAGGTTGTTATCAGTACTTCATTACATTCACTGATGATTTCAGTAGATATGGTTACGTGTATCTCATGAAACATAAAGGTGAATCTTTTGAGATGTTTCGAACATTTTAAAACGAAGTGCAAAATCAACTTTGTAAAACTATTAAAGCACTCCGATCAGATTGAGGTGGTGAATATTTGTGCCAAGAGTTTGATTATCATCTTAGAAACTGTGAGATTGTCTCACAGTTAACTCCCCCAACAATTCCACAATGGAATGGTGTTTATGAGAGGAGAAATCAGACTTTATTGGATATGGTTCGATCTATGATGAGTCATGCAGATCTTCCTATTTCCTTTTGGGGTTATGTCTTAAAAACTATTACGTTTACATTAAATCATGTTCTTTATAAAGCAGTTGATAAAACACCACATGAGATGTGGTTTGGGAAAATACCAAGTTTGTCTTTCTTAAAGATTTGGGGCTGTGAGGTTTTCGTATAACGACAAATCTCAAAAAAATTATCAGCCAAATCTACCAAGTTTGTATTAATTGGTTATCCTAAAGAAACTAGAGGATACTACTTTTATAATCCCGCTGAGAACAAAATGTTTGTTGCTCGGAATGGTGTCTTTATGGAAAAAGAGTTTATTTCAAAAGACAACAGTGGGAATATAGTAAGTCTTGAAGAAATTCAAGAACCACAAATAAACATTCAACTGTCAGTGGGAGATCAACTAAGTCTTGAACTAATTGATCCTCCACAGGTATCACAAGGCCCTCGTAGGTCTGATAGGGTAAGACATAAGCCTGGGAGATTTAGATTTCTTATTACTGATAGTGGTGAGGTGTTGCTTATGGAACAAAATGAACCTACTACTTATCAGGAGGCTGTTTCTAGCCTTGAGGCAGATAAATGGCTTAGTGCCATGAATTCTAAGATGCAATCCATGTATGATAACCATGTTTGGAACCTGGTTGAATTACATGAAAGTGATAAGACCATTGGATGTAAATGGGTTTTCAAGAAGAAAACTAACATGGATGGCAATGTGCATACTTATAAAGCACGGCTAGTAACAAAAGGTTTCGTACAAACTCAAGGTGTTGATTATGGTGAAACTTTTTCTCTTGTAGCCATGCTTAAATCCATTAAGATTCTAATTGTCATAGCCGCATATTATGACGATGAGGTATGGCAAATGGATGTCACAACAACTTTTCTAAATGGAAAGTTACTTGAGGGCGTGTATATGATACAACCTAAAGGGTTTGTTCATCCTGAGACTTCTAGGAAGGTGTGCAAGCTTCAAAGATCTATTTATGGATTAAAGCAAGCTTCTCGGATTTGGAATCTTCGTTTTGATGAATCAATTAAGGAATTTGGTTTCATTAAAAAAGAAGATGAGTCTTGTGTATACAAGAAGGTCAATGGGAGCGTGGTTGTTTTCCTGGTGCTATATGTTGATGACTTATTACTAATTGGAAATGACATCCTAACCTTGCAGAGTGTCAAATATTGGTTAGGGAAGTGTTTCTCAATGAAGGACTTAGGAGATGCAGCTTACATCCTTGCGATTAAGATCTATAGGGATAGATCTAAAAGGCTAATTGGTATAAGTCAAAGTGCTTATATTGATAAGGTACTGAATAGTTTCAATATGTAAGACTCTAAAAAAGGGTCATTGCCAATGTCTCATGGTATAAATCTCAGCAAGACTTAATGTCTGAAGACTAATGATGAGCGAGAGCGCATGAATACGATTCCATATGCATCAGCTATTGGATCTATCATGTATGGCATGTTATGCACTCGACCTAATGTATCATATGCTTTGAGCGCAACAAGCAGATATCAGTCTGATCCCGGTGAGAGTCACTGGATAGCAGTAAAGAACATTCTTAAGTACTTGAGGAGAACTAAATAAGTGTTCGTGGTCTATGGACGTTTGGAAGACGAGCTTGTTGTAAGTGGTTACACAGATCCAAGTTTTCAAACTGATATAGATGAATTCAGATCGCAGTTTATATATGTGTTTACTTTGAATGAAGGCGTAGTAAGCTGAAAAAGTTCGAAGCAAGAAACTGTCACAAATTCTACAACAGAAGCTGAATATATTGCAGCATCCGATGCAGCTAAGGAGGCAGTTTGGATCAAAGAGTTCATCTCAGAACTTGGTGTGGTTTCGAGTATAGCTAACCCAATTTGCTTGTATTGTGACAACAATGGGGCGATAGCACAGGCCAAGGAACCAAGATCACACCACCAATCCAAACATAAACTTAGACATTTTCATCTCATTCGAGAAATCATTGAGAGGGGAGACGTGAAGATTTGCAGAGTTCCTACAGAAGACAATGTTGCAGATCCTTTGACGAAGACTCTTCCATAAGCAAAACATGATGGTCATGTTAGGTCATTAGGTATTAGATACATGAATGATTGGCCCTAGTGCAAGCGAGAGATATAAGGGCATGTGCCCTAGGTCAATCTACAAACATTGTTTATCTTATAATTTTAGTTAATAAAATAGAGGTTTTATTTGATGTTTTATTATAAATGATTGCATGTTTACCTTATAGTAAGATCCATGGGTATTTGTTGTAATATCCTAAATGTCCCTAGTCGGTCATTATACTGGGAACTATAATGAATTAAGACTAGTGTAAATCTTGATTGATGGTCATGTGATAATCATGCGTATAGGGATACGAATCAAGATCTTAAGTACTTGTTAGGGAATAAGGTACTGGACCGACCAGCTATGAGAACACCACATGGATTAAGTCATAGGTGTTACTCATGATAGGCATAATATTTAGTCATTCGACTTAAGATTACCATAGTCTTCAATATTAGAAGCATGATAATTTGACACAGTCAAATGTTGTCTTTAACCGGACAATTATAAAGATTGTGATTGGTTATTGTGTGAATAATATGTGAAGGTGTGTAATCAAGATATAATTTGTCACTCTCGTATAGAGAGATATCAGTGGATCCCTCGATAAGATAGACTGATAATGACCAAGTCCATGTGAATTGATATGATCAGTGTCACTTGAATGTTTTTCAGTTTACTTAAAGATTGAGACTAGTACGATTGAACATTAAGGGTGACTTATCATGCCTTATGTTTGATCAAAGGATATTGCACGACAAAAAGATATGATAAATGTTATTAATTAGTTTGTATCGATGTTGATATTCATGCTACTTGGGTAGTCATAATGTCTTGCTCGAGACCGCTTAAAACTTGTGTACCAAAATGGTTTTTGGTTCACTGCCAACGTCGCATGAACCTATTGGGTCACACACAAAGAATGGCTTTGCACAATCTCATTTGGTCCAGAGTAATGAATTTTATATGATAAAATTCATGACATAAAGCCCTTACAATTTGTTATATGATAACTTATTAATAGGGGCGTATGTGTAATTTTCTTAAACTGCCTAAATACAATAGTTGTATTACGAATAAGATTTTATGTGAGGGCTAATCTACACATATAAATAAAGGGTGAAACCCTAAAAATGAAATAAGATTTTTGTTTTACAATTTTCGAGTTCTCTGGATTTAATGAGAGAAAGAAAAATTGTTTTCAATCTCTCTAGGGGCTAGCACTTCAAATTGTGGTCACCGTTCGTGTGTGGATTTCTGATAGAGGACGCGCACATGAACATCTTGAAAATCGAACAATCAAAAAAGAAATCACAGAATAAAGTATGATTTACTTTCATAGATTTAGTTTAATGGAACTTATTTTCGATCATGTTAGGGTTTTTCAAAATTTGTTTTGAATTTTCCGCTGCGTATGAACCTTAAAAACCCAACATTCATAAACGTTAGACATGGAGCTGATGAGTCAGTGATGAGCTATAGAGATAGATACGGCTATCTGAAGCAATTTGTATGGGATCTAGTGAGAGAGGATTCAGATGATGTGTACCATCTCAGAGATGGACTGAGACCAGATATTGGATTTTATATGGTCAGCTCAAGTGCTAGGACTTTGGGTGAGATTTACGAGCATGCACTCTGTCACGAGACATATTATTTGGACAGAGTTGCGGATGGGACACGACTAGTACTAGCATTGACACCTAACCAGGTTGTGGAGTTTGAGAGGAGGAGACAGAGGGGCAAGGGACCGAGGAGATGGGATAGAGGTTCCCAATGGTCAGGGACATCTAAGCAGTTGTACCCTTTGTAACATCCCCTACACCATTGCGGACTACGTTGGTATACCTCCCTTGCCACCATAATTTAGACCTGCAGTACCAGCTACTACTACTTTGTCAGCTATACCAACACCACCAGCACATTAGCAGCAGTAGGGTGGTAGAAGCCAAGCCAGAGGTAGAGGTAGAGGTCGAGATAGTTCTCAACAGGGGAGAGACATGCTCATGCCCAAGATCAGGTTCAAGGTCAGCGTAGACCTATCACATGTTATAGGTGTGGATAGGTTGGGCACGGGTTTAGAGATTGTCCACAGCTAGCAGCCGTGTTTCCACTGCCGAGTCGGAAGGGTGTACACATGGTAGCACGGCCTGATGCAGATGCCACACGGAGACTCATTGAGGGTATGGTTTCCATTTGTGGTAGACAATAATATGTTTTGTTTGATTCGAGTTCTACTGAATCTTTCATTTCTTGTTGCATGATAGGCATCATAGGGTTGACAGCCAATGATAGAGTTTACCCTAACTTTCTTCTTGAAGGATGTCCAGTAGAGATTGGTGGGTAGAATTATCTACAGACTTCAGAATTCTCGAGTTCTTAGATTTTGACGCGTTGTTAGGGATGGATTGGCTAGCATCATATCACGCTTATATCGACTGTATTAGTAAGACAATGATATTAGAGATCCCAGGGTGTCCAATGTTTACGTATAAAGGTAGTACACCGAGAGCTGAGGGCATTAGAGGTCGACTTGCGACAAGTGGAGAGATGGAGACTCTGGTGTCATTATACAACGTAGCAGAGAGTCAGGGACCCATACTTTCAGAGCTTTCGATTGTGTGTGAGTTTCCAGACATGTTTTCGGAAGACTTACCTGGTTTACCACCACTAAGAAAAATAGATTTTATCATTGAGTTAGTACCAGGCACTAAACCTATATCTTTACTACCATACCGCATGGCTCCGAGAGTTGGAGGAGTTGAGGAGTCAGTTGCAGGATTTAGGACAGAAGGAATTCATCACACCTTCTATGTAACCATGAGGAGCACCGGTCCTGTTTGTGAAGAAGAAGGATGGTACTTTGAGACTGTGTATCGATTATAGACAGTTAAACAGGGTCGTAGTCAGAAACAAGTATCCCTTACCATGGATTGATGACTTATTTGAACAATTGATAGGAGCACAGTATTTCTCCATGATAGACCTGCGATCAAGGTATCATCAGCTTTGGATCAGGGATGAGGATAGGTCCAACACGACATTCAGTACGAGATATGGAAACTATCAGTTTACAATCATGTTGTTTGGTTTGACTAATGCTCCTGCCATGTTTATGGATTTGATGCATCGAGTGATGAGGCCATATCTTGACCGATTCGTGATAGTTTTCATCGATAACATGTTTATATATTCAAGGACTCGAGAAGATCATGAGTAACACCTCAAAGAGACGTTGCAGACTTTGAGGGAGCACAGACTATACGCTAAGTTCAGTCAGTGTAAATTTTGGCTATTAGAGGTCAAGTTTTTAGGACATGTGGTTGGAGCAGCAGGTATTACTGTAGATCCAGCTAAGATTCAGGCTATTATAGATTGGCCAGTGCCGACGTCAGTTACGGAGATCAGGAGTTTTCTAGGGTTAGCAGGATATTATCGCAGGTTCGTAAAGGATTTCTCGAATATTGCTTCACCGATGACCAGCTTGACCTAGAAAGACATCAAGTTTGATTGGTATGAGGAATGCGAAGAGGCATTTGCTCAGCTAAAGAGATTGTTGACTGCTGCACCAGTGCTGATATTTCTATAGGCTTGGACAGGGATTCCTTGTATACATAGATGCTTCTCATATAGGTCTAGGTTGTGTGTTGATGCAGGATAAAGGCACGGTGGCTTATGCATCCAGATAGTTGAAGTTACATGAGAAGAATTATCCCACTCATTATTTGGAGTTGGCATCGGTATTATTTGCTCTAAAGATATGGAGACATCATTTGTATGAAGAGAGGTTCGCACATTATACTGACCATAAGAGTTTGAAATACCTCTTCACACAAAAAGAGTTGAACATGAGACAACTCCGATGGTTGGAATTTCCAAAGGACTATGACTTTTATCTAGAATATCTCCTAGGAAAAGCTAACGTAGTTGCTGATGCACTGAGTTAGATGCTGGTTGGAGATGCCGAGGTGGTTAGATGCCATATGACATATGAGTATATATTACTCGAGGCAGCAGCGATGATGATTCAGTTAGATATTCCTATCGATACTCAGGTGATGATTCATGCATAAATGAGGCTTCAGACAGTGTCTACTCAGAGATTCAGTAAGTTAGCCTAAAATACTGATTGTACTTACTTGACTGAGACGACGGATCAGCGTCTGAGATATAGAGTCAGATTGTAGATACCGGCAGTGGAGGAGCTGAGATATGAGATTCTTGAGGATTCACACCATTCCCGGTTCACTGTCATCCAAGTAGGAATAAAATGTACCATGACATGAAGAGACATTTTTGGTGGCCTGGGATGTAAACGGACGTATCGGAGTTTATTAAGAACTGTGGAATCAGCCAGCAAGTGAAGGTAGAACATCGAAGACCTGGAGGATTATTAGAGCTACTTCCCATTCCACGATGGAAGTGGGTTGACATAGCCATGGATTTTGTTATATGACTGCTGAGAACTGCTCGTTGACACGTTTCTATTTGGGTGATTGTGGATAGACTAACAAAATCTGCCAATTTCATACTAATTGCAGCTCATTACACATTTGACCAGCTGAGTGTATTATTCGAGAGGGAGATTATTAGGCCGCGTGGGGTATCATTGACTATTATGCCAGACAGAGATGCAATATATACGTCCAGGATGTGGCGAAGTATGCAGGAGCAATATGGTACATGCTTATAGTTTAGCACAACCTTTCATCCTCAAACTGATGGACAAACTAAGTAGTTGATTCAGACTCTCGAGGATATGCTCAGGGCTTGTGTACTTGAGTTTGGCGGATTATGAGAGGAATACCTACCATTATGTGAGTTTGCATACAACAACAGTTATCAGGCTAGCATTGAGATGCGCCATTTGAAGCTTTATATGGTAGACCGTGTTGTTCACCATCTTGTTAGGCTGAGCGAGAGGACTGGGACATTATAGGGCCTGAAATTGTTATTGGTCACACAAAGAAGGTACGACAGATTCACCAGAGGCTTAAAAGAGCCCAAGAGAGGCAAAAGAAGTATGCAGACACATATCGCAGTGATCTCGCGTATGACGAGGGAGCCTTAGTATATTTAAAGGTTTCTCCTCGGAATGGTCTCCACAGATTTGGTTTGAAAGGTAAGTAAGCACTGAGATTCATCGGGCCTTTCAAGATCAAGAAAAAGGTCGGAAAGGTTATTTAAGAGCTGGATTTACCTCCACAGATGTCAGCGATTGATCCAATGTTTCATATTTCTATACTTCGACTAGCCAAATCGAAGGTAGGCGAGAGATCGACAATGGATTTGAGTCGGATTGACTTGAGTGATGACGTATCATATGAGGAGCAGCCGGTACAGATTCTAGATCGTAAGGTACAATAGTTGCGAGGAAATTCAATCCCGAAGGTATTGGTCAAGTGGCAGTTCCATGGAGACTCAGAACTCACTTGGGAACGGGAAGACTATATGCGCGATAGGTTTCCGTACCTCTTTGAGTCAAGTATAACTTTAAGTTAAACTTAATTTCGAGGACGAAGTCTTCATTAGTTGGGAAGAATTATCACGACCCAAATCTCTAATTTGACTTTAATCTTTTAATTAAGATCAAATGACCCATAACGTGGGTCCCACTTCGATATACGTGTCGTGACGAGGCTAGATGGCCGAGGTAAATTTTATATTTGTATTGATGAATGCCTAGTGTATTGTATATTTGTAGACTACTAAATCATTCCCACTTCGATATAGGTGTCGAGACATGTGTGGGGACGCTCCTCGGGTTGCGTGCCAGCATGGGACCGACGTAGAGAACAATATGGTGAGTTGGTATAAGCTTTATATTGCTTTTATAAGTGAAATAAGTGGGGCTATAATTGATTAAGTATCAAATACACTAAATTTAGTAAGTTAAGACAATAGCCACTTGATATTTCTCGAGACGCGTATTGACCAATTGAGTTACTTATTGGCATCTTTTGGCTTGAGTTAGTGGCACAAAAGTAAATAAGTGTACCATTAGATAGGTCTTGAGATACGTGTGCACGTTAGGATCAATGGCTATCAATCAACCATATCCAACTCATGTATATAAGTTTTTGGTCAACTCAAGCAACTCAATTCTTTCATTTCATTTGCTTATGAGAGAAACAAAGTTGCCGCAGAAAAATGAGATTAGCAAAAACAATGGATTAAGTGAAGGAGAGATCAAGTATAGCTAGTGTTCATCAAGTTAAGTAACTCCTCTACACCATAGAGTTAGCTCAATTCAAATGAATTCATGAATTTGATGTATGGGTTGTTGTTTTATGTTGTGGTTGATGTCATGGAACTCAAGAAGTGTGTATGGAGGTTCCTTAGGCATTAACATGGCATATTTGTAAAGAAGACTAAGAATTCTGATTGCAGAATTCTAGGTTTTACTATACATATCGCGCTAGGTGGATCAGCTAGAGCACTTGGATTAGCGCGCTAGGTCTATGACAGCATAAAAAACTGCAATTTTCAAAAATTACTTAAACACTACAAAAAATACCCTAAGGCCCAAACATATTCAAAATCCTATAATATGATATCAAGCACCTAAGGAAGTATTCCAGGGATTCGAGTACGAGTTTCGAGTTGTCGGGAGGCCGAAATAGCATAGGAAATTGCTAGATTATAAGTAAAATTATTGAGATATTTCTTTACATTTCATTCATATTCATATGTTCATTTCAAGTCATTTGGACTGAATTGCTTTTATACTCCATATGCCATGAATTGTTGTCCATTCTCATTACATGAGGTTCCTTTCATGGTATAGTTTGTTGATAAAATGATTTCATTGACTCCAATACATGTGCAATGACATTGATTGATTGTTAATACATGTGGTCAGTGAAATAGCATGCTATTAGGTAGGTGTTACATAGTATTGTAATCTATTTTCTTTTGTGCATTAGTTTTCAATGGTTCTGTTGGATTCCATTACTGTGTTGTTGTTGAATATGAAAGTAGTTCTTGTATCTAGGACCACTTTATGATAGAAATTTAACGGACATATAGGGGTCACTAGACTGTCCAGGGTGATCAGGATTTCTCCACTATCTTGCGCAGCACACGGGAAATGAGTCTCAGGGTTGTTGGCAAGCATAACTTGCACAACACATATGGTATGGGACCTAAGGATGTTAGCAAGTATATATCGCAGGTGACTGGCACCAGTGAAAGGTTATAAAGGCAAGAGCACTGCTCAGACCTTCATATTGATGTAGAGCTCAACTTCATCCTCATATAGTGGAAAGACTTATATGATGAAGATCATGGCCGACGGGCCCTAGATAATTACTACTTAGTCATGTGTCAATTTCATGTTGTTTAGCCGAATTATCTCTTCGCATGTTCTCTTTACAACTTAGTTGTTATTATCATGCTTTTATATACTTGTTGCATAATTGGGAATGTGAACCAATGTTACTCAGTATGACTTTCTACTTCTTGTACTCACCGTCTAGTTTGTGACAGTGGGTGTAGATCCGTTGAGTAGCAGACCGGGCAAAAAGAAGATCGACGATTATCTTTGAGCCAGGGGAGCACTGCTACACCCGATTTTGTAGATTTTATTTTTGGTGTATTACTTTTATATGTATATGATATACTTTTGGGGTAGTATATTATGGGTTAAGTTATTAGTACCTTAACTAGACACATGTTGTTATTTATCGTCGTTTCATCATATATATGCATGTGATCTTTATTCCCTAGTTTTTCCACAATTGTTAGGCCTTATGTTATAAGCTTCCGCTAGATTGTTAAGACTTCCGCTGAATAAACTTTTATTTAAACAAAATTTGAATTAACTCTGATTTATGAATTGACATAAGATAAGTATAGGTTTATATTCATAATAAATATTAAATTATAAGTAGGTAAATGATTTTGGATAGGCTGACTAGTCCTTTGTTAGGTCATATATGGTAAGATTAGGGCTTAATAACGGGATTATGACGGACGGTGCCCCAATTTGAGAAGGGGTCGTCACATTAATTGTGTGGAAGATCATGAAATTATGTCATTGTTGGGTGGTTTAAGTTATGAATTTGCATTGGAGCTCATGTACGCTTAATAATCTATAGTCACCATGACTTGTATAGTTCAATCCTCTAAATGCTTAAGACTCTCTCTTTAATGGTTGATGCTTTGATGTAGAACATTTAATACAAAATGTATAGTTCCCATTGTTTGAGTTATTTAGGAATCAAATGAAAAAGTCATTTGCACAAGTTTTTGTTATTGAATAAGATCTTAGTAGCATTATAATAAGAGTTGGAATTGAGGCTCTCTAAGAATTAAACACACTAATGGTTAATGTGGTCATATGTAAGGAAATAAGTATAGTTAAGCTTTAAATTTTAGGAAATTCATTTGAAACTTAGATTTTAAATTATTTTAGGCAAATGGATAAATTTTGGTAGAACTAATGTGCTACCATTTCTTTGATGATACACATGTGTACACAATGGTTTGGCAACTTTAAATTAAATTAGTCTACATTCATTTTAAAATACGTTTACTGGAGATAGCTTAAATTCATATGATTTTATTGAGACATATTATCCTACATAAAGAAACTTAAGTGATAAGAGATTTGTTTGAGAACCTAATTGAGTTGATTGGCGTGTGCGGGTGAGGTAAGAACCCCGACTTGGTTTAAGTTATGATTTGTTCAAAAATTTCACCATTAGGTGTCATTGCGTGTCCCAACACTAATGTAACACTCATGTACTATTTACTAGCTTGAACCGAAGAGTTGTAATTCATAGCCTTAAGAGCCTCAGTGGAAGCGAGGAATTAGCTAATTGTTTTGTAAGTAAACCAGTAGGGGCACTATAAATAGTTCTCGCCTACTTCTTGAATTTAATTTCTTTAATTGTACCTATTTATGGAATTCCACTCCTAGTTAGAGTTTCTAAGGGCTAAGTAAGTCAGGAAGGTAATCTTCTGGGTATGGCGACCGACTCGCAACTGGAACGATACCTCGAGTTACTGGATTTAAGTCATAGATGGGAGGTGAGGTATTCGAGGTGCCGTCGATACCCCTACGTTCACGATAATTTCGAATTTGTTGGCGCTGGCTCGATTCTAGGAAGTCGAGCTTGTGGCTGTATAGTCACAACTCGATGGATTTGAGACCAATTGGCTTCTCTCTTTTGTTTCCATGACACTCTTCTTTCATTACTTTTATTTCCAGTCTATTTATCAGGCACTTACTTTAACTCATGTTCATTTATATTCTCGCATGATTTACATACTATTTATTTAATTCTTAAAGTACTATTAAGACTCCCCTAGATTTATGCACTGGAATTGTCTCCCTGTGACAATTACAGGCCCCTCGTCTAGCAAGGGCAAAGAGCCAGTGCTTGGCGACTACCTCTGAGGACTTTTGGAGCGGCATATAGTTTTGCGATACTATAGGTTTTGTATTATATTTATCTATTTTGATGTTTTGTAAACCTTTGGGATATTGCGGTTGAGCGACACTGTTCCTTGACAAATTAGGGCACCGCCCGGCCTAATCCCTTTATTAAGCTCTAACCTCACCATATAGAGCCTAACAAGGAATTAGTCAGCCTCTTCAAAACCTTATTACCTATCAATTATTCATTGTTCAAATAGATAGAAACATATATATATCCTATGTAAATTCATAAATCAGAGTAATTAGAATTTTCTAACATAAAAGTTATTCAGCGGAAGTTTTAACAATTCAATTAGCGAAAACTTATAACATATAGCCTAACCTTTGTGGAAAAACCAGGAAATAGAGATCACATGCACATATATAATGAAACGGTGATATATAACAACATGTATCTGGTCAAGGTACCTATCACTCATCCCATAATATACAACCCCCAAAAGAATATCATATACATATGAAAGTAACACATTAAAATAAAACCTACAAAATCTGGTGTAGCAGCACTCCACTGTCTCAGAGATAGTCGCCGATCTTCTTTTTGCCTGGCTTACTACTCGATGGATCTGCACCCACCGTCACAAACTAGACGGTGAGTACTTGAAAATTGAAAGTAATACTGAGAGACATTTGTTCATATTCCCAATTATGCAACAAGTATCAAAAAACATAATAATAATAGCAACTATGCTGAACGATTATCATGCAAAGTGATACTTTAGTTAAATAGAATGAAACTGACACTAGGCTAAGTAGTAATGATTTAGGGTTGGTCGGCAATGATCTTCATCACATAAGCCTTTCCACTATATATGGATGGAGCTGTGCTTTACATCTCTTTTGAAGGTCGTACTTACACAGTACAATACGCCTTTATAATTATCCCAAATGTCAGTCACTGGGATGTATGCTTGCTAACAACCCCGAGTGTTACAACTCGTGAAGTCACCCAAGTTATGCTTGCTAACAACCCCGAGTCCCATACCCCATGTGTTGCACAAGGTAATGGAGAAATCTTGATCATCCAGGAAAGTCTAGTGACCCTCGTATGTTAGACGGCTTTCTATCATAAAAGGACCCTAAATACAAGAACCACTTTCATATTCAAAAACAACAGGACATTGGAATCCAACAAATACAATTGTATAACTAATGCACAAAGGATATAGATTCATAACACAATGTAAAAACTACTAATATCATGTTATTTCACTGACTACTAGTAATAACAATCAATAATAACATAGCACATGAATTGGAGTCAATGAAATCATTTTATCAACAAACTATGCCATGAAACAACCTCATGTAATGAGAAATAAAAACAAGTCATGGCATACGGAGTACAAATGCAATTTAGTCCAAATGAATGAGAATGAATAATCCTATAGGAATGAAATGTAAAGAAATATCTTACTCAGTTTACTTACACACGCAATTCCCTATGCTACTCCGACCTCCCAACGCCTCGAAACTCGTGTTTGAGCTCCAAAAGCAATTCCTTAGGTTTCTGACATCACATTAGATGTTTTTGAGTGTGTTTGGACCTCTACTTAGTGTTTAGAACCATTAATAGTGTTTAAGCCATTTTTGATAATTGCTTATTTTTGTGTTGTCACAGTAATTAGCGCGCTAATTCTAGGATTAGCACGCTAATTTTCAACTTAGCGCACTATCCAGTCTTATCTAGTGCGTTAATCAATATTAGCGTGTTAGATCTCATACCTAGCGCGCTATGTGCAATAAAACTCAGAATTCTGCAATCTGAATTCTGAATTTTATCAACACATAGGCTATGCTGATGCCTTGGGGACCCTCATACACACGTCTAGAGTTCCAAGACACCATTTACAACATAAATCAACAGCCCAAAACATCAAATACATGAATTCATGGATTTGAGCTATGTTAATGGAGCAGAAAAATTACCTAGCTTGATGAATACTAGCTGAACTTGATTTTTTATTCACCAACTCCACTAGTTTGTTGATCTTCTTCTTCCCAACAGCTCTTCACTTCTCCAGCAAGTTTACTTCTCAACTAAGCAATTGAACGAGAGAGTGTGAGGTGCTTTTGTAGATCATAAGCTTTATATAGTTGAATTGGATATGGTTGAATGATAGCCCTTGATCATTTGTGCACACGTATCTCGAGACTTAACAAGTAGACCTCCTACACACACATGTCCTATAAGTTCATGCTTAAGTGACACCAAACCATAACTCCATTGGTGTTCAAGCATGTTAACTCGTGTCTCGAGACTTATCAAGTGGCTTATCTTTTAACTTACTAACTTAGATGTATCACACCTAATCAACCATAATCCATATAACTCACTTAATAAAACCATATAAAGCTTGTATTAACTTACCTTATCACTCTCTACCTCGGTCCCAGATCGGCACGCTTATCGAGATAAGTCCCTACTCGCATCTCGACACCTATCAACACGTAAGCATGACTTAGTAGTCTACACATATATAATACACTAACCACACATCACCACAAATATAACATTTACCTCGACCACCTAGCCTTGGTAATGACACGAATATCACTGCGGGTCCCACGTCACAGGTCATTTGATCCCAATTAACACATTAAGCTAAGATCATCTATTTGGGCCGTGACAATACTTCCCAACTAATGGAAATTCCATCCTCAAAGTTAAAATTAACATAAAATTATACCTGACTCGAAAAGGTACGAAAATCTATCGCGCATATAGTCTTCCCGTTCCCAAGTGAGTACCGAATCTCCATGAAACTACCATTTGATTAACACTTTTGGGATTGACTTGCCTTTCAACTATTGTACCCTCCTATCTAGGATCTGTATTGTCTGCTTTTCATATGATATATCCTCACTCAAGTCGATCTAACTTAAGTCCATTGTCGGTCTTTCGCTTGCCTTCGACTTGGCTAGTTGAAGAATAGAAATATGAAACACAGGATGAATCCATGATTGTGGAGGTAAATCCAGTTCAGAAGCAACCTTTAAGACCCATTTCTTAATCTTGAAAGGTCCGATAAATCTCGGTGCTAAATTTCCTTTCAAACCAAATCTATGAAGACCCTTATGAGGAGAAACCTTTAGATACACTAAAGCTCCCTCGTCATATGTGAGATCGCAGTGATAAGTATCGAGCATACTTCTTTTGCCTCTCATGGGCTCCTTTAAGCCTTCGGAAAATCTATTGTACCTTCTTTATGTGATCAACAACAATTTCAAGTCCTATAATGTCCCAGTCCTCTGGCTCAGCCTAACAAGATGGTGAGCGACATGGTCTGCCATATAATGTCTCAAATGGCGCCATCTCAATGCTAGCTTGATAACTGTTGTTGTTTATAAATTCACACAATAGTAGGTACTCCTCCCAAAATCCGCCAAATTCAAGTACACAAGCCTTGAGCATATCCTCGAGAGTCTGAATCAACCTTTCAGTCTGCCCATCAGTCCAAGGGTGAAAAGTTGTGCTAAACAATAGGTACATACCATACTGCTCCTACATACTCTGCCACATCCTAGACGTATACATAGCATCTCTATCTAACGTAATAGTTAATGGTACCCCATGCAGCCTAATAATCTATCTCTCTCTCGAATAATACACTCAACTGGTCAAATGTGTAATGAGCTGCAACTGGTATGAAATGTGCTGATTTTGTCAATCTGTCTACAATCACACAAATGGAATTGTGTCGACGGACTATCCTCGGCATCCTCTAACAAAGTCCATGGCAATATCTTCCCACTTCCATTGTGGAATGGGAAGCGGCTGCAATAATTCTCCAGGTCTACGATGCTCTGCCTTCACTTGTTGGCAGATCCCAAAATTCTTGATAAACTCCGATGCGTCCGCTTTCATCCCAGACCACCAAAAATATCTCTCATGTCATGGTACATCTTGGTCCTTCTTGGATGAATAGTGAACCGAGAACTGTGTGATTCCTGAAGAATCTCAAATCTCAGCTCTGCCAATGCCGGTATCCACAATCTGCCTCTAAATCTCAAACAGTGGTCTGTCATCTCAGTCCAGTCAGTAAAATTCGTATTTTGGGCTAACTCACTAAATCTCAAGTATAGAATGTCAGCTCTCTGACCCTCTAACACTATTTGAGTAGACATTGTCTGAAGCCTCATCTGTGCTCAAATCATTACTGAGTGTCAATAGGAATATCTGACTGAGTCATCATTGCCGCTGCCTCAAGTAATCCATACTCATACGTCATATGACATCTAACAACCTCGACATCTCCATCTGGCATCTTACTCAGCGCATCAGCGACTACGTTAGTTTTTCCTGGGTGATATTCCAAATAAAAGTCGCAGTCTTTCAGAAATTCCAACCATCGGCGTTGTCTCATATCCAGCTCTTTCTGTGCGAAGAGGTATTTCAACTCTTATGGTCAATATAGAATGTGAATCTCTCTCAATACATATGATGTCTCCATATCTTCAAAGCAAATACTACCGCTGCCAACTCCAAGTCATGAGTTGAATAATTCTTCTCATGTATCTTCAGTTGTCTTGATGCATAGGCCACCGTTCATCTATCCTACATCAACACACAACCTAGACCCGTATGAGAAGCATATATGTATACCAGGAATCCTTCTCTAGCCTCTGGCAATATCAGCATTGGTGCGGTAGTCAACAATCTCTTCAATTGAGCAAATGCCTCATCGCATTCCTCATACCAATGAAACCTCACGTCTTTTTAGGTCAATTTGGTCATCGGTGAAGCGATCTTCGAAAAATCCTTCACGAACCTGCGATAATATCCTGCTAACCCCAGAAAACTTCGAATCTCTATAACTGACGTCGGTGCTGGCCAATCCATAATAGCATGAATCTTGGCTGGATCAACAACAATGCATGCTGCTCCAACAACATGTCCCAAATATTTGACCTCTGACAACCAAAATTCACATTTACTGAATTTGGCATACAGTTTATGCTCCCTCAAAGTCTGCAACGTCTCCCTGAGGTGTTGCTCGTGATCCTCTCAAGTCCTCGAGTATATCAATATATCATCAATGAAAACAATCACGAAGCGGTCAAGAAATGGTCTCATCACCCGATGTATCAAATCCATAAACATGGAACGAGCATTAATCAAACCAAATGGCATGACTGTGAATTGATAGTGTCCATACCTCGTGCTAAATGTTGTCATGGACCTATCTTCATCCCTGATCCTAAGCTGATGATACCCTGATCGCAGGTCTATCTTGGAGAAAAATTGCGCTCCTCTCAGCTGATCAAATAAATCATCAATTCGTGGTAAGGGATACTTGTTTCTGATTAGGACCCTATTCAATTTTCTATAATTGATACACAGTCTCAAAGTATTGTCCTTCCTCTTCACAAATAGGATTGGTGCTCCCCATGGTGACATAGAAGGTGTGATGAACCCCTTCTCTCATAAATCTTGCAACTGACTCCTCAACTCCTCCAACTCTCGTGGAGCCATGCAGTACGGTGGTATAGAAATCAGTCTAGTGCCTGGTACCAACTCAATAATGAAATCTATCTCTCTCGGTGGTGGTAAACCAGGTAAGTCTTCCGGAAACACGTCCGGAAACTCACACACAACCGATATCTCTGCTAGTCTAGGTTCTTGACTCTCTACTATGGTGTATAACAACGCTAGAGTCTCCATCTCTCTCCTGGTCGCAAGTCGACCTTGAGTGCCCTCGGCTCTCGGTATACTACCACTGTACGTAAACATCGGACGGCATAGGATCTCAAATATCACTGTCTTACTGAAACAGTCGATATGAGTGTGATACGCTGTTAGCCAATCCATCCCTAACAACGCATCGAAGTCTAAGAACTCGAGCACCCTGAAATTTGTAGGTAATCTTGGACATCTCTCAACAAGACAATTAGGGTAAACTATATCCTCGACTACAATACTCAAAATTAAATGTACGCCAACTCTTACTGGTGTCAACCCTAAGATGCCTAACATGCGACCAACAATGAAAGATAATGTAGAACTAGAATCAAACAAAACATATGACTCTCTACTACAAATGGAAACCATACCCTCAATGAGTTTCCGTGTAGCATCTGCATCAGGCTGTGTAACCATATGTACACCCTCTCGACTCTGTGATGGTATAATGGTTGTTAGCTGTGGATAATCTCGAATTACGTGTCCCACCTGACCACACCTATAACAAGTGACTGGTCTACGCTGACCCTGAACTTGATCATAGGCCTATGCCTGTCTCTGCCCCTGTCTAGAACTATCTCGTCCTCTACCTCTACCTCTACCTCTACCTCGGCCTCTACCACACTGCTGCTTCTGACGTAGTACTGGTGCAGCTAGCAAAGTAGTAGTAGTAGTAGTGGTAGTAGTAGCTGGCAATGCAGGTCTAATTGGTGGTGGTAAGGGAGGTCTACCAATAATGGTCTGCAAAGACGTAGGAGATGATACATATGATACAACTGCTGTAGATATCCCTGCACCATGGGAATCTCAATCCCATCTCCTCAGTCTTTTGCCCTTTTGTCTCCTCCTCTCATAATCCGTAACATGAACGGTTTTCAATGCTAGTACTAGCGGTGTCCCATTAACAACTCTGCCTATAGGTCTCGTGAGAGATTGCACGGTCATAAATCTCCCCCCAATGTGCTGGCACTTGAACTGACCACTAAAATCTAATGTCACGCCTCAGTCCATCTCCGAAATGATATACATCATCAGAATTCTTCTCACTAAATATCTAGCGAACTGCCTCAAAGAGTCGTATTTGTCTCTATAGCTCATAACTGACTAGTCAGGTCCCTGCGGGTGGGAAGTATTGCTGATAACTTTCTATTGAAGGTATCCTACTACTCAAACTCTCCCTCGGAAGCTATCGTCGCACGCCACCAAACATCGACATCTCGCTATAGAGTGTACAACGAAATCTCAGCTTGGAGTTTGTCCTCAATCCTCAAGACTCGATGTAACTTCTCCTGAGATAAAACACACTTCTCGATCTTCTCAAATTCTCTCTAGCCATCAAATTAAACTGGTTTCAGTATGATGAAATTCTTCACCAACTGAACATCAGCCGACGAGCACTACCGGCACTGCAGTCGGTAATATGGATGTATTCGTAGTAGTAGGGGCTGGTGTCTGTGCTGGTGGAGCAAAATGTGAAGTCATCATGGCGATGAACTCTGCTAACTACTGACCCTGAGCAGCTACTCGATCAGATAGCCTCTGAAAATCATCTGCTGATGGTATAGAAGGCTGGCTGCCAGTCCCACCTGCATCCCCGTTATCGCGTGAATCCGCCATCGGTGTCTGCAAGTTGATAGTGAACACGAATAAGCTACTACGTAGGTAACACATATATACAAATAGAAAATTAAGATGTATATTTAAGACATCCCCATTTCACTTTCACTCAGTTCCCAACTAGTGGTTTCTAGGCAAGGATAATCTAGTTTTCTAGAACTAAGATTTCTATTTTTCAAATTTCCTTAAATCTTTTATTTATTAATTGTTGAAAAAGCTAGGGCTTTAGCTACACATTGTAGCTTTGGTATCTTATTAGGGAATGACTATTTTCCACTACCCTGAGCTCTATAAACATAGGTTATGTAACTTAGGTTTTTATAAACATAGGCTCTGATACCAACTGTGACGACCCCTTCTCAAATTAGGGCACCGCCCTGCCTAATCCCTTTATTAAGTCCTAACCTCACCATATAGGGCCTAACAAGTATCAAATAGATAGAAACATATACCTATCCTATCTAAATTCATAAATCAGAGTTAATTTTCTAACTTAAAAGTTATTCAACGGAAGTCTTAACAATTCAATTAGTGGAAACATATAACATATAGCCTAACCTTTGTGGAAAAACCAAGATATAAAGATCACATGCGTATATATAATGAAACGGCGATATATAACATGTATCCGGTCAAGGTACTTGTCACTCATCCCATAATATACAACCCCCAAAAGAATATCACATACATATGAAAGTAATACATCAAAACAAAACCTATAAAATCTGGTTTAGCTGCACTCCACTGGCGCAGAGGTAGTCGTCGATCTTCTTTTTGCCTGGCCTGCTACTCGATGGATATGCACCCACCGTCACAAACTAGATGGTGAGTACTTGAAATTAGAAAGTAATACTGAGAGACATTTATTCACATTCCCAATCATGCAACAAGTATCAAAAAGCATAATAATAATAGCAATTATGCTGAATGATTATCATGTATATAGATACTTTAGTTAAACAGAATGAAACTAACACTAGGCTAAGTAGTAATGATCTAGGGTCGGTCGGCCGTGATCTTCATGTTGGCTTTTTGGGGTTCATACGCAGCGGAAAATTCAAAACAAATTTTGAAAAACCCCAATTGAATCAAAAATAAGTTCAATTAAACTAAATCTACGAAAGTAAATCATATTGTATTTCATGATTTCCTTTTCTGATTGTTTGATTTCCAAGACGTTCAAGTGCGCATCCTCTATCAAAATTCACACACGAACGGTGACCACAATTTGGAGTGCTAGCCCCAAGAGAGAATGAAAACGTTTTTTCTTTCCCTCCCTAAATCCAAAGAACTCAGAAATTGTAAAACGAAAATCCAATTTCGTTTTTAGGGTTTCACCCTTTATTTATACGTGTAGATAAGCCCTCACTTAAAATCCTATTTGTAACACAACAATTGTATTTAGGCAGTTTAAGCAAATTACACATATACCCCTATTAATAAGTTATCATATAACAAATCGTAAGCGCTTTTATGTCATGAATTTTATCATATAAAATTCATTACTCTGGACCAATTGAAATTGTGAAAATCCATTCTTTGCGTGCGACCCAATAGGTTTATGCGATGTTGGCAGTGAACCAAAAACCATTTTGGTATGCAAGTCATAAGCGGTCTCTAGCAAGACATTATGACTACCCAAGTAGCATGAATATCAACCTCGATACAACCTAATTAATAAGGCATGGAAAGTCACCCTTAATGTTCAATCATACTAGTCTCGATCTTTAGGTAAACTAAAAAACATCCGAGTGACATTGATCATATCAATTCACATGGACTTGGCCATTATCAGTCTATCTTATCGAGGGATCCATTTATATCTCTCTATATACGAGAGTAACAAATTATATCTTGATCACACACCTTCACATATTATTTACACAGTAACCAATCACAATCTTTATAATTGTCCGGTTAAAGACAACATTTGATTGTGTCAAATTATCATGCTCCTTATATTGAAGTTTGTGGTAATCTCAAGTCGAAGGACTAAATGATATACCTATCATGAGTAGCACCTATGACTTAATCCATTTGGTGTTCTCATAGTGGGTCGATCCAGTACCTTATTCCCTAAAAAGTACTCATGATGTTGATTCTTATCCCTATACGCATGATCATCACATGACCATCAATCAACTAGTCTTAATTCATTATAGTTCCCAGTATAATGACCGACTAGGGACATTTATGATATTTCAACAAATACCCATGAATCTTACTATAAGGTAAACATGCAATCACTTATAATAAAACAACAAATAAAACCTCTATTTAATAAACTAAAATTATAAGATAAACAGTGTTTGTAGATTGACCTAGGGCACATGCCCTAACACTTCATCACATCACTCTTTCCATTATATATGGACGGAGCTGTGCTCTACATCTCTTTTGAAGGTCGTACTTACACATAACAATATGCCTTTATAATTATTCCAAATGTCAGTCATTGGGATGTATACTTGCCAACAACCCCGAGTCTTACAACTCGTGAAGTCATCCAAGTTATGCTTGCCAACAACCCCGAGTCTCATACCCTGTGTGTTGCGCAAGGTAGTGGAAATCCAGATCACCCTGGAAAGTCTAGTGACCCCCGTATGTCAGACGGATTTCTATCATAAAAGGACCCTAGATACAAGAACCACTTTCATATTCAAGAACAACACGACATTGGAATCCAACAAATACAATTGCATAACTAATGGACAAAGGATATAGATTCACAACACAATTTGAAAACTACCTAATAGGATGCTATTTCACTAACTACTAGTAATAACAGTTAATAATGACATAGCACATGAATTGGAGTCAATGAAATCATTTTATCGACAAACTATGCCATGAAACAACCTTATGTAATGAGAAATAAAAACATTTCATGGCATACGGAGTACAAATGCAATTCAGTCCAAATGACTGAGAATGAATAATCCAATAGGAATGAAATGTAAAGAAGTATCTCACTCAGTTTATTTACATACACACGCAATTTCCTATGTTACTCCGACCTCACAATGCCTCGTAACTAGTGTTTGAGCTCCCAAAATAATTTCTTAGGTTCCTAACATCTCATTAGATGTTTTTGAGCGTGTTTGGACCTTTACTTAGTATTTTAGAACCATTAATAGTGTTTAAGCCATTTTTGAAAATTGCTGATTTTTATGCTATCACATCAATTAGCGCACTATCCAACCTTATCTAGCGCGCTAATCAATATTAGCGTGCTATATCTCATACCTAGCGCGCTATGTTCAGTAAAACCCATAATTCTACAATCTGAGTTTTGAATTTTATCAACACAGGCTATGCTGATGCCTTGGGAACCCTCATACACACCTCTAGAGTTCCAATACACCATTTACAACATAAATCAACAACCCACAACATCAAATACATGAATTCATGGATTTGAGCTATGTTAGTGGAGTAGAGAAGTTACCTAGTTTGATGAATACTAGTTTAACTTGATCTTTTCTTCACCAACTCCACTTGTTTACTGATCTTCTTTTTCCCCAGCAGCTCTTCATTTCTCCAGCAAGTTTGCTTCTCAACCAAGCAATTGAACGAGAAAGTGTGAGGTGCTTTTGTTGATCATAAGCTTTATATAGTTGAATTGGATATGGTTGAATGATAGCCCTTGATCATTTGTGCACACGTATCTCGACACTTGACAAGTGGACCTCCTACACACACATGTCCCACAAGTTCCTACTTAAGTGACACCAAACGATAACTTCATTGGTGTTCAAGCATGTCAACTCGTGTCTCGAGACATATCAAATGGCTTATGTTTTAACTTACTAAAACCATATAAATCTTGTACCAACTTATCTTATCACTCTCTACCTCGGTCCCATGTCGGCATGCTTATCGAGACAAGTCTCTACCCACGTCTCGACACTTATCAACACGTAAGCATGACTTAGTAGTCTACACATATACAATACACTAAGCACACATCACCACAAATATAACATTTACCTCTGCCACCTAGCCTCGGTAATGACACGAATCTCACTGCGGGTCCCACGTCACGGGTCATTTGATCCTGATTGACACATTAAGCTAAGATTAGCTATTTGGGTCGTGATAGACACTTCGATATATGTATATGCTCACTTTTTCCACTGTACTTAAACATTGTATATATTATAGGGTTCCACACATAGGTTGTCCTGTTTACGTGTTTTAGAGTTATTGAAATTGCTTCTTTATTTTCTTTCCACTGCTTACTAACTTAAATCTTGCAAAGTTGACAACTCAATACTAAAACACCAAAATAACGATAAAATAGTATAAGAAGGTTGATTAGTCTTGCGTTGACCCTGCGGGGGTTGATCGGGGGTCTATCTAGGTCTAGGCCAGGCAGGGCCCAGTTTGAGGGGAACTAGGGCCGTTACAGTTAGTATCAGAGCGCCAGATTGATACATCAACTCTCCATAAGCCCACAATTCAACTAAAGTACGAACATGAATTTAAAGTTATGACAAAGATTATTTTAGTGTGGATACCCTATGATCTTGACTTAGTGTTTTAGTTGGGAAGTGAGGTGATTTGGGAAATAATTAATTTGAACTATACTTGTTAATTGTTGATTGTAATATATTGTATGGCAGTAGTCATAGAGTTAATTCGTAACTTGAAATCAACATTGCAGACCAAGATGTAGTGAGTAGAGACCTTGATCCACGATATGTGGGAGCTACGAGATTTGATGAGGTGTTCCAGTGGGTCATATCACACAGACGTCAGCGTGAGGAGATCCTAAAGATACTGAGGGTACAGACTACACCTTCATCACCACCGTCTTCATCGACAGTGCCCCTTGCTCAAGATGTGAACGTTCCTACTATACAAGCCACTCATGTGACTTCTACTATGCCGAAAGCATTAGTATCGATACCAATAGAGTTTGTACCACCCCTACCTATAGATATGAGTATTAAGGCGACAATCGAGGCTAGGCAGTCACGCGAGTTCTAGAGGCATAGACCGATAGAGTTTTATGGGGGCATAGATCTTGAGACAACAGAGAAATTTATTAAGAGTAATGAGAAGATCCATAACATATTGTCTACTGCAGAGCATATAACAACGACCGTATCTTCAAAATCATTGTTTGGGGACTGGTGGAGCAACATGGTAGCGATTAGTGGAGTGTCCAAGGATTATGCAGAGTTCAAGAGGCAATTCAATTTGAAGTACTTTCCGCCTTTAGTCATGAGACAAAAAAGGTCTGAGTTTCTGACTTTGAGATAGTTATTTGGCAAGAGTATGATGCGGTACATGGGCAGATATTTACAGTTGTTACCGTATGCCGGTGGTATAGCGGACACTAATGTAGATCAGGCACATTACTTCATGGAAGGTATGCTACATGAAATTGGAGGCACAATGGTTACTACCGAGCTGGATACTTTACAAAGAGTATATGAGCAGAGTTTGGCTAGAGAGACTTATCTCAGTACATACCCATAGGAGGACAGTGTTGCACTAGTAGAGGCACAATTAGGGCATATATCTGAGTTAGACATGAAGAGGAAGAAGAACAACCATTTTTGTGCCAAATGACTTCAGGACTCAAAGTGTAGGGGTCAGTGGCATCACCTGCACAGCTAGCACATACCGCAATTCCACGTCCTCCAACATCGAGTTACACCAGCCGACCACCTCAGTCGGCTCAATTAGTACTACACCAACGATGTGGTATTGAAGGCAGAGGCAAGGGTACAAACATCATACAACAAGGACATAGGCTCTGTTTGGTAAGCACAAACTAGCTTATCAGCTAGCTGATAAGCTAGTTTATTTGTTAAGCTGTGTTTGGTTTGTAGCTTATTTTAAAAATAATCTAGATGATAAGCTCCCAATTGAAACGCTACTCTTAGTAGCGTTTGAACCAAAAATCCGTCGTTTGGATTTTTTCTCACGATTATACCCTTATTTTTACGGTATTAATAAATTAATGCCCTTCCAAATTAGTGGAAACAAAATACGCAAAAACTTAAACAAACCCCGCGAATATTAGTAGCCCGCGAAATTAGAAACCAAATAGGGATAAATACAAACAGATTTGATATATCACGTTAGGGATTTCCAGCTTTGCTTTTTTTTTCTTTGGGAGTTGGCTATCTCTCAATTGTTCAGGCTTTGTTATTTCTCTTTGGCGGTCGGGCATTAGAGACTGGAATCTTGGGTTGAAGGACCATATTTGTAAGATATCAATTGTTAGTTCTGTAATTTGATCTCCCTGATATCTTCTTATTCGGCGTAGTAGATTTTTTGATGAACGTGGTTTAGTAGATTTTTTTTTCGATGCCTATTCAATGAATTATGCAATGAGATTATTTAGAGTTCATCTTCTTTAGAGTTTGTTTCGATGCTCGATGCATATGTTTTGTGCCGCAGGGTAATAGATGCTACACTGACTTGTGTCATCTGATGAGCATAAAATAGAATTAGAGTTTTGAATCATGTGCCATATGATGAGCATAAAATAGAAATAGAAATAGAGTTTTAAGCATTGATACCTTCTGCCCATCATTAATCATACGTGGATGCAACTGTTGAGGCGCCTCATCTTTTGTGAAATTCAACTGTTAAGGTGTCTCATCTCATGAATTATTTTTTTTCTATTTTTTTGGTTGCTTGTTTGGTTGGTCGAACTACACAATGCCCCATCGAGCTAGTTCTTAACTGAAAACACAACTGGTGGAGTTTTTTTTAGCAACTACAACTGGTAGAGTTGGGTCAACATGAATATGATATGGATAATGGTGTGGGTCTGTGAAAGTTTTTTTAGCTTATGAAGTCTATAATCCATATTGTTTTTTGCTTTGAAAGAGATGCATTTTGATGTATATACTTACTGTTTTTTTTTATCCCAATCCCATTCTTTTGTCTCAATCAATAAATATCTCTATCTTATCAAAAAAAAGTCTAATGAATTTCAAATTCATGAACTTTATTCCTACTATACACACAATTAAAAATTTAGAGACTTTTAGGTGGTATTAAGACAACCTAAAGAAAGAATTTCTTTATGTAATTTATTTTTTATTCAATTGCCGAGATATTTATAGAATTGCAGTTGTTCTTTTTAGTTGTAATGATTACAAATATATATTACCAAAGGCAAAGGGATTCAATTTCATGCAACTTAATACTACATGCATGTATGTATTCATTTCCTCCACCCACCAAGTCACACACTGGATTCAATTTCAACACTACAAGAACAAAAAAAAAAAACATTTCTGCCGCTTTCCTCCATCCTAAATTCTCTAACTATCTATCACCTCACCTCTAACTCACTCAAATAAAAATTTAGAGACTTTTAGGTGGTATTAAGACAACCTAAAGAAAGAATTTCTTTATGTAATTTATTTTTTATTCAATTGCCGAGATATTTATAGAATTGCAGTTGTTCTTTTTAGTTGTAATGATTATAAATATTTGTTTCAACCCTCAACTATCTCTTATGTTTGTTGGTGTTAAATATGATTGTAGCTAGAAATGGCTTTGATTAATGATGATGCGGAAGGAGTAAAAGTATTTAAATGGAAAGGTTATGAAAAGATTTTCTGTGAAGTTTGCCTCAAGTACATAATGCACAATGGGCGTGGAAGTAATTTTAAATGGAACAAAATTAGCGAGATGTTGGAAAATGAAATAAAGATAAAAGTGTCGATTGCCTCTTGCAAGAACAAGTTTGATCATATGAAGAAGCAATGGAAGCTTTGGAAAACTTTATTGCTTAGTGAAACTGGCCTAGGATGAGATCCTACAACGGGACAACTGAGTTGTTCAAACGAGTGGTGGGAGAAAAAAATTGCGGTTAGTTTTTTTTGTTATATTCATACCATTAATTAATATAATAATAAAGAAAGTTGATTTAGTACAAACTCATTAGTATAAACTCTCTTTGTTGTAGGAAAATCCCGAAGTTAAAGCATTTCGCAACAAATCACCCGGTCAAGAACTTTCGGATTTATGGGCTCAACTATTCGATGATAATTGTGCAAATGGATGGGATAATGTTTCACCCTCTATGGACCCACCGACAAACATGACTATGAATGTTGAGGAAGCCAAAGAGAATGAAGAAATTGGTGCAAATGAAAATGACATGAATAAAGCTACAGGAAATATTTTTGAAGATGCGTATTCTGAATATAACCATTATGACCAATTACTCGACTCAGACAACAATTTCAATGAATTTTTGAATGAATTAAGAGTTCGTAAAGGTGCTCAGGAACCCAATCAAAGTTCTAGTAGGAATCAAGTTCCCAACTTGGAGTCTAGAGAAGGTGATAGCAACAAGAGGCCTACAAACCAGCCTTTTAAGTCTGTTCAACCCAAACGAAAAAGGAGACGGTCAGGAGGGGGATCTGCAATACTAGCTGCTTCATTGAACTCTTTGCTTTCTAATTCTAATGAGGCATTAGAAATTATGAAGACGGAAAATCATGCAAGATCTCAAGTTGTATAAGATAGTTCTATTGACATTGGAATGAGTATTATCGGTCGTATGGTTAATGAAGGCACTTTAGAGGAGGGTAGCGATTTGTGGTGCTTTGCGCATGACTTTATTTCAGACGAGACAAAGAGAAAGATATTTGTAAACATGAAAGATGATAACAATAGGAAGTTTGGCTAGATTTTATGCGTAGGAATAAGTGAATGTTTAGAGCATGCTCGTATTATTTGCGTATGTTTTCCTTTTTTTTTTTTTTTTGCATTTATTTTTTTAGACATCTTTCTTTCTACATTTATTAGTTGTATTTGGAGTTGGATTATGTTTTAGTTCTCAATTTATATAAATTGACATGCATTTTCAAGAGTTATGAACTTATGTAAATTACTTTTAGTTGTGTGTGTGTGTGTTTTTGTTTTAAAAGTATTTCATATATCTTTTAGTTACATGTTATTTATGCATATCAGGTGTATCATGGATATCGAAGAGTTGCAAAGGCGAGAAATGAAAAGACTTGGTTTTATTGTTATATCCGGATACACGACATGGGCTATAGCTGCTACACATTATTACAAAAACATATATAAAGAATCATGCATGACTTCACTTTAAACAGGAGAATCTTGGATGATGGAAATTCTAAACGGACATTACGCTCGAAGTAAGAACAATTTTAGGATGGAAAAAGAGCTTTTCATAGAACTATGCAATGATTTAGAATTAAAATATGGTTTGGAACGAAGCAGAGTAACAATTATAGAGAAAGTAGGTATATTTGTATATGCATTAGCCAAGGGTGCCTCTAATAGGGACTTAGGAGAGCGTTTTCAACGTTCTGGTGAGACTATAAGTAGATCATTTCATGAGGTTTTGGAAATTATTACCGGTAGAAGCAATGGCTTTAAGGGTTTTGCACGTGATATGATAAAACCAACTGATCATACATTTCAATCCATACCGTCTCACATCCTTCACGACGAAAGATATATGTCTTATTTCAAGGTAAGACAATATAAAAATATTTGTCACCTACTATTTTATAATTTGATTGTACATTATATAACCATTTATATTTAATACAACATGATTGCATAGGATGTATTGATGGTACCCATATTGTTGCATGTGTTCCTGAGGCAGATCAAATGCGTTATAGGGGGAGAAAAACTTTCACATCTTTCAATGTCATGGCAGCATGTGACTTTGATATGTGTTTCACGTTTATATCAGCTGGATGGGAGGGATCGGCACATGATTCACGTATTTTCCTCCATGCAATTAATTCGCCATCGTTAAACTTTCCAAAGCCGCCAGAAGGTACCAATACTTTTGAGTTTACCTTATTGTCATATGATATTTATAAATCATGTAATGCCATTTTTTTCTTTCAATAGGCAAATATTATTTGGTGGACAAAGGATATCCAGATAGGCGAGGGTATTTAGTGCCATATTTCAAAACAAGATACCACCAAAATCAGTTTGAAAATGTTGGTCCCAACAATGCAAAAGAAGTTTTTAATCGTGCACATTCATCTCTTCGAAGTTGCATCGAAAGGTCATTTGGAGTATTGAAGAAGAGATGGAAGATACTTAATGCTATGCCGCAATTTAGTGTACAAACTCAAATTGACATCATAATAGCTGCATTTGCATTGCATAATTATATACGAAAAAATGCACAGGATGACAACTTGTTCAATATCATTACACAACATCCAGATTATGTACCTCTTGACGAACTTCCAGATGTTATTGATGACGACATCAATCATGGAAGTTATAGAGAGACTTCTCTAGAAATGAAGAATATTCGCAATAACATTGCTTCTCAATTATGGATGATGCGTTAGGTATATGTATAGTTATCCAAGTCGTTTATTGTATTTTTATTTACATGTGTTTATTTTTTGCGAATTCTTATAAATTAATATAGAGTTATTTTCATGTAAGCATTTATGGACACACATAATTTAGTTTTCTAAATAATATAAATTATTTTATGGTATTAATTTGTATTTTGTAAATAAAATACAGAGTTATTTATAACAATTAATTATATGATTATATAATTAATATACTTAATTGTGTCATATGTCCTTTATTGTCATTTTGCATTTATCAGCTAATCAATCAGCTATCATTCCAAACAATTTTTAGTTGATCAGCTAGATTATCAGCTTTCCGCTACCAGCTAGTAGATTATCAGCTATCAGCTAGATTATCAACTATCAGCTAGTTTATCAGCTATCAGCTAGATTATCAGCTAGCCTTGCCAAACAGAGCCATAGATACAGGCAAGGACAAGTGCAAAGATCGATTCCTCTAGGACTAGGGCCGCAGAGGTTTTATTTCAAGTGCGGACTAACATGACACTTCAGGGACATGTGTATGTTAGGCATGGCTCAGTCATAGGCCAAAGAAAGAGTTAATATCATTGCAGAGCTAGATCTGAAAGTGATATATGACCATACATATGGTATGATTTTGATTTATTTTTGTATTATGCATGTAACGATGGTTCAAAATGTTGTTTATACTCATGTGGAGCATTATATTGAAATTTTCAACGCCCTGCGACAACATTGAGCTGTCATTTTCAACTTAGTCAAGTTCACTGTTCATGATAGAGTAGTTTCACTATCAGAGGTGGTTGCGGCCTGTTACAGTTGATGAACCTATTCTTATGATGTTTGAAGTAACTTGACTAAGTCCACAACTCAATATGGAAGTCAAATTGTACCTGAGACCTGTAGTTTGATGGATTAAGAAATCGAGCCATATGAAGGGACTTTGCGTGAGTTCGCAGTTTATTTTGGAAGTCAAACTATCTAAAGTGACTTTATTGAGTTCTAAAATCGATAAGAAAACTTTAAGTTATATCATAAAGTTATTGTGAGCCCATAGTTTGGAGAGTATCTAAGTCCATTTAGTCATGTTAGGACGAGTCCACAAGAAGAGAAGATATGACAATCATTTCCTTTACCTTTTCGATGCTAGTAAGGTTTCATTAGGGATGCAAATGGGGAGGGTAAGGGATGGGCCCCATCCCCGCTTAAGAATTCATCCCCCAATCCCCATATCCAGCCCCACGCGAGGATGAACTTTCATCCTCATCTCCATCCCCATCCCCGCCTAATCCCCGCGGGAATGGAGAATCCTCATAAGGATTCTTGCGGGAGATTTGTGAAGAATCACCGCGGGGAAAAAAAATTTCCCACTTAATTTTTTTTCATAAACTTTATAAAAGTATGGTACACATACATAGGATCACAATTGTTGTAAACTCCAACCAAATAAAGTATAACATATAAATATAGTTGCAAACAATTCAAAACAAAACATAAAATTAACCAAACAAGTTAAAATTATAAATCACATTAGAGTTTGTTTATCACTAGTGTTTTGGGTGAAAGCCTAGTAATATTATATAAAATTGATATATACAATGTATATAAATGTATTTGATATGTACGAGGATCTCTACAGGGATATAGGGATCCCCACGGATATTACCAATGGGGATCCTCACGGGGATCCCCGCGAATATATTTTTTCCCCATCTCCGTAACCATACCCGCGTGGCTATGAGATTTTATCTCCATCCCCACCACCATCCCCATTTAAATTCCCCATCCTCATCCCGTTGGGAGGAATCCCCGTCCCCGTGGGGATTCCCCGCCCCACTTGCATCGCTAAGTTTCATCTTAGTTTACACTATTTCACGAAATTTTTATATGTTGGGAAGCTATAACGACCATAAAATTTTAACTATGAATGATGACATTTATTATCTAATTATACTCGTATGCAAAAATTTTATTGGCTTTTATCATCGATTAGCGAGTGAGAGTTGTCTCGAGATACGAGCGTGGAATGGGTAATTAAGTAGGTCGGTGCGTGAAACTTGACTTCTAATTAATTTATTAGAATGCCTAAATTATGAGAAAGAGATTAATTAACTAACTGAATTAGCCTAAGTTCATAAATTGAACTAACCTAAGTAAATAAATTGATATTAAAGACTAAAATTAGTTAATTATGGTTAAACTCTAAAATTGAAGTATTTTAGTCTATAATGGTCCTACCCAATTTAACTCAATTGTTAAAGTAGAAAATATTGGCTAAGCCTACGAAATTAATGAAAGGGCATAATAGATATTTTATATATTGAAATTTAGAAGAATTTATAATTAGAGTTTATAAGGTGTCACACATTTGTGGAGTAGTAAAAGATAAAACAAGAATTTTTTGGATTCTAAAATTGTTTGGGAAAATCATGTAGTGGTGGAGAGCTTAGGGTGTGTGTCTTAAAGTGTGTATCATGTGTGTCACTTTTAGTATAGGAGAAACTTAAGCTTAGTATAAAAGATAGTCTCCATCTCTTTCTTGTTGATCATAATCAAGTGAGAAAAATGAGTGTGGAGAGTATGAGAGAAAAAAGAGAAACCATACACATTTGAGAGAAGATTCTTGAGAGTTTTAGAGTGGTTTGATAGATCGGCACACGGGGGACATAGATTCACGAATTTGGAGCAAGTTGGAGAAAGATTTGGTGGAGATTTAGGATTCAAGAGAAACTTTAGGCGAGTTATCAACCCCAACTTCACTAATTTTGATTTTGTGGGGGTTTTTGGTGTTCAATCTCTATTTAGTTTCTCTTTTATGATGGATTGTGATCAAATTAGCTACTTGAGCTCATGTTGTTGTTAGATGTTGGGGGTATTATGTCCCAATTTGTGGGCATTTGAAATTATTGTAATGGGTAAATGTTATTGAAGAATGCATTTGAAGCCTTTTTGGTGGTGGAACAACTCCATGTAGAAGCTTTAAAGTAGTTTTATAAGTTTCTACCTTAATCACTATAATCGTGTGGAAGATCATGAAATTATATCATTGTTGAGTGGTTTAAGTTATGGATTTGCATTGGAGCTCATGTATGCTAAATAATCTATGATCACCGTGAATTGTATAGTTCAATTCTATAAATGCATGAGACTCTCATTAATGGTGGATGCTTTGATGCGGAACATTTGACACTAAATGTATAGTTGCCATTGTTTGAGTTATTTATGATTCAAATGAAAAAGTCATTTACACAAATTCTTGGTATTGAATGATATCTTAGTAGCATTATAATAAAAGTTGGAGTTGAGGCTCCTTAAGAATTAAACATACTAATAGTTAATGTAGTCATATGTCAAGAAATAAGTATAGTTAAGCTTTAAATTTTAGAGAATTCATTTGGAACTTATATTTTAAATTATATTAGGCAAATTGATAAATTTTGATTAGAACTAATGTGCTACTATTTCTTTGATGATATACATGTGTACACAATGGTTTGGCAACTTCAAATAAAATTAGTCTACATTTATTTTAAAATAAGTTTAATGGAGATAGCTTAATTCATGTGATATTATTGAAAATATATTATCCTACATAAAGAAACTTAAGTGATAAGAGATTTGTTTGAGAACCTAATTGAGTTGATTGCCATGTGTGGGTGAGGTAAGAACCCCGACTTGGTTTAAGTTGGGATTTGTTCAAGAATCTCACCATTAGGTGTCATTACGTACCTAACACTAATGTAATACACATGTACTATTTGCTAGGTTGAACTAAAGAGTTGGCGTACTTCATAGAATTGAGAACCTCAGTTGAGGCGAGGAATTAGCGAATTATTTTGTAAGTAAACTAGTAGGAGCATTATCAGTAGTTCTCTTCTACTTCTTGAATTTAATTTCTTTAATTGTGCCTATTTATGGAATTCCACTTCTAGTTAGAGTTTCTGAGGGATAAGTGAGTCAGGATGGTAATCTTCTAGGTATGGTGATCGACTCGCTATCGGAACCATACCCCGAGTTACTGGATTTAGGTCATGGACGGGAGGTGAGGTATTCGGGGCATCATTGATACCCCTATGTTCACGATAATTTTGAATCTGTTGGCACTGCCGCGATTCTAGGAAGTCGAGCTTATGGCTGAATAGTCGCAACTCGATGGATTTGAAACCACTTGGCTTCTCTCTTTTGTTTCCATGACACTCTCCTTTCATTGCTGTATTTCCAGTCTATTCATCATGCACTTACTTTAATTCATGTTCTTTTATATTCCCGCATGATTTATCAACTATTTATTTAATTCTTGAAGTACTGTTAAGACTTCTCTGGATTTACTTATTGGAATTGTCTCTGTAACGTCCCGCATTATTTAATCTAAATTAATTTATTAATTATATATTAAGACCCGTAGCTCGGATCCACATGGATGTTGCCGACAAGTCTAAAGCACGCCAACCAAGGTATAAATAGTTATTTTTGTATGATGCATGATTATTTGTTGTATTATTATTTAATTCGCGTCGCTCTAGTTAAAATCTCATTTTGTCGTTTTGTGCGCGTGTAGTGACGAGAGTTTACGACGTCACGGGGTGCGCATACCACAGTTGTATGGGGTAGTCAAGGGTTTATAAGTCACATCACTTGTCACATCACACCTACCCATCACATCATCTCATACATCATTTTTTCTCTCTCCTCCCCAAACAAAACCCACAAATTTCTCTCTCTCTCTCCCCCATAATTGATTATTTCTCTCCCTCCCATTTTTAGTTTTCTTTTCTTCAACACTCATCCATCTCATTTGATCCTATCCCACTCTTACAAGCCCTTCCCTCTCCCACGACACTCCCGATTTCTCTCGGCTCCGACATCACCACCTCTCGCGCCGACGGCCACTCTAGACCGAGGTAAGTGATTGTTTTTGTTCTTGATTTAGTGGAGAGGTTTAGGAGCTTTAATGGTGATGGTGTTAGTTTGTTGTTGTTGATGTTAGTGTTGTTGATTTGTTGATTGTTGGTTGTTTTTCTTTTTTCTTTTTTTTTAAAAAAAAATTAATGTCTCTGAAAACCCGAGACGAAATAAAAAAGGAGGGGGTAGCCAAGCGGGCCAAGCTTGGCTTACCCCGTGCGAGCCACGGGTCGGGTCGACCTGGCCCAAGCTCGGATTGGCCGGGCTGACCCTAAACCCGGACGGACCTGGTCGGACCAACCCGGGTTTGGTTAGATCAAGTCGGGCTGACCCGAGTCTAGGCAGTTTGGCCGAACCGGGCCCGGTTTGGGCCGAACCCATTAAAAAATTTAGTAAATTAATTTAAAGTTAAATAAAAATGATTTTTAAATAAAATACATTTCGCAAAATAGATAAAAATTATGGAAAATTCCAAAAAAATTTGAAAAATTTGAAAAATCTAGGAAAATGAGTTCCGAGGCTTTTTGGGGCATTTGCCACCCCGGCATAACTCGAAAAGTGTGTCAAAACTAAAATTTAATAAAATGTCAATTTTTTTGTCACACACTATAAACTCACTTAATGTGACTCTAAAATAATTAAAGTGGTATAATTGGACACCAAGGACTTATGAGACTATAGTCTGGTGTTGCGATTGCTTGAGGTAAGTAAACCCACGAGAAAATTAGTTAAAATTCATTTATAGCACTTGCTTTATTCTAAATTTCAGTTATTTCATCGTGCTATTTATTGCTATCCATTTATTGTTCATCCACTCCCACGTGTGTATGTGTGTTTGTCGATGGGGTCGGGCATGACATAGACTCACACCTCAGGGCTAGCTACCTCGCACTGTTCAAGTAGTTGTTCATGTTGGGGCTACGCGGTAACTATTTCTCGCGAAACTCATTAGGTTGAGAGATGTTTGACGAAGACTTAAGTCCCCGTCATGGGTTCCTCTTAACAGATGTTTGGATGGGGTTTTGCCATTCATGGGTTTCTCTCATTCAACCGTTAGATGTTTGGCAAGGTGATCGTCATGGGTTCCTGTCAGTTTAGCTAAGCCGATTCCCGGATGTCGACTAGGGTTTTCTGTCACGCTAAACTCGTGTCCAGATTAAATTTCTCTGCGACTTATTTTCATGATTACTTTATTTTCTGTTCCTTATTTAAATTGCATGAATTGTAGCTGTTTTATTAGATTTCGTGAATATTAGATAACGTTCTCTGGGATTTACTCACTAAGATTTGTCATTGTTTTTTGTGACAAATCGCAGATCCTACGACGAGCCGGGGTAAGGGGGTCTCAGGCGACTACCTCTGAGCTAGGGAGAGCCCCATCAGCTTTTTGCGTATGTATTTGTATGTACTTATTTAATGCTTTTACTTGATTTTAGGAGGACTTGTGTACTCGATACATGTATATGAACATATTTTTTACTTTTGTCGCTTTTTGATATACATAGTATCTCATGCCGAGTTTCCACACTATAGGGTTATTTATAAATGCAAACTTTTTATTTTTACGATATTTGCATGCTGTAAAGACTTTCGCTAAGATATTTAACTTATGATGTTTTCATAAATTGTAACCAACTTAACTTAGTTAAATTATTCTAAATATTCATAAATAAATGATAAATACTAAGTTAATGTGAATAAAAATACAAACGAAGGTTTAGGTCGTGGGCCATCAAGGATTAGTGTGTGGTGACGTGGCATGCTTGGTGACGTGTCTGACGACGTATCGATACTCAGGTTGCCTAAACAATCTGGGGCTGTCACAGTCTCCTTTCGTGACGACAATTCCAGGCCCCTCGTTTAGCAAGGGCAACAAACCAGTGCTTGGCGACCACCTTTGAGGACTCTCGGGGCGCCTTATACTTTTGCGATACTTTAGGTTTTTGTATTATATTTATCTATTTTGATGTTTTGTAAAACTTTGGGATATTGGGGTTGAGGGACACTTCGATACATGTATATGCTCACTTTTGCCACCGTACTTATATATGGTATATATTACAAGGTTCCACACATAGGTTGTCCCATTTACATGTTTTAAAGTTATGAAAATTGCTTCGTTTATTTTCTTTTCGCTGCTTACTAATTTAAATCTTGCAAAATTAATAACTCAATATTAAAACACAAAACTAACGATAAAATAGTATAAGAAGCTTAACTAGGCTTGCGTTGATGTGACGACCCCTTCTCAAATTAGGGTACCGCCCGGCCTAATCCTGTTATTAAGCCCTAATCTCATCATATAGGACCTAACAAGGGACTAGTCAGCCTATCACAAAACCATTTACCTACTTATTATTTATTATTTGTTTTGAATATAAACCTATACTTATCCTATGTCAGTTCATAAATAAGAGTTAATTAAAATTTTGTTTACTTAAAATTTTATTTAGCGGAAGTCTTAACGATCTAGCGGAAGCTTATAACATGAGTCCTAGCAATTGTGGAAAATTAGGGAATAAAGATTACATGCATATATATATATATATATATGATGAAACGCAGATAATATCATGTGTCTGGTCAAGATACAACTCACTCAACCCATAATATACAATCCCAAAAGTATATCATATACATATAAAAGTAATACATAAAAAATCAGAGCCTACAAAATCGGGAGTAGCAGTGCTCCACTGGCTTAGATGTAGTCGCAAATCTTCTCTTTGCCCGGTCTGTACTCGATGAATCTGCATCCACCGTCACAACTAGATAGTGAGTACAGGAAAATAGAAAGTAATACTGAGAGACATTTGTTCACCTTCCCAGTTATGCAACAAGTATCAAAAAGCATGATAATAACAACTATGTTGAAAAGAGAACATGCAAAGAGATACTTCAGCTAAACAACATGAAACTGACACATGGCTAAGTAGTAATGATCTAGGGCCGATCGGTTGTGATCTTCATCACATCAGCCTTTTCCACTATATAAGGATGGAGCTGAGCTCAACATCTATGTAAAGGTTTAAGCAATGCTCTTGCCTTTATAACCTTTCGCTAGTGCTAGTCACATGTGATATATACTTGCCAACAACCTCGAGTCACATACCCCGTCAGCTACGCAAGTTATGCTTGCCAACAACCCCAGGACTCATTTCCCGTATGCTGCGCAAGATAGTGGAGATATCCCGATCACCCTGGAAGTCTAGTGACCTCGTATGTCTGACGGACATTTATAATGTAATGACCCTAGATATAATAACCACTTCAAGAAATAACATGGTTTGAGAATTCAATAAAGCAGCTGCATATCTAATGCACAAAGGAAATAGATTATAATACTATGTAACACCTACCTAGTAGCATGCTATTTCACTGACCACATGTATTAACAATCGACAATGACATTGCACATGATTTGGAGTCAATGAAATCATTTGATCGACAAATTATACCATGAAAGCAACCTCATGTAATGAGGTAGAACAACAAGTCATGGCATATTGAATACAAAGGTATATCAGTCTAAATGACTGGAAATGAACATGTAAATAAGAATGAAATGTAAATAAATATCTCAATCAGTTTACTTACAATCCACGCATTTTCATAAGCTACTCGGGTCTCCCAACATGTCGAAACTCGTATTTGAATCTCTGGAATACTTCCCAAGTTTCCTAATATCAAACTAATCCAAATAAGTTGGGTTTCAGTCAGGTCCAATGGGTTTAGGAACTTTAACCCAAAACAGCCCTTTAAGACTAAACAACACTAAAATTTTAGTCTTATATTGCAGCGCGATTTTAGGCATGAAATTATCCAAATATCAAAATCATCCACCAGTACAAAGATTGTTGGTCTCTATCTTAGCTTTCCAAAAAGGTTTAGTTTTCAAAATTTCGATTTAAAATAAAAGAAATATCATATTTCTACTAAACATGGCTCTAATTGAAATCTAACCCGACCAGCGGACTTAGAAAATCTATTTCTCACAACATATACTTCCAGAAAGTGTGATGTTTGGTCACAAGGCAGCAACCATACCCTATAACAACATTCTAAAAGATCGGCTCATTTGGATAAGTAGGTAAGGAGTTATGCCTTTAACAATTGTAGTTTTAAAAACATTCTATTGCATTTCAGCACCTACTTGTAGAGCACTTTTGGATATGAAAACATTTGAATTACAACATCTCTAGTTAAGAAAAATTGTTTCTCTTTGAGTAAGCTTTCAAATTCCACTGGTTTGAGTCGATTTGGATCTAAAATGAGCAAGTCATAACCAAATTACATAGACTAATCCTAATACAACATGCAGAAATTTAGTTTTGGTCTTACAATTTCAAAAATTCATATCTTTATGATTTCAAAATCAAATTAAGAACTTTAATATAGCTGGATTATCAGCTTGAAATGAGGAATCCAAATATACAAACCAATTGCAAAATCTTAATCATCTAGCCTCTGAGTTTGACCAAAAACCAGAACGGGTTTCAAGTAAATAAGGAGATATGTACCTAGTTTGATGAGTACCTAGCTTAACTTGATCTCTCCTTCACCAAACCGACTTTGGTTACTGGTCTTCTTCTTCATCCAACCCTTCTCCTTCTCTCCAGCAAGTTTCCTTCTCAATTAAGCAAATGAAATGAAGTTGACTTGGTTGTATGAGTTGATTACTAGCTTTATATAGTAAGTGGATGTGGTTGATTAATAACCATTGATCTTATTGTACACACGTGTCTCGAGGCTCATCTAGTGATACTCCTATTAACACATGTCCCACTAACTCATGCTATGTGACACTAATATGTAACTCCATTGATGTTGAGATGAGTCAATACGTGTCTTGATGAAAATCAAGTGGCTATTGTTTTAACTTACTAACTTAGCTTCATTAAGTGTATAATCAACCATAGCCATGTATAAATCACTATAAAACCTATATATAATCCTACGCAACTTATCATATCACTCTCTACCTCGATCCCACGCCGGCATTCAACTTGAGGTGCATTCTCACACATGTATCGACACTTATACGTAAGTAGAAATGACTTAGTAGTCTACACATATACAATACACTAGGCATACACCACAACAAATAGAACATATACCTCGGCCATCTCGCCTCGGTTATGACACATATCTCATTGTGGGTCCCACATCACGAGTCACTTGATCCTAATTAAGGAGTTAAACTCAAATTAGAAACTTGGGCTGTGACAATTGACCTTGCGGGGGTTGATCGGAGGTCCACGTAGGTCTAGGCCGGGCGGGGCCCAGTTTGTGGGAACTGGGGCCATCACAACGACCCAAAGATGCGATAAAGACCATTATGAAATGTCCCATGATGTAGAACCTTTTCAGTTATGACATCCTTCACAAAATAATCAATAGCATGAAACTCGAATAGCAAATCATTCTATCTAGCCATCTAAGACACGCTGAGAAGATTTTTCTTAATTTAAGGTACCCACAATGTACTCTAAAATGGTAAACTTGAGCCAAAAAAAGGTAAATATGAAAAACCAACACCAGAATTAGATAATGATTGTATATTACCAACAATCAATGATTGATTACCTTGATAGGGCCCATATTTATTCAAATGAGAGGGATCAGTAGTAATGTGAGATGAAGCACCACTGTCGACATACCAAAACACATATGACACAGGCTCAGATGTTGCATAGAAGGTATTCTACCGTAGAGGATGAGCTTGTGAAGGAAATTGCATATGTTTTTGGGGAATATGTTGTTGATTCTGATTCTCACCATTCAGGGCACCCATGCATTTCATATCACCACGAAAATAACATACAGCAGTAGAGTGACCAGACTTAACATAAATCTGGCAAGTCGGTCTGTTGTTGTTCAGAGACTTGAAACGACCTCAGCCTTTGAAACAATCTCCTCCTCGACCTCGATTGTTCTAACCTTGACCCCTCAGAATTCTGTTGTTGGCCACTATGACCTCCTAAGCGAGTCGATGTGTGACGACCCCTTCTCTAATCTAGGGCACCGTCCGGTCTAATCTCGCCATTAAGCTCTAATCTTAGCCACGTAGGACTTAACGACGTATTAGTTAGCCTTTTGTCCCATTCGTCTCGCTATTTGTGTTCAGGACAAATAATTCTCTTGTGTCATTTATATCGTATTGCAGAGTTAATTAGAATTTTTTAACAGTTACTAAAAATAGTAAAAGTCTTAATAGTTTAATATAAGAAATTAATATAAATCCTAAGTATTGAGACTAGGAAATACCGATGACATGAATATATAATAGACTGGCGATAAGGACAATGTAATAGTCATGTATCAAGTCGGGGAACTAACGCTCAACCCGGATATATACAACCCAAAATGTATCTGAAAGACTTAGAGTATGTAATACATCAAAATATCAAAAAAAGACGGTGAGAATAGTAAAGTAAAATCTGAAGATACTTATTTATAGTTCCAAATATAATCAAAGGTATTTAAAAGGATGAAGAAAGCGAAGAATTGCTAAAACTGAAATATGCTAGAAAATACCAAAGCTAAACAAATGAGATTGACACTGGGCTAAATAGTAATGATATAGGTTTGGTCGATCATGAGCTACGTCACATCAACCTTTATGGCCACTCTAAAAGACGTGCGTACTATTGCATTTGTCTAGTATTCATTTGCTGACAACCCAAGGGAATCTAACCCTATATGTTGCTCATCTCACTATAATGCAATAGACCCTAGATACTAGGAGTGACGTACCCTTCTCAAATTAGGGCATCGCCCGACCTAATCCCGTCACTAAGCCATATTCTCACCACTTATGACTTAACAATGAATTAGTCAGCCTTTTTCCAAAACCTTTCTCCTTACTAATTAATTTTTCAAATTAACATTTTCTTATCTTATGTTAGTTAATAAATCAGAGTCAATAAAAATCTTAAAAATTTAAAGTTTATTCAGTGGAATTCTTAACAATTTAGCGGAAGCAATTAATGTAAATCCTAAGTGTGTGGAAAACCAGGAAATCAACAGTCACATGCACATATAGAATAAAATCGCAATAACCATATATACATGTGTCTAGTCAGGTAACTATCTCACAACCCAATTTATACATCCCTAAAAATATCTAAAAGACATATAAAAGTCATACATCAACCAAAAACCTACAATAGCAATGGTAGTAACACTCCACTGGCTCAAAGCTAGTCAACGATCTTCTCCTTCCCTGGTCTTCTACTCAATGGATCTGCACCTATTGTCATAAAAAGGACGGTGAGTACAGGAAAGTAGAAAGTAACACTGAGAGACATTTATCCACATTTCCAAATACACAATAAGAATCTAAAAGCATAATAACAACAACTATGTAGAAAATAAGATCATGCTAATAGACTCTTCAGTTAATCAATATGAAACTGACTCATGGCTAAGTAGTAATGATCTAGAGTCATTCGGTCGTGAGACCTATCATAAATGCCTTTATTCCACTATCTCAGGATGGAGCTGAGCTCTACATCTCTATTGAAGGTCGGAGCCGAGCTCTACGACTTCATAATCAATCACAATTACCAGTCACCTGTGATATATACTTGTTAACAACCCTGGGTCCCATACCTTGTCTACTTCACATGCTAGTGGTGAGATTCCGACAGCCCCAGAAGTCTAGTGACACCACACCTAGCTTGACCACCACTTCCAAAACCATCAAAATCTCCTTAACCAACTTGCTCCCTCTCTGGTTTTTCTTCTTCTCCAACAAGCTTACTTCTTCTCTAAGTTTTGAAAACGAATCGTTTGGTTTGCATGTGTTGATCAATCCAATCTTACATATGAAGATAAGATTGTTTAATAGCCGTTTATCTTTATGTACATACGTATCTCGAGACTAATCTAATGACTTACACCTTGACACATTTTGCACTAACTCTCCACAATCTCTTCCTAACTAACACAACTTGAAACTCAATTAGTCTCTTCATGTGTCAACATGTATCTCGAGAATCAACGAATAGTTGTTTTTTAACTTGCTAACTTATGTTACATTTAATATAACATCAACTATAGCCACATTAACACTACTATTTAAGCCACATTTAACTCAAATTAGCATACCACATTATTCTTTACCTCGATTTCACACCAACATGCATCTCGAGGTGCGTCGCCGCTTATGTCTCGACACTTAGACACAAGTAGGAGTGACTTAGTAGTCTACACATATACAATTCATTAGGCATACATCACAACAAATCTAACATATTCATCGACCACCTTGCCTCGGTCAATGCACGTATCTCGTCCCACGTCACTGGTCAATGGTCCTGATTAAGGAAATAAACTCATATTAGAAATTTGGGCCTTGACACTAGGACTACTTTATGTTATCAAGAAAGACTCGAGTTTAGAAATTCAAGGCATAGTATGGTACTACAAAGCATGTCAAATAAGAGTACAATTCCACCAACATATTCACATTACCATCTACATTAATAGCATGTTATTCAACCCATAATCCAATACAAAATAGACAAGAAGTACAATGGATATGAATAGAATTAACGAGTTAATATAAGGCACGATATCATAGTAGCAATAGCTCACAAAGCGAGTAAAATCAGACAAATACCATGATATCAGATCACAAAGCCCATATGTAGTCAAATAGACTATATGAATAATAATAATAAACTTGAATGAAATGTGGAAAAGAACCTTAACATGTTTACTTACAAGTCACACGATGATTCCTAGCTAAAACGGCATCCCGACACCCCAAATCGTGTACCTGTACTCCCGAGACTCTTCCTAAGCTCTTGGTATCAGTTTATATGGTTTAAAGGGTGTTCAGGTGGTTTAATGTAGGTTTAGGCTAATTTAAATGAGTTAAAAGTGTATTAAGGAGTTGCAAAAATTTGTCTGCCCAGAAGGTCTAACTTGTTAGGGACTGTGTCTAGCGCGCTAAAGAGACCCCTGACGTTAGCAAGCACGCCTAGCGCACTATGTGCTAGAAACCCCAGAAATTTTGCACTCGAGTTTTTGGGTTTTCATCCCCAAACGGCCATCTTAAAAGCCTTGGATCCCTGTTATCCTCCACTAGGGATCCAATACTTCCTCCACAACAATAAACAAGGAAGACACTTCATGTATATATCATCAACACAAGAATTAAGCATGCATTTTGATAATTAATCTTAAGAGCACATAAAGCTTGAAAAATCATAACTTTTACTTTCTAAAACTGCTTTTCAAAACCCTTGACTATAATCCAAGTGTTTTTCATCGAGGAATTCAAATGTGGAATGAGTTTTTAAAATTAAACACACTTTACAATTCAAAAATCAGAATTTCAATTTCATTTAAAAACCCCAAAATTTGGCAAAAACTTAAAGATCTGAAAATGAGGCTTTGAGACTCAAAGTAATGTTTCGTTTTCATCAAAATAGTTTCAAAAGAACTTCCATACCAGTCTTCATTAAGAATTCCATCAATACAAGACCAAACTAAACATGAATTTTGATGCATAAACTTGAATAGGAGCATTACCTAAGGTTGTAGCTAATGTGTAGAACTTGACTCTTCAATCTTGAGTGATAAACTTGGCCCATTTTTACACCAAATCCCAACAACAATTATGTCCTGCAAGCTCTGAATTTAGTTTCACAAATGCATGCAAATGAGAAAGAAAAGTCTAAGTATTGTATTTATACTTTATCAGGCCATTAAGTGTACAACCCCACATCACAAGGCCAATCTAATGATTCTTGTTTGACCTTACTCCACTAATTTCTGCATTGTTAACACTCAATTTGTTACAAAATCTCCTAGTGGTTAGTTGTAGTGTGCATCTCAAGGTGTGTCGATAGTGTAGGATTTTTATGTACAACCATAGTCTTCTTTAATTGATTTACACTAAATAAATACCATATGCTTATTAGATTAATTATTAAGTTCTATTTAAGTAAATTAGGATTTACCATATCACTATCTACTCGCTCTCATGACTCGCACGCATCTCGAGGTGTGTCCCTGCTCGCGTCTCGATGCCTATACACAAGTTGAAGTGACTTAAGTTAGTCTACACATATACATCACACTAGGAATACACCATAACAAAACTAAAATATACCTCTAGATTAAAATTCAGATTAGGGTTATACCTGACTCAAAAAGGTACAAAAATCTATCTCGTATATAGTCTTCTCGCTCCCTAGTGAGTTCCAAGTCATCATGGAACTGCCACTTGACAAGTACGTTCGAGATAGACTTGTTCTTCAACTGATCTAACTTTTGGTCTAGGATCTGTACAGGCTGCTCCTTGTAAGTAATATCTCCGCTCAGGTCAATTTGACTCTAGTCAACCGTTAGTCGTACGCCTGCCTTCAACTTAGCTAGTCGAAGCATAGAAATATGAAGAATTGAATGAGTCCCTGACATCTACGGAGGCAGCTCAAGCTTATATGCCACTTTCCCGACTCGTCATGGTGTTAACTTGCCTTTCGACCCAAATCTGTAAAGACCCTTCCGAGGGGAAACCTTTTAATAGACTAAGGCTCATTCGATGTACGTGAGATCGTTGTGATACTTATCTGCATACTTTTCCTGCCTCTCCTGGGCACCTCTAAGCCTATGACGAATCTGCCTCACTTTCTCGTTGTGATCAACAACAATCTCAGGCCCCACTAACTCCTAATCCTCTAACTCAGCCCAATACCATGGCTAGTGACACATTCTACCTTACAAAGCCTTAAACGACGCCATCTCAATGCTAGCTTGATAATCTCTCTTTCGAATAATACGCTCAACTGGTCAAATTTGTAATGAGTTGTGACTGGTAATAAGAGAGCAAACTTCATCAATATATCCACAATCACCCATATCGAATCATGTCTCCCGGCAGTCATCGGTAGTCCTCTAACAAAATCCATGGCAATGTCTTCCCACTTCCATCATGGAATGGGAAGCGGCTACAATAATCCTCCATGTCTACGATGCTTAGCCTTTACTTACTGACAAATCTCACAGTTCTTGATGAACCCTGATACGTTTGCCTTCATCCGAATCCACCAAAAATGTCTTTTCATATCATGTTACATATAGGTCCAACTTGGATGAACGGTTAATCAGGAACTGTGCGACTCCTAAAGAATCTCATCTCTCAGCTTTGGCACCTCTGGTACCCACAATTCGCCCCTGTATCTCAAACACTAATTTGAAGTCTCTACCCAGTCTGTACACTCTGTACTTTGCTCTAACTCACTGAACCTCAAGTACAAAATTTCAATCCTCTGACCCTCTAACATTCTCTATGTAGACACGGTCTATAGCCTCATCTATACACAAATCAAAACTTAAGTATTTGTAGGAATCTCTGACTGACTTGCTATCGTCGCTGCCTCGAGTAATCCATACTCATGTGTCATATGGTATCTGACAATCTCGACATCTCCAGGTATCCTACTCAGCGCATCGACAACTACGTTAGCATTTCCTAGGTGATATTCTTGAGAAAAGTCGTAGTCTTTTAGGAACTCTAACCATCCAGGTTGTCTTATGTTCAGCTCTTTCTGTGTGAAGAGGCACTTCAAACACTTGTAATCAGTAAAGAGTGCGAATCTCTTTCCATATGGATGATGTCTCCATATCTTCAGCTCAAATACCACCGCTACTAACTCCAAGTCATGTGTGGTATAGTTCTTCTCATGTATCTTCTACTGTCTGGAAGCATAAGCCACTATTCCTCTGCCATACATCAACACGCAATCGAGACCAGTATGAGAAGCATACGTGTACACTAAGAATCCATGTCCAGCCTCAGGTAACACTAACACTGCGCGGTAGTCAACAATCTCTTCAACTGTACAAACACTCGCTCACACTCATCAGACCAATGAAATATGATGTCTTTCTGTGTCAATCTAGTAATCGATGAAATCTTTCACGAATCTATGGTAATAACTTGCCAAACCCAGAAAACTCATGATCTCTGTGACTAAAGTTAGTGCTAGCCAATCCATAATAACCTAAATCTTCAATATCCCCCTTGCAAACCCTGCTGCCCAGCAACGTGACCAAAAAACTTGACATCTGAAAGCCAAAATTCACACTTGGTGAACTTGGCGTAGAGTCTATGCTCCTTCAATGTCTGCAATATCTCCCTGAGGTGTTGCTCATGATCCTCTTGAGTCATCGAGTATATCAAAATGTCATCGATGAAAACAATCACGAAGCGGTCAAGAAACGGTCTCAATACTTGATGCATCAAATCCATAAATATAACAGGGGCATTGGTCAGCCCGAATGGCATGACCGTGAACTAATAGTGTCCATATCTGGTGCTGAATGTTGTTTTGGACCTATCCTCATCCCTAATCCTAAGCTAATGATACCCTGATTTCATGTCTATCTTGGAGAAAAACTGCGCTCCTCTCAGCTGATCAAATAAATCATCAATATGTGGCAGTGATACTTGTTCCTGACTATGACCTTATTCAGCTGCCTGTAGTCAATACACAGTCTCAAATTGCCATCCTTTTTTTTCACAAAAAGGATGGGTACTCCCCATGGCAACATGGAAGGGGTGATGAATCCATTATGTCCCAAATCCTGCAGGGAACTCTTCAACTCCCCCAACTCTCCCGGGGCCATGAGGTATAACGGTATAGAAATGGGTCTAGTGCCTGGTACTAACTCGATGACAAAGTATTTCTCACGATGGCGGTAGTCCAGGTAAATCCTCTGGGAAAACTTATGGGAACTCGTGCACTACTGGAATATCCTCCAATCTAGATCCATGACTCTCTGCTACTACGTATAATGCTATTAATGCCTCCATCTCCTCACCAATCACAAATCAACTTCTCGTAGTAACAACTCTCGATGAATCACCTCAGTATGTAAATATTGGACGCCCTGAGATCTCAAATATCACTGCCTTCCTAAAATAGTCGATATGAGTGTGGTACGCTGCTAACTAATCCATCCCTAATAACGCGTCGAACTCTAAAAACTCGAGAACTCTGAAGTCTGTAGGTGACTCTACCTCATCTATCTCAACTAGACATCCCTCGATATAACTATTAAGGTAAACGCTTTCCTCGACTGCGGTACTCAAGATCAAGTGTACTCTAAGCCTAATAGGCGCCAATCCTAGGATGCCTATCAAGCGACCAACAATGAATGAAACAGTAGAACTGAAATCGAATAATACATAATAATCTCTACCGAAAATGAAAACTATACCCTCAATGAGTCCTCATGTTGCCCCGTGATCTTGCTGTGCTACCATGTGAGCTCCCTCTCGACTCTGTTTTGGATAGGCTACTGCTGGCTGTAGGCACTCCCTAACCATGTGCCCCCCGTGACCGCATCTGTAACAAGTGATCGATCCACACTGGTGTACTATTGCCTCCGTCCATGGTCATAATATTGCACCTAACCCAGTGCCTGCATCTGTCCCGATCTCTATCTCTAACCATCTCGACCTTTGCCTCGGCCTCGGCCTCTGCCACCCTATTGTTGTTGATGCTATCGTGGTGCTGGTGGTGCTGGTAATGTCTGGCTGGTAGGTGGTGGTAAGGGAGGTAGTGCATAAGGCGTTTCCTCAATGTAGGGAGCTTGCACCTCCTCCCCTTTAGAATCTTCTATCGCCTCTCCTCTGTCCCTTACCCCTATGCCTCATCTGGTCATATTCTACCCCCTGATTTGCTATATGTACGGGTCCCTTCTCCTCTTTGCCTAACTCTTATGTCTCATGAGAGAGGGCCTGCTCATACATCTCCTAGAGTTATCTGGCTCCGGTACTGACTACATGATGTGTTGTCGCGTCTCAGTCTATCGACAAAGTAGAAGGCATCGTCGACATCACTCTTTATTAAATCCCCTGCAAACTATCTGAGGTAGTCATATATGTCTCTATAACTCATCACTTACTATCCTTAAGCCAGCTTCAATGCCATAAACTTCTTCATTCTCTTCACCATCGAAGTCAAAAATTACTGCTTGAAGAACTCATTCTTGGAATCAGCCCATGACGCGAAACTGCCCATATTGGCCACTATCCTCCTCAACCACACATCAGAACCCTTCTAGGGGTTTAGTAAGAAATGATAGCCTTTAGCCTGTCCTCAATACTCAACAATAAGTGTATATTCTCCTGTGACAGAATCCACCTCTCAATCTTCTCATGGTCCCTCTCTTCAGCAAAGAATACTGGCATAAGACTAATGAACTCCTTCACCAACTTGGCGTCCCTCGATAGGCCAGCGGTCTCATAAGGTTTCGATGTGGGAGTGGGTGTGTCCTCAGCTGGAACGGTCACCAGTATTGTCACTATCTGTAGCTCGGGAGGACGGGGTACCGTAGGCTCTACCGGAGGCTTTGGTACTTGTGGTACATGTGTCAGTTGCCTTGCGGTAGTGGGGGCCTGTATAGTCGGAATTAGTGCCATTAGGGGTAATGCCGTAATAGTGGTTGTAGTGGTAGGTGTAGCCGGTATAAGTGCGGTTATGAGCGTCGTCATGAAGGAGATGAGGTCGGCTAGCTATTGTCCCTAACCCGCTACTCAACCAGACAACATGTGATTAGTCGTCAACATAAGTAGTAGGAGGCTAGTTACCGCTAGTTCTGGTTCTCCGCCCTCACATGTATCAGCCATCGGTGTCTGCATGTTGACAACGGGCGCGAATCACATATTATGTAGATATCGTATATAATATGTATATACATACAACAATTAACATGCACATATAATAATCCCCAACTCACTCTCACTCACTTCCCAACTAACGGTTTCTAGGCAAGGATTGTCTGGTTTCCACTTCTAAAGTTTGTGTTTTATTCAAGTTTGTGTTTTATACAAGTTAGTTTTTTACTTATCGAGAACTAGTCTATGATACTAACTTAGACGACCCTTTCTCTAATATAGGGCACCACCCGACCTAATCCTATCATTAAGCCCTAATCTTAGCCACGTAGGACTTAACTGCGTATTAGTCGGCCTTTGTCCCATTTTCCTTGCTATTCGTGTTATGTATAGGAAATTCTCATGTCACATTATTATCGTATTTCAAGGTTAATTATAACTTTTTAACAATTATTAAAAATGGCGGAAGTCTTAACAGTTTAACAAAAGAAATTAACATAAATCTTAAGTGTGGAAATCAAGAAATATCGACGACATGAGTATCTAATAGACTTGCGATAAGGACAGTGTAATAGTCATGTGTTAGGTTGGGGAACTAATGCTCAACCCGGATATATACAACCCAAAATGTATCTGAAATACATAAAGTATGTAATACGTCAAAATACCAAAAACCTACAAAGTTTAATGTAACAGTATGCCAAGGCTCAGAGGAAGTTGTCGATCTTCTCCTTGCCCAGTCTGCTACTCGACAGATATGCACCCACCGTCATAAAAAAGACGGTGAGTACAGCAAAGTAAAGTAAAATATGAAGATACTTATCCACATTTTCAAATATAGTGAAAGTTATTTAAAAGTATAAAGATAGTGAAGAATTGTTGAAACTAAAATATGCTAAAAAAATACCAAAGCTAAACAAATGATACTGACACTGGCTAAGTAGTAATGATCTAGGTCCAGTCAGCTGTGAGCTACATTACATCATCCTTCATGGCTACTCTAAAAGACATGCGTACTATCGCATTAGTCTAGTATTGATTTACCGACAACCCTAAGGAATCTAACCTCGTGTGCCACACCATAATAGTGGTGAGTTTCGATATCCCCATGGAATCTAACCTCGTGTGTCGCTCATATCAATATAATGCAATGGTGACTACTTTATGTTCTCAAGAAAGACTCGGGTTTAGAAATTCAAGGCATAGTATGGTGTTACAAAGCATGTCAAATAAGAGTACAAGTCCACCAACATATTCGCATTCCCATCTACACTAATATCATGCTATTCAACCCATGATCTAATACAAAAAAGACAAGAAGTACAATGGTTATGAAAAGAATCATCGAGTTAACATAAGGCACGATATCATAGTAGCAATAGCTCATAAAGTAAGTAAAATAAGAACAAAGACCATGATATCAGATCACAAAGGCAATATATAGTCAAATAGATTGTATAATAATAATAAACTGGAATTAAATGTGGAAATGAACCTTAACAGGTTTACTTACAAGTCACACAATGATTCCTAGCTAAAACGACCTCCCGACACCCCAAATCACATACACAGACTCCCGAGACTCTTCCCAAAGCTCATCGTATCAATTTATAACGTTTGGAGGGTGTTTAGGTGATTTAATATGGGTTTAGGCTATGTTAAATGAGTTTAAAGTGTTTTAAGGAGTTACAGAAATTTGGCTGACCGTAAGGTCTAGCTCGCTAGGGACTGTGTCTAGTATGCTAAAGACCCCTAGTACGCTATTCATGCTCATTAGCGTGCTACCTGGAGGTAGCGCACTAGGAAGCACGCCTAGCGCGCTATGCACTGGAAACCCTAGAAATTTTGCACTCGAATTTATAGGTTTCCATCCCCAAATGGCCATCTCTATAGCCTTGGATCCTTGTTCTCCTCCACCAGGGATCCAATATTTCCTCCACAACAATAAACAAGCCAGGCACTTCATGTACATATCATCAAACACAAGATTCAAGCATGCATTTTGATAATTACGCTTAAGAACACATAAAGCTTGAAAATACATAACTTTCAATTTTCAAAATTGATTTTCAAAACCCTTGACAGTAATCAAGGTTTTTTTCATCAAGGAATTCAAATGTGGAATTGGTTTTCAAAATCAAATACACTTTACAATTCAAAAATCAAAATTTCAATTTCATTTAAAACCTCCCAAAATCGGCCAAAATTTGAAAATCCAAAAATGAGGCTTTCAGACTCAAACCAATGTTTCATTTCCATAACAATAGTTTCAAAAGAACTTCCATACAAGTCTTGATTAAAAAATACCATCAAAAGAGACCAAACTAAACATGAATTTTGATGGATAAACTTGAATGGGAGCATTACCTAAGGTTGTAGCTAATGTGTAAAACTTGGCCCTTCAATCTTGATTGATAAACTTGCCTATTTTTACCCCAAATTTTAGCAACAATTTTGTCAAGCAAGCTCTGAATTTAGTTTCACAAATGCACGCAACTGAGAAAGAAAAGTCTAAGTATTGTATTTATACTTTACTAGGCCATCAATTGTACAACCCCACATCACAAGGCCAATTTAATTATTCTTGTTTGATCCTACTCCACTAATTTCACCATTGTTAACACTTAATTTGACTCAAAATCTCCTAGTGGTTAGTTGTAGTGTGCATCTCAAGGCGCGTCAATAGTGTAGGATTTTCATGTACAACCATAGTCTTCTTTAATTGATTTACAATAAATAAATACCATAAGCTTATTAGATTAATTATTAAGCTCTATTTAAGTAAATTAGAACTTACCATATCACTATCTACCATGTCCCACAACTTGCACGCATCACGAGGCATGTCCCCACTCACGTCTCAACGCCTATACATATGTAAAAGTGACTTAAATTAGTTTACACATATACATCACACTAGGAATACACCACAACAAAACTAAAATCTACTTCGGCCACGTGCCTCAGTTAATGCACGTATCTCAGTGCGGGTCCCACGTCACTTGTCGGTGATCCTAATTATGGAGAAAACTAGGATTAGAAATTTAGGTTTTGACATGATGTTTGGTCACTACTATTACTTTTCACTTCTGCTGAGTTTGCAGAGTGACTCTCATCTTGAAGAACAATGGAGTTTATGCCTTGAATATTATGAATCTGACAAAACTCATGAGAGATGCCAGAAACTCGGTCCGTCGCAATGACTCCATATATTGCAGAAGAGTGATAATCAGAAGGTACTCACCATATAATCCAACAAATGCATTCAAAATCGGATCCTCATTCGATCATTCGATATTGGTACACCAGCAGTCGTCAATTTATCAGCAAACTCCTTCATCTTCAACAAATACTCAATAAATCGTTTGTGAACCCTTCTTTGTTTTATGGATCTCACGGCGATATACTTGGATTTGAGCTCTGCTATGGGAACCACAATGTTCCTCGATACACTTCTATGCTTCACGAGCAGATTTGGCTCCAACTACATCAGATGCAACACCTTTGGACATGGCACTGATCAACCAACCCAAACAGAACTGATCCTTACCATACCAGTCATCGTAAGCCAAATTTGGTTATGAAATTCGAGAATTTCATAAACTTGATTAGGCGAATAATTAAGTATTTTCGAGTTTTATTTGGAGTTTAAGTATCCGAGGTGGGACCAATGCATTATGAACTAGAGATCATAAGGTATATTTTATTTTTGTGTGTTTTGTGCTTAGTGTGTGTATTATATGGTATTTTCTCGCGAAGTCGGGGTGCATTAAGTTGTATCCTCAGTTTGTCATACTTAAAGTTGCAAGTGAGCGCTTGAAAGGCACGAGTTAAAATATATTATTAGTTGTTGGAAAATTAATTAACCAAGTGTTAATCATCACGTGAAGATTTTGCCTTGGTTTACGTGCAAGTTAGGATCGGTGGCAGTGTAAAATGTGAATGAAGTTAGTGCAAAAGATTGCCTCGAGTCCCATATCAATTGGTGGTAGTCGAGCTTGAGATTGAGTCCAAATTAGTGTAATTTTGGTTAAGTATGGCAACAAAATTGGTTCGATAGATTTTGGTATGTCGTAGACAAAGTTAAGATTTTTGGAGTTTTGGCACGACCAAAATCAGTGTTATGGACGTTTTATGAAGATGGATTGTTTTGTCGATGGTTTGGTTCAATTCGGTGAAAAACTGAATTGAAAACGAGCATCAAAAGTCAAAACACGTCAAAATAGGGATTTCGAGAATTAATAAATAAAAAATTGAGCTATTGACAAGCAGCTGAGGGTTTAAATATAAATATATAAAAAAATAAAAAAAAATCAAAATCAAACGTCTTGATTTCAATAGAGAGAACGAACGAGTTCGTTCCTAAACCTTCTCAATTTGGTGTTTCACTCTGTAAGCTCCCGACGTCGATACCAATTTTTATCCAGTTTGAGCTAAGTTTCCACGTGTAAATGAGACATTTAGCCCACAATTTGGTAAATACTCAATTCAATGCATTTTTCTTAATTCAATTTGAATTCTCTCGATTTCTCAATTTTTTGTGCGTTTTTTATAGAAATTGGTATGGATTGTTGTGAATTGGTATATTGGATTGATTTGCATCAATTTGGAATAAATTCCACCGACGTGGGTTAAGGTTTTGATAAATTGAACTAATGCGATTCAGTCGATAACTATTTTGGAGATGTTTTCTAGTTGATATTGATTTACATTAGGTTTCTGGATGAATTGATTATTGGTTTTTATCCAATTTGACTCCATGAGCTGTGAAAATATTTTGATGTTTGTATCAAGTAGTTTCGTGGTGTTTGTTGCCGAGTTTTGAGGATTTAATTGTGAAAATATTGATTTGGATAAGTATTTCAGTTCAAAATAAATAAAGTTTGCCTAGTTGCAGGCCATATTGAAAAATTCATAACTTCTTCGTCGATGATCTGATTTGAGTGTCCTTGGAGTCTATGAAAAGTATGACATTAGTACTACAAGATCTTTTTAGGTCATCATGACAAATATTGAGGTTTTCAAGGTTAAAAAGTTACCCAAATTGGCTAGTTGGAAAGCCAATTGAAACAGTTATATAAATTAATATTTTTGGAAATTGTTTTCAAACGTACTTTGGCCGTGATTTTCATTGGGTTGGTTTCACTTGAAGCTTGACCTATATTATAATTAGGTAAGCAGGGAAGCTATTGAAACTATTCTCAAGCTGATCCGACGCTCTGAGAACCCCAAAAATTAAGCTCAAAGTTAGTTGGTTGTGAATAAACCCTACAGTGATATTTACTACTTATGGAATTTATATTTATACCTACATTTATGTTTAGTCTGTGTTGCATTTCGCATCATTCTTGGTCATGCATTCATGTCATTTTGGACGATGGCTTGTTAGTGGTACGGGTCACGAACGGGACTCGGGGCTAGGTTTCTTGACCAGATAGACTGGAACACCGAAGACCCAAGGTACGCAAGTTTTCCGACGAGCATGCATTGATGGAAAGGGATGTGGTAGGAGTGTGGTCAACTATTTCCCTATGCTTGTATTATTCGTACTTAGCATCTATTTCCCTAAGTTTAGTAGTAGATGCGGGCGATTGAGCTAACACTTTTGCCTAAAAAATCCACTCTCACACATTGCCTTTACATTTCATGAACTCCTACTACCGTTTCTGTACTATATTTAGGAGTTGACGTCCAAGTATAATTAGGAAACATGAAGAAAGGGATTCACATTGTTCTATATATTTCTTGTTATTTGGAAATGCAATTACATGTATCCATGTATTCGGACTAACATTTGCAGGAGTACAGAGCAGTGTAGGAGTTTACTTACCCGACATCTTCGAGTTGTTTTTTATGATGTCAGATTTTCAGTGAAGGTAAGGAAGAACAGACTTTTGGGGCATGTGCCCTACGTCAATCCATTAACTGTCTTTATGAATACTTTTAGTTAATAAAATAGAGGATTTCATTTGTTGTTTATTATAATTAATTTGCATGTTTACATTATAATAAGATCCATATGTATTTACGAAATATCATAAATGTCCCTAGTCGATCATTATACTGGGAACTATAATGAATTAAGACTAGTGTGAGTCTTGATTGATGATCATATGATGATTATACGTATAGGGATACGAATCAAGATCACGAGTACTTGTTAGGGAAAAAGTAATCTGGGTGACCCGCTATGAGAACATCACATGGATTAAGTCATAGTTGTTTTTCATGATAGGTATATTTTACAGTCCTCTGACTTGAGATTACCAGAGACTTCAACATTAGGAACACAGTGATTTGACACAATCAAACGTTGTCTTTAACCGGACAATTATAAAGATTGTGATTGGTTATTGTGTGAGCAATGTGATGAAGTTGCGTAATTGAGATAGAATTTGTCCATCTCATATAAAGAGAGATATCCAGTGGATCCCTCGATGTGTTAGACTGTTAAAATGCCTAGTCTAAGTGAATTGATATTGATCAATGTCACTTGGATGTTTTCAGTCTACCTAGAGATCGAGACTAGTACGATTAAACATGTTGGATGACAATTTCATGCCTTATGTTTGATCAAAAGGATATCGTGTGACAAAAGGATGTTATATACACTATTGATTAGGTTGTATCGATTTGATATTCGTACAACTTGGGTAGTCATAATGTCTTGCTAGAGGCCGCTTATGACTTGTATACCAAAATGTGTTTTGGTACACTACCAACGTTGTATGAGCCTATTGGGTCGCACACTAAGAATGGTTTTGCGAGATTTTAAGATGATTCAGAAAAACGAATTTTATATAATAAAATTCATGACAAAAACGTCCTTGTGGTGTATTACACTTATACTTCTTTAAGTAGGGGTATATGTGTAATTTACTTAACCGTCTATATACAAGGGTTGTATAAATAGACGCTTTAAGTTAGAACACACAGATGAAAGATTAAGGGCCAAAACTCTATTTTCGTTTTAGAAACGAATTAGGGTTTTCTGGTACGCTTTGAATCATTTTGGAGAGAAACAAAAGGTTTGGTATTCTCTCGAAGCTAGCACTTCGAATCTCGGCCGCCGTTCGTGTGTGATCGTCTTGGTAGAGATCGATCAACCTTCAGAAAGGTATATTCGACCGAGGTATGATTAAGTTTTCATGGTTTAAAAACGTTTTTAATGGAATTGGATTTGGATCCAGTTGGGGTTTTTGTCAAAATTGTTTTGTAATTTCCGCTGCGTATGAACCCCAAAACCCAACAGTGGTATCAGAGCCATCGAGTTTGATTCCATTAAATTCGTTGCATGTTTTCTTCTGATATATACATGATATATGATTGAAAGCATGTTAATAGTTGATGTATATGTGATATACATAAGTTTTCTGTGAGATTTATTATCATGTTTTGTGTATATGATACATATATTCGTGATTTAATTGAAATCAGTTTCGTACATGCTAGTAACCATGTTAGGTTAATTCGAATAATTTTAATGAATTGAATTTCGTGTTCTGTGATCCATGACACCATTAGGTATAATCTTTATTTTTCGTGTATTGATGCATGGATGAAATCTTTGTAATTCAGTATGCATATTTAGGTTACATTGTTTTAAGTTTCTTAAATTGTATAAGTCTGAATATTAATTCGAAACTAATATGATTAGGTTCGATTGAGATAGTAGTTCATGATTCAATTACATGTTTGTGATTATTTGGATGAGGACCGAAATTGCAAATAATTATTTTTTGAAATTATTTATTTATCTCGTTATATCTATTATGTTATGAAATTTCTATTTGATAAGAGATAGATAACAAATTAGATTAGGAGATATTAGCAAAATCGGTTTAGTTATCCCTATTGGATATGAGATAAATATCGAGAATTTTGTTATTGGTGATATGTTAAGATTCAAATATCTTAAGTCCTAATTGGATTAGGATAAGATGATTAGTTAGATGTGGGCCCGAGTTAATTAAAATGTTTTAATTGACTTAGTTTGGATAAGTTAAGGGGTTAATTTAGGATTATAAAATCAGCGAAAAATATGATTTTCTATAGCAAATTTTAATTTTCGGAATTGAAATTCGTCTCCTAAAACAAAAAAAAAAAAACGGGGGCACTGCCCCCTGTACCCAAATCTGCTAACAGGTCGGCGGAACCACTACTTATTGACCAGGCCAATGGCTGGACCGTAGTCTAACTAATCCTAGCGCATGGAAATTCTTTTATTAGTGAACAGTATAAAATTTTCCAAATTGTTTAGTGATTGAACAAATCAATAAAATATATGATATTTCATTGTTTACATAAAATCACTAAAACTGAATAAAATCCCTCTATTAAATTTTAAGTATCGAGCCATCCATTTTAAACACTTGTCAAGGCCTCGATCACACTAATATAGTTTCAAATAGGCTAATTGGTGTATTGTGTTATCTTGGTAAGACAAGTTGGGTAAGAGTTACCTAAATGTTTAAAAATGGTCCGACTTAATAAAGCTATCAAAATAGTTTTGAGCTTTAGGCACATGATGAGATAAAAAACATGCTAAGACATAAGATGTCTCGTATCTCATAAAAGTATTTAAAATTACATAAGATGTAATTGGTAATCATTACCTACCTAAATAATCTAGTTCGTGTTTCATGCCATAGCCATTTGTCATAGAATTATGTGAAATATGGATTTTAGTCCCCTAAATAAACAGTATGTTTTAGGAGGGTTGTTAATTTAGTGGGAGTCTATTCCTCTATACTAAAATAAGCTATCTGGGACTAACTTTCTTGATTGGTTCAGAAACTTGAGAATCGTTCTCAAGCATGAACGCAAGTTGTATGTCATGGATGCTCCAATCCCGAGGACCCACCGACCCAATGCTACGAAAGTTTGTGAAGGATGCGCATAATAAGCATGTCAACGATTCTACTGATGTTGCATGTATTATGCTGGCAACTATGGTTCATGAACTTCAGAAGGCCATGGAACTAATGGAAGCCTACGACATGGTTGTAACGCCGAAGGAAATGTTCCAACAACAAGCTAGGCAAAAAGGTTCGAGACAGTCAAGAACCTACATTATTGCAAGATGACGGAGGGTGCGTCGCGGTCCATCATGTTCTTAAGATGAAGGGCTATGTTGACCAGCTTGATAGACTCGGATTTCCCATAGCCAAGAGTTGGCTACGGATTTAATCCTGAATTCATTACCGGAGAGTTACTCACAATTTGTGATGAACTACAATATGAATAATATGGAGAAATCAATTTAAGAGTTGCATTTGATGCTCAAAACTGCTGAACAAAATATCAAGAAACCCTCTAGTAATGTGTTGATGGTCCAAAAGGGAAAGGGAATGAAGAAGAAAGGCAAAGGCAAAGCTAAAGTTGCCAAGGCTACTCTTTTTGTCGCAAAGCCCAATGAAACAAGTCAAGCCCCACTGTTCTGCTTCAAAACACCCAAAAGAAAAGGAAGGAAATTGTCATTTCTACCATGCACCTGGACATTGGTTCGAAATTGCAAACTCTATATGGAATATTTAAAGAAGAAAAAGGGTAGTGCGACTACCACTACGGTATTTATGTTATTGAAATTAATTTATCTACTAGTGATTCATGGGTATTAGATACGGATGTGGATCTCACATTTGTATAAATGTGCGGGGACTCACCGAAGTAGAAGGTTGAAGAAAGGAGAAGTCATCCTTCGCGTTGGGAATGGAGCAAGAGTTGATGCCCTGGCTGTTGGATCATATGACTTAGTCTTACCTAGTGGACTTATTTTAACTTTAAATAATTGTTATTTTGTGTCTGCCTTGAGGAAAAACATCATTTATGTTTCATGTTTGGATATGGATGGTTTTGATTTTATTATTGCGAATAATAGATGTTCCATTTTTCGTAAAGGCATTTTTATGCAAATGCTGATTTATGTGATGGTCTTTATATTCTAAGCATGAAAAGGTCCACTGATACTCCAGTCTTTAACATAAATACAAAGAGATTCAAGTCAAATGATTTGAATCAAACCTATCTTTGGCATTGTCGTCTCGGGCACATAAATGAGAAACGCATAACGAAGCTCCGTAAAGATGGACTTCTAGATTCATTTGATTTAGAAACATATGAAACGTGCGTATCTTGTTTACTAGGCAAGATGACTAAAATTCCCTTTAAAAGACACAGTGAAAGGGCAAGAGATTTATTGGGTCTAATACATACTGATGTATGCGGTCCTATAAACACAATGGCTAGAGGAGGTTATCAATACTTCATTACATTTACTGATGATTTCAGCAGATATGGTTATGTATATCTTATGAAACATAAAGCTGAGTCATTTTAGATGTTTCGAACGTTTCAAAATGAAGTGCAGAATCAACTTGGTAAAACTATCAAAAACTTCGATCGGATCGAGGTGGTGAATATTTGAGCCAAGAATTTGATGATCATCTTAGAAATTGTGGGATTGTCTCCCACTTGACTCCACAAAGAACTCCACAATGGAATGGAGTTTACGAAAGGAGAAATCGAACCTTATTAGATATGGTTCGATCTATGATGAGTCATGCGAGATCTTCCATTATCCTTTTGGGGTTATGCATTACAAACTGCAGCTTTCACTCTAAATCGAGTTCCTTCTAAAGCGGTTGATAAAACTCCATATGAGATATGGTACGGGAAGAGACCTAGTTTGTCTTTCCTTAAGATTTGGGGTTGTGAGGTTTACGTAAAGCGACAAGTCTCATATATACTAGCACCTAAATCTGACAAGTGTTTATTTGTGGGGTATTCTAAGGAAACAAAAGGATATTACTTTTATAATATCGCTGAGAACAAAGTGTTTGTTGCTCGGTATGGTGCCTTTATGGAAAAACTGTTTATTTCAAAAGACACTAGTCGGAGAGAAATAAATCTTGAAGAAGTTCAAGAATCACAGATAAACACTGAACCGCTACTGGAAGTTCAACAACGTTCAGAACCAGTTGAACCTCCACAAGTGACACAAGACCCACGTAAATCTGGTAGGGTAAGACATGAGCCAGAGAGATTCGGGTTTCTCATTACTGATAGTCGTGATTTGTTGCTTATGGATCAAAATGAGCCCACCACTTATCAGGAGGCTATGTCTGGACCAGACTCAGATAAATGGCTAAGTGTCATGAACTCTAAGATGCAATCCATGTATGATAACCAAATTTGGAACTTGGTTGATTTACCTGAAGGTGATAAGACCATTGGATGTAAATGGGTTTTCAAGAAGAAAACTAACATGGATATGGCAAAGTGCATACTTTTAAAGCAAGACTTGTAGCAAAAGGTTTCAGGCGGACTCAAGGTGTTGATTATGATGAAACTTTTTCGCCAGTAGCCATGCTTAAATCCATAAGAATTTTAATTGACATTGCTGCATATTATGACTATGAGATATGGCAAATAGATGTAAAAACATCATTTCTTAATGGAAAGCTGCTTGAGGATGTGCATATGACACAACCTGAAGGTTTTGTACATCTTGAGAATTCTAGGAAGGTATGCAAGCTTCAAAGATCCATTTATGGATTAAAGCAAGCTTCTCGGAGTTGGAATCTTTGTTTTGATTAAGTAATCAAGGATTTTGGTTTTATTAAGAACGAAGATGAGCCTTGTATATACAAGAAGGTCAGTGGGAGTATAGTTGTTTTTCTGGTACTGTATGTTGATGATATATTACTCATTGGAAATGACATCCCAACATTGCAGAATGTCAAGTCTTGGTTAGGAAAGTGTTTCTCAATGAAAGACTTAGGAGATGCAGCCTATATCCTAGGGATAAGGATCTATAGGGATAGATTTAAGAGGCTAATCGGTCTAAGTCAGAGTGCTTACATAGACAAGGTGTTGAATATGTTCGGTTGCAAGACTCTAAAAGAGGATTGTTTCCGTGTCTCATAGGATAAGTCTCGGCAAGATTCAATGTCCTAAGACAAATGATGAGCGAGACCGTATGAATAAGATTCCATATGCATCGGCTATTGGATCTATCATGTATGTCATGTTACGCACTCGACTTGATGTATCATATGCTTTGAGCACTACAAGTAAATATCGATCGAGATCCTGGTGAGAGTCACTGGATAGCGAAGAAAGAACATTCTTAAATACTTAAGAAGGACTAAGGAAGTGTTCTTGGTCTATGGAGGTTTTGAAAATGATCTAGTTGTAAATGGTTACACGGATGCAAGTTTTCAAACTGATATAGATGATTTTAGATCGCAAATCTGGATATGTGTTTACTTTGAATGGGGTGCAATGGTAAGTGGAAAAGTTCGAAGCAAGAGATCGTGGCGATTCTACAACGTGCTGAGTATATTGCGGCGTACGATGCGAAAAAAGGAGGCGCTTTGGATCAAAAAGTTCATTTATGAACTAGGTGTGGTTCCAAGTATTGTTAACCCCGTATGTTTGTATTCGACGATAACGGGGCAATAGTACAGACCAAGGAACCAAGATCACACCACAGATCCAAACATATACTCAGACGTTTTCATCTCATTAGAGAAATTATTGAGAGGGGAGACGTGAAGATTTGCAGAGTACCTACTGAAGACAACGTTGCGGATCCATTGACTAAAGCTCTTCCACAAGCAAAACATGATGGTCATGTTAGATCATTGGGCATTAATGCATGTATGATTGGCCCTAGTGCAAGTGGGAGATGTTGGGGCATGTGCCCTAGGTCAATCCATTAACTGTCTTTATGAATACTTTTAGTTAATAAAATAGAGGATTTCATTTGTTGTTTATTATAATTAATTTGCATGTTTACATTATAATAAGATCTATAGGTATTTACAGAAATATCATAAATGTTCATAGTCGATCATTATACTGGAACTATAATGAATTAAGACTAGTGTGAGTCTTGATTGATGATCATATGATGATTATACGTATATAGATATGAATCAAGATCACGAGTACTTGTTAGGGAACAAAGTACTGGACCAACCCGCTATGGGAACATCACATGGATTAAGTCATAGTTGTTTCTCATGATAGGTATATTTTACAGTCCTCTGACTTGAGATTACCAGAGACTTCAACATTAGGAACACAGTGATTTGACACAATCAAACGTTGTCTTTAACCAGACAATTATAAAGATTGTGATTGGTTACTGTGTGAGCAATGTGATGAAGTTGCGTAATTGAGATAGAATTTGTCCATCTCATATAAAGAGAGATATCCAGTGGATCCCTCGATGTGTTAGACAGTTAGGCCTAGTCTAAGTGAATTGATATTGATCAATGTCGCTTGGATGTTTTCAGTCTACCTAGAGATCGATACTAGTACGATTAAACATGTTGGATGACAATTCCATGCCTTATGTTTGATCAAAAGGATATCGTGTGACAAAAGGATGTTATATACACTATTGATTAGGTTGTATCGATTTGATATTCGTACAACTTGGGTAGTCATAATGTCTTGCTAGAGGCCGTTTATGACTTGTATACCAAAATGTGTTTTGGTACACTACCAACGTTGTATGAGCCTATTGGGTCGCACACTTAGAATAGTTTTGCGAAATTTTAAGATGATTCAGAAAAACGAATTTTATATGATAAAACTCATGACAGAAACGTCATTGTGGTGTATTACACTTATACTTCTTTAAGTAGGGGTATATGTGTAATTTACTTAACCGTCTATATACAAGGGTTGTATAAATAGACGCTTTAAATAAAAACACACAGATGAAAGATTAAGGGCCGAAACTCTATTTTCGTTTTAGAAACGAATTAGGGTTTTCTGGTACGCTCTGAATCGTTTTGGAGAGAAACAAAAGGTTTGGTATTCTCTCGAAGCTAGCACTTCGAATCTCGGTCGCCGTTCGTGTGTGGACTACTGGTAGAGGGCGTTCGTCGTTGGCAGCGCCTTAGAGATCGATCAACCTTCAGAAAGGTATATTGCGACCGATGTATGATTAAGTTTTCATGGTTTAAAAACGATTTTAATGGAATTGGATTCGGATCCAGTTGGGGTTTTTGTCAAAATTGTTTTGTAATTTCCGCTGCGTATGAACCCCAAAACCCAACATAGACAAGACTCAAAGATCGTGGTGATTGTTTCTCAAATTAAAAGGTTAATTCTTGTTGTAAATTGTTTATATATATATATATACACACACACACGTATATTTTGTTTTGGTCTTTGGGGTGAGTGTAAGACGTGAAATACTTTCAAACATGTTATGAAAGTTTCATAAGTTAATTTAAAATAAGTGGATAGGTGTATGATTCAGATTTTGGTCTAATTTGGGATTATAAAGTTGTACATAGAGTATTAGAGACCTTAAGTTAGTTTAAATGATTTAAATTTATAAATATTGTGAACTGCGAAGAGTTGTGAATCCTTCTAGGCTTCTCCTCATTCTGTTGTTTATTAGGTGAATTTTTCGGCAGACTACTTTTAAATGAGGTGTTGCCGAAATTTTTATAAAATACGGAAGACGTTCCATATGGTTTCCTAATTTGCTCCAATAAAATAAATCATGAATTAAGTTTCATTAATGATGTAAATTAGGATTTGGAGCATTATTAAGGATTGAAATGAAAATTATTTTGAGGTTGAAGTTAATTTAATGGATTATATGCCTAATTAGAGGAATTCGGCTGTGTTTGGCACGCACAAACTAGCTTATCCGCTAACTTATTAACTAGATTATAAGCTACTTTTACCAATAAGATGTGTTTGGTTAACTAGCATATTTTCAAAATAAGCTAGTTAAAACTCTAAAAGCTTGAACGCTTGGTGGGTGAGTGTTTGATTTTTAAAACAATCGCTGTTTAATTTTCGCACCATTTTACCCTCGAATTTATACCCAAATAACCCATATTCTTTGTTTGGATTTTTTGGAATCTTTTAGATTTATTTGCTACGGGAATAATTAGATATTACGAAAACCCTAAATTTTTCTCCAAATCCCAACATCCTTTCTCTTCCATGGTGTATTAATTGCTTCTCCTTTAGCCTTTCTATGGACACTCTCTCGCTTATTCTCAACGTTTGCACGATCACTCACTTGTTACATGGTGTTTTTTTTATAATTGCTAATTTTTCATTTTTTATATTATTTGTTTGAAATGATAAAAAATTGTTATATAAAGAAAATAATTTTACAAATATTTATACATATTTTATTTAAATAATCTATAATAACAAATTCTTTTACTGCATTAAATTATATAACACATCCTTAAATGTCTTTTAGCATTTATCAGCTACTCAATCAGCTAGTTTTTATAAACAGTTTTAATTGATCAATTACATTATAAGCTTTCAGCTAATTTATCAACTTTTAGCTAAATTATCAGCTAGTGTTGCCAAAAAGAGTCTTAGGCTAAGTCAGGGCTTAGTGAGATGAGCCCTGACATTGGTGTATTAGATTCATCCAAGAACTCCGGCAGACTTGCAGTAATACCAAGAAGATGACCATAAAGACGGCATCCTCGAAAGAACGAAAGAACCACGCCTTTCAAACCAAGAAATTTGTACGATCTAACTTCATAATAACAACTTGATTCAAAGAATTACCAAATTGAGTCATTAATTGAATTAATGATGTAGATCCAGTACTAGTAATGTAGATCCGACACTCAGAGATGTAGATCCGGCAAATTGTTTTCCAGATTTGGCGATTCGTGATCCAGATCCACAAGATTATGCCATTGTTGGAGTAGAAACCTCTGCAACATTTACCATCACTGACGATGAACCTTCAAGATGAGATCTATCACCAAAAACCTCTACAACGTTAGCCATTAGTGCTCTGATACCATGTTGAACGAGAGGTTCAACAATGGCCAAACCCTAAGCGGCACAAACAACACACAGAAAAGGTTGATATGAGAAAGGAAGAATTGCTTCTAAGTGGATTAGGTTTTCATTTATATATCAAGTGTTCAGCTTACAAGAGCCACACGATCAAACTTACAATAACCGTTTGATTTGTGAGACACGGATCAACAACACATTACAACCAACCTACTCACTCACACGTGTCTACACAAGTTACCTTCCGTAACTAACTTATTACATCAGTAAATACCTAAGTTAGTGGTTTATTCTCACAGTGGGGATCATGATTGACCAATGTCAACGTGAATTGTAAAGGTACATTGAGCCATATCACTAACATATGAGAAATATAATCTAGACCAAGACATTTGTACGTGTTTAGTATTGCCAAAAGACAAGACAAGTTTTTAGCTTCTTTGTGAAGGGGAAGTGATAACTCCACCTATGTTGTACACTATGTGCGCTACATAGCCGGTCCTAAGTCCGGATAAAGGATGAGGACTCTGACGCCCATTTTTTCATACCGAAAAATGGGTAAGGGAGGTCCCAAACTCACTTTTCATACCTGAAAAGTGGGGGAGGGAGGCCCCAAGCTCATTTTCAATTCTTGAAAATGGAGGATTGCAATAGGTTGACAGCCAGCGTAAAACCTTTGTCACTTTTCATGAAATGGATCAAACATATATAAACGTTGGGGCGTTCCCACCTAGCGACGCGTTGCATCGGAGCCCGGGTGTAGTGAGAAATGAGCGAGGGTGTGTTTCACATCGCCGCACAGGTGTGTGAAGAAAAATGAGCAAGGGTTCCCACACATAGAACGTGTGTGGGTAAAGAAAATAGTCCCTTCACATCGTCGCCCGGATGTGAAGAAAAATGAGCAAGGGTTCCCACACAAAGGACGAGTGTGGGTAAAGAAGCTAGTTCAAAACAAACACAAAAACAAAAACAAAATCATAGATACGGACACTAGATCTTTTAGACAAAATAGAAATAGAAAAGGAAAACAAATACAAATGGGAGAAAAAATTCGTTTAGAAACATGAAACATAGTAACACTTACGAGGAAGTCAATAGAACTAGTAGATACCATGATTAGAAGGAGAGTCAATATCGCTTGCCTCCAAGAGACAAAATGGGTAGGAGAAAAGAGTAGAGAAATAGGAAGCACAGGGTTTAAATTGTGGTACACCGGTATAGATAGAAAATGCAATGGAGTAGGAATTGTGGTGGATAATGATTATAAGGATAAGGTCGTAGAGGTTAAAAGAATGAGTGATAGATTGATTCTAGTTAAATTAATTATTGGAGACGAAAAAATTAACATACTTAGCGTCTATGCACCACAAGTAGGATTAAGCGAGAGCATCAAACGCAAGTTTTGGGACGATATAGATGGATTTATGCAAAGTATACCATTAGATGAAAAAGTTTTTATTGGATGAGATTTAAATGGGCATGTCGGGGCAAGTAACGATGGGTTTGAGAGAGTTCATGGAGGTTTTGGTTACGGTAATAGAAATGAAGAAGGAGAATCAATCTTAGAATTTGCTTCAGCATACGATCTTGTCTTAGCAAATACTAGTTTTAGGAAGAGGAAGTCGCATATAATTACTTTTAGTAGTGGTCATAACAAGAGTCAAATAGATTTTCTTTTAACAAGAAAAATAGATAGAAAAATATGTAGAGACTGCAAAGTAATACCTGGTGAAGTACTTACTACCCAACATAAGTTAGTAGTATTTGATATTAAGCTAACACGACGACATAATATAAATAAAAGAGTTAGCGACCCTAGAATAAAGTGGTGGAACCTAAAACATAGTAAACAAGTAGAGTTTAGAGAAAAATTACTAAAGGAAAATATTTGGAATCTTGACTTAGATGCTAATACAATGTGGCTAGAAATGAGTAGTTGCATAAAGAGAGTGAGATCAAACGTATTAGGTATATCTAAAGGCTTGGGACCACCAAAGAAGGAAACATGGTGGTGGAACGAGGATGTCTAACGAGCAATTAAGACTAAAAGAGAGATGTATAGGAAAATACCTAAGTGTCAAGATGAAGATGTGTACAATCAATTTAGAGAAGCTAGAAAACAAGCTAAAAAAGTAGTCAGTCAAGCTAAAACAAAATTCATGGAAGATCTATATACAAGGTTAGGTAATAGAGATGGCGAAAAATATATATATAGGCTAGCCAAATTAAAAGATAAAAAGAAACAGGACCTAAGTCATGTAAGATGTATTAAGGACGAAAATCAAAATGTTTTAACGCGCGAGGAGGATATTAAGGAGAGATGGAGAAGTTACTTCGATAGTTTATTTAATGATGGTCAAGTTGATACTATAATAGATGAAAACCCACACCAAGAAAGAAATGTAAACTATACACGCAACATTAGAATTGTAGAAGTTAAAGTGGCATTGAAAATAATGAAAATAGGGAAAGCATGTGGCCCAGATGAAATACCCATAGAGGTTTGGAAATGCTTAGAAGAAATTAGATTGACTTGGTTAACAAAGCTTTTCAATAAAATTTTAAAATCAAAACGGATGTCAATAGATTGGAGAAGAAGCACGCTTGTGTCAATCTTCAAAAACAAAGGAGACATTCAAAGTTGTTCAAACTATCGTGGAATTAAACTTATGAGTCACACTATGAAACTTTGGGAGATGATAATTGACAATAGGCTAGGGAGAGAAACAACAATATCAGAGAATCAATTTGGTTTCATATCTGGGAGGTCAACTATGGAGGCGATTTTCCTTGTAAGACGATTGTTAGAAAAATATAGAGAAAAGAAAAAAGATCTTCATATGGTATTCGTAGATTTAGAAAAAACATATGATAGGGTCCCTAGAGATGTTCTTTAGTGGGTTTTAGAAAGAAAAAAAGTGCATGCTAGATACATAGACACTATTAAGAATATGTATGATGGAGTAGTAATGAGTATAAAGACATTTGGAGGAGCTACAAAAGAGTTTTTCATTACGATAGGACTACATCAAGGATCGGCTTTAAGCTCATATCTATTTACTTTAGTTATAGATGAACTAACTAGACATATTCAAGAGGATATACCATGGTGTATGCTATTTGCAGATGATATTGTCTTAGTGGATGAAACTAAAGATGGAGTAAATAGGAAATTAGAACTCTGGAGGAATACATTATAATCTAAAGGCTTTAAGTTGAGTATGACAAAAACCGAATACATGCACTGTGAGTTTAGAAACACTAGACATCGAGATGACGGAGTGATAAAATTAGGGGAAGTAGAAGTTCCTAAGGTAAACCACTTTAGATACCTAGGATCAATCATACAAAATGATGGTAACATTGAGAATGATGTCACACATAGAATTCAAGTGGATGGAAGAAATGACGGAGTGCAACGGGGGTGATTTGTGATCGAAATGTTCCTACTAAGTTAAAAGGAAAATTTTATAGGACCGCAATTAGGTCGGCTTTACTTTATGGAAGTGAATGTTGGGCGGTAAAGCAACAACAATTACATAAAATGAACGTAGCGAAATGATGATGCTTAGGTGGATGTGTGGTAAAACTCGTAAAGATAGAATAAGAAATATAGAAATTCAAAGACAAGTAGGAGTAGCACCAATTGATACAAAGATTAGGGAATGGCGGTTGCGGTGGTTTGGTCACACAAAAGACGGCCTACAAATGCCCCAACTAGAAAACTTGACTCAATAAAAACTGTAGAAATTCGACGAGGAGGGGCAGACCAAAGTTAACATTGGATGCATTAATTAGGAGGGATTTGAATGGTTTGGAAAGCTCACCATCAATTGCACTTAATCAAGCACAATGGAAAAGTTTGATCCATGTAGCCGACCCCAGTTAATTTGGGACTGAGGCTATGTTGTTGTTGTTGTTGTTGTTGTTGTTGTTGTGAAGGGGAAGTGATGCGACAGGAAAAGGTGAAGTGGCATTCTTTTGTGGGAAATTATGTTACCCTTTCGGATTTCAAACAACCAACATATTTATTTAAAAAAAGTGCATATTTTTAAAACATAAACTAAAGTATAGATTATGACAAACCTCTAGAGCAATTATACAAGGTGATCCCCTCTCACCTTTATTATTTATCCTCGTAGCCGATTTGATGGGGAGGATGATCATTGTGGCTAAGGAGAGGAATGTTGTTCATGGTTTTGAGGTGGGGAGAGATGGAATAAATATCTCTCACCTGCAGTTTGCGGATGACTCTTCTATTTGCGGATGCTAACAATAATTTACTTGACTCCTTGATGATGTTAGTGCAGTGTTTTTGCAGGATCTCAGGGCTCAAACTTAATGAAAATAAATGCATGCTCTTAGGCATTAATGTTGATGAAGAAACAATACAGGAAAAAGCAACTAACATTAGTTGCCAAATGGGGACATGGCCTCTCACTTACCTGGGACTACCCCTTAGGGACTCTCCAAATAGAAGCGGCTTCTAGGACCCCGTTGTCAAGAAAGTTGCGAAGCAATTGGATGGATGGAAGAAAGCATACTTATCAAGAGGGGGAAGGTTAGTTCTTCTTAGATCTGTGCTCATGGCACTCCCTACATTTTATTTATCTCTATTTCACATTCCGGTATGCATTGCTGAAAAATTAGAAGGGTTACTGAGGCACTTCCTCTGGAAAAAGATGGGGAGTGATAAACCTCTATATCTCATTGCCTGGAAAGATTGTTGCAAATCCAAGGAATTTGGAAGGTTGGGGATTGATCATCTGGTGACAAAGAACAAAGAACTCCTAACGAAATGGTTATAGCGATTCACGCATGAACCAAATTCACTGTGGGTTTCAGTTATTTGTAGTCTATATGGGAAGACGTAACTGAGTGGGAGGGTGGAACCCTTAGAAGATTTTCCTCTCAAAGTCCCTGGCGATACATTGGTATGGAAGCTGATTTCTTTAATAGTGGGGTACAAGTTAAACTTGGGGATGGGAATAATACAAAATTTTGGCTTCAACGTTGGGTGGGGAACTCCACCATTCACCAAAGCTTCCCTAATTTGTTTCGAGTGATAAGGAAGCCTAAGGCGACGGTGGCCGAGTTGATCAAAAGCATTAATCAAAACAATATGGTCGACGGTTGGAATCTTCATTTAAAGAGACGTCTAAGTGAAATAGAAATTGAGGAGGGTACCTCTCTATACACTCACCTCGAACATGTTCGATTGCGGCCGGAAAGGATGGACTTCAAACGCTGGACAGCTGACAAATCTGGCACATACACCGTGAGTTCAGGGACTGATCTTCTACGTGGCTTCTCGGAACATGATAGATGCCCGGCTGTTTATACCATATGGTATGGGGTTGCCCCGTCAAAGGTTCAGTTCTTCGGGTGGTCATTGTGGAAGAGGCGTGTCAATACGGCGGAAGTCATTCAAAGGAGAAGACCGGGATGGGCCTTACAACCATCGATTTGCCCGTTGTGCAAACCAGATGGGGAATCTCTTAATCACTTATTTGCAACAATAGAAGGTGGACTCGTCCGAAAAGAACGATTAGTTGTGTCAAGGCATATTGGTTTTGGATGCCTCGACAAATCAATTATTTCAATGATATTTCAACAAATTATTAGGTGAAAATCATAGTGGTTGGAACGACGAGATATTGAAGGATTGAGCTCGAGAATTATATGACCAGACCAGAAAGAATAAATTTCAGTACAAACATGTGTGGACAATGTTAAAGGACCACCCCAAGTGGAAAGCAACTATTTCCCTTCCTCAAAGTTCAAAAAGAACAAAGATTAATGAAGCTGGCAACTACACATCCTCATCTAATCCAGACACAAGTTGTGGGGAATTCAAAAGTCGTCCGATTAGCCAGAAAGCTGCAAAGGCGAAGGCGAAAGGAAAAGGAAAAAATAAGACGAAGGATAGTAAAGCGACTCGAGTGGAGGATCAATAGAATATACTTCAACGTCAACATGAGGAAAGAATGGCTAGGATGGACAAGTTCACGACAACTTTTAGCATCACAGCAGATCATTAAATATTAACCATGGATACTAGGTGCATGAATGAACAACAACTTGAACATCATCTTCAATTCTGTGAAATGACAAGAGAGAAATATAAGAAGTAGCTTTTATTATTAATAGTGTAAAGTAACCGTTGGAAAGTAGCCGTTGAAAAGTAACCATTAAAAAGTAGTCGTTGGAATGTAGCCGTTGGAAATTAAAAGTTAAAATGATTCTATATATGTGGTAAGATTTTATGCAAGCCTAATTCACCCAAGCTCTCAGTACTCTGCTCATTCACCCTATTTTTTCTCCTTACAACTTACACCATTTGCATCTTACAAAAATGAACCACAACGAGCTTTTAGAAACAGCGGAGCAATTTATGATGATGGAATTCATGGATGACTCGGATGTATATGGGTTCATGTGGTATCAACAAGCTACAGCAGCTTTACACGGTGAAACCTCCAATCCTCCTAGAAGGACTCGAAGATACATGAATCGTAATCACGAAGCTGGGCATGAACAACTATTTAAAGACTACTTTGCAGACGAGCGAGTTTATCCAGCTCATATATTTCGTCGAAGATTCCGTATGAGGAAGGAATTGTTTGTGCGAATTGTTGATACTCTTGAAAATCATTTTGAATATTTCAAATAGAGAGTTGATGCAATTGGTAAACGAGGACTTTCTCCTCTTCAAAAATGCACAGCTGCCATTCGTCAATTAGCATATGGAGCGCCAGCTGATCACTACGATGAATATGTAAGGATTGGTGAGCTTAATGCACTTGATTGTTTAATTATTTTTTGCAAATGTGTTATTAAAAAACTTGGGCCTAAGTATTTGAGAAAACCAAATAGCGATGATATTCAATGTTTACTTCACTTGCACTCCAAACGTCATGGCTTCCCCGGCATGCTTGGAAGTGTTGATTGCATGCATTGGCATTGGAGAAATTGTCCGGTGGCATGGAAAGGGCAATTCACTCGAGGTGATCACGGGGTTCCTACTATTATGTTAGAAGTTGTTGCTTCAGCCAACTTATGGATCTGACATGCATTTTTTGGAGTTGCAGGGTCTAACAATGACATAAATGTGTTGAATCAATCGACTTTGTTCAATAATGTCTTGCACGGATATGCTCCAAAGATTCAGTTCACTGTGAATGGCATGACATACACAAAAGGATATTATCTCGCAGATGGCATATACCAAGAATGGGCAACATTCGTGAAAAGTTTTTCGTACCCGGAAGACCCAAAGAGAAAAACATTTAAGAAAATGTAAGAGGCAGCGAGGAAAGAGGTCGAACGAGCATTTTGTGTTCTTCAATCTTGTTGGGCAATTATACGTGGCCCTGCTCGTTTTTGGTACAAAGAACATTTAACAGATATAATGTATGCATGCATAATATTACACAATATGATTGTTGAGGATGAGAGTGACGCAATTGGAAATTGGAATGACGATGATGGAGAACCTCCGATTGTCGCGACTCACGGATCCACATAAGATTTTCAACAATATCTTCAAAGGAATGTTGAATTACGTGATCGTGAAGTGCATCATCATCTTCGAGCAGATTTGGTAGAGCATATTTGGAACCGCTTTGGAACGACCGAAGAAGATAATTAGTAGTATATTTTAGTTAGTTTATATTTCTATGTTGTAACGTTTTTTTAGTCGTCCTATATTGTAATGTTACGCAACAAGTGTTATCGCAATGTCGTTGATGAGTTATTTTTATGAGTTAATTATCATTTAAATATGTTAACAAGATTTTTATATTTTTAAATGCATTAAATATTTTGATTTTTTTAGTGGTACGTTTGAATTTTTTAATTTCTTAAAAAATATATTTATAATTTTGCGAAATATATATTTATTTTTTAAATGCATTGAATATTTTAATTAATATTAAATGTGTTTGTATTTTATAAAAATATAAAAAATAAATTAAGTAGAGAGGATTTATGTTTTTAAAATAATTATGGAAAGTAGATGATGTGATTTGTGGAATAAATAGTTGTGAAAAGTGTGATGTGATTGTGGGTCCCAAAAAAAGTTTGTAGTAAGTGCGTAGTTATTTAAGAGATAAGTATAGTTGAGGAGAGGTTAGTAAGTTAGTAATGTGACAATTTATTTCACACATGAAATGTGTAACCATTGTGGATGCCCTAATATACTAACTTACCACTGATGCTAATGTGATTTCATGTTGCAATTGTTTCACTAAACTTGGAGCAATCCATCCTTGGAGCAAACAACAGTAAACCTCCTAAAACTCGAAGGTGATATGAGTTGCAATCAATTAATAATGTAACCTTGAATAAAAACTTTCTTATGAATTTATACTAACAGATAAGAAGACATAACTTCGGACCTAAAAAAATTGAGTTGATGAATATGATTGTAGAATGGATAACTAGAAACAGCAGGTCATAGGGGCATATCTAACATATTCGGTTCTCTTTACGGAAATTTGGCCTCTGCAAATAGACAGGGCAACGGGTCAAGGAAGAAGCCGTTGCCAAATAGGGCAGCGGATTCCAAGCAATCAGCTATTGGAGTTGGTAGCGGCCCCTGTTATGTGCCGCTGCTAAACAACATAGTGGGCCCTATTTTGTAACACTGCCGAACAGGGCAGCGGCCCCAAGAGCCGAGGATGCTGGGAGGGGCTGGATAATTATCTAATTGGTTGTTGGCTAATGATGGGAGGGGGCGTAGCAGCCTGGCAGGGGTGCTAATCGAGCGTGGGTGGTGGTGCGGGAAGATGGAGGGGATGGAGCATTAAGCTTTTAGGATGGTGGTGTAGTGTGGGTTGTGCGGGAGTACCAAGAAGAGGGTGGTGCAAAAGGGAGAGGGTTAACGTACGGCAAGATGAAAAGGGGAGAGGGGTCGTTAGTGTACGGTAAGACGAAAACTGGGTAGGGCCGGTGGCGGTAGTTAGTGTGGGGCAATATATTAGGAACATCACTGATACTTGAGGTGGGGTACTTAGTATTCTCACAAACTTACTGGGGGGAGGGGGAGCCTAGATTTTAGGCTCAGGCATATGGACTTGTAGTCCAGTATTGACTGACATTGTAGTGTGCCTAGCAAGCTAATTCCTGAAGAGAAAAAGAAGATATTTTCTCATAAATAAATAAATCAAAATTTCAGGAATGAAATCTATCTTATTTAATAAAACAAAAATACAAATGAAGAGAAAATGTGGTTGAATTGTTTCAAATCTATAAGACAAAAATACAAAATGAAGAGCAAATGTGCATTGAGATGTTGGAATGTACGCTTCTAAAGGACATCATCAACTTCGTAGCAACTGCATGCATCAAAAGTATGCCCCCTATTCACATTCCTTGTGCAATCAATTTTTTTTTTTTTCAGAATCGCACAATCACATTTGAGGCCTTCATTTGATGGCATTACCAAAACAAAGTAAGATGTAAAAAGAAAACAATCAAAAGACATAAGGGGATTTTATTAGAAAGACTAAATCAGTTAACATGAAAGTACATTACTACAGGAAGATCACCATGAAAAGGGGCTCGCTCCCATCAAGAAAATCTCATTTTCTACATCTCTCACCCACTGACACACACGGTTGCAAGCTTTTATGGCCAACGCCTGCAATTTCATTTGAAACATAGTCAATGTAGGCAGACAATTTATTGAAGCAACAATAATAGAGTGAACAAATTGGAAAACACTTCGAGATGCCCAGTTCAATTCCTCCTCAATCATGCCGAGGGAACACATAATTTTACTCGAGTACTATTGAATACCGAAATGACACCAAAAAACATCACTTTTGTTGATAGGAAGCAACTTTTGCATTAGTAAAAAGGCTTCGCAATTTTATTTTATTTTTCAGGAAAAAAGGCTTCACACTGAAAAAAGCGAAGACATGGATTGACATGCAAAGAAAATGCAAAAAATGATTTACACCTAGCCCTGGTCAACAATGGATCTCCAACTTCCTTCCCATTTGTTGATTGAAAATGCCAAATTATTGTAGACGACCATCAATATTGGAATATTATGTTTAATGCTTTCCAACAAGTCCTTGTTACGTTATATCCTTCTAATTCTTTCAACACCATTCACTTTTCCAAAATCCATGAGCATTGTGATAGAATTCTGGAATCATATTGCTTAATCAACGAATGTAAACAACAAGAACCAAAAAACCTAGAGAAAAGTCACTAGACTCTCTCAACCCAAACTCATAAGAGTTCCCAAATTACAATCAAGATAACAGGATACTCAACTTTAATTACAACCTATATTTATACTACAAATTCAAAACTCAAACACAACACATTTGTTGTAAATAACTTGCTAACTCTTTACACCTATAGTATTGTTGTAGCCTTTTATCTCATTGGGGCCTTATCATTACTCCCCCTTCAAAAATCTACCATGTCCTCAAGGTGTTATAAGAGAATTGAGCATTGGAGAAGATGACTTTGCCCGGATCATGGACCCATTTGATGGTTGGAGTGGGAGAAGTAACCAAGCCAAGATCCATATGAACTCACACCCAAAGAAAGACCTAAACCCAAGGTCAACCAAATGCTTAGCAAAGCTGAATTGCTAGATTCGATAGTCCAAGTGTGAATGCATCACCACAAGAAAGTAAGATTTCTGAATTGGGCATGACAATTTCCAATCCCGCAGGAATGGCATCAAGATCAACGAGCAAAAGGATAAGTCCAAGAAGCATAGAATACTCGACACGTTGCCATGCATAATTAAACGCCTTATGATGAAGGACGAGAGGAGCATAGTGTGTCTCATTAATGTTACTGATAGGAACAAGGGAGAAAATTAGAGCACAATTACGAAAACCAATAGCTACCAATTTTAGGTCCATCTCAGGAGTCCCACTCAATGACCTTCTCAGCAGTATAAGAGCTAGGCAACATCCTCGCATTACAAGCCTGAGTATTGTTTTTCCACACTTTTCCTTTAAACCGAAGCTCCATGATTAGTACAAAAAGAGAAACATAGATGTGACGTGTAAGCAAGGATGCATAAATTCCAACGGACTCTTCGTGATGCGTTGAACACAAAAACATAAACTGCGCCAAGTAACCAATGGATAAAGTGCCGAAGAGATGCATACCCATATAAAAGGGTGAAGGTAATACCAAAACGATATCGATGCCTTCAAAGGCACACATAATGAGTAAGCATTCGATCAAACAACACAACTACGAATACATGTGAGAGTAAAGCCCTCATGCGTGTGGGTGAAAATAAAAGAAGAGTCCGTTGGCAAGTGGAAGTGCCCACCCATGATGTAAAACAAGGGATCAAATGCCAAACAGTGCATAAAACAAATGATCGTTGATCAATATGCACGGCAGCACCCCAACTTAATTGACCTCCCGATTGGAGAAGGCCTCTCGTCTGCAACAAACCCATGTTATCACAACATGGGAAACGACCCAAACCTCCCTTTCTCACTACACTAAGAAAGCCGAAACAGGTAAAGCATTAACAAGGATTCGCAAGAGCTAAATGTGCTCGCTTCCTTCTTTCGGAGTACCCCGTCCAACTACCAATGTTTCTTGCAGGATAGAGATCCCAAAAGTGGAAGATAACACAAACACCCTTTAATGATTCTCGAACGACACAACAAAAGTGGTCCAGCACCTTTGAGTGAAATAAGAAGTACTAAAGTCAAGATTAATCCAATGGCACGAGATAAAGCACAAGAAGTTCTGAGAAGCAAGCGTACACATAAAAGGTATGACAGATACCTCAATGAGTTATCATCCCTCCCATCATCCGATCTCCTTGAACAACATATCGATCACTAAAGGCTTTCTTCCCCAAATTCTCAGTCGTGTGAACAGGAAGAAAGAAGGAAAGATCCAATATGTCAAAGACGAATGCAAAATCGACGAAAACGATCGATGGTTTTGGTGACGATGGTGGCAGCCAAGGCGGTGGATCTAAGGCATAATCAATCAAACCCTCCATGAGAAGAGTCGGATCTTGAAAGATGTGTGAGTCACCAGCAACAACAAATGCGTTTTCCATATATGGATCGGATAAGTAGAGATCGAATGTTATACCAAAATTGGGATGTCGATTGAGTTAAGGCAATGGGAGAGTGTGTTGGAGGTCTTTCATATGTGAATTTAGGGTTTGGAAGGAAAGACTTAGAGGCTACTTTGTCAGAGAGACCTCTGGAATGTGTTGCACTAGTTGAAGATGTGTTGGAATGGGTGGATCTAGGGCTTCTGTGACTGACAGGTGGTTCTGGTTCACCACCAGATTCAAATCAAGGGAAAGTTCCAAGCTGACTTCTGGGACAAACTCGTAGATGGTGGCATAATGCTTTTGTTAAAGCAAGAAAAGACTTGGAAAACGGCTAGATTAGGTTTCATCACTACACCGAGGATATTCCCAAAAGAGTACACAGTCCCCCTTTCCCGCCCTAAATGGAAGAATATCTTTTGGTACTTAGTAGGTTAAGTGGATTAATTTCCATGGTCTTTTTGTGAGTGATTTCATTTAGAACTCCAACAATCCACTCATTCTCCATTGTTTCATGCATGTTTACGATAAGTCAAGCCCACAGGTGCGCGCCCTTCTTTTGAAAATGCCAATGTCATTTAGCTTCCAAAGTAATTTCGCCTCTTAATATGGTCCCGGTGGTTCCCATTCCATAGAAAATCCCACATAACCTTCAACACATCCTCTGTAATCCCTCCCTCCCTCCCTCCTTCCCTCTCCATTGAGAATAGTGTCTCAAGCATTTTTGCAAGCGTTCTTAGAGATGTGTCATTGCATACTCTCTAATTTCCACACTCTTACCATTTAACTTGTACAAAGGTTTTTGAAAAAAAAAAAAAAAAAAAAAAAAAATGGTGTCTGCAATCTCTTTCTCCACCGTCATCATGACTCCCTAATTGCTTTCATGTTTCAATGACATTTTTTTTCTTCAACTTAAATATTGATGAAAAAAATCTAGAAATTACACCCCCCTCTTTAACCCACTTCAACTTAGCTTTTTGAATGGTCATTTGTTCCTTTTGTAGGATGACCTCACTCAACTCTTTCATCTTTGCCTTGTGTTCCATATTTAAGTTTTCTGACCAGTTACTCTCCTTTTCCTAGTATAATTCATTCATTCTGGCCAACAAGTTCTTTTTCTTGTTTCATAAGTTCCCAAAGATCTCCTTTACTTTTCTAAATTTAGCCCTAAATCCATAGCCTTCCTATTGCTCCCTAGCTTGCTCTGCCCACCATTTCTTGAAATGTGCCTCAAAGGAAGGTATGGTCCATCCAAGTATTCCAACTTGGAATGGGGTAGGTCCCATTAAATAGAAGATGCATTCAACAACACCGGTTTATTGTACGATACAATTTTCTTCTAGCCTCTTGTATCGTCAATGGGGATTGGGAAAACTTATTGTCATCCTTTCTTCCACTGTCCAACTTGCAACACATTGGACTATCTCTGAAATTCTTCCATGTAAGCGAAGCATTTATCATTGAATAGAAGATGTGTAAACGTATTATCATTCTTTTTTTCGTCATTGGAGTTTGAAAAGACTTATTGTATTCTCAAGGTTCCTTAAAACTTGTTTATAAACAACGTTTTAATGACTTAATGACGATGATGAATGATCAAGAGTTCTCCATAATAATTCACCAATTCACAAGCCCTATTTCTTTTTGGTCAATGGTTTCTTAAACCATGAATTTATATCATCAACTAATTACTTTTTATTGATACAAAAATATATTAAAATTCATCCTCCATATGTTTTGAATCCATGTTGTAAAGTTTTGGAATGTGTATAGGCCCGGTACAGGTCATGAGAGTATGTAGAGACTATTTGTATGTGTAAGCTTTAGTTGGAGAGCGGGTGGGTTTTCCAAAATGCCAGGGTAAGTTAGAGATCTCACTCCAAACTTGTAAGACGTAGTTTTTCTTTTGAACTAATTGATGTGGGATTATTGTTATACCTCCAGCACATGTGACATGCGAAATGCTTTAAGAATATAAGCTTTCATAATTATATCAAGTTTATATTAATTTTCTATCAGCATATTTCACAAACACTCAATATATATAGCATGGTTATATTATATGAACAAATCAAGGAGGAAGATAACAGGAAAGGAAACTTTTTTTACGGCAAGCAAAAAGAAAGAAATTATTAAAATATCTATAAACATATAGAAATAGAAGATATACAGCAATATTTACAAAAGAAAGCAAACCTTATCCGCAAGGGGATCAAATGCCGCGTAAAGCTCAAAGTCTTGAGTAATCCAACATAATAAAACTGCCACATGATAAGAGAGTATAGTCAATTTTCTTTACCTCTTTTTTCAGTTCGCCATCAAATTAGAAGTTAAAAGGTCCATCAAACTTTTATCTTACAGACACAAAAGGAGTAACCAGAGTAAGGAAGTTATATATATAAGTTGACTATCCAATCTGATCAAGAGATTCTAACAGCAATGTGTTGCAGCTAGTACCCACAAATGAAAAGAAAATATGCAAGACATAAAATTGGGTCCATCATCACCAAGTGTAACAAATGAGACACAACAAATTCAAAAAATAAAAAAAAATAAAAGCAAACCTGTGACAAGTTGCTGATTAAATTGAATAAAAATGGGAGAAGTTTAATTCGACATGGAGAATTTTGGTAAAAATTTGCTAACTTAGAGAAGTCTAAGAATTTTTTATTTAAATGGTTAATAAACTAAAACTCATTTTATGGGATTTCAAAACAAGCACAATTATGTATTTATACCTTAAAATTTCACAATTTAATGGTTTTAAGTCAATTTTATTGACATTAGTCATGCATATCGTGTATGGTAGAACACTTTTTAGTGATAATAAATACACTTATTAGATTATCTAAACATTTTATCAATTGCACATTAAAACTATGAAACATTTTTTTTATATGGGTCAGTTTTTAAAGCAAAAGAAAATAACCATTTTTTGAAATTATACATCAACAAAAAAAAAAAAACCCCACAGAGTTGTAGAGATGTGTGCAAAAGTGAATCTCGATGCAAAATCAAGGGATCACATGATCGGTGTAGAGATGTGTGCAAAAGTGAGTCACCCTCAAATTGTCAATTACCCCTAAAAGCCACCATCGATTTAAACCATCGACCCCACTGTCTCCTACTTCACTCAATTACGCCATTTACATCTCGAACTTCGGAGAAAGCAAAGAGAGTTGAAAAACAAAAAAAAACAAAAAAAAAAAAAAAAAACGATGGAAGCTACTCAAAACAAGGGGGAGAGTACGCGAGTGATGATGTGAGAGAAGATCAAAAGTTTAAGGTTGCAGAGTCAGAGAAGAACATAAGAGTACAGAGGAAGAAGTGAAGAACCTACAGTTGTAGATAATATATGTAGAAGTCTAAGATAGGATAATAGAAGTAGAAGTCTAATAATCTAACTTAATTCTTCGCACTAATGTAAGGTAAGTACAAACCTTCACTGCCTACACACTCATTCGATTTTTTTTTTACCGAAAGTTTGCAATTTCTCCTTGTTTTAGCGATCTATATCAATTTTTATCAAAGTTTGTCAATTTTTAACATAAACTTCGAGGAAGTTTTGTGGTTTTCAAACAACCCATGAATTTCGTTTCGATCCCTTCAACTTCGATAAACTTTGCCTAAAATTCGGTTAATTTTATCGAATTTTCGTTCCTTGCTTTTAAGTTAGTTTCTTCTTTTCCCTCTTCATTAGAATAGAATTGAAGTTCGGCGTACAAATACAAAGCATTTGTAACCCCTTACACCATGCTTCTTGCCAAGTCTTTGTCACCACACTATTGCACATTATAGAATTATAGCTTTTCAATCTGAACTTCACTAACTCAACTCCATAAAAGCCTTTTCCCAAACTAAATAGGGTTGCCTACAAAAACTGCCTTCATCATTCCACATATCAAAAGCCACATTCCTAAACTGTATTCCTACAAATCCATCTCAAAGTATATATTCTTGTGAAAATTATTCAACTAATATGCCATTTTTATGTTCTCCAACTTCAGCTCTATCAGGGATAGCTAGCCTAATTGTTGTCTGATATATAGCACAATAAATGCAGTACCCACTTAGCCCAACTTGCTTTAACTCTATAGGTGACATCATTTCTTATTTATCTATCCCATTGGATGATTAGCATGGAGTAGCATCTATCTATAATTCATTAGTTAGGATATCCAATGCTTAGAAGCAACCACTGTTTCTCTTGTTCTTTTTCTTTCGTTTCCTTTTTCTTCTTTGATTTGAAACTTGCTATCTTTCTTTATTCACAATAATTCAAACCCCGAAAAACTGAAGTTCAAACTTCTCCATATTTGATTAAGTTGCACCATTTTCATACTTGTCTCTAACAAGATTAAAGTAACTTTTTGTCACCTTTCAGACCAAAGTCCCATTACATTACATCGCCAGGTATTCTATCATTTGTTTATTCCAGATGAATTAAGTTCATGACTAGGTCTTTCTTTTTCTCCTCATCCCTCTGGTTTTCCTAGTAAATATACCACATACCTAGTTGCTTTCCTGGGCATAATTAGTATTCCCTCAACTATAAATTTATGCTTACCCATCAACACAATTTCATCATACATTCATTAATTTTATGTCTGTATTTGCACAATCTTAGGTATCACTTTATATATATTGATGATAGAAAACCATTCCTTCAATCATTAGGCATCCTTTTCTTTGCTATCATCTCATTAAAAAAAATTCAGCGATAACAAGCCATAAACATCCGACGTAATTTCAACCATAAAATTTATTCGCAAGGGCACTAAACAAATACTAAACTGCATAAAAGAGGGATGGAATTTTTTATGGATAGGAAAAGGAGTAAGCACACGGGTAGTTAGTTTTTCAAAGAATGTAATTATTCTGGCTGGTTTTAGAAAGAACCAGAACAAGGGCATGCACTTGGGGAAGCATAACAAAGACATATGTCCGTCATTGGCAAACATTAATAACATAAAATTCGCTGTCCCTTCTACAAGGTCCTATCACAATCTAAATGAGTTAGTCATTGAATAGCTAGTTATTTTGGTTTCAACAAAAGGGGTAAGATTTGGACCATTAAACTTAAGCTGTTCGACAATAAAAGAACAAGGAGCAAATATAATTTCATCGCATTTTAAGAGCAATATTTAACTGATATATTCTTCCACCTCACTATCTACATGCATAAAGAGATTGAAGACACAGGCTTCATACCATAATTTTCATCTCTTCTGAATTGAGTTTTATGAGGCCCAATTCCTTTATCATGCATGGAACAATAGAGCTTTTGATATGCTCTATATAATCTGCAAATCAAATCTTGGCATATGGCATCAAACTCTGAATATGAAAGCATTGCCCAAAAAAAAAAAAAAAAAAAAAAAACAATGCCAAAAGCAACTTAACCGTTTCTGTTGTCTGGGAGTACTTATTGGTGATGAGAATTCTGAGGCAACATATTGATTCAAATTAATACTTCGATAAATAAAATGCAAAAGTCCAGAAGGACCACCAATTCCAGAGTTCCCTTCTGATAAACTGTTGGGAGAATCACTAGCAAGTCTATCCTGGCCTAGACGATGAGAGACAGATCCAGAGTTAGGCAATGGATCATTTGGGAGATCCTCAACATGCAGACCACCTTCAAGAATGGACCTCTGAACTTCACTTAAAACATTTGACTTCAGAAGTACTGTTTCAATACGAATCCTACAGCATTGGATCACGTCTGTTTAAGACATTAAAAAGATTGAAACAATAAAGCTACACACGCATAATTGAGTTTTGAACCTGCATTCTTTGAGATGGTAAAAAGCATCTGAACTGGTAGTGAGCAACATCAAGTAAGTGTCTACCTGCATGAGAGCAGCAAAATATATCATTCCACAGCAGTTTCTACGACTTAAAATTTTCAGGAACTCAAAGGTTGTGTTTGGTAACTCTCATTCTAACCTCTTCTTTTGCTTAAGTCTTATTTAAAAAGAATTTTATAGAAATAAGTGTGTTTGGCAATTGAATAAATAAGACTTTTTCAAAATAAGCCTTTGAGGAAATTAGAGGAAAGAAGAGGAAATACCTCGTAAAAAGTTAATAAAAAAGTTAACTCCTTTTAACTTATTAAACCTCTTAAACGGAAAGAGGATTCACATGACTCGTGCAACGTTGCACAAATTGGGTAGGTATTTCAAAAAATACCCATTGAAGCGCCTTTCTTTCTTGCTATTGAAATCTCCTATAACAGTCTTTCCAATGTTCTCTCTATCTTCTCATCATCTCTGAACTTAACATTTCAATCTCTCTCCCCCTCTTATCCTCCTCTCCCACAAGCTCTCTTGGCACCTCCAACTTTAGCGATTTGTTGGACTGGAAATAAACCAAGTTGATTGAAGTTCTTTGCTCCTCAAAGACTATAATTTTTCAGATGCACAGGAAACTAATCAAATGGGAGAAAAAGACAAACTGTATGTTGTAAACGATGTTAATTAATGGTGGGTAGAGGCCATGGTGCGGTGGTGAAGAGACATCAAGATGATGTGTTTGTTTTGCGTGGATGTTGTTTGATGATATGCCTAACAGAAATAAGGTTTCATTTTCCCTCTTATTCCATATAATAAATAGAAAATAAAAGCTTTTATATTTGATTACCAAACACTTAACTTTTAAATTAGAATTTTGGAGTTACTTTTACAAAACATTCTATCATATATAAGCTCTTATTTAATAATATCTTACATAAATAGTCTTAAGGCAAAATCTATTAAGTGACCCTCAAACTTTGAGGGTTTTTTAGATTTGGCCCTTTAACTTTTATTTGGTTAATTTTAGCCCTTCAACTTTAATTTTTGTTGAGATTAGGCCCTACAACTTTAAAATAAATGGCACGTTAGAGTCCCCATCTCGCCCCTTCTACCCAATTCGATCGAAACAAACTTTTTTACACTCAAATCCCCAAGCCCTGCCCCACTCGCCTAGTTTTTTTGACATAAGAAATGATCTCAATCGTGCACAAAACTCGAGGAGCTTAAACACGTCTCTGTTGGTGATTGATGGCGAGTGGGGAAGGTTTCACCCTTTTGGGGACTCTGTTGGACATGGACATCATTCTCCGCAACATCGAAAAGTTGTCTCGGAGGACTGTTGCAGTCGATGCGTTTGATGAAATGAGTGTTCGAGTCCCACTCAAGATTTCGTGCCCCCTTTAAGGGAATGCGTTTGTTGTTGTGTTTGCAATCTTAATTGAAGATTTGATTTTGTATTGATTTGATTTCTTTGTCAATTTGGTTGTGAGCACATGTAGAGCCAGTAATGTGCAGTAACTCAACAGACAACGATATGTTGTAAAAGACCCATCTTGGGGTTCTGTGATTGAGCATTTGTAAGAGAACTCAAGATTGAGAAAGTCTCGGTATCGCCCAATGCACCTTTGATTTTCTTAGAGGAGAAACAAAGGCAATCTATGATATAAAACAAAACAACAAGGGTGAGACAGAGAGTTGGGGATTGGAAACTACCTCTAAGTTGTTACTAAATCTCTATGACGATCTGACTATTGATTTATCACACTCTCATTTAGGAATTGTGAAATTCGTTTCGAGATGTACATCAAATATGGATGCACAATGTTAATTCCTCGTGTGCTTAGACGTAAGAAAAAAAATGTTGAGCGGTTTTCGCTAGGGCTTTTTTGTTTGTCAAGTTAAGGCGATGAGGTGGAGTGCCCTAAGTGATCGTTGGGATTTTCTGTTTCAATTGATGAGGGGAGACCAAATGGTAACCAAAATAAACGTTAAAGGGTTCAAAACACCTAATAATAGTTTAGGGGCTAAATCTAAAAAAAAAAAAAAAAGTTTGAGGGCCATTTAATTAGTTTTGCTTAGTCTTAATAAATTAGTACTTAAAGTTTAAGAAGTAGAGTTAACAAACACCACCTAAGTTGGAGTAAGATGAAAGTGCGTAAAATATAAAAGAGCAAACAAAATCACATATTTGAATGCAGCTGTGCAAGTATGGAAAATTCGATTTATCCTATGGCTTTGGTCCCATAATATTCAGAAATAATTAAAGTCTGGTCCGGCCTAGAGAAGTTTCGTAAAGTTTCAACCCCAAAGAGAAGTATAAATAACCTAATCTATGTGACGGCAAGCAAGGTTCGAAACTTCGATTTCGCTTATGGCTTCGCTCACTTAAAATTCAGAATTAATTCGGGGAAGTGTAATTTGATGTGGGGAATTCTGGTAAAACTTCGAAATTGTAGATATAATTTCATTAAAGTGCTAAAGAATATCCAAGTTTCATCAAAAGACATTAAAAAGTCTGTTTTCTATAATATTTCATATTTTTTCTCATTCTATACTTAATCTAAAGTTTTCAAAACTTCAATTTTGATGTAATTGATCCATTTTTTAAATTATTTTTTTCTTCACCAAACAATATATTAGAATCCTTTCCTAATCAACGAAGTAAAATTGTGGTTTTGTTATCTCATAACATGTTGTCATTCTTTAGATTATATTCTAACAAAAGTTGTCCCTAATTGCATTTCCCTTTACATACAAGTGAAAATTAAAACTTGAAATGCTATCATTTTTTTAACTTCAATGGAAGTTTTACGTTTACACCTAATTCTTAATTGCGTTGCTTCAAAAAATCTAGTTAATTCGGAGAAGTTCAGAGAACTTCGGAGAATTTTCAAACCGTGCCGGCAAGATCCAAATTTTGCCTAATATAGATTGAACTCGAGATTAATAATTTCAATTAAAGTAACCTATCTGTTGAGCAGTAATATTATGGATTTACTAATCTTTGGAGTGAGTACACTGGTATTATCTATTCTAAGGTGCCACAAGAGGCCTTGGCCAGTCTTCAAGCGATTCATGAAGTTAGTCAGCGAGATCAGTTTTTGATGAAACTTAGGTCAGAATTTGAGGTTGTGCGAGCCGCATTGTTGAATCGCGATCCAGTCCCTTCTTTGGACGTATGTCTTGGTGAATTGTCGCGAGAAGAACAAAGATTGGCCACAAAATCTGTTCTAGGTGGATCAGGTGGGACATCGGAAGTTGTCAATGTCGCTTATACTGCATAAGGAAGGAATTAGACCTGATCATCGGGCGGGCTTGGCTGGGCTCGGGCCGAGCTTAGGTGCGCCTTTTTTTTTGAAAGCCCTGACCAGGCCCACCCAAGCCTGCTTCTAAGTATTGCGGGCCCAAGCCCGTCACAGGCCAAGCCTAAATGGACTTTTAAAAAAAGTATTAACAAAATAAAAAAAATGTTTTGAAAATTGATTAGTGAACCAAAATATATTATAATAAATATATAAATATGCAAATAGATGACAAGAACAAAGGATTAACACATTGGTTAAGACTCTAGTGTAGCATTTGGGCAACCAAGGTTCAAACCTTGCTTCCTCACTTTTTAAAGATGTATATACATATTTCTATATTTTGGACACAAGTTTATACGGGCAGGCCGGGCTGGGCTGGGCTTGGGTTGATAAGTGCAAACCTAAGCTTGGCTCACAAACTAGCGGGCCTTCACGGGCTTAGGCCGAGCCGGGCCTTATTGAGGTTTTCAAGGCCCAAGCCCGGCCCATGTTGACCGGGCCCGGGCCGGGCTGGGCGGGTACCAACCCAATGATTAGATCTAGAAGGAATAAAGGGAAGGGAAATGTGCAGTGTTATAACTGCAAGGAGTTTGGACATATTGCCCGCAATTGTGCTAAGAAATTTTGCAATTACTGTAAGCAACTCAGTCATATCATCAAGGAATGTCTTACACGTCCGGAATGTCCTACACGTCTGGAGAATAGGCGAGCTCAAGCTTTTCAAGCTGTTGTTCCAGATCCTAGGGATCTTGCTCCTACACCTACAACCACCAAATAAGCTGTCATTACTCCAGAAATGGTCCAACAAATGCTTTTCACTGCGTTTCTTGCTTGGGAATTCAGTGACAGGGTAAGACAACATCTTCTACTTGGTTTGTTGATTACGGTGCATCCAATCACATGACTGGCTCATCTGATTCTTTACAAAACCTGCGAAAGTATTTTGGTAGACATCATATTCAAGTTGCTAATGGTAGTAATCTTCCAATTACATCCATTGGTGATCTTGGACATTCTCATCGTGAAGTTTTTGTAGCTCCTAAGTTGTCAACGAGTATAATTTATGTTGATCAATTGGTGGAGAATAATTGTGATATGCATTTTTCTCATGGTGGTCGTCTTGTGCAGGATTACGAGTTGGGAAGGTGATCGCGAGGGACCCTAAAGTAGGAAGATTATTTCCTTTGCAGTTTATTGTTCATATAACTCATCTTTAGCTTCTATGATTGTTGAAAATAAGGTCGAAGTATGGCATTGACAATTAGGCCATCCAAATAATGTGGTTCTATCTAATTTAATGAAGCGTGGTTTTCTTAGTAACAAATATCAGTGTTCTGCTCATGCATTGTCACTTGATTGTTCTACTTGTAATTAGTAGAGTAATTACCTTTTCCTACTTTTGGTGGTCGTGCTAAAGCATGTTTTGATATTATACACAATGATGTTTGGGGTATCACTCCTATCATTTCACATGCGCAGTATAAATATTTTGTAACTTTCATTGATGAGTACAGTCGTTCACATGGATATATTTTTTGCGCACCAAAGCTGAGGCGTTTTTTGTTTTTCAAGCTTTTGTCGCTTACATTTAGACACAATTTCCACTTGTAAGGTTTTACGATCTGATAATGATGGAGAATATATGTCAAGTGACTTTCAAACCTTCTTGCAACATAAAGGTATTATATCTCAACGATCATGTCCTTACTCCTTAGCAGAATTGGGTGGTTGAGCGTAAAAATCGTCACTTGTTAGATATGGTTCAAACACTACTCTTACAATCTTCAGTACATTCTAAATTCTGGGTTGAAGCTTTGTCAACTGTAGTGTATCTCATTAATCGTCTACCTTCTCAACAGTTAGATTTTAATTCTCCTTATTATCATCTTTCTGGCGTGCATCCTGAGTATCACATGCTACACACATTTGATCGTGTTTGTTTTGTTCACTTGCCACCTCATGAGCGCCATAAACTTGCAGCTCAATCAGTTCGGTGTGCCTTTATGGGTTATAGTACCACTTGTAAAGGATTTCTATGCTATGATGCGGTTGCTAATTGTTGGCTTATTTCTAGAAATGTAATCTTCTTTGAGCAGGAGTACTATTTTCAGTAGCATGTTCTCTCTTCGGATAGTGTTCTTCTTCCTAGTTTTGAAGATCTCCATCCATCAATTGAGCATTTTAAGCCCAATGTCTACCAATGATGAAGGCCCCCGACATCAAAAATCCTTCACGACCCTGATCCAAAGCCTACTCTAGTGGCTCTTCGAAGATCTACTCACGTCACTCAACCTATTGAGAGGTATGGTTTCTCTGCCACTTTGCCTAATACTGTAATTCCTACCTCTTATTCTCAAGCAACCAAACATCCATGTCAGATAAAAGCTATGCAAGAAGAACTTCAAGCTCTGCAGGAAAATCACAGTTGGGACATTGTTTCTTGTCCTAATAGTGTTAACCCCATCGATTGTAAATGGGTGTATTTTATCAAGCTCTGGTATGGCTCACTTGACAGATATAAAGCAAGGTTGGTGGGACTTGGTAACAAACAGGAATATGGAATAAATTACGAGGAGACATTTGCGCCTATCGCAAAGATGACGATGGTGCAGCTTGTTTTGGTAATTGCAGCTTCTAAAGGCTGGTCATTAAGACAGATGGATGTTAAGAATGCCTTTTTACATGGGGATCTTAAAGAATAAGTTTATATGACTCCACCATGAGGACTATTTTCTACACCTTCATCTGATGTTTGCATGCTAAAACGTTCACTTTATGGTTTGAAACAGGTTCCACGTGCTTGGTTTGACAAGTTTTGTTCCACTGTTACTACTCATCATTGACTTGGGTATATAGGATTTGCTTTCATAACTTCACATAATATTGCATTTTATTTTATATTCTTCCACGGGATTTGAAAGTTAAGGGGAAAAAATGGATACAATTTAAAAACCCATCCCCCCAATACCCCATTGTCCAACAATTCAATCTTAAGATTCAATTCAAGAACCAAATTAAATTTGGGAGTGGCGGACCATGGGCAATATTTTTGTATTTGGAGTTAATAAGTCTACAAATGTGTGATATGAATGCCATGCAGTGAAATACGCTTTATGTCAAGAATCTTATCATGTTTAAAATGCGGTCCTACTATAATGATTTTATAATCATAGATAAAATATTAACGCATTATAGCAACGCCTATGTGGATTACCAAGACATGGAAATAAATAAGAACTAAATTACCTAAAATATGACTGCAAGGCAATATCATGTTCAGTATTAACGGTTATAATCTTTTTTTTTCTTTGATAAGGAACCTACTTATCATCCCCCAATCTTGCACACAAGGAGACTAAAACCATCAATTAGATTCATAAGAGACTACATACCACACCATTGAGCTACCAATTGGTTGACAATGATTATAACCTTTTGAAGCTTAAACAAGTATTTCTCATATTCTATCTGATCGTGAACGTAGTGAAATTTGATAATCTGGTCAACCCAAGTTTACCACGAAATTATACCGTCTTCAGAACATATTCAATTCCACAATGAAGCTTAGGCTTGTGGCAGATCCACAACTGCAAATTTTCACAAACTTTCATGCACCCTGACACATAGGAGCTCCACTTTTGCGCATTTCCACACACCTTTGACTAAAAAACTAACAATGTCTTGATTTCCCACGTGTTTTTCAATGGAGAAGACATCAAACTTCTCGAGAATCAAATGGCTATGATACCAAAATAATATATAAAATCAAAACAAAAGCAAAGTCTAACAAATTCATGTCAAACCCCAACAACACTCACAGAGTAAATAACATAAGTTACAATCGCAGTTATCTTAGAGTCTTGGACCTACCACTGTGCCATCGAATTCCTTCGACTTCTATTATGTTGAGTTTTCTAACGAAAGGATTTGCCAGTCGTCTTAGGGTATCTAAACCACCATTACTGCCCTTCTCTAACTTTGCTTTATTGAGCCTACTCCGACTTTCTTTTGAAACACCATATCTTTTATTCTACCTAAGCATCCTGGTCTTCGGTATGGTCACTTTAAGTGTGTGTGTGTGTGTGTGTGTGTGTGTGCGTGTGAGAGAGAGAGAGAGAGAGTGTGTGTGTGGGTGTGCGTTCCTTTGTCACTCAAGATTCATTCCATAACGCATAGTAGGCATGATTGACATCTAACAAAATTTTCTTTCAGTTTAACATGGATATTTTGGCACTTTTCACCCAAGAACAAACAATATAAATCCTCCCTACAATAAATTAGACTAAATCTTTTAACATTTGGAAAAATCTGCATGTATGGTCTATGCAAAAAGATTGAAATGAGTGGGACAGAGAGCCACCTATAGCCGAGTGAAAAAAAGTAACACACCAACAAACATTAAAAAATAGGAACATCTTCAAGGGACTTTCGAAAAGACATCCACATTGCACCTTACACTTTCACAAATTTAAGGATTGCCATTCACAATAATCTTTCAATTTATTTTGGGGAGCGGCTAAAACGACCCTAGTTTTTGCTTAGAGGACCCAACCTTAGTGAAATGACCCAACTACACCTCCATATAAAAGAGTTTTACTCACCATGCCCCACTCACCCCGTACCCCAGTCACCCTTATTTCAAATCGCATTCTAACCACTAACCTGAATCTGACGAAGTCCGAGCAAAACCACGTCGATTAGACGTCATGGGTGCATTCCTTATCTCTTTTAATGTCAATTTTGACTTTTTCAAGTTTTTTTTTTTACTTTTTTGAGTCGGTATTGTTTGTTGGATTGTTGTTGGGTTTTCGATTTAGGGGTTAAATCTTGCATTTTGGGTGCAAAGTTACGATGGAATCAAAGATATTAAGCGATTCCGAGCAAAACTCACTATTTTTTTGGTCATTTTATGTATTTTTAAGGAGTTTTGAAAAAAAAATTGTTTGTTCTCGTTGCCTCGTAGGTGTCGGACACATAGAGCCGACACCTCTTCAGAGGTATCGAACGCACAAGGTCGACACCTCTAAAGAGGTAACGGTCGAATCCGACAGAAACTGCAAAAAGAACTAAGTTTCAGTGGATGATGGAGGAATCCAACCGAGACCACTTTAGAGGTATCGGCCCTTTGTGTATGACACCTCTTCAGAAGGGGTGAGGGTGAGGGAGAGGGCGAGGGGGTACAACAAGGGTATTTTTGAAATTTTGAGAAAAAATGTGGGGTACGACGAAGTAAAAATTCAAAAACAGGGTACTCTATGCAAAACTGGGTCCATTTAGCCGCTCCATTTTTTTATTCAAAGAGAATTTATTTTATAACAAACAAGCCATTGCCTTCCCAAAGTATACACAAGGATAACAACATAATGAATAAAGGAAACTATGATAATAATAATAATAAAGAAATAGTTACCCACATCAAAATAGTGTACATATGCATAAAGAAATGCCATTGGATTATATTTGGGCAAGCAGATTGGTGAGAACGATTCAGAAGTCCTGCAGGAAAGCACAAAAAACTGATGCAGTAAGATTAGTGTTATTAACAATTATATTAACTTCTACGAGCAAAAATCCTTCTAGCAAATAAGGTGGTCAGATAATGAAATCAAGAGAGAGAGACGATAGAAAATGGGATAAAAAATAGCAACAGAGGTTTTCTCACCAAACATTTTGCAAGTGACCCTCCATCAAAAGAATTAATAATGAATTAATACCAAATACTAAAAAACAGTGATTGATACGAGTTTTTGACCGATCCATTCAATTATGGAGTCATGCACACAAACACTAAAAAAGGAAAAATGTGACATCATACTAAAATTACCAAAAGATTCTTTACTCTCTTCCCCTATTTTCCTTTGTCAGTCAAAGTAATTGAATCAAATTGTATAATATTAGTACATTTGAATATTAAAACAGGATTAATACTTTACACGAATTATGGGTCTGTGCACAGACAACAAGTACCCCAAAAAAATTTATTGCTTCATATTGAAATTATCATAAGATTCCTCACTCCCTTCATCTATTTTTCCTTTGTCAGTCATTGGAATTGGGTCAAATTATATTATTACATTTAAATAGTAAAACAGGTTCAACATTTTACAAGGACTAATTTAGCAAGAAATAGAATAGGATAAATAATATATAACTGAAGTGTGCAAACTCAATAATAATATGAAGCCAAGCCAACGTAGCCAATCAACAACATGCTAGATTGCTTTCTAAATGTTATCACCTGATTAAGAAACATAAGGAAACAACTTATTAGCAATGTTGCGGCATAAGTACACAGTAAATGTTCAGAAACTTGAAATAGATGGTATGTTTGGTAGGTACTACAAGACTTGTAGAATAAGATTTTTCTTGTTTTAATTTATTGTTATCAATATTTTAATTTCTTAAAGACCTTCAACACGCAATGTATATATATAACAATGGAGCCCAAATTATATACCCATGTGATGGAAACTATGTTTTTGTGTGTTGTCAAGCATTTACGACCCATGTATGTAGCAATTAATACACAAGTGTATTGACCACTAGATTAAGATCTAATGGTCCAAAATATAGTTCTCATGGCATGGATATTTGTTTTATTACTATTGTATTAATACTCATACATACAATGGAGCCCAAATATATACCTATGTGATAGGGAACTATGTTTTTGTGTTGTCAAGTTTTTGACCCATGAATGTAGCAATTTATACACAAGTGTATTAACCTTTAGATCAAAAACTAATGTTCCTAAAATGATGTTCCTATGACATGGGTATTTATTTGGGTCCCTTTGTATAAATACTAAATAATTAATTAAAAACATAGCTTTGCACGAAAGCATTTGATGTCACAAAAAAAAGCACAAGAAGTATGTGCTAAGGCAACCATCTCCAAATATATATATAGCATACAACATATGAAGAAAAGCAAGAAAGAACGTTTCACACTTTATTGTTTTCTCTAGTAATCCTTTGTCTTTTGTTCCACTTTTGGTAGGGAAAGAATCCACGCAAGGTGAAAGTCAACATTATAATTCGTAAAGATTCATGATTCGCACCGTTAAAAGAATCCATAAGTTTTCCACCTAGGGCAGGGCATTTTAGCCCCACAAATTTTCCACCGAGGGCATATTAGCCTGATGTCAAGTTTCTTTTATATTTTTCGATGTGAAATGAAGCCTGATGAAAAATAGTAAAACCAATCAAGTCAATTCGGATTGTGCTCATTCCATCTATTCAAATATTAGAGGAATGTCAAAGGCCAAGCTGCAGGACTTGTAGATAAAAATTTGATAACTCAGTCTTAATCAAGTTGCACATCAACGATAGACCATAGTTTCAAAAAAGTTATTGAAAAATATAAATGCAAGAAAGTGACATAAAAATAGTTCTTTCCTGACCTAAACGAATCAGAAGACGAGACAAAATTGGCAAGCAGCAGCATATCATCCGGATGAAGAGATGCCTTTTGTGCACCAACAAGGCTTACAACCTGCACCCACAGCTCCATTAAAATGAGGCCTGAGGCCCTAAATGGCCACAATGTGAGAATCCCAAAAATATAAGGTGAACTAGGAAAGGGCAAAATAATTTGGGCCTTCTTTGATGATGGATTATTAGTAACACTATCTTCTTACAAACGCCATCTTTTGCAATTAGCACAAAAGTTACTACAAAAACAAATCAAGAAAATATAGAAGTCCTTATCAACAAGTTTAAAGCATGTTTAATATATGATCCGGATAACACTGATCGAATAGAATGATGAACACATATGCCAGCCTTGGTCTCATAAAGTACACAAGAAAAGGACAAAGGTGAAAATAAGTCGATACAATCCCTATGCAATTATTAGTAGTTTCTATTTTCTAAGAAGTTATCAGTAGAAAAGTTTCAATGTTTTACTTACAGTTGGTTTTACTATTTCTAGTTGTCATTTAATTAGTAGTTTATCTATTTCGTTGTTGCTATTTTTAGTTGTAAACAAGTCTATAAAAGACTACTAGTATTGACACATTAAAGTTAAGTTATTAATTGCAAAGAAGAATTAAAGAGAGAGGATAAAGAGTCTCACGGACTAATCCTTTCAATCTCATTGCCTACCATCTTTTGCTCTCCATCACATTTTCTTTATTTTTCATCCTTTTCCCTTCGACAAGATAGCTCGCAACTCTAAGTCATCAGTGGCTGGACCCATGACTAGATCCTATGCGAAGAATCAATATACATAATATAAGCCCCCCTTGGAGCTATTGATAGGCTCATACACTCAAAGTTGATTCGGGGACCATTCGAACCCAGAGGTTGTGACTTGTGAACTCTGTGAATCGGGCCACTACTTCAATATGCTAATGGAATGGTATACTAAGATTATGACCTCTTTCCCCATTTGTCAAGTCATTGTCTTCTTCATTCGCAACCCTCTCCCTCAACTCACGATTGACAAATTGTTCCAGAGTTCTCTTTGAAGATATTCTAGCCCAGCAACGAGTTAAACGAAGTTGCTAGATTAAAAATTGTACAAGATCAAGATGAGTTACCATCAAAGGATAAGAACTAAATTATATGTTGCAATTCTTCGATACCAGTACCACTACTTAGATCCCAATGGTTTCTCATCAGATTTGTGGCAAGGTAGTCATGACTCATGATGATAGGAACTTTCAAGCAGTGCTATTAGTGGGAATGTATCCACCTAAAGATAAGCGTATGCTTTTTTCTGATAGAGGCGGGGGTTGGCTTATTGTTTGATGAAAGCAAAGGTCGTCAGCTGAAATGTGTATGATTATAGGTTTACATATCATGAGAGGAGATCAAGGATTGCAAGGCGTCAAGGCGATGCCCAGGTGTTTTCCTGGCAGAAAAATCAAATGAAGCATGCATTACCACATACAAATAAATGAATATCCCAAGACATACCATTCCCATAAGAAATTCAACTTCAAAATATTCATTTAGTAGTCATCTAAATTCAAACTTCAAACAAGCAACTAGCAAAATCACCAAATTCGCAAAGGAAAATACTAGGATGACCCAATGATGGGACACCCCGCGATGGTGTCCATCCATCGTGCATCAATGTGTGTGCGAACATATCCCGATGCGCCAATGGATGGACACCATCACCGAGTGTCCAACTCGGGTGTCCCATCTCGGCTCACCCTAGCATATTCGATTCACAAAAAACAATCATAAACCATCATGCAAGTCATACAAAAATCACTAATGTTTTCACTTTTCATAGACAACCACACTATCTATTTTTTAAGGGGGGTTGCTAATGCTAAACATACACTTAATTGCCTTACACGCACCACAAAACCAACACACATCATTGTTTTGACCAAAATACTCTTACCTCTCACACACACCACTTCCCTCACTGGCTCATTGCCCCCCGCCGCGCGTTGCGGCCACATTTGTTCGTTGTCGTCCACCCTCCCACCGCCGACCTCCCTCTCTCTTTTTTTTTTCTCCCCCTCTCCTCCTCCTTCCTCTACCTCTGGCCGGTAGATCTGCCCAGACTCAACCATATCTAAGTTTAGCCATCCTAAATCTAGCCGGATCTCATCGCTGGTTCGGCTAGATCTGGCTAGCCGAACGTGGAGAGAGGGATAGGAAAAGAAAGGGGAGAGAGAGAGAGAGAGAGAGAGAGAGAGAGAGAGAGAGAGAGAGGTCAGCAACGACGACGGCGGTAGGAGGGATGGACGACGACGAACGACGGTGACAGCAGCGGGCGGCGGCGGGGAGCAGTGAGCAGTGAGGGAGGTGGTGTGTCTGTGTGAGAGGTGAGGGTATTTTGGTCAAAAAAATGGTATGTGTTGGCTTTGTGGTATGTATAAGGCAATAGGGTGTGCGCATTTAGCAACCCCAATTTTTAATCATCAAACTCATCGCCGTCTTCAAATGTCTCTCTAAGAGTTGGTACGTCAATATCGTCTTTGACTTCATTATTTTCAAGATAATTCTTGTCAATGTCCTTGTTGTACAACTCTCCTTCAGAATCCTAATCAACGGGATCTCTATCTCTTGAAGTTTCGCCCTCAAACACCTTTGATCTTGTATGATATCTCTCACCTAAGTCAATGGGATCTCTACATCTTGAACTTTCGCCCTCAAACGCAGTTGATATTGTATGAAATCTCTCATCCAAGTTAAAGGGAATTCTACATCTTGGACTTTGGCCCCAAGCCCCCAAACACCATTGATCTTGTTCGATATCTCTCTTCATCTTCATGGAGAGCCTCTAAAACATTGTTCCATCTCAAATCGTCGTTTCATGAACTGATTCTTCATCCATTGATCCGGTGAGCCACTCATTGCAATCATCAATATTATCTAAACTTATTGGATCTAGTGTCTCTCTTTTCTTGAATCTATCAATCAAATTTTGATTATAACTCACAAACACTAGACCATTGAATATCTCGCGAGTCAATTTGCTCCTTTTTTTTTAATGAATCTGCAGTTATGGGGGAAAAGAATATTAAAACATCATGTTATGCTTGGTCAAGTCTAGGAAATCAATAGTCAATTGGTTTACACTTGCTAAAATACACTCCAATTTCTCTCCCACTTTAGCTACATGTTAAGCCAAGGACTTTCATGGAAAAAGTTTGAAGATTAGGAGTTGTTGATCCATTAAGTTGCCACGAAAGACCTAAATTGGTTTTCCCTTGTTGACCTCTCGGCCATTTTGAACGGTTCCAATCATCACAAGTGAAATCTTTTACTAACGCATTCTTCTTTTTGTGTATGCTTTTAACATCAAGAATGATGTGGCAAATCTTGTAATTGTTGGGCAATGAGGTCTCGGTCTTAGGTGTGTGTCCGCATTAAATTTAGAACAAACCCATGATTATAAAATGAAGCCACTCAACTTGATTGCTTTCTCAATTACACTATTGATCTTCTGCATTTTTCCAATGTCTTTTAACATCAAATCAAGACAGTGACCTGCACAAGGTGTCCAATACAAATGTGGTTTTTTTTTCCATCAACGAATCACCAACCGACTTATAATTTGAAGCATCGGTCACCACTTGCACAACTTTGTCTTCCCCGATTTTCTTCACAAATAAATATATCTATTCAAATAGCTTCGATGCACTCTTGACGTAAGAAGAAGCGTCCACCTATGTTACCCGGACTCGGGTACGGATGTCGGACACGGGTATGTGTCTAGACATCGGACTTTGCAATTTCTTAATTTTATAGACTCGGGGACTCGGCAAAAGGTGTCCAAAATGTTGGACGCGGGTACTTAGACACGATAATAGATTATAAATATTTATTACTTTTACTCACAAAACATCTTTAAAAACTATAGAATCACAAATATCAAATATTTTTTTTGACAAATACTATATTTTTACTTATATATATTATATATATGTATATATGTACTATGTACAATATATAGGCAGATAAGTATGTTTAAAATGTTAAGTAATTGCATTTAATGACTTCGACATGACTTGAAGTAAACAAAAATGACTTGGACATGACTTGACATGACTTTAGAGAGCATTTATTATGAATCTTGGAAAAGTCAAAAACGGCACTTGCCCTCATTTTGTCTTTCACGATTAACTATTTATCTTTACCATCAAGATACAAGGCCAGTTCATCTTCTCCATCCAGGTAAGTCTCTCGAGCATGTCCGAGTTCGAAAATGCCACATCCGACACATCCCATGTCTGTGTCCGTGTCGAGTCATGTCGACACCGACACTTTGACCCAAATACAAGAGTCCGAGTAACAGAGGCGTCCACTGACTCAAGAAACATTGTGTCAGAAGGACTATTCACCAAAAAATTTATAATAGTCATACTTCTGCGATCCGTCCATCCATCCGACATCAAAATACAAACATATTGTGCCCAAGATTCCTTAATCGGTTTTATTAGCTCCTAGGTGTGCTCCACTTCATCTTCAAGCAACCACAACCTCCCTTGATAATAAGGAGGTGGCTTGTAAACAGTCCCATATTGCCCCACTGCTTCCACAAAATTCCTCAAGTTTTTGGATTTAAGAATGCTCAAAGCAATTCTTGAGCGATAGATAAATCGCATGCAAAATTGATCTACCTTCTTTTCTTCCTTTTTCGTCAACGTATTTATCATCACTTGCCTCCCTTTTTTTTTGACACGAGAATCCACAGAACTAGATGTAAGAAAAGCATCCATCAGACCTCTTCTTTTTGGTGGCTTTGGATTTTGACCACTTCTTAAACTTCCCTTCATGTCTATCTTGATCATCATCCCCATCAAGATAATATTCGTTATCATCTTCCAGTGTTTGAGACGATCCAACGCAATCCCCACTTTTCTTCTTAGTTGACTTGTTCAAAACATACCTCACTTCATCTCTCCCATCATCTGGGCATTTTAGACACAAGGATACCGCACCACCATATTGACCCAAGTGTCATTTCAAAGGATAGATGCCTTGGTTGATTTCTTTGTCGCAAAACCTACAAGTGACCTTTGATTTGTAGTTGGGGTCTTTAAGATAGGCATGCTTCCAACCAATATCCTTAGAAGTGGAATGAGCACTAGAACTAGTTGCCATTCTAATATGAATCTACAATAAACACAAAATAAATGACATTACAACTCATACAACAATGCAATTTGAAGTTTCAACTTTCAACTTTCAACAACAAACCAAGCAACCAATGAGGACAATTAATTACCTAGCACAAAGTTTCTTAGAGTCTTAGCACAAAGAATAAATAAACTCATTAATTATGGTAAAAAAAAAATCATTAACAAACAAAAGAAAAAATAAATGTAAGAAAGTAAAAAAAAAATTTTTTTAAAAAAATAGAAGTAAAAAAGAGTACATAGCCACAATCTAATATGGGTCAAGGACGATAACCGTATCAGTAAAAAAATGTACATTGCCTAGGCGACGCCTTGCAATCATTGGAGGAGATTGGGAAATTATGGGACTATTGCTCCTAGGCGTCAGTTCAAATATTAGAGTTTAGAGGTACACGATCTATATCAGTTAATTAGCCTAATGTGTTGACACTCGTTAGCCATCGCCATTAACAAGTACATAGCCACGATCTAATATGGGATAAGGGGCGATATCCTAGCAACACCACGTTTAGAAAGTGGTTTAAAAAGAATGCAAACAGTGAAGCATAAATATGTTTTTATTGCATATCAAAGACGTTAGAAAAAATAATAATAAATACTTTCTAGTTTCTAGTAAACATATACCTTGCTAAATAGCTTTGTTGCGACACCTTGTGCTTTCTTATACTCTACTTCTTTTTATTCCATTTCTCTTTCCATGATCAAAATAGGAACCATGTGAACCTTCGGTTCATTATGGGTCTCTGTAGTAATCTCTAGCGTTCTCCCTATCCTCTTTCTCCTCCCTTTATCTATTTTTTTGCATAAAGGTCTCTCAAGTAGAGAAAGTTGTCTCTTCTCTTGCCTGCGAGTTATCCTTTATTTTTTTAGCTCGAGGATTGCGGAGCTTTGCTTCCAATACGGTTGTTGAACTGAACTACGCGTAGGAAAGGGTTGTGAATGACAAAAAGAGACGAACTAACAGAAGAGGAATGGGGTTATTAACTTAGATTTCAATTTCATTTGCATATGAAATGGGCCGATTCACAAAATCGATGAGCATAGGAGCTTATTTGACCCCTAAAAACTTTGAGGTCCAAGTCGGCAAGTCACTCAGACTTTAGGGGCTCAATAACCTTTAGCCGGCAAAATAATGAATATTTATGCGAAAGAGAGCCCATTTCATATGAGCATAATGTTTTCAAGAAATTTGTGAAAGATCATTTAAACTCATCCTTTCCTACTCCCAATTTACGAGTTTGTTGAAACTAAGGAGGTTATAGTTGCTAAATTGAAGAAGCCAATAATAAAAGGCAGATAACAACTAGAACGAAACCGAAATCGCAGTTCCTTAGGCCTCTCAAAGAGTTTAAAAGTGATGGATTTAGCTTCAAGGGCAAGAAAAATATGCTAAATTCAACTATTAAACAAAATTTAATGACTTCAAATACTAAGCCCCTTATTATCTTATGGAAATATAATAGTGATTCTATTTCATGTGACATGCCAATAAAACGTCTTTTGGATGTTAAATTGGGTTAAGTTGCCCATTGAATTTCAGTTTCTTTCCCATCAATAAAGAAAAAGGTAGCATCCCCACATTGCAAATGCAAAAGTTCAATGGATAATTTATGGATTAGTAATTTCCTACCTGTTAGATAAGTAGCACAACCCATTCCAAACTTATTTAGCATTAATAGACAAGGTATACTCTCAAAATGTAAGCAAGTACCTCGAGTACGTATCTCACCTCCAAGTACTTCCAGCCAAGGAACGAAAATTCGATAAAATTAGCCGAAGTTTAGGCGAAGTTTATCGAAGCGAAGTTCACGGGTAGTTTAAAAATTACAAAACTTATCGGAAGTTTATGTTAAAAATTGACAACATTGATATAAATTGATATGGATTGCTAAAAACAAGGAGAAATTGCAAACTTTTCGGTAAAAAAAAAACCAAATAAGTGTGTAGGAGACGGAAGGGTTGAGGGTTGTAATTGATGGTGGTTTTTGGGGGTTATTGAGAATTTGAGAGTGGCTCACTTTTGTACACACGTCTCTACACCAATCACGTGATCCCTTGATTTTGCATCAAGATTTAATGTATGCATCGAGATTCGCTTTTGCACACACATCTCTACAACGCTTTGTAGTTTTTTAATCGATGCATAATGCCAAAAAGTGGAATTTTCTTTTGCTTTAAATACTGACCCATATAAAAAGCATGTTTCATAATTTTAATTTTACTTATGTGAATGTGCAATTAATAAATGATTAGAGAATCAAATTAAGTGTAATTATTATCACTATAAAGTGATCTACCATACACAGTATGCATGACTAGTGCCAATAAAATTGACTTGAAACCATTAAATTGTAAATTTTTTAGGTATAAATGCATAATTGTGCTTGTTTTGACATCCCATAAAATGAGTTTTAGTTTATTAACCATTTAAATAAAAATTTCTTAAACTTCTCTAAGTTAGCGAATTTTTACCAAAATTCTCCACGTCGAATTAAACTTCTCCGAATTAATTCCAATCATCAAGAGGGCGAATTATAAGGTGAAACCCAAGTTTCGATCCTTGCTTCCAGCTACATTGTGGTGTTACTTTTAAGTAGTTTTCACTTCAAGAGACAATTGATGTAACTTTTTCCTTATCTAAATAAAAGGTATTTCAACGAAAGTAAGAAAAAGGATGACAGAGTTCATTGAAGGAAAGACCTGAACTATCAAGTAGAAATAACTATCTCGTACAATAGCAAAAAAAATATATATATATATATATATGCTAAAAAAAAAAAAAAAAAAAGCAACCAACAACAAGGCCTCAATCCCAAATTAATTGCGGTCGCTACACGGATCTAGTTTTCCATTCCTCTTGATTTAGTGCACAAAGCGACCAGAAAGATATATTAAAAAACAAGTAAAAGGAAAGGAAACGAGAGACCATGACGTAAAGGGCAAAGAAATAGAGAAGAAAATAAAAGGTGCTGAGGAAAAGAAAAAAGAAAATTAGATACTATGATATCACAAGCAATTAAAATAAGTATTAATGAGGAAAGAGTTACATAGCAGTTCTACTGTTAGATAAAAATTTCTCACCTAGTATTCCAAGATCCACACTCAATCAAAATACCAAAATATTTTTTCATATTCGTGTTTGCATAAACTAATGAACACCTGTATGTGTCTTAAACACATAAAATGAGAGCAGTTAACTAAAACCTGGGACGCGCTCACAATTTCATGTTCAAAATGTGGTTGATACGCTAGTAAATTTCACATGTTGAGCTTGCAAACGTTGCATTCCAAAAATATTAACCTCTTTTCTATCATTGTATGCACATACTTAAATGTTTTTAGGCTTTACTTTGGCTTAATTCCTATGTTGCAGAAATGATACGGCAGCAAGATTCATATTGTCCTTCAATGTGTGATTCAAACAATTTATAAATAGCATGCCAAAGTACCAGAACAAACCTTGTGCTTACACATTAATATTGCAAAGAGGACACCAGAATCAGCAATATCTTGCAATACGGCACCTGCAGCTTGCCTGGTCGGGTAAGCAAGAGGGAGGCAAGTGTATGCATGGAGAAATGTTGCAGGGTTCCTGAAGAACGAAGGATTCAATAGAAAAATATATTACTAAGCCGTCAAGTTGGAAAAATCATAAGTAACAAAATTCCAGATTCAGTCGAATTTCATTAGATCAGAAGCAAATATTCTTCTATATCTTTCATTCCTCGACAAGAAAGAAACAAAGGAATAGTGAACAGAAACCTAAGTGACAATGAAGCCAGTATTTTCCTCATATCATACGTAAACAAACTTTGCTCTTACATGGAATCCAAAAGAACTATTGCAAAGGGTCGAGAAGAACTAGGTCTGATGCCTTCATGAAGCTCCAATCCAATATAACGTGGGTACGTGATAAACAATTTGATCAGCTTATATTCAATGTGTTTGAGAAATAGGGACACACTGGATGTAAGGTGTGAATACGAAAGAAATCAAGAAAGCATAGATTTACCAACAATTTCAACAGAATAAAATGTTAGCAATCTTGGTAGGGATTTGAAAGGGAAGAAATGTGTTGAAGACTGTAGCCCAAAAGAAAACCTGAAACAGAGGGAGATGCTCAGAAATATTAGATTTTAAGCACACAAACATCAATGAGATGGCTTGTAAATCTAATAATGGGAACGAGGTCAAGTATATCATTGATAAGTGTTATGGTAAGAAGATTGAGAATGAAGGACATGCTCACCCAACAAGGACTAGAAGCTAGTATGAACGGTAAAACACCAAATAAAATTCATGCCAAAAGTGGGGTGTGATGGTCCCAAAGGCTACTAATTCGATTTGTTTGGGCTTGGCTGACAATGTAATGTATGAAGTAATAAAAGAATTGCTGCAAAAAACATGGAATAAATTAGATCTATACATAGGTAAGGCTTCACAAGCATATTGATTTTAAGGCAACAGATCTTTCTTTCCAAAGAAGAATTTAAGAGTCTAACCAAAGATTTTGAAAATTTTAAAATGATGATAGTTCAAGATCTAATTAGCATTAAGTAATTAATCTTGTAAACAAGGCGATTCTTCTACTATGCTCGTTTTGCTTTCCCCATCAACATTTATTCAACAAATTATTAAGGAAAGATGACAATACAGAAGAGCAAGTTAAAGTCACCTTTATCTCAACAAAAAAATTGAATGGAGAAAAGGTGGCAAATTCTCCATTCAAGATGATTCTCAAGCATTGGTTGTTCAAGTCTTCAGACAAAAGAATAATAAGTATGGTTGTGGTTAATGGAAGTGATGGAGTCGAAAAAGCTTCAAGGGCTCGTTTGTTTGGGCTCTTTGCTTAGCGAAAACTGTGGTCCCCTTGGACACCCACGTTCGCGTCACATTTTTGTGAAGCGCACTAGCTTTGCGAAGATGTAGGAGCGAGCTTCGCCAAAAGCGCCCTTCCTCCTATCTTGGGCGAAGCCAAAGTTAAATGGGATGGAAAAGTAAAATTTACCCTCCACATATATACATATGAAATTCAACCAGCAAGTAACATCGAATTCATCGCTGACTCATATTTTTCTTCACATAGCTTCTCCAACGTCTCCTCGCCATTAGAAGCCATCCCCTCAACTCAAAAACTTCTCTTTCAATTAATGGTTATGTTGCTTCTTCAACTCACCTTCTTGCCTCCATTGCTCGAGCTTGGTAACTCCCCTTCATTGTTGCTCTTCGGGAATTCAAGTTGTAGTTTTATCCATAATACTTTGTAAAGGTTCAATTTGAATTGTAATCTTTTGCATTTCCTCTATACCCTTGCACTAGCAATTCTTTTTTTTTTTTTTTTTTTTTTTATTTGTTAACCTTGCCCTAGTTATTCTTTGTCAAAACGATGGATTTGTTTAACAAAAGTGAACAAGCACAGCATATTATCATTGTGTTGATTGATCATGTCTTTCTTCTTTGATGTCAATTTAAAACAAGCACAGCACGAAAAATCATCAATTAGTAGTGCGGACAACAAATTCCTATCACAAAGGGTTTTTGAGTGAGCCCCCAAAAAACTTCTCTTTCAGTGAATAGTTCTGCTACTTCTCCAACTCACCTTCTTGCCAGCATTGCTCGAGCTTGGCAACTCCCCTTCATCGTTGCTCTTCGAGAATTCAAGTTGTGGTTTTATTCGTAATATTTTGTAAAAGTTCAATTTGATTTGTAAGCTTTTGCATTTCCTATATACCCTTACACTAGTTGTTCCCTTTTTGTTTGATTTGTTAAGTTTTGGTTTTCCCCTAACCTTGCCCTAGTTATTTTTTGTCCAAACGATGGATTTGTTAAATACAAGTGAACAAGCACAATATATCATCATTGTGTTGATTGATCATGTCTTTCTTCTTTGATGTCAATTTAAAACAAGCACAACACAACAAATCATCAATTAGCAGTGTGAACAACAATTTCCTATCACAAAAGGTTTTTGAGTGAGCTCAAAATCATAGAACATAGGGCATGGGTGCGTTCGCGTGAGGGGTAGAAAGGCAAATTCATCTTATATCCTCTCTCCCAGCAACGCCAATCGAACGACAACCCAAAAGGGCTAGAACGCAAAGAAGGTATGCTAAAGACCAGTTTGGCCGCAACCAATATGTCTTCCAGCGTAACCAAGACGAGGTCGGCCCAACGGTAAGAGCGAGCTTAAGATTGTATGGATTAGGCGCACGGTTCCAGGTTTGATTCCCCTCTGCGTCAAGATTGTTCTGGCCACTGGGGTAAGCTCAGGCCGATTGCACCGAGCCTCGTGGGAATAGTCAGGTTCGCCTGGATACCCACGGATATAAAAAAAAAAAAAAAAAATGTCTTCTAGATAGTTTGCTTTTTTATTGGCTAAAAAGGGCATAACATCAAATATTATCTAAAGAAGCAGAAGAATGAGTTTGGTAGCGTTATCAAGAAAGAATTAAAAGCTAGTACTACAACAATTTCTTAATCTAAGTCCAATGAAGGTTGTAATGATTTTGGTTCACTAAGTTGTTCGTTTGAGGTAGAGTTTGTTTTTTAGATCAAGTATTTGTTTAGTTGGTCAACTATTTGACGTTCGATTTGTCAGTTACACTGGAAAGGTGAGTGTTTTGTTGCTCAATTGATTATTTCCATATTTGACTATGATTGGGTGATAGTTACATGTAGAGGTGTACACAGATCCAGTGATCTGTAGATCCAATTCAATTCGATCCAATTATTACAAATCGGATCTAATTCTATAACTAGTTGGACCAGATTGAATTGCAAAAATGTCAATCCGCACGGATCAGATTGACTTACAGATTTTACATGTAGAATCTGCGGATCCAATCCGGTCGATCCGCAACATTAAATACATATAGTCTTATAGATACTTCTAGTTTTTACATCTTGAGATTCATATCAATGGTTTCAAATAAAAACTTAATAAAAACTAAGACCCACCAACTAATCAATATTTGATCTTCTACTTTGTTGTATTACTTAGTTTTTTAAGTCCAAATTTAAATTTTCTAGTCCAACTTTTAGTTTGGTCATTTAATTTTTGGATCAAGTTGATCAATCAAGTCTAATTTGCGGTATGACCATACACTTTGTTTTGTGTTGTTTAATCAGGCTTTATAATGACATACTAGAATGTTATGTTTATTTGAGATTATGGAATTGTTCTTAACCAAAGTGTATATTCTTAATTATGAGAGAATAGTATGATGACAATCTGCGAATTTGATTCGATCCAATCCGCATTTTATTAATTCAATCGAACTAGCTTGAAAAATTAAATGAGTTGGATCGAATTGAGATTTTTCAATCCACAACAATTGGATCGAGTTATGATTTTATTTTGAATGGGTTAGATCCAATCCGTGGATGATTGGGTGATGGTTATTCCCAGTGGCTGCGGTGAACTAGATGACAGGTAATATTTTTGCCAAGGTAGATATTTCTTGGTATTTGGCTCGAACTCTGATTTGAAGTCTACTTAGAAATATATACTTTTGGAAAGCTTCTTATTAGAGTCAAATTAGGATTTAGTTTTTGTTTTATATAATTTCTTTACGATTTTTTTGTTAGTTTTAATTAGACTATAAGTGTGTGCTTCTGGAGTCTGTGAAGGCATCAAGGTCGATAAATGAATTTGTCAGTTTGATTAATTAATAAAGATTGAGTTTATGTGTTTGCATTTTGAGTTTGACTTTCTTCCGTTGTGTTTGATCCAAAAATCCCCTTGTTGATGAACGAAATGTAAAAAAATGTTCCATGTTTATATGGTACAGAAAGGGATGCTCTACAAAAAAGAGTGTTGAACATAAATATAATCCATCAGGCCTGAAAAGAATTTTATATCCTTAATTTGGTCAGACCTCCTGCCAAAAGGAAAATTATTGAAATGCATCATATTGAAATTGACGAAATCATCTCATCAAATATAATGAGTGGAAATTGGGAGTAGACGTCACGCATGCAATATCCTTCCAATGCTTTCAATGAAAAAAGAAATTTGAAGAAGTTGCAAAGTCTACAGATAATTAATTGTGGATGCAAGTAGGGGATGATTCAATAAAAGTGGGCATATAGTGTACAAACAAGGGAGAAGATACGAACCGACTGAAGGCATGAATTAAGGATGAGAAAACAGCTTCTGTTCCTCCAAGCAAGTGCATCATATCGAACTTCGGATTTTTCTCAAAGCATCTATTTACAGACTTCGTCAAAATAAGCACCATCTGCACCCATATTGTAATCAGAAATTCTTATTAGGTATAACGCAATTAAGAAGAACACCCCAACTATCCTCTCCCAAGATAGTAAAACATACAAACGCACACACATATATGAACAAACGAAATTCAAAATAGGCTTATACAAAAAAAAAATCAAAATATGCCAGAACTTCTTATCTAGACTGAGAATAAGAATATAATGGGCAGTTACCAAACAAATTTCATTGTGGAATAGAAGAACATCCAAAGTATAGGCGCATCATGACCAACTAAATATTATCCAATGAGTAGAAGAAAAAAATGCCACCTGACCATAAACAAGCTCCAACTGTCCCCTTAATGCCTCATATGGCTCTTCTGTGCAACTTATACAGACCAAATAAATAGGTCCTTTGACAAGAAAAACTACCTGAAATGCAAAAAAAAAAAAATAATAATAAAATACTGATTTAGTTATTTGGAACAAATAGCATCAGTTCTATTTTGTGAATCAAATACAAAATAGAGGATCTTTGGGAAGGAAATTTCCACTAGTCCAAAAAGATATCGAGATTTTTATTTTAAACCAGTGTTGAAATGGTGCAAATTAGGCAATCGTCTAGGCCTTTTCACCTCAAATCACTCATGCAATATTTGAGGCATCACATGACTTTATACTTTTTAAGAAAAAACTACGAGATGACATTCGTAACTATTATGAGGACACATGAGGTCGATCAGATGACTTCTTTATACTTTTTAAGAAAGTACTACAACATAATTTTCGCAAGTATTGTAAGGAAGACTAAAATAGATGAGTCGCTTTTGTTCCTATTCTTGTTTACCTTCATTTATGCATGCATAGGTCAAACCTATAGTCAACCAGACATCCAAGATCCAGCTATATGGGAATCAAATTTTTGATAATATACTAGTTGCTCTGCTCATGATTCACAATCTAAGGGGTAAATTTTACCTTTTGGAATCATTTTTCATTTTAATTCCAAAGCTATTAATTATTCATAATATCATATGCAAAATAAGAACTAAAAAGCATTTTGTTTTTGTTTTTGCTAAGAATAGATTTTGCATGAGTATAAAAAGGTTGAGCACCGCTATGTGCACCTCAATTGTTTATGAGGGCACCCCAAAATGCATGTAAATTGGTACACTTTTGGAGTGCCCTCATAAACAATTGGGGTGCACATAGTGCCCTTCAAAAGGTTTTACACTAGAAAAGCATTGATAAAAACCAACAAAAAAGGCGCATCGTGCCCGCAATCCTGGCCCTCCCTAAATTATAACACAAACATTCGTTCAGCAATTGATCTGCGATTTCAGACCAATTCATCATTGGCATACCCCATGCTCCTCACTGCCACCAACCTCATAGCACCTTTGTATTCTCTGACTTCGCATGTACCGTCCACGTTGATGCTTTCATCAAAAGAAATTCCTACTATTTCATGCCAAACTTGTGATACGACCACTAGAACCAATGCATTATGCCACTTTGAATGTCATAGATTTCCTACTAATGCCTTCGTCTAAGAACAGTTCTACCGCCTGTCAACTAACATATCTCCTTCGCCAAGTTCACAATCATGTCTATTGAAATGCCTTAGTAAAGTTGCAATGCAAAAAGGAGTTGGATGCAAGGATTCATTTTCCCTGTGACATAGGACACGGCAAGAAGGTGAAAAGCAATGTGTGTTGGTACTTTTTTAGACGCTATTACATCACATGCATAGACATTGGGAGAACAAACCAAGAGAACACTCTGACCTTATCGGAAAATGAGGGCTTCCCACAGGAACTTGTGACCAGAATAAGAATGAACATAGATAGGCGTAATAAGATTATTAAACATGTATTTGCAAGAAGAAACCCCCTTTTGCCAAGCGACCAACAAATCCTATCCTTTTCCAATGGAATATTCTAATTGGTTGAAGAAATGGTGTGTAATTAAGAAATTAAGGCGCATCATTAGCATTAGGATCAATTAATTGTCTAAGGTAATGAGTGGTCCAACACGTGGCTTAACATTTTCAACAAACTTGCAAACGGAAGCATAGACATTTTGAGGAGGAGGATGCAAGGGTGAAAGACTTGTGATAACATATACTTGCTACAAAGTTATTGGTGTTCTTTGTTTATGAATCTTAAATGTGCACACAAGTCTTAGCACATAATTAAGAATCAAAATTGAAGAAAAAGTATGATCAAAACTATGTCGTCAATCATGTTCCTTTCGAGAAACACTATATAAAGATGAGAACCTTAACTCAAAAGATAACTCACAACATAATGGTCCTCCAAAACAAAAGATAAGATCACCCCCGTAGACTTAAGGGAACGGTCTCAGTACCTCACATTTGGATTGGATAAACTTATAACGACTTTTTAGAGCGGCTATTCTATGGACTCTGATAAGATCCCAAATGGATAGTCATATAGAGTTAGTGAGAATGAAACATTATAAATATGGGTGAGTTTGTTAGATTGGACATCTTGGAATTTGAATGTAATTGGACACTCTTTGCGTGATTAGGTTGAGAGATAGCGTTATCTCTGGGTTTTCTAGTTCTTATTATTGTTTTTGTTTGTCAATTCAGCAATTAAATTCTAGAATTCTACCAGTGATATCATAGCATCTTCATCAGAAATACAATCAATCAAGAATGGATTCAAGATTTATGACGGGATGTTAAGGGAGCTTTACAAAATCAAATTGGGGCTCAATCGCATAGTTGAAAAGCTCAATTCTTGGTTGGTACTATCTTTATCTCCTCCAGCCATGATCTCACATCTTGATGGTGATGGCACATTGGAGCTATCAGTGCTTCCGGATCCATCCATTATGTCGAACGACGAACATGAAAACATTATCAATCTTGTCACGAGGGATACATATGTTATTTCCAAGTAAGATTTGAAGTTAGGCAATGTTCTCAACTTTGATGCGCAATTTCTTGATGAGCGCACAAGGCAATCGCAACAGATTGTGAAAAGTTCATCAACTCTATCTTTGTGGATTCATGCTCTATTACCCGCACCATTACCAAATCTGCATTCTCGAGTAAGGAACATTGTTAGGGTTGTGAGATCTAGATCGGAAGATGTTGGTGAACAATTTGAACGCCTCAGGGAAACATCCAATCCCTCTTCCACCACCACAACCACCAAATCCGTCTACTACCAACAATTTTCTTCCAAATCAGTGCCTTCCATGCGACTTCAAGCAATCCACTACTAGCCAGTGCACTTTAATCTCTCCTTCGTCGATCCATTTCTAAAGAAAATGTTTGCGTTCGCTTGCGATTCGCAAACTATTTAGGACTTCCAGCAATCTAGGTTGCAAGTTCCATTTGCTATCGATATTGCAAGTTCCATTTGCTATCGATATTGGTCCTCTACTTCGTGTTGTAGAGAGGACGCGAAGGGCTATGATCTTGTTCTGCAACTGATAAGTCAATAATTATACCGTGTTTTATAGTGTATTTAAGGCTTATTTGAATGACATGGACTATATTATACTGAGTTTTCTCTTATTTGTACGTTTCAGGGTTTATAAAGGAAGAATGATGAAAATGAAGGAAATTGGATAGAAATGAGAAGAATTTGACTAAGGCGAATTTCCAACCAACGATTTGGCCACCGTCGCAGAAAATGTACAAACGACGTCAACAAAAACGCCACCGAAGGCCTGCAGCGATTTGTGACCATTATGGAATTTGTGAAGGCGACGGTGAAGGAAATGGTAATAAACGAGAGCGTGAAAATCCAAGTCTCAACAATTTTGTCACCGACTTATGAAGAAAGGTGCGATGATGAGAACAAAGCCAAGAAGAGATGAAATATGCTAAGTCAAAAACCACCGATTTTAGCAACGATTACAGTATAAAATCACAACGCTGTCCACGACGTTGAAGGAGGCTTCAAGTTTTTGGATGGGGATGTTGAATTTGAGTTTGATTAAGATTATGATTAGTTAAAACTATATATATATATATATATGTCTTAGGGTTTCGACTAGAGAAGGAGGCACACAATTTTATCTTTTAACTTTCTTGTTTTTCATTGCTCTTGGAGATCTTAACTTTGGAGCAATTCAATTTTAATAGAGGCGTTTTTAAGGAAACGGCTAAACGGATCCCACATTTTGTTGAAAGGGCCACATTTTCAAATTTCATTTTTGCTCCTTAGTGAAATGACAATATTGCCCCTGTATATAAAAAAGGTTTTGCTTACCATACTCCACTCACCCTCGCTCGCCCCATACCCCAATCACTCAACCGAACCCTACACTCGAATCGCACTCTCACCTCTAACCCAAATCCGACGAAATCTAGGTGAGACCACATCGATTCGATACCGTGAATGGATTCCCCGGCTCTTTTCCTGTTGATTTTTAAGTTTTTTTTGTTATTTTTGAGTCGATTTTTGTGTTGTTATTGTTGGGTTTATGGCTTCAATTAGGGGCTTGAATTTTGCATTTTGGACACAAAATGGCGATGGAATCAAAAATATCAAGCGATTACGAGTAAAACCAACTATTTTTTTGTCGTTTTCAAGTATTTTTCTGGAGTTCTGAAATTCTTTGTTCGTTCTTGTCGCCCATGGATTTCGAACACACAAGTGACTCCTATCGAGACCTCTTTAACTCCCTATGAGACCTCTTTCAAGGTCTCAGTCGGCTCCCTCCGTCTCCTACCGAGACCAAGGCCTCTTTACAGTCTCAGTGGGAGGCAGTCGAGACCTCTTCAAAGGTCTCGGTGGGAGGCGACCGAGACCTCTAAAGAACTCTCGGTGCAAATCAATCGAAACCTCCAAAAAATTCTAGACCCTATGCGTCTGAAACCTGCAGGCGACACTTCCTCACTTCTAGTGCACGGCGAGACCAAATCTAAATTTGTTCGACGAAAAAAAAAAAAAAAAAAAAAAACTCTTACGGCTCTTCCAACATAGTACAAGTACTTTACAATGGCTAAAACCGAGAAACTGAGAGGATTAAGGGGTGTTGGGGTGAGAGTGAAGGTGATGAGGTGACCAAGGGTATTTTTGGAATTTCGAAAAAAAAAGTGGGGTATTTTAAGTAAAAAAATTTCAAAAATGGAGTACAAAGAAGTAATAGGGTCCTCTCAGCAAAAAAGTGGGGTATGTTTAGCCGCTTCCATTTTTAATTAATGTTTTCAATTAAATTACTGATGTTTTCCATGAATATGTGTGAGTAATTTATTGTTCTAGACTAAGGATAAAACTAAGTCAATTTTATGAAGTAGTTTATGAGGTTTGACATTAATATATGTTAGATTGGTTTCATACTCTTAAATGCATTGTTAAAATAGATTATTTTCTTGAATGATGATCTATAATCATTGATGTTTCTACCATAGTCACGAATGTGTAAGGAATTGATAGGATTAAGAACTAGTTAGGAATCTTGCATCATATGAGAAATCTACATAGGTACTGGCACAGCGAATAAAGCGAAAATAAATAAGGCTAACACTTGATTAAGCTTAACAAGTTTCTAAGGATCGAAATTTGGTTTCGCCTTATAATTCGCCCTCTTGATGTTTGGAATTAATTCGAAGAAGTTTAATTCGACAACTTAGAGAAGTTTAAGAAATTTTTATTTAAATGGTTAATAAACTAAAACTCATTTTATGGGATGTCAAAACAAGCACAATTATGCATTTATACCTAAAAAATTTAAAATTTAATGGTTTCAAGTCAATTTTATTGGCACTAGTCATGCATACTATGTAAGGTAAATCACTTTATAGTGATAATAATTACACTTAATTTGATTCTTTAACCATTTATTAATTGCACATTCACATAAGTAAAATTAAAATTATGAAACATGCTTTTTTATATGGGTCAGTATTTAAAGCAAAAGAAAATTCCACTTTTTGGCATTATGCATCAATTAAAAAACTACAAAGCGTTGTAGAGATGAGTGTACAAAAGTGAATCTCGATGCATACATTAAATCTTGATGCAAAATCAAGGGATCACGTGATTGGTGTAGAGACGTGTGTACAAAAGTGAGTCACTCTCAAATTCTCGATAACCCCCAAAAACCACCATCAATTACAACACTCAACCCTTTCGTCTTCTACACACTTATTTGGTTTTTTTTTACCAAAAAGTTTGCAATTTCTCCTTGTTTTTAGCAATCCATATCAATTTATATCAATGTTGTCGATTTTTAACATAAACTTCCAAGAAGTTTTGTAATTTTTAAACTTCCCGTGAACTTCGCTTCGATCCCTTCAACTTCAATAAACTTCACCTAAATTTCAGCTAATTTTATCAAATTTTCGTTCCTTGACCGAAACTTAACACTCAAACTTGAGCAAAGGAAGACAAACTTAATTCTTATTCAATAATTGAACCATTTTCAAGGTTATCTGACGATCTTGGAACCTTGAAAATTAAGCTCAAAGTTGGTTGGTTGTAAGTAAAGCTTATAGCGATGAGTGATCCGACTACAATGGCGGACGGTCCCTGGGTGGAGGTTCTCCGACGAAAGGGCAAGCAGACAAGCGAGAGGTATGTACGACGGGATGAAGACCTAATGACCAACAGTGGGACGCGGTGCTTTTGGTTCGAGAGGAAGCGATTCACAATCAGTGAACAGAGAGGAAGGATGGACATTGAAGAGGCAACCAGGGGCTCCATGTTCAACTTACGACTTGATAACAGAGAATGACAGTGGGTGCACAAGATTCTCCAAGGTCTGTTGGAGGCCCCAATATTGCTGAGGCGATTCTACAGGGGAGACACCGGAGCTCTACACCTGCAGACTGTGAAAAATCATATGGGAAATGTACTCCAACTATGGAGAGTGGAGCAAAGGGGTTGGAACACGATACTGGTGTCGTGTGATGAAGGACAAAAAGGGTAGAAGCGTTTTATGAGGCTTTGGGGGCAGCAGAGTTCAAATGAGAGGAGAATGGAAAACAAGGGACATAGAACAACTGAAAAACAATGGAATGGGGAGATACAGAGGACACACGAGGGATCAAAACAATGGGGGAAACAGTCGGTGCGATCACAAGTGGTTCAACAGATGGTGATAAAATCTAATCCAGGACCAGCAAACAATCCAAGGGAGAATAATATCGCACAAACAAGCACCAACAGAAGCACCAACGGAGGGCAGACAAGTATGCAACCAAGGGGAAGAGATCCAAATACCCTGAGAGATTGGCATAAGGCAATAGTGATTTATTGAGCTGGGCCGAGACACAGATGGACACTGGTGGAACAGATATTAAAGGCTGGTTTAGGATGGAATATAAGGTGCGAGCAGGTAGGCGACGATCGAGCAATGGTGGTCTGCAACACGCTCGAACAGAAGCAAAATCTCTTGCAGGAAGGAAAACTAATGGGTGGAGTGGTGATCGACAAGATAGAAGATTGGTCACCTCGAAGCCATTGGGATCAGCGTAAGATCATGCTTCAAGATGAATGGGTAAAATCGAGGGTTTGTCATATAATATGTGGAATGGGGTGGCTTTCCAGATGATTGGAGATTGTTTGGTGGGTTTATTACAAGTTGGAAGGGCAACTGTTAATAAAGAAAATTTAAGGGCTGCGTTCGTTAAAGTCCAAGGATCATCTATCTGATTCTTTAATAGCGTGCTGAAAATTCCCTGTTGGGGGGAGACGGTTCAGTTCGCAATTCTCAGGCCAAGCGATGAAGAGGTGGTGGAATTGGAGTTCGAAACTGAAGAGGCGGGAAAGGAGGAAGGGGACAACCACTGGAATGAGGGGGTGGGAGAGGTACAGCCTGTGACATGGGGAAGTGTGGTACAGAACAGGGGGCAGGAAAAGGACTCAACGACAAAGGGGATGGAAAGCATGAGTGTGAGGGAGACCGAGGAATAGAAGAAGTATCTTCAACCGTACCAAAAGGGGTGGTGAATGGCGGCCAACTGAACGATAATTGCATCGAAATAGAGGTTGATGCACAAGGGGGTCCCAATACAGCCGCATGCCCATGAAAAAGGTAAGGGTATTATCGATAGTTTTTCACCCTCATTTAATGCTTGTGATTTTAGAGATCTTGTAGATCTGGTGAACAGATCGCCTCGGGTAGCCTTGCTATGTGGGAGTCCATCAAATAGGGCTATACACAAAGAGGCCCAAAGACCACCTAGCCTAATTGATCTACATCGTAGCCCAATCAGGTAGCCTTCAGGGATCGGGCTAGTTGATTCAGAGGAGGTAGTGGGCCTATCCTAACTAAATTTCACCCAAGGTACAATCCAGTCGGGAGAGGTTACAAGGGCAGGAGAAAACGTGAGCCTTCACCATGGGGAAGAACAAATATCGGACAATGAGGCAATAGTTGATTTGGGTACAGAGGAGGGAGAGCAGGAGTCATCAGAAGGGGAGTCTGTTGTCCAAGAGGTGAATGTTGATACAATCGAACAAACTGAATGAGACATGATCGATTATGATCAGCTGGAGGAGATGGCGATGCTGGAGATTGACAGGCGGAACGAGAGGCCTGAAGAGATAAACCAACAAGAGACTGAACATAGAAATATTTCTGAGTATATCGGTGAGATAGCTAATGACCTTATCCGAGCTCTGTTTGAGCCAAGCAATGAGGCTAATGTACAAACCCCGAGCATAGTCGATCCACAGTTGGGGACTAGAGCAAATGATGAAGCGAATCAAGCCCAGAGGACAAAAACCAACGTGGGAGAGAATACCCGAGAAGGCGAGCAACCACGAAGGGAGGAGACAAGTATAGTAGAAAGAGTAGCACAAATAAATCATCAAATGTTACAGACAAGTGGGCTCACAATTAGAAGGAGAACAACGAGAAGCAATCTTGAGAGGGAAATGTGGAGACTATCCTCCGGTGTGAATTACAATGCCCAAGACAAGAGGGAGAATGCGGTTCACCGATGAAGATTGTCTCATGGAATGTTGCGAAGGGCAAAAAGGGAGTGATCAAAGATGCGTTACTGAAATTCAATCCAGACATAGTACTGATACAGGAGACGAAAATGGAGGAGATGGATAGAGGCATGGTGGCAAGTATTTGGAGAAGCCGATATAAACAATGGGTGATTCTGCCATCTACAGGCATGAAAGGAGGAATTTTAGTCATATGGGACGTGAGGAGAGTGAAAGTTATCGACAATTTGTTGGGGATGTTCTCAGTATCAATACAAGTAGAGGAGGAACAGGGATATAGCTGGTGGCTTTCGGCGTTTTATGGACCCTCCACACCAAGGAACAGGAATGAATTATGGAAGGAGATGGGGGATTTGTACGGGTTGAGTGCTCCAAACTGGATTGCAACAGGCGATTTCAATGTCGTGAGATTCTTGGGGGAGAAGATGAATAGCACCCAAGTTACCTCAAGTATGACTGCATTCGATGCACTTATCAAAGAGCTTGCACTAATTGATCCACCATTACTTAACGGACAATTTACCTCGACAAACGGGAGAGACCAGCCCATATGTGCACGACTGGACCGATATCTTTTCACACAAGAATGGGGGGGATGTGTTTAAGAACGCTAGGCAATTGGTGGGAGTGAGGACTACGTCTGATCATACGCCCATACTTATGGAAACTGGACCAATTAAGTGGGGACCTACGCCCTTCAAATTTGAGAACATGTGGCTTCGACATCATTTGTTTAAAACAAATTTACACGACTGGTAGCAAGAGTGTACAAGTAATGGGGGAGCAGGTTATATGGTGTTGGATAAACTACAACAACTGAAACTGAAGATCAAAAAGTGGAATAAGAACGTTTTGAGGCAGATACAAACACGAAAAATGGAAATGATAAGAGCAATTGAGGCATTGGATAGGGAGGGGGAAGGGGCTTGTGGACTCGACAGATGAAGCAATCCAGAGAAATATACAAAAAAGAATTTGAAGAGCAGCTAATGTACGAGAGAAGAAGGCTCCATCAAAAAGCTAAATCAAAGTGGATTAGAGAGGGGGATGCTAACACTGCGTACTATCACAGAATACTAAGTAGCCTGAAAAGCAAAAACTTCATTGATAGACTACAGAATGAAGATGGCAGCTAGAGTGAGGACCATGAACAGATTGTACAACATATTATAGAGTTCTTTACAAAGCTCTATGCGGAGGAAAGCGAGGAGTGGATAGTAAAGGGAATCGAATGGGCTCCGATAACAGCTGAAGAGGCAAATAGGCTTGAACAACCCTTTACGAAAGAAGAGATATGGGCTGTAGTATGTGATACAAATGGGGATCAGGCACCAGGGGCAGATGGTTTCACAATGGAGGCAATCAAAGCGGGATGGGGGATATGGAAGAATGATATAACAAACGTCATGAAGGAATTCTACAGGAATGGGAAGGTTAGTTCGAGAATAAATACAACCAATGTATGCCTAATTCCAAAGAATCAGCAAGCCTGCAGGATCACTGAATATAGACCAATAAGTTTGGTGACTAGCATGTATAAGATCATATCAAAAGTTCTCACCATACGGCTGCGTGGAGTGCTGGATAATACTATTGCAGTGGAGCAAACAGCTTTCGTCCCAAAGAGGCAAATGGTGGATCTTGCCTAATGAAGTTGTTAAGGAAACACGGGTGGAAAAAAAACAAGGGATGGTGTTGAAGCTCAACTTTGCAAAGGCTACGACCATGTATGCTGGAGATTTTTTTATTTTGTCCTTGAAAAAAAAAAGGCTTTGGTACTACATGGAGAAGATGGATAGCAGGGTGTTTGAGCTCGGTCAGATACTCTATTATCATCAATGGCAGACCATATGGGGACATCAAAGCCGAAAGGGGGTTACGACAAGGAGATCCCCTTTCTCCATCTTTATTTATCATGGTGGCTGACGTGTTGGGAAGAATGATGGATACTGCTGAACAAAGAGGAGAGGTTGAAGGTTTAACCATAGGCAAAGGAGGATTAAAAGTTAGTCATTTACAATTTGCGGATGATTCACTATTATTTGTGAATGGTGAAGAGAATGCATGGTATAAAATGTTCAATATAGTGGAGGCTTTCTGCGTACTATCAGGGCTCAAATTTAATAAAAGCAAGTGTTGTTTAGCAGGCATAAACATGGAGGAGAATGTTGTTCAAAATCTAGCATCAGGCATGGGCATCTCAACCACTAGTTGGCCAATGAAGTACCTTGGATTACCGTTAGGGGCCTCTCCACGTAAGGAGTTCTGGGAACCCATAATGTGTAAGATTGGCCCACGTATAGAAAGCTGGAAAAGGGGTTGGTTATCAAGGGGAGGGAGACTCACTATGTCAAGTTCGGTGTTATCAGCTTTACCAAATTTCTATCTCTCGCAGTTTCAGATCCCAGTGGGGGTTGTCAAAAGGATTGAACAAATGATGAAAGCCTTCATGTGGAGTCGAATGGGGGACAGAGAACCGAATCACCTAGTCTCTTGGAAAAAAGTAAGCCAACCAAAAGAAGTAGGAGGACTGGGGGTTGGAGACCTTATCAACACAAACAAGGCTGTTGTAATGAAATGGATATGGAGGTTCCAACATGAACAGACAGCCTTATGGGCACAAGTAATTCGGAGCAAGTATGGGATGGATAAAAACAACTGGGATACGGGAGACGCGAATAAAGGGAGCTCTCGAAATCCATGGCGGTTTGTGATGAGTTGTCTTCCTGAATTCATGAAGGGTATCAGGGTGCAAATAGGAGATGGCAAACACATTAAGTTTTGGAAGGATCCATGGCTGGCCAATAGCAGGTTAGCCGAGGAGTTTCCTGCTCTCTTTGCCTCAACTACTACACAGGATCTTTTAGTATCGGAAGCATTTACTAATCAAACAAATGAAGGAGAAGGGGGCTGGTTCTTGAATCTAAGAAGGCGTCGAACAACCTGAGAGGAAGAGGAAGCTAATTTACTGGGGGACAAACTACAAGGGATGAATCCGTTAAGAAACAGGGAGGATCAGAGGGTATGGAGGGGCAATGGCAACGATACATTCACGGTGAAGGATGCAAAGATCCTAATGAGGGAAGGACAAGGAACAAATATGTGTAGAGCATACTGGATAATATGGGAATCTTGCAGTCCCCCCAAGTTCAAATTTCTAACTTGGTTGATATGGAGTAAAGGCATCAACACCATGGACAATCTACAAAGAAGAAGGCCGAATTGGACCTGTTTGCCATCTAGATGCTCACTCTGCTACAGGGACTGTGAAACACCTGTTTGCCATCTAGATGCTCACTCTGCTATAGGGACTGTGAAACACTGGATCACTTGTTCTTAAGGTGTCCGTTTACAAAGAGGATATGGGGGAAAATATGGAGAGAGATTGGGATCACGAGAATGCATGTTACAAAGGTTAGACAAGCACTGGCGGAGGAAGCGACACCAAACAATGGTAGAAAACGGAGGTTGCTATGGCGAGCAAGAGCTCAAGCAATTCTATGGGAGATATGGGAGGAAAGAAATCAGAGGATTTTTGGTGATCGAGCGGGAACGTGGCATGAGGTGTGGTTGAAAGCGAGAAACAGGGCCGGGGGGTGGATTCGAGTGACACCGGAAACAAAGAAATGGGGATGGACTGGACTGGACCGAAGTTGGGCTCCTCTATTGAGAGGGTAGAAGGAATTTGTTTTTAGGGGTATGCCCCTAAGGGTGTTTACCCGGTTGTAATTTTCTTTCCCACTTTTGTAATCCCAGTCGTACGAGCACGGGTTCAACCTAGTTGATTCGGTGCAAGTACGACACCATCTCAGAAGGAGTTTTCCATATTGGCTCGTCTAATGCATGGGGGAACGGAGGTAGTTTTTTTGGGACGAAGTGTTTTTCCCCTACTACACTGGTAGGGGTTTTTTTCGACTTTATTTTGAGGGAAACACATTGTTTCCCGCCTGTACATATACTAGCGTACATATTTTGGCTATAGAATGGGTTACATATTTATAGGGTGTCATAAACACACCTAAATAGAAAGAAATAACAAAATTGAAAACTTCCTAATGACAAATATTCCAATTCCATAAATAAGAAGCTACTAAAAGACTTGTCATAGAATAAGGAAAGAAATCATACTAATATGAAAATAGTAACCAACATAAATTATTGACTAACATAAATTAATAACTAGCATAAATTAGTAACTTTCAAATAAGAAACACAGAAAAATAGTAATTTCTTATTTGAGATGTATGGATTTCCTTCTTGGTTTTTGTTGTTTCACTTGGTCCATAAGATCTTGCCACACAATCCGCATCATTCCCTTCCACTTAAGAAAAACACGACCTTGAGTTTTCACGAGTTTGATAAAAGTAGTAGAAACTTCAATCAACTCAAACAACATCACCAGCCATTCGAATATTCCATCTTGTGTCTTAAAAGTTTTCTTCCATTCATCTCTTGGCTGAATTCGAATTTTGTGATACTTGCTATGAAGATTAATTTTGGTGAACATCTTAGAGCCATGCAATATATCGAACATATCATCAAGCCTTGGGGATGGAAACTTCTCTACTTCAAAAGCTTTGGCTTTTGGACTCCTTTTGAATGGTAACAATGGAAACTCTTTGTCATCTTTCTCCAACTTATAAGTATTTTCTCAGGCTTTGAATAATTGATGCCTTTGAATATTATCTTCATGCTTTGGCGAAAATATCATGCGTATCACCACATAATTTTGCCCATCATCTTCGTAGTACTCGTACTCATCCTCATCTCCATTTGGTGCGCATGGAATATCATCATCTTCTCGCTCCACCATATGGATTGCTTTTCGTAGAGGGAAGTCACTGGATTTGTGATCAAGTTGCATGCACTTGAAACACTAGCCTGCAATTGGTCTTGAATAAGGATTTGTAGACTTTTGTCCATCCCTTCTCTTTGTGACTTTCTGTTTTCCTGCCACCTTTTTCATTTTTGCATTGCTCGTTGTATGTAGGTGCATCTTGAACTAGACTACTTTTGTCACTAGTTGTACCATACTTATTCTTACCATAATTTTTGCACAAATAATCATGTTTGCTCCTTTCTTGCAAAACTAATTCAGCTTTCAAGGCTATGTTACATGCTTCAGATAGCGTCCTTAACACTTGCACCCCTATTTTATCTTTAATTATCTGCTTCAATCAATCCAAGTCTCGAGCAACTTGTTGTCCTTCGGTCTTTCTGAGATCATTCTTTTTCGCCAATCTCATACTCTGCAGTGCATTCATGAACAGAGTTTTGTCCCTGACGACATCTTTGGTACAACTGGAATAAGATTTGATCATAATCAGGAGAAAGAAAATTTTGTTGCATTAACTGCTTCATCCGATACCACGTTCTGACCGGTGTTCATCCTTCATGAACTCTCCTAGTTTGCAATCTTTCCCACCAAGCAGAAGCTCCACCTTTTAATCTACATGCAACCAACCGCACCCGATTCTCTTCCGGGATCTCCATGTATTAGAAGAATCTTTCGATCTCAGCAAGGCAATCCAAAATTTCTTCAATATTAAGATTACCATTGAAACATGGAATATCTACTTTGAGCCTAAAGTCTCCATGGTCTCGATCACCGTAATAGTTATTTCTTCCATGACCAACTAGTCGTGTTGGTGGTAGAAGAAAATCACCATCGTCATCAGAATTATCTTCGTTAACGTAGATCGATCGCCTGTGTTCGTTTGCAGGAACAGGTCTCCTGACAGGTTGTCCGCGAGCTACTTCATCTCTGGTACGAAGCCCTTCGTCATTTCGAATTCTGTTGGCATCTACGCTAAGAGCATCAAGTCGATCACAACGATTTCGTCAAAGCGTTGCTCCAAACGTCAAAATTTGAGATATACCCGTTGCTCAGAAGCTTTCAATGCCCCCTCTTGATCTTCTATCCTCGATCTTGAGGTCTAAGCAGCAGGATCACCGTCATGAATATCGTCGCTTACCGTTGCTGGATCAACCTCCATGAGAACAGAAACGCAAATCTTTCTCTGATACCAACTGACACAGTGAATAAAGCGAAAATAAACAAGGCTAACACTTGATTAAGCCTTACAAAGAAGTTAACAAGTTTCTACACCGAAACTTAACATTCAAACTTTGAGCAAAGGAAGACAAACTTAATTCTTATTCAATAATTCAATTCATAATGAAACTATAGAACGGGTTACATATTTATAGGGTGTCATAAACACACCTAAATAAAAATAAATAACAAAATTGGAAACTTCCTAATGACAAATATTATAATTCCATAAATAAGAAGCTTCTAAAAGACTTACCATAGAATAAGGAAAGAAATCATACTAATATGAAAATAGTAACTAACATAAATTAGTGACTAACATAAATTAGTAACTAGCATAAATTAGTAACTTCCAAATAAGAAACACTGAAAATAATAGTTTATTATTTGAGATTTATGGGCTTCCTTCTTGGATTTTTGTTGTTTCACTTGGTTCATAAGATCTTGCCAGTCACACAATCCGCATCATTTAACTGAAGCAGTGAATAAAGCGAAAATAGACAAGGCTAACACCTTATTAAGCCTTAAGAAAAATTTAACAAGTTTCTACACCTAAACTTAACACTCATACTTGAGCAAAAGAAGACAAACTTAATTCTTATTCAATAATTCAATTCATAGTGAAACTATAGAATGGGCTACATATTTATAGGGTGTCATAAACACACCTAAATAGAAAGAAATAACAAAATTGGGAACTTCATAATGACAAATATTCTAATTCCATTGAATAACCAAATTACATTAAGATTTGTAATTAGCAAATTAGTATTAGAGAATCCATCGGGCCTAGAATGTTTATGTAAAGAATTTGTTGCAATTATCTTTTCTTAGCTGTAACTTGGACATTCGGAGTCACCTACGAATTTTCATTAGTAGGCACGTGCAAATGTATCATGGAGATCCTTTTGTAGCTAATGTCTTCAAGGAAAAGAAGCAACATGAACATGAACATACATTGAATTAAATTGTCAAGCAACATCCATGTTAGATTTGCATTAAAATACAGACAATTTTTGTGAGCAAAATAACAAATAAACTCATATATGAATAGAACATGAAATATAGAATGAGTAGAAATATCAGACAATTAAATAGATTGCATGTTGACCTGATGTTTCCCAGCTCTCACGAATTTGACACGATCACCCCTAATATTACAAATAAATAATCAGAGAACAAAGCCACCAAAGATATTTCTAGTATGGCAACATATATGAAGAAAAAATTAAAACCATAGTAAATAAATACCCATTCTCCACAAAGGCAATAATCGCTTGCAAGGTTGCCGAAAAGCCTGCTAATTTTAGCTCGTCGCCGTACCTTGAAATAGATTGCAGATGAGACAAAAAAGATCAAGAAAAGAACTTATTGTACTCATATCAATATCACTAATAAAGAAATAGTTGACAGTTTAGCTATTCAGCATCCAAAATAGACCTGGAGTATATTGGCCTTCCAGAATTGCTCAACACAAGAAAGTGTTTCTTCCTTTTTCTCCAAGAAATTGAATCATCATCCTGCATATCATTTTCAGGCAGAGAGATAATTTGATTACCCAAAGCTCAAGGAAAGAATATTTGATAAGTTTCTCAAATTAGCCAACTCCCACAGAGGCATGGTTCAGAAACAAAGCCACCTCATTAAGCGAGCTTTCTACTCCCCAATTTACTTTTTTATGCATCCATGAGATTTTACACTTAAAGCATAACATAAAACAGCAATTCCATTCCTCAACCTCATCTTTAGTCCATGCTATCCAGTATATTTCTACCAAAGCTGTAAAAGCCTAAAAATGAAGAGGCAACTCGTGGCATGTTAACTTAATGATCCAACTTGCAAATCATTGTGCTTTTCTTTGAGTATGAGACAATAATGAGTGTAATGAATCAGAATTTTAAGAAGAGAACAGACACAGTGAACGCAACAAATTGGTCAGTAAATAAGACGAAAACAATATCGATGTCTAAGGCACCCATGTATATATTTTTAAAAGCTGAAACTTGAAGAAAGATGAAATCAAGCCATCCAGGTTTTGCAGCACTACACTAAACTTACGGTACATGTTGACCTCAAAGATGCGATTCGTTATAGGCACTAATGCTTAAAAATGTTTCCAACTACGTCAAGCCAAAGGACATAGTTTAGAGTTCCTTGTCAGGCTAATATTTTCAGGATAGTTCAAGGAATCCTGCAAACCAACCTCGTCGGAATCAGGGACAGCATTAATGGAATCAACACCTGGAACAACACCATCGATACTGACATCATCAACCTCCTGAATCTCAGACGTAGTTGATGCACTGCTGCTGCCCCTTTCTCCAGCATAACCACTGCTACTAGGACTAGATAAACCATCGAATTCGAGCTCCGAAACACCCCTCCAAACAATCCCAGAAGAAGAATTATCTCTAACCTCTTCTTCAATTATTTCAGAAAGCAGCGTATGAACACTGCCAGACCCATGCCCATGCCCTTCTTTTCGGGTCCTTAACTCATCTTCTCCACCAAAATCAGCATTGAAAGAGCCGCCATTACTGACCTCAAATTCACGATTCAAACCTGAAGAACCCTCATGAACCTCTTCAACTGCTTCTTCAGTCGCCATTACCAAGGTTTCCGAATGCATCTCATCCCTTCGAATGGGATCAGTGTCGACAGATCCATTAGCGGCGCCGCCAGAGCCCGCTTGATCCGAACAAGCTTCAATGGCAGCGGCACTATCGGGCTCTTCGTCGAGAGACAGAGATTTGAGGCGAGATTCGGAGAGCTCAGGAGGGTTAGGGTGGGAATCCTCGTCGATCGATGAATTCGAATAGAGATCCATTTGGTTTGGGGAAAACTGGATGGGTTTAGAGAGGAGAGGAGAGGAAAAAGGAGAGGAGGGGAGGGGAGGAATGTATCTAGGGTTAGGTGTCAACTCGTGTGAGTTGTGGAACCTAACGTTCCTTCCTTCCTTCCTTGTTGGGTTGGGGGCAAGGCAACTAACTAACACAGACCCAGTGAACAACTGCAAGAGGAGACTTTTGACTAGTAGATGATGGATCATACAGTAAAGCAGGTTGTGCCGCTGGCTGTTGCGTTACTTCGTTGCTCACGTCCCTTTGCCTTTGCTGCTCTCCCGCTCCCACGGCAGTGCCGGGATCCTACTTGACACGTGTGTATCACATCGTCCCGTCACACTTGTCTCTCCTGTCCTATATCTTACAAAAGAATAGGGCCGCTAAGGGCACCCCACCATTTCATGAAGGCACCCTCTTATCGAGGGCACGAATCGAATTATCAAGGGCACCCAAAAATTAGACTCGAAATCCCGAAAATACCCCTCGTGCAAAACAGAGGCACCCCACCACCCCCACCACCGAACTCTTGAGCAATCACGAAATTGTTGATACCCGGCCATTGCGAGGAATCCCGAAAATCGTTTCCGTTCGTTCGTCTTCGTGTTTCGGCTCCGTTTGAGGAGGTTTTTCCAGTTTGAAGGATCGGGGTTTTGGGCGGATTTCGTCTCCAAATTAGGGCTCGGTTGAAGTTCGTCGTAGACACACTCAAGGTGCGAAATCGATCGTTTGAAGGTACGTTGATAGTCTAATTAAGTTACATTTGGTAGAGTAGTTGTAATGTTTTGTGTGGCGGTGTATTGAATGGTTCTATTATTGGAAATTCGTGGTTCTCGGCCACACAGGCCAGAGAGTGTTTTTACTGTCTCGACCAAGCATGGCCGAGACAAATGGTAAATATTTGGGAACTCGTCGTTCTCGGCCAGGCAGGCCGGAAGAGTTCAAACAGTCTCGGTTACGAATGGTCGAGCTTAATTGTGTTATCTCGGTCGAGACATCACGAGAGTAACATTTAGTGTTAGTTAATGTTGTGTCGGTGGTGTACAACCGAGAATGTACTCTATCTCTCGGTTGTACATTGCCGAGACGGTTAGAGTCGACGCGGTCTGCACATGACGAGAGTAAGGTGAATTGAATAGGTTATGCCATGTCGGTGGTGTACAACCGAGAACGTTGCATTTCTCCCGGTTGTACATTGCCGAGAGTGTGTTTCCACTTTCGGTAAGGAGTGAACGAAATTATGTCGTATGTTTCGAACCTGCTTGCCCGAGACAACAGAAATGGATGATTTTGAACTTTTTTTCTAGAAATGTACTTTTGGTTCTGTTCCAGGCGCTTAAATGTTGTAGTGTTTTCAGGTATGGCTCGTTCGAAAGCACCGGTGACAATGGAGGAGGTTGGTGTTGAGGTGTCGAGGGCTAACCGGGGCGAGGCGGCGGAGACCCCGACGGCATCTTATCGGAAAGAGAAAGAGCAAGAGAAGGTGGATTTGAAGCGAAAGGGTAAGATTGGTGGAGGACGTGCGAATAAAGTAGAATTGCACGATGAGGGGTCCAACATTGACGCGCGCGCGACACTCGAGATCTTGTCGTTGCCGAGGCGAAGACAAAGCGCATGCCTCGAGTCATCGACTCTAGCGCAGAGTGACTCATCGGCATCGGCGGACACCCATAGTAGTGATCGTAATGTGGGCGGGAGTACTGCGGTGGAGGTGCCCGAAATGAGGGAAAGTCACACGGGCGGGGGGAAATGTGTGCTCCTTTCCCGGTGGTCCGAAGATGGATCGCTATTGAAGAGCTTTAAAGATCATGTCGCCTTAGCGATATGGAGCAATGAGGTACATACATTTCTCTGTTTATGGTCATTGGTGTAGTTTAAAATTTGGGGTGTTCAATTAGTTGACGGAATGTTTTTTGTCGTTGCAGGATCGGGCGACACTCAAGTGATCAATCACGGTGCTCAGATCCAAGAATGGGACTTACAGTCCTGCCACCCTGACACCGCGGGCCTTCAGAGGATTATTCAGCGGTCAGGGTTGAATACGTTGATAGACTGCTCATACCGCAAGGCCAACAAAGAGGTTATCTCTGCCTTTGTGGAGCGGTGGCAGCTGGAGACGAACACATTTCACTTACCATTCGGTGAAATGTCGATCTCCTTGGAGGATGTGAGCATCTTTGCTAAAGATTCTGTCACGGGGCAAGGTGGTGGCGATTGAGAACTTTGCGAGGTACACCGACGAATCTCGCTCGGATGCAATTAAGTGGTGTCGAAGCTACTTGGTGTTAGCATTGAAAATGCTTGAGGAGGAAGTGAACATCGACAAGGGGCTCACCGTCCGAAAATGTTGGTTGAAGAGTCGATGGTGCCTCAAAACAGGTGCGAGGAACACCACTTACCCTCCTGTAGAGTGCACAGCCCGAGCTTACTTGTTGTACCTACTATATTGCACCTATTTGCGGATAAGAGTGGATCTCGGGTGTTTATTGCTTGTTAAAGCTCCTCGAAGATCGGACGACTTGGGAAAGTATGCATGGGGTGCGTTTGCATTAGCATACTTATACCGACACTTGGGCTCGGCCACCGAGTACAAGTTTATCAAATTGTCGGATACCTCACATTACTTGAGGTATTATACTAAATCGACCTGAATTATTGCCTTTGTGATTAATATTCAGTTCCTCTCTAACTAGCGTTATATCTATTCGCAGGGATGGGTGTACGAGCATTTCAAGCTTGGGCTCGCCACACCAAATGCAAAATACATGGACTACGTGCAACCTCGTGTCTCAGAGATAGGTTCAAAGGCACAAGACCGTGATGAGTCAAGACAAGGTTGGGTCCATTAGGCGAACATTGGACGGGTTGCGCCCAAGTGAGGTGAGACTCTACTCCATTGTTGAAATTGAATCGATTGAGAACTTACGTTAAGGGTTTTTAATTATGTTTGTATACGTTTCATTAGGTTACTTGGGACCCATATATTAATCACCGGAGAATGACGTTGTGCACGCGATGGCCTTCTACGGTGCACACCGAAGTACATGGATGTGGTGGAGCCCTACCATCCGAGAGGATTCGAGCGGTTTGGGCACGTGCAATCTATACCGGATCCTCTCGTACTCGGCCATTGGAAGCACATGAGGGCCTCCAAAGACTAAAATACTCGATGAAGTATGGTTTCCAAGCAGACAATTGGGAACGTTGGCGCAACCATTTGTTGGCCCCCGAAGTGCACGGTGAGAAGGTAGAGTTCGAGTTTGTGGCTACACCGGACTATCTACATTGGTTCCTGAAAGTCTCTCACCCATTGCTCACCAACCCGAGGTACTTCAATGACGACGCGGTTGCGACGACTATCGCGGACAATGAGATACTTAAGGTATTGACTGTGGTATAAGTATTAGGTAGAAGTGTTAGAAAAACCTTCATTTCAATTGCCGATATGTGTTCTATTAACGGATTTAAATTTCTTTTGATCAGCGTAATAGGAGGGCGTTGGACGCGACGTTAAGGTGGAAATTATTGCCGCCGGAGTTGTGTACGTTGCAGTCTGCAAGGCAAATGGCAAGTGACGTCGTCAATTTCCTTTCGGGGAGGAGTTTCGATCCCACGACCTCCACTACGACACCCACCACCGCTACTGGCGCCACCGACACATCAGTTCCTACCGAAGCAGGTCGTAGATAGTCCCAGCACGATAGCACTTCTACACACTCCACCCCGACTAATGTACCGCACGGGTCGGTCGCCGCTCGTCCCCCAAAGAGGTTGCATGGCAAGGAATACCAACGAAGGAATGTCGAGAAGCCAAAGGAATGAAGCCACATGGACATCGACATTGCTATTGTTGGCTCCGTTTTTCCTTCTATTGATGAACAATTAATTCATTGTTTTGTTGAATGGGTCTTGAACCGTTGCTATATGTGGCATGAAACTTGAGAGAATGATGGAATATTTGGCACTGTTTCACTGTTTTCTTTGGTGTTGTAAAACTGTAATTGTTATGTTTGGCAGTTTCACTGTTTATGCTGGAATATTTGGCAGTTCCATTGTTTTCTTTGGTGTTGTAAAACTGTAATTGTTATGTTTGGCAGTTTCATTGTTTAGGCTGGAATATATGGCAGTTTCATTGTTTTCACTGGAATATTTTGGCAGTTTCAATGTTTTCATGAAACGAGCGAAGCCTTCATTTTCTCCAAACATCTTCTTAGTCTTGGCCAATACTACTTTGTTGATGTGCCAAGAGCAAAGAATGTGAGACGATGATGGGAATACTACATTGATGGCACTAATAAGGCCTAAGTCCCGATCCGTCACAAACACGTCAGGTTTAGGCCACCCATCCAGTATGGATCTCAAGTTCTCAAGTGCCCAAACAAAATTTGCATGACTCTCTGATGATATGAAAGCAAACCCAACGGAGAACGTCAAATGCGTAGAAGTGATGCCAACAATCTCCAATAACGGCATTCGATACCTATTTGTTTTGTACGTGCAATCCATCAAAATTACCGAAGGAAAACACCTTAGCAACTTGATTGAATCAGGATGTGCCCAAAACAAATCAGTGACGACATTCGTATCGGGATGCTTCCTGTGACACGACATCTACTTATTCTTCTCCAATATGTGCAACAGTTGTTGCATTTGAGTCCTCCCACCCGCATCCTCAATTCGGACTTTCTGTCTTGCATTATATATTGTCCGCATTGTCGATACGTTTGTAACATCTCTTTGCTTCAACGTATTGAGGATGTCTCTTGGCTTCACATTACCATTTGTCATCTCGCACAACAACCACTGCTCCCCTTATCCAATCTTCCAAAGATATGAGTGGTCGTCCAAGTTTTTCGCAGGCTCGTGATTGTGCCTCCCACATATGACAGTAACGTACCACAAAGAGTCGGTATTTTCCTTGATGTTAATAAGGAAAGGGCATCCATATTTCTTCGTACCAGTTTGAGTCCTCCCATTTTCCTCTTCTTCTTCATTTCTTGGTTTCGAAGAAATTTTGGCCACTTTCCCCTTCCCAACTCTTTGAGACATTCCCCTATAAGTTCCAGACCTCTCGCACGCAAGTTTCACCATTCCTCTGCGCTTAATGCCCCCGACATCAGAGTGCTTCGTCACTAAAACAAACATGTTATCCCGGCCTATCATTTGAAGCCATGAAATTGCCGCTTCTCTAGAGAGGAATGGCCTACAAAGTGTAAACGTATCCTTGTAGTCTTGAAATAAAGTAGAGACCAAGCATTACACCGCAATACAAACATTGTAACATTATGATCAACCGAAATGCACAGGTTAATTCACCAAAAAACCCCAAAAACCACGTTTTCGGTTGTACAGATCCGCGAATATATGCATAGTGTCGGTTATGTCCAACCGAGACCTACAACATTGTCTCGGTCGATCCATACCGAGATTATGCCTTCGTTAGGTTCACAACATGACGTGAACTACGACGAAGTCTCGGTTGATGTCGACCGAGACGTTTCGACAACTCTCGGTCCTGCGAGGCCGAGACATTCGCGCCCGTGCAAAAATCGACTTAAAATTTGAGAAACCGCATATATAACACATTAAATTTCAAAAATTACCTCTTGTTCTACCTCCTCTTGCACCAATGCAGTATAATCTTCCATTTTATAGTGCAAACAAACTCGGATTCCTCGAATTTACCAAGCCCTACGTTGACAAATCAAACCATCATTTTTTCAATTTTTGACCAAATTACGATTCTACAAAGCATCATTAGGTTGGCAAACTTTGTTACATCGTTTGTCGGATGATGTCAAGCCGCAACAATCGATACGCTCGGTAAACGCAATGTGACTTTATGGTTCACTTGTGAAGAAAATAGTGGTGGTGGGGTGCCCCGGTTTCATTTTCAAAATGGTTTGTGGGGTTTGAGTCAATATATATTAAGGGGCAAAATGGTCATTTCCATTTTAGCTGGGAGAATTACAAAATACTTTGGTGCCTTCATGAAATGGTGGGGTGCCCTTAGCGGCCTCAAGTTTTTCAACAATATTTGTTGTTGTTTTTTTAGAGCACCGCTATGTGCACCTCAATTGTTTAGAGGGCGCTAAGGGCACCCCACCATTTAATGAAGGCACCCAAAGTTTTTGTAAAAATTTCAAAGCAAAAGTGGAAAAGACTATTTTGCCCTTGTATATATAGTGATTCAAACCTCACAAATCATTTTGACAAAGAAAAAAGGCACCCCACCACAAGGTTGAACCACAAATCCACACCGCGTTTGTCGACTTTTTATCGATTCTTGCGGATTGACATCATCCGACAACGAGTAAACAATGTTTGACAACCATATGATAGTTTATTAGAACTGTTTAGTTGTGGAAAACAATGAAAATGATGATTTGTTTGTCAACGTAGGGTTTGGTAATTTCTTCAAATCCGAAGTTGTTTCCACTATATAATGGAGGATTGTAATGCTTCGGTGCCGAGATGAAGTCGTCCTTGAGGTAATTTTGCGAGATTTTTTGTGTTTTTTATGCGGTTGGGAGAAGTTTTTGTCCGGTGCGCGATTGTATCGGCCTCGCGGGGCCAGAGATGTATGGTGATGTCTCGGTCTAAAGGACCGAGAGGTGTACTTAGGTCACGGTATGGTACGCCGGGTACAACCGAGAGTATGAGCACATTCTCGATTGTACACCACCGACACCACATTACCTACCACTAATTGTAGCTCTCGTCATGTCTCGGCCGAGAGAACTAGAGTACTTTCGGCCATGCGTAACCGCGACACTGTGAACTCTTCCGGCCTTTGTGGCCGAGACTTCGAGTTCCCAAAACTCAGTAGCTGTGCGTCTCGGCCATGCGAGGCGAGAGCTGTGCTACGATCTCGGCTGTGTGGCGAGAACCGCGAATTCTCATTTCTTTAACTATTCAACCGAACCCTAACTTGGAGACGAAATCGGCTCACACCACGACCCTACGAACCTCAAAAAGCCGTAAACCAAAGGAGAAACACAAGGCGAGACACGGAAAACACGATTTTGGAGATTCCTCTCACCGGTCGATTCAAACTAAATGGGTTCTTGCACAACGGTTCGGTGAAGGTGGTGGGGTGCTCGGGGTTCGGTGAAGGTGGTGGTGGGGGTGGTCGGGTGCTCGGGGTTCGGTGATGGTGGTGGCGGTGGTGGTGGCGGTAGTGGTGGTAGTGGTGGTGGGGTGTAAGGGTTTTTTGCACTAGGGGTATTTTTGGTATTTTGGGTTTAATTTTCGGGTGCCCCGGGTAAATCAATTTGTGCCCACATTAACTGGGTGCCTTCATTAATAGGTGGGGTGCCCTTAGCGGCCCTCATTGTTTATAAGGGCAATCCAAAATGCATATAAATTGGTACATTTTTGGAGTGCTTTTATAAATAATTGAGGTGTACATAACGCCGCTCTTTTTTATTAATTATCTAAAGAGGAAGGCATGCAGGTCAAGCACAAGCGCAACTCTTCTACGTCCCTTAAGATGCGTGTGTGCAGTAAAAATGAAGGGATGCGCATATGTGTTTGCCCAACTCAGGTGCCCGATGTGCGTGTCACACTACAATTTTCCTTACCTCAACCTCACAAAACTTTGTACATGCATTACTTTGGTCACAACTTTCATTTGCAACAAAAAAATTACTTGATTGTGTCTCCTGTTGTATTGTTATTTCATCATGTGCAAAGTGTGTCAAAAATAAATTCAAATCATTCATCGATTCCCGCAATTAATTTGCAGTAGCGGCAAGCACGAGTATCATACTACGAGGACATAAAGTTTATTCTAAGTGAAAACAGGTGGGAGGGGGTTAATTGAAGAAAATAAAGAAGTAATTAAAGCAATGCGAGAGCAAGAACAACAACAAAAGAATTTCAATATTGTAAAAACCTAAATCTTTAGCTTCACAAATACTGGTTCATCAAGTAATAGCATATATTGGTCGTTGATCTTAATAAACGATTATTTATTCAATTCTACCTAGATTAGCTATATGGTTCGACATCCGCCAAAACCTATAATTCATATATTCTTGATAGCTAAGGCACGACCACGAACTACTTCCCTAATCTGCACACAATCCTAGACATCCGCCATAAAATTTTCTGCGTCGACCACTTTAAGATGATGGGATCACATTCGCTCCTTGTTTAACCTAGACATTTTTGGTGTACAATTAATTATTGAAGAGTGTGAAACAATTGGGAAAAGTATTTACTACTAGTATTAGGTCAACCACACAATCACGAATTCAATTGCACTAAATAACTAAGTCTTCCACCTAAAAATATGCAATGACCATATACATATTCAAAAGCATGAACCATGAGTGTTTTGCCCAATTGGACGAGAATGTAGAATCAATGATTTGAATGAAACTTCTATAGTGTTGGGAAGGGAGCGTTGAAATTGCTAAAGGCTATAGTAGGATCAACCTTCACAAACTTCAGTGTTGTTGGGAAGTTCAGTATCAGAAGCTCACATGATTGCCTGCATTGATATTTAACAAGTCAATAATTAGGCAGTGTTTATAGTATGTTTTAAGGTTATTTTGAATGTAAAACACTATATTACACTGGGTTTTCTCTTATTTATGTGATTTTGGGTAAAAAGAATGAGGAATGAAGAAATGAAAAAAAAAATGGAGATGAAAAAAAATAAGAATTTGATCAACACTAGAAAAGTCCTAACGATTTGCCAACAATGTGAGAATGAACACAAATCGTTGAATGAATCATCAACAATAAAAGCCAGCGATTTGCCAACAAAGTGAACAATACAAAGGAATTGCTACCTAAATCGCCAAGCAACTAAGAAATTTTTATAGAGGAACTCAATGATTTTCCCAGTGATTTACATGAAATCCAAATCGTTGAGGAATCGTTGGGGTCGGCCACGAGAATTTTAAATTACGATTAGGAATTTGAGTTTGATTCGGATATGTATTTGCAACATACTATATATATACATACATATATGCATACAAATATATATAAGGCTAGGGCTTCAAAATAAACACATTTTAGCTCTCTCAGCCTTTATTTTTCATTACTTACATTGTCATTGGTTTGCATAACTCGAGTTTACAGATTCCATATTAATTAAGAGGTATTTTCATTAATGTTTTTTTACTTACCTTATTATGTTTTATATTTAATATGTGTGAGTAGTTTATTAATTATCTAAACCAAGGTATGGACTAAACCAAATTGCAAAGTCATAGTTTATGAGGTTATAATCATAATGTCTTAAATCGATATTGTATTTTATAAGTCACGGGTGTAATAGATTGTTTTCTTATATTACAATCCACGAGAATTGATCTTGCATGCATAGTGCGCAATTTGTATTGTGATTGATAGGATATAAATCTAATAAATAATTTACATAATATTGGTGTGAAGAATTTAATATAAGTAGTAACTAGGATCATCAATAGGTATTTAACTTATTTGGGAAGTCTTAGGTGAATTAAGTTCTAGGTCGAGTAGCTACGACATATTCTCGTTAGTTATTGCTTAGTAGTAAGTGTTTTCATAGAACTTAATGCAGTTTTATTTATTATTAGTTACTTTGAGCTAGTGAGAATAAGATTAGAATATGGATATGAGTCGCGTGAATCTACCATTAACAAAATAAAAATTAGGTAGTTTGAAAGAATTACTATAGCTTGCTTATAATAAAGGTTTAATGAAACTATTAAGACCCGTGACTAGACTATGCCTATGTTACTGTTATCTTTGATTTGGATGCAATTTGGTGTTGTTCACTATCTTTGGTTTATGTTTGTTTATGTGTGTTTGAATTGAATTGATAGTTAAGTTATTTAATTACTTTAGTTTAATTTACTTTAGTTAATTGCTTGCGTTTTAATTATAGTATTTAGAATTCATTAGTAGTTAATTAATTAGTGACAATAACCCCTTAAAATATCTTAAGAGTTTAAAAAATCCCTATGGAAATGATCCCACTTACCACTACTATAGATCTATAAGTATAGTAAAATGTGGGGTAACTTACTGTACAAGCACGACATGTGTTAATTTTTAGCGCCATTATCGAGAATTTTTAATTAATTTTTTAGGAATTTTCGACGTTGTATGGTCTATACACTTTACCGTTCTGATTCCACAAGATCATTACACCTTTACGATCCTGAGATAGATAGAACTTTTAATCGTAATATGAGAGAACAACAAAATAGAGAACAAAATCAACGAGCTCCCATAATGGCAACCAATAATGTTAGAGAACTAACATTTAAGCAATCCAACTAAAATGTCACGGCTTACGAAGAATTGTGCATTGCGTTTTCTAAAGGATTTCCAGACTTTGAACTGAAATCTAAATTCATTAATGCTTTACCTAACTTTTATGGCAAGGATAACGACGATGCCCAAAAATTTATTAGGGAATACCAACATAAAGTAAGTGGGATGAAACCCAAAGAAGTTACTTTATAATAAGTCAAGTTGGAAGCTTTTCCTTTTGCATTAAAGGATCAAGCCCAAAATTGGTTGTTCCATCTTTCTCGAAACTTCATAACTACTTGGAATCAAATGTTAGTAGTTTTCTTAGATCAATATATGCATGCACTGTCAGATCCCACCTAATTAGAGCATCTGACTGGCTTAGATTTCCGTTATCCCTTGATAATCTAGCAACTTTAACCTCTCCATCAATAAACAATTAAGATTTATATCTTGTAATAATAAATTATAAAACTTTATTAACTACATATGATTCTAAAGTGAATCTTAAACCTCAAAGTTCGTTTATATGAATTAATTAATCCTCAAAATTCCATAATTTTTTTTTCGACAGCACCTTCTCTGTTTCTAAGCCTACACCTGAATACCTGGCTTTCAAAATTCTCCAACAAAATTTGCTCAGTTTGGTGAAAAATGTCGAAGGACTCACAATTTACCCATACAATATATATTGCATTAACAAAACTATATATTCATTTTAACTTGATCTGAAGTATTAAAAATCTTAAACTAACATAACCTTAACTTTAAAATTATCACAATTCGTCCCAAAATCGTTCCAACCATTTCAAAGAAGATCATAATCACACTCAAACCCAAAAACCCATTTATGCAATATAATATATTCAAAAACAATATATACATATAGAGAAAAGAATTAAACAAGTCACAAACAGTCGAAAAGCTTTCCCTTTCCCTTGTCATTGCCATAACCTATCATTATCCAATTATAAGAATTTGATAATGTCAGATAAGTAAATCATACACTATCCAGTACACCTGTAATAATCAAATGCATTGTATTTCAAGAATTTAAACGAACAATAATATCACAAGGAATCATAAATATACAAGTATGCAATCCATCTCGTTTCTATTAACCGACCACAATCAGATGACGCCTTCCAAAAGTGGCGGATAAACAATAATAAAGATTCATGAGTTTGAGAGGAAGTCCCTCGACAAGCCACACCCTCGATTATCCGCGGAGTATGATCCTGGCCAGCATCACAAAAAATCCATCATAAACAAGTGCCTACAACGATCAGTGACTCCAGTCGCAGAGCACCACGGTGTTCATTCTACCACACATATAGCCAATGAACACAATGAGACCCCCAAAGACCTCCTTCATCTCGTGTCTGTGAATGCATGATCAATAAATATGCAACGATAAACTGTGCATACAATCATATTTGAGAAAATACTCATACAATGTAAAGGTTACTATGAGATTTACTTAACCTTACAAACGTGATACATAAATTTCCTTACGCTCCGATTTGGTAAGCTAGTCCACACAACATTCCATTTTCAGTCATACGATTAATTTATAAGCCCAGTAAGACTCTATAATAATTTTACAATTTTTTCAATTAGTTGCAGTTTAATCGACCCAATCACATCCCAAAACCCCTAAAATACTTCCAAAATAAATTATCCGATGCCCGAATTTCATTTTTTTAGTCAAAATTATTGCTCGACATCGAAAATTACATTGTCTAGGCTTAAATATAATTTTTCAATTTATTATATATTTATCGATCCTACCTCGATCTGAAACCCCGAAATCACTCCAAATCTTATATTCGGATGTTCGAATCCCAATTTTGACTCCGAATTGTGGTTCAAAATAAAAAAAAACTACCTTAAACTAAGCTTTAAATAATTTTCTAAATTTTGGGCATTTTCGAGTATCGTAGCACGCATTACGAGAAAAACCCCGATACAAATCTTCGAGAAAATTTTGAAATCCTCATTTTTCATAATAATCTCCCATTTCTATTTATTTGGTTAAACATTATTTTTTAGAAATTTTCCTTATTTTTTGAGATTTTTCTCTATTTTCTAGCCCTTTCTTTATTATTATTATTATAGTGGTTTGACCCCTGAACCGAACCGGTCCGATTCAGTTGAACTGGACCCGATCCAATCCGGTTCGGGTCCACCCCCTTTTTCTTTCTTCAGCAGCTCTGTTAATCGATTTCATTTTATTTTATATTCTTGCGATTGATTTGTATTTAGCCCAACCCCAATATGCGTTTGGGCAGGGAAGACGGTTGGGACGACTCCCCAGCCGTCTCCCTCCTAGGACAACCGAGCTCTCATCATTTCATTAACACACAATAACAACGACCCAACAACATCAACATCCAACAAATTTCTGTTGGGGCATGTGCCCGAGGTCAATCCATTAACTGTCTTTATGAATACTTTTAGTTAATAAAATAGAGGATTTCATTTGCTGTTTATTATAATTAATTTGCATGTTTACATTATAATAAGATCCATGAGTATTTACGAAATATCCTAAATGTCCCTAGTCGATCATTATACTGGAAACTATGATGAATTAAGACTAGTGTGAGTCTTGATTGATGATCATATGATGATTATACGTATAGGGATACGAATCAAGATCACGAGTACTTATTAGGGAACAAAGTCTTGGACCGACCCGCTATGAGAACGTCACATGGGATAAGTCATAGTTATTTCTCATGATAGGTATATTTTTCAGGTCCTCTCGACTTGAGATTACCAGAGACTTCAACATTAGGAACACAATGATTTGACACAATCAAACGTTGTCTTTAACCTGGACGATTATAAAGGTTGTGATTGGTTACTTGTGTGAGCAATGTGATGAAGTTGTGTAATCAAGATAGAATTTGTCCCTCTCATATAAAGAGAGATATCCAGTGGATCCTCGATGTGTTAGGCTCGTTAAAAGGCCTAGTCTAAGTGCATTAATATTGATCAATGTCACTTGGATGTTTTCAGTCTACCTAGAGATCGAGACTAGTACGATTGAACATGTTGGATGACAATTTCATGCCTTATGTTTGATCAAAAGGATATCGTGTGACAAAATGATGTTATATACATTATTGATTAGGTTGTATCGATTTGATATTCGTACAACTTGGGTAGTCATAATGTCTTGCTAGAGGCCGCTTATGACTTGTATACCAAAATGAGTTTTGGTACACTGCCAACTTTGTATGAGCCTATTGGGTCGCACACTAAGAATGATTTTGCGAGATTTTAAGATGGTTCAGAAAAACGAATTTTATATGATAAAATTCGTGACAAAAACGTCCTTGTGGTGTATTACACTTATACTTCTTTAAGTAGGGGTATATGTGTAATTTACTTAACCGTCTATATACAAGGGTTGCATAAATAGACGCTTTAAGTTAAAACACATATAGGAAAGATTAAGGGCCGAAACTCTATTTTCGTATAAGAAACGAATTAGGGTTTTCCGGTACGCTCTGGATCGTTTTGGAGAGAAACAAAAGGTTTGGTATTCTCTCGAAGCTAGCACTTTGAATCTCGGCCGCCGTTCGTGTGTGGACTGCTGGTAGAGGGCGTTCGTCGTTGGCAGCGCCTTAGAGATCGATCAACCTTCGAAAGGTATATTGCGACCGTAGGGTATGATTAAGTTTTCATGGTTTAAGCGTTTTTAATGGAATTAGATTCGGATCCTGTTGGGGTTTTTGTCAAAATTGTTTTGTAATTTCCGCTGCGTATGAACCCCAAAACCCAACAGTGGTATCAGAGCATTCGAGTTCGATTCCACTAAATTCATTACATGTTTTCTTCTGATATATACATGATATATGATTGAAAGCATGTTAATAGTTGATGTATATGTGATATACAAAAGTTTTCTGTTAGATTTATTATCAAGTTTTGTGTATATGATACATATATTAGTGATTCAATTGAAATTAGTTTCGTACATGCTAGTAACCATGTTAGGTTAATTCGAATAATTTTAATGAATTGAGTTTCGTGTTCTGTGATCCATGACACCATTAGGTTCGATTGGGATAGTAGTTCATGATTCAATTACATGTTTGTGATTATTTGGATGAGGACCGAAATTACAAATAATAATTTTTTGAAATTATTATTTATCTCGTTATATCTATTATGTTATGAAGTTTCTATTTGATAAGAGATAGATAACAAATTAGATTAGGAGATATAAGCAAAATCGGTTTCGTTATCCCTATTGGATTGGAGATACATATCGAGAATCTTGTTATTGGTGATATGCTAGGATTCAAATATCTTAAGTCCTAATTGGATTAGGATAAGATGATTAGTTAGATGTGGGTCTGGGTTAATTAAAAATGTTTTAATTGACTTAATTTTGGATAAATTAAGGAGTAAATTTAGGATAATAAAATCAGCGAAAAATATGATTTTCTATAGCGAATTTTAATTTTCGGAATTTTAATTTTCGGGCGAAACCACCGCCCGCTGACCGGCCAGCGGGACCGCCGTCTAACTAATCCTAGCGCACGGAAATTCTTTTATTAGTGAACAATATAAAAAATTTCCAAATTGTTTAGTGATTGAACAAATCAATAGAATATATGATATTTCATTGTTTTCATAAAAATCACTAAAACTGAATAAAATCCCTTTATTAAAATTTTAAGTCTCGTGCCATCCATTTTAAACACTTGTCAAAGGCCTCGATCACACTAATATAGTTTCAGCCATAGCTGGGTGTATTGTGTTATCTTGGTGAGACAAGTTGGGTAAGAGTTACCTAAATGTTTAAAATGGTCCGACTTAATAAAGCTATCAAAATAATTTTGAGCTTTAGGCACATGATGAGATAAAAACATGTTAAGACATAAGATGTCCCGTATCTCATAAAAGTATTTAAAATTACATAAGATGTAATTGGTAACAGTTACCTACCTAAATAATATAGTTCTGTGTTTCATGCCATAGCTGTCATAGAATTAGGTGAAATATGGATTTTAGTCCCCTAAATAAACAGTATGTTCAAGGAGGGTTGTTAATTTAGTAGGAGTCTATTCCTCTATACTAAAATAAACTTTGTATAATCTTTATTGTAGATCAATGGCCTCTTCAAGTAACAATAATCCCCTGATCATGCGATCTATCCTTGAAGGATAAGCTATCTAGGACTAACTTTCTTGATCGGTTCGAAACTTGAGAATCGTTCTCAAACATGAACGCAAGTTGTATGTCCCGGATGCTCCAATCCCCGAGGACCCACCACCAATGCTACGAAAGTCAGAAGGATGCGCATAATAAGCATGTCAACGATTCAACGGATGTTGCATGTATTATGCTTGACAACTATGGTTCTGAACTTCGAAGGACAGGGAACTAATGGAAGCCTACGACATGGTCGTAACACTCAAGGAAATGTTCCAACAAAGCAAGCTAGACAAGAAAGGTTCGAGACAGTCAAGAACCTACATTCTTGCAAGATGACCGAGGTGCGCCGATTAGTCCTCATGTTTCGAAGATGAAGGGCTATGTTGACCACTTGATAGACTCGGATTTTCCATAAGCCAAGAGTTGGCTACGGATTTGATCCCGAATTTTTATTACCGGAGAGTTACTCACAATTTGTGATGAACTACAATATGAATAATATGGAGAAATCAATTTCGAGTTGCATTTGATGCTCAAAAATGCTGAACAAAATATCAAGAAACCTCTAGTAATGTGTTGATGGTCCAAAAGGGAAAGGGAATGAAGAAGAAAGGCAAAGGCAAGGCTAGAGTTGCCAAGGTACATTCTTTGCACACGTCGCAAAGCCTATGGAACAAGTCAAGCCCCATCTGTTCTCTGCTTCAAAACACCCAAAAGAAAAGGAAGGAAATTGTCATTTCGTAATCAAACCTATCTTTGGCATTGTCGTCTCGGGCACATAAACGAGAACGCATAACGAAGCTCCATAAAAATGGGCTTCTAGATTCATTTGATTTAGAAACATATGAAACGTGCGTATCTTGTTTACTAGGCAAGATGACTAAAAGTCCCTTTACTGGACACAGTGAAAGGGCAAGTGATTTATTGGGACTAATACATACTGATGTATACGGTCCTATAAACACAATGGCTAGAGGAAGTTATCAGTACTTCATTACATTTACTGATGATTTCAGCAAATATGGTTATGTATATCTAATTAAACATAAAGTTGAATCATTTGAGATGTTTCGAACGTTTCAAAATGAAGTGCGAGAATCAATTTGGTAAAACTATCAAAACACTTCTATCGATCGATGTGGTGAATATTTAAGCCAAGAATTTGATGATCATCTTAGAAATTGCGGGATTGTCTCCTAATTGACTCCACCAAAAACTCCACAATGGAATGGAGTTTACGAAAGGAGAAATCGAACCTTATTAGATATGGTTCGATCTATGATGAGTCATGCGAGATCTTCCATTATTTTTTTGGGTTATGCTTACAAATCGTATCTTTCACTCTAAATCGAGTTCCTTCTAAAGCGGTTGATAAAACACCATATGAGATATGGTACGGGAAGAGACCTAGTTTTTCTTTCCTTAAGATTTGGGGTTGTAAGGCTTACGTAAAACGACAAGTCTCAGAAAAACTAGCACATAAATCTGACAAGTGTTTATTTGTGGGGTATCCTAAGGAAACAAAAGGATATTACTTTTATAATCCCGCCGAGAACAAAATGTTTGTTGCTCGGTATGGTGCCTTTATGGAAAAACAGTTTATTTCAAAAGACACTAGTGGGAGAGAAATAAATCTTGAAGAAGTTCAAAAATCACGAGATAAACAACGAACCGCTACTTGGAAGTTTAACAACGTTACGAACCATTGAACCTCGACAAGTGACACAAGGCCCACGTAAATGCGGTAGGGTAAGACATGAGCTAGAGAGATTCGATTTCTCATTACGATAGTCGTGATGTGTTGCTTATGGATCAAAATGAGCCCACCACTTATCGGGAGGCTATGTCGGACCAGGACTCGGATAAATGGCTAAGTGCCATGAACTCGAGATGCAATCCATGTATGATAACCAAGTTTGGAACTTTGGTGATTTACCCAAGGTGGTAAGACCATTGGATGTAAATGGGTTTTCAAGAAGAAAAGCGACATGGATGGCAAAGTGCATACTTTTAAAGCAAGACTTGTAGCAAAAGGTTTCGAGCGGACTCAAGGTGTTGATTATGATGAAACTTTTTCGCCGATAGCCATGCTTAAATCCATAAGAATTTTAATTGCCATTCTTGAATATTATGACTATGAGATATGGTAAATGGATGTAAAAACAACATTTCTTAATGAAAAGTCATTTGAGGACGTGTATATGACACAACTTTGAAGGTTTCGTACATCCCGAGAATTCTATGACGGTATGCAAGCTTCAAAGATCCATTTATGGATTAAAGCAAGCTTCTCGTAGTTGGAATCTTCGTTTTGATGAAGCAATCAAGGATTTCGGTTTTATTAAGAACGAAGATGAGCCTTGTGTATACAAGAAGGTCGGTGGGAGTGTAGTTTTTCCGGGCATCTTGTATGTTGATGATATATTACTCATTGGAAATGACATCCCAACATTGCGAGAATGTCAAGTCTTGGTTAGGGAAGTGTTTCTCAATGAAAGACTTAGGAGATGCGACCTATATCCTAGGGATAAGGATCTATAGGGATAGATCTAAGAGGCTAATCGGTCTAAGTCGAGTGCTTACATAGATAAGGTCTTGAATAGGTTCGGTTTGCATGACTCTAAAAGTGGATTGTTGCCAATGTCTCATGGCATAAGTCTCAAGAAGAGATTCAATGTCCTAAGACAAATGATGAGCGAGACCGTATGAATAAGATTCCATATGCATCGCCTATTGGATCTATCATGTATGCCATGCTATGCACTCGACTGATGTATCATATGCTTTGAGCACTACAAGCGGATATCGATCGATCCTGGTGAGAGTCACTTTGGATAGCAATAAAGAACATTCTTAAATACTTAAGAAGGACTAAGGAAGTGTTATTGGTCCATAGAGGTTTTGAAAATGATCTAGTTGTAAATGGTTACACATATGCAAGTTTTCAAACCGATATAGATGATTTTAGATCGCAATCTGGATATGTGTTTACTTTGAATGAAGGTGTAGTAAGTGGAAAAGTTCGAAGTAAAAGATCGTGCGGATTCTACAACAGTGTTGAGTATATTGCGGCGTCCGATGCAAAGAAAGGAGGCGATTTGGATCAAAAAGTTCATTTCGAACTAGGTGTGGTTCCAAGTATTGCGACCTGTTTGTTTGTATTGTGACGATAGAATCGGGGCAATAGCACGAGCAAAGGAACCTAGATCACACCATAGATCCAAACATATACTCGGGCGTTTTCATCTCATCGAGAGAAATTATTGAGAGGGAGACGTGAAGATTTGCAGAGTACCTATCGAAGACAACGTTGCGGATCCATTGACAAAAGCTCTTCCACAAGCGAACATGATGGCCATGTTAGATCATTAGGCATTAGATGCATGTATGATTGGCCTAGTGCAAGTGGGGGATGTTGGGGCATGTGCCCTAGGTCAATCCATTAACTGTCTTTATGAATACTTTTAGTTAATAAAATAGAGGATTTCATTTGTTTTTTATTATAATTAATTTGCATGTTTACATTATAATAAGATCCATGGGTATTTACATAAATATCCTAAATGTCCATAGTCGATCATTATACTGGGAACTATGATGAATTAATACTAGTGTGAGTCTTGATTGATGATCATATGATGATTATACGTATAGGGATACGAATCAAGATCATGAGTACTTGTTAGGGAACAAAGTAATCTGGACCACGCGCTATGAGAACATCACATGGATTAAGTCATAGTTGTTTCTCGTGATAGGTATATTTTTCAGTCATCTGACTTGAGATTACCAGAGACTTCAACATTAGGAACACAATGATTTGACACAATTAAACGTTGTCTTTAACCGGACGATTATAAATGTTGTGATTGGTTATTGTGTGAGCAATGTGATGAAGTTGTGTAATCAAGATAAAATTTGTCCCACTCATATAAAGAGAGATATCCAGTGGATCCCTCGATGTGTTAGACTGTTAAAAGGCCTAGTCTAAGTGCATTAATATTGATCAACGTCACTTGGATGTTTTCAGTCTACCTATAGATCGAGACTAGTACGATTGAACATGTTGGATGGCAATTCCATGCCTTATGTTTGATCAAAAGGATATCGTGTGACAAAAGGATGTTATATACATTATTGATTAGGTTGTATCGATTTGATATTCGTACAACTTGGGTAGTCATAATGTCTTGCTAGAGGCTGCTTATGACTTGTATACCAAAATGAGTTTTGGTACACTTTGCCAACTTTGTATGAGCCTATTGGGTCGCACACTAAGAATGATTTTGCGAGATTTTAAGATGGTTCGAAAAAAATGAATTTTATATGATAAAATTCATGTGACGAAATGTCCTTGTGGTGTATTACACTTATACTTCTTTAAGTAGGGGTATATGTGTAATTTACTTAACCGTCTATATACAAGAGGTTGCATAAATAGACGCTTTAAGTTAAAACACATATAGGAAAGATTAAGGGCCGAAACTCTATTTTCGTATAAGAAACGAATTAGGGTTTTCCGGTATGCTCTGGATCGTTTTGGAGAGAAACAAAAGGTTTGATATTCTCTCGAAGCTAGCACTTTGAATCTCGGCCGCCGTTCTTGTGAGATCTTGGTAGAGAGCGTTCGTCGTTAGCGCGCCTTAGAGATCGATCAACCTTCGAAAGGTATATTGCGACCAGAGGTATGATTAAGTTTTCATGGTTTAAACGTTTTTAATGGAATTAGATTCGAATCCTGTTGGGGTTTTTGTCAAAATTGTTTTGTAATTTCCGCTGCGTATGAACCCCAAAACCCAACAATTTCAACAACACAACCACAACGACAGCCAAAACAACAACACACTCACCTTATACTCGCCTCCATCGTTGATCTCCTCTCCCTCTCTGTAGATTTCCTCCTCCCACTCTTCCTCTGAATCTCACTAGTTCGAAAATACAGTGAAGAAGGTGCATATGGTTTTGAAGATAAATATTAAGGTTTCCTCGAGATTTGCAACGTACAAATCTCAAGGCAAATTTAATGATTCATTCAATTATAATATTTAGTTTTCCTCAAGATACGTACTACGTATCTCAAGGTCAATTTTGTCTCAAAACAAAGTTGAATAAGGCGGTGTATTTGTTTGCTCTGTTTGAGATATATATATATATATATATGTAATTTATGAATCTCGAGGCAGATCTAAAGGTTGACAATCACTTCTCATTATTTGTTGATCTTCCTCGAGATATGTGTTGCGTTTCTCGAGGTCAATCTTGGTGGCTATTAACAAACCCATCATTACTGACCGATTTACATGAAATCAAATATATTTGATCTCCTTGAGATAAGTATCGCGTATCCCGTGGTAGATCAAGTGGCTTTTTTTTATTAACCACACAATCACATCCAAGCACCACTTGGTTTTTGTTGAGATGTGGTTGCACGTATCTCGAGGCATGAATAAACTCTCTAACTTTCAATGATCAACACCATTCTTCTCCTCCATGCTCACGCTATGCGTATTTCGAGGCGCATCCAATGTATACTTTTATTTGAATTAAAACTATAGGATTCATTTATATATTTATCTATATAAACTAAATATATAAATACATATATACACCTATGTATTTTCGCCACGCGCGCCAACGACCAACTTCGGGCGTGCATACTATTGTAAATCTCACGCGTGTCACCCTCGACCTCGCATGTCACTAAGTGCCAACCAATTTATTAATTATTTTATTTATTTTCATAATTATCTCTTATTTTATGTACAAATCAAATTCCAAAAAAATACCCAAATTTAATTAAAAATTGAAAAATATTCTCAGGGCACTCCAAAACTCATGGACACCGCGTAGACACTTCAACTTGACCCTATTTTGCGTTGAAATAGTGTAAAATACATCAAATAGGCACACGATACAAAAAATAATATTAAATTTATGATCTCTGATCCGTAATGCGTGGGGTCCTACCTCGGATAACTAAATCCTAAATTAAATTCAAAAATAATTAATTAGCTACCTAATCAAGTTTATAAAATTTTCGAATGTCACAATCTTCCCAACTAATTAAAAATTTCGTCTTCGAAATTGAAACTTACAGGTTACTAAACCAAAAGAGCTATGAGAAAATGACCCTTCATATAAAACTCTTTCAATCTAAACCTGTTAAAATCATATCTAAGGTGAACCGTTAAGTGGACCAAGACACTTTCGCAGTATACAAAAGCTCAATGGTAAATATCATAATCATTTTAACTTTTCATTTCCAACTTCTAGGTTTAATGTAAAGTTATCTCTGTTACTTTGCCAATCATGACAAATTGTGAATTTCTGACGACTTAAACAATCAACTTTGTAGAATATCCGATAACCTTACTTCATTTCTCATCTCATACCTTGAATCTCATTCAAGTAGTAATACATAGCAAGACCTAGCCTATTTTGCTTTTCATAACATAATTCTCATTCTAATCTGAATATTATTCTACAAATCGTTGATAATTCTTTCCATAGCCATCCAAAATTTGGTAAACATCCCAGTTTACTTTATCATCACTAATCATCCATTTTTATTTGAATTATCGACCGATTAATTCTTAGACTATCGTCAGTCTAAAATTACATATTGATGCAAATAATATTTGAGCACAATATTAGATACTAAATAGAGTTACGTGTATATCTGATCCATCACTATTATAATGTTCTCAAAAAGAAACCTAAAATTAAACAAGTCATACCATGACTATATGTCACGACCCAAAATTCTAATCTCATTTATTATCTGTAATCAAGATTTCTGACCTGTGACATGGGACCCACGCCATTATACGTGCACTGACCGAGGCAAGATAACCGAGGTATATGTTAGATTTGTTGGGAGTGTATGCCTAGTGTATTGCATATATGTAGACTATTAAGTCACTCATACTTGTGTATAGGTGTCGAGATGTCTGTGGGGATGCGCATCGAGATGTGTGCCAGTGTGGGACTGGGGTAGAGAGTGATGTGGTAAGTTCATTTTAAGCTTAGTGTAGTTTATATAGTTAAAATGATGTTACTATAGTTGATTATACATTAAATGTACATAAGTTAGTAATTTAAAACAATAGCCATTTGATATTCCTCGATATATGTGTTGACACATCTAAATATCAATTAAGTTTGATATTGGTGTTAGTTGGAAGATGTTAGTGGAGAGTTAGTAGGAAAAATGTCAAGATGTAATCCATTAGATTAGTCTCGGGATGCATATGTACATTAAGATCAATGGTTATCAATCAATCTTATCCTAATATATAAGATTGAATTGATCAACACATGCAATCAAACCATTTTCATTTCTAAAAAGCTTATGAGCTAAGAAAGTTTGCTAGAGAAGAAAATCAGGGAGATCAACAAAAGTTAGGTGAATTTGGAGTAGGAGGTTTTGATCAAGCTAGTAGTTCATCAAACTAGGTAATTCTCCTACATTAGTAACTTAGCTTAAATTGATGAATTTGATAATATAATTGAAGTGTGGATGTTTTATATTGTTAATGGATGTCTTGGGTCTCTGGAGATGTGGAAAAGAGATCCCAAGGTGTTAGGGTGGCCTATGTGTGGAGAGAACTCATAATTATAAGTGCAAAACTCTGGGTTTTCTTGCACATAGCGCGCTAGGTGTGATCAGCTAGCACGCTAACTTTGTATAGCGCGCTAGAGAAATTTGGTAGCCTGCTAATAACCACATTAGCGCGCTAGGTGCTCTGACAGACTAAAAATCTGAATTTCTTAACTTAAACTTAAATATTATAAACAAGTCTGATACTCTAGTTAAAGGTCTAAACACACTCAAAAACATGTTAAATGATATCAGGAACCTTAGGATGAATCTCAAGGGTTCGAATACTAGATTTGGGGTGTTGGGAGGCCGGTAAAGCTAAGACTTCACATTGCTTTATGTGAGTATGCTCGTTGATTATTTAATTTGCATTTCATATCCACTTTATGCTTGTTTATTGTAGTCTATATTGAGTATGTCTAGCGTTGTACTCTCATATCATGAACTTATTTGACACTTCTCATTTGTTGAGCTTGACTTTCATGATATTTTGATAAATTGAGTTCTTCTGAATCCATCCATGTGCTTTATGTCATTTCTTGTTATTTCACGGTGAATATAGTACATATAGCATGCTATTAGGAATTGTGAATTTGTGGGTAACTTTATGGACTTGTACTCTTTGAGAATTGTGCTTTGTAGTATAGCCAAGCCTTGAAATCATCAACGAGTCAATTTCTTGGAATTATAAAGTAGTTATAGAATATAGAGTTCATTGCACTATGTTAGAGTTGGTCGACACACGGGGTTAGAGTCCCTAGGGATGTTGGCACTCTCCACTATGATGCGACACACAGGGTTATAGTCCCTAGGGTTGTCAATACACCAAGGTTAGAGTCCTTAGTGACACTTAGGTTTGAGTCCCTAGTGATATTTGACTGTTCGATGTCACGCACGTCCTTTAGTGGTTTTAAAGGCTTCACTGACGTATGTCACGGTCAACCAGATTTAGATCATAACTTTTTAGCCTTGTGTCAATTTCATTTGCTTAACTGTGGTATTTCTTAGCATATTTCTGGTACTAGTCTTTTTTTATTGAACTTATGCTTTTAAATACCATTTAGTCTTTTGGAAATGTGAATGAATATGTCAACCGGGATTGCTATTATTTTTTGTACCCACATTCCTTTTTATGACGGTGAGTGCAGAGCCGTCGACGAGCAGGCCTGACAAGGAGAAGATCGACGACTACCTCTAAGCCAGCAACGTTGTTCTGCATCGACATTTTATAGGTTTTGATATTTTATGTATTATACACTTATGTTTTTGATACATTTTAGGGTTGTATATTGGGTTGAGCGTGTAGTTTCCCCGACTTATGATGACCATCACACTGTTCATATTCGCCACTTTATTATATATACATGTGATCATTGTTTCCTGGTTTCCATACTTTTTTTAGTAACTATGGGTATCCAAACACTTTGTCTGACTAGTCCCACATGCCTTTGGATTACAGAAAGAGACCACTAGTGGCCCGACATCTGTCTGTTGTGGGGAATCGAACCCGAGGTCGTACGCCTAACCCACACAACGTCGTCTTCGCCCTTATCACTAGGCCATACCCGTCCGGGTTTCCTAGTTTCCATACTTAGGATTTAACATATTGCTTCTACATAATCTGTTAAGACTTCTGCTAAATTTTATAACTCTTAAAAAGTATTTTAAATACTCTGAGTCCTAGTAATATGTTGACATGTCTATTACTTATTCTGAAAGCGTATAATGTGGAGAATAGTATAAAAGGCTGACTAATACATAGTTAAGTCATACGTGTATGAGATTAGGGCTTAGATACGAGATTAGGCTGGGCGGTGCCCTATATTAGGGAAGGGGTTGTCACACTATAGATCTCATAATACATCTGTCACCCCATGACAAGAAATCTAGAGTTTCAATCCGATTAGAAATAGAAACCTGACACATCATGCAACTCTCACTTACTTTCTAAATGTCTACTCACAATATTATTCAGATTGTGGACTAAAAAGTAATTACCAATTTCAACTCGTCAGCCAATTCACTTAACTTCTTCTTTGATTGGTTAGAAAATTATTGACTTTTCTAACTTCGTCAAAATATTCTCTAACGATGAGTTCATCAAAAACCTCATTTCTTTCACTAAACTGATATATCCCACAAACTCATACCTTAATCACTTATTTTTCACTAGCTTCTCTCATTACCTAAATAGAGACAATTATCCTTAACTTGAGTAGACAAATGTTTCTAAACAGAGATATCAACATACAAATTTATAAATATGTTATCTATTTTTCATTTATACTCAATTACAATTGAAGAATATTCAATCCTTCAAATATATTAAGTCAGATACACTGTACTTTATTCAATATTTCTAACCTAATAGAGATAAGACTTACAAACTGAGCAGTAAGTGTTACGTAGCTTTTCACTTCATTTGTATATTCACCGTCATCCGAATATCTTACATAAACTCCAATTTACAATAACTAGTGCTTCAAATTTTACCACTGACTAATCAAGTGGTGTAGCACTACAATTAAATCAATGTGCAACATTTTCACTGATATTAGTTGTATATTACTTTGGTTCAAAACTTTAAACTTTTGGAGTTTGATTCCTTTAGAGATCCTTGTGAATATATATTAAGTTCCATCGAACTTGTAGTTTGATATTCTAATTTGATCGGGACTCATTAACCTGAAATTTTCATTTTCATACTAATATGAGAATATATTGACCATTCAGTTGCCTATACTTCAGCCTCCAATTGACTCCAACAAAACTTCATAGACTCTTTTATACCGACTGTCACCAATTCATTCGATTATTTAAAGATGGGTGGAAGAGTCGCACATATCTTTTACGCTGTGAATGAATCGTGATTATGAAATGGAGTTACTTAGACTTTTGGTAATCCACAACTACTCCAGTGCCTTACCTTGACTAAATGAGTCTGTTTGTGTCACTTCCAACAGTCACAAGTCATCTCAACATCTCATTTTATTTTACGTATTGAGTCTATTCCATTCAATTTTTGTCAATATTAGCTATTCTTACATTAATATTGCTCTTAATCCCTTTAAAAACTTGTTACAACTTCCGTTTAACACCTAAATGACTTACACCTCCTTAGTTTTAACTTAAAAAGGTAATTTATATCTCTTCTCTTTTCGAAAATATAGCTAGGGACGGTGCAACTTCTTATTATCATTTAATGAATTAGAGTCTTCCTTAGCTAATTAATTCAAAATAGAGAAACTTTGCGACTTAATCTGTTAAACTATTTTTTATTGCCTTACATTATTTTATTAGTCTCAAATATCCTGATTTTTCTTTTTCTCAAAAAGAAATTCAGTACTTTTCAAGAGACTGTGTAAGATTTGTATCTTATTATTCATCAAATTACTTTTGATGAATTCACCTTTCCATTATTATTCAACTGAAGAGATATAAGAATTTGAATTTTCGAACTCCGATTAACTTAATGACTAATCAAATTCTTAAAGGATGCTATTTCAATCCTTTAAGTCCTACAAATAGAAATTCTCACAATATAGAAGTTCATACTGACGTCTTATACAATTCACTTACCGATACTTAATTAGTACGTCTATCTCTTCATTGGTTATATTTTAAGTCGTAGGGATATAAGTCATTACTTAATTTGATTAGAAGTGACTATTGGGTACTTTGAATATTAAAACACAATCACTTGTGTTGATGTTTAGTGGCTAATCTAAGCTATTATTATACCATTGTCCCCAATACCTTAAACTCTTACACGTTGATCTTATCACTACAATTTTTATTTTCGAGTTAGAAATTTCGTTAATATTTGTATTGTAACAACACCTAATTTTGTGTTAACAAAGATTACTTCTAACTCATGTATTTCCATTCATTTTATCAATACTTTATTCGATTTATAGAACCACTATACTCAACATCACTTATAGATAAGTAACTTGAGTAATAAACAATCAAATTCTTCATTACTTCTATATAGAAGTCGTTTGATTGTTTTATAAAATGGTTCTATTTCATTTTTACTTGACGTTTTGTCTCGAAAAGAAGCTAATACTTTACTTCAAAGTATTTATTTTCTTAGAAATCGACTTAGACAACTTTACTAATCCAAGCACAATCTCATTGTGATTTTTCAGTTAAAACTGAATTTGTCTAATCGATTTCGATTTTCAAGAACTCATGTCTCATTTTTCTTTTCATTTGAGACTTGTTCGAAAACAACTCTTAATTGGTTATGAATCAAACCAATATTTTTTTAGAATAGTCTTCCCGAGTTAACCGTGCAACCGATACTAACTTTATTTTAAAATCCAAGATATCCTTTCTTGTGCTTCCTAATAGTTCTAATTTCATATTACGTTTTCCAACGATTCTTAATCGCTTGAGACTTAATTTAAGTTTATTTTAATGTTTTCCCAAGCGTTTAAAAATTGTAATAGCTCGATACTTTCAATTTCCAAGAAATTCATATTCAGTGTTTTCGTACATGAGTCATTTGGACTTCCCTTTCAACCAATTCCCTATTGGTTTTATAACTGATACTTTCATTAGTTATATCGGTATTGAACTACTTACAACACCTTGTGAATTCAGACTTCACAAGTCTATTTCATATTCATTTACGCTCATCTTTGTTTCATAAGCCTATTCTCTTTTTTAATTATCCATTTTTAGTCTTACTCGTTATATCTTACGAGTTAAGTATCAAACGGATAAGGAAAATAAACTTCATATCGTATATCTAGTGATAATATATACATACAACAAAAATATAACACAGTAATTCGAATACGCCCATCTTCACTTCCTAACTAATCGTGCTCAATCACTCTTTGGTTCTCAATATAATATATATATAAAAACAATACATATAGAGAGAAAAGAAATAAGCAAATCACAAACAGTCGGAAAGCTTTCCCTTTCCCTTGTCGCCGTTAGAACCTGTCGTTATCCAATTATAAATATTCGATAATGTCAGATAAGTAAATCTCATACTATCCAGTACACCTGTAATAATCAAATGCATCGTATTCCAAAAATTTAAACGAATATATCACTAAGACTCATAAATATACTATTATGCAATCCATTCCGTTTCTGTTGACCGACTACAATCATATGACGTCTTCCAAAAGTAGTGGGTAAACAGTAATAAAGATTCATGAGTTTGAGAGGAAGTTCTTCGAGAAGCCACGCCCCCGACTATCCGTGGATTATGATCTTAGTCAGCATAAAAAACCCATCCTAAATAAGTGTCTACAAGGATCAGTGACTCTAGTCGCCGAGCACCACAATGTTCATCCTACCACACATATAGCAATCAACACAATGGGACCCCCAAAGGCCTCCTTCCTCTTATGTTCGTGAATGCATGATCAATAAATATGCAACGATAAACTGTGCATGCAATTATATTTGAGAAATACTCATACAATGTAAATGTTACCATATGATTTACTTAACCTTACAAACACTATAGCGAAATTCCCTTGCGCTCCGATTTGGTAAGCTAGTCTACACACGGTTCCATTTGCGGTCCTACAATTGATTTATAAGCCCAGCAAGACTCCACAATAATTTCACAATTTTTTAAATTAGTTGCAGTTTAATTGACCCAATCGTGTCCCAAAACCCCTAAAATACTTCCAAAATAAATTCTCCGATGCGTAGATTTCATTTTTATCTCAAAATTATTGTTCGACATCGAAAATTATGTTGTCTAGTCTAAAATATAATTTTCCCAATTTATTATATATTTATCAATCGTACATCGACCTAAAACCCCGAAATCACTCCAAATCTTATATTCGGGATGTCTAAATCTTGATTTTGACTCCAAATTGTGGTTCGAAATTGAAAATTACCCTAAACTAAGCTTTAAAATAATTTTTAAAATTTGGGTTTTTTTGAGTATCGTAGCACACATTACGAGGAACCCTGGTAAAAATCATCGAGAAAATTCCAAAATCCTCATTTTTATAAAAATCTTTCATTTCTATTAATTTGGTCAAAATATTATTTTTTGAAATTTCTCCTTATTTTTGGGATTTTGCTCCATTTTCTAACCTTTTTTCTTTTTTTTTTCTATTATTATGGTGGTTTGACCCCTGAACCGAACTGGTACGGTTTGGTTGAATCGGACCTGATTCAGCTCGCTTCGGGTCAACCCCCTACTTTTTTCTTCTTCCTCCAGCTACTTTATTAATCAATTTCATTTTTTAAATATATTTTTTGCGATTGATTGTGGTTGGGTTTGGCCCAACCCCAAAGTGCGTTTGGGCAGGGGAGACGGCTCCCTAGCCGTCTCCCTCTTCGGATAACCAAGCTCCCTCCATTCCATCAACAAACAACAACAACAACGACCCAATATTATCAACAGTCAATAAACTTCAACAACACAACCACAACGACAGCCAACACAACAACACACTCACCTTATCCCTGCCTCCATCGTTTATCTACTTTCTTTCTCGATCGATTTCCTCCTCAAACTCTTCCTCTTGGTCTCATTTGTTCGAAAATATAGTGAAGAAGGTGCATATGGTTTTGAAGATAAATATTAAAGTTTTCTTGAGATTTGCATTGCACAAATCTTGAGGCAAAATCTAATGATTCATTCCATTATAATATTTGATCTTCCTCAAGATTCGTACTATGTATCTCGAGGTCAATCTTTGTCTCAAAACAAAATTGAATGATGCAGTATATTTGTTTGCTCTGTTTGAGATATATATGAAATTTACAAATCTCGAGGTAGATCTAAAAGTTGACAGTCACTTCTCATTATATGTTGATGTTCCTCGAGATAGGTGTTGCGTATCTCGAGGTCGATCTTGGTGGCTATTAACAAGCCCATCACCATTGACCGATTTGCATGAAATTAATTATATTTGAATTCCTCGAGATACGTATCGCATATCTCGAGATATATCAAATGGCTTTTTTATTAACCACACAATCACATTCATGCACCACTTGATTTTCCTTGAGATGTGGTTGCACGTATCTCGAGGTATGAATAAACTCTCCAACATTCAACGATCAAAACCATTCTTCTTCTCGATGCTCATGCTACACATTTCTCGAGGCACATCCAATGTATACCTTTATTTGAATTAAAACTATAGGATTCATTTATATATTTATATATATAAACTATATTATATATATACATATACACCTAAGTATTTCGCGGTTATAAATTTGCCACGCGCGCCAACGACCACCTCGCGCGTGCACACTATTGTACATCTCATGCATGTCACCCTCGACTTCGAGTGTCACTAGATGCCCACCAACTTATTAATTATTTTATTTAATTTTGTGATTATTTCTTATTTTTATGTCCAACTTAAATTCTGAAAAATACCCAAATATCACCAAAAATTTAGAAATATTTCCAAAGCGCTCCGAAACTTACGAACATTGCGTATACACTTCAACTTGACTCTATTTTGCATCGAAATAGAATATAATACATCAAATAGGCAGACGACACACAAAAATAATATTAAATTTATGAACTCCGATCCATTACGCGTGGATCCCACATCGGATACCTAAATCCCAAATTAAATTCAAAAATATTTAATTAGCTGCCTAATCAAGTTTATAAAATTCTCGGATGTCATATGCACAAAAGATTAGATCCTAATGGAAACAAGTCATTGTTGTAAAGATGAAAGATGAAGAAAATTTTAATGAATTTTAGGATAGATTTCAAAGGCTAATCTCTTCTTGCCCGCAACATGGATACACTGAAAAAAACATTGTTGGAGTACTTCTATGTGATGATTTCACCCCTACAAATTGGGCCCCGCCCCCACAAAATGGGCACTGCCAAACTTAGGCCTACGTGGACCTCGGTCAAATCACCTATGAGAAGTCAACGAATGTCTAATCAGCTTTTTACCATGTTATTAATTCTTTTATGCATTATGAAGTTCAATAGTTAAGTTTAACAAGACTTAATAACATTACATCGAAAGCTAAACATTTAAAGAAATTTAAACTAGTTATACAAGAGTTAGAACAATCCTAATGTGGAAATCCTGCAAAAGTAGATCTCATGTATATGCATCAAGTGGGAATCAATACAATACAACGATCAAGTCATCATATACATGTACCTCGAGTCTAACAACCCATAATATCCCAAAATATAATCAGAAACAACAAGTATAGTTCATATGTACATCCAAAATATCAAAAAGAACATATGGTAGTAGTAGATATGAGCTAACTTTGAGGGAAGCTCAGAGACAATCACCGATCACGTGCTTCTTGTCTTTGCTACTAGAGGGGCCTGCAATTGTCACCAGTAATAGAGACAATTAGTGAGTAAATCTAGTGGAAAGTCAACAATATTTCAAGATAATGAATGACAAATCTGTAAATCATGCGGGAAATGAAATAAAATGTAAGTAAAGTAGTAAAGTGCATGATAAATAGATTGGGACAATCAACAAAAGATACCAAGTAACCCGAAAATATAAGATAAGGAGAAAGAGTGGTATACACACTCTACACATGCAAAAGTCTATGTTAGTACGATAGTTGGTACCATGGAATGAAATCTCAAAAGCCATATCAATTCATTCGACACCGCCAGCTTTACCCAAGTCGTAGTCTGAGAGAGTTCCAAAGGAGACCACAGTGCCTGAAAGTATGGTACTTATGGAACTTGAATGCCAATTGAGGAGTCATAGTGGCCTTGATTGCTCGCATCAAAAGGATTCAGACTTGGGAGGAGGTCGCGGAAGCTACTCGGACGCTCAATTCGCGAGTGATCATAGTCAACTAGACCTAACCAATCAAACACCTGAACCACTTGGTGGTGATTAGAGTTCAACAATTTTAGCTTATCGTTTCAAAAATAAACAAGGAAAGTGAAAGGAAATAATATTGATTTTCTTACTAATTTATGATAAGTCGATAATTAGACATGTTTTATAATACATTTTAGGATGATTTTAGATGTAAAAGACTATATTACATGGAGTTTTCTCTTGTTTTTGTTATTTTAGGTGATAAATGAAATATTTGAAGAAATGAAGGAAAAAAGGAAGAAAATGAAGGAACTAATCAAGGATCGCTGACTATGAATTCGTGAATTTTGGATTATAACAAGGATCTTGAGTCGGTTTAGGATATGTATTACCTAATATACTATAAATATAAACCATAGACTATGAAATTGAAAGCGTTTTGTTAGTTTTACACTTTTGCTTTACTTTGAAGGTCATTCTTTATTGTTTTTATTTGCTTTTGGAGAAGATTGAATATTCAATTTATCATTAAGGTATTTTAATTACTTTTTTTAATTCTAATGTTATGGTGTTATTTATTATCATGAGTGAGCAGCTTTGTTTAAACATGAACTAGATCCGTTTTGCAATGTAGTCATGATGAGATAAATGTGTACATAATGCTTTAAACCAATCATTTTTTTGAATTCACTATTTTTATAAATTGTTATTTACGAATTGCAATCATGGATTTGAGTATTATGTGCATAGTGGCCAATATTTATGATGTTTGATTCATTATCCAGTTTAAAGTAATAATTAGGATTGTTTGAAAGGTAAACACCGTTCAGATGTCCTAGGTGAATTTGAAATCTAAATCTAATGTTGAAGTGGCTTTCCGAAGATATTAGATTTGATAGTTTGAAGTTTTCATATATTGTAACGTGGTTTTATTGCGTGAAGTTAATGTCTTTGTGTATTCAAAGGGGTTAGCTCAATAAAATTAGAACGTGGCTTTTTCATCAGTATAAGGAGAACAAATGGTGACTAAAGGCTATTTACTTATGATTAGGGTTTAGTGATCTAGGATACTTTAGAAAGTATGTCCATGACTATATGATTTGAGTAACATGTTTGGAATGCAAAACGAATTGAATTTTCATTGTTTAGGGATTTTTTAGATGTTTATTTATTATTATGTTTTATTGAATTGAATTGAACTGATTTTAATTTAGTACCTTGATTTGTGTTATTTAAGTAAGTTTAGTTAGTTTAGTTGATTTTATATTTAGAAAGTATTAGTTTAAATTATTTTTATTAACTTATATATATATATATATATATGAAATAAAACTTTTTTTCTTAAGGAATTTGCAAAATCCCCGTGGAGACGATTCCCACTTACCACTACTACAAAATATTAATAGTATAATAAAAGTGGGGAATTTATTGTACATGCTCGACACGTGTCAGTTTACTTACATCAACAAGCAATAATATCCAAGGTAAATGCGGCTCCCCCACGTCTGTACTGCACTCCCAATACCCGACACTGAAGCTCTAGGTTCCCGGTACATATTAGAGTTCATTTGGTATGTGTTAGAGCTTATTTAAGTTTGACCATCTCAGTTCATTGTAAAACAGTCCACTATTTGCCTCAATGTCTTTCTATTTAACTTAGACCCAATCTTGACTTCAATGTGTCCTAAACAAGTTTATACCAAATCATCGAGGTCCCTAGTCGCTTATTCTTACCATATATGAAGTCTTGATGCGTATGAATAACCCTGAGACGCCTCTTTTATTCATTTTAAATACTCCTTTGACATTTAACTTAGCAACAATGCCCAAACTTGGTGTACAAGGTTGTATACATTTTTCCTATTACTTTAATGTGTTATTGAATTATTAAAGCCCATTGAAAATAATTTCAATTTGGTTTAATGCATTGGTTTGCAAAAGAGTCCCTGAGGGACCTTGAAATAATTTCCTACAACTTGGTTTTTATGTAACTTGAAATGCGGCTAAAACACTCATAGAAGTTACCAAATTCTAGGTGTTTGTTCATTGAAGTCTATTAACTTAAAACCAAGGTTTTCAAGTGATAAGATCTCATTAATATGATCAATAATCAAATTTGAGACTTTAAGTAAAACTTTAATCCTTTATTTGTAAATATCGATCTCTTATTCGAATCATGACTTGAAAAATGAGTTAGAAACACCGAGAAATCACAAAACTCAATGAAAACCTTCACTATGACCCAATAACACATTCTAGAAATTTTTGTACAATTGTGACATCGTGTGATACCCGGAACACCTTAAGTCAAAAATCAGCTCATTATGTAAGTAAATTTTGCCTATCTCAAAATAGGTTTGGGAAAACCATTCAAAACACTTCAAAATCACTTGAAACTCTTGGGAACATAACCTATAATATCTCAAGCTATTCTAAAGATTTTGGTTATTTCTAGACTAGTGGAAACCCTCAGAAGAGGTCCTGACATCCAAACACTTACAAAAAGAATATCTCTACGGACAAGCACTAATTTTTAGCCTATGTCCGACAAAGAAGATGAATCAATTTTTAATAAATACTAACCTTAAGTTGTTTTTCTATGTGTTACCTTTCCCAAATGGTAAAATGTGCTCAAATCCGATTAAGACTGAGAGAGTTATGCTCAAAATGCCAAAACAGCTCAATTTGAGAGAGTTTGTGACTAATAGTGTTAGAAAATTCACACCTCTCAAACAAAACATCCAAAAAATATGTGATTTTTAGTGATAAGCTTTACCAAACATCCAAGAATAACACATAAAAATCAGTCAATTTTGAGAAGAAATGAAAGATTTATACTATCTAGTATTTCAGCTATAATTTTGGCATTTCATCAAACATGTACTATTCATTAACAACATAAACACCAAACCCATAGAAACTCTGATAAGAAATAAAACCTATGTAAAAAGCATGATTAAGGGAGTAAAAAAACTTGCATTAAACTTTCAAATTTCATGGAAATCCATGAATCCATGACATCAAAAACCCATAATTTGAGACTATGAAACCAATCTGAGATCATGACAACCCTAATTTGAGACCATGAAAACCCCAATTCAAGCAAGGAAATGCAAATCTTCTTGGTTACCTAGGGCTGGACTCCTTCAAGCTTTGCTCTTCATTTTATTCCCAGTACCGATTTTACTCCAAGGGATATTTCGGTCAAAGCAATACCATCATTTCATCATCTATAGACTACTTGCATTTGTTCTAACACCCATTATCATGAGAAGAGTTTTTTGTTGAAAGCCTTTAATCTTGTTAAAATGAATCATTACTTCAAAAAAACTTCACTAAATTCCTCAAGCAAGGTTCATGAATCCATGAGTTCTCAATTTCATAAACTAGAAAGTGTAGAGAAGAGTGTACCTTGGGTTTATGCCTCGTAATCTTAATGCCCTAATTGTAGAGAGCTATAATTCCTACTCCTTGATCTTCAAAAATCCCAAATTTCCAACCTTAAATAGGTTTTACTCTCCACAATAGTGCTGAATTATTTTGTTATATTAAGCAACATGACTAAGGCCCCTCTTTTTATAATCTTGCCTTTTAATTCTCATTCATTAGATTGGTATCTCACCTTTCATGGACATTTGATCCTAGGCACATCTAGGGTCTTAAGTTTACATGTCTTGCATGGTTTGGGTCTGCACTATCTTGCATTAATTAACCACAAACTTTGGTTAGATATTTATTCTCACTTTTATTAATCCCATAATTAAATAAATATTTGAACTATATTGACTTAGGTTCATTTGATATATTTTTTGGCTAGACAATTGCCATTCTCATTGTAACTTAGGTGTACACCTTGAGTTAGAAAGAATAAACTCCTAAGTTATGAACTTACCATGAGTCCTGACTACCCGTTGTCCGCGCGCATGAACCATGAACTCTCTCTCGCCCCGCAAGAATCTACGATATCGAGCCTACCCTAGTGTGTACACTAAGTTTAGTTAGTTATAAATAATACATGATATCAAACACAAGTAAAATTAATTTATATTGTCATTTTACTTTGGTGTCAACGCCCGAGTTATAATCGAGATCGCCATGTAGGACTGGCCGTCAGGTCACGGTCCTACAAGGCATATAACTAAGATTAGTTTATTCAGATTGTTACATTCTATGTAGGACTTAATCATTTTGAACGACTATTAGATAGCTTGTGTGAAGGATCATTATTTGAAACAACATCTATATTAGCGAAAGAAGCTATTAATAAGATGGCGAAACAATCTAAACAATATGGTGAAAAATTGAAACTACAAAAAAAATCTATGAAGTCAATGATAGAAAAATAAATCCATTGAAAGTTATAGTTAATGAATTAACAACTATGGTTAAGCTATTATTAAAAAACAAAGGAAACCAAGGTAAGCGATGTGGGTTCTGTAATGAAGTTGCACATCCTATGGATGTCTATCATACTTTACATGAAAAAAATAATGAATGGTTTATGTAGTAATGAATCAATTTTCAGGGCCCCTAAGGAATCAATATAGTAACACTAATAACAATAGTTATTATAAAGGTAGACCAAACCCGAATCTTAGCTATGACCCTCATAACCAAAATTGCTTAACATATAGGCCACGTGCACAAGTACAAACGACACCAATTCAGTAACCACAACAACTTGTCAACCTATGCAACCAAACTTATAGCAGATCTTGCATAACTTTATTATCCAAAGTCATCAATAACTTACACATATTTCTCAAAATTAAGTCAATATTGATACTTCAATTAATGAGTTGAAGAATCAATTAAATCCAATGAGTTTACAAAACAATAGACTGAGTAATCAAAGTAAAGCATCTACTCAACCTGTTCCTACTCAAGCACATGTAATGCATCGTTTAAAGAATATGAGGAAGAGACACCCAAACCTGTTAAGGTACCCATAAGAGGAAAAAAAAGAAAAAAGAAAATAAAGGAAACAATAGAAGTAAAAGAAGAGGAAATGATTGTAACAACCCTAAAATATTTTATTTGCGAATGGTGACGTGTACTACCTAGTTATACTCGAGTGCAATTTTTTCTAAAAAACTTATCGTCTATTGCACGAGATTAGGTCACCTCGAGATGTGTGCGTTACGGTAGGTGGGTAGATTGAGACAAAGTAGATTTGGGTAAATTCATGACTTAGGGTTTACTCTAATTAAATTGAGCATTTAAATGAAGTAACGAAAATGAACTAGGTCATATAGAGTATAATTGGCCAAAGCTAATGCTGTCACTTTAGTTAAATTGAGAATGCCTAAGTTAGTGTAGTAAGAATTAAGTAGATTACCAAAGATATATGCTTCATGTAAACTTTCTTGACCCTTGATCTAACTAGAGATCGATGTTTTAAAAGAGTTCTAGGCTTTATTAATGGGAATCGAGGGTGAGTAGTAATGATTGAATAATAATCATAGATCTACAATGTGGATCGCTAAGCTAGGTTAATCAATGACTTACATTAAAGATGAACTAAGCCTAAATAGGGTGTTTTTGATTCAAACACATGCACACAACTCCAGAATGCAAAATGAGAGTTGAATGAGAAGAAAGTTTGCTAGAAAGCAAGAAAAACTAACGATAGCAAACCAAAATCCAGCCCTAGGTACCAGTATTTTTCCTTATATTTTATCTCAATGTGGTGTTAAATGTTTTAATTCATGAAAATGCATGTTAAAAACCCTTGATTCGATCAAAGTAGATGGTCATTATTATTGATTTGGGTTAATTTGGAGTGATTGGGGGTCAAATCAACCTATAATGAGCAAGAATTTCTTGATTCAGGTCAAAATTTGGTGTTGTAGTTATGGTCATTTACGTTCATGTTGGGTTGTTGGAGAAGATGATTAATAGTGTCTATGGCCACAAGGGACGTTTGTGCCCACAAGGTACATCTATGCCCAGAAAGGACGTATGTGTCTACAAGGGACATATCTGCACATAAGAGACAACTGTGCCAATAGGGGATGTATGTACCTCGTAAAGGACGTCTAAGCCCACAAGAGATGACTGTGCCCACAAGGGACGTATGTCGTCACAAACCCTGTGATCACAAGACATTGAACAACAATATTATTCAATTATGCAATAAATGATGTATTAACACAATAAAACAAATCTAAAATGCACACTTGTAACCGATAGACTTAGTGTCAGGCGTTGGGTACGCGTTGCAAGGTGCGAGTGAGCCATTTTGGTGGTATTTCGTAGCATTATATGTAAGTAAACTAGTAAGAGCATCATAGTAGTTATTTTCTTATTTGATTTTTATTCCTTATTGAATATGCTTTTGAAGTAAATACTTTCATAGGAATCTATTCGTCCTGTCGGGTGACCTAGAGTCGACATGGTCGGGTTTCGTAGTATGTTGTTGGGATGGACGAAAATCCACTAATGCAAGTTGATTTGTTCTCGGAAGTGTCTAAGTGCCCACAGTTCGACATTCAAGATGTTCTTGGAAGTGACATTTGGCCCATAGTTTAAGGGCTAATATTAAGCCATTCATGGAAGTGGCCTTAGGTCCACGATTTGAGACTAGTTGGAATTTACTTTAAACTGTTCTTGGAAGAGGTCGTGGGCCCACAGTTTAAAGAATGTAGAGACTACTTAGATGTTAATCTTTTGTATTTTGTAACTCTTTTCTTGTGGTTTATTTATTTAGTCTTTATATCATGCACTTACTATTTTCCTGTTTATTTCATTATACTCATAATTTGTGGACTATTCGTTATTGATATCGAAAGTATTATTGAGCCTCATCTGGATCTACTCACTAAAACTGTCTTCGTAACTGGTCATAATTCCTTCATCAATTAAGGGTAAGGAGTCAGTGCTTGGTGACAACCACTGAGCTTCCCTTAGAGTTAGTTTCTACTTTTGCTACCATAGGCCCTTTTATGTATTTTTATTATATTGTTTTGAAAAAACTGGTCATTGGGCTGAGTGCATACTTGATATATGTATTTTTACCTTTTTGTCACCTTATATGCATGAAATCATATTTTATGGGTTTCCACACCATAAGTTTTACGGACCATTTACTTTTTGAGTTATTTACATTGCTTAAGTTTATTTCTGCTGCTTAAATATTAAAACTTGCAAAATCTAATAACTCAACACTAAAACATCAAATTAAGAATAGTAATGTAAACATATGCTTACTAGGCTTACATTCTTCTTTCGAGCATTGATTCGAAGGTCCACGTAGGTCTAGGCCAGACATGATCTAATTTGTGGGGGCTAGAGCCTTCACATGATAGCCAATTTCATTCCCACTAGAGAATGAATGACAGAGCAATTAAGACTTACACCCTTTCCTAGTAGACCATATTCTTATTATTTAGATAAAGTTGAAGCTCATGAGAATTCTTTAAAAACTTTTGAGGAAACAACAATTGAAAGTGAAAAAAAAAGAAACTTCTTATAATATAACACAAGAGGTGTATTTTACTTCTTTCATTCCACAACGACCATCTGATGCTAGGAAGGAAGATGAGAATGAAGATATTTTGAAAGTATTACAGAAAATAAATTAATAAACCTTTAATAGAATTAATAATGCAACTATCTAAGTATAATGGGGTTTTAAATAAATTCAATGAGTCAAAAGACAAATTTCTATAAGAGTCTAAAGAACAATTATGAGAGAATGTGTCAGCTACGATAAAAAAGAAAATGCCAAAGAAATGTTTTGATCTTAGAATATTTGGAATTCTTATAACAATAGGGACCATCTCTATTGAACTTGCTATGTGTGATATTGGTGCATCAATTAATGTGATGTCACTTTTTTATATGAACCATTGCAAATGGGAATATTGAAGAATACACCTATCAATCTTACTTTAGCAGGTAAGACCATAACTAAACCGCGTGGATTATTAGAAGATGTGCTAGTTAAAGTAGAAGACTTATTGTTCCCAGTAGACTTTTATGTCATGCAATGAGAGATACATAATCTCATAATTTTCCATCTATATTATTAAAAAGACATTTTTTTAAGACTGCTAAGACTAAGTTAAATATCTTTGAAGGAATAATGTCCATGGAATTTGAAGATAATATCGTCACTTTCCTATTCAATGATATGGATAATTATAATAATTCTAGAGAGTTATCTAATTCAGAAAAGTAAACTAATGATACTTTATAATTAAATGTTTTTAATGAGATAAATCCTAAAATCTATGAAGTTAATGCAGTAAACACGCAAAATAGCAACAACATCCCAATGGATGGGAAATATGAATGAAGTACAACTGATAAGAAGACCACTCAATAATGGAGAATTAAGCAGACATGGAATGAAAATTTGATTATCAAGCCGCCAGAAATGCCTAAGCTAAATAAAAAAGATAAGAAGAAGAAATTGCCAATTTCAATTCCTATGAAATTGAATGATCCTGGTGATATCAATTTGAGAATCAAAATAAAATGGGCATGGTACTACAAAGCCCAATGTTTTCATGTTCACATCCAAACCTGATTCCAATACACTTCTTTCTACATACTCAACTTGAGATGGATGAACTAGCATCTTCAAGAGTTCAATTACCTGATGGTTCTTCTATCAAACCTATGGGGTGGTTACAAATGTGTATGTTCAAGTCGATAAATTTATCTTTTCCATATATTTCTTGTTTATGCCTCATTATATCAATGAAAACCATCTGTTGATACTAGGTTGACCTTTCTTAACTACTTCTCAATTTATCTTAGATGCTCTGAATCAAACCATCACTCTAAGAGTGAATGAAAATTCAATCAATTTTTGGAATGGTACTAGAGTAGAAAAATCTAATATATACTTTCAATGTGATAACTATGGGAAAGAAAGCCATATTTGGATCCAAAAAAGGCAAATAGATATGGATGAAATTACTATTCTCATTGCAATCAATAGCTGGAAATTCAAAAATAACTTATGTGATCACATGAGCATCAATGAATATGTTATCGTTTTGTCACCTTGTCAAAGCAAACCTTTATAAGAGGAAGCACAAAATAAACCCAAAAGATTTAACTTACCTTGCGGATGGATACATAGTGGACACACTAGGAAGAGTATGTGATGTAGAAGTTAAGATTGAGAAATTTAGTGTGACGGCCCTAGTTTTCCACAAACTGGGTCGTGCTCGGCCTAGTCCTACATGGACCACCGAGTTTGTAACACCCAAAAAATCATAAATATCGAGATATACATTTATATGCCTCGAGATATGAATTACACTTATCGAATCACACATTATCTTGCTTTATTATACTACTTTAATGCATTTGGATGAATATTGAGTGATGCATTTTGTTGATACATCATTTGCATTATTTGCTTGTTTACATCTCATAATTAATCATAAAGAATAATTAGAATATTATGATAGGGATAAAATAATCCTTTCGATAAATATAGTGACATGTAAAAAATAGTTAGCTTAAGGGACGAAATAGTCATTTTAGTAAAAGGTGAAAATAATAAAATAATATTAGGGGTAACAAGGTAATTATCATATAGTAAATAAATTAGTAAAATAAATCTGCAGAAGATAAGTCAATATTGTCATCAAGTAGAGGATAATAAGCTTTTATAAATTCTATCTTTATATTATGATTGACAATGACAATGACACTTAACATCTTTAGGAAAAGAATAAGAAGTCTCCTTTATCTTTATCTTAACATTATGATTGACAATGACACTTCAACTTAATGTTTAAGTAAAAAATAAGAAGTTTCTAAGAAGTTTCCTTACATAATGATCGATAACGACTTTTGACGGTTTATCTTTTTGTTTACGAATTCATTATAAATAACGAATCTTATCTTTATCATGTTATTATGACTTGTTATAATGACTTTTGTTTTATTAAGCATCTATCCCTTTATAAATAGAAACGAGAATGCGATTCATTCTCACAATTTCTTTTAATTTCTATCTTTTTCTATTTATGCGTTCTCTTGGAGAAACTTTAAGAAATATGTCGTAACCCTTGTAGCGATTGTTTTTCTTGTTGAGGCGATCCTCTTTGTTATGCATTATTAATTCGATGAATGTGCCTTTACATCTTTGCATCTTTATTATTATTATTATGCTAATTACTTATATATGTTTATCCACATGTGTGATTCTTGTCGACGAACATTTTAAAGTCCAATGGTGTGGTATTATTAGTCTGCCAATATGATCAAGTGCCGACGAGCACCATTAATATTGCTATTTGACCTTGGACTGGTTTGAGTCGATGCGCACGGCTCCTTGAGTCCACTGGTGTAGTTTATGCTTCGGGCATATTGAGGTCCGCCCTCGGGTGTGGCTTTATTTGATGCTTTTGTGATGTTTTGTTATATGCGTTTCATTAATGGTGTGTAATTTGAGTATTACTGGGCGGTTGACTCATTAAATTAACAATTTTAGGTATTTAGCAAGGGGTTCAATCATGGGCACGAGAGATTTGAAAAGAGAAGTTTATACACAGTAAAAAATGTATTATTTTTATAGTGTATCTAATATAATAGATATTTTGTTGTCAAACAACTATTGGTTTTCCTATTTATGAGTTATACTCGATTTTCGTAGTGCCTGTGGGTCATCCATCTTGAAATTGGGTATGTGTATTCTGAAATCGGGTTGTGATAGAGTCATCCTCTGCAAGGTCAATGCAAGCTTAGTCAGCCTTTTGATCTATTATTATAAGTTAATTCTTAATTTTAAGTTGAGTTTTTAATGTTTTGCAAGATTTAAAGATTTAGCGGAAGCAATTTATCAAATTAAATAACTCAACAAGAAAGAAAAATTGGACAACCTATGTGTAGAACCCTGCATATATATATATATATATATATATATATATATATATATATATATATATAAACTTGTATATTTGATGACCAAGTGCGGAAAGTAAACAAATGGATATACAAGTCATAAGTGTATTTCAGTACCCATAATATATCCAAGCGTACAAAATGTCAAAATAAGTAAATACAATTAAGGCATAAACCTACAAAAATGAGAAAGGGAGGGTCGCTATGATGTCTTAGAGTAAGTTACCAATCACCGACTCTTTGCCCTTGCTCCCTTGCGGATCTGCAATGAGCCATGCTACAGGAACCCCTGAAAATGTGTTGTGCATTAAATATATAACCATGCTACAGGAACCCCTGAAAATGTGTTGTGCATTAAATGATTTATACATTTATGATTCATAGAATAATGTGTTGGATTAAAATCCAATGGTCGAAAATGGTGTACCTACCTATTTTATAAATTACAAGTATATATTTTTTTTCTCTTTTTTTTCCTAATGAAATTGTTAGGGCATGTGCCTTAGGTCAATCTACAAGCATTGTTTATCTTATAATTTTAATTAATAAAATTGAGGTTTTCATTTGCTATTTTATTATAAGTGATTACATGTTTACATTATAATATGATCTATGGGTATTTGTTGAAGTATCTTAAATATCCCTAATCAGTCATTATACAAGGAACTATAATGAATTAAGATTAGTTTGAATCTAGATTGATGGTCATGAGATGATCATGCGAATAGGGATATGAATCGAGATCATGAGTACTTGTTAGGGAACAAGGTACTGGATCGACCTGCTATGAGAACACCACATGGATTAAGTCATTGATGTTGCTCATGATATGTATATCTTTTAGTCCTTCAACTTGAGATTACCATAGACTTCAATATTAGAAGCATGGTAATTTGACACAGTTAAACGTTGTCTTTAACCAAACGATTATAAAGATTATGATTGGTTACCATGTGAATAATATGTGAAGGTGTGTAATCGAGATAAAATTTGTCACTTTTGTACAGAGAGAGATATAAGTGGATCTCTCAATATGATAGACTGATGATGGCTAAGTCCATGTGAATAGATATGATCAATATCACTTGGATGTTTTTAGTCTATCTAAAGATCGAGACTAGTACGATTGAACATTAAGGGTGACTTTCCATGCCTTGTGTTTAATCAAAAGATATCGCATGACAAAAGGATATGATATATGTTATTAATTAGGTTGTATCGATTTTTGATATTCATGCTACTAGGGTAGTCATGATGTCTTGCTAGAGATCGCTTATGACTTGTGTACCAAAAATGGTTTTAGTTGACTCCTACCTCACATGAACCTATTAGATCGCATATAAAGAATGACTTTGCGCAATCTCAATTGGTCAAGAGTAATTAATTTTGTATGATAAAATTTATGACATAAAAGCCCTAATGATTTGTTATATGATAACTTATTAATAGGGGCATATATGTAATTTGCTTAAACTGCATAAATATAATAGTTATATTACGAATATGATTTTAACTGAGAGCTTATCTACAAATATAAATAGTGGTTGAAACCATAAAAACGAGATAATATTTTTATTTTTCCTATTTTCGAGTTCTCTGGATTTTGGGAGAGAAGGAAAAACATTATCAATCTCTCATGGGGCTAACACTTCAAATTGTGGTCATCGTTCGTGTGTGGATTTCTGATAGAGAACGCGCACTTGAACGTCTTGGAAATCGAACAATCAGAGAAGTAAATCACAAATTAAGGTATGGTTTACTTTTGTAAATCTAGTTTAATGGAACTTATCTTCGATCCTGTTGAGGTTTTTCAAAAATTGATTTCAATTTTTTGCTGCGTATGAAAACCCAACAATGGTATCAGAGCCATAGGCTCAATTCTATTAAAAGTTTACATATTTTCTCTAATGTATATATGGTATATGTGTGAAAAACATGAACTTGATTAATGTATATATGATGTACATATTGGTTCTATGATAATTGTTATCAAGAAATTGTTTTAAAGCATGTTGTTAATTCATGTATATTGATACATACACATGATTTGATTCAATTATAGTATTCATGTTTAGAATATTTCGATTAACATATATTTTTTTAATATCGAACGATATGAATTTTGTACGTTCATGGTAGAAGTCATGTTTAAGTTAATGTGATTCTGGTGTTAAATACATATTTTGTTTTTGTTCAATAATTATGTATGTCTTCATGATAGAAATCATGATTATGTTAATATGATTAATTTAATATGATTCTGGTGTTGAATGTATGATTAATATTTCGTTTCCTGATTCAATTGCTTCCTTTGTATGAATAAGAATCGAAATTGGTTTTGATCATATATCTCATTATGGTTATCCATTAGTATATTCATATTAGGTAGGAGATAAACTTGTAATCGAATAAGAATTACAAATCCTATAAGATAGATGAGATATATAACAAATTTGTATTGGATAAGGATTCAAAGTATCTTAAATTAAAATTTGATTAGGATGAGATATTAAGTTAGAGGTAGGCCCAAGTTAATTAAAAATACTTTAATTAATATTTTCAGAATTAAAATTAGGGGAGTTTTGGTCAATTCGATTGACTAAAATAATGAGAAAAATTTTAGGCGATTTTCAATTTTTGGAACTAGAAGTCTTGGTTAGTGCCAATCGAGCCCATCGACCGCCACGCCAATGGACCGCCGCTAATCTTGTTAAATGTAGCGCATGGAAGTTCATATAATAGTCAATATTAGTAAAATTTCCTAACTTGTTTAGTGATTTTACATGCATTGTAATATATGATATTTACCTCGTTTAAATTATGATCACTAAAACAAATTAAAAAATCTCTCTTCCAAATATCAAGTGTCATCCATTCTCAAACACTTTAAGGCTTCGATCACATCAACATGGTTCCGTCTCCGCAGAGTGTACTGTGTTATCTAGGTGAGGGAAGTTGAGTAATGGTTATTCTATTATTTGAAATAGTTAGACTTGATGAAGCTATCAAAATGATTTTGGGCTTTAGGCACTAGATAAGATAAAACAGGCTAAGACATAAGATGTCATAATCTCATAAAAACAACTAAAAGCTACATATGATGTAATTGGTAATTAGTACCGACCTAAATAACTTAATTCAAAGTAACATGCCTTAGTTGTCTTGGAATTATGTGAAACATGGATTTTAGTCTCTTAAATTAACATAACATTTTTAGGAAGGTTGTTAATTTAGTGGGAGTCTATTCCTCTATACTAAAATGAACTTTTGCTTAATCTTTATTGTAGATCTATGACCTTTTCAAATCACACTAATTCCTTGTCACTGCAATCCATCCTTGAGAAAGATAAGTTGTTTGGGACAAACTTTCTTTACTGGTTCAGAAACTTGAGAATTGTTCTTAAGCATGAACGCAAGTTGTATGTCTTGGATGATCCTATACCTGAGGAACCACCAGCTAATGCTTTAAGAGCTGTGAAGGATTCACATACTAAGCATATCAATGACTCAGCTGATGTTGCATGCATTATGTTGACAACCATAGTTCCTAAACTTCAGAAGGACATTTAACACATGGTAGCTTACGACATGGCTATGATACTGAAGGAAAAGTTCTAATAACAGGCTAGGTAAGAAAGGTTCGAGATAGTCAATAACCTTTATTCTTACAAAATGGTTGAGGGGTGCGTTCGTTAGTCCTCATGTTCTGAAAATGATGGGCTATATTGACCATCTTGACAGACTTGGATTTCCCGTAAGCCAAGAGTTGGCTAGGAATTTAATCCCGAATTCATTGCTTGATAGTTATTCACAATTTATAATGAACTATAACATGGATAATATGGAGAATTCTATCACATAATTGCATTTGATGCTTAAAACTACCAAGCATAATGTCAAGAAACCCATTTCTAATGTGTTGATGCTTCATAAAAGAAATGCTATAAAGAAAAAGGCTAAAGGCAAGGCTAAAGTTGCCAAGGCTGTTGTGATTATTACAAAGCCTTTGGAACAAGTCAAGCCTAAGGTTGCTTCTACTTCACAATCCCAGAAGGAAAAAAGAAAGAAAGAAGGAAATTGTCATTTCTGACATGCACATGGGCATTGGTTCAGAAATTGCAAGCTCTATCTTAAAGATATAAAGAAAAAAGAAGAGTAGTGAGACTACTGCTCAGGTATTTACGTTATTGAAATTAACTTGTTTACTAGTGATTCATGAGTATTGGATACTAGATGTGGATCTCACATTTTTGTTAATGTGCGGGTCTCACCGAAAGTAGAAAGCTAAGGAAAGGAGAAGTCATCCTATGAGTTGGAAATGGATCAAAGGTTGCTCGTTGGTTGAGGATGATATGAGTTAATTTTACCTAATGAACTTGTTTTAACTTTAAATAATTGTTATTATGTCCCCGCCTTGAGCAAAAACATCATTCTAGTTTCATGTTTGGATTTGGATGGTTTTAATTTCATTATTGCGAAAAATAAATGCTTCATTTCTCATAAAGACATTTTTTATACGAATGCTGATTTGTGCGATAGTCTTTATATTCTAAATATGAAAAGGTCTATAGATACTCATATTCTTAACGTAAATACAAAGAGATTCAAGTCAAATGATTTGAGTCAAACTTACCTTTGACATTGTTGTCTTGGCCACATAAATGAGAAATGCATTTCTAAACTCCATAAAAATGGACTTTTAGATTCATTTGATTTTGAATCATATAAAACTTGTGTATCTTGTTTACCATGTAAGATGATAAAGAGTCCCTTTACTAGACATAATGAAATGACAAGTGATTTATTGTGTCTAATACATACTGATGTATACAGTCCTATAAACATAATGACTAGAGGTGGTTATCAGTACTTCATTACTTTCATTGATGATTTCAACAAATATGGTTACGTGTATCTCATAAAACATAAATGTGAATCTTTTGAGATGTTTCAAACATTTCAAAATGAAGTGCAAAACTAACTTGGTAAAAGTATTAAAGCACTCCGATCAGATTGAGGTGGTGAATATTTGAGCTAAGAGTTTGATGATTATCTTAGAAATCGTGGGATTGTCTTACATTTAATTCCTCCAGCAACTTCACAATGGAATGATATTTTTGAGATGAGAAATTAGACTATATTATATATGGTTCAATTTATGATGAGTCATGCAAATCTTCCTATTTCTTTTTGGGGTTATGCCTTAGAAACTGTTGCGTTTACACTAAATCGTGTTCTTTCTAAAGCGGTTGGTAAAACACAATATGAATGTGGTTTGTGGTTTGGGAAAAGTGCAAGTTTGTATTTCCTTAAGATTGGGGGCTAAGAGGTTTTTGTATGACGAAAAATCTCAAAAAAATTATCAACCAAATCTACAAAGTGTGTATTTGTTGGTTATTCTAAAGAAACTAGAGGATACTACTTTTATAATCCCACTAAGTACAAAATGTTTGTTGCTCGGAATGGTGTCTTTATGGAAAAAAAAGTTTAGTTCAAAAGACAACAATGAGAATAAAGTAAGTCTTGAAGAAGTTCAAGAACCACAAATAAACACTCAACCGCAGTAGGAGATTAATAAAGTCTTGAACTAGTTGAACCTCCACAGGTATCACAAGGCCTGCGTAGGTCTGATAGGGTAAAACATCAACCTGGGAGATTTTGATTTCTTATTTTTGATAACATTGAGGTGTTGCTTATGGATCAAAATGAGCCTATTACTTATCGAGAGGCTATGACTAGTCCTGAGGTAGATAAATGGCTTAGTACCATAAATTCTGAGATGCAATCCATGTATGATAATCAAATTTGGAACCTGGTTGATATACAGGAAGGTGGTAAGACCATTGAATTTAAATGAGCTTTCTAGAAGAAAACTGACATGGCTGGAAATGTGCATACTTATAAAGCACTACTAGTAGTAAAAGGTTTCAGACAAACTCATGGTGTCGATTATGATGAGACTTTTTCTCCTGTAGCCATGCTTAAATTCATTAGAATTCTAATTGCCATAGCCGCATATTATGACTATGAGATATGATAAATGGATGTCAAAACAACTTTTCTTAATGGAAAGTTACTTGAGGATGTGTATATGATACAACCTAAAAGATTTATTCATCCTGAGAATTCTAGGAAGGTGTGCAAGCTTCGAAGATCATTTATGGACTAAAACATGTTTCTCGAAGTCGGAATCTTTGTTTTGATGAAGCAATTAAGGAATTTGGTTTCATTAAAAATGAAGATGAACCTTGTGTATACAAGAAGGTCAGTAGGAGGGTGGTTTTTTTCCTCGTACTGTATGTTGATGATATATTACTCATAAGAAATGACATCCCAACCTTGTAGAGTGTCAAGTCTTAGTTAAGGAAGTGTTTCTCAATGAATGATTTAGGAGATGTAGCCTACATCCTTGGGATTAAGATCTATAAGAATAGATCTAAAAGGTGTATCTGTCAAGGCCCAAATCTCTAACCCCGTTTTAATTCATTAATCAGGATCATCGACCCTTGACGTGGGACCTACACTGTGATACGTGCACCGATCGAGGCACGTGGCCGAGGTATATCGTATTTTTGTATTGATGTGTGCCTAGTGTTATGTATTGTGTAGACTTACTAAGTCGGTTTATACAGTTGTAGGCGTTGAGACGAGAGCGGGGACACGCCTCGAGTAGCGTGCGAGCCAGGGAACCGGGTAGTTAGCATTTTGGTAAGTCTTATTTAATACTAATATGAAATAATGAATTACTTATAAGCCTATGGTTGTGTTTGTTAATGTAAATCAAATTAAAGGCCTATAGTTGAGTAAATTAAATGGAAAGCATATGATTGGTCTAGAGATACACATTGGCACATCTAGGAACTAGGTGAGTAATGAAATGGTGTCACTTGAGGTTGAGATAGTGGGAGTTAGTGGGATATATGGCAAGAGGTGGACCATTAGATGTTCATCGGGATACATAAATCCATAGAGATCAAGGGCTAAGAAGGAACATCACCTTAATATATAATATTAGTGATCAAACAACATGCAAACCTAATCACTCATTCATTTTTGCTGGAGAAGAAGAAGGAATTGCTGGAGAGGAGTGAATCATCAAGGTGTTGAAGGAATCCATGGGAGTTGGTGAGAAATTCTCAAGCTAAGGTGCTACATCAACTAGGTACACATCCTTTTAGTTGAAATTAGAACAAGTTTTTGTTTCAGGCTAATTTCAGATGGTAGATGATTGAGTTTTTGCAATTGATTTATACATTTAGATTCATCATTTCAAGTTTATAATCCAGCTATATTTAAGTTCTTAATTTGGTTTTGAAATCATAAAGATATGAATTTTTGATGTTGCAACACCAAAACTAGAATTCTGCATTTTGTATTATGAATCAACCTAGGTAATTTGGTCATAATCTGCCCATTTTAGATCCAAATTGATCCCAACTAGTGGCATTTGAAAGCTTATTTAAAGTGGAATAACTTTTCTTAACTGAAGGTATTTTGATTCAAATGTTTTTATGTCCAAACATGCTCTACAAATAGGTACTGAAATTAAAAAGGAAAGTTTGAAAACTAAACTTGTTAAGGGCATAACTCCCTAAATACTTATCCAAATGAGCTGATATTTTAGTATGTTGTCTTTGGGTATATTTTCTGTCTTGTGACCAAAAATCACATTTTAAGAAACTATATATTGGGATAAATAGTTTTTCTAAGTCCGCTGGTCGGATTAAATCTCAATTAGACCTATGTTTAGTAAAATCATGATATCTCTTTCATTTTAAATCATAATTTCGTAAACTAAACCTTTCCGGAAAGCTAAGAGAGAGTCCAAAAATAATTTTACTGATTAAGGATTTGAATATTTCGACCATTTCATGCCTAAAAGTGCGTTAAGATGTAGGACTGAAATTGAAACTTAATTTAGTCTTTAGGGGCTGATTTAGGAAGATTGATTTAAAGTCTATTGAACCAATTTGAATACACAATAAACACTACTAAATTGAGCTTAAAACCAATAATTTGAACTAATGAGACACCAAACTCAGGAACCTAGGAAAAGGGTATGGGAGAGCGAATACAAGATTTGGAGTATCGGGAGGCCAGTAAAGCTAGGACTTTACTTTGTTGTTGTGAGTATACCCAATGACAACTTTACTTGAAATTTCATTTCTATGAATTATTCTCCTTGCATAGTCCTTTGACTATTTTGCCTTTGTATTCTTATATCATATGTTCTTTGTGTCTATGCTCATTTGATGAGTCTAGTTTGCATGATATTCATTCATTTGATTTGATTCATTGATTCTATCCCATGCTATGTCTATTCTTGTTGCTTTAAATGTGAATTGAATGATAAATATCATGCTATTAGGCTAGTGAATATCTTATAAATGCTTAAGAGAACTTGTATTCCTTATTTGTTTAGGTGTGTAGATGTGGCTATGCCTTGACAATCCATACTTGGTATTTCTTGAAATTTTAAAAGTAGTTTTTGCATTTAGGTCCCGTACTCGATCGAGGTGTGCGCGACTCGCGGGGTTAGAGTCCCTGGGGATGTCGGCACATGTTACTTGACACTGTATGACACTCGGGGTTAGAGTCCCTAAGGTGGTCTACACACCGGGGTTAGAGTCCCTGGTAACACTTGGGTTAGAGTCCCTTGTGCTATATGATTATTGAGTCGGAGTGACATGTTTCACTGCCGACCGGACCTAAATCACCACTACTTAGCCTAGTGTCAGTATCACTTGTTTAACTCTGGTATTTACTCGCATATGGTTTATTTTCCAGTTTTCCCACTTATATGCTTTTAAATACCATTTGAATATTTGGAAATGCAAATTAAACTTGTCATCGGGGATTACTATTTTATTCTTGTACTCACCGTCCTTTTCTTCTTTTGGTATTTTGATTGTATATGTTATATGTCTTCTAGATACTATTTGGGGTTGTTTATTGGGTTGAGCGTTAGTTCCCCGACTTGACTTAGACTATTTTATTGTTTCAATGCATTTTGAGGACTTTATATATTTGATGTCATTTCCTGGTTTTCCACACTTAGGAGTTTATAAATGGCTTCCGCATAAGGTACTAATTGCTTTCGCGTAATCAATAAGACTTCTGTTAATTAATTAATTTAATAAAAAGTTTTAATTAACTTTAAATTTTATAAACTGGTAGGACTAGTGTATTACTTATCCTGAACATGAGAAAAGAGGCGTCTATGTTGTAAAGGCTGACTAATACGTAGTTAAGTCCTGCGTAGATATGATTAGGGCTTAATTACGGGATTAGGCCGGGCGGTGCCCTAGATTAGGAGAGGAGCCGTCACAGTATCGGTCTAAGTAAAAGTGCTTATATAGAAAAGGTACTGAATAGGTTCAGTATGCAAGACTCAAAAAGATGGTCGTTGGCAATGTCTCGTAGTATAAGTCTCAACAAGACTCAATGCTGAAAGACTAATGATGAGTGAAAGCGCATGAATACGATTCCATATGCATCAGCTGTTGGATCTTATTATGTATGCAATGTTATTCACCCGACCTGATGTATCATATGTTTTGATTGCAACAAACAGATACCAGTCTGATCCCGGTGATAGTCACTGGATAGCAGTAAAAAACATTTTTAAGTACTTAAGAATGACTAAAGAAGTGTTCTTAGTCTATGGAAGTTTGGAAGACGAGCTTAAAATAAATGGTTACACAGATGCAAGTTTTCAAACTGATATAGATAACTTCATATTGCAGTCTGGATATGTGTTTAATTTGAATGGAAGCGCAGTGAGCTGAAAAAGTTCGAAGCAAGAAACTATTGCAGATTCTACAAAGGAAGCTGAGTATATTGCACTGTCCGGTGCAGCTAAGGACGCAGTTTGGATAAAAAAGTTCATCTCTAAACTTTGTGTGGTTCCGAGTATAGCTAACCATGTTTGCTTGTATTGTGAAAACAACGAGGCGATAGCACAGTACAAGGAACCAAGATCACATCACTGATCCAACCGTTAACTTAGACGTTTTCGTTTCATTTGAGAAATCATTGAGAGGGGAAACGTGAAGATTTACAAAGTTCCGATAGAAGACAATGTTGCATATCCTTTGACGAAGGCTCTTCCATAAGTGAAACATAATGTCATGTTAGGTCATTAAGTATTAGATACATGAATGATTGGCCCTAGTGCAAGTGGGAAATGTTGGTGCATGTGCCTTAGGTCAATCCACAAACATTGTTTTTCTTATAATTTTAGTGAATAAAATTAAGGTTTTCATTTTTCGTTCTATTATAAGTGATTGCACGATTACTTTATAATATGATCCATGGGTATTTGTTGAAATATCATAAATGTCCATAGTTGGTCATTATACTTGGAATTGTAATGAATTAAGACTAGTGTTAATCTTGATTGATGGTCATGTGATGATCATGCATATAAGGATAGAAATTAAGATCATGAGTACTTGTTAGGAAATAAGGTATTAGACCGACCCGCTATAAGAACACCACATGGATTAAGTCATAGGTGTTATTTATGATAGGTATATCATTTAATCCTTCGACTTGAGATTACCATAGACTTCAATATTTGGAGCATGGTAATTTCACAAAATCAAACGTTATCTTTAACCGGATGATTATAAAGATTGTGATTGGTTACAATGTAAATAATATGTGAGGTGTGTAATCAAGATATAATTTGTCACTATCGTATAGAGAGAGATATCAATGGACCTCAATATAATAGACTGATAATGGCCAAGTTCATGTGAATTAATATAATAAAAGTCACTTAGATGTTTTCAGTCTACCTAAAGATCGAGACTAGTACGATTGAATATTAAGGGTGACTTTTCATGTCTTGTGTTTAATCAAAGGATATCGCATGACAAAATGATACAATATATGTTATTCATTAGGGTGTATTGATTTTTGATATTCATGCTACTTGGGTAGTCATAATGCCTTGCTAGAGACCATTTATGACTTGTGTACTAAAATGGTTTTGGTTCACTGCCAACATCGCATGAACCTATTGGGTCGCATACAAATAATAACTTTGTGCAATTTCAATTGGCTCAGAGTAATGAATTTTGTATGATAAAATTCATGACATAAAAGCCCTTGCAATTTATTATATGATAACTTATTAATATGAACGAATGTGTAATTTGCTTAAACTGCCAAAATATATAGTTGTATTAGGAATAAGATTTTGAGTGAGGGTTTATCTACACATATAAATAGAGGTTCAAACCCGAAAAACGAGATAAAATTTTCATTTTTACTATTTTTGAGTTCTCTGGATTTTATGAGAGAAGGAAAAACATTTTCAATCTCTCTTAGGGCTAGCACTCCAATTGTGGTCACATATTCGTGTGTGGATTTCTGATAAAGGACGCGCGCTTGAACGTCTTGGAAATCGAACAATCAGATAAAGAAATCACAAATTAAGGTATGGTTTACTTTTGTAGATCTAGTTTAATAGAACTTATTTTCGATCATGTTTGAGTTTTTCAAAAATTGTTTTGAATCTTTCACTGCGTATGAAACCCAACATAAATTTTGAACATTAAATAAAAGGACTATTGAGAGAATCTGTGGACACTTGTATAAGATGAAATTGAAGAGGAAAGTAATCACTTTAATTAAATAAAATAATAAAATGCTAAGTTATACATATAATAAAATAAAATTAATTTTAAACTCTTTGCTGCAACTTATTTAAAAAGTTTCTAATCTTAAACATATACTCAAGTTTAATCAACGCAACTCTCAAAAGTTTATTCTTAGATAATAAACATGTCCTCCATCCATGCACCATTTTCTATTAATACACATTTTTCTTTTTATTCTTCTTTTGTCATGTACAGATCAATATTTCAATATATTTAAGTGAACCTAACAATGAGTTAAAGAAATAATTTTAATTAAACATAAAAATTTAAGGAATACATGTATGAACTTGATCAATATATATATATTTATATAACACCAATTAAAAGGGATTTAAGCAAAATCAGGAAAATGATAATATCAAAAAGTAGTAGCTTGCATTTACAAGATGATTATCAACCAACAAATATGAATTATAAGCTGTTTGGACGTGTGCCTTAGGTCAATCTTATGAACATTGTTATTTTGGTTAGTAAAATAGAGGATTTCATTTGCTGTTCATTATTATAATTGATTTGCATGTTTACATTATAATATGATCCATTGATGTTTATTGAAACATCCTAAATGTCCATAGTTAGTCATTATACTGGGAACTATAATGAATTAAGACTTGTGTAAGTCTTGATTGATGGTCATGTGATGATCATGCTTATAAAGATACAAATCAAGATCATGAGTACCTAATAGGGAACAAGATACTGACCGACTTGCTATGAGAACACCACACGAATTAAGTCATAGGTGTTACTCATAATAGGTATATCGTTTAGTCCTATAACTTGAGATTACCAGAGACTTCAACATTATAATTATAGTGGTTTGACATAATCAAACGTTGCCTTTAATATGACAATTATAAATGTTGTAATTGGTTACTATGTAAATAATGTGTGGAGGTGTGTAATGACACGATTCGAGCGTGGACAATAGTTTTTCGTATTTTTCTATTGTTTGTAGTAGTACTAAATGGGATATCATCTCCACAAGGACTTTGCAAACTTTAAAGGAAATTATTTTTTTCTTTTTTTTTTTAATTTAGTTAATCTAGTTAAATAGGAATTAAAATACCAAATAACTAAAAATTGTAACTACTAACTTAATTAACCAAACTAACTAAATTAATTCAAACAATTCAATGTAAACTAAATTAAACAATATTCAAATTCAATATAATGTAAACATCTAAACAAACCCCCACCAAACAATGTAATATACTTGGATTGCATTCAGAAACTAGACCATAACATCACTTCATAACATAGTTATAATCATAACACATAGAATCTTGGAATCATTAAATCATAATTCATAATAGGTTGATAGCCTTTAGCTAGCCACCGATTTTCCTAAATTCAATGCAAAAGCCATATTCTAATTATTGTGAATCTAACTATTAGATAAAATGCAATATCATAGAAATATGATAACATTAACACTCAATGAGAATTATGTCTAATCTAAACCAAATAAAAACTAGAATATTCTAGTCAATAAATAACTTAGAGCACAATCACCTAGAACATCTTCTCGGGAATAAGCCATATAGATTAATCCTAGTCACTACTTCTATAATTGTTGTCATTAATCATAAACATAGATTCAGAATTAAAATATCACAATACATATTTGCAACTATGCATTCAATATCAACCTTTATTAGTTGTAATACGCAAAACAACTTATTAAATATGTGATTGACGTGTATGAATAGATATAAAGCATTAAGTTCATGATTCCTTAATTATAACTATATAACAATCCAAAGTATATGCATGTCTAAGGTTTGTTTACACTAATAAACTACTCACTCATACTGAAAATAAATATCACAACAATATAATTAAAAGACATAATAAATAATAAATAAATACCTCTTAAATGAATCAAAGCTCCAATGTGCTTCAAACATAAACTCAATAAAATTAAACTTATGAAAGCAAAAGACTAAAAAGAGGAGTAGAGTAATTTTGAAACCCTAAGGTCTTATTTATAGTTTCCTAAGCTATACATGTCCTAGATAAACTCAAATTCTTCATATTAATATAAAAAATTTGTAACCGACCTTAGCAATTTGTTAGCGATTCAATTTTGTACACAAATCGCTGAGTTAATCACTGGAATTTAGTCTCTGTACTCCACCGATTTAGTTGACAATTTCTAGTATATTTTCCAATTCGCAGAGGATTCACTGGCACTTCTCCGCTACCGATTTAGGTGGCGATTCTTAGTGCATTCTTGTATCGCTGGCTAATCGCTGGACTTCTTCTACAGTTGATTGTTTTGCTTTTCTTCAATTTCTTCATTTTCCTAATTAAATCCTGAAATCACAAAAACAAGAGAATACTTAGTGTAATATCATCATTTGTATCTAAAATCAACCTAAATTACACTTTAGAACATGTCTAATTATTGATTTTTCAAATACCCCCAAACTCAACACTTTGTTGTCCCGAGCAAATGAATACTATCAATCATATTCTCTTTTCATTCTTTATAAACTAATTTCAATGCAATTCACCTTAACTTTAAATAATAGAAATTTTAAAATAGAAGTAATTCACAAATGGAAACATATTATCCATAAGTAAATGAAAGTTTTGATAAAATAGAATAATTTAGACAAAATAAAACATCATTTAATGACAACTCAACCACCCAATGCAACACCCTTTACAACTTAAAGTTCATTACCAACGTTAGTACACAATATAAGTTTTCTTAATCTCCACTGACAAGCATCAAGCTTATGATGACTAATATAGAATCTTAAACCACAAAACCACTAGATTAGTCTTAATATTAGAAAATACTTTATATAATACCACAATCAAAATCAATAGGAACTTTTTCAAGATAGCAATGAATATATCGTTTAAAACGTGTTAAATTAATAAATGCTTAACTCAACTCTAGTTTCAAGCACTCGAGCTAAATATTTTCTTTGAAGAGTTTAAGAACATCCACCTTTTTCATCTCTTATTCTTTTTCTCTACTCCATCCTAATTATTTCTTCTTTATTATATTTCTTTTGCTTTTGCTTTTGCTTTTGCTTTTGAGTCCTTGCTCATTTACAATAGACATTCTAACATTTTTCCTACTATATATTCCCTGCTCCATTTCCTATGGAATTTATAGGACTTTCTAAACATTTGTATGTTTGGGCATGTGCCCTAGGTCAATCTACAAACATAATTTATCTTATAATTTTAATTAATAAAATTGAGGTTTTCATTTGATATTTTATCATAAGTGATTGCATGTTTACCTTATAGTAAGATCCATGGGTATTCGACGAAATATCCTAAATGCCCTTAGTCTATCATTATACAAGGAACTATAATGAATTAAGACTAGTGTGAATCTTGATTGATGGTCATGTGATGATCATGCGTATAGGGATATGATTCAGGATCATGAGTACTTGTTAATGAACAAGGTATTGGACCTACCTGCTATAAGAACACCACATGGATTAAGTCATAGGTGTTACTCATGATAAGTATATCATTTAGTCATTCGACTTGAGATTACCAATTACTTCAATATTATGAATATGGTAATTTGACACAGTCAAACTGTGACGACCCCTTCCCTAATCTAGGGCACCGCCTATCCTAATCCCGTAATTAAGCTCAAATCCTAACCCCATAGGACTTAATCACGTATTAGTCAACCTTTCTGTCCAAATCTACTCCAACTCATGTTCAAAATAAGTAAAACACATACCATTTTACATTTGAAAATCAGATTTAATTTAAAACTTTATATAGTTTATTTAATTATAATGGAAGACTTAATATATTATGCGGAAGCAATTATTATAAATCCTCTAAGGGTGCGGAAACCAGGAAACCATGATCACATGCATATATAACAAAGTGGTGAATATAAATAGTGTGATGGTCATCATAAGTTAATGAACTAAGCACTCATCCCGATATACAACCCCAAACATATCAAAAACATAATTATATAATACATAGAATACCAAAACCTACAAAATGTTGATGCATAGGTACTCCGCTGGCTCAGAGGTAGTCGCCAATCTTCTCCTTGCCCAGTCTGCTCGTCGACGACTCTGCACCTACCGTCTAAAAAAGGACGGTGAGTACAAAAGTAATAGTAATCCCCGTTAGAAAAATTCGTTTATATTTCCAAATCAAACTAGATGATATATAAACAACATAAGTTGAATAAAGAAAGACAAGTACCAATAATATGCTAAGAAATACCATAGTTAAGCAAGTGAAACTGACACAAGCCTAAATAGTTATGATCTAGATCCGATCGGTTGTGACTTACGTCAGTTAAGCCATTAACCACTAAAGAATGTACATGTCTCACACAATCTACCTCACTAGGGACTCTAACCCCAGTGGCATCGAGGACTCTAACCCCGGTATCATCAGAGACTCTAACCCTGTATATCATCACTCTAACCCATTGTGCCTCATCCTAGTAGCGAGTGCCAACATCATGTGACGACCCCAATTTCCCACAAACTGGGCACCGCCCGGCCTAAGCCCACGTGGACCCCCGAGCCAGTCTCGCAAGGTCAACGTAGGCCTAGTCAGCCTTCCAATCCATCATTTTAAGTAAATTCATAATGTTAAGTTGAGTTATTAGTATTTTTCAAATTTTACAGTTTAGCGCAAGTCTTAAACTTAAAGCAAGTAAAACAATTAAATTTATCATCATATAAAACATCATTGTAAGAGCAACACCTATTGTGGAAAACCCGGGGAAAAGTACTCTGTATATAGGCGACAATACTAAGCAGTAATATATACAAGTACATTGTATATCCAGTCTCCCATTTCCCAAAAGTAAAGCAAAATATCAAAATCGCACGTACTAGTAGGTCCTCGACCGCGGGCAGTCACATAAAGTCGCCCAAAATCCCTTTGCCCCTACTAGCACTGGGATCTGCACTCGACCATCACAAAAAGCCGACGACGAAGAGTACAGCTAGTAAGATTCCAACGAAGTACACCGAGCATTTATAAGAAAATAAATAGATACCAATAAACATGTCAAATAATCATGCGGAAACTAAACAGACAATTGTGCTAAGATCATCACATGCACGAGAGAAACAAAGTGTGTACTCGTCCCGGTCAGACTAAACTGTACTTCGGACCCCCAGGATCCTTTCGGTGGGTGCCCCCACTTCCCTTCACCTGGTTCCTCGCGGTGCTTGCCCGACACGTGCACCCTTAATGCAACTCGGGTCGCAATTCACCGAGTGCCTGATCACACGTGCTACAGCCTAGTGTGCCATAAGTACACTACGAATATCAGGTGGGAGTAACTCGACCACCAACCAAATGTATCACGGAATAGAGTACAATAACAAGGAATATGAAATCAACGATGGAAAAGTAAACCCTCAGTGACTTTCAGATGAAATCTTACGTACCTCAAAAACGCACTCCGAAGTCCCACTCACGTCTCGAGATACGTACACGACACCCGACTATGGTATCCTAAGTCTCTGGTGTTCAATTATACAATTTAGACCTACTTTACTAAGTCATTCAAATCACAACTAAATTAGGTGAAGTAAACCTCACCTCCATCTCGTCGTCGAACTTCGTCGAATCGCACCCCTCGTCAAGGATCGATCGGTCCGACAACGCGCCACCGCTGCCGTCGTGGTGCCATCGCTGCCGCCGCGCGCGCTGCGCGTCGCCGTTGCCGTTGCCGCCGACTGCCGCATGCCGCCGCCGCCATTGCTTTCGTTCACCTCGTCGCCGATGCCGAGCCGCCTCGCCGTCATCGTTCGCGGCTCGTTCACCGCTGCGATGTCCTACCGCCCACTGCGCCGGTCGTCGCGCCACTACGAAGTCGCCGCGCCACCGCGCTGCGCTGCCGGCAGCTCGTCCACTGCTATCGCCGCGGCTGCTGGTCCGCGAGCTACGGAGATCCCGTCATCCGCTGTTGCAACTCGTCCACCGGTCCTCGCTTCTTGGGACGTCGTCGCCGCCGCGTCCGGCTCGCCCTCGCCGGAGCTTCCTGCTCTTTCCGCCACCCCACCGTCTTCTCTCCATCTCTCGGGTTCTCTCTCTCTCTATCTTTCTCTCTCTCTCTTTTCTTTCTCTCTCTTCCAGATTTAAAAGAGAAAATAATCTTTTTTTTTGGAGAAAAAAAACAAAATGGAATGATGAGGGATGAGTTGGTGATGTGATGTATGACATGATAAGATGGGTGATGTGACCACTCAATCCCATACAACCCCGTACACCCGCGTATACCTTACTCGTAAAACAACTCAACGATTAGCATTCAAATCTCAATTTGAATATTACTAAATAATACACACATCACAGAAAAATATCATACATCGGTGTCTCCACCCGAGATTCAAAAATACGTATTTTGACGAGTGGGTCCTACATACGACCCTGACCTGGCACATGGCACAAGTCAAATTTTCGGTCCGTTACACATCCCCAGGGACTCTAACCCCGTGTGCTGATCTACTCATAGTGCAATGGACTCTAGATTCTATAACTACTTTATAATTTCAAGAAAATGACTCATTAAGGAATCCAAGGATTTGGTTATTCTACAAAGCATAAATTTTTTCATAGAGTACAAGTCCATAAAGCCATTCATAAACTCACAAATCCTTAAAAGCATGCTATTTATACTACATTTACTGTAAAATAGCAAGAAAAGACATATAGCACATGAATGGATTCAAAAGAATTCAAGTTATCAAAATATCATGGAAACAAATCTTATCAAGTGAGGAATAACAAAAAAGTTCATGATATGAGAGTACAAAGCTAGACATAATCAATATAGACTATAACAAACTAGTTAAAATAGGAAATGAAATGTAAAAAAAAACAATCAAAAGGTATACTCACATCAAGCAATGTAAAGTCCTAGTTTTACCGGTCTCCCAACACCTCAAATCTCGTATTCATATTCTCGTAACCCTTTCCTAGGTTCCTGATGACCTATAACATATTTTTGGATGTGTTTAAGCCTTTATTTAAGGTTTTAGGCTCTGTTATAATGTTTTGGAAATTTTGAAAAATTACATGTTTTTGTGTTGTACAATTAGTGTGCTAATAAAGTGGATTTGCGCGCTAATGACCTCATTAGCGTGCTAACTACTATCTCTAGCGCACTAACCAAGATTAACGCGCTAACTGTTTCACCTAACACATTATATGCAGGAAAACCCAGAATTCTGCAAATAGAATTATGAGTTTACTCCATACATAGGCCTCACCAATGCTTTGGGGATCTCCATACACACTCCAAAGCCCCAAAACACCATCAACAACACAAAAACAACCATGTATACAATCAAATTCACAAATTCATCAATTTATATCAAAACTAGTGTATGCAATTACCTAGTTGATATGTGCAACACCTAACTTGATCTTCCTCACCAAAGCTTCTGATTTCTCTTACTTTTCTTCTTCCTCGATCACTTCAGCAAGTGTTTTTTCTTCTCTCCTAAGTTTGCTAAGTTGCTGAAAATGAAAAACTTGGTTGCATGCCTTGATCTCTAACTTATATATATATATATGGAAATGGTTGAATTATAGTCACACATCTTATTGTAAACACATATCTCGTGACCTATCTAATGGCCCACATATTGAAACTTTTCCCATTAACCTCCACTAACTAATCCTAAGTAATACAAATGACTAACTCAATTGGTCTCTAGCTATGCTAATACGTGTCTCGATGCACATCATATGGCTATTGAATTAAATCACTAACTTAGACACATTTAATTTTATATCAACTATAGCCACATTAAAGGCACTACTTAAACCACACTAAGCTCAATATAAACTTACCACATAAATCTCTACCCCGGTCCCACGTCGGCAAGCTACTCAAGGCACGTCTCCGCTCACGTCTCGACGCCTATACACGGGTAGGAGTTATTTAGTAATCTACACATATACAAACACTAGGCATACATCACAACAAATCTAACATATAACACGACCCTCTAGCCTCGGTCAATGGATGTATCATGGTGTGGGTCCCATGTTATGGGTTGGTGATCCTGATTACTGATAATAAGCGAGATTAGAAATTCAGGCCATTACAAATCTTCCTAACTAATGGAAATTTCGTCCTCAAAATTAAAATTTAGGTTAGGTTAATACCTAACTCGAAGAGGTACGAAAATATATCCATTATATAGTTTTCCCGCTCCCAAGTGAGTTTTGTATCATCATGGAACTGCCACTTGACGAGAACCTTCGGGATAGTCTTGTTCCTCAACTATTGTACCCTTTGATCTAGGATCTGAATAGGCTGATCCTCATAAGTAATATCATCACTTTGGTCTATCTAACTCAAATCCATAGTCAGTCAAACACTTGCTCTAGACTCAGCTAATCGAAGCATCGAAATATGAAAGACTTGATGAATCCCTGACATCTGTGGAGGCAGCTCAAGCTCATACGCAACTTTCCCGACCCGTCTCTTAATCATGAAAGACCTGATGAACCTCGGTGCAAGCTTACCCTTCACTTCAAACCTCTAAAGTCCTTTTTGAGGGGAAACCTTTAAATATATAAAGGCTCCCTCAGTGAACGTAAGATCACCGCTATATCTGTCTGCGTATTTCTTATATTATCCTGGGCTCCTTTGAGTCTCTAACGGATCAGTTTGACCTTCTCCATGTGGTCAACAACAATCTCAGGCCCTACAATCTCGCGGTCCTCTAGCTCAGCCCAACATGATGGCGAGTGACATGGTCTGCCATACAAAGCCTCAAAAGGCGCCATTTTAATATTGGCCTAATAACTGTTGCTGTAAGTAAACTGACACAATGGTAGGTACTCATCCCAAGATTCGCCAAACTCTAATATACAAGCTCGTAACATATCATAGAGAACCTGAATTAATCTCTCGCATCGACCCATCGATCGAGGATGAAAAGTAGTCTTGAATCGTAGCGCGTACCATATTGCTCCTGCATACTCGTCAACATCCTGGACGTATACATAGCATCTTGATCAAAAATAATAATCAATGGTACTTTGTGTAGCTTGATAATCTCTCGCTCAAACAGTAATACTCAGCTGATAAAATGTGTAATGCGCGGCTACTGGTAAAAAAATGAGTAGACTTTGTAAGTCTGTTAATGATAACCCAAATGGAATCATGTGTCCTGGCGGTCCTCGGAAATCCTCTCACAAAATTCATAGAGATGTCATCCCATTTCCATCGTAGAATGGGAAGAGGCTGTAGCAATCCTTCAGGTCTGCGATGTTCAGCCTTCACTTGCTGACAAATCCTACAGTTTCTAGATACATCCTTCTTCATCCCAGGATACCAAAAATGTCTCTTCATGTCATGGTAAATTTTGGTCCTGCCTGGATGTACAGTGAATCGGGAACGGTGTGACTTCTGAAGAATCTCATCTTTTAGCTCTAGTAATGATGGTGTCCACAGTCTGTCCCTAAATCTCAGACACTGGTCAGACGTCTTTGTCCAATCCACATAATCTTGTATCAACACGCAACCCAGACCCATATGAGAAGCATCTCTGTACACTAAGAATTCATGTCCTACCTCTGGCAACATTAATACTGGTGCAATAGTCAATAGTCTCTTCAATTGATTGAATGTCTCATCGCATTCCTCAGACCAATTAAACCTGACATCTTTCTGGGTCAACCTAGTCATCGGTGAAGAGATCTTCAAGAAATCCTTCACAAACCAGCAATAGTATCCTACCAAACCCAGAAACCTCCTAACCTTTGTCACTGAAGTCAGTGCTGGCAAATCGATAATTGCCTGAATTGGTCAGATCTACTGTTATCCATGCTATTCCAACAACAAGCCCCAGAAACTTGACCTCAGAAAGCCAAAATTCACATTTGCTGAACTTGGCATAAAGTATGTGCTCCCTTAAGATCTGCAATGTCTCCCTGAGGTGCTGCTCGTGATCCTCTCTGGTCCTAGAATATATCAGTATATGATCGATGAAGAGTATCACAAAATGCTTAAGAAATGGTCTAAACACCCTATGCATTAAATCCATAAATATTGCGGGAGCACTAGTAAGCCCAAATGGCATGACTATGAACTGAAAATACTCATATCTCGTGCTAAAAGCTGTCATAGCCCTATCCTCATCCCTGATCCTAAGCTGATGATACCCTGATCGCAGCTCTATCTTCGAGAAAAATTGTGCTTCTCTCACCTGATCAAATAAATCATCAATCCTCAACAGTGGATACTTATTCCTGATTGTGAATTTGTTCAACTATTTGTAGTCGATACAAAGTCTCAAAATACCATGTTTTTTTTTACAAAAAGGACAGGTGCTCCCCATGGTGATATAGAAGATGTGATGAATCCATTCTAACCCAAATCCTGAAGCTGAGTCTTCTACTCCTTTAACTTTTGTGGTGCCATGCAGTACAGTGGTATGGAAATCGGTCTCGTGCTCGGTACCAACTCAATAATAAAATCAACTTCTCGAAGCGGTGGTAGTCCAGGTAAATCCTCTGGAAACACATCTGGAAACTCTCTAACAACTGGTAAACCTAGGTCCTCATGTGACGACCCCAATTTCCCATAAAATTGGGTCCCGCCCAGCCTAAACCCACATGGACCCCCGAGCCAGTCTCGCAAGGTCAACGCAGGCCTAGTCAGCCTTCCACTCCATCATTTATCAGTAAGTTTTAAGTTGAGTTATTAATATTAATTCAAGATTTAAAAATTTAGCGGAAGCAACTAATACATTAAATAACTCAACAAAAAGATCGGGAGTTAGGCAACCTAATTTGTGGAACCCAGTAAATAGCATCGAGAGAGAGTAAATACAAAATATACAAAAATTCACCTAACTATAAAGCCTTCCTCTCGCTACTCGTCATGGCTCTGCACTCGATCAAACATAAAAATGACGAGCCCAGGTAAGTAAATCCAGTAGGACATATACACAACATTTTACAATATCCAAAGCAGTCGAATTCATGCAAATAGTACGAAAGGAATAAAGAACGCATGAATATACAAGACTGTAAACAACCATCAATGAGTGAGGCCAAGTAACAAGGAGTCCCGACCAAAAGGTCGTTGAGTCGCAGAAAAATCCCAGCAGACTCGGGTTAGGGCGAGCCCCATGCCTCCCAACCCTAACCCTTGAGACTATGAGATATCTACGAACTCGTATTAGAGCCCCCAACGTACACTCAATTGGGAGATGTCGACGGCGTCCGGATAAGAGCTCATATCGCAGATAAACAGTAACCATGACTCGCTTGCCAGTGGACCTACTCGATCGACAACAATTTCAACGATAGTTATCATCACAAAGCAAAGATGAACAACAATAAAGCTATCAAATAACAGTAACAACAACAACCAATGGAGAGAAATGAAATAATGTATAATTCCCTAGCTGGTTTACTTACATCGAGAAATCGCGAACCTCAAAACATCTCGCTCGCGTCTCGATTTGCGCACCCGACACCCGACTCCTAAGTCCATGGTGTCCATTTAGACATTTTATGCCTATTTTACTTAACTCGTTCAAATCACAACTCGATCAGGTGAAATAAACCTCACCTCCATCGCGTTGTCGCGATTTCGTCGACATCGCGCATCCGATCGGCGACAACGCGCCCACCAGCGTTCACCAAGCGTCGCAGCCGCCGCCGCTTGCGCCATGCCACACCTTTGCCGACGCGCCGCTGCTTGCCGCCGCTTGCCGATCGCCGGCCGCCGCCGCCGTCCCTCGCCGGCGTCGCGCCGCTGATCCCCGGCGCCGCTGCTTCATCCGCGGCTGATCCGCTCGTCCGCGAGCCGCAGCTGCGCCACCACACCGCCGCTGCTGCTGGGACGCTGGCCGTCCGCGCCGCCCCAATCGGCCGCGTCACTGCTGCACCTCTGCACTGCTGGCCAGTCGTCGCCGATCTCGCCGCCGTGCTGGAGAGTCGCCAGATCTGCTATGCCACCGTCCAGCTGGAGCGCTATCCGCCGCCAGCCTCCGCGCCGCGTTGCGCGCGCCGCTGGCCTCCGTCGTGCTTGCTCATCGCGCTGCTCCTCCGAGCCACGACACCGCCGGCTTATCGCCTGCGAGCTCTTCGCCGGCCGGAGCTCCCTCTCTTTCCTTCGCTCTTCTCCCTCCCGATCACTCTCTTTCTGGTTCTCTCTCTGATTTTCTTTTCTCTCTTTGATCTTATCCCCTCTTTTTTTTATATATATTATATATATATATATATATATATATATATATATATATATTTCTCTCTTTTTAATTTCAAATCAAAAGTGTCATCGAAAATCGAGCAGTGCGCATCTCGAGGCACCAACCCGCCTCATTCTCAAAAATCTCGATACTCGCACTACACGTATCACGAGGCGTATCCAATATCCACCTTAAAACCACATAAATCCACTATAGCCACATTTCGGTCCCACGTCGACACGCGACTCGAGGCGCGTCCTCGTTCGTGTTTCGGCTTCCCGAAATCTCCGCGACTCGAGGCATTTCCACTCGAGATTCGGACATACGCATTTCGACAAGTGGATCCCACAAACGACCCTGACCTGACACGTGGCACAAGTCAAATTTTCGGGTCGTTACAGTCTTCCCAACGAATTAGAATTTCATCCTCGAAATTGAAGCAAGTCTCACAGGACAATGGTGTTTTATGAATGAAGACCCAAGGCCATACCCGCCCAAGGCCATACTAGCCCAAGGCCATACTCCCATCTTACTCTGTAGGGCTGGGCTCCTCCGCGACGAGCTGGGCTCCTCCGAGACCTCCAAGCAAAGAACACACCATCTGTCTCCTCCCATCAATATATGCCAGGGCAACATCCTCGCAACGTATATTGGAATACAAATGAATACAAATGAACATTTTAATTTCGTGATCCACCGTCACTAACATACGTATATCTGTTGTATATCCGCGAGAATGTAAATCAGTCTCTTTGACTGTCCGCTAGTCTCTCTGATCGAGTGAGTCTCAACCCAACTCGTCATACCCTCTATCAGGTTACGGTGGATAGTAGTCGGACCTGACGTGGCAATAGCATGAATATGTTTCTGGATCTGCTGTACCTGGCTGTCCATACGCCCATACTGGTACGGCGAAATCCCAATCCAAATGGAACATGTCCATGTCCTTGTCCCTGTGCATGACTAGTCCGCTGTCTATGTCTGTGCACTCGACTGGATCTCTGACCTGTCTCTGGCCACTACCTTTGCCATTAACCCTTTGATGGTACATATGATATGGATCTAACGATGCTGGATGTTGTAATGTACTAGCGTAACTCTGCGCTGGACCATCTAACACTGGCGCCATATACACCGCATACGGTGGAAACGCAATACGCTATGAGGTTGCTCTCTTTGCCATGACCGTCTAACCCTCGTTTTCCTCCGATCATCTCCAGACCCTCGCACTGAATGTGACGATGCCGAGAATGTGACTGGTACTCCGATGCGTGTGCTCCCACACTCTCACTAGCCATTGACGCGTTAGTGGACATGAAAAAGTCATTGTCAACCCATTCTGGTATATCAAGAGAAAATCCAATACCGTGAAGCATCAAACGTTCATTAATTTTGTCGCAAGCATGTAACATGACTAAAGATCTAACAACATTGTGTTCCGCGTAGAGTACATTCCCAAAGCTGCAGAAAACAAAATACAGGCTGAAGTGCTACCGCCTTTGAGTTTATTCGTAAACTCAGAACTGCATTCTAAAAATTGAGCATCATCTCGAAAACCTCCTCAATAGAATGCGATTACATGCTTCCTTCCACGTGGCAATGAAAGTTTCCATTGTCGAGCTACTAAAATTGAATAAACTCATGCTCAACCATATCGGTGCATGAAGGTTGACTTTCAAGCGACCTTAATTAATTAATAATTGTCGAAACATGATCTTTTAACATGAAAAAAATGATGTTCAAACTCATCTTGTTCATTTTTCGAAGAAGAAGAATCAAGTATTTAGGGTTAAAGGTTTATCCAAAGAAGGCACTAGTTTCCAATGCATAATTACATTATGATTGTGATGTTGACCTCATTGTGACAATATGATCAATATGATCAAATGACCAAAACCAAACTCTCCACTCCACAGCCATGGCCTTCTCATAGGCCTCCTATATTGTGTTCGAGCCGTCGTCACTACCCCAAACCAATCGAGTCCAATGAGGCCGTGTACAAAGTAGTAAGCTTGATCGGCATCGATCGTATCGATCGCCGACCTACTCCATCAAGCGTACATACCGATCCATATAATGCATAACCATTCACCCAATCCTTGAGCGTCCCCATCGACGCCACCGTAGTGTGCAACCAGACATCGATCTCGACGAACAACGAAGCTGATAAGATGCTCGACCTCATATGATTTGGTGTGGCCAAGACGTCATGAACCTTTGCTACTCCGAAATTCGTACCACCGTGAAACTTTTTCGAGTGATGTTGAAACTCGCGAGACTGCCTCGCCTTAGTCATCATTCTAATTCCCGTATCAGTTGGCGCGCTCAGCATCTCCTCATGTAAGTACAAGCATGTACTCCTTGCAGTACGTTTCAGCAGGTGAAACTTTTTGAGATGTACAATCTCGTATGATTTATACTTAGGTGGCAACTAACTTTTAGAACGATTTGTAGACTCTACCTCAACACGTAATTCATTTACAAGTCCCTAAAGGTGGTGGTCGACTTCACCAACCCCGAGACTATAAATGTTTAGTGTCACTAAAGTGGAGTTACTTGGGCTTCTGATCCAACACTACTACTCCAAAACTTTCGTCAAAGCTAAGGAGTCCGTACATGATGTAATCGTTAGCTCTCAAGTCATCTCAACACTCTGCTCCCTTAGAGTCTGCTCTTCGTCTTTTTTCCCTTTTCTTTCTCGCCTCCCAAGTCTCGAACCCGCGTAAATCTTTTTCAACTTACTCATCGTGTCTCACGTGATACACAAGAGTAAATACGGTTATATCGTATATCTATCGATAGTTTCCCCAACTCTCCTCACTTCCCAACGAAGACTTAAGTCAGGATCATAGGGTTCCACTCTAAGTTCAACCATTCCTAACTTCCGCTGGTTTTGTGTCTTAATTTCAAGAGTCGAGTATTTACAACTTCGTCTCTGATACCAACTGTGACGGCCCCAATTTCCCATAAAATTGGGTCCCGCCCGGCCTAAACCCACATGGACCCCCGAGCCAGTCTCGCAAGGTCAACGCAGGCCTAGTCAGCCTTCCACTCCATCATTTATCAGTAAGTTTTAAGTTGAGTTATTAATATTAATTCAAGATTTAAAAATTTAGCGGAAGCAACTAATACATTAAATAACTCAACAAAAAGATCAGGGAGTTAGGCAACCTAATTGTGGAACCCAGTAAATAGCATCAGAGGAGAGTAAATACAAAATATACAAAAATTCACCTAGCTATAAAGCCTTCCCTCTGCTACTCGTCAGTGGCTCTACACTCAGTCAAACATAAGAATGACGAGCCCAGGTAAGTAAATCCAGTAGGACATATACACAACATTTCACAATATCCAAAGCAGTCGAATTCATGCAAATAGTACGAAAGGAATAAAGAACGCATGAATATACAAGACTGTAAACAACCATCAATGAGTGAGGCCAAATAACAAGGAGTCCCGACCAAAAGGTCGTTGAGTCGCAGAAAAATCCCAGCAGACTCGGGTTAGGGCGAGCCCCATGCCTCCCGACCCTAACCCTTGCGTCTATGAGATATCTACGAACCCGGATTAGAGCCCCCAACGTACACTCAATTGGGAGATATCGCAGCGTCCGGGATAAGAGCTCATATCGCGAGATAAACAATAACCATGACTCGCTTGCGGTGGACCTACTCGATCGACAACAACTTCAACGATAGCTATCATCACAAAGCAGTGAACAACAATAAAGCTATCAAATAACAATTAACAACAAAACCCAATGGAGAGAAATGAAATAATGTATAATTCCCTAGTGGTTTACTTACCTCGAGAAATCGCGAACCTCAAAACATTTCTCTCGCGTCTCGATTTGCGCACCCGACACCCGACTCCTAAGTCCATGGTGTCCATTTAGACATTTTATGCCTATTTTACTTAACTCGTTCAAATCACAACTCAATCAGGTGAAATAAACCTCACCTCCATCGCGTCGTCGCGATTTCGTCGACATCGCGCATCCGACCGGCCGACAACGCGCCATCAAGCGCTGTTCACACATGCGTCGCAGCCGCAGCTGCCGCTTGCCCACCATTACGCAACCTTCACCGGCGTCGCGCTTGCTCGATCCCCGCGCCGCTGCTTTCATCCATGGCTGATCCGCTCGTCATGCGAGCCGCAATGCGCCACCACACCGCCGCTTCTTCTTTGGGACGATGGTCGTCCGCGCCGCCTAATCGGCCGCGTCATTCTTTGCTGCATTGCACTGCTGCTGCCGGCCGATCGTTCGCGCCGATCTCGCCGCCGTCTTTGGAGAGTCGTCGGATCTGCTATGCCACCGTCCAGTGGAGTGCTATCCGCCGCCGGCCTCCGCGCCGCGTTGCTCTCCGCCGGCCGCCGCGTCGTCTTTGCTCATCACGCTGCTCTCCTAGCGCGACACACGCCGAGCGCTGCGAGCTCCTCGCGGCCGGAGCTCCTCTCTTTCCTTCTCTCTTCTCCCTCCCTATCACTCTCTTTCGGTTCTCTCTCGATCTTCTTTTCTCTCTTTGATCTTATCCCCTCTTTTTTTTTCTTTCCCATATATATATATATATATATTATATATATTTCTCTCTTTTTAATTTCAAATCAAAAGTGTCATCGAAAATCGAGTAGTGCGCATCTCGAGGCACCAACCCGCCTTATTCTCAAAAATCTCGATACTCGCGCTACACGTATCACGAGGCGTATCCAATGTCCACCTTAAAACCACATAAATCCACTATAGCCACATTTCGGTCCCACGTCGACACGCGACTCGAGGTGCGTCCTCGTTCGTGTTTCGGCTTCCCGAATTCTCCGCGACTCGAGGCATTTCCACTCGAGATTCAGACATACGCATTTCGACAAGTGGATCCCACAAACGACCCTGACCTGACACGTGGCACAAGTCAAATTTTCGGGTCGTTACACCTCAGCTCTTTGGTACTGTGTATAATGCAATTAATGCCTCCATTTCCTCAGTAATCACAAGTCGAGCTCTCGTACCTACTGTCCTCGCTGAGCTGCCTCTATAGATGAAGATTAGATGCCCTAGGATCTCAAATATCAGTATCTTACTGAAATAGTCGATATGAACGTGATATGCTAATAACTAGTCCATCCCAAAAATCACGTTGAACTCTAAAAACTTGAGGAATCTAAAATTTGCAGGTAACTCTACCCACCAATCTCGATCGAACATCCTTCAATACAACTATTAGGGTAGACCCCATCCCTAGCTGCGATACTCAAAATTAAATGTATGTTAAGCTTAACAAGCATCAACCCTATGATGTCTACCATGCGACCAACAATGAATGAAATAACAGAACTAGAATCAAATAACATATACATATCTCTACTGGAAATGGAAACCGTACCTTCAATGAGATCTCGTCTCGCTCCGGATCTGGCTGCGCTGACATGTGTGCTCCCTCTCTGCCTTGCTGTGGATAAGCTCTCGCAGGCTGTGTGCACTCTCGAGCCATATGTCCCACCTGACCGCATCTCCAACATGTATTGGGTATACGTTGACTAAACTGCTATCTCTGTCCTTGATCATCCTGAACATATCCCGGTGCCTACCTCTACCTCTATCTAGAATCTCGACCTCTACCATGCTGCTGCTATTGTCAAGGTGCTGGTAGTGTTGGTAATACCTACCTAATGGGAGAGGGTAAGGGTGGTCTACCATATGTGTCATTTATGGGGGCTGGTGGTGGTACATGTGCTAATAGATGTACGTATGCACCCTGCACTCTGCCCCTCTAGAATTGTTTATCTCATCTCCTCAGTCTCTTACCTCCCTGTCCTCTCTACTCATGATCATCTCCTCTATCTGGTAACTCAACACGTCTATCCTCCTTTCTACCTAACTCATATGTGTCATGAGAGAGAAAGCTTGCTCATACATCTCTAGAAGAGATCTGGCTCCGATACTCACAACAGATTATGCGATATCTCGTCTCAAACCATTACCAAAATAAAAAACATCATCAACATCATCAGTAACTAAGTCTCCTAGTAAACTATCTGAGGCAGCCATATCTATCTCTGTAACTCATCACTGTTTCACCCTCAACTAGTCTCAGTGCCATGAAACTTTTCTTTATTCTCTTCACCATAGAAGCCGAAAAATACTGCTTGAAAAACTCTTTCTTAAAATCATCCCATGACGTAAAACTGCCTCTGCTCACCACTGTGGTCCTCCACCAAACATATGCACCCTTTTCTATGGTGTAGTAAGAGAAAATAGGTTGTAACCTCTCCTCAACTCCCAATAGTAGATGTAACTTCTCCTGTGAGAGAATCCATCGCTCGATATTCTCGTGATCTCGCTCTCCAACAAAGAAAACTGGCCTAAGGCTGATGAACTCCTTCACCAGTTTAGCGTCCCTCGATAGTATATGGTCAGTCTCAGTCCTAGTAATATGGGGTGTCATTGTAGTAGTCTGAGTGGCAGGAATGACTGGTGTGATAATCGCCATGTACTCCTTCATGAATGCGATGAATTCGGCTAACTGCTGCCCCTGAGCCGCTACACGGTCAGACAACCTCTTATAGTCGTCTGCTAAAGTAGTAGGAGGTTAACTCTCGCTAGCTCCGGTATCTCCGCCATCGTGTGTGTCTACCATCGATGTCTGCAAGTAGATAACGAACGCCAATCTGCTACTATGTGGCGTAACTTGTAGATATATACATATAGAGTTTAACATATTCATAACATAACCCCCAGCTCACATTCACTCACTTCCCGACTAATAGTTTCTAGGCAAAGATCATCTGGTTTCCACATCTAAGGTTTGTGTTTATTTCAAGTTCGTGTTTTACTTAAAGAAAACATTGGGCTCTTATACCAACTGTGACGGCCCCTTCCCTAATCAAGTGCATCGCCTAGCCTAATCTCATAATTAAGCCCAAATCCTAACCCCATAGGACTTAATCACGTATTAGTCAGCCTTTCTATCCTAATCTATTCCAACTCATGTTCATAATAAGTAAAACATATACCATTTTACATTTGAAAATCAAAGTTAATTTAAAACTTTATATAGTTTATTTAATTATAGAGGAAGACTTAATATATTATGCAGAAGCAATTATTATAAATACTAAGGGTATGAAAACTAGGAAACCATGATCACATGCATATATAATAAAGTGGCAAATATAAATAGTGTGATGGTCATCATAAGTCAATGAACTAAGCATTCATCCCGATATACAACCCCAAACATATAAAAAAACATAAGTACATAATACATAGAATATCAAAACCTACAAAATGTTGATGCACAGGTATGTCGCTGGCTCAAAGGTAGTCACCAATCTTCTCCTTGCCCGTCCTACTTATCGACGACTCTATAACCACCATCATAAAAAGGACGTTGAGTATAAAAAGTAATAGTAATCCCCATTGACAAATTCGTTTACATTTCCAAATCAAACTAAATGATATATAAACAACATAAGTTAAATAAAGAAAGATAAGTACCAATAATATGCTAAGAAATATCATAGTTAAGCAAGTGAAACGGACATAAGGCTAAATAGTTATGATCTAGATCTGGTCGGCTATGACTTACGTCAGCGAAGCCATTAACCACTAAGGAATGTACATGTCTCACACAATCTACCTCCATAGGGACTCTAACCCTAGTGGCATCAGGGACTCTAACCCAGTATCATCAGGGACTCTAACCCCGTATATCATCAGTAACCTCAGGGACTCTAACCCTATATGCCTCATCCTAGTGGCGAGTGCTAACATCCCCAGGGACCCTAACCTTATGTGCTGATCTACTCAAAGTGCAATGGACTCTAGATTCCATAACTACTTTACAATTTCAAGAAAACGACTCATTAAGGAACCCAAGGATTTGGCTATGCTATAAAAACTCTTTTTCCAAAGAGTACTAGTCCATAAATCCATTCATAAATTCACAAATCCTTAAAAGCATGCTATTTATACTACATTTACTGTAAAATAGCAAGAAATGACATATAGCACAAGAATGGATTCAAAAGAATTCAAGTTATCAAAATATCATGGAAACCAATCTCATCAAGTGAGAAATAAAAAACAAGTCCATGATATGAGAGTACAAAGCTAGGCATAATCAATATAGACTATAATAAACAAGTTAAAACAGGAAATGAAATGTAAACAAACAATCAACGGGTATACTCACGTCAAGCAATGTAAAGTCCTAGCTTTACTGGTCTCCCGACACCTCAAATCTCGTATTCGTATTCCCGTAACCCTTTCCTAGGTTCCTGATGACCTATAACATATTTTTGGATGTGTTTAGGCCTTTACTAAAGGTTTTAGGCTCGTTTATAATATTTTGAAAATTTTAAAAAATTTCATATTTTTGTGTTGTCACGACAATTAGCGTGCTAATAAAGTTGATTAGCGTTAATGACCTCATTAGCGCGCTAACTACTGTCTCTAGCGCTAACCAAAATTAGCGCGTTAATCGTTTCACCTTGTGCGCTATATACAAGAAAACTCAGAATTCCGCAAACAAAATTCTGAGTTTGCTCCACATATAGGCCTCGCCAATGCTTTGGGGATCTCCATACACACTCATAAAACCCAAAACACCATCAACAACACAAAAACAACCATGTATACAATCAAATTCACAAATTCATTAATTTACATTAAATAAACTAGTGTATGCAATTATCTAGTTGATGTGCGCAACACCTAACTTGATCTTCCTCACCAAAGCTTCTGATTTCTCCTACTTTTCTTCTTCCTCAATCACTCCAGCAAGTGTTTTTTCTTCTCTCCTAAGTTTGCTAAGTTGTTGAAAATGAAAAACTTGGTTGCGTGCCTTGGTCTATAACTTATATATAAATGGAAATGGTTGAATTATAGCCACACATCTTGTTGTAAACATGTATCTCGATACCTATCTAATGGCCCACATGTTGACATTTTTCCCATTAACCTCCACTAACTAATCTTAAGTAACACAAATGAGTAACTCAATTGGTCTCTAGCTATGCTAATACGTGTCTCGATGCACATCATATGGCTATTGAATTAAATAACTAACTTAGGCACATTTAATTCTATATCAACCATAGCCACATTAAAGCCATTATTTAAACCACACTAAGCTCAATATAAACTTACCACATAAATCTTTACCCCAGTCCCACGTTGGCACGTAACTCGATGCACGTCTCCACTCACGTCTCGACGCCTATACACGGGTAGGAGTGATTTAGTAATCTACACATAACAAACACTAGGCATACATCACAACAAATCTAACATATACTTCGGCCCTCTCGCCTTGGTCTATGCACATATCACAATGTGGGTCCCACGTCACAGGTCGGTGATCCTGATTACTGATAATGAGTGAGATTAGAAATTCGAGCCATTACACAAACATCGTCTTTAATCGGATGATTATAAAGATTGTGATTGATTACCATGTGAATAATATGTGAGGTGTGAAATTAAGATATAATCTGTCACTCTCGTATAGAGAAAGATATTAATGGATCCCTTGATATGATAGACGGATAATGGCCAAGTCCATGTGAATTGATATGATCAATGTCACTTGGATGTTTTCAGTTTAACTAAAGATCAAGACTAGTATGACTGAACATTAATGGTGACTTTGCATGCCTTATGTTTAATCAAATGATATCACACGATAAAAGGATATGATATATGTTATTCATTAGGTTGTATCGATTTTGATATTCATGCTACTTGGGTAGTTATAATGCCTTGCTAGAGACCGCTTATGACTTGTGTACAAAAATGGTTTTAGTTCACTGCCAACGTTGCATGAACCTATTGGATCACACACAAAGAATGGCTTTGTGCAATTTTAATTGGTCCAGAGTAATAAGTTTTATATGATAAAATTCATGAGATAAAAGTCCTTACGATTTGTTATATGACAACTTATTAATAAGGACGTATATGTAATTTGCTTAAACTGCCTAAATATAATAGTTGTATTGCGAATAGGATTTTAAGTGAGGGCTTATCCATATATATAAATAAAGGGTGAAACCCTAAAATGAAATATGATTTTCATTTTTGCAAATTTTAGGTTTTCTGGATTTTGGGACAAAAAGAAAAACGCTTTCAATCTCTCTTGGGGCTAGCACTCCAAATTGTGGTCACCATTCGTATGTGGAGTTTCGATAAAGGGCACGCGCTTGAACATCTTGGAGATCGAACAATCACAGAAGAAAATAACGGATTAAGGTATGGTTTACCTTTTATATCTAGTTTAATGGAACCTATTTTCGATCTTGTTGGATTTTTTCAAAATCGTTTTGAATTTTCTGCTGCTATGAACCCCAAAACCCAACATTGTAAACTCTTGTTAACACTTCTCACTATACACTAAAGTTAAAGAAAGTGTTATTTCTAATTTATAGAAATTCATCGATTTCTAACCCATTTCTTCTTTCAATTGTGGCATAATAGCTTTCTCTCTATATATACTATAAAATATTTAACCAATAGCTTTTGTTTTATAAGATTCTTAGAAATCTTTCTTACTCATCTTCCACTATTGTTTTGATTTTCTACCCATTCTTATGACTAATACAAGACATTTAATTTGGTGTATACTTCAACTAGTAAAGTCAATGAAAATGGTATAAAATCGATTCCTTCTATCACAGAATTCACTTGGGTAAAAATAATATCACTTCCATTTAAAAATCTATTCATTATATTCATTTTCATTACCATTCTTTTCCTAACTAAAAAAAAAAGTGAAATGAAATTCATACTTACTTGAATTCGGAAGAAATTTAAAAAATTATCAGCTTACTAGAATATCAGATCTTTCTGAAATTTTTTGATCAATTTTTGGCTTATCTTATAACTTTATTTTCTTTCCTTGCTTTCTTTGCTATCATTGTCATACTTCACCAAAAATAACCCCAAACTCATTCCAAACCTTTTCCTCAAGGTTTTTAAATGAAGTCAGGTATCCAACAAAACAAATATACCTCGTGAAGTATAAGAGAATGATATAATCATAAATTGGACAATCAATCAATATAATTAAACACAATATTTAAATTACATTAAACAGAGTGCATAAAAATTATATGAATAATTCATCATCATTGTATAACAAATGTATCAAATCACAAATCACGGAGCATAGTATAGCACCACCATAAACATAAAGTATCACCATAGATCACAAATTATATCACCATTACCAGAGTTACATAGAATACCTCACACAATATCACTCAGAGACAAATAAGATAAATGGAATAAGGAAATCAATATCGTCGTCCGAAAGTTGCATCATCATCATCCTTCGCTCGATCAATCCTCCGGGACTGGTAACTTATAGCGGGGTCATAGAGTTGGTAGTCCTGACTTGGCAGTATTGGGACATAAGACTACTATTAAGCGGTAGCCTCATCTTGGTAGATGGTATATGAAACTCTGCACCTCCTTGTCTTTTATATCTTCTAGAAATCGCTCTCCATTATATGAATACTCCTTGCTAAGGCCATCTGGTTCTCGAAAACTAGTTCTTGATTTCTTAGAGTTTGCATTTGATTGCATAGAATTGTACCCATAAAGGCTAACCCTGACTCTTCTATGTATAAGCCATCATAATCCCTAGCAGGTTGCTGTACATTCAAATTTTGTCTAACTTTCGACATTTCCTGCAAAATTCTCCTTGTGTCATCTCTGATTTTTCTTTTCTATTATGTATCTCTTTTGGCTATCTCACCCTTCTCTCTCTCATCTTTGGTGTCTTCATAACCATTTATTTTTCCATATCTCTCAATAACTTCATCCGTGATGGTCTTCTTCGGTTGAACATCCATATCAAGCCCTGCCATGTTTACTTGATCGCCTGTACAAAAATTCGTGATCATCAAAGAAAAATGTAGTCCATCGTTTTTTCTTTGTGTGGTGACACTCCTTATCGACTCGTAGATAATTTTTTCAACATCCAAATATCCTAATCTCATGACGATGTGGTAAATTAAAGTGGCTTTCTAGTTCACTATCTCATAATATTGTAGGTTGGGCTGTAAGATGACGTTGATGAAATAACACTAAGCTTTAGTGATTTTCCTAAAAAACTTGGTGGTAATGTGCTTCGGGTACCCCTCCATGTCAAAAATGAATATGTCACTATGGATTGTTTCTAAACCTCCCCTAATTGTCTCGGTGGGGTAGTGGTACTCAATGGCGTATTCGGGCTTTGGGTACTCATCATTTTGTTTTTGGTGAAATTTCAGTAAACCAAAATACCGGTTTATTCTTGAAGCGAAATAATCCATTGATCTTCCTCGAACTTGTGACTCTATTTTACTCTCACTTCCATATGTGTTTGAGTAAAACTCTCTCACCAGAATATCACAACCTCTCTCACTAGGAACATCATCTAGGTCTAAGTGGTTATAGTCCATAGTCAACAATTCCCAATTTCTTACCTCAATGATATCTAGAATCTTACGCCTGTATTTAAATTTATCCTTCACATTAAATCCCCTATCCGGAATCAACTTCCTATCTTTCACTAAATCATTCTTAATTTTGTTAGAAGCCTTCTCATTGATGAAGTTTTCCTTCCTAAGTACATAAATCTTCACCCCCATCGATATCTCTTCCTCTAATTCTTCAACTTCCTCCATTTCTTCTACATAATCATCCTCAGTATTATAGCTAAATGATGAAGGCGGATTAGGCTGTCATTGTGGTATAATTCTAGGTGTGTTAGAAAAATTGACGTGGGTTGGATTTGGGAAACTTTGGATTTATTCTTTGTTTTCTCCACTAACTTCTCCTTTCATTTTTTCTCCCTTGAACCTCTACCCTTTCCACTTCCAGCAATTTAGATAAGTACAAGTAAAAGAATGAACCTTTAAACCATTTAAAACTAAGTTTGTCAAAAAAATGTTCGACAAAATTCAACGTATCTATCTAATAAGGAGAAATTCATTGGAAAAGTCATTTATAGATCGAGAGTTTGAAATTCATATGAAATTTATCGATAAAATATCATTGAGAAAAATAATCGTTCATGAGTAATTTAAATTATGTGATAGAAAAACACGAAAACCCTCAAACTCATTTGAAACTTAGTCTCAAATTAGTTAGAGTATAAAGTTCAATCCATTCGTCATATACTAAAAAATAGTTTGAAAACTCGATAGCAATAAACAAATCATCAAACCAATCCCATACTAGTATTGTAATTGAAAACATTCGATATAAAAACCATTTTAGAGTAGAAATTTCAAGATTTAGCTTCTAACCTAATAAAAATCCAAAATCGATGAAAGACCAAAAATTTAATAAATAAAAGGTTAGGGTTTTCATTGATTACCTTCTTGAAATTGATTCTCTTAATATTGAAATTCTAAAATCCTTCAGAACACTCCTCCAAGCTCCAACTCGAATTGCCCTCGCTCAAGCCCTAGGTGGCGCTACACTATCAAAACTCAGCAAATTTTGGGTTGAATGTGTGAATCTTGAGGTGGGAATCACTTAAATACACTAAAAATCTAGCTCTGAAAGGTTGAATCTAGTCGAAAATTGGTCTCTTGATCGATTAGGTGTAATGGTTTATGAGTGTGAAATAGATAAATGTGGCGATTTTAGGTTTTTGTTCTTAGGAACTCATATTCGTTCTCAGTGAATCAGGGTTTAAGTGAATTAGCTAGCTAATCGCTGAGTAAATCACTGAAAATGAACCTTAATGGCTCAGCGATTATTTCAACGAATCCTAGGTATAAGTTCAAATCGATGAAAAATCGCTGAAGTTAAATTACATTGAAAATTCCACATTGCTGTCGATTTTGTCAGTGATTTCCAGTTATAGGTGTGTCTTTCTCATTACTGAATAAATCATTAACTTGTACTTGATTAGTAGGAGCAACAATAACTTACTTGATTAGGTGCTTTAGCTTGATTACTTTGTTGAATACTTAACCCGTTTATTTGTAAATTCATTTGACTTAACTGATTTTTCTGTTCATTGATAGTAGTATCAGTCTTAATCTGATTTTGAGACATTTATGTGAAGTTTTGATGACTTTGGTTCATAAAATTATGCAAGATTTGCTCTAAATTTAGATTCGTAGGTTAAGCATTTTTTGAGGTTGCTGATTAGATGCATGTTGCATCTGAGCACTTGGTCTATAAGTATTATAATTTTGATTTTGAGGACCATAACTAAGATTTGGGTTTGGTCTTCCAAGATAATAGGTATTGCTATTATATTGATTTCTTGGGGGATCGAAAAATTAGTTCATCATTGCATTAGCTTATTCAGTATTTTCTTCATATTGAGTAGGACACGCATTCGTAGGATGTGTAACCTCATTATAGAATCCACTAGCTTTAACTTGATTAGATCTATTATTAATTAACAGCTTAATTATTTTAGATAATTCATTAATTTGATCATCAGACACATTATTTCTTTTATTATCAACTTCATAAAGTTTCTTTCTTGAGGATTCAGCCTTTTCACCATATTGCTTAGATTGTTTTGCCATTTTATTAATTGCTTCTTTTACTAAAGTAGGTGTTGTTTCAAATAAAGATCCACCGCATACTGTGTCTAGTAACCTTTGTTCAAAGTGATTGAATCCTTAATAAAAATATTCTAGTAAACCTCTTTGAGTATATCCATGTTGTGGACAATTAATCTTTGAAATCTATCCCAAAACTCATTAAAGTTTTCATCATCTTTCATCTTTGCAATTGTGATTTACTTTCTATAGGAACTAATTTTTCTAGCATGCATATATTCATCTAGGAAAGCTTTTAACGTTTGAGTCCATGTAGTTATTGAATCTTGTGAGAGATAGAACAACCAATCTTGTGCTTGGTCTTTCAATGCAAAAGGGAAAGCCTTAAGTTTGACTTGTTTAAAAGTACCTTCTTTCAGTTTCATTCCATTAACTTTATGTTGATACTCCCTTGTGAATTTTTGTTGGTCTTCATTGTCTTTACCATATAAGTTAGGTAAGACACTAATAAATCTAGATTTAAGTTCAAATTCAGGAAATCCATCGGGGTGTGCTATGCACATAGGCTCATATGCCGTAACATTTTGATTTGCTTGTTTAAAAGTTATTTCTCTATTCTTGTTGTTATTATTATTGATAACTCTATTATCATTATTATTATTAATGACATTGTCATTAATATCATTGTTGTTATCCTCCATACTATTGGCTAAATTCTCCCTAAGTTGTTGTCTTAAACTTCGATTAAAAGTTATAAATATTTCAGGATCAAACAGATATAAAAGATTCAGTAGAATTAACACGCCGAAGTGTGTAGACCATACAATGTCTAAAATCATAAGAAATTATTTAAAAATCTCTAGCAATGGCACCAAAAATTGACATGTGTCGAGCGTGCACGATAGTTTCCCATATTTTTCTATTATTTGTAGCAGTGGTAAATGAGATATCGTCTCCACATAGATTTTCGTGGCCGGTCACCCACCTGCTAAGATCCATTCCAAGCTAAAAACCAATAATCTCTTTCTTGTCCTTCTACATCAAAATTCAAAGGAAAGTATTTTTTTCTTTTTTTTTCTTAATTTTTTTAATCTAATTAAACGAGAATTAAAAAACCAAATAACCATAAACTATAACTACTAACTTAATTAACCAAATTAACTAAACTAATTCAAACAATTCAATGTAAACTAAATTAAACAATATTCAAATTCAATATAATGTAAATATCTAAACAAACATCTAAACAAACCACCATTAAACAATGTAATATACTTGAATTACATTCAAACACTAGAACATAACATCACTTCATAACATAGTTATATTCACAACATATAGAATCTTAGAATCATTAAATTCTAATTTATAATATGTTGATACACTACAAAAAAAATGATGATTTAAAAACAAAAAACTCTGTCTCTATACCTTGTGTTTTATGTTGCTAAATGGTTTAACAACGGAATTAAAAACGGAACATCTATATCTAAAATGATCGATGCTAAATTTAGCAACGAAATTTCAATCTATTTCTAAATTTAGCAACGGATAGTCTGTTAATATCTGTTGCTAAAAGAAGGAATGGTTTCCTCCGTTTCCAAAAAGAAATTAACAACGGACTGAAATTATGTTTCCAATGTCGTTCCTAATTAGCAACGGATTTAGAAACATAATTGTGATTTTAAGGTTTTGATTCCGTCTCTAATTCCGTTGCTATTTTTAAATAATTTTTTAAAATATGTTTTTAACCAAATAAAAATAGCAAAATTACATAAAAAATAAATTCAAGATTTAATAAATTTCACAGAATTATAAAATTAATTTCAAAAATATGAATTTCATAATTTAACCAAGTAAAACATTGTAGTCCAAAAAAATAATTTACAAAAACATAACCAAACCTTATAATAGAGATACACAACAATCAAAAGACTTTACATAATTATAGAATAAGAAAGAATAAAATAGGGGACTTGGCCATTGAAACATGTTGTTGAAAACATTAAGAGTGTGAAACTTTATTTGAAAGTCTCTCAATCTCGTGGCATAGGACCGGTAATGTTGTTCTTCTACAAGAGCCCTAAAACACACAAGAAAAGTCTTCATTAATCATTAAATCTACTAAAAATATATAATTAAACACAAGTTTGTAATGCCTAAAAAAGAAAATCGAATACACCATAATGCCTAAAAAAGAAAATCGAATACACCATAAATTATATCCTTACCCTTGGTAGATTAGTCATGTTTCATGTAATTAAAGAGAGACCATGAGATAAGTTGGGAGTCCTCCTGCAATAATATATGCCATTAAAGTAGTAAGTTTCATAAAGGACTCTTCAATATAGTCTATATTATACAACTTACTACCTCAAATTCATATACTCATTTAAGGGAAAAAAAATAAATAAATTCATCATATATAAGTTCTCTTCTCATTTAAATCAAACCACAAAGAAAGAAAAATTCATTTATAAAGATGAGTCGAGATCTTTGCAATTAAGTGAAAACACCTAATAAATGAACACAAGTACACTCATGCACTCAACTTAAAAAGTCACATGTTCTCTTGTCATGTGAGCAACAAGCAAACATCGGTGATTCCGTGCATAGTAGTTCTTTTTTTTTTGCATAAAGTAGCATAAGATAAATAAGATGTGAAAATGGATTCCATAAAAAGAGGAACTAAGACATGCACCTAATTGCAACACTTTCACATGACACACAATTTATTTCACAATTGAAACCATCATTTTGTTTGGCAATCAAGTACATGGAACATTATTCAAGTTCAAGGCCAGGAACCAATACGTAAAGAAGTGTGAACTGGTTGAAGCAGTTTGCATTGTTGATCATGAATCCAACTTACACTCATTAAATAATGCAATTTCTATGCAAAAGCAAAGTTATATCAGAGCATTTATTAACAAAGAAAAAAGAGGAACAACATAATTGTAGGTAGGATTGTTTATTAAAGTTCCTAGTCATAAATACATTTTTTGCACAACATTGTTTTATATATTTACACCCACTTTATCTATGTATGGTATTATTAATTGACTTAATTAGCACCATTACTTGTATATATATAATACCAACCAATTACATACTAGGTAACTGAAACTATAGCTGCTCGCTATGTAGGTTGATCCAGGAAGATCAAACTGATAAGAGTCTCAATAGACAAAGTGATTGAGAGAAAAAAAAGGGGGGAGGGAATTGTGTGAATGGAAAGTTAGATGATTCTAACTATTCTACTCCGTCACCATCTTTCATTCTATTTGTCTCAAAGTGCTCCAAACAATTATAATTATTTAAGAAAGTAAAGAGCCATGAAGCACAAAAATTGGTATAATTTCTTATACTTGACAATAACTATTTAAAAAAATCCTTAGAAACCACTTGCAAGTCTGATTATCATATCAACGAAAAATATGATAAAAAATAATAGAACCTTGTCCAAAAGAAGAGACTAAATAAGAGAGATACTTGATTCAATTTCAAATTTGAAAAAGCTAATAATAGAGAGCAAAGAAATAGGAGACCATAATTAAAAAAGAAAAGAAAAGAAATGACCAATTTTAGAAATTACCTGCCCTTGAGATTCAATTCTAGAAAGCATTTACTTCATTGTCAAAACACCATCTTTAAACCTATCGTTCTTCACCTTGTTACGAGTTGCAAGATAATATTAAATAAATGGTAGCAACAAAGACAATCGAATACACCATAAATTATATCCTTACCCTTGGGAGATTTGTCATGTTTGATGTTATTGAAGAGAAAGTATGAGATAAGTTGGGAGTCCTCCTGCTGCAATGCCATTAAAGTAATAAGTTTCATAAAGAACTCTTCAATATAGTCTCTATAGTATACAACTTACTACTTCAAATTCATATACTCATTTAAGGGAAAAGAAACCAAAAAAAAATAAAATAAAATTCATCATATATAAGTTCTCTTCTCATTTAAATCAAACCACAAAAAAAAAAAATCCTTTATAAAGATGAGTCGAGATCTTTGCAATGATGTGAAAACATCTAATAAATGAACACAAGTACACTTGCACTCAACTTAAAAATTCACATGTTCTCTTGTCATGTGGGCAACAAGTATAGCGTGAGGAACTCCCAAACGATCCAACAATTCAAAGAACAGAACAATCAAACAATAAATAATCAAAACATCAAAATTCAAACATCATACAAGTAAAGGCCATAGAGCAATTAGTATGCAAGTCAAAAAATAGTAGAACCATGTCCAAAAGAAGAGACTAAACAAGAGAGATACTTGATTCAATTCCAAATTTGGAAAAGCTAATAATCGAGAGCAAAGAAAGAAGAGACCACAATTAAAAATTTTCCTAAAGAAATGGTAGCAACAAATACATTTTAACAAGTTAAGAATGACATTCAACTCACAAAGTGTAAAACTCAATCAGTTTTAAGTTTCTTCACCCAACGTAAAATTAAGAATGAAATGAGAAGTCATACATGTGTTGCTCTCCTTTACATATAGAAAAACATGAAGTTTTTTTTAAAAAAAATATTTTGATCTTTATTAAATGGAAGATAAAAAAAGTAATCTTAATTGAGAAGTTGTACGTACAATCAACAATGTGGAACCAAGTTATGAAACATCATATGACGGCGCATAGATAACAACATTGTCTGCAAATGAAAAAAGAAAACAAATTAAAAATAACACTTGATGCTTAAAACATTAGACAATAAATGCAACAAATTAGAAAAATAGAATAGTTAAATTCGTCTACTTATTAGAGACTCTTTGTTGATAAAATAAAATAATGTGTTCCGAATTCCCAATGAAGTAAACGTAAATTGCAAACTTTGACACAATTATCACTTTCATGGATTGTAGAAAAATAATTAGCTAGAAAAGCTTCGCCGATCTTTAACTTGTAAATTCCATCACAAAGAAATTTACGACAAACAACAATGAAGCACCTCCAACTTAGAAATTACATGACAAGCATTCACTTTTATTGATGAGTTCAATAACTTAGGAATATATTTTTCTTAAAAGAGAAAACAAAATCATAATCATCACTATAAGAAATTGGTATCAAACTAATTTAAATTAAACGTTACTACGCGAATTCAAGTAAACACCCTAATTAACCAATGGGATTGTTCAAGTTGCAACATCAAACTAATTTAAATTAAAACTACTACATCAATTCAAGTAAACACCCTAATTAACCAATGACTAAATCTAATACATCATAAATTGTATCCTTACTCTTGGTAGTCATGTTTCTTGTAATTGGAGAGAGGGTATGCATGAGATAAGTTAGGTTTTCTCCTACAACAATGTCATTCAAGAATTAATACGCTTCGTAAAGGCGGTTCTATAGGTTGTACAACTTGTGCACCAAAATAAAACCTTGACATGACAAAAGAGCAATCAAAACTCAAAGGTTTGGAACTTGTTTAGCTTCCTTCTATCTCAATGTATAGGCATTTGTCACAACAGTTCAATTTACATCTCAAGTACCTATTCACACTAAATAGTAAAACATACATATTGCATGCATCCAAAAGAACTTGAAAATAAGGGTGAAAACCACTTTATTGCCGCCACAAAGGAAACATGAAATTAGATGAAAGTAATGGGCAGTTGTTGAGCAGCTGACTTTACAACCAAAAACAAGCAATCATTCAAATTAAATACCCACAAAAGAAACATGAATGAAATAATGGGTAGTTGTGAAATATGACCTTAGAAGGTTGCCTTGGTTGAATCCAAAGCTAGTATTGACAATCCCACTACCATTATTCAAGAAATTGAGAACGCATGTTTGTACAAAACAAAGAGTGAAGTTAGATAGACAATTGAAACAATAGAGAAAAGGTTATGCACATACCTTGCAAAAGAGTGAAACTCCTCTTCAGAATCACCGATCTGTTAAATACTATGATTCAAAATAGCCTTTGTATTAACTGTTAGTAATATTCATGAACTCTTTCACCTTGCTAGTGTACTCACGCCTAGTATAGCCGTTCTCAACACGGTTATACATCCATTCTCGATTTGTAGACATCTCCTAAGCTAGCACAATGAAAATTGACCTAAGTAGATAAGACATGTTGTAGTTCAAGTCTCACTCTACCCTATGCAAGTAGTGCTTGATATGTAATAGTTGGCATTAACAAGCATTTTTAAAGAAATATAAAATAACATATAAAAAACATAGTGAAAATACGATAATCAAAAAGGAGTTCTGAATCACAATCAATTAATTAATCAATACAACCTAACAGAGTAATAAATTTAAAGCACCAAAAATTCAAGTTTTAAGGTTTCAAAGCCATGGTTTTAGGTAATATATATGCTACACGACAAATTTTTCATAGGTACCAGAACAAGCCAAAATTGTTTGCTAGGATAACGTAATTGAAAAAAAGTTTTTCTACTACAAGTGATTGCACTAAAGCCAAACTTATTGAGGGGTGCTCTCAAAATAGTTCAAGAACTTAGCTTATAAACTCGAAACGCAAGGAAACTCTCTATGTTTAGCTGCGGAATAGTTGAAATGTAAGGAAGTATTACCTAGATGACCTTGGTAGTTAGGTTTTAAATTTTACCCCATTCAAAAACAGAGATTGCTATGAATCTTGTAAGAGAAAAGGTAAAAGGAAGATATCATAGCAACCAAAGACTTTTTTGACCAGAAGCAACCCCCTAGTCATGCCCATCTTCAACCTTAAAGCACTCTAGTAAGAGATATATCAATATCATAGCAGCCAACCCATGCCCATCAAAATTAAAAATTTATAACTTCACATTCTCTTCTTCAATTCTAGTATAACCAACCATTCATGTGTGTTGCACACATAAAACCGAAATGTTTGTTTTTGCATTAAATAATGCTTTTGTCACTCACATTATCTTTCTAGCCCATGATCACAAGACAGTCCCTCCCTCCACAAATAACTAATCTCCATCCTTATCACCACTTTTCAACACTCTCTACCCCTACAACTCCCTATAAAACCAAAACCCATTTCCCCAATAAAGCTACAAACTATTTCATCTCATAAAATCTAACATGCCCATCTAAGTTCAATAAAAACGAAATTGCTCTCTTAAACTCAAATCTTCCCTTACAGACTTAAAGTTAGCCAATGATTATCAAACAAATTATTCCCTAATAAAAACGAAATCTCTTGGTCTTAAACTTAAATCTTCAACCAAAATCCAAAAAGAAAAAAGTTTTTCTCCTATTAAGGAGAATGGTCTTAAACTAAAATTCCCTAATAATTAGGTTTAGAATCAACTGATTCAATGAAGACGAACAAAATGCTAACTTCTCACCTATCTATTCAACAAAGCCATAATCCCAAATTAGTTGGGGTCAACAGCTACATTCATCAAACTCTTCTATCACGATCGATTTAGTGCAATTGATGACATGCTTTCCAAATCTTTTAAATCCCTCATATCACACTCGATTTGTTCGGTTTCTATTGGGTCATAGTTTTCTAGCAGGGGCATTTGTAGGCCGTCTATCTATTTAACGAATACACTACCTAGGAAAATTAAAATCCCAAACACAAAATGTGCATTCCATCCATATCACTAATTGCAACATCTACATTTCCAATATTTTCAATCTCAAGCATTGAATTGTACAACAGTGTAGTAGCAACAAAGACTATTACAAGATCCAAACATCAAACCGGACTCCCATTCATCTCTCTCACTATAAACTAACAACAACACAAACATTCACTAAAGAGAGACGAATTCACATATTTGTCGCCACTAAATTTCACCAGAACATCCAAATCTTCAATACCTACAACCTTTTTTCCAGATCGAGACCAAAACACACTAACTAGATCCGAAATTTCGAGATCAAATCACGGAAATCACAAACATATTAACACAATAATAACGGTTCATACAAAAGTTAATCACAGTTCATAAAAAAATAACACAATGAAATGAGTTCTAGTGAATGTTCATACCTCATTCAAGGGATTCAGGGAAAGATATAGAGCGAGAAAGAGATAGAGAGAGTGGAGGCGAACATGGGCAGTCGGAGGCGAAGAGGAACACCACGGAGGAATGCCCTGGAGGGGCAATGAGAAAGAAAATACAATGAATCTCTACTAGGTCATCAAGTTCAATAGACGATACAAAAAAAAACACAGTTCATACCTCATTGAATAGATTTTCTGGTTTAGGGTAGGGCAGTCGGAGGTGAAGAGGGGTAGTCGGAGATGTTGAAGCCAAAGAAGAGAAGGGCGACGAAGAGCAGTAGGGCGACGAAGAGCAGTGGGGAGGGGCGAAGCCGAACAGCAGCCGAGCAGAGGGGAGGGGCGATGCCGAAGAGCAGCAGAGCAGTGGGGAGGGGCGAAGCTGAACACCAGCAGAGCAGAGGGGAGGGGCGACGCCGAAGAGCAGCAGAGCAGTGGGGAGGGGCGACGCCGAAGAGCAGCAGTATGGCTTCAACAGGGCACGAAGAGAAGGGGGACGAAGAGCAGAGGGGAGGGACTTCAAATTAAAATGGTCACTGCTTCTATTTAAAATGGTCACTCATTTTAATTCATCAACCCATTTTAAATTAAAGTGGTTTAGGTTTTTTTTTTGGGTTAATGTTTAGGTTTTTTTTAAGATAACAAAAAATAAACCAATTAATTTCAATTGTTCACTCATTTTATTTAAAAAAATCGATTAATGGGTTGATTAATTTGTCTTTCAAATAAATAAAATGGATTAGTTTTCATAAAAAAATTTTGAGTTGATTAATTTTCGTTTCACAAAAAATTTAATGGGCCATTTTTTTTTTGGACTTCAATTTTTTTTACTCTTTAGGTCTTAATTCGTCACGGCTATCAGTCACCTAACATATTAATTAGAAGTCTCATCCATATATATCAACAAGCCCGAATTTAGGTGTTCGATTAAATTGACTAAATAACACGACTTCAAATTAAGAACCACAAATTAATTAATGAAACTCAAAAATAACTTTTGATTTGCATTAATTTTTTCTAACATATCAATATTGTTGCGAGGTATGACTAATGTTTCCTAAAAAAATGTCCAACCAGTGAGTTTAAACAATTCAACAACACAAAATACAAAAAAGAAAAAGTGAAAATATTGGTACCCGAAGAAAATAACATTAATTACTAATTAAAAACTTAAAATTCAAGAAGAGAAGTGTCGAAACTTTACGTATACTGATACTAAAAAGAAAACACACATTGGTTACTATGTAAAAAGCCCCCAAAGAGAGCATAGTTAATTTGCGGTGGCAAAGAAAAGAACATCAAAACTTATATATTAGTCTATGGTACGTAGAAGTCATGTGTTCGATTCTAGGCAGTTGATTCACTAATTAATTATAAATATATATATTGGTTTCCCTGAGTTATGGGGTTAGGGTGTTCGACTAACTTAAACCAAAGTAATTAAGTTTGTCATAGCCGACAACTGATGTTCTTTCGTTGTTGAATAGCTATAAGTTTAAAAATAGAGTTTTAGAGTTTTTGAGAGCCCAATGACTAAGAATGAAAAAGTTAATAAATGCTTTTTCTAAAGTACTTAATCGAGATAATAATATGTCAATATAATTTTGAAAAAAAAAAAAGTGATTTTTTAGTGTTCTACATGCATGGTGGTATCTGAACACTATGCATCCTAACTAGCTAATAATCCACGCTCGAGTATTTGGCCCTATATGGCGGGGGCTTGGTCTCCCAACCTAATTCTTTTTCATTCACAAAACTCAAACTTGATCTTCAGTTTCTTTATTGGAAAGGATTTACGATGGTCCACGTGCATAGCACGTGTTCATATATATATATATATATTGGTTTCCTTGAGTTTTGGGTTTAGGGCGTTCGACTAATGTAAACCAAAGTAATTAAGTTTCACCTGCAACTGCTGCTCTTTCGTCGTTGATATGTGTGTACCACGATATCCCTCTACTCTCTTCGACTTCGACGCGAAACACATGTCAAATTGGTGAGACCAAATTTTTTTCCCTTTAATTATATATATTCTTCCTCCATCTACTTAATTGGCTTTTTATATTCATATAGTGAAGCTCGTTGCTAATTCCGTTTCTAAATTTACAAACAAAATTAGCAATGGAATCTAACTAAAATGTACCCGTGCCCATGTCATATCTGTTGCTAAATTTAGCAACAGAATTAACAACAGAAGTTTAGGCGGGAGAATTTGTCGGGTTAATTAGCAACAGATTTAGAAACGGGATTTATTCTGTTTCTAAATTCTGTTGCTTTCCGTTTCTATTTCGTTTGTAAATGGTCAACTTAAAAGTCTGACCACTGGCGTTGCTATTATGTTGCTAATAAGATTCAGAATTACATCCGTTGCTAATTTCTATTTCTATATTGGCTGTTTTTTGTAGTGATAGCCTTTAACCAGCCACCGGTTTTTCTATATCTAATGGAAAATCCATATTCTTATTATTGTAAATCTATCTATTGGACAAAATGCAACATCATAGAAATACGATAACATTAACACTCAATGAAAATCATATCTAATCTAAACCAAATAAAAACTAGAATATGCTAGTCAATAAATAACTTAGAACACAATCACCTAGAACATCCACTCGGGAATAAGCCCTATAGATTAATCCTAGTTATTACTTCTATAATTGTCGTCAATAATCATAGACATAGATTTAGAATCAAAATACCACAGTACATATTTGCAACTATGCATGCAATGTCAATCTTCATTAATCGCAATATACAAAAACTACTTATTAAATCTGTGATTGGCGTGTATGAATAGATATAAATCATTAAGTTCATGATTCCTTAATTAAACTATATAGCAATCCAAAGTATATACATGTCTAGGATTTGTTTAGACTAAAAGCATCCACAGTGGTTGAACTCATTTTAGAGTTAGTGGAGTTACACATCATCATTCCATTAAACTCTTTTCTACTACATTTCACTTCACAATAGTTAAACCCTCCACTACACACTTTATGACACCCACAATCACATCACTAACATATAAAAAAAGAAAATTTGTTGCAAATAAAAAGGGAATAACATAAAAAGAGTGATACATTTTTTTATTTAATTTTCGCGGGCCCCATTCGCATTGGGGCCCGCGAACTCTGCGTTCAATCCCAACTTACGATGGGATTGAACTCCTTACCAAATACACACCCACATTGGGCGTGTAAACAATTGACCGTGCAATGCACTAGCATTGCATGGTCATTGTGGGTGTCCTAATAAACCGCTCACTCATGTTGGAAATAAATATCACAATAATTTAATTAAAAGACTTAATAAATAAATAAATACCTCTTAAATTAATCAAAGCACCAATGTAGCTTCAAACATAAACTCAATAAAAATTGAACTTATGAAAGCAAAAGACTAAAAATAGGAGGTGAGTAATTTTGAAACCCTAAGGTCCTATTTATAGTTTCCTAAGTTATACATATCCTAGATAAACTCAAATTCCTCATATTAATATAGAAAAACTGTAACAGACCTCAACGATTTGTCAGACATTCTATTTTGTACACAAATCACTGAGTTCATCAGTGGAATTTGGTTTTTGTACTCCACCGATTCAGCTGGTGATTTTTAATATATTTTCTAATTCGTTGAGGATTCGCTTACACTTCTCTACTGCCGATTTAAGTGGCAATTCTTAGTGCATTCCTGTATTGCTAGTTAATCACTGGACTTCTTCTATAGTTGGTCGTTTTGCTTTTCTTCTATTTCTTCATTTTCCTAATTAAATCCCAAAATCACAAAAACAAGAGAATACCTAGTGTAATATCATCATGTGTATCTAAAATCAACATAAATTACACCATAAAACATGTCTAATTATTGACTTGTCATGTAATCGAGATAGAATTTGTTCCTCTCGTTTAAAAAGAGATATCAGTGGATCTCACAATATGTTAGACTAAATGAAATGACCCGTTACTTTAAGCAGGTAATTAGTGCTAATTCTAATTCTAATTAACATGAGTTAGGCTCGTGGTTAAGCCCGGTGTGTCTTAATTAGCGTGTGTGTGGATTTGCGTGCCATTTGGTGTTTGTATGGATTGCATTGATAATTATGAAAATAATTGGAGCAATTGGCCAATAATTGATTAATTGAGAAATTATTGGGACACCTAATACCGTGTGTGGTCAAGGGTGACACAGATGGGTCATGGGGTAGCGTGTACGCCCGAGTGTACTCGTTGGTGGGAATGAAGAAATGATATATGTGTGAATAATGGCGTGTATACATATATAGTTTATGTATAAATATATATATTGAAAATAAATAATAAGTTGGTGGGCACTTAGTGACACGCGGGGTCGAGGGTAACATGCGTAGAATAAACAATAGTGTGCACGCCTTAAGGTGGTCCTTGGTGTGCGTGGTGAATTTATAGACGCGAAAATATATAGTTATTTGTATATTTATATGTATATATTTTATATATAAATATATAAATATATATAAATGAATCATATGGTTTAAATCCAATAAAATTACACATTGGATTCGTATCGAGATACGTGTAGCATGAGCATCGAGTAGGTGAATGATGTTGATCGTTTGATGTTGAAGAGGTGTATCCATGTCTCGAGATGTGTGTAAAAAGATCACAAGGAAAAATCATGGTGCAAGTGTCAAAATCAATGTCACTTTAAATAGTGACATTTTAATATATGTCCATAAGATGGACCTCAAGATTCATATGTAATAATCTCGAGGAAATCTAATATATATCCAAACATAAAAACACCGCCTTATCTCTTTTTCGAAAATGAATTGAGATCGAAACTAGAATTTGAAATCAAAAAGAAAGAGAAATCGAAACTGTGGGAGAGACCAACGATGGTGGAGTCGATATGATGGTGGAGTCGATGATGATTAGGTGAGATGTCGTGTTGTTGAGTTGATTGTTGTTGTCATTGTCATTGTTGTTGTTGTGTCGAGATTGAACAGAGGGATGGGAGGCTGTTCGAGGGAGGAAACGAGATGGGAGTCGTCTTCCTTCCCAAAAGTGCATTGGGGTTGGGGTTAAACTCAACCCCAATGAACAAATAAAAAAAAGAAGAGGGACGATCTATAGAACAAAGTAAGGAGGGAAGAAGATGGGGTTTAACCCAAGGCCAGACTAAACAGGTTACAGTTCAGCCGAACCGGACCGGTCCGATTTAGGGGTCAAACCCCAATTCATAAAATACAACAACAACAACAACAACAACAACAACAACAACATAGCCTCAGTCCCAAATTAACTGGGGTCGGCTACATGGATCAAACTTTTCCATTGTGCTCGATTAAGTGCAATTGATGGTGAGCTTTTCAAACCATTCAAATCATTCCTAATTAATGCATCCCATGTTACCCCAATTCATAAAATAAAATGAAAAAATGTTGGAAATTGAAAAAAAATCCAAAAAAATAAGAAAAAATTTTGAAAAATAATATTTTGACCAAATAAAAAGAAATTGATAAATTTCTACAAAAATGAGAAATTTGGAATTCTTTCGGGACTTTATACTGGGGTTTTTTACCTCGAAAAACGTGAAATGATCTTAATGACCTAAAAAGTGATAAATTGGTTATGGATTCAAGTGAGACCAGTTTAAGATTTTTAACTAATGAGTATTAGACTCAAATTGATGATAATCAATCTATTTTAAGTTATTGGTCGACGGAGAAAGGTGTATGGATCTCGAGAATTGTGTAAGTCGGTATAAAGTCAGGAAAGCTCTGTGCAGGTAAGTGAGACTCATATTCTTATCAACTATGCATCGTAATTCATATATTTAGTTCAATATTATTATGGATTGGGAATGGGGTAATGTACCATGACTTGGTTGTATTTGTTTTAAAGGTGTTAATCTTTAGAAGTGTCGACAATGCAGACCGAGACTGAGGGATGTGAAGGTTAGTCTAAAAATGAATTCAACCATTTGTCCTAGTAAAAAGAAAAGGTTAGCTTGAAAATGAATTCCTCCCTTACACCTTCATTAGGCCAGAGTTTTACCTTACTCGTTCACTGTCCATTTGGAGTTGGTAGTTCAGTTACACTTGAATACATCGATAAAATCACATGATGGCCAACATGGGGGGTTTTGTGGACCGTATTCTTGGGGTAAGGTGAGAGTACGACTCTCAAGTTATTAAGATTTAATAGCTCGATTACATTTATATCCACTAACATAACCCCATTTTGGTCAACATGTGGATTCTGTAGATGTATTCTTGTGTAAGGCGAAAGTATAACTCTAAAATAAAAATGAAAATATAAGTCACAAGTACAGTTGCAATTGACCTTTCAACTCGCATTCTGTTATTTATTATTATATCATTTGTAATGCCTGAATAGATGTGCTTTGGACTCATATTGCTATTCATTTATTCATTGATATTAGTTGATAATTGATACGTTTACGAGCATTACTTATTGAGCAAGTTTGAGTGCTAATTTCTCAATTACCATCTTAGGAGTTTTAGACGTTGTATGGTCTACCCATTTTTTCATTCTAATTCCACAAAATCTTTACATCCGTTTTATCCTAAATAAGACTTTCAATCATGATTTAAGACAACAACAACAACAACAACAACGTATGAAATACCAAACTACAATAATGGAAGCCAATAATAACCTTAATAATATTGATAATAATAATGACAATAGAGAACTTACTTTTATGCAAGCCACTCAAAATATCACTGCTTCTGAACCAATGTGTATTACATATTCTGAGGGATTTCCTGAATTTGAACTAAGATATGGATTCATTAATGTTCTACCTAACTTCTATTGTAAAGATAATGAATACCCCGATAAATTCATAAGGGAATAACAACATAAAGTTAATGGGATGAAACCTAAAGACGGCACGTTAGAACATGTTAAACTTAAAGCTTTTCCTTTTGCATTAAAAGATTAAGCACAAGATTGATTGTTTTATCTTCTTCATGATTCAATAACCACATGGGCTCAAATGTTAAAAGTTTTTCTAGATCAATATATGCCTGCAAGAAAAATTAGTACTCATAGAAGACAAATCACAATCGTAAAAATGAACGATGATGAAAAATTTAATGAATTTTGGGATAAATATCAAAGATTAATCTCATTTTGTCCACAACATGGATATACACAAAGATCTTTATTAGAATATTTGTATGAATGACTTAATCATTTTGAACAAAGATTATTAGATATCGTATGTGTGACACATGTCGATTACACACCTTCACACATTATTCACAAGGTACTGGACTAACCCGCTATGAGAATACCATATGTATTAAGTCATATGTATTACTCATGATAGTTATATCATTTAGTCATTTGACTTGAGATTACCAGAGACTTTAAAGTTACGATCATAGTGATTTGACACAATCAAACATTGTCTTTAACTGAATAATTATAAAGATTTTAATTGGTTACTATGTGAATAATGTGTGAAGGTGTGTAATCGAGATAGAATTTGTCCCTCTCGTATAGAGAGATATCAGTGGATCTCTCGATATAATAGAATGATAATGGTTAAGTCCATGTGAATTGATGTGATCAACGTCAATTGGATGTTTTAAGTCTACATAAAGATCGAGACTAGTATGATTGAATATTAAGGTGGCTTTCCATGCTTTATGTTTAATCAAATGATATCTGTCACGGTCCAAATTTTTAATCCTATTTTAATCCTTTAATCAAGATCATTTGCCCGTGACATGGGACCCATATCGAGATACGTGCACTAAATGAGGCAATGTGGCCGATGTATATGTTAGATTTGTTGTGATGTATGCCTAATAAAGTTCCTCAAGATACGTGTTAACATATCACAAAACAAATTAGGTTATAAACATATGTTATCAAGAGTGAGTTAGTGGAGAGATAGTGGAATTTAAATCTTGATGTGAGCCATTAGATTGATCTAAAGTTATGAGGTTCAAACAAGATCAAAGGGTGATAATCCAACTTACCTAATATATATATGATAAGATGAGATCAACATGCAAACATTTCATTTGATATAAAGGGGAGAGAATAAGATTTGGAAAAGGAAATCAAAGAATTGTGAGGAGATTTTGGTGAATTTGAGAGGGATTGATCAAGTTGGTGATCTTCTACAACTAGGTAAGCTAATGTACACTATCATTTTGTAAAAGTTTGTTAAGAAAATAGAGTTTTATTTCAGTTTTGGTTTTTGCATAATTTTAGAGGTCAAATGAAATCAATTTTGAAATTGGTTTATAGATTTGGATTCCTCGCGAAAAACCAATAATTTGCTATCAAGAAAACCTGGATTTCAATTTGAATTGACAAAGTTATGGCATTTTAAAGTTGTTGGTGTTCTTGGTTGATTTTTTTAGCAAAAGCTATGAGTTTGAGGTTTTCCTAATTGATTTAATCCAACTTTGACAGTTTGTATAAATCTTAAAACACCATAATTAACCCCATGAATCTAAATAAGAGTCTCTAGAGGTTGTTAGTGAGATACGAGGTGTCAGAAGACCGAATTAGCCTAAGAACTTTGCCTGGATTGTAATTAAACTAATTGAGATATTTATTTTCATTTCTTTCCTATTATGTTTTTCATTTACAGTCATTTGGACTGATTTACCTATTGTACTCTAGATGTCATTACTTGGTTGTTCTATTTCATTTACATGAGTTTGTTACCATAGCATTGTTTAATGTTTAATGGCTTCGTTGATTCTAAATCATGTGTTATGTCATTTTTGGTTGTTGAGGAATTTTAGTCAAATGAAATAACATGATATTAGGTAGGTGATTTATGGTATTGAAAATTCATTTTTATTTGTGCATTAGTTATGCAATTACATTGTTGGGTTCCTAAACTATGTCATTCATTGAATTATGAAAGTAGTTCTTGTATCTAGGACTATGATATCATAGAAATGAGCATGACACACGGGGTCACCAGACTTACGGGGTTGTCGGGATATCACAACTAGCTAGTGCAACACATGGGGTATGAGACCCGGGGTTGTTGACAAGTATACTACACATTTAAGGGGCATTTATGAGTATTTATACATGTGTAATGGGCATTTGTAATGATATGAAGGAATATATAAGATAGATTATGCCCTAAATAGTTGAATACGGCCAACATGATGTAACTCACAGTCGACATGCCCTAGATTATTATTGCTTAGTCTAGTGTTAGTTTCATATTGTTTAGCTAAAGTATCTTATAGCTTGACTTGGTTTTAGCATAGTTGTTATCGTTATGCTTTCAGATACTAGTTGTATATTTGGAAATGTGGATAAATGTCTCTCAGTGTTACTTTATACTTTCATGTACTCACTGTCCCTTTTATGATGATGAGTGAAGATCCATCAAGTAGCAGACCGGGCAAAGAGAAGATCGACAACTACCTCTGAGTCATTGGAGTGCTGCTACATATGATATTGTAGGTTTTTGGTTTTGTTGTATGACTAATCTATATATGTCTTTTAGATATACTTTTGATGTTGTATGTATGGGTTGAGAGATAGTTTTTTTCCCAACCAAACACATGTTGATATATTATTATCGTCGTTCTGTTATCTATATGCATGTGATTTCTATTCCCTATTTTTTCACATATTTAGGATTTATTTTAATAGATTTCGCTAATTTGTTAAGACTTGTGCATAAATATTTTAATTAACTCTGAAAAATCGATTGATGAGATAACGATATGTTACTTATTTTAAAGCTAGCTAGTTTGAAGAATAGATTGAAAAAGTTGACTAATACGTTGTTAAATCTTATGTGGATGAGATTAAGGTTTAATGACGGGATTAGGTCGGGCGGTGCCTTAATTTGGAAGGGGTCGTCATAATATCGCACGATAAAATGATATGATATATGTTATTCATTAGGATGTATCGATTTTGATATTCATGCTACTTGGGTAGTCATAATGTCTTGCTAGAGACCATGACACGTGTCAAGCGTGCACAATAATTTCCCGTATTTTACTATTATTTTGTAGTAGTGGTAAATGAGATATCGTCTCCACATTGATTTTTAAAATCTCTTAAGAATTAAGGCTACCCTACAATTTTATTAGATTTAACTTGTTTTAATTTAACTAATTTAATTAAACGAGAATTAAACACTAATAATATGCAAAAAAATGAACAATTAATCAAAATAACTAAACTATAAACAATTTAAATTTAATAAACTAACCTAACGCAATTCAAACTAACAATCAAATAATCAAGTAATCAATATATATGAAATATCCAAACGAACATCTAAACGAAGCCCAATTAAACATTGTAATATACTTGGATTGCTTTCAAACACTAGAACGTAACATTACTTCATACTATAGTTATAATTATATCACATGGAGTCTTGGAATCATTAAATCCTAATTCATAATAGGTTTATAAACTTTAGCCAGCCACTGATTTTCTTGAATTCAATGGAAAAGCCACATTCTTATCATTGTAAATCTAATCATTGGATAAAATGCAACACCGTAGAAATACGATAACATTAACACTCAATGAAAATTATGCCTAATCTAAGCTAATATTAATCGAAGCTGTATAATAATCAACTTATAACACAATCACCTAGAACATCCACTCAGGAAAAGCCCTATAGATTAATCCTAGTTACTACTTCTATAATTGTTGTCAATAATTATAAACATAGATTTGGATACTCTATATTAAGGAACATATTGGAAAAAATTACAAATGTACACATGTTTGTACTTTAAATGAGAAAAGTAGGGGTGAAATGCATTTATTTCGGACAAATAGGCAATGTCGCCCAATGAAAAGGTGCTATCACTGTGGGAAAGAATTTTTGATGACGTGGACATGGATAGCGCCTTTTGAAAAGGCGCTAAGGCGCTATCCATGTGTTCGAGCCAGTTGGCGTAAATTACACTGATAGCGCATTTTCAAAAGACGCTATCAGTGTATGGCCGGGTCCTACGTGGACAGTGAGGTGGACAGTGCGGTCGAAGGCAGTTGTATAGATAGCTCCTTTTTCAAAAGGAGCTATCTATACAAAATTATACACTCTATGAATGACTCCTTTTGAAAATGAGCTTTCAATACAAATTTTTCTCCCCATGAACGACACGTGCATATGGAGATGGACGACCTGCGCCACTCGCGTATCTCGAGGTAGACAACCAATGTAAACAACGCGCACGCATATCGACGCGGACAACCCATTCAAATGTCACACATGTATGCCGAGGTGGAGATTTCATGCAAATGTCAGGCACGTCTGTCGAGGTGGGCGACCCATGCAACCTCGTGCAACTCATGCAAACGTCACGCACGTGTCTCGAGGTGGTAAAACTAATGCCAACGTCACACACGTATCTCTTGGTTGACAACACATGGAAACGCTATGCACGTATGTCGAGGTGGGCGAGCCATGCATATCCACTACAAACCATGGACCCCATGCAAACGTCACGCACGTATCTCGAGGCGAACAACCCGGGTGAGTTGCATGCTTACTATGAATATGCATGGCTGGCCCACCTCGACATATGTGCGTGGCGTTTCCATGTGTTGTCAATCAGGAGATACGTGTGTTGAAAATGCGCTATCCGTGTACACAATTCACGTATGATGACCGCGTGAACATGAGCCGACCGAATAGCGCCTATGGGTTGCACGGGTTGTACGGGTTGTCCGCCATGCAATACGTGCGTGACGTTTACATCGGCTTTATCACCTTGAGACACGTGTGTGACGTTTGCATGAGTTGCACGAGGTTGCATGGGTCGCCCACCTCGACAGACGTGCCTGACATTTGCATGAAATCTCCATCTCAGCATACATGGGTCACGTTTGCATGGGTTGTCCACGTCGATATGCGTGCGCATTGTTTACATTGGTTGTCTACCTCGAGATACGCGAGTGGCGCGGGTCGACCATCTCCATATGCACGTGGCGGTCATGGGGAAAATGATTTGTATTGATAGCTCATTTTCAAAAGGAGCTATCAGTAGAAAGTTTAGTTTTGTATAGATAGCTCCTTTTCAAAAGGAGCTATCTATACATATTGCCTCGCCAACTCAACGCCACCTCACCGCCACCTCACACCCATGAAGCCTACAAATAGGTGATAACGCTTTCTCATAAGGTGTTATCACCTATTTTTGAAAATAAAAAGTAAACTACCCTATTTTGTGAAATAAATTGTAAATGTCCCCCACTTTTGGAAAAACACCAACATATTGGCCACTATGCACTCAATACAAAGAATCACTAGTTGTAATACGCAAAGCCAACTTGTTTAATTCATGATTGACGTGTGTGAATCAATTTAAAACATTAAGTACGTGATTCCATAATCATAACTACATAGCAATCCAAAGTATATACATGTCTAGGGTTTGTTCAGATTAAATAACTACTAATTCATGCTGGAAATAAATAATATAAATATATAATTAAAAGACATAATTAATAAATAAATAAATACATCTTAATCAAAGTTCAAATATTGTTTCACATATAAAACTAAATTTAAAGGACAAAGGTTAAAAAAGTAATAGAGAGTTAAAGAGAGAGTAGGAGATCGTAATTTCGAAGCTATTTGATCCTATATATAGTTTCCCTAAGATTACATATCCTAGATAAATATAAATTCCTCGTTCTTATCTAATAAATCCATCACTGACCTCAGTGATTTGTTAGCGATTCATAAGTTGTAAACAAATTGTTGAGTTAATTACTGAGTTTAGCTCTCTATGCTCAGCCGGTTCAGCTGGCAATTTCCAGTATATTCTCCAATTTGTTGAGGATTTCTGACATTTTCCTGCTATTGATTTACGTGACAATTTTCAGTGTAAATATAAATCGCTAGACTTCTTCTACAGTTGATTGTCTTGCTCTTCTTCCTCTTTTTCTTCCATTTCTTCATTTTACTATTTAAATCCTAAAATCAGAAAACAAGAGAATAACTAGTGTAATATGATCATTTATATATAAAATCATCGTAAATTACACTATAAACCATGTCTAATTATTGACTTGTCAAATACTCCCAAACTCAGCCTTTTGCTGTCTCGATCAACGAAATACTCTAAATCATATTCTCTTTTTATTCTTTATAAACCGATTTCAATCTAACTCTTCTTAACTTTAAATAATAGAAATTTTAAAATAGAAGTGATTTTCAAATTACCCACAAGTAAATGAGAGTTATGATAGAATATAATGATTTAAACAAAACAAAACATCACGTAATGATTACTCAACTACCCAATGTAACACTCTTCAGAACTCAAAGTTCATTACCAAGGTCAATACACAATATAGGTTTTCTCAATCTCCACTGACAAGCATCAAGCTTACAATAACTAGTACAGAATCTCAAATCACAAAAATCACTAGATTAATTTTAATTTTAGAAAATACCTTATAATAGTACCACAATCAAAATTGATAAGAATTTTACTAAGATACCAATGAATATATCATTTAAAACATGTTAGATTAAGAAATACTTCATTCAACTCTAGCTTCAAGTACTCGGGTTAAATATTTTCTTCGAAGAGTTTAATAACATCCATTTTTCTCATCTCTCATTTTATTTTCTACTTCATTCTAATTATTTATTCTTATTATATTTCTTTTGCTTTTCTTTTGCTTTTAAGTCCCTGCTCCATTTGCCATGGACATTATCACATTTTTTCCACTATACATTCCCTGCTCCATTTCATTTGAAATCTATAGGACTCTTAACACTTCTTACTATCCATTAAAGTTGAAGAAAGTATTCTTTCTAACTTATAGAAATTCATCGGTTTCTAACCTATTTATTCTTTCAATTATGGCATAATAACTTTCTATATATATATATACTATAAAATACTTAATCAATAGCTTTTGTATCACAAGATTATTAGAAATGTATTTTGTTCATCTTGCAATATTGTTTCGATCTTCTACCCATTATCATGACTAACACAAGACATTTAATTTAGTATACATATCAACTTGTTAAGTTAATAAAAAATGGTATAAAAATTATTCCTTCTATCATAAAAATCACTTGGGTGATAAAAATATCACTTCCATTCAAGAAATTTATTCTATATTCATTTTCGTTATTATCCTAACTAAAAATAAAGTAAAATGAAATTCATACTTACTTGAATTCGGAAGAAATTTAAAAAACTTTGTCAACTCGAATATTGGATCAAATTTTGAACTTTTTGGATCAATTCTGAACTTTATCATATACATTTTTTCTTTGTTTGTTATCATTGTCATACTTCACCTAAAATACCTCCAAACTTATTACAAACCTTGTCCTCAAGATTTTAAAATTAAGTTGGATTTCCAACAAAATAAATATACCACGTGAAACATAAACGAATTGATATATGGAATAAGAAAATTAAATAAATAAACACATATGGAGTCAACAAGTTTCAAATGAATGGAATGCAAAAGGGAACATATTACATTCATTAGCAAATATTTCATCAAGTGCAATACATTATATAATTCATTCATTCATTGCATACAAGAGAAAATAAGTTACACACGGTAGTGTCGAGAAGTAAATTCATTGTCAGCTTCATCTTCATTCATTCCTCTAGAAGGTCGGAAACATAACTATCACTTGGGATGTAAGTCCCAATTGGAGATTGCAATTGCAAAGACAGAATGTCAACGCTTCTCCTCGAGTCCTGCAAACAACTATTATGTCTTCTTTAAGACATAGAATAGTAGCATTGTAAAGTCATCTCGTTTGCTGCTATCATATTTTTATTGCGATGAATTTTCGCCTAGCTACACATAAGTAAAAAAAATATGGTCCAAAAAATTCTCCCGTCCTGGGTTGTGACGAAGATGGTGCCAAACTCGTATTAATATTTGGTACATTCATTCTATCTATTAATCTTGCCGCTCTCTGTGCGTCTTCTCTTATCTTCCTCCTATTTTGAGTTGTATTTTGCCTTCTTACTTCTCTCACATTTGTCGCATTGAATGATTCTCGTTCATCCTCCTAGTCATTGTATTCTAGAACCTTTTTCATTCGTTGTACTCTCGCATCATTTATGGTATTCTCAAGCAATACATCAAATTTAGTATGGAAACTCACCCCGGGTTTGCTACATAAGTTAATGATCAAAATTGAGAACGGTAGTCCTTCATTTTTTGTAGTTTGCATTGCAAACTTCACAGAATCATATATAATTTTCCAACATTAATATAACCCTTCTTCATTAGTATATGATATAGTAGAGCAGCTCTTGGATTATTCACTTCAAAGTGTTGCTTGGTTGGATAAAAACACACATCTATAATATAATTCCAACTCTTCGTAATCTTCAAAAAATAAGTGATTTCAATATATTTTAGATGTCTTTCACTATTAAGCGCAAATCCCCTCCCCAGAGGTATCTCTAAGGCGTCCTAGATTATCTCAATGGAATGTGATTCCTTATCGACATCAGCAACATTTGGGTAATCCTCCTCCGTTCTCTGTCTGTTATGTAGTAGATGAAAAAATATATTTAACCTCGCAAGTGAAATATCAATCTTCTTCCCTTTTACTACTATTTTGTCTCATTCCTTACTAATGTGCCTATTTGCATAAAATTATCGTACAATTTTCAAACATCATCTTTCTCCTCTTCCCGCATAGTCTCGCAGAAGTAGCTCCCATCCTCTATCTCTGATGATGCTCACAATTTTGTCCTCATACTTGCTCGCATTCTGAATATTGAACCTTTTCTCAGGAATTATGACTATTTTTTTATCACTATAATATCTTCTCTGAGTTCTAGGTCTCACAAACAAAGAAGGTCTTGATTCTCAAAATATTTTTCCTCATCAGATGACAATGGAGATTGCTCTCTAAGCTCAGCCTTCCCAGGTCTAGGTTCTCTAATACTAACCCTGCTGGGTATTATATTCATTAGGTGACTCGCATATTTCTGCTTTGATTTTGCTTGCACTACCCTTCCCTTTGTCTTGCTTACTACTCCTGCCTCTTCCTCCACCTCCTCCCGCCATAGAAAAACGCAACTATGAAGAAATAGGTAAATTGAAATACTGTAGTTGAAAATTAAAACTAACAAGGTAAGGAAAACAAGTTTGTAAAAAAGTTTTTAGCATAGAGTAGAGTTGGAAATAATACGTATAAAATAGTTGTATCTACATATTCTTATCATAAGTATATATATTGGAAAAATTCGTAGAAACATCTAAAACTCATTTGAAAATCCATATTCAAATCGAAAACTTGTATAGACACCCATTTTCAAATACAACTTGTAATAAAAACCTAAAAATTTCATTCTTTGAAAATATCATCAAGAATCGATTTTGTTCAAGACATCTAAATCAAAAGGATGTTAGAGTATTGATTCATTACCTTCTTGAGAGTGAATCTCTCAAGTAATATGCTCTATTAGCTCCTTAGATTCCCTCTCTAAGCCTCAATTCAAGAAATACTCACCAAGCCCTAACTTGGTTCTATGAACTTGGATTCAAAATTTTATAGGGTTGAATCACTCCTAAAAGAGGTCGGATATGCTTAAATAAGCTATAATTCAAGCTTTGAAGGGTTGAATCTAGACAAAAATCGATTAATCAATCGAATGAGTGCAAGGAGTTTAGGTATGAAAGGGTTTACTGTTGGCGATTTGTGGTTCTATTTTTAAAAAGACAGATTCGTGCTCAACGAATTAGGGTTTAAGTGAAATCGCTAAAAATTGGTCTTAATGGTCCATTGATTAGTTCAGCGAATCCTAGTATAAAACTAAAATCGCTGACAAATCGCTGAGTCAATTTTCATTTGAAAACCTGCAAACTGCTGGTGATTTACCCATCGATTCCCAGTGTTATTATGTACGCTGGGAAATCGCTGATTAATTTCTATTTTTTTATATATATCAAATATTTTATTAATTATCACACATATCCATCATAATTAAGGTAGAATTGATTAATATTCAACAAGAAATATTATGAAAATAAATTTAGATTTGTAATTAGGAAATATTATACCAAATAAATACTAAATTACTTAAAACAATTAAAAACAAATGTGATTCAACTGAAAAACAACTCGATCATCCCCTCTCAATTGGGATATCCAAAAAAAGAGTTAAAAGGAGAGAGAAAATGAATATACTAACTATCCAAAATCTAGTAATACGGAAAGACATTGACTCGATCAACCCACCTCAAATGAAATTATTTCAGGATTGTAATCCTAAAATACTTCCATTATAAGAGTCAAAAGTTGAGGAAATAGGAAAACAACTAACTAATCCTACTGCTAAAACTGAAAGTAAAGATAGAGTATGGGCTGCCTCCCATAGAGCACTTTTGTTTATAGTCATTGGCTCGACTTGGTAGATAAGATCACTCGTCATTCAGTTTGAGTGAGTCAAACTGACCATCAACAAATTCTTCATCATTTTTGACGTCTTCAACTTCCTTATCATTTTCAACATCTGCATAACATCCTTCAGGGTAATCATCATGATAGGAGTTCTCCCCTTTATAATCATCACAATAATTGTCTTCACTGACGTAATCGTCCATCTCTTAACCATCCTGAAGATACATATAATCATCTCATATCCTAAGTGTAACTAGACATCATTCTACATTGAGAATAGCTCTAGTTGTCTTGAGAAAAGTACGTCCCATCAATATCACCTCATCTTTCTCAATCTGTGGTAGTACTAAGAAGTTGGTGAGATACTTGAATCATCCCACTTGTTTTGGCAAATTCGTCGACATTCTTAGTGGAAAGATCCTATCACTATTTGCTTTGTGGACAACGAAAGGTGATATAAAATCAATATTCAACTTGGCTTTTATACACCATTGTTCCAGTAAGATATTTATATAAGCTCCCGTGTCAAGTAAAACCTCAGGTAAACAAACGTCACAGATCATCACATTGAGGAAAAGTTTCCCTGGATCATCATTGTAAATTTCAATCATATGTCATAAATCTCAAAGCTGTAGTAGCTCGTCAGTAAATTATTCTTCCATCGATTGCTTCTCTTCTTGATGTTGCACTTCAGGTTGCTGCTCTTTAGGTTGCTGCTCCTTTGATTTCTTCTTTTTATTGCGTGGTTTCTTACACATCCATAGTGTAATGGTTTCATTCTTAACGATTTCACTCACGTTGATACAAACATTGAACTCCATTTCCTTACTATGCAAACTTTGTTGCTCAGTCTCGAGATTGATAATCTCCATATTTTGTTCAACAAGATTTTCATAATAAGGTTTTAACCTATGACTGTTTACTTTAAATATTTATCTAGTTTCTAAGCTTTATATTTCTATTGTGCCATGAGGTAGTACATTAACAACAAGATAAGGTTATATCCATCTCGAAATGAGTTTTTTAGGAAACAATTTAAGTCTTGAACAAAAGAGTAGAACTTTATCTCCTACTTGAAAATATTTAGGAACTAATTTCTTATCATGAAATGCTTTGGTTTTTTCTTTATAAATTGATGCATTTTCATAGACATTATTCCTAATTTCTTCTAATTCTTGAAGACTCAACTTACATTAGTTTCCCGCTTCATTATAATTCATGTTGCATGATTTTACTACCCAATAGGCTTTATGTTCTAGTTCCACTGGTAAATGACGTATTTTTTCCTTAGGGACAAGGTTTGCTCGATGGTGCCTAGCTGAGCCTAGGCACCCTGGGTGCTAGCCGGGGCTCGATCAAGTTCGAGTCACACCGGCTCGGGGTGGCTTGCACCATGGTCCTTGGGTCTTGCCTTGGCATGACTGCCCAATGCATTCTCTAGGGTCTCCCTTGCCTTCATGCCTATGCCGCCCCTATGAGTGGACACACCCCTCCTTATAGTAGATGTTAAGCCGTTCTTGGAACTCTAATAGGAAACATCCAAAAGTGAGACCAATCATACTTTGACTTGGTCAACGCCCAAGTCAAGTTTTGTCAGACCTTGCCCATGCCAAGGCGCGACCATGCTTATGCTAAGGAATGCGCCAAGGCGCCACCATGCTCTTTGCCAAGGAATGCGCCAAGGCGCCACCGTGCTAGCGTCAGGGAATGCGCCAAGGAACACGCCAAGGCGCCACCGTACTCGCGCCTAGGACCCCGCTAAGGCGCAACCGTACTTGCGCCTAGGTGCGTGCCAAGGCGCAACCTCGTCCGCGCCGAAGCGCGACCTTGTCCTCACCTATACGCGTTGCCTCGTCGGTGCCGCATGCGATCTACCCATGCGTATGCGCGAGCCTCTGCGAGCTATCCTGCAAACCATTCGTGGGTGCACCATCCCGCAACTAAGTCCCATAGAACCATCCGAGTCCACCGAAACTCGGATATTTGCTAGGTTTCTCGCTGCCTAGCCCAACCTACTCGGGTCATGCTATTAAGGGGCTAACAAACATCCCCCCGTCGAAATGTTCGATGCCCTCATCGAACTGCACGGTTGCTGCCGCTTTTGGTAGTCTACTATCTCCTTCTCAAACTGTCATAGAGTAGTGTCTCGCTCTCAAGTAGGTTCATCCACATCAACCCACTTGATCAAGTATAAAATCCACCTATTTTTCTTGCTTTATCCAAAACCGCCATGTGAACCGGTGTCTCGATCACTAATAATGTCCTCCAGTATTCCCTAATATTTTGCCACATGTTTCAGTAACAACTCTGCAGCCATGTCTGCATCGCAATTCTTTGGAGCAGCTATAAATGTAGCAAACTTCGAGAATCGATCCACCACCACCAGCGCACTGCTCATTCCCTGCGCTTTAGGAAAACCAATGATGAAATCCATAGATATACTCTTGAAGGGTCTGTCTGGTACAGGTAAAGGCCCCAACAAGCTTGGTGCCTTCCTCTTCTCTATTTTGTCTTGTTGGCACAAAAGACACGTCCGCACATATAGATCCACTTCCTCCTCCATCTTAGGCCAGAAAAACGAATGTGATAGAAGGGCATAGGTGCGATCCATGCCCGGATGCCCAGCCCACCGTCTTTCAGAAGTTGTCGCCTTAGTCCGCAGGTACTAGGGACATATGGACGCTCTCCCTTGGCATATAAGATCCCATCTTCGCACCAAAATCTTCGAGTGATTCCCTCAGCCACTAGCTTTAACATCTTTGAGCAAACAAGGTCATTGTTTGTCTCCTCCTTGATACGAGGCAAGAGCTCGCTTTCCAGCCTCACCACCGCCAACACCATCTCAGCTACCACCTTGCGACTAAGAGCATTCAGGACTGAGTTAAGCCTTCCCGGCTTGTGCTCGAACTGAACATCGAATTTGGCTAGGAAATCTAGCCATCTTGCCTATTTCTGATTGAGCTTCTTCTGACTCATGAAGTAAGTGATGGCATCATTGTATGTCCGTACCACAAAGCTCATTCCCAGCAAGTAATGCCTCCAAAGATGGAGAGCATGAATCACAACCAACATTTCTTTCTCATGAGCTGGGTACCTCTGCTCTACTTCTTTCAATTTTTGTTTTTGAAGGCAATGGGGTGTCCTTCTTGGACAAGCACCCCCCTAATGCTCGGTCTGATGCGTTGGTATGCATTTCGAAAGGTAGATCGAAATTGGGCAGCCCTAATACTGGTTCAGAGGCAATGACATGCATCAGTTCTGCTATGGCTTAGTTGCACCGATCCGTCCATGCCCAAGTTCGATCTTTCTTTAATAAATCTGTCAGCAGCGCCACCCTCCTTGAGTAGCCTTCCACGAACTGCCGATAATAGTTAGCCAAGCCCAGGAATGACCACAACTCCTGGACCTTCATGGGGCTTGGCCACTCCATTATTGCACGCAACTTCTCTGGGTCTATCTGCAATTTACTTTAGCCTACAACAAGACCAAGGAAAGTGATTGTTTGTGCAGCAAACTCACATTTTTCCCTCTTTACATACAAATGGTTAGCCCTCAAGGTAGTCAAAACCATCCGTAAGTAATCCACATGATCTTGGAGGTTTTGATTGTAAATTACAATATCATCAAGATAAACAAGAACAAATCGATCGATGAACTCCCTAAGCACATCGTTCATCAAATTACAGAATGTAGCAGGGTCATTTGTTAAGCCAAATGGCATGACTAAGTATTCAAATGATCTATACCTAGTCACCATGGCTGTTTTAGAGACATCTCCAGCTGCAATTTAGACTTGGTAGTACCACAACTTAAAATCCAGCTTCGTGAAGTTGGCTGCACTAGATAGCCGATCGAACAAGTCTGCCATTAAGGGGATTAGGTACTTATTCTTTACTGTCAGCTTGTTCAGTGCCCTGTAGTCTACGCACATCCGAAGGGATCCATCGTGCTTTCACTGGAACATGACTGGTTCTTCATAGGGTGCCTTGGATGGTTGAATAAATCCAGCGTCCAACAACTCCTGTAATTGCTTCATCGGCTCCTCCAACTCCTTTGGAGCCATTCTGTAAGGGGCCTGTGCTAGAGGTTTTGAGCCAGGGACTAGCTCAATCTCATGGTCAATCGGCCTTTGAGGGGGCAACCGCTTTGACAACTCTGAAGGCATCACGTCACTGAATTCCTCCAATACATCAACAACTACATCATGGACTTTTGCTATTGTACCTGCATTAGTCTCCACCAAGGCCGCCAAGTACATTGGTTCACCCTTTCGCAATACATCTTTTACTTGAATGGCTGAAAGATGGGACAACTTTGTACTCTCTTTCCCTGAAATCATGTTAGCCGCAAGAACAAAACAAGGATGGGACTTGTTCATCACAAACAGTCCCCTCAAGAATGGCATCAAGGCAATACTCCCCAAGTGTAGAAAGTCGATCCCTAGAATGACATTAAAGTCATCTAAAGGAACTGCCATAAGGTTGATCTTCCCTTTCCAAGACTCAACCCTAAGACTCACATTAGATGCATATGAAGCAGCCTTTATGCGAGGAACTTGTTGAAGGTTTTGTCTCGGCTGTAGGGGTTGGCTTCAAGCTCACTTGCTTAGGAAGGAAAGGCTTCTTTCCGCCCTTCTTATGGTGGTCCTTAAATGACTTCTTCTCCTTGTTCTTTCCCTCGTTTGTGGGAGAACTAGTCTTAAAGTCCACAAGGCTATCAGCCGCAACAATTGCCCTAGACAAGTCTTTCACCCCTTGTCTCCTTAGCTCGGATTGAGCCCATGACTGCAATCTGGTAGTGAAGTTAAAGAGATTTTCCTCCTCTAACATGTTTTTGATGTCCACCAAGAGAGAGGAAAACTCCTTAACATAGTCTCGAACTAATCCCGTCTGTTTGAGCTTGCGCAAGGCTTCCCGCGCTTGCTAAGCTGCATTGGTAGATAGGAATTGATCCTTCAACTCCATTTTCAGCACCTCCCAGTCTACGATCTTGGGTCTACTAGTAGACGTGTCATCATCTACTATGGTTCTCCACCAAAGCTTTGCATCACCTTCCAAGTACATGGAGATCAGGATGACCTTTTGGTTCTCTTCCGTCCGTACAGTAGAAAAATATTGCTCCATGTCCCAAAGAAAGTTTTCAAGCTCCTTCGTGCTCTGCTTGCCTTAAAATTTCTTTGGCTCCGGCACCTTAGTTCTCAGCTTCGCTGCACCAGCAACCTCTGAGGTTCCTCTCACGGCTCGTTTGAGCAAACTTACCTCCAAAGCCATTGTTCGGCTATTTCGGTGGTGAGTTCTCCCACGTAACGTACATCAGCCACAAGCTCCTCGAATTTGGATTCCCACATAGCTATCATGGCCTCTTGTGACTCTCCTCTAGTCACCAATGAAACCACCAACATCTCCAGGTCTTCAATGCGCTGCGCTGACATTGAAGACTCTGCTGCCTCCACTAGAACACTTATCGTTGCCATCATGTGTTCTAAGTGAGCTACCCTCTCACTCAGATCACTTGCTGCTTAGGTCGCCATCGTCTCTAAAATGAGGCTCTGATACCAATTGTCACGGGGTATCAAGTGGGGGTTTTACTTAGTCTATGAATCAATGAAATCAGGACATATGTCCTTGACGGTTATGTAACTACTTGTTGGCTAATCTATAAAGCCAAGGGCACCATGCTTAGGGAAACATAGAGTGCTAGTGTTGTATTCCTATAGAGAGCTTAGTAAAACATTCGTCATTGCTTTCTATTCATTCACTTTGAGTATTGGTTGTGTTGAACTAAGGTGGCCTTTAGTTACCATGGGTAGGATTAAGCGAGAACAATTCCTTAGGGTAAACCCCTCACTTGATACAAATTGTCAAGGTGTCATGCCTATGGATGTTCCACGGGTAATATTGACTTGATTTCTCAATTTGACGTTTCAGCTTGTCACTAGTTTATGGGTGATATGTAGTAGATGTCCTATGTGTGACGTTGTACTTAGCAAGTAGATTAGCAACTAATCGATTACAAAAATGTGAGCCTCTATCACTTACAAGTGCTCTAGGTGCTCCAAAAACTGTAAAAAATTTATCTAATGAAATCAACCACTATTTTTGAATCATTAGTTTTAGTATCTTTAGCTTCTACCCACTTAGACACATAATCTACAACAAGTAAAATATAAACATATCCATTTGATGGTGGAAAAAGTCTCATGAAATCTATACCCCATACATCAAACACTTCACATAAAAAGAACATGAGTTAAAAGCATTTGATTTCTATGTCCTATGTTTCCAGTTCGTTGGCAATTTGGATAAGATTTTATATAAAGAAAACAATCATAAAATAAAGTGGGCCAAAAGAATCTAGAATCTAAAATTTTACGAGCAATTATACGTGGACAAAAATGTCCTCCACATGCATAAGTATGGCAATGAGATATAATTGATTGTACTTCTGAATGTGGTGTGCATCTCCTAATTATTTGGTCGGTGCAAAACTTCCATAAATAGGGATCATCTCATAAATAACGTTTAGAATCTTTTTTAATTTTATTCTTTTGAGCTCTTGTCAAGTAAGGTGATAACCTATTCGTGGTAAGATAATTAACTATATCGGCATACCGTGGGCAATGAGTATTTATACAGTATAAATATTCATCCAAAAATTCGTCCTTTAATGATATAGGTGGTTCTCCATTTTCTAACCTACTTAAGTGGCCTGCTACTAGATTTTCGGCTCCTTTCTTATTTTTATAGTAAGTTCGAATTCTGTAGAAGTAGTATCGATCTTATCATTCTAGGTTTTGCATCTTGTTTTGTCATTAATTATTGCAATGCTACATAATCTGAATAAACTATTATTTTTGTTCCTAATAAATAAGGTCTAAATCTTTTAAGGCAAACATTATCGCTAAAAGTTCTTTTTCAGTAGTGGTATAATTCTGTTGGGCTGTGTCTAGTTCCCTAGAAACATAATATATAATGTGAGATTATTTTCTTACTTTTTGACCTAAAATAGTTCCAATTGCATAGTTACTTGCATCGCATATTATTTCAAAGGGTAACAACCAATCTAGTGATTTAATCATATGCGAGGTTGTTAAAGAATCCTTTAATTTATCAAACACTATCTTACAGGCATTAGTAAATTCAAAAGGAACTTCTTTTTGTAAAAGCTTGCATAAAGGTTGTGTAATTTTAGAAAAATCTTTTAGAAATCTTTTATAGAATCTTGCATGCCCAATAAATGAACGTATTTCTCTTACAGTGGTGGGGTAGGGTAACGTTTTGATTACTTGAATTTTTTGTCGGATCTACCTTTATTCCTTTATGTGACACTATATGACCTAATATAAGTCCTTGATGAAATAATATTTTTCATAATTTAAGACTAAGTTTTTTTCTATGCATCTTTTAAATACTTTAGTTAAATTAACTAAACATGCATCGAAAGAATTACCATAAACTCTAAAATCATCCATGAAAACTTCAAATAAAATTTTCCACATAATCAAAGAAAATACTAACCATACACTTTTGAAACGTTGACCAAAATACATATGTCTATAAGCAAATGTACTTAAGGGGCATGTAAAAGTTATTTTTTCCTGATCTTTTGGGGCTACAGGTATTTGATGAAATCTTGAATAACCATATAGACAACAGTAATGGGTTTTTCCAGCTAATCTATTTAACATATGATCTGTAAACGGAGTGGATAGTTGTCTTTCCTACTCGAGTTATTTAACTTTCTATAATCTGTACATACCCTCCAACCGTTTTGGATTCTAGTTGGTACTAATTCTCCATGCTCATTTGTTATTATTGTAATTCTTATCATTTTAGGGACTACTTGGACTAGGCTTACCCAATTGCTATCAGCTATTGGAAATATCTTTCATGCGTCTAATAGTTTTAATATTTAATCTTTTGCTACGTCCATTATAAGCGGCTTTTAATCTACGTTGAGGTTGTCTAGAAGATTTTGTATCAGTTTCTAGGTTTATCATATGCATACACGTAGCTAGACTTATTCTTTTAATATCGGCTATAGTCCATCCTATTGCTCCTTTAATTTTTTTCAATACATTTATTAACTTATTTTCTTTTGGACTTGTCAGTTTATTAGAATTATTACTAGTAATTTTCATAGTCCCCTAGGTAAACATATTCCAATTCATATGGTAAGGTTTTTAGATCTAATTCTAGGGCTTTAACTATAGAAGGTAAAAGTTTTGAATGAAATCTAGAAAAAGTCTAGGTAATAAGTAAGTTTTGGTAGTTCATTATATGATTCCAATGTACTTATTATCTCTTTTATTTCCACATCTCTATCATCATCTTCTTTTAAATCTTCTATTACCAATTCCAATTTATCTATTTTGTCTTTTCTAAGAGATTTGTCTATTCATGAATCTATCATGTCTACTGTGCATATGGAAGAAACATCTATTGGATATTTCATTGCATCATATATATCAAAATTCATTGTATCATCATCTACTTCCATTGTTAATGTTCCATTTGAAACAACAATCTTTGCTTTTACTGTTATTAAAAATGACATTCCTAAGATTAGAGAAGTCATATTATAGAAATTATCTTATTTCATATCTAAGACATAGAAATCTGCTGGGAAGACTAAATCATTAACCCTGACTAGTACATCTTCTAGTAGCTCTACCAGTTTAATAATGGATCTATCTGCTAATTGTATGACTATACCAATTTCTTCTAAATGTACATCTGTCATTTGTAAATAAATAGATAAAGGCATAACATTTATGGAAGCTCCCATATCACACAATGCTTTAGAAATTCCTATATTCTCAATCGTACATGAGACGAAAAACATTCCCGGATAAGATTATTAGGAGGTAACTTCTTTTTAATTAGTGCTGATACGTGTTCTCCTAGACTCACCTTTTCATTAGCCTTAATCTTATTAGTGCATAAATCTTTTATAAATTTTTGATACTTGGGTACATTTTAAATTACTTCAAACAGAGGTATATTAACTACTACTTTCTTCAAGGTATCAGAAATTTGTTTTTCTTCCTGCAATTTCTTAGCATTTTTATTATCTTCCAAATGATGAGGGAATGATGGTTTTATTTTAATTGGTATGTCTTTATCATTTTCATTACCATTTTCGTTAGGAATCTTGTTACTTGTTACTTCAATGTCTTTCTCTATTTATGTTTCTATTTCTTTTCTAGAAACTAATTGGTCCAACATTTTAGGTTCATCCATCTGCTTACCGTTTCTTAATGTTATGGCTGATGCTTTTTCATATAAAGTAGGATAAGGTTGATATGGTAATTTTCCTTGATTTATAAATTCATCATTTATGTTGCCATTTGACTCAATTGGTTTTTCAATTCGGTCATATTATTTTGTAATATTTGAATTATTTGATCTTTTTCTCTTTCTGAATTATTCGCTTTATTATACCTTTGAAAACCCTGTTTGTTAATATGATTACCTATATTCGATTTTGAGCAATTTGCATAACTATTAAAGTTATAATTGGGATCAATAAACACATCATATTGGTTCATTATAGCATTAGCTTCTTCAATTTTAGTTTGTTGTGTTAAAGGGTATTCATCATTAGAATGCTTAATTCGTTACAAGATTTTACTTTGCTTGATCTATCCTTCAGTAATAGTTCAACCATGGCTTTTAGCTCATCTATCTTATCATGTGGTCTCTTATATGTCATATTCATTTCATTTAGATTTTCTTTGATTAATTTACTCTTCTCACCATATTGCTTGGATTGCTTAGCCATTTTATTTATATCTTCTCTTAGTAAAGTTGATGTTTTGTCGAGTAAAGACCCTCCATATACTGTGTTTAAGAATCTTCATTCTAAGTGATTTAATCCTTCCTAAAAATATTTCATTAATTTGTTTTCTGTAAATCCATGCATTGGACATAAAGAAATCAATCTTTGATACCTATCCTAAAATTCATCACACGTTTTTCCAATTTCCATCCTATTATTACTAATGTTTTGTCTATATAAACTAATTTGTCTTGCTGGGACGTATTGATCAAGAAAGACTTGTAGCATCTCTGACCAATTGGTTATGGAATTTTAAGGGGGGTAAAATAACCAATCTAAAGCTTGGCCTTTCAATACAGAAGGAAAAGCTTTTAATTTAACATAATCTATTTCTATATCCTTAGGTTTTAACGTGCTCACTTTGTGTACGAATTCTCTAATAAAATTTTGAGCATCTTCATTATTTTTACCACAAAAACATGGTAAAGAATTTATGAGTCCGCACTTCAATTCAAATTTCAAAAACTATGTTGTGTAAGTTATACACATAGGTTCATAAGCCATGACATTTCCATCTGGTTGCCTAAAAGTAATTCTTACTCTTCTTCAGCCATATTATATGACTTTCAACAAGAAGGTTTCCAAGAGATTATTTTTAAAAATCCCTAGTAACGACGCCAAAAATTGACACGTGTCAAACATGCACAATAATTTCTCGTATTTTAGGCGACAATGCCAAATGTAGGTTTGATTCAAATCATTTGACTTGAATCTCTTTGTATTTACGTTAAGAACGAGGGTATCTGTGGACCTTTTCATGTTTAGAATATAAAGTCCATTACACAAATCTGCATTCACATAGAAAATGTCTTTACGAGAAATGGAGCATTTATTATTTGCAATAATTAAATTAAAACCATCCAAATCCAAACATGAAACTGAAATTATTTTTCTGCTCAAGGCAGGGTCATAGTAACAATTATTTAAAACTAAAATAAGTCCACTAGGTAAAATTAACTCATAGCATCCTACAACCAACGCAACAACCTTTGCTCCATTTCCAACTCGTAGGATGACTTCTCATTTCTTCAGCTTTCTACTTTTGGTGAGACCCTGCACATTAATACAAATGTGAGATCCACATCCGGTATCTAATACCTAGGAATCACTAATAGACAAGTTGACTTTGATAACGTAAATACCGGAAGCAGTAGTCACACTACTTTTCTTTTTCTTTAGATCTTCAAGATAGAGCTTGCAATTTCTGAACCAATGTCCAGGTGCATGACAAAAATGACAATTTCCTTCTTTTTCATTTTCCTTCTGGGACTGTGAAGTAGAAGCAGCATGGGGTTTGACTTGTTCCATAGGCTTTGTGACAGTCACAGCAGCCTTGGTAACTTTAGCCTTGCCTTTGCACTTTTTCTTCAAAGTCTTTCCTTTCCTGAACCATCAACACACTAGCAATAGGTTTCTTGACATTCTGCTCAGCAGTTTTAAGCATCAAATGCAACTCTAAGATAAACTTCTCCATGTTATTCATGTTATAGTTCATCACAAATTGTGAATAACTATCAGGCAATGAATTCAAGATCAAGTCCGTAGCCAACTCTTAGCTTATGGGAAATCCAAATCTGTCAAGATGGTCAATATAGCCCTTCATTTTCAGAACATGAGGACTAACTAACGCACCCTCAGCCACTTTGCAAGAATGAAGGTTCTTGATTGTCTCGAACCTTTCTTGCCTAGCCTGTTGTTGGAACATTTCCTTCAGCGTCGTAGCCATATCGTAAGCTTCCATGTGTTCCATGTCCTTCTGAAGTTCAGGAACCATGGTTGCCAACATAATGCATGCAACATCAGTTGAGTCGTTGACATGCTTAGTATGTGCCTCCTTCACGGCTCTTAAAGCATTGGCTGGTGGTTCCTGAGGAATAGGATCATCTAGGACATACAACTTGCGTTCATACTTAAGACCAATTCTTAAGTTTCTGAACCAGTCAAGAAAGTTTGTCCCAGACAACTTATCATTCTCAATGATGGATCGCAGTGATAAGAGATTAGTGTGATTTGAATAGGTCATAGATCTACAACAAAGATTATTCAAAAGTTCATTTTAGTATAGAGGAATAAACACCTACTAAATTAACAACCCTCCTTAAAAATACTATGTTAATTTAAGAGACTAAAATCCATGTTTCACCTAATTCCAAGACAGCTAAGGCATGACACTTCGAATTAGGTTATTTAGGTAGGTACCAAGTACCAATTACATCATATGTAACTTTTAGTTATTTTATGAGATTATGACATCTTATGTCTTAGCATGTTTTATCTCATTTAGTGCCTAAAGCCCAAAATCGTTTTGATAGCTTTATCAAGTCTAACTATTTCAAACAATACAATAACTGTTACTCAACTTGCCTCACCAAGATACTACAATACACTCTGCGAAGGCAGACCCATATTGATATGATCGAAGCCTTGAAGCATTGACAAGTGTTTAAGAATGGATAGCACTTGACTTAGAATTTGAAAGAAAAATTTTTATTTGTTTTAGTGATCACAATTAAATAAGATAAATATAATATATTTCAATGCGTGAATAATCACTAAAAAGTTAGGAAATCATACAAATATTGACTATTGTACGAATTTTTGGACGCTACGAATAGTTAACGGCGGTTCTGCTTACTAGTCAGCGGACGAGGGTACAGTGGGCAACGCCCCTTTTTTTTTAGATAACAAATTTCAATTGGGAAAATTGAAAATCGCCTAAAATTTTTCATAATTTTAGTCAATCCAATCAACCAAAACTGCCCCTTATTTTAATTCCAAAAATATTAATTAAAACGTTTTTAATTATCTCGGGTCCACCATTAACTTAATATCTTATCTTAATCCAATTAGAATTTAAGATACTTTGAATCCTAATCCAATTAGGATTTGTTTTATATCTCACCTATCTTATAGGATTTGTAATTCTAATCCAATTACAAGTCTATATCCTATCTTATAGGAATATACTAACGGATTACTTTAATGAGATATATGGTCAAAATCAATTTCGAGATATTAATCATGCATTCAACATCAGAATCATATTAAATTAATCATATTAATCTAATCATGATCTCTATCACGGAGACATATATAATTATTGAACAAAATGAAATATATGTTCAAGATCAGAATCATATTATCATAAACATGAAGTCTACCATGAACATACAAAATTCACATCGCTGAATATAAAATATATGTTAATCGAGATATTCTAAACATGAATACTATCATTGAATCATATCACGCGATGTATCAATATACATGAATTAACAACATGCTTTAAAACCAATTCTTGATAACAATTACCATAGAATCTTTATGTATATCATATATACATTAATCAAGATTATGTTTTCACACATATATCATATATACATCATTGAAAACATGCAAACGTTTAATAGAACCGAGCCTAATGCTCTGATACGTTTTTGGGGTTCATACGCAGCGGAAAATTCAAAACAAATTTTGAAAAACGCCAACGGGATCGAAAATAAGTTCTATAAATTTTGAAAAACGCCAACGAGATCGAAAATAAGTTCTATTAAACTAAATCTACGAATGTAAATCATACCTTATTCCGTGATTTCCTTTTGATTGTTCAATTTTCAAGACGTTCAAGTGCGCGTCCTCTATAAGAAATCCACACATGAACGGTGACCACAATTTGGAGTGCTAGCCCCCAAAGAGATTGAAAAATGATTTTTTTTCTCTCCCTAAATCCAGAGAACTAAAAAATTGTAAAACGAAATCTTATTCGTTTTTTAGGGATCCACCCTTTATTTATATGTGTAGATAAGCCCACACTTAAAATTCTATTCGTAATACAACTATTGTATTTACGCAATTTAAGCAAATTACACATACGTCCATATTAATAAGTTATCATATAACAAATCGTAAAGGCTTTTATGTCATGAATTTTATCATATAAAATTCATTGCTCTGGACCAATTGAAATTGTGCAAATCTATTCTTTGTGTGCGACCCAATAGGTTCATGCGATGTTAGCAGTGAACCAAAAACGGTACACAAGTCATAAACGGTCTCTAGCAATGCATTATGACTAACCAAGTAGCATGAATATCAACATCGATACAACATAATTAATAATGTATATCATATCCTTTTGTCGTGCGATATCCTTTGATTAAACATAAGACATGGAAAGTCATCCTTAATGTTCAATCGTACTAGTCTCGATCTTTAGGTAAACTGAAAAACATCCAAGTGACATTGATCATATCAATTCACATGAACTTGGTCATTATCAGTTTATCTTATCGAGGGATCCGCTGATATATCTCTATACGAGAGTGACAAGTTTTATCTTGATTACACACCTTCACATATTATTCACACGGTAACCAATCACAATCTTTATAATTGTTCAGTTAAAGACAACATTTGATTATGTCAAATTATCATGCTCATAATATTGAAGTCTTTGGTAATCTCAAGTCGAATGACTAAATGATATACCTATCATGAGTAACACCTATGACTTAATCCATGTGATGTTCTCATAGCGGGTCACTCCAATATCTTATTACATAATAAGTACTCATGATTTTGATTCATATCCTTTTACGCAGGATCATCACATGACTATCAATCAAGATTCACACTAGTTTTAATTCATTATAGTTCCCAATATAATGACCGACTAGAGACATTTATGATATTTCAATAAATACTCATGAATCTTACTATAAGGTAAGCATACAATCACTTATAATAAAACAGCAAATAAAACCTCTATTTTATTAACTAAAATCATAAGATAAACAATGTTTGTAGATTGACCTAGGGCACATGCCCTAACATTATCAATGTCATATTCCATACCAACATTGATGAGAACGATGTATTCTTTTCCTATGCTAGCTTTTTTTTCCCACATGATTTTTCTTAGTAGAGGTTTTAACGAAACATATTCTCTCAACAAGTGTCATCCAAGGAGGAGTGTTGTAAATGTAATGGGAGTGGATGACTCTTCCTCTTTGTATTCCACTAACTTCATATAACACCCACTTAATTCATATATTAAGTTGTTATAATATGTAAATGTAACTTGTGCCCTTTAGCCTTCATCTCATTAAGACCAAAGAGATAAGGGGATGAGATCCATGCAATATGTACACCAATGTTGAAATAAAAATTGTCTCATTTCTCTCCTACCTTCTCTTGTTCTTGTTTTAGTTTGTTTGCTTTACTTTCTTAGCTTTAGTTCCTAGATATTTTATAACAATATACATATATATTAAAAAAAATAAAAAAATAAAACTACACGTGTCATATCATGTCCATAAAAAACATCCAAAATGTTTACCGTTTCCCTCAGTCCGTGCTTGAAGCTGTAAGGTTTCGTTGTGGTCTCTTGAAATTATATTATCACCATAGCATTTCATACAAAGAACAAAAACAAAAATTAAACGAGCACAGGCACCGTGAAGGTATTCAATAAGCCAGGACTGAAGTATTTTGGCCGCGCATGCCTTGTGTGGTTGGATCCGAGATCAATGCAATTGTGAAGCAGAAAACTTTGCATTTCTCAGAATTACAACAACAACATAGCCTCAATCCAAAATTAAATGGGGTCTCATAACTAACAAACGCAAAAAGAATTGGTGAAAAGATTACATGACAAGATCTATCCTTCTCTTTGATTGATCAACAAATTAATATATGATTAGAGACAATATTGTACTCTCAGTGAGAGTGCAAAGTCCCCGAAAGAATACTATGCCATCACACATAAGCCGTGAGCAATCCTCAAGCCTTCGGCAAAAGCTTCACACCCTATTTTCAGATCCTACCTTTTCAGTGTCAAACTACCACCTTAATCCTCGTCGCCAATAATATAGATACAAATTCATCGATTTCATTGGTTGTTCTGCAAGCTCCCTCCGAAATGTACCATGGCAAAGCTTTGACGGGTGCAATGTATCTGGCGATTTCCACAAGGGCAAGGAAGAGATGATTAAGCAGTGAACCATAAATAAATTAAATCAATCAGATACACTCCTAAACAAGCCGATGTTGGCGAAGACCCTTGCCGAAGTGCGGCTGCATCAATCTAACATATAAACCATTCGTGGCCACTAGGGAGTCATGGGTCCCTTGCTCCACGATTCGCCCGCCATTAAGAACAACAATATTGTCTAGATACACTCCTAAACAAGCCGATGTTGGCGAAGACCCTTGCCGAAGTGCGGCTGCATCAATCTAACATATAAACCATTCGTGGCCACTAGGGAGTCATGGGTCCCTTGCTCCACGATTCGCCCGCCATTAAGAACAACAATATTGTCTACGTGCCTCATCATTGCTGCTCTATGGGCAATAAGGATGGTTGTCTTGTTTCCCATGATTAATGTATCAAGAGCCTCCTGTACTACCCGACTTGACTCTGACTCGATGGAAGAGCTGGCTTCATCCAATAACAATATTGGCGCATTCTTCAGCACAACTCGCGCGATGGCAATTCTTTGCTTCTGTCCCGGTGTTAGATCTACACCTCGCATACCTACATGTGTATCATAACCATGTGGTAAGCTGCTAATGAAATGATGTGCATTGGCTATTCTTGCTGCTTCTTTTATCTCAGCTTCAGTTGCGTTGTGCCTTGCATAAATGATGTTCTCCCTAATGGTTGTTGAGAAGATGATAGGCTCCTGTTGAACAAGACCCAGGTGGTTCCTCAACCATCTAAGATTAAACAGCTTCAAATCTCTCCCATCTAGCGAGACTTGGCCTGCAACTGGATCATAGAATCTCTCTATCAAGGAAATGATGGTGCTTTTGCCAGACCCTGAAACTCCCACAACAGCTACGGTTTGTCCCCCGCTCACTTTAAGACTGAAGTTGCTCAACACAGTCACCTCTGGTCGACTTGGATAACAAAAGTCAACATTTTTCAGTTCAATACTTCCATATACATTGGGAGGCTTAAGTCCAGAGTTATCATCCGGGTCGATCTTTGGGACACGGTCTATTATTTCAAACACTGAAATAAGGGATTTCCGCCGTTTAAGTATGTATGGAGCCAATCCAAAGGGCTCCACTAGTGCAAACGTTGCAAATGAGAAAACCATGTACTCCTTCAAAGCTGTGCTTAGGTTCAGATAGCCATTTCTAACAGATACTGCAGCATACCAGAGAAGAAGTGCATTACAGGCAAAAAGCAAGAACTGTGAAAAGCCAAATGCGAAACCAATAGCCATTCCATGGACAAAACTCTGCTTGAATATTTTCACCAACTGCAACCTATAGAGTTCCATCACCTCGGTACCAGCACAAAATGCCACTACAGTGTAAATGTTTCTAACTGCATCCTCAAGTACCAAGGATGCTTTCCGATGCATCTCCTGAATACCCCTTGAGAACCCCGCAAGCCACAATTTCTACAAAACAGGAATTTATGGAACCAGAAACTAAGAGGAAGGAAGAAACAACATATTGGCACCCATTGTCATGCCATCAAAATTATGAAAAATTGAAAACTAATATCACAACCATCTAAATTACAAAAACTACGTTCTCATTGAAATGCCTTAGAAGTAACCCTATCTTATTTCTTGTTTCAAGTGAAATCCCCCGCCAACTAGACATAGAAAACCTACTAATAAAGATATAACCATGAGAAGCTGAACCAACTATCTCCGTATTGATGGGACAATCACAAAAACCTTTTAGGGTTGGGCTCATAGGCAACGAGATATTGTCTACTAACATGCAGTGACTGAAACACATGAAATAAAGTAGGTTTGTACCGCCAATACTTTCTCACAGACATCAATGCTTGTAAAATCAGTTTTGACGCATTCGCTCTTTAATCAAAGAGAAGAAAGCTGATTTTGTCCAGTCTAATTGCTAACCTCAGAGGAACAGTTATAAACATTTGACAAGATTTTGTGCATCGTAGTGGACATCTACGAGTATATGGAAATTCTAGAAGAAATAAATTATGCGTTAACATTGGAATAAAGCAATTCAAGATGCAAAATAGGAGCAAGAGATAACCTGAGCGACAGCAGAAACAGTGAGAACAGGTATGGTTGCCAAAGCAACTAATGCCAACCGCCATTCTAGCAGCATCCCAATGAGAACAGCCACCACAACAGCTGCAGTGTCCTGAATAAATATGGAAAGTCGGTTACTAAAAGCAGCCCGAACAAATGTAGCATCATTTGCCAAGCGCATGGACAAGGTGTCAGCATTGTTCTCCTCTTCATCAAACCATCCGACTTCATTGCGTAACATTGCTGCACAGCAGAGGACTCTCATCAGTGCAATATAATGTCTTGTTATTCTTATGGTTCATGAGATCGGTAATTATGATTGTCTATGCGCTCAGAAATTATGATTGTCTAAGTCCATAAATGGAAAAAACACATACTGAATGTTATTTACCTGAGAACATCATTCTCCTTACTCGCTCAGTCATTTTCTCCCCCATTATGCCAAAATAGAAGTGCTGCAAGAAGTTGGATACAACAGTCACAATACCCATGCAGGCAATGATCAAGCACCACTTATCCACTTCATGTCGTAGGTGATGATTGTGGTCATTGTAATATGCTACAACTATCAGTGCAAGAACATAAGCGAGAAGAGGATTAAAAGAACCAAAAATAGCAGCACCAATGCTTCCCAAAAGAGCATATAACCACTCTGCGAAACTGAGCTCTGCAAGCCTCCAGAATGAGGGAGGCTTTTGATGTAACACATCCTTTGGATCCTTCCGCTTTATAGGCAAATCATCGAATTGGCTTAGGGGTCGACTAAATGTCTTAGAATGGGAACGTTCATTTTTAGGATCAGATGTCAGAAGGGGTGAAATAGGTGATTCAGGGTCTGAAGCATTAGATGCGGGTCGTTTTGCAGAATGAACATCAATTTTGGGCAATTTAGGCAATCTCATCTCAAAACTATCCTGCCTTTTCATGGATGGTTCTTTGTCATTCATATCTGATGGCGTACCATTTTCCACTAGTTGATCTGATGATGGGCTATGAACTTTAGATGCTTCTTGCGAGTTGAAGGAAGTATCTGAAGGGTTAAATGAATGGATTCCATGGACCCTTTGAAGAGAAGATGATTTGACCATCTTAGGAGATGAAGGCTCCTGAAAGCTGTGACTTGCTGATGAATCCTTCTCGATCTGGAAAGTGGCAGCTTCTTTGTAGTTTCTTATCGGCGTCCTGAATGATTAAACAGACATGTTAGCAAAGTTGCAGTTCAACCATTCAATGAAAGCTACCAACCAAGTAGCTCACTCATTACTAGTTTGATATTGGATAACTTGTAGAAATTGGAGGTTCGAATCTCAATGGAGGCAAGTTTGTTTCTTTCTTATAAAAACCATTCAATGAAAGCTAGGAAGCAGAGGTTTTATAATAAATCCTCATGTAAGAAAAACATGAAATAGAAAAAAAAAAATCATTTGCTCGTATAGTTTAGAACTCTTTTTTTTTTTTTTTTTTCTTCTGCTAGGAGAAATATAGTCTTGGATGCAAATATATTGGTCTGCGTTTCTTTTTTTGGAATCCGTGGGTGTTCTAAGTTCTAACCTTTTTCAGCCCCTTCTTACTGTTGGAACAATTAATTATATTATTTAATTGTTTATAATTTGAATGGAAATTATGTGAAAATGTGTGTAATCTTGTGGAGGGGCATGAGATACGAAAAGGTGTATCTATTTACTAAGAGACATGTCTTTCATAATAGACACATGAAAGTCTATATATATTCACTAGATGGATCGTTTTTAAAAGACTAAGAATGGAGTTAGAAGGTTAGGAAAATGAGTCAAAATAAAGTTTCCTTCTTTTTTTTCATGGTTTTGAGTCAAAGAGAGTGTTGAATCATTCTATTGGTTCGTAGACTAATGATTTGGAGTGCCAAAATCATTAGTATGATCGGTGTATCTTAAGAGACTATCGTCATTAGACCGTAAGCACTATAGCGAGGCGAAATAGTCTTCAGGACATTGAGTATAACTCAAGCCTCGATCGACTGTATTATGTTTTTCTACTATTTCGCTTCAAAGTTTTCTAAAACCCCACCAACAATCTGAAGATTATCGTTCGAATTTTACCGGTGCGGGAGTTTGGAGAACAATTAATTACATTGGTTGTATGCGGCGTTAAAGCGTTGATGGTCAATTAATCAATATTAAGAAGAGGATCTTGAGATCGATTGGTTTGAGTCTCTGGTATTATATCCTCTATATCATTAAATTCAATGATCCTTGGAGTAAAGCCATAGAGACATATCTCAGTGTATTGCTTGAATTTGGAGGATATTTTTCAATTCTTTGGCGCATATTTTTTTTTAGTTACTTTTGTATATATTCATAATTGATGCATCTATGAAATCATCATGGATGTCCCTTTCAACATTCAAACAATTGATTAATGCTTGGTTGCAATTATAAAACTGTTAATATATACTGGTAAAATTGCTATGCAATCGATCGGTACAAGTTGCTTCTCAAATATTTATGGATCATTAAAATCTTTTAAGATTTGATATGAAGTTTAGGCATAGAATTTAAGCATGTTTAAGACGTGTCAATAAAAATTTCTTAGAGTATGTAATTAATCTTCCTTATCATTGAAATGGGTTGTTTGTTGTGTGGTAATGGTTAAATTACGAAGGTACCGTTTCAAGTTGAGAAAACGGTTGAAAACGTGATGCCAGTTCAAAAGGAAATGCAAAAATCGATTTATATTTCGTGATACAATATTCGATCCAAGGACTTGGTGACCATCACCACATAGAGAATTGTGAGTCCGCTTGGACATTGAACAGCAGTAGACTTCACACATTAAAAGTGGAGTCTCAAAATCTCTCTTGGTCAAATTGGGAGATTTGTTAATGCTAAATTTATGATTGTATGTTAATTTTTATCTAGTTATATATTCATTTAATATTTAATATTTGCATGAAGTATTGTGCTTAATTATTGTACCTCCTTGTGCTAGTGTTTAGCAATGGCACAAGAAACCAATGGATGAAACGTCATGTAATATTTAATTGTAATATTGACTGTAAGTATTTGGTTAAATAGAGTGATTTTCATTACAAATACAGTAAATACATTGTTTTAATTACTGTAATTGGTATTCACATGCATGAATTAATGCAGTTGTTTGTTATTAAGCATAATTTGTGTCACTCATGTGGCAATTTTAGTACAAATATATTATAATGTTGTTTGAGTAGATCTAATTATTGAGAAATGTTACATCAATTAACATTGAGTTATCAAAATTGTGGGGGTTGAATGCAAATTCAATGCAAGCCCTAAAGTTATAATATTCCTTGAAGATATATTACGGTAGTATTAAATGTTTATAAATACTTGAAAGATGTGGGGGTGTGTGTAAAACTTTTGTCTTTATTTTCGAACTAAAGAAAATAAATATAAGCCCCAATAAAAGTATTTTGAAAAGGCATTTGTTGAAGAACATATATTTTGAAAAAAAAAAAAGAATTATCAATAGTGAGATTGAATTCATCCAGTTGAAGCCTTTGAAGTGTAAATGGATTTTAAATTCAGATGGATTAATTGCTTAAAATGAAATAAATTAAATTGATAACTTAAGGTTTTATTTGAGAAAAAGGAAGCTTTGATTTCTTCGAGAGAAATTCACTAGTCTATAATAACATCTACACCTAGTTGGTTGTTAATGAAGCAAAACAATAGATGATGAGAGACACAACTTAAATGATGAATTTAAAGAAGAAATGCTTGTATCACTTGGAAATCCTCAAAGAAATGGAAGGATTGTTAGATTCACATTGGAATCTAAATGATTGCGCACTTTAATAAAATTAGCTAGAAAAGCAACATTATGACTTTGAAAGAGCTTGGAGATATTCCGTATTGGATATAATTGTCTCTATAACACATAAGTTGTAAGACGGTTAATAATCGCAAGTGACAGAGAAAAAAAAAATGATGCGTATAAAATGGTGATGCATGTAAAATGGTAAATATGGACTTAAATCTTGAAGATTACCATTGGATAGTTACTTGATTATGGAATAATTTCCATAGAAAATGAGAAATGAGAAGGCAAACTTGTGGCCCCTAATTATAAGTTTGTTAATATCAAGTAAACTGATTGATATCGAGGGGAAATGAGTTTAAAAGCCTAAAAAATAAGTTAAGTCTGGCGTAAACCTAATCTAGCTGATTGGAGATCCCATGTACTAGGTTCAATCGGCAAAGTGGTTAGATGAAACTTAAGAGAATAACACATTCTCATTCCTAAGATAAAATGTGTGTTGAGAAGAAGTGAAGGGTATGCTAAGCATTTAATGACAAATAAAGATGTCACCTATATGATAGTAAATGTGGGTCGCATTTATGAGAACGAGACAGGCTAAATTCTCTAAATCTATCATGAAACCAAGATTGTGTCCAAGACCAAAATGTACAAAACCGTAGAGCCAATAATGATAGGGATGGAGTTATGTGAGTATTATTGTATCAGTAAACCGTAAAAGTGAACAGTTCAAGATCATCTATGTCCACTGCGTCACGAAGTATATCCGATAATATTTCACTAGGAAAAGTTCAAGTCTATATACGACACTTCTCCTGATGTAACTTTATTCCGCCAATACTCTCTCAAGTGTGTCTGCATTAAAATGATTTTTAAAATCCATTTATGTGGGGGATATATATAGATTTGATGATCAATTTCCATTCATGTGGGGGGATTTGTTGGAACAATTAATTATATTATTTAATTGTTTATAATTTGAATGAAAATTATGTGAAAAGTGTGTAATCCTGTGGAGGGGCATGAAATACTAAAAGGTGTATCTATTCACTAACATACGTGTCTTTCCTAATAGACACATGAAAGTCTATATATTCACTAGATGGATCATTTTTAAAAGACTAAGAATAGAGTTAGAAGGTTAAGAAAAAGAGTCAAAATCAAGTTTCCTTCTCTTTTTTCATGGTTTTGAGTCAAAGAGAGTTTTGAATCACTTTATTGGTTCGTAGACTAATGATTTGGAGTGCTAAAATCATTAGTATGATCGTTGTATCTTGGGAGACTATCGTCATTAGACCGTAAGCACTATAGCAGGGCGAAATAGTCTTCAGGACATTGAGTATAACTCAAGCCTCGATCGACTGTATTATGTTTTTTTACTTTGCTTCAAAGTTTTCTAAAACCCCACCAACACTTACTAAGGTTCAACTAATCCCACGAAAGTTAATCGGGCGCCCCATTTCATAAATAGGGAGAAACTAAGGGGATAAATATAGTTACCACGATTTGAACTCATAATCACTGCCTCGATCAGAGGCTCATCTTGTTGCCACTAAATCATACCCGTTAGGGGGCCATATGTTGGTCTGCATTTGAAGAGCTCAAAAGTAATTTTTCAGTATAACTCTACATTTTTTTGAGAGAATCAGAAAATGACAAGATCTTTCTTTGAAATCCAACAATACTTGCAACTCGGCTTTCAAAATCTATATTGCCAAAAAAAAATTTAAATGGAAAAAGTTCTATGCCCTCTGCACTCATAAATCATACACACATACTACTGTTGGTGTGCGTGTGTACAAAGATATTTCAAAGAAACATACTTATTACAAAGACAGCAGAGCAACGACTAAATGATTGTCTTAAAGAAGGAAAAATTTATTGCTTAAAAAACTCGTGACTTCATACACTAATATGCTAGAGCACATGCACACAAAAGCACATATGCACCCCGTGGTTTTGAAAAATCGACAAAATTCCACGAACTTCCGCAAAATATGTCAATTTTCAAAAGATGGGAAACGAAACTCGTGTATGGAAAAAATTGTCAAAATTCCCCAAAAAACTCGACATAATTTGGGAAAGTCCTACTAAACAGTGGCAAAAAATTACAAAACTTTCATGACTTATGGAACTTCCAATTAAAATTTGCAGAATCTACCAAAACAAATCTAACATGAAAACTTAATACCTCAAAAGGGGAAGTAGTCAGTGAATTGCATGTTATATTGTGAAATAATGATGTGAAATTGCAAATTGCATGTTGTATTGAACAATAACTACTTTAAACAGTCCCTGAAGCATCGTCTCCTTCTCATCCAAAAAAAAAAAAAAAACCACTTTAAACAGTTGTATTGGGACTCTTATGCGTTACAATTGTATAACTAAGTGTATTTTACACATTTATTGAGTAATTTGGTTTTTTAGCATTTAAAATGAAATTCTATGGACTTCCATATACCGGCGAATTTTTGCACAACTTACCCACATCGAATTAAACTTCTCCGAATTTTAAGTGGGCGAATTACAAAGTTAAGTCGAAGTTTCAAACCTTGGTGCACCCTAAACCACATGAATACAGATAAATATATAAAAATAACTTGCATAGGAAGAAATAGAAAGGGAAAATGCTACAATGACACCCCAAAGTCACACCCAAAAGCCACACCGCGTGATGTGACTTGCCGGCCCAGCGTGAAAATGGGTGTGACTTTGGGGTGCGGCCACATAGTTCCCGGTGCATAACATGAGGTGTGTATCTCGAAAGATAAAGATCTATCCAGATTAGGTGAAGAAAGGTTAACTGAATATATAGTTCCACCTTTTTCATTTTACAGAAGCATCAAATATTTCATAATGAGTAGGAAGGCTTCTAATTTTAGTAGAGAAACAAAGAAAAGTTTATTCAGATGAATCAATGAAGGCCAAAACGCATCAATGAAGAGACCTTTCACCCAAATACATAATCATTTTCATTACGAAATAGATGATCGAGGCTAAGGGGAACCTAAAAAAAGGGGAAATTTAATCTGCAACTCATTGTTGACCACATTCATCAACTTGCTTTTTTCTTGTAGGTCTAGCTTCAAAAGAACGGATTCCAATTCTAGATTTCTATATCTCAAATGAGGGGAAAGTCTAAAGTGAATCTCCAACTATTTTGGGTGCTTTACTACTCTTTAGTCTTTACTTTACATTGCAGAAAAGACAGGGGCATACAAGCCGACTAGCTATTTAAGTTGACTCTGCTAGGTATCCTCTGCGGCGAAAGATGACCGTCTATAGAAGAAGATTACCCGGTATCAGACTTTACTATAATATCCTCCGATGAAGCTAAATCGGTTACCAAAGCATCTTCTGACTGAGCAGCTTCTTTAAAATATATACAACAGCATGAAATAAAAATAAGAAAAGAATCTAAAATGTCCTAGATTTCATTCATATTAGCATAATATAAATATGACTGACAAAAGAAAGTAGCAAATTTGTACAATTTGACCTTAAGACAACAAGAACAACAACAAAACCTCAATATAAATTCAGTTGGGGTGACAGGGCGTCGTACAATGGAACTAAATTCATAATTTACGAAAAGGAAACAAGAGTTGTAATCAGGACTTTTGCACAATCGGATACAACAATGAGTACAGAAAAAGTTAAAAACTAAGGGAAAAAAACAGATTGGAACTGCACATTTAAAAAGACAGCAACTCGTCAATTCCTTTTTAGAACTGAAGTTACATAGAACATGGGTTTTAAGGAAGATATGAAAAGGGAATAAGAACTGAAAAGGCACAAAGGGCCTTTTATACATTTCTAGAGAAACCTCTTTTCAGTAATTCATCAGTGAGTAGGCCTCTTATAAATTTCAAAGATGTCTAACTCCCCTCTTAAAATGCCTAAATCAGTCAACACTGTGAAGTAACTAATAGAACTTGTTAGGACGATTCATATCAAGTTCAATACTGAAGGATGCCCAAAGCTCACTTTAGGACGCTGAAATCCCAAAGAGCACGTACCATTGGAACACACACATGCAAATTATCTTTGTAGGACTTGCAATTTTGTAGAACTTACGTTGCTAGAAATTATGAGGAAAATGACAGCCAATCTTAGAATAAAAACAAATTTTAATCTTCCACATAAGCAGATGAAAAAAAAAAAACCTCATGTAGTGGACTTGAAATGAGTACCTCTTAGGAAGCTTTGCTGCTTCTTCACATCTAAGAAGTTCTGCATACAACCCATCAAGGGTTATTAGTTCATCATGCGTTCCCATTTCCACGAGTTGACCCTCTTCCATCACAGCTATATAATCAGCATTCCTGATTAGACTAAGACGCCGAGCTATTATAATAGTAGAGCGTCCTAGCATAAGTATATCGAGAGCCTCTTGAACAGCCCTTTCAGCTTCAAAGTCAAGCCCACCGGTCACCTCATCAAGAAGAAGAACAGAAGGATTTGAAAGCACGGCCCTAGCAATAGACAGTTTAATTTTCTGTTCCTCTGTTAATGCAATCCCAGCTCTTCCAACCTAACAAATATTTTTGTAGGAAAAGATACTTGTATCAGTAAAAAGATTAAAATCAAGGATTGAAACTTCGGTTTCGCCTTATAATTCGCCCTCTTGATAATCGGAATTAATTCGGATAAGTTTAATTCGACGTGGAGAATTTTGGTAAAAATTCGCTAACTTAGAGAAATTTAAGAATTTTTTATTAAATGGTCAATAAACTAAAACTCATTTTATGGGATGTCAAAACAAGGACAATTATGCATTTATACCTAAAATATTTACAATTTAATGGTTTCAAGTCAATTTTATTGGTACTAGTCATGCATATTGTGTATGGTAGATCTCTTTTTAGTGATAATAATTACACTTAATTTGATTCTCTAACCATTTATTAATTGCACATTCTCATAAGTAAAATTAAAATTATGAAACATGCTTTTTTTATATGGGTGAGTATTTAAAGCAAAAGAAAAAATCCACTTTTTGACATTATGCATCGATTGAAAAAACTACAAAACGTAGTAGAGATGTGTGTGCAGAAGTGAATCTCGATGCATACGTTGAATCCTAATGCAAAGTCGAGGGATCCCATGATTGGTGTAGGGATGTGTGTACAAAAGTGAGTCACTCTCAAATTCTCGATAACCCTCAACCCTTTTGTCTCCTACACACTTATTTGATTTTATTTTTTTATCGAATGTTTGCAATTTCTCCTTGTTTTTAGCAATCCATATCAATTAATATCAATGTTGTCGATTTTGAACATAAACTTTGGAGAAGTTTTGTAATTTTTAAAGTACCCGTGAACTTCGTTTCGATCCCTTCAACTTCGATAAACTTCGCCTAAACTTCGGCTAATTTTATTGAATTTTCATTCCTTGGAATTTAAAATACATGAAAAGGCAGCTGGAATACAACAACAACATAGCCTCAGTCCCAAATTAACTGGGGTCGGCTACATGGATCAAACTTTTCCATTGTGCTCGATTAAGTGCAATTGATGGTGAGCTTTTCAAACCATTCAAATCTCTCCTAATTAATGCATCCCATGTTAACTTTGGTCTGCCCCTACCTCGTCGAATTTCTACACTTTCTATTGAGTCAACTTTTCTAGTTGAGGCATTTGTAGGTCGTCTTTGCAGGTGACCAAACCACCGCAACCGCCCTTCCCTAATCTTTGTATCAATTGGTGCTACTCCTACTTGTCTTTGAATTTCTATATTTCTTATTCTATCTTTACGAGTTTTACCACACATCCACCTAAGCATCCAAAAATGGTGAAAAATAAATGACTATAAAAAAAAATGTACAACGCTAAAGCGCATTTTTTAAGGCTTCAACCTAAAATGCATAAATAGAATGAATGCAATTAGTTGAGAATATAAAAAGACGGGTGATACTTTATTATGAAGAAGGGAATAATATAAAATTACAAGTTTCAATCGATTAATGTACCTGTATATCATACCCTTTCTCAAGGGAGCTAATAAATGTGTGGGCATGCGCTGTTTTAGCAGCTTCTTCAATCTGATCAGGAGTAGCAGACCTTCCATAAGCAATGTTATCTCTAATGCTCAAGCTTAGTAGTGCAGGTTCCTGAGTGACCAATCCAATTTGACTTCGCAACCATTCTAGTTTCAGACTTTTAATATTTTCACCATCCAAAAGGACTTCTCCTGCAAAACAAATATGAAATGCACAGAATGTTGAATTTAGGTATATACAAGAAAAAACAAAACAGACAGAATGCATGAACAAATGGAATAATTCCACAATTCAGATACCTAATGTGGGATCATAAAATCGCTCCATGAGGGGAATTATACTGCTTTTTCCTGAGCCATTCCGACCAACAAGTGCCACAGTTTTCCTAGCAGGTACTGTCAGGTAGAACCCACTTAAGATGGGTATCTCAGGACGAGAGAGATAGCTAAAGTATACATTTCTAAACTCAATGTTCCCTTGTACAGAAGGTAAAATATTTCCATCTTGATTGATGGAAGCTGTTGAACGGCTTATCATCTCATAAAGTCTATACGCAGCAATTCGTCCTTGCTCAAATGAATAGAAGTTAGTCGCAGCTTGATTCAGCCCTCTACAAAAAGAATGAGAGTACATCTCAAACAAGTTAGAAAAAGAAAACACCACATTACAAGAACATACGATCAGGATGAGATGCTTACAGGCCACTCAGAATAACAGCAAACAGAGCAGTAACAATTTCACCACCATGGCCTTTTCCATGCGAAACAAGAAACCTTCCGACCCATAGTTGCAAAGCACATGAACATATGGCAAGCCCATAAGTAAATCCAAGTCCAAGGCCTTGCACAAGACTTATCAATATACCATATCTAAGAGTTGCTTGGAGAGAAGTAGCATATGAATACTTGGCCAAAGTTTCATTTGTGAATGCATATAATGTTCTAATGTAAGACACTGCCTGAAAAAGAAGACCAAACATGAAACATCAGCACAACAAAAGTAAAATTTCTTTAATCAATCATAACGACTAACTATCAAGATGAAGTCAGCAATTTAAGACTGTCAAAAATAATTGCTAACTTTAATTCAATAACCTGGGAATGCTAAATTCTTAGAGGCAAACTTAAGTTTTTGGCTGCAATCACACATTTGCAAATGAAGTGTTCTCAAAAACATCCATTATCACCACTAACGTATTGAAATAATCGCCTGCACGGGGGAGAATATGCCAATACGGTCTAACAGATAAGAAATTAAGTTACCAGGGTTCTAAACAATAAGTATGAAGTTTAAGTTTCGCAATCCAAATTCCAAAGCAACTTTCTTCTATAAATCTAGTTCATTCTTTCAAGGATGGCACATTCGAATATCATCATGCTTCATCAGGTGATAGCAAAAATATTAAGGTTTCACTAATATTTTTAGCATATATATAATTTAAAACAGTAATTCATTTTAAACTGGACAAGTTTCTAATTACTTAATTCTGGCATTCACCTCCAGCTACGTAAGTAACAAATTAAAGTCTGACCAGATGATACTGTGAGTTAGGCAAAGTGTAAAAATCCTGGAACAAATTTAGCAACCCAAAAGAAGCCCATTGAAAGGTCCTTCTGTTCTTTAAACTCTAGTTTTGGTTGTTAAATTCAAATCTAAAAACCTAGGAAAAATTTGGTGCCAGCAACAATGATCGAATCAAAACATAAGCCTCTTAATGAACCAATAAGAAGTAGAGTTCCTTGCAAGGAGGGTCATGGTGACCAAGCCAAAAAAGGGTCATTTTTCTACCAGTTTAAGAGAAATGCCACCGGAACTCAATTCTCTCCATGTCCATGGTCACAAGTAGGAGATATAGATATCATATGCTAGCATCAGTTTTTTCAACCTATTTTCTTGTCTTTCCACTGAGAAGGAAAAAAAGAACAAGTAATATGCTAGGTTATCAGTATTATAACTATTCATGCTTCAAAGATGATGCATTTTTCTTAATTCTTAATAGCATTAGCAAAGATAACCCAATCAACCAGCTATTTTACAGTGTAAGACTGTTACAATTTATGCATCAATCTGTGTGAATCATCTGGGGATAAAGAAGGATATATAGTTCCATATTTACAAAAAACAGCCGAATTGATCTGCCTGGAAAAAAACCAATATAAGTGATTAACGAAACTAAGGCTCCACCACCATGTAGAGCAATTTCATGATATTTGATTCGAGTAAGATGATCTTGATTGGTATGTCTGACTGTTACTATAGAAACATGCAACAGAAAAGGATGAAGTATCAAAACCTACTCATCTCTCACCATAAAAGTTCCATTTCAATGTATGCCCAAACAATTGCAAGAGTTTGCAAAAGGAAAGTAATGTCAGTTCTCCTAAAGATTGAAAGCTTATCCATTAATTTCAAAGAAGTGCCAACAACCTTGATAGACACCATCATCTATAAAGGAAAATCAAGAGTTCGAGATCTCATGTCAGTAAGGAGGTGAATGGAGTACCCAACACATATTTCAAAGAAAGAGCACCCAAAACACTATATGAACTGATGAGACACCATCTGGCATACTCTCTATGCTAAAGTCAAGAATCTAAGTAACTAAAACCCGAAAAATAATCCAACCAGTATATCAACCAAACTAAGGTATTACCAGCAAGATCATATTACCACCAGGAAATGTTAATATGGACAAGAGCCAAAAGATGTTAAGACCAGGTGATGGAAGGAATCCTTTCTGGAACGAACAGAGATGTCGGGCTCAAATCATTCAGAAGCATGTTATTGAAGTTCACTTGCAGAGACCTCAAGCTTGAACACACTCCGTCCAATTTCCATCCAAGTTGATAATTCCAGAAGCACACCTTATCTCCTAAAGTTCCAAAAGTTGTTTTGCAGATATGCTAATTATCACACCTTTGTAGCAACCATGGAATGCATTATCTCCTCAAACATTCATGTTCCAACCAAATCCTACGATAAGTGTTCAAAACATCCATTATCAACAAGTTATTCATTTATGTGACATTGCAAAGCGCAGAACTGTTCCTTTTAGCAGTATAAAAATGTGACTGCTCCCAATCCAATGGATATTAGCCTTTTACGTATTAAATTTCTGAACCTCTCTCGTTCCAGTCAGGGCACTAGAGATTCTTTATTCTTCCGGAGACCACCGTATGAACCATAAACACACAGCTGCTCTCCGTACTTTGCTACGAGCATGCTCCTTCGCAAGGCACCTTGTTTCTCTGCATTTTCCATCTCCATTGCATTCCAGAAAACTGGTTGGTGATTTTTTTATCTTCATTAACACTTCCAAAAAAATAATAATACTAAGAAAAGGGAAGCAAGCAAGAGAAGGGGCCAGAGACACGCATACATGTGTTCAACAAGAAGAAAGGAAGGAAGAGACAGAATATCTAACCGGTTAGCACAAAGATATCCATGTTGGCTTCATTCACATAAAATCAAGCAACATCAGTTCACATATCAATACCTTCCAAAATGGCATCCCGACTAATGATTTACACAATCATTTGAAACACTTAACAGAGCTCTCTTGGAATAGGAACAAGAGAAAAAATGTACAGCAGCCAGATAATAATGGGCTCATGAACCCACAAAAAATGCACATGCATGTATCTTTAAGAAGATAACAAAAAAAATGCATTAGCGTATACAGACTTTTGGATCAAATATTTGCAGAAGATGTGAATATTAAAGTACTTTGTTACTTCTAGAGAACCAACAAAGCAGTAAGTACTCTGTCATGAATTTGGAAACCTGATATTCAGCAACAGAAATGTTCACATACATTAACAACAGATCTAATTCAATCTCATAAGCCTATGAATGAAACAGCGAAAGAAATAAGGAAAGATTGTCTTCTGATGAAAACAGAACTTGAAAATAAATAATTATTTGATTCAACTACCATTTTATCAATTTGTACGCGCAGATGTTATTATCTTTCAAATAAAGAATTATCTTTGATTGCTTTCATTGCAACAAGCTCTGGGCCATGTATAACATTTCTGTTGATTCCAACGGATGAGACCTAAAACTAAAGTACTTTTAAGTTGATGTATACAAATAAGTTGAGTTTTGATTACAAAGCCAGGGTTGGAACCTACAACATTTGTAAGCCATTCACTTAAATGTTTGTGTGGATATAAAGTTCGGTTTAAGTTTTGACACGCCGCCACCACCACCACAAGAAAGCTTCAATCCCAAATAAGTTAAGTTTTGACATACCAACCATAGAAAATATGGTCATCAGTCTATTTGGCAGGACAAAAATACCTTTTTTAGGAAAAGGACAAAAATACTATAAAAAGAAAAAAGGAAAAAAAAAAAAAACCTACAGACTTAAAAAAATAAAAGCAACCAAAGAGACCTGACCAATTAGCACATTAACTTCTACGAATCCAAATCAATGCTCAGCCAAGACACAACAACAATAGCTGAAATGAACATGGAAGAATAGGTACAAGTCAAAAAAAAAACTGACAAGTTGTAAGAGGGTTGAAAACTGAAATTAACATTTCTAATGATTGAATGAAGAACATGCTTTTAAAGAGACTGAATAAGGAAAAGGAAATAAGGGAAATCAACATTTCTCGTAGATACTTTACGTAGCCGCTTCGAACTACTAAATGTTTTACAGTTTCCATCCAATCAAGCACAATTGGTTCTTGAGCTCTATTATTTTTTCAAGTCGAGACATCCACATTTCTTTTATATCCTTTATGTGGCACTATAAAGACTGCTGACTATTTACCAATTTGTATCCAAACAAGTAAAATTAGTTCTCAAGGTATATTACAACAATAGCAACAATAAGAAAAAGAAAGCCTCAACCCAAATTAGTTTGGGTTTGCTACATGAATCAAACGCTTCTACTCAACCTCAATCTCAAGAACTATTAATTTTCTAAAATTGCATTAGGCATCATCTACCCCTCTAACGCAGTGCTACCAGCAGCTTGCCATGAAAAGCCACCACGATAGTACCTCCCCCTATCTAGATCCCTCAACTTAAACTAAGTGATTTCCTCCCATTGCAAGGCACACCAATCTCTCCGAGCTTCACGCCTCCAGCAACCTACACAACTAAGCTCCTGAAAAATCTAATGAGACCAATTGAATCCAATCCCAGTACCAATAACGAAGAGAAGTAATTTAACCCAGTTAGATAATCACAATGATAGACATCTAACATCCTAAAAATTTTATCACTATAATAGGATTATAGGACTTACTGAAAAATTAAAATGCAACAGTAAGGACTAAACTAATTAAATTAACATTCAAAAATCATCCAATAAACGAGAAATCATCACGGAACCTTTCATAATCAGGCATCTACACATGTTGCTTTATTCACAGTTTAGATTAAGAAATTCTAGCCCCCAGTTTAGATTAAGAATAATCGGCTATGCATCTAGGTGGGTAAGGAGTTTATGCCGGGATTTCCCAATTCCTCTAACTTGCTTAATTCACAAAAATTTGCACATAGCAATCTAAAATAATTAGAAGCAAGACAAAGCATTGTTTAATAGTGCAAGCCCATGAGTGATCTTGGGAAAAAAATCCATGGAGCCCATGGCAACAAAAGGAAACATTTAGGACAATATTTTTCAGGTTCAGGTGACTTCTGATAAAACTAATAGTATGTCATGTGAGAAAAAGCCACCTGTTCTGCAATGCTCGCAGCTTCAGCATATGCATCTTGAATGTTTTCTGCAAGCCTGTGCAAAAATATGTTTGATATACCACCAGCAGCTACAATAAAAGGACCAGTAGCTAAAGTAATGAGTGCAATCTGCCAGCAGTTAATCAATCCAATCACAAGACCACCGAAAAATGTTGCCATATTGTGAATATAATTTCCAACCTGTAATAAAGGAAACACACAAATCAAATTTCAATGAACCAAACCAAATGAGTGAAATAAGTTCTAAAGTTAAGCAAAGTCCCTTCCGTGTTGTTGAACAAAAGTTTTGAGTTTTAAACCATACCTTTTCACTGATTGCAGACTGAATGAGGAGCACATCACTCAGTACTTGACTCACAATGTCACCATTGTTTCCATAAGTATCAAAAAAACTCATATCCTGGTTAAGCAATACTTGAACGTACTTTGACCTGATGACTGCAGTCTGCCTTTCTCCAGTCAGAATCCAACATGAGACCTCTATCAAACAAAACGAAAATAGTTGAAATTTATATGCAAGTTTCACAGGAAGCTCAAGAAATATGAGAAGAAGGCAAATGATGAAAGAACTTTGATTTTACCAATCCAACCAGCAGCAAAAACACCAGAAGCTATGTAAACAATTTGTAGAGCGTGCTGCCAACAAGAGTGATGATTGTTAAATCCATATTTTTTGAAATGGACAAGTACATAAATTTCAAAGCAGTAATCACCACGGATGAAATACTTATCTACTCCTTAGTTTATAGAAAAGAAAATCTGCACAAAATCTCAAGATAAGAAAACTACTTATGCTGAAGGTTGAGAGGATAATGAGGACCTTTATTTGAATAAACCACCACTTGACCAATTCGCCAAGTTAGTAAGCCATATGGTTAACAAGTCCAATGAGATGCGGAAAATCACAAGAAAATACAAGAAAGAAAATGAAAGGACGTAACAGTGTCTACTAATGACTATAACGGGTAGAGATGGAGAAGAAAGATCCGGAGATTAAAAAACATCCTACTGTCCTGTAATAGTCAGTACCAAACCTGAGTTTTACCAAACTCAGGATTTTTACCTGAGTTTGGTAAAAATCCTACTGTCCTGTTATCCTAGTGTTATGAAAGGACATAACAGTGTCTACTAATGACTATATCGGGCAGCTGGATTTGAAGGTAAGAATCCAAATATCCAATTTTTGTGTCCTCATGGAGACAATTCTTGCAATGAACCTGCTTGGTCATTTACCAAACATCAATCGATGTTTAAAACTCTTAACAGTCCTAGCAACACGACAGGTACCTTTGTTTTTGCCTGCAGTGCACTTGGGACATTGAAGATGGTCCAGAAATATTTGCAACAATACAATTTGGTAAACATGTGGACAAATTGTTTACAACTCATAGCAAAATACACAATAATATTATAATACATCAATCGATAAATGCCATCTCAAGACTAGTACATATAGTGAATGAAACACTTTTTTATAGGAAACAATTTTTTGCATTAGTAGAAAGGTTTAACAAATACATTTTCATCCCACTATGGACCTCCAGTTTTTTCTTCCTATTCGTTGACTGAGAACTGAAAGTTTTTGTGAGCAACCATCCACATTGCAGCATTATGTTTGATACCTTCCCATATCTCTTGATTTGCAATGTTTTTTCCTTCAAAGATCTTTCTATTTCTCTCAAGCCATATGTACCCAATTACCACCAAAGTGGATGTGTCCCAAGCAATTTTGAAGGTCTTGGAGACTCTCATGAAGTTCCCACTTGAGAAAATGTCATCCCAATATATAAATGTACCGTCCGTCTTCCCGTAATCCGGAAGCATTGCCCTCCATATCCTCTCGGTATAACTACATTACAAAAATAGGTGTTTCAAAGACTCACTCTCCCATTGGTATAGTGTGCACCAACTGGGAAGGAGGGTTTCCTAGGGCATCCTCCTATGTAGTTTGTCAAGAGTGTTGATCTTCTTAAGAGACACTAGCCAAGAGAGAATTTAAGTTTTATGGGGTATAAGATAGAATTCTGACTAGCTTAACCTTTGAAAGGTTGCCCTACGAGAAGCAAAAACGCCTTCAGATTTGTCAGAAGCTTAACCTCTCCTAAATTTTCCCTTGATTGGTTCTAATAGGTAGGTAGATAGGTAGGTAGGTAGGTAGAGAGGAACATGAGAGTATTTGAGGGCAAAGAAGCTGATCTTGCATCATTGTGAGATTTTGTTCACTTCAAAATATATTATTAGCAGGACTGGCTCAAGGTTATACATCCGACCACAAGAACGGCAACAGCATATTTAATCCCAAAAACAAACAAATCATAAGAGCAATTCAATGGAATTTTTAGAGAAATGAGGTCGAAGAACTCACATGAGCGAATTCCCGAAACAGCTCCTCACGCCGTTCCGGAGGATCTCGGAAATTCAACAAGTGAATGACCTTGCCGAAGAAGTGCAAATACACCACAAGCGCCGTACCATGAGCCGCCGCAGCCAAAGATCCAACCACCATGAGAACCCAATCGAAGCCATCAGCACAGGCGAACAACCTCGAGAAGGGCACCGCCGCCGGCGGAGGCTCCATCTCCTCCGTCTCCTCAATCCCGCCGTCTTCCTCCAGCGGCACCGGCTCCGTACTCGAATCCAAGTACGGAGAAGGCGATTCCGGCGGCTCGGAGACCTCGGAGACCGGCGTTAACGGCTGTATGTGCGGCGGAGACCAACCAAAGAGTCCTCTGGATATCATCATCTCAACTGCTTCTGCTACCGCAAATCAACGAAAACCCTAAACCCAGCAGACAATTCAAAAGCCCTAGAAAAGGAACATCCAACTACTACTGTAGAGGAGACGAAATCGGCGGATCTTGCGATTGAAGTGATGAACTGAGAAAAACTTGTGTTCTGCACAAGGATTTGCTCTAATTTGGGTCGAATTTCGTCTACTAGAGAGCTCTGTTGATCCTGGTATGCTGTTGAAGTTGTTTGAAGAATTTGACGAGGAGAGAGAGAGAGAGAGAGAGAGAGAGGACTCGGTCAAAACTGATGTCTAGAGAGAGAGAGGGGGTGGGACAATCGCCAAGAAACGAGTTCGTTATTCTGGAGCGAGCTTAGGCGTCTCCAACGTTTGTGTTTTAGAGATGAGGAAACCATGGATTCCAGCAGTGGTAGCAGCAACGGAGTCTAGAATTTCTTCAAATTTCATTATTTGCTGTCTTTCTACGGCGTTAAAAGCAAAGGAGTTTTTTTTTTTTTTTTTTTTCTCTATCTTCCCTTTCCAACCTTTTCTCGCATTGTCTTGCAAGTCCAACCTTACACCCAGCACAACACATGATTACGACCAATATCCACACTTTCCCGCTGCTACTTTCCTCTTTCCCTTATTTTTTTTCAAAGAATATTTTTATCAATTTTTCAAAAAAAAAAAAAATATATATATATATATATATATATAAATTAGTTTTGCGCGAGACTATTGACATGATTTATAATTCGAAAAACGTAATTCTGCAAATGTATACAAAAATACATCAATTTGAAAAAAAAATAGTCGTTTTAAGATAATAATTTATATATGTATATATTAAAATTACATCAATTTCGCAAATTTGGTACTAAGAGATTTCTCTCTAAAAAGTTAAGATAATAAACGCATATAAAATAAAATAAAATAATAAAGTAATTTCAATCTTCTAACTATATAACTTAACTTGTTATAAAAAAATAAAAAATAAAATAAAAAATAAAAACTATATAACTTAACTTCTTTTTTTGTCGAAGAGATTGGCAACATTGTAACTATTGGATTCATTATAAAAACTATATAACTTAACTTAACTTCGCAGGTTCCACAACCCCACTGACGTTGATGACACGCCAGTGTTCTCGACATGCGTGCTAACTCATCTATTTTGTTGGGTAATTAACCAGTTATTCAGTATTTCAATAAGTTATTTCTGTAGAATTTAACATATTTTAGTTTGTTTATTTACTTGGAAAGTGTGGCATGTGTTTTACAGTATTATCAATCAAATTCAACATAATACTTAAAGTAATTGTGGACTAGCATATATATATATATATATACATTAGTTCATATCATAAGTGTTAACAATCTACTGTGGAAAACCCGAAAATAAAGTACCATTTACATAAGGAGACGAGATAATCAAAATTAAATATATACATGTACTAGTGCCTCTCAAGTCCTCAAAATAACCCAAAGTAAGGCAAAATATCAAAATAAACACCTACGAGTATGTCCTCGATAGTTGGCAAGTCCAAGATAGTCGCCTAAGATTCCCTTGCCTCTACTATTAGAAGGATCTACACTTAATCATCCAACAAAAGCGATGACGAGCTAAGTGAGTAAAATCTCAGGAGAAATCCACACAATATTCAGTAGGAAATCAAGTAAAAACTACGAGACATGAACATATTACATCTGGCAGCACTAAGTTATACTTGCATGAAAGTAGTTTACGTAACGACTTGTGTCCTTAACTTGGTGATTAACGTTAATCCAAAATTTAATCAACTCGAGTTAGACTCGTGATTAAGCTCATATTGTCTCGATTAGCGTGTGAGTGTGATTGTAGTGATGTATTGTGTTTGGTTGGTGTGAGAAATAATCAATGTAACTATAAGTGATTAATGTGAATTAATATAAAATCTATAGTTGGAAAATAAATGATAAATAAATTGATTGTATGTCTAAAGTGACACATGTGAATCGTGGGGGATCACACTTAAAGACGTGGAAGTAATATGTACGCTCGGGTTTATGTATTAGCGTACGTGGCAAATGGATAAGTCATAAAATATATACGTGTACATATATTTATATATATATATTGATATATAAATATATATATATAAAATAAAACCTATAGTTGAAAAATAAAATAATTGAAAAATTATGGGACGCCTAATACCATGTGTAGGTCAACAGTGACACACATGGGTTGTGAGGTAGCGTGCACGCCTGAGTGTACTTGTTGGTGCGGATGACCAAATTATAAATGCATGATTATAGGCGTGTATGTATAGATATATATATATATATATATATATATATATATATATATATATTAATTAATAAATTGGTGGGTGCCTAGTGTCATGCGGGGTCGAAGGTGACACGCGTGGGATGTACAATAATGTGCACGCCCGAGGGTGCTCGTTGGCGTGCATGGTGAATTTATGTGTGAGAATATATAGGTATATATATTTATATAGTGGATATATATATAAATAACCTATAGTTTTGATTTGAATCGTTTAAATTATTGCATTGCATCGAGATACGCATAGTAATGATCTCGAGGAGGTGAATGGTGCAAGAAGGAGGTGTGAATGTTTGATTTTGTATAGATCATACATGCCTCGAGATGCGTGCAACCACACCTCAAGAAAAATGTGTAATTACAATGCATGAGTTTAAATTGGTGTCACTTTAGTTCTTATTCGCATGGATTAGCCTTGAGATTTGTGTGTGCAAATCTCGAGATTCATGTATGCAAATCTCGAGATTCGTTATATTTGATCTTGTGTAAGTCAGTCAGAAGGTGATGAGCTTGTTAATAGCCACAAAGATCAATCTTGAGATACGCAACATGTATCTCGAGAAAGATTAAAATACAAAATGAGAATAACCGAACCATCAGATCTACCTCGATCTCTTGTATTTATCGTCAAACAAACACACTGCCTCATCTATGATAAATTGAAATAGAGGGATTGAACCATGGAGAGAAGATTGAACGAAAGAGAGAGGAACGAAAATGTGGGAGAGGAGATCAGACAAGAGATCAAATGAAATCGAAGGTGAGGTTGTTTAGTTGTTATTGGTTGTGTAATTGTTGTTGTTGTGGTTGGTGTTGTTGTTTGTAGTGTTGGTTGTTAATGGCGGATGGGAGATGGGAGGCTTGGATGGGTCCGAGGAAGGAGATGGCAGGGGCCATCTCCCCTGCCCGAACTTGCTTGGGATTGGAGCCATACCCAACTCCAATGGAAAACAACAAGCGAATAAATAAAAAAGGGAGAATTCAATCTGCACAGTTGAACAAATGTGGAGACAAGGAAGAAGAGGGGGTTTGATCCCAGACCGAACTGAACTGAGTCCGGTTCAGGGGTCAAACCCTCCTCATAAATAAACGAAAAGAAATAAATGTTGGAATTTAGAGAAAATTTCAGAAAAATGAGAAAAATAAGGAAAAAAATATATTTATGGACCAAATTAATAGAAACCGGGTATTTCTATAAAAGTGAAGAAATTGGGATTCTTTTGGGATTTTGTACCGGGGTTTTACCTTAAAAAGCGTGAAAAATGATATTATTAAACCTACAAATTAGCAAATTGGTTCTGAATTCGATTTGGATTAGTTTAGGGATTCTAAGTGTGAGGTATTGGACATGTAATGATTTCAAATGGTTTTTGATAGGTTCTTGAACACTAGGAAAGGTCGAGTGACCCGAAAAGTTAGGAAATTAGAAACTCAACCTAATCGAGGTAAGTATGGATTCGTTTAATTATCAACTTTGTCTGGCTATGCAGTATATCTAGTTCATATAGTTTTATGGACTTGAATGGGAGATATGTACAGTGTTATATATTTATTAAAATGGAAACAGTGTTTAATGTGATCGACGAGAGTCAATCCTGGAATTAAGAACATGTTGTATATGATATTTGTTTGATTCTCGGCCTATATGTCAAATCATACTTAGCTAAACAGGTTGTGTGGATTACACATTCACTAGAGGATTTGGGATATAACCATTGAACATTAATAGATTGGCTAGACAACACACACACAATGTGTTGGTCTAACAATCATATTAATGGCGTTGGTGAGTAATCGACCTTAGTTTTACAAATGAAATAGAAATCATAGTGTAACAACCATTGACAATATGACTTAAGTTTGCTTATGCATTAGATTATATGATTTCTTATATCCTGCTAGCTATGATTAGTTCATTTTGTTATTGTGTAATGGCCCAGATTTAATTAAACTAGGATTAGTGTCAATATCGGGGATTAACGGTTGTAATTAGGGCCTTACATGGACAACTCGGTTGACTCGGACATAAGAACCGAGGGAATATGTTATTTATGGATGATGGTTGTTTAGGTGTGGTGTTTAAAATTATTAAATTATCATATTGCATCGCATGTGTGTACTAGAATGTTGTAATTGAGTGAGATTATGCGACGGGTGTTCGCCTCGTAAAGCGTGTCGACGGGAGTACCAGGTAGGCGTAGTATGTGAACACTAAGGCTGGACAATATAACTTGATTATATGACCATAACTATGATAATTATGAGTTAAAATGAATAAATAAACCTTAGTGTAACTCATATTGGTCGGGTACACTAGAAATGACGTGCTTCGAGATGCGTGTCGAGATGCGGGCATAGGTTGTCGGGTAGTTGGGGGTTGATGGGACCACTAAGTGCAACAATGAGACTAAATACACTAATTAGCCACATGAGTTTAAGTGTCTAAGCTTGTAAATCTAATTGATATGGATTAATGAGACTATAGTTTGAACAAATAAATTGGAGACCATTAATTTGTATGGAGATGATGAAGATGCGTAGGAATCATATGATAAATAGTAACTAGTGAGTGGAGACATGCATTATTCATGTGGGACAAGTGGTATTAAGTGAGGATACATGTCATAGTAATTAACTTAGTCAAATTAAGGATTTGCTTAATTAATCAAGTTGCTAATCTAAGTATATAAAAGACAAACTTTGATTTTCATACAAACAAGAGAAGGAAAATACATAATTTTTGAAAGCAAAGAGAGCTAGAATGTGCTGAATTTTTGGGACTCAAGACTACTTGAGCTTGGAGGATCAAACTACAAAGGATTAAACAATAGGTAACAACTTCTACTCCTCAGTCATTTCGATTTCGGTAAAAAAAATGTTTTCATACACGACCAAGAGGTGTTGGATGTGTTGGACTAAGTGGTTAGTCACTTATACTCCACCCGAGATTTTGATAGCAACAAACAAAGTGAAAGGATTCTAAAAAGTTTGCTAAGTATTTTCAGAATATCAAACTTGGCTTGGAATCACGAGTTCAAAAGGAAGATTGAGTTCCCACAAGTTCAAGTCAAACGATAAAGTTCAAGATTCACTTCACACAAGGAAACAAGGATCGGAAAGCTTACACTACAATTTTTTCAAATCATGTAAGGTATATAAGTCCAATTATACAAGCCAAATGCATTAGATTCATGCATATCATGTTTTTCTACGTTTTTCAAAGTTTCAAGTTTCGGTTTTAGTATTATCTAAGGTTCATAACTTCAAATGCTTTTATATTGTGAAAATGAGTGTATACACATGCATTAGATTTGAAAAAACTATTGTGATTGGTTTTGAAAGTACCAAACTCAATTCGAATGGTTTTTGAAAAGAAAGTAAAATATTTGCAAAAAGGCCCCTACGTGTTTCATGAAATCGGGATTTGTAAAATCATCCGGGCAATGGGTCTAATGACTCATACTAAACATGTTCATTATGTTCCCAGAGGTTTAGTTGAGTCATAGGTGTATTAGGGAGTTGCTAACGTGAGACCAAAAATTAATTAGTATCTAGTCTCAAATTTAGCGGTTAATGGGACTCATTAGCGCTAATGGGACTCATTAACGCGCGCTTTCACTTTTGCTTTAATTTGAATTTGCATTGATTTTGGGCGCTAACCACGGTTCCTAATTGTTTTAAAAAAAACTTTCAACTTTTGCTTTAATTTGAATTAATGATTGATTTTGGGCCCTTGGATCAAGATAACGGTCATATATTGTTAAAAGGCTTGGGAGCAATTAGCAAATCACTTAGAACATTCTTTTATTCTCTCAAGCTCAAAAACTAACAAGTGTCCAAGTTTTGACATCAAAAGTGTTGATTTTTGTGTTCAACCACTTGAAATCTTTTGAGGCTACCGAATCATCCTCGGAACTGGTGTGACTGAGGTGTTGTAAGGCTTGCAGTCACTTCTCTAGAACTGATTTGATTCTCACTCATTTGGGGTTATAAGAAATTTTGATTTCCTAACTTGTTTGTGCTTAAACTACATCTTTGTTGTGCTTGGTGCGTGGAAATAACTTGTTGTGTTCTTGAACACATTTGTCTTAGGTTTTGCACTTAAAATTGATTTTATAAACCCTAGAACTGATTTGAACAAGAGTTAGGGCTTAAACTTGATTTTTATCAAACTACTTGTTCATTGGATTTGAAACCGGATTTATTCTCATCGATTTAGCTTAATTGGTTTCTTGTTTGAGATTGGTGTAAAATCAGTGACATATTTGTACATCTCATTCATATTCATATTTGCATGCATTAGAGTTGTTAGGCTCTAGGTGGCTTGTTTGTAATTGAATTTATTGTCGCTTTACTTTGTAAAGTTGATCTTTATTATATTCATTTATTTTTTGTAAGTAGCTATAGTAAGACTTAGTTGGATCTAAGTCAAGGGAAGACCCAGTTGAGGCTAGGCATAAACTCTAGTTGAGGCTAGGTGGGAAGTCCTAATTTGTTATTAGGCATTCTAGACTTGTACGCTTAGATTATAATACTTATTGTTAATATAAGTGGTGGTTTGAAAATCTAAACCGGGGAGGTTAGGTAGTGGATGTAGATCGGTTGGATCGAACCACTATAAATCTTGTGTTTTTTTTTCATCTCTTTTACCCCATCACCATTGCATTGCATTTATAATTATTGATTGTGCATGCATAGAGCATTGTTGTTCATTGAAAGTTTTTAAAAGGTGATAACCACTCGGTACACCTAATTCACCTCCTTTTAGGTATGATTTCAATTGGTATCAGAGACAGGTTATTGCTGAAAATGTTACTAATGTATCTTTGAGTATTTTTGTGCAACGATGTAAACTCTAGATCCGGCTCGCCTAAGGGAAGACAACTTATCGAGTAGGCCTTCGTACTTTGACGGAGAAAACTATGCTCATTGGAAAGTAATGATGAAGTTCTACATAAGAGCACATAGTAGGCTTCTATGAGATTCAATCCAAAACGGCTACACTCCACCGGACAAGCCTGCGAAAGACTACATCGCCGAGGAGACAAGGATTGAGCTCTCAAATGATCAAGTTATGAATAATTTGTTTTGTGCACTAAGTGAGAATGAGCTCAACTAGGTTAGTGCATGCCAAACGGCCAAGGAAGTTTGGGAGAAGCTTGAAGTACACTATGATGGTACAATTCAAGTGAAGAAGACAAAATTGAGGATCCTTGAGGAGCACTATAAAACTTTATTGGTTGGCTCCGATAAAGACATATCCACTGCCATCACTCAATTTACAAAGCTTTTAAATGAGATCAAAAATCTTAGAAAGAACTATGATCAAGAAACTTCAGTGTACAAGTTCCTTAGAGGCTTGCCTAAGGAATGTGATGCAAAGAAATATGCCATCCAATCGGCGTAAAACCTTTGAGACCACACCTTTGATGTTCTATGTGGAGAGCTAACGGTCCATGAGTTTGAACTAAAGGACCGAGCTAAATTGGAAGCACTTGGTGGTGATACAAAGAGCTCAAGAAAGAAGATTGCTTTGAAGGCAAATAGCCCACCGACTCCATCGGTTGAGATCAATAGCTCAAACTGCCCATTGTGAGCTGCAAATTGCTCGGTTACTACCGAATCCAAACCCTCATATCTGGTCTGAACGCTCGTCTGACCAACATCTGTTGTAGGTGGAGTCAATTGGGCATCCATCGTAATCTACATCGAAAAGCGTACATCGGATCACATTCCATATACATGTATATAATATATACAATAAAAAACATAACACGTATATAATCCTTACCACTACTCGTCTCAAGTTTGCTTCCCAACTAAGATTCTAAGTTATGATCTTCGGGTTTCCACATCTAAGGTTTGGTTATTAAGTTTTATTCTTTTTTCTTTCAACTATTCCCGAGGTTCCATCGAACTTCGCTCTAATACCAAAATGTGGCGGCCCCAAATCCCGAGGCAATCTTGGAACTCGCCATGCTGTATCACATGTCACCAAGCCCTGTAACGTCATGGCCTGCTTATCTTTGACGCCCCGTGACCTAACTATTTGCTTACACTTTTCCAACTAACACTAGCTTAGCTAATTAATCTCCATATAAGTATTAATGTTTTAATTAGCTAGTAAATCAATTTATCAAGTTATAATACAAATTTATAGCGAAAGTCTTTAAGTAAATAAATTATGCAACATTTAATAAATCTAAGGGTGGAAAACCCAGCAAAAGATATCATGTATATATCAAAAGCAAAATAAGTAAAGCAAAAGATCCATATACATGTATTCAGTGTTCTACAATCCCTAAAACCTAACGAAAAGTAGATGCATACATATTGTAATCAAACATGAGCTGGCGTCACTATCTCATAGGTAGTTGCCTAATACCTCCTTGCCATTACCCTTGCTCATCGAAGGATCTGCACTCAGTCACCCAACAAATACAGTGAAAAGTCCAGTGAGTAAAATCCTAAGAGAAGTCCACACAATATTCATGAAATAAAACTAAATGCGAATATGACCTCTGGCAATAGTAAATCATACTCCCATGAATGTAGGCAACATACGACAAACAAAAACAATAGCGTTTAATAAACAACACATACTAAATAAGCAAGCTCGGAAATAAAGCATTAATAAATAAACAATTGTATAATCACGAGAAAACCATGACCTAAACCAGTTAGTAATAAATAAAACAGTACGTGAACCACGTATATACTTACAAGCATACAATGACTAAACCCCAACTACGGTTAACAAATGAACACCTCCAGACGCTATTTCAAGTCAAGAGAACACCTTACAACCCTCCCGACAATTGTAGATATATTCTGCTGTCGTTGACACGAGCACTAAATACAAGTAACCCGTGCAAGTGATTTAGCCATAACCAATATATACGCAAACCGAGATAGGAGTAGAAAACCCATGTGTGCCATCCAACAGTCACATATGTAACCCGATATTGATAAAACAAAACCATGAATTATGTAAGACATTTCGATGGGTTTACGCACCTCAATACGCGTTTCCCAGACTCCCGAATCCGACCCTGTTACGCTCTCAACTACCGTACTATAGCCTTGGGTCCCTTGAGATCCATTTCTTATGTTTTAAAGTGACTTAATGTGTTTAAATTAAGTTTAGAGCTTTATTTCCCAAAACAGCCCAAATTGGAATTAAATCCGACCAGTAATATTGTAAAAGTCATTTCTCCAGATTTATAGCTCTAAAATTCATGATTCTCGGTCACAAGGCAGTTAACATATCCAATAACAACATACTAAAAGATTAGCTCATTTTGATATAAATTGAGAGTGTTATGCCTTGTCAAAATTTATTTTAAAAATCTCGTATTAACACTTCAACAGCCTACTTGTGGAGCATTTTTGAGCTACAATGAGTTTGAATCTCGAATTTGCTCCAATGGAAAAAGTTGTAGATATATGGGTAAGCTTTCCAATGGCATATGATCTGCCTCATTTGGAGTTTATATGAGAAATTTATGCTCAATTTACAGAGGTTGGGTCAAGAAATTTGCTGAGAACTAATCATGTATACATCAAGAATTCATGAAACTCCAATTTCTTGCCAAAACTAGTTTGGAACATTATTGATCATCAAGATATGTTTAGAAATATCATTTGGATAAGAAAAATAATGGCTTAGTTTTGTAATTCATTTATGCACAAAACCCCTAAAACTTGAGTTTCAATGTACACATTTTGATGAATTTAAGCAAATGAAGAGTGAGTTCTTTGTACCTAGATGATGAACTCTTGGATTTGATATTCCTAACTTGATTCCTCTAGAAGATGACCACCCTTCCTCCTTGTTTTTGCTGAATTTTCTATCACTCCATCACAAGAACAAAATTTGTTATTATTGCATGAAGAGATTTCCCACTAACTTAGCTATATATAGGTTATGTTAGAATCAATTGTGTTCACGTATCTCGAGGTCAATCTAATGGTCCTTGTTATCTCCTACTCCATTAACTTTCATATTGTTGACACGGATTTTCAACTTAAATATCTTAGGATTCTATTCTAGTGCAAATCTTGAGGCAAATCTATGACATCAATTTTTTTTCATCTCGCTATGGGCATTTTGTAATCAATTGATTCAATTAATTTAACTTAGACACTTTTATACATATGTAGGCTATTTAGGGTCTTAAATTGGTGTACTACCACTTTCCCTAGTACCCAATTACTCGACATCTAGTACTCCGCATCTTTGCACGCATCCCGAGGTACGCCAATCCTTGATGTACCCGATTATTATGACTTAGCCTAAAATCTGATTATCTATTTTATACAATATTCACCCTTGTTCTAGTCATTTTATTTAAGTTAGCATTATAACTTAGTGTACCAGTACTACGCCTACCCGGTACCTGCTTCGACACGCTTTACGAGGCATTTACTCTTCACATAACCTCACACGATAGAAACATACACACATGCGATGTTACAATAATATAATATTTTAAACATCACACATAAGTAGCCATCATCTACAAATAATATATTCCATCGATTCTCGTGTCCGAGTAAATCGAGTTGTTCATATAACGTCCGAATTACGACCGTTAATCCTCGAGATTAACACTAATCCTAGTTTAATTAATTTAGGCCATTACAATTCTTCCCTACTAAGGAAAATTTTGTCCCCGAAATTTAGATCTCGATGAAGCTCTAGTTATCTAACTTATCCCTCCGTGACCACGCCTCACACTTTGATAGTACCATTCTACAGTCTCTTGAACATCCCACCGCTCTCGTACCTATCACAGGGGACGTAGTGTTGCACTGAGACATAGGCGCGTGCTGTTGAGGTGATTATGATCCATTATACTCTCCAACACCTCTGCAACATACTCTCAGCTCGATTTCATGCCCATGTTTCCCTAACTTAGTTACCTAACACCAGGTAACTGTAAACATTTCCTATTATGTATCACAACATAATAAACTTAACCATCTATACCATAATATACCATGATATAGCATGACATACCATGACCTACCATATTTTACAATTTCTTACCATGCATGCATGAACTTTAATTAGAATTATTCATAATTTTAAATTTTATACCCTGAACTCGCTGTTGGGACGTCTCCCGGCCTGGCTTAGTCACCTCATGCACCGGCTTTCGAGTCTACACCGGTGTCACTACTGCTGGAGTTGACGACCTCCATGGACAGTCCCTCCTAATATGACCCTTCTGCCCACATCGCCAACAAGTGGTCCTCCATCATAATCCTGCTTCTTGACTCCCTGACCTCTGGCCCTGACCTTGTAATCTCCGTCCCTGCCTCCCTGGTCCTGTGTCTGTCTCTACGGTGGCGCTAGTAGTGCTGACACAACATATGCTCTGACTATCCGATCATCATCCCTACAGCCTCGACCGTACTATCCGTCATCTCTGTCATCTTGATTTCTCTGTCTTTTCTGCCCAGAACTTTGTCTAGTCTGCCTCTTAGACTCAGTGGATGAATGCATGTTGCCCATCTGCATCAGATATGTCTCATGGGTTAGTGCTCTATCATACATCTCCTGTAATGTCTAGGCTCTGGTGGAAATTATGGCTCTAACGATATCCTCAATCAACCCCTAGATGAAGTAATAAATCTGTAATCTCTCAGTGCCCTCGACATATGTGGCAAACTGTAACAAATACCTATATATGTCCAAGTACTATAACACTAACCAGTTGCCCTATCTAAGAGCCATAAACTCATCTCTCAGCCTCAATTGGATCTCGATCGGAATGTATTGAACGTAGAAAATCTGTCGAAACACGACCTAAGTGGTAAGATATAGAAGAGTGTCTGTGTACGCTATATATTATACGACAACATCACCTCTTAGCATATGCCTCAATATCTTGGCGTATATTCTCTTAAATCCGCAGTAGCTTGTGTAGTCTCTAATGTGGAATCAACCATTTCCCAGCTGCCTCCGGGTCTCCACCTTCATGAAAATATCCAGGATCGAACTCGATGAACTCCCTCATCAACTTGACCACTACTGTCATCAAAGTCTCAAATACGTCTGTTTGTACTAGCATAATAGTCAGCGTCTCAATCTGTGCTACTGTCGGTGCAAAAACCATTGCCAGAGTCTCTTGTACCACTACATGCCTCGGTACCACCTAAATAGCCGGTGTAACTGTCACGGAGCAACTGTCGTCTTAGTCGTGCTCTGTATCTGGGTGGCTATGAGTGATGCAATCGCCGTTATCGGTGCGCGCATCATATCAATCAATAGCTCAAACTGCCTATCTTGAGCTGCGAATCGCGCGGCTACTGCCGGATCTAACCGCTCGAATCTGGTCTAATCGCTCGTCTGACCAACATCTGTAGTAGGTGGCGTCGATTGGGCATCCCTCGTGATCTACATCAAAAAGCGTGCATCAGATCACCTTCATATATGTTTATATAATGTATATACAATGAAAAACATAACACATATATAATCCCTACTACTACCCGTCTCAAGTTTGCTTCCCAACTAAAATTTTAAGTTAAGATATTTGGGTTTCCACATTTAAGGTTTGGTTATTAAGTTTTATTCTCTTTTCCTTAAACTATTCCTGAGGCTCTATCGAACCTTGTTATGATACCAAACTGTGGTGGTCCCAAATCTCAAGGCAACTTTGGGACCCGCCATGTCATATCACACGTCACCAAGCCTTGCCACATCATGGCCTACTTATCTATGACGCCTCACGATCTAACCAGTTGCTTACACTTTTCCAACTAACACTAGTTTAGCTAATTAATCTCCATATAAGTATTAATGATTTAATTAGCTAGTTAATCAATTTATCAAGTTTTATTACAATTTTACAGCAGAAGTCTTTAAGTAAATAAATTATGCAACATTTAACAATCCTAAGAGTGGAAAACTCGGCAAAAAGATACCATGTATATATCAATGGTGAAATAAGTATATCAAAAGATCTATATATATGTATACATTTTTATATAATCCCCAAAACCAAAGAAAAAATAAATACATATATATTGTAATCAAACACGAGTTGACATCACTATCTCAAAGGTAGTCGCCCAATACCTCCTTGCCCTTGCCCTTGCTTATCGAAGTATCCGCACTCGGTCACCCAACAAATACAATAACGAGTCTAGTGAGTAAAATCTCAAGAGAAGTCCACACAATATTCATGAAATAAAACTAATAAACTACAAGAAATGCGAATATGAACTCTGGCAATAGTAAGTTGATAAGTTGGTATTTATAGGTATTTAGTACTTTATTTTAATATATTTAATGTGTAAAGTCTCTAAAATATATATTTAATTATATTTATTGGTCGTTTTCAGGTGAAACGGAGTGCGCGGTTGAATCCGAGGTGGAAAAATACTCAAAATGGAGTATTTACATGCAATGATCGGATGCGAGACTATTTGCCTCGAGTTACGTGTCGCTCAACGGGTAGAATAGGAAACAACATACCTAGTAGGCCGCCACATGTCACTTTTCCATTGGATAAGCACGTCATTCCTAGCGTTTTCCTTCAATCCGAGCGCTCTACGTGGTGTCAACAACCAATCACAAGCAGACACATCAATGCCACCTCACCCTGGCACAATATGTCACCAGCAGGTTTTCGCCAATGTGACGCTGCCACGTCAGCTCGACCAACACAGCACGTCCTACCAATTATTTCTCCTCGCCTCAGCTGCTTTGGATGCTCTTCGAGACGTGCATCAGAGCGATCTCCCTTATTTTTGCACGACTTTGTGCGACTTTCACCAACGCCTTGCTGGTTGCGGCCGACTCTCACTCGTCCACCACGTCATCAGCAACTCTCTCAACCAATCAGGATCCGCCACGTCAGCTGCTCTGCACCGAACGACCAATCGCGCTGTGACACGTGGACATAACGTGATTTTAAGCCCAAAAACAGCCATACGATGCTCCTCGGCGCACGAGTCACCTCCCCAACACCCAAAATTAGTTTCTCTCACCACCCGGGACCAATTTTTAGTAGATTTATATATTAGAAATTTAGGTTTTATTAAAAAGAACACCGAGTATTATATTTCGAGTGTCGACTTCTCTCAACGATTGTCTAGGTCGGCGGGGAAACAAGTTGAGATTATGGATTCATGGCATATATTATGTGATATCTTTTATTTTATTATTTAGTTTGATTTAATTTCTCATATTTCATTGTTGTTGATTTTAAGGAATATGGTTTATATATAAGGTGTGTATGTGGCCAATACACGCATTTAGGTGGACAACCTATAGTTATTTGGATCGATAGTATCCGTGTAATTGTACTTTTAGACCAATAAAGTAACGAACACTCACCTGTTTATCGTAAAACCCTTTTGATTCTTGAGTGTGCAATAATTGAATCTAGGTTAAATCGAAAGCGGATTCGATCTGGAAGCGGATGCGATCCGATTATTTAGGATTAGTGTTCCCAGATCCATATAACTGCGGTTAGTGTGTTAAACCCGATTGGCGGATGTCTAGGGTTATGCATTAATTATGAAAGTAGTTAGTGGCGGACGTCCTGAGTATTGAGATTAGGGGAATGAGGAATTTCTGACGGATGTCGATTTTCTATAGCTAATCTAGGAGAACTTTAATTAATAATTTTTGGGAATGATTGAAGACCATGATGTGCCATTGAATCTTTATCCTGATTTGTGGAACTGTAGACCTAGGTGTTACCTTGATGATTAATTAATTTTTTTGAAAGTTATTTTATTTATTTTATTTATTTAGTTTAGTTAGATTAGTTAGTTAAATTAATTTATTTTAAAACCCCCAATTTCTCCTTTTCGTTGTTTTTAACCTTAGAAAGACCACCAATCTCTGTGGGATCGACTCTTTGCCACTATTGTACAAAAAGTTGGTTTAGGAATTTTTACTTTATTGACGCGTTCGGCGCGCGTCAATTTTTGGCGCCGTTGTCGGGGTTTGGTTTTCTTTCTTTTGGTATTTTTATTATTTATTATTTATTTATTATTATTATTTTGTTTTTTATTTATTCATTTAATAAATTTGTGCACCCCGTGAGTTTTGTTAGGTTTGACTACATATTATATCTTTTTAGCATAATTTGAGCTTTTTTTTGGAATTAACATATTATTAGGATTTTATGAGTTTTGAGACTTGGTTGGGACACATCCAACTTAAGTCGTCGCATTAGTGGCGGGTCTTTGAGTAGATCCAAAACCCTAGACTTCATTCCATTATCTTGTTGATTTTACCCTTAGTTGAAAGACTTCGGGCTCGCAAGACTTGATATGAATTATTTGAGTTAACTCCTATGTTTACTAGTTCTTGCTCTTGTTATGATTGTTCTTTCATAGTTTCCCTGGTCACCTAGACATGAGAGATTTTGTGCATTCACTTGTTTTTAGAGACTTTCGTTATGCATGCATTTGTATCATCTTCTTATTTATTTATCCATGTTCTTCTTCGCTACTATTCTTTTTCTTTTTGTTGGATGGATTCCTTGACTTGTTTTGAACCTCAAGGATAAGGTTTGAAATAAGCTTGGGGGGTACTTTAGGGATTGTGGATTGAGTTGGATTGATTCTTTTGCGAAAGACCGCAGGTGAGATCGTTTATTTTTTATGCGGTTATATGCGGTTATCGGATAGTAATGGTGGTGTTTTATATCATTTCTTCCATGTCTTTCATTTCTTGTCCTTTCATACTTTTGTCATTTCATTAGTAGTTGATACACTTTCACGCATGTATTTAATATAGTTTTTAATTTTTTTTAGTTATTTATTGTCACCCGAAACTTTGTTCATGCCTTTGGTTATGGATGAGTAAATTACAGTTGTCTTTTTGACTTGAAACTTAGGGAAAACTATGAGAAACACTCAATCGAGCCGTAGCTCATCATTTTTATGATTTCATGATTAGGGATTTAGTTGATGCTTGGACTTTGTGCTAGATAACAAAAGGGAGTAGACGGTCAAACTTATGCAAGTGATATTATTTTAACCCACATTGGGGGATTTGCTTGATTATATTGAAAGTGAGAAGGGCTAACAAAAGTTTTCTAAGTATAAAGAGTCCCACAGGTTTCCATAGGAAATGGAGTATGGAAACTTGTAGTGGAAAAAAGTGAGAAAATCGGTCCATAGGAAATGGAGCAGGGGCCGTATTTGTTGAAAAAAAGAACAAAAAATGTGAAAAGAAAAAAAAATAGAGAATATAAATTAAATAAAAGCGGAAGTTGTGAAACTCCTCAAATAAAAGATTTAGCTCGAGTGCTTTCACTTGATTAAGTGAGATTTTTAAACTTGCGTGAACCAAGCAAACTCGTGAGTAGTTGACGCCCTTTGTTTGACTGAATCTATGTCTTTAAAGTGAGATCTTAATTGTGTTTGAGTTGCGAGTCTTGACATATCATAACTCTGAAATTTTCTGAGTGGCTTGTTAACTTGGTGGCTATGTATATCAGAGGAACTCAATGAATTTGAGTCGGATGTAGGATTAGTGAGTCAATGCATTATTATATTAGGAGTCTAGTTTAGTTTGTGTTGTCATCTACATCTTTGCTCAGGACGTGCAAAGTCTTAAGTTTGGGGGTATTTGATAAGTCGGTATTTATATGTATTTAGTACTTTATTTTAATATATTTAATGTGTAAAGTCTATAAAATATATATTTAATTATATTTATTGATCGTTTTCAGGTGAAACAGAGTGCGCGGTTGAATTCGGGGTGAAAAAATACTTAAAACGGAGTATTTACATGCAGTGATCAGACGCGAGACTATTTGCCTCGAGTTACGTGCCGCTCATCAGGTAGAATAGGAGACAGCAGACCCAGTAGGCCGCCACATGTCACTTTGCCATTGGATAAGCACGTCATTCCCACCGTTTTCCATCAATCCGAGCGCTCTACGTGGCGTCAACAACCAATCACAAGCAACCACATCAATGCCACCTCACCCTACCACAATATGTCACCAGTAGGTTTCCGCCAATGAGACGCTGCCACATCAGCTCGACAACACAGCACGTCCCACCATTTCTTTCTCCTCGCCTCAGCTGCTTTGGATGCTCCTCGAGATACGCATCAGAGTGGTCTCCCAGATTTTCGCACGACATTGTGCGACTTTCACCAAAGTCTTGCAGCCGACTCTCTCTCGTCCACCACGTCATCAGCAGTTCTCTCAACTAATAAGGAGCCGCCACGTCAGCTGCTCTGCACCAAAAGACCAATCACACTGCGACACGTGGACAGAACGTGATTTTAAGCCCAAAAATAACCATACGATGCTCTTCGGTGCACAGTCACCTCCCCAACACCCAAAATTAGTTTCTCTTACCTCCCGGGACTAATTTTTAGTTGTTTTATATATTAGGAATTTAGGTTTTATTAAAAAGAACACCGACTATTATATTTTGAGCGTCGACTTCTCTCAACGATTGTCTAGGTCGGCGGGGAAACAAGTCAGGATTACGGATTCATGACATATATTATGTGAGATCTTTTATTTTATTATTTAATTTGATTTAATTTCTCATATTTCATTGTCGTTGATTTTAAGGAATATGGTTTAGATCTAGGGTGTGTATGTGGCCAATGCATGCTTTTAGGTGGACAACCTATAGTTATTTGGACCGATAGTATCCGTGTAATTGTACTTTTGGACCAATAAAGTGACGAACACTCACTCGTTTACCGAAAAACCCTTTTGGTTCTTGAGTGTTCAACAATTGAATCTAGGTTAAATCGGAAGCAGATGAGATCCGATTATTTAGGATTAATGTTCTCACAGATCCATATTACTGCGGTTATTGTGTTAAACCTGATTAGCGGATGTCTAGGTTATGCATTAATTAGGAAAGTAGTTAGTGGCGGACGTCCTGGCTATCGAGATTAGGGGAATTATGAATTTTTGGCGGATGTCGATTATTTATAGCTAATCTAGGAGAACTTAAATTAATAATTTTTGGGAATTATTGAAGATCTTGATGTGCCATTGAATCTTGATCCTGATTTGTGGAACTGTAGACCTAAGTGTTACCTTGGTCCTTAATTAATTATTTTGAAAGTTATTTTAGTTATTTTATTTAGTTTAGTTAGATTAGTTAGTTAAATTAATTTATTTTAAAACCCCCGGTTTTTCATTTTTGTTGTTTTTAACCTTAGAAAGACCACCAATCTCTGTGGGATCAACCCTTTGACACTATTATACAAAATAGTTGGTTTACAAATTTTTACTTTATTGATGCGTTCGGCGCGCGTCATAAGTCATACTCCCATGAATGTAGGCAACATACGACATACAAAAATAGTAGCATTTAATAAACTGCACATAGTAAATAAACAAGCTCGGAAATAAAGCATTAATAAGTAAACAACTGTATAATCACGAGAAAACCCTGTCTTATACTAGCTAGTAATCGATAAAATAGGACATGAACCGCGTATAAACTTACAGGCTTATAGTGACTAAACCTTAACTACAATTAACGGATGAATCCTTCTAGACGCTATTTCAAGTCAAGGGAACACCTTACATCTCTCCCGCAATCGTAGATATATTCTACTGCCGTCGATACGAGCACTATTGATAAGTAACTCGTGCAAGTGATTTAGCCACAACCAATATATATATGCAAACCAAGATAGGAGTAGAAAACATGTGTGCCCACCAGCAGTCACACATGAAACTCGATATCGATAAAACAAAACCATGAACTCTATGAGGTATTCCAATGGGTTTACGCACCTCAATATGCGTTTCGACTTCCCCAGACTCTCGAATCCAACCTCGCTATGCTCCCAACTACCGTACCATAGCCCCGAGTCCCATGAGATCCATTTCCTATGTTTTAGAGTGAATTAAGGTGTTTAAATTAAGTTTAGAGTTATATTTCCCAAAATAGTCCAAATTTTGAATCAAATCCGATCTGTAATATTGCAAAAATCATTTCTCCAAATTTATAACACTAAAACTCGCAATTTTTGTTAAAAGGCAGCTAACATACCCAACAGCGACATACTAAAAGATTAGCTCATTTCGATAAGAATTGTGAGAGTTATGCCTTGTCAAAGTTCATTTTAAAATCCCATATTAGCACTTCAAAAGCCTACTTATGGAGCATTTTTTAGTTAGAATGAGTTTGGATTTCAAATTTTCTCCAGTGATAAAAGTTGTAGATATCTGGGTAAGCTTTCCAGCAGCATATGATCATCCCATTTAGAGTTCCTATGAGAAATTTATGCTTAATTTACAAAGGTTGGGTCAAAAAATTTGCTAAGAACTAATCATGTATGCATAAAAAATTCATAAAACTCCAATTTCTTGCCAAAACTAGTTTGAAACATTATTGATCATCAAGATCAGTTTAGAAATCTCATTTAGACAAGAAAAATAGTGGCTTAATCTTTGAAATTCATTTTTGCACAAAACCTCATAAACTTGAGTTTCCATGTACACGTTTTGATGAATTTAAGCAAATAAAGAGTGAGTCCTTTGTACCTAGATGATTAACTCTTGGATTTGATCTCCTTAGCTTGATTCTTCTAGAAGATAACCACCCTTCCTTTTTGTTCTTGCTGAATTTTTCAGCACTCCATCACAAGAACAAAATTTGTTATTGTTGCATGAAGAGATTTCTCACTAACTTAACTATGTATAGGTTATGTTAGAATCAATTGTGTTCACGTATCTCGAGGGTCAATCTAATAGTCTTTGTTAGCTCCTACTCTACTAACTTCCATTTTCTTGACACAAATTTCCAACTTAAATCTTTTAAGATTCCATTCAAGTGCGAATCTTGAGGCAAATCTATGACATCAAATTTTTTGTCATCCAACTATAGACATTTGTAATCAATTGATTCAATTAATTTAACATAGGAACTTTTATACATATGTAGGCTATTTAGGGTCTTAAATTGGTGTACTACCACTTCCCTTAGTACCCAATTACTCGACATTTAGTGCCCTACATCTCGACATGTATCCCAAGGCGCATCAATCCTTAATGTACCCGATTATTATGACTTAGCCTAAAATTTGATTATCTATTTTATACAATATTCACATTTGTTCTAGTCATTTTATTTAAGCTAGCATTATAACTTAGTGTACCTGTACTATGCCTACCTGGTACTTGCTTTGACACGCTTTACGAGGCGTTTACATGTCACACAACCTCATACGATAGCAACGTACTCACATGCAATGTTACAATAATATAATGTTTTAAACATCACACATAAGCAGTCATCATCCACAAATAATATATTCCCTCGATTCTCGTGTCTGAGTAAATTGAGTTGTCCATGTAACGCTCGAACTACGACCGTTAGTCCCCGAGATTAATGCTAATCCTAGTTTAATTAATTTGGACCATTACAAAGTGAGACCATTTGCTTCAGGTGTGGCAAATCGGGCCACATCAAAGCTAATCGCGAGTCCAAAAATGTCATGGACAAGAGGAAAGTCAAGAAGAGCTTCAAGGCAACATGAGGTGACTCATATTTATCAAGCTCCGATTCCGAGTCGGAAAACGAGAAGGCTATACTTTGTCTCATGACATAAAGTGAAGTAAATTCTAATGCTTTAAATCTTGATGATGTTGATGATTTGGATGGTGTGCCTAGTATTGATGAGCTTAAGAAAAAGTTGGAAAAAGAAGTCAAGAAGATCAAACAACTCAAAAAGTGCTTGACCATAGCAATTTGTGAGATTGAGTGACGCGCGCCGAACGAGTCAATAAATTAAAGCACTTAAACCAACTATTTTGTAGAATTGAGGCAAAGGGTTGATTCCACAGAGATTGGTAGTTTTTTAAAGGTAAAAAACAATAAAAAAAGGAAATTGGGGGTTTTAAATTAATTAATTAATTAACTAAACTAAATAAAATAAATAAATAAAGTAATAAAAATGATTTTGAAAACAATTAATGGGCACCTAGGTAACACTTAGATCTACAGTTGCACAAGCTAGAATCAAGATTCAATGACATATTATGGTCTTCAATCTTTTCCAAAAAGTTATTAATTCAAATTCTCCTGGATTAGCTATGGAAAATCGACATCTGCCAGAAATTCCTAATTCCCCTAATATCGATAGCCAGGACATCCGCCACTGACTACTTCCTTAATTAATGCATCACACTAGACATCCGCCATAAGGTTTAACACACTAATGACAATAATAAGGATCCGTTGGATTACTAATCCTAAATAACCGAATCGCGTCCGCTTTCGGTTTAATATAGACTTAATTGTTGCAAACTTAAGAACCGAAAAGTTTTTACGACAAACAAATGGTCTAATTAACTATAAATTGTCCACCTAAAAACATGCAATGGCCATATAAATACCCTAGATCTAAAACATACTTATTAAAATCAACAACAATGAAATAGAAGAAATTAAATTAAATTAAATAATAAAAATAATAGATCTCACAAGTTATGCCATGAATCAAGAATCCTGACTGTTTCCCCTCTGACATAGGCAAGAATTTGTTTAGCCGGACATGGTCGACATTCCAAAAACATAAAAGTCGATCTTCATAATACCCTAAGTTCCTAATATAAAAAACTACTAAACATTGGTCCTTGAGGTGAGAGAAAGTAATTTTCGTGGTTGGTAGAGTGACTTGTGCGTCGAGGAGCATCCGAAGGCTACTGGGAGTTCATTGCAAGCTTCTGGACACGTAGTAGCGTCCGATTGGGCGAGAGAGCTGAAGACGCTGACGTAGCGCGAGCAAATTGATTGAAATGGCTACTGGTGATGTGTTGTGTGCATGGAAACACTGCCATGTGGAGGCGTCTAGGTGAGGAGCGAATTCGCACGAAATCAGCAAATTTTTGGGAGACCACAACGACGTGTATCCCGAGGAGAATCAACGCATGCTGCTAAGAAGAAATGAAGCTGCTTGGTAGCGTGCTGGACGAATGGTGTGACAACACGTGGATGCGTCTGGAGTGAAGGAAGGAACGGTGGATAAGTGGAAACATGACACGTGGCATGCAGCTGGCTTGGTTTAGAATCGCACGAATGTGTGCAAAGGAGTAGGAGCTTGAACAACACGCATCTCGAGGCAATCCAACGACAGCTGGTTCCAAATGACTTAACTGTGTCGCTCCCCTGCGTTATCTGGTCTGCTAGTCACGACTCCACCAACTGCGCGGTACGTAACTCGAGGCAGATCTTATGGTAGCTGAAACACTACATATAAATACATTATTACACGTATTTTTTGCCCCAGATTCAACCACGCACTCCGTTTCAACTGAAAATGACAAATAAATATAATTAAATATATATTTTAGAGACTTTTCATATTAAATATATTAAAATAGACTACTAAAACCCTATAAATACCAACTTATCATTTAGTCACAAAATGAGACCATTAGTGACCTCCAAAGTGACTTGAATGAAGTTCTAAAGGAGAGAGATGTCTTAGTCAAGGAAGTAGATGACTTAACTAATGGTGACCAAGTTCACCAATGGGAGAGATGTGTTTGAAATGATTTTGAGAGCACAACGACGTGCACTCAACAAAAGAGGCATAGGATATGGATCAAATTTATTGAGATACAAGAAATTGTTAGATGATGCTCATAGATGTTCAAAATACAATATGTCTCATGCGGTTGGAAAATGTGTCTTGCAAAAGACCAACATGAGTAGACTAGCATGGGTAGCAAATGACACTTATGATATTAATTTTTTCGGACCAAAAAATTTTTGGGTACCAAAATATAATGTTTTTCACATTGTGTAGGATGCGAGGAAGAGCACCCCATGGTACTTGTATAGTGGGTGCTCAAAACACATGACCGGAGTTGCAAGTAAATTTATAGAACTAAAGCGACATAATGGTGGAAATGTCACATTTAGAGATAACAACAAAGGAAAATTCATAAGCCTTGGTACTGTAGGTAACGATTCTTTTTTCATCTCGAATGTTTATCTTGTTGATGGCTTGAAACATAACTTACTTAGCATTAGTCAATTGTGTGACAAAGGTTTTCATGTCATGTTTGAATCATCAAAATGCATAATTAGGAATAAGAAGTGTGACGACCCCTAAACCCACGTAGACCCCCGAGTCGTTCCTTGCAAAGTTGACGCAGGCCTAGTCAGCCTCAAATAGTTGCATTCTCATTAAATTTGTATTTTAATATTGAGTTATTAAGTTATGTCTTTTACAGAATAGTTTGCAGCGGAAATAAACTTAAAACAAAGTTAAATAACTCATATTAAATAAAGGTGGAACAACCTACGGTGTGGAACCCTGAAAACAACGAATAAACATGCATATCTGGTGACCAACAATATACAAAACGATAATACATGATATCCTATATCACTTGATCCCAATATGTCCCAGTGTAATAAAAAATAGTAATATACAATAATTACAACAAAAACGGCAAAACATACTATCGTGCATAGGAAGGAACCACTCCAAAAGTCCTCAAAGGAAGTCACTAATCATCGGTCCTTTCCCTTTACTCGTCTCTGTCCGATCTGCACCCACCGTTACAAAATAGATGGTGAGTACAGTAAAATAGAAAGTAATAACCAGAAGGATATAAAATAGTAATTCGTGAATCATTTAAAAACAGCCCAAATATCATGCGTGTATTTACAAACAGATAAAAAAGAAAGAAAGTGCATGATAAAAGACTGACATATATTCACGACGAAAATGAGTGCCTAAGAATCAAAAGAGGCATACTAAGTGGTCTTAAATCCACAATAATCCACAACAATCCAGTACTCGGGGAGAATTCACGTTTGGTTGGGTAGCTGCACCCCCACAGGTAGTGTTCACGTTTGCCCAACTAGCTATAATCCAATGAGTAGCTTCTCGAAACACTTAGGCCATAGACACTCAACCAAGGCATGAAGAATAGAATTCCAAGAAAAGGCATTTATCAATAAAGAAAATAAATACGAAATATGAATTACTATGCATTCCCTTAACTGGTTTACTTACTTACTTCGGACCCACGCTATCCAGCCCTCGCAGCTCGAACACGCTCCCCAAAACGAACACTCGAACTCCCGAGACCTCCTTTTAGGTTCGTGAGGTCCTATAACATGTTTTAGACTGAATTATAGTGTTTTGGAGATTTTGGAAAATTTCATATTTTTGTGCTGCCATGGCAATTAGCGCGCTAATTTCAAAATTAGCGTGCTACCTCGAACATCTAGCGCGCTAATCAATATTAGCGCGCTAATTTTTGACATTAGCGCGCAAATCTCAACATTGGCGCGCTACCTCGAATATCTAGCATGCTAGATTTCCCACCTAGCGCTATGTGCAACAGAACCCAGAATTCTGCAATTTGAATTTCGAGTTTTCTCTACACATAGGCCTTGTTGATGCTTTGGGAACCCTCATACACACAACTAAAGGTTTCTAACACCAACCACAACACAAAACAACAACCCAAAACATCAAATTTGTGACTTCATCATGTTGAATTGATATGAGATTTGTCTAGGAAACTTACCAAGTTGATGCACACACCAAGCTTGATCTTCACAATTTCACCAACTTCACTAAAATTTTGAGTCTCCCATCTTCTTGATCACTCCAACAAACCCTTCTCTCCCTCTCCTTGCCAAATCGATGAGAAATAAAACTTAAGTGATAAGTTTAGTTGACTTATGTTATATATATGATTAGAGATGGTTACACATTAGCCACACATCCATTTACACTTACGTATCCCGAGGCTTATCTTGTGGACCACCTTCACACACTTATCCCACAAGTCATGCTTAGTGACTCCAATTACGTACTCATTTGGTCTCTAGATTGATAATAAGTGTCTCAATACATATCATATGACCATTGATTTATTTCACTAACTTAAGCTTATTAATTGAATATCCAACATGACCACATTAAAACATATATACAACTATAGTTAGTTCAAATCACACTTACCCTATAAGCCGCTACCTCGGTCTCACGTCGACATGCAACTCGAGGTATGTCTCCGCTCATGTCTCGACTCACCGAATGCCCCGCATATACTCGCAAATTTGGGAAGACAAATAAACATACACTTGGACATTAGAAAGTCACACTTGAATATAAATAAATAATACATACACCACAGAAAAATAAAATTACCTTGGTGTCGACTCCAGAGGTTTCAACAAGTACGTCAAGTCACAACGGTCCAGTCAACGGTCTTGAAACGTGACACGTGGCATGTTTAAATTTGAGGGTCGTTACAAGAAGTATGCAATCTTGTTCATTGCATATATAGATAAAAATGTTTATGAGACTAACTTTGATGAGATGCATATGCAAAATGTTTCATGTTTAAGTGATCAAAATGAATGTGATGCATGGTTGTGGCACCGTAGACTGGACATTCTAGTATGGAAAATCTGTTAAAATTGACCAAACACGATTTAATGAAGGGTCTCCTCAAATGCACATACAAGAAAGACAAGGAATGTGAACCTTGTATTCTTAGCAAATAAGTGAAATCATTATTCAAGACGAAAGTAGCTAGTGAGGTGACTAGAGCTTTAGTACCCATCTACATAGATTTGTTCGGACATTCCCAAACACAAAGTCTAAGGGGAAAATCATATTGCTTTGTTATTGTTGATGATTTCACTAGATTCACATGGGTGCATTTTTCTAGCACATAAGCATAAGGTCTTTGAGGTGTTCGATGCATCAGTTGAAAGTGAGAAGGGTACAAAATTACCATTATTAGAAGTGATAAAGGTGGTGAGTTTGTCAATAGGAACTTATAGGAGTTTTGTGCTAGACAAGGGTATACACATCGACTATCATCTCCTAGAATACCAGAACAAAATGGAGTAGTTGAAAGGAAAAATAGAACATTCCAAGAAATGTGTAGGACCATGCTTAACGAGTATAACATACCTAAACACTTTTGGGCAGAAGCCATTAACACAACATGCTTTGTTTTAAATAGGATAAATGTCCGAAAGCAAGTGAAAAAGACTCCTTATGAACTATGGAGAGGCCGCAAACCTAACATTAGTTATTTTGAGGTGTTCGGTTGCACTTGCTACGTTCTAAATGATAAGGATCACCTGGACAAGTTGGACCCAAAGTCAAATATATGCACCTTCCTAGGCTATTCCATGCATAGTAAGACATATAGGGTGTTCAATAGATCAACCAAAACCATAGAGGAGTCAATCCATATTAAGTTTGATGAGATAGATCTTAAAGTGCAAGTTTGCACACCTTGGAGAAAATGAGACTTGATGATGATGATGGTATCACCCAAGCTCAAACATCCAATGGTAAAGAAGTAGAAGTGAGAATGGAAACCGAACCTAGTGTACCTAATAACTCAAGACTTCTTTAAGGACATTTTTCTCAACAAATCATAGGTGATCCAAACAAAGGTATAACCACTAAATCATCACTAAACCGAGATGAGGGGCATATAACATTTGTATCACAAACTAAGCCTACTAAGATATATGATGCCTTATGTAATGAGTTTTGGATCATGGCCATGTAAGAGGAACTAGGACACTTTGTTAGGAACAAGGTATGGACATTAATGCCTAGACCTAAAGACCATATCTTCATAGGCACCAAATGGGTCTTTAGGAATAAAAAGAATGAAAAGGGTGAGATAGTGAGAATCAAGGCTAGGTTGGTTGCACAAGGCTATAATCAAGAGGAAGACATTGATTATGAAGAAGCCTTTGCACCGGTAGCAAGACTAAAAACAATTCGAATGTTGCTTGCTTATGCTTGTTATAATGGGTTCCTACTTTACCAAATGGACGTTAAAAGAGCATTCTTGAATAGTTTCATTAATGAAGAGGTATATGTAGAACAACCACTGAGTTTTAAAGACCATGCTTATCTAATTCATGTTTATCGTCTTTAAAAGGCCTTGTATGATTTGAGACAAGCTTTTATAGCCTGGTATGATATGCTAAGTGTATTTCTACTTGACAAGGGGTTCAATAAAGGAACACTATGTCACGACTCAAAATTATAAATCCTAGTTTAATCTCTTAATCAGGATCAGTGACCCATGACGTGGGACCCGCATCGAGATATGTGTCATGATCAAGGCGAGAGGGCCGAGGTATATGCTATATTATTGTAGTGTATGCATAGTGTATTGTATATAAGTAGATTACTAAGTCACTCCTACTTATGTATAGGTGTCGAGACGTGAGTGGGGATGCACCTTGAGATGCGTGCCAACGTGGGACCGGGGTAGAGAGTGATAATTGTAAGTTTATTTAGGCTTAATGTAACTTAAATAGTGAGTTAAATGTGGGTATGATTGATTATACATTTAATGTACCTAAGTTAGCAAGTTAAAAGAATAGCCATGTGATGATCATAGAGATGTGTATTGACACATCTAGACACCAAGTGAGTTACACATGGGCGCAACTTAGATTGAGTAAGTGGGAAATGTGTCAATATGTACATCATTAGATAGGCCTCGAGAAACGTCTGCACATATGGATCAATGGCTATTAATCAACCATATCCATTTCATATAAAAAGCTAGATATCAACTCATGTAATCAAACCAACTCTGTTTCAATAACTTAGGAGCTAAATAAGCTTGCTTAGGAGAAAAGAAAAGATTGCTGGATAAGAAGGGAAATTTGAGAAGATCAAAGAGAAATCAGTGGGTTTGGAGTAGGAGGTGTTGATCAAGCTAGGTGTTCATCAAACTAGGTACACATCTCTCTATTTAAGTTTGAAACCAGTTCTGGTTTTTGACCATTTTTAGAGGTTAGATGATTAAGTCTTTGAAATTGGTTGATATATTTGGATTCCTCATTTCAAGTTGATAATCTAGCTATTAAGAAGTTCTTAATTTGGTTTTGAAATAAAAAAGATGAATTTTTGAAGTTTTAAGTCTAAAATGGAAATTATGCTTGTTGTATTATGAACCAACATATGTAATTTGGTCATAACTTTCTTATTTTAAATCAAAATGAATCCAATCTGGTGGCATTTGAAAGCTAACTTAAAAAGGAACAACTTTGTCCTACTGGGATTTTGTAGTTCAAATATTTTCATGTCCAAAAGTGCTCTATAATCAGGTGATTAAATGAATTACAAGATTTTTGAAACTAAATTCATAAATGTCATAACTCCCCAATTACTCATCCAAATGAGCTCATCTTTTAGTATGTTGTTATTTGCTATGTTTCCTACCTTATGACCAAAAGTCACAAATTTTGAAACTATAGATTGGGAGAAATGAATTTTCTAAATCTGCTGGTCAGATTAGGTTTTAATTTGAGCTTTGTTTTGTAAAATTGCGATGTCGCTTTCATTTTAAATCAGAATTATGTGAACCAAACATTTTCAAAAAGCCAAGTTAGAGACCAAATACTTTGTACAAGGGAAGATATTGAGATTTGGACAATTTAATCCCTAAAAGTGCACTAAAACACATAACTAAAATTTCAATATCGTTTAGCCTTAAGGGTTGTTTTGGGTTAAGGTTCCTAAACCCATTTGACTTGATCTAAACCTGATTCATTTGGATTAGTTTGATATCATGAACCTAAGGAAAAGTCTTGAGAGTTCGGATACGTGATACGAGGTGTTGGGAGGTCAAAATAGCTTAAGAAATTGTAGGATTGTAAGTAAACTAATTGAGATATTTATTTACATTTCATTCCTATTTAATTTTTTATTTCCAGTCATTTGGACTGATTTTCCATTGTACTCAATATGCCATGCCTTATTGTCCATTCTTATTTCGTGAGGTTGCTTTCATGGTATAGATTGTTGATTAAATGATTTCATTGACTCCAAATCATGTGCTATGTCATTTTGATTGTTAATACATGTGGTCAGTGAAATAACATGTTATTAGGTAGGTGTTACATAGTGTTGTGAATCTATTTCCATTGTGCATTAGGTATGCAATTACTTTGTTAGATTCTTAAATCATGTTATCCCTTGAAATATGAAAGTAGTTCTTGTATCTAGGGCCATTACATTATAGAGATCTGGCGGACATATGGTGGTCACTAGACTTCTAGGGTGATTAGGATCTCTCCACTATCTTATGCAGCACACGAAAAATGAGTCATAGGGTTGTTGGAAAGCATAACTTGGGTGACATCATGGGGTATGGGACCCGGAGTTGTTGGCAAATGTACATCGCTGGTGACTGGCACCAGCGAAAGGTTATAAAGGCAAAGAACACTGCTTAGCATATTGATGAAGAGCTCAGCTCCATCCTTATATAGTGGAAAGGCTGATGTGATGAAGATCACGACCGACTGACCCTAAATCATTACTACTTAGTTGAGTGTCAGTTTCATTTTGTTTAACTAAAGTATCTATTTGCATGTTCTCTTTTCAGCATAGTTGTTATTATCATGCTTTTATATACTTGTTGCATATTTGGGAATGTGAACAAATGTCTCTTAGTATTACTTTCTACTTCCTGTACTCACCGTCCTTCTTATGATTGTGGGTGCAAATCGATCGAGTAGCAGGCCAGGCAAAAAGAATATCGGCGACTACCTCTGAGCCAGTGGAGTGCTGCCACACCAGATTTTGTTGGTTTTGATTTTGATGTATTACTTTTATATGTATTTCATATACTTTTGGGGTTGTTTATTATGGTTTGAGAAACTAATACCTTGACCAGACATGTGATGATATATTATTCCTTTTTGTTATATATATGTATACATGCATGTGATCTTTATTTCCCTGGTTTTTTCCACAATTGTTAGGTATCCCATTAAAAGCTTCCGCTAATTTGATAAAACTTTCGCTGAATAAACTTTTAAGTAAGTAAAATTTTAATTAACTCTGATTTATGAATTGACATAGGATAGGTAAATATCTATTTGAAAAATAATGGTAAGTAATGAGGTTTTTTGAAAGGCTGACTAATTCCTTGTTAAGTCCTATATGGTGAGATTATGGCTTAATGACATGATTAGGCTAAGTGCTGCCCTAATTCGAGAATGGGTCGTCATAGGTGGTATCAGAGCCTAAGATTATAAAACATAGGTTGCAGAGCTTAAGTTTATAGGGCTTAGGTTATGGAATATGGTTATTCTACAATGTGACACCAGAGCTATGGTTTGTAGTAAAAGGCCTAACTTTCCTCAGAAGAAATAAACAAAATTTAAACCGTAAAACATGAATTTTAGCTATGGAAAACCAAATGATTCTTTCCTAGAAACCATTAGTTGGGAAATGAGTGAAAATGAGATGGGATTTTTAGAGGCTATCTAACAGAGTAGCTGATGATTCGTGTTCGTTATCAACTTGTAGACACCGATTACTGATTCCCGTGATAGCGAAGAATGTGGGTGCTAGTGGCTGCCAACCTCTTATTCCATCAGTTGATGATGTTCAAAGGCTATATAATAGAGTAGCTACTCTGGGATAGCTGTTGGCGGAGTTCATTTCCATGATGATGTCACAATTCGCTCCACCAGCATAGACACCGGCCCCTACTACGACTACTCCTATATTACTCACAGCACTGCCAGTAGTACAGACTATACTGGTGGTGACACAGTTCCAGCCATAAAGAAAATTTATATACTGCATTTCATACCTCCATCTTCTATCTTGATAGTAGAGGTTCAGTTGGTGAAGGATTTCATCAGACTGAAGCCAGTTTACTTTGACGGCCAGCGAGGCTTTGAGAAGATTGAGAAGTGGGTATTGTCTTAAGAGAAGTTGCACAAAGTCTTGAGGATTGAGGAAAAAATTCGAGCTAAGATTTCATCGTACTTGCTACAGAGAGACGCCAATGTTTGGTGGCATGCGAAGATAGCTTCTAAGGGAGAGTTTGAGTATTGGGATGCCTTCAAGAAGAAGTTTTATTAGCAGTTTGTTGGGGAAGGAATTCATGAATCTAAGATAAGGAGCTGACGAGTCGGTGATGAGTTATAGAGATAGATACGACTATCTACGACAGTTTGTTGGGGATCTAGAGAGAGATGATTTGAATGATGTGTACCACTTTGGAGATTGACTAAGGCTAGATATAGGATTTTATGTGGTCAGTTCAGGTGCCATAAATTTATGTGAGATTTATGAGAGTGCATTTTCTCACGAGACCTATTATTTGGGCATAGTTACTGATGGGATACCGTTAGTACCAGTGTTGACACCTAATCAGGTTGCGGAGTATGAGAGGAGGATACAGAGGGGTAAGGGATTGAGGAGATAGGAGCAAGGTTCTCAGGGATCAGGCTATGTCTCTTCAGTTGTGCCCTACGTATCATTTTCTATGCCATCGCAGACTATAGTTGGTAGACCTCCTATGCCACCACCAGTCAGACCTGCATTGCAAGCTCTTACTACTTTGCAGCTCCACCCGCACCACCAATGCCACGTTAGCAGTAACATTGCCGTCTCCATCTCTCCACTAGTCGCAAGTCGACCTCAAGTGCCCTCGGCTCTCGGTATATTACCACTATACGTGAACATCAGACGCCTTGGGATCTCAAATATCACTGTCTTACTGAAACAATTGATATGAATGTGATACGCTGATAATCAATCCATCCCTAATAGTACGTCGAAATCTAAAAACTCGAGAGCCCTGAAGTTTGCAGGTAGTTACCCCACCTATCTCTACTGGACATCCCTCAACAAGACAATTAGGGTCAACCCTATCCCCGAATGCGGTACGTAAAATCAAATGTACACTAACTCTAACCTGTCAACCCTAATATGCCTATCATGCAACCAGAAATGAAAGATACTGTAGAACCCAAATCAAACAATACATATAAATTTCTACCACAAATGGAAACCATACCCTCAATGAGTCCTCGTGTAGCATTAGTATCAAGCTGTGCTACCATGTGAACACTCTCTCGTCTTTGTGGTGGAACCACGGTTGCTGACTGTGGACAATCTCTAGTTACGTGCCCAACCTGACCATACATATAGCAAGTGACCGGCCTACGCTGACCCTGAACCTGATCCTGGGTTTGTGCCTATCTCTATCCCTGTCGGGAACTATGTCAACCTCTTCCTCTACCATTGCCTCGACCTTCAGTATCCTATGAAGCTTCTCTGAGATTGTACCCACTTCTCGATCTTCTCAAAGTTCCTCAATCTATCGGAGTAGGATGGCTTGAGTCTGACGAAGTCCTTCAGAAGTTGGACCTTGACTGATATGCTAGAAGATGTAGGCATGAGGAACGGTATAATATTAGCTATATCTACTACTGGGGCGGTTATGACTGGAAGAGTGTGCGCCATTGAAGCTGTTGCAATCTACGATCTTGCTTTGATCTGCCATGTGCTCTACAATTTGACCACGTTCGCGGCACCAACAGCTATATAGATACGCATATATATACACATATAGAAACTAACACGCACATATAAGATATCCCCACCTCACTTTCACTCACTTCCGAACTAATGGTTTCTAAGCAAGGATCATCTGGTTTCCACGACTAACATTTCTGTTTTCTTGTTTAAATTTTTATTTGTTACTTATTGGAAAATTTAGGCCTCTGTTACCAACTGTAACTTTGGTATCACTTTGTAGAATAACTATATTCCACAACTTGCCCTATAAACTTGGGCTCTATAACGTATGCTATATATCCTAGGCTCTGATACCACCTGTGACGACCCCTTCTCAAATTAGGGTACCGCCCGACTTAATCCTGTCATTAAGCTCTAATCTCACCATATAGGACTTAACAAGGAATTTGTCAACCTTTCGAAAACCTCATTACTTACCCATTATTTTTCAAATAGAAATTCACTTATCCTATGTCAATTCATAAATCCGAGTTAATTAAAATTTTACTTACTTAAAAGTTTATTCAGCGAAATTTTTAACAAATTAGCGGAAGCTTTTAATGTGATACCTAATAATTGTGGAAAAAACCAGGGAAATAAATATCACATGCATGTATACATATATATAACAAATGACCATAATATATCATTATGTGTCTGGTCAAGGTGTTAGTCTCTCAACCTATAATAAATAACCCTAAAAGTATACGAAATACATATAAAAGTAATACATCAAAATCAAAACCTACAAAATATGGTGTAGTAGCACTCCATTGGCTCAGAGGTAGTCGCCGATCTTCTCTTTGCCTTGCCTGCTACTTGATAGATCTGCACCCACCATCATAAAAATGACGATGAGTACAGGAAAGTAGAAAGTAACACTGAGAGACATTTGTTCACATTCCCAAATATGCAACAAGTATCTAAAAGCATGATAATAGCAACTATGTTGAAAAGAGAACATGCAAAGAGATACTTTAGTTAAACAAAATGAAACTGACACTCGGCTAAGTAGTAATGATCTAGGGTCGGTTGGCTGCGATCTTCATCATGTCAGCCTTTCTATTATATAAGGATAGAGTTGAGCTCTACATCAACGTGAAGGTCTGAGCAGTGCTCTTTGCCTTTATAACCTTTCACTAGTGTCGGTCACCCATGATATATACTTGCCAACAACCCCCAGGTCCCATACCCCGTGATGTTACCCAAGTTATGTTTTCCAACAACACCGAGACTCATTTCCCGTGTGCTGCACAAGATAGGGAGAGATCCCGATCACCTTGGAAGTCTAGTGACCCCCGCATGTCCGCGATCTCTATAATGTAATGGCCATTTATACGAGAACTACTTTCATATTTCAAGGAGTGACATAGTTTTGGAATCTAATAAAACAATTGCACTAACTAATGCGCAAAGGAAATAGATTATACAATACCATAAACCACCACCTAATAGGATGCTATTTCATTGACTACATGTACCAACATTAAAAAATGACATAGCACATGATTTGGAGTCAATGAAATCATTTAATCAACAATATATACCATGAAAGAAACCTCATAAAATGAGAAAGGACAACAAGTCTTCGCATATGGAATACAATGGAAAATCGGTCCAAATGACTGAAGTGAACAAGTAAATAGGATATCTTAATTAGTTTACTTACAATCCACGCAATTTCCTAAGCTATTCTAGCCTCTCAACACCTCGTATCACGTATCCGAACTCTCGAGACTCTTCATTAGGTTCCTGATATAAAACTAATCCAAATAAATTAGGTTTAGGTTAGGTCAAATGAGTTTAGGAACCTTAACCCAAAACAACCCCTTAAGACTAAACAATATAAAAATTTTAGTCCTGTATTGCAGCGCACTTTTATGCATGCAATTGTTCAAATCTCAACGTCTTCCCTTGTACAAAGTTTTTGGTCTCTAACATAGCTTTTCAAAAAGGTTTGATTTACGTAATTCTGATTTAAAATGAAAGCGTTATCACAATTTTACTAAACTCAGCTCAAATTAGAACCTAATCTAACAATCAGATTTAGAAAATTCATTTCTCCCCATTTATAGTTTCAAAATTATTGACTTTTGGTCACAAGGTAGCTTACATAGCAAATAACAACATATTAAAAGATGAGCTTATTTGGATGAGTAATTAGGGAGTTATGCTATTTAAAAGTTTAGTTTCAAAAATTTCATAATGCATTTAATCACCTATTTATATAGCACTTTTGGACATGAAAATATTTGAATTACAAAAATTCCAATAAGATGAAGTTGTTCCCCTTTAAGTTAGCTTTCAAATGCCACAAGATTGATTTAAAATGAGCAAGTTATGAGCAAATTAAATTGGTTGGTTCATAATACAACAAGAAAAATTTCCATTTTGGACTTAAGACTTCAAAAATTCATGTTTTTTTTATTTCAAAACCAAATTAAGAACTTCTTAATAGCTGGATTATTAGCTTGAAATGAGGAATCTAAATATATTGACCAGTTTCAAAGACTTAATCATCTAACCTCTGAAAATAGTCAAAAAACCAGAATTGGTTTCAAACTAAAAAAGAGATATGTGTACCTAGTTTGATGAACGCCTAGCTTGATCAACTCCTCTTCACCAATTCCACTGAATTTCTTGCTGATCTTCTTTAATTTCCTTTCTTCTCCAACAATCTTTTCTTCTCTCCTAAGCAAGCTTACTTAGCTCCTAAGTTATTGAAATGAAGTTGGTTTGATTACATGAGTTAATCTCTAGCTTTTTATATGAAATGGATATGGTTGATTAATAGCCACTCTCTCATGTGCACAGGTATCTCGAGACCTATCTAATGATGTACATATTGACACATTTCCCACTTACTCAATCTAAGTAATATCCGTGTGTAACTCACTTGCACTCTAGATGTGTCAATGCGTATCTCTATGATCATCACATGGCTATTGTTTTCACTTGCTAACTTAGGTACATTAAATGTATAATCAACCATAGCCATATTTAAATCACTATTTAAGTTACATTAAGCCTAAATAAATTTACCACTATCACTCTCTACCCCGGTCCTACGCCGGCACGCATCTCGAGGTCCATCCCCGCTCACGTCACAACATCTATACACAAGTAGGAGTGACTTAGTAATCTACACATATACACTACACTAGATATACACCACAACAAATATACCATATACCTCGCCCCTTTCACCTCGGTCACGACACGTATCTCGATGCGGGTCTCATGTCACGGATCATTGATCCTGATTAAGAGATTAAACTAGGATTTAGAATTTCAAGCCGTGATATATATATTATTGCCTTTTGTTATATATATGCATGTGATCTTTATTTCCCTAGTTTTTTCCACAATTGTTAGGTATCACATTAAAAGCTTCCGCTAATTTGCTAAGATTTCCGCTAAATAAACTTTTAAGTAAGTAAAATTTTAATTAACTTTGATTTATGAATTGACATAGGATAGGTAAATGTCTATTTGAAAAATAACGAGTAAGTAATTAGGTTTTTCGAAAGGCTAACTTATTCCTTGTTAATTTCTATATGGTGAGATTAAGGCTTAATGAAGGGATTAGGTCGGGCTGTGCCCTAATTTGAGAAGGGTTCGTCTTACACTAGATCTCACATTGTTCATTTTGATCAAAAAAATGTGACATGCTTCTTGTTCAAATTTATGCTGATGATATCATCTTTGGTTCATCTAATACATGTTTATGTGATGATTTTTCATATTTGATGACCAATAAATTTGAAATGAGCATGGTGGGTGAACTAACATACTTTATAGGTTTGCAAATTAAGCAATCCAAGCACGAGATTTTCATAAATCAAGTGAATTATGTGTGGGACATGCTAAAGAAATTCAAATTTGAAAATTTGAAGGCATGTGTCACTCCTAGTAGTTCCACCACTAAATGGACAAAGACCAAATATGAAAGCCTATAGATCCTAAGCTATATCGTGGCATGATAATTAGCCTATTTTAATTGATCGCGAGTAGACCCGATATTAGGTTTAGTGTGTGTCTATGTGCGAGGTTCCAATTTGAGCCTAAGGAATCACATTTGAAATGTGTCAAGTGTATATTTCGTTACTTAAATGGGACTTAAGACTTGAGATTGTGGTTCAACACAGCCAAAAGTCTTGAACTTAGAAGTTTTGTTAATTCCAACTATGCGGGGAGTCTAGTTGATAGGAAAACACCTCAGGATTTTGTCATTTTCTAGGAAACTCACTAATATCATGGTTTAGCAAAAAGCAATACTCCGTTGCTTTGTCCACCGGCGAAGCTAAATATGTGGCTGACGAAAGTTGTTGTGCTCAAGTCTTGTACATTAAGTAACAACTTAAGGACTATCAAATCCAATTTGGTTGTGCTGAAATCTATTGTGATAACACTAGTGCAATCAACATATACAAAAATTTGGTGTTACACTCACGTACCAAATACATTGAGATTAAACACCATTTCCTTTGAGATCATGTCCAAAAGGGTGATGTTAAATTGATTCATATGTCCATGGAGGATCAACTAGCTAATGTTTTCACTAAGCCATTGCCCAGAGACCAATTTTCCAAGATTTAGTAAGAATTAGGCATAATTTGTGAATCCGACCTTCTAAGCATGATCTAGCTCATCCAAACCTTTTTATATGTTGATATTAAGGTGTTCGTGGAGTATGGGATGAATCCGAGTTGTCCTTTAAAATTCCAAAATTTTTGACACTAAATTCCGGAGAGCAATTAGCACGCTAGGTGTAATTAGGTAACGCGATAGGTCTGTCTAGCTAACGTGCTAACTTGTCCACCTAGTGTGCTAGTAAGTCTGTCCCCAAAACCAATTTTCTACCTCATTAGTGTGCTAACTTCGCTTGGAACACCTTCTTATAAATAGTTTTCAAGATTGAAACCCCCATTTATTCTTGCACCTCCAACCAAGTCTCCTCCTTCCCAATCATTATCCACTGGGTTTTTATAGTCCTATAGGTAATTTTTCTTCACTCATTCATCATTCTCATTGTGTTTCCTTCATTGTTCTAGGTTTCACGACTTTGTAACCTTAGTTTGTTCCTTAGTGTTCATTTTGGCTTTTCCCACAATGTATATTTGCCAAACCAACGTCCAGCTACCCGTCCCGCTCCCAGCGTCATATTCTTGTCGTCCAACCACTCGTCGAACTGTCAAACCGTCATCCGGTAGTGACTTCGAGTCCTTGACCCCATATTTGTCTATTTCTCAATCCGCTTACCATCGTGAGACTAGGTCTTCTAGTCACCTTAGCGACACGTTGGTCACCGTCCCGGCCAATCCTCCTCAACATGAGGGTCATTCCAAATCAAAGCACGACGATGCTTTCGGGTCCAAGTATGTGCTTGAGGCAGTTAGCTCGAGGCTAACGAACGCCAAAATCCTAAAACCCGCCATTATTGATTTTGAATTTTTTGACAAAGCACACCTCCCAATGCGTAAGGTGCTTGTCAAATCTGGGTGGGTATCCTTTTGCCAGTATAAGGACTCTTATAATGCTCCATTGGTTTGAGTCTTTTACTCAAACCTCATCACTGCAAATGATTATGTCCTTCAATCGATAATTGGCAGTAGTTTCGTCACGATAATGCCGGAGAGTCTTGCTCAGCGTTTTGATCTTCCTTTACACCCTCCTACCACTACTCTCGGGTGTAAGATTTGTGAGTTGTCATTCAAAAGGTTCGAGGTCCTTAATTCTTTTACACGGTCTGATAGGGAGATCAGCGTGTATCCATCTGAAGTCACTGATACAGACTTCAAACTTGTGACTCATCTCTTGCACAAATTCCTTCACAAGGTCATCGTTCCCCGTGACAGTAGTAAGAACTACGCCACTCTCCTTGATATGATGTCCTCGGGGCTCTCATGCGCGAAATTTCCCATCTATTTGCCGCACATCATGATCGCCTATATGACATCCATGTCAGGCGCAGGTCGTCACCCCCCTATGCCCACATCATTACCTCATATCTTGAGTCAACATAGATAGATCTTAGTCTAAGAGGTCACCGACTTTTTGCGTATGACACTGTTGATATGCCCACTCTGAAAGCCATGAAGTACTGCTACATCCGCATCGGGCGACGGTAGGTATGTGAGGAGGACAATCCTCATGGTAAGCACTATGAGGGATACGAGTCACCATATGAGACTGATACTCTTATAGCCTTTGACGAGCGTGACTATCTAGACTACAGCTTCTTGTACCCGCATGGCGATGAAGGCGACGATGAGGTTCAACAGGACCACTCGACACACCAAGCTCCACCACCTCCGCAGCATCAGCAATATCAGCAATCTCCACTTTATCCATCCAATTTTGGCATCACTCCTCCTTTAGACATGTCTCCCTCATCGGCCTACATCTCTGCACGGCTAGGCCACATGCACGAGTATATGACGAGGACCTTCACAGCCATTAACACCCGTATTGATCATCAGGGTGACCAACTTCGACGTATCGAGGGATATCTCCTGCCAGCCAGACCCATGAGAGACGATTGTGCTTCCGGCTCTGCCCGTCGGACTTCATCTCATTAGAAGGAGAGGCTAGGAGTAGCTTTGATAGGGGGAGAATTAGGCTCATTTATGTTAGTCATTTTTTATGTACACCCATATGTGTTTAGATACATACATTTTGGCTTCTTATGCATGTGCCACAACTATGTTAATCATTTTCATTTAGTATTTAGTAACATGGATGTTTATTTTGCATATCTCTGAGTTATACTATTCCTTTTTTATTATCATACATGTGGATGGTTTCCTTTCGTTCTCTTTACACTTCTTTATATGCATGTTATGAGGGGGAGCTCCATACCCATTTTTTGATATTATCAAAAGAGGGAGAAATTAGTTTGAACTTGAGATTATGAATTTGATATGAATTGATGCGTGTACTTAAAATACATCATTTGTTTGTCAAGTTCATATTGTTTATTATCATAAAAAATGAGGAGATTGTTGGACTAAGTGGTTAGTCACTTATACTCCACCCAGAGTTTTGATGGCAACAAACAAAGTGAAAGAATTCTATCAAGTTTGCTAAGTGTTTTCAAAATACCAAACTTGGCTAAGAATCATAAGTTCAATAGGAAGATTGAGTTCCCACAAGTTCAATTCAAATGTAGCTGGTAAAATTCAAGATTCGGCTCACACAAGGAAAAAAGGACAATAAAAGCTTACACTACAGTTTGTACAAATCATGTAAGGTATATAAGTCTAATTATACAAGATAAATGCATTAGATTCATACATATCATGTTTTTTCAAGTTTTCCAAAGTTTCAAGTTTCAGTTTTAGTATTATCTACGATTCATAACTTGAAATAGTTTTATATTGTGAAAACGATTGTATAAACATGTATTAGATTTGAAAAAAACTATTGTGATTGGTTTTGAAAGCACTAAAATCAATTTGAATGGTTTTTTAAAAGAAAGTAAAATATTTGCAGAAAAGCCCCTACTGTTTCATGAAATCAGGATTTCCAATTTTCGGGACTTACAAAATCATCCAGGCAGTCCAAATGGGTCCAATGACTCATATTAAAACATATTCATTATGTTCCCATAGGTTTAGTTGAGTTGTAGGTGTGTTAGGGAGTTGCTAATTAACGTGAGACCAAAACTTAATTAGTCTCTGGTCCCTGCTGGTTAGTACGCTAATGATGTCACCTAACACGCTAACCAAGTTCACGACAACTTTTTAAAAAGCTTACAACTTTTGCTTTAATTTGAATCAATAACTAATTTTGGGCCCTTGGATCAAGATAACGGCCATAAACTATTAAAAAGGGTGGGAAGCCATTAATAAACCACTTAGAACATTCTTTTATTCCCTCAAGCTCAAAAACTTACAAGTGTCCAAGTTTTCACATCAAAAGTCTTGATTTTTTTGTTCAACTAATTGGAATCTTTTAAGGCTATCGAATCATCCTCAAAACTGGTGTGTCTGAGGTGTTGTAAAGCTTGCTACCACTTCTCCAGAACTAATTTGATTCTCACTCATTTTAGGTTGTAAGAAAGTTTGATTTCCTGGCTTGTTTATACTTAAACTACATCTTTTGTTGTGCTTGGTGTGTGAAAATCATTTGTTGTGTTCTATAACACATTTTTCTTGGGTTTTGCACTTAAACTTGATTTTATGAACCCTATGACTGATTTGAACAAGAGTTAGGGCTTAAACTTGATTTTTATCAAACTACTTGTTTATTGGATTTTAAACCGAATTTATTCTCATCAATTTAGTTTAATCAATTTCTTGTTGAAGATTGGTAAAAAAATCAGTGACATACTTATACATCTCATTCATGTTCATACTTATATGCATTAGAGTTGCTAGGCTTTAGGTGACTTGCTTGTGATTGAACTTATTGCCGCTTTACTTTGTAAAGTTGATTTTCATTATATTCATCTATTTCTTGTAAATGGCTGTTGTAAGACTTAGTGGGATCTAAGTCAAGGGAAGACCTAGTTGAAGCTAGGCATAAACCCTAGTTGAGGCTAGGTGGGAAGTCCTAATTTATGATTAGGCATTTTAGGCTTGTACGCTTAGGTTGTAACACTTATTGTTAATATAAGTGGGGGTTTAAAAACACTAACCAGAGAGGTTAGGTAGTGAATGCAGATTCGTTGGATCAAACCACTATAAACCTCGTGTCTATTTTTCATCTTTTCTACCCCCTTCACCATTGTATTGCATTTATAATTGTTGATTGTGCATGCTTAGACCATTGTTGTTTATTGAAATTTTTTAAAAGGTGTAAACCTCTCGGTACACCCAATTCCGTCCCCTTTTGGGTGTGATTTTAGAATGGTTTTAGCTTGCTCATTTCATGTTTTTCAAAGGTTGAAAATGAATCATATAAATGTCATATAACTTTGGTGTCAAAAGAATTAAACCAAACTTGCTAGTAAAACCAATTATATTCATGAAAAATTAGTTAAACTTTGAAAGGGAATAACTCCCTCAATACATATTGGATTTGGATGATCTTTTAGTATGTTGTTATTATATGTTTTAGATGATTTGTGATAAAAATTCACGAGTTTTAAAGTCATAAATTGGGATAAATGATTTTTACAATCTTGCAGGTCAGATTTGATTCAAATTTGAGCTATTTTGGTAGAATTTTGATTTCTTTTTCGTTTTAAATCAAAATTTTACAAACCAGTCTTTTTCGCAAAGCTAAATCGGAGACCAAAAACTTAACTCCTGGGAAGTTTTTGAGATTCAAACGTTTTCATGCCAAAAAATGCTCTGCAACGCATGACCGAAACTGAAACTTTATTAGTTTTTAGGGGCAGTTTTCAAGACTTGACCTATACACTTAACTTTAAGTACCTATAATCAATCTAAAACACTTGAAACTGATTTTAGGGTACTTGGGGACTATAGTGCAATAGTCGGGGGGATAATGGGGTTTGATCGGGTATTTTCAGGACTTCGGAGCGTGATTTAAGGTGCGTAAAACCCACGAGAATGCTTCACAGAATTTAGTTCGTTTATCTTAAGTATTTTATGAGTGGCAACTGTTTTATCTTACTATTTTATTCAACTACAAACTATACTGTGTTATCATGATTTATTGTTGTTTTGTTAATGTTGAATAATCGTGCTTTATGCGTGCATTTTGAGATTATTTGATGACCGGTTGAGTTGGTTCATCGAGGTTTTGCTATGAGAATTGGTTGAGTTGGTTTATCAAGGTTTTTCTATGAAGACCAGTTGAGTTGTTCACTAGGGCTTTAAAAGACGTGGTATAGGAGTGACTGATTAATCGATTAAGTGGTTCACCGAGGTTATCTGTGTTTACATCTCTGCTTACTTATATAATTGTTGTTCTCTTTTTCGATTGTTTACCTGTTGCTTTGGTTTTTGTATTGCCCTACATTCATGGGAGTATGTCTTCCTGTTGCTTGATAACATATTTGCATGTCTTGTAGATTTATTTGATTTCTTATTGAATATTGTATGGACTTCTCTTGAGATGTTACTTACTAAACTCGTCACTATATTTGTAGGGTGACTGAGTGCAAATCCTTCTACAAGTAGCGACAAAGGGGAATCTCAGGCGACTAACTCTTTCTGTTGACGGTCTTGGACATACTCGTAGGTGTTTATATTTTGATATGCTTTGCTTTGGTATGGGTATTAGGGGACTATGAGAGACATTGTGTATGTATATGCCTACTTTTATGTATCTTGTTGCCTTATATATATGGTACTTTATTTCTGGGTAATCCACTACTTAGAAATTTTGATAAATTGCATAAAATACTCATATATTTGAAGTCTTTCGTTGTAAAATGATAATGAAACCTGTTAGGTTAACTAACTAGCAACAAGTTCATTAGTAGTTATATGAAGAGTAATTGGCTAAGCTAGTGTTAGTTAGAAATGTGTTAACAACTAGTTAGGACGCAGGGCATCATATATAGGCGGGCCATGATGTGTCAAGGCTTGGCGACATGTGATGTGACATGTCGATGCCCAAGGTTGTCTCGAGAATTGGGGCCGCCATATACTGCATATCATTCTTGATTATTATATGGATTGTTGATAGTTATATGAATCTATACTTACTACGCAAGTTGGAACGCTCACCCCGATTAATATTTCAGGAATACTGATGGGCGCTGTGACTATTGGACATAGAAGTTTTAGGTGTCTTGATCTTCTATTGGATGCAATGATTCTTCCTTTGTTTATATATTTGTATTGAACTATAGTTTTGTAATATCACAAAGGTTTTCAATTTGGTTTTATATATCGTGTTTAACATCGAGAAAAGTTTTTAATTTATGTTGCGTTTATTATTTTTTACGTCGATATTCAATATATAATTATATTTATCAGGTGTTGGAAGGTAGGGCTACTAGCTCTAGTTAACTTTGATTGGTGTACTGGGGCTTAATTAGGGTTTCATGCCGAATGATTCTTTAATGAGGATAAGACGTTACAGTTCATTAACAAAACAAAAGCATCAGATAAATAATCAAAAATATTCAAGTCACATAGAATTCGAAATGCAAAAAGATAACGTAAATTAAACAATAGGTAAAATCGCGTAAAGCCTCGGTATAATCACATCTAAAATTAGATTAATCCTCAATAGTTTCTTGGTGGTCGGCCTAGACCCATGGCTCACCGTCCCGTACACAGAAGTAACAATATGTGTTCATCTTATACAATCACACAGAATAACCCCGGTGAACCATTTAATCAATTAAATTAAACCATTCTATATTATACCATAACAAACTTGTGGTGGCCCCAAACTCCAAGGTCACCGTGGGACCCGCCACTTCGCATCACACGTCAATAAGCCTCGCCACGTAGTGGTCTGCTTATCTACGACCCCCTGCGATCTAATTGATTTCTTACACGTTTTAAATTAAACTCTAACTTAGCTAATTAATCTTCATATAATTATTAGTGATTTAAATTAGCAAGATAATCGGTTTATAAAGTATTAATACAATTTTACAGCGAAAGTCTTTAAGTGAATAAATTATGCAATATTTAACAATCCTAAGTAGTGTAAAACCTGGCAAAAAGGTACCATGTATGTATCAAAGGGGAAATAAGTATAGCAAAAGACCCATATAGATGTATTCAGTGTTCTACAATCCCCAAAAACCAACGAAAAGTAAATATATAATGTAATTAAACACGAGCCGACATCACTATCTCAGAGGTAGTCGCCCAATACCTCCTCGCCCTTGCCCTTGCTCGTCGAAGGATCGGCACTTGGTCATCCAACAAATACAATGACGAGTCCAGTGAGTAAAATCCAAAGAGAAGTCCACACAATATTCATGAAATAAAACTGGTAATCTACGAGACATGCGAATATAACGTTTGACAACATTAAAGCCATATTCCCATAAATGCAGGCGACATACGACAAGCAAAAAGAACAACGAATAATGTAATGATCCAAATAACCTAATCCCAGTCAATTCGTCTTGTAGGACCGTGACCTAGCGGCCAGTCTTACATGGCATTCTAAGTCATAACTCCGGCATCAACATCGAGGTAATTATTAAATTAATTATTTATATTTGTGTCTGATGTCATGTATATACTATATTTATCTAAATTAACCTACAAATGATACTAGTTCTAAATTAGATAAGCGGGCTATAGCTTATGGAGATGCGTGTGTGCAGATATTTAAATGGGTCGATGTACTAAAGGGGACTTTGGCGGACTTACAATTTAGGCTTTTATTTGAGAAATTAGGTCTTTGTGAAATCAAAATACTCACCTAAGTCAAGAAATTAAAATGAAATTCTTATCCAAGATATTTGTAGCATCCCATAACCTGATTAGGGCAATACCCGGCCTGAAACCCTAATTAAGCCCAAATTACCCTTACCAGACCACAAACACCTGATAAGCACTACTGTATATCGATTATCAAAATAAGACAAATAATATAAGCAGCAAAATTTTAAAACCTTTTTCGATAACCAAAATAAGAAATATAATATTAAAAACAAACCTGAATAAACCTCAGTTATATAATCACCCATCTCATGTGATATTACAAAAATGTAATTCAATACAAATATATAAGACCATAGAAAGTCATTACATCGAAGAGAAGTTCACGACTCCTATAACTTCTACATCCCGTAGTCGTAGAGCTCGTCGGATCAACCTGTAATGTTCATTGGGGTGAGCGCTCCAACTTGCTCAGTAAGTAAGGATCCACACTAATCATCAACATTTCATATAGTAAACAAGGATATCATGCAATAACAACATGCACCAATGATATCTAACAAGAATATGAAAAACATATAGATTCAATACATAATCAGATGCAAAGCAAGTAATTTGGACTATTACACTGTGATCCCTATTTATTTTGTAAAACTAGGGTCGATTACCCACTAACGCCATTGATGCGATTGCTAGACCAACGTATTGGCCGATATGCTTTCTAGCCCATCCACTAATGCCAAGGGTTCCATCCCAAACCCTCTAGCGTAAATGTAACCCACGCCACCTTTTAACTGAGTAGGATGTTACATATAGGCTGGGAAGCTAACCCATCTCCTATATCACCTCGTCTCAATTCTAGGGGTCTTACTCTTGTGAATCACAGTAAACATCGTTTTCCATTTATTGAAAACAATCACAGTATAAATAGTCCCCCATTCTATTCTAACAACTATATGAGCTATATATACTAAATAGCCAGACAATATTGATAAGTAAGCAAATCCGTACTTACCTCGGGTTTAAGTCTCCGTTTCCAAAACTCCTTAAGTTTCCAGTCATCTCACGTTTCCTCAGTGTTCCTAAACCTATCACCAATCAATTGTTGTCAATTTAGGTCTAGTAGACTCTAATTAGAACCCCAAGCCCCAAAGCTCTCGACAAACCACCAAAATCCAATCAGTTTTATACTGATTTGAGTGTGGATAGCGTGCTATGTCCCAGAGCTAGCGCTCTATTCGCACTACTGAACTTCATACACACAAGTGCGCTACCTGACATGGATAACATGCTATCCTATGTCAGTCATCTTCCCCAGTATGCACAGCGCGCTATGGCCAATGCCTAGCACGCTATGCGCACCAGACCTGCAACACCAGCACACTTCAACCAAACTTGACCCAAACCACATCCAAACTTAACAATTACACTCCCAAATGATCCGGGAGGACCTCTAATGAGGTTATAAACCAATTCAAATCAACAACAACCTTAATTTATAGAGATTTGATCATCACGAGATAATTGAATATCAACAAACTCAAAAATCAAACTTACCAAAGTGATGATCACTAGTTTCGAATCCGTTTAAGCTCCTCAACTTGATTAAATTTGGCTCTCGGAACGGCCTCAATCGATCCTGAATCGAACCAACCTCCCGAACGCTCTCGAATTATCGATTGAATTGGATAAGAATGATTTTTGTTTTTATATATATATTTTTCTCGAGATACACGTCGCGCTATCTCGAGACCGATCGCGTAGTTGATACGTTAAGATGACACAGCTTAAAGTGACACAAAATTTGACATATCAAGCACTTACGCTTCGTTCGAGACGATCCGATAATCCGTATATTTCTAATATTCTTTTATTTTCCAATATATATTTATATATTTAAAAACATATAAATATATATCGCGTATTATTCACCAATAAACTCACTTAAAATGCCTACAAGTGTCCTTGAGCGTGCACACTCTTGCCACGACTCCCTCGTCACACTTGGTGTCCCGGTAAACCTTAGTTTATTGGGTATTTTTCGTTTTATAGTCATGTGTATAATTTCCTTATTATATAACAACATATATATAAATTGAATTAATAATCCAAACAAACATCATACATCATTCAAACGCACGTACACGCTAATCGAGGTACGCTGAACTTAACCACGAGCCTATCCCGGGTAAATTAGGATTTAGATTATTAATAATCACCAACTTAAAGTAACGGGTCTGTCACGGCCCAAATCTCTAACCCCGTTTTAATTCCTTAATCATGATCACCGACCCTTGACGTGGGACCTACACTGTGATACGTGCACCGACCGAGGCACGTGGCCGAGGTATATCGTATTTTTGTATTGATGTGTGCCTAGTGTTATGTATTGTGTAGACTTACTAAGTCGGTTTATACAGTTGTAGGCGTCGAGATGAGAGCGGGGATACGCCTCGATATACGTGTCAACGCGGGTACCGGGTAGTTGACGGGACCGACTATTAGGTCGGGGAAACGAAAACACACAAAGTGAATAAAAATTCGTCAAGTAAATAATATGGAATATATATATTTATAGAGTGACTAGCGACGCGGCGGTACGCGAATATCACGGTTCGGACGCGAAACCTGGCGTCGAAACGCCCGGAAACACGGGCGAGTGTCTTAGCAGTGTCACAATTAGCTGTCAAAACACCCAACAACATCACACTTGTCACAACTACATCAACACTTGTCCCATTTTCCCACCACGTGCCACCACCCCACCTACCCACTTACACACACACACACACACACACAAAACACACAGACACACAGGAGGCCGAGAGTGAGGAAGAAGAAGAGGAGAGGAGGAGGAGAAGAAGGGACGCGCGGGAAGGAGAGGAGATCAAAATCGCGGTGAGTCGTTGCGTTTGTTGTGGGTTTGGTGGTTGGCGGTGGGGTGGGGTGGCGAGAGGGGTTCACCATGGAGGCCGAACCCCATGGCCGAACGGTGCGAGGTGGTATTCCACCGGGGTTGGGGTGGAGAGCAACCCCAACCCATCACCGGAGAAGAGGATAAGAGATAATAATAATAAAAAAAAATTTGTTCTCGCTCCCTATCGAACTAGTCGATCGGGAGGAAGAAGGTGCACAGGCGCGCGAGCGTGCACCCCTTACTGGGCCAGGCCCAGAACGGGCCAGGCTCGGCCCATGCCTTGACAATCCATACTTGGTATTTCTTGAAATTTAAAAAGTAGTTTTTTCATTTAGGTCCCGTACTCGATCGAGGTGTGCGCGACTCACGGGGTTAGAGTCCCTCGGGATGTCGGCACATGTTACTTGACATTGTATGACACTCGGGGTTAGAGTCCCTGAGGTGGTCTACACACCGGGGTTAGAGTCCCTGGTAACACCGGGGTTAGAGTCCCTGGAAACACTTGGGTTAGAATCCCTCGTGCTATATGATTATTGAGTCGGAGTGACACGTTTCACTGCCGACCGGACCTAAATCACCACTACTTAGCCTAGTGTCGGTATCACTTGTTTAACTCGGTATTTACTCCTATATGGTTTATTTTCCAGCTTTTCTCATTTATATGCTTTTAAATACCATTTGAATATTTGGAAACGCAAATTAAACTTGTCATCGGGGATTACTTGTTTCATTCTTGTACTCACCGTCTTTTTTATGACGGTGGGTGCAGAGCGTCTACCAAAGAGCGGGCAAAGAGAAGATCGGCGATTATTCCCGAGCCGCGGCGCGACAATCGCATCGATTGTAGGTATTCTTTTGATATTTTGATTGTATATGTTATATACGTCTTTCAGATATTATTTGGGGTGGTATATTGGGTTGGGCGTTAGTTCCATGACTTGACTTAGACTATTTTACTGTTTCAATGCATTTTGAGGACTTTATATATGCGATGTCGTTTCCTAGTTTTCCACACTTAGAATTTTATAAATGGCTTCCGCATAAGTTACTCATTGCTTTCGCATAATCAATAAGACTTTCGCTAATTAATTAATTTAATAAAAATTTTTAATTAACTTTAAATTTTATAAACTGGTAGGACTAGTGTATTACTTATCATGAACACGAGAAAAGAGGCTTCTAGGTTGTAAAGGTCCTAATACGTAGTTAAGTCCTGCGTGGATATGATTAGGGCTTAATTACGGGATTAGGCCGGGCGGTGCCCTAGATTAGGAGAGGGGCCGTCACAGTTGATATCAGAGCCTAAATTTTTTTGAGAATCTCATGGCTTAAGACATTGTGATACCAACGTCACAGTTGGTATCAGAGCATATGTATTAGAACCTTTGGGATAAATGAGAAAAACATGAACTCGTATAAAACACAAACATTAGAAGTGGAAACCAGATGATCCTTGCCTAGGAATCATTTTGTTGGGAATTGAGTGAAGGTGAGATGGGGATTTGTTATATGTACGTGTTAGTTTCTATATGTATATATATGCGTTATGCCACGTAGTAGCTGATTCGCGCTCGCTATCCACTTGAAGACATCGATGGCAGATTCGCGCCAGGCCGAAGACATCAGAGCTAGCAACAGTCAGCCTACCACCGTATCAGTTGACAATTTTTAGAGGATGTCTGATCGGACGACTGCTCAGGAGCGACAGATCGCCGATTTCATCGCATACATGTCGGCGCAAATAACTGCACTTGTTTCGACCACCTTCGTCACCACAGCTACTACTACAGCAGCCCCGACCACGAGACTCAGCACTACGAGAGTTCAGCTTGCATCCAATGGAGAGATGGAGACTCTGGTAGCGTTGTACACGGTAGCGGAGAGTCAGGGACCCAGACTAGAGGATATACCGGTTGTTCGAGACTTCCCAGATGTTTTCCCAGAGGATTTACCTGGATTACCGCCACCACGAGAGGTAGACTTCATTATCGACCTAGTACCGAGTACCAGACCGATCGCGATACCGCCGTACCGCATGGATCCGAGGGAGTTGAAGGGTTGAGGACTCAACTTAAGGATTTGGGGGAGAAGGGATTCATCACACCTTCGATGTCACCGTGGGGAGCGCCAGTTCTGTTTGTGAAGAAGAAGGATGGTAGTCTTATACTATGCATCGACTACAGGCAGTTGAACAAAGTGACAGCTCAGATGGTTGGAGTTCTTGAAGGACTACTACTTTTCCTTAGAGTATCACCCAGGAAAAGCGAACGTAGTCGCTAATGCGCTGAGTAGGAGACCGAGTAGAGATGCTGAGGTGGTCAGATGTCACATGATGCATGAGTATGGATTCCTCGAGGCAGCGGTGACCTCAAGTCAGACAGATATTCCTACCGATACTCAGGTGATGATTTGCGTACAAATGAGACTACAGACCGTGTCTACACACGAGAGAGTGTCGAGGGTCGAAGGACCGACCAGTTGTACTCGAGATTCAGCGAGTTAGCGCAGAGTGCAGAGTGTACAGATTGGGCAGAGACGACGATCGTTGTCGAGATACGGGCAGTTGTGGATACCAGAGGTACCGGAGCTGAGAGATGAGATCCTTCAGGAGTCGCACCGTTCCAGACTTACCGTACATCCAGGCAAGACTAAGATGTACCACGACATGAGGATAAATTTCTGGTGGCCTGGGATGAAGGCAGACGTGTCTAGATTCATCAGGAACTGTGGTATCTGTCAGCAAGTGAAGTCCGAGCATCGCACCCGGGGATTACTACGGCGCTTCCCATTCCTCGATGGAAGTGGGAAGACATCTCTATGGATTTTGTCGAGGATTGCTTGAGGACCGCGAGGAGACATGATTCAATCGGGTTATAGTTGAAGATTGACGAAGTCTCCGCTCATTTCTGCCAAATGGCATCGCATTACACGTTCGATCGGTTGAGCGTCGTTCGTTCGAGAGAGATTATCATGCTTGCATGGGGTACCATTAACGATCACGTCGGATCGAGATGCTACGTATACGTCCGGATGTGGCGGAGTATGCAAGAAACGAAGACGGTATGCGCCTACGCTTCAAGACGGCTTTCCACCCTCAGACCGACGGGCAAACTGAGAGATTGATTAAGGTCCTCGAGGACATGTTGCGGGCATGCGTGTTGGAGTTTGGCGGATCTTGGGCGGAGTACCTACCGTTGTGTGAGTTTGCTTATAACAACAGTTATCAGGCTAGCATTGAGATGGCGCAATTTGAGGTTTTGTATGGCGGATCGTGTCGCTCGCCATCGTGTTGGGATGAGCCAGAGGACCGGGAGATAGTGGGGCCTGAAATTGTTGTTGACCACACGGAAAAGGTCAAACTGATCCGTCAGAGACTCAGAGGAGCACAAGAGAGACATAAGAGATATGCAGATAAGTATCGCGGTGATCTCGCGTATTCCGAGGGAGCCTTTTTCTATTTAAAGGTTTCCCATCTGAAGCTTCAGAGATTTGGGGTGAAAGACAAGCCTGCACCGAGGTACATCGAGCCTTTCATGATTAAGAAACGGGTCGGGAAAGTGGCATACGAGCTTGAATTTCCTCCACAGATGTCAGGGGTCCATCCAGTGTTCTACATTTCGATGCTTCGACTAGCCGAGTCGAAGGCGTGCGGCATGAAACGACAATCGACTTGAGTCAGATCGACTTGAGCGAGGACAACTCTTACGAGGAACAGCCCCTTCAGATCCTAGATCGGAAGATACGACAGTTGAGGAGGAAGTCCATCCCGAAGGTACTCGTCAAGTGGCAGTTCCACGATGACACGGAACTCACTTGGGAGCGGGAGGACTACATGCGAGATAGATTCCTGTACCTGTTCGAGTCAGGTAGAACCGTAACTTAAACTTAATTTCGAGGACGGAATTTTCATTTTGTTGGGAATATTTGTCACGGCCCAAATCTCTAACCCCGTTTTAATTCCTTAATCAGGATCACCGACCCTTGACGTGAGACCTACACTGTGATACGTGCACCGACAGAGGCACGTGACCGAGGTATATCGTATTTTCGTATTCATGTGTGCCTAGTGTTATGTATTGTGTAGACTTACTAAGTCGGTTTGTACAGTTGTAGGCGTCGAGACGAGAGCGGGGATATGCCTCGATATGCGTGTCGACGCGGGTACCGGGTAGTTGACGGGACCGACTATTAGGTCGGGGAAACGAAAACACACAAAGTGAATAAAAATTCGTCAAGTAAATAATATGGAATATATATATAGTGACTAGCGACGCGGCGGTGCGCGGATATCACGGTTCGGACGCGAAACCTGGCGTCGAAACACCCGGAAACGCAGGCGAGTGTCTTAGCGGTGTCACAAGTAGCTGTCAACACACCCAACAACATCACACTTGTCACAACTACATCAACACTTGTCCTATTTTCCCACCACGTGCCACCACCCAACCTACCCACTTACATCACACACAACACACACACACACAAAACACACAGAGACACACAGGGAGGCCGAGAGCGAGGAAGAAGAAGAGGATAGGAGGAGGAGAAGAAGGGACGCGTCGGGAAGGAGAGGAGATCAAAATCGCGGTGAGTCGTTGCGTTTGTTATGGGTTTGGTGGTTGGCGGTGGGGTGGGCGAGAGGGGTTCGGCCATGGAGGCCGAACCCCATGGTCGAACGGTGCCGAGGTGGTATTCCATCGGGGTTGGGGTGGAGAGTAACCCCAACCCATCACCGGAGAAGAGGAGAAGAGATAATAAAAAAAAAATTGTTCTTACTCCCGATCGAACCAGTCGATCGGGAGGAAGAAGGTGCACACGCGCGCGAGCGTGCGCGCGTGTGCACCCCTTACTGGCCCAGGCCTGCCAAGCCCCATGGGCCGGCCTCGGGTCCGAGTCCCGGACCCGTTGACCCGACCCAAACAAAAAAGAAAAAAAAAAAGAGAAAAGGGAAGAAAAATGAAAGAAAATTTGGAAAAAAATTCTTGAAAATTTGGGAAAAATTGGGGAAAATTATATGTCGATAAAATAAATAGAAATTGATAAAGTTCTATGAAAAGAACATATGTGGGAATGTCGGTGATGTTTAAATTGAGCTTAAACCCACTATATTTGAACTAATGAACATCAAACTCAGAAACCTAGGAAAAGGGTACGGGAGAGCGAATACAAAATTTGGAGTATCGGGAGGCCAGTAAAGCTAGGACTTTACTTTGTTGTAGTGAGTATACCCAATGACAACTTTACTTGGCATTTCATTCCTATTAATTGTTGTCCTTGCATAGTCCTTTTGACTATTTTGCATTTGTATTCTTATATCATGTGTTCTTTGTGTCTATGCTCACTTGATGAGTCTAGTTTGCATGATATCCATTCGTTTGATTTGATTCATTGATTCTATCCCATGTCATGTCTATTCTTGTCGTTTTAAATGTGAATTGAATGATAAATAGCATGCTATTAGGCTAGTGAATATCTTAAAAATGTTTAAGAGGACTTGTATTCTTTATTTGTTTAGGTATGTAGATGTGCCTATGCCTTGACAATCCATACTTGGTATTTCTTGAAATTTAAAAAATAGTTTTCGCATTTAGGTCCCGTACTCAATCGAGGTGTGCGCGACTCACGGGGTTAGAGTCCCTGGGGATGTCGGCACATGTTACTTGACACTGTATGACACTCGGGGTTAGAGTCCCTGAGGTGGTTTACACACCGGGGTTAGAGTCCCTGGTAACACCGGGGTTAGAGTCCCTGGAAACACTTGGGTTAGAGTCCCTCGTGCTATATGATTATTGAGTCGGACTGACACGTTTCACTGCCGACCGGACCTAAATCACCACTACTTAGCCTAGTGTCAGTATCACTTGTTTAACTCTGGTATTTACTCGCATATGGTTTATTTTCCAGTTTTCTCATTTATATGCTTTTAAATACCATTTGAATATTTGGAAATGCAAATTAAACTTGTCATCGGGGATTACTGTTTCATTCTTGTACTCACCGTCCTTTTTATGACGGTGGGTGCAGAGCCATCTACCAGCAGGCCGGGCAAAGAGAAGATCGGCGATTATCCCTGAGCCCGCGGCGCGACACTGCATCGATTGTAGGTCTTCTTTTGATATTTTGATTGTATATGTTATATACGTCTTTCAGATATTATTTGGGGTGGTATATTGGGTTGAGCGTTAGTTCCCCGACTTGACTTAGACTATTTTACTGTTTCAATGCATTTTGAGGACTTGATATATGTGATGTCATTTCCTGGTTTTCCACACTTAGGATTTTATAAATGGCTTCCGCATAAGTTACTCATTGCTTTCGCATAATCAATAAGACTTCCGCTATTTAATTAATTTAATAAAAAGTTTTAATTAACTTTAAATTTTATAAACTGGTAGGACTAGTGTATTACTTATCATGAACACGAGAAAAGAGGCGTCTAGGTTGTAAAGGCTGACTAATACGTAGTTAAGTCCTGCGTGGATATGATTAGGGCTTAATTACGGGATTAGGCCGGGCAGTGCCCTAGATTAGGAGAGGGGCCGTCACAGGGTCGTTACAGTCTCCCCAATTTAAAGCATTTTCGTCCTGGAAATTAAAGTAATATGATATTACCTGCAATTTCAAAGAGAAATGGGAACTATTTCCGCTCTCAAGTTAGTTCCTTATCTTTGTGAAATCCCTATTTCACTATAACCAAAGAAATCTCTTTAGTTCTCAGTTTTTTAACATGTCACGATCAAGTAACCCACTCGACTGCTCTTTGTAAGATAAGTCCTCCGGAAAACCACATTCATTCCAACCAATCCTTGGAATGAACTGAGTCTCTGTTTTATAAATATAGACTTATAGAAGACGTTAATAACTCTGACTAGCTGAGGAGGCAAATTTAACCTGTAAGTACCAAGATTAATCCGTTCATGTACTTTGAACGACTCAATACACCTTAAAGCTAGCTTACTTCACAATTCAAACTTACACAACTCCTCTTATAAGTAAGACTTTCAACAAAACATATTTGTCCTTTAAAAGCTCCAACCACTTATGATATTTATCAGCTTATCTCTTTTGTTTTATTTGTATTGTAGTCAAACGCTGGCTAATCTGCTACCTTTCCTCTGCGTACTTCTAAATTAATTCCAACTCCAACAAACTTGCATCTCAACCACTGTCCAGATACTCCGGTGAATGACATGGTTGACTATACAAAGTTGTAAAGGAGCATTCCATTCTAGCTTCACAGCTGTTTTTATAAACGAACTCACACAGAGAAATGTATCTCTTCCAATTATTATTAAACTTCAAGACACAAGCTTAAAGTATATCCTCTTGCACCAAAATCAATTACTCCGATTACCCATCAGTCTATCGATAGTATACCATCCTGAGGTTAAGATCAGTTCCACAACTATCATGACAATTCACTCCATCCTTAGGATGTGAATCTCGGATCCCTATCCGAAATAGTCGACACTGAAGCACCCCAAAATCTAACACCGCATGTATGTATATTTTACATAAATAGTCAAGAGGATTTCACATAGAAACTGGCAAGAAATGTGCAGACTCCATCAACTGTTAACTACAATTTTTACCATATTGTGCTTACGCTAACTCAGAGATAAACTGGAAACAAAATCCATCGATCTATATTCCCATTTCTATTTAGGAGTAGGCAACGAATGTAATAAACCTCCGGGTTTCTTATGCTCAGGCCTAACTTGCTGACATATCTCATATCTCTTTATTATTCCCACATCATCATTTTTCATCCCAGATTAACAATAAATAAAGGCACCTCATTTCATGATATTCCTTACTGCTATCTAGATGAATGTAGTAAAAAGATCTATGAGATTTTCGTAGCACTTCCTGCCTCACCTGATCCTAAACTGGAATCCATAATCTATCCCTGAACCATAACGCAACATTATTAGACACTGACCAATCAGGATAATCTACACTAGCTGTTAACCTCTAACGCTTTATATAATCCTGATTAGCTTTCTGACAACTAATCACCACTGAATCTTATCCAATTCAACTTGAATCTGAACTCAAAAGATCAGATTAGTAGCTCGAAAATTAGCTCTATCAGTTGATGATGTGTCAACTAAACTTACATAAATCATCATCACCGTCATTTCCTCATGAAGTCTAAACTCATAAGCTCTATTAATAGCTACATTTTCCTCCATATATTTGAGTTGCAATTGTATACTAATCTAATAACACCTTTCTGTGTAGTTTTAAATTACTTAAGCTCTAACAAATCTGTATCATTACTTCTCGTCCCACACCATTTAACGAAAAAGTAAAGCATACAAATTTTTAAGGTAAATACCTCTATTATATATATAGCCTGTTAAAATCAACACCAGAGAACTCACAGTAAATATTTCTTCCAGTAATTCATACTTTCCAAGTCACATGCTCGAAAACTATATTCTCTGAAAACCATGGTCAACTTCAGATATATTGTGTTAAGATTGAGAAAGGTCCCTCCCATCTATTATATGTCTCTTCCCCCCTGACAAGCAGATTTTCGGTTCCTTACCGAAATAATAATACTGGTTCTCCACAACTCTCAACTTTTCCACACACATACATCTCGCTTAGTTTTCCACGAGGATTTAAACCACAATACTGGCAATAAATTTTCAAACTCTGTCAGTTTTACAATTATATCAATAATTTTCAGTTGTCACCACAACTTCATCATGAATTTCTTAGCATGAAATATCATTCATATAAACAAGAATAATATAACCCTCAAGGTTAAAATTATTCAGCTTCTACTAGCTGATATATCTCATATCTCTTTATAAAATTGACACCGTCAATTTTTTTCATTTCAGGTCACCAACTATTTATTTTCTTCACAATGAGTTTTGGACTTCACCTGAATAAATGTATTAAAGAAATCGATGAGATTCTTACAAGATTCTTGCCTCACTCTTTTTTTTTTCAAGTTCTAAGAACTTTCCTTATGGTTCAATGTTTATGTTGCAGGTAATGTTGGTTTCCACGTTATTTCCAGACTACAAGGATGCTTTCACGCCTTCTAGGCCAATCCTATCTAGGGAAGCGGCTATTTCATGGCTTCAAATGATTAGTCATGCGAATAAGTTTGTGTTAGTAACAAAACACTCTGATGCCGGAGGGATTAAGCATGCGTAAGGGTCAAACTTGCATGTCAGAGGTCCGGTACATTTAGGGGAATGTCATAAAGACTAAGGAAAGCTAAAGCCATTAAACTTGTTTTGAAACCAAGAACCGAAAAGAAGGAGGAAAATACAAGGACTCAAACTGGTACCAATAAATGTGGGTGCATTTTTCTTATTAACATTAAGGAAAATATAGATTCTTTATAGTACGCCAATGTCATATGTGGGAGGCACAATCACGACCTCGCTAACAACTTGGATGGCCACTCATTTGCAGGAAGATTGGATATGGGTGAACAAGTGGTTGTGGTGCAGATGAGTAAGGGGAATGCGCACGACAAAAATATCGTATCGAGGATGTGGGTGGGAGGACTCAAATGTAACAACTATTGCACATATTGGAGAAGAATAAGTGGATGTCATTGCAGATGAAGCATCCCGAGACAAAATGTCGTCACTGACTTATTTTGGTCACATACTGATTCAATCAAGTTGCTACGGTGTTTCCCATCATTCTTCTAATGTATTGCAATACAAAACTAATAGGTATCGGATGGCGTTATTGGAGATAGTTGGAATCACTTCGACGCATTTGACATTCTCAGTTGGGTTTGTTTTCATATTATCAGAGACTAATGCCAATTATGTTAAGACATTTGAGAACTTGAGATTTATATTGGACAGGTGGCCTAAACCTGACATGATTGTTACAGATCGAGAGTTAAGCCTGATTAGTGCTATCGAAGAAGTATTTTCAACATCGTCTCACTTTCTTTGCTCTTGGCACATCAACAAAATAGTCTTGGCCAAGACTAAGAAGATGTTTGGGGATAACGAAGGCTTCGCGCATTTCATGGATATGTGGACGGGAGTGTTGTATGCTAAGCCGGATGCATCATTTGAACTTAGGATGAATGACTTACGGTGTGAGTTCGGAAGTGTGAAGGGTCTTATTGATTACTTGGATAACACATGGGTGAAGCACTATAAGGAAAAATTTGTACCGACATGGACAAATTGAATTATGTACTTTGGGGAAACAACGACACAGAGGATAGAGTTTAGGCATTCTACTTTGAAGCCATATCTTAGCAAGACTCAGGCAAATTTTGAGAATTTGTAGGGTGTCGTAGATGGTCTTCTTAGGATCCAACATAACAACATCAAGGCATCATTTGAGCTCAGTTTTAATGTGGTGCAACATGAATATATTGATGGTTTATATCGTCGGTTGTGTGGATACGTCTCTAAAAGGGCACTTAAGTTGATTAGAGATGAATCAAAACGTGGAGAGAATATTGGACATGACTCTACTTATTGTGGTTGTGAGATACGTACCATGCATGGTCTTCCTTGTATACACGAGATAAACTTCCATAAAATTAATGGTTCACCTATCCCACTCGAGGACATTCATGTATATTGGCGAAAATTGAGTATGGTACTAGAGAATGTTGTGGATTGGGCCGGATACAATATGAACGATGAGATTCAAAGAGTGTCGAAAAAGTTTCATGCTTGCACTGACAAGGACGATCACATCAGGATTATTTAGCAACTCAGAGAGATTAGTCGGCTTTCATCCACACCGGAGGTTGTCCCACCTATAAAAATAAAGACAAAGGGAAGAACATTGGGGTCTACAGTTGGAAGTTTGATAAACAAAGGAAAGAATAAATGATCAAAGAGGAAACTTTATGAAGAATATAATTGGACGACAAGATTGTCAAGTGAGTTTGAGTATGTACTATCGAAAGAAAAAGCATCTAGTTCGAGGAAGAAGCGAAATAAAGTGGGACCTAAAATACATCGGACACGTCGGGTGACCAAGGTGTATCTAAGGTTAGTTATTCCCATTACATACATACGTTGAGAGCATTATAGATGTGACGGGCAATGGTAATTATGGATATCGGTACGTTGCCTTCGGGCTCGGACTCCCCGATGTAGATGGTTGAAGGCTAGTACGTAGAAGGATGTTTGATGAGATAATGGGGTATGAAACTCTTTGGCGGGAAGTGCTTGGAACGAGTTACGAAAAGTTGAAGACTGCCGTGAATTGTCCGGATGATCGGGTTGATGCCACTTTTGACGAATGGTTAACACTTCCGGACATAGGGCTGTTAATATCAACGACATTTAATGTCATTCTAGTAAACCTCTAGCATGATAGTTGCTCGACATTTCTTCCTCTCCGTGATGTCCCACTGCCATCTTTCGATAGTCTGCTCATCATTGGCATGATTAATGATAGGAACATCCATTGGGTTAGGGCACTTTCGTACATTAATTTTTACATGTTTTTTTTATCAACTTTGAATTATATGATAATGATTTCTTGTTGTACTTTGTATTTAACAGGTGAAGTTGAATGTGAATGCACCACTTCCATCATTATACATCATTATATCCATCGTGGGAAATGTATGCTGAGGAGTGCGCTAAAGGTTGGCGTGATGGATTCATAATTCGAAAAATTGTGCCTGTTGTAACTTCTATACTAGGCACGCCTTCCGTAGTAGACTTAGCTTTGTCTTAAAGACATTGAATGTAAGAATAATGTTTTAGTGTAGTTTACATTATGGTTGTATGTCATTACTTACTATATTGCAACTATATTGTCCAAAAATAATTGTTATTTGGTGAAAGGGTAATTTTTGTTCTTATTTGGTTGCATTTTTCTTCTTCAAATTGTATCAGAATTGAATCTCGGTTCTTCAAGCCCGAAAACATACCCAAAATGTCACTATGCAACAACCGAGACTCTCTGCATGATATCGGTAACTACATACCAAGAGTTATCGAGACGAAAAAATAGTACTATATTTGACATTAAATCTCGGCAGAAAGCTACCAAGACTTTAGCTATAATTCAGGATTGTGATGACCGGAGTTGTCTAGTGTAGCCAAGGAAGCTACCGAGACTTCATCTTTAAGGCTCGGGTTCTCAATCACCGGGTGTGACACCTTCAGGAACCAAGGAAGATAGTTTGGCATAGCCAAGAACTCAACTTCGGGGGCCAATGAATGGTTACGCCAACGCTCCCAATTATCTTGTTGCCACCCATACTTGATAGAGTATTTGAGTGCAGATGGGCCTCGGACTGCTTCCAATGGGCAGTACGGAAGTTTAAGTATAGATTGCACGTGGCCAAGCTGTCTCAGAATCCTCTCCGAATGTTAGGGCTCCACCACGTCCATGTACTTTAATGTGCCACTGTAGAAGGCCATCGGGTGCACAACTCCATTATCCCTAGTATCAACATAAGGGTCCTAAGTGACCTAATCAAACATAAACAACCATAATTAGTAAACATAAGTTGACTTGAACTTTTACCAACATGATTGAGTAACTAATTCACCTCGTTTGGCCTCAACCTGTCCAATGTCCTCCTGATAGACCCTAGCTTGTCAACGTTCATCACCATCACGTGTTTCTGAATCCATTTAGAGACACGAGGTTGCACGTAGTCCTTGTACTTTGCATTGGATGTGGCGAGCTCGAGTTTGAAGTGCTCGTACACCCATCCCTGATAATACATATAAGGTTAGTTGTTGGAAAAACTCAAAACCTAATTAAAATTCATGAAATAACAATGTACATAGATTTAAAACTATTACCTCAAGTAATGTGAGGTAGCCGACAATCTGGGAAACTTGTACTCAGGTGACAGACCCTAAGTGACGGTACAAATACGTCAATGCAGCTGCACCCCATGCATACTTGCCCACACATCCAAATCTTCAAGAAGCTTCAACAAGGCGATAGAGACCCGAGATCCACTTTTGTCCGCAAAAGAATGCAAGAGAGTAGGTATAACAAGTACGCCCAGGCAGTGCATTCCATGAGCAGATAAGTAGTGTTCTTCGAAGCAGCTTTGGGGAACCACCGACTCTTCAACCAACGCTTCTGCACTGTGAGCCCCTTGCTGATGGTCACTTGCTAACCCCAAGTAGTTTAGACACAAGCTTTATCGTATCTACGCCAGATTCTTCGGTGTACCTCGAAAAGTTTTCAACTGCAACTACTTTGCCCGTCACAGGAATTTTTAGGAGAATGCTTACATCCACCAAGGAGATCAACATTTCACCTAATGGTAAGTGAAATGTGTTCGTCTCCGGCTACTACCGCTCCACAAAGGCATATATGACCTCCTTGTTTGCCTTATGGTATGAGCAGTCTATCAGCGGAGTCAATCCGAACCGCTGGATAATCCTCTGAAGGCCCTCAGTGTTAGGGGACATGACTGGAAATCTCATTCTTGGATCTGAGCCCTATGATTGATACACTTGAGTAATGGGCGATTCTACAACAACATGAAACATTTCATCAGTTACATGAAAACCATAAGTTTTTAAGTACTGTGTTGAATGAAACATTAACTACCTCATTGTTCCAAATCACTAAGGCGATATGATCTTTAAAACTCTTCTGCAATGATCCATTTGAAGGATCACCGGGGAAAGGAGCACACTGTTGCTCTTGCTCTTGTGACTCCCCTTCATTACGGCTACCTCCACCACTAGTACTCCCACCCATATTACGATGCTCACTAGTAGTGTATGCTGGTGCTGAGGACTCACTACTACTAGACTCTGATGCATGAGCCTCATCTTCACCTCGGGCAATTACAAGATCATTTTGTTGACTCGCGTCAACATTCTCTCGTGCAATTCAGCATCCCTTGCAAGTTTTCCAATAGCCTTCCCCTTTCCTTTCGCATCTACCTTTTGTTTCTCTTTCTGATAAGACGCAGTCGAGGGTCTCCGACCGCCTCGGTAGCGGTTACCCCTCGACGCCTCAACACCAACCTCCTCTTTAGTCATTAGGGTCATGGAACGAGCCATACCTGATGAAATAATTGAATGTAAGCACATCGAACAAAAGTAAACTTCAGAAAAAAAAAATAAAAAAACAAAAATAAAAATCAACAATTTCTATAGTCTCGGTCAAGCAGGTTTGGGAATACAACTACAGTCATGGTGAAGCATGACCTAGATAGTTACCTAAGTCTCGGTAATTGATAACTGAGACAATGGGTTCAGTCTCGATTTTACATCACCGAGACTAACCTAATTGTACATTCTGAATTAATCTCGAAATGTAGGGACCGAGAGAAATCCGAGTGTCACGGTACCTAATACACTAAAACCTACGCACAATCTCGGTTTTGGATAGCCGAGACGATCAATGGTCAATTACAAATTCATTACAACATTCAGAGATTACCCACCGAGACAATAATGTGATTCTCGGTAGTATGTAATCGAGACTTTGTGCAACGACACTTAAACCTAATTCTCGGCTATGGTTAGTCGAGATTGTGAGCATTTTCTCTGACTTGTGTGGCCGAGAAACACGGGTTTGCAAATTACAAACCCTAGAAGACAAACTAAATAAAACAAACAAAAATCGAACCATAATCTATCAAAATTGACTTTATACATACCTATAATATGTCGAATAAACTCCTCCAATGAGATTGGAACCCTAAACCCGAGCCCTAAACGTAACCAAACTTCGACAACTCGAGATCTTTGAAATTGGAAGAATACCACCACTTGAACGAGCGAAAAACAGAGGAGAAACAAAGAGAAATAGAGCTTGTCATTGCCAAGGATCGAGAGAGAGTCTAGGGTTCCAAAACAAAATCAAGTTTCTCCTTCTTCGTTTTATCAAATTGGTGGATTGGTAGTAGGGTGCACTTAGGGGCAATTTCGAGATTTCAGTCAAATTTTTTGGGTGCCTTCGGTAAACCACTTGGTGCCCTCAACAATGGTGTGCCTTCGCTAATAGGTGGGGTGCCCATAGCGGCCCCTCTAAAAATAACATTTTTCATAGTAGTAAATATTGGGTCTGACTTACCTCAAACCGCGAACCACATGCATCTCGAGGTGCATTACATTGTCGTTAGGGGCTTTTTTTGTTACCAGAGAAAATGACACTCAATGGGGTTCACATGGCACATCACAGCAAGGAGAACTACAGAAAAATGGATAAGGCGGCTGTTCCACAGAACAAAGCATACGTGTAGTACTCATTCCTCTTGGAGGCCCGAACTCAATTTCATCTCTTTTCAGCACCAATGGCGTCTCTGCAGAGCGCACCTTCAATCCATGGAACTACATTGTTTCTCAACTCCTCTTCTCATCAGGTCCTCTATATATCCGTCTCTTTCTATTGTCTTCTTCTTCGTCTGCAATTTGAACGGTCTGATAAAAAATTGGTCGTTTCAGCTTGGATTGCAGAAGCTAGGTTATCTTCCTTGCTGTCGAAGGAGAGGGGTTTCTAGTTTCATCGTCAGATCAGAAAATGCGCAAACGCCAACGACGTCGTCTTCACGTGAAGGTACAACTTTTGTCTTCTTAACTTTTCCTTATTCATTGCTAATTATTTAGATTGAACTGATATTTTCTTTCGATTATATGATTTGTTAAGTCTGCAATGTTGGTTTTCGACTTTAGAAAGGTCTTTGGGTTAAAATGTAGTTGTTCTGTCTCCATGACACCCAAACCTAAAATATAGTAAACTAATATCAGTCATACTGTTGTTATGGATTTCCATGTGTAATGGCACTTCTCAATTTATGTGGGTTACCTTTGACATATATATTTCTGCGACACATGGATCATTCTTACCGTGTTTTCGTCCTTCCTCGAGTTTTTTTTTAAAGGAATATGTTGTTAATAAAAATTTGGTACGAAGGATGAAGGAGATCTGTCTCATAGAAAATGAAAAACACATTACAAACAGGTCGATCTTAAAGGTTCTACGGGACAAAAGGCTATGATCAAGTTTTATAAGTCAATCGACCCAACCTCTTTAATGAGCACAAATATGATTTACGTATGAATTTGTTAATTGTATACCTCATTTACGCATGTCCTATTTGATGAGCTGAGTACCTAGCTGTTTGCTGGTGACATTAAAGTCTTACATGCATGTCGGATACAAGTCGGATACACGATTGATAAATGACTAATTGGCTGAGCCATGTCATTTTATCATTAGCTTTCTTTGTTGACAGATAGACTTGGGAGACGCCAAGCACTTGCGGTGGGATCAATCTCTACCATTCTTTCTCTAATAAATCCAACTAAAATGTCATGTAAGTGCTCTATTTCATACAAATGCTATAAGTTCTCATTTTTCTTTGATGAAAAGACCAATTTATTTTTCCTGTCTAGCCATCATTTTGCAATTCTTTGGTAGCATTGAAAGCACGCCTGCTGGTTGTGCAGTGCGTCGGTTCCTTTGAATAATGAACGATGATTTCCTAAGAGAACACCCTTGATATGGCTCAGTTGCTGCAGAGGCTGTGAAAGGATTTTTGCCCGTCTTAGACAAGAAGGATGGATATGAATTTCTCTACCCATTTGGGTGGCAGGTGTGCATTTCGATATTTCTTTGTTAGCTATATGTATGTGATATCGTGTTCATGGCTTGCTATGCATGCTTTGATCTATTATTTTGAAGTACAAATATATTGGGTACACCTGCCTTCATTTTTTATAATTATTTTTCTTATCAGGAAGTAGTTATTGAAGGCCAGGATAAGGTATACAAAGATGTAATTGAACCATTAGAAAGTGTAAGTGTGAACATGATCCCGACCAGCAAGCAAGATATTCGAGACTTGGGGTCCCCACAAGAGGTTGGACAAATTTAAAGTTTAGGAAAAGTGCTTTTCAATATGATTTAAGAAGAGTCCCTCTTCCTCTTCTTCTTCTCGTTTCAAGAGTTTTCACTTTGTTGATATTGTTTGTTGAGCTCAGGTTGCTGAAGTTTTAATAAAGAAGGTCTTGGCTTCTCCTTCACAGAAAACCAAGCTGGTAGAGGCGATAGAGGTTAGCCTTTCTACATACTGATATTGTAACAATGTATAGAATATGATGATGATGATGATGATGATGATGATGATGATGATGATAATGACAATGACAATGACAATGACAATGACAATGACAATGACAATAATAATAATAATAATAATAATAATAATAATAATAATAATAATAATAATAATAAGTTCTGGTAATGAATCAAACCAGATAAAATATTTTTGTTGACCTATTAGAATATGCTGTCCTGCTTGATATCTTGATTGAGATTTGTTAGGAATAACTGACAATTATAACTTATATTCAGTTTTCTAGTGTGCACTTATATTCATTTCTCAAAGTGACTATCTTGCAATGTTGTTTTGCTTTCTTTCTCTGGTAATTCTTTCTAGTAGGGTTTAAGGGAGAAAACGTGATCTAGATCTGGTAGCTTCTATTTTGTCTGCCTGATATATTACCTGCCATTTTGATAATTTTCAGACTCTATGAAGCTGCGGTCATAAATTATTTGTGGCCCTTCAATTGTTGTCCTTATAAATTGTTAAATTTACGATACAAATTAGAATAAGTGTAAGGATATTGTATGGAAAGAAATACTGCTGGTTTAAAACTAGGGTTAAGCAATTAGGTTCACTATCATCCCATCCAAACCTGGCCCTTCAATTTCCACAGAAAACACCCTTTAATACCTCAAAATGAAACTCAAAAAATGTTGAGGTAAATTTCAATTGATTGTTCTGGTGTGAGGGCCTAGATAGCCCCTGACCTTTAAGTTGTGGATGTGCACGTATATGTATGATTCATGTAAAGTAATCTTCCTATCAAAAGAATTCATGTAAAGTAGTATGTTAAAGTAACAGTTATTTTTTTGCCAATACAAACAACTGATATTTTTAAGTTTTTCTTGTCTCACTTTCCATTCCTTTCAACTTTCCTTACTTTATTTTTACTTCTAATAATTCACTTAGTGGCAAGGCATCACGTGATGCACTCAGATCTAAGTCCAATGTCGAGGAGATTAAGCTAATTTACATGTTACTGACTATTGTCTGTCATGTTCTTTAACACGTCATTATGTCGTTTGGTTTATTTCCGTTCTTTGAATTTTACCCTTGTGATGGTGTGGAATGATATTAATAATGAATTTGATGCACAGTTGAGTTAGAAATGTAAATGAAAAAAAAAATATATGTTGAAAGAAAAAATAACAGGCAAACAAGTTCCCAGGAGATTGTCAAGGTAACATAACTTAGATATCCATGGTTTCAACAAACAGGTTAAAGAAAATGGGGAATTGCCTTGCAAGAATAAAGCTGATACTTTTTAAACAATATGCCCATATGAAGGAAAAGAAGGCACTCTCAGACTGTTAACGAAGATTGTGAATTGTTTTTCTTACCATTGTTTTCTATATGTTTTTATTGCTTATATTTTATGGCTAAAAAAAGGAAAATACTAGAATCACAACAACAATGTCACACCACAAGACACATTGGCTCACAAGAGCCCTCCATGTGATCTCGACCCGCATGTTATGCATCGAGATCTTTGTATGCCCGCATCCCGAGGCATGCATGGATGGCTCTTGTGAGCCAATGTGTCTTGTGGTGTGACATGCTTTTGTCATTCTAGCACTTAAAAAAAAAAACTTGACTTCAACAGGAGTCGAACCCGCGACCTCCCCAAACCTTGCCTTTTGCCAAGTGACGCCTCATCTATCAAAGATGCTTTGGCTAAAAGTAAATTTTAGTATAAAGTTTTTATTTGCTTCTAGGACTTGAAGCTAAAGCTAAGTGGTCACGTGTAATTTGGCAAGGAGGCCACAACAGGGCTTCCTCAGTTCATTGGAGGAAAATATTTTTTATGGCCATCTTCCTTAAAAATCTTCTCTATGATATCATTGGCAAGTTAATAAAGAAACTATGATATCATTTGTAAATTAATAAAGAAAATCAAATGGTCTGTCATAATCCTTTTCTCAATAGAGGCTTCGTTTGAGAAATGACTGGATGAACCATTAGAATTGCGTTGCAATGTCCCTGTTATTCTTTCGTAAAGAATAAACTGGCTATGGCAAATAGTATATTGGCATTAAGTGTCATTTGCCTTTGTCCAAATCTTTAGAAGTGCAAATACTGAGCAATAATAGGTGAAGAGTACTTTATTATGTTTTTTTGACTTGTGAAGAGTGCATAGTTGATATATGGTGTGTTTATTTTGTTATGATTCAGCATGATGTTGATGGGAGGGCTTATTACACTTTCGAGTTTGTTGCCCAAGCTCCAAACTTTACTCGTCATGCTCTTGGTGCTATCTCTATTGGAAATGGTATGCAGCAGAATTACTTCTCTGTAATTTACTTTGTGCCTGTTCCATCATAATTATATTAATATTTCTTTAGGAACCTTGCCACATTATTAATCGAATCAAATGTGATTCTCCACTATTATGCCAGGTTGTTGTGTCACGAGCGACATTAGAAAATTACTTTGGCTATTAATTTATCAATTTTTGTGAAGAAGCTCAGTTTAAATCAGTGAGTAGCTTGGATAAGCATATTATGTGGGTAAAATTGTCATTCTCATTTGGGCCTGTGGTTTTTGCGTGGCAGGAAAATTTTATACATTAACAACAGGAGCTAATGAGAGGAGGTGGGGAAAGATGAAAGATAAACTGCACACTGTCATTGATTCCTTCAAGGTCTTCAATGTTTGATTTGTGAATCATTTCTTTGATCACATTTATCTATCGGCTTTATCTTTGCGACCATCATGTTTTGATGGTTGGTTCTTTTTTGTGTTACATTGGGTTTGTATCTGAATGTCCATCCATTCTTTTGATGGTTTGTTAGGAAATTATACTTGTCCTAGACTACGCCACCAAAATGATGTTTCTATATGTATTTAATGGTTTATAGGATAAGCCAAGTTTTCTTCATACATCTTTTTTATTTATTTGCTGAGGTGATAACTCTACTTCTAATAAGATGAGCCGTAGAGAAGGTCAATAAATTCACTTGCATCAAACTTTTCAACTTCTAACTTCAAAGCATTTGTAAACTTTGAGGTCACCAGTTGCTTCACCTTAATCTGGTAACCACAGCCTACTCGAAATCTGGATTCTGGCTGTGATACAAGTTTGTATGCAGCTTCTTGTGATAAGATTCACCAAAATGAAAATTTCAAAGGTTAATCTAACACAATACAGTGTACACAAAAAAATAAATAATAATCCACCAAAAAATAAAAATAAAATAAAAATAAAACTATGACACAAGGAATTACATTGAAAACCCCAAAATAAGGAAAGAAAACCTTGCGCGCTCGCGCACACACACAAATAAATGAAAATATAACACAAGAAATTACATTGAAAACCCCAAACTCAGGAAAACCTTGAAGTACATGCCTTGTAACACACATGAACAATAATTGTTGTCAATTTCAATATTTAAAGACACATAATTTATAAGATATTAGAGACACTTGATAATTAGTGATACCAAATTTAAAATTTGGGGACCCTCATGTGTTGTTATCTCACATAATTTACAAGTGTTGTTAAATTTCATCTAAGAACACATAATTTACAAGTGTTGTTAGACTTTAAATATAAAGACACATAATTTAGAAGTGTTGTTAGACTTTAAATTTAAGGACATATAATTTATTAGTGTTGTTAAGTTTTAAATTTAAAGACACATAATTTACAAGTGTTGTTAAATTTCAAATTTAAGGACACATAATTTTTACTGTGTTGTTAAGTTTTAAATTTAAAGACACATAATTTACAAGTGTTGTTAAATTTCAAATCTAGAAATTAATTTACAAGTGTTGTTAAATTTCAAATTTAAGGACACATAATTTACAAGTGTTGTTAGACTTTAAATATAAAGACACATAATTTAGAAGTGTTGTTAGACTTTAAATCTGACATATAATTTACTAGTGTTGTTAAGTTTTAAATTTAAAGACACATAATTTACAAGTGTTGTTAGATTTTAAAATTAAAGACACATAATTTACAAGTGTTGTTAGACTTTAAATATAAAGACACATAATTTAGAAGTGTTGTTAGACTTTAAATCTAAAGACATATAATTTACTAGTGTTGTTAAGTTTTAAATTTAAAGACACATAATTTACAAGTGTTGTTAAATTTTAAAATTAAAGACACATAATTTACAAGTGTTGTTAGACTTTAAATCTAAAGACAAATAACTTACAAGTGTTGTTAGATTTTAAATCTAAAGACTAATTTACAAATGTTGTTAAATTTTAAATCTCAAGACACATAATTTACAAAGTGTTGTTAAATCTCAAAACTCAAACTCCTTCGTCTCACGGGGATACTAAAAGATGATTCCAAAGTCCAATCTGGTCCCACATCTATCAAAAACTCCAATCAGACGGCCACCATCTCGCTCTACGTCGCTATTTACCACTTGAATCACTCAACAACTCTTCTCCTCTCTCTGACAGGTGAACCCGAACAACAACACATATATGTAATGGAAGAGACAACATAAATAGTGATTGAACTCTGTGGACTCACGCTCAAATCTCCAATTCTCCAATGTTGAGTGTGCCTCCCTAGAGCAAATCATGGAAGCGATAGACACTAAGTGCATTCGAGCCTTCTATCATTGCGATCGAGTTGCGAATCGCGTATGCTTCCAGGAGATCCGCCATTAACCTTCTCGTGTGTCGCTCTCGTTGGCGCCAAAGTCGCCCGATCGAGTCCTTACATCTGAGTGACATTGAAAACCCCAAACTCAGGAAAGAAAACCTTGTGCAAGTACATGCCTCCATTTTTTCTTTTAGTTGATGAAGGACTAATATCCTTAAACACTGAATTCAATTAGTTACTCAAGAAGGAAATAGATGAACTATATAACAAAGACAAAGAGAAATAGGAGAGAAACTACTCTAATCTCAAACCCATAGAGCTTCCAGGCTAGACCACCAAACTCTATTTCAATATCACCAACTTCCCAAAGAAAGCTTGAGATTCGATCTCTATGTATGTTCTCTCAATGCTACGTGAAACTCATATATAGAAAGGAGTTAATTTCTTTTTCAATTCGATTGAAGTCTCCGAAGTCCTTCTTGATCGATGGTCCCCCATGAGCGCGAGAGACCCCGGAATGACTTAAAGGCGCTATCCCGCTCGCTTTCCTTAAAGGTGCTATGCACTTTGCTTTCTAATTCCGAACCGTGCATTTTTTTTCAATAGTCTTTCCCTTCATTCCGAGTCAAGCTAAATTCAACTCGTCATATATAGGGCAAGTAGTTATGGGGGCAGTACTCTTTTAACTTAATTATATATATGCGTATATATATTAATTATATATATATATATATATATATATATATATATATATATATATCTCATTGATTTGTTTTTCAATAGAAATTACAACCTGAAACTCGATCAATTTGATTTCTGATGTAGTACATAATGAAATTCGAACTATGTCGCAACGATAATTTTATTGTCAAATCTTGTTACAAACTAGTACAAGCCAAGTAGCAGAGATCTCCCTTTTTTCAACATTTTTTTTTTGAAGCCCAACATTTTTTATTTTTTTTTGAGGCAACCCTTTTCTTGACATTTTGATACTCTATCATACGCACAAGACACTAAGTATGTTGACATATTATTTTGGCCAAACAGAAATCTTGATCATTACATATAGCTGGAGACCTCCCTCATCAGTATTCTCGAAGTTTTGATACCTGTACCATGTAGCACAAGTTAGAAAATACCCCAAGTTAAGGGCGCAAACAACGACCAACACCCAGAACACATTGTCTAACCTTCCATTATTGATATCATTAGGCAACCAATCTGTAACCCTGCGAAATAAGTCCACAATTGCTGTACCTAAATAGTACCCTATTCCCATGAGTAATCCAATCATAGCCGTTGAAGTGCTCCGTAGAGACTCCGGAAATTCTTGGTAGTACAATGCCACTTGCCCAGGAAAATGAAATGCCTCACCTGCTCCTACCAAGGTTATAGGGGCAACTAACCACAAAGCGGACATGGGCACCGCAGAAGTAGTTCTCGCAGGTTGATTAACAAGGGTGGTGCGATTGAGCAACACTTAACCTTCTTGACTCAACCAATGCTAATACTATCATTCCAATGAGGTTCACAACATGCCCAAATCCTATGCGTTGGAGAGGTGTTGGAGTTTTGCTTACAAGCTTTTGGCTTATGGGCAAGACTAAACGATCAAGAGCAAATATAAAGATGGTTGTGGACAAGAGGCCGAACACTGGAAAAGACCCAGAAGGAATTTTGAAGTTAATTAAGGTTGATTTGGCGATTCATGGTTAGAGCTTGAATAACACCTAGGCTATTCACAACTGCTATCGGGGAAGCTAGAAAAAAGCTAGATGACCAGAGGGGGAGTATCTTGATTAGGGTTTTTAGGTCTTCGACTTCTGGCACTGTAGTCAATGTCCATGACTTTGCTGCTTGACAAGTGTTAGGTTCACCCTTAAGTGCTGCGTGATTTAAGAATCTGCAAGAAATAATTATGCCCTTGTAATTAATAATAATTACGTATTTTGCAAACTAAGCAACAGGCTTAGACAACAAAATTTCTTTCCATAATTATTAATTAGGCATGCACTTCACAAGAAGCAAAAAGTGGTCCAGGAGCATTAGTTAGATATTGATGTGTGTGACATGCTTGGTACACGTTAAGAACAACGATGCTTTAGCACCATCACCGAGAGGAGTTCAGACATCATTTTCCTACAAGACCTTACATTTGCAATCCTCTGTGGAAATTCTTGTCCAATTTCTTTGATTCCAAGAAGATAACAAGTGAGGCATCTTTTTCTTTACTTTGCTGGTTTAACTAATTTTGTTTGTTTTTGGAAAAGCATGTATAAGACTAATATTTTAGACAGCATATCATACTGTTGCGAAATTAATGTACACTTATTGAATAAGTTACATGTGTGTGTGTGTGTGTGTGTGTTAAAATGGCATTAGGAAAAAAAAAAAAAAAAAAAAAAAGTCGATGCCTAAAGCTTGCAGTGGGAGCTGAATGCACCCCTTGCTGATCCAAAGCATCACCATGTAGTTCTTGAAGTCCATAGTAGTTGTCTTTTCTTTCAGTTGACAAGTTCATCTTCCTCTTCACAAACGCTGCTACGTACTACCACCCGAGCTATGCTGGTGAAAGGACTTCCTTGTGGCTTAACGTGCCGATAATACTTCCTCCCAAGAAAGAAAACAACAAGCCCAACGGCATTGGCCGCCGTGCATAGTCCGAATCTCCAACTCCAACTCACATTGTCCTGAACGTACACAACACCAGTGAAGCTCTGACAGAAGCAAAATACAGTGTAAAGAAGTACCAATTGAAGAACACTCCTTGGCTCTTAGGCTCATCGAATTGATTGGCACCCATTGTGGCAATGGTGAACCGTGTTCCACCTAGCCCGATCGACGCAAGAGCTATGGCTTCATAGAGCACTGTGAACTGAATACTCGTCGGGCTTTCACACACTGATACTGCTGATGAACTGCTGTTTGAACAGTTTGGAGGTCTCAAGTAATCAATCATTCCGGTTAGATTAAACAAAATCATGCCCTGCAAGTATTGATTAACTTGTAAGGACAAAGATCAAATAACAAACATAAGCAGAAACTAGAAACTGATCAAGCTATGTGTAACGTAATTTACCAGCAAGGATACGACAGAGGAAATGATGATGACGGAGAAGTTGCCAATGAAGGAGTCGGCTATTACGGCTCCTGCTATAGGGAAGAGACTGGTGAAACCGTTCACTACGCTGTAGATTTGTGCCGCGTCTATGCTCTTGATGTTAAATTGTTGTATCAGATACACAATTAGGTTCGCCATCCACTCAGCTGCCGCGATGGTGAGCCCCATCACACTTACTGTACATGTTGACATGCCACCAAGACACTCCTAAGATCATTAATCCTATTCCTAATTCTACATGGTTAGCTTAAGAAATGGAAGAAATTAGAGATATGATTAATTACCTGTGACTAGGGGGAAAAGTAATCCAACCACCACGCCTTAGACGGGCACATATTTCGTTTGATGTTTCGTCAGTAGGGAGGATGCCATTGGTGGTCACTGCAGGAAGCTGAAATGCAGCTGCCATGTATATTTGTTACTTGAAAGAAGAGGAATAAGTTAGTTTGCTAGCTGGATACTAGTGAAGGTAAAAGCCAGTTGGAACAAATTAACTAAATTCTCGTTCCATGCATGACTATTGCTTAGTTGAGGCGCATATATGGGTGAACAAAAATATATAACATGTTTTTGATGAATAAAATATATAACATGTTGAATAGTGTTTCCAAAGTTTTTTTATTTTTTGGATCATCAGTTACAATCAACAACTAAAGGCCCATGGAATCAGCTAATCTTAAATATGAAGTATAGAAAGGAGGGGACTGCCAAATGATCTGCAATAGAATGTGTTTCTAAATATACACACACCCTTCTTGAGAGTGAAAGAGGGGTGCGTGTTGTTCATTTGTGTTGGGAGAATTCGGATCGATTATGAGTATAAGTTATATTAGAGGGCCGCTATGGGCACCTGATAACTATCTGCCTACTAGGGGAACGAGGGGGTCGCCTCGGGTAGTCTATTGATAGGCCCCAAATGGGGAAGATGTACAACTTTATAATAGAGGAAAGGGAGACTCCCTCACAATCCGGCCTGAGAGAGTCTCCAGTTCACCCACTGAACCCAAACCAACAATCACAACAAAACTCAATACCCCACCGACCTACTGCAACACGTTTTATCTACAACTCCATCAACTCACTGGACAACAAAATTGACTCACTTATGGACTTCATGGACTGGACCCAAAAGACACTATTATGAGTGGGGGCCCAGGGCCTTATGGGGACTGGGCCTCCGGTGTGACTAACTGTTCCTGTATATTTGGGCTCTTCTCAGCGGGGCCCACTGAAGACTTGGACCTCTTATTCGCCACTCTCTTTCGCCTGTACACTTGATGAATTGGAGGACGGCCCTGAATCGTATCAATACTCCCCTCAAGGAGAGCCACCTTGTCCTCAAGGTGAAAAGAAGGAAAAGCATGGCGCATGTGGGAAACCAGTTCCTGAGAGGCATCGGCATCCGGCAGACCGAGCCAGCGGACTAGCACCATCGGACCCGCCTGATCAGATTTATAGGCCAAGATATCATCGGGTTCAGCTGGAAGGGTGAGGGCGTCAGACAGGCTAGGAGGTAAATCCGGGACAGCAGTATGGTCGCCCAAAACCCGACGTAGCTGAGATACATGAAAAACCGGATGGATGGTCGCCGAGGGTGGAAGGGCGAGCTTATATGCCACGGGACCGATGCGAGAAAGAACTTTGAAGGGGCCGAAAAATCTGGGGCTCAGTTTCTGGTTGGGACGGCGAGCAACGGACTGCTGACGGTAAGGCCGGAGCTTGACATAAACCAAATCACCGACAGCAAAAGAGACATCACGGCGACCACTATCCGCGTGCTGTTTCATCCGATTCTGAGCGAGCACCAGCTGTTCGCGCAACTCCAGCAGGGCGGCGTCGCGTGCAGCCAACGGCACAGCGATATCCGCGTTGGTAGAAGGAACCACCGAGCCCGAACGCACCAGCGGAGGGGGGTCGCGCCCGTAAACCACCCGAAAAGGCGAACATTTCAAGGAAGAATGAAAGGAGGTGTTATACCAATACTCGGCCCAACTCAGCCATTTAGACCACTCATTCGGTCGTTGGCTGATAAAACACCACAAGTATGTTTCCAAGCATCTGTTAACTACCTCACTCTGACCGTCCGTCTGGGGATGATAAGCGGAGCTCCGGGCTAATTTCGTACCTTGGAGACGAAAGAGTTCGCACCAAAAGTTGCTAAGGAAGATTTTGTCCCGGTCAGAGACGATGCTTAGCGGAAACCCATGAAGTCGGACTACCCCATGGAGGAAAATCGAGGCCACGGTTTTGGCAGAGAAAGGGTGCCTTAACGGCAAGAAGTGGCTATACTTGCTGAATCTGTCCACTACTACCAAAATCGCATTCCACCCCAAAGACACCGGCAATCCTTCAATGAAATCCATCGATATATGCTCCCATATGGCAGTAGGGATCGGCAAAGGTTGCAACAGACCAGCCGGGGCTAATGTTTCTACTTATGACGCTGACATATGTCGCAAGCGGCCACAAAATCCTTGATGTCCTTTTTCATGCCAACCCAAAACAGTTCAGCCGAGATCCGTTTGAAAGTCTTAAGGAATCCCCCATGTCCGCCGATAGGGCTAGCATGAAATTCTGAGAGGATACGCTCCTTAAGGGAGGAGGACGCCGAAATTGCCATCCGATCATCATAGCGTAATTGGTCCCGGAAGAGGGACCAGCCTGGGGGAGCCTCGGATCCCTGCTGTAGGGCAAGGAAGATCGGTCCCAAGAAGGAGTCCTGTAACACCTCGGAATGAAGCAGTTCCATATCCAGAAAGGATGTAGTAGTGAGTGACTGGAGGTCCATGCAGGGGAAGCAGGAGAGAGCATCGGCTGCGGCATTGGAAGGACCCGGTTTATACTGAATCTCAAATTGAAAACCCAACAATTTCGTAATCCACCTCTGGTATTCCGGAGCGATAACCCGTTGCTCCAACAGGTATTTCAGGCTTCGTTGGTCACTGCGGACCACAAATTTCCGCCCAAGGAGATAGTGGCGCCACTTTTGAACGCAAGCAGAGACAATTGCCATCAACTCGCGCTCGTACGCGGAACGGAGCCGCGCGCGAGGAGAAAGTGCTTGGCTGAAAAAGGCTATCGGCCTGTCGTGTTGGGATAAAACAACGCCAACTCCCACCCTTGAGGCATCCGTTTCGATCACGAAAAGAGCACTAAAATCGGGCAAACCCAAAACTGGCACTTCAACCATCGCCTGCTTAACGGCCTGTACCGCTGCTGTCGCCTCGTCGGACCATGAGAAACCATCCTTCCGCAGTAGCTGGGTCAAAGGAGCGGCTATCTTGCCATAATTCTGGACAAAACGCCTGTAATAGCCCGTCAGGCCTAAGAACCCCTGCAGCTCCTTTGGATTGGAAGGAGTTGGCCAGTCCACCATTGCCTGTACCTTCCCTGGATCGGCCATTACTCCATGTCCGGAGATAATATGGCCCAAATAATCAAGTTGCAACTGAGCAAAACATCATTTTTTAAAATTAACAAAGAGAGAATGAGCAGAGAGAATCGAAAGGACCTGTGAGAGGTGCTCTACATGCTCGGTCAGGGTGCGGCTGAACACCAAGATGTCATCAAAGAACACGAGGACGCACCTTCGCAACAGACCTTTGAAGATTGAATTCATAAGCGCCTGGAACGTCGCCGGGGCGTTCGACAGCCCGAAAGGCATCACAAGGAACTCATAGTGGCCTTCGTGTGTTCGGAAGCCTGTTTTGGGGATATCCTGCGGTCGCACACGGATCTGATGGTAGCCGGACCGTAAGTCTAACTTGGAGAAGATTGTTGCCCCGTGTAATTCATCCAAGAGTTCATCGATGTTGGGAATGGGGAACCTGTCCGGCACTGTCACTTTGTTGAGAGCGCGGTAATCGACACAGAACCGCCAACTGTCGTCCTTCTTTTTTACTAACAGCACTGGACTGGAGAAGGGGCTGCAGTTGGGCTGGATTAGACCGGCATGAAGCATCTCGGACACCATCTTCTCAATCTCCTCCTTTTGAATATGGGGGTATCGGTAAGGTCGAACTCTGACCGGATCCGTGCCCTCCTTTAGTACAATGGCATGGTCGAAAGCCCGAGGTGGAGGGAGAGTCGTCGGAGGCTGAAACAGGGCAGAGAAGGAAAGCAACACGGACTGGATGCTCAGGTCGACTGACGACAGTGCAGGACCTCCTGAAAGTGGAAAACGGCATAACTCGATCGAGAAAACAACCTACCGCTTCTCATAAGAACGCTGGAGAGACCTACAAGAAATCAAAGCACGGTGAAGATTTGGGTCTCCTCGAACCGAGTATTCTTTACCTTCCGACGTAAAAGTAAGGGTGAGGTTCGGCCAGTCGGTAGTAGTTACACCCAATGAATACAGCCACTGCATGCCAAGTAGAACGTCTGAATTTGGAAGAGACATTGGAAAGAAATCGTCACTCACCGTGATCCCCTGGAATTGTAGTTTGAGGTCTCTACATACCCCTGAACGGCGAACTTGGTAACCGTCACCCACCAGGACCCCATACTGGTGTGTGGGAGAGATAGGGAGCTGTAGGAGTGAGACCAGATCATCGGAGACAAAATTGTGTGAAGCCCCGCAATCGATCAGTACAACGACATCCACCCCGTTGACTTGCCCTCTCACCTTAATAGTTCGCGGCCCCGGATAACCTTCGATTGCCTGAGCGGATAACTCGAGAACAGCTAAGTCGACACCCTCCTCCGAGTCCACCGATTCTGGAGACACAACTGTATCAGAAGGATCGTCATCAACTAGCATTACTTGTAGTTCCCTTACCTTGCATCGATGCCCGTTGAAGTACTTCTCATCGCATCGATAACGTAGCCCTTTACTCCGGCGAGCTTGTGCCTCGGCTTCGGTCAATCTCCTGAACTTGGGCGGGAAAGAAGTTGGCGTAGCGGCGGATGACTTGGTTGGGCGAGATGAAGACATGGAAGAAGTCGGGAAATTTCGCGTCTGGGCCGGGCTGACACTGGATGTCGTTTTAGTTGGGCCCAATGGCCCATCCTTGGCTGAGCCCACAAAGGTATGGGTGACCCAACTCTTGGGCCTCGAATCGGACTCGCGCCCAAGGCCCCCCGAGTCCGGGCCTCCCTGTTGGGCCCACCTGGGTAAGAGCCCAGGTTGTCGAGCCCGCGCAGCCTTCGCTCGATCCATTCTCGCGCGATCCGGCGCCAACCTCATTGTCTCTCGGCGGATCCGCGATCGCTCCCGAACGATGCGCTCCCAGTAACCCGTTGATGAAAACGACCATCTTATGGTTTTCGGAAAGCACCGACCCCAAATGTAACGAGAGCAGCTCAAACCGCTCTCTGTACGCTGCCACCGAAGTCTCATGTCTGACCGCGAAGAATGGCAGCACGCTCTGAGGGTGAGCCCCCTTGAACCTTCGAGATAAAACCCGCCTTCAGTTCTGCCCACGACTCGAAGATCCGCTCCCGCTCCTCCGCCTGGAGCCAGATCTGAGCTGCTCCCACCAAGCATATTCTCGCCGCTCGGAGTTTAGAGGCTTCCGGCATCTCGTGGAGGGCGAAATAATGCTCCGCCTGGTTGAGCCAAACAATCAGATCCTCCCCATCGCACGTAGGCATCTTGATCTTCCGCACCTCCGGCCCTCCTCGATAAGGTGGTAGATCGGGGTTGTAAACTCTCGAATCTTGTGGTCGCCGAGTCGGAAACCCCAGATCTGGCATCTGGAAACCCAGATCTGGCCCGGAATCGTCCAGATCTGGCTCGATCTGTGACGCTCGAGATGTCCCTCCCGGATCTCCTCCATTGGGGGTCAGCAGAGTTTTTGCTTGTAAGAAGAAGGAGTCCATCCTCTGTGTCAGGCCCCGGATCTCCGATTTCACCTCAGCAATTTCCGATCTAACATCCGACTGGAGAATCCCCATCCGCGCTGCCAGACCCGTCATCGACACCTCCAGATCCGGGATCTTGTTCAGCTGCGCCGCAACTTCTGCAACTCGGCCTCTAGGTTTTCCACCCGCGATTCCATCTTCGACGGCATCGAGGGAGAGAGCTCTGATACCAGTGATAACTATCTGCATACTAGGGGAACGAGGGGGTCGCCTCGGGTAGTCTATTGATAGGCCCCAAATGGGGAAGATGTACAACTCTATAATGGAGGAAAGGGAGACTCCCTCACAATCCTGCCTGAGAGAGTCTCCAGTTCACCCACTGAACCCAAACCAACAATCACAACAAAACTCAATACCCCACCGACCTACCGCAACACGTTTTATCTACAACTCCATCAACTCACTGGACAACAAAATTGACTCACTTATGGACTTCATGGACTGGACCCAAAAGACACTATTATGAGTGGGGGCCCAGGGCCTTATGGGGACTGGGCCTCCGGTGTGACTAACTGTTCCTGTATATTTGGGCTCTTCTCAGCAGGGCCCACCGAAGACTTGGACCTCTTATTCGCCACTCTCTTTCGCCTGTACACTTGATGAATTGGAGGACGACTCTGAATCGTATCGGCACCCCACCAATTCATGAAGGCACCCATTTTTTTGTCATTCTCCCCTCTAAATTACACTTTGATGTAAATGACTCTATCGCCCCTTCATATAAACTCACTCCAACCTCACAACCTATTTTCAAACCAATTTTGGGGCACCCCACTACATTGGCTCCCAAGTGAAACCTAATGCCACAATTTTGTTTGTCGGGCGTGTATCGATTCTTGAGTATTCACATCATCCGATAGCGAGGTAACACTGTTTTACAACCATATGAGGCTTTGAACGAACTGTTTTTTTATCTAAACAGTGAAATTGATTATTTGGTTTGTCGATGTAGGGTTTGGTAAATTCGACCAATCCGAACTTGTTTCCACAATAAAATGGACGAATGTACTGCAATGGTGCAAGAGGAGGAACAAGAAGAGGTATTTGTTGAAATTTATTGTGTTTATTTTTCTGGTTTTTCATGTTTTCAGTCGAAGTTGCACGGGCGCGATTGTTTCGGCCTCGCAAGACCGAAACTTATAAATAAGTCTCGGTCAAAAGCCACCGATACTTATGCGTAAGTCACGGTAATTCTGTGACCGAAACTAATGGTATAGTCCCGGTTTAAAACGACTGAGACTATTTCGTAACTCTCTGTTATCATTGAACGAGAATTGGTTTAGACTCGCGGACCTGTACTACCGAAAATTTGGTTTTTTGGATTTTTTGGTGAATTTGCTGTGCATTTTGGTTGAGTCGTAATGTTACAATGTATATATTGCAGGTAATGTCGGTTTCAACTTTATTTCCAGACTACAAGGATGCGTTTACTCCTTGTAGGTCATTCTCATATAGAGAATCGGCTATTTCATGGCTTCAAATGATTGGTCGTGAAAACAAGTTTGTGTTAGTAACGAAGCACTCTGATGTCGGAGGGATTAAGCGCAGGGGAAGGGTCAAACTTGCGTGTGAGAGGTCCGGTACATATAGGGGAATGTCACAAAGAGTAGGGAAAGCGGCAAAAATTGCTTTGAAACCAAGAACTGAAGAAGAAGAGGAAACGGGGAGTACTCAAACTGGTACAAAGAAATGTGGATGCCCTTTCCTTATTAACATCAAGGAAAATGTTGATTCTTTGTGGTATGTCACTGTCATATGTGGGAGGCACAATCACGACCTCGCCAAAAACTTGGACGGCCACTCATTTGCAGGAAGATTGGATAAGGGTGAGCAGGTGGTTGTGGTGTAGATGACTAAGGGTAATGTGAAGCCAAGATATATCCTCAATACGTTGAAGCAAAGAGATGTTAAAAACGTATCGACAATGTGGGCAATATATAATGCACGACAAAAATTCCTAATTGAGGATGCGAGTGGGAGGACTCAAATGCAACAACTATTGCACATATTGGAGAAGAATAAGTGGATGTCGTGGTATAGGAAGCATCTCGATACGAATGTCGTCACTGATTTATTTTGGTCACATTCTGATTCAATCAAGTTGCTAAGGTGTTTCTCATCGGTAATTTTGATGGATTGCACTTACAAAACAAATAGGTATCGAATGTCGTTATTGGATATTATTGGCATCACTTCAACGCATTTGACGTTCTCCGTTGGGTTTGCTTTCATATCATCGGAGACTCATGCAAATTATGTTTGGGCACTTGAGAACTTGAGATCCATATTTGATGGGTGGCCTAAACCTGACGTGTTTGTTACGGATCGGGAGTTATGCCTTATTAGTGCCATCGAAGAAGTATTTCCATCATCGTGTCACCTTCTTTGCTCTTGGCACATCAACAAAGTAGTATTGGCCAAGACTAAGAAGGTGTTTGGGGATAACGAAGGATTCACTCGTTTCATGGATAGGTGGACGAGTGTGTTGTATGCTAAGTCGGAGGCCTTATTAGAACTTATGATGAATGACTTGCGTTGTGAGTTCTGTCATGTGAAGGGTCTTACTGATTACTTGGATAACACATGGGTGAAGATCTACAAGGAGAAATTTGTACCGGCATGGACAAATCGAATTATGCACTTTGGGGAAACGACGACACAAGAGGGTTGAGTCTGTGCATTCCATTCGAAGCTACATCTTGGCAACAGTCAGACAAATTTTGAAACTTTGTGGAGAGTGGTTGATGGTCTTCTTAGGATCCAACATAACAACATCAAGGCATCATTTGAGCTTAGTATGAATGTGGTACAACATGAATATTTTGATGGGTTTTATCGCTGATTGCTTGGTTATGTCTCTCAAATGGCGCTTAAGTTAATTAGAGATGAATTGGAACGTGGAGAGGATGTTGGACACGACTCTTGTGGTTGTGAGATACGTACCACGCATGGTTTTCCTTGTACCCACGAGCTAAACTTTCATAAATTTGATGGTTCACCCATCCCTCTCGAGGACATTCATGTGTACTGGCGAAAGTTGAATATGATACCAGAGAATCATGTGGATCGGTTTGGGTACAATGTGAACGATGAGATTGAAAGAGTGTTGCAAAAGTTTCATGCTTGCACTGATGAGGACGATCGCATCAGGATTATTCAGCAGCTTAGGGAGATTAGTCGACCTTCATCTACACCGGGAGTAGTGCCACTTACAATAATAAAGACAAAAGGAAGGACACCGGGTCCTTCAATTGGAAGTTTGTTGAATAGAGGAAAGAAGATAGGGTCGAAGAGGAAACATGATGAAGACGATACTTCGACGACAAGATTGCCTAGCGGATTTGAGTACGTACTATCGACATAAGAGGCTTCTAGTTCGAGAAAAAAAAAATTAAAGTGGGGCCTAAAATTCGTCGTACATGTCGACAGACCCGTGCAGCTAAGATTGGTTATTCTCATTGCATAGAACCAGATTGGTTGTCATATGTTGAGAGCACTATTGATGTGCTAGGTGATGGTAATTGTGGATATCGGTGTGTTGCCTCCGAGCTAGGACTTCCCGATGTCGATGGTTGGAAGATAGTACGCAGAAGGATGTTTGATGAGATAATCGGGTATGAAAACCTTTGGCGGGAAGTGCTTGGAACGAGTTACGAGAAGGTCAAGATTGTTGTGCATTGTCCAGATAATCATGTTGGTGCATCTTTTGACGAATGGTTGATACTTCCATACATGGGATTGTTGATATCAACAGCCTTTAATGTCATTCTAGTAAACCTCTCGCATGGTAGTTGCTCGACATTCCTTCTTCTACGTAGTGTTCCACTGTCATCGTTACATAGTCGACTTATCATTGTCATGATTAATGAAAGGAATATCCATTGGGTTAGGGTAAGTTTGTACAATTTTAGTGAATTGTTTTTTTCACCTTCTGATCATATGATAATAGATTTTTTGTTCTACTTTGAATTTGACAGGTGAAGTTGATTGTGAATGCACCGCTGCCTTCATTATATCCTTGTTGGGAAAGGTATGTTGAGGAGTGTGCAAAAGGTTGGCGTGATGGAATCGTAATTCGAGAAATCGTGTCAGTTGTAACTTCTGAAGAAGGCACGCTTTCCGTGATAGATTTAGATTCTTCGTAGTATAATACATGTATCAAAGGTAATTTTTGTAAATGTTTTTTACTGTAAAAAATGTAAAGTGGTTTTATTGATATGTTATGGTTTCTAATTGTGCAAATTTACCTCTCGGCAAAGCCCGTCCGTCACCCACGCATAAGTTTCAGCATTTACCAACCGACAAGTAACGTAACTTCTCGGTATGACAATACCGAGAGAGGTGTTTCGCTATGTAATATGTTACTTTAATAAACAACTCGTTGACCCGTGCACGACCCGACTGGACCATTCTCGGTTCCTCGAAACCGAAACTAAACTTTAGTTTCGTTCATGAATGAGCGAGACACTGTCGAGTTTATTAGCGTACTTGCGGTGAGTTATGGTCGATACCTTTCTGAGTCTACTTGGTCACGGCAAGACACACCCGAGAATTTCCCCATGGTGTCGGTAACCACATACCGAGAATATTATGATTGATGCAATTAGGTCTCCTCACGGTATGCTGAAACCGATTTTATGGCATTATTTTCGTTCGCATCTAACCGAGACATTACCTAATTTCGGGGTCTACATAACTCTCGGTTAGAAGTCAACGAGGCTCATTGGAAGCTCTCGGAGGGACATATCCGAGAGGTATTGGAATGTGTCGGTTGTGTGGTTCCGATAATTTTCTCACGGTCTCCGCTTTAAAGAACCGAGACTCTTTTCCTGATCCAAAAATGAACATGTATGTAAACCATAATTAATGAAACCTTTCGAAACGGTCAAATATTAAATGAAAAAACATCAAGTTTCATAATCCACCATTCAACAATATAAAGATAAAAAACACAACATTCCACAAGTTCCACAATCCAACAAAAACATCAAGTTTCATAATCCACAAGTTGTTCAATCCAACAAAAACATCAAGTTTCATAATCCACAGTCATTGCTTTGGCTTATTCAAATTCTTTCTTTGGTATTCCTTGCCATGCATTCTCTTTGGGGGCGAGCATCGACCGTTGCGGATGGTGCATTAGCAAATGTGTAGAAGTGCTATCGTGCTGGGACTACCTATGGCCTGCTTGGGTAGGGGCTGATGTGTCGGTTGTGCCGGTTGCAGTGGTGGGAGTGGTAGTGGTGGTGGTGGGAACGAAACTCCTCCCCGAAAGAAAATTGACGACGTCACTCGCCATTGCCCTCGCAGACTCTAACGTACACAACTCCGGCGGGGAGTCTATCCATCTTGATGTCGCGTCCAACGCACGCCTATTACGCTGATGAAAAGAAAAATAAATTTGTTAATGTAATACATATCGGGTTTTCAAGAATTGGCAAATACTTCTACATAATACTTATAACACATTCAATACCTCTAATAGCTCATTGTTAGCGATGGTTGTGGCAACCATGTCTTCATCTTCATAGCTCGGGTTGATGATCACTGGGTGAGACACTTTGAGGAACCAAGGTAGGTAGTCCGGTGTAGCCAAAAACTCGAACTCTGCCTTGTCACCGAGAACTTCGGGGGGCCAACAAATGGTTGCGCCAACGTTCCCAATTGTCTTGTTGGAACTCATACTTGACCGAGTATTTGAGTGCAGATGGGCCTCGATGTGCTTCCAATGGGCGGTACGGAGGATCTGGTATAGATTGCACATGGCCAAACTGTCACAGAATCCTTTCCTGATGGTAGGGCTCCACTACATCCATGTACTTCAGTGTGCCACTATAGAAGGCCATCGCGTGCACAACTCCACTATCCCTGTAATTAACATAAGGGACTCAAGTGACCTAATCAAACATAGACAACCATTATTAATAACCATAAACTAAATGCAACATTTACCAACAAGATTGGCTAAGTATCTCACCTCACTTGGGCGCAACCTGTCCAACGTTCTCCTAATGGACCCAACCTTGTCAATATTCATCACGGTCTCGTGCTTTTGAATCCATCTGCAGACACGAGGTTGCACGTAGTCCATGTATTTTGCATCGGGTGTGGCGAGCCCAAGTTTGAAATGGTCGTACACCCATCCTTGCAAATACATACAACGTTAGTTAGTGGGAAAATGCAAAAATTAATACTAATTATTCAGAAAACAATGTAAGTCGATTTAATAATAAACCTCAAGTAATGTGAGGTAGCCGACAATCTAAGAAACTTGTACTCTGGTGGCAGACCTCAAGTGTCAGTACAAGTAGGCTAATGCAGCTTTGCACCCATGCGTACTTTCCCACGTCGTCCAAATCTTCTAGAAGCTTCAACAACGCAATAGATACTCGAGATCAACTCTTATCCGCAAAAGGGTGCAAGAAAGTATGTACAACAAGTACGCCCGGGCTGTGCATTCTACAGGAGGATAAGTTGTGTTCCTCGAACCAGCTTTGGGGCACCATCGACTCTTCAACCAACATTTTCACACTGTGAGCCCTTGCTGGTGTTCATTTCCTCCTCAGCATCTTCAATGCTAACCTCAAGTAGTTTGGACACCAGCTTAATCGCATCCGAGCGAGATTCCTCGGTGTACCTCGCAAAGTTCTCAACTGCCACCACTTTGCCCGTCACAGAATCTTCGGAGAATGCTCACATCCTCCAGGAGATCGACATTTCACCGAATGGTAAGTGAAATGTGTTCGTCTCCGGCCGCCACCGCTCCACAAAGGCAGATATAACCTCCTTGTTAGCCTTGCGGTATGAGCAGTCTATCAGCGTATTCAACTCAGAGCGCCGAATAATCATCTGAAGGCCCTCGGTGTCAGGGTGGCACGACTGTAAGTCTCATTCTTGGATCTGAGCACCGTGATTGATACACTTGAGTATCGGACGCTCCTGCAACAACAAAAAACATCTCATCAACTTAGTGAAAACCCTAAGTGTTTAAGTACTCCATTCGATGAAACTTTATATACATCATTGCTCCAAATCGCTAATGCGACATGATCTTTAAAGCTCTTCAACAATGATCCGTCTAAAGGACCACCGGGGAAAGGAGCACACCTTTTCAAATGCCCTTGTGACTCTCCTTCATTATGGCCACCTCCACCACTAGTACTCTCACACACATTACGATCAGTATTTGTGGTGTCCGCCGGTGCTGATGAGTCACTACTACTAGACTCTGATGCATGAGCCTCATCTTCGCCTCGGGCAACTACAAGATCTTTTTGTCGCCGCGTGTCAATGTTGGAACCCTCATTGTGCAATTGTAAATTCTTTGCACGATTTCCAGCAATCTTACCCTTTCCCTTCACATCTACCTTCTCTTTCTCATTCTATTTCCGATAAGATGCAATCGGGCCTCGCCCACGGTTACCCCTCGACACCTCAACACCAACCTCCTCCCTAGTCACCGGGGTTTTCGAACGAGCCATACCTGATAAGACTACAACATGTAAGTGCCTGGAGCAGAAACATAAGTACAATTCAAAAAAATAAGAACAAAATCTTCCATTTCTATAGTCTCGGTCAAGCAGGTTTGAGAAAACAATTAGAATATCGGTGACGCGTGGCCGAGATAACACTATAAGTCTCGGTAATGGACAACCGAGAAATGCTACATTCTCGGTTGTACATCATCGACAGACATCAACTATACACTTCGAATTACTCTCGTGATGTGGTGACCGAGAGCAATCACAAATTACGCTACCTAAAACAATAACACAATTAGAATTTCGGTGACGCGTGACCGAGATAACACAATTAGTCTCGGCCATTCTTTGCTTGAGATCGTATAAACTATTCGCATGTCCGGACGAGAACCACGAGTTCCCAAACACTTCCCTATGTCTCGGCCATGCTTGGCGAGACTATAAATTATTTATGTCTGTGTGGCCGAGAACCACGAGTTTGCAATGAACGAACCATTAAATGCACCGCTACGTAAATATAACAAATACTCTACCAAATGCAACTTAATTACACTATCAACGTACCTTCAAACGATCGATTTCACGACTTGAGTGCGAGAACGAAAACCTAAACCTGAGCCCTAATGTTGAGACGAAATCCAACAAATCACAGAGCCTCCAAACTCGAACAACCGCCTACGACAGATGAGAGAGACGGAGAGGAACGAAGACAAATCCGGGGTTCGTAGGTTGCTTGCAATGGATCGAGCAAAAATAGTGGGTTCAAGAGCATGGTGGTGGGGTGGTGGGGTGCCTCTATTTTGAATGAGGGGTATTTTGGGGATTTCGGGCCTCGATTTTGGGTACCCTTGGTAAATGACTTTGTGCCTTCAACAAGAGGGTGCCTTCATGAATTGGTGGGGTGCCCATAGCGACCCTCTTATATTATTGTTGGGGGAAGACCCCTTAATACTTGGCTTAAAACGTATAAATGACTTATGATATAATTGTAGCATGAAATATATATCATTACCCTATATCAATTCTCCATTTAATTTAATACATTTTTAAATTAAAATGTCTTTAAGTAAAATTACATAAATAACCTTAAATCATTTTTATTTTTATTTTTATGAATAAAAGAACAGAAGGCCAGGAAGCTCCCGCAACATCATGTACGAGTAACTCCGACACCTCTGTCAAGTCAACTTCAATTTCCACTTGATCCACGCCCATCTGCCATGCTATTTGGAGGCCTGTCAAGACACCCCATAATTCTGCTTTCAATATGGAGTAGGTCCCCAAAGGTTGATAAAATCTCCTTAGCCAATCCCCTGCCTCGTCTCTGATAACTCCTGCAGCTGTAGCATACATACTGAGTTCACATCTTGCACCATTCGGATTCAACTTTACCCAACCCTTTAAACGGCCTTCGCCATCCTATTGGCTGACACTGCAGGTTCCCCGATAGGGATTTAGTCTGAGCATTGGAGGTTTGGAATTCCTTAGGTCTATGAAGTATAGAGTGTATGTTGTTCTCCCTATCTTTATGCTCTTGATTGAAGAGATGCTCATTCCTCCAATACCAAATTGAAGAGGCCGCCGTACCAAACAAGAGATCCCACTCCATATCAGTGAACCTTCCTTTAAATGCCCCTTTCAAGTTACTCAACATCCACTCTTTAAGATTCGGGCCAAAAAAACTATGTTTCTCCCTTGGTAGGAGGAGTGACTCCCATATTCCCTTTGAGAAAACGCAATCTTAGACCATGTGTAACACAATTTCTTTTTGGTTGCCGCAACAAGGACACATCTCTGAAATCGGCAGCCCTTTGTTCGCACAAAGAGTATTCGTAGCTAGTCGTTCATGGTTCAACAACCAAAAGAATGTCCTGATCCTTTGGGGCCCCTTCCATTTCCAAATAAGAGCCCAAATTATCTCAGTTTCCAAATATGGGTTTTCTGAAAGCATTTCATATGCCATCTTAGAGGAGAACTTCCCATTACTCTTGAATCTCCATTGCATTCGGTCGTCATCATTAGTAACCTTAGGAGGTGGTATAACACGGAGATGGATGCCGATCTTCTTAGGGAGGAAGTTACGAATTTTTTCCCAGTCCCAACAATCCTCCTCCACAAATTCATTCACTATAGTACTCAGATCTGCTTCTTCCAACTGTCTCGTAGCAAAGGTTTGAAGGGGGACAAGATCTCCCACCCAGTTGTCTTGCCAAAATAGGAATTTATCCCCTTTCCTAATCAACCATGAGATACCTGCTTCACCCACCTCCATACCGAGGCGATCGCACGCCAAGTGGACGAAGCTTGGCCCTTCACCAAGCCATCAAAGTTCTCAATTCCCGTCTTCAGATATTTGCTCCGTGTTGAAGCTCAAGGAGAGCTTCAATGAAGAAGAGACATTAGAACAACAAAGGAGGAAAAACAAAGCTTCAACCTCTCCGTTGAATGCTTTGCACACTTTATTTATAGTCAAAACAAACTTTACATCTCAGCTGTTGATGTAAATACATCTCAGCCGTTGGATTACAACACACAACACACACACAAAATTCACTTACTGCTTATTACAACAGAAGATATACCTCGAGATACACACCAATTACAGAATCAATGGTTCACTCTAACATCCCCCTCAAACTAAGGGGAAGAGAAGTAAGACTTAGTTTGTCCCTTAAAAACAAAAACCTAAAGACAAGTAAATAAATAAGTGAAAATATCAACAACATTATCAATCAAGGAACATGATGAATCAAGACAACTCCAACACTTTATCTCTCGACATAATGAATATCTAACTCAATATGTTTAGTGCGAGAGTGATAAACCGGATTCTTGGCTAATGCAAAGAACACTCATATTATCACACCAAACAAGTAGGACTAGTACCAAGAGAAATTTTCAATTAGAAAATAGGGGTGAATCCAACTTAATTCAAATTTGTTACTGCTTGCAAGAAGAGCACGATATTCGATTCCGTACTAGACCGAACAACGACTGTTTTTAGATCGCCAAGAAATCAAATTAGATCCCAAAAATACAGAATAACCTGCCACAGATTTCCTATCATCCACTGAGGCAGCCCAATCAGCATCAGAATACCCAGTGAGAAATAAATCAGCACTCGGTTTAAAAAACAAACCCAAATCAACAGTACCTTTGAGATAGCGCAACACTCTCTTAAGAGCTTGCCAATGCAATACCGTAGAGAAGCTAGCTGGAATTGACTTAAAGTATTGACAATATAAGCAATGTCTGGCCTAGTATTAACAAGGTATTGGAGACCACCAAGCAAACTCCTATAAAGAGTTTTATCATGAAACAAAGCACTGCCATCCTTGTACAACAGCTTACCAACAGCAAAGGGAGTAGCAATTGGTTTTGCATGAGACATACCTCCCTTTTGTAAAAGCTGATGAATATAAGTTTGTTTGAGTTAAGTACGATCCTTTGCACTCCTATGAACTTCCATTCCCAAGAACAAATTCAAATCTCCAATATCTTTTAAGTCAAACTTACCATTCAACTTATTAATGAAAGATTGAATGGAAGATTGATTAGAACCAGTAATTATAATGTCATCCACATAAACCAGCACATACAACACAACTTGCTCATGATGATAGATGAACAAAGAGCTGTCAGCTTTGGAATTATGGAAGCCCCAAGACAACAAAGTGGATTTCAACTGATCAAACCATGCCCGAGGAGCTTGACGCAGACCATACAAAGCTTTATGTAAGCGACACACGGCAGTAGGGCGAGAAAGATCCACAAACCCCATAGGTTGAGTTGTGTAGACCTCCTCACCTAACTGACCATTTAAAAATGCATTATTGATATCAATTTGACGCAACGACCAACCAAAATGAACAGCCAACGACAAAATAACTCGAATAGTAGAAGCCTTAACAACAGGACTATATGTCTCATCAAAATCAATACCGGGTACTTGTTTAAACCCTTTGGCCACTAATCTAGCCTTGTATCGATTTATAGACCCATCAGAATTCCTCTTAACAGAAAAAATCCACTTATTGCCAACAACATTTTGACTAGGAGCAGATGGAACCGAGAGACCAAGTACCATTTTTCATGAGAGCATGATACTCGATCCATTCTTTGCCTTCCAATGAGGAATCAAGAAAGCGACGACGAGCAGATGCGATGCGAGAATATCATGTTCATGAGTGGATGTAGTAGACAAAAACACTTTTCTTAAACCGATTCCATCCTTGGCCCGAGTAATCATTGGATGGATGTTTTGAGGATCCACACCGATCCTTGAATCCTCAAGAACATGAGGTGTAACCTCAATCGAAGGGACACCATTCACTTCCGATGAAGAAGATGAAGATCCTGATGGAAGCAATGGCTGATGTGGAACCAACAAAGGAAAACTGATAGGCAACTCGGGCGATGTAGAAGTTGTTGTATGAGACTTATCAGAAAATAAAGAAGGATAAGGAAATTCATTCTCATGGAACACAACATTTCTAGTGATGTAAATCTTCCCAGATGGACTCAAACACTTGTAGCCCTTATGCTGACTGCTATACCCCAAAAATATGCACTTTTCAGATCTAAACTGGTACTTATGAGCATTATAAGGACGCAAATATGGAAAGCAAGCACATCCAAAAACTCGAAGTAAAGTGTAATCAGGGGATTCATGAAATAATTTCTCAAAAGGTGACACACCATGCAAGATTTTTAGTAGGAAGACGATTAATCAAAAATGCAACAGTAGAAACAAGCATCCCACCAGTATTTTAGAGGTACTTTACTATGAGCAAGCAATGCAAGACTCATTTCAACTATATGGCGATGCTTACGTTCAGCTCGACCATTCTGTGCATGTGTATGAGGACATGGATGCTGAAAAATAATGCCACATTCATCAAGTACAGATTTAAAAGATCTATACTCACCACCCCAGTCAGATTGAACTTTCTTGATAGTAGACTTAAACTGATTCTCCACCATTTTCTTAAAGTGCATAAAAGCATTCAAAGCATCTGATTTCAATTTCAAAGGATATAACCATGTAAATCTAGTGGAATCATCAATAAAATGAATGTAATAGTTGAAACCACTCGGAGAAGTAATCGGTGCAGGACCCCACAAATCAGTATGTATCAAATCCAAAACATTATTCGACATTCGACTGGATGAATGAAATGGTAATGCATGACTCTTGCCCAGTGGACAAGACTGACAAAGATCAGTGATTGAACTGAATGGAAGATGAAGTTTTTGATGCATAACTTTGTTGGAGTGTCTTTTGTGCTTGGATGACCAAGTCTCGGAATGCCACAATGAAAGACAAACTTTTATTGGACACAAACAAAGCGAAGATGTGAAGAAGGTAATGCATGTGGACCGGAGATGCGATATAGACCGTTTTGTATTGTTCCGTGAAGAAGAATCTCATTGGTTTGAAGGTCCTTCACGAAACATACATGAGGATGAAACTCAATCAACACATTGTTATCTCTCGGCTAATCGGGAGACACTCAACAAATTTTTTTAATGTTAGGTACACACAAAGTGTTATGAAATGATAATGCAGAACCAACGATGGAATGCAAGCGGACCCAAAGTGCGGTAATTTTTAGCAACCGACCATTACCAACCATTAAAGATTGATTACCGAGTATGTGGAGGTGTTATGCATCGAGAAGGATCCCCAATAACATGAGATGTAGCACCACTTGTCCATGTACCACGATCCATCATGACCGACTTTCGATGCGATAAAGAAAGACGAAGGTGTATGAGATTGAGGAGTGAAAGGCTTCATCTCATGCGCAGAGGAGAACTCCCTGTTTGAGAGCCCATGTACTTCATGTCCGCCTATAGTAACATACAATTCTTGAATGTCCAAACTTCCCACAAATTTGACATGTGGGTTTCTTTGTTCTTGGTTGATGACTTGAAACCCCTCTCTCGCCTCGGAACCTTCCATTACCACGACCTCTCGAAACCGATATTTGCTCTATTCCCATTGGAATTCCAGTTCTGAATATTCGACTTAGTGTTACTGGTTTTAATTTCCGCAGCATTAACAGATGGAGAATCCTGCAACACCAAAGTATTTTCATTATACCGATCCAGGGTTTCTTCAAACCCGATCAGTGTAGAGTGTAGTTCCTGCCATTGTAAATCACATCTTCCCTGCAAGAAGGTAGTAATAGGTAGATATTCCCTGTCTAAACCAATCAATACACTGGAAATCAAATCATCTGTGTTCACCCCTGATCCTGCAATGGCCAGATTGTCAGAAATACATTTCATCTTAGACAAATACTCTTTCATTTTCATCGCCCCCTTACGAGTTGTATGGAGTGCTTTCTTGAGAGACTGAACATGAACTCTATTATTAGAGCCAAAATATGTTTCGATTTCTTTCCACAATTCATGTGCTGTTTGTTTCGGTGTATTCCCTATAATCTGCATTGCAGTATCGGGCATCATCGCATTTATCAACCAACCCAACAAAAATCGATCTCTACTGAACCAGATCTTGTACTCTGGATTTGGTAATCCATCAGTCAAGAATTTTTCTGGTATTTCCAGAGACCCAAACAAATGACCATCAAGATCAAAACCTTGAATAGCCGGAACAACAATCGATTTCCACAATAGAAAATTTGTTCCATCAAGCTTTATAGTGACAAATTGACTCAAAGAACTACCAAATGGAGTACCAGAAGTCAAACCTGAGGTACCTCCTGATACCGAACCTGAAGATGGAGATCCCTGTTCCATGACTCCTGACCTGTTCGTCATTCACACCAGCTGCACGATCTTATGAACTTTCTCACTAGATCTGACTCTTTCTTCACTGGATCTAGTTGTTTCACAACCAGATCTCGTAACTTCTCCACCAGATCTTGCTTGTTCTTCGCCAGATTTCTCAGATCCGACTCTTTCTTCACCGGATCTAGTTGTTGCACAACCCGATCTCGTAAGTGCTCCACCGATCTAGCTTGTGTGGGTTCGATTCTTCGAATCCGACCCGATCTAGCTTGTTCTTCGTCGATTCTTCGATCCGACTCCTTTTCACCGATCCAGGTCGTTTGACTACTAGATCTTGCACGTTCTTGGCTAGATCTAGCTATGCCATCACCCGATCCATGTCCGGAGAGTAAGTAACTCACCGATCACGGAGAGCGGAGGAGGATGCTTAGAAGCGGGAGGCGGCGCCGGTCTGAAGAAGCCGAGCCCCGCCGTCGTCGAAAAAAAAAATTCGGAAATACACCCGAGAGATCTCGTTTTTCTCCCTCTCGATCCTCAGCGCTAGCCACTCAACGCTCTGATACCATGTTGAAGCTCAAGGAGAGCTTCAATGAAGAAGAGACATTAGAACAGCAAAGGAGGAAAAACAAAGCTTCAACCTCTCCGTTGAATGCTTTGCACACTTTATTTATAGTCAAAACAAACTTTACATCTCAAATTTGTTGATGTAAATACATCTCAAATAGTTGGATTACAACACACAACATACACACAAAATTCACTTACCGCTTATTACAACAGAAGATATACCTCGAGATACACACCAATTACGAGAATCAATGGTTCACTCTAACACTCCGAATGAGCGACGTCCACAGCGAGTCCTTCTCTGTATACAACAGCCATCCTAACTTCGTGAGAAGAGATTCGTTCATGGAGCGAGCGTTTCTCACGCCCAGACTGCCCGATTCCTTGTCTTGATATACTCTTGGTCAATTCATCTGAAGTGCTCCCCCAAATAAAGTTCCTTATCAACTTATCTATCTATCTCATCACAAATTGAACATGGAAGTCTTGCCATTTGCATTCGATAGATGAGGATACTCTGCAAACAAGCTTTCGCAAGTGCACTCTCCCTAAAAAGGAGAGTTGCGAAGCCTTCCATCCTGATGACCTGTTGGTGCATGTGCCTTAGATCAATCCATAAATATTGTTTATCTTATAATTTTAGTTAATAAAATCGAAATTTTCATTTGTTGTTTTATTATAAGTGATTGCATGTTTTTCTTATATTAAGATGTATGGGTATTTGTTGAAATATCATAAATATCTCCAATCAGTCATTGTACTGATAATTATAATGAATTAAGACTTATGTGAATTTTGATTGATTGTCATGTGATGATCAAGCGTATAGGGATACGAATCGAGATCATGAGTACCTGTTACGAAACAAAGTACTAGACCGACTCACTATGAGAACACCACATGGATTAAGTCATAGGTGTTACTCATGATAGATATATCATTTAGTCATTCGACTTGAGATTACCATAGACTTCAATATTATGAGCATGGTAATTTGACACAATCAAATGTTGTCTTTAACTGGACGATTATAAAGATTGTGATTGGTTACCATGTGAATAATATATGAAGGTATGTAATCAAGATAAAATTTGTCTCTCTCGGATATATATATATATATATATATATATATATATCAGTGGATCCTTCGATATGTTAGATTATTAAATGGTCAAGTCCAAGTGAATTGATATGATCAATGTCACTTGGATGTTTTCAATCTACCTAAAGATCGAGACTAGTACGATTGAACATTAAGGGTGACTTTCCATGCCTTATGTTTAATCAAAGGATATCGCACGACAAAATGATATGATATATGTTATTTATTAGGTTGTATCGATTTTTATATTCATACTACTTGGGTAGTCATAATGACTTACTAGAGACCGCTTACGACTTGTGTACCAAAATGATTTTGGTTAACTGCTAATGTCACATGAACCTATTGAGTCGTACACAAAGAATAGCTTTGCACAATTTAAATTGGGCTAGAGTAATGAATTTATATGATAAAATTCATGACATAAAAGCCCTTACGATTTGTTATATGATAACTTATTAATAAGGGCTTATGTGTAATTTTTTTAAACTGCTTGAATACAATAGTTGTATTACGAATAAGATTTTAAATGAGAGCTTATCTTCACATATAAATAGAAGTTGAAACCCTAAAATGAAAAAAAAAAAAAAAAGATTTTCGTTTTTGCTATTTCCGAGTTCTCTAGATTTTGGGAGAGAAAGAAAAACGTTTTTGATCTCTGTTGGGGCTAGCACTCCAAATTGTAGTCACCGTTTGTGTGTGGATTTATGATAGGTGACGCGCGCTTGAACGTCTTGAAGATCAAACAATCAGAGAAGGAAATCACGGATTAAGGTATGGTTTACTTTTATAGATCTAGTTTAATGGAACTTATTTGCAAAAATTGATTTAAATTTTTCGCTGAGAATGAACCCCGAAAACCCAAGATAACCTTGATTTCATTTTGGAGATGATATACGTGTATGGTCCACGTGAAAGTCTGCCACGAATGAGAGGAGAGCCCAGGTACTTCCCAAGGTTGGAAGTTTCTTTGAAGTCGAACGCCGAGCTAGTATCATGACGGATTTCTTTGGTAACATTCTTTGTAAAGAAAATGTTGGACTTTGATTTGTTAACTTTCTGACCCGATGCCTCTCCAAACTGATGGAGTATAGTTTGGATAGTCGCCACTTGCTCAAGGTAAGCCTCTACAAAGAAAAATAAATCATCAACAAAAAATAAATGAGTCAAGATAGGGCTGCCTATGCAAATTTTAATTCCTTGCCACTTCCCTTTGTTAATGGCGTCTTGGATTCATGGGCCAATCTTTCTAAACAGAGCACAAATATGTACGGTGATAAGGAATCGCTTTGTCGCACTCCTCGTGATGGCTGGAAAGCCTCATATGCCCCCATTCCACAATACTTGCATAGAAGAAAATGAGGCACATGTCATAATTCAATTAATAAAAAATGGAGATATACCGATAAAAGTTAAGGTTTCTCGTATGAAGTCCCAGCTCAATCTGTCATAGGCCTTCTCCAAGTCCACCTTAATCGTCATTCATCCTTTCCTCAATATCTTGAATTTCATATAGTGCACGACTTCTTAGGCGACCGAGATATTGTCCGTAATTCTTCTTCTAGGAATGAAGCTGGTTTGAGTTTGCCCAATCAAAGAGCTTGTGGATCCCTATAATCTGTTTGCAATGAATTTCGTGATAGTTTTGTAGATGACGTTACAGAGGCTGATCGGCCAAAAACTGGGTAATATCGCTTGGGGCTGAATTTTTTAGGATGAGGACTAGTATCGTCTTATTTAGTGAAGGAGGGAGATGCCTTGTGGAAAAGAAATTTCTCATGGTTTCTACCACCTTAGGCCCAACTGTTTCCCATTAGGGCTGAAAAAATAATGGATTGAGTCCGTCTGGCCCTAGTGCCTTATATGAACCTATCCTAGAAATTACTTGTTGTACTTCTTCTTCGTTGATGTCCTTGTCGAGAAGATCCCTATGAACTTGGTGAAGCGACGAAAATCTGTTACTCCACTTGAGAGATTGTCTTTGGATCCTTTACTCTATTTAAAGACTTTTGAAATATTCCACTACCATAGATTCCAAGATCCCTTGTTCATCAACCCAATTGTTGTTTGCATCTGTGAGTTTTTCGACTCGATATTTCTCTCTTCTAATCATGAAAGGAGTGACTGTAGGATAATTTAACAATACATAAGCATGTACGACGTCACACTCATCATCTGTGAGATTACGCTTTTTTGATTTCCCAAAGCCTCGACCTGGGTGGGTGAAGATTGAGAAGTGGCCATTAAAATTTTGAGTTGGGCTGACTTCACCACCATAATTGCGGGGCGGGCAGTTGTGCAATATGGAGACGTGTTCCTCAAAATAATAGGAACAGTCTCTTCCACTAAATAAGCATTGCATATTGGGCCCTGAACCCTTGCATTATTCATAACATTATTTTTCAAATGTTTCAAATACATACATTTATAGAGGTAAATTAGTTAGACGTATATTTCAGTTGATTTTAATTATGTACATAAAAGTAGACGGGCAAGAAATATAATTTTTTACCCCTCGAAAGGATACATCCACCGAGATTGTACTAAGCCAGTACGGATAACTAATGGGCCAGATGGATAGGGAGATGCTCCATTGAGTCGAAAAACTTGGTGGAAAGACTTTTTCCAACTTAGACAATATCTTTTGAATGTTTTCATGCAAAAGCCGTGGATTCTTAACATTTAAATTTATAGTTATTAAATCTCTAAAGAAAATGATTAACTCACTAATTGCAATCCACATGTCCTCCTCTAAGAGATCCCGAAATGTAATTGACAAAATTCATTGCATGAATGCATGACAATTATGACTTTTCATTCCAAACATCTTCAACTTCTTAGAGTCTACACAATGGTCGATGTTATATGCATAACCATCAGGGAAGCGCAATTCCTTAATCCACTTACACATTACTTGTTTTCTCCGCTTGTCAAGCGCATATGATGCCTTCAGATATTTCTTAGAAACTGGAATGTAATGAAGCTCTGGACGATTACAAATCTCTTTTAAGTCTTCCCTAGACTTTGCGTTATCTTTCGTTTTCCCTAGCACACTAATGATTATGTTGAAAATGTTGTCAAAGATATTTTTCTCGATATGCATTACGTCTGTGTCTGACAAGGCTTGTCTTCCAATAAGGCACGTTCCACAGTATGTTTCATTTTCTCCATCCACTAGTCATCGAGACTTCGTTGTTTATAGCATTTGATCCCAATTCAGTGACCTTCATCAGCCCTAAAGGTTCAATTTCACATAAGATATATTTACTTGATTTATTAGCTTGTGCTTGTCTGATAGGATTCTATCTCTACGAAAACTAGACTTGTATTTCCTCTCTTTCGAATATCGCGACAAGAAACGCCAGTGATAATCGAACCAAGTCGCTTGCTCCCCGAACCTCAACTGGAAAGTGTCAGTATCTTCCACACAATAAGGACAAGTTGTCCTTTCGTGCATGCTCCATCCCGACAACATGTTGTAAGCTGGAAAGTTGCTAACATTCCATATAAGTGCAGCGCACATTTGAAAGTTCGTCTTAGTCGATATGTTGTAGGTAGACACTCCATCATAGTATGAATCCTGCAATTCTTTCACCAACAATTGCAGAAACACATCAGTTTTTGTGACAAATTGGTCCGTCCAGGTACGATGACTATTAATAACATACTTCTTTCTTTATACAAATCGATGAAGGCAAGTTGTACAGGGTTAAAATCACTGCCCGCGAGGAGTACGGTTTGCCAATCATTCCGAAAGGTTAGAATCCATCAATGCATAACTCAAGTCGAGCGTTACAAGCCTCGAAGCTGAAGGTAGAATTCATTTTATTGAAGTGGTTCCATGCAATGGAATCGGAGCAATGCTGCATATTGTCCTCATCTCTAACATGTTATGCGTGTCATCGCATGTGTTTCGCTGTGGCTTTCAACACAAACAAACGTTATAAACGAGGCTCCAAAGGAAAGGAAAACATTGTCTTGTGCGGGTGTTTGTTGGAGTTAAACCTAAGTTCCCTACAAAACTTGCAAGATGTAAGGTCGGAGTCGGCCCCCTATAAAGCATGCATAATTAAGGACAACAATTGATTCGCTCATACGGCGAACCCAACCAGTTCATTAAAATTTTAAATTTGTAAAAACTATCTACCAAACAATTGTCTTCAGGCAACATATCTGTACGGGCCTGCAATATTTCGTCGAATGCTTGCTCCAAAATATGATGATTCAACTTTATCATCAGCAAACGCGCCATTGTTGAGAGTTTTGTCATCTTCTCGCAACCATGCCAAAGCGGTTGATTTGCTGCGTCAATAATTTCGAATGAATTTTTGGCTTCAGGGCTCGGCTCCTCCTCACGGCTCCAATCAAAACTAGGCCTCAGGTGGTCGTGTATCATATGATGATATGACGTCGGATATTCATCCATTGGATCATCAACTTCATCGTCTACATCGTTCAATAATTCTTCCTCCCCATGCTTGATCCAATAATATTCGGGAATGAATCCTCGACTCACTAGATGAAGCTCTAATGTATTTACATCGCAGTATTTCTTGTGTCGACATTTTCGGCAAGGACATCGAATTTTCGCTTCATTCAGGAAAGTGGAGCAGTGTTGCATGACAAATTTTATGAAGTCCTTCACGCCCGCCACAAACTCCAATCAAATGTAACCGCCTTCAATGCGGTTGCATATCCAATCTCGAGATACAAACATCTCGAATGATCTAAAGAACCCTAATTAAACACACGTATACACCAATCACTATATAAATTTTAGTCGAATGTTAACATTACTTAGTCAAATTGGTTGCATTTGCACATACTTTACGTAATACATAATATACATTTTAGTCGAATTAGTTGCATTTGCACATAATTTGCGTAATATATATTATACATTTTAGTCAAATGTTAACCGTAATTAGTCGATATACGGTAAGTACTATTTTTTTATAAATTTATTTTGTTTTGTTTCAAGTTTATTTTGCTTTATTATGTTTATTTTCAGTATTTATACGGTAAGTACTATTTTTTCATTAATTAAGGTTTTAAAGTACATTAATATAATTGTACATATATAGTGAAAATTTTTATAATTTTCCTTCAATATATACATAGTGTAATTATTACTCTTTAAGTGCTTTTCCTTTACAAATATATAGTACAAGTTCTATATAAAGTATAATTTGTGCATCCATATAGTATACAAGTTTTTAAGTCTTCAATTTGTTTTAAAATTTTTCTTTTAATTAAGTTTTTTTTTTCATCTGCATATAGTACAAGTTATATATATAGTATATATAAAAGCGTTGTTATATAATAATAATTTGTTCAATCAATAATATATTTCCTAATTAATTTTATAGCGCTTTAAACATATATAATATATATATATATATATATATTAGTCCTTTAATTTAATTTGTCTTGATCGAAATGTAATTTGTCTAATTTTTATCATTTTAATAAAATATTCAATCAATTGTATATTTCCTAATTAATCTTAAAGTGCTTTAAACATATATATATATATATATATCTTATATACAATGGCAATATCTCTTAGGATCTTCTTGAAGCCAAAATAGCCTTATTGACAAAAGTACCCATCAATGTTAATATTTGATTGGATGAGAAATTCTGTGAAAAAATAAAAGTAGGGGTATTTAGGTAAATTTTACTTAAGTAACACAAAAGTAGGGACTTAAAAGTGGAGAGAGAGAGAGAGAGAGAGAGAGAGAGAGAGAGAGAGAGATAACCGTATAGTTGTCACGGCCCAAATCTCTAACCCCCGTTTTAATTCCTTAATCAGAATCACTGACCTTTGACGTGGGACCTACACTGTGATACGTGCACCGAGCGAGGCACGTGGTCGAGGTATATTATATTTTTGTATTGATGTATACCTAGTGTTATGTATTGTGTAGACTTACTAAGTCGATTTGTACAGTTGTAAGCGTCGAGACGAGAGCGGGGACACGCCTCGAGTAGCGTGCGAACTGGGGAACCGGGTAGTTAACATTTTGGTAAGTCTTATTTAATACTAATATGAAATAAAGAATTACTTATAAGCCTATGGTTGTGTTTGTTAATGTAAATCAAATTAAAGGCCTATAGTTGATTAAATTAAATGGAAAACATAAGATTGGTCTAGAGATACACATTGACACATCTAGGAACTAGGTGAGTAATAAAATGGTGTCACTTGAGGTTGAGTTAGTGGGAGTTAGTGGGATATATGGCAAGAAGTGGACCATTAGATATTCCTCGGGATACATAAATCCATGGAGATCAAGGGCTAGGAAGGAAACATTACCTTAATATATAACATTAGTGATCAAACAACATGCAAACCAAATCACTCATTCATTTTTGCTGGAGAAGAATAAGGAATTGCTGGAGAGGAGTGAATCATCAAGGTGTTGAAGGAATCCATGGGAGTTGGTGAGAAATTCTCAAGTTAGGGTGCTACATCAACTAGGTACACATCTTGTTAGTTGAAATTAGAACAAGTTCTGGTTTTAGACTAATTTCAGATGGTAAATGATTGAGTATTTGCAATTGATTTATATATTTGGATTCCTTAAGGTGATATCCAGCTATATTGAAGTTCTTAATTTGGTTTTGAAATCATAAAGATATAAATTTTTGAAGTTGCAACACCAAACTAGAATTCTACATGTTGTATTAGGATTCAACCTGGGTAATTTGATCATAATCTGCCCATTTTAGATCTAAATTGATCCAAATTAGTGGCATTTGAAAGCTTATTTAAAGGGGAATAACTTTGCTTAACTGAAGGTATTCTGATTCAAATGTTTTTATATCCAAACATGCTCTACAAATAGGTACTGAAATTAAAAAGGAAAGTTTTGAAACTAAAATTGTTAAGGGCATAACTCCATATGTTTAAAGACACAGTCGCTACACAGGCTTATTGGAATCAAAATTGACATTCAATCGGAAGTTTAATAGTTGGTCCCTAAATTGCAGCTAATTCAAAAATATTACGAACTATTAAGTCCAATGTAAATAACAAAGTCCACCGTCATGACATAAATTGTTTGTTGAGTCCTCCCCATTGCCTCAACTAATCCCATTGCCTCAGCTGATCCCACTGCCTCAGTTGATCCCATTACATCAGGTCATCCCATTGCCTCAGTTGATCCATAGTCACCATTACACCATCATCACAACTTAAATCAACTACTGGACCACCAATAGATAAGTTAATAATTAGACATTGTTTTATAGTATATTTTAGGGTAATTTTAAATGTAAAAGGTTATATTACACTTGATTTTCTCTTGTTTTTTTATTTCAGGTAATAATTGGAATATGTGCAGAAATGAAATAAAAAGGGAAGAAAGTGAAGGGTTTGATCAAATGGAAGTGGTACACAAAGAATCAACATCGAATCAAGGACCGACTGAAATTTACTTATATCGAATCCTCAGCGATTTGAGAATTATACTAAGAATCGATGATTAGATCAATGAAGCACATAGGTAGTTTTCCAAGGACTTTGCCATCAATTTGAGCAATAAGTAGAATCGCTAAGGAATCGTTGGGTTCGATTTCGAGAATTTTAGATAACCACGAGACATTTGAGTTAGTTTGAGATATAAATTACCTAGAATACTACATATATGACCCTAGGGCTACAAAATCTGTTGTCTTTGAGTACTTAGATCAATATTTCATTGCTCTTGGAGCCATAGTCTATTGTTTTAGTTTATTGCTTTATTGTTCATTGCTTTTGGAGCCGATTCGAAGATGAACTTGATGCAATGTTATTTATGTTGATGAGTGAGTAGTTTATTAATTTAAACAAAGTCCGAACATGAACTTGATCCATTTTGTGATGAAGTCATGATGAGATGATTTTGTGCTTAATGCTTAAAACCAATCATATTGTTTAATTCACTGATTTAATAGATTATTATTTGCGGATTTTAATCATGAAACTCTGGATTGCATGCATAGTCTAGAATGTGTATTGCAATATTTGGATTCAACATTTAATTTAAAGTAGTAACTACGATTGTTTCAAAGGTCTACTACCGTTTAGATGTCCTAGGTGGATTGAGATCTAAGTTTAGTATTGAAGTGGCTTTCCAAATGTATTAGATTTAGTAGTTCGAAGTTTTCACAAAGTGTAATGCAGTTTTATTGCCTAAATTTAATTTCTTTAAGTATTCAAATGGTTAATTCAATAAAATTAGAACGTGACTTTTCCACCGGTATAAGGAGAGCTAATGGCTTGATAAGGGTTGCTTACTTACTTATGATAAGAGTTTAATGATCTAGAATACTTTATAAAGTATGCTCATGACTATGTGATTTAAGTAACATGTTTGGATGCAAAACGGATTAATGTTTCATTGTTCTGGACGTTTGTTTAGATATTTATTTATCATTAAATTGATTTGATTTTGAATATTAGTGAATTTGAATTGTGATTATTAAATTAGTTTAATTAGTTTAGTTGATTATTAGAGTACCATAGTTTGAATTAGTGATTTTTAATTCCCGTTTTAATTAAATTAATTAAATTAAAGTACAAAAATATTAAAACTATTGAAAGACTTCTTCTATGGAAATTTGAAAAATCCATGTGGAGACGATCCGACTTATCACTATTACAAATAATAAGGATATATGAGAAACTTATTATACACGCTCCACACGTGTCACCAACTTGTAAGCCTTAGTTGGTACCCATCCAAACCAATTATACAACGAAGAATCTACATACAAGACAAGAAAAAATAAGATTCAATGACTAAATTACCAAGTTTGGTACACGAGAATCTTGCACGGGCTACTGAAAAATAAGGGGAGGGGATGGTGGTCCTCTTTATCGCTTCAAAAGCATCGAGATCCCTTAAAAAACCCAAGATCAAACCAGCCGAGGAACACCTAGCCAATTCTTCTAGCTGTTAACCCTAAACCCAAGAAAATTCGTCTAAATGATCCCTAACTAGTGTAAAAATGGCGGAACAAAGGATTAAGGGTTCTCAAGAATCGGGTTCGGGAGAGAAAATGAGGGGGATGAGGCTCTAGAAAACGAGAGGGAAATTCATTTTTTTTTTCGCTTAATCAGCTATAGTGACCAATGTTGCGGTGTTTTTCCAAAAGTAAGGCACATTTACAATTTATTTCACAAAATAGGGTGGTGTACTTTGAATTAACAAAAATAGCCAATAACGCCTTTTGAAAAGGCGTTATTGCTTTTGAAGTATGTGAGGTGGCGGGGGGGCATAGGGGGACATAATTTGTAAAAGTTTGTATAGATAGCTCCTTTTGAAAAGGAGCTATCTATACATTTGCCCCGCCACCTCACCACCACCTCACAAACTTCAAAAATAGCCAATAACGCCTTTTCAAAAGGCGACATAGCCCAGTTTTAGAAAAAAAAAGAAAAAAGAAAACCACACTTATTTTTCGGGGTTTAAAGTAAAAGGTAAAGTAATTTTGTAATTTTTTCTCATAAATTAGTGACAAAATATCAAAAATCTTAAGTTGACGTTTGCATGGGGTCCATGGTCTGTAGTGGATATGCATGGCTGGCCCACCTCGAGACACGTGCGTGACGTTTGCATGATCAGTTGCACGAGGTTGCATAGGTCGCCCACCTCGACAGACGTGCCTGACATTTGCATGAAATCTCCACCTCGGCATACATGGGTGACATTTGCATGGGTTGTCCGCGTCGATATGCGTGCGCGTTGTTTACATTGGTTGTCTACCTCGACATACGCGAGTGGTGCGGGTGTGAGGTGGCGATATGCGTGCGCGTTATATCACTATTTGTAGGCTTCATGGGTGTGAGGTGGCGGTGAGGTGGCGTTGAGTTGGCGAGGCAATTTGTATAGATAGCTCATTTTGAAAAGGAGCTATCTATACAATTGTCTTCCACCTCACCGTCCGCCTCACCGTCCACGTAGACGTCCACGTAGACGCGCAGATTACACGAGATAGCGCCTTTTCAAAAGGCGCTATCCATGTGTCCACGTCGTCAACAACACCACCAACCCATTGTGATAACGCCATTTGATTAGGCGTTATTGCCTATTCCTAAAAAAATCCATTTTCACCCCATTTCCCTCATTTAAAGTAATTTTATATGTACTTTTGTATTTTTTTCCCAATGTTGCTCCGTGCAGTCAGTCGTTAGTTAGTCGTCAATCTGCAGTCAGTTGGTTGGAAGATTTTTTTGTTTTTCATTTTCCTTATTTAGTTTGAAAGCGAAATATGAGTGGGGCCGCGTGTTAGAGCAACGTAGGATCCACGTGACCTCGGCGTTTGAAGTCAGTGACCAATGTACGGGATTTTTTCCTTGATTAACACAATTGAGAGGAATATTTAACATAGTAACATACCTGCTAAAATATTTCCCAACATAACACATTTTGTGCCATGTCATCGCCATGTCACCGCCATGTCATGTTTAAAAAAAAAAACGAAACAACCAAGAAGTCGTGACCACTGGTCACGACTTCTTTCCAAAAGGAAGTCGTGACCCCGGGTCACGACTTCTTGCCAACAAAACCCCAAAACCAGGGTCTCGTGTTCTTTCCAACAAAACCTCAAAACCACTCTGTGCATCTCCTTCTCTCTGTGCATCTCGGTTGCTCCACTGTCTTCTCCCTGTGCATCCCTCGGTTGCTCCGCTCTTTGTGCCTTCTCCGCTCTCTTTGCATCTCCGTCTCACCGAGCTTGTGCCTCGAACAATTTTTGCCGAGCTCTCTGCTCTCTGCCTCACCGAGATCTCTGTGTGTACTGCAGGGATGCCTCCGCCCCTGCCGCCGTCGTCCGCCGCAAGAAGGCCTCCACCGTCCGCTGCAAGAAGCCTTTCGTCCGACGCAGGCACGTCTTCCCCGACGCTGCCTGCACTCAGCGCCTCCTCTTGTGTACTCGCGCCGATCACTACTCACATTCCCGCTGGTCTCTTTTGTGTTGGTAATTTTTTTCCACCAAATGTGATAATTGCTGAATTTAGTCCGCATTGTTCTACTTTGTATGCTCATGTTCCAACATTAGAAGAGTACGCTTAGAGTTTGCTTAATTGATGAATATAATGTGCATTGGTGTTGTGTTGAACAGTTAATTTCCATGATTTAAAAACTTTGTATGCTCATGTTCTACTATATTTCATCAGATACTAAAAAACACACTATATTTATACTGTTGACTCCTGCACAAAACGAAAACAAAAGAAATATTAGCTAGAGTTCATGTTTCCCTTCATATAAAGCTACAAATTGAAGAAAACTACAAAGATTTGGTTGGCGGCATTAAATTCAAGGAAGTTGAGAAAGCTTAATTAAGTAATACAAAAACAACAACAACATAGCCTTAGTCCCAAATTAATAATTGGGGCCGGCTACATGGATCAAAACTTTCCATTGTACTCGATTAAGTGCAACTAATAGAAAGCTTAACTAAGTAATGAAAGTAAAAAAAAAAAAAAAAAAAAACATCGATAGTTGACCATTGTTAATGCTCAATTCAAGAGCATAAACTGATACATTCGATACAAAGGAAGTATGTAAAAGATTGTGAATTGTGATGTTAAATTATCTCCTAAAGCAAAAAAGCACATAACATTGTAATCTTAGAATTCTTGATACAAAGAAAATTAGCTAATGGGGATTTGCGCCGACTGTTTTGTGAGTCCATTCTTATTCCTAAATTTCAAGTGTCATATATCAAGAGATCAATAAGTTCTCAAATGAGTAACAATTTTCGCGGACCGGCACCCTTAACAGAATCCTTCCATTAAGACATTTGAAGTTATGTAAGTTCATTCACATCACCATATTTTTCTTGGTTTCTCGTAGTTAGTTTTTCACCTATTCGAAGGTTTAGATCTTTTCATAAAGGAAAATGCGCGCGCGAGGCCACTTCAACTTTCCCACCTAAGGTGAAGTTACATTTTACTAGATCTTTAGCTCTAGGCCAAAAAGAAAAAAATGAAAAACCCTGTACTACGTAACAAACGAGAAACAAAATTTAAATTGCCATGATTTTATTTTAGTTGACCTAATGATTTGTGCGTTATATCTTAAATAGCAAAATGGTAGTTAGGACTATAATCTCTTCAATGATTTGCTTAAACTAACATCTTATTTGTCACAAATTTTATCATAACTCAAGGAGCATAGAGAACTAAGTGATCACGATTTGTTAGCACATATTAGCTAGGGATATTAGAGAGCATGTCGCCCATTTCATAGATATAAATTTTTTCAACACTTAGCTAGGTACATATGCCAGCAATTTTTTTTTTAAATACACATTGGAGGGATACGATGGAGCTTGTTAAGTTTACATGTGCAAAGTGAGTGTATTAATTATTATCACTTCTATTGATCATGCTTTATATTCTACATACATAGATTCAATAATGGTTGATCGAAGAGTAACTTTGTTGTGCTATATGAATGGAGACATGGTTGATGGACCATCAGGGATTTCGTACACGAAACCGCCTATTCGACATCTCAGATCGAAGATGGGTTTAGGGTACGAGGAACTTTTGAGTTTTATTTGTAATTCATTGGAGATAGACAATGAAAAAATGATATTGAACATGACATATCAACGAGTTTGAGACTCCACATACTCCATCAGTTCCTCCCTACATGGCATTCGAGGCTACGGAAGCCTTTCCATTTGACAGGGCACCTACATCTTCGCGCCATTTTAATGCAACTCCAATAATGATGAATTTCTCTGAGAGTACAAGTACTCATGATGGTGAAATGCGTGATATCGATGATATTCAAAGAGAAGATGCTCAAAATCCTGCAGATGTGGGGCATTCGAATGTCTCGTTAGCGTTAAATCGTAATGTCCGAGTTGTAAAGAGAACACGCTGTGGGACATGAAGTCATTATTTGGGGTCAGACTAGGACTTGTTCTTAACTATAATAAGACATTTTTTTCTTTTTATTATTGCTTTGTAGTTGATCACCTTGCAAATTCTTCATTTATAGCAATTCAAATTGCAAGTTCTTCATTTATAGCAAATCTTTTTTGTGAATTTGTTGAATTAATATGTTGTTTTGCAGTATATGATTGTCTGTATTTATGAAATGATGAAATCTTATCATGGAAAAAGGCCTTCAACATCTGTGGTTTGTGTTTCTGGTTGCTAGAAGCAACAGCTTTGGTTACCAGTCCATGCAAGGAAATGTGGCCTGTGAAATGCAAGCTTGCATCACAGGAGCTCAAAAGAAACAAATTAAGTAATGCACCATCCATGCGTGGATTATAATTTTAATATCCAAATCCACTTAAGTGCTCAAAATAGCCCCATCACAATTCACATAAACAAAACACGACCATATTGGTTAGGCTTCGCTGAAAAAGATATGTCTTGCCCAAGCACCAATCGTTATCTTGGGTGTAGTGGTTGGGATTGATTTACTAGTTGTGATTCTCTTAATTTTCTGCCAAGTTCTGCCAAGTTGTTAGATCATAAGTTAGATCTGCTAAGTTCTGCCAAGTTTTTCTGCTGGAATGCAAAACGTGACTTGCAGTCACGATTTCTTTTGAAGGGAAGTCGTGATTGCAAGTCACAACTTTCAGGATAGAAAACTTTCAGTTGATACAAAACGTGACTTGAAGTCACGTTTTCCAGTGACCATCCTGGCGCGTGATGTGGCAGTGACGTTGGGAGAAGTGTGTTACTTTTATAAATATTTTGGTGGGTGTGTTGGGTTGACAAATTTTATGCCTAAATGTACTAATCAAGCAAAAAGTACATTACTCGGACAACTTCCATGAAAGAATCGGGACATTTTAGTCATTGAGGCTGGTGATTTATAACTAGCACGTCTTCGCCTTTTCTGTTCTCCGAAACCCTAAGGCCGCTCTGCGCTCTTCAACCCTAACTAGTAAGCCTCTGCTTGTACGTGTAGATGTTTTATTTGTTTCGTTTCGTTTCATAGTTTATTACTGTAAGATTTCCGTTGATTCTTCGCAGGTTTAGGTCATCAGCCTCGCCCGAAATCGTTCAGTAATGGCACCTCCAACTAAAAGTAAAACTAATATCGTCTGGCTTCTGATTTCCTGCTGTTTTGTGGTTCCTATTTAGCCTTTATTTGGTTCTTTTTGGTTTAGGTTCTCGAATATCATGCTAGTTATCTGTTTTAGGGCTCTGCGAAACGGAGATATACTGTTTTGTGTGTGTTGTGATATGACTGTTTTCATGAGATGACCCTGCGTTGAAATTGGGAAATAATTTACTTTAACCCATTACTGCGTTTGCAACTATTACAGTTTTTGATCCTAACACTTGAATATTATTTGCTTTAAATTTTCATCGTATTGCATCCCAATACTGACTTGTAAGTTTAGACTAGCTGTGTAGCTTTAGAAATCTCTATATCAGATCTACATGAAAGTTCCAAATCTTGGTATCATTTTAGATGATATTTGTCCAGGGGTAGGGGAAAGTCTGCAAATAGCCGTGCAGAGTTTTTTATGCCTGGTAATCTTTCATGTTATATGGCTTAGATATGGGTAATTTTTCTTTTCCACTTATGGGAAGGGATTACTCAACCATGGATGAGCATGATCAGTACCAGCCATTGTGCTCTCCCTACAAATCACAGACCAACATCTATGTTTTGAACGATAATTTTTTATTAGTAGCTTGGTTTGTATGTGCATTCTTACAAATGACTATTTTGTATCGCTCACTTTTGTTTCTACCGTTGGCTTAATGCGTTAAATGTAATTGTTTGGGATGCCTGAAATGTGTTGTTTGATCAATTCCTTTTTTTTTTTTTTTTTTTTTTTTTCTAGTTTTTTTAGTTGCTCCTCTTTGCAGTGCTTTGTATTCCTGGAGACTCATTAGTTATTTTGATAAGCAGCTGGGGCAACGAAGAAGGCAGATCAAAAGGCACAGGCCTTGAAGGCTGCCAAGGCTGTGAAATCGAGTGCATCGACCTTGAAGAAGCAGACAAAGAAGATCCGGACATCAGTGACATTCCATCGCCCCAAGACACTGAAGAAGCCCAGGGTTCCTAAGTACCCTCGTATTAGCGCTCCATCAAGGGACAAGCTTGATCATTATCAGATTCTTAAGTATCCGCTCACGACTGAATCTGCTATGAAGAAGATCGAGGACAATAACACACTGGTTTTTATCGTTGACTTGCGTGCTGACAAGAAAAAGATTAAGGGGGCCGTGAAGAAGATGTATGACATTCAGGCGAAGAAAGTGAATACTTTGATCAGGTGAGGCCTTTCTCTTTAGTTTCTTTTGTTTTTGGTGTTCAGTCAGCTGCAGATGTATATTGATGACTAGGTGTTCATTGTTTGTCATAACTTGATGTTAAAAAAAAGAAAGATAAAGTGGCAAAGGTTGTCTGGTACCTGCTATGTAAAGCAGTCTTTCTTATAAAATGTATTCTATAATTATTATTGTTAATGTGACTTGTGAAGGTTAGATTCTCCAAGTAACTACTCAGCTGCTTTTCATAATTTTTATTGTTGTAGATTCTTTAGTCATTTATGTTTGTTTTTCAAAATTGAAATTGGGTTGATGGAAATTTTATCCTAGTACTGTTGTTGTCATTAAAATTTTAAAGTATGACCATGCAACTGTTAATTTTAGTTGGGTGATCGGCTAAACTTCACGTGCCATTTTAGGAAAACTTTTTATTCAAGTGTCCTGTTTCTTACTTTAACTGCATCTTCTCCAATCCAGAAATTGGATTGATCTTAGCAACTATTGAGAATATTTGTCATTGAGATATCTGAAGGTGAAGTTGCAAATCTCAATTTACATGAGCATCTAAAGCTTATATTGTTGATCTTTTCTTTATGACCCCAGGCCTGATGGAACCAAGAAGGCTTACGTGAGGTTGACCCCAGATTACGACGCCTTGGATGTGGCCAACAAGATAGGAATAATTTAGATGAAATGATGCATATCAAATTGTGGGATGCATTTCTTGAGGAATTTGTAGTAAACTCATTGAACAGTTTTGTTTATCAATTGGTACTGCATGCATTTTACGAGTGGAACCTTGAGCCCTTTGGAGTGAACTTGGGAGAATTTAATATTTAAGTTACGATTGCAGTCAAGTCTCGCCTAAATGGCTTGTTTTTTCGTCTTATACTTGTGATAAGTTGTTGTGATTGTTCGTTCTGGTGTTTTTGGCTGTTTGCTTGATGATCGAGCAATTGAAATCATGGCATCATTAAGAGACAAAGATCTTCATGAGATTTGTGATGATCTTAGTATTGAGGGAGATAATGAAGCAGGGTTGATTCTTGATGATGGAGCATCTGATGAGGCAGGTGTTGATTTCTCCAAGATCCTATCGGGGAGGTTCCTTACGGATAGACCAGTTAACATTGGAGCGATGCAGGATACATTGGCGTTGATTTGGAGACGTGTAGGGGGCACATATGAAGGAGATAAAGGCAGTGAACTTGTTCATTTATACTTTCCTTCATGATCGGGATGTTCTGCGTGTTATGGGCCTTATGGACGATGGTCCACGGCCCTTTAACCAACAAGCATTGATGTTGAAGCAGTTGGCGGCATCAGATCAGTTGGATAAAATGTAGATGTATGAAATTGAAATGTGGGTACAAGTCCATAAATTACCAGTTGGCTTTTTAAACGAGCACGTAGCCATGGCGATTGGGAATAGCATTGGAACTTATGTGAAAACTGATGTTCGTTGCCTAAGCAATTTATGGGCAGATTACCTTAAGGTCCGTATGGACGTGAGGAAGCCTCTAGCAATCAATATGTAGAAGAAAAGAACTGGAGGAACATAGTTTTGGGTTGAGTTCATGTATGAATGTGTTCCAACGTTCTGCTACTACTGCGGCTTAATGGGGCACTTGAAAAAGTTTTGCAAATCACTGTTTGATTGCAAAAATCCCCCATTGGAGAGAAAGTAGGTAGTTGCCTGAGAGCACCAGCAAGAAAACCGAGCAATCTATCGTCAAGGCGATGGTTGAGGGATAAGAGGGAGGGCGGATTCCGGCGACCGGAGGTGGTGGCGGAATTGGTGACGGGGCAGAGAATTCAGAGTTCCCTAATCAACGCAGCTACCAAGGGGATTCTGCCGGTGAGGATGGCGAGATTGAAGGAGACATAGTTGGCAAGTTCACAGCGGGACATTCAAATTCCCATAATCCACGCCAGTTGGAGGTTAACCCATGAACATGAGATTATTTTACACTGGGATTATATATGGTTTGGGTATTAGTCCCAATTGAGGGACTTGTTCGGTTGGGGTATAAAAGTTGGGATTAAATAGATGAAGTTACAAAATTGCCCTCTTATATCAACAACAAAAACCTTCCTTCCAACCTTAAACCCATTTCATTCCCGTCCCGTGCTTATCTTCTCTCAGTCACCTCCCATTCATTCCCGTCCTCATCTTCTTCGCTCCGCTGTGGTCATCGAATAGGATCGAACCCAGGTACTCCTATCTCTCTCTCTCTATATCTTTCTCTCTATCTTCGCAGAGGTACATCAATATCACTGAAGCATGTCACCTTCAATTGATATGAAACAATTAACCACAAGGAGAGAGAGAGAGAGAGAGAGAGAGAGAGAGTTTACCTGGAGCGAGACGAAAGGTGCGGTCTGCGAGAGAGAGAGAGAGAGACTAGGGTTTTTTTCACTGGGAGGAGCAGAGTCGGATGAAGATCGAGTAAGAGAGGATGATTTTTTTGTGTTTTGGTTGTTAATAATATGAGGATAATTTGGTCATTGTTGGATGAACTTACAATGGGATTAAATAATACCACTCATTTCATGGTTTTATTTTATCCCACTCCTATGTGTTAAAATAATCTCATCATTAGTTTAAAACTCGAACCAAACACTAGTATTATTGATGGTACTAAGGGCACCCCTTATTTAATGAGGGCCCAATTTATTTGAAAAATTCCAGCAAAAATGGAAAAGACACCGAGAACATGTTTTTTTGGGTTTTTTTTGTGATTGTGGCTTTGTACATTTTGGTTGATTATAATGTTACACTGTTTGTATTGCGGTAATGCCGTTATCTAGTAATTTTCCGTACTACAAGGACACTTTTACACCTTCTAAGCCATTCCCCTCTCGAGAAGCGGCTATTTCATGGCTCCAAATGATTGGTGGTGAGAACAAGTTTGTGTTAGTAACGAAGCGCTCGGATGCCGGGGCATTAAGCGCAGGGGAAGGGTGAAAATTGCCGGTGAGAGTCCGGGACATATAGGGGACCGGCTCGTAGAGTAGGGAAGGGGAAAGCGGCAAAATTTTTAAAGAAATCAAGGAATGATGAAAAGGCGAGGAGTCACACTGCTATTACGAAGAAATGTGGATGCCATTTCCAAATTAACGTCAAGGAAAATGCCGACTCCTTATGGTATGTCACCGTGATTTGTGGGAGGCACAATCACGACACTCGGAAGATTGGGTAAGGGGAGGAAGAAGTTGAGGATGCGGGGAGGACCGAAAGTGAGCGAGCTTAGGGAGATTAGTCCACCCCGTCTTTTTGTGGAGTGCGATCGGGAAGTTGAGGATGCGGGTGGGAGGACACCGGGGTCTCCAATCGGAGGCACCCCACAGTGTCGGAGGCACCCCGCCTCCAATCGGATTTGAGTCCTCCCACTCCACAAAAGCTTCTAGGCGAAGAAAGTCAATGTTCCACAAATGCGTCGTGTCGGGTCGACGCACGCAAAGTGGATCTAACATGGCTTATGGTCATTGCTTAGAACCGGATTGGTTGCCACATGTTGAGGCCATTATCGATGTCGTTTCCGATGGAAATTGTGGATATCGGTGTATAGCCTCCATGGGCTTCGACTTGCCGACGTGACGGGTGGAGGATTGTGCGTAGAAGGATGTACGATGAGATTATCGGGTATGAAGACCTTTGGCGGGAAGTGCTTGGCTCGAGTTTCGAGGCGTCAAGAATGCGGTGCATTGCCCAGCAGAGAAGCAGAGGGGGCATCTTTCAAAGAATGGTTGACACTTCCGGACATGGGATTGTTAGTATCCACCGCATTCAATGTCATTCTCGTCAACCTCTCGCATGGGAGTGCCTCCACATTCCTACCTCTACGTAGTACTCCACCGTCGTCATTGCACAACAGACTTATCATTGCAATGGCAAATGAAATGAATATCCATTGGGTTAGGGTAAGTTCTATGATTTTTGTGAATTGGTTTGTTTCCCCCTTAATCGGGTTTGTGACAATATCTTCTATGTTCTATTGTTCACTTTGACAAAAGTGCGATTGCGTGTGAATGCACCGCCGCCATCCTTATATCCATCGTGGGATCGGTACGTTGAGGAATCACGCCAAAGGTTGGCGAGATGGATTCGTTTTTCGAGACATCGCGCCCATTGCAATCGCTGATCATGAAGCCACCATACCGTTGTAGATTTAGATACACCGTAGGTTAAAGCTTGTACCTGACGGCTAAACATTTAGAAATTTTGCCAATTCGTCCGAATGTTCTATGTATATGCAAATGTTGTCTTGTGTTTTGATTATTGTTGTGTTTTGATTGTTGTTTACTTATGGATGGACCCTTTTTAGAGTCGGTTTGAATGTTACGGAGATTTATAATTAATTAAGTTTCGGCGCAAATTGTCGTGATGGATTTTCAATCTTGTATTGTTAGTTTGACATACAACCAATTTTTTTTTCAAACTGTAATGTTCAAATTCATCCATTTCGATGTCTCGGTCAAGCGAGTTCGTGAAACAACCCATATTTTCTGGTCACCCATGACCGACAAGTATTCCAATATATCGGCGCGTACAACCGGAGTCCAATAGAAAGGTCCGGTTGTACACCACCGAGATGGATTGACCATTTCAATTCGCCGACTCTCGTCCTATGACGACCGAGCCTACTTGAGACCTCTCGGAAGTGGACAACCGATACGCGATTAACTATTCCTGCTTCGTGCCCATAAACCGAACGGGCCATAAGCATTTACGGATGGGGATGGAGATTGATACTAACGGCCCACAAGTGCCTAGGATGGTAGATCCAAAAAACTTGGATATGGCGGGCCTAGCGGAATTCCAGGCCCACCAGCCCAATGAGTATCTTATTTTGAAACTGTCGTGGAGTGCGAGTCCTAAAGGACTTAATCCAAACTTATAAGCCCATTTTGGTGTTTCTTATGGAAACATTAATCGATCATGATAGGATCGATGGGATTCGGCGACAGTTGAAATTTGAGGGTCTTCATACGGAGAAAGAAGAGGGCCATGGGGTTGGGGTGGCTCTGTTGTGGAAACAATGTTGTGGAAACAAGCTGAGCAGGTGTCTATTCGATCGTCTTCCCCCAAGGGCCCCAACTACATTGATGCAACTGTTACACTGCGCGGTATGCAGTCCTATCGATTCACCGGCTTCTATGGGTTCCCAGAGATCTCTTGAAGGCGAGCCTCATGAAACCTGTTACGTTCTCTTGGTGATCAAAGCAATACACCGTAAATTGTGGTTGGGGACTTCAATGACATGGTGCACGAAAGGGAGAAGAGGGGCGAGAGGAGATAGCCCCAATGGTGTTTGAATGGCTTCTGTCAGGTGTCGGAGGACTATTTGCTTGCGGATTTGGGGATAGAGGGCTATCCTTTTACATGGGAAAGACACAAGGGGACTATGAACTGGGTGGAAGATGTTAGAGACTTGCACTGACTTCAAAGCGTGTAACACTGCCACTTTCCTAAAGGAAATTTTGCTCTCTACACTGCAAGAATCAGCAAATATCCTAAAAGATACGATGAAGTAACACACCTTACACTTTGCGGTAGTGAAAGATGAAAACAAGAGCAATTGCTGGTAAATCTCGAGATACTTTCTTCCTCCCCAAACCTCCCCTCTTATAGAGCACTGGTCATGACCAGTTAGAGTGAAAATGGGGTAGTGGAGTAGTGGAACAGTCAAGCATTGATGCAATGGAGTAATGGAGCGATCAAGCATTGATGCAATAGAGTAGTGGAGCGATAATTCCTTAATGGAGAGCGGTTCAACCGCACCCACTCACCACTCTACTAACTACTCATTTAATCTCGAAAATGGTAAAAATTAAACCCATGGTTAGCTTGCACACATATTCACACACGTGCACGTGCCAAGTGCTAAGTGCGGCTATATAAAAGCGCCTAAAATGCGCCATATAAGCCGCGCACGCCTGCAAGCGCGTGTGTGGCTCACCGTGCATAACACTTGTATTTTATTTTACACACACTATGGTGCAAGAGTACATATATACTCTTTTAACTTGAAGTTCCTAACCAATGTGAGACTAAACATTTAATTTGAAAATGTTCAACAATCCCCCGCCATTTTCAAAATAATCAGATCATTCAATCCACGAAATCTCAAACATTATATGCATAACTAATGGTATCTTGCGATTTGAACCACTAACTTGTGAAAAGTTCATTACATCATATCAGAATTACATGGTAGATAAACTTTGAACCAATGATTCTATTCAATATGTAGCATAAACATATCACGCATATAACTTACACTAGCAAAAAGCCATAAATATCCTGACACATTCAACATTGGGCTTGTGTCCCGTATCTTCTCGTGAATGTCTTTGGAGCCAAGCCCTTGAACTCCTTGAAGCGGCCGCACTTCACATCCACATAGGTAGTCTCCATTCTAGCACCCCCGCAATTTAAGTACTTTTAGAAGACTATTAAGAGATCATCTCAACCTCATCTCTTTACATGCAGTACCGAGCACTAACAACCTTGGGATGGTTATAAAATCTAGTGCTCACGATCCTCTTATAATGAAATTGATCGCATTGAACTCAAGACTTAACGTAATGTTAGGCGTCGAGTTGAGTTTCCACTATTGGTGACTGTAATTTATGGGCTTGAGACCCATCCCTCTAGATGTTTTATTCACTAAGTCTCTTGGCAATCCTTTAGTAAGGGGATCTGCGCAAGTTTTGACTAGATTTCACATAGTCAATTGTGATAACTCCTCTTGTTATCAATTCTCGACACAACTATGTCTCAATCCAATATGTCCTGGACTTAGGTGTACATTTGGCTATAAGCCCTTGCCAATGTGGCCTGACTATCACAATGGATAGAGATTGGAGCTACCGAGCTTAGGCCACAATGGTATCTCGTGTAATAATTCACGTAGCCATTCAGCTTCTTTTGAAGCTGAGGCCAATGCAATAAACTCTGATTCCATGGTAGAACCAGCCATTAAAGTTTGCTTCTTTGAAGCCCACGAGATTGCACCTCCAGCAAGTGTGAAAATCCACCCACTTGTGGATGCATGATTTTGATCTTTCACAATCCAACTTGCATATGAAAATCCTTCTAAGATCGAAGGATATCCACTATAGCATAAACCATAGTTAATTGTTTTCTTCAGATATTTCAAAACTCTTCGAATTGCAAACCAATGCAACTCGCTTGGATTAATTGTAAATCTACTCAACTTGCCTACTGCCAAGGCAATATCCGACCTAGTGCATGTCATTGCATACATTAAGCATCCAATTAATCTAGAATACTCCAGTTGTGAAACTGGATTGCCTGTATTTTTCATTAGCTCAATACTTGAATCTAGTGGGGTAGAAACAGGAGCACAATTCAAGTGATTGAATCTATTGAGAACTTTCTCAATATAATGAGATTGAGTTAGAGTAATACTCCCCTCATCTCTTACAATCTGAATTCCGAGTATGACATCAGCTTGCTCCATATCTTTCATTTCAAACTGGCTTGAAAGAAACCTTTTGTCAACCGAACTTGTTCCAAGTCAGTTCTTCCAAAATCAACATGTCATCTACGTAAAGACAGATAATGACACCATTGCCTTTTCCATCAAACTTGCTATATGCGCATTTATCAGATTCATTTATTTTGAATCCAAAAGCAAGTACAACCTGGTCAAATTTTTGGTGCCACTGTTTTGGTGCTTGCTTTAAACCATACAATGATTTTCGCAATCTGCACACTTTATTCTCATGATCGGGCATAATAAACCCTTCAGTTGTTCCATGTATATTTCCTCATCCAATTCTCCATTTAGGAGCAGCTTTTTTAACGTCCATTTGTTGGATGACCAGCTTGTTTATAGCTGCAATTACAATAAGCAATATGATTGTAGCAATTCTAGCTACTTGGTGAATAGGTATCGAAATAGTCTATTCCATGCTTTTGGGTGAAACCCTTAGTAACCAGATCTCACTTTGTATTTTTCAATGGATCCATAAACTCTTCTTTTCCTTTTGAAGAGAAATTTGCATTTAATGGATTTACACCCGGAGGTAGATCAACTAGCTCCCAAGTGTTATTTCCCATTATTGAATCAATCTCATCATTTAATGCCTCTTTCCGAAAAAATTTGCATCTCTTTCTTTCGTTGCCTCTCTCTTGTTTGAGGATCCGCTTCCGTATTAAAACAATACGGAATTTGTCTAGTTCTTGTTTCTCTACTTCCTTCAACTAGGAATGTATAGAAATCGAACTAAATGACTTAATTTTCCGAGCTCGTTTGCTCCTTGAAGTTCGGGAACTTCTACTAATTCTTTGTCATTTTCAATTTCTATGACTTCCTTCCCTTTTGGTTTTCTTCAGGGAATACTTTTGGTGACATATTTAAATCTTGTCTCGTCAAAGATTGCATCGCTTGATTCAATTACGGTGTTTTTTGAAATCGAATTATTAGGCTCAATTACCATGAACCTATATGCCTTCTTGTGTTGTGCATATCCAATAAATATGCACTCCACTACCCTTTCACCCAATTTTCTCTTTTTGGGTTAGTACTTTTACTATCGCTCTACATGCCCCAAACTCTTAAATAATTAAGATTTGGTTTTCGCTTATTCCAAAGCTCATATGGGGTGACTTTATTCCTCTTTTGTGGAATTATGTTCAAAATATGGCATGCGGTCAGCAATGCCTCTCCCCAAAAACCACTACTTAAACCAGAGTTTGATAGCATAGCATTAACCATTTCGGTTAAAACACGATTTTTACGCTCAGCCACACCATTTTGTTGTGGTGTGTAAGGGGCAGTAGTCTCATGGACTATTCCAGTGGATTCAAAGTACTTTGGATCATAGTACTCTCCTCCCCTATCAGACCTTAAACATTTTATAAAGGTCTCACATTGCAATTCAGTTTCTGCCTTATAGGCCCGAAACTTAACCATTGCCTCATCTTTGGAATGCAACAAATAAACATAACAAAATTTGCTATAATCATCAATAAATGTTATAAAATATTTATTGCCTCCTATTGAGGGTGTACTATGTATGTCACATACATCAAAATGTATCAAGTCTAGCAACTTTGAATTTCTTTCAACATTAGGAAATGGATTTCTAGTTATTTTTGTTTTCATGCATGTATTGCAATTTCCTTCATATTTATCAAAATAAGGCGATAATTCAGTTACCATATCATATAATTTTCTCGAAATGAACATGTCCTAATCTAGGATGCCATAAAAATGAAGGAGACTCCACGAGATACGCGAAACAACATTCTTATTAGATAAAGCGATTACATTGAGCTTAAACATGCCCTCATAAGCATACCCCTTCCCTACATATACCCCTTCCCTACATATACCCCTCCCTTGGAGAGTACAAACTTGTCGACCTCAAAGACAAGACTAAATCCAAACTTATTCAAAAGACCACCCGACACAAGATTCTTCCTCACTTCGGTGCATAATACACGTTAGTGAGTGTTACAACTTTGCCGAAGTAAACTTCGAGATCAACACTACTTATGCCTTTAACGAGGACGTAGCATCATTTCCCATGTACAAGACAATATTTTCATCTACTTTGCCTACATGGTTTTGAAGAACCTCTTGTTCTTGCGACATGTTGAGTAGCACCGAGAATCAACCCACCAAGCCATATCATTTTCAACGACGTTGATTTCGGATATCATAGCAATGAGATCATCATTGTCGTTACACACCTTTAGCGCGCTAGAGGAAGCATGATTTTTCCTTGCTTCCTCTTCCAATGATAACGTTCGGACTTGAGGTGGCCATCTTTCCCATGAGAACCAACAAGTGACTTTCTGCTTCTTTTGATTCTGGTATTGGTTGTTCGGTTTTCCCGAACCAGCAAGCTTTTTGAAGCCACCAGGCTTGTTAGGCTGTTCCGGAAGGGCTTTTTGAACTTAGGCTGCTTCCATCACATGCACCTTTGAAATCTCCTGAGCATTCTGCTCTTTTTCATTTTCCTGCATGCGACAATCCTCTTCTACACGAAGATGGTTAGCAAGTTCATCAAGAGATATGTCCTCTTTTTTATGCTTAAGAGTTCGTTTGAAGTCCTTCCAGGATGGGGGCAGTTTATCAATAATAGAAGACACAACAATTGTTTCATCCATGACAAGATTGTGTTGAGAGAAATTATTTCTAATCCTCTCAACTTCACGAAATTGTTCCATGACAGACCTTTCATCAACCATTTTAAAATTAATAAACTTTGATATAAGGAATTTCTTACTTGTCGCATCCTCCTTATGGTACCTTGCCTCCAATTTCTCCCACAGCTCCTTGGCAGAGGGGACGTCATGGTAGAGGTCGAACAGTGAGTCCTTCATGGCGTTCAAGAATGTGACCTCTGCAGTGTGGTCATCCGTCTCCCATTTCTGCCTCTTCCTGATCTGCTCGACAGTTTCATCATCGGACTCCATAGGTTTCGGTGTATCCAGAACATACACCGGATGAAGCGCCACCAGCGGAAATGCTAACTCTCTTCGCCACCTCGAAAAATCGCTTCCATTAAAGCGATCCAACTTCACAATGTTAGCAAACGTTCTTTGATTGAAGCCATTGCAACGATATCAAAAAATTTCCTTTAGATTGTTAGACCAGAGGGACTTGCAATGACTTCAAAGCGTGTAACACTGCCACTTTCCTAAAGGAAATTTTGCTCTCTGCACTGCAAGAGTCAGCAAATATCCTAAAGGATATGATGAAGTAACCCACCTTACACTTTGCAGTAGTGAAAGATGAAAACAAGAGCAATTGCTGGTAAATTTTGAGATACTTTCTTCCTCCCCAAACCTCCCCTCTTATAGAGCACTGGTCATGACCAGTTAGAGTGAAAATGGGGTAGTGGAGTAGTGGAACAGTCAAGCATTGATGCAATGGAGTAATGGAGCGATCAAGCATTGATGCAATAGAGTAGTGGAGCGAGAATTCCTTAAGGAGAGCGGCGTTTCAACTGCACCCACTCAGCCACTCTACTAACTACCCATTTAATCTCGAAAATGGTAAAAATTAAACCCATGGTTAGCTTGCACACATATTCACACACGCGCACGTGCCAAGTGCTAAGTGCGCCTATAAAAGCGCCTAAAATGCGCCATATGCGCCGCGCCGCGCGCGCGTACATGTGTGGTGCATAGCACTTGTATTTTATTTTACACACACTATGGTGCAAGAGTACATATATACTCTTTTAACTTGAAGTTCCTAACCAATGTGGGACTAAACATTTAATTTGAAAATGTTCAACAATCCCCCGCCATTTTCAAAATAATCAGATCATTCAATCCACGAAATCTCAAACATTATATGCATAACTAATGGTATCTTGCGATTTGAACCACTAACTTGTGAAAAGTTCATTACATCATATAAGAATTACATAGTAGATAAACTTTGAACCAATGATTCTATTCAATATGTGGCATAAACATATCACGCATATAACTTACACCAGGCAAAAAAAGCCATAAATATCCTGACACATTCAACATTGGCCTTGTGTCCCGTATCTTCTCGTGAATGTCTTTGGAGCCAAGCCCTTGAACTCCTTGAAGCGGCCGCACTTCACATCCACATAGGTAGTCTCCATTCTAGTACCCCAATTTTAAGTACTTTTAGAAGACTATTAAGAGATCATCTCAACCTCCTCTCTTTACATGCAGGTACCGAGCACTAACAACCTTGGGATGGTTATAAAGATTTAGTGCTCACAGTCACTCTTATAATGAAATTGACTGCATTGAACTCAAGACTTAACGTAATGTTAGGCGTCGAGTTGAGTTTCCACTATTGGTGACCTGTAATTTATGGGCTTGAGACCCATCCCTCTTGATGTTTTATTCACCAAGTCTCTTGGCAATCTTTTAGTAAAGAGATCTGCAAGTTTTGACTAGATTTCACATAGTCAATTGTGATAACTCCTCTTGTTATCAATTCTCTGACACAACTATGTCTCAGTCCAATATGTCTGGACTTACCGTTGTACATTTGGCTATAAGCCCTTGCCAATGTGGCCTGACTATCACAATGGATAGAGATTGGAGCTACCGGTTTAGGCCACAATGGTATCTCGTGTAATAATTCACGTAGCCATTCAGCTTCTTTTGAAGCTGAGGCCAATGCAATAAACTCTGATTCCATGGTAGAACCAGCCATTAAAGTTTGCTTCTTTGAAGCCCACGAGATTGCACCTCCAGCAAGTGTGAAAATCCACCCACTTGTGGATGCATGATTTTGATCTTTCACAATCCAACTTGCATATGAAAATCCTTCTAAGACCGAAGGATATCCACTATAGCATAAACCATAGTTAATTGTTTTCTTCAGATATTTCAAAACTCTTCGAATTGCAAACCAATGCAACTCGCTTGGATTAATTGTAAATCTACTCAACTTGCCTACTGCCAAGGCAATATCCGGCCTAGTGCATGTCATTGCATACATTAAGCATCCAATTAATCTAGAATACTCCAGTTGTGAAACTGGATTGCTCAGTATTTTTCACTAGCTCAATACTTGAATCTAGTGGGGTAGAAACATGGGCACAATTCAAGTGATTGAATCTATTGAGAACTTTCTCAATATAATAAGATTGAGTTAGAGTAATACTCCCTCATCTCTTACAATCTGAATTCCGAGTATGACATCGACTTGCCCCATATCTTTCATTTCAAACGGCTTGAAAGAAACCTTTTGGTCAACTGAACTTGTTCCAAGTCGGTTCAAAAATCAAGCATGTCATCTACGTAAAGACGCAGATAATGACACCATTGCCTTTTCCATCAAACTTGCTATATACGCATTTATTAGATTCATTTATTTTGAATCCAAAAGCAAGTAAAACCTGGTCAAATTTTTGGTGCCATTTGTTTTGGTGCTTGCTTTAAACCATACAATGATTTTCGCAATCGCACACTTTATTCTCATGACCGGGCATAATAAACCCTTCAAGTTGGTCCATGTATATTTCCTCATCCAATTCTCCATTTAGGAACGCTGTTTTAACGTCCATTTGGTGGATGACCAGCTTGTTTATAAGCTGCAATTGCAATAAGCAATCGATAGTAGCAATTCTAGCTACTTGGTGAATAGGTATCGAAATAGTCTATTCCATGCTTTTGGGTGAAACCCTTAGCAACCAGATCTCACTTTGTGTTTTTCAATGGATCCATCAACTCTTCTTTTCCTTTTGAAGAGAAATTTGCATTTAATGGGTTTGCACCAAGGAGGTAGATCAACTAGCTCCGAAGTGTTATTTCCCATTATTGAATCCATCTCATCACTTAATGCCTCTTTCCGAAAGCCGCATCTCTTTCTTTCATTGCCTCCTCTTTGTTTGAGGATCGGTTTCCGTATTAAAACCATACGGAATTTGTCTAGTTCTTGTTTCTCTACTTCTTTCAACTAGGAATGTATAGAAATTAGAACCAAATGACTTAATTTTTCGAGCTCGTTTGCTCTTTCGAAGTTCAGGAACTTCTACTAATTCTTTGTCATTTTCAATTTCTATGACTTCCTTCCCTTTTTGGTTTTCTTCAGGAATACTTTTGGTGACAGATTTAAATCTTGTCTCGTCAAAGATTGCATCCCTTGATTCAATTACAATGTTTACTGAAATCGAATTATTAGGCTCAATTACCATGAACCTATATGCCTTACTGTGTTGTGCATATCCAATAAATATGCACTCCACTCCCCTTTCACCCAATTTTCTCTTTTTGGGTTCGGTACTTTTACTCTTTGCTCTACACCCCAAACTCTTAAATAATTAGGATTTGGTTTTCGCTTATTCCAAAGCTCATATGGGGTGACTTTATTCCTCTTTTGTGGAATTTTGTTCAAAATATGGCATGCGATCGAAGAATGCCTCTCCCCAAAAACCACTACTCAAACCAGTTGATAGCATAGCATTAACCATTTCGGTTAAAACACGATTTTTACGCTCACCACACCATTTTGTTGTGGTGTGTAAGAAGCGATAGTCTCATGGACTATTCCAGTGGATTCAAAGTACTTTGGATCATAGTACTCTCCTCCCCTATCGGACCTTAAACATTTTATAAAGGTCTCACATTGCAATTCAATTTCGCGCATATAGCCGAAACTTAACCATTGCCTCATCTTTGGAATGCAACAAATAAAATAACAAAATTTGCTATAATCATCAATAAATGTTATAAAATATTTATTGCCTCCTATTGAGGGTGTACTATGTATGTCACATACATCGAATGTATCAAGTCTAGCAAACTTTGAATTTCTTTCAACATTAGGAAATGGATTTCTAGTTATTTTTGTTTTCATGCATGTATTGCAATTTCCTTCATATTTATCAAAATAAGGCAAGAATTCAGTTTACCATATCATATAATTTTCTCAAATGAACATGTCCTAATCTATGATGCCATAAAAATGAAGGAGACTCCACAAGATACGCGAGAAACAACATTCTTATTAGATAAAGCGATTACATTGAGCTTATACATGCCCTCATAAGCATACCCCTTCCCTACATATACCCCTCCCTTGGAGAGTACAAACTTGTCACCTCAAAGACAAGCCTAAATCCAAACTTATTCAAAAGACCACCCAACACAAGATTCTTCGTCACTTCGGTGCATAATACACGTTAGTGAGTGTTACAACTTTGCCAGAAGTAAACTTCAGATCAACACTACCTATGCCTTTAACAGGGACAGTAGCATCATTTCCCATGTACAAGACATTATTTTCATCTACTGCCTCCATGGTTTTGAAGAACCTCTTGTTCTTGCAGACATGTCGAGTAGCACCATAATCAACCCACCAAGCCATATCATTTTCAACGACGTTGATTTCAGATATCATAGCAATGAGATCATCATTGTCGTTACCTGCACCTTTGGCAGTGCTAGAGGAAGCATGATTTTTTCCTTGCTTCCTCTTCCAATGATAACATTCGGACTTGAGGTGACCATCTTTCCCGCAGAACCAACAAGTGACTTTCTGCTTCTTTTGATTCTGGTATTGGTTGTTCGGTTTTCCCGAACCAGCAGGCTTTTTGAAGCCACCAGGCTTGTTAGGCCTGTTCAGGAAGGGCTTTTTGAACTTAGCTGCTTCCATCACATGCACCTTTGAAATCTCCTGAGCATTCTGCTCTTTTTCATTTTCCTGCATGCGACAATCCTCTTCTACACGAAGATGGTTAGCAAGTTCATCAAGAGATATGTCCTCTTTTTTATGCTTAAGAGTTCGTTTGAAGTCCTTCCAGGATGGGGGCAGTTTATCAATAATAGAAGACACAACAATTGTTTCATCCATGACAAGATTGTGTTGAGAGAAATTATTTCTAATCCTCTCAACTTCACGAAATTGTTCCATGACAGACCTTTCATCAACCATTTTAAAATTAATAAACTTTGATATAAGGAATTTCTTACTTGTCGCATCCTCCTTATGGTACCTTGCCTCCAATTTCTCCCACAGCTCCTTGGCAGAGGGGACGTCATGGTAGAGGTCGAACAGTGAGTCCTTCATGGCGTTCAGAATGTGACCTCTGCAGGTGTGGTCATCCGTCTCCCATTTCTGCCTCTTCTTGATCTGCTCGACAGTTTCATCATCGGACTCCATAGGTTTCGGTGTATCCAGAACATACACCAGATGAAGCGCCACCAGCAGGAAATGCACTCTCTTCTGCCACCTCAGAAAATCGCCTCCATCAAAGCGATCCAGCTTCACAATGTTAGCCGACAGTTCTTTGATTGAAGCCATTGCAACGACAACAAAAAAATTCCTTTAGATTGTTAGACCAGAGGGACTTGCAATGACTTCAAAGCGTGTAACACTGCCACTTTCCTAAAGGAAATTTTGCTCTCTACACTGCAAGAGTCAGCAAATATCCTAAAGGATACGATGAAGTAACCCACCTTACACTTTGCAGTAGTGAAAGATGAAAACAAGAGCAATTGCTGGTAAATTTCGAGATACTTTCTTCCTCCCCAAACCTCCCCTCTTATAGAGCACTGGTCATTACCAGTTAGAGTGAAAATGAGGTAGTGAAGTAGTGGAACAGTCAAGCATTGATGCAATGGAGTAATGGAGCGATCAAGCATTGATGCAATAGAGTAATGGAGCGAAATTCCTTAATGGAGAGCGATTTCAACTTGCACCCACTCGACCACTCTACTAACTACCCATTTAATTTCGAAAATGGTAAAAATTAAACCCATGGTTAGCTTGCACACATATTCACACACGCGCACGTGCCAAGTGCTAAGTGCGCGTATAAAAGCGCCTAAAATGCGCCATATGCGCCATGGCATATGTACAAGCGCGCGCATTTGTGGCTTACCGTGCATAGCACTTGTATTTTATTTTACACACACTATGGTGCAAGAGTACATATATACTCTTTAAACTTGAAGTTCCTAACCAATGTGGGACTAAACATTTAATTTGAAAATGTTCAACAATCCCCCGCCATTTTCAAAATAATCGATCATTCAATCCAGGAAATCTCAAACATTATATGCATAACTAATGGTATCTTGCGATTTGAACCACTAACTTGTGAAAAGTTCATTACATCATATCATAATTACATGGTAGATAAACTTTGAACCAATGATTCTATTCAATATGTAGCATAAACATATCACGCTTATAACTTACACCAAAGAAAAAGCCATAAATATCCCGACACATTCAACATTGGCCTTGTGTCCCGTATCTTCTCGTGAATGTCTTTGGAGCCAAGCCCTTGAACTCCTTGAAGCGGCGCACTTCACATCCACATAGGTAGTCTCCATTCTAGTACCCCCGTAATTTAAGTACTTTTAGAAGACTATTAAGAGATCATCTCAACCTCCTATCTTTACATGCAGTACCGAGCACTAACATCCTTGGGATGGTTATAAAAATTTAGTGCTCACAATCACTCTTATAATGAAATTGACCGCATTGAACTCAAGACTTAACGTAATGTTAGGCGTCGAGTTTAGATTCCACTATTGGTGACCTATAATTTATGGGCTTGAGACCCATCCCTCTTGATGTTTTATTCACCAAGTCTCTTGGCAATCCTTTAGTACAGAGATCTGCCAAGTTTTGACTAGATTTCACATAGTCAATTGTGACAACTCCTCTTGTTATCAATTCTCGACACAACTATGTCTAAGTCCAATATGTCCGGACTTACCGTTGTACATTTGGCTATAAGCCCTTGCCAATGTGGCCCGACTATCACAATGGATAGAGATTGGAGATACTGGTTTAGGCCACAATGGTATCTCGTGTAATAATTCACGTAGCCATTTAGCTTCTTTTGAAGCTCGAGGCCAATGCAATAAACTCTGATTCCATGGTAGAACCAGCCATTAAAGTTTGCTTCTTTGAAGCCCACGAGATTGCACCTCCAAAGAAGTGTGAAAATCCACCCACTTGTGGATGCATGATTTTGATCTTTCACAATCCAACTTGCATCCGAAAATCCTTCTAAGACCGAAGGATATCCACTATAGCATAAACCATAGGTAATTGTTTTCTTCAGATATTTCAAAACTCTTCGAATTGCAAATCAATGCAACTCGCTTGGATTAATTATAAATCTACTCAACTTGCCTATTGCGCTAGGCAATATCCGGCCTAGTGCATGTCATTGCATACATTAAGCATCCAATTAATCTAGAATAGTCCAGGTTGTGGCTGGATTGCTGTATTTTTCATTGGCTCAATACTTGAATCTAGTGGGGTAGAAACAAGGGCACAATTCAAGTGATTGAATCTATTGAGAACTTTCTCAATATAATGAGATTGAGTTAGAGTAATACTCCCCTCATCTCTTACAATTTGAATTCCGAGTTTGACATCAAACTTGCTCCATATCTTTCATTTCAAACTGGCTTGAAAGAAACCTTTTGGTCAACTGAACTTGTTCCAAGTCAGTTCCAAAAATCAGCATGTCATCTACGTAAAGACAGATAATGACACCATTGCCTTTTCCATCAAACTTGCTATATGCGCATTTATCAGATTCATTTATTTTGAATCCAAAAGCAAGTACAACCTGGTCAAATTTTTGGTGCCACTGTTTTGGTGCTTGCTTTAAACCATACAATGATTTTCGCAATCTGCACACTTTATTCTCATGACCGGGCATAATAAACCCTTCAGGTTGTTCCATGTATATTTCCTCATCCAATTCTCCATTTAGGAACGCTGTTTTAACGTCCATTTGGTGGATGACCAACTTGTTTATAGCTGCAATTGCAATAAGCAATCTGATAGTAGCAATTCTAGCTACTGGTGAATAGGTATCGAAATAGTCTATTCCATGCTTTTGGGTGAAACCTTTAGCAACCAGTCTCACTTTGTGTTTTTCAATGGATCCATCAACTCTTCTTTTCCTTTTGAAGAGAAATTTGCATTTAATGGGTTTACACCTAGAAGGTAGATCAACTAGCTCCCAAGTGTTATTTCCCATTATTGAATCCATCTCATCATTTAATGCCTCTTTCCAAAAAGCTGCATCTCTTTCTTTCATTGCCTCCTCTACTGTTTGAGGATCAGCTTCCGTATTAAAACAATACGGAATTTGTCTAGTTATTGTTTCTCTACTTCCTTCAACTAGGAATGTATAGAAATCGAACCAAATGACTTAATTTTCCGAGCTCGTTTGCTCCTTCAAGTTCAGGGAACTTCTACTAATTCTTTGTCATTTTCAATTTCTATGACTTCCTTCCCTTTTTGGTTTTCTCCAGGAATACTTTTGGTGACAGATTTAAATCTTGTCTCGTCAAAGATTGCATCCCTTGATTCAATTACAGTGTTTACTAAAATCGAATTATTAGGCTCAATTACCATGAACCTATATGCCTTACTGTGTTGTGCATATCCAATAAATATGCACTCCACTCCCCTTTCACCCAATTTTCTCTTTTTGGGTTCGGTACTTTTACCATCGCTTGCTCTGACCCCAAACTCTTAAATAATTAAGATTTGGTTTTCGCTTATTCCAAAGCTCATATGGGGTGACTTTATTCCTCTTTTGTGGAATTCTGTTCAAAATATGGAATGCGATCGGCAATGCCTCTCCCCAAAAACCACTACTCAAACTAGAGTTTGATAGCATAGCATTAACCATTTCGGTTAAAACACGATTTTTACGCTCACCCACACCATTTTGTTGTGGTGTGTAAGGGCGATAGTCTCATGGACTATTCCAAAGTGGATTCAAAGTACTTTGGATCATAGAACTCTCCTCCCCTATCGGACCTTAAACATTTTATAAAGGTCTCACATTGCAATTCGCTTTACGCCTTATAGGCTCGAAACATAACCATTGCCTCATCTTTGGAATGCAACAAATAAACATAAAAAATTTGCTATAATCATCAATAAATGTTATAAAATATTTATTGCCTCCTATTGAGGGTGTACTATGTATGTCACATACATCGAATGTATCAAGTTTAGCAACTTTGAATTTCTTTCAACATTAGGAAATGGATTTCTAGTTATTTTTGTTTTCATGCATGTATTGCAATTTCCTTCATATTTATCAAAATAAGGCAAGAATTCCGTTTACCATATCATATAATTTTCTGAAATGAACATGTCCTAATCTATGATGCCATAAAAATGAAGGAGACTCCACAAGATACGCAGAAACAACATTCTTATTAGATAAAGCGATTACATTGAGCTTAAACATGCCCTCATAAGCATACCCCTTCCCTACATATACCCCTCCCTTGGAGAGTACAAACTTGTCAGCCTCAAAGACAAGCCTAAATCCAAACTTATTCAAAAGACCACCCGACACAAGATTCTTCCTCACTTCTGGTGCATAATACACGTTAGTTAGTGTTACAACTTTGCCGAAGTAAACTTGATCAACACTACCTATGCCTTTAACAGGGGACGAGCATCATTTCCCATGTACAAGACATTATTTTCATCTACTGCCTCCATGATTTTGAAGAACCTCTTGTTCTTGCAAACATGTCGAGTAGCACCGAATTAACCCACCAAGCCATATCATTTTCAACGACTTTGATTTAAGATATCATAGCAATGAGATCATCATTGTCGTTACACGCATCTTTGGCGGCCGCTAGAGGAAGCATGATTTTTCCTTGCTTCCTCTTCCAATGATAACATTCGGACTTGAAATGGCCTTCTTTCCCGAGAACCAACAAGTGACTTTCTGCTTTTTTTGATTCTCGGTATTGGTTGTTCGGTTTTCCCGAATCAATGAGCTTTTTGAAGCCACCAGGCTTGTTAGGCTGTTCGGGAAGGGCTTTTTGAACTTAGTTGCTTCCATCACATGCACCTTTGAAATCTCCCGAGCATTCTCGCTCTTTTTCATTTTCTGCATGCGACAATCCTCTTCTACACGAAGATGGTTAGCAAGTTCACCAAGAGATATTTCCTCTTTTTTATGCTTAAGAGTTCGTTTGAAGTCTTTCCAGGATGGGGGCGCTTTATAAATAATAGAAGACACAACAATTGTTTCATCCATGGCAAGATGTGTTGAGAGAAATTATTTCTAATCCTATCAACTTCACGAAATTGTTCCATGACAGACCTTTCATCAACCATTTTAAAATTAATAAACTTTGATATAAGGAATTTCTTACTTGTCGCATCCTCCTTATGGTACCTTGCCTCCAATTTCTCCCACGGCTCATTGGCGAGGGGACGTCATGGTAGAGGTCGAACAGTGAGTCCTTCATGGCGTTCGAATGTGACCTCTGCAGTGTGGTCATACGTCTCCCATTTCGCCTCTTCTTGATCTCGCTCGACGCTTTCATCATCGGACTCCATAGGTTTCGGTGTATCCGAACATACACCGAGATGAAGCGCCACCGGCGGGAAATGCACTCTCTTCTACCACCTCGAAAATCGCCTCCATCAAAGCGATCCAGCTTCACAATGTTAGCCGACGCTCTTTGATTGAAACCATTGCAACGACAGCAAAAAATTTCCTTTAGATTGTTAGACCAGAGGGACTTGCAATGACTTCAAAGCGTGTAACGCTGCCACTTTCCTAAAGGAAATTTTGCTCTCTACACTGCAAGAGTCAGCAAATATCCTAAAGGATACGATGAAGTAACCCACCTTACACTTTGCAGTAGTGAAAGATGAAAACAAGAGCAATTGCTGGTAAATTTCGAGATACTTTCTTCCTCCCCAAACCTCCCTCTTATAGAGCACTGGTCATGACCAGTTAGAGTGAAAATGGGGTAGTGGAGTAGTGGAACAGTCAAGCATTGATGCAATGGAGTAATGGAGCAGTCAAGCATTGATGCAATAGAGTAGTGGAGCAGTAATTCCTTAATGGAGAGCAGTTTCAACTGCACCCACTCAGCCACTCTACTAACTACCCATTTAATCTCGAAAATGGTAAAAATTAAACCCATGGTTAGCTTGCACACATATTCACACACGCGCACGTGCCAAGTGCTAAGTGCGCCTATAAAAGCGCCTAAAATGCGCCATATGCGCCGTGCATGCGCGCCGGGCATTTGTGGCTCACCGTGCATAGCACTTGTATTTTATTTTACACACACTATGGTGAAAGAGTACATATATACTCTTTAAACTTGAAGTTCCTAACCAATGTGGGACTAAACATTTAATTTGAAAACGTTCAACAATCCCCCGCCATTTTCAAAATTATCGAGATCATTCAATTCACGAAATCTCAAACATTATATGCATAACTAATGGTATCTTGCGATTTGAACCACTAACTTGTGAAAAGTTTATTACATCATATCGAATCACATGGTAGATAAACTTTGAACCAATGATTCTATTCAATATGTAGCATAAACATATCACGTATATAACTTACACCAAAGAAATAGCCATAAATATCCCGACACATTCAACATTGGCCTTGTGTCCCCGTATCTTCTCGTGAATGTCTTTGGAGCCAAGCCCTTGAACTCCTTAAAGCGGCCGCACTTCACATCCACATAGGTAGTCTCCATTCTAGTACCCCCCCGCAATTTAAGTACTTTTAGAAGACTATTAAGAGATCATCTCAACCTCCTCTCTTTACATGCAGTACCGAGCACTAACAACCTTGGGATGGTTATAAAAATTTAGTGCTCACATCACTCTTATAATAAAATTGATTGCATTGAACTCAAGACTTAACGTAATGTTAGGCGTCGAGTTGAGTTTCCACTATTGGTGACCTAATTTATGGGCTTGAGGCCCATCCCTCTTGATGTTTTATTCACCAAGTCTCTTGGCAATCCTTTAGTAAAGAGATATGCCAAGTTTTGACTAGATTTCACATAGTCAATTATGATAACTCCTCTTCTTATCAATTCTCGACACAACTACGTATCGGTCCAATATGTATGGACTTATCGTTGTACATTTGGCTATAAGCCCTTGCCAATGTGGCCTTGACTATCACAATGGATAGAGATTGGAGCTACCGGTTTAGCCGCAATGGTATATCGTGTAATAATTCACGTAGCCATTCGAACTTCTTTTTGAAGTGAGGCCAATGCAATAAACTCGATTCCATGGTAGAACCAACCATTAAAGTTTGCTTCTTTGAAGCCCACGAGATTGCACCTCCAAAGAAGTGTGAAAATCCACCCACTTGTGGATGCATGATTTTGATCTTTCACAATCCAACTTGCATCTAAAAATACTTCTAAGACCGAGAAGGATATCCACTATAGCATAAACCATAGTTAATTGTTTTCTTCGGATATTTCAAAACTCTTCGAATTGCAAACCAATGCAACTCGCTTGGATTAATTGTAAATCTGCTCAACTTGCCTACTGCCAAGGCAATATCCGACCTAGTGCATGTCATTGCATACATTAAGCATCCGATTAATCTAGAATACTCCAGTTGTGGCTTGGATTGCTGTATTTTTCACTAGCTCAATACTTGAATCTAGTGGGGTAGAAACAGGGGCACAATTCAAGTGATTGAATCTATTGAGAACTTTCTCAATATAATGAGATTGAGTTAGAGTAATACTCCCCTCATCTCTTACAATCTGAATTCCGAGTATGACATCAGCTTGCCCCATATCTTTCATTTCAAACTGGCTTGAAAGAAACCTTTTGGTCAACTGAACTTGTTCCAAGTCAGTTCCAAAAATCAGCATGTCATCTACGTAAAGACAAATAATGACACCATTGCCTTTTCCATCAAACTTGCTATATGCGCATTTATCAGATTCATTTATTTTGAATCCAAAAGCAAGTACAACCTGGTCAAATTTTTGGTGCCACTGTTTTGGTGCTTGCTTTAAACCATACAATGATTTTCGCAATCTGCACACTTTATTCTCATGATTAATCGGCATAATAAACCCTTTCGGTTGTTCCATATATATTTCCTCATCCAATTCTCCATTTAGGAGCGCCGTTGTTTTAACGTCCATTTGGTGGATGACCAGCTTGTTTATAGCTGCAATTACAATAAGCAATCTCATAGTAGCAATTCTAGCTACTTGGTGAATAGGTATCGAAATTGTCTATTCCATGCTTTTGGGTGAAACCCTTAGCAACCAGATCTCAATTTGTGTTTTTCAATGGATCCATCAACTCTTCTTTTCCTTTTGAAGAGAAATTTGCATTTAATGGGTTTACACCCGGAGGTAGATCAACTAGCTCCCAAGTGTTATTTCCCATTATTGAATCAATCTCATCATTTAATGCCTCTTTCCGAAAAAGTTTGCATCTCTTTCTTTCATTGCCTCCTCTCTTGTTTGAGGATCGAACTTTCCGTATTAAAACAATATGGAATTTGTCTAGTTCTTGTTTCTCTACTTCCTTCAACTAGGAATGTATAGAAATCGAACCAAATGACTTAATTTTCCGAGCTCGTTTGCTCCTTCGAAGTTCGGAACTTCTACTAATTCTTTGTCATTTTCAATTTCTATGACTTCCTTCCCTTTTGGTTTTCTTCAGAATACTTTTGGTGATAGATTTAAATCTTGTCTCGTCAAAGATTGGATCCCTTGATTTAATTACGGTGTTTCTTGAAATCGAATTATTAGGCTCAATTACTATGAACCTATATGCCTTCTTGTGTTGTGCATATCCAATAAATATGCACTCCACTCCCCTTTCACCCAATTTTCTCTTTTTGAGTTCAGTACTTTTACTATCGCTTTCTACTGACCCCAAACTCTTAAATAATTAAGATTTGGTTTTCGCTTATTACAAAGCTCATATGGGGTGACTTTATTCCTCTTTTGTGGAATTCTGTTCAAAATATGGCATGCACATCGAATGCCTCTCCCCAAAAACCACTACTCAAACCAGAGTTTGATAGCATAGCATTAACCATTTCGGTTAAAACACGATTTTTACGCTTTGCCACACTATTTTGTTGTGGTGTGTAAGGGGCAGTAGTCTCATGGACTATTCCAGTGGATTCAAAGTACTTTGGATCATAGTACTCTCCTCCCCTATCAGACCTTAAACATTTTATAAAGGTCTCACATTGCAATTCAGTTTCTGCCTTATAGGCCCGAAACTTAACCATTGCCTCATATTTGGAATGCAACAAATAAACATAACAAAATTTGCTATAATCATCAATAAATGTTATAAATATTTATTGCCTCCTCTTGAGGGTGTACTATGTATGTCACATACATCGAATGTATCAAGTCTAGCAACTTTGAATTTCTTTCAACATTAGGAAATGGATTTCTAGTTATTTTTGTTTTCATGCATGTATTGCAATTTCCTTCATATTTATCAAAATAAGGCAGTAATTCCAGATTTACCATATCATATAATTTTCTGAAATGAACATGTCCTAATCTATGATGCCATAAAAATGAAGGAGACTCCACAAGATACGCAGAAACAACATTCTTATTAGATAAAGCGATTACATTGAGCTTAAACATGCCCTCATAAGCATACCCCTTCCCTACATATACCCCTCCCTTGGAGAGTACAAACTTGTCAGCCTCAAAGACAAGCCTAAATCCAAACTTATTCAAAAGACCACCCGACACAAGATTCTTCCTCATTTCAGTGCATAATACACGTTAGTGAGTGTTACAACTTTGCCAGAAGTAAACTTCAGATCAACACTACCTATGCCTTTAACAGGGACAATAGCATCATTTCCCATGTACAAGACAATATTTTCATCTACTTGCTTCCATGGTTTTGAAGAACCTTTTGTTCTTGCAGAATGTCGAGTAGCACCGAATCAACCCACCAAGCCATATCATTTTCAACGACGTTGATTTCGGATATCATAGCAATGAGATCATCATTGTCGTTACACGCACCTTTGCAGCGCGTGCAGCTAGAGGAAGCATGATTTTTCCTTGCTTCCTATTCCAATGATAACATTCGGACTTGAGGTGGCCATCTTTCCCGAGAACCAACAAGTGACTTTCTCGCTTCTTTTGATTATGGTATTGGTTGTTCGGTTTTCCCGAACCAATGAGGCTTTTTGAAGCCACCAGGCTTGTTAGGTCTGTTCGGGAAGGGCTTTTTGAACTTAAATTTGCTTCCATCACATGCAACTTTGAAATCTCCTAAGCATTCTGATCTTTTTCATTTTCCCGCATGCGACAATCCTCTTCTACACGAAGATGGTTAGCAAGTTCATCAAGAGATATGTCATATTTTTTATGCTTAAGAGTTCGTTTGAAGTCCTTCCAGGATGGGGGCAGTTTATCAATAATAGAAGACACAACAATTGTTTCATCCATGACAAGATTGTGTTGAGAGAAATTATTTCTAATCCTCTCAACTTCACGAAAATGTTCCATGACGACCTTTCATCAACCATTTTAAAATTAATAAACTTTGATATAAGGAATTTCTTACTTGTCGCATCCTCCTTATGGTACCTTGCCTCCAATTCCTCCCACGCTCCTTGACGAGAGGGATGTCATGGTAGAGGTCGAACAGTGAGTCCTTCATGGCGTTCAGAATGTGACCTCTGCAGGTGTGGTCATCCGTCTCCCATTTCTGCCTCTTCCTGATCTGCTCGACAGTTTCATCATCGGACTCCATAGGTTTCGGTGTATCCAGAACATACACCAGATGAAGCGCCACCAGCAGGAAATGCACTCTCTTCTGCCACCTCAGAAAATTGCCTCCATCAAAGCGATCCAGCTTCACAATGTTAGCCGACAGTTCTTTGATTGAAGCCATTGCAACGACAACAAAAAATTTCCTTTAGATTGTTAGACCAGAGAGACTTGCAATGACTTCAAAGCGTGTAACACTGCCACTTTCCTAAAGGAAATTTTGCTCTCTACACTGCAAGAATCGGCAAATATCCTAAAGGATACGATGAAGTAACCCACCTTACACTTTGCAGTAGTGAAAGATGAAAACAAGAGCAATTGCTGGTAAATTTCGAGATACTTTCTTCCTCCCCAAACCTCCTCTCTTATAGAGCACTGGTCATGACCAGTTAGAGTGAAAATGGGGTAGTGGAGTAGTGGAACAGTCAAGCATTGATGCAATGGAGTAATGGAGCAGTCAAGCATTGATGCAATAGAGTAGTGGAGCAGTAATTCCTTAATGGAGAGCAGTTTCAACTGCACCCACTCAGCCACTCTACTAACTACCCATTTAATCTCGAAAATGGTAAAAATTAAACCCATGGTTAGCTTGCACACATATTCACACACGCGCACGTGCCAAGTGCTAAGTGCGCCTATAAAAGCGCCTAAAATGCGCCATATGCGCCGCGCGCGCGCGCGCGTGTGTGGCTCACCGTGCATAGCACTTGTATTTTATTTTACACACACTATGGTGCAAGAGTACATATATACTCTTTTAACTTGAAGTTCCTAACCAATGTGGGACTAAACATTTAATTTGAAAATGTTCAACAATCCCCCGCCATTTTCAAAATAATCGATTATTCAATCCACGAAATCTCAAACATTATATGCATAACTAATGGTATCTTGCGATTTGAACCACTAACTTGTGAAAAGTTCATTACATCATATCGAATTACACATGGTAGATAAACTTTGAACCAATGATTCTATTCGATATGTAGCATAAACATATCTCGCATATAACTTACACCAAAGAAAAAGCCATAAATATCCCGACACATTCAACATTGGCCTTGTGTCCCGTATCTTCTCGTGAATGTCTTTGGAGCCAAGCCCTTGAACTACTTGAAGCGGCCGCACTTCACATCCACATAGGTAGTCTCCATTCTAGTACCCCCACAATTTAAGTACTTTTAGAAGACTATTAAGATATCATCTCAACCTCCTCTCTTTTCATGCAGTGCCGAGCACTAACAACCTTGGGATGGTTATAAAAATTTAGTGCTCACAAATCACTCTTATAATGAAATTGACGCATTGAACTCAAGACTTAACGTAATGTTAGGTGTCGAGTTGAGTTTCCACTATTGGTGACCTGTAATTTATGGGCTTGAGACCCATCTCTCTTGATGTTTTATTCACCAAGTCTCTTGGCAATCCTTTAGTAAGGGGATCTACCAAGTTTTGACTAGATTTCACATAGTCAATTGTGATAACTCCTCTTGTTATCAATTCTCGACACAACTATGTCTCACCAATATGTCCGGACTTACCGTTGTACATTTGGCTATAAGCCCTTGCAATGTGGCCCGACTATCACAATGGATATAAATTGGAGCTACCGGTTTAGGCCACAATGGTATCTCGTGTAATAATTCACGTAGCCATTCGAACTTCTTTTGAAGCTAAGGCCAATGCAATAAACTCTAATTCCATGGTAGAACCACCATTAAAGTTTGTTTCTTTGAAGCCCACGAGATTGCACCTCCAAAGAAGTGTGAAAATCCACCCACTTGTGGATGCATGATTTTGATCTTTCACAATCCAACTTGCATATGAAAATCCTTCTAAGACCGAAGGATATCCACTATAGCATAAACCATAGTTAATTGTTTTCTTCAGATATTTCAAAACTCTTCGAATTGCAAACCAATGCAACTCGCTTGGATTAATTGTAAATCTACTCAACTTGCCTACTGCCAAGGCAATATCCGGCCTAGTGCATGTCATTGCATACATTAAGCATCCAATTAATCTAGAATACTCCAGTTGTGAAACTGGATTGCCTGTATTTTTCACTAGCTCAATACTTGAATCTAGTGGGGTAGAAACATGGGCACAATTCAAGTGATTGAATCTATTGAGAACTTTCTCAATATAATGAGATTGAGTTAGAGTAATACTCCCCTCATCTCTTACAATCTGAATTCCGAGTATGACATCAGCTTGCCCCATATCTTTCATTTCAAACTGGCTTGAAAGAAACCTTTTGGTCAACTGAACTTGTTCCAAGTCAGTTCCAAAAATCAGCATGTCATCTACGTAAAGACAGATAATGACACCATTGCCTTTTCCATCAAACTTGCTATATGCGCATTTATCAGATTCATTTATTTTGAATCCAAAAGCAAGTACAACCTGGTCAAATTTTTGGTGCCACTGTTTTGGTGCTTGCTTTAAACCATACAATGATTTTCGCAATCTGCACACTTTATTCTCATGACCGGGCATAATACTTCGAGTTGTTCCATGTATATTTCCTCATCCAATTCTCCATTTAGGAACGCTTGTTTTAACGTCCATTTGGTGGATGACCAGCTTGTTTATAACTGCAATTGCAATAAGCAATATGATAGTAGCAATTCTAGCTACTTGGTGAATAGGTATCGAAATAGTCTATTCCATGCTTTTGGGTGAAACCCTTAGCAACCAGATCTCACTTTGTGTTTTTCAATGGATCCATCAACTCTTCTTTTCGTTTTGAAGAGAAATTTGCATTTAATGGGTTTACACCCGGAGGTAGATCAACTAGCTCCCAAGTGTTATTTCCCATTATTGAATCCATCTAATCATTTAATGCCTCTTTCCGTAAAAATTTGCATCTCTTTCTTTCATTGCCTCCTCTCTTGTTTGAGGATCGAACTTCCGTATTAAAACAATACGTAATTTGTCTAGTTCTTGTTTCTCTACTTCCTTCAACTAGGAATGTATCGAAATCGAGAACCAAATGACTTAATTTTCCGAGCTCTTTTGCTCCTTCGAAGTTCAGAACTTCTACTAATTCTTTGTCATTTTCAATTTCTATGACATTCTTCCCTTTTTGGTTTTCTTCAGAATACTTTTGGTGATAGATTTAAATCTTGTCTCGTCAAAGATTGCATCCCTTAATTCAATTACGAGTTTTACTGAAATCTAATTATTAGGCTCAATTACCATGAACCTATATGCCTTCTTGTGTTGTGCATATCCAATAAATATGCACTCCACTCCCCTTTCACCCAATTTTCTCTTTTTGGGTTCGGTACTTTTACTCTTTGCTCTACTGACCTCAAACTCTTAAATAATTAAGATTTGGTTTTCACTTATTCCAAAGCTCATATGGGGTGACTTTATTCCTCTTTTGTGGAATTGTTCAAAATATGGCATGCGATCAATGAATGCCTCTCCCCAAAAAACCACTACTAAAACCAGAGTTTGATAGCATAACATTAACCATTTCGGTTAAAACATGATTTTTACACTCACCACACCATTTTGTTGTGGTGTGTAAGAGCGATAGTCTCATGGACTATTCCGGTGGATTCAAAGTACTTTGGATCATAGTACTCTCCTCCCTTATCGGACCTTAAACATTTTATAAAGGTCTCACATTGCAATTCAGTTTCTGCCTTATAGGCCCGAAACTTAACCATTGCCTCATCTTTGGAATGCAACAAATAAACATAACGAAATTTGCTATAATCATCAATAAATGTTATAAAATATTTATTGCCTCCTATTGAGGGTGTACTATGTATGTCACATACATCAGAATGTATCAAGTCTAGCAACTTTGAATTTCTTTCAACATTAGGAAATGGATTTCTAGTTATTTTTGTTTTCATGCATGTATTGCAATTTCCTTCATATTTATCAAAATAAGGCAAGTAATTCCAGTTTACCATATCATATAATTTTCTGAAATGAACATGTCCTAATCTATGATGCCATAAAAATGAAGGAGACTCCACAAGATACGCATAAACAACATTCTTATTAGATAAAACGATTACATTGAGCTTAAACATGCCCTCATAAGCATACCCCTTCCCTACATATACCCCTCCCTTGGAGAGTACAAACTTGTCAGCCTCAAAGACAAGCCTAAATCCAAACTTATTCAAAAGACCACCCGACACAAGATTCTTCCTCACTTCTGGTGCATAATACACGTTAGTGAGTGTTACAACTTTGTCAGAAGTAAACTTCAGATCAACACTACCTATGCCTTTAACAGGGACAGTAGCATCATTTCCCATGTACAAGACATTATTTTCATCTACTGCCTCCATGGTTTTGAAGAACCTCTTGTTCTTGCAGACATGTCGAGTAGCACCAGAATCAACCCACCAAGCCATATCATTTTCAACGACGTTGATTTCAGATATCATAGCAATGAGATCATCATTGTCGTTACCTGCACCTTTGGCAGCGCTAGAGGAAGCATGATTTTTCCTTGCTTCCTCTTCCAATGATAACATTCGTACTTGAGGTGGCCATCTTTCCCGCAGAACCAACAAGTGACTTTCTGCTTCTTTTGATTCTGGTATTGGTTGTTCGGTTTTCCCGAACCAGCAGGCTTTTTGAAGCCACCAGGCTTGTTAGGCCTGTTCAGGAAGGGCTTTTTGAACTTAGCTGCTTCCATCACATGCACCTTTGAAATCTCCTGAGCATTATGCTCTTTTTCATTTTCTTGCATGCGACAATCCTCTTCTACACGAAGATGGTTAGCAAGTTCATCAAGAGATATGTCCTCTTTTTTATGCTTAAGAGTTCGTTTGAACTCCTTCCAGGGATGGGGCGGTTTATCAATAATAGAAGACACAACAATTGTTTCATCCATGACAAGATTGTGTTGAGAGAAATTATTTCTAATCCTCTCAACTTCACGAAATTGTTCCATGACAGACCTTTCATCAACCATTTTAAAATTAATAAACTTTGATATAAGGAATTTCTTACTTGTCGCATCCTCCTTATGGTACCTTGCCTCCAATTTCTCCCACAGCTCCTTGGCAGAGGGGACATCATGGTAGAGGTCGAACAGTGAGTCCTTCATGGCGTTCGGAATGTGACCTCTGCAGGTGTGGTCATCCGTCTCCCATTTCTACCTCTTCCTGATCTGCTCGACAATTTCATCATCGGACTCCATAGGTTTCGGTGTATCCAGAACATACACAAGATGAAGCGCCACCAGCAGGAAATGCACTATCTTCTGCCACCTCAGAAAATCGCCTCCATCAAAGCGATCCAGCTTCACAATGTTAGCCGACAAGTTCTTTGATTGAAGCCATTGCAACGACAGCAAAAAATTCCTTTAGATTGTTAGACCGAGAGGGACTTGCAATGACTTCAAAGCGTGTAACACCGCCACTTTCCTAAAGGAAACTTTGCTCTACACCGCAAGAGAGTCGCAAATATCCTAAAGGATACGATGAAGTAACCCACCTTACTTTTGCGGTAGTGAAAGATGAAAACAAGAGCAATTCTTTGGTAAATTTCAAGATACTTTCTTCCTCCCCAAACCTCCCCTCTTATAGAGCACTTGGTCATGACCGGTTAGAGTGAAAATGGGGTAGTGGAGTAGTGGAACAGTCAAGCATTGATGCAATGGAGTAATGGAGCGATCAAGCATTGAAGCAATAGAGTAGTGGAGCGATAATTCCTTAATGGAGAGCATTTTCTCTTGCACCCACTCACCACTCTACTAACTACCCATTTAATCTCGAAAAATGGTAAAAATTAAACCCATGGTTAGCTTGCACACATATTCACACACGCGCACGTGCCAAGTGCCAAGTGCCAAGTGCTAAGTGCGCCTATAAAAAGCGCCTAAAATGCGCCATATGTCTTGCCATGCCGCCTGTGCGCGCGCGTGTGGCTCACCGTGCATAGCACTTGTATTTTATTTTACACACACTATGGTGCAAGAGTACATATATACTCTTTTAACTTGAAGTTCCTAACCAATGTGAGACTAAACATTTAATTTGAAAATGTTCAACAATCCCCCGCCATTTTCAAAATAATCAGATCATTCAATCCACGAAATCTCAAACATTATATGCATAACTAATGGTATCTTGCGATTTGAACCACTAACTTGTGAAAAGTTCATTACATCATATCAGAATTACATGGTAGATAAACTTTGAACCAATGATTCTATTCGATATGTAGCATAAACATATCACGCATATAACTTACACCAGCAAAAAGCCATAAATATCCTGACACATTCAACTTTGGCTTCAAGGGGCAGATCTCAACACCAGATTTTTTCACTCTTATGCTGCAGCAAGGAAGAAAAAAAAACTCTATACATAAACTAAAGGATTCCAACGAAGAATGGCGGGATGATTTGGTCACTGAGTACTTTTCTCTTCACTTCTAACTCAGGACATATGGAGGCAGTGGTGGACAGTGTGGCAGCACGAGTTACAGATGAGCAGAATGCGACGTTGCTACATAAATTTTCAGTGGAGGAGGTCATGGAAGCAATCTTTTCAATGCATCCAGATAAAAGTCTCGGACCAGATGGAATGAATCCGACATTCTTTCAAAATTTCTGGCCAATCATCGGGAATGCGGTCTCTAAAGCATGTTTGTCATATATAGAGGAGGGACGACTCCCAAAAAACTTGAACGATATGTTGGTAGTGCTTATCCCGAAGAAGGATGAGCCGGAATTTATTACTGATTTGAGGCATATTTCTTTATGTAATGTACTTTATAAGATTGTGTCCAAAATGTTAGCAAATAGGCTCAAAATTGTACTTCCTGGTGTAATTTCTGAATGCCAAAGTGCCTTGATCCCCGAAAGGCTAATTACTGACAACGTTATCTCTGCTTTCGAGGTAAATCACTGGCTACACAGAAAAACTCAAGGGCGGGATGGATTCGCGGCTATGAAGATCAATATGAGCAAGGCCTATGATCGAGTGAAGTGGAGATTCCTAGATGCTAATATGACTAAGATAGGGTTTGCAAGGCTATGGGTGGACCTTACGATGATGTGTATATCCTCTGTCCAATATACTTTTTTGGTGGGGGAGGTGGAAGTTGGTCCTATTGTACCATCACGGGGACTTAGACAAGGGGATCCTATATCTCCCTACCTATTCCTATTATGCGCTGAGGGATTATCTTCACTACCGGTGCGACATGAGGCCTTAGGGAAATTACACAGGTGTAAGATCGCGAACAATGCACCAATCATATCTCACATCTTCTTCCCCGATGATGGCCACTTGTTCTTTAAAGCTACTACACAAGAGGCATACATAGTGAAGTTGTGTTTGAAGAACTATGACGATGCCATAGGTCATATTGTTAATTTCCTGAAAACGTCACTGCATTTCAGCAGGAATACCACACCAGACATGGCTGAGGCTATAAGTCGACTTCTTCAAGTACCTCAATCGGACTCAGCTGGTTTTTATTTTGGTATACTAAGTAAAGTTGGAAGAAATAAAGATGTGGTCTTTTCTTTTATCCATGATAAGGTGTATCGGAGACTGCAAGGGTGGAAAGGTAGGACGTTATCTCGGGCAGGGAAAGAAGTATTGCTGAAATCAGTTGTTCAAAGTATCCCTACATATTATGAGTGTTTTCCTCTTACCAAAAAGCTTATGTGACCAGCTGAAGACTATGATGAATAAATTTTGGTAGCTCTCGTATGTGGACAAGCATGGCGGTATTAGGTGGGGGGATTGGAAGAAGTTGAGTGTTCCAAAGAAGTTGGGGGATTGGGTATGAGAAGGGTTCGAGAATTCAACATAGCTATGTTGATGAAACAAGCATGCGCCTTCTAGAAAATCCTGACTCATTGGCTACGAGTCTATTGAAGGTGAAGTATTATCCAAACACAAGTTTCGTTGAAGCTAAATTAGGGAGGAGCCCGAGTTATATTTGGCATAGTATAATGGAATCAAAAGAGTCTTTACTCAATCAGTGTAGGTGGAGGATAGGAGATGGAAATTCAGTGAAGATATTTGGGGATCCATAGCTGCCAGACATGGTTGAAAAGAGGGTATGCACAAGGGCCCCTCCCAAGTTGTTACAGTTGACAGTGAGCTCTCTGATGAAAGCAGATACTAGGGAGTGGAAATAAGATATTGTTAATGACCTGCTTGAACTTAGAGACCAGAATTTGATGAAAGCAATCCCACTTAGCTATAGACAGAGGAGTGATGAGTGGATGTGGGAAGGAGACCCCAAGGGCTACTATACTGTCAAAAGTGGCTACAGATCTATAGTGGTAGGGGTAGATGGGAATGTTGCACAAAAAAGGGTTACCTATTGGAGTAAAATATGGAACCTGTGTGTACCACCAAAAGTTAAAGACTTCTTATGGAGGTCATCGACTACCTACCAACGAAAGTAAACCTCATCAGTTGAAGAGTTCAATTAGACCCGATGTGTGGGGTGTGCAGGAAGGAAGTCGAAGACGTTTATTATACTTTGGTGGGGTGCCCAACAACGTCTACTTGTTGGAACGTACTAGGTATAAGGCCGTGTCCAACAAACAAATCATTTGTGGATTGGTTTGGGCTATATTTGAGGGATCACCTGCAGAAGTAGTTGAAGTTGTGGCAATGGTGGGCTGTGGCCTTTTGAACAATAGAAATGGCGTTGTATGGAATAATCAATATCAACCGCATTTTAAAATTATCGAAGGGGAAAAATCACATCTAGCAGCTTGGAAGGCAGTAAAACTCTTTGATATATCGCGATCACTGCGACGGGAGGGGGCTCCTCGAGCGCCAACAAGATGGGCAAGGCCAAAGGAGGGTTATGTGACTTGCAATGTCGATGCTGCAGTGAGTGTAGAGAGAGGAATTAGTACCGTTGGCGCGGTGCTTAGAGACAGTAGGGGTTTTATTACTGCAATGGCGGGTGTCTATGGAGGGGTGGTTGAGGCAAGAATGGCAGAAGCGGTTGGGGTTAGGGATGCTCTATCTTAGCTGAAAGGTAGGGGTGAGAGATATGTGAATGTGGAGACTGACTCACTAATGGTGGTGAATGCAATCAGAGGGAAGAGCAAAGACAAATCATATTATGGTACGGTTATTGGGGATTGTGTGGATTTGTTAATGGATTTGATATCCTATAGTGTCTCTTTTGTTCGTAGATCAGCGAACGTAGCGACCCACATTGTAGCTAGGGAAGCTCGTTCTATGTCTGGTCGAATCGAGTGGTGTGTTGTACCCTTGTTTCTGTCTGATGTATTGGAAAAAGACTTAAGATGAATAAGAGAATTGGCTTTTCTAAAAAAAAGTTACAATTGCAGTTTTGTTTTTTTTCTTTTTCGTGTTTGGATTTTGTTTAATTGGATGGTTGTAGTATTCTGCTTTAGATTTTTCGACTTTGATGCGATAAATTTAGAAATGCTTAACCTCTACCCTTTGTGGTTTTTACTTTTTTTTTTGGATTACAAGAGTTGGGACTTGAGCAATTAATTCAAAGGATCATTTCAGTAATTTCAGATGTAAACCTGTTACTAGCACCAGCTTTAATCTCTCATTGTCTCCGGTGACCAGTGTTATTGTTGTGTAAGGGAATTATATTTATTGGGAACGGCTAAATGGACTCAATTTTTGTTTAGAGGACACCATTTTTGAATTTCCACTTGTTACTTATTTTACCTCAATTTTTTTTTTTCAAAATTTCAAAAATACCCTACCCCAATCATCCCCACCCCACCTTAAAACCTTTCAATCCTTTTCATTTCTCAGTTGTAGTCATTGTAGAGCACTTATACTAGGTTACTAAATGTTGTGTTCGTGTTTTTTTTTCGTTGAACAAGGCTCGGTGTGGCCATACCGTGTCCTAAAAGTGAAGAAGTGTCACTCGCGAGTGTTGGACACACAGAGCTGACACCTCTTCCGAGGTATCAGAAACACATGGCCGATACCTCTAAATAGGTAACGATCGACTCTGATCGAGAATGCAAAGAGAATTAGATCTCAACGAGTGACGAATGAATTTAACAAGAACCTATTTAGAGATGTCGGCCCTGTATGTCTGACGCCTCTTCAGAGGTGCTGGCTTTGTGTGTTCGACAGCTGTGAGACAACAAGAACACACTAAATAATTTCAAAACTCATAAAAAATACATGAAAAATGATAAAGAACAAAGTGGGTTTTGCTCATAATCGCTTAATATTTTCGATTCAAAACTTTGCACAAAAAATGCAAGATCTAACCACCAAATCAAAGCCCTAACCAAACAACAATTCCACAAACAATACCGACTCAAAAAATTAACAAACCTCAGAAAAACTTCGAATTCGACACTAAAAGAGATGAGGAATACACTCATGACCTCGAATCGATGTGGTTTTGCTTGGACTTCATTAGATTTGGAGTTGTGGTGATAATGCGATTTGAGAAAGGGTGACTGGGGAAAGCGTGAGTGGGGTATGGCTAAGTACAAACCCTTTTATATGGAGGGGTAGTTGGATCATTTTACTAAGGTGGGGACCTCTAAGCTAAAACTGAGATCCTTTTAGCGCCTCCTTATTTATTTAGTGCAAATATATACCCTTTTTCTAGGACAACTCTTCTATTTGTTGGCTTTTTTGGTGGAAATCTTCTTTCATTCGTATATTTCATCCTCAAATAATTGCGCTAAATCCCTTTCTCTAGTAAAGGTTTTTTGCAGTTACTTATTTGGAACCCTCTATTAGTGATTTTGGCGTGATTGTTGTTCATATAATGTAGTTTACCTTCGATTCTTGGTGTAGTGTTCATTACCCAAATTGTAATTTAAATAATAATAATAATAATAATAATAATAATAATAATAATAATAATAATAATCAGATAAAATATCATAACTTTTTACAACTTTTGTTATTATATCCCAACATTTTTAAATTTATTATTATATCTTAATATTCTAGATTGTTTGATTTGCATCCAGAGTCAATTTTTAACTAAAAACTTGATGAGATGACACCTTAATGTGAATTTAAAAAGCCACCTCATCACCCATAACTATCAAAACAATTATTAATTTTATGATTTATACTCAATTTATTAGTGCCACATCATCAAACTTAGAGTTCAAGATTGGTTTAGGATACAAATTAAATAATCTAGAAAGGTTATTATATAATAATAAAATGTGTGAAAGGTGTAGATATTTTAACCAATTTGGCCTAATAAAAAATAGCCGTGTACCGCACTTCGTCGTTCCAACTTAGCCCCAACAAAACAAGTTCTCGGGCTTATGAAAAGTATAATGCATTAATATACCATAAAAATATTTCATAGGAGTGTTTGGTGCGGTTCAATTGACCTTTTATCAAGTTACGACTAAGGCCTTGTTTGGTATGAGGTGGAGATATCTCCAAGGAGATAACTCAAAGGGAGTTGAGAACTAATCTTGTTTGGTTACCCAACTTGCTTGCAAGTTATCTCTCAACTTACACCCTAGGGTGAGAGATATCTCCCCACTACCCCTAGGGAGTTATCTCCTAGGAGTTGTGAACACAAGTACCCCTCATTAATGACCCTTTTATTACAAATTTCTCTCTTGTTTGAAGGCTATTTATGTCAATTCATTTTTTATTGTCAAAAAATTTGAAACTTCCATGCACGTCTAAAGTTGAACCAAACATAAAAATATTAACTCCAATGAGTTAACTCCAAGGAGATAACTCTGAACTAACACTATAAGTTAGCAAAAACGAACCAAACGAGGCCTAAGATAAGATCCCTTAGTTCTAAAAGGTTAGTGATTTGTCAGTTAATGATTTGCCAAAGCATCACTGTTAAGATACATGGATGAGACTAGGGGTAGGCAAACTGCTGTTTGGTGGTGAAAACCATCAAACCGCTACCAAACCAAGGGTTCATGGTTTAGCCGTTTTGCAAACCACCACCAAACTGCGAACCCTCAAAATCACAACCAAACCGACTGCGGTTTGTGTGGTTTGACCAGTTTGGTTTTGCGATTTTCCCGCGACACATTTTTAGTAAAAAAAATCACACATTCCATACAAATCCATCAACAAAACATATGTTCATACATGACCATCGACCAAAAACATAATGAAACACATGAACTCAATCAAAATTATGATTCTAAATTCATTTCAAAAGTTAAAACAACATGGAAATTCTTCAACTCTTCTATTTCATTCCAAGTCTGGAAGTGGTTTTGCGGTTTAGTGAATCATGATTTTCTATAAATGAAAACCACCAATAAAACTGCATAATCGTGGTTTTCAAGTTTTCTAAACCGCCCCAAACCGCTAGTTTAAAAAACCAGATCAAACCATGTGGTTTGGATGGTTTGGGCGGTTTTGCGAAGACCACTGCCTACCCTTAGATGCGACATTATTTACTAAAATGTAAGGTTTGGAGAGGTCGTGAGTTTGACTTCACGGGGATGAAGTGCCAAAGAAATTAATGCAATATAGTTAAACACCCCATTAGGGATGCACACGGATTGGATCCAGCCTAATTAGGGTCAATCCGCAATCCAATCCAATTATTGCGGATTGAGAAATTACAATCTAGTTCAATCCAAGTACGTTATTAATCCAACTCAATCCAATTTTCAAAATATAGACTGACTGGATCAAGTTCCACAGTTTGACGTTTTCATATCTAAAGATTCATGAAATTAAACTTAATCAAATGAATCACGAAAATCATTCATCTTATGAATGATAAATTTACAACGTACTTCTTGCAAATCTTGTCATCACAATAACCTTTAAAATGCAAGTTCCTACATAAATAAATATGTCATCCACAAATCTGCACCATATATTCTCACAAAAGCACAAAAAGGTGCACGTTGCAACATACAACCTACAAAAAAGGTTTGAAGTGTAATAAAAGAGTTAAGAACAAGAATAATATTTGAGATATTATAGTTTAGAGTTGATGTGTGATGCTACTCAAAACTTAAATTACAAGCAATATATAAGCATGACTAAAAAATAACTACATTTATATGTGACGACTCCTTCCTAAAATTAGGGCACTGCTTGGCCTAATCCCGTCATTAAACCCTAATCTCGATCACGTAAGACTTAAAAACATATTAGTCAGTTACATTTTAAATAAACATTTGATTATTCTCATATTTAATAGTAATTCATAATTAATTAAAAATTTTATAACTTAAACTTATTCAACAGAAGTCTTAATAAATTAGCTGAAGCCATTAATATAAATCCTAAGTATGTGGAAAACCAAGAACCAAAGATCACATGCATATATATATATATATATAATACAACAACGATAACAATATATCAACATGTGTCTGGTTGGGTAACTATCTCACAACCTATAGTATACATCCCCAATAGTATATATAAGTCATACAACAAAACAAAAACCTACAATATCATAAATAGCAGCACTCCAGTTGTAACAGCCTGTTTTATTAACGCCGTTATTTATTACATAATTTCATATTAGGCGCCAGCTCAGATCCACGTAGACGCGCCAGGACACACGTCGACTTAGGTACACTAGCTATTTGTCTATTGATTGCTTATTTGTGATGCATATTTATGAGTTTATTCGTTAATACATCGCATGTTTGTGTTAGTATTTTTATATCGTGCGAGATTGTGTGACGGGTATTCGTTTCGTAATGCGTATCAACGCGGGTATCAAGTAGGCCAACTACGGATACACTAGAATACACGACTAATTCATGTTAAGATGATTAGTTGATCAATTAAAACGAGTAGTACAACCATAAACTAAGTTAATTTAATCTAAACAATAGGCTATGACGCGCCTCGGGATGCATGTCAAGACGCGGGGCACTGGGTGTCGAGTAATTGGGTACTAGGGGAAGTGTTAGTACACCAATTTAAGACCCTAAATAGCCTACATATGTATAAAAGTGCCTAAGTTAAAATTTTTAAATCAATAGATTACAAATGCCTATAGTTGAATGGGAAAATTGATGCCATAGATTTGCCTCGAGATTTGTACAAGAAAAGAATCCTAGGAGATTTGAGTGGGGAATTGTGTTAATAAGATGGAAGTGAGTGGATTAGGAGTTAACAAGGACCATATGATCATCTTGGGATGGGAGAGTAATCATAAATGAACTGTTAGGATCATAAATTAGAGGTATAAGAGAACCCATAATGGAGTTCTTGACCATGCAAACACTCTAAAGAAAAATTATGATTTCTTGGGCAAGAGAGGGTTTGGTGGCTGAAATTTTGAGATCTAGGAGGATTTGAGCCAAATTGATGGTGAGATCAATCTAAGGACTCAAGCTAGCAAAGACATTTACAAGGTATAAATTTCATGTCTTTCTTCAATTCTATTTCATGAAAATGCATGTTAAAAACCCTTAATTCTATCAATGTAGATGGTCATTATAGTTTTTTTTGGTTGATTGGGAGTAATTAAGATCAAATAGGCTCAAGGTGAGCAAGAATTTCATGATTCGGATCGAGATTTGGTATTTAGATTATTGTCATTCTAGTGCAAATTGGGCTGATGGAGAAGATAATGACTAGTGTCTGTACCCACAGGGACGTTTGTACCCACAGGGACGTCTATACTCACAGGGATGTCTGTACCCACAGGGACGTCTGTAGTCACAAGGACGTTTATATCTACATGGACGTCTGTACTCATAGGGACATCTGTACCCGCAAGGACATTTGTACCCATAGGGACGTTTGAAACTACAATAATTTTAATAGTAATTTTATTTCAATTATGCAATAAAATGAATATCTAAATAATTGACGCTAGGGACTTAGGAGTTGATAGGCGGGTGTCGGGAATGAAATCGAGGTGATTATGGGGCTTGAAGTGCGTTTTGAGGTTTGAAAACCTAATTGAAAAAATATGAGTATTTGATTCTATTTGACTTCCATATTTATCAGTTACGCTTATTTCCTTTACTCCATTCTGTTATTTGGACATGGGTTGAGTTTACTCTATCGAATTCCTCGTTGTGTGTTCATGACGCGCTAGATTGTAGCACGTGCGACTCAACCCTTGGTAAATGGCAACCCAAGCTTGCTTCTGGTGCACGCGTTGGTGACTCAGTGGATTTGACCAGTGCTGCAAGGGACCAGGTGAAAGAGTATTGGGGGCACCTAACCAAGGGATCCTGGGACCCAAAGTACAATCTAGTCCATCTGGAACAAGCATACATTTTGTAGAGCTTATGTGTTACTTATTCATGTAATGAGTTAATTAGAGTTGCCTATCTTTTATATTCCACATGTTTATTTAACAATATTTATTGAATTTCCTTTACTTTATCATACGAATTCTCAGAGGAGTTCTTTGGGATTTTACTCAATGGACTCGTCATCTGTCTTTTGTAATGTCAAGTGCAGATCCTAGTACTAATAGGGGCAAGGGGATCCTAGGCGACTACATCTAATTGCTCGTTGTCGAGGACCTACAAGTACGTGTTTATTTTGATATTTTATTTTATTTTGGGTATTTGGGAGATTGGAGTGACATTGTACATGTATATATAATGCCTTATGGTACTGTCACCTATATATAGAGTACTTTTCTGGGTTTTCCACAGTAGGACATGCTCATATGAACGATGCTATATATTATGATGAACTTTATACTTGCTCAAATCAAGACTTCCGCTGATTTATTGTTAAATGGGATTAATTTTTAACTTGTAAAACACAAACCACTAGCACGGTTAGCACTTGAATAAGCTACAAACAATTGAAATTAAGGAATTTAAAGACTTAAGGAAATAACTTAAGAAAAACATGAATAACAAATTAACTAAACTAATAACACACACACGGACACAAATATCGAGACATGAGATGGACAGGCAAGTGCTGGACATGTGTAGTTGGGCCCACAGGGCGAGGAGGGCACCACACGATGACACCTTAGGGTGGCCTCGGGGCGGGGGCTGCCACAGTTGGTATTATTCGAGCATGAGTATTTGGAATTTAGGAATTTTAAATGAAAGAGCATAATACTTAATAAACAAACCTTAGAAGTGGAAACCTGATGATATTGCATTAGAACCTTAGTTGGGAAGTGATGTGAGGTGGGTAGAGTTATGGTTTATATACGTGGTATATTTTCATTATATATATGATATACGTATATATACCGAGGCTGATCTAGCGCGCTCTTCTTGATGCAGTTCATATGTGAACATTTGACAACACCTCAAGAGACCAGACATATTAGCGATTTAGCTAGGGACCCCCTATCACAGCTCGTGTGGGGGACCGACTCGCAGCCCAGGAGACTCAGATAGCCGAGGTACTTCGACTGTTACGAGATCAGACCGCTGCATTTATGGAACTCGCTACCATTACGTCTATAACGCCCCGAGACCCAGTGGTAGTCACAACACTAATAGGGACAGCCGTCCCCTCGGTTTTCCCACAGACACTGACTGATGGAGAACCTACGGAGACATGTGCTGAGGGAGCTAAGCCAGTTGTCATTCCAGTGGAGACTCCGACTCTTACGCCCCCACTCACGATCATAGAGCAGTTGACTACCACTACTGTTGTTGCTACATCAGGGTTCGTTTTGGCCCCAAAGGCGAAGCTTTTGAGATAGTTCATGAAATTTTAGCTAGGTTTCTTCTACGGAGGTGGTGACCCTGAGGCGATAGGGAAATGGATAGTTTCCCATTAGCGACTTCATAAGCTGATGAGGAACGATGAGAGGGTGCAGACACACCTATTAAGAGCATGTTTGAGAGGTCATGTAACAGTCTGGTGGACCACTTATCAGGATACACACCCAGAGCCGACGACATGGGCAGAGTTTAGAGAGTTGTTTATATATACCCATGAAGGTAAGGTTGAGGTTGAGAGAGGAGTTTCTGGCCCTGAGACAGGGTAACCGCTCACTGATGCAATACATGGAACGTTACCGGTACCTGTTGCAATTCTCGATAGATGTGGCGGAGACAAAATGACTACAAATCTATTACTTCACCAGAGGTGTGGATGAGAGGAATGTTGTGACAGTGGTGTCATCTAGGAGTGGGAGGCTCCCACTCTCCATGAGATTTACGATAAAGCATTGACACACGAGATCTTTCTGATGTAGAGAGATGGTAGCCATATTACTTGGATTGAGGTACATATTAGACAGAGTTCTCGATCGGGTTGGAGGCCAAAGAGATAGAAGGATCATTTCGATAGGGGTCAGAGGGACGATAGCCGGGACAGGGATCGCAGGGATGATCACCGAGACAATCAGTTTTAGAATGGGGATAGATAGCAGGTTCACTCTATGGCACTAGCACAGACTAAGCAGCGTAGGCAGTAGCCACAGCTGTACCATTAGGGCAAAGATCATGGAGGACATGACATGGGTCAGAGAGATCGGGGTTAGGGTCAGAGATTTTGAGACGGACAGGTTTATAGGCGGGTGAGACGTAGGTGTCAAAGGTGTTGTCAGAGGGGACAATTGAGGGCAGACTACAGAGCACCATCATCACCGCGACGAGAGCCAAGATCAGGCCAAAAAATGGGCCCATGTAGTAGCACAGTCGAACGGCGAAGCGACCATACATCTTTTCGAGGGTACGTTACATATTCATGGTAGTCGTATGCATAATATGTTTGATTCTAGTAGTACTTTATCATTTATTGTCAGACAGATTGTTGGAGAGTTAGGGTTAGTTGGACAGACACTAGACACACACCTTGTTCTCGTATGGCCGCTAGGGACAAGATATACCCTAATCAGATATGTAGAGACGTGATGATAGAGGTTGAGGGACATCAGTTACCGGCAGATCTCCGAGTATTAGAGTACATAGAGTTTGATGTTCTTCTCAGGATGGATTGTTATTGCCTTATCATGCACGGATAGATTGTTTTAATAAGAGAGTAGAGTTTCACATTCCTGGGATACTAGAGTTCTCACTAGTTGGATCTACGATAGACTTAACTATCACTGGGGGCCGACTAGCTACAATATAGAAGATGGATGCATTTGTAGCGATAGTTGAGCCAGAGGTTAGGACCGAGGTCAGGTTTGAGGATGTTCCGATAGTTAGAGATTTCATCGACATATTTCTAGATGATTTACTAGGATTTCCACTGCCATGAGCGATTAAGTTTATCATTGAGCTGATATAAGGGGCTTAGCCAATCGCCAGTAGACCTTACAAGATGTCACCATCTAAGCAAGAGGAGGTTATGAGACAGTTGGATGATTTATTGGAGAAGGATTTCATCCACCCTAGTATGTCATCTTGGGGAGCTCCATTATTATTTGTGAAGAAGAATGATGGTTGGATGAGGATGTGCATAGACTATAGGAAGCTTAATCAGGTGATAGTTAGGAACAGTTATTCACTTCCTAGGATAAATGATTCGTTCGACCGGTTAGCAGGCGTCAAGTTCTTCTTGAAGATTGATCTTCGCTCAGGTTATCAGCAATTGAGGATTCGAGAGGTTATCATCAGTTAAGGATTCGAGAAGAGGACATCAAGAAGACCGCTTCCAGTACGAGATATGGGTTTGAGCTCACAGTCATACTGTTCGGGCTGACTAATGCCCTAGCGATCTTCATGGATCAGATGCATAAGGTCTTGAGACCATATTTGGATAGATTTCTCATAGTCTTCATCGACGATATCTTGATCTACAACATGACTCGTGAGGAGCACGAAAGCATCTTAGGGCAGTTTTGACAACACCGAGAGAGCATATGTTATACGCCAAGTTCAGCAAGTGTGATTTCTGGGTGAGTGCAGTGAGTTTTTGGGACATGTCATCAGCGATCAGGGTATCTCTATGGATTCAGAGAAGATTCCGGCTATCATTGACTGGAGGACGCCTGAGTCTGTTGCCGATATTTGAAGTTTCTTAGGACTGACAGGACACTACTAGAGATTCGTACATGACTTTTCCTCGATTGCAGCGCTGATGACAAGACTGGCCAAGAAAGATGTTAGACTTGATTGGTCAGGGGTGTGTCAGTAGGATTTTTGGGAGCTGAAGAGGAGATTGACTTCCGCACTAGTGTTGACATTGCCAAAATCGGGCAAGAGTTTGTCAGTTTACACAGATGCGTCAGGCATTGGTCTTGGATGTGTATTGATGCAGGATGGTAGACCAGTTGCTTATCTTTCTAGATGGTTGAGACCCCATGAAGAGAACTATCTAGTGCACGACTTGGAGCATGCAGTAGTCGTCTTTCAATTAAATGCCTGGAGGCATAATCTCTACAGAGAGATGTTTACCTTGTACACAGATGACCAGAGTTTGCGCTATTTCTTTACTCGGAGAGATCTGAACATGCGTCCGAAGAGATGGCTTGAGATGCTAAAGGACTATGATTTTGCTATTGAGTATCACCCTGGGAAAACAAACATTGTAGCTGACGCATTAAGCAGGACCGAGATTGATAATCATACAGTTGTGTGGCTTATGACACACGAGCATTGCTTATTACAAGCAACATCAGTTATGTGCATGAAAAAGGTACTTACTACTACCGAGCCAGACATTTGTTGTCAGATGAGAGTTTCGACTGTATCGATTGAGCGAGTTGCTGAGTGTTAGATGGCTGATGGGCTCTATGAGCTGTTCAGTGGTCTGGCTTAGGATCTGGAGTGTACTGATTGGGCAGAGTCAACGAATCATTGTTTGAGACACCGATGGAGGTTATGGATACTTGCAGATCAGAAACTATGGGACGAGATTCTTGTGGATGCACACATGTCTCGCTACATAGGTCATCTTGGACGGACCAAGATGTATCATGACTTGAGGCGATTGTTTTGGTGGCTAGGGATAAAGGCTAATGTGGGAGAATATGTAAGGAGCTGTCACATCTGCTAACAGGTGAAGGTTGAGCACAAAAGACCTAGTGGACTACTACAACCATTGCCCATTCCATAGTGGAAATGAGAGCACATCACTATGGATTTTTTCAGTGAACTATCGCAGACATCGAGGCAACACGATGTCATTTGGGTTATGATCGACAGACTAACGAAATCGACTCACTTTATTCCTATTTTGAAGAGATACACGTTCCCTCAGCTACGCATATTGTTTGCGTGAAAGATTATTAGATTGCATGGGGTGCTAGTCTTTTTTGTATTGGACAGAGATCCCAGGTTGACTTTGAGGTTTTAGGAGGCTATGCGGGAGCATTTTGGTACCAGGTTGCAGTTTAGTACGGCTTACCATCCTCAGACAGACTGACAGTCCAAGAGATTAATACAAATTTTGGAGGTTATGCTCAGGGCTTTTATATTGTAGTTGGGGGGTTTGTAGGAGGATTATCTACCTCTGTGAGTTTGCATAAAACAATAGCTATTAGGCGATTATCAAGATGCCACCATTTGAGGTGCTATATGAGAGGCCTTGTAGATCACCTGTGTGTTTGCAGAGCCGGAGGGTATAGTGACTATTGGGCCAGAGATAGTTGTTAATCACTCGGAGAAGATCATATAGATTTGGCAGAGATTATAAGCCTCACAAGACAGACAAAAGAAATATATGGATAAGTATCATGAAGGTCAAAGCTACAAGGAGGGTGATATGGTTTACCTGAAGGTTTCCCCTTGGAATGGTCATTAGAGATTTGGGATTAAGGGGAAACTGGCATCGTAATTTATTGGACCAATCAGAGTCGCAACACGAGTTGCAGCGTTGCATATCGTTTAGAGCTACCTGCAGAGTTAGGTAAGGTTTGTCCGACATTTCACATCTCTATGTTGAGACTAGCTAGGTCAAGAGCGAAACCGATGGTTGACTTGAGACAAATTGAGGTTCAACCTGACGCGACTTACGAGGAGCGGCCGGTATCTATCCTTAACCGCAGGGTTCAGGTTTTCAGGAGCCAGGAGTTCTATAAGGTCCTAGTTCGTTGGCAACATCATGGGATATAGGGACTCACCTAAAAGCTCGAGTTGACTATGCGAGAGCATACTCTCAGTTATTTCACAGTACGACGCTTAGTTTTATTTAAATTTTAGGACGAAATTTTCCTTAGTTGGGAAGAGTTGTAACGGCCCATTTTATTAACGCCGTTATTTATTGTGTAATTTCAGATTAGGACGCCAGCTCAGATCCATGTGGGTGCCGCGGGTAGGCTAGGACACACGTCGACCTAGGTACACAAGTCATTTTTCTGTTGATTTCTTATTTGCGATGCATATTTATGAGCTTATTCATTATACATCGGATGTTTCTGTTTGTATTGTTATATCGTGCGAGATTGTATGACGGGTATTTGCTTTGTAATGCGTGTCAACGCAGGTATCAAGTAGGCGAACTACGCATACATGACTAATTCAAGTTAAGATGACTAGTTGATCAATTGAAATGAGTAATATAACTATAAACTAAGTTAATTTAATCGAAACAATAGGCTATGACACGTCTCGGGATGCGTGCTGAGACGCGAGGCACTAGATGTCGAGTAATTGGGTACTCCGTGGAAGTACACCAATTTAAGACCCTAAATAGCCTACATATGTATAAAAGTGCCTAAGTTAAATTAGTTGAATCAATTGATTACAAATGTTTATAGTTGAATGAAAAATTGATGCCATAGATTTGCTTCGAGATTTGTACAAAAAAAAATCCTAGTAGACTTGAGTGGGAAATTGGTGTCAACAAGATGGAAGTTAGTGGAGTAGGAGTTAACAAGGACCATATAATCATATTGGGATAGGAGAGTAATCATAGATGAATGGTTATGATCATAAACAAGAAGTATAAAAGAACCCATAATGTAGTTCTTGACCATGCAAACACTTTAAAGAAAAAATATGATTTCTTGGGCAAGAGAAGGTTTAGTGGCTCATATTTTGAGATCTAGGAGTATTTGAGCCAAATTGATGGTGAGATCAAGCTAAGGACTCAAGCTAGTAAATATATTTACAATGTATAAATTTCATGTCTTTCTTCAATTCCAATTTCACGAAAATGCATGTTAAAAACCCTTAATTCTATCCGTGTAGATGGTCATAATAGTTGTCTTGGGTTGATTGGGAGTAATTAAGATCAAATAGGCTTATGGTGAGCAAGAATTTCATGATTCAGATCGAGATTTGGTGTTTATTATGGTCATTTTTGTGCATATTGGGCTGATGGAGAAGATAATGAATAGTTTCTGTACCCACAGGGATGTCTGTACTAACAGGGACGTCTATACCCATGGGGACGTCTGTATCACAGGGATGTCTGTACCCACAGGGACGTTCGAAACTATAAGAATTTTAATACTAATTTTATTTCAATTATGCAATAAAACAGATATCTAAATAATCGACACCAGGGACCTAGGAGTTGATAGGCGGTTGTCAGGAACTAGATCAAGGTGATTGTGGGGCTTTGGAGTGCGTTTTGAGGTTTGTAAAACCTAATTGAAAAATTCTGAGTATTTGATTTTGTTTGACTTCCATATTTATCATTAAGCTTACTTTCTTTACTCCATTATGTTATTTGGATGTGGGTTAAGTTTACTCCCCCGGATTCCTCGTTGTGTGTTCATGATGCGCTAGATTGTAGCACGTGTGACCTGGCCCTCGGTGAATGGCAACCCGAGCTTCCTTCTAGTGCACGTGTTGGTAACTCAGTGGATTTGGCCAATGACGCGAGGGACCAAGTGAAAGAGTATTGGGGGCACCTAACAAAGGGATCCTTGGACCCGAAGTATAATCTAGTCCATCTGGAACGAGCACACACTTTGTTTAGCATGTGTGTTACTTATTCATGCGATAAGCCAATTAAAGTTGCTTGTCTTTTACATTCCGCATGTTTATTTAACAATATTTATTGAATTTCCTTTACTTTATTATGAGAATGCTCATAGGAGTTCCTTGAGACTTTACTCACTGGACTCATCATCTGTCTTTTGTGATGTCGAGTGCATATCCTAGTACCAGTAGGGGCAAGGGGATCCTAGGTGACTACATCTGATTGCCCATTGTCGAAGACCTACTATTACGTATTTATTTTGATATTTTGTTTTATTTTGGGTATTTGGGAGACGGGAGTGACACTGTACATGTATATATCTATCTTATTGTACTGTCGCCTATATTCATAATACTTTTCTAAGTTTTTCATAGTAGGATATGCTCATATGAATGATGCTATATATTATGATGAGATTTATACTTTACTTGCTCAAATTAAGACTTCCGCCGATTTATTGCTAAATGGGATTAATTGTTAACTTGTAAAACACAAACAACTAGCACGACTAGGACTTGAATAAGCTACAAATAGTTGAACTTAACGTATTTAAAGACTTAAAGAAATAACTTAAAAAAATATGAATAACCGATTAACTAAACTTGTAACACACACATGGACACGAATATCAAGACATGAGATGGACGGGCAGGTGCTGGGGAAGGAGCGCACGACACGACGACACCCCGGGGCAACCTCGGGGCGCGGGGCCACCACACCAGTTCCTCAGAGGCAGTCTCCGATCTTCTCCTTGCCCGGTTTGCTACATGATGGATTTGCACCTACCGTCATAAGAAAGATGGTGAGTACATGAAAGTAGAAAGTAACACTGAAAGATATTTATCCGCATTTCCAAGTGTACTACAAGTATCTGAAAGCATAACAGTAGCAACTATGCTGAAAAAGAATCATGCTATAAGATAAATCAGTTAAGCAATATGAAACTGACACTCAGCTAAGCAATAGTGATCTCTGGCCGGTTGGTCGTGAGTTGTATCACGTCAGCCTTATTCCACTATTTAGGGTGAAACAATCTCATATATGCCTTTACATTATTACAAATGCCAATCACATATGTATATATACACACTTATTAACAACCCCGAGTCCCATACCTCGTGTGTTGCACAAGCTAATGGTGAGACTTCGTGCAAATTTAGTGACCCGGTGTGCCACCCATCTCTGTCATATCATGGTCATAGATATAAGAACTACTTTCATAAATCAAGAAATGACACGATTTAGGAATTCAAAAGTGTAATTGCATAACTAATGCACCAACAATTTAGATTCACTATATCACAAATTACTTACCTAATATCATGTTATTTCATTTGACTAAATTCCTATACAACCAAGAATGACATAGCTCGTGATTTAGAATTAATAAACCATTTAAACATCAAACAATGCCATGTTAACAAACTCATGTGGTAAGATAGAACAACAAAGTCATGCCATCTAGAGTATAATAGGTAAATCAGTCCAAGTGACTATAAATGAAAAGAATAATAGGAAAGAAATGGAAAGAAATATCTCAAGCAGTTTGCTTACAATCCACGCAAAGTTCTTAGGTTAATTCGACATCCTGACACCTTGTATCTCACCAACAACCTCTCGAGAGTCTTCCCTAAATTTCTGAGGTTAATTAGGGTGTTTTAGGACTCATACAAACTATCAAAGTTAGATTAAATCAATTAGAAAAAACTCAAAACTCATAGCTTTTGCTAAACAAATCCATCAAGATTACCTACAATTCCAAAATGCCATAGCTTTATTAATTCAAATCGAAATCCAAAATTTCTTGATAGCAAATTTATTGGTTTTTCACGAGGAATCCAAATCTATAAACCTATTTCAAAAATGATTACATTTAACCTATGAAATTAAGCAAAAACCAGAAATGAAGTAAATCTCTAATTTTTTTAACAAACTTTTGCAAAATGATAGTGTACACTAGCTTACCTAGTTGTAGAACATCACCAACTTGATCAATCCCTCTTAAATTCACCACAATATCTTCACGATCTTTGATCTCCTTCTCCAAATCTTTTTCTTTCCCTCTTTAGATTAAAAAATGAAGTATTTGCATGTTTATCCATCTTACCTTTATATATAGATAAGTTGGATTTTTAGCCCTTATCTCATTTAAATATCATATCTATAGGTCAATCTCATGGCTTACATGATGACCCTATAATCCATTAACTCTCCACAAACTCACCTCTACTAACACCAAACTAAAATTAATTGATCTTATGATATGTCCACACGCATCTCGAGAAAAATCAATGACTAATGTTTTATCTTGCTAACTTAGGTTTCATTTATACAAATTAAACTATAGGCACCGTAAATTAACTATTTAAGCCACACTAATCTTAAATTAAACTTACCATATCACTCTTTACTCCGGTCCCACGTCGGCACATATCTCAAGGCGCTTCCCCCTCATGTCTCGACATCTAACCACAAGTAGGAGTGACTTAGTAGTCTACACATATACAATACACTAGACATACATCACAAAAAATCTAACATATACCTCGGCCACACGCCTCGATTAGTGCATGTATCTCGATGAGGTCCCACGTCAAGGGTCAATGATCCTGATTAAGGAATTAAACTAGGATTAGGAATTTGTGTCGTGAAAAATATTCCCAACTAATGGAAATTTTGTCCTCGAAATTAAAATCCAAGTTAAAGTTATACCTGACTCGAAAGGGTATGAAAATCTATTTTGCACATAGTTTTCCTGTTCCTAAGTGAGTTCCGAGTCACCATAGAACTACCACTTGACTAACACCTTCGGGATAGACTTGCTTCTCAATCGTTGTACCTTTCGATCTATAATCTGTACTGGCTGCTCCTCATAAGATATATCCTCGCTCAAGTCATTCGGGCTGAAGTCAACCATCGGTCATACGCTTGCTTTGACTTAGCCAGTCAAAGCATAGAAATATGGAAGACTAAATGAATCCCTGACATCTGTAAAGCTAACTCAAGCTTAGAAGCATCCTTCTCGACCCGTTTCTTGATCTTGAAAGGCCCGATGAATCTTGATGCTAAATTGCCTTTCAAACCAAATTTATGAATACCCTTCCGAAGAGAAACATTAAAACACACAAAGGCTTCCTTAGCATACGTAAGATTGCTGCGATACGTGTCTACATACTTCTTATGTCTCTCTTGGGCCCTTTTAAGCCTCTGATGAATCTATCAGACCCTCTCCGTCTGATCATAACAATCTCAGGTCCAACTAATTCCCGGTCCTCTAGCTCAGCCCAACACGATGGCGAGCAACACTGTAACGACCCTGAATTTACTAATAGTAAATTACCTCTAATCAGGGTTACCGGTGGCCCTAGAATGCGTACACAGTCTTAATACTCGGTGTGAGGACTAAGAAATATGTTAGATTTGATATGGTGTATTCCTAGTGTGATGTATATATGTAGACTTATAAAGTCACTCGTACTAGTATATAGATGTTGAGACATGAGCGGGAACGTGCCTCGAGATGCATGCCAACATGAGACCGGGGTAGAGAGTGATATGGTGAGATGTAGTTTAAGTTAATGTGGCTTATATAGTTAGATAAATGTGACTATAGTTGATTTACATTAAATGAAACTTAAGTTAGCAAGTTAAAACATTTGTCATTGATGTTCCTCGAGATATGTGTAGACTTATCAAAAGACCGATTAAGTATGATTTAATGTTAGTAAGATGGAGATTGTGGAGAGTTAGTGGAGTTGAAATAAAGATATGGTCCATTAGATTAGTCTCGAGATACTTGTGTACATTAAGATCAATTGCTATTAATTAATCTTACCATATATAAGATTGAATGTGATAAGCATGCAATTGATTTCATTTCCTAACTTAAGAAGGAAAAAAGTTGGAGAGAGGGTTTGGAAAAGGAAGATCAACAAATATGGAGAAATTATGATGAAATGGAAGTGATGATCAAGCTAAGGGATCTACACCACTAGGTAAGCTAATCTACACAAAGTCTTGGAAAAATTAGAGGTGTAGTTCAGTTCTAGTTTTTGTGTAATTTCATAGGGTAAGTGAAATGATTTTCGAAATTGGTTTATATATTTGGATTCCTTGTGAAAAACCATTAAATTTGCTATAAAGAAGTTTGGAATTCGGAGTTAAATTGACCAAGTTATAAATCAAAGTGTTAGGTATGTTCTTGAGTTTTATTAAAAATACATGCATATTTTGATGGTTTAATGAATATATATGAAGTTTATGTTGAGGTTGTTGCTATGGTGGATGTGTTGGGTCCTTGGTGGAGGGTAACAGGGATCCAAGGCAATGGAGATGGCCAATTGGAGGAGGAAACCCAAAAATTTGAAGTGCAGAAATTCTGGGATTTCTTGCGTTTATCGCTACCTGTGTGTAACACGCTAAAAAGTGTGAATAGCGCGCTAAAGGAGTCATTAGAGCGCTAAACAAATTACCAAGTGCGCTAGGTGTTTTGGACAACACATTGACTACAATTTCCTAACTTAAGCTCAAACACCTTAAACAAGCTTAAAACCCTAACAAAGGGTCTAAACATATTCTAAAACATGTTTGATGATACCAAGAGCATAGGGAAGAGACTCAGAGCTTTAGGTACGAGTTTTAAGGTTTCGAGAGGTCGTTTAGCATAGAAGCTTAGCGTGGTTTGTAAGTAAACTGATTGAGATATTTATTTCCATTTGTGCCATTATGTTTCTTATTTACAGTCATTTGGACTGATGAGCTATTTGAACTTTTGATGCCATGACTTTGTTTTGCTCTCTCATTTCATGAGTTTGTTATCATGGCATTGGTTGATGTTTAGATGTTATTCATTGACTCTTAATCACGTGTTATATCATTCTTGGTTGTTAAGTGCATTAATCAAGTAGAATAACATGGTATTAGGGAGGAGATCTATAGTAATGTGAATCGATTTTCTTTGTGCATTTGTTATGCAATCTTTGTTGGATTCCTAAACTGTCATTTCTTGAGTTGTGAAAGTAGTTCTTGTATCTAGGACCATTATATGATAGAGATGGGCGGCACATGTGGTCACTAGATTTCGGGGTTGTTGGCATCTCACCACTAGCTTGTGCGGCACAACATGTATGAGACTCGGGGTTGTCGACAAGTAATTCTATATATATGTGAAACAAGCATTATGATTATATCTATGCCCTAAATAGTGGAACAACTGATGTGATGTAATTTTATAGTCTACCGGCCCTAGACCATTACTATTTAGCCGAGTGTCAGTTTCAAGATGTTTAACTGAAGTATATTATAGTGTGATTCTTCTACAGCTTTCTTTGCTATTGTTGTGCTTTTAGATAATTGTTGTATATTTGAAAATGTGGATAAATGTCTCTCTATGTTACTTTCTACATTACTGTACTCACCGCCATTTTTATGACGATGGGTGCAAATACTTCCAGTAGAAGATCAGGAAAAGAGAAGGTTGATAATTAGTTTTGAGCCGACGGAGGATAGTTCCTGCTACTTTTGTAGGTGATAATTTTATGTATTTATTACTTATGCCGTTTTGTATAACTTTGGGTTTTATATTAGGTGGAGAGACTAGACTTCCCTACTATTTCATGTATTACTTTGGTTGGTTTATACGATCGCCTATTTATGTGGTTTCTATAATAAGTGTTTTATAAATACTTACGTTAATTTTATTAAGTCTTTTGCTAAAAATTAAGGTATTGATAATGATCTCTTAATTAACTCTGATAATATTGCAATGAATAATATCAATGTTGGTCGTGTGTAACGAGGTGAATGAGATGAAAAGGCTGACTAATATGTTATTAAGTCCTATGTGGCGTAGGTTGGTCTTAATGATGGGATTAGGTCGGGCGGTACCCAATTTGGGGAATCGGACCATCACAAACACGATCTACCATATAAAACGTCAAATGGCGCCATCTCAATGCTATCTTGAAAACTGTTGTTGTATGCAAACTCAAACTACGGTAAGTACTCCTCTCAAGATCCGTCAAACTCCAATACATAAGACCAGAGCATATCTTTAAGAACCTGAATCAATATCTCAGTCTGCCCATAAGTCTGAGGGTGAAAAGCTGTGCTGAACTATTGGCGCATACCATATTGCTCATGCATACTCAGCCACATCCTATACATATACATAACATCTATGTCTGACATGATAGTCAAAGGTGCCCCATCCAGCCTGATAATCTCTTTATGTCTCAAACAATATACTCAACTGGTCAAATGTGCAGTGAGCCACGATTGGGAAAAAATAGGAAAATTTTGTCAATCTATCCATAATTACCCAGATAGAATCGTGTCATCTAGTAGTCCTCGACAATCCTCTGATAAAATCCATGGCAATGTCTTCCCATTTCCATCGTGGAATAGGAAATGGCTGTAGTAACCATCCAGGTCTACGATGTTTAGGCTTCACCTGCTGGCAAATCCCACAATTCTTTATGAACTCCAATACGTTCGCCTTCATCCCAAGCCACTAAAAATGTCTCCTCATGTCAAGGTACATCTTGATTCTGCTTGGATGAACAGTGAACCGGGAACGGTGTGAATCCTAAAGAATCTCATCTCTCAGCTTTACCATTGATAATATCCACAATCTGCCTCTGAATCTCATACACTGGTCTATCATCTCTGTCCAATCGACACAATCATCACTCTGGGATAACTTATTAAATCTCGGGTACAAGATGTCGACTTTCTAACCCTCTGCCACTCTCTATGTAGACACTATCTGTAACCTCATCTGTGCACATATCATCACCCGAGTGTCTATAACAACAACTACCTAACTTATCATCGCCGTTGCCTCAAGTGATCCATACTCATACGTCATATGACATCTGACAACCTCGCCATCTCCAGTCGCTATCCTACTAAGCGTATATGCAACTATGTTAGCTTTTCTTGGGTGTTACTCCAGAGAAAAGTCGTGTCATTCAGAAACTCTAACCATTTGCGACGTCTCATGTTCAACTATTTTTGTGTGAAAAGATACTTCAAACTTTTATGATTAGTAAAGAGTGTGAATCTCTCTCTATACAGGTGATGTCTCCATATCTTTAATGGAAACATGACCGATGCTAGCTCCAAATCATGTGTGGGATAGTTCTTCTCATGTATCTTCAAATGTCTAGAAGCTTAAGCTACATCCCTCTGCCTTGCATTAACACGCAATCTAGACCCATATGAGAAGCATCTTTGTACACCAAAAATCCCTGCCAAGACTTCGGTAACACCAACACTGGCGCGGTAGTCAATAATCTCTTCAACTATGTAAAAGCTTGCTCGCACTAATCAGACCAATGGAATACGATGTCCTTTTGTGTCAGTTTGGTAATCGGTGAAGCGATCTTTGAGAAATCCTTAATAAATCAGCAATAATACCGTGCTAAACCCATAAAACTCCTGATTTGTGTGACTGATGTCGGTGCTAGCCAATCTATAATAGCCTAAATCTATGCCAGATCTACTACAATCACTATTGCCCCAACAACATGACCTAAGAATTTGACCTATGACAACCAAAATTCACACTTGCTCAACTTGGCGTAGAGTATGTGCTCCCTCAAAGTCTGCAACGTCTCCCTGAGCTACTCGTGATCATCTCGAGTCCTTGAATATATCATCGATGAAAACTATCAAGAAACAGTCAAAAAATGGTCTCATTACGCGATGCATCAAATCCATAAACATGGCGGGGGCGTTGGTCAATCTGAACAGCATGACCGTGAACTGATATCTCGTGCTGAAAGCTATCTTTGTGACGACCCCTTTTCAAATTAGGGCACCGCCCGGCCTAATCCCGTTATTAAGCCCTAATCTCACCATATAGGACCTAACAAGGAATTAGTCAGCCTTTTCAACAATCTTATTACTTACCAACTTTTTTATTAGTTTTCAAATAGATATAAACATATACCTATCCTATGTAAATTCATAAATTAGAGTTAATTAAAATTTACTAACTTAAAATTTATGCAACAAAAGTCTTAACTAATTAGCTAGCGGAAGCTTATAAACATGTAGCCTAACCTTTATGGAAAAACCAAGAAATAAAGATCACATGCATATATATAATGAAACGGCGATATATAACATCATGTGTCTAGTCAACGTACCTATCACTTAGCCTATAATGTACAACCCCCAAAAGAATTTTGGATACATATAACATTAATACATCAAAAGCAAAACCTACAATATTTGGTGTAGTAGTGCTCCACTGGCTTAGAGGTAGTCGTCGATCTTCTCTTTGCCTGACCTGCTACTCGATGGATTTGCACCCACCATCACAAACTAGACGGTAAGTACATGAAAATAGAAAGTAATACTGCGAGACATTTGTTCACATTCCCAATTATGCAACAAGTATCAAAAAGTATAATAACAATAACAACTATGCTGGAAGAATATCATGCAAAGAGATACTTTAGTTTTAAAAAATGAAACCGACACTAGGCTAAGTAGTAATGATCTAAGGCCGGTCAACCGTGATCTTCATCATATCAGCCTTTTCACTTTATAAGGATGGAGCTGTGCTCTACATCTCTATGAAGGTCGTACTTACACGTTACAATATGCCATTATAAGTATCCCAAATGTCAGTCACTGGGATGTATACTTGCCAACAACCCCGAGTCTTACAACTCGTGAAGTCACCCAAGTTACGCTTGCCAACAACCCCGAGTCCTATACCTCGTGTTCTGCGCAAGATAGTGGAGAAATCCCGATCACCCTGGAATGTCTAGTGACCCCCGTATGTCAGCTGGATCTCTATCATAAAATGACCCTAGATACAAGAACCACTTTCATATTCAAAGAATAATACAGTATTGGAATCCAACAAATACAATTGCATAACTAATGCACAAAGGATATAGATTCACAACACTATGTAAAAACTACCTAATAACATGCTATTTTGCAGACCACCATTAACAACAATCAAAATGACATAGCACATGATTTGGAGTCAATGAAATCATTTAATCAACAAACTATGCCATGAAACAACCTCATGTATTATAATGAACAAGAAGTCATGTCACATGGAGTATAAAGGCAATTCAGTCTGAATGACTGGAAATGAACATATGAATGGAATAAAATGTAAAGAAATACCTCAATCAGTTTACTTACATACCAGGCAATCTCCTATACTACTCCGGCCTCCCAACTCCTCGAAACTCGTATTAGAATCTCCGAAATACTTCCATAAGTTCTTGACATCATATCATATGTTTTTCAGTGTGTTTGGACCTTTACTTACCATATAAAACTCTTTTGTAGTATTTAAGGACTTCTTGAGACTTGTAGATTTTTATGCTGCCATAACATGTAGCACGCTAATGAACCTGTGTAGCGCGCTAATGACCAACATAGAGCGCTACCTATCGTGCATAGCGCGCTATATATTGCAGAACCTAGAATTATGAAATTAGAACTCTGAGTTTTCTCAACACATAGGCTATGTTGATGCCTTGATAACCCTCATACGCACCTCTAGAGTTCCAAGACACCATTCACAACATCAAACAACAACCTATAGCATCAAATACATGAATTCATGGAATTGAGCTATGCTAATGGAGTCAAGAAGTTACCTAGCTTGATGAATACTAGCTGAACTTCGTATCTCCTTCACCAACTCCACTATTTTTGCTGATCTTCACCTTCTCCAGCAGCTCCTCCTTCTCCAGCAACCTTTTTTCTTGATGAAGAAATCGAAATAAGAGAGTGTGAGGTGCTTGAGTTGATCAAATGCTTTATATACATGAATTGGATATGATTGAATGATAGCCCTTGATTATATAGTGCACACGTATCTCGAGACTTAACTAGTGGACCTCTTACTCACACATGTCCCACTAGTTCATGCTTAAGTGACACCAAACAATAACTCAATTAATGTTGAAGCATGTCAACTCGTGTCTCGAGACATATCAAGTGGCTTATGTTTTAAGTTACTAAATTTGGTATTTTAATACCAAATCAACCATAGCCCATTTAATTCACTTATAAAACCAACATAAAGCTTACACCAACTTACCTTATCACTCTCTACCTCGGTCCTACGCTGACACGCATATCTAGATAAGTCCTTACTCATGTCTTGACACCTATCAACTCGTAAGCGTGACTTAGTAGTCTACACTTATACAATACACTAAGCACACATCACCACAAATATAACATTTACCTCGGCCACCTAGCCTTAGTAGTGACACATATCTCACTGCGGGTCCCACGTCACGGGTCATTTGATTTTGATTAACAAATTAAACTAAGATTAGCTATTGGAGCCGTGATAGTCTTGAACCTATCCTCATCCTTGATCCTGAGCTTATGATACCCTAATCTCAGGTCTATCTTAGAGAAATACTACGCTCCTCTTAGCTGATCAAATAAGTCATCAATCCGTGGTAGTGGATACTTGTTCCTGACTGTGACCTTGTTCAATTATCTATAATTGATACTTAGTCTCAAACTGCCTTCCTTTTTCTTCACAAAAAGGACAGGTGCTCCCCATGGCGACATAGAGGGTGTGATGAATCCCTTATGCCCTAAGTTCTACAACCGACTCTTAAACTACTTCAACTCTCTTGGGGCCATGCAGTACGTCGGTATAGAAATAGGTCAGGTGCCTGGTACTAACTTTATAATGAATTATATTTCTCGCGGCGACAGTAGTCTAGGTAAATCCTCTGGGAAAATTTCTGGGAACTCATGCGCTACTGGAATGTCCTCTAAACTAGGTCCATAACTCTTTGCTACTGCATAAAATGCTACTAGTGCCTTCATCTCCTCATTAGTTGCAAGTGGACCTCTAGTGTTAATGACTCTCGATGAACTACCTTTGTATGTGAACATCGAACGCCTTGGGATATCAAATATCACTGTCTTATTTAAACAATTGATATGAACGTGGTATGCTGATAACCAATCCATCCTTAACAATGCGTCAAAATCTAGATACTTGAGAACCCTGAAGTTTGCAAGTAACTTTACCCCACCTATCTCGATTGGACATTCCTCGACAAAACTATACAAATAAACCCTATCCCCGGCTATGGTACTCAACATCAAATGTACTTTAAGCATAACCGGTGTCAGTCCTAGGATGCCTACCATGCCAACGTGGCATTGATGGTACTGGAATAGTTGGTAAAGTAGTAAAAGCTGGCAAAGCTGGTCTAACTGGAGGTGGCAGGGGGTCTACCAACTATACTATGTAGTGAAGTAGGGTATGATGCGTAGGGTAACATTGATGTTGCTGTCCCTGATCCCTGAGAACCTCTCTCTCCCTTTCCTTTCAAACTCTGTGGCCTAATTTGTTGACAATGCTGGTTCTTACGGTGTACCTTCGGCAATTCCACTCAAATAATATGTCTCGTGAGAAAGTGCACGCTCATGTATCTCACCTAAAGTCCTGGCACCTGAACTGACCACATAAAACCTTATGTCTGGCCTTAGTCCATCTCTGAAGTGATATATATCCTCGAAGTCATCTCTTACTAAACCTCTAGCAAATTTTCTCAAATATTCATATCTGTCTTTGTAGCTCATCACAGACTCATCAGCTCCCTGTCTTAAGTTCATGAACTCCTTCCTCAACTTCTTCATCACCGCAGGTAGGAAGTACTACTAATAGAACTTCTTCTTAAATGCATCCTAAGACTCAAAATTCCCATAAGAATCTATTGTCGCATGCCACCCAACATCAGCATCTCTCAGTAATGTATACAATGAAATCTTAGCCTGAAGTCTATCCTCAATCCTTAAACCCTATGAAACTTCTCCTGACACAATATCTACTTCTCAATCTTCTCAAAGTCTTGTTGTCAGTCAAAATTCAGCTTTTTGACACTCATCTCTATGAGATCACATGGTTCATAATTGGTCCTACTAATCCACTAAAATCAGTTCACTAACACACGCATCTCACTCACATCTCATGTGCTTAGGTTGTAACGCATATCACGAGACAAGATCGAATGGTTGTGTTATTTTTTATTTTACAACTATAGACACTTATTTAAATTCACATTAGACCCATAGACTTAGAAAATTAATTCAATTGATCACATGAATGTATATAATTAAGTAAATGACTCACCAATTTTTCATTTTACGTGTTTTTGACTTATTTTGAAAGTATTAAGCCGATAGTAGAGTTTTTGATAAATTTTGAGTTTTGAAGTGGATTTTGGTTTTAGGAGTTAATATAAACTAAATTGACCCCAAACCAATTATATTTGAACTAATAGGATACTGGGAGTCTCGAGAGTTTAAGTCCAAGTTTTAGGGCGACAGGAGGCCGATTTAGCTAGGAAACTATTGCATGGAGTGTAAGTAAACTTGCCAAATTATTTTTCTGCAATTCATTCTATTATTATGAATCTTTTTTAGTCCCTCTTGATTATATTGCCTTTGAAATCAAATGCCATGACTAGTTTGCTATTCTAATCACTTATTGAAATTATCAATTCGTGGTATTGTTGTGTTTTCAATCTCATAAAATATTTTCTTGTGCCTTATGTTTTTCTTGTGGCTATATTTGGTGATTTTAGTCTCAATAGCATGTTATTATTAGTGTAGTTGTTATCAAATGAATGTGTGGACTTGTATTCTATCCCATTATGCTCTTAAGCAATTAGCCAAACCTTGACATCCTAGCGTGAGTATCCTTGGTAATAATTAAAGCAATCCTTATATCTAAGCCCCTTTACTCGATCTAGATGTGCGTGACTCACGATGTTAGATTCCTTCGGGATGTCGGCACCTATTACTTGACATTATGCGGCACACGGGGTTAGAGTCATTGGGGTAGTCGACACACTAGGGTTAGTGATATTATGGATTTATAAGTTGATGTATCGCAGCTTACGACCGACTGGACCTAGAACATTACTACTTAGCCTAATGTCAGTCTCAATTGTTTAACTATGGTATTTCCTAGCATATTGTCTGATTCAGTAATTCTTTGTTATTGATATGCTTTTAAATACCATTTGCTATATTTGGACTTGTGGATGAATAACTTCTAGTTTTACTTAAATCACACACTATGTTCACCATCTTGTTTGTGACAGTGGGTGCAAAGCCTTCGAGTAGCAAATCAGGGAAGAAGACAATTGGTGACTATCTCTAAGCCCTTTGGCAATCTGTTACTTCTGACCTTGTAGGTTATTTTGGTATTTTGATGTATTATATACTTTATGCCCTTCAATTACATTTTAGGGGTTGTATATTGGGTTGAGCGTTTAGTTTCCCGACTTTTCATGACTGTCACACTGTTTATATTCGCCACTCTATTAAATATCCAAGTGATTGTTGTTTCCTAGTTTCCACATTAAGGATTTATAATATTGCTTCTGCATAACTGTTAAGACTTCTGCTAAACTTAATAAACCATAAAAGTTTTAAATAAACACTGAAATTTAATAATAATGTCACATGTGTACTACTTATCTTGAATGCGTATATTAAGGAGAATATGATAAAAGGCTGACTAATACGTAGTTAAGTCCTACGTGACGGAGATTAGGGATTAATTATAGGATTAGGCTGGGCAGTGCCCTAGATTAGAAAAAAGAGGTTGTTACATTATACCTCGGTAGGCATGCCCTAGACTAATTCGCCATGCCCACGTGGGTCTAAGGTGGGTCATAATATGAAAATAGACAATTGAATTAGTTATTAATTAGGCGGGTCGTTACAATGGCTGCGACCCGCAACTTAATGGATTTGACCACTTAGTCTCCAATCCTTCGATTTTTTTACAGTCATTTATCATAGTTTATTCAATTAGCTTATTTATCATGCACTTAATTTATTTCCTATTCATTTATTTTCCACATGATCTATCATCTATACTTATTGCTTCCTTGAAATACTGTTGAGAATCTTCTAGATTTACTCACTTAAATAATCTCATTTGGTGACAATTGCAAATCCACAAGGGTAAAGAGTCGGTGATTGATGACTTCCTTTGAGGACTCCTAGAGCGGCTCTCCTCTTGCTTACTTGTAAGTTTTGATATTTTGTATTGTATGTATCCATATACACTATTTTTTATTCACATTGGGATATTTTGGGGTTCGAGATACATGTATATTGATACTCTCCTTACTTGGTCACCATATATGCATGATTGTTTATGTTTTCAAGGTTTTACATCATAGGGCTGTCCCGACTTATTTCTTATGAGTTACTTAATTTGCTTAAGTTTATATTTCCACTGCTTAATTATTAAAACTTGCAAAACCTAATAACTCAACTTTAAATTATTGAATTAATAATAATAATGTAAACAAAGGCTTACAAGGCTTGCGTAGACCTTGCGAGGTATGACTCAGGGGGTCCAGGCAGGGTGGGGCCCAATTTGTAGGAGCTGGGGCCATCACAAGACTTAGGTTAACTTGAATCTAGCTGAACTAAAAAAGGAAAATGAGGTTTTTCAAGAACTTTGAGCAACAAATTAAACAAAACAACTTAAATGTAATTCTTGTAAAAATGCAATAGAGATAATTACCTGGGTCTACATATCGACAAACTCATATAAACGGTCAAAGTCTTGTCATGGTCATCGATCTTTTAAAACATGATTATTAACAAAATCCCACCTAGATTGACTATGAGAAATTGACAAACTCTAGAATTACCTAGTATCTCTATTCTCGATAGATAGGGAAACCACCACTAAATACTCCCTAACTAGTCTATAATCCTAGATAACCGCCAATAGAATTTAACACAATAACCGCATTTAATTCTTTAGGAACACCAATCCTACATATTTGGATAGAAACCGCTATCGATTTGACCTAAATCTATCCGTTATTCATTTAAGAACTGAAATATTTTTACGGCAAACGAGTAAGTGATTATCACTAAGTCAATTCGATTAGGTATCACAGACTCAATCGAGTCGATTACTATCGGTCTCCCACCTAAAAGCATGCAATGGCCATTCACACACCTTAGACTTGAACCTTAAATCAATAAAACAATAACAAACAAGATTAAAAGAATTGAATCAATGCATTAAATTATCGAAAAATCTGACCCTACAAGAATAACAACCAAACTAGTGAGTATGCTTCGCCTCCAAACTAGGTATGAAATAACTTAGCCGTACATGGTAGAGCAACTCTAATGCTTCTATTTTCTAAAACTCAATTACAAGATTGTCTTTAACCTAAAAATGAAGCTACCTATTTATACTAAGTGGAGATAGACACCCCCAATTGGAAACAAAACCAATATCTCAAACAAATTAACTTGCAGTTTCTAATTCCGCAAACGCAGCGCCATCAGTGGCTCGTAGGTATGTATGGATGGCATGGGTCTCGGCGTGGCAAAAATAACTCATATTCGATTTAGTAGTCTCATGTTGTTAATGGCTTATTAGGTGGTAGCTCTCTAGCGTCGTCAATTCAATGTGATGTCATCTTTGTAAACCATTAAGCCGTCACTCATGTAGTCAATTAACGAAAGGGCGTGAACTTTATCCTGCGCCATTGGTGGTGCTGTCTGTTGAATTAGGTGGCGCTGCCTGAAGAATCCCATGACGCCAAGTCTACTGTCATTTTGACACCACTTTTACTTCTTTCCTAAATTCATCCAATTCGCTCATAATCCTTTAAAGACCCTGAAAATAGCATTAGTAAGTGTACAAGACAATAAAATGAGAGTTTCAAACCATTATTCATACTAAAAATTATAAAATATATATGCATAAATAGAGACTCATCATATAGGTATTGTCTTCCAAGATTTCAGTGCCGTTTTGGTGGCGCGACGGCCCCAAACCCCACAAACTGGGCCCTACTCGACCTACGCCTACGTAGACTCTCAATCAACCCCGACGAAGTTAAAGCATGCCTAGTCAGCCTCTTTTCCTTGTTTTCAATGATTTGTTGCTTATTAAGTTCATTATGTAACTAAACAAGTCTAAATATAATTCAATAAAAGTTAGCAGTTCTCAAAGCATTTTAACAACTAAAATAAGAGTATGACAATCCTAATTGGAAAATCCTGCAAAAGTAGATCTCATGTATATATCCAGTGACAAACAGTGTAGAATAAGATCATATACATATATCACAAGTCTCACAACCCATAATATCCCCCAAAAGTTATGAAACAACAACTGTATATCATTAATACATCCAAAATATCAAAATAAATCCACGATACAAGTTGAAAGAAGTCGGCTCTCAGGGAAGCTCAAAGGAAATCTTTGATCGCTGACTCCTTGCCTCTGCTACCGGAGGGACTTGCAATTGTCACCAATTACGAAGACAATTCCAATGAGTAAATCCTACTAAAGTTCAACAAAATTTTAAATAATGAATAATAAGTATAAATAATGCATGAATTGAAAAGAATTGTAAATAAAATAGTAATATGCAAAATAGGCAGATTAGAACAATCGATGGTAGAGACCAAGTGATCTAGAAGCAAAATATATGGAGTTAATGGTCCATACACTCCACATGAAGGCTTAAAGCTGCTTAAAAGTCCGTGTAAGAATGTAAAACATGTGTCGTGGGCTTAAGCCACATCAGCCGTACCAAACTATTCAGCACAGCCGGCTCGCCTGAATTGTAGTTCAAGAGAATCCCAAAAGGAAACATAGTCCCAACTGGATGCTCAGGCACATTGGAACTTGAATGCCAAGGAGAAGCCACAACATAGTAGCATATGCTTACTCGAAAGGATTCAGACTCAATGTGGAGCCATAGAAGCCACACGGGTGCTCAACTCACGAGTATACATGATAAGTGATTATTTATACGTGCATATAAAGTTAGTTTAGTCGTATATAAAGTTTTTTAAATATCCTTAAATGAGCTCTAAATCATGGTATTATCGCATTTTTAGAGAATTAAGGTGTAAAGGAAGGAATTAAGGAAAAACAAGAAGAAACATAGCAAAACCCACAAAACATAATTGGCGTTGTGGCTGCATGTGTTGACGCTGGGGGAACATAAGGCATAACATGGGATGGAAAGGCACTACGTAAGAGAGAAGAAAAAGTGAAGAAAACCAACTCTAGAAGTCCGACGTAATGGTGGAGTTGTGGAGCATAGGGGACAACGTCGGGTAAGTAGGTGATAACATTAAGACACCAGGGAGCAAGGAAACATGCATGTAGTGGCGGCGCAGTGGGCTAAAGGGCACGACGTCGGGCAGTAAGTGACAGCACCATGTTGGACTAAGTGGTTAGTCACTTTTGCTCCACCCTGGATTTTGATGGAAATAAAAAAAGGGAAAATATACTAATAAGTTTATCAAGTGTGTTTCAGTTAGTCAAAGTTTGTAGAATATCACATCTCAAGTGTTCAAGCCATACAACCATAACACTTTAATTTGAATAGATGATCAAATATGAGCCCTTGGATCTCTAGAATGGTCAAAAATTGTTAAAAAGGAATATGAAATATTCTCAAACCACCTAGAACATTCTATTGTCTTGTCAAGTAAGAAACCCTATTGTGCTCTTAGTTTTCAAAGAAGAAGCTTGGATTTTTGTGTGCTATCACTTGTAATCTTTTGAGGCAACTGAATCAATTTCGAAACCAGCGTTATTAAGGCGTTCTAAAGCTTACAACATCCACTCCAGAACTGATTCTCAAATCACTCTCTCAGGGTTGTAAGAAAGTCTGATTTCCTAGATTTTCTTGTGCTTAAATTTCATATTTTGTGTGCTTGACTTGTGGTAATCATTTGTTGTATTCTTGAACACATTTATCTTGGGTTTTACACTTAAAATCGATTTACTAAACCCTAGGACTGGTTTGGACACGAGTTTGCACTTAAACTTGATTTTTATCAAAGTTCTCGTTCTTTGGATTTGAAATCGGATTTGTTTGAATCGATTCATTTGAAACGGTTTCATATTTGAGATTTGCACAAAATTAGTGATATACTAGCATATCTCATTTTTCTCATACTTGCATCCATTAGAGTGGTTAGGCTATATGAGGCTTGCTTGTATTTGAATTTGGTGCTGCTTTACTTTGTAAAGTGAATTTGATTATTTTCATCTATTCTTTGTAAGTGGCTGATTGTAAGACTTAGTGGATAAAGTCAAAGGGAAGACCTAGTTGAGGCTAGGCATAAACCCTAGTTGCGGCTAGGTAGGAAGTAATAATTTGTGATTAGGCATTCTGGGCTTGTACGTTTAGGCTGTACACTTATTGGCAATATAAGTGGGGGTTTGAAAATCCTAACTGGGGAGGTCAGGTAGTGGATGTAGATCATTGGATCGAACCACTATAAATCACGTGTCTCTTTCCATCGCTTCTATCCCCTTCATCTTTCATTGCATTCATACTTGCGTTTGAGTGAGCATATAGCATCTTTATTGTTGAATTATTTTAAAAAGGCGATAACTTCTCGTTACACCTAATTCACCCCCTCTTGGGTGTGGTTTCAATTGGTATCAGAGCGAGTTATTGCTCAAAGTGTTACTAACGTATCTTTGAGTGTTTTTAAGCAAGGATGCAAACTTTAGATCCAACTCCCCTTAAGGAAGGCAACTCCTTGAGTAGGCCTCCATATTTTGATGGAACCAACTATGCTCATTGGAAAGTAAGGATGAATTTTTACATTAGGGCGCAAAATAGAATTTTTTTAGACTCAATTGAGAATGGGTACACTCCGCAGGACAATCCCGTAAGAGAATACACCGCCAAGGAGATCAAGATTGAGCTCTCAAATGATCAAGCAATGAATCATTTGTTTTGCGCGCTAAGCGAGAACGAATTCAATCGAGTTAGTGCTTGTCAAATGGCCAAGGAAGTGTGGGAGAAGCTTGGGGTATGAAGGTACACTTCAAGTGAAGAAGACAAAGTTGAGAATCCTTGAGGAGCACTATAAGACTTTTCGAGTTGGCTCTGATGAAGACATAGCCACCGCCATCACTCGGTTCACTAAGCTCTTAAATGAGATTAATAATCTAGGAAAGAACTATGATCAAGAGACTTTGGTATACAAATTCCTTAGAGGCTTGCCTAAGGAATGTGATGCCAAGAAGTATGCTATCCAATCTACGCAAAACCTTAGAAAATACACTTTTGATGCCTTGTATGGAGAGCTAACGGTCCATGAATTTGAACTAAAGGACCGAGCTAGATTGGAAGCATTTAGTGGGGGCACGAAGAGTTTATAGATATTGCTTTGAAGGCAAATAGTCCACCGGCTCCATTGGTTGAGATCAATGAAGAGGAGAAATCTAGTGATGATAATGATCTTGAGGAGGAAGTAGCCATACTCTCAAGAAAGCTCAATAAGGCTATGTACAAGCGAGACAAGTACAAGAAGAAGTTCAATAGTGGAAGCAAGGGAGGAAAGTCAACTGAGACCATATGCTTTGGGTGTGGCAAACCGGGCCACATCAAGGAGGAATGCTAGTCCAAGAAGGTGTTGGACAAGAAGAAATGCAAGAAGAGCTTCAAGGCGACATGGAATGATTCATCTTCTGCAAGTTCTGAATCCGAATCGAAAAGTGAGAAAACAATACTTTGTCTCATGGCACGAAGTGAGGTAAACTCTAACGACTTTAATTTTGATGATGTTGATGAGCTTAAGAAATAGTTGGAAAAGGAGGTCAAAAAGACCAAACAACTCAAAAAGAGCTTGACCATAGCTATTAATGTGATTGAGTCACAAAATGAGACCATTAATGATCTCCAAAGTGACTTGAATGAAGTCATAAAGGAGAAAGATGCTTTAGTTAAGGAAGTAGAGGACTTGACTAGCACGGTGCACAAGTTCACCAATGGTAAAGAGATGTTTCACATGATGTTGGGAGCAGAACGACGTGTACTCAACAAGACAGGCATAGGCTATAGACTTGTTGATGGTTTGAAACAAATTGACCAAGCATGATCTTGTCGAGTTGCATATAGAGATCTACCTAAATGCACTTATAAGAAAAACAAGGAATGTGAACCTTGTATCCTTGGTAAGCAAGTAAAATCGTCATTTAAGACGAAAGTAACAAGTGATGTGACTAGAGCATTGGAACTTATCCATATAGATTTGTTCGGACCCACCCAAACATAAAGTCTAGGGGGTGAATCATATTGCTTTGTCATTGTTGATGATTTTACTAGGTATACATGGGTTTATTTTCTAGCTCATAAGCATGAAGTGTTTGATGTGTTTGTGAAGTTTTGTGCTTTGGTTGAGAATGAGAAAGGGTATAAAATTACCATCATTAGGAATGATCGGGGTGGTGAGTTTGTCAATAGGAACTTAGAGGAGTTTTGTGCTAAACAAGGATACACACACCAACTATCTTCTCCTAGGACACCACAACAAATTGGATTTGTAGAAAGAAAAAGTAGGACCATCCAAGATATGTGTAGGACCATGTTAAATGAGTACAACATAGCTAAGCACTTTTGCGCTGAAACCATTAACACGGTGTGTTATGTTCTCAATAGGGTAAATGTCCAAAAGCAAGTGAAAAGGGCTCCTTATGAACTGTGGAAAGGCCGAAAGCCCAACATAAGTTACTTCAAGGTGTTCGGTTGCACTTGCTATGTTCTAAGTGATAAGGATCATTTGGATAAATATGACCCAAAGTCAAATGTGTGCACTTTTCTAGGCTACTCCATGCATAGCAAAACATCTAGGGTGTTCAATAGATCAACCAAAACCATAGAGGAGTCTATTCATGTCAAATTTGATGAAGTAGATCCCAAAGTGAAAATGAAGCATACCTTGAAAAAATCGAGGATTGATGATGATGATGTCACCCTAGGCCAAACAACCAATAGTCAAGAGGTTGAGGTGAGAGTAGAACCCGAACCTAGTGCACCTAAGAACTCAAGACATCTTATAGGCCACCCTCCTAACAAATTATAGGTGATCCAAACAACGGAATAACCACTAGGTCATCATTGCACCGAGTTGATGGACACATAGCTTTTGTATCACAAACCGAGCCCACCAAGATAAATGATGCATTGGGTGATGAGTTTTGGATCATAGCTATGCAAGAGGAACTAGGTCATTTTATTAGGAATAAGGTATGGACACTAATACCTAGACCTAAAGACCATACTATCATAGGCACCAAATGGGTCTTTAGAAACAAAAAGAATGAGAAGGGTGAGATTGCAAGGAATAAGGCTAGGTTGGTTGCACAAGGTTGTAATCAAGAGGAAGGAATTGACTATGAGGAGGCCTTTGCACTGGTAGCAAGACTAGAAGCAATTCGGATGTTGCTTGCTTATGCTTGCTACAATAGTTTTCTACTATACCAAATGGACGTTAAAAGTGCATTCTTAAATGGCTTCATCAATGAAGAGGTATATGTAGAACAACCACCGGGTTTTGAAGACCATGATCTTCCAACTTATGTCTATCGTCTTCAAAAGGCATTGTATGGATTGAGACAAGCTCCTAGAGCTTGGTATGGCCGACTTAGTGCTTTTCTACTTGACAAAGTGTTCAAGAAAGGAACGCTAGATCCTACTTTGTTCATTTTGATTAAAAAGCGTGACATGCTACTTGTTCAAATTTATGTTGATGATATTATCTTTGCGTCATCCAATACACGCTTATGTGATGAATTCTCATCACTGATGACCAATGAATTTGAAATAACATGATGGGTGAACTAACATACTTCCTAGGCTTGCAAATTAAGCAATCCAAACATGGCATTTTCATAAACCAAGCGAAGTATATGAGGGACATGCTAAATAAATTCAAATTTGAAAATTTGAAAGCATGTGACACTCCTAGTAGTTCCACCGTTGAAATCGACAAATACCAACTAGGAAAATCCATAGATCCTAAACTTGACCGTGGCACGATTGGCAGTATCCTATACTTGACCGCTAGTAGGTCCGTTATTATGTTTAGTTTGTGTTTATTTGATAGATTTCAATCCGAGCATAAGGAATCTCACTTGAAATGTGTCAAGCATATATTTCGTTATCTTAGTTGGGCACAAGATTTGGAATTATGGTTCAACAAAGCTAAGAGTTTCGAACTAGAAAGTTTTGTTGATTCCGCGTTTTTTCATTTGCTAGGAAACTCACTTATATCATGGTTTAGCAAAAAGCAAAATTTCATTGCTTTTTCTACGGCTGAAGCCGAGTATGTGGTTACCGGAAGTTGTTGTGCTCATGTCATGTACATGAAACAACAACTTGAGGATTACCAAATCCAAGTGGGTTGTGCTGAAATTTATTGTAATAACACAAGTGCAATCAACATATCAAAAAAATTCGGTGTTGCACTCCCGCACCAAGCACATTGAGATTAGGTACCATTTCCTTCGCGATCACGTCTAAAAAGGCGAAGTTAAACTAATCCACGTGCCCATGGAGGACCAACTAGCTGATATCTTCACCAAGCCATTGCCTAAAGACCAATTTTCTAAGATTCAGCGTAAATTAGACATGTTTCGTGAATCGAATATGTACACATGTTTTAGTCGTTCCAATCATTTTTATATGTTGTTAGTGAAGTTTCCATGAAGTATGAGGTGAATCAGAGTTGTCCATCAAAAACTTAAAAAATTTCAGAGAGCAATTAACGCGCTAGGTCTGCTAATTAGCACGCTAATTCAAGGACCTAGCGTGCTAATCGTCCATGGCCCATATCACTTATCAGCATAATTAGCGCACTAATTCTATCATTAGCGTGCTAATGTCGTTTGGCCAGGACCAGTATATACCTATTTTGACCCTAAATTCTTATTTTTCACACACCACGCCTCTCATCTTAGGTCTTCATCCTCTCCAACAACTCTCCCACTATCCCTAGGTAAATTCCATTACTCTCTTTGTCAATATGGGTGTTTTTACTTCCTAGCCCTAAGATTGAACCACCATTGGTGTCTCCATCCTTGAGTTTGTACACATGTTGACCCATCAAACCTTCGCCCATTCTACTACCCGTCCCGCTGCCCGTCCCGCCCCTGCGTTGTCCTCCCGTCGCTCCCACGCGTCATGTCGTCGAGTTTTCATCGTCTAATAGCGAGTTCGAGTCCACCCATTCATCAGCATCGTCCCACACCGCCTCCCAATCGTCATCCCGTCGCGAGACTGGTCTTCTAGTCACCGTAGCGACACCTCGGCCACCGTCCCGGCTAATGCCCCTCAAAAGAAGGTCGGTCCAAATCCCTACATGAGCCTAGGTCCATTTTGGAGTCGATCAGCCCACAGCTTACGGATGCCAAAATCCTTAAGCACACCGTTGTCGATCTCGCGTTCTTCGACAAGGCTCATCTCCCAATATGAGAGGTCCTCTCCAAATCGGGGGTGGGTTACCTTCTGTCAGTATAAGGATGACTATAATTTACCATTAGTTCGAGTTTTTTATTCCAATATCGCCACGGCGAACACCTTCGTCATTCAATTGTCTGTCGGTGGTCGGTCTATCGAGATTACACCGGAGAGCCTCGCTCAACGGTTTGACCTTCCTTTGCACCTTCCCACCACTACCATTGGGTGTAAGTTTCTTAGTTGGTCATTTAATCGGCTTGAGGTGTTAACCTCTTTCATACAGTCTGACAGGGAACTCACCGTGTATCCATCTGGAGTCATTGACACTGACTTCAAGCTTGTGCCTCACCTACTTCACAAAGTTTTGCACAAGGTTATTCTTCCACATGGCGGTAGTAAGAACTACGTCACTTTACTTGACATGTTTTTCCTCGGGCACCTACTTCATGAGATCCCTCTTAGTTTGCCCCACCTTATCATCGGCTACATGACTAGCATGTGTAGCTCCAGTTGTCATATGCCGTACGCCCACATCATCACTTCTTATCTAGAGTCAGCCAAGGTGGATCTCAGTTTAGGCGATCATCCATTCTCTGCCTATGACACTATTGACATGGCTATTCTGAAGGCCATGACGTACCGATATATCCGTCACGCATAGGGATGGATTCGAGAGGAAGATATCTCAGATGGTCAGCACTACGAGGGATGTGAGTCTCCACTTCCTACCAATCCTCCAGTTGCTTTTGATGAGAGACTACCTGAACTACAACATTTCGTTCCCTCATGGTGATGATGGTGATGATGAGGTTCACTAGGACTTTGTGGCTCCACCACCCATACAACAGCGGTCACAACAACAGCAACAACCTCCACACTATCCGAAGTTTTATGGCGTTGCCCTTCCACCCGACATGTCTCCATCGATGGCGTACCTCTCAGCGTAGTTAGGTTACAGCCATCGACACCCGCCTTGAGCATCAGGGTGATCGACTTTGTCGCATAGAGGGCCATCTATTCCTAGCCAGGCCATTGCGAGATGACCTTGCCTCCGGTTCTGCGCGTCGGACATTGTCTCATTAGGAGGATTATCTAGGCATAGCATAGTTACGAGGAGCACTAGGCTCATCTATGTTAGTCTTCAGTGTTTTGATGTACATTTACTATGTTGTAGACTCAGCTGTTTAGGCCACAACTATGTTAATGTTCATTTTCAGTATTTAATATCATGAAGTTTTTTGGCGTATCTCTGAGTTACTGTTATGCTTTTGTTTATTGCCCTATATTGGTTGCATGTGAATGACTTTCATTGATATACATGTTTATGTCTCGTAATATGCATGTAGTGAGGGGGAGACTTCCACCCATTGTGTTGTTGTTATATTTGTGGTTCATTTTTTGTTATGCTTGTCGTGAGGGGGAGCTTGGCCCCACTTTTTGATGTTATCAAAAGGGGGAGAAATATATGTGTTGAACTTGAGATTGTTTCAGATTGCACTATGGATATGAATACACGTAAATTCTATTTTTGATTATAAAGTTAACATTGTTTGTTATCATCAAAAAGGGGGAGATTGTTGGACTAAGTGGTTAGTCACTTTTACTCCACCCGGGATTTTGATGGAAACAAACAAAGTGAAAGTATACTAATAAGTTTATTAAGTGTGTTTCAGTTAGTCAAAGTTTGTAGAATATCAAATCTCAAGTGCTCAAGCCATATAAGTTCAAGATTCGGTCTACACGAGGAAACGAAGATGAAAGATTATATTACATGTTGTAACATTGATGTAAGGTACACAGGTTCATTTACGCAAGCCTAATGCATTAGTTCATGCATATCATGTTTTTCAAATCGCTTTTCAAACTTCAAGTGATCATTTGGAGTTTTAAATGAAATTCACCAATCAAATCTGTCTTAAACTTAAACCATGTTTTTATATTCACATCGTACTTTAAAAACCATTATAGAAGTTTTCGGAAATGAAAGACTTGTTTTGAAAGGTTTTTGAAAAGAAAAACTATGTATTTACAGAAAACCTATGTAAGTCATGAAACTGGGCTTTTCCATTTTCGAGATTTGTGAAAACATTTGGACCACCTAAACAGGTTCTATGACCCTTAACAAACATGTATAACATGTTAAAAGAGGTTTAATAGGGTCCCGGATGCGATAAAGGATCACTAACTCTAGGGCCAAAAATAATTTTTTTGAGGCCCTAACAGTTAGCGCTCTAATAGTGATATTAGCATGCTAATTGCAGAGTTAGTATGCTAATGTTCAGTATTAGCGCGCTAGCTTAGAGGATTAGCTCGCTAGGTCCTAATATTAGAGCGCTAATTGCCTTTCAGACAACTTTTTTATAAAGCTGAAAATCACACTTTAATTTGAATAGATGATCAAATCTGAGCCTTTGGATCTCTAGAATGGTCAAAAACTATTAAAAATGAATGTAGAATATTCTCAAACCACCTAGAACATTCTATTGTCTTGTCAAGCAAGAAAACCCTATTGTGCTCATAGTTTTCAAAGAAGAAGCTTGGATTTTTGTGTGCTATCACTGTAATCTTTTGAGGCAACTGAATCACTCTCGAAACCAGCGTTATTGAGGAGTTCTAAAGCTTACAACATCTATTCCAGAACTAAGTTTCAAATCACTCTCTTACGGTTGTAAGAAAGTCCAATCTCTTAGATTTTCTTGTGCTTAAATTTCATATTTTTGTGTGCTTGACTTGTGGAAATCATTTGTTGTGTTCTTGAGCACATTTGTCTTAGGTTTTACACTTAAACTTGATTTACTAAACCCTATGACTGGTTTGGACAATAGTTTGCACATAAACTTGATTTTTATCAAACTTATTATTCTTTGGATTTGAAACTAGATTTGTTTTAATCGATTCGTTTGAAACAGTTTCATATTTGAGATTTGCACAAAATCAGTGATATACTTGAATTTTTCATTTGTTCTCATACTTGCATGCATTAGAGTGGTTAAGCTCTAGGAGGCTTGCTTGTATTTGAATTTGGTGCCACTTTACTTTGTAAAGTGAATTTGATTATTTTCATCTATTTTTTGTAAGTGGCTGATTGTAAGACTTAATGAGATCTAAGTCGAAGGGAAGACCTAGTTGAGGCTAGGCTTAAGCCCTAGTTGCGGCTAGGTAGGAAGTCCTAATTTGTGATTAGACATTCTAGGCTTGTACACTTAGGTTGTAACACTTATTGGCAATATAAGTGGGGATTTGAAAATCCTAACCAGGGAGGTTAGGTAGTGGATGTAGATCATTGAATCGAATCACTATAAATCGCGTGTCTCTTTCCATCACTTCTATCCCTTTCATCTTGCATTGCATTCATACTTGCGTTTGAGTCAGCATATAGCATCTTTATTGTTGAATTATTTTAAAAAGACGATAACTTCTTGATACACCCAATTCACCCCTATTGGGTGTGGTTTCACATCAGACACGCTGAAAATAGAAAGTTAGAGTTTTAGTTCGAGTTAAATTATAAAGTAGGGTTTCTAATTGTTATGAAAGAGTATAAGTATTAGGACGTAGTAAACACACCACATACCAACTATTAGCCACCATTAGAGTAATTTAGCATAGGTTTTACATTGAGTTTGGGTATTAAAGAGTTTTTGTGAAGAAAACATTGAAGACTTCACGTTTGTAATTCAACTTTGGTTTTGTTGATGAAATTCAAGGTAATATTTACATTCATCTATGATTTGCAATGATTTTCATTATGAATTGTGATATGTGTGTTAATGAAGTGTGAGTAGTCTATTTATCTTAAGGATCAATGGATCCTATGGTATGAATGCTATGCTTTAAAAAGGAATAAAAAGTGATTATAAAAGTGCAATGGTTAGACTTTGTATTGATTCTGAGGGTAATGATTTAGACATCTTAATCACGTGTTTAATGAACTTAGGCTTTAGAAGTTATCATGGCCATTGAAGCTTTTAGTCCTGACATGAACATTACAACCGTAAAATACACAACATCGAGAGGTAGTTGTTGATTAGGGATGCGCGGATAGTAAACTTAGTTGGTTATAAATTCAATGATTTGGGACTTAAACCAATGTGGATATTACATTATTCACACCGATAGGTGGAGTTCTAGTTTATAATTTAGAATCCCCTCTGTCACGATAGTGCATTGAAGTGGATTTGAAGGAAATCCGTCTATTCTAATTAGGCATTGCACACAACATAATGAGATGTAAAAGTAGATACAAAGCATAGTATTAAATTATCTATGTGAAGTTGTAAACTAAGATATCCTTAATATAAGAGTTCAAGTAAAGTTTATTTTGATTTGTTAGATAGTTTAGTTTAGTATAAAACCAATTAATAGTGAATTCCTTGGTAATAGTTCAAGTTGAATAGGTAGTTAACAATTAGTGCAAAAACCTTTCCTTGAGGACGATATCCGTAGTCAACGTAAGTTGGTTACACTATTACTACAAGTGAGCCGTTATACTTATGGCACACACATCAAGTTTTTGGCATCATTGTTGGGGAAAGGTAGCCATTAGTATTACTCAGTTAGTTTGGATAGTTGCTAAGTTTTATTTTCAGTACTTTACTTTTAAGATCATAAAAAAAGCTTCAGTTTCAGTTTGACTTTCTGCACTTGATCTTTTCGTGTTTTCTTTTGATGGATACTTAGTGCATGCGTAGCAAGAGAGAGAAGGTCCTAGTGCCTTACGACCCTGAGCTTGAATGAACTAACAAAGGAAAGAAAAAGAAAGGACTCAAGATGGCTGAGGAGCAAGCTAAGAACCAACAACGCGGCTGCGGGAATAACTAACCCATAGGTGATCTGGTAGTGTAGGATATAACGTGAGGACATAAATGCCTTCATGACTATTTCAAGCTAGAAGTTCAGGAGAAGTACAACAGAGTGATGAGGCTTCCAACCAACACCACCGTGTTCGAACTGAGACCGTCTCTGATAAACATGGTGCAAAATAGTCTGTTTAACGAGCTATCCAATGAAGATCCAGTTGCACATGTTAAGAACGTTTAGGAGAAGTGTGACACCATACACATCAACAAAGTTACAAAAGAGGTGATTACGATGTGACTTTTCCCATTTTCACTGGGTGGAAAAGTCAAATCTTGGTTCCAATAGTTGAATGTAGGGAGTATAACTTCATGGGCGGAGATCAATGAAATATTTCTTGACAAGTTCTTTCCCCCAATGAAGGTTAGCAAAAAAAACTTGAAAGACACCGAGTCTCTTGGCGAGGCTTGGGAAAGATTCAAAGAGAAGCTGATGAGATGTTCGAGACACGGATACGTGAAATGGGCACAACTCCAGATTTTTACTAAGGGATGAACCACAACACGAGAATGCAAGTAGATGATGCATCAGGTGTCTCTTTACTTACCAAGGATAAGGATGGAGCATTGGATCTCCTTGATCTTATGTCTCAAAATTTTATCGCCGATACTCTTTCCACAATGAGGAAACCAACAGGCATCTACGAAATTGAATCGCAAGTCGCAATTATGTTGAAACTATCAAATCTTAGTAGTTAAATTGCAAAACTTCAGATGGGACACTAAGGTCCACAAGTAGTATAACAACCCATGAATCACCATGGCAAGGTGGTTAATCAAATGGACATACAATAGGAAATAGAGCATAAAAACATCAACTTCATGAATAACCAAGGCCACGGGAACAACTTCAGCCGAGAGGAGTGGTTCTTGAATGGTTTTATCAAGGATATAGTAACAACAACAACCTATACTTTTCTTATGGAAATCCTGATAATGCACTGAAATTACCTCAAGGATTCGAACAACAAGTCCAATAAGGGAAGCTGGGGCAAAGCGAAGAGATGAGTTCACTAAAGTCGATTGAAAAGTATTTCCAAGCCATAGAAATGAGAGATAGAGAGCGCCATGAGAAGCACGAGAAAGATTTGGAAGGAATAAAGCAAGCTATGAAGAGGATGGATAATGAACAGTCACAATCCATCAAGAACCTAGAAAGGCAAATTGGTCAACTTGCTATAGCCTTGAACTCGAGAAAAAAATGACAGTTTCCTAGCAACGCCATCACCAATCTTAAGGAGAATGTGAGTGCTATTCGTATGATGAGCACTACGGCAACAAAGGAGCTAAGACAAGACCAAGTAATGAACAAGCATGAAGAGATGCATGAGCATAACAAGGAAGTGAGGCAAGATGAGATTGATGGTTTCAAAAAGTAAAAAGTCAATGCCTTGAAGAAAAAGAAGGGGAAGCAACAATGGAAGACTAAGAAAAAATATGGAGGACCTCCCGAAGAAGACCCACAAGGCAATGACATCAAGTTGGTTCCAAAGAAATCGGAACCAAAGCTCAAGTTTGTCCCGCGACTTCAACCTATCAAAAGGAGTGATCTTGGAGAGATTAGCATACTGATAAAAATTGATGCACACCGTTTTAGAAATGTTTTACATGATACGGGAGCCTCGGTTAATTCATGGCACTGATGGACATGATACATGCCACCTTGAAGATCAATTGTTCGGATATGATGAATATGCAAGTAGCAAACGACAACTTGATACCTACTATATGAAGAGTTTTGAATGTGCATGTTAAAGTAGGTATATTCACATTTATCACGAATTTCAAGGTCATGAAGCATAATATGGGCGATTACGTGTCTATCATACTTGGGCAGCAATTCTTGAACACAACTAAAGCAAATTTATATACAAGAGAAATGAAAATCACAATGAGTATCGATGAGGACGATGATGCTGAGAATATTTTCTTTGTCGATGGTGAAGAAGTACATCCGAACAGGAATGACATCATAATCTCCATTTATAGATAGAGTTTCCCAATATAAACTCGAACTAAACGAGTGAAAAGGCATCAGGCCAATGACGTTAGATTAAGCGCTACTAGGAGGCAGCCCAGGGTTTTAAATTTCAAATTTTTCAATTTTAGCTAGGAGCTAGTTATTTAGTTTAATAATTACAATTAACAAGTTTTAGTTCTAACTTTCAAAAATTTATGTCAAATGTGCAAGAAAGACCATTCACTGGGTAATAATTCAATGGAATGGAAATGTCTCACTAACTCGTGAAAGAGCGTAAATGAGCAAATGAGTTCAAAGCGGGGAAAATTAGGTGCACTATGAAAAAAAGGATGTAACAATGATGTGGAATAGCGACGGGCTATTCGTCGCCAAATAGAGAAGGGCCTGCAATGGGGGAAGTCATTGACCATTTGATCGGAATAGCAATAGGGTTAGCAACGACCCCCGTCGCTATTTTTTGGGTGGGAATCTTCTCGCCCAATAGGCCAATTTGCTGGCCACGTGGCCCTGCACAACCACATGGCCGAAGAGGGGGCGTGTCCAATTAGCGAGGAGGTTAGCCCATCGCTAATGTGGTGGACCCACTCATGCCTAAACCCTCCCCAATCTCCTACCTCATCGATCTCTCTTCCTCTCCTCACCCGCAGCTCGCTCCTCCCCTCCTCCCCCTAAAGAAAAAACACCATAACGTCGCCTCCTTAATTTCTCCATCCCTTTCCTCTCTCGATCAATAGCCTCCCCTAACCCTCCAGAGAAACCCTAACATCTCCTCGCCTTCCTCTCGCTTTCTCCGTCCGCGGTCCTTCTTGTCACGCCCTTGCTCGCCGCCACTCCTCTAATTTTAGTGCCGCAATCCACCGGTGCCCTAAGTAAGATTATTTATTTTAATTTAAATTGTTTATTAGTAATTTTTGTTGGTAAAAAACAAAATAATTTGTATATTTGTGATATTTGTATGATTTTTTTATGTTTGTGAAAAATAAAGTGTGTAATTGTAATTTCTTTTAGCGCAAAATAAAATTATTTCTATATTTGTAATAATGTTTGTATGATTTTTTTATGTTTATGAAAAATAAAATGTGTTATTTTATTTTTTGTTGGTGAAAAAAATATTATTTATATATTTGTGATGTTTGTATGATTTTTTTAATATTTGTGAAAAATAAAATATGTTATTGTAATTTTCGTTGGTGGGAAAAATATTATTTGTATATATATTTGTGATGTTTGTATGATTTTTTAATATTTGTATAAAATATAATGGGTAATTGTAATTTAGTTGGGTTGAATTAAAATTATTTGTAATGTTGTAGTCTTGTAGATGATCTTGTTTATGTTGATATGTATTTTTTTTTTAGAATGTGTTATAATTTTGGTGAAAAAAAGTATATGGTATGTTGAGTTGAATTAAAATTATTGTTAAAAAAGTAAAACAAAACATTAATGATGTACACTTCAGTAATAAAATCTCGTACAATTGAAAAAAAGATTAATTAGACAACTTTAATTTTAATTAGGAAAAAAATAAAGGACTAATATTATATATAAATATATAAATATATTTAAACTTAAAGGATGTACACTTAAAAAATAAAGTATATGAAAATATATATTAAGAAAATATATCATTTTTTATTTTATTTGTAATGTGTTACAATTTTGGTGAAAAAAGTATAATATGTTGAGTTGAATTAAAATTATTGCTAAAAAAATATATAAACATAAATGATGTACACTTCACTAAGAAAATCTCGTATAATTAAAAAAAATTCATTGGACAAATGGAATTTCAATTAGGACAAAAATAAAGGATTAATAATATTATATTTATACAAACATAAAGCAATTTAAAATTAAAATAAAGAAAATATATATTAAAAAAATAAAATATATAATTTATTGATATATATATTAATATAGTACAATGCTTTTATACTATATATATAGAACTTATACAATATGTAATGAAAGAAAAAGTTAGTTAAACACAAAAATTTAAAAACAAAATAAAGCACTTAAAAACTTATATATATATACTATATAGATGTACAAATTATACTATATATTTGTATAAAAAAAGCACTTAAAAATTTATAATTATATACGAATACATAACAACGCTTTCACATTGAAACAAAATAGAGGACTTCAATTTTATGAAAAAAAAAGTAGCTAGTAGCTAGTAATATAGTGCATATATATATGGAAAGAAAATCAGAATAATTTATACTATGTGTGCTTAAAAACTTTAATTAATGAAAAATTAGTACTTATATATATAGTATATATGCATAAAAGATCTAATTAAACAGAATAAATCTTATATAAAATAAATTACACAATTTAAAACTCATACCACTTCGATATATGTATTGAAACTAAAATAGATGACTTAAAAGCAAAGAATTATGCTAGCTACTTGTATATTAAAATAAAATTATAATAATTTATAATAACGTCTGAAACAAAATATATATTACGCAAAGTACGTGAAAATTAATGCAACCAATTCGACTAATTACTGTTAACATTCGACTAAAATGTATATAGTGATTGGTGTATATGTGTGTTTAGGGTTCCTTAGGTCTTTCGAGAAGTTTGTATCTTGAGAATGGATATACAACCGCATTGTCGACTTACTCGATTGGAGTTTGTGGCTGGCGTGAAGGAATTCATAAAGTTTGCCATGCAACACTGCACCGTTTTCCAAAACGAAGCAAAAATTTGATGTCCTTGCCGAAAATGTCGCAACGAGAAATACTACAATGCAAACATAGTAGAGCTTCATCTAGTGAGTTGAGAATTTGTTCCTGAATATTATTGTTGGACCGAGCATGGGGAGGAAGAATTATTAAACGATGTGGACAATGAACTTGATGATCCAATGGACGAATATCCGACGTCATATCATCATATGAAACACGACGACGCGGGGCTGAGTTTCGATTGGAACCGTGAGGAGGAACTGAACCCCGAAGCCAAATATTTATTCGAAATGGATTGACGCATCACATTAGCTGCTTGGCCGGGTTGCAAGAAGATGACAAAACTCCCAGCAATGGTGCGTTTGTTTATAATAAAGTCGAATCACCATATTTGGGAGCAAGCATTCAAAGAAATCTTGCAGGTCTGATAAAAAATGTTGCCTGAAGACAACTGTTTGGTAGATAGCTTTTACAAATGTAAAAGTTTAATGCCTTGGTTGGGTCTGCCGTATGAGCGAATTGATTGTTGTCCCCGATTATGCATGTTTTATTAGGGGCTTGACTCCGACCTTGCATCTTGCAAGTTCTGCAGGGAACTTAGGTTTAACTCCAATAAATACTCGCACAAGACAATGTTTTACTTTCCCTTGGCCCCTTATTTACAACCTTTGTTTGCGTCGAAAGCTACAGAGAAACATACGCGATATCACTTTAAACACGTTAGAGATGAGGATAGTATGCAACATTGCTTTGATTCCATGGCATGGAAACACTTCAATCAAGTGAACTCTATCTTCAGCTCCGAGGTTCGTAATGTTCAACTTGGGATATGCAGTAATGGGTTCTAGATTTTCGGAATGACCGACAAACTGTACTCCTCATTGCCATTGATTTTAACATCGTACAACTTGCCTCTGTTGATGTGCGTGAAGAAAGAAATGATGTTCTCAACAGTAATCATACCTAGACTAACCAATCCGTCGCAAAAAATTAATGTGTTTCTCCAACCGTTGGTGAAAGAATTACAAGATTTGTGGTATGACGAAGTGCCTACCTACGATATATTAACAAAGACAAACTTTCAAATGTGCACTGCACTTATGTGGACTGTCAGCGACTTTCCAGCATACAACATGTTGTCGAGATGGATCACGCATGGGATGACGCCTTGCCCTTATTGTATGGATAATACCGATGCTTTCCTGTTAAGTTTTGGCGGGAAAACAACTTGGTTCGATTGTTACTAGCTTTTCTTGTCTCGTTATTCAAAGGAGAGGAAAAACAAGTATAGTTTTTGTATAGATAAAGTAGTATCAGACAAACCATCAGCCAATAAATCAGGTGAAGATATCTTGCATGAAATCGAAATTTTAAGGTTGATGAAGGCTACTGAATTTGGATCAAATGCTATAAACAAAGAAGTCTCAAAGACTAGTGGATGGAGAAAACGAATCATATTGTGGGACTTGCTGTATTAGAAAATGAACCTTGTCAGACATAACCTATATGTAATACATTGAGAAAAATATTATTGACAACATTTTCAACACAATCATGAGTATGCCAGGGAAAACAAAAGATAACACAAAGTCTAGGGAAGACTTAAAGGAGATTTGTCATCGGCCAAAGCTTCATTACAATCTAGTTGCTAAGAAATATCCAAAGCCAAGATACGCATTTGACAAGCGAAGAAAATAAATGTTGTGTAAGTGGATTAAGGAGTTGCACCTCCCATATGGTTATGCGTCTAACATCGACCGCTGCGTAGATTCTAAGAAGTTGAAGATGTTTGGGATGAAAAGCCACGATTGCCGTGTATTCACGCAACAAATTTTGTCGATTGCATTTCAGGATCTATTAGAAAAGGACATATGAATTGCAATCAGCGAGTTGGGCATTTTCTTTATAGATTTAACAGCGAGAGATTTAAATGTTGAGAGTCTACGACTTTTGCATGAAAACATTCAAAAGATATTGTGTAAATTGAAAAAATATTTTGCCAAGTTTTTTCGTCTCAATGGAGCATCTCCCTATCCATCTGGCGCACGAGCCTATCCTTACTGGCCCATTACAATTTCGGTAGATATATCCTTTCGAGAGGTAATCAATTATGTTTGTTGCCCATCAATTGTTTCTCGTACACAATTACAAATATTTAAAATATATTTCTATCTAATTTACCTCTACATATGTAGGCATTTGAAACATTTGAAAAATAATGTTAAGAATAAGGCAAGGGTTTAGAGCTCAATATGCAATGCTTATTTAGTGGAAGAGGTAACTACGTTTTGTTCCTATTATTTTGAGGAACACGTCTTCACATCACACAACTGTCCACCTGCAATTATTATGGTAGAGTCGGCCCAACTCAAAATTCCTGATGGCATCTTCTAAATTTTCACCCACCTTGGTCGGGCCTTTAGGAGACCAAAGAAACGTTATCTCACGGATGATGAGTGTAACGCCATACACACATATGTATTGTTAAATTGGCCTGAAGTCGCTCCTTTCATGAGTATATATAAATACGTTACAATAGAAAATTTTCATGTCAATTATTTATTAGTCTTATTATATTCAATAGTAATCCTTGATTTCTTTTATCTCTTATTTGGATGTACGTATCGGAGTTGCGTTCCAAACAACCAAATATCACACAAAGTGGAATTGATGAACATCTTGAGAAGCAATTATCATCTTGGTTCTAACAACTTGTACGTCATTAATCAATGCATATTAACACAATCTTCATGTTTTGTTATTTCATTAAAAATGAAGTTTATCATAGAAAATTGTTTTGATTGTAGGCACCATTGTATATTTAAGATCCAATACTTCTAATGCTTTCATACGACCCAAGTTAAGTTTGCACCGTGTATCACGCATATCTTGTTACTGGCTACAAGTTTCACATAATTTCACATAGCGCAAACAACGATACGCATAGTAGCAGAGTGTGCGTTAGAGACACAAATCACGCAAAATGTGATAACGACTTCTACGGACAATTGCAAGAAGTGATACAAATCAAATATAGTGGGCTTTTACGTACCGTGTTGTTCATGTGTGAATGGTTTGATTCTACACCCAACGTCGGGACCAGAGTTCACCGCTCCTTAAAACTAGTCGATGTACATCGAAATCTACTATTAAATTAGTACGAGCCTTTTATACTAGCCATGCAAGCTAATGAATAGTACTTTTTTTCCTACCAAAGTGTAAGAAGTGTGCGGAACAATTGGCAAGCCATGTGCCGACTTCAACCAAAGTTCATTGATGAACATAAATTAGTCGAGACCATTGACAGCGCGCTTACCTAAGAAGATGCTTTTCAAGAGCAGCTACCTGAGTATGATACTGAGGTTGATATTAGCAACAATATTACAATTTCTCTAGCTAATTCGAATGGCGCACACATGTCAGACGTCGACGAAAAAGAAGATGAAATCGATAATTCCAAGTTTTCGTCGGATGATGGGAACGGTGACAACGAACCATGATATAACCATTTGAGTAGGTAAAGGAATATGAAACCTAGTCATATATTTGTTGACTTGTTACATAATATTTGAAATTTAGGTAGTTTATATTTAGTTGTTTTTAACTTAATTTTAATTTTTTTAAAAAATTCATGTCAAGCAGAGGATACAGTCCATCATGCAGTGAGAGATCCGGTGGACGATCCTTTAGCAGCATAGATAGCCGATCTCGTTATTCGGATCGTTCATAGTTACGATCTCATGACGATGCTGCTCCAGAATCTAGTCAGGGGCAGCATACTCAGCATCAACATCCTCAACAGCAACACCCCCAGCAGGCCCCCTCATATCATTCGTACCTATATCCACCCTCTAAGCAGGTCCCCTTCTTCCATCATACACCCCCATTATGTACATCCACCATATCCCCATTCAGCGTACGACATGTCTTTGCCAACTGTATTTGTCGATGATTTGACCTCTATGCAAATGTACTCTATGCTCTTTTCATCGCTACCCAAAGCACCCGTCACGTTACCTTGCGACTAGGTTTTGCCCCTAATTTTCCCCCCATAGGTTCCTTGTCTGCTGTAGACAAGGAAAAAAGCCCCAGTGATCTAGAGGAGCTTTTCGTGTCTTTGATTAGTATAAAGACAAATTTCAGACTTGCCATGACTTTGTTTCTATTATTATATATTATAATGGGATTAGGATTTAAATAAATTGAACTAGAGAGATATTATTCTAGTTGACAACTTTTGAATGCCATTATCGGCCTTTATGTCGAAACTTTGATTGAGCTTTATTTGATAATATTTTGCTGCAATCATGATTCATTTTATAAACTTTAATTTTTGATAAAATGATAATGAGTTAGTTTTGAAAGAAGGCTTACCGGTTCGGTTCCTAACTTAGTGACCGAGTTGGTTCATGAGTTAGGGATTGAGCTAGGCCGGTCGGGATTCATCTAAGAAATGGGTCCTGACAAGGTAAGACTATTGTGTTGATTGTGTTTTGAGAGGGATATAGGAGGAGAGGATCAGTTTATAAAAATAAAACACAGACACACCCACATAAAAACAAAACAGTGATGAAGACTGATACATAGTTAAACGAGAGGGAAGGAGGAAGAAGAACAAGAAGGGGGGACACAATGAAGATGAAGATGAAGGTGGTTGGATCTCGCAGACTGGATCATACCGAGTTCGGCTCAACTGAGCCGGACCGGTCCGGTTCAGGGGTCAAACCCCTCCTAATGAAAAAATGGTTTAAAAAATCAAAAATAGATAGAAAAGTTTTTAAAAACTAGGGATAATCAGGAAAAGGGATTTTTGGACAAATTAATGAAAATTAGGGATTTTTGTGAAAAATGAGAATTTTGAGAGTTTCTTGAGGATTTATAGTGGGGGGTTTTTCTCGTAATGCATGTGACGACACCGAAAAATGCCCAAAATTGTGAAAATTGTTTTAAAGCCTAGTTTAGGTTAATTTTTGATTTTGAACCACAATTTGAGGTTGAAATTGGAATTTGGACATTCGAGGATAAGATTTAGAGTGATTTCAAGATTTCCAGGTTGCGGCAAGACCAATAAAAATATAATAAATTGAAAAAATTATATTTAAGCTTAGAAAACGTAAATTTCGATGTTGAATAATAATTTTGAGTCAAAAATGAAATCGAGGCACTGAAGAATTTATGTCGAAAGTATTTTAGGGATTTTGGGATACGATTGGGTCAATTAAACTGTAACTAATTGGGAAAAAATTATAGAATTGTTATGAAAATTTATGTAACCTTTAAATGAATTGAGACCGCAACTGAAATCTCATGTGGACTAGCTTACCGACTCGTAGTGCATGAGAGTTACGGTATCACATTTGTAAGTTTAAGGAAATCCCATAGTAACCTTTACATTGTATGATTATAATTTCGTATAAATTGCATTGATTCTTGATATTACAATATTTTGTGTACATGCATACATCGGTGGGGAGGATGAAGTCGATTCAAGTCTCCTTATAGTGTTTACTAGACTGTGAGTACAAGGTAAAACTATGTTATGCTTGAGGGGCTAAAGTCACTGATACTTTGCATCACGTGGTTATTATGTGATCACGTTGAACCAGATCATTCTCAGATAGACTCGAGGAACGAGACTCGTTTAGTTATCATTTATGTGCATGAGTCTTTATTACCGTCTACTTACCACTTTTAGAGGATGTCATTTGATTATGATCAGATAACGTAAACGGGATGAATTCACGGTTGTATTTAAATTCTTAGGATTATATTGTTCATTTAATCTCTTAGATTATTATGCATTTGCTTGCTACATGTGTACTGGATAGTGTGGTACTTATCTGACATTATCGAATTTTTATAATTGGGTAATGACAGGCGTGAGCGACGACAAAGGAAAGAAAAAGCTGTTAGATTATCTGTGACTTGATTAGTTCATTTCTCTCTATGCATGTATTTTTTTTTTGAATATACTATATTGTATAAATGGGTTTTAGGGTTCGTGTGTGGTTAGGATCTCCTTTGGAATGGTTGGAATGGTTTTGGGATGAATTGAGATTAATTTTGAAGTTAAGGTAATGTTGGCTTAAGGATATTGATACTTTAAATCATATTAGAATTAAGATATATATATTTTTAATGCAACTTACATTGTTATGGGGTGGATTGTGAGTCCTTTAGCATTTCCACATAGTTGAGCAGGTTTTGCTTGAAGATTTTTGAAGGCCGAATTTTTTGGTGTAAGCTTAGAAATAGAGAAGGTGCTGCCGAAAAACTTTTACGTGATTTTGAGGATAATATATTCAATCTTAACGGAACCTTTTGAGATCTGAGATTTACTTTAGAATCCATTGTGGTTGATAAAGAATTATATTTGATAACTAAGATGATAAATTTAAATTATTAATTAATGATGAGATTAAGGCCACTAGATTATCAGGGGATCAAGGCAATCTAAGCCGGTCAGATGCCCTAGTTAGGAGGGGTCTGACAGTTATAATAATTAAGTTTATATATATTATAATAAGTCTCAAACTTAATCCTACTTAAACATATGTTTTATAGGAGGAGAAATTACGTCGACCCCTGACAGCTTTGGAGTTATGTTTGTACTTCCACACCAAGGATCAAGACGACGTTACTATCCTGGATGAGAGAGTAGAGATGATTGTCATAAGAAACTAATTTTGTTGTAATTGTTTGTTCAATTAATTTTAGGTATTAATGACTTATATATATGATTTGTTAATGTTTAAGTTCTTAATACAGATAACGATACGTGACGGTAAAGCATGAACGTCAAGCTGAGGATGCAAAACTCGTAAAGATAGAATAAGAATTATAGAAATTCAAAAACACGTAGGGTCTCGACGTGCCTATTGATGAGACTAAGGGATGCATTAATTAGGAGGGATTTGAATGATTTGGAAAGCTCACCATCGTATTTATCTATCGTTAAGTATGACGACAAAGGCGGACATATGAACTTGGGTAGACATCATTGGGGTCGAGGCGTAGACATGCTGGAGCAGGATCTTCTCGGTCTATGTCTGCTAATGATGAGCCCATTAAGCAGCCGAGGGTGGACATTAAGAAGATGAAGATAAGTCTTTTAAGGGTTATCAATGATAAAATCGCCAACCATGACCAATTGCAAGAAATGCAGGGACGGTTATGTCACATGGAGCGGGCTCTGATGGAGAGATTTAGAATTTCACTCGCGCCTCCGGCTGATCCTGATGATGACTCAGATAACTGACCCTGATCTCGATGATTGAGTCCTCTGATGTATGCACTTATTTAGACTTTAAACTTTTTTCATATTTTGTAGTCATACATATATTTTTATACTTGTAAACTTTCTTTTGTTATATTTATTTCATTTAATTTTTTAGTTATTTCAATTATTTAATTTAATTTTTTATATTTTATTGAAAATTATTGTTTTCACCAAAAAAATAAAAAATTGTTATTTTTTCAAGAGATTTTTTTTATAATTCAAATGTTTTATAATGTTTTAAAATAAAAAAATTAATTTAAATATAAATTTTAATAAAAAATAAAATAGTTTTTTTTAATAATAAAAATGTTTTATAATGTTTTAAAATTATTTTAATAAAAACAAATTCAGAAATCTATTTTTAAAAACAAAAAAATGAAAAAGAAATTTTATTATTAATTATAATAAAAATAAATTTTGAAATCTATTTTGAAAAACAAAAAAATGTTTTAAAAAAAATAATGTTTCTTGTCTACGTGGGTGTCAAAGAAGCCACGTGATAGTTATTGGTGACGACCTTAGCGATGGGGGCCCGTCGATAATGGTGGTAACGTGGCAAAAAAATGAGGGAACTTGTACCACTTGTCAAAAAAGGCGATGGGTACCAATCGCTATTTCTGACACATGTTGCCTAAAAAAATAGCGACGTGGATCCCCGTCGCTAAACCCTTTTAGCAACAGATCGTACCAGAATAGCGAAGGGTTTCCCCATCGCTATTCCTGTACATTTTTTAGTGGTGCATAAGTAAATCAAAGATAAAATTTATTAATTTTATATTTTCATGGATTTTATGAGGTCACTGACAAGTCCAAAATTAGACATATTTTATAGTGTAATTTAGGTTGTTTTTATATGAAAATGATGATATTACACTAGGTATTCTCTTGTTTTTGTGATTTCAGGTTTTAATTAGGAAATGAAGAAATGAAAGACGAGCGAAAGAAGAACAAATCAGTCAACCGAAAAATGCACTAACAATTAGCCAGCGATTTAGATTTACATTAGAATTCATGAGCTAAATCGGCAGCAGAAGGAAGCCAGCGAATTCACGGCGAATTAGAGATTGAACTGAAAATCACCAACTGAATTGGTAGAGTACTAAGAGCTAAATCTAGTGATTTTCTTAGTGATTTATGTACAATTGAGGAACCGCTGAGAAATCGCTAGAGTCGTTGACGAGTTTTTTAGATTAATATGAGGAATTTGTATTTATCTAGAAAGTTTATTCATATGGGAACTATATAGGACTAGAGAGCTTTGAAATAACTCCCTCTACTCTCTCTATTTTTCAATTATTTTATCTTATTTTCAAATACTCTTGAGTTTGGATTTATATGTGAAAACACTATTGAAGCATTGATTTAGAGGTAATTGTTTATTTATTAATTCAATATGTGTTTTGTTTATTTTTATATGTTGATCAATTCCAGCATGTGTGAGTAGTTAGTATATCTAAACAAACCCTAAACATCTTATATACCTAGGATTGTTATGTAGTTATAATTATGGAATTATGTATTTAATACTTTCGATAAGTTCATACACGTCAATCACGGATAAAACAAGTTGTTTTTGCTTATTACAACTAGAATTCGCCAGCTAAATCGGCAGCAAAAGGAAGCCAGCGAATCCATGGCGAATTGGAGATTGAACTAAAAATCGCTAGCTGAATCGGTAGAGAACTGAGAGCTAAATCTAGTGATTTGCTTAACGATTTATGCATAATTGATAAATCACTGAGAAATCGCTAGAGTCGGTGACGAGTTTTTTAGATTAACATGAGGAATTTGTATCTATCTAGAAAATGTATTCGTAAGGGAACTATATAGGACTAGAGAGCTTTGAAATAACTCCCTCTACTCTCTCTCTATTTTTCAATTATTTTATCTTATTTTCAAATACTCTTGAGTTTGGATTTATATGTGAAGCACTATTGGAGCATTGATTTAGAGGTAATTTTTTATTTATTAATTCAATACGTGTTTTGTTTATATTTATACGTTGATTAATTCCAGCATGTGTGAGTAGTTTGTATATCTAAACAAACCCTAAGCATGTTATATACCTAGGATTGTTATGTAGTTATAATTATGGAATTACGTATTTAATACTTTAGATAAGTTCATACACGTCAATCATGGATAAAATAAGTCGTTTTTGCTTATTACAACTAGTAATTCTCTATGTTGAGTGCATAGTGGCCAATGTGTTCCTTAATATATAGTGTTCAATTTTATGTCTTTAGTTATTGACAACAATTATAGAAGTAGTAACTAGGATTAATCTATAGGGCATTTCCCGAGTAGATGTCTTAGATGATTGTGTTCTAAGTTGTTTATTATGCGGCTTCGGTAATATTGGCTTAGATTAGGCATGATTTTTCATTGAACTTAATGCTATCATATTTTGACGGTGTTACTTTTTATCCAATTGGTAGACTTACAAAGATAAGAGTGTAGTATTTCCATTGATATAAAGAAAATTTTAGCTGGCTATAGGCTATCAACCTATTATGAATTAGGATTTACTATTTTAAGATTCCACATGAAATAATTATAACTACATTATGAGGCGATGTTATGTTTAGAGTTTGAAAACAATTTGGTTATATTATGAAGTTTAGTGGGGGTTTGTTTAGATGTTTGTTAGATATTTTATTTACATTGATTTATTGCTTATTTGAATTATTAGTTTGAGTTATATTAGGTTAGTTTATCTAATTTTAGTTATTTAAAGCTTAGTTATTTTAATTAATTATTTATTTTATTTATATATTATTGAATATTATTTTATTTATATTAGGTTAGTTAATCTTAAGAGGTTTGAAAAATCTCTGTAGAGACGATATTTGATTTACCACTACTATAAGCTAATAGTAAAATACGTGAAATTATTGTGCACGCTTGACACGTGTCAATTTTTGGAGCAATATCTCAAAAGTCACTGGGGATGACTCAAATGGGATATATGACTTACAACAATATCTCAAAAGTCACTTTAAGATGAAGGATTTGGGTCTCTTGAGCTACTTTTTTGTGGCCTTGAAGTTACTATTACTTCTGATGGATACTATTTTTCACAAGCGAAATATGCCTCTGATTTGATCTTTTGATCTGTGATTACTGATACTACTGTTGCATCCACTCATTGGATACAAGTGTCAAGCTGACTCCATCAGATGGTACATTTCTTTCAGATCCTACCCTTTATCGCCAGCTTGTGGGAAGTTTGGTTTATCTTACTGTGAGTCGTCCAGATATTGCCTACACTGTTCATATCGTTAATCAGTTCATGTCGGCCCCCCGTACTACTCACTTTACTATTGTTCTCCGCATCCTTCGATATGTGAAAGGCTCTATGTTTCATTGTCTCCACTTCTCTGTAGACTCTCCATTAGTTTTATCTAGTTACTCGAATGCAGATTGGGCCGGTGATCCAACCGATTGACGATCTACTACTGATTATTGTTTCTTCTTGGGCAACTCATTGATATCCTGGTGAAGCAAGAAACAAACAGTCACATCACACTCCAGCACAAAATCTGAGTATCGGACTCTTGCTGATGCTACTTCTGAATTACTTTGGCTTCGTTGGTTACTTGAAGATATAGGAGTTACACATTCTTTTGCTACTATCTTATATTGTGACAATCAAAGTGCGATCCAAATTGCTCACAGTAATGTTTTTCATGAGCGAACAAAATACATTGAAAATAATTGTCATTTCGTTCGTCAACATCTAGTTCGAGGAACTCTTCAGCTTTCTTCTGTTTCCTCCTCTAACCAGACGACGAATATTTTCACTAAAGCTCATCTTCCGGGTCGCTTTCATGCTTTAGTTGACAAACTCAAATTGATTTCTACAAATCTATCTTGAGTTTAAGGGAGGGTGTTAAGGAAACTAAATATTATATTAAGGAAACTAAATATTATATAATCCCATGTAATTAGTAGTTAAGGAAATTAGAATCCCGTGTAATTAGTAGGTTCCTTTTGTGGACATGCACTTTTCTTTTATATCCAAGACCTATGTGTATATATAGGTTATCTGTATACAAGAAACAAATACAATAAACATTATTCTCTTTAGAAACTTTCATCAATATTTAAGGCATGAAAATACTCCCCGATCATTTATGATACATGAATGAGGGAAAATAAAAAGCCCTTTCTTTAAGTTTATTTACTACAGCGAAAGGGGGTGAAATTCCTCGAACCTTTGTTATTATTTTAGTTCGGTTCAAGTCAGTCCGCCTAAATCGGAGGTGGACTGACTAAAACAAAACTTCGGAAGAAGGTATCTCAAGAAATCTACAAAGATCGAATTGTGTACAAAAGATAGTGATGAAAAATAGGATATACAGGAACAAAATGGTTGCATAGCCCCAAGCAATCATATTTTTTGCTTGATTAATACATATAGGGATAATATTTATCAACCTAACACACCCACAAAAACATTTTCGAATCTAACACATTTTCCGCCACGTCACTGCCACATCACCCGACACGTCGAAATTGTAGTGCGTTAGATGCAAAACGTGACTTGCAGTCACGACTTCCTCTTTACAGGAAACGTGACTGCAAGTCACGTTTTCATTGTTTTTTTTTCTGTGTAAGTTTAATTCTACAGCAGAGGTGTAGATTGACCGTACTATTCTAGGTACATTACTGTATTTCCTAGCAGTGAAAAAAGAAGAAAAAGAAAAAAAGGACATGCATATTAAGACGCACACATGCCCTATAGAACACACCATTTTTTTAGGATTTTAACCAAAATTTTATAATTATATGCCTAGCTATATATATAAAAAAACTTAGCATTGATGGAAAAAAACAAGTAGCTAGTGCTTGCAAGCTAGCTTTTTCTGTAACCGGCCTGATAGGAACTCTTCTTCTTGGGGTGTAAATATCTTGTTTTCTCAAAGGAGACGAATAGGTAGTTCCAATTTATTTGTGCCTTGTGGTTGAAGGAGCCGATCATATATAAGGTTTGGGACCATAATTGGCTAACCCATAAAATTAAAATTAGCTGGGACTTCAACTAAAAGAAAAGTTCTTGCTAGTTGATGGGTTTTCTTTTATCAAAAAATGATAGCGTAAGTTTCATAGGACATCCAATAGAACACCAACTTTTGCGTGTCCCTTGATTTTTGCTGTCATGCATGCCCATCTCAAGGCACATCGGAGGGTCACTTATAAGTGTGTCTCCTGTCCAGAGGTTCTATTGGGGGTTACGCTAGCAAGGTCTTTTTTTATCATGATGTTAATACATTAGATCCCATTGAATATCGAGCTGCATGCTAAGCTTGCTAATCAATCCGTTGTTTGATTGCCTCGCGGTGCAACATTGTTGTAGAAGTTGTCAAAAAAAAATCTACCATATTATACCTCATCGAGCAAACTAGTAGAATCTCTAGTATCTATGAGTTTGTATAAATTTTTTCAATAAAACTAAAGGTTTAAATTTAATCAACTAGTATATTCGTATTTTTTATTTTGTTGTCAATACAAACTAGTAAAAAGTTTGAAGTTACAATATGTTTATGACCTTATATTTTACAACAAATGCTTTAAAACTCAAGCAATTTAAAAAATTCATGAAATTAATGTTAGTAAAGGGAAAACTTTGAATTGCTATAAATGAAGAACTTGCAAGATGATCAACTACAAAGCAATAATATAAACAAAAAAAATGTCTTGTTATAGTTAAGAAAAAGTCATAGTCTGACCCCAAAAATGACTTCCAGTCCCACAACGTGTTCTCTTTACGACTCGCACATTACGATTTAAAGGTAATGGCACATTTGAATGGACCACATCAGCAGGATTTTGAGCATCTTGTCGTTGAATATCATCAATATCATGCATTCCACCATCATGAGTACTTGTTGTCCCAGATAAATTCATCATTATTGGACTTGCATTAAAATGACGTGAAGATGTAGGTGTCCTATCAAATTGAAAGGCTTTCGTAGCCTCGAATGCCATGTTGGGAGGAACTGATGGAGTATGTGGAGTCTCTAACTCGTTGAGTGGTACTAATGGAGTATATAGAGTCTCGAACTGGTTGAGAGGTATGGATGGAGTATACACCGGAGTGTCATGCCTCGAACATGTATCATCATGAGAAGATTGATGAGAAGCTTCAAATGAAGTGGGCATATTATGGATGCGATAATCTGCATGTATTGCAGTCAAAGTCGATGCAGCTACATCTCTAATACGTAGAATAGACACATCATCACCCAATGTCAACTGATGAATTGATGTCATTCCATGTGCCTACATATAAAATATTTATGAAGTTGTATGCGAAAATAAAATCAAAACAACTATTTGAAAGACTTCATGATTGAATAAAAAAATTTGTACTTACCAATGCCTCAACAATAGCTCCACGATAAAACATGAATCTTCGTGTAATGCGAAGATACCATAGCATATACGGGTCATAAAATTCCAATGGCTCCTCCAATAATTCATCATTCGCAATATTGGAAGCACGTTCGTTCCACATGCAGACATAAGCACCATGTTCTGCACTCCAATCTTTATCTTGTTTCCCTCTCAAGTCAATCTTATGTAGCTCCATGCTTGTGCTATGTAAAGGTGGTATCCTTTGTTTCAAACCGAATTATCGCATGACTCTATCAGGATTATACATTTCAACAACACAGAAGAAAAGTAAAGGTGCCCTCGTTCGCTAAATAGCACGACCACTGCTACAATACGCAGGGAGGTCCCTTATCAGTCTCAGGATACGGTTCCCAAATTACCTGTAGTCATGAAAAACAACTTGAAATGAATAAAACTCACATTTCACCATTGTACAAAAGGGTATTTGGAAAAATTGATAAATGTATTTCTTACTTCATCGGGTGTTTGCACGTCAATCATTTCTCTGTATTTCGTTAGCACGTGCATTGATGTTCCTGTGGTCTCTAAGGCATGTCTCCACCTATAAAAATGTAAAAAACAACACAAAGCATGCATGAATGTACATGTAGATAAATATACTCAAGTTTATTGACTATGTTAAAAAATTCTAATTACCTATGACCAAATGGAAGAGGTGGAAATAAATCTCCGTTTGGTATGATGTCGTTTCGAATAACGTTTCCCAATATTGGTGCAAGAAAAGGCAACCTACCCTATGCCTATAATTGCAATAATATGACCAGACCTGCAATCTCTGCTCCATCAATGTCAGCGGCAAGACACAATTGTCTATATAGGTGAGCCAGAGTTGCACTACCCCAACTGTATTGTCCTGCCACCTCAAAATCCTCCAAAAATCGTAAATACGTGATGTGAACAAGATTGTTAGACTTGTCTGCAAATAAAGTTCCTCCAAGAAGTTGTAAGATGTACGCTCTTGCATAGCGTTGCACTTCCACAACACCAACATTATTTGGAAGGTTTGGGAACCATCTTGAAAGTTGGCGGTCTTGTTGTTTTCGGGGAATGGGAAGCATAGTTGTGTCAAACACAAGGCATCATAATCTTGCTCTACACGACCAGTGATTGGTAATCCATCGACAGGTAACCCTAAAATGATTTGTACATCTTGTAAGTCATCTCGCCAACTGGAAAATGAAATGTGTGAGTTTCTGGCCTCCACCTCTCTACAAGTGCAGTAATGAGATGCCAATCAATTGCTATGAAACCTATTTGCGCCGTCCCATAAAACCCAGCCTCCTCAAGATACCCAACTATTCGTTCATCTAGTGAGACCAATCGATGTAATGCTGCTGAATTACGCCTGATCGTCAATATACCATGATCCTATGGAAATACGAGAGTTAAGTTACATTAGTTCACATGTAGCTACGAAGCTATAGAAATATGGAAACAGGCAAATAGAAGTACTACCGGTCTATTCCAAATGCGAGTAGATTTATGTAGAGCTTGCAGAGTCAACACCGAATCATCTATAGGTCCAGGATCCATATCGCGCTTGAACCCAAAATCAACCATAATGTTGTCATTAATACAAAAAACCAATGATGAAACAATACAATTAGTGATGCATTTCATTTAAGTAACAATAAAATTAGGGCAAAAGTGTGTGAATAATATGAAAACATTGTTTAATTGAAACAAAGTACATGCACCACATAGTCATAAGAAAGTGAACTAATACAAGGAAAATATGAGTGAATGCGAAAGATAAGACTTGAAAGAGCCTTTCAGTATGAACCATTAGGTGGTTGTTCTTGCTGACGACGAGAGCAAGTGTTGGTGTTTCTCTCCATTCCTTATCTCGCTGCATATGACGTGGTTGTTTCTGATTGCCTCTCCAATCCATCTCACTTCGCAAACGTCTTGTTTGAGGACGACCTTTCTTGACTCACTTTCGAGATGGATCAGGCAGCAAGGTGTGTGGAACTCTAGCGTTAGGCCAATAATCTTGACTCAATGTACACAGACAATCTGTAGTAAGACTCAATGTACTGAAAGTGATCTATGGCAACACTGGCGCAAACGGCTTGGACATGGGAACATGGAATGCCAAAACACTGCCACTTCATACAAGTGCATCTACGAGCCTCCAATTTCACCACTTGCTTGTTAGACCCTTTTCTCAAATGATAGCCACGTGATGCAGTGATGACTTCAAATGTGCCATTTTCACGATTCACTAACGTAACATTGTGCCTTCCAGCCGCCTTTCCCCAATGTGACAACTTTTCAAGTGCGTACTTTATGTACCTTTCGCCCCTAGGGTTGCACCTATTTCGTCACGTCTTTTATTAAAGTAAGCCATGACACGATAAAATGTCAGTTGCACTAATGCAGTGATAGGGTAAAAGCGTGTGCCTTTAAGGACACTGTTAAAGCATTCTACATTTGTTAAAAAAAACCATATAAGTATTAGCTTATAAACGTAATATAAATCATACACATTAGATAAATAATAGTAAGAACATATAGACACAATGAATACCCGCAAGATTTGTAGTCATCCATCTGTATCGAAATCCTTTGTCGTATGCGTTGGTCCATTGTGTTCGATCAAGATCATTAAACCACGCAATACATTTCGCATTAATTTGTTGAAGTTCTTTCATGTATGCCTTAAATTTCTGCGGTTGATGTTGTGCACCGGCTAAGTACACCATATCCTTTAATTCTTTGCTCCCAAATCTCATGTTGAAATTACTGCACATGTGATGAAGGCAAAATCTGTGTTGAGCTCTTTCATGGGTCCATCAATTTTGAGGATTATTCATTGCCAACAATATACCAGGGTGTCGATCAGAAATGACACATATACCATCTCTATCAGTCACATGATGTCGCAAACAAGCCATAAACCATCCCAAGCTGTCTTGACTTTCCTCATCAACAATGGCAAATGCTAAGGGAAATACATGACTATTACTATCAACAACAGTGGCTATTAAGAGTTTTTGTTTGTATTTTCCATACAAGAATGTGCCATCAATTTGTATAATTGGTCTGCAATGTCTAAAGCCTGCAATAGAAGGTGCAAATGCCCAAAAAACCCATTTGAATACAACCTCATTGTTGGCATTAGGCTCGCCATGCCTCCATTCCACACGTGTCCCTGGATTGCTTTCTTGAAGAGCGGCCATCCACTGCGGCAACATTTTATACAATACTTCCCAATCTCCAAAGATTTTAGCAATTGCTTTCTTCTTCCCCAACCAAACTTTCTTGTAATGAACATCATAATTGAATTTGTCCTTGATAATTTGATGAAGAATTGGAACTGAGATGGAGGGATCTCTTCTCACAACATTTTCTATTTCACGGCATATGACGGTGGAGTCCAAATGAGCATGATCCTTTGACAGTTTTGCATAGATACATGTATGTGGTCCTGCATATTTACTGATCTCAAACATTCCATGTGCTTTTCTTCTCGAACACCGCAACCTCCAATCACATCCATCTAAATGTTTCTTACAACGGATAATCCATACATTTGGTGTTGAATGAGTTACCACAAATTGCCTGTGTCCTTTAATGCTATACAATTTCACGGCATGTTGGATATCTACTTTAGAAAGGAACCGCATGCCTACATGAAATTTTGATGCCTCATTCCATAAAGACCTAGAAGGGATCATTGCATTCTCATGGATGGGTTGCATTGCCTCAATACTCAATTCCATAAATACAGATGAAGGTACGACAAATTCACCTACACCCACATGCGCACCATCAATTCCAAATGCCTCTTGATCGAAAAAATTATCGTTTCCAACTTCGCTCGAGATTGGAGGACAAGATAATGAGCCATCATCGGCTATGACTCAATTTAATGTATATCGAATTATGCCATCATCAACATGATGAGCATCAACCCCTGCATCATCGACATCATCATCGCTACTCTCTTCATTAGTATCCCCATCGCTACCACAATAGTCATCATCTTCCTCGGTATTCACATCATCACAGGAACGAGCATCCTCGTCTACGTCGGGATTTGAAGTCATCAAAGGCGATGCACAATGATTATCTTCAAATATTGGTTGAGTACTAGGTCCTTCTCCACTTACCACTATATTACAATTGGAACTAGTATATGATTGCCTCGGAACTAAATCTAAAAATAGCTCCATACAATTTGGTGGTGGAAACTCGCCACAATCTCCCAAGCATCTTTCGAGTTGATTCATCAACTATTCGCAAAGGGACGTAGTTGAACGTTCCAGTTCCAATGTATAAAGGATATCGATATGTCATGTTTAATATCATTTTTTCGTTGTCTATCTCCAAGGAATTACAGATAAAACTCACAAGTTCCTCGTACCCTAAACTCAACTTCGATATGAGATGTCGAATAGGCGGTTTTATGTACGAAATCCCAGATGATCCATCAACCATGACACCATTCATATAGCACACCAAAGTTACTCTTCGATCAACCATTATGGAATCTATATATGTAGAATATAATTGTTAATCAATAGTAGTGATGATAATTAATACACTCACTTAGCACAAATAAACTTAACAAGCTCCATCGTGTATTAATACTTTATTTTATTTAAGTTCTTTACTTAGTTCAAATAAGGAAGCAGTTATCAATCAATTTGCAGTAAATAAGAAATTACACAATTGATGCAAACAATAGAACAATGAGCCATTCAATATTTGTCAATCAAATTACAATGTCTATCAAAACGACCCCAAACCATGATAACTATTCGATGCATTATATAAATATTTAAGCATTATATAAATATTAAAGCATTATATAAATATTACACCAACGAGACTGCAAAAGTTCCTATTACTTCATCAAGCAATGACAGTTAAGTTGACTATGGTGGAGGATATAATTTATATATTAGTGCATGATTTCAACTTATTGACCTGTGTCATGTATTGCTACATTTTCTAAATTTATACACTTTATTCACTTTGAGACATAAAACATAAATTTAGGGAAATTAAATACTAACACAATACCAAAGCATACTTTTATTCATCAATTTAGCATACTCTTCTAATGTTGAATATCAAGCATACGACCCCAAAGAAAACACATTGCGGAATTAATTCATCAATTAACACAATTGGAAGAAGATTTTTACCAATAAAAAAGAGACCGGTTGTGAAGGCGAGCAGCGATGGCGGGAGGCAATGACCGACCGGCGGGAGGCGAGCAGCGCCGGCGGGAGGCGAGGACTGACCAGCGGGAGGCGAGCAAAGGGAGGAGAAAGCAAAGCGCAGACAGAGGCGAGCGCAGCGCGCGTCGACAGGAGGCGATTCGCGCCGACGGGAAGCGAGCAACAGCGGCGGCAGGCGACCTGCGACCCTGTGACCAAAATCAGCCACTACGGAGAGGCGTCCTCGCGTCAAAGTTGCAACGACCGGCGGGATACGGACCACGGAGGCCGACGAACGGCGGACCCTGGTTGCGCCGGACAGGGAGATGGATGCAGAGGCGGTCGCCGGTGAGACAAAATGGGAAGTGTAGGAGGATGGCAACAGGTGGGAGGGTGGGTTATATCCTATACCTAAGTCGTGACCCGCGGTCACGATTTCCATCTAATAAAAAAAACAACTAAAAACGTTACCCAAGGTCATGTTTTGCAACCAAACACCACCCAGCAGTGGTTCGAGTGATGTGGCAGTGACGTGGCAGAAAATGTGTTAGATTCAAAAATATTTCTGTGGGTGTGTTAGGTTGATAAATATTATCCCCATATGTATTAATCAAGCAAAAAACCAATCCAAATCCCTTCACACAAAACACACAAAAATCTAATATTTCAATAGAAAACAAAAATCTAACTACAAAGCCCAAAGAATAAAACTCATCTCTAACTCTCCCCCAAACTCTCTCTTCATTGTGCCATAATTTTAACAGAGCAAAACTAACTACAAATCAAAAAATATGCTTGAAGAAAAGGAAAATGTTCAAAAAGGAGAAGGCGAACCAGAGAGAGACGCCAAACGAATGCTTTCGACGAAGAATTGAAGAGACATTAAGGATTGCTCTCCCTCTCTGTGATTTTTAGTTTTCTGAACAAGGAGCGGAGCGTTGAGGGCGGACGAATTTGAGAGCGAACGAAGTTGAGGAGAGCCGTGGGCGTATGTACAGTGGCCTTGCCCTGGGCAGTAGCCCAGGGCAAGGCCGCAAAAAAAAAAAACTTGTATTTAAGCCCAAAAGTGCAATTGAGCCCACAACCAAAAAATCTCTCAAACGGTTAAACCCTACCATTGACAACAAAAGGATTTAGCAACGACACATACGCCCAAAAAGCGCGTACGGCAAAAAAAAAAAGAAAAAAAACTTTCGGCACTTTCTCGGCACATTCGCGGCATTCGCACACTCACCGAATGTAAGTTCTTTACATTTTTTGAAGTTTTTTGGAGCAATGTCTTTTCAAATTCTATTCTCTTGTGTCTTCTACTTCTATTCTTTTTTGTGTTTGAAGAAACCAATCCATCTCTTTGGGATTAATTTCATTGCTCCACAATTAACTTTTTTCACTAGATTGCACTATATTACGAGGATAGATTAACGATTCTCTTACATAGTACGAGCAAAGAGGTGTGTTAGTTCATAGATTTTTTTGTTCGTCTTTTTTTGACGGGATATTTTTTTAATGTGAAAATCATTGAGCAAAGATGTATGCTAGTTCTTAATTTTTCTTAACTTGTTGGTTTTTGATGTTTTGTTAGTTGGGTTTTTTTTATAAGAAATAGATCAATCGTATAACTATGTTGTCAAAAATCTCATATTTTTGACAACATAGCTTATTTGCAATAACATATCACACAAAAAGAATAAGTCATCATCAACAAGTCTCAATTATTTTCCTTATCAGATGTTTGGCTAGAGGAAGAGAAGTCTACCATGGAAGTAATTAAAAGTAGTACCTACATAGAACAAAGTTATTTATAGTTCCACTAGTGTTATTTGACCATTCAAAAAAGATAATTGTTAAAATAATCAGTTATTTTCATATAATCCATTAAATGTCAAATAGCCTTATTTTCACTTCTCCTACCTGGCTACCTTCACATAAATCAAACACATTAGAATGTCATTGACACAAACACACACACACACACACACACACACACACACACACATTAGAAAGTCATAAAATCCCAACAGTAGCGTATAGATTATATATATTAAATAAAAGAGTATATATATATATTGTATATAATGTTATAATATATATATATATATATATATATATATATATATATATATTGCAAAACTAGTTTGAAGTAGGTTTATATATAAATTAAGATAAAAATTGATAAAAAAAATAGTGATTGAGACGCTGAAGTTTGAAGTAGATTTTGTACCGATAGAAGTTTAATTTGTTAAGTACAAACTTAACAATGCATCAAATCCAATTTTCTCAAAAGTTATGATAAAAATGTATAATTAAGATAAAAATTTAATTTATTATGTATATAAATTAGCAACATTAGTCCATTTTTATTTTATTTTTATGTTTCACATATTTTTTTATATCTTTGATCATATACTATTTACATTGATTGAATTAGGAGAATAAAAAGAAAGTTTTCATGACTTTAATATTTAAGGAGACATATTTTCTTTTAAGGATAGCATACTAGCTTTGGACTAAACTCTATGAGCGTCATGGTAACAAAAGAACGAAGACAATTTTTTCCTTTTTTAAATCAAGTGGGGAGACATCTAAGGTTGGCAATCTTTCTTCATCAGTTGTTGAGGCTTCATCTCGTGAGGAAGCGAGACCTTTAGAATCTCGAACTCGAGAAGTTGATATTGATTATAATTCTCTTGAAAGAGATCTGGGCTTGCGTACTCCAATACGACAATATTCCTTCAATGTGCGAGATGAAATTAGACGATCATATATAAAGATGGGCCCTTATCAACCTAGGTTGCGAGAATACCCACGAACTCTATTCGGAAATCAATATCGTCGCTTTCAACCAAAATGGTTTGGAGAATTTCAATGGTTGGAGTATTCTCCTTCAAAGGACGCGGTATTTTGTTTCCCGTGTTACGTTTTTGAAAATGGTAATACATCTCACTGCACATTAACTAATGGAGGACTTAAAAATTGGAAGAGAGTTAATCAAGGGTTAATTGTCCATTCTTGATACATATGGGAAGTATCAATTCGCCGCATATAAATTTTGTACAATCTGTTGAGGAATTGTCGAATGTTACTCGACACATTCACAGGGTGATAAATGCACAAACTTCAGAGGATGTTCAAAAAAATCGGTTGCGGCTTAAGGTTACAAGTGAGGCTGTTCGATGGCTTAGTTTACAAGGATGCGCATTTAGAGGTCATCGTGAAGGTTCAACTTCAGAAAATCGAGGAAATCTCATAGAAATGTTGAAGCTTATGGGTAGATTAAATGTTAACATTGAGGACGTTATACTCGACAATGCTCCAGGGAATTCAAAGTACACCTCACCAAATATTCAAAAAGAGATTTTGCATATTATGGCTAACATGGTGAGAAAAAAATTCGTGAAGAAATTGGAGATAAAAAGTTTTATCTATTAGTTGATGAAGCCAAGGATGCATGAGGCAAAGAAGAAATGGCAATTATGTGAGATTCGTGGATGGTCAAGGCTCAATTAAAGAGCATTTTTTCGATATTGTCCAAGTCGAAAACATCGCTGCTTCAACACTTAAGAAAAGTGTATGTAACTCTCTTGCTCGGTATAACTTACTTATAGATGACTTGCGTGGTCAAGGATATGACGGTGCTAGTAACATGCGTGGGGCATGGAATGGGTTGCAAGCTTTATTTCTCAAAGACTGTCCATATGCATATTATGTGCATTGTTTTGCTCATCGACTACAACTAGCATTAGTTGCAGCTTCTAAAAAGGAGCCGTCGATTTGGTTACTCTTTTCAAAGTTGTCTTCTATTGTTAACCTTATAGGTTATTCTCCAAAACGCCTTACTGAGTTGCAAGCCTTTTAAGCTGTAGAGATTGCACGTAAAGTAGCTAGTGGTGAACGTGAAACTGGTAAAGGAGCTAATCAAATCGGAAGTTTACAACGAGCAGGAGAAACACGGTGGAGCTCTCATTTTGATTCTATTTGAAGTGTGATTGATATGTATTGGGCAACGATGCAAGTGCTTAAAAAATGGTTAGTGATGGATCTACTGATAATATTCATGGTGAAGCAAAATGTGTTTTAATGATGATGGAAACTTTTGACTTCGTATTCATGTTGCATGTAATGCATAGAATTATGGGAATTACAGATATGCTTTGCCGAAACTTGCAAGAAAAAACTCTAGATATTCTGAATGCAATAGATTCAATTGCCACAACAAAAGTACTTCTTCTAAAATTACGAAATGAAAACTTTGATCACCTTTTGATGTGTGTGAATTCGATTTGCATAGAGTATGAAAACGAAACACCCGATATGAATGCTTGGTACAATGAGGGCACATGTCGTTCTTGTCGGCAAAAAAGTCTCGTCACAGTTGAGCATCATTACCACTTTGATATGTTCAATTCCGTGATTGACTATAAATTGGAAAAACTGAATTACAGATTCAATGATGATGCATTGGAAATCCTTAGGTTGAGTTGTGCTTTACAACCAAATGATCAGTTCAAATTATTTGATGTTGATCAAATATGTATTCTTGCAAGAAAGTTCTATCCTACTGATTTTAGTGATCAAAAAATGCATCATTTGAGATGTCAATTGGAGCATTATGTGGTTGATGTACTTCACCACAAGTGTTTTCAGAATTTGTCATCAACTTCTGAGTTATTGGAGATATTAATTCGAACAAATAAGTCGCATCACTACAACTTGGTTTAGAGATTTGATTCGTCTTATTTTGAATCTACCTGTATCCACGGCATCAATAGAGCGAGCATTTTCAGCTATGAAGCGTATTAAGACTGATTTACGAAGTAGAATGGAAGAAGAATTCTTGACAGATACTATGATCATTTATATTGAACGAGAATTCACTCAAAATATCGATATAGATGTAGTAATTGATGAATTCGATTCTTTAAAGCAAAGGAGGGCACAACTTAAATAGGTTATTTTTCTTCATATTCTGATTTTCATATAATTTATTATTTAAGTATTATTTTTATTCTTTACCCACCAATATAATTTATATTTGATTCTATATTGTTTGTGTTTGCAAATTGATACACTTTTCATTGATCGCGTCATGTTTGTGACAAGTAGACAACAATTTTTAATTTAAGGTACTTCATTGAACTCATTATCTATTGATTTGGTTTCGATTTGATCTATTACAATTGTTTGTGTTCAAATGTTTTTTTTTTCTTTGCTTAATAGTTTGTGGCTTAATTTAGCTAATTTGTGGCTTAATTTATGCGATAACCATGCTAATTTTATGTTTGTCATGGATGCATATATATATATATATATATTGTGGTATAATTTATTTAAAGTATACATAATAATATATAAAAATAATAATTTAAAAAATATTTATAGCCCAGGGCTATATAAAATCCTGGATTCCCCCCTGAGGAGAGCCGCTGTCGAGGACGAACAAGGAGCGGAACGTTATGAGTTTTTTCTCACTTTTTTTCAATTTCTTCCTCTGTTTCGAACAGAACAGATGTGTTGATTGAAGTTGAAGTCGCAGGGGAGGACGAAGCGAAACGTTGTGCAGATGGAAGGTGAGGGTCGATGGAAGTTCAGGGCATACGAAGTTGGGGGAGGAGCCACTGTTGAGGACGAACAAGGAGCAAAGGCTTTGTGAGTTTTGAAGTTGAGGGCGGAGCTGCTGTTCAGGACGAACAAGGAGCAGAGGCTTGTGTTGAGGGCGAAGCTACTGTTGAGGACGAGAGCAGAGGCGTTGTGAGTTTCTTCACTTTTTTTATTTTTTTTTATTTTGATATTCCTCTATTTATTGTTGGTGTATTTGATAGCAAAGAAGTTTTCAATGAGAAAAAAATATTTACTTGCAAATTTTCTCCAGAGAATTTTCTTAAAAGAATTTTCTCATTGTTGTTTGAGTGCACTTGAGAAAATTTTCTTTTTCAATTTTCTGTTGTTTGATAACTAAGGAATTTGTTTTTCCATTTTTCTATAAGCTTTTTCTGCAGTCCCATGAATTCGGATCGAAATTAAATCAAAAGGATAATTAATCAAGGTTATGCACCGAAATTGAATCGGCAACGACTATCTTGACAACCATTAATGAACTCAAAAGAACCATAATTTATTTAATTTATAACTAACATAAATGAAAGAAAATAAATAATGTTTCAGCATTCTCCAAAAATTTTTTTTATGTTTTAGCTTCTCAAAGTAATCTAAAATTTCCTTTGCAAATATAAAATCACTCAATCTTTCTTCAAGTCTTCATCCAACTGAAAAAATATATTTGTATCATTAACTTCACCTCCCAATAAAAGCATGGCACATATTACGTGTTCTCGACTTAGTTCAGGAATACTGCGAAGCTCTTTTTGAAGACGTACAAAGTTTGTGTGCGCAAATGCATCTGCTAGTCTGTTGACACCTGCAGTTAGTCCTTGCTCGGCAATATCAACATTACTACTCTTTTTCCTTTTAATTCTCTGGCCATTTGATGCTGTCAGACCCCACCTAATTAGGGCATTGACCAACCTAAATTACCTTAACCCCTTGATAATATAGCAGCCTTAACCTGACCATCAATAAATAATTAAGATTAAGATCTTTTAATCATCAAGTATAAACTATTATCAACCACAAAGGATTCTAAAGTGAATCTTAAACCTCAACGTTCTGTAAAGATTAATTATATAATCCTCAAAGTTCATTTAGATTAACTACATTATCCTCAAAATTTCATAATTTTTTTTTGACAGCACCTCCTCTATTTCTAAGCCTACACCGAAAATCTCGACCTTCAAAAATCTTCAACAAAACCTGCTCAACTTTGGTGGAAATGTTGAAAGACTCACAATCTACCCATAACAATATATATTTCATTAACTGAATAAATAAGCATTCTAATTTGATTTAAAAAAACAAAAAACCTTAAACTAACATTACATTGGCTCCAAAATAATCTCAATCCATCTTAAAATCGTTCCAACAGTTTCAAAGAAAATCCTATTCACACTCGAACCAAAAAACTCATTTATACAATATAGTATATTTAAAAACAATACATACAAAAAGATAAAAAAACTATCAAGTCACAGACAATCTAACAACTTTACTTTTCCTTTGTCGTGGCTCGCACCTGTCATTACCCAATTATAAAAATTCGATAATGTCAGATAAGTAAATCCTACACTATCCAAGACACCTTTAATGATCAAATGCATTTTATTCCAAGAATTTAAACGAACAATAATACCGCAAGGAATCATAAATATCAAAGTATGCAATCCATCATATTTCTGTTGACCGACCGCAGTCAGAAGACGTCTTTCCAAAGTGGTGGGTAAACAATAATAAAGATTCATGAGTTTGAGAAGAAGTCCCTCGAGAAGCCACGCGCTCGACTCGTATGATCCTGGCCAGCATCACAAAAACAATCCATCCTAAACAAGTGTCTACAACGATCAGTGACTTCAATTGTAGAGCACTACGGTGTTCATCCTACCACACATATAGCCAATGAACAAAATGAGACCCCGAAAGGCCTCGTTCCTCTCATTTATGTGAATACATGATCAATAAATATGCAGTGATAAACCATGCATGCAATTATATTTGAGAAATACTCCTACAATGTAAAGGTTACCATGTGATTTACTTAACTTTATAAACGCGATACCAAAATCTCCTTGCGCTCCATGTCGGTAAGCTAGTCCACATGGAATCCCAATTGCGGTCCTACAATTAATTTGTAAGTCCAGTAAGTTTTCATAATAGTTCTATAATTCTTTCCAATTAGTTGCACTTAAATTGACCCAATTGCATCCCGAAACCCTTAAAATACTTCCAAAATATATTCTTCAGTGCCCAGATTTCATTTTCGACTCAATTATTGTTTGGCATCGAAAATTACATTGCCTAGGGTCAAATATAATTTTTCCAGTTTATTATATATTTATTGGTCCTACCTCGATCAGAAAACCTCGAAATCACTCTGAATCTTATCCTCGGATGTCCGGATCCCAATTTTGTCTCCAAATTATGATTCATAATCAAAAATTAACTTAGACTAGGCTTTAAAATAATTTTCACAATTTTTGAAATTTTTGAGTATCGTAGCATGCATTACGAAGAAAATACCCGATATAAATCCTCGAGAAAATCTCAACATCCTTATTTTTCATAAAAATCCTAAATTTTGATTAATTTTTCCAAAAATCCACTTTTCTAAATTTTTTTCTAATTCTCAGGGGATTTATTTGATTTATTCTATTTTCATATATATTTTTTAAATTATGGGGAAGGGGTTTATCCCTAAACCTGGTCTGGTTCAGGGGTCATCCCCTTCCTCCCTCCCACAATGAACAGAAGTCCTCTATTCTTCATCAATTTATTTTTATCCTTTGGCTGTTTGAGATTTTGGGGATCCCTTCCCCCCTCCTCTTCTTCCCCAACCACCCCCCTATTATCTCCCTCAACACCTTATTCTTCTTCATTAACTCCTCTGCGTTTTTTTCTCTTTTTCTTCCACGGTGTTTTTTTTTTCAACTCACTTCCTCTCCTCCTCTCTTTGTCTCAAATAATCAGTAAAAAATAACCCGAATTTGATCAACAAAGAGACGAGAGAAGGGGGAACGTCAATCAAGCGAGACACGAGAGAGAAAGAGATACTGTGAAAATGAAAATTAGTGAGGGAGAAGAGAAAAAAGCGATCAAACGAAAAAGATGAGTGACCTCTGTTTCGATTTCGATTAGGTTTAATAAGGGAATAACAATAACCAATTTGCTATTCAGTTTATAACCCTTTACATAGGGCTGGCAAAAAAAAAGGGGACCGGACATAAACGGGACCGGACACCCCTTCCCTATAATGATTAAATTTAGTGTCCGGACCCATTCCCGTTTTTAAAACGGGCACTTTTTTTGTGTAGACCCGTATTTTTGTAAAACATACGGCTCCCGTTTTGTCCGATTTTTATAAAATCACACAAGAAACATGTATGTGAATGGAGAAGTAGAAAAAACTGAGTAGAAAAAAACTTACATTGAGAGCAGAGAGATGAGTGGGTAGAGCTGCGCTGCGGGCCAAAAATTGAGTGGCGAGAGGAGAGGCAGAGTTGTGGTGGAGCGACCACGGCCGGGAGAGGTGAGAGTCGGGAGAGAGAGAGGCAGAGCCGGCGAGCCGCGGCGGATCAAGTGACCACGGGTCCACGAAGCCGGGAGAGATGAGAGTCGGGAGAGTGAGAGTCGAGAGAGTGAGAGGCAGAGCCGCGGCTGAGAGTCGGGAGAGTGAGAGGCAGAGTCGGCGAGCCGCGGCGGATCGAGTGACCTCGAAGCCGAGAGAGATGAGAGTCGGGAGAGTAAGAGGCAGAGCCGGCGAGCCTCGGCAGATCGAGTGACCACGGGTCCACGAAGCCGGGAGAGATGAGAGTCGGGAGAGTGAGAGGCAGAGCCGGCGAGTGTCGCCGATGCCCGATTGGCCGTGAGCTGCGCTGCTACGGAGAGTCGAGTTCGAGACACAGTCGCCGACGCCCGACTGGACCGTAGGGTTTTGATCTTGTGAGGGAGAGGCTGAGAGGCAGAGGCGAGAGCTGGAGAGGGGTGACGGGTGAGGGTGAGATCCGTGACTCGTGAGGGGAGGAGAAAAGAAAAGGGCCAAAAGGGCCTATCGCCTATGTGACGGGTTTGGACTTTGGGCCGTTTGGTTTGGTCATGGAGTGTAAAATTACTTATATGCCCTTCAAATTAATCATTAAACGGGTACCCGTTTTTTTTTAAATTTTTGTCCAGACCCGGTCCCGTATTTTTAAACTGACTTAAAAAATTGTCCAGACCCGTATGTTTTTCACAAAAAAATTGCCCGAACCAGTTTAAAACGGGTCCGGACAAAAACGGACAAACGGGTCTGGACAACTTTTATCAGCCCTACCTTTACATATAAACAAATACCCTTATTGGTAATTTGGTATTTTTTTATTTTGTATTTATCTCTTCAACTTTTGTCCAAATTAAACCCCGAAAAATACCCACTTTCGCCAAAAGTTGAAGAATTTACCGAAGCACTCCAAAACTCCCAAAAAACTTTTCTCGCACGCAAATTGAGGTGTGGGACCCACGTCGCCCTGTTTAATCCATTAAAACTCCAAAACTCGAATTTTTAAACTTAAATTCAATTATTTGTCACGAAATTCGAAACAATAGTTCACGTCAATATTTTAACTGTCTTAGTACCCGTCTCAACACGTATCTCGAGACAAAACCTCACGAAACATCAAATTCACTCAATCGACTTGAATTTCACAAAATAACATAGTCTATAGTACACAACACTAAGCACACATCATACAAAATAAAATTAATTAAAAATCTCAATTTCATCGGTCTTTAACTGCCGACTCGCGGCTAAAACCTTAATTAGTCTCCATTAATCCCTAATTAGACATAATTATCGGTTTAAAAATTTCGAGATTTGACAGATGCCATACAAGTTGAACTAGATGACGAGTGCTTCACCTCATCTTTTTCTTCTTTAGTTGGGAGTGACTTCTCTACATTGCCTTCAAAAAATAATAACAATAATTATAAGCATGGATTATTTTTTCTAAAAATGTACAATTTTTTTATTTACTACAAGAAATACTAACAATTTGTCATAGAAATAATAATAGTAATTATGTAGTGCTACCAATACACCTAGTTCATAGCAAGAAGCAAGAGGTGTCATGAATCGTGGGAGTCGTCGAAGGTTACAGGATCTTACGAGTGTTTCAACTGCTGTTTCAAATTAAAATTAGAAACTATTTTCATTTTTCCTTGTAATCCAATCCGTTATTAGAAAAAGGTATTCTCGGCTTGTATATGCCATTTGTAATTCAAAGAATCATTTGTAAAGTACTGTTTTCTGAATGAAATGTAAAAAATTATGTTCATTCAACATCATTTGTAAACTGCACTAGAATTACAAATTGGACTTTATAGCAACTAGAACTCCAGAGGAGAACAGTTGAGTTTTTTATATTGCATTTCTTTCAAATTGGACCTAATTGTTTACATCAAACTTTGAAAAAGAATTAACCATTCAAAGTCAATAACAGAGATTTACAATGAGTAAGAATGTACAATGAAAAAGTGTAATATTAAATAAGCAATTACTTATTGTGCAAAATTTACTCACCTCTTTCTTCCAAAGAAGGCAATTATATGTTTGTCTCATTACCAGTCATTGCATTCCCTCAAGTAGCTTGATCATCTCCAAATATGACAGATAGCTCATCGTAGTACGACACACACTTCCTGCGATATGATTCTTTTTTTTTTTGATGTTTCTGTTACATACAAACATACACACCAACACATAATGAGATATAATTAGTTAATATACATTACTAATACAATTGTATATTCCAACAAAACCTAAAATGTATCTGAAGATATTCTTTCCATGCCAAAACATCTGTCGCAGTAAGCTGTTTATCTGGATCCCATCCGAACTCACTTTGAGATATTACCTCCCTTATAGAAAAGTTATTGGCTTTCAATGTTTTGATTCTAGCCTTCACTTTAGCTGGGTGTACTTATTGTTTTAATTGCTTAAACAACTCTAGGCAAACTCGAGTATACACCTCAGATTTCCATGAATTACTTAAAGCGTTGCCAAATCAATACTCTTCCAAAATAATTTCAAGCATGATCTTATCCATGCGGTTATTCCATCTCACTTGCCTATTTGCCGCTACGTTCACGCTCCCAATTGATTCTTCCATCTCTATTTTTATATGATACTAAAGTTGTATATACTTTTAACGAAAAAATGGCAAACCATATATGATGATATAACATAAGACTACATATAACAATCTACTAATTATGAAAAGTTTCAAAGAAATCAAATTCAAAGTAATAAAAAATTCATACAAACTATGCAACCAACTCATATGCTATACTTTATATATTATTTCATTTAAAACTAGTTAGTAACCTTATGTAGGCTAGTGGTACTCATTCATCATTAACTCAGCCAATGCGTCACGTTTAGCTATCCAAATTAAAGATTGATGTATGGAAATATTATCTTCTTTTGTGCTATCATCATCTTCTTCATCTTCATAAATATCCTCATCATCTTCACATAGATCTTCGGGATTTTATTCTCTTAAAAAATTGTGTATCGTGCAACATGCCAAAAGGACACTTGATTGAGTTTTAACGTCATAAAATGGTTCGTGTCACAAAAATGCAAAATTTTTTTAGAAGCCCTATTGTTCTTTATACTACGTTATGCAAGGACGAATGTCGAAAGCCGAACAACTCCTTTCCATTTCTAGGTGTACGACCAACTTGATCTTTTAAGTGATATTTTGCACTGCGATAAGGTGCTAAAAACTCAGGAACATTAGGGAACCCAACATCAACCAAATAATATTTTTCTACATTAGAATGATATCATAGTAGTTGTAATTAGTTGAAAGTATCACAACAACAAAAAATAACAATAGTACTTATACAAAGGTTATACAAAATGTATCTCACCTGGTAATATAGTTAGTTTATCCACTCCAGTTGGCCTAACAACATCTCTTAATATACGATCATCGTGAGCCGAGCCCTCCCAACCGGTAAGTGCGTATGTAAATCTCATATCAAATGTACATGCCACTAAGACATTTTGGGAAGTAAAACTTTTTCTATTGCGGTACTTTCGCTGTTCTTCAATAGGTGTCGTGCATGAGAAATAAGTTCCATCTAATGCTCCGACCGCATCGTAATATTTAATATTTATTTCGCTTATACTAACAAATTATTATAATTTATTATTATGTTATTTACAAGAAAAACTTTAAAAAATATCTTAATCAAATCAATTACCTCAAAATAGCGATAGCAAACACTTGGGTTCGATTCTTTGTCTTGTGGAGAATTATTTATATTTGCAGGCTTGAATACGCCTTTGTACATACTGATGAGAGCTCTTGTAAGAACGTGGAAGTAGCGGGTAACTGTCTCATTAGAACGAATAAATTCAAAATTTATTCATCTATTTCGATTATCGTGTCCAACTATCAGGAAAAACATAGCTACTTGTTCTTTTACTTTTACAATGCGTTCGTTAACTAGCCTATGTGTACGAAGAATTATACAAAGCTCTTTGAATGGGCCTCGTTTCAATCACAATCGATCCTTACAATTTTTTTCGGACTCTTTGTAAAAACGCTTTAATATTAGTTTCCTTTCTTTATCTCTGTTCACTCGAGGTTGCATGTTCAACGAGTTACGACGTCGTACGTAATCGAGTAGCAATATGATCATCGTTATAGCTACTGCTTTTTTTCTATCTTCTTCATTAGGTATCTAAGTAGATGTAAACTTAATCAATAAGGGTATGACAATAAATCAATCTATGAAACAAACTCTAAACTATAAGCTCCCTAACAAAGACTAAGCATCATTTTAATGAGTTATGTAGCAACTTGGTAGAAGCTAGGATAGTTAGTATATTTTTAACAAGACTTAGTTTGGTCATCATAGTGTGAACATCACATGATAAAGCTATGGAGGTACACAACTCATTAGTTAGGTAACTCTTATATATAAAATATGTAGAAAAATAAAATATACAAAAGAATCATGTGCAATTGTTGTTGACCAAGTGCCCCTAATTATGAAGTCATATAAAATGCATACTTTTCATCATGGGTAAAACCATTTTGTTCTTCAAAAGAATCATGTGATTACTGTTGATCAAGTGCCCATTTGGCTGTTTTTCACAAATATACTCAGATAAGGAACCCATTCAAATATCAACTGAAATAAATTAATTAATCTTTTATAACAGAAATGGACTCTATTTCAACTAATATAGGAAGCAAATCAAAGCCATACACCAAGTATTTCAAGTTCTAATATTCACTTATTTAAGTAACTGATAATGTAAATTTAGCTTGAAATGCTTATAATTTTTTTTTCTAATAACAATATGTTTTCTATAATTTTGAAAAAGAAGATAATATTATCAAGGCTAATCAATTGAGAATTTAAGATTGTGATATAGGCACATACTTTCAATTGCTCTAATCAAGTTAACCAAGTATATTGAACATAGATAATAGTTGATTTTATGTTTGTTTTGTTGGCTATAATCAGAGGCCAGGCTATTTCATTATAGCTTGAGAGCATATTTTTCTTTTTTTTGGGAGTGGAGGCTACTGGGAAAGGCCTGGCCATTATGGACATGGTGTTACTGCCTCGTATGGACATGGTAGAATGTGGTGTGTTTGTTGGGTACTTGTGTTGGTCTCACACGAGGTTTTTTGGGCATGGTGTTACTGTTTCACGAGTTTGTGGAAGTTTTGATTGGAGCTTTAATGCTTTTGGTTCTAATGTTGTGGTGGAATTCTGTTACCGTGTGATGTATTTTTTGCTGAAGAAAAGGGGACTGCAGGGGCAATGTTGTTTTGTAGTGGAGTCAATTAGACTCAATTTTGCATTCTTTTTGTTTAGACCTCACATTCTTTTGTAATTTTTGTACGTAATTATATTCCTAACTCATATGCATCAAGGTCAACTACTGCCCTTTTGCTTCAATTGCTTCGCTATCTCTGTTTCACTAATTTTCTTCATATCAAAATCTTCATTCACCACCAACCTCTTACATAACTCCTAATTACTATTAATTAACTAGTTTCTCTAATAATAATTAGAAATTGTGAAACTAAGGACCGCCTTCATGTTACTCCATTTTTTTCTTACTTGAATTGCTACTACAATTTTCTAGAATTAGGTACCAGTTGAGATGAAATCAACAAAGCATTTAATCAAACACTTTTTATACAAGAATCTTACATAGGCATATAATCAAATACTTTCTAAGCAAGACATCAAACAAAGTGATGAAGTAGAATTAGCTTTGCTATGCATCTTATAAACACAAGAAAATAAGTGAGAAACCACATTAAAATTGAGATTGTGCTGTGGAACATACCTCTATGTGCGTTCAAAGTCATCGAAATTAAATTCTCAACTCCAATAAGCTGCTAGCTGCGGCAGCAACGACAAGGCAAAACTGAGAATCAAGTTCTTGAGTTGGGAGGAGATCGTTGAAAAGAAAGTAAGAAATTCAAGTTCTCAAGATGGGAGGAGATTGCATAGGCAAAAGTGAGATCGTTGAGAAGAAAGTGATATTTGAGAGAAAATTTGTTGGAGTTTATAAAGAAAGAGATTCGAGAGGAGATAGTTGCAGGAAGGGATTTGAAAGGAGATAGTTGCAGCCAGGGGTAGACTAGTTCTTGTAGATGAAGGGGACCGAGTTTTGGGTACTAGATTCACTCAACAAAAAAATCTCGAATCTCCATGCCGAAATAAGAGAAAAAATGAAGAAAAATATAAACATGGGTTTTTTTTCTATGCGGTTATAAGTCTATCAAACACCAAATAAAATGGTTACATTGAAAAACCAAACAATTTTTCATTTTTTTTTCTTTTTTTTGCTATCAAACACACCATAAGTGTGCCCTAGTTTTGTCCCTCTTTTAATTGTTTTTGTTTCTATTTTCTTAGAACCGAAAACAAAAATAGAGGGAAAATTCCTCGCCAAAGCATAATAAATTTTTCCTAAATTTTCTTACATCTAGTGACAGGTTGGTTATATCAATAATGAGAGGAGGTAAAACCTATCACTAATAACTATACTTTTAATGACAAGAATATTTCTTCATCATTAATAACATCAAAAGTGTGCTTTTAACGACATGATTATCATTAATAACCCTAAATACTCTCGAACTTAGACAATTGCTCGTCCCGAAAAATGGAGTATAAGACATTTAGTTTGCAACATACATTTTAGCATTATTAATGCCAATTCTAACTTAAATGGTTTCGTCCAATTTTTCACAAATTTGTCAAATAGTAACAAGAACACTTAAACAAAGTCGGTTACTTTAAATTAAGATATTTTGCCTACTTTTCTGAAGAATACTCTGCAAAACACTAGGTTTCATCAAGACTAAAGTCATTAATTAATCACGAGTTACCTCATAAATTTTAACAAGCCAAAACCTTGCAATCTTTAAATAAAGCATTGAATACTAAGATTCCACAAATTGAACTTATACAATCATTCTAATGATACATTGAAAACATTGTTTGGAGTCAATAAGGCTTTCTTTTAGGATTATAATGTTTGGGTTGGGGTTCAAAGAAAAGTAATTCATGAATTCAAAGCGTTAGAAAACTTTAAACTTAGACTTGTCAAAGGATTTTCAGAGATCATGAAATGATTTACAATGCACCTTACTTAATTTCTCTTTTCAAATTGTCTAGTCCTCACCTTTTTCCAACAACTCGGCTCCCTACTCCATTTCCTGTAGATAACGTTTTAGACGGGACACTCATTTTTCTAACAACACGACTCCTTGCTCCATTTCCTATGGATACCATTTTTAAGTGGAACTTTATAATCATGACTTGATTGATTGAATTTTTTTTCATCAAGATCAATTTTCCCTTGTTTTGGGTATATAAACAATATTTCATTCTTAATATTTTTTTTCTTTTTCTTTTTCTTTTTCATGTCTCTTTTTAATGACTTCAAGTCTAAGACACGGTTCCAACTAGGTAAAAAATTATAGGTTAATGGTTTATATGTTTCATGATAAGTGATGAAAGAGTTAGGTTGTGTTCAATTAGATTAATTAGGGATAACTTGCTAGTTGGGTTAAAGGCTAAGATCTTTAAACAAACAAGGCCTATATCTACCCCTAAACTTATTCTTTAGTTATTACTCAGTTATAAATGGATTTCAAACCTATCATGGAATCTGTAGGGATTTAGTTGACTTTTTGTCCTAGAGTCTACACTAGCACTCTTTGGTATAGACTCGGTACAGTAGACTAATTACAAGAATAAAATTTTCGCTTAAACTCTACTTAAGGTCTCGTCCATTCATGGCAACATCAATCTACTTTTAAATTTTCAAATTGTCCACCATTATCCTAAGCTAGAATTAGGCATTCATTTAAGCTAAAAAAAACAGATGAAAAAATAGAAACAATGAATTCACAAGTATGGAAGGTATATCCAACCTACCAAAACATCAATATTTAAAATAAAATGAAACCGTATTAACCGTATTTCACCAGAAATTTCAAAAATACTCTAAAAATTGCAAAGGTTTTACCATAACTCCTTTATATAAGGTTCATTTATGCATTCCATCAACCTGTATATGTGGCGGCCCCCAAATCCCGAGGTCTCCACGTGGGGAGGCGCGACCCCGTAGTCCTATTAGATCATTGACCCACTGGGTCCCACACACCACTGTCGTCCTTTGCTACATCACAATTTCTTGATATGCGTGTTGTTCTCATTTCGTTAATCAGTTTAGTTAGACAGTTGAATCATTTTTAGCATTAAAAATAGCGGAAGTCTTAAATTTAAAGCAAGTAAGACAATTAAATTCATCATCATATAAAACATCATTTATAAGAGCAACTCCTATTGTGGAAAACCCGGGGAAAATACTCTGTATATAGGAGACAATACTAAGCAGTAATATATACAAGTACAGTGTCTATCCAGTTTCCCATTTCCCAAAAGTAAAGAAAAATATCAAAATCGCACGTACCAAGAGGTCCTCGACCATGCGGCGATCGATAAAGTCGCTCAAAATCCCTTTGCCCCTACTAGCACTGGGATTTGCACTCGACCATCACAAAAAGCCAGATGGAGAGTACAATTAGTAAGATTCCAACGAAGTACACCGAACATTTATAAGAAAATAAATAGATACCAATAAACATGTCAAATAATCATGCGGAAACTAAACAGACAACTGTGCTAAGATCATCACATGAATAAATAACACGAGAGAAACAAAGTGTGTACTCATCCTAGTCAGACTAAACTGTACTTCAGACCCCCAGGATCCTTTCGGTGGGTGCCCCCACTTCCTTTCACGTGGTTCCTCGCGGTGCTTGCCCTACAAGTGCACCCTTAATGCAACTCGGGTTGCAATTCACCGAGTGTCTGATCACACGTGCTACAGCCTAGTATGCCATAAGTACACTACGAATATCAGGTAGGAGTAACTCGACCACCAACCCAAATGTATCACGGAATAGAGTACAATAACAAGGAATAGGAAATCAACGATGGAAAAGTAAACCCTCAATGACTTTCAGATGAAATCTTACGTACCTCAAACACGCACTCCTATACCCCATAATCCCTGAGTCCAAGGCCACTGGGTCCTTGGTCGCTAATTGATCACCCGTGTCCACCTATGTCCATTTATCAATAATTCAGATTAAGTATGACGATTTACGACCAATTTCTAAAAATTTTAGGTCAAATTACCCATTTTGCGCTTTTCGAGGTAAAAACCCCGCGAAAGTTGCGTCCGGAATATCCAAATATTTTATTCGTCATAGGAATTCATAAATTTCTATTTATTTTATTGAAATATAATTTTTCGGAATTTTTCCCAAATTTTTTGGAAATTTTCCCAATTTTTCTTCCCTTTTTTTATTTTTTATTTGGTTTGGGTCGGGTCAACCCAAACGGGTGAAACCCGACCCGGCCCTGGACCAGAACAGGTCCAGGCTCGGCCCATGAGGGGGTGCACACAAGCGCATGCGCGCGCGCGTGTGCACCTTCTTCACCTGATCGAACCAGTGAAGACTGGTTCGATCGGGAAAAATATATATTTTTTTCTTTTTCCTCTGTGGTTTGGGTTGGGGTTGTTCTCCACCCTAACCCCGGTGGATTCGATGGCAGGGGGAGACACCCCTGCCATCTCCACCTTGGCCCGGTTCGGCCTGCATGGCCGAACCCCACTATCGGCCACCCCACCAAAACCCACCAATATCACAACAAACAGTGATGACTCACCTCGACCGTGACGTCTCGCCCTCTCTTCTCTCCTTCCTGGCTTCTTCTTCTCCTCCCCCTCCGCGTTCCTTCTTCTTCCTCTCGGACTGTGTGCGTGTGTCGGGTGTGTGTGTAGGTGTGAGAGAGTGATGTAAGTGAGAGGAAAAGTGATGATGGAGTGTGGTGGAGTATAGATAAGGGTAAGCTTGTTAACTTTATGTCCTTAACTCCAAAGTGTGACACAGCTGGGACACTTGCCTGTGTTTTCGGGCGTTTCGACGCCCGGTTTAGCGTCCGAATCGCGATATACGCGTACCGTTGTGTCACTAGCCATCCAATATCAATTTCATAGTAGTTACTTGGCCAATTTATTTTTATTTAATTTGTGTGTTTTTGTTTCCCCGACTTAGTGTACCCATAGTTCGCTCCTCAGTACCCGTTTCGACATGTTTCTCGAGGCGAACACCCGTTACACTATCTCGCTCGATTCAATGATATAAATACACACATGCGATGCTAGGTAAATAACTTGATATACAGCATCGCATATAGGCAAACAATCACACAAAATCACTATTTACCTGGTCAGGCGTGCCCTAACCTATCTGCGGCATCCATGCGGATATGAGCTGTCGTCCAAGTTTGAAAATAATCAATAATAACGGCGTAATTAAAATTTGGGCCGTTACAACTCTTCCCAACTAGAAAAAAATTTTGTCCCGAAATTTTAAATAACTTGAAGTTCGTACCATGAAATAGCTGAGGGTAACGCTCCCGCATTGTAGACTCGAGCTCCCAAGTGAGTCCCTCTATACCATGATGCTACCAACGAACCAACACCTTAGGGATCTCCCTGTTCCTAAGAGTCTGAATTGCGCGATCCACAATTGCTATCGGTCGCCCCTCATATGTTACATTAGGCCGAACCTCGATCTGTCTCAAGTCAACCAGCGGTCTCGGTCCTGACCTAGCCAGTCTTAACATCGAGATATGAAACGTAGGATGAACCCCAGCTATTTCTGTTGGCAAGTCCAATCTGTAAGCCACACTGCCAACTCGTGATGCGACTCTGAACGGTCTTATGTATCTCGGCGCCAATTCCCCTTTAATCCCAAATCTCTGCTGGCCCTTCCATGGGGAAACCTTCAGATAAACCATGTCACCCTCTTCATAGCTTAGACCCTCGTGATACTTATCCGCATATTTTTTTATGTCTGTCCTGCGCTGCCCGAAGTCTCTATCGAATCTGCCTAATCTTCTCTGTGTGATCAACAACTATCTCTGGCCTAATCGCCGCTGTATCCTCAAGCGCTGCCCAACACGCAGGTGATCTACAGGGCCTGCCATACAGCGCCTCAAACGGAGGCATCCCAATACTCGCCTGATAGCTGTTATTGTAAGCAAACTCACACAGTGGTAAATAATCCTCCCACGAACCTCCAAACTGCAAAATAGAAACCCTGAGCATATCCTCCAGAATCTGGATCAGTCTCTCAGACTATCCATATGTCTGAGGATGGTAAGCTGTACTAAATTGCAACCTGGTGCCAAACTGCTCCTGCATCGCCTCCCAGAATTTCGAAGTCAACCTAGGATCTCGGTCAGATACAATAGAGACTGGCACCCCATGCAATCTAACGATCTCCCTCTCGAAGATAATGCTCAGCTGCGAGAACGAATATCTCATAGAAATGGGAATAAAATGCGTCGATTTCGTTAGTCTGTCAATCACAACCCAAACCACATCGTGTCTCCTCATAGTCTGCGGTAACCCACTAACAAAATACATAGTGACGTGGTCCCATTTCCACTATGGGATTGGTAGTGGCTGTAGTAAACCACCTGGTCTTTTGTGCTCAGCCTTAACTTGCTGGCAGATATGACAATTCCTGACGTACTAGCCAATGTCAGCCTTCACCCCTGACCACCAAAACAATCGCCTCAAATCATGATACATCTTGGTCCGACCAGGATGTACTGTGTAGCGAGACCTGTGTGCGTCCTCCAAATTTTGTCCCGTATCTCCGAAACTGCAGGTATCCACAACCTCCCTCGGTGTCTCAAACACTGATTTGTCAACTCTGCCCAATCCGTACACTCCGGATCCCGAGCCATTCCACTGAACCGCTCATAGAGCCCATCAGTCCTCTGACACTCGACAACTCGCTCTATAGATACAGTCAGAACTCTCAGTGTCGTCAAAACCGCTCTGAGATGACTCGCATGCTCCTCACGAGTTTTGCTGTAAATCAAGATGTCATCAATAAAGACGATGACATATCTGTCCAAGTATGGTCTCAAGACCTTGTGCATCAAGTCCATGAAGATCGCCGGGGCATTAGTCAGCCCAAAAGGCATGACTGTAAACTCGAACAAACCATATCTTGTACTGAAAGCGGTCTTCTTGACGTCCTCTTCTCGAATCCTCAATTGATGATAGCCTGAAAGCAGATCAATCTTCGAGAAGAACTTGGCACCAGTCAAACGATCAAAAAGGTCGTCGATCCTGGGAAGTGGGTAACGGTTCTTAACTGTCACCTGATTCAACTTCCTGTAGTCTATGCACATCCTCATTGAACCATCTTTTTTCTTCACAAATAATACCGGAGCTCCCCAATGTGACATGCTAGGATGAATGAAACCCTTCTCCAGTAAGTCATCCAACTGTCTCCTGACCTCCTCGCGCTCTGACGGTGACATCCGGTAAGGTTTGCTTGTAATCGGCTGAATCCCTGGTATCAGCTCAATGATGAACTCAATCGCTCGAGGCGGTGGCAATCCTGGTAAATCATCTGGAAATACGTCAACGAAGTCTTGGACTACTGGAACATCTTCAATCCTGACTTCAGTCCTAACCTCTGGCTCAACTATTGCTGCGAATGCCTCCATCTCTTGAGTCGTAACTAGTCGGCCTCTAATAATGGGTAGTGTGGTAGCGACTCCGATAAATGTGAACTTTGGAATCCCCGAAACTCGAAACGTGACGGTCTTCTGGAAGCAATCCAGTTGTGCTGATATGCCGCTAACCAGTCTATCCCTAAAAGTGCGTCAAACTCGAGGTACTCTAGGACTCGTAAGTCTATCGACAACTGATGCCACTCTACCTCTATCGTGCGGTCTCGACATATACGGTTAGGGTATATCTTATCCCCAACGGCCATACTGAGGAGAAGGTGTGTGTCTAGCGTCTGTGATGCTAACCCTAACTCTCCTACCATGCGTCCAGCAATAAATGATAATGTACTACCAGAATCTATCATAACATGCATCGGTCTGGTCGCATCTCGATCTGGCTGCGCGACTGCATGTGCCCTCTCCCTAGCCTGACCATGCTGTGCTCCTGGTAATGTCGGTGGTGCCCTGCATCGCTTTTAGGTGCCCTTTCGACCACAACGATGACGGCTTTTCCCGCTTTGTCTCCGGTGCCCTTCCCCGATCCCTATCCTACCACAACGATGACATATACGTTTCTCCCAACCCTACGCCCTATCCCCTCGTCTCTCGAATCTCTATATTTCGACCCGACCGAACCCCGGTCTCTCGACCCCCAAGTGCGGTGTAATGGCCTCCCCGATCCCTATCCTAATCAACACCACGTACGAAATAGTAAATGCGTCGTCTCGTGCCGCAACATGGATCCGATGTCGTGCGCTCGCATCAATGAGCGGTTACTGTCGTAGGTCCAGTGCTCGTCGGCGTGCGTCATGTCGCGGCTCCGGTGGATATCCGGCCTATCGTCGTCCGAGACGCGAACCGGTCGTCCCGGGATCAACCCTACGGTCCCTATCCCCTCGATCATCTCGGCGACCTCGGATTCGTAGGTGATCTATCTATCTTTCGAAAGTCTCCTCCGATCCGACCAAGAACCCCCCATCGTGGGTCGCAAGTCGATCCTCTATGCTCTACGAGTCGATACGGTAGTAGTAGTGGTGTCCCTAGTAGGATCATTGACCATTTACCAAAAAAACATAACACGTGTATAAACCCTAAGTCACCATCACTTCCAACTGGGTCCCACACGCCACTAGAACTCGTCTCGATACCACCCGTGACGTCCTTCGCTACATCACAATTTTTTGATATGCGTGTTGTTCTCATTTCGTTAATCAGTTTAGTTAGACAGTTGAATCATTTTTAGCATTAAAAACAGCAGAAGTCTTAAATTAAAAGCAAGTAAGACAATTAAATTCATCATCATATAAAACATCATTTATAAGAGCAACTCCTATTGTGGAGAACCCGAGGAAAGTACTCTGTATATAGGCGACAATACTAAGCAGTAATATATACAAGTATAGTGTCTATCCAGTCTCCCATTTCCCAAAAGTAAAGCAAAATATCAAAATCACACGTACTAGTAGGTCCTCGACCGCGGCGATCGAGATAAAGTCGCCCAAAATCCCCTTGCCCCTACTAGCACTGGGATCTGCACTCGACAATCACAAAAAGCCAGATGGAGAGTACAGTTAGTAAGATCCCAACGAAGTACACCGAGCATTTATAAGAAAATAAATAGATACCAATAAACATGTCAAATAATCATGCGGAAACTAAACAGACAACTCTGCTAAGATCATCACATGAATAAATAACACGAGAGAAACAAAGTGTGTCCTCGTCCCGGTCGTACTAAACTGTACTTCGAACCCCCAAGATCCTTTCGGTAGGTGCCCCCACTTCCTTTCACCTGGTTCCTCGCGGTGCTTGCCCGACACGTGCACCCTTAATGCAACTCGGGTTGCAATTCACCGAGTGTCTGATCACACGTGCTACAGCCTAGTGTGCCATAAGTACACTACGAATATCAGGTGGGAGTAACTCGACCACCAACCCAAATGTATCACGGAATAGATTACAATAACAAGGAATAGGAAATCAGCGATGGAAACCTCACAACACGCACTCCTATACCTCGTAATCAGTCCCCGAGTCCAAGGCCACTGGGTCTTTGGTCGCTAATTGATCACATGTGTCCACCAATGTCCATTTATCAATAATTCAGATTTAGTATGACAATTTACAACCAATTTCTAAAAAATTTAGGCCAAATTGCCCATTTCGCGCTTTTCGAGGTAAAAACCCCTCGAAAGTCGTGTCCTGAATATCCAAATATTTAATTCGTCATAGAAATTCATAAATTTCTATTTATTTTATTGAAATATAATTTTTCGGAATTTTTCCCAAATTTTTTGAATTTTTTTCCAATTTTTCTTCCCTTTTTTTTCTTCTATTTTTATTTTTATTTTTATTTTTATTTGGTTTAGGTCGGTCGACCCAAACGGGTCGGACCCGACCCGGCCCTGGACTAGAACAGGTCCAGGCTCGGACAAGCCGATCGAACCAGTGAAGACTTGTTCGATCGGGAAAAATATATTTTTTTTTTCTTTTTCCTCTGTGGTTTGGGTTGGGGTTGCTCTCCACCCCCAACCCCGGTGGACTCGATGGCAGGGAAAGACACCCCTGCCATCTCCACCTTGGCCGAACCCCACTCTCGGCCACCCCACCAAAACCCACCAAAATCACAACAAACAGCGATGACTCACCTCGACCGTATTGTCTCGCCCTCTCTTCTCTCCTTCCCGGCTTCTTCTTCTCCTCCCCCTCCGCGTTCCTTCTTCTTCCTCCCGGACTGTGTGCGTGTCGAGTGTGTGTGTGGGTGTGAGAGAGAGTGATGTAAGTGAGAGGAAAAGTGATGATGAAGTGTGGTGGAGTATAGATAAGGGTAAGCTTGTTAACTTTATGTCCTTAACTCCAAAGTGTGACACAGCTGGGACACTTGCCTGTGTTTTCGGGCGTTTCGACGCCCAGTTTAGCGTCCGAATCGCGACATACGCGTACCGCTGCGTCACTAGCCACCCAATATCCATTTCATAGTAGTTACTTGGCCAATTTTTTTTATTTAATTTGTGTGTTTTAGTTTCCCCGACCTAGTGTACCTATAGTTCGCTCCTCAGTACCCGTTTCGACACGTTTCTCGAGGCGAACACCCGTTACACTATCTCGCTCGATTCAATGATATAAATACACACATGTGATGCTAGGTAAATAACTTGATATACAACATTGCAAATAGGCAAACAATCACACAAAATCACTATTTACCTAGTTAGGCGTGCCCTGACCTATTTGCGGTATCCACGCGGATCTGAGCTGTCGTCCAAGTCTGAAAAGTAATCAATAATAATGGCGTAATTAAAATTTGGGCCGTTAGAGCATACCTGCATACCTGATGTGCGTGTCGCTAGTATAACAACTGGTATGTAGTAATTGTGCAATCAACTTACATTGATCACGGATATCCTCCTTAAGGAAAGGTTTTTGCAATAGTTGTATATTACCTACTTAACTTGAATTATTGCTAAGGGATTCACTTTTAATTGGTTTTGTACTAATCTAAACTATTCTAACAAATCACTTTAAACTTTAGTTGACTTCTTATATTAAGGATATCTTAGTTCACAACTTTACCTAGGTAATTTAATACTATGCCTTGTATTGATGTTTACATCTCAATATGTTTTGTACAATGCCTAATTAGAATAGACAAATATCCTTCAAATCCACTTCAAACCACTGTAGTGACGGAGAAGATTCTAATTTGCAAACTAGAACTCCACCTATTGGTGTGAATAATGTAAGTTCCACATTGCCTTAAGTCTCAAATCATTGGATTCATAACCAACTAAGTTTAATATTTGCGCCTCCCAAATCAACAACTATATCTCGATGTTGTGTATTTTACGGCAGTATCGTTCATGTGCTGATTAGAAGCTTCAATAGTCATGATAACTCTTAAAGCCTAAGTTCATTAGACACGTGATTAAGATGTCTAAAGCATTACGATCAGAATCAATACAAATTCTAACCATTGAACTTTTTATTATCACTTTTTGTTCCTATTTAAAACATAACATTCATATCATAGGATCTATTGATCCTTAAGATAAATAGACTACTCACACAGTATTGAAACACACATATCATAATTCAATATGGAAATCATTGCAAATCAGAGATGAATATAAATATTACTTTGAATTAATCAACGAATCCAAATATTGATTGCAAATGTAGAGTCTTCAATGTTTCTCCGACAAAAACTCCTTAATATTCAAACTCAAAGCTAAATTACTCTAATAGAGGATAGTCTCCTTCTATGTGGTGGTGTCCTCTCAGTTTACCACGTCTAATACATATTTATACTCCTTAATAACAATTAGAAACCTTACATTACAATTTAGCCTTAATTAAAGCGACACTTTCTATTTCCGTCGAAGTTGGCGCAATCACTTACTGCTCCCGGTGCCGTGTGTGCTAAGCCACGGTGCCGCCACTGCGCTGCTTCATTGTGTGTTTTTGAGCTCCTGGAGTTTCGGTGCTGGCCCTTGTGTGTCCCAATGTTGTACCTTGTGTGCCACGGCGCCGCCACTGTGCTGGACCTCCAAAGTTGATTTCTTCATTTTCTTCTTTTTCACGCCGTGTCTTTCATTCCCACATCGTGCCTTGTATTCCCACAGTGTCAACTCATGCTCCCACGGCGCCAACTCTACTTTTATGGGTGTTTCGCTCCGTTTATTCTTTTTTTTCTTGATTCCTTCCATTACACCTTAATTATCTGAAAATGCAATAATACCATGAATTAGCATTCATTTGAGGATATTTATACTAAATATACTACTAAACTAACCCTATATATACGTATAAATAATTACATATCAATACCCCCAAAATTATCCTAAACCTTTCCCTCAAAGTTCAAGAAAGTAGGACAACTAATACGCATTCCAAAGGAACAAGTGAAATATAATAATGGAAGATAACAAAATGGAAAGAATTGGAATGAAACAAAATAAATATATGAAAAGCTGAAAAATATATGTAAATGATGTACTATGTAGTGACATTACAAAACCACATCATTATTATATTGTATCTCCTCCAAATATATTACAAACTGAATTTGTGTTAAGTGTCTCAGTTCCTATCTCGAATACATGCAAAAATAAGAAAACCAACTGTCAGAGTCACTAGAGCTGTCCTGATGTTGCTCACTCTGCTGCACAGTCCTCTGCAGAGTTTGGTAAATAGTATGCACTTTCTGTGAAGAATGTGAGGAAAAAAAGGCTCTATACTCCTTGTGAGCTCGATAACCTAGTAGCCTATAAGTATGATGAATGGATTGTCTAGAATCGGGGGAGCTATCTTTTTAGGGTGATTTTGGACTTATTGGTGCCACATCTGCCCATGGTATAAGAAATGACTAAACTATTTCTGATTATGAAGAATCATCTCCTCATTGGACATATGTCCTAGTTGCTAAGTACCTCCTTGCCCTTACTCGTTAAATGATCTGCACTCAGTCACCCAACAAATACATTGACTAGTCCAGTGAGTAAAATCCCAAGAGAAGTCCACACAATATTCATGAAATAAAACTGATAAACTACGAGACATGCAAATATAACACTTGGCAATAATATGTCATATTCCCATGAATGAAAGCAGCACACGACAAGCAAAAGTAGTGGCGTTAAATAAATAAACATCATATACCAATTAAACCAGTTCAGAGATAAAGCATTAATCAATAAACATCCATATAATCACGAGAAAACTCTGACCTACACCAGCCAGTAATCAATAAATCGAATATGAACCACTCATATACTTACAGGCTTACAGTGGCTAAACCCTAACTTCAGTAAATGACATGGTCCCTTCCCGACGCTGTTACACATCAGGACCACCCTAATCATTCCCGACAGTCGTAGATATATTCTAATGCCATCGACACGAGCACTATCACAAGTAACACGTGCATGCGATTTAGCCACAACCAATATATACGCACACTGAAATAAGAGTGAAAACCCCATGTGTGCCCACCAACAGTCACACATGAAAAACGAAATCAATAAACCAAATCAGGAATTCTATGAGGCATTCCAATGGGTTTACGCACCTCAATCCGCGCTCCGACTTCCCCAGACTCCCGTATCTGACCCGAATAGCTCCTCAATGCTCGAGCTACGGTCCCCTAAGTCCCTGAAGTCCAATTTTATAAGTTTAGGTTGTTTACAAGTGTTTAGATGTGTATTAAGTGGAAAATCACTAAAACAACCTTTTTATATTCAATTTCTATCTGTTGTTAGCGCACTATGTAGTGGTAGCGCGCTACTGTTCTTCGGGACGAAGAATAGTTGGAAACCCAAAACGATTAGTGCGCTAACCGTTCTAGGTAGTGCACTACCTAGCCTTTGGGACATAATTCTCAAGTCGAGAATTCTATTTCTCCCTTCAAATTTAGCTACCTAAACCTATCTAACGCACTCTCCACATGAATTTAATCAGAATAACACCCAAAACTAGGGACCAACCCTTCCAATTCGAATTTCAACAAAAACACTCAAAATTAGGTTTATTAAAAAAAATAGAAGATGGAGATGATGATTACCTAGGTTTGAATCCTCAAATTGACTTCCAAGGTGGTTGAATTCCAGCTTGAATTCTCCTCCAAATTTCAATTTCTCTGATCTTACATGAAGTTGTAAGTAGTTTAAATAAAAATTCCACTAACTTTTGGTTTATATATGTTTGGTTGGAATCAAATGTGCATACGTGTCCCGAGGATTATCTTATGGTCCACCTCTAGCCACTTAGACCACTCACTCCCACTCACTCAGTCCATGTGACATCAATTTTCTACTCATCTGGTTCCTAGATGTCTCCATGCACATCTCTAGACAAATCGTGTAGTTCCCAATTAATTTAACTAAACTATAGGCCTTGATTTATCTAATTCAATTACATTAGCTTAGGCCCATTATAATATATATGTTTAATGTTTTTATTCACCAAATTGATGAATTTTGTGATCCCACTAACCATCGACTACCTGGCACTCGATGCCCCGCGTCTTGGCATGCAATTCGAGGTACGTCATAGCCTATTGTTTTAATTGAATTTTACTTGGCCTATGGTCACATTATCCATTTTAAATCGTGACATGGATTAGTCTAGTTTCCCAGTGTACCCGTAGTTCGCCTATCCGACGCCCGTGTTGACACGCCTTTCGAAGCGAACACCCGTCACACAAACTCGCCCGATAGCAACATACATACATGCGGTGCAATATAATAATAATTTTTAAACACCACATATACATAACCACCATCCATAAATAATATATTTCCTTGGTTCTCGTGTCTGAGTCAACCTAGTTGTCCATGTAACGCCCGAATTACTACCGTTAATCTCCGAGTGTTGTCCATGTAACGCCCGAATTACTACCGTTAATCTCCGAGACTAGAGCTAATCCTAGTTTAATTAATTTGGGTTGTTACACATTGCTTCTCGTGCTGCATCTGTATTGTTGCTCGTGCTCTCTCCTGCGCTCTATCATCATCCTCTAATTTACCAAATCCAAAGATATCGTCATCGTGTAATAAGGATAGGAAAGGCTAGATGCAAAATCAGCGAGAAAGACTCTTGCCCAGCGATATAGGTCAGTAATAAGGATAGAAAAGGCTTGACTTTCGTTCTTCATCATGGTCATCCTCTCTCTGATAGCCTCATAAATAATACACCCCATGTCAATGCAACCTACACGAGCCCAAATATGGTATAACAATACACATTGGGGACATGTCACCTTGCCATGCTGAGTGGTGGGGTAGAGAGAAGCGTCGAAGAAGTAAGAGCATGCCTTGATAGTCTTCCTAAAGTAGGACTTAAAGAGATGCTTAGGGTATTGAGAAGTGGAATATACCTAATCATGATGGGGGAAAACAAGTTAGAGCTGCCCGCACAATCTGATAGGGTAAATGATAGTCAGAGAAATATCTCAAGTGTGAGAAGTCAGACCCTCCCAAGCAATCGAAAGTAGGTAGGCCGTAGTAGGTGTTAATGTCTTCGAGAATGTAGCTAACCATCACTCATGTCACCCTCACATTCTCTCCTAGTCTGGTCACGTGTCCATTCGAATAAAACTCACAAACCAACTGTCACATCCTTGAATAAGGTCTTGGTTATGGAGGTGCTCGGTAAGGCTTGGTAGTCTCTAGTGAAAAACTCCCATCCCCACTTTTGGATGATCGATGTCACTCTTCTATCATATTTGGGGTTTCCTATACTAGACTCGCTTTTAGCTAAGGGTTTCCTTTTTTTCTTATTCAAATCACTGTCAAATCTTCTCTAAGCCTTATCACTAACAAATAAGAACTCATTAAAAGGTTAAGGTACATTAGGTGGGTGGGTTTTAGCCCTAAGTGGCGATAATCAACCACCCGTCCTCCTGTTGGGAACTGCGGAACCATAACACTCAAATCTATCAATATCACATAAAAAGATAATGACAAGTCAATAATTAGACATGTTTTATAGTTCATTTTAAGAAGATTTTAGATGTAAAAGACTATTACATGGGTTTTTCTCTTGTTTTTGTTATTTCAAGTAATAAATGGAGAATATGAAGAAATGAACGAAAAAGGGAAGATTAGGAAGGAATTAATCAAGTGGAAAAAGTATGCAAGAAATCATCACCAAGGAAGCAAAGGAAGAACTGAAAAATTGAATGAGCGATTCTCAATGATTCACAGGATACTAGAATCACTGGTCAAATCTGTGAAACTACTAGAAAGTTTCAAAATAAGAATTTTCCTAATGATTTTTCTCTCCACAAATAGCTGAGAATCACAGGATGAGATTTTAATAATTTAAGATAACTACGAGTTGTTTGAATTGATTTGGGATGTTTACTACCTAGAATACTAAAATACAAGCCTATAGTTACAAAAATAGTTGCCCTTAAGTACTTAGATAAATATTTTATTGCTTTAGGAGCCATTCTTTATTATTTAATTTATTGCTTTATTGTTCTTTACTTTTGGAGAAGATTTGACTATTTGAAGTATTTATTTAGAGGTATTTATCCATATCTTTTATTCATATTATTGCAATGTTATTTATGATTATGAGTGAGCATTTATTTGATCTAAAGAATTTTGAATGTGAACTAGATCCATTTTGCAATGTAGTTATGATGAGAAGATTATGTGCTTAATGCTTTAAAGCAATTGTATTCTTTGATTCACTGATTGGATAGGTTATTATCTATTGATTTTAATCATGACTTTTGTATTGCATGCAGTATAGAAAGTGTATTGTAATATATGGTTTCATTATTTATTTGAAGTAGTAACTATGATTGTTTGAAAGACAAACATCGTTTAAGTGTCCTAGGTGAATTTGATATCTAAATTTGATGTTGAAGTGGATTTCCGAAGATAATAACTTTAGTAGTTCAAAGTTTTCATAAAGTTTAATGCAGTTTTATTGCGTGAAGTTAATGTTTTTGTGTATTCAAAGGGATGAGCTCAATAGAATTAGAACATGGTTTTTCCACCATTAATAGGAGAACTATTGGCTAGCTAAAGGTTGTTTACTTACTTATAATTAGAATTTAATGATATATCTTACTTTATAAAGTATGCTCATGAGTACATGTTTGGAATGCAAAACAAGTTTGAGTTTCATTGTTTTGGATATTTGTTTAGATATTTATTTCGTATTGAATTAAATCTATTTGATTGATTGTGAAATTGGATTGTGATAGTTAAGATAATATAGTTAGTTAAGTTAAATATTATTATATTATAGTTAATTAATAGTTAGTTCAATTACTATTTTTAATTAAAATAAAATAAAAATATTAAAAACCTTTAAACGTATTTTTTCTTAGAGAAGTTTTATAAATCAGTGTAGAGACGATTCTCACTTGCCATTACTACAAAATGTTTAAAGTATAATATAAAGTGAAAATTATTGTACATGCCCGATACGTGTCAATTCTTGGTGCCATTGCCGGAGACTTAAAACACAATTTCTTTGGAGTTTTAAACATTGTATGGTCTATCCACTTCGTCATTCTAAGTCCAAGGCAACGACGCCACAAATTCTATGAAAAATTTGAAGAGTTATCTAACATGGTTAAACTACTATTAAAAGATAGGTCAAATCAAGTCAAACCATGTGGATTTTGTAATGAAGTTACACATCCAATATATGCGTGTCCTACTTTGCAAGAAGATAACAATGAAGGAGTCAACATGGTTATGAACCAATATTATGGTCTGCTTAGAATCCAATACAATAACAACAATTATTACACCGAAAATCCAAATTCAGATTTTAGCAACGGTTCACAAAACTAAAACTATACCACTTATAGACCGAAAGCACTTACACCACCTATACTGATGCAATAACCTCAACAAAATACTTAACCTACACAACCAAATTTAGAACAAATATCACACAACTTTATGACCCAAAGTCATCAAACTTTATGCAAGTTTTTCAAAATCAAATTAAGATCGATACGTCTATTAACGAGATGAAAAATCAATTAAGTCAAATGACTCTACAAATCAACAAGTTAAGCAATCAAACTAAAGTAACTACTCAACCTACGAACACTACTAATCAAGCACAAGTCAATGCTTTATTTTGTGATAATGAAAAGAAATGAATAGGCAAGAAAAGACACTAAAAAGAGGTAAAAAAACCTAAAACACATAAGACCATAGTACAAGAAGAAGAAGAGATGACGTCAAATATCATTCCTAGTACGGAATGGATGGCCGAGCAATTAAAATATACACATTTTCCTGAAAAGCTATACTCATGGTTTTTAGTCAAAATGGAAGCCTACGAAAAATCTTTACAAAATTATGAATTAATTAACCAAGACAAAATAAACAATATTTATAAGTCGAATGAAGATATACATTCTAATTCTACCGTTCCACAACGATTAGCAAATGCTAAAGAGGAAGAACCTAAAGAAGACATATTTGAACAGTTTAGGAAATTAGAAATTAATGAAAACTTAGAATGAAAGATTTCATCTTTAATGAGAATGCCTGAGAAATGTTCCGACCTAGAAATGTTTGTCATACCAATCACAATAGGCAATTCATTTATTGAATTTGCTACGTGTGATCTCAGAGCATCAATTAACGTTATGTCACTTAAACTTTATGAATCATTTAAAATAGGATCGTTAACCAACATGCCTATTAATCTCACTTTAGCAGACGATACCATTATTAAACCATATTAATTATTAGAAGCCATCCCAGTACAGGTACATGAATTAGTATTTCTAGCTGATTTTTATGTTTTGGAAATGAGAGATTCAACATCACCTAATCCTTTACATATACTTTTAGGCAGACCTTTTCTAACGATTGCCAGGACTAAGTTATATATTTTTGAGGGAACAATGTTTATGGATCTTGATAATAAGATTGTTGAATTCAAAATTAATAATGAACATAACTATGACACTTATGAAGAATATGATGAATTATTTGAAAATTAAATAGATGATAATGATTTTTTAGATTTAAACTATTATGATAACTTTAACTTTGAAACTTAAACAATTAATGTAGTGACAATGGAAACTAATAAAGGGTTTCAAAAGAAAGAACTAGTTGAAGACACTTCAACTGAGGTGGAGTGATCGAGTTGTTTTTGCTTATATGGCCTTTATGCAAGTCGTATTATTTACTTGCTCATTTATTTATTTAATTAATAAAAGTATTTAATTAGTTACACGTCCCATTCAAACTTTTGGATTTTTAGTTAATTCTACCTTAATATGAGTTATTATGAACGATGAATAATTTAATTACAAGACAAATTGAAAAAACATTAAAAATGACCTAGCTATACCTAACAATTTGGATTAAAACTAGGAATTGCTGGTAAAATCGTAGCATTACACATGAAGAATCAGTGCAAAATTGAGGTCCGACGATTCTCAGCGATTTACCCAAAAAATAAAATCGCTTGAAAAATTGGTGAAAATACTAAGTTGTCCATCGATTTACACATCGATTCCTAGCGATTCCACTTATACAAGAATTACTGGGCACGGTTTTTGGTTTTTAAAACCAAAACCCCTAATCGCCACACAAACTACACCTTTCACAATGACAAACCATAGCAACTCTTCACCAAAATCCTAATTTCTTGCCTAGATTCAACCATTCTAAGCTCAATCCTATTGTATTTAAGTGATTCCCACCTCAACCTAGTCTTATCAAACCAAAAATCTCACATTGAAAAAAAACCAAGAATCTCGATTTTCAAGGCGTTGAGTCAAACTAGGGTTTTAAGACTTCTCGACCTAAAGCTTGAAGTGACGATCTAAAGGAGCTCAAGAGCTTCAATCTTGAGAGATTCACTCTTTAGAAGGCAATTTTATTGACATTAGCTCTTTACTTTAACAAATTTTTAATTCGGGGATTTTCACAAATTTTCAATATCTTTTCGAATTCGTTTTGTTGGAATTTATTCAATTGTCTTGCACAAATAGTTTATTGATTCCAATAGATTAGGAATGATGATCACATCGATCATTGATTTACAAATTCAACAATTTCAAAAAATTTGCTATATTTACATATATTTGCAAATGGTTTACAAAGCAAGTTTGAAATGAGTTTGGGGGTTTGGTTGTAACGACCCGTTACCTTAAGTTGGTGATTAGCATTGATCCGAGTTCTAATTAACTTGAGTTAGGCTCGTGGTTAAGCCTGTCTTATCTTAATTAGTGTGTGCGTAGATTTGCGTGCCGTTTGGTGTTTGTATGGATTGTATTTCTAATTATGGAAATAATTGGATTAATTGGCCCATAATCGAATAATTGGAAAAATTAATGGGATGCCTAATACCGTGTGTAGGTCAACGATGACACATTTAGGTCGTGGAGTAGTGTGCACGTCCGAGTGTACTCATTGGCGCACACAACGAAATGATAAACACATGAATATATATATAGGAATATATATAATTATATATATTATATGTATAAATATATATTGAAAATAATTAATAATTGGTGGGCGCCTAGTGATACGCGGGGTCGAGGGTGACACGCATGTTATGTACAATAGTATGCACGCCCGAAAGTGGTCGTTGGCGCACGTGGTGAATTTATTGGTGCGGAAATACATAGGTATCTGTATATTTTTTATATATAGTTAATATATAAAAATGAATCTAAAAGTTTTAGTCAAATTAAAGTGTACATTGGATTCACCTCAAGAAACATGTTACTCTTGAGTTGAGGGGATGAATGGGTTGAACGTTTAATGATGGAGGGATTATCCATGCCTCAAGATACGTGCAACCACATCTCAAGGAAAATATATGTGCACGTGTAAATATTGGTGTCACTTTAAGGATTTGTGACTTTGATTCATGTCCCTTGGATCAGCCTTGAGATTCGTGCATACGAATCATGAGGAAATCTCATATTTATCAAATTATGAGGAAATCTCATATTTATCTCCAAAATATAACATCACCTTATCGAGAGAAATCGAAAATCAGTGAGAGAGGAGAGCTCGAAACTGTGGACAAGAGAGAGGCGATGAAACCAACGGTGGAGAAAGTAGTGTGAGGTTGTTTGTGTTAGCGTGCCTGTTGTGTTGTTGATGGTGGGATTTTGTTGTTGTTAATGGTTGTTGTGGTTGTTGGTAGTGTTAACGAGCATAGGGATAAGGAGGCTCGGACAAATTGATATGCAGTTCATCCGAGGAAGGAGACGGTAGGGAGCCATCTCCCCTCCTTAAGAGTATCCTGGGTTGGGTTAAACCCAACCCTAACAAAGAAAAAAATTGAAATTAGCTTGAACAAAGGAGTAGAGCAAACGAGGAAAAAGAAGAGAGTTTAACCCCCTGAACCGGACTGAACCGAAACAGTCCAGTTCTGGGGTTGAACCCCACATTATAAGTTCAAAGAAATAAGAAAAAATAAGCTGGAAAATAGGAAAAAATTACAGAAAAATAGAAAAATATCAGAAAAATTATATTTTGACCAAATAAATAGAAATTGATGAATTTCTATGAAAAATAAAGAATATTGGATTCTTTCGGGACTTTATATTAGGTTTTTACCTTGAAAAATATGAAATAATAGTATTGACCTAAAAAATGGTTAATTGGTTTCATATTTAATTAGGACCAGTTTAAGGATTCTAATTAATGAGTATTATACTCAAACTAATGATGATCAATCTAATTTAGGTTTTTGTCGACATGGAAATGTGTATGGATCTCGGGAGTTGTCTAAATTAGTATAAAGTTTGGAAAGCTCGACACAGGTAAGTGAGACTGGTATTCTTATCAACTATGCAACATAATTAGTATATTTAGTTCATATAGCATTATGGATTGGGAATAGGGAAATATACTATGACTTGACTGTATTTCTTTTTAAATGTGAAAATCTTCAAAAGTATCAATAAAGCGGTCTGAGACTGAGGGATGTGAAGGTATGCCGAGAAATGGATTCCGCCCTTTGTCCTAATAAAAGGAAAATGTTATCATGGAAATGGATTCTACCATTTCATCCTCAGTAGGCCTGAGTTTTAACTTAGTCGTTCACTGCCTATTTAGGGTTGGTAGCTTAGTTACATTTGAATACACCGATATAATCACCCGATGACCAACAAAGGGGTTATGTGGATCATATTCTTGGTGTAAGATGAAAGTACAACTCTCCACTTGTTAAGAGTTGATAGCTCGATTACATTGGAATCCATTGGCAGAAACCTATGTCGGTCAACATGTGGATTCTACAGACATATTCTTATGTAAGGCGAGAGTATAACTCTAAAATAAAAATGAAAATTATAAGTCATGAGTATAGTTGCAATTGAAATTTGAACTTGCATTCCATTATAACATTTTTATACCGGAACATATATATTTTATGTTCATATTATTATTCATTAATTCCTTGATAGTAGTTGATAATTGATGTGTTTACGAGGATCACTTACTCTGCAAGTTAGAGCGCTCATTCCCCATTAATATTTTAGGTTATCGACGTGCACTTTGACTCTGAAATGTAAAAGACTAGGTATTTATACTCTTCTCTTCGGTGAATTGATTACCCTATTATTTTATATAATGTATTGAATTACTATTTTGTAATAAAGAGGGTTGTGATATGATTTCACAATCGAGGTTTATGCCGATTTTTGTATATCTCTTGTTTTATTGAAAAAGTATTAATTCTGCCGCGTTTTCAATAATTTATTCGATACACGATATATTGTATTGTGATTATTTGGTATGAAGGACAACTATACTATTACTTCTGTTGAGTTAGTCTAGTGTACATGGGCTTATTTAAGGTTTCAGGTTGGGCATTCTCTTAATCAGAACATGGGATGTTACAGTTGGTATCAGAGCTTGTTACCAGTAATAGCTCTAATATAGTTTGGCATGGGAGCCAAAACTTATAGAATTTAATCTCACTATTCCGAGATTTAGTGGAATCAAGGAATAGCTCTGATACAGTTTAGTATTAGAACTTGATTTTGTTACCTATAAATTTAATAGAAGTCTGGGTTCACTGACTTGGAGATTGGTTCTCAAGTTATTTATAACCTAGAACTTAATAAATGGTTTTTATTGATGTTTTGGAGGGGGAAGGGGTAATGAAAGATAAAAGCTTCAGTTATGTTATGTGTTGTGATGTTGTCAAGGCCCAAAACTTCTAATCGCGTTTTAATCATTATTCAAGATCACCTACTAGTGACGTGAGACCCACATCGTGATACACACACTGACTGAGGCACATGGCCGAGGTATATTCTATATTTATGTGCTGATTTCCTAGTGTAATGTATATGTGTAGACTACTAAGTCACCTCTACTTGTTATTTATAGGTGTCAATACGTGATTGGGACATGCCTCGAGATGCGTGTATTGGTGGGACCAGGTAGAGAGTGATATAGTAAGCTAACATTAAGTTAATGTGGCTTAATTAGTTAAATTAGATGTGGCTATAGTTGATTTATTTTAAGTGTAGCCTAAATTAGTTAAATAAAACATTAGACATTTAATGTTCCTCGAGATACATTTAGACACATCAAGACACCAATTAAGTATGAATTGGTGTTAGCAAGGGAGGTGGAGCTTGAAACAGTGGAGAAGGGACATGCAATGAAAACAACGATGGAGAAAGTAAGGTGAGATTGTTTGTATTAGCGTGGCTCTTATGTTGTCGATGTAAGGATTTTGTTGTTGTTAATGTTCATTCTTGTTGTTGGTGGTGTTAACGAATAGAGGGATATGGAGGCTCGAATGAACTGTTATGCAGTTCGTTTGAGAAGGGAGACAGGAGGGGGGCCGTCTCCCCTCCCCAAAAGTGCCCTAGGGTTGCGTTAAACCCAACCCCAACAAAGAAAAAGAACTTGAAATCGGCTTGAACAGTGAAGTAGAGGAAACGAGGAAGAAGAAAGGGGTTTGATCCCCTTGACCGAACTAAATCGGGTCTAGTTTAACTAAATCGGACCGGACCAGTTTAGGGGTCAAACCCTCTTCATTAATAAAAAGAAATAAAAAGAAAAATAAGCTAAAAATTAGGGAAAAACCCTAGAAAAGTAGAAAAAAATTGAAAAAAAAAAATTTTGACCAAATAAATAGAAATTGATGAATTTCTATGAAAAAATGAATAATTTGGGATTTTTTTCGATAATTTATACCAGGGTTTTTACCTCGACAAACATGAAATGGTCGTATTGACCTAAAAAGTGGTTAATTGGTTTCAAATTTAAGGACCAATTCAGGGGTTCTAATTAATGAGTATTAGACTCAAATTGAAGATGATCAATCTAATTTAGGTTTTTGGTCGACGGGGAAAGGTGTTTGGATCTTAAGAGTTGCATAAGTCGGTATAAAGTTAGGAAAGCTCGGTACAGGTAAGTGGGACTCGTATTCTTATCAACTATGCAATATATTTAGTTCATATTGCATTATGGACTGGGAATGGGGCTTGTACCGTGACTTGACTGTATTTATTTTCAATGCGAAAATCCTGAAAAGTGTCATTAAAGCGGATCGGGACTGACGGATGTGAAGGTATGTCAGGAAATGGATTATGTCGTTTGTCCAAATAAAAAGAAAATATTATGATGGAAATGGATTCCACCCTTTCATCCTCAGTAGACTGAAGATTTACCTTAGTTATTCACCGTCCATTTAGGGTTGGTAGCCTAATTACACTTGAATACGCCAATAAAATTACACGATGACCAACATGGGGGTTTTGTGGATTGTATTATTGAGGTAAGATGAGAGTACAACTCTCTAGTTATTAAGAGTTGATAGCTCAATTACATTCAAATCCACTGGCAAAACCCCATGTCAGTCAACATGTGGATTCTGCAGACGTATTCTTATGTAATGTGAAAGTATAACTCTAAAATGAAAATAAAAATTACAACTCACAAGTATAGTTACTATTGACAATTGAACTTGCATTCCATTATGTATTGTTATATCATTTTTAATGCCAAAATAGATATGTTTTGGATGCATATTGTTATTCATTAATTCCTTGATAATAGTTGATAATTGATGTGTTTACGAGGATCACTTACTGAGCAAGTTAGAGCACTCATCCCCCATTAATATTTCAGGTTATCGACGTGCGCTTCGACTCAGGAACATAGAAGATTAGGAGTTTATAGTCTTCTATATGGTGAATTGATTTCCCTATTGTTTTATATAATGTATTGAATTGCTATTTTGTATAATAAACACGGTTGGGATATGATTTTTCGACCGAGGTTTATGTCGATTTTTGTATATCTTATGTTTTATCGAAAAGGTTTTAATTCCGCCGCATTTTCAATAATTTATTCAATGCATAATGTACTATATTATGATTATCAGGTATGAAAGATGGCTATACTATTACTCTTATTGAGTTCGACTAGTGTACTAGGGCTTAATTAGGGTTTAGGTTGAGTATTCTCTTAATTAGGATAAGGGATGCTACATTGGTTATGGTTTTATTTCAATTTAAGTTGCTATATTTTCGAAAAGACTTACAATTTGTCACCTAATTTTCTTACAAAATTTAGAAAACCGATTTCAAGTTTATACTTTAGTTATCACTTTGATGCAAATTCTATTTTACATTTACGACGAATCTCAAACTAAATTTCTAAATAGATTTCTCCTTTTTCACATAAAGTCTTGAATTTTATCGAATTATTTTCAACAACATTATTTCTATCATTTACAGGTTTCTTTAGTTTTTGAACTTGTGTTTTTCGAAACTTGAAACAATGGCTGGAGGAGGTAAAGGTAAAAGCTCTCGAGAGGAGAAGGGAAAGGCAAAACTAGTAGAGAAACCCAAACAAAAATCCAAAGCACAACCTAAACTGATTAGGCCAACGAGGATTTCAGTGATTAATCCCCAAACTAGAGCATAAAGAGAGCGTTCTACACCTTAACTTTTGAATATGATTTGGAGGGATAGGAAGAGATTGAAGAGACACTCACCATTTCTTTCCACGCCCATAACCATATAAACGCCAATGACATTGCTAGGATGGAAGTGGCATTAAAAAGAATAGAAAGATTATACCGGATAGGGGTTTCAATGTGAAAAACGAAGTTAATTACAGGCCTAGGATCCTAAACATAATAAAGGAAAGGAATTGGGGGTTATTGACTAGAGATTACTACGCCGATAACGACGCGAGGTCCTCGATTGAAATGGGGTGCGCCATACTAGTGAGAGAATTTTATGCTAATGGGCATGAAAATGAAAATAAAAAGTATCCATAGTCCGAGGAAGACCAGTGGACTACTTACTTGAGAGAATAAATCAATATTATGGTTTACGAAAAGTTTATTTGAGGCAAAATATCGAGTACCCTAAACCTAAATACATGTATGGACACAAATCTTCCCACGAGTCCATTAGGAATGGTTTAGAAGCTATTCCAGGGGATGGTTTCCATTTTGATTCAGACGGGTACCAAAAACACATAAAATCAAATATTTTAGGAAAATAACTAAAGTTTAGAGTTTTTCTTAAACGTGAGCCAACAACTTAGCTTACAACAATACGATATAATGAACTATCGGGCGGCTCTATCATACCATATAGTCTAAGGGATCAGGTATATTGATGTTGGCCGAATAATCTATGAATCAATTAGGAATGCCATGACCACTAAGAAAAATGAAGGATTGCCTTTTCCCTTAATGATTACTGAGTTCTGCAAGCAAAGCCGAGTTCTGATGAAAGGAGTCGACTTCGATGTTTACGAGGATAAGATCATCTCTAATGATGCCATTGAGAAAAACAAGAAGGTATCGGGATATGTTGACTCAAAAGAGGAAAGAAAGATAGGCAATACATAAAAGAAAGAGACCATATGAAGAAGAAGAGTACGAGCATATATGCTAAGAAACTTAAAGGAAATGTAGACTACCATGTACAATGAGCAGACAAACTACAACACAGAGCCACCTGTGGAGGACTTCACTGGCTTAGATGCAGAGGACACATAAATGGCCATGATGAGAACTCTGAGACATCAAGAGTCCTTGTTCCATAACCAATGCAAGATTGCCTGAAGCATTTATGGATCAGAGCAATGCAAGACCCGGAGGACTCAAGGCGGGGAGCCAACATTCATGTTCCATCACTCTAGTTGAGGATGTTAAACTAAGGAGTCTTTACTAAAGATAACCCGGTGGAGGGAGCAGACTACACCCTATATGATCTTGAGGCGAGCTACCAGTCCAAACAGCCTGATCATGAGGATGATAGTGATGATGTGACATCTGGACGTTGGTTTTGAGATTTTTATTCTTCTCTGTGCAATCTTTTCCTGAGTGTTATTCATGTAAGTTCTATGTTTGTAACTTTATGTTTTGATTGATGTGGTATATGTTCACAATTTGATACATTTGCTTTGGTGTCTTCAAATTTGATACAATGAAATGGTTTAATATGTTCTATTCTATGCAATGGTGATTGGAAATGCCAACATTTTCTTTACTTATTCAATTCATTCTTATGTTATTTAATTAATTAATTTACACATTTATGCTTCACGAGGTATTTTCTTTTTGTTTGACACCCGACTTAATTTTTAAACCCTAAGGACAAGGTTTGGAATGATTTTGGAGGTATTAGGTGAAGTGAAATATGAAGATGTGAAGTATGGAAGAAACGAGAGGTAGAATCTAGTTGAACATAGTGAATTTTTTAAAATTTCCATAATACAGGTAATATGTTTTCATTTCATTTTACTTTATTTAGCTAGGAATATGAATATAATTTTGATTTGAATAGAAATGGGAGTGATATATTATTATTACCCATGAAAATATAAATTTTATGATTGAAAGAAATTGTTATACCCTATTTGACTTCACCTAGATTGTGTATACACTAGAGGAGTTTATACGAGATTGATTACTTTGTGTTAGACATTATAATAGGTAGAAGATCAAAATGATAGTACAAGATAAACAAGACAAATTTCTAAGAATCTTGTTATACAAAGATAATTGATCAAGTTGTTGGGGCATGTACCCTAGGTCAATCTGCAAGCATTGTTTATCTTATAATTTTCGTTAATAAAATTGAGATTTTTTTTGCTGTTTTATTATAAGTGATTGCATGTTTACCTTATAGTATGATCTATGGGTATTTGTTGAAATATCCTAAATGTCCCTAGTTGGTCATTATACTAGGAACTATAATGAATTAAGACTAGTGTGAATCTTGACCTAAAAAAAGACTAGTGTGAATCTTGATTTATGGTCATATGATGATCATGCATATAGGGATATGAATCGAGATCATGAGTACTTGTTAGGGAAAAAGGTACTGGACCGACCTGCTATGAGAACACCACATGGATTAAGTCATATGTGTTACTCTTAATAGGTATATCATTTAGTCTTTAGACATGAGATTGCCATAGACTTCAATATTAGGAGCATGGTAATTTGACACAATCAAACATTGTCTTCAATCGGACAATTATAATGATTGTGATTGGTTACCATATTAATGATATTTGAATATGTGTAATCAAGATAGAATTTGTCCCTCTCATATAGATAGAGATATAAGTGGATCTCTCGATATGATAGACTGATAGTGGCTAAGTCCATGTGAATTGATATTATCAATGTCACTTGGATGTTTTCAGTTTACCTAAAGATCGATACTAGTATGATTGAACATTAAATGTGATTTTTCATGTCATATGTTTAATCAAAAGATATCGCACGATAAAAGGATATGATATATGTTGTTCATTAGGTTGTATCGATTTTGATATTCATGCTACTTGGGCAGTTATAATGTCTTGCTAGAGACCGCTTAAGACTTGTGTACCAAAATGATTTTGGTTCACTGCCACCATCGCATGAACCTATTGGGTCGCACACAAAGAATGGCTTTGCATAATTTCGATTGGTCCAGAGTAATGAATTTTATATGATAAAACTCATGACATAAAAGCCCTTACAATTAGTTATAAGATAACTTATTAACAAGGGCGTATGTGTGATTTGCTTAAACTACCTAAATAAGATAGTTGTATTATGAATAGGAAGTGAGAGCTTATCTACACATATAAATAGAAGTTGAAACCCTAAAATGAAATTAGATTTTCGTTTTTGCTATTTTCGAGTTCTCTAGATTTTGGGAGAAAAAAAAAACATTTTTCGTCTCTGTTGGGCCTAACACTCTAAATTGTTGTCACCATTCGTGCATGGACTTTCGATAGAGGACGGGCGCTTGAACATTTTGGAGGTCAAACATTCAGAGAAGGAAATTATGGATTAAGCTATGTTTTACTTTTTTGTATATATAGTTTAATGGAACTTATTTTCTATAATGATGAGGTTTTTCAAAATTGTTTTGAATTTTTCGCTGTGTATGAACCCCAAAACCTAACACAAGTTTATATATATATATTGAAAAGAGGTTATGCCATAATTAAGGTGAAAACAAGAAATAGCCAATAAACTTTACTAAGTTGGAAATGGTACTTCCTTGACTATACTAAAGTAAAAATAGAGAGACTCACATATTCTAAAGGAAATGAAGCAGTGAATATAGTGGTGGAAAAAACGAGAGGAATAATTCTATAAAAAGATTAATGGATTTCAAAGGAAATGGAGCAGAAAACCGTAGGAATGCAATATAAAGAAGAAAATGAATTTATATAATTGAAGAAGAAAAAAAAAAAAATATATATATATATATATATATATATATAGAAAATGAAGGAGTTTTATGAGAAAACTCTTCAAATTAAAGATTTAGCTCAAGTGCTTATAGCTAAGTTAAGTAAAGTATATCTTTTTATTCCAACAAATGAATACGAAATGACGATTATCGGTGAATATCCTATTGACTTTGATTGTGGTGATATTTTAAGTATTATTTGAAAACGAGATTGATTTAGTGATTTTTGTATCCCGAAATTCTATATTAGTTATCGTAAGCTTGATGGTTGTCAGTGGAGATTGAAAAAACCTATGCGGTGCCTTGACTTTGATGAGTCGTTTAACTTTGAATTCTGAGGTGCATTGCACAATTAGAAGGTTGAAATATCAAATAAAGGCGTTGTTTTTTAATTCTTTCTATTCTATCATGATTTGTTTTTATGAAGTTAATATGTTTTTTTATACTATCATTTATGTTTAAGAATTAGAGTATATATTTATGAAATCAGAACGAGAGAAAGAAAGGGAATATAATCTCGTATTCATTTGCTCGGGACGGCAAAGTGCTGAGTTTGGAAGTATTTGACAAGTCAATAATTATACATATTTTATAGTTCATATTAGGACGATTTTGGATGTAAAAGGCTATATTACACTGGGTTTTCTCTTGTTTTTGTTATTTCAGGTAATAAATAGAGAATATGAAGAAATGAACGAAAAAATGATGACTATGAAGAAATTAATTAAGTGAAAAATATGCGAGGAAACATCATTAAGGAAGCAAAGAAAGAACTGTAAAATTGCACTAGCGATTGCCTGCAATTCACAGGACACCTGAATTGCTGGCCAAATCAGTGAAACTAGAGGGCTTCAAAATACAGGTTTTCCCAATGACTCATCTCTCACACAAATTGTTGAGAATCACTAGATAAGATTTCTAGAATTTAAGATAACTATGAGTTGTTTGAGTTGGTTTGGGATGTTTACTACCTAGAATAATATAAATACAAGCCTAAGGTTTCGAAATTAGTTGCTCTTGAGTATTTAGATAAATATTCCATTGCTCTAGGAGCCATTCTTTATTGTTTTACTTTATTGCTTTATTGTTCTCTACTTTTTCAAAAGATTTGAAGGTTTGAAGTATTTATCCATGTCTTTTATTTATATTATTGCAATTTTATTTATGATTATGAGTGAGTAGTTATTTGATCTAAATAGAGTCCAAACGTGAACTAAATCTGTTTTGCAATGTAGTCACGATGAGAAGATTATGTGTTTAATGCATTAAACCACTCATATTCTTAGATTTACTGATTTGATAGTTATCTATTGATTTTAATTATGATCTTTGTATTGCATGCATAGTCTAGAATGTGTATTGTGATATATGTTCTCATTATCTATTCGAAGTGGTAACTATGATTATTTGAAAGGCAAATATTGTTTAAATGTCCTAGGTAAATTTGAGACCTAAATTTGATGTTGAAGTGGCTTTCCGGAGATATTAGATTTAGTAGTTCGAAGTTCTCATAAAGTTTAATGTGGTTTTATTGCGTGAAGTTAATGTTTTTATGTATTCAAAGGGGTTAGCTCAATAGAATTAGAATGTGGCTTTTCTACCAGTATAAGGGGAACTAATGGTTGGCTAAAAACTGTTTACTTACTTATGATTAGAGTTTATTGATCAATCTTACTTTATAAAGTATGTTCATGATTATATAGATAGAAGTTACATGTTTGGAATGCAAAACATGTTTATATTTCATTGTTATAAATATTTGTTTAGATATTTATTTATTATTGAATTTAATCTATTTAATTGATTGTGAATTTGGATTGTAATAGTTAAGATAATATAATTAGTTAAGTATTATTATATTATAGTTAACTATTAGTTAGTTTAATTACTATTTTTAATTAAAATAAAATAAAATAAAAATAATAATAAAAACTTTTAATAGTCATTTTTCCTAGAAAAGTTTGATAAACCCCTATGGAGACGATTCTCATTTGCCATTACTACAAAATATTTAAAGTATAATATAATGGGGAAATTATAGTACGCGCCCGACAAATGTTAGATAGCAACAAACACAATAACCTGCATAAATTTCATAGTGCAACAATAACGAGCACATTAGTCCAAAACACTTGGCAATTACTGGAATATTGATTCAAACACAAAAGTTTGCGCAAAAACTACTTATAGCATTCGAAATCCAAGTCAATCAATATGCCGATAAAATTTGGTGAAAAATCATTTTCAAAGTCTCAAAATCATATAAGAATTTCTAATCAATCCATATTGATGTAAAAGATTTCAATCAATTCACCACACACATACATTTCCATAATCAATCTCCAAATTGAATTTAAACCAAAGTGTCGACGGCGCCAACGAATTTTCAACAAAAATCAAAACTTCGGAAATTCAAATTTTGATAACAGCCTCCAGCACATTCCCCAAAAGTACTTAATTCACATTACATTAATCAATTTAAAGTCATTAGATCATTCAAAATAAAAAAAATCGACTTGAAATCCCAAATTCCCCCAAAACATGCATTTTGTTGAAAAATTGGGATTTTTGAAATTTGATAAAAAAAAAAATCAAAACAAACCAGCCAAACCACTCTAAATACTCTCACACTAAAAAGCTCTATGGTTCTAGGGACCAATTTGACATCTAGAACACACGTTTCGCCCGAATTGACCAAAGAACATCCTGATAAATTCACAAAGCATAGGAATTTTCGGGACATTACCGACTAGGGAATGAGTTCCCAAGAGCTTAAGGGAGCTTTCTTGACGGGTTTTGTTTTATTCGCCTAATGAATAGTGGTTTGTTAAAACCTCTACTAATTAGGTGCGCTATTAAAAATCAAAATTGTTCTAGTCGCTATTTTAACCTTTTGAGTTTTTTCAAATCGTATCTTTGATTGCCACTATTAATTTTGTGACAATGAAAATTTGAAAGACATGAATTGCATCTTATGTATTAGCATTCCTAATTTTTTGGATAATTTCACACATTACCATGCGAGAATAGTGCACTCAAATAATATAAGGTGATATTAGAGAAAAAAAAATATACAAGCTGAGAATACAATTTGCTGGGAAATCAAAATTTCGTGATGTTTTTTCAAAAACTTTGAAAGGTTAGGATATTTTTATTTATTCGAATTTTTTTCTATTGAGACAGGCAATTTAACTTATTTGGGTGGCTAATCCTTTGGTTGAAAGGACAAATTAATAGTGTAACAATATGGGGACCATTGATTCTCTTGAAATGTTAATGCTCTTACCCACATAGAGCTGTGTAAGTGCTTATCTCTGGTTTCCAACAGTTCTGTTAAAATTGACAGCCACCACCATGAGCCACTTTTGATAACAAGTTGATGCCTGTATCCACTACTTATTTTCTCATTATATAAGTGCCTCCCACCTGACCCTTTTCCCTTATCTCTAGAACAAACAGTATCTTAAACAAAAACAACTACAAAAAAAAAAAAAAAAAAAAAGAAAAGGAAGAGGTGAGGATTAGAGAACCCATCACATCATCTCTTGATCTCCACGAAATGTTTACAGTGTTATTAAACTATAATATCATAAGTGATCGATTAAGATGTCTGAGTCATCTGTGACATCATCATATCTCCTCCATGGTTCGTTGCTTGAACCACAAAGACTGATTAACACTCAGTGAAACGGCAAAGGGAGTTGTCTAGATTTATTACGTGTGAATAATGTATGCACAATGATGAAGCAAGCCCTACAGCTAATGTAAATCATTGTTTCTGTTTATATTTTGGACATAGCTATCTATGAATCTTTGGCTGCAGGATTTGGAGTCTTTTGTAAAAGTAGTTGTCTACACATTATTCCAATATTCTGTTGTAGTGGGTATCCACCGTCGAAGTTATAGATCTAGCTATTTTGTGAATGAAACAAGATTCCTTATTTTTTTTACCCAAAAAAAAAGAAGGTTCCTTTTTTTTTTCCTTTTTATGTGAGAAATAGATAAATTTCCTTTCATATCACTATATTACTAGGGATGTATGAAAAACTTATTTATTTGTGGATCGAGTAGATTTAAGGTTGGGATGTATGAAAATTTTTGTTGATCTGTGAATCGAGTGGATTTCAAGTTGGATTTTAAGATCGGATTGGAATATTCGCAATTCTCGCAGGTCGGATTGTTCTTTGAGGATTGTACATTTTCAATATACCGATCTAATAAAATCTGTTTATTTTTTAATTAATTAAAAACTTACAAGGAGAGCACCCGTTGTCTCCTTGAGGGACATCTTTTTCCCAATTATAAGCTCATGAGAAGCAAAATGGATAGAGTAAATGGTAATGGTAGATCTGAGTCACAACAAACTCATAGTGGACCCCTCATTTTTATTTAAATAAAGCACACTTTGTTCTCCAATTCGTTTGTTTAATAAAGCATGCCTAGTGTTTCTTTGAATCTCTTCTCTAATATTCCATATTTTTCTTATGACCTTAGGTCCTAATTAAGCACTAAGCATCCCATAATATGTTTTGGAATTTAAATAACAAAGTATATGAACTCAAGTTATTATAATTTCTTCCATTAATTAATTGTATGCATGCATCCCATTCTTAATATATTGCTGTTAGACATACATGCTTCTTTGTTACAGAATGTCAAATTTACTGTACAAAGTTTTCTATAATTTTTGAGTAATAACACTTAAAAAGTACTGGTGGGCTTCATCATAAATTAATTCTACATTCAGAACATGGAGATCGATGAGACAACACACTATAGATGCAAACTGAACATTCCTAGAGAGTTCAGAACTTATGCGTGCCCGGCTATAATACATACAAACAAAGCATCAAGTAATTGGATGAGTAGAATGAAACACTATACTAGTACTCTCTATTATGTCCGTAGTAGGACACTACAGGATCAGTTATTGGCGTTAACATCCTAATCTCCTCTTCATCAAGTGCCCATAGTGTGTCGGAACAGTAATCCCATAGAGACACCATTGGAGAACAACAATAGTTGCACTCTTTTTGCTGGCAAGTTTCATCATGTGTACTCTGTCCACTACTCACCTCTCCTGGTGAAGCTATCTCCTCCCATATTTGCTCCATAGAGTACCCTTTTTGATGATCTTCATGATCTTCTACAGTAATTGCAACTACATCATTATTGCTGTCTCTGCCATTGTGATCTTTTACACTTTTTTCTTCTTTGTTTCTCTTGGATTTCACCACTGATGATGATGAGGAATTAGCGGCTCCACTGAAGTAGTTCTTCGGTATTTGATTCATAGAGTGCCCACCTTTTGTACTTTCTGCTGCTCTGATCACTTCAACCTTTAATTCCTTGTGACTATTGTTGCCTCCTTGAGGATAGTCCATCATGTTTTCTTCCTCCTTTGGTTCGCCTCGATGATCACTTTGTACTGATGTTGAGCTACAACTAGATGAAGAAGATGACAGCGATAAAGCTTGCTTTCTCTCTTGAGCCTTTTTTCTCATGTGTGTTCTCCAGTAGTTCTTGATCTCGTTGTCAGTTCGCCCTGGTAGTCTTCGGGCGATTCTCGACCACCTGCAAGTAAAACTGGAAGATCATATCTTGTGCAAGGAGATCAATGAACTCTAGAAGGCTAGCTTGCAGTAATCAATATTATTTCACTATGAACATATGTATACTAGCTGGATGGATATTTGACATATATTAAATTAATCAATCAAACCTATTTCCCCAAATGGAGTGAAGATCAAGAATAAGACGTTCTTCCTCCGGAGTCATCCTCCCCCGTTTAAGGCCGGGATGAAGGTAGTTGACCCATCGCAACCTGCAACTCTTTCCGGTTCTCTTTAAACCTAAAACAAAATCAGTTGGTTATAGATAAAGGGTGTTCTCTTACACCCATTTTTTTTGTTTTTTGGCTTTCCAAACAAGCTCACCTATTAGTAGTCCCCCGCCACCCCCAAACCTGATACTTTGGCTATGAAATCCCATCGTCGCTCTCCTAATATTCTAACAAAGTACACAAGTTGAAGATCCTCGTGTTCCGTCCATGGACCCTTTCGACTCTCTTCGACAATATTCATCTTGATCATGGTGATGATTCTGATGGATGAACTCTACTCTTCCCCTCTTTAGATTTTTCTCTCTGATTGTCCCTCAACTGTGTGTCCCTATTTTAGTGATTCATTCTATTGATTTAATTTTCTATGCAAACACCACCTATAAGTGATTACTCCACTGTCCTTGTATTTATACCACCAAATTCCCATAGTTTTGGTGACAATTTGCATTTTAATAGTAATGGATCTATTTTGGTCCCTACACGTTGTGCTTGCTCATTGAAGCAACTCTCAAAGCTACTTGTAGAAAGATTTGTTTTTACGTGAAACTTTACCAAAATAAAGTTGGGGATAGAATGTCCGACGTAAGCCCCGGCCCATTCCTATTCATGTGTCGTTTAAGTGCTGTTGAGGGGATAGACCACCAAGCCAATTCCTTAGTGCTTATCATGACCTTTCCATTCCTCCCCCATGCAATGTTAGGGTTTTTGTATTGAGCCCGGTTAAACAAAATTTTATTTATTATAAGTTTACCCCACTTATTTTTTTTAATAAAAAATTAAATTTGCAATCTTTTTTACCTATGAACATCTCTCTCACGGACGCTTAGCGCTAATAACTTGTTCTCATCGTCTTCACTTATGTTGCATCTTCGTCGGCTTTGTCGCTAGCACTACCACTCACCCCTTTCATTGTGGCATTGTCTCTATAATCTTTAGAATCGTCGTTGACATTGCGGGCCGTTACCAAACGTAAACGTTGAACTAATCAATTTAAGATTGTATTATTTTTTAGCATGAGTATATTCACCTTTTTTAAAAAAAAATAGGTGGGTGAAATTATTAATAGTGGTTGTTACACCATAGATAGAATTTGATTTAATCAATTTTTTTTGTATTTCCCTCAGAGTTTAGAGGCTACAAGCCAGTTGGTTTTATTTTTATTTTTATTTTTATTTTTTCGGCTAGATAATGTAAGAATGTTGGTTAGGTTATTAAGGTCTGGAATGCATGATTTTTTTATTTTTATTTTTATTTTTTTGTAAAAAATACTAGTTCTATAATGTGGCCGCGTTTGCTTTCATGTGTAATAAATGTGTCGCATTATATTGTCTCTCGACTAAAATATAGTATTATTGAGAGTAAACTGATTATCGGTGGTATGGTTTTCTTTCTGTTTTGGTTTCCTCTTTTGGTATTAGACATGGCATTATTATACAACGTATAAGTTCACTACCTTTACTTTTTTTTTAGGGCCGCTATGGGCACCCCATCAATTCATGAAGACACCCATATTTTTTGTAATTCTCCTAGCTAAAATGAAAATGACTATTTTGCCCCTTCATATATAGTCACTCAAACCCCACAAACCATTTTCCAAGTAAAACTGGGGCACCCCACCACAACATTGATCACAAGTGAAACTTAAAGCCACAATTGTGTTTGTCGAGCGTGTATCGATTGTTGCGTCTTGACATCATTCGACAACGAGGTAACAATGTTTGACAACCTAATGATGCTTTGTAGGAACTGTATTTTGGATCAAAAACGAGAAATTGATGGTTTGGTTTGTCAACGTAGGGTTTGGTAAATTCGAGCAATTCGAGTTTGTTTGCACTATAAAATGGAAGATTGTACTGCATTGGTGCAAGAGGAGGTAGAACAAGAGGTAATTGTTGAAATTTAATGTGTTATATATGCGGTTTCTCAAATTTTTAGTCGATTATTCACGGGCGCGATTGATTCGGCCTCGCAGGACCGAGAGTTGTAGAAACGTCTCGGTCGACATCCACCGAGACTTCTTCGTAGTTCACGTCATGCTGTGAACGAAACGAAGTCAAAATTTCAGTATGGAACGATCGAGACAATTATGTAGGTCTCGGTTGGACATGAACGAAAATATGCTTAGATTCTCGGACCTGTACAACTGAAAACGTGGTTTTTTGGGTTTTTTGGTGAATTTACTGTGCATTTCGGTTGATCATAATGTTACAATGTTTGTATTGCAGGTAATGCCGGTCTCTAATTTATTTCCAGACTACAAGGATCGTTTACACCATGTAGGCCATTCACATCTAGAGAAGCGACAATTTCATGGCTTCAAATGATAGGCCGGGAGAACATGTTTGTGTTAGTGACGAAGCACTCTGATGCCGGAGGCATTAAGCGCAGGGAAAGGGTGAAACTTGCGTGTGAGAGGTCTGGTACATATAGGGGAATGTCACAAAGAGTTGGGAAGGGTAAACCGACCAAAATTGCTTTGAAAGCAAGTTATGAAGAAGAAGAGGAAACGGGGATTACTCAAACCGGTACGAAGAAATGTGGATGCCCTTTCCTTATCAACATCAAGGAAAATGCTGACTCTTTGTGGTATGTCACTGTCATATATGGGAGGCACAATCACGAGCCCGCGAAAAACTTGGACGACCACTCATATGCAGGAAGATTGGATAAGGGGGAGCAGGAAGTTGTGGTGCAGATGACAAAGGGTAATGTGAAGCCAAGAGACATCCTCAATACGTTGAAGCAAATAGATGTTACAAACGTATCGACAATACGGACAATATATAATGCAAGACAAAAAGTCCGAATTGAGGATGCGGGTGGGAGGACTCAAATGCAACAACTATTGCACATATTGGAGAAGAATAAGTGGATGTCGTGTCATAGGAAGCATCCCGATACGAATATCGTCACTTATTTGTTTTGGTCACATCCTAATTCAATCAAGTTGCTAAGGTGTTTCTCATCGGTAATTTTGATGGATTGCACTTATAAAACAAATAGGTATCGAATGCCTTTGTTGGAGATAGTTGGCATCACTTCAACGCATTTGATGTTTTTCGTTGGGTTTGCTTTCATATCATCAAAGAGACATGCAAATTATGTTTGTGCACTTGAGAACTTGAGATCCATACTGGATGGGTGGCCTAAACCTGACGTGTTTGTTACGGATCGGGACTTAGGCCTTATTAGTGCCATCAATGTAGTATTCCCATCATCGTCTCACCTTCTTTGCTCTTGGCACATCAACAAAGTAGTATTGGCCAAGACTAAGAAGATGTTTGGGGATAACGAAGGTTTCGCTCTTTTCATGGATAGGTAGACGAGTGTCATGTATGCTAAGTCCGAGGCCTTATTTGAAGTTAGGATGAATGACTTGCGTTGTGAGTTCGGGAATGTGAAGGGTCTTCTTGATTACTTGGAGAACACATGGGTAAAGACGTACAAGGAGAAATTGCATGCGGGACAAATCGAATTATGCGTTTTGGTGAAACAACAACACAGAGGGTTGAGTCTGCGCATTCCACTCTGAAGCATTACATCTTGGCAACAGTTAGACAAATTTTGAGACTTTGTGGAATGTGGTTGATGGCATCCTTAGGATTCAACACAACAACATCAAGGCATCATTTGAGCTCAGTTTGAATGTGGTCCAACATGAATATCTTGATGAGTTATATCGTCGATTGCGTGGTTATGTCTCTCAACGGGGGCTTAAGTTAATTCGAGATGAATTGGAACGTGGAGAGGATGTTGAACACGACTCAACTCGTTGTGCTTGCGAGATACGTACCACACACGACCTTCCTTGTGCCCACGAGCTAAATTTCCATAAATTTGCTGGGTCACCCATCCCTCTCGAGGACATTCATGTGTACTGGCGAAAGTTGAGTATGATACCTGAGAATCCTGTGGATCGGTCCTGGTACAATGTGCACGATGAGATTGAAAGAGTCATGCAAAAGTTTCATGCTTGCACCGAAGAGGACGATCTCATCGGGATTATTCAAGCGGCTCGGGAGATTAGTCGACCTTCATCCACACCGGAGTGGTGCCACCTACAAAAATAAAGACAAATGGAAGGACACCGAGGTCTTCAATCGAGTGTATGTTGAAAAGGGGAAGTAAGACAGGATCAAAGAGAAAACACGATGAAGACGATTTATCGACGACAAGATTGCCTAGCGGATTCGAGTACGTGCTATCAACAGAAGATGCATCTAGTTCGAGGAACAAAAAAAGTAAAGTTGGGCCTACAAAGCGTCGTACAAGTCGACGCACCCAAAGTGCATCTAACATTGCTTACTTTCATTGCATAGAACCGGATTGGTTGCAATATGTTGAGAGCACTATCGATGTGCTAGGCGATGGAAATTGTGGATATCGGTGTGTTGCCTCCGGGCTAGGAATTCCCGATGTAGATGGTTGGAGGATAGTACGTAGAATAATGTTTGATGAGATAATCGGGTATGAAAACCTTTGGGGGGAAGTGCTTGGAACGAGTTACGAGAATGTCAAAACTGCCATGCATTGTCCAGATAATCATCATGTTGGTGCTTCCTTCGAAGAATGGTTGACACTTCCAGACATGAGATTGTTAATATCAACGGCCTTTAATGTCATTCTAGTCAACCTCTCGCATGGTAGTGCCTCGACATTTCTTCCTCTACGTAGTGCTCCACCGGCGTCGTTACATAGCAGACTTATCATTGCCATGATTAATGAAAGGAATATCCATTGAGTTAGGGTAAGTTCGTAGATTTTTTGTGAATTTGTTTTTTCTCATCCTTAATCGGGTATGTGACAATGGGTTCTCTGTTGTACTTTTAACTCTGACAGGTGAAGTTGACTGTTAATGCACCGCTGCCATCCTTATATCCATCGTGGGAACGATATGTTGAGGAGTGCGCTAAAGGATGGCGTGATAGATTTGTCGTTCGTGAAATCGTGCCAGTCGTACCTTCTGAAGAAGGAGCTCTATCCGTGGTAGATTTAGATTATCCATAGTTTGACATTCATCTTTGACGAACCACCGAATTTTTGTAAATATTATTAAGTCTGACAATGTAAAGTGATGTAAAGTGATGTTGTCAATAATTTATAGTGAGGTTATATGGACTCTTCGTTGTTAATATGTTATGGTATCTAAATTGATGTTGGTACTATGTTATGGTTTGTAAAGTGAGGTGGGTACAATGTTATGGTTGTCATTCGTGATGTTGTTACGGTGTTTTCGTTTGTAAAGTGATGTTGTTATTATGTCTTGCTTGTAAATTGCTCCAAAATAACCCATCTCGGCAATGACAGTCCATCAGCCACGCACACCTCTCGGCACAAACTAACCGAAAACCATGAAAATTCTCGGTATGAGAAGACCGAAAAACATTGAAACATCTCGGTATGATAGAGCCGAAAGTAGTCTCTGTTTGGGGTCTACATCACTCTCGGCACGTACCAACCGAAAAACAATGAACGTTCTCGGTATGCTGAGACCGAAAACCATGAAAGCTTCTCGGTATACAAAAGCCGAAAGAAGAGGAGGTTTCGGGGTCTACAACACTCTCGGTTATAAGTCAATTAGTACCAGGTGAATATGTCGGAGGGACAATGCCGAGACATATCAGGATATGTCGGCTGTGCAGGTCCGGAACTTTACTTTGGTTTCGGCCCTGAAGGACCGATACCACTTTCATGCCACATTTTCCACAATTCAATGCACAAACATAACAAATACATTTTAATAACTCAACAATTCATTTTTTTAAGTAAACGTACTGTACTTGACTAACACGAGATCATGAAAACCAAAAAAGGGACATAGAACATGATTAAGTATTCAAGCCAAAAAAACCAAAAGAACTGTCATCATAATGCTAAGAACTATGTGACTTCAGGGATGTTACACGCATGCTTATGTTAAACAGATAAAATTCAGGCTTCAAATAATTTCAATACACAAACATAACAAGTACAGTTTAATAACTCCAATGAACAGAGAAATAGTGCCAAATATTCCATATAAGTTTCATGCCACATGACCCATTCAAGAACCATTCAACAAAACATAAAGTAATTGTTCCTCAATTCAAGAAAAACTCAAGCAACTACATAAATGTCGATGTTGCTGTGCCTTCATTCCTTTGGCTTCTTGACATTTTTTCGTTGGTATTCCTTGCCATGCATTCTCTTTGGGGGGCGAGCAGCGACCGACCCGGGTGATTCATTAGCCGGGGTGGAATGTGTAGAAGTGCTATCGTGCTGGGACTGTCTACGGGCTGCTTCGGTAGGGGCTGATGTGTCGGTTGCGCCGGTTGCGGTGGTGGGTGTCGTAGTGGTGGTGGTGGGACCGAAACTCCTCCCCGAAAGGAAATTGACGATGTCACTCGCCATTTGCCTTGCAGACTCCAACGTACACAACTTCGGCGGGAATTATTTCCACCTTAACGCCGCGTCCAACGCCCGCCTATTACGCTGATGATAAGAAAGTTAAATCCGTTAATGTAATACATATCGACATTTAAAAGACTGGTTGGCTAACACTTCTACATAATAGTTATACCACATTAAATACCTCAAGTAGCTCATTGTCAGCGATAGTTGTCGCGACCAAGTCGTCATCGAAGTACCTCGGGTTGGTGATCAATGGGTGAGAGACTTTGAGGAACCAAGGTAGATAGTCCGATGTAGCCAGAAACTCGAACTCTGCCTTCTCACCGCGCACTTCGGGGGCCAACAAATGGTTGCGCCAACGTTCCCAATTGTCCGCTTGGAAACCATACTTGACCGAGTATTTGAGTGCAGAAGGGCCTCGATGTGCTTCCTATGGCCGGTACGGAGGATCTGGTATAGATTGCACGTGGCCAAACTGCCTCAGAATCCTCTCCGGATGGTAGGGCTCCACCACATCTATGTACTTCAGTGTGCCACTGTAGAAGGCCATCGCGTGCACAACTCCATTCTCCCGGTGATTTACATATGGGTCCCAAGTAACCTAATGAAACGTAGACAACAATAAGTAATAACCATAAACTAAATGCAACATTTAGTTTCAAGAAGGGTGTTGTATCTCACCTCACTTGGGCGCAACCCGTCCAATGTTCGCCTAATGGACCCAACCTTGTCAAGATTCATCACGGTCTCGTGCTTTTGAACCCATCTGCAGACACGAGGTTGTACGTAGTCCATGTATTTTGCATTAGGTGTGGCGAGCCTAAGCTTGAAATGCTCGTACACCCATCCCAACAAATAGATACAACGCTAGTTAGAGAAAAAATGCAAATTTAAATAGTAATTACTCAGAAAATAATTCTAGTCAATTTAGTAAAAAACCTCAAGTAATGTGAGGTATCCGGAAATTTGAGAAACTTGTAATCTGGTGGCAGACCCCAAGTGTCGGTACAAGTAGGCTAATGCAGCTGCACCCCATGCGTATTTTCCCACGTCGTCCAAATCTTCTAGAAGCTTCAATAACGCGATAGATACCCGAGATCCACTCTTATCCACAAACAGGGTGCAAGATAGTAGATACAACAAGTACGCTCGGGCCGTGCATTCTACCGGAGGATAAGTTGTGTTCCTCGCACCAGCTTTGTGGCACAATCGACTCTTCAACCAACATTTTCGCACTGTGAGCCCCTTGCTGATGTTCACTTCCTCCTCAGCATCTTCAATGCTAACCCCAAGTAGTTTCGACACCGACTTAATTGCATCCGAGCGAGATTCGTCGGTGTACCTCGCAAAGTTTTCAACCGCCACCACCTTGCCCGTGACAGAATCTTCGGGAGCATGCTCACATCCTCCAGGAGATCGACATTTCACCGAATGATAAGTGAAATGTGTTCGTCTCCGGCTGCCACCGCTCCACAAAGGCAGTGATAACCTCATTGTTAGCCTTGCGATATGAGCAGTCTATCAGCGTATTCAACCCATAGCGCTGAATAATCCTCTAAAGGCCCGCGGTGTCAGGGTGGCACGACTGTAAGTCCCATTCTTGGATCTGAGCACCGTGATTGATACACTTGAGTGTCGGACGATCCTGCAACAACAAAAAACATTTCGTCAACTTATTGATACCCAAAATTTTTAACTACTCCATACAAGGAGAAATGTATGTACCTCATTGCTCCAAATCGCTAATGCGACAAGATCTTTAAAGCTATTCAACAGCGATTCATCTTCAGGACCACCGGGGAAAGGAGCACACATTTCCCTCTGCCCATGTGACTCTCCCTCATTATGGGCACCTGCACCACTAGTACTCCCACCCACATGACGATCACTACTTGTGGTGTCCGCCGGTGTTGATGAGTCACTACTACTAGACTCAGATGCATGCGCCTCATCTTCGCCTCGGCAACAACAAGATCTCGAGTGTCGCCGCGTGTCAATGTTTGAACCCTCATCGTGCAATTCTAATTTCTTCGCACGTCGTCCACCAATCTTACCATTTCCCTTCAAATCCACCTTATCTTGCTCTTTTCTCTTTCCGATAAGATGCCGTCGGGGTATTCATCCGCCTCGCCCACGGTTACCCTCGACACCTCAATACCAACCTCCTCCCTAGTCACCGGGGCTTTCGAACGAGCCATACCTGAGAAGACTACAACATGTAAGCGTCTGCCGCAAAAAAAAAAGAGGAATATATAAAAAAGGAAAATCTTCCATTTCCATAGTCTCGGTCAAGCAGGTCCGACAAACAAGTAAAAATCTCGGTGACAAGTGACCGAGATATCAATATCAGTCTCGGTCATGCACAACCGAGACAATTTCTAATTTCTCGGTTGTACATCACCGACATGACATCTACTACACACTTCTAATTACTCTCGTGAGATGGTACCCGAGAGCACTCACAGCGTTACGCTATCTAACATAATAACACAATTACAATTTCGGCGACACGTGACCGATATACCCGACTCAGTCTTGGCCACTCATTGCCGCGACTATAGTGTCTCCTCTATGGTCGAGAACCACGAGTCCACAAAAAATTCCCCTACGTCTCGGCCATGCTTGGCCGAGACTAAGCTAGTTTTTTCTGGCCTGTGTGGCCGACAACCACGAATTCGCATTGCACATATCATTGAATGAACCGCTACACAAACATAACAAATAATCGACCAAATGCAACTTAATTAGACTATCAACGTACCTCCAATCGATCTATTTCACGGCTTCAGCCCGAGAACGACGACGAATCTGAGCTCTAATGTCGACACCAACTCTATCAATTCGGTGAGCCTCCAAACTCGAACGGCACAGCCAAAATCCGCCTACAACAGAGGAGAGAGGAGAGGAACGAAGACAAATTCGGGGTTCGTAGGTTGCTTTCAATGGATTAATCTCAATTTCTAGGGTTCATATGCACGGTGGTGGGCTGGTGGGGGGCCTCCAATTTGGTGACAGGGGCATTTTCGGGATTTCAGGCCTGAAAATTGGGTGTCCTTCGAAATTTCCTTTGTGCCCTCAATAAGAGGGTGCCTTCATGAATTGGTGGGGTGCCCATAGCGGGCCTTTTTTTTTTTCCTTCAATTTTTTGTTCGCAGCTCTGGCAACCGGTAAATGACGTGTAATTGTCCAGTTTCCGACGCCGCGGTGGCATTGATAGCCCTTTTTTTTATTAGAAAGAAGCTTTGTATATCATTAACTTCAGAAAATCAAAAAATTTGGGTAAAAATTGGGTGGGAAGTTTACCTCCTCTCCCGTTACAACGTATGTATGTATTTACACAAATAATAAAACTAATGTGTGTTGTGACGAATCATTGCGTAATACCTAAGATCACAGTCATACGAATACACTTAAAGATAAACAAGCCAGAGAGAAAAGATGAACATAAAAATTTACGTAGAAAACCTCAAAATCTGAAGAAAAAAAAAAACCATGGCCAAGAAATAAGACAATCCACTATCAATAGTTTAGTACACAAAGGAAAAACTTCATTTATCTAAACCCTAGATACAAACATCAATAAGATTTAATCTCAGAGTTTTGCATACCCGCTTGTAGGCCCGCACGCTATGACACAATTTATCGGCTCTCAACTAGCACCTAAATGCTATGCTTAATCACACATAACTTTTTACTTTCCCCATGACCCCATACACCTATTTATAGGTGTTACATGCTTGTACTCATAAACCAACACAAATATTAACTCCTTATTGGAATACAACACATTAAGGTAGTTTGTATCCAATTACTAATTAATCTCATGTGTAATCAATGTTTTATGCATGAATCCATGTAAGACACTAATTTAATCCAACTTAAATTACAAGTTTGATCCACTTAATTCAACAAATCATCACCTTAGCAAAAACTCACTACCTTACTCTTGCCAATCGCCCTTTCGGGCCACCATTCTCAATACCGAGAATGAACCAAGTCCAATCCAGCTTGTTTGGACTTACCAACAACCGAAACCCACTTCTTGATTAATTCTTGAGGCTCACACCTTGCTCCATGTTTCTGCACCAAAACAAACAAGTTTTTCTTCCTCGCACCTTTCATGATTAACGAAGACTTCCGAAATACTTTCAATACTCCACCTCGTCTGGAGTACTTATAACCCTTAGAATCTAATTCAGAAAGAGATATTAGATTTTGAGTACAACTCGACACATGTTGAACATTTCAAAGTGTCATGATGCGTTCGTTAAAAGACTTCGATTGAACTTCACCGACTCTAAATATCGGTCGTAGAGAGCCGTCAGTAATCGACATAACTTTGCCACCTATACAATTTGCATAATTACCGATTCATGACTTATGTACGCACATGTGAAGGCCTAAGGCCATACTCGCCCAATGCCATACCCCTGTCGGGCTAAGCCAGCGGGCTGGGCTCATCCGAGACGAGTTGGGCTCCTCCGAGACCTCCAAGGCTGTGTGGGTGCACCTATGCGACCTCCCACACCATCTACATCCCCCCTCATTTATTTCATAAATGGGTGTAGTCTTTCGCCTCCCATGATTCGAAATCGAGACCTGGTAGCTCAATTGGTACACAGTTCGTGAAAATCGAGTACTTAAGCCTCCAGGTCTCGATTTCGAATCGTGGGAGGCAAAAGATTACACCCATTTATGAAATAAATAGGGGGACGTAGATGGTGTGGGAGGTCGCATAGGTGCACCCACACTGCCTGGAGGTCTCGAGGAGCCCACTGCTCGAGAGCCCACCGCCGCTTTAGCCCTGCCGAGTAGGGTATGGCCTTGGGCGAGTATGGCCTTGGGCCTTCACATCACACATGTCCTGTGGTCCAGCTGTCAATTACCCATTCTCCCTTCTGATCACTAACCCGATTTTTGTTGGACATAGAGGATAATTACTATCAGTCTTAAAAACTAACAAATTGTCAGCGTCATCACCTTCAACATTGGAATCCCTCTTTATTGAAACAGAGCTTTTTGCCGAACCCGCTCCTTTTTGTTTCCTATTCCAAAAGTCTCTCTTGAGATGCCCTGGTTGACCACATCTCCAACAAACCACTTTCCCGTACTTCTTGGAACCTTTCCCAACACTTACCAAACTTGAGCTTTCATGTTCACCTTTCATTAATTTCTCATCAGATATTAACATGGTAATGACCTCTGCTCAACTGATGATTTCCTTTCCGTACATCAGTGTTGGCTTCATGTGCTTGAACGAAAGTGGAAGTGACTAGATGAGTTTGAGCTCCTGATCCTCATCCCCGACTTGTTTTCCCAACTCCTTAAGTTCCGAGAAATTTTCATTAAAAGCACTAAGATGATCAGTAATACTTGTACGTTAATCCATTTTCAGGTGATGGTACCGCTCCTTCAGGTAGAAATGATTTGACATGATTTTCGTCATATACATAGTCTCAAATTTCTCCTAAAGACATATCGCCGAAGAAATATTCATCATGTTCGAAAGAACATTCTTTGCTAAATTAAGTCTTATGACGCTCGCCGCCCTCAAATCCAATTCTTCTCAATTTTCCTCACTTTCCTTCCCACGACCCTTCAACGCTTGACGTAGCTCAGTTTGAATCATCCAATCTTTGACTTGAATTTGCTACAAGCCAAAATTTATCTTTTCGTTGAACTTCTCTACATCAAACTTCATCGTACTTGTGTACTTTGACATCTTTGAAAACTTCACCTTAATAGTGTAACCCCCTCATATATGAAACTTGGCTCTGATACCAATTTGTTGTGACGAATCACCGTGGAATACCGAAGATCCCAGTCACACGAATACACTTAAAGATAAACAAACCACAGAGAAAAGATGAACACAAGAATTTACGTAGTAAACCCCAAAATCAGGGAAAAATCATGGGCAAGAAACATGACAATCCACTATCAATAGTTTAGTACACAACGATAACAACAACAACATAGCCTCAGTCACAAATTAATTGGGGTTGGCTATCAATAGTTTAGTACACAAAAGAAAAACCTCCTATATTTAAACCCCATATAGAAACCCGAATAAGATTTCATCTCACAGTGCCGCGTACCCGTTCACAGGCCCATTTGCTACGACACAATCTCTCGGCTCTCAACTAGCACCTCAACACTATGCTTAATCGCACATAACATTATGCTTTCCCCATGACCGCATACACCTATTTATAGGTGTTACATGCTTGTACTCACAAACCAACACAAATATTAACTCCTAATTGGAATACAACACAATAATGTAGTTTGTATCCAATTACTAATTAATCACATGTGTAATCAATATGTATGCATGAATCCATCTAAGACACTAATTTGAGTCCAACTTAAATTGCAAGTTTGAGCTACTTAATTCAACCATATGGCGTTCTTTCATCCTGAAAATCGTATCTTCCACCCAAGCAGAACAAACCATACTTAAAAAAACATTGCACATTGCAAACCATTAAAAGCAGAAGCTCCTGCCGAGCCTGCACCCCTAAAATTCAAAAACCAAAGGAAAACACCCCATCCGTCTTCCTGTTGCCCTAATCCTCATGATCGTCTACTAGCTCAAATTGTTAACCTCATGGAAATTGAGTTGGGCGTACTACCCTGTCGAGCGGACCAAGGCAATGCCCAGTTGCCCCCAACCTAAATCGTGTATCCATAAACTGAAAACAATCACTGATATGTAAGCTAGAAAACAGGCGGTGGTAACTGTTAGGGAATGTGCTCTAGGCCAATTTTGTAAACATTGTTTAACTATTATAAGTAGATGCATGTTTTTTTTATAATAATATCCATGAATAATTAATGTATTATTCTAAATGTCACCAGTCAGTTATTATTATGGGAACAATAATAAATTAAGACTAGTATGAGTCTTGATTGATAATCAGGTGATGATTATGCATATACGGATACAGATCAAGATCACGGGTATTTGTTGGGAATGCTAGACCGAACCGCTATGAGAACGCTACATGGTCAATGTCATAAATGTTTCTCATAATAGTTATATCATTTAGTCTTTAGACTTGAGATCACCAAAGACTCTAATATCAGGAACACTAACATTAGGAGCACAATGATTTGACACAATTAAACGTCGTCTTTAACCAGATGATTATAAAAGTTGTGATTGGTCATTGTCCAACTAATGTGTAGATCTTGTGTGATCAAGATGAATTTGTCCCTCTCATTTAGAGAAAAATATTAATTGGGCCCCTCAATATGTTAGACTGATAAATGGCACTGTCTAGTGAATTAATTGGATCAATTCAGTTTACTCGGAGATCGGGACTTGTAGATTGAACTATAAGGGTGATATTCTATGTCTTATGTTCGATTAAAAGATATTACGTGACAAATGGATATGATATATACTTTCTATTAGGTTGTATCGATTTTATTGATCTTCGTGCCACTTGGATAGTCATAATGTCTTGCTAGAGGCTGCTTATGATTTGTGTGCCAAAAAGGATTTTGGTTCACTGCCAACATTGTATGAACCTATTTGGTTGCACAAAAAAAAAAAAAAAAAAAAACAGATTTGCGCGATTTAATATTGTCTAGGTTGATGAATTTTATTTGATAAAATTCATTTTGAAGATTCTCATTAAGCGTCTTAGTTTGACTGGGATTCAAAACTCTCTTACATTTCTAGTGTGACTAGGAATTCTACCTCTTGGTAAATCCTATTTTGAATATGACTCTAATTGGAATTATAGTATGCCTTTAATTCTTATTTGAGTTTTAGATAAGTTACTACTCTTATTGGATTAGTAATTGTAGATTATCTATGACTTTGTCCTTTTTAGTGTTGGACTTTATCTAAGACTCTATTTGGAGTGTGACTAGTAGATGAAATTCTTTTACAACTCGACCTATTATACTATAAATAAGACATTAGGGTCACAGTTGTCGTAGAGATTTTTTTAGAGAGTTTTTGTGAGAACTTTTGTCCTAGAATTTTTGGGGCTAGGACTCCGGATCGTGATCATTCGTTTGTGTGTGGATTTCTGATAGAGGAAGTTCGTCTCTGGCATCATCTTGAAAGAATCGATCAACACCAAACAAGGCAGACATGGAGTTGTGCTTGTTAAGGTATGGTTTTTTCCTCTATTGATACATCGGTTTAATGGAATCGATAAGATCTTTGTTCGGGGATATTCGAAAAGGTTTTGAAAACTTCCGCTGTGCTTGATTCCCGAAACCCAACAGTGGTATCAGAGCAAGGTTCTTCTATTGATACATCAATTTAATGGAATCGTTCTTCAAATTCATATTTTAAATCATGATTATGTAATTGGTTGCATTATGGATTTCATGGTAGCCACTAAATGATTATGACGACATTGGACTGTGTTGTAAGTCTAATCATGATTTATTTGGAGTTAATTAGATTAGCAATAAATTAATTTTACTGATTAATATTTTTTGGGCTTACCAGTACACACTATTTTAAGTTGTATGAACAGTTCAGGCTTGGTATGACCAGTCCATTGAACAACATGATCAATGTCTGTTGTTATTAAGATCATATTAGAGTTGTGTAATTAAATTGTCTTAAATAGCATGGAAATAATTTCGTTTACATACCCCGTGAATCTTGTACGAGTTGGCTTAGTCCATGAGTCTTGGCACATCGGTGTGTGTTCTACTTAAATTATAACTATCGATATTTTGGACCAATGTGCGCACGCTCAATTGGCGTGATGATTTTGTTGCATGTTTCGACTTGGATCAACGGGATCACAGACTATTATCTTCTTAGCCAGTAAATCATTATCATATTTAATATGCTTAATAACTTAGATATTGTCTGTGTATGTGATCCTATTAGTTTCGTTCCTTCCATATACGTCAAACTATTATCTTGATAGAATTTATTTTCGTCACGTGGGCTTTGTTGATGTGATCAGCAGCGGATGCACAGTTTGTGTGGTCCTTCAAGTTCGTGCGCGTGATCGTGACCTACTAATGATGATAAAATGTATATATATATATTAAAGGTTAATATTCTTGATAATAGGAACACTATAATTATAAGAGTTTTAATTTAAATAATATGCCTATTCATATTATGGGGTTAATTTAGTCAATTAGATTGACAGAAAAATAAATTTTTCTTAAGGCACAATTTAATTTTGTTGAAATTAAAATTGTCTCCTATAAAAAAAGAGCATTGTCTCTTTACCTTGCAATAGGTCGTTGCCCCATGACCCACTGCACGTTTATTGTAAGCGTAATTATTGTCTACCTTTTCGTAGCCGTAAGGAGAAATTTCTATTAATGAATAGTAATTATTTTCTTTAATTTTTTTATGACGCTTTGTAGTAGTGAAATTTTTTCCTGTTTTATTTTGTGATCTTTATTCTATGCATATGGGTATATAGGATATTCCATAATGAATTAAAAGCTAGAATTAATTGTCATGAATACAAAGATATCATCATCCAATTTTAAAACACTTGTCAAGGCCTCGATCACATCAATATGGGTCTGCCTTCGCAAGGTGATTTTGTGTTATCTTGGTGAGGCAAGCTGGGTAACGGTTACTTGGATGTTTTAAATTTGTTTGACTTAATAAAGCTATCAAAACAGTTTTGGGCTTTAGGCATAGATGAGACATAACATGTTGTGACATATGATTTCTAGGTCTCATAAAGAACGTAAGAATTGCATGTGATGCAATTGGTAAAGGTTACCTACCTAAATAACATGATTTTGAGTGTCATGCCCTAGTTGTCTCAAAATTAAGTGAAATATGGATCTTAGACCACCAAATTAATATTTACGATGGTTATTCATTTAGTGGGAGTTTAATTACTCACTAATACATTATTCTGCATAATCTTCTAGGTGAAGATATTAGAACCCTTGTAACACAATCTAGAGTAACTACGATCAATCATTGAGAATGATAAAATAATTTTTAAGACTAATTTCCCTATTTTGATTGAGAAATTGATAAATGTTATTAACTATAAAAAGAATGATGTATGTCTTAGATTAATGGTTCCTTTTAAATACCGTCTATTAATATAAGAATTATATGTAATGTTAGCAAATATAAAATCAAACTTTAGGAAATATCTGGGATCGTTGAAGCTAATGACGTGACAGCGACACTGAAAGAAATGTTCCAATAATAAGTCACACGGGAAGGGTATAAGATTACCGAAACTCCCAGATTATTGTAAAATGATTGAGAACCTATTAATATGTCTTTATGTTTGGAACATGAAAGGACTATAGTAATTATCTCAAAAGCTTAAATCTTCACGTGCAAAAAATTGGCAGTAGATTTGATCAATAATTCGCAAAAGAGTTTTGAACTATATAATATAAATGACATGAGCAAATATGTTTACAGTTGCATATGATGTTTAAAACTGTAAGTTAGAATATTTTAAAAAAGGGCCTTAGACATATATTTGATGGTTCGTAAGACAAATGAACTTAACAAATAAAGATAAAGAAAAGGTAAAAGCTATCAAATGTGTTTGTGTTGGACACAAAAACCTTAGTAATGAGCTAGACTTTGCCTAATTTTAAAGATAAACCTTAAAGAACAAATTTCGTTATTCATTGAAAATGAAATTGCTCATTTTATAATGAATTATAAGTCTTATCAGGAAGACATAAATTTGAATTGTTATGAACATTTCAAAATGAGTATAAAAAAGGATTATTTGGCAAACAATGATCATGCTTTGATGAGATCAAGGTGGATAATATTTGAGCCAAAAGTTTAAATGATCATCTTTGAAATTGGGAGATTGTCTTGTAATTAACTCCACTAGGAGCGTCGTTCGAGAAATGACGCTTTAAGAGGAGAAATCCAACTATATATATGATATAATTTAATTTTTGATGTGTCATATGATGTCCTATTAAGGCTATACTTTAAAAACCACTGCACTTTGCACTAAACCTTATTTTCTTTAAAGTGGTTAATAAAACTCCATATACGATACGGAATAAAAAGACCTAATTTATCTTTTCTTGAAATTTAAGGTGGCGAGACTTGCGTAAGACGCTAAGTCACATAAAGTTTGATTCCTAAGTCATTTGTGTCTAATTGTGGTTGAACATTATAATACTATTTTATACAATTGAGAATAAATTGTTTGTTACTCAAAATGATGTCTTTCTAAATAAATAGTTTATTTCAAAGACACTATTGAGAACTTGTTGTTCAAAATGATGTCTTTCTAAATAAAACGTTTATTTCAAAGACCCTATTGAGAATAAAATAAATCTTGAAATGTTCAAGAGCCACAAATGAGAACTGAACCACTTTAGGATGCTCAACAAAGTTTTGAACTAGTTGAGTATACACATGTAACATATATATCTTGAAAATCTAGAATAATAAGAAATTGGCCAGAGAAATCTAGAATTTCTCATTATTGATAGCTATGATATATTTTTGATATTGGATCATAATAAATAATTACTTATCAAGAGACATGTCTCGTTTAGATTGGATGAAAAGACTAAGTGTTAATGAACTCTGAATTTTAATTCATATATATTATTTAAGTTTGGAACTTGAATTATTTACTTGAAAATGGTATGACCATTGGATGTAAATGATTTAAAATGACATGAAAAATAAAAAGTGCATACGTAAAAGCACGGCTTATCGAAAATTTCAATCTAAATCAAGGTGTTGATTATGATAAGATTTTTCACTGGTAGCTAAGCTCAAGTTCTAGAATTCTAATTGTCACCACTTCATAGTTTGACTATAAGATATGACAAACGGGTGTCAAAATAACATTGCTCTATGCTTCTTAAAGATGTGTATGATATAACTTAAGGGTTTTGATTATCTTGAAGATTTTGGAAAAGGTATGCAAACTTAAATGACCCATTTGTGGATTATAGTAAGCTTATAAGAGTTGTGGTAGTTGTTTTGATGAAATAAATAATGAATTATGTTCATTGAATGAAAAATAAACCTTGTATGTACACAAAGGTTAGTGGGATATCTGAATTTGTATGTTGATGATATAATGTTCATTAGAAACGATGTCTTCACCTTGTAGAATGTCTAGTCTTGGTAAAGGAAAAGTTTCTCAATGAAATTCTTAGACAATTAGACCTATATCCTTGCGATAAAGATCTATAGAGATAGATCTAAGAGGCTAATTAGTTTAAATTAAAGTGCTTATATAGACAAATAATTGAAAAGGTTTCAATGTGCGAGATTCTTAAAAGAATTCATACTTATATTTTATAATATAAGTATCTGCAAGACTCAAAGTCTTAGGACATATGACGAGCGGGATAATGTGAATATGATTCCATACGCATTAGCCATTAGAATCATCTCATATGTTATACTCAACATTCAACTCGATATGTCATATGCTTCGAGAAAAACATACATAAATTTCATAGATTCCAGTGAAGGCCACTATATATTAATTGATAACATTCTTAAGTACTTCGAAAGCACTTGAGAAATGCTATTAGATTTGCAGAGGTTTGAAAGATACGAGTCTTGTAAATGGTTACAGAATGCAAACTTTCAAGGTAATATAAATGATTAATGATCGCAATATGGATATTTGTTAACTTTGTAGGAAGATGCAGTGAGTTGGAAACGTTCGAAACTCAATCTAACAAGTTCTACAACATAAACTGAGTTTTTTAGCAGCATTTGATGCCGCAAAAGAAAATGTTTAGACCATTAGGTTCATGATTGAGTAAGGTGTGATTCCATATGTTGGGAACACCATTGGCTTTTATTATAAAATCAATGGACAAATTTAAGTTATGGAACCTAAATCACAATATAGATCTAAACAATCACTTGAGCATTTTTGTCTGATAAGATAAAAAATGTGAAGATTTACAAAAATCAATATTAAACAATGTAGCAGATACATAAATAAACTTTTTCCACTAAGAACGCATAAGGTCACACAGTGTTGGATATGTGTAGGATTGGACCTAGTTGCAAGTGGGAGATGTTGGGGAATGTGCTCTAGGCCAATTTTGTAAACGTTGTCTAACTATTATAAGTAGATGCATGTTTTTGTATAATAGTATCTATGAATAATTACTATATTATTTTAAACGTCTCTAGTCAGTTATTATTGTCGGAACAATAATAAATTAAGACTAGTATGAGTCTTGATTGATAGTCATATAATGATTATGCGTATACAGATACATATAAATATTAATGGTATATGTTGGGAACAGATACTGGACCGAACCGCTGTAAAAACGCTACATGGTCAATGTCATAAGTGTTTCTCATGATAGTTATATCATTTAGTCCTTAGATTTGAGATCACCAGAGACTGTAATATTAGGAGCACAATGATTTGACACAATTAAACGTCATCTTTAGCTGTATGATTGTAAAAATTGTGATTGGTCTTTGTTCAACTAATGTGTGGATGTTGTGTGATCAAGATGAAATTTTTCCATTTCTTTTAGAGAGAGATATCTATGCTAGACTGATAAATGACCATATCTAGTGATTTGATTGAATCAATATAACTTGACAATTTCAATCTACTCGGAGATCGAGACTAGTAAATTGAACTATAAGGGTTACATTTTATGTCTTATGTTCAATCAAAAGATATCGTGCGACAAGGGGATATGATATACACTTTATATTAGGTTGTATCGATTTATTGATTTTCGTGAGACATGGATAGTCATAATATCTTGCAAGAGGCCGCTTATGATTTGTGTGCCTAAAAGGGTTTTGGTTCACTGCCAATGTTGTATGAACCTATTGGGTTGCATACAAAGAATGAATTTGCGTGATTTAATATTGTCTAGGTTGAAGAATTTTATTTGATAAAATTCATTTGAAGATTGTCATTAAGTGTCCTAGTTTGACTAGGATTCAAAACTCTTTTACATTTCTAGTGTGACTAGAAATTTTGTCTCCCGATAAATCCTATTTTGAATAGGACTCTAATTGGAATTACAATATGACTTTAATTCTTATTTGAGTTTTAGATAAATTACAATTCTTGTTAGATTAGTAATTGTAGATTATCTATGACTCTATCATTTTTAGAGTTGGACTTTATCTAAGACTCTATTTGGAATGTGACTAGGAGATGAAGTTATTTTACAACTCGACCTATTGTACTATAAATAAGACATTAAGGTCACAATTGTCGTAGAGATTTTTCTAGAGACTTTTTGTGAGAACTTTTGTCCTAAAACTTTTGGGGCTAGCACTCTGGATCATGATCATCCGTTCTTGTGTGGATTTCTGACAGAGGACGTTTGTCTCTGGCAGCGTCTTGAATAAATCGATCAACACCAAACATGACATATATGAAGTTGTTCTTGTTAAGGTATGATTTTTTTCTTTATTGGTTCATCAGTTTAATGGAATCGATAGGATCTTGGTTCGGAGATATTTGAAAAGGTTTCGAATATTTCCACTGCCGTTGATCCCTGAAACCCAACAGTAACGAGTCCATGCCCTCACCTATCACCCAAACAAAAACCTTGTATCTACTAACACCAGTTACCACATTCTACTCCAATGACCTGTCAACTGGGTCCATCCCCATGCCTTAAAATCTTTAGACTCATAAAGCAGTATTGCGACATTTCTATTTATTTTCTCCCACCTCCATCCAACAATGGTCCATTTCTTTAAAGATCTTGATATTTCTTTTCTCCCATATTGCCCAGATTAGCGCTAACGTACACGTCCGTCATAATATCCCTCTTCTCCCTTTCAACCCTTGTGCTCCACCGTGTTCCGACCAATCGCATAACGACAGCGGCGTGGCCCATACTTGTCCCACTTCTGATGCCATCTCGCTTCAGATTCAGTATGTAAATTGACATTGAAGAAACAGGTGGTCAATCTTCTCGCTCTCCTTTGCACAATATACACCATGACGGTAGAAGAACCATATTGGGACACCTTTCTGTAGGACCTCAACCACATTTAACTTCCCTTTCCAAGCTAGCCAGCCAATGAATTTAGCTTTCATAGTCGCATGTGACTTCCCTATTGTGCTATACGCCTTACAAGGACCAGTCGTCAATTTGGCACATGTATTGAAAAAGCAAGACTTAACCGAAAATACCTTGGAGGATTCCCATTTCCATATATGCTAATCTACTTGATTCGGTCACGCCGGCATCTTGTATTTGGATGATTGCCAACATGATTTGCAACTGATTTGAAAGCTCATTCCCTAAATCTCGTCGGAACTCCAGCCTCCAACTCTGGCGCTCATAAAAAACTTCCATAATGGTCGCGAACTTTCGTCTTGCAATTGCATATAATCTTGGGAATTCTTCACTAAACCGTCTTCGACCGACCTAATGATCAGCCCAAAAACTAATTCTATCCCCTTTACCAAGTTCATAAAGGATACCTTTCCGAAACTGTTGGTGAGAATCCATCACGAACCCCATGGCGCCCTATATGTCGGGTGGAAGCACTCCACGGGGTACTAGCTATTGCCATTTTTCCCATATATACTCTTGATAACCTTTACCCACATCGCATCTCCTTCATTGGAAAATCTCCACAACCATTTGCATATGAGCGCTCTGTTCTTGATCTCCAGATTTCCAAAGCCTAGACCCCCCAAGTTTTTTCGGAAGGCACACTCGTCTCCAAGCTACCAAGGCCCATGATTTATCCGCATTCATTATTCTCCATTGGAAATCACGCATCAGTTTTTCCATTTTCTACGCATCAGTTTTTCCATTTGCATATGCACAAATTAATGTTACCTGTCCACTTTTGGAGAAGAAGCCTCGTTTCCATCCGTCAATCCGTTTGGATATTTTTGTAGCACTGGCTCCCAGAAAGCACTCCCAAGTGGTGACCCTCCCAACGGTAACCCCAAATATTTAAGGGGACATCCAACTACTCTGCACCCGATCTCGTTAGCCTGTCTTGCTACCTGTCCATCTGGTAGATTCATGCCTAATAGGCTGCACTTGTCCATGTTGAGTTTGAGACCTGAAATGGCATAAAAAAGGTTAACAGTATGCTTGATATTCTATACCGAGCTATTAGAGTTATTAATAAACATAAGGGAATTAGCATATAAAAGATGAGAAATGTGAAATGCTTGCCTCCCAAGTTCGAGTCCTTCCACCAAGCCGATCTCCTTTGCTTTGTCGATCATACGACCCATGACATCTGCCACAATAATGAATAAGAATAGGGAGAGAGGATCCCCTTGCCTTAGGTCACGTCCATCTCTGAATTTACCTCTAGGTCTACCGTTAAAGAGAATAGAGTAATTAGCCGAAGAGACACAACCCACATCCATAATGAGAATAGAGTAATTAGCCAAAGAGACAACCCACATCCATTTTCTCCACCGTTAGCCAAAGTCCTTCCTTTTCAGCATAAAATTTAGAAAGTCCCAGGTCACTATATCGTATGCCATTGCAAAATCAAGTTTCAGCACATATCCACTCCTTTTTTTCTTCGTGACAAACTCTTTCGTTTCACGCGCAATGAAGATCGAATCCAACACAAAAGTATTTTGTTCCTTTGCGTGAATTTCAAAGCACGTCGAAGTCTCTCGGCAAGTACTTTTCCTAGATGTTTGGACAAAAAAAAACAAAATGACTTTTCCAATTGAGTTTACTTTATGGACGACATTGAAAATCGAGAAGTTATTGCTTCAAAAAAGATAAGGTCACTTGCTACCCAAACTAAACAATTGTTGGTTACGAGTCGGTACAATGTAGATTTAAAGATTTAACGCGCACATCTTTCATTAAAGTTGTTGGAGTCTGTTATTTTAGAGCACCGATATGGGCACCCCACCAATTAATGAAGGCACCCATTTTGTTTTATTTTTATCATTCTCCCCTCTAAATTACACTTTGATGTAAATGACACTATTGCCCCTTCATATAAACTCTCTCAAATCTCACAACTCATTTTTAAACAAATTTTGGGGCACCCCACTACATTGGTCTCTCATCTCTAACCTAAAGCCATGCATTTGTTTGTCGGACGTGTATCGATTCTTGCGTTTTCACATCATCCGATAGCGAGGTAACACTGTTTTACAACCATATCAAGATTCGAATGAACTGTTTTTTTGTTCAAAATAGTGACATTAATGATTTGGTTTTTCATTGTAAGGTTTGGTAAATTCGACCATTCCGAAGTTGTTTTCAGCTTAAAACGGACGAATGTACTGCAATGGTGCAAAAGGAGGTACAAGAAGAGATATTTGTTGATATTTATTGTGTTTTTTTTTTTGGTTTTTCATGTTTTCAGTTGAAGTTGCACGGGCGCGATTGTTTCAGACTCGCAGTACCGAGACTTATAGATAAGTGTCGGTAAAAAGACACCGAGACTTATCCGTAAGTCACGATTATTTTGTGATCGAGACACACGGAAGAGTCTCGGTTTTTTCATACCGAGACTCTTCCATAACTCTCGGTTCCCAGTGAACGAAAGTTGGTATCAAGTCGCGGACCTGTACTACCGAGAATGTGGATTTTTCGGTTTTTTGGTGAATTTGCTGTGTATTGGTGTTGAGTCCTAATGTTACAATGTATATATTGCAGGTAATGCTGGTTTCAGCTTTATTTCCAGACTACAAGGATGCGTTTACTCCTTGTAGGTCATTCCCATATAGAGAATCGGCTATTTCATTGCTTCAAATGATTGGTCGTGAGAACAAGTTTGTGTTAGTAACGAAGCATTCTGATGCCGAAGAGATTAAGCGCAGGGGAGAGGTCAAACTTGCATGTGAGAGGTCCGGTACATTTAGGGGAATGTCACAAAGAGTAGGGAAAGCCAAAGCGGCAAAACTTGCTTTGACACCAAGAACTGAAGAGGAAGAGGAAACAAGAGGACTCAAACTGGTACAAAGAAATGTGGATGCACTTTCCTCATTAACATCAAGGAAAATGTTGATTCTTTGTGGTATGTCACTGTCATGTGTGAGAGGCACAATCACGACCTCGCCAAAAACTTGGACGACCACTCATTTGCAGGAAGATTGGATAAAGGTGATCAGGTGGTTGTCGTGCATATGACTAAGGGTAATGTGAAGCCAAGATATATCCTCAACACGTTGAAGCAAAGAGATGTTAAAAATGTATCGACAATGCGAACAATATATAATGCACGACAAAAATTTTGAATTGAGGATGCGGTGGGAGGACTCAAATGCAACAACTATTGCACATATTAGAGAAGAATAAGTGGATGTCGTGGCATAGGAAGCATCCCGATACTAATATCGTCACTGATTTATTTTGGTCACATCCTGATTCAATTAAGTTGCTACGGTGTTTCCCATCGATTTTTTGATGGATTGCACTTACAAAACAAATAGGTATCGAATGCCGTTATTGGAGATTGTTGGCATCGCTTCGGCGCATTTGACGTTCTCAGTTGGGTTTGCTTTCATATCATCGGAGACTCATGCAAATTATGTTTGGGCACTTGAGAACTTGAGATTCATATTGGATGGGTGGCCTAAACCTGACGTGTTTATTACGGATTGAGAGTTAGGCCTTATTAGTGCCATCGAAGAAGTAATTCCATCATCGTCTCACCTTCTTTGTTGTTGGCAAATCAACAAAGTAGTATTGGCCAAGACTAAGAAGATGTTTGGGGATAACGAAGGCTTCGCTCGTTTCATGGATAGGTGGACGAGCGTGTTGTATGCTAAGTCAGAGGCCTTATTTGAACTTAGGATGAATGACTTGCGTTGTGAGTTCGGTTATGTGAAGGATCTTACTGATTACTTGGATAACACATGGGTGAAGATCTACAAGGAGAAATTTGTACCGGCATGGACAGATCGAATTATGCACTTTAGGGAAACAACAACACAGAGGGTTGAGTCTGCGCATTCCACTTTGAAGCTACATCTTGGCAACAGTCAGGCAAACTTTGAGACTTTGTGGAGTGTGGTTGATGGTCTTCTTAGGATCCAACATAACAACATCAAGGCATCATTTGAGCTCAGTTTGAATGTGGTGCAACATGAATATTTTGATGGTTTTTATCGCCGATTGCGTGGTTATGTCTCTCAAAGGGCGCTTAAGTTAATTAGAGATGAATTGGAACGTGGAGAGGATGTTGGACATGACTATACTCGTTGTGGTTGTGAGATACGTACCACGCATGGTCTTCCTTGTGCACACGAGATAAACTTCCATAAATTTGTTGGTTCACCCATCCTCTCGAGGACATTCATGTATACTGGCGAAAATTGAATATGATACCAGAGAATCCTGTGGATCGGGCTGGGTACAATGTAAACGATGAGATTGAAAGAGTGTTGCAAAAGTTTCGTGCTTGCACTGACGAGCACGATCGCATTAGGATTATTCAGCAGCTTAAAGAGATTAATCGTCCTTCATCTACACTGGGAGTTGTCCCACTTACAAAAATAAAGACAAAGGGAAGGACACCGGGGTCTTCAATTGGAAGTTTGTTGAATAGAGGAAAGAAGATAGGATCAAAGAGGAAACATGATGAAGACGATACTTCGACGACAAGATTGCCTAGCGGGTTTGAGTACGTACTATCGAAAGAAGAGACATCTAGTTCGAGAAAGAAAAAAAATAAAGTGGGGCCTAAAATACGTCGTACATGTTGGGAGACCCGAAGTGTATCTAAGATTGGTTATTCTCATTGCATACAACCGAATTGGTTGTCATATGTTGAGAGCACTATTGAATTGATAGGCGATGGTAATTATGGATATCGGTGTGTTGCATCCGGGCTTGGACTTCCTGATGTCGATGGTTGGAAGTTAGTACGTAGAATGATGTTTGATGAGATAATCGGGTATGAAAAACTTTGGCGAGAAGTGCTTGGAACGAGTTACGAGAAGGTGAAGATTGTTGTGCATTGTTCGGATGATCGTGTTGGTGCCTCTTTTGACGAATGGTTGACACTTCCAGATATGGGCCTGTTAATATCAACGACCTTTAATGTCATTCTAGTAAACCTCTCGCATGATAGTTGTTCGACATTTCTTCCTCTACGTAATGTCCCACCGTCATCGTTAGATAGTCAAATTATCATTGCCATAATTAATGATAGGAATATCCATTTGGTTAGGGTAAGTTTGTAGATTATTTGTGAATTACGTTTTTTCATCTTCTAATCATATGATAATATATTATTGTTGTACTTTGTATTTGACAGGTGAAGTTGACTGTGAATGCACCGCTGCTATCATTATATCCATCGTGGGAAAGGTATGCTGAGGAGTGCGCTAAAGGTTGGCGTGATGGATTCATAATTCGAGAAATCGTGCCTGTTGTAACTTCTCAAGAAGGCACGCCTTCCGTAGTAGATTTAGCTTCGCCTTAGTTATCAATAGTCGTGTGTAACGTTTTAAGTTTTGATGTGTATACTTGCCGTACCAAGAATATTTGAGTGCAATAACTATGTATCAAAGTTAATTGTTTTATAAGTTTTTATGTGTATGCTTCTCGGTTAGCTAATTTTGATTTGTTATGGTTTGTAATTGTGAACTTTATGTAGTCAAAAATAACATAATTCTTTAAAAAAATTAACTCTCGGCCAAGCAGGTCCGTGACTCACGCATATGTTTCGACATGCTATAACTGACAATTGGCCAAAATTCTCGGTATGATACTCCCGAGAAAAGTGTTTCACCATGTAATCTAATGGTTTCCAGAGACGACTCGTTGACCCATGCACGACCCAACTGGAGAACTCTCGGTTCCTTCTATGCGAAACTAAATGTGTAGTTTCGGTCATGCATACTCGAGACACAGTAACGAATCATTTAACCAATGTTCACGGTAAACGGCTATCGAGTTTATTAGCGTAGTTACGGTGGGTTATGGTCGATACCTTACTGAGACTACTAGGTTACGACATGATATATCCGAGAATGTCACCATGGTCTCGGTTAGTAGTCAACGAGACTCATGTAAAGATATTGAAGATACATACTTGAGAGTTATGTGAACGTTTGGGACACGTCCAACCGAAACCTCGCCAAACTGGTACATTGCACATACAACTCGGTGACATATCTGCGTAAGTGCAACAACAGTTTCGGTCTTAAGGCACCGATATTGTCATACCGGTCTCGGCCCTGAAGGACCGAGACTATTTCCTGATCACAAAATGAACATGTTTATCAACCAGAATTATTACAATACAAGTCTCAATACAAACAATAGCACCAAAACATAGACAATAGTAAAATATTTAACAAATTCACACCATACAAGCCTTACGTTCAAACAAGTCCCACATTCAAACAACATTCAACAAGTTCCATAATCCAATAAAAACTAAAACAGTACAAGTTCCATAATCCAACATTCAACAAGTCCCTCATTACTTTGGCTTCTTCAAATTTTTTCTACTATATTCTTTGCCATGGATTCTCTTTGGGGGGCGAGCATCGACCGGTGGCGGTGGAGCATTAACCGAGGTGGAATGTGTAGAAGTGCTATCGTGTAGGACTGCTTAGGGCCTGCTTTGGTAGGGGCTGATGTGTCGGTGTAGACGGTGGTGGTGCCAGCTGCGGCGGTGGTAGTATAGTGGTAGGACCGATACTCCTCGCTGAAAGGAAATTGACGACGTCACTCGCCATTTTCCTCGTAGACTAGAACGTGCAAAACTCCGGCGGGGAGTCCATCCATCGTAGTGCCACGTCCAACGCACGCCTATTACGCTGATGAAAACAAAAAGAAATATGTTAATGTTAAAAATTACAGGTTTTCAAGAAATGTCAAACACTTCGTCATAACACTTAAAACACATTTAATACCTCCAATAGCTCATTGTCATCGATGGTTGTAGCAACCATGTCTTCATCTTCATGGCTCGGGTTGGCGATCACTAGGTGAGACACTTTAAGGAACCAAGGTAGATAGTCCGGTGTAGCCAAAAACTCGAACTGTGTCTTCTCACCGCGAACTTCGGGGGCCAACAAATGGTTATGCCAACGTTCCCAATTGTCTTGTTGGAACCCATACTTGACATAATATTTGAGTGCAGATGGGCCTCGATGTGCTTCCAATGGGCGGTACGGAGGATCTGGTATAGATTGCACGTGACCAAACTATCTCGTAATCATCTCCGGATGGTAGGGCTCCACCACATCCATGTACTTCAATGTGCCACTATAGAAGGCCAACACGTGCACAACTCTATTATCCCTGTAATTAACATAAGGGTCCCAAGTGACCAAATCAAACATAAACAACCATAATTAGTAAACATAAACTAACTTTAGCATTTACCAACAAGATTGGCTAAGTAACTCACCTCGCTTGGTCGCAACCTTTCAAACGTTCTCCTTATGAACCGAACCTTGTCAATATTCATCACGGTCTCGTGCTTTTGAATCCATCTACAGACACGAGGTTGCGTGTAGTCCATGTACTTTGCATTGGGTGTGGCGAGCCCGAGTTTGAAATGGTCGTACACCCATCCCTGCGAATACATACAACGTTAGTTAGTGGGAAAATGCAAAACCTAATTCTAATCATTCAGAAAACAATGTAAGTTGATTTAAAAATATACCTCAAGTAATGTGAGGTAGCCGACAATCTGAGAAACTTGTACTCTGGTGGCAGACCCCAAGTGTCGGTACAAGTACGCTAATGCGGCTGCACCCCATGCATACTTTCCTACGTAATCCAAATCTTCTAGAAGCTTCAACAACGCAATAGATACCCGAGATCCACTCTTATCCGCAAAAAGGGTGCAAGAAATTTGGTACAAGTATGCCCGGGCTGTGCATTCCACGGGGGGATAAGTAGTGTAACTTGAGCCAGCTTTAGGGCACCATTGAATCTTCAACCAACATTTTCGCACTGTGAGCCCCTTGCTGATGTTCACTTCATCGTCAGCATCTTCAATGCTAATCCTAAGTAGTTTGGACACAAGCTTAATCGCATCCGAGCGAGATTCCTTGGTGTACCACGCAAAGTTCTTAACTGCAACCACATTGCCCGTCACGAAAATCTTCAGGAGAATGCTCACATCCTCCAAGGAGATCGACATTTCACCAAATGATAAGTGAAATGTGTTCATCTTCGGCTGCCACCGCTCCACAAAGGCAGATATAACCTCCTTGTTAGCCTTGCGGTATGAGCAGTCTATCAGCATATTCAACCCATACTGCTGAATAATCCTCTGAAGGCCCTCGGTGTCAGGGTGGCACGACTGTGAGTCCCATTCTTGGATCTGAGCACCGTGATTGATACACTTGAGTATCAGGCAATCCTACAACAACAAAAAACATTTCATCAGCTATATGAAAAACATAAGTTTTTAAGTACTCCATTTAATGAAACTTTATATACCTCATTGCTCTAAATCGCTAATGCGACATGATCTTTAAAGCTCTTCAACAATGATCCATCTGAAGGACCACCGGGGAAAGGAACACACATTTCCAATTGCTCTTGTGACTCCCCTTCATTATGGCCACCTCCACCACTAGTACTCCCACCCACATTACGATCGGTACTAGTGGTGTCTGCTGGTGCTGATGAGTCACTACTACTATACTCTGATGCATGAGCCTCATCTTCGCCTCGGGCAACTAGAAGATCTTTTTGTCGACGCGTGTTAATGTTGGAACCCTCATCGTGCAATTGAACATTATTTGCATGATTCCCAACAGTCTTTCCCTTTCCCTTCACATCTACCTTCTATTTCTCTTTCCGATAAGATGCACTCGGGGGTCTTCGGCCGCCTCGCCAACACCAACCTCCTCCCTAGTCACCGGGGTTTTCGAACGAGCCATAGCTGATAAGACTACAACATGTAAGCACCTGGAACAGAAACAGAAGTAAAATTCAAAAAAATAAGAACAAAATCTTCCATTTCTATAGTCTCGGTCAAGCAGGTTTGAGAAAACAATTACAATCTCGGTGACGCATGACCGAGATAAAACAACAAGTCTCGGTAATGGACAACTGAGACAATTGGTTCATTCTCGGTTGTACATCACCGAGACTAACGCAACTATACACTCTAAATTACTCTCGGTATGTGGTGACCGAGAGCAATTGCAGCATTACGCTACCTAAAACAATAATACATAAGCATAATCTCGGTTATGGATAACCGAGGCAACAATGTGTTTCTCGTTACTATGTAATCGAGACTTTATGTGCAACTACCTTTAAACTTAAGTCTCGACCATGGTTAGCCGAGATTGTTAGCATCTTCTCTGTCCTGTGTGGCCGAGAAAAACGGGTTCGCAAATTTGCCTAACCTAGCAGACGAACCACACAAAACAAACAAAAATCAAACTATAATCTATCAAAATCGAGTTCAAACATACCTATAAGCTGCCGAATAAACACCTCCTGTGAGATTGGAACCCTAAGACCGAGCCCTACAATGTACCCAATGCAAACGACTCGAGATCTCTGAATATGGAAGAAAACCCCTACTTGAATTAGTGACAAAACATAGGAGATGCTCAAACTGGTTAACAAAGATCGATGCTCAAACAAAGGAGATGCTCAAACCCCTACTTGAATTTGGTGGTGGGTTGCACTTGGGGGCAATTTCGAGATTTCATTCAAATGTTTTGGGTGCCTTTAGTAAACGACTTGGTGCCTTCAACAGTGATGTGCCTTCATTAATTGGTGGGGTGCCCATAACGACGCTCTTATTTTATGGCCGCTCTATGCACACCCCACTTTTTTACGAGGGCAAGCCGATTTAAACGACACCTCGCTAAAATTAAGAAGTATATGGGTGCCTTGTGGCGCGAGCATCCAGTGTGCACCTCTGGGGCCCATGGCCTTGCCACGCCACCTGCTCACTAGTCCCACCTTGGCCACATCTGTTTTAACATGTGAGTTAACTAGTTTATACGAGCTTTTCATTCGTATGTTTAAGCCCCATATTTCAGGTTAACTATTCTTAGACGTTAATCAAGTTCAATATAAACCCCAACTTAGCCAAAACTCAGTTATTCAATTTATTTACTTAGTTAAGTTAATTGATTAATAGATTTACTACCCTTAGGTCTAGCATTTAAATAGATATCCCTTTTGTGAAACTCGGCCAAACACGCTTCATGACAACTTAAAGCATATTTGCGATAGAGAAATGCTAGAGTGACTATGGATACCCGGTAAAGATGACCATCCATTCACGGATCGAGATATGTGTGCACACACATTGATTCACGATGGATGGACAATATCACCGACTGTCCATCTCGGGTGTCCATCACTGGTTCATCCTAGTATTTTCCTTTGCGATATTTAGCATGTAGAAGACTTCAATAGCATGAAAATGTAATATATTAGCATTTTCATGCATATATACTTCAAATTATAATGGAAAACCCATAATTCATAATACCATGTAATGATAGGTGAAAAAATATAATATAAGTGTGTACATGTACTAGTGTGTCTCACAAGTCCCATACCCAAAAGAAAATACAAAGAGGGTCGCTATGGGCACCCCACCTATTACTGAAGGCACCCAATGTTTATGGTTATTCTCTCCTCTAAATTGTACCTTGCACTCCACACTACCACAACATCCTTTCTCTCTTGTCTCCAGCCGAAACCCATGTGGTTTGTTGGCGGGCGTGTATTGATTCTTGCACTTTCACATTATCCAGTGCCGAGGTAATACTAGATTACAACCATATTAAGCTTCGAATAAACTGTTTTGGTGTGACAAATAGCGACATTGATAATTTGATTTTTCATTGTAGGGTTTGGTATATTCGGCCATTTCGAAGTTGTTTTCAGCGTGAAATGGATGAAGATACCACAATGGTGCAAGAGGAGGTACAAGAAGAGGTATTTGTTGCTATTTATTGTGTTTTTTTTTCATTTTTACAAGTGTTTGCACGGACACGATTGTGTCGGCCATGTAAGATTGAGACATAGAAATGAAGTCTCGGTATATGGTGGTTGAAACTAATTCAAGAGTCTCGGTATATAGTGGTCGAAACTGATCCAAGAGTCTCGGTCATAAGGTATCGAGACGTTTCAAGCAATATCGATTCTGCTATACCGAAATTGCTTCTTAAGTCTCAGGCCTGTACTACGGAGACTATTTTTTTTTGCTTTTTTTTTGGCGAATTTGTAGTGTGTTGGGGATGAGTCCTTATTGTTCAATGTTTATGTTGCAGGTAATGCCGGTTTCCACATTCTATCTAGACTACAAGGATCGTTTCATTCCTTGTAGGCAATTCCCTTCTAGAGAAACGACTATTACATAGCTTCAAATGATCGATCGTGCGAACAAGTTTGTGTTACTTATGAAGCACTCTGGTGCCAGAGGGATTAAGCGCAGGGAATGGTCAAACTTGCATGTGAGATGTCCGGTACATTTATAGGAATGACATAAAGACTAGGGAAAGACAAAGCCACAAAACTTGATTTGAAACCAAGAACTAAAGAGGAGGAAAATAGACGGACTCAAACGGTACCAAGAAATATGGGTGCCCTTTTCTTTTTAACATCAAGAAAAATGTGGATTCTTTGTAGTACATCAATATGGTATGTAGGAGGCACAATCATAAGCACACCAACAACTTGGATGACCACTCATTTGAAGGAAGATTGGATTCAAGTGAGCAGGTGGTTATGGTGCAGATGACTAAGGGGAATGTGAAGCCAGGAGATATCCTCAACACGTTGAAGCAAAATGATGTAAATAATGTTTCGACTATACGGAAAATATACAATGCACAACAAAAACATTGAATTGAGGATATGAGTGGGAGGACTCAAATGCAATAACTATTGCACATATTGGAAGAATAAGTGGATGTCGTGGCATAGGAAGCATCCCGAGACGAATGTCATGACTAACTTATTTTGGTCACATCCTGATTCAATCAAGTTGCTATGGTGTTTCCCATTAGTTCTTCTAATGGATTGCACATACAAAACTAATAGGCATCATATGCTGTTATTCGGGATAGTTGGTATCACTTCGACGCATTTGACGTTCTCAGTTTACTTTCATATCATCAGAGACTAATGCCAATTATGTTTGGGCACTTGAGAACTTGAGAACTATATTGGATGGGTGGCCTAAACCTGACGTAATTGTTACAAATCGAGAGTTAAGCTTGATTAGTACAATCAAAGAAATATTTTCAACATTGTCTCTATGATGGCCCCTCTCCTAATCTAGGGCAACGCCCGGCCTAATCCCGCAATTAAGCCCTAATCCTATCCATGCAGGACTCAACTACGTATTAGTCAGCCCTTACAACCTAAACGCCTCTTTTCTCATGTTCAGGATAAGTAATACACTAGTTCTACCAGTTTATAAAATTTAGAGTTAATTAAAACTTTTTATTAAATTAATTATTTAGCGGAAGTCTTATTGATTATGCGAAAGCAATTAGTAACTTATGCGGAAGCCATTTATAAAATCCTAAGTGTGGAAAACCAGGAAATGACATCACATATATAAAGTCCTCAAAATGTAGTGAAATAGTAAAATAGTATAAGTTAAGTCGGGGAACTAATGCTCAACCCAATATACAACCCTAAATAGTATCGAAAGACATATATAACATATACAATCAAAATACCAAAAGAAGACCTACAATCGATGTAGTGACGCGCCGCGACCTCAGGGATAATCGCCGATCTTCTCCTTGCCCGGCCTGCTGGTAGACGGCTTTGCACCCACCGTCATAAAAAGGACGGTGAGTACAAGAATAAAACAGTAATCCCCGATGACAAGTTTAATTTGCATTTCCAAATATTCAAATTTTATTTAAAAGCATATAAATGGGAAAACTGGAAAATAAACCATATGCGAGTAAATAACATAGATAAACAAGTGATACTGACAATAGGCTAAGTAGCGGTGATTTAGGTTCGGTCGGCAGTGAAACATGTCACTCTGACTCAATAATCATATAGCACAAGGGACTATAACCCAAGTTTTACCAGGGACTCTAACCCCAGTGTGTAGACCACCTCAGGGACTCTAACCCCAAGTGTCATACAGTGTCAGGTAACATGTGCCGACATCCCCAGGGACTCTAACCTCGTGAGTCGCACACACCTCGATAGAGTATGAGACCTAAATGCGAAAACTACTTTTTAAATTTCGAGAAATACCAAGTATGAATTGTCAAGGCATAGGCACATCTACACACCTAAACAAATAAGGAATACAAGTCCTCTTAAACATTTATAAGATATTCACTAGCCTAATAGCATTCTATTTATCATTCAACTCACATTTAAAACAACAAGAATAAACATAGCATGGGATAGAATCAATGAATCAAATCAAATGAATGGATATCATGCAAACTAGACTCATCAAGTGAGCATAGACACAAAGAACACATGATATAAGAATACAAAGGCAAAATAGTCAAAAGGACTACGCAAGGACAACAATTGATAGAAATGAAATGCCAAGTAAAGTTGCCATTGGGTAAACTCACAACAACAAAGTAAAGTCCTAGCTTTACTGGCTTCCCGATACATTAAATTTTGTATTCGCTCTCCCGTACCCTTTTCCTAGGTTCCTGAGTTTAGTGTCTTATTAGTTCAAATATAATGGGTTTAAGCTCAATTTAGTGTCTTTTAACTCCTAAAACCAATATTTATTTCAAACCTAAAAATTATTAAATAGTCTTTTATCGGGGTAAATTCTCCAAAATATGTTAAAACCCCGTAAATCTAAGAATCGGTGTGTCAAAAGTTGGTTTGAACTAGCTATGTTATTAAAACACATTTTTTCTGAATTTCTGACGTCTGATTAGCACGCTAATAGGGCTTATTAGTGCGCTAATCGCGAAACTAAAATCGAGTTTCTACCCAGAATCATTAGCGCGTTAATTTTCCTCATTAACGCGCTAATTGCCCTTTGTGACAAAATTCTCAACTTGAAAATTACGTCCCAAAGTTCCCATTAGCTAAGTAAACCCCATTTAACACCCTCTCCATATCAAATTGACGTAAAACAACAATTAGAACAACCTTAAAACAATAATTTGATAAGTTTTCTCAAATCTCACAAATTCACTAGTTTTCCCAAATTATTCAAAAACCCAATTTCCTCAAAACCATTGATTATAAGATATGAAATTTGACAAACTAACAATAAAACCAGTGATTTAACCCTTAAATCCAATTTTCCATTAAGACTCCCAAAATGGGTTCATTAGATAGAGGAGATGATGGAGAAGATGATTACCCTAATTTGGATCCTCCAATTTGCTGTTCTCATGCTCTAGTTTCAGCAACAAATCCTTCTCTTCTTCTCCAACATGTTCAGGATCAAAACAGTTCCATTTGCATGTGTTTGATCAACCCATTATATATATATATATATATATATATCAATGTGAGGTTGATTCTTGGCCATTCATCCTCATGCAGTTACGTATCTCGAGGTTTGTCTTGTGGTTCTTATTCACTCCTACTAACCCACTAATTCCAGCTCTCTAACATAACATATTGACACACGTATCATGGGAGTGTGTGCTAGCACGTATCCCGAGGTAAGTCTAAGTCTTGTGAATTTGTAAACCAAAACTATAAGACTTTAATTTGATTTACATTAACAAACACAACCATAGGCTTATAAGTAATTTCTTATTTCATATTAATATTAATGAGACTTACCAAAATGCTAGCTACCCGGTTCCCCGGCTCGCACGCTACTCGAGGCGTGTCCCCGCTCTCGTCCCCACGCCTACAGCTATACAAACCGACTTAGTAAGACTACACAATACATAGCACTAGGCATACATCAATACAAAAATACAATATACCTTGGCCACATGCCTCAGTCAGTGTGCGTATCATAGTGTGGGTCCCATGTCAAAGGTTGGTGATCTTGATTAAGGAATTAAAACATGGGTTAGAGATTTGGGCCATGACAATTTCACCTTCTTTGCTTTTGGCACATCAACAAAATAGTTTTGACTAAGACTACGAAGATTTTTGGGGATAACGAAAGCTTCACGCGTTTCATGGATAAATGGACGGGTGTGTTGTATGCTAAGTCGGATGCATCATTTGATCTTAGGATGAATAATTTACGATCTGAGTTTGAAATTGTGAAGGGTCTTATTAATTACTTGGGTAACACATGAGTAAAGTACTACAAGAAAAAATTTGCACCGGCATGGACAGATCGAATTATGCACTTTGGGGAAACCACGACTGTGCATTCTACTTTGAAGCTACATCTTGCTAACAATTAGAAAAATTTTGATACTATGTGGGGTGTAGTATATGGTATTCTTAGGATCCAACATAACGACATCAAGGCATCATTTGAGTTCAGTCTGAATGTGGTGCAACATGAATATGTTGATGGTTTGTATCGTCGGTTGCGTGGATATGTTTCTCAAAGGGTACTTAAGTTGCTTTATGAAACGAGGAGAGAATGTTAGACATGACTCTAGTCATTGTGATTGTCATATATGTACCACGCACGATCTTCCTTGTGCACACGAGATAAAACTCCATAATATGACCGGTTCACCCATCCTCATCCCACTCGAGGACATTCTTGTAAACTGCTGAAAGTTGAGTATGGTGCCAGAGAATGTTGTGGATCAGGCCGGATACAATTTGAATGATGAGATTCAAAGAGTGTTAGAAAAGTTTCATGCTTGCACTGGCGAGGATTATCTCATCATAATTATTCAGCAGCTCAGGGAGATTAGTCGACTTTCATCCACATTGGGGTTTGTCCCACCTACAAAAATAAAGATAAAGGAAAGGATACAAGGTTCTTCAATTGGAAGTTTGATGAATAAAGAAAACAAGAAATGATAGAAGAGGAAACTCGATGAAGAAGATATTTCGACGACAAGATTACCAAGCGAGTTTGAGAATGCACTGTCAAAAGAAGAGGCATGTAGTTCGAGAAAGAAGCAAAATAAAATGGGGCCTAAAATACGTTGGGCACGTCGGGTGACCCAAGTGTATCTAAGGTTGGTTATGCCCATTGCATAAAATCGGATTGGTTGCCATACGTTGAGAGCACTATTGATGTAATGGGCGATGACAATTGTGGATATTGGTGTGTTGCCTCCAGGCTCGGACTCCACGATGTAGATTGTTAGAGGTTAGTACGTAGAAAGGTGTTTGATGAGATAACGGGGTATAAAAGTCTTGAGCAGGAAGTATTTGGAACGAGTTATGAGAAGGTGAATACTATCGTACATTGTCCGAATGATCGGGTTGGGGCATCTTTTGACGAATGGTTGACGTTTCTGGACATGGGGCTCTTAATATCAACGACTTTCAAATGTCATTCTAGTAAACCTCTCAAATGATAGTTGCTCGACATTTCTTCCTCTACGTAATGTCCCACCGCCATCTTTCGATTGTCAGCTTATCATTTACATGATTAATGATAGGAACATCCATTGGGTTAAGGTAAGTTTGTACATTATTTTTCACATGTGTTTTTATCAACTTGAATTCTATGATAATGACTTCTTGTTCTACTTTATAATTAAGAGGTGAAGTTAAAAGTAAATGCACCGCTTCCATCATTATATCCATCGTAGGAAATGTATGCTGAGGAGTGCGCTAAAGGTTGGCGTGATGGATTCATAATTTGAGAAGTCTTGCCGGTTGTAACTTCTCAACAAGGCACGCCTTCCATAGTAGACTTAGCATCACTTTAACTCAGTCCATGTAAAAATAGTGTTTTGGTTTACTTTACATTGTGGATGTATGTCATTACTTAATACATTTCAACACTATTGTCCCTTTAAACATGTGTTATTTGTTGCTCATTTACAACTATTTGTGAATTGGTAATTGTTGTTTTCATTTGGTTCACACTATCCTTTTAAAATTGTACAAGAACACAATCTCAGTACCCCAGGTCTGACAACGTAACCTTAATGTCGCCATGCAACAACCAAGAATCATTCTATGCTTTCGGATTGCCATGACCGAGATCGTTAGTGTTATTTTATAAACACACAACCGATAAAAAACTAATTCTCCATTAAATAGTAAACTCAATAGGATGTCACCGAGACTTAATGTTCATTTCTGGATTGCCATGTCTGCGATTATATGCATATTTTCGTAAACACCCAACCGAGACTAAACCAAATTCCCCATAAAATAGTATACTCGGTGGTTAGTAACAGAGTCAACATAAATTATCGGAGTTTCTTGACCGAGACCATTTTTTATGTTTCGTTGACATCCAACGGAGACAGAACGAATCTATCCATTAAACATAAAACTCGGAAACCGAGACTTAAGGTACATTTTCGATTACAGGGAACTGAGATTATTCTTACTTTTTTCGGACCTATATGAACAATACCATCCTCTGGCTGGTTTAATATGTTGTTGAATGCAGAACTCGGTCCAGCAGGTCCGCGATGGCCTTATATTTTACGGACATGAGTGTCCAAGATGGTGTGACATTTCTTGGACCTGTAGGACCGTAAGTTATTTTTAATCACCTATTTAATGTGTTTTGAACACCGAATTCACAACACATGCAAGTTTAACAATACAACAACATAAGAACAACATCATAACTATTGGGGCTAAATTTAAACATTCACAAGAAAGACTAAAACAATCAATGGAAAAACATATTAAACCAACCATAATAACAACATTGTAACAATACAAGTTTTTGCAAGTTTATAAATACAACAACATATGAACCTGTCACAATAACTCAATGAACTCACATTCATAGATGGGCCTCATACTACTTCCAATGGGCGGTATAAAGGGTCATGTATAGATTACACGTGGCCAAGCTGTCTCAGAATCCTCTTCGGATGGTAGGGCTTTACCACGTCCATGTACTTCACGTGCCACTGTAGAAAGCCATCGGGTGCACAATTCCATTATCCCTGATATCAACATAAGGGTCCCAAATGACCTAATCAAACATAAACAAATGTAATTAGTAAATATAAGCTAACTTGAACTTTTACCAATACGGTTGAGTAACTAACTCACCTCGCCGGGCTGCAACCTGTCCAATGTCCTTCTGGTACACCATAACTTGTCAATGTTCATCACCGTCTCGTGTTTTTTAATCCATCTAGAGACTTGAGGTTGCACGTGGTCCATGTACTTTTGCATTAGAAGTGGCGAGCCCGATTTGAAGTGCTCATACACCAATCCCTGACAAATATATACTATCCCGTTCGGTTCACATGTAAAACAATTTCAAGATCATGGGATTATTTTATACCGGGAGTATAACATATGTTAGGGTATTAGTCCCAATATAGGGACTTGTTCGGTTGGGGGTATAGAGGATGTGATTAAACCTGATTTCAATAGGTGAAGTTACTAAAGTGCCATTTTATATTTACAAACTCATTCCCACATCCTTGACAAGCTTACAAAGCCAAATATACATATCAATGCAACTTCAACGACACATAAACAAAGTCATTCAGAAGCATAAGCATAATAAATCCATTCATTAAGCAAACCAAATGTAACTTGAACCATCACATTTCCCATCAAATTAAGTGAACAAAATTCATGAATAATGAAGAAAATTCAAAGTGAACTCGTCGCCTATAATAATTGTGATATGTTGTGTGTTGTCTATTTGTATTAGTGTGAATGAAAATTGAAATTTTAATGGTGGGTCTCGTAAGATCGTGCGATATAATTAATAAATGCGGTTGAAGTTTGGACAAATATTTAGTAGTACTAAATATGTCATCGATGGATAGTGTTGATTAATGATCATGGAAATGATCTATTGATTTGATTCGCACGCGGATGGTATTTTGGTGTTGGATAGTCGAGAATAGTAAAAGAATGTGTGTTTTGGGTGTTTATGATGGGGGTATTTTGGTCATTTGAAAGTCACCAAGATTGAGATAAAATAATACCATTGAGTTCATAGTTTTAAATTATCCCAATCCTGTTGCTTAAAATAATCCTATGGACAATTTTATACTCGAACCGAACACCAGTATTATTTAATATCGCCACTTATCCCACCCTATCCTATAAACCGAATAGGCCATACAAGGTTAGTTGTTGGAAAAACTTAAAAACTAATTAAAAATCTTGAAATAAAAATATACATATAGTTAGAACTATTACCGCAAGTAATGTGAGGTAGTTTACAATCTGGGATACTTGTACTCTGGTGGCAGAACCTAAGTGAGGGTACAAATACGTCAAAGCAGTTGTATCCCATGCATACTTGCCCACATCATCCAAATCTTCAAGAAGCTTCAACAAGGCAATAAAGACTCGAGATCCCCTCTTGTCTATGAAAAGAGTGCAAGAGAGCAGGTATGACAAGTATGCCTGTTCAGTGCATTCTATGGGCGGATAAGTAGTGTCCTTCGAAGTAAGTTTGGGGCACCATCGAGTCCTCAACCAACGTTTCCGCACGCTGAGCCTCTTGTTGATGTTTACTTCTTCTTCAACATCTTCAATGCTAACCCAAAGTAGTTTAGACACTATTTTATCGCATCTGTGCAAGATTCCTTGGTGTACCCTGCAAAATTCTCAAGTGCAACAACTTTACCTGTCACAAGACCCGTCAGGAGAATGCTGACATCCTCCAATGAGATCGATATTTCACCAAATGGTAAGTGAAATGTGTTCATCTCCGGCTGCCACCGCTCCATAAAGGCGTAAATGACCTACTTGTTTGCCTTATGGTATGAGTAGTCTATCAGCAAAGTCAAACCGGACCACTAGATAATCCTCTGAAGGCCCTCGATGTCAGGATGACACAACTGTAAATCCCGTTCTTAAATCTAAGCCCCTTGATTGATACACTTGAGTAACTGACGATCATACAACAACAAAAAACATTTCATCAGTTGCATGAAAACATAAGATGATAAGTGTTAAATGAAACATTAAGTACCTTATTGCTCCAAATCGCTAAGGCGATATGATCTTTAAAACTCTTGAGCAAAGATCCATCTAATGGACCACCAAGGAAAAGAGAACATTCTTGCTCTAGCTCTTATGCCTCCCCTTCATTACAGCTACCTCTACCACTACAACTCCCACCCACATTCCGATGCCCACTAATGGTGTCTACTCATTTAGATGACTGACTACTACTAAACTTTGATGCATGGGCTTCGCTTTAACCTCAGGCAATGACAAGATCCTGATGCCGATGCGCGACAACATTGGAGCCCTCATCGTGCACCTTAACATTCCTTCCAAGTTTTCTAGTAGCCTTTCCCTTTCCTTTCACATCCACATTTCGTTTCTCTTTCCAATAAGACGTAGTTTGGGGTCTCTGACCGCCTCGCCCACGATTACACCTCTACGGCTCAACACCAACCTTTTCCCTACTCACAGTGGTCTTGGGATGATCCATAACTAATAAAATAATTGAATGTAAGCACCATGAACATAAACTCTAGTAACTCCAAAAAAAAGAAAAATAAGCAATTTCAGTAGGCTCGGTCAAGCAGGTTCGAGAATAAAACAATAATCACGGTCATTCCTGATCGAGATAGTATCCCAACTCTCGATATTTGATAACCGAGAGAATGGGTTCAGTCTTGGTTGAACATCACAGAAAACAACTTAAGTCAACATTCGAAAGTCTTCTCGAAAAGTAGTGACCGAGACATATGCCAATATCACGATAACTAACACACGATAACCTAAGCACAATCTCGTTTTCAGATAACAGAGACTATCAATCATAAATTTAATATAACATTCAGTTGGTGCCTACCGAGACAACCATATAAGTCTCGGTAGTATGTAACTGAGACTCTGTGCAACAACATTTAAATTTTTATCTCGATTATGGTTAGCCGATACTATATAGATAATTGTTGGCCAATGTGGTCGAGAACTACGAGTTTCCAAATAACAAACCCTTGAAGAAAAACTACACAAAATAAAAAAATTGAACCAACTGCTTACAAATTGGATTTTCAAAGTACCTTTAATCTATCGAAATAACGCCTGGTGTGAGATCTAAACCTTAAAATCGAGCCCTAAAATGGAAATGAACTTCAACAACTCGAAAAACCTCCAAATTCGAAGCACACCACAACAATTTGGGCCTAAAACAGAGGAGAAGCGAAGAGAAATCCGGGCTTTGAGGTTTCCTTACAATGGATCGAGAAAGTTTCTATGGTTCGAAAAATTTTTCTCCCTAAATGTTCTTCATTTTATCGAAATGGTGGGGTGCCTGTGCTCTGAATGAGGGGTAATTTTGGGATTTCACATTCGTATTTTGGGTGCTCTTAGTAAACCACTTGGTGCCCTTAACAATGATGTTCCTTCATTAATATGTGGGGTGTCCATAACAACCCTTAATACAAAATATCAAAATAAACACCTATGAGTTTGTGACACGACAACTGGCGAGCTCAGAGATAGTCGCCTATGATCTCCTTGGCCTTATTCGTAAAAAGATTTGTAATATGTTACAAAAAACAATGACAAATTCTAGTGAGTAACTCCTAGAGAAATACATATAGCATTCAAGATATCTAATAAATAGTGTATACAAATCACGCGGGTAAATAGAGATTGAAATGTAGACAATGCATGAAAAGATGTCACAGTTAAAGCAAATAGAGTGCGTGTGTACCAATAAATTGGCAGACTTGGACCGTACTACCATTACCAGGATCCCACCATTGGGTGCCTCCATCGGCCCATCACCTTTATGCTTTCTCGGTGGTTGGTTAGTCACAAAGACCACCAACACGTATGACCATGTCAAACAACTCATGGCATCAAGCCATTGAGTGTGCGTCGCGCACGTGCAAGGGTCTAAACCGTTGACACATCCATATAACATGCAGGAATATAGAATAACAAGAACGATATGACAATATAAATGAGAATTAAACAATAACCCAAATAAAAGAATACTATGAGGACATTCTCGTAGGTTTATTTTCCTTGCACAAAACAAAAACTCTCCTGCAAAGTCCTTAAACTAACTGAAATGTGTACCTGACAATCGACTACGATCCCCTAGCCTCCTGATGTCATAACAGTACAATTGAGTTGGTTTAGATTTAGTTAAGTAGGGTTAAGGTTTCAAAAACAAAAGCAACACGCTTAGAAAAAACTGCAGATTTAAGGCTCATTAGCACGCTATAGGGGCCCTTTTAGTGTGCTACCTGCTCTATGACTCATGCCCATATTCGTTAGCGAGCTAATGATCCTCATTAATGGGCTAAGAGGGTCAAAATCAAGAATTCCCAAATCGGGAGTTTTGAGTTTTCTCCACAATTTTGATGCCTCCATCTATCGTCGACCCTACCCTCTTCTCACGGGGGTGCTTCAACAATTCATAATAGCAGAAACAACCACAATTTGCACTCATTCACATCATATTATTCAAGTTTGGCATGCATTGTACCATGAATGTCAAGAACATAATTTGTCCTAAAAAAATAGTTATAAAGACTTGAAGTTTGATAAAAAAAATAATTTAAAATCATTACTAAAATCCTTTAAAACTAGTGAGCAAATCTTATGTAAATTCATTTTCAAAAGTCAAGCCCCTTAAACATGCATTGTAAGGGAATTTGGTGGAATTAAACATGGAAATGGGGAAGAAACTTATACCTAAGGTTGTTGCTTCTTCTCATTGACTCCTTTTTATCAATATTAGCCTCATGATCAATATTAGCCTCAGATTCACACTCCCCTTCCAAGTTGATGATTTTCTAGCCCTTCTCTATTGTTTCTAAGCATTATTGTCCTTGAACTTATTGTATTTTGCAAGAAAAGTGGGACTTTAAATTATATATGTCGAGCCATAACAACTTAACCTCTCATCACTCTTGATCTCCTTATCTCTAAACGACATCTAAGGCTAAGATTAGGTAATCAGGAATTCTTAATATCCACCAAAATTCTTAGGATTCAATAAAATTATCATCACCAGGACTATTAAAGGGCCATAGTAAAATCAATTAAACCATAGGCTTTCAATGTAAATTTTATTACATTATCCTGAAGTTTTATATATATAATGGTACATTATATTATGCTGGTAGCCTAGCTTATGAGTTATATTTATAAGACTTTTATCACCTAGCTAGGCTCTCGACTACTTGGCACTTGGTGCCTCACATGCCTACGCGTATCTCCAGGCACGTCGAATGCCCATTGTATAATTTTATTAATTTATTTGATACTTAGGCATAGATTTATATATACTAAACATATAGCTTAGGACTAGTTATTGTTTAGTTATGAATTCATAAACGCCACCCTATTGGGCTCGTATATCGCGACATACTTGCATACCCGCGTCGACACCCATCCCAAAGCGATATGCCTATCGCACTAGCTCTCTCGAAACATGAACGTAAACCACACATGCGATGTATTAATAAGTTAGCATAGAAACATTGCAATATAGACATACAATCAATCAAAAATAATAATTAAATTACCTAAATATGCATGCCATAATTCTATATTCGGGGTCCACGTGAGTCCGAGTTGGCGTCTTAGTCTAAAATACTTAGTTAAATGAATTATTAATAATTTGGTCGTTACAACTTTTCTCCACTAGGGGAGACTTCATCATGAAACTTTAATTAACTTAAGGTTAATAATTGAGTGCCTCACTTTTGGTGATACTACCATATGACCAGTGGCAGAGGGATCTACTTACTCCGGAGAGTTTGAACCTTGCAATTAATGGTCTCTAACGACTACTCCTCATAGGTGATATATGGTCGGACTTGAATATGGCTTAAATCCACCATCCGTCTATGTTTTGTTCTAGCCAATCTTAACATATAGATATAGAAAATCAGAAGTACCCCGGCTAACTGAGTCAACAATTGTAATTTGTAGGCCATACTACTAACTTTCTCCTCACCTTGAACGACCCAATAAACCTCGGTGCCAATCTCCCCTTAATCTTAAATCTTTGATGACACTTAATCAGGGAAACCTTCAGTTAGACCATGTCATCTAGCTCGTAGCTCAACTCTTCATGGTACTTATCCACATATTTCTTCTATTTGTCCTGGTTAGCCTGTAACCACTGATGAATCTCCCTATCATTCTTTATGTGATCAACAATTATCTCTTGCCTAACGATGACTATGTTCTTGGCTCTACTCAATAAGCTGGTGACCTGTAGGGTCTGCCATGCAGTGTCTCAGACAGTGGTATCAAAATACTCAGGTAATAGTTGTTGTTATAGCAAACTCATAGAGTGGCAAATAAGGCTTTCACGACCTACGAAACTACAAAATAAAAGCCCTTAGCATGTCCTCGAGGATCTAAATCAGTATAGAAGAGCAAGATAAATCCTCACGTCAAGAAAAATTTCAAGAGCATGTCATGAATAACTCACTTAAAGTTGTGCTTATAAGTCATGCATAAGAAAATTTTATGTTGTGCCACACATGGGAGATAACATAATTTATCTCAGAAAGGACAATTGGTCATCCTCTCCAAGCCCAAACTGAAGACTTTGTAATTTGGTTTAAGACCTAAATGGAACGACACAATGAAAGTGAAACAAATTGAGAAGAAAAACTAGGTGTAGATTTAGAACAACAAGGGACACATGTTGATGGTATCTCAATAAAATGTGAAGCGGTTCTTTGGTCTGCTTGAGAGGATTAGCACTTTAGTCACTCCCACATGAAAGTAGCAGGCATCAGACAGAGGAAGAAAAACTTAGCTACACTGGGAGCTAGCGCAGGGTTCTTTGGCTAATATTCTAATTGCTTTTTTGTTGCATTTGCTTAAAAATATAACAAAAAGGAAGAAAAAAATAGATAAATTAGCTTAATTTTGTGGTTAATACACGGTTTAATGTTATTTTAAGTCAGAAACCATTTGCCAAGTTGGAGAAATACTAAGGGAGTGATGGAATGAAATAGAGAAACTTAAAAGCATCATCATCTATTAGGAGAGTATTCGCTTTCTAAACTTTTTCTTTTAAATACTTAAATGGTGTGTTTGACATACATGAATGATATTTTTATGTCTGTTATTTTCCTCCTTTTCGCTCATGCTTCAGTTTATTGAGGTCATTGAACGTCTTAAGTTTTGGGAGGGTGCATAATGCCTATTTTTGTTTTCAGGTGGTAGGGATGTGCTAATGATGGAAATGTTGGGTAATTTGCAAGCATGTGCATATGAATGAATGTTATTCTTTCTTTTCTTTTTTTTTTCTTTCGATGTGTCTGATACTCTGGGATAAATTTTTTTCAAAACCAATGAGGCAATATATTTAGGGCTAATTAAAAGGTTCTTTTGCTTAAGTGTTCAGCTTAGTTGAATCGAGAATGCACCTTAGGAACTCGGTGTAGGGAAAGATCTATGTAAATGCTAATGAGGATAAACTTAAAGTAGAGGGGTCATAATGAGGATTCAGGTATTTTTGAACTTGTTATACACCCACCCAAGGTAATAAATTCCAAACTTGATTAAGGATAGGATATATGCCTTGTTTTGATGATATACCTCATTATCCTTGAATCCTTCCCACACATGAGATCACTAGTTCACCCTATTGAGCATTGTTTATCATCTCTCCCTTGGCATCGAACATTGTCCCTAACTGAAAGCCTTAGACTACCTAAACTTAGAGTGATGAACAACCCTTATCTATAAGAAGAGCTTGTAAAGTGTGAATTGAAAGAGTGAAATCAACCCGAAAATGCGAAAAAGAAAATTAGCGAATCCACCAAATAAATTCAAAAGAAAAAAAAATATGGACTTACATGATGAAAGGAAAAAGTAAAGAGTGAAGCTCCAAAACGAGTTAAAAAGTTTGTATTTTTGCATGTTTTTTCTTTCTAAGTGTTCTATTTTAGTAAGGAAGGGTTTCTGAAGCCTCTCTAACTTCTTTTGATCTTAATCATCCATTCTCTTTATAACCAAAACTATGACCCCTCTACAACCTAGTAAAGATGAGACGATCCAAACCTCGATGGGCCAGGGCCGCCCGGCCTAAACCATCGCCAAACCTCTTGAGATAACCCAGTGATGTCGGGCAATGATGTAGTCAGAATTGATCTACAGAAATAAACCATGAAATTCTACAAAATAGACTAAACCAGGCTAATAGGTGTGGAATATAGCAAATCATTTATTGTCTAATAAAATGCGAAACTAAATGTATAAGTCTTGCATATCAAATTAAACAGAAACTAAATCAGGTACTATAGGTTCAAATATCAACCCAAATAAATCCCATGTTTATTACATAAAATTTGAAAGCAAATAGATAATTATTATTCAATCCTGCAAACAAGAAAAGAGCTTCTATGCTAAAGCCTTGCCTTTTCCTTTGTCCTGAGCATCAACAGAGGTACTTGGGGGGGAAAGTAGTGGATTGAGCAAAATATATCAACAAGCATAGTAAAGCAGAAGCCTGCTCTACCATAAATCATCCAAGTAATACATAGTAATAAAATCAAACTACATTTCAACAGTTCAGATCATAAGATCCATTATCATTTTTCGGGCATTAAAGACATACATAATCAAGCATAATAATATAGCGAGATAAAAGAACAACAATGCCCAAACGATACTTCAACAAGGATAATGATGATACCGAATGCCTTTAGAGTCAGAGAAAGCGGCAACTGATATATCCAACTGGACAATGGGCAATAGCTTATCCTTCCCCCAATGCTGTGGTTTAGGCAACAAGAGGTTCAAAATTCTGAATGCCAATAGTCTTATCATGCAGCAGGTCTTAGCTTATCCTTCCCCCAATGGTATGGTTTAGACAACACGAGGTTCACAAGTCTAAAGATCTATTGACTTTGCATAGCTTATCATTCCCTCAACACTATGGATCAGACAGCCTAAGGTTCACAAGTCTAGCAAAACTCCGTAGAGTCATATCGGAGGAGGGACCAGATGCCTCCGACCCTCCAACCACAGTACCAAGTATATTCATTCAACGTATATCAGTTCCACAGGCATCCAAGAGATAAAGTAACAAAAAGGGACATGATAAGCAACATATCAATGAAAGAAATCAAGTAGATTCCAAGTAATTCATAGACCGATTATTGAAATAAAATCCTAGCATATCTATTAGCATTGCATCATTGATAATAGAGCAAACCACAATTACCTTGTAGCGCTGCTATCCTATCCAATCCTAGTTCGAGAAGTTCTTAACCCGGTTATCCTTGCTCTACATTGGTATAGGTTTACATTTCATTTTTAGTGTACTTGTTTGATGTAAGTTTACTTAATTCGCATTAATATTGAAAATTGCATTAAAACCCTTTTCAAATTAATGTCACACCTTCGCCGTGACGGCAAAGGTTTTCGAGGTTATTTACCACTGTCCCGATCCTTGTCCCAATGATATACTTTGATAAAATAACGAATATGACTTAATTTCAAAAAAACAACGAAATAACTTTTTATTCTAGAAAAAAAATTCAGGGCCGTAGGTTTTCTCTGCAATGCGCTGGGCGAGATCGCTGAGAAAACCAAAAATATTACCTAACGATTTACCAGCACCGTACGATGTACGTCACGGCCCTAGAAAATTGTTGGACTTGATTTTGACTTCATCGTTCCTAGTCAGAATAATGGCCAGCTCTGTACAAGCTGTAAGCAAATCAATGGCACGACGCTGGACACATAATTAGAATTCTAACATGAAAATTGAAATCCGACTTCTACAGCGACACACGCCGATCCCAAAGGGTTTAAACTCGATCAAAACATTGATAAACCACTCATTTGAAGTCACAAAGCATTTAACATCACATTAAAGATCCAAATAAAATCCTCCATTAAAAGCATAGCTTTAACTAACACTTTTAATCAAACGAAGGTACAAGATTTGAATCCAAAATCAATATTTTACAATCAGTAAAGAAATGACAGAGATGAATCAAATCCAAAACCCAAACACCATGATTCATCCCTTATCATGAAAACCAAATCAAAGAATGGAAGATTAGATAAGAAAGATGAATGATTTACCTAGCTTTGTGTGCACTTGATGTGAGTTCCCTTTCCTCCACCAAATCCACCAACAAAACATCCTAAGGTTCTCTTCTCAAATTCTCCCGTAGCTCATTCCAATAAAAGTGGCTAGAAGCCTTTAAGTGGTTTATATAGCTTGTTAAAGAACCTATGGCTTGGTAGACTAAGTCAACCCTTCATCTCATCAAAGATGAGCTTAAGGGTTAGGATGATCCTAGAGCTCACATTAAGTCCATCTTTTATGTCTTTTACGTAAATGCCCTCATGTATATTTACAATCCTTGCTATTATTCTTTATCTACATCATTTAATAATTCCCTTGTTCTTTCACTTAGGCTAATTCCATACCTAAGTAAACTAGGTATCACATAATACATGCATTTAGTCACACCAATACGCAAATACAATGCATATCTATTAATTTATTTTTATTTCGGGACTTTATTATAGATTCAGAAAAATTAGGGTCGTTTTAAAAGACCAAAGATTCTTAGTCTGTTAAATTCGATGATAATGGAGAGTTGATTGAAGAATTTGCATACAAAACCTCTTGGAAGTTAATGCTTTAAATGAAAAATCATTGAGGTTTTACGTATTTTCGTGGACTCTCTCTAGTAGTTGAGGCTAGACTCTCGAACTTGCATTTAGGTTATCGAAAGTGGATTTTTGTGAAGGTTGGGTTGAATGGCCAGGTATTTAGGGAATTGAAAGGTCTCGAAATGAGTCAAGATTATGTTTTAATTTGAGAATGGAAGACGCCACTAAGGTTGAGAAATGAGTGTAATTGCATATTAGAAAACATTTTTCTTGCACGTACCTAATGTGCTTGAATTTTGGATTGGTTTTGTTAAATAAAGTTTAGGAAGTTTAGTTTAGTTGGATTCAATAAATTGCATTGTTTTGTTTTATGCCTCTTTGATCAGGACGAGCAAAGTCTCAAGTTTTGGGGTATTTCATGCGTTATATATTTTAGTACCTTTATAATTAGCATTTTGTTAATAGTTTGGGCTTATAATATGTGAATTCGTGCTTATTCAGTCCATTTGTTGGTGTGTCGGGATGAGAAGGTAATTTAATGGTTTAGCGGGTCGTGTGAGACAAATAAGGAATGTGTGAGAAGAAGAATAAGGAAGCAAAATGTGAATGATTAAATGATTTATATCACATGGTTCGATGTATTTTAAAGGTGTTTGGAGGTTTCGTGATAAGAATACAAAGTCTGGGCAAGAATGACATCAAATTGACTAAGTTTTGACAAAGTCAATTTCGACTAAGCTTCATTGTTTTGGCAATGTATCCTTCATTTCAAATCCAAATAACATGTGACTTCTTCAATTAGAAATTGCACTAAAAGCGTAACATCTTTATGTCACAAATGCATAATCAAATTTGGACTCTAAGTGGCTCGAAATTGAGTTGCAAGTTGAAGTATATGCACGGGATTCAAGCCCAGCGCCCTAGCACCTCAAAATAGTGGCAAAATGAGTGGGTACTGACCTCATGCCCTAGTGCCTAACCCCGGCGCCATAGCACTCGAGCTAGCGCGTGATAGACAAGTCGTTATTCTTGAGACTAAAACTAGGCGCTGACCCTGGCGACCTAGCGTCCAGCCTAGCGCTACCTACAAAAACACTATTTTTAGTTAAAAAAAATTAGGGTTTTATGATACTTTTAAGGCCATTTTGCCCCCAGAGTATAATTAGAAGTTAAAGATTAGGTTTTTGTGAAATTTCACTTTGGTGAAACATTTATGGAGGCTAGAGAATTGGATTCATCTTATGGATCTCACTTCAATTTCTAGTTTTGAATCTTTGCTTTTTTTCAACTTATTTTGTGTTGAATTGAACCCCAAAATGGGGTAGTCAACTTTGTCTTGGGGATCGACGGATCCCAGGTTGGATGTCTTTCTATTCCAATGTAAATCTTGTTCACTTTCTTCAATTATTTGTGTTAATTTGTGTTTTCTTTCATGTAACGCTACATTTGCCTTGGCTAAGTAGGTGTAGAACATAGGGTTTGAAATCCACCATGACCATTGGGGTTTTCAACCTGAAATCTTAGGAAACACAACTCTTGAATATGCGAAACATTGACCAATGGCCATTAACAAGGGAGGTTATGCAATTTAGTACTTAATGCAGTGTTGCACCTACGATACTCACGCCGATCAAGGGAATATGAGTGCAACGTTAGAATCTCTATTATCGAGACATAAGGGTGGAGTGATGAATTAGGAAATTTTCCTATTTAAACTAGAATTGGGGGTCGCTCAAGTTAAATTGCATAGAAAGGTTTCTTCCTTAATGAAACTGATTCCAATTTTATCCATAGTAAAAACTCAATTTTACATTCCTCGAAATTAAATAAATTAATTTAGTCATTTAATTTCAATTTGAAAATGAAAATATAGGTGCCTAAATTTATGTCTTGATTAAACTTAGGATTAGCAATACACTGTCTTTAAGAATCAATATCCATAACTCGATTACTGGAGATAGTTGCTATTACTACCGCAAAGCCTTACACTTTAGGTTCATCTAAGTACGCTGTCCGACACTCAGCAGGGAGGTCGAAATATATTTTATTTTTAAGTGATGGAAGCCTAGTGTATTGTATGTATAGCGTCCCCTATCCCGATTATGGCGATACCCAGCCGAAACCCTAATTAAACCGTAGTATAACAGTTAGACTTAACTAGAGTAATAAAAGCCTATCTTCAATACCCAATAAATATAATATGTATAACTTGAATATTTAAATAATAAAATGAAAACGTAGCATAAATTAAAATGTTTTCGATAGTTATACAAGAATACTAGAATCAAAGTTTACCATGATAAATCTCGGTTATAAAAACATATCCCAATCTTTGTGATATTACTAAATTATGATTCAAACAATATATATTACATGAAAGGGACTAATTACATTGTAGAGAAGGCCAAAAGACTATTTTGCCTTCCCCTTCCATTTTTCTGAAGCGTTGGGCTGATTGTCTGAGATATTAAATTGAGATGAGTGCTATAAATTGCTTAGTAAGTGATACTCGTCAACATATCAATTATCAGCTAATAGTAGATGAATCAATGAATAAGGATATCAATCCAACAATATTTATTCAGTGCATTGAAAGCAGTATAAGCGATATATTACTAAATACAAATTAAATAGTAAATCGCAACTGTACTCGTGACTTGTAATTTAGTAGTCATAAATAGAGTCGTACTCTCACGTTACTCTAGAATGCTGACCATGAAATCCACATGTTTGTCGACATGTGATTGTATTTGTGGATTCAAGTGTAACTGAGCTATCAACTCCAACTAGATAGTGAGTGATTAAGGTAAGTGAAAGGCACTTAGGATATAAGGTGTAGCGGCCCCAAATCTCGAGGTCGCCACGTGGGGAGGCGCTGGCCCAGCGGTCCCGTCTGATCCTTGACCCACTGGGTCCCACGCGCCACTGACGCCATTTTCCACAACACGTCTCCTCGATACGCGTGTTAACTCCCTTCGTTAAGCAATTTAGTTCGATAGTTTAATCATTAAAACAACAGCGGAAGTCTTAAATTTAAGGCAAGTAAACAATTAAATTCATTTTCATATAAACATCATTTAATAGAGCAATTCCTATTGTGGAAAACCCAGGGAAAGTACTTTGTACATATGCGACAATACTAAACAGTAATATATACAAGTACAATATATATTCAGTCTCCCATTTCCCAAAAGTAAACAAAATATCAAAATTCGCACGTACTAGTTGGTCCTTGACCGCGGGCAGTCCGATAAAGTCGCCCAATATGTCCTTGCCCCTACTAGCAGGGTCTGCACTCGGCCATCACCAAAAAGTATGGATGGAGAGTACAGTTAGTAAGATTCCAACAAAGTACACCAAGCATTTATTAGAAATATAGACAGATACCAATAAACATGTCAAATAATCATGTGAACTAAACAGTCAACTGTGCTAAGATCATCACATGAATAAATAACACGAGATAAACAAACCGTGTACTCCTCCCGGTCACACTAAACTGTACGTCGAACCCCACAGGATCCTTTCAGTGGGTGCCCCACTTCCTTTCACCTGGTTTCCATACCCCCAGGATCCTTTCAGTGGATGCCCCCACTTCCTTTCACCTGGTTTTCCCGCGTACAGCCTAGTGTGCCATAAGTACAACAAGAATAGCAGTATGTAACGGCCCGGCCGGAAACAGATACCCGCAGCCCAAACCACCTGCTTGGACCCCCAACCCAAATGCGTCACGAAATCAATAACAAAGAATAGGGGAAATAGCATCCAACAACCACAAACATGAAATCAATGATAGAAAAGTAAACCCTCGATGACTTTTAGATGGAATCTTACGTACCTAAAAACGCACTCACTTGCGTCTCGATATGCGCACCTGACACCTGACTATAGCATCCTAAGTCCCTGGTGTCCATTTTTACCATTTCAGTTACTAAATCATGCAAGTCGCAAATAAAATTAGGTGAATATACCTCACCTCAATCGCGTCGTCGACATTCGTCGATTCACGCCTCCGATCGGTCTGACAACGCCATCGCGTCGTTCACCGCGTCGTTGTCGCTGCCGAGCCGACATCGCTGCCGCCGCGACGCCGACGTCCATCCATGTCGCGCCACCATGCGCCCTCGCCGGCGCGCCAGCTCATCCGCGCCGCCATCATCGCTTGCTCATGCGCGCCGACCGCCGCCGCTCCTCATCTCTCCACCGCAGCGAGCGCGCAGCTGAGCCCCGCCGCACAGCCGCGCGCGACCGCCGCCACGCGCTGCTGGTCCGCTTTCTCGCTCGCGCGCTGCAGACCAGTGCTCGTCTTCGGCTGCTGCGTCGACCTCGCTCCCCGCCGGCCATCGTCCTCGGCCTCGCAGTCGTGTCGCGACTCTCCGCGCGCCACCGCGCAATGTCGCCGTCCGCGGGCGGTGTCGCCGCGCCATGCGCCGCGCCGCGCCGATCTCTGTCCGCCACCTCGTCCGTCCGCGCGATCGCCGCGGCTAACGAAGCCGCCGAGAGGCGCCGCCGCTGGTCGCCGGAGCGCTCCGCCGTCCGCCGTCTCCGCCCACCGCGCCGATGCTTGGCTGCTCCGATCTCGCCGATCCGCCATCTCTCGCCGTCCTTCTCGCCGCTCTCCCTCTCTCTGCTCCTCACGATCTCTCTCTCTCCCTCTCTTCTTCAATCTCTCTAGTTTTTCCTCTCTCTCTCTCTACTTTCCTTTCTTTTTGTTTTTCTTTTCTTTTCTCTCTCTCTTGATATATATATATATATATTAATATATATTTACATTTTCTACTTTTGATTTTCAAATCAAAAGTGTCTTCGAAAATCGAGCAGCGCGCATCTCGAGGCACCAACCCGCCTCACTTTCAAAATTTTGATACTCGCGCTACACGAACCACGAAGCGTATCCAATGTACACATTAAACCACATTACGCGACTATCTCGGTCCCACGTTGGCACGCGACTCGAGGCGCGTCCCCGTTCGTGTTTCGGCTTCCTGAATTCTCCGCGTATATGTTTCTCAACAATTAACATCTCCACTCGAGATTCGAGCATACGCATTTCGGCAAGTGGGTCCCACATACGACCCTAAAATTACACGTGGCACGAGTCGAATTTTCGGGCCGTTACATAAGGCATAACTCATTCTTGGCGAACCTTTCATCACCTAGTCCGGATCAGCCTTATCACGCCCACTTTCGAACAATTTATGTAAAATAGCTAAGTCAAAGTACATTGCCCCATTTCCCGGTCTATGAACTAAATGAACTAAATATACTAGTTTATGATACATAATTGTTAAGAATACGAGTCCCACTTGTTGGGGCATGTGCCCTAGGTCAATCTTATGAATATTGTTATTTTGGTTAATAAAATAAAGTATTTCATTTGTTATTCATTATTATAATTAGTTTATATGTTTACATTATAATAGGATCCATGGATGTTTACTGAAACATCCTAAATGTCCCTAGTCGGTTATTTACTGGGAACTATAATAAATTAAGACTAGTGTGAGTCTTGATAGACGATCATGTGATGATCACGTGTATAAGGATACAAGTGAAGATCATGACTATCTATTGGGGAACAAGGTACTGGACCGACCTGCTACGAAAACACTACACGGATTAAGTCATAGGTGTTGCGTATGCTAAGTATATCATTTAGTCTTGTGACTTGATATTAACAAAAAATTAAACATTTGGGTCATAGTGATTTGACACAATCAAACGTTGTCTTTAACCGAATGATAATAAAGGTTGTGATTGGTTACTAGGTGAATAAAGTTAGAGGTGTGTAATCAAGATAGAATTTGTTCTTCTCGTAAAGAGAGAGATATCTGTGGATCTCTCGATATGTTAGACTAAAAATGGCCGAGTCTAAGTCGATTGATATGATCAATGTCGTTTGAATGTTTTTAGACTACCTAGAGATCAAAACTAGAACGATTGAACATTAAGGGTGACTATTTCGTGCCTTATGTTTAATCAAAGGACATCATATGAAAAAATGAAATGATTTTGCAGGATTTTTAATGACTCGGAACAATGAATTTCATATGATAAAATCCGTACCACAAAAAGTCCTTATAATGTGTCATATTAATACCACTTTAACTAGGGGTATAATGGTAATTCACTTACTAGTCTTCATACAAATGTTGTATAAATAGGCGTATTAAGTGAATACATTATGGGAGAAATTAGGGTTGGAGTCTAATTTTCGTTTTTAGAAAACGAGATAGGTTTCTCTGCCATTCTTGAGTTTTTAGGGAGAACATAAAATTATTTTCGTGTTCTCTCTCGGGCTAGCAATTGGAATCTCGACCACCATTCATGTGTGGATTTTTGATAGTGGACATTCGTCTCTGGCGGCATCTTAAACATCGATCAATGCAGAGAAGAAAACTAGCGATTGAAGTTGCGATTTCTAACATTTTCAAACCTTTCGAACTTCCTAAAGATTCACTATGTTAATTTACATAAACATAAGTTAAGATTGACCATCTTTAGTCTTAAAGTAGTCCTAGTATAATCTTAGAACCTTAGCCCAAGTCTCGTCAAACTCCCACGCCAAGAACCTTCTTTTTGTTTTTATTTTTCAAGCTTTGACTCACGATGTCGTGGGTGGTGCTATGGTCATATTATCTAAGTCATCGTTCATAACACCATCTTAGTTTGCAATCAATTTAGTTTGGTGTCGTGCATGGCACCATGAGTTCCATGTCCACGGCGCCATTGGCAGTGTTAATCGCTGTTGGTTCATCATCTTCTTCCCTTAATCAATGGCTTCTCTGACACTTCTCTGAGCCTATTACCACCTCAAAGAGGCTTCAAAAACAACACATAGTGCATAGAAATAGGACTTACCTCAATTATAGGAAATTAAATCTATCAAACATCCATATTTTCATAAAATCAAATGAATCTATTAACAAACCATGTGACATTAAAGATAAACAATAAAACCTCAATGTCTTTCATTTCCATGGTTCTAATGAACCTCAAAAGCATACTCATTAGCCCATAAAACTTAGCCTTAGTTGTTTCAACATAAACACCAACTAACTCTATGATTTCAATTAAAGATTTGAAGAGAACTTAAATGAAAACTTACTAACTTAATCATGTTTAGCGAATGAGAAGAACAATAAAGTCAGAAACTTCAATAGCAGTTTTCATGCTTCTCTAACCTCACTTGACTGAACCCTCAAGCTTACTTCTCCCTTTCGTTCCCTCTCTTTCTCTTACTAGAACAATGGAGAAAGATGAAAATGATGAGATCAATATCATCTAATCTCTTTTTACACAATTTGATAAGTCGTCATTTGTGATATATTTTAGGGTGATTTTACCATCGATTTCATGAATTTTATCATCATTTTTACTGATTAATCATTGTTTTCTATTTTCATGTCAAAAATAGGCTTTTATACAAAAGGAGTACTTTCCATAAAAATTCAGTCAAAAAGCTGAAAATAGGCCTAACGCCTTAGTAGATATCATAGAACTAAGTCAAATTTCCAAGGAATCGCTAGATCAAACTTAGCTGAATTGCAGAAAGCTCACTGGAAACCTTACAGGAAAAGCCTCATGATGATCTAGGAAAAGATGAAGCTCATATCTCGAGAGAAACCTAGTGCCTCCATAACGATGTCATAGAGATTTTCAAGCGATTTAGCATTCTAAATGTACGATGCTGGAAAGATCTGGATATTATTAGTTTCTAATTCAATTGTTTCTTAACATTTTGGTTTAGATATTGTTTTATCCTATTCCAACTATATAAATGAGACCCTTGAATGACGAAAGATATACAAAGAGTTCCATAACTACAGTCCCATATATAGCATTTCAGAGAGGAAACTTTGGTGCTAAGTTTTTCTTTTAAAATCTTGTGCGGAGACTCTTTGTAAGTTTTTATTTAGTTCTTATATTTACATTCTGATTTATAGATTTAATAAATCTCTAAGTTGTATTTACGATAATGAGTGGCTAAGTTCCTTTATCTAGACCAAGGTGGTTGAGTTCTAGGGATTTATAGGATTCAGGAGGTTTATGCGCTTCAATTCTTAATTTGTTCATTAATGGTTTTTGTATTCTTAATTGCATCGCTATTTCAAGGTTTTTAATTATGGTTTTAGACCTTAAGTTTACCTTTTTTGTTATGTAAGTGCACGTGCATGGCGGTTACGGTTATAAACTATCGCTAGTGATCCTACAGTCGCTCGGTAAAGGGGATCATGTTAGGTTGTGAGTGGGGCCATGTCTATTGGGAATCAGTATGCCTATGTGCATTTAGGATATGAGATGGGAAACAGTGTATTGTAATGTCCACATGTAACCGGTGGAAAATTCGACACTAGTTATCACTCATGATAAGTGTTCTCACGGTTCGTTAATGTTGCTAGTTTGTTGAAAGCCTACGACATATCCGGTGGCTTTATAAGTCTAGTTAGTATGTGGTAGTGTCGCACGTCCTCTCCACTGAAATGAGGAGAAAAAGGTGATGAGAGTCACTGTAAGCCTGTCTATGAGAATCAACATTAAGATAAACATTTGATAAATGGACGATCAAATCCGTTCTCTAGAATGTAAATTCACGCCTTAGTCTAATGTCTTTTATTTTGTTTGTATTAAATTTTCTAGTATAATTTAGTTTTTGTTTTCAAAACCCCCGTTTTTCCCAAAACCTAAAAAAGATCATCCCAATCCCTATGGGATCGACTAAATATTTGCCTCACTACAAATAAATTGTTGTTAATGAAAACGAGACTATTTTTTGTGATGTACAACGCGTTATCAAATTTTGGCCCCATTGATGAAGATTGGTGTTAATTCTTTTCTCTTAGGTTTTTTGTTTTTATTATATGGTTGTAGATCTCAAACTTTCACTTTCCGCTGATTCATTGGTTCCCTACGATCCGAAGATTGATCGGACTCATTGAAAAAGGGACAAAACTAATAGAAGGAGAGAATAGGTCAACAGTGACTATCGAGGATAATATGATAAATCAGAGTCCTCTAGTTATGCAGGTTGCTAGGCAGAAAAACGAATGCAGGGCATAAACTGAGGCAGGAAAGGGAGCTCATTATTAAAGAAGCTAACCAACACCGAGGAGGCTCGTTACAACTATGTATTGAGTATCGGGCTAGCACTGATCAGTTCGAGCTGAAGTTAGGATTAATACATAAGCTGCTTAACTTTCATGGGAAAGAGAATGAAGATCCTTAGAAGTTTCTCACATATTTTAAGATGGTGGTAGTTGGCATGAAGTCTACTATAGTTGATGCAGATATAGTGAGACAAAGTGTTTCCTTTTCATCTCAATGAGGTTGCATAAAAGTAGTTATTCCACTTACCAGCCGGTTCTATAAAAAACAAGAATAAGCTACATTAGAAGTTCTAGGATGACTATATGCCAGCTAGGAGGATCAATTAGCTCAAGAGGGAGATATCCCATATTATCATGAAGGATGATGAGTCGTTGACACAAAACTGGGAGAGATTCAAAAGATTGTGTAGGGCATGTCCTCAGCATGGTCTTAGTGTGAAATCTTTGATGGAAAGCCTCTATGAAGGGCTCACATACAATTAGAAGAGGTTTCTCAATACAGTGAGCAATGGTAGTCTATATGAAATCACACTGATTGTGGCTAGTAAATAAATGCAAAAGGTAGCTAATCTAGCTAAGCAGTATGGACCGACTAGTAAGAGACGAGGGGTTATGGTATCTTTAGGGCAGAGTAGACTTGAGGACCAGTTATCTGGGCTCAAGTCTATGGTCAAATAATGATGGTAGAGAAAGGCGAAACGAAAGCTTGCAGGATTTGCTTCGAGCTGAGTCACTTTACAAATGAGTGTCCTCAACTTTGCAAGAATATTATGGAGATAATGGTAGCAGGGCAGTTTCTAGGTTCATCAGCAGGGCGATTTGGGTAGCCAAGCAATTTCTATGAAGGAAGGACATAAATCTCAACTACAACTATGCTACTAAGAATAAGAACTACTAGAATTTTATACTTAAGGGACATCCATTGCCGGTAGCACCACAAAGCCAGCCACTTCATCCACAGGGACTCATCTAGAGGGGATGATGAAGTAGTTGATCCTATTATAGCAACAGTACGTGGCTATGATTGAAGCTTTGATCAAGGAGTTGTAGGCTAGATTATCTGACATGTCAGCTAAAATAGGCCAAGCAAAGCAACCAATGAGAGTTTCCATCTCAGCCAGTCTCGAACCCTAACCGCATGTGAATGTTATTTCACATGTCAACGCATCATTTGTGACTGAAGAAGCTGAGAGGAGTACTAAGAGAGGTGGATGAATTAATACCATCCAGCACAGGGCACCATTTCTTTAAAGATTGTACTCAAAGAGGTATCCATTCATTACCAAGGACCAACCCAATGAATATGTTTAAGCCAAAACAGAGTTGAAGGAAAAAGAGAAAATCCAATATGAGTTCGAAGAATCTTGTGAGCCATTTGGCATCGCATGATTTTCTGGACATGAAAAGGAGAATATCCAAGCAAGTAACAAAAATACACCACATAAATGTGGTGATCCAGATATATTAAGCATTACTTGCACACTAAGAGGTTTGCATGTAGAAAAGGCGATGTTTGACATAGGTGCATCCATAAATATCATGTCATCTCCTGTTTTCTTATCCATGCATGATCATACTTTAAAGCATTTTGACATAGCCATCCATTTAACAGACTGATCTTCAATCTGACCGATTGGTATGTATGAAGACTTGACTATTCGTGCCAAAGCCATACACTTTCCTGCTAATTTCCATGTCATTGACATGGAGGACACATTGTCCTCACTTACTTCAATGTTCTTAGGGAAGCCTTCTATGAAAATGGCCAGAGCTAAAATTGATGTGTTTAGTTGTAATATCTCACTTGAGCATGATGATAGGGTAGTTCACTTTGATGTTCCTGATTGTTTGAAGTCACCCTCTAATGTTTCCACTATATATGCAGTTTCATCCCCTACTAACGATGATTCGGAGGATAATATGAAATTCTTCATAAAGCATTTAAGGAAGAAGTGCGTGAAAGAGGGAGAGTTGAAGAGAAAAAATCAGGAAAAATGGACGGAGTACCTTAAGGTTGGGTGTTGACAAAGAATTACCAAAATAGTGAGACTTACAGTGTGAGACAGAAGGCAAAGCCACCAGCATCCATTCATATCTCATGCATTTTTTATGAAGTGGGCCTAATGGGGCATTCAACGATAATTGACACAAGAGCATTCGAGAACATCTTTTCTATGAAACTCTTATAGACAACTGAGTTGGAAATCACTGAACGCACCTCAAAAAAGGTTGTTTGTCTAGTAAATTGTGCACCTACCATGATTTATAGAGTTGCGAGGAAGGTACCTCTGAGACTTGGAGACCTAGAGTTTCTGGAGGACTTCTCAGTCATTGATGAAAGACTTTATAAGATTAACACCTTATTGCTTGGGATGTTGTTCCTCTACACAGCCAAAGCTAACATTGATGTCAAAAATGAATATGTCGCATTCAGAGTTGGTGATAGAAAGGCACTTTATAGCGATGGCAGGTTGTACATATAGAAGGAGCAGGGAACTATCAAGCATCAGAAAGTGTCTATACCACCAGCCAAGGAAAAGAAGCCGCTAATTGATGTGATTGACCTAGACTCCGATTACTCTAAAAATGTGGTACATCGGGCCATTGACGTTAAACACCGGTGCTTCGTGGGAGGCAGCCCACATTCAGTCATTTGTTTATTTAGCTATTTTGCATAAAGTTGGCTTAATTATTTTGAGTTTGAATAAACCTTGGATTTGAATGCGTTGAATTAGGTTACTTCAATTAGAGGAATTAAAGTTGATGGAATTTGTTGCATATCTCTAATACCTTTAAATTTTATAGAGACATGATGATTGATTGCAGATTTATGGAATGTTTTACGCGCACTGGAGTCCTAACGACTTTTGACAATCTAATTCAGGGCGGGTATACTTTGATTTAATGCATTTGCATGACATCATTTGCATATACAGGGAGCCACACACTAGAAATCATTTTGGAAATTAATCTATTTTTTTGGTCCATCGATGTTACAACGCTATGATGTTGTAGATAAATCATTGTGTAGAGCTAAGAGAATATTCCTAATTGGGTAGGGCCATCGATTTACCAACGATTTGAGTGTGAACATAAGGCATTGACATAGCGCTATAGGTCATTTTGAGAATTTTCTCGAAATCGCCAATGATTTCGCCAGCAATCCCTCAATGCTGTCACGTTTGAACTTACGACGCCGAGCTTGAATTTCGGTTTTTTAAATGGGGGCAGAACTCCATTGTCATCTTCCCCACATAACCCTAGCGATTTACCTCTACCCCAAGCCTTGAAAACCCACTTCTAACAACCAAATCCAACTATTCCAACCTCTAATCTCACTCATTTTTATTCTCCAATGAGTGGAAATTGTTTTGAGCCATGAAACTGCGAGATTGGTGAGTTCCTCGATGAAGCCGCAAGCATGGGGTTCGATTTTTTGATCTCTTAAGGCGTCTACTAGGCCGAGAAAGCTCTTGTGAGCTCGTGGGAACTTAATCCTAAGTAGGTAACACCCCTATTTCACCTTGAATTTTCAATATCTCGACGGGTGTTCTTTGGCTAAATTGGGCAAAAATGTGTGTTCTTGGAGTCAAATTGCTTGCTAGAACCATAAAGACTTTATTTGTGAAGTGATTTGGAGTGATTTGGTCGGATTATTTGTGATTTTTGATTGATTTTGAAAATTATGATTTTTTAAAGGAAAGCCTATGTTTTTTTTTTTGGAAAATTTGGGATTTCAGATCCAATTTTCGATTTTGAGCGTTTCAATGACTTTTGAATTGACCAATATGGCATGGATTAAGTTTGGGGGAAAGTGCAATAATGTTTATCAAAAGTTGAATTTCTAAAGTTTAGTTTTTGTTGAAAATTCATCAACACCATCGACATTTTGGGTACATTCAATTTTGGTGTTTAGATAGTGCATGTATATGTGAATTGATGGACTGATTGAAATACTAGTTGCATTTATTTTTGATAATTTGAGAGTTTATGTGATTCTGAGACTTTGAAAATGGTTTTTAACCAAATTTTCTCAAAATTTTATTTGCCTTGGACTTCGAATGCCTGAATACATTTGAGCAAACCTTTGTATTTTAAACTCCATGTTCTTTGGTTTGCCGAATGTTATGGACTGATTCTCTCATAATTTCATAATTGGACTTTTTGTAAGGTTGTTTATTTGTTATGTTGTTTTTTTTTGCTATGGAGAGAGATGAATGTAGTGGATCTGTTGGACCTAAACAAAGGAGAGGTAGTCGATTACCACCTCTCAAACCTAAAGCTTATCCACCTAGAACACCTCAACCTTTTGATCAGTTTAGGTTTGTAAGCGAGATAGCTACAAAGAGGTACGAGAGTGACCTCAACATAAAGAATAGGAAGCATTTAGAAGACATGGTATTTTGGATAGCAACTCCCAAATATGAAAGGAGAGTCGCATCTATTATTAGAGAGAGGGGTTGGGAGTTCTTTACTAGGGATTACCTGACATTAACCATACCCCATGATCCAGACTTGATATAGGGATGTGAGGAGATAGTTCACGAGTTTTACGCGAATGGACACACTACCTATTGTAGCTTGAGTGTAAGAGTCCTAGGACACTAGGTTAACTATGGTACCTAGGCTATTATTGCCTACTATGGCCTAGCTTCTTTTTAGGACTTAGAGATTTCTAATGTCCCTCACCTACACTACAACTATGTTTCTGATTACCCTTTTGCGAATGTTAGGGTAGCCCTCACTTATTTTCTGCATCATGATTGGACCTACGCCTCTTCTTCTCAACAACTTAAGTCTTTGGTTAAGGCCTACTTTAGGAAAGCACTTAAGGCATGGTCCTATTTTGTCAATGCATATCTCTACCTACCACACAACACGGTGATGTGACACGGCCTCGATGTGCAATGCCTTATCATTTTTGGGCACATGTTGGTTGTATCAATGTGGGGAGATTTATGTTGGAGGTTATCATAGAAGGGGTGGAGACGAAGAAGAATGAGAGTTTACATTTCCTTTACTCATCACTGATCTGTGTCGACAAGTCAAAATTCCTCTTAAGGATCTCCAGTTTAACATCTCTAATTGAGTCTGACTGGTGTACAGGGGCTTAAATTAAGGTTTCAGGTTGGGCAATGCTCTAATTAGGATAGGGGATACTACACATGAGGCGCTGAAACATTGCTGGGCTTGATTCAAAATAAAATTAGGCAGAAATAGAGCATCGCGGTGATGTTGTAGAGATTTCCTAACGATTTAGCATTTAGAACGTACGATCAGAATATTATTAGTTTCTAATTCTATTTTTTTCTTAAGATTTCGGTTTAGATATTGTTCTATCATATTCCTATTGTATATGTGAGACCTCAGAACTACGAAAAATATATAGAGAGTTCCATACGTATATTTTTATATATAGAATTCCAGATAGGAAACTTTGGTGCTATGTTTTTCTTTTGAAGTCTTATGCAAAAAGATTTTATAAGTTTTTATTTAGTAGTTATATTTACATTTTGATTTATAGATTTAATAAATTTCAGAGTTGTATTTATGATAATGAGTGGCTATGTTCCACTATCTAGGCCAAGGTATTTGAGTTCTAGTGATTTATAGGATTTGAAAGGTTTATGCGCTTTAATTCTTAATTTGTTCATTACCAGTTTTTGAAAACTTAATTGCATTATTATTCTGAGGTTTTTAATTTTTTTTAGACCTTAAGTTTCCCTTTTTTTATGTAAGTGCATGTGCATGGCGATTACTGTTAGAAACTATCGCCAGTGATCCAAGCGCTGCTAGGTAAGAGGTGTTGGTAGCGATTGGGGCCTTTTCTGTTGGCAACTGGTGTGCCCCTGTGCATTTAAGATATGAGATGGATAACAGTGTATTGTAATTTCCACATGTGATTGATGCACAATTCGACTCTAATTATCACTCATGATAGGTGTTCTCAGGGTTCGTTAATGCTGGTAGTTTCTTAAAAGCCTATGACATATCCAGTGGCTTTGCAAGTCTAGTTAGTATGTGGTTGTGTCACCCGTTCCCTCCATTGAATTAAGGAGAAGGAGGTAAGGAGTGTCACGATAAGTCTATCTTTGAGAATCCGTATTAGAACAAACATTTAATAAACTGAGGATCGAATCCGTCCTCTAGAATGTCAATTTGTGCTTTAGTCTAGAGTTTTTTATTTATTGATTTCAGTTTTTAAGTGTTTTGTTTTGTTTGCATTTGATTTCCTAGTAGAATTTAGTTTTTTTTTTCAAAATCCCCATTTTTCCCAAAACTTAAAAAAGAACATCCCAATCCCTATGGAATCGACCTCTTACTTGCCTCACTACAAATCAATTGTAGTCATTGAAAATGAGACTATTTTTGGTGTTGTACAAGGCGACTTCATAATTCTTAAGTGCGTTCTTCCTCGAGATTAGCAAATCACATCTCGAAATAGATCCAATAGATTTTAAAACCAACGACAAAGCTTCCTGAGTGATTGACACCTCAACCTTTCCATGATTACATTATATTCATATAATGACAAGAATGCATGCATCTCGAGACTCATCTTGTGGTTTATTACATAAAATGAAACAAAAGTTTGTCTTGTCACCAATCTTAACATAAATGCCTATCTCAAGGCTAATCAATGGTTCAATTATTTCATTTGACTTGATTTGATAGCTTTAGCCCACTTACTTAATTAATTCAGTTAGCATACCAAATGACAGGCAAACCTAAACACAAACTAATCAAGACATGTTAAGCTTAGCCATGAGTCTAACTCGGGTTAATTAAGATTCAAATTATAAAATCTCGTCCTCAAACTTAAAGGAAACATAAAAGTTATTCATACTCTCGTAGAGAAAAGTACATTGTTCCTTCATATAAAATTCTCGTTCCCAAGTTAGTTCCTCGTCCTTGTGAAATTTGCATTTCACTTTAAGCAAAAGATTTTCTTTCGTTCTCTGCTTTTGAATTTTATGATCAAGGATATGCATAGGTTGCTCTTCATAAGACTAGTCATCCTTAAGATCGAACATATCTCAGTTAACTCTAGGCATGAATTTGGTATCTTCTTTTCGAAGCATAAACCCGTGGAAGACATTATGAACTTCTGATAGCTAAGGAAACAACTTTAACTTGTAAGCAATAAGGTCTACCCTTTCCTTAACCCTGAACATTTGGATAGATCTCAGAGCTAGCTTACCTGTCAACCCGAATTTATATAGCCTTTTCATAGGTCGAACTTTTAAAATAACATAATCACCATTTTAAAACTCTAGGAACTTATGAAGCTAGTATGTATATCGTTTCTCTCTAAAATGTGTTGTAGTCAAACACCGAAGAATATGTTGAATTTTCTTTTTATAGTACTAAATCAACTCATGCCCTAGCAAAATTGTATATCCAACATTTGCCCAACACTCTAGTGAACAGCAAGGCTGACCATACAGAGCCTCGAATGGAGCCATTTTAATACTAGCTTAATAGTTATTATTGTAAGAGAACTCACTTAAGGGAATGTATTTCTCTCAACTACCACAAACTCCAAGAAAAAAGCTTAAAGCATATCATCAAGAACCAATTTTGGATGCTTAGTCTACCCATTAGTCTGAAGTTTATATGTCATGCTGAGATTGAGAGTGTTTCCCAGCTATTTTTGCAATTCACTATATAATATGGAGGTGAATCTCGGCTCTATATTTATTTGAAGTAATCGACAATGGAACATTGTGAAGTTTCAACAACTCATGCATGTATATATTACATAATCTGTCAAGGGGATCTTGCATGGAAACTAGCAAGAGTTAAGTAGACTTCATTAAACTGTCAGCTACAACTCAACCTGCTGTAACGACCCCTTCTCAAATTAGGGATAGCCTGGCCTAATCCATTTATTAAGCCCTAACCTCACCATATAGGGCCTAACAAGGAATTAGTCAGCCTCTTCAAAACCTTATTACCTATCAATTATTCATTTTTCAAATACATATAAACATATACCTATCCTATGTAAATTCATAAATTAGAGTTAATTAAAATTTTCTAACTTAAAAGTTATTTAGCATAAGTCTTAACAATTCAAAACTTACAACATATAGCCAAAGCTTTGTGGAAAAACCAGGAAATAGAGATCACATGCGTATATATAATGAAACGACGATATATAACAACATATATCTGGTCAAGGTACCTATCACTCATCCCATAATATTTAACCACCAAAAGAATATCATATAAATATAAAAGTAATACATCAAAAATCAAACCTACAAAATTTAATGTAGCATAGCTCCTCTAGCTCAGAGGTAGTCACCGATCTTCGTTTTGCCTGGCTTGCTACTCGATGGATCTGCACCCACCATCACAAACTAGACCGTGAGTACTTGAAAATAGAAAGTAATACTGAGAGACATTTGTTCACATTCCCAATTATGCAACAAGTATTAAAAAACATAATAATAATAGCAACTATGCTGAAAGATTATCATGCAAAGAGATACTTTAGTTAAACAGAATGAAACTAACACTAGGCTAAGTAGTAATGATCTAGGGTCGGTCGACCATGATATCCATCACATCAGCCTTTCCATTATATTTGGATGGAGCTCTGCTCTACACCTCTTTTGAAGGTCGTACTTACATGGTACAATACGCCTTTATAATTATCCCAAATGTCAGTCACTGGGATGTATACTTGCCAACAACCCCGAGTCTTACAACTCGTGAAGTCGCCCAAGTTATGCTTGCTAACAACCCCGAGTCCCATACCCTGTGTGTTGCGCAAGATAGTGGAGAAATCACGATCACCCAGGAAAGTCTAGTGACCCCCGTATGTCAGATGAATTTCTATCATAAAAGGACCATAGATACAAGAACCACATTCATATTCAAGAAAAACATGGCATTGGAAACCAAAAAAATACCATTGCATAACTAATGCACGAAGGATCTAAATTCACAACACTATGTAAAAACTACCTAATAGCATGCTATTTCACTGACTACTAGTAATAATAGTCAATAATGGCATAGCACATGAATTGGAGTCAATGAAATCATTTTATCAACATACTATGCCATGAAACATCCTCATGTAATGAGAAATGAAAATAAGTCATGGCATACGAAGTATAGATGCAATTAAGTCCAAATGACTGAGAATGAATAACCCAATAGGAATGAAATGTAAAGAAATATCTCAGTCAGTTTACTTACATACACACACAATTTCCTATGGTACTCCGACCTCCCAACACCTCGAAACTTGTGTTTGAGCTCCTAAAACAATTATGTAGGTTCCTGACATTAAATTAGATGTTTTGAGTGTATTTGGACCTCTACTTAGTGTTTTAGAACCAGTTATAGTGTTTAAGCCATTTTTGAAAATTTCTTATTTTTGTGATGTCACAACAGTTAGCGCGCTAATTCGAGAATTAACACGCTAATTTGAGACTTAACGTGCAATATAGCCTTATGTAGAGCACTAATCAATATTAGCGCGCTAGATCTTATACCTAGCGCGCTATGTGCAGTAAAACCCATAATTCTGCAATCTCAATTCTAAATTTTATCAGCACATAGGATATGCTGATCCCTTTGGAACCCTTATACACACCTCTAGAGTTCCAAGAAATCATTTACAACATAAATCAACAACCCACAACATCAAATACATGAATTCATGGATTTGAGCTATGATAATGGAGTAAAGAAGTTACCTAGCTTGATGAATACTAGCTGAACTTGATCTTTTCTTCACCAACTCCACTAGTTTGTTGATCTTCTTCTTCCCCAGCAGCTCTTCGCTTCTCCAGCAAGTTTGTTTCTCAACTAAGCAATTGAACGAGAGAGTGTGAGGTGCTTTGTTGATCATAAGCTTTATATAGTTGAATTGGATATGGTTGAATGGTAACCCTTGATCATTTTGTGCACACGTATCTCAAGACTTAACAAGTGGACCTCCTACACACACATGTCCCACAAGTTCATGCTTAAGTGACACCAAACCATAACTCCATTAGTGTTGAAGCATGTTAACTCGTGTCTCGAGACATATCAAATGGCTTATGTTTTAACTCGCTAACTTAGGTGTATCACACCTAATCAACCATAATCCATATAACTCACTTAATAAAACCATATAAAGCTTTTACCAACTTACCTTATCACTCTGTAACTCGGTCCCACGTCAGCACGCTTATCGAGATAAGTCCCTACTCACGTCTCGACACCTATCAACACGTAAGCATGACTTAGTGGTCTACACATATACAATACACTAAGCACACATCACCACAAAGATAACATTTACCTCGGCCACTAGCCTCGGTAATGCAACGAATCTTGTTGCGGGTCCCACGTCACGGTATTTTGATCCTGATTAACACATTAAACTAAGATTTGCTATTTGGGCCGTGATAATACTTTCCTACTAATGAAAATTTCTTCCTCGAAATCAAAATTAACCTAAAACTATACCTGACTGGAAGAGGTACAAAAATCTATCGCGCATATAATCTTCCCGTTCCCAAGTGAGTTTGGAATCTCCATGAAACCGCCACTTGACTAACACTTTCGGGATAGACTTGCCTCTTAACTGGTGTACCCTCATGTCTAGGATTTATACTGGTTGCTCTTCATATGATATATCCTCACTCAAGTCAATCTGACCTAAGTACACTATCGGTATCTCGTCTGCTTTCAACTTGGCTAGTCGAAGCATATAAATATGAAACACTAAATGAATCCACAACATCAGTGGAGGTAAATCCAGTTCATAAGCAACCTTTCTAACCCGTTTCTTGATCTTGAAAGGCCCGATGAACCTCAATGCTAACTTGCCTTTCAAACCAATCTACGAAGACCCTTAGGAGGAGAAACCTTTAGATACACTAAAGCCCCCTTGTCGTACGCGAGATCACTGTGATATTTGTTTGCATACTTCTTTTGTCTCTCTTGGTCTCCTTCAAGACTTTAGTGAATCTATCGTACCTTCTATGTGTGATCAACAAAAATCTCAGGCCCAGTAATGTCCCAGTCCTCTAGCTCAACCCAAATGTATGGTGAACGACATGGTCTGCCATATAATGCCTCAAATGGTGCCATTTCAATTCTAGTCTGATAATTGTTGTGTTTGAAAACTCACACAATAGTAGGTACTCCTCCCAAGATCCACCAAACTCAAGTACACAAGCCCTGAGCATATCCTCGAAAGTTTGAATGAACCTCTCAGTCTACCCATCAGTTTGAGGGTGAAAGGTTGTGCTAAACTATAGGCGCATACCATACTAGCCCTACATACTCCGTGACATCCTGGAAGTATACATAACATCTCTATATGACGTAATAGTCAATGGTACCCCATGCAACCTAATAATCTCTATCTCGAACAACCTACTCAAATGGCCAGATGTGTAATGAGCTGCAATTGGTATGAAATGTGCAGATTTCGTCAATCAGTCCACAATCACCTAGATAGAATCGTATCGATGAACAGTCCTCGACAATCATCTAACGAAATCCATGGAAATATCTTCCCACTTCCATCGTGGAATGGGAAGCGGCTGCAATAATCCTTCAGGTCTACGATGCTCTACCTTCCCCAGCTGCTAGATCCCACAGTTCCTGATAAACTCTGATATGTACGCTTTCATCCCAGGCCACAAAAAATGTCCCTTCATGTCATGGTACATCTTGGTCCTTCTTGGATGAATAGTGAATCGAGAACTGTGTGATTCCTGAAGAATCTCCTCTGTCTGCTATGCCACTATAGGTATCCACAATCTGCCTCTAAATATGAGATACTAATCCACCGTCTCAATCCAGTCGCTACAATCCATACTCTCGGCCAACTCACTTAATCTCGAGTCTAGAGTAGACATTGTCTGAAGCCTCATCGCTGCACAAATCATTACCTGAGTGTCAATAGGACTATCTGACTGAGTCATCATTACCGTTGCCTTGAGTAATCCATACTCATACATCATATGACGTCTAACAACCTCGGCATCTCTAACTAGCATCCTACTCAGCGCATCCGCAACTACGGTAACTTTTCTAGGGTGATATTCTAAAGAAAAGTCATAGTCTTTCAAAAATTCAAACCATTGGCGCTGTCTCATATTCAACTCTTTCTATGTGAAGAGGTATTTCAACTTTTATGGTCAGTATAGAGTGTGCATCTTTCTCCATACAGATGATGTCTCCATATATTCAAAGCAATTACTACCGCTGCCAACTCCAAGTCATGAGTTAGTTAATTCTTCTCATGTATCTTCAGCTGTCTTGATGCATAGGCCATCGTGCCTCTATCCTGCATCAACATACAACCTAGACCCGTATGAGAAGCATCAGTATATACCATGAATCCCTATCTACTCTCGAGCAATATCAGCACTGGTGCGGTAGTCAACAATCTCTTCAATTGAGAAAATGCCTCCTCGCATTCCTCGGACCAATGAAACCTCATGTCTTTTTGGGTCAATCTGGTCATTAGTGAAGTGATATTCGAAAAATCCTTCACGAACCTGCAATAATATCCTGCTAACCCCAGAAAACTCCTAATCACTATAACTGATATCGGTGCTGGCTAATACGTAATAGCCTGAATCTTGGCTGGATCAACAACAATGCATGTTGCTTCAACAACATGTCCCAAAAATTTGACCTCTGACAGCCACATTTAGTGAATTTGGCTTAAAGTCTGTGCTCCCTCAAAGTCTGCAACGTCTCCTTGAGTTGGTGCATGTGATCCTCTCAAGTTCTCGAGTATATTAATATATCATCAATGAAAACAATCATGAAGCGATCAAGAAATGGTCTCATCACCCGATGCATCAAATCCATAAACATTGTAGGAGCATTAGTCAAACCAAATGGCATGACTGTGAACTGATAGTGTCCATACCTCTGCTAAATGCTATCATGGACCTATCTTCATCCCTGATCCTAAGCTGATGATACCCTGATCGCAGGTCTATCTTGGAGATAAACTGCGCTCCTCTCAGTTAATCAAATAAATCATCAATTTATGGTAATGGATACTTGTTTCTAACTGTGACCCTATTCAACTGTCTATAATCGATACACAGTCTCAAAGTACCATCCTTCTTCTTTATAAATATGACTAGTGCTCCCTATGGTGACATAGAAGGTGTGATGAATCCCTTCTTTCCTAAGTCCCGTAACTGACTCCTTAACTCCTCCAACTCTCATGGAGCCATGCGGTACAGTGGTATAGAAATCAGTTTAGTGCCTGATACAAACTCAATAATGAAATCTATCTCCCTCGGTGGTGGTAAACCAAGTAAGTCTTCCAGAAACACGCCCAAAAATTCAGACTCAACTGGCATCTCCGGCAGTCTAGGTCATTGACTCTCTACTATGGTGTATAACGACACTAGAGTCTCCATCTCTCCACAAGTCGTAAGTCAACCTCTAGTGCCCTCGGTAGTGTACTACCACTATACGTGAACATCGAACACCCTAGGATCTCAAATATCACTTTCTTACTGACACAGTCGATATGAGCGTGATACGCTGCTTGCTAATCCATTCCTAACAATGAGTCGAAGTCTAAGAACTTGTGCACCCTGAAGTCTGCAGGTAACTCTACTCCACCTATCTGTACTGGACATCTCTCAACAAAAAAATTAGGGTAAACTTTATCTTCAGCTGCTGTACTCAAAATCAAATGTACGCCAACTCTCACCGGTGACAACCTTAAGATGCCTAACATGCGACCAACAATGAAAGATACTGTAGAACCAGAATCAAACAAAACATACAACTGTCTACCATAAATGAAAACCATACCCTCAATAAATCTGCGCGTGGCATCTGCATCAGGCTGTGCAATCATATGTACACCCTCTCGACTCTGTGATGGTATAACGATTGCTAAATGTAGACAATCTCGAATTACGTGTCCCACCTTTCTACACCTATAACAAGTGACTAGTCTACGCTGACCCTGAACAGGATCCTGGGCCTGTGCCTATTTCTACCCCTGTCTGGAACTATCTCGTCCACTACCTCTACCTCTACCTTGGCCTCTACCACCCTACTATTGTTGACGTGGTACTGGTGGAGCTGGCAAAGTAGTAGTAGTAGTAGTGGTAATAGTAAGATGTAGGTCTAACTGGTGGTGGTAAGGGAGGTCTACCAACAATGATCTGCGAAGGCGTAGGAGATGATACATATGGTATAACTGCTGTAGATATCCCTGTACCCTGGGAAACTCTATCCTGTCTCCTTGGTCATTTGCCCTTCTTTCTTCTCCTCTCATAATTCGTAACCTGATCGGTTGTCAATGCTGGTACTAGCAGTGTGCCATCAGCAACTGTGCCCTAATAATAGGTCTCGTGAGAGAGTGCACGCTCTTAAATCTCCCCCAATATCCTGGCACCTGAACTAACCACATAAAATCCGATGTCTGGCCTTAGTCCATCTTTGAAATAATATACATCATCAGAATCCTTTCTCACTAACTCTCCAGCGAACTGCCTCAAATAGCCGTATCTATCTCTATAGCTCATAACTGACTCGTCAGCTCCCTGTCTCGGATTCATAAACTCCTTCCTCAACCGCTTCATCACTGCAGGTGGGAAGTACTGCTGATAAGACTTCCTTTTTGAAGGCATCCCATGACTCAAACTCTCCCTCGAAAGCTATCGTCGCATGCCACCAAACATCAACATCTCGCTATAAAGTGTACAACGAAATCTCAGCTTGAAGTCTGACCTCAATCCTCAAGACTCGATGTAACTTATCCTGAGACAAAACCCACTTCTTGATCTTCTCAAAGTCTATCTGGCCATCAAAATTAACTAGTTTCAATTTGATGAAATCCTTCACCAAGTGAGCATTTGCCAATGAGGTAGAAGATGGAAGGGTAAAAGACGGTGTAAAGATTGTCTCTACGACTAGAACTGCTATCACTAGTATAGTCTACACTACTGCACTATTGTCGGTAATTAGATGTAGTCGTAGTAGTAGGGGCTGGTGTCTGTGTTGGTGGAGCGAAATGTGCAGTCATCATGGCGATGAACTCTGCTAACTGGTGACCCTAAGCGGCTACTCGATCAGATAGCCTCTAAAAACCATCCGCTGATGGTATAGAAGGCTGGTTTCCACTCGCACATGCGTCCCCGATATCGCATGAATCTGCCATTGGTGTTTGCAAGTTGATAGAGAATGCGAATCAGCTACTACGTAGATAACGCATATATACAAATAGAAAATTAACATGTATATTTAAGAAATCCCCATCTCACTTTCGCTCACTTCCCAACTAATGGTTTCTAGGCAAGGATCATCTGGTTTTCCAAAACTAAGATTTCTATTTTTCAAATTTCCTCAAATCTTTTATTTGTTAATTGTTGAAAAAGCTAGGCCTTTGGCTATTAACACTGTAGCTTTGATATCTTCTTATGGAATGACTATTTTCCACTACCCTGAGCTCTATAAGCATAGGTTCTGTAACCTAGGTTTTTATAAACATAAGCTCTGATACCAACTATGACGACCCCTTCTCAAATTAGGGCACCGCCTGGCCTAATCCCTTTATTAAGCCCTAACCTCACCATATAGGGCCTAACATGGAATTAGTCAGCCTTTTTAAAACCTTATTGCCCATCAATTATTCATTTTTCAAATAGATATAATCATATACCTATCCTTTGTAAATTCATAAATCAGAGTTTTTTAAAATTTTCTAACTTAAAAGTTATTCAGCGGAAGTCTTAACAATTAAATTAGCGGAAACTTATAACACAGTCTAACCTTTGTTGAAAAACTAGGAAATAGAGATCACATGCATATATAATGAAATGGCGATGTATCATGTATCTGGTCAAGGTACCTATCATTCTTCCCATAACATACAACCCCCAAAAGAATATCATATACATGTAAAATTAATACATCAAAAATCAAACCTACAAAATCTGGTGTAGGAGTGCTCCTCTGGCTCAGAGGTAGTTGCTGATCTTCGCTTTGCCTGGCCTGCTACTCAATGGATCAGCACCCATCGTTACAAACTAGACGGTGAACACTTGAAAATAGAAAGTAATACTAAGAGACATTTGTTCACATTCCCAATTATGCAACAAGTATAAAAAAGCATAATAATAATAACAACTATGGTGAAAGATTATCATGCAAAGAGATACTTTAGTTAAACAGAATGAAACTGACACTAGGCTAAGTAGTAATGATATAGGGTCGGTCGGCCATGTTTTCATCACATCAGCCTTTCCACTATATATGGACGAAGATGTGCTCTACATCTCTTTTAAAGGTCGTACTTACACGGTACAACAAGCCTTTATAATTATCCCAAATGTCAATCACTGGGATGTATACTTGCCAACAACTCTGGGTCTTACAACTCGTGAAGTCGCCCAAGTTATGCATGCTAACAACCCCAAATCACATACCCATTGTGTTGCGCAAGATAGTGGAGAAATCTTGATCACCCTGGAAAGTCTAGTAATTCCCTCGTATGTTAGTTGGGTTTCTATCATAAAAGGATCCCAGATTTAAGAACCACTTTCATATTCAAGAACAACACGGCATTGGAAAACAACAAATACAATTGCATAACTAATGCACAATGAATCTAAATTCACAACACTATATAAAAACTACCTAATAGCATGCTATTTCACTGACTACTAGTAATAATAGTCAATAATGACATAGCACATGAATTAGAGTCAATGAAATCATTTTATCAACAAACTATGCCATGAAACAACCTCATGTAATGAGAAATGAAAACAAGTCATGACATACGGAGTATAAATGCAATTCAGTCCAAATGACTGAGAATGAATAACCCAATAGGAATGAAATGTAAAGAAATATCTCACTCAGTTTACATACATACACACGCAATTTCATATGCTACTCCGACCTCCCTACGCCTCGAAACTTGTGTTTGAGCTCCCAAAACAATTCCTTAGGTTCCTGACATCACATTAGATGTTTTTAAGTGTGTTTAGACCTCTACTTAGTGTTTTAGAACCATTTATAGTGTTTAAGCCATTTTTGAAAATTTCTAATTTTTGTGCCGTCACAGCAATTAACGTGCTAATTCTGGAATTAGCGCACTATCCAGCCTTTTCAAGCGTGCCAATAAATATTAGCGCGATAGATCTCATACCTAGCGCCCTATTTGCGGTAAAACCCAGAATTTTGTAATGTGAATTCTGAATTTTATCAATACAGGCAATGCTGATGCCTTGAGAACCCTTATACACACCTTTAGAGTTCGAATACACCATTAACAACATAAATAAACAACCTACAACATCAAATACATGAATTCATGGATTTGAGCTATGTTAATGGAGTCGAGAAGTTACCTAGCTTGATGAATACTAGTTGAACTTGATCTTTTCTTCACCAACTCCACTGGTTTGCTAATCTTCTTCTTTCCTAGCAGCTTTTTGCTTCTCCAGCAAGTTTGCTTCTCAACTAAGCAATTAAATGAGAGAGTGTGAGGTGCTTTTGTTGATCATAAGCATTATATAGTTGAATTAGATATGGTTGAATGATAGCATTTGATCATTTTGTGCACACGTACCTCGAGACTTAACAAGTGGACCTCCTACACACATTTGTCACAAGTTCATGCTTAAGTGACACCAAACCATAACTCCATTAGTGTTGAAGCATGTCAACTCATGTCTCGAGACATATCAAGTGGCTTATGTTTTAACTTACTAACTTAGGTGTATCACACCTAATCAACCATAATCCATATAACTCACTTAATAAAACCATAAAAAGCTTGTACCAACTTACCTTATCACTATTTACGTCTGTCTCACGTCGGCACGCTCATCGAGACAAATCCCTACTCACGTATCGACACCTATCAACACGTAAGCATGACTTAGTAGTCTACACATATACAATACACTAAGAACACATCACCACAAATATAACATTTACCTCAGCCACCTAGCCTCGGTAATGACATGAATCTCGCTGCGGGTCCCACACCACGGGTCATTTGATATTGGTTAACACATTAAACTAAGATTAGCTATTTGGGCTGTGACACCTGCATCATGCTTGTATTGTATCATGGGTGTACCAAAAACAAATTAATACAAATATGTTCCAATTTCCATTCAAGAATCGGTAAGGAATGTAAGAATCCACTAACTTTTAGATGCTCAGGGTTAACTTGCCGACGAATCTTGCATTTCTTTATAAATGGTACAGTGTCAGACTTCATCCCTGACCACCAATAAATACGTCTCATATCATAATACATATTGGTGTGACGTTGTTGAATAGCACAAAGAGACCTATGAGGTTCTTGACACAATTCTTGTCTCAACTATTCCTTAGCTGGAATCTATAGTCTATCCCTAAAGCGTAAGGCACCATCGCCAGAAACAGATCAATAAGGATGATCTATACTAGAAACCAAACAATGGCATGCTAAATAATCCTTATCAGCTTTTTGACAATCTACCACCTATTGTAAAGTCTTTGGCTCAACTTTAATATAAGCACAAAAAAACAAATTAGTAGCTATTGAACTAGCTCTTTCAGTTGATGATGTGCCACTTAGAATGTTTGTTGGGTTTAAGGGTTCAAAAGCAGCATAAATTTAAAATTATTACTTTGAAAACCCCAACAGGATCAAATCCTAGTTCCATTAAATTGATTAAAACTAAACTATACCTTAATTGCAAGTTTCCTTCTTTGTGTTGATTGATCTATAAGATGATACCATAGATGAACATCATCTATTAGAAATCCACACACGAATGGTGGCCGAGATTCTGAGTGTTAGCCCGAGAGAGAACACGAAAAAAAGTCTTATACTCAAAACCTGACTCATTTTTGCAAAAATGAAAATTAGATTCTAACCCAAATTTTTCACGTGATGTGAAATCCACTTAAAATGTTTATTCGTACAACCCTTATATAAAGTCGGTTAAGTGAATTACCATTATACCCATACTTAAAGAGGTATTAATGTAACATAATATGGACTTTTATGTTATGAATTATGTCATATAAAATTCGTTGTTCCAAGTTATTTAAAATCCTGCAAAACCTTTCTTTCTATCTAACCCAATAGGTTCATGAAACGTTGGCAATGAACCCAAACCATTTTTGTTCACAAATCATAAGCAGTCTCTAGCAAGGTATTATGACTACCCAAGTTACACGAAGATCAAAATTGATGCAACCAAATCAATATTATATATCGCATCTCTTTATCGTACGATATCCTTTGATTAAACATAAGGCACGAAAGTGTCATCCTTAATGTTCAAAATACTAGTCTCGATCTAAGGTAGACTGAAAACATCCAAGTAACATTGATCGTATCAGTTGGACTTGGCCATTTATCAATCTATCATATCTAGGGATCTACTGATATATATCTTTATACAAGAGTGACAAATTATATCTTCATTACACATCTTCATTCATTATTCGCGTAATAGCTAATTACAACTTTTATAATTGTCCAGTTAAAGACAATGTTTGATTGTGTCAAACCACTATGCTCCTTATATTGAAGTCTATGATAATCTCAAGTCAAAGTATTAAATGATATACCTATCATGAGTAGCACCTATGAGTTAATTCATGTGGTGTTCTCATACCAGGTCGGTCTAATACATTGTTCCCTAACAATTACTCATGATCTTGATTTGTATCTCTATACACATGATCACCACATGACTATCAATCAAGGCTCACACTAGTCTTAATTTATTATAGTTCCTAATATAATGACCGACAAGGGATATTTAAGATATTTGCGTAAACATCCATGGATCTTATTATAATGTAAACATGCAAACCAATTATATTAAACAACAAATGAATCCTCTATATCATTAACCAAAATAATAATAGAAACAATGCTTGACCTAGGGCACAATCCCCAACACTTTCTCGAATCATCATCATTGAAGCTTCCTCCAGCAACTGATATTGAGAAGTTCTAGCTGTATCTGCATTCTTTCTACTTATTTTTCTCATACTTAAAGCATCTACAAGAACATTCCCTTGCATTAGTGGTATGTGACGGCTCAACGAATCGATAATTCATTTAATTCTCTACTTTTAGACGAGGACCTGTCTTAGACGAACGTGGATGTCACATATTAGTCTAGGGTACACTTGTCGAGGTATAATTATAGTTGTTTTCATGTGATTCTTGTATATCGTGTGTATTTTAATTTTATTATAGCATTGCGAAAGAATTCCCTTTTTACCACGTTTTTGCGTGAGTTACGAAAGTAGTGGGTAGCGCATCTCGATGCATGTAGGTCAATACACGGTGAAATAGTGTAACTAAGCAGATCGATAGCTTAGTTGAACTAATTTATTTTCATGGAAATCTCAAAAACCTAAGAAGTTTCGACGAGTGTCGAATGCGTCAATATATCTATGTAATTCGTTAAGATTACCAAATACCATAAGAACTGCAGTAGTGATCCATGAAAATCAAGCTTCTAATTTAAGCTAATGAACAAAAAAGTAAATCGGGGGTTTACAAGTGTTGTTAAGAATTCACCAAAAACAAGGAATTAAACTACTATGTAAAGAAATCAATCAAAAAGGGTAACCTAAACCCTCGATATCACAAACTTCCTCAATTGTCATAAATAAACCTATGGTCATCGATATATATATCTGTCAAGCATGCAATTCAAAGGTAATTTAGAGTAGCTATAGACCCGGTAACGTACGTGGGTCCTCGCACTTCCCAATGTCGATAGTCAAGGTACGACAATGACTACTTCTCTAGCCAAACATATAACCTTATACTCAAACGAATTGGGTTTAACATGATGGCAGCAACAGGATTTTTGAAGGCACTACACCTAGACAACCGGGTCACTAGTGTGTCTGATTTAGCCTTGATCTCTATGGTATTCTACCGGTCCCAAAAGGGGTGAATCAATTGCTATGGTCAATTGCCATTTGTGTGGTCTTATTGCTTAAAACTGATGCTTACGACTCACTAGCAATATAATCAAGGTTTAAATATTAATTTAACCTTAATTTATCAATCAATAACAAAGGGAATAAACTACAAATGAAAAGCAATTAAATTAAAGTAGATCACACTTAGGTTTATGCCAAAAGAGTAGTTTGCTCCACCTTCGGTCCAGGTCGACAAAGTTAGCCAGAGATGTTGATGGAAAACTCCATTAAAATAAATGATAAAAAAATTGTCTATGAGAGTTAGAGAAAATAATAGAATACGTTGTAGTGCGTGGTCGAGAGTTCTCTAATAAAACCCTAAGTCCTATTGTCAAAAAACCATCTAATTTGCTCTCAAAAGAGAGAGAATGTCATTTTCGTAGTATCATTAGTGACACGTATGTCGAGTATGAGGTGGTGGTTGTTGTGGCTTGGTTACAGGTACAGGACAAGTGTCACGTAGGGATTGGAGGAAGGTGTTTTTGACTACTGACATGGCGAGCTTCCAATGGAAGAGAGAATTGTTATGGATGTGCTGGCAGAATGGAAGAGTGCCATGTGGCACGCATGGGAGTAAAGGGAATGCACAAGAAAATCATGCGAATAACTAGGAGACATTACGGTACAGATATTGAGAACCAACGAATGGCTGCTGGAGATGAAGGAAGGCATTGGAAGCTCGTGTGAAGATGTGGGAGTGAGCACCACATGAATCTCGAGGAGCATCCTAAGGATACTAGTTCGAGAGAAGACACGCACAAGAAGATCAAATCTTTGCAGTTTGTGCAATGCGGATCTCGAGGCAGGTCTAGTGGCTCTGGTTGGTAGTAACTTATGTGTGTCCGATTACTGCGTCTCCTCAACTGCTTTCCATCTCTTCATTAGTACAAAACGCGTGTCTCGAGGGTGATCCTTAGGTAGCTGATCACACTGCAAGTAAATACTCTATTTTGAGTAGGTTTTCGCCCATGATTCAAACGCACACTCTAATAACCCTGAAAATAACAAATGAGGAAAATTATGCTAATATTTTGGAGACTTAACAATAAAAAATATGTAAATAACCTATACATAATTACATAATTAACGAGTTATCAAGTTTAATTAATCAAGTAAATACAACCTAAGTTACTATGAAATTTAATAAATGATACCTAAGCTAAAGTGGTATTTAACAAATAAGAACTTGCCAATATTAAAATGCCAAGGTTACAACTGATAAGTCATTAGTTAGACTTATATTTATGTAGTACTTTAAAAAAATAAATGGTCTAATTTTCTCAAAATGGGTACTAAATTATGGTATTTGTTCATTCTCAGGTCTAAAGTGAAGAAAATAGATAAAGGTAGAAATTCGAGAGAAAAGGCGAAGAAAAAGCTCAAAAAAGGAGTTGACGCTTAGGAGCAGAGGTGTGGCACCATGTTAACAAAATGGACATCGTGAAGATAAAGAAAAACAAAGTGGGAGAACATCTAGTGACACTACGATGGCGTTGTTGGTATGAACATGCGACGTCAACTTGGATAATATATGATGTCACATCTAAAGAAGAAAAGAAAATAAAAAGTTAGAAGTTGTCTGGCACCGTGGGTTACAACGTACAACGTGGGGTAGCGTAAGACTCGAGGACATAATATAAATTAGGAAGTTTTGACTTCTAATTTGATCGGGATTGTAATTTGAGGTTGATAAATGTACCATTGGATGTTTTTATGTTAAGAGAGGTTGTAAGAACATACAAAATAGTAGTTGTTCTATTTTTGAATAATTAAGAGTGTTTAATAGAGTTTTTGAAAGAGTTTGAAAAAAGAATACATTGAAGACTCCAAGTTTACAATTCATAGTTGTTTCTTTGACTCAATTGAAGGTAAATCTTTTATTTAATTATTGAATACTATGAATTAATGAATTACATGTTTTTAATGTCTATCAGGGAGTAGTTTACATTATCTTAGGGATCAATGAATCCTATGGTATGATAATTATGCAAGTTAGGTAGAATTGTATTGGTAAAGTTGTACATGTTTTAGAAATTGTATTTGTTTCTAAACTTAACGCTATAAACATCTTAATCACATGTTTTTTGCGGAGCTAGAAGTAAACATGACCTTGGAGCTCTTAATATGGGTATGAAAATTTCAATCGTATGAGACATAACACATCGATAGATTGTTATTGACTAGGAAGACATAGATAGTAAACTTAATTGTTTATTAATCTAAGAATTTGAAGTCTAATGCTTTGTGGAACTTATGCTATTCATAGCGATAGGTGGAATTCTAGTGGATCATTAGGACCTTTATCACCGCGATAGTATGATAAAGTGAATTTGAAGGAAATTCGTCTTCTCTAAACAAGCACACACATATGACATAAGAAAGTTGGTGTGATGAAAGCACAATTTATCATTACTAAATTGAAGTTGTGAACTAACGGTTTCTCTCAAATATAAGCTCAACCTATATTTGCATTGCTTTGATAGATAGATTTTAATTTAGTTTAGATAATCATAAAAATGAGCGTTCTTAACATATTAGTAAACTTAGCTAAGTAGAAGTGTCACATATACCTTTCCATAGAGACCGACATCAGTAATCAACCTTCGTGGATCACACTATTAATATTATTAAGCCATTTTACTTGCGGTAAGAACATCTATTTTTTGACGCCATTGCCGAGGGTTGGTTATCCTCTTTTAGTTTAGTTTATCTAGTTTGTTAAGAATTTTAATTTTTAGTAATAGTTTTATTTTGTCAAAGTTTCAGTTTGACTCTCTAGATCTGGTCTTTTGTGTGTTCTTTCTTAGGTTTTTACTAGTGTATGTGTAGTTGGTGAGATACCTTTGTACCTTACGACCCTGAAATTGATAGAACTTGTAAGGTCAACATAAAAGGAAAGAATAAGGAGGCTAAGGTGGCAAATGATGAATGGAGAAACCAAGATTAGGGCATGCAGAACGATCAACCTCAAGGTGAATAGTAGTACAGAATATGGAGCAAGGGCAATGATGCCTTCAAGACTACATCAAACTAGAAGTGCACGAGACATACAATGGAGTGATAAGGCTTCGAGCCAACAATCTTGAATTTGAGGTGAGGTCATCTTTTATCAACAAGGTGCGAAAAGATGCTGAGAAGGTGTCTGTCTAGGACACAGTTATGCAAAATAGGCACAATCTCATATATTCTGCTACATGATGAATCCGAATACAAGGACATTAGTCGATGCCACATCTTGTGGAACTCTATTAACAAAAAATGAAGATGGAGCATTAGATCTTTTAAATTATATGTTAAAAACTCTACAGCACGAAGTCTTTAGGCAAATAGAAAATCAGCACACTTTTTTGAGCTTGATACATACACATTAATCTTAGCACAAATATTGAATTTGAATAGTCAAATGGAAAAATTTACAAATGGGGAAATCTAGTCAGCAAGTGCAAGGAATCCTATAGCTTGTTAATTATCTAACAATGGTGGTTAATTCGTTGGACGTGCTACAACAAGAAGTTGAGTTCGAGGATGTCAATTACATGAACAATTAGAACATGGAAAAAATTTCAGGCAGAGAAGAATGGCTCCTCAGAGATACTATCTAGGGCATACCAACCAAAACGTTTCATATGGAAACTTGAATAATACATTAAAATCACCTCCGAGCTTTGATCGCCAAGTTCAAAAAAAGTAAATTGGGGGCTATTGTTAAACTTAAAACCAATGAGCTAAGATTTACCTAGTTAGAAAAAAACTTACTTAACTATAATGAAAGTACGACGTGCTAACAGAGTTAAAAACCTCAAAATAAGAGTTAATGAGCAAAGAAAAGAATTCCACATAGAGTAGTATCAAGGAAATGAAAAAGGGAACCATGTGGTGGAAAAAACAAAGAGATAAAAAAGGAGTAGAATAAGTTTATAAAACTCCTTAAATAAAAGATTTGGCTCGAGTGCTTGTAACTAAGTTAAGTGAAGTTTCCTTTTCAACATTTCAATCATTTGAATATATCTAGTTTATTGGTACCATACACAAGCCAAAAAGAACCTCAGAGACAAAATCTTATGGACTCTTGAATAAGTATGTATACAATAATGAAAAGTATGATATATACTTGTTTTTTAATTCTTGAGCTTAATTATAAGTCATGAGATTGTAAACTTGTTGCTTGAGTATCGACGTTAAGTAAACTTGTGAGTAGTTGAAGGTCTTGGTTATGAACTACTTTGAGTTTTGAAAGTGAGTTATAATTGTTGTTTGGGCTACGTGTCTATAAACATCACAACTTTGAAACTTCTTTTGTAGATTGATAACTTGATAACTAATAAAATTGAAGGGTACTCCATGAAATTTGTAAATTGTGGGTATATAAGCATAGTAGTTAAGTATGATATTTAGTTTATAACTTGTTTGCTCAGGATGTTCAAAGTCTAAAGTTTGGGAGTATTTAATAAGTCATTAGCTAGACTTAAATTTAGGTAGTATTTTATCTAAATAAATGGTCTAATTATCCCAAAATAGATACTAAATTGTGGTATTTGTTCATTCTCAGGTCTAATTGAAGAAAAGAGATAAAGGAAGAAATACGAGAGAAATAATTAAGAAAAAGTTTAAAAGAGGAGGCGAAATTGTAAAAGAAGAAATGTTGCGTTGCGTGAACAAAATGGATGGCGTGAAGATGAGGACAGACAAGTAGGAAAACAACAAGTGACGCTCTGACACTATTGTTAGTATGAACATACATCGTCAACTTGGATTACGTACTGTGTCAAGTTTGTAGTAGAGAAGAAATAGAAAGTTCGAAGTTGTCTGGTGTCGTGAGTTATAATGTACAACATGGGACAACGTAAGACGTTTTGGACTTCTAATTCAATTGGAATTATAATTTAGGGTTGTTATAAGTAATTTAGAATGTTTTTATGTTAAAAAAAGTTGCAAGAACATACAATAGAGTAGTTATTTCATTTTTGAGTAATCAAGAAAGTTTAAGAGAGATTTTGAGAGAGTTTGAAAGGAGAATACATTGAAGACTCTAAGTTTACAATTCATAGTTTTGCTTTTTTATTCAATTGAAAGTAAATCTTTGATTTAATTATTGAATAGAATAAATTTAATGAATTCCATATTTTAATGTCTATTATGGAGTAGTTTAATTTATGTTAGGGATTAATAGATCCTATTTACAAGTCAATAATTAGAAACATTTTATAGCTCATTTGAGAATGATTTTAAAGGTAAAAGACTATAATACACAGGGGTTTTCTCTTGTTTTTGATGTTTCAAGTTATAAATGGAGAATACAAAGAAATGAAGGAAAAAGGGCGGAAAATAAAGGAATTGACTCAGTGAAGAGAGTGTATGAAAAATTATTAAGGAAACAAGGAGAAAAACTAGGATTTTGACCTATCAATTCCCAAAGATTCCTGGAGACATCCGAATCGCTGGCTAAATCGAAGGACTCAAGAAATGACCAGTGAGCTTCAAATCCTGGATATTTCCAGCGAATTGATTTTAGATGTTTTTTTATTATTGAGTTTTATTGCATTGAATTGATTTTAGATTTAGTGACTTTGATTTGTGTTAAGTTTAGTTAGTTTAAATTATGTTTTTATAAACTTAGAAAATAAAAAAATAATAAAACTTCTTTTCTTAAGGAATTTAAAAAATCCATGTGGAGACGATTCCCACTTATCACTACTAGAAAATATTTAAAGTATAATATAAAGGAGAAATTGTCGAACACTCTGGACACGTGTCAATTTTTGATTCCATTGTCGGGTATTTCAAAATAATTTCTTAAGAATTTTTCTCGTTGTACGTCATACAATATGGCATACATCAAGCAAGAACTTACTTTTAGGCAAGCCAACAAAATTATCACAGCTTATGAACCTATGTGTATTATTTTTCCTGTGGATTTTCTTGATTTTGAGTTAATTCCGGGGTTCATCGATTCTTTACCTCACTTTCAAGGTGAAGGTGATGAAGATCCTCAAAAATTTATTAGCAAAAACAAGCATATAATAAGTGTGATAAAACTGAAAAACGTAGAGTTAGATTATATGAAACTAAATGGTTTCCCATCTTCTTTAAAAGGTCGAGCTGAAGATTGACTATTCTATCTCCCTCAAAATTTCATAACCACATGGATCGGAATTTAGAAACATTCATAGATCAATAAGTTCTAGCTTGCAAAACTAGTTTGTATAGGAAACGAATTAGCAATGCTAAGATAGAGACCAATGAGACTTTTGGTGAGTTTTGAGATAGATACCAAGATTAACGTCATTATGTGCACAACATGGATTTACAGAGAAAAATTTATTAGAATACTTTTATGAAGGATTAAACCACCTAGAAAAAAGATTCATAGACACAGTATGTGGAGGATCTTTGTTCAACATTACACCAACATTAACAAGAGATGTTATTATTAAAATGGCGAAACAATCAAAACAATATTGTGAGAAGAACAAATTTGTGAAAAACCACTCTTCTGAAATCAATAATAATATTGTCAAGACATCGACTGATAAATTTGATGAATTGAAAGGTGTGGTTGAATTACTATTAAGAAATAGGTCAATCTAAACTAAAATTTGTGATTTTTGCAATTAGGTCAATCATCTACATGATGAATGTCCATGGTTCCAACAAAATTAATTTCAAGATGCTAACGCTATGATGAATCATTACAATAATCCTAATCAACCTACTTACAACACTAGTAATAATGCAAATTACCTAAGACCAAATAAAGTTAATGGTGTAGATAATCGAAATTTCCAAAGGTATATAACACCCGCATTAACTGATAAAACAACAACACTAGAAGACTAAAACAAAGCAAAAGATCAAAAGATTTAATCCTTACAAAATTATATAGTTGAACTAAAAAATCAACTAAGTCAAATGGAAACGCAAATGAGTCCATGGGTTAACCAAGGCAAATTACCATCTCAACCTTACCCTAGTTCATAGGCAAAGGAGATAAATTTTAAAAGCGATAAACAAATCGAAGAACTAAAGATGCCAAAAAAATTAGTTCCTCAAAAAGAATTAAAGGCTGAATTAGAAAAAAGAAATAGATATTAAAGATAATAAAGTTCAAAAAGTAAAGGGATGTGATTTCGAAAATAATATATCAAGTATAATAAGACCACCATTTCCCCATAATTTATAAAACAATAAGAATGTCAAGAAATTACAATTAGAAAAAGAAATCTCAAACATTGTGATGGCCCCTACTTCTAAACAGGGCACTGCCCGGCCTAATCCCGTTATTAAGCCCTAATCCCAGCAAGTAAGACTTAACTACGTATTAGTCAGCCTTTCTTTCCTATATTCCTCGATACATGTGTTCATGATAAGTAATACATATGTCATGACATCATTATATTTCAGAGTTAATTAAAACTTTTTATCATTTAATATTATTACGAAAATTTTAAAGGTTATGCGGAAGCAATTATTATTTAAAAATCCTAAGGGTGGAAAGCAGGAAAACAACATCACATGCATATAAATATCATAAGGATAATAACACAATGTGATAACTAAGTCTCAAGTCAGATAACTATGCGCTCAACCCAATATACAACCCAAAATATACTGGAAAGACATAACCATCAGTAATACAACAAAAGTTGAGTCATACACAAAATGAGATAGGAGAGTCGTCGAAATGTCCAAGGAAAGTCGCCGATCTTCTCCTTCCCCGGCCTATTGCTGCTCGACGTACCTACATCCACCATCACAAACTAGATTGTGAGTATATTGATATTTAAGTAATAACTAGAGACTTCTATACTACATTTCCAAAACAAATGAAAGGTATTTAAAAGCATAAAGTAGCAGAAAAGTAGATAAATCAAGTAATGCAAGTAAGTACCTCAGTTAAAATGTATAGACAGACACAGGCTAAGTCTAGATGATCTATGTCCGATCGGCAGTGAGAACTATCGCCAAGCCTTTTCCACTACTATATTGAGTTGTGCTCTACATATTTCATCAATTCTATCAATCCTCAAATGGCAGAGTTGTGCTCTACGCGTATAAATCATTTATCGGATTCTTGCAGACAACCCTGAGGCCCATACCTCGTGTGATGCGCAAGTGTAGTGGTGAGTGTCGGACACCCAGATAGATCTAAGTCCCCGTGAATCGCGCATCTCTTGTGCGATGGACACTAGATAGTCCCTACTTTAATTTTCAAGGATCAATAGTTCTAAGTCTCTAGGATTTCAAGACTAGTTAAGCTACAAAGCCCAAGGAAATATAATACAAGTCTAATCCATTACAACTTATCCTAATAGCATGCTTTTGATCAACTATATGTCAAGAATATCATCAAGCTTGGAAATTTGAATCAATGAAATACTTCACAAGGCATCATGTGAACAATATTCAATAATGAATAGAAACAAGAACAACATGATGTGAGATTACAACTAGCAATGTCTACAAATAGACTATAAATCATTAAGATTTAATGAAATGAAATAGAGAATTCACACAGCTTTACTTACAAGTCACAAAGCTTATCCTACCTTATTCGGCCTCCCAAAACCCCAAAACGCATTCTCGAACTCCCGAGACCTCCCCTTAGGTTCCTTGTGTTGTTTGATATGTTTTAGAGTGTATTAGAGTCGGTTAGTTTGGGTTTAGCCTATATTAGATGAGTTATTAGTGTTTTAAATAAAAATTCAGATTTTTTTTGTTCAAGAACATCATTAATTAAAAATTTCATAACTATTTGGTTTCAAATCCAAATTGGGAACTTCTTAATAGCTGGATTATCAACTCGAAATGTGGAATTCAAAAATGAAGTTAGATTTTGGAGATGAAAACTCTTTTATATCAAAATTCATGAAAAATCAGATTCATTAACATAAGCAACAAGCAATCTTTAATTGATCATAACTTTGTTGATTTAACTCCGAATTTCAAACTTCTTTATGGAAAATTTAATATTTTCTCGCAAGGAATCCAAATATGTAAATCAAATTAAGAGAATCTAATGTCTACCTTATGAAACTAGTGAAAAACCAAAACCAGATTAAAACCCAATTTGTCAAAAACTTCAAATTTTTAAAATTTAAGCTTGGGGACTCAAACACACCACAAATTGGGATTAAAAAAATGTTTGAATGCTGAAATTATGATCAAGATTAAAGGCCCTTTGATAACATATTTAAATTACCTCCATTCAAACCAAATTCATTCATGCATTTCATCGAACACTACATGAACAAAAGAAACTTCAAAATTGCATAACTCTTGATTTTCAAAAGCAAATTGAAAACTTCTTTACAAAAAGATTATTAGGACAAAATGAAGAATTCAAATCAATAATTAGATTCAAAAAACAAAGTCCTTTTATAGCCCAAAAATCAGAATCTAAGTTTCAATTGAAAACTCTCAAATTTGGTTCAAAACTTGAAATTTCGAAAACCAATGCTAGAAATGGTTTTAATCATCAATTTAGCTTCATATTCAACAAATAAAAGGCCTTAAAGTAATTTGTATACAATAGTCCTAAGATTTGTACTCTAAATCATTCAAAAGAAAGTATGAATGAATAGGGTTGTACCTAAACTTGATTCTTGTGCGCTAGACTTTAATCTTTCCAAATTGGCTTCAACCTTCACTTTGAATCTTCAATTTTTCAATGTTTTCCAACACTCCCTAGTGTTCACTCCAGCCCTCTCTTTTGTTTCTCAAAAACATGCAAGAATAAGCAAAATAGACCAAGTGTTGTATATATATATACAACATATATATTTAATCTTGGCCATTCATTTTGTTTAGATCCAAGGGTTATAATTAGCTCCTACACCACTAAAAAAACCAACTAACACTCACTTTGACACAAAGTTACTTATGATGAGTGTTAGCATGCATCCCGAGGCATATCTCATGGTTAATCAAGGGTTATCTATTTTTATGTTTTAGTTGTAGAAACAAACTTAGGCTTAAACACATGAATTTTTTAAATTTAGTTAATTGACTTACCAAGTCACTCTACCTGATCCCGCTATTGCACGCATCTCAAGGCGTGTCCCCGCTCACGTCTCGATGCTTACAAATGGGTAAAATGACTTAAATAGTCTACACAAGTACATTACACTAGGAAAACATCACAACAATTACAAAATATACCTAGGAAACATGCCTCAGTATGCATGTTTATCACGGTGTGGGTCCCTCGGTACGGGTCGGTGATCCCGTTTAAGGAATTAAACACTATTAGAAATTTTGGGCCGTTACAAACACTCTAAGGAAAGTGGTAGTAAACATACCCTTATTCGAATGCATACAAAACGTAGCAAAATATAAAAAATTTATCAAAGACTTATGCACGAATAAAATCAAACCTAATGAAAGAGTAAGACTAGGAGAACATGTGTCAACAATAATCTAAAAGGAATTGCTCCATAATTGTTCTGACCCTGGAATATTTTTTGTTCCATGCCCTATAGAAAATATAGGGATATTCAAAGCATTATGTATCTAGGCGCCTCAATCAACGTTATGCCTTTGTCAATATATTTGCAAATGACAAACGTACCCTTAGAAGAAAATGATATAGTAATACAGTTAGTAGACACATCTACCGTCTTACTAGTACGAATATTAAAGGATGTATTGGTTAGACTTAATGACTTAGTTTTCTTAGTATACTTTTACATTATAGACATGAAGGAATACCATTTATCTTATAAAACTTCAATATCCACGATGATATGAAATGTCCTTTAGATGTTTTTTCAGTATGCACTGTAGATTTGTTGGATCTCATAATAGATAAAACTCTTAGAAATGATAAGTCAGAAAATCTTAAAAGTAATAGAGGACTTAAATAACAATGATGGTATAGATGAAGAGAAGGGAGAGATAATCATTGCTTTAGAATCTTACAATGAACTCCTTGTTCACCTTATTATATAGATTTACCAATAAATCATTTAAAACTTTTACCCTCTGTACTAAAAGCTCCCGACTTAGAATTAAAAGTTACTAGATCGTTTGAAATACGCATACTTAGAAAATAACAACTCATTACCAATTATAATATCTAAAAAATTAAAAAATCTAGAAGAGGAAAAATCAGTGAATATTCTCAAAGAATTCAAGGAGGCAATAGGATGGAGAATAGCCGATATTAAAAGAATAAGTCCAGCCACATGCATGCATACAATTAATCTTGAACCATACTCAAAACCTCTAGACAAGGCCAACATAGATTGAACCTACCAATGATGGAAGTTGTAAAGAAACAATTATTAAAATTATTAGACGCATGAATGGTATTCCAAATAGCAGAAAGCAATTGGGTCAGCCCAGTTCAACTAGTCTAAAAAAAATAGTGTAACAATTATAACAAACGAGCATGGAGAATTAGTACCAACTAGAATCCAAAATGGTTGGAGAGTGTGCATAGATTATAGGAAGCTAAACACCGCGAGTAGAAAAGATCACTATCCAATTTTGTTTATAGGTCAAATGTTAGAAATACTAGCGAGAAGAACCCGTTATTATTGTTTAGATAGATGATCGTGGCTGCAAGTATGACAGCTCGATTGTAGTAATAATGTGATCAACTAATATTGATTATAGATATCATCCTCATAGAAAGTTGTATTGCACACAATTCACTTAGTGAAATTCACTATATTGCTAAAATCTCTTTTTAATTGGTTTTAACTAAACTATTCAATTCAAACAAAACAATGTAAATACTTTGTACTCTTATAGTAAGAAGATCTTACTTCACAACTTCACATAGGTAACGAATAACTATGCTTTTCAACTCACTTTCTTCATCTTCATTATGTGTGCGTAATGCTCAATTGGAATAGACATAATTCCTTAAGATTCACTTCAACCCACTGTCATGCTGAAAAAGATTCTAATGTGCAAACTAGAACTCCACCTATCGGTATGAATGAAGTAAGTTTCACATTGCTTTAAGTTCGAAATCTTTAGATTCATAACCACTAAAGTTTACTATCCATGCCCCTTAATTAATAACTATCTATCGATGTTATATATTTTACGGTTATATTGTCCATATCCGGCTAAAAAGCTCTAATGACCATTGTAACTCCTAAAACATCCAATCAACAAACATGTGATCAAGATGTTCATAGCATTACATATAGAATTAATACAATTTCTAACCATTGGACTGTTAATCGTTATAATCCATTCATATTCTCTTTTAGCATAACATTCATACCATAGGATCCATTGATCCTTAAGATTAATGAACAACTCACTCATCATTGAAATAAACATACACATCATGGTATACATTCGATCGAAGAGTGAATTAAACAACTTCAATTAAATCAAGAAAATAATATCGAATAACCACACGTGGAGTCTTCAATAGTCTTATCCTCGAAACTCTTCTTAATACTCAACAACAATGTAAAACTAATCTACTTTATGGTATATGATTGTTCGTAATGATAATGGGATAATGTGCATATTTAACACATTCTAATACCTATTTATATATCTAATACACTTTAGAATACAATTAGAAACCTAATAAATAATTCCAAACAAACTAGAACTCTAAACTTTCTATTTTTTACGTCCCAACACTGTCTGTAAGTGATTCCACATTGTGTGCAAAGAGCCAAGGTGTCGCCACAACTTTGGCCTATTATGTGTATTTTCCTTTCACAATGACCTCGACTCCCTATATAGTCCATCCCGACGCCATGTGTACAACACCATGGTGCCGCCACTACGCCAAGTACTCTGCACTTATTCTTTTCTTCTCAGGCCTTGCCCATTCTTTGTGGTCATTTCACACGGCGTCAAGTCTCCTTTCCATGGCGCCAAGTATATTTTTGTGCATTTTATCCTCGTTTTATCATGAAATCACTTATTTGTCTCATTTATACCTTGTATGCTAGAACACACATAAATATCATTATTTAGAGCTCATTTTGAGATATTTTTACCAAATATACTACTAAACTAATCCTATATATAAGTATAATAAATCACTTATCAATGGATACTCAGGGTTCCACTAGATTCATGTAGCTCCAGAAAATCAAGAAAATACCAGTTTTACTTGCCCTTTCGGTACATTTACTTACAGGCGCATGCCTTTTGGCCTATGTAGCGCACCCGATACATTCCAAAGATGTATAATTAGTATTTTCACTGACTACGTTGTGCATTTTATTGAAGTTTCATGGATGATTTTACCATATACGATAATTCTTTGGACGAATGCTTACTTTACCTAACTAATGTACTAAAAAGATGTATTGAGAAAAACCTAGTATTAAACTATGAAAAATGTCATTTCATGGTAAATCAAGAACTTATATTATGACACATTGTGTCAGCAAAAGGAATAGAGGTAGATCCCGCTAAAATCCATGTTATAAAAACATTACCTTACCCCACTACTTTGAGGGAGGTTAGGTTTTTTCTTGACCATGCAGGATTTTACCAACATTTTGTGAAAGGTTTTCCAACATAACATAACCCTTGTGAAAATGTTTGCAAAAAAATGTCACATTTGAGTTCACACCCGAATACAAGATATTTTCAATAAACTAAAAGATGCATTGATAACCACACCAGTGATATAGTCACCAGACTGGTCACTACCGTTCGAAATAATGTGCAATGCAAGCAAGTACATAGTAGGAGTCGTTTTAGGTCGAAAGTTAGGAAAGGATTCTCATATCATATATTATGCATCAATAATTTTGGATCCCGCCCAACTAAACTATACCACAACAGAAAAAGAACTCATAGCAGTCGTGTTTCATTAGAAACGTTAAGGCCATACAGACTAGGTACTAAAGTAATAGTATACTCAGACTATGTCGCATTAAGATATTTGATGGCGAAAGAAAAGCTAAACCAAGATTAATAAGGTGGATCTTATTGTTACAAGAATTCAACCTCGCTAAAAAAACAAGAAAGGTGCCGAAAACTTATTACTAACCTATCTAAGTAGATTAGAAAATGGTGAACCCCAAATAACATTGAAAGATGATTTTCCAGATGAACACTTATATAAGATAGCTATTACTAGCCCATGGTATACCGATATAGTCAACTACCTCACTACTAATAGACTATCACCTCATTTAACAAGAGCCCAAAAGAATAAGATTAAACACGATTCTAAACATTATTTATGGAAATTTTGTGCCGATCAAACCATTCAAAGATGTATCCTACAAACGAAAATGAAATCCATAATGGCTCAATGCCATTCTTAAGCTTGTGGAGGACACTTTTTGTCCACATCGTACAACCTTTAAAATATTAGACTCGTGATTATTTTGGCCTACTTTATTTCACAATTGTTATGTTTACACAAAAGATTGTCCAAATTGTCAAAGAACCAGAAACTTAGGACATAGGAACTAAATGTCCTTATGTCTCATTCTGTTTTGTGAAATATTTGATATTTGTGCAATAGACTTTATGGAACCTTTTCTACCATCTAATGGAAATATTTACATTTTATTAGTCCTAGACTATGTGTCCAAATGAGTAGAAGCTATAGCCACGAAATCTAATGATTCTAAAATAATAGTTAACTTCCAAAAATCAAGGATATTTACTATTATTACAGCACCTGGAACATTAATTAGCGATAGATGTTAACACTCTTGCGATAGAATTTTAGCTACTTCATAAATATTATGTTACACATAGAACATCTACTGCACATCATCCACAAACTAGTAGACAAGCCAAAACCTCAAATAGAGAAATTAAATCAGTATTAGAAAAGACAGTATGTCAAACACGTAAAGACTAGAGTCTTTATTTAAAAAATGCATTATGGGGATAAAGCACTACATTTAAAACACCCAAAGGTATGAAACCTTATAGACTATTTTTAGATAAATCTTGTCATCTACCAATTGAACTATAGCACAAGGCATACTGGGCAATGAAGACATGTAATATGAATTATGAGAATGCAGGTAAACAACGTAAACTCAGTATACAAAAGTTAGAAGAATTCTTAAATGAAGCATATGATAGTGCTTCCATTTATAAAAACAAAACTAAGGCACTTCATGACAATAAATTGAGCATTAAGAATTTGAAATTAGGAGAAAACGTTTTACTCTTTTGTTCACGTCTTAAATTATTTCCTGGAAAACTTTGTTCAAGCTGAACATGACCTTTTGTTACTCATGTATTTCCTTGTGGTGCTATAAAAATAGAAAGTAGAGAAACAAGGAATATCTTTAAAGTTAATGGTCATTGACTAAAACCTTATCATGAAAGTCTTGTTTCACAGGAGAGGGAGATCATTAATCTTGACCCACTTGACAACTTAGTAAATGAATTGAACACCATGGAGGAGCAAATCGTTAAAGTTAATTCCACTGAAACATTCTCCATATGGATGTTTAGAAAAAACAAAGAAAACGAACAAGAAATCAAAGACGGATAAACAACCAGCCATAAACTCATACGAGTGCGATAAGAATGGCTCAGGTTACGATTAATATGGCGAAAATGGCAATTTCGACAAAATTTTTACAGAGGACCCAGAGCAAACCTACCTTAACATACAAATCAATGAGCTGTCCATTTATGGAGTTCGACTCGATACGGGAGCCGATATGAATCTTATGCCTGAATATTAGTTTCTTCAAGCAAAATTAAGGATTCATTGCAAACCTCTTGTCACGGTGTCAACGCCAAATGGCACCCATACAGTTGAAGTAGGAATATCAAAGAATGTGCACGTACGAGTGGGTAAGCTCACCATTATCACGCATTCCCTAATCATGCCAACAACCGACCTAGATGATTAGATATTATTAGGTTGACCATTCTTATCAAAGGTCGGTGCTATCATCGACATATGTGAGCACATAGTTACACTAAGGATGGGTGATGAAATAGTATCATTCAAAAATAAGATAGAGCTTACTGACGAAATGGTAGAGGAGCAATTTAATTTCGATGATGAGATTAATGATGACAGACGTTTCTCAGATCCTAGTGAAAACAATCTTAAAGAGGAACCACTTGAAGCAAATATTGATTCGTTCACATTTAATGAAGATTGGTTCCTCTATTTATTTGAGCAAACGACTATAAACAATAACGCTCTATGGGCGACAGCTTATACTTGTTATTCTTCATGATATTTCAGTTTTTAGTAGGATACCTAGCTTTAGTATAGTTTATTTTTATTCTCTCTCCTTTTGAATCTCTTTTGGATTTACTTTTGGAAGTTACACTCCATAGTAGCTTCATTACGAGGGGGGATGATCGAGTTATTTGTATTTCGATGGCCTTTATGCAAGTTTGCATTATAAACTTGCTTATTTGTTCATTTAGCTATTTCATTCATTAATAAAATTATTAGTTAAGTTCTTATCCCGATCAATATTATGTAATTTTTTAGTCATTCCAGTCAATTTTACCTTTACATTTACCTTTAGAAAGGATGTATAAGTTGCTTATGAGATAAAATCACAAAACAACAACATTAAGGGTCAGCGATTCCCAGTTATTCCAAATAACACTAGGAATCAGTGGCTAAATCCATAGTAGAACATAGGAAAATTAGGTTAGGAATCGAAGTGTAGCAATTCCCAGCTATTCCATTTGCACTTGAATCGCCAGTAAAATTGACAGGACATTAAATTTTCCAACAGCTCACTTTATTTTGATTTATGCAGTGGTTCCCAGCGATTCCATTTGCATAGGAATTGCTAGGTATGATATTTGGCTTTTAGAACCAAAACCTTAAATCGCAACACATAAGCCTCATTCATACCATCAAACCATTGCACCCTTCACGAAACAATCCAGTCCCTTGCAAAAACTCAACTTACCTAAGCTTAATCTTAGTCTATAGAAGTGATTCCCACCTCCACTTAGCTTCATACTTGGGCGGGCATTCTTGAACACTGCTAAAGCAAATTTTTACACAATGGAAAAGGAAGATTATGATGAGTATCGACGAAGGTGATGATGCTAAGAAGGTTGTTTTTGTCGATGGTGAAGAAGTACATCTGAACGGGAATGATATCATAATCTCTGATTTGCAGATGGAGCTTCTCAATTTATACTCGGACTAAACGAGTAAAAAGGCGTCAAGCTAATAACGTAAAATTAAGCGTTACTGGGAAATAGCCCAAGGTTTTAAATTTTATGTTTTTAAATTTTAAGTTTTTGAATTTCGGTTAGTAGTTAGTTATTTAGTTTAATAATTACAATTAACAAGTTTTAATACTAACTTTCAAAAATTAATGTGGAATGTGCAGGAAAGACCATTTGTTGGGTGATGATTCATCTGAATGGAAATGTCTCACGAACTCATTAAAAGGGCGAAAAATAATGAAGGAGATCAAAGCGGTGAAGGTAAGGTGCATGGGCAAATCGAAGGTAAGATTTATTAATTTTTATATTTTCATGGATTTTATGTGGTCACGACACCTTGTTTGAGTTATACACAAAATCAGAGGATTGTCGGAGGAGAACTAGCGAAAAATCATACGCGGAGATGTAGGCTGTGAGGTCGATGGTGTGGGTCTTACTCAAAACGTCGTGAGTACAAGCCACAATGCCGAGGCATGGATAGTAAACTTAGTTGGTTATGAATCCAATGATTTAAGACTTAAAAACATATGGAGCTTACGTTATTCAGACTGGTAGTTGGAGTTCTAGTTTGCACATTAAAATCTTCTCAGTCACGATAGTGGGTTGAAGTGTATTTGAAGGAAATTTGTCTATTCTAAATAGGCATTGCATAAAAAATATATAGATGTAAACATGAAGAAAAAACATAGTATTAAATTACTTAGGTGAAGTTGTGAACTAAAATATCCTTAATATAAGATTTCAAGTCAAGTTTAAATTGATTTGCTAGAGTAATTTAGTTAGCATAAAACCAATTAAAAGTGAATCCTTTATCAATAGTTCAAATTAAATAGGTAATTAACAACGAGTGCGAAAACCTTTCCCGAAAGACGATATTCGTCATCAATGTAAGTTGATTGCACTATTACTATAATCGAGTTGTTATATTTTTGGCACGCATACCATTCCTCTATGGGATTCATGGACAAAAGATCTAGAAGATCTAGTGCTTCATCTTCATTCTACGTTGGTAGAGAACCACCTGCCGCGACATCCATTAATTTTCTTGTGCTATGATTAATTCCATTGTAAAATATTTGCAATTGTGCCCACTTAACATATCCATGTCCTTGACATCTTCTCAACATCTTTTTAAATCTCTCCAAATCCTAACTAAGTGACTTGGTATCATCTTACTTGAATTGGTTTATCTCTAGTTTTTTTTCACTGACATTCACTGGGGGAAAGAATTTGTCTAAGAATCTCTCATTAATATATGCCCATGAAGTCATGTTTCCATCATTCAGTCCTTGAAACATGGATTTGACTTTTCCACACAATGAGAATGGGAAAAGTCTCATCCTAATTACTTACTTCATAACTCTTGTAATGTGAACAATATCAAATTTTTCCACAAAGCTGTCCACATGTGCAACAGGATCCTCACTTACTGACCTATTAAATAGGCTATTCTTCACCATGTTGAAGAGAGATGGTCTATACTCAAATTCAATGGTGTCGGTTGTAAGCCTCATCACTCCATTGTATGTCTCTTGCACTTCCAATGTGAAGTAATCTCGAAGACATCTTTGTCCTCTATCTCTATCTTACATTACAAGATTACCTTTGGGTCGATTGTTCCCTCGACCCAGATTTAGGTTCCGGTTTCCCGCTTGGTCACCCGCCATCTTAGTCCCTTTCTTCTTATTTCCTTTGTTTATTCTGTCAATTTCCAGTTCGTAAGGCACAAAGTCATTATCACCTTCATTACGCATGCACTACCTATTCCCTGAGAAAAAAAAACACAAAACGATCAAGTGTCGATTGTCAAACTAGAAACTAACATTTTTTCTTCTTTGTTTTATAAACTTAAAAGTAAATTGCTAAAAATAAAATTCTAAATAGTTATGTAAACTAAACTAATTGTGGCTACATATCCCCGACAATGTCGCCAAAAACATGATCGTAACCGCAAGTATAACAGTTCAATTGTAGTAATAATTTGATCAACAAAGGTTGATTATAGATATTATTCCTCTGGGAAAGGTGTATATGGACACATTTACTTAGTCAAGCTTGTCATATTGTTGAGGTATTTTTTTATTTGATTTCAATTAAACCACTTTAATTCATAAAACAATGTAAATCACGTTGTATTCTTATATTGAGAAAACTCTTAGCTCACAACTTTACCTAGGTAATGAATTACTATGTTTCTCATGTCAAACTTCCTTCATCTTTCTTATTTGTGTCCAATACATAATAAAAATAACAATATTTCTTTAATATTCACTTCAACCCACTGTCATGGTGAAAAAGATCCTTATGTGCAAACTAGAACTCCACCTATCAGTATAAATAAAGTAAGTCTCATAAAACATTAAGTATTAAACCTTTAGACTCATAAACAATTAAGTTTACTATCCATGTCTCCTTAATCAACAACGATCTATCGGTGTTATATATTTTACTGTTATGTTGTTCATATCCGGCATAAAAGCTCCAAGGCCATGGTAACTTCTAAAGGCCCTAATAAACAAACATGTGATCAAGTTGTTCAGAGCATTACACATAAAATTAAACCTAGATTCTAATCATTGCAAATCTTAAACATTATAATCAATTCATAACTTAGCATAGTAGTCATAACATAGGATCCATTTATCCTTAAGATAAATAAACTACTCACTAATAATCATCAAAACACACTAATCATGGTATTCATTGCACTCGAAGATTAAATCAAAAAACAATACCGACTCGTCATAATTGGAGTCTTCAATATATCTCCTTCAAAAGCGCTTCTCAATACTTAAAATAAACTTTAAATAACTCAAAATTAATTTAAATTATGGTGGTCTGTTATGGTGGATGAGTTTATCACATTCTAATACCTATTTATACTCCTTAGGCTACTTAAAGTACAATTGGAAACGCTAAATAACAACTCCAAATGACGTAAGAGTCCAAATGTTCTATTTTTTTGTCTTGGCGCTGTCTATAAGTGAATCAACGCTCTATGTATAAAGTGACAGCGTCGTGACTGTGCCAACATTTCATGAGTATATCTCCTCTCAGTGGTTTTGGCGCCACTTGTACAACTACACGCCGACGTCTAGGTTAACCAACAGCTTCGTGACAACGTCAACTCTCATGCATCTCTTCCTTTGATCTCCACGTTGTTTCCACACCTTGTGTTCATTTCCCATGGTGTCAACTATTGTTTTGTGCTTTTTCTCTACATTTTATCATGAAATCACTTCTTTGTCTCTTTTATGCCTTGTAGACCTAAAACCATATAAATATTATTAATTAGAACTCATTCCATGATATTTAGAACAATTATATAACTAAAATAGTCCTATATAAGTCTAATAACGTAATTATCAAATACCACCAAACTTAGGATTTTGCATGTTCCGAGGAAATGTATATTATACTAAGAATGCATACTAATACTACATATAGTCCCTTACTCATTCTACATAGTTCATGGAGTATCATTAAGTTCAAATAAGTTTCAAGTTAATAATCTACTCAAGAGTTTTTCTTCAAAAAAATTAATACTTTCAAAATACGTTGCTTTAACAACAAATGTAATTCACTTTTAAAATTCAAAAGTAGTTCACAACTAAGACTATCACTACTCATAAATTTACTTTACCTCGAAACTCAAGCGGCAAATGTACAACCTCATGATTTATCATTAAGCTCAAAATTTCACAAATAAGCATAGATCATACTATTTTCATAGACTTTAATACTTCAAGAGTCCATAGGACTTCAAATAGCTGGAAGGAAAATTTAACTCAACTAAGTAACTTGTACTTGAGCTAAATCTTTTTATTTGAAGAGTTTTTATTTGATTTCCTCCTTTTTCTTTGTATATATAAATATCTTTTTTTTCTTCTTATATTTTTCAGTTGTACCTTCCATGCTCTTTCTTTTGGAGTCTATTTTTCTTACTTTCTCTAACCATCAAGTTATATGCTCATTTTTCCTGTATAACTTGAGAGACTCTAAGATTTTTATTTAAAACTCTTGTTAGCACTTCTCACTTTCACTTTTTATTAAGCAAGTTATAATTCCAACTCTTATTAAACACCATGTCTATCTCTTCCACTTTTAATACTAAGTTTTTATTTTTGTTATACCCAAGTAAGACTTGTACTTGTTATAGAATTCTTTAGAGATCTAACTTTTTCCACAAGAAGTGTTCTAGTATTCTTCTTGATTTGGTTTCAAGTTCATGGTCTTCCCTAACTCTAAGCTTCTAATCTTGAAATTATACCGCAGTTTGCTACAATTCTTTTTTTTCAAAAATAATAATTTTTTCTTTAGTTTCATAGAAGCAAGATACTTGTATTCTTACTCATCCTCAATGAAAGGCGGGAACTTTGCAAATGAATTGTTTTATTCATTTATTACTATATGACTATATATATATATAACCAGATGTATAATACATATACATATTTAAATAATAAGTAAATGAAAAAGAATTAAAAAATACACTACCATTCCACCTCTTTGACTACTTCAAAAATAAAATTTTAAGATCATAACTACAGTTTTTATCCTTAATTCATCATTTCTTACAACTTTCCATCGTGTTGATGCCCCAAACATAAACCAAACTTTGTCCTTAAGTTTTAAAAGTAAACCTAAAATATAAAAACAATAAATAACACAAACATATATAATATACTTTGATACTAGCATAAGAACAAACATAAAAATGCATAAAAATAAAGCTTAAATAACTACTAAAGTGTCAAAATATCCCAAATTAAAAATAATCAGTATTAATGTATCGCTCATCTCCCCAAGATCTAGAGAGATTCTAAGACTTAGATTTTATGATTGTGCATCATCAACATCATCATCGGCATCAGCTCAAGCAACAAATGGTGTCAAAGGACGCTACACTATTATGTTCTGCACCGCTTCAGGATCAAACACGTAGTTCGGTGCCTTTAGAAATCTAATAGACTTGTCGGTAGGTCTCCTACCTCTACTCCTCTAATATCTCGCTACTTCCCTTTGATGATCTACGAATAGCATAAAATTTCTCTATCCATTTATTATGTCATGCATCATTCTCTGCCTATCTTGTACATATCTCAACATAGCTCTATGATATTGAGCTATATCCTCTCTATAGTGGCTTTGCATCTCAGCACTCCACAGCTTCTGTTGTCATGGAGTCAAATCATCCGGTGGTGGTATAGGTGCCTGTGGTGGTGGGGGTAATGGTGGGAGAACTTTAGGACCATCCATGTCCTGTTCTCCTATTATAGGATCTACAAAGTGGTCGCCCTTTACAAAACCTTGTAGGATATCCTCTTCCTCTACATATCCTTCATTCTTCATCTCTTGGGCAAACTCCGCTACCGCTGCATTGGGTGATTTCAAAGTCAACATAAACTCCTTGTTAATTACTGCTTGGGCTTCTATATCCAATTCTTCATCTCGGGTAAATCTCACTCCAGCCTTCAAGTACACCTGGGTTTTGAGGATATAAAACAAAACTTGTTATTTCTCACAGTCAAGATTGACTCCCTCAAATTCTTATAAGTGATTTTCCCTAAATTGATCCTCCCATTTGTTGTAATCTCATATAAACAAGCTCTCTCAATGGTTCTAAGAGAATATAGGTTATAAATTTAAAATTCTAAAACCATTACACGCACTCCACAATCTATATTCTTCCTATAGTCTTATATGAATAATTCAGATCCCCATTGCTTAGTAAAATTGTTCACTCCATTGTCATAAATGGCTAGGATTTTATGCTTTTCTTGCAGTTGAAATCTCTATTCTCTTTAGTTTTATATCTATTTTTTGCACGCGCACTAATATAGAAGTTTGATTTAAATAGCCTTGGGCATCCTCATTTTGAGCTCCTAAGGTTAAAATCTCATTGTCATTAGCCTTAAATTCACTAACTTGACTTGCTTGCCTCCTCTTTTTTTGCCATTCTCCCAAAAACTCACAACGACCACAACAAATGAACAACGGGTTTTCAAATCACCTATAATCAAAATTTTTCATTCACAAGGGTCATTCGCATGCCAATTAATTCAAAAGGACATACACTAATCTATAATAATCCACATTATGCTCTAAACACACAACTTCAAATTCCTATCCAAAAACCTAAATTTCCATAATCCATTCAAATTCATCTCAAAATAATAAAATTTAAAGCATAACCAATGAAATTGAAATTTTACCTTAATGCTAGACTACTTTCTCGTGTAGATTACTTCTTCATGCCACAACCAATCAAAGCCCTCTCAATTTGCGAACTAATTCCTACCCTATTTCTTTCTTGACTTACTTTTCAAAATCGATGCTCTAGCTCTCCTATTTTGTGCAAATCCACAATGTGACTTCTCTTTTCACTCTTGATCATTAGAAAAACTCGTCTCCCTTAAAATTACTCAACCTAGGGTTCTAAAAGGGTTTATGCTCGGTTGGTGGTGTTTGAAATAGGTTGCAAGTGTGTAGGATTTGGTTGAACAAGCATTTAAAAACCCTCTTTGACATCGACGTCGTCCATTAAAAGGCATGACACCACCACAGTGCACAGCGTAGGCACGACATCGAGTGTTTTGAGAGATTAAATTCTCTCTTAGGTCGGCGCTGTTCTGTTGCTGCTTGTGTTGGCTCATGACGTTATGTGTTAATACACACGGTGTCAACTAGTCCTTCTTAATAATTTTCAAGTTTTTCCTTTAACTCCCTATTTGCACTATTTCGACATTGTGTATTACTACACAAGGCGTTGGGACAGCGTGAAATACCATGTTTATATAAAAATTTCATAAAATTTACCCATGATTTGTTGATTTAACTGACCTTTACCACTCTAACACTTTTGCTTGTTTACGTTTTTTTGCTAAGTATGTTGAGACTTCTCCATTCGAATGTGAATTCACTCCGCAAATGGTTCTTTTTTATACATTTAGCATAAGACTTATTAAAATTAGAAAAAAAAACTTACTAAAAGGTTTTGATTGCTCTATCTAATGAAAAATAAATAACCGAAATTTAAAACCCATGGGCTGCCTCCCAGTAGCGCTTCATTTAACGTCCTTAGCTCGACACATTTTTGTTTTTTTTAGTCCATGTCTAGATTGAGTAACTCCATCTTCAAGTTTGAGATGATGGTGTCTTGCCCGTTGGGACGGACTTCTTTTCCTTCCACAAAAAAAAACCTTATCACTCTCCTCATTGGGGTATTTGCTCTTGGTGATCTTTTTCTTTCAATTTCCATGATAGAATTAGCCATAGTCTAAAATGGTTGTCCAAGTACCATAGATACATCATCCATCAATTTATGGTCCATAACTTCAAAATTAGCAATGAAAGTGAATCTCTAACTTTGACATGCACATTCAAGATACGCCCAATCGTTGGTACCAGATTATCATCTACAACTTGCAATTGTGTTCCCTCTAGACAACTAATCTTCAAATCCGCCTCTAACATGAAACGAAATGCCATCACATTCACAGAAGCTCACGAGTCACATAGCACAACCTTGAATATTATTCTTTTAATGTTGATGGGGATGCCAATATCTCTCGGATCTTCTTTCTTGATTGGTTGGAGTTTTGGTATGAACTTGGACTTGGGTTACACTTTCTTTAGTGCCACCTTGATTAGATTTTCCTTGAACAATTAAACAAAGGCAAGTTCATGAGGTTGCTTAGTCATCCATTGTTTCTTTTCCTTATTTTTACTTCTCACGGTGTTGATCTTTTATTGCTTGAGCCCTTCAAGTTCTTCATTTCTCACTTCTGTAAATGGTGTTTTCACATTTTCAAACTGTGACGACCCCAGTTCCACAACCCAAACTAGGCCCCGCCCGGCCTGGACTTACGTGGACCTCGAGTCAATCCTCGTGATGTCAATGCAATACTAGTCAACCTTCCTAACCATTTTTCCATTACAAGGTAGCAAAGTTTAACATTTATAGTGAGTTATTCAAATTTGTAAGTTATTAAAGGTTATGCGAAAGCGAATTCAACTTAAACAAATCTAAAGAACTCTAAACTAATCAGTTAGGACATCCTAGAGTGTGTAAACCCCGCATAACACAGCCAACATGTGTAATAAACAGAGGAGAGAGAATTAATATCGTATACATGTCCCTAAGTATCTCGCAAAACCCATATATCCATGTGATTAAAACAATATAAATAAGTAATACAAAACCGATAAAAGTACAAGAGGGAAGGTCGCTCCAAAGTCCTCACAGTAGATTTCCCAATATTGGCCCCCTTCCCTTACTCGATTGTGGATCAATACTCAATCAAACATAAGAATGACGAGCCTAGGTAAGTAATGCCGGTAGGATACTAAACAGCATTTCGAAATAAATAAATCGGTCTATATTCATGCAGATAGAAAGAAATGTATAAGGATGCATGAATAAATAAAAGACAGTAAATAAATCAAAAGCAAATGATACATGAGTGTCCAGGGATGCAAACAGAGAGGTGCAAGTAGTCCCGACAAACAGGTCGTAGAGTCTTAGCACCATCAAGACTCGGGTTCTAGGACTTGGTACACTCACAAGCCCTAAACCCACGAGATAGTGAGACTTCCTAGGATAACCATGCTAAGAACTCAAACCCCGTCAAGAACCAGTATCTAGTGCAGTGCATCCCGAGGTCATGACTTTGGTTTATTACCTCAGTCAGCCACTCCTGCCAAGGATCACCGTTGACTCACTTGCCCTCGGACACCTTAATCAGAATGGAATTCTAAGGATAGATAACAAAGCAATGAACAAAAATATTCAATAGCTTAAAATAAAAAATTGTGCATTTCCTAGCTAGTTTACTTACCTCGATATCGCAGAAATACACTCTTGCAGCTCCAACACGTCTCCCTATGAATCCCCGATACCAAACACCCAACAATGTCATTCTAAGTCCCAAGTGTTAATTAGATCGGTATTAAGTGCGTTAGAAAATTGTAATTCATAATTTACACTTAAATCTTATTTCAACCTTAGTGACTATATTTGTGATTGGTTGATCTAAAGTTAGATTGGTCAATAGTGACTAAATCATGCTTAGTCGTTGAATATGGCTTACAGTCGACTATATCCTTTCTTAGACAAACCATTCATACCATGGCTACAGCACCACTGGTTATGTCATAACCGACTGAGTTGGGACTCTCAAGTGTAAAGGTTTACAATCTGACGAGTCTCCTGTAAAAGTCCCATTTGGCTCTACTACAGGAAGTTGTACTACGACCTACCATAACCCTAACTGACCACGCCACCATTAGCTTATCCATGACTATAATAGCTACATTTGGCTGTGTCAAGACATGATGTACTATGAAATGAAATGACTTAATTTTGTTGAGCCCTAATTCAATTAAACACGTTTTGCAGTGACCATATTCAGTTGTGCTAAAAAAAATGGTTGAGCTATGATTGACTGAACTATGGTCGACTGAGCTAAAATCGACTGCCGAAGAATGGCTAAACTACGACTTAATGAACTATGGCCGCGATCGAGACATGGCTGTCATCGTTTTTTCAAGTGTTGCACCCAGCTTTAAACCTCACAACAAATTTCGGCAGTCATAGCTGGGTCTTTTAGCCACTCATAAACACCATGACAACAACAATAAATCATCCATTAAGCCCAATACACCATGATCAACTCTTTGAACAAGACAACCATAATGAACATCAACAATAATATGGGTTCCCACTATGAAAACTTCAAGAAAAAGTTGTTTAAATTCCTCCACTAAGTCCTAAAACCCAGTAGCACAAAGAATTAATGAAATGACATTAGAATGACAAGATCATGGTGGAGAAGAGACTTACTAAAGCTTTGTTTTGCATTCCCAGCCAACTCAAAAGACCATCAATTTCCACTTCTCTTTCTCTCCTTTCTCCCTCAAATTTGGGAAGTGAGAATCAGTTAGAGAGGGTTTGGAGAATGGGTAGTGTTTGGTCTAACTTTTGTGGCTTAGAGTGTGCCAATAATACTTCTCATTATGTGGCCAAAATTTGGACAACACGCCTATTTCTAAGACCATAGACTTTCCTAGTTTGACTTCTACACCCTCATCACATTGCTAATCCCAAAGCCAATAAACATTAAATTGGACTTAGGCTAATTAAATATATAATTGATTTAAATTTTTAACTTAGGTACTAGAATCAACGTAAATACTAATTCATGAACTAAGTTAATTTTTATCAAAATGGCCTAAGTTACACCCAATATCTCAACATACCTAAATACCCCGCGTGCACTTTACTCGCAAATTTTTCAAAATCAATTAATTTAAATTGTCCAATTTTTGTATAATAAATAATACAAGCATCAACAAAAAATAGCGTACCTCGGTGTCGACGCCCAAGAATTGGACATGTATATCAAGACAATTGGGTCCCACGTACGACCCTGAAATGACATGTGGCACGAGTTACATTTTAGGTTCGTTACAGTCTTCCCAACTAATTAGAATTTCTTCCTTGAAATTGAAACCAATCACAAGGGGAGAACTTACCGAAACTCGTAAGAGGTAGGGAAAGTACTCGAGCATGTATGACTCGAGCTCCCACGTCACCTCCTCATCTTCGTAATGCTACCATTTGATAAGGACTGATGGGATCTCTTTGTTCCTAAAATCTTCACCTTACGGTCTAGAATCTGGATAGGTTGTTCGTCACAAGTAATGTCCTCCCTAAAGTCTATCTGGCTCAAGTCCACTATCAGTCATCTGCCCTCTCTCGACCTATCTAGTCAAAGCATAAAAATATGAAATACAGGGTGGATCCCAGACAAGTGAGGTGGCAACTCCAGCTCGTACGCAACCTTGCGGCTCCGCCCAGCAAGATGGAGATCTATACAGTCTACCATAGAGTGCCTCAAACGGTGTCATACCAATACTGGCCTTATAATTGTTATTGTAGGCAAACTCACACAAATGAATATACTCTTTCCATGATACACTGTACTCTAACATACACATCTTCACATATCCTCTAGAATCTGAATCAGTCTCTCTGACTGTCCGTCAGTCTGGGAGGATAGGTTGTACTGAGATCTAACCGCGTGCTGAATCGTGTCTGCATGCTCTGCTAAATCTGAGATGTAAACTGTGGCCCTCTGCCTGACATAATCGATAACAGAACTTCATGTAGTAGAACAATATCCCGCTTGTACAAACTCGCCAACCTATCCATCCGATGCGTGGTAGAGATCGGTAAGAAGTGCGCAGATTTTGTCAACCTGTCCACAATCACCCTGATACTATCATGTCCGCGTTGAGATCGAGGTAGTCCACTGACGAAATCCATTGCAACATGCTCCCACTTCCACCGAGGAATAGGAACTGGCTGTAATCACCCACTGAGCCTCTGATGCTCAGTCTTAACTCGCCGCTATACCTCACACGCTTGAAAGTAATCAAAAACAGCGATCTTCATCCCCGACCACTAGAAAAGAAGACACACATCAGCATTAATCTTGGTCCGACCCAAATGAACTGTAAAATGTGAGTGGTGAGCCTCATCAAGTATCTCATTATGCAACTCAGCCACTAATGGAATCCGCAGTCGACCTCTAAATCTCACGCATGAGTCTGTCGATTGACTCTAATCTGGATGATCCGGACTCTAAGCAAACTCTAAGAACCTCTGGTACTGTTCATCTACCTCTTGACCCCCAAGTACATTTTGAATCAACACTGTTTGTGTCCTCATCTGCCCCCAAATCAACACCTTGGTACTAGTCGGGATATGAACAGAATACAACGACTTGACCGCCTTGAGTAACCCATACTCGTGTGTCATGTGGCAAGTAACAATATATAAGTCTGCCCCTCGGCCAACGTCTATGTCGCATGTTCAACTATTTCTAGGTGAAGAGATACTTCAAACTCTTGTGTTCAGTAAACAGCACAAACTTTTCTCCATAGAGATAATGACGCCAAATCTTCAATGCAAAGACCACTGCAGCTAACTCCAAATAATAGGTAGGGTGGTTGTTCTCATGAATCTTCAGCTGTCGAGATGCGTAGGCAATCACTCTATCGCCCTGCATTAAAACACAGCCCAAACCGACCTTAGAAGCATCGGTGTTCACCTTAAAACCCTTCTCTAATCAGGAAGTACTGAAACTAGTGCGGTAGTCAATCTTTCCTTCAAAGTCCTGAAGGCTTGCTCACAACTGTCATTCCACTGAAAACTCGTATCCTTCTTCGTCAATTGCATCATCGGTGTCGCAATCTTTGAGAAGTCTTGAACAAAATGCCTATAATAGCCTGCTAACCCCAAGAAATTGCGGATGTCTGTCACTGACCGCGGTGTAGCCCAATCTATCAAAGCTCTGATCTTAGTGGCGTCCACTGACACTCCACTAGCTGCAACGATGTGCCCAAAAATATGACCTCTATAAGCCAAAACTCACACTTGCTGAACTTTGCATACAGTCTGTGCACCCTCAAAGTATGCAAAATCATTTTGAGGTTCTCATTGTGATCCTCACGAGTCTTGGAGTAGATAAGGATGTCGTCGATGAACACAATGACGAACCTATCCAAATACTCTCTCAACACTCGATGCATGAGATCCATGAACATTATCAGGGCGTTAGTCAACCCAAAATGCATGAGTGTAAACTAGTAATGCCCGTATCATATGCGAAAAGCAGTCTTCTCCCTATCCTCTGCTCTAATTCTCAAATGATGGTACCCAGATCTCAAATCAATCTTCAAGAACCACTATACTCCTGTGAGCAGGTCGAACAAGTCGTCAATGCGAGGAATGGATACTCGTTCTTCAGTGTAACCCTGTTGGGCTATCTGTAACCATTGCATATCTCAGGCAGCCATCTTTCTTCTTAACGAACAAGATTGGCGCGCCCCAAGGTGACATGCTGAGTAGATGAACCTTAACTCTAACAACTCATCAAACTTTTCTACTCAGTTCCTCTAGCTCCTTCGAAGACATCCAGTACGACGAAATAGATATAGGTTTGGTCTCCGGGACCAAATCAATGATGAATTTAATCGATCTAGGCAGTGGAAATCTTGGTAACGCTGCGGAAAAAAAATTGGGAACTCGCACACGATAGGTACCTCCTCTAACTTAGTCTCGACCCTCTTTGTCATACTCAAAACACTGGCGATTTTCTTAACATCTACGCTAGAAGCTACTCGGCCTCTGGTAATTAGTAAACTAGTCAAAGTCCCCTGAAAACTTATCTCAGAATGTCCAAGAATCTGAAATGTAACTCTCTTGCCACAACAATGGATCTGTGAATGATGAGCACTCAACCAATCCATGCCCAACAATGCATCAAACTCTAAAAACTCCAACACTCTCAGATCTGCTAGCAAAACATGACCTCTATTTCTACCGAAGAATCAACACACAATAAGTTTGGGTATATCTAGTCCCCGAGAGTTGTGCTAAGGATCAAAGGTTTCTCAAGTCTAATAGGTTTCAAACCCAACTCATCAACCATGTGACCAAAAATAAAAGATATTGTAGAACCAGAATCCATCATAGTGTACATAAAACGACTGCAAATGTAAATCATATTACGGGTAGCAGACAGATCTGGCACTGCAATAGTATGAACTCGCTATTGGCTCTGTTGTGGTTGCCCTCTGCTCAGTCGTGGACATGTATTGACAAAGTGACCAAGCTGTTCACACTCCCAACAAGTACGCTGAAATCCTGATCTAGATGGATCACTTTATCCTCGTCTCTGTACCTGACTGGAACTATGACCCTATCCATACCTTTACCCCTGACCACTTGCCTCGCTCGCCTACATCGCCATCGCCCTCGACCCTTTGATATTGTTGTCGCTAAGGACCTGACTGTGTCGGCTGCTGTGGTGTACTAGAATAACTCCACACTATAGTAGATGGTATTGGCGCAGTACGCGTTGTATAAGGTGGATATGCAACAAATCCTACACTCTGAGCTCGATCCCTCGACCTCCATTGTCTACATCTCTTATTCTTCCCGTCACCTTTAGGTATGACATCTGACTGCGATAGTGGTGGAGTTGTAACTACTGCACCAGTGTGCAAGCTCAAAAAGGTTTTACTAGCCATATTCCTCTCGTAGGCCTCCTCTAAAGTTCCTAGAGCTGTGGTCACCACCATAGTCCCGATCTTACTCAGCAAGTCATGCATAAAATAGTAGGCCTAGTCAGCGTCTGTATCAGCTATGCCCCCGGCATAATCCATCAACTGTAAATATCGGCCCAAATACTGCATCACTCTCTCAGCGGTAGACTGCCAAATATTCTGAAACTCGGTCCTATTCATGTTCCTAATCAAATGAGAGTAATACTTCTGGTTGAATCTTCCCTTGAACTCAGCCCAGTCCTTGGGCTTCCCCTTCGTAACCAACATGTTACGCTACCAAACATCCGCCTCTCCGAACAACGAAACTGACGATATGTTCGGCCTCATATGATTTGGTGTAGCTAAGACATCATGGGTCTTGTCATGACTCCTCATAAACTTCTCTGCCGCACCGAGATCCATACCACCATGAAACTTCTTCGGGTGATGTCTTTGAAACTCGTGATACTGCCTTACCTCAGTCGTCGCCCGAGTACTCACATCAGTGAGCGTGCTTGGCGTATCCTCCACCGGTGTATCAGGAGTAGGCGGTACTCTCTCAACCTGAAATTGAACCCCTTCATCAATCACAGGTCTTGTCGGCGCTGTAGGAGCCGTAATAGTGTCCTATACTTTAGGTGCACTCGATCCCTGAGTGAATGGTGATGTAGACGTAGAAGGTGATGGTGTAGCCTATGCCATCAATACTGGGAGAATCTCCTGAAATTGTTGGCCATGTAAGGTGACTAGTAGGGACATCTCATCTAACCTCTCATGAACGTCACCCGGACCACTATCGTTGATCCCGGGCTGATCGGCCATCGCGATCTGCAAAGAATGTAATTCTTTGATCATGACATAGCTATCGATAGTAGTAATATACAATACATCAAATAGCTCATATAGTCCAATTTTAATTTCCCCAACTCTCCTCACTTTCCAACTAAGATTTAAGTCAGGATCATAGGGTTCCACTCTAAGTTCCAACAGTGTCCTAACGCTATTATTGATTTGTGTCTAATGTTGGTTTTGGGTTGTTCTTGAGTTAAGCGTAAAAACTTAGGCTCTGATACCAACTGTGACGGCCCCAGTTCCACAACCCAAACTGGGCCCCGCCCTACCTAGACTTATGTAGACCCCGAGTCGATCCTCGCAACGTCAACGAAAGCCTAGTCAGCCTAACCATTTTTCCATTACAAGGCAACAAAATTTAACATTTATAGTTAGTTATTAAGATTTTAAAGTTATCAAAGGTTAGGCAGAAGCGATTTCAACTTAAACAAATATAAAGAACTCTAAACCAATCACTCAAGACATCCTAAAGTGTGGAAACCTCGCATAACATAGTCAACATGTGTAATAAACAGCATTTCGAAATAAATAAATCAGTCTATATTCATGCAGATAGAAAGAAAGGTATAAGGACGCATGAATAAATAAAAGACAATAATAAATCAAAAGCAATCGATACATGAGTGTCATGGGATGCAAACAAAGATGTGCAAGTAGTCCCGACCAATAGGTCGTTGAGTCTTGGCAAACAATCAAGACTCCGATTCTAGGACTTGGTACGCTCACAAGCCCTAAACTCAAGAGATAGTGAGACTTCCTAGGACAACCACGCTAAGAACTCACACCCTGTCAAGAATCAGTATCCAGTGCAGTGCATCACGAGGTCATGACTCTGGTTTGTTACCTCAGCCAGCCACTCCTTCCAAGGATCACCGTTGACTTACTTGCCTCGACAACTCAATCAGAATGGAATTCCAAGGATAGATAACAAAACAATGAATAAGAATATTCAATAGCTTAAAATGAAATATTGTGCATTTCCTAGCTACTTTACTTACCTCGATATCGCAGAAATACACTCTTGCAGCTCCGATACGTCTCCCAATGAATCCCCGATACCAAACACCCAATAATGTCATTCTAAGTCCCAGGTGTTCATTAGATCGGTATTGAGTGTGTTAGAAAATTGTAATTCACAATTTACATTTATTTCTTATTTCAACCTTAGTGACTATATTTGTGATTGGTTGATCTAAAGTTAGATTGGTCAATAGTGATTGAATCGTGTTTAGTGGTTGAATATGGCTTACAGTCGACTATATCCTTTCTTAGACAAACCATTCATACCATGGCTATAGCACCACTGGTTATGTCATAACCGACTGAGTTGGGACTCTCAAGTGTAAAGGTTTACAATCTGACGAGTGTCCCGTAAAAGTCCCATTTGGCTCTACTACAGGAAGTTGTACTACGACCTACCATAACCCTAACTGACCACGCCACCATTAGCTTATCCATGACTATAATAGCTACATTTGGCTGTGTCAAGACATGATGTACTATGAAATGAAATGACTTAATTTTGTTGAGCCCTAATTCAATTAAACACGTTTTGCAGTGACCATATTCAGTTGTGCTAAAAAAAATGGTTGAGCTATGATTGACTGAACTATGGTCGACTGAGCTAAAATCGACTGCCGAAGAATGGCTAAACTACGACTTACTGAACTATGGCCGCCAGGGACATGGCTGACTGCTTTCAAGTGTTGCACCCAGCTTTAAACCTCACAACAAATTTCGGCAGTCATAGCTTGGTCTTTTAGCCACTCATAAACACCATGACAACAACAATAAATCATCCATTAAGCCCAATGCACCATGATCCGCTCTTTGAACAAGACAACCATAATGAACATCTACAATACTATGGGTTCCCACTATGAAAACTTCAACAAATAAGAGTTTTTTAAACTCCTCCATTAAGTCCTAAAATCCAGTAGCACAAATAATTAATGAAGTGAGATTAGAATGACAAGATCATGGTGGAGAAGAGACTTACCAAAGTTTAGTTTTGTATTCTCAGCCAACTCAAATGACCATCAATTTCCACTTCACTTTCTCTCATTTATCTCTTAAATTATGGAAGTGAGAATCGGTTAGAGAGGGTTTATAGAGTGGGTAATGTTTGGTCTAACTTTTGTGGCCTAGAGTGTGCCAACAATACTTTGCATTATGTGGCCAAAATTTGGACAACACACCTATTTCTAAGACCATAGACTTTCCTAGTTTGATTTCTACACCTTCATCCCAAGGTTAATCCCAAAGCCAATAAACATTAAATTGGACTTGGGCAAATCAAACATATAATTGATTTAAATTTTTAACGTAGGTGTTATAATCAACTTAAATAACTAATTCATGAACCAAGTTAATTTTTATCAAAATGGTCTAAGTTATACCCAACATCTCGACCAACCTAAATGCCTCTCGTGCACCTTACTCGCAATTTTTCGAAATCAATTAATTTATATTGTCTAATTTTTGTATAATAAATAACACAAGCATCAACCAAAAATAGCATACCTTGGTGTCAACTCCCGAGAATTAGACATGCATATCATGACAATTGGGTCCCACGTACGACCCTGAAATGACATGTGGCACAAGTTAGATTTTAGGGTCGTTACACAAACTCCCCATCTTTGTTGACTGCTTGTATTAACCTTTTCTTGCTTGGTCACCACTTGTATAGAACGTACGTTCTCCTTAGGATTCATTATTGTGTTGCTTGGAAATTGTCCTTCTTTCCTCAAATTTAATGCAATTGCAAGCTGACCGATTTGTCTTTCCAAATTCTTAATGAACTGGTTTTTTTCATTATCTATTCGCTCAAGAGTTTGTTTCACATTCTCCATCTCTTTCTCGTTCCACTCATGGAATTTTCTATTGTTTATGTCCATGGCTTGCAAGAATCACTAAATTGACTTCAATGAAGTCATTTCTTCACTTTGGCCTAGCTTTTCTTATTGGACTTGTTGATCAAAACTCGAAGGTAGCTTCAATGCATTTTCAGGGTTTCCATATGAAAAGTTTTGGTAGTTGTATCCTCGATAATATCTTTGAGGAACCATTATTTTTTTCCTGAAGTTGTTTCCATAATTCTGATTATTCATGAAGTTGACATAATCCAACTCCATCCCTTATTACATTTCTAATGGATTAACCACCATTTCTAGGTGATGAATAGGTTGTTGAAATGCTTGCACTTGTGGACTTGATTGTCTCTTTTGTAGCTTAGGCATCTGACTGCTCAGGTTAGATAATTGTGTCATGATCCCTGCTTGTGAATCAATCTCAAAAACTCATGCTGAGTTTCTAACTGTGGAATGTGTTCATATTGTGGAATTCTGGGACATAAGATCTAGAAAATCTAGTGCTCCATCTTCATTCATAATTAGTAGAGATCCACCTGCTACGACATCTACTAACGTTCTTATACTATGATTCATTCCATAGTAAGATATTTGCAATTTTTTCCACTTAACATATCCATGTCCTAAACATCTTCCCAGCATTTCTTAAAAATATCTCCCAAGCCTCGCTAAGAGACTCAGTATCATCTTGCTTGAATTGGTTTATTTCCAATTTTCTTTCACTGACTTTTACTGGAGGAAAGAATTCGCTGAAGAATATCTCATTAATATCCACCCATAAAGTCATGCTTCCTATATTCACTCCATAAAATCAGGATTTGGCTTTTCCACTTAATGAGAATTTCAAAATGTCTCATCCTAATTACTTCTTTTCTAACTCCAGTAATGTGAACAGTATCACATTTCTCTAGAAAGTTCTCCACATGTGCAATTGGATCCTTGCTTGCTAACCTATTGAATAGGCTATTTTGTATCATGTTGATAAGAGACAGTCTCAACTGAAATTCATTCCATTGTATGTCTCTTGCACCTCCGATTTGAAGTAATCTCAAAGACATCTTTGTCCTCTTTCTATGTCTCTTACTCTATATCACCTTCGGATTAATTGTTCCCTCGGCCCTGATTTTGGTTCTGGTTTCCCGCTTAAACATCTACAATCTTAAACCCTTTCTTCTTCTTTTCTTTATTTGTTTTGTCAATTTTCAGTTCATAAGTCAATAAGTCCTTATCACCTTAACTACGCATGCACTACTTGTTCCCTGAGAAAGAAAACACAAAAAGATCAAGTGTAGATTATCAAACTAGAAACTAAAACTTATTTTTCTTTTTTTATAAATTTAAAATTAAATTGCTGAAAATAAAATTTATAATAAAAATCTAAACTAAACTAATTGTCGATACATATCCCTGAAAACAATGCTAAAAACTTGATCGTAACTGCAACTATAACAGTTCAATTTTAGTAATAATGTGATCAATAAAGATTGATTTTGGATATCGTTCCTCTGAGAAAAGTGTATATGGACACAGTTACTTAGTCAAGCTCACTATATAGTTAAGAAGGTCTCTTTTTTATTTGATTTAAGCTAAACTACTATAATCTATAAAACAATGTAAATAAAGTTGTATTTTTATATTGAGAAAACTCTTAGTTCGCAACTTTACCTAAGTAGTGAATTACTATGCTTCTCATATCAGACTTTCTTCATTTTCTTATGTGTGTGCAATGCACAATTAGAATAAACATATTTCCTTAATATTCACTTCAACCTACTGTCGTGGTGAAAAAGAACCCAATATGTAAACTAGAATTTCATCTATCGGTGTGAATAACATAAGTCTCACAAAGCATTAAGTACCAAATACTTAGACTCATAAACAATTAAGTTTACTATCTATGTCTCCCTAATCAACAACTATCTATTGATGTTATATATTTTACGGTTTTGTTGTTCATATCCAGCTTAAAAGGTCCAAGGTAATTGTAACTTCTAAAACCCCTAATCAACAAACATTTGATCAAGATGTTCATAGCATTACGCATAGAATCAAACAAAAATTCTAATCATTACACATCTAAAACATTCTAATCAATCCATAACTTTGCATAGTATTCATACCATAGGATCCATTCTTCCCTAAGATAAATACACTAGTCACTTATCATCATGAAAAAACACACAAATCATGGTATTCATTGCAATCAGATATTAAATCTAATAAAACATTAATTAAATCAAAGAACAATGTCGAATCACCACAATTAGAGTCTTCAGTATGTCTCCTTCAAAAGCTCTTCTCAATACTCGAAATAAATTTTATATAACTTAAAACTAATGTAAATTACAGTGGTTGGGTATGGCGGAAGAGTTTAGCATGTCCTAATACCTATTTATACTCCTTAGACGCCTAAAAGTACAATAAGAAAGCATAAATAACAATTCCAAATAAAAAAAAAGAAGTCCAAAACTTTCTGTTTTTCTGTATTGACTTTATTTGTAAGTGAATCCATGCTCCATGTGTAAAGTGACAGCGTCGTGACTATGCCAACTTCTCATGTGTATTTCTCCTCTAAATGGACTTGGTGCCACCAGTACAACTGCCCGGCACCATCTGTGTTAACTTACAACTTCGTGACTGCATCAACTCTCCTGCATATCATCCTTTGATCTCCATGTTGTCTCCACGTCTTGTGTTCATTTCCTACAGCATCAAATATATTTTCCAAGTGTCAACTCTGGTTCTATTTTTTTCTCCTCATTTTATTATGAAATCACTCTTTTGTCTCTTTTATACCTTGTGGACCTGAAAATACATAAACATCATGAATTACAGCTCATTCTGGTATATTTAGACCAATAATACAACTTAACTAGTCATATATATAAGTCTAATTGAGTACTTATCAAATATCTTAGGGATCGATAACTTATACATCTAAATAAAACAGTAACTAGAATTCTTTGAATGATTATACCTGGTTGAGAAGTCTTAGGTGGATTCCATATCTAAGTTGAATACCTATGACATATTGCCATTAATTCATGCTTAGTAGTTAGTGTTTTCATAAAATTTAATGACGTTTTCTTATTATTAGACACTTTAAGCTTTCGAAGTAATAATAGTGATAAGATTAGGTTAAGGATATAAATCGCGTGAATCTACCATTAATTAAATGAAAACTATGTGATTTTAAAGAATTACTATAGCTTATTTATGATTAATGTTTTAACGATCTCGTAAAACCTGTGACTAGGCTATGACTATGGTTAAAATCATATCTAGTGTTAAAATGCAATTTGGTTTAGGTTTCATTCTCTTTGGTTTAAGTTTGTTTAAGATTAATTAATTGATTTGTTATCTTTGATTGAGATATGTTTAAGATTAAATTGCTTGTTTTGAATTAGTAATTAGGTTATTTAATTTAGTTAGATTAATGTAATTTAATTAGTTAATTGCTTTAATAGTGGCAAATAAAATAAAATACGTAGAAGTACAACTTAATAAGATAGCAAAATCACTGTGAAGTGATCCCACATACTACTACTACAAATTAAAAATATAATATTACGTGGGTAATTTATCTTACAAGCCGATATGTGTCCGCTAGGAACGGGACTTACCTTGATTATAAACCATTCAATCCATAAGACGGCTTATTAATCCATTACCATACCATGTGACATTAAAGATAAACAACAGAACGTCATTGTCTCTCTCATTTCCAAGGTTATAATGAACCTCAAAAGCATCCTCACAAGCCCTGAAATCCTAGCCTTCGTTGTTTCAACATAAACCACAACTAACTCTATGATTTACATCAAAGATTTGAAAAGAACTTAAAGGAAAACTAACCAACTGCTTGTGTTTGCAAAAGGAGAAGATAACCAAAGTCGTAACCTTTAATGGCGGTCTTCAAACTCCCTTAAGACCTCACTTAATCAAACCCTTAAGCTATCTTTTCTCCCTTCGTTTCATGTCCTTCTCTCGGTGGAACTGTGTAGAACGATGAAGATTATGAGATCAATCTCATCTAATCTAATTTTACTACGCGTATCTCAATATAGATCCAATAGCTTTAAAAACCAACAACAAAGATTCCTATGTGATTGACACCTCAACCCTTCATGATTACATTGGATTCATATGGTGATATGAATGTCTGCATTCGAGACTCATTTAATTAATTCAATTAGCATGCCAAATAAACACCAAACAAAATGCAAACTCACAGACATGCTAATCGAGACTTGTTGGGCTTAACTGCTAGTCTAACTTAAATTAATTAAGATTTCAATTATCACTAATCATGTAATTAAAGTATTAGGTTGTTACAATATGTGTATACACCATACCCAGATTTTACTTAATTTGATTATTTCATAAATTCAACGGGAGAGAGGCGTTTGTCTTGAAGTACATGCATGTGGGAACCAGGTAGTAAATTGAATAACAAAATACTTAAATGAGATTTTATTGAGTTGAATAATATACTAACATAGGTTTCTTTAGTTTTCCATTTGAGTTAAATTGATTAAATGCCTAAGTTACATGTAATAAAAATAACAAATGATCATTCTCGAGACTCGAACTAGAATGCAATCCTAGGAGATTAGAATGATGGTGAGTGGGGAGTTAGTTGAAAATGAGGTGGTTTATAATTAACCCTTGATAAATTTAGAGATGCACCTTAAGTGAGATGTATGGACAAGATTAAAAACACTTATGAACATATAAGCTTTATTGCTTCTCTTTCATGAACCAACATGCAAAGCAATCAAAGAACAAATTATTGGTTTTCTTAAAAATGAACTATAGTCTTAGAATTTCAAATCTAATGGACTTCTAATTTTCAAAAATAAGTGGGATATTTTGATTCCTTGTTCAATTTCCCTCAATTTGCTCTATTTATTTCGAACTTTGGCTAGGAATTTAGTTAGTTGTGATTTTTTAAAGTTTCTTGAAAATGAGGAGCGAAAACTCTGCATTTTTTAATTTTGACATAACCACAATACCTAAGTCCTAATTAAACTTAATTTTTTATAATACACTTTCATACACCCCAAAAACACCTCAGAAACTAAGGGAGTTAGTAACGAGTGTGGGACCTGAGTTTCGAGGCGGTTGGTGACCGACTTAGCTTAGGAAATTGTGTTGGTTGAGGTAAGTGCACTTGTTAGATCACTTGTTTCCATTTCATTATATTCGAATGGTCATTTTACGTTGCTTGAACTGTTTGAATGCTAATCCCTTGAAATTTCATGTTGTGTTTTCTATTTGTTGATTTATTCTAGAAAATCACTGCATAGTTTCATTGATGAATTGATCGTGGCTCTTATCATACGTTGAACTCATATGACATCGTTATGGTCAATTTTACTTCATTGTGAACTCCATCTCATTTTATGATCTAACTAGCACGCTAATTTTTTCTATTTTGATTGAGTTTTCAATTATCTTAAAACGTTGATGTTGGTGAATCGTCTAGTCATGTTCAAATGAAATCTTTGATATACTTGACTTTTATCTTTAGTTGAGTGTGTGGCTTATGTGATGTTTTGATCCGAGATGGATGAAGTTTCGGTTCAACAGTTCAACTAGGCAAATTCTGTGAAAAATATTTAGGATCGGGTTCATAATTAAACCAAGAATTTAGGGTTGGATTCCTTAGAACATGTTGAAGGATATCCTTTCAGGCATAGGCTCACATAGGGTCGTGAACCTTGCGAATATATCGAAGGCTTCTCTTATGAATTGTGAAGCTGGGTTCCTTCCAATTTTCTGAAGAGCCTCTATTTGTGAGTAGTTGGTGATCTCATAGTAAACCAAAAGCACCCCGACTTAAAGTCTAGGGTACCCCTAAATGTCCGAGCGTAGTATCACTTCTATTACACCTTTAGTGTTGTTTCCCACACTCACTAACTTACTTGTTTACTGCGGTAACTTATTACATATGTTTCTTCTGGTTTTTACTTATTGCGCTATATGCACTTAATTACTTGACTTTCATTACTCGAAATGTGAATAAGTAGTCTTAGGACTTAACCACTAAAATAGTCATCTTTGGTGACAATTACATATATGTCTAGTAGTAGAGGCAATGAGAAGTTATGCGACTACCTCTGCGCCTAGAGTCAAAGACTTTTGCTACTTTTGTAGGTTATATTTGTTGTATTTATTTATTTAGGCCTTTATAGTATTTTTTGGGATATTTGGGTTGAGAGACTTGACTTCCCCGACAATGATGCATGTGTGAATGTCATTACTTTATCTTATTACATGTGTGACGACCCCAAATTCCAGACCACCTTGCTACCCGCCACGTTGCATCCCATGTCAACTAGCCTTGCCACGTCCTGGCCCGCTTCTCATTCACGTCTCGCGACCTAATTAGTTGCTTACACTTTTCCGGCTAACCCTAGTTACGCTAACTAACATTTACATAAGTAATAATAATTCAGCTAGCCAGTTACTCAATTTATCAGGTTATATTATAATTTTATAGCGGGTGTCTTTTAATGAGTAACTTAAGTAATATTTAACAATCCTAAGTAGTGGAAAACCCAACAAAAGATATCATGTATATATCAAGACGAGATAAGTATAACAAAAGTTTCATATACATGTAATCAATGTTCTATGGTCCCCAAAACCCAACAAAAGTAAAATATATACATATTGATATCACACACGAGCTGGCTCCACAATCTCAGAGGTAGTCGCCCAGTACCTCCTTGCCCTTGCCTTTGCTCATCGAAGGGTCCGCACTTGGTCACCTAACAAATACAGTGACGAGTCCAGTAAGTAAAATTCCAAGAGAAGTCTACACAATATTCATGAAATAAAACTGATAAACTACGAGACATGCAAATATAAAACCTGACAACAGTACGTCATTTCTCATGAATGTAGGCAGCACACGACAAGCAAAAGCAGTGGCGTGAAACGAATAAACAACATATAACAACTCAACCAGTTCAGAAATAAAGCATAAATCAGTAAACATCCATATAATCACGAGAAAACCATGACCAACACCGGCCAGTGATCGATAAATCCAATAGGAACCACGTATATACCTACAGGCTTACAGTGACTAAACCTCAACTTTAGTTACCGGATGAACCCCTTCAGACGCTATTTCAAGTTAAAGGAACACCCTAAATCCCTCCTGACAGTTGTAGATATATTCTACTGCCATCGACACGAGCACTAAACATAAGTAACCCATGCAAGTGATTAAGCCACAACCAATATATAGGCAAACCAAAATAGGAGAAAAACCACATGTGTGCCCACCAGCAGTCACACATGAAATGCGATATCAATAAATCAAAACCATGAATTCTTTGAAGAATTCTCAAGGGAATTACGTACCTCAATCTGCGCTCCAACTTCCCTGAACTCCCGCATCTGACCCGACTAGCTCTCCGATACTCGATCTACGGTTCCCTGAGTCCTTGAAGTCTAATTTTACATGTTTAGTATGTTTGTAGGTGTTTGGGATATATTTTAAGTCAAAAATCTCAAAACAACCCCTTAAACTCAATTTCTATATGTCATTAGCGTGTTATGGGAATAGTGTAGCACGCTATGTGGTGGTAGCTCGTTATGAACATGATGTGGCGGGCTATTGTTCTTCATTCTGAAGAACAGTTGGAAACACATAACGATTAGCGCGCTAACCGTTCCAGGTAGTGCGCTACCTAGCCTCTGGGACAGAATTCTAAAGTGGAGAATTATGTTTTTCCCTTCAAAATTGACTACTAAACCTATCTAACGCACTCTCCATACATAATTAACTCCAACAGAGTAACTAAAATCACCTCAGAATAATAACTTTATCACAATTACACTAAAATGGGTTTAAATGAAAGTTTAGATGATGGAGAAGAAGATTACCTAGGTTTTAATCCTCCAATTGAACTCTGAAAGGTTGAATTCCAGCTTGACAATCTCCTTTTCTTCACCAGCACCCTTGAAATCACAATGGTTTTCATTTGCATGGTTTAATCAATCTTCCATATATATTAAGGTAGAATGTATTTCTAAACCTTGATCCTCATGCATTTACGTATCCCGATGATTATCTAATGGCCCACCTCCAGCCACTTAGCCCACTCACTCCCACTTACTCACTCCATGTGACACTAATTTTCTACTCATCTGCTTCTTAGATGTGTCCATGCCCATCTCTAGACAAATCATATAGTTCCCAATTAATTTAACTAACTATAGGCCTTGATTTTATTTTAATTTGATTACTCTAACTTAAGCCCATTCTAATACATATGGTTAGTGTTTTATTGATCAAACTTAACCAACTTATGGTTCCACTAACCTTCGACTACCCGCTACACAGTGCCACGCTTCTGGACACGCATTTCTAGGCATTTCAGAGCCTAGTATTTTAATTCGAATTTACTTAGCGTATGGTCACATTACCCATTTTAATTAATTAACTAGTCATCTAAACGTGAATTAGTCTAGTTTCCCAGTGTACCCATAGTTCGTCTACTCACTACCCGCGTTGACTTGCATTTCGAGGCAAACACCTATCAGACAAACTCGCCTAATAGCAACATAGACACATGCGGTGCAATATAATAATAATAATTTTAAACACCACATATACACAACCACCATCCATAAATAACATATTTCATCGGTTCTCGTGTTCGAGCCAACCGAGTTGTCCACGTAACACCTGAATTACGACCGTTAATCCCCGAGATTAATGCTAATCCTGGTTTAATTAATTTTGGTCGTTAAGATTCTTCCCAATTAAGAGAATTTCGTCCTCAAAATTTAAATCTCGAGTATACTCTTGTGTAACTATCCTATCCCCATGTGACCACTCCTCACACCTTGATAGTCTCCGTCTACAGTCCCTTGAACACCCCACTACTCTCATAGCAGGGAACATAGTGTTGCCCTGAGACATAGGCGCACGTTGCTGAGGTAGTGAAGACCAGCCAATCTCTTCCAACATCTCCGCAACCTACTCTCAGTTTGGTTTTTGTGTTCAAGTTTCTCTAACCCTGTTGCCTAACACCAATAACTGTAAACCTCTCCTATCATGTATCCCAACATGATAGTCCTAACCAAACATCACATACCATGACAATCTCATGCCATGCCATAACCTGTCCGTACTCACCATGACAATCCCATTTCATGCCACGACCTATCCGTACTCACCATGACAATCTCATGCCATGCTACGACCTATGACAATCCCATGTCATAACATAATAAGCTACCAATGTACCACTATAATCTACCATCGTACTACTATGCATGCATAAACCTTAAACTATAATTATTAAGAATTTAAAATCACGTACCCTGAATCGGCTGTTGGGACATCTCCCGGCATGGCTTAGTTACAACATGCACCGGCTCTCGAGTCTGCACCGGTATCACCACTGCTGGAGTCGCCAATCTCTGTGAACAGTCCTTCATGACGAAACCCTCATGTCCACATCGCCAACATATGATCCTCCATTTTGTTCCTGCTCGCTGACTCCCTGACCATTGGCCTTGACCTTGTGATTTCCGATCTCTACCTCCCTGGTCCTGAGTCTGTCTCTACGGTGGCGCTGGTAACGTAGGTATAATATATTCTCTGGCTGCCCAATCATCATCCCTATGGCCTCGACCATACCATTTATCCTCTCTATCATCCCGGTCTCTTGGTCTCTGCTGGCCAGAACTATTTCTAGTCTGTCCCTCTGACTCAGTAGATGAACGTCTGTCGCTCTTCTGCATCAGATGTGCAATTACCCACTGACCAATAGCCTCTGGGTCTCCGCATCCATGAAAAAATCCAGGATCGAATTTGATGAACTCCCTCATCAACTTGACCTCTGCCGTCATCGAAATCTCAAACATGTCTGCATGTGCCGGTGTAGCAATCGGCATCTCAATCGGTGCTACGTTCGGTGTAGCAACCACTTCCCAAGTCTCATGTGCCACTGCATGCGTCGGTATAGCCTGAATAGTCGATGGAACCATCGTCGGAGTAAATGTTGTCTTAGTCATGCATTGTACCCAACGGCAGTGAGTGATGCAATTGTTGCTATCTGTGCGCGCATCATATCCATCAATACATCGAACAATCTATCATGAATTGTGAATTGTATGGCTACTGCCAAATCTAAACACTCATCTCTAATCTGGTCACTCATTTATCCAACATCTATAGTATGTGGAGTCGGCTGGCCATCCATCGTGATCTGTATCAAAAAGCATGCACCGAATCACCTTTCGTATACATGTATATAATATATATAATCAAAAACATAACACATATATAAAACCTATCGCTACCCGACTCAAGTTGCTTCCCAACTAGGATTTTAAGTCATGATCCTCGGGTTTCCACATCTAAGATTTGTTTATTAAGTTTTATTAAATTTATTTAAACTACTCCCGAGGCTTCTTCAAAACCTCGCTCTGATACCAAACTATGGCATTTGGTATCAGGTTGAGTTACGCTTCATCTTCCTAGGCATCATTGACATCGCTCTGATATCAAACTATGACATTTGGTACCAGGTTAAAGAACAACTATGCTTCCTCCCATAGGCTCGACCTCCTTCTGATACCAAACTATGAAGGCCCTAAATTGTCGACCGCCTTGCTACCCGCCACATCGCATCCCACGTCAACTATCCTTGTCATGTCCTGGCCCGCTTCTCCTTTACGCCTCTCGACCTAATGAGTTGCTTACACTTTTCCAGCTAACCCTAGTCACGCTAACTAACATTTACATAAGTATCAATAATTCAGTTAGCCAGTTACTCAATTTATCAAGTTATATTATTATTTTACAGCAGAAGTCTTTTAATGAGTAACTTATGCAATATTGAACAATCCTAAGCACTAGAAAACCTAGCAAAAGATACCATGTACATATCAAGGCGAGATAAGTATAACTAAAGTTCCATATACATGTAATCAATGTTCTATAGTCCCTTAAACCCAACAAAAGTAAAATAAATACATATTGATATCACACACGAGCTGGCTCTACAATCTCAGAGGTAGTCGCCCAACACTTCCTTGCCCTTGCCCTTGCTCATCGAAGGGTCTGCACTCGTTCACCCAACAAATACAGTGACGAGTCCATTGAGTAAAATCCCAAGATAATTCCATACAATATTCATGAAATAAAATTGATAATCAAGAAATATGAGACATGCGAACATAACACCTGGCAACAATATGTCATATTCCCATGAATGTAGGCAGCATACGACAAGCAAAAGCAGTAGCATGAAATGAATAAACAACATATACCAACTTAATTAGTTTAGAAATAAACCATAAATCAGTAAACATCCGTATAATCACGAGAAAACCCTGACCTACACCAGCCAGAAATCGTTAAATCCAATAGGAACCACGTATATACATATAGGCTTATAGTGACTAAACCCCAACTTCATTTACTAGATGAACCCCTCCAAATGCTATTCTAAGGTAAGGGAACACCCTAAATCCCTCCCGACAATCGTAGATATATTCTACTACCATCGACACGAGCACTAAACATAAGTAGCATGTGCAAGTGATTTAGCCACAACCAGTATATACGCAAATCGAACTAGGAGAGAAACCCCATATGTGTCCACCAGCAGTCACACATGAAATGCAATATCGATAAATCAAAATCATGAAATCTATGAAGCATGCTCAAGAGTTTTACGGACCTCAATTCGCACTCTGACTTCCCCGTACTCCCGTATCCGACCAGACTAGCTCCCTAGTACTCGAGCTACGGTTCCCTAGGTCCCTGAAGTCTAATTTCACATGTTTAGTATGTTTGTAGGTGTTTGGAATATGTTTTAAGTCAAAAATCTCAAAACAACCCTTTAAATTCAGTTTATGTATGTCGTTAGCACGCTTTGGGAATAGTGTAGTGCGTTATGTGGTGGTAGCGCGCTATGGACATAATGTAGCGCGCTATTGTTCTTCATCCTGAAGAACGCAAGAAACCCAGAACGATTAGTGAAACTACACCTAAGAGGGGGTGAATTGGGTGTATCGAGAATTTATCACCTTTTTAAATATCTCGATATATAACAATGTTATATGCTCATGCAAGCCCAAATATGACTGCAATGCAAAGGTGAAAGAGGTTGAAGACATGGAGATAGAAACACGGTAATTATAGTGGTTTGATCCAACCAATCTACATTCACTTCCTAACCTTCCCGGTTAGGATTTCTAAATCCTTACTTAAATTATGATTAAGTGTTACAACCTAAGCATACATGCGTAGAATGCCTAATTTATAAATAAGGACTTCTAGCCACAACTAGGTTTGTGCCTAGCCTCAACTAGGTCTTCCCTTCAACTTAGATCTCACTAAGTCTTACAACAAAGTTTGTCAATACAAATAAAATTTTTCTTTTCAAAAGAAGATGGTAATAAGCTCAACTCTTACAAGCCTTCCTAGAAATGAAACACTTAAATGCATGCAAGAGTGAACTCGACTAAGATATGTATTTGTAAACTTTAATGTATGCTCAAGTCTTAGTCAAGAAACCAACAAAAAAAATATCGATTAAGCATGCTCGATTTCAAATCAAATGAACAAGTAGTTTTGTCTAAAAATCAAGATTAAGCACAACGACTTGTTCAAATAAGACCTAGGTTTTGTAAAAACAAGTTTAAGTACAAGAAACCCTAGGTTTGTATGTATGAGAACACACCAAATGATTTCCAACCAAATACTTTATTCAAAAACTATAGATTAAGCACAAATAGAGTGTGAAATCAAGAAATCTTACAACCCCAAGTGTATAACCCGAAAATTGTAAAGGCTTACTAATATGTTGTTTAGTTTTATTTGGCTTATATTAGGACTGAATGACGAGACTAAGACGGGCACTGCTCTTATTTGGGTTTAGGGTCACCACACATACTTAAGAAAACTTAGAGCACAATAATTTTTTTCTTTTTTAAAAAAAAACAAGAGAATAACATCTAAACATTTACTCCTCACATAATGAATTCAAAAATTCAAGTTCACTTAAAATTAAAAAAAATTAAATTCTAAAACGCAAAATAAAAAACAATGATGCAAAGCAAACTAAACCTAAATTTATTGGAGCTAAAGCATCTCCGGTATGGATATGGTACCATTTGCCAAAAGGAAAGATTTATGGAAGTCTCAAGTTCAACTCATTTTGGCGTCACTTATAAAAAAATTACAAAAATCCTAATACATTTGACAATCACTCAGCAAGATTATGGTTGGTTTTGGTATAATCTGGTCAGCAGTTGTAGAACCCAAATACTGAACCAACCTATTGGTTCTGAAACTAAGCAAAGCCAAATTCAAATCAATAGCCTATTTAATCCAAGTCATTTGAGTTTGTTTGGATCTATCAAGTCTATGGATCTATGGGTTTTTTGTATGCCTCTATTTAGGCAATTGGAACGTTGTTCGAGTTGTTGAGAAGAAGCTCACGCGATATGTGTTCACGTATCATTCATGCCAAATATAACCTGTACTCGAGTTACCGATCCTACAGGGTGTAGTAGTGGTAAATACAGGGTCGAATCCAAATGACTTAGGTTTTATTTTGAATTAATTAAAAAGGAAAATTCGAGGGTTTTTAGAGATTTTTAGAAAACAATTAGTTAATTAAAACTACTTGAAATTAAAACTTGCAAAGGTGAATTCAATAGGAGAAAATACCTAGGTCTACAGTTTCACAATCCAAACCAAAATATAATAACATGTCATGGTTTTCAGTCTTTCCTAAAAATTATTAATTTAATTCCTCTTGGATTAGCTATAGGAAATCAACATCGGCCAGAAATCCCTAATTCACGTGGTCTCAATAGATAGGACGTCCGCCACTAAGTACTTCCCTAATCAACACATAACCTTAAACATCCACCAATGAGGTTTAATGCATTATCTGCATAAATTTCAATAGGAATACTAATCCTAAATAACCGAATCGTGGCCACGTTCGATGTTACCTAGATTGACTTGTCACACACTTAAGAATCGAAAAGTAAAATGGGTGAGTGATCGTCACTTATATTAGTCCAATCATATAATTACGGATAAGATTGTCCCAATTAACTATAGGTCTTCCACCTAAAAGCATGTACTGGCCACATACATACCTTAAGTTTGCACCATAATCATGAAAACAACGACAAATAAAATAGAAGGAATTGAAATAAAATAAGTTATATATAGTAGATCTCACATGACATGCTATCAACTAAGATTCTGGACTTTTACTTCGCCTCCGACCTAAGAATAGAGTGCTTAACCGGACATCACCTTGACGAACTCAATTAAAAACTATAAGAGAAAAAGAGAGATTGATTGTATCCATGGTGTAGAAAGGCTGAACAAAACCTTAAATTCTATATAAATAAAACACTTCGATTTGGTTAATTGAAGAGAGAGGAAGTTCAAATTGTGGGTGTCTCGTTCACCGAGGACAATCTGACGGTTGTTGTTACTTCTCTTTTGGAGTCTCGAACATATGTCAACTGCCTATTAGCTATTCGTTAGAGGTTTGCTAATGAGGCATTGTCTAATTGGTGAAAACATTGGTGGAGATGTGACTAGGCCAGTGAGAAGGCGACACGTAGCAGCATTGAAACGGATAGATGCACTCCAAAGAGTTGTTCGAACATGTGGGAGCTTGTGCTAATGGGCATCTCGAGGAAGATCAAAGGCATCTGTGGAGCATAAAAACTCATTGAAGACTCGGCCTCAATCAAGAATTGTGTGTAGCACGGATCTCAAGGTAAGATCAAAACCTTTATTTCCACATCTGACTTGGTTTCTGTGCAGATCTCAAGGCTTGAACAAGGCTACCGAAGACGCTAAATTTCATGATTGTGTTTGGTCCTACGTTACGTGGTTGCTTCTCTCTCTTCATCAATTTTGCAGTGCGTGTCTCGAGGCATATCAGATGGAAGTTGAACACACCAGATGAATAACTTATACTTAGTCATTTTTTAAGCTTTCCTTAACTAATGCTCTAACAAACTTATTCTAAACCACCATAGCATCAACACATACTAATATGGGTCTCACCAAGCTGTCTCGAAATGCATGCATGCTCGCTTTACACTTCAAAATACCTCGATTTATCTCTATTTCACCAAATTGCCTTTGAATCACTGAAAATATAAATAAAAGATAATTAATTAATAATAATAGACATTGATATTTAAAAACACATAAAATAAACCTAAAATATATTATTATTATTATCGACTTATCAAATACCCTTAAACTTAGGACTTTGCACGTCCCGAGCAAAGGTGTAAATGATGAATCAAAAGTTAACTAGATTCCTAATATAATTATGAACCTAACTAAACTATTCCTAACCCCAATTCAAAGTTTATGGAGTTCATTTGGTTTACATAGTCGCCAAGTCAGTAATCCACTCAAGAATTTTTGGATTTTTGATATATCTAGAATTGCAATTCAAACACAATTAAGATCACACTTTAAAGATATAGACTCGGTCAAGATAAAGGCTATCATCTACTTACGAGATTTCTTGGTCTATATACTCAAGCACGCAAGTTTACAATCTTTATAAAAATAGTGCATCAACGCTTATAAGGTACCATAGGCAAGAAATGCAACCACACTCTACACTATTGTAGACTTAGCACCAATGGAAATAAATAGGACTTTCAGTAGGTTGTCACATGGCTATGATAGGGTACCAATGAAATGTTATAAAGGTAATACAAAACATTGGAAAACTAAAACATAGACTATCAAAAGATTTTCAGAGAACATGAAAGTAGCTTATACTACACTTAAATTCATTTCTCTTTTATTATGTGCAGTCCTCACCTTTTTTCAACCACCCAGTACCCTCCTCCATTTCCGGTGGATATCGTTTTAGGTGAGACTCTCTAATCATGACTTGATTTTTTCATCACTATAAATTTCCCCTTGTTTGGGGTATATAAATATTTTTTTATCTCTAATCTTTTCTTCTTCTCTTTGTGTCTCTTTTTAAAGATTTCAAGTCTAAGACTAGCTTTCAACTAGCTAAAGGATTATATCAGTCTATGGCTATGGGTTTAACACTAGGTAAGAAAGAATTAAATGTTGAGTTGGCTCAAAATGGGTTAACTAGGAAAATTACTTTAGGTAGGCTTAAGGCTAAGTTTTCATTCAAAAATGGCCTAAATCATTTTCCCAAAAATGGGTTTAACACTAGGTAATAAAGAATTAAATGTTGAGTTGGCTTAAAATGGGTTACTTAGGAAAATTACTTTAGGTAGGCTTAAGGCTAAGGGTTTTCATTCAAAAATGGCCTAAATCATTTCCCCAAAAGTGATTTTGGTCATAGGAATTCAACCTCGAGTGGGTTACACTCTTGTTCTAGCACCCTAGAAATCAGACTTTTTTCCACTTGCACAGTTCTGACCGTTTGCCCCCATTGGTATCTAGCACAATGCTTAACTCTCATACTAAGTTCCTAACATGGAATCATAAAAATGTCGTGCTACAGGTCGTAGTGTGTGTTTCTCCTGATTTTCTCTAAGTTTCAAGTCAAAAAGGCAACCATAATTTATTCATCAATAACCAAAGGCATGAAATAAAGTTTCTGGTGACACTAAATAATAATAATAATAATAGTAATAACTATATTAAATATACACATGAAAATGTATCATATCCTAGTGAAATGGAAGATAGAAGTATGAATGGACAGGAAAGAGAAATGGAAAGATAAGATGAATGAATAGAATAACACCACCATTACCATCCTTCAACTATGTCATTTAAAAGAATTAACAATCATACATGCAATTTTTAGCAAGAAAAATCCATCCAATACAATCCACAATCCCTAAAATACCCCCAAACATATTCCAAACCTTTTCCTCAAGGTTCAAATGAAGTCAAGAGGTTCATAGATAGAAACGAACAACGTGGTGAAAGAACATGATAGATATAGAATTAAAGAAATGATACGAGTACTTGCATAGTAATAAGAATACTAAAATAAAGAAACAAAGGATAAAGACGAGTTCATATATAGTGATAAAAGTAAAAACTGATGAATCAATGAACTGACTTAAAAAATATTTCAAACTAACTTTGCGAGCCTGAAGTTTCTCGTCTAAGGATAAAATCAAAAAAAATGGTGAAAATAAAATCTAGTGTTTCGTGTTCTACTTAAAGACCTGCTACTAATGCAGCGACTAAGTTAGTTTTTTTATTTCCAACCAAGTCTCAAAACATATAAATCTTAGCAAGTAATCAATTTCCTTAAAAATAACAACTCAAATCATGTTAATTAAAATTTGATTGAAAGTCAAGCCTAACTCGAACATATGGTATTCTTTTCTTCTTTCATCTCAAGACTTTACTTAACCTGTAAAAATTAATAAATTGAGTATAGGAGTTAACTAAAATGGTAGAATAACTAAAATAAAGCAAACTAAACTAGACTAAAGTGGAAATTAAAGTATAAAAATAAATAAAATAAGGTTGGGTTGCCTCGCAACAAGTGCTTTTGATTACTGTCTTTGGCTCGACTAAGTCTGATAAATCGTATAATGTCCTCTCCTTTTCAAATATCGGCAACAAATAGCGCATCTACAGCTTTGGGTAGTGAAACAGGCATTCCTTCATTCAGGCTTAGGAGCTCTTTCGGGACCTTTAGCATAAATGTTTATGTTACATAATGATCACCCAACACAAATGCGTCAACAGTGTAGAAAATAAGCGATCGCTCCCTTACTTCCACCCACTTTTTAAACTCAACAAGTATTCATGGGCGGGTGGGTTGTTTCACTAACACTAGAGGTTGGTCTTCCTTGATCTCTTTTTGCGGTTCCTTCATCCTTTCTGAAAGAGTTTCAACATCCATGTAGGCTTTCTCCTCTTCGTTTTGTGCAATGATAATGTCGGCCTCAGTTGGAGAGGCTTCAAGTTCTTCCACTGTTTCACTCCAATAGTCCTTAACCGGTGTAACCTTATTCATCTCAATACTCTTCAATGAAATTCCACTCACGGTCTATGTTGATCTCTTCTGAAGAACTAATTTTATTTCTTCTTTAGCATCTTAATCTTTTTGTGCAATCCATTAGTCCATTTTTCGCTCGGTGAGTTACATGTCTTGCTTAGTCTCTAAAAAACCTTATTATATCCCTTGAAGATCAATTCCGCCTGGAACTATACATGTCATGCTGTGGTGATGAATGGCTCTAGTAGTAAAAGGGGCATACATTAGAAAAATGATGGCAACCCCTAAAAAGAGCACAAGCTTCGATAGGTTCCTGTTGCAAATTAGAAGAACAATTAGAAAAATTATGTCCATAACTTGACATACCTACCTCATTCATACTATGATAGTATGAGTCTTCAAATTGTCAATAATTATACGAGTATAGGGCTTCTAAGGAGTTGCCTGTAATTATATGTTAGACACAAGGAACTAGATAGATAAATAAATAAAACTAAGAAAAATAAAAAGAAAAAAACTAAACTCGGAATAAAGGACTAAGAACTCGACAACAATGCCAAAAATTTTCTCGTTTCGTTCATGCCAAATATAATTTGTACTCGAGTTACTAATTTCACAAGGGTGTTATAGTGCTAAATACGGGGTCGAATGCATAGGGTTATATTCCAAGTAAACTAAAAAGGGAAATTCGGTGGTTTATATAGATTTTAAGAAAACAATTAGTTAATTAAAACTAATTGAAATTAAAGCTTGCAAAGGTGAATTCAATACGAGAAAATACCTAGGTCTACGGTTCCACAAATCCAAATCAAAGTATAATAATATGTCGTGGTCTTCGATCTTTCCTAAAAATTATCCTCCTAGATTAGCTACAGGAAATCGATATCGGCTAGAAATCTCTAATTCCCTTGGTCTCGATAGATAGGACGTCCGCCACTAACTACTTCCTTAATCAATACATAACCCTAGACATCTGCCTAATGCATTGACCGCATAAATTTTTGTGGGAATGATAATCTTAAATAGCAAGATCACGTCCGCTTCCGATTTAACCTAGATTTACTTATCGCACACTCAAGAACCGAAAGGTTTTGATGGTAAATGGGTGAGTAATCATCACTTATATCAGTCGAATCGTTCAATTATAGATATGATTATCCCAATTAACTGTAGGTCTTCCACCTAAAAGCAAGCACTGGTCACATACATACCCTAAGTTTGCACCATACTTATGAAAATAATGACAAATAAAATAGAAGGAATCGAAATAAATTAAATTATAAATAATAGATCTCACATGACATGTTATCAACCAAGATTCAGGACCTGTTTTATCTTCGACCTAGGAATAAAGTGTTTAGCCAGACATCGTCTTGATGAACTCCATTAAAAATAATAAAAGAAGAAAAAGATTGATTGTATGCTAGTGTAGATAGACTGAACAAAAACCTAAAGTCTATATGAATAAAACCCTTCAATTTGGTCTCTTGAAAAAAGAGAAAGTAGAAATTGTGGGTTCTTTGGTGTCTCGTGCGCCGAGGACAATCTGAGGGCTGTTGTTGCTTTGGTTTTAGAGTCTTGGACACATTTCAACTAACTATTGGTTGTTCGTTAGAGGTTTGTTGACGTGGCATTGTCTAATTGGTGGAAACGCTAGTGGAGACGTGACAGGGCGAGTAAGAAGGCGACACATGGCAACTCTAGGATGGAGATACGTGCTTCAAAGAGTTGTGCAAACTTGTGGGAGCATGTGCTGATGGGCATCTCGAGGAATATTAAAGGCGCATGTGGGATGTGAGAACTCATTAAAGACTCGGCGTCAATATGGGAGTGTGTGCAGCACGGATCTCAATGTAAAATCGAAACCTTTATTTCCTCATCTGATTTGATTTTTGTGCAGATCTCGACCCTGAGTGCCACAACTGTGTTTGGTCATGAGTTACTTGGTTGCTACTCTTTCTTCATTAATTTCTCAGTGTGTGTCTCGAGGCAAATCAGACAGTAGCTGAACACACCGTAGGAATGACTTATACTTAGTCATTTTTTAAGCTCTCCTCAACTAATATGCCACCAAACTTCTTTTAAATCACCATAGCATCAACACAGACCAATGTGGGTTCCATAAAGCTATCTCGAAGTGCTCGCAAGCTTACTTTTTAGTGCCAAATACCAATAATACTTCAAAAGACCTCGATTTATCTATATTTCATTAAATTACCTTTGAATCACTGAAAATATAAATAAAAGAGAATTAGTTAATAATAATAGAAATTGAGATCTAAAAACACATCAAATAATCTAAGATATATTATTATTACCGACTTATCAATATGGCTTGAGACTAACCCTAAATTAAATAGGTGGATTGCCCTCATAAAAAGGTGGGGTGCGTATAGCGTGACCCTTATTTTACTCACCAATTAATCAATTATTTGCACACATATATTCTAAGATGCATGTGTAATGGATTCTAGGAATTCCTAGAAATGATAAATATTGCAATGCAAGGAGTATGAGAAAGAAAATAAAATGCATACTCAATTAGCCTCAGCTTCAAGATGAACCAAACCTTATAGGTCTGCAATATGTGAGGCGAAACAAGACAATTCTAGAAAGCTCTTCGTCAGTCTCTATATTTTTCTGTAGGTTTGGGGAACTTCTTATAATAATAAATGGAAAGAATTGGTAGTGTATTTCGAATATGACAAATTGTGTATATTGTTCACCTTTTTCAATCGATGACCCAAGAATGATTTTGATCCCCCAACATGATTATATCATTTGGCACTACGATTGTTTGCATTGATTGCACATATTCTCTAAAGTATTGCAAGATTTTTGTCATAAATATGCAAGTAAATCCAAAAAATTAAATTAACGTAACTAAATAATGTATACATCTCGATTTTAGTACTAAATACCTTATATTCTTCAGTTCGGAATAAGTTATACAACCAATGCCAATCATCCTCATGTATTACCCAAGGTCAATTTCTTTTTGCCTCTTGCAATGTTGAAAACTTATTGAAATTTTTAACATATCGACTGTGAAAACCTTTAAATCGAGATCCCATAAGAATATTGCAACATTCATAGACATGGGGAAGTTTTAGATCAATGTCGAACCTCTCTTATAATTACTCAATATAAATATATGAAAAATAAATAACTATGACAAACAAACCTTTCCAACAAATAGATTAAAATATACCAATAAACGACGATATAATGTAGCTTTGACGTCTTCATATATGTAAGACCACCTTTTAACTTTATGCGGTGCCCAATTACGTACTATTATCCCATATTCAGTGATGAACATGGACCCACTCTTACCTAATAGCTTTTCGTCCTTTGGAGCAAAACCTATTTTCACTTTCCCATGTAATTGAACTATCCTAGCCAATTCAAGTCCTCTTATCCATTTTCTATTCTTTCTTGCTATAAGAAATAAAATACACATACATCAATCGTTTGTTAAGCATACTACATAATTACAATAGATTACAAGTATATCCTTATCAATTGGTTGTTGCGGATTTCTCAAGCCACTATTGTATTGTGATGTTGGTGTAGGGGTAGTGGTGGGTCGTCTAGGAGAAATGATATACGCAACCTATAAATAATGTAATACATAAAACTAGTTATTTTATTATCTTACAAGTTTGCACAAAATGTGATCTTTAAGATAATTCCATGCGATTCATTTCACAAAAATAAAATAAATCAAAATAAAGCACATATTCATTAAAAAACAATGGCATACATATATGATAAAAATGATGTTAAATACATGATTAACCTAAATGTGGAGGTCAATAGATTGTGATTGTGCTTCAACATACAATAAATTGCTATTATATTTTGCTAATGTGTCATCTTCACTAGAAGACTCATCATTATCATAATCTGGTAGGATTATTTTAATTTCCTTCACCACCTCTGGCTCACCATCCTTCACTATTACAATCAACCTTTATTCGGTCGTCATATTTGCTAATTTCCTACTCATTTGATACTTCATCATCCTAACTTGTTTTGAAGTAACATCCTATAATTGTCTACCAATAACTTTTTGCACAATTTTTCAAATTTTTCCAAACTTAATATCATCAACATAAAAGTCTTGTTGAGCTTGTGTTGCAAATATGTTCGGATCAGTTTCATACCAAGTGACACTTGTATTTATACTTGTAAAAGTTCAATCCCTAATGATTGATTTTTTTTTATTAGTGTTGTACCATGTACACTTGAAAATGACAACATTGAAACCATACAGATAGCTCAATTGGATAATCTCATTCACCACTCCATAAAATCAATTGTTTCGTTATCGTAATACCCCTCTAACATAATTGATAGTTCTGTACTCGGAAGTCAGACCCACATGATAATGAATGCAATCCAGGATTGACTTCTGCAATGCCATGCATTTGCTTAACCTATGGTTTTCAACGTTAAGTTAAAACATTTTGTAGGAGTTCATACTAACTATTAAGAACCATAATCATATTGGTTTCAATTAATAGAATGTAAAAAGTATGGACTTCCATACCTTCTGCTCGAACCAACTTGGAAATAGGCTTTAATGCCTACTAATTAAGTTATCATTACTCTCACTCGCTAGTTTCTGATGTGCTTACTAAAATTAAAAAAATAAGAACTAGTCAATCCAAATATAAATAATGATAAATGAAATTATTTAATACGAAAAACTAAGAACTTACTTCAAATAATGAAGTATTTCATCACAGTTATGCAAAATATACCAACAAGCTTGATCATATTCCTCTAGGTCAAGATCAACATACGAGAATGCTCTAAAAAGATGAACTTTTTTAGAGGATATTGCAAGACTACTACTTGTATGAGGCAAGCAATCATAGTTACTTTCCTTTCTATTAAATTTGGTTTCAACACCATATAAATACATCGAACAAAAGGTCAAGCACTCATTGACAAGGTAGGTTTCTGCAATTGATCTTTCTGGTCTTACTTTGTTCCTTACATATCCCTTTAATGTGTTTAGAAATCTCTTAATAGGGTACATCCATCTAAATGTAATAGGACCAGCTAGTTGTATTTCTCTTGGCAAATGAACTGCCAAATGAACCATAATATCAAGGAAAGCAAGGTCGAAGATTATTTCAAGTTTGCAAAGAATAACAACAATGTTTCGTGCAGGCAATCAATCTATTTTAATTGAATGGTCCTTGCACATATTGTTTGGAAGGAATTTGATAAATAAACTAATGCATCAACCAAATCTTTTTTCAAAAAACCATGAATACCAATGGGAAGCAATCTTTGCAATAACACATGACAATCATGAATTTTTAAACCAAAATTTTTTTCCTTTTTGACATTCACACACCTTGAGATGTTAAAGGCATACCCATCTGAAAATTTAGTTGACAGCAAAAATTTATAAAATCTTATTTTATCTTTATATGTGAAGACATAACAAGAAGGGGGCTTCAACTATCATTTTTTGACACTCTGTATGTGTAATTCTTTCCTTATATTCAATCTAATAGATCCATGTGAGCCTTCCATATATCTTTTGACTTTTTGTCAATATTTGACAAGGTGCCAATTACACTCACAAATTTTTTTCTCCACATGCATCACATCAATATAGTGTCGCAATTTTAGGTTATGCCAATATGGTAGATCAAACAATATTCTTTTATTATTCCAATTTAAGTTCTCATTAGGAATTTTTCTTCCCATATTTTGGATGAATCCCATGAATTATAGCTTTATGATTGTTGACTTCTTCAAATATTTCTAATCCCGTACGCTGTTTTGGTGCAAAAAAATTCTCAATCTCACTATTAAATAATTTTCTTTTTCTCCAAGAATGATTTGGACACAAAAAGCAACGATACCCCATGTAACATATTTTACTTCTCAAATTTTTTTATGATGTTTTATCTTTGCAAATGAATATATCCTTTAGTGCTCCAACTAGATAAGTTAGCATACGCAGGGACGTCATTAATTGTCTAAATTACCGCAGCATGCATGTTAAAAGTATCCCATGCATGAGCATCAAAAGTGCGAGCACCATTCTCCCATAAGTCCTTCAACTCATCTATCAATGGTTGCATATAGACATTAATTTCCTTCCCTGGTGCTTTTGGCCCTGGTATGAGAAGTGACATCATAAAGAATGGCTCTTTAATATATTTCCAAGGAGGTAGATTGTATGACATTAAAACAAAGGCCACATTGAGTAAGAGTTACTCTTGCTACCAAAAGGATTAAATTCGTCTGTTGCTAATCCTAACATAACATTTCGAGCATCATTGGCGAACCATGGGTATTGTTCATCAAAATGTTTCCAAGCCATAGAAATTGTAAGATGTCTCATGATTCCACTCTCATCTACTCTTTATCTTTATGTCATCACATGTTTTTAGAAATATTTCGTGAAAGAAATAGTCTTTGTAACCTCGGTGTCAATGGAAAATAACGCAATATCTTATGTGGTATTTTTCTTCCCTTATTTTCATTGACTTTCAACCTACTTTCTCCACATTTTGGGCAAAACTCATTACACTCATGCTCCTTGCAAAATAATGCACAATCAAACTTGTAAGCATGAATTGATGTGTATCCTAACCCTAAACCATGAAGGATTTTTTTGCTTGCTAATAAGAAACGAGAATATTTGAACCATTGAGTAAGAGCTCACAACAAAAATTCAACAACATATCCACAGATTTGTCACTCCAATTATTAGTCACTTTCATATGTAGTAATTTTATAATGAAAGATAGGATGGAGAAACTCTTGCACCCAGGATATAACTCACATTGCGCTTCCTTTAGAAGATCATAAAATTTAGCAGGGTTCCCATTAATTTCATCATCATCATTTGGCTCATCATCTAGCTCATTGTCATTGAAAAACTCATAACAAATATCCTTCAAATTATATTCACATTATCTATTACATTAGATCCATTTATCTTATCATTAGACATCTCAACATCTTCATATTGTTCTTCGTGATTAATCCATTGTGTGTAGGATTATGATATTTTGTATAACTATAAATGTCTTTCAACATCAGTTATACGCAATATTTCAGTATTCATACAATCTCAACATGGACATCGAATCATGTCTCCTTCAACATATTCCTTACAAAGTACATTAGAAATCTTTATCCAACTTTTATCCATGTATTTCCTACATAGACAACCAACTATTAGCTAAGTTGTATTCATTTATGACTCCCAAGATATAATATTATAATTATATTTTAAAGACATTTTTTATTATTTGGATATCATGAAAGGAGTGTGTGTGTGTGTGTTTTACTATTTAGATATCATAAGTCATGAGAATATTGAATAAAAGAAGGAAATCCTATGTAAAAACAAAATAAAAAAGACAATAAAGAAACCATGTGTTATTAATATTACCACAAATAACTATTATTTCATCTGAAGTAAAAAAACTCACGCAAATTAATATGCCCACATATGTACATTTACGAGAAAAAATAATACAAAAACATTAGTTTCTTATATAGTGGAAGAAATTGTCATGATTTTTCAATTGACGAGTACATGTAAGGATACAACAATTTCAAGTTGATCTTTATATTGATTTCGAATTTGAGAAGTCACTAAAAAATTAATTCCATAACCCATAGTCCCTCCCCGTATAGCAACCATCAAATAAAGATATAGGAGTAGCTAATGATCACCTATTCTTTTTCTTGACAATTTTATTTTATCTACTACACCATGTAGGTGAGTTAAATGATAGTGTCTAATTTTAGATAAAATAGTTACAATATATTGAGTGAAACAACTTCTTTATACGCCAACAATTATACACCTTATTCTAGCTTATTTATCCACTAGAACAATTTCGGTATTTAATAGAGGTTTTTAAATCCCTATTAAAGGGAGGTGTTATTAAATAACACCTAATTGATAGAAGTTTTAAAAAAACCTCTATGTAATACATGTATTAAAAATTAAAACATAACACATTTTCATATGACATTTAATAACATTCTATTTAATAGGGGTTTTAAAACCTCTATTAAAGGTTAAAAATGTTCTAGTGATCCCAACACCATGAAACAAAAAACCTATCAAAAAATATACAAGAAAATATATCATTTACAACATTTGTTACCATCATTAAAAATTAAATCTATCTTTTTTAAATTCATTAAATAAACAATGAACACATAACTACAATGTTTAAAAGAAAATCGAATACTAAAAAAATCATGTAATGATAAGTAAAATAATTACTCTATATTGTAAATTTTTTCTTTTAAATGGAAGGGAATTCCATAATAGTGAAGTTTAATTTAACATCTCATTTATTTTATTTTTTTTATTAATAACAACATATCCATCAACAAATAAGTTAAATGTCTCCAAAGAACTTGATTTTTTGCAATGTGTACAACTCACACGCATAATTAATCTCGGAATTTGTAAATCCGAATAATAAAGCACCCAAGTTTTTTTTGTTTCAATTATCCCTCAATAGACTTGAACCCTTAACATTTTTTTGTACATACTCATTTATCAAAATTGTTAGTGTATTATAATAATACAGTATAGACAATATTTTGGTTGACAAACATAGCTATGTTATGTTTGTCATTTAGAAACTATATGTATGACCCAAAACAAACCAACCAACACCGTAATACATAAAGGAAGGCGAGAGGACTTTTATTGGAAACACTTTACTCAACCATAATATATAAAAAAAAAAAATTACATAATTTAAACTCAACCCATAGGTAACTAATAAAATCATTTATTCCAAAAGGGCAGTTAATGTTGTTTGCTTATACAGAGGAGGCACTGAACACATCTTCTCAAGACCCATTGAAGGGATCACCATGTAAGTTGATTTAGAGGGTATGAAGATCACAAAATACCTGATAGGTTTAAGGCACAATTACCGAAATTAGATGACACAAGATACAAATCTTCAAAGCAAGATTTCAAAGTGATTAATGATTTCAAGGCCAAGAAAAATTCATAGAATCATTCACATTTTTGGGGCAAATAGAATCATTCACATTATTTGGGTAAGAAAAAGTAAAACAAAAAGGCTTTCAATACACATCAACAACCAAAAGGAAAATTCATAGAATCATTTACATTTTTGGGGCAAATAGAATCATTCACATCATGGGCAAGAGAAATTACAACACAAAGGCTTCCAATACAAATTAATAACCAAAAGATAAAAAAGAAATCAAATCATTGAACAAAAAAAAAGTCAAGCCACGTTGCTACAGATTAAGCACAAGAACCTTACCGTTATAGCACAAGAACGAAGTTGATGTTGGAGTTTGAAGATCCTTTTCTCCAAAATAAAAAGGAGAAATAGATTAAGCAATTTTGAAGAAAAAGGGACCATAATTGATTTTAATCTTTTGAAAGAAGGATTCGTGAAACTGTGGAGACTAAGCTTGGGTACACTGTAGAAACCGCGCGAAGTGAAAAAATCGTTTGAGGGAGAATAACGTGTATAGAGGAGATAGAGAAATGGATAACTTTATCTATGGTCATATTTGATTAACAAATTCTCGAGATTTGGACTTTAAAAATGCCAAAATATTAGTCGGGCAAGTAAAAATAACATGTAGTTACAACCCAATTCATGGCTAAACCTCTATTTTCGATACAAAATTGCTTTGTAGAAAAAAAAATCATAGTTTTTTATGTTTTTGCTTAAACCACAAAAAATCTTATTTGAAGGTAAATGTTTTTTTTTTCTTTTTTTTGTTATGCTATACGTTTTTTATTTATTTAATATCAAATTTTTTTCTCAAAAAATATATGCTAATTTTTGCCACAACATCATCTTCGCAACTATTTATTATGATTGACTACGAAAATAAGTTGTAGCAAATATTTGATTACAATATTTTATTGCTAAAGCCACGATTTTATTGATTCGTAGCGAAACCTATCTCTTTTCTGCTGCGACTCATGGTTTTCATAGCTATTTCTCATATTTGGCTACAAAAATAAGATGTTGCAAAAAGTTTCACCTGACTTTTCGGAATTGAGCAACAGACTATTTTCTTTGGTTCTAGAACTTACATTTAGTAGCGAAAAAACTATTCGCAACAGAAAAGTTGTGGTAAAATCTTATTTTTTTAGTGGGAATGTGTATGCATGTCGAAATTATCTCCCTTATTAATTACTATAATAATAAAAATGGTGCCTATGATAAGTTGGTATTTATATATTATTAATAGTTTATTTTAATATATTTAATTGTGGAAAGTCTCTACAATATATATTTAATTATATTTTTGGTCGTTTTCAGGTGAAACGGAGTGTGCGGTTGAATTCGTGGCCAAAAATGCTCAAAATAGAGTATTTACTTGCAGTGATAGGACGCCCAAAAATTTGCCTCGAGTTACGCGTTGCGCAGTGGATAGAATAGAGGATCAGCAGACCAATTGACACGTGGCAGCGTGTCATTGGCTTTCATGGGACACGTGGCAGTCATTGGCGGTCAGCATCTTGACAACGTCACACACATACCAAATTTTCTCTCTTCCAGCTGCCAAGTGTCCGCTGCTCACCCTCTCCAAGCACATCATGCAAGCAATCTCCACCAATCCCGTGTTGCCACGTCAGCAAGCACAACAAACGCACAGCAACAAAACCAAATTCTCTCATGCCTCAGCTGCTAACAGATGTTCCTCGAGGTACGTGCTATGCATTCATCTCATGCAACATTCGCGTGATCGAAACGAACCAGCTTCTCATACCCGCGGACCACGTGTTTGCTTCTCACCCCAACCACCATGTCACAAGCTCCGGTCCAGCCAATAGGAGAGCGCCACGTCAGCTATTCTAAGGAAATGAACCAATTGCGATGCGCCATGTTGACAAAACCTATTTTCAAGCCAAAAACAGCCATACGATGCTCCTCGGCGCATGTGTCACCCCACCAACCCCCAAAATTAGTTTCTTTCACCTCCTGAGACCAATTTTGAGTAGTTTTATATATTAGGAACTTAGGGTATTATTAGGGAACACCGAATATTATATTTTTAGCACCGATTATTATTTTAATTTGATTTAATTCTCCTATTTTATTGTTGTTGATTTTAAGGAATATGGTTTAGATCTAGGGTATGTATGTGACAAGTGCATGCTTTCAGGTGGACAACCTATAGTTATTTGGACCATTAGTATCCATGAAATTGTGCTTTTGGACCAATAAAGTGACAAACACTCACTCGTTTGCCGTCAAACCCTTTCTGTTCTTGAGTGTGCAACAATTGAATCTAGGTTGAATCGGAAGCGGATGCGATCCGATTATTTAGGATTAGTGTTCTCACATATCCATATTACTGTGGTTAGTGTGTTAAACCCGATTGGTGGATGTCTAGGGTTATACATTAATTAGGGAAGTAGTTAGTGGTGGACGTCCTAGCTATTGAGATTATGGGAATGAGGAATTTCTGGCGGATGTCGATTTTCTATAGCTAATCTAGGAGAGTTTAAATTAATAACTTTTTGGGAGAGATTGAAGACCATGATTGTCTTTGAATCTTGATCCTGATTTGTGGAACTGTAGACCTATGTGTTACCTTATCTTGAAACTATTTGAAAGTTATTTTTATTATTTTATTTAGTTAGTTTTGTTAGTTTAGTTAATAAATTTATTTAAAACCACCAATTTTCCTTTTTTTGTTATTTTTAACCTTAAAAAGACCACCAATCTCTGTGGGATCGACCCTTTACCACTATTCTACAAAATAGTTGGTTTAGGAAACTTTATTTTATTAATGCGTTTGGCGCGCGTCAATTTTTGGCGTCGTTACCAGGGATTGGCTTTCTTTCTTAGATGTTTTTATTTATTTATTTATTTATTTATTAATTTATTTATTATTATTATTATTATTATTATTTTCTTTATTTATTTATTTTAATAAATTGGAGCACCCTAAGATTTTTGTTAGGTTTGACTATGGATTATATTTTTTTAGCATAATTTAAGCATTTTTTTAGGAATTAATATGTTTATAGAATTTTAGGTGTTTTGAGACTTGGTTGGGACATGTCCTACTTTAGTCGCCGCATTAGTGGCAGTTCTTTGAGTAGACCCAAAACCCTATACTTCATTCCATCATCTTATTGATTTCACCCTTAGTTAGAAGACTTCTGGCTCGCAAGACTTGATTAGAATCTTTTTAGTTAACTCCTATGTTTACTAGTTCTTGCTCTTGTTATGATTTTTTTTTATAGTTTCCTTAGTCACCTACACATGAGAGATTTTGTGCGTTCACTGATTTTTAGAGACTTTTTGTCATGCAAGCATTTGTATCATCTTCTTATCCATGTTCTTTTTCACCACTATCTTTTTCTTTTTGTTATATGGATGTTTTGACTTGTTTCGAACCTTGAGGACAAGGTTCGGAATAAGTTTGAGGTATTTTAGGGATTGTGGATTGATTTGGATGAATTCTTTGTGAAAGACCGCAGGTGAGATCATTTATTTATTTTATATGCGATTATATGCGATTGATGGATGGTAATGGTGGTGTTTTATATCATTTCTTTCATTTCTTTCATTTCTTTTCCCTTCATATTTCTCTCTCATTTCACTAGGATTTGATACACTTTCATGCATATATGTATTTAGTATAGTTTTTTTTATTTTTTTTATTTTTTATTGCATATAGAGTCACTCGAAACTTTGTTTCATGCTTTTGGTTGTGGATGAGTACATTATAGTTGCCTTTTTAACTCGAAACTTAAGGAAAATTAGGAGAAACACTCAATCGAGTCTGTACCCTGCATTTTTATGATTTTATGATTAGGGATTTAGTTGATGGTTGGACTTTGTGCTAGATATCGAAAATGAGCAGACAGTCAAAATTGTGCAAGTGATATTATTTTAACCCACATTGGGGGATTTGCTTGATTATAGTGAAAGTGAGAAGGACTAACATGATTTTTTTGTTAATATAAAGAGTCTCACAGGTTTCCATAGGAAATGAAGCAGAGAAACTTGTGGTGAGAAAAAGTGAGAAAACCGGTCCATAGGAAATGGAGCAGGGACAGTATTATTTGAAAAAAAAAATTGGAGAAAAAAATATAAAAATATATATATATAATGAATAAAGGCGGAAGTTGTGAAACTCCTCAAATAAAAAATTTAGTTCGAGTGCTTTAACTAAATTAAGTGAAATTTAAACTTGTGTCCTTGAATGTATAGACCAAGAAAACTTTTGAGTAGTTGATGGCCCTTGTTTTGACCAAATCTTTGTCTTCACAGTGGGATCTTATTTATGTTTGGGTTGCGAGTCTTGACATATTATAACTTCGAAATTTCTGGAGTTGCTTGTTAACTTGGTGGCTATGTAAATCAAAGGAACTCCATGAATTTGAGTCGGGTGTAGAATTATTGAGTCAGTGTATATTTATGTTAAGAGCCTAGTTTAGTTTGTGTTGTCATTTACACATTTGCTCGGGACGTGCAAAGTCTTAAGTTTAGGGGTATTTGATAAGTCGGTATTTATATATTATTAATAGTTTATTTTAATATATTTAATTATGGAAAGTCTTTAAAATATATATTTGATCATATTTTTTGGTCGTTTTCAGGTGAAACGGAGTGTGCGGTTGAATTTATGGCGAAAAAATGCTCAAAATGGAGTATTTACTTGCAGCGATCGAACGCCGGATAATTTGCCTCGAGTTACGTATTGCGCGGTGGGTAGAAGAGAGGATCAGCAGACCAATTGACACGTGGCAGCGTGACATTGGCTTTCATGTGACACGTGGCAGCCCTCCATTGGCGGTCAGCATATTGACAACGTCACACACACCAATTCTTCTCTCTTCCAACTGCCAAGTGTCAGCTGCTCACCCTCTCCAAGCGCGTCATGCAAGCAATCTCCACTAATCCCGTGTTGCCACATCAGCAAGCACAACAAACGCACAGTAACAAAACCAAATTCTCTCACGCCTCAACTGCTAACAGATGTTCCTCGAGGTACGTGCAGTGCATTCGTCTCATGCAACATTCGCGTGATCGAACCGAACCAACTTCTCATACCCGTGCGCCACGTGTCTGCTTCTCACCCCAACCACCACGTCACAAGCTCCAGTCCAGCCAATAGGAGAGCGCCACATCAGTTGCTCGGCAGGAAATGAACCAATTGCGATGCGTCATGTGGACAGAACCTATTTTCAAGCCAAAAACAGCCATACGATGTTCCTCGGCGCACGTGTCACTCCACCAACCCCCAAAATTAGTTTCTCTCACCTCCCGGACCAATTTTAAGTAGTTTTATATATTATGAACTTATGGCATGTTTGATTCACATTTTAGTGAATCCTAACACATGGGATTAATTAGTGATGAGACTAACACATGGGTTTAGATAGTTTAGTCTCATTTGTGTATCTTGTTTGGGTGAGAGTTTTAAGGTTGGGATTAAATGAAGTTGTACATGTACATTTACCAAAATACCCTTAGATAAATAACACCAAAAATCCCCCATTTCACACATTGATTCCAGCTTTCTTGGATATGCCCATAGCACCACATTGCCAACAAAGTCATCTCGCACGAGGGCTCATTCTTCGCCGACCATCCACGGAAATCTTCAGGCAAGTCGCCTTGTATCGATCACCATCACCAAAGCAACAACACAAGCTTCACTACGCTTCTCCATACATTGGTTTTGATCTGACGAGCATCTCAAAACCGAAATGTGATTTGTACATGCCCAAGCCTTCTTCCAAGGTCTCATCACTGGTACAATCCTCATTCTTGTCCTTGAACTCGACGCCTCAAGCTCGAACCGGAACCTCGGAGGGTCTCGAGGCTTGAAGATTGCCCGATCAAGAAAGGTGTGGCCGGGTTCCCATCAAACGAAGAAGAAGAAAAAAAAAAAAAAAGTCTCTGTTGGACTAAGTGGTTAGTCACTCACACTCCGACCGAGATTTTGATGGAAACAAACAAGGTGAAAATGTACTAATAAACATCTAGTGTATTTCGGTTTTTGTTAAAGGATGCAAATTAAAACAACATATCAAGGGTACTCAAAAAATACAAGTTCAAGACTCGGCATTAATGAATAAATGAAGATGAAAGTTCAAACCGCAATTTGTAATTTCAATGTAAGGTATACAAATTCTTTCAAGCAAGCCAAATGCATTAGTCCATGCATATCAAGTTTCTTAAACCATTTTTCAAAGTTATAAGTTTACTTCAAGTTTTCAAAGTGGAATTTAAACACATAACTAGGTCTATGAGTTTAAACAATGTGAAACTTTGTGTGGATGGTCATTTGCATATTAAAAATCATTGTAAATGTTTTCGAAAAAGAAAAACTCGTTTTTGAAAGGTCTTGAAAAGAAAACGTAAATTTGCGAAAAAGCCCCTAATACATTATGAAATCGTGAATTTCCATTTTTGGGATTTGTAAAAATATCCTGACCACCCAATTAGGCTTAATGACTCATAATAAACGTGTATAACATGTTATATAAGGGTTGGTTAGGTCCCTGACGAGTTTAAGGGTCGCTAACACAAAGGGACAAAATAATTGTTTTGAGGTCCCCAGCTTAGCGCGCTAATGATTTAATTAGCGCGCTAAGTGCGAGAGTTAGCGCGTTAGGTCTCAAAGATTAGCGCGCTAATTGCATATCTCGATGACTTTTTTTTACAAATTGGAAAACACACTTTAATTTGAATTCTTGATCTATTTTGGACCCTTGGATCCCTAGAACGGTCATAAACTGTCAAGATGGAATACCTAACACTATAAAACCACCAAGAACATGGTTTTGTCAAGAGAAGGGAGAAACACACTCAAAAACTCAAAATCTACAAAGAGAAGAACTTTGACTTTTGTGAAGAAGCAAAAGGAGATCTTTGTGGGTTGTTCTTTAGTTCTCTAATCCAAAGACTTTTGAGGCTTTAAAAGGAGTACAAGAATCTCTTCAAAGCTGATCTCTTTTGTCATTCTCTTGTTTGTAAGAAAGTCCTAGATCTAAAATCTTGCTTGTGCTTAATCTACATAGTTTTGTGTATTTGATTTGAAAATCATTTTGTTCTGTGTTTGAACACCTTCTTCTTGGGTTTTGCACTTAAATTTAATTTATCAAACCCTAAGATTGATTTGAACAAAAGTTTTGCACTTAAACTTGATTTTTGTTAAACTATTGTTCTTAGACTTGAAATCGGTTTTACACTAATATATTAAGTTTTTAAAACGATTTCACATTTGGGATTTGCAACAAAATCAAAGACATATTTGCATATTCCATTTATTCTCATACTTGCATGCATAAGAGTTGTTAGGCTCTAGGAGGCTTGCTAGTGTTTGAATTTGATACCACTTTGTGTTGTAAAGTGTATCTCATTATTTTTCAAAGCAACTTATTGTATTTGTTTGATTGTAAGACTTAGTGGAATCTAAGTCAAAGGGGAAGACCTAGTTGAGACTAGGCACAAATCCTAGTTGCGGCTAGGTGGGAAGAACACAAATCCTAGTTGCGGCTAGGTGGGAAGAACACAAATCCTAGTTGCGGCTAGGTGGGAAGTCCTAATTGTAATTAGGCACTCTAGGCTTGTATGCTTAGGTTGTAACACTTATTTGTAATATAAGTGGGGGTTAAAAATCCTAACCGGGAGGTTAGGTAGTGGACGTAGATCGTTGGATCGAACCACTATAAATCGTGTGTCACTTTCCATCTCTTCCATTCCATTCACTTGCATAGCATATATATATTCATTGATAGTGTATGCATTATAGTTGCAATTTGCGCATAAAGTTTTAAAAGGGCAATAACTACTCGGTAACCCAATTCACCCCCTCTTGGGTGACCTTCAAGGTCGGCTTCGAGAAGGAAGAAGAGCAAAACAGGGACGTCGTGAGTTTTGGAGAATTGTGATTTGGTTAATGTGAGGGGTAAAGTGGTAATCTCCACTTTCAGTTACAATGGATTAGCTAATCCCACAAAAAATGGTGGTATTGTTTAATCCACTACCATGCCTCTTAACTAATCCGCTGGCCTAGTTAATCCTCCAAGCAAACAGCGGATTAACTAGTCCAGTGTAGCTAATCCGGGCTAATCCCACGAACCAAACAGGCCATTAGGGTATTATTAGGGAACACCGACTATTATATTTTTAGCATCGACTTCTCTCGACGATGGCCTAGGTTAGTGGGGAAACAAGTCGGGATTATCGATTCATGACATATTATGTGAGATCTTTTATTTTATTATTTTAATTTGATTTAATTCTCCTATTTCATTGTTGTTGCTTTTAAGGAATATGGTTTAGATTTAGGGTATGTATGTGGCCGATGCATGCTTTCAGGTGGACAACCTATAGTTATTTGGACCATTAGTATCCATGTAATTGTGCTTTTGGACCAATAAAGTGACAAACACTCACCCGTTTGTCGTCACACCCTTTCGGTTCTTGAGTGTGCAACAATTGAATCTAGGTTAAATCGGAAGCGGATGCGATCCGGTTATTTAGGATTAGTGTTCACACATATCCATATTACTGCGGTTAGTGTGTTAAACCCGATTGGATAATGTTTAGAGTTATATAATAATTAGGGAAATAGTTAGTGGCGGACGTCCTGACTATTGAGATTATGGGAATGAGGAATTTCTGGCGGATGTCGATTTTCTATAGCTAATCTAGGAGAATTTAAATTAATAACTTTTTAGGGGAGATTGAAGACCATGATTGTCATTGAATCTTGATCCTGATTTGTAGAACTGTAGACCTATTTGTTACCTAGATGTTTTCTTAAAACTATTTGAAAGTTATTTTTATTATTTTATTTAGTTAGTTTAGTTAGTTTAGTTAATTAATTTATTTAAAACCCCCGATTTTCCTTTTTTGTTATTTTTAACCTAAGAAATACCACCAATCTCTGTGGGGTCGACCCTTTCCCACTATTCTACAAATTAGTTGGTTTATGAAATTTTATTTTATTGACTCGTTCAGCACGCGTTAGCCTACAACCGCTCTAAATAATTAATTAGAATCCATTAAAGGTCCTCGCATAAATTAAAGTTCATCACCTAATTACGTACTTTTTGTGGTATACCACCCAATTACATTCCTTTTTTTTGGAAGTGAAATAGAAATTTCATTCATAATTAATGGCTCAATAGAGGATCAGACATGTAATCAATTGCCTTAATAAAAGTACATCGATTCACTAATTTTATTTTTTCAAAAGAATATCTATCCGCCATGAATTTGGCTATGAATGCAACTATAACAATGAAATAGTGTGACAATCAGGAACTTCACTCTACAAACATCTAGAACACTAATAGTTCACAAACACCACTAGAACCACATGAAAACAAATGAAACTTCCAACAAATGGAACAAAACTAAAGACTTCCAACAAGGGAATTAAGGAAAAAAAATCAAACCTTCCAACAAGGAAAAGAGAAACTACCTACTGAATGTAAAACCCTAAAGAAAATCACCAATGCAGCAGCTGCATACATCCATGAACAATCATCGAGAGATGTGTAGTGCAACAATAATGAAATTAGTCTTCATATATCTAAATATATAGATGTATAATTTATTAAATGAATTAAATACGAAATATGTGATCGAAACCACAGCGGACCGAAAGACAAGATTGGTGGCAGTTCTAGATTTATAATCACAAAAGAAGATCAAATAAAAGATTTTAGAATTTGGAGCCGCGGAGGGGACAAAGGAAAAAAAGAAGCAAGGCGGCCATTTTCCAGTCAGGGGGAACTTACTGTAATTCTATTGTATAGTACTCCGTTCTTTCTTAATTAAACAAGAAAACTTATCTTGTAGAGATTGCTAAACAGATGCTAATTATGTATTGATCTGCAGATATAGATGAACGCGATTAAAAAAAAAATTGTAAGTATTGGCATCGACTTTATGTATCAAGAATCACTACAAAACATTGTGCGTTTAGCGACATTAATTTACTCATTTAACGACATTAATTAGTGTCTCTAAAAATTTTACCGACGCATCATAAAGTGTTGCCACTTGTGTTGGTAAAAGTGATGTCGCCCCATTTTTTTACGACACAAAATGTATGCGTTGGTAACATTTATTTAGGACACTTTTGCTATAAGCGTCGTTAAACTAGGGACGCTTGTTGTTTATGTGTCTTTAATTTTAGGACATTTATTTTTTATGTGTCTCCAATTTAGAGACACTATTTATATATGCATCCATAAATTAAGGACACTTGTAAATTTAGCGTCCTTAAATTGACAACACTTGTGCACTTAATGTCTCTAAGTTGACAACTCATGTACACTTAGTGTCTCTAAATTGACAACGCATGTGCACATAGTGTCTCTAAATTAACAACGCACGTGCACTTAATGTCTTTAAATTAACAACGCATGTGCACTTTGTGTCTCTAAGTTGACAACACATATACACTAGTGTCTCTAAGTTGACAACGCATTCATATTTAGTGTCGTCATGTATATATATATATATATCAAAAAAATAATTAATATTAATATAATTGGAAAGAAGATTTTATATATAAATTAAAGATGTTTCTAGTTCTATTTACAAGAATATTATTTATCAATAAAAATGAAATTTTTATTTATTTTATTTGAACAAAAATCAAATTAACAAATGTACAAATTTAAGGTGAAAAAATAAACAATATACAGTAGAATTTCATTCTTAAACAATATACAGTTGAATTTCCTTGTTAAACGAAATCTTTAAACTATAACGATTACACAACGATTACACAAGGTCTCCCAACAATTCCTTAAGAGACCAACAAATATGTGAAAAGACGTTTCTTCGATATCTTCGAAACTGAGAATGTGATATAGTGGCAGCCCAAGCACTCCGTAGGTACAAGCCCTGTTGAGATAACTTAAGATGCACTAATTAGAAATGATTTAAAAGGTCCAAAAAGCACAACATTAAGTAAATTAAATCAAGAGCAATGAAAAGAAAAATAAAAACCCTACTTGTATCAACAGAGGCTTTGTTTTTTATTGATATTGTTCTAACTGCCTTGTTTAGCAGGAATTCATCTGACATTTTCCATTGCAAAGACACCAACTTTTGAAATTGAAAGCTTCAGAATCATTTTAGACAATGCATTGTCAGAGAAGCAAAAGTATTACTTGTGCAAATATCAACAAGATAATGAGTTATGGAAGCCCAACTTCCACACATTTAGCTACCTACACATAGAAAACATTTCCCTTAGCTAAATAAGTAAATGAAGTAGAAAAATAAGTAAATAAAGTAGAAAAAGAGATCTATAGGGAATGATGAGGCATGATTCCTTTTTATTAGAGGGTAAAAAAGAAGATGTACCTAACATGGTTCAATGTTTGCTTTGTTAGAAATAAAAACACAACATATGCTAGCAGTAGCTTCCTCATCAAGTAGAAGACTCGATTAGTTTTACTTGATACACTTAGCAAGGATTTTAGGTGAAAAATCATATGTACATAATTAAACCAATTATTTTTTTAAAAAAAGAAAATAAATTAAACCAATATAAAACTAGCTAGCGATGCTTGAGCCTTGAAAGGGTCGTGCCTAAGTGACATAAATGTCGCTTCATTTGGTGAAGAGCTGGACATATTATATGTGCCCTTTTTTATGATGAAATTATGTGTCCCTTGAATAAAAAAAGGATTGGAAGAAAAGGACAAATTAGTAGAATAAAGTGTGAATTGAATAAATAGAAAGTAGTGCACATAAAATAGTTCGGTAATAAACCGTGCAGAAAAAAGTCTAATCTGTAATACTTATCTTTCAAAAATGAAAAATATAAATTTTGTGAAAAATTTCAATAATAAGAAAATCTATGTGTCATTAAATTTTATACGTTAATTGTTATATAGAGCAGTTGTTTCTAATCAAAAGAAATAAAACGCTCGGTTTGTTATATTTTCTTAATAGAGTTTATAAAATTATATTTATATATCTTGGATCACGCAAAATTGTTTTTCTAATGAGCATCTACTTCTAGCTACTATTAGCTTCATTTTTTATATTTACTTTTTTCTTATTAAAGGGATATATATATATATATATAGCTCGGCAACAAGTGCAAAAATAGAACACTTAAAGATGAACAAACAGGAATGTCAACAAAGTGTCAGACACATACATACACACATATATATAGTACAAAGACAATTAGTAGCTCCTATTGATACAAAAATAAGGAAAGGTGGAAACTAATATACAATAAAATTGAAAGACATTTCATGATAATTTATATATTAGTTTCTTTCATGTGATAGGGTTGGGACGGGGAGGGGCTCTTCCGAGATAGTTGAACCTGTTGAACTTTGAAGTTAAAATTTTGTATTGCAAATTAACTAAACCTTTAGTCCCACATAGGAGAGAAATGTTTGGTTTCTCACTTAATATATGGTCCAACACACTTCACTATTGTTTAAGTGAGAAGTGGGTTGGAGTGAGTGGACCATAGGGTTTCACTAGGTAATCACCCTATTTAAATAATCTTTGACAATGGCCTTGCCTTGAGGCCTTGAGGCCTTTGGGGCTTTGGTTTGTTCAAGACTTAGCCATTCATAAATATAGTTTTTCTTTTTTCGTTTTTTTTTTTATTTTCGTTTTTGAATAAAACAAAAGAGCACCAACAATTGCTAAGTTCGAATTATGAGTTAATTAACTATCAATTAGTGGCACACTAATTAAGACCACTAATTAGATAGTTATTGAAATAGAACTGTCCACTAATTGGACAATTAGATAGTTCTCTATAATAGAAGAGTCTATGGACATAGAAAATACATGTTTTTCCGAAATCAAATTTTATGTGATTTGTGTTTTTGAGAGAGTCGATTTTGCAGTTTGAAGGTTCTTTGATTGGTGCTTTGATCAAAGAGCAAACCAGTTGTATCCTGGAGACAGAACTCCTAGTTGAATTCAGCACCGAGTTGGAGGAAATTTTCTGTCTTAGGTCATTGCACTGCAAGCCTCTGGTACACTTTGTTTATTAATCTTATTAATTGTTAAATCAGCATGTTTAGTTGCTTGTGATAACAGTGCCATGTTCATATTTATGCTTAAATTAGATTGCTTGGACTAACAGAACCTACGTAAGAAAGAATAGAAAAACAAAAAGATTCAAACCTCCATCAACTATCAAAAATAAAAAACAAGAAGGGCCTCAATTTATCTTGATCTTAAGTTTATAGCTTATCTTTGTGTAGGGAGGAACAATATTATATAAGGGGTTGATTTGGTGGCAACACACCAACGACGTCATAAATTATAAAACTAATGTGACGAGCCCTTTTCAATTGATAATTTTTTAGGATCGATCCTCTAAGAAATATATAAAGTTTCTCTTCATTGTGTGGTCCAAATCTACGGCCTTGTGACCGACCTCGCTTGCGTCTGCATTTCCCACAATCGAATATTTGTCAATTTGTGTGAATTTCTTAATCGTATCCATTTCATCATTATTGTTTAATCCAAGAGGGATTATTCTTTACAAAATATCTCAATACATATATATTATGTTATCTGATCAAGAGGGCATGTACGACCAATAAATTAAGCCAGTTAAGCTGCTAGTCGTTAGACATACACCTGATATGGTACAGGAGCGCCACAACGCAGTATTCTTAAAATATTAGGATGTGAAGTATTATTACACCGTCAGTCCTACGGTTTAACAAAGTGGGGCTGTTATGGATGTTAATTTCAAAATGAAATAATCTTTATTGTGTACATTTCTTGCGTACAAACTACCTATTTATATATAGGTAACAGTTACAACTACAATATATTTTGGTTACAATAGAATGATCTCAAATTTTAACATCAAATCTGAACACCATCCTTTAAATTCAAGATGAATTTGTCAAAACCAACTTGAGTTTGCTAAATAAGTTAGTTGAGTGTTCAGGCGGCAACACAAAAAACAAATATAAGTGAACAAATGGCAACATATATAGGGTTCGTTGCAGAGGAAATTAATCAACGACAACCCATAAAGCTGAAACATATATATGTCGTAAGAAACAACATACAAGCAAATGATCGACTTATGAGCAAATCCGAAATGCACATGCACTCGGACATAGTAGTTTGCAGATGATCACAAATGAACAAATGAACAGACGGTTTTGAGATGACCACAAAGGCAGATGCAGACAGAGTGCATGGACAAATGACAGGCTTAAGGAAGCAGATCATTTGATGAACTTCTTTTTCTTTTCTAAAAAAAATAAAGAAAATACGCAAGATGACCGAATGATGAGGAGGCGTGACTTGGGTTATGCAAGCATAGATGGACAAAGATGACATATCTGATGGGTGCATGGTAGAAGCAAAGTACGAGAAACACGAGTCAGCGTGGTAGATAATGACAAATGTAAAGCAAAAGGTGCTTTATGGCGGTGATGGCGGGCTACGGAACAGATACACTCGTAGTCGTTGAACAGAAAAGTGACGAACACGAGGGTTCAATTGCATATGCACACAAGAGAGACTCACACATGTAAAGCAGAGGTGCTTTATGGCGGTGATGGCGGGCTACGGAACAGATGCACTTGTAGTCGTTGAACAGAAAAGTGACAAACGAACACGAGGGTTCAAATGCATATGCACACAAGAGAGACTCACACATGGGTAAAAGTCGATGCTTATCCACGGGCAGATAAGAGATGAAACACATGCGGCAGGGGAAAAGGTACACAGGGAGATCACACAAAATATAGAGGCACAACACACCTAAACACAGAAATGATAATAAAGGAAAACACCACAAAGCGGTTAGTCAACTTTTATTGATCAACACAAAATTAAAGACCTAGCTCTGATACCATGTTAATTTCTAAAAGTGATAATCTTTATTTTGTAACTTTTTTTTAATACAAGCCATCTATTTATATAAGTAATAGTTACAACTACAATATATTTTGGTTACAACCGAAATATCTCAAATCTTAATACCCTCCCTCAAACTCAAGATAGGTTTGTCAAAACCAACTTGAGTTTGCTAAAAAAGTCAGTTGAGTATTCAGACGACAACACAAGAAGAAATTCAAGTGAACAAACGGTAACAATTCTAGGTTTCGTTGTAGAAGAAATAAATCAACGACAATCCATAAAACTGAAACATATATATGTTGTAACACATGACATACATGCAGATGATTGACTTATAAGAAAATTTGGAGTGCACATGCATGTGAGCATAACAGTTCGCAAATGATCAAATATCGAACAGATGAGCAAATGAATAGATGGTCTTGAGATGACCACAAAGGCAGATGCAGACAGGGTGCATGGACAAATGACAGGCTTGAGGACGAGGACGAATGATGAAGAGGCGTGACTTGGGTGATGCAAGCACGGATGGATGAGGACGACATATGTGATAGGTGCATGGCAGCAATAAAACACCAGACACGCGAGTCAGTGTGGTACACAGTGAAAAATGATGAAGCAGGGGTGCTTTTTATAGTGGTGATGGTAGGCAACGGAGGAGATGCACTATTAGCCATTGAACATAAAAGTGACGAACGACACAAAGAGACTTACACACAGGCGAAAGTCGATGCTCATCCACGGGTAGATAATAGACAAAACACATGCGGTAGGAGAAGAGGCACACAGGGAGATCGCACAAAATATAGATGCACAACACACCTAAACACCGAAATGATAATAAAGGAAAACACCACAAAGCGGTTAGTCAACTTTTGTTGATCAACACAAAATTAGAGACCGAGCTCTGACACCATGTTAATTTCTAAAAGTGATAATCTTTATTGTGTATCTTTTTTTAGTACAAACCATCTATTTATATAAGTAATAGTTACAACCACAATATATTTTGGTTACAATCGAAAGATCTCAAATCTTAACACCCTCCCTCAAACTCAAGATAGGTTTGTCAAAACCAACTTGAGTTTGCTAAAAAAGTCAGTCGAGTATTCAGACGACAATACAAGAAGAAATTCAAGTGAACAAATGGTAACAATTCTAGGTTTCGTTGTATAAGAAATAAATCAACGACAATCCATAGAGCTGAAACATATATATGTCATAACACATGACATACATGCAGATGATCGACTTATAAGAAAATCAGGGGTGCACATGCATGTGAGCATAACAGTTCGCAAATGACCAAATATCGAACAGATGAACAAACGAATAAATGGTCTTGAGATGACCACAAAGGCAGATGCAGACAGGGTGCATGGACAAATGACAGGCTTGAAGACGAGGACGGATGATGAAGAGGCGTGACTTGGGTGATGCAAGCACGGATGGACGAGGACGACATATGTGATAGGTGCATGGCAGCAATAAAACACCAGACACGCGAGTCAGTGTGATACACAGTGAAAAATGATAAAGCAGGGGTGATTTTATAGTGGTGATGGTGGGCAACGGAGCAGATGCACTATTAGCCATTGAACAGAAAAGTGACGAACGAACACGAGGGTTCGAATGCATATGTACACAAAAGAGACTTACACACGGGCGAAATTCGATGCTCATCCACGGGTAGATAAGAGACAAAACACATGCGGTAGGAAAAGAGGCACACAGGGAGATCGCACAAAAATATAGAGGCACATAACATATAAACACTAAAATGATTATAAAGGCAAACACCACGAAGCGGTCAGTCGACTTTTGTGGTTCAACCCAAAATTAGAGACCTAGCTCCGATACCATGTTCATTTCTAAAAGAGATATTCTTTTTTGTGTATCTTTCTTGAGTACAAACTACCTATTTATATAGGTAACATTTACAACCAAAATATTGTTTGGTTACAATCGAATGATCTCAAATCTTAACATCAAATCTTAACAATGGAAAAGCTAATTAAAAGATGCACTTGATATCATACCTCAAACAATATTATAGCAACGTGTTATCTTTTTATTTCCCTCCCTAATATCTTATCAAGGTTTATGCAAGTGGCAGCCTCGACGATTTCAAAGAGTCACACGTGCGAGCAAGTGACCCTAATTCCTTAGACCGGGGACACCAGATAGAAGCACATCGAGCCATTGAGTCTAGGTCCAAGAGGATAATTAGGAGGTCCACTTGGACTAGAGATTATACAATGTAAATTTGTATAGTGTTGGGCCTTATCTGTTGTAGCCCTAGTTGCAAGGCGACCCTACATGTACTTAACGCAATATCAAAATGGGAATAGATAAGGAAGACATTTATCTGCCTTTTAATTTTATCCCTATCTTCCTCGTTTATCTCTTTGTGCCTAGTTTAGGGTTTATTGAACCCTTCACATTGGTGCTTCCATTCTACTCTCCTGAGTGCTAAATAAAAAATGTCCCTTGTTAATTTCCGAAAGAGATAATTTTTTTTGTGCATCTTTCTTGAGTACAAACCACCTATTTATATAGGTAACAATTACAACCTTAATATTGTTTGGTTATAATCGAATGATCTCAAATCTTAACATCAAATCTTAATACCATCCCTTAAACTGAAGATGAGTTTGTCAAAACTAACTTGAGTTTGCTAAACAAATCATGAGTGGAGTATACAGGCGGCAACTCAAGAACAAATTCAAGTAAATAAATGAAAAAATAATAGATTTAAGGTTTTTTGCTGAGGAAATCAACAACCCAAAGAGCAGAAATATACATATGTCGTAACTAACGACATACAAGCACTACAAAAAAACAGCAAATCAGAAACGGAAATCTCCGTCTCTGATTTGCATAAATTCCGTCTCTAATTGAAATCAGAAACGGAACAGAGACGGAATAAATTCCGTCTCTAAAATCGTCGTCGCTGATTCAATCAGAAATGGAAATTTGATTCCGTTTCTGATTAGAGACGGATTAGAGACGAAATAATTCCGTTTCTGATTAGAGACGGATTTAGAGACGGAAATTAGAAACGAACGAGACGACGAATGAAATGGATTTTTTTTTTCGAAATAGTACATTTGTAATTGCATTCCGTCTCGATTCGTTGCTAATCGTAAACGGAATCGAGAGACGGAAATAATAAATTCATGAATTCGTCTCGATTCCGTTTGATTATTAGCAACGAAATCGAGAGACGACATTTTTGCATTCCGTCTCGATTCCGTTGCTAATCGAAACGAATCGAGACGAAATTCATGAATTTATTATTTCCGTCTCATCGATTCCGTTTCGATTAGCAACGGAATCGAGACGAATTCTTATTTCCGTCTCGATTCTCGTTTCGATTCATGCATATATTCTGGAAAATTAGAGACGGAATAGCAACGGAATGTTTGAATTCCGTTGCTAATCCTCTCTAATTTTCCTTTTTGTTTAATTTTCAAACATAAACATAATCCAATTGGTTCTCCAACCTATAACTTGAAATTACAACCATAGGACCTACTCCATCGCCGCACCCCCTCCAACAACTCCTTGGGGGTTCTAACATCCCCCAAAAAAGCAAAATTTGACATTCATACATCGACAATATATATCAACAAATATTCAAATGAGATAAAAAAATGTAAAAATCAAAATTTGAAAAAGATTTATATATCCACGAAAAATTGTCTAGTATTACAAATGCTCCAAATTTCTAAGTATTCACAAAAACCACCAATCCTATTGTTCAACAACCACAAAGAAAAAACTTACAATCCTCTAAATATGCACAAAAAGAATTATCAATCTAAAAGTCATGTAAACAACTATAAAAGTTACATGATATGCTTTAAATTCCTCATCTCTCACTTGGAAACTAGATTATGGCGGTATTGTCACAGGGATATGGGCAATCAATGGCACTAACTCCCACTCGATCGAAGAACCACCACCTACCGATAGGGTCACGCTCGCAAATATTGCAAAATAGATCAAACTCATGATAAAAATACGAAACTGCAAAAAAACTATCTCCATTTACAAGGTGCAAAAGAAAACAGTATATTTTACTATAATTGAACACACCATTCTATTATACAAATAAGTCTAATAACACCATATCCAAGAAGAACATAATTTAACAAACAGAACACATGAAATCCAATAACTTTTCTTTCAATTAGTTTTATGTCAACCAGTAAAGATCAAATTATCGTTTACCTTAAAATCAACCAACAATATAATCATGAAATTCCTACAAACCTAAAAACTTGAATAATGAACAATTTTCTCAAAGATATTGGTGGAAGATGATGTCATGTTTGAACTAATGGAAATTCGCTCTAGGAAAAATGAAAAATAAGATGGTATCTCTATTCAATGTTGAATGTTTCAAAGATTGAGTTTTGCAAAGAATGAGTTATCAAGGATTCATGGTCATGCTAAAATAAAATGTCCACAAAGCAAAGGATTCAAGGTCATGCTAAAATAAAAATGTCCACAAAGCAAAGACTTCAAGTGCGAAGTTTCTAATACATATACCGTTCTAGACTCTAGAGATGTAGTCATGGAAACTTTCTATTTGAAATCGAGCATGAGGATGCAAATTTGTTGATATAATAATTTGTGTTCTAACGGCAAAGGGCTTGTTCATGCTAAACATGTCATAAACTAAAAATAAATAAATAAACATAAAATGGGAAATTAGACATAATAATGATGAATATTTAAGAGAATAGGAATGTTTCATGCATGTGGGCCAACATGCTCGTGCCATTTTGTGTCAATCAACCATCAAACTAGCAATTCATATTATCAATGCAAATGCAAGTTAGTGAGATTTCAGCGAAGAATGCACTCAAGCAAATATTATCAAGCCAAATTAGTATACAAAACCAACGCAACATGAAATGTCCCTATATAGTTCTTACCAATGAATGCTCAAGTTATACTTGACATGATTCACCACTTTCACAAGCACTCTGTCACCCTCTCTTGCATAAAGTGTAGGCCCTGGGAACTCGCTTATTTATCAGTAACTATGGGCTTCGTGCCGCATAGTCTTGAGATGTTCTTCAACACCACCGCACAAACCAAGGGACATTTGAAACAACTTAATAATTGAATAGTTGAACTTAAATTTTTCAGGGACGTAAGCATCATAGCGAGATAGAGCTAAGGTAGAAGAGCAATGAATCACATCGAACTTATAGTGACGATCCCTACACTCGACCATCAAAGGGAACGACAAGCAAGCCATGAAAACCGAAGTTTGATCCATGTAAGCTCCATTTCTTTCTAGTTCTCCTTCAATCCCTTTCTATTATCACTTGTTTTACTTGTTCTGTTATTCAAGTCACATTTGATAGATATATATACACACAGATAGACCTGCTAACACATCCATCTTAGTTGCTATAGCTGGGATAGGATTTTGCTGCAACGTCATTTTTCCTAGTTTGGTGAGAGCAACAACAACTCTATCGTAACCAAATCTGGTTTCTGCATAATTTAAAATTGCAAAAACGTGGAATCCACCTAAGGTTTTTCTTGATTTTTACATCACTTATTATGCACCACTTGCATTGGAAACTTCTAAAGTCAAGGTATATACGATACTCATCTAATAGGATCTGTTCATTGCGTAGCGATCAAATAAACTTACACAACATTCCGAAAAACTCAACACAAGATCTACCAAAGTCAAGATGTATCAAGCATCCATAAATTTATTCAATAACCTACTACTTTTCTTAAAACCAAAGTATACATTTATCACCGAATAAAGTCCGCCACATGAGGAAAACAAAAGACTCAATGAACATTGAGGTAGAACCATAAAATATAAGCAAACTAAAATTGGATGTCTAAATGACCTCACAAGGCCTTTCGAAGGTAAATGAAGGACCTACTATGAAGCAAAGAAGGGTTGAAAAAAAAAAAACCTCAAATACATACGGTAACAAAGATTTACTTTAGTTCAAACCCGTGTTCGGGAGCCTTTGAAGAAAACGCAAGGAGCATAAGGAGCTCCCTCCTCAAGAAAACTAAAAGCTATCAATTGCTTTGATAATACATTTTGAATTGACTTGTCATGTTCAAAATCCCACTAAAAGAGTCGTCCGATGCCGCTTACTCGACCACAATTATTTTCAAAGGAATTAAGAACGGACATTCACCATTTTCCTTCAAGATCTTCGTGCCTTTTTTTTTTAATTATCTTTATTTCAAACCATTCAAACAAGAAGGTAAAGTATTACAAATATTTACTTTAGTTCAAACCCGTGTTCAGGATCATACTTCTCAACTACCAGGTAAGATAACTTTTTTTTTTTTTTTAATCTCTTCTCAAAAATCAGTATCAATAATAAGGAAAGAAAAACAAGAAGAGAATCCGAGGTAAAGCGAAAATAGTTGTTGTCATTTTTTTTGAACTCAAGATTCTATCACAGTTTAGTGAATTTAAAGCCATACACACGTGGAAGCAATAAAACTACTCAAGTTGGACTTTAATTGATTATAGCTGAAATGCAAAAATATGACAATATATATATATAGTGCATGTTATAAGAGAACTAGCTATAAAGAAATTAAGCTGTGTTACTGAGTGAGTGACCTTGGATGAAGGTTTGACACTACTCGCAGTGGAAGCTATGGACATTGCCATTCTTTGTCTCGGTTAATCTCAACCCAACATTTCTCTCTTCTTCTCCTTCTTGTTCTTCTCATTAAAAGAGCTAAAAAAAAAAAAAAAAAAAAAAAAACTTATCTTCGAGAGGTAATTTAGTTCGGTCTATTACAAGTATTTAGAAATGCAGCCACATAGACCAATCAATGGTATCAACTCATCAATCAATAAAGGATCGCACTCAAAAATTCACAAACCTTGCTATTACCGTGTAGCCTTGTTGTAATCATCAAAGAATTGGAGAATCAAAAAAGTGTGAGAAAATGGTAATTCAAATTGCCCAAAACACATAGGGAAAAGAAATGAGGTGAAGAAGTTTGAATAACCCAAATTCATGAAATGGTGAAAATTGAATATTCCAAATTAGTTGAGGTTGGCTACAAGAATCAAAATCATTCATTATGCTCAACTTTGTGCAATTGTCGAAGTGCTTCCAAGTCCTTACATCCCCCTAATCAATACGCCTATCTAATTTATCCAGCTTTCTATTGAGTCAAGTTTTAATCATATGCTAGTAGAATGCCAAAATCAAAAACTAAAAAAACAAATGAACTGCAGCTACAAGAGTGCAAACTAAGTTTGTGCTTGCAAGCAAGTTATCTCATTCATTTTGTTCAAAAACAAGAACTCTCTTTACGTATTCTTACATCCATTCAACACCCTCCAAACACCATTACATGGGATTTTTACAATGCGATGTATTTGCGAAATAGACAGTGTAGAGAGAGCAATCACAAGCCTACACGAAAATTAACCTTTTCGAATAAACATGTTCAATGCAAAACAGTTCGAGATCTATGTATTTATGTTTTCACAAGCCTAAAGCACCAATTAGCCACAACAAGCAATGGCTAAATATATGCTACATTGCTACATACGCTTTCGGTAAATGCTAGGGGTTTTACAATCCTTCTTCACGACTCACACCCGAGCTTCCTACCGGAGCTTCATTTGTTTACTCAAACTAGGGGTTTTACAATCCTTATTCACGACTCACAAAACATGGCATAGCAGAAATTTAGTAAGCATCAATAGTGGTTTTCTAAAGCACAAAAAGATAATGGTTATAAATTTTGATTTGAAGAGAAATGGTACCCGAGAGTAGATAGATATCACATGGAGGACAATGCATTGATAAGACAGGGAAGAAGAAATTACTAGTGTTTCATTAGGGTTAACGGAACTAATATGAAAAAAGCTTTTATATAGACATTTGTCACAACAGTCTTTCAACTTCAAGTCCATAAAAGCTTCAAAGCTAGATATGGTATCACTTTCCATTGGCAAGAATAAAACTTACAAATGCGGACATCGAGAAGAAGGAAAATTAAAAGTAACGCTACAAGAGATTGAGGCCAATAGGCTCAAACAATTGAAGATACTAACCGAAAAAATCCACAAATGTGTGTTCTAAGAAAAGAAAGGTACAATGGCTACCTTGATCGCAATGCCTAATGCATCGAGTAGGTTTCCATCAAGCATTGATCACAAGACCCTCTATGTAAAGGTCCCAACAAATCTTTCCTTCCATCACGTTGAGAGACAAGAGATCAATTCCAGCTCCCGACACATTAAACAGTCAATTTCACTCAAGCAAGAATCCATTAGATCAAACTAAGACCAATTTCAATGGAATTATGATCTTTAAAAAAAAAAATCCACAACATACATCCAAAGCGATTCTGATTTCAATCGAGTCATCTCAAAAAAAAAAAAAAAAACAAAATGCTCGATCAAACGAATGCACTCTTCCACATTTTCCGGTGATACAAAATCAAGAGCAACTTTTAAACATGACTGAAAAATTACGAAAAATTAGAAAATAAAATGACATACTTAAACTGCAAAAGATGGATTGAATAGCAAGATAATGGAAAAGGAATTGTAATGAATAATAAAACAATAAATAAGTCGAGAGGAGGGGCTTTCACGAAATTTTAAAAATGAAGGGAAGTCATTGGATGGCATACTTAGGATTCATGCATTTGCAAAGCGCTTAATAAAACAATAAACTTTGTTTCGCTTTCGCTCATCGCCGCGCGAACATAGTGATCAAAACAAGCATTCAAAACACAAATTGAAGATCAAAACAACCCAAAAATCGAACCATTGAATGCGAATCTTTGCGCTTGAGCTTGAGCTTGAGCTTGAGCCCCATCACCCCGACCCAAAACCGAAATCCTCCAAAGAGAAATACACATCATCTCCATGTAACCGCAAATCTGCAAAGCCAAAACACCTCACAAACTCACAAATCAAAAAACCCCAAAACCAACCAAAACACACCAAAAAAAAAAAAAAAAACCCTAAAAACCGAAAACTCGTACATGCCGAATTGAGGTTCGAAGCGCAGAATCAACAGACGAAGCGTGAAGTAGACGAAGACGAAGAAGATCGGAGAAAGAGAGAGACACGGCCTTGTCGAAGAGCGAGCTCGAACCCTGGCCCGAGCCGAATCGAGCCCTAGATTTGGAGTCGTCGGTCCCCATTAACGCATCCCAAGACGATTGCGAGGCCGGGAAGGCCACGAAGGCGGCGTAGCCGGAGTCGCCGAGCCACGCGCGCCGGACTCCGCAGTCTCGAGCCGGAGAGCGAGAGAGAGACGAGACGTGACAACGAACTTGTGGGATTTGGGGATTTTAGTTCTTGGGGGGGATACTCATCAAATCTCGAGATTTGATGCACACATCTCGAGATTTGATGAACGGTCATAAGAAACGAAATTTTTGGTGGGAATGTTGGCGCCATTTTTTAGAGACGGAATTTAATTCCGTCTCTATTTCCGTCTCTATTTCGTCTCTCGATTCGTCTCAATTCCGTCTCTAAATTAGTCCGTCTCAATTCCGTCTCTAACTTATTTTTTTAGCAACGGACCTTAATTCCGTTGCTAATTCCGTTTCTAAATTTCATTTTCCTTGTAGTGTTAAGCAGATGATTGACTTGTGAGCAAATCTGGAGTGCACATGCATATGGCCAAGGCAATTCGCAAATGATCACATATCGAACAAATGAATAATAGTCTTGATATGACAACAAAAGCATATGAAACACAAGGCACAAGAGCAGATGACATACGTGGACATGAGTTAGAGAACTCTCTCCATAAAAATAGAATGAGTAGAGAAGACTCGGACATGCAGCAGGAACTGACTCATTCATGATTGAGTTGTGGCTCTCATAAACACGGTAGGCATATGAGATTGCAGGAACATGGAAGGCGAATGGATGATACCTCTACAAATCATACAAATGCTTGGGAAGACGCATAGGTTGGGTTAGAAATGAAGCTGATGCTCTGGAAAAAAGGGAATAACAAGCAGAGTCGCACGGGAAGTCAAATGCCCTGAAGACGGACTGAAGTCAAACCAAAATTGTCCCAATGATGTGCATGGTCTTTATGTGTCATTCTCACCCACGCAAATCCAGTCAATCAATTTTTTTTTAAATATATATAGGGTAGTGCTATTTGGACTCGTGAATCCAGACTCAAAACTTTTTTTAATTTCAAATACATCATCGAGCAATTAATGAATCAACCATAATCACTTGTAAAAATATTTTGATACCCCTTAAATATTTAATTTTTTTTTTTAAAATCTCCCTATGAGTCTGGACTCATGAGTCCAAGTAAATTTATTGATATATATAACTATGTCCAATGAATGTGAGATTAGATAACAAAATATCTCCACCTTCAGATTGCTCTCTGGAACTTAATTCTCCAAATCTGCAATTAATTTCGTGCCTCGAATTTGATGGTACTCATGAGCAAGATTGCAGGACGCACATATATGAGGCTGGAAAACGGACATATGCACGACATGACTACATTAGGCACGCGAATAGAGAACGCTAACAGGGTTGATCCGGTCACGCACCGGCATGGCAAAAGTGCACACTTGCACATGATTTGGAGGCCAAGAATGCCAAGACGAAGGCGCACAGATGTGTGCGCAAAGAGGATGATATACGCACCAAATTATGCGTGTAAGGGTGTTTGGAATAGGAGATTAAAAAAACCAGGAGAGTGAAAACGACAGAAGCAGAGAAAAAAAACAAACGAGCACAAACGGAAGCAGAAAAGGACACCACAGTGTGGTCGGCGACTTGAAAGGTCGATGACCTAGAATTAGAGCTTTGGCTCTGGTAACATGTTCATTTTTAAAAGAGATAATTTTTTTGTGTATCTTTCTTGAGTATAAACTTGTAAATTGAATTGGAACTTGTTAAGAACTAGAGAAGGAAATAGAAGACTAAGAACTTCTACTACTACAAACTACTACTACAAAGGAGAAGAGAAGAAATGAAATAGTTGGAATGAGAAGTTTTCATTCAACTTGGTGTGTTTTTACAATGAGGTTGACACCCTTTATATATGCCATTTGGTGATGATGATAAATGTACTTCATACAATGTGTACAAGCAACACATACACCCCATGTCATACAACACATCACAAGCAACATAGACAATACATGAAAGAGTTGGTGTACATTGGAGAGGATTACAAGTTACATGACAATACATAGACAAGTGAATGTACTATTAAGTGATACATACAAGTTACATGACTACACAATATGTTGGTGTACATGCATGGTCATCCATATTCCATAACACTCCCCTTGGATGACACTTGCTTAGAGATTGTGCCTCGTTAAAACTTTTACTAAGAAAAACCCAAGTGGGAAAAAATATAGTAAAAGAAAAAGAGTACACTATTCTCATAAATATTAAGACGGGCATAATATTGTTAAGATTGCCTCATTAAAAACCTTGCTAGGAAAACCCAATGGGATAAAACCATAGCTAAGGGAAAAAGAGTGCAATACATTAATCGGAACTCCCCTCATGTGAACATGGGTGAAACTTGTTCGCTTTCTTTACTTGCAATGTCTTTAAGTTTACGCAAGTCAATACCATATGTAAGCCTTTTAAATGTCGTAGTTGGTAAGGCTTTTGTGAATAGATCAGCAAGATTATCACTCGATCGGATTTGCTTGACATCAATTTCACCATTCTTTTGAAGCTCATGCGCATAAAAGAATTTTGGTGAAATATGTTTTGTTATGTCCCCTTTTATGAATCCTTCACTTAATTGTGCAATACATGCTGCGTTATCTTCATATAATATGGTTGGAGAATCTTTTATTGAAGGCAATCCACATGATTCTTGAATATGTTCAATCATATTTCTCAACCATACACATTCACGACTTGCTTCATGAATTGCAAGTACTTGAAATGGTTGGAAGAAGTAGCAATCATAGTTTGCTTTATTGACTTCCATGATATAGCGATATTACCACATGTGAATACATATCCCGTTTGAGAACGGGCCTTGTGGGGATCGATAAAAATCCAAAGATCGCATAACCTTGGAGATTCAATTTTACCCCTCTCGAGTAGAATAAACCCATGTCACTTGTTCCTCGAAGATATCGGAAAATATGTTTAACACCATTCCAATGTCTTCGAGTTGGTGATGAGCTGTATCTTGCAAGTAGGTTGACAAAGAAAAGCAATGTCGGGTCTTATACAATTTGCAAGATACATAAGTGCACCGATTGCACTTAAATATGGTACCTCTGGACCAAGTAGCTCTTCATCACTTTCATGAGGTCGAAATGGATCCTTATCCACTTCAAGTGATCTGACAACCATTGGAGAGCTCAATGGATGCGCTTTGTCCATATAAAATCTTTTTAATATTTTTTCAATATAATTTGATTGATGGACAAATACTCCACTTGAAAAATGTTCAATTTGCAAACCAAGACAAAGTCTTGTTCAAGTTCTTTCATCTCGAATTCCTTTTTCAAGTATTCGGATGTTCTAACGATGTCGTCGTGGTTTCCCACTATATTTAAATCATCAACATATACAGCAATAATCACAAATCCTGTTGATGATCTTTTAATGAAGACACATGGACAAAGCGGATTATTTACATATCCTTCTTTCAAGAAATAATCACGAGGCGTTTGTACCACATTCGTCCGGATTGTTTCAATCCGTACAAAGACCTTTGTAATTTTATAGAATGCATGTTATGAGGTTTTGATTTTATTTCATCGGATATTACAAATCCATCGGGATTTTCATATATATCTCACTTGTCTAGGGATCCGTACGAGATATCTGTCGTAACGACATCCATTAAATGCATATCAAGCCCTTCGAGAGGCAAGGCTTATCAAGAATCGAAATGTGATTGCATCTATAACGGAGAATATGTTTCCTCATAATCGATGCCAGGTCTTTATGAGAAACCTTGAGCTACAAGTCTTGCTTTGTACCTTGTAACTTCATTTTTTTCGTTTCTCTTTCGTACAAATACCCATTTATATCCAATAGGTTTTACGCCACCTGGCGTTTGGACAATTGGTCCAAAAACCTCTCGTTTCCTTAACGAGTTTAGCTCGATTGGATAGCATCTTGCCATTTTTGCCAATCGGTCTTTTTTGACATTCGTCCACTGATCGTGGTTCTCGGATCATCATCATTTTCACATATTTCAAAGGACACATTGAAAGCAAATATATCATCGGGAACAATTTCATTTCGATCCCAAATCTTACCGAGTTTAAATAATTTATTGAGATCTCATTATTTTCATCTTTTTCCTCTTTTTTTAGAGGAAGTTGTTCCTCATCGAATCAACTTGTTCTCGACAAACCCTTATCAAAGGATTCTTGTGCTTTCTCGGAGTATTTTGATTTGTATTTATTTTTACTCCCGTTTTTCTCTTTCGAGGAATTGTATCCTTTGAACCAACCGGTCTTCCACGCTTTAAGCGTTTCGTTGGTTCTTGTGCATTTTGTTGCACAGAGACATCAATTCTTGCAGAAACATTTACAGCTGGAATATGTGATTTTGTCACTTGTTTTGCATCATTAAATGCATCAGGTAATTGATTTGCAATTTGTTGCAAATGAATGATCTTTTGAACTTCAAGTTCACACTGATTTGTGCGTGGATCATAATGTGATAAAGTTGATGCATTCCAAGCAATTTCGCGCCATTCCTTTTGAATTGACTTCTTATCTCCCCAATGGTGGGAAAATTGCTTCATCAAAGTGACAATCAAAAACGTGCATAAATAAATCCCCTGTTAAGGGCTCAAGGTATCTTATAATGGACGATGAGTTAAATCCAACATAAATCCCAAGTTTTCGTTGTGGACCCATCTTAGTTCTATTGGGAGGTGGTATAGGAACATACACTGCACAACCAAATATTCTCAAGTGTGAAATATTTGGTTGTTGACCTAAAATGAGTTGCATGGGGGAATGTTCATGGTATGCAGTAGGCCTATAACGAATGATAGATGTTGCATGAAGGAATCGCATGTCCCCAAACCGAAGTCGATAACTTAGTTCTCATGATTAAAGGTCCGCAATTAATTGAATGCGTTTGATAAGAGATTCTGCCAAACCATTCTGGGTATGCACATGTGGAACAGAATGTTCAATGGTAATTCCTATAGACATGCAATAATTTCTAAATGCTTGAGATTGAAATTCCCGGCATTATCAAGACGGATGGTCTTGCCGTCTTGATTGGGTTGTCGGAAATTGTGCTCTTAACTTAATGATTTGTGCTAAAAGTCTAGCAAATGCAACATTGCGGGTTGAAAGCAAACAAACATGTGACCACCTAGTTGATGCATCTATCAAAACCATGAAATATCTGAATGGTCCACAATGAGGATGAATAGGACCACATATGTCTCCCGAATGCGTTCTAAGAAAACTGGGGATTCCACAACAATTTTACTTGGGGATGGTTTAACTATCAATTTACCTTGAGAACAACTAGCACAATTATAATCACCAAATGAAAATGTTTTGTGACTCCTTAAAGGATGTCCATGCGAATTATTAATTATTCTTCGCATCATTGATGATCCTGGATGACCAAGCCGGTCATGCCATAAAATGAATGTCTTTGGATCATTAATTTTCTTATTCAAGACGACATTCGTTTCGACATGCCTTATATGAGTAAAATATAATCCGATGATAAAGTTGGGAATTTTTCTAACACTTCTTTTTTCCCATTTGAAACCAATGTGACATAGAGAAATTCTCTATCATTTTCGTTCACGGTTTCAATGTGATATCCATTTTGTCGAATATCTTTAAAGCTCAAAATTTCTTCTCGGATTTTTCGTGAGTATAAGGCATTGTCAACATGAATTGTTGTTCCCCCGTGCAACATAATATTTGCTCTTCCAGAGCCATTAATCAAATTGGAGATGCCATATATTGTTTGAACATTAGCCTCACTAAGTTCAAATTGGAGAAATATTCTCTGTTTTTAAGGATTGTATGTGTTGTAGCACAATCAACAATGCATATATCGCTCTTATTTGATTCATGACTTGAACACATGATTTGTTGATCCATCTGGACAAATAATATTTGGCAAATCGAAAAAGAGTCATATTTCAATGATAAAATTCATAATATTTTGCCTTTGATTTTGAATGCATGGTAAATGTCACAAAAATATTCGGGCATATATATGACAATATTTAGGCAAAATAGCCTTTCATATATGACCAAAAAATGTCACAATTATGAGCGCTCATTGTCAATAATTATTTGCCCTTTGTAGTGGTGCACCACTTTTATTCCAATTTTTGGTGGAATTGTCAATACGACCTTTACCTCGATATTTTCACATTTTCCACGTCCATAAATTTATTATTGCGATCATGATCATTATATGCAACATATGCTTCTTAATTTGAAGTGAACTAATTGGACTTGGAGCGATATTATATTTATAATATCTCATTATTTTACTCAAATACCATGTGACAAAAAATCAATCCTTAATATTTATTGGATTGACGTGCGCACTCGATATTTGTTGCGGAATAAATCGAGGCGGGCCACGTGACCCTTTTATTGTCTCATCACCATATTTCCACATAGCCTCAACATAGAGGTAATTAAAATTGTGGAATTATAATTAATATTTGATCGATTAAATTTTGTAGCATGAGACCCAAATTTCAGCTCATTTTGAGCTTTTTGGAGCATTACCCTTTTGGTATGTATATATATAACTCCATAAGGTGAAAATATATATAAAGTGAAATATTCACTTTTCAAATCTCTAAAGAGAAATTTGTGAATGATTGTGTACAACATACAACCTTGCATGGATACAAGCTTTATTCATAATTTGTAATATCTAATTATCATGACAAGAATTATAATAAGATAACAAATTCAACTATGGTTGATTAATATTTCGAAAGTAAATATAATATAAAATAATTTTCTCTTTTCTTTTATGTAAAAAAAAAACATAACATATGATTAAGTATATGTTCACAACTTGATTTATTAATAATCAAATGTATTATTCGTATGAGTTGGTGGGACAACCTCCGGGTTGGGTGGCGAGACAAAGTCCGCTTAATGCCATGCCTCCTCGAACGGGATAACCCGTCTCCCTTTCAATGTTTAGCTTTACCTGGGACAAGGCTTACCCACTATCAACTCAAACTTATAGCATGATTTGTATTATAAAATCAAGAATAGAACAATAAATAATCGTTTGTAGTTTTAAGAGAAAACTAGTTATGTCACATATTGACTTTTGATTTCTGATGTAGAAGATCGTACAAGACGCAACTACAGAGCATACTTTCGCAATCGGTGACGCTATAATGCATAATATATGAATAAAATATGCATAGATAAAAGGAAGCAACCATGATAATATAGAAGTAAATTGAACTTATTTAAATAACAAAAGTTATACCTTCCTAGCTTTCTCTCCTTAACAAGCCTTCTTGAACTTCAAGATCTCCTTAATGCTAGAGCAAGCTCGTGCGATAACGTGTTGTAAATTGAATTGGAACTTGTTAAGAACTAGAGAAGGAAATAGAAGACTAAGAACTTCTACTACTACAAACTACTACTACAAAGGAGAAGAGAAGAAATGAAATAGTTGGAATGAGAAGTTTTCATTCAACTTGGTGTGTTTTTACAATGAGGTTGTCACCATTTATATAGGCCATTTGGTGATGATGATAAATGTACTTCATACAATGTGTACAAGCAACACATACACCCCATGTCATATAACACATCACAAGCAACATAGACAATACATGAAAGAGTTGGTGTACATTGGAGATGATTACAAGTTACATGACAATACATAGACAAGTGGAGGTACTATTAAGTGATACATACAAGTTACATGACTACACAATATGTTGGTGTACATGCATGGTCATCCATATTCCATAACATAAACCATCTATTTATATAGGTAATAGTTACACCATAATATCTTTTGGTTACAAAAGGATGATGTCAAATCTTAACATCCCTCCTATACTGTTGGAGGACATCATGAACACCCTCAATGAGAAGTTTCAAGCACTGGAAACAAACATGAAACAACCACTCGAAACTCAAGACAAAAACCATGAAGCAGCCATTGCAGACATCCCTGCTCACCTGGTAGCACACACCGCCCCTCAGCCCACACTGATCTTCAATCACCAACCTCAACTACCATACAAACACCCCAACGATCCCATGCATCCCCAAACATTCCACGACTACCCTTTAATTTAATTGACATCTTCTCACACTCTTACAATCACCACATGTTCGGTGGGCGCTCTTTAGTAGCCACCTGATACATGTGGCAGCGTCATGCGTGGAGTCGATACAACGGACCAGGAGCACCCAAATGAAGCACGGGTTACTCGTGGGCCGCGGCCCAAAAGAAAACTCAAGAAGCCCACTTGGACCAAAGATTATAACATGAAAGAGTTATGGGCTTTATACTTGCGAGCCCAAATGTTGGGAACCCTACTTGCTTGTATTTAAGGCAGAATGAAATATGGAATGAACAGAACAAAAGTTATTTGTCTTCATTTCCTTGTTATCTTCCGGTTTAGCTACTGTAACTGAGTTGAGGGTTATCGCAACCCTTAACACCACCTACGCTCAGCCCCTGCCCAGCTTTACTCATGCCATGGCTGGCTTTGCTTCGACCATGCCCAATTTTGCACTAACCATGCCCAACCTCTCCGCGGCGCAACCAGGGTTTGGTGCCATCAAGCCATCAAAAATCAATTACTTTTACTTTAACGGCTCGGCCTCCTTGGACTAGATTTTCTAAACATAGCAGTATTTTACATACTACAACATCGCCACGAACCAACGACTTCCAATGGCGACCTTCGTCATGCAAGGAGAGGCATTGTCCTGTTAATTGTGGATGTATAAGATTCAACAACTGGTTTCATGGGACGTGTTCCTCCGCCCCCTCAAGTTGAGGCTCGACCCTTCAACCTACGAGAAGAACCACGTGGCTCAATTTTAATCGAGGCAGGCAGGCTTAGTTACGGAGTGCCGGTGGGAATACTATAAACTCGACAATCGGATTAAGGATGTTCCGACAGAGTTTATTTTATCTTGTGTTATCTTTGGTCTGAAACCAAAATATCAGCATGAAATGGCCATTATGAAACCTTAATCTCTTGTGAAGGGCATAGAGTTAGTCAAAGTCTTCGAATCGAAGTTCGCCAACGCTTGCGTAAAGAGATTTTGGTACACCAAAGGTTGAGAAAGCATGACCATATCCATAGCCGCCCTCCGTCGACACCATTTGTGCCTTCCGCAACACCCCTATCGATTTGTTAGTCCCAAACAGAAATGCAAGAGCGACGTGCAACGACCTTGTGTTTCAATTGCAATGAGCAATTTAAACGGTGATAGAAATGCAAGCCAAACAATTTCACTTACAATTGCCAGATGAGGTTAATTCTTCTCCGGTGGCCTAACAATACTAAACCCATTAGCCAACCCTCTACCCCCATCGAAACGACTTCCCACACCTAGTTAGTGTTGGCGGAATCTGTGAAAATTTTGGGGAAATGCAAGAAAACTTAATGCAATTAATCAGACTAATGATTTTAGCACTCCCAGTTATTACTAACCAATTGAATGATTCAACACTCTCTCGGACTCAAAACCATGAAAAAGATGAGACATTAATTTGATTCTATTTCTTAACCTGCTTCTAACTCTACCAACTCTTCTAAAAATTATCAATCTAGTGAATATGTATATATATAGACTTTGATGTGTCCATTAGAAAAGATTTGCCTCTTAGTGAATAGACACACCATTTTGTATGGTATGTCCCTATACAAGATTACACTCCTTTTCATATTATTTCCATTCAAATTATAAGCAATTAAATAATAAAATTAATTGTTTTGACAATCCCCCACATGAATGGATATTGATCATCAAGTATATATTTATATCTCACACATAAATGGATTTTTAAAATCATTTTAATGAAGACACTTGAAAGAGTATTGACGAAATAAAGTTACATCAGGAAAAGTGTCGTATATAGACTTGAACTTAGCCTAGTAAAATATTATCGGATATACTTTGTGACATAGTAGATATAGATGATTTTGAACTGTTCACTTTTACGGTATACCGAGACAATAATACTCACATAACTCCATCCCTATCATTATTGGTTCTTAAGGTTTTGTCCATTTTGGTCCTGGACACAATCTTGATTTCATGATAGATTTAGATAATTTAGGTTGTCTCATTCTCATAAATCCGACCCACATTTACTATCATATAGGTGACATCTTTATTTGTCATTAAATGCATAGCTCATCTTTAACTTCTTTTGAACACATTTTTATCTTATGGATGAGAGTGTGTTCTTTTCTCGAGCTTCATCTAACCAGTTTGCCTATTAAACCTAGTACATGGGATTTCCAATCAGCTGGGTTAGGTCTCTACCAGACACAACTCATTTTTTAAGCTTTTAAACTCATTCCCCTCGATATATGTTTACTTGATATCAACAAATCTTCAATTGGTGGCCACAAGTTTGTCTTCTCATTTCTCATTTTCTATCAAAATTATTCCATAATCAAGTAACTATCCAATGGTAATCTTCAATATATAAATCCAGATTTACCATTTTATATGCATCATTTTGTTTACTGACACTTGCAATTATTAGCTAGCTTACAACGTATGCATTTACAAAGACAATTGCATCCAATATGAAACATCCACCAAGCTCATTCAAAGTCACAATGTTGCCTTTCTAGCTAATTTTATTAAAGCTCAATCATTTAGATTCCAATGTGAATATAACAATACTCCCCTTTTTTTGAGGACTTCCATGTGATAAAAGCATTTCTTCTTTAAATTCATCATTTAAGATGTGTCTCTCAACATATTTTTTTTTTTTTTGCTTTATTAACAACCAACATGTTAGATGTTATTATAGATTAGTGAATTTTTTTTTTAAGAAATCATGGCTTCCTTTCACTCAAATAAAACCTTAAGCTATCAATTTAATTTGCTTCATTTTAAGCAATTCATCCATCCTCCGTTAATTTGATTTTAAAATTTATTTACACTTCAAAGGCTTCAACTTGATGAATTCAATTTCAGTATTGATATCTCATTTTCAAAATAATATATTCTTCAATAAACGCCTTTTCCAAAACACTTTTATTGGGGCTCATAGTTTATTTTCTTTTATTCTGAAAATAAAGTCGAAATTTTTATATACACCCCACATCTTTCAAGTATTTATAAATATTTAATACTACCGTAATATATTGATAAGTAGTTAATTAGACTTATATATAGGGCTAGTTTAGTTGTATATTTAGTCTAAATATTCTGAAATGAGCTCTAATTGATGGTATTTATGTATTTTCAAGTCCACAAGGCATAAAAGAGACAAAGAAGTAATTCCATGATGATGAAAATGCACAAAACCAGAGTTGAAGCCGTGGAGAAGACATTCGATGCTTTGGGAAATGAACACAAGGCATGGAGATAACGTGGAGATCAGAAGAGGCAATGCAGTAGTGGTGACGTAGTCACAGTGCTGTGGGTTAATACAGACAGCGCCGAGATGCAATACAGGTGGCGCCAAGTGCACTAAGTGGGAAAAATAAAGAGAAGACACCATGATGTGGTGGCGCAGTCACTTAACATAGACAATATGGATCATTTACAAACAATGTCCAAACTTAAAAATAGAAAGTTTTGGACTTCTAATTCGTTTGGAATTGTTATTTGGGGTTTCTAATTGTACTTTTATGATTCTAAGGAGTATAAATAGGTATTAGGAGATGGTAAACATATCAATGACCATAGCATAACATAGTATACATTAGTTTTGAGTTTTTTTATAATTTTATTTGAGTATTGAGAAGAGCTTTTAAAGGAGATACATTAAAGACTCCAATTGTTGCTATTCGGTATTGTTCTTTGTTTTAATTAAAGTTTTATTTGATTTATTGTCTGTCTGCAATGAATACCATGATTTGTGTGTTTTTGGTGAGGATGAGTGAGTAGTTTATTTATATTATGGATCAATGGACCGTACAAAATGAATTCTATACGAAGTTATGAATTCATTATAATGTTTAAGATGTGCAATGATTAGAATATGTGTTTGATTCTATGCTTAAAGCTATGAACATTTTGATCACTCGTTTGTTGATTAGGGGTTTTAGAAGATACCATGGCTTTAGAGCTTTTAAGCAGGATATGAACAACACAACTGTAAAATATATAACATCGATAAATAGTTGTTAATTAGGGAAACAGGGATAGTAAACTTAATTTTTTATGAGTATAAAGATTTGGTACTTAATGCTTTATGAGAATTATGTTATTCACATCGATAGGTGGAGTTCTAGTTTGCACATTGATGTGGGCCGCAAGTATAACGTCTCGATTATAGTAATAGTATGACCAACTTACATTGATTATAAATATCGTCATCAGGGAAAGATGTATTGCGTTTTAGTATACCTAGTCAAAATAACTCATTGCTAAGGAAATCTATTTTTAATTGATTTTAAACTAAACTATTCTATTCTAACAAAACAATGTAAATACTTGTACTCTTACATTAAGAAGATCTTAGTTCATTACATCACATAGGTAATGAATAACTATGATTTTCAACTCACTTCCTTCATCTTCATTATGTGTGTGCATTGCCTAATTAGAATAGATAAATTCTCTTCAAATCCGCTTCAACCTACTTTTATGACGGAAAAGATTCTAATCAGCAAACTATAACTCAACCTATTGGTGTGCATAACGTAAGTTCCACATTGCTTTAAGTTCCAAATCTTTAGATTAATAACCAATTAAGTTTATTATCCGTGCCTCCCTAATCAATAACCATTTATCGATGTTATGTATTTTATGGTTGTATCCTCCACATCAGGCTTAAAAGCTTCAATGGTCATGATAACTCCTAAAACCCAATATCAACAAACATGTGATCAAGATGTTCCTAGCATTATGCTCAGAATCAATAAAAATTCTAACCATTGCACTTTTCAACATTATAATCCATTCATAACTACTTTAGCATAAAATTTATACCATAAGATCCATTGATCCATAAGATTAATGAACTACTCATACATCATTGAAATAAACATGCACATAGTGGTATTCATTGCAATCAAAGATTAAAAGAAGAACTTTAATTAAATCAATGAAAATAATACATAACAACCACACGTGAGTCTTCAATGTCATCTCTTCCACAAATCTTCTTAAAACTCAAGAACAAAGTAAAACTATGCTAATGTATTGTTCTTAATCACTATTGGTTAGTTTACTACGTACTAATACCTATATATACTCTGAAAACACTTTAGAATACAATTGAAAAACCCTAGTAGATAATTCTACACAAAATAGCACTCTAACATTCTTTTTTTTTTAGTCTCGACGTTGTCTATAGGTGATGGCACTATGTGTGTAACGCCATGACGCCATGACAGCTTAGACCACTTTGTGTGCATTTTTCCCATTCAGTAGACTTGGCGTTGTGTTGACCTCCCTGGGCCGTCCCCTTTAGCCCATGATGCCACTACTGTGTCGGTTGTGATGTCTCATTTTTTTCCTCTTCTTGGTCCTTCACGTTGTGCCCACGCTGTCTAGCCACTTCCCATGGCGTCAAACCTATGTGCCACAACGTCAGCATTACTTATGTGCATTTTAGCCTCATTTCTTCACGAAATCATTCGTTTGTCTTCTTTATGCCTTGTATACCTGATAATACATAAATACCATCAATTAAAGCACATTCTAGGAAATTTGTACTAAATATAGTGCTAAACTAATACTATATATAAGTCTATATAATAATTTATCACACATTAGGATTTTTTTCACCACGATAGTGGGCTGAAATGAATATTAAATAAAGTTGTCTATTCTAATTATCCATTGCACACACATAAGAAATATGAAGGAAGTTTGATATGCAAAGCATAGTAATTCATTACCTAGGAAAAGTTTTGAACTAAGATTTTTCTCAATATAAAAATACAACTTAATGTACATTATTTAATAGATTAGAGTAGCTTAGTTTAAATTTAACAAAAATGGACCATCTTAACATATAGTGAACTTGACAAAGTAATTGTGTCCATATACACCTTTCCCAAAGGAACGATATCCGTAATCAACCTTTGTTGATCATATTATTACTACAATTAACCTTTATACTTGCGATTATGATCAAGTTTCTAGCGCAGTTGTTGGGGATAGCTAGCCACAATTAGTTTAGTTTACATAATTGTTAAGAATTTTTTTCAGCAATTTACTTTAAGTTTTTTTAAAAAGTTTTAGTTTCTAGTTTGACAATCTACACTTGGTCTTTTTATGTTTTCTTTCACAAAGAACAGGTAGTGCACGCGTGGTCAAGGTGATAAGAACTTAGTGCCTTACGATCTAAAAATTGACAGAACAAACAAAGGAAAAAAGAAAAATGGGACTAAGATGGCGGATGATCAAGCGGGAATCCGAAATCAAAATCAGGGCCAAGGGAACAATCAACGCGAAGGTGATATAGTAGTGCAAAATAAGAAAGACGACAAAGATGTTTTCGAAATTGCTTCAAATCGAAAGTGTAGGGGACATACAATGGAGCGATGAGGCTTATAGCCGACACCACTAAATTTGAGTTGATACCGTCTCTTATCGACATGGTGCATAACAACCTATTCAATGGGTTAGCAAGCAAGGATCCAATTGCACATATGGAGAAATTTCTAGAGAAGTGTGATATTGTTCACATTACTGGAGTTAGGAAGGAAATACTTAGGATGCGACTTTTCCAAATCTCATTGGGTGGAAAAGACAAATCCTAGTTTCAAGGACCGAATGCATGAAGTATGACTTCATGGGAGAATATTAATGAGAGATTCTTAAACGAACTCTTTCCCTTAGTGAAAGCAAATTATAGACAAACCAATTCAAGTAAGATGATATCTTGTCTCTTGGTGAGGCTTGGGAGAGATATAAAGAGATGCCGAGAAGATTTCAAGGACCTGGATATGTTAAGTAGGCACAATTGCAAATATTTTACTATGAAATGAATCATAACACAATAACATTAGTGGATGCTGCAATAAATGGTTCTGTACTAACTAAGAATGAAGATAGAGCACTAGATCTTCTAGATCTTATGTCCCAAAATTCCACAGTAGGAACTCATTCCACAGTTAGAAATTCAGTATAGGTTTTTGAGGTTAATTCATAAGCAACAACCATGGCATAGTTATCTAACTTGAGTAGTCATATGGCTAAGCTACAAATGGGACAGTCAAGTCCAAAATGCAAGCAATTTAACAACCTGTTAATCACCTAACAATGGTGATTAATCCGTGGGATATGTAACAAGGTATAAAGTTTGGAAATGTAAACTTCATGAATAATTAGAATTATGGAAACAACTTCAGGCAGAGAGGAATGACTCCTCAAAAATATTATCAAGGATACAACAACATGAACTTTTCATATGGAAACCCTGATAATGCATTGAAGCTACCTCCAGTTTTTATCAACAAGTCTGACAAGGGAAGCTAGACCAAAGTGAAGAAATGACTTTATTGAAGTCGACTGAGAGATTCTTGCAAGCCACTGACATCAACAATATAGAAAATCATGAAAGGAATGAGAAAGAAATGGAGAATGTGAAGCAAACACTTAAGCGAATTGACGACGAAAGGAACCAATCCATTAAGAATTTGGAAAGATAAATTGGTTAGCTAGCAATTGCATTGAATTTGAGGAAGAAATGACAATTTCCAAGTAACACAATTATGAATCCTAAAAAGAATGTAATTTCTATAAAAGTGTGACCAAGCCTGAAATGGTGAATACGATAGCAGACAAGAGAGTAGAGAAACCTGAAGAAATGCAAAAGGTAGAGGTTTAGAAAGATGCACCATGGTTCGCAGACTATGTCAATTATTTGGCGTGCGGTGTGCATCCTCCAGATTTAACAAATGCAGCAAGAAAAAAAGTTCTTGAGTGATTTAAAATCATATTTTTGGGATGATCCATATCTATTTAAAAGATGAAATGATGGGTTAATTCGACAATGTGTAACGGAGGAGGAATTTGCAAGCATTTTAGAAGGATGTTATTCATCATCATATGTGGGACATTTTGGAGCACAAAGAACGATAACAAAAGTATTACAATGCGAATTCTATTGGCTGAGTCTATTTAATGATTCATATATTCTTGTGAAAACTTGCAATGAATGCCAAAGAACATGAAATATTTTTGGAAGACAAGAGTTTCGGCAAACCATTTTTCAAGAAGTTGAGCTATTCGACTTATAGGGATTAGATTTTATGAGACCATTCCCTACTTTAAATGGGAAACAATATATATTGTTAGCATTGGATTATGTCTCCAAATGGGTGGAAGCCATAACAACCGCAACCAATGATGCAAAAGTATTCATATAATTCATAAAGAAATATATTTTTTGCTAGTTTGGAACACCCAGAGCATTAATCAGTAATGAGGGGTTACATTTCCATAACAAAGCCTTGGACACATTGCTTAAAAAATATGGGGTTAGGCATAAAACCTCACTTGCATATTATCCTCAAACAAATGGACAAGCTGAAGTAAGTAACAGAGAAGTGAAGCAGATCTTGGAAAAGCAATTAATACCAAGAGAAAAAATTAGGCATTCCATTTTGAAGAAGTAATGTGTGCATATAGAACGACATTCAAAACACCAATTGGCACATATCCATATCGATTGGTGTATTAAAAAGTGTGCCACTTACCTGTAGAGTTAGAACATAAAATATATTGGGCTATAAAAAAGCTCAACATGAACCTTTAAGCTGCAGGAAAAGCTAGATTGCTTCAAATGATAGAGCTAGATGAGTTTAGATTGGGTGCATAAGAAAATGCCAAGCTATACAAAGAGAAGTCGAGGCAATGGCAGGACAAAAGAATTGCATATGGATCTTTTGAACCAGGACAACTGAACTTCTTATATAATTCAAGATAAAAATAGTTTTCGGGTAAATTGAGATTACATTTTTCATGAACATTCAAGGTCATTGCTACTTGGCCTTATGGAGTGGTAGAGTTAAAAATGATTGTGGTAATATGTTTAAAGTAAATGCTTAGAGGGTTAAGTTGTTTTATGGAACATAAGTGAGAAATGAAGAACTTGAAGGGCTTAAACAACCAAATAACAACACCGTGAGAAGTAAGCAATATCATGAAGGAGCCTCTATTAAATCGTTCAGGGAAAATCTGATTAAGGTGGCACCAAAGAAGGTGGAACCCAAGTTCAAGTTCATTCCAAAACTCCAATAAATCAAAAAAGAAGATCTAGGAGATATAGGCATCCTCATCAACATTAACGAAATAATATTCAAGGATATGTTATGTGATTCGGGAGCTTCTGTGAACGTGATGCCACTTCGTATCAGATTAAAATGAGCAAAAAGGCATTGAGCTAAGGATGATAAATGAAGCGCTACTAGGAGGCAGCCCGAGGGCTTAAATTTTAGTTTTCATTTAGTTTTTACTTTTGAGTAATAAGTATAGCAATCCAAATGTTTTAGTAAGTGTTTTTCTAATGTTAACAAGTCTTGTGTTAAATGTGTATATAAGACCATTTGTCAGGTGAATTTTCGTCAGAATGAAGGAGTCTCAACATACTCAGCAACAAGCGTAAACGAGCAAAGGAGTTATAGTGGTAAAGGTTACGTAAATCGATAAATCACAGGTGTTTTATGAAATTTTTATATATACAAGGTATTTCATGCTGTCCCGATGCCTTGAGTAGTAATACACAGCGTCGATATAGTGCCAATAGGGAGTTAAATGAAAATTTTGAAAATTATTGAAAATGAAAGTTGACACTGTATGTATTAACACAGCTCTGTGAACTGAAAGAAGCAGTGCCATGACATCGCCGACCTGAGAGAGAATTTATGCTCTCGGTACACTCGACGTCGTGCCAACGCTGTGGTAGCGTCGTGCCCTATAATTGACGGCGTCGATGTTGAAGATGGTTTTTAATACCCTTTTCCAATCGAAACCAACACACTTGAACCCTATTCCAAACACCACCAATTGAGCATACGATCTATATAACCTTAGTTTAAGTAATTTTAAGTGAGAAAAGAGTGTTCCTGGTGATTAAGAGTGAAGAGTGAAGTCACATTATGGTTCTGCACAAGTTGAAGAGCTAGGGCATCGGTTTTGAAAAGTGAGCCGAAAGAGCAATAGGGGAAAAATTAGTGAGCAAAGTGAGGGACTTTGATTGATAGACGCTTGGAGAAGTATTCTACATTGAAAAATAGTCCGACAATGAGGTAAAAGTTCAATTTTATTGGTTATGCTTTGAATTTTGATATTAGAGAAAAAATTAGATTGGATGGTAGAAAATTATGTTTTAGATAAGAATTTGAGGTTGCGTGTGAATTTAGAACATAATGTGGATTATTGTGGATTAGTGTATGTCTTTTTGAATTATGTGGCATGTGAATGACACTTGTGAATGAAAATTTCGATTTTTGATGATTTGAAGACCCGTTATTGATTTGTGTGATTGTCGTGAGTTTTTGGGAAGAATGACAAGAACAAGGAAACAAGCTAGTAAAACTAATGAAGGTAAAGCAAATTATCATGAGGCATCTCACTCGGGAGCTCTAAAGGAGGATGCACCGAGGCCATTTAAATCAAAGTTTTATATTAGTAAGGAGGCTAAGGAGAGGTATGAGGCTATAGAGAATAAGGAATCTATTTATGAAAGAGAAATCAAACTCCCGGCCAAGTATGATACGAGAGTCAACAATTTCACTAAGCAATAGGGATAGGAGCAATTTAAGCAAGACTATAGGGAGAATAAGGTTTATGGAGTGCATGAGATTGTTTATGATTTCTATGCCAATGCAAATTACAAAGAAAAGAGATCCAGTAAGGGTGAGAGGAGTAAACGTCCAATTTAATGAGCATTACATAAACATTTTATGGTTTAAACTGCTTGAATAGGAATGGAGAACCACATACATTTCCAGTTGATTTATATGAGAGACCCCATAATCTATATCCTTTTAGAACCTTAGAGATAACATTAGTTGTCTCAGGACAAAGGGGATGGATAATGAGAGCTGAGAATGTGCTAAAACATATTAAGAAGGGAGTGTACGAAAAGTTTATAGGATATGGCAACATTTTATGATTGCTTTATTATACCCGACTACTCAGTAGGGTGAGATAAACAAACCCAAAACGACTTAATTATATGAGATTATAATGAATGGGAAGATCAATGTAGGGGAAATCATTTACAAGAATTTGAGGGAGTAAATCTTCACAAAGAGAACAACAAGTTGTTGTTTCATATCCTCGTAACTCGGATGTGCTTGAAGGCTGGAGTGAAACATATTTAAGATGAAGAATATGATATAAGAACCTAAGCAGCAATTGGTGAGGAGTTTATGTTGATTTTGAAATCAACCAATGGATATGAGAACTCTGAATATGAGAGAGAGAGATAACAGAGAGGGATAGACTTGATGCCGAGGTGTTAGCCAAGGAAGCTGAGGATCAAGCAGCAACTGAAGCGACATCAGCGGAGTTTGCCCAAGGTATGAGGAATGAAGGATATAGAGAGAATGAGGATAACCAGCAAGGATTTGCTTCGAGCTACCACTTTGTAGACCTTTTGATAGGACAACAGGTTTTGGGTGGTCTTAAATTTTTTTTACCACCACCTCCACCTCCAAGGCCTATACACCGCTAGAGGATTTGATTCCATGACAACATAGGCTGTGGAATGCTGAAATGAGGAGGCAGTATAGAGAGGAAAGAGCTCAATATCATGAAGCTATGTTGAAATATGAGCAAGATAGGCAGAGAATGCGTCAAGACAGACTTAATGGACATGAGGATTTTATGCTATTTGCAGATCATCAGAGTGATGTAGCGAGATATCAGAGGAGTAGAGGTAAGAGACCTACCGATAGGTCTATCAGATTTCCTTATGCACCAAACTACGTGTTTAATCCTGAAGTGATGCACAAAAGAAGAGTGGAGCGTTCTTTGAAACCATCTTTTGCTGGAGTTGATGATGATGATGATGGTGACGATGTGCAATCTTAGAGTTTGAGTCTTAAGATTTCTCTAGATCTTAGGGAAATGAGAGATATATTAATACTAATTATTTTTAATTTGGGATATTTGACACTTTAGTAGTTATTTAAGCTTTATTTTTATGCATTTTTATGTTTATTATTATGTAGATATCAAATTGTATTATTTTGTTTGTGTTGTTTAGTGTTTTTTTATATTTCAGGCTTATTTTTAAACCTTGAGGACAAGGTTTAGTTTAAGTTTGAGGGCATCAACACTATAGATAGTGGCAAGAAAGGATGAATTAAGGTTAAACAATATAGGTATGATCGTAAAATTACTTTTTTTGAAACAATTAAAGAGGAAGAATGATAGTGTATTTTGTTTAATTCTTTTTTTTTACTTATTATTTAAATATGTATAAGTAGTATAAATTACGTTATTTATAGTAGTATAAAAATAAATGAATAAATTAAATCATTTGCAAAGTTCATGCCTTTAATTGAGGATGAGTAAGAATACAAATATCTTGTTGATATGAAACTCAAGGTAATGTTATTATTTTTGAAGAAAATAAGAATTGTAGCATAAAATGGTATTATTTCATGATTAAAAACCTAGAGTTAGGGGAGACCAGGAACATGAAAGCAAAGCAAGAAGAATACCAGAACACTTCTTGTGGAAAATGTTAGATCTCTAAAGAATTCTATAATAAGTATGAATTTTACTTGTGTATAACGTAAAAAAAGACTTAGTACTAAAAGGGGAAGACATAGACATGGTGTTTAATGAAAAGTTGGAATTAAAAATTGCTTAATAAAAAGTGAAAATGAGAAGTGCGAATTAAAGTTTAAAATAAAAAATAGAGAGTCCCACAAGTTCTAAACGAAAAGGAGCAGAGAACTTGAAGGTTGGAAACAATGAAAAAAACGAAATCCAAAAAAAAAAAGAGCAGGATTGTACGACTAAAAAAATATAAAGGGAAAAGAAAAGAGATATAAATACAAAAAGAAAGGTGAAAGTCAAATAAAAACTCTTCAAATAAAGAAATTTAGCTCGATTACAAGTAACTTAGTAGTGTTAAGTTTTTCTTCCAACTATATGAAGTCCTATGGACTCTTGAAGTATTAAAGTCTACAAAATAGTATGATCTATGCTTATCTATGGGTTTTTGAGCTTAATGAGAAATGATGAGGTTGTACACTTATTGCTTTAATGTTTAGGTAAAGTAAAGTTGTAAGTAGTGTTGGTCTTGGTTGTGAACTACTTGTGAGTTTCAAAAGTGAATTATATTTGTTGTTGAAGCTACGTGTTTTGAAAGTATTAGTTTTTATAAAGAAAAACTCTTGAGTACATTATTAATTTGAAAGTTATTTGAATCAAAGGATACTCCATGAACTATGTAGAATTGTAGGGTAATATAAGTAGTGTTAGTATGCTTTTTTAGTAGAATACTTTTTTGCTCTGGATGTGCAAAATTTTAAGTTTGAGGGTATTTGATAAGTAATTAATTAGGCTTATATATAGGGCTAGTTTAGTTGTATAAGTAGTCTAAATATCCTGAAATGAGCTCTAACTAATGGTATTTATCTGTTTTCAGGTCTACAAGGCATAAATAGACAAATGAGTGATTTCATGATAAAAAGAGAAGAAAAAGCACAAAACTAGACTTGACGCCGTGGAGAAGACATTTGACGCTGTGGGAAACGAACACAAGGCGTGGAGAGAATGTGCAGATCAGAAGAAACAATACAGTAAAGGTGACGCAGTCACGATGCTAACACAGTCAGTGCCGGGATGCAATACAGGCAACACCAAGTGTACTAAGAGGGAAAAATATAGAAAAGAAACCACGCTGTGGTGGCTTAGTCACTTAACACAGACAATATGGATCACTTATAGACAGTTTTAAGATATAAAATTAGAAAGTTTCGGACTTCTACTTCATTTGGAATTGATATTTAGAGTTTCTAACTGTGCTTTTAGGAGTCTAAGTAGTATAAATAGGTCTTAGGACATGGTAAACATATCAATTACCATAGCATAACATGGTTTAATTAGTTTTGAGTTTTAGAGAGTTGTGTTTGAGTATTGAAAAAATCTTTTGAAGAAGATACATTCAATCCAATTGTGATGATTCGGTATTGTTCTTTGATTTAGTTAAACTTTTATTTGATTTAATCTTTGATTGCAATGAATACCATGATTTTTGTGTTTTTAATGATGATAAGTGAGTAGTCTATTTATCTTAGGGATCTAAGGATCCTTTGGTATGAATACTATGTGAAGTTATGAATTGATTGTAACGTTTTAGATGTACAATGATTATAATTTGTGTTTGATTATATGCTTAATGTTGTGGTCACATGTTTATTGATTAGGGGTTTTAGAAGTTACCATGGCCTTGTAACTTTTAAGCTGGATATGAACAACACAACTGTAAAATATATAACATCGATAGATAGTTGTTGATTAGGGAGACATGGATAGTAAACTTAATTGTTTATGAGTCTAAAGATTTGGTACTTAATGCCTTGTGAGACTTATGTTATTCATACTGATAGGTTGAGTTCTAGTTTGCACATTAGGATCTTTTTCACTATGATAGTGGGTTTAAGTGAATGTTAAGGAAATTTCATATATTCTAATTATGCATTGCATACACATAAGAAAGATGAAAGAATTTTGATATGGAAAGCAAAGTAATTCATTACCTAAGTGAATTTGTGAACTAGGAGTTTTCTCAATATAAGAATACGACTTAATTTACGTTGTTTTATAGATTAGAGTAGTTTAGTTTATAATGAACAAAAATAGACATTCTTTAACAATATAGTGAACTTGACTAAGTAACAGTATTGTCCATAGACAACTTTCCCAGAGGAAAGATATCCATAATCTACCTTTGTTGATCAGATTATTACTACAATTGAACCGTTACACTTGCAGTTACGACCATATATCTTCAAGGAAGATAATAACTTTCAAAATTAAGGCTCGCACCAAATTTGCATTAAACCCCCCACAATTGTCATAACTCAAAGCTAGCTAATGTAGCATTACTCAATAAAAGCTTTCACTCTACAAGTTTGGACTTAATCCATAATATATTAGACTAATATTATCACAAGTTAAGAGCCTTACTATACAATCATGTTTATGGTTAAACTCTTCATCCCACGATGATTCTCGATTAAACAAACTTGTCATGCTAGATATATACAAATAATCATGTGACAATTATATTATGCTAATAGGATAATATTATTTATAAATCTACTGCATCGATCAATAATGAGTCATGTAATAGTATAATGACCAATTTCTATAGTTACAAGTGTGCAACAATTAATCAAAATAATTAATGTCCCTAATGTTTACCATAATGGACTGATGACCCTAAAAGTTTCATAGGCAAATATATGTTACGAAAATATTATAGAAAAGTGCTGAATATTGATTTCCAATAGATCACACTAGTTGCAACAACAACAATCTCTGAACTTGGAGATTCTAATTATTTTTGCCCAAAATGCAAATGTATGCATCATAATCTCTGTTTCTAGAATTCATCGCAACCCTACATTGCACCTTTTGGGACAGTCAGGGACAACATTAAATTGCAAGGGATCCATGTCTCTACATGTCATTGCATTTGAAAAGACATACTACACCTCATGAAAGGCTCCAGTGATCTCATTGATTTTTGTTGCACCCATTCCACAATAAGTATTAACACTCGTAGCCTTGTTTCAATTCGCTTCTATAGTTCTATTTGCAGGAAGTGCATATCGACATAAAGATGCTTTGCAAACAAAGGCTTACGATTTTCTCTCTTTGACGATTATAGCAACAGGTTCAACACCCCATTGTTCGTCAAATTCAAATAAAAGTGGACCTGATCACGCATATTACAAACCCCAATCAAATTATACTCTCAAAAGCAAGACTGCATTCACAACTTTTGAGAATGGGTGTCTTTGATGGACGAAAACCACCACAGACCACCCTTGTTTATAGATTGAATCATTCTCAAAATACTTTTAGATGTTAAAATTAATCATTAATATAAACGAGCAACATTACAGTCATGTATTGTGTACAGATCAAACGAAAAGATGAATCCTAGAGTTATTTTCTAAACATATCAAATAAATTTAACATTTGCATCCCTATTGCAGAGGTTTTTTCCTTCATTGTTCAATCAATGCATTATGCAAAGTCACTCTGAAGCCAAATAAATATATATTAAATCAGAGGATAAAATCTAATTATGATCAGTTTTCCAATTACAAATCTGATCATTCACCGCCTTATTGCAATCAAATTGATAAACTTGAACTGTAAATGTAATCATCACCGTCATCATCATGTAATTAATAAATAAATAAGCACTTACCTCTTTTGGTGAGAATGGCCACTAATGGCAAGATGCATTAATTAAGAAATAGACAATCACTTCATTTGCAACGTATAATCAACACTGATCTAAGTGCCTGACGCGTCGCAACGTTATCAATTACGAATAGCCTACATTGGACAAATTGCCACCCACTTAATATCCACATGAGGCACTGAAACTCAAAATAAATAGTCTTCAGATTATTGGCGGACTGTGTGAAAATTTAGGGGAAATGCAAGAAAACTTAATGCATTCGGTCGAGGCTTGAGTTATTCTCAATGTCCTGAAGATTATTTCGCCTTGTTACGGTGCGTATGGTCTAATGATGATAGTCTCCGAGGATATAACGATCATACTAATGATTGTAGCTCTTCAAATCATTAGTCTATAAATCAATTGAATGATTTAACACTCTCTCTAACTCAAAACCATGAAAAAAAAAGAAGATTTTAATTTGACTCATTTTCTTATCCTTATAACTCTATCAATTCTTCTAAAAACAATCCATATAGTGACTATATACGCACGCACATGTACACACACACACATATATATATATATATTCTTGAGAGGCGCTATGTGCACCCCAATTGTTTATGAGGGCACCCCAAAAGTGTATCGATTTACATGCATTTTAGGGTGCTCTCATAAACAAGTGAGGTGCACATAGCGGTGCTCGTGTTTTTTCTTTCATATATATTTCTCACAGCGGTCCTTACCTTAATAATATAAAATTTATCTATATGTGTTGCGCTCAACCCCAACTTTGCCGCTCCGAGGTACCATTTATGACAACCCAATCTCCATCATTGTATTTCGCAAAATTCCTTAACCTAGCTATCCACTCGATCACACTGTTCTCGGTATAAAAAAAATTTATGAAAGTTAATGTACTTGAGGCGCTATGTGCACCCCAATTGTTTATGAGGGCACCCCAAAAGTGTATCGATTTACATGCATTTTAGGGTGCTCTCATAAACAAGTGAGGTGCACATAGCGGTGCTCGTGTTTTTTCTTTCATTTGTCTATTATGAAAGACACTGCCTCTCTGTGAATAAACACTCTGTTTAGTATGTTTAGCCCTTTTATAAAATTACACACCTTTTTGCATAATTTTTATTTAAATTATAAACAATTAAATAATATTATTAGTTGTTTCAACAACTAGACCCGATAATTGAGCCTATCCATTCCTGCTACCTACAGCGGTCCTTAGTGTTGCGCTCAACCCCCAACTTTGCCGCTCCGAGGTACCATTTATGACAACCCAATCTCCATCATTGTGGAATGTGGTATCCCCTACAGCATCATCCAATCGCGATTCGCAAAATTCCTTAACCTAGCTATCCACTCGATCACACTGTTCTCGGTTCTGATCGAAAATGTAGCCTCTATTCTGTGTGCTGGTTCGTGCCTAATTAAGTACCCATGTAACTGTCCAATCTCACATATTCACTCTCGATTGCAATGTATTCCTTATTCATGGGGCCGACCTCATTCTTGAGTACGATTGGTTGGAATTTATAGAGTCAGTTCTCTCGCATCATACAGCTCCCTCACCATAATACCCAAATCACCATCACTAGCGATCATAACCTACCCACCCCATCATCATTTTCCGAACTATGTCGCCTCAATCAGACGGACTCCATCGCCTCTTTTCACGTATTGACTATTATCCCTACTACCCCTTCTTCGAGTATGCAAGAGAAAACCTTACATGTCCATGATTTCACCCTCTCCGGGGTTTTTCAAAAATTAAGGTGAATAGTTTTTTATTTCAAAAATATGGTTGGCTACTTTTAATTTACAAAACTAAGTTATGTCTCCTTTTGAAATGAAGTCATTGTTGATGATGTGGCTCCATGTGGCGATGTGTGTTGATGAGGTTGAGTGAATGACTCATTTTAAATGTGTGTCTTGCCCCTATTTTCCAATTACCTATCGACGTACCCCCCATCCGCGACCACTTCTAACATATTCCATCCCCGGCGCCCTAACTCTAACCCCATTAATGTTCGACCATACCGTTATGCTTGGGATCAACAAACCTAACACTTACCCCTTTTCTTCCCAAAAAAAGACGACTTGTGGCAATTTTACATGGATTATAGGGCATTAAATGCAATTATTGTCCAAAACAGATTTCATATACCTACTGTGTATAAATTATTGGATAAACTCCATGGCAGGACTGTATTTACTAAACTTGATTTTTTTTTTTATGATATTATGATGAGGGCCGCTATGGGCACCCCACTAATTAGTAAAGGCACCCTCTTGTTGAGGGCACAAAGGCATTTACCAAGGGCACCCAAAATTGAGGGCCGAAATCCCCAAAATACCCATCATTCAAAATAGAGGCACCCCACCACCCCACCACCCGTGCTCTTGTTGAAACGAAGAACGTTCTTGGAACCGTTTATTTTTGCTCGATCCATTGCAAGCAACCTTCGAACCCCGAATTTGTCTTCGTTTCTCTCCTCTGTCGTAGGCGCTTGTTGCTGTGTTGTTCGAATTTGGAGGCTCACCGATTTGTTGAATTTCGTCTTCACATTAGAGCTCGATTTTAGGTTTTCGATCTCGCACACAAGGCGTTAATTCGATCGATTGAAGGTACGTTGATAGTCTAATTAAGTTGCATTTGGTACAATATTTGTTATTTTTGTGTAGTTTGTATTCAATGGATTGATATTTGCAAACTCGTGGTTCTCGGCCACACATGCCAGAAATAGTTTATACAGTCTCGGCCAAGCATGGCCGAGACATAGGGGAAGTGTGTGGGAACTCGTGGTTCTCGGCCAGACAGACCCGAAATAGTTTATACAGTCTCGGCCATGCTGCCAAGCATGGCCAAGACATAGGGTAAGTGTGTGGGAACCCTCATACACATTAGTAGGGGGTCCCCAACATCAATCCAACACAAACACAACAACAACTCCAAATACAAGAATTGAATGAATTGACCAAGCTATGTTAATGGAGTACCTAGCTTAAACTCGGCCATTGCTAGCCGAGATTATTCTTATGTGTTATTGTTTTAGGTAGCGTAACGCTGTGATTGCTCTCGGTCACCACATCACGAGAGTAATTCGGAGTGTATAGTTGATTTCATTTCGGTGATATACAACCGAGAATGAAATAGTTTTCTCGGTTGTCCATTACCGAGACTAATTGTGTTATCTCGGTCACGCGTCACCGAAATTCTAATTGTTTTCTCAAACCTGCTTGACCGAGACTATAGAAATGGAAGATTTTGTTCTTATTTTTTTGAATTATACTTTTGTTTCTGCTCTAGGCGCTTACATGTTGTAGTCTTATCAGGTATGGCTCGTTCGAAAACCCCGGTGACTAGGGAGGAGGTTGGTGTTGAGGTGTTGAGGGGTGACCGTGGGCGAGGCGGCCGGAGACCCCCGACTGCATCTTATCGGAAAGAGAAAAAGAAGGTAGATGTGAAGGGAAAGGGAAAGATTGCCGGAAATCGTGCAAAGAATTTACAATTGCATGATGATGGTTCCGACATTGACACGCGTCGACAAAAAGATCTTGTAGTTGCCCGAGGCGAAGATGAGGCTCATGCTCCACCGCCAACGGTCGATGCTCATCCCCCAAAAAGAATGCATGGCAAGGAATACAGGAGAAAGAATTTGAAGAAGCCAAAGCAATGAGGGAACTTGTATAATGTTGAATTATAGAACTTTTAATGTTTTAGCTTTTCTTGGATTATGGAACTTTTACTGTTTTAGTTTTTGTTGGATTAAGGAACTTGTAGAATGTTGTTTGCATGTTGGACTTGTTAGAATGTTGAATGGGGGATTATGGAACTTGTTATGTTTTTCATTTAATATTTGATTGTTGTCTATGTTTTGGTGCTATTGTTAGTATTGAGATTTGTTTTCAATAATTTTCGGTTAATGAATGTCGAAACTAATGCTTGAGTCACGGACAGGCTTTGCCGAGAGTTAATTTTTGCACAATTAGAAACCATAACATATAAATATAACCAACTTACATTGTTTACAGTTAAAAACATTTATAACAATTGTAACGACCCGAAAATTTGACTTGTGCCACATGTCAGGTCAGGGTCGTTTGTGGGATCCACTCGTCGAAATGCGTATGTCCGAATCTCGGGTGGAGACTCCGAGGTAATGTGTAATATCCAATTTGAGATTATAATGCTAATTGTTGAGAAAAGTATATGCGGGGAATGCGGTGAGCCGAAACACGAACGGGGACGCGCCTCGAGTCGCGTGCCGACGTGGGACCGAGATAGTGGCTTAATGTGGCTATAGTGGATTTATGTGGTTTTAATGTGGTCACGTTAAAATCGTATACATTGGATACGCCTCGTGATGCGAGTGGCGCGAGTATCGAGATTTATGAAATGAGGCGGGTTGGTGCCTCGAGATGTGCGCTGCTCAATTTATAAGGAAAGCTTTAAAAAATATGTTTTTGATATGCCTCGAGTTTCGCTCTGCACGGATCTCGAGGACACAAGTTTACTTAATGAGGAAGAAATAAAAAATAAATAATATATATATATATGGATAAGGTGTGGTTTTTATCCACACATTCAAAAAAAAGAAGTGAAAGAAAACAGTGGCGAAGAGCAAAAAAACGAGCCAGAGAAAGAAAACAGTGAAGGAGAAGGAGAGAAAGAAGAAGAGACCGGGGGAGAGAGAGAGGGATCAAGCTTGAGCAAGGTGAGTAAATCCCCTTGTTGTTGTGTTGTTTGTTGTTGTTGATGTGTGGGTTGTTGTTGGGTTCGGGTGGTGGGAACTCGGCGAACTCGTCCGAGCTCGAGGAAGCGCGGGGAGTGGTCTCCCGCATACGAACCCCATCCGGGTTGGGGATGGAAGCTCAACCCCAGCTCTAAAAAAAAAAAAAAAAAAAAAAAAAAAAAAAAAAAAAGTTTTGCTTAGAACCGAGCACGAAGTGCTCAGTGAGAAGAAGATGACCCATGCGGGTCGGACCGACCCGGGTCCGCTTGGACCGGGTCGGGTCAACCCGGACCCACTCCAATAAAATAATATATTTAATTATTAAATTAAATTAAACTGATTTTTTATAAAAACTAAATTACAGAAAATAGACTAAAATAGATAAAAATTATGGAAAAATGCAGTAAATTCTCGAAAAATATGAAAAAAATTAGGGAAAGCTAGAACATATGTTCGAGGCTTTTTCGGGCATTCGGCACCCCATTATAATTAGAAAAGGGTGCAAAAACTCAAATTGTCTTTGAAAAGAAAAGGACAAATCTATGAGTCCATAGTATAATTGCACGTAATACGACCCTAAAACTGTAAAATGGTATAAATGGACACCAGGGGCTTATGATGCTATAGTCGGGTGTCGGGTGCGCATATCGAGACGCGAGCGAGACGTTTTGATGACGATTCGCGATTTCTCGAGGTAAGTAAACCAGCTAGGGACTTATACAATATTTCATTTCCCTCCATTGGCTGTTGTTGTTTACTGTTTTGTGATAGCTTCATTTCACTTTATCGAATATTGTTGTGCTATATTTGGAACTTTGTTGGTTGAGTGGTCCATTGGCAAGTGAGTCATGGTTACTATTTATCTGCGATATGAGCTCTTATCCGGATGCCGTCGATATCTCCCAATTGAGTGTACGTTGGGGGCTCTTATCCGGGTCTGTGGATATCTCATAGTCGCAAGGGTTAGGGCTGGGAGGCAGGTGTCTCGTCCTAAACCCGAGTCTGTTGGGCTTTTGCCGCGACTCAACGACCTTTTGGTCGGGACTCCTTGCTGTTTGTTTCTTTGTATTATGGACCCTCGCGTATCGATTGTTTGGTTACAATGTTTTATATTCATGCGTTCTTTATTCCTTTCTTTCTATTTGCATGAATTCGACTGCTTTGGATATTGCGAAATGTTGTATATATGTCCTACTGGCTTTACTTACCTGTGCTCGTCATTATTGGGTTTGACCGAGTGCAGATCTACGGTCCAGCAAGGGGAAGGCTCCATAGCTAAGTGAATTTTTGTATATCTTGTATTCCTCTCATCTGTTGATAACATATTTACTGGGTTCCACAATTAGGTTACTTAACTCTTTTCAAATACTGTTGAGTTATTTATTTGTAGTAATTGCTTCCGCTAAATCGTAAAAACAACTTGCAAATTATTAATAACTCAACTTAAAATTGTGAATTTACGTATAAAGAGGGATTGGAAGGCTGACTAAGTCTGCGTTGACCCTGCGAGACTGGCTCGGAGGTCCACGTGGGTTTAGGCCGGGCGGGGCCCAGTTTGTGAAAAATTGGGGTCGTCACAACAATTACCTTTGATACATATTTAAAACTAAGGAAAAGCTAAATCTACTACAGAAAGCATGCATTATTCAGAAGTTACAACTGACACGATTTCTCGAATTACGAATCCATCACGCCAACCTTTAGCGCACTCCACTACAAAAAATGATTATTTAGAAACGGAATTAGCAACGGAATTTGGTTCCGTTGCTAAGAATAAATGGTTTGAGACGGAATTGAGACGAAATAATTCAGAGACGGGATAGAGAGAGATTACAGACGGAAATAGAGACGGAATAGAGACGAAATTAAATTCCATCTCAAAAAAATGACGCCAACATTCCCACCAAAACTTTAATTTTTTACAACCATCCATTACGTCTAGAGATTCGTGCGTGCTTCAATGTGGACGATTGAAAAATGGGAACGGATGTATATAGAACTCTCTCTCTCTCTCTCTCTCTCTCTCTCTCTCTCTCTCTCTCTCTCTCTCTCTCTCTCTCTCTCAACCGATTCTCACCTCCGCCCACTCTCTCTTCCTCGTCGAATCACTCATCGATTCACTCACCGTCAACTCTATCTCTCAACCGATTCACTCACCATCAACTCTCTCTCTCTCTCTCTCCGAAATCTCTCTCCCAAACCCCGAAATCTCTCGCACCGTCTGCCGGAGGTTGGGGCCTCTACCGTCGCTGCGATTGAGATCGCGCTGAATTGTCGTCGGGTCTACCGAGGTCGTGCCGTCTGCCGTCGTCGCCTCCGAAGCCTCGCCGTCCGCCGTCTGCTGCTCCGATTCTCGCCGCCTCTGCTTTCGCCCTTTCGCCGCCGCTCGCCGTGCGCCTGTGAAGCCTCGCCGCTGTTCGTCATCTTGTCGTCTACTCTGTCCTCGCCGACGTACATTGGACACCCAGGTGAGATAATCTCTCCATTGATATACCATTTTCGGATTTTCCCTTGTTTCTCTCTAGTTTGTAAGATCTCGATCATTTTTTGTGATATTCGATCTCAATTTTTCCATTTACATATTTTTTTTTTGTTCTTATATTTGGTATGTTGAAGTTGAAACACAACTTTAGGGTTTGTGCTGATTTGTGTTGTAGCGTTAGTCAATTTGGGTTTGCTGATCTAGTGATTTATGTTGCTCAACTTTTCATTTACATATTTTTTATTTGTTCTTATAAAGGGATTTTATTTGTTTTATTTTTTTTGTAACTTTTATAGCATTTGTTCTTATCTTTTTTTTGTAGACCATGGAAATTTGTATGATTTTTTTAAGTCTACTTGTAGGTTAAGTTCTGATCTTTTCTTCTTCTTGTTTTTTTTTTTTTTTGGTTTTTAATTTTTGATCTCTTATTGATTTAATTCATGTTTTTATGATCATGTATGGATTATTTCTCTCTAGTTCGTTAGATTTCGGCGAGTTTTGTGGTTCAGATGGTGAAAATTTGTCTAAGTTTTTAATCGGTATTATGGTTTTCTTGTTTTTGGAGATTTCATTGGATGCCCAAGTAAGATAATCCCTCCATTTGAATACCTATTTTTTATTTATTCTGGACTCTCACTATTTTGTGAGATTTCGATGAGATTGTGTGGTTTAGTTGGTTATAATTTGTTGTTGCTTTGATGGGTAGTTAACAACTTGTAGTGAACATGTTTTATCGGTTTAATTTACATCAAGGCTTATGTTAACAACTGCTCGTTGGATCCCCGCAATTATAAGAATGTAGTATGAGGATTTATTTTCGAGGTAGTTTGATGTGTAGTGTAAGAACTCCAAGTGGTTTATGCATGTATTCACGCAATGAGTTCAGTTAGGAACAACGAAGAAATGTAGCCTCGAAACCAGAGAAAACATGGATACTTTGAATAGTGCAGCGAAGTTAGGGTTCTCTTTAATTGGAACTTGGAGGGAAAAAATTATTTAGGGAAAAAGTTTGGTTTATAACTTTATATGACTACGAATTTGTAAGTAATATTTAAAATTTCAAAGTGGAACTTGTAAGTCTCTTTGACATGATATTGCTCTACGTCACTGCTTTACTTGTTAAGGAGTGAAATGGTATAAATTTAAAATTATATGCGTAACTGCATTTAAGTGTTATGGGAATGCATATTTTGTCAAGGTAGAAATTTAAAATTATATGTGTAAGTATACTGGCGTATTTAATGAGACCAGTTCCATTTCACTTGGATTTAGTAGGTTTGGTAGGACGTTGAATTGTTTTGGTTTTGATGCAGAGGAGCGTTAGGGAAGTGGCTGAGCTATACAGAAGCGAGAAATCCTTCGTAGTCGAAGTACATCGTGCTTTGTCTGGATTACATTCTACTGCTCTAATTGCTCTGGAGAGGTAAGGTTTTGTGCTAGATTTTCTTTGTAATTTACATTCTTTGATCTATTCATGCCACATTTTTTCATGTATTTCCTACTATATTGGTTCAATTGTGTGTATATGCGTGTGTATAGATAAAACTACTAAAAGAGTAGGTATAGATGAATAGTACCTATATTTATATATTTTCTACTACTAGGTACGGTTCTAAAAACTATGATTACTCTTTGAGTTGATCTGGCTATATCACTTAAAATGTCAAGAGATTTGAATTAACCTATAACCTTAAGGAGGTACGAGTGAACAGCCGATGGGTCCCAACGTAATGTTTGTTTTGGTTATTCCACTTAAAACGTCCTAATATTTGATTGTGTAAGTCTCTAACCTTAGGGAGGTAAGAGTGGACAACTAATGGGTCCCAATTAACAAAACATATACCGAAGCACTGTTTGTTATATTGTTGGCTTATTTTTTGTTAATTTTTTTTTTGGATATTATGTTAAGTGTTAGTTTGTTACAAAAATACTACCCTTAATGCTTTGGTACTGTTATGTACCTATTGGCCGTCATTGGTATATGTATTTGTTGAAAATGAAATACTAAGAGCTTTGATCCTATGTGGTATTTGTATGCCGCTTATAACTTATGATTTATGATTTCTTGAACTCCTTCATGCTTTTATTTTTACGACCAAGTATCCTGCTCTGTTTGGCATCAGTCATGTACCGAGCTAGGTCTTAAGAAAGTTGAAATCAACAAAAGGAACAGAAGCCACAAACATACATGAAGTTAGACACATTTTTCGTACCCTTAGGAGTAGTACATTAAATCCACAAACATACATGAAGTTAGAACTCAACAAATGTAAAGTTTGTTTTGTTTTATGTTATTTGTATCAAACCACATTTATTCAATGCATAATAACAAAGCTTTTTGTTCATGTAGTTAGCGAGGTTCTCAGATTCCTCATTTTAATAAATTGTGTAAGTTGGAGAAAATAGACCTGTACCATCGAAAATTATTAAACTAGTTGACTAATTTAATTGCACAATTACAATAGGAATGTCGTCTACAAGTCGAGACTGGATGTACAACCATCTCGACAACGGCTTCGTTCGAATTGAATTCGCGGCGAGGGTTAAAGAATTCATAGCATTTGCTAAGCAACATTGTCCTACCTACTAAAGTGAAAGGAAGATTAGATGTTCGTGCAATTATAAGAAATGTCGACTTGTACCGTACCTGGACGTCGAAACGGTTGAATACCATATATGTAGGTACGGATTTGTTTCGGGATATCACTGTTGGTACGAACACGGTGAGAATGGAGATGAAGACCCGCAAAACTTCTACCAATTTGATAACCATATTGATGATGCTGATATAGGAGGTTTCGATACGACAACTTACCACGAGATGCTACACAATGTGGCAGGTCCAAGTTTTAATTGGAATCACGTGGAAGAATCACCAAACCCCCAAGCACGCCAACTATATGACATGATTGAGGCTAGTAGCGAAAAATTGTGGCCGGGGTGCGAAACCATGACAACGTTGTCCGCAATGGCAAGATTACTTGCGATCAAGTCAGAACATCATATCTCTAAACGAGGGTATAATGAAATCATAAAATTCATGAAGGATTTTTTGCTAACTGACAATTCATTGGTTGAAAATTTTTATGCCACTAAAAGACTAATGCGAGGTCTAGGTCTACCTGTTGAGAAAATAGATTGTTGTGAGGACCAATGTATGATTTATTGGGGAGTGGAATCTGAATTGACATCATGTAAATTTTGTGGAAAATCACGCTACATTGCACATGGACGAGGTCGTGGACGGAACACCAAAAAATGCCCTTGCAAAAAAATGTATTACTTCCCTTTGGGCCCTCGATTGCAACGATTGTATGCGTCGAAGTCAACGGAAAAACATATGCGATGGCATAGAGAACATTTCTTCGCCAGAAGATGTTATGCAACACTGTTCTTATTCGATAGCTTGGAGGCATTTTAATGATGTCAACAGAGACTTCGCCGCTGAGGTTCGGAATGTTCGTTTAGGATTGTGCACCGATGTCTTTCAAGTCTTAGGGATTTCTGGAAAATCGTACTCTTTATGGCCCGTAATTTTGACTCCGTACAATCTTCCAACGTCGATGTGCATGAAATATGAGTTTATGTTCTTAACGGTTATCGTTCCTGGACCGACCAACCAAAAACAGAAAATCGTCGTGTTCCTTCAGCCGTTTGTGAAAGAGTTGCAAGATTTATGGAACAACGGGGTGATTACTTACGACGTTTCCACAAAGATGAATTTTTGTATGCGAGTGGCCCTTTTATGGACTGTTAGGGATTTCCCTGCGTATAGCACGTTGTCCGGTTGGAGCACACACGGTAAGATGACTTGTCCATTTTGTATGGAGGATACAAATGCCTTTCAATTGTGAAGTGGTGGAAAGACATCGTGGTTCGACTGTCACCGTCGTTTCTTGTCGAAGGCCTCACAATTCAGGAAATACAAAAAAGTTTTCTTAGAGGCAAAATGGTACTAAACGACGAACCGCCCGCTTTGCGATCTGGTGAAGAAATTTTGGCAGAAATTGAATCGTTAGGCTTGATGAAGGTGAATGAAATCGGAGCTGATTCTGTGAATGGGCGGATAGCTAAGAATTCGGGACGGAGGAAAAAAAGCATTTTATGGGACTTGCCGTATTGGAAGACAAACTTGATCCGACACAACTTAGACGTCATGCACATCAAGAAAAATATTTTTGACAACATATTCAACACTATTATGAGTGTACCGGGCAAAAGTAAGGACAATGCGAAAGCGAGACAAGATATTCGTGAGTCACCGACCTTCTCTACACATTGATTCGGCGACAAATACTTACATCCTTAGATGCTATGCTCTCGATACATCAAAAAAAAAAAATTGTGCGAGTGGATTGAAAAGTTATGTTTTCCTGATGGTTATGCTTCGAATCTTGGTCGATGTGTGGATCCAAAGAAATTGCGAATGTTCGGCATGAAGAGTCATGATTGTCATATTTTCATGCAACAGTTGATACCAATTGCATTCAGAGAACTCCTCCCAAACCCGGTTTGGGTTGCAATTTGCGTATTAAGCCTTTTTTTCGATCCCTGACTGCGAAAAATGTCAGTCTCAAAGATATGGACGTTTTAGAGTCTGAAATACCAAAAATCATTTGCAAGTTGGAGAAAATATTCCCTCCAAGCTTCTTCGACTCTATGGAACACCTACCAATCCACTTGGCTTACGAGGCCCATCTGGCCGGTCCAGTTCAATTTCGATGGATGTATCCATTTGAGAGGTAATATCTTGAGTTCCTAAAATTGTTTTCCCATTCAATAAGTTTTAAATCAACATTACCTAAACTTCGATAGGTACCCTAAACATTTGAAAAACAATGTTCGGAACAAAGCGAAGGTTGAGGGCTCGATGTGTAATGCTTATTTGGTCGAAGAAGTCACATCGTTTAAGTGTACAGATTGAATATACCAGCCTCAAGCACTGTGAATGGTATGACCCTACACCGAATCATGGTGTGAGGACTCACCCAACACTTCAATTGGTAGAGGTTCATCGAAGTCGACGATATAACAACTACGAGCCATTTGTCATTGCAATGCAAGCCACTCAAGTGTACTACCTTTCGTACCCTTCTTTGAGGAACGAACGACAAGAATGGCTAGCAGTTTGTTGCTGTCAACCTAAATTCGCCGACGAGGAAACGAGCAAAGACGATAATGACCAAGGCTCGGCAGAGATTGCATTCCAAGATGGCGAACCCACAACGTGCGTAGTCAACGATGCAATTCAGGATTTCAACAACCTGGATGATCTAAATGGGACCCGCGTCATTGTTGAAGCGGGTCCAAGTAAAGAAGACAATGACTTCATTGTCGATAGTGGTGATGATTCAGAAGAAGAATCATCAACTTCTAGTCATGAGAGTGAATTTGAAACGGATGACATCGAGTAATGTATGTCTATGTTATGTTAATGCTTGATTAACGTTACGTGAATTTTCTAAGCCTTTCTCACAATTGTTTAAGATTGGTGTTTTTTTAGGTTTCATGGCTCGCAGTGATCACCCCGCACTTCGAGGTCGCACATTACCTCAGGGCAGTCGATGGATACCTTTAGGGGGACATCGTCCAGTCGTAAGAGGTGCAACACAGACCTCTAGAACCGATATACCGACTGGACCTCATGGTCCGGCCACACGAGGGGGTTAAAGAGGTCGTGGCGGTCGAGGTCGCGGGTCGATTCCTGTCTTATCGATTCCGACTTCTCGTTCACTCGATCATGAGTTACAGTCAGCGTCACCTTCGCCTTCCATACCGTCCGCATCGCCTGTACCATCAACATCGTCATCTAGAACCATACCAAATCGCCTATTGCAGTCACCATCGGCGACATCGAGACATGACACTCCTGTACCGATGAGGCCTGCGCCTCCAGCCACCGCATCACCAACAACATCACCATCTTATGACGGCAGAGCAGGCTTGCAGGTTACAGGCCCTCCGCGGGCACCTTAGAGGACAGGGACCGAGCCCCCTCGCGTGCATAGGATCCCGATCACACTGATTGCCAATAATACATAAGTTTGTATTTGATTCATATATGTATTTCTAATTATCGATGTAAATTATTAAATAATTTTTTAAGATTTTATGCATTTTAATGAAACACAGGGAATTGCATCCTTCTCATTCTTGTGCACGGAGGATGACAAAAGTTTTCAAGAAATGGATGATTCCAGAAGGGTATTGTTGGAAGTCGGTACCGAATCATCATACAGACCACTACTGGCGCCAATGGAAGGTACGCAGGACAAATAAATATCTAAGGATTTATACTAGTTTTTCAATGTCTCGTAACAATTGCACTCGCCATTTTATAGGTATATTTTAGATGGGATGACGCGATTCATGAGGATCTCATTCGTGCGACGTACGACACGCATGCAAGCACAAGGTACACCGCATTGATTCACAAGTTAAAGAAGAATCGTGTGCAGCCAAACTTTGTTATAGATGAGGCGTGGAGGAGATACTTGGAATATTGGGAGAGCGAGGACTTTCTTGCCAGGTCTAGGCAAGTGTCTACGAATAGGAACACTGAGGTCGAAGGACCTGGGACTGGACCCTCGAAGCACGGTCGTAGCTCGGTGTCTTTTGTGACTACCAATGAAAGATTGGTAAGTGTTTTCTACACTCTTGTTTATTTTTTTCATTTCTACACTTGTTCACTATGCATGTGTTTGCTTTTAATCTACATTTTTTAATAAATTTTCTTACACATTGATGCTAGTTTAACTCATTTGCATTGTACATATTTCATTCACTTCAGTTCATTTCACTTCTATGCAATTGATTTGTGTTTGGCGAATATAAATGCGCCGACCTACTACTAATTGACATATTTTACATTTTTATAACTTTTGTATTCAGACTAATACATCCGAGACGCCACCTACCGTGAATGAAGTGTATTTGCATCTCCACACCGTAAATCACGACGGGGTGACATTCATCGATACTAGATCGGAGCGGTTCTATGTAAGTATAGAAATACGAGTGAAATAGTAGTAAGTTTACTTTAAAGCGTATCATTTAAGTTGTTTATTGTTGATCCATGCGTGCTAAGCTCCGGAGGAGACGTCTGGAGTCGACCCGAGCTACATCGAACCAAATTATGGATGATGAGGCGGTGTACTTCAATGTGGCGGGTGAGTGTCCCAAAGGACGTGTCTACGGTCTCGGGTCGTTAGAAAGAACATAAGATATGCGATCCTGGTGCTAGCACATCCCAGATGCCGGAGATGGTGCCACGTTCAGAGTTCGATAGTGTTACCGACCAATTACGACAGGTTGTGGTGTTTATGCAGAGGCAATTCGGGATGACCATGGACGGAGCAGGCCTATCACCGCCACAGCCACCACCACCACCACCACCACCACCACCACCACCACCTCATGAGCAGGAGCAGCCGCCGCAAATAGATCCCGCCGATCCACCACGGCAATAGGACAATGTTGAGCGAGAGATGCAAGATTGGCTTACGAAAGATGAGCATCTTGGTGATACTTAAGGTATTTTTCTTGTTGTTTGTGTAACTTTTGAGATGATAATTTTGCTTTTGTAGATAACTTTTATAGTTGTTTATAGAACTTTTAGATTGATAATTCTTTTTGTGCATATTTAGAGGATTGGAAGTTTTGTGTTGGTGGTTGTTGAACAATAGGATTGGTGGTTTTTGTGAATACTTAGGAATTTGGGATGTTTATTATACTTGACAAGCTTTCGTAGATATAAAAATCTTTTTCAATGTCGAATTGTACATTTTTTCCCTCATTTGAATCTTTGTTGTTGATATATATTGTTGATGTATGTATGCCAAATTCTACTTTTTTGGGGGATGTTAGCACCCCCAATGAGTTGTTGGAGGGGGCGCAGGATGTGTAGGTCCTATGGTTGTATTTTAGGTTTAGAGGTTATGGAGAACCAATTGGATTGATCTTAGCTGTGAAAAGAAAACAAAGCGTACAAATGGAATTGAGACGGATTAGCAACGGAATTCAGAGATTCCGTTGCTATTCCGTCTCTAATTGCCGAGGAAATAGTCTCGTCAAACTGGGTAATACTAAACGTAGACACGAAATAGAGACGGATCAGAAACATAATTCTTGAATTCCGTTTCTGATCCGTTGCTAATCAGAAACGAATCAGAGACGGAATTCAAGCATTCCGTTTCTGATCCGTTGCTAATCAGAAATGGATCAGAAACGGAATTGAAGCATTCCATTTCTGATCCGTTTCTGAATACAAATGGATCGCTTTAATTCCGTTGCTGATCCATTGCTGATTAGCGACGGATCAGCAACGGAATGCAATTAAAATTGTCCCCTTAGGAAGAAATTCCATTTCTGTTCCATTTTTGTTCCGTTTCTAAATTCGTCTCAAATCCGTCTCTATTCAATCTCTAATTAGCAACGGAACACATTTCCGTTGCTGACTCAATTAGCGTCAACAAATTTAGAGACGAAATTAATTTCGTATCTGTTCCATTATAGAATATACTTAGAGACGAAATTTATGCTAATCAGCAACGAAAATTTCCATTTCTGATCAGCTGTTTTTTTTTTTTGTAGTGCTCCTCAGCATACCTTTCCCACGATGGATATAATGATGGCAGCGGTGCATTCATAACCAACTTCACCTGTCAAATTCGAAGTAGAAGAAAAAATCTATTATCATATGATCAGAAGATGAAAAAACACAATTCACTAAAATTGTACAAACTTACCCTAACCCAATGAATATTCCTTTCATTAATCATGGCAATGATAATTCGACTATGTAACGATGACGGTGGGACATTACGTAGAGGAAGAAATGTCGAGCAACTACCATGCGAGAGGTTTGCTAGAATGACATTAAAAGCCGTTGATATTAACAACCCCATGTCTGGAAGTGTCAACCATTCGTCAAAAGAGGCACCAACATGATTATCCGGACAATGCACAACAGTCTTGACCTTCTCGTAACTCGTTCCAAGCACTTCTCGCCAAAGGTTTTCATACCCGATTATCTCATCAAACTCGTTTGAGTCCTCCTCGTTTCCTCTTCTTCTTCAGTTCTTGGTGTCAAAGTAAGTTTTGCCGCTTTACCTTTCCCAACTCTTTGTGACATTCCCCTATATGTACCGGACCTCTCACACGCAAGTTTGACCCTTCCCCTGTGCTTAATCCCTACATTGTAACATTACTACTCAACCAAAATGTACAACAAATTCACTAAAAAACCAAAAAAACCAATTTTTTGGTAGTACAAGTCCACTACTATAAGCAAATTTTTGTTTAATGGCAACCGAGACTTACGAAATAGTCTCGGTCATTTTATACTGAGACTATACAATTTGTTTCGGTCACAGCATGATCATGAACAACGCATAAGTTTCGGTGGCTTTTGACCGAGACTTATCTATAAGTCTCGGTACTGCAAGGCCGAAACAATCGCGCCCGTGCGACTTCGACTGAAAAGATGAAAAACCAGAAAAAAAACTCAATAAATTTTAACAAATACCTCTTCTTGTACCTCCTCTTGCGCCATTGTAGTACATTCGTCCATTTTACAGTGGAAATGTAACGGCCCGAAAATTTGACTTGTTCCACGTGCCAGGTCAGGGTCGTATGTGGGATCCACTCGTCGGAATACATATGTCCGAATCTCGGGTGGAGACTCCGAGGTATGATATGTTTATGTGATGTGTGTGTGATGTGTGTGTAATATCCAATTCGAGATTAGAATGCTAATTGTTGAGCTGTTTTAAGAGTCGGTATACGCGAGGAATTTGGTGAGCCGAAAAACGAACGGAGACGCGCCTTGAGTCGCGTGCCGACGTGGGACCGAGGTAGCAGCTTAATGTGGCTATAGGGGCTATAGTGGTTTTAATGTGGTCACGTTAAAAAATATACATTGGATGCGCCTCATGATGCATGTGACGCGAGTGTCGAGATTGTGAAAGGAGGTGGTAGTGGTGTGAATATTTATGGTGCATCGAGATGCGCACAGCCCAATTTTTAGGAAAGCATTGAATACATATATTTTTGATGTGCCTCGAGTTCCGCTCTGCACGAATCTCGAGGGCACATTTGCTTTCTTCTTGAGGAAGAAACAAAGAGAGAGAGAAAAAGAGATCGGATAAAAGAAAGAAAGGGAGAGAAAGAGAGAGAGAGAGAGAGAAAGAGATCGAAGAAGAGAGAGGAGATAGAGACGGCGGAGCTTCATCGAGGAGCGCGCGAGAAGCGCGGACCGGTGCGCCCTCGCGGGCGACGCGAGGGCGCGAGCTGCCGGTGTAGCGACGAGCCAGGGAGGAGACCGATGCGCAGGGGAGGTCGTGGACGAGTGGCAGCAGCTCCGGCACGGTGGTGCGAACCAGCAGCGCGGCGAACGGCTCGACGCGACGCGAAGGAGCTCACCGGTGGCGGCGGCTGTGGGGACGACAACGAGCAGCGGCAGACTGGTGGCGCGGACGACGATTCCAGCGCTAGGAGGTGGCGCGGCTATCACGAAGGACGCCGCAATGAGAGAAAATGGCTCCAGCGAGCGCGCGCGCGCCGAATGCAATGGCAGCGCAGGCGGCGGCGGTGCGGGGGTAACGTGGAGCAACGGCGCGGTGGCGCGTTGCCGGACCGATCGATCCCCGACGAAACAACAACCGTGGCCAAGGCATCGTGAGTTCGACGAAGCTCGACGACGCGGTGGATTCAAATGGATTTTGGATTGGAGACCTCCATTGAAGGCCATGGTGAGGTTTACTTTAATTAATTTGGTTGTGATTTGTATGACTTCGTAACTTAGCTCTAAAAGATATAAATGGACACCAGGGACTTAGGAGGCTATAGTCGGGTGTCGGGTGCGCATATTGAGGCGTAAGCGAGACGTGTTGAGGATGATTAGGGATTTCTCGAGGTAAGTAAACCAGCTAGGAAATTGTACAATAATTTCATTTTACTCTATGAAATATTGTTGTTCATTGCTTTGATAGCTATATTTGAAATTGCTGTTGGTTAAGTGGTCCATTGGCAAGCGAGTCATGGTTACTGTTTATCTTTGATATGAGCTCTTATCTGGACGCCATCGACATCTCCCAATTGAGTGTACTTTGGGGGCACTTATCCGGGTATGTGGATATTTCATAGTCGCAAGGGTTGGGGCATGTGCCCTGTGGTCAATCCATTAACGTCTTTATGAATACTTTTAGTAGGGAACAAAGTACTTGGACCAGAATTCGCTATGAGAACATCACATGGATTAAGTCATAGTTGTTTCTCATGATATGTATATTTTTCAGGTCCTCGACTTGAGATTTGCCGGAGACTTCAACATTAGGAACACAAGAATTTGACACAATCAAACGTTGTCTTTAACCTGGACGATTATAAAGGTTGTGATTGGTTACTTGTGTGAGCAATGTGATGAAGTTGTGTAATCGAGATAGAATTTGTCCCTCTCATATAAAGAGAGATATCCAGTGGATCCATCGATGTGTTATACTGTTAAAAGGCCTAGTCTAAGTGAATTGATATTGATCAATGTCACTTGGATGTTTTCAGAATACTTAGAGATCGAGACTAGTACGATTGTACATGTTGGATGACAATTCCATGCCTTATGTTTGATCAAGAGATATCGTGTGACAAAAGGATGTTATATACACTATTGATTAGGTTGTATCGATTTGATATTCGTACAACTTGGGTAGTCATAATGTCTTTCTAGAGAGCTGCTTTTGACTTGTATACCAAAATGTGTTTTGGTACACGCCAACGTTGTATGAGCCTTTGGGTCGCACACTAAGAATGGTTTTGCGAGATTTTAAGATGGTTCGTAAAAAATGAATTTTATATGATAAAATTCATGACGAAAACGTCCTTGTGGTGTATTACACTTATACTTCTTTAAGTAAGGGTATATGTGTAATTTACTTAACCGTCTATATACAAGGTTGTATAAATAGACGCTTTAAGTTAGAACACATGTACGAAAGAAAAAAGGGCCGAAACTCTATTTTCGAATTAGAAACGACTTAGGGTTTTTGGTATCCTCTCGGATCGTTTTGGAGAGAAACAAAAAGGTTTGGTATTCTCTTGAAGCTAGCACTTCAAATCTCGGTCGCCGTCAGTGCGCTGATCTAACGCGATAGAGATGCGTTTGGCGTCGTTATTGGCGCCATTAGAGATCGATCAACCTTCGAAAGGTATATTGCGATTGAGGTATGATTAAGTTTTCATGGTTTAAACGTTTTTAATGGAATTAGATTCGGATCCTCGTTGGGGTTTTTGTCAAAACTGTTTTGTAATCTCCGTTAAGCGTATGAACCCCAAAACCCAACAAAGGTATCGAGCCTTCGAGTTTGATTCCATTAAACTCATTGCATGTTTTCTTTTGATATATACATGATATATGATTGAAAGCATGTTAATAGTTGATGTATATGTGATATACATAAGTTTTCTCATGTGAGATTTATTATAATGTTTTGTGTATATGATACATATATTCGTGATTTAATTGAAATTAGTTTCGTACATGCTAGTAACCATGTTAGGTTAATTTGAATAATTTTAATGAATTGAGTTTCGTGTTTTATGATCCATGACACCATTAGGTTCGATTGGGATAGTAGTTCATGATTCAATTACATGTTTGTGATTATTTGGATGAAGACCGAAATTGCAAATAATTAATTTTCGAAATTATTTATTTATCTTGTTATATCTATTTTGTTATGAAGTTTCTATTTGATAAAGATAGATAACAAATTAGAATATGAGATAAATATCAAGAATCTTGTTATTGGTGATATACTAGGATTCAAATATCTTAAATCCAAAATAAATAAATAATTTTCGAAATTATTTATTTATCTTGTTATATCTATTTTGTTATGAAGTTTCTATTTGATAAAGATAGATAACAAATTAGAATAAGAGATAAATATCAAGAATCTTGTTATTTGTGATATACTAGGATTCAAATATCTTAAATCCAAAATAAATAATTAATTTTCGAAATTATTTATTTATCTTGTTATATCTATTTTGTTATGAAGTTTCTATTTGATAAAGATAGATAACAAATTAGAATAGGAGATAAATATCAAGAATCTTGTTATTGGTGATATACTAGGATTCAAATATCATAAATCCTAATTGGATTAGGATAAGATGATTAGTTAGATGTGGGTCCCAAGTTAATTAAAATGTTTTAATTGACTTAATTTGGATAAATTAAGGGGTTAATTTATGATAATAAAATCAGCGAAAATTATGATTTTCTATAGCGAATTTTAATTTTCGGAATTGAGATTCTTCTTCTAAGAAAAAAAAAAAAAAAAAATGCCGCTTTTAGATTGTACCGCCATTGACGGGCCAGTGAGCAATGGATCATGCCTAACTAATCCTAGCGTACGAAAATTCTTTTGTTAGTGAAAAGTATATAAAAAAATCTCCGAATTTTTTAGTGATTTAAAAATCAATAAAATATATGATATTTCATTGTTTACATAAAATCACTAAAACTGAATAAAATCCCTATATTAAATTTTAAGTCTCACGCCATCCATTTTAAACACTTGTCAAGGCCTCGATCACACTAATACAGCTTCAACCATAGTTGGTGTATTGTGTTATCTTGGTGAGACAAGTCATAAGAGTTACCTAAATGTTTAAAATGGTCCGACTTAATAAAGCCATCAAAATAGTTTTGAGCTTTAGGCAAATGATGAGATAAAAACATGCTAAGACATAAGATGTCCCATATCTCATAAAATGATCTAAAAATTACATAAGATGTAATTGGTAACTCATTACCTACCTAAATAATCTAGTTCGTGTTTCATGCCATAGTTGTCACACAGAATTAGGTGAAATATGGATTTTAGTCCCCTAAATAAACAATATGTTTTAGGAGGGTTGTTAATTTAGTGGGAGTCTATTCCTCTATACTAAAATAAACTTTGCATAATCTTTATTGTAGATCAATGGCCTCTTCAAGTAACAATAATCCCCTCATCATCGCGATCCATCCTTGAGAAGGATAAGCTATCCTGGGACTAACTTTCTTGATCGGTTCGAAACTTGAGAATTGTTCTTAAGCATGAACGCAAGTTGTATGTCCTGGATGCTCCAATCCCGAGGACCCACCACCAATGCTACGAAAGTCATGAAGGATGCGCATAGTAAGCATGTCAACGATTCTACCGATGTTGCATGTATTATGTCGGCAACTATGGTTCTTGAACTTCGAAGGACATGGAACTAATGGAAGCCTACGACATGGCTATAACGCTCGAAGGAAATGTTCCAACAAACAAGCTAGGCAAGAAAGGTTCGAGACAGTCAAAAACCTACATTCTTGCAAGATGATCGAGGTGCGTCGCTTAGTCCTCATGTTTTGAAGATGAAGGGCTATGTTGACCAAATGACTTGATAGACTCGGATTTCCCATGCCAAGAGTTGGCTACGATTTGATCCCGAATTCATTACCGAGAGTTACTCACAATTTGTGATGAACTACAATATGAATAATATGGAGAAATCAATTTCGGAGTTGCATTTGATGCTCAAAACTGCATTTAACAAAATATCAAGAAACCTCTAGTAATATGTTGATGGTCTAAATGGGAAAGGGAATGAAGAAGAAAAGGCAAAGGCAAGGCTAGAGTTGCCAAGGTTGTTGCTGCACTGTCGCAAAGCCTATGGAACAAGTCAAGACCGGCTACTTCTCGCTTCAAAACACCCAAAAGAAAAGGAAGAAAATTGTCATTTCTGTAATCAAACCTATCTTTGGCATTGTCGTCTCGGACACATAAACGAGAAACGCATAACGAAGCTCCATAAAGATGGGCTTCTAGATTCATTTGATTTAGAAACATATGAAACATGCGTATCTTGTTTACGAGGCAAGATGACTAAAAGTCCCTTTACTGGACACAGTGAAAAGGGCAAGTGATTTATTGGGTCTAATACATACTGATGTATGCGGTCCTATAAACACAATGGCTAGAGGAGGTTATCAATACTTCATTACATTTACTGATGATTTCAGCAGATATGGTTATGTATATCTTATGAAACATAAAGCTGAATCATTTGAGATGTTTCGAACGTTTCAAAATGAAGTGCGGAATCAACTTGGTAAAACTATCAAAAACTTCGATCAGATCGAGGTGGTGAATATTTAAGCCAAGAATTTGATGATCATCTTAGAAATTGTGGGATTGTCTCCCAATTGACTCCACCAAAGAACTCCACAAAGGAATGGAGTTTCGAAAGGAGAAATCGAACCTTATTAGATATGGTTCGATCTATGATGAGTCATGCAGATCTTCCATTATCCTTTTGGGGTTATGCATTACAAATTGCGCTTTTCACTCTAAATCGAGTTCCTTCTAAATTGGTTGATAAAACACCATATGAGATATGGTACGGAAGAGACCTAGTTTGTCTTTTCTTAAGATTTGGGGTTGTGAGGCTTACGTAAAGCGACAAGTCTCGAAAAACTAGCACCTAAATCGACAAGTGTTTATTTGTGGGGTATCCTAAGGAAACAAAAGGATATTACTTTTATAATCCCGCCGAGAACAAAGTGTTTGTTGCTTCTCGGTATGGTGCCTTTATGGAAAAACAGCTTTATTTCAAAAGACACTAGTGGGAGAGAAATAAATCTTGAAGAAGTTCAAGAATCACGTAAACATCAACCGCTACCGGAAGTTCAAAACGTTCCGAACCAGCTTGAACCTCCACAAGTGACACAAGGCCCACGTAAATCTAGTAGGGTAAGACATGAGCCAGAGAGATTCGGATTTCTCATTACTGATAGTCGTGATGTGTTGCTTATGGATCAAAATGAGCCCACCACTTATCAGGAGGCTATGTCTGGACCAGACTCAGATAAATGGCTAAGTGCCATGAATTCGAGATGCAATCCATGTATGATAACCAAGTTTGGAACTTGGTTGATTTACCTGAAGGTGGTAAGACCATTGGATGTAAATGGGTTTTCAAGAAGAAAACTGGTCATGGATGGCAATGTGCATACTTTTAAAGCAAGACTTGTAGCAAAAGGTTTCAGCAGACTCAAGGTGTTGATTATGATGAAACTTTTTCGCCGAGCCATGCTTAAATCCATAAGAATTTTAATTGTCATTGCTGCATATTATGACTATGAAATATGGCAAATGGATGTAAAAACAACATTTCTTAATGGAAAGTCATTGAGGACGTGTATATGACACAACAACTCAAGGTTTTGTACATCCCGAGAATTCTAGGAAGGTATGCAAGCTTCAAAGATCCATTTATGGATTAAAGCAAGCTTCTCGAGTTGGAATCTTCATTTTGATGAAGCAATCAAGGATTTTGGTTTTATTAAGAACGAAGATGAGCCTTGTGTATACAAAAGGTCAAATGGGGAGTGTAGTTGTTTTTTCCGGTATCTATGTGTGATGATATATTACTCATTGGAAATGACATCCCAACATTGCAAAATGTCAAGTCTTGGTTAGGGAAGTGTTTCTCAATGAAAGACTTAGGAGATGCACTATATCCTAGGGATAAAGATCTATAGGGATAGATCTAAGAGGCTAATAGGTCTAAGTCAGAGTGCTTACGTAGACTCTAACGTAAAGATTTGCAGAGTACCTACAGAAGACAACGTTGCGGATCCATTGACAAAAGCTCTTCCACAAGCAAAACATGATGGTCATGTTAGATCATTAGGCATTAGATGCATGTATGATTGGCCCTAGTGCAAGTGGGAGATGATGGGGCATGTGCCCTAGGTCAATCCATTAACTGTCTTTATGAATACTTTTAGTTAATAAAATAGAGGATTGCATTTGCTGTTTATTATAATTAATTTGCATGTTTACATTATAATAAGATCCATGGGTATTTACATAAATATCTTAAATGTCCCTAACATCATTATACTGGGAACTATAATGAATTAAGACTAGTGTGAGTCTTGATTGATGATCATATGATGATTATACGTATAGGGATACGAATCAAGATCACGAGTACTTGTTAGGGAACAAAGTACTTGGGATCGACCCGCTATGAGAACATCACATGGATTAAGTCATAGTTGTTTCTCATGATATGTATATTTTTCATCCTCTAACTTGAGATTTGCCGCAGACTTCAACATTAGGAACACAAGAATTTGACACAATCAAACGTTGTCTTTAACCGGACGATTATAAAGGTTGTGATTGGTTACTTGTGTGAGCAATGTGATGAAGTTGTGTAATCGAGATAAATTTGTCCCTCTCATATAAAGAGAGATATATAGTGGATCCCTCGATGTGTTAGATCGTTAAAAGGCCTAGTCTAAGTGAATTGATATTGATCAATGTCACTTGATGTTTTCAGATCTACCTAGAGATCGAGACTAGTACGATTGAACATGTTGGATGACAATTCCATGCCTTATGTTTGATCAAAAGGATATCGTGTGACAAAAGGATGTTATATACACTATTGATTAGGTTGTATCGATTTGATACTGTACAACTTGGGTAGTCATAATGTCTTGCTAGAGATCGCTTATGACTTGTATACCAAAATGTGTTTTGGTACACCGCCAACGTTTTATGAGCTTATTGGGTCGCACACTAAGAATGGTTTTGCGAGATTTTAAGATGGTTGAGAAAAATGAATTTTATATGATAAAATTCATGACGAAACGTCTTGTGGTGTATTACACGTCTCGTCTTTGAACCGCTTTAGTCTGTACTGGGCTTTTTCGACTCAACGACTTTTTTTGGTATGCTCGGACTCCTTGCTATTTGGCCTCACTTATCGATTGATTTGTGTCTTTTATATGCATGTGTTACTCCGATTGGCAAGTGAGTCATGGTTTAAACGTTTCTCTGTGATATGAGCTCTTATCCGGACCCCAGCCGTCGATATCTCTCCCAATTATCGTTTTGCCGTACGTTGGGGGCACTTATCCGGGTCTGTGGATATCTCATAGCATGTGTTACTCCAAGGGTTAGAGTGGTCATGGGCTGTGTGTCTCGTCTGAACCGAACCCGAGTTTGTTTGGGCTTTAGCCGCGACTCAACGACCTTTTGGTCGGGACTCCTTGTTAATTGGTTTGTTTTTTTTATTCCGAACCCTAACTTATCGATTGATTTATTTACAATCTTTTATATTCATGCGCTTCCTGTTCCTTTCTTTCTATTTGCATGAATTCGACTGCTTTAGTTATTTCGAAATGCTGTATATATGTCCTACTGGCGTTACTTACCTGTGCTCGTCATTTTTGGGTTTGACTGAGTGAAGATCTACGGTCCAGCAAGGGGAAGGCTCCATATCTAGGTGAATCTTTTGTATATCTTTTATTTACTCTCCTCCGATGATGATATAGTTATGCAGGATTTCACAATTAGGTTGTCCAACTTTTTACATTATTGTTGTGTTATTTAATGCATAAATTGCTTCCGCTAAATTGTAGAACTTGACAAATACTTATAACTCAACTTAAAATTGTGAATTTACGTATAATGAAGGATTAGAAGGCTGACTAGGTCTGCGTTGACCTTGCGAGTCTGGCTCTGGGGTCCACATGGGCTTAGGCTGGGCGGGGCCCAATTTATGGGAAATAGGGGCCGTCACAGTTGGTATTAAAGACTAATTTTTGAGAATTTCATGGCTTAAGACATTGTGATACCAATGTCACAATTGGTATCAGAGCATAAGGTTTTACATTTAGCTCTTGATTAACCCACAACCAGCATAAGACATAAACCAGCGGAAGTTAGGAACCCTGAATTTAGAGTGGAACCCCTATGATCTTGACTTAAGTCTTCGTTGGGAAGTGAGGAGAGTTGGGAAAAATAAAAATGTATCCTATATGGTATATTTGTTATGTTGTAATATATACGATTCGTGGCTATGGAAAATGCGACGACTTTTCAGACCGGGTCTAGGAATGATCGTGGGGCTGCAGGTTCGCGATTTGCGAGTGCTGAGGAGCTGCATACTCTGTCGGACAGAATTGTATCGCACGACCAACAACTGCATGAGATTCTTCAATTTTTAATGGCACAGGTTACACCGTCGTCGTCTACGTCAGCATCGCTAGTTATTTAGGCTGGGTGTGCTTTTACGGTTCACAACCCACCTGAAACATCTCCAGTTCAGGCAGGGCCTACAGTCGCCGAGGAGGCATAGGTTCGGGTTGACATCGTATTTCCTACATCTGAGACACTACGTGAGGATATGCTGAGCACGCTGACTGATACGGGTCTTAGGGCTACAGTGAGGCGAGGCAGGCTCGCGAGTTTTAGCGACATCACCCGAAAAAGTTTCACGGTGGTACGGATCTCGGAGCAGTAAAGATTCATGACGTCTTGGCCACACCAGATCATATGAGGCCGAGCATCTCATCAGCTTCGTTGTTCGGCGAGGCCGATGTCTGGTTGCGCACTACGGTGGCGTCGATGGGGACGCTCAAGGATTGGGCTGAGTTCAGGGATAGGGAAGTACATTCCTCCTACAGTTCGTAACCTGAAGAGAACTTATATGAATCGGTATATACGCTTGATGGAGTATGCTGGGTGCAGTCGATACTGACGCCAACCAGGCTTACTACTTTGTACACGGTCTACTGGACTCGATTGGTTCTGGGGTAGTGACGACGGCCCGAGCACATTATAGGAGGCCTACGAGAAGGCTATGGCTAGTGAGAGCTTGGGGGCACACGCACCAGAGCACTGGTCGCATCATCGGCATCGTCAAAGTCGGTGCGAGGGTCTGAAGGTGATCGGAGGAGGAAGAGAGTTAGACGATCTTGGCTAAGAGATCGACCTCAGATCGTAGGATCTGGTGCGTTTCCACCATATGCGGCTTATACTGCGCCAGTGTTAGTTGGTCCAGTGTAGGGTTACGCTAGTGCTATACAGCAGCCAGCACCGTAAGATCCTCAGCATTAGTACCATCAGAGGGTTGATGACTGAGGCAGTGGCCAAAGACAGGGTCAGAGTTCCAGTCAAGTGCACAGACAGGGACAAAGGTCTAGTCTTGCATAGGGACAAGGACATGAACAACATGTTTCATCGGGATAAGGATTTCAACGTACTTGTTTGGGAGTGTGGACAACCAGGTCACTTCACCAGTACGTGTTCCCAGTGCAGGCAGGCACAACAGAGCCAGGAGCAGAGTCATGCTTTGTTGCCACGCCAGGTCCGACTACTACCCATCGTAACCTGATAGAGGGTATTAGTTGGGTTGAGACCCACTTGATCAAATAGACGAACGGACAGTCAGAGAAATTGATTTACATTCTCGCGGACATACTACGGATATGAGTATGTTAGTGACGGTGGATCATATGACTAATATGTTCATTTGTATTCCAATATATGTTGCGAGGATGTTGCCCTGACATATATTGATGGGAGGAGACAGATGGTGTGTTCTTTGCTTGAAGGTCTCGGAGGAGCCCAGCTCGTCACGGAGGAACCCAACTTGTCGCGGAGGAGCCCAGCCCTACAAAGTAAGATGGGGGTAGGGCATTGGGCGAGTATGGCCTTGGGCGGGTATGGCCTTGGGTCTTCATTCATAACACACTATCTTCATTTGATAATTGCCTCAATTTCGAGGAAGAAATTCTAATTCGTTGGGAAGACTTTAACGCCCCGAAAATTTGACTTGTGCCATGTGCCAGGTCAGGGTCGTATGTGGGATCCACTCGTCAGAATACGTATGTCCAAATCTCAGGTGGAGACTCCGAGGTATGATATTTTTCTGTGATGTGTGTGTGATGTGTGTGTAATATCCAATTTGAGATTAAAATGCTAATTGTTGAGCTATTTTATGAGTTGGTATACGCGAGGAATTTGGTGAGCCGAAACACGAATGGGGACGCGCCTCGAGTCGAGTGCCGACGTGGGACCGAGATAGCGGCTTAATGTGGCTATATGGTCTATAGTGGTTTTAATATGGTCACGTTAAAAGAATATACATTGGATGCGCCTCGTGATGCATGTGGCGCGAATGTCGAGATTATGAAATGAGGTGGTAGTGATGTGAATATTTATGGTGCCTCGAGATGCGCGCTGCCTAATTTTTAGGAAAGCATTGAATAAATATGTTTTTGATGTGCCTCTAGTTCCGTTTCGCACAAATCTCAAGGACACATTTGCTTTCTTCTTGAGGAAGAAACAAAGAGAGAGAGAGAGAAAAAAAAAAGATCGGATAAGAGAAAGAAAGGGAAAGAAAGAGAGAGAGATCGAAGAAGAGAGTGAGAGAGATCGAAGAAGAGAGAGGAGATAGAGACGACGGAGCTTCGGTGAGGAGCAGCAAGAAGCGCGGACCAGTGGCGGCGGCTCGCGAGCGACGCGAGGGCGTGAGCTGCGGTGCGGCGGCGAGCGAGGAGGAGACCGGTGCGCGCGAGGGAGGTCGCGGACGAGTGGCATCGACTGCGGCACGGTGGCGAATGTTGAACAGCGGCGCGCGCGCGCGAAACGAACGCGACACGACGCGACGCGAAGGAGCTCACCAGTGGCGGCGGCTGTAGGGACGACGACGAGCAGCGCGGCCCCAGCAACGGCGGAACGGTGGCGCGGACAGCGATTCCAGCGCCAGGAGGTGGCGCGGTTGTCATGGAGGACGCCGGCGAGGAGAAACGGCTCCAGCAGCGGCCCGGCGGCAGCGGCGGCGGCGGCACGGGTGGAACGGCGAGGAGCAACGATGCGGTGGCGCGTTGTCGGACCGATCGGTCCCCGACGAAACAACAACCTTGGACAAGGCGTCGTGACTTCAACGAAACTCGACGACGCGGTGGATTCAAATGGATTTTGGATTGGAGACCTCCATTGAAGGCCATGGTGAGGTTTACTTCAATTAATTTGCTTGTGATTTGTATGACTTCGTAACTTAGCTCTAAAAGGTATAAATGGACACCAGGGACTTATGAGGCTATAGTCGGCTGTCGGGTGCGCATATTGAGGAGTAAGCGAGACGTGTCGAGGATGGTTAGGGATTTCTCGAGGTAAGTAAACCAGCTAGAAAATTGTACTGTAATTTAATTTTACTCTATGGAATATTGTTGTTCATTGCTTCTATAGCTATCTTTGAAATTTCTGTTGGTTAAGTGGTCCATTGGCAAGCGAGTCATGGTTACTGTTTATCTGTGATATGAGCTCTTATCTGGACGCCGTCGATATCTCCCAATTGCATGTACGTTGGGGGCACTTATCCGGGTCTATGGATATCTCATAGTCGCAAGGGTTAGGGCTGGGAGGCAGGTGTCTCGTCCTGAACCTTAGTTTGCTGGGCTTTAGCCGCGACTCAACGACCTTTTGGTCGGGACTCCTTATTAATTGGTTTGTTTTTTTATTCCGAACCATAACTTATCGATTGATTTATTTACAGTCTTTTATATTCATGCGCTTCCTGTTCCTTTCTTTCTATTTGCATGAATTCGACTGCTTTAGTTATTTCGAAATGCTGTATATATGTTCTACTGGCGTTACTTACCTGTGCTCGTCATTTTTGGGTTTGACTGAGTGCAGATCTACGGTCCAGCAAGGGGAAGGCTCCATAGCTAGGTGAATCTTTTGTATATCTTTTATTTACTCTCCTCCTATATGATATAGTTATGCAGGGTTCCACAATTAGGTTGTCCAACTTTTTACATTATTGTTGAGTTATTTAATGCATAAATTGCTTCCGCTAAATTGCAAAACTTGACAAATACTTATAACTCAACTTAAAATTGTGAATTTACGTATAATGAAGGATTGCAAGGCTGACTAGGTCTGCGTTGACCTTGCGAGACTGGCTCGGGGGTCCACGTGGGCTTAGGCCGGGCGGGGCCCAATTTGTGGGAAATTGGGGCCGTCACAGGAAAAAGGTTCGGAATGGTTGAATTTACCAAACCATACATTGACAAACCAAATAATCAATTTCACTGTTTTGAACAAAAAAACAGTTCATTCAAATCTTCATATGGTTGTAAAACAGTGTTACCTCGCTATCGGATGATGTGAAGACACAAGAATCAATACACGCCCGACAAACAAATACGTGGCTTTGGGTTAGAGATGGGAGACCAATGTAGTGGGGTGCCCCAAAATTTGTTTGAAAATGGGTTGTGAGGTTAGAGTGAGTTTATATGAAGGGGCAATAGAGTCATTTACATCAAAGCGTAATTTAGATGAGAGAATGACAAAAAAATGGGTGCCTTCATTAATTAGTGGGGTGCCCATAGCGGCCCTCTATTATGATCTATAATCCTGATCGGGCGACAAACCTATCCTACAAAAGGTTGGTCTTCCAATTACTTTTTGAGAAAACGTTTTTTGGCAAGTTCTATAAATGTTAATTTGCATTTGGTTAGTTGGTCCTATTGGAAAAAATTACAAAAGTACTAATGTTTTTAGTTTAAATGAGGAAAATGAGGTTGTGTTTTTTTTTTTTTTCCAAAAATAGGCAATATCACCCATCCAAAAGACGTTATCAAGGTGGGTGCATCGTTTGCTGATGTGGACACATGGATAACGCCTTTTGAAAAGGCGTTATCCATGTGTCCGGGCCACGTAGGACGGCCTTACACAGATAGCGCCTTTTGAAAAGGCGCTATCTGTGTAAGGCCGTCTTACGAGGTGGATAAGTGAGGTGGACAGTGAGGTGGAAGACAATTATATAGATAGCTCCTTTTCAAAAGGAGCTATCTATACAAAATTATACACTCTATGAATGACTCCTTTTGAAAAGGAGCTATCAATACAAATCTTTTTCCCCATGAACGACACGTGCATGTGGAGATGGACGACCCGCGTCACTCGCGTATCTCGAGGTAGACAACCAATGTAAACAACGCGAACGCATATCGACGCGGAAAACCCATGCAAATGTCACCCATGTATGCCGAGGTGGAGATTTCATGTAAATGTCAGACACGTCTGTCGAGGTGGTCGACCCATGCAACCTCGTGCAACTCATGCAAACGTCACGCACGTGTCTCGAGGTGGTAAAACCAATGCCAACGTCACACACGTATCTCCTGGTTGACAACACATGGAAACGCCACGCACGTATGTCGAGGTGGGCGAGCCATGCATATCCACTACAGACCATGGGCCCCATGCAACGTCACACGCGTATCCCGAGGCGGACAACCCGGGTGAGTTGCATGCTTACTATGGATATGCATGGCCGGCCCACCTCGACACATGTGCGTGGCGTTTCCATGTGTTGTCAACCAAGATATACGTGTGTGACGTTGGCATTGGCTTTATCACATCGAGACACGTGCGCGATGTTTGCATGAGTTGCACGAGGTTGCATGGGTCGCCCACCTCGACATACGTGCCTGACATTTGCATGAAATCTCCATCTCGACATACATGGATGAAGTTTTTATGGGTTGTCCAAGTCGATATGCATGCGCGTTGTTTACATTGGTTGTCTTCCTCGAGATACGCGAGTGACGCGGGTCCACGCTGGGTCGTCCATCTCCATATGCACGTGTCGTTCATAGGGCAAAATTTTTTGTATAGATAGCTCATTTTCAAAAGGAGTCATTCATAGAGTTATAGTTTTGTATAGATAGCTCCTTTTCAAAAGAGCTATCTATACAATTCATTAATCCACCTCACCGCCACCTCACACCCATGCTTTGTATAGATAGCTCCTTTTCAAAAGGAGCTATCCATACATTGCCTCACCACCTCACCGCCACCTCACAAACTTCAAAAGCAATAACACCTTATCAAAAGGCGTTATTGCCTATTTTGATTAATTCAAAGTACACCACCTTATTTTGAGAAATAAATTGTAAATGTTCCTTACTTTTTGAAAAAGACCGTCCTATTGAGTATATTGGGCATATCGTTTCCATTAATGGTGTTGCAGCGGACCTTTCCATGTTGGAGGCCATCCAAATTTGGCCTGGGCCTAATAATGTAATTCTATTTTGCGGGTTTCTCGGCCTCGCATACTACTACTGTCGCTTCGTTCGTTATTACCCAATGGTCGCAATGCCGCTCACAGAGCTCCATATATAAACTTAACCATGCTGCATGGAATTCTTGGGCTTTCAGAGGCTTGTACAATGCTTAAGCAAGCTGTGATATCTCTACCATGGCTACAACTACATGACTTCTTCAAACACTTAGTTGTTACTAATCGTGACTGCAAGTGCAACAACACATTTATAGTAATAGTGTGATCAACGATGGTTGATTACGGATGTCAGCCCTCACTGAATGGTTTTCGAGCTAGTCTTTTTCTAATGTCACTACTAAGTTAAGAAATCACTTTTTGTTGATTTTAAAACTAAATAAAGTTCTATCTATGAAACAAGTAAATTAGTTTGTACTTTAATTAAGAGAAACTCTTAAAACACAAATTCACCAAGATTATGAAATTATGTATTAACTTCATCTCAATTGTAAAAACTATACTTATTATGATAGACGAATTTTTTTCTAATTCACTTTATCCTACTATCGTTATAGCATTCCCTATCCCAAATAGGGCGATACCCTGCCTGAAACCCTAATTAAGCTCGGTACATAAGTCAAACCTTATAAGAGTAACAATAACATCTTTCTCAAATACCTTATAATTCTCAAACTGTGTATCTCGATAATTGAAAAGTAAGTCAAAATGCAGCGAAAATTAAAATTTTTTGAATAATATTTAAAAGATATACAAATTCACTAGAAAATCCAATTGGTTTATAAAATATCCCACCCTTATTTATTACAGACCAATATTTCAATACAACATATAAAAAACTAGGGAAAAAGTGAATAAATCGTAAATAAGATTAACGACTCTTAATATTCTCCATTCTACGAGTCATAGCGTTTGTTGTTGAACCTGAAATGTTAATTAGGGAACGAGCACTCCAACTTGTTCAGTAAGTGATACTCGCCTACTGATCAACTATATAATAATAATTAACTATGGAAAATGAATACAACATGATTCCAATTTAATAACTAAACAGTGCATTAGAAACAGTATAAACAATGCATAGGCAGACGCAAGTAATTTGGTATATTATGCCTGTATTGTGACTTATAAACTTTCTTTAAGAGTTAATAGAATAATCAGAGTCGGCTACTCTCATCCATACGAATCTATCACTTATGAAACCTTCACAATGATTCTTTGTGTGGCTCCGCTAAGTGTACTTTAATATCGTCACATCACGTACTATAAATGGATAGTGAACAATTGTGGTTAGTACACAACACTAGGGGTAAAGCGGAATTCCATTATGTTAACCTTTTCGTCACCTACTCTAGATCACCCTAGTTAAATCCACTTTTGAACATTTTCACAAGACATTAAGGCACAGGACGCGCCTCATAACCTAGTCCATAAATTATTTGAACTAGATATACTAAACAAGTAGCATAATTGGTAAAATAAATGAGTCCCACTTACATGTGTCGAGTCTCCTAAGTTTATCTCAACTTATCCGATTCTCGAGTACCTCGAACCTTTCCCGTCTATCAAGAACATAAAAATGACCAACCCTTATCAATTTATGTCTAATACACTAGGTTTAGAACCATTAAATTGGTCCTTAAGTCCTTGAGCAAACCTATGAAGAAACCAACAAGTTTGCTGATTTTTGGGTGGGAAACTCGCTCCTACTTTCGGTGAAGTGTGCTCCCCTTTCTAGGTCCATCCTGATTTGATGAGGGAGCACGCTCCACCATTAACTATTTAGAAATCGAAACACGGAAGCAACCCTTTTGATCACCAAATCCATTTAAAACCTCCCCACAACATTGGGGAGGTCTTCAAATTAAGTCTTTCATCATCAACAATCAACAACAACATCGAATTCCATCAATTATCCACGACTCAATTACAAATCCATTGAATCCATAATTCAATTACAAATCCGATATTGTTGTTAATCTCTCCCTCTCCCCCTCTTTGATTCCTTCCCAATTACTATAGGAATCAAACCCTTTCAATAACCTCCTCTCTTACTCTAAATCTCGATTAGTGGAGCTAAGTTTAAGTTGTTTTAATTTATATATATATATATATATATACTAGTTTCAGGACGTGCTACGCACGATTGACCCGCTCGCTTCGCTCGCGGGAATTAATTTCTAAAAATTTATTAATAAAATTCAAAATTGTAATTAAAATTTAAAAATTAGAAATACAAGTACATTTTTTAGCTTATCAATATTCTCTAATGTGATTGAGATAAGATTTGAATGAAAAAACAAGCTAGTCATGCTAGGAAATTGCTTCCTCAAAAAAAAAAAAGGAAACAAGGAAAAAAAAAACACAAGTGGTTTGACCCATCAATTTGTGAACACTTGCTTGTGGAGATTCCGTAAAATTGTTCATAAAGTTCAATCTTTACCTCAAACTATATAGATATAAAGGATAACTTTGAAATTATGAATGTAAATAATTGAATTAGTTGGGATTAAAGCTTTATACACCTTTTTTTTCACATGATTGATCAAAAATTTTTTTCATTCAAATTTCTTCTGGGTTTTGGGTTTGTTCCCTCCCCCAACACCTTCAAACCACCTTCTTCTTCAACCCCCACTTTCTTCTTCTCCCTCTCAGATTGTCTCTTCTTCACTGTTTATATATATATAACCGAACCTTCTCATATCTTCATCACACAATCAACAACCAACCACAACAACCCCTCCCAATTCCAATTTCGAATTCATAGACAAAACCAGTCCCACGGTCACTGAAATCAAAAATTGAAATATTATCTCACCTTCAACTGTTCTTCAACAACGCCACCGACACTCACGACTCTCCTTGAATTTGATCTCCAACAGAGAGAGAGAGAGAGAGAGAGAGAGAGAGAGAGAGAGAGAGAGAGAGAGAGAGAGAGAGAGAGAGATGAGGAAGAACAATGAGGGTTTGGGTGAGAATGATGAAGACGGTGACCAGTGGTATGCACCCCTTTAAAACGTATCAAATGGTAGCATGCAATTCAAGCTTTCAACAGATACAATGTTCATATAAACCGATTTGCCCCAGAAACAAGTGCACACTCCAATTTAGAAGTCTCCCTCAATTTATCAACCTCTCTGTCTCCGTGTATTGGATTGATGAGAATGAGTTTGTGTATTGGATTGATAAGAAGGACTTCGTCCGAAACACGAGTGAGTGATCGATTGAAGACTGAGAGAAAGAGAAAACCGTGTATTGGATTGATGAGAAGGAGTTCGAGATTGATTTGGAGATAAAGAAAAAAAAAAGTGTAGTGGATTGATAAGGAGTTTGAGTTTGATTTAGAGACAAAAAAAGAAAAGAAATATGGGCAAATAGGTAAATTTCATTACCACTCAAAAATTTGTGATTCGTGCTTTTATATATATGATATATATATATATATATATATATCTTTCTCAAGATTCGCATCAAGCGATCTCGAGGCTAATCATATGGAGATGCTCTTAAAGTGAAACTAATCACTAAGGTGATACCAATCCTGCGCTTGCACGTATCGTGAGGCTCATTAAATAGTTCATATTAATTTGATCCAAATATAGGTTATATATATTAACCTACGTATAAATATATGTAGACCTATGTAATTTGGAGTTCATAACTTTGCCACCACGCGAACGAGCACACTCGGGCGTGCACATTATTTCCATGCCACACGCAAGACACCCACGAACCTCACGTATCATTAGGCGCACTAGAAATTTATTATTTATTTATTTGTTTTCTAACTATAAGCATTACATTAATTCCCATTATTAGCCTATAGTTTCATTATTTAATTTTTCACATCAAACAAACCCAATACAATCACAACATCACACACACACGCACGCGCATACACGTACACTAATCGAGAAAACTCAGGCTTAATCGTGAGCCTAACTCGAGTTAGTTATAATTCGGTTTAACGCTAATCACCTAGTTAAAGTAATGGGTCGTTATAATCATGGTGATAATGCTCCAAGTGATTCACTCAGAGTCCACCTATTGGTGTGGATAACTTAAGTATAACAATGTATTAGAGTACATATTGTTACATTAATAAACAATTAAGTTTATTATTCATGCCTCCATAGTTGATAACCATATATTGATGTGCTACACATCCTACGATTGTGTTTTCCATACTCATATTAAAAGCTCCACGGTCTTGGTTACTGTGAAATCTGATAATTTTGTAACCTTGATTAATCGACTAATTAATAATTTTTGGTTTTAAATTATTTTTCGAAATCCGAAGTGGGATCCATCTGTGTTGGACTGGAGGTCATAAGTTTGAAATATTATTTTCGCGTGTCGCATGCCTAGTGAATGTAATATACTCTATTCGACGCAAAATATGATCAATTTGAGTTATAGATGCAATGTCCGCGAGTTTTGGAGCTTTGCTATTTTCGTTAATTTTTGGCGAAATTTGGGTATTTCCGGAGGTTAATTTGGACTTAAAAATTAAAGATAAACATGAGAAAATAAAAGAAAAATGAAAAATTACCTATAAGGGCAATGCATGGTAAATTGATGGTTTTATAGGCAGGGAAAAATGGCCGTTTGATTAAATCAACCCATTCATTCAATGTGAAATGAATTTGGGGGCTTAAATCAACACCTCCTTCATCATCGTTTCCTTTCACCTTCGTCTCGACACCCCTCTCCTTTTGACAGAATATCACTCATCTCTCGATCCTCATCATCTTCCTCACAAGCACTTCCCTTCCACTCACACGGCTATCCCTTATCCTTGTTTCTCTTTGTCAACAAATTCCTCCCCTTTCTCGGTGTTCTCTCATGGTGGCTGACAAAGGAAATATGAATCGTTGATGAAGTGGTTGGTATGTAGTGATAAAAATCAGAGGGTCATGGTGAAATCTCTCCTTCAAGCTCGTCCACACTCTCTCTGTCTCTCGAATCCACTCTCTCCTCTCCCTCTCCCTCTCCCTCTCAATTAGTGAAGGGTGGCTAGTGGAATAACGATGAGGAATAGTGTATTGAACCACTGGTTGAGGGGAGGAGAACACTATTGATTTTGTGTATGTTGTGAACTGTTTGGGTATGTTTCCCCTCCCATTTCCCTTAAATCTTACTTATTTTCTTTTATGTTTTAGATGAGATAAGATATGGCTGATGGAAGTTTTGGGATTTGTGAGCTCGATTGAGGTTGTTGGATCGATTAAGGAGATAATTGATGTTTGATGAAACGGATTTCATGAAAATCAGTTTTCTCAAGTTATTCGATGTCACGATTTTGAGCATCAGATTTCAAGTGTTCGTGTTTTTTTATCCAATTGGGTAAATGGATTTTGATGTTATACATTATACTGGGATTGTTGATCAAGTTTTTTGGATTGACTCCAATTAAGATCAGTTGAGACTGAATTGAACTTATTATGACCAATATAGAAGGTTTGAATGGTATTCAAAAAAAATTTCAAGGCCTATAGTTGACATGATTCGAGGAGCGAAATTAATTGATTAAATGACTGGTTTTGATTCAAGTTTTTTTTGTGGTAATTCATGTTGATACACTATGCTCAAACTGTTTTAGGTCTACTGAAGTTTAGAGAAGGTCTTCTATGAATTTAGGTATTTAAATCATAGTTCAAAGTCAGGATTATAAATATGATTACTTTAATAATCAGTTTCTTGTAAAGCAAACACCAATATTTGAGACGTCGCATTTTCTTAGTTGGTGGTCTGATGAATAAGCTTTCTGTGTCTTTTAAGATTTAGAGGTATTAACAATGATATGATAATGAGTGTCGTGACAAAAATTGTTGTTTCCGAGGTTAAAAAGTTACGCTAAGAGCATGAGCATCAGGCGCAATTTACACGCCCAACTCCACTGCGGTGGAGGCCGCGTTTGCCCTTCAACGCAGAACAGGTGTGCTCATGCACACCGTTTAAATCAAATTTTGTTTTTTTTTTTGTTTTTGTTTTTATTTTTTTTTTTTTTTTTTAAATTCATTTTTTTGTATTATTACCGTTAATTTAAAAGAGCCATTGTTTTCAACAGTAAAAAATGTATACGTTTTTTGACCGTTATGATTTTTACTGTTCATATTCTTTTCAAAGTTTTTCATATTTTTACCATATTAATTTTTTTTTTCAAACCTATATATACTCACTCATATTTATATTTTTTACACAACATACTTCAACCTCTCAATCTTCTCTATCACTTTCTTTTGCTTCCATAATTTTTATTCTTGTGATATGGATGACAACAATCCTCCATCTTCTCAAAATCTCCAAAATTCTCAAAACTTCTCAAGCCAATTTTTTCCACCAAATTTTCAAAATTCCCAATATACTCAATTTTCTCGAAATTTTCAATATCCTCCAAATGCTCTTAATTTTTCATATCATTTCATCCCATCAAACATGTTTAATTTCTCAAATACCCCTACTTTCTCAAGCACCCATAATTTCTCATTCCATTTTTTCCCTACTAATATCCAAAATTTGTCTCAAAATATTGACAATACCTCCCAAAATGATCAAGATAGCGCGACGGAGATGGCTTCGTTACCCGACTTTCAAATTCCTCCATATTCCACGCAACCATTAGCTGATGAGGAAGAAACTGAAGCAGTTCCAAGAAAGCAACATGAGTTGTGGTCCATTGACGATGACATGTTGATTACTAGTGCGTGGCTGACAATTTCGACTGATAGCATTGTCGGCAATGCCGAACAACAACGCATATTTTGGATGCGAATCACTGACTACTACAAAGAGCACAGACTGCTGGGTCGTCCAGAGAGAACGCAAATTGTAATTGAAGGGCATTGACATTGGATGATTAAGTTGGTTAATATATTTAACCAACATTTCAACAAATTAGCAAGTGAGAATTGCGGTGGTTGGAATGACGAGATGTTGAAGGATCGTGCTCGCGAATTATATTACCATAGTGAAAAGAAGCATTTCCAGCATCAACATGAATGGCTAATGGTGAAAGACGACCCCAAATGGAAAAGAATTATTCCCATTCCTCGATGTTCCAAAAAATCAAAGATCAATGAGTCTTGGAACTACACATCCTCATCCAATCATGACAGCCGCAAGTGAACTCGTAAGTCGACCTACTGGCCAGAAAGCAGCAAAGGCGAAAGCGAAGGGAAAAGGGAAAGCAAAGTTGAAGGAGAATGAAATGGTTTATGATATGCTAAAAAAATGGGATCGATTCGAGAAACAACAAGAGGAAAGAACGACTTATATGAAACAAATGAATAAGCGTTTAAGCGTTGGTTTGGAATACAAAATATTTATTAGAGAAACTAGCGACATGAGCGAGGAAGTACGCCAACGTCATGATAAGTTTTGCGAACTTATAAAGGAAAAATATAAGTAATATTTAGTATCATTGTTGCTTTTCATAAATGTAGTTGTTGTTGTAGGAGTTTGTTTTAGTTGTCCAAATGCTTTTATTGTTTTCACAATGTAGTAGAAGTACTTGTCATTTTCACATTGTTGTAGTAGTTGTTATTTTCATGATATTGTGTTCTACTAGTACCTGTTATTTTTAATGATATTGCGTTGAAGCCATCCATTTAATGAATCATTTGTGTCTCAAAATTCAAAAGTTTTATTGATCGTGTAATGTACAAAGTACCTATTACAAACTACCCGTTAAAAAGTAGCAGCTGGAAAGTAACCATTAGAAACTAGCTGCTAAAAAGTAGCCGTTGGAAAGTAACCGTTGGAAACTAGCCATTAAAAAGTAGCCGTTGAAAAGTAACCATATATTTCATAAGATTTTAGGCAAAGCTCACTCACCGAAACTCACTCTACTCAGCTTATCTTTCATTCATATTCTTGCAACCTACACCATTTGCAACCTACGAAGATGGACGACATCGATGAGATGCTGCAAGAAATGGAAGAATACTTAGCAAAAACGTTGATGGACGACTCAGATGTACAAATGTTCATGTTATTGCAACAAACTACAATAGGTTTACTAGGTAAAACCTCTAATCCTCCTAGGAGGACTAGAAGATTCTTGAATCGAGATCGTGAACGTGGGCATGAACAACTTGTCAAGGACTATTTTGCGGAAAAGCCAGTTTATCCTGCTAATATATTTCGACGGAGATTTCGGATGAGGAGGACGTTGTTTATGCGAATTGTCGAAGCCCTTGAAAATCATTCCGAATATTTTCAATGGAGAGTTGATTCAACTGGTAGACGAGGACTATCTCCACTTAAAAAATGCACAGCTGCCATTCGTCAATTAGCATATAGAGGGCCAGCTGACCAATTCGATGAATATGTAAGGCTTGGTGAGCGTCCTGCACTTGATTGCTTATTTAATTTTTGCAGATGTGTTGTCGAAATATTTTCACATGTGTATTTAAGAAGACCAAGTGTCGAAGTTATTCAACATTTACTTCACTTGCATTCTAAACGTCATGGCTTCCCTGACATGCTTGGAAGCATTGATTGTATGCATTGGCAATGGAAAAATTGTCCGGTAGCGTGGAAAGGGCAATTCACTCGAGGTGATCAAGGGGTTCCAACAATTATGCTAGAAGCTGTTGCTTCAGCTGACTTATGGATATGACATGCATTTTTCGGAGTTGCAGGGTCTAACAATGACATAAATGTGTTAAATTAATCTCATTTATTTAATGACATCTTGCAAGGATATGCTCAGAAAATTACGTTCACCGTGAATGACACAACATACACACAGGGATATTATCTTGCAGATGGCATATATCCAGAGCGGGCAACATTATTAAAAAGTTTTTCATATCCCGAAGATTCAAAGCGAATCAAATTCAAGAAAATGCAAGAAGCTGCAAGGAAGGACGTCGAACGAGCATTTGGTGTGCTTCAATCTTGTTGGACAATTGCATGTGAGCCTTCCCGATTATGGTATAGAGTACATTTAAAAGATATAATGTATGCATGCATAATACTACATAACATGATTGTTGAAGATGAAGGCCCCACAATTGACAATTGGGATAACGATGAAGGGAAGCTTTTGGTTGTTGCAACTCAAGGGTCCACTCAAGATTTTAATCGATATCTTCAAAGAAATGCATCATTATGTGATCGAGAAATACACCAACATCTTCGAGCAGACTTGGTCGAGCATATATGGAACCATGTTGAAAATGTTGACGATGACAATTAGTATCGTATTTTATTTTATTATTTTTCGTATGCAGTAAAGAAAATTTTCTATGTTTTATTATATTATTAATGTCTTTTTACGTCAATTAATTAATCAATATTTTAATATATTTTAGGAGTGTCGATTCTTTTTTGTATTGTTGTACTTTCGATTGATTAAGAAGTTATTTTTTTATTATTTCAAAAATAACTTCTTAATTAAGAAGTTATTTATCTAAAAATTAATTAAGAAGTTATTTTTTATTATTTCAAAAATAAATATTTTTTTTAAATCGAAAATATATATTTAGGTATGTAAGAATAATAGTTAATTTATTTATTGGTTAATTTTAGAATATGTGATGTGAATTCTTTAAAATGTGTTGAATTTTTTAAAAAGAATGGTGTGATGTGATTATGAGTCCCATAAAGTGGGTAATAAAGGGTAACTATTGTGGGAGTAAGTGTAATAGAGAAGAGTGTAATAGAATGATGATGTGACACTCCACTAACCAATGTGGGAGTTTAACCATTGTGGATGCCCTACGTTATCTATTTCGAAGTCAGTTGAAATTGTCATAAATCATTATTTCTAGAATGTTTCATGAACATGAAGATAAATTAATGCCATTAAGTTTAAATTCTAAGTATATGTCGTTTTTGGTAATATAGGAGTTCTAAGCTCATGGAAATCATGCAAGTGAGGATCCATTAAATCAACTTTAATTATATTTGGTTATAAGTAAACCCTACAATGATCAATACTATTTAAGGAATTTATCTTTGTACTTGCATTGGTATTTAGTTTGCTTTGCACTTCACATAATTCTTGGTCATGCATTCATGCCATTTCGGATGATGGATTGTTAGTGCTATGGCTTATGGGTGAGCTCGAAACTAGGTTTCCTGACCAGATAGACTGGAACATGGAAGACCCGAGGCATGCAAGTTTTTCTGAAAGCATGCATTATACTTTTATTAATCTCTTAGGTTCATTCTTTAGTCGACCAACCTGTTTATAAACCTTGAATAGTAATAAAAATGTTTCACTTTGTTATATAAATTTCTCGTTATTTGAAAATGTAATTACATGTCTCCATGTATTTGGACTAACATTTGTAGGAGTATATTGCAGTGTAGTAGTTTACTTACTTGACGTCTTTGAGTTGTTCTTGATGATGTCAAGTTCTCTGTGAAGACAAGGAAAGAATGGACAAGACTCGAAGATTTTTGTTGATTTTTTTTTATGTTATAAAGTCAATTCTTGTTGTTTATTATTTTTATATATCCTTTTGGGCTTTCAGGGTGAGTGTAGGGCGTGAAACATTCTCGAATAAGTATGAGAGATTTATAAATTAGTTTTTGGAAGTGTTGGAAATGTTTTAAGGTTTCATTGGACGTTAATCAGGCTAATGAATTAGTATTAGTTTAGTTTGAAGTTGTAAAGATGTAAATAAGGATTTCATATTGGAAGTTAGTTTTATTTATTTAATTTGATATTTATATTGTGAACTACATGGAATTGTGAGTCCTTTTAGGCTTTTCCCCATTCTACTATCTATTAGTTGAATTTTCCAGCAGATTACTTTTAGGGAAGGTGTTGCCGAAATTTTTACAAAAATGTGGAGGATAATCCCAATGATTTCCCAATTTGCTCTAATTAAACAAATCATGAATTGAATTTGATTGAGGATATAAATTTAGTTTTGGAGCATTATTAAGGATTGAAATAAATATTATTTTGAGGTTATGGTTAATTGAATGGGTTAGGTGCCTAATTAGGGTGATTAGGGATAAGTCAGAGCTTAGTGAGATGAGCCTTGTCAAACTTGGTATCAGAGCCCAGGTTTGGCTCAATTGAGGATAAACTTTGGGTTGAAAACCAAAGGGTGATTTGGCCGATTAGTTGAAAAGTGATTGTCAGTTGGGGAATACATTGTTATTATGTAATTGTTTGTTATATATTATATATTACCGTCAGATATGTGATATGAAGCTTATTCTCCTTGTCTGTTTGATACTTAACTCGTGAGATATGACGAGTAAGATTAGCAATAGAGAATAAAAAAGAGAATAGACTTAAAAAATAAAATTAAGTGTGATTGGACATGAAATCGATTCAGGAAGTCTAAATTCATAAGAGTATTGTAATTAGTTCGATAGTAACATAAATGAGGGAAATAGTCATTTATAAATACAATAGAAAATTGGTTGTGCAAGAAGCCTAAATGATCCAGAAACACAAGTACCGAACACGGACTCCTTTAAAAATATAAGTATCGAACTATTACAATTATGAGATGCTCAGGAAAATGTTTGCATATACTTAAATTGATTATCAAATGATTGAGAGTAATTTGGAAAATGTAAAATGAAATTGAGACTTTTGGGAAGGACAAAATATGGATTACCTTGGGTTTTAGAATGAGATTAGTATCGGTTGAACGTGTAACTAGGGAAGACTTATTTTACAAAGTATTGGGTTAATTCATAACTAATGAAGAGTTGCTTCTGAAATAGTCTCAATGAGATTAAAAGGAAACATGAGTTTTTGAAAAATAGAAATTGATTAGACAAACTGAATTTGACTAAAAAATTGCAATGGGATTGCGAAAAGATCAGTCAAGTTGTCTAAGTGGGTTTCTGCTAAAATAACACACTTTGAGACAACGTATTGTCTCCTTTCCAAAACAAAAGTCAAAGTGAAATTGAAATATAACCATGGTTTAAAATAATCAAATGACTTCTAAAAAGTCCTAAAATCTTTATTGTTTATTACTCTAGTGCTTATTTATAAGTGACGTTGAGTATAATGGTTCTATTTGTCGAATAAAGAAACGATAAAATGAATGAAAAAAACAAATTGGAAATAATGTGTTAGAAGCTGAAATTTGGAGAAAATTGTATGAAAATAGATATGATTAGCTATTAAAAAAAACTAGTATTTCTGTTGGAAAACTCATAGTACCTAATAGTCACTTCTAACTAAATCAAAATATTGACAATTATCACTACAACCGAAAATATAACAAATGAAGAGATAGATTTACTAATTGAGAATCAGTAAGCGATTTTTATTTGAAGTTGGTTTGCTCCTGTATCGTGAAAATTTCCATTAATAATGTTTAAAGGATTGAAATAGCATCCTTTAAGATTTTGATCAGCCATAAAGTTGATTAAGGTTCTAGAATTCTAATTCTTCTATCTCTTCAATTGAACAATCATGGAAAAGTGAAATAATAAAAAGTGAATTGACGACAGTAAGATACTTTAATACTTTACGTAGTTTCTTGAAAATATTGAATTTCTTTTTGAGAAAAAGAAAAGTCGGGAAATAAGAGACTAATTAAAACAACTTAAGGCAATAACAAACAACAAATGGTTGAATCACAAAATCTCTCTATTTCGAATTAATATTAGGTAAGAAGACTTCAATTCATTAAATGGTAATAAGAACTCACACCATCCTTAGCTATATTTTCAAAATGAGAAAATATGAAAGAAATTGTCTTTCTAAGTTAAGACTAAGAAACTGTAAGTGGTTTAGGTGTTGAATGAAGTTTGGATAAGTTTATAAAGGGACCAAGAATGAGATAAATATGAGAATAGCTAAGATTGACAAATATGAAATAGAATAGACTCTGTGTATAGAATAAAATGAGACGTAGAGATGACTTGTGACTGCTGAAAGTGACACGAACGTACTCTTATAGTCAAGGCACTGTAGTAGTTGTGCATGACAAAAAGTTTGAGTAACTCTGTATCATAACCACAATTCATTCACAACGTAAAAAATCGGTGTGATGTCCACCATCTTTGAATAATCGAATGAATTGATGATAGTAAAAAAGTCTATGAAGTATCGTTGAAGTCAATTGAAAGCTTAAGTATAGGTAAATAAATGGTCAATAAATACTCACATAAGAATGGAAAATGGAAATTTTAGGCGAATGAGTCTCGATAAGACTTAGAATATCAAACTAAGAGTTTGATAATACCTACTCTATCTTCTGAAGGATCTTACAAGGAATCAAACTCCAGAAATTGAAAGTTTTGAACCAAAGTAATATAAAACCTATATCAGTGAATACATTGTATATCGGTTCAAATGTTATTCTATACCAAGTGATCAGTCATTTGGGAAGTTTGAAACACCTAGTTATTTTAAATTGGAGTTGATGTAAGATACTTGAATGATGGTGAAGATACAAGTGAAATGAAAAGGGGCGAACAAGTTACAACTCAGTTAGTCAGTACAATGACACGTGTCGAGCGTGCACAATAACGGATTTCTCGTATATTTATAATTTATAGTAGTGATAACCGGGATATCGTCTCCATAGGGATTTTGCAAACTTTAAAGGAAAGTATTTTTTTCTGGCTTTTATTAATTTAGTTAATCTAATTAGACTGGAATTAAAATATCAAATAACGAAAAACTATGATTCCTAACTTAAATAACCAAACTAACTAAACCAATTTAAACAACTAAAATGCAAACTAAATTAAACAATATTCAAATTCAATTCAATATAAATAAACAAACACCTAAACATACTCCACTAGACAATATAATATACTTGGATTGAATTTCACACTCTAGAACATACCATCACTTCATATCAAAGTTATAATCATAACACATAGAATCTTAGAATCATTATATCCTAATTCATAATAGGTTGATAGCCTTTAGCCAGCCAATGATATTCCTAAATTCAATGCAAAAGCCACATTCTTATCATTGTAAATCTACCCATTTGATAAAACGCAAAACCATAGAAATACGATAGCATTAACACTCAATGAAAATCATGTATAATCTAAGCCAATAAAGACTAGAATATACTAGTCGATAAATAACTTAGAACACAATCACCTAGTACATCTACTTTGAAAAAACCCTATAGATTAATCCTAGTTACTACTTTTATAATTGTCGTCAACAATTATAGACAAATTCAAAATCAAAATACCACAATACACATTTGCAACTATGTATGTAATATTAATCTTCATTAGTTGTAATACGCAAAAACAACTTATTAAATCTGTGATTGAAGTGCATGAATAGATTTAAAACATTAAGTTCATGATTCCTTAATTATAAATATATAGCAATCCAAAGTATACTATATCGCTGGGGTTTGTTTCGATTAACAAATTATTCATTCATGCTGGAAAAAAATAAAATAATAATATAATAGAAAAACATAATTAAATAAATACCTCTTAATAAATTAAACAAAGCTCCAATATTTCTTTAAACATAAAATCAATAAAAATTAAACTCCATTAAAAATAATAAAAGAAAAGAAAAATTGATTAGTCGAGAGAGGAGAAGATACTAAACAAAACTCTAAAGTCTATATATATCAAACCTTTATATTTGGTTTCTTGAAGAGAGAAAGTGAATTTTGCGTGTTCATTAGTGTTTCATCTGCCTAGAAAGATCTGATGACTGTGGTTGATTTGTTGTTGTGGTCTCGGACACTTGGAAGCATCTGATTGGTTGTATTTGTTGTCATGGCTAACATGTCAAGCTTTAGTTGGCTAATGGCTACTGTGTTGACGTAGTAGGTGATTAGGAGAGCGACACATGGCATAGGCTGGTAGGCAAGAGGCGCTAGAGAAGTCATGCGATGATGTGTGAGCTCATGTTAATATGCATCTCGAGGCAAATCAACAGCTGAAAGAAGGAAAATATTTGATATCTAGAATCGACGTCAATCTGGGAGTGTGTGTGAATACGAATCTCAAGGATGACCAAAGCCTTATTTTCTTCTCGTCTCTGATCTAATGTTTGAATCTTGAGGCTTGATGAACAACTATGGTGACTAAGTGCCTCAAGTGTGTTTCCTTCCAGCATCATCCGGTTGCACCTTTCTCTTGATCTACTGTGGAATGTGTGTCATGAGGCTAATTAGATGGAAACTGAACAAACTGCAGGAATAGCTTATACTTAGTCATTTTTGAGACATTTCTCAAATAATGCTATACCATACTTCTTCTAAACCACTATAGTATCAACACAGACCAATGTGGGTCCCACCAAGCTGTCTCAAAGTGCGTGCAAGCTCACTTTTCAATTTCAAACACCAAGAACACTTCAAAAGACCCATAATTATCTCTATTTCAATAAATTATCTCTAAACCACTCTTAATTACATTCTTCAATTTTAATCCCATTTTCTTCCATTTTTTCACTATTCCTATTTAAATCCTGAATCAAAAACAAGAGAATAGCCGATGTCATATCATCATTTTCATCTAAAATTATCCAAAATTATACTATAAAATATATCTAATTATTGACTTGTCAAATACCTCTAAACTTAGCACTTTGCTGTCCTAAGCAAATGAATAGTCTAAATCATATTATTATTTTTTTATAAACTTATTTCAAATTAATTAATCTTAACTTTAAATAATAGGAATTTTAAAATAGAAGTGATTTTCAAATTGAAACATATTCCCCACAAGTAAATGAAAGTTATGATAGAATATAATGATTTAGATAAAATAAAACATTCTTTAATGATAACTCAACTACCAAATGTAACACCATTTTAGAACTTAAAGTTCATAACCAAGGTTAGTACATAATGTAGGTTTTCTCAATATCCACTGAAAAGCATCAAACTTATGATAACTAGTATAGAATCTTAAAACACAAAAATCATTAGAGTAATTTTGTTTTTTTATAATAGTACTATAATCAAAATCAATAGGAATTTTGTCAAGATACCAATGAATATGTCTTTAAAAATATGTTAGAATAAGAAATACTTCATTCGCCATATACTAAAAATAGTTCAAAAATTTGATATCAATAAACAAATTAACACATCACTCCCATTCTAGTATTATAATTGAAAACATTCAACATCAAACCAATTTTGAGCCAAAATTTTGAAATTTAGGCTATAACCTGAATAAAAATTCAAAAATCCATGAAAAATCAAAAATATAATCAGTAAAAGGCTAGAGTTCTCATTGATTACCTTATTCAAAATGAATCTTTCAAGATTGAAACTCTAGAATTCCTCCAGAATACTGCTTTAAGCTCCAACTTCAAATTCTCCTTGCTCAAGCCGTAGTTGGCACTACACTCTCAATACACATCAAATTCTGGGTTTATTATGTGAAGATTGAGGTGAGAATCATTTAAATACACTAAAATCTAGCTTTGAAAGGTAAAATCTAGTCAAAATTTTGGTATTTGGGTCGAAAAGCCGTAATGGTTTGTGAGTGTGAAGTGAGTAAATCTGGCAATTTTGGGTTTTAGTATTTAAAATGCGTATTCGTTATTAGCGAATTAGGGTTTAAATGGACTCGATAGGAAATCGATGCCTAAATAACTAAAAATGAGCCTTATTGGCTCACCGATTAGTTCAACAAAACCTAGTTATAAGTGCAAATCGCTGAAAATCGCTTATCTTAAATTACACTAAAAATTCTACAAACTCTTGCCGATTTTCTCGGTGAGTTTCAGTATATAATGGAATTACTTAGAAGTCGTTGGAATATTATAACTGTTTTTACCATTTAATAGATTTTCCCATATATTTATCACATATAAGTCTAATTTCAAAATTATCAGAATTTGACTATAATTTGTACTAAACAATAAATTCATTACTATAAATAACCGACTAACATAAAAACTAATGCATAAAGACAATATAATACAGAAAACATTGGCTCGATCAACCCCCATTACATGAAATTATTTCGCAATTGAATTTCTAAAATATCCCCTTTATAAGAGTTAAAAGTTCAGAGAATAAAAAAGAACTAAGTAATCCTAATACTAAAACTGAAAGTAAAGATAAGTATGGGCTGCCTCCCACATATCTCTTTTGTTTACTTTCATTGGCACATGAACCACACAGTTCTAAATTGGTTTTAAATTTTTAAATGTATTGCCCACTCTTCCGCCATTCCAAAAAGTGATTGCTCGTCCATGCACCCTAAAAGTGATTGTCTTGTTCAAAGTATCCATGACGACTTGAGAAGTGTCTAAGAAAGGTTGTCCTAAGATTAATGGAGGATTTTAATTGATGAAGTGTGGCATAACTAAAAAGTCTTTGGGAATAATGTACTTGTCGATTTGAATTGGTACATTAGTAACCACTCTTATTGGTTTCACTGAATAACCATTTTGTGACGACCCAAAAACATTAAACACCAATCCCAGGGGTAACTTAGTAATTTTGTAAGCCCTACACTAAATTGGTCCCACTATATAAATCTAATTGTAAACCCTAGCCCCCTTTTGTTCACACATAAAAACTGAGAGAGAAAAGGAGATGAGACTTTTGTTTGGGGAATTGTGGTGAACGTGGTGCTTTGAAGCCAAGGAGATCTCCATTGAAGGCAAACCCACCCTCTATACCCTTTCTTTTATTGTCTAAACGAATCACAAAATTGTGTTTACTTCAATAATGGTGGAAAACATATTTTTTTCTCCTTTTGATTTTAAATTGGTGAGATTTTGATGGAGAACTCCAAAGGGGCGGCGCCGTCGGCACCACCGGAGAAGGGCGGTAGCAGCCACCATCGGTTTAGGGCGGCGGACCCACCACTATTGGAGTAGAGTGGCGGCGGTGCACCGCCGTGACCAAGGGGAGAGGCCTCCAATAGGAGGCCCCTTCCCTCCTCTCCCCCTCCAAATGTGAGCCTTTGCTCATTGCCATTCGGTAGTGAGCACGGAAGGGTGAGGTCACTGGTCATTTTGACTCTTGGCCACCCCCAACCAAGGGCCATTTTGGCCTTTAGACCCAAACAAAAAATATATAAGTAATAAAAATAAAAATAAACTATAACATTCTATATATATGATATAAGATACATACATATATATATATAATAGAAATATATAGAATAAAATAAATAAAAGCAAAACTTGTGGGACCTACATTAGTGGACCTAAAGCAATTTGTGAATAAATTGGAAATTGAGTAAATTCGAAATGAGAATTGTAAATTAATGCGAATGGGTCTTAAATCGTATAGATTTGAAAAACAATTCACATAGAACCCCGTGCGTGCAAGGATCAAAAGTGGATATCGCGGCAAGTCGAGGTAACTTGGGAGCTTCGCTCAAGTATCAAATATAGCATCTTATAAGATAATTAAGATTCATGATTTGAACTAAAATTTGGAATGGGTTGCATTATGCTATTGACTTGATTTTACTTATCTATGCGTTGTATATGTGTTGCACCAAAAATTGGGATTACGTTTTCTTACACAAAGAGGTGGAATTACCTACTCCTGGGTAAGGAGTTTGATAACCCTCTCCGGGGTAGGGAGTTGGGATTACCCCTCCTAGCTAGGGAGATGGGGTTAAATTATTAAGTACATGAGCGGTAGTAAACTTCTCATAAAAACTATAAGTGATCTTTGTGCATATATTGGCGACGACTTGGACAAACTTATTGTTGGTTTGATGGGACCATTGAGTGGATATAATGGCTATTGCATTCACTAGTGAACTTCATCACCTCGAGAGTAAGAGAATTTGTCATCGAAATCAAGTCAATAACTTGTATGCATTGAATGAAACAAGACTTATAATTATTATTATCTTTTTATGGTATATCTCTCGTGGGCCCTTATGCATAAATGCTATAACTTCATTTATGATTTGTGAACCTCTTGCTATATGGTTTAATGAATCTTGGAACTTGCCTTAAATGAATAGAGTGGGTGATTTACACTTAAATATAGATATGAATCTTATTTCTATGCCTTCTACTAAATGGCTGATGATTTGATTTCAACTTCACGTTTGATCCTGCATTTATTATTAAGTAGTACTTGCGTGTTTGATGTTTGAGCGAGGTTTTCCTCTTATTGAGCTCCGTTGCCTCTTTTAGCTCACGTCATTTACTCTCCAGGTACATCCACATTTGCTTTAGACCACTACAAGGGAATGAAGATAGCTTGAACTCTTCCCTTGCATTATGAGTCTCTTGTGCTCCTATTATCTAGTTATATGATTTTGAGAACCTATGAATTTGGGTTGTAACTTAAGACTTGTTGGGTAGTTTGAGCCATTCATTGTCGTAATTAGAACTTATGGAAGCCTTTTGGGATATCGTGAATTGAATAGACTTTTGAAAACCCATTTCATGGATCTTACTTTAATAGCTTTATGAATATTTTATTTCCTTGATTCCGCATTTATTATCCATTTGTATAGTCATTGTCTTTCTGCAGGTTTTATTTAGGTGAGCCAAGCCATTTCTCGGACCCGATTCAAGTACTTGGGCTTGGCTAATGGTTTGGGCTAGGTGACCCGACCCTAGGTCGGGGAGGACACAGTCGGTATCAGAGCATAGGGATTAGAACCTACGGAAAAGTTAGGTTAGTGAAACCTAAGTATGTAGAGCCTTTAAGTGTAAAGGTCAAGTTTAAGTCGAACAAATCAATGGCATGTGACATTGGTTCAAGTCAACTTAATGTGCACAAACGACAAATTCTAAGATGGGAAGGGATTGAAAACATGAAACGAAATATTGCTAAGATGTTATTTTCTTTGTATGGTAATATTTATAGTGTTTTAAATATTCTTGCATACTGTCCTATTTTATCGGATTAATTCCTCTTTGTTGCTCCACAGTTCACCATGAGCAACCACGATGGTGCTTCCTACAACTTGAGAGAAACTCAAGAAAGAGAAGAAAGGCAATGACTCAGTTAGATAGAACAATGCATATCTGCTATGACTGAGACACACTAGAAGGCCATTCAATACTTGATATCTGCATAGGACCAGAAGTTGGCTGAGCTAGCCTAATCTCAAAAAAGAAACATGGCACGTATTTTGGAACTACTACATAATTAGAGGGATGTTGCGGGTAATCGGACATGCACCTGTGGGGCCTGGGCCTAATCTTTCTTTAACACTTATACACAAGAACTATCCAACAGAGGAAGGTGCTAATTGTATCACGACTAGTGCTGCAGTGGCCATACCTATAGTCGATGGAGATAATGGGGGCATCCCAGATGGGCAGGATACAGAAGGAATTCATGAAATATGATGTAACACACTTCTACGGGGACTCTGATCCTATTAAGTTTGAAGCTTGGATATTAAATATGGAAAAGAAGAAAGATACTCTGGTTTTGACGAGAGGACCATGGTGCTGTTGTTGGCCTTCTTGCTGGAATGCAAGGCATATAAGTGGTTGTTGTCTATCTCAAGAACTTAGGGACCAAATATTAGTTGCCATAGTTCTAGCATTTATTCTATGATGAGTGGTTCCCGAAGACCATCAAGGTAGAAAAGATCAAGGAGTTCTTTGCCTTGGTACAAAGGCAACATGACTGTGGGCGAATATGCGTCAAGGTTCAATGAGTTGGGCGAGTTCACGTACGAATATGTTCCATCCGAGGCGATTCGTAGAAGTCAATTCATTCAGGGGTTGAGGAGAGATATATACGCTATAATTGCAACTTTGGGATCAGAGACCTACCAGCAGGCCTATCATCAAGCACTCGAGTGTGAATCAAAATTTCATGAGGATGATATGCAATTTCAGGCAATGTCTGATCGGTATAATCAAAACCAGTGCAATTTCGAAACTTATCAGAAAAGTAATGAAGGAAATTTCAAGAAACTTATATTTGGAGGATCATCGAGTGGACTTGTACCCTTTGGTGTAGCTTCGGGGACTACAACACATTCATGTGTCCCCGTGCCTTTGGCTACTCAAAGTGTGACATTTAGGCCACAACGTCCATCATAGCAGCCGCAATAGAGCGAAGGAAAGGGCTGATACTGAGTGCGACCGTGAGTGTCATGCAACCACCTTCGAATTACCAGAAGTTGCATACAATATGTTTCTAGTGTTGGGAAATAGGATATTATAAGAGCAGATACTCCTACCCACCACCATCTAAGATGAGTGTAGCTCTAGTTGCCCTAAGAGGAGTCCATGTAGTAGCTGAGCATGACCAGGAGACCCCGCGACAGGATAGTTGAAAGTACGGGCTCCGATTTTGGTGACAAAACCAACACGCATTACTTGATTTAAGATCTATCATTTTACTATTATTGGGAAACCAAAATTTGGTACGTTAAGGTTGCATAGGCCAGAGCAAAACTCGGTAAAAAATATATATAAAAAAATAATAATACTATCATTGATGGAATTGTATGATCTCACAGATAGTGGGTAGAATACTAAAATTGGGGATCCCCCAAATTAAGAATACATTAAAAATGAGTATTAAGTGCCCGATGCATCAATATAAGTAGATCTAGTGATTTTGATTTAAAAGAGAAACACATCATGGAGGGTGGCGCATCGAGGATAGCCAAGTTACTAAAATTGGGGATATCGAAACGTTACAACTTCTTTCGAAATAAGTACGGTTTACTTGACTGTACTATAAAATATAAATGAACCAAGTTAGTACGACTTGGAGAGCGTACCTTATGGCTAGTAATACTATAATGAGTCAAATGATAATGAACTCAATGATAGACATATTATAAAAATTGAGGATACCCAGCTAAAAGTATAGTCTTGATATGATTGTACGGTGTGAGACAAGAGGATTGACAACTAATAGGTCATGTGGAACCTAATCCGGGTCATAAAGAGATAGTTGAACAAAATAAATAAAGTTGAGAAATAAATAATGTAACTAGTACCACTTAATCTAAGTCATGATGACAAAATCCTAAAAATTAGGGATACTATTATATGATCAATTTTTGGAAAGGATGAATAAGTAAATAGGTGGTATAATGGATTGCAAATCCAAATGAGACAGTGAACACTACAATAGCCTTTTGTAGCCATCAGACTTGTAAAGAGAGTAACCTACTCGAAAGCCTAAATTTTTATGATATTGATAACATCACGAGAAATCATGATAATTGCTGGAAGCAAGTGACTTGAAATTTCTCGATAAGAGTGATCTTTACTTTCAAATGTAAAATATAAAAGTTAAGACACTTTATTTCTTAGTGAAAGAAAATTTTAAACAAGTTGTAAGAGTTAAGAATTTGCTCAGAAAGGTGACAAGAAACGCTTGTTCACCGAATGTAAACATGAATAAGCCAAATGAATTTAAAACGGTCGCCCAAGATAGTGAGAGTTGACTCAAAATATAAAACATACAACAATAAATGCCAATAAATGTATGTTAACATTGATGTTAAGGTGTTATTCTCGAGAGGAATACTTTACATGCTCATTTGTAGACTCCACAGATGAGTCACAAGGACATGAAAACTCATTCATTGATATGTAATCGAGATGACGATATAGTTGGTGTGCTAGTGCTCATACTATAGAGGGTAGCTATCCTCGTTCCTACTGCCAGTTGGCAATATGGTTTTGTTGCCGAAGAGGCAAAGATATTTCTGACACAAAGAGGCACCAAATCACATCTTAGTAGGTTTTGCCTACTTGCTGGTTGAACGACTTAGACATCTATTGTTATTTCAATGGAGCGTACAAGGGAATACATAGATACGCGTGATAATATGAAGACTAATACCCAGATACGCGTGATAAAATGAAGACTTGGCGGGCAGCGAAAGTTTAATGAATATATTAAGGCCTATATGAGGTAAGCCTCGCGAATTCTGCCCTGAAGTATGAAAAATAAGAATGTTGGAATGTTTGAGGTTGGACAGACTTCACTAGTGCGCATTTGCATTAGTTCAAAAAAGAAAAAGTGTCGTAAAAGAAATCGTTACAAATGGACACGTCGGGCTATGAGTGTACTTTACTTTTACTTTCAAGGATGAAAGTTCTTAGAATTAGGGATATTGTACCGACCCAAAAACATTAAACACCCATCCAGAGGTAATTTAGTAATTTCGTAAGCCCTACACTAAATTGGTCATACTATTTAAATCTAATTGTAAACCTTAGACCCTTTTTATTCACACATAAAAATTGAGAGAGAAAAGGAGTTGAGACTTTTGTTTGGGGAACCATGGTGGGTGTGATATAATGAAGCCAAGAAGACCTACATTAAAGGTAAACCCATCCTCTATATCATTTCTTTATTGTGTAAACGAATCAAAAACTTGTGTTTACATCAATAATGGTGGAAAACATATTATTTTCTCCTTCTGATTTTAAATTGGTGATATTTTGGTGGATAACCCCAAGGGGGTGGTGCTGTTTGCACTGCCGGGCCAATGTCGCCGTCAGTTTAGTTCCGCCACTGGAGTAGAGTGGTAGCGGTGGACCGCTGCCACCAAGGGAGAGGGGCCTCAACTAGGAGGCCCTCCTAATGTCACCGCGTGCTCACTGCCATTCGGTAATGAGCACGGGAGGGGGAAGGTTAGGGGTCATTTTGACCCTTGGCTACCCCCAACTAGGGACCAAAAGGCCCTCGACCTAAACAAAAAAAATATATTTATATATAATATATTAATAAAAATAAAAATAAACTATAACTTTATATATATGATATAAGATACATATATATAGTATAAATAAAAAATAAATAGAAACAAAATTAGTGGATTTCGGGGCACACTACTACACCTCGACGAGGGTTCTCGACAACGCGAAACCTGCGAGTGGACCCAAAGCAATTTGCTAATAAATTGGAAATTGAGTAACTTTGAAATGAGAATTGCAAATTATGGTGAATGAGTCTTAAATTGTATAGATTCGCGAAACGATTCTCATAGAACCTCATGCGGGGAAAGATCGGGAGTGGATATCGCGACGAGTCGAGGTAAGTGGGGAGCTTCGCTCAAGTATCAAATATCGCATGTTATTAGACAATTAAGATTCGTGATTTGAACCCATGACTTGGGAATGGGTTGTATTATACTATTGACTTGATTTTACTTATTTATGGGTTATATATATGTTGCACAAAAAATTAGGATTACCTTCTCTTGGACAAGGAGATGGAATTACCTACTCCTAGGTAAAGGGTTTGATGACCCTCTCAAGGGTAAGGAGTTGAGATTACCCCTCCTGGCTAAGGAGATGAGGTTAAATTATTAAGGACATGATGGGTAGTACACTTCTCATGAAAACTCTTAGTGATCTTGGTGCACATATCGGCAACATCTTGGATGAACTTACTGTTGGTTTGATGGGACCATTGAGGCGACACAATGGCCATTGTGTTCACTAGTGATCTTCATCACCTCGAGAGTAAGGGAATCGATCATCGAAATCAAGTCAATAACTAGTATGTATTGAATGGAACAACGACTTATAGTAATTATTATCCTTTTATTGTATATCTCTTATAGGCTCCTATGCATGAATGCTTTAATTTCATTTATGATTTGCGAACCTCTTGCTATTATTGTTTAATGAATTTCAAAACTTGTCTCAAATAAATATAGTAGATGGTTTAAACTTAAATATAGATATGAATCTTATTTTCATGCTTTCGACTAAATTCATGATGATTTGATTTCAACTCCATGTTTGATCCTGCATTTTTTATTAAGTTGTATTTGCGTGTTTGATGCTTGAGCGAGGTTTTCCTCTTATTGAGCTTCATTGCCCATTTTAGCTCACCCCACGTACTCTCCAAGTACATCCACATCTGCTTTAGACCCCTACAAGGGAAATGAGATATCTTGAAGTCTTCCCTTGCATTGTTAGTCTCGCATGCTCCTATTATCTAGTTATTTAATTTTGAGAACTTATGAATTTAGGTTTTCACTTAAGACTTATTGGGTAGTTTGAACCATTCATTGTCGTAATTAGAACTTAAGGAAGCCTCTTGGGATATCGTGAATTGAATAGACTTTTAAAAACCCATTTCTTGGATCTTAATCAAATAGCTTTATGGATATTATATTTCTTTGATTCCGTATTTATTATCTATTTGTATAGCTATTGTCTTTCCCCAGGTTTTGTTTAGGCGAGCCAAGCCATTGCTCAGGCTCGATTTAGGTACTTAAACTTTGGTAATGATTTGGGCCAGGTGTTCTGACCCTAGGTCTGGGGAGGGTTGTCACACGTTTGGTATAAGAACTTTTTCTGAAACAAGCACATCCAACTCCAATTGAGTTTGAAGAAAGAAATGAATTGGTATGTAGTTTGCTTTAGAACCGGTATCACAAATTGCTTTAAAATATCAAGTCCGTTTAACTTTTATACTTATGTATATATCTCCTGGATCATCGAGCTTGACAATTGCTAGATTATTCTTTTTCTTCTTTTTGTTATTCGTAACTTTAAACTCATCCATTTTAAGATCATATTTAGCATTTTTTGGTTGGTTAACCCTCAATTATTGAGTTATTATGTTTTTATTTGAAGTATCTTCAACTCACTTATTCTTTGTCATAACATTTTCGTCTTCCATTGTTACTGCAATAATAACATATACTTCAGCTTTTAAATTATTATTTAATTTTAAAGATTCATTATCATTAGTTTGTCCATTATTAGATTCATCACAATTATTACAGACATCCTCATCATTATAATGAAAATTGACAAATTTTTTCTCAAATTCTATAGACATTATTCCTTCAAAGATATCGAACTTTGTTTTAGCTATTTTAAAAAAACGGTCTTCCTAAAAGTCTAGGTGGAGATTTAGATGACAATAAGTCTCCCATTTCCATGACATATAAGTCGGCTGGAAATTCTAAGTCATTTACTTTTACTAAGACATATTCTAGTAAACCATAAGATTTAATTACTATGTTGTCAACTAAGGTATGATTGATAGGTGTATTAGTCAATGAACCTATTTTTAATAACTCATATAATTTAAGTGACATAACATTAATTGATGCTTCAAGATCATAGATAGCAAAATCTATAAAAGATGTTCGTAATGTAATAGAAATTCCATACATTCCTAGATCAGAATATTTCTAAGGTATTTTTTATTTAATTAAAGCATACACCTTTTGTCCTACGTTTTCCTTATATTCTTCTAAAAATTTATCCTTAGATTCAGAGAATTCTTTCAAAATTTCATCATAATTAGAAGATTCCATAATTGATTCAATCAATTGTTTATTGATTTCTTTTTTCTAGAATGCTTCAAGAATGTTTTCATTGTTTTCTTCCTCCCTAGCATCATTTAATCATTGTGGAATGGTAGAATTGGTATACATATCTTCATACAAATTATCGAAAATCTTACCATTTTCATCCTTATCAATTATTTCAGACTTTTGTAAGGATTTCTCATATGCTTCAACTTTGGCTAAACACCATTGGTATAGCCTTTCAGGATAAGATGTATATTTCAATTGTTTAGCAATTCATTTTCTAGTAGGAATGACATTTGCCATTATTTCTTCTTCTTCTTCTTTAATAATTTTATGTGTTTTCTTTTTATTACCTTGTTTAATTATCTTTCCATTTATAGGTGTGTCTTTTTTATCACTGAATAGAGCATTGACTTGTGCTTGATTAGTAGTAGTAGCATCTTGAGTAGGTGCTTTACCTTACTTAACCTATTTATTTATAAATTCATCTGAGTTAACTAATTTTTCAATTCATTAATAGTAGTATCAGTCTTAATCTAATTTTAGGAAATATGTGTAAAGTTTTGATGACTTTGGTTCATAAAATTAAGTAAGATTTCCTCTTAATGTGGATTTGTAGATTAAGCATTTTGTTGATATTACTGATTAGGTGCAGATTCCATATGAGCTCTTGGTATATAAGTATTATAATTTTGATTTTGAGGACCATAACTAAGATTTATGCATTGTCTTCTAGGATAATAAGTATTGTAATTATATTGATTTCTTGGAGGACTAGAAAATTGGTTCATCATTGCATTAACCTTTTTAGTATTCTCTTCATTTAGAGTAGGACACACATCTATAGGATGTGTAACCTCATTACGTAATCCACAAGCTTTAACTTGATTAGGTTCATATTTAATTACTAGCTCAACCATATTAGAGAATTCATCATGTGACGTATTATTTCTTCTATTATCAACTTCATAAAGTTTATTTCTCGAGGATTCAATCTTTTCACCATATTTCTTAGATTGTTTAGCCATTTTATGAATTGTCTCCTTTGCTAAAGTAAATGTTGTTTCAAATAAAAATCCACCACATACTGTGTCTAATAACCATTGTTCAAAGTGATTGACTCCTTCATGAAAATATTCTAATAAAGTTCTTTGAGTATATTCATGTTGTGGACAAGAAGAAATTTATCTTTGGAATCTATCCCAAAATTTATTAAAATCATCATAATCTTTTATTTTTACAACTGTGATTCACTTTCTACAAGAACTGATTTTTCTAGCTGGCATATATTCATCTAGGAAAGCTTCTAACATTTGAGTCCATGTAGTTAGTGAATCTCGGGGGAGATAGAGCAACCAATCTTATGCTCAATCTTTCAATGCAAAATGAAAAGTTTTAAGTTTGACTTGTTCTAGGGCACTTTCTTATGCTCAATCTTTCAATGCAAAATGAAAAGTCCCTTATGAATTTATGTAGGTCTTTATTGTCTTTATCATAAAAGTTAGGTAAGACATTAATAAATCCAGATCTAAGTTCAAATTCAAGAAATCTATTAGGGTATGCCATGCATATAGGCTCATATGATGTAACATTTTGATTTGCTTGTCTAACAGTAAGTTCTCTATTACTATTGTTATTATTGTTGATAATTCTAATAGCATTATTATTATTATTATTATTAACATTGTCATTATCATTATTGTTGTTATCCTCCATCCTATTAGCTAAATTTTCTCTAAGTTGTTGTCCTCTTATATTTTGGTTAAAAGTTCTATCTATTACAGGATGTAAATATCTTGTAGAATTAGAACGAAGAGACCATCCACCGTCTAGAATCTTAAGAAATTATTTAAAAATCCCAGTAACAATGCAAAAAATTGACACGTGTCGAACGTGCACAATAGTTTCTAGTACTTTCCTATTATTTGTAGTAGTGGTAAGTGAGATATCGTCTCTTCAGGGATTTTGCAAACTTCTAAGGAAAGTATTTTTTGTCTTGTTTTTCTTAATTTAGTTAATTTAACTAAATTGGAATTGAATACTAAATAACTAAAACTATGACTACTAACTTAATTAACCAAACTAACAAAACTAATTCAAACTATTCAATGCAAACTTAATTAAACGAAATTCAAATTCAATTTAATATAAATATCTAAATAAACCCCCACTAAACAATGTAATATACTTAGATTAAATTAAAACACTTAAACATAACATTACCTCGTAACCTAGTTGAAGGTCACCTAAGAGGGGGGTGAATTGGGTGTAATGGCCAAATTTAACTTTTTCACTTTCTTTACTAATCTCCGAAGTCTAATTTAAAAGTTTATCAAGATGAGCACGTGTATTAGTGATAGCAATAGTGATGTAGTGGAATGGTCCAAGTAAGTGAAATGATACACTAGGAGAAAGGGGTAGAAGAGATAGAAGTACACAATCAATTTATAGTGATTCGATCCCTCAGATCTACATCCACTACCTAACCTCCCCGATTAGGATTTTGAACCAACAATTATATTCCAATAAATGAACAACCTTAAGCCTGCAAACTTAGTTTGCCTAGTCTCTACTAGGTCTTTTACACTTGCTTTACCGCAATAAGGACTTTTATAACCACCTAGTCTCCGTTAGAAATTTGACTTGCCTAGATGCAACTAGGACTTTACCTTGCCTATTCCCCGTTAGGCTCTCAACCCCTTCTATATACCAATTGGATTCACAACTTGGTCTATTTACTAATATACCTTACAACCTTTACAAATTGAGAATAGTTTGTCACTTACAACAAGTAAAGTGGTATAAGACGTTCTCCTCTCACAAGCCAAATGTAATCCTAAGATGAAGCAATGCAAATGAGACTCTGCCAATTGAGATGCCCTTATAAATCAACTTTTGTAGGCTAACTCTCAATATTGAAACCAACAAAGAATAGTATAGATTAAGCTCAAGTTGGCTCCAAAGAATGGCTAATTGATGCACCAATGCAAAATGCAAGTTTAAGCTAAAGTTGTGCAATCAAAATCTCGGTTCTCAAATAGATAAAGTTTAAGAACAAAAACCCTTGTAAATATGCTATCAAAAGAACATAGACATGAAACCATACAAAATAATATAGATTAAGTATAAGTCGGTTTCAAGTCACTTCAATTCACATATGAAAAATCACAATTAAGTTCAAATAGTGCGATCAAAATCTTGGGTTCCAAATGGATTTAAGATTAAGAACGAAACCCTTGTAAATATGTTGTCAAAACAACATAGGCATGAAACCACAAACACAAATGTAGATTAAGCACTATTTGTGTTTCAAGTCAATTCAATGCCAATTTGATAAATCACAAATAAACTCAAGTAAGTGCACTCTCAACTTTGGGTTTACACAAAATCAAGATTAATTTCAAAACCCCTTTTAGTAGTGTTTCACACACACTTCAAAGAAAAACAACCACTATAATTTTAGATTAGGCTTTATGTGTTTTTCTAGTTTCTCATGCACAATAGTGATTCAAATTTCGGCTCAATAGGTGCAAATTCATTCTAGGTCTTATCTAGACTTAATGTTGGGCAAAACATGCTATACGAATATGTCAAGATCAGTCACATATGGTTCCCACACAAATCTTTGACAACGAGAAATATATTAAGCACAAATAGTGTAGGGAAATATGTAATCTTACAACCCTAGATGTGATGATGATTTAGATCGATTTGGACGTATTGAGGACTCTAGAATACCTATTTTTGCCTCACTTGATTTGCATAAGATCAGCCTTTAAAACCCTCAAGTGAGTGTATGTATTTGATCTTCACCCTTTTGTAGGAAAGCTCCATATTATTGCTCTTTTATGTATATGTAAGTTGGGTGGATCAAAAACATGTTCAATGTGTTTATAGGGATCTTTTCATACCCTTTTTACTATTTTTGACCGTTACACTGACCCAAGGGTCCAAAATAGTTCACCAATTCAATTTAAAGGTGTGGATGCTCAATTTAAAAAAGCTGTAAGGCAGATTGGGAAAGCTCTCCACCAAAGCCTGGGGCGCACTCCAGGGGAGCGCGCTCCAGTAATAGGGGCCTAAAATTAAATAATTATGGTTTTACGCTCTAAAACCCTTTCTCTGGTTACGATCCCCCTAAACCTTTTCATATGGTCTCTACAAGTTTAGTACGACCTAAGGAACACACCAAAACCATCCGAATAATTTTTTAAGGATTGAAACGGGGAAATCCATGTTTCATTCCAATACTACGGAGTTTTCTGCAAATATTTTTAATGTAGACCAAAAACTCGTCTAAACTGATACCAATGCATCCAAAAGCAAAACCAATAGTATGCACACCACAAGTTCATGCCATACAACTCATTTGCATGATTTAAAATGTTTTAAAACTCACGGATTGGAAAATCATGAAATGCATGAATTTAAGTTCTTAAAAACATGAAATTTGTGAAATGCATGAATCTAATGCATTTGGCTTATGTAGTTGAACTCTTATACCTTACAAATGATGTACATAGCTCCGTATATGCTTTTCGGTGCCTTTCCTTGCCTTGATAAACTTTCGAGCTCTTCAAGTCTCATTTCTTCCATTTTATCCATTTCATTTGAACTCGAATTAGTTGGTAGCCTTTGAACTTGTGAGTTCTATTGATGTTGAATTGCGCTGAAATACTTGACAAATGTGTTAGTACCATTTCACGTTGTTTGTTGACATCAAAATCGCGAGACGGAGTCTAAGTGATAAAACACTTAGTCCAACAATCTCCCACTTTAGATGATAACAAACAACTGTGAACTTGACAAACAAACATAGTCATTAAAAGTATATCAAGATCATAATGGTCAAGTTCAGCGTATATAATTCTCTCCCTTTTGATAACATCAAAAAGTGGGTATAGACTTTCCCCCTACCAATAGGCATCAAGATGAATATAAGAAAGCATACGCAATTTAACCATTCTTGGAATTTTAGAAAGCACATGAAATGAGAGTCAAAAGGAATGCCATTCATTCATAAATAATAAATAAAAAATATACAACATTCATGGCATTGCATCATCAAAATATGAAAGATAAGACAATATAGCGCAATTATAAACCGTCATAGACATGAGTTAAGAGTTTACATCTGATGTGCAAAAATGAACTCTCACTCATGTAATAGCTTAAATACTCCCCCTAACATGATCAAATTAGATGCTCCCTCTAAACATATGCGTTTAAGTGTCATAAGCTCCTTGTGAGACTAACGATTGGGACGCGATGAACCGGCTCTCTTTGATGAACGACCCTGCTCGAGGTGTCGTAGACTCGTAGTGTGATCGGCTAGTATGTTGTCAAATGAAGTGAGTCAAGCATTGATAGAATCAAACTGAAAAGACATGTAAGAGTGGAGATATGTAGCAAATGGAGGCATGTCCTCTAGAGGTTGAAGATGAAACTACTATAAGGGCGACTGAAACGCAAGTGGCACTGGTGTAGAGAAGTCCTGCTATGGCATGTGCTGAGGGCCAAGCTCTCCAATGTCGGCCTCAAAGTATACGTCAGCATATGGGGCTCCATGGTCCTCTCCCTGATCTCCTCCCTTAGCCAGGTCATCTGTGTTAAGGTCCAAAAAAATAACACTCCAGTCATATAGGCCGCGCTGAGTATAAATCGGATCTTCTGGCTCCGAGGGTTCCCAATTTCCCAATCTCAAGTCCTGAGGAGCATCCTTATACCTGACCCGATTCTGAGTGGGTAGGTGGTACTTGTAGCCCATTTTCTAAAAGTTTGGTTCGCTCAACCTGTCAATCACCAACTTGGGCAAGCCTCCTAATGCCATGTTAATGCCAAAGTCCTCAAATATGCAAGTAAGTATGGATGCATATGGCATAGACTTTGACGTGTTATGAGTAGTGTGAATGTAATGAAGGAGGAGATGTGGCAAGCTCAAGTTTGCCTTTGTCATGATGGCCTATAGGACATAAAAGTCCATATGTGTGACACGGTTCTTGCTCCCACCACATGGCATCAACACCTTCGTAAGAACTTTATGGAGCAAGTGCGGAATAAGTTGGAAAGTAGTGTCAGTGACGATAAAGGGAACAACTATTGTATTCACAAGTCGGCACATAGCATTGTAGGTTCCAAGCCTATCAAACTCCGGATGGTGGATGGTATCAGATAATGAGATGGTGGCATCATGCAAGGGAACATTGAAGATGCATGTAAGCCATGCCAGTGTGAGATGAATTTCCTTGCCGGCAACTCGAGACTTCAAAAAGAAGTTTGGCGACTCCTTCAAGTTCATGTAAAAGACTCGCACAAGTAGCTCATAGTAGTTGCACTTGACCTCAAGGAATGATGTCCAACCAATCCCATCAAAAAGTGAGCGAAGTGTTAGGTTTTCCTTATAAAAAAATTCCAAATTCAAGATAGTCAGTGTCACTAATGCCTTGCCATTGTACCTCTCGTTAATGGGTTCCAATACATTTGGAGCTTCATCACTCGGTTTTGTAATACGCCTCCTTGGATTAGTGGAACGTGGAGTTTGAACATCCGAGTGGGTGTTCTTCGATGAAGTAGGGGCGTTGGATTGATGTGAAGCTCGAGAAGAGGAAGAATGTGATGTACTCTCTGATGACTCATTAAGTACCAAATGGCGTTTGGCGCGAGTTACCGTCAATTATGAAACCAAATTAGAGGTCCTCCTCGTGTTTGGCATTTTGTCAAACACCTTGTGCGCACCAACTTAGGATATGATTTTTGAAGATTAAGGTCGGATTCGGGTATAATGGGTGATGGAGAGAGGCAAAGAGGAGTATCATTATCGATTTCCAAGAATGCATCTCTTCATGCTTGTACATTACTTGGTCTTGTCTTGGCTCCTTTATAGCTATAATGCTCATCATGCAAATAACATTTACGTTTTCCGTGGGATTGGTGATGGTGTTGCTAGGAAACTGTCTTTCTTTCCTCGAGTTCAAAGCTATATCAAGTTGAGCAAATTGTATCTCTAGGTGTTTTATGGATTGTGATTGCTCATTATTTATCCTCTTCATGGCTTGCTTAACTCTTCTCAACTCTCTCTTGCGTTTCTTATGGCGCCTCCTACTACTCATGTCCATGGCTTGCAAATACTTCTCAGTTGACTTCAAAGAACTCAACTCTTCGCTCTGCACCAGTCTCCCCTTTTGGGCTTGTTGCTCAAAGCCTTGAGTTAACTTCAGTGCATTATTAGGATTTCCACAAGAGAAGTTTGGATTTTTGTTGCTGTATCCTTTCTATAACCATTGAGGAGCCAGTCTTCTCGGCCTAGAACTTGTTCCCGTAGTGCCTTCACTCTCTATTCCCTACTGTATATTCATTTAGTTAACCACCATGCCTTGGTGATTAATGGGTTGTTGCGCTACTTGTGGACCTTGGTGTCACATCTGAAGTTTTGCCATCTGAATGCTTAGATTTGATAGCTGTGCCATAACTCAACTTGCGAGTCAATCTCATACACCCTTACTAGTTTCCTTACTGTTGAGCGAGTACCGGTGTTAGAATATTGAGACATAAAATTAAGGAGATCTAATGCTCCATCCTCATCCTTCATAAATAGAGAGCCACTTAATGCAGTATAGACTAGCGCTCTCGTGATGTAGTTCATCCCATAGTAGGAAATTTGAGCTCTGCCCATTTCACATATTCATGTTCGAACATCTCCTCAACATCTCTTTGAATCTTTCTCAAGCCTCGGCAAGAGACTCGATGTCTTCTTGCTTGAACTGATTAATCTAAAGTTTCCTTTTGCTGACCTTCACCAGGGGAAAGAATTTGTAGAGAAATCTTTCATTAATTTCAGTCCATGAAGTCATACTCTCTACATTCAGCCCTTAGAACCAGGATTTGGCTTTTCCACCTAATGAGAATGGGAAAAACGCATCATGATCACCTCCTTTGTAACTCCGATGATGTGCATGTTTTCACACTTCTTTAAGGAATTCTCAATATGCGCAACTGTATCTTCATTATATAGTCCGTTTAACAGACTATTTTTCACCATATTTATCCAAGATGGTCTCGGTTCGAACTAGTTGGTGTTGGTTGGAAGCCTCATCTTTCTATTTTACGTCTCCTGAACTTCTCGCTTGAAGTAGTCATAATGGCATATTTGTCCTCATGCTCTATTTTGCACTACAATATCACCTGCGGGTTTGTTATTCCTGCAGCCCTGTTATAGATTTCTAACTTTCTCCTAAGACATCTTAACTCCTTTTTCTTTACTTTGTTGATTCTATCAATCTCTGGGTCGTAAGGCACTACATTCTTCTCTCCCTTGCTACGCATTCACTAAGTATCCCTGAAAAGAAAACAAAAAATATCAAGTGCAGAAAGTCAACCTTGAAACTTATGCCCATATTTTTATTTTTGTTTTTATGAACTAAAAAGTAACGTAATTGAAATAAAACTCAGTAACTTTTCAAACTAACTACAAAAAAATAGTGGCTACTTTTCCTCGGTAACAACGCCAAAAAATTATAGCATGTCGCAACTATAACGACTAGCTTGTAGTAATAGTGCAATCAACTTACATTGATAATGGATATCGTTCTCAACAAAAGGTTTTTTTTTTGCATAGTAGTTTACCTATTTGAATTTGAACTATTGCTAAGGAATTCACTATTTAATTTGTTTTATACTAATAACAAATCAATTTGAGCTTTACTTGAACTCTTATTTTTAAGATATCTTAGTTCACAACTTCACCTTGGTAATTTAATTCTATAATTTGTATTCATGTTTACATCTTAATATACTGTGTGCAATGCCTAATAAGAATAGATATATTTCTTTCAAGTCCACCCAATGTCGTGATGGAAAAGATTCTAATGTGCAAACTATAACTCAACCCATCGGTGGAAATAACGTAAGCTCCACATTGCTTTATGTCCCAAATCAATGGATTAATAACCAACTAAGTTTATTATCTGCACCTCCCTAATAAACAACTATCGCTTGATATTATTTATGTTACGGTTGTAGCGTTCATATCCAGATCAAAAGCTTCGATGGCCATGATAACTTCTAAAACCTAAGTTCATTAAACATGTGATCCATATGTCTAAATCATTACTTGAGTCAATACAAATTCTAACCATTACACTTTTTATAATCACATTTTTATTCCTATTCCAAGCGTAACATTCCTACCATATGGTCCATTGATCCCTAAATAAATAGACTACTCACATTTCATTAAAACATGCAAATCACAATTCATAATGGAAATCATATAGATCTCGCTTCTCCAACATGCCTCGTTCTCTCCATCGAATATGGGTATGTCCACTAAAGCTATAGCCGAGATAGAATCAGCACCTTCATCCACGAAGTGGTGCTAACAGAGGATTAGGTCTTAGCTCCACCGATGCATGTCCGGCTACTCCATCATTCCTCTGATTTTGCAGTAGTTCCAAGATCTGTGCTATGTTCCTTTCCTATGTGGTGGTCAAGTCATGTATGGCCTTCTGATGTGCCTAAGTTAGAGCAAACATGTTCCATCTGACTATGCCATTGCCTTTCTTCTCTTTCCTGAGTTTCCCTCAAGTTGTAGGATGTCCCTCTATGGTTACTCATCGTGCATTGTGGAGCAACAAAAAAGGAGATTGGTCCCACAAGTTAAGAGAGTAGGCAAGAATATCTAAACGCTATAGATATTACATTACAAAAGTAAATAACATTATATGAATGCTTTAATTCATGTTTTCAACCACTTCCCATCCTAGGATTGGTCTTTAATGCAATTTAAGTCGACTTGAACCAATGTCCCATACCATTGAGTTGTTCGACATAAACTTGACTTTTAAACTTAAAGGCTCTACATATTTAAGTTTCACTAACATAATTGTTTTCCCTAGGTTCTAATACCTATGATGTGATACCAACTGAAATGACCCTCACCTAAACTAGGGTCGGGTCGCCTCGGCCCAAACCATTACTCAAGCTCGGTACCTAAACCAGGCTCAAATAATAGTCTGACATGCCTATTTCAACCTGCAAAATAACATACTAACTATATGGAATAATAAATGCGGAAGTAAAATTAAAACTAGAATTTCATATACCATAAAATCAATACGACAAATGTTCAATTGTCTAAGTAGGATCAATAATCTCAAATAGCTTCTAACATTACCATAAAGCTTCCAAATAGTCCAAAATAGAAAAGGGAGGGTTTCAAACTACCCAAATAACCTACTTTAAGTTACAACCAAAATTCATTGTTCTCAAAATCAAATAAATAGATAATAGGAGTATGCAACTTTTCACAAGCAAGGAATGACTTCAAGTGGGTGCCTTTCCCTTGTCACGAGCTAATGCAGATGTGGACGCACCCGGAAAGTAAGTGCGGTGAGCTAAAATGGACAACATAGCTCATTAAGTGGAAAACCTCGCTCAAACATTAAATACGCAAGTACTACCTTCTAATCATGCAAAACTTAACATGGAGTTGAAACTGAATATCAAACATTAAGTAGAAAACGTGTAGGTATTGATCAAATTCAAATTTAAGAATGTAGATAAGATCTAAAACATGTAGAAACATGGAAGTATGGTTCAACTTCATAGACAAGGAAATAGTCATGCATTCATAACTTTCCAAACGAGTTCCAAGATTCATTTAAAACATAATGGAATTCAAATCAATCATGCAAGGGGTCCACAAAAGATATACCATAAAAGATAATAATAATTATAAATCATTGATTCATTCAATGCATGCTAGGTACTAGTAGGAATCCGATGGTCGAATCCCTCACGTTTACTTTAATGCAAACCATTATTGGAGGCAATGGTCGTTACGTCCTCCAACTAGTGGCATCACAATAAAGTGAGTTCATCCAATGCCGCCACCGATACATGTCCCGCTATCACCAAGTTACACGAGTTGGAACACCAACTCATATACTTATGTGACACATTTATGCATTCAATTAGACAGTAAAAACCCACGGTGGCGAATTCCATAAAACATCTTGGGGCATTAACTAGTAAAGCCCTCGGTGGCACCATAAACATCCTGGGGCATTTAAATATGATAACTTGTTAATTAGGCCCTTGGTGGGAACTCCACAAATATCCTGGGGCAATAAATTACATAAATGTGAAAATAAATGCATTCACATTCCATATATTTGGTGATTCAAACCAATACCCCGATGCAACCTTTAACCAAGTCTTTCATTCAAAGCATGATACTTAATTATCTAATAGCAAGCCATACTTAACGCGTGAGCAAAGCTCCATACCTACCTTGACTCGCCGTGATGCCTATAACAACTCCTGGTATGCTAGGGGCCAGATGTGAACCTTCGCGCGACACTATACAACCATAATCCATCTCATCAATAAATGTTTTAATTTAGAGTTAATTAAATATTCCATTTATTGGACTTTGGGATCCACTAGTGTGGGTCCCGTGGGTCCACCGTCGTCCGATGCGATGGTTGAAGGGTGGGACCCGATCGGTCTCCCTTGGAGACGCGGAATTGCCCAGTTTCAAAACAAATATTTGCTTTTATTTTATTATATATGTATATATTTATTATTTTATTTATTTATAATATATATAATTGTATTTTATTATTAATATATCATAATTTATTATTTTTTATTATAAATTTTTCATAGTGTTGACCGATACAGAGGCTGTTGGCCTCTGGTTTCCAAACCAGAGGCCAACAACCCTGGTGTATCGGTTGACAAGGAGAGGGAAACCCCCTCCCTGACCACCGGTGGTGGGGCCCAGCATCGACCGGTGGTGGGGCCTAATGCCGATCGGCGCTGTGCACCTCCTTAGCAGCCCACGGCCAGGGCTAGCTACTGCGCAACAGTGCCCTTGGTAGCCCTCGGCTGGGACAAAAATGGGGGTGGGGGTGGCCGTGATTCTACCCCTACTCCCTTCCTCTTCCACCATGCTGGTGGGGCAGCCTGGTGGTGCCCACACCGTGTCAGAGGCGACAATAGGGAAGTCTTCGGTATCGCCGGCAGTGAGCCAACCGGCCGTCGCTTCTGTCGCCGCTCGCCTTGTCGGTTCCACAAATCACTACCATTATGATTTTCCACAATAATTTGTCGAATTCAAGTTTAATATTCACTTAAAAAAATTAAACGGGTGGGGGAGATGTGTGTACCGTCGATTTGGGTTTCTTTTTGAGTCGACTTCCAACACCTCAATCTCCCCTTCTCTCCCCGTGATTAAATGCTTAAACAAAAGGGGGCTAGGGTTTTCAATTTGATTTTTTATAGTCGTGTACGATTTATGAAATTACTTAATTGCCTCTAGGGCAGGTCTTTTGGGTTTTTGGGTTGTCGCATATTTTTTTTTTAAAACCGAAAAAAAAAAAGTTCGTGTAAAGCCTTCAAATAAATGTTTTTCGTTTCCCTCATGAAATATAGTAACCATGCAAGAGTAGATTGAAGAAAAAGTAGAAGAGGGATAGTGATGAAGACAAAGCAAAATTCCTCTTTCTCATGAAATGGTCGGTATTGGTAAGTTTTTGCAGGAATGCAGTTCTTTACTTTATTTTAAAAGGAACACGCAGACAAATCCTCTAACAATCCCTCTCTAATCCACTATTTTCTCTTGTAGAACTGACCTTGGCTATCATTTTTTTTGTTGATTCAATGTCAACACTTTCCACTTCCAACATATTTCGCCTCAAGTGTAGAACACGTACCAGTTGACTAGTATATATGTGTGTGTGTGTGTGTGTGTGTCTGTGATGATTTTAGCCCTTCATCTTCTTTAGTTCTATCAATTTCAAAGTAAATATAAGGTACATAATCACCCCATTATCATCACTAAAATGCACATACTAACATAAATCTTGACACAAATCTCATGAATTCCATTTCAACACGTGTCTCGAGGCATATCCATGGTCTATGTTTATTTCTATAAACTTAGGTGCTTTTATTTGATTTAATTTCTAAACTATAGTGCAAATAAACTAATGTACTTAATTTGGTTTTATTGATGTGTATATGACTTCAAAACTCATTAATCACTCTCTAACTGTTCCCATGTCTGCATGCATCTCGAGGCATGTCCCGCTAGCGCCTTGACACCTATAAATACTATATGAAAGTGATTTAATAATCTACACATATACACACACTAGAAATCCAACACTTAAAAATAAAATACATCTCCGCCTGCGCACTGAAAATCAGACTATGTACCCGTCGTTGAGTCATGTCATGGGTCAGTAACCCTTGATTTAGGATAGACCCACTATTAATGATTTGGATGGTTACATAACTATTCGAGGTTTTAGTTAACTCAATGATAAATCGGAGACAGATTGAAAAAACACATCTATAGGAACCACCAATATCTATTGAGATTTGGAGTTTTTACCAAAATCGCTGACAATTTGCAAATGATATGTCCAATGATTTATGTAACAATTTCTAGAGGCAAATCGCTGTTATGTTCTTGAGACTTAAAAACTCAAAATTCTCAGTAAATGTTATCGATTTGGCAAGAGATTTACCCTTAATTTTGGATCGTAAGGAAACCACTAGGCACAAGTGGGAATCTTTTTTCATTTTTATGATATTTTATCCTATTTCTTGATAAAAACGTAAGTTAATTCATTATAAATTTGAGAATTTGAGTTGGATACGTAACTAAATAAATAAATATATAAATAATAAGTAAAATAATAATAATAATGCAAAATGCATAAGTTAAAATGCTTACTCGATCATCCCCCTTCTATTTAAAGCTATTCCGGAGCTTAAATTCCAAAATATATATTCAAGAAAAAGTCAAAAAAACAAATATTAAATACATAATTATTTAATCTAATTTTAAAATATAAATAAGAAAGATTATGTGGTGTCTTTTATAGAGCGCTTTTGTTCACCGCCGTTGGCTCGATTGAACCACTCCAGTCGTAGTCTGAGTTTATATCAAGTAGTTTCATATTTTGGTTAGAATTTATTATGGGCCCCCTTTTTTGTAAGACCTCTTCATCATCTTCGAATAAAATTTGTTCATCTTGAACACCTAATGTAATAGTTCTTTATGCTATTTCAGTAATTGAATTGGAAGTTACTAGAAAAGTTCTTCCTAAAATAATATTCGCATCATTTTTTGGACCATGAACCAGAATAATGAAATATAGCAAAAAATTGAATTTAGAAATCTTAACTTCTACATCATAAAATCTTCCTTGTGTATTCATATTGGATCCATTTGTATGGTTAATTTGAGCTTCTAGGTCTATTTCATTCATTCTCTTGTAGTGATTTACTTTAACAAGATGACGGAACAGTAGCATATTCATTGATGCTCTAATATCATATAATATATTCCTAAATCTCTGATTATTCATTGTAATGGAAACAATAACTTCTCCTTAGTAATTTCAAACCTTTTTAAATCCAGATGTGGTTTTCTTGCATGTAGTTAACACATGATCAGGATGCTCTAATATCATATAATATATTCCTAAAGCTCTAATGGCCATAATAACTTCTATAACCTAATATCAACAAACACGTGATCAGGATGTTCGGAGCATCTCTCTTTGAATCAATACAAATTTTAATCATTGAACTTATCAACATTATAATCCACTCATAACTACTTTAGAATAGCATTCATATAATATGATCCATTGATCCCTAAAATTAATGAATTCCTTACACATAATTGAAATAAACATGCACATAATGATATTCAATGGAATCAAAGATTAAATGAATAACTTCAACTAAATCAATAACAACAATACCGAATCACCACACGTGAGTCTTCTATGTCTTCTCTTCCATAAATATTCTTAATACTCAAGAACATAGCAAAACTAGGTTAATTGTTTGTAATGTATGCTAATTGGTGGTATTGGGTGAGTTTACTATGTTCTAATATCTCTTTATACTCCTAAGACTCTTTAGAAAACAATTAGAAACCCTAATACACAATTCTACATGAAATAGAACTCAAACTTTCTATTTTCCTTAGTTTCGACGCTGTCCACAAGTGATCTGGCGATGTGTGTACAATACCACGGCATCGTGACGCTTCAACAACTTCGTGTGAAATTTTCTGCGTTCAATATACTCGGTGCCTTGCATTGATCTGCACGACGCAGTCCTCTATTACTCATGACACTATGTCATTTTTCTCCTCTTCTGGGTCCTCCATGTTGTGCCCATGCTGTGTAGCCTCTTCCCACGGCATCAAGCCTTTGTGCCATGGTTTTGAACCTATTTTTGTGTATTTTAGCCTCATTTCTTCACAAAATTACTCATTTATCTCCTTTATACCTTGTATACCTGAAAATATATTAATATCATCAATTTGAGATCATTCCAGGATATTTATACCAAATATAATACTAAACAAGTACAATATATAAGTCTAAATAATCACTTATCAAATATTCCTAAACTTAGGATTTTGTACGTCCTGAGCAAAAATGTATTTTACTAAGTATTCTTGATACTACTACTATTTCTACTTATGTTCATATTCATTTCACATCATTAATGAAGTATCCTTTAATTAATATAAGTTCAACTTAATAATCCACTCAAGATCTTTTCAATGCAAAAAACTTGTATTTTCAAAAACATAAAGCTTTAACAACACATACAACTCATTTTTGAAACACCAAAGTAGTTCACAATCAAAACCATCACTAGTCACAAGTTTATTTCACCTTGACACTTAAGTAGCAAGTGTACAATCTTATGATTTCTCATTAAGCTCAGGAATTTACAAATAAGCATAAATCATACAAGTTTCGTAGACTTTAGCAATTCAAAAGCCAATATGACACAATATAGTTGGAAAGAAAACTTAACTAAATTAAGCTACTAGTACTCGAGCTAAATTTTTTATATTAATTTAAATTTTACTGTCCCTACTCCTTTTCCTATGGATTCCGTTTTTCATCTCTTTTTTCAACCATCAACTTCTCTACTCCCATTCCTATAGATTTTTTAGGACTCTATCTTTTTTCTTTTGAAGCTCTTGTTAGCACATCTCACTTTCACTCTATCAAACAAGTTTTAACTCCAGCTTTTTCATCAAAAATCATTCTTATTTCTTTCCCTCTTAACATTCAGTCTTTATTTACTTTTTATTATCAAGTAAGATTCACACTTATCATATAATTCCTTAGAGATGTAACTTTTTCCATAAGAAGTGTTTTAGTATTCTTCTTGATTTTATTTCAAGTCCATGGTCTTCCTTAACTCTAGGTTTCAATTTATGAATTCATACCGTTGTTGCAAAGTTTCTCATTTTCTTCAAAAAATTTAAGAACACTTTTTTAAGTTTCATACCACCGAGATACTTGTATTCTTACTCATTCTTAATTAAAGGTATGAACTTTGCAAATGAACTACTTATTTATTATATATTACTATATATAACCTAATCTATACTACTTAAACATTAAAATAGTAAGTAGAAAAAGAATACACTACCATGCTTTCCCTATTCAACTACTTAAAAAGTAAAATTTTACATTCGTACCTACAGTGCTTATCCTTATTTCATCCTCTCTTACCACTTCCCATAGTGTAATATTGATGCCCCTAAACTTAAACCAAACCTTGTTCTCAAGGTTTAAAAATAAGCTTGAAATATGAAAACTCTAACAACCAAACATATAATAACACAAGATAATAATTATAATGCATAAACGTAAAACTTAAACGAAGTGAGAAAATATACCTCCAACTCCTTGGTACTTTATGAATAGGCCACATATGTTGAGACTTTTCCATTTCAATGAAACGTCACCTGGCTAATGGTATTAGCTTGAAAATTGCATAAAACTTTCAAAAGATAGAAAACCACTATGTCGTTTGGATTGTACTAACTAAACTAACTAAAGAAGTAATTAATTAAAATTTTAAAACTTAAAATTTAAAAACCCTTGAGCTGCCTCCCAGTAGCACTTAATTTAACGTCATTAGCATGACACCTTTTCGCTCGTTAAGTCAGATTCTAAATCGAGATACTCCAATTGTAGGTTGGTGATCAAGATATCTCTCACGTTTAGATGTATTTCTTGCCTTTCATCAAAGACAATCTTCTTGGCATCATTATCAACTCGATACTCATTGTGATCATTTTCTTCCTCGTATACAAGACCGCTCTGGCAATGTTGAAGAATGGCCACCCAAGTATCATAGATACATCATCATTTATCTCATGAACCATAACTTTACTATCCGTGATGAATGTGAATCTACCTACTTTTCGCATGCACATTTAAGACTTTCCCAATTGTTGTACTAAGTTACCATCAACTACTTGCAACGCCATTGTATCAGGAAAATAGATCTTCAAATCTGCTTGTAACATGTCTTTTATTGGCATGACATTGACTAAGGCTCCCGTATCAGGAAAGATGTTTCAAAATCGGTGCTCATCAATGCTCAATTGTATGCATGTCTCTATGATCTCTCTTTTTAATTGGTTGAAGTCTCGGTCTGAACTTGAACTTTGGTTTCGGCTTATTCGGAACATCCTTGGTACAATTTCCTTTGAGTGCTTCTTCAGAGGGTCCTTCATCTTGTTATTTAGCTCTCATTGTTTCTTCTCCTTATTGTGATTTTTCAAGGCATTAATCCATTGTTGCTTGAATATTTCAATGTCATCTTGCCTCATTCCGTTTCATAAAACAACTAAACCCCTTGGGGATTATTTTAAACGTCTTACCATTATTGGTTATCAACTCTATCAATCAATAAGGCCAAGTAGCAATGACCTTGAATGGTCCTGACCATCGTGATTTTAATTTGCCAGGAAAAAATTTAAGTGTTGAATTGAATAATAAGACTAGTTGTCTTAGCTCAAAAAATTGATATTTAATTCATTTATCATGCCATTGCCTTGATTTCTCTTTGTATAACTTGGCATTTTTGCATGCGTCCAGTCTAAAATCATCTAGTTCCATCAGATTGAAGTAATCTAACCTTTCCTGCAGCTTGAAGATTCATGTTGAGCTGTTTAATCGCTAGTATGCTTTATGCCCTAACTCTACTGGTAAGTGACATGATTTTCCATACACAAACCGATATGGAGATGTGCCAATTGATGTTTTGAAGGCCACCCTTTATGCCCACAATGTTTTTTCAAGATGGAATGCCTAATCTTTTCCATTTGTTTTATTCGCTTTTTCTAATATCTTCTTCATTTCTCTGTTGCTTAATTCAGCTTGTCCATTTGTTTGAGGATGGTATGCAAGTGGGGTTTTATGCCTTAACCCATATTTCCTAAGCAATGTGTCCAAGGCTGTGTTACTAAAATGTGACCCCTCATCACTTACTAATGCACTAGTTGTTCGGAACCGAGAGAAGATATTTCTCTTTATGAATTCTATGCCCACTTTGCATCATTGGTTGCGGTTGCTATGGCTTCCACCTATTTGGAGATATAATCTACTACTAAAAATATATATTGTTTTGCATTTGAGGTTAGTAACAGTCCCATAAAATCTATTCTTCATATGTCAAAGAGCACAACTTCTTGAAAAATGATTTATGGAAACTCTTGTCTTCAATAAATATTTCCCGTTCTTTAGCATTTATTGCATGTTTTCAAAAAAATATATGAATCCTTAGATAGATTTGGCCAATAGAATCCACATTGTAACACTTTAGCTATCGTTCTTTGAGCTCTGAAATGTCCCCAATATGGTGATGAGTGACCCTTCCAAAAAGCTTGCAAATTCCACCTATGCTACACATTGTCGAATTAACCCATCATTGCATCTTTTGAATATATATGACTCGTCCCAAAAGTATGACTTCACATCACTCGAGAATTTTTTTCTTGCTGCATTTGCTAAATCTGGAGGAAACATAGCACACGCAAAATATTTGACTTAGTTTGCGAACCATAGTTCATATTTCTGAACTTGTATTTTCTCGCACTTCGTCTAATTTCTTTATTTTCTTTACTGCCATCGTATTTACCTGTTCTAGCTTGTACATCACTTACTCTTGTCTTGGTTGATTCGTTGCTATAGTCTTCATCATGTGAATAACACTTACATTCTCCTTAGTATTTGTAATATTATTTCCCAAAAACTGTCCTTCCTTCTTTTAATTCAAACAATAGCTAACTAACCAATCTATCTCTCCATGTATTTAATGAATTGTGATCTCTCATCGTACATCCTCTTCTTAGCTTGCTTCATATTTTCCATCTCTTTCTCATGCTTCTCATGGCGTTCGGTATTGCTCATGTTGATGGCATGCAATAATTTTTCAATTATCTTCAATAAAGTCATATATTCGCTCTGCCCAGCTATCTTGTTGGACTTGTTGATCAAAGCCTAGAGGCAACTTTAGTTCGTTATCAAGATTTTCATATGAGAAGTTAAGGTTATTGTTGTATTTTTGATAAAATCTTTGAGGAGGCATTCCGCCCGGATCATAATTTTTTTCATATATCTGGTTGTTCATGAAGTTGATATCCTTAAGCTCCATTCCTTGCTTTATCCATTTGATTAATCATCATGGCTTTGTGATTGACAGATTGTTGTATCGCTTGCACTTGCAGACTGTGTTGTCCCATTTGAAGTTTCCCTATTATGCCATGATCACATCTTGCGAATCAATCTTATATACGCCTATTGTCTTCCTCATTATGGAATGAGTACCAGCTATAGAGTTCTGAGACATAAGATCTAGGAGATCCAATGCTCCATCCTCATCATTGGTTAATAGAAAACCACTTGCTGCGATATCTACAAGTGTTCTGCTGCTGTGATTCATGCTATAGTAAAAGATATGGAGTTATGCTCATTTCACGTATCCATGTCTTGGATATCTCCTCAGCATCTCCTTGAATCTTTCCTAAGCCTTGCCAAGAGACTCGACATCTTCCTACTTAAATTGATTGATTTCCAATTTCCTTTCACTGACTTTCACTAGGGACAAAACTTGTCTAGAAATCATTTATTGATTTCTGCCCATGAAGTCATACTTTATGCAATTCAGTCCTTAGAACCAGCATTTGGCTTTTCTACCTAATGAGAATGGGAAAGTCTCATCCTAATCAACTTCTTTGTAACACCTGTAATGTGCACCGTGTCGCATTTCTCCAAGAAGTTCTCTATATGTGCAAGTGGATATTCACTTACTAGCCTGTCGAACAGGCTATTCTGCACCATGTTGATTAGAGATGCTGTCAGCTCAAACTCAACATTGTTGGTTGGAAGCCTCATCACTCCGTTGTTAGTCTTTAGAACTTCTGGCTTGAAGTTGTCATATAGACATCTTTGTCCTCACACTCTGTCCTACACTACCAGATCATCTTTAAGCTGGTTATTCCCTCGACCCTATTGTTGGTTTCATGCTTGATCCTCCGCCATCTTGAGTCATTTCTTTTTATTTCCTTTATTGGTTATGTTAATCTCAAGGTTGTAAGGTAGTAAGTCTTTCTCTCCTTTGCTGAGCATGCACTAATTTTCCCTAAAAAGAAAACATAAAAGATCAATTGCAGATTGTAAAATTTGAAACTCAAACATTTTTTTCTTTTTTATTTTTATAAACTAGAAAGTTAATTACTTACACTATAACTTAACAATTTTGCAAACTATGTTGAAATGACTACTTGTCCCCAGCAGCGACGTAAAAAACTTGATGCGGTCCGCAAGTATAATGGCTCGATTGTAGTAATAGCGTAACCAACTTACATCGATTACTGATATCGTCATAAGGGAAAGGTGTATTGCACTTAATATCCTTGGTCAGAATTACTTTATTGATAAGGAAATCCTTTTTTAATTGAGTTTTAAACTAAGCTATTCTATTCTAACAAATCAATGCAAATTACTTTTAAAAAATTATATTAAGAAGACCTTAGTTCACAACTTCACCTAGGTAATGAATAACTATGCTTGTCAACTCACTTTCTTCATCTTTTTTATGTGTGTGCAATGCCTAATTAGAATAGACAGATTTTCTTCAAATCCACTTCAACCCACTATCGTAACGGAAAAGATTTTAATGTGCATATTATAACCCCACCTATTGATTTGGATAATGTAAGTTCCACATTGATTTTAGTCCCAAATCATTAGATTCATAACCAATTAAGTTTACTATCTGTGCCTCTCTCATCAATAACTATTTATTGATGCTATGTAATTTATAGTTGTATCATATATATCCGGCTGAAAAGCTCTAATGCCCATGATAAATTCTAAATGCTAATATCAAAAAACAAGTGCTCAGGATGTTCGAGCATTACGCTAAAAATCAGTACAAATTCTAACCATTGCACTTTTCAACATTATAATCCACTCATAACTACTTTAGAATAAAATTCATACAATAAGATCCATTGATCCAGAAGATAAATGAACTACTCACATATTATTGAAATAAACATGCACATAATGATATTCAATGCAATCAAAGATTAAACGAATAACTTCAATTAATTAAATAAAAATAATACCTAATCACCACATGTTAGTCTCCAATGTCTTCACTTTCACAAATATTCTGAATACTTAAGAGCAAAGTAATAATAGGTTAACAAGTTGTAATGTATGCTAATTGGTGGTATTGGGTGAGTTTACTATGTTCTAATACCTATTTATACTCATAAGACACTTTGGAAAACAATTAGAAACCCTAATAGACAATTCTGCATAAAAATAAAACTCTAACTTTCTATTTTTCTTAGTCTTAGCACTGTCCACAAGTGATCTGAAGTTGTGCGTACAATACCATGGTGCCGTGACAGCTATGGCCAAATTTTCCTCGTTCAGTAGACTGGACACCCTACATTGATCTCCCGGGCACAGTCCTCTATTACTCACGGCGCCGCCACTCCACTGGATATGTTGTCTCATTTTTCTCCTCTTCTTGGTCCTCCACATTGTGCCATGTTGTCTAGCCTCTTCCCACGTCGTCAAGCCTTAGTGCCATGACGTCAAACCCGCATTTATGCATTTTAGCCTTGTTTCTTCACGAAATTACTCGTTTGTCTACTTTATACATTATATAACTGAAAATACATAAATACCATCAATTTGAGCTCATTCTAAAACATTTATACTAAATATACTACTAAACTAGTATTATATATAAGTCTAAATAATTACTTATTAAATATCCCCAAACTTAGAATTTTGCACGTCCCGAGCAAAAGTGTATTTTACAAAGTATTTGTGCTACTACTTTTACTTATGTTCAAATTCATTTCACATTGTTCTTAGAGTATCCTTAAATTCAAATAAGTTTAAGTTAATAATCCACTCAAAATCTTTTCTTTGCAAATAACTTGTATTTTCAAAAACATGTAGCTTTAACAATACATACAATTCACTTTTGAAACACCAAAGTAGTTCAGATCAAAACATCACTACTCACAAGTTTATTTCACCTTGACACTCAAGTAGCAAGTGTACAATCTTATGATTTCTAATTAAGCTAAGGAATTCACAAATACGCATAAATCATACTAGTTTTGTAGACTTTAGCACTTCAAGAGTCAATAAGACTTAATATAGTTGGAAAGAAAACTTAACTCAATAAAGCTACTAGTACTCGAGCTAAATCTTTAATTTGAAGAGTTTTAATTTTACTTCCTCCTTTATTTTTATTTATTTTTATCTCTATTTTCTTTTCTTCTTATATATTTTAGTTCCATGGTCCTTGCTCCTTTTCCTATGTACACCACTTTTTCTCTTTTTCCAACCATCAATTTCTCTACTCATTTTCTTATAGAACTTGTCGGACTCTCTATCTTTTTCTTTTAAAACTTTTGTTAGCACATCTCACTTTCACTCTATCAAGCAAGTTTTAACTCCAAATTTTTCATTAAAAATCATGCCTATTTCATTCCCTCTTTGCACTAAGTCTAAATAATCACTTATCAACATACTTGCTCCACGAGAAAGGAAAAACTTAAAGTTAAAAGTTGTAACAAAAAACTCATAAAAAATATAATCAAGAGTACAAAAACTTGAATTGAACAATATTGGAATTGAACGCACAAAACCTCCCGAATATTTAAATCCCTAGAACTCAAACACATTAGAACTTAGCCACCCATTGACATAGAAAACAATGCAAACATAAATAAGAACTTAGTAACAAAACCTAAATGAAGTCTTCTCCCCTCCATTGATGTGTAGATCTAAGAATGAAAAAGTTAAAAACAGAATTAAAAGATACCTAAAGTCATTATAGAGCATATTTATAATAGAAGTATGATAAGAGGTAATGTAATCTATAATCTTAAAAATCTCCAAAAATACGAAAATGCCAATCTTCAGATATGTCCAGTGTCGTACATTGTAATCACCAAGGCATTGGGAATCGTTGAGAAGGTGCTATGATACTTTTTTTTTCCTTCAATTCAGTCTTGAATTGTGTCTAGCGTCGCGTTAGTGCTGTATGTTCATCCTAGGCACTGTGAAGGCGTTGACCTTCGTGTTAGAATTTGATCTTCATTTTTTCCTCGGTCTTCTCAAGGCTTCATATGCAACATCTATTGTGAGTTTCCTCTTATCTGTTTAAGTTTTGTCCTGTGATTCCTTGGCAATCTCAATTCATTTGAAGGTGTTGGGAAGGCGTTAAGCCTTTCTCTAGCTTTTTGGCTGGATTTTCATGGGAAATCACTCTTTTTTGTCAAATGGCCTCTATTTACCCTAAAAATAAAAAAACAAAGGTTTTAGAGTATAAATATAGATAAAGTCTTGGAATTCATAGTAATATCACAGTAAAATATAACACAATTGGCGACTTATCAAATACCCCCAAACTTAGACAACTGCTCATCCTGACCAATGGAGTAAGATATTCAAATAGTATTCACAAGATACATTTTAGCTTTGCTAATACCCAACTCTAATTAAATGGTTTCATCGAATTTTTCTGAAATTTACCAAATGGAAACAAGAAACTTAAACAAAGCCAGTTACTTTGAGTTAAGATATTTTGGGCTATTTTTTCAAGAATACTCTACAAAACATTAGGCTTCGTCAACACTAAAGTCATCAATTATTCACAAGTTACCTCGTAACTTTTAAAAAGCCAAAAACTTATAATCTCTTAATAAAGCATTGAATACTAAGATTCAACAAATAAAACTTATACAACCATTCCATCGACACATTCAAAACATTATTTGGAGCCAATAGGACTTTCTTTTTGGTTATAATGGTTGGGTTGGGTGACAAAGAAAAATAATTCATGGATTTTAAACGTTGGAAGATTTTAGACTTATACTTGTCAATAGATTTTAAGAGAACATGAAATGATTTCCACTTCACCTAACTTAATTCTTATTTCCACATTGAGTGGTGCTCACATTTTTCTCGACCATCCGCCTCCCAGTTTCATTTCCGGTGGACACCGTTTCAGAGGGGATATTAATTTTTTCTAAAAACAAGGCTCCCTGCTCCATTTCCTTTGGATACCATTTTTATGTGGAACTCTCTAATCATGACTTGATTGATTGAAGATTTTTTTTTCATCATAATCAATTTCCTTTTATTTTGGGTATATAAATATGAAAATTATTTTTTTGACATTCTTTTGTTACATACATTTGCTACACAATGGTGTAGATTCCCTTAAAATTTGAAGGGGTCCACACATCTCAATCAAATCTACACTATTGTGTAGCAAATATATGTCTCCTAGAATCTTAGATTATCATCTTTCATATAAATAATATTTCACTCTTATTATTAATTTTCTTTTCTCCTTTTTCTTCTTCTTCTTTTTATGACTCTTTTAGAGATTTCAAATGTAAGAACCAGCTAGGTGAAGGATTATATGCTACTTGTTTGTGGGTTTCATGATAGGTGATGAAAGAATTAGGTTATGTTGGCTCAACTGGGCTAATTAGGGATAACTTCATATATGGGTTAAAGGCTAAGAGCTTTTAATAATCAAGGCCAATATCTTCCCCCAAACTTATTCTTAAGTAATTACTCAGTTTTAAATGAATTGCAAACCAATTTTTGAATCTGTAGAGATTTAGTTGACGATTGTCCTTGACTCCACACTAGTAGTCTTTGATGTAGACTCAATACGGTAGAACAATCAAAAAATTAAATTTTCACTTAAACTCTACTTAAGGTCTTTCTATTTTCAGCAACAACAATCAACATTTTGAATTCGCAAATTGTCTGCCATTATCCTAAGGTAAAATTGGGCTTTCATTTAAGCTCTAGAAAATCGATGTAAAAACATCAACAACAAACATCAACAACATAGCCTCAGTCCCAAATTAACTGGGGTCGGCTACATGGATCAAACTTTTCCATTGTGCTCGATTAAGTGCAACTGATGGTGAGCTTTCCAAACCATTCAAATCCCTCCTAATTAATGCATCCCATGTTAACTTTGGTCTGCCCCTACCTCGTCGAATTTCTACGCTTTCTATTGAGTCAAGTTTTCTAGTTGGGGCATTTGTAGGTCGTCTTTGCGGGTGACCAAACCACCGCAACCGCCCTTCCCTAATCTTTGTATCAATTGGTGCTACTCCTACTTGTTTTTGAATTTCTATATTTCTTATTCTATCTTTACGAGTTTTACCACACATCCACCTAAGCATCCTCATTTCTCGCTACGTTCATTTTATGTAATTGTTGTTGCTTTACCGCCCAACATTCACTTCCATAGAGCATAGCCGGCCTAATTGCGGTCCTATAAAATTTTCCTTTTAACTTAGTAGGAACATTTCGATCACAAATCACCCCTGTTGCACTCCGCCATTTCTTCCATCCAAATTGAATTCTATGTGTGACATCATTCTCAATGTTACCATCATTTTGTATGATTGATCCTAGATACCTAAAGTGGTTTACCTTAGGAACTTCTATTTCCCCTAATTTTACCACTCCGTCATCTCGATGTCTAGTGTTTCTAAACTCACAAGTGCATGTATTCGGTTTCGTCCTACTCAACTTAAAGCCTTTAGATTCTAATGTATTCCTCCGAGTTCTAATTTCCTATTCACTCCATCTTTAGTTTCATCCACTAAGACAATATCATCTCGCAAATAGCATACACCATGGTATATCCTCTTGAATATGTCTAGTTAGTTCATCTATAACTAAAGTAAATAGATATGGGCTTAGAGCCGATCCTTGATGTAGTCCTATCGTAATGGGAAATTCTTTTGTAGCTCCTTCAAATGTCTTTATACTCGTTACTACTCCATCATACATATCCTTAATAGTGTCTATGTATCTAGCATGCACTCTTTTTCTTTCTAGAACCCACCAAAGAACATCTCTAGGGACCCTATCATATGCTTTTTCTAAATCTACGAATACCATATGCGAGATCTTTTTTCTTTTCTCTATATTTTTCTAACAATCGTCTTACAAGGAAAATCGCCTCCATGGTTGACCTCCCAGGCATGAAACCAAATTGGTTCTCTGATATTGTTGTTTCTCTCCTTAGCCTATTGTCAATTATCCTCTCCCAAAGTTTCATAGTGTGACTCATAAGTTTAACTCCACCTATGTTGTACACTATGTGCGCTACATAGCCGGTCCCAAGTCCGGATAAAGGAGGAGGGTTGCGATAGGTTGACAGCCAGCGTAAAACTTTTGTCACTTTTCATGAAATGGATCAAACATATATAAAATCGATGTAAAAACAAAAAGAAAAAATTCACAAGTATGAAAATGTGTAAACAACCTACCAAAACATCAATCTTTAAAATAAAATTAAATTGTATTACCTGTATTTCATCAGAAATCTTGAAAAAGAAAACTTTGCAAATCGCAAAAATTATACCAAAAATCCGTTACATACAGACACTACTCATGCATTTCATCAACTTGCCAACCTATATTCCCCCAAACTTATCTTGTACTTTGTCCTCAAAGTTCAAGAAAGTAGACAACCAATATACATTATAAAAGAAGTATAAAATAATAATGGAAGATAAGAAAATAGAATCAATGAGATAAAATAAATAAATATATGAAAAGCTAAAAATTTATGCAAATGATGTGTTAAGTAGTGATATTAAAAAATTATCATAATGTTTCTCCTCCAAATGTATTACAAAACTGAATTAGTAATAAATTTCTAAGTTTCTCTCTCAAATAGATATAGAGAGAATGAAATCAACGCTCAGAATCACTTGATCTATCATGCTACTGCTCACTCTACTATGGAGTCCACTATAGAGTTTGGTAAGGAGTCTGCACTCTTTGTAAAGAATGTGAGGAATAAGCGGCTCCATACTCCTTACGGGGTCATTAAACTTGGTAGCCCAAAAGTATTATATAAGAAATGACTAAGCTCCCTGTGATTATGGAGAATCATCTCCTCATTGACATTTTTTTTGGTACTCCTTCCAGTTGTAGTGGTGCAGAAAAATATGTTCCTCTCCTCTTTCTCGTGGCTTTCCTCATTTGGGTTTCCTGCTGCTGATGTTGCTACATTCATGTTGTCGCTGGTGCTCTTTGTTGTACTTTATCCTCCTCATCCTCCTCCTCTAGTTTACTAAACCATAAAATGTCATCACTCTATATGGTCGCTTGTGGTGGGATATCGAACTATAAACCGATAAGAGGGACTTCTACCCGATGACATAGGTCAGTGATAAAGAGAGGAAAAACTAGACTTTTATACTAAAAATTCCCTTTCCCACTCTTGAATGATCGATGTCACTTTCCTCTCATATTTGGTATTTCCTATATTAAACCCCTTCTCAGCCAAGGGTTTACTCTTTTTCTTCTCCAAGTAACTTTTAAACCTCCTTTGGGCTTTATCATTCATAAAAAAACTCATCGTAAGGCTCGGTTGCATTAGGTGGGTGGGTTATAGCCCTAAGTGGAGGTAATCGACCACTCGTCCTCCTGCTAGGACCTACGGAACCACTACACTATCCTTTCTCCATAGCAAACAAACAATATAATGACAACACATAATAATTTGAATGAAGTTCATAGCTCAACAATAACTAGTACATCAGTCCATAACACTGGGATAACACACTAATATTGAATTTAAATACAAACATTTACTCATAACGGCTTATTGGTTTTGATATCCAAGTCAATCAATGTTTTGAGAAAATTTAGTGAAAAATCATTTCCAAAGTCTCAAAGTTATATAAAAGTTTTAATCAATCCATATTGATGTAAACATGATTTCAATCAATTCATAACTCATATACACATGCAAAATCAATCCCCAAATTGAATTAAAACCAAAGTGTCGACGAATTTTAAACAAAAATCATAACATTGGAAAGTCTATTTTTGACAAAAAAACTCCCGCACTTTACCCCAAACTTTCTTCACATTACATTGATCAATTTAAAATCATTGGATAATTTAAAATAAAGAACTGTACTTGAAATTCAAAATTTTCCAAAAACATAAGCATTTTGTCAAAAAAAATTGGGATTTTTCAAAATTGATAAAAACTCACAAATAAATTGACCAAAACCTCCAAAATATTCTCACAAGCAAAGGCCTTATGGTTCTAGGGACAAATTTAAGTCTTAAAACACACATTTTGCTCTAATTAGTCGAAGAGCATGCCGGTAAAATTCACAAAAATTAAGAAGTTTTGGGACGTTATTGACTTTGGAATGAGTTTATAAGAGCTCAACGGAGCTTTCTAAGCCTGATGGACGCTTTAGAAGCTTAGATTTTGCAACTCTTAAATCGCAGCTTCGTCGAGGCGCTCACTAATCTCTTGATTTCATGGCTCAAAATGATCTCCGCTTGTTAGAGAATCAAAACTTGGTGAGATTGGAGCCTAAAAGTGATGGATTTAGTGGTTAGAGGTTGGTTTCAGGTTGCAGGCTACAGTGTGAAGGCGGTAGGGTATTGTGTTGGGGAAGAAGATTAGGTTTTGCCCCGTTTTTAAAACATGGAACTTGTGTCTAGCGCCATATGTTCAAATGTCACGGCGTTGTAGAGGCGGTTGGAAATTTACAAAATTTTGTAAATTACCCTCTAGCGCTGTGTGAACACCTTACATTCACATCGAATTTGCTAGTACAACGCAGGCTACAAAAACAAACTATTCCATATTGTTCATTGTCATCCCATCGTCCTACGTGTTATCACGCAACACTAGGAAATCGCTGGCCTTAAAAACCAAATTCATTCCTAAAATTTTATATTTTTTTTATTCATTGTGTGCACTTCCTGTGTATGCTTATGATTTAATGCAAATGTATTAATTTAAATCATACATGCCTTGAATTACATTGCCAAAAGTCTTTCGGACTTCGTGCACGCAAAACAATCCATGCTATCTTTTTTCCCAATAAAATCTCTTTAAAAATCATTGAGAATAGAAAAACTCATTAATTTCTATAGCACTTAACTTAACTAACTAATATAACTTAAAAATCTTATTCAATCGATAGGTTTATTGAAACCTAAATAAATTAAATTAATGAAAAATAAATGTGAGATGCCTCCCACAAAGCGCGAGTATTTAACGTCGATGGCTCGACGTTTCCAAGATCTTGGATTATCTATAGTCCAAGTCAATTATTCAATTGGCGGCTTAATCTCATCTCCGCCAAACAGCTTAATCATCTCCCGTTACTTGACAACTCTCGGACCCTCTTTTATGCTCAAGCACCGTGATATAGGGATGTCGTCTGGTGGTTCTGAATCTAGCTTTATAGTATATATCTTCTCGGGCTTTTTACCGTCCATCAATACCCAACCTTCGTGTGTTCCTTCATTTTCTCCCTGGTTTTTCTTATTCGTTACTCATTCCTTTCCGCTTATCTTTTTCAAGTTGTTTTTAGAGGTTTGTATAGAATCTTTTGAATCACTATGAAAAGAAGACAAAACTATGTACAAGGTTAAATTATTAGTAGGTAAGTCCAACTTGTCAGGAGTTGAAAAAAATGACTCTACCATCGCGCTCTAATTAAATTGAACAGCCATATACGTCTATTTTGGCTTTGGCCATTTTCATGAACGACCAGCCTAGCATAACATAAGAATTATTGGACATATTCGTGTCCTTCATGTCAATGACATGAAAATCAGTGGGAAAATCCAAATTTTTGATGCAAGCATTCACATCTTCTGACATCTCGATTAGTCAGATTAAAGACCCATAGGATAATCGAATGATGATGTTGGAATGCTTCAAAATATGGTCATGTATAGACAAGAAAATTGATGATAAAAAGATGTTATTAGACGTTCATAGATTAAACATATCTTTCTCTATATGCGTATCTCCTAACATGCAAGAAATAGGAAAAATAACAAGATCCTCGTACTTTTTTTGTACATCAGTGTTGCCTGTAAGTTTTCATCCTCTTCTTTAAACAATCTTGCTCTTTCAAATGGTTTGCAAGGAATTCCAACTTCTGGCTTCACTTTTTAAAATTTCTTTACTACTTCCTTAGTTTTCATAGCTTCCTCTTTTTGATCCCTAGATTTTTTGCGATCCTTGAACATGTTCGCAAACCTTTCTTGATATGATTTATGAAGAAATGGTACTCTGTGCTTGATGGTATTCATCTATCCCTTGTTCGAGATGATATTTTCATCTTCCTCCTTTTTTGACTTTTCCTTTTCCTCTTCTTTAGCAATTCCTATCTCAGGTTTTGCAACAGTTCCAGCTGCTGAAATGTCATTGATATGTAAAGTTGCATTCACATGTGCATTTGTGTTCGAAATAGGCTGAGATGGTAGCTTCCCTTGATTATTGGTTTGGGCTAAGTGAGCTGACATATATGACATCCTAGCCTGCAATTCTTTAATTGAAGCCTCAGTTCTGGCTTCATATTCCTGCTTAGACATAATCAATTGTTTAATCATTCCTTCCAAAGTATGACCATGTGGATGGGGTTGTTGATTTTGAGGAGATTCTGGCATTGACTTTCTCTAGGTAAAAAGTTCTGGTAGTAGGGACTCATGGCTGCATAGTTGAAGTTAGGATTCCTATCCTTTCATCCATAATAGTTACTCTGCTGCTCATGCTGTCCTATAGGTGGCCATGGAAATTGGCCTATTGATGCTTGTCAAAAATGTCAAAATAATATTACCCTTATTAGGTTGCCATTTTTCGCATTATTTTTTAGTAATGGTAAGTCAAGGGGTCGAACCACAACGAATTAGGTTACATTAGGAGAAAAAAAGAAGGAAAAGTCTCATTTCAATGAGGGATGCATAAACCTAAACTAATGCATGCAACTTAAATACGAATAAGCAACAAAAAACAATTAAGTAAGAATGCCAAAAAGTAAAAATAAACAGAATGATGCAATCAATTATAAAAGACTAACCTAGGCCATAAGGATCTACAAGATTGACTCAACCGTCACACGCAATAATCACCAACGTTCACATAAAAAAAACATTCCAAATCAATTCTTAAGTTAGCTATAGGGTTCAACATCACATATAAACCGTTAGACTCTCTAGTTAAGACAAAAAAAATAAGACTATTATTTGACTCCCTAACAAATGTATAACCCTAGGTAAAGTACACAAGAACTCAACACAATTGTCGAATAAGAAATTAATGGAGTCACTAACCTTAGATTATCAAAACACCAAGCTCGATTAACTTAACATAGACTTGTCAATTGTATGATTTCCCCCAACAGGCCAACCAATTGAAGTAATCACTTACTACTCGTTGTTGATGAATCCACACTATTACATATGCAAAATTCCCTAACTAGCATTAAACCCCTATTTAAAAAGTGTGCATTTGCAACTACATAATGTAAGATAAGAATCATGGTTTTATTCAACAATTGACAAGATAAGACATTGATTGGAATATAAATCAAGAGTTGGAAAGTCTCACATCACAAATTTGTGAGAAAAATTGATCCTCCCTTCTTCATCCCCTAACCAAGGTTAGGGGACTTCTTTAGCAATCCATAGATCAAGAGCTCAAAATCTAATATATTGTAGTATATAATTACAAAAATAGAGAGAAGAAAAAGAAAAGATGATGGATTGAATAGTTAAAAAGGGGGAGAGAGAGAGAGATAGTGAATAGGGTTGGTGGTGATGATGGATGAAAATGAAGGGGAGAGGATTATCTTTTTTTATTTTTTTGGTCCTTGGTAGAGAGAGAAAAACCAAATTCAGGAATTGGTTGATAGGGATTTGGATTTGCCTAATATGTAGAAAAAGACTGGCACATGTCAGCGTGAGATATGGTTGTTGGAAACCCTATTTTGGGCGGAAATTCAAGGTGTGCCCCTTTTTTAAGTTATCTAATATTCATTTATGTGATGACACGCTTCCCGAGGATTATTTGTAGTTGTTGAAGCTGTAGTCAAAGTAGACACGTCACTCGAGGAAAGATCCTAGGGGCGGTAGAGAGGCGTCGTTGATGAAAACATTTTTGGCTGTTTGGTTCACATTTTAGTGAATCCTAACATATGGGATTAATTAGTGATGGGACTAACACATAGGTTTAGATAGTTTAGTCTCATTTGTGTATCTTGTTTGGTTGGGAGTATTAAGGTTGGGATTAAATGAAGTTGTACATGTACATTTACCAAAATACCCTTAGATAAATAACACCAAAAATCCCCCCATTTCACACATTTCTTCATTCGACGGTCTTCATCTCTCTCGATCTCTCACGTTCTCTCTCGATCAACCTCTCACACTCTTATCCCTTTCTTCATCTTCTTCATCTCACGGTTTCACCATCTCCACCTCCACCACCTTTATTTTTTTCTTCGATTTCATCAAACCACTTCATCTCCTCATCTCTTCGTCTCCCCTTCAATCCCACAGTCAAACCAACCTACCTAAATCCTTTTTCCTCAACCCGAACCATTAAAAACCAGTCCCAACCACAAATTTACAAGTAAAAAAAATTTAAAATTTCATTACCTTGCCTTCAACTTCGACCACCATCACAGCTCCTCTTCAAACAAAACTATAAAGAGAGAGAGACTCGGGCGAGTGAGAGAGACGAGAGAGATAGCAACGAAAACCAGTGAGAAACGAAACGAAGAAGACGATGATGAAACAATGGGTTTAACTCGTTTCAATTCGATTGTTATATTGAGGGGTAAAATGGTAATCTCCTCTTTCACTTACAATGGATTAGCTAATCCCACCAAAAATGGTGGTATTGTTTAATCCACTCTCATGCCTCTTAACTAATCCACTGGCCTAGTTAATCCTCCAACCAAACAATGGATTAACTAGTCCAAAGTAGCTAATCCGGGCTAATCCCACGAACCAAACAGCCATTTGTGCAAGGTGTTGATCATGCGCCTAGGACGATCAACAATGACGGTTGCTGGTGAAGAGGCTTGAGGCGCAGTCCAAGGACGATTTGAATGACAATAAAAACGCATGGGCGAGTATGGAAATCGAACGTCTGAGGGACATGGTGACAAGTGCGTTGAGGCGTATCTAATGGGAATGGCTTTTAGAGATGAGAAAATGGTAAGACCCTACCTAATTAAGGAATCGAATCGGTCTAGATTACCTTAATCTCCTAATAATCAAGTAAGTCTTATCATTTTCATAAATAAATTAAAAAAATCTCATCCTCGAATAATCAAATATAATCTTTATTAACCTAATAGAATCCTTAAATTAATATGAAACCTCAAACTTCGTTTAGACTGATTAAATAATCTTTAAAATTCACTAAAAGACTTTAGGCACCACCTCCTCTATTTCTAAGAGTACATAGGAAAACCCGACCTTCAATAATTTTTAACAAAACAAACTCAACTTATTGAAAACACCGAAGGACTTACAACCCACCCCATAAAAATATATATTGCATCAAAAGAATATATATTCATTCTAAACTAATTTAGGATATCAAAATCCTTAATCCAACATTATATTTGCACCACAATTATCCCAATCCACCTCAAAACTGCTATAACCATTCGAAACGAAATTTTAACCATGCACAAACCCAAAAACCCATTTATACAATATATTATATAAAAACAATACATACATAGAGAGAAAGACGCTGAGCAAGTCATAAAAAATATGACGGCTTTCTTTTTTCTTTATCGCATATTGAACCTATCACTACCCAATTATAAAAATACGATAATGTCAGATAAATAAATCTTACACTATCCAGTACACTTGTTATAATCAAATGCATTGTATTCTTAGAACATAAAGGAGCAGCAATATCGTAAGGAATCGTAATTATACAAATATGCAATCAATCCCAATTCTGTTGACCGACCACAATCAGATGACGTATTCAAAATATGGAAGGTAAATAGTAATAAAGATTAATGAGTTCAAGAGGAGGTCTCTCGAGAAGCAACGCCTTCGACTCTCCATGGATTATGATCTTGGCCAGCATCACAAATCCTCCTAAAATTTCCTACAGTCTATAATGATCAATGACTCTAGCCGTATAGCACCACGGTGTTCACCCTATTACACATATAGCTAGTGAACATAGTGGGACCCCTAAGAGCCTCCTTCCTCTCATGTCCATGAATGCATGACCAATAAATATGCACCGATAAACCATGCATGCAATTATGTTCGACAAATACTTATACAATGTAAAGGTTACTATGGGATTTAGTTACAAACATCCAACTTCGAGATTAATCTTTACAGTTCTTGGAGTGTCAAATTACCTTGAAATTTGTTCCAATAGCTTCCCTACATATCCAATTATATTAGGGGTCAAGCTTCCAGTGAAACCAAATAATGAAACCCCACGAAAATAGCATCCAAAGTGTGCTTGATAACTGTTTTCAAAAATAACTATTTTTAACAACTTCGACTAGCTTTCAACTACCTAAATTGGGGTAAATGTTTAACCTTGAAAACATCAATATTTATCATGATAACAAAAAAGGAACTTGTAGAGGTCACGACATACTTTCTGTAGACTCCAAGAATTATTAAATATGATCACAATTGGTGAAGTTATAAGCTTCCTAATATGGCATGTTCATTAGGCAAATTTTATTTTATTTTGAACTAATGAAACCTTTCCAAATCAATGCTTTTGCAATTAAATCCTTAAAACTTGACACCAATCACCGAGAAATCACATCAAATCGAATTTAAAATATACCACAACTCATGAATTTTATTTAGACAAAAAATAACTACCAAATTCGTCCAAAAACCCAATGTAAATCAATTTTAACTATAAAATATCTTAAAAAATAGATATACTGAATTGCATTCAGTGGAACTTATCCTGACTTGATGCAAATCAATCAAATATAGTAACTAACAACAATCTTTACTAATTAATATCAAAACCTCGTGAAATAAATTGAAAAATCATGAGAACTCAAATTGAATTATGAAAAAAATTGCAGGCAGAATACCTCATTTCTACCATGAAAACTTTGCTCGAGCTGATAGTCTCGTGATGCTCTTAAGTGTTGCAGAGAGAAACTAGACAAAAATTGGACGTTAGGAGATGACGAAGTGAAAGAATTGGCAGAGAGGTTTATGGATCGAACAAAACGAAACATTATGTAGAACGTTATATATAAACCCTCAGCTGCTTTTCACCAGCTTAATATTTTTATTTATTATTCTTGAAATCACTATTTTGACGTTTATGACATTCGGTGCTCGTTTTCAATTCGAATTTCCACCGAATCCCGTTAACATCCAACAAAATAGTTTAACTTCATAAAACTTCCATAACACTAGTTTTGCTCACACCAAAACCCCAAAAATCTTAACTTTGTCCATGACATACTAAATTCTTCCGAACCAATCCTCTTACCATACTTAACAAAACTTGCACCAATTTGGACCCAATCTCAACCTCAACCACCATCAACCGACACAAAACTAAAAACAAGGTCTTGCAAAAAGTTTATTCTCATTTCTCATTATCTCTGATCCCTACTTGCACGCAAACCAAGAAAAAATCCCCAGTCAACTCGTTAAGTCCATTTAAATTAACTCTTTAATTTTAAAACTTAACCACATTTGATTTTTAATGAAATTCAAAACTAAAGTTTATGTTAGCATTTTAATTATCTTAGAACTCATTTCAATACGTATCTCAAGATAAAACCTCATGAGTTTTGAATTTCTTCAATTAACTTTGAATTTCAAAAAATAACATAATATATACTACGTAACACAAGGCATACATCACCCGATAATAAAATTACATATAAATCTCCATTTCACCGGTCATTAGCTCTCGACTCTGAGCCTAAACAATAATAAGAATCCATTAACCCCCGATTAGCCATAATTATCTGGTTAGAAATGTAGGGATTTGACATGGGTATGGGAGACACGTTGTTGTTGGGAGGGCGGAAGTCCTGTGGGGGCCCACAACATTTATTAATTCATTCTATCATGATTCGAGGAGCGTCCTAAGGATGGATGGATGGTTGTCGAGGTAGTGGCATAAATGAGTCGCCCTAGCGTGTCTCCTCCCTGCTTCATCTCTTTTGATCTGCTCTACACTACGCTTATCGAGGAGAGATCGAGGGCGGCTGAGCTGCACATATTGTAAACTCCATGCCTTCAATAATTTTTGAGATCTTTCTTCAACACTTACCACTCCAAACTTCATGCTAACAATCCGAACTTCGCCATAGATCATCAGGTCCCAAGCGACTGCCTTGGGATGTGTGGCAATACGCATTTCAATTCAAAACAACAAGAATACTCCAAAGTGCCCCACTTTTATTATTTTTGATCAAATATCATAAAGAATCAACAAATAAAAAAATAGGTAATTAATTATTAGTTTTAGAGTTTGGCTCATCCAAATATAATTTTAACGCACTAAATTGGGTCACAAATGTACAACTACCAACTACCCTCAAACTTATTACTTTGCTCATCTTGAACAAATATTATTCAACAAGATTTTAAGTAACTAATGCGACTAGACTTTAAACTAATGAAAACCTATGGACTCACAACAAAAGTATAAAGAAATCAAACGTTATGGAAGAAACAACAAAATACAAACTAAATGACCTTATGGCCAAAAATCAACAAAAGTGTGAAACATTTGGTTTCACTAGATACCAAATCAATACAAAACTCAAAAGACTTGGGAGACTAAAACTTGTCAAGAATTTAGGCCTGACCTCATCAAATATCACACTTTCATAATATAAAACTTGATCAAAAGCCAAGACTATCAGTTATTCATGAGTTTTATTTGCTTATACACTCAAGTTGCAAGTTTACGATCTCTGTATTAGGAATTAAAAATACATAGATTCTCATAGGTGAGACTACAACTCACATTTTCCATTAATGAAGACTTAACATATGCAAGAGTAAAAAAGTACTTTTATTTTGGTTGTAATAGGGCTTGGCTATGTTTACAATAAAAAGAGATATATATGGATTCAAAATTTGTTGGAAAACACTAGCACAAAATCATACGTACACAACATAGAGCTAAAATAAAGTGAATAACGACATAACTTTTGAACTTTCATGCACAATCCACTATATATGTTTCTTCACCAACTCCTTTATTTTCAATTGCTTTGTGCACATTATTTTTTTCACAACATTTGGAGTGGTTAACAAGTTTTCAAACACATAAACATACTATAAACTTGGAATTTTCTTGCAATGAATCACATGAGCTCTCTTTCAACCCTTTGGTCTAAACTAGGCTTCCCGACAGATATAAAGGTTATGTGGTTTTATTGGGTTTCATGAAAGGTGCCAATCAAAACATGGTGAAATAAGCTCAAACATGGAAAACTACTGGAAATAGATGATAGGTAGGCTATGAGGCTATTTTTTTAATACAAGCATAGCCTAAAATTAGTTTCTTACAAATGGTTTGGTCTTAAATTTTGCCTCAAGTAGAGTGCATTCATGTTCTATTACCCTATAGATCTAACTTATTCCACTTGCTTAGTTCTGACTTTCTTCTCACTTTGGTGTCAAGCACACGACCCATCACTTGTAGTGGACCCTATGACATAAGACTGATCAGGTTGAGTCAAAGACATGACAAAGTGGAGTCTCTTGCATCATTCTAAGTTCACATCTTAAAGGCATGCATAAACAAAATTCACAACCAATAGGCCCTAAAGTTAAGTTTGGGCAACTCTATATGCATCGAAATTGTTCCTTATACTCTATATGCATTGAAAAAAACATATTTATTTTCAAAAACGTGTTTGTCATTGGAATAAATAAAGATACATATGAACACGATATGAACAAAATAGTTGAATGCATGAATGAATTAGATGTCGAGAAGGAGTGATGGATAAACGAGAAAAAAGCTATACATAAAGTGATGAGATGATAAAGAATAGAGGAAATAACATCACCATTACCTTCCATAGCAAGCATTAGCTCATTAAAAAAATTGAAATGAGTATACCTGTCAAGCATGCATTCCCAAATCATCCAAACCATCCTTCCATAAACCTACACATCACTCTAAACTTAGTCCGAACCTTGTCCCCAAGTTTTAAAACAAAAGTAGAGGTAAAACAACCCCATAGACAACAAAAAAAGGTAATGAGAACAACTGATATACGATGGAATGAAAAGCAAGAGTAATAAATCTTACTACCATGTTACTAAGCAAGAATCAAAGTCTCCATAACAAATAAAAGGAGAGAAAATAACTCCTAACAATAGTGACTATTCATTATTGTTATTTTGTGTATTGTATATATATATATTATCTATATTAGTTTAAACAATCTACGTAATAAATCAATATACAAATTAAGTGCCATTATTTACAAACTAGAATCTTAGTATAATGAGGGACTAAAAGTGTTACAATCAAGTCAAGTATATTTTATTTGAGAGCACTAGTTAAGTTTCGTGCATGCTATTCTGAATATGCTCATAAATTCTGACTCGCACAGGCAACACATCCACAAAAATCTCGACTCATGGAAGAATTATTCACAAGCACAAATTCATTAACAATCAAATTCCAAGTAGAATACTAAAATGACCATGAGTCTCAAAAAGACAAATGTATCGTGGGTAACCGCCTTGCATGACACTATCCATCTTGGTGAAACAAGGGAGTAGGATCCATGGTAGTGAATCATGCCTTCTAATTTAAATTATACATGATCGAGTGCACTTAGATAATCCCATCTTTATTCATGCTTGATTAAAGTCATAGAAAGACCTACAAAAATCTCATAACCAAAAGTATCAAAATTAGTATGAACAAGAAGAACAAAACATGAAATGAACGAAAGAAAATTGAACTTTATATTGGGTTGCATTCCAACAAGCATATTTGATTCAAGTCTTTAGCTAGAATTTCCCACTTTTATTCATAGTAAGTTGATTTGGCATGGAACTCGCTCTCTACATCTATTTGTGGGACATTCTCATAAAAAGTCTTAAGTCGATGCCCATTCACTTTGAAATTCTTGTTAGTATCCATACTATTAATCTCCATTGCACAATGATCAAACACATTAGTAACAATAAAGGACCCAACCCAGCGAGACATCAAATTACTGAGATACAAATGCAAATAGGAATAAAACAATATGACTTTTTGTCCCACTTAAAGGACATCCTAGAAAAAAAATGATCATGCCATGCTTTGATCTTGTCCTTATATATCCTTGCCTTTTCATATGCATCTTTGGAAATCTCCTCCAACTCTTGAAGATCAATTTTACGTTCCTCTCCGACCTCATCAAGCTTCATATTTAATTTTTCGACTGCCTAAAATGCTTTGTGCTCTAACTCGATCGGGAGATGAAAAGCCTTCATGAAGACTAGTCGGTAAGGAGACATCCCAATTGGTGTCTTATAAGCGGTGTGATAGGCTCATAAAACATTGTCAAGACATGTCCTCCAATCCTTGTGATTTGGGTTCATCGTCTTTTCTAAAACAAACTATATTTCTCAAGTTGAAACTTTTGCTTTCCCATTGGTTTGAGGATGGTATGTCGTGGATGTTCGATGAGTCACATTGAAATGCTTGAGCAAGCTCCGCCACGATTACTAATTATAGCCTAGGGTGTGCCAGAAGTAGTGAAAATCCATGATTTAAGGAATTCACATACCACTTTAGAATCATTAGTGCATGTAGCCTTTACTTCCACCCATTTCGAGACATAATCAACCACAAGCAAAATGTACAAGTTGCCTAAAGAAGGCTGGAATGGTCCCATGAAGACTATACCCAATACATAAAAAACCTCACAAATTGAGATAGAAGTGAGTGGCATTTGGTCATGATGACTCAAGTTGTTGGTCATTTGGCACCTCGTGCAAGTTCTAGAAAATAAGCATGCATCATGAAATAGTGTGGGCCAAAAGAAACAACACTTTAAAATTTTCCTTGCCATGAGTAGAGGGCCAAAATGTCCTCCACAAGCACATGAATGACAAAATGCAATGATGAAGTTGGGTTCTAGTTAAGAAACAGATCGCTGAACAAATTGATCGGAGCAAAAATTCTAAAAATATGGGTCATCCCTCGCATGGTACTTAGAATCGCTCTTGAGCTTATTCTTTTGTGCTTTAGTGGGATAGGGAGATAACACTCAAGAAGTGAGGTAGTTAAAAATGTTGCCCTACCATTGTGTCACATCTTAAAAGAAAAACATGCTCATCGGGAAACTTATCTTTCTGCTAGTAGGACTCTTACCATTAGTAACACGACTAAGGTGATATGCGACAAGATTTTCTGCTAAACTCTTATCCATGATAGTGATATCAAATTCTTGGAGCAAGAGTGTCCAGCGAAGTAACCGAGGTTTAGCTTTTTTCTTGGCCATTAGTACCTCAATGCCGCATGATCGAAAAAAGACAATCACTTAGTATCTAGAAGATAAGGCTGAAATCATTCTAATGCAAAGATCATGGCTAGAAGCTCTTTCTCAATGGTGGTGTAATTTACTTGTGCATCATCAAGGGTTCGAGAAGCATAATAAATGACACGAGAAGCTCTACCTACCTATTTCCTTATGACTGCACCTATTGCATGATTACTGGCATCGCACATGATTTTAAAAAATAAGTTCCAACCAGGTACTTGAATCACCGGTGTAGAGGTAAGTGAGTTATTAAGTGTGTCAAACACACTCATCCATGCCTTATCAAACGCAATGGGCATGTCTTTCTGTAATATACAACATACAGGTTGCGTAGTTTTGGATCTACCATGAAATGACTTTTTTCAAAGTTCAAGACCAAGTTCTTCTCCGTGCATCGATTACGTACCTTAGTAAGATTGTCAAGAAAAATGTCGAATGAATCACCATAAACGGTAAAAATCATCTATGAAGAATTCGATGAATTGCTTCAAAAAATCAGAGAATATGCTAACCATGCAATTTTGAAATGTGGCGGGTGCATTGGATAGGTCAAAAGGCATGCGACAGTAGTTAAAAGTGCCAAAAGGACAAGTGAACATTGTGTTTTCTTGATCTTAGGGAGCAATTGGGATTTTGTGAAAATAGAAAGAACCATCAAGAAAACAATAGTGTGGGCGATCGGCTAATCTTTCTAACATTTGATCAATGAAAGGCAAAGGGAAGTGGTCCTTACATATGGAAGCATTGAGCTTTCTGTAGTCGATGAAAACTCTCTAACTGTTTTGAATACGAGTTGGAACTGACTCACTAAGTTAGTTAGTGAACACCGTAATTCTCATTTTTTTAGGAACCACTAGGGCCAGACTTACCTATTTGCTATCGAAGATGGGATAGTTCATGTCAGCATCAAGGAGATTGAAGATCTCATTTTTGACAACCTCCACCATCGAAGGATTAAGCCCTCTTTGGATTTCTCGTATGGGTTTGTAACCCTCTTCCATATGAATACTATGCATGCATTTGGAGGGAGTTAAGCCTTTAATATTTGCAATGGTCTATCCAATGGCCTTCTTGAATTCCTTAAGTACTCGCAAGAGTCGCTCCTCCTCCAATGATGTGAGCTTAGTGGATATCATAATGGGGAATGTATCATTCTCATATAAGTACACATACCTGAGATGATTTGGCAGAGGCTAATGCTCCAATGTATGGGCTTGAACAAAAGAAAGGTGGATCTTAGAGTGGGAGGTAGGGCACTCAATATATGAAACATCAAGTGGATAGGGTGAAAACGAATCCAACTCATACACCATTTGTTCAATCTCCATTTTTAAGAAAGTGTTCTCTTTCTCAATGAGTATGTGTAGAGGTGTTTCTGTAGCACTATTTGTAATGCTTCTTCACCATGAATAGCATGAAATATGGTGTTTCTGTAGCACTATTTGTAATGCTTCTTCACCATGAATAGCATGAAATGTCTTTTGCACAAAAGAATCAATGCAATGAAAATCGCAAACCAAAGAGACATCTCAAGGATACTGCATGGCATCATATATGTTGAATTTTATGATTTCACCATCAAACTCCATAATAAGTGTACCATTAAACACATTAATCTTTGTGCGAGCCATTTAAAAAATGTTAGGCCAAGGAGAAGAGATAAACTATTAATGCAAGGGCCATTCTTCATGTCAACAACAAAGAAATCAGCCGGAAAAACCAATTCATTAACACTCACAAAGACATCTTCAAGAATACCAACGCGGTGAATAATGGAGCAGTTTGCCAATTGAATAATTACACCAATTTCATTGAGATGATCGATGTTTAGTCTTTCAAAGATGGAAACTGGCATGACATTGATTGAAACTATAAGGTCATACTTGGTTCTTTGGAGGGTAACCTCCCTAATGGCGTAAGGCACCAAAAAAAAGCCAGGATCTTTATACTTTAGAGGCAATTTATTGTGAAATATAATGGAGAAATTCTCTCCAACACTAACTTATCATTACCTTTCAACTTCCCTTTAAATCAATTTTAACTACAAAGAATCTTCTAAAAAAATATTAATTGAATTGTATCAATTCAATTTAACAAAATCCTAACCCACATCGGTGGAATTTATCTCAAATTGACGCACGTCAATATAGTATATCATTTAACAACAATCTCTAAAAATATCTATCAAAACCTCATGAAAGAAATCAAAATATTGTGAGAATTCAAATTGAATTGTTGAAAAATGCCTTGAATTGAAAATTTACCAAATTGCGCATCGAATACCTCATTTCCACTGAAACTAACCGTCTCGTTATGCTCTACAGTTTTGCGGAAAGAAGATAGACAAAAATCAGACGTAGGGAGATCTGCGAGCGAAAGAAGGATTTGAGGGGTTAGGGATTAACAAAATCGATTTTTATGTTTGATGTTTTTTTTATATATTTATATATAAACCTTCCGCTGCTTCTCATCAGCTTAATTTCTTTTGTTTATTAATTCCCTAAATCACTATTTTGACCTTTTTTAACTTCAAATGGTAATTTTCGATATGATTTTTGACTAAATTGAGCCAACTTCTCAAAAAAATAGTCCAACTACATAACATTTTCAAAACCCTAGTTTTGGTCAAACTAAAACCCAAAAAATTTTAACTTTGTCTACGAAATACTAAAATCATTCGGACCAATCATCTTGCCATAGTTAACCAAATTTGCACCAATTTGGACCCAATATCAACCTCGCCCACCGTTAATTGACACAAAACTCGAAATAAGGTCTTGCACCAACTTTGTTCGCATTTCACACTACCTCCAATCTCGACTTGCACGCAAACTGAAGCAAAAATCCCCATGTTGACTTGGTTAGTCCATTTAAATTCATTTTTCAATTTTTAAACTTAACCGCATTTAATTCTTCAAAAATTCTAAAATAAAGTTCAGATCAGCATTTTAATTATCTCAAAACTTATTTCGACTCGTATCTTGAGATAAAACCTCGTAGGTCTTGAATTTACTTAATTACCTTTGAGTTTCGCAAAATAACATAATATATACTACATTAAACTAGGCACATATCACATAATAATAAAATTAATGGTAAATCTCAATTTCACCAATCCTTAGCTCTCGATTCACGGCCTAAACAATAATTTGACTATGTTAATCCCTGATTAGTATAAATATTGATTTAAAATTTTTGGGATTTGACGATATTTGCCTTTTAAAATGTGTAATCCTCTTGGCTGGCATGTAATCATCTTGAAATTTGTGATGTGGCTCATTCTGATTCCTGATAAAATCGAGCGACAAATGAAATTACCAATCTTGTGCAACATCTTTAAGACAAAAGGGAAATGCCTTTAGTCTCACTAAGTCAGCATCAATTGTACCAAGCTTCATGCCTTCAACCACCATCTCAAATTCTGTGAGGAACTTTTGAGGATCCACATTCTCTTTTCTATGAAAATCAAGTAATTTGTGCATCAACCCGAATTCATGCTCAAACCGACTGGTGGCAGTTAGATACTACATACACAAGGGTAACAACCATCTAAAATTATGATTTGCCTCCTTAAATATGAGCACTCTTTCCTAACTCAGTTCATTCCTCACATTCTATTTGGTTGTTCTTCCCAGCATCATACGCAAATGGGAGATTCTGATCTCTTCCATTTAAATCCATTTTCACTTGCAACCTATCTCTCTTTTTGCTATACTTGTTCCTCTTTCTATATGTCCAGTCAACTTTCGGATCAAGTGGAACCAAAGTGTTTGCGGAAAGTGTAAGTTGTTGACCTGCAACCATAAGAAAAAATAAAAAAAACTAAAAAGAAAACAAAATAGCACCAAATCTTGGCAACGATGCAAAAAATTGATAGCGCGTCGAAGGCACCAATCATAATCTTGAATTTAATGACTACCTTAGATTTGTAGTGAGGTAAGTACGAGGTCGAACCCACAGGGATTGGGATGTTTTTTTTTTTCAAATTAAAAAAAACGGGGCTTCTTGAAAACAAATACATAATTATACTAAGAATTTAATGCGAAAAAAATAAAACTCAAATTCTTCAAAAACAAAAATCTATAAATATAAAAACTATAGAACACAATGTGAATTGAAATTCAAATGATTAGATTCATTCGTCAATTTTAAAAGGTTGCTTGGGATTAATTTTCATAGATAAACTTATAATGACTCTCGCCACGTCGTTCTCCTCAATAGAAAGAACATACAACAAAACCACATAATAACTAGACCCACAAAATCACGTGTGCTCTCCAAATTTTCAACGGACTGTCATCATTAACCTTTGTGAGAACACTTACCATGAGTAGTAACTAGTGTCAAATTTTTCCACCGATCACGTGGAGATTACAATATGTTGTTACTCTTCTCAACTCTCAATGACATATAGGCACATCGATTGCCAATAAACAAGGCCCCACTTGCCACCTGCCACGATCCCCCTTACCAAGCGGCGGTATGAGCACTAGTATTAGCTTTTGACTTAAATGGGAGTGCATGTGATGTTATACCATGATACTCTATTTTTCCTTCAATTTTGTCTCGACTAGTATACAACCGCCTCACTTGTGCCTTTATGTTCATCGTAAGGTGTTATGAAGGTGCTTGCCTTCCACTTGGAACTTGAGCTCCCTTTTTCTGCTGGCCCTTCATAAGGCTTCATATGCAACATCTCTAGTGAGTTTCCTCTAATCTCGTCAAGTTTTGTTGAATGATTCCTTGGCGATTTTAGTTCACTTGAAGGCGATGGGAATGCGCTAATCTTTTTTCTAGCTTTTTTACTATTTTTTATGGGAAATCACTCTTTTTTGTCCAATGGCCTGTATTTACCATTAAAATACAAAAATAAAGGTTTTATAGTATAAATGGAGATAAAAGTCTTGGAATTTATAGTAATTTCACACTAAAATATAACCCAATTGGCGACTTATCAATTTCCTACCTTTTTTACTATACTTATAGATTTGTAGTAGCAGTAAGTGGGATCGTCTACACATGAATTTTGCAAACATCCCTAGATGTACTTTTAAGGGATTTTTTTATTTTACCACTAACTAATTATTTAGAAATTGAACTTAAATACTATAATTAAACTAAAGCAATTAAATAACTAAATTATATTAAACTATTGAAATTAAATAATCTAATTTTGAATTCAAATGAAACAATCAATTTTAAACAAATCTAAATAATAAATAATGAAACCTAAACTAATTTATATTCAAACCTAAGATATAATTATTATAACCATAGTCATAAGCTAGGCTCGAGTTTTACAAGATCAGTAAACCTTTATCATAAGTAAGCCATAGTAATTCTTTCAAATACCTAATTTTCCTTCTATCAATAAAAGATTCAAGCGACTCATATTTATATCCTAATCTTATCAATTTTAGTTCTTCAAATGCTCAAAGTGTCTTATAATAACAAAAGAGCATTAAGTTCCATGAAACACTTACTACTTAGTAAGAAATAACAATAATTTGTCATTAGATAGTTAACTTAGATCATAACTCGCCTAAGACTTCCCAATAAGTTAAAAGACTTTTTGAATAAATCTTAATTACTAATATTAAATCTGTATTTATAGCATATCATTTAGAACACATATTGCATACTATATACACAAAGTCTACTTTCATGGATTGTAATATAATAAAAAATCAATCAAAACTATAGATTATAGAATATAATTTCAATTTAAAGCATTTTGTTCATAACCTCATAAACTATGACTTTTGCAATTGTGTTAGTTCATATCTTGATTTAGATTAATAAACTACTCACTCATATTAAACTTAAACATCATAAAATAAAAGAAAGATATTAATGAAAAATACCTCTATATTAATACGGAGTCTCTAAACTTGAGTTCTCTAGAGCAATGGTAATGAAAATATGAAAATAAACGATAGAGGATATTAGGAAATCTTAATTTTGAAACCGTAGCCTCTATAAAGTAATTTACTAATACATATCCTTGTCTAACCCAAATTCCTAGTTTAAATCTAAAATAATATTGGCGGATCTCAGTGATTCCTAAGTGATTTGGGCTTTTTATGTCAATCATTGGGAAAATTGTTGATTCCTCTGTAAAATATCTATTCGTTGATCAACAATTCAAGTAGTGATTTGAGTACAATCTTCACTTCGCCTAGTCTCTCTTTCACCAATTTGTCCAGTGATCTATGTTCAAATCCGCAACGTTGGTAAATCACCATGACTTTTGTACTGTTGATTGTCGTCTTCTATTTTCTTCTCAATTTTCGTTCATTTCTTCATTATTCCTTATTTTAACCTGATATCACAAAAACAAGAGAAAACCCAGTGTAATATAGTTTTGTAGATTTAAAATAACACTAAAATAGACTATAAAATATTATCTAATTAATGACTTATCACTCTCGCTTATCCTCCGAGTCAACATATACCTTTGGTGTTATAAGTGAGGCCATAAAATATGTGTGTAGGGTATCTTTGGCCGCTAAGTCTATATTATCCTCAGTCACTTGAAGTATGTCCCTCCTTAACATTCCAGTGATCAATAGTGGGTATATCAAATTATCTTTTCTTCCCAACATGTTCGAATCTCTCGAAACATCATGGATAAGCACCGACACCTTGATTTTGCCTCCCGTGGCAATCTCATACAAATTAGCCGCTATAGGCTTATTAATCTCCTCCTGATGGGATATGGGGTATAATGAAGCAATTATGAGGAATCACCACATCCTATACATTTTCCTTAGATTGCCCTTGGGAATATTATTTGACATCCTTCAGACCCTCTTTAACATCCCTGTTTCCTTGGAACCACTAAAGCCCTCTTAATAGATCGAAGTAAGCTACGTAAGGATAGTCATTCCTAGGCCTTGGGTAGGTTTATGTCTAATCTCCCACAATATTCAAATACCACATACTGTAGAAATCATTAATGGTCTTTTTGTCATAGGGAACTATTCCTTTAACCCATATAGGCTCTCATTCCATTGTAAATTTGCATTCGTATAGAACTCCCTAACTATCTCACTTCCCCCAATTTTTTTCTGACCTTTGTAATCTTGGATGATTGTTTGCCACCCTCTCCTTCGAATGAAGTTATTTACTCTAAAATCATACTTGGCCAAGAGATTAAACCCTATCTCACAAATGAACTCCTTATTTTCATTCTCCGTGTATCTATCCTTTGCCTCAGCACTTATATAATATTTGATCTGAATGGCCTAAGGCTTAGTGTTAGGGCTAGGTAGTAAATGCCTCCTCATTAGTGGGCTTGGATGGTGGCATGGTTGCCTTGATTTTTTGCCTTGTTCTCCTCATTGTTACTCAAATAAACTTCCAAACAATCACAATACCACTATTTCTCTTCAAATCACCTATAATATCACATAATTTTCCAATTGACCTCAACAACCGTCACATAGATATATCAATCAAAAATTGGTCTAAACTATAGCAATTTCCATAATCCAGAAGTCCACAACTCAACAATTGTATCACCAATATCCACAATTCACAATTTCTTGAAAATTTTCAATTTGTAGCTCAAATAAAAGCAAATGTAAATCGTATACCTCAATGTTGTATCTAATATAAGCATAAAAGTCCTAATTGTACTCCAAACAATCAAAGCCCTTTTGCTTTCTCACTCGATTCATAGCCTAAGCTTGAATTTCACTCTTTTTCCAATGTGTGCCCTAAATCTCTCTAAAGTGGTTCAAAACCATAGTACACCTAACTCATTACTTTTGTGCACTCAAATCAAAGTTAAACACCCTCAGCTTTGCTTTAGCAAAGCTTTTAAAGATTTTGGCATGGTATTAGGGTTCTTGTGTGCATTACAGTATCGTTTATGTCAATATTTTCGAGCAAAAAGGGTTTTAATACCCCGCCTTGTGATTCATGTTGTTTTTGTAATAAACGACATCACACGACGTCTATGGGCAGTAGGGGTGGGCAAACCGCGGTTTGGTGGTGAAAACCACTAAACCGCGACCAAACCGAGGTTTTACGGTTTGGTCATTTTGCAAACCACCACCAAACCGCGAACCACCAAAACCGCAACCAAACCGACCAAAACCGCAACCAAACCGACCAAAACCGCAACCAAACCGACCGCGGTTTGCGCGGTTTGGTCGGTTTGGTTTTCGCGGTTTATCTTGTTACAAGTTTTCCAAAAAAAAAAAAAAAGTGGTGGGAGGCGGCAATGAGAGATCACTGGTAGGAGATGGCGATGGGAGGCATGGAACTGCGGGAGGCAGTGGTGGGAGGCAACTGTGAGAGGAGGTGATCGGTGGGAAACAGTGGAGGAGGCGTAGAACTGTAGGAGCCTAGGAGGTGGTGGTGAGAGGAGGTGGCGGTGGGACGCGATGGGAGGCAGTGGTGAGAGGGGGTGGTAGTGGTGGGAGGTGGGAGGCGTCGAGTGGCGCGGTGGCTGGTAGGTGGCGGTGACGACGACTGGTGGGAAGCGACAGTGACGAGTCTGATGACGACTAGTGGAAGGCGGCAACGGATGACCTCAACTGGTGGAGGCGAATATGTTTATGATCTTGAGATGGATATGAAAAAAAGAAATGGTTGTTGTTTATATTGGTTAAGGTTAAGTTGTTTATATTGTTAAGGTTTTAAAATGTGAATTAAATAAATTTACTAAATTACCCTCGGTTTGGTTTGGTGAAACGCGATTTTTCAGAATTGAAAACCACCCCCAAACCGCGAGTTTTAAAAAACCGCCCCCAAACCGCGAGTTTTAAAAATCAGACCAAACCATACGATTTGGGGGGTTTGAGCGGTTTTAAGGAAACGATGCCCACCCATAATGGGCAGTATTAGATCCATTTGGGCACATTAGTGATGCTGCCTGTCTAAAGAAATCCACGTGGAACATTGTCATTTATCATCCAGACCTGACTTTGAGCAGGTTATGACGTTATATGGCATCGTAAGTTCAAGTCCCACATCGTTGGACAATGTCAATTCTAGAAATTGAAAAATTAATTTAATTTCTTAGACCTCCCTTTGATGCTGTATGGCACTATCCAGTTTATATGGGTCGCATCACAATGGCGTGAAAAACGTGTGAATTGAAATTTTTTGAAAAAAGTTCAACTTCTTATCACTGTGTTACTTATGTGATAACACATGACTTTTCATGCCTTACATAGACATTCTAAAATCTTTAACATACTCCACTTTGATGAAAAATCACCTGAAAAATGGGTTTTTCTCTAAAATATACACGAACAACAAGTTAGTAAAATAGAATAAAACTATTAATTCAACCAGATTGACTAAAAAATAACTTTAAAAATGTATAAACCGAATTAAGAACCCATCGGCTAGTCTTGCTATTGCTATGTTTAACATCTTAGCCCGACTTAAGCACCACGGCTTTCCAATATGCACCGTGGTGCACCATGGTTACTTCAACGCTCTAGCGTCTCAAAGCTCTTTAAATACTTTAATCCTTCTCTAGCATGTCACCCTATCCTTCATGTGCCTCATGTAATTTCGCAAACCTTGCCTTGCTTTGACAAAAGGGCTATTCGTTGCAATCTTCTTAAATATCTATGCAAAGACTCCAATTTTCTCAAAATTCCATTGGTCATGCAATTCTTGCTGAAACGATGACAGTGATACAACAAGAGAATGATTAACAAAATTTATTATCCCTTCACAAGCTTAGTACTATGTAATCTCAAACTTTTACTATATTTGTCTCATTATTGTTTCAAACCTTTCTAAATTACAACACTATCATGCGCCTCAATATTCTTGGTACGACTTTCCTATCTAGAACACTAAAGTGAGTCTTTTTGATTTAAAGATTTTAACTATTCTAATGCTTTAAGACATGCTTCTTTGCTCTGGAAAAACTCCTCGAATTGGTTCTCCTTAGACTCTACTACACTTTCTTGGTTTTAAATTTATGGATGTCACGATATGCTCGAGTTACCTTTCCAAATCCAAGATGGTTTGATCATCTTCCTAACTTTTTATATGAAATAATTATGTAGACGTCTCTAATTTTTCTTCATGCTTCTTGAGATCATGCTTACTCTGCTGAGCTATTTTTCTTAACATTGGCTTTATAGACACGAGAGAGGGTTGTTCTTCAATCTCTTGATCTTGCCGTGATTGCTATTTTTTTAGAACCCCATGATGATTGATAGACATTTTCAATATCATGGTTATAAGAACTTTGATAATTGTGCCATGACTCATGTCCTTCTATATAGTTGCAATGCCTTCGACTTCAAACGCATACGACTTATAGTATGGTCGATGATATTCCGCTCATTCTACATCACTTGAAATTGGTATTGCTTGGTATGTGGTATTGTCTTAAACAGATTCACCTTGACGAGCCAACATAGATATGGTATCAAAGATCTCATCGTTTGATTCCTTCACATGATAGACGTACATTCTTTACATCTATGAAACACCAGAGATAAAAGAAAGTAGATCAAGTGCAATAGGGTCAATCAAATTTAAACTAAAAATAAAAAATTGCTGAAAATTTAAAATCATAACAAAATAGTTTAACTAAACAAGAACTGTCAACCATTCCCCAATAACAACGTCAAAACTCGATCCTAAGTGCAAGCGTGACGACACATTTATAGTAATAATTTAATCAACAAAGATTGATTATGAATGTCGGTCCTTACAGAACGGTATTGGTGCAACTCTTTATCTAATGTCACTAGTAAGGTAAGAAATACTTTTTTGTTGATTTTTAGACTAAACTTAATTCTATTTATGAAACAAGTAAATTAGATGATAATTAAATAGTTAGACAATATTTTATAATATAATTTAAGATTATTTTGAATGTAAAGGCTATATTACTCTTGATTTTCTTTTGATTATGTGATTTTTGGTGTAAAGGATTAATGAAGAAATTAAGGAAAATGGAGATAAAAAGAAAGGATTTTGATCAACATTGGAAAAGTCGTCGATTTTCTAGCGACGTAAGAATGAACATAAATTGCTAGCTAAATCATTAGCAATAAGTCCAAGGGATTTACCAGTGATGTATACTATATATAAGAATTGTTGCCAAAATGGGTGATCAACTGAGAAGATTTTATTGAGGAACTCAACGATTTTCCAAACAATTTATATGAACCTCAAATTGCTAAGGAATCGTTGAGGTTGGCCAAGAGAATTTTGGATTACAATTAGAAATTTAAGTTTGATTAGGACATGTATTAGCAAAATACTATATATAGGAGGTTAGGGAAACAAAATAATTCCCTCCCAAAATTTATTTTCCATTACTAACATTGTCGTTGCCTTGGAGAACTCAACTTTAGAGATTCAATATTAATTAATATGAATTTCTCATTAATTTCTTTTTATTTATTTTATGATGTTTATGTTTGATATATGTGAGTAGTTATTAATCTAAACCAAAGTATGGACTAAACCAATTGAAAAGTCATAGCATATGAGATTAGATATAAATCCTTTAAATTGATATTGTATTGTATTATTCATGTGTATAATATATTTTTTTCTTTTATTATATTCCATGAAATTTTATCTTGCATGCATAATGCGCAATATGTATTTTGAACGATACAATCTAAATATAATAAATAATTATCATCGTATTAGAGTGGAAACTTTAATATGAGTAGTAACTAGTATCATTAATATGTCTTTAACCTTTTTGGGAAGTCTTAGGTGAATTAAGTTCTAGGTTGAGTAGCTACAAAATATTTTCATTAGTTATTGCTTAGTAGTAAGTGCTTTCATAGAACTTAATGTCATTTTATTTATTGTTACGTACTTTGAGCATGTGAAGGTCTAGTGGTAATAAAATTAAAATATGGATATGAGTCACGTAAATCTTGCATTTATAAAAGGAAACATAAGTAGTTTGAAAGAATTACTATAGCGTGCTAATAATAAAGGTTGAATGGAACTATTAAGACCCTTAACCAGACTATGACTATGTTAATGTTATTTTTGATTTGGATATAATTTGTAGTGTTCACTATCGTTTGTTTAGGTTTGTTTGAATTGAATTGTTACTTAATTTATTTGATTACTTTACTTTACTTTAGTTTAGTTAACTGCTTGCGTTTCAGAATTCTTTATTAGTTAATTAATTAGCGAGAAAACCCTTAAAATATCCTAAGAGTTTACAAAATTTTTGTCGAAATGATCCCACTTACCAGTACTACTAATCTATAACTATAATAAAAGGTGGGTAACTTATTGTATACGTTCGACATTTTTCATTAGGTTGTACTTCAATTAAAAGAAACTTATAGATAACCATTTAACCAAGGTTATGATAACTATGCATTTTCTCCACGTCAATTGTAAAAATCGTACATATTACGATACACAAATTTCCTTCTAATTCGCTTTATCCCGCTATTGTGGTGATAAAGATCATATTGATTCACTATAGTTCCACCTATCACTGTGGGTAACTTAAGTGTAACAATTAATTAGACTCAAAATCCTTAGACTTAGAAAAAAAATAAAGCTTATTATTCATGCCTCCCTATTCAATAGCCAGCTATCAAAGTTCTACATATCCTATGGTTGTGTTTTTCTTATTCAGATTAAGAGCTCCACGATCATGGTTACTAATAATTCCCAAAATCAATAAGCATGTGATCAAGTTGTTTATAGCTTAAATATAGAATAAACACAAATCATAACATGCACAACTTCACAATCATCAATTCATCAAACATTCATAGCTTTCTACCTAGGATCCATTGAACTCTAGGATAAAGTACACAACTCCTTCTTCATCATAAAAAACATACAATTAATTGTACTAATCATTAAAACCAAAATTATTTCCTTGAATTTAATGAAATAATGCCACTTTAATTCTAAAATTAGATTCTCCAATGTATTTTCCTTTTTAAAATCTCTAATAAACACTCAAAAATGACTCAATAACACTCTAGTATGAATTAACAACCTCTTTTTTTGAACTTCCATACCTAAAAATAACTTAAAGTATTTATATCAACCATTAATAATAATCCCAATCGAAATTGACGTCAAAGACTTTCTAATTTTTAGTTTGTCCCTAGGGTTGACGCTGTCATCATAAGTAAAAAATTAGACAATGTTTTATAGTACATTCTAATGTTATTTGATGTGAAAAGGCTATATTGCACTGAATTTTCTTTTTTCTTATGATTTCAGGTTAAAATAAGGAATGATGAAGAAATGAAGGAAATGTAGAAAAAAAAAAATTTGATCAAAAGTAGAAAAGTCCTAGCGACATATTACCGTGATGAATTTAAGAACAAATTGCCTGTTGATAAGTCAATAATTAGACAATATTTTATAATATATTTTAGGGTGAGTTTAAATGTAAGGGCTATATTACATTGGGTTTTTTATTATTTTTGGGATTTCATGTTAAATTAAGGATATTAGAAGAAATGGAAGGAAAAGGAAAGAAAAGTAAAGAATTCAGTCAATTTTAAAAGTTACAACGATTCCACAATGAATCGACAGAAAATGAGTCCATCGATTCAAGCAGCGATTAAGGAAATGAAGTAGGAATCGCTACCCAAATCGGTGAACCATAGTTTTATTTGCACCTATTTTCCCAGTGATTTAGCTGATAGAGAATTCAATCTGGATTCACTGATGTTTGCCACGAGGATATTCAATTAAAACATGAAATTTCAATTTGGTTTGGATATCTACTACGTAGAATACTATATATATCACATTAAGGCTTCAAAATTAAGTACCCCCTTTTATTAGTTTCAGGCCTAATGATTAGTTTAAGTGCTCCTTGATTTCTCTTGAAGCTATTGATTAGTTTTAGATTAGTTTTATTGCTCTTGCTTTTGAAGATTTCTTGGATATTAATGTATTCAATAAGAGGTATTTTTCACTAATGACTTTTATTTATTTTATTGCAATATTTATTTTGAATATGTGTGAGTAGTTTATTAATATAAATGAATTCTGAACGTGAACTTAAACTGTTTTGCAATGTAGTCCTAATAAAGAAGAGTTTGGGCTTAATGCTTTGAACTTAATCGTATGCGTCAATTCATGATTTCAATAGAATTGTTTTTGCATATTACAATCAAGAAACTTTGTATTGCATGTATAATCTAGAATATGTATTGCAATATTTAGGTTTTAAATCTAATATCAATTATTAAGTACGATTAACTTAAAAGGCTTTTTACTGTTTTGATGCCTTATGTGGATTGTGTTGTAAGTTTGATATTGATAAAACTAATTCCGATAATATTTGCTTAGCAGTAACAAGTTTTCATAGGTGTAATGATTTTTTATTTCTATTAATTATCTTTTAGCTTCCAAAGAACTAATGGTGAGAAAATTATAATATGACTTTCCAATTGATATAAGGAAAACTGATGGCTTGATAAATGCTATCAATCTCGGTTATTATTTAGGTTTGATGATTCAAGAATATTTCATAATATGATTATAGTATGATTATGACTATATTATAATTAATATGTTCAGATTCAAAATGGTTTATGTTTCACGATTCTGGATATTAGTTTAAATGTTTGTTTTATATTGATTTGATTTTAACTAAATTTAGAATATTTATTATTAGTAGATTTAAATTGTGTAAATTTAATTAGTTTAATTGATTGCCATAGTTTGATTAGACAATTTTAATTCTCGTATTATTAAATTAATCAAATTAAAATAAAATAATAAAAATCCTTGGAAAACCCCATTTTTTACGAAGTTTGTAAAATCCTGGTGGAGACAATCCCACTTATCACTACTATAAATAATAAGAATATACTAAAAACTTACTGTACATGCTCGACACGTATCACTTGTAAAATAGGCAACAGAGAGAGTCAGTGTTGTACCAACGAAGTGAAGATTACATACAAATTTCTTCATGAATTGATGATAAACTGAGTGATATTTCATATAAGACTCAACGATTTCCTTAGCGATTTACAAATAAACCCAAATTGCTGTAGAATTTCGACATCGGTCACAAGTTTTTTAGATAAAATTTGAGTTTCATTAAGTTATGTACTTATAAATTAATATATAAATATATATTGGAGGAGACAAGAACTTCAAAATAAACACCTTTTAACACCCAAAGCTCAATAGTTTATTTACATTGTTATTGCTTTGAGGAATTTATTGGAGACTCAAATTATTAATAAAGCTACTTTTCATTAATGTCTTTATTTTATCTTATAATGCTTAAGTTTAATATAAGTGAATAATTTATTAATCTAAACTAATAAAATAACTAAACCAATTGCAAGCGTCATAGTTTATGAGGTTATGATCTTAATGATTTGAATTGATAATCTATTCTATAATTCATGGCTTTAATTTTTTTTTTTTCATATAATACATATGTGAGGTGAATGACAGGTTCTAAATCTAGATTTAATATAAGTAGTAACTAAGATTTATTCAAAAGGTTTTTTAACAGATTAGAAAGTAATAGGTAAATTATGTTCTAATTTAAGTATCTAATGGCATATTACCGTTAATTCTCACTTTGTAGCAATTGTTTTCATAGAACTTAATATTGTTTTGTTATTATTAGATACTTTAGGAATTTGAAGAACTAATAGTGAGAAGATTGGGTTATGGATATGAAACGCGTGAATCTACAATTAATAAAAAGAAACTAGATGATTTGAAAGAATAACTATAGCTTACTTATGATGAAGGTTTAATGATCTTATAAAATCGTGACTAGCCAATGACTATGGTTATAATTATATTTCCTGTTTAAATGCAATATTGGTTTATGTTTCATGACCTTTGGTTTAGGTTTGTTTAAGTTTGATTGTATGATTGTTTGATTTGTTATCTTTGATTTAGTTTTATTTAGATTGATTTTTTTATTTGCATTTGTAAACATATTATTTGGTTTAGTTAGTTTAATGTAGTTTAATTACTTAATTACTTTAGTTAGTGATAAGTAAAATAAAACCACTAAAAGTACAACTTAAGAAGTTTGCTAAATCCTTGTGAAGACAATCCCTGTTACCACAACTATAAATCTATAAGTACAATACAAGAAGGTGGAAAATTTATTCTACACACTTAATATGTGTCAATTTTTGGTGTTGTTGCCGAGGGGACTTTTACATAATTTCTTAAGACTTTTTGATAATGTACGGTCCACATACTTTGTCGTTCTAATTCTATGGGATCACTAGAATCGTACAATCCTGTGGTTGAAAGAACTTTTAATCGAATCTTAAGAGAACAATAGTGTAGGAAAAAAGATATACAAGCTCCTACAATGGCAGCTAATGAGAATAGAGAACTTACTTTTTGGTAAGCCAACCAAAATGTCATGGCTTACAAGCCAATGTGCGTTGCCTTTTCTGAAGGTTTCTTCGACTTTAAACTAAAATTTAGATTCATCAATGCTTCACCTAACTACTATAGTAAGGATAATGAAAAACGCCAAAAATTTGTAAACAATACTAACACAAAGCCCATGTGATGAAACCCTAAGATGATACTTTAGAACAAGTTAAGCTAAAAGCATTTCCTTTTGCACTAAAAGATCGAGCACAAGATTGATTGTTCCATCTTTCACAAAATTCAATTACTACTTGGAGTTAAATGTTAGAAGCTTTCTTTGATCAATAAATGCCTGCAAGAATGATAAGCTTCTATAAGAAACAAATCATAATTGAAAAAATGAAAGATAAAGTAAGTTTTAATGAATTTTTGGATAGATTTCAAAAACTTATTTCTTTTTTTCCACAACATGGATATACTGAAAAAAATAATAGGAGTACTTCTACAAAGGACTCAATCACTTTAAAGAAAGAGTATTAGACATTTTTTGTGGTGGATCTTTATTTGAAACAACACTAACTTTAGCAAAAACGGCTATTCAGAAAATGGCAAAACAATCTAAGCAATATTGTAAAAAGAACGAAACCACAAAGAATAAAATTTAAGAAAATCAATAATAGAAAAATAATTTTTTAAGGATAAATGTAATGAGTTAACAAGTTTGATGAAGTTGTTATTGAAAGAGAGAGAAACCGAAGTTAAAACATGTGGATTATTTAATGATACACATCTTATGGTTATGTGTCCCACTTTACATGAAAAAAATACTGAAGTGGTTAATATGGTAATGAATCAATTTTCGGGAAACCCAAGGAATCATTATAATAATAGCAATAACAATAGTTATTATATAGGTAAACTAAGCCTAAATCTTAGCTTCGACCCATAGAACAAGAACTATATGACTTATAGGCCACGTGCATAAACACAATTTACACGAATTCAACAATCGCAACAAATGTTTCAACCTATGCAATCAAACATAGACTAAATCTTGAATAATTTTATAACCTAAAGTCTTCAAAACCTTACAACGATTTCTCTAAATCATGTGAAAAACGGAACATCAATTAATTAAGTCAAAGGAATTTGCAAATTAACGAATTGAGCAATAAGGATAAAGCACCGATAGGTGACCAATTGTGCAATATTTTAGTATGATATTACTATGAATTTCAAGACTTTTATCTCCATTTATACTCTAAAACCTTTATTTTTGTGATTTGAAGGCAAATACTGGCTATAAGATAAAAAAGAGTGATTTCCTACACAAATCCAATCAAAAGTTAGACAGAGGCTTAGCGCCTTCTAAGTACCCTCAAGTGTGCTGAAATTGCCAATGAATTGTTGGACAAAACTAGACCAGACTAGAGGAAACTCAGTAGAGAGGTTCTATATGGAGCCTTGTAAAGATCAAGGAGAAAAACGGAGTTTAAATTCCAAATACAAGCCCAACACCTTCACTGCACTTTGAAATTGACATAAGGACTTTAGCACAATGCTGGACTCTGATATTTGCATAATCAGGTCAAATAATAGAATGTCACAGCGCCTCTCAGTGATTCTCGGCGCCTTGGAGTTTTGCACATATGACGGTGGACAAGTTAAAAGATATATAATTCGGGATTTGGTGGATTTGCAAGATTTTTACTATCTAGTTTCTTTTATTTCGTTTCCCAATATACAGCTAGGGTTAAGACGTTTAGAAATGAGTAGAAGAGGATAGGACAAAATTTTTACTTTTGGCTACTTTCATTTTTAGATCTAAAGAGTTACCTGAGTTCTTGATTCATATTAAAGGCACTATTTAGTTTACTTTCATTGCTTTGAATTATTTGTAAGAGTAGTAATAACTAAGTTCTCTCTGGATTGAGGATTCTTTGCACTTACAAAGGTGATTTAAAGGTTTTTTTTGAATTGGTAAACTTATTTATTGGATTATGATAACATTGTTTGCATTGATTATAAATCTATCATTTATACAAGATTAGATTGATCACATTCATCATGTGTAGTGGTTAATGAAAGTGTGAGTGTAGGAGATCTTTGTCAGTGATTTTACCGCCGCTCGATAAGAAGGAATAGGTTAAGTGACAAATAGAGCCTTGTTTGTTGGCAATCGATGTGCTCTTTTACTTTTCGAGTATAAGGAGGGTAGCAGTTCATGCTAGTTACCACTTAGGTTGACACATTTCGAGCGTGTACAATAAGTTTTCCGTATATCCTTATTATTTGTAGTAACGACATGTGCGTTGTCTCCATAGGGATTTAACAAACTTCCTTAGGAATAAGTCTTTCAATAGTTATATTATTGTTTTTACTTTAATTAATTTTAAAAAAATACAAAGTAAAAATCACTAATTTAGACTATGATACTGTAAATAATGAACTAAACTAATTTAATAATCACAATTCAAATTCAGCAAATTCAAAACAGTATAATTCAATAATAAATAAATATCTAAACAAACATCCAAAACAATGAAATAATAATCCGTTTTGCATCCAAACATATTACTTAAATCATATAGTCATTAACATACATAAATCTCTTAATAAAGTATTCTAGATCATTACACTCTAATCATAAGTAAGTAGACATCCCTTATCAACCCATCAGTTCTCTATATACCGGTGGAAAAGCCATGTTCTAATTTTATTGAATTAACCCTTTAAATACTCAAATGATGTAACTTTAGGCAATAAAACCACATTACACTTTGTGAAAACTTCGAACAACAAAATCTAATACCTTTAAAAGGCCACTTTAATATTTAACTTAGATCTCAGTCCACCTAGGATATCTAAAAGGTAATAGACTTTTTAAACAATCTTAGTTACTACTTTAAACGTGATATTGAATCGAAATATCACAATACATATTCTTGACTAAGCATTCCATTATTAAAATCTGCAAATAATTATCTATTAAATTAGTGATTACAAGAATACGATTAGTTTAAAGTATTAGGCACAAAATCATATCATCATGACTACATGAAAAAACGGATCAAGTTCATCTTCGGACTTTGTTTAGATTAATAACTACTCACTCATCATCATAATAAACATTGCAATAAAGTAAATATGAAACATAGATAAATAACTATAAACAAATACTTTGAATTCTTAAATCGTCTCCAAAAGCAATGAACAATAAATATAAAAACTAGAACAATAAACTATGTCTCCAACAGCAATGAAATATTGATCTAAGTACTTAAGGGCAATTGATTTCGTAGCCTTATGATCATATATAGTATTCTAGGTAGTAAATATCCCTAACTAAATCAAACATCTTATAATTATCTAAAATTCTCAAAATCGAACCCAACGATTCTTCAGAGATACAACTTATTGCTCAATTCACTGGATAAATCTTTGGAAAACTACCCGTTTGCTCCATCGATTTGTCTGGCGATTCCTAGTGTAATTCTTAAATCGCTCAATATTTGCCAGTAGTATATTCTAATTGATCCTTGAGGTGCTGATAATTCTTTGTTTACCACTTCCATTCGATCAAATCCTTCATTATTTTTCTTTTTTACTCCATTTATTCATATATTCCAACTATCACCAGAAATAACAAAAACAAGAGAAACCCTAGTATAATATAGCCTTTTACATATAAGATAAACCTAATATATACTATAAAATACTCTCTAATTATTGACTTATCAAATACCCCAAAATTCAACACTTTCCTGTCCTGAACAAAGGAATACTCTCAATTATATTCTCTTTTCTTCCTTCGTTCTTTTTTCATAATTATATACTCTTATTCATAAACAGAAGTTATCTTTAAGTAGAGAAATATTACCTTCATAAAAATATAAATCATGATAAAATAGAAAGATTTAAAAAAGATCCCCTTATTTGACAACACAACCACTAATTATGCAATATACATCAGAATTCAAAGTTAAATCAATTAAAAAGGTCAAGCCACTACATAGGTTTTTTTAGTCTCCACTAATAAGCATCAAGCTTAAGATAACTAATATAGAATCTTAAGATATAAAAATCACTAAATCAATCTCATTTTGAAACAACATTTAAAATATCTTCATGATAAAAGTCAATAAAGATTTTTAGTCACCAATAATCATCATTTCAATTCCATTTAAATGTTGGAATAAAAAGATGTACTTCACTTAACTTAGCTATAAGCACTCGAGCTGAATCTTTTTATTTGAATAGTTTTTTATAAACTTCCTTTTATTTTTTGCATCTCCCTTTCTTTCTCCCTTTTTTATATATTCTTTTCTTATTTATATTCCTACGGTTCCCTACTCAAATTCCTTTAAAATCCGTTATTTTATTTTTTATAGGAATTCTTCCTTACATTTTTCCAACCATCAGATTCCCTGCTCCATTTCCTTTAGAATCTGTGGGTCACTCTAATTTTTTCATTTCAAAACTCTTGTTAGCTCTTCTCACATTCACTATAGTTAAGTAAGTATTGTTTCCAACTTAGTAAAATTTATTGGCTAATTTCCTATTTTCCCTTCAATTTTACCATAAATATATATATATATATATATATATATATATAATACGTAATCAATAGTCTTTGTATATTAAGACTCTTATAAATCTATCTTGTTTATGTTGTACTTTTGTTTCAATCTTTTATCCATTATAATATTTAACACAAAACAATCGATCCCTCTTAAAATCCTCTAGTGCATACACAATCTACGTTAAGACAAATCAGGTATAGCAATTCTTTTTTATCATAAAACTTTCTATTTTCATGGGTAATAAGAATATATCACTTATATTTAAATCCAAATTATATTCGACTCATTTCCTAACTAAGTAAAGTAAAACGAAGAAAAATTACCTAAATCTTAAAAATTTGAAAATTTTCACTCAACTTTGAACATTGAATAAATAGATTCTCTCTCGAATATTCCATACTTCATTTCTTCATACTTTTATAACCTAAATACCCCCATACTTATTCCAAACCTTGTCATAAAGTTTTACAAATTAAGTTGGGTTTCCAACAAAATAAAAATACCTCATGAAGCATAAATGGACTAAATAAGAGAATAATGAAATAAATAAATAATCATAAGAATGAATTTTATAATACAAAAAAACTTGATAAATGAAAATTTTTCAAGAATCATTGTAATAAGTAGTTTATAATATAAACCACACCATATAAATAGTATCACAGTAAGACACTACATCAGACACATTATAGTTTCAAATTACGAACCAAGACCTCAAACTAAATCACTCAAAGATAGACTAAATTGAAAAGAATGACTAGATCAGAACTGCAGTCCAAAATTTACATCATTACAACCATCCCCTTGTTTATGCTAGTGAGACTTCTAGCTCACTGTAGGGGTCATAGAGCTTGTAGTTAACTACCACCACTGGTGTACTTTAGGTAAAGTTTCCCTCATTGGGTTTTCTCAATTGGGTAAATGGTACCAAAAAACTTCAGCCCCTTACCTTACATTCTTTTGGAGATACGTTTTTCGCACCCATGTATACTCCTTGCAATTTCGTGCTGTTTGTGAAACATGTACTCTTTATTTCTTAGAGTTTGCATTTGGTTCCGCAAGATTGACCCCATTATCACCATCTTCGTCACTTTAGCGTACATGCAAGTAAAATCCTCCGCAAATGGCTCCGATCTTTGGTTTGTCCGCTTATTATACGCAGCTAATTGCATCTCATGTAGAAATTTTCTATTCTCTCCTCATATTCTTCTTCTCTCTGTGGTTTCTCTTCTAAGTATTTCATTCATTTCCCGCTCTTCCTCTGAATCCACGTAGTCTGACACTGGTTTAGTTCTTTCTATGACTTCATAGGTAATGGTATTGTCAGAGTAAACATATAACCCATACCTATCATAGGAACTTAGTCTTGCTTGCAAAATTATGTGATCATCAAGGGAAAAGGTAACCCCTCATTCTTGTTTGGGGTAATGGCATTCCTAATTAAATCATAAATTATTTTGCCAACATCAATATAACTTATCCCTCGAACGATGGGCTACAACAACGCTGCCTTGCAGTTCACTACCTCATAGTATTGCAAACATGGCACTAGGCTTACATTAATGTAGTGGTTCCATGCTTTGGTGGTTTTCTTATAAAAAATGATTTACCTCCCATAATTGCTTCCAATTCATTCCTTATGGTTTCAAGGGGAAGGCCATGCCTAAATCCATTTTTGGTTTATGGGTACTCATTATTTTCTCTCCTATTAAATTATTTTAAATCGTAAACCCAGCTTATTCTCTTAGGTGAATAGTCCACTAGTCTTCTTCAGATCAAGGCTATCATCTTATCATTATCTTCATGCCCGTTCGCATAAAACTCTCAAACTAATATCTAAGAACCCATATCTACAGAGAACCCCGTGCCATTATTAACATTTTTGTCCCTAGTAAACAATCTCAAATTCCTTTACTTTATTATATTCAAAATTCTAGGTTTGTACTTTATTTCATTCTTTACATTGAAACGCCTCTCCGGAATAATTTTTCTAATTTTACTAATATCGCTCTTCATCCTAACGAGAGCCTTGACATTCATTAAATTGTGGGATGTAAAAGGAATCCTTAAAGTCTCCTTAACATATTCCTCTCTCTTTCCAAATCATCACTAAAATCTATACGTGGAGAAGGTTCTCTTGGCGTTCTAACTCCACGGTTATTTATGGAAATCCCTATTGGCCTAATATTTATGGGTGGAACTTTGGATTCTATTTTGGGTTTTTCCACTAAAACTGCTTTTCCCTTCTTCTGTCTTGAACTTCTACCTTTACAACTTATAGCCATTTTTTAGAATAAAAAATCACAAGTGCGATTAACAATTTAAACATGTGGATTATAAAAGAAAATGTTTGTCAAAAATAATTCGGTACAATTCAAAAACATTATTTCAAAGGAGAATTTCATTTGGAAAGTAAACTTAAAATTCATCAAAAACTTAAGTAAAATTGGCATCAAAGTTTTTTGAACTTAATTATAAACTTTAAAATCGTTTTTCTAACTAACGTAAAACAATTGTATGACAAATTCTAGTCTTTTCCAAAAATAAAAAACAAAACAAACCAAACCGAACTAAACCAAACCCCTAAACTCATTTCAAACTCATTTTTCAAACCAATTGCAAATACGTATAAATATGACAATTTCTCAAACATTGAATTTGTAAACCAACGATCATTGAAATCGCAACAGTTTACTATTGGAATCAATTAAATCATTTTCTCAAGGTAATAGAATGAATTCCAATTAAATTTTTTTGAAAAGAATCGAAGAGTTTTGCAAAAGTCCTTCAAACAAAAATTTGTTAAAGTAACGAGCTAGGTGATGTGCGTGCCGTAAGTATAATAACTCTCTTGTAGTAATAATGTAATATATTTACGTCGATCGCGGATATCGTCTTCAGGAAAGATTTTTCTAATAATTGTTAATTAACTATTTAACTTGAACTATTGCTAAAGGATTCACTTTTAATTGGTTTTATACTAAACTAAACTATTCTAACAAATCAATTTTTACTTTACTTGAAGTCTTATATTAAGAATATCTTGGTTCAAAACTTCACCTAAGTAATTTAATATTATGCTTTGTATTCATGTTTACATCTAAGTATGTTGGGTGCAATGCTTAGTTAGAATAGATATATTTCCTTCCAATTCACTTCAACCCATTGTTGTGACGGGGAAAATTCTAATATACAAAATAGAACTCCACCAATCGATGTGAATAACGTAAGCTCCATATTGTTTTAACTATCAAATCATTTGATTCATAACCAACTAGGTTTACTATCTGCGCCTCCCTAATCAACAACTATTTCTCAATGTTTTGTATTTTATGGGTATACCGTTCATGTTCGAATCAAAAGCTTCAATAGTTGTAATAACTTCTAAAACCTAAGTTCATTAAACATGTGGCCAGTGTGTCTAAATCATTACGCTCAATATCAATATAAATTCTAACCATTGCACTTCTTACTATCACTTTTTTTTCATATTCAAAGCATAACATTCATACCATAGTATCCATTGATCCCTAAGATAAATAGACTACTCACACTTTAATGAAACACACATATCACAATTCAAAATGGAAATCATTGAGAATTAGAGATGAATATAAATATTACCATGAATTAATCAACGAAACCAAACTTGAATTGCAAACTTGAATTTTTTAATGTTTTCTTCAGATAAACTCCTTAATACTCAAAGTCAACGTAAAACATATGCTAAATTAGTCTAATGGTGGCTAATAATTGGTATGTGGTTAGTTTACCACGTTCTAATACCTATTTCTACTCCCTAATAGCAATTGAAAACATTACTTCACAATTTAACTCGAATTAAAACTCCATTTTCTATTTCTTGCGTGTCTGGCGCTGTCACTTACTGTCCCGACGTCGTACCTTATACCTCACTATGTTGCCATTGTGCCAACACTGCATATGCATTTTTTCACTCCCTGGCGTCCCGACACTGTACCCTTCTCCTTTGACGTCGTGCCTTATACTCCTTAGCGACGCCCCTGCGCTGGACCTCCTGATTGATTTTCTCACTTTTTCATCTCACCAACACCATATATTATGTTCCCATGCTTTGCCCTTTCTTCCCACAGTGCCACCTAGTGTTGCCACGATGCAAAGCGTATTTTTGTGGGTTTTTACTACGTTTCTTCTCTTTTTTCTTTAATTAATTCATTTACGCCTTAATTCCTTGAAAATGTAATAATATCAGGATTTAGAGCTCATCTGAGGATATTTATACTAAATATACGACTAAACTAACCCTATATATGTATAAATAATCACTTATCAAATACCCATAAACTTAGAATTTCGCGCGTCCCGAACAAAGTTGTATTCTAGTAAGTCTCATAATAACTAATTCTTGTTCAATTGACATTGTTCATGGATTATCCTTTTAGTTACTAAGTTTCAAGTCAATAATCCACTCGAGTTTTTCTTTGCAAAAACATATATTTTTAAGACATGTAGCGGTAACAATAAATATAACTCCACTTTCAAAACTCTAAAGTAGATCACAACCAAAAATCATCATTACTCACAAGTTTGTTTCGTTTCAACAAATCAAATAGCAAGCATACAATCTCATCATTTCTCACTAAGCTCAAGAATCTGTAAATAAGCATAGATCAAACTCTTCTTTGGTAGACTTTAGCACATCACCAGTCTATAGGATTTTACATAGTTGGATTGAAAACTTATCTCAATTATCTACTCGTACTTGAGCTAAATCTTTTATTTGAAGAGTTTTAGTTTACTTCCGCCTTTTTTTTCTTAATTTTTCTCTTTTCTTCTTTAACTTATTTATTTTTCAGTCCATGCTCCTTTTCCTAGGGACTTCTTCTTTCTCATTTTTCTAACCACTAATTTCTATGCTCCATTTCTTGTAGAATCCCTCATTAATTTTTATTTTTAAAACTATTGTTAGCACTTCTCACTTTCACTAAATCAAGTAAGTTAACTCCAACTTTTAATATACAATGTCTATTTCTTCCCCTCTTTGCACTAAGTCTTTATTTGCTTTTTATTTTCAAGTAAGATTCACACTTATTATAGAATCTTTAGAGATCTTAATTTTTCCACAAGAAGTGTTATAGTTTCTTGCTTTTGTTTTAAGTTCAAGGACTTCCTTATATATAGGTTTTTGATCAGGAAATAACACCGTTGTTTGCTACATTTCATTGTTTCTTTTTCAAAATTTTTAAAAACTCTTTTGAGTTTCCTATTAGTAAGATAGTTATAATCTACTCTTAAGTTAACTACTTATTTATTACATATTACTATATATAACCTAATCTATACTACTTAAATATTCAAATAATAAATAAATGAAATATTTATACACTACCATGCTTTCCTCCTTAACTGCTTTAAATTAAACTTTGAAAGGATCATACCTATAGCGTTCGTTCTTATGTCTCAACCTATCTTACCACATCCCATAGTGTAGTGTATTGTTGATGCCCCCAAACTTAAGACAAAACTTGTCCTCAAGGTTTAAAAGTAGCTTGAAACATGACGATATGGAAAAATGCAAACATATGTAATAACATAAGTTATACTAAACTAAACATCAAATTGAAACAATTTAATAGTTAACAAAATATCCCAATTGTAACTTATTGATTTTGTATGACTATTCGCACAATCCGTAAGGCTTGTCCATTGCGATGAATTATGACCCATAATGATCCTTCCTGCACATATGACATAACTTTTCGAAAGTTAGAACTAATATGTTTAAATTGTAATGAACTAAACTAAATGACGAACCACTTGCTGAAATTTCTTTTAAAAAAAATCATGGGCTGCATTCTAGTAGCGCTTAGTTTAACATCATTAGCCCAATGCCTTTTTAAACCTAGGCTACCTCCCAGAACGGAGATTTGGAATAATTTCTCATCCATGAATACTTTAGTTACTTGCTTTTAAGTATAACCTCTTTATGAGGTAACCTAGATAAATGGTCTGCAAAAAAATTTCCTCTTCCTTCATTTTCTTTAATTTCTAAGTTAAACTCTTGCAATAATAAAACCCAACTAATTAACCTTGGTTTGACATCCTTCATGGCAAAAAGATAACGGATTGTTGCATGATCAGTATATACAGTGACTTTTGATCCCACTATGTAGGCTCTAAATTTGTCATACGCAAGCACCACTACTAATAGCTCTTTTTCTATGGTAGTATAATTTTGTTGTGCTTGATCCAGTGTTCTACTTGTGTAGTATATAGCTCTAAACATTCCATTTATCCAATGGCCTAACACTGCTCCTACTGCGTGATCACTTACATCGCACATTATTTCAAACTAGGAATCCTAATTTGGTACTACAACTATTAATGCTGAAATCAAAGCAAGTTTCAATGTCTCAAATGCTTAGATGCATATCGGGCTCATTTAAATGGAACAATTTTTTCCAACAATGTGCACAATGGTTTAATAATTTTTGAAAATCGTAATAAACCTACTATAGAAACTTGCATGCCCTCAACAAACTACTTATGTCTTTAATGTTTCTCGGTATAGGAAGTTTCTCAATTGGCACTATTTTTGCTATATCTACCTCTAATCCTTTAGCAAACACTCTATTTGCAAAACAATTCCTTCTCGAACCATGAAATGACATTTCTCCCAGTTGAGTACCAAGTTTGTGTCATGAGATATTTTCAATGCCAAATCCAAATTTTGCAAGCATAAATCGTAAGAAGCCCCAAATACCGAAAAGTGATTCATAAATACCTTCATAATATCCTCGACCATATTAGAGAAAATACCCATCATACATATTTCAAATGTTGCTAGCGCATTAAATAATCCAAATGGCATCCGTCTGAATGCAAATGTTCTATATGGGCAAGTAAATGTCGTTTACTCCTAATCTCTGTTGTTATAGAAATTTGATTGTATCCCAAGTATCCATATAAAAAGCAATAATATTCATATCTTGCTAGTTTTTCCAACATTTAATCAATGAATGGCAATGGGAAGTGTTTCTTTCTCGTAGCTTTATTTAACTTTCTGTAATCAATGCAAACACTCCAGTCAGTTACTATTCTCGTGGACAAGGTTTCCTATTTTCAGTTTGAATAAAGGTCATTCCTCCTTTCTTTTTTACCACATGTATTGGTGAAACCCATGAACTGCCAAAAATGGTGCAGATGATTCCGGCACTCAACCATTCAAAGATATCTTTCTTTACAACTCTTTCATTACAAGATTCAACCACCTCCGAACTTCAATTGATTTTTTATGATTTTCTTCCATTAATATTTTATGCATGCATACCGTTGGGGTTATTCCTTTTAATTCCTTGATTGTCCATCCCAATGCTGACTTATGCTCTCTCAACAGTCGAACTAATTTTTCTTCCAATTCTGTCAATGCTATTGAAATGATCATGGGAAATGCTGAATTTTCTCCTAAATACTTGTATCTCCGATGCTCTGGTAAAGGCTTCAATTCCATTGTTGCTTCAACGACTGCACTTTCCACCTCCATTTCTAATTTCTCGAAAACTTTATGAAACTTAGGGTGTCCTATTGGTGCTAAAGCATTTATGGCTTCCTAAAGTTCACCTTTTACTGTAGAGCTCGTTGTCATGCTTTGGACTAGAAATTGCTTAAATAGATCATCTCGCATATACTTCTGGGCTATCTAAAATACACAATCAGAAATTATATCTCTGAATTCGATACTCTTGCAGTGTTCTCCCTCACTTGAAAATTTCAAGGTTTTGTAAAAATTGAATAGGACTTCTTCGTTATTTACTTGTCATCTTAACTATCATTTTTGAATGTAAATTAATACTCATGTAGTTGCTAAGAATGGTCTCCCTAAAGTTAATTGTACCTCTACATCTTTTTCAACATCTAACACTACGAAATCCACAGGAAAATGAACTTATCCACTTTTACCAACACATCTTCAATCACTCCTTTTGGATATGTCACTAATTGATCTGCAAATTGCAAAGTCATATTGGTTGTCATTACTTCTCCTAATCCTAATTTCTTAAATATTGATGAGGGCATCAAATTTATGCTTGCCCCTAAATCACATAGGACCTTATTGAACAAGTCCACTCCTATCGTGCATGGAATGGAAAAAATTGTTGGATCCTTCAACTTAGGTGGTAACTTTCTTTGTAGGATTGCATTGCACTCTTTAGTCAAAATTCACTGTTTCATAATCTTTTAATCGCACATTTTTCACTATTATGTCCTTCAAAGATTTTGTGTAGTTCGACATTTGTTCCAATGCATCTACGAATGGAAAGTTTATGTGCAGCTTCTAAAAAATTTCTAAGAATTTCTTGAACCGTCCCTGATCTTTCTGTTTGTTGAACTGTTGAGGATATGGTAGGGGTGGGCTTATTAGTGGTGGATTATCCAAAAATGTGACTCCCCTTGGTACCACATCTTTTTTCTTCCTATCACCCCTGGTACTTGTGTCATTATCCAAGTATTCTATATCTCCTGGTTGTTTCCCATTGACTTGCTTTCTTATGTCATTTATTATATCTCTTGTCAACACTGGATCATTGGTTTTCCTACCACTCCTTAACTAGACTTCATGTGCATTTGCCATGTGATTGCTAATATTGTTACTCTGAGACCGTTCTTCATTTAGTGAGTTCCAAGCATTAGTAAGTTTATTAATTTGTCTCACTAAGTTCTTGATGGATTGTGATTGCTCATTATCCATCCTCTTCATGGCTTACATTATTTGTTCCATCTATTTCTCGTGCTTCTTATGGTGCTACCTATTTCTCATATCCATGGCTCGTAAATACTTCTTATTTGACTTAAGTGAAGTCATTTCTTAACTTTGCCCTATTTTCCCTTAGTGGAATTGTTGATTAAAGCTTTGAGGTAACCTCAGTGCATTATAATGAATTCAATAAGAGAAGTTTAGGTTGTTGTTGTTGTATCCTTGATAAAATCATTGAGGAGCAATTTCTCTCAGCCTTGAAGGTATTCCCATAGCCTTAGTTATTCATGTAGTTAATGTCTTCATACTCGTTTCCTTGATGTATGACCATTTGGTTAACCACCATGCCTTAGTGATTAATAGGTTGATGTGCTAATTCTAGACCTTGGTGACCTATCAGAAGTTGTGCCATTTGACTGTGCCCAAAATGTAGTTTGCAAGTAAATTTCGTAGACACCAGCTGGTATCATATGGAATAATTATCGACAGTAGACTTTTGAGTCATAAGATCAAGGAGATCCAATGCTCCATCATCATCCTTGGTAAGTAAAGAGCCCCCTAATGCGGCATCTACTAGCGTTTTCGTGTCGTGGTTCAACCCATTCTATAAAATTTGTAGTGGTGCCCATTTCACGTATCCGTCTATCGGATATCTCCTCAGCATCTCTTTGAGTGTTTCCCAAGCCTCGCCAAGAGACTCATTATATTCTTTCTTGAACAGGTCAATCTCAAGTTTCCTTTCGTTGACCTTCAATGGGGGAAAGAACTTGTTGAGAAATCTTTCATTGATTTCCGCCCATGAAGTCATACTTCCTCCTTTTAGTCATTGGAACTAAGATTTGACTTTTCAACCCAGTGAGAATGGGAAAAATCGCATCATTATCACCTCTTTTGTAACTCTAGGTATGTTCATGATGTCGCACTTCTCCAAGAGATTCACAACATATGCAACTGGATATTTATTAGATAGCCCGTTGAACAGACTATTTTGCACCATGTTTATCTAAGATGGTCTCGGTTCGAACTTGGCGGTGTTGGCTGGAAGCCTCATCACTTTATTGTAAGTTTCCTAAAGTTTTTGCTTGAAGTAGTCACGAAGGCATCTCTTTCCTCGAGTCATCTCCTTCAGTACCTGATCACTTGCAGGTTGGTTATTTCTAGCTTGCTCTTTAGCCATCTTGATTCCTTTTTTTTTTTTCTTTCCTTTGTTTGTTCTCTCAATTTCTGGTTGTAAGTCACTAGGTCCTTCTCCCCTTGGTACGCATGCATTAAATATGCTTGAAACAAAACACAAAAAGATGAAGTGCAGAAAGTCAAACTAAAAAATAAGCCTATTTTTTCTTTTTGCTTTTTATGAGAATGAAAGTAAAATACTGAAAATAAAACTTATGAATTTTTCAAACTAACTAAATAAATCTAATGGCTCCCTATCCTCTGCAATAACGCCAAAAACTTGATATTCGTGCTGTAAGTATAACAACTTGCATCTAGTAATAGTGTAATCAACTTACGTTGAACACGAATATCATCCTCAGGGAAATGTTTTTTTAACAAGTTTTGAATTACCTAATTAACTTGAACTATTGCTAAGGGGTTTGCTTTTAATTGGTTTTATACTAAACTAAACTATTCTTACAAATCAATTTTTACTTTACTTGAACTCTTACATTAAGGATATCTTAGTTCACAACTTCACCTAAGTAATTTAATACTATGATTTGTATTCATGTTTACATCTCAATATGTTGTGGGCAAAACCTAAATAGAATAGACATATTTCTTTCAAATCCACTTCAACTTACTGTCATGACGGAGAAGATTCTAATGTGCAAACTAGAACTCCACCTATCGGTGTGAATGACAGAAGCTCCACATTGCTTTAAGTCTCAAATAATTGGATTCATAACCAACTAAGTTTTTACTATCCGCGTCCCTAATCAACAACTATCTAATGTTGTGTATTTTACGGTTTTACCGTTCATGTATGGATTAAAGGATCAATAGCCATGATAAATTCAAAAACCTAAGTACATTAAACATGTAGCAAGTATGTCTAAAGCATTACACTCATAAATAATACAAATTCTAACCATTGCAGTTTTATTATCACTTGTTATTCATATTCAAAGCATATCATTCAGACCATATGATCCATTGATCCGTAAGATAAATAAACTACAAAAACTTCATTGAAATTACATATCACAATTTATAATGGAAATCATTGCAAATCAAAGATAAATATATAAATATTAACTTGAATAAATCAATGAAACCAAACTTGAATTGGAAAGGTGAAGTTCTTAATGTTTTCTTCACATAAACTCCTTAATTATCAAACTCAATGTAAAGCCTATGCTAAATTACTCTAATGGTGGCTAATAGTTGATATGTGCTTGGTTTACCCGTCCTAATACCTATTTACACTCCCTAATAACAATTAGAAACCCTACTTTACAATTTAGCTCGAATCAAAACTCCACTTTCTATTCCTTACGTGTCAAGCGCTATCACTTACTGCGTCGGCGCCGTGCCTTACAACACACTAGCCCGCCACTACGCCAACACTTTATATGAATTTTTTCGCTCCTTAGTGTCTCGGTGTCGTGCCCTTCTCCTTCGGCGTCGTGCCTCATAATCCAGAGCGCCACCATTGCGCCGGACCTCCAGAGTTGACTTTTTCACTTCTTTTTTCTCACCCACGCAGTGCAATATGTTCCCGTGCTATGCACTTTCTTCCTTTATTCCATTATCAGCTTGAAGTAGTCACGAAGGCATCTCTTTCCTCGAGTCCTCTCCTTCAGTACCTGATCACTTGCAGGTTGGTTATTCCTGCTATTATTTATTTCTAGCTTGCTCTTTAGCCATCTTGATTCCTTTTTTTCTTTCCTTTGTTTGTTCTCTCAATTTCTGGGCTGTAAGTCACTAGGTCCTTCTCCCCTTGGTACGCATGCATTAAATATGCTTGAAACAAAACACAAAAAGATGAAGTGCAGAAAGTCAAACTAAAAAATAAGCCTATTTTTTCTTTTTGCTTTTTATGAGAATGAAAGTAAAATACTGAAAATAAAACTTATGAATTTTTCAAACTAACTAAATAAATCTAATGGCTCCCTATCCTCTGCAATAATGCCAGAAACTTGATATTCGTGCCGTAAGTATAACAACTTGCATCTAGTAATAGTATAATCAACTTACGTTGAACACGAATATCATCCTCAGGGAAATGTTTTTTTAACAAGTTTTGAATTACCTAATTAACTTGAACTATTGCTAAGGGGTTTGCTTTTAATTGGTTTTATACTAACCTAAACTATTCTTACAAATCAATTTTTACTTTACTTGAACTCTTACATTAAGGATATCTTAGTTCACAACTTCACCTAAGTAATTTAATACTATGATTTGTATTCATGTTTACATCTCAATATGTTGTGAGCAAAACCTAAATAGAATAGACATATTTCTTTCAAATCCACTTCAACTTACTGTCATGACGGAGAAGATTCTAATGTGCAAACTAGAACTCCACCTATCGGTGTGAATGACAGAAGCTCCACATTGCTTTAAGTCTCAAATAATTGGATTCATAACCAACTAAGTTTTTACTATCCGCGCCTCCCTAATCAACAACTATCTAATGTTGTGTATTTTACGGTTTTACCGTTCATGTATGGATTAAAGGATCAATAGCCATGATACATTCAAAAACCTAAGTACATTAAACATGTAGCAAGTATGTCTAAAGCATTACACTCATAAATAATACAAATTCTAACCATTGCGATTTATTATCACTTGTTATTCATATTCAAAGCATATCATTCAGACCATATGATCCATTGATCCGTAAGATAAATAAACTACACAAACTTCATTGAAATAACATATCACAATTTATAATGGAAATCATTGCAAATCAAAGATAAATATATAAATATTAACTTGAATAAATCAATGAAACCAAACTTGAATTGGAAAAGGTGAAGTTCTTAATGTTTTCTTCACATAAACTCCTTAATTATCAAACTCAATGTAAAGCCTATGCTAAATTACTCTAATGGTGGCTAATAGTTGATATGTGCTTGGTTTACCACGTCCTAATACCTATTTACACTCCCTAATAACAATTAGAAACCCTACTTTACAATTTAGCTCGAATCGAAACTCCACTTTCTATTCCTTGCGTGTCAAGCGCTATCACTTACTGCGTCGGCACCGTGCCTTACAACACACTAGGCCGCCACTACGCCAACACTAGTATATGAATTTTTTCACTCCTTAGTGTCTCGGTGTCGTGCCCTTCTCCTCCGGCGTCGTGCCTCATAATCCAGAGCGCCACCATTGCGCTGGACCTCCAGAGTTGACTTTTTCACTTTTTTTCTCACCCACGCAGTGCAATATGTTCCCGCGCTATGCACTTTCTTCCTACAGCCCCACCTTATGTTGCCACGATGCCTAGTTTGTTTTCATGGATTTTTACTCCGTTTCTTCCTGTTTTTTCTTTAATTCCTTCCTTTATTCCATTATCCCCTAAACATACAATAATACCATAATTGAGAGCTCCTTTGAGGATATTTATACTAATTGTACGACTAAACTAACGCTCTATTTACATATAAATACTCACTTTCACTAGGTTATCTCAAGGTGTAAGTGTTGGGGCATGTGCCCTAGGTCAATCCATTAACTGTCTTTATGAATACTTTAGTTAATAAAATAGAGGATTTCATTTGCTATTTATTATAATTAATTTACATGTTTACATTATAATAAGATCCATGGGTATTTACTGAAATATCCTAAATGTCCCTAGTCGATCATTATACTGGAACTATAATGAATTAAGACTAGTGTGAGTCTTGATTGATGATCATATGATGATTATACGTATAGGGATACGAATCAAGATCACGAGTACTTGTTAGGGAACAAAATACTGGACCGACCCGCTATGAGAACATCACATGGATTAAGTCATAGTTGTTTCTCATGATAGGTATATTTTTCAGTCCTCTAACTTGAGATTACCAGAGACTTCAACATTAGGAACACAGTGATTTGACACTATCAAACGTTGTCTTTAACCGGACGATTATAAAGGTTGTGATTGGTTACTGTGTGAGCAATGTGATGAAGTTGTGTAATCAAGATAGAATTTGTCCCTCTCATATAAAGAGAGATATCCATGATCCTCGATGTGTTAGAATGTTAAAAGGCCTAGTCTAAGTGAATTGATATATGTCACTTGGATGTTTTCAGTCTACCTAGAGATCGAGACTAGTACGATTGAACATGTTGGATGACAATTCCATGCCTTATGTTTGATCAAAAGGATATCGTGTGACAAAAGGATGTTATATACACTATTGATTAGGTTGTATCGATTTGATATTCGTACGACTTGGGTAGTCATAATGTCTTGCTAGAGGCCGCTTATGACTTGTATACCAAAATGTGTTTTGGTACACTGCCAACGTTGTATGAGCCTATTGGGTCGCACACTAAGAATGGTTTTGCGAGATTTTAAGATGGTTCAGAAAAAAGAATTTTATATGATAAAATTCATGACAGAAACGTCCTTGTGGTGTATTACACTTATAATTCTTTAAGTAGGGGTATATGTGTAATTTACTTAACCGTCTATATACAAGGGTTGTATAAATAGACGCTTTAAGTTAAAACACATATAGGAAAGATTAAGGGCCGAAACTCTATTTTCGTATAAGAAACGAATTAGGGTTTTTCGGTACGCTCTGAATCATTTTGGAGAGAAACAAAAAGGTTTGGTATTCTCTCGAAGCTAGCACTTCGAATCTCGGCTGCCGTTCGTGTGTGGACTGCTGATAGAGGGCGTTCGTCTTTGGCAGCGCCTTAGAGATCGATCAACCTTCAGAAAGTTATTATGTGACCGAGGTATGATTAAGTTTTCTTGGTTTAAACGTTTTTAATGGAATTAGATTCGGATCCTGTTGGGGTTTTTGTCAAAATTGTTTTGTAATCTCCGCTGCGTATGAACCCCAAAACCCAATAGTGGTATCAGAGCCTTCGAGTTCGATTCCATTAAATTCATTGCATGTTTTCTTCTGATATATACATGATATATGATTGAAAGCATGTTAATAGTTGATGTATATGTGATATACATAAGTTTTCTGTGAGATTTATTATCATGTTTTGTGTATATGATACATATATTCGTGATTTAATTGAAATCAATTTCGTACATGCTAGTAACCATGTTAGGTTAATTCGAATAATTTTAATGAATTGAGTTTCATGTTATGTGATCCATGACACCATTAGGTTCGATTGGGATAGTAGTTTATGATTTAATTACATGTTTGTGATTATTTGGATGAAGACCGAAATTACAAATAATTATTTTTCGAAATTATTTATTTATAAATAATTAATTTTCGAAATTATTTATTTATCTTGTTATATCTATTATGTTATGAAGTTTCTATTTGATAAAGATAGATAACAAATTAGATTAGGAGATATAAGCAAAATCAGTTTCGTTATCCCTATTGGATAGGAGATAAATATCAAGAATCTTGTTATTGGTGATATACTAGGATTCAAATATCTTAAATCCTAATTGGATTAGGATAAGATGATTAGTTAGATGTGGGCCCAGGTTAATTAAAATGTTTTAATTGACTTAATTTCGGATAAATTAAGGGGTTAATTTAGGATAATAAAATCAGCGAAAAATATGATTTTCTATAGCGAATTTTAATTTTCAGAATTGAGATTCGTCTCCTAAAAAAAAAAAAAAAAAAAAAAAAAGGGGGCTCTCTTTGTTCCCTACGCCATTGACCAATGGGACCGCCGTCTAACTAATCTTAGCGCACGAAAATTCTTTTATTAGTGACCAGTATAAAAATTTCCAAATTGTTTAGTGATCGAACAAATCAATAGAATATATGATATTTCATTGTTCACATAAAAATCACTAAAACTGAATAAAATCCCTCTATTAAATTTTAAGTCTCGTGCCATCCATTTTAAACACTTGTCAAAGGCCTCGATCACACTAATATAGTTTCAGCCATAGGTGGGTGTATTGTGTTATCTTGGTGAGACAAGTTGGGTAAGAGTTACCTAAATGTTTAAAATGGTCCGACTTAATAAAGCTATCAAAATAGTTTTGAGCTTTAGGCACATGATGAGATAAAAAACATGATAAGACATAAAATGTCCACTATCTCATAAAAGTATCTAAAATTACATAAGATGTAATTGGTAACTGTTACCTACCTAAATAATCTAGTTCTGTGTTTCATGCCATAGCTGTCATAGAATTATGTGAAATTTGGATTTTAGTCCCCCAAATAAACATTATGTTTTAGGAGGGTTGTTAATTTAGTGGGAGTCTATTCCTCTATACTAAAATAAACTTTGCATAATCTTTATTGAAGATCAATGGCCTCTTCAAGTAACAATAATCCCCTCAATCATCGCGATCCATCCTTGAGAAGGATAAGCTATCTGGGACTAACTTTCTTGACTGGTTCAGAAACTTGAGAATTGTTCTTAAGCATGAACGCAAGTTGTATGTCCTGGATGCTCCAATCCTTGAGGACCCACCAGCCAATGCTACGAAAGTTTGTGAAGGATGCGCATAATAAGCATGTCAACGATTCTACGATGTTGCATGTATTATGCTTGGCAACTATGGTTCCCGAACTTCGAAGGACATGGAACTAATGGAAGCCTACGACATGGCTAACGCCGAAGGAAATGTTCCAACAACAAAGCTAGGCAAGAAAGGTTCGAGACAGTCAAGAACCTACATTCTTGCAAGATGACCGAGGATGCGCCAGATTAGTCCTCATGTTCGAAGATGAAGGGCTATGTTGACCACTTGATAGACTCGGATTTCTCAAAAGCCAAGAGTTGGCAACGGATTTGATCCGAATTCATTACCGAGAGAGTTACTCACAATTTGTGATGAACTACAATATGAATAATATGGAGAAATCAATTTCGAGTTGCATTTGATGCTCAAAACAACAAAATATCAAGGCTAGAGTTGCCAAAAGGGAAAGGGAATGAAGAAGAAAGGCAAAGGCAAGGCTAGAGTTGCCAAGGTTCTTTTGCACTGTTGCAAAGCCTATGGAACAAGTCAAGCCCCACTGTTCTGCTTCAAAACACCCAAAAGAAAAGGAAGGAAATTGTCATTTCTGTAATCAAACCTATCTTTGGCATTGTCGTCTCGGGCACATAAACGAGAAACGCATAACGAAGCTCCATAAAGATGGGCTTCTAGATTCATTTGATTTAGAAACATATGAAACGTGCGTATCTTGTTTACTAGGCAAGATGACTAAAAGTCCCTTTACTGGACACAGTGAAAGGGAAAGTGATTTATTGGGTTTAATACATACTGATGTATGCGGTCCTATAAACACAATGGCTAGAGGAGGTTATCGGTACTTCATTACATTTACTGATGATTTCAAAGATATATGGTTATGTATATCTAATTAAACATAAAGTGAATCATTTGAGATGTTTCAAACGTTTCAAAATGAAGTGCAAAATCAACTTGGTAAAACTATCAAAACACCTCGATCGATCGAGGTGGTGAATATTTAAGCCAAGAATTTGATGATCATCTTAGAAATTGTGGGATTGTCTCCCAATTGACTCCACCAGCAACTCCACAATGGAATGGAGTTTCTAAAAGGAGAAATCGAACCTTATTAGATATGGTTCGATCTATGATGAGTCATGCAGATCTTCCATTATCCTTTTGGGGTTATGCATTACAAACTGTAGCTTTCACTCTAAATCGAGTTCCTTCTAAAGCGGTTGATAAAACACCATATGAGATATGGTACGGGAAGAGACCTAGTTTTTCTTTCCTTAAGATTTGGGGTTGTGAGGCTTACGTAAAGCGACAAGTCTCAGAAAAACTAGCACCTAAATATGACAAGTGTTTATTTGTGGGGTATCCTAAGGAAACAAAAGGATATTACTTTTATAATCCCGCCGAGAACAAAATGTTTGTTGCTCGGTATGGTGCCTTTATGGAAAAATAGTTTATTTCAAAAGACACTAGTGGGAGAGAAATAAATCTTGAAGAAGTTCAAGAATCACAGAAAAACACTGAACCGCTGCTGGAAGTTAAACAACGTTCTGAACCAGTTGAACCTCCACAAGTGACACAAGGCCCACGTAAATCTGGTAGGGTAAGACATGAGCCAGAAAGGTTCGGATTTCTCATTACTGATAGTCGTGATGTGTTGCTTATGGATCAAAATGAGCCCACCACTTATCAGGAGGCTATGTTTGGACCAGACTAAGATAAATGGCTAAGTGCCATGAACTCTGAGATGCAATCCATGTATGATAACCAAGTTTGGAACTTGGTTGATTTACCTGAAGGTGGTAAGACCATTGGATGTAAATGGGTTTCCAAGAAGAAAACTGACATGGATGGCAAAGTGCATACTTTTAAAGCAAGACTTGTAGTAAAAGGTTTCAGGCAGACTCAAGGTGTTGATTATGATGAAACTTTTTCGCCAGTAGCCATGCTTAAATCCATAAGAATTTTAATCGCCATTGCTGCATATTATGACTATGAGATATGGCAAATGGATGTAAAAATAGCATTTCTTAATGGAAAGCTGCTTGAGGACGTGTATATGACATAACCTGAAGGTTTTGTACATCCTGAGAATTCTAGGAAGGTATGCAAGCTTCAAAGATCCATTTATGGATTAAAGCAAGCTTCTCGGAGTTGGAATCTTCATTTTGATGAAGCAATCAAGGATTTTGGTTTTATTAAGAACGAAGATGAGCCTTGTGTATACAAGAAGGTCAGTGGGAGTGTAATTGTTTTTCTGGTACTGTATGTTGATGATATATTACTCATTGGAAATGACATCCCAACATTGCGAATGTCAAGTCTTGGTTAGAGAAGTGTTCTCAATGAAAGACTTAGGAGATGCAGCCTATATCCTAGGGATAAGGATCTATAGGGATAGATCTAAGAGTCTAATCGGTCTAAGTCAGAGTGCTTACATAGACAAGGTGCTGAATAGGTTCAGTTTGCAAGACTTTAAAAGAGGATTGTTGCCAATGTCTCATGGCATAAGTCTCAGCAAGATTCAATGTCCTAAGACAAATGATGAGCGAGACCGTATGAATAAGATTCCATATGCATCAGCTATTGGATCTATCATGTATGCCATGCTATGCACTTGACCTGATGTATCATATGCTTTGAGCACTACAAGTAGATATCAGTCAGATCCTGGTGAGAGTCACTGGATAGCAGTAAAGAACATACTTAAATACTTAAGAAGGATTAAGGAAGTGTTCTTGGTCTATAGAAGTTTTTGAAAATGATCTAGTTGTAAATGGTTACACAGATGCAAGTTTTCAAACTGATATAGATGATTTTAGATCGCAGTCTGGATATGTGTTTACTTTGAATGGGGGTGCAGTAAGCTGGAAAAGTTCGAAGCAAGAGACTGTGGCAGATTCTACAACAGAAGCAGAGTATATTGCAGCGTCCGATGCAAAGAAAGGAGGCGATTAGGATCAAAAAGTTCATTTCGAACTAGGTGTGGTTCCAAGTATTGCTAACCCTATTTGTTTGTATTGTGACAATAACGGGGCATTAGCACAGGCCAAGGAACCTAGATCACACCACAAATCCAAACATATACTCAGGCGTTTTCATCTCATCAGAGAAATTATTGAGAGGGAGACGTAAAGATTTGCAGAGTACCTACTGAAGACAACGTTGCGGATCCATTGACAAAAGCTCTTCCACAAGCAAAACATGATGGTCATGTTAGATCATTAGGCATTAGATGCATGTATGATTGGCCCTAGTGCAAGTGGGAGATGTTGGGGCATGTGCCCTAGGTCAATCCATTAACTGTCTTTATGAATACTTTAGTTAATAAAATAGAGGATTTCATTTGCTGTTTATTATAATTAATTTGCATGTTTACATTATAATAAGATCCATGGGTATTTACAAAAATATCTTAAATGTCCCTAGTCGATCATTATACTGGGAACTATAATGAATTAAGACTAGTGTGAGTCTTGATTGATGATCATATGATGATTATACGTATAAGGATACGAATCAAGATCACGAGTACTTGTTAGGGAACAAAGTACTGGACCGACCCGCTATGAGAACATCACATGGATTAAGTCATAGTTGTTTCTCATGATAGGTATATTTTTCAGTCCTCTGACTTGAGATTACCAGAGACTTCAACATTAGGAACACTGTGATTTGACACTATCAAACGTTGTCTTTAACCGGACGATTATAAAGGTTGTGATTGGTTACTGTGTGAGCAATGTGATGAAGTTGTGTAATCAATATAGAATTTGTCCCTCTCATATAAAGAGAGATATCCAGTGGATCCCTCGATGTGTTAGACTGTTAAAAGGCCTAGTCTAAGTGAATTGATATATGTCACTTGGATGTTTTCAGTCTACCTAGAGATCGAGACTAGTACGATTGAACATGTTGGATGACAATTCCATGCCTTATGTTTGATCAAAAGGATATCGTGTGACAAAAGGATGTTATATACACTATTGATTAGGTTGTATCGATTTGATATTCCTACGACTTGGGTAGTCATAATGTCTTGCTAGAGGCCGCTTATGACTTGTATACCAAAATGTGTTTTGGTACACTGCCAACGTTGTATGAGCCTATTGGCTCGCACACTAAGAATGGTTTTGCGAGATTTTAAGATGGTTCAGAAAAATGAATTTTATATGATAAAATTCATGACAGAAACGTCCTTGTGGTGTATTACACTTATACTTCTTTAAGTAGGGGTATATGTGTAATTTACTTAACTTGTCTATATACAAGGGTTGTATAAATAGACGCTTTAAGTTAGAACACACGTATGAAAGATTAAGAGCCGAAACTCTATTTTATTTTTAAAATGAACTAGGGTTTTCTTGTACGCTCTGAATCGTTTTGGAGAGAAACAAAAAGGTTTGGTATTCTCTCGAAGCTAGCACTTCGAATCTCGGCCGCCGTTCGTGTGTGGACTGCTCATAGAGGGCGTTCGTCGTTGGCAGCGCCTTAGAGATCGATCAACCTTCAGAAAGGTATTATGTGACCGAGGTATGATTAAGTTTTCTTGGTTTAAACGTTTTTAATGGAATTAGATTCAGATCCTGTTGGGGTTTTTGTCAAAATTGTTTTGTAATCTCCGCTGCGTATGAACCCCAAAACCCAACAATAAGCTCTTGAATTCTATATTTATTTTGCAGGCTAAAAAATAATATCCCTAAATCTCTAGTTCGGCTTAACACTACCAAACACAAAAAAATTTTGGTTGAACAAAATTAGGTTGAGGTGAGAATCACTTAAATACTCTAAGATTGAGCATAGGAGTGTTGAATCTACGCAACAAATCGATTGTGTGAGAGAGTAAGTGCAACGGTTTGTGTATTGGAGGTGAATGTGTTTGTGGCGATTTGGGGTTTTGTTTGAAAACTCAAAATCGTGCCTAGTGATTCGTATGTTATGTGGAATCGCTGGGAAATCGCTATGTAAATCAGTGGAAATAAGGTGAAGTCACTCACCGATCTGATTAACGATTTCTATTAAAAGGTTAATCATTAGGGATTCGCCAGACTCAAATTTTCACTTATTTTTTTTTAGTTTCTTTCATCGATTGAGCTAGCAATTCCTATTGTTATTCTAAATCGTTAGGAATTCGCTAGGCTAAATTAATAATTTTTTCAATTTATTTCATTACTAACATATATTTCATTCATAAAAAGTAATATAAAGATAAAATTGACTAAAAATTAAAAAATTTGATTAGGATATGTAGCTAACAAGTAATTTTATGAAATAAATAAATAAATAAATAATCAAACAAGTGAATATTGCAAACTTGCATAGAGGCCATATGAACAAAACAAACTCGATTACTCCCCTATATTAAAAATTAATTTAGAGTTTAAATTATGAAAATATTTCCAATGCACTAGTCAAAAAGTGAGAGAAAAAAACATACTATACTAATACTAAACTCCTAATAAAATTAAAACTAAAATAAACATAGAATATAGGCTGTCTCCCATGTAGCGCTTTTGTTTATTGTCTTTGGTTCAACTAAACCATTCTAGAATTATGATGGATCTCTAAATTTAAATTTAAGATTATTCACTCTATAGCCATTTCAAAAAATGATTGCTCGACTAATAATCGCCTGAGTGATTGTTTGTTAAGAATATTAATCATAGCTTGAGTAGTGGCTAAGAAAGGTCAACTAAAATTAAAGGATGATCCTTATTAATAAAGTGTGGCATGACCAAAATATAGGTAGGTAGGGTGTATTTGCCCACTTGAACTGGTATATTCGTGACCACTCCTATTGGTTGCATTAAGGTACAATTCGATAAAAAAACTCGTTAATTAACCCCAAGTTAGTGGTGTGCGTGTCGTAAGTATAATGGCTACCTTGTAGTAATAGTCCAATAAACTTACGTTGATCACGAATATCGTGTTTAGAGAAAGGTTTTTGCCCTAGTGGTTTAACTAATTCACTTTGAACTATTGCTAAGGAATTAACTTTTTAATCGGTTTTATATTAACTCAACTACTCTAACAATCAAATCAATTTAAACTTCACTTAAACTTTTTATATTGAGGATATCTTAGTTCATAACTTCACTTAGGTAATTTAATACTATGCTCTTTCTAACTATTTTTACATCTCATTATGTTGTGTGCAATGCCAAATTAGAATATAAAGATTTCCTTCTACTCTACTTCAACCCACTGTAGTGACTGAAAAGATTTTAATGTGCAAAATAGAACTCTACCTATTCGTGCGAATAACATAAGTTTATTTTTAAGTCCCAAATGATTGGATTCATAACCAACTAATTTTACTATTAGTGCCACCCTAATCAATAACTATTGCTCGATGTTCTATATTTTACAGTAGTACCATTCTTGTCCGGATTAAAGACTTCAATGTCCATTATAAATTTTAAAGCCTAAGTTTATTAAACACGTGATCAAGATGTCTAAAGCATTACACTCGAAATCAATACAAATTCTAACCGATGCACTTTTTATTCTTACATTTTATTTATATTCAAAGCATAGCATTCATACCATAGGATCCATTGATCCCAAAGATAAATAAACTACTCACACTTCATTAAAACCCACGAATCACAATTCATAATTGAAATCATTGCAAATAAGAGATTAATATAAATATTACCTTGAATTTAATTAACGAAACCAAACTTGAATTGCAAAAGAGAAGTCTTCAATTTTTTTCATCACAAAAACTCCTTAATACTCAAACTCAATGTAAACCCTATACTAAATTACTCTAATGGTGGCTAATAGTTGGTATGTGTCGTGTTTACCACGTCCTAATACCTATTTATACTCCCTAATAACGATAAGAAACCCTACTTTACAATTTAACTCAAATTAAAACAATAACTTTCTATTTCTAGCGTGTCTAGCGCTGTCACTTTTCTGGACCTCAAGAGTTGGATTTCTTAACTTTTTTATCTCTCCCATGTCGTTCCTTTCTTTCCCACGTCCTAATGCCTTATATTTCTACAACATCAACACATATACCCACATCGCCAATGTGTTTTTAGGGGGTTTTTGCTCATTCTCTTCTCGTTATTTCTCAATTCCTTCATTTACACCTTCATTCCCCGAAAATGGAAAAATACCATTAATTAGCACTCTTTTAGGAGTATTTATATTGAATATACGACTAAACTAACCATAAATATAAGTATAATTAATCACATTTCAAATACACCTAAATTTTGGATTTTGCGCGTCCTGAGCAAAGGTATATTCTACTAAGTCTCCTAATAACTAGTTCTCATTCAATTTACATTGGTCATGGAGTATCCTTTAAATCATTAAGTTTGAAGGTAATAATCTACTCAAGCGTTTTTGTTTGCAAAAACATAACTTTTTAAGACATGTATAACTTCACTTTATAACACCAAAGTATATTACAGCCAAAACCATCACAAATCACCAGTTTATTTCATCCCAACACTCAAGTAGAAAGTATGCAATCTCTTGATTTCTCTTTAAGTTCAGGAATTCACAAATAAGCATAGATCAAACTTATCTTTTGTAGAATTTAGTACTTCTAGAGTCTATAGGACTTAACATTGCTGGAATGGGAACTTAACTAAATTAGCTACTCGTACTCGAGCTAAATCTTTTATTTGTAGAGTTTTAGTTTACTTTCGTCATCTTTTCTCATTTTTTTCCTTTTTTCTCTCTTTTTTTCTACTTTTTTTAATTTTCTTTATTTTTAACAGTCCTTGCTCTTTTTCCTATGTACTTCATTCTTCCTCATTTTTTCCAGCCATCAAGTTATTTGCTCCATTTCCTTTAAAACTTGTTGTATTCTCTCATTTTTCTTTATTTCTAAGACTCTTGTTAGCACTTCTCACTTTTACTAAATCAAGTAAGTTAACTCCAACTTGTAGTTTATAATGCCTATTTCTTTCCCTATTTGCACCAAGTCTTTCTTTGCATTTTATTATCAAGTAAGATTCATACTTATTATAAAATCCTTAGTGATCTAACTTTTTTCATAAGAAGTTTTATAATTTCTTTCTTTTGTCTCAAGTTCAAGGTTTTCCCTAACTGTAGGTTTCTAATCATGAAATCACACTGTTGCTATAACATTTCATTGTTTCTTCTTCAATAATTTAAAATATTCTCTTAAGTTTCATATCAACAACTTACTTATAATCAACTCATCCAGAATTAAAGTCATGAACATGCAAATGAACTACTTATTCATTACAAATCACTATATAAAACCTAAACTACACTTCTTAAACATTCAGATAGTAGATAACACAAAAAATTTGTACAATACCATGTTCTCCTCCTTAACTGTTTCAAATTAAAACTTTAAACGATCATACATGCAGTGTTTATCCTTATATCATCTGACCTTATTGCTTCCTATAGTGTAGTTTAGTGTTGATGCCCCCAAACGTGAACAAAACCTTGTCTTCAAGGTTTAAAATTAAGCCTGAAACATGAAACACTAAAACACTAAAACATAAGTAATAACACAAGTTATAATAAACTAAATATAGAATTAAAACAAGTAAATAAGTAACAAAATAACCCAAATGTTAAGAAAATTGGTATCAAAGTCACGTTAAACTCCGTAGGACTACTGGATTCCTACTAAACTGACTTTAGGATTGCTTATCGTTATCATCACCTACATAATCGGCTCCAGCATAGGATGGTGTTAATGGACGCTCCACCGTCCTGGTCTGCACCAAATCCAAATCAAACACGAATGTTAGTGCTGCTAGAAAACCTAACGATGTATCAGTACGTCTCTATCCTCTGCTCCTCTCATATCTAGCCTTGTCTTGATAATGATAAAAAAACAACTTAAAATTGCGTTACCCATTCTGTCGGTGTTGCTCTTTCCTTTCCTTATCCTGCTTAAATCTCACCATGGCTACCAGGTATTGCACCCTGTCCTCTTGGTACTATCTACTCTTCTCTATAATCCATAGCCTCGATTACCATGGATTTAAATCCTCTTGTGGTAGTATAAGTGCCTATGGAGGAGGAGGTTGTGGAAAGGCTTCAGGACTGTCCAAGTCCTTTTCCCCTATTTGTGGTTCTACAAACTCATAGCCTTCATCAAGTCTTTGCTGTTATTGCTATTCCTCTTCTTCATTTTCATCATCTTTTAGGTTTTAGGCTAGTTCTGATGTTGTTGCTTCTGCTGCTGCTTGATCCTCTAACCTCTTGGCTAACGCTTTAGCCTCAAATCTAGCTCATTTGGCCCTCTCTCTCTCCTCTTTAGAGTATTGTAACCAAGTGGTGATTTCCACGTGAGCATAAGAGCTTCATCCACAGTTGCTTGGGCCTATATATCGAACTCTTTACCATTTCTCAACCTCACTCCGACCTTTAAGCATATCTGAGTAATCTATATAGGAAACAAAAACTTGTTGTCCCTTTTCGACATGATGGATTCCTAAGACTGGTGTGTATGAACTCCCTATACTCTGTGATGTCATAAAGACCAGCCACCTTTGGCTTATTGATCTCGCTCAGTTGAGAAGTGGGGTATAGCGATGCAACAAGTAAATGTTGCATATCATGTATACCTTTCTAACACCCCCCTTCTTAATTTACTTCGGCATATTATCAGCTCCCATGACCCATCCTTATTGTCTTGGGAAAACTAATGCATTTTTAATGGCTCTAAAATGGTATAGGTTATAGGTTTTCTCCTATAACCAGGCAGGGAAAGTCAGTGCAAACTCATAAAAAGTTAATTCCTCCAACTCATAGAAAGTATTGATCTCACGTTTATTGAAAGGAACTAAAACCCCTCTCACCTTCACTAGTTCATCAATAACTGTGAACTTTAGATTGGCATAAAACTCAAAAACAATCCCACTTACTCCTTTAACTTTATTTTTCCTATAGTCTTTACTGAGTTGTTCCCAATTTCAATGCCTAATTAAATTGCTCACTCAATTATCGTACTTTCCTAGGAAACTAACCTCCTTTTCACAAACGAACTCCCTTCAAAGAATTTTCTCATATCGGTCTTTAGTCTCTCTACAAATGATAAATTTCGATTTAAAAGGTCTAGGTGCTTCTTCATTAGGAATTCTCAAAATCATTTTCTCTAGTTTGACTAACTTGTTTCTTTATTCTTGCCATTTCTTCAAATTCAAACAACTAAACACCAATGCAATGCAACTTGATCTTCAAATCACATAAAAAACATACACCGAATAATGAAAAGCATCAACTAAGTCTCTATGGGTAATATTAATGCTCACATTCACACAATCTTGCAAAACCTATCCTACAACCTCAATTCCACAATTTCATACAATATCATCAAAATTTTAAAAACTCAAAGCATAACTAAATGAAATTGTATATGTACCTTGATACCGAATTTATTTTCGGTGTAGGACACTACAACAAGTCTTTTTCAATCCATGCCCTCTAACTTTTCTCACGAACTAAAACCTTAGCTCTCCTTGAACTCAAAATTTTAAATCTAAGCCCTAGCTCTCAACTTGTGCAAATCTACAATGCTTTTGTCCCTTCACTCTCAATCACTAGAAACTCAATAATCTCACTTGAAATGATCAAAATTTGATTCTAGAGGGATGTATGCTTGGTTGTTGTTGTGAGGTTTTAGTGAAAGTGTAGAAAGAATGAGAAATAGGGTTAAAACACTTAAAATCGACCTTGGCAATGTGCCTTAAGGCACGACGCCTTTAGTCATATATTTAGTATAAATATCCTTAAATAAGCTTTAAATTATGATATTATTGCATTTTCAGGGAATTAAGGTGTAAAGGATGGAATTAAGGAAAAACAGGAAGATAAGGAGTAAAAACCCACAAAAATACACTTGGCATCATGGTAACACAAGGTAGCCCTGCGGGAAGAAAGGGCATAGCGTAGGAACATAATGCATAATATGGGTGTGAAGAAAAAGTGAAAAATCAACTCCGGAGGTCTAGCGCAGTGGAGGCACTGTGGAGTATAAAACATGGCACCGGAGGAGCATGATACAATGCAAGGACAAAAGGGAGTGAAAAAAATGCATATTCAGTATTGGCATAGTGATGGTGCAGTGGTTTATAAGGCATGATGGCGGGGAAGTATGTGGTAGCGTCAAACACGCAGGAAATAGAAAGTGGAGTTTTAATTTGAGTTAAATTATAAAGTAGGGTGTCTAATTGCTATTAGGGATTATAAATAGGTAATAGGATGTGGTAAACTAACCACATACCAACTATTTGCCATCATTAAAGTAATTTAGCATAGGTTTATGTTGAGTTTGAGTATATAGGAGTTTATGTGAAGAAACGTTGGAAACATCACGTTTGCAATTCACGTTTGGTTTCATTGATTAATTGAAGTTAATATTTATATTCGTCTTTGATTTGCAATGATTTATATTTTGAATTGTGATGTGTGTGTTTTAATGAAGTGTGAGAGGTTAACTTATTTTAGGGTTAATGGATCATATGGTTTGAATGCTATCATTTGAATAGAAATAAAAATCGATTATATAAGTTCAACGGTTAGAATTTGTATTGATTCTAAGCGTGATTCATTAAACATTCATGCAACATGTTTAATGAACTTAGGGTTTAGCAGTTATCAAGTCTAAAGAAGCTTTTAATCCGGACATGAAGAGTTTAACTGTAAAATACATAACATATAGAGATAGTTGTTGATTAGGGAGGCATAGATTGTAAACTTGGTTATAAATCCAATGATTTGAGACTTAAAGCAATTTGGAGCTTACGATATTCACACCGATAGATAGAGTTCTAGTTTGCACATTGAAATCTTCTACGTCGTGATAGTGGGTTGAAGTGGATTTGAATGAAATTTGTCTATTCTAATTAGGTATTGCACACAACGTATGAAGATGTAAAAATAAATACAAAGCATAATATTAAATTACCAAGCTAAAGTTGTGAACTAAGAAATTCTTAATATAAGACTTCAAGTAAAGTTTAAATTGATTTGTCAGATAGTTTAGTTTGGAATAAAACAAATTAAAAGTGAGTCCCTTAGCCATAGTTCAAGTTAAATAGGTAATTAACAACTAGTGCAAAAACATTTTCCTGAGGACGATATCCGTGGTGAACATAGGTTAGTTACATTATTACTACAAGCGAGCTATTATACTTGTGGCACATACATCACGCGTCAACGACGTAGTGGGGCTTTTATGCATTTTTGTGCTTGCTGCCACCTTGGTGTTGTGGTCTACACTCATGGCGCCATGAGTAACACCCACGACATCGACCTCAAAATCAACATCCTTACGTATAATGTTTTGATATTCCTTTTTTGACACTCCTCTGACTTTGTGTAAAACTCACACAAGGTGTCGTGATCGCATAAAATCCATGAAAATAAAAAAATTAATAAATCTTACTTTTTATTCACCCATGCACCTTACCTTCACTTTTTTGAACTCGTTGGCTTTTTTTCACTCTTTAATGTATTCGCGAGACATTTCTATTCTGATAAATTTTCACCAAGCTAATGGTTTTCTCTACACATTCGATACAAATTTTTGAAACTAAGAACTAAAACTTATTAATTTTAATTTTTTAACTAAATAACAAACTACTAACTGAAATTCAAAGACATGAGATTTAAAACTTCTAATTTAAAACCCTGGGTTGCCTCCCCGTAGCACTTAATTTAACTTCATTAGCCTAACTCCTTTTTACTCATTTAGTTCGAGTCTAAATTGAGAAGCTTCATCTGCAAATAAGAAATTATGATGTCATTCTCATTCGGATGTACATCTTCACTATGGACAAAGACAACCTTCTCAGCATCATCACCCTTATCGATACTCATCGTGATCTTCCTCTCTTTTATGTACATATTTGCTTTAACTATGTTTAAGAATGGTCGCCCAATTATAATAGATACATCAACGTTCATATTGTGGTTCACGACCTCGGAATCCATGATAAATCTGAATATACCTACTTTCACATGCACTTTCAAGATTCTTCATATAGTTGTCATTTGCTACTTGCAAATTCATGGTATCGGGTCAATTGATCTTCAAGTTAGCATGCAACATGTTCATTAGTGGCATGACATTGATCGAGGCTCCCATATCACATAAAACATTTCTAAACCAGTGTCTGTCTATGTTTATCTGTATGCCTATCTCTCAAGGATCTTTTTTTTTGATAAGTTGAAGTCGTGAGAAGAACTTGAGCTTTGATTCTGGTTTGTTTGGAATCAACTTGATGTCATTGCCTTATGGGTCTTCTTCGAAAGGCCCCTCATCTTTTTGCATAGCCTTCCATTGTTGCTTCCCTTTCATTTTCTTCAAGACATTGATTCTTTGTTTCGTGGACCCATCAAGCTTATCTTGCCTCACTTTCGTATTGTGCTCATGCATCTCTTCATGCTACCTCATAGCCAAAGTATTCATTTTTTCTGGCTTGTACATCACTTGGTCTTGTGTTGGTTCCTTTGTTGTTGTAGTGCTCATCATGCGAATAACACTCACCTTCTCTTTGGGATTCATGATGATGTTGCTAGGAAACTGTCCTTCTTTCCTCGAGCATCAGGCTATAGCAAGTTGACCAATTTATCTCTTTAGGTTTTTGATGGATTGTGATTGGTCATTATCCATCCTTTTTATAGCTTGCTTTACTCCTTTCAACTCTAGCTCCTGTTTCTCATGGCGCTCCATATTGCTCATGTCCATGGCTTGTATATACTTCTCAATTGACTTCAGTGAAGTCATCTCTTCGCTCTGCCTCAACTTCCCCTATTAGACTTGTTGTTCGAAGCCTTGAGGTAACTTCAGTGCATTATCAAGATTTCCATAAGAAACGTTTAGATTGTTGTTGTTGTATCCTTAATAAAAACATTGAGGAGCCATTCCTCTCATCCTGAAGTTGTTCCTGTAACCATGGTTGTTCATGAAGTTTATGTCCTCAAACTCTATTCCCCGCTATATGTCTATTTGGCTAAGCACCATGCCTTGGATATTTATGGGTTATTGTGCTACTTGTAGACCTTGGTGTCCAATCTGAAGTTTTTCCATTTGACTACTCATATTTGATATTTGTGCCATAATTGCAGCTTGCGAGTGAATCTCGTAGAAGCTTAATGATTTCGTTATTGTAGAGCGAGTAACGGCGGTAGAATTCTTTCCCAAGCCTCGTTAAAAGACTCAATGATTTCTTGCTTGAACTTGTTAATCTCAGATTTTCTTTCGAAGACTTTCACTAAAGTAAAGAACTTGTTAAGAAATCTTTCGTTAATTTCTGCCCTTGATGTCATGTTCCTTGTATTTAGCCTTAGGAACCAGGATTTGGTTTTTCCACTAAGTGAGAATGGAAAAGTCGCATCCTCATCACCACTTTTGTAACTCTAGTGATGTGCATGGTATTACACTTCTCCAAGAAATTCTCAATATGTTCAACTGGATCTTCGTTGGATTGCCCATTTTTTTCTTTTAGTTTCTTATGAACTTGAAAGTAAAATACCGAAAATAAAACTTAGCAACTTTTTAAACTACAAAGTAATTCTAATGGCTACCTATCTCTGGCAATGGTACCAAAAACTTGGTATGTGTATCGCAAGTATAGCAACTAGCTTGTAGTAGCAATGCAATCAACTTACATTGATTAAATATATCGCCCTCAGGGAAATGTTTTTGCACCATTGGTTTACCTATTTAACTTTAAAATATTGCTAAGAAATTTGATTTTTAACTAATTTTATATTGACTCAACTACTTTAACAAATCAGTTTAAACTTTACTTATATTTAGGGTATCTTAGCTCCTAACTTCATCGAGGTAATTTAATACTATTCTTTTAAACTATTTTTACATATCATTATGTTGTGTGCAATTCCTAATTATAATAGACAAATTTCCTTCAAACCCACTTCAACCCATTATTGTGACGGAAAAGATTCTAATGTGCAAACTTGAACTTTACCTATCGGTGGGAATAACGTAAACTCCACCTTGCTTTAAGTCCCAAATCATTGGATTCATAACCAACTAAGTTTATTATCCATGCCTCCTTAATCAATAATTATCGCTCGAACTTGTGTATTTTACGGTTGTATCATTCATGTCCGAATAAAAAGCTTTGATAGCCATGATAACTTCTAAAGCCTAAGTTCATTAAACATGTGATCAAGATGTTTAAATCATTACACTCAAAATCAATACAAATTCTAATCAATGCACTTTTTATTCTTACTCTTTACTCATATTGAAATCGTAGCATTCATATTATGGGATTCATTGATCCCTAAGGTAAATAGACTACTCACACTTCATCGAAACACAAATATCACAATTCATAATTGAATTATTGCAAATCAAAGATGTATATTAATATTACCTTGAATTTAATCAACAAAACCAAACTTGAATTGCAAACGTGAAGTCTTTAATGTTTTCTTCACAAAAACTCTTTAACGCACAAACTTAATGTAAACCCTATACTAAATTACTAAAATGGTGGCTAATAGTTGGTATGTGGTGAGTTTACTACGTTCTAACACTTATTTATACTCCTTAATAACATATAGAAACCTTATTTTACAATTTAACTTAAATTGAAACTCTAATTTTCTATTTCTTGACTGTCTGGTGCTGTCACTTAATGTTCGGCATCGTGCCTTATATCCTACTGCACCACCTTTGCATGTGTATTTTTTTTGCTCCCTTTATGTCTTGGTGGTGTCACTAGCCTAAATGACGCTATCCCCTTTACTTTACTACGCTGCCCCTACGCCGGACCTCCAGTGTTGGTTTACTACACTTTTTCATATCTCCTATGTCGTTCCTTTCTTTCCCATAATTTGCCTTTTATTCCCACCACATCACAACATATAGCCACAACACTAATGTGTCTTTTGTGGTATTTGCTCTGTTTTTTCTCGTTTTTCCTCAATTCCTTACTTTACACCTAAATTCCGTGAAAACATAATAATACAACGAATAAACCATCATTTAAATATATTTATACTAAATGTAAGACTAAACTAACCCCATATATAAGTATTATTGGTTACTTATTAGTTAGGCTCGTGGTTAAGACCAGCTTATCTCGATTAGCGTGTGAGTGCAATTATGTTAATGTATTGCATTTAGTTGTTGTCAAAAATAATTAATGTAACTATAGGTAATTAATTTGAATTCATATAAAACCTTTAGTTGGAAAATAAATGTTAAATAAATTGACTATAAGCCTATAATGACACATGTGAATTATGGTGGATCACGTAGGGAGATGTAGAAGTATGTGCATGCCTGAAGGTGCTTGTTGAAGTGCGTGGTGAATTTATAGGCACTTGAATACATGGTTATCTATAAATTTATTTATAAAACATTATATATAAATATATAAAAATTGAATCCTATAGTATTAAATTTGAATTGTTTGATGCATTGGTCAACATCGAGATACACGTAGCGAGGATGTCGAGGACGTGAATAGTGCAAGGAGGTGTAGGATGTTGATGATTTTGGAAAAGTTTGTTCCCCCTCGAGATGTGTGCAATCCCATCTCAAGAACAATGAAGGGTGCAAGTGTATGAAGGTGTTAAACTTAGTCTCACCTTAAAAATTGTTACCTTAACCACATATTCTTTAGATCTACCTCGATATTCATGCATACAAATCTCGAGGAAAGTTTATATTTATACTTCTATATCTTCGATCGGCCTCGAGATTCATGCATGTGAATCTCAAGGAAATATCATATTTATCTCCAAATAAAAACCACTTCATCTATATTCATTTGGACAATGAGGTTGAACGAGGAAGAGGAGAAAATACTATAAGTGGTTTTGAAACTATGGGAGAGGAGGACCGAGACCAAGGAGATCAAACAAAAGGAGACATGATGATAAGGGTAAGTTGTTGTCGTTGATGGTTGTTGTGTTGTTGCTTTGGTAAAGATGATGAATTCTCTGTTTATTTTTGTCGTTGTTGATTTGAAATGGATTTATACCTTACTAAAGGTCCTCCCTGATGTGTTTGGAGAGTGTGAGATGTATAATTAAGAGTTAGTAATCGAACAGGGGCTGCTGCCCTATTCTCTATTCAGACGCTCGATGATGGAGTGCATTCTATGAAATTCGAGAATTTCATAAATTTAATTAGGATGCTAATTAAGTATTTTTAGATTTAATCTGGGGTTTAAATATCTCTGATGGGACCCACGCATTACGGAATAGAGATTATAATCTAAATATTATTTTTGTGTGCCACATGAATAATTGGTGTATTATACTCTATTCAAAGCGAAATAGGTCAAATTGAAGTATATAAGCAGTGTCCACGAGGTTAGATTGTGTTAGGAGTTTTCTCCAATTATTGAGAAAAATCGGGGTTTAATTCAGGTTTAAATTAAGAGATAAATATGGAATTAAAGAAAATAAAGTGTAAAAGGCCAAAAATTACGTAAAAAAGTAAATTAAAAAGAGATAAGTACAATGGCATTTTGGTCGATTGATTTTTATAATGGTAAAATGATCGAAATTGAAAATTAAAATGTGAAAAAATGGGATAAATATGAGTAAGTGTTAAGTAAATCAAAAAGATCTCTTATACGATCTCTCTCTCTCTCTCTCGACACACATTTCTCTCTAGCACTCTCCCTCATTCTCTTCTCACTCTCTTGCTATTCTTTCTTCTATTCACTTTACTCACTCTCTCAATCTCTTCTTCTCTCTTAATTATTCCACTGATTCCATTAAAAACAACAAGAAAAAAGAAGATGAAAAAGGCATGAAGCTGTGAAAGTGTGGTAAGTGTGAGTAGTGAACTTTGAAGCTTTGAAGGTTTTTATTTGATAGGAATGATGGGAAATCAATGGTTCTGAGAATTTTTATTTTATTTTAAAGATTTTGGATCAGATTTATTTTATTTAAAGTGAATTTTGTACGTATTAGTTCATATTTGAAAGTAAAATAGTCTTATTTTTAGCTACGTTGGGTTTTGATTTTGGGGAGCATATTGAAGGTTTATTGATTGAACTTCTTGCAGAGATTGATGTTTATTTACCAAACATAGTTTACTAAAATCAGTTTTAACATTGGATGAAATCTTTTTGGTTAATTGGGGTCGAATTTGTTGCATTTTATAGAAAAATTAGTTATGCAATCTTAGTTTTTGACTTTTTAGAAGTTCCATTTGAGCAATCAAGTAGAGATATTTCAGTGTGATTCTTTGTAGGTTTTGATCCTCGTATATCAATAATGATGTGTGAGGATCAGATTTTGATTTTGAGAAAGTTTGGTTAGGATTCGAAGGACGGAAAGGAGGCCGAAATTGAGGCTGTGTTGTAATTTTTTAACTATTTTGAGTAGGCAAGTTGAGGCATTGATTTAAGACATCAAATTGGGTCCAATCAAGTTGCGAATATGTTCATTTAAATCATAGTATGATCTACTTCTACGACCAATACAGGTTGTGAACATTGGAATTTTTTCGGTCAATGAAAAATATAGTAGAATATGACATGTTGTATGGTTCAAAACTATCAATTGTGACAGTTATGACTTGAGAACTTTCCATAGTGATTTAAATGAGCATTAGTTATCCAACTTAACTATGGTTGGACTTTTTAGAATCCCTATATATATATATATCCTTTTTTGAATAGAACCTAAGCTCGAACCTTGGTACAACTTTTAAGTTGGTGAAAATAGTCGTGAAAATGGCCAAAACAAATGAACTAAATTAATTAGTTAATGAAATGAATTGTATTGATTGATAATCAAATGGAGATGAATGAAACTGTAAGTGATACAATAAGTTAAATTGGGACTCTAATTGAGAGTTTAAAATAAGGAAATGAGCTCTAAAAAGAGGTGTTATAGTTATTAAGTGGTTTGAACTTTGTTATGACATTGAAAATGAGTTTTAATCTCATTTTCAATTGAAATATGAATTGTAAGTATTCGAATAGAGTTATGACTCTAAAATGTGAATTCGTGATTTTTAGGACTTGTTGAAATATGGGAAAGCCGTGGAACATTGCGTGAGGCTTCGCAACGAAACTTGTGTTTGTTTATTGTAAGTAAAATTTATAGTGACTCTCACATTGATATGGTATATCTATTTGCGTGATTTGAATTTTTTATTGTTCGTGCTTGCACGGGAGCAAGTAAGGGAGATAAGCTTGTTTTGAAGCCTAGTTTGCTTGAAATTAGATTTCAAAACTACTTGTAATGCCACCTAGTGAGACTAGTTCCGGAGTCTAACGCCAAAAAGTTATATGTACATTTCATAAGCCTTTAATACTATTTCGTACTATATTTAGAAGTCGACTTTTGATTATAGTTAGGAAATAGAAATGAAGCGGATTAAACAGTTGTATATTTATATTTTCAATTCCTTCGCTTTATGATTATTCCATATTATCCTGTTGCTATTACCATGTGTGCTAGACAGTGTAAAGTTTACTTTTCTAAGATCATTATTTTTCATGATAGTAATAGGCTCATCTTGCACATGCCCATCTCACATTAATAAGAGAAATTAGAAGCTCTAAGATTTTTTGGTGATTCCCTTTAAGGCTTACTTTCTCTGTGAGGGACTTGATTTTGTGTTTATAGTTTATATTTTAGGGTTTGGGTGAGAGTATGACGTTCTTAAAATTAGTTTACAGCAAGTTACAAGGTTTATAGTCCAGTCTTGATTTATTCAAGATTGTAAAATAGTAATTAAGGTATCAAAGACTCTTAAGTTAGGTTATAAATTTGAACTTGATATATATTATGAACTGCAGGGAGTTGCGAGTCCTTATAGCCCTCTTCCTAATTCAACTGTCTATTTGGTGAAAGTTTTCCAATAAGCCACTTTATGGGAACTACAGCCGAAATTTTTACAAAATACAGATATGATTTACTAATTTGCTCTAGTAAAATAATTTAGGAACGAAATTAGTTAAGGATCTAAATTACAATTTGGAGCATTATTAAGGATTGAAATAAAACTTATTTGGAGGTCAAAGTTAAAAGAATTGAATACGCTAATTAGATTAAAATGGGATTAATAAAATCTAAGCCAGTCAGTCATTTTAATGACGAGGGGGCTGACACACTCCCTCTAGCTGGGAATCGCGCTCCATTTAAGAACTTTGAGGATACCTATTGGTGGAGCACGCCTACTAAATGAGGGAGCGCGCTCGCATCTTAGAAAATAACAATTGTGTTAGGTTTTGATTAGAATTTTTTGGAGCCTTACTAACTAACATAGAGGTTCTAAATATAGGGTATTGAACTTATTTTAAGCAAAAATAATTTGTGATAGACTTTGGAAGAACAAGAAAAGTAGAGTGACCCGAAAGTTAGGAACTAGGAAACGGAACGTAATCACATAACTATGGATACGTTTAGTTATCAACTTTGCTAGGCTATATAGTATATTATTTTCATATATTTTATGGACTTGAATGGGAGTTACGTATAATGTGAGTGGTTTTCATGAAAAAGAAAAACATCGTATGATGCGATCAACAAAAATAAACCCTAGAGCTTAGAATAGGTTATATAGGATATGAGTTGGTTCTTGGCCTATATGTTGAATCCTACTCAGCTAAATAGGTTGCAAGGATTACACATTTACTAAAAGGTTTTAGGATAGAACCATATGGATAGTAACAAGTGGTCAAAGAGCACATACGCGCAATATGTTGGTCATATTATAGGGTTACTATAGCAGATGGGTAATCAAACCTAGTTTTATAAAATTAAGAGAAATCACAGTGTAATAGCAATTCAAAGTATGACTAGCATATGTTTATTTATTGGATTATACGATTTTCATATACCTTGGTAGCTATGATTGGTTCATATTGTTATTGCATTTCATTATTGATTATTATATCGATTGTTGATAGTTCTGTGAATCCGTACTTACTGGGCAAGTTAGAGCACTCACCCAACTAATATTTCAGGAGTACCGATGAGCGCTACGACTATGGGATAAAGAAGGTTTTAGTGTCTTGATCTTCTCTTCGATGTAATGATTCTTCCATTGCCTTTTATATTTGTATCAAATTATAATTTTTTTAATATTATAAGGGTTTGGAGATTTTTTATAACCGAGGTTTATTCTTTTTTTTTTTTTAATTTGGTTTTGTATATCATGCATTATATCAAGAAAAGTTTTTAATTTCTGCTGCGTTTATTATTTATTTACTTCGATATTCGATATACCATTGTATTTATCAAATGTTGAAGGTTAGGCTGCTGGCTCAAGTTAAGTTTGGCTGGTGTATCGAGGCTTAATTAGGGTTTCAGGCCAAATGATTCCTTAATTAGGATAAGAGTCGTTATAGTTGGTATCAGAGTCAAGTTAGAGCCTCGTTTTCAATTTCGAATTTCTTTTGAAATAAGTGATAACTCTAATACAGGTAGTATAAGAGCCTATTTAAGATTGTAACCTTGTTACTTGGAAAGAAGTGATAAAATATCCTAAGTTTACTAACTCTTAGAGTTGTCTCGAGTTACGAAGAAACTTAACACGTGATAAAAGGTTTTATTGTGATTTTTGAAGGGATAACTAAAAGATAAAATATTGAGATACTTTATTTGCTATGTTTTATGATAGCTAAGCGGTAGATATAAGAGTTGTGTTTTTCTTAAATCATAATAAGATGGTTGGAGTCCATCGATTTCTTACGATATGAGAGAGTATTGAAGGTAAAAGTTCAAGTGAATTTTAACACTAAAAAGCTTGAAAAATGAAAGAGATAAAAAAATTTATAAAAATGAAATTAAATTCTCTGTCTTATTAACTTTCTTCAATGGTCTTTACTGTCGCTGATATTATAAGACAAATAATAGTTAGTGAAAACTATCTATTGGATTTGGACCTTGAGACGTTTATCTGGAGAATTGAATTCATCTAGTAATTGTATACTGAATAACTTTAGCTGGAATTTAAAGATGGTAAACTACTTGGAGATAGGATCTGATACTAGTATTAAGGCTAGTTGAGTAATATTGAAAGTTATTCAGTAAATGAATTAGTAGTTAATGATAAGAGCCTATTTGAGGTTAGAAAACCACTAATGTGTTTATACTTCATAATTTGGTATAAAGTTTAAATTTCAGATATTTTGTTAATCCATATTGGAATTACATGAATTTGTTGGATAACGAAATGTGAAGTTGAGAATTCAAAACTGGCAAAACTTGAAGATAGTTCAATCTAGAACATAGCAGTGGGCTGGGATTGGTATAGTCTAAGTTAGGGATAATAAGTTACCAATGAATCTAAGGATTTGTCGGAGTCAAAGAATAATGTGCGATAGTGGGAATGAATTTTCATTGCCTAAGATTGACAACTCATTATGATAATAAGGAGAAATTAGTTGTTCTCAAGAGTTATTTGAGATCTTGTTATCATTGTGTTATGATCAAAGTTAAGGTTATATAAAGATGATTCCAAGCAATTATAGGATTAGTTTAAGTGGATGGTGGAAACTATTAGAACTTACTAGAACTGATTCAATGTTTATAAATGAAGGGCATAAAGTTTTTAAAACCCTATTTTAATCAAGTTGTTATTGTTTTATCGTTAACAAGATGGAATTTTTGAAGACTTAGAAGGTGCACGAGCATTACTGTAAAGAGTTACAAATCGTGACAATAAATTTGTTTACGTTAGATTTTGCAAGTGCAAGTGCTAAGTTTTAAAGGTAAATTATTTGCATGAGTGTTGAATAATAACTACAAATCGGGATTTGACTAGAATTAAGAACATTTATGATTGTCCTATATTGAAAACAAAGGAAAAGGAGTAAATAATTTTGAAATACTTGAATAAAACAAACGTTTGATAAATGGATTTCTAGTATCATTGTATAATTTTTTTAGATAACTGACGTATGAGATTAATGTTACTTGAAATGATAAAGGATGTCTTGGAGGAAAGTTGAAGTACAATTTCACTACAATATTTGCTTAATGGTATGTAAATTATAGAAGTAGTTAGAGGTAATCCTAAGACTTCTTATTTTGGTAAATATGTGTGTTGACAATATAAAGCAAAATTGTAGCTTATACTTCTATATATAAATAGTTCAAGAAACATGAGAATAACTATTGGGGATTGAAAATCTCGAGATAACTATTTTGGTAGTTGTACCAAATATAATAAGACATCACTTGTAAACAAAGAGGATTGTACCAAATATGTGAAGGCATCATTTGTTAAACAAGAGGATTGTTAGGTATTTTGAATGATAGGATTTTGAATTACATATGTATTTAAGAGGAAAGGTTTATTGAGAAACTTTTAAACATCCTAAAGATTTGAGAATCATAGAAGGATCATTAAGAGACAACTTGAAAATATGAAAAGCAGTGGATTGGTATAAAATTAAAGCAGTGAATTATAAACTATGAAAGTTTGAAGAATGTAATTGTTAGGGTGAAACAAATTAAAGGTGAGCTAGATAACATGGATTTGTTAAATATTAGAGATTCACTATGAAACATTACTCAGTAAGGTGATTATATTGACAATACCTTGAATAGAACTTCTCATTTTCATTAAATCAAGTAAGTTAACTCCAACTTTTAATATATAAGGCCTATTTATTGCCCTCTTTGAACTAAGTCTTTATTTCTTTTTATTATCAAGTAAGATTCGTACTTTTTATAGAATCCTTTGAGATCTAAGTTTTTCCACAAGTAGTATTAGGATTTCTTGTTTTTTATTTCAAGTTCAAGGTCTTCCCTAACTTTAGGTTTCTAATCATGAAATCGAACTGTTGTTTGCTACATTTCGTTGTTTTCTTCTTCAAACTGTAAAACATTCTTTTGAGTTTCATGTCAACATGATACTTGTACTTTACTCATCCACAATTAAAGTCATGAACATGGAAATGAACTACTTATTCATTGCATATTACTATATATAACCTAATTTATACTACTTAAATATTTATATAGTAAACAAAATGAAAGCTTTATACACTACCATGCTTTCATCCTTAACTGCATCAAATTTAAAATTTAAATGATCATACTTGTAGTGTTTATGCTTAATTTTCAGCCTATCTTACCACTTCCCATAGTATAGTGTAGTGTCGATGCCCCCGAACATAAACCAAACCTTGTTCTCAATTTTTAAAAGTAAGCCTGAAACATGAAAACACTAAAACCCACAAACATATGTAATACCACAGGTTTTAATAAACTAAACATAGATTTGAAATAACTAAATAGTTAACAAAATATCCAAAATGTTACAAAAATGGTACTAAAGTCACTCTCAACTCCCTTAGTCTAAAGCATTCCAATTCCACTGACTTCAGGACTGTGCTTTGTCATCGTCATCTACATCAGCAGCTCCAGCTTGGGATAATGTCAATGGACACTCCTCTTTCTTACTCTGCACTAAATCTTGATCCAACGAATATTCGAGTGTTGCTGGAAAAACAATTGACCTGTCTTTATGTCTCAACCATCTAGTCCTTTCATATCTAGCAATGTCTCCAAGATGATCAAAAAATAACATGAAATTGCATTGCCTATCCCGTTGGTATTGCTCTCTTTTTTCCATCTCCTGCTCATATCTCAACATGGCTACCTAGTATAATGCTCAGTCCTTTTGATACTGTCTTCTCATCTCTGCTACCACAGCCTCTGCTGACATGGAGTTAAGTCCTTTGGTGGTGTTATGAGTGCCTGTGGTGGAGGAGGTGGTGGAAAGACTTCAGGACCGTCTAAGTCCAGTTCCTCTATCTTTGGGTTTATAAACTCGTAGCCTTTAACAAATCCTTGTTGTTGTTGCTCCTCCTCTTCTTCATTTTCCTCATCTTCTAGCTCTTGGGCTAGTTTTGCTACTGTTTGATCCTCTTGCCTCTTTGCTAACACTTCGACCCCAAGTCTACCTCACATGACCCTCTCTCTCCTCCTTATTGTCTTGATAACCATGTAGTGATTTCAACGTGGGCATGAAAGGTTCATCCATGTTTGGATGGGCCTCTATATCAAATTATTCGTCGTCTCTCAACCATACTCCGGCCTTTAAGCACATCCTAGTAATCAATATAGAAACAACTTCTAGTCCCTTTCTGACATTGTGGATCCCTCAGACTACTGCTTTAGACATCCCTTATGTTGATCTCTCGATACTGCATAATCTCATAACCACAAACAACTTTTGGCTTATTGATCTTACCTTGCTAAGAAGTGGGGTATAGTGATGCAACAAGAAAATGTTTCCATATCCTGTAAACCTTTCTAACACTCCCCTTCTTAATGTGCTTTAGCACATTTTCAACTCCCATTACTCATTTTTGTTGTCCTGGGACAACAAATGCATTTTCAATGGCTCTAAAAGGGTATAGGGTATAGGGTCTCTCATATAACCTGGTCAGGAAAGTCATTGCGAATTATACAAGCTTAATTTGTCCAACCCATAGAAAGTGTTTATCTCACATCTATTGAAGGGAATTAAAACCCCTCTCAGCTTCACCGACTCATCCTTAGCCGTGAACTTCGCATTGGCATAGAACTCAAAAACAATCCCGTTTACTCCTTTAACGTTATTTTTCCTATAATCTGGAATAAGTTGCTCCCAATTTTGGTTTCTAATGAAACTATTCACTCTTTTATTGTATTTAGCCGACAAATTAATCTCCATTTGACAAATGAACTCCCTACCAAAGATTTTCTCATATCGGTCCTTGGCCTCTCTACAAATGAAAAATTTGGATTTAAAAGGTCTAGGCACTTCTTCATTGGGAATTCTAGAGGTAGATGCCTCAAAATTATTTGCTCTAATTTGGCTAACTTGTTTCCTTGTTTCTTGACATTTCTTTCAATTTCAAACAACTAAGCAACAATAATGAAACTCGGTCTTCAAACCACCTAAAAAAATCAAAATTCATATAACACGGATAATGGATATGCCAAATAAGGCAAAGAATTCAACTAAGTCACCATGGGTAACATTAATGCTCCATATTCACATAATCTTGCAAAATCTATCCTACAACCTCAAATCCAAAATTTCATACATTATCATCAAAGTTTTCCAAATTTAATGCATAACTAGATGAAATTATGAATATACCTCAATGCTGTATTAGTTTTCGGTGTAGAACACTTCTCAAAGTTTTTTCAATCCAAGACCTCTAACTTTTCTCACCAACTAGAACCTTAGCTCTCTTTCGAATCAAAATCCAAAAATTCAAGCCATAGCTCTTAACTTGTCCAAATCCATAATGCACTTGTTTCTTCACTTTAAATCACTAGAAACTTACTAATCTCACTTGAAAATGATTGAACTTTGGCTCTAAAAGGATGTATACTTGGTGGTTTAGGTAGTGGAGCTTTTTTTCATTTTTGCTTGGTGACACATCTGCGTTGTGGCCTACACTCAAAGCGCTATAGGTACGACCTATGGCGTCCACTTCAAAGCCAACAAACCGGCGACGCTTAGAAAGAGTTGAATTAGAGGTAGGCTACTATGCTACTTTTACTATGCTACTTGAGAGTGAACGAAGTGGCCCTTTCCAAAGGGACACGAGTGAAGAGTTGTCCAATAGTGAAACTGAGGACAGAGATGCGCCCAGCCGAGCGGGAAGCGAGGCACCCAAACAAACAGGATTCGGCCGAGCGGGAAGCGAGGCACACACGCCCCCGTATGAACAGACAGAAAGAAAGACCGAGCTAACCGGAAAAGTGAGTGAGTCCCGGGTGGGACGCCCTAGATTTATCCGCTTATTGGAACTCCTTCTAATGACCTATGCATTCTGTTATCATTTCAAGTTGGACGATCCGTTAATCCGGAAGAAACGAACTCTTTCGCGCACTTAGAATCGAAAGTTAGCACTTCTCAAGGGTTGCCTCGGTCTATCAGTTAAGTAATCTGTCTATCCATCTGAGTAAGACCTAAGATATAAGGGGAGCACTTCCTCCGAAGCCTTGTTTCCAGGATCGGATCTATTTCTGTCTCACCTCGTAATTCCTTAATTAGAAATAAGACTTGGGCCACAGGCGTTCGGGGGAGCAAACAAACGTAAGCTTGAAAGCCCTTCACTAGTAGGGGCGCAGGAGCTGTCAGCCTCGACCTTGCTTTGTTGCAGCAATATGATCAGTCCGAGAGTGCTGGAGAGAAGAGAAAGCGGTCAAAACCTCTCTGATTCGGTCACCGAGCAGTCGGACGACTGTTCAGTAACCCAGGATGACCCCTTCGACGCTTCTTTCGCTGTATACCCCCTCCATCCTTCGGAGGTGGAAGAAAGGTCTTACTATTACGGGCCCCAGAACGCTAAAAAGGTGGGGGAACAAGAGTGGTTCCGAAGGGGGGTATGCCTCGCTTCCCGCTCGGCTCGGGTTAGCCTCCCCGGATGGTGCCCTCCATCCGGGTCGGTGCCTCGCTTCAGGCTCGGCTAGGCGCCTATCCTTCCTACATAAGGACGGGAGTTATAATATCGTATAGTGACGGTCGAAAACACGGAAGCTTACTCTTCGAATAGCTCTATGTCCGGAAACCAACTTACCGCTTTGTACCCGTCTTTAGGTAGGAGCTAAAGCGGGCGGGACTAAAGGCCTAGTAGGCCTCGGGGAGTGGTTCTATCGAATACCCAGACACTCGCTACGATACTTCAAGTCCTTGGCTGAAATGCCCAACAATTCTCTGTTGACATGGGCGAGAGAGTGACTACAAGCCTGCTCAGACTTTAACGAGGTGAGAATGAGCCCATCGCCAAAACCAGGGATTATACTGCCCGGTCTTCCTCCGTTCGTGCGTCCCACCCGGGACTCACTCACTCCTGTTAGCTCTTTCATTCAGTATTAGCGCAATCTTATTCTAATCTTTCTTTCTGTCTGTTCCGAATCCGGGGAGTTGAACCGCGTCTCTCCTCCTCTTATAATTGCGTAAGTGACCATTGAACCTTTCTGAGCTTTATTCCCCTGACAAAACTTGCAGGATTGGTGCCTGACGTAATATCGCATACCTCGTGATCTTATCGGGCGGTATCCAGTTAAAGTAACTCAGTAAGACAAGACGGCAATGGTTGTCCGAGTATGAAAGGGATTCGTGAGGGCCCAACCAAGAGGCCCGGGGTGAACGCGTAGTTGATTCACCTGTTTCCTCGGATTCATACTCAGGACGTGCAAGGAGGCATCGAGACGGGGAGTGGTGACCCCTATCTGCTTGAGCCCCCTTCACAGCTAAGCCTATACTCGACGTTGGCTCCATACGGTAGACATAGCTGTAGGTTCCTTCGTTTATCATATTACGAGGCGCGGCTCGTATGAGGCTCGCATAGAGAGCAAGTCTGGTCTTGTTTCCACTCATTGAAGATTCTATCTACAAAAGAAGGTCAACGGGGATACTAAAGTAGCTCTCAACCGACACCCGCGTAGAAAACTCCAAGGTGCGCTCCCGCGCCCTACTAGTAAAGTGGGTCGAGAGAGGCTTATTGCACGATCCACCCAACCCAACTAAGCTAATAAATGCTTTGCATAAGAGAGTGGGAGGCGGCCCTTTGCCCATCGGGAGGTGCACACCCATTTAGGAACATATGCGAGGGCCTTTGGTGGGTAAAGAGAGAAGTAAATGAAGAACTTCCAAATCCAATGACTTGGATTTGTTCGTACTATTCTGTCATCGATCACTTCTTGGGTCGGTTGGTGAGTCACCCAAAAGCATCGAGAAAAGTCCTTAATATATTTTTTTTATATGATCCGCGGTCTCATTGTTGCTAGTGCTCGTAACATGGGTAATATCAAGATTAGGCCGCTCAGTACCACTATTGGTGCGATAAGTCAGGAGTCTTGGTCTCGAGTTGAGCTGGGGCGTCATTTCATTCTCGTAACGGGAGTGAGTGCACCGCAAGACCAGACAAGTTGCTCCCTCGCCGCGGCGGCATCTGTCTTTGAAGTTCCTCGCGTATATTTTTTTTGCTAATTTCCTCTTACGCTCCTACAACTTTGTGTATAACTTACACAAGGTGTCGTAACCACATGAAATCCATGAAAATACAAAAATTAATAATTTTTACCTTTTATTCACCCATGCACCTTACCTTCACTGCTTAGAACTCTTTTGCTTATTTTTCTCTCTTTTTCAAGTTAGTGAGATGTTTCAATTCTGATGAATCATCACCTGTCGAATGGCCTTTCCTACACATTGGACACAAATTCTTGAAAGTTAGAACTAAAATTTGTCAATTGTAATTATTTAACTAAATAACTAACTACTAACTAAAACTTAAAAACTTAAAACTTGAAGTTTAAAACCTGGGCTGCCCCCCAGAAGCTCCATATTGAACTAAATAACTAACTACTTGCAAATTCATCGTATCAGGACAATTTAAGTTTGTGTCAACATGTATCATGTCCGTTAGTAGCATGACTTTGAATAAGGCACCCATATCACATAAGATGTTTCTAAAATGTTGCCTATACAATGTTTATCGGTATGGTAATCTCTTTGGGACTCTCCTTTTGGATATGTTGATGTCACAGGATGAACTTGAGTTTTGGTTCCAGTTTATGAGGAGCTAACTTGACTTCATTACTTTATGGGTCTTCTTCAAAAGGTCCTTCAACTTTATATTTGCCCATCAATTGTTGTTTCCCATTATTTTTATTCAAGGCATTGATTTTGTGCTTCTTGAAACCATTAAGCTCATCTTGCCTCCATTTCATGTTGTGCTCATGCATCTCTTAGTGCTTGTACATTACTTGGTCTCTGTCTTTGCTCTTTTATTGCTATAGTGCTCATCATGAGAATGGCACTCACGTTCTCCTTGGGATATGTGACGGTGTTGCTAGGTAACTTTCATTCTTTCCTTGAGTTTAAGGCTATAGCAAGTTGACCAATTTGCCTCTTTAAGTTTTTGATGGATTGTGATTGCTCATTATCCATCCTCTTCATGGCTTGCTTCAATTCTTCCAACTATTTCTTGTACTTCTCATGGCGCTCTTTATTGCTCATGTTCATGGCTTGTAAATAATTCTCAATTTATTTAAAAGAAGTAATCTTTTCACTCTGCCCTAGATTCCCCTATTAGACTCGTAGCTCGAAGCTTTGAGGTAACTTTAGTGCATTATAAGGATTTCATAAGAGAAGTTTGGGTTGTTGTGATAAAACCATTGAGGAGACACTCCTCTTCGCCTGAAGTTGTTCTCATAACCTTGGTTATTCATGAAGTTGATATCCTTGCACTCCATTCATTGCTATATTTCCATTTGGTTAACTACTATACCTTCGTGATGAATGGGTTGTTGTGCAACTTTTGGACCATGGTGTCTCATCTAAAGCTTCACCATTTGACTGCTCAAATTTGATAGTTATTCCATAATTGCAGCTTTTGAGTCAATCTCATAAACCCTTTCTAGTTTCTTTACTATAAACCAAGTATTGCCAGTAAGATTTTGAGACCTAACATTAAGGAGATCCATTGCTCCAGCCTCATCCTTGGTAAGTAGAGAGCCACTTGATGCAACCTCTAGTAGCATTCTCGTGTTGTGGTTCATCCCATAGTAGGAAATCCGGAGTTGTGTCCATTCTACGTATCCATGTCACGAACATCTCCTCAACATATTTTTGAATCTTTTCCAAGCCTCGCCAAGAGACTCGGTGTCTTCTTGTTTGAATTGATTAATCTTAAGTTTCGTTTCGATTACCTTCACTGGGGAAAGAACTTTAAATGAAATCTTTCATTGATTTTCGCCAATGAGGTCATACTCCATGCATTCAACCCTTGAAACCACGATTTGGCTTTTTGAACCAATTAGAATGTAAAAAGTTGCATCCTGATCACCTCCTTTGTGACTCTAGTGATGTGCACGGTGTCGCGCTTTTCCAAGAAATTCTTAACATGTGCAACTGGATCTTCATTGAATAGCCCATTGAACAGACTATTTGCATCATGTTTATCAGAGACGGTCTCATTTCAAACTCTGTAGTCGTGGCTGAAAGCCTCATCACTCCATTATAAGTGTCATGAACTTCTGGCTTGAAGTAGTCATGAAGGCATCTCTGTCCTAACGCTCTATCCTGCACTACTAGATAACCTGCGGGTTTGTTATTCCCGCGACCCTGTTGTTGGCTTCTAGCTTGCTTTTCAGCCATCTTAACTCCTTTATTTTTTTCATTTGTTAGTTTTATAAATCTTCGAGTTGTAATGCACTAGGTCCTTCTCTCCCTTGCTACTCAAGCACTAACTATCCCTGAAAACAAAACACAAAAAATATCAAGTGAAAAAAATCAAACTTGAAACTTAAGCGTAAATTTTTTTGTTATTATGAACTGGAAAGTAAAGTACTTGAGTAAAAACTTATCAACTTTTCGAACTAACTACGTAATACTAATGGCTAACTTTCCCCGACAATAGCGCCAAAAACTTGATAGTGTGCCGAAAGTATAACAACTAGCTTGTAGTAATAGTGCCATCAACTTTCATTGATCATGGATGCATCCTCAGGCTATATCAAGTTTACCAATTTGCCTCTCGAGGCACTTGATTAATTGTGATTGCTCATTATCCATCCTCTTCATGGCTTGCTTCACTCCTTCCAACTATTTATTGTGCTTCTTATGGTGCTCTCTATTGCTCATGTCCATGTCTTGCATATAATTCTCAATTGGCTTCAAAGAAGTCATTTTTTCGCCATGCCCCAGCTTCCCCTGTTAGACTTGTTGCTCAAAGCCTCGAAGTAACTTCAATACATTATCAGGATTTTCATAAGAGTAGTTCTAGTTGTTGTTGTTATATCCTTAATAAAACTGTTGAGGAGCCACCACCCTCAGCTTGAAGTTGTTCCTATAGCATTGGTTGTTTATGAAGTTGATGTCCTCACATTCCATTCCCTGATATATTTCCATTTGGTTAACGACCATGCCTTGGTGACTGATAGGTTGTTGTGCTACTTATAGACCATGATGTCCTATATGAAGTTTTGCCATCTGACTGCTCAGATTTTATAGTTGTGCCATAATTGCATCTTGCAAGTAAATCTCATACACCCCTTCTAGTTTCTTTACAATAGAGCGAGTACCACCAGTAGAATCTTGAGACATAATATCAAGGAGATCCAATGGTCTAGCCTCTTCCTTAGAAAGTAGAGAGCCACATGCTGCAGCCTTTACTAGCATTTTCGTGTTGCGGTTTATTAATCTCAAGTCTCCTTTCAGTGACCTTCAGTAGGGAATAGAACTTGAAATGAAAAATTTTATTGATTTCTGCCCATGAGGTAATACTCTCTACATTCATCCCTTAAAACCAAGATTTTGGATTTTCCACCTAATGAGGATGGAAAAAGTCAACCCGATCACTTCCTTTTTAACTCAGGTGATGTGCACGGTGTCGCGTTTTTCAAAGAAATTCTCATCATGTGCAAATGGTTGAAAAAATTATTTGCATTATGTTTATCAAAGACAATCTTAGTTCAAACTCGTTGGTGTTCGCTGGAAGCCTCATCACTTCGTTATAAATCTCCTGAACTTTAGGGTTGCGGTAGTCACCAAGGCATCTATTTCCTCTTGCTCTATCTTGCATTACTAGATGACCTGCGGGTTTATTATTCTCGCAGCCCTTTTGTTGGTTTCTAGCTTGTTCCTCGGCCATCTTAATTCCTTTATTTTTCTTTCCTTTTTTTGTTCTATCAATCTTTGGGTCGTAACACACTTGGTCCTTATTTCCCTGTCAACGCATCCACTAAGAATCCTTAAAAAGAAAACACAAAAAGAACAAGTGCAAATACTCAAACTTGAAACTTAAGCCTATATTTTTTTATTTTGTTTTTACGAACTAAAAAGTAAAGTCCTAGAGAAAAAACTTAGCAAATTTTCAAACTATGTAATACTAATGGCTACCTTTCCCCAGCAACAATGCCAAAAACTTGATAGTGTGCCGCAAGTATAACGACTAGCTTGTAATAATAGTGCAATCAACTTTCGTGGATCACAGATGTTGTCCTCAAGGAAAGGTTTTTTGTACAAGTGGTTTACGTACTAAGCATTGAAACGTTGCTAAGGAATTCATTTTTTAATTGGTTTTATACTAACTAAACTACTATAACAAATCAGTTTAAGCCTTACTCGAACTCTTATATTAAGGATATCATAGTTCACAACATCACCTTGGTACTTTAATGCTATGCTTTTTATTAATGTTTATGTCTCAATATGTTGTGTGCAATGCCTAATTAGAAAAGACAAATTCCCTTCAAATCCACTTCAACACATTATCGTGACGAGGAAGAGGAGAAAAGACTGAGAGAGGTTTTGAAATTGTGGGAGAGTAGGATCAAGACCAAGGAGATCAAACAAAGGAATAGGCGATGATAAGGGTGATTCGTTGTGACTATTGTCGTATTAATGTTTTTGTTATGTTGGAGATGATGAATTCTATGTTGATTTTGGTTGTTGTTGATTGGAAATAGGTTCGTACCACACTAGAGGTCCTCCCTTATGTGTCGGGGGTGTGTTCGATGTAATAATTGAGAGTTGGGAAATGAACAGGGGTTGCTACCCTGTTCGGTGTTTAGACGCGCTACTATGGGTTTATACCTCAATTTTTGGATTTTAAATAGTTTGAACAACTTTTAGACTTTATGCATGCAAGTGTAAATATGAATTATATATTTCAAACCAAGTTTATTTTTAAAAACTATTAGTGGATTTGAGTTCATCATTTCGTTCTAATAATCCAACTCTATAGAAGTTTGAAAATCAATTTTGGAATAAAAAAGTTATGAACTTTACAATTTTTTAGTGTTCTTGAGTTTTTCAATAAATTCCATGTTTAATTCTCTAAATTTTAATGTAATTTATGAATTATATGAAGTGCCTGGTGTATGTTTGATGAAGGAGGATGTTATGGATTCATTGTGGAGAACGGAGATCCGAGGCTTTAAAGGAGGCCATTCCCGAGAGGAAACTCAGAATCTTGGTTGTAGAATTCTGTGTTCCAGCACGTATAGCACACTAGAGAAACTCTTTAGTGTGCTATCTGCTCTTGCGAACTCGATTAATTACCAAGCGCACTGGGTACTCTGATAACACAAAAAGATGCAGTTTCTCAAAGAACACTTAACCTATCTTGCTTAGCCTAAATCACAAACTAAGAGTATAAACACACTATAATACGTACTAAATTATACCAGAAGCATGGGGAATAGTCTTAGGAGTCAAGGTACGCCTTTTGGGGTGTTAAGAGGCCGGTTTAGAAAGGAAATACATTGCGTGATTTGTAAGTAATCTTGTTGAGGTTCTCATTTTCATTTCATTACAATTATGCTCCATCTTATAGTCTATTTGACTATGAAATGTCATGTATTCTCATATCATGAATTTATTTCATATTCTATTCATTATATAGGTGTTTTTATCATGATATCATTTGCTTATATAAATCATTGACTCTATTATCATTTTCTATGTCTTTCTTGCTATTTTAATAAAATGTGATCGAGAATGGCATGCTATTATGATTAGAGTAATGAGATTGGAGTATCCATATTGAATTGCATTCCTTGAATGTTGGCTTGGAAGCAAAATATCTTGTCTTGGAATCGTTAATGCGAGTTTTCCTTGAAATTACAAAGTAGTGGTAGAATTTAGAGTCCATTGCACGATTATGAGATGCACGACACACTGGGTCACTAGACTAGTGGGGATTTCGGCACTTACCACAACACTTGCACTTTACACGGCGTATGGGACCCCGAGGTAAGCGGTAAGTTTGTATATACAGGCAATTTATTTATGCGTAGAGCTCAGCTTCTCCTTTGAGGATTGAGATATGGTTTACTATGGAGTATTAGAGCTGAACTCTGACCTTCGATAGAGATGTAGGCATAGCTCTACCCTTAGATTGTTAAATAAAGGCCTTTGTGATAGAACTCATGGCTGATCGGACCTAGATGATTACTACTTAGCTTGTGTCAGTCTCATTTTGTTTAATTGTGGTATTTTCAAGTATATTTAATTTCAAAACTTCTTTGCTACATTTATGCTTTTAAATTCAAGTCAATTATGTTTGCAAATGTACCTAAGAATCTCCAGAATTACTCTATTATGTTTGCCGGGCAAGGAGCAGATCGCCGACTATCTCTGAGCATTCCGCAATTTTCTACTATCTATCTTGTAGGTTTTGACTTTTGATGTATTATCTACTTTATATCTTTTTCTATATATTCTGGGTTGTATATTGGGTTGAGCATATAGTTCCCTGACTTGAGACTTAGTTATCACACTGTTTATCATCCTTTTGAAATTTATATACATGTGATTCATTGTCTATACACTTATGATTTTAAAAATTGCTTCCGCATAACTATTAAGACTTCTGCTACAACTTTTAACTATAAAAGTTTTAATTATCTCTGAAATTCAATAATAATGTGACATGTGTATTACTTATCCTATATGTGTTTAATGAGAAGAATAAGACAAAACGGCTGACTAATCTGTAGTTAAGTCCTACGTGGCTGAGATAATGGCTTAATTAGAGGATTAGGCAGGATAGTGCCTTGTTTAGAAGAAAGGGTTGTCACAACTACCTTATGGGAAGTGGTAAGAAATGATGAAATATGGATAAACATTGCACGTATGATCATTTAAATTTTATTTTTGAAGCAGTAAAAAAGAAAAGTATAGTAGAGTATTTCTATTTCATTTACTTAGTCTTTTAATGTTTAGGGTAGTATAGTTTAAGTTATATATAGTAACAAATAATGAATAAGTAGTTCATTTGCATGTTCATGCATTTAATTGAGGATGAGTTAAATTCAATTATCTTATTAATATGAAACAGTGTTTTTTTTGAAGGAAAAAATGAAAGGTAGCAACAACGGTATGATTTCTTGATTAGAAACTTAGAGTTAGGGATAACCATGATATTGAAGCAAAAGAGAGGAGATTACTTGAACACATCTTGTGGAAATAGTTAGATCTCTAAGGAACCCTATAATAAGTGTGAATCTTACTTGAATATAACAAGTAAATAAAGACTTAGTGCATAAAGCAGAAGAAATATGCACGTTAATGAAAAATTTGGAGTTAACTTGCTTGATGGAGTGAAAGAGAGAATTGCTAACAAGAGTTTTAAATAAAAATATAAAAAATAGATAGTCTCACAAGTTCTAAAGGAAATGGACAAAAGAACTTGATTGTTGGAAAGAGTGAGGAAAAATGGAGTTTAGAGGAAAAGGAGCAGGGACTGTACAAATAAAGAAATATTAGAAGAAAAGAAAATAAAAAAATGAAGAAAAAAAGATGGAAGGTAGGGTAAAACTCTTCAAATGAAAGATTAATCTCGAATGCTAGTACCAAGATTGAGTGAGGTTTTCTTTCTAACTATATTAAGACCTATAGACTTTTGAAGTGCTAAAGTCTACTAAAAATTAGTTTGATATATGCTTATTTGTTAATTCCTGAGCTTGATGAGAAATCATGATATTGTACACTTGCTACTTGAGTGTCGAGGTGAAACAAACTAATGAGTACTGATGGTTTTGGTTGTGATCTTCTTTGGTGTCTCGAAAGTGAATTGTATGTGTTATTAAAGCTATAAGTCTTGAAAATATAGTTTTTGAAATGAAAAACTCTTAAGTGGATTATTAACTTGAACTTACTTGAATTAAAGGATACTCCATGAATGTAAAATGAATGTGAACTAAGTAATATGAGTAGTTATGATACTTAGTAAAATACATTTTTTTTTCGAGATGTGCGAAATCCTAAGTTTGGAGATAGTTGATTAGTGATTATTTAGACTATTATATAGATTTGTTTAGTAGTATATTTAGTATAAATACCCCTAGAGGAGCTGAAATTGATGGTGTTTATGTATTTTCAGGTGCACGAGGCATAACGGAAGGAAATGAGTGAATTCTAGAAGAAACAAAGCTAAAATACACCAAAGTAGGTTTGGCGTCATGGCTAAGATGGTGTGGTGCTCGTGGGAGATGAAGGCATAGCGTGGAAATTGAAAGCAAGGCGTGGGAGAACAAGGCAAGTGAAGAAAATGATACAGGATGGCCAGCGTAATGATAGCGCCGTAAAGGTTAAGGGACGAAATCGAGGATAAAAGGGAAAGCGCCAAGAACACTAAATGGAGAATTTGCACACAAAGAGACCGGTGCAATGGCCGCACTGTGGGAATGTATACACAGGTCGAGATTTAAATGATAACATCGAGAAAAGAAGAAAATCGAAAGTATAGTTCTTTTTTCGGGTGAAATGTCAAGTAGGGTTTCTAATTGTCTTCGAACGTGTTTAGAGAATATAAATAGATAGGAGAATGTGGTAAACACACTAATTACCAAAGATTAGCCACCATTAGCAAAGTTTAGCATAGGTTTACTTTAACTTGAGTATTAAGAAGATTTGTGGAGAGAAGACATTGAAGACTTATGTATGGTGATCCAAATATTGTTTTAATTGATTTAATAGAAGTTATTCTTTTATATCTATGATTTCAATGAATACCACTATGTGAATGTTTGTTTCAATGAAGTGTGAGTAGTTTGTTAATCTTAGGGATCAATGGATCCTATGATATGAATGTTATGCTATAAGTATGAATATATTGTAAAGATAAAAAGTGCAAGGGTTAGAATTTGTATTAATTCTGAGTGTAATACTATAAACATCTTGATCACATGTTTGTTAATATTAAGTTTTAGAAGTTATCATGTCCATTGAAGCTTTTAAGCAAGATATGGATTGTACAACCGTAAAATATACAACATCAAGCGATGGTTGTTGATTAGAAAGGCATGGATAGAAACTTAACTGGTTATGAATCTAAAGATTTAGAGCATTAAAACAATGTGGACCTTACGTTATTCGCACCGATAGGTGGAGTTCTAGTTTGCACATTAGAATGTTTTTTGTTACCACAATGGGTTGAAGTGGATTTGAAGGAAATCTATATATTCAAATTAGGCATTGCACACACATAATAAAAATGATACTTGTGAGTTGAAAAGCATAGTATTTCATTACCTAAGTGAAGTCGTGAACTAAGATAGTCTTAATATAAGTTATAAAGTAATTTGCATTGATTTGTTAGATTAGTTAAATTTAGTTATAAAACCAATTAAAAAAAGGATTTCCTAAGAAATTTAGTACTTTAAGCTAGGTACATACTAAGTGCAAATACCTTTTCCTGAGGACGATATCCGTAATAACTATAAGTTGGTCAAACTATTACTACAATCGAGTCATTATACGTGCGATTGCGAGCAGGCAGTCTGCATTTCAACTATATTTCTTTAGTTATCTGCATGTACTCTTCTTCTGTCTGTGGTCATAGTCCTTTGTCTAGCATTCCTCTCTTGTTCCTCCTATGAGTCTACATTGTATGATACATTCTTACATTTCTCAATGACATCGCCAATGATTGTCTTATTCGGGAATACATCGAACTCGATTCCTCTCATCAAAACTTGATCTTGCTTGCAAAACTCGATAATCATAAAGGCAAAAATGGCAGTCCTTCATTTTTCTTAGTGGTCATGACATTCCTAATCGATTCATAGATTATCTTACCAACATCAATACACACGATCCTCGAACTATGTGGTATCAAAGAGCCGCCTTATAGTTGACTATGTCAAACTATTGTAAACTAGGCTGTAGGCTCGCGTTTATGAAAAAACTCCAAGCTTTGGTTATTTTTCTAAAATATTTGGTTTTTGGTAGCCATCTGAGTCAAAATGGAAACCATCCCCTAGAATAGCTTCTAATTAGTTCTTAATGGTCTCGTGGTGAATTGCGTGTTCATATATTTATTCAAGTTATGGTTACTCTTTATTTTGCCTCAAATGAACATCCGATAAAAAATAATATTGGTTTATTCTCTCAAGTGAGTAGTCCATTGATCTTCTTCGAACTATGACTACTTTTTATTCTCATCTCTGTACTCGTTAGCATAGAATTTCCTTACTAGTATGGCACACCATACATCAAATGAGGACCTCGTTTAATTATCGGCGTTGTAATCCCTAGTCAATAACCCCTAGTTTCTCCCCTTATTGTTTTTAATATCTTACGCCCGTACTTAATTTCATTTTTGATATTAGAACCCCTCTCTAGTATAATCTTTCTATTCTTACTAATGTCGCTTTCCATCCTAGCAATGGCTTTGGCATTGCGAGGTTATAAGCATGGAAAAAAAATGGTAGGTTTCTCCTCGATCTCTTCCTCTTCCTCTGAATCATAGTAAAAAATTAAGGCGGTGAAGGCTCTCTAAGTACTCTAGTTCAGGGGTTATTCACTAAAATCTACATTGGCATAATTGGCTTGGGTGGAGATTTGGATTTTTGTTTGGGTTTTTCTACAAGTTGTACCTTTCCCTTCTCCTCTTGAGATCTTCTACCTTTTTCTCCTTCGATCATTGTTTCTACTTTCCGAAAATTACAATCTCAAAAACTAAATAAACATGTAAATGATTGAAACAATGTTGTCTGAAGTAATTCTATAAAATTCAAGACCTTATTTTAAAAAGAAGAAATCTATTTGGAAAGTTTGAAATTCGTTCTAAATGTAAAACAGAATTGGCATCAAAGTGATAACGAAAATATAAACTTGAAAATCGATTTTCTAAGTATCGCTTGGCAATTAGGTGACAAATTGTAAGTCTATTCGAAAACATAGCAACTTAGATTGAAATAAAACATTAACCAAACCCCCAAACCCATTTCAAACTCTCCATTGTAAACCACTTGCAAATATTTGTAAATATAGAAAAATATTCGAAATTGTTGAATTTGTAAATCAATAATCAATGTGATCACTATTCTAAGTATATTGGAATCAATAAAACCATTTGTGCAATACAATTAAATAAATTCCAACAAAATGATTTTAAAAAGATTAAAAAATTTGCAAAAATCCCTGAATAAAAAATTTGTTAAAGAAAAGAGCTAGGGTTGGCGTGATTACCATCTTGAGAGAAAATCTCATAAGATTGAAGCTCTTGAACTCTTCTAAACTGTCATTTCAAGCTCTAAGTTGAAAATTCCTAAAATCCTTGTTTTGCTCAGCACCTACAAAATCATGGTTTTTGGTTTTAATGAGACTAGGTTCAAGTCAAAATCACTTAAATATTATGGGATTGAGCATAGAATGATTGAATCTAGGCAAGAAATTGATATTTTGGTGAAAATGTGCAATGGTTTGCAATTGTGAAACGTGTTGTGTGTGTGGGGGGATTTGCGATTTTAGTTTTGAAAACCAAAAATCATGCACAGCGATTCCTATTTAGGTGGAATCACAGGGAATTGCTTTGTAAATCGGTGGAATTTGACTCACTATTTTCACTGATTTAGCCAGCAATTCCACTGTGTGGGTTTGCTCAAAATCGCTAAACCCAATTTTGTACTAATTTTTCCTGTGTAATGCTACCGATTTATCTTGTGATTCCAAGTATTAATTCAAATCGATGGGAATCACTAGGCCTCTTTTACTATTTTTTGCAATATATCTTGTAATTAACTTATTCATCATTCATAAAAAATCATTTTTACCTAAAATTGACTAAAAATCCAAAAGTTTGAAAGAGACATATAACTAAGTAAATACTTTTTTGATTACTCCCACTAGTCAAAAATACAAATCTTTCTTGCAAAAACATGTTGGTGAAAATTATAAGTGATTTTGATATTTCGAGAGTGTATTTATTATTTTTTACAAATTATACTCTTAAACAATTCAAATATTTATGATTATTCAATTCTTCAACTCATTCAATATCAAGGGGCCTATATGTAAATTACACTTGTAATTAAGGTTGTCTTAATTCTTGTGCCCTTACCTGAAATGACTTATATTTGTGACTTGGGAAGTAAATAAATAAATAAATAAACATAAAAGCAAGTGCGGCTTGCATAAAGGCCATATATGCAAAAACAACTCAAGCACTCCCCCTCGATTGAACTCATCTTGGAGTTTAAATTCTGAAAATATTCCTAATACAAGAGTCAAAAGTGAGAGAATAAAAACACATTAAACTAAACTAAATTAAATTCCTAATAAAATTAAATAAACATGAAATAATCATAGAATATGAGCTGCCTCCTATTGAGCACTTTTGTTTATCATCGTTAGATTGACTTAACCCTTCCAGAATTAGTTTGGATATCTAAACATGAATTTAGGATTTTTCACTCCAGTCCCATTCTAGAAGTGAGTGCTCAGCCATTAATTGTCATAATAATTGTTTTGTTTAGAATATCCATAATAGCATGAGTAGTGGCTGAAAAAAAGCCGTCCTAATATTAAAAAGGATCTCATTGATAAAATGTGGCATTATCATAAAGTCTGTAGACACGGTGTTGTTGTCCACTTGAATTGGCACCTCCGTAACCACTCTTTCTAGTTGAATTGAAGTTCCATCTGGTAAAGAGAATCATTCAGAAGCAAGTGAATTCATCTCCAATTGAGTATGCAGAAAGAAACGTTGGTGCATGAGATTTGCACTCGACTTCTTATCACATTGAGCTTCTATCACATTGAGCTTTACTTTTTCTTATCGTACTTGGATCTAGAAACTTACTTCTTGCTAATGATTTTTCCATTCTCGGGTTGCTTAACTCTCTATTCTTGAGTTACTTTTCTTTTCTTTTGAAGTGTCTTCAATAAATTCTTTTTTTTTATACTTTTATCAGTTTCCATTGTTACTGCATTAATTCTATCAGTTTTAGCGTTAAAATTATCATAAAAGCTTAAGTCTAAAAATTCATTATCATTTATTTCATTATCAAGTAATTAATCATATTTTTCATAAGTGTCATAGTTGTGTTCAATATTTATCTTCAATTTTACAATTTTATCTTCAAATTCCATAAACATTGTGATATTGGACATGTGAAGCCTTATCTAAGATTCATTTAGATTAGTATTTTCTTTATTGGAGTCTTTGTAATATTAGAAGTTCAGTTTCTATTTTTATTATGATTAGAAGTTCAAATTTTATTAAAAGTCTTGTGTTACTAGAATTTATGTTTTAATTATTTTTCATTTTTTATATAATGTAATTTTAGAAAGACATTAGGACTTCAAATTCCTAATTGAATTGAGAGTTTTAGGATCGTGGTCGTATATATAGGTGTTTGGGTTAAATATTATGTTATAGAGCATTGAATAAGATTGATATTTGTTTAAATTCTTTCTCACTTCTTCTATTTGATTACTCTCCTATAATCCTCCATTAATTTCATATCAGAGCTTAGGTTCTAGTGCTTCTTCTTTCTTTCTTTCTTGAGCAAAAGGTTGTTACATTCTTTCCTTTCTTTCTTTCTTTCTTTCTATCTTAAGCAAGAACTTCATGCATTCTTCCATTTCTTTTTTCTCTCTCTAAGAATTATGCACTAATTTGCAAAATTCGTATTTATTCTGCTATTGTTTGCTGTATCCAAAATATCTTGCTTGATGTTTCGCAACATTACTGCTTGTTATGTGTTGGTGTTGCTGTCTCACTGTTGTTTACTGCTACTGCTACTATTGTCTTGCAGTTTGGTTGTTTTTGTGCATTTTTGGTGTTGTTTGCCTTTGCTACGGCGTGCCGTTTTGCTAAAGTTTCCCTAAAAATTTTGTGTTGCCTAACCTAACTTACTTGCTTAACAATTCACATAGTAAGATATAATTTCTTGACCTTGAAACATAGTTTTTACATTTTTGTGCTAAGTCAGGGCTTCGAACTAGTCCATATTACTTTCTTGAACCAACTAACCAAGCCTTCTCCCATAGCCTTCCTTTAGTAGTTAACATAACCATTATTCTTGCAACATCAATTTTGTGCAATTTTCTTTTTACATCCACATAGTTTAATTTTATAAGTTCATTATATTTTGCATTCGCTTATATATCTGCAAAAAGAAAAATAAATTATCCTTTCTCACATTCAAGTCTTTCACATTGAATACCCATATCACCTATGAAGCCCGAATGAATTTTATAGCCGAGTTAGAAATAATCTAAGAGCATACTGATGATAATTTTAAAAAGCTTAAACTAAGATTAAGAGATGTTATAGACCAATTCCCTACTTTGGTAGGTAAACATCCAGTAGATGAAACTAGTGACACCCCTAGTGGGCATGAAATTGATAACTATCCCTTTTTGAATCAATCTCATATCCTCCAACATTTGGAAGAAGAATCACACATTGATTTAGATGAATCATATGATGTAAAGGATGCTTAAGAACTCATTATGCCGTTAGATAATTTGTACCCAAGTGATGACCTTGAGGGTAATTTGGATCATTCATATGAGCCTTTAAATGTTATGAAAAACATTTTCTCTTCTCCCGTCCACACAGATGAGTGAAAGCGTACAAATATTTTACCCTATGATCCGAGTCCGAGCTGTTTGACTTAGAATAAATTCGGCAGCGGTTCGATAGTTACCTTTCAGAAAATTTTGATGATAGTGAAATTTTTTGAGATAAAGTATGGAAAATTGTAGTTAATTGTAGGAGTTCTATGAATGTCGTTTCTACTTCAAGTGTTTCTATGATGAAACTAAAGGTGAACCACATCCCTATTCTTATAGGGTAACTAAGTCTATAAGTCTTTATTACTAGTGAATGAAAAGGTGTTTGGTACCACTTACATTAGGTGATTATAGTGATCACATTTGGCATGATATGCTAATTATGGATGTTGCACTTGTCTTGCTAGGGCGTCATTGGTTGTATGATCTTAATGTCAACCACCATGGTTGAGAAAACACCCATAAAGTACCCATAAAACCTTTGAAGAAAAGTGAGTTGAAATAGATTTCAAGTACTCATAAGGGTTTTGAAAAATGACTTCGGCTCAGGTGTTATGTCATCCTAACTTTTTCTAAAGTCTTTGAGCTATCTTGTGATGCGTCTGGCAAAAGAAATAGGTGAGTCAGGAAGGTCATCCTGTTGCATATTTTAGCAAGAAACTCAATGAATCCCAATAATGTTATTCCACCTATTACAAAAAGTTCAATACTACTATGCAATCCCTTCGTTATTAGAAATATTATTTATTACCTAAGGAGTTTATTCTTTACTCTGATCATGAATCTTTAAAATAGATTAATTCCCAAAAAAACTCGAGTGCAGGACATACTAAATGGATGACTCCTTCAGGAGTATACTTTTGTCCTTCATCATCGTGTTGGACTTAATAATAAACATGCATATGCCATCAGTCTTGTTATTAGTGTCCTTCAGTTACTTATTGTAAGTGTTGTTGGCTATGATAAGATTAATGATGAATATCCCACTTGTCATGATTTTGGTCATATTTACCATGATATTTTGGATGGAAATTGTCAATCTTATAGTGATTTACTTATTCATTATGATTTAGGGCAAGATGACAATGCCAAAGGTAGGTTTTACTCAAATAATTTGAATTGAATCTTTTGTATTTACGTGAAAAATATGAGTATCTATGGACCATTGAATGTTTAGAATATAAAGACCATCACACAAATCAGCATTCGTATAGAAAACATCTTTACAAGATATGGAGCATTTATTATTCACAATAATGAAATAAAAACCATCCAAACCCAAAAATGAAACATAAATAATTTTTTTGCTCATGGCATGGACATAATAAAAATTATTAAAAACTAAAACAAGTTTACTAAGTAAAATTAACTCATAGCATCCTACAACAAATGCAACAACCTTTGCTCCATTTTCAACTCGTAGGATGACTTCTCCATTATTTAGCTTTCTACTTTTGGTGAGACCCTACACATTAATACATATGTGAGATCGACTTCCAACATCTAATAACCAAGAATCACTAGTAGATAAGTTAACTACAATAATGTAACTACTTGAAGCAGTACTCACACTACTTTTATTTTTCTTTTGATCTTCAAGATAGAGCTTGCAATTTCTGAACCAATGCCAGGTGCATGACAGAAATGAAAATTTCCTTTTTTCTCCTTTTCTTTTTGGGACTATGTGAAGTAGAAGTAGCCTTAGGCTTGACTTGTTCCACTGGCTTTGTAACAGTCATGACAGTCTTGACAACTTTTGCCTTGCCTTTGGCTTTTTTCTTCAAAGCCTTTCCATTCTAAACAATCAACACATTAGCAATAGGTTTCTTGACATTCTACTCAGTATTTTTAAGCATCAAATGCAACTCTGAGATAGACTTCTCCATATTATTCATGTTATAGTTCATTACAAATTATGAATAACTATCAAGCAATGAATTAAAGATCAAATCCGTAGCCAACTCTTGGCTTATAGGAATCTAAATTTGTCAAGATAGTTAATATAGCCCTTCATTTATAGACCATAAGGAATAACTGGCACACCCTTTAACATTTGGCAAAAATGAAATTTCTTGACTATCTTGAACCTTTGTTGCCTAGCATGTTATTGAACATTCCTTCAGCATCGTAGCCATGTCGTAATCTTCCATGTGTTCCATGTCCTTTTGAAGTTCAAGAACCGTGATTGCAAACATAATGCATGCAACATCTGTTGAGTCATTGAAATGCTTAGTATATATATCCTTCACGGCTGTTAAAGCATTGGCTGGTGGTTCCTAATGAATAGGATTATCCCGAACATACAACTTGCATTCATGCATAGAGACAATTCTCAAGTTTCTACAATATTTCATTTCAGCTCTTCTTTGCTATATTTATGCTTTTAAATTAGTCGTTTATGTTTGAGAATGTACCTAAGAATCTCCAGGAATTACTTTATAACTTATTGAACTTATCGTCCTTTTTATGATGCTGGGTGCAGATTGGTAGAGTAGTAGGCCGGGTAAGGAGAAGATTGGGGACTATCTCTGAGCATTCGACAATTATCTACTTCTATTGTAGGTCTCGACTTATGATATATTATCTATTTTATGTCTTTTCTATACATTTTGGGTTGTATATTAGGTCGAGCGTATGGTTCCTCGACTTGAAACTTAGTTATCACAGTGTTACCAACCTTTTGATATTTATATGCATGTTATGCTGATTTCTAGTTTTGATACTTAGGATTTTTAATAATTGATTCTACATAACTATTAAGACTTCTGCTACAACATTTTAACTGTAAAAGTTTTAATTACCTCTGAAATTCAATAATAAGGTGACGTGTATTACTTATCATAAACGATTTTAACGAGGAGACTATGATAAAAAGGCTAACTAATTCGTAGTTAAGTTATGCTTGGCTGAGATTAGGGCTTAATTACGAGATTATGCCAGGTGGTGCTCTGTTTAAAAGAAGGGGCCTTCATAGTTGGTATCAAAGCTAAGTTCTCGGTAAGTATACCATAAACTTTAAAAACACAAACCTTAGATGTGGAAACCAGACAATCCCTACATAGAAACTATTAGTAGGGAAATAAGCGAAAGTGAGTTGGGGTTTTACATTATGTTCATGTTAATTGCTAAATGTATATGGATACGCGTTATGCCACATAATAGCTGATTCACGTTCACGATCTACTTGTAGACTCCGATTCCTGATACGCGAGAGGGAGGATATGTAGAGGCCAGCAACAGTCAGCCTCTTACTATAGTTGAGGATCTGTAGAGGCTGTCTAACTGAGTGACAACTCAGGGTCAGTAGTTTACCGAGTTCATCACTATAATGATAGCCAATTTTACTCTACTAGCATCGACATCAAACCCTACGATTACTACACCCAGTTTATCCGTGCTAGAGCATCTTAATATGACAGCACCGATATTGCATACTCTTCAGTCGTGACCGCACCAGTAGTGGTGATAGCAGAAGTAGTACCGTCTCCCATGCCTAAATCTTCCAACTTGTGAAGGACTTCATCAGACTTAAGGCAGCCTACTTTGACGGAGTATGGAACTTTAAGAAGATCAAGAAGTGGGTCCTAACATAAGATACGCTTCATAGGATACTAAAGATCGTGGATAGACATTGAGCAAATGTCTCATCGCACACTTTGGAGAGAGATGCTGATGTTTGTGTCATATGAAAAAAGCTGCTCATAGAGAGTTTGAGACATGAGAGGTCTTCATACAAAAGTTCTACCAGCAGTACTTCCTACCCACAGTGATGAAAAGGTTGAGAATGAAATTAATAAACCTAAGACAGGGAGCAGAGGAGTCTGCGATGCAGTATATCGATTGATATGAATATTTGAAGTAGTTCATCGGGGACTTAGTGAGAGATGATTTATAGGATGTGTACCATTACGGTGATGGACTAAGGCCGGACATCGATTTTCATGTAGTTAATATAAGAGCCAAGATACTCACTGAGATCTATAAGCGAGACTTTTCTACTTGGGCAGAGTCACAGATTGGATTGCATCGGGACCAGTTTCATCAACAAAGTTGACTACAGAGTATGAGAGGAGGAGACAGAAGGGCGAGGGATCGAGGAGATGGAACAAAGGTTTCAGGGATCGGGGATAGCTATAAATTAACCACCGGCTATGCCCTACACATTGTACCTTGCACCAGTGCAGAAAATAGTAGGTAAACCTCATTTGCCACCTCCATAAAGACCAGTGTTATCAATTCTTGCCATTCCTGTACTTTTCGCACCACAGGCCCACAGTTTCCATGACAAGAAAGATCATGGTGGCGAAGCTAAGGCCGAGAGCGAAAGTTTGGGCGAGATGCTGGACAAGGACAAAGAACTATAGAGATATGGTCAGTATAAGGCAGAAGGTCAGTATTAGGCTTAGGGTCAGCACATATAGATTACATGCTATAAATGTGGACAGGTCGGACTCAAAGTAAGGAATTGCCTGCAACTAGCAGTAGTCTATGCACAGCAGGCCCGAGAGAAGGTTCATACAGTAGCATAGCAAGAAGCTGAGGCCACACGAGTTCTCAATAAGGGCACGATTTCCTTTTTTGGAAGAGATTCATGTGTTATTTGATTCTAGATCTACCGTATCTGCTATTGGTGGTCGCATGTTAGGTATCCTATGACTTACACCCATTAGGTTTAGAGTACATTTGATCCTTAGTACAATAATCGAAGAGGGCTTACTGTAACAACCTAGTTCAGACATGTCCTGCTGAGATAGGTGGAGTTGAGTTGCCTGCAAACTTTAGGGTTCTCGAGGTATTATAGTTCGATGTGTTATTAAAGATGTATTAGCTAGTAGCGTATCGCGCTCATATCTATTGTTTCAGTAAAATAGTGAAATTTGAGATCCTAAGATGGTTGATATTTACTTGTAGAGGTAGTTCATCAAAAGCCGAGAACGCGAGAGGTCAACTTGCGACTAGTGGAGAGATGGAGACTCGAGTAGTGTTGTATGCTGTGGCAGAGAGTAAGGGACCCAGACTTGAGGACATACCAGTTGTCTGCGAGTATGTAGATGTTTTTTTCTGATGACTTAACTAGTTTATCGTCGTCAAAAGAGGCTGACTTCATCATAAGTAACTACCAGGAACCGGGCCTATTTATATACCTCTACAACATTTGGCCCTACTAGAGATAGAGGAATTGAAGACTCAGTTTTAGGTCTTGGGACATAAGGGATTCATCACACCCTCTATGTTGCTATTAGAATCACCCATCATTTTTTGTGAAAAATAAGGATAGTACTTTGAGGATGTGTATCAACTACTGATAGTTGAACAAGGTTAGTGTTAGGAACAAGTATTTACGGGTGATAATCGATTATTTATTTGCTCACCCGAGAGGGGCACATTATTTCTCGAAGATAAACCTACAATAATGGTATCAATATCTCAGGATCAAGGATGAGGATAGGTCCATGAAAGCTTTCAGAATAAGATATGGACAGTTTCAGTTGACGGTCATGCCATTTTGGCTGACCAATTCCCCTGCAGTGTTTATTAATTTGATGCATCAAGTTTTTAGACCATTTCTTAACTACTTTGTGATAGTTTTCATTGATGACATACTGATATATCCAAGGAACATAAAGGATCATGAGCAACACCTCAAGGAGACGTTGCAGACTCCTTGAACATTGTGCGGGCATTGGTCGATGCAAGTATAAAGCAACAACAACAACAAACAACAACATAACCTCAGTCCCAATTAATTTGGGTTCGCTACATGGATCAGACTTTTCCATTGTGCTCGATTAAATGCAATTAATGGTGAACTTTCCAAACCATTCAAATGTCTCCTAATTAATACATCCCATGTTAACTTTAGTTTACCCATACCTCGTCGAATTTTTATAATTTCTATTGAGTAAAGTTTTCTAGTGGGGGCATTTTTAGGCCATGTTTGCAACAACCCTTCCTTAATATTTGAATCAATTGGTGCTACTCCTACTTGTCTTTGAATTTCTATATTTCATATTCTATCATTACGAGTTTAATCACACATCTACCTAAGCATCCTTATTTCTGCTATGTTTATTTTATGTAATTGTTGTTGCATTACAGCCTAACATTCACTTTCATATAGCATAGCTAGCCTAATCGCGGTCCTATAAGATTTTCCTTTTAGCTTAGTAGGAAACTTCCGATCACAAATCACCCCTGTTGCACTCCGCCATTTCTTCCATCCAGCCTGAATTCTATGTGTAACATCATTCTCAATATTACCATCATTTTGTATGATTGATCCTAGATTTCTAAAATGGTTCAATTTAGGAACTTCTACTTCCCTTAATTTTACCACTCCATCACCTCGATGTCTAGTATTTCTAAACTCATAGAGCATGTATTAGGTCTTCTTCATACTCAACTTAAAGCCTTTAGATTCTAATGTATTCCTCAAGAGTTCTAATTTCCTATTCACTCCATCTTTTGTTTTATCCACTAAGACAATATCATTTGCAAATAGCATACACCATGGTATATCTTCTTGAATATGCCTAGTTAGTTCATCTATAACTAAAGTAAATAGATATAGGCTTAAAGCTAATCCTTGATGTAGTCTAATTGTAATGGGAAATTCTTTTGTAGCTCCTCCAAATTTCTTTATACTCATTACTACTCCATCATACATATGCTTAATAATGTATATGTATCTAGCATGCATTCCTTTTCTTTTTAGAACCCACTAAAGTACATATATAGGAACCCTATCATATGTTTTTTGTAAATCTACGAATACCATATGAAGATCCTTTTTTTCTCTATATTTTTCTAACAATTGTCTTACAAGGAAAATCGCCTCCATAATTGACCTCCTAGGCATGAAGCCAAATTGGTTCTCTAATATTATTATTTCTCGCCTTAGCCTATTATCAATTATCCTCTCCAAAAGTTTCATAGTGTGACTCATAAGTTTAATTTCCCAGTATTTTGTGCAACTTTGAATATCTGCATTGTTTTTGAAGATCGGCACAAGTGTGCTTCTTCTCCAATTCTTTGGCATCCGTTTTGATTTAGGAATTTTATTGAAAAGTTTTGTTAACCAAGTCAATCCAATTTCTCCTAAACATTTCCAAACCTCTATGCCTTTTTAAATAATGAATGAAAAATGGTGTGAATGACAAAATGGAGCTTTTTTTTCATTTTATGCCTACTGTCACTTTCGTGCTTTGGCCTACACTCATGGCCATGTAAGACCTATGGCGTCGACCAATATCCTCGTGTATATTTTTGTTTTGCTATTTTCCTCCACGCTCCTCCAACTTTGTGTATAACTCGCACAAGGTGTAGTGACCGCATGAAATCCATGAAAATATAAAAATTAATAATTTGCACCTTTTATTCGCCCATGCACTTTACCTTCGCCGCTTTGAACTCCTTTGCTTATTTTCACTCTTTTTTGCATTAGCGAGAGATTTCAATTCAGATGAATCATCAGCCGTCAAATGGTCTTTCCTGCACACTAGACACAAATTTTTGAAAGGTAAAACTAAAACTTGTTAATTGTAATTATTGAATTAAATAACTAACTACTAACTGAAATTCAAAAACATAAAACTTGAAATTTAAAAACTCGGGCTGCTTCCCAGTAGCGCTTAGTTTAATGTTATTAGCCTAACGCCTTTTTGCTTGTTTAGTCCGAGTCTAAATCGAGAAGCTCCATGTGGAAATCGGAGATTATGATTTCATTCTCATTCGGATGTACTTCTTAACCATCAACAAAGACAACCTTCTTAGCATCATTGCCCTCATTGATACTCATAGTTATCTTCTTGTCCTTTTTGTAGAAATTCACTTTAATAATGTTCAAGAATGACTGCCCAAGTATAATGGACACATCGTCGTCCATCATGACCTCGAAATCCGCGATGACTGAGAATCTTCATATTTTAACATGTACATTAAAAACTCTTCCTATAGTAGGTATTAAGTTACCATTTGTTACTTGCAAATTCATCGTATCAAGGCAATTGATTTTAAAATTGGCATGTATCATGTCCATTAGTGGCATGACATTGATTGAGGCTCCAATATCACGTAAGATGTTTCTAAAATGGTGCCCGTTAATGTTAATCAGTATGCTAATCTCTATAAAACTCTCCTTTTGTATAGGTTGAAATCGTAGGATGAACTTCACCTTGGGTTGCGATTTTTTTGGAACCAACTAGATTTCATTGCCTTATAGTCTTCCTTGGAAAGTCCTTCAACTTTTTGTTCAGCCATCCATTGTTACTTCCCTTTCGTTTTCTTCAAGGCATTGCTTCTTTGCTTCTTGAAACCATCAAGCTATCTTACCTACATTCCATGTTTTGCTTATACATCTCTTGATGCTTTTATATTTCTTGCTCTTCTCTTGGCTCCTTTATTGTCATAGTGCTCAACATGAGAATGGCACTAACGTTCTCTATGGAATTGGAGACAATGTTGCTAGGAATATGTCCTTGTTCCCTCGAGTTCAAGGCTATATCAAGTTTACCAATTTGCCTCTCGAGGCACTTGATTAATTGTGATTGCTCATTATCCATCCTCTTCATGGCTTGCTTCACTCCTTCCAACTATTTATTGTGCTTCTTATGGTGCTCTCTATTGCTCATGTCCATGTCTTGCATATAATTCTCAATTGACTTCAAAGAAGTCATTTTTTTGCCATGCCCCAGCTTCCCCTGTTAGACTTGTTGCTCAAAGCCTCGAAGTAACATCAATACATTATCAGGATTTTCATAAGAGTTGTTCTAGTTGTTGTTGTTATATCCTTAATAAAACTGTTGAGGAGCCACCACCCTCAGCTTGAAGTTGTTCCTATAGTATTGGTTGTTTATGAAGTTGATGTCCTCACATTCCATTCCCTGATATATTTCCATTTGGTTAACGACCATGCCTTGGTGACAGATAGGTTGTTGTGCTACTTATAGACCATGATGTCCTATATGAAGTTTTGGCATCTGACTGCTCAGATTTTATAGTTGTGCCATAATTGCATCTTGCAAGTAAATCTCATACACCCCTTCTAGTTTCTTTTCAATAGAGCGAGTACCACCAGTAGAATCTTGAGACATAATATCAAGGAGATCCAATGGTCTAGCCTCTTCCTTAGAAAGTAGAGAGCCACATGCTGCAGCCTTTACTAGCATTTTCGTGCTGCGGTTTATTAATCTCAAGTCTCCTTTCAGTGACCTTCAGTAGGGAAAAAAACTTGAAATGAAAAATTTTATTGATTTCTGCCCATGAGGTAATACTCTCTACATTCATCCCTTAAAACCAAGATTTTGGCTTTTCCACCTAATGAGGATGGAAAAAGTCAACCCGATCACTTCCTTTTTAACTCAGGTGATGTGCACGGTGTCGCGTTTTTCAAAGAAATTCTCAACATGTGCAAATGGTTGAACAAATTATTTGCATTATGTTTATCAAAGACAATCTTAGTTCAAACTCGTTGGTGTTCGCTGGAAGCCTCATCACTCCGTTATAAATCTCCTGAACTTTAGGGTTGCAGTAGTCACCAAGGCATCTATTTCCTCTTGCTCTATCTTGCATTACTAGATGACCTGCGAGTTTATTATTCTCGCAGCCCTTTTGTTGGTTTCTAGCTTGTTCCTCGGCCATCTTAATTCCTTTATTTTTCTTTCCTTTTTTGGTTCTATCAATCTTTGGGTCGTAACACACTTGGTCCTTATTTCCCTATCAACGCATCCACTAAGAATCCCTAAAAAGAAAACAAAAAAAGAACAAGTGCAAAAACTCAAACTTGAAACTTAAGCCTATATTTTTTTATTTTGTTTTTATGAACTAAAAAGTAAAGTCCTAGAGAAAAAACTTAGCAAATTTTCAAACTATGTAATACTAATGGCTACCTTTCCCCAGCAACAATGCCAAAAACTTGATAGTGTGCCGCAAGTATAACGACTAGCTTGTAATAATAGTGCAATCAACTTTCGTGGATCACAGATGTTGTCCTCAAGGAAAGGTTTTTTGTACAAGTGGTTTACGTACTAAGCATTGAAACGTTGCTAAGGAATTCATTTTTTAATTGGTTTTATACTAACTAAACTACTATAACAAATCAGTTTAAGCCTTACTCGAACTCTTATATTAAGGATATCATAGTTCACAACATCACCTTGGTACTTTAATGCTATGCTTTTTATTCATGTTTACGTCTCAATATGTTGTGTGCAATGCCTAATTAGAAAAGACAAATTCCCTTCAAATCCACTTCAACACATTATCGTGACGAGGAAGAGGAGAAAAGAATGAGAGAGGTTTTGAAATTGTGGGAGAGTAGGATCAAGACCAAGGAGATCAAACAAAGTGATAGGCGATGATAAGGGTGATTCGTTGTGACTATTGTCGTATTAATGTTTTTGTTATGTTGGAGATGATGAATTCTATGTTGATTTTGGTTGTTGTTGATTGGAAATAGGTTCGTACCACACTAGAGGTCCTCCTTATGTGTCGGGGGTGTGTTCGATGTAATAATTGAGAGTTGGGAAATGAACAGGGGTTGCTACCCTGTTCGGTGTTTAGACGCGCTACAATGGGTTTATACCTCAATTTTTGGATTTTAAATAGTTTGAACAACTTTTAGACTTTATGCATGCAAGTGTAAATATGAATTCTATATTTCAAACCAAGTTTATTTTTAAAAACTATTAGTGGATTTGAGTTCATCATTTCGTTCTAATAATCCAACTCTATAGAAGTTTGAAAATCAATTTTGGAATAAAAAAGTTATGAACTTTACAATTTTTTAGTGTTCTTGAGTTTTTCAATAAATTCCATGTTTAATTCTCTAAATTTTAATGTAATTTATGAATTATATGAAGTGCCTGGTGTATGTTTGATGGAGGAGGATGTTATGGATTCATTGTGGAGAACGAAGATCCGAGGCTTTAAAGGAGGCCATTCCCGAGAGGAAACTCAGAATCTTGGTTGTAGAATTCTGTGTTCCAGCACGTATAGCACACTAGAGAAACTCTTTAGCGTGCTATCTGCTCTTGCGCACTCGATTAATTACCAAGCGCACTGGGTACTCTGATAACACAAAAAGATGCAGTTTCTCAAAGAACACTTAACCTATCTTGCTTAGCCTAAATCACAAACTAAGAGTACAAACACACTCTAATACGTACTAAATTATACCAGAAGCATGGGGAATAGTCTTAGGAGTCAAGGTACGCCTTTTGTGGTGTTAAGAGGCCGGTTTAGAAAGGAAATACATTGCGTGATTTGTAAGTAATCTTGTTGAGGTTCTCATTTTCATTTCATTACAATTATGCTCCATCTTATAGTCTATTTGACTATGAAATCTCATGTATTCTCATATCATGAATTTATTTCATATTCTATTCATTATATAGGTGTTTTTATCATGATATCATTTGCTTATATAAATCATTGACTCTATTATCATTTTCTATGTCTTTCTTGCTATTTTAATAAAATGTGATCGAGAATGGCATGCTATTATGATTAGAGTAATGAGATTGGAGTATCCATATTGACTTGCATTCCTTGAATGTTGGCTTGGAAGCATAATATCTTGTCTTGGAATCGCTAATGCGAGTTTTCCTTGAAATTACAAAGTAGTGGTAGAATTTAGAGTCCATTGCACGATTATGAGATGCACGACACACTGGGTCACTGGACTAGTGGGGATTTCGGCACTTACCACTACACTTGCACTTTACACGGCGTATGGGACCCCGAGGTAAGCGGTAAGTTTGTATATACAGGCAATTTATTTATGCGTAGAGCTCAGCTTCGCCTTTGAGGATTGAGATATGGTTTACTATGGAGTATTAGAGCTGAACTCTGACCTTCGATAGAGATGTAGGCACAGCTCCACCCTTAGATTGTTAAATAAAGGCCTTTGTGATAGAACTCATGGCTGATCGGACCTAGATGATTACTACTTAGCTTGTGTCAGTCTCATTTTGTTTAATTGTGGTATTTTCAAGTATATTTAATTTCAAAACTTCTTTGCTACATTTATGCTTTTAAATTCAAGTCAATTATGTTTGCAAATGTACCTAAGAATCTCCAGAATTACTCTATTATGTGTGCTTAGGGCAACGAGCAGATCGCCGACTATCTCGAGCATTCCGCAATTTTCTACTATCTATCTTGTAGGTTTTGACTTTTGATGTATTATCTACTTTATATCTTTTTCTATATATTTTGGGTTGTATATTGGGTTGAGCGTATAGTTCCCTGACTTGAGACTTAGTTATCACACTGTTTATCATCCTTTTGAAATTTATATACATGTGATTCATTGTCTCTACACTTATGATTTTAAAAATTGCTTCTGCATAACTATTAAGACTTATGCTACAACTTTTTAACTATAAAAGTTTTAATTATCTCTGAAATTCAATAATAATGTGACATGTGTATTACTTATCCTATATGTGTTTAATGAGGAGAATAAGACAAAACGGCTGACTAATCTGTAGTTAAGTCCTGCGTGGTTGAGATAATGGCTTAATTAGAGGATTAGGCAGGATAGTGCCTTGTTTAGAAGAAAGGGTTGTCACAACTACCTTATGGGAAGTGGTAAGAAATGATGAAATATGGATAAACATTGCAGGTATGATCATTTAAATTTTATTTTTGAAGCAGTAAAAGAGAAAAGTATAGTAGAGTATTTCTATTTCATTTACTTAGTCTTTTAATGTTTAGGGTAGTATAGATTAAGTTATATATAGTAACAAATAATGAATAAGTAGTTCATTTGCATGTTCATGCATTTAATTGAGGATGAGTTAAATTCAATTATCTTATTAATATGAAACAGAGTGTTTTTTTTGAAGGAAAATATGAAAGGTAGCAACAACGGTATGATTTCTTGATTAGAAACTTAGAGTTAGGGATAACCATGAAATTGAAGCAAAAGAGAGGAGATTACTTGAACACATCTTGTGGAAATAGTTAGATCTCTAAGGAACCCTATAATAAGTGTAAATCTTACTTGAATATAATAAGTAAATAAAGACTTAGTGCAAAAAGCAGAAGAAATATGCACATTTAATGAAAAATTTGGAGTTAACTTGCTTGATGGAGTGAAAAAGAGAATTGCTAACAAGAGTTTTAAATAAAAATATAAAAAATAGATAGTCTCACAAGTTCTAAAGGAAATGGACAAAAGAACTTGATTGTTGGAAAGAGTGAGGAAAAATGGAGTTTAGAGGAAAAGGAGCAGGGACTGTACAAATAAAGAAATATTAGAAGAAAAAAAGATGGAAGGTAGGGTAAAACTCTTCAAATGAAAGATTAATCTCGAATGCTAGTACCAAGATTGAGTTAGGTTTTCTTTCTAACTATATTAAGACCTATAGACTTTTGAAGTGCTAAAGTCTACTAAAAATTAGTTTGATATATGCTTATTTGTTAATTCCTGAGCTTGATGAGAAATCATGATATTGTACACTTGCTACTTGAGTGTCTAGGTGAAACAAACTAATGAGTACTGATGGTTTTGGTTGTGATCTTCTTTGGTGTCTCGAAAGTGAATTGTATATGTTATTAAAGCTATAAGTCTTGAAAATATAGTTTTCGAAATGAAAAACTCTTAAGTGGATTATTAACTTGAACTTACTTGAATTAAAAGATACTCCATGAATGATGTAAAATGAATGTGAACTAAGTAATATGAGTAGTTATGATACTTAGTAAAATACATTTTTTTTCGAGATGTGCGAAATCCTAAGTTTGGAGATAGTTGATTAATGATTATTTAGACTATTATATAGATTTGTTTATAGTTGATTAGTGATTATTTAGACTATTATATAGATTTGTTTAGTAGTATATTTAGTATAAATACCCCTTAGAGGAGCTGAAATTGATGGTGTTTATGTATTTTCAGGTGCAAAAGGCATAACGGAAGGAAATGAGTGAATTTCAGAAGAAATAGAGCTAAAATACACCAAAGTAGGTTTGGCGTCATGGCTAAGATGGTGTGGTGCTGTGGGAGATGAAGGCATAGCGTGGAAGTTGAAAGCAAGGCGTGGGAGAACAAGGCAAGTGAAGAAAATGATACAGGATGGCCAGCGCAATGATAGCGCCGTAAAGGTTAAGGGACGAAATCAAGGACAAAAGGGAAAGCGCTAAGAACACTAAATGGAGAATTTACACACAAAAAGACCGGTGCAATGGCCGCGCTGTGGGAATGTATACACAGTGCTGAGATTTAAATGATAACATCGAGAAAAGAAGAAAATCGAAAGTATAGTTCTTTTTTCGGGTGAAATTGTCAAGTAGGGTTTCTAATTGTCTTCGAACGTGTTTAGAGAATATAAATAGATAGGAGAATGTGGTAAACACACTAATTACCAAAGATTAGCCACCATTAGCAAAGTTTAGCATAGGTTTGTATGAGACTAGGTTCAAGTCAAAATCATGCACATCGATTTAATGAGATTTGTATGAGACTAGGTTTGTATGAGACTAGGTTTCTATTTTGTATTTAAGTGATTTAAGTGATTTTGTACTTTAACTTGAGTATTAAGAAGATTTTTGAAAACCAAAAATCATGCACAGCGATTCCTATTTAGGTGGAATCACAGGGAATTGCTTTGTAAATCGGTGGAATTTGACTCACTATTTTCACTGATTTAGCCAGCAATTCCACTGTGTGGGTTTGCTCAAAATCGCTAAACCCAATTTTGTACTAATTTTTCATGTGTAATGCTACCGATTTATCTTGTGATTCCAAGTATTAATTCAAATCGATGGGAATCACTAGGCCTCTTTTACTACTTTTTGCAATATATCTTGTAATTAACTTATTCATCATTCATAAAAAATCATTTTTACCTAAAATTGACTAAAAATCCAAAAGTTTGAAAGAGACATATAACTAAGTAAATACTTTTTTGATTACTCCCTCTAAACAAAAATACAAATCTTTCTTGCAAAAACATGTTGGTGAAAATTATAAGTGATTTTGATATTTCGAGAGTGTATTTATTATTTTTTACAAATTATACTCTTAAACAATTCAAATATTTATGATTATTCAATTCTTCAACTCATTCAATATCAAGGGGCCTATATGTAAATTATACTTGTAATTAAGGTTGTCTTAGTTCTTGTGCCCTTACCTGAAATGACTTATATTTGTGACCTGGGGAAGTAAATAAATAAATAAATAAACATAAAAGCAAGTGCGGCTTGCATAAAGGCCATATATGCAAAAACAAGTCAAGCACTCCCCCTCGATTGAACTCATTTTGGAGTTTAAATTCTGAAAATATTCCTAATACAAGAGTCAAAAGTGAGAGAATAAAAACACATTAAACTAAACTAAATTAAATTCCTAATAAAATTAAATAAACATGAAATAATCATAGAATATGAGCTGCCTCCTATTGAGCACTTTTGTTTATCATCGTTAGATTGACTTAACCCTTCCAGAATTAGTTTGGATATCTAAACATGAATTTAGGATTTTTCACTCCAGTCCCATTCTAGAAGTGAGTGCTCGGCCATTAATTGTCATAGTAATTGTTTTGTTTAGAATATCCATAATAGCATGAGTAGTGGCTGAGAAAAGACGTCCTAATATTAAAAAGGATCTCATTGATAAAATGTGGCATTATCATAAAGTCTGTAGACACGGTGTTGTTGTCCACTTGAATTGGCACCTCCGTAACCACTCTTTCTAGTTGAATTGAAGTTCCATCTGGTAAAGAGAATCATTCAGAAGCAAGTGAATTCATCTCCAATTGAGTATGCAGAAAGAAACGTTGGTGCATGAGATTTGCACTCGACTTCTTATCACATTGAGCTTCTATCACATTGAGCTTTACTTTTTCTTATCGTACTTGGATCTAGAAACTTACTTCTTGCTAATGATTTTTCCATTCTCGGGTTGCTTAACTCTCTATTCTTGAGTTACTTTTCTTTTCTTTTGAAGTGTCTTCAATAAATTCTTTTTTATACTTTTATCAGTTTCCATTGTTACTACATTAATTCTATCAGTTTTAGCGTTAAAATTATCATAAAAGCTTAAGTCTAAAAATTCATTATCATTTATTTATTATCAAGTAATTAATCATATTTTTCGTAAGTGTCATAGTTGTGTTCAATATTTATCTTCAATTTTACAATTTTATCTTCAAATTCCATAAACATTGTGATATTGGACATGTGAAGCCTTATCTAAGATTCATTTAGATTAGTATTTTCTTTATTGGAGTCTTTGTAATATTAGAAGTTCAGTTTCTATTTTTATTATGATTAGAAGTTCAAATTTTATTAAAAGTCTTGTGTTACTAGAATTTATAAGTTTTAATTATTTTTCATTTTTTATATAATGTAATTTTAGAAAGACATTAGGACTTCAAATTCCTAATTGAATTGAGAGTTTTAGGATCGTGGTCGTATATATAGGTGTTTGGGTTAAATATTATGTTATAGAGCATTGAATAAGATTGATATTTGTTTAAATTCTTTCTCACTTCTTCTATTTGATTACTCTCCTATAATCCTCCATTAATTTCATATCAGAGCTTAGGTTCTAGTGCTTCTTCTTTCTTTCTTTCTTGAGCAAAAGGTTGTTACATTCTTTCCTTTCTTTCTTTCTTTCTATCTTAAGCAAGAAGTTCATGCATTCTTCCATTTCTTTTTTCTCTCTCTAAGAATTATGCACTAATTTGCAAAATTCGTATTTATTCTGCTATTGTTTGCTGTATCCAAAATATCTTGCTTGATGTTTCGCAACATTACTGCTTGTTGCGTTGTTGGTGTTGCTGTCTCACTGTTGTTGTTTACTGCTACTGCTACTATTGTCTTGCAGTTTGGTTGTTTTTGTGCATTTTTGGTGTTGTTTGCCTTTGCTACGGCGTGCCGTTTTGCTAAAGTTTCCCTAAAAATTTTGTGCTGCCTAACCTAACTTACTTGCTTAAAAATTCACATAGTAAGATATAATTTCTTGACCTTGAAACATAGTTTTTACATCTTTGTGCTAAGTCAGGGCTTCGAACTAGTCCATATTACTTTCTTGAACCAACTAACCAAGCCTTCTCCCATAGCCTTCCTTTAGTAGTTAACATAACCATTATTCTTGCAACATCAATTTTGTGCAATTTTCTTTTTACATCCACATAGTTTAATTTTATAAGTTCATTATATTTTGCATTCGCTTATATATCTGCAAAAAGAAAAATAAATTATCCTTTCTCACATTCAAGTCTTTCACATTGAATACCCATATCACCTATGAAGCTTAATGAATTTTATAGCCGAGTTAGAAATAATCTAAGAGCATACTGATGATAATTTTAAAAAGCTTAAACTAAGATTAAGAGATGTTATAGACCAATTCCCTACTTTGGTAGGTAAACATCCAGTAGATGAAACTAGTGACACCCCTAGTGGGCATGAAATTGATAACTATCCCTTTTTGAATCAATCTCATATCCTCCAACATTTGGAAGAAGAATCACACATTGATTTAGATGAATCATATGATGTAAAGGATGCTTAAGAACTCATTATGCCGTTAGATAATTTGAACCCAAGTGATGAGCTTGAGGGTAATTTGGATCATTCATATGAGCCTTTAAATGTTATGAAAAACATTTTCTCTTCTCCCGTCCACACAGATGAGTGAAAGCGTACAAATATTTTACCCTATGATCCGAGTCCGAGCTGTTTGACTTAGAATAAATTCGGCAGCGGTTCGATAGTTACCTTTCAGAAAATTTTGATGATAGTGAAAATTTTTGAGATAAAGTATGGAAAATTGTAGTTAATTGTAGGAGTTCTATGAATGTCGTTTCTACTTCAAGTGTTTCTATGATGAAACTAAAGGCTGAACCACATCCCTATTCTTATAGGGTAACTAAGTCTATAAGTCTTTATTACTAGTGAATGAAAAGGTTTTTGGTACCACTTACATTAGGTGATTATAGTGATCACATTTGGCATGATATGCTAATTATGGATGTTGCACTTGTCTTGCTAGGGCGTCATTGGTTGTATGATCTTAATGTCAACCACCATGGTTGAGAAAACACCCATAAAGTACCCATAAAACCTTTGAAGAAAAGTGAGTTGAAATAGATTTCAAGTACTCATAAGGGTTTTGAAAAATGACTTCGGCTCAGGTGTTATGTCATCCTAACTTTTTCTAAAGTCTTTGAGCTATCTTGTGATGCGTCGGCAAAAGACATAGGTGGAGTATTGAGTCAGGAAGGTCATCCTGTTGCATATTTTAGCAAGAAACTCAATGAATCCCAATAATGTTATTCCACCTATTACAAAAAGTTCAATACTACTATGCAATCCCTTCGTTATTAGAGATATTATTTATTACCTCAGGAGTTTATTCTTTACTCTGATCATGAATCTTTAAAATAGATTAATTCCCAAAAAAACTCGAGTGCAGGACATACTAAATGGATGACTCCTTCAGGAGTATACTTTTGTCCTTCATCATCGTGTTGGACTTAATAATAAACATGCATATGCCATCAGTCTTGTTATTAGTGTCCTTCAGTTACTTATTGTAAGTGTTGTTGGCTATGATAAGATTAATGATGAATATCCCACTTGTCATGATTTTGGTCATATTTACCATGATATTTTGGATGGAAATTGTCAATCTTATAGTGATTTACTTATTCATTATGATTTAGGGCAAGATGACAATGCCAAAGGTTGGGTTTACTCAAATAATTTGAATTGAATCTTTTGTATTTACGTGAAAAATATGAGTATCTATGGACAATTGAATGTTTAGAATATAAAGACCATCACGCAAATCAGCATTCGTATAGAAAACATCTTTACAAGATATGGAGCATTTATTATTCACAATAATGAAATAAAAACCATCCAAACCCAAAAATGAAACATAAATAATTTTTTGCTCATGGCATGGACATAATAAAAATTATTAAAAACTAAAACAAGTTTACTAAGTAAAATTAACTCATAGCATCCTACAACAAATGCAACAACCTTTGCTCCATTTTCAACTCGTAGGATGACTTCTCCATTCTTTAGCTTTCTACTTTTGGTGAGACCCTACACATTAATACATATGTGAGATCGACTTTCAGCATCTAATACCCAAGAATCACTAGTAGATAAGTTAACTACAATAATGTAAATACTTGAAGCAGTACTCGCACTACTTTTATTTTTCTTTTGATCTTCAAGATAGAGCTTGCAATTTCTGAACCAATGCCAGGTGCATGACAGAAATGAAAATTTCCTTTTTCTCCTTTTCTTTTTGTGTGAAGTAGAAGTAACCTTAGGCTTGACTTGTTCCACCGGGCTTTGTAACAGTCATGACAGTCTTGACAACTTTTGCCTTGCCTTTGGCTTTTTTCTTCAAAGCCTTTCCATTCTAAACAATCAACACATTAGCAATAGGTTTCTTGACATTCTACTCAGTATTTTTAAGCATCAAATGCAACTCTGAGATAGACTTCTCCATATTATTCATGTTATAGTTCATTACAAATTATGAATAACTATCAAGCAATGAATTAAAGATCAAATCCGTAGCCAACTCTTGGCTTATAGGAATCTAAATTTGTCAAGATAGTTAATATAGCCCTTCATTTATAGACCATAAGGAATAACTGGCACACCCTTTAACATTTGGCAAAAATGAAATTTCTTGACTATCTTGAACCTTTGTTGCCTAGCATGTTATTGAACATTCCTTCAGCATCGTAGCCATGTCGTAATCTTCCATGTGTTCCATGTCCTTTTGAAGTTCAAGAACCATGATTGCCAACATAATGCATGCAACATCTGTTGAGTCATTGAAATGCTTAGTATATATATCCTTCACGGCTGTTAAAGCATTGGTTGGTGGTTCCTAATGAATAGGATTATCCCGGACATACAACTTGCATTCATGCATAGAGACAATTCTCAAGTTTCTAAACGAGTCAAGAAAGTTCGTCCCAAACAACTTATCCTTGCCAAGGATGGATCGGAGTGATAAGGGATTAGTGTGATTTGAAGAGGCCATACATTTACAACAAAGATTATGCAAAAGTTCATTTTATATAGAGGAATAGACTCCCATTAAATTACCAACTCTTCCAAAACTTTATGTTAATTTAAGGGACTAAACATCATATTTCACCTAATTCCAAAAAAGCTAAGGAATGGCACTTTGAATTAGGTTATTTAAGTAGGTACCTGTTACCAATTACATCATATGTAACTTTTAATTTTTTTATGATATTGTGTCATCTTACGTCTTAGCATGTTTTATCTCATATCGTGCCTAAAGTCCAAAACCATTTTGATAGCTTTATCAAGTCTAACCATTTCAAACAATAGAGTAATCGTTACTCAGCTTGCCACACAAAGATAACACATTATACTCTGCAGAGGTAGACTAATATTGATGTGATCGAAGCCTTGACATGTGTTTGAGAATGGATAACACTTGACTTAAATTTTTGAAAAGGGATTCATTATTTGTTTTAGTGATCATAATTTAAATGAGGAAAATATCATATAATGTTTGTACAATCACTAAACAAGTTAGGAAATTTCATAAATATTGACTATTATATGATTATTCTCGTGTGACGAAACAGTTAGCAGCGGTCCCACTTGCCTATGAGCGGGCGGTGGTTCAACGAAACCGTGAATTAATCAATAACAATTACTATAATGGAGGCTAATCTCTTTTTATGTGGTTGGCACTCCCCAATTTACCACGTCCTAATAAATATTTATACTCCCTAATAATGATTAGAAACCATAAATTATAATTTAACCTGAATTAGAGCTTGACTTTCTAATTTATATGAAGTTGGTACTATTACTAATGCCCCAGTGCCTTGTGTGTTTAGCCATGGTGTCGGCACAGCGCCATGGCTTTATCATGCGTTTTTGAGCTCTTGGAGCCTCGGCGCTGTCCCTATTACGTCTCGACACTATCCCATGTTAGCCAAGGCGTCGCCACTGCACCGGACCTTCAGAACTATTTTTCTTCATTTCTTCTTCTCTCCTACGTCGTGCCTTTCATCCCCACGCCATGTCTTGTCTTCCCACAATTTCAATACATGCTCCCACAACGTCAACTTTGATTTTGTGGGTTTTTGCTTAGTTTCTTCTCATTTTTCCTTGATTTCTTTTAATACACCTTAATTACCTAAAAATGCAATAATTCCATAAATTAGCAATCATTTTGTGCTTATGTCCATTTGCTTGCTACCACCTTGATGTTGTGGGATGTATCCATGGCGCTGTAGGTAATACCAATAGCGTTGGTTCATCTACATACATCTTTGCATAGGATTTTTCACTAATTCTTTTCTGGTGCTCCTCCAACTTTTGTATATCTCAAAAAAATGGGTTGTGACCGCATAAAATCCATGAAAGTTTAAAAATCAATAAATTTTACCTTTCGACTTGACCATGCACCTTACCTTTACTGCATTAAAATCCTTAGCTCCTTTTTCACTCTTTTAATGAGTTCTCGAGACATTTCCATCCCGATGAATGGTAAATAGTCTTTCTTGCACATACACAAAGAATTTTCAAAAGTTAGAACTAAAACTCATTAATTGTAATAAATGAACTAAATTACTAGCTACTAATTAAAATTCAAAAACTTGAAACTTTTAACACATGGGTTGTTTCCCAATAGAACTTAATTTAAAATCATTAACCTAACTCTTTTTTAGCTCGTTTAGTCCGAATCTAAATCGAGAAGCTCAATCTGCAAATCGGAGATTATGTTGTCATTCTCGTTCATATCTACTTCTTAACCATTAATAAAGAAAACCTTCCCAGCATCATTGTCCTCGTCAACACTCATCGTAATGTTCCTTTATGTCACGTCCAAACTTGCTTTAGTTGTGTTCAAGAATGACCGCCTAGGTATCATAGATTTATCATTGTCCATATTGTTGCTCATGACCTTGAAATCTGCAATGAATGTGAATCTACCAACTTTTACGTGCACATTCAAAACTCTTCCTATATTAGGTAACAAGTTTCTATCAGCTACTTGCAAATTCATGGTGTCCGAACAATTGATCTTCAAGTTTGCATGAATCATGTCCATTAGTGGCATGACATTGACCGAGACTCATGTAACACATAAAACATTTCTAAACCGGTGTCCATTAATTTTTATCGATATGCTTATCTCTCCAAGATCTATCCTTTTGATCGGTTGAATTCGATGTACGAACTTAAGCTTTTCTTTACGTTTCTTCGAAACCAACTTGATATCATTGCCTTGTAGGACTTCTTCGGGATGTCTCTAATCTTTTTTCTTTGCCTTCTATTTCTGCTTCCAATTCGTTCTCTTCAAGTTATTGATTCCTTGCTTCTTGAAACCATCAAGCTCATCTTGTCTAACTTCTATTTTGTGTTCATGCATCTATTCATGCTTATACATTATTTGGTCTTGTTTTAGCTCTTTTGTTGTCATAGTGCCCATCATGTGAATGAAACTTATATTCTCCATGGGATTGGTGACGATGTTGCTAAAAAACTATCATTATTTCCTTGAGTTCAAGGTTATAGCAAGTTGACCAATTAACCTCTCTAGGTTCATGATGGTTTGTGTTTGCTCATTATCTATCTTTTTCATGGCTTGTTTTATTCCTTCTAGCTATTTCTCGAGCTTCTTATGGTGCTCCCAATCTCTCACTTCTATAGCTTGCAAATACTTATTGATTGACTCAATAAAGTCATCTCTTCGTACTGCCCCAGCTTCCCCTATTAGACTTGTTGTTCGAAGCTTTGAGGTAACTTCAGTGCATTATCAGGATTTCTATAAGAAAAGTTCGGTTGGTTGTTGTTGTATCATTAATAAAACTATTGAGGAGCCATTCCCCTCGGCTTGATGTTGTCCATGTAGCTTTGGTTGTTGATAAAGTTGATGACTTCATGCTCTATTCCCTGCTGTATATCAATCTGGTTTACCACCATGCCTTGGTGATTCATATGTTGATGTGCTAATAGTTTACTTTGGGGTCCCATCTGAAGTTTTGCCATTTGACTACTCCGCATTTCCTTCAATCTTTCCTAAGCCTCTAAAAGAGACTCGATGTCTTCTTGATTGAATTGATTAATCTCAAGTTTCCTTTCGCTGACATTCACTTGGGGTAAGAGCTTGTCTATAAATCTTTCGTTGATTTTTGCCTATGAAGTCATACTCCCTGCATTCGGCCCTTTTAACCAGGACTTGGATTTTCCACCCAATGACAATTGGATAAGTTGCATCTTGATCACCTCTTTCATAACTTCGATGATGTGCATGAAGTAGCACTTCTCCAAGAAATTCTCAACATGTGCATCTAGATTTTCATTAAATAGTGTGCTGAACAAGCTATTTTGCACCATATTTATCAAGGACAATTGTACCTCAAACTTGGTGGTGTTGGCTGGAAGCCTCATCACTTAATTGTTCGTCTGTTGTGCTTTTGTCTTGAAGTAGCGACAAAGGCATCTCTTTCCTCTCACTATCTCTTGTACTACTAGATCACCTACGGGTTGGTTATTCTCTGGGTCGTGTTGTTGGTTTCTAGCTTGCTCAGCCATCTTGAATCCTTTCATTTTTGTTCCTTTGTTCATTTTCTCAATCTCCTAATCATAAAACACTAGGTCCTTCTCACCCTTCCTATGCATGCACTAAGTATCCTTGAAAATAAAACATAAAAATATCAAGTGTAGAAAGTCAAACTTAAACGTAAGCCAATATTCTTCATTTTTGTTTTTGTAAATGGAAAATTAAAGTACTGAAAATAAAACTTAGCAAATATTAAAACTAATTGAGTAATACTAACGGATACCTATCCCTGGAAACGGTGCGAAAAACACGGTATACGTGACGCAAGTTTAATAGCTCGCTTTTAGTAATAGTGCAATCAACTAAAGTTGGTTACTGATATCTTCCTCAGGGAAACATTTTTGAACTAGTTGTATATCACCTACTTAACTTGAACTATTTGCAAATGATTCACTTTTAATTGCTTCTATATCAAAATTAAACTTTTATAACAAATCCATTTAAACTTTAGTTGAACTCTTATATTAAGGATATTTTAGTTCAAAATTTCACCAAGGTAATTTAATACTATGCGTTTTAATTAGGTTTACACCTCAATATGTTTTCTGCAATACCTAATTAGAATAGACAAATTTTCAATAAATCCACATCAACTCACTATAGTGATGGAGAAGATTATAATGTGCAAACTAGAACTCCACCTATCAGTGTCAAAAACGTAAGTTCCACATTGCTTTAAGTCTCAAATCATTGGATTCATAACCAACTAAGTTTACACTCCACAACCTCCCTAATCAACAACTATCTCTTAATGTTGTATTTTATGTTTGTACCGCTCATGTCCAGATTAGAAGCTTCAATGACCATGATAAATCCTAAAGCCTAAGTTCATTAAACATGTGATTTAGATGTCTTAAGCATTACACTCAAAATGAATACAAATTCTAACTATTGCACTTTTTATTATTACTTTTTATTCTTATTTCAAAATAAAACATTTATACCATAAGATCCATTGATCCCTAAGATAAATAGACTACTCGCACATCATTGCGACACATCAATCACAATTCAATACATAATTCATCGTAAAACAGAGATAAATATAAATATTACCTTAAATTAATCAATGAAATCAAATATTGACTACATACATTGAGTCTTTAATGTTTCTCCAACAAAAACTCCTTAATACTAAAACTTAATGCTAAATTACCCTAAGGAGGCTAATCTCAATCTATTTTGTTGGCTATCCCCTACTTACCACTTCCTAATACTTATTTATACTCCCTAATAACAATTAGAAACCCTAAATTACAATTTAACTTGAATTAGAGATTCATTTTATAATTTACACGGAGTTGGCGTTGTCACTAATGCCCTGGTACCGTGTGTGTTAAGCCATGGCACCGAAATTTCGCCATAGCTTTATCATGTGTTTTTTACCTTATTTAGCCGTGACCCCGTCTCTATTGGGCCTCTGCGATGTACTTTGTTAGCCATGGTGCCACCACTACGTCGAACTACCAGAGTTGGGTTTCTTTAGTTCTTCTTCTCTCCCAAATAGTGCCTTTCATCCCCACACCATGTCTCGTATTTCCATAGCATCAATACATGCTCCCACGGCGCCAACTCTTATTTTGTGGATTTATGATCCGTTTCTTCTCCATTTTCCTTGATTTCTTGTACTACACCTTAATTCCCTAAAAATACAATAATAACATGAGTTAACACTCATTTTAGGATATCTATACTAAATATACTACCAAACTGACCTTATATATATGTATAAATTATCACTTATCACCATACAATGTCTAAAACTCCAAAGAAATTATGTTTAAAACCCTAGAAATGGTGCCAAAAATTCATACGTGTCGGGCGTGTACAATAATTTCCTATTTCTTTTTATATTATACTTTAAATATTTTGTAGTAGTAGTAAGTGGGAATCGTGTCCACTGGGACTTATCAAACTTCTTTAAAAAAAGGACTTTTAGAGGTTTTTAATATTTTTACTTTACTTTACTTTAAAAACAATACTTAAACTTACTTATAATTAACTATAATATAATAATACTTAAATACCTATATTATCTTCACTAACACAACTCAAATTTACAATCAATCAAATAGATTCAATTTAATAATAAATAAATATCTAAACAAATATCTAGAACAATAAATTTACAACTTATAATTAACTATAATATAATAATACTTATAAACCCTTTTTTTCTTACAAAGTAAGAGAGATCATTTAACTCTAATCATAAGTAAGTAAACGACCTTTAGTTAGCCATTTGTTCTCCTTATATCGATCGAAAAGACACGTTCTAATGTATTGAACGAACCCCTCTGAATACACAAAAATATTAACTTCACGCAATAAACCGCATTAAAGATTATGAGAACTTTGAACTAGTAAATCTGACACCTTCGGAAAGGCACTTCAACATCTGATTTAGATCTCAAATTCACCGAGGACATTTAAATCGTGTTTGCATTTCAAACAATCCTAGTTACAACTTCAAATACATAAATAATCAAAAAATCACAATACACATTCTAGACTATGAATGCAATACAAATATGATGACTAAAATCAATTGATAATAACCTATTCAATCAGTGAATCAAAGAATACGATTGGTTTAGAGCTTTAAGCACATAATCTTCTCATCTTAACTACATTGCAAAACGGATCTAGTTCACATTCGAACTTTGTTTATATCAAATAACTACTCACTCTTAATCATAAATAACATTGCAATAATATAAATAAAATACATACATAAATACCTCAGGATTAAATACTTTAAATCCTTAAACCTTCTCCAAAAGTAAAGAACAATAAAGCAAATAACTGAAACAATAAAGAATGGCTCCTTGAGCAATGAAATATTTATCTAAGTTCTCAAAGGAAACTAATTTCAAAACTTTAGATTTGTATTTATAGTATTTAAGTAGTAAACATCCCAAACCAACTTAAACAACTTGTAGTTATCTTAAATTCTCGAAATCCGTTCCAGCGATTCAGAACAATTTGTGTGAGATAAAAGTCATTGGGAAAATCCATAATTTGAAGCTCACTTGTTTCACCGATTTTTCCAGTGATTTGGAATCGCTGGGAATCGCATGTTCAATACTTTAGTTCTTCTGTGCTTCCTTGGTGATAAATCTTCGTATACATTTTTCACTTGATTAATCTCTTCATAATCCTCCTTTTTTGTTCATTTCTTCATATTCTCCATTTATTACCTTAAAAAAAGGGAAAACCGTGTGTAATATAGTCTTTTACATATAAAATCTTTTTAAAATGATATATAAAACATATTTAATTATTAACTTGTTAATAACTCATAAATAATACACATTTTGTAAGAAATTTTAGTATGTTTTATGAGGTAAAGTCTCTAAAATATTGTCCTGATAGCTTATATTTGTCTATTTCAGGTTTTTAAGGTGTATAATTGAAATCGGGGCAAAAAATGTTGTGAAATGTAAATATTTTAGTCATAAGTTGGACATATGTTGAACATATATCGAGGAAGTGAAGCAGGCGCCATAAGGCTAATCTGGCGTGATGATGATGTGGCATAATTTTGTTGGACGTGCAATGATGTGGAAGTGCGTGATTAGGATATTTGTAGAAATGAATGAAAAAGGGAAGAAAATGAAGGATTTGACCAAATAGAAGTAATACTCATTGATTCACCTACGATTCAAGAGAGAACTTGAAATTACTAGTAGTGATGCCTCAGCGATTTGAAGTTACACTAGTAATTGCTACCCAAACCGATGAAGCACAAAGAGACATTTCCAAAGATCTACCCAACGATTCACCTTATAAGTGAAATTGATCAGGAATCACTGAACCTGATGTTGTGAATATTAGATAACCACAAAAGATTTCGATTTTGATTTGAAATGTACACTTTATAATACTTTATATACGAACCCTAGGCTTTAAAGTCAATTGCCTTTGATTGCTCTTAGAGCGATACTTACTGGTTTAACTAAGTTTTAGTTAAGATTTATTGTCCATTACTTTTGGAGACTTTTGAAGATTAGAGTTTTCAATTAACAGGTACTTTATTTGTCTTTTATTTACTTTATTGCAATGTTATTGATGAATACGAGTAAGGAGTTTATTAACCTAAACAAAGTCCAAACACGAACTTAATCCATTTTGCATTATAGTTATAATGGAGATGATTTGTGCTTAATGCTTTAAACAAATCATATTCTTTAATTCAGTGATTTAATAGATTATTAATTGGGGATTGTAATCATAAAGTTGGTATTGCATGCATAGTTGCAATTGTGTATTTTGGTATTTTGATTTTATTTCTTGTTTAAAGTAGGAACTATGATTTTTTAAAAGCTCTATTACAATTTAGATGTTCTTGGTAGATTGAAATCTAAGTTTAGTATTGAAGTGGCTTTCTGAAGCAATTAGATTTAGTAGTTAAAAGTTTTCATAAGGTTTAATGTGGCTTTATTGCTTAAAGTTATTTTTTTATATTAAAGGTTTTGCTTAAATTTAGAACGTGGCTTTTCCACAGATATAAGAGGAACTACTGGCTTGCTAATGACTGTCTATATACTTATGATTAGAGTTTAATTAACTAGGATACTTTATAAAGTATTATTATGACTATGATTTAAATAAAATGTTTTTATGCAAAACGGATTAATGTTCCATTGTTTTGGATGTTTATTTAAATGATTATTTATATTATTTCCCATTGAATTGAACTGATTTGAAAGTAATGACTTCGATCTGTGTTAATTTAGTTTACTTAGTTTAATAGTTTATTATATTTGAAGTTAGTAACTTGGATTCTTGTTTAATTAAGTTAATTAAATTAAAGTGAAATTAATTAAAGTAATAAAACTTCATTTCTTAAGAAATTTGTAAGATTCATGTGGACTAGATCCCACCTACAACTATTACAAACTTGAAAGTATAATAAAAGTAGGAAATCTATTGTACACGCTTAACACGTTTTAAAATAATTTCTTAAGAATCTTTCTCGTTATATGTCATACAATATTGTTTAAGGCAGGCATGAATTTATTTTTAGGCAAGAAAATAAAAATATCATAGCTTATGAAAATATTTGTATTGCCTTTCCTTCAAAATTTCTCTACTTTGAACTAAGATTTTGATTTATTTACCTCTCTTTCACAGTGAAGATGATGAAGATCCCTAATAGTTTATTAAAAAATACCCACATAAAGTAAGTGTGATGACACCTAAAAACATAGAGGTAAAATATTTTAAGGTAAAGGCTTTCCCTTCTTCTTTAAGAGTTCAATCTCAAGATTGGCTATTCTATCTTCCTCAAAGTTTCATAACAAAATGGTATGAGATATTACTAGTTTCTTAGATCAATATATTCCGTCATGCAAGATTAGTTTAAACATAAAAAGAATTAGTAATGATAGGATGGAAACTAAATAGACTTTTAGTGAATTTTGCAAGAGATTTCAAAAATTGATTTCATTATGTCCACAACATGAATATATAGAAAGAGCTTTAATAGAATATTTTTATGAAGGATTAACCATTCAGAACAAAGATTCCTAGATAGGTATGTGGATGATCTCTATTCGAAATAACAACAATATTAGCCAAAAGAGGATATTAATAAAATGGATAAATAATCAAAGCAATATGGTAAAAAAATAAATTAATAAAAATGGAATCTTGTGAAATCAATAAGAGAACGATTTTGACAACAGACGACAAATTTGATGAATTAAAAAGCATGGTTTAGCTATTACTAAAAGATAGATCAATTCAAGTTAAACATTGTGCTTTTGCAATGAAACTAATCATCTAAAAAGATAAATGTTCTCTGATTCAACAAATCAAAATTAAAAAAATTAATTTTATAATGAGTCATTATAATGGGATTAGAGAACCTAATTATATCTCTATTGAATATATAAATTATCTACGACCGAATATAGGTAATAGTATAGACAACTAGGGGTATCAAAGGTATAAAACAATCACATTAATTGAAAGAACCATTGCATTTGAAAAATCGAAATAGTAAAAAGATCACAAAATTCAAGGTTTATAAGATGATATATAGAATTAAAAAATCATATAAGTTAGATGAACCTACAATTTAATAGGCTTAGTAATCAAACTAAAGCATTTACTCAAACTACTAATCCTATTAATCAAGCACAAGTTACCCCTTATATTGTGACAATGCAAAAGTGACACAAAATATTAGAAGAAGAAGAAATGAAGGCCAATGTCATTTTTACTAGAGAATGGGAAGCTTAACATTTAAAATTTATACTTTTTCCTGAAAGATTGTACCCATGGTATTTTGCTCAAGTTGAAGCTCATGAAAAGTCTTTACAAACTTATGAAATAATTAATCAAGAAATAGATGATAAGATTTCTGATTAATTAAATGAAAATATATATACTATTTCTGCTATTCCACAATGATTAGCAGATCCTAAGAAGGAAGAAATTAACGAAGACATTCTTGAAGTGTTTAGCAAAATAGAAATTAATAAATCTTTAATGGAATCGATTATGCAAATATAAAATTATGAAGAAGTTTCAAAAGAATTCTCTAAATCTAAAGGTGTATTTTTAGAGGAATTTAAAGAAAACTTCAAGCAAAAGGTGTCATCTTTAATGAAAAGAAAAATACCTAAAAAATATTTCGATCCAGGAATATTTGAAATACCTATCACAATAGGAACTTTTTCTTTTAAATTTGTTATGCGTGATCTTGGAGTATCGATTAATGTAATGTCACTAAAACTATATGAATCAAGTAAAATCAGATCGTCAACTAATACACCTATTAATCTGACTGTAGCTGACAACTGAGTTACTAAACTATATGGATTATTAGAAGATATTTTGGTAAAATCGAATTAATTATTATTTCTAACTGACTTTTATGTCACGTTTATTGGAAATTCCATATCACCTAATTCTCCACTTATATTATTAGGTATATCATTTATTTAAAGAACGAAAACTACATTAGATATCATTGAAGGGGCAATGTCAATGGAATTTGAAGACAAAATTGTTAAATTCAAAATTTATAGGGAGCATCATTATGATGAATATGATGAACTACTTGTTAATGAAATTAAAGATAATAATTTTCTAGAATTAAATTACTATGATAATCTTCACGCTGAAATTTATAGAATTAATACAATAACAATAGAAAATGAAAATGAAGTTTCAAAGAAAGAACAAGTTGAAGTCATTTCAAATGAAAATATAGTAGCTCAAGAATGGAGAGTTAAACAACCAGAGAACAGGAAAATTAGTAATAAGCTGGATGATTTTAAAGTTAAAAAGAAAAAGAAAAAGAAAATGTTGGTCATGCCACAATTTGTTAATGAAGATCCTCCTTTAACTTTAAGGCGATCTTTCTTAGGCACTATTCAAATTGTTATGGATATTCAGAACAAAATAATCATTTTGAAGATTAATGGCTGAGCAATCACTTTTTGTAATGGCACTAGAGTGGATAATCTTAAATTCAAGTTTAGAGATCTAGAATAATTATAGAAGGGTTCAGTCGAGCAAACGACGATAACCTAAAGCGCGTTATGGGAGGCAACCCATATTCTATGTTTATGTATATTTTAATTTTATTTGGAGTTTAATTTTAGTATAATATGTTTTTATTCGTTCACTTTTTGACTCTTCTATTGGAAATATTATCGAAACTTAAACACCAAAGTAATTTCAATTAAGGGGGTGTGATCGAGTTGTTTTTGCTTATATGGCCTATATACAAGTTTGCAATATTCATTTGCTTGTTTGTTTGTTTATTTAATTAATATAATTAATTAGTTAGTTACATATCTTAAATAAATTTTCAAAAACTCAGTCAATTCAACTATAAAGAAATTTTGGATTTAGACTTGTTTTCATTAAGTTATGAACTTTTTAACTTAATGAATTTGTAAAACAAAATAGAAAATTATGCATGTTGTTCTTATGAACCGACCTTTATAATTTGGTGATAACTTCATCAATTTACAACGAAATGAACCTATCCCGGTGGCATTTGAAAGCTAACTCAAAGGAGAACAAGTTTTGTAGAACTATTTTGAAATTCAAATGTTTCCATGTCTAGGAATCCTCTGCAACTTTGATAATGAATATGAAATTTTTTGGTTCACAGTTTTGCTAATGCCCTATTGTTTAGAGCATAAATCCCTCATTTCTTATTGGATTTGGCTCATCTTTTATTATGATGTTCTAGGATACATTTTTAGACTTTAGTAAAACAAATCATGAGTTTTTGAAGCTATTGTTTAGGAGAAATGAAATTTATAAAGTTGTTGATCGAAATCTAAACTGTTTTGAATCATTGTGGTAAAACTTCCATATCTCTATCGATTGTTATCGAAATCGCGCAAACCTTAAAGTCATGGAAAGCTAAAACATAGCTCTAAAAAGTTCCTTTGTACTACAATACGTGATTTTAACATTTTGGTAATTGAAATAACCTCATAATCTTTTGCACGAAAACTGTCTTTATTTATTAAAGTAGATTTCAGCATAAACAATGTATTAAGGGGTTGATTGTAAAAGATTAGACTTTAGTAACACTTAACCAACCTAAAACAAGTTATATTAAGTTTTTTAGGCACCTCAAGAGCATAGAGAGGACTTACGGGTGTGGAACGCGAGTTTGGAGTTGTCGAGAGATAATATAGGCTAGGAACTATGAACATTTGAGGTAAGTAAACTTGTTGAGGCTATTCTCTCCATTTCATTCCATTATTGAATTAATATGCGATCATTTGGACCATTTTAATGCTGATCTAATATTCCTAATGAAATGTCTTGTATATACTTTCGTTTCTATTATTTCTTTGGCTATAATTGTCTTGTGATGAATTTTCGCACAGATTCCTTGTCTTGACTTCGTTCTTTAATTAGATTCCTTTAATGTTGTTGATCGCAGAGCTATCGAATTTTCTTCTAAATAGCATGCCATGATTTGTTGCACTCCTTTATTGATCTATGTACATACCTATGTCAATATGTTTGTTATGTGACACTGTTTTGTACAAGCTACAAAATAAACTCTTTGATAGGCATGACCTGAGGAGCCCAACTTTATAGTTGACTTGACTTTATTAGTTGCATGATACCTGTTGGTCGGCACTCCACACAGCTAATATCTTTCCATTAAACGAAATGCATAGCTCACGGGATTAGAGTCCTTAGGATGTCGGTACTTAACATAGCTGATATTATTAGAACGACATATAGGCTTAGAGTCCCTAGGGATGTTAGCTGACCAAACCTAGATTCGCATGATCATTCTATCTATCATTCATTGTAGAAGCTTAGCAATTGTTTGCATATTTTCCTTTCAATTTATTCTTATTCATTGATATTATATGCTTTCACTTATCGTTCTTTATATATTTTTGAAATGTTGATGAATAGACTTCTACATTACTGTAATCACCTTATTTTTCAGGATGGTGAGTGCAGATATAACGATTAGCAGACCATGGAATGAGAAGACAGGCGACTCCCTTTGAGTCCTTGGCGAGTGGTTTTACTACTTTTGTAAGTGAAAATTATGTGTATTTAATAACTACGTCTTTATGTATGATTTTGGGTTGTATATGGGTTCAAAAAATAGATTCATGATTGATGCATGTATTACTTTGTTGGCTTCATGTGATCGTCTATTTACCTAGTTTCCATAGTAAGTGTTTTTATATTGCTTCCTCGAATTTTACTTATCCTTCCGCTGATAATATTAAAATGATGAAAAAATTTAATTAACTTTGAAAACACGAATAAGGATAAAATGAATAATACTTATTCTAAACACATTTAACGAGTTGAATGAGACAAAAGGATTACTAATACATAGTTAAGTCATATATGGTATGAATTAGAGCTTAATAATGGGATTAGGTCAGGCAGCACCTCGTTTGGGGAAACAGGCCGTCACAGTTGGAATTAGAGTATATGTTCTAAAACCTTATGGAGAGACTATAGAGTTGTCTAAAAAGGTGACACCAACGACATAGTTGGTACCAGAGCATAGGTTCTATGAACATTGTTGTAAAAAGAGGTTAAGATAGCAACACAGTTGGTATCAAAGCCTAGGTTTGTAAAGCTTAGTCAATGGAGTAAAGTTTATTTTATAATTTGATACTAACATCACATTTAATACTAGAATCCATGTTATCGATAAGTACAAAATGAAAATTGAATATAACATAATTCATAAAAGTGGAAAACAGATGGTCCTTGCCTAGAAACAACTAGTTAGGAAGTGAGTGAATGTGAGTTGGGGATTGCTATGTGTCTATGTTATGTTTTGTATGTATACATACATGATATTTATGTAGTAGTTGATGTCGTGATCGCTCTCAATAGTGGTCATGTCAGCACACAATAAAGGTTGAGGATTTTCAGAGGCTATTCGATAGAGTGGCAATATAAGGCCAGCAGTTGGCTGACTTCATGTCATATATGACAATACACATTACTGCACTCACACAGGCTGCCACAGCTGCTCCTACTTCGACTGCAGTACTTTCGGCATTTGAGACTTATATTATTACTACTAGAGACATGCAACGTTAGACTAATTCAATCACTACTCAAGGACAAGAGTTGACGGAGGTCCTCATGATGATATGAGCACACTTAGCTTCAACAACTCCAATAGAGAACAATAGGTAGAGAAAGAGAGGCTAGGGACGTAATAGAATTAACAAGGTATATAGGGGATCTGAATTAGCGATAGTGACCACCGTAACCGAGTAGATGAGACATGCATCATATTTCAGAGGTGATCAAGAGGGACATAACATACGCAACTGCTCATAATCAGTGAATAGGTCTTCCTTGCCAACTCTGGCAAGACATGTACTATTGCCGTTATAGATCAGGCAAAAAGATAGAGTTTGAGATGCGTTGAAACCATGGCAGAGCCCAATATAGAGCCACACTATGGTTACGGTATGGAGGAGGCAACCAACTTGTTTTAGATGCTGTCAGATTGGACATATTAATCGGTAGTGTCCATAATCCGTAGATTAATTTCGGCAAGGGACTGAGAACAGAGATGGAGGTAGCAACAACGGTTTATAAGGATGGAGGGAAAACAGAGAGCTATAAGTGTCACTACAAGGACAGAGGTTGAGGCATAGTTAGGTGATCTCAACAACACAAAGTATACCACTGACTTATTACAAATGTAGAAAAACTAGACATAAGGTTAGAAAAATGTCCATAACTTTGAGCTTGGAATAGCCTACGATACACCCATATGGTAAAGAGAGCCCACATAGTGGCAGAGCAAAACTCTAAGGCGGCACACTTACGTATCGAGGGTAAGTTTCTATCTATTTCTGTATTATGAACGTACTATCATGCCTGAACACATTAGTGTCTTGCACAAAATGATTTGCGAGAAAGTTGATGATTGAATGGTCGAGAGCTACCTAGCATAATTCATGTTTCATAAGTTGAATTGTTAGGATAATGGAGTACTATGAAAAATATACCTTATATTGTGATAATGTGTATGTGTAACTGAGCACGGACTTGCCCACCGAAATATTTGAGTCAAGTTAAATTGTTAGTGGATCCACCTGCGGTAATTGAGAAGCATAGGCTTTGGGGTTTGTATCATTTCAAATTTTGGCTAGGGTAATTAAATTGAGAATGAAATTGAAATAAATTATCCCATATTCTTTAAATGATGAAGAACTAAGAGTCGATTGGTTAATGACTCCACTTTTAGGGATAGGATTGAATTATGAGATTAAACATATGATTAAGTCAATTTTAATTATGAGGATGAAATATCTATTAGTTGGGAAGATTGTAATGGCGTAAAATTTAGTAATAGTAAATTAGTCCCTAAAAAGGGTTATTGACCCATGACATGATAGGAGAGTAGGTAGACGGTGCCAATATTCGGCGTGAGGACCAAGAAGATGGATGTTAAGTCATATATGTGTGTGCACTATACCTGAGAATATTTATTTAGTGCTTTATTTTATAAGTTTGGTGCGCGAGCAGAGATAGGCCTCGAGATGTGTATCGGCATGGGACCGGGGTAGGTAGCGATGTGATAAGTCTTAATTTAGTTTAATATGATTAATATAACTAATCTAATGTGCCTATAGTTAAATTTATGTAAATGAGGCCTAAGTAAAGAAAATAAAACACTAACCATTAATATGCCTTGGGATGCGTGTTCTCACTATCACTATGTAACTTGGTGTATGAGTGGGTGTGAACATGACTATGTTAGTGGATTGTACGACCAAGTATGAGTCATTAGATTGTTCTCGTGATGGGTGTTTAGCTAGATCAAGGGTCACAACTTAATCACACCACTTTATAAACAAGTTATTGGGATTTTATGCAAAATCCATTTGCATTTCATGCAAGAGGAAAGAAGAGAGAGATCTAGAGTTAAAGTTTAGAAAATTTGTAGAGAGATTCTGGTGAATTGAAGGGAGGTTGATCAAATTAAGATAAGCCAATTTTCATCACCACTTTGTTAAATTCAATGAAGAATTGTAAGTGTTGGTTCACTTTTGATTTTTTTTGCAATTTTAGTGGGAAAATGACTTTGTTTTTCAAATATAATTCAATATTTAGATTCCTTGTGAAATTACACTAATTCTAATATAAAGAAGTTATAGATTTGGATTTGTTTTTAAAAAATTCTAAATTTTTTAAGCACATGAGGCTGTAAAACAAAATTTGAAGTTTTGCATGTTGTTATTATAAACTAGCCTCTGTATTTTTGTCATAACTTCCTCATTTCAAATCAAAAAGTACCCATGCTAGTGCCATTTGAAAGCTAAATCGAAGGGGATCAACTTTTGCCCATTGAACTATTTTGAAATTCAAATGTTTTCATGTATAAAAATCTTCTGCAACTTTTATGATGAACTTAAAATTTAAGGGTTCACTATTTTGCTTATATCCTGTTGTTTTCATCATAACTCCCTCATTGTATTGAGCTCATCATTTAGTATGATGTTCTCGAATATATTTTTATTCTTCAATAAAAAATCAAGAGTTTTTAAGATATTGTTTATGAGAAATGAAGTTTACGAAGTTTTGGTCGAAATCTAAACTATTTTGAGTCATTGTGGTAAAACTTCCATATCTCATTTGATTTTTATTAAAATTACTCAAACATTATATTTCTGAAAAACTAAGATATAACTCTTAAAACTTTCATTTGTACTACAAAACTTAATTTTCACGTTTTGGTAATTGAAATCAACTCATAAGCTTTTGCACCAATATTCACTTTATTTAATAATTAGATTTCAACGTAAACAAAATATTAAGGGGGTTGATTATGAAACATTAGAATTTAAGACCACTTAACCAACCTGAAACAAGTTAAATTAAATTTTTTAAGGCACCTTAAGAGCTTAGAGAGGACTTACGAGGTGTGGAATGTGAGTTTGAAGTGGTCGAGAGCCGGTATAGGCTATGAATTGGATGCATTTGAGGTAAGTAAACCAGTTGACGCAATTCTCCTTTTTCACTCAATTATTGAGTCAATATATGGTCATTTAGATAGTTTTAATACTAATCTTATATTCCAAATGCAATGGCTTATGTATATTTTTGTTTTTATGATTTTTTTGTGCTATAATCGCCGTGTAATGATTTGTCGCATGGCATTCCTTGTCTTGACTTTGTTCTATGTTGGGAGTTCTTTAATGTTGTTAATATCCAAGCTATTAAATTTTGTTGTAAATAGCATTCTATGATTTGTTTTACTATCTTATTGGTGTATGTACATACGTCTGTCAATATGTTTATTGTGTGACACTTGTTTGTACAATGTAGAACATGAACTTATCGATACGCATGACCCGAGAAGCCACCTTTTTAGGTGCCCTGACTTTATGAGTTGAACGATACATGGGGTTAGAGTCCCTAAAAATGTCGGCAATCCACACAACTTATATCTTTTCATTATACGAGATGCGTGGCTCACGAGGTTAGAGTCCCTGGGATGTCGGCACTCCACATAGCTGATGTTATTAGCATGACTCATGGGGATAGAGTCCCTAGGGATGGCGGTTGACGAAATGTAGATATGCATGTTCATTTTCTCTATCATTCCTTGTATAAGCTTACCAACTGTTTGCATACTTTTTTTTCATCTTATTCTTATTCATAGCTATTGTATGCTTTCAGTTACCGTTCTTTGTATATTTTGGAAATGTTGGTCTATAGCATTTATGTTTTACTTTTAACATTACTATACTCGTCATTCTTTTTATGAAGGTGGGTGCAGATCTATCGAGTACCATAACAAGGAAGAAGAATACCAACGAGTCCCTTTGAGCCCTTGGCAAGTGCTTTTGCTACTTTTGTAGGTGATCATTTTATGTATTTAATATCTACCATTTTTTATGATTTTAGGTTGCATAATAGATTCAAAAAAAAAATATTCATGAATGATGCGTGTATTGCTTTGTTCGTTTCATGTGATCATTTATTTACTTGGTTTCCATAGTAGGCATTTTTATAATGCTTCGGCAAATTTTATTAAGTCTTCTACTGATAATATTAAAATGATAAGAAGTCTTAATTAACTTTGAAATCACGAATATGGATAAAATGAATAATACTTATTCTAAATACGTATAATGAGGTAAATGAGAAAAAAAGGCTTACTAATATGTTATTTAGTCCTATGTGGCATGGATTAGGGCTTCATGACGGGATTAGGCTGAGCCCTATTTAGGGAAATAGGCAATCACATTTTATGTGGTGTTGACAACTATGTGTTAAATGGTCAACACTATATGGATACTTATGTGTTAAAATTCCAAGTTGAACTCAAAACTCTAAAAGAGGGCATGTCTACTTCATTGTCTAAGGCTAAGGTGAATCCATTTGTTCGTGAGTACTCTAAAGTAGTGGGTGTTACTTTATCTTTCAGGCTAAGTCTAGCCGATGACTTAAAATAAAGACATTTTTGGGAGGCCACCCAGCTTTATTTTATTTATTTCATGCATTAATTTCTTGTTTGGCTTAGTTTATGTTACTTTACTTCACTTTTGTTTACTTTAATTCAGTCATTCAACCATTTTAGCTAATCCCAAACTCCATCTATTAATATTTTACAGGTTAAAAAAAGTCTTGAGATGAAAGAAGGAGAGGATACGTTGTGTTTGGTGTTAGGTTTAATTTTTAATTAAATATAAATTAGCATGATTTGAGTTATTATATTTTTTTTAGGAAGTTCCTTACTTTCTTAGATTTATGTGCTTTAAGACTTTGTTGGAAATAAAAAAAATCTTACTTAAGTCACCTCATTAGTGGCAAGTCTTTAAGTAGATACTGAAATACTAGATTTTATTTTCATTAATTTGTTGATTTTATCCTTAGTTGAAAAATTTCGGGCTCGCAAAATTTGGTTGAAATTTTTCAGTCAACTTCTTGATTTATGGCTTCAAACTCGTATTGTGTTGTGGTTTCAATGTTTTTAAAATGAAGGTTCAATATTTTTTACAAATTTGTTTTAAAAAATAGGCCACCGATTTGCCAACAATACAATAAATGAACTACAAATCGCTGAATAAATCGTTGGCAGTTGAAAATATTTTAAGTTAAGAATTCAGTGTAGCGATTCAGAAGTGATTCAACCCTGTAACGTAAATCGGTAGTCAAATCAGTGAGGCACAAAGCCTCAATTCCACCAATTTTGGTAGCGATTCTTTAGCGAATCCACCAACACTTCTGAATCTTTCGACACAAATTTTACTTTTTAAAATATAAACCCCAAATAGATGTACATATTTCCATCCAAACTACATACCCTTGAACCCCTTCGATTAGGAGATCAAATTATTGTCTAGATTCAAATCTTTAAAGCTATTATAGCTTATTTAATTAATTCCTACCTCGATAGGATTACTATATGGTTTAAAAGGTTTGATTTTTGATAAATTTCTAATTTTTGAATGAATTTCAAATTTTGGAGAAACATTCCAAATTTTTAATGAACTTCAAATTTTTCATGATTTTTAAATTTATGTCTTATGAAGGATTGCTATATGATTTATATGGTTTTAAATTGGAAAAGGGTGATTAAAGATGACCATTAAATTTTTGAATTTTTTGGCAAAATACTTGAAATTTTTACCCGAAGTATGATTTTAAATCGAATTTAGATAACGAAGGTTGTGTTTTAATTGGTAGTGTAAACAATATGACTTTTAGGTGTTTTTGAAAGTTTAATTTGATAAGATCAAATTATAAACAATCGTGTTCAAAATTGAATTTGGAATAGAAATTTGAATTCTTTTCCAAGTTTCTCAATTATTATTTTTTTTATCGATTGGTTAGTATCGAGAATATCTTTAAGAAATGATTTCTAGACAATTAGCGTTCTTATTTTTCCAAATAATGTTTTTGATTGGTTTTCATCTAATCTGTCTATTACTATACACTTCACTATTAATCAAAATGCATATTACAACATTTTTATGTCATCTCTATCTTGCGATTATATTTGTATTGTGCAATCATATCATTATTTTATGTTACATCTATGTTTCATGTGTGGTTTTGTTTTTCTCTTGACTTACTCTTGAACATTATGGACTAAGTTTGGGTTAAGTTTGGGTATATTTAGGTGAAGTGGAGTATAAAGAAGCAAAGTATAAATGACTCGAGAGGCAAAATCCATTTATTTATTCAAAGTTGACTAAAATTTATATTTTTTGAAGATTCAGGTAATATCTCTTCATTTTACTTTATTTAGTTAGGAAACTATGAATTGAATATAATTTGAATTTAAATAGAAGTGATATTTTTATTACCCTTGAAAATGGGAAGTTTATGATAGAAAGGAATTGTTATACCCTATTTGACTAAACTTTTATTATGTATACACTAGAGGAGTTTAGAGAGGATTGATTGCTACATGTTAGACATTATAATGGGTAGAAGATCAAAATAAAAGTGCTAGATAAACAATACATATTTCTAAGAATCTTGTAATACAAAGATTATTGATCAAGTATTTTATATAAGCATACATAAATTATGAAAAATGCTTAAGCCTCAATAGAAGGGAAAATAGGAAATTAAAAAATTTTACTTTGTTGAAAAGAATAATTCTTTGACTATACTGAAAGTGAGAAGAGCTAACAAGAGTTTTTAAATGAAAAAAAATAGAGAGACCCTGAAATTCTAAAGGAAATGGAGTCAAGAACCTAGTGGTGGAAAAAATGTAAGGAAGAATTCCTATAAAAAGAATAACAGAATGGAGCAGGGAACTATACGAATATAATATAAAGAAGAAAAAAATTATATATAAAAGAAAGAAGAAGCAAAATAAAAAAGAGATACAGAAAAATAGAAGAATGTTTATGAAAAACTCTTCAAATAAAATATTTAACTCGAGTGCTTATAGCAAAATTAGGTGAAGTATCTTCCTTTTCCTACATTCCAACAAATTAGAAAGATAATGATAATTATATGTAATTAAAATTTTATATCGACTTTGATTGTGGTAGCATTTTAAATATTGTTTGAAAATGAGATTGATTTAGTAATTTTTGTATCTTGAGATTGATGCTTGTCAGTGGAGATTGAGAAAATCTATATAGTGCCTTGGCCTTGCTGATTGATTTAAATTTGAAATCAGTGGTGCATTGCATAATTAAAAGGTTGAATTGCCAAATAAGAGGTTATTTTTTAAATCTTTCTATTCTATATTGATTTTAATTTTTATTAGGGTAATATGTTTCTATTTAAGCATCAATTATGTTCAAGAAAAAGTGCAAATAATTATGAAATTATAATAAGTAATGAAAAGAGAAAATGATTATCGTAATTGCAACTATAACAGTTTAATTGTAGTAATAGCGTGATCAACAAAGGTTGATTATGGATATCGTTCCTCTAGGAAAAGTGTATATGGAAATAGTTACTTAATCAAGTTCAATATATTGTTAAGAATGTCTCTTTTCATTCAATTTAAACAAAAACAAATCTAATCAGTTACTTAATCAAGTACAACGGTTTAACTGTAAGTCTCACAAAGCATTAAATATAAAATAATTAGACTTATAAGTAATTAAATTTAATATCCATGTATCCCTAATAAACAACTTGCTATCGATGTTATATATTTTATAGTTGCATTTTTCATATCTACCATAAAAAGCTCCAATGCTATGGTAACATCTAAAACCCCTAATAAATAAAAATGTTATCAAAATTCTCATAGCATTAAGCATAGAATCAAACACAAATACTAATCATCATACATCAAAAAAATTATCATCGATTCATAAATTTACATAGTATTCATACCATAGGATCCATTGATCCATAGATAAATAGACTACTCACTCATCATTATCAAAAACACACAAATCATGTTATTTATTAAAATCATAGATTTAATCAAATAAAACTTTAATTAAATCAAAGAACAATGCCGAATCACCACAAATGGAGTTCTTAATGTATCTCTTTCAAAAGCTCTTCTTAAGACTCAAATAAAACTCTCTAAAACTCAAAACTAATGTAAACTCTGGTGATTAGCTAAGGTGGATGAGTTTACCACGTCCTAATACCTATTTATACTCTTAACCCTCCTACAAGTACAATTACAAACCTTTAAAAACAATCCCAAATGAAATGGAAATCCAAAACTTTCTATTTTTAAATCTTGGAAATGTTTAGAAGTGATCTACGCTCCCCGTGTAATGTGATTGCGTTGCCCCAACGTCAACTATTCATGTGCATTTCTCCTCTTAGTGGTCTTGACTCTGCTTGTACAACTGCTCAGCGTCGCTTGTGTTAATGTCACAGCGCCAACTTTACATGCACAATGTCACTGCCACTGCATTTCTTCCTTTGATCTCCACATTGTCCTTATGATTTCCATGTATACCCCATAACGTCACTTGGTCTTCTCACAGCGTAAATCCTATTTTTGTTCTTTTTCTTCTCTTTTCTTCATGGAATCTTTCTTTTTTCTCTTATATGCCTTGTTGGACTAAATGTCTTCTTACTTAGACTCTGCTCGTGATTTTCTTGTCAACAAATGATGTAAATGGCTACTAACAAAGTTCTTCAAGTATGTACAAGATCAATGGACGAACAGCTTCACAAGTTCAAACGGCCTTAGATGGAACGAGATTTAAAGGCTCAAGAATGTATCGGAACAAGGATGGACTTTGGAATGCTATGATCACCATTGTCCAATCTATGAGAGGTTTATAAGTTTAGTTCCACAAGCCGAATGCATTAGACATGTGCATCTCAAGTTTTATATAGTTTCAAGTTCACTCATGTTTATATTTTTACATTATTTAAACTTTGCAACTTTAAAATGGTTTTACATTGTGTAAACATGCTTTTAAACATGCATTGTATTTGAAAAAAAATGTCGTGATTAGTTGTGAATGCTCCAAAATCAGTTTGGATGGTTTTTGAATGATAAGTAAAATATTTGTAGATAAGCCCCAACATGTAACATGAATTTCCTATTTTCATGTTATGTGAAGTCATTCGAGCAGTCAAACGGGTCGAGTGACTCATACTAAACATGTTCAAGGCATTCCCAAATGTTTAGTTGATTCGTAGGTGAGTTAGGGAGTCGCTAACCTAAACCAAAAAATATTTAGTCTCTGGTTCCTACTGGTGAGCGCGTTAATGACTTGTAGTTAGTGTGCATACAAGTCAATAATTAGATATGTTTTATAGTGTAATTTAGTTTTATTTTAGATATAAATGATGATATTACACTGGGTATTCTTTTTTTTGTATGATTTCAAGATTTAATTAGGGAAAATGAAAAATGGAAGAAAAAGAGGAAGAACAACAAAACACTTAACTGGAGAAAAAGTCCAGCAATTTCACAATGATATGAAATTACTAAGGAATCGCAACCGAAATTGGTAGCAGAGAAGAGCGGACGAATACCCCTTTGGATTAAGATTTACATATGTATCGCCAGTTGAATTGGTGGAGCACAAAGAGATATTTCCAATGAATATCTCAGTGATTTGTGAACAACATAAGATTTGCTGACAAATCATTGAGGTCGGTGATGAGTTTTTTTAGATAAGAACAAAAAATTTGATTTTATCTATGATATACACACTTAATGAAACTATAAATAATTCCGTAGGGCATTGAAATAAGAACCTTCAATTAACTATTATTAGTTTCAAAGACTTTTCTACTATGTTTAAGTTTATTTTGCTTTTATGAGACTCTTTGGAGATTCAAGACTTATTTAATAAAGGTATTTTACATTAACGTCTTTTAATTATTTGTTTTTTATTAATATGTGTGAGTAGTTTATTATTCTAAACAATACTCAGGACATGTTTGTATACCATTCATTAATTTAGTCATAATGCAGAATTTATGTGCTTAATGTTTTAAACATATCACACATGGCAATCACGGTTTTAATAAGTTGGTTTTGTGTAATACAAGTAATGATTCTTTGTATTAAGCGCATAGTAGCCAATATGTTTCTTACTATAGGGTATCTAAATCTAAGTCTCTGATTATTGACAACAATTATAGAAGTAGTAACTAGGATTAATCTGTAGGGCAAAAATTACCCGAGTGGATGTTCTAGGTGATTATATTCTATGTTATTTAATGGCTACCATAATTTTGATTTTTTATTTAGGTTGGATTAGGTATGAATTTTATTGATTGTTAATACTATTGTATTTTTAGTTTATTGCGCTTTATCCAATAAGTACAGTTACAAGGGTAAGGGTATGGCTAATTTCCATTGAATATTGGAAAGTTAATAGTTTGCTAAAGGCTATAAACTTATTGTGATTAGAGTTTAATGATTTAGGACTATTATAAAATTATGATGATTTGATTATGACTATGCTTTAATGAAAATTTCCCGAAGTGACAGTTTACATATCATTGTCTAAGATGTATTGTTTAGATATTTAATTTATATTGATTTCTTGATTGTTTGTTTGAATTGCATTAGATTAGTTTGTTGAATTTAATTTCTTATAGTTTAATTATTTTAAATATTTAAGTGTTTTGTTTTAAGATTGATAGTGTTTAATTTTCGTTTTAATTAGATTAGTTAAATTAAAGTAAATAAAATCCAATAAAACTTTAGGGTAGGTTTAGTTCTAAAGAGATTTGCAAAATCAACGTGGATACTATATCCCACTTACAACTACTACAAGTAATAGGAAAATACGAGAAACTATTGTACACGCTCAACACATGTTAGTTTTTGGCACTGTTGTAGGGATTTTAAAAATAATCTCTTGGAAACCTTCCTATTAAATGTCATATAATATTGCCGAAGACAAAGAAAAACTAACTTTTAGGCAATCTGGTAAGAATGTCATGACTTATATACCTATGTGTACAACGTTTACAACAAAAATTTTGAAAGTCGAATTGAAGTTTGAATTCATAAATTATTTACCGTGTTTCTATGGTGAAGAGAATGAAAATGCTGAAAATTTTATTAGAGAGTTTAGTCGCAAAGTAAGCATGTTGAAACCTAAGGATAAAGAAATTGATTATGTTAAATTAAAAGGTTTTCTTTCTGCATTAAAAGCCCAAGCTTTATATTGGTTATTTTACCTCCCTCAACATTCAATAAGCAATTGGTCAGAGATGCTACAAGTCTTTCTTGATCAATATGTCCTAGCAAGAAAAATTAGTTTGTATAGACAAAAAATTAGTAATGCTAGGATAGAAATTGGTGAAACATTTGAAGAATTTTGAGATATGGTATCAAAAATCAAAGATTGATATCATTACGTCCAATGCATGGATTTTAAAAAAATTAATGCAATATTTTTATAAAGGATTAAATTGCTTAGAACGACGATTCTTAGACACGGTATCTGGAAGGTCTTTTCCCGACACAACACGAACTTTAGCAAGATGAGCTATAAAAAATGGCTAAACATATCCAAGCAATATAGTGAGAAGAGTGAATTAATTAAGAAAAATCTAAGTGAAATGAATAGAAGGACATATAAGACATTAAACCATAAGATATATGAGCTAAAAGCCATTCTTAAATTATTACTAAAGGATAGAACAAGCAAGGTAAAACCTTATGTTTTCCGTAATGAATTAAGTCATTCTAATGATGAATGCCCTTTAAGATAACAAACAAAAATAGAAGAAGCTAATGCTATAATGAACCAATATGATAGATTTCTACATCCCAATTATAACTTTAATAGTTATACAAATTACTCTCAGTCAAATGTAGGTAATCATATTAACCATCAGGGTTATCAAAGGTATAAAACATCAAATGATTTAAAAAGAGAAAAATATCAAATAATTCAAACATTACAAAATGATATGACCAAGTTGAAAAACCAATTGTGTTAGATGGCAACATAAATAAGTGATTTTGTAAATCAAGAGAAATTACAATATCAACTTTTTCCTACTTCATATAAAAAAACACTAGACATAACATTAAGAAGTGGTAAGCAGAAGGATAAACCTAAAATGCCAAACCAATTAGTTTCAAGAAAAGAAATAGAAACAAAATTAGAGAAATAAATTGATGTAACAAGTAATATGATTCCTAACAAAAAGGGTGATGAACTTAAAAAAGATGGACTAATTAATATAAAACCACCATTCCCTCATTGTTTGGAAGATAATTGAAATGCTAAGAAAATACAGGAAGAAAAAAATCTCCAATACATTAAAGAAAGTAGTAGTTCATATACCTCTATTTAAAGTCATTCAAAATGCAACTAAGTATTAGAAATCTATAAAAGAGTTATGCACTAATATGATTAAGGCTAATGAAAAGGTAAGTCTAGGAGAACACGTATCAATACTAATTGAAAAGATATTACCTCCAAAATGTTTTGACCCTAGAATATTTTTTGTTCCATATAAGATTAAAAATATAGGAATCTCTAAAGTATTGTGTGTTCAAGGAGCCTCCATAAATGTTATGCCTTTATCTTTTAATTTGAAAATGACAGATGTAGATTTAGAACAAACTTGTATAGTGGTACAATTAAGAGATAGATTCACTGTTAAATCGGTAGGGATACTTGCCGACGTACTATTCAGGTTCAATAGTTAAGTATTCACAACAAATTTCTATGTTATAGACATGAAAAGAAAAAGATAATTTCTCTAATAGAACTTCTCTAGTGTTAGGAAAACCCTTTTTTAAAACAATAAAAGCAAAGATTGAAGTTTCAAATGGAACAATAACAATGGATGTAGATAACGATACAATAAATTTTAATATGTATGACATAATGAAATACCCAATGGATGTCTCTTCCTTATGCACAATAAATATGTAGACCCATTTATTGACAAATCTTAATATATAAATTGGAATAGGTAATAGAAAATTTAAAAGAACATGATGATAGAGACGAAGAGAGAAAAGAGATAATATGTACTTTGGAATAATATAATGATCTACCAAAACATACTTATAACCTAAATATATCTAGATCTCATACAAAATTTTACATTTTATAGTCAAAGCCCCATAATTATATCAAAAAACTTACCAGATCATTTGAAATATGTTTTATCTAGGGGACAATAATAAGTTACAAGTGATAATTTCTAATAAATTGACATGTTTAGAAGAAGATAGATTAATAAATGTACCTGAAATAACTTAAAGGAGAAATAGGATGGACCTTAGCTGACATTAAAAGAATAAGTCCAGCTATGTGTATGCATAGGATAACTCTAGAAACTAAGACAAAAGCTTCTACACAAGCTTAACGTAGACTAAAACTGCCTATGATGGACATAGTAAATGTTTTAATATTATAATTATTAGATGCATGAATGATATTTCAAATAGCTGATGGCAATTGGGTTAGCCCAATCTAAGCAGTTCCTAAAAAGACATGAATTACAATAACAACAAATTACCATGGAGAGTTAGTACCAACTAGAATCCAAAATTGTTGGATGGTATGTGTAGAGTATAGGAAGTTGAATGCCTCAATGAGGAAGGACCATTATCCACTTATATTTACAGATCAAATGATAGAAAGTTAGAAGGAAAAACCCATTACTGCTATCTAGTTGGTTAATCGAGATTTCATTAAATATGTGTAGTCCAGAAGATCAGGAAAAAATAACTTTTGCCCATTTGGTACATTCACTTATAAATGTATGCCTTTTGGTTTACGTAATGCACCTGCAACTTTTCAAAGGTGTATGGTTATTATTTTCATTGATTTTGTGGAATATTTTATTCAAGTCTTCATGGATTATTTTGCTATTTATGGTAATTATTTTGATGAATGTTTAGTTAATTTAACAAAAGTGCTTAACAGATGCATATAAAAGAATTCAGTATGAAGTTATGAAAAATGTCATTAGTAGATAAAGGACTTATATTAGGACATATAGTGCAACATAAAGGAATAGTGGTCGATCAACCCAAAATTCAGGTAATCAAAATGTCCCCATACCCGACTACGGTGAGAGATATCCGTTTATTTCTTGGCCATGTAGGATTTCATTAAAAGATTTGCGAAAGATTTTTCTAAAATATCATAACCTTTATGCCGAATTTTACAAAAATACATTCCTTTGGAACTTACCTATGATTTTTAGATAGCGTTTAGTAAGTGAAACGACTCTTTAACAACCACACTTGTTAATAAATGACTAGATTGGTCGTTACCTTTTAAAATAATGTATGATGCAAAGTAACTATGTTGTTGGAGCTATTTTAGGACAAAAAGTAGGAAATGATTCTCATGTTGTATATTATGCTTCTAGCACACTAGTTATAGCCCAACAGAACTATACTACTACTTAAAAGGAACTTTCAGCGAGAATGTTTGCCTAAGAAAAATCTACACCTTATTTATTAGGAACAAAAATGATAGTTTATTTGAAACATGCAGCATTGCAATACTTAGTGGCAAAAGAAGATTTTAAACTAAGACTAATAAGATGGATATTACTTCTACATGTACTCGAACTTACTATAAAATAAGAGAGGAGCCGAAAATATAGTAGCATATCATTTAAGCATGTTAAAAAATGGAGAACCACCTATACTATTACGGGATGAATTTGTAGATGAACATTTGTATAGTATAAAGACCGATGGCCCATGGTATGCTGAAATAGTTAATTATTTTACTAACAATAGGTTATCCTCTTATTTGACGAGAGCTCAAAAGAGTAAAATAAAAAAGGATTCTTAACATTATGTACTGGATGATCCCCATTTATAAAAAATTTGTACTTACGAAATAATTAGAAAATGTATACCAAAGTCGGAAGTACTGTCAATTATATCTAATTGCCATACTTATGGTTGTGGAGGAAATTTTGGTCCAAGTAGAACTGCTAGTAAAAATTTTAGATTCTAGATTCATTTGACTCACTCTTATTTATGCTTGTTTTCTTTATACAAAATCTTGCCAAAATTGCAAACGATTGGAGGTTGAGATTTTTTTTTCAAAGTAGTCAAATTGAAATGTAAACAAGGTGCGTCATCCCATAAATTCACTTAAATAATAGTTCATAAGTAGACATGAGTCTCTTTATTATTTTACCGTTATATATTACTAGTCGACATCCCGCGGGCAAGACAAAGTATCATAATATTATATGATATCGAATTAAACATATATTATGTACCTAAAAAATAGAAAAAACTAAAATAGAAACATGCATCCAAATAAAATATGTCACGTGTAATAAAAAAATTACCTAAAAATAACAAAATAAAAAATGTGACATCATAATGCCACGTGTCAATCCGTGAGAGCTTCTCACATGCCACATGTCATATTGTGAGACCTTCTCACATAAACAGTTCCTTTATATACATAGAAGATTTGATATTATTCTTAACTAAATATATCATTAAGAAAAAAAACAATTCCATTATTTTAACTATGGAAATTATTTTGTAACCCCTTTTTTTAACGGTAAGTTGGTTTTATTATTAAGTTGTCTTAGGACATGTTCATCTGGTGTAACAAATTGTTAGCTATTTTATAAAACATCAAGTATACATTATTTATACATATATGTCTCGATGATTGCGTATGCTCTGTAGTCGAGTCTTTGTATGATCTTCTACATTAGGAACCAAAAATCAATATCTGACATAGTTTTTCTCATAAAATTATTAATGATTAGTTATGTTCTATTCTTGATTTTTATAATACAAACAATACTATATGAGTTTGAGTTGATAGTGGGAAGGTCTTGTCCCCGGTAAAGCTAAACATTGAAAGGGAGATGGGTTATCCCATTCGATGAGGCATGTTTTTAATTAGACTTTTGTCTTGCCACCCAATCTGGAGGTTGTCCCGCCAACTCATACAAGTAGTATTTTTTGTGTATAAAATAATCAAGTTGTGAATATATATTAAATCGTATATATGTATTTTTTTACATAAAAAGGAGAAAGCTATTTACGTCATATCTATTTCAAATCAAAAATATTATACTTAATTGAATTTGTTGTCATAATATTACTAACAAAATCTACTTGATTGAATTTGTTGTCATAATATTTACGTCATATCTATTTATGTCATATCTATAATAATGGTAAAGCATCGATCTATGCAAGGTCGTGCGCGTAGCACCAACGAAATAGATAACCAACAAAATAGGAGATGGATTTGGCATAAATCTGAGGTATTCCTATCCAAAGAAATAGGTAACCAACGAAATATGAGAGTTGAACAGAAAAAGTGATATTTTAAGTCATGAAGAAAAACCGAGGCATTCGTGCTTTTAATATATAGGTAGATATATATATTATCCATCTATTTCCACCATTTCTTCTATGTTTGGTATGCTTGGCTTATTTTGAACCTTGAGGACAAGGTTTGAAATATGTTTGGGGGTGGAGACTTTGGATGTAGAAATCAAATGTCATTACTTTCTATTTTTTTATAGTGAAGTGCTTGATGTATGGGGTATAGATTTCAGGGGACTCTTTCCACCATCGAATGGCTATGTTTATATATTACTTAATGTAGATTATGTGTCTAAATGGATAGAAGCAAAAACTACTAAAACTAATGATTGAAAAATAGTGGGTATTTCCTTATATCAATGATTTGTGCATTTTTTAGAGCTCCTATAGCAGTTATAAGTGACAGAGGTTCACATTTTTGTAATCAATTAGTTGCTAATCTACTTGCCAAGTACAACGTCACACCTAGGACATCTACTACATATCACCCACAAACTGGTGGACAAGCAGAGACTTCAAATAGAGAAATTAAATCAATACTGGAAAAAATCAGTTAGTCCAACATGTAAAGGTTGGAGTCTTAGATTAGAAAAGCATTATGGGCATATAGAACAACATTTAAGACGCCTATAGTTATGACATGACACCTTATAGGTTAGTATTTGGAAAAACATGTCATTTACCAGTAGAACTAGAAGATAAAGCCTATTAAGGAGTAAAAGCATGTAACATGAGTTACAATAAAGCAACAAAACAAAAGTAAGTTGAGTTTTCAAGAATTACAACAACTTAGGAATGAAGCTTATGAAAATGGATCAATTTATAAAGATAAAACAAAAGCATTTCATGAAAAGAAATCAATTCCAAGAAATTTTCGAGTAGGAGATAAAGTTCTACTCTTTTGTTCTAGACTTAAATTATTTTCAAGAAAACTATGTTCAAGATGGATAAGACCTTTTATGGTTATGAATCTATTGCCTCATGGTGCAGTAGAAATAGAAAGCTTTGTAAAAGGAAAAATATTTAAAGTAAACCATCATAGATTAAAACATAATTTTGAAAATTTGTTGAATAGGATATGTAGATCATCAAACATATGCTTGCAAAACAAAGCTTGAGACGTAATGAAAAGAAGGTCAATGTTTACATTAACGGGAGTGACACTGTTAACAATGAAACAATTTAACTCTGGATGTACATGAAGCTAGGCAATAAGAAGAAGAAATCAAAAAAGCAGCAACCTGAATAGCTATAACCTGAAGTGGAACATCAAATAGAAAAGTCACTACTGGAAGAAAAATTTATTGATGAGAAACTAAAGCTTTAGGATTTAGGACATCTGATTGAAATTTTAAAAGATGATCCAAGGAAACTCTTCCTCCACGTGCTGATCAATGTAGTTAATTTTTCTAATGTTCTACTTGACACAAGAGCTGATATGAATATCTTACCTGAATAATTGTTCAGAAAGGCCAAGTTTAAGACTAATTTTATACCACCTTTGGCAGTCAATAAACTAAATGGTTATAAGATCTTTTCACTAGGAATGTTGATGAATTTGCCAATGCAAGTGGGATGCCTCAAGTATCTCATAAAATTCTTAGTGGTACTAAAGATTGAAAAAAATGACATGATATTAGTAGGAAAATTTTTTCAAAGAATGCTGGAGCTGTTCTCGATGTCGATAAACGTATAGTCATGCTTAAAATGTGAAATGATTATATGTTCCTTCAGGATGGTTACGAGATGGACGATTACGTCGAAGACAATAATTTTGACGATGGCTATGAACGGGAGAATTTATGCCATGATTACCCTGATGAGGACAACTACTACAAGTTTAGCGGACCTATCAAAGGAGTTATGTGGATGCAGAGAATGATAAAGAAGCTTAAGTCGTCAAGAATGATGAAGAATTGGTTAATTTTTTAGTTTGACTCGCTCAAGTTGAACGATGAGTGATATTTTCTATCAAGTCGAGCCAAAGACTATAAACCAAACGCTATATAGGAGGCAACCAATACTCTACCTCTACTTTCAGTTTTAGTATTAGGATGGTTAGAACATTTATTTTCTCCCCCTTTTAATTTTCTTTTAGGATATTTCCAATTGAGAGGGGGTTGATCGAGATAATGTCTTTCCATTTTATATTGTCTTTATGCATTATTCTTACATTAGTCAGTTATTTATAGTAATGAAATTATTTTTTTAATACAAATCGAAGTCGAACGATGATAATTTTGAATAATTATTTTTTATTGGACATAAATGTGATAAATATATTTGAAAATCAATTAAATTGAAAAATAGTTAAAATAAGTCTGCGATTTCCTAGCAATTCTAGTTTCTACTTGAATTTGGTGAGAAAATCGACAGCAATTTACAGTTTTTAGTGTAAAAATAAGTCAGCTATTTGTTAGCAATTCACGTTTACATTAGGAATCGCTGAGCTATGTTGTGGACCATAAAGTTTATTTTGAGCGATTTAAGCAGCAATTTCCCAGTGAATCCATTTTATACCTCAATTATTGAACATAAATTCTTGTTTTTTAAACATAGAACCCTAAATTGGCATACCATAAACCATTTTACACCTAAAAATGTTAGACCATTCGATTGTTAATCGATTTTTGTCTAGTTTAGGAGTGATTCAACCCTAGAAATTTCAAAATCAAGTTCATACAACCAAGTTAAGGCTTAGGTAGGTGTTGTTCAAATTGAAGCTTGTAGAGGGAGTCTGAAGAGCAAATATAGCATATTACTTGGGGGATTCTCCTATAATAATATAAATCGATACACTTGCATTCTTTTGATTTTGATGTATTGAAAAAAATCAATTTATGATGATATTTTCAACGAATGTAGTTGATGAATTCTTATTGCAATTTTTTTTTCAATAGTGTGTTAGATACAAATTTTCAATTTGGATATGGTTTTCAAATAAGCTTGGGTGTTTTATGAATTTCTCCAATATATACATAATTATGATTGGAATATGTTGATCAGATTGTTTTAGAGTTACTATTTTAAACTTTTTCGAGACTAAATGAAAAAACCTTTTCAGAAAATTGTTTTCCATACATTGATAGTTTGAAAATTTTAAATACAGGAATTCGATTTACTTAATTCATCATAGCTCAGTATTTCTGAGGTGGGAGGAGGTAGAGGACGCAGTAGGACTGGTAAGCATGATAACGGGAAAATAGTAATGCAAGAAAAACCTTAGCAGAAGTATGTAGGTCGCCGAATGAATATTATACCAACCAGGGTTTGTATTATAGAACGTAGACCTTGGAGGGCTGAGGTTAAAGAACAATCTCCATTGTCATATGATGATGAACGATACTTTGTGAATCGAGACCCTAGTCATTTAGTGTCTTATGACCTTTTGTTGTTTATTAGACCTAGAGCTCAAAGGAGGTACTATAGTGATAAGAAGAATGTAATAATTCTTGAGAGATGGTTTAATATTTGAAATGTAAGAAAGTATCAAGATAAGAGTGTGAGCATCATTAGAGATCGAGGATGGCAACACCTATTAATAAACTATTAGGGTAAAGGACATAAAGGTGTTCAAAAATTGTGCAACAATTTTGTGTGAATATGTATGTTAATAATGAATGGGATAAATTAGTGGTGCAAAGAAAGAAAATTGATAGTTCACTTAAGGGATTGAATAGATTTTTCTTTCTACTGCTAAACTATCAAAGGACGAATGAGAGTTACCCGGATATCTTTCATGTCAAGAAAGAATCCTATCTTTACGAAATGATCTAAGACGCATTGGAGATACTTCCGGGAAAAGGATTTGTGCTTGATAGTGAAGGACACCTAAAGTTTATTGAAATCACCAATTATAGGAAATTTACGAAGAGTTGGATTTATATTATAGATTCATGTTTTTATCCAACGAAGCAACACTTAGAAGTGAAGAACATTAGAGTTGCTTTACTTTACCATATAATGATGAAGAAAAGTTATATCGATGTTAGGAAGATTATCAATGATTCGATGAAGTTTGTAGTGAAGACTATGACGAATGAAGGACTACTATTCCCAATTTTCATTACTCAATTATGTTGGCAAGTAGGGGCGGGTTACGATACTGTGTTCGATGTATTGCCCATGAAGACAATAAATAATACGAGAGTACAAATAATGAAGAAAGTTGTAGGATATAGTGACTCGGTAGATGAAAGTGAATTATTTTATGCGATAAATGCAAGAGAATCAAGAATACAGAGCAGCAAAGAAAATTGAAGGAAGACAAAAGAAAACACATGAAAAGCGGCAAAAGTCATGGCTCGAGTTAATGTGCAAAGTGTTGATACAAGTTTAGCACCATCTTTGTCACAGCCTAGGACAAGAGGATTTTTAGGGACCATATTTTCTTCACTTATGTGTAGCCAAATAAGACTCCTTTGAAACGAGGAAATGAAAGCAGCAAACGAGAGAACTTTACAACGTTATAATTATATGTTTGAGAGAAGTCATGACAATCATTTGCAAGATTCGAGGAGAAGTGTCAACATTCCATGTTTGCAGTTGCAATTCTCAATTGGGACTTACAACTCAGCTGATAGCTATGTTTCAAAACCTTCTGCAGGAATGGATGAAGATGACGAAGATAACGATGAATTCACTTCTACACACTGCCCTATGTAGTTTAATTTCTTTTGTATGAAATGAATGAATGAATAATTAATTGTATTGCTTTTGCTTTAGTTTTTGAATGAAATATGTTTCTTTTTCATTCCATTCAAATGAATTTTTTAGAATTACATATTTGTCTTTTTCATTGAATTTTTTTTCACACATCGATTCGTTGGAAAACTAACTTTATTTTTCTAACGTAATTTTTCTACTTCGAGGACAAGGTTTGGAATGAGTTTAGGGGTATTTTAGGTGAAGCATAACAAACCTAACAAAGAAAACAAGGAAAGAAAAAAAAGGTAGAAGAAAAATTTAATAATTGATCCAAGTTCAAACTTTTGATCCGATATTCAAGTGAGTTGACGAAATTTTTCACAAATTTCTTTCGAGTTCAAGTATGTATGAATTTCATTGTTCTTTGTTTTTAGTTAGGAATATAATGTAATGAAAATGAATATAAGTGTATAATAGATTTTTTAATGGAAGTGATATTTTATTATCTAAGTGAATTCTACGATAGAATGAATGAATTTTTTTACCCTTTTTTATTTACTTTATTAGTTTAAGTATGCACTGGATTACCTTGTGTTAGTCATGAGAATGGGTAGAAGATCGAAACAATAGTGCAAGATGAACAAGACAAGTTTTTAAGAATCTTATGCAACAAAGGCTATTGATTAAGTATTTTTATAGTATATATATAAAAGATTATTATGCCACATAAAAAGAAGAAATGAGTTAGAAACTGATGAATTATATAATTTAGAAAGAACACTTTCATCAACTTTAGTAGAGAGTGAGAAATACTAAAAAGAGTTTAGAAATAAAGGGAGTCTTAAAGATTCCATAGCAAATGGAGTAGGGAATTTATAGCCAGATTAAATGTGAGAATGTCCACCATAAATGGAGCAAGGACTCAAATGACAAAAGCCATAGAAAATTATAAATAAAAGAAAAATTATTAAGATTAAGTAGAAAAAAATGGGAGATGAAAAAAAATGGATGATCTTAAACTCTTCAAAGAAAAGATTTAGCTAAAGTGCTTGAATCTAGGGTTGAGCGAAGTATTTCTTAAGCTAACACGTTTTAAATGATATATTCATTAGCTCAAGTGCTTGAAGCTAGGGTAAGCCTAATATTTGTCAGTAGAGATTGAGAAAACTTATATTGTGTATTGGTCTTGGTATTGATTGAAATTTAAGTTTTAAGGTGTATTGTATTGGGTGGTTGAGTTATTATTAAGGGATGGTTCGTTTTTCTCTAAAATTATTTTATTCTATCATAATTTCCATTTACTTATGGGTAATATGTTTCTATTTAAATATCACCAATATCTAAAAACTTCTATTATTTTAAGTTGAACGAATCATATTAAAATAAGTATATAAAGAATGAAAATAGAATATGATTGAGAGTATTTTTTTGCTTAGTACAGCAAAGTGCTAAGTTTGGGAGTATTTGACAAGTCAATAATTAGACATATTTTATAGTGTAATTTAAGTTGATTTTAGATATAAATAATGATATTACACTTGGTGTTCTCTTGTTTTTGTGATTTCAGGATTTAATTAGGAAAAATGAAGAAAGGGAAGAAAAAGAGAAATAAGAGCAAAACAGTCAACTGGAGAAAAGGTCTAGTAATTTCATAGCGATACCAAATTACACAGGAATCTCCACCAAAATCTGCAACAGAGAAGAGCAAGTGAATATCCTATGAATTATAATTTACTCAGGAATTGTCAGTTGACTTGGTGCAGCCTAGAGAGATATTTCCATTGATTAACTTAACAATTTGTGAACAAGATAGGATTCATTGAAAAAATGCTGAGGTCAGTGACGAGGTTTTTTTATGAGAACCACGAATTTAATTCTATCTATTATATGTACACTTGCAGAAACTATAAATAACCCCTAGGGTTTCGAATAGGAGACTGCTTGAAGATTCAAAACTTATTTAGCAAATGTATTTTACATGAATGTTTTCAATTATTTTTTTATTTGCAATGTTTATTATTAATAGGTGTTAGTAGTTTATTATTATAAACAATACTCTAGACATGATTGTAAACCATTCATTTATTAAGTTGTAATGCAGAATTTATGTGCATAAAGCTTTAAATCATCACACATGTCATTCATGATTTTAAAAAGTTGCTTTTGCGTATTACAAATAATGATTCATTAGATTTAGTGCATAGTGGCCAATATGTTTCTTAGTGTATGATGGTATCTAAATCTATGTCTATGATTATTAACAACAATTATAGAAGTAGTCACTAGGATTAATCTTTAGAACAAAATTTATTCGAGTAGATATTTTAGGTGATTGTGTTCTAGGTTATTTAATGACTAGCATAATTCTAGTTTTTATATAGTTTGGATTACGTATAACTTTTATTGAGTCTTAATGCTATCGTATTTCTAGTTTATTGTGTTTTGTCAAATAAGTAGAGTTATAAGTGTAAGGATATGGCATATTTCCATAGAATATTGGAAAGTCGATATTTTGTTAAAGGCTATCAACCTATTATGATTTCAGTTTAATGATTTTGGATTATTATATTCATAGGATGATTTGATTATGACTATGCTTTAATGAAAATGTCCAGATATGATGGTTTACATATCATTGCCTAAGATGTATTGTTTAGATATTTAATTTATATTGATTTCTTGATTTTTTGTTTGAATTGCATTAGGTTATTTTATTGAATTTAAATTTCTTATAGTACAATTATTTTAATTAATTAATTGTTTTTTTATATTGATAGTGTTTAATTCTCGTTTTAAGTAGATTAGTTAAATTAAAGTAAAGTAAATCCGCGTGGAGATGATATCGTTCTTACCACTACTACAAATAATAGAAAAATACGAGAACTTATTGTACAAGCTCGAGATGTGTCACGCGTTAATGATCACCTAGCACGCTAACTAGTCTCTTGACAACTTTTTAAAAAAGCCTACACATTTTGCTTTAATTTGAACTAATGATTGATTTTGGACCATTGGATCAAGATAACTACCAAAAACTGTTTAATAGGTTTGGAAAACATTAACAAACTTCTTAAAACATTATTATCCTCTCAAGCTAGAAAAAACTCTCTATGTCCAAGTTTTTACATTGATTTGACTAATTTTTCGTGCTTGATCACTTGGAGTCATTCGAGGCTACTAAATCATCCTCGAAGCTAGAGTCACTGAGATATTCTAAGGCTTGCAACTAATATGTTGAACTAATTTGAGTTACTCTCATTTGGGGTTGTAAGAAAGTTCGATTTCCTAGTTCACTTGTGTTTAAATTACATCTTTTATTGTGATTGTCATGTGCGAATCATTTGTTGTGTTCTTGAATAAATTTCTCTTGGGTTTTGTGATTAAAATTTGTTTTCTAAACCCTAAGACTTATTTGTACAAGAGTTAGGCCTTAAATTTGATTTTTATCAAACTACTTGTTCATCGGATTCGAAACCGCTTTCATTTTCATCGAGTTGGATTGATTGGTTTCATGATTGAGATTGGTGCAAAATCGGTAGCAAATTTATCATCTCATCCATGCTTATACTTACATGTATTAGAGTAGTTAGGCTCTATGTGGCTTGTGAGTAATTGAACTTATTGCCAGTTTACTTTGTAATTTTGATTTTCATTGTATTGTTATATTTCATTGAAAGGGAATGATTGTAAAACTTAGTGGGATAAAAGTCAAAGGAAGACCTAGTTAAGGCTAGGCATAACCCCTAGTTTATGCTAGGTGGAAAGTCCTAATTTGTAATTAGGCATTCTAGGCTTTTATGCATAGGTTGTAACACTTATTAGTAATATATGTAGTGGGTTTCAAAATCCTAACTGGGGAGGTTAGGTAATGGATGTAGATCGGTTGGATAGAACCCCTATAAATCTTGTCGTTCATTTCCATCTCTTCTACCTCCTTCACCATTTCATTGCATTTATATTTATTGATTTTGTATGCATAAAGCATAGTTGTTCATTAAAATGTTAAAAAGATGATAACCTTTTGATAAACCCAAATCATCCCCTCTTGGATGTGATTTTAATATGGATAAGAGCATGTTGTTGCTCAAAGTTTTACTAATGTATTTTTGAGTGTTTTCTGGCAAGGATACAAACTCTAGATCTGGCCCGCCTTAAGGAAAGCAACTCATCGAGTAGGCCTATGTACTTTGATGGAACAAACTATGCCATTCGAAAAGTAAGGATGAAGTTCTACGTAAGAGCACAAAGTGGGCATTTATGGGATTATCTCCAAAATGGTTGTGTTCCACTTGACAAGCTTACAAAGTACTACAATCCCGATAAGACAAGGATTAATCTCTCAAACGATTGACCCATGAATCATTTGATTTATGCACTAAGTAAGAATGAGTTCTATCGAGTTAGTGCATGTAAAACAACTTAGAAAGTATGAGAGAAGCTTAAGTATACTATGAGGGTACAATTCAAGTGAAGGAGACCAAATTAAGGATTCTTGAGGAGCATTATGAAACTTTGCAAGTTGACTCCAATGAAGACATAGCTACCGCCATCACTCGCTTTGTTCTTGAATGAGATCAAGAATTTATGAAAGAACTATGCTCAAGAGACTTCAGCATACAAGTTCCTTAGAGGGTTGCCAAAGGAATGGGATGCAATCCAATCGTTGCAAAATCTTAGAGATTACACCTTTGAAGCTCTATGTCGAGAGTTGACGATTCATGAGTTTGAACTAAAGAACTAAGCAAGATTGGAAGCACCTAGTAGTTGTTCTAAGAAAGATTCAAAGAACGAGATTGCTTTGAAGGTAAATAGTCCACCGGCTAAGTTTGTAAACCCCCGCTCCATCGGTTGAGATCATTGTGGATGAGAAGTCTAGTGATTAAAATGACCTTGAGGAAGAAATAGCTATGCTTTCAACAAAGCTCCATAAAGCAATGTACAAGCATGACAAGTACATGAAAAAGTTCAAGAGTGTAAGCAAAGACGGTAAATCAAGTAAGGTAGTTTGCTTCAGGTGTGGCAAACTGAGCCACATTAAAGTCGATTGTAGGTCAAAGAAAGTAATGGACAAGAGAAAAGGCAAGAAGAGCCACAAGGCAATATGGGATGACTCATCTTCATCAAGCTCCTACTCTGAGTTAGAAAATTAGAAGGCTATACTTTGTCTCATGAAACAAAGTGAGGTAAATTCTAATACTCTAAGTCTTGATGATGTTAGTGACTTTGATTACTTGCTTTGTCTTGATGAGCTTGGGAAAGAGTTGGAGAAATAGGTCAAAACGACCAAACAGTTCAAAAAGAGCTTGACCATAGCAATTTGTGAGATAGTGTCATAAAATGAGACCATTAGTGACCTCCAAAATTATTCGAGTAAGGTCATAAAATAAAGGGATACTTTAGAAAAAGAAGTAGAGGACTTGACTAATATCGTGACCCAGTTTACCAATGGTATGGATATGTTTGATATGATGTTGGGAGCACAAGGGCGTGCACTCAACAAAAGAGACATATGCTATGGAGTAAGTTTATTGATTTACGAGAAATTGTTGAATGATGCTCACAGATACTCTTAGTGCAATAGATCACATAATGTTGGCAAATGTGTCTTGTACTAGACCAATAAGTGCAAACTAGTATAGGTAGTAAAGAATGTTTATGATACTAACTTTCACATACCTAAATGAGTTAGGTACAAAAATTTAGTATCTTTTACTTTGAGTAGGATGCAAGGAGGAGCACCCGATGGTACTTGGATAGTAGGTGCTCTAGACATATGATCAGATATGCAAGTCACTTCATTGAGTTAAAGCTGCATGGTGGTGGAATGGTTATAGACCTTGGTACCGTGAGTAAGGATTCTTTATCCGTCTCAAATGTTTATCTTGTTGATAGTTTGAAGAATAACTTGCTTAACATTAGTCAATTGTATGACAAAAGTTTTCATGTCATGTTTAAATCATCAAAATGCATTGTTAGGAATAAGAAACATGAAATCTTGTTTATAGGATTTTGAGATAAGAATGTCTATTCTATTAACTTTAATGAGATGCATATGCAAAATGTTTCATGTTTGAGTACTCAAAATGAATGTGATGTATGGTTCTGGAACCGTAGATAAGGACATTCTAGTATGGTAGATTTTTCAAAATTGACCAAGCTTGATTTAGTTAAAGGTCTCCATTAATGCACATACAAGAAAGACAAGGAATGTGAACCAAGTATTCTTGGCAAACAAGTGAAGTCCTCATTCAAGACAAAAGTAGCTAGTGATGTAAGTAGAGCCTTAGAACTAATCCACATGGATTTGTTTGGACTTATCCAAACACAAAGTCTAGGGAGCAAAACATATTGCTTTGTTATTCTGGATCATTATACTAGATATACATGGGTTTAATTTGTAGCACAAAAGCATGAAGTTTTTGAAGTGTTTTCCAAGTTTTGTGCATTAGTTGAAAATTAAAAATTCTTGCCTTGCTCCTGCTATGTCAACACTAGTGCTGATGTCAATCTCCTCTTCAATTCCTAGAATGCATTCTCACACTCCTCTGACTAATCAGATCAAACATCTTTCTTTGTCAGTCTCGTCATGGGCGCTACAATTGAAGAAAAATCATGTACTAATCGCCATTAGTACCCTAGTAGCCCAAAATAACTTTAGATGTCAGAAACAGACTCAGAAGTCCTTTAGTCGATAATAGCTTGAATCTTATCTGAATCTAGAGAGCTACCTCGATCGCTAATGACGTGACCTAGAAATTCCACCTCACTTAACCTTAAATCACACTTGCTAAACTTAACATATAGCCTGTTCTCCTTCAATCCCATCAATACCGTCATGTGTTGCCTCTCGTGCTCCATACAAGTCCTGCTGTAAATCAAGATGTCGTCGAAAAGACGATGACGTATTTGTCTAACTATGATTTAAAGACCATGTGCATCAAGTCCATGAAGATCTTCGGGGTGTTAGTGATATTTTATTATTTAGAATTATATATAAGGTTAGTTTAGTACTATATTTAGTATAAATATCCCTAAATGAGCTCTAATTGATAATGTTTATGCATTTTCAGATATACAAGGCATAAAGGAAGGAAACGAGCAAATTAGTGGAGAAACGGAGCAAGAAAACACTTAAGGAGGTTAGGCACCCTGGTTACATAGGTTGGCGGTGTTGGACATCAATGCATGATGTAGGAGAGTGGAGAAAAAGGGATCAAGAAGCTCGGCGTAGTGGCGACGTCGTAGAAGTCTAAAGACAACACCATGGAGCGAAAGGGACATCGCTGTTGTCACTAAATAGAGGAATTGAACACAGATTGACTGACCCAGTGGCGGCGCTGTAGGAAAGAACACATAGCGCTGACATTGTCGAAGAGAAAATAATAAAAATTAGAGTTCTATTTCGTTTTAAATTGTAAAGTAGGGTTTCTAATTCTTTCGAAACATGATTAGGGAGTGTAAATAGATAGGAAAACGTAGTAAACATATAACATGCAATAGATTAGACACCATTAACATAATTTAGCATATGTTTATTTTATTGTTGAGTATTAAGACAATTTGTGGAGAGAAGACATTGAAGACTCACGTGTGTTTATTCATGTATTGTGTTTATTGATTTCATTGAAGTAATTTCATTGTATCTTTGATTGCAATTAATACCACTATGTGAATGTTTGTTTTATTGATGTGTGAGTAGTCTATTAATCTTATGGATCAATGGATTCTATGGTACAAATATTATGTAATAAACATGAATAGAGTGTAGTGAATAAAAAGTGCAATGGCCATCATTGGCCTTTATTTAACTTCTCCAAAGTGTAGGCTTAGTTAAGGAAAAATTAAATTATAGTTACTTATTGGGGTAGTCAAATTTGGCTTGTCTAATTATCTATATATTCTCATTGTAAATACTCTTAAGGTCATAAAAGTACTCGGCTACCCGGCACCCAGTGCACCGCACCATGGGACGCATCTCCAGGTGCGCATAACTAGTGTACGTGATTATTATGACATAGCCCAAAGTTTGCTTATCCATTTTATGAAATATTCAAATTGATTCTAATCATTTTATTTAAGTAACCATTCAAAATTTATTGTACTCGTACTATGCCTACCCGATACACACGTTAACACCCTTTACGAGGTGATTACTTGTTACACTATCTCCCTCACATAACATGATATTATCAAACATGCGATGAATTATGCCATATTAAATTAAATACTTCGCAATAAAGCAATCACTCACATAGTATAAACTAATATTACTTAGTTAGACATGCCCCTAGTCTATCCGCGACATCCACGTTGGTATGAGTTGGCGTCCTATTCTGCAAAAAATAAATAATAACGACACTAATAAAATGGGTCGTTACAATTCTTTCCAACTGGGATAATTTCGTCCCAAAATTGAAGTTAAACTGAATTATCGTACCCTGGAATAGCTGAGGATAACCCTCCCATATAGTAGACTCAAGCTCTGAGGCGAGTTCCTCAGCCTCGTCAAGCTGCCAATGAACTAATTCTCGAGGGATTTCTCTATTCTACTGAGTCTATATCTTGCGATCAAATATCTCTAATGGCTGCTCCTCGTAATTTGTGTTAAGTTGGACCTTAATGTGTCTTACATAAACCTACAGTCTCAGTCATGACCTAGCTAGCCTCAACATAAAAATGTGGAACGTCGGATGAACCACTGCTAACTATGGCGGTAAGTGCAGTCTATACGCCACACTGCCAATTCGTGCTGCGATCCTAAATAGAAAAATGAATCTCGACGCCAATTTCACCTTAGGGGGTGTAAGCAATTGAATATTTGAAAGGATTTTAAATAACATTTTTTGGGATTGATTTTCATGGATTTTAGTACTTGTGTAGAATTGTATAGATTTATGTGGATTTTAGACATGGATTTTGATGCAATTAAATGAATCTTTATAACAAACTAAACATAAGGAATGTGTCACTCGAGAAACATCTAGCGGTCATGACTTAATAGCCAAATTCATTATTCATCTTCTTTCTCAATGTGACCAAGCACCAATAATGAACCCACAAAAAAACTTCCTTCCACAAAAAAAATTGCATCAACAAAAAAAATCCCATTCCATAGTCGAGATCCATTTAAAAAAAAAAAAAACAAACAAAGATAACAAAATCCAAAACTTTCATCCATTAAAACCTAATAAACAACAACAACAAAATGATAGCATGTTCAAATCTTTTACTTGAACAACAATACAATAACACAAACCAAACACTTTAACCATCACAACAAACCAAAAACACAATACTTGCAAAAAGAAGAGATAAGAGTCATTACTGAGGGGAAGATGGGCTCAAAAAATGAGGAAACAAATGAGAGAATAGAGAAGAGAGTCAGCAACACTAAAGAGAATGGTGGAGAGCTACGCATAAATGGCGAAGACGGTGTCGGATGTAGGTAGCTAGGGTTTGGGTTGAAGAAGCTCAAAATCCATGCAAAAGGCACGTCTCCCGTGTGAGAATTTGGAACTCAAATTGCATATGATTTTCATAAACAATCCATCAAACACCGAGATTTTCCCTAAATCCCCTCAAATCACCAAAAAGTTAAATACCTCTAGAATGTTTAAGACTCACTACAAATCCATCCAAATCAAATTAAATACCCCTTGACTTTTAAAAACTTCATCGAAATACAACGAAAATAAAATTAAATACCCTAAACGTCCTAAATCCTTCAAAATCTTTTATAATCCATCAAAATCTCTAATTGAATATGCCCCCTAAATTCCAAATCTCACATGTCCTTTCCAAGGGGAAACATTCAAATATACCATGTTAGCCTCTTCATATCTCAGACCTTCGTGATACATAGCTACATATTTCTTCTGTCTATCCTAGTTGCCCGAAGTCTCTACTTGATTTGCTAAGTCTCTCAACAATACATTGTTGTATTATCTGACTCTCTCCAATACATGGGTGATATATAGGGCCTCCCATATTGCGCCTCAAATAGAGGCCTCCCGATACTCGCTGAATGATATCAATGTAGGCAAACTCATTCAGGAATAGATAGTCCTCTTACAAACCCCTAAACTGTAATATACAAGTCCTAAGCACGTCCTCTAAAATCAATATCTATCGCGATGACTACCCATTGGTTTGAGAGTGATAAGCGGTACTAAACTACAGCCTCATGCCAAACCACTCATGTATGCTCTCTCATAACTTAGACGAGAATTTTGGATCTGTCACAAATAGAACGAAGACTTACATCTCATTAGTCAATAATTTCCCTCTCGAACAGAATGCTCATATGTGGGAAAATGTTCCTCATTGAAATAGTTCTAAAGTGTATCAATTTCGTCAGTCTGTTAATTACTACTAATGTACCGTCGTGTCTCTGTGTGGTCAACAACCATCTCATATCGACAACAAAAACTAAACAACTTTGGTGCTCTCATGCCAACCAATATGGATAGGTTTATATATGAATAACATAATGAGGCTGTAGCAATTAACAATTTAACATGTATATAACTTTAACTTATACAAGTAGTTTGTGGACTACAGTGCATTTCTTGCCATAATTTTTGCTCGACTCCTAACGATTATTTATCAAGACCTTTTTATTAGATCAAGCAGTTGTACTTAATATGACAAGTATATAACCATTAACTCTAAACATAGTACACCGTAACATTTAACAATGGAACTTAATGTGGCTCTAAACTAATTAAAATGATACATTTGTACTTAAGGGGATTAAAGGGACCATAGCTCAGGTACAGAGGGCTAGGTGGGGTCAGATTCGGGAGTCTGAGGAAATCAGAGTGCGTGTTTGAGGTTTATAAGACCTAATGAAATGCCTTTTAAGTATTTAGTTGTTTTTCTAATTTCTTCTTTCCATTTTTGATTTAATATTCCATTTTGTATTGCTTCCGGGACGGTTGGTTGAGGTTTTCCTACCAGCACTTCCATTTTATTTTTATGGCACATTAGACTTTACCACTTGTTACCAAGCCCTCAGTGAATGGCAACTTAAACTGCTCACTGGAGCACGTGTTGCATTAGCTTAGCAATAGGCCAATCACTGTAAAGAACAAGGTGAAAGAGAAGTGGGGGCACCAACTAAAGGGATAATGGGATTCGAAGTATATTCTAGTCTGACTGAGACGAGCACGCACATTTTCACTCTATCGTTATAGATGCATGCGATGAGCCATTTATAGTTGCATGTTTATTTCTTGCATGTCTATTTAACATTATCTTTTGTTTCTTTATTTAGTTAAATGCTCGTTGAATTTCCTTGGGATTTTACTCACTGGATTCGTAATATGTTTTGTTGTAATGGCTGAGTGCAGATTCTAGTATAAGCAGGTGCAAAAGAATTTTTGACAAATATCTCTGATCGCATACTGTCTAATACACTCTCGTACGTGATAGTTTTTGAAATTTAGTTTTATTTTGGTTATCAGAGAAACTAGAGAGACATTATAATTGTATATGCATTTTTTGATTATCATGTTGCCTTATATATAGTACCCTATATTCAGGGGTTTTCCACATTAGGATTAATGCTCTATGACACATTACATATATATTTCATGCTTTTCTTTCAGTTTAAGACTTGCACTATTACATTACTAGTTATCTAATTCCAACTCTATAAAACACAAGCCATATGTTTAACTTCCTACTTCAAAACTAAAAGGCAGTAAACCTTAAAGTATACATGCCATCAAACGGAAATTCCCCAAACTATTTTACAATATAGTGACAACACGACTAGTTAGCATCCACACAAATGATGCAAGTGTGGGAAAAGTTACTAGCGGAGCGTCGGACCCTGCGGGTCAATGACGTAAATGGTGCAGTGGGGCCCACAAGTCGAGGAGTAGCACCGACCTAGCGGCAATGGGCCGCTGGGCCATCACAGTTCGTATCCATAATCTTAATTAATCTCTCAGAGTGGCCGTCGGTTTGAGGGTGGTAAGTTATACTAAACAACAGCCTTGAGCAAAATTGCTCATGCATGCTCTCCCAAACCTATACATGAATCCGGGATCTCTCTCAACTACAATGAAAAGTGGCACCCCACTCAATCTAATAATCTCCCTTTCAAAGAAAATGCTCACCTGTGAGAACGTGTACCTCATCAAAACTGGTACAGTGCGCCGATTTCGTTAGTCGATCTATCACTACCTAAACGACGTCGTGTCTCCTAGAAGTCTGTGGTAGTCCACTGACGAAATCCATTGTGATGTGCTCCCATTTCAACTTTGGAATAGGCAACGACTGCAATAAACCTCTCGATCTCCTATACTCATCCTTCAACTGCTAGCAGATGTGACAAAACCTTTCACATGCGCCTACGTTAGCCTTCATCCCCAACTACCAAAATAGTCATTTAAGATCATGGTACATCTCGGTCTGACCAGGATGAGCTTTTTAAGGAGACTTGTGGGCGTCCTCAAGAATAATGTCTCATAACTCTCGAACTACAACTACCCATAATATGCCTATATGCCTCAAACACTGATATGATGATCCGATCAATCTGTGAAGTCGAGATTCTACTAGCCAGCTGAACCTTTCATACAAGAAATCAATCATCTAACATTCTGCCACTCACTCAATAAATACTATTTGGACCCTCATCTGGCAATAAATATGAGCTTCATATGTAGTAAGAATATATGTCATGCACTGGTTGATGCTGACTCTAACAGTCTATGCTCATGTGTCAAATGTTAAAGAACTATATGATTGTCAATCCCACTCCAACTCAATGCGTCAGCTACGACATCCGCCTTACGAGGATGGTAACTAATGGTGAAATCGTAGTGATAGTGCAGCAGGCCGTTAGTGCAAAAACAACTATGGCAAGCTCCAAGTCTTGCACTGGATAATTAACCTTGTGGAGTCTCAAAAGTCTAGATAAGTAATCCGCTAGTCTTCCCTCTTACATCAATACACATCCAAGACCAACTCCTAAGGCATATGTGTAAACTAATAAACTCTTGCCCAGCTCTGCCAATGTTAATAGTACTGTTGATGTCAATCTCCTCTTCAGCTAAAAAAATACATCCTTACACTCCTTTATCCAATCAAATCGAACATCTTTCTTGGTCAGTCTCTTCATAAGATCTGTAATCGAGGATAAATACTATATGTGATGGGGCATGTGCCCTAGGTCACGATTTGATATTCGTACAACTTGGGTAGTCATAATGTCTTGCTAGAGATCGCTTATGACTTGTATACCAAAATGTGTTTTGGTACACTCGCCAACGTTGTATGAGCCTATTAGGTCGCACACTAAGAATGGTTTTGCGAGATTTTAAGATGATTCGTAAAAATGAATTTTATGTGATAAAATTCATGATAGAAACGTCCTTGTGGTGTATTACACTTATACTTCTTTAAGTAAGGGTATATGTGTAATTTACTTAACCGTCTATATACAAGGGTTGTATAAATAGACGCTTTAAGTTAGAACACAGATACGAAAGAAAAAGGCTGAAACTCTATTTTCGTTTTAGAAACGACTTAGGGTTTTTGGTATGCTCGGATCGTTTTAGAGAGAAACAAAAAGGTTTGGTATTCTCTTGAAGCTAGCACTTCAAATCTCGGCCGCCGTTCGTGTGTGACTTTCTTGGTATAGGGCGTTCGTCGTTGGCAGCGCCTTAAAGATCGATCAACCTTCAGAAAGGTATATTGCGGCGAGGTATGATTAAGTTTTCATGGTTTAAACGTTTTTAATGGAATTAGATTCGGATCTGTTGGAGTTTTTGTCAAAATTGTTTTGTAATTTCATTGCGTATGAACCCCAAAACTCAACAAAGGGTATCGGGGCCTTCGAGTTCGATTCCGTTAAATTCATTGCATGTTTTCTTCGATATATACATGATATATGATTGAAAGCATGTTAATAGTTGATGTATATGTGATATACATAAGTTTTCTACGTGAGATTTATTATCATGTTTTGTGTATATGATACATATATTCGTGATGTAATTGAAATCAGTTTCGTACATGCTAATAACCATGTTAGGTTAATTCGAATAATTTTAATGAATTGAATTTCGTGTTCTGTGATCCATGACACCATTAGGTATAATCTTTATTTTTCGTGTATTGATGCATGGATGAAATCTCTGTAATTCAGTATGCATATTTAGGTTACATTGTTTGTAACCATGAGGACCCACCACCAATGCTACGAAAGTTTGTGAAGGATGCGCATAGTAAGCATGTCAACGATTCTACGATGTTGCATGTATTATGCTTGGCAACTATGGTTCTGAACTTCGAAGGACATGGAACTAATGGAAGCCTACGACATGGCTATAACGCTATTTGAAGGAAATGTTCCAACAGCAAGCTAGGCAAGAAAGGTTCGAGACAGTCAAAAACCTACATTCTTGCAAGATGACTGAGGGTGCGTTAGTTAGTCCTCATGTTCTGAAGATGAAGGGCTATGTTGACCGGCTTGATAAACTCGGATTCCCCATAAGCCAAGAGTTGGCTACGGATTTGATCTTGAATTCATTACCCAGAGAGTTACTCACAATTTGTGATGAACTACAATATGAATAATATGGAGAAATCAATTTCGAGTTGCATTTGATGCTCAAAACTGCTGAACAAAATATCAAGAAACCTCTAGTAATGTGTTGATGGTCCAAAAGAGAAAGGGAATGAAGAAGAAAGGCAAAGGCAAGGCTAGAGTTGCCAAGGCATTGTTGCACTGTCGCAAAGCTCGTGGAACAAGTCAAGCCCCACTCGATCCTGCTTCAAAACACCCAAAAGAAAAAGAAGGAAATTGTCATTTCTGTATGCACCTGGACATTAGTTCGAAATTGCAAACTCTATCTGGAAGATCTAAGGAAGAAAAAGGGTAGTGCGACTACCACTATAGGTATTTATGTTATTGAAATTAATTTATCTACTAGTGATTCCTGGGTATTAGATACTGATGTGGATCTCACATTTGTATAAATGTGCGGGGACTCACGTAAGTAGAAAGTTGAAGAAAGGAGAAGTCATCCTCCGCGTAGGGAATGGAGCAAGAGTTGCGCCTTATACAGTTGGATCATATGACTTAGTTTTATCTAGTGGACTTATTTTAACTTTAAATAATTGTTATTTTGTGTGCATGAGCGAGAAACATCATTTATGTTTCATGTTTGGATATGGATGGTTTTGATTTTATTATTGCAAATAATAGATGTTCCATTTCTCGTAAAGGCATATTTTATGCAAATGCTGATTTGTATGACGGTCTTTATATTCTAAGCATGAAAAAGTCCACTGATACTCCAGTCTTTAACATAAATACAAAGAGATTCAAGTCAAATGATTTGAATCAAACCTATCTTTGGCATTGTCGTCTCGGGCACATAAATGAGAAACGCATAACGAAGCTCCATAAAGATGGACTTCTAGATTCATTTGATTTAGAAACATATGAAACGTGTGTATCTTGTTTACTGGGCAAGATGACTAAAAGTCCCTTTACTGGACACAGTGAAAGGGCAAGTGATTTATTGGGTCTAATACATACTGATGTATGCGGTCCTATAAACACAATGGCTAGAGGAGGTTATCAGTACTTCATTACATTTATCGATGATTTCAAAGAGATATGGTTATGTATATCTTATGAAACATAAAGTGAATCATTTGAGATGTTTCGAACGTTTCAAAATGAAGTGCAGAATCAACTTGGTAAAACTATCAAAACACTTCGATCAGATCGAGGTGGTGAGTATTTAAGCCAAGAATTTGATGATCATCTTAGAAATTGTGGGATTGTCTCTCAATTGACTCCACCAGCAACTCCACAATGGAATGGAGTTTCGAAAGGAGAAATCGAAACCTTATTAGTTAGGGTCCAACCTATGATGAGTCTGCCAGATCTTCCATTATCCTTTTGGGGTTATGCATTACAAACTGCAGCTTTCACTCTAAAGCGGTTGATAAAACACCATATGAGATATGGTACGGGAAGAGACCTAGTTTGTCTTTTCTTAAGATTTGGGGTTGTGAGGCTTACGTAAAGCGACAAGTCTCAGAAAAACTAGCACATAAATCTGACAAGTGTTTATTTGTGGGGTATCCTAAGGAAACAAAAGGATATTACTTTTATAATCCCGCTGAGAACAAAGTGTTTGTTGCTCGGTATGGTGCCTTTATGGAAAAATAGTTTATTTCAAAAGACACTAGTGGGAGAGAAATAAATCTTGAAGAAGTTCAAGAATCACGGGTAAACACTGAACCGCTCTTCGGAAGTTCAACAACGTTCCGAACCGTTGAACCTCCACAAGTGACACAAGGCCCACGTAAATCTAGTAGGGTAAGACATGAGCCGAGAGAGATTCGATTTCTCATGCGATAGTCGTGATGTGTTGCTTATAGACCAAAATGAGCCCACCACTTATCGGAGGCTATGTCGGACCGGACTCGGATAAATGGCTAAGTGCCATGAACTCGAGATGCAATCCATGTATGATAACCAAGTTTGGAACTTGGTTGATTTACTGAAGGTGGTAAGACCATTGGATGTAAATGGGTTTTCAAGAAGAAAACCGACATGGATGGCAAAGTGCATACTTTTAAAGCAAGACTTGTAGCAAAAGGTTTCGAGGACTCAAGGTGTTGATTATGATGAAACTTTTTCGCCGATAGCCATGTTTAAATCCATAAGAATTTTAATTGTCATTGCTTTGCATATTATGACTATGAAATATGGCAAATGGATGTAAAAACAGCATTTCTTAATGGAAAGGCTGCTTGAGGACGTGTATATGACACAACCCGAAGGTTTTGTACATCCCGAGAATTCTAGGAAGGTATGCAAGCTTCAAAGATCCATTTATGGATTAAAGCAAGCTTCTCGGAGTAGGAATCTTCGTTTTGATGAAGCAATCAAGGATTTTGGTTTTATTAAGAACGAATATGAGCCTTGTGTATACAAGAAGGTCGGTGGGAGTGTAGTTGTTTTTCTCGGTGCTTGTATGTTGATGATATATTACTCATTGGAAATGACATCCCAACATTGCAAAATGTCAAGTCTTGGTTAGGGAAGTGTTTCTCAATGAAAGACTTAGGAGATGCGACTATATCCTAGGGATAAAGATCTATAGGGATAGATCTAAGAGGCTAATAGGTCTAAGTCGAGTGCTTACATAGACAAGGTCTTGAATAGGTTCGGTTTGCAAGACTCTAAAAGAGGATTGTTGCCAATGTCTCATGGCATAAGTCTCAAGAAGACTCAATGTCCTAAGACATATGATGAGCGAGGCCGTATGAATAAGATTCCATATGCATCACTATTGGATCTATCATGTATGCCATGTTATGCACTCGACACGATGTATCATATGCATTGAGCACTACAAGCGAGATATCGATCGATCCATGTGAGAGTCATTGGATAGCGAAAGAAAGAACATCCTTAAGTACTTAAGAAGGACTAAGGAAGTGTTCTTGGTCTATGGAGGTTTTGAAAATGATCTAGTTGTAAATGGTTACACGGATGCGAGGTTTTCAAACGATATAGATGATTTTAGATCGCAATCTGGATATGTGTTTACTTTGAATGGGGTGCGTAAGTGGAAAAGTTCGAAGCAAGAGATCGTGACGATTCTACAAAAGCGAGTATATTGCGTCAAATGGTCCGATGCAAAAAAGGAGGCGCTTTGGATCAAAAAGTTCATCTCGAACTAGGTGTGGTTCCAAGTATTGCTAACCCTGTTTGTTTGTATTGTGACAATAACGGGGCAATAGCACGAAGCCAAGGAACCTAGATCACACCACAGATCCAAACATATACTCGGGCGTTTTCATCTCATCGGAGAAATTATTGAGAGGGAGACGTAAAGATTTGCGAGTACCTGCGAAGACAACGTTGCGGATCCATTGACAAAAGCTCTTCCACAAGCAAAACATGATGGTCATGTTAGATCATTAGGCATTAGATGCATGTATGATTCGCCCTAGTGCAAGTGGGAGATGATGGGGCATGTGCCCTAGGTCAATCCATTAACTTGTCTTTATGAATACTTTTAGTTAATAAAATAGAGGATTTCATTTGATGTTTATTATAATTAATTTGCATGTTTACATTATAATAAGATCCATGGGTATTTACATAAATATCCTAAATGTCCCTAGTCGATCATTATCTTTGGGAACTATAATGAATTAAGACTAGTGTGAGTCGTGATTGATGATCATATGATGATTATACGTATAGGGATACGAATCAAGATCACGAGTACTTGTTAGGGAACAAAGTAATTTGGGCCAACCCGCTATGAGAACATCACATGGATTAAGTCATAGTTGTTTCTCATGATAGGTATATTTTTCAGGTCCTCGACTTGAGATTGCAAGAGACTTCAACATTAGGAACACAAGAATTTGACACAATCAAACGTTGTCTTTAACTTAGGACGATTATAAAGGTTGTGATTGGTTACTTGTGTGAGCAATGTGATGAAGTTGTGTAATCGAGATAGAATTTGTCCCTTTCATATAAAGAGAGATATCTAGTGGATCCTCGATGTGTTAGACTGTTAAAAGGCCTAGTCTAAGTGAATTGATATTGATCAATGTCACTTGGATGTTTTCGATCTACCTAGAGATCGAGACTAGTACGATTGAACATGTTGGATGACAATTCCATGCCTTATGTTTGATCAAAAGGATATCGTGTGACAAAAGGATGTTATATACACTATTGATTAGGTTATATCGATTTGATATTCGTACAACTTGGGTAGTCATAATGTCTTGCTAGAGATCGCTTATGACTTGTATACCAAAATGTGTTTTGGTACACCGCTGAACGTTGTATGAGCCTATTGGGTCACACACTAAGAATGGTTTTGCGAGATTTTAAGATGATTCGAAAAAATGAATTTTATGTGATAAAATTCATGACAAAACGTCCTTGTGGTGTATTACACTTATACTTCTTTAAGTAAGGGTATATGTGTAATTTACTTAACCGTCTATATACAAGGGTTGTATAAATAGACGCTTTAAGTTATAACACGATACGAAAGAAAAAAGGCTGAAACTATATTTTCGTTTTAGAAACGACTTAGGGTTTTTGGTATGCTCGGATCATTTTGGAGAGAAACAAAAAGGTTTGGTATTCTCTCGAAGCTAGCACTTCAAAATGAGCCAACGATAGTACCTCTAGAATCTCAGTCTTCCTCCTATCAATAATAGCCCGAATCTTCTCTAAATCAAGTTAGATACCCTAATCATTGATGACGTGTCCTAGAACATTCACCTTAATCAGCTAAAAATCACTTGATGAACTTGGCATATATCATGTGCTCTCTCAATGTTATCAATAATATCCTAAGGTGATACTCATGCTCCGCAATAGTTCTGCTATAAATCAAGATGTCATCGATAAAGATGATGATGTATATATACAAGTATGGTCTTAAAACCCCGTGCATTAAGTCCAAGAAGATCGCCTATGTTTTAGGCAGAGCCAAATAATAGAGCGATCGTTGAACCATAAATAGATGCTGACCACACAGAAAAGATTCGACAAATCAAGAATAGACTTCGTGCAACTAGAATTGACAGAAGAAATATGCGGATAATTATCATAAGGGTCTGAGCTATGAGGAGGGCGACATGGACTATATAAAGTTTTCCCTTTGGAACGTTTTCTGAGATTTGGGATTAAGGGGAAACTGGCGCTGAGATTCATGGGACCATTAAGTGTTGTAGCACGAGTTGGCAGTGTGGCATATAGATTGGACTTAGCAGCATAGTTAGTAGGGGTTCATTAGACTATCCATATTTCTAGTGTAGTTTGGTGCTCTTAGGAAGCCAATAGACCCTTTAGTAGGTCTCATCCGTCTGCTCCTCTCATTTTTAGCTGCGTCCCTCTAATGATCTACAAATAACATGAAGTTCTGATATTCATTCAGCTGGTCTTGCTAATATCTCATCAAGGCTTCGTGATATTGAGCCTTGTCCTCTTTGTACTGTCTCCTCATCTCAGCAATCCACAGCCTCTGCTGCTGTGGAGTGAAGTCCTCTGGTGGTGGTACAGGTGCCTGTGGTGGACGGGGTGGTGGAAAAATCTCGGGACCATCCAAGTCTTGCTCTCCTATAAGTGGGTCTACAAATTCATAGCTCTCAGCAAATCCCTTATGGTAATCGTCCTGCTCTCCATATATTTTCTTCTTTAACTCTTGGGTGAACTCCACTACTGTTGCTGCTTCTGTTGTAACATGATATTCTTGCTCTTTCGCCAACAACTCAGCCTCAAGTATGTTCCCCTCGACTTTTTTCTCTCATCCTATAAGTCTTGGTTACCAGTCGGTGATTTCAAGGTGATCATAAACTCTTCATCTAGGGTTGGTTAGGCCTTAATATCAAATTCTTCCACTCGAATCAATTGCACTTTGGCCTTCAAGCACATTTGAGTAATCAAAATTGCAAACAATAATTTGTTGCCTCTCTGCATTATAGACTCCCCCAAATTCTTATAGATGATCTCCCCCACGTTGATATCCCCGTACTTTGTAATCTCATACGAACAAGCCGCATTTGGCTTCATGATCAATGCTTTATCTATTGCTTTAAAAGGTTATAGGTGATAGGGTGTCTTATATAAATCATTCGGGAAACTTTGTTAGGTTGTCGCCATATTCATATCCTCTAACCCATATATACTATTAATAGAACGCTCATTAAAGGGGCCAAATACTCCTCTCACCTTCACTGGATCACCCTTCTTGGTAAACTTTGCATTGGCATAAAATTCATAAACAATTTCACTCACTTCTTTAACCTTATTCTCTTTATAATCTTGAGTGAATTTCTCCTAGCCCTGTTGCCTAATGAGATTTTTTACTCACTTTTCATACTTAGCCAGCAAATTAACTCCTCACTCGCAAATGGATTCTATATTGTTAGTGACATCGTATTTATCCTAGCCTCTCTACTAATGTAGTACTTAGACTTAAATGGCATAGGTTCCACCTCATTGGGATCTCTTAAGGATGATGCCTCATAATGATTTGAGCTCACTTCACTAACTTGTCTTGCTTGTCTTCTTGTTCTTGGAATTTTGTCAAAATTTCACACAACACTACAACTAATAACACTGGTGTTCAAATCACCTAAAATCAAAATTTTCATTCACAAAGATCATTCACATGTAAAATAATGCAGAAGACATAAACTAGGTCTCCATATTGATGCTCTAAATCCATACAACTTAAAATTCCTATCCAATAGCCTCATATCCATAATTCATATAATTTCATCAAAAATTTCAAAAATTTCAAAGCATAACTAAATAAATTGTAAATTTACCTCAATATCGGACTACTTTTCGATGTAGAATACTCCTTCAAGCCTCTATCAATACAATCCCTCTCACTTTGCTCACAATCTAAAATCCTAGGGCTCACTTGAATCAAACCCCCAAAATAATTTCCTAACTCTCCTCTTTGTGCAAATCAACAATGTACTCTTTTTTTTCACGATAAGTCATTAGGAACACTCTTTTCTCACTTAGAATTGATCCAACTTGGGTTTAGATGGATGTATGCTTGGGGTGGTGTAAGAAATAGGTGTCAAGTGTGCAAAATGTGGGTGAAAGGGTTTAAACCCTTTGTCTAAATGCTGGCGCCGTCCCTTATAAGGCATGGCGCCGCCACTGCACCGTGACACTTTCGAGTCTACTGTAAGCCTTTCTTGCTCATAGCTCAGCGTCGTGCTGGAACTGTCTCTTATTTCCCATGGCGCCGTGTGACCAGTATGTCTAAATAATTTTATATATTTTTCATTAACTCCCTATCGGCGCTCTCTTGGCTTTGTGCATTACTACATAAAGTGTCGTGACAGTGTGAAATACCATGTATATATAAAACTTCCATAAAAACTTACTCGTAATTTGCCCATGTACCTAACCTTTAATGTTTTAACTCCTTCTCTTTTTTACGGTCTTTACTAAGTCACTCAAGACTTTTTCATTCCGATGAATCATCACTCGGCAAATGATCTCTCCTGCACATTTAGCACAAATTTTCAAAAGTTAGAAAACTAAAACGTATGGATTGTAATGCTAAACTAACTAATTAACTATTTGACTAAAATTAAAAAAATTGAAATTAAAAAAAAAAAAATCTAGGTTGCATCCCGGTAGCGCTTAGTTTAACATCATTAGCTCGACACCTTTTCACTTGTTTAGTTTGAGTCTAAATCGAGGTACTCCATTTGTAGGTTAGAGATAACGATATCACTCCCATTTGGATGCACTTCTTGCCCTTCAACAAAGATAATCTTCTCGGTATCATCATCCTCATCGATAGTTATTGTGATCATTTTCTTCTTAGTATGCAAGACCGCATTAGCAGTGTTCAAGAATGGTCGTCCAAGTATCATAGTCACATCATCATCTATGTCATGATACATAATCTCAAAATCCATGATGAATATGAATCTACCCACTTTCACATGCACATTCAAGACTCTCCCTATTGTTGGTACCAAGTTACCATCAACTACTTGCAACTTTGTTATATTGAGACAATTTGTTAGATTATGAGGTTCATACGCAGCGAAAAATTCAAAATAATTTTTGAAAAGCCCCAACAGGATCAAAAATTAATTCCATTAAATTAGATCTACAAAAGTAAATCATACCTTAATCCTTGATTTCCTTCTCTGATTATTCGATTTCCAAGATGTTGAAGTGCGCGTCCTCTATCAGAAATCTATACACGAACGGTGACCATAATTTGGAGTGCTAGCCACAAGAGATTGAAAATATTTTTTCTTTCGCTCCCAAAATACAAAGAACTCAAAAATCATAATAACAAAAATCTTATTTCATTTCAGAGTTTCAACTTTTATTTATATGTGTAGATAAGCCTTCACTTAGAAAATCTTATTTGTAATACAACTATTGCATTGTGAAATCCTAGATTTCTTAAACTCCTAATTAATGCTAATCTTTGATTAATGGGACCAAATCATGTTTTAGGTCATGTTCTAGGAGCCGAATGTCGATAGAATGAAGATCTTAAGGTAATTTTATGTTTGCATGATATTTATCTAATGTATGTAGTAAATCTATGTTATTTTGGGAAATTTCTATGATTCATGTATAATATGGAATCCGAGATAGACGCACAAGTTTATAATGTCAAAGTAAAGGTGTGTGTCGAACTTCATGCCAATCGAACTTGCTGAAGTCAAAAAGAGGTATTGAGTAAAATGGTAAATTGGAGGCGTTTTATTGTAAAGCTTTATGATGGTCAGATTGGTTTATGAGATTCAGTGAGTTCAGGGAGTTATCAGTAATTTAAAGAGATTTAAATTAACTAGAGAGAGCGGTACTGGAAGGAGCGATTGGCAATTAAGGAAAATCTAATTTCCTATGTTAAGGAGGTGAGGGTTGAGAAAAAAAATGAAAGTGAACCGCCTCACATCCTCTCTTATTTCTTCTCCTCGATCATAACACTCTCAACTACTGTTCTCTTTGTTCTCTCATCTCTTCCACCCTTCTAACACTTAATTTCATTATTCTCTCACCTTGAATAGAGCTTAAATTGGTAGAATTGGATCATTGAAGCTTTGTTAACAAAGGAAAAAACTTGACAACAAACTATCATTTTGACAGTTGAGGTAGGTGAGTTTGTGCTCATTTTTATTTGTTATTTTCGAGTTCTTTTTGGTATCTCTTGATTCCTTAGTCTTCTTTGTGTACCAAACTCATAAACAAGGCCTTTCATCACAGATTTAGGTCTCGATACGCGAAGTTATAGGTGAAGGAAGGGTGGTAGTTCATAATTGTTGTTGACAAAAAAATAGTTGAACAGGTTACGTTGGGGTATGTTATTCTTCATGTTAACCTTACAGGTTAGACTCTCTATCAACTCAAATCCCTTCCTTGTATGACAAAATTTGATTATAAAAAGTGAGTTAATTCATCACATTTTCTTCACGTTTCTTAAATTTTTGGACATACAAACTATGGGAAAAGACTTGAGTTATGATGTCTCGCATATGGGCAATCAAGTTGATGTTTTGAGAGAGTTGAGGAGTTGACATATAAAAAAAAAGATAAGAAGAACAAGTTCAAACTTGTTGTTCATGTTTAGTTTTTTTTTAAGATGAATCCAGTTCAACGACAAAATTTGCTACTTAAATGGACATGAAGGAGTAGTAAGGCTGCACTGGTGGTTGCTCAGGGAATGACTTGCCTTGTATAGCAGGACATACCCATGTCTAGTTCGGCCAAGGCACATAATCGAACCTGTTTCAGCAACCGTCTGCCAATTTTTGAAAAAATTCTTAAAATTAGGAATTTGACCCAAATAAAAAGGAAATCAACTTATTTTCATAAAAATAAGAATTTTATGATTTTCAAAGGGTTTTACACCGATGTTTTGCCTCGTAAAGCGCATTACGAGCCGATTAAGCTTAAATCCTCAAAATTGAGTTTTAGTAGGGTTTTAAAAAATTGCTTTTTGGTATAAATGGACACATTTGGATCATGCTTCAGATTTGAATACTAGAGAATTATTTGAGAATTGATTCTCAGGGTTATTGAGACTTTAAGATACCAAAAAGAATTGAAATTTGATCGGATAACTAGACAAATTGAGTTGATGACTTATCCAAACTTCTTGATGACATTATAGGTATAGGTTTGAGTTATACGCAAGGTATGTAAGTAAACCCTATAGTGATCTTTACTATTTATTGGAATATCTTTGAACTTACATTAGTAATAAGTCTGGATTGCATTTCATTTTCTTGGTCATGCATACACGGGATAAGGTAGGCTTGTTAGATTTGAGCTGGATAGGAACTAGATTCTGACTTGGTTGCATGCCAGTGGGACTCGTTAGGGCGTGGCTAACAAGGTGCCTTGGCACTCATGATCTTCCAGTACTGTTTGCATACTATAGTTGGATGTGCACGTCTATCAATATTTAGGAAATAGGAACAGGGTTGATCTCGTTCACTTTGCCGCATTTTTATTGATTTACTTAGAATGTAGTTATATGTCTCCATATATCACGCTTGGTTTTTGCAGGAGTACGAATCAATGTAGGAATTTACTTATCTGACATCGTCAAGTTGTTTTTGATAATTTCAGGTTCTATAAGCAGAAGAGACAAAGGGAAGAATAAACTTAAAGATTATCTGTGAATTCTAAGCTTACTTCTCTCTGTGTATGTTGACTTTTGTGTATATATACTTATGTTTTTGGGTTTGGGCAAGACTATGATGATATTTTGATGGTTTAGACTTGTTACAGTTGTCTTTTCGGGGTTTGGATGTTATTATGGAATTTTGTGGATTGGATAAACTACTTTGAGACATTATAATATTATGAATCTTGCTTGTTGTTGTTCATTTGAGGATTAATGATGATCATGTCTTGTATTGGGATGTGAGTCCTTCTAGGCATTCTCCTACTGTTGTTTATTAGGTACTGAGATTTGGTAGTAGTGAATTTTAAAAGGAGACTCTGTCCAAATTTTTATTTAATGAATTGAAATCATAAGACTTGTGATTACCTAATTTGATCCATTTAATTTATGAAGAACGAGGTTTTAGGGATTGAATCACCACAACTTAAGTTAAGTTTATAATTTTTGCTTTGAGGATCTTAGTAGGCTGACTAAATTATCTAAGGTTATTATAATCTAGGTCAGTTAGCTGCCTTAATTACAAAGGGGCTGACAAAGTTGGTATCAAAGCCAAGGTTTAGGCTAGAAACGTTATATTGAGTTGTATAACTCATCAAATGATCTTGAGGTTTGTTAGTATTTTAAAAGTGATTTCATGTTATAGGTTGCGATTAGTTGGGAAGTAAATGTGAGCGGGGAATAAATTATGTTGTTATATGTGTTTTATATTATCGTTAAATCGATAGATATAGAATTGTAGATCCACTTTTTCTTGCTTCTTATTTTGCAGAAGTATGAGTGGACAGCGAGATCTTGTACAGGGATCAGGCAAAGGCCTCGAACCACGATATGTTGACTCTGAGTTTTCATAAGTGTACCAAGCAAATTACTGCTCAACAAAAATAGATAGCCAATATATTAGCATCCTCGAGGGCACAAAGTGTAGTGGCACCAACACTTTTAGCTCCACTTATTCCAGTTGTTCAGGAGGAGCATGCTATATATGCTATTTAGGCTAGACCAGAGCAAGTACCAGTGGATCCTATACCAGTTCTAGATCAGACTGCTGTTAGTACTCAGTCCAGGGAGGATAATGTAGAGTTATACAGAGTTTGTTTATGTAGTTGTTTATGTTAATTGATGTGTATGTATTGAATCATATACTTTGGTGTAATGTACTACAAGTTCATATTAGTTTGTTCTAGGCGAGTTGTAATTAGGGGGTACAATGTACACCATGTGAGTTTGTATATAAGTAATACAATGTAATTTTGAGAGTGATATTGAATAAGAAAGTTTGACAGTTCTTCTATTTTTCATTGTTTCATCGTGTTCAATGAGCACTGTTGCATTGATCAGTTTGATCTTTATTGATCACTGATCTGCTGTTGATTCTGAGTTTGTTCATGGTATCAGAGCAGGTTATACAGTTCTTGATTTGTGTTGTTTTTTTTTGGTTGAATTGACTGTCTGAACATGGCATCTGTTCATGGTTCTGTAAGTTCTTCAATTCGAAATGGAGCAGGGAGAGTTCCTGAAACAGGTGATCTTGGAGTTGAGAGTCCTTACCTTCTTCAAGGATCTGATCATCCTGGTATGGTACTTGTCTCTAATTCTCTTACTGGTTCAAATTACTTGTCTTGGAGTCGAGCTATGATGATTGCATTGGGTGCAAAAACAAAGATTGGTTTCATCGATGGTAGATGTTTAAAACCGAGAATCTCATCGATCCTAATCTTGATCGATGGATCAAGGTGGATTATATGGTCACTTCTTGGATCTTGAATTCTATTTCAAAGGATATTGTTGAAGCTTTTCTTTATACAACCTCTTCTTTTGATCTATGGAATGAATTAAAAGAAAGGTTTGGGAATGTAATGGTCCTCTCTTGTACCAATTGAAACGAGATATTGCTTCTATAAGTCAAGGAGATCTATCACTTTCACAATACTATACCAAACTTAAGAAACTTTGGGATGAACCGAGTTGTTTAGCTCCTTTACCTGTGTGTGAATGTGGAGCATCAAGCGAATGAATGGTCGTTACGAGTCTAATGATAGGTGATGCGCTTTTTGATGGGATTGAATGATATGTATGATCATATTCGTAATCAAATATTGGTAATGGATCCATTACCAAGTATAAACAAAGCCTACTCTATGGTTCTTAGAGTTGAAAAACAAAATGAGGTACATATTAGCTATTCACATGTGATAGATACACCATGATGATGAAAACTACCAAGATAAATTCGGTTCATCTGGTTTAGCAAATGTTCATAGGTTTGCTTTGGAAAAGGAAATCAAAGGAAATTTGTCAATAAAGATGATATGTTTTGTGATCATTGTAAGACAAAAAGGCACACAAAAGAAACTTGTTTCAAACTTCATGGATTTCAGATTGGTACAAAAAGACCTTGACAAGAAGCAAATGTCCAATAATTCAAAGTCTTTTGTGAATTTGATGGAATCACCTCTGACATACAAGATGCATGATCACCTCGGTTTGAAGATTTTCGATCTAATATAGCAAAGAATGATACAAATAGGGGGATTGAGAATTTCATGAAAGGAAAGTCTGTTTCAGAGGCAGGAGCTTCTACTCATGTGAATTCAGCTGTATCTGATTTTACAGGTAGCTCATATAAAAGATTTTTCAGTTCTTGTTCCTCTTTTAATTCAAATGCTTGGATTGTGGATAGTGGAGCAACGAATCATATGTGCACTAGCTATGATTTACTTGCTAATGTCACTGTTTTAACTAAACCTGTTATGGTTTGTTTACCTGATGGACATACTAAAGAGGTGAATTGCATTGGAGATGTGAAGCTGAGTTCAGACTTAGTTCTTTCTTCCTGTTTACATATAAACTCATTCAAGTATAATCTTTTGTCAGTTAGTAAGTTACTCTCATCTACTAAACTGACAATTGAATTTTATCCATCGTTTTGTGCTATACAGAACATTGAGAGTTCTCAAGTTCTAGCTGTGGGAAGGATGGTTGGAGGACTATACATACTGGATTCAAGTTCTTTTCATAAGGATGTCATTGCTTCATTTGTATCACCTTCAGAATTATCATTAGCCTACTGTAATAATGCTACTGATAATTTTTCATGGCATTGTCGATTGGGGCATCCTTCTGTTCATGTAACAAGACAACTTGATATGTTACTTAACAGTCATTCAAGTGTAAAACATACTGAACCTTGTGATGTTTGTCAGATGTCCAAACAATGCGATTGGTTTTTCCAAAGTGAGTTCTATTCAAACATCTAGTCCTTTTCAGTTGTTACATATGGATATCTGGGGACCATATAAGCAGCCTTCTATTCAAGGAGCTCATTATTTTTTGACTATTGTGGATGATTTTAGTCGATTCACATGGACTTTTTTGATGAAACATAAGTCCTTGACAGGCAACATCATCAAACAGTTTATAGTTTTCATTCAAACTCATTTCAAGGTTTCAGTTCAAACCATTAGGACTGATAATGGGACTGAGTTTTGTAATAAAGATTGTCATGCTTTGTTTTCTGGTTTGGGAATTGTTCATCAAAGATCAACACCATATACACCTCAGCAAAATGGTGTTGTTGAAAGAAAGCATAGACACTTACTGCAAGTTACAAGAGCCTTGATTTTTCAGTCTAATTTGTCCACAAAATTTTGGGGAGATGCTGTTCTTACTGCCACATACATCATTAACAGATTACCTACTCAGTTACTGAAGTGGAAGTCTCCTTATTGTCTTTTATTTGGAAGAATACCAAATTATTCTTCTTTAAAGACTTTTGGTTGTTTGTGCTTTGCTACAAATGTTTCACCAAGCAAATCCAAGTTGGATTCACGAGCTATTAAATGTATCTTCATTGATTATTCTCCTGGACAAAAGCTTATAGATTGTATAACATGGCCACACATACATGTTTTGTTTCAAGAGATGTGATTTTCTTTGAAAAACAGTTTCCTTTTCATAAAGATACTGCAAGTTCAAGGTGTCCTGTGCCTATTCCTTATGGAGATAATTCTGATTATTTGAGAGACATTCCAGCTCTTAATGCTCCTACATCAGCTGTTGTACCTCCTTCTCAAGATTTACCTGATGTCCCTGAAGTTGTCTCTTCTGTACCTACTAATGATGCATTAGTACCTCATACTAATGATGATTTACATGAAGATGTCCTGCCTCCTACTGTTGTTGTTACTAGGAAAAGTACTCGTGCAGTTCATAAGCCTCTTTGGCTGAATGATTTTGTTCTAAACAATGTAGAGACATTTGTTTTGCCTTCTACACCAATTCCTTTATCTACTGGTAACCCTCCTACATTTCCTTTTATACATTCTCCAAACATCACTGCTAGCTACAAATGCTTCCTAGCTGCTGTTTCAAATATAAAGGAGCCTACCAGTTATATTCAAGCTCAGCATGATCCTGTTTGGATTGAAGCAATGAACAAAGAGTTACAGGGCTTTGGAAACTAATGGAACTTGGAGTCTTACTACTCTGCCACACTGGTAAAAAATCCATTAGTTCTAAGTGGATCTACAAGGTTAAACTTCATCCCGATGGTTCCTTGGATAGGTGTAAGGCTCGTTTGGTTGCAAAAGGTTTTAATCAAATTGAAGGTGTTGATTATACTTGATTCCTTCTCTCCAGGTTGCCAAGAATGTCACCGTTAGAATTGTATTGTCTTTAGCAAATGCTTCGAGATTGGCCCTTACATCAATTGGATGTTAACAATGCCTTCTTACATGGCTATATAGATGAAGATGTTTACATGAAGCCACCGATGGTTATAGTTTGGCTTCACCTAATCAAGTATGCAAACTTCATAGATCTCTGTATGGTTTAAAGCGAGCCTCTCGACAATGGAATCATGAGCTTACAACTAAACTTCAATCTTTTGGTTTTAGTCAATCTGCTCATGATCCTCGCTTGTTTACTTACAACAATGATGGTCAATTTTTGGTGATGTTGGTTTATGTTGATGATGTTCTTCTCACTTGGTACTTCACTTGAGTTAATTGATCAAGTTAAGACATTTTTACATACATTGTTTACCATTAAGGATCTTGGTCAAGCTCATTATTTCCTGGGTTTGGAATTGGTTCGATATTCTTCAGTCTTTATGTTCATCAACGCAAGTATGTTCTTGATTTACTTAATGATGCTGGTCTTCTCATGGCTAAACCAGCTGCTACTCCACTCCCTCGTGACTGCAAGTTTACTGATCCTGATTCACCTTTGTTAATTGAAGTTGATAGATATAGAAGACTCATTGGTCGTCTTCTTTACCTGGGATTCACTCGACCTGATATTACTTATGCCACACAACAATTAAGTCGGTATGTTCAAGCCCCTACAGAGCAACATTGGTCTGGTGCTCTTCATGTTTTAAGATACCTTAAGGGTACTCCTTCTCGTGTCTGTTCTTCCCTGTTCACAGATCTCTCTGTGGTTGCTTATTGTGATTCAGATTGGGCTGCTTGTCCTCTTTCTCGGAAATCTATCACTGGCTATTGTGTGTTCATGGGATCATCTTTGGTTTCTTGGAAAACTAAGAAACAAGCTACTGTGTCCAAGTCCTCTCTTGTGTTGAATATCGCAGCTTTGTCTTCCACGGTTGTGAGCTATTGTGGATTTCATATATCCTTAAGGACTTACATATTCCTACTTCTCTTCCAATACCTCTTTGGTGTGATAATCAAGCTGCAATACATCTATCTGCTAATCCTGTTTTTCATGAACGTACTAAGCATTTGGAAATTGATTGTCACTTGGTTAGACATCAGTTCAAGTGTGGATTTGTTCTTCCTCAGTACATTCCTACTCGGTTAAGTTGGTGACACATTGTTTACCAAATCTTTACCAGCTCCTTTGTTTTCTGATTTATTGTCCAAGATGGGTCTATGTGATTGGCATAGACTTCCATCTTGAGGGGGGGATGTAGAGTTATACAGAGCTGTTTATGTAGTTGTTTATGTTAATTGATGTGTATGTATTGAATCATATACTTTGGTGTAATGTACTACAAGTTCATATTAGTTTGTTCTAGGCAGTTGTAACTAGGGGGTACAATGTACACCATGTGAGTTTGTATATAAGTAATACAATGTAATTTTGAGAGTGATATTGAATAAGAAAGTTTGACAGTTCTTCTATTTTTCATTGTTTCATCGTGTTCAATGAGCATTGTTGCATTGATCAGTTTGATCTTTATTGATCACTGATCTGCTGTTGATTCTGAGTTTGTTCAAATAAATTGCAAATTGAGTTTCGAAAGAGCAAATCGAAACCCTTTGAAGGGGGTTCAGATATGAAAAAGACTGAGGAGTGGATTCTCAACCATGAAAAGATCCATCGTCTGTTCAATACACCAAAACACTGGAAAGTGGAATTCGTTGCCTTTCATTTCGAGTCTGATGCATTGATTTTGTGGAGATCTATCAACGAGATCTGGCGAGGTATTGATATTTGGGCTTATTTTTTGGAAGCATTTAAATGTTAAATATTTACTGAGATTATGAGGGTGCAGAAATAGATTGAGTTTAATAAGCTAGTTCAGGGTGATATGTCGGTAATTGACTACATGGTGAAGTTAAATAATTTGTTATAGTTCTTCGGTCAAACAAAGATGGCGAACACTAATAAAAAGATTAAGTATATATTTGGACTGAGGAAAGACATATCTACCACTATTTCACCTACCACTCCCTTGACATTTGAAGAAGTGTGTGATAACCAAAAATTTTGAAATGACTTAGTTGTATCATCAGGTTACTGAAGGGATTACAAAATTGTAGAGTCTGGTCAGGATCAGGGTTCGGGTAGTAAGAAGAAATGGAGGAATATCAAATATATGAGGAACTTTAAGAAGGGTAAGAGTGAAGATACATCAACAGTGCCACCTGCACCTACTACTCCTACTTTTGCTCCTTCTTCTGCTCTTAGTGTCACTTATACGCCTCCAATACTATCTACACCGACGGTATCAGGATCTTTTGATCTTTGATATTTCGATTACCGATTCCTCATAGTCAGCCACAGACACAAGGTGACAAGAATAGCGGTCGAGGCACTCAAAGCCAGGGTAAAAACGTACAAACAATCAGGCATCTTCTATTGGTAGTAGACCAGTAGGGAATTGTTTTAAATATGGGTAGCCATGCCATTACCAGATAGATTATCCATAATTATTAAAACCATATCCTTATACCTCTCAACTACGATTTTAGGCTAGAGAGAGCCTAGGTGATTGCAGAGCCAGACGTAAATGATAACCGCAACCTTATTGAAAGTATTTTTCTATTTGCGGTCATCCTATGCATGTATTAGTTGATTCTAATTCTACTATATCATTTATATCTAGTTGAATGGTTCATGAGTTAGGTTTGACTCCAGTGAGAGTCAATATACACTTAGTCCTTACCATAGCAACTGGGATAAGGTTTACCCGCACTTAGTGTACGAGAAATGTATTGTGGAGATTGCACGACACGAGATGGTTGCGACTCTCCTTATACTGGAGTTTTTAGATTTAATGCTCTATTAGGCATGGATTGGCTAGCCTCTTATCACGCACATTTGGATTACATCCACAAGACTATATTCTTCTACATTCTAGGGTGTATTGTGTTCACTAACATAAGGGCATTATCTAAATTACATGTGTCAATGGTAGAATTGCTACTAGTCAGGAAATTGAAGCTCTTGTTGGGTTGATCAGTATAAAGCCAATAGTACAACCGAAAGATTCCAGTGGTGTCTGGAATTCCTAATGTTTTCCCTGATGACGTACCTCGACTTCCACCTCCGAAGGAAATCGATTTCATTATCGATTTAGTTCCTGTAACTAAACCCATTTCCATTCCTCCCTACCGAATGGCTCTGAAAGAGTTAGAGGAGTTGCAGAATCAAATAGATGAACTGCTAGAGAAAGGGTTTATAAAACCTAGGGTATAACCTTGGGGTATGCTAGTCCTCTTTGTGAAGAAAAATGATGGAAGTTTGAGGCTTTATATTGATTATCAGCAACTTAACAGGGCCATTATTCAAATTAAATATTCGCTTCCTTGAATTGATGACTTATTTGATCAACTTAATGGAGCCAAATTCTTTTCTAAGATCGATCTTCGATCTGGTTATCATCAGTTGAGGGTTTGAGAAGAGGATGTGTCAAAGACTACGTTCAGTACCCGTTATGGCTATTTTGAATTTGAAGTCATGCCTTTTGGGTTGACAAACACTCTAACAATGTTTATGGATTTGATGTAAAGGGTGTAGAGACTGTATGTAGATCACTTTGTAATTGTGTTCATTGATGATAATCTGATCTATTTTAAGACTCGAGAGGAACATGAACAACACCTTAGGGTAATTCTTCAAACCTTGAGGGAACATAGGCTAGATGCTAAGTTTACGAAATGCCAGTTTTAGCTTTAAAAATCAAATTTCTTGGTCATGTGGTTGGAACAGAAGGAATCTTTGTAGATCCATCAAAGATTGAAGCTATAATGGATTTGCCCGTACCCACCACAGTGACGGATATAAGGAGTTTCCTAGGTTTGGCCAGTTATTATCGTATATTTGTGTTTCTCTAAGATAGATGCGTCAATTACTAGATTAACTCAGAAGAATGTTGATTTTGTGTGGTCTCAGGACTTTAAGAATGCCTTTGCAGAGCTTAAGAGATTTTTGACTTCAGCTAAAATTCTTGTGTTGCTTGCGCCAGGAAAAAAGCTTACAGTTCATATTGATGCTTCTCGTATTGGTTTAGGAGTTGTTTTGACTCAAGATAACAAAGTTATTGCTTATGCTTCTCGAAAGCTAAAGATTTATGAGAAGAAATACCTTGTTCATGATTTAGAGCAAGCAGTTTTTTTGTTTGCGCTGAAATTATGGATGCACTATATTTATGGAGAAAGATTCACTCTCTATTCGAACCATAAAAGTCTGAAATATCTATTTTTATAGAAGGAACAGAATATGAGGCAACGACGATGGTTTGAACATCTAAAAGACTTTGATTTTAGTCTTGAATATCATTAAAGGAAAGCCAATATTATCTTCGATGCATTAAGTAGGAAACGTGTTGAAGCTTTATGCGTGGCTTGTCATATGACATATGAGTTTGATTTACTTGAAGCGACAGCTATTATGTCATTATTCGAAGTTTTAGATTCAGTTGACTTGCCATTTTGTGCTCAAATTAGAGTATAAACAGTCTCTATTTAGAAAGTGATTGAGAGTTAACAGATTGATCCTGAATATCACAAGTTCAGAGGCTTTGCGGTATATAGTAATAACTTAGATGAAGCTGAATTAGCATATTAGAGTTTGAGATTCAAGGGAAAACTTTGGATTCCATCAGTGGCAAAACTTTGATATGAGATGCTCAGGGAATCTCACATGTCTAGACATTGCATTCATCTGGGCTGAACCAAAATGTTTCATGATATAAAGAGGTTGTATTGGTGGCCAGAGATAAAAGCTTATGTGAATGACTATATTAGATAGTGTGAGATTTGACAATAGGTTAAAATTGATCGACAGAAGCCTGGCAGTACTTTACGGGCACTTTCTATTACTAAGTTGAATGGGAACATATTGCGATGGAATTCGTTACTCATTTGCCTATGTCTCAGAGCAAACATAATGCAATCTAGGTTATTATTAACAGATTGACGAAATCTAGTCATTTTTTTGATGTGGCTATTTTTGATACCTTTACATAGTTGAGCCGATTATATGAGCGAGAGATTATTAGGTTGCATGGTGTGTCATTAACTTTCTGATCAGGATTCTTGATATACGTCTGGCTAATGGCAAAGTATGTAGAAACAGTTTGGCATGCAACTTCTTTGTTAGTATGAGAGAATGATTGAAGTGTTGGAAGACAGGCTCAAGGCTTGTGTATTAGAGTATGAAGGTTCCTGGGAAGAATATGTACCATTGTGTGAATTATCATAAAACAACATGTATCAAGAGAGTATTCAGATGGCTACTTTTGAGGCTTAAACCATGTCGTTCTTTCGGCCTATTAGGCTGAGCTAGAGGATTCAGCAGTGTTAGGGACGCAAGTTGTTCGAGATCATAATGAGGTTGTTAAACAGATTCATTAAAGGTTGAAAGCTACGCAAGAAAGCAAAGTATTTATTATGATCTCTATCACCGGGTTGTGGAGTATAATGAAGGAGACTGGGTTTATCTAAAAGTTTCTCCTCGCAAAAGCCATTACAAGTTTGGACTGAAAGGGAAGCTCTCTCCCAGATTCATAGGACATTTTAAAATTCTTAAGAGAATTGGAAAGGTTGTTTATAGAGTTGCATTACCACCACAGTTAGCTGGAGTTCATAATGTGTTCCAAATTACTATGCTCAGGAGGAAAGAACCTGATTCACATTATATTGTGGAGTGGAATCAGTTCAACTTACAATATGATGCTTCATATGATGAGCAACCTATTCAAATCATGGATAGAGAGGTTCGAAAAGTTCAGAATAAAGAAATTCATTTAGTTCTAGTGAAATGGCAATTTCATTATGATTCTGAGTTAACTTGGGAAAGCGAAGCATATATGAGAGAACATTTTTCATATCTTTTCAAATTTAGGTAAATCATATCTTAATTTCAATTTCGAGGATGAAATTTTATTTGTTGGGAAGATTGTGAGATCTTAGATTTCTTAAACTCATAATTAGTGCTAATTTTGGATTAATGGGACCAAATTATGTTTTAGGTCATGACCCGAGAGCCGAAGGTCGGTGGAATGGAGATCTTAAGGTAATTTTATATTTCCATGATATTTGTCTAATGTATGTAGTATATCTATGTTATTTTAGTAAATTTCTATGATTTGCGTGTAATATGGGATCCTGGGGTAGATGCACAAGTTTATAATGTCAAAGTAAAGGTGTGTGTCGAACTTCGTGCCAATCGAACTTGCCGAAGTCGAAAAGAGATATTGAGTAAAATGGTAAATTGGAGGGGTTTTATTGTAAAGATTTGTAATGGTCATATTGGTTTATGAGACTCAGTGAGTTCAGGGAGCTATTAGTAATTTAAAGAGTTTTAAATAAAACTGGAGAGAGTGGTGTTGGAAGAAGCAGTTGGCAACTGAGGAAAATCTAATTTCCTAAGTTAAGGAGGTGAAGGTTGAGAGAAAACAAATGTAAATGAACCACCTCACATCCTCTCTTATTTCTTCTCCTCGATCATAACATTCTCTACTATTGTTCTCTTTGTTCTATCATCTCTTCCTCCCTTCTAACACTGAATGTCACCATTCTGTCACCTTGAATAGAGCCCAAATCAGTAGAATTGGATCATAGAAGCTTTTTCAACAAAAGGAAAAACTTTGGGAAATTTGAAAAAATAGCCTAAAATGGAACCCATTAATGAAAACTAACCCTTCTTTCCAACTTAATTAAAAATAACCCAAAATCAGTGGCAAAATGTCTATGTTGCCCTTCATGTTGACAAGGTGTAGGTCCTCTCAAACGCGAATGGTCCCATGAATTCGAATATGTGTCCTTGTGGAAGTCGGACATATTCAACATCCTAGTCCCTCTCCTGCTTACATACATCATCTCCTGCTAAAACCCTGGATCGCCTTCGTTTAAGAGCTTGTGCACGAGCATTTTAGAAAAAACAAGCAGCCATGTAGTTATTATTGTTTCCTCACCACCGCGCTTTCTCCAGCCCAAATTCCATAATATGTTTCCTCTGCTCTAACGGACGAGCAAGGAAGGATTTCACGCCACTATTTATCTTCTCCACCACATTCAAGCTTTCACTCAAATTCTCCAGCCCTAATTCCTCTCAATTTAAAAAAAAAAAAAAAAAACAGCATTGTAGGTATCATTGCTTCCACTACTCTCTCCATCCTCTTTCTCTCTCTGCACTCTTGGCGGTCCTCTTTTTTCTTCCTCTTGGTGTTACACTAGTCACTTTGAGCACTCCATGTACAAGTGATTTTGATTCGACAAAGGGGAAGATGATGCCTAGGAGTTATGGCTTCATGATTGGTTTTTGTTTGATTTCTTAGTGTTGATTCTTATTTTATGTTGTTTGTTGGTTTCAATTAAACGAGTTGTGATTCTAGGGTTGTGGATTGATAACTATAAAATAAACAAAAAATTATTCTTAAAAATAAACTTTGCCAAAGAGCCGCCTCTTTCTTTCAGTTGTGAATTGATAACTAGAGCCAATCTCTTCTATGTACTCTGAATTCCTAGCCAATAGACTCAATATTGTCAATGTTGACATAATATATTATGAATATTGTAAATATTGTGAATGTAATAAATATTGAAAATATTGTTAATATCTATGTACCCATACTTTTCAAGGTGTTTGAGAGATTTAATGCACATGTTGGTGTGTAAAGAATCATCCTCCCCTTTCATGTGAGCACAACTAGTTCTTTAGATTAAAAATGTAAATGAAACACAATGCTTAAATAACAAATATGGTTCCCTTACATAATTAGATGAAAATGTACTTTTATTTGGTGCACGATGCGCTTGTATCTAAAGAGCCAATATTTTTTATTGATCTTCCATTATTATTTTTCTTTTGAGAAGTGCCTTCAATGAATTGTGTTCTTCAACAATTCAATCTTTTCCATCATCGTCAATCTGCTCGACCATTGGAATGAGACTTTAAGGTGATTATTAGGTTGCTAGAATCCTTTTTTTTACTTTTCTTGTTTTGAATGTTACTTGTGACCTTTATTATGAGTACCATATTTCTTTGATCTTCAAGTGATTTTTTAATAATAATTCAGTTTGTTTTCTATTTTTTATGAACATATATGGTTGCCAAAGAATGGAAGGCGTCGTGAAAAACAAATCGAAGTCTTCGCCAAAAAGAAAAGAGGTCATTAACTCGAATTCTACTAAACAAAATAAAGATGAGCAATCTACCTCAACAGACTGCAAGTCAACAAGTAAGTTCTCTTTATTGGTTTAGTATGATTAATGACACCTAAATTATTATAGTAGAATTTATTGTTTCATGGATTTAGTATTTATTCTCCATATTAACAATAAGCATTGATATGACCTACTTTAAAAAAACTTGTTTATATCCAAAAAAGAAAACCTTGTTACATGTTTTATGATTATTAATCAATCATGTTGTTGTGATATAGTATCAAATCATTTAGGTTGTTAGACAGTTAGCTTTAACAACATTAAAATAATTGGTCTCTATTTACATCTTCATTTAAAAGCATCATTTTTTTATGTAATAGGAAATTTAATTAGTTTTCTTGTATATATTGTATGTGTTTAAAAGCATTATTTTTTCTAAAGATCTATGAAATGCGAGATTTTATATTGCCATTGTCTATATTGTTTATGTTGTCTATGTTCTTTGTATTGTCATATTTAGTCCATGTTGATTCTCAATTTGAACTTATATTTTTTTATCCTAATTGAGCACAGTTGTCCATTCTTATAAATGGGATGAAAGGTTCTTATATCGATACAAAAGAACTTTCGCACGTATTTGGCAGCGGTCAAAACTACAAGAGTCATTGTTGGAGATAAGAAAGAAAACAAATGAGTCTCCAACACGTCATGCAATGGTAGAGAAATCATGTTTTGGAGACTTATTTTTCAAGCTTCCTTAAATACATCTATCCAACCACATTATTCATAATTTGTTGTTAAGAGAAGGAGTTGCATCAAAGTCAGATGTAATGGTAGTGGTAATAGGTGACAATGTCAACATTTTTATGCAGACCAGTTTCATAGCACATATGTGATATCACTAACCCTCGACTACTCGGTACCTGATGCGTCGCACCTCGACACGTATTTTGAGGTAACTCTTCGTAACACTAACTCACCCGATAGCAACATATACACATGTGGTGCAATACAATAATAATGATTTTAAACACCACATATACACAACCATCATCCATATATAACATAATCCCTTGGTTCTCGTGTCCGAGTCAACCGAGTTTTCCACGTAATGCCCGAATTACGACCGTTAATCATAGTTTAATTAATTTGGGTCGTTACACCATTGCAGGCTATAGTCGGTAAACCTCCCTTGCCACCACCATTCAAAATTGCATTGCCAGCTCCTACTACTTTACCACCTCTAACAGCACCACCAGTTCCACGTCAGCTGCAATAGGGTGGTAGAGGTCGAGATGGTTCCCGATAGGGACATAGACCGGCACAAGCCTAGGATTAGAAATAGATTCAGTGTAGGCCGATTACTTGCTATAGGTGTGGTCAGGTTGGGCATGTGATTAGAGATTTTCCCTAGCGAGCTGCGATTTTACTATTGCAAAGTCACGATGGAGTACACATGGTAGCACAGCCTGATGTCGATGCCACACGAGGACTGATTGAGGGTACAATTTATATCTGTGGTAGATATAAATATGTTTTGTTTGATTCGGGTTCTATAGTATCTTTAATTTCTTGTCGCATGATAGGCATCTTAGGATTGACACCAGTTAGAGTTAGCGACATTTGATTTTAAGTAACGCAGCTAGGAATAGAGTTTACCCTAATCTTCTTATTGAGGGATGTCCAATTGTGATAGGTAGGGTAAAGTTACCTGCAGACTTCAGGGTTCTCGAGTTCTTAGACTTCAACGCGTTGTTAGAGATGGATTGGCTAGCAGCGTGTCACGCTCATAATGATTGTTTCAGTAAGACAATGATATTTGAGATCCCGAGGTGTCCAATGTTCACATATAGTGGTAGTACACCGAGAGCCGAGGGCATTTGAGGCTGACTTACGACTAGTGGAGAGATGGAGACTCTAGTATTATTATATATAGTAGCAGAGAGTCGGGGACCTAGATTTGAGGAGATTTCAGTTGTGTGTAAGTCTCCATACGTGTTTTCGGAGGACTTACTTGGTTTACCACCACCGAGAGAGATAGACTTCATTATTGAGTTGTTAGTAGGTACCAAGCCTATTTCTATACCACCGTACCACATGGCTCCGAGAGAGTTGGAGGAGTTAAGAAGTCAGTTAGAAGATATGGGACAAAAAGGATGCATCACACATTTTATGTCGCTATGGGGAGCTCTTGCCCTATTTGTGAAGAAGAAGAAGGATGGTACTTTAAGGTTGTGTATTGACTACAGACATTTGAACAAAGTCACAGTCAAGAATAAAGATCCATTATCGCGGATTGATGATTTTTCTGATCAGTTGAGAGGAGCACAAATTTTCTCTAAAATAGACCTGAGATCAGGGTATCATCAGCTTTGGATCAGGGATGAGGATAGGTCTAAAATAATGTTCAATATTAGATATGGATATTATCAATTTACGGTCATGTCCTTTTGTTTGACCAACGCCCCTACCATGTTTATAGATTTGATGCATCAGGTGATGAGACCATTTCTTGACCACTTTGTGATAGTTTTAATTAATGATATATTGATATATTAGAGGACTCGAGAGGATCATGAGCAACACCTCAAGGAGATGTTATAGACTTTGAGGGAGCACAAACTCTACGCTAAGTTCAGCAAATGTGAATTTTGGTTGTCAGAGGTCAAGTTCTTGGGACATGTTGTTGGAGCAGCGAGTATTACTGTAGATCCAACTAAGATTCAGACTATTACGGATTGGCTGGCACCGACATTAGTAGGATCGAGAGTTTTATCAGGTTATCATGATATTATCATAGGTTTCTGAAGGATTTCTCAAAGATAGCTTCACCATTACTAGAATGTCCCAAAAGGACGTCAGATTTAATTGGTATGAGGAATGCGATGAGGCATTTGCTCAGCTGAAAAAGTTGTTGACTACTACACAAGTATTGATATTACCAGAGGTTGGACAGTGATTTCTGGTATATACAGATGCTTTTCGTATAGGTCTAGGTTGTGCGTTGATGCAAGATAGTGGCACAGTGGCTTATGCATCCAAACAGCTAAAGATACATGAGAAGAATTATCTCACTCATAACTTATAGTTGGTAGCAGTGGTGTTTGCTCTGAAGATATAGAGACATCATTTGTATGGAGAGAGGTTCACACTCTACATTGATCATAAGAGTCTGAAATACCATTTCATACAAAAAGAGAAAAATTGAGACAGCGCAGATGGTTGGAATTTCTAAAGGACTACAAATTTTCTCTAGATTATCACCCAGGAAAAGCAAATGTAGTTGTTGATGCACAGAGTAGGATACCGACTGAAGATTCTTAGATTCTTAGATGTCATATGATGCATGAGTATGGATTACTCGAGGCAGTGGTGAGTATGAGTCAGTCAAAAATTCCTACTGACACCCAGGTGATGCTTTGTGCACAGATGAGGCTACAGATAGTGTGTACATAAAGAATGTTAGAGGGTTAGAGCCAAAATTCTATACTCGAGGTTTAGTGAGTTAACTCAGAGTACTGATTGTACTGATTGGACAAAGATGACGGATTAGTGTCTAAGATTCAGAGCCAGATTACGAATAATGTCAATGGCAGAGCTGGGAGATGAAATTCTTCATGATTCACACCGTTCCTAGTTCACTATTCATACAGGCACGAACAAGATGTATCATGACATGAGGAGACATTTTTGGTGGCCTGGTATGAAAGCGGACATATTGAAGTTTATCAAGAACTGTGAGATTCGCCAACAGGTGAAAGTCGAGCATTGTAGACCTGGAGGATTATTACAGTCGCTTCCCATTCCATGATGGAAGTGGGAAGACATAGTCATGGACTTTGTCAGGGGATTGTCGAGGACTGCCAGTTGACACGATTCTATCTAAGTGATTATGGACCGATTAAAGAAATTTGTCAATTTCTTACCAATTGTAGCTCACTACACATTTCATTAGTTGAGTATATTATTTGAGAAGGAGATTATTAGGCTGCATGGGGTACCATTGACTATCACGTCAGAAAAAGATGTTATGTGTTCGTTCAGGATGTGGCTGAGTATGCAAGAGCAATAAAGTACGCGCCTACATTTCAGTACAGCCTTCACCCTAAAATTAATGGGCAAACTGAAAGGCTGATCTCAAGGATATGCTCAGGGCTTATGTACTTGAGTTTGGTGGATCTTAAGAGGAGTACATACCATTGTATGAGTTTGCATACAACAACAGTGTCATTCACCATCTTGTTGAGCTGAGCCAGAGGATCGGGAGTTAGTAAGGCCTAAAATTGTTATTGATCACACGGAGAAAGTACGACATATTCACCAAAGACTTAAAGGGGCCCAAAAGAGGCAGAATAAGGATGCAGACATGTATCGCAATGATCTCACGTACACCGAAGGAGCCTTTATGTATTTAAAGGTTTCTACTCGAAAAGGTCTTCACTGATTTGGCTGAAAGGCAAGTTAGCACTGAGATTTATCAGGCCTTTTAAGATCAAGATACGGGTTGGGAAGGTTGCAGGTGAGCTTGAGTTACCTCCACAAACGTTGAGGATTCATCCAGTTTTCCATATTTCTATGCTTCGATTAGCTAAGTCGAAGGCAAGTGTGAGACCAACGATTAACTTGACTCAGATTGACGTGATTGAGGATATATTTTATGAGCAACAGCCAATACAGATCCTAGAACGAAGGGTACAACAGTTGAGATGCAAGTCTATCTCGAAAGTGTTAGTTAAGTGGCAATTCTATGGAGACAAAAAATTCACTTAGGATCGGGAATACTATATGCAAGATAGATTTTTGTACCTTTTCGAGTTGGGTATAAACATAACTTGAGTTTTGATTTCGAGGTTGAAATTTCCATTAGTTGGAAAGACTTTTCACGGCCCAAATTTCTAATTCAAGTTTAATTCCTTAATCAAGACCAGTGACTTGATGTGGGACCTGCATAGAGATATGTGCACTTATCGAGGTAAGGTGGTTGAGGTATATGTTAGATTTGTTGTGGTGTATGCCTAGTGTATTGTATATATGTAGACTATTAAGTCACTCCTACTTATGTATAGGTATCGTGAGATGAGTGGAGATGCGCCTCGAGATACGTGTCGATGTGGGATTATGGTAGATAGTGATGTGGTAAGTTGGTTTAAGCTTAGTGTGGCTTAAATAGTAGTATTAATGTGGTTATAGTTAATTTTATATTAAATGTAACCTAAGTTAGCAAGTTAAAAAAATAGCCATTCGATGAATCTTGAGATACGTGTTGACACATCAAGAGACCAATTGAGTTTGATATTGGTGTTAGTTAGAAGGAGTTAGTGGAGAGTTAGTGGAAATTTGTCAAGTTGTAGACCATTAGATTAGTCTCGAGATACATGCGTACATAAAGATCAATGGCTATAAGAATGAATGGATCAACTCATGCAAACCAAATTTTTTCATTTCATGACTTAAAAGTTAAGTAAAGTGTTGGAAAAGCAAAATTGGAGAAGAAAGATCAGCAACTGAAAAGAAGTGATGTTGGGTTGATTTAGGAGGTGTTGATCAAGCGAGGTGTCCATCAACTAGGTAATTATACTTACAATAATAACTTAGTTAATTTGATGAATTTATGAAGTAAATGATGTATGGATGATCTTGTGGTGTTAATGAGTGTTTTGAGGTCTCTAGTAGGTAAGGAAAGAGATCCCAAGATGTTGGAGTGGTCTATGTGTGAAGAGAACTCAAAATTCTAAGTGCAGAATTTTGGGTTTTCTTGCACATAGCGCGCTACTTGTGTGTAGCGTACAAATAAAGTTGACTAGCGCACTAGACAAGTCACCCAGTGCACTAGGTGCTCTAACAACATAAAATCTTCAATTTCCTAATTGAAACTTAAATACTTTAAACAAGTCCAATACCTTAATTAAAGGCTTAAACACACTCAAAAACATGTTAAATGAAATCAGGAACTTAAGAAAAAGTCTCTGGGGTTTGGATACGATTTTTGAGGTTTTGGGAGGCTGGATTAGCTAGGAAATTTGCGTGGATTGTAAGTAAACTGATTAAGATATTTATTTACATTTCATTCCTATTTTGTTATTCGTTTTCCATTATTTGAATTGATTTGTCTATTATACTCTATATATCATGATTTATTTCCTCTCTCATTTCATGAGTTTGATCTTATGGTATTAATAATTGGTTAAATAGTTTCATTGACTCCATATCGTGTGCTATGTCATTTTTTATTATTGAGATACTTAGTCAAATGAAATAGCATGCTTTGATAATGTTATACAGCTATTTTCCCTTATGCATTAGACATGCAATTACTTTGTTGGATTCCCAAACCATGTCATTTCTTGGGTCATGAAAGTAGTTCTTGTATCTAGAACCATAATATGATAGAGATAGCGCCCCACACAGGGTTACTGGACTTTTACGGTTATCGGGATCTCACCACTATCTTGCGTAGCGCATGGGGTATGGGACCTAGGGTTGCTAGCAAGTATACATCACTTGTGATGGACACCTATGAGTATTTATATATAAGATAGGCACTTGTGCGAATGTGAAGACATTCATGATATTGTTTATGCCTTAAATAGTGAAATAAGGTTGATGTGATATAACTCACAATCGACTAGCCTGAGATCATTGCTACTCAGCCGACTGTCAATTTCATTTTATTTAACTAGAGTATCTTATAGCATGATTGTTGGACTAAGTAGTTTGTCACTTTTACTCCACCCGGAATTTCGATGGAAACAAACAAAATGAAAGTATACTAATAAGTTTATCAAGTGTGTTTCAGTTAGTCTAAGTTTGTAGAATATCACATCTCAAGTGTTTAAGCCATACAAGTTCAAGATTCGATCAACACGAGGAAATAAATATGAAAGATCATATTACATGTTGTAACATTAATGTAAGGTACACAGGTCTATTTACACAAGCCTAATGCATTAGTTCATGCATATCATGTTTTTCAAATTGCATTTCAAATTTCAAGTGATCATTTGGAGTTTTAAATGAAACTCACCACTTGAATCGGTCTTATAAGTTCAAACTATGTGAAACCATATTTTTATATTGACATCTTACTTTTAAAACCATTATGGAAGTTTTCATAAATGAAAAACTTGTTTTGAAATGTTTTTGAAAAGAAAAACTGTGTATTTGCATAAAAGCCCCTATATAAGTCACAAAACTGGGATTTTCCATTTTTTGAATTTGTGAAAACATTCGGACCACCTATACAGGTTCTATGACCCTTAACAGACATATATAACATGTTATAAGAGGTTTGGTAGGGTCCCATATGCGATAAGGTCGCTAACTTTATGGGCAAAAATACTTATTTTGAGGCCCCTGACAGTTAGCGTGCTAATAGTGATATTACCATGCTAATTGCAGAGTTAGCGCGCTAATGTTTAACATTAGTGCGCTAGCATAGTGGATTAGCGCGCTAGGTCAAAATATTAGCGTGCTAATCGCCTTTCTGACAGCTTTTTTATAAAGCTTAAAATAACACTTTAATTTGAATAGATGATCAAATCTGAGCCCTTGGATCTCTAGAACGGTCAAAAACTGTTAAAAAGGAATGTAGAATATTCTCAAACCATCTAGAACATTATATTATCTTGTCAAGCAAGAAAACCCTATTGTGTTCATTGTTTCCAAAGAAGAAGCTTGGATTTTTGTGTGTTATCACTTGTAATCTTTCGAGGCAACTGAATCATTCTCGAAACTAGCATTATTGAGGCATTCTAAAGCTTCAACATCCACTCCTGAACTGATTTTCAAATCACTCTCTCGAGCTTGTAAAAAAGTATGATTTCCTAGCTTTTCTTGTGCTTAAATTTCATATTTTTGGGTGCTTGACTCGTGGAAATCATTTGTTGTGTTTTTGAACACATTTGTCTTGGGTTTTACATTTAAACTAGATTTACTAAACCCTAGGATTGGTTTGGACAAGAGTGCGCTTAAACTTGATTTTCATCAAACTTCTTGTTCTTTGGATTTGAAATTGCATTTGTTTAAATCGATTCATTTGAAACGATTTCATATTTGAGATTTTCATAAAATCAGTGATATACTTGCATTTCTCATTGGTTATCATACTTGCATGCATTAGAGTGGTTAGGCTCTATGAGGCTTGCTTGTATTTGAATTTAGTGTCGCTTTACTTTATAAAGTGAATTTGATTATTTTCATCTATTCTTTATAAGTGGCTGATTTTAAGACTTAGTGGGATCTAAGTCAAAGGGAAGACCAAGTTAAGGCTAGACATAAACCCAAGTTGCGGCTAGGTAGGAAGTCCTAATTTGTGATTAGGCATTCTAGGTTTGTACGCTTAGGTTGTAACACTTATTAGCAATATAACTGGGGGTTTGAAAATCCTAACTAGGGAGGTTAGGTAGTAGATGTTGATCATTGGTCCAAACCACTATAAATCGCGTGTCTCTTTCCATCTCTTCTATCCCCTTTATCTTGCATTGCATTCATACTTGCGTTTGAGTGAGCATATAGCATCTTTATTTTGAAGTTATTTTAAAAACGGCATAGGAAGTGTGGGAGAAGCTTGGGGTACACTATAAAGGTACACTTCAAGTAAAGAAAATTGAGTTGAGAATCTTTGAGGAGCACTATGAGACTTTTCGAGTTGGATTCGATGAAAACATAGCCACCGCCATCACTCGGTTCACTAAGCTCTTGAATGAGATCAAGAATCTTGGAAAGAACTATGATCAAGAGACTTCGGTATACAAATTCCTTAGAGGCTTGCCTAAGGAATGGGATGCCAAGAAGTATGCTATCCAATCGGCGCAAAACCTTGGAGAGTACACTTTTGATGCCTTGTGTGGAGAGCTAACGGTCCATGAATTTGAATTAAAGGACCGAGCTAGATTGGAAGCATTGAGTGGGGGTACTAAGAGTTCAAGAAAAGAGATTTCTTTGAAGGCAAATAGCCCACCGACTCCATTGGTTGACATCATTGAAGATGTGATGACAATGATCTTGAGGATGAAGTGGCCATGCTCTCAAAAAAGCTTAACAAGGCTATGTACAAGCGAGACAAGTACAAGAAGAAGTTCAAGGGTGGAAGCAAGGGAAGAAAGCCAAATAAGACCATATGTTTCAGGTGTGGCAAACCGAGCCACATCAAGGCGGAATGCAAGTCCAAGAAGGTGTTGGACAAGAAGAAAGACAAGAAGAGCTTTAAAGCGACATGGGATGATTCATCTTCATCAAGTTCTGAATCCGAATCAGAAAGTGAGAAAGCAACAATTTGTCTCATGGCACAAAGTGAGGTAAACTCTAACGTTTTCAATTTTGATGATGTTGATGATTTGGATGATGTTCCTAATGTTTATGAGCTTAGGAAAGAGTTGGAATATGAGGTCAAATATACCAAACAACTCAAAAAGAGCTTAACCATAGCAATTTGTGAGATTGAGTCACAAAATGAGACCATTAATGATCTCCAAAGCAACTTGAATGAAGTTCTAAAGGAGAGAGATGCTTTAGCCAAGGAAGTAGAGGACGTGACTAGCACGGTGCACAAGTTCACTAATGTTAGAGAGATGTTTGACATGATGTTGGGAGCATAACAACGTGCACTCAACTAGAGAGGCATAGGCTATGGAGCGAACTTGTTAAGTTACAAGAAATTGCTAGATGATGCTCGTAGATGCTCAAAATGCAATAGGTCTCATGCGGTTAGGAAATGTGCCTTACAAAAGGCTGAAATAGGTAGAATAGCATGTGTAGTTAAGAATGTTTATGATACTAACTTTCTCGGACCCAAAGGTGTTTGGGTACCAAAATTTAGTGTTTTTCACATTTTGTAGGATGCGAGGAAGAGCACCCCATGGTACTTGGATAATGGGTGCTCAAGACACATGACCGGATATGCAAATCAATTCATTGATTAAAGCGACATGATGGTGGAAAAGGTCACATTTGGGGACAATAACAAAGGAAAGGTTATAGGCCTTGGAACCATTGGTAACGATTTATTTTCCATTTCAAATGTTTATCTTGTTGATGGTTTGAAACATAACTTGCTTAGTATTAGTCAATTGTGTGACAAAGGATTTCATGTCATGTTTGAATCATCAAAATACATTGTTAGGAATGAGAAGCATGAAACTCTATTTGTTGTATATAGAGATAAGAATGTTTATGCCATTAACTTTGATGAGATGCATATACAAAATGTTTCATGTTTGAGTGCTCAAAGTGAATGTGATGCATGGTTGTGGCACCGTAGACTAGGACATTCTAGCATGGAAAACTTGTCCAAATTGACCAAGCGTGATATTTTCAAGGGTCTACCTAAATGCACTTATAAGAAAGACAAGGAATGTGAGCCTTGTATCCTTGGTAAGCAAGTGAAATCGTCATTTAAGACGAAAGTAATAAGTGATGTGACTAGAGCATTGGAACTTATCCATATGGATTTGTTCGGATCCACGCAACACAAAGTCTATGGGGTAAATCATGTTACTTTGTCATTGTTGATTATTTTACTAGGTATACATGGGTTTATTTTCTAGATCATAAGCATAAAGTGTTTGATGTGTTTGTGAAATTTTGTGCTTTGGTTGAGAATGAGAAGAGGTATAAAATTACCATCATTAGGAATAAGGTAAGAACACTAGTACATAGTCCTAAATACCATACTATCATAGGCACCAAATGGGTCTTTAGAAACAAAAAGAATGAAAATGGTGAGATTGTAAGGAACAAGGCTAGGTTGGTTGCACAAGGCTATAATCAAGAGGAAGGAATTGACTATGAGGAAGCCTTTGCACCGGTAGCAAAACTAGAAGCAATTCGGATGTTACTTACTTATGCTTGCTACAATGGGTTTCTACTATACCAAATAGATGTTAAAAGTGCATTCTTAAATGGCTTCATCAATGAAGAGGTATATGTAAAACAACCATCAGGTTTTGAAGACAATGATCATCCAAGTTATGTCTATCGTCTTCGAAAGGCCTTGTATGGATTGAGACAAGCTCCTAGAGCTTGGTATGACCAAGACCTTCACAGCCATCGACACCCGCCTTGAGCGTCAGGGTGATCGACTTCATCGCATAAAGAGCCATCTACTACCAGCCAGGCCAGCGCGAGATGACCCTGCCTCCAGTTCTGCGCATCAGATATCGTCTCATTAGGAGGATTATCTAGGCATAACATAGTTAGGGGGAGCACTAGGCTCATCTATGTTAGTCTTTAGTGTTTTAATGTACATTTGCTATGTTGTAGACTCAGCTGTTTAGGCCACAACGATGTTAATGTTCATTTTCAACATTTAATATCATGAAAAAAAAATTTGCTTATCTCTGAGTTACTGTAGTTCTTGTGTTCATTGCCCTATATTGGTTGCATGTGAATGACTTTCATTAATATACATGTTTATGTCTCGTAATATGCATGTAGTGAGGGGGAGTCTTCCACCCACTGTGTTGTTGTTATAATCATGACTCATTTTCGGTTATGCTTGTTGTGAAGGGGAGCTTGGCACCACTTTTTGATGTTATCAAAAGGGAGAGAAATGTATGCGTTGAACTTGAGATTGTTAGAGATTGCATTTGGATACGAATACACGTGAATTTAATTTTTTATTGTCAAGTTCACATTGTTTGTTATCATCAAAAAGGGGGAGATTATTGGTCTAAGTGGTTAGTCACTTTTACTCCACCCGGGATTTCAATGGAAACAAATAAAGTGAAAGTATAATAATAAGTTTATCAAGTGTGTTTCAGTTAGCTAAACTTTGTAGAATATCACATCTCAAGTGTTCAAGCCATACAAGTTCAAAATTCGGCCCACATAAGGAAATGAAGATGAAAGATCATATTACATGTTGTAACATTGATGTAAGGTACACAGGTTCATTTAAGCAAGCCTAATGCATTAGTTCATGCATATCATGTTTTTCAAATCGCTTTTTAAATTTCAAGTGATCATTTAGAGTTTTAAATGAAACTCGCTACTTGAATCGGTCTTATAAGTTCAAACTATGAGAAACCATTTTTTTATATTCACATCATACTTTAAAAACCATTGTGGAAGTTTTTGAAAATGAAAAACTTGTTTTGAAAGGTTTTTGAAAAGAAAAATTGTGTGTATGCAGAAAAGCACCTATGCAAGTCATGAAACTGGGATTTTCGATTTCTGGGATTTGTGAAAACATCTGAACCACCTAAACAGGTTCTATGACCCTTAACAAACATGTATAACATGTTATAAGAGGTTTGGTAGGGTCCCGGATGCCATTAGGGGGTCGCTAACTCTAGGGCCAAAAATATTAATTTTGAGGCCCCTGACTAGCGCGCTAATAGTGATATTAGCACGCTAATTGCAGGGTTAGCACGCTAATGTTCAACGTTACCGTACTAACTCCAAAACTAATTTCAAATCACTCTCTCGGGGTTATAAGAAAGTTTGATTTCCTTGCTTTTCTTGTGCTTAAATTTCATATTTTAGGGTGCTTGACTTGTGGAAATCATTTTTTTGTTCTTGAACACATTTGTCTTGGGTTTTACACTTAAACTATATTTACTTAACCCTAGGACTAGTTTGGACAAGAGTTTGCGCTTAAATTTGATTTTCATCAAACTTCTTGTTCTTTGGATTTGAAGTCGGATTTGTTTTAATCGATTCGTTTGAAACTATTTTATATTCGAGATTTGCACAAAATCAGTGATATACTTGCATTTCTCATTGGTTATCATACTTGCATGCATTAAAGTGGTTAGGCTCTAAGAGGCTTACTTGTATTTGAATTGGGTGCCACTTTACTTTATAAAGTGAATTTGATTATTTTCATCTATTCTTTGTAAGTGGCTGATTTTAAGACTTAGTGGGATCTAAGTCGAAGGGAAGACCTAGTTAAGGCTAGGCATAAACCCTAGTTGCGGCTAGGTAGGAAGTCATAATTTGTGATTAGGCATTATAGGCTTATACGCTTAGGTTGTAACACTTATTGGCAATATAAGTGGGGGTTTGAAAATCCTATTCAAGGAGGTTAGGTAGTGGATGTAGATCATTCGATCGAACCACTATAAATTGTGTGTCTCTTTCCATCTCTTATATCCCCTTTATCTTGCATTGCATTCATACTTGGTTTGAGTGAGCATATAACATCTTTATTGTTGAATTATTTTAAAAAGGCGATAACTTCTCGATACACCCAATTCACCCCCCTCTTGGGTGTGGTTTCAATGATTCCTTTTCAACATAGTTACTATTATATGCTTTCAGATACTTGTTGTATATTTAGATATGTGAACAAATGTCTCTCAGTGTTACTTTCTACTTTCCTGTACTCACCATCCTTTTTATAATGGTGAGTGCAGATCCATCGAGTAGCAGACGAGGCGAAGAGAAGATCGGCGACTAACTCTGAGCCAGTAGAGTGCTACTACAATAAATTTTGTAGGTTTTTGGTTTTGTTGTTTGACTTTTATATGTATTTCGTATACTTTTGGGGTTATACATATTATGTATTGAGAGATAGTACCCTAACCAGATACATGGTGATATATTATCGTCGTTTTGTTTTATATATATGCATGGGATCTATATTTCATGATTTTCCACAATTTTTAGGTATTGTGTTAAAAGTTTCCGCTAATTTGTTAAGACTTCCGCTAAATAATCTTTAAGTTGGTAATTTAATTAATTCTGATTTATTAATTGATATAATATAAGAAAGTGCTTATTTGAAAAATTACTATGTAAGTAGAATGGTTTGGTAAAAGGCTGACTAATTCATTGTTAAGCCCTATGATGCTAGATTAGGGCTTAATGACAGGATGAGGTCAGGCGATGCTCTAATTTGAGAAGGAGTCGTTACAGTTTACTTCCAAGTTTTAGAAGGGTTTAAAGACCCGGATGCGTACCAGGCTCAATCTGAGTAAAGCCTTTCATCCTCATTCTGAAGGCCATATTGAGAGACTTATCCAGATTCTGGATGATACGCTCCGGGCTTGTATGTTGGATTTCTCTGAAAATTGGGAAGTCTACTTACTGTTAGGGGAGTTTGCCTACAACAGGTTTTATGCAAATTTTAGTATGGCACCATTTGAGGCAATTTATGGAAAACGTTGCAGGTTTTCGATATGTTGGGTAGAGGTTGGTGATACGTTGTTGATAGGGCCAAAGATTGTGCAGGATCACACCAAGTGAATTAAGCAGATTATGCAACGACTGCAAACCGCACAAGACAAACAAAAGAAATATGCTGATAAGGATCATCGGGATGTTGACATAAAAAATGACTATGTGTTGCTTAAAGTTTCAACGATGAAGGGACATTACAGATTTGGGTCGAAAGGGAAGCTTGCTCTTAGGTGCATTGGACCCTTTTAACTGACCGGACAAATATGTCTGGTTGCCTAAAAGTTAGCTTTGCCACCTTAACTAGCGGGAGTTCTTGACGTGTTTCATGTATCCACGTCGTGAAAGATGCCAACTAAACATACGTCAACCATTGATTGGAGTCAGGTTAATTTGAGGGAAGACATGTCGTATGATGAGTAGCCAATTCAAATTCTTTACAGTAAGGTTCAGAAGTTTCGCATCAAGGAGACCCCACTAGTTAAGGTGCGGTGGAAGTTCCATGGAGATGAGGAACTTACTTAAGAGCGAGAGGATTATATGGCGGAGCACTTTCCAGATCTCTTTGAGTCTTAAGGTACGACTTACTTATTATTTCGAGGACGAAACTTCCTAAAATTGGGAATATTATAACGCCACTAAAGTCTATTCTAGTAAATTGTCCCGAAATTGAGATTATTTTAGTAAATATGCATGATAATTGTGTAATGGAGTGATTAATGTGTGAATTATATAATACTAGTTAACTTAGGTGTAAAATTAAGCCTATGTGAAGGAGAACAAACTTAAATAACTTGTTGGATGATTTAAATAAAGCATAATGACGAAAATTGTAAATATACAAGAGGGTACTTTTATAAAACAAAAGAATGGATGGATTAAATAAGGGCTTTAGGATCATCCTAGAACTTAAGTCTGTTAAGTTCATATATAGGGTTGTAATTGGTCAACATAACATAATTGCGTTAACTAAGTATTTAAATCAAATTAGAGCTTAAAGTTACTTTTGGTTTGAAAACAATACGTAGAGGAATTGAGGAGGAAACCAAAAACACTTGCCTAGTAGATTTGGTGAAGAGAGGAAACCTCATCAAGATCTCACAAGCTAAGTAAATAAACTTATCTCATCTTCTCTAATTTCTCTATTTGATTTGCGCATTCGATTTCGGATTAAAATCATAGTTTCTCTTGATATTTTAAGATGGAAGATGAAGCCCCATGTTTGATTCTGATTTAGGACATCTCCATCTCATATTCTTTGGTTTATTAAAAAAGAAATGCAAAATCTATTTGTTAATGGTGGAGTTGGTTTTGAATACATTCTTTAATGAAATTGGATTGATCTTGTGGTTTTAAACGAGGTGTTCTTTACTGTTTTGATTGGCTTAAGACCTTTGGGGGTCGGCGTGAGTTGTTGGGGAATTTGGAAATTTGATTCGGACCTAGAATTCTAAATTTGTGCCAAGTGTCGTGCAAGCGCCTCTCTCACACGTGGTACGGCACTAGCCACAACGCAATCTGGGCGATTGAGAAAGTCGACCCAACGACTCCCCATCGCCGTGACGTGCAACGTATGGCTTTAGAAAATCATTGGGGCTAATTATGATTTTTTATTCGTGGCCATCAATTTCGCCCCAGCACCTTGTGGGTAAACCAACAGCAATGGGATGACGCTGGACATTTTTTCAAAGATAAATCGGACGTTCTATTTTTTGAAATTGATCGAGTTTTATCGAGATATTATCTTGGGACAAGGGTCGGGACAGTGGTAATTAACCTCGAAAATATTTATCATCACGACGTTGCCACGAGGAAGGCGTGACATTAATTCAAAAATGCCTTTACATCGTTCACAAGATATTAATATGAATTGAATAAACTTACCTCAAACCAAATATGTTAATAACACATACATGAACCTACACTAATGTAGACACGAGGAGAATCAGATAGGACTTCCAAGTTAGGATTAGATAGCATAACAACACTTCGAGGTAAGCGGGGTTTGATTTATCTTCAATCATGTCATGCCATTAGTTAGACTAGAATTCATGATACTGAATGGTTGATATCTTGTAGGAATCAAGTTGAATATATCTTGTATTCCCATTTCATCTTGTCATTTGAGCTCTTTATTTATGAATGCATGTGGAACTAATGTGCTTGGAATGAATAATTGTATTGGCATCTCAGACTGGAGAGCCGACGGACACTAGTCATTTCCCTCTACTATGTTTGGACACCAATCTGTTGAGGTCGAGTCTTATTGGATATTGTTGAAGCCAATTGGTTGTTTAGACACCAATATGTTGAAGCCGGGTCATTTATGACACCATCGAAGCTAATCGGTCATCACATCACACACTTGTATTGGTTTCCACTTCATCGACTCTACGACATTTGTGTTATCATTATTATCTTGTTGGCTATCTTATTCCGGCTTTATTTCATTATGTCTTGCTTATATAGTATGCTTGCTTATATCATCCTTTCATGCTTGGAATGATAGTAGGAATTGATGAATAACCTTATTCATGCTAGTTATTACACATTAGGTATTACTTGTATGATTGAGGATAAAGCATTTTTTTGCTTTACTGAGCCCGTCTAAATACTGCTCACCCCACTATTTCCCCCTCCAGGTACCTCAGCTGTTGTTCAGGACAAAGGAAAGAGCAAGGTCGTAGCGTAGAAGCTCTTTTCTTATTTGCAAGGTTCTTCTATTTATATTTTATTGATTTTGAGACATTATGTAATAAACAGGGGATTTTACCATGGGTAAGCTTTGTGAAACCCATGGCTTAGTTTTTAAACTTTTGTAAGACTTTCTACTTCATTTCCACACCTATTAGACTTAGAAGACTTTTATTTCCGCACTATCTTATTTCGGCTTTATTTCATTATGTCTTGCTTATATAGTATGCTTGCTTATATCATCCTTTCATGTTTGGAATGATAGTAGGAATTGATGAATAACCTTATTCATGCTAGTTATTACACATTAGGTATTACTTGTATGATTGAGGATAAAGCATTTTTTTGCTTTACTGAGCCCGTCTAAATACTGCTCACCCCACTATTTCCCCTTCCAGGTACCTCAGCTGTTGTTCATGACAAAGGAAAGAGCAAGGTCGTAGCGTAGAAGCTCTTTTCTTATTTGCAAGGTTCTTCTATTTATATTTTATTGATTTTGAGACATTATGTAATAAACAGGGGATTTTACCATAGGTAAGCTTTATGAAACCCATGGCTTAGTTTTTAAACTTTTGTAAGACTTTCTACTTCATTTCCACACCTATTAGACTTAGAAGACTTTTATTTCCGCACTATTCATATGTCTTAGTAGTCTTTGGTAGATGGTCTTGTATTATTTATGCTGGTTAAGGCTTAGTAGATCATCGCCCGACTCGCTGGATTATCTCGAGGGGTTTGGCGATGGTTTAGGTAAGGCGACCTTGGTTATAGGAACTAGGGTTGTCACACATTCATACTTGCATGCATAAGAGTGGTTAGGCTCTAAGAGGCTTGTAAGTAATTAGACTTATTACCGCTTTAATTCGTAAAGGCAATTTTCATTATAAGTTGTTGATTGTAAGACTTAGTGGGGTCTAACTCAAAGGAAGACTTAGTTGAGGCTAGGCAAACCCTAGTTGAGGCTAAGTGGGAAAACCTAATTTGTATTTAGGAATTCTAGGCTTGTAAGCTTAGGTTGTAACACTTATCGGTAATATAAGTGGGGTTGAGAATCCTAACCGGGGAGGTTAGGAAGTTGATGTAGATATGTTAGATCGAACCACTATAAATCTTGTATCTCATTTTCATCTCCTCTACCTCATTCACCATTACATTAAATTGATATTTTATTGCTTGTGTGTGTTGAGCATTGCATTTTACTAAAAAGTTGTAAAAATGCAATAACCTCTCGGTACACCCAATTCACCCCTATTGGGTGTGGTTTAACTAATGAAATTGTGACTTGCATCTACTTATCTATTGATAATATTCAATCTAATATCATGTTAGCTATATATAACAGAATCATCTTGTTATGCATTGATTCGATGTTTACTAGTGTACGACTGATATATATAGTTGAGAGTCATTTATTGAGCAAGTTGGAGCGCTCACCCCTTAAATATTTTGGGTACTCAGGCCAGCGCTTCAGTGAAAGGAAAAGAGAAGATCTAAGCGTTTAGAGATCTTGTACGATGTAATGACTTCCTTTTGTAATCTATATTGTTTGAACTATTATTTCATATTATAACATGGTTTGAGAAAAAAATTTGTAACTGAAGTTTATTCCAATTCTGTATATTTGTATAATATCGAAAATGTTTTAGTTTATGCTGCATTCTGATTTTATAATTTCAATATTTGAGATATACTGGTTATGTTTTATTAGGAACCGAAAAAAGGCTTATGGCTCTAGCTAACTTTAACTGGTGTAGCAGAGCTTAGTTAGCATTTCAGGTCAGGTATCACCCTAATCGGAATAAAAAAAAAATGCTACTTGTTGGTTGACTGGAGAGGGTGCTTCGATCAGTTGTCTGAAATTATAAAACTTTGTTTTACCTTCGAAAACCCCTTAACTAGGTTACAACTCTTCTTAAATTTTTTTAAACACCTTTAACAAGATTAGTACACACCATAAAACATGTTTAAATGATACAAATAATTTTACAAAGATTGAGAACAATAAATCCATGAAATATTCAACTTGGAAGGGCTTTTATGCAAATATTTAATAAATATGCCAAAAAGCCTATAAATCAATGTTGGTGTAACCAAAATCACTTTGAACACTAGACAAACATCCAAAAAATATTTATAAAACACATTTCTATTATTTAAATCATTTTCTAACTCCTAAAATTGAAAATCATTACTTTAGGTACTTGAAAAGCCAAATTTTATGAAATGCATGTAACTAATGCAATTGGCTTGTGTTTGTATAATTGAACTTATATACCTTACATAAATTGTACAAATCATAATTCAATCTTTCCAATCCTTGTCCTTGTCCGAATCAAGTCTTTTGATCACATTTTGGCCATTGCACTTCAACTTGCAATTCTTGACTTCTTTTCGAACTTGAAATTCTAACAAAGTTTGGTACACTGAAACACTTGACAAACTTATTAAAACCATCACATATTGTTTGCTTACATCAAAAGTCCTGGCGAAGTCTAAGTGACAAAACACTTAGGCCAACAAGATTTTCCCCTGTAAGCATTGGAGTGTGTTGTCTTTTATGTTGCAACTCCTAGATTGTATTTTGAAGGTTCAAATTAAACATAGAAAAGGGAATATAGATGTGGATTAGATGGCGAGTCACATGAGAAGTTTTGAAATAGATACGTATTATGTTCCTCAAATGTTAGTCTGTATAGCTAACTACTATTATTGTGGATGAGGTAAGGAGGATTACTTTTCGTCACTCATTTTTGTTTGAAGTAGTGATCGACTATTAGCCTGCCATTGATTGCTTTTATTAAAAAAAAAAATGGAGAAATCCAAAGTGTGTTGAATTGATTTTTCTTTTCCTCCAAATCTTATTTTGAGTTACTATATTTTTTGGGAGTGACTATTAGCACTCATTTACCTTATATCTGCCCCCATTAAATTTAAGGATTTTTTGCTTGATTAGCACATGTGGGCAAAATTTTGATCAACCCAACACACCCACAAATTTTTTTACCAAACTAACACATTTGTTGCCACGTCTGCGCCACGTCAGCGCTAGATCAACCTACATGGTGGAAAACGTGACCTCGGGTCACGATTTCCATAGATGTAGTGACCCGAGGTCACTCCTTTTCCTGCTACAAACTGCAAGTTTGAAGCTACTTGAAACCCCAACCCCCCCCCCCCCCAACTTGAAACCCCAACCCCCACCATCTCCTTCAAAATCGCCGCCGCTTTTCTTCTCTCCGACAACGACCTCCGCCTCCAACATAATGTCCGAGTGGGACCGGAAGTCATTATTTGGGGTCGACTATAACAACTTAATTGTTAGTAAACTTCCCAATGTACCCCTAGTTGATATTCTCCCCCTTATCCCCAAAGAAAACACTATTTTCATCGTTGTGATCCACAACCTCCAACCTCTTGTTGCACATTATATTTTTTCTCCCTTATAACTTAATTTGCTCCATATTGCATTCCAAGAATGATTATTTGATATTTAAAAGTCAAGATTCAACACATAAATTTTCTAATCATTCAAGAATATGAATCAAATCTTAACCAAATATTATAATCAAGATGTTATATTTGGTGGTGAATCGTTGAGTGTATGGACAAAGGGGTGGGGAGGGGATCCAAAAATTATTAAGTATATGAGAAAATAAGATGAAGTTATGGTTTAATTTGAGGTAGGGTATAAAAAGTGAAAATTAAACAAAAGAAGAGAAGGTGAGTGTAGTGAGTGAGAAAGGAGTTGGGGATGCTTTAAAGTTTTTATTTAGGCATGGATGTAGAGAATAAAAGTAAAGTTGAGTAGCGGTGTGAGAGTAGAAAGTAAAGGGGAGAAGGTGAGTGTAGTGAGTTGGATAGGAGTTGTAGATGCTTTTAAGGTTTCATTTAGGCAGGGGTGTAGAAACTGAAAAGTAAAGTTGATGAGCGGTACGATAGTAGAAAGTAGAAGGGGAGAAGGTGAGTGTAATGAGTTGGATATGAGTTGATGATGCTTTTAAGGTTTTATTTAGGCAGGGGTATAGAGAGTGAATAAGTAAAGTTGAGCAGCGGTGTGAAAATAGAAAGTAGAAGGGGGAAATGAAATGAAATGAGTTCATAATTTAGAGTGAGGTTATTTATGTAATTTTACTTAATAATATTTTAGTTTAAAAATTTATTAAATTAAATGGGGTTGTTATAAGGTAGTGGAGGTTAATAATCCCTCCCTATTTTTTAATATAAAAAGTTGCTAAATTAAGGCATCAAATAATTACTATCAAACCATTAAAATAAGATTAACATTTTTACTTCAAAAAAAGAATAACATTTGAGATTTTCTCGATTTATAATTTTTGTTTTAATTAATGTTACGTGAGATTCAATTTCACGCGAGTTTACGTGGAGCTTCCCCAACGTCGCGTGAGAAGAAATACGAATTAAAGCGTTTTTTGGAGTTGGAACTTAACTAGAGAGTACAAAGGTTTTGTTGTTTAGTGGTTGTCTCCAGCATCCCCATTTTGAATCTCAACACAATCTTTTTCAGACTTCCTAACCTCGCTTTCCCACCTCTTTTAATTCCCTTCCCTCCTATTTATTTATAAAATCCAAAAAGAAAAATTTTGCATATCCCTCTCTTTCTCTCTCACTGTCGTTCGGATTTGACCTCCTCTTGCTTTTCATGTTTCTCTCCGTCTGACGACTTTTGCAGCAGTAGCAACCTTTCAATTCCACGAAAGAAGAAGAAGAATAGACGTTTCGATCATAGCTTCTCTGTCACTGACTGAGTTTCGTCATTTGTACACTGTTTGTCTCTGTATTTTAATTTTTCTATTGCTGTTGAGTTCATTCTGTGTGTTATTCTTTTGGTTTTACAGAGCAATGGCGGTCTCTTCTTCTTCTTCTTCTTCAGGAGTACCGAACAAGTTCAGGGACCGAGAAAGTACCAGTCCTGAGAGGACTAAAATCTGGGCAGAGCAGCAGCAGCAGAGCAGAAGAGATAAGAAAGTTCCTGTTGTTTACTATCTATGCAAGGACGGACATCTTGAGCAACCTCATTTCATGGAAGTTCCGATCTCCTCTTCAATCAAAGGACTCTATCTAAGAGGTGCATTGTTCTGTTCTGATTACAATGTTGTATATCTCTTTTAATTCTTCTGTTCTGATTCCCAAGTCCTTATTAAAGTTCTACATATTCAGATGTGATCAATCGGTTGAACTGTCTCCGAGGAAAAGGAATCGCTAGCATGTATTCTTGGTCTTCCAAAAGGTATCTTAATTTTAATTAAGAATTGCTCCGTGAAAGTCTCTCTTGTTTGTACTTTGGTTTGTCAAGTTTTAATTGAAAATTATTGGATTTCATGCATTTATAGGAGCTACAAAAACGGATTCGTATGGCATGATCTGTCGGAGAGCGATTTCATATACCCTGTGCACGGCCAGGAATACGTCCTCAAGGGGTCTCAGATCATTCAAGCCTCAGCCGAAGAAACAGAAAAAGTCACCTCTGATCATCGTAAACAGCTGCAGAGCAACTCCACCGAAGAATCCGAGTTTCCAATTATCGTACGGCGAAGAAATCAGTCTTGGAGCTCCAATCTCGATCTCCACGAGTACAAGGTCTACAAAACCACCGGATCTAATGGCGATCACTTTAATGGAAGGGCCGCGGATGCGTCAACGCAGACGACGACAGATGAGAATAAGAGACGAAGACGACGCACTACAATCAGAGAAGAATCACAACCGCAACAACATCAAGAAGAGAAGGACAACGACAGAGAGATCGTTGTGATCCAAGCGCAGCAAGACCATCATCAAACAACAACAACAGAGCTGAGCAGAGAGGAGATCTCTCCGCCTCCCGCCTCTCCCAGTCCTGAAACCCTAGAATCTCTCATCAAAGCCGACGGACGGATCGTCAGAATCCCGAGGACCACAGACTGTTGTTCATCATCATACGATGTCCGAGACAGATCCACGTCAAACAATCATCCAAGCGGAAGGATCAAGGCGTCCGCGGTTCTGATGCAGTTGATATCGTGCGGTTCCCTTGCAGTCAAAGATTGCAGCAGCAGTGGGCCCACATCTGGGTTGTCGTTGGTGTCGCAGTACAAAGCTTGGCTGCCCAGCGGAGCACTGGATCAGTCGTCCTAGAAGCCCAAGGGCCGTCCGATTGAAAACCCAAGTGTTGGTGGGTCTCAAGTGGAAGATAAAGAGTACTTCAGTGGAAGCTTAATCGAGACGAAAAACGAGGAGGAGTTTCCAGTTTTTAAGAGATCGTCGTCCTACAACGCAGATCGGTAACTGAGCTTTTCACTATAAATTTACACTAGCACTGCTCTGCTAGGCTGGCACTTGCACCTTTTTTTCTTCTCTGCTGCCATATATAGATTCTTGCATCAAATCAAATAAGCACGGTTATTTTAAAATTGCAAAAGTAATACATATGTCCTTTTCAAAAAGGAACTACTGATGATGAGGATGAATTCATATGGTATGATGTGGTATGGTGTGGTGTGGCTGGATGAAGTGAAACTTTGTATAATGAGGGGAAACTTTATATGAATAATTTTTTTTGAAAATGAGCTATTCATATAAAATATTAAGTGTATGAATTATTTTTTAAAATGAGTTATTTGTTCAATTCATCGATCGTAACTTTACACATCACGTATCGAGGTCGAGAACTCATCCAAAAGACACGCACGTGTCTCGAGACGGACCATTGGCGTTACATACGTATCTCGAGGTGGACAACTCATGCAATGCAAACGTCACGCATTTATCTCGAGGTGGATAACTCATGCAAAAGTCACGTATTTATGTCTAGGTGGGCGACTCATACAACCTTGTCAAAACCCGGTCCACGTGGACGGCCTTTCACAGATAGCGCCTTTTGAAAAGACGCTATCTGTGTAAGGGCAGTCCTACGTGGACCGTTCACGTCCGCAACAAAATTCACCCACTTTGATAACGTCTTTTGAAAATGCGTTATTGCCTATTCTGAAGAAAAAAAAAACCACCCTATTTTGTGAAATAAAATGTAAATGTGCTCTATTTTTTCAAAAACACCTAATTCGAATTTTTTACAAAAGTACTAATGTTTTTAGTTTAAATCCGAAAAATAGGGTGGTGTTTTTTTTTTCTCCAGAATAGGCAATAACGCATTTTCAAACGTCACACATGTTTCAACTCATCCATCGTAACATCACTCGCGCACGTATCGAGGTCAAGAACCCACGCGCATGTATCGAGGTCAAGAACCCATGCAAATGACTCGCACGTGTCTCGAAATGAACAACCCGCGTCACACACGTATTTTGAGGTGAATAATCAATGCAAAAGTCACACATGTATCTTGAAGTAGGTAACTCATGCAAACGTCAAACACGTATGTCGAGGTGGGTGACTTATGCAACTTCGTGCAAACCATGCAAACGTTACACAAGTATCTCAAGGTGGACAACTCATGCAACTTCGTGCAATCCATGCAAACCATGCAAATGTCGAGCACATATCTCGAGATAAAACAACTCATGTAACATCGTGCAATCCATTCAAATCATCCAAACGTTATGCACGTATCTCGAGGTGGACAATCCATGCAAACGACACACATATATCTTGGTGGACAACTCATGCAAGCGTCGCGCACGTACCTCGAAGGGACAACCCGTTACAACAGAGGGACTTGCAATGACTTCAAAGCGTGTAACACTACCACTTTCCTAAAGGAAATTTTGCTCTCTATACCGCAAGAGGCGCAAATATCCCTAAAGGATACGATGAAGTAAAACCCAACTTTCACTTGCGGTAGTGAAAGATGAAAACAAGAGCAATTGTTTGGTGAATTTCGAGATAATTTCTTCCTTCTCTAACCTCTCCTCTTATAGAGCACCGGTCATGACCAGTGGAGAAGTGGAACAGATCAAGCATTGATGCAATGGAGTAATGGAGCGAACAAGCATTGATGCAAAGGGAGTAGTGGAGCGAGAATTCCTTAATGGAGAGCGCTTTCAACCGCACCCACTCACCCACTCTACTAACTACCCATTTAATCTCGAAAATGGTAAAAATTAATGGTAATAAGTTTTACCCATGGTTAGCTTGCACACATATATACACACACGCACGTGCCTCGTGCCAAGTGTTAAGTGCGCCTATAAAAGCGTCTAAAATGCTCCATATGCGCCGCCTGTGCCAGCGCGCGCGCGCGTGGCTCACCTTGCATAGCACTTGTATTTTATTTTACACACACTATGGTGCAAGAGTACATATATACTCTTTAAACTTGAAGTTCCTAACCAATGTGGGATTAAACATTTATTTTGAAAATGTTCAACAATCCCCCGCCATTTTCAAAATAATCGATTATTCAATCCACGAAATCTCAAACATTATATGCATAACTTATGGTATCTTGCGATTTGAACCACTAACTTGTGAAAAGTTCATTACATCATATCGAATTACATGGTAGATAAACTTTGAACCAATGATTCTATTCGATATGTAGCATAAACATATCACGCATATAACTTACACCAAAAAAAGCCATAAATATCCCGACACATTCAACATTGGCCTTGTGTCCCGTATCTTCTCGTGAATGTCTTTGGAGCCAAGCCCTTGAACTCCTTGAAGCGGCCGCACTTCACATCCACATAGGTAGTCTCCATTCTAGTACCCCCGCAATTTAAGTACTTTTAGAAGACTATTAAGAGATCAACTCAACCTCCTCTCTTTACATGCAGGTAGTCACTCTTATAATGAAATTGACTGCATTGAACTCAAGACTTAACGTAATGTTAGGCGTCGAGTTGAGTTTCCACTATTGGTGACCTGTAATTTATGGGCTTGAGACCCATCCCTCTTGATGTTTTATTCACCAAGTCTCTTGGCAATCCTTTAGTAAGGGGATCTGCCAAGTTTTGACTAGATTTCACATAGTCAATCGTGATAACTCCTCTTGTTATCAATTCTCTGACACAACTATGTCTCAGTCCAATATGTCTGGACTTACCGTTGTACATTTGGCTATAAGCCCTTGCCAATGTGGCCTGACTATCACAATGGATAGAGATTGGAGCTACCGGTTTAGGCCACAATGGTATCTCGTGTAATAATTCACGTAGCCATTCGGCTTCTTTTGAAGTTGAGGCCAATGCAATAAACTCTGATTCCATGGTAGAACCAGCCATTAAAGTTTGCTTCTTTGAAGCCCACGAGATTGCACCTCCAGCAAGTGTGAAAATCCACCCACTTGTGGATGCATGATTTTGATCTTTCACAATCCAACTTGCATCTGAAAATCCTTCTAAGACCGAAGGATATCCACTATAGCATAAACCATAGTTAATTGTTTTCTTCAGATATTTCAAAACTCTTCGAATTGCAAACCAATGCAACTCGCTTGGATTAATTGTAAATCTACTCAACTTGCCTATTGCCAAGGCAATATCCGGCCTAGTGCATGTCATTGCATACATTAAGCATCCAATTAATCTAGAATACTCCAGGTTGTGAAACTGGATTGCTCGTATTTTTCACTAGCTCAATACTTGAATCTAGTGGGGTAGAAACATGGGCACAATTCAAGTGATTGAATCTATTGAGAATTTTCTCAATATAATGAGATTGAGTTAGAGTAATACTCCCCTCATCTCTTACAATCAATTCCGAGTATGACATCAGCTTGCCCCATTCTTTCATTTCAAAACGGCTTGAAAGAAACCTTTTGGTCAACCGAACTTGTTCCAAGTCAGTGCCAAAAATCAAGCATGTCATCTACGTAAAGACAGATAATGACACCATTGCCTTTTTCATCAAACTTGCTATATGCGCATTTATCAGATTCATTTATTTTGAATCCAAAAGCAAGTACAACCTGGTCAAATTTTTGGTGCCACTGTTTTGGTGCTTGCTTTAAACCATACAATGATTTCCGCAATCTGCACACTTTATTCTCATGACCGGGCATAATAAACCCTTCAGGTTGTTCCATGTATATTTCCTCATCCAATTCTCCATTTAGGAACGCTGTTTTAACGTCCATTTGGTGGATGACCAGCTTGTTTATAGCTGCAATTGCAATAAGCAATCTGATAGTAGCAATTCTAGCTACTGGTGAATAGGTATCGAAATAGTCTATTCCATGCTTTTGGGTGAAACCCTTAGCAACCAGTCTCACTTTGTGTTTTTCAATGGATCCATCAACTCTTCTTTTCCTTTTGAAGAGAAATTTGCATTTAATGGGTTTACACCCAGGAGGTAGATCAACTAGCTCCCAAGTGTTATTGCCCATTATTGAATCCATCTCATCATTTAATGCCTCTTTCCGAGAAAATTTGCATCTCTTTCTTTCATTGCCTCCTCTCTTGTTTGAGGATCACTTCCGTATTAAAACAATACGGAATTTGTCTAGTTACTTGTTTCTCTACTTCCTTCAACTAGGAATGTATAGAAATCGAACCAAATGACTTAATTTTCCGAGCTCGTTTGCTCCTTCGAAGTTCAGGAACTTCTACTAATTCTTTGTCATTTTCAATTTCTATGACTTCCTTCCCTTTTTGGTTTTCTTCAGGAATACTTTTGGTGACAGATTTAAATCTTGTCTCGTCAAAGATTGCATCCCTTGATTCAATTACAGTGTTTACTGAAATCGAATTATTAGGCTCAATTACCATGAACCTATATGCCTTACTGTGTTGTGCATATCCAATAAATATGCACTCCACTCCCCTTTCACCCAATTTTCTCTTTTTGGGTTCAGGTACTTTTACTATTGCTCTACAGCCCCAAACTCTTAAATAATTAAGATTTGGTTTTCGCTTATTCCAAAGCTCATATGGGGTGACTTTATTCCTCTTTTGTGGAATTCTGTTCAAAATATGGCATGCGGTCAGCAATGCCTCTCCCCAAAAACCACTACTCAAACCAGAGTTTGATAGCATAACATTAACCATTTCGGTTAAAACACGATTTTTACGCTCAGCCACACCATTTTGTTGTGGTGTGTAAGGGCCAGTAGTCTCATGGACTATTCCAGTGGATTCAAAGTACTTTGGATCATAGTACTCTCCTCCCCTATCAGACCTTAAACATTTTATAAAGGTCTCACATTGCAATTCGCTTTACGCCTTATAGGCCCGAAACTTAACCATTGCCTCATCTTTGGAATGCAACAAATAAACATAACAAAACTTGCTATAATCATCAATAAATGTTATAAAATATTTATTGCCTCCTATTGAGGGTGTACTATGTATGTCACATACATCGAATGTATCAAGTCTAGCAACTTTGAATTTCTTTCAACATTAGGAAATGGATTTCTAGTTATTTTTTTTTTCATGCATGTATTGCAATTTCCTTCATATTTATCAAAATAAGGCAAGAATTCCAGATTGACCATATCATATAATTTTCTCGAAATGAACATGTCCTAATCTATGATGCCATAAAAATGAAGGAGACTCCACAAGATACGCGAAACAACATTCTTATTAGATAAAACGATTACATTGAGCTTAAACATGCCCTCATAAGCATACCCCTTCCCTACAAATACCCCTCCCTTGGAGAGTACAAACTTGTCACCTCAAAGACAAGCCTAAATCCAAACTTATTCAACAGACCACCCGACACAAGATTCTTCCCGACTTCGGTGCATAATACACGTTAGTGAGTGTTACAACTTTGCCGTAAGTAAACTTCGAGATCAACACTACCTATGCCTTTAACAGAGACAAGTAGCATCATTTCCCATGTACAAGACAAAGTATTTTCATCTACCGCTTGCTCCATGGTTTTGAAGAACCTCTTGTTCTTGCGGACATGTCGAGTAGCACCGAATCTACCCACCAAGCCATATCATTTTCAACGACGTTGATTTCGTATATCATAGCAATGAGATCATCATTGTCGTTACCGCACCTTTGGCGCGCTGAGGAAGCATGATTTTTCCTTGCTTCCTCTTCGAATGATAACATTCGGACTTGAGGTGGCCATCTTTTCCGCGAACCAACAAGTGACTTTTTGCTTCTTTTGATTCTCGATTTTGGTTGTTCGGTTTTCCCGAACCAACAGCTTTTTGAAGCCACCAGGCTTGTTAGGTCTGTTCAGAAAAGCTTTTTGAACTTAGTCTGCTTCCATCACATGCACCTTTGAAATCTCCCGAGCATTCTCGCTTTTTTTTCATTTTCCCGCATGCGACAATCCTCTTCTACACGAGATGGTTAGCAAGTTCATCAAGAGATATGTCCTCTTTTTTATGCTTAAGAGTTCGTTTGAACTCCTTCCAGGATGGGGCGCTTTATCAATAATAGAAGACACAACAATTGTTTCATCCATGACAAGATTGTGTTGAGAGAAATTATTTCTAATCCTCTCAACTTCACGAAATTGTTCCATGACGGACCTTTCATCAACCATTTTAAAATTAATAAACTTTGATATAAGGAATTTCTTACTTGTCGCATCCTCCTTATGGTACCTTGCCTCCAATTTCTCCCACGCTCCTTGGCGCAGAGGGGACGTCATGGTAAAGGTCGAACAGTGAGTCCTTCATGGCGTTCGTAATATGACCTCTGCGCAGTGTGGTCATCTCTGTCTCCCATTTCGCCTCTTCCCGATCTCGCTCGACGCTTTCATCATCGGACTCCATAGGTTTCGGTGTATCCGAACATACACCGAGATGAAGCGCCACCAAAGGAAATGCACTCGCTTCGCCACCTCGTAAAATCGCCTCCATCAAAGCGATCCAGCTTCACAATGTTAGCCGACAATTCTTTGATTGAAGCCATTGCAACGACAAAGAAAAATTTTCCTTTAGATTGTTACAACAGAGGGACTTGCAATGACTTCAAAGTGTGTAATACATCGCCACTTTCCTAAAGGAAATTTTGCTCTCTATACTTTACAAGAGTCGCAAATATCCTAAAGGATACGATGAAGTAAAACCCAACTTTCACTTGCAGGTAGTGAAAGATGAAAACAAGAGCAATTGCTTTGGTGAATTTCGAGATAATTTCTTCCTTCTCTAACCTCTCCTCTTATAGAGCACCGGTCATGACCAGTTGGAGAAGTGGAACAGATCAAACATTGATGCAATGGAGTAATGGAGCAACCAAGCATTGATGCAATGGAGTAGTGGAGCAGTAATTCCTTAATGGAGAGCAGTTTCAACTGCACCCACTCAGCCACTCTACTAACTACCCATTTAATCTCGAAAATGGTAAAAATTAATGGTAAAAAGTTTTACCCATGGTTAGCTTGCACACATATAGACACACACGCACGTGCCCAAGTGCTAAGTGCGCCTATAAAAGCGCCTAAAATGCGCCATATGCGCCGCGCCGCGCGCGTGTGGCTCACCTTGCATAGCACTTGTATTTTATTTTACACACACTATGGTGCAAGAGTACATATATACTCTTTAAACTTGAAGTTCCTAACCAATGTGGGATTAAACATTTATTTTGAAAATGTTCAACACAACCCATGCATACCCATTGCAAACTATGCCCAATGCAAACGTCACGTACGTATCTCAAGGTGGATAAACCGCACATATTCACTGCAAACCATGTAACCTATGCAAATGTCATACACATATCTCGACGTAGACAATTCATGCAATCCAATGCAAACCACCACCTATCAAGCTAGTCTATGGCACCCACTGCCTATTTTGTCTTAAATGGTCTCGCCTATTAATAAAACTCTACATGGTGTATCTACTAATGAAAGGTACATTCTGCACCTTTTAAACTTTTGTCTTACTTCTATCTCGTGATCACAAGAAAAAATATGAAGGTGAAAAAAATTTTAGGCCAAAACCACGTTATTTTTTTATCTAAAATTTAAAAATTAAAACAGTAAGGAACTTTTGGAAATTAAGTTTATTTCATTAAAAAACTTGTATATAAATTCATTCACCTGAGACATAAATTGAAAAAAAAAATCACCACGACATTAAAAAAACTCATCATACAGATCTATCGACGGTTACATTGACGTTGTTGCTCAGTGATGCAAATCGGAAGTACTATATGTCGAGTTTGACGTTATATTTGTACATCCGATTGAGTTTGTTAAGGTTGTTGATCTTGCATTGAATTTCGTTGTGTCGATTGATCTTATTCCTCTGGTTCACTCGACTCACCTCTGGTATTAATGCTACAAAAAATAAGAGGTTGAACCGTTTCAAAATAATGACTTCCTGTATGTGGTTGGCCGAAAGGAACATGAGGCGGCGACATTCTTAACGGGTTCATGAATGAGCCATCTCCACTATATGACTTATTGTAACTATAACATAGTGGAGTAAATGAACTTGGTATGTATTGAGGTAATGAAAGATACATTGGAAGTCTAGGCATTCCATGGTGCATATATGAAGACGACGGCTCAAGCGCATAAGGATTAAAATGGTAAGGAGGAAGATTTATGATCGACGACTTAGGTACAAATATTTGAGGTTCTGGTTGCATTGGAGACAATGTATGAATGTACCCATGAGAAGAATGACGTGGTAGAGATGAGCGTTGACTACTCTCACCAACAGTCTTTATTCTTCTCGCTCTCGGACGAGATTAACGTGGTGGAGGAAAACGTCTACTACTCTAAGCAAGAGTTTTCATCCGACGAGATGGACGTTGTGGACGAGGATGTCTGATGCTCTCACCCACAATCTTCGTTTGTATTGTTTTTTTTTTCTCACCTATCTATTTGATTCGCCCTGATCATCTTCTTCATTCTCATCATTTATTTCTTGTTCAACACCAACTCCATCATTCCATGGAGTAGACCTTTATCTTTCATCTTTATCTAAAATTTTAATGCTTTCATTAAGCGAAGCAAGACCTTGGTCGTACCCATCCTCAATGAACACTCGCCGCAGTCGATGCACCAAGTTACACTGATAAAGTAAACACATGAGTTTAATACACATAATTTAAGATGTAATTCGTGAGGAAAACAAAATAATAGTTTCAAGCTTATCAAATAGTCACGTAAAGCCCTGTCGTATACAATAAATCTTTTAGTGACTGATCGATATCACGTCATGTAATCTTGTTGATTGTGTTCTCCTTCTTGTTTCGTTGTAACTATGCTGTCACCACGATTTTCTCACATTTGTATAAAGTTTGCGTAAAAAATCACCCAATTTGTTTGAGTTCTTCCTCGCAATTTGATGAGGTGCAGTTGGGTGTCATAATCACAATTTGGTGGCACGACCTGTATCATTTTCGAATTGTCTCAAACCCTTTCTGGTCGATGTCACTCGACTATATGGAAATGAATTAAAGGACGCGTCGATAGCCATCTCCCGTGATCGTCAGTACATTATTTCTGAAGAGACCCGATGACTTCAGCATAAGGTTGTCATACCACGTCATCCTCATTCTGTGAGTCGAGTGCATCACGCTAAGCTGATAAGAAGTGTGTCACACTCTAAGTAACCGAAAATTCATCAATCCATCTATATACAAAACAATAAATTAGTGAAAATTAAAATTAAGTTAATATTATAGAAATTACGAACAAAATATTTTTATTACCTGTGTCCCAATGGAACGTTAATAAGCATGTGTTCTTCATCCACTGTTCGAGGTCGAACTCTAAAAACACCCAGGTGCCTTGGTGCTATAAATGAAAATCTATCTAATGCCCACAGTTGTACAAGAATTGACGCGCCTGCAACCTCATGTGCACTCGCGCGAGATCCGCGACACAACTCCTTGTACAAATAAGCCAAACAGACACTCCTCTAACTATACTGTCCAACTGTTTGAAAATCCTCGAGCAACGGTAGAAACATCAAATGTACAAATCGATTTGACTTGTTGGCAAATAGACAACAACCGATAAGTTGCAGTATGTACGATCGAACGTAACGTTGCACCGATTCCTCATCGCTGTCGTCATCTATAGCTTGTACGTTACGTTCAAGCCATTCGACTTTAAATTTATTTACAAAAATGCCATCTCCAACATGAGTTCCACCAAGTAGCCTGTCATACACCTCAACATAGTCTGTGTCGGTGATTCCCGTCATAGGCATACCTTCGATAGGTAAGCCTAGCTTCACCTGCACGTCTTGGAGTGTAATTGTGCACTCGCCACATTACATGTGAAATGTATCCGTCTCTAGGCGCCATCTCTCAACGAATGTCGTAATCAAAGCCCAATCAAGGCTGAGAAATGATACGCGTGAAATCTCATGAAACGCACTGGAACATAGATATGTGATCATTTGAGAATGTTACTGCACCGTTCGATCAACGACACCACGTCTTCGACGCACGCGCAATGTTTCGTACACTTTATAATTGAAAATGTTTTAGTCGATATATATATATTATACGTTTATGCATAAACATTGGACATATATATCTTAAAAAGTTTACCTTACCCCTCCATGCTCGCGAGGATCTGTATGTAGATTGGAGATGTAAAAGTGAAGGATCTGATGGACCTGGATCTATTGGTGTACAAATTACAATTGAATGATTTAAAAAAATTAGTCGTTTTGTTTGGAAAGTCATAATAACTCATTAATATTGGTTCAAACAATAACGAACACTTAAACATTTCATGACGTGAGATTTTCGGATACTTCAAAAATTTCAATATAATCAAATTACCAACTTAAGTCAATGACAAACAATATACAAAATCAACTATTGGTTTTGAATGGAAGGTTGACCTCTGGTTGGACAATTTTTTTTGTTATGTCATTCTGCACGACAAATGCCGCATCGATTCTTTCTAGTAGGGACTCGATCATGGTTTTTATTAGGACATATTGTTTTTCTATATTTTTCTTGATAACATATGCCACATCGCAAGGCCCTTACAACATTAGGAAGATACATCTTGTTTTGCCTTCGCGTTCCCTTTGGTCTCCCTCGGCCACGTCTGCACTTTGGGTTCGGTATGATATTCGTCGCAAAAGTTGGCCAATATTTCTCATTTGGGATGTTTTGAAATTAGAGGAGTAAAATTACACGTACACATCTATCTTGTAGTATGACTCAAAAAATTGCAAGTAGCTCACTCGAATAAAGGCATATGCAGCTAACACGTGTGAGCAAGGGAAACCAAACGATTGCCATTTATTGCAACCGCACACCGGGTCCTTCAGGATGACGACTTAGTTGTTATTGCCTTTATGAATGCGATCTCCATGTCGTCCAATCAACACTTCAAACTCACCTATTTCATGATTTATCAAATTGACTTGATGCCTCTTTGCAGATTGTTCATAATGTGTGAGTTTATCCGAGACATATTTTGTGTAGAATAAGTCATTCGAGATTGCTTCATTGATTTCTTGTTTACGTCGATCGTGGTATGTCACCGTAAATCATTTGAGTCATCGCTGTTATTGGCAAGAATCGAGCCCCCTTCAATACACTGCTAAAACACTCTATAATTGAAAAATAAATTCGCGTAAGTAATATTATGTGACGACCCAAAAACTCAAAAGACCTGCCTTAAGGGAAATTAAGTAATTTTATAAACTCTACACAAATTAACCCTACTATATAAATCAATTTGAAACCCTGGCCCCTTTTTAATTAAAAAATAATTAACTACAGAAAGAGAAAAAGGAAATTGGGGTGCTGGAAGTCTAACTCAATAAGAACCCTAAATCAAGGTACACACATCTCACCCATCCTCTTAATCTTGTTTTAAATGAATATTTAGCTTGAATTCGACAAAACGATGGTGGAAAACCACCTTGTTTAGTGATTTGTGGAACCGACAAGGCGACTAAAGCGACTGACGGCAGCCTCACCATCGCTGCCACCGACGACTTCTCTGTCGCCGCTGCCGGCAGGGTGGGGGCGCCACCAGGCTACCCCCACCAGAACATTAGGAGAGGAAGGGAAGGGGGTGGTATCATGACCACCCCCACCCTCATGGTCGTCCAAGCCATGGGCTAGCAGGCGCGCTGTTGCGCCCCTGGCCAGCCCTGGCTTGGGGCTGCCGGTCGGCGCAAGGCGCCACCACCGGTGGTCAAAGAGGGGGGATTCCCCCTCCCTGCCGACCATACACACCAGGGGCCTGTTGTCCTCTGGTTCTCAAACCAGGAGCCAACGACCCCTAATTTGGTCAACAGGTGTTGACCGGTCAACACCATTAAAATATATATAAATAATATATATACATATATTAATATATATGTGTATAATAAAGTACAAAAATATGTATTATAAATAAACAAAAATAATCACTTTCAAATAGGGCACTACCCAATTTCTGAGGGAGACCGACCAGGTCCTACCCCTCGACCCTCGCAATCGGGTGACGGGGGACCCGTGGGACCCACACTAATGGATCCCAAAGATCGATAAATGAGAGATTTAATTAATTTAAATTTAAAACATTTATTGATAATATGTATTATAGTGGTATAGTGTCGCGCGAAGGTTCACATCAAGCCATGAGCGTACCACGAGTTGCTATAAACGTCGCTGCGAGTCGAGGTAAGTGAGGAGCTTGCTCAATTATCAAATATGGCTTGATATTAGTTGTGCTAGGACATGTTTTTAACTAGAGACTTGGGGAATAGGTTGCATCATGCTATTGGCTTGGATCTACGTATCTATGGAATGCGAGTGCATTTATTTTCCCCTTTTATGATATTCATTGCCCCAGGATATTTGTGGAGTTCCCACCGAGGGCATTCTTAGCAAGTATTATCTAATGCCCCAGGATGTTTGTGGTGCCACCGAGGGCTTTACGAGTTATTTCCCCAGGATGTTTGTGGAGTTTGCCACCGAGGGCTCTACTTGTCTAATTGAATTCATAAGTGTATCACTTAAGGACATGAGTTGGAGTTGCCTTCTTTTGTACTTTTGTGAAGAGGGACATGCATCGGTGACGGCTTGGATGAACTTACTATTGGTTTGATGTTGCTAACGAGAAGGCACATAAGGCCTGTGTGTCATCTAATGGTTGCCATCACTTCGAGGGTAGGTGAATCGGTCACCGTATTCTTGGTAATAACTAGTATGCATTGAATGAGACCACGAGTTTATATTATTACTAATTTCTATGGTATCTCTCTTTTGTGAACCTTATGCATGATGATGAGTTTTGACTTTAATATGCTTTATCAATCTTGTTGACGTGGTTTATTAATGCTTTATAAATCCATGCGAAGCCTTGTTTTAAATGCTATATTCAATTTCAATTCATGCTAGCCTTGCATGCTTATTAAGTATTACTTGCGTATTTGATAGTTGAGCGGGTTTTTCACATTACTGAGCTGTGTTGGTTCTTTTAGCTCACCCCACTTACATCTCAGGACCATACACATTGGCGTTAGATCGAGACAAGGGCACGACGATAGCTTGAAACTTCATCTTTTGACGCGAGCATTATAATGATAATATCTATTTATTTGGTTTTGAAATTATTGAACTTGGGTTGTATATAAATAAGTCTTCCGGGTAGAATGAACCTTACTCTTATTTAGTTTAAACGACTTGATAGTATTCGAATGACTTAAGTTGTTGTAAGGATTTGAAAACACAACGATAGTTTGATAATACGTCATATGGATTTTCTTTTATTTAATTCCGCAAGTATTTATCCATATACACATGTTTGATATTCCGCATGTTGTTTTAGGCGTGCTAGACCGCTTGCTCGGGCCCGATTCGATTATTGGGCCTTGGAGGCGGTCTGGGCCGGCGACCCGACCCTAGGTCGGGGTTGGGTCGTTTCATATTACTTCAGCGATAACTAAATCGTTGAATGCGAAACACAACTTGCATTTCATACATACCAACACCATTAGAAGTCATTTATCTGTACCGCATGCCACTGTCATGCGATTAAGTCCATAGTTCTTTGGGGATGACATTGACATATTGCACACATTGATGATTTCGTGATGATAAGTATGCAAAACGCTCCATCCACGCATTGAATTTTCGTTCTTGATGTGAGCAGCTTCTCGGGAAAGGAGTTTTTCAAGAGTTCATTTTTTAATTAGGTGTTGAAATTACTGAACAAGTGTCGCAGGAAATAACGGTGGTATCCTTTTGGGGGACAAAAACCATTGCTCCTTGTGTTGACCGCCTCCAGAATGCTAGGGTGACAATCAGAAATAAGGCAAATACCATCTCTATCCGTCACGTGTTTGTGCAACATCTTCAAAAACCATCCCAAGAATCTGTAGATTCAGTTTCTACAACGGCAAATGCAACTGATAGTATGTGTCCATCACCATCAACAGATATGACAATCATTAGCTTACCGCTATATTTGCCATATAAGAAAGTCTCGTCAATCTCTAGAAGAGGCCTACAAAACTTGAAAGCTTATATTGATGTCTTAAATGCGAATAACACACAACGAAATTGAGGATACTCACTCCTTGTCTCATCAGCAGCCCATTGTCTATGTGACCACTCAATTTTTGTCCCCGGACTCTTATTCTTCACAGTCGCCAACCATCTAGGCAATCTAGCGTATGACTCGTCCCAATCTACAAATGCATTTGCAACAACCTTCATTTTGGCATCCCACATTCTCTTATAGTTTACTTCGTGCATGTATTTTCCCTTAATTATTTTTATTAATGCCTTGATAACTATTACCTGATCTATCCGGACAATGCTTTGGATCTCTCGCGCAAGCATGTTGGCGTTGAGTTGGGCATGACCGCGTTCTACATCGGGATTTATATAGTTGCGCGACACGTCTAATTGGGTGATCTCCCATAATTGTGTTTTCTTTTGCAAATAAGCATGGAGACGCCACATGCACTCGTCTTGCACACTTCTGCATTTGATCGCCCACAGAGTTGAAGTCGATTTCATTACATAATATTGACAATGTTGGTTAACATGCCACACTTTGACGACATGTTGTAAGTATTTTTTGTTGTCAAAGCACATTCCTCTTTCCAACTCAAAATTAAACATGCTGCACCCAGTCTGTTGATGAGAATGTTAGGCCGCATGAGAGTTAGCCACTTCCTAATCGATTTTGTTATATACCGACAACGGTTGGTGAACTTCATCATCATTTGCTTCCTCCATGAAATTCTTTTCATCGATAGCAAATTGCTCATCATCTTGCATGTTTTCCGCCTCTGGAGGTTCATATTTTGGGTCATCCCTAACAACATTTAAGTTTTTCCAATCAACAGATGATGCATCATCCTCTGGAGACATATGTCATCGTCTGTGTTATTGTTGTCGTCGTCGTTGTTGGGGTCATCGTTACTAGAGGCATTAATTTCATTATGTACTAGACTAACAAATTCATCTTGCCCGACATCACGTTGTGATGAGTGCATACGCAGTCTTTCCATTATCGATCTAGTGTCTGATGTGCCGACAACTTCATCTACCAGTTGTGAATAAACTGTACGATTTTGAGACAAGTCGATTGACTCAAATGTTAAATAGATATCTACCGTTGCAGTTAATGATAAATTGGCCACTATTGCCCACATCATGTTGAAGTGTGTCGCATCTTGCGGCAATACAGGGATGAGATATTGCGAACCTCTGGGGAGGATTACACGTGACGATAAGTCATCCTAATCAGAGTCTCCGTAGATGAGATATTGAATGCGTTATACACGTGATCCATCAATTGTCGTCTACTCGTCCCAAACTTAAGCATTGGCACTGCTGATGGGGGTGCGTTGTACGCGATACCATTTGTACCGTTTACAATTCCACCATATGCATAAAATATAAATGAGATGTTCCTATGTTCCATGACCTACATAATTTATTGGACATTGATAACGTAAAAAGGATTACATATATATCAAGCGGAAAAGTTGATTACACACGTGATTTAAAGCACAATCAAACTTTTTGATGTAGAGATCGTCTTAACAGCGCAACTACATAGCATACTCATTCATTTGCATGAAGTACCAATTAATAACTCATATTTACATCCCCAACGATGACTACTACCAAACTAATTAAAAATGAGCATGTATTTCATCAAAGCAAGATCAAGTTGAAAACATATACAAAATTAAAGACCCAACGTGCATGCAATTATATTTTTCTTCATTCTAGCCTCCTTCATTATTTGTAACGTGAATACATATATATCAAGCCAACAGCACAATCAACTTTCTGATGTAGAAGATCGCCTTAACAGTGCAACTACAGAGCATACTCATTCGTTTGCATGAAGTACCAATTAATAACTCATATTTACATCTAAAACTTAGTAAATCAATTAAAAAAGTGCATGTATTTTATCAAAGCAAGATCACCCTAATTTATTCCCAAAGACTACCATATATATTATATTTCTCATTAATAGTAATTGTACTTATTCCAGCTTTTTTACATTCGTTTTTTCAATTATCATAACTAATTAAATATATAAAGTTAATACCCGTTACGATTTTTTCAACTTGATTTTACTCTCGTTTGCTTGAAGTACACCCTCTATTTGAGTTAGTTATTGTTTTATATTTTTAATTGTAACAGGATACAACGTAATAAAAAGATGTTTTTTAACCACACAAATTTTTTTTAAAACACAGTTAAAGTACATACAATGCAATGAACAACTTAACCACTTTTTTAAAAATAAAAAAGCTATGTAACTACACAATACGAAAATAATAACAAAACCAAATAAAAATAACAAGAATAAATTTTTGTACTTACTATTTTTCTAGTCTTTTGATCTTCAATTTAATTAATATTCCCTGGAAAAATAAATAAATGTTGCTTAATTTATTCAAATAGAAATTAATAACTAAAACATGCAATATTCTTTAACAAAAACAAATCCTAACTTAACACCTCCTGCTACAAAAAATGATCAAACTCTCCCAAGCCAACCCTATCTCTTTAGCTAACCCTTTCTTATCTTGCAAAAAAATTAATTTGTTTAAGTTAGAATGAGATTTGAGGGTCTTCATTATATAGACATTAAACATCAACAACATCAACCTAAATATATAGCAAGATGACTCTCTAATTTGTTTGATTATAAGCTAATAATAATTCTAAACTATCTCACATACCTTGCCAATCTCACCAACAATACTATCTGGACCTCATTCTCCCTCACTCTCTGCACCTCATTCTCCCTCACTCTCTCAAACACTCTCTATACCTCCTTCTCCTTCACTTTCGATCTCACTAGCACCTCCTTCTCCCTCACTCTCTCATGATATCACACCATCACTTCCTTCCTTGTCCCTCACTCTCTCACGATACACCAACACCTCTTTCCTTCTCCCTCACTCTCCAACGATCTTGCCAATGGTCTGGACCACTCACTCACACAGCCTCCAACAGCAGCGCACCTCCTTCCTTCTCCTTTCTCGCCAATGATCTCACCAACGTCTCTAGATTGCTTACCCTCATCGTTACGACACACCAGCGCACCTCCTTCCTTTTCTCTCTCGCCTGTTTCTCTCTAACTCCACCAATTAAACACCTCCACCAAATCATTAAATAAAGAACCAACCCTCACCCACCTCATTGAAACCATCCGTGACTACACACCCTACTAACATATTTATGAAGTACCTATAGACTCCACAGAACGCAGAGAATATATTGTGTTTTGTGGATCGAGACGACGAGGGTACATGGTGATCAGGGGCGTGCGTTCTGTGATTGGTTTACATAGATAGCACATTCTCTGAAAGTGCTATATGTGTTTCTCAATCCACGTGGATGCCCTCTTAGAAAAAAGGAAAATAATAACACGAATAGCACTTTTTTCGAAAGCTTTACTCTCATCCCACATGGATCCACGTGGATTGCCCTAAACGATTAACAAGAAAAGCGCATTCGGATAATGCACTATTCCTGTTAATCTGTTGGGGTCAATCCACGTGGATCGCCCTTAACGATTAACATGAATAGCGCATTCGGAGAATGCACTATTCGTGTTAATCCGTTGGGATCATTCCACGTGGATGTCCATGTGGATTGATAGATTCGTATAACACGAATAGCGCAGCGCATTCGAAGAATGCGCTATTTGTGTCAGACAATTAAGGTGATCCACGTAATTTCCACATGGATCCACAACAAAGATAGCACCTTCGAAGAAGGAGCTATTCTTGTGTCCACGGGTAATTTAAAGTTCCACAAATAGCGCATTCGGTGAATGAGCTATTTGTGTTGACCGAGGGGGGAATTTATCCCTCTACATTTAACGCCTTCTCAAAAATTGATATACGATATTTAACGAATAAAAAAAAACTAACCTATTTTACTCATTTAAATTAAATTTTGCTATACGACTGTAATTTTTTCACCTTAAGTTACCAAATTGCCCATCTTTTCATATTTAATTGTCGTTACTTGTACAAACTAGGGTAAAAACGTCATTTCATTTGTTTTAAATTTGTTTCTATTTTGTTACGGAGCTTTATTTCTGTTGGTGACCTAGAGAACCTGTTATTGACTTGCTGATGATTAAATCTAGAAAATAGGTTTGTTGGGTTGGAATCTAGAAGAGGGACTAGGACTACCTAGTTACTACCAATGTCTACAATGTGTGTTGGTCACATAATTATTTATCTGCTACGTTTATGAATCCTTTTCTTACTTACTACTCACTAGGGCCTCGTTTGGTTCGTTTTTGCTAACTTACAGTGTTAGTTCAGAATTATCTCCTTGGAGTTAACTCTTAGGAGTCAATATTTTCATGTTTAGTTCAACTTTAAACTTGAAGAGAAGTTTCAAATTTTTAAACAATAAAAATACAAATTTACATAAATAGCCTTCAAACAATAGAGAAATTGATAATAAATGAATCATTAATTATGTCCATAACTCCTGGAAGATAACTCCCTAAAAGGGGTGGTGAGAAGATATCTCACACCCTAGAATGTAAGTAAGGAGATAACTTGCAGACAAGTTGGGCAACCAAACATGATTAGTTCCCAACTCCCTTAAGTTATCTCCCGAAAGATAACTCCACCCCTAACCAAAAAAGCCCAGATTTATTGTTACTACTGTGACTTTATTTTTTTACTATTATATTTGTTCACTTAATTACTTGTTTTTTTTTCGTTCTTACTATAATAATCCGAAGCTCATCAAAGTTGGAGTTGGAGTAGGAGATAGATCGAGTGTGGGCCAAGTGCATCCTTAGAATGCCAAAGGCGTCAGCGAGGAGGAACGAAATTTGAGATTATCGAGGGCTTGACACGTGGCAATATCACATGTTTGGGAAAAATGAATTATTCGACTAGTAGGAATTATGTAAGACTGAACTTGTAAAATTCGCAACTTTTGTAACCACTACTTCCTTCGTTTCTTTATAAGTGACTTTTTAGCCACTTTAAAATATTTCACAATATCTGGCATGTGATAGTTTGAATACACATTAATTACTTAATTGACTTTTATACCTTTTATAGAAAAAAAAAATTTATTAATTATACATTAATAACTAGTGTATGTAGAAGTGGTGGGATTAAGAGAGATAAGGGGTAATTTAGTCATTTAACTGCAAATTTATCCTCATTCAAGATAATTAAATGACTTTCTTCAAAATTATGAACAACCTTAAAACAACACTTAAATAGAAACTGAAGCAGTAGAAAGTAGAGCGTAGAAAGAAAGAATGCAATGTACGACTAGGAGACTAGGTACTCTATAGAAAGAGGTCAGCTGTAGTCTCCCTGAAAGTTATGGCACTTTGTAATTGTGCAAAGCAAAACCCAAATATCAAAAGGCCCAAATATGAAGATCCGATCGAATTGCCAAGTTATTAATTCTTGTAAGCAATTAGGGTTTTAACTTTGCAATTTTTGTACATTTTAGTTGGAATTTTGTGGTTGGTAAAAGAAGGATGGCGTTGTGCAAGTACAAATCAATGAATCTATTTAGACTCATGAGTTTCGACTCACAAGAAGAATTTTTAAAATTTTTATAAATATTCAAGGAGCATCAAAAGTAAATTTAAAAGTTTGTTGTGTTTAGTCATTTAATGCTTGATGATGACTAAGAAATAAAAAATATTTTTGAGTTTGGACTTACGACTACAAATAGTGTAGAGACAAGTACTTTGACTTGGGAATTTGAAATTTTGTAGAATTTGGTGGTTTAATTGATTAATTAATTGTGGAGGGAGAAACGTAGAATTGCAGGACAGAAAGCTATGCTCGTACATTTTGAGCAAATTAAAAAATGAGCCTTTTGGGGACTTGAAATTTGACTGTGCAGATCCACCAAAAGAAAAAATAAATCGACAGGGAGGCATGTAACTTTGACATAAGGCAGCCCAACTCAAACTAGAAGGCTTCAAAGGCTCTGTTAAAAAATCTTGGATTCTACCAACAGTGGATGGCATAATTTGAAGTAAGTTATTGTCTTTTAATTAGTGACTTCAGTTCAAGTTTTGAGAATTAAAAACTCATTATTGGGAGATCCACCCACTTATACAGTGTGGAACTCAGGATGAACCCAGAATAGTTGGATAGTCGAATATTGAGAGGTTTAAATTCCAAAAAAAAAGTATTGGACTCGAAGATTAGTCAAAGGCAGTTTGGGCTTTTTTTCCAACAAATTTGGCATACAAGGATGGCAGTAAGGATACAACATTTTGACCCTAGGTCTCCATAACCATAAGACCCAGTAACCCAAAAGGCCACAACTGAGGCAATCAAGGCCGACCCTGACATTTTTGGGGGCCTAGGGCGACATGAGATCGAAATGAGGCCTTTTATGTTCTTGTTTTCTATAAAAAATTGTTTGATTTCGTCAATTATTTTTCATATGCTCAAGTTATTATTAGATTTATATTATTTTATGAAATGCAAATTTTCTTTTTATATATAAATTCTTTTTTTTGAAAAAATGGCGTTTTTTTAATAAAATTAATATATAAAAGTACTATATCTATTTAAAGATATGATCGATACGAATAATAGAAAAAGTTAAGAAAAAAGTTAATTTTTTTTTACTTCAAAAAAATTTTGTTTTAACTTAAGTGGGAGTCGACCCACGACATCCTCAAACTTTGTCTTTTGACAATTAGTGCATCTACCATTATATGATGTTAATCTTTTTTTGAGTATTTGTTAAATTTTTAATCAAAACATCAATTAATTTATAAAAAAAGAAAATGTTAGCTTTGTTAATTTATTACAATTGCAAAAATAATCATATTGTTAAGTTTATGTATACTACTAATGTTTTTTAATCAATACTACAGTTGATTATTAAACGAAAAAATGTAGATTTTATTAATTTCTCACATATAGAGAGAATAGCGATGCAATTTGAAATTTAAGGGGAGAAAGGATACTTTTTAGACAGAAAGATTGATATAAGTGGGATCCACATACATATTGAGTCGAATTACAGTAGCCACGTATGACGAGATTCATCTAAGTTAGGGGCCATCCACAACGCCATATAATTATCAAGCCAACCACATACACCAAAAGATAAACTTAAAAAAAAAGAAAAAAAATTATATATATTTAAAAATTTTGGGGGCCTATCCTGGGGGTGGGACCTGGGGCAGCCGCCCACCCCCAGAACCGACCTTGGAGGAAATTCATCACTCAATATACAAACCACCATCCATATCCTTGATGGGAGGGTGAGCAAATGCCACAAAACATCCTTATAAAAAAGAACAACCCCAAAAGAGGAAAGGGAAGTGCTAGGTAACATGAAATGAACATCTGGTTGTTGGTGCCACTTAAATACACTTTGTTTTGTATGCACACAAAAATCGATGCACAAATCAACGGACACTAACAACGGGATATCCATTTCATGCCATCCAATCCTCTTTGGAAATACCAACTTAACAAAACCCTAAACTGGACAACGAGAACACGCATGCAAATATAATCCTAAAAGGAGAAGTGTTGTATGGAAGGAGAAATCGACCACCTAAAATTCACCCTAAAAGAACCACTACCACCACTGTCGTTGAAGTACTACTGTGACGGCTCCAGCCCCACAAATTGGGCTCGCCCGGCCTACACCTACATGGACCCCCCGAGTCAACCTTCGTAAGGTCAACGCATGTCTAGTCAGCCTACGTTTCGATTATTATAATTATAATAATAATAATCATAATCATTATTATTGTTGTTGTTGTTATTATTATTATTATTATTATTATTATTATTAATTTAGTATTTTAAATGTTGAGTATTATGTTTTGCAAGTTCTACATTATTAAGCAGTGGAAATAAACTAGCAATTTAAATAACTTACAAGATATCAAGTCAGGACAACCTATGGTGTGGAAACTCAGTAAATATGATCTCATGTATAAATGGTGACAAAAACTAGAAATATATATGTATCAAAGTGACTCTAAGGGAAGCTCAGAGGAAGTCACCAAGCACCGGTTCCTTGCCCTTGCTAGACAAAGGACTTGCAATTGCTACTAGACATGAGACAATTCAGTGAGTATAGCCATAGGAGTCTCAACATTAATTCTAGAATATAATAAAAGGTTAGCCAATAAATCATGTAGGTAATCACAAAGAAACGAAATAGAAAGCACATGATAAATAAACTAATAATGAATTTCAAAGAGGGACGAGTAACAAAGTCATACATATATGGGTATCTAAGTGGCAAGTCTATTCGATTGCAACACACAGTACATAACCTGACTTCCAAGGCAAGCTGTAGACTTAACTAAGTCGCCAATTGATAAATAAATAATTATAGAGTGTTTTATAATATATTTTAGGGTGATTTTATAAGTAAAAGGCTATATTACACAGTGTTTTCTCTTGTTTTTGTGATTTCAGGTTATATTAAGGTTATATGAAGAAATGGAAGAACAAAGGAAGAAAAGAAAAGAATTCTGTCAATTGGAGAAAACAAGCAGCGATTCAAGAAATATACTAGGATCCGCTACGTAAATCGACAATAAAGAAGTTCAACGATTCATAAAATGAACTAAGATTCACTACACAAATCGGTGAACCACAAACTTATTTTCATCGATTTTCCTAAGCGATTTAGCTGAGAAGGAAGATTCAGTTAGGATTCGCTAATGTCGACCGCAAGAATAATGGATTAAAACAAGGAATCTCACTTTGAATGGGATATGTGCTTCTTAGAGTACTACACATATGACCATATGGCTTTAAAATTAAGTGCCCTTGAACGCCCTTGAGAGCCATTATTAATTAGTTCTAGATTATTTTCAATTGAATTTAGTTTAGTTTTATTATTCTTGCTTTTGAAGATTTTTGAAAGATTCAAATATTCAATAGAGGTATTTTTCATTAATGTCTTTTATATATTTTATTGCAATATTTATTTTGAATATGTGCAAGTAGTTTATTAATCTAAATAAAGTCCGAACATGAACTTAAACCGTTTTGCAATGTAGACATAATGAAAAAGTATTTGTGCTTAATGCTTTAAACTTAATAATATACATCAATTCACGGTTTCAGTAGATTTGTTTTTGCGTATTATGATCAAGAAACTTTGTATGCATGCATAGTTTCGAATGTGTATTGTGATATTTAGGTTCTAAATCTAATATAAATTAGTAACTAAGATTAATTTAAAAGGTCTTTTATTGTTTAGATGTCTTAGGTGAATTGTGTTCTAAGTTTGCTATTGCTACGGCTAATTCGATAATATTGGCTTAGTAGTAAGAAGTTTTCATATAGTGTAATGTTGTTTTGTTTTTATTAGTTATCTTTGAGCTTTTGAAGAACCAATGATGATAAGATTAGAATGTGGCTTTTTTATTGATATAATGAAAACTGATGGTTTGATAAAAACTATCAATCTTGCTTATGACTTAGGTTTAATGATTCAATAACACTTCATAAGATGATGATAGTATGATTATCACTATACTTTAATTAATACGTTCGGATTCAAAATGGTTTATGTTATATTGTTCGGGATATTTATTTAGATGTTTGTTTTATATTGATTTGATTTTAATTGAATATAAATATTTAGTATTAGTGAATTTAAATTGTCTTAGTTTAAATTAGTTTATTTGGTTGTCATAGTTTGATTAGATCATTTTAATTCCCATTTTAATTAAATTAAAGTAAAATAAAAAACCCTTGAAAAAATTCCTTTTCTTAGGAAGTTTAAAAAATCAATATGGAGATGATCTCACTTACCACTACTACAAGTAATAAGAATATACGAGAAACTTATTGTACACGCTCGACACATAACAATTTTAAGCGTCGTTTGACACGTGTCGAACTTGTACAATAAATTTCTCACCTTTATTATATTTTTAACTTTGTAGTAGTGGTAAGTGTGATTGTCTCCACATAAATTTTGTAAATTCCTTAAGAAAAAGAGTTTTCTTATTTTTACTTTAATTTAATTAATTTAATAAAAAGAGAATTAAAATTAATAATTCAAACTATATTAATCAACTAAACTAATTAAACTAACTTAATTAACACTAATCAAATTCATTAAATTTAAATCAATTCAATTCAATAGAAAACAATATAAAACAATCATCTAAACGAACATCTTGAACAATGAAATATTAATCCGTTTTGTATCCAAACATATTACTTAAATCATAGTCATAATCATACTTTGAACTTTTTACAAAATATCTTCATATCATTAAACATAAATCATGAGTAAGTAGATGCCCTTAGGAAGCCATCAGTTCTCCTTATATCAATGAAAAAGCCAAATTCTAATTTTATTGAATTAATCCTTCGAAAGCTCAAAGAAATTAACTTTAGGCAATAAAACAATATTACGTTCCATGAAAACATCAAACTACTAAACCTAATACCTTTGAAAAGCCACTTCAATATTAAACTTAGATCTCAATCCACCTAGGACATTTAAATGGTAAAAAACCTTTTAAACAATCCTAGTTACTACTTTTAATTAGATATAAAATCAAAACACCATAATATACATTGACCACTATGCATGCAATACCAAGATTCATGATTGCAATCCGCAAATAACAATATATTAAATCATTGAATTAAAGAATATGATTGGTCTAAAGCATTAAGTACAAATCAATCTCCATTATGACTACATCACAAAACGGATCAAGTTAATGTTTGGACTTTATTTAGATTAATAAACTGCACATTCATAATAATCATACACATCACAATAGAATAAATAAAAGTTATAATTAAAAATACTTTATTATTGAATACTTGAATCTTCAAATCTTTTCCAAATGCAATAAAAAAATAAATAATAGCCTCCAAACTAATTAAAAAGAGTTAAACTATCAAAAGGGAACTTATTTCGAAGCCTATGGTTCATCTACATAGTATTCTAGATAATACATATTCCAAACTAACTAAAATTCCTCGTTGTAATCCAAAATTCTCGAAAGTAACTCCAACAATACGTCATCAATTCCACTAATAACGTAAATCGGTGTCCAAATTCTTGGAAATGTGTCTTTGTGCTTCACCGATTTGCCTTGCGACTTATGTGTAAGTTGTGAATTGCTGCCAAATCGCCAGTAGTGATTTCAAGTTTTCTTTTGATTAGCTGGTGATTCTGTGACGACCCCTTCTCCAAATAAGGGCACCGTCCGGCCTAATCCCTAATTAAGCCCTAATCTCCCATATAGGACCTAACAAGGAACTAGTCAGCCTTATTTAAACACCTATAAACCTACCAATTATGTCATATTAAAAACACGATCCTACCTACAGTTAACTAGATAGTTCAACTACCTAACAAATCAGAGTTAATTTAATTTTTTTTTAAAACTAACAAGTTATTCAGCGGAAGTCTTCTTACGTTACTGGTGGAAATGATAACATAAGACCTAACCTATTGTGGAACAACCAGGAAATAGAGATCACATGCATATATACAACAAAAATGATGGTATATACAACATGTGTATGGTCAGGGTTCCTGTTACTTAACCCAAAAGTACGTATCAAATACATAGAAAATGTACTACAAAAGAATGCAAAACCTACAAAATATGTCATAGCAGTCCTCCACTGGCTCAGAGGTAGTCGCCAATCTTCTCCTTGCCCGGTCTGCTACTCGACTGATCTGCACCCACCGTCACAAACTAGATGGTGAGTACATGAAATTATTTAAGTAATACTGAGAGACAATGATCCACATTCCCAAACAGGCAACAAGTATCAAATGGCATAATTTAATTAGCAACTATGCTGAAAAAAACATCATGCAAAGAGATACTTGAGTTAACCAAATATGAAACTGACTCAAGGCTAAGTAGTAATGGATTAGGGCCGGTCGCCCGTGAGCTACGTCACATCAACCTTTCCACTACAATTTGAGCTCTGCTCTATATCATTTCATTACAAATTGAGCTCTAGATCGTAATTTCAAAAGGTCGTACTTACGATTACGCCTTTTCTATTCCAAGTGAATTAGTCGTCACCGAAATGTATACTTGCTAACATACCCGAGTTTTAAAATTCATCATGCTCACCCAAGTTAGTCTTGCGCCAACAAACCCCGAGGTCCGGTTACCCCGTATGTCATGCAAGGTAGTTGAGAAATTCCCTAACATCCCGGAAAGTTTAGTAACCCCCCGTATGAAAGCTGAATTTCTATCATCAAATGACCCTAACCACAAGAACCACTTTCACTTTCAAAATTGACTCGGTAATAGCATCAAAGAGATGTAACTACATACTAATGCACAAAGGATTAGAGTCAAAATAAACAAACTAACTTGATAGCATGCTATATCACTCACTTCCAAGCACAACAATCAACATGACAAAGTATAGGAATTAGAATCAATGATAGTATATAAACAACAGAGTATGCTATGAGCAACGTCCTAAAATGAGAAATAAACAAGGCATAACATATGGATTTAAAAGGTAAACTCAGTTCGAATAACTGAGATTGAATAAATAAATGGAATGAAATGTAAATAAATGTCTCACTCAGTTTACTTACAATTCACACGTTTGTCCTAGCCTAGTCGATCCGTCGACACTCGAAAATGCGTGCCCAAATTCCTGCGTTATCCTTTTGAGTTCCCTAACATTTGACAAGTTATCAATTTAGAGTCAATATTAATTATGTAAAATTCCTAAATTGGTCGAAATCGAATTCGAGACCAATTTGCCAATTTCGCGCTTTTCGAGGTAAAAACCCCGTAAAAATCTCGTCTGAAATTTCAAATATTTTATTTTTCTTAGAAATTTATCAATTTCTATTTAGTTTGTCGAAATATAATATTTTGAAATTCTTCCTAGTTTTTTTTGGAATTTTCCCAATTTTTCCAGCATTTTTTTCTCTTTTTCTCATTTTTTATTTTTATTTTTTATTTTTTTATTTGGGTCGGACCCTGGCCAGGGCCCTGGGCCTGGCTTGCCCTATGGGCTGAGCCTGGCCCAGTCCCCTGGCCCGACCCAAATGGGCTGATGCACACGCCCCTGGTTGGGTTGGAGAATTTTTTTTTTCTTGAAGAGTTGGGGTTGGCTCCCATCTCCAACCTCAACTGGAGTCGATTGCAGGGGAGAAACACCTGCCATCTTCCTCCTCACACCTCTCGGCCTCCATGACCGAGCCTTCCATGGCCGCGACAACAACAATGACACAACTAACAACGACAATCAACTCACCTTGCTCTCCTCTTTGGTCTCGGTCACTCTCTCTCTCTCTCCCGTTTCTCCTTCTTCTTCACCTCTCTTCGGTTTCTTCTTCTTCTTCCAACCAACTTTGAGAGATCAAAAGAAATAGAGTTAGACTTTGGGGTGCATTTGACCCTCTATATACCATTTGGGTTGGTATGTTTGTGAGCCACACATCTCCAACCACACTCGTATCTCGAGGCGTATCATGTGGTCTTGCTCACGCCACTTGTCTCTTGTGTCACTCTCAAGTGACTCCAATGTGTGACACTGTTCCTAGAGAAGAGTGTGTGTATTTATGTACCTATTTAGTGTTGTTTGTTTTAATTCTTACTTTGGCCCATTTATATATATGTTGTTGATATGGCTTCACTAAAAACACCAACTTATATTGTTTTGTGCCATGAAATTTAAGTATTTACGCTTACCCCACGAGCTGCTACCTCGGGCCCACATCGGCATGTAACTTGAGGCGCGTCCCCGCTCGTCTTGGTATCTGCATACCCATAGAATTGACTTAGTAGTCTACACATATACATTACACTAAGCATATAACACACAAATATAACATTTACCTCGGTCACCGTACCTCGGTAGTGACACGTATCCTGTAGTGACACGTATCTTGCTGCGAGTCCCATGTCACGGGCCAGTTAATCCTAATTAATAGATTAAACGTATATAAATTATTTGGTCCGTGACAGATTCATTGTGCAATGCTTCCACTTGGTCAAATCTTTCATTTTCTGCACTTTTTCATCAATTTATTCACATATTCTCATTATAGCCTGAAATCATAAAAATAAGAGAAAACTTAATGTAATATAGTAGCCTTTAACATATAAAATTTCTATAAAATATATTATAAAATACTATCTAATTATTGACTTATCAAATACCTCCAAACTCAGCACTTTGTAGTCCCGAGCAAAGGAATACTTTCAATCATATTCTCCTTTCATCCCTCATTCTGATGTCATAATACTTACTTTTTTCTTAAATAGAAATGATAATTAAATATAAACATTTTACCCTAATAAAAATAAAAAATTATGATAGAATAAAAAGATTTAATGAAGAACTCCTTATTTGCCAACTCAACCTTCCAGTTATGTAATATACCTCATAATTCAATGTTCAATTAATTACCAAGGCCAAGCCATTATATAGGTTTTCTCAATCTCAACTGACAAGCATCAAGCTTACGATGACTAATATAGAATCTCAAGATACAAAAATTACTAAATTAATTTTAATATCAAACAATACTTAAAATGACATTACAATCGAAGTTGATAGAAATTTTTAATCACCAATAATTATCATTTCATTTTCGTTTGTTGGAATGTTGGAAAAAGAAAACACTTCACTCAACTTAGCTATAAGCACTCGAGCTAAATATTTTATTTGAATAGTTTTTTCATAAACATCCTTCCATATTTCTATATCTCTTTTTTTATTTCTTTCTTCTATATATATATATTTTCTTCTTTATATTATATTCCTACGGGTCCCTGGTCGATTTCCTTTAGATACCGTTATTATTTTTATAGGAATTATTTCTTACATCTACTCTATTTTATTTTGAGTCTGTAGATCTCTTTATTCTTTTTCATTTAAAAAAACTCTTGTTAGCTCTTCTCACTTTTACTATAGTCAAGGAAACAATCTTTTCAACTAAGTAAAACTTATTGGCCAACTTCCTATTTCTTTCCTTAATTGTTGCACATATTCTATTTATTATATATAATTATAAAATACTTGACCAATAATCTTTGTATAACAAGATTCTTAGAAATCTGTCTTGTTTATCTTGTACTTTTGTTTCGATTTTCTACACATTATAATGTCTAACACAAAGCAATCAATCCCCTCTAAACTTTTCTAGTGTATACACAATCTAGGTTAAGTCAAATAGGGTATAACAATTCTTTTATATCATAAAATTTTCTATTTTCATGGGTAATAATAATATCACTTCTATTTAAAATTTAAATTATATTCATTTCATATTCCTAACTAGATAAAGTAAAATGAAAAAATATTGCCTGTATCTTCAGAATTTTGAAAAATTTCAGTCAGCTTTGGACATCGAATAAATAAATTCTACCTTTTGCGTCTTCCATACTTCGCTTCTTCTGCTCCATTTTACCTAAATACCCCTAAACTCATTCTAAACTTTGTCCTCAAGATTTTAAAATTAAGTCGGGTTTCCAACAAAACAGATATACCTCGTGAAGCATAAACGAACTAAATATAAAATAAACTGCTTTTCAACATAGACAATCAAACATTTCATAATAGCAAAGTGTAATAGAGTAAATTATTCATTATTCATTAATGATCAGAAACAAGGTTCACATTTTACTCATACAAGAAAATATTTGAAAGCTTACAAGTTACGACGTCCAGAAGCAAATTCGTCCTCAGCGTCTTCAGCTCCATCTTAATTCCTCTCTACAGTAGTTAGTGAAATATAACTATCTGTGGGGTAATAAACTCCCGATGAAAATCTTAACTGCAATGAGGGAATATCAATGTTCCTCCTCGGATCTTGCAAACATTCGACAAACATCATTTCTGTCATGGAATGGTGATATGCTAAAGTTCGCTCATTCCTTTCTAACATAACCTGATTATTCAAAACATGTTTCTCAGTTTCAGTTGAGCCATCATACTTATTGCTTGTCTCGCATATTCTAATGTTCTGCTATGAGTTCTTTATCTATTTCTCATTTCTTTAACTTTAGATCTTCTCGTTTCATTGAGTTCTCTTTCATCTTCCAATCATTATACCTACCGACCGCTCTCATCTTTTTTACTATAACATCATAAATGGTATTCTAAGGTACTACATCAAACGCAACCTTGTTGAAACCCACTTTGACTTTCATACATAGCTTGTTAATGAAAATGGGAATGGTAGACAGTCGCGTTTCATTATCGTCATCGCTTGTCTCATAGCATCATGAAATGCATATTTAACGTTGATATATCCCCTATTCGTAATGATGTGATAAAGTAAAACGGCTCTTGGGTTCTTAATTTAATTCAAAATGTTGCATAGTGGGATATACACAACTATCCATAAAATAGCTTCAACATTTGGTGATTTTTCTAAAGTTGGTGGTTTGAAGAATTTAAGGTGACCTTTGACATCGAGAGCAAATCCTTGTCCCGGAATTACCTCCAAGGCTTCTTGAATCATAACGAAGGGGTAAGATTCCTTATGGACGTAGATGATATTTGGGTAATCGGATTTTTGTCTAATTTCCGAATCGGGAAGTTTGTAATGTTTGTTTTGTGCGGTAGGTGAAATGTTGATCTTTTTCACTTGAACTATTACTTCATTAGTATTGTCACTCTCATATCCATTCGCATAGAATTGACGAACTAATTCGGAACATCCTTTCTAATATTCCTTCATAGTCCCTAAGAAGGTTCTTCCACTTCCTTTCTCTTATGATGCTCACAATTTTATCTTTGTACTTATGCAAATTTTTAATTTGCAATCCTCTTTCTTGTATAATAATTTTTTTCGCATATCTAAAGTATCTATTTTGTGCTTTAGGGCTGACAAACCTCATGGGATCATAAGAGACTTGTGTGCTTGGGTCTAAGTGGTCTAAATCCTAGTTAGAGCTAGGCGGTGATAGTGTTCTCAACTCAGCCCTCCAGGGTGTTGATTCTCTAATACTAATCCCAATAGGTTGGATTGACATTTGTTGGCCAACAAAGTTCTTCTTGGGTTTTTTTTTTTTATCAAAATCCCTTTCCCTTTTTCTTGTGCATACTCTACCTTTTCCCATTATGGAGAATAAATCAACTACAATGAATCAGTAAATCAAAATCTTGTATTTGATATGAAAATGGATTTAAGGTGAGTCATTTATTAGAAACAAATTGTTATCGAGAAATTTGAAACAAATTATTTTTTTCCAAAAGGATAAAATCTGTAAATCTTATTTAAAAATTACGAAAGACAAAAATATGAGATCAAATCTATTAAAATAACTTTTCGAAAACTTGAGAAACACACCTCCAATGTGTTTAAAACTCAATTTCAAACTCATTGTAAATACTTGTCTTTTGAGTTAATAAAAACTCCAAAATTCTGAAAATACTTAATTTGTAACCCATTGATCATCGATATCGCAATACCTAATCTATTGGAATCAGTGAAATCATTTATTCATAGTACTAAAATGATTTTCAATAAATTTTTTTGAAATCAATTGAAAAATTTGCAAAAATCCAACAAGCCAATAATTTATCGAAATAAAGAGCTAGGGTTCGTTGTGATTACCTTCTTGAAAGTAAATCTCTCAAGATATGTGCTCTTGAATTTCTCTAGATGAATTTTTCAAGCTCCTAGTTGAAATCCCTTAAGCCCTAGTTTGGTTCTACTATATCAAAATAACACTTTTTAGGTTGAATGAAACTAGATTGAGGTGGGATCACTTAAATACACACTAATTGAGCTTAGGAATGTTGAATCTAGGCGAGAAATCAATTGTTTGGTTGAAAGGGTGCAACGGTTTTTATGTGTGAGGTGGGTTTGTGTTTGTCGATTTGAGGTTTTATTTTAAAAAACTTTAAATCGTGCCAATCGATTGGGGTTTAAGTGAAATCGCTGCTCAAATCGTTGGGAATGAGGCTCAGTGCCTCACCGATTTGACCAGCGATTTATGTTATAAAGATGAATCACCACCGATTCACTAGACTCAGATTTTCACTTAAATTTTTGGTCACTATCACAGATTTTGCCTGCAGCGATTCATAGTGTTATTTCAAATCGATCATGAATTACTGAGCTAAATTGAATGTTTTTCCAAATTATTTTACAATAAACATATATATCATTTATAAAAACTAATCTAAAGTAGAATCCATTGGGAATGTGGAAGTTTGATTAGGATATGTAAGTAGCTAATACTAATTTTTTATTAATTGAATAAATAAATAAACAAGTAAATAATGTAAACTTGCGTGACGACTGAAACCACACCCAATAGTGGGGGTGAATTGGGTGTATCGAGAAGTTATTGTCTTTTCAAAATAATTCAACAATAACGATGCTATATGCTCACTCAAGCGTGAATGCAATGCAAGATGAAGGAGATAGAAGACATGGAAAGAGACAAGCGATCTATAGTGGTTCGATCCAATGATCTACATCCACTACCTAACCTCCCCGGTTAGGATTTTCGAACCCCCACTTATATTGCCAATAAGTAATACAACCTAAGCATACAAGCCTAGACTGCCTAACCGCCAATTAGGACTTCCTACCTAGCCGCAACTAAGGTTTATGCCTAGCCTCAACTAGATCTTCCCTTCGACTTAGATCCCACTAAGTCTTACAATCAGCCACTTACAAAGCGTAGATGAAAATAATCAAATTTACTTTACAAAGTAAAGCGACACCAAATTCAAATACAAGCAAGCCTCCTAGAGCCTAAACATTCCAATTCATGCAAGTATGAGAACAAATGAGAAATGCAAGTATATCACTGATTTTGTGCAAATCTCAAATATGAAATCGTTTCAAACAAATCGATTTAAAACATATCCGGTTTCAAATCCAAAAAACAAAAAGTTTGATAAAAATCAAGTTTAAGTGCAAATTCTTGTCCAAACCAGACCTAGGGTTTATTAAATCAAGTTTAAGTGTAAAACCCAAGACAAATGTGTTCAAAAACACAACAAATAATTTCCACAAGTCAAGCACACAAAAATATGAAGTTTAAGCACAATAAAAGCTAGGAAATCAGACTTTCTTACAACCCCGAGAGAGTGATTTGAAAATCAATTCTGAAGTAGATGTTGTAAGCTTTAGAATGCCTCAATAACACTCGTTTTGAGAGTGATTCACTTGCCTCGAAAGATTACAAGTGATAGCACACAAAAATCCATGCTTTTTCTTTGAAAACTATGAACACTCTTTGGTTTTCTTGCTTGACAAGACAATGAAATGTTCTTGGTGGTTTGAGAATGTTCTACATTCCTTTTTAATAATTTTTGACCGTTCTAGAGATCTAAGGGCTCAGATTTAATCATCTATTCAAGTTAAAGTGTGATTTTTAGCTTTTAAAAAATGTTGTCAGTAAAGCAATTATTGCGCTAATATTTTGACCTAGCGCGCTAATCCTTTAAGCTAGCACACTAATGCTGAAAATTAGCGTGCTAACTCTGCAATTAGCATGCAAATTAGCGCGTTAACTGTTAGGGGCCTCAAAATAAATATTTTTGGCCCTACAGTTAGCGCCCTTATTGCATCTAGGACCCTACCAAACCTCTTATAACATGTTATACATGTTTGTTAAGGGTCATAGAATATGTTTAGGTGGTCCGGATGTTTTCACAAATCTCGAAAATGGAAAATCCAAGTTTCATGACTTACATAGGTGCTTTTCAGCAAATACACAATTTTTCTTTTCAAAAACCTTTCAAAACAAGTTTTTCATTTCTGAAAACTTCCACAATGGTTTTTAAAGTACGATGTGAATATAAAAACATGGTTTCATATAGTTTGAGCTTATAAGATCGATTAAAGTGGTGAGTTTCATTTAAAACTCCAAATGATCACTTGAAATTTGAAAAGTGATTTGAAAAATAGGATATACATGAACTAATGCATTAGGCTTGCGTAAATGAACCTGTGTACCTTACATCAATGTTACAACATGTAATATGATCTTTCGTCTTAGTTTCCTCATGTGGACCGAATATTGAACTTGTATGGATTGAACACTTGAGATGTAATATTCCACAAACTTTGACTAACTGAAGCACACTTGTTAAACTTATTAGTATACTTTCACTTAGTTTAATTCCATCAAAATCCCAGGTGGAGTAAAAGTGACTAACCACTTGGTCCAACAATGACCCTAATTCTCACAAACTGGGCCCCACTCGACTTAGACCCACGTGAATTCTTGAGTCAGCCATCGCAAGGTCAACGTAGGCCAAGTAAGCCTCCAATTTCATTATTTTTAAAAATTTCATGTTTTAGAGTTGAGTTATTAAGTTATGGAAGTTTTAAAGTAATTAAAGTGGAAGTAAACTTAAGCAATTATAATAACTCAAGAAAATAGAATCGGGATAACCTAAGGTGTGAAACCCTACAAATACATAGATAGTAATGCATATCAGGTGACAAAGTAGTAAATAAGTGCGATAATACGTGAGTCTGGATCTCTCAACCCCAAAATACCCTAAGTGTTATCAAAATAGTATATATATAATACAAAAGACTAAAAGTGCCAGAAACCTACAAGTGAACAAGCGGAGGACCCGCTTTGAGAGTCCTCAGCGAGATTCAACAATCACTGGCATATTTCCCTTGCTCGTTTGTGGATAAACACTCAAGTCATCAACATGAAAATGACGAGTCCAATAAGTAAAAGCCAATAGGATGTAGATTGTATTTCATGAATAAATAAAGCAGTCTAGATATCATGCAGGAACTTAAAAAATAGATAAGTAAATTAAAGTGCATGATAAATATATTGAAAAGTAATAGCGGCGATAAAAAGTGTCTAGGAAATAATGGAAGCAACTAAGTGGTCCAAATCTATTGAGAGCGGGTGCCACTACTCGACTTCCTAGAATTCCGACTCTACCAGTCGACAATTCAGTTCACTGTATCATGGAGGCATCAACAATGCCATGAATACCTCACCCACGTCTATGACCTACAATCCAGTATCCTGGGTAAGGTCACGTTTGTCCATCTTGCACAAAACCCGGAGTACATTCCTGACACACTTAAGTCTTAGACATCCAAGGAATAAACATGTCGAATATCAAGAACCATAATGGATAATCAATTACTAAATATCCCCTATCTGGTTTTACTTACCTCGGATCGATTAAAAAAACAGCTCTCGCGGCTCCAAAATGCTCTCAAACCATTCCTCGACACCCAAGCTAGTGTGCTAGTCCTCAGTGTTAAGCTAGTGTGCTAAATCCCTGGTGTTAATATATATATGTTGAATTTGGTGTGTTAGTGTCCTTAGGTTAGGGTTTAGATTTCTAAACTTAAAACACTCCAATTGTTAAAATTCAATAAAATAGTTCTTTTGTCAATTTAAGAAACTAAATTTAATTAATTAGAAATTATTCTTACATAAGTATCAATTACTTATATGGACAACATTTTATACCTTTATATATCTTGTAAGATATGTCAAGGGAATGTCCAATCAAAATGTGCACTAAGTTAATGTAATATCCTAACTCACTAATTAAAATTATAACATTTTTTTAAAGGAATTAAACTCTAAATAAACTCTTGAAGAAACTTATTAAGTACTATGAGTTTATATTGTACACAATGAACTTCTCTAAATAAGATGAAGTAATTTAGTTAATAAATAGGATAATTTACACTATTAGTAACTTATGATTACTTTGTCAACTTTTTGTGTGGTTTAAGTTTTCACCTAGTAGACATATGCACAATTAATTCGAGACACTAGTATTAAGGTATCCTAATTAATCACCTAATTAAGTTCCTAGTTTAACCATGCATATACTTTGGTGGCATCTCCTTGTTCCTATTAGCTTACTAATAATTTGTAATCTCAATTTCATTGCATTGCTAATATATTATCAAAATTTATAAACTATACATTAAAACACAACTATTTTACTTAATAAGGGATGATAGCAAGTACCTTGCTAATTCAAAGATTAATGTTTTTTTAGTACTTAGATCTTAACCAAAGATACAAACTTATTAGACGAATTTTTTTGTAATCTCGTAAAAGGCTAGAGCTAATGAACTTTTAATTTCACTTCGTGTTACATAACTTGATGAATGTATTAAACAATAATATCCCAATTATAAGATGATCAAGATTAAGAACCTAAACTAGAATTAGAAATTAAGAGAGAAATAAAGTATAGAGAAGAAGTAGTAGCACTTGCCTCTTTAATTGCTTCCTTTAATGTGCTCAAGCTTTCCTAAATATAGCTCCATTAATGATAGTTTCCTCCTTCCTCATCTCTTTCATTATTTGATGAAAATGAGAAACTAATTATGAATTTAGAGAATTAGAGGTACTCTAGTTAAATGAAGGGAGTTTTTTGTAAATATTTAATGATTTAGACTTTGCATATACATTATTTTCTCTATAAGGATGCATGTTTAATTAACTCATAAGTTTGTCATTTATATCATAAATGGACACTTATGGTTCATGAGCATCAATTTGAGATACTTGTAGAGCATTCTTTATTTGTGTAAATTTTTAAGTCTAGTTATGATTGGTTTTCAACCACTTCATGCACCCTTATATATATATCTACAAACTTATCATAAGATTGTCACTTTTCTATGTCACTTTTTCTATCATTACTAGATGAATCTATGGTCATATAAAAATCCACATTAAATTATGTACATTAATTAGTAAATTCCAAGATTGGCTTGCTTAGGATAATCAAACTAGCTTGTATACCCATTTAACTAGTTAGTCAATTAGTCCATGTGAATGCAACTTCACATGTCAATGCCATTTTAGCGGCTGAAACTGTAGTAAAGCTTGAAATAGGAATTGATAGAGCAGAGGAACATGAAAATCCAGAAAAGAAAGAAGATGAAAATAACAAATCGAGCAAAGGATAGATGAATACCATCACACACAGAGTACCATTTCCTCAAAGGTTGTATCTAGAAAGGTTTGCGAACATGTTCACGTATCGAAAACAATTCGATGACGAAAAAAAGCTGTGAAAACTAAGGAAATAGTTAAGAAAGTTGAACAAGTGGAGCTAGAAATTGAAGTTTCTTGCAAACCCTTTGAAATAGCAGGATTATTTGAAGAATAGGAGGGAACTTTTACGCAGTCAACTCAAACCCACCAAAAAAGAGCGATGATATAGGTATCTTTAGTATTTCTTGCATGCTAGAAGATACTCATATAGATAAAGCTATGTTTGACTTAGGAAAATCTATTAAAATCATTTAATCATAAGTTTTCTGATATATGCATGACCAAGTTTTGAAGCACTTTAACATTATCATTCATTTCGTGGACGAATCTTCAATTCGACCAATTGGGATATTGGAAGATGTGAATGTTCACATCTAAAACATAGATTTTCCAGCAGATTTCTATGTCATTGACATGAAGGACATACACATGTCCAATCATGCCTCTGTTTTGTTAGGATGACCATTCATGAAAACGCCCAAAGCTAAGATCAACGTATTTGGTGGTTCAATTACATTAGAGCATGATAGTACGATCTTTTATTTTTCTATTCCTGACCATTTGGACTTAACTACTAATGTTTCCACCATGTATGTAGTTTTTCTTCTTCTAATAATGACTCATATAATTTCATAAAACCTTTTTTCAATAATTTGATGAAGGTAGGAAAAAAGGAACAAGAAAATAATAGGAAAAGAAGGAAAAGAATGAAAGAATACTCGATGGTTGGGTATCGATGGAGGACAACAAACCTCAAAAGATATATACTATAAAGCAAAAGTCAAGACCACCAAACGACATCCTTGTATCATGCGAGTTGAACTTAAATGAGGAACCGAGAGTTATCAAGTGACGGGAGAAAATTAAACCGTTACGCGGAGAAGTGATCAAACCGCCAATTGAAATTATCGACTTGGACTACAGATAGTCTGACACCGTGGTAACATTGGGCCATAACGTTAAATATCAGCGCTCTATGCGAGGCAACTTACATTTATTTTTTGCAAATTTAATTTATTTAAGTTTCAATAAATCTTTAGTTTGAATAAATTGTTCCAGTGTGTATTAACTAATTGAATATAGTGTGATAAAAATTATTGAGTTTCTCTTTTATCTTTGATTTTTACAGAAATCTAGTAACGAAAATTAGAGAACAATGATTTTTTTTCGTGCATCGAAATCTAAAATACTTTTGCCAATGTAATTTAAGGCAGGTATGATTTAAATTGACGCATTTGTATTAGATCATATGCATACACAAGGAAGTACACACAATGAATAATTGATTAATAAATATAGGGGACAAATTCAATTTTTAAGGCTATCAATTTCCTAGTGTTGTGACCTAACACATAGGGTGCTTGGACGATGCTAAGCCAAATGTTAAAAATTTGAATTCATCCTAGTAATGTGCCAGCGATGTGAGAGAACATGTAAGGCACTGCCACGACGCTGAATGGTAACTTAGGAATTTCAAAAAAATTACCAGTGATTTCCCAGCACCTTGCAAGTTTTCGGCTTGTTAAAAAATTTCGAGGCAACTCTTGACTAATTATGACTTTAGTCTTGATGAAGCCTAGTGTCTTGTAGAGTATTCTTCGAAAAGTAGCCAAAATAACTTTACTTGAAGTAATTGACTTTGCTTGAGTGTTCTTGTTCCTATTTGGAAATTTTGTGAAAATTTTGACAAAACCATTTAAGTTAGAGTTGGCCATTATGAAGTTAAAGTGTTTGATGTAAACCAAAAGTCTTATACTCCATTGCTTGGGACAAGCAATTGTCAATGTTTGGGGTATTTGTGCTATATTTTAGTGTGATACTACCACAAATTACAAGAATTTTATCTCCATTTATACTCTATAACCTTTATTTTTGTATTTTTATGGTAAATGCAGACTATTGGATGAAAATAAGTGATTTCCTACTAAAATACTGTCAAAACATGAGAGATAGGCTACGCACCTTCCCAGCGCCTGTAGGTGCATTCAAATCATCAAAGAATTATTGGACTTAACTTGACTGGATCGAGGAAGAATCATTAGGTAAATTGCGTATATAGCCTTGTGAAGACCCAGGAGAAAGAAGAAACTCAAATCCCAAGGAGTAGGTCAGCGCCTTCAAAATGCCTTGAACGTGTACATATGGTGCTGGTAAGGCGCTGGGCTTAGTTCGTGACAGAATCAAAGGAAAAACAGAGCATCGTAGCGCCTTTTAAACGATTCGCAGCTCCTAAAAGTTTTACACATATGACGTTAAACAAATTTAAAGACTGGCAATTTCTTATTTTATGGATTTGCAAGATTCAGGATGAGATTACCTATTATAACACTTCTATTATAAATAAGAAACCCTAGAACAATTTTAGATTCTATTTCCCATTCTCTTCACTTTCACTTTGGATTGATCTCTCGGAGGTGGGGAAAAATTTCTCTTAGGTTTTATTTGTTAGTTTCATTTATTTTTTTCTATGTCGATGAGTTTCTGAATTCCACGTTCTAAACCAATGTGATTTTGTCAAATCCCAAAATACTTTAACTGATAATTACAGCTAATCAGGGATTAATGGATCCCAATTGTGGTTTACATTGCGAATCGGGAGCTGAGGACCAGTGAAATGAGAATTACAAGTAATTTTACTTTGGTGTGATGTGTGCCTAGTGTTGTGAACTATTATATTATTTTATTTTATGAAATTCAAGTTAAATGAGTAAATTCAAGATTTAATGGGATTTTGTCTCGAAATAAGTGTCGAAATGAGTCCCGACAGAGTTAAAAAGTTGACTTGAACTATTGTTTCGAGTTTCATGAAAAATATTGTAATTAAGTTTAAAAATTTGAGTTTTGAACTTTTAATATATTTAACGAACCGACGTGAGAATTTTTGCCTCGATTTGTGTGTAAGTCAGGATTAGTGGCAGTGTTAAATAAGAATAAAGTTGGTGCAAGACCTTGTTTCGAGTTTCATGTCGGTTGACAATGGTCGAGGTTGAGATCGGGTCAAAATTGGTGCAAATTTGGTTAAGTATGACAAGAGGATTGGTTTGGAAGATTTTAGTATGTCGTGGGCAAAGTTAAATTTTTTGGGGTTTAGTGTAACCAAAACCGGTGCTATGGAAGTTCTATGGAATTAAATTATTTTGTTGAGAAGTTGGCTCGATTTGGTGAAAAATCAGATTGAAAATGAGAACCGAAAGTCAGAACGTTAAAATAGGGATTTCGAGAATTAATAAATAAAAAGAAATTAAGCTGCTAACAAGCAGCTGAGGGTTTATATATACATAAGAAATGAAACTCAAGTTTTCATTTCAATCATTCTTAAAAGAGAAAATTTAGGTCGTTAAAACTTAAACCCTTCCGCTGATTCTTTCGCTCGCGGAGCTCCCTAAGTCTTATTTTCGCTCAGTTTCTTTTCGCAACACTATAGGGCATCGTAAAATGGTCAGTTCGAGCTAAGTTCTCATAATGGAAACGAAGTATTCAACTCGCAACCATGTAAATTCTCAATGCAGGGCATTTTACGATAATTCAATTTAAATTCTAGCAATCTCTGATTTCTTTCGCAGGGTTTCGATAGAAATTGGTAGGAATTATTGTTAATTGAGATATTGGGTTGATTTGGATCAATTTGGAATAAATCCCACCCATGCTGGTTGGGGTTTTGATGAATGAAACTAATGTGATTCAGTTGATAAATATTTTGGAGATGTTTTTATAGTTGATATTGATTTACATTGGGTTTTTGGATGAATTGATTATTGATTTTGATCCAATTTGACTCCACAGCCTGTTAAAATATTTTGATGTTTATATCAAGTGGTTTCATGGCATTTGTTGTTGAGTTTTGCTGATTTAATTGCGAAAATTTTAATTTGGAGAAGCTTTTATGTTCATAATAAATAAAGTTTACCTAATTGAAAGGCCATATTGGAAAATTCATAATTTCTCCGTCGGTGATCCGATTTGGGTGTTCTTGGAGCCTATGGAAAGTAAGACATGAGTACTATAAGTTCCTTTTTAGTCATCATGACAAATATTAAATTTTTCTAGGTTAAAAAGTTACCCCAAGTTGGCTAGTTGAACGCTAGTTGAAACAATTATATAAATTAATATTTTTGAAAACTATTCTCAAGCATACCTTGGCCGCAGTTTTCATTGGGTTTTGTGATATGGTTTCACTTGAAGCTTGACTTATAATATAATTGGGTATGCATGGAAGCTATTGGAAGCATTTTCAAGGTGATCCGATGTTTCGAGAACCCCAAAAATTAAACTCGAAGTTCGTTGTTTGTAAGGTTAAGTAAATCTTTGTAGTAACCATTATATTATATGATTATAATTTCTTAAAAATTGCATTAATCCTTGAGATTGCATTTTTTTTTACATGCATACATGGGCAGGGAGGATAAGATCGATTCGAGTCTTTGTATAGCGTCTACTTGACTGTATCTATAGGGTAGAACTATATAGTGTCTACCTGACTATGTGTACATGGTATATTAAGCTACCTGATTGTATATACATGGTAGAACTATATAGTGTCTACATGACCTTGTATACATGGTAGAACTATATTATTTTTGAGGGGCTAGAGTTATTGATACTTTGCATTACATGGTTATCATGAGTTCATGTTGAACCAGATCATACTTTGATAAACTCAAGGAACGTGATTCATTTGGTTATCCTCTCTGGGCAAGAGTCCTTATTATTGTTTACTTACCACTTTTGGAAGTCGTAATCTGACTGTGGTCGGATAACATAAGTGAGATAGATTCACGGTTGTATTTAAATTCCTTGGATTATATTGTTTATTTAATCTCTTGGATTATTATGAATTTGATTATTACAGGTGTACTGGATAGTGTGTGATTTACTTATCTGATATTATCGGATTTTTATTGTTGGGTAATGACAGGTTCTATCGGTGACAAGGGAAAGGAAAGCTTTCCGACTGATTGTGATTTGTTTAGTTCTATTTACTCTGCTTATGTATTGTTTTGACATAATATATTTTATAAGATTTTGGGGTTCGTGTGTGGTTATGATCTCCTTTGGAACGGTTGTAAAAGTTTTAGGACGGATTGGAATGATGTAGAGCTAAGGTAATAATGGCTTAAGGATTTTGAAAACCTTAAATAGGTTAGAATGAATAAAAATCTTTTGTTGATGCAACATATATTATTATGGGGTGGATTGTGAGTCCTTCAACATTTTCACCAAGCTGAGTAGGTTTTGTTGAAGATTTTTAAAGGCCGAGTTTCTCGGTGTAGGCTTAAAAACATAGGAGGTGTTGTTGAAAATATTTTATGAAATTTTATGGATTATTTAATCAATCTATTGAAAATTTGAGGTTTGAGATATACTTTTAGAATCCTTTATGGTCGATAAAGTATTATAATTAAGAACTACTTTGAATTGATTTTAATTATTTATTGATGGAGGGATTAAAGCTGCTAGACTATCAAGGGATTAAGGTAATCTAGGCCAATCAGATGCCCTAATTAGGTGGGGTCTGATATTATTGGTATCGAAGCCTAGGTTTCTAAAGGAATCTTGTTGATTGAGGACAAGTGATTGATTAGTTGTGAAGTAACGCAATGAAACGGGGTTAAAAAGTTTAAAAACTTTATGAATGTGTTACGCGTGTTTTATATTATCGAGATATCGATGGATATAGTTATAATGTCCATTCATAGTACAACAAGAGCCTAGTAAGGGATCTGGCGAGGGAAATAGGGATCCACAACGTGTGGATTCAAATATGTTTCAAGGCTTAGCTGGGCAGATGTAGGGGTGCACACGGATTGCAATAATCCGTGGATCCAATCTAACTTGGACCAACTATTGCTAATTGGATCAATCTTTTGATTTCTTGGACTGGATTGGATTGAATAATCACTAATCCGCATAGATTGGACCGAATTATGGATCCTACAATAAAAAATCATGCATCCAGTCCGATCCAATCCGTTTATAACATAAATACATATATCTACATATGATTATATGTACTTAGTATTTTGAAGAGCATCAACCACAACTATCAACTCTAAATTAAACCTTGACTTACTTAACTCTAGCAACCGATATTCCCCTCCTCCCATCTCGTCCGTGCGACTGCTCCTCCATCTTGTATGAGAGTATGTCAGTCCTTTCTCCTTCCGTTTCATTTTAAGAGCTTCGGTGACCCTTTTCTCTCATCTCAGTACACTTTTTTAAAGGAACGAGAATTTTTTTTATATGGCCAAAAACTTAATGTATGTACAAAGCGAGAAACAATGTGTTTCCCTAAAATAAAGTCAAAAAAAACCCTTACTAGTGTAGTAGGGGAAAAATGTATCAATAATGCAAATTTATCCTACCATGGTGTCGTACGCCCATCGAATCGACTAGGTTGAACCCGCGATCGTACGACCTATGATATCTTAGTACACTTTATAGGGCTCCAATTTTTTTCCAAATCCACTTAATAGTCACAATCAATGGAAATAATCGCATCAAAAAGTGATGTTTTGTTTAGTTACAAATCAATTTTTCTTATCTGCGTTCATCCTCGTGTTTAATTTTTTATCATCGTTTTTTGATCACTATTGTTGTTCTCTTTTTGAGTTTTACAATTTTGTTTGATTTGTTGGAAATATAGTATAGATTTGTGAGATATATGTTATAAATTTGTCATTCATGAAATGTATGTGTGGTAAAAAATTTTGTGATTCATTTGATTAAGTTTAATTTCATGAACCTTTCGATAGAAAAACTTCAATCTGCGGAACTTGATCTAGTCCGGTTCGCATTATGCAAATTGAATTGAGTTAGACTGATGAATTATTTGGACTGGATCGGATTTAATCTTTCAATCCGCAATAATTGGATTGGATTGCAGATTGAACCTAATTGGACTGGATCCAATCCGTGTGCACCCCTAGGCAGATGTTAGAGTTTGCTGAGTATTTTACTAGCATAGGTGGCAGCTCAGGTACCTGTGGTTTATGTGGCTCATGAAGTTCCTATTGTTACTTTAGCCGGTCATGAAGAACACGCTACCTCTGCAATTAATCCAAGAGTTGAACTGGTTGTTGTAGTTTTAGTTTAGGCTAATTCAATCATGGCTAATGGAATGTCACGAGAAGAAAGGTAGGAATTGTTTGGTATCATTAAATCGGTGACTAAGACAAACACACTATAAGAGGTTCGAGATAGAGCTTGAGCGTATATGATTACACAAGCTTTTTAGCATGAATCACGATGATATCAAGACGTTGTAAAGTCATGACAAGGCTTAGGTTCTTAGGGTAAAAAATATTTTGTTCAGGTTTGACTCAAAGTCCCAAAAGAAAAGGAAAGAGAGGAGGATGTCGTTCACATCTAGGACTCCTGTTGTCCTATCATACATACATCGTAATCCTTTTCCAAGCACAACTAGTAAATCATTTGAGTTGACATCAATAGGCTCAAGATAGACTCAATCATTGACTTTTTAGCCTTCAACTCGTAGAAGTAAACCTCAGTTGCAGAGGAGTGGAGGTAAGGATTGAGGATCTTTAGGATAGGTCTCGAGTATACAATCAACAACTAGTTAAGGAATCTATGGTAGGTAGTAAATCGATAGTTACATGTTTTGGGTGTGGCAAACAAGGTCACATTATACGAGATTATCCTTGGAATTTGAGTGTAGATACTATTTTGGGTGTGGAAAGAAATGACATTAAAAGATTATGTGTTAAAAACTTTTAGGGGCATCCTTTTGTGTATTATAGCCTCAACATAATATCACAGAACATGTTTAGGTTGTGACTGAATGAGACTTAGATGCAAGTCGTAATCTTATCGAAAGTATGATTTCAGTTTGTGATCGTGTGGTGATTGAGTTAGGGTTAAATTCGGTGTGAGTCCCTATGCATCTTGTACTCAACACAATAATTAGGGATAAGGTGGATCCTCTAGTTATGTGTAAGAAATGTGTTATTGAAATCTTCGACCACGAGATGGCTATTGATTTATATGTGTTGTAGTTTCCGGAGTTTGATGTGTTGTTGAGAATGGATTGGCCAGCGACTTATCATGCACAATTGGATTGTTTTCAAAAGATGGCGTTCTTTTATATTCCTTGTTGTACAATGTTTACGTATATAAAAATATCATCTAAATCTTCTTTGAACAGAGGTAGGTTAGTCGTTAGGGAAGAAATGGAAATTCTTGCTAAAACTATTATTACAGAGGTAATATCTAAAATCAAACTGGAGGAGATTCCTGTGGTTTGTGGAATTTCTGATGTGTTTCCTGATGATTTACCTAGAAATCCACCTTCGAGAGAGATTGATTTAGTTTCTGGAACAAAACTAATATCTAGTCTTCCCTATAGAATGGCTCTAAAGAAATTGCAAGAGTTGTAGAAATAGTTGGAGGAGTTGCTTGATAAAGGGTTATTTCACCGGGGCATGTCGTTGTGGAGTGCATCAGTCATTTTTGTGAAAAAAAGACGATAATTTGAGGCTTTGCATCGATTATAGACAGTTGAACTGGGTTATTGTTCGGAACAATTTTTTACTTCTTCGAATTGATGATTTATTTGATCAACTGAACGATGCCAAATTCTTTTCTAAGATCGATATTCATTCTAGTTACCATAAGTTGAGAATTCAGAAAGATTATATGTAGAAGACAGAGTTCAGTACTAGATATGGTCATTTTGAGTGTGTTATTATGCCATTTGGGTTGACTAATACTCCGACGATATTTATAGATTTGATGCAGAGAGTGTTGAGGCCGTATTTGGATCACTTTATGATGGCCTTCACTGATAATATTTTGATATATTACAAGACTTGTGAGGATCACGATCATCATCTCATCGTTATTCTCCAAACTTTGAGAAATCATAGGCTGTATGCCAAATTTAGCAAATGCTATTTTAGTTATCTGAGGTGAAGTTTTGGGGTCATGAGGTTAGAACGGAAGGAATTTCGGTGGATCCAGCCAAGATTGAGGCTATCATTAGTTGGCCGGAACCTACCACAGTGATGGAGATACAAAAAATTTTGGTTTTGTCTGGCTATTATCGTAGATTTGTGAAATTTTTTCAAAGATAGCTATGCCAATTACTAAATTAACTCCTAAAAATGTTCCATTTGTTTGGTCAAAGAAATGCGATGTTGCAGTTTGGGGATTAAAGAAGTGGTTGACTTCAGCACTAATTCTTATATTGCTTGAATCAAGGAAAAGTTTTACATTTTATATTGATGAATCTAAAGTGGAATTGGGCTGTGTGTTAATACAGAATAGCAGGGTGATTGCTTATGCTTCTCGATAGTTAAAGACTCACGAGAAGAATTATCATGTTCATGATTTGGAAGTAGCAGCTATTGTGTTTGCTTTGAATATGTGGTGACACTATTTATATGTGGAAAACTTCACACTATTTTAAGATCATAAAATTCTAAAGTATTTGTTCTCTCATAAAGAGTTGAATATGAGATAATGGTGGTTTGAACATTTGAAAGACTTTGATTTTAGTCTTGAATACCATTTGAATAAAGTGAATGTTGCTGTTGATGCACCGAGCAAGAAGAGTGCTCAAACATTATGGGCAGCTAGTCAGTTAATTTACAAGTATGACTTACTCGAAAAAGTTATCGGTATGAATTTGTGGAAGATTCTTGAGGTTGATAATGAACTGACTTGTGCTCAGCTTAGAGTACAAACTGTCTCTATTCAGAAAGTGATAGAATGTTAGCAAAACGATGTGGATTATGAAAAGTTCAAGGGGTTTGATGATGATGGTAATAATCCATATTGGGCTGAGTTTGTGGATCAAAGTTTAAGGCTTAGAGGCAGACTGTGGACTCCATCGGTGGCTGAGATTCAGGATGAGATATTGAGAGAATCTCATCGGTTCAGGTATAATATTCATCTTGGTAGGACTAAAACGTATCATGATATGAAACGATTGTATTGATGGTCAGGGATGAAAGCTGATGTGGGTGATTATGTGTGGAGATATGAAATTTGCCAATAGGTAAAAGCCAAACGATGAAAACTTGGAGGTACGTTGTAGGCACTTCATACTCCTCACTGGAAATGAGAACATATTGCGCTGGATTTTATTACTTATCTGCATATTACACAGAGGAAATATGATGCGCTATAGATTATTATTCATAGACTGACGAAGTCTGCTCGTTCCTATGTCCATTTCAAATACCTTTACACAGTTGAGCTTGTTGTGTAAGTGAGAGGTGGCTCGCTTATTTGGAGTGCCGTTGACGATAGTTTCTTATCGAGATGCTTGGTACATACCGAGGTTGTGGCAGAGCATACATGAATAACTCGACACTCAATTTCATTTTCGTACTGCATTTCATCCATGGTTGGATGATCGGACTAAAATGTTGATCCATGGTGTAGGTAGATATGCTCAAGCTTGTGTACTGGGATTTGGAGGTTCACGAGAAGAATATATACCTTTTTATAAGTTTTCTTACAATAACAATTGTTAATCAAGTATTGAAATGACTCCGTTTGAGGCATGGTTTGGGAGACCTTGTTATTCTCCTGCCGGTTGGGCTGAACTGAAGGATTTGGTGGAGTTGGGGCAATAGATGGTTGGAGATCACACTGAGATTGTGCAGCAGATTCGTCTAAGATTGAAAATGGATCAGGAAAGGTACAAGATTTTATTATGATCTCTATCATTGGTTTACGAAATATAATGAAGGAGATTGGGTGTATTTGAAAGTTTCCCCTCCCAAAGGCCATTACAGATTTGGACTAAAATGGAAAGCTTTCTCTCGGATTTGTAGGATCTTTTGAATTGTGAAACTGAATCAGTTTGATTTGATTGGTAATGTATCATATGAAGAGAAAACTATATTGATTGAGGATAGGAAGGTCTAGAAGCTTCAAAATAAAGAAATTCCATTTTTTTTAAGTGGTAGTTTCGTGGTGACTCATAGTTAATTAAGGAATGAGAGGCTTACATGAGAGAGAATTTTATAGATATCTTTTAGTCTAGGTAAATTCGATTTCAATTTTAATTTTGAGGATGAAATTCTTATTAGTTGGAAAGATTTTAAAATCTCAAAATATTTAATTTGATAATTACGACTAATCAATGATTAACGAATCCTAATTATGAGTTAGGCTGCGAGTCGGGAGCTTAGGACCGGTGAAATGAGAATTACAGGTAATTTTACTTTTGTGTGATGTGTGCCTAGCGTTGTATACTATTATATTATTTTGTGAAATTCAAGTTAAATAAGTAAATTCAAGATTTTACTGAGTGTTGTCTCAAAATATGTGTCGAAATGAGTCCTAGTAGAGTTAAAAAGTTGACTCGAACTATTATTTTGAATTTCGCAAAAAATATTGTAATTAAGTTTAAAAATTCGAGTTTTGAACTTTAAATGTATTTAAATAGAGGACATGAGAATTCTTGCCTCAATTTGTGTGCAATTCGAGATTAGTTGTAGTGTAAAATGAGAACGAAGTTAGTGCAAGACCTTGTTTCGAGTTTCGTGTTGGTTGACAGTGGTCGAGGTTGAGATTGGGTCTAAATTAGTGCAAGTTTGGTTAAGTATGGCAAGAAGATTGGTCTAGAAGAATTTATTAAATCGTGGACAAAGTTAAGATTTTAGAGTTTTAGTGTGAATAAAACCAGTGCAATGGAAGTTATATGGAATTTAACTATTTTGTTGATAAGTTGGCTCGATTTGGTGAAAAATCTGATTGAAAATGAGCACAGAAAGTCAAAACACGGTAAAATATGAATTTTGAGAATTAATAAATAAAAAGAAGTTAAGATGTTGACAAGCAGCTAAAAGTTTATATATATATATATATAAAGAAATGAAAATCAATTTTTCATTTCAATAGTTCTCAACAAAGAACATTTTAGTAGTTGAAACTTAAACCCTTCACCGATTCTTTCACACGCGAAGCTCCCTACATTCAATTTTTGCCTGGTTTCTTTTGGCAACACTTTAGAGCATCGTGAGACGGTCAATTCGAGCTAAGTTTTTATGGTGGAAACGAAGTATTTGGCCTACAATTTGGTAAATTCTCAATGCAGGGCATTTTTCCACAATTCAATTTGAATTCTCGCGAGTTTTCAATTTTTTTCGCAGGGTTTCGATAGAAATTGGTAGGAATTGTTGTCAATTGGGATATTGGATTGATTTGGATCAATTTGGAACAAATTACACCGACGATGGTTAGGGTTTTGATGAATGAAACTTATGCGATTCAGTTGATAACTATTTTGGTTATGTTTTTATAGTTGATATTGATTTACATTAGGATTCTAGATGAATTGATTATTGATTTTGATCCAATTTGACTCCATAGGCTGTGAAAGTATTTTGATGTTGGTATCGAGTGACTTTGTGGCGTTTGTTGTCGAGTTTTAAGGATTTAATTGCAAAAATATTGATTTGGAGAAGTTTTTCAGTTCGGAATAAATAAAGTTTGTCTGATTGACATGCCATATTGGAAAATTCATAACTTCTCTGTTGGTGATCCAATTTGGGTGTTTTTGGAGTTTATGGAAAGTAGGACATGAGTACTACAAGTTCCTTTTAGGTCATCATGACAAATATTGGGGTTTTCAAGGTTAAAAAGTTACCCAAGTTGGCTAGTTGAAAGCTAGTTAAAATAGTTATATAAATTAATATATTTGGAAACTGTTCTCAAGCATACTTTGACCGCAATTTTCATTAAGGTTCGTGATATAGTTTCACTTAAATCTTGACCATAATATAATTGGGTATGCAGGGAAGCTATTGGAAGCATTTTCAAGGTGATCTAATGTTTAGAGAACCTTGAAAATTAAACTCGAAGGTGGTTTTTTGTAAGGTTAAGTAAATTCCATAGTAACCTTTACATTATATGATTATAATTTTGTAAAAATTGCATTGATCCTTAATATTGCATTTTTGTTTTACATGCATACATGGGTAGGGAGGATAAGGTCGATTCGAGTCTCCTTATAGTTTCTACTTGACCGTGTGTACAGGGTAGAACTATATAGTGTATACCTGACTGTGTGTACAGGGTAGAACTATATAGTGTCTACCTGACTGAGTGTACATCGTAAAACTATATTATGCTTGAGGGCCTAAAGTCATTGATACTTTGCATCACGTGGTTATCGTGAGATCACATTGAACCAAATCATACTTTGATAGACTCGATGAACGAGACTCGTTTGGTTATCTTCTCTAGGCATGAGTCCTTATTATTGTTTACTTACCATTTTTTGAAGACGTCATCTGATTGTAGTCAGATAATAGAAACGGGATGGAATCACGGTGGTACTTAAATTCCTTAGATTATATTGTTCGTTTAATCTTTTGGATTATTATGCATTTGATTACTACAGGTGTACTAAATAGTGAGGGATTTACTTATTTGACATTATCAAATTTTTATAATTGCGTAATGACAGGTTCTAATGACAACAAGGGAAAAGGAAATATTTTCGACTGATTGTGATTTGACTAGTTCTATTTACTCTACGTATGTATTGTTTTTGATATAATATATTGTATAAATTGGTTTTTGGGTTCGTGTGTGGTTAGATCTCATTTGGAACGATTGTAAAAGTTTTAGGACGGATTAGAATGTTGTGGAGCTAAGGTAATAATAGTTTAAGGATTTTGAAAACCTGAAATAAGTTAGAATGAATAAATAATTTTTGTTGATGCAATATATTATTATGGGATGGATTATGAGTCTTTCGACATTTCCACCAAGCTGAGTAGGTTTTGTTGAAGATTTTTGAAGGTCGGGTTTTCCGATATAGGCTTAAAAATAGAGTAGGTGCTATCGAATTTTTTTTACAGAACTTTGAAGTTTGAGATTAACTTTTAGAATCATTTGTGGTTGATAAAGTATTATAATTGATGATTACTTTGAATCGATTTTAATTATTTATTGATGGTAAGATTAAGGTCGCTAGATTATCAAGGAAATAAGGTAATCTAGGCGGTCGATGCCTTAATTAAGTGGGGTTTGACAGATTATTAAGTTCTAGGATTTAAGGATTTGAGAGGTTTTGTGCTTTTAGTTCTAATATTGTTTAATTTCGATTTTTATATTATTGATTACATTGTTTTATAAAGTTCATAAGGTTTTTTTCCTTTTTTTCGTAGTGTAAGTGACATGCATTTTGGTTTGGGACAAAGCTATTTCCACGGATCGTACCGTGACTCGGTAAGTGGGATCACATTAGGTGGAAAGTAAGGCCTTGTCTGTTGTCAATTGATGCGCCTTTGTGTCATTGCGATATGAGATGGTAGCAATTCATTCTAGTTACTACTCATAGTAGGTGTTCTCACACAGAGTTTACTAATACTAGTTATTATGCGGTTGTGTCACATGTTCCTTCTATTGACATGAGGAGAATGAGTTTGCGAAAGTCACTTTAAGCCTATCTATGGAATTTAGTATCGAAACAACCTTTTAAAACCGACGAACAAATCTGATCCATTGAATTTCAATTCACATTGTGTTTCAAAGTTTTATAGTTATTGATTACTGTTTTCTAAGTAATTGAGTTTATTGTCTACCCATTTAAATTATAGTGTAGTTTAGTTTTGCTTTCAAGAAACGCCCTTTTTTGTAACCTAAAGTTATTTCCAGTCTCTATGGGTTTGACCTTGCTTACGGGTACAACAAATCAATAGTAGCCTAGTATTTGGGAATATTATTGGTGTCGTTCGGTGCGACATCACTAAGTTAAGTGAAGTATATCTTTTTATTCCATTTGAAATGAAGATTATTAGTGATTAAAAATTCTTATCGACTTTGATTGTGGAGATATTTTAAATATTGTTCGAAAATGAGATTGATTTAGTGATTTTTGTATCTAGAGATTCTATCTTAGTTATCGTAAGCTTGATGCTTGTTAGTGCAGATTGAGAAAACATATATAGTGGTTTGACCTTGGTGATTGGTTTAACTTTGAATTTTGAGGTCTATTGCATAACTAGAAGTTTAAGTTGTCAGATAAAGGGGTTGTTCTTTAAATCTTTATATTCTATAGTTTTTCGTATTTCTATGAGGGTAATATGTTTCTATTTAATGATCATTTGTATTTAATAATAATAGCATATAATTATGAAACAAATCAACGTAAGAAAAGAGAATATGATTAAGAGTATTCATTTACTTAAGATAACAAAGTGCTGAGTTTGAGGGTATTTGATAAGTCAATAATTATACATGTTTTATAACACATTTTAGGACGATTTTAGATGTAAAAAATAATATTACACAGGGTTTTCTCTTGTTTTTGTTATTGCATGTGATAATTAGAATATATGAAGAAATAGAGTAAAAAAGGAAGAATATGAAGCAATTGATCAAGTGAAAAGAGTATGCAATGAATCATCAACAAATGAAGGAAAACCGGGACTTAGTGCCAACGATTCCTGACTGATTCCCCTTTACAAAGGAATCGCTTCAAATCGGTGGAACAGTGAGACTACTTTTTCAAGGATTCTCGCAACGATTCCACTAAACCCTGAATCTTTGGGGAATCATTGGGTTATATTTTGAAAGTTTTAGAAAACCATGAGACGTTTGATTTGTGTACAACCTAGAATACTATAAATACGACCCTAGGAGTACGAAATCAGTTGCCCGTAAGTACTTAAATAAATATTTCATTGCTCTAGGAGCCATTATTTATTGTCTTAGTTTATTGCTCTATTGTTCATCGCTTTTGGAGAAGATTCGAAGATTCAAAGTATTTATTTCAGAGGAATTTATCTGTCTTTTATTTACATTATTGCGATGTTATTTTTGAATATGAGTGAGTAGTTTATCAATTTAAACAAAGTTTGGACAAGAACTAGATTCATTTTACAATGTAGTTATGATTAGATGATTATACGCTTAATGCTTTAAACCAATCATATTCCTTGATTCACTGATTTGATAAATTATTATTTGTGGATTTTAATCATGAACTTTGTATTACATGCATAGTCTAGAATGTGTATTGTAATATTTGGATTCATTATATAGTTTAAATTAGTAACTATAATTGTTTGAAAGATATTACTGTTTAGATCTACTAGGTGAATTTGAGATCTAAACCATCTATTGAGTGGCTTTCCGAAGGTGTTAAATTTGGTAGTTCGAAGTTTTCACAAAGTGTAATGCAGTTTTATTACGTGCAGTTAATGTCTTTGTGTATTCAAAGGGGTTAGCTCAATAAAATTAGAACTGGTGTTTCCAAAAAAATAAGGAGAACTAATGGCTTGCTAAGGGTTGTTTACTTACTTATGATTAGAGTTTAATAATCTATGATGTATGCTCATACCAATATGATTGAAGTAACACGCTTAGATGCAAAACGGATTGATGTTTCATTGTTTTGCATGTTTGTTTAGATATTTATTTATTATTGAATTGAATTTATTTAAATATTAATGAATTTGAATTATGATAGTTAAGTTAGTTTAATTAGTTTAGTTAATTATTATAATATTATAGATTGAATTAGTGATTTTTATTTTTCATTTTAATTAAATTAAAGTAAAATTCATAATAAAAACTATTGAAAGACCTTTTTCCTAGACAAGTTTGATGAATCCCTATGGAGATGATCCTACCTATTACTACTATAAATAATAAGGATATATGTGAAACTTATAGTACACACTCAGCACGTGTTAGTTAATACGTGTTGAACGTGGTTAATGGAGCGCGTTGTTATGTCCCAATTTTTGTCGAATTTAGGGTTAATTGGGTGAATTAAGGCTTAATGATGAGTTGATGGTGTAATAAGAAAAAATAATAGGAAACTTGATAAATAGGTGAATTTACCTATAAGGGCAGCTAAGAAGTAAAGAGTGAGGATAAGATTTGAGAGGCAAAAAGGTAAACTGGCCAACCTAAAACCAATTAACAGTGTAAATGCAAAGGGGTTTCCATCAAAAGCCATATCCCCGAAATTTGTTTCTCCCATTTTTCGACTCACTACCTCAAATCCTTCTAGGTCGACTTCTCTCTGTTTCTCTCGTCTTCTCAACACAGTTTTCTCTTTCTCTTTCTCTCTCTCTCAACATTGAAATGATGAAAAGAATTGAACTATTGATGTTTCTTGATAAGACGTTGAAGCTTATTGAGGTGAGCTTGCTAAACTTTGTTGTTTCATTGATAAATTTGAGGGATTTACTTAGAGATCAATTGGTAGGTTTGAGGGTGAGGTGTTGTGTTTTTGTAATCGGTTAGTGACTGATGTAAAAATGAAAAAAAAGGAAACTTAAAAGAAGCAATTAATGTTGCTCAAATTGTCCAGCAGCAACAGTTGATATTGTTGGGTGCTAGACGTTCTTACAATAGCAAGGCAGGGCCAAGCTAAAGAGGACAGAGCTTGCCTTGCGAAGCACGGAACAATCCTGCCAAGCATGTAGAGTTATGTAATGTATAGGAACTGTAATGTATTGTATCATATGCTGGTGTATACTGTATCATATATGTTGGTGTATATTGTATCATAGGTACATGTTAGTTTATATCAGTTGGTTATGATAAGGGTGTGTAATGTACACCTTCTTTGTATGTATATAAGTCATGTACTCTGTATTTTTGATGTATAATGAATAACAGATGAATATGATTCATGTTTTCTTATTCGTTTGATTCATGAATTGTTACATTGATGATCAACTGATCATCTGATCTTTGATCTACTGGTTTGGTGTGTTAATTGTTCATGGTATCAGAGCAGGTTTTTCACTGTTCTTGATCTGTGTTGAGTTTGATTACTTGAGTGTCTGATCATGGCATCCAGTCATGGTTCTTCAAGTTCTTCGATTTGAAATGTAGCAGGAAGAGCTCCTGATGCTGGCGATCTTGGTGTAGAGAGTCCTTATTTTCTTCAAGGATCTGATCATCCTGGTATGGTACTTGTTTCTAATACTCTCACTGGTTCGAGTTATCTTTCTTGGAGTAGAGCTATGTTGATTGCTTTAGGTGCGAAAACAAAGATTGGTTTCATTGATGGAAGATGTATGAAGCCAGATTCAACTGATTCCAATTTGGATCGGTGGATCAAAGTGGATTATATGGTAACTTCTTGGATCTTGAATTCTATTTCAAAAGATATTGTTGAGGAATTTCTTTATACAACTTCATCTTTTGATCTATGGAATGAGTTGAAAGAAAGGTTTGGAGAATGTAATGGACCTCTCTTGTATCAACTAAAACGAGATATTTCTTCTATAAGTCAAGGAGATCTCTTTGTCTCACAGTATTACACAAAGCTTAAGAAGTTGTGGGATGAACTGAGTTGTTTGGTTCCTTTACCTGCTTGTGAGTGTGGAGCTTCAGCAACAATGGCAGTTATGGATTCTAATGATAGATTGATGCAATTTTTGATGGGATTAGGTGATATGTATGATCATATTCGTAATCAAATCTTGGTGATGGATCCCTTACCAAATATAAACAAAGCTTATTCTATGATTCTTAGAGTTGAAAAGCAAAAGGAGGTTCATGTTAGTTATTCACCTGTAATGGATACATCCATGATGATGAGAACTAACAAGATGAATTCAGGCCCATCTGGTTCAACTAGTGGTCCTAGATTTACTGGTAAAGGAAATCACAAGAAATTTGTTAATAAAGATGAACTGTTATGTGATCATTGTAAGACAAAGAGGCACACAAAAGAGACTTGTTTCAAGCTTCATGGAATTCCAGATTGGTATAAGAAAGAGCTTGACAAGAAGCAGATGAATAATAGTTCAAAATCTTTTGTGAATCTGATGGAATCACCTCTGGATATACAAGATGCAGGAACTTTTCAGTTTGAAGACTTTCAAACTAATATTGCAGCAATGATACAACAAGGCATTGAGAACTTCATGAAAGGAAAGACTCTTTCAATTGAAGGTGTTTCTGCTCATGTAAATTCAGCTGTTTCTGATTTTACAAGTAGTTCACACAAAAAGCTTTCTAGCTTACCTTTTTCATTTAGTTCCAGATGCTTGGATTGTGGACAGTGGAGCAACAAATCATATGTGTATTAACTATGATTTGCTTGCTAACATCACTGTTTTGGCTAAACCTGTTATGGTTTGTTTGCCTGATGGACATACTAAAGAAGTTAATTACATAGGAGATGTGCAACTGAGTTCAGACATAGTTCTATCTTCCTGCTTACATATAAACTCATTCAAGTATAATCTTTTGTCAGCACAAGCTACTTTCCTCTACTAAACTGACAATTGAGTTTTATCCATCATTTTGTGCTATACAGAACATTGAGCATTCTCAAGTTCTAGCTGTGGGAAGGATGATTGGAGGTCTCTACATACTGGATTCCAGTTCTTTTAATAAAGATGTCATTGATTCATTTGTGTCTCATACATAATTATCATTAGCTTGTTGTAATAATGCTACTGATAATTTTTCTTGGCATTGTCGTTTGGGGCACCCTTCTGTTAATGTAACAAAACAACTTGATTTGTTACTTAATAGTTCTTCAAATAGAGGACACAATGTACCTTGTGATGTTTGTCAAATGTCCAAACAATGCAGAATGGTTTTTCCATTGAGTTCTATACAAACATCTTCTCATTTTCAATTGTTACATATGGATGTTTGGGGACCATATAATCAATCTTCTCTTCAAGGAGCTCATTTTTTCCTGACAATTGTGGATGATTATATTCGATTTACATGGACATTTTTGATGAAATATAAGTCCTTGACAGCACTCTAATCAAGCAGTTTCTAGCTTTTGTTCACAATCATTTCAAAGCCTCTGTTCAAACCATTAGGACTGATAATGGTACTAGAATTTTGTAATAAAGATTGTCAAGCTTTGTTCTCTCGGTTTGGGGATCATACATCGAGATCAACACCTTATACTCCTCAAAGAAAATGGTGTGGTTGAAAGAAAGCATCGCCATTTGTTACAAGTTACAAGAGCTCTCATTTTTCAATCTGGTTTGTCCAAAAAGTTTTGGGGTGATACAATTCTTACTGCTAATTATCTCATTAATCGACTGCCTTCTCAGTTGCTTTGCAATGGAAATCTCCTTACCATCTTTTATTTGGAAGGTTACCAAATTATCTCTCCTTAAAGACATTTGGATGTTTATGCTTTGCTACTAATGTTTCACCAAGTAAAACCAAGTTAGATACACGAGCAATTAAATGTATCTTTCTTGGTTATTCTCTTGGACAAAAAGCTTACAGGTTATACAATATGGCAACACATACCTGTTTTGTTTCAAGGGATGTGATTTTCTTTGAAAATCAGTTTCCATTTCATAGTGTTACTTCAAGTTCAGAGTGTCCATTACCTATTCCTTGTAATGACTCATCTGATTCTTTGAGAGATGTTCCTGCTACTACTGTTGTACCTTATTCAAGTAATGTACCTACTTCTGCTGCTATGCCTCATTCTAGGGAGTTCCCTGTTGAAGTTTTTCATCCTCATGAAGCACCTTCTGATGTTCATGTGCCTGTCTCCTCTATGCCTGTTGATGATACATTAGTGCCTCCTACTGATGTTGTCCCGCTCCTCTCGTTGCAGTTGTTCCTCGCAAGAGTCATCGTGCTGTTCACAAGCCTCTTTGGATGAATGATTTTGTTTTGAACAATGTCCATACATCTGCTTTCACTCCTGCAGAGTCTACTCTTTCTGCTGGTACACCTCCTACATTTCCTTTTGTTCACTCTTCTCACATTACTGCTGATTACAAGAGTTTTTTGGCTGCTGTTTCTAGCATTAAGGAGCCTACTTGTTATGCTCAAGCTCAACATGATCCTGTTTGGATTGAAGCAATGAATAAGGAGTTACAAGCTTTGGAGGAAAATGGTACTTGGAGTCTCACTGATCTACCACCTGATAAAAAGGCCATTGGTTCTAAGTGGGTTTACAAGGTTAAACTTAATCCTGATGGATCATTGGATAGATGTAAAGCTCGGTTGGTTGCAAAGGGTTTTCATCAAATTGAAGGTGTTGATTACACTGATTCTTTCTCTCCTGTTGCCAAACATGTCACAATTAGGATTGTTTTATCCTTGGCAGCTGCTCGAGATTGGCCTTTACATCAATTGGATGTTAATAATGCCTTCTTACATGGTTCTCTTGATGAAGATGTTTATATGAAACCTCCTGATGGTTACAATTTGGCTTCTCCTACTCAAGTTTGCAAACTTCAGCGATCCTTATATGGTTTAAAGCAAGCCTCAAGACAATGGAACCATGAGTTTACTTTTAAACTTCAATCTTTTGGTTTCATTCAATCTGTCCATGATCCTTGTTTGTTTACTTACAACAATGATGGTCAGTTTTTGGTATTGTTAGTATATGTTGATGATGTTCTTATTACTGGTACATCTCTTGAGTTGATTAAAAATGTCAAGGACTTCCTGCACAACTTGTTCACCATTAAAGATCTTGGCCAAGCACGCTACTTTTTGGTCTTAGAGTTGGTTCGATCTTCATCAGGACTCTATGTTCATCAACGCAAGTATGTTCTTGATTTACTTACTGATGCTGGTCTTACCATGGCTAAACCAGCAGCTACTCCTCTTCCTCGTGACTGTAAATTTGATGATGTTGATTCACCTTTGTTACTTGAAGCTGATCAGTATAGGAGACTAATTGGTCGTCTTCTTTACTTGGGTTTCACTCGTCCTGACATTACTTATGCCACACAGCAGTTGAGTCAGTTTGTTCAAGCTCCTACTGAACAACATTGGTCTGGTGCTCTTCATGTTTTGAGGTATCTTAAGGGTACTCTTTCTCAGGGTTTGTTTTTCCCTGTTCAGTTGGATCTTCCAATTGTTGCCTACTGTGATTCTGATTGGGCTGCTTGTCCTCTTTCACGGAAATCTCTTACTGGTTATTGTGTATTCATGGGCTCCTCTTTAATCTCATGGAAAACTAAGAAACAAGCTACTGTTTCTAAATCCTCTACTGAGGCTGAGTATAGGAGTATGTCTTCCACAGTTTGTGAATTGTTATGGATTTCTTATATCCTTAAGGACTTAAGTATTCCTACTCCTCTTCCTATACCTCTTTGGTGTGATAATCAAGCTTCCATTCACCTTTCTGCCAATCCTGTTTTCCATGAACGTACCAAGCATTTGGAGATCGATTGTCATCTGGTTCGACATCAGTTTAAGTGTGGTTTTGTTCTTCCACAATATGTTCCTACTAGATTACAGTTAGCTGATTTGTTTACCAAGTCTTTACCAGCTCCTTTGTTCTCTGATTTATTGTCCAAGATGGGTCTATGTGACTGGCATAGACTTCCATCTTGAGGGGGGATGTAGAGTTATGTAATGTATAGGAACTGTAATGTATTGTATCATATGCTGGTGTATACTGTATCATATATGCTGGTGTATATTGTATCATAGGTACATGTTAGTTTAGATCAGTTGGTTATGACAAGGGTGTGTAATGTACACCTTCTTTGTATGTATATAAGTCATGTACTCTGTATTTTTGATGTATAATGAATAACAGATGAATATGATTCATGTTTTCTTCTTCGTTTGATTCACTGAACTGTTACATTGATGATCAACTGATCATCTGATCTTTGATCTATTGGTTTGGTGTGTTTATTGTTCACTCAGGGACTGCCCTTGGCTTTGCCCAGGGCAGTGGCCTAAGTGGGCTGCCAAGGCAAGGCCAAGCTTAGACTCGGCCAATGCCGGCCGCACCCTGGGAAAAAGTTTTGGAAAAATTTCAAAAAAATAAGAATGATAAAGGAAAGGAACTAGATGAAAAACTTTAAAGTTCTTGGTGTGGTAGAACTATATGAAGAACTCAAAACTTCTTGGTGAGGTAAGTCTATTCTATAACTTTCGATCAATTGAATGAAGAAGATTATTGGGTTTTGGACTAAATTGAAGGTTTAGATGTATTTTAATGTGTTTCATCTATTCGAGATTGATTTGGGACTACTCTTGATTGTTTTTTGATGTTTCGATGAATTCAATTGGATAAGTCAAATTTTAATTCTTATTGCTTAAAGGAATTGGATGACAAGTTTGAGCAATCAAGTAAGGGTTTTTGAGTCAGTTTCTTTATATGTTTTCATCTTTGTATTTTGAATGAGACGACCCAAACTACGGTGGGCCTGGACCACCTGGCCTGAACCATTGCCAGACCCCTCGAGATAACTCAACGAGTCGAGCGATGATCTAGTAAGCCTTAACCTTGCAGAAAGAAACCAAGAGATTCTACAAAAGACAACTAAGGCTAAAATGTGCGGAAATAAAAGCCTTTTAAAAGTCTAACAATTGCATATTTAATAGTAGAAGTCTTACTAACAACTGAACACATAAACTAAAACAAGTCATGTGGGTTTAAACATCTACCCATATAAAATCCATTGTTTATTACATAAAACATCTTCAAAAACCAAATAAATAAATATAACTCAAACCAACGCATAGGAAAGAGATCTCCTACTATACGACCTTGCTTTTTTCTTTGTCCTGAACAACAGCTGAGGTACCGGGGGGAAAAATAGTAGGTTGAGCAATATTTCAATGGGCTCTGTAAACCATAAGCACGCTCTACCATCAATCATCTAAGTAATACTTATTATATTTGAAGCTAGGTTTCCACATTTCAGGTCAAGAGACCCATTATCATTTTCTGGGCATTAAAGAATAACATAACCAAACATAATAATATATAGCAAGATAAAAGAAACATTAATGCCCAACTTGATATTTCAAACAAGGATAAACGATGATAGTGGAGGCCTTAGATTCAAGAGGAGTGGCAACTGATATGTGCAATCGGGCGTAAGGCATTAACTTATCCTTCCCCTAATGGTGCGGGTTAGACAACATGAGGTTCACAAATCTAATCACCTACTATCATATTCGAGCAATAGGCCTCAGCTTATCTTTCCTTCAATGCTGTGGACCGGACAACGTGGAGTTCATAAGTCTAAGCAAAAAGTTTAAGATATCTGAATTGCTATGCGCCTCGAGATATCGTGGAATTTACTTATGATATCTGAACTGCTACGCGCCTCAAGATGTCATGGAATCCCCTTATAACATCTAAACTGCTACGCGCCTCAAGATATCATAAAATAGTGGAGGGAGGTCACCGGTGGCCACCAACCCTCCTCTCTAAGGTACTAATTCAATCATTTAACGTTATATCAGTTCCACAGGCATTAAAGAGATAGAGTAACAAAAGGGCATGATAAGAAGCATCTCAATGAAAAGATATCAAGGCAGATTCCAAGTAATTCATGAACAATTACAAAAATAAAATCCTAGCATATTTACTAGCATGACATGATTGATAATAGAGCAAACCCCACCTATTTCTAGCGCTACTTTCCTATCCAATCTCCTAAATCCCTGAGAAGTTCGATGTGTCCTTCTCGAAAGTCCATATAGTTTAGATTTGACATCACTCATTAGACTTTGTTTCATTAGGATGATTTATTTTGATCCTTTTAAGCCCATTAATTTCATCATTATTTGCTTTCATTTGAAAGATCACGACGTCAAGCAAACCCTAATTAAATCTCGAAAGGTCGAAATCGAAATGGAAGATTACTTTTGATCTCTCGACAATAAAACCTAATTTTGAGTTAGCAAATCACTTGAAAACCAAGTTTGATCGATCTCATGTTCGAAGACTCTCTTTTAGCTTTTCAATAGTATAAAGAACATCGAAAACGGAGTTAAAACGAAGAAGTTATACTACTTTTACGAACATTGTCAAACCAGTGAAAATTAGTAAACCTGACTCATTAAAGACGTTGCGTCGGTTATCTTACGCGGCACCGTAGGGCCGTCACCACCACTGCATTAAGTCATCTTAGTGTAACTTATAACACCGGGGTGGCACCATGGGTTTACCCACACGCCGCCATGACGACGTCACCACCACTATGAACTCCACTATATTGTCTCTTTGACGTCGTGTGTGTAAACACACGACCCCGTGCACGTGGATGCACGGGGCCGAGAAGGCTTCAACATCGGGGGGACCCATAATTTTTCGGTTTCTCTTTTTTGGCTTTTGACTAAATCCCGACCCATTTGGGACTTCAAATACATGAAAAGCAGTCCAATATCGAATGTTCCATCAACCAATAACCATCAATAGCCATTTCAAACGAGATTGTACAAAAACAAGTCAAGAATCCAAAGTTTTATTGTAAAACTTTACCAAACCAGAAATTGATTCAAATCCATCAAAGACAACTCAAATAACATGATTTTCTTCCGAAAATCAGTGACAAGGGTGAGTGGTGTGAACCTAAAACGAAAATAAAATCTAACAAAAGCCACGCCATCTCTAAACTATTGATTGTTCAGGTTTCCAAACCATTTTGTTCAAGTTAAACAAGTTGGGTTAGGATTCTTACCTACCTTGAGTGATTCTCAAGCTTGTGTAGTTTGGTGTGCTTCTTTTCCTAGCTTCCAAGCTTCATCTCTTTCACTTCTACCACTAATCTAGCTTCCTCTCTTGTTAGTTAAGTTGGGAACAAAATTACTAAAACTCTTATTACTTGTATATATAGGGCCCTCTTGAGATTTAAGGTTTGGTGACCAAATCCTAGCCGTTCATCTCATCATGCCCTCTTTAGTTCTAAGACAATCCCTTATTCCCAAATGAGCTCATCTTTTTTTTTTGTCATGGCCCAAATCTCTAACCCCCGTTTTAATTCCTTAATCAGGATCACCGACCCTTGACGTGAGACCTACACCGTGATACGTGCACCGCTTGAGGCACGTGGCCGAGGAATATTGTATTTTTTATTGATGTATGCCTAGTGTTATGTATTGCGTAGACTTACTAAGTCGGTTTATAGAGTTGTAGGCGTCGAGACGAGAGAAGGGACACGCCTCCAGTAGCGTGTGAGCCGGGGAACCGGGTAGTTAGCATTTTGATAAGTCTTATTTAATTCTAATATAAAATAAGGAATTACTTATAAGCCTATGGTTGTGTTTGTTAATGTAAATAAAATTAAAGGCCTATAGTTGAGTAAATTAAATTGAAAGCATAAGATTGGTCTAGAGATACACATTGACACATATAAGAACTAGGTGAGTAATGAAATGATGTCACTTGAGGTTGAGTTAGTGAGAGTTAGTGGGATATATGGCAAGAGGTGGACCATTAGATATTCCTCGGGATACATAAATCCATGGAGATCAAGGGCTAGGAAGGACCATCACCTTAATATATAACATTAGTGATCAAACAACATGCAAACCAAATCACTCATTTATTTTTAATGGATAAGAAGAAGGAATTGCTGGAGAGGAGTGAATCATCAAGGTGTTGAAGGAATCCATTGGAGTAGGTGAGAAATTCTCGAGCTAGGGTGCTACATCAACTAGGTAGGCATCTTTTTAGTTGAAATTAGAACAAGTTCTGGTTTTAGGCTAATTTCAGATGGTAGATGATTGAGTATTTGCAATTGATTTATATATTTGGATTTCTCATTTCAAGCTGATAATCCAGCTATATTGAAGTCCTTAATTTGGTTTTGAAATCATAAATATATGAATTTTTGAAGTTGCAACACCAAAACTAGAATTCTGCATATTGTATTAGGAATCAACTTGGGTAATTTGGTCATAATCTGCTCATTTTAGATCCAAATTGATCCAAACTAGTGGCATTTGAAAGCTTATTTAAAAGGGAATAACTTTTCTTAACTGAAGGTATTTTTATTCAAATGTTTTTATGTCGAAATATGCTCTACAAGTAGGTGCTGAAATTAAAAAGGAAAGTTTTGAAACTATACTTGTTCAGGGCATAACTCCCTAACTACTTATCCAAATGAGCTGATATTTTAGTATATTGTATTTGGGTATATTGTCTACCTTGTGTCCAAACATCACATTTTTAGGAACAATAGATTGGGTGAAATAGATTTTCTAATGTATTTGGGTATATTGTCTGCCTTGTGTCCAAAAATCACATTTTTAGGAACTATAGATTGGGAGAAATAGATTTTCTAATTCGCTGGTCAGATTAAATTCCAATTAGACCTATGTTTATTAAAATCATGACATCTCTTTCATTTTAAATCAGAATTTTGCAAACTAAACCTTTCAGGAAAGCTAAGAGAGAGACCAAAAATAATTGTACGAATGAAGGATTTCGATATTTGGACCATTTCATGCCTAAAAGCGCGTTAAAATGTAGGACTGAAATTAAAACTTAATTTAGTATTTAGGGGCTGATTTAGGAAGATTGATTTGAAGTCTATTGAACCAATTTGAATACACAATAAACACCACTAAATTAAGCTTAAACCCACTATATTTGAACTAATGAGACACCAAACTCAGGAACCTAGGAAAAGGGTACGAGAGAGCGAATACAAGATTTGGAGTATCGGGAGGCCAGTAAAGCTAGGACTTTACTTTGTTGTTGTGAGTATACCCAATGACAACTTTACTTGACATTTCATTTCAATTAATTGTTGTCCTTGCATAGTCCTTTTGACAATTTTTCCTTTGTATTCTTATATCATGTGTTCTTTGTGTCCATGCTCACTTGATCAGTCTAGTTTGAATGATATCCATTCATTTGATTTAATTCATTGATTATATCTCATGCTATGTCTATTCTTGTTGTTTTATATGTGAATTGAATGATAAATAGCATGCTATTAGGCTAGTGAATATCTTATAGATGTTTAAGAGGACTTGTATTCCTTATTTGTTTAGGTGTGTAGATGTGCCTCTGCCTTGACAATCCATACTTGGTATTTCTCGAAATTTAAAAAGTAGTTTTGGCATTTAGGTCCCATACTCTATCGAGGTGTGTGCGACTCACGAGGTTAGAGTCCCTGGGGATGTCGGCACATGTTACCTGACACTGTATGACACTCGGGGTTAGAGTCCCTGAGGTGGTCTACACATTGGGGTTAGAGTCCCTGGTAACACTTGGGTTATAGTCCCTTGTGCTATATGATTATTGAGTCGGAGTGACATGTTTCACTGCCGACCGAACCTAAATCACCACTACTTAGCCTATTGTCAGTATCACTTGTTTATCTATGTTATTTACTCGCATATGGTTTATTTTCCTTAGTTTTCCCATTTATATGCTTTTAAATAACATTTGAATATTTGGAAATGCAAATTAAACTTGTCATCGGGATTACTTTTTTATTGTTTTCCTTTTTATTCTTGTACTCACCACTACATCTTTTTTTGATATTTCTTTTATGTTATATATGTCTTTTTGATACTATTTAGGGTTGTATATTGGGTTGAGCATTAGTTCCCGACTTATCCCTATTTCACTACATTTTGAGGACTTTATATATGCATTTCCTGGTTTTCACGTCACTACATCGATTGTAGGTCTTTTTTTGATATTTAGTGTATTACTTTTCCCGAATATATGTTATATATAGTTGATTTAAATAATCTAATTATAACGGGAATTAAACACTATCAATCTAAAAACGAAAAAATCAATTAATTTAAATACTTAAACTATAAGCAATTTAAATTTAATAAACTAATCTAATGCAATTCAAACAAACAATCGAGAAATTAATATAAATTAAATATCTAAACAATACATCTTTATCAATGATATGTAAACCGTCAAATCTGGACATTTTCATTAAAGCATAGTCATAATCAAATCATCATATTTATATAATGATCCAAAATCATTAAACTCTAATCATAATAAATTGATAGCCTTTAGCAAACTATCAACTTTCCTATATTAAATGGAAATAAGCCATATGCTTATTTTTGTAACTCTACTTATTGGATAAAACTCAATAAACTAGAAATACAATAGCATTAACACTCAATTAAAAGTCATACCTAATCCAAACTAAATAAAAGTCATATTATGCTAGTCACTAAATAATCTAAAACACAATCACCTAAAACATCCACTTTGAATAATATATATAACATATATGAATAATAAAAAATCACAATAAACAAATAAATGAAAGACATTAATGTAAAATACCTCTATTAAATAAGTCTTGAATCTCCAAAGAGTCCCCAAAATCAATGAACAATGAACTAAACTAAAACCTAATCGAAAATACTTTAAAACTAATAATGGCTAATAAAGGCTCTTAATTTCGAAGCCCTAGGGTCTTATTTATAGTTTCCCTAAGTTTACAAATCATAGATAAACTCAAATTCCTTGTAGTAATCCAAAAAAATAATCATCGACCTCAACGATTTGTCAGTAATTCTTAAGTTGTTCACAAATCGTTGAGTTAATCACTGAATTTTCTTTCTATACTCCATGATTCTGCTAGCGATTTCTAGTGTAAATTCCAATTTGATGTGGATTCGCTGGCACTTCTCTCCTGCCAATTTAGGTGGCGATTTTCAGTGAAAAATCTAATCGTTGTCTAATCGTTGGACTTATTCTCTAGTTGACTGTTTTGCTATTCTTCATTTTTTTCTTCCATTTCTTCATTTTGTTAATTAAATCATGAAATCATAAAAGCAAGAGAATACCTAGTGTAATATCATCATTAATATCTAAAATTAACATAAATTACACTATAAAATATGTCTAATTATTGACTTATCAAATACCCTCAAACTCAGCATTTTGTTGTCCCGAGGAAAGGAATACTTTAAATCATATTCTCTTTTCATTCTTAATAAAATGATTTCAATATAATTCATATTAACTTTAAATGATAGAAATTTCAAAATAGAAGTGAATATATTACCCACAAGTAAATAAAAGTTATGATAGAATAGAATGATATAGACGAAAGAAAACGTCCCCTTAATGATAACTCAACAACCCAATGCAATACCCTTTAGAACTTAAACTTCATTACCAAGGTCAGTACACAATATATATTTTCTCAATCTCCACTGAAAAACATCAAGTTTAAGATGACTAGTGTAGAATCTCAAAACACAAAAACCACTAGATTAATCATAATTTAAAAAAAAATACTTTATAATAACACCACAATCAAAATCAATAGAAATTTTGCTAAAACACAAATGAATATATCATTTAAAACATGTTAGACGAAGAAATATATCACTCAACCCTAGCTTCAAGCATTCAAACTAAATATTTTCTTTGAAGAGTTTAAGAACATCTGCATTTTTCATCTTTTTTTCTTCATTTGACTTCTAAGTCTCTGCTCCATTTCCTATGGATATTCTCACATTTCCCACTATAAATTTTCTTGCTCCATTCCCTATGGAATCTATATGACTCTTTATATATTTGAAACTCTTGGTAGCACCTCTCACTGTCTACTAAAGTTGAAGAAAGAAATCTTTATAACTTAAAAATTCATTGATTTCTGACACATTTCTTCTTTCAATTGTAGCATAATAACTTTATATATATATATATATATACTATAAAAATACTTAATCAATAGCATTTGCATCACAAGATTCTTAGAGATCTGACTTCTTCATCTTGCACTATTGTTTTGATTTTCTACCCATTCTTGTGACTAACACAAGGCAATTATTGTTTTGATCTTCTACCCAATTATCTTGAAAAATGAAATTCTTTTACTTGAATTTGAAAGAAATCTTGAAAAATTTCATCAACTCACTTGAATATCAGATAAAAAATCCGGACTTTGCATCAATTCTGAATTTATCTTCTACCTTTCTTTTCTTTATTTGTTTTTTTGTTATGCTTGTTATGCTTTACCTAAACTGGCCCCAAACGCATTCCAAACCTTGTCCTCAAGGTTGAAAAATTAAGTTCGACTCCCATATCTTCTTTTGTCTTATTGTCTTCTCTCTTACATTTATCGCATAAAATGATTCAATACTTTTCAAACTGAGTATCGAAACCCAACCCTGTTTGCCAACATAATTGAGTGATCAAAATTGAATCTTCATAGTCTTCATTGCAAACTTTATAGAATCGTATATAATCTTCCCAACAACGATATAACCCTTCTTCATCACTATATGGTTAAGTAAAGCAACTTTAGATTCTTCACTTCAAAGTGTTGCCTGGTTGGATAAAAATCATGTATCTATGATATAACTCCAAGTCTTCGTAATTTTCTTAAAATTGGTGGTTTCAATAAACTTTGGGTGTCCTTCACTATCAAGCACAAATCCATTTCCCGGAAGTATCTCCAATGCATCCTGGATCATCTCATGAGGATATATTCCTTATTTTTATAAATGACATTCGGGTAAACATCTTCCATCCTTTGTTTGTTTTGTGGTAGACCGAAAAATCTATTCAATCTTTTAGGAGAAATATCAGTTTTTTCCCCTTGCACTACTACTTTATTCCATTAATTACTAACATGCCCATTCACATAAAATTGTCACTCAATTTTCGAACACCCTATTTCTCCTCCCTCATAGTCTCTCAGAAAGTGCTCCCATCCTTTATCTTTGATGATGCTCACAATCTTATCCTCACACTTACTCACTGACACGTGTCAAATGTGCATAATAGTTTGCTATATTTTCTTATTATTTGTAGTAGTGGTAAATGGGATATCGATTCCACAGGAATTTTGCAAACTTTTCAGGAAAATATTTTTTTTCTTGTTTTTCTTAATTTAGTTAATCTATGTAAACAAGAATTAAAATACCAAATAACTAAAAACTATAACTACTAAATTAACCAAACTAACTAAACTAATTCAAACAATTCAATGCAAAATTAATTGAATAATGTCGAAATTCAATATAATATAAATATCTAAACAAACATCTAAACAAACCCTTACAAAACAAAGTAATATAATTGGATTGCATTCAAACACTAGAACATAACATCACTTCATAACTTAATTATAATTATCTCACATGGAATATTGGAATCATTAAATACTAATTCATAATAGGTGGATAGCCTTTAGCAAACCATTGATTTTCCTATATTCAATGAAAAATATGCCATATCCTTATCATTGTAAATCAACCTATTGGATAAAACCCAATAAAATAGAAATTACAATAGCATTAACACTTAATGAAAATCATGCATAATCTAAATTAAATATTAATCAGAATATGCTAATCAATAAGTAACTTCGAACACAATCACCTAGAACATCCACTCAGGTAATATTGTGATAAGTTGGTATTTATAGGTATTTCATAGTCTATTTTAATGTATTTAATATAGAAATTCTCTAAAATATATATTTAATTATATTTATTGGTCGTTTTCAAGTGAAACGGAGTGCGCGGTTGAATCCGGGGTGAAAAAATACTCAAAATGGAGTATTTACATGCAGTGATCGATGCCAGACGATTTGCCTCGAGTTATGTGTTGCGCGGTGGGTAGAATAGGGGACAACAAACCAAGTAGGCTCCACTTGTCGCTTCACGGCTTGTCAACCACGTCACAAACAATTTTCTCATGCAACCAGAGCGTGAAGTGTGGCAACAAAACAACAACGTCATACACCAGCTCTTCACCAATCAGACTCAGCCACGTGGCGTCAGTACGTCATCAAGCACAACCATTTCTCTCATTGGCTCAGCTGCCTCTCGATTCATCTTAAAGACGAGGGGCTGAAAGAGAAACACTTTCCTAACCAAGACTCGACTCTTTGCAAAGTTGGGATGTCATTTCCAATAAGTAATTTATCATTAACATACAATACCTGGTTAATTTGTATGATTTCATAACTTGCTCTAATTGAAAAAATCTTGAATTGAGTTTCGTTGAGGATATAATTTAGTTTTGGAGCCTTATTAAGGATTGAAATAATTGTTATTTTAAGGTCAAAGTTGAAAGAATGAATTAGGCTTACTAGATTATTAAAGGATTAAGGTAATTTAGGCCGGTCAGTCATCTTAAAGACGAGGGGATGACAGAGAAACACTTTCCTAACCAAGACTCGACTCTTTGCAAAGTTGGGATGTCATTTCCAATAAGTAATTTATCATTAACATACAGTACCAGGAAAACAACCACGCTCCCACTGAACCTGTTGTATACACAAGGTTTATCTTCGTTTTTAATGAAACCAAATTATTTAATTGCTTCATCAAAATGAAGATTCCAACTCCGAGAAGCGTGCTTTAATCTATAAATAGATCTTTGAAGCTTGCACACTTTCCTAGAATTAACAAGATAAACAAACACTCCAGGATGTATCATATACACGTCCTCAAGTAACTTTCCATTTAGAAATATTTTTTTGACATCCATTTGCCATATCTCATAGTCATAATATGCAGATATGACAATTAGAATTCTAATGGATTAAAACATGGCTACAAGAGAAAAAGTCTCGTCATAATCAATACATTGAGTCCGTTTGAAACCTTTTGCTACTAACCGTGCTTTATAAGTATGCACATCGCCATCCATGTCTATTTTCTTCTTGAAAACCCGTTTACCTCCACTAGTCTTACCACCTTCAGGTAAATTAACCAGGTTCCAAACTTGGTTATTATACATAGATTGCATCTCAGAATTCATGTCACTAAGCCATTTATCTGCCGTAGGGCTAGACACGACCTCCTAATAAGTAGTAGGATTATTTTGATTAATAAGCAACACCTCACTACTATCAACTGTAGTAGAAGGAACAAGACTCAGTGTAAACGCATCAGTTTCTAAAGCAAACCTTAAAAAGAAATAGGAAGATCTGCATGAATCATCATAGATCGAACCATATCAAATAAAGTCTGATTTCTCCTCTCAGAAACACCATTCCATTGTGGAGTTACCGGACGAGTTAACTATGAGATAATCCTATATCTTCTAAGATGATCATCAAACTTTTGGCTCAAATATTCACCACCTCGATCTAATCAAAATGCTTTAATAGTTTTACTAAGTGGATTCTGCACTTCATTCTGAAATATTCGAAACATATCAAAAGATTCACCTTTATGTTTCATGAGATACACTTAACCATATCTACTGAAATCAATAGTTAAAGTAATGAAGTATTGATAACCACCTCTTACCATTTTGTTTATAGGACCACATGCATCAGTACGTATAAGACTTAATAAATCACTTGCCCTTTCACTGTGTCCAGTAAAGGGATTGTTTGTCATCTTACCTAGTAAACAAGATACACATGTTTCATATGATTCAAAATCAAATAAATCTAAATCTCCATCTTTATAGAGTTTAGAAATGCGTTTCCCATTTATGTAGCCCAAACGATAATGCCAAAGGTAGGTTTGATTCAAAACATTTGACTTGAATTTCATTGTATTTACGTTAAGAGTAGCAAGTATCTGTGGACCTTTTCATGTTTAGAATATAAATACCATCACAAAAATCAGCATTCGCATAGAAAACATCTTTACGAGAAATCGAGCATTTATTATTCGCAATAATTAAATTAAAACCATCCAATTCCAAACATGAAACTGAATAAGGTTTTTGTTTAAGGCATGGACATAATAATAATTATTTAAGACTAAAACAAGTCCACCAGCTAAAATTAACTCGTAGCATCTTACAACCAATGCAACAACCTTTGCTCCATTTTCAACACGTAGGATGACTTCTCCTTTCTTTAGCTTGCTACTTTTAATGAGACCATGCACAGTAATAAAAATGTGAGATCCACATCCAATATCCAATACCCAGGAATCACTAGTAGATAGGTGAACTTCAATAAACTGATAAAACTTGCAATTCCTGAACCAATGCCCAAGTGCATGACTGAAATGAAAATTTCTTTCTTTTTCTTTTCCCTTTGGGACTAAGAAGTAGAAGTAGCCTTAGGCTTGACTTGTTCCGTAGGCTTTGTGACAGTCACAACAGCCTTGGCAACTTTATTTTTGCCATTGGCATTATTTTTCATAGCCTTTCCTTTCTGAACCATCAACACACGAGCAATAGGTTTCTTGACATTATACTCATTAGTATTAAGCATCAAATGCAACTCTGAGATAGACTACTCCATATTATTCATGTTATAGTTCATAAAAAATTATGAATAACAATCAAGCAATGAATTCAAGATCAAATCTATAGCCAACTTTTGGCTTATGGGAAATCCAAGTCTGTCAAGATGGTCAATATAGCCTTTCATTTTCAGAACAAGAGGACTAACTAACGTACCCTCAGCCATTTAAAAAGAATGAATGTTCTTGACTCTTTCAAAACCTCTTGCCTAGCCAGCTGTTGGAACATTTCCTTCAACACCGTAGCCATGTCGTAAGCTTCCATGTGTTCCATGTCCTTCTGAAGTTCATGAAACATGGTTGCCAACATAATGCAAGCAACATCAGTTGAGTCATTGACATGCTTAGTATGTGTATTCATGCTTAAGAACAATTTGCATTGGCTGGTGGTTACTCAAGAATAGTCTCGTCCAGGACATACAATTTGCATTCATACTTAAGTATAATTCTCAAGTTTCTGAATCAATCAAGAAAGTTTGTCCTAGACAACTTATCCTTCTCAAGGACGGATCGCAGTGACAAGGAATTAATGTGATTTGAAGAGCCCATAGATCTACAAAAAAGATTACGCAAAATTGCATTTTAGTATAGAGGAGTAGACTCCCACTAATGTTAATTTAAAGGACTAAAATCCATGTTTCACCTAATTATAAGACAACTAAGGTATGACACTTTGAATTAGGTTATTTAGGTAAGTAATTTTCGCCAATTACATCATATGTAACTCTTAGTTGTTTTTATGAGATTATGACATCTTATGTCTTAGCATGTTTTATCTACTCTTATGCATAAAGGCCAAAACCATTTTGATAGCTTTATCGAGTCTAACAATTTCAAACAAAAGAGTAATTGTTGCTCAACTTGCCCCACCAAAATAGCACAATGCACTATGTGGAGGCAGACCTTTATTGATATGATCGAAGCCTTGACAAGTTTCTGTGAATGGATGGCACTTGCCTTAAAATTTGGAACATGGATTTTCTTATTGGTTTTAGTGATTATAAATTAAACAAGATAAATATCATACATTACAATGCATGTACAATCACTATACAATTTAAGAAATTTTACTAATATTGACTATTTTATGAATTTCCTTGTGCTACGAACAGTTAGCAGCGGTCCCATTGGCCAATCAGCAGGCGGTGGTTTCGCATATTATTTTAGTTAATCCAATTTACTGAAACTGCCCCTTATTTTAATTCCAAAAAATATTGATTATAATGTTCTTAATTAACTCAAGCCCATCTCTAACTTAATATCTTATCTTAATCAAATTAGAATTTAAGATACTCTGAATCCTTATCCAATACGAACTCGATATATATCTCACCTAACTGATAGGATTTGTAATTCTTATCTAGTTACAATTCTTATCTCCTATCTAATAGAAATATACTAACAGATAACCATAATGAGATATATGATCAAAATCAATTTCAATTTTTCATTATACAAAACAAGCAATTAAATCAAGAAATGAGATATTAGTCATGCATTCAACACCAGAATCATATTAAATTAATCATACTAACCTAATCATGATTTCTATCATGAAGACATACATAATTATTGAACAAAATTGAACTATGTATTTAACACCAGAGTCAAATTAACCAAAACATGACTTTTACTATGTAAACATACAAAATTCTCATCGTTCAATATTAAAACATTATGTTTATCAAAATATTTTAAACATGAATTCTATCATTTAATCAAATCAAACGAATGTATCAAATACATAAATTAACAACATGCATTAAAACCAATTCTTGATTGCAATTATCATAGAACATATATGTACATCATAAATTAACTAAAAGTCCATCTTTAAAGAGTTTATAAATGAATTTCACATTTATGTGGCTAAGACGACAATTCCAAAGGTAGGTATGATTCAAATCATTTGACTTGAATTTCTTTGTATACACTTTAAGAATATGATATTTGTAGTCCTTCTCATATTTAGAATATAAAGACCATCACTAAAATAAGCATTCGCATATAAAACGTTTTCACGAGAAATGAAGCATTTATTATTCGCAATAGTGAAATTAAAACTATCTAAATTCAAACATGAAATTAAAATGATGTTTCTGCTCAAGGAAAGGACATAATAACAATTATTTAAAAATAAAACAAGTCCACTAGATAAAATTAACTCATAGCATTCTACAGCCGATGCAACAACCTTTGCTCCATTTTCAACTCGTAGGATGACTTCTCCTTTCTTTAACATTTTATTTTTGGTGAGTCCCTACACATTAGTACAAATGTGAGATTCACATATCGTATCCAATACCTAGGAATCACTAGTAGACAAGCTAAATTCAATAACATAAATACTAGAAGCAGTAGTTGCACTACTCTTTTTTTCTTTAGAACTTCAAGAAAGATCTTGCAATTTCTGAACCAATGCTCAGGTGAATGGTAGAACAAAAATTTTCTTTCTTTTCATTTTTTGCTCAGCAATTTTAAGCATCAAATGCAACTCTGATATAGACTTCTCCATGTTATTCATGTAATAGTTCATCAAAAAATATGAATAACTATTGGACATTGAATTCATGATCAAATCCGTAGCCAACTATTAGCTTATGGGAAATTCAAGTCTGTCAAGATAGTCAATATAGCCCTTCATTTTGAGAACATGAGGAATAAATGACGCACCCTCAACCATTTTGTGAGAATGAAGGTTCTTGTCTGTCTCGAACCTTTCTTGTCTAGCCTGCTGTTGGAACATTTCCTTTAACATCATAGCCATGTCGTAAGCTTCCCTATGACCTATGTCCTTCTAAGTTCAGGAACCATGATTGCCAACATAATGCATGCAACATAAGTTAAGTCGTTGACATACTTATCATGTGCATCCTTCATGGCTCTTAAAGCATTGGCTGGTGGTTCCTCGAGAATAAGTTCATCCAGAACATACAACTTGCATTCATGATTAAGAAAATCCTCAAGTTTCTTATCCAGTCAAGAAATTTTGTCGCAGACAATTTATCCTTCTTTAGGATGGATTGCTGGGACAAGAGATTAGTGTGATTTGAAGAGGCCATAGATCTACAACAAAGATTATGCAAAAGTTCATTTTAGTATAGATGAATAGACTCCCACTAAATTAATAACCCTCATAAAAACATTATGTTAATTTAAGGGACTAAAATCCATATTTCACCTAATTCCAAGACAACTAAGGCATGGTAGTTCTAATTAGGTTATTTAGGTAGGTACCTATTACCAATTACATCATATGTAACTTTAGTTGTTTTTATGAAATTATGACATGTTATGTCGTAATATGCTTTATCTCATTTTGTGCTTAAAGCTCAAAACAATTTTTATAGCTTTATCACGTCTAACCATTTCAAATAATAGAGTAATCGTTACTCAACATTCCTCACTAAGATAACACAATACACTCTACGAAGGTAGACCGAAGCCTTCACAAGTGTTCAAGAATGGATGAAACTCGACTTAAAATTTGGAAGAAGGATTTTTATTTATTTTAATGATCATAATTTAAACAAGATAAATATCATTTATTACAATGTATGTACAATCACTAAACAAGTTAGGAAGTTTTTCTAATATTGACTATTATACAAATTTCGTTGCGCTAGGAATAGTTACTGACGGTCCCGCTGGCCGATAAGCGGGTGGTGGTACTATTGACCGGTCAGCGGACATGGGCACAGTTGGTAGCCCCCATTTTTTTAGACAACGAATTTTGATACCAAAAATTAAATATTGCCTAAAATCTCTCATTATTTTAGTTAATCCAATTAACCAAAACTGCCTCTTATTTTAATTCTGAAAAATGTTAATTAAAACATATTTAATTAACTCAGGCCCACCTCTTACTCAATATCTTATCCTAATCTAGTTAGAATTTAAGATACTTTGAATCATTATCAATCACAAATTTGTTATGTATCTCACCTATCTTATATGATTTGTAATTCTTATCACAAATTTGTTATGTATAATCAAAACCAACTTCGATTCTTATTCATACAAAACAAGCAGTTAAATCAAGAAATGAAATATTAATCATACATTCAACACCAGAATCATATTAAATTAATCATACTAACCTAATCATGATTTCTATCATGTAGACATACATAATTATTGAATAAAACAAATTATTTATCAAATACCAAAACCACATTAATCTAAACATGGCTTCTACCATTTGAACATACAAAAAGTGCATCGTTCAAACATATGTTAATCGAAATATTCTAAACATTAATTCTATAATTGAACCAAATCATGTGTATGTACCAATATACGTGAATTAACAACATGCTTTAAAACAAAATCATAATAGAAATTATCACATAACCTATATGTACATCATATATACATTAATCAAGATCATGTTGTAACACATATATCATATATATATATAAGAGAAAACATGCAAACGTTTAATATAACCGAGCATATGGCTCTGATACCACTGTTATGTTTATGGGTTCATACGTAACAGAAAATTCAAAACAAACTTTGAAAACCCCAACAAGATTGAAAATAAGTTCCATCAAACAAGAACTAAAAAAGTAAACCATAACTTAATCCATGTTTTCCTTCTCTGATTGTTCGATTTCAAAGACGTTCAAGTGCGAGTCCTTTATCGAAAATCCATAAATAAACGATGACCATAATTTGGAGTGCTAGCCCCAAAAGAGATTGAAAATATTTTTCCTTTCTCTCGCAAAATCCAGAGAACTAAAAAATATCAAAAATGAAATATTATTTTGTTTAAGGGTTTCAACCTATATTTATCTGTAGATAAGCTCACTTAAAAAACATATTCATAATACAACTATTGTATTTAGGCAGTTTAAGCAAATTACACATACGCCCATATTAATAAGTTATCGTATAACAAATCATAAGGGCTTTTATGTCATTATTTTATCATATAAAATTTATTACTCTGAACCAATTGAAATTGTACAAAGCCATTCTTTATGTGCGACCCAATAGGTTCATTCGACGTTGGCAGTGAACCAAAACTATATTGATACACAAGTCATAAGCGGTCTTTGACAAAAAATTATGACTACCAAAGTTGCATCAATATCAAAATTGATACAACCTAATGAATAACATAAATCATATCATTTTGTCATTCAATATCCTTTGATTAAATATAAGACATGAAAAGTCACCCTTAATGTTTATTCGTACTAGTTTCGATGTTTAGGTAGACTGAAAACATCCAGATGACATTGATCATATTAATTTACTTGAACTTGGCCATTAAGCAGTTTAACATATCGAGGGATCCATCGATATCTCTATCTATGTGAGAGGGACAAATTCTATCTCAATTACACACCTTCATATATTATGAACATGGTAAGCAATCACAATCATTATAATCGTTCGGTTAAAGATAATGTTTGATTGTTTCAAATTACCATGCTCCTAATATTGAGGTCTATGGTAATCTCAAGTTGAATGACTAAATGATATACCTATCACGAGTAACAATAATGATTAATCCATGTGATGTTCCCACAACGGGTCGGTCCAGTACCTTGTTCCCTAACAAGTACTCATGATTTTGATTTGTATCCCTATACGCTTGATCATCACATGACCATCAATCAAGATTCACACTGGTCTTAACTCATTATAGTTCCTAGTATAAAGATAGAGTAGGGACATTTAGGATATTTCAACAAATACCCATGGATCTTATGATAAGTTAAACATGCAATCACTTATTATAAAAAGTAAACGAAAACCTCTCTTTTATTTACTAAAACTATAAGATAAATAATGTTTATAGATTGAACTAGGGCACTTGCCCCAACAATGAACATGAAGGATTCAGGCAACAATGAATCAATGCCTTGAAAAATAACAAGAAGGTGAAAAAAGAAAAGAAAGCCAAGCAAAAAAATAAAGGACATCTCTCAGCAATTATTACCTTCTTCTTATCACTATAATACCTCCTTTAAGCTGTAGTTCTCATAAACAACAAAAGGCCATAAGGTACTAAATGACTAGTGTCTTGATTCTCAAAATATTCTTCCTCATCTCATGACAATGGAGATTGTTCTATAAGCTCACCCCTTCTAGGTCTAGGTTCTCTAATACTAACCTCGATAGGTATAATATTCATTAGGCGGCTTGCATACTTCTGCTTAGGTTTTTCTTGCACTACCCCCTTCCCTTTATCTTTCTTACTACTCTTTCCTCGTCCTCTACGTCCTCCCGCCAAGGAAATACTCAACTATGATGAAATATGTAAATTGAAATCCTATATTTGAAAATAGCAAACTACGAATGTATGGAAAACGATGTTGTGAAAAGGTTTTATCATTGAATCTCGAAAAAGAGTTGAGAATAGTACGTCTAAAATAATTTCGTCGTCATATTTCTATCATGATTATGCATAAAAATTCATCATTGAATCTCGAATAAGGTTTTGGAGAAATTCATAAACACCCCCAAACTTATTCGAAAACCCATATCCAAATTGAAAAGTTATATTTAAACTCATTTTTCAAAAACAATTTTGCAATAAAAATTCATCAACCATATTCGTCAAAAATATCATCAAAAATTGATTTTTGCAAAACATCAAAATCAAAAAGAATGCTAGAGTATTGATTTATTACCTTATTGAGAGTGAATCCCCCAAGTAATATGCTTTATTAGCTCTTTAGGATCCTTCTCAAGCTTTAATTCAAATAACACTCACCTAATCCCTAACTAGGTTGTATGAACCTGATTTTGAAATTTCTAGGGTTGAATTGCTCCTAAACAAGGTGGTATGCATTTAAATAAGCTATAATTCAAGTGTTGAAGGGTTAAATCTAGACAAAAATCGATTAACAATCAAATGGGTGTATGGGTTTTAGGTGTGAAAGGATGTATAGTTTAGCGATTTGGGGTCTTATTTTTAAAAATACATATTCGTTCTCTGCAAATCAGGGTTTAAGTTGATTCGCTGGGAAATCTCTGAAAATGAGCCTCAATGGCTTAACAACTAGTTCAACGAATCCTAGTTATATGTGCAAATTGCCTATAAATAACTGACCTAAAATTAAACTAAAAATTTTGCAAACTATGATCAATTTTTGCTGTGACTTTCACGAGAAACAGGAATCACTAGGAAATCGCTGGCCTATTTTAGTTGTTTTTTTAATTTAATTGCTTTTGCTATATTTTTTATCAAATATATGTCCAGTAAAAGGTAGAATGATTCAAAATTATCAGAATTTGATATGATTTGTACTAAACAATAATTTCATTACTATAAATGACCAACTAACACAAAAAACCGATGCATAAAGATAATATAATACATAAAGACATTGACTCAATCAACCCCCTTATATGAAATTGTTTTGGAATTGAATTCCTAAAATATCCTCTTATAAGAGTCAAAATTTGAGAGCAAATAGAAACAACTAACAAATCCAAATACTTAAATTGAAAGTAAAGATATTGTATGGGCTGCCTCCTACAGAGTGCTTTTGTTTATAGTAATTGGCTTGACTTGATAGATAAGATCACTTGTCGTTCAGCTTTAGTGAATCAAACTGACCATTTACAAATCATTCATCATTCTTGACATCTTCAGCTTTGTTATCATTCTTAGCATCTGCATAATGTTCTTTGATAGGTATGCTAAACTCGTTGTACTTCTTTTCTTCAGGGTAATCATCACGGTAGTAATTTTCCCCTTCATAACCATCTTCAAAATTGTTGTATTCGACGTAACTGTCTATCTCATAACCATCCTGAAGGCACATATAGTCATTTTCCATCTTAAGCATAAGTATACGTTTATTTACATTGAGAACAGCTCCAGCCTTTTTGAGAAACTTTCATCCCATCAATTTCATGTCATCTTTTTCAATCTTTGGTACCACAAAGAAATTGGTGAGATACTTGAACTGTCCCACTAGCAATGGCACATTCATCGACATTCTTAGTGGAAAGATCTTATCACAATTTGGTTTATGGACAACCAAAGGTGTTATAAAATCAATCTTCAACTTGGCCTTTCTGAACCATTATTCCTGTAAGATAATCATATCTACTATTGTGTCAAGTAGAACACCAAGAAAATTGACTTAATTGATCAATACGTGGAGGAAGAGTATTGTAGGATCATCTTCAAAAATTTAGATCAGATGTCCTAGATCTTGAAACTTCAGTTGCTCATCTGTAATTTCTTATTCTGTCGGTTGCTTCTTTGCTTGTTGTTTTACTTCAGGTTATGGCTCTTCAGGTTGCTGATTCTTTGATTTCTTATTCTTATTGCACAACTTTATATACATCCTGAGTTTACTTGTTTCATCCTTAACAGTTTCACTCGCGTTGATGTAAACATTGAACTTCTTTTCATTACGTTTTGGATATTGAACTTCTTTTCATTATGTTTTGGACTTTGTTTCTTAGGCACATGATTGATGATCTCCATATCCTCTTCAACAAAATTTTCATAATAAGGTTTCAACATATGACTGTTTACTTTAAATATTTTCCTTATTTCGAAGCTTTCTATTTCTTCTGCGCAATGAGGCGGTAATTCATAACCATAAAAGGTCTTATCCATCTTGAATGTAGTTTTTCCAGAAATAATTTAAGTCTTGAACAAAAGAGTAGAACTGATAAGTGCTTTAAGTGCTCAAAAACTATAAATATCTTTGATTTAAGGAAATTAACCACAATTTTTAAATCATTAGTTTTAGTAGCTTTTGCTTCTCCCCACTTAGACACATAATCTACAGCACGTAAAATATAAACATAACAATTCGATGGTGGAAAAAGTCACATGAAATCTATACCCCATACATCAAACACTTCACAAAAAATAATAGGAAGTAAAGGCATTTTATATTTACATCCTAAGTTTCCAGTTTGTTGGCAATTTGGACAAGATTTTGTAAAAAGAAAATAATCATTAAATAGAGTGGGCCAAAAGAATCCAGAATCTAAAATTTTAAAGTGCAGTTCTTCATAGACCAAAATGTCCTCCACAAGCATAGGTATTGCAATTATAATCGATAGTACTTCCGATAGTATATCTACAAATTATTTGGTCGATACAAAATTTCAATAAATAACGATCATCCCATAAATAATGTTTAGAATCCTTTTTAATATTATTCTTTTGAGCTATCACAAAATAAGGTGATAACTAATTGGTGGTAAGATGATTAACTATATCATCATATCATGAGCCATCAGCATTTACACTATACAAATGTTCATCCTGAAGTTCATCCTTTAATGGTATAGGTGGTTCTCCATTTTCTAACCTACTTTAATGATATGCTACTAGATTTTAGCTCCTCTCTTATATATAGAAGTAGTATCCATCTTATTAGTCTTGGTTTAAAATTTTGTTTTGCCATTAAGTATCGCAGTGCTGCATGATATAAATAAACTACCACTTTGTTCCTAATAAATAAGGTCTGTAATGGTATAGTTTTGTTGCACTAGATCTAGTGTCCTAGAAGTATAATACAGAACATGAGAATTTTTTTCTACTTTTTGACCTAGAACAGCTCAAACTGCATAGTTACTTGCATCATACATTATTTTAAAAGGTAACAACCAATCTGGTGATTAAATCATAGGTGTGGTTGTTAAAGAATCCTTTAATTTATTAAACTCTATCTTGCAATCATTAGTAAATTCAAAAGGAATTTCTTTTTGTAAAAGTTTGCATATACGTTGTGTTATTTTAGAAAACTCTTTCACATATCTTCTATAAAATCCTGCATGGCCAAGAAATGAACGTATTTCTCTCACCGTAGTGGGGTAAGGAAACATTTTGATTACTTGAATTTTAGCTAGATCTACCTCTATTCCTTTACGTTACATAATGTATCCTAATATAAGTCCATGATGTACTAGGAAATGACATTTTTCATAATTTAATACTAAATTATTTATGCTTCTCTTAAGTACTTTAGTAAAATTAACTAAATAGTCATCAAAAGAATTACCATAAATAGTAAAATCATCCATGAAGACTTAAATAAGATTTTCCACATTATCAGAGAAAATATTAACCATACACCTTTGAAAAATTGCAGGTGCATTCCATAAAATAAAATGCATACGTCAATAAGCAAATGTACCAAAGGGGTAAGTAAAAGTTGTTTTTTCCTGATCTTTTGGGGCTATATGTATTTGATGAAATCCTTTATAACCATATAAGCAGTAGTAATGAGTTTTTTCGGTTAATCTTTCTAACATCTGATCTATAAACGGGAGTGGTTAAGGGTCCTTCCAAGTTGAAGCATTCAACTTCCTATAATATATACATATCCTCCAATTGTTTTGGATTTAGTTGGTACTGACTCTCCATGCTCATTTATTATTACTGTAATTCCTGTCTTTTTAGGAACTACTTGGACTTGGCTTAAGCAATTGCTATCAGCTATTGGAAATATCATTAAAGCATCTAATAATTTTAATATTTCAGCTTTTACTACGTCCATCATAGGTGGGTTTAATCTACGTTGAGCTTGTCTAGAAGCTTTTGTATCCGCTATGGTCCATCCTATTACTCCAATAAATTCTTTTAGTACATTTAATAATCTACCTTTTTCTAAAATTGTTAGTTTATTACAAATTAGATCCAATTTTGGGGCTTTAACTATAGAAGGTAAAAATCTCAAATGAGATCAAGATAAATTTAGGTAATAAGTAAGTTTTGAAAGATCATTATATGATTCCAAAGTACATATTATCTCTTTTGTTTCCTTGTCTCTATCATCATCTTCTTTGAATCTTCTATTACCAATTTCAATTTATCTATTTTATTTTTTCTAAAAGATTTGTCTATTAATGGTATATCATATCTACTGTGCATAAGGAAGAGACATCCATTGGGTATGTCATTGCGTCATATATATAATAAAGTTTATTGTCTTGTCATCTACTTCCATTGTTAACGATTGATTTGAAACATTAATCTTTGCTTTTGCTGTTTTCAAAAATGAACTTCCTAAAATTAGAGAAGTTCTATTAGAGAAATTATCTTCTTTCATGTCTAAAACATATAAATCTGATGGGAAGATTAAATCATTAACCCTGACAAATACATCTTCTAGTAGCCCTACCGATTTAATAGTGATTCTATCTATTGATTGTACCACTATACTAGTTTCTTCTAAATGTACATGCGTCATTTGCAAATAAATAGATAAAGTCATTAAATTTATGGATGCTCCCAGATCACATAATACTTTAGATATTCCTATATTCTCAATCGTACATGGAACGAAAAACATTCCAGGGTTAGAACATTTATGAGGTAATTTCTTTTAAATTAGTGTTGATACGTGTTCTACTAAAATCAACTTTTCATTAGCCTTAATCTTATTAGTGCATAAATATTTTATAAATTTCTAATACCTAGGTGCGTTTTGAATGATTTCAAATAGAGGTGTATTAACTTATTAAGAATTTTGTAATGATTTTTCATAAGCTTTTACTCTAGCTAAATATCATGGGTATAGCCATTCAGGAAAAGGTGTACATTTTCAATGTTCAGCCATCCATTTCCTAGTAAGAAAGACATTAGGCGTCATCTCATCATCATCATCATCATCATCATCATCTTCTATTATTTTCTGTATTTTCTTTTTCTTTCTAATTCTCTTAGGTATCATTTCAAGTGTATGTGTCTCTTTTTCATATAACAAAATAAGCGTTAACTCGTGCTTGATTAGTAGTATGAGTAGGTCTTTTAGTTTGATTACTTAAATTATTAATTTGAAGGTTCATCTGATTTAATTATTTTTCAACTCATTGATAGATGTATCAATTTTAATTTGATTTTGAGAAATTTGCGTAAACTTTTGATAACTTTTGGTCATAAAATTATTTAGTATTTTCTCTAAATTTGGTTGCATAGGGTGAATCATTTGTTGTGCTTGTTGAATTAGTGAAGGTTGTATTTGTGCTATTGGTCAATAAGTGATATTATTTTGATTTTAAGGACCATAGCTAAGATTTGGATTTGGTCTAACAGCGTAGTAACTATTGTTATTATATTGATTTCTAAGAGGACTAGGATATTGGTTTATAACCGAGTTTACTTCTTCTGTATTATCTTCTTGTAAAGTAGGACACGCTTACGTAAGATGTGTAACTTCATTACAAAATCTACTTGGTTTTTATTGATTTGATTTCTCTTTTAATAGTAATTTGACCATGCTAGATAATTCATCAACTTTTTCATCAAATATATTACTTCTTTTATTATTAACTTCGTAAAGCTTCTTTTTTGAAGTGTCGATGTTTTTACCATATTGATTAGATTGTTTAGCTATTTTGTTCATTGCTTCTTTTTGCTAAAGCTGGTGTCATATGGAATAATGATTTACCACATACAATATCTAATAGTATTTGTTCAAAATGATTAATTCCTTCGTAAAAATACTCTAGTAAAGCTCTTTGTGTATATCTAAGTTGTGGAAAAGATGAAATTTATCTTGAAATCTATCCTAAAATTCATTAAAATTTTCATCATCTTTTATTTTTACGACTGTGATTTGTCTTCTATAAGTGCTAATTTTTCATGTAGGCATATATTGATCTGGAAAAGCTTCGAATATTTAAACTCATGTGGTTATCGAATCTTGAGGAAGATAAAACAACCAATCTTATGCTTGATCTTTCAATAGAAACGAAAAAGCTTTAAGTTTGACTTGTTCTAATGCACCATCTTTAGATTTCTTCCCATTGACTTTGTGTTGGTATTCCCTTAAAAATATTAAGGGGTCTTCATTATCTTTACCATAAAAGTTAAGTAGAGCATTGATCTTAGTTCAAATTCAAGAAATCCTTTAGGATAGGCAATACACATTGGCTCATAAATAGTAATATTTTGATTAGCTTACCTAAAAGTAATTTATATATTATTATTATTATTATTATTATTATTATTATTATTAAGATTAAGGTTATTATTGGTTTCCATTATGGTAGCTTGGTGTTCCCTATGTTGTTGTTTTCTTAAATTATGATTAAAAGTCTTATTTACCTCATAATCAAACAGATGTAAAGATCTTATAGAATTGGAATGATGAAGTAGGTAGACCATACAACGTTTAAAAGTCCTAAAAAATTATGTAAGAATCCCTGGCAACAACGCCAAAAATTGACATGTGTCGAGCGTGTACAATAAGTTTCCTGTATATCCTTATTATTTGAATTAGTGATAAGTGAGATCGTCTCCATAGGGATTTAGCAAACTTCATTAAAAAAGTCTTTCAATTGTTTTATTATTTTTTACTTTAATTTAATTAATTTAAATAAAATGGGAATAAAAAATCACTACTTCAAACTATAATAAATAACTAAACTAATTAAACTAATTAAGATAATACAATTCAAATTCACTAAATTCAAATCAATTCAATTGAATAATAAATAAACTTCCACAAACATTCATCACAATGAAACATCAATTCATTTGCATCTAAATATATTACTCAAATCATTGTCATAAGTATACTTTTATCTTTTTATAGAGTATTCTATATCAATAAACTTTAATCATAAGTGCAAGCCATCAGTTCTCTTTATATCAATGAAAAACCCACATTCTAATTTTATTGAATTAATCCTTCAAAAAATCAAAGAAATTAACTTTAGGCAATAAAAATGCATTACATTCCATGAAAACTTCGAACTACTAAGCCTAATACATTCAGAAAGCCACTTCAATATTAAACTTAAATCTCAATCCACCTAGGGCATCTAAATGGTCAACGAACTTTTATACAATCCTAGGTACTACTTTAAGCTAGATATTGAATCCAAATTTCACAATACACATTCTAGACTATCCATGCGATATAAAGCTTCATGATTGTAATCTGCAAATGATAATCTATTTAATCAGTGAATTAAAGAATACGATTGGAATAAAGCATTAAATACCAGTCATCTCATTATGACTACATCACAAAATGGATCAAGTTCATGTTCTAACTTTGTTTAGATTAATAAACTACTCATTCATATTCATAATAAAAATCACATTAAAGTAAATAAAAAATTGATAAATACTTTTAAATAAATACTTTGAGTCTTCGAATTGTCTCCAAAAGCAATGACCAATAAATCTAAAAAACTAAATAAAAATGAAAGTAATAAACTATGGCTCTAAGAGCAATGAAATATTAATCTAGGTACTTAAGGGCAATTAATTTCTTAGCTATATAGTCATATATATAGTATTCTAAGTTGTACATATCCCTAAGTAACTCAAACTATTCGTTGTTGTCTAATATTCTCGAAAACAAACCCATCGATTCGTCACCGATTGCACTTATAACTCAAATCGCTGGCTAAATCCTTAAAAAAGTACCTCTTTGATCCATCAATTTGTTTGGTGATTTATGTGTAAATCCTGATTCGCTACCAAATTGCTAGCAATAGTTTGTGGATGATTCTTGATTCGTTGTGTATTTCTTCCACTTGGCTTAATTCTTCATTTTTCCCTTTTCTTATCCATTTCCTCACATATTCTTATTATAATAAAAATAATAAAGCAAGAGAAAACCCAATGTAATATGGTCTTTTACATGTAAAATTACCCTAAAAGGGAAATTTTTAACTTATTAAACTTTAGATTTTGGAGAACTGAAATTTTTTTCAACTTTCTCTCTCAACCTGGCACTTGAAATCTCAGTCGTCGTTCATGTCTGGATTCCTTCATTTCTCATAAGAATTGAGCAAACTTCACCTTTTTGGAAACCAATAGAGCTTTAACTCTCCTTTTACGTGTGTTCTCCAAGTTCCAATGTTTAGATGCTAAAAAATAGCCTGCAAAGGTTATACTGGAAAATAGTCTTTATAAGCACCTTTACTTAATAGAAAAAGGGAGTTTGGGTCGCGGGGCATGGACATGACTTTGGCTCGGACTCTAGGATGATACTAGGACTAGTCTAAGGCAATAATTGATCAAGATTACTTAATGTTTATGTAAATTTACCCCGCGAATCCTTATGACACGTGTCGAGTGTGTACAATAAGTTTCTCATATATTTTTTGTATTTGTAGTAGTGATAAGTGAGATCATCTCCAAAGTGATTTTGTAAACTTTATAAGAAAATGGTTTTCCATGGGTTGTTATTATGTTATTTGAACTTAATTAGAACGAGAATTGAAATTATAAAATAAAACAATGGTAATTAATTAAACTAATTATACTAATTTGAACTAACATAATCGAAATTCATTAATTCTAAATATTCTAAATTAAACTTAAGTTAATATGAAAAAAACATCTAAAAAAATATCATAAAGAATGAAATTATTAGACCCTAGTTTACTGTGTTTGGGTCTGTCTATCCTTATTGGCAATATATTGTCAAAATAGAAATTTAGATACATTCTGCAATCAAGATGGGAAGCCCGATTCAGCAAGATGGTTCGAGAGTAGACACAACTCATAGAAAGACTACAACGTAAATTCCCGTGAGGATTACAGTATTAAAATCAAGGTCAAAGACGAAGATAGATATTAAGTCGAAGCGGTAAGTGAATCCGAGTTGGATACTGAAATAGGGTAACTATAAGTATTATTCTACGATAGTGAAGAAGTTTGGCACTATAAGCAGAGAACTTTGAAATGGATTACAAATACAAAATACGAGAGAAAGGTATATAAAGGAATGAAGAACTTAATAGAGATGATGAGTTTAGATTCTTAAAGGGAGACAATGAGTTGAGATTCTCGAAGGAATAGAAGGCTTAGTTGTTGACATTGGATGATTCTAATAGGATTTACAATTAGAGAGCGAGAAGGTTTTCCGAGTTGTATTGTATTTAGGAGTGAATTCTTAGACTGAGTAGATAAACTGAATCTATAAATACTTGAGATAGCCATTGTATGGATAATCATTCATTACTTAAGTTTTGTGAGAACGAGAGATCATTGTAGTGGTTGTACGCATTATCAATTTAATTAATTGATCGTTTAGGTTGGACCTACACAGAGGAAGACATTCAAGTCTTACTGAGATATCAATTCTAAGTTTAGTTTAGATGTGTGCTTATTAGTTCTTCACTAATTCGTTAATCTCATTAGTTCCTTTAGTTTCCAAAACTTTAATAGTGGTATTAGAGCTTTCTCATTTTGTTAATTTTACAAATGTAGTAGAGTGAGATTCTGGAGTGTTTTATCGCCATGGGATCGATTCATGAGTTGCTCAGACAACTAACTGGTGAAAGAAGTGAAGGTGGATCGATATCTCGACCTCCATCATTCAAAGGAACCATCTATGCCTATTGGAAGGTTCAGATGGTTAACTTTGCCTCTCCCATCGATGAAATTGCTAGATAATTGCTCTAGAGAGAATACTCTACTTCAATGCAACCAGACAAGGATAAGAACGCTGTTCGAAAACCTACATCTCTGTGGATAGACGCCGAGAAGAAGGAAAAAGTTTCCAATTATAAGGTAATCAATGCTATCTTCAGTTATGTTGATACATAATGCTTCAAACTAATCGCAAATTGCATTACTACAAAGCAAGCATGGGATGTGTTAATGACAATCTTTGAATGTGCAAATTCTGTTAAATTTTCCAAGTTACAGTAATTGAGCTCTGTGTTGGATCGTCTTGATATTAAATAGGAAGAAAATATTGCCACTTTCAATGGTCGTTTACGAGACAATGCTTATCAAGCCTTTCAACTTTGAGAAAAGTACATTGACGAGCATTTAGTGCGACGAGCTGTTCGTGCCCTCCTTTCACGATTTGACTCATAGATTACTATAATCGAAAAGTGTCGTGACATTACTAAGATGTCTCTTGACAAACTTATGGGGGTCTCTACAAACATATGAGATGATTACGTTTAAAATACCCACTTCTTCAAAGAATGCTTATCGTGTAGAGACATCTGTTGTTGAAGATTCAATGGGAGATTAGTTTGCTATGATGGCAAAGAAGTTCTCAAAAATTTTTAAAAAAAATTAAGAGAAATTATGCTGGACCAAGTTACTAGAAGGGTAATGACAACAAGAAGCCTTCTGCTAATGATAAGAAGGCAGATGCCAATAATAAATTGAAATGCATTTAGTGTCATGAGTGTGAAGGAGTTGGACATATTCAAATTGAATGTCCTACATATAATAAGAATAAATCCTTAAATACTTCTTTGAGTGATGATGATTTTGAAGACATTGATGAAGAGTCAAATAAGTCTGCTACTGCATTCACAACTATATTAACAGAGTCAACTGTGGTTACTGCTTCATCTTTAGTTGATGTTTCTGAACTTGATTCCATATAATCATATATGGAAAAAATAAAGAAAAAAGCAAGGAAATATTGGTTGAGGTCAATATTGAGGATTCTGCAAAGGATCTTCAGGCTTCTTATAATCTACTGTTCGCTAAATGGACATCTCTCAATGATAAATTTTTTTATTTAAAGATGAAATTCTTCTCCATAAATTCAGAGTTTAAGGCTCTTGAAATAAAACACATGAATTTTCATGCAATGTTGAAAGAGCGTGACACTAATATTGCTATACTGAAGAAAGCTATTGTTGATTATAAGGCTATTACTGTGAAGTTCTATTCTAGTTCACATAAATTGAATAAAATGCTGCAAACTAGTCACTCATCACGAGTGTAGCATGATCTTGGCTGTATTGAGGGATTTGTAATTGATCCTACAGTCTTTTTGAAAGGTATTGCAATCAATGAGAGTCAATAAAGCAAGACTCAAGTTGATACAAAAAAGGTAAAGAAGAATCTGCCACGGAAGGTTGTTGCAGCTGCAAAGAAACATGTGATTGTTGTTGTCGACAACAAACCACCTCCTACATGCCATTTTTATGGGACTGTTGGTCATATTCAACAATGATGCTATAGGATGTTAAAAGAATCTGAGTACACTTCAGAAGAAGAAAAATTCTAAAAAGGTTTGGAGAGCTAAATCTCATAATGCTATGATAGCGCATCTACAACTCTTAACAACTACCATTGAGTTATAATATTTTGATGGTGGCTATTCTATACATATGATAGATAACAAAAGCTTTTGTAAGAACTATGAATCTTTTAAGGAAGGTGCTATTACGTTTGGTGACAAAAAAACCAAGATTATTGGCAATGGAACTCTTAATGTTGTGGGATTGCCTAATCACAAAGGATTTTCGCATGTTGATGGGTTGAAAGGTTGAAATCTAATCTGATCAGCATCAGTCAGTTATGTGATCAAGACTTGTTTGTCAACTTTACTGAAGATCATTGTTAGATAATCAATGCTAAAAGAAAATATATTATGTATGGAATCCGGACATCGGAAAACTGCTATAAGTTGCTTCAACATTCTATTTCACCTCAGAAGCTGCAAGTTTTGTGCAACTCTATTTCTTTATTAAATACAGAGCTTTGGCAGGGAAGACTAGGCCATCTCATTTTCAAGTAATTTCAGAAGTTAATCTCTCATGATGGTGTAAGAGGTATTCCTAACTTAACCTTTAAGTCTGATTCCATTTTTGAACCATGTCAAAAGGGTAAATAACGCTCTTCTTCACACGATGGCCTCAACGACATAGTAACCACACGTGTGTTGGGATTATTGCATATTGACTTGTTTGGCCCAATGTAAGTTGAAAGTCTTAGGAGAAAGAAGTATGTTTTTGTTATTGATGATGAATACTCAATGTTTGCATGGAGTCGCTTACTGCTTGATAAAGCAAAAACATTTAATGAATTTAATAAGTTATCTGTTCGACTTCTGATTGAGAAAAGGAATGAGGATGTATCCATTAATCGTCTACGCAGTGATTATAGAAAATAGTTTAAGAATCTACAATTTGCTGATTATTGTGGTGAATTCAAAATTAAGCATGAATTTTCTACTCATAAGACACCACAATAGAATGGTGTTGTTGAAAGAAAAAATTGCACAATTCATGAGATGACTAGAGTCATGCTAGCTGAGAAGAATTTGCCTAAGAATCTTTGGGGAAAAACACTAAACATAATTACATACATTATCAACAGAGTTTATTTCAAACTAATAACTACAAAGACTCCTTACGAAATCTAGAAAGTCAAATAGCCTTCTCTGAAACATCTTCATGTTTTCGGCAATACCTACTTCATTCTAAATGATAGAGATCATCTGGAAAAATTTGATTCGAAAATTGATGTTTGAATTTTTCTTGGGTATTCTCAAAGATAGTTCTTATTCTATCAAGGTAATAATTGATGACTGCGCAAGAATATAAAAATTGTCCTCTCAAAAGGATGACATAAATGAGCTATCAGTTTACAAAATGCTACTTAGCCTAAGAAAATTATTTGATTCATCCAATTGATCTTAGATTATATGGCTCTAGTTCTATTTCTACATCTGTTGATCCAATAATCCAACTAGAGAGATTCATCTAGTTGACTACTAGACTTTAGCATGCTTTACTTGTTTTACATATTAGATCGAGCCAAGTTTTTTCAAGGATGCTATAATGGATGAATATTGGATGAATGCTATGCAAGAGTAACTTAATGAGTTTGTCAAACAGGATATGTGGGAGCTTGTTCCATTACCTACTATTGTTAATGTCACTGGTACTAAGTGGATATTCTGTAATAAGATAGATGAGATGGCATTATTGTTCGCAACAAAGCCATATTAGTTATGCAAGGATACGCACAGGTTGAAGGTATAGATTTTGATGAGACGTTTGCTATAGTTGCATGATTGGAATCTATTTGTCTACTACTAGCCATTACTTGTAATAGAGGTTTCAAGTTAAAGCAAATAGATGTCAAAAGTGCTTTGCTAAATGGGTATTTGCAAGAAGAAGTTTATATTGCACAACCTAAAGGACTTTAGGTTCATGATAAACCTAATGATGTCTATCATTTGAAAAAGGCACATTATGGTCCGAAGAAAGCACCATGAGCTTGATATTAACGGTTGACTACATTTTTACTGAAGAAGGGCTATACTAAAGGGTCTAATGATAAGACTCTATTTCTTAAAAAGCAAAATAAACAGTTTTTGGTAGCGTAGATGTACATAGAATATATCACATTCAAAGAGACCTCTGCAAAGCTCGCTTCAAAATTTGTTGATTTGATGAAAAAAGAATTTGAGATAATTATGGTTGGAGATCTTACTTACATCTTGGGTCTATAGATCTCATAGTTATATGATCGTATATTCATATCTTTTACAAAATATACTAAATCTCTTATTAAGTGCTTTGGCTTGGACACTGCAAAGTCCATTTGAACTCATATGAGCTTAAATGAGAAAATTCATAAGGATGAAAAGGGTGTTGATGTCAATCCTGCATTATACAGAGGCATGATAGGGTGCCGTTTATATTTTACTACAAGTAGAACAAATATATCTTTTACTGTTGGTATTTGTGTTCGATATCAAGCATGTCCAAAAAAGTCTCATTTAGTTACAACAAAAAGGATTCTATGCTATGTGCATGGAACAATTGACTTTGGTATTCTATTTACTAAGAATGATGCTAACGACTTAATCAGGTATAGTGATGCTGATTGGGCTGGAAAGATCGATGATTGAAATAGTACTACAGGTAGATGCTACTACATGGGTTCTAATCTTGTTGCTTGGACTAGCAAGAAACATAACTGCATTTCATTATCTACTGCTGAAGGTGAAAACAATGCTGCTGGCAGTTGTTGTACATAATTAATATGGATGCAACAAATGTTCATAGATTGTGGTATTACGTTATGTCAGTTGACAATCTACTATGATAATAAAAGTGCCTTTTATATTTCGAAGAATCTAGTTCAATACCCTAGGACGAAGCACATTGATATTCTTCATCAGTTTATTAGGGATATAGCGATAGGAGGTTTGATTATTATTAAGCATGTTCTAACAGAATGGCAACTAGCTGATATCTTTACAAAGGCTTTTTACATATAAACTTTAGAAAGACTGCGCTATGAGATTGACGTTTGCTCTCACTAGTATGGGTTCTTACTGTAGTTGGAAGTTATGTGCATAAACGTAAACACCATATTATTGTGAGCTGCTTTCGTGTTTAACCAAGAAAGTGCCACTTGGACTTTCACTGCAACACGTGTCGCTCCAAATAAGGTAGCAATAACAAGCGAACCGTTACACCTGGAGAGGTAGAGTAATTTCAGTTTCGTTAGACACAACAGATTACATTTTAAGGGATTTAAATTAGTGTTGATTCTAAATTGGGATTATCTTTTTTGGATTTTGTGTAATAATCTTGTGCACGAAAATAAATCTTTCCAATTTACAATTCTCTCTTGCCGTGAATTCTTGCCATTTTCGTTACTTTTTGCTTCGAGTTATTGCAAGAATGTCTCAATCATTTTCTTCAACCCTTTACGGTGACTTTACTACTACGGCTGATCTTTCGATGACAGAGACAAAGGGCATCTACTATCATCCTCCTTAAAATAAAATCTTCATCAATATGAAAATTAATCCTCATATCATTGTAGAGAGTATAAAGTTTAAATAAGTGGTTGTCCATCAAAGACATTTTGCTGGACAATCTAGCTCTTCCAAGAAAGCCATAATTGCAACCAAGGAAAAAAAGAAGATTGATGTTGAAGAGAAAGTCTCCTTTAATTTATTGGAAAGGATTCTAGATGAAGCCAAGGCAATCAATAAAGCCTCTGATCAGACATAGATCGCTTTCATCTCACAGTACTTTGTTGTTCTTGCTCAAACTACCATTGGTCATTACTAATTAATGTATTGCATGGGGAATTACAAAGAAATGACGAAGAGGAAATACTAGTTTAATCAATTGATCAATGTCTCTCATTTTCATGACACGAGCCTAGAGAGATTGCTAGTGCAGAATGGCATTTACGGCTTGGTGACTCATGGTGACTTCTACAATGACTCCATTGTAAAGGAGTTATACAGTAATCGTTTTGACAATTTTGGGGAAGCTATTGTGGACAAGGTCTTTATTTGTGGCTTCAACATTCCATTAAGTCCAGGTTCAATCAATTTCCTGCTCGGACTTTCTAGATTAGAGACTACTGCTGACAAAGTTAAGTTCAACGTTGAAGCTTGATGATGCAATCCTTATGCTAACCGGAGGGGTTTTTAAAACATGGCTCTGACAATGCCTTTGGGCTTCCTGCTACAAAGCCAACTTGCAAGGCCTACATGCAGTGGAAGGTCTTAACAACGAATGTGGTGGTCACATCTCACCAAACATATATGTTCAAGGAAAGGGTACTACTGTTGTATGATCTAGCTCTAGAAAAGAATTTCAATGTTGGCAAGGAGATTCGTTGTTCACTTGGGAAAGAAAAAAAACAAGTTGTATCTACCATGCTTCCTAACTTCTTTGTTTGGAAGATACTTGGTCATTGATCAGAAAAATGACAAGTTGGAAAAGGTGGTGGATGAGGTTAGACTAACTTTTCAGATGAAGTCTAACAATAGAATTATTGACATTGACTTCTCATGTGTACATAAGAAGTCTTCATCTACTCCAACTCCTACTGTTGTCAAGCCAACTATCGATGTTCCTATTTAAACCCCTTTTTCACGAAACCTATATGGAAGTCAAAAGGATATTGAAATGAAAGATTGCTACAGTTCAACGAAATGTAATCTTTAAGAGAGGAAATTGTAAGAGGGGAAGACTTTTTTCCTACTACTGTAGGAAAGAAGGAACTCCAACCTGATGCCAATTCATCTACTCTACTTCCTAATAGACTAGAGGAAGTCACCTTGCCTATTGAGTTTCGCGAGACTATAGTAAATTAAGTTAACTTTACTGAGTCACACTTTAGTTACTTATGTGACGACTATAGTTGAGTCCCTTTTGATGAATTACGAAACTGATGGTAATCTGCTATGGACATGACTGCTGTTAACCATAAGGGTAATCTGCTACCTTCAATTACTACACCCACGAGACATATTGTCGATGCTCCAGTGAGTATAGCTTTGCAATATGACCCATGTATGTCTGTACATCCTTTTACCCACATTAAGCAACAGGATATTGAAGTCATTCAAGCCATTCCTACAACTTCAACCGAGCCAAGAACTATGGTTAATGTTAATGCTGAACCCTGCATCTTTTGCTTTAACTACTGCATCTATGACAAAGACAGAGGTCACTAAAGATGACTCTCCTGTAACTTAGGATAAACCGCTGTAAGCTCCAAGTTCTCCAGTGGCGATGAGATGATAATCGTCGTTGTTCGAGTACTTCTTAGATCGCATTGCTTACCTAAATGCTTACAAAGAAGATTTAGCTGCGTAGAAGCGACCAATGCAAGAAGAGCAGGGCATTGCAAATGCCAAAATTTGTCGATTGAGATGGCTGGTTAGAACACATCTGTAATCTTTTTGACGTTGTTTACTCAAAAGAGGAGTGAGCAAAAGAAAAGGTTAAGTTTTGTTTTTGGTATTCTAAGTACACGAACCTGTAAATCCATATATAACAGTACATTTTAAGAAGTTTCTCTAAAATATGATCACTACGTTGCCACCCACATTACATAATGCATACGAACGCAGTTTGGTCAGATAGGCTTACCTTCGCACTTCCCGAGGAGGGTTATGCTCCACCGAGTGAAACATTGTCTAAGCAGACTCCATCGGGGCAGGATAAGAATAGGAAGAGGAGTAAGCGCCATGGAATAGTGATAGTAGGGCCCCGAGTGTAGGATTAATGGCACCGTTTACACGTCCAACACTCATATTGGTGACCATACCTTCCCCAGTTCCCAATTACGCTATTTGACCACCTTTGCCAGTATAGTCGGTCCAAGAGCAGCCGCAACATGGTACTGAGGGTAGAGACCAAGGTACGAGGAATTGGAAGTAGGGACATAAGTAGAGATCTATACCTCAAGGACCAGGGCCGCAAAGATCTTGCTTTGAGTGCAATAGTCAAAGCACTTTAGAGACAAGTGTCTGCAGTTTGGTAAAACACCGTTGCATGTCAGAGAAAGAGCCCATGTCGTTGTAAATCGAGATCTGGAGGCGACACTCAACCGTACGGAGGGTATGAAATTTATTTATTTTTACATCATGCATATACGAATGGTTCAAAATGTTTTTAGTAATTGTTTGTGGTGTCTAATTATGATCCTTAATGCCCCACTAATACATTGAGCTGTCTAAGGCAACTTGGTCAAGTTCATAGTTCATGATTAAGTAATTTTAGCTAGTAGATATGGTTGTGACCGGCTACAGTTGATGGACTTGCTCTCATGATGTTTTGAAGTAACTAGAATAAGTCTATACCGTAATATGTAAGTCAAGCTGTGGCCAAAACCCATAGTTTGACGGATTTAAAAGTCAAGCTGCAGTTGAGACTTACAGCTTAATGGACTAAGATACCGAGCTAATCAAAGTGACTCTTCGTTAGTTTGCAGTTTATGTCAAATATCGAATTGTCTAATGCGACTTTAATAAGTCCTTAGTTCGATATGACAAGTTAGGAGCACTTCCTTTTTATTGTTTAAATTTCTAATAAGGAATTCACTCGAGTTTAAATTATATTCTAGGGCGAAATTCTTATTAATTGGGAAGGCTGTAACGACTCAAAATATTTTATTTGTCTGATTTCTTGTATTATCTATCTATTTAAAATACACAAGTTATTTATTTTATTCTTTAGTTTTGTGAGCATGGCTCTTTGATATGCATATGACACCTAAGTGTATGTGATAAGTCAATATCTCGACTATACCTGGGATTCATTTATAGGATTAACTAAAAATTAATAATTTATGTTAACTCATGACTTATAAGGCATGAAATATATCATGAGTCTAAGCTAGATTAAATCTTCTAAACTAATAAAAATAACCTATGTTAAGTATTATTGAAACTTAAGCCTAAATATTTTAGTGACTATGAAAAATCCTATGATAAATTAGTGGGCATCAAGGGAAATGGTAAGAAGAAATAAATAACCTTGGATTTGGGTAGAGATCCAACATTCGAAATGATCAAATGGTGGAAAATAAAAGACTTGAGCTATAAAAGGGGTTACTTCTCTACAACATGCGAGAAAAAAAAGAACATTAAACTTAGAAGAGAAGAAGGGTTTGTACATGAACTGTTTTCATTGAAGGCTTAATATGGGTTTTAGGACTAAATCTCTATAAAGAGTAACAAGCAAGAACAAGAGAGCAACTTGCACATTTACTTTTTTTTCATTGTTCTAAAATTGACAAATTGGGATTTCTTTGTGAATACTTTGAGAATGTTGAATTTTAAATATGTTCTACTTTCAAATTGATGTTAAATTCTAAAATTCAAGCTGGCTTGGTGATTCAAACATTGTCGTTGAGTTTCAATTTGAGTTCTTTCTTTTTATGCCAATTTTTGGTCAAAATTTGGGGTTTTGTGCACATAAGCATATGAGGATGAATTATTGTAAAAACGATCTTAAAAACTCTTGTTTTTGCACTCCTAAATCATGATTTATAGTGGACTTATGTTCGATGAGATCAAGTATAATTGGGTTCATGATAATGATGTTTAAGTTCTTAAAGTTTTAGGATTTTTTGAATGTCTTTGATCAATGTCAAAATAATGTTTATTGGTGATATAGTATGATGTTGATCAAGGTATTTGGCCTAGATTTCTATGTTTTGAAGTGCTTAAAAGAGGTTTCGAAGGTTCTATGGAAAAACAAGAAAAAGTGAGGGACAAACTAAATTTTTTCCATGTATATGCACAATCCAGCATGGGCAGTGTTGTGCGCATAATCTTGGTAAAATAAGCATAACTTTCTTATTTTAAGTTCGTTTGTCACTTTCTTTATATCGTTGGAAAGCTGAGACAGAGAGCTAACACTTAAAATAATTTTTTTACAAAAATTAGATAATTTTCTTTATGAAAAATGGACTGAAAGACATGGTTTATCCGTAAGGATATTCTTTTTTTAGTGTTTGGGTGTCGAGACATCTTCCAAGGGTCTCCACTAGTCCAAAAATGACCAAAACCTCTAAAATAACTTGAAATACATAAGGTTCCCCAAAAGTTTCAAGTTATTCCAAGGTGTTTTGAACAGATTTCCAAATGAGTTTTGAAATAGGCGAAATTTACTTACTAAATGAGTTTATTTTTACTTCAGCTGTTTCGGGCTTCAAATGAAGTCAAAATTGAACCAAGAATCACAGAATGTGTTATTGATTAATAGGAAAGGTGTCCATCAAGTTTCGTGATTTTTTTCCGTGTCTAATTCAGTTTTCAAGTAATGCTTCCAATAAGAGATCAACATTTATAAGTAAGAACTTAAAGTTTTACTTAGAGTCTCAAATTTGGTTTTTGATCATGGTAGTGAGATTTTATCAATTAACAACCTTTGTATTATGTTAGTAGACTTCATGGAATCAACATCGAGAATTTTAGAAATTTCTATTATGTTTTAAGCCAGTTTTTAAGTTGAAGAAAAATTAACTTTCAAATATTTATTTAAAGGTCCCTACGGGGATGTTTTGCAAACTAGCATTGTACAACAACTTGAAATCTATTCTAATAATCCTAATTAGTTCAATAACATCTAAATAGATAAAGTGTGTTGAACAATGTTAAGCAAGCCTAGTACTTTTAGCCAGCTAAGTACCCGATGAGGACTTGAAATAATAAAAATGAACAATTAGACACCAAATTGACTTTGAATGATTTGTGGGAAACTTTATGGGATTGTTAAGTATCAGTATGTCAAATTACATTCTCACACAATAAAAATCCTTAGTAGTTAATACTAAGAGCACAATAGAGTATTTAAGTTATAAATAGTCAAGTCAACAACAAATTTAACTATATGAGACAATGATTGGAAATGTAACCCAATGAGCTCTAACACACATAAAAAACTCTAAATGATACCAGGGATCTAGGAGACAAGTGGTGGGTATCAAAATAGTGTTGCACGGCCTGTGGGAGTCGTTGTAGTGAGACTTTTATAGCATTTTGAGGTAAATAAACCTGTTGGGGCCTCCAAAGTAATTCATTTCACTTATTTAACTTATTTCTTTGTAAGAAAACAAGTTGGATGCTCAATTTGATTTCATTACATTTTCCTTGGGATATATTCTTGAATTAAACCCTTTTGGAATTTCCATTCTCATTATGTTAGTGTTTCAGGATCTAAGTGTGTCAGGAAGGTACTCACGGATGTGATGTTCGACTTGCTATTGTTTACACCCTTGTGTTTACTAGATCTTTAAGTGTAGTCGCGAGTATGGTGTTCAAGTCTACCATCTACACCCTTGTGAACTACTCTGCATTTTGAATTCGTGAACTTAGTCTACTGTTCTAGGAAGTCAAGTTTGCGTCTATAGCCTCACAGCTTGATGGATTTGGACTGCTTAGACACCCTTCCTTTTGTTTCTTTGGAACTCATTCATCATTGTTATTTCTTTGGCTTGTTTATCATGCACTCACTTTATTTCATTTTATTTACATTTTCGCATGATCTTCCGGCTTACTTATAGGAATCATGAAATACAGTTGAGAATCCTCTGGCTTTACTCACTGGAATTGTTGTTTTCTTGGCAACAATTGTAGGTACCTCATCTAGCAAGGGGAATGAGTCGGTGCTTAGTGACTACCTTTAAGCTACCCTAGTAACAGGCTTCTTCTCTTGTCACTTAGTAGGTTTTCTTTTATTGGAAGTATTTACTATTATCATGATTTTGTAAAACTGCGTTTATTTTGGGATTTTAAGAGATACACTGGATACATGTATATGATTTTTTTGTCACATGATATACGTGAAATCACTTTTGCAGGACTTGCACATTTAGGCTTATCCCGACTTTAAAATGAATTACTTAGTTTCTTTAAATTACTTTAATGATAATTGTTTCCACTGCACATAAATGATAACTCTAATAAGCGATTAGGTAATACTTAATAGAAAAAAAGGCTGACGAGGCATATGTTGACCTTTCGAGGGTTGATCGAGGTGTTTGGTTGTATGCCCTAGGCCAATTCTATAAATGTTGTTTAACTATTATAAGTATATGCATGTTTCTTTTATAATAGTATCAATGAATAATTATTGTATTATTCTAAATGTCCCTAGTCTGTTATTATTGTAGGAACAATAATAACTTAAGACTAGCATAAGTCTAGTCAAGTGACGATTATGCGTATACAGATATGAATCAAGATTATGGGTATCTTTTGGGAACATATGCTTGACCGACCCGTTATGAGAACACTACATGGTCAATGTCATAAGTGATTCTCATAAGAGTTATATCATTTAGACCTTTAACTTGAGATAACCAGAGACTCAAACATTAGGAGCATAATGATTTAACACAATCAAATGTTGTCTTTAACTGGATGATTATAAAGATTGTGATTGGTCATTGTTTGACTAATGTGTGGATGTTGTGTGATCAAGATGGAATTTGTCCATCTCTTTTAGAGAGATATCTATTAGGCCCCTCGATATGTTAGACATATAAATGGCCATGTCTAGTGAATTGATTGGATCAACGTCACTTGATAATTTTAGTCTACTCGGAGATCGAGAGTAGTAGATTGAACAATAATTTTGACATTCCATGTCTTATGTTCAATCAAAAAGGATATCGCGTGACAAAGGGATATGATATACATTATCTATTAGGTTGAATCGATTTATTGATCTTCATGCTACTTGGGTAGTCATAATGCCTTCCCAGAGACCGCTTATGACTTCTATACCAAAATGGTTTTGGTACACTGCCAACGTGGTATGAACTTATTGGGTCGCACACAAAGAACGAATTTGCATGATTTCATATTATCTAGGTTGATGAATTTTATATGATAAAATTCACTTTAAAGATTTTCATTAATTATCCCAGTTTGACAAGGATTAGAAACTCTCCTACATCTCTAGTGTAACAAGAAATTTTATCTCTTAGTAAATCCTATTTTGTATAGGACTCTAATTGAATTTACAATATGACTTTAATTCTTATTTGAGTTTTAGATAAATTACAACTCTTATTTGATTAGTAATTCTAGATTACATATGACTCTATCCTTTTTGGAGTTGGATTTTATCTAAGACTCTATTGGGAGTGTGACTTGGAGATTCAGTTCTTTTACAACTTGACCTAATGTACTATAAATAAAACATTAGGGTCATAATTGTGCTAGATATTTCCTGAGTGAGATTTTTCTAGAGAATTTTTGTGAGAATTCTTGCCCTAGGATTTTTAGGACTAACAATCCGGATCGTGATCGTCCGTTCGTGTGTGGATTTCAGATAGAGGACGTACCGCTGTGACAGCGTCTTAGAAGAATCGATCAACTCAAAACAAGGCAGACATGAAGTTATTTTCGTTAAGGTATGATATTTATCGGCACATCAATTAAATGGAATTGATAGGATCTTGGTTCAGGGATGTTTGAAAAGGTTTCGAAAACCTCCACTGCGTGTGATCCTTGAAACCCAACAATGGTATCAGAGCCATAGGTTTTGTTCCACTAAACTTAATGGACGACTTTTTCTATATATATGTTATATATTTTGAAAAATATTTTAATTTATGCGTTATACACATAATGTTCACTTTTATATTTTGGATTTTATTTGAGGAACTAGTTAAAGAACCACATAAGACATTGCATTGGATATTTGTGTGCATAGATATGTGTAATTTAATATGTTGGTGGTTGTATGGGATATTAAAGCCATGATATGATATTAAAAAAAATACATACATAGTTTTGATACATGTTATTTTGGTGATAAAAAATATGTATATATTAAAATTAAATAAGGATTTGTTGAAGGTGGGAATCAATCCCTGGTTCTCCATGTTATTCCAGAGACTTAGCCATTCCAGGATATTTGTGTGCATAGATATGTGTAATTTAATATTTTGGTGGTTGTATGGCATATGAAAGCCATGATATTGAGATTAAAGAAAATACGTACATAGTTTTGATACATGTTATTTTGGTGATAAAAAAATATGTATATATCAAAATTAAATAAGGATTTGTTGAAGGTGGGAATCGATCCCTGGTTCTCCAAGTTATTCCAGAGACTTAGCCATTCCAGCTATCCATTCCAAGTTGTAATAAGAATAGAAAATTAAAATTAAAAGGAAAATCTATTTGTAATAAGATTACCAAATAGAATAAAAAAAAGACTTTTGTTGATAGTAGGATTCGATCCCTAGTCATCCAACCCGTTGGAATGCCTCAGCCATGCTACCAAGCAAATCAACTTGTAATAGGAATACATAACAAAATAAAAGGACTTTGATTGAGTGTATGATTCAAAATCTAGCCGTACACATTCACATCGAGAGCTTTAGCCATCTATGCTATCCATTCCAAATTGTAATAGGATTACAACTCTATTTATATTAATTGGGTTATATATATATTAATTGAAAGAAGTTTTAATTGATTAATTACCTGTTAATTAGATATGGTTATTGTTCATCAATTGGATTGAATTAATTTAACTATAAGGTGTTTTAATTGAATTAATATCAATTTAATTAGTTGGACTGTTATTAATATTAATTAGAATATTTAATTAAAAAGGTTTTTAATTAAATAGAGTCCGATAAAAATTATATCGAGATATATTTAATTAATGAGATTAATGAAAATATAATCTTTGAGGCACTTGGACAATTTTTAAAGTATTTAATTTTCTTGATTTGTTTTATGATGCCTTGTTGATATATGAATATGTTTATTCTTGTTTTATTTTAATGATCTTTATTTAATGCATATTGGGTATATATATGATATTCCATAATTAAATAGATGCTAGAATTAGTCATTGTAAAAACACTACATGATTCATAAAACTTGATAAAAATCCCTCGATTAGAAATTTAAGTTAATGCCACCCATTTTTAAAGACTTGTCAAGGCGTCGATCACATCAATATGGGTCTGCCTTTGCAAGGTCTATTGTGTTATCTTGGTGAGGCAAGCTGGGTAACAGTTACCTGAATGTGTTAAATTGGTTTGACTTAATAAAGCTATCAAAACGGTTTTGGGCTTTAAGCATAGATGAGACGTAACATGTTGTGATATATGATGTCTAGGTCTCATAAAGAACCTAAGAGTTGCATATGATGCAATTGGTAATGGTTACCTACCTACATAATTTGATTTTGAGTGTCATGCCTTAGCTATCTCAAATTAAGTGAAATATGGATCTTATACCACTAAATTAATATTTACGAGGGTTATTGATTTAGTGGGAGTTTAATTAGTCACTAATAAATTGTTCTGCATAATCTTCTAGGTGTAGATGTTAAACTCCTAGTAACACTAATCCAGAGAAACTGCGATCAATACTTGATAAGGATAAAATAATTTTAAAACTAATTTTCTTGTTTTGATAAGAAAATTGATAAATGTTATCAACCACAAAACAAGGATGTTTGTCTTAGATTAATGATTCATTTAAACTACTATCTATTAGTACAAGGATTATAAGTAATGTTAACAAATATAAAATCAGATTATAGGAAAGATTTAGGCCGTAAAAACTAATGACATGATAGTGAAACTAAAGGAAACATTCCAACAGTAAGTCACGTGAGAAGGGCATAAAATTGCAAAATCCCAAAATTCTTGTAAAGTAGTTAAGAATCTATGAATATATTTTTATTTTTGGAACATGAAAGAATTATATTAATTATGACAAAAGGCTTGAATCTTCATGTGCCAAAAGTTGGCCGTAGATTTGATCTATAATTCATCAAAATAGTTTTGAACTATATTATATGAATGTCAGAGAAATTTATTTACAATTGCATATGATGTTTAAAATTGTAAGACAAAATATTAAAAAGGGGCATTTGGCATATATTTGATGGTTCGTAACATAAAGGAACTTAATAAAGAAAGATTAAGGGAAAATAAAAGCTAGAAAAAATATTTGTGAGCGACACAAAAACCTTAGTTGTGAGCTAAACTTTGCCTAGTTCTAAAGGCAAGCCTTAAAGAACGGATTTAGTTATACATAGAATGAAATAGCTCATTTTATAATAACTTACAAATCCTATCAGAAAAACATAATTTGAATTGTTGCGAACATTTGGAAAACTATTAACATAATTTGATGTGATCAAGGTGAAAAATATTTGAGCCAAGAGTTTCAATGACCATCTTTGAAATTGTGGGATTGTCTTGCAATTAACTCCACTAGGACTGTCATTTGAGAAGTGACATTTTAAGAGGATAAATCGAACTATATAGTATATAATTTGATTTATGACATGTCACGCACACTTTACTTTGATGTCCTATTGAAGCTATACTTTAGACACAACTGCACTTTTTACTAAACTTTATTTTCTTTAAGTGGTTGATAAATGCCATATACGATTTGGAATAAAAAGACCTAGTTTGTCTTTTCTTGAGATTTGAGGTGACGACACTAGCGTAAGACGTTAAGTCACATAAAGTTTGATGTCTAAGTCTTTTGTGTCTAATTGTGGTTGAACACTATGATACTATTTTATACAATTGAGAACAAATTATTTGTTGCTCAAAATGATGTCTTTTAAATAAAAAGTTTATTTTAAAGACACTATTGGGAATAAAAAAAATCTTGAAATGTTCAGGAGCCACGAATGAGAATTGAACCACTTAAAATGATCAACAAAGTTTTGAGCTAGTTGAAAATACACAAGTAAGATATATCTCTTTAAAATTTAGAATAATAAGAAATTAGCCAGAGAAATTTGGAATTTCTTTTTATTGATAGTTGTGATATATTTCGATACTGGATCAGAATGAAAAACTAATTATCACGGGAAATGTCACATCTAGATTGGATGAAAAGAATAAGTGTTATGAACCCTAAATTTTAATTCATGTATGTTATCGAAGTTTGGAACTTGAATTATTTACCTAAACATGGTATGACCATTGGATGTGAATGAGTAAAAGTGGCATGTAAACAAAAGACGCGTACTTAAAAGCATGGCTTATCAGAAAACCTCAATCTAAATCAAGGTGTTGATTATGATAAGATTTTTCACTGGTAGCTAAACACAAGTTCTAGAATTCTAATTTTCATTACTTCATAGTTTGACTATAAGATTTGACAAACGGGTGTCAAAATAACATTGCTTTATGCTCCTTAAAGATGTGTATTACACAACTTAAGGGTCTTTTATTATCTTTAGAATTTTAGAAAGGTATGCAAGCTTAAAGGATCCACTTGTGGATTATAGTAAGCTTATTAGAGTTTGGATCTTTGTTTTGATGAAATAATTAATGAATTACATTCATTTAATCGAAGATAAACCTTTTGTATACACAAAGGTTAGTGGGAGCGCATTTATCTTTTTGAATCTCTATGTTAATGATATATTATTCATTGGAAATGACGTCTTAACCCTGCATAATGTCAAGTTTTGGTTAAAGAAAGTTTCTCAATGAGATTCTTAGACAATTAGACCTATATCCTTATGATTTAGATGTATAGAGATAGATCTAAGAGGCTAATTGCTTTAAATAAGAGTGCTTATATAGACAAATAACTGAAAAGGTTTCAGTGTATGAGATTCTTAAAAGAATTCATACTTATGTCTTATAACATTAGTCTCTGCAAGACTCAAAGTCTTAAGACAAAAGATGAGCGGGGCGGGAGAATGTGAATAAGATTTCATACGCATAAGCTATGAGAATCATCACATATGTTATACTTTGCAATCAATTTGATATGTCATATGCTTTTGGAAAAACATACATATATCTTATAGATTCTAGTGAAGGTCACTGGATATTTATTGATAACATTCTTAAGTACTTCAGAAGCACTAGAGAGATGTTATTGGATTTGCAGAGGGTTGAAAGATATGAGTCTTGTAAATGGTTACAAGATGCAAAATTTCAAGCTAATATAAAAGATTAATGATCGCAATATGGATATGTGTTAATTTCGTATGAATGAGTTTGAAATGTAATAAACTCACTTTAACAAGTTTTATAACATACACTAAGTTTTTTTTTTAACGGCATTTCATGCAGCCAAAGAAAATATTTAGATCGTAAGGTTCATGACTAAATAAGGTGTGGTTCCAAGTGTTGGAAATAACGTTGGCCAATTGACAAATCTATGTAATGGAACCTAAATCACACTATAGATCTAAACAATCACTCGAGCGTTTTTGTCTTGTAAAAAAGAAAATGCAATGATTAGCAGAACATCAATAACAAACAATGTAGCAAATACATAAACAAACTTTTTCTACTAAAAATGCATTAAGGTTACTCAGTATAGGATACGTGTAGGATAGGACCTAGTGCAAGTGGGAGATGTAAAGGTATGTGCCGTAGGCCAATTCTGTAAATGTTGTTTAACTATTATAAGTAGATGCATGTTTCTTTTATAATAGTATCCATGGATAATTATTGTATTATTCTAAATGTACCTAGTAAGTTATTATTGTGGGAACAATAATAAATTAAGAATAGTATGAGTCTTGATTGATAGTCATGTGATGATTATGCATATACAAATACGAATCAAAATTATAGGTATCTGTTGGGAACAGATGCTGGAGCGACCAACTATGAGAACACTACATGGTCAATGTCATAAGTGATTCTCATGAGAGTTATATCATTTAGTCCTTTGACATGAGATCACCAGAGACTCAAACATTAGGAGCACAATGATTTAACACAATCAAACATTTTCTTTACTAGGATGATTATAAAGATTGTGATTGGTCATTGTTCGACTAATGCGTGGATTTTGTGTGATCACGATGGATTTTATCCTTCTCTTTTATAGAGAGATATCTATTGGTCCCCTTGATATGTTAGATTGATAAAGGCCATTTCTAGTGAATTGTTTGGATCAATGTCACTTGACAATTTTAGTCTACTTGGATATCGAAACTAGTAGATTGAATAATAAGGATGACATTCCATGTCATATGTTCAATCAAAAAAGATATCGCGTGACAAAGGGATGTAATTTATACTGTCTATTAGGTTGTATTGATTCATTAATCTTCATGCTACTAAGGTAGTCAAAATGTCTTGCTAGAGAGCTCTTATAACTTGTATACCAAAATGGTTTTGGTACACTACCAATGTTGTATGAACCAATTGGGCCACAAAAAAAAAAATGAATTTGCGCAATTTCATATTATCTAGGTTGATGAATTTTATTTGATAAAATATATTTTAAAAATTCTCATTATTCATCATAGTTTGAATAGGATTCGAAACTCTCCTACATTTCTAGTGTGACTAGAAATTTTATCTCTTAGTAAATCCAATTTTATATAGGACTCTAATTGGAATTAAAGAATGACTTTAATTCTTATTTGAGTTTTACATAAATTACAACTCTTGTTAGCTTAGTAATTGTAGATTATATATGGCTCTATCATTTTTGGAGTTGGACTTTACCTAAGACTCTATTTGGAGTGTGACTAGGAGATTGAGTTCTTTTACAACTTGACCTAGTATACTATAAATAAGACATTAGGGTTACAGTTGTGTGAGAGATTTTCTGAGAGAGATTTTTCAAGAGAATCTTTGTGAGAATTTTTGCCCTAGAATTATCGGGGCTAGCATTCCGGATTGTGATCGTCCATTCGTGTGTGGATTTCTAATAAAAGACATTCCTCTCTGGCTGCGTCTTAAAGGAATTGATCAACATGAAACAAAGCAGACATGGAGTTATTCTTGTTAAAACATGATTTTTATTGGCACATCAATTTAATGGGAATCGATAGGATCTTGGTTTGGGATGCTCGAAAAGGTTTCGAAAACTTCCGCTGCGCATGTTCCCCAAAACCCTACATGAGGGTCCACTTAGCTCTAGGTCGGATGAGGCCCGATTTGTCAGAACTGGGGCCATCACAATTATCTTACTAAGTTACTATTTTTTAGCAATCTACACCAAAATGGGAGATTGTTAGACCCTAACTTACTGTGTTTGGGTTGGTATTTCCTTATTGGCAGTATATTTTCAAAACATAAGTTAAGTTAGGTACACGTTGCAATCAAGATTGGAAACCTGACTAAGCAAGAAGGTTCGAGAGTAGACCCAAGTCAAAGAAAGACTACAATGCAAATTCTAGTGAGGATTACAATATCAAATACAAGGTTGAAGACAAAGACAGATCTTAAGTTAAAATAAGAATTGAATACAAGTTCACTCCTAAAACAGGGTAAATGTTAGTATTATACTATAATAGTGAAGAAGTTCATAATTGCGAGCAGATAAATTCGAGATGGATTACAATTATAATATCTGAGAGAAAAGTGCATAAAGGACAGAGTACCTTTATGGAGACAACGAGTGGAGATTCTTTAAGGAATAGAAGACTTAGACGTTGAACATCGGATGATTCCAATAGGATTTAAAATTAGAGACCGAGAAGGTTTTTCGAGTTGTATTATATTTAGGACTGAATTCCAAGATAGAGTAGATACATTGAGTCTATAAATACTTGAGATCGTCATTGTGTGGATAATCTTCCATTACTTGAGTTTTGTGAGAACGAAAGATCATTATAACGGTTTTATACATTATCAATTTGATTAATTGATTTTTTAGGTTGAACCAACGCTGAAAAAGACATTCAAGTCTTACTGCGATATCAATTCACAATTTAGTTTTGATGTGCGCTTATTATTTCATAACTAATTCGTTAATCTCATTAGTTCCTCTAGTTTCCAAAACTTTAATAGAAACGTAAATCGTTTTAAATCCAAACATATTATTTAAAATATAGTCCTAGTCATACTATCATCATATTTTGAAATATTCTTGAATCATTAAACTAAAATCATAAGCAAGATTGATAGCCTTCATTAAAGCCATCAGTTTTCCTCATTTCAATGGAAAATTTGTATTCTAATCTTATCACATTTATTTTATTTGAAAGCTCTAAGATAACTAATAGAAACAAGACAACATTAAACTCTATGAAAACTTCTTACTACTAAATGAACACAATCGAAATTTGCCATATCAATATCAAACAAAGAACACAATTAATCGAAGACATCTAAACGGTAAATGAAATTTTAAATTAATCCTACTTACTACTTTATATTAGATTTAGATCCTAAATATCAAAATACACATTCTAGACTATGCATGCAATACAAAATATCTCTATTGTAATACATATAAAGAAATCTATTGAAACTGTGAATGGACTTATTCGAATAAGTTGAAAGTATTAAACACAAGTTCTTCTTCATTACGACTACATTGCAAAAAGTTTTAAGTTCATGTTCAGACTATGTTTAGATTGATAAACTTCTCACACAAATTCAAGATAAACATTGCAATAAAATAAATAAAAGTCATTAATGAAAAATACCTTTTATTGAATACTTGAATCTCAAAAGAGTCTTCATAAGCAAGAACAATAACACTAAGGTAAACTCAGTAAAAAATGGTCTAAAACTAATTAAGGCACTTAAGCCCAATAAATTTTGATGCCCTAGGGTCATATATATAGTATCCTAAGTAGACATATCCCAATCGAACTTAAATTACTTATTTTATTCCGATTTTCTCATGGCTGATGTCAGCGAATCCTGACCAAATCCTCATTCTTAGCTCAAATAGCAAGGAAAATTAGTGGAATAATGACTCTTTGGTTCACCGATTTAGGTAACAAATCCTAGTTTTGTTTTTTAATCGATGGAGTTATGTACTGTCAATTTATTTAGCGAATCGTAATGTATTTCTTGAATCGGTGAGTGTTTTCCTTAATTATTTGAATTCTTTACTTTTCTTCCATATTTTTTTATTCCTTCATATAACCTTAATATATCCTGATGATGCGTGCTGAAAGCGTCAATCAAATAAAGTTTCATAAACCAACTATTTTGTAGAATAGTGGCAAATGGTTGATCCCACAGAGATTGGTGGTCTTTCTAAAGTTAAAAAACGAAAAGGAATAATCGAGGGTTTTAAATAAATAATTTAAATAACTAATCTAATTAAACTAAATAAATAAAATAACTAAAATAATATTGAAAACAATAAATGAACACCTAAGTAGCACCTAGGTGCACAGTTCCGCAAATCAGGGTCAAGATTCAATGGCAATCATGGTCTTCAATCTTTCCCTAAGAGTTATTAATTTAAATTCTCCTAGATTAGCTATAGAAATTCGACATCCGCCATAAATTACTCATTTCCCTAATCTCGATAGTCAGGACGTCCGCCACTAACTACTTCCCTAATAAATGCATAACCCTAGACATCCGCCAATCGGGTTTAACACACTAACCGCAGTAATAAGGATATGTGGGAACACTAATCCTAAATTACCGGATCGCATCCGCATTCGGTTTAAAATAGATTCAAGGTCTAACTTGTCGCGCGTTAAAACTCTGATTAGAAAATTTTTGTTCATTATCAGGACTTGCCTACCTCTTCCACACTTTAATAGTGTGAGTTTTTATAATGATCATGGTAATTAGAGCAAAAGGTAATGAGGTAATCTTATAAAAAGTTAGACACAAGGATCTAGATAGAAAAATTAAAATAAAAATAAATAAAACAAAAAAAAATTAAACTTAGTTCTCAATAACGGCGCCTAAAATTGACAAGTGTTGAATGTGTACAATAAATTCCCTACCTTTATTATACTATTAAATTTGCGGTAGTGGTAAGTGAGATCATTTCGACAGGGATTGTGTAACTTTCTTTTATCAAAAGCGGTTTATTATTTTTTTGTCACTAATTACTAAATAATTAAAACAGGAATTAAAATTAACTTAATCAAAGTCAATAGCATTCAAATAAATTCAATTCAATAATAAATAAATATCTAAACAAATATTTAGAACAATGAAACATCAATTCGTTTTGCATTCGAAACATGTAACTTCAATCAATATAGTTATGAACATACTTTATAAAACATCATAGATCATTAAACTTTAATCATATGTAAGTAAACATCCTTTAGCCATCCATTTGTTCTCTTTATACAGGTGGAAAGACACGTTCTAATTCTATTGAGCAAACCCCTTTGAATACACAAATACATTAACTTCATGCAATAAAACCGATATGAAAACTTCAAACTACTAAAGCTAATAGCTTCGGAAAGCCGCTTCAATATCAGACTTAGATCTCAATTCACGTAGGAAATCTAAATGGTGTTTGCTTTTCAAACCATCCTAGTTACTACTTTAAACCAGATAATGAATCCAAATATCACAACACACATTTGCAACTATGCATGAAACAAGTTCTTGATTAAAATCTGTAGATAATAACTTATTAAATCATTGAATCAAAGAATAGAATTGGTTTAAAGCATTAAGCCCTTAATCATCTTATCATAACTACATTGCAAAATGAATCTAGTTCATCTTTGAACTTTGTTTAGATGAATTAATTACTCATTCATAATCATCATTAACATTGCAATAAAGTAAAGACAAAAAATTAAATAAAAATACCTCTTAGTTGAATACTTGAATCTTCAAAAGCAATCAAAGTAATGAACAGTAAATGTAAACTAAAACTTAACAAAACTAAATATGGCTCTAAGAGCAATTAAGGGCTTCTAGGTCAACTATTTTTGTAGCTTAGGGTTCTTATTTATAATATTTAAGGTAGTAAATATCTCAAAATAACTCTAACTATTTGCTCTTGTCTAAAATCCAAGAAATAGGTCTAGCAATTTGTAACAATTCCTATTTAAGTGGAATCGCTAAGTAAATATGTAGAATTGAACTCTATGTTTTCATTGATTTGGCCACCGACTCCTGCACTTCAGTAACTGCTGTGAATCTTTGGCTATAATTTATAGTTTTTCCTTCATTTGTTGATGATTCTTTGTGTACCACTTCCACTCCATCAAATCCTTCACTTTCTTCCTTTTTTATTCCATTTCTTCGTATATTTTAATTATGCAAATAACATGTCATCACATATCACATCATCCTTGTGGGCCTCGCTTCACTGCCTCTGGATCTTTGCAACACGTTTTTCGATGTTAATCTAACATAGGACTATCATATTTACTTTTAACACCAATTTTTGCCCCAATTTCATATATACACTTAAAAATCCTAAAATAGACAAATATAAGTTATTAAGGCCATATTTTATAGACTTAACCTTATAAAATATACTAAAATGTCCAATGAAATGTGTATAATTTATGACTTGTCAATCCATCGCTCTCATGTTAGTCATTGAAGCTTGGTACTGATCTGCCAACTTCAATATCCATTTATGTTACTATTTTATTAGAGGTAGGTACTTATCCACCTTCCTCTGAGATTTGTATTTATCCACCAACTCCCTTACATATAGGTTATTATCCCCCTTTCCATTACACTTCTGAAGTTTTTCTTATAAAATAATAAACAACATGAGTCACAGTACGATGCCCCAGACATAGTCCATAATCTACATGAGCTAATACACTAATTATGTTGCATAATCGATAAAATAAATTCCTCCCACTTACATATATTAGCTTTCCTAACTTTTACCTGACATACATAACTCCCGGCATCCTTAAACATTTTTCTCTCAATCAAACACCTAAAATAAACAAGTTGTTAGAAGTTTGCCAGAATACAATATGTTTATGACCCCTTAATCTTTCAGAAAAACTTATAAGAAATTTAGCATTTTTGTTATTTTCTAAGGTAGGAGCGCAATTCTTATTTGGTGGGGTGCGCTCAACCAATTGGGCTCCTCACAATTCTTGATGGGACCGCACTTCCCTCCAATAGATGCGCTCCATCTTCGAGCTTCCCATTCGAGAAGAAAACATCAACGCCTATCCAATTACCAACTCTCACAACAACATTCAAATCACTCCCCTCAACGTTAGGGAAGGCCTCTAATAAGGTCTTAGTCCATTTCAAAATAACCAAAACAATTAACAACAAATTCATCACCTATTTATGAATTCAACTAAAAAACTAATTTAAGACACACCATATCAATTATGATCATTGATTTATAATTGTTTAAATCCTTAGTTCCATTGAATTATACTAAAAATCCTTTCTTGAAATTGATAAAACCCTCAATTGCTTCTACTTTCTCTCACTCGATCAATCAGTGAGATGTTTATGTTTGGATTTGGTTTGTATATTGATTTTCCTCGAGATTTACATTGCACCGATCTTGAGGCAAATCAGATATGGTTCAGTTCTTTTAAAATTATAATTTAATCTTTCTCAAGATTTGTGTTGTGTATCTCGAGAATGATCTTTGTGGCTATTAACAAACTCATCACTTCTTAACCGCCTTACTCATAATTGAATGTATTCATCTACTCAGGATTCGTATTGTATATCTCAATATAGATCTTGTGGTTTTATAACCAACAATATAATCTCCTCCATCACTAGGCACCTTATCCTACAAATGCTTGCAACCTAGCTCACTCCATACACTACTTGATTGTCATGGAGATTTGTGTACATAAATATTGAGGCATTACTAATCAATCAATTCATCAAAATCCCATGCCTCCTTGCACTATTCACTTCATCCATGCTTATGTCGAACATATCTTGTCGCAATCCAATGGTTTAAACAATTAAAATCAAACTATAGGTTATATGTATATTTATATACATCAATTATATATATACAATTATATTTCTACATTAAAAATTTTGCGAAGCACGCCAAGAGTACACTCGGGCGTGCAAGATGTGCGTCGCCTTTGACCCACATATAATATTATGCGTCCTAACAATTTATTAATTAATAACTTATTTTTCATCTGTAGTCTTATATTAATTTACAACAATAGCCTATAATATATTTAATTCATAACCAAATCACCAAAAATAATACGTTCACACAAATGTACCCTCACACTAATTGCAACACGTTGGGCTTAACCACGAGCCTAACTCATGTCAATTTGTGTTCAAATTAGAGTTAATCACCTGCATAGGGACACTGATTGTTACAAATAGTTTGTGATATTATCCTTTTATGTGGATGATATATTTTTAGCTGAAAAAAAATTGATTACATTGTCCCATTAAAGAATGGTTGTCCTTTAATTTTGATATGATGGATATGGGTGAAACAACTTCATACTGGGTAAGAAGATTCATAGGAAATGCTCCAAAATAATTCTTTCTTTACCACAAGAACAATATATTAAGAATGATCTTGAACGTTTAAAAATAACAAATTGTAACCCCATTGACACTCCGATTGCTAAAAATGAAATCCTAAGCACGAAAAATGTGCCTAAAGACTCAAATTGAGAAAGAAAAAATGTCTAATGTCCCATATGCAAGTGCAATTGTAATTTCAATGTATGCATTGTGCACACATCCCGATTTGTGCTATGACATTCGTTTAATAATTTGATATCAATAAAATCCTAGTCAAGCTCATTAGAAAGCAGTGAAAATGGATCTTAAGGTATTTGAAAGGCACTATGGATTATGTTTATGTTACCACAGTAATGATCCGTAGTTACTTAGGTACTCTGATGCAAATTGAAGCGGTGATCAAAATTAATGCAAATCAACTTCATGATATATTTTCCTATTTAATAATGGTGCAATCTCATGGAGTAGGAAAAAACAAAGATGCATTGCTTTGTCCACCATGGAGGCAAAAATTTTCGTTTGCCCTACTTCATCTTTAAAGTCAATATTGCTTAAATGTTTCATTATGCGCTTGCAAGTTATTAAAACTGCATCAAAACCAATGACTATATTTAGTGATAGTTAAGCTGCAATTGCCGATATGAAGGATCCAAAGTATATTGGACATACAAAACACATCAGCAAAAAGTATAACATTGTGAGAGGCATCATATGAAGAAAAGAAGTTATTGATACAACACATTTCTATATAGAGGATGATAGTAGATCCAATGACGAAACCTATCGCTAGGGGTATTTTTCAAAGTCATGTAAAATCCTAAGGATTGCATAGAATGTAAATTGTTTGCTATTACTTCCTATTTTGATTCAATTAATAAGTTTTTTTTTTAAATTGTTATTTCTTACTCTGATATAAGACATTAATTACTGGAAGTATGCAACATGTTTTGATTGGCTTTCTCACACAAGCAAGCGCCTTTGGCACTAGTTGAACTAAGCATAGATGAGATAATTAAACTTATTTGATTAATGTCACCTTCATTACAGTCAAGAAGAGGTCATCTTTGCAAGACCATAATAGATTTCCCATGCTTGTGATAAAAAACCATATGCGAGATCTTGTGATTGGCACCTAATAATGGCAAGCTCCATAGATTTCAAGTTAGGCAATTTGGGGGTGACTGAACTAAGATCTGTAAAGTGTATTTAGAGAATAAAAAACACTCTTACTAAGAATTGCTCCATTGTGACATGTAAAAGAATTACATGTATTTTGTAACCACTTAGAAATGAGTTGATCATAAATGCCTATATCCTCACTGTATGAGTCTAATTGTAAGAAGATCAAATGTAGCTGAGACTTATTTATTTATCGTTATGAATTCTAACTACATTATGAAGTAAGAAATTAGTGCTTGCTACTTTGGTAAGTAACCTATGGTAAAGTAAGATTCGATCTAAAGGTATGACATTACGAAAGCAGCTGATTCTAAACTAAGTAATTAGACGGCAAAAGAAGGTCATACAGAATCATGTCATTTTATATTCTATGTCATGACAGTGATATTGCATCAATTGGATGACAATATTAGTTAAAATATAATTCTATTAATTTAAGATTCAAATATTGCTCTTGAAGGGATAAGAGAATGTTTTGAACAAACATAACTGCGGATCCGGGGCAGCGTGAGAAATATTATTCTTAAATAAGCAACTAAAAAATCTCAATTATTTCAAGTGCCTAAACAATGTTGTCCCAAATTCTACTTCATGTTTTTGTCTAAAATTTGGGGTTTTAGGTTTCATGTTGTGAATAGGCTGAATTTGTAATGTAATGGAGTTGAAAGCATGATTTTCATCTTAGGAATGAATGCTCTAACAGAGTTTTCAATTTTGGAATGTTTGAGATTGGATTGAGTCAAAACTTGAATGTTCTTAATTTTTTCGTGATTGTTAAAATTAGGGTTTCATGAAGTTGATTTTTATTTGAGTTGATTCTTTAATGTTATTGTTGTTATAGTTGATTTTTGATGGATAAATGAAAGAAAGAGAAAAAGAAAGAAAAAAAGAAAGAAAAAATAAATTAAAAAAGTATGAAGAACGCACTGGTGTGCGTTCATTATAGAAGATGATTTAGAGGGAAAAAACACATGCACGATTGTGCCTGTGGGCTCCTCTACAAAATAAGGCCAATAGTTGTTAATGCATGTGCCCTAGGTCAATCTTATGAACATTTTTTGTATTGCTATTTTTGTTAATAAAATAATGAATTTCAGTTTTTGTTCACTATCATAATTTTTTTGCATATTTACGTTATCATAGGATTCATGGATGTTTACTGAAATATCTTAAATGTCTCTAGTCGGTCATTATACTGGGAACTATAATTAATTAAGACTAGTATGAGTCTTAATTGATGTTCATGTGATGATCATATATATAAGTATACAAATCACGATCTTGAGTATTTGTTAGGCAACAAGGTACTTGACCGACTCGATATGAAAATTATGCATGGATTCAATCATATGTGTTAGTTATGATAGGTATATAATGTAGTCCTCGAACTTGAGATTACCAGAGACTTCAACAATAGGGACATAGTGATTTGATAGAATGAAATGTTGTCTTTAACCGGACGTTTATAAATGGTCAAGTCCAAGTAAATTTTTATGATCAATGTCTCTTTGATGTTTTAGTATACCTAGAGATTAAGACTAGTACGATTAAACATTAAGGATGACTTTTATGTGCCTTATGTTTGATGAAAGGATATCATACCACAAAACGATATGATATACACTATTGATTAGATTGTGTCGATTTTGATCTTCGTGTGACTTGTGTCACATACAAAGAATGGTTTTGCGAGATTTCAAATAATCAAAACAATGAAATTTCTATGATAAAATTCATGGCACATAAATCCTTAAAATGTGTTATATTAAAACCTTTTTAAGTAGGGGTATGATGGTAATTTATTTACCCAGCTTTATACAAGGGTTGTATAAATAAATGTGTTAATTAAATTCACATTATAGGAGAAATTAGAATTGGAATGCAATTTTCCTTTTTAGAAAACGAATTATGTTTTCTGGACATTCTTGAATTTTAGGGAATAAAGTAATTTATTTTTGTGATCTTTCTCAGGCTAGCACTTGGAATCTTTATCACCATTCGTGTTTGGATCACTGATGGAGGACGTTTGCATCTTGCAGCATCTTAGAGATTAATCAACACATAGAAGGAAACCAATAATTAAGGTACAGTTTACTTTTAGTAGTCGATTTAATGGAATTCGGATTTGATTCTATTGGGGTTTTTGAAAATAAAATTTTAATGTTTTGCCTTATTTTTGAACCCCAAAACCCAACAATGGTATTAGAGCCTTCGGGTTTGATTCCATTAGATCATGAGCATGTTTTCTTGAGTTATATATACGATATATTTATGGAAGAATATTGTTAGTATATGTATATACGATATACATAATTCAGTGATGACTATTGACTTGTTCTTAAACGATGTATGAAATACATATATTCATGAATTGTGGGCAAATAAGTTTTGTTACCATGCTAGTGATTATGCTTAGGCTAATTTGATTAAAAGTTTTTGTTTTTGATTGAATTTCATGTTCTGTAATTGATAATTTATTAGATAGATTTAACTTTAGGTAATATTTTAGTAGATTAAATAGTCAAATTATACTATATTAAGTACTTAGATTTTGGTATTTCTTTATTCATAGGTCTAAAAGATAGAAAAGAGATGAAGGAACAAATCCGGCAAAAAGAGCCAAGAAAAAACCCAAATTAATAAGTGACTCTGTGAGAAGATGGTCCACGTCATGGGGTTAAGTTGGATGACGTGAAGACATGACACACAATGTGAAGAAACAAGCTATGCGCTCTAATGATTTTGTGTAGTATAATGTACGGCATGAGAATTTTTGAGCGTACAAAGTCAAGTCTGTTGAGAAGATGAAAATACATAGTATGAAGATGTCTGGTGTCGTGGCTTTGTTTGTACAACATGGGACAATGTCAACCACAGGGTCAAAATAGAAACTAACAAGTTCTTGACATCTAATTCGATTAGGATTGTAATTTAGGGTTCATATAAGTACTTTAACTTGTATTAGTGTTAGATATATATATATACATAAACATATAGGGAGAACGATATAGAAAAGAGTTATAGAAAGGTTTGAATGAAAATAAATTAAAGACTCAATTTTGGCTATTCATAGTTATTTTCTTGATTCAATTGAAGTTATTAGTTTGATTTCATTATTGAATACAATGAATATGATGAATTAATTGTTTTTAATGTCTATTACTGAGTAGTTTTCTTTATCTTAGGGATCAATAAATCCTATGATTTGATAACTTTTTATAAGTATGAGTGATTTATAATGTTGTAGTTTGGCAATAGTTAGAATTTGTGTTTGTTTCTTAACTTAATGCCATAAGCATCTTGATCGCATGTTTATTGATTAAGGGAGTTAGGAGTAACCATGACCATGGAGCTTTTAAAAGCGAATATGAAAACACAACCGTAAAAGAAGTGAGACATCGATAGATGGTTTGATTGGTTAGGGAGAAATAGATAGCAAACGTAATTATATATGAATCTAAAGATTTGGTTCTTAATGCTTTATAAAAGTTACGCCATTCCCACTGATAGTTGAAATTCTAGTGGAACGTTAACATCTTTTTCACCATAACACTCGGTTGAATTGAATTTAAAGAAAATCTATTTATTCTAATTATGCATTGGACAAATACATGTTTAAGATGAAATGAAGTTGATTTTATGAAAGCATAGTTAATCATTGCGTAGGTGAAGTTGTGAACTAAGAGTTTCTTACATATTAGAATGCAACCAAATGTATATTCCTTTAATAGATAGAGTAGTTTATTTAAAAGAATCATAAAATGAACCTTCTTGTCCATTTAGTAGACTTAATTGAGTAATTGTGTCAATATACACCGTTCCCTAAGAATGAAATCCCTAATTAGCCATAGTTGATGACACTATTACTATAATCGTATTGGTAAACTTGCGATCACGATCAAGTTTTTGGCGTCGTTGCCAAGGATAGGTAGTTACATTTAGTTTAGTTTACATAGTTCTTTAGAGTATAATTTTTTGTAATTTTTCTCTCGTTCTTAAAGAAGTTTAAGTTTCAAGTTTGACTTAATTCACTTTGTCTTTTGTGTTTTCTTTGTAAAGATTTGATAGTCGATGCATAGTCAAGGAGGTAAAGACCAAATACCTTAGCATCTTGAAATCGACAAAACTTGCAAAAGCAATAATAAAGGAAAGAAGAAGGAGACTAAGATGGCAATAATTCGACTAAGAAAAAAACCAGGGCCAAGGAAACTATCAACCAAAAGAAGAACAAGGAGTGCAGAAGAAGGAAAATAAACTGGGAGTGTAGAAAAAGGAAAAAGGGAAAAGATGCCTCTAAACTACTTAAAATCAGAAGTATAAGAAACATATAATGAAGTAATGAGGCTTTTAGTCAACACCACTGAATTTGAGCTAAGACTATCGTTGATCAACATGGTGCAAAATAGTCTATTTCATGCGTTGTTAAATGAAGTTCTAGTTGCACATGTGGAAAACATTCACGAGATGTGTGACATTGTTCACATCACTAGAGTTACAAAATAGATAATTAGGTTATACTTTCTTCATTATCATTGGTTTGAAAAGAGGGATTGAATCCTTGAAGCATGTTTCATGGGGACATATCAATTAAGGACTCTTAGAGTTAACATTTCCCCAATTAAAGTAAGTAAAAGGGAACCGAAAATTGATCGATTCAAGAAAGGTGATAATCACTCTCTTGGTGAGGCTTAGGAGAGATTTAATGAGTTGCTAAGAAGAAGTCCATGACATGGATATGTTAAATAGGCACAATTGCTAACATTCTACAATGGGATGAATCAAAACATAAGGACATTAGTGGATGTCAAACCTGGTGGCACTATACTAACTAAAAGAAAAGATGGAGTGTTATATCTTTTAGATCTTTTGTCATATAACTTCACAACAAGGAGTGGTTCCGCAGTTAGAAAGTGAACAAAAGTTTTTGACATTGATTCACAAATAGCAATCATGGCATAATTATTTAACCTGAGAACTAAAATGGAAAATTACATATAGGGCAATCTAGTCAACAGACACAAATAATTCTGCAACCCGTTAATCATTTAGCAACTGTGGTTAATTCATCGGATATGCCACGACAAAGAAATTTTTTTAGGATACTAACTCTATGAATAATTAAAACTGTGGAAACAATTTCAGGTAGAATGGAATGGCTCTTCAGAGAAACTATCCAGGATATACCAACCTAGAATTTACATATAGAAACCATGATATAACATTGAAGCTAACTCTTGGTTTTGATCAACAAGTCCAATAAGGGAAGCTATGACAAAGTGAGAAGATGACTCCATTCAAGCAAATTGATAGATTTTTATGGGCTACGGATGTCAAAAATAAAAAACGTCATAAATGGATTAAAAAAGAAATGGATATTGCAAAGCAAACCCTAAAGCCAATAGGTGATGAGAAGAATTAGTCCATTAAGAATATGGAAAGGTAAATTGGTTAACTAGCCAAGCTTTGGGTTTAAAAAATGAAGTACAATTTCCAAGTAACACACTGATAAATCAAAATGAAAACGTAAGTACAGTCTAATTAAGAAGTGATAAGACATAAGTGATAAGACAACTAATAATTCAGTACAAACAAAAAGACATATCAAGACAAAAATGAGATACTTGACAAATAAGTCAAAGATGAGCCTAAACATGTACGTAATGATGTGGTGAGCAAGAAGAATCACTAAATCGACAAAAGCAACATTATGTTGATAAGGCAAAAACTATGAATTAGCTCAAAAAATGAAAACGAGAGAGATGTAAATGAAAGATGTAGCACATGGGAGGATGACATTTCCTGAAGGTCCCAATTTCGTAACCCCAGCTTTACCCTACCTACAACAAATCAAAAAGTAGAAAGATCAAAAGCAATTTAAAATGTTTGTAGAGGTTTTCAAGACATTACATAGTAACATCTCGTTTATTAATGCATTGGTGTAGATGCCAAATTATATCAAGTTTTTGAAGGACATTATGACTAGAAAGGTGAGACTTAAAGAACATGAAACATACAAGCTCATAGAAGAATGTAGTGCTATACTACAGAGGATGTTACCCCAAAAATTAAAGATCGCGAAACTTTTTGTATATTAATGCCCCATAGAAGTATGCTTTTTGAACAATGTTCTATCTCATTTGGGAAATGGTAAAAAGTTAATGCCACTATCAGTTTTCTAGAAGTTGGGTTTAGGGGAAGTTAAACTAATTAGCATGACTTTATAGTTAGCAGATTATTTAGTTACATATCATAATGGGTGATTAAAGATATGCTAGTTAAATTAGACAATGTAATTTTTCTATTGGATTTTGTGATCCTCGAAATGGAGGATGATGAAGAGGTTCATTGGATTTTGGGAATACTATTCATACCCACTTCTTATGTTTGATATACAAGAAGGAGAACTTTGGTTTAATGTAAATAATGAAGAAGTCTTGTTTAACATCTACAAGATTCTGAAATTCCCTAGTGAAGGAGAGTGACACGTATGGAGCATGTACAATAATTTTACTGTAATTAGCCAAATATCAAATTAGAACATAATTCACCTAACACATCGAATTAGTAAAAGTCATTTTCAATTAATCCTAGTTACTACTCTATATTAGATTTAGAACCTAAATATCACAATACACATTCTAGACTATATCTACAAAAATAAGTTTCTTAATTGTAATACAGAAAAAAAAATATTGAAACCGTGAGTTGACGTGTATGATTAAGTTTTAAGCATTTAGAACAAATTCTTCTTCATTATAACTACATTGCAAAATGATTTAACTTCATGTTTGGAATTTGTTTATATAGATAAATTACTCACACATATTAAAAACAAACATTGCAATAAAATATATAAAAGAACATAATGTAAAATACTTCATATTGAATACCGGAGTCTCGAAATAGTCTTCATAAGCAAGAATAATAAAATTAAACTAATCTTAATTGAAATTAGTCTAGTACTAATCAAGGGCACTGAATTTCGAGTCCCTAAGGTCACATATTTATTATTCTATAGTGTGCATATCCCCTCGAATTCAAATTTCATGTTTTAATCCAAGATTCTTGTGGCCGATATCAGCGAATCTTGACTGAATCCTCGTTCTTAGCTAAATCGCTAGGAAAATCAATGGAATAATGACTATGTGGGTAACCAATTTAGGTAGCGAATCCTAGTTCATTTCCTGAATTACTAATGAATCGCTGGACTTCTCTATTGCCGATTTAAATAGCATATCCTATTGTATTTCATGAATTGTTATGGAATCACTGTGTGTTTTCTTCATTTGATTAAATTCTTTACTTTTCATCCATTTTTCTACAATTTCTTTGTATAACCTTAATATAACATGAAATCATAAAAATAAGAGAAAACCTAGTGTAATCACTATGAGAAATTTGTCTATAGATAACATTTAAAAACTATAGTTGAAAATAAAAGATGACAATCTTTAATAGTCATGTAATGGGGGTGTCTTTAAAAGTATTTACTTATAATTACAACTTTAAAATTGTCATCTTTAACATTTAAAAACACTATAAAATTGTCGTCTAAACTATGCAATGACGTTCTACAACTTTCATCTTGACTATTTAATGACACTATATAACTATCATTAAAACTATATGACAATAATTAAAAATACCAATAGATACTATCAAAATGTATAAAATACATTATGCAAAAAGTTATTGCCAAGTAAATAATTAGACATTTTTTATAGTTCATTTTAGGATGTTTTTAGTTGTAAAAGACTATATGACATAGGGTTTTCTCTTGTTCTTTAAATTTTAGGTCATAAATGGAGAATACGATTAAACGTAGGAAAAAGGGAAGATTATGAGGGAATTAATCAAGTGGAAGAAGTGTACAAAAAAATTTCATCAAGGAAGCGATGAAGAACTAGAATTTTGTATCAGCAATTCTCAACAATTCTTGGACGACACTGAATCGCTGGCCAAATCGATAGAGACAAAAAAAGAACAGTAAGCTCAATTTTCTGGATTTACACAGCAATTCCTTTCACACAAAAATCGATATGAATCATTAGGTAAGATTTCGTTAATTTTAGATAACTACAAGTTGTTTGAGTTGTTTAGTACTTAGAATACTATTGACACGTGTCAAGCGTGTAAAATAATTTTTCCTTCTATATTATATTTAATTATTTAGTAGTAGTTGAAAGTGGGAATCCTTTCCATAGAGATTTATCAAACTTCTCTAGGAAAAAAGACTTTTAAAGGACTTTTAAATGTTTTTTATTATTTTTATTATTTTGTGGTAGTGGTAGGTGGTTGCAAGTATGACTGCTCGACTGTCGTAATAATGTGATCAACTAACAATCATTACTTATATTGTCCCTAGAGAAAGGTGTATTGCACATTATACTTAGATAGATTTACTCTATTGCTAAGAAAATCTCTTTTTAATTTGTTTTTAACTAAACAATTCTATTCTAAGAAACCAATGTAAATAGTTGTACTCTTACATTAAGAAGATCTTAGTTCATGACATCACCGAGGTAATGAATTACTATACTTTCAATTCACTTCCTTCATCTTCATTATGTGTGTGCAGTGCTCAATTAGAATAGAAACATTTGTTTAAATCTTCTTCAACCCACTGTCGTGACAAAAAGTTTTTAATGTGCAAAATAGAATTCCACCTATTGGTGTGAATAACGTAAGTTCCACATTGCTTAATGTTCCAAATCTTTAGACTCATAACCACTTAAGTTTACCATTCGTGCCTCTCTAATCATTAACTATCTATCGATATTATGTATTTTACGGTTCTATCGTCCATACCAGGCTTAAAAGCTCCAATGGCCATGGTAACTCCTAAAACCTCTAACTAACAAACCCATTATCAAGATGTCAAAGCATTACTTATATAATCAATTCAAATTCTAACCATTGGACATCATAAAAATTTTAATCCATTCATAAATACTTTATCATAGCATGCATACTATATGATACAGTAATCGCTAATATTAATGAACTACTCACTCATCATTGAAATAAACATACATATCATAGTATTCTTTGCAATAAAACATTGAATTAAATAACTTCAGTTAAATCAATAAAATAATACCAAATAACCACACGTGGAGTCTTTAATTTCTTGTCCTCTAAAACTCTTCTTAATACTCAAGAACAAAGTAAAACTATACTAATCTATGTTAATCGCCTAATAGACAATTCCAACCGAACTAGAACTTTAAACTTTATATTTTCTATGTATCGACACTCTCCATAAATGATCCGATGTTGTTTGTATAAAGCCACAGAGCCGCCACAGCTTAGTCTCTATGTACCCACGGGGCTGACAGTACTGCACCTCTTTTATTTTCTTCCTACTCCATGCCTTGCCCATGATGTGTATACTCTTTGCGCGGCATTAGGCCTACTAGCCATGACGTCAAACATGGTCTTGTGCATTTTATTATCGTTTCTTCCCGAAATCACTCCTTTGTCGCCTTTATACCTTGTATACCTGAAAATACATAAATACGATCAATTTTAGCTCATTCCGAGATATTTATACCAAATATACTATTAACCTAACCACACATATAAGTCTAAATAATCACTTATCAAATACCGCCCAAACATAGGATTTTGCATTTCCTGAACAAAAGTGTATTTTACTGACTATTCTTACTACTACTACTACTACTACTACTACTACTACTACTACTACTACTACTACTACTACTACTACTACTACTACTACTTAAGTCCATATTCATTTTATATTGTTCATGGATTATTCTTTAATTTAAATAAGTTCTAGTTAATAATCCACTCAAGAGTTTTTCCTTTGCAAAAAGTTATTCTTTGAAAAACATTTATCTTTAAGAATACATACAATTCAATTATAAACTCAAAAGTAGTTCAGAACAAAAAATTACTACTCACAAGTTTATATCACCTCGAAACTCAAGTAGCAATTGTACAATCTCATGATTTATCATTCAGCTCAAGAATGCATAAATAAGCATAAATCATACTTGTTTTGCAAACTTTAGCACTTCGAGAGCCCATAGGACCTAATATAGTTGGAGCAAAAACTTAACTCAACTAAACTACTTGTACTCCAGCTAAATCTTTTATTTGAAGAGTTTTAATATAACTTCTGACTTCAGTTATTTTTGTACATTGCTTTTCCTTTTTAATTTTTCCTTTCTCTTCATATTTTCTAGTTGCACTGTCTCTACTCCTTTTTTCTATGGATTTTGTTTTTTTCCCAACCATCAAGTTCTCTACTTATTTTTCGTTAGAACTTGCAGGATTCTATATATTTTTTTATGCTTAAAAATCTTTTTAGCAATTCTCACTTTCACTTTATCAAGCAAGTTTTTAATCCAACATTTTCATTAAACATCATGACTATCTTTTCCCTTTCAGAACTAAGTCTTCATTTATTTTAAACTCATGTAATATTCATACTTATTATAGAATTCCTTAGAGATCAAACTTTTTCCATAAGAAGTGTTCTAGTATTCTACTTTATTTTGTTTCGAGCTCATGGTATTCCTTAACTCTAGGTTTCCATTCATGAAACCATACTTTTATTTACTGCATTACTTATTTTCTTAAAGAATTTCAACACTCACTTGAGTTTCATATATATCAACAAGACACTTATTTCTACTCATCCTCAATTAAAGGCGTAAACTATGAAAATGAATTATTTATTCATTACTTATAACTATATATATAACCTAATCTATACTACTTAAACACATTCAAATAATAAATAAATAAATAAGATACACTACCATGTTTTCCTATTTAACTGCTTCAAAAATAAAATGTTATGATCATACATGAAGTGTTTATCCTTATTTCATCCTTTCTTATCATTTCCCATAGTGTAGTATTGATGTCCCCAAACATAAACCAAACCTTATCTTCAAGGTTTAAAAGTAAGCTTGAAACATGAAAACAATAAACTATCAAACATAATAATAACTCAAGACATAATAATGCATAAACATAAAATTTTAAAAACTAATAAAATGACAAAATATTTTCCTTGATGCTTTATGAATATGTCACATATGTTGAGGCTTCTCCATTTCGATGAAAAATCACATGACGAATGGTATCTCCTGCATAATTTGAACAAAAATTTCAAATAATAGAAAATTATTAACACGTTTGGATTGTTCTCACTAAACTAACTAAATAACTAACTAACTGAAATTTAAAAGCTGAATTTCAAAAAACCCTTAAGCGGCCTCCTACTAGCACATAGTTTAACGTCTTTAGCCCGACTTTTTTTCGCTCATTTAGTCCGAGCGTAAATTGAGATACTCCATCACATTGGATGTTTGAACTATTTGCTCATCCATGAATACTTTGGTTACCAGCTTCCTTGTGTCAATTTCTTTATAAGGTCACCTAGATAGATGGTCTTCAAAAAAAATTTCATTTCATTTATTATAATTGATTTCCAAGTCAATCTCTTGCAATCATAACACCCATCTAATTAACTTTGGTTTGGAATCCTTCTTTGCAAACAAATAACAGATTGCTTCATGGTCAGTATACAAAGTGACTTTTGATCCTACTATATAGGCTCCAAACATGTCAAATGCAAACAGTATTGCCAATAGCTAATTTTTGTAGTAGTATAATTATGTGGTGTTGGATCCAATGTTTTTCTTCCATAATATATAGCTCTAAATGTCTCACCCCTCTGTTGGCCTACCATAGCTCCTACCGCATAGTCACTTGCATCGCACATTATGATTCCCAATTTGGTACTACCACTATTAATGCCAAAATCAAAACTACTTTCAATGTTTAAAATGCAAACATGCGAGATTCATTTCAAATGAAACATTTGTTTCTAACAATGTGCACAATGGTTTGGTGATTTTTGAAAACCCTTGTTCAACCTTATGTAGAATCCCGCATGTCCTAAACAACTCCTTATATCATTAATGTTTTTTGGTATAGAAAGTTTCTCAATTGGTGTTATTTTTGCTCTATCAACTTCTAATCCATTAGCATACACTATCTGTCTCAAAATGAATCATTCTTTATCCATAAAATGACATTTTTCTTAACAAGTACTAAATTTGTGTCTTGACATCTATTCGGTACCAAGGCTGAATTTTGTAAGCACAGGTTGAAAGATCCTCCAAATATAGAAAAATCATCCATAAATACCTCCATGATATCTTCCATCATATAAGAAAAAATAGCCATCATACTTTTCTGAAATGTCGTTGGTCTGTTGCATAATCCAAATGGCATTTGGCTGAATGCAAAAGTTCCATAAGGACATGTAAACGTCGTTTTCACCTGATTTTCTGGTGCTATAGCTATTTGATTTTATCCTTAATACAAATCTAGTAAATAATAGTATTAATATCCTACCAACCTATCCAAGATCTAATCAATGAATTGTAAAAGGAAATGATCATTTCTCGTAACCTTATTTAACTTCTTGTAGTTAATGCCACCTGTCCAACTAGTTACTGTTCTTGTGGAAAAGTTCTCCCCATTTTCAGTTTGACTAATGGTCAGTTGTCCTTTCTTTGGTACCAAATGTATTGGTGAAACCCATGAACTGTCTAAAAAAGCATAAATGATTCACGTGCTCAACCATTTTTAGATCTCTTTATTTACCACTTCTTCTATCACTAGATTTAGCTAATTTTGAGCATCCATTGATTGTTTATGATTACGTTCCATTAAGATCTTATGCATGCACATAGTTGGACTAATTTTTTTTAATTCTTTAATCGTACATCCCAATGCTGACATATGCCCTCTTAAAAGTTGAAGCAATTTTTTTTCTTCCAATTCTATCAAAGCTGTTGAAATAATAACAATATATATTTAATTTTCTCCTAAGTACGTGTTTCTCAGATGCTCTGCAAAGTCTTTCTTTTCATTGTTGGTTTAATAACTACATTTTCCACTTCTATATCTAGTTTTTCAAAACCTTAATGAAACTTTAGGGGTCCTATTGGTGATAGAGCATTGACTACCTCCTGAAGTTCACCCTTTATTGTTGAACTTGTTGTTGTGCTTTATACTAGACAATACTCCAGCACGTCATCTGGGGTATATTCCTTGATTGTCTCAATAACACAATAAAAAACTATATCTCTAACTTCAATACTTTTACAATGGTTTCCCTCAGAATGAGATTTCAAGACCTTGTAGATATTGAAAAGAACTTCCACATCATTTACTTATAACCTCAATTCTCACTCCTGGACATCTATCAAAGCTTGTGCACTTGCAAGAAATGGTCTCCCTAAGAATAATGGTATCTCTACATCATCTTCCATATCTAGTACTACCAAGCTAATGGAAATAATGAACTTATCCTCATTTACCAATACATCTTCAATCACTCCTTTTGGGTACGTCACTAATCGATCTACTTATTACAAAGTCATATTAGTCAACTTTACTTCTCATAAAGCTAACTTCTTAAATATTGATTAAGGCATCAAATTTATGGTTGCACCTAAATTACATAAGACCTTATTAAAAAAGTGTATTCCTATTGTGCATGGAATAGAAAAACTTCCTGGGTCTTTCTACTTTTGAGGTAGTTTTCTTTGTAGTATAGCATTACAGTCTTCTTTTAAGTTTAACGTTTCATATTCTTCTTGTAGCGTTTTTCTTGCCATTATATCCTTTAAAAACTTTATATAATTTTCCATATGTTCCAATGCTTATGGGAATAGGATGTTTATGTGTAAGTTCTTAAACATTTCTACAAACTTCTTGAACTATTCCTGATCTTTCTCTTTCTTGAATCGCTAAGGATATAGTACTGGCGGATTTATTAATGGTGGATTGTAAGGAAATATCACCATTCTTTGTACCACATCTCTTTTCTATCGATCTCCCATTACATTCTTTTAAGCCAATTCTAATTCTTCTACTGGTGCAACTTCTTTTTAGTCACTTATGTCACTTTCCATTTGTTCTGCATCACTTTGGTGATGCTCATCAATTTGCTTCCTTGTGTCATTTGCTGTATGTTTGGGTTGCAATGGATCATTAGTTGTTCTTCCACTTCTTAATTAGTTTGCATTTATGTTCTTTATAGGATTAATGCTTATGTTACTCGAAAACTACCCTTCTTTCCATGAATTCAAAGCAATGGCTAGCAGATTAATCTGTTTCTCTAGGTTCTTGATGGATTGTAATCTCTCATCATCCATTTTCTTCACAGCTTAGTTAAAAGTTTCCATCTCTTTCTCATACTTCTCATGGCGTTCCTTATTGTTCATGTTCAGGACGTGCAAGAGTTTTTCAATAGACTTCAATAAAGTCATTTTTTTGCTCTGCCTTAGCTTCCTATGCTGGACTTGTTGATCAGAACCTGACGATAACTTCATTGCGTTATCAAGATTTCCGTATTAGAAGTTTGGGTTGTTGTATCTTTGATAAAACATTTGAGGTGCCATTCCCCTTGACCTGAAGTTGTTTGCATATCTCTAGCTGTTCATGAAAATGATCTCCTTAAGATCCATTGAATGGCTTGGTGATTAATGATTAGTTGTATAGCTTGCACTTGTGGACTTTATTGTCCCATTCATAGCTTCGTCATTTGATTGCTTAGGTTGGATAGTTGTTCCATGATCCCAGCTTGCAAATCAATCTCATATAAGCCTGCTAGTTTTCTCACTATGGAACTAGTATAAGCTGTAGAGTTATGAGACTTAAGATCTAGAAGATCTTATGCTACATCCTTATTCTAGTTTAGTAGAGAACCACCTACTGCAGCATCCACTAGTGTTCTAGTGTTCTGATTCATCCCATTATAGAAAATTTGTAGCTCTGCTCCTTTCACGAATCCATGTCATTGATATCTTCTTAACATTTCTTTGAATCTTTCCTAAGCCTCACCAAGAGACTCGACATCCTCTAGCTTGAATTGATTGATTTTCAATTTCCTTTCAGTGATATTTACAGGGAAAAGAACTTTTCTATAAATTTTTAATTAAATTCCACCTTTGAAGTCATACTCCCTATGTTCAGTACTTGAAATTTAGATTTGGTTTTTCCACCTAATGAGAATGAAAAAATTCTCATTCTGATCACCTCATTTGTAACTTTGGTAATATGTAACATATCATACTTCTTCAAGAAATTCTCTACATGTGCAACTAGATCTGCATTCGCTTGCCCTTTAAATAAGCTATTTTGCACCTACTTAATTAGAGATAGTCTATGTTCAATGTCGGTGGTGTTTGTCTGAAGCCTTATCACTTCGTTATAACTCTCTTGAACTTCTAGCTTGAAGTAGTCATGAAGAAATCTATGTCCTTGCACTCTATCCTACTCTACCTGATCACCTTTGAGTTAGTTATTCTTTAGGCCCTGTTGTTTTTATGCTTGATCCTCCGCCATCTTGATTCCAATGATTTTCTTTCCCTTATTGGTTATGTCAATCTCAGTTTTGTAACACACTAAGTCCTTCTCTTCTTTACTACGCATGCACTAATTCTCCTTGAAAAGAAAACACAAAGGATCAAGTGCATATTGTCAAACTTGAAACTTAAACACTTAATTTTCTTTATTTATTTTATAAACATGAAAGTAAATTAGTTAAAATAAAACTTAACAATTTTGTGAACTAACTTAACTAAAGTGCCTACCTATGCCCGACAATGGGGCCAAAAACTTGATCGTGGCAGCAAGTATGACGACTTGATTAGAGTAATAATGTGATCAACTAACGTTGATTACAGATGTTGTCCTCAGGTAAAGGTATATTGTTTTTAGTATACTCACTCAAATTTATTTTATTGCTAAGAAAATCCATTTTTAATTGATTTTTAACTAAACTATTCTATTCTAACAAAACAATGAAAATAATTATACTCTTATAGTAAGAACATTTTAAGTTCACAGCTTCACCTAGATAATGAATTACTATGCTTTCTACTCACATCCTTCATCTTCATTATGTATGTGCAATGCACAATTAGAATAGTCAGATTTCTTTCAAATCCACTTCAACCCACTGTCTAGACGGAAAAGATTCAAGTGTGCAAAATAGAATTCCAACTATCGATGTGAATAACGTAAGTTCCACATTGCTTTAAGTTCCAAATCAACAAATTCATAACCTTTTAAGTAAACTATTTGTGCTTCCTGAACTAATAACTATCAATTGGTGTTATATATTTTACTGTTGTATCATACATATTCGGCTTAAAAGCTCCAATTGCGATGGTAACCTTAAAAGATTCTAATCAACAAACAGGTGATAAAGATGTTTGTAGCATTACGTTTAAAATCAATACAAATTCTAATAATTTAACTTTTTATACTTTATAATTCATCAATAACTACTTTAGCATTGCACTTATACCAAAGGAACCATTGATCCCTAATATTAATGAACTACTTGCTCATCATTGAAAATAAAATTGAAAAGATTATTATATGATATTTACTTTGTTTAATGATTTTTTATTAAATCGATATAGTTTCCATGTCTTCTTGAATGTTACTCTATTGATCTTATCTCATTTTTATGTCTCCCATATGATGAGTACATATTGTGAGGTTCTGATAGAGCTGGACATCAGTGAAAAAATAAAATGGAGCAAGAGATAAAATAGATGAAGGAATCTCATGCTAGACATAAGAACAAATTGTTGAACTCTTATGCTAAGGAAATGGCTATAATAATCGACACATGGCATGACCATAGGCTAATAATTTACATGTAGCTAGTTTCTAGGTTCAAATAGTACAGGAAAGAGTTGAGTCAATTAGAAATGCTTTAGCTCAACCAATTATTGATCCTTTGGTTTTTCAGTTTGCAACAATAACAATTGTTAATGACACCGAGAAGGCTGCTTTTCTAAGGACCAGGAAAGAATTTATGAAATATGATATTATAAGTTTTAATTGTTCTATGAAGGATGGTATTACCGAAAAATGGATTTTATAGATGGAGTAATAGTTTGTTGTTGTTGAGGTAGAGGACATATTTCAGGTTTAAGTAGTTAAATTTTTATTAATTGATGCAGCCTGTAAGTAGTGGAATATCTTGGAACAAGAATGAAAAATAGTTAGTGCATGGCCTCTATTTAGGATACTATTTTATAAAAAATAATATTGTTACTCAATTAGGAATAGGAAGAGAATTTGATTTACCAATTTAACATAAGGGGAGATCATAGTTAGGAAGTATGAGCAACTACTCAAGGAATAAAGTAAATTTTCTCTAAAAATTATTGAGCTTTAGGAAAAGAAGATTTATAAATTTCCTCGGGGTTTCAAATATGAAGTTCGAGTTATTGTCTCCTCTTAACCTCCTACTAGCTACACATTTACATTTGAGAATGCAATGGAGGTAGAATCAATTATGTTAGCTGAGCCATTAGGAGTAGTGCCTGTTCCACTATTAGTTCCTTAGTTTTTAGGTAGTCGGAAGGCTCAGGAATTCGTAAATATTTGGCCAACACAATTTTTGAGAATTAAATGTTCTTGATATTTATTTTCGTAAAAGGCAAAGAACACCTTTCTGGTGAATTGTCTTTTGCTGTTCAACAAGTTTCAATAGGAACAACTTATGTTATAGCACCATTTCCATCTAGTGCACAGGCTTTAGTAGTAAGACCTATCCTTCAAGTGGGGCAATTTACCAGTGGCAGAGGAAGAGTTTTGTATAGTTCTCACTCGTCTAGTTCAATGTGATTTTCACGGGCAAGTGTTATTCTACAAAGACCTAGCATCATCTGTTACCATTGTGGACAACCAGGGCATGTAAAACAATATTTCTCTACACACCAACTTGAGTTAATGGCTAGTGTTGTGCGACTAGCTTGAGGAAATGTTTTTGCCATTGCAGAAGATGATCCTGAACTACTGAAAGTCCTATAGAAAGTAATTTAAATTGCTAATTTATTTGTGCACCACATTATGAATACGATGGCCTAAGTGTCGTTCCAAGTAATGCTAACCCTTATTTGCTTGTATTTGAAAACAATGGGGCATTACTGCAGGTCAAGGAACCAATGTCACAACCCGTATCAAAACATTTACTCAAACATTTTCATCTTCTTAGAGAAATCATTGAGATAGAAAACGTAAATATTTGCAGTGTTCGTACAAAAAAATGTCACAAATCCATAAAGAAAGCTCTTCCAAAAGCAAAACATGATGGTCATGTTAGGTCATTAAGTATTAGATATATGAATTATTGGCCCTAGTGCTATTTGGACATTTTCGGGCATGTTTCTTAGGTCAATCTTATAAACATTATTTTTTTACTGATTTAGTTATTAAAATAGAGGACTTCATTTGTAGTTAATTACTATAATTGGTTTGCATGTTTACATTAGAATAGGATCTAATGATGTTTACTAAAATTAACAAAAATGTCCATAGTCTGTCATTATACAAGGAAATATAACGAATTAAAATTAGTATGAGTCTTGATTATTGGTCATGTGATGATCTTAGTATGATCCGAATTCCAATGAAAGGTTTTATCTTTGTCGAGAAGATCTTGTAAGACTTTTCTATCTTTAGCGGCATTTTGTAAAAATATGTCAAACAGCTAAGGCATCCAAAAAACCTTTGTAGTTATTTTTTTATCTTGAGTTGATCTGGGAATTTGTTTGAATATTCAATAACTCGATTTATAGGTGTTATGGTTTGATTTGCAATCTTAAAACCAAAAAAAATTTATTTAAGTTTGAAAAAGCTTTATTTTTCGTTGAGTAATACAAAACCATTGGTCATTATAATTTATTGAAATGTATTTAGATGTTTCCAATGCTGATCCAGCTATTTAGAATAAATAAGTATGTCATTAATATATACTATAATATATTCATGATAAGGATGAAAAATTTCATTCATCATTCTTTGAAATTCAGATGGAGCATTTTTTAATCCAAATTGCAAAACATTCCATTGATATTGGCCAAAAGGAGTATTAAATGCAGTTTTATATTTGTCTTCTTTCTTAATCTATATTTTCCAAAAACCAAATTTAAGATCAAATTTTATAAAAAATAATTGAATTAGTTATTCGATTTATCAAATCATTTTTATTTGGTAATGGATATCAAATTATTTTTAATACTTTATTTAATGGCTTATAATTTATTACTAATCTAGGCGATCCGCGCTCTAATTCTGCGGTATTTTCAACATAAAAAACAGTATAGCTCCAAGTAGATCTGGATGGAGTTATCAACTTCTTTTGCAAATGATCTTTTATTTCTTGATCACAAAGAGTTAATAGTCTTTCACTCATTTGAGACGTATTTGCTTTTGAAGGAATGTGATTTTCATGAAAATCATCAATATAAAGTAATGCTACTTAATGCTTTTTCCGATCCCAAAATGCATAAGGGATATCCGAACAATATTTGGTAACTAAATGGTCTTGAAAAGTAATTATTTTTTATTGAAAATACGGGGTATTAATTATTTGGTCTTTTTTTAGACTTCAATTTCTGATTTTAAAAATTCTATATAACTTATTTTATATTCTAATTGGTTTATTATTTGATTTTAATATCTAGTCTTGGGTAATTGGATGATAGGAAAGTCAATTTCTTTTTTTTTAGCAAAGTTTTTATTCCTTCTGTAGTGACAGAAAACTGTTGTTTTTTTTTTAAAAAAATGGAGTTCTGAATAGCATATCATGCTGGAGATCTTTTACAATAATGAATGAAGTGGGTATACAAACATTATTTCAGCAAATATGTGCCATAGGAATTTTAAGTTTAATGATGGATTTTATTTCCTTTTGTTGTGGAAATTTGACTATTAGTTTTTTCACAGTAATGGAGTGGGATTAAACCTTCTCTAATGCAATTTAAGTCAACTCCACAGTCGATTAAGGCATGACCTGTATATTTAAAATCTATTATTTTTAAAGTAATTGGGGTAAACCATTGTTGATGAGTATAATGTGTAAGTTTCATTATAAACACATTATTTTCATAAACTGAAAAAATTCTCATAATTAACATTATCTTCTTCTAATTTTGTTAGTCTATCTTTAAAAGTTTTTATTTCAATTTTTAATTGATTTATTTTTTGTTGTAAAGAGTTAATAGTGGATTTGTGTGTAAAATTTGTATTTTGTTGACTGCCTGTAAACATCTTGCATAATATGAGAAGTATTATGCAATTCCATTTGTTTTTGAAAATTGACTTTAGTTTTGGCCCCTAAGACATTGTTCCTTCATTGTTAGCTTTATTCAAAAATTTTGTAAAATATTTATAATTTAAAGTAGGATCTCCTATTTGTTCTCCTATTTCAAAAATCAATCCATTATTTCAGAATCTCAATCAGAACAATCAGGTGATTTTTCAGAGTTAAATCCTAATAACAAAAACAACAATGAATCTGATTTAGAAATTCAACGTATTCATAAGCCTACACGACATGCAACCTATAATGTTAAAAAGGCTAAGCACTATTATTCTAGACCCTCACCAGTTAATTTGTTATTAGAATAAAATTCATCTAAGTGAATTAAATTTGAAGGAAATGTTGTTTATGAATGGAATATAGATGGATTATCTGAATATTGAGTAATCGAAGTTATTCAACATATGTTAGTTTATGCCAATGTATGTAAGATGCAAAATCATTAAGAAAACAATATAACTGGTGCAATAACAATTGGTTTTACTGGTCTATTACATGGCTGGTGGAGTTATGCATTGTCTACCGAACAACGACAAGAAATTATAAATTCAATTCAACGTGATGATAACAACTATCCAATTTTAAATGCACAACAAATGGTGTTTTATGTCTTAGCAGGAACATAATTAGGCATTTTTTAGGAACTTTATCCACTATGGATGAGAAAATTAGAGACCAATTACAGAGCTTAAGATGTACAACATTAACGGATTTGAGATGGTATAAAGATATTTTCTTATCTAAAGTATATACATTAACCACAACACATGCCTTATTCTGGAAAGAACGCTTTATAGCAGGTTTACCATAATCCTTTGCTGAAAAAGTTAAAATATTATTATGTCAAAAAGGTGGCAGAACTATAAATTATAACAATTTCAATTATGGTGATTTGATCCAAACAATTCAAATCATCGGATTAACTATTTGTAATGATATAAAACTTAAGAAGCAATTAAATAAAGAAAATAAATTGAAAAATAAAGATTTATGTGATTTTTGTTATCAATTTGGACATGATGCCAAAGTAAGAACATCCTCTAGGAATTCTAGAAACCAAAGACAACTTCATCAATTTTCTAACAATGACAACCAAGACGCTTACTATAAGACTAATAAACGACGAAACTACAAAAAGAAATATAATAAGAACAAAGAAAATAAAAATAAAATAAATAATTGTTACAAATGTGGAAAGCCAGGTCATTACGCAAACAAATGTCATTTAAACAATTATAAGAAGAAAATTAATGATATCCTAGAAGAAACTAGTTCTTTAGAAACCTGTCAATGTTTAGATAATATACGAAATACTTGTACTTCTACCTCAGACACATAGAATGAAATAAATGTATTAACTGCACATGAAGAATTAATTTTAGAAATAGGAGAACAAATAGCAGATCCTACTTTAAAATATAAATATTTTACAGTAATTTTGAATAAAGCTAACAATGAGGGAACAACGTCTCAGGGGCCAAAACCTAAAGTCGATTTTCAAAAACAAATTGAATTGCATAATACTTCTCATACTATGAAAGATGTTTTACAGGTAGTCAACAAAAAATGAATTTTACGTACATAATCCACTATTAACTCTTCAGGATAGATTGACAAAATTAGAAGAAGATAATGTTAATTCTGAGAATTTTTCAGTCTATGAAAATAATGTGTTTATAGAAACACTTACGCATTATACTCAACAATGATGGTTTACCCCAATTACTTTAAAAATAAAAGATTTTAAATATGTAGGTCATGCCTTAATTGACTATGGAGCATACTTAAATTGCATTAGAGAAGGTTTAATCCCACTCCATTACAATGAAAAAAGTAATAGTCGAATTTCCATAGCAGAAGGAAATAAATCCATCATTAAACTTAAAATTTCTATGGCATATATTTGCTGAAATAATGTTTGTATACCCACTTCATTCATTAATGTAAAAGATCTCCAACATGATATGCTATTAGGAACGCTATTTTTACAAAAAATTCAACCTTTTTCTGTCACTACGGAAAGAATTCAAACTTTGCTAGAAAATAAAGAAATTTAAAATCCAAAAATAGACGAAATAATTAATACCCCTTCTTTTCAATAAAAAATAATTACTTTTCAAGACCATTTAGTTACCAAATGTTGTTCTGATATCCCATCTGCATTTTGGGATTGGAAAAAAATCAAGTAGCATTACCTTATATTGATGATTTCATGAAAATCACATTCCTACAAAAGCAAATTCATCTCAAATGATTGAAAGACTATTAACTCAATGTGATCAAGAAATAAAAGATCTTTTGCAAAATAAGTTGATAACTCCATCCAAATCGCAGAATTAGAACGCGGATCACTTAGATTAGTAATAAATTATAAGCCATTAAATAAAGTATTAAAAACAATTCGATATCCATTACCAAATAAAAATGATTTGATAAAATGAATAACTAATTTAATTATTTTTCTAAATTTGATCTTAAATCTGGTTTTTGGCGAATACAGATTAAGAAAGAAGACAGATATAAAACTGCATGTTATACATCTTTTGGCCAATATCAATAGAATGTTATGCCATTTGGATTAAAAAAATGCTCCATCAGAATTTCAAAAGATGATGAATGAAATTTTTCATCCTTATCATGAATATATTCTAGTATATATTGATGACATACTTATTTTTTCTAAATTGCTGGATCAACATTGGAAACATCTAAATACATTTCAACAAATTACAATAACCAATGGTTATTTTTATGTTTTAAGATTGCAAATCAAACCATTACATCTATTAATCGAGTTAATATTAAGTCAAATTCCCTGATCAACTCACAGATAAAAAACAATTACAAAGATTTTTAGGATGCCTTAACTATTTGACAGATTTTTACAAAAATGGAAAAGTTTAGTATTAAGATTGCAAATCAAACCATTGGTTAATCCAAATTTTGAAATGTATTTAGATGTTTCCAATACTTATCCAACTTTTAAAAGATATCAAAAATCTAGATTTAGAAAAAAATAAAGTATGTAATCAATATATACAAGAATATATTCATGATAAACATTCTTTTAGAACATTATTTTATAGAACAATCTCTTTAAAATCAAGTCAAAATTTTCATTCATCATTTTTTGGAATTAGGATGGAACATTTTTTAATCCAAATTGCATGACATTCCATTGATATTTGCTAAAAGGAGTATTAAATGTTGTTTTATATCTATCTTCTTTCTTAATCTCATATTTTTGGATAAACGTGATTAGCTAAATGAAGACATGGGAGTGACTTAACTTTAGATTTGATGAGTTGTATTTTTAGTATGTTTGCCAAAATCGAGATTTAAGATCAAATTTAGAAAAAAATATTTGAATTACTTATTCGTTTTATCAAATCATTTTTATTTGGTAATGGATATCGAATTTTTTTTAATACTTTATTTAATGGCTTATAATTTCTTACTAATCTAGGTGATATGTGTTCTAATTCTGCGGCATTTTCAACATAAAAAGCGGTAGAGCTCCAAGGAGATCTAGATAGAGTTATCAACTTCTTTTGCAAAAGATCTTTTATTTCTTGATCACATAGAGTTAATAGTCTTTCACTCATTTGAGATGAATTTGCTTTTGCAGGAATGGGACTTTCATGAATATCATCAATATAAGGTAATGCTACTTGATGTTTTTCCAATCCCAAAATGAGGATGGGATATCAGAACAATATTTGGTAACTCAATGGTTATTTTTTATTGAAAAAATGGGGCATTAATTATTTGGTCTATTTTTAGATTTTTAATTTCTGATTTTAGAAATCCTATATAAGTTTGTTTATATTCTATTTTGTTTATTATTTGATTTAAATATCAAGTCTTGGGTAGTTGGATGAAAGGAAAGTCAATTTCTTTATTTTCTTGCAAAGTTTTTATTCCTTCTGTAGTGACAGAAAAAGTTCGATTTTTTTTGTAAAAATGTAGTTCCTAATAGCATAGCATGTTGGAGATTTTTTTACAATAATGAATGAAGTGGGTATACAAACATTATTTCTGCAAATATATGTCATAGGAATTTTAAGTTTAATGATGGATTTATATTTTTCTTCTAAGGAAATTCAACTACTAGTTTTTTCATTGTAATGAAATGGGATTAAACTTTCTCTAATGCAGTTTAAGTCTGCTCTAGAGTCAATTAAGGCATGACCCGTATATCTAAAATCTTTTCTTTTTAAAGTAATTGGGGTAAACCATCGTTGATGAGTATAATGCGTACGTATTTCTATAAACACATTATTTTCAAACACTGAAAAATTATCAGAATTAACATTATCTTCTTCTAATTTTTTCAATATATCTTTAAGAGACTTTCTTTTGGTTTTTAATTGATTTATTTCTTGTTGTAAAGAGCTAATAGTGTATTATGTGGGTATAATTCATTCTTTGTTGACTGCCTGTAAAACATCTTGCATATTATGAGAAGAATTATGCAATTTGATTTTTTTTTGAAAATCGACTTTAGATTTTGGCCCCTGAGACGTTGTTCCCTCATTGTTAGCTTTATTCTAATTTTTTGTAAAATAGTTATATTTTAAAGTAGGATCTGCTATTTGTTCTCCTATTTCTAAAATCAATTCTTCATGTGCAGTTAATACATTTATTTCATTGTATGTATTAGTGGTAGAAGTACAATTATTTTGTATATTATAAAAATATTGGCAGGTTTTTGAATAACTAGTTTCTTCTCGGATGTCATTAATTTTCTTCTTATAATTGTTCATATGACATTTGTTTGCGTAATGACCTGGCTTTCCACATTTGTAACATTTATTTATTTTATTTTTATATTCTTTGTTCTTATTATATTTCTTTATATAGTTTTGTCATTTATTATTCTTATAGTAAGCGTCATGGTTGTCATTGTTAGAAAATCGATGAAGTCGTCTTTGGTTTCTAAAATTCCTAGAGGATGTTCTTACTTTAGCATCATGTCCAAATTGATAACAAAAATCGGCTAATTTATTTTTTTCAATTTATTTTCTTTATTTAATTGCTTCTTAAATTTTATATCATTACTGATAGTTAATCCAGTCATTTGAATTATTTCGATCAAATCGCCATAAGTGAAATTGTTATAATTTATAGTTCCGCCACCTTTTTGACGTCATAATATTTTAACTTTTTTTGCAAAAGATGATGGTAATCCTGCTATGAAGCGTTTTTTTCTAGAATAAGGTATCTGTTGTGGGTAATGTATAAACATTAGATAACAAAGTATCTTTATACCATCTAAAATCTGTTAATGTTCTACCCTCTTAGACTCTGTAATTGGTCTCTAGTATTCTCATCCATAGTGGATAACGTTCCTAAAAAATGCCAGATTATGTTAGTGCTGAGACATAAAACACTATTTGGTTGTTCTTGTCCTTACACATTTAAAATTGGATTGTTGTTGTCTTAACGTTGAACTGAATTTATAATTTCTTGTCGTTGTTCGGTAGATAACGCATAATTCCACCAGCCATGTAATTGACCAGTAAATCAATTGCTATTGCACCAGTTATATTATTTTTTCGATGATTTTGCTTCTTACATACTTTGGCATAAACTAACATATGTTGAATAACATCCATTATTCGATATTTAGATAATCCATCTATATTCCATTCATAAACAACATTTCCTTCAAATTTAATTCGCTTAGATTAATTTTCTTCAAATAACAAATCAATTGGTGACGGTCTAGAATAATAGTGCTTAGCCTTTTTAACATTATAGGTTGGATGTTGTTTAGGCTTATGAATACGTTGAATTTCTAAATCAGATAATTGATCAGATTCATTGTTGTTTGTGTCAATAGGATTTAACTCCAAAATATCACTAGATTATTCTGATTGAGATTCTGAAATACTGGATTAATTTTCTAAATTATCTATTATTATATATTTATCCTTTTTGTCTATTTACCAGAATCTAATTGTAATGTTTCTAACTTAGATGCTATTGTTTGTATTAATTCATTTGAATATTTTGGTTTTATACCAGGTAATGAACCTAATGAATCCTTGATCATAGGTTTTTTTTTCAAAATAAGTTCATTGTTTGATTGTTTACTTGTAGAGGCTTTAGTCTTAGAATGTTTTGATAACGTTTATAGATAAACATTAGTAAAGTTATTTTGTTCGATAATATGATTTAAATCTTTTCGTGATATGGATTTTTCTTCATCAAAACTTTCGTTTAACTGAATTACTTTAATATTTTTTGTTATTTTAATAGGAGCTAACGGAGGATGAGGCTGAATATATTTTTCTCCTTTAGATCCTTCACATATAGTGTTAATCTTATTTAATATTTTAAGACAGGATTGGGCTAAATAATAAAAAAATTGAATATTCTGTTTTGTTGATTGTATATAAGCAAAATAATTTTCTCTAATGGATGCTTGTTGAGATTTAGAACATAATTTACAAAAGTGGGGGTTAAAGTATTTTTAAGAAATTGTTCTTTTAAATAGTTGTAATCCATTTGAAAGGTTTCTTCTTCTTTTTTTATGTGAACCATATTTATTCAATAATCAGCAAAATCATTTATACTAACGTTATCTTATGTAGGTGTAATTGGATAGGCCACAAGAGTTAGAATTCCAGAGGATGATGCTGTTACAGGTTGCGCTTCAAATATATAATCGTTATTTATTGTTTGTATTGTACAACAAGATTTTCGAGAGGCAAAATTTATTTCTACTAACCCATCATCATGAGTTATTATGGTATGTATTTGATCATTTGTATTATCTAGGGGGTTTTCTTCTTTATTTTTAACCTGAATGAACCATGTTTTTAGTATATTAATATCTTTCCAATTTAATTGTTTTCTAGTAATAACTTTATTTTTTATAGTTGTTAAAAATTTTTAGAATTTTTTTTTGCAAATTAGTGTATGCAACAACAAGAATTATTGTGTGCATTAATTTATAATAAATTCTATAAATAACAACGACATTTGAACATACTCTTTTCATTTTAAATCTTTGAGTGTATAGACTTAATGTTGATGTTTCATGGGAAAATTGATCGTGGAGACTTAATGTGAAGTTGGGAAAACAATTGATGAAAATTGGATGTTCGGTCAAGTTTCCTTCAATTATTCCTTAAAGACAAAGGATGCACTATCGTGGAAAGATAGTCCAAATGACTCACTAATGCTTTAATAAAAGGAAAAGAAAGAAAAAGACACATCATGTAGAAAATATGAATCTAGACTGACTATTAACAAAAAGTGGAGTCCTACTAGCATTGGGCAAGAAGGATGTCCCGCACTACACGGTGCATCTACTTTAAGAAAGTAGATTCGCAACAGACTGTTTTACAAAAAGAAAGAAAAGTAGTCAGCAAATACTTTATGTATGTATTGATGGATGGATAGATGTATGATTTGAACTGGTTGAAGGATGCTTAGCTATATAATGATGCGATAAAGAAATTATTGAGACGAATGAGTAATGTTGATGTAAGTTGAATTATTAGTGGTCTTGTGAGCTAAATTATTGAGCTGAATGAATGAGAGCTTAATGAAATTATTGGTGGTCCTGTGGTTGATTAATTGATTGAAAACAGAATTTGTCAAAGGCATGAAGGGCCGGTTGATAGGCCTTGAGGCATGGGCCTGAATATGATTTATGGAATAGGCCTGATGGCAAGCAAGAGCCCGGAGGCATGGGCCTGAATATGATTTATGGCATGGGCAGCATGAGCTTGGAGGCATGGGACTGAATTATTCATTTGGGCATGGGCCTGATTTAGAGTTCAAAGAAATCAGGAGCTGAGGAACTAGCCTTTTCTTCAGAATTATTTCTTGATGTTGCGGATTGAAGTTCTTCAACTCTTTTCATTCGTTCTTCTATTATTGAAGATGCTGAAGGATTGTTGTAGCGAGGTCTGAAATAATTGATTAGAGGAGGATGGTTCAATTGGTTTTTTAGGAGTTTCTTCCTTTTGAAGCCTGGCTTCTTTATAAGTTTTGGGAGTGGATGGTGGTTTGACGACTAAATCTTCTGGTGTTATGGGGATTGGTTTATCTTAGATTGGTGTAAATGAACCTTCTTTGATTGAGTCGACATCTAATTTATCCCACCACTTAACATGGATTTCTTGGATTAAATAATGGGATGTTATGTTATTAGGCTGGTTAATTTTATGGGTATTATTATTCCACTTGAGGATCCACGGGATGTTATATTTCTGGATAAATTAGAAGAATGAAAGTCTTTCTTTTTCATATAAGATCTTGACTTTAGATGGTAGAATTTGTTCGATTGGGCCAAATTTTGGCCACCATTCATGAAGGAACCAAGCTGATAAGGTAATTCGTAATGATTTTTTTAATGTTATATATCATGAATGGCCTTCTACAGAATCTTTGTAGAAGAGGATAAATTTCCATGCTTCGATATAGTCATTATAGCTGACATACAGAGGAGGATGAGCGGATAAAATTATCATTGATTGATGTGTGAAAGGTGATTGTTTGACCAGACTCTGCTAAGCTCATTCTTCCATTGTAAGTACCTTTTGAAGCTTCATTTTTGAATAAGCTATTTTGTCTTTTCTTGGTTTCTTCAAATGTTCAAAGATTACAGATTGAGTTTGATAAAACAAAGCTTCATAGAACTTCATCGAGACTTGAGGTCATTTTGGAATAAAATGGTAAGTATGAGGCATAAGGATTTTGACTTGATTTTCAAGGGATTGTTTTATAAGAGAATGTTATAAAAAAATGACTATATTATGATTACTTTGATGATAAATGGAGCGGTTATCAGGTTTATTGTATTGATTGAAAAAAAGAGAAAATTTATTGGAAAAATATGATTTTTGATAAGTAAGGAGGGTTTTGCCCATAATCTGTATAGAATGAATCTGAGAGGTTTGGAGAAATTCTCGGGATAAGAAATATGGAAGAGAATTATTTTCTCCCTTAATATATTCAATATCGAAATCAAAAATATTTAAAAGAGCTTGCCATCTAGCAAATATTTGTTTAAAATCTAGATGTTTATATCTTTTAAAAGTATTTCTTTTGAAAATTTGCAATCAACCCTTATCAAAGAATTTTGATTTAAAATATCAGATTGAAACTTTTGAACACATAAAACTATTGCTAATATTTCTTTTTTGATCGTTGCATAGTTTTTGTGGTGTCATTCTATAATTTTGAAGTATATATATATATATATATATATATATTATATATATATATATATATCAATAGGATTTCAAAAGGACTAATTGTTCATTTTCTTGAGGGGGTTTTGTAATAAAATATCACCATAACCTAAATTAGAGGCATCAATTTGAATAACGTAAACCTAAAATGATTATTATACATAAGGTCTTAAACACTTAATGTTCTTTTTCAAAAAATCAAGATTTTATAATACAACTTGAAAAAGATACCAAGTCAATATATGAAGAAGGACAAGAAATACTCTTAATTCCTCCTGAAAAATTAGACTATAAGAAGAAAAATATAAATATTTACATATAGGAGTAATTCAAGTAGCAATCAAACCATTAACCACATCAGGATTTAACACATCCGTTTTAGCCTCGGTAAGAGATAAAAGACATATAGAACTCAATAATTTTCATTTAGGAATAATTGAAGGAAGCTTGACCGAAAGTCCAATTTTCTTCAATTGTTTTCGCAACATCACATTAAGTCTCCACAATCAATTTGCCCATGAAGCATCAACATTAAGTCTCTACACTCAAAGATTTAAAATGAAAGGAGTATGTTCAAATGTCGGTGTTGTTTATAGAATTTTTTATAAATTGATCCACACGATAATTCCCGTTGTTGCATACACTAATTTGCAAAAAGGGACTTCTACATTATTTTTAACAAATATACAAAATAATTTATTACTAGAAAATAATTAAATTGGAAAGATATTAATATACTTAAAACATGGTCCATTCAAGATGAAAATAAAGAAGAAAACCCCTAGATAATACAAATGATCAAATATATACCATCATAACTCATGATGATGGGTTAGTAGAAATAAATTTTTGGATAAACGGGATTAGCTAGGTGAAGACGTGGGAGTGACTTAACTTTAGACTTGATGAGGTGAATGGTTTTAGTATGAACTAGCGTCTAATGAAATTTTTTATCTCTTTTTGAGAATATCTTGTAAGGCTTTTCTATCTTTAGTGGCATTTTTTAAAAAATCAGTCAAATAGTTAAGGCATCCGAAAAATCTTTGTATTTATTTTTTATCAGTGAGTTGATGTGGGAATCTGCCTGAAAATTCAATAACTATAGGTGTTATGTTTTGATTTGCAATCTTAAAACCTAAAAAATTTAATGAAAGTTGAAAAAGCTTTATTTTTCGTTGAGACAATAGTAAACCATTGGTTATTATAATTTGCCGAAATGTATTTAGATATTTCCAATGATGATCAAGCAATTTAGAAAAAATAAGTATGTCATCAATATATACTAGAATATATTCATGATAAGGATGAAATTTTCATTCGTCATATTTTGAAATTCAAATGGAGCATTTTTTAAATCCAAATGGCATAACATTCCACTAACATATTTATATATGTCTTCTTTTTTAATCTGTATTTGCCAAAAACCAGATTTCATATCAAATTTAAAAAAAATAATTGAATTAGTTATTCGTTTTATCAAATCATTTTTATTTGGTAATGGATATCGAATTGGTTTTAAAACTTTATTTAATGGCTTATAATTTATTACGAATCTTGGTGATCCGTGTTCTAATTTTGCGGTATTTTCAACATAAAAAGCGGTACAGCTAATAGGAGATCTAGATAGAGTTATCAACTTCTTTTGCAAAAGATCTTTTATTTCTTGATTACATAGAGTTTATAGTCTTTCACTCATTTGAGACGGATTTGCTTTTAGTGGAATGTGATTTTCATGAAAATCATGAATATAAGGTAATGCTACTTGATGCTTTTTCCGATCCCAAAATGTAGATGGGATATCAGAGCAACATTTTGTAACTAAATGGTCCTGAAAAGTAATTATTTTTTGTTGAAAAGATGGGGTATTTATTATTTGGTATGTTTTTAGATTTTTAATTTTTAATTTTAAAAATCCTATATAGTTTGTTTTATTCTATTTTGTTTTTTATTTGATTATAATATCTAGTCCTGGGTAGTTGGATGAAAGGAACGTCAATTTCATTATTTTCTAGCAAAGTCTTTATTCCTTCTGTAGTGATAGAAAATTGTTGAATTTTTTTTAAAAAATAGAGTTCCTAATAGCATATCGTGCTGGAGATGTTTTACAATAATGAATGAAGTGGGTATACAAACATTATTTCTGCAAATATGTGCCATAGGAATTTTAAGTTTAATTCAAAATCCTTTTGAAATCCTTGGTTGTCATTGTTAGAAAATCGATGAAGTCGTCTTTGTTCCATAAGTGAAATTGTTATAATTTATAGTTTCGCCACCTTTTTTTGCTACAAATATAAAATATATATAAATACTTACAATTGGGAGTAATTGAGGAACTGAGTGATTATTTGATGAAGACGGAGGACCTTGACTATGATACCAATTGTATTTTAATTGGATAATTATCATTTTAGGAACTTTGCTTTAATTTTGCAAATCTATTTTTAACCGTATTTTTTCGGGCTGGTCATGATGATAATTCAAACTTTACGTTAGCACATTTCATTTTCTTAATTAATTCACTCATGTTTTGTTCTTAGATTGAGATTGAATTAATTTAAAAATGAAAGAAAAACTTTCAAATCAAAATGACAAACTTAAGGTCTTAATTCAAAATCCTTTTGAAATCCTGTTGACAAATATAAAATATATATAAATACTAATTTAGAAAATTTGATCAATCCACTATTTTAGGAACTTTGCTTTAATCTCAATTAGAACAATCAATCTCAATTAGAACAATCAGCCTGTTTTTTAGAGTTAAATCCTATTGACACAAACAACAATGAATCAGATCAATTTCTATTATTTAGAAATTTAATGTATTCATAAGCCTTAACGACATCCAACCTATAATGTTAAAAAGGCTAAGCACTATTATTCTAGACCATCACCAGTTGATTTGTTATTAGAAGAAAATTCGTCTAAGCGAATTAAATTTTGGAGAAATGATGTTTATGTATGGAATATAAATGGATTATTTGAATATCGTATAATCGAAGTTCTTCAACATATATTAGTTTATGCAAAAGTATGTAAGATGCAAAATCATCTAGAAAATAATATAATTGGTGCAATAGCAATTGGTTTTACTGGTCAATTACATGGCTGGTGGAATTATGCATTATCTACTGAACAATGACAAGAAATTATAAATTCAGTTCAACGTGATGATAACAACAATCCAATTTTCAATGCGTAAGGACGAGAACAACCAAATGGTGTTTTATGTCTCTGCACTAACATAATCTGGCATTTTTCAGGAACGTTATCCACTATGGATGACAAAACAAGAGACTAATTACAGAGTCTAAGATGTAGAACATTAACAGATATTATGTGGTATAAAGATACTTTCTTATCTAAAGTATATACATTAACCACAATAGATGCCTTATTCTGGAAAGAACAATTTATAGCTGGTTTACCACCATCCTTTTCAAAAAAAGTTAATTTATTATTACGTCAAAATGGTGGCGGAACTATAAATTATAACGATTTCACTTACGGCGATTTGATCTAAACAATTCAAATGACTTGATTAACTATCTTTAATGATATAAAACTTAAGAAGGAATTAAATAAAGAAAATAAATTGAAAAAAAAAAGATTTAGGTGATTTTTGTTATCAATTTTGACGTGATGCCAAAGTAAGAATATCCTCAAGGAATTCAAGAAACCAAAGACGACTTCATCGATTTTCTAACAATGACACCCAAGACGCTTACTATAAGACTAATAAAAGATGAAACTACAAAAAAAATATAATAACAAGAAAGAAAATAAAAATAAAATAAATAAATGTTACAAATGTGGAAAGCTAGGTCATTACGCAAAGAAATGTCATCTAAAAAATTATAAGAAGAAAATTAATGACATCTAAAAAGAAACTAGTTCTTCATAAACCTGTCAATGTTTAGATAATATACAAAATAATTGTACTTCTACCTCTGAATCAGGCAATAAAATAAATGTATTGACTGCACATGAAGAATTGATTTTAGAAATAGGAGAACAAATAGCAGATCCTACTTTAAAAGATTTATATTTTACAGAAATATTGAATAAAGCTACCAATGAGGGAACAACGTCTCAAGGGCCAAAATCTAGAGTCAATTTTGAAATATAAATGGAATTGCATAATACTTCTCATACTATGAAAGAAGTTTATAGGCAGTCAACAAAAAATGAATTTTACCAACAGAATCGACTATTAACTCTTTACAAAAAGAAATAAATCAATTAAAAACCAAAATAAAGACTATTAAAGATAGATTGACAAAATTAGAAGAAGATAATGTTAGTACAAAATATTTTTCAGTCTATGAAAATAATGTGTTTATAGAAACACTTACGCATTATACTCATCAACGATGGTTTACCCCAATTACTTTAAAAATAAAAGATTTTAAATATAAAGGTCATGGCTTAATTGACTCAGGTGCCGACTTAAATTGCATTAGAGAAAGTTTAATACCACTCCATTACTGTGAAAAAACTAATAGTTGAATTTCCACGGCAGAAGGAAATAAATCTATCATTAAACTTAAAACTCCTATGGCACATATTTGCATAAATAATTTTTGTATACCCATTTCATTCTTTATTGTAAAAGATCTCCGACATGATATGCTATTAGGAACTCCATTTCTACAAATAACTCAACCATTTTCTGTCACTAATGAAGGAATAAAAACTTTGCTTGAAAATAAAGAAATTGACTTTCCTTTCATCCAACTACCCAAGACTAGATATTTAAATCAAATAATAAACCAAATAGAATATAAACAAAGTTATATAGGATTTTTAAAAGCATAAATTAAAAATCTAAAAATAGACCAAATAATTAATACCCCATCTTTTCAATAAAAATAATTACTTTTCAAAACCATTTAGTTACCAAATGTTGTTCTGATATCCCATATGCATTTTGGGATCGGAAAAAGCATCAAGTAGCATTACCTTATATTGATGATTTTCTTGAAAATCACATTCCTACAAAAACAAATTTGTCTCAAATAAATGAAAGACTATTAACTCTATGTGATCAAGAAATAAAAGATCTTTCGCAAAAGAAGTTGATAACTCCATCCAGATCTCCTTAGAGCTGTACTGCTTTTTATGTTGAAAACGCTGCAGAATTAGAACGCGGATCACCTAGATTAATAAATTATAGGCTATTAAATAAAGTACTAAAAACACTTCTATATCCATTACAAAATATAAATTATTTGATAAAACGAATAACTAATTTAATTATTTTTTCTAAATTTGTTTTTAAATATGGTTTTTGGCAAATACAGATTAAGAAAGAAGATAGATATAAAACTGCATTTAATACTCCTTTAGGCCAATATCAATGGAATGTTATGCCATTTGGAATAAAAAATGCTCCATCTGAATTTCAAAAGATAATGAATGAAAATTTTCATCCTTATCATGAATATATTCTAGTATATATTGATGACATACTTATTTTTTCTAAATCGTTGGATCAGCATTGGAAACATCTAAATACATTTCAACAAATTATAATAATCAATGGTTTAGTATTATCTCAACGAAAATAAAGCTTTTTCCAACTTCAATAAATATTTTTAGGTTTTAAGATTGCAAATCAAACCATAACACCTATAAATCTATTTATTGAATTTTCAGACAAATTCCCAGATCAACTCACTGATAAAAAAAAAACTACAAAGATTTTTAGGATGCTTTAACTATTTGACAGATTTTTACAAAAATGTCGCTAAAGATAGAAAGTCTTACAAGATCTTCTCAAAAAAGATAAAAAATTTCATTGGACGCCTGATCATACTAAAGCAATTCAACTCATCAAGTCTAAAGTTAAGTCACTCCCATTCATCTAGCTAATCCCGTTTATCCAAAAATTATTCAAACCGATGCCTCTGATTTAGGTTATGGTGGTATTTTATTACAAAAACTCCCTCAAGAAAATGAACAATTAGTCTACAATACTTCAAAATTATGGAATGATACCCAGAAAAACTATGCAACCTTCAAAAAGGAAATATTTGCAATAGTTTTATATATTCAAAAGTTTCAATCTGATATTTTAAATCAAACATTTTTTATAAGGGTTGATTGCAAGTCTACAATAGAAATACTTTTAAAAGATATCAAAAATCTAGTTTCAAAACAAATATTTGCTAGATGGCAAGCACTTTTAAGTATTTTTGTTTCGATATTGAATATATTAAGGGAGAAAATAATTATCTTCCATATTTCTTGTCCTGGGAATTTCTCTTAACCCCTAAAATTCATTCTATACAAATTATAGCATATGAAGGCAAAACCCTCCTTACTTATCAAAAATCCTCTTTTTCTAATAAATTTTATCTTCTCTTCAATCAATTCAATAAACCTAATGACCGTTCCATTTATCATCGAAGTAATCATAATATAGTCATTCTTTTAGAACATTCTCTTATGGAACAATCACTTGAAAATCAAGTCAAAATCCTTATGCCTCATACTTACCATTTTATTCCAAAATGACCTCAAGTCTCGATGAACTTCTCTGAAGCTTTGCTTTATCAAACTCAATCTGTAATCTTTGAACATTTTAAGAAACTAGGAATGGACGAAATAGTTTATTCAAAAATGAAGATTCAAAAGGTACTTACCATGGAAGAATGGGCTCAGCAGAGTCTGGTCGAACAATCGCCTTTCACTCATAAATTAATGACAATTTTATCCACTCATCCGCCTTTGTATGTCAGCTACAATGACTATATCGAAGCATGGAAAATTATCCTCTTCTACAAAGATCCCGCAGAAAGCCATTCATAGTATATAACATTCAAAAAATCATTACGAATTACCTTACCAGCTTGGTTCCTTCATGAATGGCGGCCAAAATTTGGCCGAAATGAACAAATTCTACAATCTAAAGTCAAGAGCTTATATGAAAAAGAAAGACTTTCATTCTTTCTATTTATCTAGAAATATACCACCCCGTGGGTCCTCAAGTGGAACTATAATACCCATAAAATTAAATAGCCCAATAACAAAACATCCCATTATTTAATCCAAGAAATCCATGTTAAGTGGTGGGATTAATTTGATATCGACTTACTCAAAGAAGGTTCATTTACACCAATCCAATATAAACAAATCCCCATAACATCAGTAGATTTAGTCTTCAAACCACCATCCACTCCTAAAACTTATAAAGAAGCCAGCCTACAAAAGGATGAAACACCTGAAAAACTAATTCAACCATCCTCCTCTAATCAATAATCTCCAGTCCTCACTACAACAATCCTTCAGCTTCTTCAACGCATGGAAGAATGAATGAAAAGAGTTGAAGAACTTGAATCCGCAACATCAAGAAATAACTCTGAAGAAGGGGCTAGTTCCTCAGCTTCTGATTTCTTTGAACTCAAAATCAAGCCAATGCCCAAATGAATAATTCAAGCCCATTCCTACAGGCTCATGCCTGCCTTTAGGCCCATGCTATAAATCATATTCAGGCCCACGTCTCCAGGCTCATGCATGCCTTCAAGCACATGTCATTAATCGTATTCAGGCTCATGCCTCCAGGCCTATCAGCCTGCCTTTCATGCCTATGATAAATTTTGTTTTCAATCAATCAATCAACAACAGGAACACTAATAATTTCATTCAGCTCACATTCATTCAGCACAATAATTTAGCTTACAAGACCCCCAATAATGCAGCTTACATCAGCATTACTCATCCGACTCAATAATTTCTTAATCACATCATTATACTGTTAAGCATCTTTTAGCCACCTGAAATCATACAGTTGTCCATCCATCAATACATGCTGACTACTTTTCTTTCTTTTTGTATAGCAGTCTGTTGTGAATCTACTTTCTTAAAGTAGATGTGTCATATAGTGTGGAAGATCCTTCACGCGCAGGGCTAGTAGGACTCTACTCTTTGTTAATAGTCGGTCTAGATTCATCTTTTCTAGATGATGTGTCTTTTTATTTCTTTTCCTTTTACTAAAGCATCAGTGAGTCAGTTGGACTATCTTTTCATGATAGTTCGTCCTTTTTCTTTTACTTTTGTATGTACATTATGTATGGTACCGTTAATTGTGATCCATTCCTTTAACATCTTTATTGATGGCCACAATTTTCTTATCTGTTTGATTATATATATGTTTCGTCTGAGGAACTCCTCATTCGGGAGTTAATTCGAAAGTTTAATCTTCATATTTCTTCATACAAACTTCTTTAACTTTTTGCAACCAGTCTTTGTTTAAAACCATTGATCATTTTAGCTTTTATCATCAAAACCATTGTTCTATACATTCTCGCCAATATCTTCGTCACCCACCACCAATTTGGTAATAATTAACAATTTGGTGGTCGCTTAGTGACACGCAGGATTGAGGGTGGCACGCTTGGGATGGGGATGTACAATAGTATGCACATCTGAGGGTCGTCGCTGGGTCGCGTGGCGAATTTGTAGGGGCAAAATAAATAGTTGTGTATATATATTTTAAATATAGTTATATATAAATATATAAAAATGAATTCTCAAGTTTAAATCAAATAAAATTATACATTTGATTCTCCTCGAGTTACGCATTGTATGAGTATCAGGGAGGAGAACGGTATTATAGGTAATCCAATTGAGTCAAATTAAGACTCGTCGAAAGTTTTTAATCAAGATTTGAAGTAGGCAAAGCCTATGAATTGTAAATTGAGTTTTAAGACTTAAATTGGAAATGCATAACCAAGACATTTGTTATTTTGAATCCAAATAGGTGTTTAAAACCTTATCTATAGTATAATAAATTATCTAAGAATTATTTAAAGTTTAATAACATGAAAAAAGGTTTATAAAAAGTATTTAGGAATATGAAAAGGAAGTTGTCGGAGTTCATAGTGGGTTGAACTCTGTTATGAGGTTGAAAGTGGTTTAGAATCTAATGTGAAGTATATAGTTGAGTTTGGAAGTGGTTTCAATTTGTTATGACTTTAAAATTGAAGTTAAGTATTAAAATTGAGTTCTAACTCTACAATAATGAGTTTTTTTGTTTAATAGGACTTGTCGAAGTACGTAAAAGTCGAGGAACATTGTGTGAGGATTAGCAACAAACCATGATTTCGTTTGATAGTAAGTAAACTTTATAGTGACTCTCACATTGATATATTTTATCTGCTTGCATGAACTGCATTCATTATTGGTCATGCATGTACGGGAGATGGTGATGGAGATAAGCATGTTTTGAAGCCTGGTTTGCTTGAAATTAGATTTCAATCCTACCTCAAATGCCAACTAGTGAGACTGGTTCCGGAGTTAACAAGTTATATTTGCATTTCATAAGCTTTTAAAACTGTCTCCATACTATTTTTGGAAATCTACATTTAATTTTAGTAAGGAAACAGGAATGGAGTGGATTGCATGGTTGTATATTTATTTCTTCAATTTCTTTGCTTTATGATTATTCCATATTATCCTATTGTCATAACCAATAGTGTTAGATAGTGTAAAGCTTAGTTATCTTACATCGTTATTTGTTGTAATGGTGACAAGCTCGTCTCGCACTAATATGGGAAAGTATGAGCTCGAATATTTTTTGGTGATTCCCTTTAATACTTTTTTTCTATGTGTGTATGGCTTGATTTTGTTTATATAATTTATTTTTGAGTATGGGTTATAGTAGGACATTCTTTATATTAGTTTAAAGTAAGTTACAATGTTTATATTCCAAATTTGCTTTATTTGGGATTTTAAAGTTGTAATAAAGGTATTGGAGACTCTAAAGCTTGAATTTGATATATATTTTGAGCTGCGAGGAGTTGTGAGTCCTTCTAGGAATAGCTCCATTTTGCTTTCTATTAGGTTAATTTTCTTGCAGAGCTCTATTAGGGGAGGTGCTGCCAAATTCTTACAAAATACGGATATGATTTCCTAATTTGATCTAACAAAACTAATAGGGAGGCATGTGCTACGCACGTTGATGTTTCTAACAACTTGGCTAATTAAACTGAAAGATTTAATTAAGATAACTACTTATATCCATCAAAAAATCAAAAGATAACTACTACACAGTTATCTCTCTCTCTCTCTTTCTCCACATTTATCACTTTCAAAACCCCACTCTCTCTCTCCACTACTATTAATTTTAAATCCCTACTTTTTAATTAAGTTGAATTTACCTAAACCCCACTACTTTTATTTTTTCAAAGATTTTTTATCCTAACAAATTTTAACATTGATGGGAACTTTTGTCAATAAAGCTATTTTGGCTTCAAGAAGATCCTAGGGGTATTGCCATTATATATAAGATAAGTTAAGAACCAAATTTGTAGAGGATATAAATCACAATTTGGATCCTTATTTAGGAATGAAATGAAATTTATTCACAGGTCAAATTTCAGAGAATTGATTAAGCTGACTAAATTATTAGGGGATTAAGGTAATCTAGGTCGGTCAGTCGTCTTAATGACGAGTGGCGGACAGCTACATTCTCTCTACATGTTCTTCTCTTATTCAAGGCATATGCAACCAAATTGCCTTCTTTTGCTGGTACTTTAGAGAGAAATCGTTGTCCTGAGAAATTCAAGCCAACTACGCTGGCTCATGTTCAATTAACTATGTGTAAACAAGTGTTTCAAACTCTTATGATCTAAAAGTACTATAAATTTCTCGCGATATAAGTAATGCCTCAAAATCTTCATGGCAAACACTACTGCTGCTGGGTTTAGATCAAAAATAGGACAATTTCTTTCATGAATCTCGAGTCGCCTTGAAGCCTAAGCAACAACCTTAACCACTCGTATCAGTACACAATTCAAGCCTGAATGAAAAGCATATGTATAAATCACTAATTCTCTCCGTAATTCACGTCATGTAAAAATAAAAGTTGTAGTGAAACTATGTTTTAACTCCTTAAAGGCACTATTGCACTCTTTTGACTGATGAATGTGAACATATTTATGTCTTAGCCGAGTAAGTGGCAAAGCGATATAGGAGAAACCTTCAACAAATTGCCTGTAATAACTCGCGAACCATAGAAAGCTACGTACCAATGACATTGTGTAGAATTAGGTCAATATTGGATTGCCTCGACGTTCACTGTATTGACAGATAAACCTTCAATATTAACCATATGTCCAAGAAATTTGTACTCTGAAACCCTGAATTTGTACTTAGTGAACTTGTCATACAACCAATTATCCTTTAGAGTCTGCAAAGTTACCGTGAGTTGGTGCAAATGTTGCTCCAAAGTCTTCGAATCGATCAAAATATCATTAATAAACATGATATTGAATTGGTCAAAGGTTTGAAGACCTTAAACATCAAGTCCATGAACATAGCAGGATTATTAGTGATCCCAAATGGCATCATTGTGAACTCGAAGTGCCCATAACGAGTACTAAAAGATGTGATCGAGATATCCTCATCCATGGTCCTCAACTGATGATATCCATATATTAAATCATTCTTCGAGATATTTTTTCCACCCTTTAACTGATCAAATAAGTCATCGACCCTGGGGATGGATAATTGTTGTTGATAGTCAATCGATTAAGCAGACTATAATTGATGCACATACTTATGGTTTCGTCCTTTTTCTTTACAAAAAGAACTGATACTTTTCATAGTAACATACAAGGATGGGTTAACACTTTCAAGAACAAATCCTCAAGTTAAGTCTGCAACTCATGCAATTCTTTGTATTTAAGTAAAGTGACTTCAATGAATATAATACAAGAGTATTAGAAAATTTTAGAAGTGTTTTAACCACATTTCAAGTTGTACAAAAAGAACACTTTTTGAAATTATTTTGATGTCCCTAAGGGATTATTTTGCAAACCATGTTGTACACAAACTTTAAATAAATTTTAATAATCCTAATTAGTTCAATAACACCTAAAAATAATAGATAAAGTATGTTGAAAAATGATAAGCATGTGCACACATTTTTGATCGATCTAAGTGCCAAATGAGGACTTAAACTAATAAAAAGGAACCATTAGACATAAAATTGAATTCTATTAGAAATAATTACTCTAACACGAGTGTAACCAACCAAAATGGACACCAAGTACCTAGCTAGGAAGTGTCGGCGTCGGGGGTTGATTGGGACGAGTGTTGGGATGGGGAAGAGGTGATTTTTGCTTAAACTAAGAATAGTAAACCAGGTAGAGGATTAATTGCAACTCTTTACTTATTATTAACTTTTTTCTTGTTGTTCCATTTACTTGGACTCTGCCACGCGTCAAGTGTGTATAGTAAACTTCCCACAAGTATTGTACTTTAAATTTGTAGTAGTGATAAGTCGAATCATCTCCATAGGAATTGTGTGACTTTCTTTAGTCAAAAAAAGTTTTTTGTTGTTGTCACTAATTACTAATTAAATAACATATTTAGAAAGAAGTAAATAAATAAACACACGAATAGTAATTGAAAGAATTAAATATAAATGAACTAATCTAAATACAAATAATAATTAAGACAATCAATCAAATAAAAATAACCTACACTAAAGGTAATTACTAACTCAGTTGCAGTCAATTAATCATCAATCATGAAAGATAAGTTCAAATGATTCAAGAAGTAGCTAGCCCTTAGCAAGCCATTAGTTTTTCTTATAGCACTAAAAAAACTCTGTTCTAATTTTATCGAGCAAACCACTTTGAATACACAAAGTCATTAACTTCAAACAATAAAACCGCATTATACTTAGTGAAAACTTAGAACTACCAAATCTAACACCTTCAGAAAGCCACTTCAATATTAAACTTGAATCTTAAATTTACCTAGGATATATAAACAGTAATAGACCTTTCAAACAATCCTAGTTACTTCATTAAACTAGATAATGAATCAAAATATCACAATACACATATGCAACTATGTATGCAATACAAAGTTCATGATTATAATCTGCAAATAATAATATATTAAATTAGTGAATCTAATAATATTGAATAATGTAAGAACTATTAAAATAAAGATCTCATAAAAGACTTACAACCATAGTAGCAATCCCTTGGTAAAAAAAATAGCTTATAACTGTGAAAAACTCTATTAAAACTAAAAAGGAAATAAACCTAAAAGGGGGAGTGTGAGAGTTTATTAGGAGGCCTATGATTCTATTTATACTATTTTTCTAATTTTTCTCTTAGCCTTTGGAGTTGTTTAGATTGGCTAAATTAGGCTAGATACTCCATATTTTGATAGTTACAAAATTTTTGTAATGTACTTTTTATTTGGTTTAATTTGGTTTATTGATTTATAAACAAAACCTTTTATATCCCTTCAAATTCGGTCAAGTGGCTCGGTTGGTTAGGCTCCTATTTTTGAGTGTGGATGGGCACAATTTTCATTACCAAACCACAACGTAATTCTATTCTCTTTTTTTTTCTCCATTGCGTTAGCTTGAGTTTAGTCAAAAGCTTGCAACCTTATCTAATGAAACCAAGTAGCTTCGATGCTAATCAGCAACAATTCTGAATGAGATGAAAAAGGTATCAAATCCCTCTTCCTACAAATTCTATGTTTTTATCATGATTTTTTACTCTTCATCAACTCGCCACACAACCATCTCAAGGACGATCGGACGGTTCATAAACAACCACAGATTTTTATAAATTGTGTACACTAAATCTTCATCAATTGTTCAGTATGTATCTCGAGGATCATCTCATGGTATTCTTCACGTATGCACATTAGCTTCTTGCACAATGTCACACTTGATCACTTTCTTCGCCAACTTTGCATGGACACATCACTCCACAAAACACACACCGCCACGTCATTACATGACCAACCACATTATGCCACATCATCATCACATCACATCACATTTTGCCATGTCATCATCATGCAACATCAGTCTTGTGGGCCCCGGTACAATGCTTCGAGATTCACGCAACATGTTTTTCAATGTAAATCCAACACAGGACTATCATATATGCATTTTACATCATTTTTCATCGCAATTTAAAGTATACAGCTTAACAATTAGAATTAGTCAAGTATAAGCTATTAAGACCATATTTTAGAGACTTTACCTTATAAAGCACACTAAAGGGTACTATAAAATGTTCATAATTTATGACTTATCAAATCCCCTCAAATTTAGGGTATGGTACCCTAGCAATGGAATACTCATAATCATATTCTATTTTCATTCCTTGTTTTGATTTCATAAATATTAAATCTTATTCTTAAGTAAAAGTGATCATTAAATAGAAACATATTACCCTCATAAATTTAAAAATATATTAGAATAGAAAGGTTTAAAGAACAACCCTTTTATTTGACAACTCAACCATCTAGTTATGCAATACACCTCATATTCAAAGTTAAATTAATTACCAAGGCCAAGCCACTATATAGGTTTTCTCTATTTCCACTAACAAACTTCAAGCTTACGATAACTAATACCTAATCTGAAGATACGAAAATCACTAAATCAATCTCATTTATTAAAAATATTTAAAATGCCACCACAATCAAAGTCCATAGGAACTTCTAATTATCAATAATTATCATGTCCATTTTCGATCGTTAGAATATTGGAAAAAGAGATACTTCACTCAACTTAGCTATAAGCACTCGAACTAAATCTTTTATTTGAATAGTTTTTACTAAACAACCTTCTATTTGTCTATATCTCTCTTTTCCTTTTCATATTCTTTCCTCTATAAATATAATTCATTTTTTTCTTTCTTATATTATATTCCTTTGGTTCCCTGCTTTATTTCCTTGGGATAACGTTATTCTTTTTTTTTCTGCATTAGGAATTCTTCCTCACCTTTTCATACAACTAGATTCTCTGCTCCATTTCCTTTGGAGTTTGTTGGTCTCTTCTATTTTTTCATTTAAAAACTTTTGTTAACTCTTGTCACTTTCACTATAGCCAAGGAAGCATTCTTTCAAACTGAGTAATATTTATTTATTAATTTCATATCCTTCCCCTTTAATTGTTGCATAAATTCTTTTTATCACATATAATTCTATAAAATACTGGATCAATATACTTTGCATAATTAGTGCGGCGACACTACGCCCCTTGGCAGCCGAGTAAAATGCTATGCGGGTCCCGCAACCTCACTTAAGTCGATGCCATGTCAGCATTTTTGAAGTGTGTGCTAACTTGTTTTATTTCGTTACGAGATTTAACCAATTATTCAATATTTTTGATAACTTGCTTTTTAAAATTTACATTCTTTTAGTTCAGAATTATAAGTTGGAGAGTATGGCTTGTGTTTTACATAAACTTTAAATTAATAATTAATATAATACAGCGGAAGCCTTCAATACCTAACATCCTAATATGGGAAACTCAAAAATAAAGTTCCATGTATATAAGGCAATAAGATACAAAAATATAGGTATATACATGTACAATGTCTCTAATAGCTCTTTGATAGGCATAATATAGCAAAATATCAAAATATAAACACTTACGAGAATTTCCAAGACTCATTAGTTAGCCGAAAGAGATAGTCACCCATGATTGCCCTAACCGCTACTCGTAGAAGGATCTACACTCGGCCACTCAACAAATAATAAAACGAGTCCAATGAGTAAAATCCCAAGAGAATCCCACACAATATTCAGCAAGAAATCAAATAAAACTATAAGACATGCAAGTACGCTTTCTGACAACAGAAATACATACTCACATGAATGCAGTGCAATACATAAAATAAAGCAGATGGTAAATAATAAAAAAATAGAACAACAATTATATAAGATAGCAGAAATGTAAACACATAAATCCCTAGTGGACCACTTAACCATTTAATCAATCACTCTTATACAACGTTTTTTAAAGCCCTAGTAAATCACCCAACTGGTAAATCATTCAGTCCCATATAAAAAACAATATAACCCCGATGAACTAACACAACCATTCTTCATAGCAAATCCCAAAGAACCAACTAAACTGGTAAATCAAACAATCTCATAATGCATGGATAAAGTCAAGCTATTCAACATGAGCAAATAGCAACAAATCATGGCAAAAACAGAGAAAAAATGAATCGTTAGCCATAAAATACATAAGAAAAATGAACCTAATTTTGTGAAGTATTTTTGTGGGTTTTAAGCACCCGAATCTCGCGTTTTCTCCTATCTTCGCCAAAATGTCATGGTCACATCTTGGAATCTCATGCTGACACTTGACAAAAACCCTACTATATCCCTAGTGTAAGTTTCAAGTAGCAAAAGGTGTGTTAAGTTATTAAGTTAAGTTTTTGAACTCTTGGAGAAATCTTAAGTCCCAAAACTTGTAAAAAGAATCATTCCTACGCTTAACGCTTAACTTCCAACCTATTATTGATTTATAAAATCGCTAGTTCTTTATGGTTTAAAGGTTGTATAAGAAATATCTCTCTTTTTCTTTCTAACGATGGTAGGAACGTCGAAATCGAGCTAAAACAAGAAAGTTATGGCCATTTTATGAAAGTCACTCGGGTATGCGTAAAGTGGCACCGTGTTAAGGACAAATCGGCGCGGTTTATTCATTTCTTGCGTCGTGCCTTATACAAGGACAAAGCCAACATTGCTAACTCTCCAACATGACATTCTTTAAGGGAATTTTTCGTCGTCCCTTATAAGGCAACTCGCACCATGGTGCTAGCTACGAGAGTGGTCCGATTTTGGGGTTTTTCCTCAAAATTTAACACAAACTCTCTAAGTTAGATTTCACAATTCAAAATACCATCAAAATAAGGGGTTAGAGAACAACAAAATAACCACAATTAACAAGTTTCATGTATCAACACATTAAAGTCAATATCAATTTTTGTAAATCTGCCAAGGTTCAAGCATGCATTGTTAAGAACATTCATGCACACTTAAAATCAGTTTTGAAAAACCCAAATGGTGCATGCACTGGACTTAAAACACATCCATTTCATAGGAAAATAGTGAGCAATCATAATTAAACTCGTTTTTATGTAAAGAATCCCAATAGAACATGCATTCTAGCTATGCTTTTGAACGAAATAAGGAAACTTTTAAGACTTACCTAAAGTTGAGGATGAGAACCCAATTTCGTAAGCCCTAATGAATTCCATTCCTTTCAGAATTTATAATTCCAAGCAGCTCTCTTTGTCCCAAAATCTTGAATTTTTTTAAATTGGCGACCTTCTATATAGTTGAACTCAATTTTCATTCATATAGAACATAGAGAGATACATAGAGAACATAGAGAGACTTAGTCGAGCTTGACTAAAACAAACTTAAAACTCGATGATCTTCAACAACATAACATACTGCTATATATAGACGCATTGCTTGTGTAAAAGCAATCCTACAATCGACTGACTCTTCATAAAAGTAAGGGTCACATATGAACAGTAACTTGCCCTTTCAAAAAAGTAAAAGCAAAAGCAGAAAGCAAATAATATATACAAGAACTTGGCCTTTAGAAAAACCAAAGTTAAGATTCGTTTTGAAAGGACACAATCCTTATCTTGATAAAAAGACACAATCTCGGGCTATCACTAATAACCAGTGGAAATTAGGATAGGAAGCTCATGCTTGAAATGATAGATGGCATGGGCCGGAAGGTTTGGACACGTCCAGGACAATGGGGAAGCTTAAGTGAACTTATGAGTTGAACAAATAATATGGCGAAGTTGGTAGCAGGAGAGTTATGGATAAAATTCCAAAGTGGAGTGAAAACATATTCAGGAAAGCGGAATATGGTATGAAAATCGATATAAATGGTAATATGTGGACAATTTAAAAGGTACCAAAGTGAGAGGAGGTAGTTGGTATCTTCAGTAGTCCAGTCAAAACAGATACATGCCATATGAATAACTAAAGAACAAAATGGTTGGCGATGATGGCAGTAATGACAAATTTTACTAACAGGTGAATAAATAATATCCACGCCATTAGAATAAAGAAGTGATAGAAAATGATCAACCAAAGGTTGTTGTAGTGCCAGCGGAATGTCTTCAGGAGTCGTCATCGGACAGATGTACACTCTTTAGTGATGGAGAAGATGAACACCTTGAAGTAACCTGTTCAAATTCATGTCGTAATTGTTTATTATCAGATGTAATTTGTTGACGGAACAATTTATTTTCTTCTTCCATTTGTTGAAGCTTGGCAAGGATTAAAGCCATGTCAGAAGATGGAGAAGGTTTAGAGACAACATCTCTGAATGAAGAGGAAGAGGATGGAAATGTAGCTAGTTTAGAGGGTGTTTTTGGTTTTGCAGGGGATGACTTAGTAAAGGCATCTGTATAATTGAATTTGTTCCACCATTTACAGGAGATATCCTGAGATAAATAAACATGGTTGGTTTTGTTGGTCATGGCATCATAGGCGAGAATTGAAGATGTTCCATATTCCCATTTGAGAATCCAAGGAATAGTATATTTATACATAAATTGGAGAATGGAGAGGTTATCTTTTTTAAATTTTTCTTGGACTGGAGCAGGAAAAATAAATTCATGAGGACCGAACTTATTCCACCAACTAGTAAGCCACCATTGGGGAAAGGAAGTTTGGCAGTTGGCACGAAAAGTGATGTACCAAGAATGATGATCAGGATCCTTGTAGAACAAGATATTTTGCCAGGCGGCAATGTAGTCATGATAACTTAAGGCAACTGCTGGAGTATCTTTGAGGATTGAAATATCTTTGTAGACAAATGGAGTTTTTGTGATAAATTTATAATTTTCACACCATTCATCAGGAGATAAAACTCGCTGAATCTTAAGTTTGGAATAGTCAATTTCGACAGAATTCTCTCGAGATAAATGTTCAAAATGGACTGAATGGGTTGATATAAGGATATTTTCGTAAAACTTAATGGTTGCATGAGGGCGAGTTGGGAGGAAATGGAGGCCGTGGAGGCATGGTACATGCTATTTGAGTAGCTAATGGTTTTGAAGAAAGGGATGGTTCAAGGATGCATATAAGATGCTGGCTAGTGGTTAGATAAGAACAATTAGGTTCTGGAGTCGCTAATGGCTTAAAGCGATTTGAAGAGACGGTGGAGGCAGAGGCGACGTTCTTAGACATTATCTCGTAAAAGTGTACGAAGGGGTTGTAAGAAATTCGCGAGACAAAAAGTCAGGAAGTGAATTGGTAGTACCCGGTATATGTTCAATATCAAAATCAAATATACTTAAGATAGCTTGCCATCGTGCAAAAATCTGTTTAGCGGCTAAATTTTTAACATCTTTGGTAAAAATAGATTGAGCAGATTTACAATCGACACGAATCAAAAACTTTTGATTTAGCAAATCAGCTTGGAATTTTTGAACACATAAAACAATAGCAAGAACTTCTTTTTGAAATGTAGAATATTTAAGTTGAGCACCTTTCCATGTTTTTGAAGTAAAACAAACAAGTTGCTCATTACCAGAAGGAGGCTGTTGTAAAAGAATACCACCATAACCAATGTCAGAGGCATCTGTTTGAACAATTTTGAAATATTGTGGAATTGCCAAATGAAGGCATGGAAGGGATTGAACCTTTTGCTTAATCAGTTGAATAGCTTTAGTGTGATTAAGTGTCCAATGAAAAGGTTTTTTGGAAGATAATAAAGTTTGTAGACATTGTCTATCCTTTGCAATATCTTTGTAAAAATCAGAGAGATAATTAAGACAGCCCAAAAATCTCTGTAACTGAAGACGATCAGATAATCTATCAGGAAATTTGTTGGCAAACGCGATTACTCTATTTACAGGAGTAAGGGTTTGATTGGTTATTTTAAAACCAAGGAAGGTGATTGTAGTTTGAAAAAGATGCATTTTTGTTTTTGATAAAACAAGACCATTCTTTTTAATCAAGGAGGAAAATATATAAAGATGTTTCCAATGTTGATCAATTGATGGAGAGAAAACTAGTATATCATCGATATAAACTAGTATAAAAGAGAAATAAGGATTAAAAATGTCATTCATAATTTTTTGAAATTCAGAAGGAGCATTTTTTAATCCAAAAGGCATAACATTCCATTGGTATTGACCGAATGGCGTGTTAAAGGCCGTTTTATAACGATCAGAAGAATGTATCTGAATTTGCCAAAATCCTGATTTTAAATCAAATTTAGAAAAGACTACAAATGGAAGTAGTAGCTTTTAACAAATCGATTTATTTGGCGAGGATAACGAATAGTCTTTAAGACTTTGTTAAGAGGTTTATAGTTAATAACAAGACGAGGAACTCCTCGTTCAAGTTCAGGAGCATTTTCTACATAAAAGGCAGTACAACTCCAAGGAGATTTAGAAGGAGTAATTAATTTTTTATGAAGTAAGTCAGTAATTTCCTTTTGACAAATTTCTCGGAGCCGAGAGGTCATTTGGGATGGATTTGCCTTTGTAGGAATTTTTGATTCAGTGAAATCAGGAATATAAGGCAGACGAACAATATGTTGTTTTCGAGCCCAAAAAGCAGAAGGAATATCAGAACAACATTGTTGTTGTAAAGAGGTTTGGAAAGCTTCAAGCTTATTTTTAAAAATAGGTGATTGAACAATTTGCTCAGTTTTTAAGAGTAGGATTTCATGTTTGAGAAATTGGATATGAGTATTTTTATACTCAATTTGATGAATAACTAAATTAACATAAGAGTCTTGTGGTGGTTGGATAAAGGCAAAATGCAGAGATTTGCCTTCAAAAGTAGTAGAAATACCAGGTTTAAAAGAAAATGGTTGAATTTTCTTTAGAAATGGTGTTCCTAATAACATATCTTGTTTAAGTCCTGGAATAATAATAAAGGTTAAGGGGATACAAATCCCTTGATGACAAATATGAGCAAGAGAAACTTCATATTTAATTCGTGTACTTTGGCCATTAGCCACGATATACTATGAAGATCTTTACCGATATTACAAAGAATGAAGAGGGAGAAAATCTTCTCTTAAGCAATTTAGATCAAGACTGAATCAATTAATGCATTACATTTTACGAAAATCCTTTGACCGTAAAAGTAATTGGCGTATGCCATCTTTGATAACTGGAAGATTTGGAAATACTTTCAACAAAAATATTGTTAGAATCGAAACTATATTGAGCTTCGACATCGATTGTTCAAGATTGGTAATACGAGAGGTAAGTTGCTTAATTTCTTGTTTTAATTGATTTACCTCTGCTTGGAGAGATTGAATTGTGACATGTTTAGGTTTTTTGTTGACTATCTCCATGAGACTTGCAAAGTTGAGGTGAGAATTATCATTAGAGATATGTTCTCGAAATTGTTTTTGTTTTTTACTGAGAGAAGGGAGAAGAGATTCGTCTGTAGAAGGAGAAGGGGCATTGTTAATCACTTCTGTAAAATATTTAAGTTTTAAAGAAGGATCAGATATTTGATCTCCAATAGAGAGAATGAGTTCTTCATGCGCAGTTAAAACATTGATTTCCACTTCGATGAAGAAGAAGATGTATGTGGAAGATTAGACACACAGTGACATTCATCGTCGGACAAAGAAGGAGAAGAAAATGCTACTTGATGGATTTTCATAGCAGATCGGCATTTATTTGCATAATGCCCAGGTTTGCCACATTTATAACAAACATTTGAAGCAGTGTGAGGATCAACTTTTGTTGAAGGTTTAAAGGCATAAGAGGAAGTACGTCTTCGGGAAGGAAAACGAGGAGGATGTTTATAGTAAGGTGGTTTATAAAAATGAGATGATTTATTTTGTCGTTTAATACGTCGTTGTGGAGTAAGATATTTTGAAACATCAATATCTTGGCCAAAATCAAAACAGAAATTGCCGAGATCATGTTTCAAGGTTGATTTTTCCTTTTGGATTTGGCGATTTAAGCGTAGGTCATTACATATGGATAGAGCACAAGTTTGGACTGATTGAGTGATGTCGCCATAAGAGAGATCAGCAAGAGTATTATTATAATGCTCTTTGATGAAATCTTTTATTTTTGCAGCGAAATAAGGAGGTAAACCAGCAATAAATCTTTCTTTCCAGAAAGATTCATCATGTTTTTCTGTTAAAGAATATAATTTTGAAAAGAATGTATCTTTATACCATCGATAATCATTTAAGGTTCTACACCGAAGATTTTGAAGTTGATCACGGATCTTTTCATTTATTGAGGAAACATGACCAACAAATTGCCAAATAATGGCAGCCATAAGATGATTCACGAATCATAAACCCAATCTCCATTATTATTGGTAATTGGATTTATTAAAAGCGTCAGTTTTAAGATGATTTGTGATAGCTTCACGTTCATCTTCATCCATGACATAATGCCACCAACCATATAATTGGCGGTGAAGCCACAAACTATGGCTTTAGCAAGGTCGTTCGATATGATTTTGGAGAATACTGGCTTTAGCATAAATATGCATTTTGAGGACAACCTCTATAATTTGATATTCAGAAAGACCATCAATACTCCAGTCATAGATGGCATTACCATCATATTTCTGATTTCGTTTTATCTTTTCTTCAAGAATAAGATCAGATGGAGTTGGTCTAGAATAAAATTGTTTAGTTAAAGGATATCTATTAAATGATTTAAAACCTTTTGTTTTGTTGTGGTAAGATTTAGATTTATGAGATCGAGATCTCATTAAGCGATGGATTTCAGGTATAACATCATTATTTTCTTCTGAAGAATTTTCTTCATGAGAAGAAGGAATTGGGGTTGGAATACCTGATGATTCAGGAGGAGTTACAGGAGCTATAGTCATTATAGCCGGGCCTTTATCTTTAGAAGATGAAGGGTTTTTTGAGGATATGACTTGAGGTGATGTTGAAGAAGGAGCAGCTGTAGAAGGTGTAATCTTTAATTGACTAAGTTTGGTGGTAAGAATGTCAAAAAACTCAGAAGAGAGCGGAGTTTTATATGACGGCATAGATGGAGAAGCTGATGGAGGAAAATAGGATTTAGTAACCTTAGGTATTTTCTTAGTGGATGGAGTAGCAGAACTACTTTCTGGAATAGAATCAGAAGTCGTTTTATTTCCAAATAGCAAATAAAACCGAGCAAATTGTTCAATCACCTATTTTTAAAAATAAGCTTGAAGCTTTCCAAACCTCTTTACAACAACAATGTTGTTCTGATATTCCTTCTGCTTTTTGGGCTCGAAAACAACATATTGTTCGTCTGCCTTATATTCCTGATTTCACTGAATCAAAAATTCCTACAAAGGCAAATCCATCCCAAATGACCTCTCGGCTCCGAGAAATTTGTCAAAAGGAAATTACTGACTTACTTCATAAAAAATTAATTACTCCTTCTAAATCTCCTTGGAGTTCTGTACTGCCTTTTATGTAGAAAATGCTCCTGAACTTGAACGAGGAGTTCCTCGTCTTGTTATTAACTATAAACCTCTTAACAAAGTCTTAAAGACTATTCGATATCCTCTGCCAAATAAATCTGATTTGTTAAAAGCTACTACTTCCGCTGTAGTCTTTTCAAAATTTGATTTAAAATCAGGATTTTGGCAAATTCAGATACATTCTTCTGATCGTTATAAAACGGCCTTTAACACGCCATTCGGTCAATACCAATGGAATGTTATGCCTTTTGGATTAAAAAATGCTCCTTCTGAATTTCAAAAAATTATGAATGACATTTTTAATCCTTATTTCTCTTTTATACTAGTTTATATCGATGATATACTAGTTTTCTCTCCATCAATTGATCAACATTGGAAACATCTTTATATATTTTCCTCCTTGATTAAAAAGAATGGTCTTGTTTTATCAAAAACAAAAATGCATCTTTTTCAAACTACAATCACCTTCCTTGGTTTTAAAATAACCAATCAAACCCTTACTCCTGTAAATAGAGTAATCGCGTTTGCCAACAAATTTCCTGATAGATTATCTGATCGTCTTCAGTTACAGAGATTTTTGGGCTGTCTTAATTATCTCTCTGATTTTTACAAAGATATTGCAAAGGATAGACAATGTCTACAAACTTTATTATCTTCCAAAAAACCTTTTCATTGGACACTTAATCACACTAAAGCTATTCAATTGATTAAGCAAAAGGTTCAATCCCTTCCATGCCTTCATTTGGCAATTCCACAATATTTCAAAATTGTTCAAACAGATGCCTCTGACATTGGTTATGGTGGTATTCTTTTACAACAGCCTCCTTCTGGTAATGAGCAACTTGTTTGTTTTACTTCAAAAACATGGAAAGGTGCTCAACTTAAATATTCTACATTTCAAAAAGAAGTTCTTGCTATTGTTTTATGTGTTCAAAAATTCCAAGCTGATTTGCTAAATCAAAAGTTTTTGATTCGTGTCGATTGTAAATCTGCTCAATCTATTTTTACCAAAGATGTTAAAAATTTAGCCGCTAAACAGATTTTTGCACGATGGCAAGCTATCTTAAGTATATTTGATTTTGATATTGAACATATACCGGGTACTACCAATTCACTTCCTGACTTTTTGTCTCGCGAATTTCTTACAACCCCTTCTGTCCACTTTTTACAGATAATGTCTAAGAACGTCGCCTCTGCCTCCACCGTCTCTTCAAATCGCTTTAAGCCATTAGCGACTCCAGAACCTAATTGTTCTTATCTAACCACTAGCCAGCATCTTATATGCATCCTTGAACCATCCCTTTCTTCAAAACCATTAGCTACTCAAATAGCATGTACCATGCCTCCAGGCCTCCATTTCCTCCCAACTCGCCCTCATGCAACCATTAAGTTTTACGAAAATATCCTTATATCAACCCATTCAGTCCATTTTGAACATTTATCTCGAGAGAATTCTCATTAAATTGACTATTCCAAACTTAAGATTCAAAGTTTTATCTCCTCGATGAATGGTGTGAAAATTATAAATTTATCACAAAAACTCCATTTGTCTACAAAGATATTTCAATCCTCAAAGATACTCCAGCAGTTGCCTTAAGTTATCATGACTACATTGCCGCCTGGCAAAATATCTTGTTCTACAAGGATCCTGATCATCATTCTTGGTACATCACTTTTCGTGCCAACTGCCAAACTTCCTTTCCCCAATGGTGGCTTACTAGTTGGTGGAATAAGTTCGGTCCTCATGAATTTATTTTTCCTGCTCCAGTCCAAGAAAAATTTAAAAAAGATAACCTCTCCATTCTCCAATTTCTGTGTAAATATACTATTCCTTGGATTCTCAAATGGGAATATGGAACATCTTCAATTCTCGCCTATGATGCCATGACCAACAAAACCAACCATGTTTATTTATCTCAGGATATCTCCTGTAAATGGTGGAACAAATTCAATTATACAGATGCCTTTACTAAGTCATCCCCTGCAAAACCAAAAACACCCTCTAAACTAGCTACATTTCCATCCTCTTCCTCTTCATTCAGAGATGTTGTCTCTAAACCTTCTCCATCTTCTGACATGGCTTTAATCCTTGCCAAGCTTCAACAAATGGAAGAAGAAAATAAATTGTTCCGTCAACAAATTACATCTGATAATAAACAATTACGACATGAATTTGAACAGTTACTTCAAGGTGTTCATCTTCTCCATCACTAAAGAGTGTACATCTGTCTGATGACGACTCCTGAAGACATTCCGCTGGCACTACAACAACCTTTGGTTGATCATTTTCTATCACTCCTTTATTCTAATGGTGTGGATATTATTTATTCACCTGTTAGTAAAATTTGTCATTACTGCCATCATCGCCAACCATTTTGTTCTTTAGTTGTTCATATGGCATGTATCTGTTTCGCTTGGACTACCGAAGATACCAACTACCTCCTCTCACTTTGGTACCTTTTAAATTGTCCACATATTACCATTTATATTGATTTTCATACCATATTCCGCTTTCCTGAATATGTTTTCACTCCACTTTGGAATTTTATCCATAACTCTCCTGCTACCAATTTCTGCCATATTATTTGTTCACCTCATAAGTTCACTTAAGCATACCCATTATCCTGGACGTGTCCAGCCTTCCGGCCCATGCCATCTATCATTTCAAGCACAGGCTTCCTATCCTAATTTCCACTGGTTATTAGTGATAGCCCGAGATTGTGTCTTTTTATCAAGATAAGGATTGTGTCCTTTTAAACGAATCTTAACTTTGCTTTTTCTAAAAGCCAAGTTACTGTATTTGCTTTCTCCTATTTGCTTTTGCTATTACTTTTGAAAGGGCAAGTTACTGTTCATATGTGACCCTTACTTTTATGAAGAGTCAGTCGATTGTAGGATTGCTTTTACACAAGCAATGCGTCTATATATAGCAGTATGTTATGTTGTTGAAGATCATCGAGTTTTAAGTTTGTTTTAGTCAAGCTCGACTAAGTCTCTCTATGTTCTCTATGTATCTCTCTATTATGAATGAAAATTGAGTCTTTCTATTATTTAGCCAAAGTTCCCTGGTTTTATATTTGTAATCCTACCGATTTTCCAAATAGCAAATATCCTCATCTCCACTTCACTCGTCATTATCGTGATTATTACCCTGTTGAGTTCAACTATATAGAAGGTCGCCAACTTGTTTTATTTCGTTACGAGATTTAACCAATTATTCAATATTTTTGATAACTTGCTTTTTAAAATTTACATTCTTTTAGTTCAGAATTATAAGTTGGAGAGTATGGCTTGTGTTTTACATAAACTTTAAATTAATAATTAATATAATACAGCGGAAGCCTTCAATACCTAACATCCTAATATGGGAAACTCAAAAATAAAGTTCCATGTATATAAGGCAATAAGATACAAAAATATAGGTATATACATGTACAATGTCTCTAATAGCTCTTTGATAGGCATAATATAGCAAAATATCAAAATATAAACACTTACGAGAATTTCCAAGACTGTTAGCTGAAAGAGATAGTCACCCATGATTGCCCTAACCGCTACTCGTAGAAGGATCTACACTCGGTCACTCAACAAATAATAAAACGAGTCCAATGAGTAAAATCCCAAGAGAATCCCACACAATATTCAGCAAGAAATCAAATAAAACTATAAGACATGCAAGTACGCTTTCTGACAACAGAAATACATACTCACATGAATGCAGTGCAATACATAAAATAAAGCAGATGGTAAATAATAAAAAAATAGAACAACAATTATATAAGATAGCAGAAATGTAAACACATAAATCCCTAGTGGACCACTTAACCATTTAATCAATCACTCTTATACAACGTTTTTTAAAGCCCTAGTAAATCACCCAACTGGTAAATCATTCAGTCCCATATAAAAAACAATATAACCCTGATGAACCAACACAACCATTCTTCATAGCAAATCCCCAGTGAACTAACTAAACTGGTAAATCAAACAATTTCATAATGCATGGATAAAGTCAAGCTATTCAACATGAGCAAATAGCAACAAATCATGGCAAAAGCAGAGAAAAAATGAATCGTTAGCCATAAAATACATAAGAAAAATGAACCTAATTTTGTGAAGTATTTTTGTGGGTTTTAAGCACCTGAATCTCGCGTTTTCTCCTATCTTCGCCAAAATGTCATGGTCACATCTTGGAATCTGTACCTGACACTTGACAAAAACCCTACTATATCCCTAGTGTATGTTTCAGTAGCAAAAGGTGTGTTAAGTTATTAAGTTAAGTTTTTGAACTCTTGGAGAAATCTTAAGTCCCAAAACTTGTAAAAATAATCATTCCTACGCTTAACGCTTAACTTCCAACCTATTATTGATTTATAAAATCGCTAGTTCTTTATGGTTTAAAGGTCGTATAAGAAATATCTCTCTTTTTTCTTTCTAACGATGGTAGGAACGTCGAAATCAGAGCTAAAACAAGAAAGTTATGGCCATTTTACGAAAGTCACTCGGGTATGCAGAAAGTGGCATCGTGTTAAGGACAAACTGGCGCGGTTTATTCATTTCTTGCGTCGTGCCTTATACAAGGACAAAGCCAACATTGCTAACTCTCCAACATGACATTCTTTAAGGGAATTTTTCGTCGTCCCTTATAAGGCAACTCGCACCATGGTGCTAGCTACGAGAGTGGTCCGATTTTGGGGTTTTTCCTCAAAATTTAACACAAACTCTCTAAGTTAGATTTCACAATTCAAAATACCATCAAAATAAGGGGTTAGAGAACAACAAAATAACCACAATTAACAAGTTTCATGTATCAACACATTAAAGTCAATATCAATTTTTGTAAATCGCTAAGGTTCAAGCATGCATTGTTAAGAACATTCATGTACACTTAAAATCAGTTTTGAAAAACCCAAATGGTGCATGCACTGGACTTAAAACACATCCATTTCATAGGAAAATAGTGAGCAATCATAATTAAACTCGTTTTTATGTAAAGAATCCCAATAGAACATGCATTCTAGCTATGCTTTTGAACGAAATAAGGAAACTTTTAAGACTTACCTAAAGTTGAGGATGAGAACCCAATTTCGTAAGCCCTAATGAATTCCATTCCTTTCAGAATTTATAATTCCAGCAGCTCTCTTTGTCCCAAAATCTTGAATTTTTTTTAGGTATACATGTAGAGAAAAGTCACTAAGTGTTGGATTTTATAGTGGTGCTTGATCATCCATTCAACCCTCATCTCTGGGACAATCAAAATGGTGCTTGATCATCAATTCAACCCACATCTCTTGGACAATATAAGGCTACTAAGTTGTCCACATTCTTGATGACACACAATTTAACTTAATATATGCTACTTAAACTGAACTAGGATCATCTAGATGCATATCTAAGGTCCACATTTAATAAACCTAATTATAGGACTTATATTATTTAATCTATTTTAAATAACTTAGGCCCATTTAATCATATGGTTAGTGTTTTTAGTCACATAATTGTCAACTTTGTAGTCCTACTGACCCTCGATTACCTGACACCCCAACACGCATCTCAAAGTGCATCATATTTTACTTTATTTCATTAACTAACGTAGGCCATGGTTCAATTATCCATTATGCACTATAGTTAGCCTAGTCTAGTATCCCTGGGTAACTCATACCCGATACCCGGGTCAGCACGCATCCCAAGACAAGTACCCTTTACACTAATTTGCTTGATATTATCGTACACACATGTGATGAAATATAATAATATAATTTAAATACAGCAATATAACAACCATCACGCAAAAATAAGCATTTTTTGTATTCAGATGTGTCATAACCCTATCTACGGTGTCTACGTGGATCTATACTGGCGTCCTAGTCAAAAATCTCCAAATAAACGTGATTAATAAACATCGAGCCATTACAATAAGATTCTTAGAAACCTATCTTTTTTTATCTTGCACTATTATTTCGATCTTCTACCCATTATAATGTCTAACAGAGAGCAATCCATCCCCTCTAAACTCCACTAGTGTATGCACAATCTAAGATGAACAATTTTTTTCTATCATAAACTTTCTATTTTCACAGGTAATAAAAAATATCGCTTCTATTTAAATCCAAATTATATTCAATTCATATTCCTATCTAAATAAAGTAAAACAAAAAGGAAAAAATATTACCTAAATCTTCAAAAATTAGAAATTTTTAATCAGCTTTGAACAAATAAATATATTCTACCTCTCGAGTCTTCCATACTTTACTTCTTTATACTTCACTTCACCTTAACACCCCAAAACTTATTCCAAACTTTCTCTTCAAAGTTTAATAATTAAGTCAAGTTTTGAGCAAAACAAATTTACATCGTGAAGCATAAATAATAATTATTGAACACAATATTATATGAATAAACTTTCCATAATTGAAGAAATCATAACAAAAACAAATCATTTAGTCTCATTATCTCATAACATGTAATAATCATGAGATAAATTCAAGTCTTTGTAAAACAAAGCACACACCCCAAAACTTATTTTCTTAACAGTACTATATTCAATCATAGCCTTCATTATCTATATTCGATTTAAATTCACACTTCGGGTAAATGTTTTAAGTATTTTGCCAAATAATCCGAAAATCAAGTGATCAACTTTAATCACCACCCATTCAATTTAATACCATATAAAACATATAGTTATAATTTCTAAGCGATATAAATTTGATAACCATGAATAATTTGAAATTAACTTAAAAAATTGAAAATATATCAAAAATTAAACCATCTAAACCATATAATAATCCTAATCGAGGTGGAAATTACTTAAATAAGCTTTATTAATGCTTTGGAGATGAGTCTAGACACTAATTTGATTTCCTAATTGATAGGGTGCAATGGTCTTTAGTCTAATTAGAAATGTATACACCAATTTAGGGTTTATATTTTAAAAACTCAAATTCATGCCCAATGATTCTTGTTTTAAGTGGAATATCGCTACTTAAATAGGAAGGATTGAAGCTCGGTGCCACACCGATGTGGCTAGAGAATCGTGTTAAAAAGTTGAATCGCTACCAAATCACTATGCTTCAATTTCATTTCAAATTTTGTATAAATTGTCCCTAATTTTTCATGCGATTTGTAGTTCGTTTTTAATATCGCTGACAAATTACTGGCATTTTTTTAAAAAAATTGAAATTTTTTAATTTTTTTGAGCTTTCACTTTAAAAACTTTGAAGCCATAACACAATAAGAGTATGAAGTGGTAAATAAAGGAATTGACTTAAAGATTTCAACCAAATATTTGCAAGCCTGAAATTCTTGATTTCCAACCAAGTCTTAAAACTCATAAATCCTAGTAAGTAATCAACTTGTTAAAAGAATAATAACTCAAATCAAGCTACTTACAACTTAATCGAAAGTCAAATATGACACCAAACACTAAATATTCTCTCCTTCATTCATCTTAAGACTTCTTTAACTTGTAATCATTAATTAATGGAGTTTGGGATTACATAAAATGGCTGCATAACTGAAATAAAGTAAACTAAATTAAAGTAAACAAAGCTTAACTAAACTAAACAAGAAATAAATGTATGAAATAAATAAAATAAAAGTGGGTTGCCTCCCAACAAGCACCTTTTTTTTAGTTATCGGCTAGACCGAGCCTAAAAGATCACGTAACACCTACTACTTTGGAGTAGTCACGAACAAATGGATTCACCATAGCATTAGGCAATGAAAAATACATGAACTCCTTCAGGGTTTTGAGTTCATCTTGGAATTCTAACACATAAGTATCCATATAGTCTTGACCGTCTAACACATAGTTGTCAACACCACATAAAATTTCCAAGTGTCTCTTTTCTTCCATCCTCATTTCAAATTCAACAAGTATACGTGAAACATGTGGTAGATTAATGAACATTAGAGGTTGATCTTCCTTGCTCTCTTCATATGGTTCAGTTGGTCTTCCTTGAATGTGTTCAACTTCAACTTTTTTCTTGGCTTCTACCTCTTTAGTTGTGTAATCATGGTGATTTGACAAGTAATTTAGCTAAAGTTCCTCGTCCAGTTCCTTTTTTGCCTCGGTTTGGTCATCATCTACTAGTGCCAACTCAACCATCTCTTCATATGAAGCTTCACTCGAGGTTTCATCATCGAGAAATTTAACAATCTCTCCTTCTATTTGTATCACACTTTTGAGTATCACACTTTTGTGAATTCTCCTTAAGCAATTTCAACTGAATTTGTAATGATAGTAAACGTTCTTGATCCTAAGGAACTAGTGGACTTGGCTTAGAAATGCAAAAATTATCATCATCTAAATAGTTTAGGCAAACATCAGTAAATTAAAAATAATTTCCATAAAAACTTAAAGGTTTAACCTATTGTACATTAAAACACCGACTAGAAAAATTTTGTTCATCATTAGATTTACCAACCTCTTTCACACTTTTATAGTGTGAGTCTTCATATTGATCTTGATAGTTAGAGTACGAGGCCATGAAGTAATCCTGTAAAAACTTAAAGATTAGGATCTAGATAGAAAAAATAATGATAAACATAAAAAACCAAAGAATATTAAAGTCAATACGACGCCAAAAATTGACACGTGTTGAGCATGAATAATAAATTTTCCACCTTGATTATACTTTAAATTTGTAGTAGTGGTATGTGGGATCGTCTGCACAGGGATTTGTTGTCACAAATTACTAATTAAAAATATTTAGAAAATAATAAATAAACACAAGTATAATAATTAAAAGAATTATATGCTAATGAATTAATCTGAATTCAAGTAATAATTAAGACAATCAATGCTAGTAAGAATAACCCCTTTGAATACATAAGTATATAGGGGTAATTTGGTCATTTGACCAAATCAAAACATTTTTTAATAGGAAACAAAATGGGATTTTGATCTTCCACATTTTGTTTTCACTGCTTCGACTCCACCTCATCCTCAAGGAACCTCTCAAACTCACTTTCCTCCCTCCTCTCGTACATCTCTTCCCTCTCGTTGCTTTCTCAATCTCTATTCACAATCTCTCTGTCTTTCCCTTATTCTCTCTCTTATTTTTGTGAGTTTTTGCTCGCCTCTCTCTATCTCAAACAGTAGGGAACGATGACTGGCAGTGAAACCAATTTCAAGATGAGGTGAGTTCGAGTTTGAATTAAAGGTTTATTTAGTTAATTCAATAAAATAAAGAATTAATAAGTTGCAGATGACGATGATCAGTGTTTGATGTGTGTATTAGCACAGTTATTATTGTTGTGGTTTGGATTCAATTGATTACCATTAAATTGATGGAATTGATAGGAAATCACTAGGTTTAATATTATTTTAGTGATTCAGAATGAAATTGGATTAATTTGAAGAGCATTCGAGGTTATTGAGATTGAAATATAAAAATTTTGAACTGTTGAGTTAGGAAAAGTGGAGTATAGTATATTTCTTCAACTCTTGGTAATTGGTGATGATCTTTGGTGGTTTTGATGTGGATATATCATATTTTTCCTCGATAATTTGTATTTTGGTTTTCCAATAGTTTGGTGAGGTTTTGGAGGGTGTGAACAGAGATCTGGACCTCAGTTTTGAATTGCTCAAGTGTTCAAAAAATTGGCTAAGTATAGAAAATTGTTTGCAAGCAAACAAGTTGGGTTGATAAGTTGTGATATCAATTGTTATCCAAATTACATGGGGTTAAGCTTATTTTAACCGTTGTTTATTATATTTTACATAATTGAAAGGTTTAAACTTAGAATCATTTGTTTTGATAGTGAAAAATTGGTGTAAAGGTATCATTCAAGCCACTGTCAAAATTGAGACAATAGCAAGTAGCCTTATTTGACGATTGATTCAAAGATATTATGGATGTCCAAAATATTTGCAAATAAGTTCAATTGAATCATAGTATAACATACTTTGATGATGAACAAAGGTTTTGGTTCATGGAATTTATTTGGTCAATGAAAAACAAGGTAGAACATAGCCAGTTGATATGGTTTGAAGTTTTTCAACTGTGACAGTTGCCACTTAGCAACTTTAAGCGATAATTTGAGTAGGCATTTGTTATACAAATTAACTAAAGTCAGACTTGTTGGAATTCCTATATATCCTACTACGAGTAGCTCCTAAGCTTGAACCAAGATACAACTTCTAACTTTGTGAAAAATAATCATGAAAAATAGCTAAAAATAAGTTGTCCAAATTTTGAGCGAGCAAGCAATTTTGCGATGCATTTTGAATAGATTTTAGGTATCGAAATGGTGTGAGATTTGACTTGGTTGAACCCTTGTATATCCAAGTTGATATAAATGTGGAGGTTGTGCTTAATTAACCATGTTAAAATATCATAAAAGAAACGCAAACGAGGGGCGCTTGACTAGGATATAAATGTGGAGGTTGTGCTTAATTAACCATGATATAAATGTGGAGGTTGTACTTAAACATTGTTGATTTGTGGTGATTTGGCAGTGCTTGTGAAAACGTGGAGGCACGACTATAAATGGTTTAGGACCTATTGAAAGGTTTAAAAACATTAAAAAGAGGTGTGAAGTTTTTTCAGAGACGTTAAAATAGTTGTAAGAGTTTATTAGGGGATTTAAGTCATGTTGTAAGTTGAAATATGAATTTTGTGGTTTAATTGGACTAGTGGAAATACTTGGAAGCCAGGGAACATTGTGTAAGCCCACACTACCAACATTGAGTTGGTTTAACTATAAGTAAATCCTATAGTGATCATTTTATGATATTTATCGTATATAATTGTGCATATTTCCTTGTATCTTGCATTGCATAATTGTTGAGCACGATATCATGCATCAAGGACAGTGAGGTCAGGCATCCGAGTTTTAAAACTCCAATAGCTAACTCTTCGCCGAGTATGTTTCCCTTAAGATATGGAAGGAGTTCTCAAAAACCAAGACATCTCCTATGGGTTATGTTCACGTAGCTTGCAAGATTATCCTCATGTATTATATTAAAAATCACTTTTCATACTGCTATATTTTCATTTGTTTGTCGTACACTCATCAATGAAATGTTAGCAGGAAAGATGTGCTCACATATTGTTATATACATGTTATCTCTCGTTGAAATGTATTTATATCTCTTATTATCTTGCATTTGGCTATAAAGGTAATCTAGATAGTGTATGATTTACTTATCAGAAATTGTTTTACCTTCTATTGACAATTTAAGGTTCATCTCACACTAACAAGGGAAAGGAGAAGCTCGATAAACTTTTTGTAAATCTCTTTTTAGCTTACTTTATTTGTTTGTGAATTGATTTTGTAAATATAATCTATATTTTCGGGTTAGGGTGAGATTAGGAGGCTTTTTAACCTAGACTTGAAGTTTTATTGAATGGTTACACTACAACAATATGGTGGAATAGCATCAAAAAATTGTGACAGATAGAATCTGTTGCTAAACAGCAACAAATCAAGCAAGCTTCGCATCGATAGTCCGTTTTACTCGGTTGACTGAAAAGCAACAATTCAGTGACAGATTTGTGACAAAAATTGTGACAAATTGTATGTTGTCACAGATCTGTCACTGATTTCTCCCGCCATAAATTTCTTGCCAAGATTGTGATAGATCTGCGACAGATCAGCGACAGAAACAAGTCTGTCGCTGATCTGTAGCGAAATCTGTGACAGATCTGCGACAGATCAGCGATAGAAGATCAGCGACAGATCAAGTCTGTCGTCGCTGATCTGTCGCAACATAAAAAAGAGTAAAACCAGAAACCCATCCTCCTCGTCCCCTCTCTCTACAAACCCTTTTTGCCTTCGCTGCCGCCAACGAAACCCTTCATCGCCGCCGCACAATCTTCGCCACCACCGTCGCCGTCGTCATCCACTGTCATCGTCGACGTCGACCGCGACTCCGCCGGCACTCTCCCTCCTTTGCAACACACGCCGACGACACCGCAGGTCGTGCCGCTGCTGCGTGCGATTGTCCTCCGGCGCCGCTGCGCGGTCTTCTCCTCTGGCGCCGCTGATCGCCTCTTGTGAACGCCGACGCCATCGGGCCGAGCATGACTTCGCCCCTGCCCCATTTTCCGCCGCCGTGGGTTCCCGCTTTCCGCCGCTTGCCCCACATTTTCGCCGCCGCTAGCCACCTTTTCGCCACCGCGGACCTTTTTCCGCCGCGGTGCTCGCCTTCGGCTCCTCCGCCGCTTGCTTCCCCGGCTCCTCCCGCTGCTTGCTTCTGCCTCATATATCCTTGACTGAGTTTCGGGTCTCCTCTGCGACGACTCCACGACTCGCACACCGACACTGCCGTCGGTCGAGCTTCACCCCGGTGGACAAGCACGATGGCATAGCAGACTCGTGGATTGCCTCGCGACTAGGCGGTGGACCTTCGAATCACAGTCCCAGCCAAGCGTAATCCCGATTCCAGTACATCATCGCCGGAGCACTCGTGGTTTGCGTTTTCTTAAACTTCTATTTTGGAATTTTTGTTGAATTTTCTTTTCATTACTACTGAAATTAGGAAATCTAAGTTTTCCCTTTTATATATCAACGAAATCGTACGTGTGTTATGCTTAGCATTCAAAAATAGCGACAACCTGCTAAACAACAACAAACCAACAACTCAACAATCTGTTGCTAAACAGCAACAAATAACAACTCAACCATCTGTTGCTAAACAACAACAAATCAACGTCTGAACAATTTGTCGCTAAACAGCACAAATCAACAACTAAACAATATGTCGCTAAACAACAACAAACCAACAAGTAGAACGAATTGAATTTGAATTTAGGTAGTTTCAATTTTCACTTAGCTTGTCATATGACAATTATCATTTACAATTGTTAGATTTAGTTCATATATAGTATGTTCATTTAATAATAATACAGTAAATTAATAAATCTGTACATTGTTTAAATTATTGTTTGGCGAAGCATTTCCAATGAAAAATGATATCTTATTGAGTTATAACTAATATATTCTTATAATGTTTATTAATTGTGATTGTCATTTAGTTGGTACGTAGTTATATTTGAAATCTCAAGACTGTATATATATTAGGAATTGAAGAATATTTAGATTAATTTCTAAAATAAAGAAAAGTATATTAATTTACATACTTCATTAGTAAGAATTGGTAAGAAATGTCGAGACTATATGGAAATTTTGAAAAAATAACTTGGGCAATTCATGGTGAGGAAAAAAATTATATAATGTTTGTACATAGCATGTTTGTATGGAAAGCACACCTGAAGAAGCTTAATCGTATTTCCCTTTGCACTTTTAAATTATATATTGTTTATTAATTGTGATTGTCATTTACTTGATACTTTCTAGGTACGTAGCTATATTTGAAATCTCAAGATTATATATAATCCAATTTAATGAATATTAATTTGGATTATTTTCTAAAATTATAGTAAATTTTTAGAATTTATATTCTTTTTTTTAAGAGTTGATAAGATTTATCCATTTATCGGCTGAAAAACTTAGGATCGAGATGTCTACTAATCGAGAATGGATGTATAGTCATATTGAAAATAGCTTTACTCGACGAGAATTCATAAATGGCGTGAACGAGTTCATCACATACGCAAAGACGCACTGTAGGACATTCGCCACTGAGGGAAAAATTCGGTGTCCATGCAACCATACGAAGTGTCGTAATCGTTCATACTATGATGTTGACACCGTAGAACTTCATATTCTTCGTCGGCGCTTCATTCCGGGATATCAATGTTGGTCGGAACACGGGGAAGAAGATTATATGTACACTCAAAATGTACATGATGAACCTAGCAATACGATGTGAAATGATGACCACGAAGGGACACAGGCAGCCAATTATTGTACATCTTATCATGAGATGGTGCACGACTTGGCTGGTCCGAGTCTCAATTGGTGTCATGCGGAACAAAGTCCAAATCCTAGAACGAAAAATTTGTATGATATGTTAGACGCAGCAAGTCAGCCGCTATGGTAAGGGTGCGAGAACATGACGAAATTGTCGGCAATCGCAAGACTCCTAAAAATCAAATCAGAACATCATATTTCTGAAAAGGCGTTCGATGAAATTCTTTAATTTTGTAAAGATGCTTTGCCTAGTAACAATTGTTTAGTCGATAGCTTTTACAACACGAAACGACTAATGCAAGGGATGGGGCTACCAGTCCAGCAAATTAATTGTCGCAAGTCCATGTGCATGATTTACTGGGGCGAGGATTCAGAGTTGATGACGTGTAAGTTTTGCGGTGAATCAAGGTATGAACAAACTAGAAGTGAAGGACGGAGTGGTGTGCCGCGGGCTCGGAAAAAAATGTATTACTTCCCCCTAGCACCTCGATTGCACCGTTTATTCGCGTCTGAAGCGACTGCGAGGCACATGCATTGGCATGGGGAACACGTTTCAGATGGCATCGTCATGCAACATTGTTCCGATTCTATTGCATGGAAGCATTTCAATGATGTGAACATCGAATTGAGCGCCGAAATTCGTAATGTTCGTTTAGGGTTATGTACGGATGGTTTCCAACCATTTGGCCAATTCGAAAAACAATACTCATCGTGGCCTGTAATTCTCACTCCTTACAACCTACCCCCCTCAATGTGCATGAAGAAGGAGTTCATGTTCTTAACGGTCATCGTACCGGGCCCGACTAATCCTACAAATCAAATTGACGTCTTCCTACAACCTTTGATAAAAGAGTTGCAAGATTTGTGGCATGATGGGGTACTAACCTACGACGTTTCCACCAAAGACCAACTTCCAACTCCGAGCTGCACTTATGTGGACTGTTAGCGACCACCGCCGTGGCAATAGTGATTGGATGTTCTACCTTTTTTAATGGTGAGTTTTTAATTACGAGTAATGTATATCTTCACATTTTTTCCCTTCTAATGTAGTCGATGTGATTCTTCATTTGCAGGTATGTGCACCGGTGGCATTTGATATTGGTGTTGCTTATAGAGAAGGAGTTGACAAGGCTTCTTTATTTTTGCTGGGTAAGAAAAGTGTACCAAGTAAGTTGTCTTACAGTAAGTGATTGCTTTATAATCATTGACACAATAAATATACCACATAGTGAAATGTTTCTCTTCTAGAGATGGCAAACTTGTAAGAAAATTTGTTGAACGTATCCGAGTGATTGGTCAAATGAAAAGTATGTTTTGTGTAAGAACCAAATACATCACTAATCTCTTATCCATCACGATTTCACGTGACAACTTAACTGAGTGCAACTTTACAAGGGTTGCACCTTCTTTTGAGAATCAGGGGTTGGGGCTTTGATTTCCATAGTTTGTTAGAAAAAATTTGAACTGTTTGGCATATCTTACAATTTTTCAACTTCAAGATGCCAACATGTTTCTTTAATATTTGGGGTTCTTAATTTTTGTTATATCTCAGAGTGGGTTGTAATGAAACTTGAATTTTAGTTTTCACCTCTTATTTTGTGAGTTATTTATTTCTGAAACTTGTTGCTTTTATTTTTTGCATCTTGGTTTCCCGTGAAATGATGTGGATTCCCTGAAAATTCTCCACACACTAAAACCTTATAGGATCCTATTTCACAATTTCCTTTATGTGTCTTTTGCATCACTTCCACACATTTCAGAAACACATTATACTTGATCAGACATTTTTCAAGTATTACTAGAGTAAAAGAGGGATTTCTTGTGAATATTTGAGTTTGCTCTTGTATGTTTGCTTTGGGTCTTTATATTTCTTTCATTGTGGAAATTACTTACCATAGTTTGCTCTTGCATGTGTTATTGATTGGTTAACATCTCCAGCGCTAGAGGCAATGATTAGGCCACTTGAAGTCCTCTATGCCCTTGGAGTTCTTGATGAGGATGCCAAACTTACATCACCAATTGGGTTTCAAGTTTCAGAGATTCCTTTGGTATGCAACCTTCTGCCATTTATTTTATTCACAAAATCTCTATTGAACTCAGTCTTGTCTTGATCTTAAAGATTTTACCATGAATGCTGCAGTGTTTATTATGAACTTTGGAACATTCGAATAGTTGCAATGAGTGGTAGAATTTACAGCATATGTTACAATACATTCTTATGTTATTACTTGTAATATATTCCTTTTTGAGATGTTTCCCTTTTTTACTTTCTAATTGGAATTTGTTTATTTTGTGTCAATTATATTACTATTTGTATTTTTCTTTCAGAGATGCTTGTGTTTTAACTTATTATTATCTTCGTCATACTTTGGTATTTTTAAATATTCAATATAATATTTAATACCAGTTTCTTCAGCATTTTCCATTTGTCATTTCATGAAGAAACTTGATTTTTGAATTTGTTCTTTGGTGTGTATGAAGGGAACATACGCTTTTTGCTCTGTCGCTATTGGAAAATATGATCGAATATGTATTTTACTCGTGTTTCATGCTGAAGATAGAGAACAACATGAGTACTTAGCGGCTTTATAATAAATTATTTTTGAACTAGATCACTATGATTGAATTATATATGTTTTGTAGGTAATTCTTAAGTCAAATGACTTCATAGACCTCTTTAATTTTTGAAAGTTTTTTAATTCAAAGACTTGGATCTCCTCTTTAAAAAGTTTTTTAATTTTGAGTAGTTTATCTAATCCTATATGGTCCATTTCATTTTTCTCGGTGAGATGGACACCCCATGCTTCTCAACTTGGTCTCTATATGTAATATGTGTCTCCATCTTTTTTAGGGTCATAACGCGCACTTTTAATATATGGTTTAGAAATCCTTAACTCGTTGTGTGTTTTTTTGGAGTGGTTGTATATGTTGGTCATGTTATACATCGAGATAGAAAGACTGTGAAAGATAGTGTGTATTCATAGACAACATTGTATTCAATTTCACTTTAATTGGATGTGATGTTATTTTCATTTGTGTTGGAATATTTTGGTTGCATGTCGAATATTGTTCAAGTTCCTTTTAATTTTCAAGATTTGGATGGGAAACGCTCTCCTAGCTAAAGATTTTGTATAGTTACTATCTTGTATCGGTGAAAAATGCTATAGAGTGTTTTGTAAACATTGTATATATATATATATATATATGTAAATTAATTTGTGTAGCCAACTTTGTGTAGTATTTTGTATTTTGTTTAATAATATTCATCTAGTACTATATAATATACTACTAGTTAATTATGAAATGTTAATCTCATCCCTTTCTAGACATTGTTTGTCAAATTTTGATAATATACATACATTTTCCCAATTTTCATATTATTTGCAGCAGGCACAATTTGTTTTTGCAGATTTTACTGCAGCTTTTGATTTTACTATTTATCGTGTCTTATTTTTTTTGAAAATTACCATTCGAAAATAAGCGACAGACTCGATGCATCGTTTTATTTGATCAACAAAAAAAGTTGTTTGTCGCTGATCTGTATCTGTTTAGCGACATACAACTTTTTGCTTGATCAAGCAAATCGATGATGATCGAAGTCTATCATTGAACAACAGAATCATCGACGACAAAGACTCGTCTTTTTTGATCAAGCAAATCATCGACAGACCGTGTCTATCGCTAAATAGGAACAGATTTGCAACAGACACGATTGTGCTGACTGGACTACAATTAGCGACAGACGTGTTTTTGTTGTTGTTCAGCGACAGACGTTTGTCACAAATATGTCGCTGAACAGCAATAGAACATCAAATATGTCGGTGAGTTCAATCAGCAACAAAGAGTTTAGCAACAGCAATTGTTTATCGCTAATCTGTTGCAGAGTCGCTTAGCAACAGAACCATACCAATTCAGCATCAGATTAGTTTGTTGTTGTTTGGTTTTTTTCTTGTAGTGTTATGAGAGTCTCCTAAGTTAGCTTTAAATAAGTTGAGAGGTTAGATTTCGATTTTGGTCTATTTGGGATTGTAAAGTTTTAATTAAGCTATCAAAGACAGTAAGTTAGTTTATACATTTAAATTTGATATATATTGTGAATTGCAAGGATTTGTGAGTCCTTTTGGGCCTCTTCCCAATTCTGCTCTCTATTAGGTGAACGTTTTTCGGCGCGTCACTTTTAAGGGAGGTGCTTCCGAGATTTTTACAAAATAAGAAGAATAATCTGTTCAATTTTCTTAATTTCCTCAAATTGAACAAATCGTGAGTCGAGTTTTAATAAGGACATAATTATAGTTTTCAAGCGTTATTAAGGATTGAAATAAAAAAAGTTTTGTAAGTTCATATTTAAAAAAATTGATTAGTCTGACTAGATTATCAAGGGATTAAGATAATCTAGGGCAATCATTCGTCTTAAAGACGAGAGAGCTTACACCTAGTTACTACTTTGAATTAGATAATGAATCAAAATACCATAATACACATTTGCATCTATGCATGCAATACAAAATTCATGATTATAATTCGCTAATAATAATCTATTAAATCAATGAATCAAAGAATACTAAATAATGTAAGAACAATTTAAATAAAATCTCATAAAAGACTAACAACCATAGTAGCAATCATTCGTCTGGAAAATAACTTTGCTAATAACTATGAAAAACCCCAATAAAAATAGAAAGAAAATAAAAAAGGAAAGGAAAGAAATGGGTGAGAGATAGAAGAGTTAAGTGGGAGGCCTATGGTAATTTCTGTTTTAGCTTTTGGAGTGGTTTGAATAGGCTAAATTATGCTAGATACTCCATATCTTAATAGTTACAAACTTTGTGTCAATCACTTTTTATTTGGCTTAATTCTTTTTTATTGATATATAATAAAAACCATAAGTATCCCTTCAAATTTGGTCCAATAGCTCGGCTAGTTGGGCGCCTGTGTGTGAGTATAGATGAGCACGATTTTGATTCCCACTAGCCTAGATGGTAAGCACCAATGATTATGAATGAGATAACCAGGGAATCAAATCCCTCTTCCTATAAAATCTTTGTTTTATCGTGATTTCTTGCTCTTCATCATCGAGCTACGTATGCATATCGAGGACAATCAGAAGGCTCCTAAACTATTACAGATTGACATAAGTCGTGTACACCAATATGTGACACATTCATCATGAGTCAATAGATCTTCATCAATTTTTCAGTATGTATCTCGTGACTGATGTCATGGTATTCTTCACTTATGCACATTAGCTTATCTTGCTCTAATCTAAAAAACTTGGTTCGGCTCCAACTATACTTAAATGCTCCAATCCATATAAGATATTTATTTTACGCATATTAAAGGGGACAAACAGCTCTCTTACCTTCATTGGCTCATTTTTCCTATTGAACTTTGCATTAGCATAAAATTCGTATACCATCATACTCACTCCTTTAATTTCATTACTTCTATAATCTTGAGTGAAATGCTACTAATAATTTCATTTCTTCTATAATCTTGAGTGAAATGCTACTAATTTTGTCGCCTAATGAAATTGTTCACTCGTTTTTCATTTTTAGCCGGTAAATCTATACCTCTCTCACAAATGAACTCCCTATGTTGAATATCATCATATCTTTCCTTGGACTCTGAAGTAATGAAGTATTTGAAATCCATGTATATATAGAAATTTCATAACAACTTACCAATGATTTGCCCATGTACCTCACATTTACCGCTTGAACTCCTTCGCTCGTTTATGCTTTTTAATTAGTTTGATGAGACATTTACATTCAGAAGAATCATCACCCGACAAATGGCCTTACTTGCACATTTAGCTGAAACTTTCATAAGTTTGAAAACCATTAAGTGTGACTTGTACTTACTAGACTAACTGACTGACTAACTCAAATTTAAGACTTTGGATTTAAAAAAACCTTGGCTGCCTCCTAGTAACGCTTAGTTTAACTTCATTAGCCTGACGTCTTTTATCTCGTTTAGTCCGAGTCTAAATCGAGACACTCCAATTGTGAATCAGAGATAATTATGTCATTCCCATTTGGATGTACTACTTCTCCATCAATAAAGACTATCTTCTTTGCACATCGTCCTCGTCGATACTCATTGTAATCTTTTTCTTCCTTGTGTACAAGTTTGAATTGGAAGTGTTCAAGAATGGCCTCCCAAGTATCATGAACACATCATCATCCATGTTTTGATCTGTAACCTTAAAATCCACGATGAATGTGAATCTATCAACTTTGACATACACATGCAAAACTCTTCCTATAGTTGGTGTCAACTTGCCATCAACTACTTGCAAATATAAGACATTCCTAAACCGATGCCTATCGATGCTTATTGGTATGCATATTTGTTTAGGATCGCTCCTTTAGATTGGTTGAAGTCTCGATATGAACTTGAACTTCAGTTTTGGTGTAACAACCTGTTACATTAAGCTGGTGATTAGAACTAATCAAAATTCTAATTATCCCGAGTTAGGCTCGTGGTTAATTTCGGCATAACTCATTTGCATGTGCTTTTGTTTGCATTATGTTTCGCGTTTGTTTGGATTGTTTAAGGGATGTTATAGGTCATAGTATAATAGAGTATTTATATACAAGCCTATAATTAGAAAATACTTAATAAACAATAAATTTCTAGTACACCAAGTGCGACGGGGCGGTCGTGGAATGAATATGCACACCCGAGAATACTCGTAGGCATGTCCGTTGAATTTATTGGTGAGAAAGTACATGAGATATATATATATATATATATATATTTATATATTGGATATAAATATATATATTAGAAACTAAAAGCTGTTTTAAATTATATGGATCGTCGGATCGTCTTGAGTGGAGCATAAGTGTTTGATGGTGTTAAAGTTTGTGCCACTTTAGGGAGTGTCATTTAAACACATTAACCACTTGATCAGTCTCGAGATAGCAAGATGCGTATGTTGAGGAAAATCCATATATTTAAATTAAAACCTCATGTTTATCTTCTCTATTGATCAATCAATATAGAGAAGGAGGATTGAGGATTTAGTTACTGATAAAAGGATATCATTTATATAGTTGAATCAATAAAAATTCAGGAGCTTAAATGATTTAAAAGTCAGAGATCATCACTTCGGTAAGTTTATTTTTTGTGTTTGTTGAAGTTCAATTTGACAGTAGGTGATGAAATCTTTGTGAATTATGTTTTGTGTTAATTGGAAATGGTTTATTACCTCACTAGAGGTCCTCCCTATGAATTTTGGGAGTCTTTGCTACTATTGTATGAGTTTGTGGGTAGAACAATGGTTGTTGCCGGAGTGCACTTCCTTCGTCAATGAGGATAAACTCAGCTGCTGGAGTGCACTACACCAACTAAGAGGAACGCGCTCCCACCACAAAAAATAACAATAAAACTGAGTTATGAGTATGATTTCTCGAGTTCTTAGGGACTGGACTAGGGGTTCTAAATATAGGATATTGGACCTATATTGATCATAAATGGTCTATGATAGGTATAGGATCCTCGAGAAAGCTTGAGTGCCCGAAAAGTTAGGAATTTAGAACGGAAACCTAGACCGAGGTAAGTACAGATTTGCTTGTTTTTCAATGTTTCTTGGCTATCTTAGTATATATTTCATGTAGTTTATGGACTGGAATGGGGTACTATGTACACTGTGATTGTTTTAATAAACATAAAATTATGTTTAATGTGATTCACAGGAGTAACTCTTGGTTTTTAGAATAGGTTTATAGGAGATGGATTACCTTCAAGGCTTATATACAAATGATGCTCAATTCAATAAGTTGCATGGATTACATACTCATTAAAAGGTTTTGGATAGAACCATTGGGCATTAATGAATTCGCTAGACAGCTCATCGGCTAATTTGTTGGTCTAGTAATAGCATTCTTGGCGTCGATGGGTAATCGACCCTAGTTTTATAAATTAAATGTGGATCATAGTGTAATAGTCATTGAAAGTTTGATTTGCTTCAATTATTTATTATGTTTTCCATATTCTTTTTAGTTAACATTGGTGCATATTGTTATTGCATGATGTTCTTAATTACTAAATGGGATGTTGAGGGCTTTGTCAATCTTTAGTTACTGAGCAAGTTGGAGCACTCACCCAAATTTAATATTTCAAGTTCACAACCTAGCGCTTCAGCGAAGGGCAAAGAGAAGATTTAGGTGTCTTGTAGTCTTCTCTACGATGTAATGAGCCTTCTTGTACTTATATACATTGTTTACTATATTTTGATGTTTATAAATAGGGCTAGGAGGTTTATAATCAAGGTTTTAGGTTTTTATAAACTCTGTATATTGTATAAATACCGAAAAAGTTTTAATTTTCCGCTGTGCCTACTTTATATTTTTTATTCGATATTAATATACAGGTTGAGTTTATCAAGTACTGACGAAGAGCTTGTTGGCTCTAGTTATGTCTGGGTGTGTTGCCAAGGCTTAATTAGGGTTTTAGGCCGAGTATCGCCTTAATCGGGATAAGGGATGCTAGAGCTAATTATCACAGCCTACTTCAAAACCTAAGGTTTATCACTTTTGAGATATGTGGTAACTTTAATACAGTTTGGCATCAATTGATTTTCAACTTCCAATCACTGACTTTCACTAAGGGAAAGAACTTGCCAAGAAATCCTTCATTGATTTTTCCCCATGAGGTCATACTCCGTGGAGTTGGTCCTTGGAACTAGATTTGGCTTTTCAATCCAATGATAATTGGAAAAGACTCATCATGATTACCTCCTTTGTAACTTCGGTAATATGCGTAGTGTCACATTTCTTCATTAAATTCCCTACATGTGCAATTGGATCTTTATTAGCTAACCCATTGAACAACCTATTTTGCACCACATTAATTAAAGACAGTCTCAGTTTGAACTCGATGGTGTTGGCTGGAAGCCTCATCACTCTATTTTAATTCTCTTGAACTTCTGTCTTAAAGTAGTCACGAAGGCATCTCTGCCCTTGTACTCTTTCCTGCACTACCATATCACCTTCGGGTTGGTTATTACCTCAACCCTTTTGTTGGTTTCTCACTTTATCCTCAACCATTTTGATTCCTTTCTTTTTCTTTCCTTTGTTGGTTTTATCAATCATTGGGTTATAAGGAACTAAATCCTTCTCTCCTTTGCTATGCATGCACTAGTTATCCATAAAAAAAAAAAACACAAAAGATTAAATGCCGAAAGGCAAACATGAAACTTAAAACTTTATGTTTTTCTTTTTGTATTTTTTTTATAAACTCAAAATTAAAGTACTTAAAATAAAACTTAACAACTTTTCAAACTAACTAAGTGTTTCTAAGTGGCTACCTATCCATAGCAACACTTCAAAAAACTCGGTGTACGTGCCGCAAGTATATATAATAGCTCGCTTGTAGTAATAGTGTAATCAACTTACGTTGACTACAGATATCATCCTCAGGGAAAGATGTATGTACGCACTACATACTTTGATAAAATTACTCTATTGCTAAGGAAATCCTTTTGATTTGTTTTATAACCAAACTTAACTAATCTATACTAACAAATCAATGCAAATTACTTAAACTATTATATTAAGACTATCTTAGTTCACAACTTCAGCTAGGTAATGAAATACTATGCTTTTAAACTCACTTATCATCTTTATTATGTGTGTGCAATGGCTAATTAGAATAGATAGATCTCCATCAAATCCACTTTAACCCACTATCGTGACGGAAAGATTGTAATGTTTAAACTAGAACTCCATCAATCGGTGTGAATAAAGTAAGCTCCACATTGCTTCAATGTTCCAAATCTTTAGATTCATAACCAATTAAGTTTACTATTCCTGCCTCCTTATCAACAAATATCACAAGATGTAGTGTATTTTACTATTGTATAGTCTATATTCGGCTTAAGAGTTTCAATAGCTATAATAACTTCTAAAACCTAATATCAACAAACATGTGATCCAGAATTCATAGCATTACGCTCATAATCGATACAAATCCTAACCATTGCACTTTTTATTCATTACACTCTAATCATGTTTATGGCATAACATTCATACAGTAGGACCCATTAATCCCTAAGATTAATAGACTACTTAAACATCATTTAAACAAACATGCATATAGTGGTATTTATTGCAATCAGAGATATAATGAAATAACTTTAAGTAACTCAATAAACATAATACCTGAATCACCATAAATGAGTCTTCAATGTCATTTTTCCACAAATTTTCTTAATACTCAAGAATAAAGTAAACCTACACTAAACCATGTTAATGGTGTCTAATCCTCTTATATTTATATGTTTACCAAGTTTTCCATTCTATTTATACTCCATAATCACGTTTTCAAACAATTAGAAACCCTACTTAATAATTTAACACGATATATAACTCCACTTTCTATTTTTTCTCTCTGCTTCGATCAATCAATGTGCATTTTCTCTCTTTAGGTGCCTCGGCACTGTCCCTTTTGCTCCTCCGCACTATCCCTTGACCTCCACGGCACCGCCACTTCACCGAGCTTCCTGATCACTTTTTCTTCACTTACTTGCTCTCTCGCGCTATGCATTGATGTCCCATAATGCCAACCCATCTAGCCACAATGCCAAACCTCCTTAAGTGTGTTTTTGCTCTGTTTCTCCTCTAATTTCCTTGTTTCTTTCCTTTATGCCTTGTATACTTGAAAATGCATAAACACCATCAAATAGAGTTCATTTTGGTATATTTATACTAAATCTAATACTAAGCAAACCTTATATATAAGTCTAAATGATAACTTACCAAGGATCTAAGAATATTAACCATCTTTACATTATGTGTATTATATGCCTAAGTGGACAAATTGATTTAATTGAAATTTATTTCCTATAGTTTGATATGAGAATAAGTAAACCTTACATTTTTTTTTAAGATGATCCTAGACAATTGAATCTAGGCAAGATGAGTTACCTATTAGTCACAATTTGTGTTCGGACAGCTCAATTAAAGGCCATTAGATAGCCCTCGAGATACGTAAAGCACACTAGATCAAAGTATACATATATATATTGCTAGATAAGTGAAAATGGAAATGCATGCCAACATTTATCTTCTCAATAAAAATCCGGAACCGTGGAGGCTTAATAGGTCGGGAATTTAAACAAAAAATTGAGAAAGTAGAGTACCATTCAAGGGGATCTCAGGTTAGGTAATCATCTTCTTCTTCTTGTTTAAGTTGTTCATAAAAAAATTGTAAATATGCATAGTCAAGGTAGGGGTTGAGTGGCTGAAATGAAATTGAGGCTAAAACTCAGTGTTTTCTAATGAAAACTTCATGTTTTTTAACCCAAAGACATCTCAATTCTTGCGATTAAAATGGATTTCTACTCAAATTGGTGTTCTTGATATTATTCCATTAAATAAAGCTTGAACTTGAAAATTTAATATAAATTGTTGTTTTGAATGAATCGCCACTACTTTTGGGTGTTTTTTGATTCCCTTACGCGGAAAGGGTAGGGTCCACAATGTTGGAGATAGCCACGAAGGATAAAAACTAGAATTCACGAGTTGCAAAAATTTTGGGTTTGGATCTTAATAGCGCGCTTTAAAGCCCTGTAGCGCACTATCTAGGTACCAAAAATTATATAAACATAAGTTTTTTTATTCCCTTACAAGGAGAAGGTAGGGTTCATAGCGTTGGAGATAGCCACGAAGGCGAAAAACTAGACACGTGTTGCGAAAATTTTGGGTTTCGATCTTCATAGCGTACTTTAAGGCCCTATAGTGCACTATCTAGACACCAAAAATTATATAAACATAAGTTTTAATAATGTAGTTAGCTAAAACCACCTTTTGACACACCGATTCTTTGATTTATGGGCTTTTTGACATATTTTCAAGAAATTAAATCAATGAAAGAGTATTTAATAATTTTTGTGTTTTGTTATAAATATTGGTTTTAGGAGTAAGTAGACAGTAAATGGTGTAGATCCACTATATTTAGACTAACATGACATCAAACTTAGGGACCAAAGCATGGGTACCGACAGCGATTCAGGGTAAGATTTAGGAGTCTTGGGAAGTGCGAGTGCGTATTTAAGGTGCGTAAAACCCATGAGGATGCTTCACATAAATGATTTACTGAATGTTTTTCTATGTTGAATAACCGAGGCATATTATGGTATATAAGGGGATAGGCTGATTTATTGTTTGAGTGGTTCACCGAGGTTTTTTGTTATTTCATAGGATAGAGGTTGTTAGACAAGAGAACGTGACATCCGGACTCTCGGTGGATTGCAACCTGTGTTGTTAGGCCGAACATTGGGAGACGAGTAAGGTTTAGTCAGTTATTAGAGAGTGGTCATATCTAGGTTTTTTGCTAATTTACCTACTATTTAATTTCTCAATTTAGTTGCATTCCATATTCTTTATGACTTATATATCTGCTTTGTTATTTACTTGTTGCTCTGATTTTTGCTAATGATCTACATTCATGCAAATATATCTTTCTTTTTCCAAATTTAATACTTGCATGTCTTGTAGTCTTCTATTAGATTTTTGCTATATATTTTGTGGACTTCTCTGATATTTTACTCAATGGGCTCGTTATCATTTTTGTTGGATGACTGAGTGAAGTTCCTTATGTGAGAAGAGGCAAGGGGATCTTGAGCAACTATCTTGGACTTGCCAACTGTCAAGGACATACTTGTAGGTCTTTATTTTTATATTTTGCCTTACTTTGGGCTATTTTGAGGGCTTCAGAGACACTAGTACACGTATATACCCTAGTTTTGAATATATATTTTCGCCTTATATACATGGTACTTTATTTTAGGATTTCCATAGTAGGATGTTTGATATAAATGACATGAACTGTTTTTATATTATGCTTGTTTCCATCTCTATAAGTCTTTAACTATAAATTGTTTCTTATTAATTGTAAACATTTGTAAAACACATGCCACACTTCCTAACTCGTAATCCTGAACTAAAAGACATTCAATTCTAGAGAAATAAATTATTGAAATATTGAAAAACTAGTTAAGAAGATAAGACAAATTTGCAGGTTCTTCGATAATGCTGATGTGGCATCAACGTCACCAAGGCTACGGGACCCGCGAAGCAGCACACCCAGCGACTTCGTACTGCGGAATTTTCTTTTATATTCAAGCTTACAAGTTCTTTCATCTTTCAATTTTATCTTGCTTATTATCAATCGCCATTGCTGTGGAATTTTCTTTTATATTCAAGCTTACAAGTTCCTCGTGACGATAATAGTGGTGTGGAAGCTATTCCTATGCTTTTGAAAATTCCTCAATCTATAATTGAATGTCGAATATTGAATGTATGATCAAGTTGTAAGGACTATAGTTGTTGTTGGCGATTGCTAGATTGTAGTGGCGATGCAAATGGTTTCTTGCTAATCACAAGACATTGTTATTGTATTTCTTTTCAAAAGTTTAAATTCTTTTAATAATTTCTTATTATTATTATTATTACTACTACTACTTGTAAAAAAAGTTATATGTTGCAGGAAATAATAGTCATATTTTGAAAAAATTATATGAAAGCCCTTTAATAATGATTACCGTTATCAAAAGCTTTCCTTTCAATTTTTAACTGATAAATATTTTTCTAAGCTTTTGTGACATCCTTGATTTCAATAAACCTATATTAGAAGCTAATTATGCTCTTAGTGGGTTTCAATCACAACATGCATTGTGGATATGAACTTGAATTTGTGAAAAAGAAAAATCACTAAATCAATGTTGTTTTTTGTTGGTGAATGCCTATTATGTATACTATATGGTATTTCATCGTGAAGTCATAGTGTATTGAGGTGCGTCCCCAATTTTTGTGATAATCAGGGTTGCAAGTGCATGTTTGAAGGGCACAAGTGGAAATAAAAATTATTAGTTGCTAAAAAACTAGTGATCAAGAGTTAAATATGACGTAAGGTTCTTGCCTCGGTTTGCAAGGAAGTCGAGATTAGCGGAAATGAAATAATGAGAATGAAGTTGGTGCGAGAGCTTACCTCGAGTTGCATGTCAATTGGCAGTGGTCGAGGTTGAGATTTTGTCTAAATTGGTGCAAGTTTTGTCAAGTATGGCAAGAGAATTAGTTCAGAAATGTTTGGTATATCATGGAAAAAATTAAGATTTTGGGTAATTTTCTTAACAAAAACCAATGTTATAGATGTTTTATGGAGTTGGATTGTTTGAGGTTGGCTAAATTATGTGAAAATTCGGAACCAAAACAAGCACCTGAAGTCAAAACACGTAAAATAGGGATTTCAGTAACTAATAACTAAATAGAAATTAAGCCGCTAACAAATAGCTGACGGGTTATATATAAAATTAAAAAATTAAAAAAATTAAACATTTCTTTGAATTGAAAATGTTTTGTGACAAAACCATCTCAACTCATTCTTTTGCTTTCTGATCTCCTTTCATTCAATTCTCGTCCTGTTTCTCTCTAAAAACCTATTAACCATCACGAGACAGTCAATTTGAGCATAGTTTCACCAGTGAAAATGAGGTATTCAACTCGAAATTTGGTAAACTCTCAATTGAGATTTCCCTAAAATCAGTTTGAAGACTCACAATCTAGCATTTTTCTCTCGTGGTGTTCTATTGTGAATTGGTGGAAATGGTGGTGAATTGAAATATTAGATTTATTTGCACCAATTTGGGATAAATCCACCAATGTGGGTTAGAGCTTTGGTGAATCAAATTGATGTGATTTAGTTGATAACTATTTTGAAGATGTTGTAATAGTTGAAAATTTTTTCCATTAGGATAGTGGACAAATTGATTATTTGTTTTTGTTCATATTAACCCCATGGGCTTTGAAAATATTTCGAATTTCTTATCGAGTTATTTCCTTGTTTTAGATGTCAATTTCTTAAGGATTTAATTGCGAGAATATTTGTTTAGAGAAGTTTTATTGTTGCAAAATTAATTTTTTGCCTAACTAACAAGCTATACAAGAAAATCTATAACTTTTTCATTTGTGATCTAACTTGAGTGTTCTTGGAGTATGTGGAAAGTATGAAGTGAGCTCTAAAAGTTACTTTTTGGTTAATGTGAAAAATATTAAGGTTTTCATAGTTAAAAAGTTACCCTAAGTTAGCTAGTGGAAAGATACTTGATGTTATAAATAATTATTTTTGTAAATAGTAATCGACCATAATTTGGCTATTGTTTTCTTGGGCTTTCATTATTTGGCTTCACTTGAAGCTTTACCCCTATAATAATAGAGTATGTACGGAACCTGTTGAAGCCATTTTCAAGGTGATATGACGCTCTAGGAACTCGAATATTTAGCTTGAATTTGGTTGTTTGTAAGTAAATCCTTTAGTTAGCTTTACATTGTATGAGTAGTTTTCCTCAAATATGCATGCATTATTTTATTGTTGCATAATTTATTAATCATGCATTCATGGACTCGGGAGGAAGGAGTCTCTTCACTTGCTATATGTCTAGCAAGGTAAAAATCGTGGTGCTCTACAGCTAGAGTAAATGATTGTTATAGACACTTGTTTAGGAGGATTTATGGGAATGTGCTGGACAGGATCATACTCTATTAATTGTCGAGGGAATGGCTTCTCGAGGGAGTTCCTATAAAACTCATAATTCTAATTATTGTTCATGCACTAATTTTGGAAGTCGACATCTGAATATAGTTAAGGAACAAAAATAAGGTGGACCGCATCCTTGTATATTTACAGTTCTTCGGCATATTATTATTTTTTAAATTCTTGTATTATGATGCATTTAGTTATTACAGGTGCACTAGATAGCGTGGGACTTACTTAATCTTAAATTATTTAATTATTATTATTCTTAGGTAAAGTCAAGTTCAATTAATGAGTTTGAATAAATGACAGAATGGTCTCGACTATTATGGTGATTTCTTTACATTTTTTCTTTCTCTTTGTATAATGATTTGATTATTATTGTGTTTTGGGATTTAGGTTGTTATTTAGTCTGATTTCTATTTTAAGAATTCTCAAAGAAATATATAATAGTAATGGCAATAGTATGATTAATATAAACCTGAGTTTGTAATATAAATTTTTATTAAATAGATATAGAATGAAATGAATGTTTGAAGAATTATAAATTTTATATATGAACTGTCATGGATACAAAAAGAGATATGAATTCTTTTTGGCCTTCTCCTACTTTTGTTTATCATGTGTTTTGGATTGTCTAGGGCCCTATTTATAGGGGAGACTTTATCGAATTTCTTTTTTATAAATGAAAATTTAAATTTAAAGATTATATAATGTGATTTAGTCAAGGAATCAAAGACTTTGAATGTGACTTGAAAATTAACACATCTCTAGGATTTTAAAGTATTGATGCAAAGTAAGGAAATATTTAGAATGTTTAGAGGTTGATTAGGTTTTCAAAAGTCTCAAAAAAACTACGCCGGTCAGATGCCTTAATGACGATGGGTCGAGCAAAGGTTGTATTTGAGCTATGATTTAGCTCAATTAAGGAAATGTAAAAAATGATATCGAGGTTGAGTTTTAGATTGAGATGATCAGAAACTTGGGTTATGTATTATTGATAAGTGATTATATTGAATTATATATAGAACTAATTGAGTAATATATTTAGTATAAATATCTCGAAATAAGCTCTAATTGATGGTATTTATATATTATCAAGTATATGAGGTACAAAGGAGACAATGGAGTGATTTCGTCAAGGAATGACGATAAAGGCATAAAAATAAGGTTAATGTCGTAGCTAACATAGGCTTGACACTATGGGAGAAGGCTAGAAATTGTGGACAAGGTGTGGAGAACCAAGAAGAAAAAAAAATGTGACATTTGAGCCAGCACAATGGCGGCGCCATTGGTCATAGGGGATGACATCGGGGTGGTCTACACAGGGCACCGAATCTACTGAATGAGGAAAATTGGACGTAAATTGTCTAAAACTATCATGGCATCGTGGCTTTACACACATAGTACCGGATAACTTATGAATAGTGCCAATACAAAGAAAATAGAAAGTTTAAAGTTCTATTTTGGGTAGAACTGTCTAATAAGGTTTCAAATTGTTTTATAATGTGTCTTGGGAGCATAAATTGGTATTAGAACATGGTAAAGTCACCAATTATTATTAAGAGAAACCAATTATCACATTTTAGCATAGTTTTACTTTGTTGTTGAGTGTTAACAAGATTTGTAGAAGAAAAGACATTAAAGACTTACGTGTGGTTGTTCAGTATTATTTTCTTTGATTTAATTGAAGTTATTCATTTAATCTCTGATTTTAATGAATACCATTCTGTGCATGATTATTTTAATGATATGTGAGTAATTCATTAATCTTAGGGATCAACGGATCATATGGTATGAATGTTATGCTAAAGTAGTTATGAGTGGGTTATAAAGTTAAAAAATGCAATGGTTAGAATTAGTATTGATTCTATGCATAATGCTATGAACATCTTGATCACATGTTTTTTGAAATTAGGTTTAAGAAGTTTTCATGGACATTAAAGTTTTTAAGCTGGATATGGATTGTACAACCGTAAAATACATAACATTGATAGATAGTTATTGATTAGGGATGCATGGATAATAAATTTAATTGGTTATGAATCTAAAGATTTTGAACTTACAACAACGTGGAATTATGTTATGCACATTGATAAGTGAAGTACTAGTTTGCACATCAAAATCTTTTTCGTCACAACAATGGTTTGAAATGGGTTTGAAGAGAATCAACCCATTCTTATTAAGCATTGCACACACATAATGAAGATGAAGGAAGTGAGTTGAAAAGGATAGTTATTCATTATCTAGCTGAAGTTATGAACTAAGTTCTTCTTAATATAAAAGTACAAAGTTATTTACAGTGTTTTGATAGAATTGAATATTTTAGTTATAAACCATTTAAAAAGGGATTTTCATAGCAATAGAGTAAAGTTGACTAACTATACTGAGTGCAATACACCATTCCCTAAGGACAATATCTGTAATCCATGGAAATTAATAACATTATTGCTAAAATTGAACCATTATATTTGCGGCCACGCTCAAGTTATTGGTGTTGTCGCTGATGATAGGTTGCCACATTAACATAATTAGTTTGCAAAATTGTTAAGTTTTATTTCACGTAATTTACTTTCAAGTTTATAAAAACAAAAAAAAAAGGTTTGAGTTTACAATTTGACAATATCCTCTTGATCTTTTATGTTTTATTTTTTGGGAAAATTAGTCCATGCGTAGTAAAGGAGAGAAGGACTTAGTTCCTTACGATCATGAGATTGACAAAACCAACAAGGGAAAGAAAAAGAAAGGAATTAAGATGGCGAAGGATCAAACGCGAAATCAATAACCAGGCCGAGGGAATAACAAACCTGAAGGTGATCTGGTTGTGCAGGACAAGCTGTGAGGACAAAGATGTCATTATGACAACTTCAAGGAAAAAGTTCAAGAGACTTACAATGGAGTGATGTGGCTTCCAACCAAAACCATCGAGTTAGAACTGAGATAGTCTCTAATCAACATGGTGCAAAGTAGTCAACTCAACGGGCTAGCAAATGAATATTTAGTTGCACATGTAGAGAATTTTGTGGAGAGTGAGACACTATACGTATTATTGTAGTTACAAATTAGGTGACCACGATGACGCTTTTCCCATTCTCGTTGGGTGGAAAAGCCAAATCCTAGTTCCAAGGACTGACGCATGGAGTATGACCTTATGGGCGGGAATCAATGAAAGATTTCTAGACAAGTTCTTTCCTCTAGTGAAGGTCAATAAAAGGAAATTGGAAATCAATCAATTCAAGCAGGAAGATGCCGAGTCTCTTGGCGAGGCTTGGGAAAGATTCAAAGAAATGCTGAGGAGATGCCAAGGACATGGATACGCGAAATGGGCAAGACTATAATTTTTTTACTATGAGATTAATCACAGTACCAGAACACTAAAGGATGTCGCGACAAGTTGTTCTCTAGTGATCAAGGATGAGGATGGTGTTGGGTTTCGGGGATCATGCGCAGCGGAAGTTTTCGAAATCTTTTAGAACATCCCCTAACCAAGATCCAATTGATTCCATTAAACTGATGTGTCAATAAAAAAAAGTCATACCTTCGCAAGAATAACTCCATGTCTGCCTTAATTAGTGTTGATCGATTCCTTTAAGACTCTGCGAGAGACGAACGTCCTCTATCAGAAATCCACATACGAACGGTCGATCACGATCCGAAGTGGTAGCCCTAAAATTCCTAGGACAAAAATTCTCACAAAAATTCTCTAGGAAAAATCTCTCTCGAGAATTCTCTCTCTCGAAAAATGACATCACAATTGTGACCCTAATGTCTTATTTATAGTACACTAGGTTAAGTTGTAAAAGAACTTCATCTCCAAGTCACACTCCAAAGATAGTCCTAGATAAAGTCCAACTCTAAAAAGGATAGAGTCATAGAGAATCTACAATTACTAATCCAATAAGAGTTGTAATTTATCTAAAACTCAAATAAGAATTGAAGTCATACTATAATTCCAATTATAGTCATATTCAAAATAGGTATGTAAACACACGGTGTCATAAGCATAAGGGACGGTGCAAGTATGGCTCCGAGCTATGAGTAAGAAATGCTCACAACAATATCGACGTTGTCACGGTTCAATGGCGGCGCGGTGTCCTATAAGGGATGGAGTATGCATCTAGATAGGGGGTTCAAACCCCTTTTACCCACATCTTGTGCACTTGAAACCAATTCCATACACAAGCAACCAAGCATACATCCATCCAAAATCCAAGTTTGATCAGTTCTAAGTGAGAAAATAGAGTTCCTAGCGATTTAGAATGAAAAGAGATAGAACATTGCGAATTTGGAAAAAAAAAAAAAGGAAAGCTAGGGCATTGATTTGAAGAAAAGACTCAAGTGAGCACTTGGGTTTTAGTTTGTGATTTGTGAGCAAAGTGAGAGGACTTGGATTGATAGAGGCTTGGAGAAGCAATCAACACCGAAAAGTACTCCAACATTGAGGTAAATTTACAATTTCATTAGTTGTGCTTTGAAATTATTGAAATTATTAATGAAATTGCATGAATTGTGGATATGCGGTTGTTTTATAGGAATTTTAAGTTGTGGAGATTTAATGCATCAACGTGTCTTTTGGAGACCTAGTATGTCTTTTGTATTATTTTGCCATTATAATGATGCTTGCAAATGAAAATTTTGTGTTTAGGTGATTTGAAAACCCGTGTTGTAAGTTAAGGTGTTGTGTGAATTATCGAACATGCTAAGAACAAAGAAGCAAGCAAGTCAAGTTAGTGAAGTGAGAGCAAATGATTATGAGGCATCATCCTCAAAAGATCCTATTGAGGATGAACCTAAGCTTTTTAAGTCTAACTACTACATTAGGAGAGAGGCTAAGGAGAGATACGATTTCATTGAGCATAGAGAATTCAATAACAATGGAGGAATTAACTTATCGGCTAAGTATGAAAAGAAAGCAAACAATTTCATTAGGCAACGAGGTTGGGAGCAATTCTCTCAAGACTATAAAGATAACAATGTTAAAAGCGTGAGTGAAATTGTGTATGAGTTTTACACCAATGAAAAGTTTACCAAAAATAGTGATCCAGTGAAAGTAATAGGAGTATTTATCATCTTTAATGAGAGTTACATAAATAACATCTATGGGTTGGAGCACTTGAGTATCGTTGAAGCTGAACAGAGTTTTCCGAATAATTTATATGAAAGACCCTATAACATATACTTTAAAGTAATAGAAAGTGCACTGGTTGTCAAAGGACAACAAGGATGGTTAATGGCAGCTGAAAATGTGCCAAAGCACATTAAGAAGGGGAGCATGAGGAAAGTTTATAGAATGTGACAACACTTTCTAGTTGCGTCATTGCTCCCGACCACTCAGTAGGGTGAGATCAATAAGCCAAAGGCGGCTTGTTCATATGAGATTACAAAGTATGAGGATAACAAGGTGGGGGAAATCATTTGAAAAAACTTAAGGGAACCCATAATGTTAGAGATAGACAATAATTATTGTTTCAAATTTAGAAAACCTAGATGTGCTTGAATGCCAGAGTGCAATTAATTCCTAATGAGAAATTTGATAATGAAGCCCAACCAACCATAGATTAGGAGTTTATGCTCACATTGAAATCACTGATTTATTGCCGAGACTTTGAGGATGAGAGAGAAAGAGAGAGAGCTGAGAGCGACATACTTAATGCCTAGTTGTTGGCCAAAGAGCGATAGTATCACGCAACAGTAGTAACAGTACCGGAGTTAGCCCAAGTGTTGAAGAATAAAGGATATGGAGAGGAAGAGTATCACCTGTAGGGATTTGCTATGGGCTATAAGTTTGTAGACCCATTTTTTGAAGAGCAGGAATTGGATGGTCTTAAGGTTTTTTCACCACCTCCTCCATTATAGGCACCAATACCACCACTAGAGGACTTGACTCCATAGCAGCAAAGGCTGTTGATTGCTGAGATGAGGAGATAATAGAGAGAGGATAAGGTTCATTATTGTGAAGCAGTGGTGAGATATGAGTATGATCGACTAAATGGACAACGAAACTTCATGTCATTTGCAGATAATACAGAGAGGATAGGGCTCAGTATTTCCAAGCTAACCTTTCCCATCCCTTTGTGTTGGTTCACCTTAACAACCCTTTCTGAAAGTTTTCATATTAGAAATAGTCAAATCAAAGTATGTTGCCCTATTCCTAGTCTATAATGTTATATGAACCAAATATACTAAATTTTGAACCATAATTTATAAGTATACAAGTCCCATTAACCTTTGTCGAATTTCATTATGTTTTGTACCAAATTTACTAAGTTTCAGGGTACTTAAACCTCTCCTAAGTGTTTGAGAACCTATCTCAATGTTTAAACCTATACACCACTAAACCCTCTGAAATTCCTAAGAATCATTCACCATTATTGCTGCTTTTTAGGGTGGGAGCACACTCCTTGCTTTGCTGGACTGTGATCAACCATTCGAGTTCATCAAAATTCATGAAGTGAGCCTACTTCCCTACTGTAGAGAGCATGCTCCGCCCTTGATCATCCCAATAGAAAACATGGCAACAAACCTTGTTCGATCACCAATATCCTACATACACCTCCCATACCTCCCCATACAATCAGGGAGGGCCTCCAATGAGGTTTTGTACCAACTCCAATAGCCAATCATCAGAATTAATGAGATTTCTATCATCGATCACGAACAGAACTTAACAACATAAAGAACTTACCGACTCACTCATCAAATGTGATTGATCACCACCTCCACTATGTTCATCACTTTCTTCGATCCTTTGATCTTTAAGAAATATAGAAATCAAACCCTAAACCCTCACATGCTTCCCTCGATAAAATGAAATAGTGATATAAGTTTGATTGATTTTGTTTCTATATAAAGATATTCCTCGAGATACATATTGCACGATATCGAGGCTGATCTAATAAAGATTGTCCTAAAGTGACATTAGTCTTATAATGATACACATCTTGACACATCCTCCACTTACGCTCATCTTGCGGTGATCCAATGGCCTAAATTCATTTAAATTATAGGATTATTTGTATAGATTTATATATTAATTATATATAAATATATATACGTATGTGTTGTAATGCTTATGAATTCACTGGATGCGCCAACGAGTATGCTTAGGCGTGCACATTCATTTCAATACCCCCTAGTGGCACTAGATGTACTGGCATTTTATTAATTATTTATTTATTTCCTTATTACAGGCTTATATTAATTTGTATTAATAGCTTATAATGTATTATATTAATTATCACAACATCCAAACACAATACAGTTATACCATCACAAACTCACACTAATCGAGCCATGTCGAACTTAACTATGACGTTAACTCAGGCTTATTAGGATTCGGATTAACGCAAATAACTACTCAAATTTAACATAAAACTTACCTATAATTTTGAATAAAAAAGGAAACTTCTCCTTCATATAAGGTTTTCAATCCAAGTTAGCTCCTCATCTCTGTGAAAAGTGCAATTTCACCTTAACCAGAGAGATCACTTTGGTTCTCAACATTTGAATCTTACAACTAAGAATCGAAATTGCTTGCTCATTGTAAGATAAGTCTTCCTGGAGATCAATTTCATTCCAATTAATCATTCGAGTGAATTTAGTCTCCATTTTATGAAGCATAGACATAAAGAAGACATTATGAACTCCAGTTTGGTGAGGAGGTAACTCTAAAAGTAAGAAACGGGACCAACTTTTCTTTCAATTTAAATGACTTAATATTCCTTAAGGCTAGCTTAGCTCGCAATCCACACTCGTACACCTCTTTCATAGATGAGATTTCAGCAAAACATAATCCTTTTTTAAAAACTTAAGAAACCTATGATGTTTATTGGCATATCTCTTATGTCTTTACAGTGTCGTACATAAACGTTGGCAATTCAGAAAAATTTTCTATAAGTAGTCCTGATTCAATTGAGCCCCCAGCAAAACTATATCTCTAACCTCTACCAAATACATAGGTGAACGACAATTCAGACCATACATAGTTCCGAAAGGAGATAGTCTAATACTGGGCTGATAGCTATAATTATTAGAAAACTCACATAAAGGAATGTATTTCCCCCAGTTTCCACCAAACTCGAATACATAAGCTTGAAGCATGTCCTTTATAATAAAGATCAACTGCACAGTCTGCACGTTAATTTGAGGATGATATGTCGTGCTAAGGATGAGAACAGTTCCCAGTTGTCTCTACATTTAACCCCACAATCTGGACGTGAATCTTGGATCTTTATTTGAATTAATCGAAACAAGAACTCCATGAAACTTTAACACCTCCCAGACATTTATCTCATGTAATCTGTCAAGAGGATCTCAAATGGGAACTGGCAAGAAATATGCAAATTTTGTCAACCTGCCAACTACAACCCAAACCACATAATGCTTAACATGATCCTATTGCTTATTAAGAGGTAGATCGGAACCAAAATGCATTGATATATGCTCCCATTTCCACCTAGGAAATGGCAGAGAATGCAATACCCTCCAACTTTATGATGATAAGCGTTAACTTGCTAGCATATCTCATGTGTCTTTAAAACTTAGCATTATCAATCTTCATCCTAGGCCACCAATAATTACGCCTCAAATGGCGATACATCTTAGTGTTTCATGCATGAATAGAATAAAGAGAACTACAAGATTCTAGTAGCATCTATTGAGATGACCCATACATATAACTAGGTGATTAGAACTAATCAGAATCCTAAATAACCCAAGTTAGGCTCGAGGTTAGACTGTTTTATCTCGATTAGCATGACTAGCCTGTGAGTGATTCATGGCTTGTTGTATTTTGTTTGTTTGGCTTGTATTCTTATTATTGAATATTAATTAGATAATATAGCCTAATTGAAATTGGTAAATTATACTAAGCTATCAAGTGTCTGCACGATCGAGTGAGCTTGATGGCGTGTCGGGTAAGCAAGTGTATTAGTTGATGCTAACGGAAAGTAAATGTCGGGTATATATATAGGTATATATAGTTATATATTTGGTTTTAAAATAAAACCTTTGATAAAGTCACATGTATGGATTGGTGTCAAGTTAAAGAAGTGTCACATTAGATTCATTGTTGTTGGAATAGTCTCAAGATACGTGTTGTACAAGATGATGAGATTGCAAGCTTGAGGTTGTACATACTTGCTATTTAAGCAAGTTATAGGATGAAAGAGAGAAAAATGTTATATATATATATATATCTCCTTCGCGCGACACTATACAACCATTATACATCTCATCAATAAATGCTTTAATTTAAATGAATTAAGTCTTTCATTTATTGGTCATTGAAATCCACTAGTGTGGATCCCGCAGTTCCCCCGTCGCCCGATGCGAGGGTCGAGGGGTGGGACCGGATCCGTCTCCCTCGAAGACTTGATACCGCCCCGTTCGAAAACAATTACTTTGCTTTTATTTTGTTATATTTATATTTATATATTTTTTATTTACTTTTTTTTAGAGTTGATCGGTCAACTGTTGTTTACCGGTCTACTGTCAGTTGACAAGTCAACTATTGAACGGTCAACAACAATTAACCGATCCCAACTTGGTTGACGAACCAGGAGCATTGCTCCTAGTTCGTCAACGACACGGGAGGGGGGAAAGCAGCTGCTCCCCCCAAAGCCGCTGTCAGCAACGTCATCAAGCGCGAGGCGTCAGCGCCCGCCGCCGCGATCGGCCGGGGAGCAAGAGCGCACCGGCTAGTCGCGGCTATGGCAGCTGCCGCGGGAGGGGTGGCTTTGGGTGCCACCCCATTTTTTTCAAATCTAATTAAATCAAGATTAAAAATCCAAATGGGGAATATCTCGTTTGTGGAGTCTTTTGGCTTGATCTCCCTCTTCTCTTGTTCTTCTTCCCCTTCATTTTCCTTGATTTAGTGGTTGTACACTAAATGTGGTGGCTAGGGTATAAGATTTGGTTTATTTTATTTCAGGGTTAATTTAATTAGGGTTTGGGGTTAAATTACTAGGTTGCCCCTATAGTGGGTCAACTTGATTTATTGGGTCGTCACACAAAACGACCCGAATAAACCTTGTTTATAATACATAATCCTCAACTATTTTATATTATAAAATAGTAATTCAAATAATATAAGGATACAAAAAAGTCCACTACATTAAAGGAGATCTTTAAACACCTAGATCATCCATTTCCCTTTATCTTTAACACTAAACCGAATGCATGAAATTTTAAGAGGTAAGCGTTCCATCTTGCTGAGTAAGTAATACTCATTTACCTATCATTTATCTACAAGTCATAAATTAATAAATGAATAAATGAATAAAATATGAGCAAATAATAGTTCTCATGGTAAAAAAATCAATATAAAACAGTACATATCTGAAGTAAGTTATTCAGTGTATCGCAACTATATTGTGACCCTTATTTCCTATTATTATTAATAAAAAAAAAGAATATTTCTCTCCTTTACGTAAGAACACAACTTAAAGGGTTCTACACTGGCCTAATGTAAAATCCCATTGAGTGCATTAAGGCCTAATTGAAATTCCTACTCTGATTTCATAATGAATCGATAGAGTTCTAGTTATTTTTTTCATTTATTTATTCGAGTTTGGTACTTATCCGCCTTCCTCTATTTTTCATAAGAAGTCGGTACTTATCCGCCTTCATTTTTGTGTGTATTGGAGGTTGGTATTTTTTCGCTTTCCTCATTTTGTTCAATAGGGGTTAGTACTTATTTACTTTCCTCTTTATATTCGATAGAGCTAGGTATTATTTGCCTATCTTGTTTTATTTTTTGTTATGGAACCCTTTCCATTTCACGTCCGATACATTACTTATAAAACATTAAACAACATGAGTCACAGTACAATACCTTAAACCCAATCCCTAAGCTTTATGAGCTCATATACTAATTACGTAGTATAATTGATAAAATAAATGAGTCTCACATACCTGTGTTGAGCTTTTCTAACTTTATACCGACTATCCAACTCCTGTAATCCATAAACCTTTCTCATCTATCAAAAACCAAGTTTAAACCAATTGTCATCAATTTGGGACCAATACACATTAATTATAAACTTGGAACTGGTCTTAATTGAATCCAAAACTAATTTGCCAATTTTAGTTCAATACTACTATTTCATGTTTTTTTAAGTGAAAACCTCGGTATAAAGTCCCAAAAGAATATCAAATTCTCTATTTTCCATAGAAACACACAATTTCTATCAATTAATTATACAAATTTCAAGCCCTCTATTATTTTGTAAGGTAGGGTTTAACCCCTGAACCACACTGGTCTGACTTTGTTGAACTAGAACCGGTTCGATCCGATCTAAGGGATCAAAGCCTCCTCCTTTTTCCTCAACGCCTCTGCCTGTAAATTGTTTCTATTTTTTAATCGCTTGATTTGGGTTGGGTTTAGCCCAACCGCAGAGTGACTCTGGGCAGTTGAGACGACTCTTCTACCTTCTTCTTCCTCGGATAAATTGCTTCGTTTGAGCCTCCCATCCTCATGTTCGTTAACCAATAATGACAACAAATAACAACAAACAACACAACATTATTCTCACATCTCTCTCTCTCTTTCTATTTCTCTCTCTCGATTTTTATCTCTCTTTATCTCCTACTCTTAGTCTTAAAATCTTTTTCGGCCTCCTTCAATTTCCTTTCTGTTGACACTTATTTGATGAGGCAGTTTGTGTTTTGGGATAAATATGAACTTTTCTAGAGATTTGCTCGCATTAATCTCGAGGCAGATCTTAAGGCTAGAAATTACAATGACACTTCTTTAAGTGACACTAACTTTAACACATGCATAGCACATACACAATTGAGTCTTCTTGAGATGTGGTTTCACTCATCTTGAGGCGTGAATAGACTTCTCTAAAATCACCAATTTGCACACCTCTATGTTGCACTATTCACCACCTTGAGATCCATGCTACTTGTATCTTGAAGGAATTCAATTTTTTAAACATCTCAATTCAAAACTATAGGTTATTTATATATTTATATACAACAATTAAATATGTAAATGAAAATACATATATAAATGTTTATACCTATGTTTTTTGAGATCTATAAATTCATCGGGTACACCTACTAGCACCCTCAGGTATGCACACCATTTTACGTCTACTTGTGTAAGCCTCAACCCCATGTGTCATTGGAAGCCTACCAATTTATTAGTTATTTTCAATGTATATACCTATATATTCACACCTATAATTTCGTTATGCGGACCAACGAGTAGCCTCCGCCGTGCATGCTACCCTACGAGTGCGTCACCCTTGACCCACACAATATTACGTGTCCAACAATTTATTCGTTGATTATTTATTTTCCAACTATAGCTTTTATTGATTTACAACAATAGCCTTTAGTATACTTAATTCATAATCAAATCAACCAAACATAATACATTCACATAAACGTGCCCACGCACGTATCAAAATGTTTAGGGCTTAACCACGATCCTAACTCGAGTTAATTAATGTTTGGATAACGGTTATTCACCTACTTAGGGACACCAGTTGTTACAAAACAAACACATAGACAACAAATAAGGGGGAACGAGAACAAGTAATATACGATGAAAAGAAAACAAGGACGAAACTAACGAATTATAACGCGACAAAGTGTCTAAAACTAGTTAAATGATAAAAAAGTATTATTTAAGTAGTGAATTTTGATTTGTTTTGGATTGTTCTTTTTAACTATGTAGGGACTTTGGGGACAAACTACTAGTATCATATGATAAGAGCAAGAAATAATTAACAAAGGAATAGACATAAAAATTCCCAACTAAGTCTCAAAACACTAAGAATCATACAAAAAAACCAGTCAATTTCCCAAAACAAATGCTCAAAAGAAGTTGAAAAGCAACTACATAACACACAACAAAGGAAAATGGCCATAAGAGACTGCAAGTGTTATAAACGTGCCAAGTAAAACTCGTTTAAATCTCAAGAAGAATTATTATGCTTTCAATTCAAATATAGGCACATGAAATCACACTTGCATAGGCAACTGATCAACAAAAATTCCTTAAACTCAGAAAAGCATCATTTACACACATGAATTCATTAACAGTCAATTTTCAAGTAGAATGTGTGAAACGAGCATGAGTTTGAATAAGACAAATGCGTGGAGGGGTAATTCCTTGCATGGTAGTATTCGTCTTGTTTAAGTAAGGAAAATTCATCCATTGAGTGAACCATGCATGCCAATTAAAAGTATACTTGATAGATGTGCACTTAAATAGTTTATCTATCTTCTAAGCTTTCTCTAATCCGTAGAAAATCTCACCACTTATTGGGGTACTCTCTCTCTCATCTTCGATACTCACGAAACATCAAAACTTCCTTAAAAGTCTAGAAAATTGATATCAAGAATTTATTGAACAATTAAGAACTAAAATTAAACTTAAATGCGTGAAATGAAAGATAAGGTTGGGTTGCCTCCCAACAAGCGCCTTTGTAAGAAGTCTTTGGCTACATTAAGCGTTTTTCTTCACATGATGCCTCTAATAAAGAGCATTCAAGAATGATATTTTCTCTTATCGCTTGGGTAATGAGATTGGCACAGCTTCTTGCAGAATTCAGATCACAATGGGGACCTCTAACAAAAAAGTAACAATCATGCTATGTTTTCCAACAAAAGTGTTGGCAGTGTTGAAAGTCTATGATTTCTTGTTTTCTTCCACCTCAATGTCAAAATTTACAAATATATATGGGGGGTGGGTGGGTTCAGCAACCCAAAAGGTTGGTGTTCTTTGCTCTTCTTTTACGGTTCCTTTCGTCTTTCTGAAATGATTTCAATCTCTTTCTAGGCCACTTCTTAGAGTTATGCAATGCTAGTGTACGAATCTTAAGGTGAAACTTCAAAGTTTTCTTCAATGGAAAGATTATTCTTCTCAACATTCTTGTAAGAAATAAAACTTAAGCTATCCAATGACATTTGTTGTATGGGAGTCTTCATTACAGCTCAAACACTCAAATGTAGTGCTTACTTGATTTATTTGAGTCTAGCATTTTGAAACCATTACTTCATTTTTATCGAACCGTCAGCTCTCATGCTAAACCATTTTATCCATTTTTCATCAGTGAGGTGCAATTAATGATTACTAGGTATAATTAGCATCAACCAAAATCTTAGAAATGGTTATGATTGCACATCAGTGGGACCATGGAAAATGCGGTATGAACTGACGGACATTGTGGAGTATTTTCCTGCAAATATGTAACATACAAGGGACTAGATAGAAAAAGTACAAGAAAAACCAAAGAAATTATTATAACTAATCCTCTGCAATGGTGCCAAAAATTTATGCGCGTCGAACGCGCCAATAAATATTCAAACTCTATTTCTTATCAAATTATAACTACAATTAGTTTGTAGTAGTGGTAAGAACGAGTTTCGTTCCACAATGATTGATAATCTAACTTTGGTCAGAAACAAGAATGTTAAGAGAGAAAGAAACTAACTAACTACACTAGCTAAAATATGAACAAAATAACCAACAAATATCTAACTATAATGACAATATAGAGAAAAGAACTAATCTAATTAGGTAAGAAAGTAAGTAAAAAAATGTAAGGCAAGTTATGTAAATTTCTTGGTTGGAAAAATCAAGTACAATTTGACTCAAAATGGGATTTGTTCATCGGTCTTACAAAGATATGTTCAATTCCTTTTTAGTAGGTTGGCTATAGTGTTTGTCACTGCGCTAAAATCTCCACGGTTTCTTATGTTTGGTAAAAGAATCTCTGACAAATGTACAACCTAAAGTAGAGCAACCATTGGATTAAGCACATTCGCCGCATTAAGATTTGTGAAACCACTAGCCCTAAATAACCAAGTCGCGAAGCGCACTAGATTTAACTTAGATTTCTTAATTACATGAGTTTCCCTAAAAGGCCATCCAATCAAGGTATTCATTTGTCACTTAGTGTCAAAAAAACACTTACATAATTAAATGCGAACATTTGAACTAGTAATAGATCTCTAACAAAGAGTAATATATTGACAACTACATAAAACCAAGAATTAATAGTCATAGAAAAACAATAATTGAAAAATACTAAAATTAGAATCAAACTTGAAAATTAAATTAAATGAACCTCATGAATTCATGCTTTGAGTAAAATCTCCCTTGAATCCTAACCTACGCCTTGTGGCTTAGTGCCTCATGGCCCTTAAATTCACTAAACAAAGCTGAATAATGAAAAGAAATATAAATGATAGAGAGGAGAGAGAAATGGTGGCTAATGGATAGTAAAAATTATAGAGTTCGGTTAAACGCACCCCACCTTTTTATAAGGGCACCAAAACTTAGTGTGCACCCTATCTTCAAATTTCAATTAATGAGGGCACCTAAACATGTTTTTGTAAAATACCCCTTCATCCAAATTGAAGCACCCAATTTCAAAACCTTAGTCAAGACATCTATGTTAGGTTCGACGACATATGGCTGAGACTTTTCTTTGAGGTTCGGTGTTGTCCAACCAAACCTCTTTCTTGGAACTTGGTTGACAATTGCTGACCTAATGGTTCAGTGGGTTTCGATCGACTCCTGAATTAAAGATTCGGTAGGCATTGACCGACTCTTCAACTAGAGGTTCGGTGGGCTCTGACTGACTCTTCAACTAAATATTCGGAACTACGAGGCCGAGTCACTTGATAATGTCATACAAATCACAAGAAGGGAGTGTGTGGAGGGATGATGGCTGGGTGCATGAAACGAGAGGAAAATGGTAGAGGGGTGCACTAACCGCGGTGAGGGCCATACGAGTCCTTTTGTAGTAGTACTGACTTTTTTTAAGTTTAATTTTTTTCGCTGAGGTGCCCTAAGTAAACGGTGGGGTTCGTGTATTTGGGCTCAAATTATAATTTGGAGAGAGAATGAGTCAATGGATGAACAAAATCAAAATATAGTGGGTATATTTTATATTTTTCGTTTCTAGTGTATTGGTCAATCAGTCCTTGAAAATAAGATGAGGTGGCAGCCCTTGTATGGTGGGGGAATCGTTTAAATCTTATCCAGCATGGTCAAAAACCCTTTTTGGTGTGCATTTACATCTCTGCCCCTTTGTTTAGTGCTCCAAATGAGGGCCGCTAAGGGCACCCCGCCATTTAATGAAGGCACCCAAAGTTTATGTAAAAATTTCAAAGAAAAGTGGAAAAGACCATTTTGCCCTTGTATATATATTGATTCAAACCCCACAAATCATTTAGACAAAGAAAAAGGGCACCCCACCACCAAGCTTGAACCACAAAGCCACATTGCGTTTGGCGAGCGTTTATCGATTCTTGCGGATTGACATCATCCGACAGCGATGTAACAATGTTTGACAACCATATGATGGTTTCTTAGAACCGTTTAGTTGGGTAAAACCGTGAAAATGATGATTTGTTTGTCAACGTAGGGTTTGGTAATTTCCTCAAATCCGAACTTGTTTCCACTATATAATGGAGGATTGTACTGCTACGGTGCAAGAGGAGGTTGAACTTGAGGTAATTTTGCGAATTTATTGTGTTTTTTATGAGGTTATTCAAAGTTTCTGTCGATGTGCGCGATCGTTTCGGCCTCGCAGGACCGAGATATATTGAAATGTCTCGGTCATAGAGGACCGAGCCTACTCTAACCCTCTCGCCAGTGTACAACCGAGAGTAGGAGAAAATTCTCGGTTGTACACCACCGACGCCACATTACCTATCACTAATTGTAGCTCTCGTCATGTCTCGGCCGAGATAACTGAAGTATTCTCGGCCATGCGTAACCGAGACACTGTGAACTCTTCCGGCCTTCGTGGCCGAGACTGCGAGTTCCCAAAAATTTAGCTTCTGTCTCGCCATGCTTGGCCGAGACAATTAACACAGTCTCTGGCCTGTGTGGCCGAGAACCGCGATTTCCCAATTTTTTTACCATTCTACAAACCGCCACACACACATTACAACTACTCTACCAAATGTAACTTAATTATACTATAAACGTAACTTCAAACGATCGATTTCGCACAAAATCTGTGTGTTCGACGATGTTCAACCGAACCCTAACTTGGAGACGAAATCGGCTCACACCACGACCCTACGAACTGCAAAAAATTCGTAAACCGAAGGAGAAACACAAGGCGAGACACGGAGACACGATTTCGGAGATTCCTCTCACCGGTCTGGTTCACACAAAACGGGTTCTTGGAGTCCAAAGGCGGAGAAGATGGTGCTTGGGGGTGGTGGGGTGCGATGGATTTCCACGAGGGGTAGTTTAGATATTTCGGGTCTAATTTTTGGGTGCCCTGTAAATCGGTTTGTGCCCACATTAACTGGTGCCTTCATTAAATGGTGGGGTGCCCTTAGCGGCCCTCCTCCAAATTAGGCAAAGTGAGACAATGATGGATCAAGCGGCTTAAAGAGTTGGAGATCGAGGTATGTACTTCGTTCGAGGCACAACCAATGAGAACTCAGCAGGTGCAGCCTAGTGGCTGGTCAGCGCTTTACAATGGCAACTTGAGGTTTCCATGACAGAAGGGTAGATCTGGCGGCTTTGGCTTCATCACATGATGAATTTACGCATCTCAAGGACTGTCTAGATGATCCTTTGAGCTACTGTGTCACTTTTCCTTCATGCTTATGATCAAGGTCCTTTACGTGTCTCGAGGCTAATTATGTGGCTACTGAACCTTGCCAATCTTCATTTACTAAGCCAAATTTTGTGATTTTTCTTCAACTTTTTGAGCTCGAGGACGCTTGCAAGAAAAAATCACACAAGTACAACATAAATTAGTTTAAATGAGCTAAACAAGTGTAGGTTTTTTTTATTATTCTTGATATAAGCTATATCGCCTTTTGAAAAGGCGCTATCAGGGGAGAAAAAATTTTCGACCTACGTGGACACATGAATAGCGCATTTTCAAAAGGTGCTATTCATGTGTCCGATCCACGTTGGCGCTATTTATGTGTTCGATCTACGTTGGACAAATAACACGAGTAGCGCCTTTTGAAAAGGCGCTACTCGTGTTATTTGGATATATCAATCCACGTGGATGTCCACGTGGATTGGTTGGAGCCGATTTACACGTATAGCGCATTATTCGTGTAAATAGAATTGGGTGTCCACATGGGATGTCCACGTGGAAAAGACAAACAAGAATAGCGCATTTTCAAAAGGCACTATTCTTGTTTCTCGGTACACGTGGACATACAAGTGGGATGTCCACGTGGGAAAGACAAAAGTTTAAAGGATGAGTTGCATGGTTACTATGGGTTGCACGGGTTGTCCGCCTCGCGATACATGCATGACGTTTGCATGGGGTGCATGGTCTGTAGTGGATATGCATGGGTTATCCCATCGAGATACGTGCATGACGTTTGCATGGATTGTCCACCTCGATATACGTGTCTTTCGTTTGCATTAGTTATCTACCTCGAGTTACGTGCATGGCGTTTGGATGGTTTGCATGGACTGCAGCAGGTTGCATGGGTTGTCTACCTCAAAATATGTGCTTCGCATTCGCATGGTTTGCATGGATTGCACGAGGTTGCATGAGTTGTCCACACCTCGAGATATGTGTGCGACGTTTGAATGGTTTGCACAAAGATGCATGGCTCGCCAACCTCGACATACGTGTGTGGCGTTTCCATGTGTTGTTAACAACGAGATACGTGTGTGACGTTTGCATTGATTTTACCACCTCGAGACATGTGCGAGTCATTTGCATGATTTACTTGGATTTTACGAGGTTACATTGGGTGTCCACCTCGAAATACGTGTGTGACCTTTGCATGGTTTACATGGATTAGGCGAGGTTGTATGAGTTGTCCACCTCGATATACGTGCGTGAGGTTTGCATGGATTGCAACAGGTTGCATGAGTTGCACGAGGTTGCATGGGACGCCCACCTCGACAGACGTGTCTGGCATTTGCATGAATTCTTCATTTCAACATACATGTGTGACGTTTGCAAGGGTTGTCCATGTCGATATGCGTACGTGTCGTTTACATGGGTTGTCTACCTCGAGATACGCAAGTGACGTGGGTTGTCCATCTCGATATGCACATGTCGTTTGCATGGGTTCTTCACCTCGATGTGCGATATTTGAGTTGAACAAATAGCTCCTTTTCAAAAAGAGTCATTCATAGAGTTTAGTATTTTGTATAAATAGCTCATTTTCAAAAGGAGCTATTCATACAAGTGTATTCCACCTCACCAACGATGCATGTCACCTCATCATCAATAGCTCCTTTTGAAAATGAGTTATACATTAGTTTTGGAATTTTAAAGTACGCCCCACTATTTGGTGAATAAAAAATTAAAGCCACCTTATTTTTTGAAAAACACCCGCTTGCAAATCATCCAACCGTTAGCGGAATGTGGGTCCCACACGATTACCTCGGGATGCATGTAGCATGCATTTCAAGGTGAAAACCCAAAACACTTCAAAAATGCCCCATTTTTATTAATTTTGACCAAACGATATATAACCTACAATTGGTAAAAATAAATAATTAGGAGAAAATTTTAGAGATTTAAACACATTACAATATAACAAAATGACACATAGATGGGGCACAAAATGAACTCACCATAAATACTCATAGTTTAGAACCCTACACCAATCCCTAAACCTTCATAAATTCTCATAAATTATTCAACATTCTTGTTAATTTCTAGAGTAGGAGTGCGCTCCTTGATTAGTTGGAGCGCGCTCCACCATCTAGGTTTGATCACGTATCGTGCATGTCAAATATAACCAATAATACGTTGCCAAATCCAACTGAAATATAGTAGAGGTAAGAACGAGTTTGAATCCATAAGATTCAATCAAACTAATTTCAACAAACAGAAAAATAAATCTGGGGGGGGGGGGGGGGGTTTGAAATAGTTTTATTTGAAAGTCTAATAAAGAAGAAAGTAAATAAATTGTAAATGAAAAACGAAGACATAGCTAAGTCTAGGAATCCACATTCTAGCCATATGTTGTTTCCATGTTTTATATTATTAATTTTAAAATATGGGTTTTAAAACAGTTTTACTCAAATAGGCTTTAGTGGTTGGGGTTACCAAGACTAACACCCTAGTCCCCGTATTCTCAATAGATTGGGCAACCGCTCTCTGAATACTTCTCTTACTCCACCGTACAACCTTGGGCAACTGCTCTCAAGGTTTAGCACGTGTGAAGCATTGACATATATGTGGGACAACCTACCCCTAAACAACTTTGGGCAACCGCTCTAAAGATTTAGCCTAGTTCTCGATGTTATTGCCCAAAAAACAACAAGTGTGTCAGGTTTCTTACTCTGGTGATTGGCACTTGTCAACCCAGTTATTATCTCGGACTCAACATGATTGATAACAGGTCAATCGGTTTATGCCTAGAGATTCGTAATTAATATACAAACTCTAAATTACCATTAAGGAATCATTAAAAATAGAAACAAAAAGATAGATATTTGAGTCAAAACATAATGATTATAGAAAATCTCAACAAGACAAAAAAATCTAGTACTATTTAGAGAGCTTCATCCCCGACCTAGTTGTTGAAAAACCTAGCCGGACATGGCAACTCTACCTTGCTCTACTTCAAAATCACTCTAAATACAACATGTTTTCGTTCACAGGGGTCCCTCTTTTATATATGCGAGCCTGGGTATAAAAATAGGAATACCCGAGAAATAAGAACCTTCTACGAAAAATACAAAACTTTTATTCTGCGAATGTGGCACCGTCAGTGGCGCCGTCATTATGTAATGACGGCACGAGGTCACGTCGTTGGTCTTTATACAACGTCTTGGTCTTCAAGTCAGCATAAACTTTTAAATATGAGTCTAGCGCCGTGGATGACATTGTTTATGTTAATCCCGATGTCGTCAGCTCAATTTTGACGTCGCCTATTGATCTAGCCTGACGACTTAGTGGCGTCGATGCTCCTCTATTGGCACCGTCCAATATTCTAGACAGCATCAAGCCTAATGCTACTTTGACTAATAGTTGACTTCTTCTCCATAATTGTCTAATTCATGCATAAACACTCAAATACCCTGTAAATCTCAAAAGTAAACATATAGAGCAATAAAACACGACTGCATAAATAATGACTCATCAAATACCCATAAACATAGAACTTTGTACGTCACGAGCAATGGATTATTTGAATACAACTACTAAATACATTGTGACATAATCAAGTGATGCTTTCCTAAAGGCTTTGTACCTACTTTGCAAAATAATGTAGTCCTTACAATTGAAACATGGTCAATCTGTTTAATAAGCGACTTATAATTTTTGAAGGCTAGTCAAAAGGGTCAGCTTTCAAGACAACATTTTTTCCAGAATTGAAGCATTTTAAAACCATGACCTTGAACTTATAGGTTTTCTAGGTCTCTTCATCAAAGTAATAGATCCAAATTGATCTATCTATTAGAGGGATTCTTTTAAACAGAATTTATGACTCATTTTTGCTTATTTGCATATCTTCGTACCTTAAAGAGTCCATATGGAATATTTAAAGGCAAGCTATTATTTGGTTCATGGCATTAGAAAAGCTCACTTAAGCTAACTACAAGTACTCAAGCTAAATCTTTATTTCATTATAGGAGTTTCTTTTTTATGAACTTTCGCCTTTTATTCTTCTAGAAATCTTCACTTTCTCCCGGTTGTATGGTTTTTATCATGCGACCCCTTCTCCGTTTCTCGTGGATATAGATTTTTCATTGATTTTCCAACCAACAAGTTCCATGCTCCATTTCCTACAAAAATTGTGGGATTCTCTAATTTTTTTGATATCTCTTTTTGGCACTTCTCACCTTTTAGAAAGTTAAGTTAGTTATCTAATGTAGAACCTTCAAGCCCATATTTTTATAGTAAATAGTCCTACTTCTTCCTCCTACCAGTGCTAAATCCTTAGCAATTATACTACAAATGTATTACTCCTAGTTTGAAAATCCTAGAGATTTCAAAACTTTTCGCAAAGTTCATTCAAATACCTACCTGCTTTAGTGTCAAGTTATGACTCATCCTTAGTCCAAGTTTCTATTTATGTTGTCAAGTTGGTGTAAAAGCTCGTATATTTCATTTAAGTCTGAAGGTAAACTATTTGACCATGTATATACTCCAAAAATTGAAAGCAAAGTTTTGGTTGAAGTTAAGACTCTATAAAATAGTAAATATGCTAAATTACCTAAAACTTGCATTCATTATTGTACTAATTTCTAAGTGATGATAGAAGCGGAAGAAAAAAAAATGGGATGGGAAGAAGTGCCACATCAATTCTCTGGAAGTCGCGAGTAAATTGAAAAAAAAATAAAGCTTATACCTACAGGTCTTCAACCAATGATTCTGGTCCACCTATCTAAAAACCCATAAAACTTATCCGGAACCATGTCCTCAAGGTTGAAAAAAGTTGGCATACCTAATATAAAAGAAATGGTGGAAATAAATAGATAATATATAGATAAATGCATAGACATTAGTACAATACTTCATGCATGTTTGCAAAATAAGAAAAACAAAAATTAAAATCGACTACTAACTAAAATATTGTTCATGGGTTGTCTCCCAGTAGTGTTTTCGCATAAAGTCATTGGCTCGATGAATTTACGGAGCCCTTGTCGAGGTCCAAATCAATGACTTCGATTGCCGGTATGGAAAATCTTGTGAAGAATTGCTTTTTCTCATGTAAGATCTCACTTCCATCCTGAAGAGCTCCATCTTCTTCCCTCTCCGGATGCTATTTAACATTAAATGCACATCGATCGATGCTCTAACTAACGCTAAGAACGGTAACCCTGACAGAAGTTGTGACGGTCCCAGTTCCCTACAAACTGGACCCGCCCGATCTAAGCCTACGTAGACCTCTGACTCTGTCTCCGTTAGGTCAACGCAAGCTTAGTCAGCTTTCTAATCTATCATTATTGGTAAATCTGTATATATATATATATATATATATATATATATATATATATATCAAGCCAGTGTACAAGTCATATATGTGTCTTAAACCTCAAAAAGTATGCAAAGCGTGATACACAACATATACTAATACAAACAGTCAAAAACCTACAAAAGTGAGTAAAGGAGGGCCGCTTTCATGTCCTAAGAGTAGATTGCCTAGTACTGGTGCCCTACCCTTACTCGATTGCAAATCTGCACTCACTCAAACACAAGGATCATTAGTCCAGTAAGTAAAAGCCAGTAGAATCTAAATAATACTTCAAAATAAATAAAGCAGTCTAAAAATCATATGGATAGAAAGAAAACTATATGGAATGCATGATAATAAGACCGAGTAATGAAATTACAACGAGAAATGAGTGCCAAAAAAAACAATAGAAAGGTGCCCAAGTAGTCCATGACCACCGAGTGCAAGTGCCACAGGGTCTGGGTCATAGAGTCGCGACAACCCTAAGCTGACTTAGTTCCTCGGATGCGGTAGCGCCTGCTACACTTAGACCGTCGCGAATTAGGGATATCAACGGTGCCTCGAATAAAACACATCTAAACCCGACCAAATAATCCAGTGAATCGAGGTCTTAGCTCTGGTAGCTAATCAGTAACCACTCCATTAGAGACACCTTCCTGACTCACTTGGCCCTCGGATACTCATATTGGGGTAGGAATTCCAAGAAAGGTAAGATAGTGCAATAGCAGTAAAATATGAAGCTCATTGATTTACTGTACATTTTCTAGCTAATTTCACATACCTCGGATCAAGCTAATACACGCACTATCGCGGTCCTCAAACCAATCTCGACACTCGAGCTAGCTGCTAAGTCCCTGGTAATCATTTTGATTGGTTTATATCGTGTTAGAGTATGTTTGTCTTACTAATCCTCTACTAAGTATAATTCAGTCCATAGTATGATTTGCTTTACATTATTATTATTATATTATTATTACATTATATTATAAATAGATACATACATATATATACATATATATATATTTATTTATTTATGTATGATATATAAATATATATAACCACTTAATCTATCAACAGATCTCTACACACTTATTTTAGGAATCTTATTATTATTATTATTATTTTAACACTAGATTAATCTTAAATTATATAAAAATCCACTTTTGCTTAGGTATAATAGCAAATCCTTTGATTAGCTTACTTATGCCCACCAAACTTGCGTATATACTCATTTTTGTCTTAAAATCAACATAGGATTTTTATTTCAATTAAATTTAAGCACTATAGTTTATTTAAACGATTCAAGTGTAATTATTCCATTAACTTATTTAAAGTCATTAATTTATACAAGTAAATTAATTCATTTGTCTTTAGGCCTAATTGTCTTTATTTCACAACTTAGCATTTTCAATCAATAGAATTAGCTTACTTTATTTATTTGAAATAGGTACTTAAGTATTTCTAATCAATACCTAAGTTATTAGCTAACTAAATGGTGTACTCAAATTTTCAATTCTCAAATAATTTAATCTTAGCTAATGAATATGTCCTCCATCTATGCACCATTTCTTTTATTAATGGACATTATTATTATAATTATTATTTTCATTCTTCGTAGCCATATATATTTCAAGGTTCCAATACATTCGGCCAACCCAAAAATGAGTTGTAGTCAATAATTTAGGTCAACCTTAAACATTCATGGAAACCATGCATGAATTTAGTTGATCAATATACATATGTGTGTATTGTTGATTGGTTCAAGGTCATGCAAGCAAGATTAGGGAAATTAGAGTATGAAGAAGAAGTAGCTTGCATGAATAAGATCATCTTAAAAAAAAGAAGAAACAAATCAATAGGAATCAAAAGCATTGATAAGAATTCAAACAAGGGAAGGTATTAAGGAGAAGGTATAGAACATGCCTTGAGACCTTATGAATTGTTAAGTACTTGTTGTCTTCAAGCATTCTCCAACTCTTTTAATGGTGGGATCCCTTCCAATTTTCTCTTTAGAGTAGAAATGAATTTGAGTTAAGTCTTTAATGACTTCTACCCCTTTATACATTTATTTTAAATTCATTAGTGATGGATTAATTAAGCTAACCCAACTTAATTAAGTCTAAATCAAAGCTCTCCATCTCATTTCTATATATATATCAAGTGTCCTACAAAGTGTAAAATGACAATTTTTCCTGTAGTTCATCCATTTATTTTCCATGCAATCAAGACATTTACATAGATTAAGTGACCTTATTTTCTTTATATTTACCAAGAATACCATAGGTCTTTGAATTTAATAGTGGTTCCTTAATATTTACAATAATTTTAATCTTCCAAAGTATGCATCTCGAGGTACATCATATGTCTTATTTTATTTCTACACTATAATCATAAATTACTTAGATGTGTATTGTAATGGTATAGTAATGTGGTAATTTAAATAAAAATCCAACTTAGGTTATTCTTTTAATCCTTTTAATCAAATAGCATTATAGTCCTACAACTATTTTTGCCATATCTTATCGCCTACTCATACCCAGGTACCCATAATATACATGTATACCAACCATCGAGCCTTACTCGTATTTTAATGCAATCAGACCAATAATTAACTGAAATTCGATATTTTTAGCATAAAATAAATACTACACTCATCATACATAAATAATATACCTCAGTTTCGACTCCCGAGGGTTGACTAAGTATGCCACGTTAAATAAAACCCCCATTAGAGTCATAATGACACGTGGCACGAGTTAAAATATTCGGGTCATTACAGTCTTCCCTAATAATAAGAATTTCATCCTCGAAATTCAAATTACTAAAATTAGAACTTACTAGAATCTATATAGGTCATGGAAGTGCTCGCACATATAGGACTCCAACTCCCATGTCAGTTCCTCGTCCCTATGATGCTGCCACTTGACAAGTGCTGAGGGGATTTTCCTATTTCTCATTGCCTTCACCTTACTGTCCAGTATCTAAATCGACTGCTCCTTGTAGGTGATGTCCTCTCTAATGTCTATCTAGCTCAAATCCACCATCGGTCGCCTGCCTCCTCTCAACCTATCCATCTAAGCATCAAGATATGAAACGCGGGATGAATCATGACTTACTATGACGATAGCTCTTTCTTATATGCAACATTTTCGACTATCCTCTTAATCCTGAAAGGACCGATGAACCTACGCGTGAGCTTTCTTTTGATTCCAAATCTCTTGTGACCTTTTAGAGGTGATACCATCAAATACACATAAGATCCATGTTCATACTCTAACTCATTGTGGTACTTGTCGTAGTATTTCTTTTGTTTCTCCTGTGCACCCTTTAGACGTAGTCTGATTTGTTGTATTTTCTCTTTGTGATTCACTATAATCTCTATCCTAATAGCTCCCACATCCTCGTGCTTTGTCTAATATAATGGAGATCTGTATAGCCTGTCGTACAGTGCCTCAAATGGTGCCATTCCATTACTGGCTTGATAACTGTTATTTTAAGCAAACTCATACAGATAAAGTTACTCCTCCCATGAACCACCATACTCTAGTACACACATCCTCAACATGTCCTCAAGCACCTAGATTGGTCGGTCTGACTGTCCATCAGTCTATGGATGGTAGGTTATACTCATATCTAATAGCGTGCTAAACTGTGCCTCCGTGACCTGCCAAATATCTTACGTAAAATGTGTCTCCTTGTTTAACACAATTGACATTTGGAGGCCATGAATTTGTACTATCTTTCGCTCACACAAACTGACCAGCCTATCCACTCGATGTGTAGTAGAGATCAATAGGAAGTGCACGGACTTAGTCAACATGTCCACAATCACCCATACATTATCGTGTTCGCACTGAAACCGAGGTAATCTACTAACGAAGTCCATTGCAATATGCTCCCACTTCCACCAAAGAATAGGAAGTGGTTGTAGTAGTCCATTAGGCCTCCAATGTTCAGCCTTAAGTCGCTAGCATATCTAGCACGCCCTAATGTAATCAGAAATGTCAGTTTTTATCTCGAGCCACCAAAAGAGATGTTGCATGTCCGCATACTTCTTGGTCCAACCCGGATGATCCGTAAAATGTGAGTAGTGAACTTCTCGAACTATGTCATCTCGAATCTCAACCATTGATGGAATCCACAAGCGTCATCTGAATCTCAAGCATGAGTCTATCGAATGACTCCATTCTGGGTGATTCGGACTTTGAGTCATCTTAATAAACCTCTGATTAAGGTCTTTAGCCTTCTGCCCATGAAGTACACTATCAATTGACACTGTTTGAGTCTTCATCTAATTATAAATCATTGCCTCAATAGCTATCAAAATCTCTTCAAAATAAAATGTGTCGGTCGCCTTGAGTAACACATAACTTTTTGTCATATGACATCTCACAATCTCTGCATCCGACCCCTTCCTGCTCAAAGCATCCGCCACTACATTAGCCTTCCATGGGTGGCAGTCCAATGAGAAATCATAATCTTTCAGGAACTCCAACAATCTCCTTTGTATCTTGTTTAGTTCCTTTTGGGTGATGAGGTATTTCAGACTCTTGTGACCCTTATAGAGAGTGTTACTCTTACCGTACAATTAATGACATCAGATATTTAGTGTAAATAATATAGCTGCTAACTCTAAGTCATATGTCGGGTAGTTCTTCTCATGAATCTTGAACTTTCAGGATGCATATGCCATCACTTTGCCATCTCTGGTAGCATTAACACTGGTATTGTAGTCAGTCATTCCATCAATGTCCTGAATGTATCCTCACAACTATCATTCCACTAGAAACTGACTTCCTTCATTGTCAATAGTGTCATTGACGCGGCAATCCTTAAGAAAGCATGCACGAAACACCGATAATATCCTTCTAGTCCCAAAAAGCAGAAGTTTGTCACTAATTTTGGTGTAGGAAAACCAGTTACTACACTAACCTAAACGGGGTCCACTGACACTTTACTAGCTCTGACGATATGCCTTAAGAACCCAATCTCTCTAAGCTTAAATTTGAACTTAGTGAATTTGGCGTATAGTCTATGCTCCCTCAAAGTCTGCAAAATCGTCATAAAGTTTCCTTTGTGATCCTTCGAGTCTGGGAGTAGATGGGAATATCTTCAATGAATACAATAACAATTCTGTCCAAATATTCCCTCAATACTTTATGCATGAGATCCATGAACATTGTTGGGGCATTTGTCAGCCCAAAAAGCATGACGATGAACTGGGAGTACACATATTAGGTGCTAAAGGCAGTCTTCTCCCTATTCTCTGCCCTAATCCTCAACCAGTGATAGCTTGACCTCAAGTTAATTTTCGAGAACCATTGTTCTCCTCTAAGCTGGTCGAATAAGTCATCAATGTGTGGAAGAGGATAATTATTCTGCACTGTAATCCGGTAGAGCTACCGGTAATCAATACAATGTCTTAGACTGACGTCCTTCTTCTTAACAAACAATACTGGTACGCCCCAAGGTGACATGCTTGGGCGAATGAATCTTAACTCCAATAACTCATCTAACTGAGTTTTCAACTCCTTTAGCTCTTTAGAAGCCACGCGCTATAGTGGAATTGATATGGGTTTAGTCATTAGCACCAAGTCTACAATGAAGTCGATCTCTCTTATCGGGGGTAATCTAGGTGGATCATCGGGAAAAACGTCCGAAAACTCATATAGAACTAGTACCTCCTCAATCCTAGTCTCAACTCTCCCTGCCATACTCATGACACTGGCAAAAGTCTTAACATCTATACTCGTGGCCTCTCTGCCCCTGATAATCGATAATGTAGTTGAAGTATTGATGAAAATGAACTATGCCCGATCTCTGGACGCTCCCTTAGTAGCTACCATACTACGCCATCAGGCGTCGCCTCTTCAAATAACGACGCAAAATATATTATATTTCTCACCTGCTTAGGGTAGTCAAGATGCTTTGAATCTTCTCGAGGATCTTCATCAACTTCCTTGCTGCCTTGGGATTTCTGCCACCAAAGAAATTAGTCAGTCTACATCTCTAGAACTCAAGGAATTGTCTCGCATCGTCTGTCGCCCTAGTACTAGTCTTTGTGGGTCTGAGTGACATTACCTCTAAATGAGTAGGAAGTGTAAGTGGTATAGTCTCAATCTGTACTAGTACAATTTCCACATTAATTGGCCCTGTCAGCGCGATGGGAGCCGCTAGAGTGTCATGTACAATAGGCGCACTCTATACATCTGAGCTACCACCGATACTGCTGCCCTTGGGTTGATCAGCTACCGCGATCTGCAAAGAAGGGGAATTCTCGATCAATTTATAATTACAGCTAGCAATATAATACAGTACATTTAATAGCACATATAATTCAAAATTTTAAATTCCCCAACTCTCTTCACTTCCCAAGTAAGACTCTAAGTTTGGATTATAGGGTTCCACTATAAGTTCGAACTGTTACCTAACTTTATTTTTAATATGTGTCTAATGCTGGTTGTGGGTTAATTAAGAATTGACACCTAGCTCTTACCTAAATGATGCTCTGATACAAATTGTGACGGCTTCGGTTCCTCACAAACTGGGCTCGCTCAACCTAAACCTACGTAGACCCTTGAGTAAATTTTCACCAGGTCAACGAAAGCTTTGTCAGCCTTCCAATCTATCATTATCAGTTAATTTGAGATTTTAAGTTGATTTATTGATATTTTGCAAATTTTACAAGGTAGCAGAACCAATTAATAAGTAAACTAACTCACAAATAAAGTATATGAGTGGACAAGCTTTATGTGGAACCTTATATATATATTGAACCTATATATCAAGTGAGAAGTGTAAAGTTGATGCAAAAGTGATATACAAGTCATATATGTCTCTCAAACCTCAAAAAGTATGCCAAGTGTGATACAAAACATATATTTGTAATACAAACAGTCAAAAACCTACAAAAGTAAGTAACCGAGGGCCGCTTTGACGTCCTTAGAGAAGATCGCCTAGTACTGACGACACCTTACCTTTACTCGATTGCAGATCTGCATTCAGTCAAACACAAGGATGACGGGTCCAGTAAGTAAAAGCCAATAGGATCTAAACATTACTTCAAAATAAATAAAGAAGTCTAAAATTCATGCGACTAGAAAGAAAGCCCTAAGGAATGCACAATAATAAGAATGAGTAATGAAACTACAATGAGAAATAAGTGCCAAAAAAACACTAGATATGTGCCCAAGTAGTCCAAGACCACCGAGTGCGGGTGCCACATGGTCAGGGTCATAGAGTCGCGGCAACGCCAAGCAGACTCGGGTCCTAGGATGCGTAGCGCCTACATTACCTAGACAATCGCGAATGATGGATATCAATGGTGCCCTAGATAAAACACATCTCATCCCAACCAAACAATCGAGTGAATCGAGGTCATGGCTCCGGTAGCTTGTCGGCAACTGCTCCATCAGAGACACATTCGGGACTCACTTGGCCTTCGGCTACTCTTATTGGGGTGGGAATTCCAAGAAAGGTAAGAAAGTGTAATAGTAATAAAATATGAATTACTTGTTGGGTGGGGCGGCTATTTAAGGAGGGAGGGTGGGAGCGATCCATGGAGAGAGACACCGAGGAGGAGGAAGAAGGAGGCGACTATAAATCGTTTCTTGGCGGCGCGGTGCATACGCGCGTGGAGACGGAGAAGAGAAGGGTGCGCGAGCTCACCGAGCAAGAGCGCGGCTTTCAAGCAGCAGCAATGGCAGCGGTACGTGGAGGCATTTCCGTGGCGGTGGTACGTGGAGGAAAACAATGCCAAAGAAAGCAAAGGAGGAGGGATCTCCGGCATGGGCAAAGAGGAGGAGGCGCGGAGGCAATGCAGAGAATCCCAAGGCAAAGGAGTGGAAGGAGGAGGTAATTAACTTTGTTTAAGTTAGTTAAGTGTAGTTTACTTAGTTTGTTTTAGTTAGTTAAGTTTAGTTTAGTTAGTTTGTTGAAGTGAGTTTAGTTAAATAAGTTTAGTTAATTAAGTTGAGTTAATTTAATTTGTTTAAGTTAGCTTACCGAAGGAGGAGGTATGTTTAGTTAATTAAGTTTGTTTAAGTTAGTTTAGTTAGTTTAGGTTAGAAGTTTAGTTTAGGTATTGGTGGTTAGTTTAGTTAGTTAAGTTTGTTTAGTTAGTTAAGTTTGTTTAGTTTAGTTTAGTTTATTATATGTATTTATTTTTGTTAAGGTTAGTTAGTTTAGTTTGGTTAATTTAGTTTAGTTAGTTTGTTTAGTTTGTTAAGTCAATTAAGTTGCGTTATTTTTGGTCTTAAGGTTAGTTAACTTTGTTTAAGTTAGTTAAGTGTAGTTTACTTAGTTTGTTTTAGTTAGTTAAGTTTAGTTTAGTTAGTTTGTTGAAGTGAGTTTAGTTAAATAAGTTTAGTTAATTAAGTTGAGTTAATTTAATTTGTTTAAGTTAGTTTACCGAAGGAGGAGGTATGTTTAGTTAATTAAGTTTGTTTAAGTTAGTTTAGTTAGTTTAGGTTAGAAGTTTAGTTTAGGTATTGGTGGTTAGTTTAGTTAGTTAAGTTTGTTTAGTTTAGTTTAGTTTATTATATGTATTTATGTTTGTTAAGGTTAGTTAGTTTAGTTTGGTTAATTTAGTTTAGTTAGTTTGTTTAGTTTGTTAAGTCAATTAAGTTGCGTTATTTTTGGTCTTAAGGTTAGTTAGTTTAATTAGTTTGATTAGTTAGTTTGTTTAAGTTAGTTTAAGTTTATGTATTAGTTTGGTTAGTTTAGTTTAGGTAGTTGAGGTATTTAGGTTAATTTTGGTAAGTTTGTTTAGTTAATGTAGTTTGTTTAGTTATCACAATGTTGCAAGATATGTTAGCCAAATTTGTTTAGGTTAGTATATTTTAGTTTGTTTACATTGTTAATATATAGGGACATAGGTGTTGTTAGTTGACTTATTTGTTAGGTCGGGTTATGACTCGTTATTTGTGTACAAATTCAAGGCCATCCCAGATGAGAAGTATTGGCGTTTACTTTTGGGACGAAAATCATACCCAACCCATTTTCGCAGGGGTTCGTGTGTTTTTGTGTGACATTTATTAATTACTTATCGTTTGGTTGCGTACAACACTCATTTTAGGAGGTAGGGAGACCTGGGGATCGCGTGACCTTCGAGACCTACCGAGATGGATCTTCCTAACATCTCATCCCAACCAAACAATCGAGTGAATCGAGGTCATGGCTCCGCGTAGCTCGCTCGTTTCTCCAATCGCTCCATCGAGACACATTCGGGACTCACTTGGCCTTCGGCTACTCTTATTGGGGTGGGAATTCCAAGAAAGGTAAGAAAGTGTAATAGTAATAAAATATGAACCTCATTGAATTACTTTACATTTCCTAGCTGGTTTTACATTTCTCGGATCAAGCTAATACACGCACAATTGCGGCTCCAACACGCTCCCTAAATCAATCCTGACACTCAAGCTACTCTGCTAAGTCCTTGGTAATCATTTTGATCAGTTTATATCGTATTAGACTATGTTTGTCTACTAATCCTCTATTACGTATAATTCAATCCATAATATCATTTGCTTTACATTATTATTATAATATATATAGGTGTAGGCAAGTTTATACAAATACACCTATTGTCTTATACATACATACATACATACATACATACATACATACATACATACATACATACATACATACATACATACATACATACATACATACATATGCACTTATATAAATATGTATGTATGAAATATAAATATATATAACCCCTTAATTCATCAATAGATCTCTACACACTTATTTTAGGAATCTTATCATCATCATCACATCATCGTCATCATCATCATCATTATTATTATTATTATTATTATTATTATTATTATTATTATTATTATTATTATTATTATTATTATTATTATTATTATTATTACTATTATTATTATTAGTATTTTAACACTAGATTAATCTTTGGTAACATATAATTCCAATTTTACTTAGGTATAATAGCAAATTCTTTGATTAACATACTTAGGCACATCAAACTAGCATATATACTCATTTTTGTCTTAAAATCAACTTTGGCTTTTTATTTCAATTAAATTCAAGCACCCTATTTTATTTAAAGGTTTCAAGTGTAATTATTCCATTAACTTATTAAAAGTCATTAATTTATACAAGTAAATTAATTCATTTTTCTTTAGGCCTAATTTTCTTTATTTCACAAATTAGGCATATTAGATTAATAGAATTAGCTTAGTTTATTAATTTGACTTAGGTACTAAAGTATTTCTAAGTAATACCTAAGCTATTAGCTAACTCGATAGTGTACTCAAATTTTCAATTCTCAAATAATTTAATCTTAGCTAATGAATATGCCCTCCATCAATGCACCATTTCTTTTATTAATGCACATTATTATTATAATTATTATTTTCATTCTTCCTAGCCATATTCTTATCAAGGTTCCAATACATTTAGGCCAACCTAACAATGATTTGTAGCCATTAATTTGGATCAACTTTAAACACTCGAAGAAGCTATGCATGAATTTAGTTGATCAATATACATATATGTGTTTGTTGTTGATTGATTAAAGGGAATGCAAGCAAGAATAGGGAAATTATAGTATGAAGAAGAAGTAGCTTGCATGAATAAGATCATATTGAAAAAAATAGAAACAAATCAATAGGAATCAAAAGCTTGGATAAGAATTCAAATAGAAAAAGGTATTAATGAGAATGTGTAGAACATGCCATGAGACCATATGAATTGTTAACTCCTTGTTATCTTCAAGCTTTCTCCAACTCCATTAATGGTGGGATTCCTTCCAATTTCTTCTATAGAGTCCCTAATGACTTCTACCCTTTTATACATTTATTTGAAATTCATTAGTGATGAATTAATTTAGCTAACCTAACTTAGTTAAGTCTAAATTAATGCTCTCCATCTCATTTCTACATATGCCAAGTGTCCTAAAAAGTGTAAAATGACACTTTTTTTCCTTAGTTCATTTATGTATTTTTTATGCATCCAAGATATTTACATAGGTTAAGTGACCTTATTTTTCAACATATTTACCAAGCATACCATAGGCCTTTGAATTTAATATTTGTTCCTTAATTTACATTAATTTCAATCTTCCATAGTAAACCTCTCGATGTAAATCAAATATCATATTTTATTTCTACACTATAATCATAAGTTAATTAGATGTGCATTGTAATGGTATAGAAATGTGGTAATTTAAATAAAAATTTCAACTTAGGTTATTCTTTTAATCAAATAGCAATAGAGTCCTACAACTATTTTGTCCTATTTTATCGCCTACTCGTACTTGGGTACCTATAATATACACGCATACCAACCATCAAACCTTACTCGTATTTCGATGCAATCATACCAATAATTAACTGAAATTCGACATTTTTTAGCTAAAATGAATACTACACACATCATACACAAATAATATACCTCAATGTCGACTTTCGAGGGTTGACCAAGTACACCACATTAGATAAAGTTTCCATCGGAGTCCTACGATGACATGTGGCACGAGTTAGAATATTCAGGTCATTACAGAAGTGTTTCACAATGGATATTACTTCCATTAATCGCATAGAAGTCCGTGACGAACACGAAATCTCCTATGCAAATAGATACACTATTGGCCATCCCTATGGGTTTCTCCACCGTCCTTTTGGGATATATCACATTGGTCTCAACATAAGCTGTGATACATAATCCGTATAGGTTTAAGATTTTGGATGACATTACATGGACTATAGCTCCCATGTCACATACCACCCTAAGGAACCTCTTGTATCTGATCTTCCATGGGGGCACAATCATCTTAAGGTTTTTGTTGGATTGGAGCTGGTAGTGCAATGTATCCGGGGGTATAGTTCTCGTCTCTTCGCTATCATCTATCCTTATGCATTTGGCCCCTCGTTCGGCGAGTTGTAGATTCTGTAGAGGCTTGGTACTGATACACGCACCCCTTTGCAGAGGCTTTCCTCTCGGGACTATCTCTGGCTCGATGTATCCCAGGACATCCTTGATCCATGCATATGAATCCATAAACATCTTGTTCAGAACAATAGTGGAATAAGCAAATAAAGTGTCAATCGAAGAATTCAAGGTATGTGGAATTTTAAAATTAACTACACTTCTTTTATGCTAAACTGGTTACCTACGATATTGAATTGTTGATGGTCCTCAAACAGAGTAGAACATTCATCAGTTGCATGGCTTGTGGCTGAGTAGAACCCATAAGCTTTATCATTAGCTTGGCCATTACTCAGGAGACGTTTCACTAGGGAAGTCAACTAATCGATTTTCTTGTTAGTGGAGATGGTAGTATCTCCAATAGACGGACGTCAACCCGCGTCAACACTAATATCCCCATATAATCTGGTCTTTTATGCTATGTCCTCATAGAGTTACTTAATTTGGGCAAGGGTTTTGTCATGAATGTCACCACCATAAGCACTATCAATTATACGCTACTCTAGAGGGCATACTGAGATAGAAGAAATGAACAATGGCCCTATCGAATTGGCCAAGTTGTGGGAAATCAACAATTTGGCGCTTATAGTGGTCATAATAATCACCAAAACACTCACCGGTCTCCATCTTAATGCTGCATATCTCATAGATGAGTTTGGCTACCTTATCTTTAGGGAAATAATCCCTGAGGAACTCATCCATCATGTTGTGCCATGAGTTAACGTAGCTAGGGTGGAGTTAAAAAAACTATTTTTTGGCTTTATCATTTAAGCGGTACCACTTTCTCTTCCGCTCGAGGAGATTTCATAGAAGAACCTAATAATAGCTCAGTCGAATTAGGTATGCTATGGACAATCATCAATTTGGCGCTTATAGCGGTCCTAATAATTACCAAAAGACTCATCGTTCTTCATCTTAATGCTACATATCTCAAAGATGAGTTGGGCTACCTTACACTTAGGGAAATATTCCATATGTAACTCATCTATCATGTCGTGCCATAAATTAATGTAGCCAGGGCGGAGGTAAAAGAGCCACTGTTTGACCTTATCCTTTAAGCCTTACCCCATTCTCTTTTGCTCAGACTCGCAACTTGTCTGAAACTCCTTTAAAAATGCCATCGGGTCTTCACTCCCCATGCAATGAAAGGTGGGCAACAGGTGAATAAAGTTGGATCTATGTGCCAAAGCTTTGCCGTTGGGTGGAAAGTTTATGCGTAGGAGAAGCTGAGCAATAAGACTTTTTAGATATTCTTTAATGCACCCCATGTTGATCTAGCGATCACTGCCAGGGTGGCGATCGTCGTCATCTATAGTATATTGGGGAAAACATGACTATTTATTTAGCTTCCCTAGCCAACCTCTAAACATTCTATCAATTTCAGAAAAGAAAGGTAACAATGAACTAGCCAATTTATATTGAGTTATCCTATTGTGCATAAACTAGTAGAGTTAAAGAACAAAAGAAAAAGAAAAAGAAAACAAAAGTTAAACTTAGTTTGGATCTGAGTCCTATGCAACGCCGCCAAGATTTGATCACGTATAGTACGTGTAAAAAATAACCCGTAATAGTATACTAAATCCTACTATAATGTCGTAGAGGTATGAACGAGGTCAAATCCAAAGGATTCACTCAAACTCAATTTAAAAAATATAAAAGTAAATCTGGGTGGTTTTTTAAAGAGTTTTATCTAAAAGCCTGTTAAACTTGAAAGTAAGTAATTTGTTGATAAAAAAATAAAGACATACCTATGTCTAGGAATCCGCAATCTAGCCCTATGTTGTTTCCATGTCTATTATCATTGATTATTAAGGATAGGTATTAAAATTGTTGTCCTTAGATAGGCTATAGGTGTTAGGGTCACCAACACCCTAGTTCCCCTATTCTCGATAGATAGGGCAACCGTTCTCTAAATGTTTCTCTTACTTCACTGTACAACCATGGGTTACCGCTCTCAAGATTTAGCATATGAGTAGTGTTCAATTTTTGGGTTCATACGCTGCCGAAATTTCAAAACAATCTTTAGAAAAACCCCAACAGGATCAAAAATAAATTCCATTGAACTAGATCTATAAAAGTAAACCATACCTTAATCTGTGATTTCCTTCTTTGATTGTTCGATTTCCAAGATGTTCAAGTAAGTGTCCTTTATCAAAAATCCACACACGAACGGTGACCACAATTTGGAGTGCTAGCCCCAAGAGAGATAGAAAACATTTTTCTTTCTTTCCCAAAATCTAGAGTCCTTGAGAATAGTAAAAATGAAAATCTTATTGATTTTTAGGGTTTCAACATCTATTTATATGTGTAGATACGCTCTATTAAAAAACCTATTAGTAATGTAACTTTTTTATTTAGGCAGTTTAAGCAAATTACACATATGCCCTATTAATAAGTCTTCAAATAACAAATTGAAAAGACGTTTATGTCATGAATTTTATCATATAAAACACATTACTCTGGACCAATCATAATTGCTCAAAGCCATTCTTTGTGTGCGACCGAATAGGTTCTTGCGACGTTAGTAGTGAACCAAAATGATTTTGAAATACAAGTCATAGGCACTCTCTAGCGAGGCACTATGACTACCCAAATTGCATGAATATCAAAATCAATACAACTTAATGAATACTATATATCATATCTTTTGTCGTGAGATTTCTTTCAATTAAACATAAGGCAAGGAAAGTCACCCTTAATGCTCAATTATAATAGTCTCGATCTTTAAGTAAATGGAAAACATCCAAGTGATATTGATCATATCAATTCACTTGGACTTGGCCATTTAACATTACAACATATAGAGGGATCCACTGATATCTCTCTATATGAGAGGGACAAATTCTATCTTGATTAAATACCTTCACATATCATTCATATGTTAACCAATCACAAACTTTATAATCGTCCAGTTAAAGACAATGTTTGATTGTGTCAAATAACCATGCTCCTAGTATTGAAGTTTATGATAATGTCAAGTCGAAGGAATAAATGATAGACCTATAATGAGTAACACATATGACTTAATCCATGTGGTATTCTCATCATGGTTCGGTCTTGTACCTTGTTCCCTAACAATTACTCATGATCTCCATTCTATCCCAATACGCATGATCATCGCATGACCATAAATCAAGATTCACACTAGTCTTAATTCATTATAGCTCCCAACATAATGAATGACTAGGGACCTTTAGGATATTTCTACAAATACCCATGGATCTTACTATAAGGTAAACATGCAATCACTTATAGTTAAATAGCAAACGAAAACCATAATTTTATTAACTAAAATTATAAGATAAACAATGTTTGTAGATTGTCATAGGGCACATGCCCAACTAAATATCATTAACAGCTATGTGGGAACACCTATCCCTAGACCACCTTATGCAACCGCTCTCAAGAATTAGCCTAGTTCTCGGTGTTAGTCACTTAGAACAATAATTGTGTCAATGGGTTTAAGCCTAGAGATTTCCAATGAATATACAAACTCTAAACTACCTTTAAGACATCATTAAAAAGGCAACACAAAGATAAGGAACTGAAACAAAGCACTATTATTATAGAAAATCTCAACAAGACATAGGAAATAATCTACAACTGGCTAGAAAGCTTTATCCCCAACCTAGGTATTAAAGACCATAGATGGACATGGCTACTCTACCTTTCTTTACACCTAAATCACATTAAATTCAATTTGTTTTTGCTCATAGAGGTCCCTCCTTTATATAGGTGTGCTTGTGTATAAGAATAGGGAAGCCCGAGAAATAAGAACCTTCAAAAAATACAAAACATCTATTATGCGATTCTGGTGCTGTCAGTGGAGCCGCCATTATGTCTGGACAACGTCAAGTCACTGTGTTATAGAAAGTCTTAGTTTTTAAGTCAGCTGGAACTTTTAAATCTTAGTCTAGAACCATGGGTGACGCCGCCTGTGTTAATCCTGATGTCGTCAGTTCAATTCTGACGTTGTATGTTGATTTGGCCTGACGACTTGGTGGCTTCGCTGCTCCTCTACAGGCCCCTTCCGTTATTCTGCACGGTGTCAAGTCTGTTGCTACTTTAACCAATAGTTGACTTATTTCTTGAAATTTTCTAATTAATACACAAATGTTCAAATACCCTTTAAATTTCCCAAGTAAACATATAAAGCCATAAAACACGACTTTGGACTTGATTTACATAGTAAAAAACCTATGAAAAAAATGCATAAATAATGACTTATAAGGGTTCATAAACATTCATTAAGAGAGCGCTCCACTCTTGAGTGTCCCAATAGAGAACATGGCAACAGCCCCTGTTCGAGCCCAGATTCACTACAAATACCTCCCACACTTCCCCACAACATCAGGGAGAACCTCTAATGAGGTGTGATACCAGTTTCAATCACCTATTGTCACAATGAACAAGATTTCTATAATCAATTCATGAATTCAAATTAAGAACATACATAACTTACCAACTAACTGATCAACTGTGATGGATTACCAACTTCACTTTGTTGCTCTTTTTCTTCGATCCTTTGATCTCCAAGAAATCTAGAAATAAAACCCTCTATCGTCACCTGGTTCCCTCGATCAAATGAAATTGTGAGATAAGTTTAAGTTTATTTTGTTTATCTATATTAGGTTTTCCCAAGATACGCATCATGCGATCTCGAGGCTCATCTAATGGAGGTTTCTTAAAGTGTAACCATCCTAGAGTGATACACATCTTGACACATCCTCCACTTATGCTCATCTTGAGACAATCCAATGTTCAAAATTAATTAAATCAAACTATATGTTTATATATAAACATTTGTATTTTAATGACTATAAATTCACCAGACGCACAAACGAAAACGCTCAAGCATGCACATTCATTCCACGACACACTAGATGTACAGTCAATTTATTATTTATTATTTATTATTTTTTCCAAACTATTGGCTTATATTAATTTGTATCATAGCCTAAAATGTATGTAATAGATTATCATAGCATCCAAACTCGATACAATCATATACCATTGCACACATACACACAAATCGAGGTACGCCGAACTTACCCACGAGCTTAACATGGGTTGTTTAGGATTCGAGTTAATGCTATTCACCGAATTAAGGTAACGACTCGTTACATGGTAAAAGCTTAAAGGATTTTGCTTAGGGTGGGATAACTTAAGGGATTATATTTGATATGTATTGTTGTATTATCATAAGATACACAATAGAAAGTTTAATATCATTATTTGTTCCACGCAAAACTCGTGAGATAAAAATAGTATAGTCAAGAGCAGATAGTTATAATGAGAATAGAATTAATATATCGCAACTAAGAGTAGTTGTAAGTGAAATAAACTTCAAAATTCTAAATTCATGAAAAATTATTGCAATTAGTTTGATATTGAATTAAGTGATGGATTGAAAATCAATTTATAAAACAAATAGGGAATTATTTGAGATGAAATCTAAAGAATTCTGGAATGGAAGTACTGAGCTTTAATTAATTAGAAATTGAAATAACAAATTACTATAATATAGAAACTCTTAAGAAAATATCAATTTTTCTTAAGGTAAAGACTTAAACTATTGAGAATCGCTTGATAAACATGAAATAACATGTGACTTTTTTAGAAGCACAAGATGTGAATATCTTGCATTTGTAGAATGAAGGTAGTACAACTTACACTAGTAACCTGCAAAGAGTTATTCTATAAAATATTGGTTTAATTTGATAGGCAATTAAGAGTTGTTTCTAAAATACTCTCAAATATGACTGAAAACGAGACATTTGTTATTGGAAAATAAAACTTGGTTAGATAAGTTGAATATTGACTGGGAAATCACAATGTAATTGTGATAAGGTTAGCCAAGTTATCTAAGCCAATTTATATGAAAATGTTTTACTTTGAGGAAAGTAATGTCTCATTTCCCAAACAAATACAAGTGAAACAAAAAATAGAACCATGATTGAAAACGATCTAACAAACTCCTATGAGTATTATTATATGATTTTGATCATTTCTTATTCAAATTGCTTAGCGATAAGCTAAGTTTTAGTACAAATGATAAGAACTAATAAAAATAATTACGTTAAAAGTGATCATTAATTATATAGTGTCAAGTGTTGTTAAGACGCAAAAGATCATTGAAATATCTTACTTACAAAAAAAGAAAAACTAAATTATAGTATCAAACGGTTTGAAAATAATGCTTGTTGGGGAAATGGCCTAATAATAGCTATGGTTAGCTATTAAATGAAACACAAGTAATTTTGTTATGAGATTCTAAGTCCCCAATAGTTACTTCTAACAATATTGAAACAACAAATGTATCACTATAATTTAAAATAAAACAATGAACAGATATATGTACCGATTTGAGTATCAATAAGTGACCAATGCATGAAGTATATATGAAATTTTGTATAATGTGAATTTTCATTAATATAACTTTAAGGTTGAAATGGTATCCTCTAAGGGTTTGGTTGACTATCAGTAGATCATAAGATTGTAAATTATGATCCTTTCAATCTATTCGAAGTAATTGTAAACGGTAGGAGAAATGATTAGTGATAAAATTGAAACTAGAAATAGTATAAATAATTATCATAAAAAGTCTCTTAAAAGCATCGTAATCCTTTTGGAGAAAAGGATAAAATGTTAATAGGAGACTAAAAATGGGAATTAAGGCAATAACAAACATCAATATTATTTGAGGTATAAATTTTTCTAATTAGAATAATGAATAGTCAAGGTAGACTTCAATTAATCAAAATGTTTTTTGAGGTTGTATTGTTCTTGGTAAGATATTCGAAAAATAAAAAGATTGAAATTGCATTTGTAAATCAAATTATAAAGAACATATATAGTCTAAATATTGTATAGAGCACCAATAAGTTGATAGCTAGACGAAGCAAGAAACAATTGTAAGAATAGTTCATATTGAATAAATGGAACTGAGGAAACTATTTATATACAAATTAGATGTAGATATGAATTGTGACATCTGGAACATGCACGATCAGACTCCTTTGGTTTAGGTAATGCACTTGAGTAGTTGTGTATGACCAAAAGACTAAGTAACTCCATATTATTATTAGTATCACGAATCATTCACCTTGTAGAAGACAAGTATAATGCATTCACATGTCTTTGAATATTTCATTGAATTGGTGATGATTGATGTAACATAGTTTGTAATGTTTTATTGAAGTCAATCGTAAATGTAAGTAAAGAAAAATAAATTACTTAGAATTTCACTCATTGTTATGGAAATAGGAATCCCAAATTAATGTGAAATATTAGAATTTCATAAACTTGATTAGGAAGGTATTAACAAAATTATGATATTAATTGAAAATTAGGTGTCCAAGCTTGGACTCATGCATTACGAGCCGGAGATCATAAGTTAAAATATTATTTTTGTGTGTCATTTAGCTAATTGGTGTAGTATACCTTATTTGTAGTGAAATAAGGTCAAATTAAGGTGTAAATGCGGTGTTAGTGTGTACATGAGAACGTTGGGAATTTTCCAAATTTTTTACGAAATTAGGGTAGTCTCTCGTGTTTAATTTGGGCTTAAAAATATAAGAGATAAATATGAAAAAATAAAAAAAAAAGTGTGAAATTAACGGAAAGGCCTATGACATGAGTAATTGATGGTTAAACACTCCTCTCTCTCTCTCTCTCTCTCTCTCTCTCTCTCTCTCTCTCTCTCTCTCTTTTCGTTGTTTGATCTCTCCCACCTCTTTCTCAATGAAACCTTTCCTTCCCATCTCTCAGCTCTCAACTCCCGATCCTCACAACTCTCGGCTCTTTCAAGAACTTCTTGTTTAGCAACTGCCTAGCTTTCTCTCAATCTCTCTTCCATATCGTTCTTCCTTCTCACTTCTCACCAAGCCTTCTCTGCTCATCTTCTTCGTCTCCCTCACAACCTTTTTCCTTATCTAATCTAGTCGATGCATTACACTCTCTCTACTCTGTCGATGATGACAGACGTGTGAAGAAGAACATAGTGGCAATTGTAACGAATCTAAATTTCTTACTCGTGCAATGTGTCATCATAAGACTCTAATGGGGACTTATGATGACAAGGCGTACTTGGTCAACTATCGAGAGTCCATACCAAGGTAATTTATATTTCTTTGATGTTGTGTATTATTTACCTATATCTAATAAAAAATGTCACTCATCTATTTCTCCATCGTAGTTGAAATTTTGGGCAAGGTTTGCCAAGGTATGCATGCACTACGAGTACCCGAGGTGTGACAACCACAATTCCCAACCTGCGGTTGACCAGCCTAAACTGCCACTTAACCGTCTCGAATGTTGAGCCAAGTCAAAAGATAATAAGCCTTAACCTGCAGAATAAGTTATAAATATTGACTAACTATTTTCTGGGCCAATTTAAAATTTTGGGGAGTTAGTTCGAGACCTCTTAAGTCAATATATTATTCTCAATTGTTACTCTACATTTCCAACGTAGTTTCGGCAAAGACTCTTTTGTATTTTTAGCTAACCAAAAATCCTTAAACACCTGTAAGAATCTCTTTTAAGACATGCGCAAGGTATATCCAACAGCAATATCATCTATTCACATACATAATCTCTAGGTCTAACATCAATTTCTACAACTAGTTTCATCACAACTAAGTACCAAAGTCAACACCTGTGTTATACATGTTTAAATATAAAAACAATAATATAACTACAACCATTTCACACGCAAATGAGAAGGATTCATGTTTCTAATACGCTTTCCCTTTCACAATCCTATCGCGACAGCTGAGGTACCTGTGAGAAAAATGGTGTGAGCAAAACATCAAAAAGCTTAGTAATGCGGTAGTCTGCTCTACCATCAATCATCCAAGTGATATATATTTTATTCAAAACTAGATTTCCACATTTAAGGACATGAGACCGATTATCATTTTCACGGCATTTTAGAATAGAATAATCAAGCATAATATTATATAGCTAGATAAAAAAACCAAACAATGTCCAACATGATGAATTTTAAAGAAGCATACTTAAGAAAGATCCATGAATCCCTTAGAGTCAAAGGGAGTGGAAATTTGATATTTCAGTAAAAATGAGTCGGACACCTATATAGCACATCAAGGGAGAATCTCGAATAGCTAACAAGGACATCTAGGCATCATTTATGCTATATGAACAGCTATACACATCAATATATCATAAAGTAACGGAGGTAGGACACTAGTGGCCACCGACCCTCCTCTCCGTAGCATCAATTACAATCATTCAAGTTATATCAATTCCACATGCATTCAAACAACAAGGAGTTCAAAAGGGACATGATAAGAAGTGTTTAATGAAAAGTTATCATGATGGATTCCAAGTAAAACATCAATCATTACTAAATGAATCCTAACATAGGTACTAGCATGACGTGATTATTAATAGTGCAAACCCCACTTACCTCGCTTGCCGCGTCAACGTAAACCTATTCCTATGCCGAATTGCCTAGCTAAGTCCTCGTCGCATATCTACAAGCGTGTAAGTATAACACATATTGTTTAGGCTCATTTAATATTCATTTAAAATAGCTTAGACGATTAGGAACTCATTTCCTTTCCTAATTATGTTAATTAAGTCATTCTTGACTTCAAAATAATTCTTTCAAATCAGAAATGATGATTCGAGTAAAACAAGCAGGCGGTTAAGCAAAACAAGGAAAATCCTATAAAACTTGGTTTTCCCACTTAAATATAACGCGATCTACTAATCACAACCAAAAAGATTCAATCACCACATACAAAGCCAAGTTCGACTAAGAATTCTCAAATCATAGCATTTAGTCGAAAATCCATGACTTAATGGAAATAAGTTCATTTTCAAAGCAATCAATCAAAGTTTCTCTCATGCCTCAACTTAGTCTTAATCATATCCAAAATTGATAAACCGCAACCATAATCGATAATGAGACTAAAATATACTTCAATGAGACCGAAAGTCAAATTTTAAAGACCATTTACTTAGTAAGCAATTTAAAATGGTTTTATCGAACCAATGCGTACAAGTAACAATCATTTCAAGACTTTAAAATAATGCCAAGGAAACTTGATTAAATTATATCATGGAGACAAAGCTCGAGAAAGAAATCCACAAGACTCAAATTTCATACTTTTCATGCATTTCCTTAAAAAGAGCAAGTGAATGTCTCTATGACAATTTCATCAAACAAGAGAGTGCATTATTTTCCAAAACCATTTCCAAGGTACGAAACCTTTAAAACAAAGTTCAATTTTATCGATAATATGAAAAGACTTTTTCATGAGTCGCAACAAGCCATAGCAACAAGATTAATTCATCGATAAAATCATTTCAATATAAATTTTCCAATAAGAATACCTTTTAAAAGTTAGACACAAAAACAAGTAGCAAAACCCCAAGCATTTACTAACTTTCATCAACCAAGTCTTGCTCGAATAAAAGTTGAAAGGGTTGGGATCTCACCATGCTTTCAATGGAGTTCTCTACTCCAATTCTCCTTCAAGAAAAAAATTTGAATAGATTTACATCTTTCCAACAATTTTGGGGGAAGAAACCATTCTTTTTTCGCGAGAAAATCCGCCGCTATCAAGCTTCGTCGTTCACCATTTCACGCTACGCTACCGTCCGCGAGTCGCTGGACTTTTGCTCGTTCTCGCCAGAGCCGCTACTCCTCGCCGGTGTCGAGTCCTCCATATCTCACTGGTCATCCATGCCTGCCGCTACTCCAAGCTCGCTGTCCACGAGTTCCTCCTCCACCAAGCCGCGTCCGTGCCTGCTATTCCACCGCTGCTGCCGACCGCCCGTTTGCCAACTCATGCCGCGCCAACAAAAGTGCCCCCATGCTGGAGGCTCACCTGACCCTCGCCGTCCCCGCTGGCCGTGATCCATCCATGGCCGCCTCTCTCTCTCTATTTCGTATTGTGCGCTCGCGTGCGAGTTGAAGATGAAATGGGTTTAAACCCTTTTTTTTTTCTTTTTAAGTGATATGCAACCTCATCTCTCCATCCTACCTCGATTCAAACAACACAAATGGTCTTGTGACAGCCCGGTTACACATATCCAGTATTGATTGACATAATCCCGTCATTAAACCTTAACCAACGCTGCATAAGACTTAATAACGTATTAGTAAACCTATACGTCTCATTCACCTCATTACACACGTTTAATATAGACTTTATTCATTTGGATTTAATTATGATTTATAGAGTTTATTAACATTATCTTAATTATCAGCAGAAGACTTAATAAAATCAGAGGAATCATTTATAAGAAAAATATCTATTGTGAAAACTAGGTAAACAAACTATCATATATACCAACCAAAGTAATACATGAAATAGTAGGGAAGTTTAGTCTCTTAACCCAATATACAACCCAAAGTTATACAAAAAAACATAACTAATAGATACACCAAAATGATCACCTACAAAAGTAGCCAGAACTATCCTCCATCCACTCAAAACTAATTGTCAACCCACTCCTTCCTTGGTTTGCAACTTTTCAAACTGATATAAATATCTTTAGATCGCAGTCTAGATATGTGTTTACTTTTGAATGGAGGAGCAATGAGCTGGAAAAGTTTGAAGCAAAAAACTGTGGCAAATTCTATGATAGAAGCTGAGTATATTGTAGCATTCGATGCAACTAAAGAGGAAGTTTGGATAAAGAAAGTTCATCTTTGAACTTGTTGTGGTTACTAGTTTAGCTAACCCGTTTGCTTGTATTGTGACAACAACGGGGCGATTACACAGGCCAAGGAACCAATATCACACCATCAATCTAAACATACACGTAGAGATTTTATTCTCATTCGAGAAATATTTGAAGGGGACATGAAGATTTGTGGAGTTCCTACAATAAACCAAGATCACACCACCGATCCAAATAAATACTTAGACGTTTTCATCTCATTAGATAAATAATTGAGAGGGGAGACATAAAGATTTGAAAAGTTCCTATAGAAGACAATGTTGCAGATATTTGACGAACGCTCTACCACAAGCGAAACATGATGGTCATGTTTTGTCATTAGGTTTTAGATACATGAATGATTAGCCTTTAGTGCGGTAGGAGGTGTTAAGGAATATGCTCTGGGTCAATCAATAAACATTTTTAAATTATAATTTAAGTTAATAAAAAAGAGGTCTTCATTTGATGTTTTCGTACAGGTGATTGCAAGTTTACCTTATAGTAAGATCCATGGGTATTTGTTGAAATATCATAAATGTCCCTAGTCGGTCATTATACTGGGAACTATAATGAATTAAGACTAGTGTCAATCTTGAATGATAGTCATGTGATGATCAGGCGTATAGGGATATGAATTGATATCTTAAGTACTTGTTAGGGAACAAGGTACTGGACCGACGCGCAATGAGAACACCAAATCGATTAAGTCATAGGTGTTATTCATGATAGGTATATCATTTAGTCCTTTAACTTGATACTACCATAGACTTCAATAGTAGGATCATAATAATTTGACACAATCGAACGTTGTCTTTAACCGGACGATTATAAAGATGGTGATTGGTTACCGTGTAAATAATATTTGAAGGTATGTAAGCAAGATAGAATTTGTCACTGTCGTATAGAGAGATATCAGTGGATTTCTCGATATGATAGATTAATAATGGCCTAGTCCATGTGAATTGATATGAACAATGTCAGTTGGATGTTTTCAGTTCACGTAAAGATCGAGACTTGTACGATTAAACATTAAATGTGACTTTCCATGCTTAATGTTTAATCAAAGGATATCGCACAATAAAAAGATGTGATATATGTTATTGATTAGGTTGTATAGATTCTTATATTCATGCTAGTTGGGTAGTCATAATGCTTTATTAAAGACCGCTTATGACTTGTGTACCAAAATGGTTTTGGTTCACTGCCAACGTCGTATGAACCTATTGGGTCGCACAGAAAAAATGGCTTTGTGCAATTTCAATCGGTCCAGAGTAATAAATTTTATATGATAAAATTCATGACATAAAATCCATTATAATTTTTTATATGATAACTTATTAATAGGGCGTATGTGTAATTTTCTTAAACTGCCTAAATACAATAGTTGTATTACAAATAGGGTTTTAAGTGGGGGCTTATCTACACATATAAATAGAGATTGAAACCCTAAAACAAAATAAGATTTTCATTTTTGATATTTTTGAGTTCTCTAGATTTTGGGAGAGAAAAAAAAATTTCCATCTCTTTTGGGGCTAGCACTCCAAATTGTGTTCACCATTCGTGAGTGGATTTCTGATACAGGTTGGGTGCTTGAACGTCTTGGAGATCGAACAATCAAAGAAGGAAATCATGGATTAAGGTATTGTTTACTTTTATGGATCTTGTTTAATGGAACTTATTTTCGACCATGTTGGGGTTTTTCAAAATGTTTTGAATTTTTTGCTGCGTATGAACCCCAAAAGTCAATAGTGGTATCAGAGTCTTAGGTTTTCTTCTATTAAATTTTTGTATGTTTTCTCATATATATATGATATATGTGTTAAAACGTGATCTCGATTAATGTATATATATGATGTGCATATAGGTTCTGTAATAACTGTTATTAAAAATGTTTTAAGTTATATTTTTTGAAATTAAAATAAGCGACATTTTTGGCCAATTAGATTGAATATAATAATGAGAAATTTTAGGCAATTATTAATTTTTGGAACCATCGCCCACTAAACGGCCAGTTGGACCGCTGCTAACTGTTCACATTGCAAGGAAATTTGTTTATTAGTCAATATTAGTAAATTTCCTTACTTGTTTAGTGATTGTACATGCATTTTAATATATGATATTTACCCCGTTTAAATTATGATCATTGAAACAAATAAAAAAGAATCCCTCTTCCAGATTGTATGTCAAGTGACATCCACTATCAAACACTTGTCAATGCTTCGATCATATCAATGTGGGTCTGCCTCCACAAAATGTATTGTGTTATCTTGGTGAGGAAAGTCGAATAACATTTACTTTATTGTTTGAAATGATTAGAATTGATAACGCAATAAAAATGGTTTTGGGCTTTTGGCACTAGATGAGATAAAAAATTACTAATACATAAGATGTCATAATCTCATAAAAATAACAATAAGTTACATATAATGTAATTGGTAATTGGTACCTACCTAAATAAACTAATTCAAAGTATCATGCCTTAGCTGTCTTAGAATTATGTGAAACATGGATTTTAGTCCCTTAAATGAACATAACGGTTTTAGGAGGGTTGTTAATTTAGCGGTAGTCTTTTCTTCTATAAAAAATGATCTTTAGAATAATCTTGGTTCTAGATCTATGGCCTCTTCAAATCACACTAATCCCTTGTCACCGCGATCAATCCTTGAGAAGAATACGTTGTCTAAGACGAACATTCTTAACTGGTTCAAAAACTTGATAATCGTTCTTAAGCATGAATGCAAGTTGTATGTCTTAGATGATCCTATTTTTGAGGAACCAGCAGCCAATGCTTTAAGTGACGTGAAGGATGGACATACGAAACATGGTAACGACTCAATTGATGTTGCATGCATTATGTTTGCAACCATGGTTCCTGAACTTCAGAAGGACATGGAACATATGTACGCTTACGACATGACAACGATGCTGAAAGAAATGTTCTAATAGCAGGATAGGCAAGAAAGGTTTGAGATAGTCAAGAACCTTCATTCTTGCAAAATAGTTGAGGGTGCATCAATTAATCCTCATGTTCTGAAAATAAAGGGCAATATTGACCATCTAGACCCATAAGCCAAGAGTTGGCAACATATTTGATCCTTAATTCATTGCCTGATAGTTATTTACAATTTTATGATGAACTATAACATGAATAACATGGAGAAGTCTATCTCAGAGTTGCATTTAATGCTTAAAACTGCAAAGCAGAATTTCAAGATACCTATTGCTAATGTGTTAATGGTTCAGAAAGGAAAGACTTTGAAGAAAAAAAGTAACGACAAGGCTAAAGTTGCCAATGCTGTTGTGAATGTCACAAAGCCTGTGCAACAAGTTAAGCCTAAGGCTGCTTCTAATTCACAGTCCTAGAATGAAATGGAAAAAGAAGGAAATAGTCATTTTTGTCATGCACCTGGGCATTGGTTTATAAATTGCAAGCTCTATTTTGTAGGTATATAGAAAAAGAAAAGTAGTGTGACTACTACTTCAAGTATTTACGTTATTGAAGTTAGATTTTCTACTAGTGATTCATGGGTATTGGATACCAGATGTAGACCTCACATTTGTATTAATGTGTAGGGTCTCACCAAAAGTAGAAAGCTAAAGAAAGGAGAAGTCATCCTACGAGTTTGAAATGGAGCAAAGGTTGCTGCGTTAGCTGTAAGATGCTATGAGTTAATTTTACCTATTGGACTTGTGTTAGTTTTAAATAATTGTTATTATGTCCCTGCCAAGAGCAGAAACATCATTTCATTTTCATGTTTGGATTAGGATGGTTTTAATTTCATTATTGCAAATAATAAATGCTCTATTTCTCGTAAAGACGTTTTCTATGCGAATATTGATTTGTGTGATGGTCTTTATATTCTAAACATAAATAGGTCCATAGATACTCCTATTCTTAACATAAACACAAAGAGATTCAAGTCAAATGATTTGAATCAAACCTACATTTTACATTGTCGTCTTGGCCACATAAATGAGAAACGCATGTCTAAACTCCATAAAGATGGACTTTTAGATTCATTTGATTTTGAATTCTATGAAACATGTGTATCTTGTTTACTAGGCAAGATGAAAAAAATCCCCTTTACTAGATATAGTGAAAGGACAAGTGATTTATTGGGTTTAATACATACTGATGTATGCGTTCCTAAAAACACAATGGCTAGAGGTAGTTATTAGTACATCATTACCTTTACTGATGATTTTCGCAGATATGATTTCGTGTATCTCATGAAACATAAAGGTGAATCTTTTGAGATGTTTCAAACATTTCATAATGAAATGCAAAAAACATTTGGTAAAACTATTAAAACACTTTGATCAAAATGAGGTGGAGAATATTTCAGCCACCAGCTTGATGATCGTCTTCGAATCTGTGCGATTGTCTCACAGTTAACTATTCCAGTAACTTCCCAATGGAATGGAGTTTCTCAAAGGAAGAATTTGACTTTACTGAATATGGTTCAATCTATGATAAGTCATGCGGATCTTCCTATTTCCTTTTAGGGTGTGCCTTACAAACTGTCACGTTGCACTGAATCGTGTTCCTTCTAAAGCGGTTGCTAAAACACCAAACAATATATGGTTTAGAAAAAGACCAAGTTTGTCTTTCCCTAAGATTGGGGCTGTGAGATTTTTGAAAGATGACAATCACTAAAAAATTATCAGCCAAATCAACCAAGAGTGAATATGTTGGTTATCCTAAAAAAACTAGAGGATACTACTTTTATAATCCAGTAAGAACAAATTGTTTGTTGCTCCAAATGGTTTCTTTATGGAAAAGGAGTTTATTTCAAGAAACAACAATGGGAATAAAGTATGTCTTGAAGAAGTTCAAGAGCCACAAATAAACACTCAACCGCTAATGGAGATCAATAAAGTCTTGAACAAGTTGAACCTCCACATATATCACAAGGCTCGCGTAGGTCTTATATGGGTAAGGCATCAGCCTGAGAGATTTGAATTTCTAATTACGAATAGTAGTGAGGTGTTGCTTATGGATCAAAATGACCCTACTACATATCAGGAGGTTGTTTTTAGCCCTGATGCAGACAAATGGCTTAGTGCCATGAATTTCGAGATGGAATCCATGTACGATAATCAAGTTGGAACCTGGTTGATTTACCTGAATGTGGTAAGACCATTGGATTTAAATATTTTTTCAAAGAAGAAAACTGACATTGATGGCAGTGTGCATACTTATCGAGCATGGCCAGTACCTAAAGGTTTCAGACAGACTTAAGGTATTGATTATGATGAGACTTTTTCTCCTATAGCCATGCTTAAATTCATTAGAATTTTAATTGACAAAGCCACATATTAAGATTATGAGATATGGCAAATGGATGTCAAAATAGCTTTCATAAATGAAACGTTTCTTGAGGGCGTGTATATGATACAGCCTGAATGGTTTGTTCATCTTGAGAATAATAGGAAGGTGTGCAAGCTTCAGAAATCCATTTATGGATTAAAGCAAGCTTCTCGGAGTTGGAATCTTCGTGTTGATAAAGGAATAAAGGAATTTGGTTTCATTAAAAACAAAAATGAGCCTTGTGTATACAAGAAGGTCAATAGGAGCTTGGTTATTTTTCTGGTACTGTATGTTGAGGATATATTACTCGTTGGAAATGACATCCCAAATTGAAGAGTGTCAAGTCTTGGTTAGGGAAGTGTTTCTCAATCAAGGACTTAGGAGATGCAGCCTACATCCTTGGGATTAAGATCTATAAGGATAGATCTAAAAGGTCGACCGGTCTAAGTTAGAGTGCTTATATTAATAAGCTACCTAATAGGTTCAATATGCAAGAATCTAAAGAAGGCCATTCCTAATGTCTCATTGTATATGTCCCAGCAAAGACTCAATGTCTGAAGATTAATGATGACCGAGAGCGCATGAATACGACTCCATATGCATTAGCTATTGGATCTATCATGTATGTCATGTTATGCACCCAACCTGATGTATCATATGCTTTGACCGCAACAAGTAGATATCAGTCTGATCCCGATAAGAGTCACTGGATAGCAGTTAAGAACATTCTTAAATACTTGAGAAGGACTAAAAAATGTTCTTGGTCAATGGAAGTTTGGAAGACGAGCATATTGTAAATGGTACATAAATGCATGTTTTCAAACTGATATAGATGACTTCAGATCACAGTCTGGATATATGTTTACTTTGTATGGAGGCATAGTGAGCTTGAAAATCTGGAAGCAAAAAACTGTGGAAGATGCTACAACAGTAGTTGAGTATGTTGTAATATCTAAGGCAGCAAAGGAGGCAATTTGGATCAAAAATTTCATCGCTGAACTTGGTGTGGTTCCTAGTATAGCTAACCCCATTTACTTGTATTGTGACATCAACGGGACGATAGCACAGGCTAAGGAACCGAGATCACACCATCAATCCACATACATACTTAGAATTTTTCATCTCATTCGAGATATCATTGAGAGGGGAGACGTGGAGATTTGCAGAGTTCATAGAGAAGACAATATTGTAGATCCTTTGACGAAGGCTTTTCCACAAGTGAAACATGATGGTCATGATAGGTCATTAGGCATTAGATACAAGAATGATTAGCCCTAATGCAAGTGGGAGATGTTGGGAATGTTCCCTAGGTCAATCTATAAATATTTTTTTATCTCATAATTTTAGTTAATAAAATAGAGGTCTTCTTTTGTTGTTTTATTATAAGTGATTGCATGTTTACCTTATAGTAAGATCCATGGATATTTGTGAAAATATCCTAAATGTCCTTAGTCATTCTTTATACCAGGAACTGTAGTGAATTAAGACTAGTATGAATCTTAATTTATGGTCATGTAATGATCAAGTGTATATGGATATGAATCGATATCATGAGTACTTATTATGGAACAAGGTACTGGACCGACTCGCTATAAGAACACCACATAGATTAAGTCATAGGTGTTACTCATGATAGTATATTATTTAGTCATTCAACTTGAGATTTTCATAGACTTCAATATTAGGATCATGGTAATTTAACATAATCAAATGTTTTCTTTAATGGAACGATTATAAAGATTGTGATTGATTACCATGTGAATGCTATGTGAATGCGTGTGATCAAGAAAGAATTTGTCACTCTCTTATAGAGAGAGACATCAGTGGATCCTTCAACATGATAGAGTTATAATGGCCAAGCCTATGTGAATTGCTATGATCAGGTCACTTGGGTGTTTTAAGTTTACCTAAAGATTGAGAGCAGTATGATTGAACATTAAGGGTGACTTTTCATGCCTTATGTTTAACCAAAAGATATTGCATGACAAAATGATATGATATATGTTATTCATTAAGTTGTATCGATTTTTATATTAATGCTTCTTGGGTAGTCATAATGCTTTGCTAGAGACCGATTATGACTTACATACCACAATCGTTTTAGTTCACTGCCAACGTCGCATGAACCTATTAAATCGCACACAAATAATAGCTTTGCGCAATTTCAATTGGTCCAAAGTAATAAATTTAATATGATAAAATTCATGACATAAAAGCCTTTACAATTTTTATATGATAACTTATTCATAGGGGCATAAGTGTAATTTATTTAAATGCTTAAATATAATAGTTGTATTACAAATAGGATTTTAAGTGAGTGTTTATCTGCACATATTAATAGAGGTTGAAACACTAAAACGAAATAAGATTTTTCATTTTTGCTATTTTTAAGTTCTCTGGATATTTGGAGAAAGAAAAATATGTTTTCAATCTCTCTTGGGGCTAGCACTCCAAATTGTGGTCACCATTCTTGTATAGATTTTTGATAGATGATGAGCGCTTAAACGTCTTGGAGATCGAACAATCAGAGAAGGAAATCACGGATTAAGTTATGATTTATTTTGTAGATCTAATTTAATGGAACTTATTTTCGATCTTTTTAGGGTTTTTCAAAATGCTTTGCGTTTTTCGCTATGTAGAAACCACAAAAGCCAAAATTCACATCATTACAATTCCCTTTTATATATATATAAATACTTATCGACAATCTAGGGTCCCATACTCTGTATGTCGCACAAGCTAGTGGTGAGATGCCGACATTCGTGGAAATCTAGTGACCCCATGTGTCGTGACTCATCTCTATAGTGGTCATAGACACAAAAATTACTTTCACAACTCAAGAAATGACACAATAAAGGAATTCATAATGTAATAGCTCAAACAAACACAAAGGAATGTGATTCGCAACACCGTAAATCATTCACAAAATAGCATGCTTTTCTACTTGGTTTACACACTTAATAACTAAGAATGACCAAACAACTAATTAAGAGTCAATGAATACCACTTAAACATAAACCAATGCCACAATAACAAACTCCTATAATGAGAGAAGACAACAAAGCCATGGCATCAAGAGTACAATAGGCTCATTAGTCCAAACGACAGTAAACAAGAAGTATAATGGAAAAGAAATGGAAATAAATATCTCAATCAGTTTACTTGAAAATCACGGCAAGCTCTTATGTTGATCCGATCTCTCGAAACCTCAAAACTTGTACTCGAACCTCCGAGACTCTTCCCTAGACTCATGTTATCATTTGAGATGTTCTATAATGTTTTTAGAACCTCGATTAGGGTGTTAAACATGTTTAAGGTGTTTGAGTTTAAGTTAAGAAATTGTAGTCAGTGTGTTCTTTAGAGCACCTAGCGCGCTGGGTATTTTATCTAGCGCGTTAGTGACTTTATTAATGCGCTATTCACACTTGTTAGCGCGCTAGCTAGTATGCTTAGCGCGCTAAAAGTTGAAAATCTCAAAAATTCTGCACTTCAAGTTTCGGGGTTTCCTCATCCATTTGGCCATCTCCATCACCTTGGATCCGTGTTACCCTCAATAGGGACCCAACAGATCCACCATAGCAACAACCTCAGCATCCACTTCATATATATTCATTAAACAATCATAATATGCATGCATTTTTAATAAATGTCAAGAACACAACTAATAGTTTGATTAATCATAATTTGGTCAATTTAACTCCAAGTTCCAAACTTCTTTATAGAAAATTTAATGGTTTTTCATAAGGAATCTAAATATTTAAACCAATCTCGAAAATCCTTTTACTTATCATCTAAAATCAGACAAAAACTAGAACTAAACTATAGTTTTATACCACTATAGCTTACCTAATTGTTTTAATGGTTTTCCATGACTGTGAAGATTAGCTTACCTAATTGTTTTATACAACTATAGCTTACCCTGTGAAATTACACAAAAACCAGAACTTAAAAGCCATTGATCTTAATGTGCACACACATCTCGAGGCTTATCTAATGGCTTATATCTTATCTTAAATCCCACGTTGGCATGCATCTTGAGGCGCATCACTGCTCACGTCTTGACTTCTATATACAAGTAGGAGTGACTTAGTGATCTACAAATACACATTACACTAGGCATCGATCACTAAAATATACTACGTTACTTAACAATCACATTATGTATTTGGACCATGTACCCGGTCTTAGGCCACGTATCAGGTCGGCAACCCTGATTGGGGACTAATTTACTATTAATAAATTATGGCCCGTTACAGGTCTATGGTCAATACAACACACTTAGAATACATAACCTTGCATTGACTGTAGTTAGTCAGTTTTCAATAAATTAATAGTTTAAGGCCTCGTCGGCGCGTGAACTTAATTTACTTAAACCATGCAACTCGCGATAATATTTATAACACACAGTAGCGCACCAAACACAAATAAAATTATTTAATTTAATTTTTGAGCACGTTGCCAGTGCACGACTTCTTGGCATGACTTACGATCACTTAAGGTTCAGAATTCTAATAAATTGTAAATTTAGGATTTTGTGTTGTTACAATATCCCCAATTTTTGGAAATTTTGTCCTCGAAATTAAAAAGAAGTATATTATCAACTAAGAAAGTTTCAGGATATAACTTCTTTCCACCCTGAACCTATAGTGTCCTCCATCTTCATCATCTATGCTCTCTTTTGATCGCCTATATGACCCCTTTCAGTTTGTTTGATGTTACTCAGCATTTTGTGTAATCTTCTTGTCTTTCCTTGCATGATTAACAAGTAATTTGCATATTTAAATGCTTGGAAATCGTTACCTTTGTATGGCCGACCGCAAAAAAATTTCAAACTTTTTCCTAAGAGATTTAATCTGAGTCAAAGACGTGGAATCCAGATGGTTCCATGAGCTTAAGCCGAACACTTACATAGCACATCTAGGGAAGATTTGGAATAGCTAATAAGGACAACAAGGCAAATAATCCTTATATCCGACGAACATACACAAAATCAAGAGTCATGCGACCCGAACAACTATAAGTCCATCAAGATTAATAATGCTTTACAACTTACCGCCGGAGTCGTATTACAAACTTAAGCATATCCCCAAATTAAGGATCAATCGCACAACATGAATGCTTGACTAAAAAGCCATATGAAGGTGTAACATGGTGCCCAATCCATGTTTGTAACCACTACCACAACTTGGTAGTAAAAAACCATGTCACAACATGACAACAATAGCCGAATAGCGATCCAAAAAAATGAACATTGCCACACCATATGTCCCTAAAGCCTTGGTTATATATAAATATATAAACCACTCAATTTGTTTTACAAATCCCCCCGGTAAAGTTGAATAATGTAACCTAATTTATAAAACCACTCTTGACAATTCTATTCACTGTATTTCAATCGTTCACTTTGCGGAGCCCATTCTTGTCATCTCAAGTTCCCTTGTTCTTATAAATCCATTTCAACCTTAGACAATTTATTGTTCTTAACATATCTTTTATCCGTCTTCTACTTAAACATACGGTGAAATTTATACCCGCAGTATTTAGACATGCTCATCACAATAGCTTTATATAGTATCCATAACCTATTGACATCCTAAGACTACTGGATATTATTTTAAACTCTTATCGCCTTAAGCTTTAGTACGATATTTTTTCATTTATTTTAAGATGATACATCCGATCCGCTACGATCCTCAAGAAATTAGACTTCATTTCTATTTAATTTAAAGTGAGACTAACATGATATTCACTTTTCAATCTTATATTACCTCTTCCAATTGATCATAGGTAAGTTAGGATATAATCATTCTCCTTAACTGTCATGCCACTCATCTTGTATGAACCATTTATACCAGGATTCAATCTTAAATTAGGAGCCCCAATTTTAATAATATACATATCATTAAATTAATTAAATTTAACATTTTTGGTATAAGATCAATCAAAACATAAGAAAAGTGTTTCCTTTATCAAGAAGTTGATTTAATTTTAGACTTTTCAAAATCTTTTTCTATTTGAGGAACAAAATCATACCTTCAATGTGTTTCGAGAAACCGCAAAATCCTTGACAAATAAACTGATTTTTTATAAATGTGATTTTAAAAAGTAAATCGTGGCCATACAAGGTTTGTATTCCCTTCGCAAAAGGTAACTTAAATTAAAAATTGTATTTTAGACTCTCTTTAAGTCGAAAGATTTTAAATTCAATAAAACTCATTCATGCAACCCGAGTTAAGTCCAAATCGTCTTAAAGCCAGCCATTAGAGAAAATCCCAACCATATTAAAATATACTAGGTAAAACTTCTTTCAATGACTTATTTTAATTAATCAACCATCTAAACGATCAAGCAACTAGAAAGCTCTTAAGTTAGGTTAAACCCTTTTTAAAAATAAAAACTCATCTCGTAAATGTCATAGCAAATATTGTGACAACCATTTTGAAATCCTTTGAAATCCATTTCACTTCCTTCCTATAAACACAATGGCTAGAGGTGGTTATCAATACTTCATTACTTTCACTTATGATTTTAGCAGATATGGTTACGTGTATCTCATGAAAAATAAAGGTGAATTTATTCAGATGTTTAGAATATTCCAGAATGAAGTGCAAAATGAACTTCGTAAAACTATTAAAGCACTTCAATCATATAGAGGTGTTGAATATTTAAGCCAAGAGTTTGATGAACATCTTAAAAACTATGGGATTGTCTCACAATTAACTGGTCCACCAACTCCATAATGGAATGGTGTTTCTGAGAGGAGAAATTAGATTTTATTAGATATAGTTCGATCTATAATGAGTCATGCAGATCTTCCTATTTCCTTTTTGGGGTTATGTCTTAGAAACTGTTGCGTTTAAACTAAATCGTTTTCCTTCTAAAGCGGTTGATAAAACACCATATGAGATGTGGTTTGGGAAAAGACCAAGTTTGTCTTTCCTTAAGTTTTTGGGTAATGAGGTTTTTGTACAATGACAAATCTCAAAAAAGTTATCAACCAAATATATCAAGTGTATATTTTTTTAGTTATCTTAAAGAAATTAGAGGTTACTACGTTTATAATCCCACTGAGAACAAGTGATTGTTGCTCAAAATGGTGTCTTTATGGAAAAAGAGTATATTTCAAAAGATAACAATGGGGATAAATTCAGTCTTGAAGAAGTGAAAGAACCATAAATAAACACTCACCCTTCAGTGGGAGATCAACAAAGTTTTGAACTAGTTCAACCTATATAGGTATCACAAGGCTCGCGTAGGTCTGATAGGGTAAGACATCAGCTAGAGAGATTTGGATTTCTTATTACTGATAGTAGTGAGGTGTTGCTTATAGATCAAAATGAGCCTTTTATTTACCAAGAGGATATGTCTAGCATTGAGTCAGATAAATGGCTTAGTGCCACGAATTCTGAGATGCAATCCATGTATGATAACCAAGTTTGGAACCTGATAGATTTACCTAAAAGTGGTAAGAACATTGGGTGTAAATGGGTTTTTAAAAAGAAAACTGACATGGATGGCAAGGTGCATACTTATATAGCACGGCTAGTAGCAAAAGGTTTTAGATAGACCATGGTGTTGATTATGATGAGAATTTTTCTCCTGTAGCCATGCTTAAATACATTAGAATTCTAATTTCCGTAGCTGCATATTATGATTATGTGATACGATAAATGGATGTCAAAATAACTTTCCTAAATGGAAAGTTACTTTAGGACGTGTATATGATACAGCCTGAAAGGTTTGTTTATCTTAAGAATTCTAGGAAAGTGTGCAAGCTTCCAAGATCCACTTACGGATTAAAGCAAACTTATCGGAGTTGGAATCTTCATTTTGATGAAGTAATTAAGGAATCTTGTTTCATTAAAAATGAAGATGAACCTTGTGTACACAAGAAGTTCAGTGGGAGCGTGGTTGTTTTCCTAGTACTGTATTTTGACGATATATTACTAATTGGAAATGACATCCAAACTTTGCAGAGTGTCAAGCCTTAGTTAAGGAAATGTTTCTCAATGAAGGACTTAAGAAATGCAGACTACATATTTGGAATTAAGATCTATAGGGATAGATCTAAAAGGCTGATCGGTCTAAGGTAGAGTGCTTACATTGAGAAGGTACTGAATAGGTTCCATATGAAAAACTCTAAAAGAGGGTCGTTGCCAATGTCTCATGATATAAGTCTCAGCGAGATTCAGTGTCCGAAGACTAATGATGAATGAGGGCGCATGAACACGATTTCATATGCATCGGCTATTGGATCTATTATGAATGTCATGTTATGCACCTGACTTGATGTATCATATGCTTTAAGCGCAATAAGTAGATATCAGTCTGATCTCAGTAAGAGTCACTGGATGCAGTAAATAACATTCTTAAGTGCTTGAGAATGACTAAAGAAGTGTTCTTGGTTTATGGAAGTTTGGAAGATGAGCTTGTTGTAAATGGTTACACAAATGCGAGTTTTCTAACTAATATAGATGACTTCAGATCGCGGTCTAGATATGAGTTTACTTTGAATGGAGGCGTATTGAGCTAGAAAAGTTCGAAGCAAGAAATTGTGGAAGTTTGGATCAAAAATTGTGGATGTTGGGGAATATGCCCTATGTAAATCTATAAACATTATTTATCTTGTAACTTTAGTTAAAAAATAGTGGTTTTCATTTGTTATTTTATTATAAGTGCTTCCATGTTTACCTTATAGTAAGATCCATGGGTATTTGTTGGAATATCCTAAATGTCCATAGTCGGTCATTATACTAGGAACTATAATGTATTAAGACTAATGTGAATCTTGATTGATTGTCATATGATGATCATGTGTATAGGGATACGAATCGAGATCATGAGTACTTGTTAGGAAACAAGGTACTGGACCGACCCGCTATGAGAACAACACATGGATTAAGTCAAGGTGTTACTCATGATAAGTATATCATTTAGTCCTTCGACTTGAGATTACCATAGACTTCCATATTAGGATAATGGTAAATTTGACACCACCAAATGGTTCGTTTATCCGAACTATTATAAAGATTGTGATTGGTTACCTTGCGAATAATATGTGAAGGTGTGTAATCAAGGTAGTAGTGGCTCTCTCGATATGATAGACTGATAATGGTCAAGTCTATGTGAATTGTTATAATCAATGTTACTTGAAAGTTTTCAGTTTACCAAAAGATTTAGACTAGTACGATTGAATATTAAGGGTGACTTTCCATGCCTTATGTTTAATTAAAGGATATCGCACGAAAAAAGGATATGATAAATGTTGTTCATTAGGTTGTATCAATTTTGATATTCATGCTACTTGGGTAGTCATAATGCATTTCTAGAAATTGCTTATGACTTGTGTACCAAAATAGTTTTGGTTAATTGCCAAGGTCGCATGAACCTATAGGGTTACACACAAAGAATGACTTTTTTGCAATATCAATTGATCCAGAGTAATAATTTAATATGATAAAATTCATTACATGAAAGTCCTTACGATTTGTTATATGATAAATTATTAATAGGGGCCTATGTGTAATTTTCTTAAAACTGCCTAAATACAATAGTTATATTACAAATAGGATTTTAAGTAAGGGTTTAACTACACATATAAATAGAGGTTGAAACACTAAAATGAAATACGATTTTAGCTTTTGCTATTTTCAAGTTCTCTAGATTTTAGGAGAGAAAGAAAAATGTTTTCTATACCTCTTAAGGGTAGCACTTCAAATTATGGTCATCATTCGTGTATAGATTTCTGATAGAGGACTCGCTCTTGAACATCTTGGAGATCGAACAATGAGAGATGGAAAACGAGGATTAAGGTACGGTTTCCTTTGTAGATCTAGTTTGATGAATCTTATTTTAATCCTGTTGGGGTTTTTCAAATAAATTATTTTGAATTTTTCGCTACGTATGAACCTCAAAACCCAATAGGAATGTGAATTAAAGTAAGGTTATTGGACATTCCACGAATGTGATTGTTTAACTTGTCAAAAATTCATAAAATGTCAGGATTAGCAAAGTAAGTGAATAAAACTTTTCATTGAACTAAGAATTTGGAAAATGAAAAGTTGAAATGTTTATTATCTCTATCACCGAGTTTTTAATTACATAGAAAGTGATTGGGTCCACTTAATGATTTCACCTTGAAATTAGTTTTACTGGTTTGGATTGAAAGAGTTATGTACAAAAGATCATTTTCATATATCTCAACTGGGACCCACATTTTACAGACTAAAGATCATAAGTTTAGATATTATTTTTGAGTGTCACATGACTAATTGGTGTATTATACTCTATTCGACGTGAAATAGGGTCAAGGTGAAGTGTATATGCGGTGTCCAACTGTTTCAAAGCACGTTGAGAATTTTTAATCAATTTTGGCAAAATTAGGATATTTCTCGAGATTTAGTTCGGACCTAAAAATAAAATAAAATGATGAAATTAAAAGAATAATTAAGAAATTGGTGGGCGCCTAGTGACATGCCTGGTTGAGGGTGACACGCTTGGGATGTACAATAGTTGTATCTATATTTATATGTAGTCATATAAATATATAAAAACGAATCCTCAAGTTTAAATCAAATAAAATTATACATAGAATTCACATCAAGATACACGTAGCATGAGCATCAGGGAGGTGAGCGGTATTATAGGTAATCCAATTGAGTCAAATTAAGACTCGTTGAAGGTTTTTAATCAAGATTTGAAGTAGTCAAAGCTTATGAATTGTAAATTGAGTTTTAAGACTCAAATTAGAAATGCATAACCAAGTTATTTGTTATTGTGATGCCAAATAGGTGTTTAAAACCCTATTTATAATAATAAATTATCTAAGAATTGTTAAAAGTTTAATAACATGAAAAATTATAAAGAGTATTTGGGAATGTGAAAAGGAAGTTTTCAGAGTTCAAAGTGGGTTGAACTCTGTTATGAGGTCGAAAGTGTTTTAGAATCTAATGTGAAGTATATAGTTGAGTTTAGAAGTGGTTTGACTTTGTTGTGACTTTAAAATTGAAGTTAAGCATTAAAATAGAGTTGTAACTCTACAATAATGAATTTTGTGGTTTAATAGGACTTATCAAAGTACGTGAAAACCAGGGAACATTTTGTGAGGCTTTGCAACAAACCTTGAGTTGGTTTGATAGTAAGTAAACTTTATAGTAACTCTCACATTGATATATTTTATCTGCTTGCATGAACTGCATTCATTATTGGTCATGCATGTACGGGAGATGGTGAGGGAGATAAGCATGTTTCAGAGTGTGGTTTGCTAAAAATTAGATTTCAATCCTATCTCAAATGCCAGCTAGTGAGATTAGTTTTGGAGTTAAACGCCGACAAGTTATATTTCCATTTCATAAGCTTTTAATACTGTCTCCGTACTATTTTTGGAAGTCGATATCTAATTGTAGTAAGGAAACAGAAATGGAGTGGATTGCATGGTTGTATTTTTATTCCTTCAATTTCTTTGCTTTATATTTATTCCATATTTATTCCTTCAATTTCTTTGCTTTATATTTATTCCATATTAGTATATGGGAAAGTATGAGCTCGAAGATTTTTTGGTAATTCCCATTAAAACTTTTTTCTATGTGTGTATGGCTTGATTTTGTTTATTTAATTTATATTTTTAAGTTTGGGTGAAAGTTGGACATTATTTATATTAGTTTATAGTAAGTTACAAGGTTTATATTCCAATTTTGATTTATTTGGGATTGTAAAGTTGTAATAAAGGTATTGGAGACTCTAAAGTTAATTTATAAGCCTGAATTTAATATACATTTTAAATTGCAAGGAGTTATGAGTCCTTCTAGGAATATCTCCATTTTGCTTTCTATTAGGTTAATTTTCTAGAAGATCAATGTTAAAGGAATGTGCTATCGAATCCTTACAAAATACGGATATGATTTCCTGATTTGCTTTGATAAAACTAGTGGGAGGGCACCTGCTACACACATTGATATTTCGAACAACTTGGCTACTTAAATCAAAAGATTTAATTAAGATAATAACCTATATCCTCCAAAAAATTAAAAGATAACTACTACACGATTATCTCTCTCTCTCCATGTTTATCACTTTCAAATCCCTACTCTCATTCTCTCCGCGAGTATTACTTTTAAATCCCCACTTTTTAGTAAGTTAAATTTACCTAAACACCTCTAATCTTATTTTTTCAAAGATTTTTTTCATTCAATCAAATTTTAACATTGCTGGGTAATCAATAAAGCTATTTTGGCTTCAAGAAGATCCTATAGGGTATTGCCATTATATATAAAATAAGTTAAGAACCAAATCTGTAGAGGCTATAAATCACAATTTTGAGCCTTATATAGGACTAAAGTGAAAATTATTCGGAGGTCAAATTTCAGAGAATTGATTAAGGTGACTAAATTATTAGAGGATTAAGGTAATCTAGGTTGGTCATTGTTCTTAATGACGTAGGGGCGGACTGCTACATTCTCTCTACATGTTCTTCTCATATAATGTAAAGCCTCTAAAATATGATCCTAATAGCTTATACTTGACTCATTCTAATTATTAAACTGTATACTTTAAATTGCGATGAAAAACAAGGTAAAACGCATATATGATATTCTTGTGTTGGATTTACATTGAAAACATGTTGCGTGGATCCCCAAACATTGTAGCGGGCCCACAAGGCTGATCTTGCATGATGATGATGTGGCAAAGTGTGATGTGACGTGATGATGATGTGGCATAATGTGGTTGGTCATGTGATGACGTGGCGGTGTGTGATTGGTGGAGTGATGTGTCCATGCAAAGTTGGCGAGGAAAGTGATCAAATGCGACGGTGTGCAAGAAGCTAATATGCATACGTGAAGAATACCATGAGATGAGCCTCGAGATGCATACTAAATAATTGATGAAGATCTAGTTACTCATGATGATTGTGTCACATTTTGGTATACACAATTTCGGTAAATCCGTGGTGGTTTATGAACCGTCCGATCGTCCTTGAGATGTGTGTGTTGCGAGTTGATGAAAAGTAAAAAGTCCGATCGTCCTTGAGATGTATCTGTATGGAGTTGATGAAAAGTAAAAAATCATGCTAAAATGATAGAAATTGTAGGAAGAGGGATTTGATACCTTAGTCATCTTGTTCAAAATCGTGCTGCCTACAATCTAAGCTACTCGGTTTCATTAGAAAATTTGCAAGCTTTTGAATAAATTGAAGCTAAGGAAATTGAGAAAAAAAAAAGAGAATAAAAACATGTTGTTGTTTGGTAGTCAAAATTTAGCCCATCCACACTTAAAAATAGGAGCCTAACCAACCGAGCCACTTGATCAAATTCGAAGGTATATAGAAGGTTTTATTTATATATCAATAAAATCGAATTAAACCAAATAAAAAGAGATTTACATAACGTTTGTAACTATCAAAATATGGATTATCTAGCTTAATCTAGCCTATCTAAACAACTCAAAGACTAAGAGAAAAATCTGAAAAATAGTATAAATAGAACCATAGGCCTCCTAATTAACTCTCTCTCTCCCCCCATGTCTTTCCTTTTCCATTTCTTTCCTTTTTCTTTTTATTTCCTTTTTAGTTTTAATAGAGTTTGTCATAGTTATAAGCTATTTTTTTTTGTACCGAGGGTTTGCTACTATGGTTGTAAGTCTTTTATGAGATCTTTATTTTAATAGTTCTTACATTATTCAATATCATTTGATTCACTAATTTAATATATTATTATTTGTAGATTAAAAGCATGAACTTTGTATTGCATACATAGTCGCCAATGTGTATTGTGGTATTTTGATTCATTATCTAGTTTAAAGTAGTAACTAGAATTGTTTGAAAGGTCTATTATCGTTATTATAACCTACATAAATTTAATATTTAAGTTTAATATTGAAGTGGCTTTTCGAAGGTGTTAGATTTAGTAGTTTACAGTTTTCACAAGGTGTAATGCGGTTTTATTACGTGAAATTAATGACTTAGTGTATTCAAAGTGGTTTGCTCAATAAAATTAGAACGTGGCTTTTCTAGTGCTATAAGAAGAACTAATGGCTTGCTAAGGGCCAGCTGCTTATTGAATCCTTTGAAATTATCTTTTTATGATTGACGATTAATTATTATAAAGCACACTAAAAGGTACTGTAAAATGTGTATAATTTATGACTTATCAAATACCCTCAAATTTAGGATATGCTATCCCTAGCAATTGAATACTCACAATCATATTCTATTTTCATTCATTATTTTGATTTCATAATTATTTAATCTTATTCTTAGATAAAAGTGATTATTAAATATAAACATATTACCCTCATAAATTTAAAAATATATTAGAATAGAAAGGTTTAAAGAACAAACCTTTATTTGACAACTCAACTATCTAGTTATGCAATACACCTCAAATTCAAAGTTAAATCAATTACTAAGGCCAAACCACTATATAGGTTTTCTCAATTTACACTGATAGCTTCAAGCTTACGATAACTAATATATAACCTCAAGATACAAAAATTACTAAATCAATCTCATTTATAAAATAATATTTAAAATTCTTACGCGCGCTGAACACGTCAATAAAATAATATACCTAAATAAACTATTTGGTAGATAGTGGCAAAGGGTCGATCCTACTAAGATTGGTATTCTTTCTAAGGTTTAAAAAAAAGAACAAAAAGGGAAATCGGAGGTTTTGAAAAAATAAACAATATAACTAATCTATGTAACAATAAATTAAAGAACGATAATATAGCTTTGAAAAAAATTAATAAAAATACCTAGGTCAAGAAATACATGTTCGGTTCGAATAAAAGTTTGAATTTGGTCTTCGATTTATAAAATATGCAATTCGGAAATATCCTAGTGTAGCTATAGAACTGGTAACATACGTGGTTCCTCACACTTCCTAATCTCGATAACCAAGGTACGACAGTGACAATTTCTCTAGTCAATCGTATAACCCTATACTCAAGCGCATTGGGTTTAACACGATGACCGCAATATGTTTCGTGAAGGCACTACACCTAGACAATCGGATCACTTGTTTGTTCGATTTAGCCTAGATTCCTAAAGTATTCAATCGGTCCCAAAAGAGGTCAATCAATTGGTAGGGTCGATTGTCACTAGTGTGGTCTTATTGCATAAGGATGGATGTTTACGACTCACTTACGATTAAATCAGAGTTTAAATATGAATTTAACTCTAATTATTTAAACAATACCAAATAAAATAAAATTTAATGAAAAGCAATGCAATTAATATAAATAAATCTCACAAATCCATTGATAGGAGCAGTCGAATCTCTCTTGTAGTCTTGTCTATGCCATGGGTTTAGTGCCTCAAGGTTTAAGAACACAAAAGAAAAGAATAAAAAAAATAAAGAAGATAGAAGTTCGGGAGGGAGAGAAGATGCTTGGCCGAGAGAGCGCGAGTTCCATTAGATAGAAGTCGTTGGTCTTCCTTTTCTACTCAAGTGCGTTGCTTCTTTCCTTTTTTTTTTTTTTTTTTTTTTTTTTTTTTTTTTTTTTTTTTTTTATGCGTCCTCTGTTCTTTCTTTTATTTTTTTTTCTCACTGTCCGTTTCTTCTCTCCAAAGTCAATTGCTATTTTTATTTCCACTAACTATATCCATCTATAACTATAAATAATATATTTCCTATTAAAAACCAAACAAAAGATTCTTCCTAACTTATGTCTTTAAATCATGCAAGCACCAATAGACACATGTATGCCGAGCTATCCGCCACATCGTCACTTTCGTGCCACATGTGTGGGCCCCACCAAATTTACCTCGGGATGCGCGCAAACGCTGCTTTCGATGTAAAACGGATCCGAGCATATGAATACTCAATTTTACGTAGTTTTTTTGCCCCGGATTCAACCGCGCACTCCAATGTCCCTGAAAATGATAAATAAATGCAATTAAACTAGTATTTTGGAGACTTAACAATAAAATATATAAATAAACAATATATAATAACATAAATAATGACTTAAAAAATGCCACAACAATCAAAGTCCTTAGGAACATCTAATCAATAATAATTATCATGTTCATTTTCGATCGTTAGAATATTCGAAAAAGAGATACCTTCACTCAACTTAGCTATAAGCACTCGAATTAAATCTTTTATTTGAAGAGTTTTTAATAAACATCCTTCTATTTGTCTATATCTCTCTTTTCTTTTTCATCTTCTTTCTTCTATATATATATAATTCATTATTTTTTCTTTTTTATATTATATTCCTATGGTTCCCTGTTATATTTCCTTTGGATCGCGTTATTATTATTATTTTTTTTATTTTTTTTCTGTAATAGGAATTCTTCCACACCTTTTCACACCACTAGATTATTTGCTCCATTTCCATTGGAGTTTCAAGGTCTCTCTATTTTTTCATTTAAAAACTCTTGTTAGTTCTTGTCACTTTCGCTTTAGTCAATAAAACATTCTTTCCAACTAAGTAATGTTTATTGGCTAATTTCTTATCTTTCCTCTTTAATTGTGGCATAAATTCTTTTCATCATATATATTTATATAAAATACTTGATCAATATACTTTGCATAATAAGTGTGGCGGCACTACACCTCGTGGCAGTCGAGTGAGCTGCTACATGGGTCCCGCAGCCCCACTTACGTCGATGCCACGTTAACATTTTTGAATTGTGTGCTAAATTGTCTTATTTCGTTATGAAATTTAACCAATTATTTCAGAATTTTTGATAACTTACTTTTTAAAATTTACAATCTTTTAGTTCAGAATTATAAGTTGGAGAGTATCGCTTGTGTTTTACAGAAACATTAAAGTTAATAATTAATAGAATACATCTGAAGCCTTCAATACCTAACATCCTAATGTGGGAAACTCAGAAATAAAGTTCCATGTATATAAGGCAATAAGATACACAAATATAGGTATATACGTGTACAATGTCTCACATAGTTTTTTGATTCCCATAATATAGCAAAATATCAAAAATATAAACACCTACGAGTATGTCCAAAACTGTCGGCAGAAATAGATAGTCACCTATGATTCCCCTCACTGCTACTCGTAGAAGGATCTACACTCGGTCACTCAACAAATAAAATGGCGAGTCCAGTGAGTAAAATCCCAAGAGAAATCCACATAATATTTAGTAGGAAATCAAATAAAACCACAAGACATGCAAGTATGCTTTCTGACAACATAAATAATACTCCCATGAATGTAGTGCAATAAAAAAACTAAAGCAAATGATAAATAATCGAAAAACAGAACAAAAGTTATATAAGTAAGCAGAAATGTAAACACATATATCTCCGGTGGACAACTTAATCGGTTAATCAGTCACTCCTATACCATGTCTTTTAAAGCCCTAGTGAATCACCCAACTGGTAAATCAATCACTTCCATACAAAAACACAATATAACCCCCAATGAACCAACACAACCGGTCTTCATAGCAAAACCTCGGTGAACAAGCTTAACTGGTAAGTTAAAAAAATCTTATAAAGCACGGATAAAAACCAGTTATTCAACATGAACAAATAGCAGTAAATAATGACAACCAAATTTGGTTGAAATTTTTTTGAGCTTTCACTTTAAAACCTTCGAAGCCATAACACAATAAGAGTATGAAGTGGTAAATCAAGGAATTGACTTAAAGATTTCAACCAAATATTTGCAAGGCCGAAATTCTTGATTTCCAACCAAGTCTTAAAACACATTAATCCTAGCAAGTAGTCAACTTGTTAAAAGAATAATAACTCAAATCAAGCTACTTAAACCTTAATCAAAAGTGAAACATGACACCAAACATTAAATATTCTCTCCTTCATTCATCATAAGACTTCTTTAACCCATAGTAGTTAATAAATGGAGTTTGGGATTACCTAAAATGGCTACATAAGTGAAATAAAGTAAACTAAAGTAAAGTAAACAAAGCTTAATTAAACTAAATAAGAAATAAATAAAATAAAGGAGGGTTGCCTTCCAACAAGCGCCTTTTTTTTACTCATCGGCTAGACTGAGCCTGAAAGATCACGTAACGCCTACTACTTTTGAGTAGTCACGAACAAATGGATTCACCGTAACTTTAGGCAATGAAAAAAGTATGCCCTCCTTCTGGGTTTTGAGTTCATCTTGAAATTCTAACAAATAAGTATCCATATAGTCTTGACTGTCTAACACATAGGTTTCAACACATCATGAAATTTCCAAATGTCTCTTTTCTTCCATCCCCGTTTCAAATTCAACAAGTATGTGTGAAACATGTGGTGGATTAATGAACATTAGTGGTTCATCTTCCTTGTTCTCTTCATATGGTCAGCTGGCTTTTCTTGAATGTGTTCTACTTCAACTTTCTTTTTGGCTTCTTCCTCCTTAGTTGTGTAATCATGGTGATTTGACATGTAATTTAGCTAAAGTTCCTAATCCAGTCCCTTTTTAGCCTCGATTAGGTCATCATCTACTAGTGCCGGCTCAACCATCAATTCATATGAAACTTCACTTGAGGTTTCATCATCGAGAAATTCATTAATCTTTCCTTCTATTTGTATTTCTAAAAGTCGAGCACTGAGCCATTCTTTTTGGGTATCACACTTTTGTGAATTCTCCTTAAGAAATTTCAACTCATTTCATAGTGATAGTAAACATTCTTTATCTTGAGGAACTGGTGGACTCGGCTTACAAATGCAAAAATCATCATCATCCAAATAGTTTGGGCAAACATCAATAAGATGAAAATAATTTCCACAAAAAGTTAAAGATTTAACCTATTGCACATTAAAACACTGACTAGAAATTTTTTGTTCATAATTACATTTACCAACCTCTTTCATACTTTTATAGTGTGAGTCTTTATATTGATCTTGATAGTTAGAGTAGGAGGCCATGAAGTAATTCTATAAAAACTTAAAGACTAGGATCTAAATAGAAAAAATAATGATAAATATAAAAAACCAAAGAATATTAAAGTCGATCCCCAGCAATGACGTCAAAAATCGACATGTGTCGAGCATGTACAATAAATTTTCCACCTTTATTATACTTTAAATTTGTAGTAGTGGTATGTGGGATCGTCTCCACAGTGATTGTATAACTGTCTTTAGTCAAAAGGGTTTTTTTGTCACTAATTACTAATTAAAAAATATATTAAGAAAATAATAAATAAATAAATAAAAACATGGATAATAATTAAAAGAATTAAATGCGAATGAATTAATCTAAATTTGAGTAATAATTAAGACAATCAATGCTAGTAAGAATACCCTTTTGAATACATAAGTATAGAGGGGTAATTTGGTCATTTGACTAAATCAAAACAATTTTTTAATGGGAAACAAAATGGGATTTCGATCTTCCCCATTTTGTTTTCACTGCTTCGACTCCACGTCATCCTCAAGGAACCTCTCAAACTCACTCGTCTGGCATCTGATCACAGCAAGTAAATACTTTATTCCATGCAATTTTTCACCCCGAATTCAATTGCGCACTTCGTTTCACCTGAAAACAACCAATAAATATAATTAAATACATATTTTAGAGACTACATATTAAGTATTTTACAATAAACTACTAAGATTCTATAAATACTGACTTATCAAATACCCCTAAACTTAAGACTTTGCACGTCCCGAGCAAAGGTGTAAATGACATCACAAATTAAATCACAAACTAAACTAGACTCCTAATATAGTAATGTACTGACTCAACTTATCCTACACCCGACTCAAAATTCATGGAGTTCCTCTGGTTTACATAATCACCAAGTTAACAAGCAACTCAAAAATTTCGGAGTTATGATATATCAAGACTTGCAATCCAAACACAATTAAGATCACACTTAGAAGACATAGATTCGATCAAAATAAAGGCCGTCAAGTACTCCCGAGTTTTCTTGGTCTATACATTCAAGCACGCAAGTTTAAATTCTCACTTAATCTAGTGAAAGCACTCGAGCTAAATCTTTTATTTAAAAAGTTTTCATAACTTCTGCCTTTATTCAAATTTTTTTTATTCTCTATTTTTTTATTCTTTTTTTTCAACAAATACGGTCCCTGCTCCATCTCCTATGGATCGATTTTCTCATTTTTTTTTCTCACCACAAGTTTCCCTGCTCCATTTCCTATGAAAACCTGTGGGACTCTCTATATTAACAAAAAACTCTTGTTAGCCCTTTTCACTTTCACTATAATGAAGCAAATTCTCCAATATGGGTTAAAATATTACCACTTAAACAATTATAACCGTCTTCTTATTTTTATTATCTCGCACAAAGTTTAACCATCAACTAAGTCCCTAATCATGAAATCATAAAAATGCTGGGCAACATACTTGATTGATGTTTCTCCTAGTTTTCCCTAAGTTTCTAGTCAAAAAGGCAACTCTATTTTACTCATCCACAACCAAAGGCATGAACAAATTTTCGGGTGACTCTAAACAACAAAAAAATGAAAACTATACTAAATACATGCATGATGGTGTATCAACTACTAATGAAGTTAGAAAGAAGTATGAATGGACAAGAAATGAAAGAAATGGAAAAAATGATATAAAACAACACCATTACCATCTGACAGCCGCATATAACCGCATAAAAAAATTAAACGAATCCACCAAACTCAATCCACAAATTCTAAAGTACCCCCAAACTTATTCCGAACCTTGTCCTCAAGGTTCAAAATAAGTCAAGGAATCCATGAAATAAGAAAAGATAGTGGTGAAAAAGAACATGGATAAATAAATAAGAGGATGATACAAAATGCATGCATAACAAGAGTCTCTAAAAATTAGAGAGCGCACAAAATCTTTCATGTCTAAATGACTAAAGAAACTATGAAAAAACAATCATAACAAGAGCAAGAACTAGTATACATATGAGTTAACTAAAAAGATTTCTATCAAATCTTGCGAGCCTGAAGTCTTTCAACTAAGGGTAAAATCAACAAGATGATGGAATGAAGTCTATGGTTTTGGATCGACTCAAAGACCCGCCACTAATGCGGCGACTTAAGTTAAATGTGTCCCAACCAAGTCTCAAAACACCTAAAATCCTATAAACATGTTAATTCAAAAAAGATGCTCAAATTATTTTAAAAAAATGTAATCCAAAGTCAAACCTAACAAAACCCAGGGGTCCTCCAATTTATTAAAATAAAAAAAAAATAAAAATAAAAAAAGAATAAAATAAAGTTCCTAAACCAACTATTTTTTAGAATAGTGGCAAAGCGTCGATCCCACAAAGATTGGTAGTTTTTCTAAGGTTAATAATAACAAAAAGAAATCGAGGGTTTTCAAATAAATTACTTTAACTAACTAAACTAAAATAAATTAAATAAATAAAGTAACGAAACTAATTTTGAAAACAATTAATGAATATTTAAGTAACGCCTATGTCTACGGTTCCACAAATCACGATCAAGATTCAAAGGCATATCATGGTCTTCAATCATTCCCAAAAAGTTATTAATTTAAGTTCTCCTAGATTAGCTATTTTAAATCGACATCCGCCAGAAAACCCTCATTCCCCTAATCTCGATTGCCAGGACGTCTGCCACTAACTACTTCCCTAATTAATGCATAACCCTAGACATCCGTCAATCGGATTTAACACACTAACCGCAGTAATTTGGATCCGTGTGAACACTAATCCTAAATAACTGAATCGCGTCCGCTTTTGATTTAACCTAGATTTAATTGTTGCACACTCAAGAATCGAAAGGGTTTTACGGCAAACGGGTGAGTGTTCATCACTTTATTGGTCCAAAAGTACAATTACACGGATACAATCGGTCCAAATAACTATAGATTGTCTACCTAAAAGCATGCACTGGTAAGATACACACCCTAGATCTAAACCATATTCATTAAAATCAACAACAATGAAATAGGAGAAATTAAATCAAATTAAATAAAAATCATAGATCTTACAAGTTATATGCCATGAATCAATGATTTCGACTTGTTTCACCTCCGACCTAGGCAAGATTTAATTAGCAAGACTACTGTGTCTCAAAAAATATAAAAGTTGATCTTCAAATATAAAAGTTGGTCATATCAAATAATACCCTAGGCTCCTAATATATAAAACTACTAAAAATTGATCCCAGGAAGTGAGAGAAACTAAATTTGTGGGTTGGTCTCGTGACTCAAGCGTCGAGGAGCATCCTGGGGCTGCTGGGCATTCAAATTTGGTCTTCCAAACACGTGTCACACGCTGATTTGTCCACGTGATGTCACCGGCTGATGTGGCGCGTTCTCATTGGCAGAATGAGCAAGTAATGACGTGTGTGCTGCTGGAAAACGTGGTGGAGAGGCTGAGCAGTTGACGCGTGGCACCCATGGAGGCAGGTGGAAGAACTTGCACGACTTGTGCGAATTTTTAGGAGGTACCATGCTATGTATCTCGAGGAAGAGCTGATTGTTGCTGAGACAAGGGAAATTGTTTGTTTGTGATGTGGTGATGGTGACGTACTGTGCTCCTATTAATAGAGGAAGCTGAAGTGATGTGCTGGGCAAATTGGCCTTTGCCACTTGGCGGTGGAGTGAAGGAAGGGACTTTTTACTTGATTAGTATGTATAGCAGTTAAATTTATCAACTCAACACACCCACCAAATTAATTACAAAACTAACACATTTCTAGCCACCTAAGCGCCACATCACGCGCCACGTCTTAGATATATTTTCGGTTGGTGTAAATCGTGACTTCGGGTCACGATTTCACTAAAAGAAAATCGTGACCCGAAATCACGATTTCCGCCGGTAAAAGTAGAAATCGTGACCCGAAGTCACGATTTACCCGAGACATAACAGAGAAACAGAGACTCGGATCTCATTTTTCTTCCTTCATTCCCTCACTCCCCCAACGATTCCATCATTATCAAACTCCCATAAACGGCCACTCCACTTCATTCCCTCAACTCCCTGGATCAAGGAACTTAAGTCTTCGTTCAACTCCACCGGATTGGCTCCATTGGTGCATAAATTCTCTCCATCTTCAACTTCGATCCGAACCGCAACCCACCCGAACTCCATCTTCAACTCCATCTCGTAAGATCATCTTGTTTGGGGTTTTAGTTTGTTTATGATTCATGTGGTTCATGACATTGTGCATGTTAATTTTTTTTGTTGATTTGTTGTATCTCGGTGGCTGTTTTTTTTTTTTTTTTTTTTTGTTTTTTTGTATGTCTCTCGTAGTGTAAAATTTTTGGTTATTTTTTTTGAATCGGTATGCGTTAGTATATGTTGTGTGCATGTTAACCATTGATGATCTTGAGAAGTTGTTAATTTTTCTTGTTTGGGGATTTAGTTTGTTTATGCTTCATGTGGTTCATGACATTGTGCATGTTAATTTTGTTGTTGATTTTTTGTATCTCGGTGGCTGATTTTTTTTTTTTTTTTTTTTTTTTTATGAATTGTATGTCTCTCAGTAGTGTAATTTTTTTGGTTATTTTTTTTGAATCGTATGCGTTAGTATTTGGTGTGTATATGTTAACCATTGATGATCTTGAGAAGTTGTTAAATTTTTTTTTTTCAAGAATATACTTTTGAGAAGGCATAAATTTGCAAGTCCGCCAGCTTAAATTTTTTTTGATATAATGTCGAAACTCATGGAACTCCCGTACATATAATGCTATAATGTACTTTTTTGACAAACAATAGTCTGCTCCGTAAACTCTCTTAGGTTAAATATGTGCATCTTCCTCGACTTGGAGTTTGGAATTCTCTTATGATCTATAGTATTTTGTAAGATTTAATATAGTCTTGTCTTTGTGAGTTTGGATTTCTAACGTATTGGACCACATTTGTAATTAACAATTGGCCATTTTATTCACAAGCGTTCACATTAATTTATCTCACTGTCCTGTGAAATCTCAATCACATGAGTAAATATTATCATAAGTAATCTAGATAGGAATAAATATTTTGAGCATACACCACCTACGTACAATAAATGCTTCCACATTTGTTGCATATTAATGACTTTACGACCCGTATAATTATATTAAGTTTGCCTAAGCAATAATTTTTTTTAAGAAAAGTGATTTCATTTATAACTAAGGTCAAATTTATTTGAATTATTTATATAATGAATAATTTTATAAGAGTGATTGGATGATTGCGAGATTTGTAGCGCATTGTCATAACTTTAAGTAGAAGGTCTTTATAAACACTTCTATTGAGTAACAATTATATTCTACATATATAGATTCAAGCATGGTTGATGGAAGAGTAACGTTGTTGTGTTATATGAATGGAGACATGGTTGAAGGACCATTAGGGATTTCGTACACGAAACCTCCCATTCGACATCTCAGATCGAAGATGGGTTTAGGGTACGATGAACTTGTGCGTTATATCTGTAATTCATTGCAGATAGACAATGAATTACAGAGATTAAACATGACATATCGATATCCAGAGTACATTGGAAGTGGAACGGCCAACTACGTCCCGTTGCGAATAGATGATGAGTCGAGTCTCAAAGATGCTTGGGAGATTGTGGCAGAATTACCACCACCACATTGCATGGAGCTTTATATCAATTTAGTTCCGAGGCAACCGTACAATAGTCCCAATTGCAATATGGTGTTAGATTCTGGAGCTGGACCTAGCACTCAACCAATCTATGAACAAAGTCATTGTGCATCGCCTCTGATGACCGCAAATCCCGAAATGGCCGAGGATCTGCGTTCATGTGATGATTTGAATACTACTGAAGATGATGACTATTGCGGTCCTGACGGGGATTCCAGTGCAGAGAGTAGCGATGATGATGCAGACGATGATGAGGATGATGTTCATCATGTTGATGATGACATGATTCGATATACATTAAGTCGAGTCATAGCCGATGATGGCTCATTATCTTGTCCTCCAATTGCGAACGAAATTGGGAACGATGATTTTTTCGATGAGGAGGCCGCGGGAATTGATGGTGCGCACGTGGATGTAGGTGAATTTGTCGTACCTTCAGCTGTATTCAGGGAATTGAGTAGTGAGGCAATGGAACCCCTAAATGAGAATGCTATGATCCCTTCTCGGTCTTTATGGAATGAGGACTCAGAATTTGAGAAAGGAATGCGGTTTATGTGTAAAGTAGATATCCAAAGATGCCGTGAAATTATATAGCATCAAAGGACACAGGCGGTATGTGGTGACTCATTCTACACCTAATGTATGGATTGTTAGGTGTAAGAAATATTTAGATGGATGTACTTGGAGGTTGCGTTGTTCGAGAAGAAAATCGCATGGCATGTTTGAGATTAGTAAATATGCAGGACCACACACGTGCATCTATGCTAAACTGTCTAAGGATCATTCGCATTTGGACTCCACTTTGTTATATGTCGTGAAGTAGAAAATGTGGTGAGAAGAGATCCATCCATCTCGGTTCCAAGGTGCTTCATCGATAATCAAAGACAAATTTAGTTATGATGTTCATTATAAGAAAGTTTGGTTGGGGAAGAAGAAAGCAATTGCAAAAGTCTTTGGAGATTGGGAAGAATCGTATAAAATGTTGCCGCGGTGGATGGCCGCTCTTCAAGAAAGCAATCCAGGGACACGTGTGGAATGGCGGCATGGCGAGCCTAATGCCAACAATGAGGTTATATTCAAATGGGTTTTTTGGGCCTTTGCACCTTCTATTGCAGGCTTCAAACATTGCAGACCAATGATACAGATTGATGGCACATTCTTGTATGGAAAATACAAACATAAACTCCTAATAGCCACTGTTGTTGATAGTAATAGTCATGTTTTTCCTTTGGCATTTGCAATTGTTGATGAGGAAAGTCAAGACAGCTGGGGATGGTTTATGGCTTGCTTGCGATATCATGTGACTGATAGGGATGGTATATGTGTCATTTCTGATCGACACCCCGGTATATTGTTGGCAATGAACAATCCTCAAAATGGATGGACCCGTGGAAGAGCTCACCACAGATTTTGTCTCCGTCACATATGCAGTAATTTCAACATGAGGTTCGGGAGCAAAGAATTAAAGGATATGGTGTACGTAGCTGGTGCACAACATCAACCACGAAAATTTAAGGCAGTCATGACAGAACTTCAAGAAATGAATGCGGAATGTATTGCGTGGTTTAATGACCTTGATCGAGCACAATGGACAAACGCATACGACAAAGGATATCGATACGGATGGATGACTACAAATCTAGCGGGTATTCAGTGTGTCTATATTTTGTTACCATTATTTATTTAATGTGTATGATTTATTACGTTTAGAAGCTAATACATATATAGTTATTTTGTCACTACTGTAGAATGCTTTAACGGGGTTCTTAAAGGCGCGCGGTTTTACCCCATCACCGCTTTAGTGCAATTGACATTCTATCGTGTCTTGGAGTACTTTAACAAAAGGCGAGATGAAATAGGTGCAGCCCTAGGAAGGGGTGAAGTGTACACAAGTTACGCATTAAAGAAGTTGTCACATTGGGGAAAGTCGGCTGGCGGTCACAATGTGACATTAGTGAATCGCGAGAATGGTACATTTGAAGTCGTCACTGCACCACGTGGCTATCATTTGAGAAAAGGGTCTAACAAACAAGTAGTCAAATTGAGGCTCGTAAATGCACTTGTATGAAATGGCAGTGTTTTGGCATTCCCTGTTCACATGTTCAAGCAGTCTGCGCCAGTGTTGCCATAGATCACTGTCAGTACATTGAATCATACTACAGTTTGTCTGTGTACAGTCAATGTTATGCTGCGAATTTCCAACCCATTCCTCACGAAGATTATTGGCCAAGCGCTAGATTTCCACACTCGTTGTTGGCCGATCCATCTCGAAAGCGAGTCAAAAAAGGTCGTCCTCAAGCTAGACGTTTGCGCACAGAGATGGATTGGAGAAGCAATCGAAACAAACACGTCATATGCAGCGAGAGAAGGAATGGAGAGAAACCCCAACAACGCTGCGTTGTACTTTGTGTAAGCAGGATGGACACAATAGGCGCACTTGCTCTCGTCGTCAGCAACAACAACCGCCGAGTGCTTCATAGTGACAGGCTCATTCAAGTACTATGACATTTAGTTATGCTATGCATGGCCCTTTGTGTTGCAAGGACGAACGTAGTCATTGTTTATTCTGTTTCATCTCAAACTAGTTAGGTGGTTGTCGGCGAATTTAATGCAGTATTTTAATCTATGCTAGTTACATTGCATGGCATGTTTGAGATGGAAATTGCATTTTTTATTTTTTACTTTCTTTAGCAGCTGGTTTTCTTCTCTTTATTTTTTAAAACAAATGACCCTTGCATGTATATGTGGTTTGGACCATCATAGCACTCAAGCTTATATTACTCTTTAATTATAATCAATACATATATATGAACAATGTCCATGAAATAGAAAAGTTTATATACTTGAAACTTTTCTCTATGTTTATTTGATAATCTTATATGGCCACTCTAGCATACATATGTAAATCCATGTTATTGCAATTGTTAATTTATTAATCTTATATGGCCACTCTATTTGTTTGGCCATGCGATTTTCTCATTGGTTTATGGAATTAATGACGAATTTGCTCATGATTTGGGGTTCAAGCGCGACATGGATCCTGGCCCTATAGATGATTCAGTGTTGACTTTGCAGGGTCTACATAGATCCACTCGCGTTTGGAATGGACCGTAGTATTTCTTTTCGCTTTGTTTGTCTAATTTTATAGATATGTAGCTACATTTTAACTAACGTAACTTAAATCTCGTTTTCCATAGGACCCTGGTATATTGACTATCGCGCAATTCACCGCACTTCATCGGATGGTCCCACTAGATGAACGCATAGTTGGGCATCTTCGGGAAGCTGGATTTTATGGGACGGCGCGATTAGGCTTCATATCAATTGACTGGCATCTCATAACTGCCCTTGTTGAGAGGTGGAGGCCAGAAACTCACACGTTTCATTTCCCGTCGGCGAGATGACTATAACCCTCCAAGATGTGCAAATCATTATGGGGTTGCCTGTCGATGGATTACCAATCACTGGTCGCGTCGAGCAAGATTACGAGGCCTTATGCTTGACACAACTGGGATTCCCATTCCCCGAAAATAATCGGACTGGAGGGCGGATTCAAATTCGCCAACTTTCAAGGTGGTTTCCAAACCTCTCAAACAATGCTAATGATGTGGAAGTGCAACGCTATGCGAGAGCATACATCCTACAACTTCTAGGAGGAACGTTGTTTGCAGACAAGTCGAACAACCTCGTTCACATCACATATTTGCAATTTTTGGAGGATTTAGAGGCGGCAGACAAGATAGTTGGGGTAGCGCAACTCTGGCTCACCTATACGATACAATTATGTCTTGCAAAATTACGACATTGATGGAGCAGAGATTGCAGGGGCCGGTCATCTTATTGCAATTATGGGCATGGGATAGGTTGCCGTTTCTTGCACCAATAATGGGAAACGTTCTTCGAGACGACATCTTACAAGACGAAGAATTATTTCCACCTCCATTTGGTCATAGGTAATTAGTATTTTCTCACCTAATACTTTCAATTTCTTTTTTATATCTACATGTGCCGACATCCATGTATTGTGTGATTTTTTTTCATTTGTGCGGTGGAGACATGCTTTGGAGACCACGGGAACTTCAATGCACGTCCTAACAAAGTATAGAGAAATGATTGACATGCAAGCACCCGATGATGTAAGTGATATACATAATTACTTCTCCACGTTGTGCTTATGTCGACATCATGGAAAATACGCATTTTATTCATTTCAAGTATTTTTTTTAAACTACGGGTAATATGGGAACCGTATCCCGATACGGTGATAACGACCCTACTCGCGCATCTTTGCAAAGAAGGTGGTCGTGCTATTTGGCGAACGAGGCGCCTTTGATTTTCTTCTCGTGTAGTTGAAATGTACAATCCCGATAGAGTCATGCGACAATTTGGTTTCAGACAAACGATACCACTTTTACAGAGCACAAGCATCCAACTTCATAAGATTGACTTGAGAGGGAAGACGGATAAGGATTGGAGCGCAGAACATAGTGCCTATGTCTGCATGTGGAACGAACGTGCCTCTAATATTGCAACTGATGAAATCTTAGAGGCGCCTATGGACTTTTACGACCCGTATATGCTATGGTATCGTCGCATTACACGACGATTCATGTCTCCTCGTGGAGCTATTGCTGAGGCCTTGGTAAGTACAATTTGATTTTTTTCAGTCATGAATCCTTGCCAAATAGTTGTTTTCCTCGTACTTTGGCATAAAGCTTCTTCAATATTTCATATGTAGGCACATGGCATTACTTCAATTCATCAGTTGACACTGGGTGATGATGTATCTATTGCCCGTATTAGAGATGTAGCTGCATCGACTTTGACTGCAGTACACGCAGATTATCGGATGCATAATATGCCCGCTTCATTTCAAGCTTCTCATCATTCTTCCCATGCTTGATACACCTTCGAGGCATGACACTCCATTGTATACTCCATCGCTGCCTTTCAACGAGTTTGGGACTCCACATACTCCTTCGCTTCCTCCCACCATGACATTCGAGGCTATGGAAGCCTTTCCATTTGACACGGCACCTACATCTTCGCGCCATTTTCATGCAAGTCCAATCATGATGAATTTATCCGAGAGTACAAGTACTCATGATGGCGGAATGCGTGACAACGATGATATTCAAAGAGAAGATGTTCAAAATCCCAATTGATGTGGGTCATTCGGATATTCCACTAGCTTTACAGCGTAATGTCCGAGTCGTCAAGAGAACACTGTGTGGACTCGGAAGTCATTATTTGGGGTCGACTAGGACTTTTTCTAAACTCGTTATAAGACATTTTCTCCTTATTCATTTTTGTTTTGTAGTTGATCACTACTAATTTCATCATTTATATCAATTCATCTTTCAAGTTCTCTATTTTTTATGGGTTTACCTTATTTCTTCTTGTATTAAAACTTTGTGTTTGTTATTATTGGAAACAACAGCTGCCCACCCCTAATAAATAGCTTTATTAATGTACTGATTTCATTTCTACTAATACACGTGCTTTTGTGGAACTCTTTTTGATCACAATAGGCTAAATTAAGTTCCCCTGGAATGGAGAAAAGTAGATGAAGAATGATAGTGGGGAGGGGCTTTAGAAGTAAAAATTTACTTGTGATTTGGCATGACCCTCTTGGGACTACCGATGTTACATCATTATCATAAAGAGGCCAAATAAAATATGGGCTTTGCATGTGTTTAGATCTAATTTAGAATAATTTATATTAAACTGGATAATATAATACAGGTTACTACAACGCACTAAGCACAAATGGAAACTGTTAGGGAACTGTTGGTTGAATGTCTATTGCTTGCAACAGCTCATGTGACAAGTGGTAGATGAGATACATATTTTTTCCAAGTTTTTCCAAGTGCTAGATGAGAGGAGCAACTAGTTGCTGCTGGTTCAGCAGGAAGTCGTGACTGCAAACGAATTAGCGCGCTAATAGTCAAAACTAGCGCGCTAATGATGTGCTGACCAAAAATTCCAGAGAGGGATTAGCGCGCTAATAGTTAAAATCAGCGCGCTAATGATGAACTGCCCAAAATTTCCAGAGGGAAATTAGCGCGCTAATGAGTATCATTAGCGCGCTAATAGCAATGGAAGTCGTGACTTGCAAATCACGATTTTCACTTCACTGAAAACACGTTTTCCAAATTTCCCCACAAAGAAATTTTGACGTGGCGCGTGACTAGGCGGTGATGTGGCCGAAATGTGTTAGTTCGGAATTACTTTTGTGGTTGTGTTGGGGTGATAAATTTTATCCCAATTTGTCATAATCAAGCAAAAAGTCCGTGAAGGAAGACACGACTTTCACTAAAAGTATGGGAGCCTGCACATCACGCATCTTGAGGCACTATAAAAACAACTTGTTTCACGTGACTTAACTGTGTCACTCGCCTGCGTTATTTGGTCTGCCGGTCACCTACTAATAACCAGTGCAATGCGTAACTCGAGGAAAATCATCAGCCATTTTTTCACTGCAAGTAAATACTCTATAACATGCAAATTTTTGCCCCGAATACAATTGCGTACTCTGTTTCACCTGAAAATGACCAATAAATATAATTAAATACATATTTTAGAGACTTTACTTATGAAATATATTAAAATAAACTACTAAAATTCTATAAATACCGACTTATCAATGTGGCATGAGTTAGAATATTCAGTCCCTGACGAACACTTAGCCATCCCTATGGATTTCTCCACCGTCCTTTTGGGATATATCACAATGGTCTCAACGTCAACTGTGATACATAATCCGTATAGGTTGAAGATTTTGGATGACATTACGTTGATTATAGCTCTCGTGTCACATTCCACCCTAGGGAACCTTTTGTATCTAATCTTCCATGGGGGCACAATCATCTTTAGGTTTTTTGTTAGATTGGAACTAGTAGTGCAATGTGTCAGGGGGTATGGTTCTTTTCTCTTCGCTATCATCCATCCATATGCATTTGGCCCCTCGTTCGACGAGTTGTAGATTCTGTGGAATCTTGGTACTGATATACGCACCCCTTTGTGGAGGTTTTCCTCTATCTCTGGATTGATCTATCTCAGAGCATCCTTGATCCATGCATATGTATCCATAAACATCTTGTTCAGAATAATAGTGGAACAAGCAAATAAAGTGTCAGTCGAAGAATTCAAGGTATGTGGTATTTTAAAATTGACTACTCTTCTTTTATGCTAAACTAACACTGAACCATTGATCAAGTCAATGTTGGTTCTGCACGTTCACATAAAAAGCCTACAAAAAAGAACAAAGAATGGCTTGGACTTGTGTGACTCTGTCATGTCGATCACTTGAAATTTTATAGGGAATTTCAAATACCTTACATGTACCATTAAGTCTTGGATTACTCCTTTGAAAGAGGTTTACTCGCCATCAATGGCATGAACTTTAATGTTTGTCTCAATTAACTCACCAATACCTATTGAATTAAGAAGATTTGAGGACATCACGTTAATTGATGCTCCCAAATTAAGCATTACGTTTTACAAATAGATTCCTCCTATTTTGCAAGGGATACCTACTACCCCTGAATTGACATATTTAAGCGAGATGTTGTTGGGACTTCTCTAGGGTTTGGGTTGGACATTTAATTTGGTTTTTCTTAGGGTGATGGTTTTGCAGACTTGATTCTCTAAGGCGGCGCTATCGCAAACAATAGCATTTACTTGCGCACCTGGGGGGTTAGTACCCATATTTAGAGTGGGGTAAAGTTTCGAAGGCAATTTCCCAATTTCATCAAATCTTCCCAATTGTTATGCAATTTGGCCCACATGAACCTCCAGGTTTCAGAACGCGACATTTATGTCTCTTCAAGCTTTCTTAGTGGTCACCTGGAAATGGTTGATGTTTCTAGCAAATTGGCTCTCTTAAGCCGCTAAAGTTTTAAACATGTCCTCTAGTGATTATTTCAGGCAATGGTTTGTCCTAAGGGCATAAAAGATGAGTAGTTCTGGTTTGCGGCCCAAAACTGAAGTTAGGGTTGTTCCTCGCCATTGCTTGATTGTATGTATTTAAGAAGGGTGCTCGAATTTTCCCTTGGATTTGGTTTCCTACAACATTGACTTGTTGATGGTCCTCAAATAGAGTACAAAATTTATCAGTTGCATGGCTTATGGCTGATGGCTTATGGCTGAGTAGAACCCACAAGCTTTAACATTCACTTGGCCATTGCTCAGGAGACATTCAACTAGGGAAGTCAACTAATCGATTTTCTTGTCCGTGGAAATGGTAGTATCTCCAACAAATGGACTTCAACCCGCGTCAACACCAATATCCCCGTATAATTTGGTCTTTTGCGCTATGTCTTCATAGAGTTACTTCATTTAACCAAGGGTTTTGTCATGAATGTCACCACCATAAGCACTATCAATCATACGCTGCTCTAGGGGGGCATGCTGAGATAGAAGAACCGAACAATGGCCCTATCGGATTGGCCATGTTTTGGTCAGTCAATAATTTGGCACTTATAGTGGTCCCAATAATCACCAAAACATTCACCGGTCTTCATCTTAATGCTGCATATCTTAGAGATGAATTGGGCTACCTTATCCTCAGGGAAATATTTCGTGAGGAACTAATCCTTCATGTCATGCCATGAGTTAATGTAGCCAGGGTGGAGGTAAAAGAGCCATTGTTTGGCCTTATCCTTTTAGCGGTATTGCATTCTCTTTTGCTCAAGGAGGTTTCATAGAAGAACCGAACAATGGCCCTATTGGATTGGGCATGATGTGGGCAATAAACAATTTGGCGCTTATAGCGGTCCTAATAATCACCAAAAGACTTATCGTCCTTCATCTTAATGCTTCATATCTCAAAGATGAGTTGGGCTACCTTATCCTCAAGGAAATATTCCATGAGGAACTCATCTATCATGTCATGCCATGAGTTAATGTAGTTAGGTTGGAGGTAAAAGAGCCATTGTTTGACCTTATCTTTAATCTTTACTACATTCTCTTCCGCTTGATGAGGTTTTATAGACTGGAAAGTTGTCTAAAACTCCTTTAAGAATGCCATTAGGTCTTCACCCTCCATTCAATGAAAGAAGGGCAACATGTGAATAAAGTTGGATCTATGCGCGAAAGCTTCGCCGTTAGGTGGAAATTTTATGCATTGGAGAAGCTGAGCAATAAGATTTTTTAGATATTCATTAATGCGCCCCATGCCAATCTAGCGATCAACGCCAGCGTGGCGATCGTCGTCATCCATAGTATATTGGGGAAAACTTAACTATTCGTTTGGAATTTCCCTAGCCAACCTCCAAATGTTCTATCGATTTTTAAATCGAAAAGTAACAATGAACTAGCCAATTTATACCGAGTTATCCTATCCTACATAAATTAGTAGAATCGAAGAACAAAACAAAAAGAAAAAGAAAACAAAAGTTAAACTTAGTTTGGAACTAAGTCCTAAGCAACACCGCCAAGATTTGATCACGTGTTGTATGTGTAAAATATAACCAATAATAGTATACTAAATCCTACTATAATGTAGTAGAGGTATGAACGGGGTCAAATCCAAAGGATTCAGTCAAACTCAATTCAACAAATATAAAAGTAAATTTGGGTGGTTTTTGAAAGAGTTTTATCTAAAAGCCTGTTAAACTAGAAAGTAAGTAATTTGTTAATCAAAAAATAAAGACATACCATGTCTAGGAATCTATAATCTATCCTTATATTGTTTCCATGTCTTTTATCGTTTATTTTTAAGGATGGGTATTAAAATTGTTGTCCTTAGATATGTTATAGTTGTTATGGTCACCAACGCCCTATCTATCGACCCTATTCTCGATAGATAGGGCAACCGTTCTCTAAATACTTCTTTGATTTTACCGTACAACCTTGGGCAACCGCTCTCAAGATTTAGCACATGAGTAGTGTTCGATTTTGGGGTTCATACGTAGTGAAAATTTCAGAACAATCTTTAGAAAAACTCAAACAAGATAAAAAATTAGTTCCATTAAACTAGATCTATAAAAGTAAATCATACCTTAATCTGTGATTTCCTTCTTTGATTGTTTGATTTCCAAGTTGTTCAAGTGTGTGTCCTTTATCAAAAATCCACACGCGAACGCCGACTACAATTTGGAGTGCTAGCCCCAAAAGAGATTGAAAACATTTTTCTTTCTCTCCCATAATCTAGAGAACTCGAGAATAGAAAAAATGAAATTGTTATTCATTTTTTGGGTTTCAACCTCTATTTATATTTGTACATATGCTCTCTTAAAAAACCTATTCATAATAAAACTATTTTATTTAGGCAGTTTAAGCAAATTACACGTATGCCCCTATTAATAAGTTTTCATATAAAAAATTGAACATACTTCTATGTCATGAGTTTTACCATATAAAACTCATTACTCTGGACCAATTAAAATTGCTCAAAGCCATTCTTTATTTGCGACTGAATAGGTTCATGTGACGTTTGTAGTGAACCAAAATCATTTTGACGCACAAGTCATAGGCAGTCTCTAGCGAGGCACTATGACTACCTAAGTAGCATGCGGTGAAGCAAAACAAGGAAGATCCTATAAAACTTGGTTTTCCCACTTAAATAGACTTAATCCCCACATACAAAGTCAAGTTCGACTACGAATTCTCAAATCATAGCATTTAGTCAAAAATCCATGACTTAATCGAAATAAGTTCATTTTGAAAGTAATCAATCGAGGTTTCTCTCATGCCTCAAATTAGTCTCAATCATATCCAAAATTGATAAATCGTAACAATAATCGATAATGAGACTAAAATATAAATTAATGAGACCAAAAGTCATATTTAATAGGCCATTTACTTAGTAAGCAATTTAAAATGGTTTTATCAAACCAATGCGTACAAGTAACAATCATTTCAAGACTTTAAGATAATGCCGAGGAAACTCGATTAAATCATATCGTAAAGACGAAGCTCAAGAAAGAAATCCACAAGACTCAAATTTCATACTTTTCATGCATTTCCTTAAAAAGAGGAAGTAAAAGTCTCTATGACAATTTCATCAAACAAAAGAGTGCATTATTTTCCAAAACCATTTCCAAGGTAGGAAACCTTTAAAACAATGTTCAATTTATCGATAATATGAAAAGCCTTTTTCATGAGTCGCAACAAACCATAGCAACAAGATTAATTCATCGATAAGAATCGTTTAAATATTAATTTTACAATAATAATCCCTTTTAAAAGTTAGACAAAAAAAAGGAGCAAAACCCCCAGCATTTACTAACTTTCATAAACCAAGTCTTGCTCAAATAAAAATTGAGAGGGTTGGGATCTCACCATGACTACAATGGAGTTCCCTACTCCAATTCTCCTTCAAGAATAAAATTTGAATAATTTTACATATTTCCTACAATTTTGGGGGAAGAAACCATTTTTTTTCGCGAGCAACCCCGCCGCTATCAAGCTTCGTCATTCACTATTTAACACTACGCTCCCATCCGCGAGTCGTTGGATTGTTGTTCGTTCTCGACAGAGCCACTGCTCCTCGCTGGTGTCGAGTCCTTTGTATCTCGCTTGTCATCCATGCTAGTTGCTCCTCCAAGCTTATTGTCCATGAGTTCCTCCTCCACGAAGCCGCGTCAATGCTTGCTAGTCCGTCGCTGCTGCCGACCGTCCATCCGCCTGCTCATGCCGCGCCGACCACAATGTCGCCATGCTAAAGGCTCACCTGAACCTCATCGTCCCTGCTGGCCGTGATCTATCCATGGCCTCCTCTCTTTCTCTCTCTCTTGCGCTGTGTTTGCACGTTGAAGATGAAATAGGTTTGAACCCTTTTTTATTTGCTCTCTTTTTCTTTTTAAATGATATACAACCTCATCTCTCCATCCTATCTTGATTTGAACGACACAAATGGTCTTGTGACAGGCCGGTTATACATATCGAGTATTGCTTGGCATAATCCCGTCATTAAGCCCTAACTAATGCTACATAGGACTTAATAACGTATTAGTCAACCTATACATCTCATTCGCCTCGTTACACACGTTTAACATAGACTTTATTCATTTAGATTTAATTATGATTTACTAAGTTTATAAAAAAAGTACCTATTGTGAAAACCAGGTAAACAGACTATCATATAAACCAACCAAAGTAATACATGAAATAGTAGGGAAGTCTTGTCTTTCAACCCAATATAGAACCCAAAGTTATATAAAAAGACATAACTAATAGATACACCAAATGATCACCTACAGAAGTAGCAGGAATTATCCTCCATCTACTTAAAACTAATATTCAACCTTCTATTTTCCTGGTTTGCAACTTTTAAAACTGATATAAAGGACTTTAGATCGCAGTCTGGATATGTGTTTACTTTTGAATGGAGGAGCAATGAGTTGGAAAAGTTTTAAGCAAGAAACGGTGGCAAATCCTACAATAGAAGTTAAGTATATTACAACGTCTGATGCAACTAAAGAGGAAGTTTGGATAAAAAAAGGTCATCTCTAAACTTGGTGTGGTTCCTAGTTTAGCTAACTCATTTGCTTGTATTGTGACAAAAATAGGGCGATAGTACAAACCAATAAACTAAGATCACACCACCATTCCAAACAAATACTTAGATGTTTTCATCTCATTCGAGAAATAATTGAGAGGGGAGACGTAATGATTTGTAGAGTTCCTACAGAAAATAATGTTGCAGATCGTTTGACGAACGCTCTTCCATAAACGAAACATGATGGTCATGTTTGGTCATTAGGTTTTAGATACATGAATGATTAGCCCTAGTGCAAGTGGGAGATGTTGGGGAATATGCTCTAGGTTAATCAATAAACATTTCTTATATAATAATTTATGTTAATAAAATAGAGGTATTCATTTGATGTCTTATTACAAGTGATTGCATATTTACCTTATAGTAAGATCCATGGGTTTTTGTTGAAATATCCTAAATGTCCTTAGTCGGTCATTATATTGGGAACTATAATGAATTAAGACTAATGTGAATCATGATTGATGGTCATGTGATGATCAGGCGTATGAAGATATAAATTGATATCATAAACTTGTTAGGGAATAAGGTGATGGACCGACGCGTAATGAGAGCACCAAATGGATTAAGTCATAGGTGTTACTCATGATAGGTATATCATTTAGTCCTTAAACTTGAGATTACCATAAACTTTAATATTAGGAGTATGATAATTTGACACAATTAAATGTTATCTTTAACCGAACGATTATAAAGATTATGATTGGTTACCATGTAAATAATATATGAAGGTATGTAAACAAGATAAAATTTGTCACTGTCATATAAAGAGAGATATCAGTGGATCTCTCGATATGATAGATTGATAATGGTCTAGTCCATGTGAATTGATATGAATAATGTCACTTGGATGTTTTCCCTTTACGTAAAAATTGAGACTATTACGACTGAACACTAAGGGTGACTTTTCATTTCTTATGTTTAATCAAAGGATATCGCACAACAAAAGGATATGATATATATATTATTCATTAGGTTGTATAGATTCTTATATTCATTCTACTTAGGTAGTCATAATGCCTTGTTAAAGGCCGCTGGCTTATGACTTGTGTACCAAAATGATTTTAGTTCACTGGCAACGTCGTATGAACTTATTGGGTCTCATAGAAATAATGGCTTTGTGCTATTTCAATTGTTCTGGAGTATGTGATAAAATTCATGAAATAAAAGCCATTATAATTTGTTATATGATAACTTATTAATAGGGCGTATGTGTAATTTGCTCAAACTGCCTAAATACAATAGTTGTATTTCAAATAGGGTTTCAAGTGAGGGCTTATATACACATATAAATAAGGGTGGAAACCTTAAAACGAAATAAGATTTTTATTTTAGATGTTTTTGAGTTCTTTAAATTTTGGGAGAAAAAGAAACATTTTCTATCTTTTTTGGGGCTAGCACTCCAAATTGTGTTCACCATTTGTGAGTGGATTTTTGATAGAGGACAGGGTGCTTAAACGTCTTGGAGATCAAACAATTAGAGAAGGAAAACACAGATTAAGTTATGGTTTACTTTTATGGATCTTGTTTAATAGAACTTATTTTCGATCCTATTGGGGTTTTTCAAAATATTTTGAATTTTTTGTTGCGTATGAACCCCAAAAGTCAATAGTGGTATAAGAGCCTTAGGCTTTGTTATATTAAATGTTTGCATGTTTTCTCGTATGTATGTATGATATATGTGTGAAAAATGATCTCGATCAATGTATATATATGATGTGCATATAGGTTCTGTAATAACTTTTATTAAAAATATTTTAAGTAATACTATTCGGAATTAAAATAAGGGACGTTTTTGGCCAATTGGATTGAATAAAATAATGGGAAATTTTAGGCAATTTTTAATTTTTGGAACCACCGCCCACTAAACGGCTAGTGGGACCGCTGCTAATTGTTCACAAAGCAAGGAAATTTGTTTATTAGTCAATATTAGTAAAATTTTCTAACTTGTTTAGTGATTGTGCATGCAGTGTAATTTATGATATTTACCTCGTTTAAATATAATTATGATATCTAAAACAAATAAAAAAAGAATCCCTCTTCCAGAGTTTAAGTCAAGTGCCATCCATTATCAAACACTTGTCAATGCTTCAATCACATCAATATGGGTCTGCCTCAAAAAAGTGTATTGTGTTATCTTGGTGAGGCAAGTTGAGTAATAGTTACTTTATTGTTTGAAATGGTTATACTTGATAAAGCTATAAAAATGGTTTTTGAGCTTTTAGCACTAGATGAGATAAAAAATGCTAATACATAAGATGTCATAATCTCATAAAAAACAACTAAAAGTTACATATGATGTAATTGGTAATTGGTACCTACCTAAATAACCTAATTCAAAATGTCGTGCCTTAGCTGTCATGGAATTAGGCGAAACATGGATTTTAGTCCCTTAAATTAACATAACGAATTTAGGAGGGTTGTTAATTTAGTGGTAGTCTTATTTTCTATACAAAAATGAACTTTAGAATAATCTTGGTTCTAGATTTATGGCCTCTTCAAATCACACTAATCTTTTATCACAGCAATCAATCCTTGAGAAGGATAAGTTGTCTAGGAGAAAATTTCTTATTTGGTTCAAAAACTTGATAATCATTCTTAAGCATGAATGCAAGTTGTATGTCTTGGATGATCCTAGTTTTTGAGAAACCACCAGCTAATGCTTTAAGAGTCGTGAAGGAAGGACTTACGAAGCATGTTAACGGATGAATTGATGTTGCATGCATTATATTGGCAACCATGGTTCCTGAACTTTAGAAGGACATGGAACATATGTATGCTTACGACATGAAAACGATGTTAAAGGAAATGTTCCTATAGCAGGCTAGGCAAGAAGGGTTTGAGACAGTCAAGAACCTTCATTCTTGCAAAATGGTATACGGTACGTCAATTAGTCCTCATGTTCTGAAAATGAGGGGCTATATTGACCATCTTGAAAGGATTGGATTTCCCATAAGCCAAAAGTTTGCTATAGATTTGATCCTGAATTCATTGCCTGATAGTTATTCACAATTTATGAGGAACTATAACATGAATAACATGGAGAAGTGTATCTGAGAGTTGCATTTAAAGCTTAAAACTACTGAGCAGAATATCAAGAGACCTATTACTAATTTGTTGATGGTAAAAAAAGGAAAAGCTTTGAAGAAAAAAGGGCAAAGGCAAGGCTAAAGTTGCCAAGGCTGTTCTGACTTTCACAAAGCCTGTGGAACAAGTCAAGCCTAAGGCTGCGTCTAATTCACAGTCCTAGAATGAAAAAAGAATGAAAGAAATTGTCATATATGTCGTGCACTTGGCATTGGTTTATAAATTGCATGCTCTATCTTGTAGGTCTATAGAAAAAGAAGAGTAATGCGATTACTACTTCAAGTATTTATGTTATTGAAGTTAACTTTTCTACTGGTGATTCATAGGTATTGGATACCAGATGTAGATCTCACATCTATATTAATGTGTAGGGTGTCACTAAAAGTTGAAAGCTAAAGAAATGAAAAGTCACCCTACGAGTTTGAAATGAAGCAAAGGTTATTGTGTTGGCTGTAAGATGCTATGAGTTTATTTTACCTAGTAGACTTGTGTTAGTTTTAAATAACTGTTATTATGTTCCTTCCTAGAGCAGAAACATCATTTTAGTTTCATGTTTGGATTAAGATGGTTTTAATTTCATTATTGCAAATAATAAATACTCCATTTCTCATAAAGATGTTTTCTATGCGAATATTGATTTGTGTGATGGTCTTTATATTTTAAACATAAATAGGTCCATACTCCTATTCTTAACGTAAACACAAAGAGATTCAAGTCAAATGATTTAAATCAAACCTACTTTTTGCATTGTCGTCTTGGCCACATAAATGAGAAACACATTTCTAAACTTTATAAAGATGGACTTTTAGATTCATTTGATTTTGAATCGTATGAAACATGTGTATCTTGTTTACTAGGCAAGATTAAAAAAGTCCCTTTACTAGACACAATGAAATGGAAAATGATTTATTCAGTCTAATACATATTGAGGTATGCGTTCCTACAAACATAATGGCTAGAGGTAGTTATTAGTACATCATTACCTTCACTGATGATTTCTGCAGATATGGTTTCATCTATCTCATGAAACATAAAGGTGAATCTTTTGAGATATTTTGAACATTTCATAATGAAATGCAAAATTTTTTTTGGTAAAACTATTAAAGCACTTCGATCAGATCGAGGTGGTGAATATTTCAGCCATAAGTTTGATGATCATCTTAGAAACTGTGGGATTGTCTCACAGTTAACTAGTCCAGTAACTTCCCAATTGGAATCGAGTTTCTGAGAGGAAAAATCGGACTTTATTAGACATGGTTCGATGATGAGTCATGCGGATCTTCCTATTTCCTTTAGGGGTTGTACCTTAGAAACTACCATGTTTACAGTAAACCATGTTCCTTCTAAAGCAGTTGCTAAAACACCAAACAAATATGGTTTAGGAAAAGACCAAGTTTGTCTTTCCCTAAGATTTGGGGCTATGATGTTTTTGTACGATGACAAATCACTGAAAAATTATCAGCCAAATAAACCAAGTGTGTATTTTTTGGTTATTACAAAACTATAGGATACTACTTTTATAATCCAGTAAGAACAAATTGTTTGTTGCTCCGAATGGTGTCTTTATGGAAAATGAGTTTACTTCAAGAGACAATAATGGGAATAAAGTAAGTCTTAAACAAGTTCAAGAACCATAAATAAACACTCAACCACCAATGTGAGATCAACAAACTCTTGAACTAGTTGAACCTCCACATGTATCACAAGGCCCGCGTAGGTCTCATAAGGTAAGACATTAGCTTAAGAGATTTGGATTTCTAATTACTAATAGTAGTGAAGTGTTGCTTATGGATCAAAATGAGCCTACTACTTATCAGGGGGTCATGTTTAGTCCAGATGCAGACAAATGGCTTAGTGCCATGAATTCTGATATGGAACCTGGTTGATTTACCTAAAGGTGGTAAGACCATTCGATGTAAATGGTTTTTCATGAAGAAAACTGACATGGATGGCAATGTGCATACTTATAAAGCACGACTAGTAGCAAAAGGTTTCAAATAGACTTAAGGTATTGATTATGATGAGACTTTTTCTTTTATAGCCATGCTTAAATCCATTAGAATTCTAATTGACATAGCCGCATATTAAGACTATGAGATATGGTAAATGGATGTCAAAATAGCTTTCATAAATGGAAAGTTACTTGAGGATGTGTATATAATACAACCTGAATGGTTTGTTCATCCTGAGAATTATAGGAAGGTGTGCAAGCTTCAAAATCCATTTATGGATTAAAGTAAGCTTCTTGGAGTTAGAATATTTGTTTTGATAAAGTAATTAAGGAATTTGGTTTCATTAAAAATGAAAATGAGCCTTGTGTATATAAGAATGTCAGAAGGAGCTTTGTTGTTTTCCTGGTACTGTATGTTCAGGGTATATTACTCATTGAAAATGAAATCCTAACCTTGAAGAGTGTCAAATCTTGATTAGGGAAGTGTATCTCAATCAAGGACTTAGGAGCTGCAGCCTACATCCCTGGGATTAAGATCTATAGGCATAGATCTAAAAAGCTGATCGGTCTATGTTAGAGTGCTTATATTAAAAAGCTACTGAATAGGTTCAGTATGCAAGAATCTAAAGAAGGTCATTCCTAATGTCTCATGGTATAAGTCTCAGCAAAGACTCAATGTCCGAAGATTAATAATGACCAAGAGCGCATGAATACGATTCCATATGCATCAGTTATTAGATTTATCATGTATGCCACGTTATGCACCCAACCTAATGAATCATATGTTGTAACCGCAACAAGTAGATATCAGTCTGATCCCGATGAGAGTCACTGGTTAGCAGTAAAGAACATTCCTAATTAGTTGAGAAAGACTAAGAAATATTCTTTGTCTCTGGAAATTTGGAAGACGAGCTTGTTGTAAATGGTTACATAGATGCATGTTTTCAAACTAATATAGATGACTTCAGATCGCAGTCTGGATATGTCTTTACTTTGAACGGAAGTGTAGTGAGCTGCAAAATTTGGAAGCAAGAAACTGTGGAAGATTCTACAAAAGAGGCTGAGTATGTTGTAATATCCGAGGTAATAAAGGAGGCAATTTGGATCAAAACGTTCATCGCTGAACTTGGTGTGGTACCTAGTATAGCTAACCACGTTTGCTTGTATAGTGACAACAACTGGGCGATACCACAGGTAAAGGAACCAAGATCACACCATCGATCCAGACATATACTTAGAAGTTTTCATCTTATTCGAGAAATCATTGAGAAGGGAGACGTGAAGATTTGCAGAGTTCCTACAAAAGACAATATTGTAGATCCTTTAACGAAGGCTTTTCCACAAGTGAAACATGATGGGAATGTTAAGTCATTAGGCATTAGATACATGAATGATTGGCCCTAGTGCAAGTGGGAGATGTTGGGAGTGTGCCCTAGGTCAATCTATAAACATTGTTTAACTTATATTTTTAGTTAATAAAATATAGGTCTTCATTTGTTGTTTTATTATAAGTGATTGCATGTTTACCTTATAGTAAGATCAATGGGTATTTGCGAAAATATCTTGAATGTCCTTAGTCGATCCTTATACCAGGAACTATAGTGAATTAAGACTAGTGTGAATCTTGATTGATGGTCATGTGATGATCATGTGTATTGATATGATCAAGTCACTTTGGTGTGTTAAGTTTACCTAAAGATCGAGACTAGTATGATTGAACATTAAGGGTGACTTTTTATGCCTTACGTTTAACCAAAAAATATCGCACGATAAAAAGATATGATATATGTTATTAATTAAGTTATATCGATTTTTATATTCATGCTACTTGGTAGTCATAATGCCTTTCTAGAGACCGCTTATGACTTTTGTACCAAAATGGTTTTGGTTTACTGCCAACGTCGCATGAACCTATTGAGTCGCACACAAATAATGGCTTTGCGCAATTTCAATTGGTCCAGAGTAATGAATTTAATATGATAATATTCATGACATAAAAGCCTTAACAATTTTTTATATGAAAACTTATTAATAGGTGCGTATGTGTAATTTTTTTAAAAGGCCTTAAATACAATAGTTGTATTATAAATAGGATTTTAAGTGAGAGCTTATCTGTACATATAAATAGAGGTTGAAACAGTAAAACGAAATAAGATTTTTTATTTTTACTATTTTTGAGTTCTCTGGATTTTTGAAGATAGAAAAATATGTTTTCAATCTCTTTTAGGGCTAGCACTCCAAATTGTAGTCACCATTTGTGTATAGATTTTTGATAGATGATGAGTGCTTAAACGTCTTGGAGATCGAACAATCAGAGAAGGAAATCACGGATTAAGTTATAGCTTACTTTTGTAGATTTAATTTAATGGAAGTTATTTTCGATCATTTTGGGGTTTTTCAAAATGTTTTGAATTTTTCGTTGTGTAGAAACATCAAAAGCCAAAATTCACATCATTACGATTCCATTTTAGATATATATAAATACTTATCGACAATCTTGAGTCCCATACCTCGTGTGTCGCATAAGCTAGTGGTGAGATCTCGACATTCGCGGAAATCTAGTGACCCCATATGCCGCGGCCCATCTCTATAATGGTCCTAGATACAAAAACTACTTTCACAACTTAAGAAATGACACAATAAAGGAATTTATGACGTAATAGCTCAAACGACCACAAAGGAATGTGATTTACAACAACATAAATCATTCACCAACTAGCATGTTTTTCTACTTGATTTACACACTTAACAACCAAAAATGACACAACACCTGATTAAGAGTTAATCAATACCACTTAAACATAAACCAATGCCTTGATAACAAACTTGTATGATGAAAGAAGATAACAAAGTCATGGCATCAAGAATATAATAGGCTAATCAGTCCAAATAACTGTAAATAAAAAACATAATGGAAAAGAAATGGAAATAAATATCTAAATCAGTTCACTTACAAACCACGCCAAGCTCCTATATTAATCTGATCTCTCAACACCTTAAAACTCGTATCCAAACCTCCGAGATTCTTCCTTTGGCTCCTGGTATCATATGTCATGTTTTATAATTTGTTTAGACCCTAAGTTCGGGTGTTAAACATGTTTAAGATGTTTGAGCTTAAGTTAAGAAATTACAGTCAGTGTGGTGTCGAGAGCATCTAGCGCGCCGGGTATTTTATCTAGCACACTAGTGACTTCAATAGCGAGCAATTCACACTTCTTAGCGCGTTACATGCAAGTAGTAGGGTAGCTAGCTCGTCTAGCGTGCTAAATGCAGGAAATCCCCAAAATTCTGCACTTCAAAGTTTTTGATTTCCTCTTCCATTTGTCCATCTCCATTTCCTTAGATCCCTATTACCCTCCACCAAGGACCCAACACATCCACCATAGCAACAACCTCAACATACAGTTCATATATATTTATTAAACCATCAAAATATGCATGCATTTTTAATAAAACTCAAGAACACACCTAATACTTTAATTGATCATAACTTGGTCAATTTAACTCCGAATTCCAAACTTCTTTATAACAAATTTAATGGTTTTTCGCAACGAATCCAAACTTGTAAACAAAATTTGAAAATCATTTCATTTACCCTATGAAATCACATAAAAACTAGAATTGAACTACACCTCTAATTTTCCAAAACTATATGTAGATTAGCTTACCTAGTTGTTGTACACCACCAACTTGATCGAATCCTCCTAAAACCACAAATCTTCTTTATAAACTTGCTAATTTCTCCTCTAATCTTCTTCTTTAACTTACTTCTTCTTTATGTTTTAAAATGAAATGAAATGCATGTTTATATCTATTATATACATATGTTGATAAGGTTTGTTAATAGCCATTGATCTTAATGTGCACATGCATCTCGAGGCTTATCAATGGCACATATCTTATTTGAAATCCATTATCTCTCCACCATCTCATCATTGATAACATAATATTTTACTCAATTTTTCTCTTGATGTTTCAACACGTATCTCCAAGAATGTCAAATGGCTATTATTTTATTTAACTAACTTCGGTTTCATTTAATATATATCAACTTATAGTCAAATTAGCAAACTAAGCCACATTAACTTTAATTACATGTCACCACATCACTCTCTACCCCAGTCCCACGCACGCACACATTTCAAGGCGCGTCCCCGCTCACGTCTCGACATCTATATACAACTAAGAGTGACTTAGTAATCTATACATATACATTACACTCTGCATCCATCACTTGAAAATACTATCTTACTCAGTCCTCACACTGAATATTTGAACCGTGTATCCATTCTCGGGCCACATATTAGGTTGGTAATAATGAATAGGGACTAATTTACTATTAGTAAATTATGGGTCGTTACAGTCTTCCGAACTAATAGAAATTTTTTCCTCGAAATTAAACTTGATCACAAGCTTAATCCGTAACTCGGTCTCTATTATAAAATGGAGTCTCTTGTCAGTCAACTTTTATTTCTTCATCTTGTAAACATATGGAAAAATTTATGTCCATTTTATTCTCATAATAATTACCTTAGCTAAAACTTCAAATGATACTAGGCCCAAATTTCGTGTTTCCCATCTAACACGGGTGGTTCCATTGACCATTTATCCAAGGTTCAAACATTACGGTGGGTGAGTTTATGTTCAGTTACATTATGTACACTATCACAATATACAACACTCTAATCATAGTAGTCAAGAGAAACTTCACTAGGTCTAATTTTCTTGAGAAACTTCACTGCTTATCGAGTGGTCTAATTTTCTTATTATCTCACGTGATATGGGCTTATTTAAGTTATTCAGTTAGTCTAGTGATCGATATTTTAATCTCAAATCAATAATGTAGCTACTGTTATACCTAATTCAAACAGTCCATGAATAACGCAACAATAAATGCGTTTACTCACCAGGATCACGTGTCATCTCTAAGTCTAGTTCTTTCTCTACATGAGCTCCATGTCCGTCATGTGGCTTCATGGCAGGTTGTTGATAGTTGTAAAGCTGTGGAAATCTTCTAAGCATTTCTCCAGCTTGTCCACATTTGTAACACACCAGCTGTCTTCTCGGTGCCATCGAGATTGCCTGATTGTACGTCAATCTCTGTGTTTGTGGACTAATGGTACTACCTCTAACCCCACTCCCTATCTCTGGTTGAAGAAAATATGTAGATTGTGGACATTGACAAGCTATGTGTCCAACCTAACAACATCTATAACATGTCGATAATCTCTTCTGCTCTATAAATGCGGTTAGAGCCCATCCCTGCCTCGGTGCATCTTGGCCACTGTCACTTAATGTCTACTGAATCTGGGACGATGATAGTACAAATCAGGCCTGTAGTGGAATGAGAAACCTACTCCACGATAGTGGACTGTAACTCATAATGTGTCCCACCTGACCACATCTACATCATATCGTATGTCTCTCCTGCTTTTTCAACTCAGTCGATCTTGGAGTGAATCTCTGCTCCTGCCTCGATGCAAACTGGTCTCTACTACCTAGTGCTTATTGAAACTGCTGCATTACCTGCACTATCCGACAAGATTGGCCGGCAAAGTTAGGAACCAAGGTAGGTGGAACCATAATAGTCAGTGACATGGATGGAAGTCTACTCATCAATACAAGTGCCAATGGAAAAGCGTGTACATACGGTACTGTCGTGGTGGCAAGTATCTTTAATCTAGATGAAGTGGATCCTTGAGGCATTTTTTTAATCCCATGCCTCTTCCTCTTCTTATTCTTCTTAGTCAATACAGGTGTAGCGTTAAGCAGAATCTCCACTAGTACTACTATAGAAAAAATCTCCAATGGAATAGGTATTGTCGGCGCTATAGGTAACTCGGGGGCTCACAGTATGGTGGTGGTAGGAGCCGATACAATCGGAATGTAAGGTGCTGAAAGCACAGTCGTACTAGGCTTGGCGGGAATGATTGGCAAAACCAAGTGTGCTCGTACAATCCTAAGGAGCACGGTCAACTGATGACCTTTCCCAGTGACTATGTCAGTTTAACATTGCATATCATCAGTCATAACAATGTGTGCACCATGTGCCAATAGTACTGTAATTGAGAAAGTAACGGTAGTGATGGACTATGCAAGTGTGGACATGTGTATCATCATATCTGACATGAAGTTGCCCAACTACTAACCTTGTGTTGTAATTTTATCGGATGCCCTCTAAAAATCCTCAGCCAATATGGTATACTTGCTACCACTGTCACTACCATCTCCAACCTCTAGCAGATCTGCTATTGTAGCATGCATGTTGATAGCAATCGTGATATGAACTACTAAGTAAATATTGCGTCTATTTTCATACAAAACATAACATATACACATAGAAATCCCCAACTTACATTCGCTAACTTCCCAACTACTAGTTTCTAGGCAAGGATCGTTTACTTTCCACTTCTAAAATTTGTGTTTTACTAAAGTTTCATTGTGTACTTATCAAGAACTTAGATTCTCATACCAACTATACTAAGATATTGGTATCATAATTTCAAACAACCATAAAATCTGTATCTAAGGTTCTACAAACCTTTGCTCTGATACCAACTATGACGTTAGTATCTCATTATAGAATACACTAATACTCAAATGCCTAGGCTCTAGACTTAACAATGTATTAGTCAGCCTTTTCCACTTATTCACCTCTGTACACACGTTTAACATAGATATTATTAATTTATATTTAATTATGTTTTACATAGTTCATTAAAAAGTTATTAACATTATTGTAATTATCAACATAAGATATAATAAAATTAGCAGAAGCATTTATCAAAAAAATACCTAATGTGGAAAAAAGGTAAACAGAAGATCATATAAACTAAACAAAGTAATACATGAAATAGTATGGAAGTCTAGTCTCTCAACCCAATATACAACCAGAGGTTATATAAAAAGACATAAGTTATAGACATACCAAAAAGATCACCTACAAAAGTAGCAGGAACTATCATCCATCGTCTAAAAACTAATCGTCAACTTTCTCCTTCCTTGGTCTGCTACTCGAAGTATCAATACCCACCGTCATAAAAAGGATGGTGAGTACAGTAATGTAGAATGTAACACTAAGAGAGAAATATCCACATTTCCAAATATACCAAAAGTATTTGAAAACATAATAATACTAAAGAAAGCTGAAACAAGAATCATGCTAAAAGACACTTAAGTTAAACTATATGAAACTGACACTCGGCTAAGAAGTAATGATCTAGGGTTGGTTGACTATGAAATTAAATTAAATAAACTATGTTCCACTAATTAGGGCTTAATCAATTTTTTAGATGGCTTTACATATATACAATGCTATTTTTGGTATATATATGTATAGATAAATACTGGTCGACCACCCCGAGTACTATACTTTGTGTGCCACACAAGCTAGTGGTGATATCCCGATATTCCCAAAAATCTAATGACCCCGTGTGCCGCGACCCATCTCTATAATGGTCTAAGATACAAGAACTACTTTCAAAACTCCATAAATGACACAATAAAGGAATTCATAACAGAATAGCACAAATGAACACAAAGGAATTTCATTACCAACACCACAAATCATTCACCTAATAGCATGCTTTTCTAATTTGTTTACACACTTAACCACTAAGAATGACCAAACGGCTGATTAATAGTCAATGAATACCACTTCAACATAAACCAATGCCACCATAACAAACTCCTATAATGAGAAAAGACAACAAAGTCATGGCATCAAGAGTACAATAGGCTCATTAGTCCAAACGATAATAAACAAGAAGTATAATGGAAAAGGAATGGAAATAAAAATCTCAATCAGTTTAATTAAAAATCACGGTAAGCTCCTATGCAAATCCAATCTCTCGAAACCTCAAAACTTGTACCCGAAACTCTAAGACTCTACCCTAGACTCCTGTTATCATTTGACATGTTATATAATGTTTCTATACCCTTAATTAGGGTGTTCAACATGTTTAAGGTGTTTGAGTTTAAGTTAAGAAACTTAAGTCAGTGTGTTGTCTAGAGCACCTAGCACGCTGGGTATTTTATCTAGCGCACTAATAACTTCATTAGCCCACTATTTACACTTGTTAGCGCGCTACATCCAGGTAGCGCGCTAGCTAGCATGCCTAGCGCGGTAAAAGTTGGAAATCCCAAAAATTCTACACTTCAAATTTTAGGGTTTCCTCCTCTATTTGGCCATCTCCATCACCTTGGATCTGTGTTACCCTTGACAGGGGCCCAATACATCCACCATAGCAACAACCTAAGTATGAACTTCATATATATTCATTAAACAATCAGAATATGCATGCATTTTTAATAAAAGTAAAAAACACACCTAATAGTTTGATTGATCATAACTTGACCAATTTAACTCCAAATTCCAAACTTCTTTATAAAAGATTTAATGGTTTTTCATATGGAATCTAAATATTTAAACCAATTTTGAAAATTCTTTTACTTACCTTTTGAAATCGGAACAAAACCAAAACTAAACTACATCTCTAATTTAACATTAATATGTGATGATTAGCTTACCTAGTTGTTTTATACTACCATAGCTTACCTTGTGAAATCACACAAAAACCAGAACTTAGTTGCCATTGATCTTAATGTGCACTCGCATCTCAAGGCTTATCTAATGGCTTATATCTTATCTTAAATCCCACGTTGTTATGCATCTTGAGATGCATCCCCGCTCATGTCGTGACAACTATATACAAGTAGGAGTGACTTAATGATCTAAACATACACATTACACTAGGCGTCCTTCACTAAAATATACTATGTTACTCAACCCTCACATTGAGTATTCGAACTGTGTACCCGCTCTCTGGCCACGTATTGGGTCGTTAACCCTAAATGGGGACTAATTTACTTTTAGTAAATTCAGGGCCGTTACAGGTCTATGGTCAATACAACACACTTAACAATAGATATAAGGGTCTATTACCCTTCCGGTCACTTTATGACCCCAAACTCGACGCGCTTAGCATACATAACCTTGCATTGACCGCAGTTAATCAGTTTTCAATAAATTAATAGTTTAAGGCCTCGTCGTCGCGCGAACTTAATTTACTTAAACCATGTAAGTCGCGATAATATTTATAACACACAATAGCAAACCAGACAAAAATAAAATTATTTTATTTAATTTTCGAGCACGTCACTAGTGCACGACTCCTTATCGTGACTTACAATCACTTGAGGTTCAGAATTCTAGTAAATTGTAATTTTTTTGATTTTGTGTTGTTACAATATACCCAATTTTAGGAAATTTTGTCCTCAAAATTAAAAAGAAGTACATTCTCAATTAAGGAAGTATCAGGATATAACTTCTTTCCACCCCAAACCTATAGTGCCCTCCATCTTTATAATCTATGCTCTCTTTTGATGTCCCACATAACCCCTTTCAGTTTGTTTGATGTTACTCAGCATGTTGTGTAATCTTCTTGTCTTTCCTTGCATGATTAACAAGTAATTTGCATATTTAAATGCTTGGAAATCGTTACCTTTTTATTGCAGACCACAAAATTGTTTCAAACTTTTTCCTGAGATATCCAATCTAAGTTAAAGACGTGGAAACTAGATGGTTCCATGAGCTTAATCCGAACACTTACATAGCACATCTAGTGTAGATTTGGAATAGCTAACAAAGGACATCAAGGCAAACAATTATAAGTCCATCAAGATTAATAATGCTTCACAACTTATTGGCAAAGTCGTAATACAAACTTGAGCATATCCCTTAATCAAGGATTAATCGCACAATGTGAATACTAGATTGAAAAGACATATCAAGGCGTAACATGGTGCCCAATCCTTGTTTGTAACCCCTACCACAACTTGGTAGTAAAAAACCTTGTCACAACAGGACAACAATGGCCGAATCATGATCCGAAAAATGAACATTGGCAAACCATTTGTCCCTAAAGCCCTGGTTATATATAAATATATAACCCACTCAATTTGTATTGGAATACCTTTGGCAAAGATAAATAATGTAAGCTAACTTAGATAACCATTCTTGACAATTATATTCATCGTCTATGTATCCTTTACTTTGCGGAGCCCATTCTTGTCATTACAAGTTCCCTTGCTCATCTAAATCCATGTCAGCCTTAGAAAATTTATTATTCTTAACATATCTTGTATCTGTCTTCTACTTAAACACACCATGAGATTTATATCCGCGGTATTTACACATGCTCATCATAATAGCTTCATATAGTATCCGTAACCTATTGACATCCCAAGACTACTGGATATTATTTTAAACTCTCATCACCTTAAGCTTCAGTATAGTATCCGCGGTATTTACACATGCTCATCATAATAGACATATTATTAAATTGATTAAATTTAACTTTTTTTTTGTGTAAGATCGATCAAAATTTAAGAAAAGTGTTTCCTTTATCAAGAAATCGTTTTGATTTTAGACTTTTCAAAATCTTATTCATGACAAATAAATCGATTTTTGTTCAATGTGATTTTAAAAAGTAAATTGTGGCCATACAAGGTTTGTATTCCATTCACAAAAAGGTAACTTAAATTAAAAATAATATTTTAGACTCTCATTAAGTTGAAAGACTTTAAATTCAATAAAACTCATTAATGCAACCCGGGTTAAGTCCAAGTCGTCTTCAAACAAGTCATTCAAGAAAATCCCAACAATATTTAAATATACTGGGTAGAAGTCCTCTCAATGACTTATTTTAATTAATCAACCTTCCAAATGATCGAGCAAGTAGAAAGCTCTTAAGTTAGGTTAAACCCTCTTTTAAAAATGAAAACTCATTTCGTAAATGTCATAGCAAACATTGCGACAACCATTTTGAAATCTTTTGAAATCCATTTCACTTCCTTCCTAGTCACGAAGGAAGATAAATAATTTCATTTTAAAACATGTTAATGTATTCAACCTTCTTTGTAATTTTATTAAAACATGGTATGCAAGATTAAAGTTTTCCCAATAATTCATAGTTAATTTGATAAAAGAGCCATTTTTTGAGGAAAAACAAATGAAAGTAACTATAAACCAAGAGTTAGACATTTAAGACTTCATGTCTTAGCACCCGTACCGTGAACTGTTAGTTTGAAGGGCCCGAACAATCTCTTGAGGCGTCTGGTCACCCCATCGACCGCAAAATATTGGAAAGTAAACGAGAACCTAAGTGGGGAAAGCACATGTCATAAATCCAAGTTGAGGAACATGTCCAAAATATCGCATAATCCATACATGAACAAAAGTAAGTTCGATATAAAAAAAAATATACACACAAATGACATCAACGCTATAGTGAAGATTAGGGCAGTCTAAAGTCATCTATCAGGTGCGCCTTGCCCTTCCCTCGATCACTGGTGGATGGATATGCGTTCCAAAGGCCCCTAGTAAATGAATAGCAGGGCTTTAGAAAACTTACATCATAATGTAATTGAACGTGGAATAATATAAGTAAATTGTTGGAATTAAACATGATTCAATCATTTTCTAATATGAACAGGCAGATCATATGAACCTCATATGAATGGAACTAGCCTGAATCCCTTCAGTCTGATGGAATTTAGCATCGATGATCAAGAGTGGTCCAGTCACGCGATTTTGTGAACCCGAGCGACATTGATGTACTGTAACTTCGTCGTAGGAAAGTCCGGAGGGCAGAAACCTCATTCAACTGCCACATTGGCTGGAGGGTAGAAGATCATCGTATAGTCATCCATCAAAGCTGCCCGACTGGCCTGAGTGGGAGACTTTTCACCGTCGAATGTGACCCATTCAATACTCGGAGACGGTTCCGAAGGGTCCAAATCTCTACCTGCCTGGCCACATATAATTATGATGAATTGCACATCTAACTATGCAAATTATAGTATGATAAGTAATAAAGTTTATAAATTCCAAGTGTTCAAAAACCTCGCGTGTGGCGTGTCGAAAATCGACAGTGTGTTTGGTACCTCATAGTAGGTGCCAAAAGTCCCACCGAAGTGTCGTCATCGAGCCCTAATTTTGAAAGTTTGGTTTTAGACTCAAGATTGTTGATTTCATTTACCCGTTTAATCCAATGCATGTATCCCAAGAATCTCAACCCCATTATGTAATTCATTTATTTTATCCATATACTTTAAATTCCATATACGATGCACTGCCTTGATAGCTTAATTTGATGATCAAAATATTTTAATTTGGCAAGTACATTTAAATGAGGATATATCCTAACTTCTTATCTTTCTGAAAAGGTATGGTATACCCAACTTCGATTAAAAATGGGGGAGATATCAAAGTTTTACAGACAATGTGCGCATCTGAACTTCTTTTTGACTAGCAAGGTTACAAATTTGATTTCTCCTAGTATATAGCTTAGACTACCATGAAATTTTATCACAAGGTTGCTAATATACCCAATAACATGATATCGAAAGCACAATCCAATTAGGGTTAAATTGAGTATGTTATGCTTATCGTAATGTCAGGTATAAATCTTGATGTTTGAACATGGTTGTTTTATTCATTTTAGGTTGATTCATCTTGTTTCGACTTGGGGCCCCTTTGGGGACCCCTTAGGCATTACTTAGGTTTTGTTTACATTGATTTACAATAAGAATTTCATAATTACCAACCTATAGCTAATTTCACCATTAAAAAACCTTTAATGTTTAAGTTATTCAAATTTTTGAACATGCCTTTGATCCACCTAAATTTTTAGTCATGTTTAGCATAAAATGGGTTGAAATTGAGTTTTGAAACATTCTATCAGTCCATGCAACCCCAATTGAAAAATCTTAGTTAAATCCCAACATTCAAACCAAAAATCAAATTTCAAGTCATGCAAAGTTTGAATTCTTGATTCATAGTTCATGCTTGCTTATAGGCATCAAATTAGAGTTCGAATCTAAACACATGCATGATCTCATTGTTATTGAACCTCATTAGTTAACATTCATGCTTGTGCTAACAAAATCCATGAAATTGAAAGGGAAAAAAGAGTGGTTACCTTAGGATTGTTGTAGATCTAATGTTTCTCCTTTTCAATACTCTAATTGCACTTCAATTGCTCCTTGAATCGTCAATTTTCAGTAACTCATATTCTTCCTCTCAATTTGTGGGATGTTTTCATTTGCAACAACAACAACTAAGTGTTCCTTATATACCTTGTATCAACTTAAACCAATGGCCCATAAATGTGCCTCGAGATACGAGTTTTGTGGCACATCTAAGGGTCCAAAATGGATCCTAAAATTCACCATTTTGAATTTAAATAGTTTATGTTAAGTACTTAATTAAGCCTCCAAATAAAATTGCTTAGTCGTTAATTTAAAGACATGAATTTAGTTAGAGTAACAAGTGTTGCTTGTAAGTGACAAGTGCCCCATATTGCATAATTATGTCTCCAAACTAGATTGTGTTCTTGGCCCTTCATCTTAATTTTTTACGAATATCGAGATCAATTCCGTGTACAACATAAAGTTTATGCACCATATTTTCTTGTTTGATTGCTATCAAACACGTATGTCACTTTTTAAATAGGCTATGTTTTTAATTTAAAGCATAGGCTATAAGTTGAGTTTTATTATGTTCCTACCATGGGCATATTAATCAATTTTAATACACCACTTAGGCCGAATTAAATCAAGTTAGTAATAGATCATGATCATAGCCTAAGTCATGTATTTCCCGTCCAACATGTATCCCGAGGCAAAACCCATGCCTCGCCTTGTCTTGTGTCACGTATGTATTTATAAATATTTAATTATTTATTACATATTACACACACACCAAAAATTTATCTTACTACTTATGGTGCATTACTGTAAAGCACAGTCATGTAACCCATTCGAACCGAGTTTAAGCTTCTTATCCAGTCGGATCGGGTTGAGTCCCGTCTGGTCGCAAATGAAATGTCACAATCTTCTCAACTTAGGAGATTTCGTCCTCGAAATTTAAATTATTCTTGAATCAAACAACTCGACAAAGTGCTCTAGCATGTAGGTCTTGCACTCCTACATGAACTATTGGTCACCATGGAACTGCTACTTGACCTTCATAAGTGGAATCTCTCTTTGTTTTAATGGTTAGACCTTCCGATCTAAAATCTCAATTGGTCGCTCCTCGTACTTCATGTCTGGTATGACAACTAACCTCTCCCAATCCACAATCTCTCATGTTATTGTGAGGGCCCCTTCTTTAAAACGTGGCACTACCCAGCCTAATCTCGTAACTAAGCCCTAATATCAACCACGTAAGACTTAACTACGTATAGTCTGCCTTTTGTCATATTCTTCTTATCAAACGCATTCAGGATAAGTAATACACATGTTACATTATTAGTGAATTTCAGAGTTAATTTAAAATTTTTATAGTTAAGAAAATATAGCGGAAGTCTTAATAGTTATGCTGAAGCAATTATCAAAAAGCCTAAGTGTGGGAACTAGGAAACAACATCACATGCGTATATATATCATTAGGATGATAACACAGTGTGCCAGCCAAGTGCTAAGTTAGGAAACTAACCACTCTACCCAATATACAACCCAAAATGTATAGAAAAGACATAAAGTAAATAATGCATCAAAAGTTGAAACCTACAAGATAGTAAATAGAAAATCGCCAAATGTTATGAGATAGTAACTGATCTTTTCCTTGCCCTACCTACTACTCAATGGATCCAGACTCACCATCATAAAAAAGACAATGAGTACAATTTGTAATAAAGTAATTCCTAGAGATTCTTATGTACATTTTTAAACATAAATGATTTTTATTTAAAAGCAGAAATATAGCGAAGAAGTGCTGAAATGGAAATCTGCTTGAAAATACCACAGTTAAATAGAATGAGACTGACACAGACAAAATAGTAATGATCTAGGTTCGGCTGTCTGTAAGCCCTATCACATATGCCTTTATTCCATTATCTCTGGGTGGAGTAGTTCTCTCTACCTAATGAAAGGTCGGAGCTGAGCTTTATGCCTCCATAATCACTCATTTTATATTCTTGCTGACTACCTCGAGTCTCGTTGACCCGTGGGATGCGCGAGTGTAGTGGTAAGTGCTGACAACCTTGATAGTCCAGTGACCTCGTGTGCCGTAGATCCCATATCATGTAATGGATCCTAGATTCCATCACTACTTTAAAATTTCAAGAAAGAATTACATTAAGGATTTCAAGACAAGGCAATATGCTTCAAAGTTAACAATCATAGAATACAAGTCCATATACACTCCAATTTCATTTCACTAATCCTAAAAGCATGATATTTTTTATCACTCTTTCATAAATAAAAAGTAAGAAGGACAAAGAATGCGAGAATAGAGTAAATGATTCCATATTTAACTGATATCATGATAAAAATATGAAAAAAATCATGATATCAGAATATAAGGCATTTCATAGTCAAATAGACTATAAAATAGAACATAATCTGAATGAAACGTGAACAATAACCTTGACAATATTACTTACAAACGCAATAGTCTCCTTGCTAAATAGACCTCCTGACGTCCCTAAACTTGCACTCAGACGGTTGAGTCTCCTGTAGACTCCTGATATCATTTAGTATGTTCTAAAGTGGATTTAGGCCATTAGATAAGGCTTTAGACTAAGTTAAGTGGTTTAAGTTTTAATTGAAATAACTTCAAATAGACATAACTTCAAATCGACATAATAATGTTTTCATTTTTTATGTTTCCCTCCAAAAAACATTAAAACCATTTATGACACCTTAAGGTTATTTATAACTCGAGACAACTTTTAGAGTTAATAAACGTAGGTCATGGTACTAAAGTGTATCAGAGTCCATAACTTAAGTTTACCATCACACTTAGATTCTGATATTGAACTATATCAAAGTTACTCATTTATTTCTAAGTGATAAACTTAGCACTGACATTAAACTGTAAAAGGGCCTATAACCAAATCTCTAACATTAAGCTATAACATAGACAATAACCTTGTTTGTTGTTCTAAACTGTAGCAAAGCTAATAAAATTAGACTTTTACTAGGCTCTAATACCAAGCTATACCATCCCTTATCGCGATTTGGGTGATACTTGGCAAGAAACCTTAATTAAACCCGATAACCAGCCAAAATTAACTTGAGCCGATAGCCTCTCCTTCTATACTCGATAAACTAAACTTGTATATCAATATTAAATTAAGAATTCAAAATATACTCAACGAAAAATTAAAACTTTTTTCGATAATTAAAATGATAAACATAAATATGAAGTTTATCAAAACCTAAAACTCTTTTATAAAACCTCCTAACCCGGTTCATTTACAAGAAAGTATTTCAAATAGTATATATATATATATATTAAAAGGCTCATTACATGGTAGAGAAGATAGTAGAACTCTTAAGTCTTCTATTTTCCTTTTCTAAAGTGCTAGGATGAGAACCTGAAATGTTAAATTTTGGATAAGCACTCCGACTTGCTTTGAAGTAAGGGTTTACAAAGCCATCAACATTCCATATAATAATCAAGAGTAATATGCAATAACAATATGCATAAAAGATAACTAACAGGATTATGAAAAGCATATAATCCAATAAATAATGGACGGAAGTGAAACTGTCAATGACTATTAGACTTTTATTCCCATTTCATTTGTAAATCTAGTGTTGATCACCTACTAACACCATTAATGCTAATTACTAGACCAACACATTAGCCTATGTGTTGTCAAGCTAATCCATTAATGTTCAATGGTTCTATCTCGAATGCTCTTTTAAAAATGTAATCTACGCAACCTATTCAACTAAGTAGGATTTAACATAGAGGTCGCGAATCAAACGCATATCTAATACAACCTGTTCTCAATTCTAGGATTTACTCTCACTGATCACATCAAACATTGTTTTCCATTTAATAAACACATCACTATGTACATACCCCCCCATTCAGTCCATAAACTATATGAACTATATATAATACAATTTTCATGCAACATTGATAAATAAGCAAATTTGTACTTACCTCGGTTTAGGTTTCGTTTCTGAATTTCCTGCATTTTTCGTTTCACTCGACTTTTCTCGGTGTTCCAAAACATATCACAAAATAATTTGTGGTTAATATAGGTATAATACCCTATATTTAGAACCCCTTAAGTCAATTTTTAAGACCTCAGGAAATTCTTACCAAAACGCAGTTATTGTTTTCTAAGGTGGGAGTGCTCCCTCATTTGGTCGAGCGCACTCCATCAACTGGGCTCATGACAACTTATGAAGAGAGCGTGCTCCACCCTTCACTGTCTCGATAGTGAACAAGGAAGCAACCTTTGTTCAGTCCCCCAAACCATAATAACAACATCAAACACACCCCGAACACATCAGGGAGGACCTCTAATGAGGTATAAACCAATTCCAATGATAAAAAACAATTATAAGCAGATAATTCTTCTTTTACCACTGAACTCAATTCAGAATCACTAAAACAAAGTTACCACTGTGATCATCCTGGGATTAGTTGGGTTTTAATCCCGTCATATTTGATGCTTTCACACCTCTCTTACTCGAATTAATCATTCTCCTATAGCTTAAACCTTTAGCTGTTTCACACCTCTCTTACTCAAATTGATCAAATGAAAAAAGTGAGAATAAGGTTGAACATTTTTATTTATACATATATATGGATTCTAATCGAGATACACATCTTGCTATATCGAGGATAATCAAGTGAGCATTGTGCTAATGTGACACAGCCTGTTGTGACACACATCTTGACACAATCTACACTTACACCCATCTCGAAGCAATCCAACTATCCATATAAATGAAATCAAACTTATATTTTCAATTATATATATTTATATATCAAATATATATACTATGTATTTTATCACCAGTAAACTCATCGGACATGCCTACGAGTATCTTCAGGTGTGCACATTCATTTCATGACCACCTCGTCGAACTTGATGTACCGACAATTTTTTATTTAATTTTTATTTCTCGATTATAGGGTTGAGTTTAAATTCCCCTTTTATACTACAACCTATAAATTCACCAAATATTCCATACAAACATAAATCATCATAGAAATAAACGTACACACTAATCGAGGTACGCCAGACTTAACCATGAGCCTAACTCAAGTTTATTAAAATTCGAGTTAATAATATTTACAAGCTTAACAAATTGTTACAACCTTAAGCTATGCAGGATCAATAGATATACCCTTAGCATTAACAACATGTCCGAGAAATTTGACCTCTGAAAAGCAGAATTCATACTTACTAAACTTGACATACAACCGATTTTCCTTCAGATTTTGCAATGTAACTTTGAGGTGGTGTGAATGCTTTTATATGGAGTTTTTGAGTAAATCTTAATATCATCGATACACACGATGATGAACTCCTTACGATAGGGATTGAACACCAGGTGCATCAAATCTAAACATAGGAAGAGCATTAGTCGGCCCAAACGCCATCACTATGAACTCGAAGTCCCCATAGCGAGTATTGAAAGTCATCTTTAAGATAACCTCATCCCTAATCCTCAATTAATGATAACAAGACCTCAAATCAATTGTTGAGAAATATTTGGCACCCTTCAACTGATCAAACAAGTCATCGATCATGGGAAATGGATATTTGTTCCTAATAATCACCAGGATAAGTTGTTCATAATCGATGCACATACATAGGGTTTCATCTTTCTTCTTTAGAAAAAGAATTGGTGCTCCCTACTGTGACATACTACGATGGAAAAACCCATTCTATAGTAACTACTTAAAATGAGTTCGCAACTCAAGCAATTCCTTCAGTGCCATGCAGTGCAATGGAAAAGATATAGGTTTGGTGCAAGGAATAAGATAAATGATAAAGTCAATGACACGTGGTGGTAGAAGTCTAGGCAAGTTAAATGGAAATTCTTTCAGAAATTTACAAACCACTGGTATTTCATTAATCTTAATTTCTTGATTAGGCTCTTCAAAAGTAACAAACCCTTGCCATAACCTCTATATATCAAAGAGTAGCTTCCTTCCCATGAATTGCAATCACGGAGAATTATAGCCCTTATATACTATAATTTTAAAAAGTTTAAGGATTTGAAAGATTACCCTTTTATGAAAACGTCAATACTAGCATGATATGTAGCTAACCAATCCATCCATATGAGGGTGTCATTCTCTAGGAACTCCATTACCTTTAAATAATTGGAAGCTCATTATCCTAAATCTTGACTACATCCTTCACATATCAGGTTAATGTAAACCCTCTCACTCGGTGCTGTGCAAAAGATGAACGACTTACTGGCTATAATTGGTTTCAATTTTTACTCATCAACCATTGCACCATCAATAAAGGAAACTGTAGAACCAACATCAATTAACTCATGTCTAACTCGTCCACAATGTTTAAATTACCTTCCAGAAGCCTTTTTGTAGCCTCTGGATTTGCCTTGGCAATTGAATGAATTTGTCCTCATGCGGCATGTATTGTACTGCTTACCATTGAGGCCACTGATAAACATATCATAGTAGTCCTTTGAGAAAACCACTAGCCTACAAAACTTGCATAGATCCACTCTTTTTATGTGATGACTGAGTCCTACTCTTGCGTTTACCTCCCAACTGAGGCAGTAGTTAAGGTGGTTTGGCTATTGAAGCTTGAAAAATAGGTCGAATAGGTGCACTAATAAATGTCATTCCTAGAGACCTTTTTTGTGTAGCTACTATAGCTACACTCCTTTATTTTTTCGAATGATGAAAATAAGCAAATTCTTGTATTCTTTGATTCACAGGGAATTGTAGTACTAGTGCTCAGGAGGGTCTAGCTAATATGGTTGCATCCACCTCCATCACACTCTTACAAATAAAAACATAACTACTGCGATGATGAAAGGAAACAACAACACGAATCTCATAATTCAGCCCACGGAGAAACATATCTATTTTATTCTCCTTTGACTCTACCATCATAGAAGCGAACTCGCTCAATTCTCAAAATCTCTACTTATATTCCCGTATAGACATGGTTCCTTGTTTCAACTCTATAAACTCATTCTTCTTCCTATTCCTGATTGATTTCAGGTAGTATTACCTGTAAAATATGGTCCTGAACTTTAACCAAGTGGTGATAGTCTTCCCCTCTATCTCTAGGGAAGTCCTCCACTTTCGAGCAGATTCAATCAATAAGAAGGTGACCAGTTTAACTTTAAATCGATCCTCAACATCCATATCAACAAATCATTGCTCCATATCCAATATCTAGATCTCAACTACCCCTTCTTCCTTAGTGCCATTAAACTTCATAATATCGTATTTCATAAAATCCTTATAGATTATAAATATGCAGCCTTCTCAGAATAACTGGCACCATAACAGCTATTTTCGGCATTTGAACTTGTACTAGGAATAAGCTGCTACTATCACATCTCCTCTCTCAGCTCTACGAACCTTTGGAATTGTTGCAGGTTGTGTCATGAGCTTCATCTCAGACTCTATAAGCTCGCTCATTTGCTACTCTATTCTAGATTTCGATTGAGCCTCATTCTCCTTATTACCCTAAGGTCAAGGCCTCTACGAACCCTCTCCCTAATTTGCCATTAGATTCTAAAATCAAAGGACATATAAGACCATTAGGGTAACATTCAGAGAATACAAGGAAACCATATCTATATAATATACAATAATAAGTGCAGCAAATAATGTATAATAATATTTTCATTTTCAATTTTTCCCAAAGCCACGATAAAAACTTTTTATAATACCCTAAGTTTACGAACAACTCGAGAAAACTCTCAAAGTTAATAAACCTGGGTTCGGGTATTAAATTATATCAAAGTCAATATCTTAGGTTTACATAGTTACTTAGATTCTGATATCAAACTACATAAGAGTTATTCCTTTACCATTTTGTGATAAGTTTAACTCTAACATTAAACTCTAGCACAGATAATAAATCTAAGCTTTGAAATCAATCTATAACGTAGCCTATAATCTTGTCTTTGATACCAAATTTTATCAAAGCTAACAAAATTAAGCTCTAACCTAGCTCTGATACGAAACTATAGCATCCCTATTCCTATTAAGGTAATACTCGGCTTGAAACTATATTTATGCCCTAGTAACCTAACCAAACTTAACTAGAGCTAGCAGCCTCTCCTTTTGTACCTAATAAACTTAACTTATATATCGATATCGAAATAAAAATCAAATATATACATAGCAAAAAATTAAAACTTTTTGATTATCAAAATGATATGCATAAATACATATTTTATCGAAACCCAAAACTCATTTATAAAACCTCTAAACCCTGTTCATTTGCAAAAAGTAATTCAAACAGTGTATATATACGAATGCTCATTATATCATAGAGAATATAGTAAAACTCCTAAATCTCCTCTTTTCCCATCTCTAAAGCTCTAGGCTGAGAACTTGAAATGTTAAATTTCGGGTGAGCGCTTTAACTTGCTCAGTAAGTAAGGATTCAGAAAGCCATCTACATTCCATATAATAACCAAGAATAATCTGCAATAGCAATATTCAAAAAACATAGCTAACAGGATCATGAAAAGCATATAATCTAATAAATAGAATATGCAAGTCAAACGGTCAATGAGTATTACACGGTGATTACCATTTCATTAGTAAATCTAGGGTCAATTACCCACTGCCACCTTCATTGCGATTGCAAGACCAACACATTGACTTATGTGCTGTTTAGCCAATCTGTTAATGTTCAATGGTTCTATTCCAAACCCTCTAGTGAATATGTAATCCAAGCAACCTGTTTAGCTAAGTAGGATTTCATATATAGGCGAGGAATCAAACCTAAATCCTATATAACCTGTTCTCAATTCCAAACCCTCTAGTGAATATGTAATCCAAGCAACCTGTTTAGCTAAGTAGGATTTCATATATAGGCCAGGAATCAAACCTAAATCCTTTATAACCTGTTCTCAATTCCGAGATTAACACTCACCGATCACATCAAACACTAATTTCCATTTAATAATACATCATAGTGTACATAGCCGCTCATTCAGTCCATAAACTTATGAACTACACATACTACAATATTCAGGCAACATAGATAAATAAGCCAATCTATACTTACCTCGAATTAGGTTTCATTTTCAAAATATCTAACTTTTCAAGTCACTCAACCTTTCCCGATATTCCTAAACCAATCATAAACCATTTGTGATTGATAGAGGTTTAAATCTAAGCACGGTTGCTTTTTTCAGCGGTGGGAGCGTGCTCCCTCACTTGGTGGGGTAAGCTGCACCAACTAGGCTCCCGACAACTTATGAAGATCAATGTCTTGACATTGAAGATGGCAACCTCCCCTGTTCATTCCAGCAAACACAATATCAAATATCATAACAATCCCCACAACAACAGGGGGACCTCTAATAAGGTTTTAACCCGTTTCCTGTAATCAACATCAATAATAACAAAGAATTCTTTATGAACCATTAAATTCAACTCAAACACCAAAACTAAACTTGCCAACAATGATGAATCTCAATTTATAGTTGTTTGGTCTCCATTATTCACTTGAAAAATATTCCAAATTCGATCCTTCTTTGGATCAAACCTACGATTGTTCTTTCTCTCTCTCTTCTCTCTCTCTCTCTCTCTCTTTCTCTCTCTTTCCACCTCTCTCTCTCTTTTTCGTCAAATAGTGGCTATGTGATAAGTTTGAAGTTTTTGGTTTTTTTCTATGTATATTCCTCGAGATACGTATAACACTATCTGAAGGCTGATTAAGTGAATAACGTGTTAAAGTGACACATCCTATCATGACACACATCTTAACATAAATCTCCACTTATGCTCATCTCGATGCAATCCAACGATTCATATTAATCAAATTAATCCTATAGTTTCTTTTATATATTTATATATAAACGATATATAAATATATATATGTCTCGTGTATTTTCTTGCCAATAAATTCAGCGGACCCTACTATGAGTATTCTCAAGTGTGCACACTCATTTCATAACCTCTTCTCCATGATTAGTATATCGACAATTTATTATTTAATTATTTATTTTCTAATTATAGGCTTGTATTTAAATTTCCCTTTTATACTATAACCTTTATATATTCATTTAAACATGTCACACAAATCCACGTACACGTTAATCAAGGTACATAAAACTTCACCACGAGCCTATCTTTGGTTAATTAGGAGTCGAGTTAACACTAATCAAAAGCTTATGGTAATGGGTCGTTACTGTGTGCCTAATGTATAGGCCACTCCTACGGCTCCCATCGTAACAACAGTGTCCTTGATAGCTGAGATAATGCTTGTACACAAACAGATAGTGCCTCAAACGCAGCCTACTCCTACAAAGATTATGCCGACTATGCCCAGAGAGATGAGCACAGGGGCTATAGCCAAGGCGACACAGTCGCGAGAGTTCTAGAGGCATATACCAACTAACTTCTATTGTGGCACAAATCTCGAGGTAGCAGAGAGATTTTTGAAGAGCCTCGTAAAGATACGTGACATATTGGCCACACTTGAGAACATGAGATCGAGTATATCATTAGGGCTGATGTTTGGAGAGGCTGATGCTTGGGGGCACAGTATGGTGGCGACCTATGGTAAGCCCAAGGATTGGGTGGAGTTTAAAAGGCGGTTTAATAAGAAGTACTTCCTGCCTTCAGTCCTAAAGTTGAAGAGGTTTTTGAGCATCCAACAGAACACTAGGGAGTTGGCAATGAAGTATATTCGACCTGTGTCGGGCACGTACAATAATTTCCCCTTTTAGATTATACTTAAATTATTTTATTACAGTGATAAGTGGGAATCTTCTCCACAGGGATTTATGAGATTTATCTAAGAAAAAGGACTTTTAAAGGTTTTAATTATTCTTATTTTTATTTTATTAGTAATAATACTTAAACTAACTAATAACTAGCTATAATAAAGTAATACTTAACATATATTTTCCTAATTAACTAACACAATCCTGAATCACAATCAATCAAATAGATTAAATTCAATAATATATAAATATCTAAACAAATATCCAAAACAATGAAACATAAACCAATTTTGCATTCCAACACATGTAAAGCCAATCTATATATAGTCATGAGCATGCTTTAAAAAGTAAGATAAATTGTTAAACCCCAATATTAAGTAAGAAAAAAACCATTAACCATCCATTTATTCTCCTTATACTAATGGAAAAGCCACGTTCTAATTCTATTGACCTTACCCTTTTATTCACATAAAGATATTAACATAACGTAATAGAACTGCATTAAACTTTATGAGAACTTAAAACTACTAAATCCTACTAGATCTCAATAGAATGGAATATTATTTTCGGAAAGTGACTTCAACAATAGATTTAGATATCAAATTCACCTAGGATATTTAAATGGTGTTAGACTTTCAAACAATTCTAGGTACTAGCCCAGTTAGTTATACACGGTTCGCAAAAACTGTTACCTATAGCCTCCAGGGTGCGGTTTCGAACCGTGGGGGGCGAAAGACTGTGCCCATATATGTGCACAAAGGGTGGCATATATGGGGGGGACACAGAAGATGTATATGTCTCTGCTCCGGGAGGGTGCATATACATCTACCTTGAGGACCTAGGTGCACCGTGTGGCCTAGGCCCTCACAAAAAAGGCGCCTTTTGTGAGGGCCTAGGCCACGGCACCTAGGTCCTCAAGGTAGATGTATATGCACCCTCCCGAGCAGAGACATATACATCTTCGTGGCCCCCCATATATGCCACACATATATGGGCACGCTTTTCGCCCCCCCACATTCGAACTTGGCCCCGGAGGCTTAAGTACCAAATTCTTGAATCGTGTTACAACCAACGAGCCCATATATGTGCACAAAGTGGTGGCATATATGGGGGGGCACGAAGATGTATATGTCTCTGCTCCGGAGGGTGCATATACATCTACCTTGAGGACCTAGGTGCACCGTGTGGCCTAGGCCCTCACAAAAAAACAATGAAACCATATATCACATATATATTTTTAATTACGCATAAAATACCTAGATCCATGATTAAAATCAATAGATATTAACCTATTAACTCAGTGAATCGAAGAGTAGGATTTAGTTTAAAGCATTAAGCACATACTCATCCTATCATAACTACATTGCAAAATGGATCTAGTTCACATTCTGACTTTGTTTTAATCAAGCAAACTACTCACTTATAATCATAAATAACGTTGCAATAATATAAATAATAAATATAATAGAAAATACCTCTGAATTAAAATACATTAATCTTCAAAATAATAGACGATTTATGTAAACGAAGTAGACTATGGTTCCAAGAACATCCAAGGCTTCTAGGGTTTGAAAATATGATGAAAGGAAATTGATTTCGAAACCTATGATTTTTATTTATAGTATTCTAAATATTAAACAACCCAAAACAACTCAAACAACTCGTAGTTATCCAAAACTCTTGAGATCTAGCTCAGTGATTCATAGAGACTTGTGTAAGTTAGGAATCACTTGGAAAATCTAGAATTTTGAGCTTATTGGTCTTTTCTTTTATCCATTGATTTAGGTAGTGATTTAATGCATCCAAGAATCTTTAAGAATCTCTAGTTCATTTCTAATTCTTCTTAGCTTCCTTAGTGATAATTCTTTATATATTACTTCCTCTTGATTAATTCCTTCATAATCTTCCATTTCCTTATTTCTTCATATTCTCCATTTATTACCAAAAGTTTAGTAAACAAGAGAAAACCCCTTGTAATATAGTCTTTTAAATCTAAAATCATCCTAAAATGAACTATAAAACATGTCTAATTATTAACTTTTCAAATACCCCCAAACTTAGCACTTTGTCATCCCGAGCACAGGGATAATGCCAATCATATTCACTTTTCTTCCTTCGTTCTGATTTAATAATTATATACTCTAATTCCTAAACAAAAATGATCATATAATCTAAAAACATATTACTTTTATAAAATTAAGAATCATGATAGAATGGAATGAACTAAAGAATAACCCCTTAATTTTACAACTTAACCACTTAATTGCGCAATACACCTCATAATTCAGGGTTAAATCAATCATCAAGGTCAAGGCACCACATAGGTTTATTCAATCTCCACTGATAAGAATCATACTTACGATAACTAATATCGAATCTCAAGACACAAAAATCACTTAATCAATTTAATTTCTGAAACAATACGCAAAATATCACTACAATAAAAGTTGATAGGAATTTTTATTGTCCAATACTCATCATTTCATATTCAATTGTTGGAATATATAAGCATACATCACTAAACTTAGCTATAAGCACTCGAGCTAAATCTTTTATTTGAAGAGTTTTCCATAAACTTCCACTATTTTCTATATCTCTCTCCTTCTTCTTCATCAATTATAAAAATATTCATTTTATTCATATTATATTCGTATGGTTCACTGCTCCATTTCCTTTGGAATTTCTTATTCTTTTTATAGGAATTGATCCTCTCATTTTTCCCACCACTAGATTCCCTTATCCATTTTATTTGGAATTTTTAGGTCTCTCTATTTTTTCTTTTTAAAACTCTTGTTAGCCCTTCTCAAATTCACTATAGTCAAGGAAGCATTCTTTCTAACAATGTATAGTTTAGTGTCTATTTCTTATTTTTCTCCTCAATTGTGGCATAAACTTTTAATACAAATAAATAAAAACTTGATCTGTAATCTTTATATAGCAAGATTATTAGAAATGTGTCTTATTATCTCGCATTTTTTTTCGATCTTCTACCCATTATAATTTGTAACACAAAGTAATCAATCCTATCTAAACTCCTCTAGTGTATACACAATCTAGGTGAAGTCAAATAGGGTATAAAGATTATATTCATGATAAAATTTCTATTTTCATTGGTTTTAATAATATATAATTTCCATTTGAATTATAATAATATTCCTACTTCTAACAAAATAATGTAAAATGAAATGGGAAAATGTTACCTGAATCATGCAAATTTGAAAAACTCAATCAAACTTTGGATAAATAAAGGGTTTCTACCTCTCATTTATTTCATAGATCACATATTCATACTTTACGACACCTAATACCCTCAAACTCATTCCAAACCTTGTCCTTAAGGTTTAAAAATTAAGTAGGGTATTCCAACAAAAATAAAAATACCTCGTGAACCATAAACGGATAAATGAAATAATTATCTACTATAAGAATGAATTGAATACGTGACTGAAAACATGATAAATTTAAACATTCTCAGCATCATATGATTTAAAGGAACTTATCAAACTAATGTATAAAATTTAAACACACTAAAGAAAATGTATCATGTAACTCACCACATCATTAAAATCATAGGATTACAAACAAAGACCTCTCAATAATAACACTGCGGAAAAGATTATGCAAAGAAGAAAAAATCTTAGAACCTCCGTCTAGATGTCGCATCATCATCATCCTTATGATCATACAATTGAGCTTGCCTAAGGATCATAGAGGGTGCAGTCTACACCTTCACCGGGTTATCGTAATGACTCCCTTGTTGTGCATTTTCAGTTGGAATGAAGGAATGTGAATGTTAGCTCACCTGCCTTGAGTCCTCTTAGTCCTGCAACAATCTGATCCATAGATGCTTCTAGCAATCTTGCATTGATTCTTGAACTTGAACTTTTGATGTCTTAGAGTCTTCATCTGAGTACATAAGATTGTCTGCATCATGGCCATTTTCGTGTCCTCTTTCTATGCAAGTAAAGTCCTCCCCAGGTGGCTTTATGGTTTCATTAGTCTACTCATTGTACGATGTAGCTTGAGTTTCCTCTAAGTTTCTTTAGTTACATGCCCGTACTTTTCTTCTCTCTATTGGTTCTCTCCTTTATGTGGCATTTGTCTCTCGTTCATCCTTTGAGGTCAATGTAACCTAATACCTTTTTACTTTTCTCAATGACATCGTCAGTGATGGTCTTGTCTGGAAATACATCGAACTTGACTCCTCTCATTGGGACTTGGTCTTGTTTGCAAAACTTGGTGATCATCAAGGGAAAAGGCAATCCTTCATTTTTCTTCATGGTCATGGCATTCCTAATCACTGTATAGATTATTTAGCTAACGTCAATTTACCCTATCACTTGGACTATGAGTATTAGAGATTCACCCTATAGTTTACTATGTCATAACAATGTAAACTTGGTCGTAGCCTCACATTCAAGAAAAAGCTCCAGGCTTTGGTTGTTCCCTGAAATTTTTCTTTTATGTGTTTTTGGTCTCCATTTGAGTTAAAATGGAAACCATCCCCCAAAAAAGCTTTTAAACCATCTCAAATGGTCTCATAGGGAATTAGTGTCTAGACATGTACTCTGGTTTAGGGTACTCGTTATGTTGCCTCAAATGCACTTTTGGTAAAATTTTACACCCCTTTTCAACTGTGGACCCCTTTTCAACTAAGGACCCTGCATCATTCACATCGAATTCTCTAATGAAAATTTCATACCCCTTTTCAACTAACGACCCCGCGTCGTTTCTAGCATATTAATCCCTAGTCAATAATCCCCAATTACTTTCCTTTATTATATTTAGGATTCTAGGCCCATTCTTGACTTTGTTCTTGATGTTAAAACATATCTCCTGTATAATCTTTTGGTTCTTATTAATGTTGCTTTCAATATTAGCAATGGCTTTACCGTTGATAAGGCTAGAGTATGGAAAGAAATGGTGAGTGTCCTCAATCTTTTCCTGTCCTTCTGAATTATATTCAAAACTTAATGGTAGAAAAGGCTCTCTAGGTGCTCTAGTTCGGGGGTTATTAAATAAAATACCCAAAGGCCTAATAGTTTTAAGTCGAGCTTTGGATTTTTGTTTGGGTTTTTCTACTAATGGTGCATTTCCCTACTCCTCTCGAGAACTTTTACCTTTTCCTCCTCCGGCCATTGTATCGATTTTCAAAAATCACAAGTTTAAAAAATTAAGAAACCTTTAAATGACAAAAATAATGTTGTTGGAAATAGTTTGGTAAAATTGAAGATGTTATTTAAATCGAAGAAATCTATTTAGAAAGATAGTTTGAAACTCATTGTAAATCTAAGATATACTTGACATCAAAATAATAAGTCAAATATAATCTTTTAAAATCATTTTTCAAAATATTTTAAAGAAATCGATGACAATTTGTAAGTCTTTTTGAAATCATAGCAACTAAATTAGAAATAAAATTATAAACAAACCCCTAAACTCATTTCAAACACGCATTTGTAAACAGTTTGCATATATGCTTGGTTATAGCAAAAATATTGAAATTGTTGAATTTGTAAATTGATAATCAATGCGACCACTATTCTTATGGTATTGGATTCAATTTAACTATTTGTGCAAGGTAATTGAATAATTTACAACAAAATAAATCGAAAAATATTGTGAAATTTTGAAAAATCCCAAAATAAAAAACTCAATGAAGTAAAGAGCTAGGGCTAATGTTATTACCTTCTTAAAAGTGAATCTCTCAAGATTGAAGCTCTTGAACTCCTCTACACCATCCTTTCAAACCTGAGGTTGAAAATTCCTTGAACCCTAGTTTGACTAAAAGCCCCCAAAATCAAGATTTTTTGTTTAAATAAGACTAGGTTGATGTGGGATTTACTTAAATACTAGGCAAAACCATTCTTTTGGTCCCCGAACTTTGAAGGTTTTACACTTTTGGTCCCTCAACCTTGAAAACAACACATTTGGTCCCTCAACTTTTCATATTGTAAATTAAGTCCTTTTGTTAGTCCAGTCATTATTTTTGATGACGTGGCGAAAGTCTATCGCCACGTGGCGTCACGTGGCGATCCTTGTCATCAAAAGTTGGTTCAATGAACCAATCGGTTCAATGAACCAACTGGTTCAAGTGAAAATCAAATGTGCGTTCTCTCTTTACTCCTCTTTCTTTCTTTCTCTCTTCTCTTCCTTTCTTTCTGTTGCTCTCTGTTTGCTCTGTGCGTTCGTTCTCTTCTCTTCCTCTCTTTCTCTCTTCTCTTTCTCTCTTTCTCTCTTGCTCTCCGCGTTCTCTCCTCCTCGCCGTGCACAACTTTCCCGCTCTCCCTCGCGCCTCGCTCACGGCATCACTCGCCGTCGCGCTCACGCCTCTCGCTCGCCTCGCGTTTTGCGCGACAATGCGCGCGCGACCGACCGCCTCGCGGCCGGCGCCACGCGACCGGCGACCTCGCGACCAGCGAACTCGCGTTTCGCGACCGCGCCCTCTCCGCGCGACCGGAGACCTCGCGACCGGCGACCTTGCGTTTCGCGACGGCGCGCCTCGCGCGCGACCGGCGACCTCGCGACAGGCGACCTCGCGTTATTGCGACGAGCGCCTGCGCGCGCGAACGGCCGACCATCGCCTCGCGTTTTCGCGACAGTGCGCACGCGACCGATCGCCGACACGACCTCGCGATCATTGCCGCGCGATCATTGCTGCCGCGCTTGACCGTTGCCTCGCAACATGCATGCGCTCGCCCTCGCGAAGAGTCCTCTTCCTCGCAACCGTTCACGCCTTCGTACGCATCTCATCCTTGGCTTTATCTGATTATGTTTATAATTCTCATCACAATTTCAGCTAATTAAGTAGTCCTATAAGTTGAACTCCTCATATTAAAGCTTGTAACTCATATATTAATAGTAGAAGTTCACATTTATTGTTCTCATTGTTCTCTAATGTTGAAATATAGTGTGGGATAACGGCTAGCGTAAGACTTATGCTTATATTTTTTTTTCGTAATTTGCATAAATATTTTAACATTTCATTTATAAGGGCGACGGCAACTCTAGTTACCCTCTCAAAGAAAAGTGACAACAACGCTTGTAATTTATGTTTGACACATATTATACATTTGTCAATATATTGTTGTGTTTTTTATAACTTTTAACGAATGATTGAATTTTGGTTTTTTTTTGTGATTGCAATGTGGACAGGGTTTAAGAAATGGTTGAAAAGTTGAGGTTTTTCATATCTTACGGGGGTCAGTTTAGAGGCGATCAATATATTAATGGGAAGAGAAAACTCATTAGTTCCCATTTTGATGTTGACCTTTTGTCGTATCCAAACGTCATGTCTTACGTGAAAGACTTGGGCTACACCACTATTAGCGCCTTGTACTATTTTAATTGTGGTAAGAAAGAATTTGTTATAGTGAAAGACGATGTTGATGTTTTGAATGCTTGTGAGGGGAAAAAGAATGGGGATTTGCTAGAATTTTTCATTGAACATGTGAGGGACATAAATGTTAGTGGCGGGGTGCAAAATCAACCTTTTGTTAGAGCTGTAGGCAAAGGAAATGAGGTCCAAAAAAACAAAGGAAAGACAATTGTTACAACACAAGAGGATCTATATGAGGAGACAAATGTTAATGCAAGCAATACTTTTTTGCTTGAGGATTACGAATGTGATGGCACTACTTTTGATGACATACTATTTGACGTGCCTATCTTCACGATGATGATGATGATGAAGAGTTACAGAAACTCGAAAAAAGTTAGGGAGTCAAGGAACAAGAACGAGAAGAAAAAGAATACTAAAAATGACAATGGAGACGAGATACATGATGAAAGGGGAGAATCTCGGGTTGAAGGGGGAGAGTTGCGGGTTTATGGGGAGAACTTGTAGGAGACGAGATTGATGAGTGTGAAAGGGATGAGGGGGATGAAGATAGTGAAGAAGCGGCGAATGATTATTTGGTTGGAGAATTGGTAAGTGACGATGAAGTTGTAGGAGCAATGAGTGATTATCAAATTGGGGAATATAGTGATTGTAATGAAAGTGAGTACTTTGAAAGTGATGATATGGGGTCATATTGTAGTGACATTGGTTCTGAAGATGAGAATAGGTTTGTAAGGAGGAAGAACCGTAGGTTGCGATTCGACACTAACTCGGATATTCCGGTTTTTTGTTTGGGAATGATTTTCACCTCTATGGCTGAGGCACGACAAGCCGTGAAGAAATATGCCATAAAGAAGGGGCTTGGCGTTAAATTGGTGAAGAATGATAAAAGAAGGTTGAGAGCAAGGTGCAAGGAAGGGTGCCCATGGAAAATTTTGATCTCTATGGAAAACAACGATGAGACTCTTTCCGTGAAGACTTATGTTCACACACACAAGTGTCAAAGAGTGGAGAAGGTGAAGTTTGCCAATTATAAATATGTGGCTATCCAACTAAAGGATCATGTGTACAATCAACCTGGCATTACATTGAAAACGTTGACAACCATATGTCAAAAAGAGATGAAGTTGCATGTCAATTTCTCTGTTGTGGCCAAAGCAAGACATATTATTCTCACGGAATTGATTGGTGACTACCAACGTGAATACGCTTTGTTGCATGACTATGTAGGAATTATTCGCACCTCAAATCCCGGGTCAACTTGTTTTGTTAAGTCTAGTATGAATGAGGAGGTGATAGACCAACTTTTACCAAATTTTATGTATGCTTTGAAGCATGTAAAAAAGGTTGGCTCGAGGGATGTCGCAAGATTGTTGGACTTGATGGTTGTTTCATGAAAGGTCTATGCAAAGGCCAACTTTTATGTGCAATTGGGAGAGATGGAAACAACCGAGATGTTTCCAATAGCATGGGCTGTTGTACAAGTTGAAAACACGACCACTTGGACTTGGTTCATTAGGTGCATACAACGCGATATACAACTTGGTGATGGAGAAGGCATTACTATTATGTCTGACATGCAGAAGGTAATTTTTGGCTCACGTTTACCTCACTTTTCAAAGTAGTTTTATAAGTTTTTTTTTGTTTGACATTTGTCATTTCTCATTAATGTTTGCAGGGTCTAGAATGTGCGATTCAATTAGTTTTACCGGAGGCAGAGCGTAGGAGGTGTGCGAGGCACGTCTATGCTAATTGGGCAAAGAAATGGCGAGGTGAAGAAAGAAAGATTGCATTTTGGAACTGTGCACGAGCTACAACTGTTTCGGAACTAAAGGTACTCTGTGTGTCTCAACTCGCTTAATTATCTTGTATCGACATCCACTTCTATTTATCTTATTATAATTCTATTTTATATTATGACGACAGGATAAAATGCGTGCTTATTTGCATTTAGGCAGCGGTTGCGAGAAAGATGCAATGGGGTATGAAGTTGAGAAATGGTCAAAGGCATATTTCAATGAAAAGGTGATGTAATGGTTGTATTACACGTCAACTGAAAACTATTATATTAATTTGAATAATTATGTATTTGAAGACTTTGTACGTAATCATAGGTTAATTGTGATGTCGTTGATAACAACTTGGCCGAGACATTCAATGGATGGATTCTAGAGGCAAGATGCAAGTCCATAATATCGATGTTGGAGGACATACGGCGTAAGGTCATGAAAAGGTTGGTGAAGAAGAAACAAGAATCAACCAAGTGGCATTGTGATGTCTCTCCTCGGGTTTTGTCAAAGTTAGAGAAAAATAAGGAAAAATCTTTCGATTGGATGGCAGAATGGAACGGATACAACGAATATGAAGTGTCTAGTGTGTATAATGGAGTTGACAAACACAAGGTGGACATGAAGGCAAGAACATGTTCATGCGAGAGAATGGGACTTGATTTGGAATTCCATGCCCTCATAGTATTTGTACTATATACCATCAGTCTAAGACACCCGAGGATTTTGTGGCTCATTGGTATCACAAAGAAACATACATAAAGGCATACAAGCACATTATGGGTGTAGTTCCAGGGAAGAATTTTTGGCCCGAGACAGATGGTATTAGAATTGAGCCACCTATGTTCAAGAAAATGCCCGGGAGACCAAAGAAGAATCGACGCAAAGATAAAGACGAACCCCGGAAGGTTAAGGACAACAAATTGTCAAGGGAAGGAAGGGTCATGACATGTCGAATATGTTACTCAAAAGGGCACAACAAACGGGCGTGCCCCTTTAGAGCTAATAATGTTGAGGTGAGTTGATGTCAGTTCTTGTTAGCTTATTTCTTATTCCATAGGCTAGGCCCATTTTGCACAAACTGTAAAGGCAACCACTCTTTTGTTAGGATTGATGTTAGAACCAAAAAAACTACATTTTCACTGATTAGGATCATAAGTAATGAAATCAATTTAAAGGGTATATGGTACTAGTAGTTATAGAAATTGAAAGATATGTACAATTGTATATATGAGTCTATGAGAACACTTACTCTTAAAATGTAATCTTGGGCTTGCCAAACTGAGAGGCAATCAAGATTTGTGGTGTCAAAAGGGACAGACCCATTGAGGTTGAGAACAGAATTACAAGAATCAGATAGAGAAATCACAAAAGAAGACAAGGAGGAGAAGAAGATGAGAAGAACTGTTATGAAACAATAAGCCAATCTCATCTTCATCTCTCCAATTGGATTTGGTCCTCTATGGTTGAGTCTAATGCCAGCAAATTAATGGTTGGATTTGGTCGCCGGTCGCGAGGCGGTCGGTCGCGCGGCAGCTGTCGCGAAAACGCGAGGCGACGGCGGCGGTCCGCGCGAAGAGGGCGTTGTCGCGAAAATGCGAGTTCGCAGTCGCGAGGCGGTCGGTCGCGCGGCATTGTCGCGAAAATGCGAGGCGAGAGGCGAGGCGTGAGCGCGACGGCGAGTGATGCCGTGAGCGAGGCGCGAGGAGAGCGGGAAAGTTGTGCACGGCGAGGAGGAGAGAACGCGGAGAGCAAGAGAGAAAGAGAGAAAGAGAAGAGAGAGAAGAGAGGAAGAGAAGAGAACGAACGCACGAGAGCAACAGAAAGAAAGGAAGAGAAGAGAGAAAGAAAGAAAGATGAGTAAAGAGAGAACGCACATTTGATTTTCACTTGAACCAGTTGGTTCATTGAACCAACTTTTGATGACAAGGATCGCCACGTGGCGCCACGTGGCGATAGATTTTGCCACGTCATCAAAAATAATGACTGGACTAACGAAAGGACTTAATTTACACTATATGAAAAGTGGAGGGACCAAATGTGTTGTTTTCAAAGTTGAGGGACCAAAAGTGGAAAACTTTCAAAGTTCAGGGACCAAAAGAATGGTTTTGCCTAAATACTATGGGATTAAGCTTAGAATGGTTAATTCTAGGCGAGAAATCTTGATTTTTGGTAAAGGGGTGTAATGGTTTGCAAGTGTGAAAGGTTTGAAGTTTGTGGCTATTTGAGGTGTTTGGTTTTAAAAACCAAAAATCATGCCTATCGATTTCTATTTAAGTGGAATTACTGGGAATCGCTAATTGTATCAAAAATAATTAAGCTGCAGGAAAGTTTCTAGACCTATCAATTTTAGCAGCAATTTAGAATCGTTGGGAATCGCTAAACTCCAAATTTTAATTAATTTACCTGTGTATTGCTACTAATTTAGCCAGTGATTCCTAGTGTTAATTTGAATCGCTGGGAATCGCAAGGCTTATTTTACTATTTTATCAAGTTATCTTGTAATTAACTTATTGCTTATTCATAATAATTCATATCAAGGTAGAATTGACTGAAACACTCAAAAGTTTTAGTATGACATATAACTAAATAAGTATTTACATTAATTAAATAACTAAATATATAAGCAAGTAAATAACATAACTTGCATAAAGGACATATAAGAAAAAAAACTCGACTACTTCCCCTCAATTGGAATCACCTTAGAGCTTAGATTACGAAAATACTTTAAATGAAAGAGTCAAAAAGTGAGAAAATCAAACATACTAAATTAAACTAAACTAAATTCCAAATAAAATTAAATAAACACTAAATAAACATAGAATATGGGCTGCTTCCCATATAGCATTTTTTTTCAACTGTCATTAGCTCGACTTCACATTTCTAGATTTAGTTTGGATCTCTAAAAATGAATTTAAGATTTCCCACTCTAGTACAATTCCAGGAGGTGAATGCTCGGTCATTAATTTTTAGAGTAATTGTTCTATTAAAAATATCCATTATAACATGATTAGCGGCTAAGAAGGGTCGTCCTATTAATAAAGGAGGATCGTTATTGATAAAGTGTGATATTACCAAGAAGTCCGTGGGTACAGTGTTGTTATCCACTTGAACTGGCACATCCGTGACCACTCCTATTGGTTGAATTGAAGTTCAATCTGGTAAAGAGAATTGTTTGGAAGCAAGTGAAAGTGTGTAAAAAGAAACGTGTGGGCATGTGATTTGCATTAAAGTATGTATCACACTGGGTTGTGTAGTACTAAGCCTATTTGATTTTAATGTTAAAGTGTATGCCTTCAGGATCATTAAGCTTTATATGATTCAAGTGTGGCTTTTTCTTTTTCTTACTGTACTTGGATCTTGAAACTCTTGGCTTGTTACTGATTTTTCCATTCTCCGGTTGCTTAACTCTACGTTCTTGAGTTTCTTTCTTTTCTTTTGAAGTGTCTTCAACTGTTTCTTTCTTTGAAATCCTTTTATTAGTTTCCCTTGATTCTGCATTGATTGCATAAATTTTAGTGTTAAGATTATCATAATCGTTTGAGTCTAAAAATTCAATATCTTCGATGTCATTATCAAATAATTCATCATATTCTTCATTGGAGTCATGGTTAAGTTTGTTATTAATCTTAAATTGGACAACATTCTCTTCAAATTCCAAACACATTATTCCTTCAGAAATATCTAGCTTAGTCCTAGCTGTTTTTAGAAAACATTTACGTAATAGTATTGGCAAAGGATTAGGTCACGTTGAATATCCCATTTCCATGACATAAAAATCAGTTGGAAATACTAAATCATGTACTTGTAATAAGATACCTTCTAATAATCCATAAAGTTTAGTAATGGTGTTGTTTACTAAAGTAAGATTAATAGGCATACTAATTAACGATCCTGTTTTCAAAGATTCATAATGTTGAAGTGATATAACCTTAATTTGTGCCTCGAGATCACACAAAGTAAATTCAATGTAAGAATTGCCTATTGTGATGGGTATGACAAATATTCCAGGGTCAGAACATTTCTTAGGCAATCTTGTTGAAGGTGAAATCTTTTGTTCTAAGTTTTCATTAGTTATTAATTTCCTAAATAATTTAGATATGTCTTCTTTAGGTTCTTCCTCCCTAACATTGGCTAATCGTTGTGGAATAGTAGAATTATAATGCGTATCTTCATTTAACATATAATTATCGTTTACTTTGTCTTTTTTAATTAATTTTGAAACATGTAAAGATTTTTCCTATTTTTCTACTTTGGTTACGTACCATGATTATAGTCTTTTGGGAAAAGGTGTATATTTTATTTGCTCATCCCTAGTGGGAATGACATTTTCCATCTTCTCCTATTCTTCTTGATATATTGTCTTGAGTATTTTAGTTTTCTTTTTAACTCTTTTTGGTGTCTTTTGTTGCGTATTCGTTTCTTTATCATTTTATTAAAATAAAGCGTTAACTTGTGCTTGATTAGTAGTGTTCGTAAGGTGAATAGTTGCTTTAGTTTGATTGCTTAATTTGTTGATTTGTAAAGTAATTTGACTTAATTGATTTTTTAACTCGTTAATAGATGTAACGGTTTTAATTTAGTTTTAAGAAATTTGAGTAAAGATTTGATTACTTGGAGTCATAAAGTTGTGTAATTTTTTTTCTAAGTTAGGTTGTGTAGGTTGTATAATCTGTTGAGGTTGTTGCATTATTGTAGGTTGTGTAGGTGCTCTCGGTATAAAAGTGGTATAGTTTTGATTTTATATACCTTACCTGAGATTTGAATTTTGTTTTCGATTGTAATGATTATTGTTATTTTATTAGTTTTTAGGCAGGCAAGAATGTTGGTTCATATCCGCGTTAACTTTTTCATTGTTATCTTCTTGTAAAGTAGGACACACATCCGTAGGATGTGTAACTTCATTACAAAACCCCACATAGTTTAACTTTGTTTGATATATATTTTAATAGTAGCTTAACCATGTTAGATAATTCTTCGATATTTTTGTCAAATGTATTACTTAGTTTATTATTAACTTCATGAAGCTTCTTTCTTGATGTATCGGTATTTTCACCATGTTTTTTAGATTACTTAGCCATCTTATTAATAGTTTCTTTTGCTAGAGTGGGTGTAACATCAAATAATGATCCGCCATATACAATAACGAATAATCTTTGTTCAAAATAATTTAGTCCTTCATATAAGTATTTGAATAACGTTATTTCAGTGGATAATGAAATTAATCTTTGAATTAATTAAAGTTTTCATCGTCTCTCATTTTCACGACGGTGATTTGTCTTCTATAACTACTAGTTTTTCTTGTCGGCATATATTGATCTAGGAAAGCTTCTAACGTTTAAGCCCATGTGGTTATCATTATTAAGATAAATGTTATTATTGGCTTCCATTGTAATAGGTTCATGTCCTCTACATTGTTGTTGTCCTAAATTATGATCAAATGTCCTATCTTCCTCAGGATGAAATGGATGTAAGGATCCTATAGAATTAGAACGACGAAGTGGATAAACCATACAACTTCTAAAACTCCTAAGAAATTGTGTTTAAATCCCCAGCAAAGGCACCAGAAACTAACATGTGTCGGGCATGTACAATAATTTTCAATTTTATATTATACTTCAATTATTTTTTATTAGTGATAAGTGGGAACTGTCTCTAAAGGGATTTATCAAATCTCTCTAAAATAAAGGACTTTTAAAGGTTTTTATTATTTTTACTTTTATTAAATTAATAATAATACTTAAACTATCTAATAACTAACTTTAATATAATAATACTTAACTAAATATATTGTCCAAATTAACTAACATAATCCTGAATCACAATCAATCAAATGAATTAAATTCGTTATTAAAAAAAATTATCTAAGAAAATATCTAGAACAATGAAACAGAAACCCGTTTTGCATTGCAAGCATGTTGATCCAATCCATATATAGTCATGACCATACTTTATAAAGTAAGATAAATTATTAAACTCTAATTATAAGTAAGTGCACAGTCTTTAGCTAGCCATTTATTCTTCTTATACATGTGGCAAAGCCAAGTTTTAATTCTATTAAGCTAACCCATTTATTCACAAATAGATATTAACTTCATGTAATAGAACCACATTAAACGTTAAGAGAACTTTTAACTACTAAATATAATATTTTTGGAAAGCCACTTGAACACTAGATTTAGATCTTTAATTAACCTAAGATATTTAAACGGTGTTTGCCTTTCAAACAATCCTAGTTACTACTATAATTAGATAATAAAACAATATATCACATACATATTTGCAACTATACCTAAAATACCTAGATCCATAATTAAGATCAATATATATTTACCAATTAATTCAGTGAATCAAATAATATGATTAAGTTTAAAGCATTAAGCATACATTCATCTCATCATTACTATATTGTAAAATAGATGTAGTTCACGTTTGCAACTTTTTTAGATCAAACAAACTACTCAATCATAATCGTAAATAACATTGCGATAATATAAATAAAAGACATAATTGAAAATACTTCTAAATTAAAATACTTGAATCTTCAAAATAATAGACAATGTATATAAACTAAGTAGACTATGGCTCCAAAAACAACCAAGGTTTCTAGGGCTTCAAAGTACGATGAAGGGAAATTTTTTTTGAGACCTAGTCTTCAAAAAGCTCAAAGTTATCAAAAATTCCCGAGATTTTGCTTAACGATTCAGAGCGATTTGGGTGTGTCACTAATCACTTGAAAAACCCATATTTTTAAGCATGCATGCCTTTTCTTCAGTCCATTGATATAGGCAATGATCAGAGCATCCAGGAATCGCTGGTTCATTTCATGTTCTCCTTTGTTTCCCTATTAATAATTCTTCATATATTTCTAACTTTATATTAATTCCTTCATACTCTTTCATTTTTCCTTCATTTCTTCATATTCTCCATATATTACTTGAAATATTAAAAGAAGAGAAAACCCCATGTAATATACTCTTTTATGTAACATCACCTTTCCCGATTAAGAGAATGCCCGACCAAAAACCCTAATGATGCCCTAACTTTATACCGACTTAATCAACTCCCAATATCGATAGATATTTTCCCGTCGATCAAGAACCTAAAATAAATTGATTATCATCAATTTGAATCTAATACTCATTAGTTCAAACTCCTAAACATTTTCACTTGCATTTAGAACTAATTTGTCAATTTTGGGTCAATACGACTATTTCACATTTTTCGAGGTAAATACACTAATATAATGTCTTGAAAGAATTCCAATTTCGAGCCCGATTCACGAGGCTCAACCCTTTCTTCCTCATCGAGACCCCTATATCTCTATAACTCAAAATCCGATTTCTTTATTTATTAAGTTTTTTTATTGATCACTGGGGTTATGTTTGGCCCAACCCTAGGGCACTATTAGAATGGGAGATGGCTCCCCTACCGTCTCCTTCGTCGTATTTGACTCTCTCATCCCCAATTCCATATACATAAAACCAACAACAACCAAACAATACCGTCAGCAACCAACATCGACAATAATACCACTAACCTTTATCGATTATTTTTGGTCCATCTCTCTCCCTTCTCTACGATAATCTATTCTTCTTCCTCGGTCGATTTTGATCTCTCTCTCATTATTTGGATTCAATAGATAAGGCCATTTTGTCTTTGTAGATAAATTATAACATTTTCTTGAGATTCGCATCGCACTAATCTTTAGGTAGATCTAAAATTTTCATTTTATATATTTTGGTCTTTCTTGAGATACGTGTTATGTATCTTGAGGTCAATCCTTGTGGCTATTAACAAACCCTTCACCTCCAAACTAACTTACATAAGATTAATTATATTGATCTCCTCAAGGTGCGTATCGCGTATCTTGAGGAAATCTTGTTGTTTTGTGACTAACCATAAAATCACATCCATGCACCACTTGATTGTCACGTAGATGTGTTTACACACATCTTGAGGCATGAATAAAACATCCACAATCCAACGTCTCAGACCTCTAGCTTGCACTATTCACCTCCTCAATGCTTAAGCTACATGTATCTCGAGGCAATCCAATGGTTTAACAGTTAATTTTATTTAAATTTTAGGATTTATTTCTTATATATTAATATATATATAACTATATATATAAATACGAATACAATTTTTGTATTTTGCGCCAACAAATTCACCATGCACGCCATCGACTACTCTCACGCATGTACACTATTATACATCCTACGCATGTCCCCCTCGACCCCGCGTGTCAATGGCGCCCATAATTTATTAATTAATTATCTATTTCTCAATATATTATTATATATATACCATATATATCTACGCCTATAACTTTGTTGTGCGCGCCAATGAGTTCACTTGGGCGTGCACACTACCCCACGACTCGTGTGTGTCATTGTTGACTAACACATGGTATTAGGTGTTTTATAATTCATCAATTACTGGCCAATTGATCGATTTATTTTCCATATTTATTAATATAATCCATACTAACACCAAATGACACGCAAATCCACGCACAAGCTAACTAAGTCAAGCAGGACTTTACCACGACCCTAACTCAGTTTAATTAGAATTCGGATTAATGCTAATTACCTACTTAAGGTAATGGGTCATTACGGTCTCCCCGATTTAAGATAATTTTGTCATCAAAATTAAAAGAAATATACAATTTACCACTAGCTCCAAAAAGAAATAGAAATTACTTTTCCATATATAACTCCCGTTCCTAATTGTCTTTTAATTTTATGTGAAACTTCTATTTTCCTCAATCCAGACCCAAAAAGCCCTTTCATAGATGAGACTTTCAAAAGCACAACCAAATTTGTCTTTTGAACTCTCCAACAATCTTTGATGCTTATCTACTCAATGTTTTTATCTTAACCCAGTTGTAGTTATAAATCACCTAATCTTCCATACCTTCTCTATTTAGCACTCAACTATTTCATTTTCTACAAATGCTATACTCCAATCTTAGTTATATGCCTTAATATATAAAAGATTGAGTATATCTAGCTTTATTATTATGTAATTACCTTTATTACAAAAAAACTCACATAGAGGAACCTATTTTCTTTTAATGATTAAACATTACGATATGCAAGCGCAAGAAACTTATCCATTAGAACTAGGTTTAGCGGCTCAGTTTATTCATCAACACAAAGAAAAATATCATTTATTGAGGTTAAAAATGATTTTCAGCTATATCAATAACTTCTTCCATAATTGGAAGCAAGTATTGGATCCCCGTCCGGGGAAATAAACATTGAAATGCCATATCACATACATCTCTATATACATAAATCTTTCTTAATCCGTCTAAATAATAATATTCCTAAGTGACAAGAATTTGCATATTTGATCATTGTATTAACAACAACTTCTATTACGCTAAAATATAGTCAATCTTCAATACATAACCTACCGTTATGCTTTCCTTTTACCATTAGGTATAGAAAAGAATTTATCTAACCCTTTAGGTTCTAAATGTTCAATCTTAACTTACTGAATAAACCTCATATCTCATTAAGAATTTTATAACATAATTCTTTATATCAGAAAACCAATAATCTCATCATATACCTTGATACGATTTGGTACTTCCTATATAAACCATATAAAGAGATTCATATGATCATTAAACTTTTAATCAGCTTATCACCCAGTTAATCAAACTTCAGACTAAGCTTCAATCTAAGCTTTAAAGTACCGTTGTATAATTATCAATTCCAACAACTCAGTTGTTTATGTGCCCATAGGTCTTCATTTCATCATCGTTATTACACATCTCTCTCTAGAGATATTACTTAGAAGTTCTTATTATAATTACATTGGTGCTCTTTTCTCTTCTCAAAGTATTGATCACATCAATCACTTTTTGTGGGTGATTTCTCAAAATGAATTCATTATATTATTGAATTTAGGTCACTCACTTTACCTCTAATTTCTTTCACTCTAACAACTATACTATACAAACTTTCATAGCTTGAAGATCTTCATATCACATTGCACCAACTCTTTGGTTTTCGTACTTCTCATTTGTTTTCTAGTGTTTCCTCTAAGATTCTCTAATCTTAGCGATATTTAAGTCTCTCCAAATCCCTGTCAATTGTGTAAATTAATATTTGAAACCCTATGATGAATGAATGAACTTACGCACCCTATGCAATTGAATGAAATCACAAATAAATTGGGATCTACACCTATATTTTATAAACATAAGTCTCAGCTCTAAGATTTATCTTTGCAATTCATTTCATTCATGGTTTAAAATACATTTCAAGCTTTTATTTTACAAGCGATGTCTTAAATTATTTGGTGTGAGTACCAAAATAGTTATTCCACAATACTTCTTCTCAACTTTCCTCGAACTATATAATACTATAACCTACAATCTCTTGCTTCATTGTATCAACAAAAAACTACCTGAAATAAAGTATAAGGCTAAACCTTTTACTTTTGCCATATTCCAGGTATAACCAAGCAACTATTGTAGTCAAACTATATTTCAATTTCCCCTCAAGTCATCCTTGCGTTTATTATGACTCATCTCAATTCCACTTTTAGGTTAATCGAACATACAAAATAACGATACCACAAATCTTTGTATACCTTGCTTGAATCATTCAATTATTTCACGATAACAATACTATTTCAATTTATGTGTTCAATGTAAAACAATTCTTTTATTGTCTCAATCTTGGGGAAACCCATTGACTCGCAATTCCTATTCAATATGTGCCTGAGTGACGTACACTTGAAGTTTAGCAATTGCACTTGCAATTCTTTGGTATAAACCAATTTATCTTCATAGTTCACATTACTCGACGATATTGCTTGTGCTTTTTCTAAGTCTTCAAACCTTTTAGATTATCATTGATAACACAACGATAATCTTATTCCAATAGAGTCTAACAGCTCGGTTTCTTTATTCATTTATGAACATAACATGAGCTCTGGTGAGTGTGAATAGTCTCTATTATGATTTCTAATATAATTAAGCCATTGTCTTACTTCATTTTCACATACTCCTAATCCTGATCTTAACTTAATGAAAACTAGATCTCAACCATCTCTTGAGAACAACTTGTTTCACGTAGTTGACCAAATGAGTTGTCGATTTTGAGCAGTGAATATTACTTCTTAATTTAATTCAAATTAGTTTATTACTCGAGTTGAGTTCTCCAATTCATACAATTCTCATTATTACTATAAAGTAAAATTGAATTGATCATTGGTTTGACATCGAAAATTAAGTTATTAATGAATTTAACTCTAATTGCGGCAAACTTCAAACAAAATGTGATAAACAGACTTCTTGAAACTTTTGAAATCACTGTTTTCATTCATCAAGCTTGAATTCTCATCATGAACTTATTACTATTCTAAAACAAGTTCAAACAATTGCATCTTGAATAATAGCTTATTTCTACAAATTCTCAATCGTAGAAATTTAGTGATTAAAAAAATTTCGAGTAAGAGTAGCACTTAATGCCAACCTCTTGATATACTGCTTACTTATTCATTCCCTGTATCGTACAATATTCTTTGAATTCTCTAAATCCTTGGATTTATAACCAATTCATTTTCCCTAATTTAGATTATAGTAGTCGAAATGATCTGATTATGACATCTCATTTACTCACTATTATATTCTAAATCAAACTATGCAAGATTTCAACTGTTAATTTTTCATCTGAAACTACTATAAAAATGATAGAAGTCCAACAAATATGATAAAGTTGATTCACAACGCCGATTTTCCATAATCCTTTGACTCTCATGTTTCCTTTCCCTACTTGTGGATCCACCACAACCTCACTATTTTCTTTTATCATTCTATTAGCCAGTGCAGTTAAACTACAACAACACTAATAAAAATTTTCATATTTTAACTTTACCTTATGTATGTGCTGTTACAACACAACTATACTGTTAGGCTTCTTTTCATTATTCCAATATAAACGAGCACCATATTTGGAATCTTATACCTCATAATAACTCATGAAGTGTACATACACCAATGGTTATCTAACCTCAACTAGGTTCTTATCAATATTTACCACTAATTTCCTAATTGAATGACTTCTTATCTTGTTTAACTAGTCTCGACATTAGCAAATATTCTAGTCAAAGTGACTCATCACCACTGAATTTCCATGAGAATAATTCAATGCTTCATTTACTTTTTTATTTACATTCTTATAACATTTGTCTCAAAGTCCAAGTCCAATCAATCCTTATTCACGGGCTATCGTTAATCAAACAATATCAGTGAGAATAAAGCCTTTATGAGTCCATTATATGCCATAATATTTTACTTTTTCTCTTTGTAATATATCATATTTCTTTACTTTTTCCATATACCATTGAAATTTAGGTATATACAAACCCCAATCCTTAATAGTTTCTCACTTCCTATGATAATGATGGACACAAACCATCTTACTACCGTTCAGGGAAGCCATATTATGAGTATCTATCACATTGATACAAATCTCTAAGTTAGTAAACCTAGACTTTTACTCAGTTTACAGGTAATTATTTCATGTTTTAATACTAAACTATATTAGAGCTATTCCTTGATTACACTAAATTTCGAAATAGTGAGACAAACTCTATAAGTCTTAGTCTCATGTCAAACTGTATCAAAGCTATTACTGGGAAACAAGCTTTGATAAGGCTCTGATACCAACTGTAACAACTACTCTTCTGATTAAGAGAATGCCCAGCCTGAAACCCCAACTAAGCCTCAGTGCACTACTCGGCCTCAATTAGAGTAATAGAACAACAGTTCTACATACCTGATAATCACTATACAGTATATTATATGTCGAATAAATAATTGAAAATGCAGCGAAGTTAAAACTTATTCGATAAAACACAAGATAAATAAAAACTTGTATAAACCTCAATAATAAAACTATATCATAACCCTGATTATTACAAAATAGTAATTCAGTACAATATATAAACATCTAATGAGGAAATCAATACATCGTAGAGAAGAGTATAAACTCCTGATGTTCTCTGCTCCTGAGTTGAAGCGTCTATCGTTAACCTAAAATGTTGATTTAGGATGAGCGTTCCAAATCGCTTAGTAAATGACTCTAATCTATATATCAAAAGTCGACAAGTACCAAAGGATCAATGCAAAACAATATGATTCAATTGCATATCTAATAGGATAGCAGAAAACATATAAATAATAAATAAACTGATGCAAGTCATATGGTCAATAGCAACTGTACACATGACTTCTTTTTTTACTTCACTATTACGAGATCCATCTCTTATTTACTTTTAAACACCACTTGTGAAACCCACACATTACCCGACGTGTGATTTCACCAAGTGTATTAAGGAATAGCCAAATCTGTAAAATCTCGAGATATTGAACAATGATAATCAAGCTACATATTATGAAGGTACGAGTGTAAGGCTAATCCTTAGCAACCACTTAGCAACTCCATATATGGTTAATCTAATTCCATCTCACTTCTTAGTTCTACATTATGTTTTATGCTTGTCGCAGTACAATGCTCCCATTTCCTAGTCCATCAACTTAGTGAACTAATTATACTAAATTATGTAGCACAATTGATAAAGTAGATGAGTCCCACTTCCCTGTGCCAAGCTTTCCTAACTTTATACCCTACTTACTCAACTCCTGAAATCCTTAGATCTTTTCTCGTTAATCAAGAACCTAAAATAGATTGATTATCATATATTTGAGTTTAATACTCATTAGTTAAAACCCATTAAATCCTTCTGCTTGCATTCGAAACCAATTTGTGAATTTTGGGAAATACGACCATTCACGTTTTTCTAGGTACAAAACCTTGATATTTTTGATTTTTCTGATTTTATAGAAATCCATAATTTTGATTAATTTTTTTTTTCGAAAAATACAATTTTTCTGATTTTATTCGCATTTCTCATTAGTTAAACCCCTTAAACTATTTGCACTCGCAAAATAGGATCGAGGTCAGTGGCATTTGATCCCTGTGACTTAAGGTACTGGTCAACTGACATTTGGCACAGGTCTTGGCGTAGAGATATGAATCGTGAAAAATGGTGGGCCAGTAGAACCCACTCTCCAAGACCTTTGTAGGTGTCCTAAGTGGACCGAAATGGCCACCACAGGCGTATGAATGACTGAATGCCAGTATAGATTATGTCTCAGTTTGGGATACACATCGACAAATAACCTAGTCTTAGCAAAACCTCCACAAGTATGGGTCATCCCATACATAGTGTTTGGAATCGCTCTGGATTTTATCCTTCTGGGCTCGCGTAAGATGAGGTGAAAACTCTCGTGTAACGAGGTGTTTTACCAGATCTGCAAACCAAGGGATTCCTCTGAAATTGCTAAGAGATGTTCATCAGGAAAATCATCTCGAAACGGGACAGATGCTTCACCATTCTCGATACGACTGAGATGGTCAGCAACAAGATTTTCTGCATCACTTTTATTTTTAATCTCGTTGTCAAACTCTTGTAACAAGAGTATCCATCGAATGAGACGAGGTTTAGCTACCTTTTTGGCCATAAGGTACTTTAAGGCAGTATGGTCAGAGTAGACGACTACCTTAGTTCCTAAGATATAAGGCCAGAATTTCTCCAAAACGAAGATGACAGCTAGAAGCTCCTTCTTAGTAGTGGTGTAATTCAGTTGGGCAGGATCAAGAGTTCGGGAGGCGTAATATATGACATGAGAAGCACGCCCAACTTTTTGCCCAAGAACAGCACCCATATAGTTGTTGCTAACATCGCACATGATCTCGAAAGGTAGCTCCCAATTTGTAGCTCGAATCACTAAAGTAGAGATGATAGAGTCTTTGAGTGCATCGAATGCACTCCTACATGCCTTATCGAGATCGAAAGGCACGTCCTTCTAAAGAAGGCGACATAAGGGTTGTGCAATTTTGGAGAAATCCTTAATGAATCGCCTATAGAAACCGGGATGCCCAAGGAATGATAAGATTTCTCGCACAATCGTGAGGTAAGGCAATTTTTGAATTACTTCAATCTTTGTCGGGTCTACGTCCACACCCCTAGCAAACACGATGTGACCTAAGATAAGACCTTGATCCACCATGAAGTGACATTTCTCATAATTGAGGATCAAGTTCTTCCGAATACATCGGTGAAGAACCTTAGTCAGGTGACCAGGGCAAAGATTGAATGAATCACCGTAAAAGGTGAATCATCCATGAATACTTTGATGAAGTGCTCAACGAAGTCAAAGAAGATGCTCATCTTACACCTCTGAAAATTAGCAGGTGCATTGCACAGCCCAAAGGGCATGCGTCGGTAAGCAAAAATACTGAAAGTACAAGTGAAGGTAGTCTTCTCCTGATCCTCAAGTGCTAAAATAATCTGGTGAAAACCATAATAGCCTTCCAAGCAGCAGTAGTGAGACCTACGTGCTTAACACTCTAACATCTGATCGATGAAAGGCAACGGGAAGTTGTCTTTCCTAGTAGAAACATTAAGCTTCCTGTAACCAATACAAACCCGCTATCCGTTTTGGATGCGAGTTGGGACTAACTCGCCTCGTGAGTTCGTGACCACTATGATCCCCATTTTCTTGGGAACCACCTGAATGGGACTGACCCACTTGCTGTCGGAGATCGAGTAGATTATCCAAGCGTCAAGGAGCTTCAAAATCTTCTTTTTAACCACATCCATCTTCGGTGGGTTCAGTCTCCGCTCTGCTTCTCGTGAGGGTTTTGACCCTTGTTCCATATGTATCTCATGTTGCATGTGTAAGGGCTAATACCTTTGATGTTAGCAATCGTCTACCCTTAGGATTCTTTGAACTTTTGAAGCACATGAATCAGTTTCTCTTTCTCTGGTAATGTGAGTTTAGTGGTGATGATCACTGGTAAAGTATCATTCTCACCTAAAAACACATATTCAAGGTGGTTGGGCAGTGGTTTAAGCTCCAGTGTGGGGGACCGCTCCATAGAGGGGAGAAGTGTAGAGTTCGAAGCAAGTAAGCCAAGATTTGCTAGGGTGGGAAAATAGAGTAGAGCAGAGTCCAACTTAGAGATTAGCTCCTCGATCTCTGTATTGAGGATGAAACATTGCTCTAGCAAGGAATCGATGTCAAGATGATTCTCTAACACCACTTTCATATCATGAATTTTCATGAGAAAGGTATCTTGGACAAATGAGTCCACACTATCCAAGGCAAGCACCATAGAAGAGGCATCGCAGGGATGGCGCATCACATCATATATCTTGAACCTAATAAGTTCACCATAAAACTCCATGGTCAGAGCACCACTATGAACATTAATCTTGGTCTTGGCAGTCTTTAGGAAATGCCTGCCAAGCAAGACTGAGGAGAAATGCGGGCATGGCTGAGTCTTCATATCAATGAAATAGAAATCAACAGGAATGATGAGCTCACTGACCTTCACCAAGATACCTTCTAAGACACCCACAGGACGAATGAGTAATCGGTTTGCCAAATGTACGACAATTCCAGTATCCTTTAGAGGGCCAGCCTTCAATGTCTCATATATAGATAGTGGCATGACATTGATTGAGGAGCTCAGGTCGCACGTAGCTTTCTGGATCTCAACTTCACCAATTGTGCAAGGGACAGTGAACATGCCCGGGTCCTCACACTTGGTGGGCAACTTTTTGCGTAGGATAGCTGAGATGTTCTCACCTACGGTGATTTTCTCGTTGCCTTTGAGACGACCTTTGTTGGTGCATAAGTCCTTGAGCAACTTAGCACAGCGGGGCATATGTGCTAAGGCATCAAGAAGTGGGATGTTTATCGCCACTTTCCTCAAGATTTACATAATTTCCTTATTTTCTCCCATTTTTTTTGTTTTTAATAAGGCGTTGAGGGAACAGGGGTAGGATCTTAAAAGAAGGTTGTGCTTCCTTATCCAAGTCTACCGTCTCAATGTGAGACTGTTGAACTTCGAGCTCCTGCTCGACTTCCTTGGATTTAGGGGCGGCCTCTATAGGCTTAAGTTCTTTAGGGGCCTCCTCTAACTCTCTGGCACTCTGAAGTGTGACGGCATTGACATTCGCATTAGGATTCGGATGCGGTTGAGAAGGCAGCTTGCATTTCTCATCCGTACGCCCAACATGTATGGCCAATTGCCATAATTGCACCTCGAGACTTTTAATGCTAGAAGCATGGCTCCCGATGGTTTTGTTTTAGAGTTGGGTCAAGTTTTTAGAGAATTTGTCTTAATTAGCAATAAGTGTCCTTATCATTTCTTCTAAATAACCCGAATTCTGAGTGGGTTTGGACTGTTAAGGAAGAGGTTGTCCCTTTGGAACATACTGGATGAAGTTCTTATTCTGGGGGCCATAACTATGATAGGGGCTTTTAACAACATAATTATAAGTTTTATTGAAATTATTGCCGTATTGATTCCTTGGTGGTCCTTGGAATCTGACACCTATTACGTTCGCCTGTTCGTTCTCGAACAAGGTAGGACAAGAGTCAGTAGAATGGTCATTGGCTATGCAGAAGCCGCAAGCTTTAACTTGAGCTTTTCCTGAGTTAAGGAATCGCTCCATGAGATCAGTGAGTTTATCAAGCTTGCTATTGGCACAATTTGACCCTACGCTGTCATAAAGACTTCGTGAGGGTCCCACTTCTTCGTCATCAATGTAATGACGCGACCGACTTGCTATAGAGTCGAACAGATCAAACATCTCCTCAGTGGTTTTACATCTATAGTTGCCTCTATAGGTATTGTCAATCATTCGTTTCTTAAGGGGTGTGAGTCCCATATAGAAGAAACGAACAATGGAGAGGTTGCTTTGGCCATGTTGGGGGCATTGCACAAGTAAGCGCTTATAACGACCCCAATAATCACCAAAAGATTCACCCCATTTCATTTTGATACTACATATCTCTTTAGGAAGTTGGGAAGCTCTAGATTCTGGGAAGAACTCTTTGAGGAATGCGTAAATCATGTCGTTCAAATTTTGATGGAACCATGGGGTAGATAGAAGAGTATTCTTAAGCTTTATACTTATGGCAGAAAGGAAAAGCCGAGAGTTTGACTTCATCTTCATCAACTCGAGGGGGAATCATGGTCCTACACTTAGAATGGAAGTCCTTGATGAAGGTGATTGGATATTTACGATCCAATCCATGGAAGACGGGGAGTAGGTTAATGAAACCTGATCTGAGCTCAAAATTGCCCTTGTGGGCTGGGAATCCCATGCAGTGTGGCTGATGAGCTAGGAGATCCTGTATCCCATCATTCGCCATCCAAATGGTAATGCGATGGTCGGCCTGAGGTTGTGCCTAAGGGTTTGCTTGTGGCCTTTGTGGAGGGGGATCAACCACTATTTGATCGAATGGTTGATACTGGTGTACTACAGGCCTCTACTGTTTCACTGGTGCATGTGGTCCGGCTGGTGCGACCAACTGTCGGGGAGGAATAACTAGGGGTTCCTCCCATCCCTCATGTTATGCGATGGATGCATGTGGATTCCCAATGTGGTCAACCATCAAAGGGGGTTGCTCGTCGTTCAGTTAAACTCACCAAAAGTAATTCCTTTGCCTAGTTTCTTTCGAGTTCCGACGGCAAGTCTTTTCGATCTCAGGATCAAAAGGGAGTAAAGATTCGGTGGACAGCGATCGACGAAAATTGTGGGACATAAAGGTGAACACAAAAAATAAGAAAAAACCTAAGTCAAAAATAACTTGGTCCCCAGCAACGACTCCAAAATTTGACGCATGTCAAATGCGTTAAAATATATAATCTCGATGAGATTACTAATGACAACAAGAACTGCAGTAGTAGCAAGCACGGGGTCGAACCACGAAGACCAAGTTTTTTACCTATGCTACGAAACTAAAAATAACTCAGGGTGTCCATAGGAATAATTTCTAAATTAACTAAAACTAGACTAAAATAGCAAGTGAATATATCAATCAAGGGGGAAACAATACAAACCATTGGTATCACAAATCTCCTCAATTTGGCATAATTTTACTTACGGTCCTCAATCTAATCAAAGCATGCAATTCATAGTAAATCAGTGTAGCTATAGACCCGGTAACGTACGCGGGTCCTTGCACTTCCCTATCTCGATGGTCAAGGTACGACAATGACCACTTCCCTAGTCAAACACATAACCTTATATTCAAGGGAATTGGGTTTAATGCGCTGACCGCAATGGGCTATATGAAGGCACTACACCTATATAACTGGATCACTAGCATGTCCAATTTAGCCTATATCCCTATGGTATTCAACCGGTCCCAAACGGGTGTAATCAATTGGTATGGTCGGATGCCACTAATGTGGTCTTATTGCACAAGTACAAATGCGTACAATCTACTAGCATGTAAATCAAGATTTAAACAAGTGTTTAATCTCAATAATTCAACAAATATCAAAGGGAATAAATACTATGAAAAACAAATTAAATAAATAAATAAATAAATAGATCTCACATATGTTTTTATGCCAAAAAGGGTGATTTGATCCACCTCTGGTTCAGATTGATGAGTTTAGCCGGCCATCATCGTCATAAAATCCATTAAAATTCAAGAACAAAGTATAAAACAATGGTTTTTAGAAGATAAAAGGAGAGGGAGAGCACACAAGCCGCCAAGAAGAAGAGAAAACAATGTATGTTGAACCCCCTGCCAAAAACCCTTAATCAAAACTGCCAAAATTTGGTCCCCAATGCCTATTTTTGAGTTGGTTTGTTACACTTGCGCCGAGGATGATCAGATGGTTGTTAGGATTTTGTTTCCAGGTCTCTGCCACATGTCAGGGCTTGATTAGGCAAAGGAGCTGGACCGGATGATGTGGCGCAGTGTGATTGGATGAGGACTATTGTTTTGATGATGCTGGTGTGACAGAAGACCACCATGTGTCGCGTGCGCATTGGTGGGACAGCTGCCATTGTGCAGCTTTGTAGAGACATGCGTACTGACGTGAGGAAGAGAGGCGGGGGAATGGGCATGTGACACGCAGCATGGAGCTGGCAGGTGAGGTAGCTTTTGCTGGTGTCTGCTGACGTCTTGTGACCAATAGGGGCAGGACACGTGAACTGCAGTAGGGAACCAACCAATGATGGAGTGACACGTGTCACAAGAGTGGAAAATCGCCCAAAAGTGCGCGTATCTCGAGGTGTATCTTCTTGTGTCTGGTCACTGCGTATGAGTAGTCCATTTCGCGCAATTTTTTGTCATGAACTCAACCACGCGCTCTCAAAATCCTTAAAATGACCAATAAAGACAATTAGGCAAAAATTTTAGGGATTTAACAATAATAATAACTAAATAAACTATATATAATATGCTTAATTAACGACTTATCAAAGGCATGGACAAGTCGTGAAGAAAAGAAAATAGGTGCAGTACAGTTGACATATTGGCGGTGGTGTAGGGGAACACGCACGGTGTCGGAACATTACACACATAGTGCCAAGCCTACTATGAAGAGAAATTACACACACAAAAGTCGAAGCTGTGGCAGTATTGTGGCATTACATACATGGCATGGATCACTTATAAACAGTCTCGCGATAAAAAAATTGAAATTTTTGGAATTTTAGTTCTTTGGAATTGTTAATTATGTTTTGTGATTGTATTCTTGTGGGTCTTAGGGGTATAATTAGGTATCAAATCTTGGTAAACATATACACCACCATCAAATATCACAAATTAACATTGTTTGAATAGTTTTTTAGCATTGAGAAAAGATTTGAAAGAGAAGACATTGAAGACGCCACTTGTGGTTGTTCGTTATTGTTTCTTTGATTTAATTGAAGTTATTTGATTTAATCTTTGATTACAATGAATACCATGATTTATGTGTTTATTGCAATGATGGGTGAGTAGTTTGTTTATTTTAAGGATTAATGGATCCTATGGTTTGAATTTTATACTAAAGGAAGTATGAATTGATTATAATGTTTAAAAGTGCAGTGGTTAGAATTTGTATTGATTATATATGTAATGCAATGAACATTTTGATCACGTGTTTGTTGATAAGAGGTTTTAGGAGTTACCATAGCCATTAGAGCTTTTAAGCGGGATATGAACAATACAACTGAAAAATATATAACATGGATATATTGTTATTAATTTTTAGGCACATCTAGTAAACTTAAGTGGTTATAAGTCTAAGGATTTTGAATTTGATGCTATGTAAGACTTACATTATTCACATCGATAGGTCGAGTTCTAGTTTGCACATTAAGATCTTTTCCCCCACAAAGTAGGTTGAAGTGAATATTAAAGAAAAATGTATATTCTACTTAAGCATTGCACACACATAATAAAGATGAAGAAAGTATGATATGAAAGCATAGTAATTTATTACCTAGGTGAAGTTGTGAACGAAGAGTCTTCTCAATATAAGAGTACAAGTTAATTTAGATTGTTTTATAGAATAGAGTAGTTTAGTTTATAACCAATTAAAAAGTGACCGTCTTAAAAATAGAGTGAATTTATCTAAGTGAATCGTATCCAGATAAACATTTTTCCAAAAGATAATATATGTAATTACATTAATTGATCACATTATTACTGAAACTAAATCGTTATAATTGCAGTTACCATCACAATTTTGGCGCCCTTTTCGGGGATAGGTAGCCATACAATGATTTACTTAGTTTACAAAATTATTAAGATTTCATTTTTAGTAATTTACTTTCAAGTTTAAAGAACATAAAAATAAATAATAGAGAAATTTTTACTTTCAAGTTTGACAATCTACACGTAATCTTTTGTGTTTTCTTTCTCCGGGAACAGTTAGCGCATGAGTAGTCAAGGCGATAAGGACTTAGTGCTTTACAATCTAGAGATCGACAGAACTTACAAGGGAAATAAGAAGAACGGAACCAAGGTGATGGATGATCAAGTAGGGAACCAGAATAAAAACCAGGATCGAGCTAATAATCAACCCGAAGGTAATCTTGTAGTGCAAAAAAGAGTATGAGGATAAAGATGTCTTTGTGAAAACTTCAAACTAGAAGTTCAAGAGACATACAATGGAGTGATGATGCTTGCAGCGAACAACACTGAGTTGGAGTTGAGACCATTTCTCATCAACATGGTGCAGAATAGCTAATTCAATAGGCTAGCAAATGAAGATACAGTTGCACATGTGGAGAATTCTCTAGAGAAGTGTGGTACTATTCATATTACTATAGTCACGAATAAAGTAATCAGAATGAGACTTTTCCCATTCTCATTGGTTGGAAAAGCCAAATCCTGGTTCTAAGGACTAAATACAGGGAATATGACTTCATAATCAGATATCAATGAAAGATTCCTTGACAAGTTGTTTCCCCCAGTGAAAGTCTGTGAAAGGAAATTGGAAATCAACCCATTAAAGCAAGAGGATATCGAGTCTGTCGGTGAGTCTTAGGAAAGATTCAAGGAAATGCTGTGGCGATGTCCAGAACTTGGATATAGGAAGGGGGCACAACTACCAATCTTCTACTATGGAATGAATCACAGCACGAGGACATTAGTGGATGTCGCAATAGGTGGTTCTCTACTAACCAAGGATGAAAATAGAGCCTAAGATCTTCTAAATCATCTGTCCCAGAATTTTAAAGCTGGAATTCGTTCAATACTAAAAAAGCTAATATGAGTATACAATATTGATTATTAAGCAGCAATCATGGCACAACTATCAGACATTAGTAGTCAGATGGCGAAGCTACAAATGGGACAATCAAGTCCATAAGTAAAAGCAATACAACAACCTATTAACCACCAATCAATGGCGGTTAATCCATTAGACATGTCATAAGGAATGAAGTTTAAAGATGTCAACATCATGAACAGCAAGAACTATGGGAATAACTTTAGGCCAAGAGGAATGGTTCGTTCTAGATATTATCCTAGAAACAATAACCAAACTTCCCGTACGGAAATCCTTATAATGCATTAAACTTACCTCGAGTTTTTTATCAGCATGTCTAATAAGGGAAGCTACAAAAAATTGATGAAAAGACTTCATTGAAGATAATTGAAAGATTCTTGCAAGCCATTAACATCAACAGTGGGAAAGTCATGTGAAGCATGAGAAAGAGAGAAAATTTCAAGCAAGATGGATGATGAAAGAACATAATCGATTAAGAACTTGGAGAGATTGGTTGGTCAGTTAGCTATTGCTTGGAAATTAAGGAAGGAAGGGGAATTTCCAAGTAACACTATCACAAATCCCAAAGATTATGTTAGTTCTATTCGCAAGATGAGCACTACGACAATGAATGAGCCAGTGTAAGAGCAAGTGATGTAGAAGCTAGAAAGAGTCATCACTTTAGCCATGATAAAGTCGAGAAATACTGAAGATATTCATGAGAACGGAATGAAAGGGAGGAAAGATAAAGTTGAAGGATTCAAGCAATAAAGGATCAATGCCTTGAAGAATAACAAGAAGGGGAAGAAACAATGGAAAGTAAAGCAATAAGATGAAGGACCTTCGAATGAAGCACTAAAAGGAAATTGCATCAAAATTCATGTTCACACCGAGACTTCAACAAATCAAAATGAGAGATCTTGGACACATATGCATACCATTAAGCATTGATGTACACCGGTTTCAAAATATCTTGTGTGATACGTGAGCCTCGGTCAATGTAACGCCTATAAAAGACATGTTACAAGTAGATTTGAAGATCAATTATCCAGATACAATGAACTTCCAAGTAGTTTATAGTAACATGGTACAAAAAATAGGGAAAGTCTTAAATGTGCATGTAAAAGTAAGTAGATTCACATTTATCAGTGATTTTCAGATTTTGGATCATGCTATAGATGATGATATGTCTATGATACTTGGGCGGTCATTCTTGAACAATGCCAAAGCGGTCTTGCTCATGAGGAAGAAAATGATCATAATGAGTATCGAGGACGATGACGATAGCAAGAAGATTGTCTTTGTTGAAATGCAAGAAGTACATCCATATGGGAGATATATCAATATCTCCTACCTATAAGTGGAGTACCCCGATTTAGACTCAGACTAAATAAGTGAAAAGGCGTCAAGCTAGTGGAGTTAAACAAATAGCTACTGTAAGGTATCCCAGAGGTTTTGAATATAATTTTTGAATATAAGTTATTTAGTTTGTTTAGTTACAACAATCCGAACATTTTATTAATTTCCTAATTTTGAAAGTTTTTGTGCTAAATGTGTAGGAAAAACCATTTGCCGAGTGAAATTTCATCAAAAATGAAAAATCTAAACATATTCAGCAAAAATCATAAAAGAGCAAAGGAGTATGAGTGGAGAAGGTCAGGTAAATTGACAAATTATGGGTAAGTCTTATGAAATTTTTATATATACAGGGTATTTCACGCTATCACGACGCCTTGTGTGGTAATACATAGAGTCGAGAGAATGCCAATATCATAAACTAAACATTAATTCAAACAACTAAATTAGTAACAAAATATCTCAAATTTAAAGTTAATTTGTACCAATGTATTTCTCATATCCCCATGCGTAATGAAATCATAAGACGTTCACATAAGGACGGGGCATCAATATCATCAGCTCCAACATAGGATGGTGTCAATTGACGCTCCACCCTCCTGCTCTGCACCATATCTGGATCAAATACGTAGTCTGGTGTTTCTAGAAGGACAAAAGACCTATCAGCCGGTTTCATTCATCTACTCCTCTCATATATAGATATGTCTCTTTGATGATCGACAAATAACATGAAGTTCTGTTGCCCATTTTGTCTATTTTTCTCATATCTCGTTAAGGCTTCACGATAATAATCCCTGTCTTCTTGGTACTATCTCATCATCTCCGCAATCTAGAGCCTCAAATGTTGTAGAGTCAAGTCCTCCCATGGTGGTACTAGTGGGTGTGGTAGAGGAAGTTGTGGAAAAACCTCGGGGCCATCCAAGTCCTGCTCTCCAATAAGTGGGTCTACGAACTCGTTGCCCTCAGTGAATCCTTATCGTTGCTCCTCCTCTCCATATTCTTTATCTTCTAATTCGTTAGCTAACTCTACTGTTGTTGTTGTTGCTGTGTTATCCTCCTGCTGCTTAGCTAGCAACTCGACCTGAAGTCGGTTGCCCTAGACTCTTTCCCTCTCATCCTAAGAGTCTTGATAATAAGGTTGTGATTTCAGTGTGAGCATAAAAGCCTCATCCATGGTTGTTTGGGCCTCAATATCAAATTCATCATCTCTAAGCAATCAAACTCCGACCTTAAAACGCAACTGAATGATCAATATTATAAACAACAATTTGTTGTCTCGCTCTACATAATGGACTCCCTCAAATTGTTGTAAATGATCTCTTCGACATTAATTTCCCCATTCTGTGTAATCTCAAATATATAAGGTGATTTTGGCTTGTTGATCTCTCCTTACTGAGAGGTGGGGTATAGAGAAGAAATAAGGAAATGTTGCCACATTCGGTAGACTTTCCTAACATTTTAATGCTTAATGTGTATCACCATATTCTCAGCTCCCATTACCCAGCCTTGTTGTCCTTGTATAACCGATGCTTGCTCTATGGCTCTAAAAGGGTATAGGTTATAGGGTTTCTTATATAGGTCATCCGAGAAACACGAATTAGCTCCAACCAGACCCAAATCCTCCAATCCCTAGATGCTATTTATTTTACACACATTAAAGGGGACAAACACCCCTCTCACCTTCACTTGCTCATTATTCATAGTGAACGTCGCATTAGCATAAAATTCGTATACAATGTAACTCACTCCTCTATCCTTATTTTCTCTTTTCCCTTGAGTGAAATGCTCCCAATTTTCTTTCCTAATGAAGTTATTCACTCAATTATCATACTAGGCCTACAAATTTATACCTCCCTCGCAAATGAACTTCTGATGCTCAATCACCTCATATCTATCCTTGACCTATCTACTAATAATGTACTTCAACTAAAATGGCCTAAGTTCTTCTTTATTAGGATCTCTTAAGGTTGATGCCTCAAAAACATATGCTCTTACTTAACTAACTTGCCTCATTGTTCTTGGCATTTTCTTAAATTTAAACAACTCAACACAAAAATGTAACTAGCATTTCGGATCTTGAAATTACCTAAAATCAAAATTTATATCACACTGATCATTTAGATTCCAAATAATGCAAAAAAACTAACTAGGATTCTATGAGTCTCATTGATGCTCAATATTCACACAACTTGAAAATCCTACTAAACAACCTCATATAGACAATTTATGTAATTTCATCAAAATTTCTCAAAATTTGAAAGCATAACTAATGAAATTGTAAGCTTACCATAATGTCGGACTATTTTCCGATGTAAAACACTTCTTCAAGTCTCTATCAATCGAAGCCCTCTCACTTCTCTTGCAACTTAGAACCCTAGTGTTTCTTGAAATCAAATTCCAAATTCAAAGCCTTAGATTTCCACTTTGTGCAAATCCATAATGCACCTTTTCCTTTCACTTTATATCACTACAAACCATTTTTCCTCACTTAAAAATTATCATGATATGGTTTTAGAGGGATGGATACTTGGTCGGTTGTAGTTCGGTTTGGATGCAAGTGTGAATTTTATGGGGAGAATGGGGTTTATAACCCTCATTAAAACACTGGCGCTATGCTTTAATAGGCACGTCGCCGTGATTGTGCCACGTTTGGTTAACACCCTTGAAGGTGTTTTTTATTCTCTGTCACTCCCTACTGGCGTCGTACTTACTATTGAAGGCATAGTGTGTTACACACACGACGTCGACCTTTTAATCTGATTTTTTCACATGTATTTTTCATTAAACTCCTCTTTGGCGCTTCCCCAACCTCATGCATTACAACACAAGATTTCTTGATAGCATGAAATCCATATAAATATAAAAATTTCATAAAAACTTACTCGTGATCTGCCCATGCACCTCACCTTAGTCGGTTTAACTGATTTGCTCCATTAAGCGTTTTACCAAGTTTGGCGAGACATTTCCATTCCGATGAATTATCACTCGACAAATAGCCTCACCTGCACATTGAACAAAAATTTTCAAAAGTTAGAAACTATTACGTGTGAATTGTACGTAACTAAACTGACTAACTACTTAACTAACTAAAATTGAAAAAATTAAAATTTAAAACTCTTAGGCTGCCTCTTAGTATCGCTTAGTTTAACGTCATTAGCCCGATGCCTTTTCGCTCATTCTACCGAGTCTAAATTGGGATACTCCAATTGTAAATCGAAGATAATTATATTATTCCCATTCAAATGTACTTCTTCTCTAGTAACAAAGATTATCTTCATTGCATCATCATCCTCGTTGATACTCATTGTGATATTCTTCTTCCTTGTATACCAGTATGCATTGGCAGTGTTTAAGAATGACCTTCCAAGTATCATAGACACATCATCATCCATATTGTGATCCATAACCTTAAAGTCCACGATGAATGTGAATCTACCATTTTTCAAATACATGTTCAAGACTCTTTCTATAGTTTGTATTAACTTGCCATCAACTACTTGCAAATTAGTCGTATCGGATTAATTGATCTTAAAAATGGTGTGCAAAATGTTTATTAGCATGACATTGACTGAGGCTCTTGTATCATGTAAGCATTTCTAAATCAGTGCCCATCAATGCTTATTGGTATGCATATTTCTTTGGGATCTCTCCTTTTGTTTGGTTAAATTCTCGATATGAACTTGAACTTTGGTTCCGGCTTCGTTCGATAAGCCTTGATGTTATTTCATTTTAGCGCTTCTTCACAAGGTCCTTTCTCTTTTTGCTCAGCTCTCCATTGCTTCTTCAACTTCTTTTTATTTTTCAAGGCAATAATCTTTTGTTACCCGAATCCCTTGAATTCATCTTCCTTATTTTTGTTTCGTATTCATGCATCTCTTCATGCTTCCTCTTAGCCAAAGTGTTGACTTTTTCTTGCTTGTACATCACTTGCTCTTATCTTTGCTTATTCGTTGTCGTAGGGCTCATCATGTGAATAGCACTAACGTTCTGCTAAGGATTAGTGATAGTGTTGCTCAGAAACTGTGCTTCATTTTTTGAATTCAAGGCAATGGCTAACTGAACAATCTGTCTCTCTACATTCTTGATGGGTTGGGATCTCTCATCATCCATCCTCTTCATGGTTTGCTTCAAGTTTTCCACTTCTTTCTCATGTTTCTCATGGTTTTCCTTATTGCTCATGTCTATGGCATGTAAGAGTTTTTCAATAGATTTCAATGAAGTCATCTTTTTACTTTGCCCTAGCTTCTCTTGTTGGACTTGTTTATTGAAGCTTGGAGGTTACTTCAGTACATTATTAGGATTTCCATACAAGTAGTTTGAGTTGTTATTGTTGTTGTATCATTGATAAAACCTTTGAGGAGTTATTCTTCTTGGCCTGAAGTTGTTTCCATATCCTCGGTTGTTCATAAAGTTTATGTTTTCATACTCCATTCCTTATTGCATGACCATTTTGTTAACCACCATTGCTTGGCAAGTAATGGGTTGATGTACCGCCTACACTTGCAGACTTTGTGGCCCCATCTGAAGCTTTGCCATTTGATTGCTCATGTTAGATAGTTATGCCATAATTGTAGCTTCCAAATCAATCTCATATACGCCTGCTAGTTTCCTCAATGTGGAACAAGTACCAGCTGTTAAGTTTTGAGATAAAATATCTAGGAGATCCAATGCTCCATCCTCATCCTTGGTTAGCAGAGAACCACCCGCTATAGCATCTACTAGTGTCCTCGTGTTTTGGTTCATCCAATAGTAGAAAATATGGTGTTGTGCCCGTTTCACGTATCCATATCTTAGACATTTCCTCAGCATCTCCTTGAATCTTTCCTAATCTTCTGCAAGAGACTCGACATCTTCCTGTTTGAATTGATTGATTTCCGGCTTCCTTTAAACGACCTTCACGGAGAAAGAACTTGTTAAGAAATCTCTGATAGATTTCTGCCCATGTTGTCATACTCCCTGCATTTAATCCTTAGAACTTAGATTTTGCTTTTCCAGCTAATGAGAATGGGAAAAGTCTCATCCTGGTCACCTATTTTGTAACTCTAGTAATATGCACGGTGTCACACTTCTCCAAGAAGTTCTCTACATGTGAAACTAAATCTTCATTGCCTAGCTTGTCGAACAAGTCATTTTGCACCATATTGATGAAAGACGGTGTCAGTTCAAACTCGTTGGTGTTGGCTGGAAACCTCATTACTCCATTTTAAGTCTCTTGAACTTTCAGCTTGAAGTTATCACGAAGCCGTCTCTGTCGCCACACTCTATCCTGCACCAACAGATTACCTTCGGGTTGGTTATTCCTCTAGCCCTTTTGTTGGTTTCGTTCTTGATCCTCATCCATCTTAATTCCTTTTTTTTTTCTTTTTTTGGTTCTGTCAATCTTAGGGTTGTAAGGCGCTAAGTCTTTCTCTCCTTTGCTACGCATGCACTAGCTATTCTTGAAAAGAAAACACGAAAGATCAAAAGATCAAGTGTAGAAAGTCAATCTTGAAACTTAAGCTTTTTATTTTATTTCTTTTTCTACATATCAACATGGAAATAAATCACTTAAAATAAAACTTAGCAACTTTTCAAACTAGCTAAGTCTAAGTGGCTACCTATCTCGGGCAACGTCGTCAAAAACTTGGTGTTTCGTGTCGCAAGTATAGTAGCTCCCTTGTAGTAATAGTGTAAGCAACTTACTATGACTATGGATATCGTCCTAACAAAAGGGTGTATGAACTCGATACGTACCTAGCAAAAATTACTCTATTGCTAAGGAAATCTTTTTAATTGATTTTATAACTAAACTAAACTAATCTATACTAACAAATCAATACAAATTATTTTAACTCTTATATTAAGACTATCTTAGTTCACAACTTCACCTAGGTAATAAAATACTTTGCTTTTCAACACACTTTACCATCTTTATTATGTGTGTTCAATGCCGAATTAGAATCGATAGATTTCCTTCGAATCCACTTTAACACACTATCGTGACGAAAAATATTCTAATGTGTAAACTAGAACTCTGCCTATCAGTGTGAATAACATAAGCACCATATTGCTTTAATGATTTAAATCGTTATATTCATAACCAATTAGGTTTACTATTCGTGCCTCCCTAATCAACAACTATCACTGCAAGAAAAAGGCCCTTTAACAAGGGGAAATGTTATCGCTAAATATTTATTTCCTTTCTCTAAAGGTTTTTAACGAAGGGAAAATCCCGTCATTGTTCCCCTCATTACTGCATGCGACAAGATCATATCCCCGCTCTAAAAACCTTTTAGAGAGGGGACCAATCCCCTCACTAAAAGCTTTTAATGAGAGGCATATTCTACACAAAATAGCTTTTAATGAGAGGAAAATCCCCTCAGTAAAAGCTTTCAGACAGAGGCCAACCACACTAAATATCTTTCAATGAAAGGCAAATCCCCTAACTATAAGCTAATAGTAAAGGGTAATCCTCTCAATAATTTTTACAAAGGATGCTTACATATTTGTCAATTGTTTCTTGCTCAACTACCTTCCCGTCTTTATGTCTTGTTTCAAAGAAAAATGTTGCTGCATCGTGTGAATTGCCATCTTTACCTCCTTAAAATGCCATTACATGATATTAATTCTTCTATCAAAAAAATCCAACTAAATATCACATGGTAAGATTACAAATTACCTTTTGATATCTCAATTCTCAAAAAGGATTGCTTCCAATACGATCAAGTAATTTTGCCTTACTCCTGTCGATAGTATTTTGATCACTGATTTTTTAATAAAAAGAAAACCTACATTGTTATCAACATCTAAAACAAGTATATAAAAATTCCTTAGATTTGAAATAATCATACCTTAAATTTTGGAGCCAAATATTTGTTATTCAAAAGACATTCCCAATCTTTAACATACATCCCACTAGGAACATTATTCTCAGCTTCTTCTTGAGTATTGCACGATTTCACATAATCTACATTTAAAGTTGACCGCAATTTGTCCATAAAGTGTTCATATGCTCCAAGGTGTCATCTTTATACAACTCGAGGCTTGGATTGGAGAAGAGATCAATAATAACAATGTTTTTTTAAGCAAAGAAACTAAAATACATTAACTACATACACATAAAGTCTACAAAGACAATATTAAAGGATCCCCAACCTCTTACTCTTATGACCAATGAGTACATACAAACTAAACCAAGCACAAAATACATAGTTGGGATTGAAGCAAAGTAAATAGTTTGCATACCTAACAATGTTAAACACGTACAAGAAAAGCCAGATTTTGCATAAATAATAGAGTTACCAAAACACTAAAAACCATAATTTCAACATTACTGATTATAACATTCCTATATCAATAGAGCTTAATTGACAAATGATAACATGATTTTGTATGAAGTAGAACAACTACAACATTTCTATATCAAAAACATAAAATTTCAGCATCACCGATTAACATTCCTACATCAAGCCAATAAGAGGTTTGTTGCCTTCAACATTTCTATATTAAGAATTTCATGTTATTATTGATTTGAACTTACTATCATACGCCTAGAATTAGTATCAAAATAGATTGGCTCTGAAATTGCACTAAATAAATTCTAGTTTTTGCATGGATGGTAAGTTTCTTCACCAGAAAAAGGCTCTAAATCTATATATGTTCTTTATAAATATATATATATATATATATTTTCATCATGCAAAAAAAGACTATTATAAATTCATAAATAAATTATAGTTTTGGTACTATATCATATCGTATTAATAAAAATTTGAAGATAATAAAACCGCCCCCAAGTTTTTTTCGTATCATGAAGAAATAGAAATTATTTGGTATTCTACGAAGGAAAAATGCAAAATGCTATTCATCGAGATAGGAGAATAAAAAAGCACTACTATGCATGTTGGATTACAGTCACCTTTGTTTTGAAATAAGGAAGAGAAAGCAAGTATGACACAATTTATAAATGAAAGTTCTTGTCTAAGGCTATGCAAGTAAGAGAAAGCAAGTACGTTTACCATTAAAATATGTACACCCAAGTTATCACTTCTAAAGTTTGAATTAATTATTTTCTAGGCAGCATTATCATTTTCCATGAATATAGACCTTCCTTTCAACAAAAACCAACATAATGGGAAGATCCCCGATGAGATTGGTGGTTGATTTAGCCCTAGAAATCTTGTTCTTTTCGATAATCGTCTTTCGGGTAGTATTTTTATTCAACTAGACAAACTCTCTAGTCTTGAAGTCTTAAGGATTGGTGGCAACAAAAAGATTGTTTGAAAATGAATTTTGATTAGTTGACCTAACTCATGACAGTGAAATACTACCAAAAAAATTTGATAATGAATTGAAACTAAAGTTTTAATCACTTACTTTAACATCATCCCACATGTGGTTCTTGTTAGATTGACTAATGTTTGTCCATGTTTGCACTCATACGGGGCATACTCTACAATCACACAATATTTTGCCCAAATATCATGACCAAGTTTTATGATTATCCGAAATTGCGTGCTTCTTATAAAATGTAACCTTAAGCATTTTTCCACCTGGAAGACGAGCAATAGCTTTGTTCTTATTTTTCCTCGAACTTTACTTCGATTAGAATCTACAATGTAAAAGAATAACCAAATAATTGCAACAATAAAAAAACATATAATTCAAATCACATAGGTTTTTAATAACATATACTTAATTTCAACACAACCTTCTGATACAACATACATAGCATCACCAATTTCGCCATCAGCATTTGCAGGAGTATACTTTGTGACAAGGTAATGGCCAACAGATTCTTGTGGTAACTCAAACTTCTAAATTAATTAAAATTTGAACAAATACGAAAAAAAATTTATGTAGCACTTGATATATCACAAAATAAAACATTCATGGTTTTTTACCTTTCAATCTGTTTTGGATAGGCTAATAGCTTCCAAGCCATTTTTATCAACGAATTCTTTTATACTTGTTATGAATAATTGAACAATACAAACCTTCTCATTCCCCTCAACAACATCACCTCCAAGAAACAAATATCTTTACTGAAATTCTCCTCATGATACTCAACATCAACAAAGTACATGATTAAATTGTGCAACGTGAATGTACCTTAAATAAAAGAAAGAGATACATGTCAGATTAAGTAATTCAACATTTAAGTGGAAAAGTAGTTCTCAAAGATAGAAAAAAAAATAATACAAAATAAATTTACAAAAGTAATACCACTAGACACTTTAATAGGATGACTTGACTTAAATCCATTTCCACGCTCCTTTCCCTAACATCTCTGATGTGTTAAAAATAATGATGTCATTCATTGATAGTAAGTAAACACCATTTCAATTAACTAATTTTATCATAATGTAAATGAGATACCAAAATAAATGATACAAATCACTCAATGAACAATAGTCAATTCATGCCAACACTAATAGACAATCACAAAACACTAACTAGATGCAGTTACTTGACAAACATTTTTTCCTTATTGACTCCAACGTCTTCATGATGACTCAAATAGACCTGACCCAGTAAATTTAAGAATCTTGCAAAAAATTAAGACAAAATAAATGAGTAATTGATTGAAATCGTCAGTATAAGGACAACAATCCATTTGCAACTCTATATTGTGTAGGTATACAAACGTCCACAATGGGATATGTTTAATTATTTAATTTTTTTTATTAAAATGAAAGTGAAAGCATATAATCAATTTGACATAGAAAGAACAATACATGAACCTACCTATTTTGGTATTTCATAACGTTCCCCCGACTAATGTTCCTTTCATGATTAAAACAACATTGAAAAGGACTAATAACAAAAAATAACAACTAATGTATTAGTCTTAAAAATAAATATTGAAAAAAGATTCAAAGAACAAAAAATACTAACTAATGTATAAGAGTCTTAAAAAAACTAATAACAAAAAATAATAACACAATGGGATATGTTTAATTATATCACTCACTAAACACTCACTGTACAATCTCGTTTAAATCAACCTACAAGATAAAAAAAAAATTTGATTAAAAAAAGACAAATAACAAAAAATAACAACACAATGGGATATGTTTAATTATATCACTCACTGTACAATCTCGTTTAAATCAACCTACAAGAAAAAAAATTGAATAAAAAATGCCAAAAACAGTTCAAATAGAAGGAAAATAATGTACTTAGAAGTACAATAAAAATAAATGATTTATACCTAGAAAGTAATGTTAAGCATCATACTCGTTTGACTCCTCCTTTTCTCTTTCTTTCTCTAGCAAGTGTTTCAATTACCATTCAGTCTAAGTTAGGTTTTATCCAATTGTTCTCCTCATTAACATCCATGAAAATAGAACTATTCCCTTTAAAGCTGAATAACTCATTTTGTAGGTATGCTTCACCCAAATAATCAGCATTGCCATTTTCGTCATTTTTTTGATATGGCATCTCATACAAACTACAGGGTTGTATCTTAATAACAACATTTCAATTTTTATTAATGTTATCCAAGACATAAAATATTTGCAAGGCTTGGTTGGCTAAGATAAACGGTTCGTTTATTTTCATACATCTTTGAGGATTAACACTTGCAAATCCAAATTTATCTACTTTTATTCCTTTCACCCTATCAAGCACATCGAACCATTTACACTGAAATAGCACCTCCCATGTCCCACCAAGGTATTTTAGCTCAAGAATCTTTGTCAAGACACCATAATAACCAATAGATCCACTGTCCATCCCACTATAGCCATGCATATATACCCCACAATTTTGTGCTACACACCTTTCGTCACATTCTTCTATTCAGAACCTATACCTATTCACTGTATAACCATTATAGCATGTAATGTATTTGACAGGCCAAGAGACAGTGAAAATATGGACTTGCTTGTTGCTCCTTTGTCTCTCATATGCAATTTTACAACCTAAAAACATATTGGATTATAAGTAAATTAAGTTGGATAAATAGATTTTTAATCACATAAATTATGCACTCACTTTACTTTTAAATGTGAATCAATACTGCCATGACATTCAAAATATTCTCTGCGTTGCGACATCTAAACAAGCTATACATAATTTTTTAAGAGGAAATGAAACATAAAAAATGCTATGAAATAACCTCTTACTGAAGGAAAGGTTAAACTTCCTCACAATTCATTAAAAGATAAGTATGAGCTTCTTCCTACTCCTCATTAGAATGTTTGCAAGGCATAACTAACCCAAGTGCTCATCCAGATTGTGAAAACAAAGAAATCTCCCCATAAGGTAGGTTCAAATTTGCATCGTAATTCCTCTTGAGCTTGCTAAATTTTGTTTCAATGCCTTCTAGGTATCTAGAGCAAAGTGTCATGCACTCATTTGCAATATAGCCCTCCGCAATCGAACCTTCAGGGCGAGCCATATTATGAATGAATTGCTTTAATTAATACAATGATTGCTCAATTGGGTACATCTTGAGAAATTGGACAGGCCCACCAATCTTAGTTTCATTGGCTAAATGAATAGGTAAGTGAACCATCACATCAAAAAAAGATGGGGGAAATATAATTTCTAATTTACGTAAAGTCAAAAGGATTTGAGATTCAATTTGATCCAACTCATCCACTCTTAATGTCTTACCACCTAAACTAGTGAATAATAGACCTTGGATTGCAAGAGGAACCAAGTGTTATAATAGAACATGACAATTATGGCTCTTCAAACCAGGAATTTTACATTCTTTTATGTTGTTCACGCATTGAGAAATATTAGATGCGAATCCATCAAGACCTTTCAAATGTTTTTAAAATAAGCAAAATCATTGCTTATGTGCTTAAGATAGTGTGTAAGATGGCGCAGGTAACTCATTTCTATCTCCTTTGTGGTTGGGATGCAACTTTGGTCTTAATTTCATAAGCTTTAAATCAAGATGAGACTGCAGTGTATCTTTAGTCTTTCCTTTTACTTTCAATACTGTGATAACCACACTATCACATATATTTTTTTCGATGTGCATCACATCATAATTATGTCGCAACAAGAGTGTAATCCAATAAGGAAGCTAAAAAAATGCTTTTCTTATTCCAATTGTCACCTCTTTTCTTATGTGATATCTTAACCTTTTTGGTAGAATCTTTGGTTAAGGTGATTCCTTCAAGGTCATACACTTGAGCAAGGGCATTACTTCCTGAAAGTGACTTTGGTGGAGAAAAATTTCAACTCTCTAGTTCCATTAAATTTTTTGACGTTGTTTCGCCATTTGTGTTTTCTCGAAAGAAAACGACGATGATACATATATCATTGCTTCTTAGAATTAGTTAGCCTATTTGAACAGGTTTCTTTATTACAAGCTGGGCAAGCTAATTTCCCCTTAGTACTCCAACTAGATAAGTTGTCATACATAGGTAAATTATTAATTGTCCATAGTAAAGCTGCCTTCAATGTAAAATTTTCATTAGTCGATGCATCAAATGTTCAACACTTACTTCCCACAAGTTTTTCAATTCTTCTATCAAAGGTTTTATATATATATATCAATTGCATCACCGGGGCTATCTGGACCTGGTATAATTGTTGATATAATAAAATTAGATTCTTTTACGCACATCCATTAAGGAAAATTATAAGAAATCAAAATCACGGGCCAAATAGCATGCGAATGTTTAGGTTGAGAAAAAGGTTGGAACCCGTCACTAGCAAGAGCTAGTGTCACATTGCGAGGCTTGGAAGAAAAATTTCAATGCACTTCATTGAAAGATTTCCAAGCTAATGAATCAGTTGGATGTCTCATTGCTCCATCATCTCTCCTTTCGTAATGTCATCTCATCAATGAAGCTGTCTTCCTAGACATGAACAGCCACCGAAACCTTGTTTTCAAGGGAAAGTACTGCATTGATTTCATCGATAATTATTTCTCATTTCTTCCATTTTAATCTCTCCTGTGCGACTATCCACTTTCCTTCTTGAGACACCACTTATTTTGCATGTATCAAAATCCTTTTATTTTTCCAAAATAACCATAAAATCATTGACACATGCATCTATTTTTCTATAAGATGGACGCTAAGCTTTATTTATCTTTATCACCTCATAGTTTGATTCTGGTAATGTATAACCAATTGCAAGTATTTCTTTACACCATTGAAGTAACATGTCAAATGATTTATTACTCTACCGACCAAAGCTCTTGATTTGTAATAACTTGACAATCACAACCAATTTTGAAGTTTTACAACTATGTTAAACATGCAACTCTGAATCACGTAGCAACCTACAAAATTTCTTCGCTTCCTTATTAGGTTCCTTTCCATGCGCATCATAATTTGACGAATCACCTCCAAATTCATTTTCAATTTTACCATGATAGAGATCTTCTATCATTTTGCTAACCCCATCATCAACGACAACTCCTAATTCTTTACTTTTTATATTCAAGATCTTGTATCGTTTCTTCAACCTCGTCAAAACCTACAACTTCTTCTAATTCTTCACTTTCAGAGTCGGATTCATGTCTTTCACCGTGGTGCAACCAAAAAGTATAATTCTTCATTATTCGATGTACTTTTAAATGTCACTTAACTATTTCACGAGTTCCAGAATTGATGTTATTGCATTTAACACAAGGGCATCGAATCATGTCCATTTCTCCAGTCATATTAAAAGCATAATCTAATAATTGTTCCACCCCATCTTCATATGTTACACTAAATCAATCTATATCAACAAGCTTAATCTATTGTTTATCAGGCACCATTTAGCATGAAGGAATCAATAAATATATTGAATCTAACAAAAACAAACGATAGAACAATTGATTCACCAAGAACTGAATCAGAACTAGAAATCAATAATCTTCCTATCTAAAACAACCTAATTAACAAGGTGATATTACTATATATAGATGTCAACTGCATCTGTTGATCACATAGTAAACCATAAGGCAATAACCTAATTTATAATCCTCTTATCTAAATTAATAATCTTCTTATCTAAAACAATATAATGAACACAAAGCACAATCGATGAGGATTTGTCGTTCTTGTAATAACTTTAATCGGTGAGTAGTTAATCTGTTGAATGGCTATGCGTATATGCAGGTTTGTATTTTGAGTTAATTTCTGCTATTTCTTGGTGCTTAATTTTCATGTTGTCAACAACTCCCACTGCCATGATTGAATTAGGGAATAGACAAAGCCTAATAAAGGTAAGGTATTGATTTTTATTGCTCTAAAAACTTTGTTGTTGTGGTAGTTTTATAGTTTGAAAAGATGAATTAAAAGAGAATATATACAGTATATTTTATGTGTTCCCTGCACAATTATATATGGTTATCTTACTGAATATAATATTACAATTTAAGTAAGGTGTATAGCATCATTTCTTGATGTCAATGAGTGATACTAATGTGTTTTTCAATGAATCTAAACATGCCAATGCCGTGAACCGACCAATTAGGTCATCAAATACATGCTTGTGAACTCCATACAACTACATTTAATGCCATCTTAACCTTCATGAACATTAAGTTTGTTCTTTTTTTGATCAACACAAATCGCCAATTTGACAACACTCAATTACAGTAGGAAACTAACTTACATTACAAATGCCATAATTTCACAGTCAATTCCAAACAAACCACTACAACATGTCAAAAATCCATTCCTCCGCATTGCCACAACTCGAAAACGGTAAGGAATCAGACAACTTGTCACCAATTAAACAAAATTATTCATTGTGTTCCTCCACTAAATCGAAAACTCAACATCTCTCCAAATTCACCATTAAAGGGAAACACAGATTATGATCTAGAATTGAAAACGGAGGATATAAAATTGCACCTACGCTTTTAGAGGACGAAATCTGAGATTGATCGATCGCAATCTCAGAACAAACGAACCAAAGAACGATCGATCGAAGTTCTCTGAAAAGTAGAGATAGAGAGAACCGAATTGATTGAATGAAACCTTGGCATTCTCATTGCTGATTGCTCCTCTCCATGGAAGCACAGTTGAGCAAAAAGAGAGTAAGAGAACAATGCGAAGAAAGCAAGAGAAGAATTTGAGAGAAATTCACCGATTCGTTTTTCAAAATCTTAAGCAGATACGCAGTCGAGAGCAGTCGCAAATTGCATTTTTGAGAGGCGAATTGGTTTTAGTGAGGGGACTGTATTTACGGGTATAACAAAATTGATGTGGGCTTATTGTGAGAGTATGTACCCTCATCAATACATGTTTCTAATGGCATCTAGTGAGGGGATCTAATACCCTCTTTAAACTTGGTCATTAAAAATCTCTTTTCTTGTAGTGTATCACTCGATGTTGTGTATTGTACGAATATACCGTTCATATTTGGCTTAAAAGCTTTAATGACAATGATAAGTTCTAAAACCTACTATCAACAAATACATGATCAAGATGTTAATAGCATTATGCTCAGAATCAATACAAATTCGAACTATTGCACTTTTTATATTTCTATATTATTCAAGTTTATAGCATAGCATTCATACCATAGGATCCATTGATCCTTAAGATTAATAAATAACTAACACTTCGTTGAAATGAACATGCACATATTGGTATTCATTGAAATCAGAGATATAATGAAACAATTTCTATTAAATCAATAAAAACAATACCCGAATCCCCACAAGTTAGTCTTCAATGTCTTTTTTCCACAAATCGTCTTAATATTCAAGAATAAAATAAACATATGCTAAATTATATTATTGGTGGCTAATGGTTGATAAGTTATGTGTTTACCATGTTCTCCTATCAATTTATAATCCCTAATCATGTTTCCAAACAATTAAAGACCCTACTTAACAATTTTACACGAAATAGAACTCTACTTTCTATTTTCTTCTCTTCTTGGTGCTGTCACTTAATTCTCTGCACTGTGTGTACACTCCCACGACGCTGCCTTTGAGCCATGCAATTTATGTCTATATATTCTCTTTTGTAGTCTCGGCATTGTGTGTATTGCTCCCCGATGTCGTCTCTTGACTTCCACGGCTCCACAACGACGCCGAGCTACCTGTTATAATTTTTTCCACTTGCTTGCTCTCCCACGTCGTGCCTTTCCTTCCCACGTTGTGCCTTGATGTCCCACAGTGCCACAATGCTTAGCTAAGTGCTAAAACCTTTTTTGGGGTGTTTTTGCTTGTTCTTCTCAAATTCACTCTTTTCCTTCCTTTATGCATTGTATACCTTAAAGTGCATATACACCATCAATTCCACCTCATTTCGAAATATTTATATTAAATATATTACTAAACTAACCTTATATAAGTCTAAATAATCTTTTATCACTAAACTACATTGCTTAATGATTATTCATGCAAAAAGCACTTCTTGTTGTTCCTCTTAATAGTTATTGTGAAATCAGAGAATATCATAAACTTGATTAGGCGACTAGTAAAGTATTTTCTGATTTTATTTGGTTTTTGGGTAACTGCAGTAGAACCTACGCCATTATGGACCCGAGATCATACGATAAAATTTTATTTTAGTTTGTTTTGTGTCTAGTGTACTATTTTCCTCGAAATAGGGTCAAGTTGATGTATAGATGCGATATTCGCGTCTAATTTTCGGTGAAATTAGGGTATTTATCGGGGTTCAGTTTAGACTTAATTTGAGATAAATATGAAAATACAAAAAAAGAAAAATGCAAAATGAACAGAATGGCAGTTAAGGTGTAATTCTTGTAAAAAAGTGTTAGAGCCCCCTTAATTAGGGCATCTGACCGCCCTAGATTACCTTAATCTCTTCTAATCTAGCAACCTTCATCTTTCCATCAATAAAAAATTAATATTAAGATCTTATAATCATCAATTATAAAATATTATTATCCACTAAAGATTCTAATTGAATCTTAAACCTCAAAATTCGTTTAAATTAATTAGATAGTCCTCAAAGTTCCGTAAAAAAATTTTGATAGCGCCTCCTCTGTTTCAAAGCCTACACCGGAATACATGGCCGTCAAAAATCTTCAACAAAACCTACTCAGCTTTGGTGGAAATGCCGAAGGACTCACAATCCACCCATAACAATATATATTGCTTCAACTAAATTATATATTCATTCTAACTTGATTTAAAGTATCAAAATTCTTAAACTAGCATTACCTTAATTCAAAATTTATCTCAATTCTTTTCGAAACCGTTCCAACCATTCTAAAGAAAATCCAAATCACACTCGAACCCAAAAACCTATTTTTACAATATAATACATTCAAAAATAATACATACGGAGAGAGAAAAAAACTAAACAAGTCACAAACAGTCGGAAAGCTTTCCCTTTCCCTCGTCGCCGCTAAAACTTATCATTATCTAATTGTAAAAATTCGATAATGTCAAATAAGTAAATCCCACACTATCTAGTACACTTGTAATAATCAAATGCATAACAATCCAAGAGATTAAACGAAGAATACATTCCAAGGATTTAATTACAACCGTAAATCTATCCTGTTTTTATTATCCGACCACAATAAAGACTCATGCGCGGGGAGAATAACTGAATGAGTCTTGTTCCTCGAGTCTATCCAAGTATGATTTGGTTCAACATGATCTCATGATAATCACGTGATGCAAAGTATTAGCGACTCCATCCCCTCAAGCATAATATAATGTTCTACAACCACGGTATAGTCTACACTATATGAAGACTCAAATCGCCTTATCCTCCCAACCCGTGTATGCATGTAAAACAAAAATGCAATATCAAGAATCAATGCAATATATACGAAATTATAATCATATAATGTAAAGGTTATTATGAGATTTACTTAACCTTCCAAATGTGATATCGCAACTCCCTTGCGCTCTGAGTTAGTAAATTAGTCCACATGGGGCTCCAATCGCCATCCTACAATTCATTAATACATCTTGTAAGCCTCCACAACAACTTTACCATTTTCCAATTATTTGCAATTTAATTGACCTAATAGCGTATTGAAACTCCTAAAATACTTCCAAAATAAATTATCTGATGGTCGATTTCATTTTTAACTCAAAATTATTGTTCGGCATCAAAGATTACATTTTCTAGGCTTAAATATAATTTTTCCAATTTATTATATTTTTTGGTCGTCCTCGACCCGAAAACCTCGGAATCCCTCCAAATCAACTCCTCGGATGTCCGGATCCAAATTTTGACTTTAGATTGTGATTTAGAATTGAAAATTAACCAATACTAGGCTTTAAAACAAATTTTTAAATTTCATCTATCTTAGGAAGTAGGTAACGGTTCCAAACTGTCACCTGATTCCGCTTCCTATAGTCTATGCACATCCTTATCGAACCATCCTTTTTTTTCACAAACGACACTTGTGCTCCCCAAGGTGACATATCAGGGTGAATAAAACCCTTCTCCAATAACTCAACCAACTATTGTCTAACCTCCTCCTGCTCCGATGGTGACATCCTATACGGTCTATTGGAGATCGACTGCGTCCCTGGTATCAACTCAATGATAAACTCGACAGCTCATGGCGGTGGCAATCCTGGTAGGTCATCTGGAAATACATCAATAAAATCTCTAACTACCAGTACGTCCTTAATCCTGACCTCTATCTTAACCTCCGGCTCAACTATCGCTGAAAATGCATCCATCTTCTGCGTTGTAGCTAGTCGACCTCTAGTGATAGGTAAATCAGCCACATATCTGACTAGTGAGAACTCTGGTATCCCAGGAATATGAAACTCTATATCCTCTTACCATAACAATCTATCCGTGCATGATAGGGTGATAACCAATCCATCCCGAGAAGTGCGTCAACTCTAAGTACTCTAATACTCGAAGATCAGCTGGTAATTGATGTCCCTCAACTATGCAACGTACCATCAACGAGCTGTCTGGTCGCTCCGCCATCCGGTTGTGTGATTGCATGAGCTCTCTCTGTGGCCTACTTTGGCTCTTGACGTGGTGACGGTGGTGTCCTGCAGTCGACCTCAAGTGTCCCCTCATACCACACATGTGGCATCTGCGGTTATCCCGCTTTCCCATGTCTGTCCGTCTCTAGATCGGACAATTCCACCTCGGTTCTTATTAGTCCAAAATTTACATTATTCAAGCATTGCCCTTAAATAAATTTTTCTTATTGGTTTGAAAAACAGTTAACCAATAATTAATGAGGGCGTAATTGAAAATACACACTTAGTTTATAAAACAGATTTTTATTCAACTTTTTCCAAATTATCTCCACTTCTCTCTCATTCCAACAAATATATCACCAATTATTTCTCTCTATGTGCACTTCCTTTAAAAATTATCTCCAACCGTTTCTTTCTGACGAATCTCTCTCTCTCTCTTTCACGTATTAAGAAGTTCAAAATTTAAAGCGAATTGAGGGAATTAAAGTTATCTCTTTTAGAAATAACCAAGATTTTCGCCAATTTCAATTTTCTAAAAATATTGAATTAGCGGAATCAGTTTTTTTAATAGGTTTTTCCACACGTGGCGGCGTTAACAGTCATCCACGATAACAATGCTCACCTTTTTTAAGGTAGAAATAGCAATCCTCACATTATTCATCCGATTTGTACTATATCCTTGCCTGCTAGATGTCATTGCAATCAAATCTTTTCTAGAAAATAAACAAAAATCATATTACATGTTTATTGGTGAATCAATGAAAAATATTTTTGATTGCAGGAGATGTTGATGATATTGGGAATTGAAAAGATGGGCTCGAAATTTGACTTTGGTAGTGATGGAATGGTTGGTGAACAACCGATTGAATGGGCAGAGATCTCGCTTTAAGAGATCACCTACGTGGGTCATCGTGAAGTTATTTACTTCTTTCAGTGCGCATTAAGACAAATCCACATTGATATTCAAATGGAGACATGCACTAAGGTCACTATTAGTATTATGGAGCCGCAAAATATTTTGATTCTTGCAAGGATAGAAGTGATTAAAGAAATAACTTTGGAAGGAGTAATCAAATTTTAAGGCCTATTTTTTATATCAATAGATGTCCATGTGAGCCTAACTATTTCACACGAGACCCTGGTGCAATTAACTAGGAATTACCTTAGTGGCCCGAGCGATCTTCCCACACCCAGGAATTAAATTAACTAGGAATTACCTTAGTGGCCCGAGCGATCTTCCCACACCCAGGAATTAAAACTGAGGTCTATGCTTAACTCATATAATCCACCTTCGTTCTTACTGTTGTGGCAACCCGACCGGGTTAAAGGTTAAATTTTAAGGTCTATTGTTAATGATTGCTTATAATGGATAAGTTTGAGAACCCTTGTGTTTCTCTCTAACTGTACTGATCGCCATGAGATTTTATATCCGGCTTTATTAGAGAGGCACTTCATGTCTTAGTTTATTTTTATTTATATACATGTTGATTTCTTTTTATCATTATCAAGAGGAATTGGTGTTGAAGATGGTCAACAGTTTAGATGATTGAACGATGACAAAATTAAACGAAAGTCATCTTTAAAAAATTATGGATCAGATTAATTATTTGTTACCCTATTTCAAACTAATTATTTTGAAAATAATCTATTGTGAAAGCATGGTAAAAAGCATAAGGTGTGATATGTTTTGGTGTAAGTGAATCTCACAAATTGGAGTCTAGTAGGACTGGGATCAAGGTAAGAGTAGAGGAGGCATTCTTAAGGGTAAAGCTAGTCTCTAAGCATCATAAATGGTAGATACAATAGGTCAACAAGTGGACCTTTTGTTGGGATAGGAGAACCATAGTACAAATCATTTGTACACTTTATAAAGTGTTAGTTTTGCATTTATACATGAAAAACACCATCGCCTACATTAACTTAATTTCAATTAGCCTTCATATATATTGAACTAAATTGGCTCACCTTTTACAAATGTGAAATCTTGAACAGAGATAGTTTTCTTCACATATATATTTTACAGGTTATCGATCACCATGTTTTTTTTTCAAAAAAATTATGAGTGTCAGAACCTTTTTCAACTCCACTTTACTTTAATTTGACTAATACCGTAGAAGTTAGTTGACTACCCCAACCCCATAACTTGTGAAGAACTAAGAAAACATAACGTGGTTGCATGCCAAAAATCGAACCCATGAACCATGCCTTGATCAAAATTAATATACTTTTTTCTTAAATTATCAATAGACCACACCCCTTGAGGGCTCTAGCTAAGATGTCTTTTAAGATATAATTTAGTAGCTTGAATACTGATATATATTTTTTGGATGACAGTTTGAATAGTGATTTATCGAAGGCTTAATTTAAAAATTATCAAAGTGAACCAAGTGGATGACTAACTGTTTTGATTATGATGTTATTTGAGTGAAAGGTTGGCAGTTGGAGCGTCACATGGGAAGTTATATATAGTTTCTTTCTTACAAAAAAAATATCGAAGTGGAATTTATGTTTATGTTGAATTTAATGATTCAATAATATTATTTGATTATTATTTTATTTTTTACGCATTCTAAATAACAACAATGAAAGAAATAAGCTTGCACAAAATCATTTTCTATTTACGTTTAAATTAGTTTCCTGCAGAAAATATGCTGATTTGGAATGTACATTGATCCCAAAGGAAGATTGGAATAATTGTTAAACCACTTTTCTTTGGTAGATTAAATGACTTTTTTTATTGGCCGAAGGTGCATTTCATGTATTTTTTTGTCGTGCTAAATTATAGTGAGTTTTTTCATTTTTTTAAACAGAGGGTACATGTTAAAAAAAAACTTTGAACTAATATATATCCATGATGCAACCAATGTGCAATTAGGAAAAAATGACTTCCATGTGTGAAAAATAGACGACCCATGTGTTTCTGTGTTTTTACACCAACTATTTTTTTTAAACATAAGGACATAGGTAATGGTGACCACACAAAATGTAAAACAAAAGTATAAATCTTTTAAAACCCAAAAATCAATCGATAATTAAGATGGGAAAATTATTTTTCAAACCAATCCCTCCCAAAATCTCTCCTACAATAATAAAAGGAAGGTTCTAAACACTTTCGAAATCATGTTTTGCGATTTATTTGAAACCAATTCCTCCTAAAATCTCTCCTAAAATTTCTCATTAACCGTTGTTTCACATATTTTTCATGTATTTTAAATTTAAAATCCATAACTATCGGGTTGTTGCATAGTTCCATCTATTTAAAATCTCACAACATAACCTCTCCCACACTCCACAATTCTACTCTTTCCCAGCTCCCTTCCTCTCCCTGCATTCTTTTAACTTTATTATTCTTTATACATGCGTCTTTTTTATTTTTTCTTTTGGGTTTATTGCTGTGTTATATTTTCACATATCAAACAAGGTTGCAATTGTTAGCAATACACCAAGCATATAAGTTGTTATTAAGGTTATTGCTCAGCTTCCATTTTATTCTTATTCTTATTCATATTCACTTCAATATACTTTTACGATATACAAATATTACTGACTAATTATATTTTGCAAAGCCCCTGTGTAATTAACATTTATTGTTTCATTTTTTTGTTCCATAAATGAATATGTCAAGAAGGTTACAAAATATTGACGATCTAGCGAATAAAGGGTGTTGTTAAGAAATACAACTCAACATTATTCAAGTTCCACTCATTTATTATTATTTTTTATTAAATTTAAATCTATCGAAGTGCATGTACGTTCATTTATATATTGTATTAACTATCTCATACAAATATTTGATATTTCTATTTAGTCTTTAATATATATTTAGGCTTTATATATAAGATCAGATAGTTTAACTATACATGTATGTGCCCGACACTGTTTTATTTCGTTTTTGAAAATAAATTTTGACTTAATTTTTTTTGTTAACTATTGACCTAAGTCAGGCTACATAAGAATATGCCTTCTCTACCGTACTATATTTTTTTTCATTTTTTTAAATTATACCTTTTTCATAAAATAAGTATTGAATTTTTTAAGTGATCATATAAATGTGTTGCTCTTTTATAAAGTATATAAAAGTATTCTTAATATCTACAATTATATTTCTTAATTCCCTTTATTATACAGTTATTAAAAAATTTTATTGTTCCTATTGAGTGTTAGTGGATAAATATCAATAAGTTTTTACTATTTACTTTTTTTTTTAAAGAAAATATACTATTTTTTAGAAATATATATATTAATATAATTGCCTCATTATGAAAACAATTTTAGTTATTTATGAATCTTTTCTTACAAAATAGTTATTTTTACTTAAACAGTACACAAATATAAAAATGTAATCTTCAAAAATTATCTGTATAAATTTTTTTAAAAATATTAAACTGAGTCAGCATGGGTACTGTTTTGTGTTTCGATATTTTTTTGAAAAATTTACCAAAGTACAACATTTTTTACTTTAAAAAAGGTAAGTACGGGGTTTGTTTTTTTTTCCCCCATACTAAGCAATAACGCCTTCTCGTAAGGCGTTATTGCCGATGTGGCGCCACGTGGCGCGACATCAGCAAATTTTTTGCTGACGTGGACACATAGATAGCGCATTTTCGAAAGGCGCTATCCATATGTCATGTCCACGTGGGCGTATAGGGTGAGGTGGCGGGCGAGGTGGCGGCGAGGTTGTATGGATAGCGCCTTATCAAAAGGCGCTATCCATACAACTTCACTGCCACCTCACCGCCACCTCACTGCCACCTCACAAATTTCCAATATTGGCTATTTTTGAAGTTTGTGAGGTGGCGGTGAGTTGGCTATCCATGTGTCATGTCCACGTGGGCACATCCACCCCCATTAATAAAATAATAATTAAAATTAAATTAAATTAAACGATTTATATAAACGTAAATTACGTAAAAATATATTAAAATAGATAAAAATTATGAAAAAATTCGGAAAAATTCTCGAAAAATATGAAAAATAGGGAAAACTCATTTCTAACTGGTTTACTTACCTCGAAATTCGTAATTCATCCTCAAGACGTCCCGCTCACGCCTCGATTTGTGCACCCGACTCCTACGTCTCTACCAATTAAAATTTTAGGGTCGCATTACATGCAATTATAGTATGTGATTATAGATTTGTCATTTTTATTTTCATAAAAATTAAGTTTTTAACACCCTTTTTCGAATTATACCGGGGTGCCAAACGCCCGAAAAGCCTCGAACTCTTTTTTTTTTTTCTAGCTTTCCCTATTTTTCATATTTTTCGAGAATTTTTCAGAATTTTTGCATAATTTTTATCTATTTTAATCTATTTTCTGTAATTTACGGTTTATATAAATCAGTTTAATTTTTCCATAATTTTAATTTTTTTAATTATTATTTGTGAGGTGGCGGTGACGTGGCGGTGACATGGCGTCGGTTTGTATAGATAGCGCCTTTTGAAAATGCGCTATCTATACACGTGGCTAGCCACGGTGAGGTGGCGGTGAGGTGGCGGCCACACGTACAGATAACGCCTTTTGAAAATGCGCTATCTGTACAAACCCATGCCACGTCACCGCCACGTCAGCGCCAACCAAACCAACCACACACAATAACGTCTTTTCAAAAGGCGTTATTGCCTATTTCGTTAATATAAAAACCTCCCTATTTTGTTAATTAAAATGTAAATCTACCCTACTTTTGGAAAAACACCTATTTTTTTAGCCAAAAACAAAAAATAATAATTGTTTTTCACATCAGGTCCGTTGCACGTGAAGTCACTACTACAAAAAGTGTATTCTGTGTATGACTGATACCTATCACACCTACTTAGAAATTAAAAAGAAAACAATACTTTACCAAAACCACGTGTATTAATAATCAATTTATTGAATATATTTTTTTAAATTATTCGACATGCATGTTTACAAAATTATTTTATATACACTATCATATGCTTAAATTCGGACAATTAATTTTTATCAGTTAATACATATTTATAAGGAGAATGAGATTGACTGAATTTCATAGAGAATCTGACAAAGAAACGAAACAAATAAATTAGCACCGAAGTAGGTAGAATGAGATTAACTGAAGTACGTAGACAAATTCGATTAAAAGTGAAACAAATCATTTACCTTCAGAAGTAACGAGAATGAGGTTAACTGAACTACGTAGACATATCTGATTACAAAGTGAAACAAATCATTCAACCCCAACAAGAGACACATTTACAAGAATTTTAGGGCGTCGCAACTCAGGAAGTAGTTTTATAGAAATAGAATTTTACTAAGTTAACATTGACAAATCCTATGACATGTTCATCATGTAGTGCTAAAATATTTGTTCAAATGGTAAAGTTGATTGCCCATACCCTACCGCTCCCCAAGAGCTTATAAACATTTTTTAGATCAAAGTCAAATGGGTCAACACTTCAGGCAAAATATACGATCATATAATAATGCATTTTTTTTACCTTGATGGGTGTCAATTTTGATGCAAACTTAACGAGCAGAATAAGTGGGATTTTCTCTTATTGTGTACAAGAAGCTGTGTGTAATAAAATAGGTAGTTTAATACCATTGGATGGGTCACGAACTAGATATCTGCAAATGTATGTGGACGATACAAACAATAAGATATTCAATCGCATTTAAGAAAGTGAAGTATTAAAAAGAGAGTTAGTAGAAAAAATTAATAATATTATGCATACTTATAACCCGTTTGTCCATTTACTTTGCCAATTACGGAGACGGAATGACCTTGAACCGTGTAAGATAATTATAAAAGAATTGACAACAAATCGTCGTGTTCACGAATTACCTATAGCCCCACAAGTAGCAACTATACTAATTGGATTAGGAGATAACGAAAGCATGAACGATATGGACGTAATAATTTAAACAAGATCAGGAGAACTTCAAAACCTTCGTGATATGATCAGATTTTATGATCGTTTACAATACATACTGCGTTTACTATTTGGACATTATGGTGGGACTTAAATATGCATAGAATCAACAATTGAGGGAGGGTTAGTGTTGATCACATTACTCATACATTTTATAGGTATTTTTTACAATAATTTATTATTCAAATGGTTAAATTATTTTTGAACATAACATAAGAATTTAAATTGCTAATATTATAAACCTAATTTCCAGATTCGTCCTTCAGAATTATCATTAATATTATTTGAAGGTAGGTTACTTCAATAGTACGTAGTCGACATGTATGTGAAGATTAAATGTATGCGATTACATTTTCTGAAAAACAACCACGAAACTATTAGATCAAAACTATATTAAGGGCTACAAGATGTTACATCCGTCGAAGGTAAAACACAACAAATATCAATATTTTTTGATAAATAAATCATATAGAAATATTTATTATTTTTTAATTAATACATTTTATAATCGTAGGAAATGTTGGAAGAAGAACAATTCTACCATCGTCATATATTAAGATTCCAAGGGATATGCACTATCGAAATCAAGATGCCATGGCTTTGGTATGAAGGTATGGAAAATCTGATTTATTTATAACAATGACATGCAATGTGCGTTGGTCTAAAATTACTAATGAGTTGCTTCCCAGACAAAAAGCACAAGATAGAACAAATTTAATGACTGGAATATTTCGTGCCAAATTTGAAGAGTTGAAAAATGATTTTTTTGTTAAAGGTTTATCATGAAAAGTTATTGCACATGTGCATGTAATTGAGTTTTAGAAAAGAGGTTCACCACACTCGCATATTTTGATTATTCTAGATGAAAATGAGAGGATAAATAACCCTAACGATTATGACTCCTTAGTTCGAGCGAAAATTCCATGCCTAAATACAGAACCCAATTTATACAATGTCATTGTTACTCATATAATGCATTATCCGTGTGGCATTTTACACCCAAATGCAGTATGCATGAAAAATAATAAATACAAAAAATGACTCCTAAGATAATTTTCTCTTGTCACTATTCAAGGAAATGATTCCTATCCTATTTATCGAATACAAGACAATGGTGTCCGAGTAGTTATAGGTATACATACTTTAGATAATAGGTGGGTAGTTCCATATAATCCTTATCTACTCCTATATTATGATTGCAATATTAACATTGAGAAACGCTCAAGTATTAAGTCAGTCAAATGCTTATATAAATATGTTTACAAAGGGCTTGATTGTGTTTTGTTAGGATTAACAAACAATAAATATAGAGAAGATGAAATATTAGAATTTGTGAGTGCTAGGTGGATTTGTGCACCTGAGTCATTTTGGAGAATATTTAAATTTTTTTAAAGTGGAATTTCTCCATTTGTTGTAGGATTACAAATTCATTTACCAAATCACCAAAATATATAGTTCAGCGGGACCGCCGTTAACTGTTCGTAGCATCCAAAAATTCGTACAATAGTCAATATTTGTATGATTTCTTAACTTTTTAGTGATTATTCACGCATTGAAATATCTCATATTTATCTTATTTAATTATGACCATAAAACAAACAAAAATCCCTCTTTCAAATTTTAAGTCAAGTGTCATCCATTCTTAAACACTTGTCAAGGCTTCGATCACATCAATATGGGCATGCCTTCGCAGAGTGTATTGTGTTATCTTGGTGAGACAAGTTGAGTAATGGTTACTCTATTGTTTGAAATGGTTAGACTTGATAAAGCTATCAAAACGGTTTTGGGCTTTAGGCACTAGATGAGATAAAACATGATAAGACATAAGATGTCATAATCTCATAAAATAATTAAAAGTTACATATGATGTCATTGGTAATTGGTACCTACCTAAATAACTTAATTCAAAATGTCATGCCTTAGCTATCTTGGAATTAGGTGAAACATGAATTTTAGTCCCTTAAATTAACATAGTATTTTTAAGGAGGGTTGTTAATGTAGTGGGAGTTTATTCCTTTATACTAAAATGAACTTTTGCATAATCTTTGTTGTAGATCTATGGCCTCTTCAAATCACACTAATCCCTTGTCACTGCGATCCATCCTTGAGAAGGATAAGTTGTCTGGGACAAACTTTCTTGACTGTTTTAGAAACTTGAGAATTGTTCTTAAACATGAACGCAAGTTGTATGTCCTGGATGATCCTATTCCTGAGGAACCACCAGCCAATGCTTTAAGAGCCGTGAAAGATGCACATACTAAGCATGTCAACGAATCAACTGATGTTACATGCATTATGTTGGCAACCATGGTTCCTGAACTTCAGAAGGATATGGAACACATGGAAGCTTATGACATGGCTACGACATTTAAAGGAAATGTTCTAACACAGAGGCTAGGCAAGAAAGGTTCGAGACAGTCAAGAACCTTCATTCTTGCAAAATGGCTGATGGTGCGTCAGTTAGTCCTCATGTTCTGAAAATGAAAGGGCTATATTGACCGTCTTGACATACTTGGATTTCCCATAAGCCAAGAGTTGGCTACGGATTTGATCCTGAATTCATTGCCAGATAGTTATTCACAATTTATGATGAACTATAACATGAATAACTAGGAGAAGTCTATCTCAGAGTTGCATTTGATGCTTAAAACTGTTGAGCAAAATGTCAAGAAACCCATTGCTAGTGTGTTGATGGTTCATAAAGGAAAGGCTTTGAAGAAAAAGGGCAAAGGCAAGGCTAAAGTTACCAAGGCTGTTGTGACTGTCACAAAGCCTATGGAACAAGTCAAACCCCATGCTGCTTGTACTTCACAGTCCCATAAGGAAAAGGAAATGAAGGAAATTGTCATTTCTGCCATGCACCTGGACATAGGTTTAGAAATTGCAAGCTCTATCTTGAAGATCTAAAGAAAAAGAAGAGTAGTGCGACTACTGCTTCAGGTATTTACGTTATTAAAGTCAACTTGTCTACTAGTGATTCCCGAGTATTAGATACCGGATGTGGATCTCACACTTGTATTAATATGCAGGGTCTCACCAAAAGTAGAAAGCTGAAGAAAGGAGAAGTCATCCTACGAGTTGGAAATGGAGCAAAGGTTGCTGCGTTTTCTGTAGGATGCTATGAGTTAATTTTACCAAGTGGACTTATTTTAGTTTTAAATAATTGTTATTATGTCATTGCCTTGAGCAGAAAAATCATTATAGTTTCATGTTTGGATTTGGATGGTTTTAATTTCATTATTGTGAATAATAAATGCTCTATTTCTCATAAAGACATTTTCTATGCGAATGCTGATTTGTGTGATGGTCTTTATATTTTAAACATGAAAAGGTCCACAGATACTCCCATTTTTTACGTAAATACAAAGAGATTCAAGTCAAATGATTTGAATCAAACCTACCTTTGGCATTATCACCTTAGCCTCATTAATGAGAAACGCATTTCTAAACTCCATAAAGATGGACTTTTAGATTCATTTGATTTTGAATCATATGAAACATGTGTATCTTGTTTACTAGGCAAGATGACAAAGAGTCCCTTTAATGGACACAGTGAAAGGGCAAGTGGTTTATTGGGTCTAATACATACTGATGTATGCAGTCCTATAAACACAATGGCTAGAGGTGGTTATCAGTAATTCATTAAATTCACTGATGCTTTCAGTAGATATGGTTACGTATATCTCATGAAACATAAAGGTGAATCTTTTGGGATGTTTCGAACATTTTAGAATGAAGTGGAAAATGAACTTGGTAAAACTATTAAAGCACTTCGATCAGATCGAAATGGTGAATATTTGAACCTAGAGTTTGATGATCATCTTAGAAACTGTGGGATTGTCTCACAGTTAACTCCCCCAGCAACTCCACAATGGAATGGTGTTTCTGCGAGGAAAAATCAAACTATTGGATATGGTTCGATCTGTGATGAGTCATGCAGATTTTCCTATTTCCTTTTGGGGTGCTTTAGAAACTGCTGCGTTTACACTAAATCGTGTTCCTTCTAAAGCGGTTGATAAAACACCATATTAGATGTGGTTTAGGAAAATACCAAGTTTGTCTTTCCTAAAGATTTGGGGTTATAAGGTTTTTGTACGACCACAAATCTCAAAAAAATTATCAGCCAAATCTACCAAGTGTGCATTCGTTGGTTATCCTAAAGAAACTAGAGGATACTACTTTTATAATCCCACTAAGAACAAAGTGTTTGATGCTCGAAATGATGTCTTTATGCAAAAAGAGTTTATTTTAAAAGACAATAGTGGGAATAAAGTAAGTCTTGAAGAAATTCAATAACCTCAAATAAACACTCAACCGCCAGTGGGAGATCAACTAAGTCTTAAACTAATTGATCCTCCACAGGTATCACAAGGCCCTCGTAGGTCTGATAAGATAAGATATCAGCCTGAGAGATTAGGATTTCTTATTACTAATAGAAGTGAGATGTTGCTTATGGATCAAAATGAATCTACTACTTATCAAAAGGCTCTTTCTAGTCCTGAGGCAGATAAATGGCATAGTGCCATGAATTCTGAGATGCAGTCCTTGTATGATAACCAAGTTTGGAACATGGTTGATTTACCTGAAGGTGGTAAGACCATTGGATGTAAATGGGTTTTCAAGAAGAAAACTGACATGGATGACAAATTGTATACTTATAAAGCACGACTAGTAGCAAAAGGTTTTAGACACACTCAAGGTGTTGATTATGATGAAAATTTTTCTCATGTAGCCATGCTTAAATCCATTAGAATTCTAATTGCCATAGCCGCATATTATGACTATGAGATATGGCAAATGGATGTCAAAACAAATTTTCTAAATGGAAAGTTACTTAAGGGCGTGTATATGATACAACCTAAAGGGTTTGTTCATCCTGAGACTTCTACAAAGGTGTGCAAGCTTCAAAGATTTATTTATGGATTGAAGAAAACTTCTCAGAGTTGGAATCTTCATTTTGATGAAACAATTAAGGAACTTGGTTTCATTAAAAACGAAGATGAGCCTTGTATACAAGAAGGTAAGTGTGAGCGTGGTTGTTTTCCTGGTGTTGTATGTTGATGATATATTACTCATTGGAAATGACATCCCAACCTTGCAGAGTGCCAAGTCTTGGTTAGGGAAGTGTCAATGAAGGAGTTAGGAGATGCATCCTACATCCTTGGGATTAAGATCTATATGGATAGATCTAAAAGGCTGATCGGTCTAAGTTAAAGTGCTTATATTGATAAGGTACTGAATAGGTTCAATATGCAAGACTCTAAAAGAGGGTCATTGCCAATGTCTCATGGTATAAATCTCAGCAAGACTCATTGTCCAATGACTAATGATGAGCGAGAGCACATGAATATGATTCCATATGCATCGGCTATTGGATCTATCATGTATGCCATGTTATACACTCGACCTGATGTATCATATGCTTTGAGAGCAACAAGCAGATATCAGTCCGATCCCGGTGAGTGTCACTAGATAGCAGTAAAGGACATTCTTAAGTACTTGAGAATGACTAAAGAAGTGTTATTAGTCTATAGAAGTTTGGAAGACGAGCTTGATGTAAGTGGTTACACAGATGCAAGTTTTCAAACTGATATATATGACTTCAGATCGCAGTCTGGATATGTGTTTACTTTGAATGGAGGCGCAGTGAGCTGGAAAAGTTCGAAGCAAGAAATCGTCGAAGATTCTACAACGAAGTTTGAATATATTGCAAATGTCCGATTCAAATTGCAAGGAGGCGGTTTGATAAAAAGTTCATCTCAGAACTTGGTGTGGTTCTGAGTATAGCTAACCCCATTTTCTTGTATTCTGACAACAACGGGGCTATAACACAGGCCAAGAAACCAATATCACACCACCGATCCAAATGTATACTTACACGTTTTCTTCTCATTCGAGAAATCATTGAGAGGGGAGACGTGAAGATTTGCAGAGTTCCCAGAGAAGACAATGTTGCAGATCCTTTGATGAATAATCTTCCACAAGCGAAACATGATGGTCATGTTAGGTCATTAGGTATTAGATACATGAATGATTGGCCCTAGTGCAAGTGGGAGATGTTAGGGCATGTGCCCTAGGTCAATCTACAAACATTGTTTATCTTATAATTTTATTTAATAAAATAGAGGTTTTATTTGTTGTTTTATTATAACTGATTGCATGTTTACCTTATAGTAAGATCTATAGGTATTTGTTGAAATATCCTAAATGTCCTTAATCGGTCATTATACTAGGAACTATAATGAATTAAGACTAGTGTGAACCTTGATTGATGGTCATGTGATGATCATGCGTATAAGGATATGAATCAAGATCACGAGACTTATTATGGAATAAGATACTGGACCGACTCGCTATGAGAACACCATATCGATTAAGTCTTAGGTGCTACTCATGATTGGTATATCATTTAGTCCTTCGACTTGAGATTACCATAGAATTCAATGTTAGGAGCATGATAATTTGACACAATCGAATGTTGTCTTTAACCGGACATTTATAAAGATTGTGATTGGTTACCGTGTGAATAATATATGAAGGTGTGTAATCAAGATAAAATTTGTCACTCTCGTATAGAGAGAGATATCAATGGATCTCTCGATAAGATAGACTGATAATGGCCAAGTCCATGTGAATTGATATGATCAATGTCACTTGGATGTTTTTCAGTTTACCTAAAGATTGAGACTAGTACGATTGAACATTAAGGGTGACTTTCCATGTCTTATGTTTAATCAAAGGATATCACATGACAAAAGGATATGATATACCTTATTAATTAGGTTATATCGATGTTGATATTCATGCTACTTGGGTAGTCATAATGCCTTGCTAGAGATCACTTATGACTTGTGTACCAAAATGGTTTTTGGTTCACTGCCAATGTTGCATGAACCTATTGGGTTGCACATAATGAATGACTTTGCACAATTTCAATTGGTCCAGAGTAATGAATTTTATATGATAAAATTCATTACATAAAAGCCCTTACGATTTGTTATATGATAACTTATTAATAGGGACATATATGTAATTTGCTTAAACTGCGTAAATACAATAGTTTTATTACGAATAAGATTTTAAGTGAGGGCTTATCTACACATATAAATAAAGGGTGGATCCCTAAAAAAAGCAATAAGATTTCGTTTTACAATTTTTTGAGTTCTCTGGATTTAGGGAGAGAAAGAAAAACTATTTTTCAATCTCTCTTGGGGCTAGCACTCCAAATTGTGGTCACCATTTGTGTGTGGATTTCTGACAGAGAAGCGCACTTGAACGTCTTGAAAATCGAACAATCAAAAAGAAATCACAGAATAGGGTATGATTTACTTACGTAGATTTAGTTTAATGGAACTTATTTTCAATCATGTTGGGGTTTTTCATAATTTGTTTTGAATATTCTACTGCGTATGAACCCCAAAAACCCAACAAACATAATCCAGAATCACAATCGATCAAATAGAATAAATTCAGTAATAAATAAATATATAAACAAATATCTCAAACAATGAACATAAACCTAATTTGCATTCCAAACATATAAATCCAATCCATATAGAGTAATTAGGATACTTTATAAATTAAGATAAATAATTAAACTCTACTCATAAGTAAGTAAACACATTTTAGCCAACCATTTATTATCCTTATATCAGTGAAAAAATGATGTTCTAATAATATTGAGCTAACCCCTTTATTCGCACAAAGATATTAACTTCAAGCAATAGAAACGCATTAAACTTTATGAGAAATTCGAACTACAAAATCTAACATATGTTGACAGCCACTTCAACACTAGATTTAGATCTCAAATTCACCTAAGATATTTAACTGATGTTTGCTTTTCAAACAATTCTAGTTACTACTTTAATTGGATAATGAAACCATATATCACATACATATTTGCAACTATGCATACAATACCTAGATCCATGATTAAAATCATTAGATATAAATGTTTTAAATCAGTGAATCAAAGAATACGATAAAGTTTAAAACATTAAACACAAATTCATCTCATCATAAATACATTACAAAACGGATCTAGTTCACGTTCGGACTTTGTTTAGATCAAACAATCTAGTCACTCATAATCATAAATATTATTGCAATAATATAAATAAAAGACATAATTGAAAACACCTCTGAATGAAAATACATTAGTCTTCAAAATAGTTTACATGTATGTAAATTAAGTAGATTATGGCTCTAAGAACAACTAAGGCTTATAGGGCTTGAAAGTAGGATCAAGGACAATTGATTTTCAAACCTAAGGTTCTTATTTATAGTATTCTAAGTAGTAAACATCCAAAAACAACTCAAACATTTCGTAGTTATCCAAAATTCTCGAGAAGTAGCTTAGCAATTCACAACGATTTGTGTGAGTTAGGAATCCCAAGGAAAATTTAGAATATCGGGCTCTCTGGTCTTTTATAGTGTTCATCGATTTAGCCAGCGATTCAGTGCAATCAGGAATCACTGAGAATCGCTGGTTCATTTCTAGTTCTTGTTTGCTTCCTTAGTGATAATTCTTCATATATTTCTTCCTCTTGATTAATTCCTTCATAATCTTTCATTTTTCCTTCATATCTTCTTATTATCAATTCTTTACCTAAAATAGCAAAAACAAGAAAAAAATGAATGTAATATAGTATTTTACATCTAAAATAAACTTAAAATGAACTATAAAACATGTCTAATTATTAACTTGTCAAATACCCCGAAACTCATAGTTTTTTGTCTCGAGCAAATGAGTACTCTCAATCATATTCTCTTTTCTTCCCTCGTTTTTATTTGATTATTATATACTCTAATTCTTCAATAAAAATGATGATAAAATATAAAAAATATTATGTTCAAAAAAATAAGGATCACGATAGAATCAAAAGAACCCTTTTTATTTGACAACTCAACCTCCTAATTACACAATACTCCTCATAATTCAAAGTTAAATCAATCACCAAGGTTAAAGCACCACATTGGTTTTCACAATCTCCATTGGCAAGTATTAACCTTATGATAACTATTATAGAATCTCCAAGAAAATTACTTAATCAATCTCATTTTGAATAATGCTTAAAATATCACCACAATCAAAGTCGATAGGAATTTTTATTTAATAATAATCATCATTTCATATTTAATTGTTGGAATCTAAACACATACTTCAATTAAATTTAGCTATAAGCACTCGAGCTAAATCAATTTCTTAAGGAGTTTTCCATAAATTTTCTCCAATTTTCTATATCTCATTTTCTTCTCTTCTTCAATCAAATAATTATTCATTTTATTCATATCATATTCCTACAGTTTTTGCTCCATTTCCTTTGGAATCTGTAATTCTTTTTGTAGGAATTATTCCTCTCCTTTTTATCAAAACTAGATTCCCTGCTCCATTTCCTTTAGAATATGTGGGTCTTTTTATCTTTTCATTTAAAAACTCTTGTTAGCTCTTATCACTTTTACTATAGTCAAGGAAGCATCCTTTCCAACTAAGTAAAGTTTATAGGATATTTCCTATTTTTCTCGTCAATTGTGGCATAAATTTCCAACACACATATATATAAACTTGATCAATAATCTTTGTATAACATGATTCTTAGAAATCTGTCTTCTTTATCTTGCCCTTTTGTTTGATCCTCTACAAATTATAATGTCTAACCCAAAGTAATCAATCTCCTCTAAACTCCTCTAGTGTATACGCAATCTAGGTGAAGTCCAATACGGTAAAAAGATTTTATTCATCACAAAACTTCTATTTTCATTGGTGATAGTAATAATATATTATTTCCTTTCAAATTATAATCATATTTCTATTCCAAACTAAATAAAGGAAAATGAAATGGGAAAATATTACCTTTATTATGGAGAATTTCAAAAATTTAATCAACTTTAGATAAATAAATGGATTATATTTCTCATTTCTGTAATACTTCGCAATTTCATATTTCACTTAACCTAATACCTCAAACTCATTCTAAATCTTGTCCTCAAGGTTCAAAAATTAAGTTGGGTGTTTCAACAAAAATAAAAATACCTTGTGAAGCATAAATGAGTAAATCAAATAATTAACTAGCATAAGAATGAATTGAATAAGTGATTGAAAACATGATAAATTTAAACATCACAAGCATCATATCATATAAAGAGACATATCAAAGCAATATATAAAATTTAAACACATGAAAGAAAATGTATTATAGTAGCACACCACATTCAAATCATAGGATTACAAACAAAGACCTCTCAATAATAACACTCTGGAAAATATTTTACAGAGACGAAATCTCAGAACCGCTATCTAGACGTTACATCATAACTATCATCCTCATTTTTAGGCTATTAGATCTAGTAGCTTGATTCTGGATTATAGAGGGTGTATTATACTCACTCCACTGGGTTATCATCATTAAAGACTCCTTAGTTGGACATCCTCAGCTAGAGTAATGGAATGTAACTGTTAGCTCCCCGGCCTTGAGTCCCGCTGGTCATACGTCGCTCTAATCCATATATGCTTCGGGCAATCTCGCTTTGGTTTTGGATCATGAACTCTTGATGTCTAAAAGTTCTCATATGATTACGCAAGAATGTTTGTATCATGGCCATTTATGTATCCTCCGTACTATGAAAGTAAAGTCCTCTACAGGTGGCTCTGTGGTCAGATTAGTCTGCTCATTATATGTTGCAGCTTGAGGTTCCTCTAAATTTCGTTAGTTACCTACCATTACACTTCTTCTCTCTCTTGGTTCTCTCGTGTTTATGGCATTTGTCAGTTGTTCATCCTCTAAGTTAACATATCTCGGTACCTTTTTTATTTTTCTCAATGACATAGTCAATGATGGTCTTGTTTGGAAATACATCATACTTGACTCCTCTCATCGGGACTCGGTCTTCTTTGCAAAACTCAATGATCAAAAAGGTAAAATGCAGTCCTTCATTTTCTTCTTAGTCATAGCATTCCTAATCGCTACATAGATTATTCGTCCAACATCAATGTACCCGATCCCTTGGACTAAGTGGTATAGGAGAGCCACCATATATTTTACTATGTCATAATATTGTAAACTACGCCGTAGGCTTGCATTCGGGAAAAAGCTCCATGCTTTGAATGTTGTCCTAAAGTTTTTTGCTTGAATTTGCTTCGGTACCAATTAGAGTAAAAATGGAAACCATATCCCAAAATAGCTTCTACACCATTCTTAATAGTCTCAAGGGAAAATTCATGTCTATACATGTACTCAGGTTTAGGATACTTATTATGTTGCCTCAAATGTACTTCTAGTAAATCAAAATACCGGTTTATTCTCTCAGGTGAGTAGTTTACTAGTCGAACTCGAACTATGGCTACTTTTTTATTCTCATCCCTGTGCCCGTTCGCTTGGAATTCTCTAACTAATATTGCACACCACTTTTCAACTTAAGACCCATTGTCGTTATCGGCCTAGTAATCCCTAGTCAATAATCCCTAGTTTCTTTCCCTTATTATACTTAGGATCCTAAGCCCGTACTTGACTTCGTTCTTGATGTTAAAACCCCTCTCTCGTATAATCTTTCGATACTTACTAAAGTTACTTTCCAACCTAGTTATAGCTTTAGCGTTGCTAAGACTATGGGCATGGAAAAAAATGGTGGGTGTTGCCGTAATCTTTTCCTTTCCATCCGAATCATATTTAAAATTTAAGGGTGGAGAAGGCTCTGCTAGGTGCTCTAGTTTAATGGCTATTTATTGAATTTCCTATAGGCCTAACATATTTGGGTGGAGCTTTGGTTTTTTTTTTTGCATTTTTCTACTAATGGTGCATTTCCCATCTCCCCTTAAGAACTTCTACAGTTTCCTCCACCGATCATTGTATCGGTTTTAGAAAATCAAAAGTTTAAAAACAAAAGAAACTTGTAAATGATGGAAACAATTTTGTCAGAAATAGTTCTTTAAAATTCAAGATGTTATTTAAAGAGGAGATATCTATTTGGCAAGCTAGTTTGGAATATGTCGTAAATGTAAGATATACTTGGCATCTGAATGATAACTAAAATGTAAACTTGGGAAATCTGTTTTCTAAATATTGTAAATTGATCAGTGTCAATTTGTTAGTCTTTTCAAGATAATAGCAACTTAAATTGAAATAAAATCATAAACAAACCCCAAAACTCATTTCAAACTCACACTTGTTCCATCAGAAATATCAAAATTAATTTTAGCTGTCTTTAAAAAGGGTCAGCCTAATAGTATAAGCAAAGGATTTGATATCGTTGAATCTCTCATTTCCATGACATAAAAATTAGCTGGAAATACTAAATCATATACTTGTACTATTATGTCTTCTAATAATCCATACAGTTTAATAATAAGGTTGTTTGTTAAAGTAAGATTAAAAGGCGTATTAATTAATGATCCCATTTTCAATGATTGAAAAAGTTTAAGTGAAATAACATTAATTGAAGCCCTGAGATCACATATAGTAAACTAAACATAACAATTGCCTATTGTGATGGGAATGACCAACATTCATGGGTAAGAACATTTCTCAAACATTCTTGTTAAAGGTGAAGTCTTTTGTTCTAAGTTTTTATTAATTTCTAATTTCGTAATTCATTCAGATATGTCTTCTTTAGGTTCTTCCTCCTTAATATTTCCTACTCGTAGTGGAACGGTAGAATTAGAATGCATATCTCATTTAACTTATAGTTATCATTTTTTTTCTTGGTTAATTAATTCAGAATTTTGTAAAGATTTTTCGTAGGCTTCTACTTTGGCTAAATACTATAAGTATAGTTTTTCGCAAAAAGGTGTTTATTTCAGTTGCTCATCCATTCATTCCCTATATAGTAGGAATGACATTTGCTATCATCTCCTTTTTTTTTTCTATTGTCTTAGGTATCTTAGTTTTGTTTTTTTTTTCCTTTTTTTGGTGTCTTTTGCTGCATATTTTTTATTTTTCATTTTAAAAAATAAAGCGTTAACTTGTACTTGATTAGTAGTGTTCATAGGTTGAGTAGTTGCTTTATTTAGATTGCCTAAAATGTTGATTTGTAAAGTAATTTGACTTAAGTGATTTTTCAGCTCATTAATAGATGTATCAATTTTAATTTGGTTTTGAGAAATTTGAGTAAAGTTTTGATGACTTTGAGTAAAAAATTTGTGTAATATTTGTTCTAAGTTAGGTTGTGTAGGTAGTATAGTTTGTTGAGGTTGTTGCATTGTTGTAGGTTATGTAGGTGCTCTCAGTCTAAAAGTAGTATAGTATTGTTTTTATTGATCGTAGCTAAGATTTGAATTTGGTTTTCCATTATAATAATTGTTGTTATTGTATTGATTTCTAGGCGTACCAGAATATTGGTTCATAATCGCGTCGACTTCTTCATTGTTATCATCTTGTAAAGTATGACACGCATTCGAAGGATGTGTAACTTCATTACAAAATCCACATAGTTTAACTTGATTTGATCTATTTTTTAGTAGTAGTTTTACCATGTTAGATAATTCTTCAACTTTTTGTCAAATTTATTCTTTGTTTTACTATTAAACTCGTAAAGTTTATTTCTTGATGTATCAGTTTTTTCACCATATTGTTTAGATTGCTTAGCCATCATATTAATAGCTTCTTTTGCTAGAGTTCGTGTAATATCAAATAATGATCCACTACATACAATATCTTATAGTCTTTGTTCAAAATGATTTAATACTTCATAGAAGTATTCTAATAAGGCTCTTTGAGTGTATCCTTATTTTCGACAAGATGAAATTAATCTTTGAAATCTATCCTATAATTCATTAAAGCTTTCATCGTATCTCATTTTCACGACGGTGATTTGTCTTCTATAAGTACTAATTTTTCTTGCATGCATATATTAATCTAGGAAAGCTTCTGATATTTGAGCCCATGTGGCTATCAAATGTTGAGGAAGATAGAACAACTAATCATGTGCTCGATCTTTCAATAAAAAAGAAATGCTTTAAGTTTGACTTTTTTTTACATGCAATCTTTATTTTTTTCCCATTGACTTTCTATTGATATTCCCTTAAAAATTTTGGTGGGTCTTTATTGTCCTTACCATAGAAATTGGGTAGAAAACTAATGAATCCCGATCTAAGTTCGAATTTAGGGAATCCGTCCAGATAGGCAATACACATTGGTTCATAAGCAGTGACATTTTGATTAGCTTGCCTTAAAGTAAGTTCTCTATTATCTCTATTATAATTATTAACATTAAAGTTATTATTGGCTTCCATTGTGGTAGTTTGGTGTCCTCTACGTTGTTGTTGTCTTAAAATATAATTAAATGTTCTATCTACCTTAGGATGAAACGGATGTAAAGATCCCGTGGAATTAGAACGGCAAAGTGGATATGCCATACAACGTCTAAAACGCATAAGAAATTGTGTTTCAATTCCAGGAATTGACGCCAAGAATTGACACGTGTTGGGCTGGTACAATAATTTCCTTTTTTATAATTTACTTAAATTAGTTTGTAGTAGTGATAAGTGGAAATCATCCCCACAAAGATTTATCAAATCTCTCTAAAAAAGCACTTTAAAAGGTTATTTATAAATTTAATTCTAATTTTATTAATAATAATAATTAAACTAACTAATAACTAACTATAATATAATAATACTTAAGTAAATATATTGTCCTAATTAATGTACGCAATCTATAATCACAATCAATCAAATAGATTAATTTTAATAATAAATTAATATCTAAATAAATATCAAGAACAATGAAACATAAACCCATTTTGTATTCTAAACATGTAAATCAGATCTATACATAGTCATGAGCATACTTTATAAAGTAAAATAAATCATTAAACTCTAATCATAAGTAATTAAGTAGCTTTTAGCCGACCATTTATTGCCCTAATACCGGTGGAAAAGCTACATTCTAATTCTATTATCCCTTTTATTCACTAAAAGATATTAACTTCATGCAATAGAATCTCATAAAATTTTATGAGAACATCGAACTACTAAATCTAACATCTTCTGAAAACCACATTAACACTAGATTTAGATCTCAAATTCCTCTAGGATATTTAAACGGTGTTTATCTTTCAAACAATCCTAGTTACTAATTTAATTAGATTATGAAACAATATATAGCATACATATTTGCTACTATGCGTACAATACTTACTTGCATGATTCAAATCAATATATATTAATCTATTAAATCAGTGAATCAAAGAATACAATAAAGTTTAAAACATTAAGCGCATATTATCTCATCTTAACTATATTGTAAAATAGATCTAGTTCACGTTTGGACTTTGTTTAGATCAAACAAACTACTCAAACATAATCATAAATAACATTGCAATAATATAAATGAATGACATAATTGAAAATATCTCTGAATTAAAATACTTTAATCTTCCAAATAATAGACAATGTATGTAAAATAAGTAGACTATGGTTCCAAGAACAACCAACGCTTCTTGGGCTTCAAAGTACAATCAAGGGCAATTGATTTCGAAACCTATTGTTCTTATTTATAGTATTCTAAGTAGTAAATAGCCCAAAACAACTTAAACAATTCATAGTTATCAAAAATTCTCGAGATCTAAATCAATGATTCACATCGATTTGGGTGAGTTAGGAATTGGTAGGAAAATTTAAAATTTTAAGCTCACTAGTCTTTTCTTGTGTCCATCGATTTATCCAGGGATTCCGAGCATCCAGAAATTGCTGAGAATCGCTAGTTCATTTCAAGTTCTTCTTTGCTTCCTCTGTGATAATTCTTCATTTATTTCTTCCTCTTAACTAATTCCTTTATAATCTTTCCTTTTTCTTTCATTTCTTCATATTCACAATTTATCACCTAAAATATCAAAAAAAGAAACCCCTATGTAATGTAGTCTTTTACATCTAAAATCATCCTAAAATTAACTATAAAATATGTCTAATTATTGACTTGTCACTTAAACCTCCCATATAAATCTAAAGAAAGAAGAAGGTTGCCTCCTCATCTCATGGATTTATTACTTAAATATTACTTCTTTCACTATAAAAATAAATATTCACTCTTTCATAGTCTTTCTCTCATATGTAGTGATCCTACTCGCTTGGTTGTAATATGCATTATTACAAAAATCATATGTTTTCTGAGGACATTGGCATCACCCAAGCAAACGAAGGGGAAATGTTTTTGTAGTTAATTATTCAACAGGTATCCTTTCTAAGAAGTAATTTTGTGGAAGTTTTTTGTTGGTCTATCGCGGTTGATTTTTTTTAAGAAGTATGTTGTGCATGATTGAGGGATTTCATCCGTTTTTGTTTGGTTTTGGTGGTAAAACCTTTATGTATATTGTAGGTTAGTTCGATTTGTGGATTTGAAATTTACATGATCATGCGGATGATAAGAATCACCAAGGTGAAGTTAATATCTTACAAAAATTCTTTGGATCCCAAAGTCGGTGACTACCAAATTTTGGTATAGGGTACGAGGAGAGAGAGAAGGCCTTGATTTTCGGAATTGAAGGAAACCAGAAGAAATTGCGGCTACTCCCATCATAAGACCTGGGTTGTTAATGACCATTCCTTCTTGATATTGGAAATCTCGAGGGGAATCTATTGTTAGCAGTGATTGCTTGGTACTCTACTGCTATTAGAAAAGTTTAGAGTCACCATCAAATTTAGTGAAGTTCTCTGACTTTTTTGTAATGCCTAATGCCGCAACCGTGGTGATCAATTCTCAATGATTTTTTTCCCCATTTTTTAAGGATATTGAATAAGTCAATTTGATTTTTTTTTTTAATTTCACTTGCACAAACTTGTTTGATTTATTAATTTTTTGGAAAATTTCGGTTAATTGATTACTTAAATAAGACATTTAGTTTGGATTTAAGATTTTTTTCAAATTTAATCTGAAATATTTATTTTGATAACAATTTTAAATTTTTAGTTTTCTTATCATTTATTAGAGATTAAAATCACATCAACATGAAATAATTGTTATGGCCAAATACTTTTTACTCTTTATATACTTTTCTGGTAAAAAAAACATTGTTATTGAATAGTCTCACCATCATCGCGCACACTTATGCTGCTACTAAAATCTCTTTGAAGATGTGAACTTTGATTGCTTAAGAAACATATTGAAAAAGCACAAAATTTTGCTCACATGTGGAGAACGTGCATATCTGATTAGTGTATATAAATAAACTATAATTTTGATTTGATTAATATGGATTGTTGGATTTCCTCGCGATGAGCGTAAATGAAAGATGTTTTAATATGTGTCACTTTAAGGTTGTGTCACTTTAACCCAATGTTTACTTGCTCAGCCTTGAGATATCGCGATGTGTATTTCGAGGATAATCCAACTATATATAAATCAAAAACTTCAAACTTATCACTATTGGAATCGATTGAGAGAGAAGTGAAGCAATTAAGGGATTGATTAGTGGGGAGTTGATTTATGATAGGGGTAGTAATCGAATTAGGAGTGATCAAAAAGGGTTTAAACCACTATTGATCTCGAGAGTTGTCACTGTTAGTAAATTTGAGCTTGATTTTTAACTTGAATTTGTAAGTAAGTGATGGTTTCTCTGTTAATTGTGGTTATTAATGATTAGAAATGGTTAATGACCTCATTAGAGGACGTTCCTAATGTTGTGAAGTGGTTTTAGATGTATTGTTATAGCATTGGTAATCGAACAGGGGTTGTTGCCATGCTCTCTGTTCAAACATTCGATAATGGAGCGAGCTCCCTGAAGTTTGGAAACGTGCTCGCATCATGAACAACCAGGAACCTACTCAGTGGAGCGCACCTAACTTAAGGGCTCTAAATGTAGGGTATAAGACCTATATTGAATTCAAATGGTTTGTGACAGGTTCTCAAACATGAGGAAAGGTTGAGTGGTAGAAACTTAGGAAATTTGTAATGAAAAAAAACGAAGGTAAGTGAGACTCGTATTTATATAAATTATGCTTTGTAAACTAGTTTATTTATTTCATAAGGCATTATGGACTAGGATTTGAGCAACGTACTATGATTTGACTGTTTTATATGTGGAAAATCTATAAGATGGTCGATTAGGTGGACCATGACTAAGGATTCAAATTGTTTGCCAGGAAATGAATTTCGCTCTTTATCATAATGAATAGAAAGGTTAGCCTGGAAATGGAATTTTTCCTCAATTTGTCGAAGTTTTATCTTAGTCATCATTATCCTATTGGAGTTGGTAGCTCAGTCAAGCTGGAATAAAACAACAAAATTCCTTATCCCCCAACATGTTGGTTCTTTGGTTGTATTCTTAAGTGACTAGTGAATACGACTTCGTAGTTAAATTCAAATTACAAATCACGAGTACGGTTGCTACTACCTATTTTTTATTCTGCTTATTATTGTTTATATCAATTTCAATTCGTGAATAGATATGTTTTTGATTCATATTGCTATTCATTGATTTGTTAATATTAGTTAATAATTGATGTGTTTACGAGCATCACTTACTAAGCAAGTTTGAGGGCTCACCCCCTTTAACATTTTAGGTTTACATGCAGGCTTTTTTGCGAAAGGCAAGGAGAAGGCATAGTTGTTTATTGGTTTTCTCTCGATGTAATGAACCTTGCTTGTATATATATAGTTTTAATTTAACAGGGTTTGGTGACTTTATAAATATGTTTTGGTTTTGATAAACTCCATATTTATGTATATCTTCTTTAATATCGCAAAAGTGTTAATTTTTCGCTGTGTATACTTTGATTTATATTTCAATATCGATATACACGTTGAGTTTGTCAAGTACGGAATGAGATACTGCTGGCTCTAGTTAAGTTAGGCTGGTGTCCCGAGGCTTAATTAAGATTTCAGGTCGGGTATTGCTCTAATTAAAATAAGGGATTCTATAACTTGTTGTCAAACTAAGGTTTATCATTTATAAATTAAGAAACAACTCTGATACAATTTGATATCAGAGTTTAGGTTTATTTGATTTGTTACAGTTTAATGTCAGAGCTAAAGTACACCACTTAGAAATAAAGTAATAACTTTGATAAAGTTTGATATCAGAACCTAAGTGAATTGATAAACCTAAGTTATCAACTCTGATACACATTAGTACCATAATCCAAGTTTACTAACTCTAGAAGTTGTCTCAAGTAGTGAATAAACATATAATGCGATACACTGTTTTATCATAGTTTCGAGGGTAAATTGAAAATGAAAACATTTTTATACATTATTTATTGCATTTGTTTTTGTCAATTATATTGATATGATTTCCCCATTTTCATTGAATATTACCCTAATGGTCCCATCTCTCATTTGATTTAAAAATATAATGGCTGATCAGGGAGTGGATTTGCAGAGGCCTGAACCACAAGGTAATCCAAACTATGAAGCTCAAAGGAATTAAAAAATGGAGTAGCAAATGAGAGAACTTAAAGAATCTCAAGAAAAGCTCATGGCAATGATGATGGCTCAGATCGGATCCCCAGTTCAGCGAACTGTGATTCAACCTACAGCTAGTCTCGAGATTGGCATGACTAAGGGACGTTCTAAGACAGTAGCGGCTCCAGCCCAGCTAGTGATAGCACAGATCCATGCATCGGAAACAACTGCAATTGTGCTAGTTGTTTTTGAGAATGCTGCATTTCTTAGAACACACATTGAGTTCATGAATTATGACCTTATGAAATTTATTAGCGCTATGGAGGATTAGGTGGCTGAATTTAGGATAGTTGAGATGGAGTAACGATTTGTTGCTTTTAATGTGGAGGATCAATTTAAGGTCAAACTGGTAATATTTTTTTATTGAATCGGCTTGTCGGTAGTGAAATTCCAAAGTGAGAAAGATAGGAAAAACTTTCACCACCTGGACACTATTTAAAACCATATTTTATAAGTAATAATTTTCAAAATTAGTCAGGAATAGGAAGAAGACTGAGTTCATATACTTGAAAAAGGGGAGTTGTTTATATGGGAATACGACCAAAGGTTTGCTACATTGAGCAAGTTTGCTCCAAATATAGGGGAATTAGAGGAGATTAAGATGGACATGTTTCTCACTGGATTGAACTATGAGATTCGTGTAGTATTTTCCTCTCATCCTTGCACTAGCTATGGACTTATCTTTGAAAGTGTGGTGGAGGTGGTGGCAGTAGTGTTAGCTCATTTACTAGGAACAATGATAGTTCTACCATTGCTCCTTATTATTTGAGCAGTCATAAGACTCGAGAATTGGTCCATATTCAACGAACTCAGAATAAATGGAGCTAAAACCCACAAAGAAGGCTTGGCGTTGTGGCATGCAAGGTTAGAGTTGTAGGAGCATGAAAGATAGCATGGAGGACCTAAACACGATGTGGGACAAAAGAAAAGTGAAGAAGATCAAAGCAGGAGGCTCGACGTCGTGGTAGGTAGTGGTGGCGTCATGGGACTATTAGGGACAGCACTAGTGATGTTAGGCAGGGCACCGAGGGCACTGAGGTAAGGAAGGACACATACAGGAGGCAGTGTAATGGCGGCGTTGTGGCTCAACACACATGGCGCTGGAGTTTAATTGACACCGCCTAATTAAAAGAATTTAGAAAGTTAGAGTTCTATTTCAAGTTAAATTGTAAATTAGGACATGGTAAACATAGAGGATATGAACTACTAGCAACTATTAGAGTATTTTAGCATATGTTTTACTTATTTTTGAGTATTAAGATAATTTGTGGAGCAAAGACATTGAAGACTCATGTGTGGTAGTTCGGGTATTGTGTTATTGCTATTATTTGAAATATTTAAATTTATTATTGGTTTCAATGAATATTACTATATGCATGATTGTTTCAATGAAGTGTAGTATATTAATCTTAAAGATCAATGGATTTTACACTATGAATGTTATGATATGAACATAAATTAAAATTGATAATAAAAAGTGCAATGGTTAGAATTTGTATTGATTCTTAGCATTGTGCTTTATAGATCTTGACCAGATATTTATTGATATTAGGTTTTAGAAGTATGGATTGTAAACTTAATTTGTTTTGAACCAAAAGATTTGGAACATTAAAGCAATGTGGAACATACGTTATTCGCATCAATAGGTGGAGTTGTAGCTTGCACATTGGAATCTTTTTCATCACGACAGTGGGTTATAATGGATTTGATGAAAATCTATCTATTCTTATTAGGCATTGCACATAACATATAAATATGATAAAGTGGTTGAAAAGCATAATATCTCACTACCTAGGTGAAGTTGTGAACTAAGATAGTTTTAATATCAGAATTTAAGTAAATTGTATTCATTTATTAGATTAGTTTAATTTATTTATAAAAAAAATTAAAAAGGGGAGTTCCTTAGCAATAGAGTCATTGTAGCCAAGTACGAAGTAAGTGCATACACCTTTCCCTGAGGAAGATTTCTGTAGTCAACTTAAGTTGAGTACACTATTACTACAATCGAGTCATTATACTTGCGACCGAGGTCAAATTATTGGCATCGTTCCCATGGAAAGGTAGCCACTTAATATTAATTAGTTTTAAAATTTGTTAAGTTTTATTTTAAGTACTTTAATTTTAAGTTCATAAAAACTTTAAAAAATAAAATAAAAGGCATAAGTTTCAAATTTGACTTTCTTCACTTGATCTTTTATGTTTTCTTTTTAGGGAAACTAGTGCATGTGTAGAAATTGAGAGAATGACCTAGCGCCTTGTGAGCTTGAGATGGATATAACCAACAAAGGAATGGAAAAGGAAGGAATCAAAATGGATGAGGATCAAGCAAGAATTTAACAACAGGGTCGTGGGTATAATAAAACGTAGGAGATCTGCTAGTGCAGGATAGACTGCAAGGACAAAGATTCCTTCGTAACTACTTCAAACCAGAAGTTGGGGAGACTTAAAATTGAGTAATGAGGCTTCTAGCTAACACCACCGTGTTCAAACTAAGACCATCTCTGATAAACATAGTGCAAAATAGCTTGTTCAATGGGCTAGCCAATGAAGACATAATTGCACATGTTGAGAATTTCTTGGAAAAGTGCGACACAATGTAAACCACCGGAGTTACGAACAAGGTGATCATGATGAGAATCTTCTTATTCTTATAGGGTGGAAAAGCCAAATCCTGGTTCCAAGGACTAAGTGCAGGGAGCATGACCTCTTCGGCACAAATCAATGAATGATTTCTTGATAAGTTCTTTCCCCTAGTGAACATTAATGAGAGGAAGCAAGAAATCTATCAATTTAAGAAAGAAGACACCGAGCGTCTTGGCTAGGATTGGGAAAGATTCAAAGATGGAGCATTGGATCTTCTTGATCTTATGTCTTAAAATTCTACAGCCAGTACTCGATCCACAATTAGGGAACCAGCAGAGGTATATGAGATTTATCCACAAGCTGCAATTATTGTGCAATTATCAAATTTAATCTAGCAAATGGCAAGACTCCAAATGGGACCACAAGGTCTGCAAGTGCAGACGATACTGCAACCCATTAATCACCAAGCCATGTTGGTTAACCAAATGGACATACATTGAGCAACGGAGCATGAGGACATCAACTTCATAACCAAGGCTACGGGAATAACTTCAAGCCTAGGTGAATGGCTCCTCATAGGTTTTATTAAGGATTCAATAACAACAACCCAAACTTCTCGTATGGAAATCTTAGTAATGCACTGAAGTTGCCTTAAGGCTTTGATCAACAAGTTTAATAGTGGAAGCTATGGCCGAGCGAAGAGATGATTTCTTTGAAGTGAATTGAGAAATTCTTGCACGCCATGGACATGAGCAATAGGGAACGACATAAGAAGCATGAGAAAGAGATGGAAGGAGTAAAGCAAGCCATGAGGAGGATGGATGATGAAAGATCATAATCCATCAAGAACTTAAAGAGATAGATTGGACAAGTAGCCATTACCTTGAACTTAAGGAAATAAGTAAAATTTCTAAGTAACACCGTCAACAACCACAAAGATAACATTAGTGTTATTTACACGATGAGCACTACTGCAACGAGTGAGACAAAATAAAAGCAAGTTATGTAGAAGTTAGAAAAGTCAACACTTTGGCTATGAGGAAGCATGAAGAGATGTATGAGTACAAAATGTAAGTAAGGAAAGATGAACTCGAAGGATTTAAGTAATAAAGAATCAATGCCGTGAAGAGCGACATGAAGGGAAAGAAACAATGGAAGGCCAAGCAAAAACATGAAGGACTTTCTAAGGAAGCATCAAAATGCAATGTAATCAAGGTACTTTTAAGGAAGCCCAAATCGAAGTTCAAGTTCATCCCGAGATTTCAACCAATCAAAAGAAGAGATCCGGGAGAGATATGCATACTAATAAGCATCAATGGGCACCGGTTTATGTCTTATGTGATATAGGAGCCTCAGTCAATGTCATGCCACTAATAGATATATTGCATGCCGATTTAAAGGTAAATTTTCCTAATACGATGAATTTGCAATTAGTAGATGACAAATTGATACCAACTATAGGAAGAGTCTTGAAAGTGCATGTGAAAGTGGGTGGATTCACATTCATAGCGGATTTTGAAGCTATGGATGACAACATGGATGATGATGTTATTTGATACTTGGGCGGCCATTATTGAACATAGCCAATGCGAACTTGCACAGAAGAAAAAAAGATCATGATGAGTATCAATGAGGGCGATGATGCAGAAAAAGTTAGCTTTGTCGATTCGAGCATGAATGACATCATAGTCTCTGATTTACAAATGAAGTATCTCAAGTTACACTCGGACTAAACGAGCGAAAAAAGCGTCGAGCTAATGATGATAAACTAAGCGCTACTTAGGGGCAGCCTAAGGGTTTTTAAATTTCTTTTAGTAGTTAGTTATTTAGTTTAGTAATTACAATTAACAAATTTTAGTTATAAATTTTGAAAATTTGTGTTGAATGTATAGGAAAGACCATTAGCCCAGTGATGATTCATCACGATAGAAATGTCTCACCATTCTCGCTAAGGAGCGTAACAAAAAGCTAAGGAGTTCAAGCACAAAGGTGACGTACACAGGCAAATCATGGGTATGTTTTTATGGAATTTTTATATTGACATGGATTTAATGCGATTACGACATCTTATTTAAGTGATTCACAAAGTCGGAGGAGTGGCAAATAGGAATTAAAGGAGAATATATGCAAGACACGTGGGAAGACTACTCGACGCCGTTGCTATGAGCCACAGTGCTGTGGATATTAACGACTACGCCATCACTGCATGGAGGAGAGCAAGGATACATATGAAAACATCATCGACACTGTCACTGCGTTGTATCGACGCCGTGCTATGTCAATAGGGGTCTTAAACCCCTTTATTCACCACTTTTCCATACTTGCATCAACACCCTACTACAGGCAACAAGTATACATCCCTCTTGAGCTAAATTTTGATCAATTCTAAGTGAGATAAGAGAGTTTTCCGTAATTTAGAGTGAAAAAAGAAAGTGCATCGTGGATTTACACGAGGTGGAAAGCTAGGGCTTGAATTTGGGATTTTGAGTTAAAAAAAAGCTTGGGTTCTAGTTTGTTAGCGAAGTGAGAGGGCTTGGATTGATAAAAACTTTTAAGAGTGATCTAAACTGCAAACTAGTTCGACATTGAGGTAAAATTTACAATTACATTTGTTATACTTTGAATGTTGAAAATTTTGAAGAAATTGCATGAAGACTAGATTTGAGGTTGTTGAGAATAAGGACTTGGAAGTTGTGTGAATATTAAGCATTAATTTTACCCATGGGGATTTAGTCTATGTTTTTGCATGTTTTGGCATATGAATGATCCATATGATACGAATTGTTATTTTTAGGTGATTTCTAGACCCGTATTGCTAGTTGCATTCGTTGTGTTCTTGCATGAATTGAAGAGAATACGAAGAACAAGAAAACAAGCTAGCCAAGTTAGAACAAATGATTTTGAGGCCCCAACATCAAGAGATCCTATAGAGGTGCCAAAACCGTTTAAATCCAAATATTTCATTAGTTGAGAGGCAAAGGATAGATATGAGGTTATTCAAAATAGGGAGTTCATTTGTGAGAAATGAATAAAGTTGTCGACCAAGTACGATAGATGAGTGAACAAATTCATTTCATGAAAAAATTGGGAGCATTTCACTTAAGATTATAGAGAGAACAAAGTAAAAGGACTGAGTGAAATTGTGTAAGAGTTTTATGCTAATTTGAGGGGTGTTTGTCCCTTATATTTAGCGTCAAATAAATATTATCTATGGATTGGAGCACTTGAATAGAGTTAAAGTCGAATCAAGTTTCCTGGATGATCTATATAAGAAACCTTATAACCTATACCTATTTTGAGCCATAGAAAGAACATTAGTTGTCCAAGGACAACCCGGCTAGGTAATGGGTGATGAGAATGTGCCATAGCAAATCAAGAAGGGGCGTGTTAGGAATTTCTATCAAATGTGGCAACATTTCCTTGTTGCATCGTTATAGCTCATTACTCATCACAGAAAGATCAACAAGCCAAAGGCGGCTTGTTGAAATGAGATCATAAAGAAAGGAGAGATCGATGTCACCATAATCATTTGAACTAATCTAAGGGAGTCTATCATGTTTGAGCAAGACAACAAATTGTTGTTTCCTATATTGATCACTTAGTTATGCTTGAAGGCTAGAGTGCAGTTGAGAGATGATGAAGAATTTCATATTGAGGTTCAATCAACTATGGATGATGCTTTCGCTAAAATCACCGTTAGTTATCAAGACTCTGAAGAGGAAAAAGAAAGAGCCGACGCAGCTACATGGGAGGCTGACTTGTTGGCCAAATAGGTAGAGGATTATGCAACAGCAACAGTAGAGTTAGCACGAGAATCGGAACATGATGGTTATGGAGAATAGGAGGAGCAAAAAGAGCAGGGATTCGCTGAAGGCTACAATTTTGTAAACCCACTAATTTGAGAACATGACTTAGATGGCCTTGAGGTATTTCCACCACCTCCTCCACCACAGCCGCCAGTACCACTAGAAGACTTGACTCCATAGCAGTAGGAGCTATGGATTATTAAGATGAGGAGACAGTACCGAGAGGACATGGCGTAGTATCAGGCACCCGTGTTACAATATGAATAGGATATGTAGAGGAAAGAGCAAGATCGACGGAATGGGCAGCGAAACTTCATATTATTTGTCGATCATTAGAGGGACATAATAGTTATGAGAAGAGCAGATAAATGAGACATATTGATGGGTCGTTTGGTTTTCCAGTAGCAACAGCTTATGTATTTGATCAGGATTTGATGTGAAGTAGGAGGATGGAGCTTCCATTAACACCATCCTATGCTGGAGCGTATGATGTAGATGATGATGATGCGTAGTCTTGATGTCAGTATCCTATGATTTATCTTGACCTGGGGAGATGAGAAATATATTGATACCATTTATTTTTAACTTTGGAATATTTTGTTAACTATTCAATTGATTAGATTCTATGTTTAGTTTAGTTTATGCATATATAATTGTGTTATTATATATGTTTGTGTGTTTTTGTCTTTTCATTATTTCAGGATTATTTTAAAACCTTAAGGACAAGGTTTGATTTAAGTTTAGGGGCATCACCACTACACTACATTATAGGAAATTGTACGAAAGTCAAAGAAAATAAGGATAAACACTGCAGGTATGATCGTTAATTTTTTTCTTTTTAAGCAGCTAAAGAAGAAAGTATGGTAGTGTATTATCTATTGCACTTATTTACTATTTGAATGTTTAGTTAATATAGGTTAAGTTATTTATAGTAACATGTAATGAATATGTAATTTATTTGCATGTTCATGCCTTTAATAGATGATTAGTAAAATACAACTATCTTGTTAATATGAAACTTATGAGAGTGTTTTTATAGTTTTTAAAGAAAATAATGAAATGTAGCAACTACGGTATGATTTCATGATTAGAAACCTAGAGTTAGAAGACCATGAATTTGAAACAAAAGCAAGAAACTGCTAAAACACTTCTTGTGGAAAAAGTTAGATCTCTATAGAGTTCTATAATAATCGTGAATCTTACTTGATAATATAGAGTAAATAAAGACTTAATGCAAAGAGGGGAACAAATATGCATTGAAAGTGGAAGTTGGAGTTAACTTGCTTAAATAAGTGAAAATGAGAAATCGATCGATCGTAAACTTGCTACTTGAGTGTCGAGGTGAAACAAACTTATTAGTAGTGATGGTTTTGGTGGTGATCAACTTTGGTGTTTCGAAAGTGAGTTTTATTTGTTGTTAAAGCTACACATGTGAAAAATATGAGTTTTTGTAAAGAAAAGTCTTGAGTGGATTATTAACTTGAAACTTAGTGAATAAAGGGTACTCTATGAACAATGTAAAATGAACAAGAACTAGTTATTAGAGATTTAGTAAAATAGACTTATGCTCAGGACGTGTAAAATCCTAAGTTTAGGGTTATTTGATCAATGTTTATTTAGACATATATAGGTTTAGTTTAGTAGTATATTTGGTATAAATATCCATAAATTTCTCTAATTAGTGGTATTCATGCATTTTTAGGTAATTAAGGCGTAAAGGAAGGAAACGGGGAAAAACGAGAAGAAATAAAGCTAAAACCCACCAAAGTAGGCTTGGCACCGTGGCATGCAAGGTTGGCATTGTGTGAGCATGAAGGACAACGTTGAGGACCTACGCATGATGTGGGAGAGAATAAAAGTGAAGAAGATTAAAGCAAGAGGCTCAACGCCATAACATGCAGTGGTGGTGCTGTAAACCTATAAGGGACATTGACAGGGATGTTAGGAAAGGCATCGAGGGCACAGAGGCAAGGAAGGACGCACATTGGAGGCGACACAATGGCAGCACTATCTGTCAACATACACGGCACCGGGATTTAGGTGACATCACCGGATTGAAACAAATTAAAAAATTAGAGTTCTATTTCAAGTAAAATTTTAAAGTAGGGTTTCTAACTATTATTAGGAAGTTTAAATAGATGTTAGGATGTGGTAAAATAGAAGACATGAACCATTAGCCACCAGTAGAGTATTTAGCATAGGTTTCACTTATTTTTTTATTGTTAAGACAAAATATGGAGCGAAGACATTGAAGACTCACATGTGGTGATTCGGGTATTGTGTTATTGATATTATTTGAAATATTTCAATTTATCTTTGATTTCAATGAATACCACTATGTGCATGTTTGTTTCAATGAAGTGTGAGTAGTCTATTAATGTTAGGGATAAATGAATCCTATGTTATGAATGTTATACTATTAAAATGAGTAGAAATTGAATATAAAAATTGTAATGGTTAGAATATGTATTCACTCTAACCATAATGTTATAGACATCATTATCAAATGTTTATCGATATTAGGTTTTAGTAGTTATCATGGCCATTGAAGCTTTTAAGATGGACATGAATAGTATAATCGTAAAATACACAACATCGAGTGATAGTTGTTTAGTAAAGAGGCACGGATAGTAAACTTAATCAGTTATGAATCTAATGATTTGGAACATTAAAGCAATGTGGAGCTTACATTATTCACACTAATAGATGGAGTTCTAGTTTACAGATTAGAATATTTTCTGTTATGACAAGGGGTTAAAGTGGATTTATAGAAATTTGTCTATTCTAATTAGGTATTGCACACTCCATATAAAGATGAAAAAGTGGTTGAAAAACATAGTTTTTCATTACCTAGGTGAATTTATGAACTAAGATAGTTTTAATATAAGAATTTTAGTAAATTGCATTTGTTGTTAGATTAGTTTAGTTTAGTTATAAAACCATTTAAAAGGGGATTTCCTTAATAATAGATTCACTGTAGCTAAGTACGTAATGAGTGCATACACCTTTTCCTGAGGACGATATCCGTAGTCAACGTAACTTAAGTGCATTATTACTATAATCGAGCCGTTATAGTTACGGTCGAGGTCATGTGGCTCCAGTTTAGTCTGTTCCACATGTAATTGGATATGTTAGTGTACCGATTGCTACACCATCTATTTCAAAAGCCTTTTATGGAAAAACAACCTTTACCACCAGCAGCTCAGTTAGGAGTTAGTGGAAGAAGAAGAGGTCGGGCTCGTCCCAGACTAAACAGTTCGGGGTAGGTTTCTTAGGCCAGTTGAGTATCTCATATGCCTAATATGATATGATATCAATGTGGTCAGCCAGGCCATATTTAGTGAAATTAAACTGCCCCTCCAGCTTCTTCAATAGGCAATGTTATGTAGATTGCATATCAGTCTCATACAATGGATTAAGCGGACCCTAAGGCTACAAGGAGGCTCCTTGAAAGTATTTTAAGTATTTATTGTCAAGATATGCATGTGTTAATTGATGTTGGTTCTACAGTCTCATTTATTGTTGGTATAATGGTAGATGAGTTGAAATCGAAACATGTTAGAGCAAGTACATTTTTATTTTTACCACATTGTTGAGTGAAAAAGTTTATCCTAACCTGATTATTGAGAGATATGTAGTCCAAATTAGGGAGAATGTGCTCCCAATTGATTTGAGGGATAGGGAAAGTTCCTTACGTATGTTGCTCTTCTAGGGATGGATTGGTTAACAATGTACCTTGCCATTATTTACTATTTTCATAAGTGGGTATCTCTCAGATTCCTTACCTTTATAAAATTATAGTGTATAATATTACAATCCTTCCCGACTTGCAACTCATGGAAGGGAAGCTACTCCCCAAAATTTAGAGGCTATGGTACGTGCTATTAATTTTGGAGAGACTATTTAGGAACTTAATTTCAATTAGATACCAGTGGTTTATGAATTTTCGCAAGTCTTTACATCTGATTAACCTGGACTACAACTACCACGTGTCATTTAATTTATCATTGATCTTATTCTTGACACCAAACCTATATCTATTCCTCCGTATCACTTGGAACCAAAGGAATTGAGTGAGTTCCGAACTCAGATCGAGGTATTGAACCAAAAAGGTTTATCCATATAAGAATGTCACCATGGGCAACACTAGTTCTTTTTGTGAAGAGGAAGGACTGAACTGTATGTATATGCATCGAATATAGATAACTTAATCGGGTAATTGTCAGGAACTAATATCCATTGCACAGGATCGATGAATTGTTTGATTTGTTGAAGGGTGCCACATATTTCTCAAAGATGACTTTAAGGCCTTCTTATCATCCGCTGAGGATCAGGGATGAGGATATCTCAGAGAAATTTTATGTACTAGGTACATGCACTTCGAGTTCACAGTGATGCCGTTTTGGCTTACTAATTCTCTTATTATATTCATAGACTTGATCCACAGGGTGTTTAAAACTTATCTTAACCAATTCATCATCATGTTTATCAATGACATTTTGATGTATTCAAAGACTCAAATGGAGAATTCGCACTATCTCATGGTTACACTACTGAATCTAAAGGATAAATTGATTGTATGCTAGGTTTAGTAAGTGTAAATTACGGTCTTTAGTGGCCAAATTTCTCAGACATGTGGTTAATGGTGAGGGCATATCAGTTGATCCAACGATAGTAGTGGCAATTCAGCATTGGCCTACTCCTACCACAATGTAAGATTTCATAGTGTTCTAAGGTTAACAGGATTTTACAGACAATTTGTTGATGAATTCTCTTGTATCACTTCGATAATGATTCAACTAACATAGAATAATATGAAGTTTAATTGGTTTGATGAGCGCAAGGCTGCATTCTAGAAATTGAAATGTAGTTTGACTACACTATAATGCATGTTCTTATATTTCCTGAATCGAGGAAGGATTGGTGATTTATACTAATGCTTCTCATTTTGGCTTAGGTTGTGTGTTGATGTAGGAAGGGGTTGTACCTTATACTTAAAGGCAACTAAAGATTCATGAATGAAATTATCTAGTTTATGATTTTGAACTAGCGCAGTTGTGTTTTCCTTGAAGATTAGGAGGCGGTATAGTGAGAGATTTATAGTATTTTCAAATCATAATAGTTTGAAATACTTGTTTACTTATAGTGAATTGAGTAAGATGCAATGTAATTGGCTTGAGTTTCTCAAGGATTAAAATTTCACTCTAGAGTACCATCTAGGCAAGGCAAATGTGGCTTCTGATGCCATGAGTAGGAGAAGAACATACAAAGAGAATGTAGCTACTGCTAGAGCTTTTAAGTTTAGACTTCTTAAGGAAGCTTCTGTGATGATGATTCGTGAAAGTCCAGCTAGCACATCATCAATTGAGAGAGCTAGTTCCAAGGTTCCTAATTGTTTTTGTGCTTAGAATCTGGCTGAAGCGGAGATTAGTCAATGTGTGGTTGATTAATAGAAAGCTTATCAAGATTACTTAGCGCATCAGAGGTTAACGGCTATTGTTGATCATCCATATTTTTCAGTTTCTGATGACGGTGCATTACGTTTCAGGGATAGGTTGTAAAGTCTGCGGAGGATCAGTGGAGGCAGGAGTTGCTATGAAAATATAATAGATCTATTTATTCTATTCTTTCAGGTAGCAATAAGATGGATCGCGATATTGATACATGTCAAACGTGTACAATATGTTTCCCGTATATCCTTATTATTTGTAGTTGTGATAAGTTGGATCATCTCTAAAGGGATTTTGCAAAATATTTTAGGAAAGAGTCTTTCAATAGTTTTATTATTATTTTTACTTTAATTTAACTAACTAACTAAATTAAAATGGGAATTAAAAATAACTTATTCAAACTATACAACTATAATAATTAACAAAACTAATTTAATTATTACAATCCAAATACACAAATATTCAAATCAATTCAATACAATTCAATAATAAATAAATATCTAAACAAACATCTAAAACAATGAAACATCAATCCATTTTGCGTCCAAACATAATACTTAAATCATAGTCATGAGCATACTCTGATCTCTTAATAAAGTATTCTAGATTATAAAAATCTAATCATAGGTTAGTAGACAATCCTTATCAAACCATCAGTTCTCCTTTTATTGGTGGAAAAGCCACGGTCTAATTTTATTGAATAAGCATTTTGAACAATTAAAGAAATTAACTTTAGGCAATAAAACTACATTACATTCCGTAAAAACTTCGAACTACTAAATCTAATACCTTCGGAAAGCCACTTCAAAAATTAAACTTAGATCTCAATTCTCCTAAGACATCCAAACGGTAATAGACCTTTTTAAAATTCCTAGTTACTACTTTAAACTAGATATTGAATTTAAATATCACAATACATATTCTAGACTATGCATGCAATACAAAGAATAAGATTGGTTTAAAACATTAAGTACAAAATCATATTATCATGACTACATCACAAAACAAATCAAGTTTATGTTCTGACTTTGTTTAGATTAGTAAAATACTCACTTATCATCATAAATAATATTGCAATAAAGTAAAGAAATAATATAGATAAATACCTGTTAATAAAAACTTTGAATCTTCAAATCGTCTTCAAAAGAAATGAACAATAAAATAATAAACTATGAAAGTATATTATGGCTCCAAGATCAATTAAGTATTTATCAAAGTACTCAAGGGCAATCGATTTCATTGCTCTAGTGTCATATATATAGTATTCTGGGTAGTTTACATCCCAAACTAACTCAAATGTCTTGTTGTAATAAGAAATTCTTGAAATTGAACCCAATGATTCTTGATCGATTCAACTTATTACTCAAATCGCTAGTTAAATCCCTGAAAAACTACCTCTATCCTCAACTGATTTGTCTTGCAATTCATTTATGAATTCCAAATTGCTGAGAAATCTCTAACGTTACTTTATAGTCGATCATTGATTTGCAGATGATTCGTTGTCTATCACTTCCATTCGATCAAATCCAACATTTTCTTCCTTTTTCATATATTTCTTTATATATTTCAGTTATTACCCAAAATAATAAAAACAAGAGAAAACCTAATGTGATATAGCCTTTTACATCTAAAACTACCCTAAAACATACTATAAACCAATGTTTAATCATGGACTTAACGAATACACCTAAACTTAACGCTTTTCATCCTAAGCAAATGAATACTCTCAATTATATTTTTTTTCTTCCCTTGTTCGTATTTCATAATTATTTACGCTTATCTTTTATGCAGAAATGACCATTAAATAGAAATATATTACCCTCATAAAAATAAAAATCATGATAGATTAGAATGATTTAAAGAACAACCCCTTATTTGAGAACTCAACATTCTAGTTATGCAATACACCTCTGAATTTAAAGTTTAATCAATTACAAAAGCTAAGACACTATGTAGGTTTTCTCAATATCCACTGGCAAGCATCAAACTTACGATAAATAATATAGAATCTCAAGATACGAAAATCACAAAATCATTCTCATTTTTAAATAATATTAAAAATGCCACCATACCCTAAGTCGATGATAATTCTAAATCACAAATAATTATTATTTCACTTTCATCGGAATATTGGAATAAAATATACTTTACTTAACTTAACTATAAGCACTCGAGCTAAATCTTTTAATTGAAGAAATCTTCATGATCATCCTTCCATATTTTCTCTGTTTTTTTTTCTTCATTCTTCTATATTTATTTCTTTATATTCGTATGGGCCCATGCTCCATTTCCTTTGGGATTTTTTATTCTTCTTGTAGGAATTCTTCCTCACGTTTTTACCACTACTAGATTCCCTACTCCATTTCCTTTGGAATTTGTGTATCTGTGTTTTTTCATTTAAAAAATCTAGTTAGCTTTTCGCACTTTCACTATAGTTAAGGAAGTATTTTTCCCAACTAAGTAAAGTTTTATTAGCTAATTTCCTATTTTTCCTTCAATTGTGGCATAAATTCTTCTTATTATACATAAATATATATATAAACTATTTGACCAATAATGTTTGTATAACAAGATTTTTAGGAATATATCTTGTTTATCTTGCACTTTTATTTCAATCTTCTACACATTATAATGTTTACTACAAAACAATCAATCCCCATTAAACTCTCTTAGTGTATACACAATCTAGGTCAAGTCGAATAGGGTATAACAATTCCTTTCTATTATACACTTTCTATTTTCACATGTAATAATAATATTACTTTTACTTAAATCCAAATTATATTCAGTTAATATTTTCCTAACTAAATAAAGTAAAATGAAGAAATAGTACTTGTATCTTGCAAAATTTGAAAATTTCAAGTAAACTTTGAACATGGAATAAATAGATTCTACCTCTCAACTCTTCCATGCTTCGATTCTTTTACTTCACTTCACCTAAATACCCCTAAACTCATTCCAAACCTTGTCCTCAAGGTTTAAACATTAATTAAGGTTTCCAAAAAAACTAAAATGCCTCATGAAGCATAAATGAACTAAATTAATGAATAATGAAATAAATAAGTAAACATAAGAATGACTTTCATAATTAATGAAAACATGATAAATGAAAGATTTCAAAGCATCATAGAACCTGTAGTCCACTCCCGCCATGACAAACCATAAGAATGACTTTCGTAACAAACCAATGTATAATATAATCAAAATAATGCAACTCATCATTTCTTATTACAAACTAAGACCTCACTATCCCCTTGCTCATGTTATTGAGACTGGTAGCTCTTTGCACAATCATAGAACCTGTAGTCCACTCCTGCCATGAGAGTACTTTTAGAAAAGACTCTCGTTGGTCATTCTCAATTGGGTAGATTGTATTGGAATTTCAACTGTCCTAAATTGCATTCTCGTGGCCATATGTCTCTCGAACCCATTTAGGCTCCTCAAAATTTTGAAGTGGTTCTAAAACATGAAATTTTGATGTCTCTGAGTTTGCATTTGGTTCCGCAAGATTGACCCCATCATGTGTCGGGGTAGGTGCCCAAGGTTAAACATTGTTTCTACTATTAATTTGGTCAATGAGATAGAGGATTCATTTGTTGTTAATTATAATTGGTTTGCATGTTTACATTATAACAACATCCATAGATGTTTACTAAAATATCCTAAATGTCCCCAATCAGTCATTATATTAAGAACTATAATGAATTAAGACTAGTGTGAGTCTTGATTGATGGTCATGGGAAAGGGGATACAAATGAAGATCATGAGTACTTATTAAGAAACAATGTACTGGAGCGACTCACTATGAGAACATTACATGGATTAAGTCATAGGTGTTAGTCATGATAGGTATATCATTTTGTCCTCTGACTTGAGATTGCAAGAGACTTCGATAATAGGAGCATGGTATTTTGACACAATCAAACGTTATTTTTAACTGTGCAATTATAAAAGTTGTGATTGGCTATTATGTGAATAATATGTGAAGGTGTGCAATTAAGAAAAGAATTTGTCACTCTCATATAAAAAAAGATATCAGTCGATCCCTCGATATTATAGACTCATTAATGGCTATGTCTAAGTGAATTGTTAAGATCAATGTTACAAGGATGTTTTCAGTCTAACTTGAGATTGAGTCTAATACGATTGAACATTAAGGATGACAGTTTCATGATTTATGTTTAAACAAAGGATATCGTACGATAAAATGATATGATATACACTATTGATTAGGTTGTATCGATTTTGATCTTCATGCAATTTGGGTAGTAATAATGCCTTGCAATGGACCGTTTATGACTTGTGTACCAAAAATGTGTTTTGGTTCACTGCCAATATTGCATGAACCTATTAAGTCGCACACAAAGAATGAATTTGCATGATTTCGAGTTTTCCATATTAATGGATTTTATGGGATAAAATTCATATAAGAGTAGCTTTTACGTTTTAATATATTAGTGCTTATTTAAGCTGGGGCATATATGTCATTAACTTAAAAACCTTAAATACAATATTTGTATAAATAGGTGTTTAAGTGAAAGCATAGAATACGTATAAAAGAGGCTAAAACCTTAATACAAATTATTTTTTTTGTTTTTAGCTTTCAATGAGTTTTCAAGACTTTGGGGAGAAAAGAGAAATGTTTTGAGGTTTCTCAGAGCTAGCACTCCGTCTTTTGGTCACCATTCGTATGTCGTTTGCTTATAAAGGGCGTTCGTGTGAACATCTTGAAGATCAATTAACACAAATAACAAACTAGTGTTCAAAGTATAGTTTCGCTTATGATAAACAAAATCAATGGATTTCGCTTTTATGTTAATTACCATGCTTAGGTTAATTCGAACTATGATTGAAACGATTGAATTTCATGTTCTGATGCATGTTTTCTTTGTAATATAAATGTTATATTGATGAAAGCATGTTAACAATAGATGTATATTTGATATGCATGTCACTGTAATGATTATTGCCATGTTCTTGATTCATGCATGTGATCTATATTCATGATTTAATTTACACCACTTTAAATTTCTTAAATAGTGTAATTTCAAATATCAATTCAAAAATATTATGATTAAAATGGATTAAGAGTAGTAATTCAAGATTCACATACATGTTCTTTATAGATTTGTTTGAGAACCAAAATTATTCTTATTAATTCTTAAATTACGTATTCTTGTTCTGGTAATATTTATTTTGTTAATAAATCCCTATTTGATAGGAATAGAAATAGATATAAAATCAAATACTGTCTGAGATTCTTATCAGATATGAAAATTTTTAAAACGTGATTTAGGTAATCATGGTAAGTTACGATTTGTGAAATCTTTCTCATTTGGAATAGAATCCAGGATTAGTTGGACATGGGCCCGAGTTAGTTAAAAATGTTTTAATTAACTTAATTAAAATAAATGGGTTATTTTGGTCAATGAGATTAAATGAAATAATGAGAAATCTTAGGCTGATCGGCCATCGGGACCGTCGTCTAACTAATCCTAGCGCAAGGAAATTAGTCTATTTGTAAATTGATTTAAATTTACTAACTTGTTCAATGATTTGATAAGTGACTATTTATACATATATATGGTTAGTTTAGTAGTATATTTAAGATAAATATCCTCAAATGAGTGCTAATTAATGGTATTATTGCATTTTTATGGAATTAAGGTGCATTGAAAGAAATCGAGGAAAAGCAAGAAGAAATAGAGCAAAAATCCACAAAATCAGAGTTGGTCCCATGGGAACATGTATTGATGCTGTCAGAAGACAATGCATAATGTAGGGATGAAAGGCACAACGTAGGTGAGAAGAAGAAATGAAGAAAACTAATTCATGAGGCTCGGCACAGTGGCGGTGCCCTCGCTAACAAGGGACAACACCGAGATACAACAGGGACGACCTCAAAAACACATGATGAAGCTATGGCGCCAGGGCATTAGTGACAGTGCCAACTTCATAGAAATTAGAAAATGAATCTCTATTTTTGGCTAAATTATAATTTAGAGTTTCTAATTGTTATTAAGGAGTATAAATATGTACTAGGACGTGGTAAATAGGGAAGAGCAAACCACATAGAAGGAGATTAGCTTCAATTTGAGTAATTTAACCTTTTGTTTGAGTATTAAGGAGTTTTTGTTGGAGAAACGTGGAAGACTCCATGTTTGCAATCAATATTTGGTTTCCTTGATTAATTCAAGGTAATATTTATATTCTTCTCGATTTTGTAACGTATTCTATATTGAATTTTGATGTGTGTGTTTTAATGATGTGTGAGTAGTCTATTTATCTCAGGGATCAATAGATCCTATGTTATGAATGCTATGCTTTGAAATATGAATAAAAAGTAAAAATAAAAAGTGCAATTGTTAGAATTTGAATTGATTATGAGTGTAATGCTTTAGACATTTTGATCACGTGATTAATTAACTTAGGCTTTAGTAGTTATCATGGCAATTGAAGCTGTAATATGGACATGAACGGTACAACAGTAAAATACACAATATCGATATATAGTTGTTGATTAGGAAAACGCAGATAGTAAACTTAGTTGGTTATGAATCCAATGATTTGAGACTTAAAGCAATATGAAACTTACGTTATTCAATATCGATAAATGGAGTTCTAGTTGGCACATTATTACCTTTTCGTCATGACAGTGCGTTGAAGTGGATTTGAAGGAAATCTGCCTATTCTTTTTAGGCATTACACAAAACATATTGACATATAAACATGAATATAAAGCATAGTATTAAATTACCTAGGTGAAGTTGTGAACTAAGATATCAATAATAATGAAAGCAAATTAAACTTAACAAATGAATTTAGAATGTTGAAAACCCGATAACCTTACTTAGCATAGTTGGCAAGTGTACTAAGGCAGGTAGTCTAGGTTTTATATGTTTATGTTTTAACTTGAAATATATATATACATATATATGACACTAACTGGACCACATCCGCACTTGTAGATTTGAAATGGACAAACATCTGAATCCACCTAGTACAACTAATAGAGGCCAGACGAGCGACCCTACAAGTGTTGACTCTGATCAGAGTCTACGCAACACAGTCGCACTTCATGACGTGCAACTCGAGGAGATCTTCATACTGCTCCAATCACAGGGAGCGACCAAAAAAAGACTATGACACTCGCCCTACAACCACTACTATTGAGACATCAGTTGCCTCAGTTAGTTAAGATACGCCGCTCGCGGTAGCCAGAGTTGAGATTCCCACGGAGTTGGATACGCACGTATCTACACTAGTGATCACCCTATTGCTACTCCTGCACTTACAAAAAAGAAGTATATAACATTTTAAATGGCCTTGATAGCTGAGGCTAAGCTAGTTAAGCAGTTATGTAGATCCTAGCTAGGACACTTTCAAGGAGGCATAAACCCAAAGGCAGCTAGAAGATGGATTCTCGCACACAAGAGGCTTCATGAACTACTGAGGACTCGCGACAACATACGAGCTTGAGTCTTTGGCTACATGTTGAAAGGAGACGCTGCGGTATGGTGGATTGCACCTGTAACTGCCCATGGAGAGCGGACCACTAGGGCCTAGTTTCACTGAGTTTTTTATGATTAATACATTTAAATCGAGGTCCAACTATGATAGAGAGAGGAGTTCTTAACACTGAGGCAGGGTTCCAGCATCTTGATTAAGTAAATGGAAAGGTTTAAGTACATGCTGATGTTCACCATAAATGTAGCTGGAACCGAGCGAATTCAGGTCCAATACTTTATTTGGGAGTTTTGGATAGAGATTGGTAGTTCCATCGTGTTAAAAGGGGCATGACTTTACAGGAGGTCTCTAAGCTAGCATTGGCTCATAAGACCTACGTGATGAGGAGTGACGTCGTCCCTGCTCCCGTATATTAGGAGGGTCAAAGCAGCCAGGTCAGGTTAAATAGGAAATGCAAGAGGAATAATAAGTTGAGATATTAGCAGGGACAAAGGCATATGCATGATGATGGGATATGGATTGGCTCTTATACAATAGTTCCCAGTCAGAAGCATCGAGTAATGACAGTCCAGCATCCGCAGGGGCGGACTCGAGACAGGGCCAGAGAGGTAGAGACAAAGGGTAGCAGTGACATGGATAGAGAAAAGGACAGAGTCTGCAGTGGCATGGCCAATGTCAAAGGCGGGGTGGACAGGGTCAGGGCCAAAGGGCTAGAGGACTGCAGGATAAAAGATATAGGAGTAAGAAACACATCATTTGTTTCCGATGTAGACAAAGGGGGAGCTAACAAATTCAATGCACTAGTAAGTTCGTGCCGCCACTTGCATCACCTTCAACAAAGGCCAGAGAGGAGGTTCATGATGTGGTAGAGCCCTAATATGACTCTTCACGACATTAAGTCAGGGTTATGTTAATTATTTACGGTCATACAACATTCAATGATTGATTATTTATCTACATTAACATTTATTTCAGGACGAATAGTAGGAGAGTTGGGGTTTACACTCGAGATTTTAAGCACATATCTCATCCTTGGCATGGCTGCTGGGGAAAATATTTACCCTAATCAAATCTATAGAGACTGTCCAGTTGAGGTTAGTGGTTAACAGTTACCCATAGATCTTCGAGTACTTGATTACCAAGAGTTTGATACGCTCTTAGGCATGGATTGGTTGGCGATTTCCCATGCTTAGTTGGACTATTTTAATTAGATAACCACTTTCTAGATACCATCGATTCTTAAGTTTTCCTTTACTAGAGTCGTAACCGCACCTATGAGCACTAAGGGTAGAGCCACCACTAAAGAGATGGATATTATTTTATGGACTGTAGAGCTAGCTGAGAGGCTAGTAGTCAGACTCAAGGACGTCCCATTCTTATGCGAGCTTTTAGATATTTTTCCTGAAGATTTACCTAGATTACGTATACATTGGCAGGTAGAGTTTATGATAAAGCTAACGCCAAGCACTCAACCTATAGCAAGGCGATCGTATCGTATATCGAGAATAGAGTAGGGCGAGTTGAGAGTTCAGTTGGCTAATTTGTTAGAGAAGGGTTTCATACATCCAAGTATTTATCCCTGGGAGCACGGTCCTTTTGTGAAGAAAAAGTTACTAACATGAGGATCTGCATCGATTATTGAAGAATTAATCAACTGACAATCAAAAATCATTACCTACTACCTAGGATCGGCGATTTGTTCGACCAGCTGGCCAGAGTGCAATACTTCTCTAAGATTAATCTTATTTCACGTATCATTAGTTAAGGATCAAGGAGGAGGATATACCCAATATGGCGTTCTGTATACGTTATGGGTTGTTTAAGTTTAACGTTATGCCATTCGGACTAACGAACGCGTCGATAATGTTCATGGATTTGATGCACTAAGTCTTAAGGCCATTTTTGATTGATTCGTGATTGTTTTCATCAACGATATCTTGATCTTTTCTAGGAGTCATAAGGACCACTAGAGGAGTCTTAGAGAGACAATGAAGACTCTAAGAGAGCACCAGTTATACGTCGAACTCAGTAAATGCTAGTTTTGTCTTTCTGAAGTAAAATTCTTGGGGCACGTGATTAGTGTTAGAGGCATATCAGTGGACTCAAGTAAGGTTCATGCTATTTTAGATGGCGTACATCGGAGTGTATGATAGACGTCAGTAGCTTCATGGGGCTAGTAGGCTATTACCTGCTATTACCGATGCTTTCTACCATATTTTTCCAGGCTTTTGGTGCCTATGACAAGATAAACAAAAAAGGACGTCGAGTGTGTATGGTATGAAGTGTGCGAGACAACCTTTATAGAGGTGAAGAAAAGGTTGACTCCCACACCAGTGTTAATATTAACGTAGCAGGGCAAGGAGTTGAAGTTCACAAAGATGCGTGTGGCACCAAACTGGGATGTGCACTGATGCAAGATAATAAAGTTATTACTTGCTTATTGCGTCAGTTGAGGACCGATGAGGGAAACTATCATGTGCGCGATCTGGAGCTTGTAGCGATTGTGTTTGCACTAAGAACATTGAGACATCACCTTTTTTAGTTATAGGTTCACCCTCTACACAGACCATTCAGAGTTTGAAATATCTCATCACTCAGAAGAATCTAAATATGATACAATGACGATGGTTTAAGTTGCTAAAGGACTACGACTTTTCTATTGAGTACAAACTCCAGAAAGGAAATGACGTAGTAGATGCCTTTAGTAGGAGAGGACCGGATAGAGAGGTGAGAACTTACCAGTACAATATAATTGAGGTTGCAGTTACCATGAAGTTTTTCAATGGTTCAAGAGATAGCAGAAGTGCACATTTATGGAGAAATGAGAGTTCCAATCTCTTCCATTCCAAGGGTCCTAGAGAGCCATTAAGCCGATACGAATTGTCAGAGGCTCAGAGACATGGCACAGAGTTTTGACTTCCTAGATTGGAGAGAGTCAGTTGATGGGTGTTTATGACACAAAGGTAAACTATGGATTCTGCAGTACCAGAGTTACGATATGGCATTCTTTAACAGGCACAAATCCAAATACACAGTTCACCCTGGTTAGAACAAGATGTACAAAGACATTAAACGCTTGATCTGGTGGTCCGAGATGAATCAAATGTTGCTAGTATGTTAGTGGATGTGAGGTGTGCTAGCTGGTTAAGGCTGAGTGCCAAGGACATAGAGGACTTCGATAGCCACTACCTATCCTTTAGTGGAAGTGGGAACACAATACTATGGACTTTATCCAGGCGTTACCACAGACTCTATGCAACCATGATGTTGTATGGGTTGTCGTGGATAGATTGATGAAATCATCATATTTTATTCTAGTTTCCATGAGATACACCTTTCCACAACTGTGCACGCTCTTTAAGCGAAAGATCATCAGACTACACGATGTATCTCTATCGATACTATCAAATAGAGATAATTAGCTAATGTTTCAGTTATGGCGGCTATGTAAGAGCAGTATTTGAAGGCTTCTTCTTTGAAGGGTCCTCAAATATTTGGGATTAAAGGGAAACTTGCACCGCAACATATTAGGCCATACCACATTTTTAGTTGAGTTAGGGAGGTTACTTACCAGTTGAGGCTACTGAGACAGTTGACAGGTGTTCATGAAGTCTTCCTTATTTCAATGCAGAGATTAACGAGATCAAGGCTAAGACCAATGGTGGATGTGACCTGTGTTGAGGTTAGGCAAAATGTGATGTACAAGGAGCACCCTATCAAGATACTAGAACGTCCAGTTCAGGTTCTCTAGGGTAAACATGTCTCAATGAACCTTGTCAGGTGGTTGTATCATAGAGAAAAGGACTTACCTTGGAAAGACAATCTACTATGTGCGAGAGATACCCCAACTCTTCCATGGTTAGTACTTTAAGTTTTAGTAGGATTTCAGGATGAAGTCCCTTTAAGTTGGGAAGTTTGTGATGGCCTGCTAAATTTTAAAGATTAGTTAATTATGTAACTTTAGATTATGACGTAGCTCAAATCCACGTGGATGTGGCAGATTATTCTAAGGCACGCCTACTGAGGTATAATTATTTATATTATATTTGCATGATTGCATATGTATATGGTTGTCTTAGTATGAACTTATTAATAGTAAACAATAATAATCTCAGCTAAGTAATCTTAACATGCTTGAATAATGGATTAAAATGTTAATAGGCCAAGAATGGACGCGACACGCCTTGGGATGTGCATAGGCGCGAGACGCTGGATAGTCGGTTGCTTAGTTGGATGATGGACCGCAAAATAACAATTGATCTTATAGAGTAAGCTAATTAAAATATAAGAGCCTAAAGTACATTTAAAGCTAAGTTGTCGATTAATTAAATTGAAACTCTTGATGGACATAGAGATCACTATAGCTAGGGAATCCTAAGTGTTGGTAGTGGTGGTTAATGTGGGTTTGATGGATTTAATAGGAAGCTTAGAGGTCCTAGGGCATTTAGTGGGACTTAATGGATGCATGGATAGATTCAATAAAGGCCTTCGATGTGTTATAAAATGTACAACTTGAGTTAGATAAGAGGCTAAGATGCCATAGAAAAGGAACTATATAAGATGAGAATTAGCCTTGATTTCTTTGGCAAAAAACAAGATTCTTGAGTTTTTTCTTTGCTTCTAACATAACTAGATAGGGAGATTAAGAGAGCAAGAGCTGGATTTGATCTATTGGAGGAGCTTTGGAGCAATTGGGAGCCAAGAAATCAAGTGAGAAACTAAGGTAACCAAAACCCTCACATTTTCTCCATATTTACTTTAATGGTGTCTTGAAGTGCAACCAAAAATTTAATGTTTGTTGTAAAACAAAATTCAAGGGTCTTAATTGAAGTCTCCTACTATTTTTGAACCCCCGTTTTAGTTTACAACACTAATTTCTTGATGCGTTAGACCCATTCCATGTTTTTGGGGTTTTTGGTGATAGAATGTATGTTGATGATGATGATGATTTAATGAAGAGTAGTTAACTTTTTGTTATTGTTGGTTGTGGATGTTAATGATGTTGTTGTTGAAAAAGAAGAAAAACAGAAAAGAAAGTAAGAAATAGAAAAAAAAGAAGGTTCAGTAAGAGGCAAAGGCGAATTGTCAAAATTGTCATTTCGTCTCTTTAGAGAGAACAAGGGGGCTCACATGCAAGCCTGGGCAAGTTGGGCCGAACCGAGCGCAATTCAGGTACGCCAAACCCCATTAATTACCTAAAAATTTATTTAAGTTTATATAAAATACATAATAAATAAAAACTTATAAATAAATTATAAAAATAAATTAAAATAAAATAAAAAATTCAAAAAAATAATAGAAAATGTGAGAAATAGGAAAAAAAGGTATAAAATTGGGTACAAGACTTTTTCGCATGTTTGGCACCCCTGGTGTAACCAGAATAAAGTGTCAGCACTCAAAATTAGAATAAGATTCTAATATATGTTCTACAAATATAAAATCAATTAACGTGACTATAAATTATTTTAAATTGGTATATAGGATGCTCGTTGCCTGAGGAAGCTTGGGGGACTGATGGACGGGTATTTTGAGGTATGATTGAGTGACTAGGAAATGATTTTTTTTTTTCACATTTTGGTAAGTAAACCCCACTAGAAAAACTTGTAGCATTTATTTTATTTTCTTATTTCATTTTAGCAGTAAATTATTCCAGTTTGGGTTTTTTTGACTACTGCACTCCTACGTGTGTCTATATATGGTCGACATGATGGTATGAGCCCTCACCGACTCCCACGTAATTAGTGATCTGAATGTTGCTATGGTTTCGACATGCCTTAGGCTACGCATGAGAGTTACTCTGCAAGTCGATGATTTGAGAGATGGTGTCGTGAGGAGTTAATTGTGACATAAATTCCTCTCCTTTGAGGCAGATGGCAGGGAGTTTTAAACTCCCGACCAACAAAGTTCCTCATTAACCATGTAGTGGTGGTGGGGAGTCATATCGTCACTACAGTATCCTCGCTCTAGTGTTATTTGTCCCAGAGTTCAGTAGATATATACCACACTCGTGTCCGATATTTATTGCTTTCTTAGCGACGTATCTTCATGCTATTATCCCTTTTAAGTGCATTTCCTATTGTCTAGCATGATTTATAGTTGTTTTATTCACATTCTTATTCAATTCAACATGTGTTTCTTTATAGGATTTAATCACTGGACTAATCATCAAATTTATTCATGGATGACAGAAAGTAGATACTACGACGAGCCGGGGGAAGGTCGTACTTGGCAACTTCATCTGATAATTGAGTGCCTCTTCTAGCCCAACTAGTAGGTGTTTGTATATATTATGTACTACTTTTTGATATATTTTGGGAGACATGATACACTAATACGTGTATATTGATCCTATTGTACATTTTGTTGCCTTATATGAACATGGTATCCTTTTGAAGGAGTTTTCCACTATTAGGGTTTGTTGATGAAGTAAAAGCTCCGTTATTTACTATTCGCTTTATCTAAAATGGAAGACTTCCGCTATTATTGAAAACTTACACTCAATAACTCACGCACTTCATTGAATAGACCAATGAACAACTAAATAACTTATCAAATAAGTTAAGTGAGGAAAAGGAATAGACTAACTAAACCTAATTAAGAACGTATTTTTCATAAAGCACTAGATAATTGGAATAGTTAGGCTAAGAAATTTCGTGGGTCGTCATTGATAGGCGTGCTGATGATGTGGCATGACCTGATGATGTGTTCGGCAGCATGGTAGGGCCCAAATTGCATTAGAATGTGGGGCCGCCATAGTGACTCACTGATCTCATTATCGATTTGTGTTGAAAGGTCGAATCGTTAGGATTCGCTGGACTTAAAATTTTACTGAAATTTCTAGTTTTCGTCACTGATTTAGCTAGCCATTCCTAGTGTTATTTAAAATGGCTAAGAACTCACAAGGCTAATTTAAGTGTTTTTTAAATTTATTACATAATTAACTTATATATCATTCATTAAAACTTACATTAAACTAGAATTGATAGGAAATTCTAAAGTTTGATTATGATGTGTAACTAACTAATAATTTTATTAATTAGAAAAATGAATATAAAAACAAGCAAGTGAATAATGCAAACTTGTATAAAAACCAATTAACAAACACAACTCGATCACTCCCGCTTAATTGAAATTACTTCGGAGTTGAAATTTCGAAAAATATTTCCAATACAAGATTCAGAAAGTGAGAGAATAAAACCATACTATACTTAACTCCTAAAATATTTACAACATAAATAAACATAGAATATTGGGTGCCTCCTATAGAACGCTTTTGTTTATGATCGTTGGCTCAACTTAACCCTTATAAAATTAAGCTGGATTCAAAAACTTGAATTTAGCCTTATCCACACTAGTGCCATTCCAAAAAGTGATTGCTTGGCAATTAATGGTCAGAGTGATTGTTTCTTTAAGAATATCCATACTAGCTTGAGTAGGGGTTAAGAAAGGTCACCCCAAAATTAAAGAAGGATCTTCATTATTAAAGTGTTGCATGACCAAAAAGTCATTGGGTACGATGTATTTTTCCACTTGAACCTGCACTTTCTTGACCATTCATATTGGTTGAATTGAATTACTATCTGGTAAAGAAACTCGTTCCGAAGCAAATTCATCCAACTCTAATTAAGTGTGTCGAAAGAAGTTTATGGGCATAATATTTGCAGTTGAACTCGTATCACAGTGAGCTTTGAAGTACTAAGACCATTTGATTTTAATGTGCAAATGTATACCTTCAGGATCATTAAGCTTCATAAGGCTTAAATTCAGTTTTATCCTTTTCTTATTATATTTGGATTTAAAATCTCTCGGCTTGTTAATATTCCTCTCATTCTCTTTTTGCTTAACTCTTCATCCTCGAATTACTTTTCTTTCTCTTGAAGTTTCTTCAACTTGTTCTTGATTTGGAACATCACTTTAATTTTCCATTGTTACTGCATTAATTGGAAAAACTTCAGCATTAAGATTATCATAATAGTTTAAATCTAGAAAATCATTATGATCAATTTCTTTAATGAGTAATTCCTCATATTCATCATAGTTATCATAGTTATTTTCGTTATTAATTTTCAAATTAATAATCATATCTTCAAACTCCATAGACATTGTTCCATCATAAATATCTAACGTTTTTTAGCTATTTTAAGAAAAGACCTACATAACAATATAGGTAGGGGATTCAGTGATAATGAATCTCCCATTTACATGACATAAATTTTTGTAGGAAATACGAAGTCGTTTACTTGTACTAAGACATTTTCTAATAATCCATACGGTTTGGTAATTGTATTGTCTGCTAAAGTAAGATTTATAGGCATATTAGTTAATTATCCTATTATCAATGATTCATATAGTTTAAGTGATAATACATTAATTGATGCTTAGAGATCACACACAACAAGATCAATAGAAGAATTTTCGATTGTAATGGGTATAACAAACATCTTTAGGCCGAAATATTTCTCAGGCATTTTCTTCGTTATTAAGGATGACATTTTTTGTCCTAAGATACCATTAGAATCTTCTACAGATTGTCTTTAGATTCTACGAATTCTTTAGTAACTTTATCATAATTTGATATTTGCAGTAAATGTCTTCTTTAATTTCTTCCTTCCTAGCATCAAATAATCGTTATGGAACGGGATAATAGATTGCATATCTTGGTTTAAATCAAAACTATCATTATCTAATTTATCTCGATTAACTAATTTAGGATTTTGTAAATATTTTTCATAAGCTTGAACTCTAGCTAAGTACCATGCGTATAGCCTTTTAAGATAAGGTGAATATTCTAATTGTTCAGCCATCCATTCCTTGGTGGGAATGACATTGGACATCATATGTTCTTTTTCTTCATCTTCTTCTTCTATTATTTTATGTTCTTTGTTTTTCTTTTTAACTCTCTTTGGTATCTTTTTCTTATGTATGTGTCTCTTTTTCATTATCATAAAATAAAGCATTAGCTTGTTTTTGATTAATAGTATTTGTAGTTTGAGTAGATCCTTTAGTTTGACTACTTAACTTATTAATTTGTAGATTCAACTGATTTAATTAATTTTTTGACTTGTTAATAGACGTATAAGTTTTAATTTGAGTTTGAGAAATTTGCCTAAGGTATTAGTGGCGTTTGGTCATAAAACTATGTAGTATTTGTATTAAATTTGGTTTTGTAGGTTGAATAGTTTGCTAAGGTTGTTGAATTGGTGTAGATTGTATTTGTGCTCTTAGTCTATATGTGGTATAATTTTGACTTTGAGGACCATGACTAAGATTTGAATTTGGTTTTTCAGTGTAATAATTATCGTTATTGTATTTATTTATGGGGGACCAAAATATTGGTTTGTAACCGTGTTAACTTCTTCAATATTATGTTCTTGTAAAGTAGGACAGGCATGCGTAGGATATGTAACTTCATTTCAAAATCTATATGGTTTCACGTGATTTGATCTATCTTTTAATAGTAATTTAACCATTGTAGATAATTCATCAACTTTTTCATCAAATGTATTACTCATTTATTTATTAACTCCGTAAAGTTTCTTTCTAGATGTGTTGGTCTTTTTGTCATATTGTTTAGATTGCTTCACCATCTTATTAATAACTACTTTTGGTAAAGTTGGCATACCCTCGAATAATGATCCACCGCATACTGTATGTAATAGTTTTTTTTCAAAATGATTAAGTCCTTCGTAAAAGTATTCTACTAAAGCTCATTGGGTATATCCATGTTGTGGTCAAGATGAAATTATTCTTTGAAATGTATCTAGAAATTCATAAAAAATTTCATCATCTTTCATTTTCTTGACTGTGATTTGTCTTCTAAAAGTATAAATATTAATGGCAGGCATATATTGATCTAGAAAAGTTTTTAACATTTGAGCCCTTGTGGTTATCAAATCTTGAGGAAGATAAAACAACCAAACTTGTGCTTGATCCTTCAACACAAAAGAAAATGCTTTATGTTTAACTTGTTCTAACATATCGTGTTTACGTGCTGTTCATGTCAAACATAACCCGTACTCGAGTTACCAATGGTGTAGTAGTGGTAAATACCGGGTCGAATCCACATGACTTTGGTTTTACTCTAAGTTAACTAAAAAATGAAATTTAGTGGTTTTTAGAGATTTTAAGAAAACGATTAATTAAAACAACTAGAAATCAAAGTTTGCATAAATGAATTCAATGAGAGAAAATACCTAAGTCTATGGTTCCAAAAATCCAAATCAAGATATAATAACATGTCATGGTGTTGATCTTTCCGAAAATATTAGTCATTCAATTCCTTGAGATTACCTATAAGAAACCGACATCTTCCTGAAATCCCTAATTCCCCTAATCTCGGTAGTTAGGACATTCACGTCTAAATACTTCCCTATTCAACAAATAACCATACACATCCGCCAATAAAGTTTAACGCATTAATTGTATAAAAATGAGTAGGAATACTAATCTTAAAAACCCGATCGCATTCGCTTCCAATTTAACCTAGATTTATTTGTCGTACACTCAAGAGCCAAATGGTTTTAAAGGGAAACGGGTGAGTGATTGTCACTTATATTAGCCCAACCGTACAATTATGGATACAATTGTTTGGCCCAATTACTTATAGGTCTTCCATAAAAAAGAATGCAATTGCCATAGTACATACCCTAACCTCGCACCATAATCATGAAAACGACAACAAATAAAATAGAAATAATTGAAATAACTTTATTATAATTAAAAGATCTTACAAGTCATGCTATCAACCAAGACTCTGGACTTGCATTGCCTCTGACCTAGGAAAAGAGTGTTTAGGCAAATATTGTCTCGAAGTTTATAATCAAATTCTAGAGAAAAGAGTCTCCTTCAATTCTCCATTTTTCTCTCTATAAATATTTATGTTTACCATATCCTAATGAATATTTATACTCCTAAGACCCCTAGAAATAAAATTAGAAACCCTAATTAGTAATCCTTATGGAAATAGAGCTCCAAAACTGTATATTTTCATTTTTTGGCGCTGTCGATAAGTAATCCAAGCCATACGTGTAAATGTCACAGCGCCGCCTTTGCGCCAATTTTTTCTTTGTATTATCTCTTTTGAGTGGTTTTGAAATATTCTATGTAATGTCCCGATGCCGTCTATGTTAACCCATAGCTTCGTGACTGCGTCAACTCTACATGCACAACATCGACTTGTCTGCACCTCATTCTTTGATCTCCGCGCATTGTCCATGCCTTGTTTTCACTTCCCACGACATCAAAGGTCTTCTCAAGGGCGCCAACCTTCCTTTTCTGGTTTTTTTTGTGCTTTTCATCGTGAAATCACTTATTTGTCTCTTTTAAAGCTTGTAAACCTAAAATAATTAATATCATCAATAAGAGTTCGTTCAGGGATATTTAAACTAATTATACTTTTAAACTAACCCTATATATAAGTCTAATTAAGCACTTATCAAATACCACCAAACATAGGACTTTGGACGTCTTGAGCAAATAAATATAAGACATGCAGCTAAATTCCTTAAATAGTTATAGTTCACACTTATTAATCCTGCACTCGATTCAAAAGTCATGAAGTACCTTTAGATTAAATAGTCGCGGAGTCAATAAACCCCTCAAGAAATTTAGGAGTTATGATATGTCTAAAACCACAATCCAAACACAATTAAGATCACATTTTCAAGACCTAAACACAGTCAAGAAAAAGGCTATAAACCACTCATGAGTTTTTTTGGCGTATACACTTAAGCACTCTAGTTTACGATCTCTATTAAGATAGCGCATCAATGCTATAAGGTACCAATGGGGATCAATAGGACTTTAAGTAGGTTGTAACATGGTTAGGGCAGGGTACCAAGGAAATGATATAAAGGTAATACGAAGCATTGGAAAACTAAAACTTTAACTGTCAAAAGATTTTCAAAAAACATGAAAGTGGCTTATACTGCATTAACTTCATTTTTCCTTTAATATTTGTAGTCCTCAATATTTTCCAACCACTGGGTCCCTGCTCCATTTCTTACGGATATTGCTTTAGGTGGGACTCTCTAATCATGACTTGATTTTTTTCTTGATTAATTTCTCCTTATTTTGGGTATATAAACAGTTTTTTCATCTAATTTTTTCTTTTTTCATGTCTCATTTTAATGATTTCAAGTTTAAGACTAGCTTCCAACCAGGTAAAAGATAATATCAGGCTATGGTTATGGGTTTAACATTAGGTAAGAAAGAATAAAAGGTTAGGTTGGCTCAAAATAGGTAAACTAGGGAAATTACTTTAGGTAGGCTTAAGGCTAAAGGTTTTTATTTAAAAATTGCCAAAATCATTCCCCCAAAAGTAGTTTAGTCATTGGAATTATGCCTCGATTGGGTTACACCCTCGTTCTAGCACCCTAGAAAATTGACTTTTTTTCACTTGCACAGTTCTAACGGACTACCCTTTTGGTATCTAGCACAAGGGTGTTCCCTCGTACTAAGTCCTTAATATTGAATCATTAAAATTTCAATCTACGGGCCAAAATGAGCGATTCTCCTCATTTTCCTTAAGTTTCAAGTAAAAAAAGGTAACCATAGTTAACTCATTCACAACAAAAGGCATGTAGCAAAGTTTCCAGTGACTCTAAATGCTACATATAACACTATGTAAGGTCTAAATGCAAGAATTGACATACATAGACACATTTCTACTACTACTAATAACAATAAAAACTATATTAAATGCATGCATGAAAATTTAACATATCCTAATGAAATGGAAGATAGAAGTATGAATGGAAAGGAAAGAGAAATGGAAAGATAAGAGGAATGAAAGGAATAACATTACCATTACCATTCTTCAATAGCATAATTTATAAAAGTTAACAATCATACTTGCTGTATTTTGCAAAAAGATCCATCTAACACAATTCCTAATCCATAATTCACCCCAAAACTTATTTCCAACGCCCCTAAGGTTCAAAACAAGTAAAGAGGTTGACGCATAAAAACAAACAAGAGGGTGAAAAAACATTATAAATATAGAAATAAGGAAATGATACGAGTTCATGCATAGTATTAAGAGTAGTAAGACAAAGAAACAAAACAAGATAAATTAAAATTTGTGGTGCCTCCGAATAGCGCCTTTTTGTATTTTTTTTAGCTCGACTTTGTCTGAGTCTATCAATTAGTATAAATTAGTTATGCAAGTGACACTCCCTCCACATTATGACTCATGAAGTCTTCACAAGTCTCCAAACTCTGATTCTCCACTGCAATGTGATCATATACCACAATCACCATAAACGGTCCTATTCACCACGATCGTAGCTTAACAACAAAAATCCTAAGATGAGAATGAAATAAAAGCACTTTCTGGTCAACAAAAAAAAATTCCTAGAGAGATTGCGATCATGGAACAATTTCGTTATTTCCTTTTAAATTCGCGCATTTTCATACACACCATTCTTGATTTCCTTTAATTCTTGAAGAGTAAGTTTTCTCTTTTTTCTTATTTCATCGAGCTTCATATTAAGCTCTTTCACTGCCCAGAAAGATTTATACTCAAGCTTAACTAGTAGGTGACACACTTTTCCAAATACAAGGCAGTAGGGTGACAATCCAATCGACTTTTAAACGACGTTCGATAAGCCCAATCTACATCATCAGGTTGTGTACTCCAATCTTTTCGAGTAGGATGCACCTTCATTTACAAAAAAAAATTGATATGCCTATTAAAGATTTTTGCCTGGCCACTTTTTCGAGGATGGTACGCCATTGATGTTCAATGAGTGACATTATACTTCCTCAAAAGACTATCAACAATACGATTGCAGAAGTAAGTGCCTCTATCATTTATTAAGGCACGTGGGGTACCAAATATTGTAAAAATCCACGAATTGAGGAATTCAAATACCACTTTTGAGTCATTAGTGCTAGTAGTTTTTGCTTTTACCCACTTGGACATGTAGTCCACTGCGAAAAGTAAATAAACATTACCAAATGAAGCTAGTAACGATCCCATGAAAACTATACCCCATACATCGAATATTTTACAAATATGGTCCAGATGACCAAAGTTACTAGTTTTCTGATAGTTAGGACAAGTTTGGGTAAACATGTATGAATGATGGATAAAAATAGGCAAATAAAACCTACTATCAAGAACTTTTCTAGCAGTTTTCAATGAGGACTAAAGTGGTCATCGCAGGCATAAGTGTAGCAAGATGCTTAGAAAAAGTGACTTTCTGTCTGAGAAACATAACGCCCAATAACCAGGTCAGAGTAGAACTTCCATAAGTATAGGTCATCCCGTATAGAATTTTTAGCATCGCTCCTAACTTTGTTTTTTTTTTACTTCAGAAAGGTGAGGGGTAAGTTCGCCAAAAGTGATGTAGTTTACCAAATCTGCGTATCTGGTAAGTTTTCCATAATAGCATAAATGTACTCGTTAGGGAAGTCATCCTTAAGATGGGTAGGGTGTTCACCATTCTCAATTCTGTTGATATGGTCCACGACTAGATTCTCTGCACCACTTTTATATTTAATTATGATGTCAAACTCCTGTAGTAGGAGTATCCATCTAATGATCATAGGTTTATCATTCATTTTACTCATAAGGTACTTAAAGGTCGCATGATTAGTGTAGATAATCATCTGTAGTAGGAGTATCCATCTAATGATCATAGGTTTATTTTTCATTGGTGTAGTTCTTCCTAAAACTTCTTTATAGTCTGTTAAAATATGTGCTTTACTATGTTTCTTGCACTCTAGACTCTGCTCAGAAGAACTACACCAATGAAAGATAAACCTATGTGGAGAATGGAATCATAAAGCACATAGTAAAGCACATATCTAATGATCATAGGTTAATCACCTACTTAAAACCTCTTCCATTCTCCAGATAATTAATGCGGAGGGATTGATGTTCCAAAATAGCTTGAAGGTCTATGTTTTTCTCCAAACTTTATATTTAGTTATTACTCAGTTGTAATAGGATTGGATACCTATTATAAAATCTGTAGAGATTTTATTTGACTCTTTGTTTTAGCCCCACGCTAGCATTATTTACTGTAGACTATGAAAGATAGACAAATCACATGAATAAAATTTTCACCTAAACTCAACTTAAGGTCTCGTCCATCATTGCAACATCAATCCACATAGAACTCTAAATTGTCCACCATTACCTAAAGCTAGACTTGGGCATTCATTTAAGCTCAAAACAACGGAAGGAAAGGCAAAAATAGTGAAAATACAAGTATGGGAGTGTGCAACCAACCTATAAAAACAGTAATCTTTAAAATGAAATGAAGCTATATTACCTATATTTCGCCCGAAATTTCGAAAAAAACTTGAAAAACTAAAAATTTTTTACCATAACCATTACTCTTGCATGGCTAATCCATTACATTACATCGACCTACATATGAACATCCTTGAAACTTTCCCGAACCTTATCTTTAAGGTTCAAGAAAGTAGAACAACCAATACACATTCCAAATGATTGAGTGAAAGTATAAATGGAAGATAACAAAATTTAATGAGTGGGAATGAAGTAAATATATAGAACCTGAAAATGAATTAATGTTATTTATTGAAATGAGATTCCAACTGGGGCACACACCACTTATTAAAATGATAAATAAATAATCTTAATTTTAATATAAATTGCTAGGCTACCTCTTAGGAGTGCCGGTGTTTAACGTCGATGGCCCGATGTTATCACACAATTACTCTCGACTATGAGAATGGAAACTTATAGTCTCTTCTGCATTTTTCTCTTTCTAGGTTGCTTATGGCCTTAGCTTCACTTTCCATTCATGTTTTTGCTTGCTTTCTCAAGTTAAGAAATGCAATGCTTTGATAATCTTTTATGTTTGTGCGCTTGGTACTTCTATGAGTTTCAAGTCAACATTGTTTCTAAGGATTATATTTAAATCTTTGAAAAAGGGCTTCAACCTACGTCCAATTACTTTAAAGGTTTTCTAGCTCTCTATACTTTATATTTTAATAGCGCCATGGAAAAAAACATTGGTAACAATAAATGGACAATGGACCTACCCATCTAGATTTAAATTTACCTTAAAAGATTTTTAATGAATAATTGAAGAGGAGAACTCTTTGACCTATTACGAAGGATTTCCTCATCTGTTGACAATTAAGATAAGTATTTGTTTTGTTTTTATAAATCCTTGCGCTTTTATATGCCTCGTTCCTGATTTCTTCTCATTCTTAAATTTTTAATTTAGGATTAGCATAACCTTCGTTATAATTCATATTACATTGTTTAACTGCCTAATATGCTTTATGCTCTAGCTCTGAGGGAAGGTGACATGCTTTCCAAAAAACTATCCTATATGGAGACATTCCAATAGGTTTTTTTAAAGCCATACTATAAGCCCATAATGTGTCATCAAGGCGTAAACTCCAGTCTTTCCTTGATGGATCAATAGTCTTTTCAAAGATGGATTTGATATCTCTATTAGAGACCTCAAACTGACCATTTGCTTAAGGATGATAGGCTATAAAAGTCCTATAGGTAACATTATATTTGTTAAATAATGATTCTATTATCATATTACAGAAAAGGGGTTCTTGCGGCACTAATGATTGAGCGTGGAGCTCCAAATCTTGAAAAGAGTAATGATTTAATAAATTTGACAATTGTCTAGGAGTCATTACCATTGGTTGCTTTAGCTTCGACCCATTTGGAAACATAATCAAATGCTAACAAGATATAGGTATTCCTGTCAGAGGGTGGAAATTGGCCCATGAAGTCAATACCCTAGATGTCGAAGATCACACAAAATAGAATTTTTGTCATAGGCATTTTATTTTATGGTCCAAATGATTCGTACTTCTGATAGTGAGGACAAGTCTTGGTAAAGACATATGCCTCACAAAATAGTGTGGGCCAATAAAAACCATAATCCAAAACTTTTTGAGTCGTACGATGTGGACAAAAATTACCACCACATGCATCTGAATGACAATAAGAAAAATGGAGCTTGTTTCTTGCAGAGTAATATATCTTTGAACTATTTGATCTACACTGATCTTCCATAAGTATGGATCGTCCCACAGATAATGTTTGGAATCATACACAAAATTTTTTTTTTGCACGATATAGTCCAATGGTATCTCTTTTGCAACTAAATAGTTGAAAAGGTCAGCATACCATGGAACTTCATACAATACACCTTATACGCATACATCAAGGAACTTGTCATTAATTACAGTAGGTGGTTCTCTGTTCTCTAGGCAACTGAGATGGTCAGAAACTAGATTTTTGACACCTTTCTTTTCTTTGATTGTAAGGTTGAATTCTTGTAGTAAAACTATCTTTGTTATAATTCTATGCTTAGATTCATTCTTTGAAATTAGCTGATGCAAAGCTGCATGGCATGACTAGATAATGACTTCAGTACCCAGGAGATATGGTCTAAAATTTTTAAGTGCAAAGATAATGGCAAGGAGTTCTTTCTCGATGGTAGTGTAATTCATTTTGGTAATGGCTAAAGTTATAGACACATAGTAAATCACATGAGATTCTTTCACTACTATTTGTCCCAACACAGCTCTTATGACATAATTGCTTGCATCACACATGTCCTCCAATGGTAGTGACTAATTAGGAGCTTTGATGATTGAGGTGGAAGTAAGTGTTGTTTTTAGTGTGGAGAAAGAATTTTTAAATTCACCGTCTAAGAAAAATGGAACATCTTTCTGAAGTAAACGACACATATGTTAGGCTTTCTTGGAAAAGTCTTTGATGAACTGCCTATATAAACCTGCATGTCCTAGAAGTGCACATATTTCCCTCATGGTAAAAGATAAGGTAGAGTAAGAATGACTTCTACTCTTGATGGATCAATTTCTAGACCTCTAGATGAAACTATGTGACCCATAATGATCCTTTGGTCAACCATAAAATTGCATTTCTCACAATTATGGACAAGGTTATTTTCAATGCTTTGTGATAACACTTTGGTCAAATTGTAAAGACAATTACTAAAATAATCTTCATAAACTATGAAGTCATCCATAAAGACTTCAATGAAATTTTCTACAAAGTAAGAGAATATGCTTACCATGCATCGTTGGAATGTTGCGCATGCATTGCATAGCTCAAAAGGCATGCACTTGGAAACAAATGTCCCAAAAGGACATATGAAAGTAGTCTATTTTTTGTCTTCTGGTGTGATCAAAACTTGAGGAAACCCTTCATAATCGTCTAAACATGAGATTTACATGCGAGACGCTCTAGCATTTTATTAATGAAAGGAAAGGGTAAATGATCTAATTTTGTGGTTGCATTGAGTTTCCTGTAGACAATATAGACAAGCCATCCATTCTTGACAAGTGTAGGTACTAACTCTTCATGGGTTTATGTTACAATAGTTACCTAGTTTTTTTAGGTACAACTTGCACTGGGCTAACCCACTTGCTATAAAAATATGATATGTAATCCCTACACCAAGTTGCATAAGAATTTTCTTCTTGACTACTTCATCATGAATGGATTCAATCGCCTTTTGGATTTTCTCGAAGGCTTGCAATCATCTTCCAAATGTATTATGTGTGTACATATGAAAAATTTCAATCCTTTGATGTCGACTAGTGTCCATCCTAAAACTTCTTTATCGTCTGTTAAAATGCCCACTAATCTTTCCTCTTCCTATTTTGTTAATTTGCTCGAGATGGTCACTAGAAGGGTTTTATTTTCACCTAAGTAAGCATATATAAGGTTATCAAGAAGTTATTTCAAATTAAGGTCGGGGACTTTTTCAAGCAAGAACACGATCTTAGGATCATATGGTAGTAAATCCACTAGGATATGTGATTCAAGTTAGAGTTCGTAAGATTCTAACGCCATTACGACATCATCAACATCACTATCAAGCGAACAAACTGATTGTAGATTATTGGGAGTCACTCCCTGACAGATAACTGAATGAAGTGTACCATCCGTAAGACAATTGATGCATCCTTTTACAAGATGACCAATCGTATCTATTGGACATTAGGATGACACATCTGCATGATATTTCATTGCCACAAGAATATTGAGTTTCACAAATTTACCATCGAGTTCCAGAGTTAAAGATCCATCTACGACATTGATCTTGGCTTGTGTTGTTTTCATGATAGGGCATCCTAAGAGAGTTGAAGTAGAGTTGGAGAATGATTTCTCTTTCATATCTATGATAAAGAAATCGATAGGAAAGTAAAACAACCTTAACACCACATTCATGACTAGTCAATTATTATACATGTTTTATATTATGTTAGGATGACTTTTTGTGTAAAAGACTACAGTACATTTAGTTTTTCTGTTGTTTTTGTTATTTCAAGTAATAAATGGACTATATGAAATAATAAATTAAAAATGGAAGATTATACAGGAATTAATAGAGTTGAAAGAGTATGCAAAGAATTATTAATAAGTAATGGAAAAACTGGATTGAAACATCAGCGATTCTTGATCGATTCCTATACACCCATAATCGCCAATAGGATCGGTGGAAACAAAGCCTACAATTCTAAGGATTTGTCGAGCAATTCAATTTAAACGTGAATTGCTGGAATAGATTTTGAGAATTTAAGAAAACTACAAGACGTCTGAGTTAGTTTGGGATGTTTACTACATAAAATACTATAAATATGACCCTAAGGCTTGAAATCACTTGCCTTTGAGTACTTAAATAAATATTTCATTATTCTATGAGCCGTTTTTTATTGTTTAGTTTATTGCTTAATTTTGCATTTATTTTGGAAAAGATGCGAAGATTTAATAGATTAATTCTAGAGGTATTTATTGCCATTTATTTATGAATATAATTGAGTTGTTTCTCAACCTAAACAAGTCCGTACGTAAACTAGATCTGTTTTGCAATGTAGTTATGATGAGATGATTATGAGCTTAATGCAATAAACCGTTTGTATTCTTCGATTCATTAATTTAATAGATTTTTATCTATTGACTTTTAATCATGAAATTTGTATTGCATGCATAGTCAAGAATGTGTATTATGATATTTGGATTAATTATATAGTTTAAAGTCATAACTTCTATTGCTTGAAAGGTATTACCATTTAGATGTCCTATGTGAATTTAAGATCAAGATCTAATGTTAAAGTGGCTTTCCGAAGGTGTTAAATTCAGTAGATCAAATTTTTGATAAAGTCTAAAGCAGTTTTATTGCATGAAGTTAATGTCTTTGTATATTCAAAGGGGTTACCTCAATAAAATTATAGTTTAATGATCTATGGTATTTTATAAAATATGCCTACAACTATAAGATTTAAGTAACATGTTTGGATGCAAAACGAATTAATTTTTCATTGTTCTGAATGTTTGTTTAGATATTTATTTATTATTCAATTGAATTTATTTGATTGATAGTGAATTTTGATTATGCTAGTTAAGTGAGTATAATAAGTTATTGTTATTATTTTTTTATAGATTCAATGAGTGAGTTTAGTTACTATTTTAGTTAAATTAATTAAATTAAATTAAAACAATTAAAAAAACATTAATAGACCTTTTTCCTGGAGAAGTTTCATAAATCCTTGTAGAGACGATTCATACTTATCATTAGTAAAAAATATTAAAGTATAATAAAGTAGGGAAATTTATTGTACACGCACGACACATGTCAATCTTTTTCGCCGTCATCACAGAGCCAAACATAATTTCCTAAGGGATTTAGATCTCGTATGGCCTATCCAATTCGTTCTTCTAATTCCACGGGATCCTTACATCCGTTTTATCATGAGGTAGATAGGAATTTGAATCAAAATTTAAGACAACAACAATGTAGAGGACATGAACCTACCACAATAGAAGCCAATAATAACCTTAATAATAATAATAATGAAAGATCAAGAACAACATTGTTTGTTTTATCTTCCACAAGATAAAATAGCAAAATGGACTCAAATTGTTAAAACCTTTCCTTGATCAATATATGCCAACAAGAAAATTGGTAGTTCTAGAAGACAAATTATAGTCCTGAAAATAAAAGATGATGAAGATTTTAATGAATTTTGTGATAGATTAGAAAGACAAATTTCATCTTTCCCACAACATGGATACACTTGAAGAGCTTTATTAGAATACTTCTATTAATGACTGAATCATTTTGAACAAAGACTATTAGATATCATATGTGGTGGGTCATAATTCGATATTAAACCAACTACAGAAAAATAATCTATTAATAAGAGGGCCAAACAATTTAAACAATAAGGTGAATAGATCGACACATCAAGAAAAAAATTATGAAGTTAATATTAAAAAAAGCAATAAATTTGATGAAAAAGTTGATGAATTATCTAACATAGTTAAACTACTACTAAAAGATAGATCAAATCAAGTTAAACCATGTGGATTTTGTAATGAAGTTCCACATCCCACGGATACATGTCTTACTATACAAGAAGGTAGTAATTAAGAAGTTAATGCGGTAATAAACCAATATTCTGGACCTCCTAGAAATCAATATAATAACAACAATTAATACACTGGAAAACCAAATTCAAATCTTAGCTACGGTGCACAAAATCAAAACTATACCATCTTTAGAATGAGAGCACCAACATAACCTACACCAATTCACCAATCTTAACAAATTATTCTACATACGCAACAAAATTTAGAACAAATATTACATAACTTTATGACATAAAGTCATCAAAACCTTACGCAAATTTTTCAAAATCAAATTAAAACCAACAGGTACATTAATGAGCTGAAAAACAAATTAAGTCAAATGAATTTACAAATCAATAAGTAAGTAATCAAACTAAAGTATCTACTTAATCTACGAACCCTACTAATCAAGCACAAGTAATGCTTTATTTTGTGAAGATGAAAAAGAAAAACAAGTACGCAAAAAAAAAACACCAAAACAAAGTAAAAAGAAAATTAAAATCCCTAAGACATTAGAACAAGAAGAAAAGATGATGGCCAATTTCATTCCCAATAGATAAAGGACAGCCGAACAATTGAAATACACACCTTTTCGCAAAAGGCTATACTGATGGTATTTTGCCAAAATTGAAGCCTACGAAAAATCTTTACAAAATCCTGAGTTAGTTAACCAACACGAATTAAACGATATTTATGAATTCAATGAAGAGACGCATTCTAATTCTACTGTTCCACAAAGATTAGCAAAGGCTAGGATAAAAGAAACTAAATAAGACATATTTGAATCATTTAAGAAAATAGAAATTAATGAAATTTTAAAGGAGTGAAATCATGAATTCATTGACTACAAAGAAAAGTTTTTATAAGAATCTAATGAGAATTTAGGACAAAAGACTTCATTTAACTTTATGAATCATTGAAAATATGATCATTGAAAAAAGGATCGTTAACTAATACCCAATTAATCTTACTCTAGTAGACAATACCATTACTAAACCATATGGATTGTTAGAAGACCTGTTTGTACACGTACATGACTTAGTATTTCTAGCTGACTTCTATGTCATGAAAATTGGAGATTCGATGTCACTTAATCCTTTACCTATAATTTGGTAGACCTTTTCTTAAGAGGACTAGAACTAAGTTAGATATTTCTAAAGGAAACATATCTATGGAGTTTGAAGATAAGATTGTTAAATTTAAAATTAATAACGAACACAACAATGGCACATATGAAGAATATGATGAATTATTTGATAATGAAATAGATGATAATAGATTTTTAGACTTAAACTATTATGGCAACTTTAATGCTGAAATTTATGCATTTAATATAGTAATAATAAGACTACAAAAGAGATTCCAAAGATAGAACAAGTCGAAGACATTTCAAAAGAAAAGAAAGTAACTAAAGACTGGAGAGCTAATCAACTGGAAAATGGTAAAAGTATTAACTTGACGAAAGTTTCTAGATATAAGTACAACAAGAAAAGGAAAAAGCCGGACTTAAGCCCTCTAAAGCTTATGGATCCGGGACGCATACATTTGCACATCATAATCAAAGAGGCTTCGTAGTTCAGAGCTTAGTGTGATACGAACCCTAATGCGAATCTCATGCACATACATTTCTTTCTACACACTTAATTAGACCCGATTTAACTTGTTTCTGAACGATTCTCTTTACCGAATGGAACTCCAATTCAATAAATAGAAGTGGTCGCGGATATGCTAGTAAAAGTCAACAACAACACCATAACCACTAAATTTTTGGTCATGCCACATTTTAGTAATGAAAATCCTCCTTTAATTTAAGGACAAACTTTCTTAGCCGCTACTTAAGCTGTATGGATATCTGAACAAAAGAATCACTCTTACAATTAATGGTCAAGCACTCTTTTTCTTGAATGGCATTAGAGTGGATAATCTTAAATTCAAGTTTAGAGATCCAACTTAATTCTTGAGAGGTTTAGTGGAGGCAACGACAGTAAACAAAAGCGCTATAGGGGAGGTAGCCCTTATTCTTTATTTATTTTATATTTATTTAATTTTATTAAAAACTTAGTTTAGTTTGGTTTAGTATGTTTTTATTCTCTCACTTTTTGACTCTTGTATTGGAAATATTTTTCAAATTTAAACTCAGAGGTAATTTCAATTTAAGAAGAGTGATCGAGTTGTTTTTGCGTACATGGCCTTTATGCAAGTTGCATTATTTACTTGCTTATTTATATATGTTTGTTTATTTTTTAATTAACAAAATTGTTTCCCTTGACAAAAAAAATTAACGAAATAGTTTAGTTATTTACATGTCCCACTCAAACTTTCAAAACATCAGACACTTCTACCTTAATATAAGTTTTAATGAATGATAAATAAGTTAATTATGGAATAAATTGCAAAAACAATGAATTAGGCCTAGCGATTTTTCAACGATTTAATAACAATAGGAATCGCTTGCAAAACCAGTAGCAGTCTAATGGGTAATTAAATATGCACTTTTATATTGGTGTTTAGATATCTAAACGATTCCAAAGTCGTATTTTAATGTTCGATATGTTTACTTCATAGATTTAGAGGATATTTGAGTGTTTCTGCATGAATTAGACTAATCTGGGAAAGAAGTCAAAGTTTGGTAAAAAACAGCATGCTTGAGGCCCCAAAATAATTCGACGGTGTCATGGTGAAGCCACGGCGGCAAGCAAGGTGTCAAGCCTCAACAAGAAACATCGTTAGAAATGAATAGACGACATTAGATTTACAATAGATCGCGTCACCCACGACGCCATCTTTAGAAATAGAAATAGCTAACTAACTTGTTGAAAATTACTATATTGTGCCATGTCATGACTTGGCCCGTTCCTACATAATAATGGTGTCATTGATAGCCCCAGACTCACGAATAGAAGTTTTACTAGTTTTAGAAGGTTCTTATATCATGGGTTTTCCTATTCTTCCGCACAGGCTCACCTATATAAAACAGGGACCTCTATGGATGAAATCACATTGTATTCAAAGTGATTTGGGAGTGGAGAAAGGTAGAGTAGCCATGTCCGTCTAGGTTCTTTATTTCCTAGGTTAACGATAAAGCTCTCTAGCCATTAGTTAGTTGTTTTCTTTGCCTTGTTGAGATTTTCTATTATAACAGTGTTCGATTAACTTCTTTATCCTTATATTATTTTATTTCACAATGTCTCAATGGTAGTTTAAATTTTCTATATTTATTGCAAATCTCTAGACGTAAACCAATTGACATGCTATCAATCAGTTTGCGTTTGTGATATAAATCGGGTTGAAAAGTGGCGATCACTTAGCCTAAGAGACATGACACACCTATTATTCTAAGTGAGTATCATCGAGAATTTGGTTAAATCTTGTGAGTGATTGCCAAGGGTTATCTAGGGGTTCGTGTTCCAATAGAGTGGTAAGTGCTGCTCACATTCTATATTTAGAGATCGGTTGCCCAAGGTTGTACAATAGAGTAAGGAAAGTATTTAGAGAGTGGTTTCCATAGTTATTGAGAATAGGGGAACTAGGGTATTGGTGAACCTAACACCTATAGACGATCTAGGGAAGCTTTTTTAAAACCTATATTTCTAAATCGATGGTACAAGAAATGGATATAACTTAGGACTTGATTATGGATACAAGGACTTAGGTATATTTCTATTCTATGATTTTAAAACTTATTTACCTTCTTGTTTAGTACACCTTTAGGATAAAACTCTTTCAAAAAAACCCCTGATTTACATTTATGTTTGTTACTTTGAAATTGTCAGAATCTTGTGGTTTTGACCACATGCTTGCCATTAGTACATTCGAGTAGAATTGGTAACCTTGTACAGGTTATAATTGACACGTGCGACACATGATGCAATTTTGGCATTGTTGCCGGGGATTCGGTTCCTAATTGAGTTTAACTTTTATTTTTTATTTTTATTTTGTTTTGTCTTCCAAGTCTACTTGTTTATGCATGGTTGGATAACTCGATCTAAATCGACTAGTTCACTTGTTACCTTTCGATTCAAAAATCGAGAGAACCCAACGAAGGTTAGCTAGGGAAGCTTTAAACCAAGAGTCCATTTTTTCACAACCTACTATGATTGACGAAGTTCGCCATGCTACCTATGATCACATGATTACCATGGGGCGCATCAATGAAGATCTCCAAAATATTCTTCCACAACGGCCCCTATGCATAAACTTTCAACCAAACGACGAATCTTTCGAGCTTAAGTCTGGCTTTATTCACCTCCTTCCCACATTCCATGGGATGGAGAGTGAAGACCCGGTAGCATTCCTAAAGGTGTTTCAAACGAATTATCATACTATGAAAGCTCCTCAAGTAGAAGAGAATGGGATAAAGCTATGAGCTTTCCCATTCTACTTAAAAGATAAGGCAAAGCAATGGTGCTTTTAATTCTAGCAGGCTACATAAACTCGTGGCACGATTGATCAATGAGTTTCTCAAAGACTATTTCCCTTAAGATAAAGCTACTTAGCTCCTCTTAGAGATATGCAGTATCAAGATGAAGGCTGGTGCATCATTTACTAATTATTAGGATCACTATAAGTGCCTAATTACCAATTACCCATAACATGGACAATCTGATAGGGCCTTTGTCTTACTCTTCTTTCTCTACATGTCCCCTCTAGAGAGGCGTATGATTGACATCACTAATATTGGTCTCATATGTGACGAAACCTTGCACAAATAAAGCAGCTCTACGAGGACATAGGGTAACAATCCAGGTTATATGGCGATATTGGTGTTGACACGTGCTAAAATCCATTAGCTGGAGCTATTACTAACTCCATTGACAAAAGAAATGATCAGTCGAGTTCCCTAGTGGAATGCTCATGAGCAATGGCAATGCGCATGTTAAAGCTTGTGGATTCTGCTCAACCACAAGCCATGCGACTAATGAATGTGCTACTCTATTTTAGGACATTCATTGCACCATTTGGAAATAGCTACAATAAATTAACAATAAGGAACAACCCTAACTTCAAAAATGGGCATAAAAACCAGAACTATCTATCATTTGCCCCAATAAAACAAGCGTTACCTGAAGTAGTAATTGATCATTCCTCATTAGAGGACGTGATTAAATCTCTAGTGGATACGAGAGACCCAAATACTAGGAAGATTAGAGGAAAATGGAAAGTTGCTTATATAGAGTTTGCCAAATTCAAACGCGAGTGCCAATGCAATTGTACTTCGTAGTGGTAGAGGATACGAGAGACCCAAATACTCAAATAGAACACCTACCTCAAAAAAACTACCCAACGAGGAGGAAAATGAAGTTGAAACCTTAAGACCAACCCCTAAACAAATGGAAGCTTACGAAAAGGATAATTATCCGACTTATAAGGTCAAATTTCCCTTTACCTAACACTTGATGATAGATAGAAAAAAAGGAAAAAGAGAACGAGATTCTCGAGACCTTTAGGAGAGTAGAATTGAATATTCCACTTCTTAAAGCATAAAAACATGTTCCCTAATATGTGAAATTCCTCAAAGATCTTTGCACCAACAAAGGAATATAGAAGGGCATCAGAAAGATTTAAGTAGGAATAAATGTCATGACAATCCTGCAAAAGAAACTTCCCACTAGATATAAAGACCCCGAGACATTCTTGGTACCTTGCACTATAGGGCATGTCAACATTCCAAACGCAATGCGCAATCTTGGTGCCTCCATTAATGTAATGGCATTATCTAACACTGAAAGCATAACCTTTAGAAGTGACATGGATCAGATAGAATTAACAGATCGATCGGTGGTTAAACTTTTGGGCTTATTGGAGAGGTATTAGTTCGAGTAAATGATTTTGTATTCCCAATAGAGTACTATGTAAAGGATATGAAAGAAGAAGACTTATCTAGATCGTTATCAGTGCTCCTCAGACGACCATTCTTGAATAGTGTCTGAACCAAGATGGATGTACATAGTGGGTTTTTTACCATGGAATTCGATATGGAGGTTACCAAGTTCGACTTATATGATGACATGCAACATCCGATTGATAAACCTATGGCAGTGTACATAATAAATGATGGAGATACAGTTTTTTAGCAGACCTTACTCATATTCAATGAAGATAAAGCTCAAGTCATCTTGAAAAATCATTTGGAAAGCATGTCACTCTACAAAAAAGGCGCATCCTTCGATGCTGAACTAGAAGACGCACTCACTGAGTTAGATTCATTTGAATCAACACCTAATGTGTGTTATTTAGATCAATCTCTTTTTGACAACAAGCCTCTTCACTCACTAGAGAAAACCCCCTTGATCGAGCTCAAACAATTAACTAAACACTTGGAGTATGTATTTTTGGGTGAGAATGATACGTTACATGTGATCATTTTAGGCAAACTTACTTTGTTAGAAAAACAAAAGCTTCTTAGAGCACTCCATTAATACAAGCAAGCCATTGGATGCATCATGGGCCTGAACCCCTCTACTTGCATGCATTACATACATGGAAGATAAAGCAAAGCCAATAAGAGAGGCTTAAAGGAGATTGAACCTACGTATGATGGATGTCGTGAAGAAAGAAATCATGAAACTGCTTAATGTTGAATGATCGACCTAGTTTTTAATAGTAACCTAGTGAAACTTGTTCAAGTAGTCCCAAAGAAAACAGGAGTCACAGTGGTCACTAACTCGCGTGGCGAGCTAGTCCCCAATCGCATCCTAAATGGGTGGTGAGTGTCCATCGACTACAGGAAGCTCGACAAGGGCACCTGAAAGGACCACTTCCCTCTCCCTTTCGTAGATTAAATGTTGGAAAGATTAGCTGGCCGTTCCTATTAATGTTATCTGGAAGGATACTCGGCGTTTCACCAAATAACAGTGGCACCAGAAGATCAGGGGAATAAAACTTTCACTTGTCCAATCGACACTTTCGCCTACTCTCACATGCCTTTTAGATTGTGCAATGCACCGGCTACTTTCCAAAGGTGAATGGAAAGTATCTTCTCGGGTTTTGTGAAATAATTCATCAAGGTGTTCATGGATGACTTTACTATCTACATGGACTTATTTGATAGTTGCCTTGCAACTTTAACCAAGGTACTGAAAAGATGCATACAAAAGATCTTGGTCTTAAACTATATATAATGCCATTTCATGGTAGATTAAGGTCATATTCTAGGGCACATAGTCTCCTCCAAGGTGGTAGAATTTGCTTCAACATACGATCTTGCCTTAGCAAATACTAGTTTTAGGAAGAGGGAGTCGCATATAATTACTTTTAGTAGTGGTCATAACAAGAGTCAAATAGATTTTCTTTTAACAAGAAAAATAGATAGAAAAATATGTAGAGACTGCAAAGTAATACATGGTGAAGCATACTACCCAACATAAGTTAGTAGTACTTGATATTAAGCTAACACGACGACATAATATAAATAAAAGAGTTAGCGACCCTAGAATAAAGTGGTGGAACCTTAAACATAGTAAACAAGTAGAGTTTAGAGAAAAACTACTAAAGGAAAATATTCAAAATCTTGACTTAGATGCTAATACAATGTGGCTAGAAATGAGTAGTTGCATAAGGAGAGTGGGATCAAACGTATTAGGTATATCTAAAGGCTTGGGACCACCAAAGAAGGAAACATGGTGGTGGAATGAGGATGTCCAACGAGCAATTAAGACTAAAAGAGAGATGTATAGGAAAATACCTAAGTGTCAATATGAAGATGCGTACAAGCAATATAGAGAAGCTAGAAAACAAGCTAAAAAAATAGTTAGTCAAGCTAAAACAAATTTCATGGAAGACCTATATACAAGGTTAGGTAATAGAGATGGCGAAAAATATATATATAGGCCAGCCAAATTAAGAGATAAAAACAAACAAGACCTAAGTCATGTAAGATGTATTAAGGACGAAAATCAAAATGTTTTAACGCGCGAGGAAGATATTAAGGAGAGATGGAGAAGTTACTTCGATAGTTTATTTAATGATGGTCAAGTTGATACTATAATAGATGAAAACCCACACCAAGAAAGAAATGTCAACTATACACGCAATATTAGAATTGTAGAAGTTAAAGAGGCATTGAAAAGAATTAAAATAGGGAAAGCATGTGGCCCAGATGAAATACCCATAGAGGTTTGGAAATGCTTAGGAGAAACTGGATTGACTTGGTTAACAAAACTTTTCAATAAAATTTTAAAATCAAAACGAATGCCAATGGATTGGAGAAGAAGCACGCTTGTGCCAATCTTCAAAAATAAAGGAGACATTCAAAGTTGCTCAAACTATCGGGGAATTAAACTTATGAGTCACACTATGAAACTTTGGGAGAGGATAATTGACAATAGGCTAAGGAGAGAAACTACAATATCAGAGAACCAATTTGGTTTCATGCCTGGGAGGTCAACTATGGAGGCGATTTTCCTTGTAAGACGATTGTTAGAAAAATATAGAGAAAAGAAAAAAGATCTTCATATGGTATTTGTAGATTTAGAAAAAGCATATGATAGGGTCCCTAGAGATGTTCTTTGGTGGGTTCTAGAAACAAAAAGAGTGCATGCTAGATACATAGACACTATTAAGGATATGTATGATGGAGTAGTAACGAGTATAAAGACATTTGGAGGAGCTACAAAAGAATTCCCCATTACGATAGGACTACATCAAGGATCGGCTTTAAGCCCATATCTATTTACTTTAGTTATAGATGAACTAACTAGACATATTCAAGAGGATATACCATGGTGTATGCTATTTGCAGATGATATTGTCTTAGTGGATGAAACTAACGATGGAGTGAATAGGAAATTAGAACTCTGGAGGAATACATTAGAATCTAAAGGCTTTAAGTTGAGTAGGACGAAAATCGAATACATGCACTTGTGAGTTTAGAAACACTAGACATCGAGATGACGGAGTGGTAAAATTAGGGGAAGTAGAAGTTCCTAAGGTAAACCACTTTAGGTACCTAAGATCAATCATACAAAATGATGGTAACATTGAGAATGATGTCACACATAGAATTCAAGCTGGATGGAAGAAATGGCGGAGTGCAACAGGGGTGATTTGTGATCGAAATGTTCCTAATAAGTTAAAAGAAAATTTTATAGGACCGCAATTAGGCCAGCTATGCTCTATGGAAGTGAATGTTGGGCGGTAAAGCAACAACAATTACATAAAATAAACGTAGCGAAATGAGGATGCTTAGGTGGATTTGTGGTAAAACTCGTAAAGATAGAATAAGAAATATAGAAATTCAAAGACAAGTAGGAGTAGCACCAATTGATACAAAGATTAGGGAAGGGCGATTGCGGTGGTTTGGTCACCTGCAAAGACGACCTACAAATGCCCCAACTAGAAAACTTGACTCAATAGAAACTGTAGAAATTCGACGAGGTAGGGGCAGACCAAAGTTAACATGGGATGCATTAATTAGGAGGGATTTGAATGGTTTGGAAAGCTCAACATCAATTGCACTTAATCGAGCACAATGGAAAAGTTCGATCCATGTAGCCGACCCCAATTAATTTGGGACTGAGGCTATGTTGTTGTTGTTGTTGTTGTATACATGAACTACACCACTACAGAAAATGAAGTTTTTGTAGTAGTGTTTGCACTAGAGAAGTGTGATCCTTATCTTTTGGGAACTAAAGTCATAGTATACTTGGATCATACAGGGTTACGACATCTTTTAAATAAAAAGGTTGCTAAACCTCGTTTGATACAGTGGTTTCTCTTATTGTATGAATTTGACATTAAGATCGTAGACAAAATCGATGCAAAGTACCTGGTTGTATATCATGTTAGCATGATATTGAGAAAGGAAGTGAACCACCTAGCACCCTTAAAAACAAATTTCTTGATTAGTACATTAATTCAGTAGTGGATGATGCTCCTTCGTATGTTGGTTTGGTAAGCTAGAATTCCACCTATGGTGTGAATAACGTAAGTTTCACATTGCTTTAATGCTCTAAATATTTGGATTCATAAACAACTAAGTTTACTATCCATGCTTCCCTAATCAACAACTATCTATCAATATTATGTATTTTACGGTTGCACTTTTTATGTTCAGATTAAAAGATTCAATAGCCATGATAACTTCTAAAACCTCATATAATTAAACGTGTGGCCAATATGTCTAAAGCATTACGCTTAGAATCAATACAAATTCGAACCATTGCACTTTTTATAATCACTTTTTAATCATGTTCAGAGCATAACATTCATACCATAGGATCCATCGATCCCTAGGATAAATAAACGACTCAAACATTAATAAAACACACATTTCGTATTTCATAATTGAAATCATTGCAAATCAGAGATGAATATAAATATATTACCTTCAATTAAAACATTGAACCTAAACTTGAATTGCAAAAGTGGAGTCTTCAATACACATAATACTAATTAACACTCAAAGTCAAAGTAAACCTATGCTAAATAGCTATAATGGTGGTTAATAGTTGATATGTGGTGGTTTAACATGTCCAAATACCTATTTATAGTTCCTAATAATAATTATAAACCATATTTTACAATTTAAATTGAAATAAAACACAAACTTTCTATTTTCCTTGAGTAGCCGTCTCTTTGTATGTCCACCACGCACTTCTTTTGAGCAACTATCGCCACTTTCTCCACTTCCTTTGGACCTCCATCCAGACATGATTTCTTCATTATTTTTGCTCTCCCACATCTTTCCTTTCCTTCCTACTCTATGCCTTAATACTCTACAGTCCCACATGTGTAGCCATAGTGCTAACCATGCTTATGTGTTTTTGCTCTATTTCTTCTCATTTTTTCTCATTTCCTTCCTTTACACTTTAATTATCTTAGAATGCAATAACACCATGAATTAAAGCTCATTTAGGGATATTTATACTAAACACACAACTAAATTAAAACTATATTTAAGTCTAAATAATCACTTATCAAATACCCCAAAACTTAGTATTTTACGCTTTTGGTGCAAAAGTGTATTCTACTAAGTCTCCTAATAACTAGTTCTTATTGAATTTACATTGTTCATGCAGTATTGTTTAATCTACTAAGTTTTAAGTTAATTATTTGCTCAAGAGTTTTTTGTTGGAAAAACATGTTATTGTAAGACTTGTAGCTTCAACTACACATAACTTCACTTTCTAAATACCAAAATAGATCACAACCAAAAACCATCCGTACTCTCAAGTTTGTTTCATGTCGGCACTCTTGTAGCAAGTATGCAATATCATCATTTCTCATTAAGCTTAGGAATTCACAAATAAGCATAAATGATACCCATCTTTGATAGACTTTAATACGTCAAGAGTCTATAAGACTTTATATAGTTGGAAAGAAAACTTAACTCAACTAGATACTCGCACTCGTGCTAAATCTTTTATTTAAATAGTTTTCTTTTACTTTCGCCTTTTTTCTTTGCTCAATTTTTATCTCATTCTTCTTGTTCTTTTCATTTTCATTTTACAATCCCTACTACTTTTCAAATGGACTACATTTCTCTCTATTTTTTCCAACCATCTGGTTTTCGGCACCATTCCTTTTAGAACTTGTGGGATCTCTCCTTTTTTATATTTCTAGAAGTCTTGTTAGAACTTCTCAATTTCACTTAATCAAATAAGTTAACTTCAAATTTTCATTTACAATGCCTATTTCTTCACCTTTTTGCACTATGTCTTTATTTGCTTTATATTATCAAGTAAGATTTACACTTATTATAGAATCCTTAGAGATCTAACTTTTACCATAAGAAATGATATAATTTCTTGCTTTTGTTTCTAGTTCAAGGTCTTCACTAACTCTATGTTTCTATTCATGAAATCACACTGTTGTTTGCTACATTTCATTATTTCTTCTTCAAACATTTAAAAAAAATCTCTTGAGTTTTATATCAATAAGATAATTGTAATCTACTCACTCATAATTAGTTGTTGAATTGTCAAATAAAGGGGTTATTCTTTAAATCTTTCTATTCTATCATGACTCTTATTTTTATTAGGGTAATAAGTTTCTATTTAAAAATCATTCCTATTTAAGAATAGGAGTATATAATTATGAAATCAAAAGGAGTGAGTATAAAAAATAATATGATTGATTGTATTCTTTTGATCGAGATGGTAATGTATAGAGTTTAAGGGTATTTGATAAATAAATAATCAGACAAGTCTTATAATACATTTTAGGAATATTATAGATTTAAAAGACTATATTACTTAGGGTTTTCTCTTATTTTTTTATTTCAAGTAATAAAAGATATATATGAAGAAATGGAGTAAAAATGGAAGATTACAAAGGAATTCATCAAGTGGAAAGATTAGCAAAGAATCATCAACAAGTGCAAGAAACAACTAGATTTCAACACCGGCGATTCTTGACGGATTCCTATGTACCAAGAATCGCTACTAAAATTGGTGCAATGAGAGAACAATTTTAAGGATTCTCCCGGTGATTCAAGTAAAACCTGGATCATAAAGAAAATTCTGGAATAGATTTTGAGAATTTAAGATAACAATGAGATGTTTCAGTTGGTTTGGGATGTTTACTATCTAGAATACTATAAATACGACCCTAGGGATATGAAATAAGTTGCCCTTGAGTACTTAGGTCAATATTTTATTGCTTTTGGAGCCATTCTTTATTGTTCATTGCCTTTGTTGAAGATTCGTGAATTTAAAGTATTTATTCCAGTGGTATTTATCTATGTCTTTCATTTAAGTTGTTTTTATGTTATTTATGATTATGAGTGAGTAGTTTATCAATCTAGACAAGTCCAAATGTGAATGAGATCCATTTTCCAATGTTGTTATGATGAGATGATTATGTGCTTATAATGCTTTGAAAAAATCGTATTCTTTGATTGACTGATTTAATAAATTATTATCTACATATTTTAATCATGAACTTCGTATTACATGCATAGTCTAAAATGTGTATTATGATATTTAGATTCATTATCTATTTAAAATAGTAACTAGGATTGTTTGAAAGGTGTTACCGTTTAGATATCCTAGGTAAGTTTCATATCTAAATCTAATGTTGAAGTGAATTTCTAAGGGTGTTAAATTTATTAATAAGGTTAGAACGTAGCTTTTTCACCAGTATAAGGAGAACTGATGGCTACCTAAAGGATGTTTACTTACTTACAATTAGAGTTTAATAATTTATAGTACTTTATAAATTATGCTCACAACTATAAGATTGAAGTAACATGTTTGGATGCAAAACAGATTGTTGTGTCATTGTTCTAGATATTTGTTCAGATATTTATTTATCATTGAATTAAATTTATTTGATTGATAGTGAATTTGGATTGTGTTAATTTAGTATAATTATATATTATTATTATATTATAAATTGAATTAGTTAGTTTAATTAATGTTTAATGAAGTTAATTAAATTAAAATAGTAAAAACCATAAAGAGTCGTTTTTCCTAGAGAAGTTTGATAAATCATTTTGGAGATGATTTCTACTTAACACTACAACAAAATATTAAAGTATAATAAAAGAGAGAAATTTATTGTACATGTTCAACACATGTCACCTGGCTAGGTTAACCAAGAGCAACCACCTTTTCCATTACATTTAAATCTTAAAGAAAAGCCTATCTACCACAAGTTTCAAGTCAGGAAAGATTATAGCCCTTATAGACTATAATTTCATAAAGGTTGGGGACTTGAAAATTTACCCATTTTGGTGGAAATAGTTTATACTGACATGGTACGCTACTAACTAACCCATTCCTTGCAATGCATCATACTCTAGGAATTCCATAACCCTCAAACAAATTTGAAGCCCATTCTCCCCAATTCTGACAACACATTTCTCAACAATTAGGTTATGATGAACCTAATCCCTCACTATTGTGCTCAAAATCAATAATGTACTAGCTTTAGCAGGTTTCAATTTCACTCTATCAACTATTACAACCGTAATGAAAGAAACTATAATACCAACATCAATTAAGACATGCATTTCTCGACCGCAAATATTTAAAATACCTTTCATAAGTCTTTGTGTTGCCTCCAAATCAGCCACTGCCACTGGTTAGGAATGATCTGCATTCTGCATAAAACTACCCACTAAAAACGGTGGAAGTGTAGGACAATTTTTGTGAACGTGTCTTATATGACCAGATTTATAACAAATCAAATTAGGCCTATGAGTCACTCTACTCCCTTGAGGAAACTGTTTAGAACTGCTCGATTTAGGACAAGTCTGACCCTACCTCTTCCTCTACCTCTTGACTCAGCAAGTAGTGGTAAAGGCGGTTTTACCACCGAAAGCTATGAAACTGATTGTGCTGCAATTGGTGCACTAAAATATACAATTCCATATGGAATAGACTTAACTTATGCCATAAAAGAAAAACAAAAATCTATTACACTTATCGTTTTCTATTGTTGCATAAAATTCGAATTTCTTGTACTCCCACATGATTAAGTACGATATATATGAAACAAATCCTGAGTTCTCTAACTACCCGGATAATAGGGAGCATATAGTGGAATGGCATTGTCCTTAGTGGTCGTGAAAATACAGTAGCTTCCACCTCCATCGCATTCTAAAAGATTAATACATAACTAGTGTGAGGGAGAAATGAATCTACAACCCGTATCTTATAATTCAACCCATTAAAAAACATGCCAATCTTGTTCTCCTCTAACTCCACCATATGTAGAACAAACTCACTCAATTATGTGAACTTTTGCTCGTATTCCCTCACAAACATACTTTCCAGCCTTAATCTAATAAATTCAGCCTTCTTCCTATTCTAGAGTGACTTTGGAAAGCATTGCATATATAAAATGGTCCTAAAATGTGGTCATGTAGTAACAGTCTTCCCCTCTCTCAATGCAATTCCACCATTTACGAGTAGACTAAATTAGCAAAATTGTGAACAATTTGACCTTAAACTGGTCCTCATTATCAACAACAACAAAGCATTGCTCCATCTTAAGATTCCATGTCTCAGCTACTCCATCCTCCATAGTGCCTTTTATTCTCATAATGTCATATTTCATTAATTCCTTACACGTTCTAAAAAACGCAGCCTTTTGAGAATCTATTTGCACTCGAGTGACTATCTTAGGTACTTGAATGTACACCACAACTGGTTGCACTGGACTGATTATGGCCCCAAGTATGACGTCTCGATTGTAGCAATAATTTCATCAACTAAAGTTGAATACGGATATCTTCCTTAGGGAAAGTTGTATTGCACTTAGTATACTTAGTCACATTTACTCTATTGCTAAGAAAGTCCATTTTAAATTGGTTTTTAAGTAAACTATTACATTCTTAGAAAACAATGTAAATACTTTTACTCTTATACTAAGAAGATCTTAGTTCCTAACTTCACTTACGTAATGAATTACTATGTTTTTAACTCACATTCTTCATCTTCATTATGTGTGTGCAACGCTTAATTAGAATAGACAAACCTCCTTTAAACCCACTTCAACCCACTATCGTGATGAAAAATATTCTAATATGTAAACTAGAATTCCACCTATTACTTTGAATAAAGTAAGTTCCACGTTGAATTATGTTCCAAATCTTTAGATTCATAACCATTTAAGCTCACTATCCATGCCTTCCTAATCAATTACTATCTATCGATTTTATATATTTTACGATTGTACCATCCATATATGGCTTAAAAGCTCTAATGGATTTGGTAACTCCAAAACCTCTAATCAATAAACACATGATTAAGATGTTCATAGCATTACATTTAGAATCAATACAAATTCTAACCATTACACTTTTATCCTTTATAATCCATTCATAACTATTTTAGCATAGTATTCGTACCATAGTATCCATTGATCCATAAGATTAATAAACTATTCACTCTTCATTGAAATAAACATACACATAATGATATTCATTGCAATCAAAAGGCTAAATCAAACTAATTCAAGTAAATCAAGAAAACAATGCCAAATAACAACACGTGGAATCTTTAATGTATTTTCTTCCAAAACTTTTCTTAATACTCAAGAACAAAGTAAAACTACACTAATCCATGGTAATTTGTTGCTCTTAATGACAATGTCTAAAGTTGTGATAATGCATATGTTTAACATGCTCTAATACCAATTTATATCCCTAAGACACTTTAGAATACATTTAGAAACCCTAATAGATAATTCCAAACGAACTAGAACTCTAACCTTTCCATTTTCTATGTCTAGGTAGTGTCCATAAGTGATCCAGCGCTGTATGTGTAAATCCATGGGGCCGCTACAACTTTGGCCTCTATGTGTGCATTTTCCATCCTCAGTATGCTCGGCACCCTGCTTAAGTCATCTTGGCGCCGCCCCTTCTCCACGCCTTGCTCACACTGTGTATACTTTTCTTACGGCGTCAAGCCTACTAGCAATGGCGTCAAACATGGTTTCGTGCTTTTTATCCTCGTTTCGTCCTAAAGTCACTCATTTGTCTCCTTTATACCTTTTATACCCAAAAATACATAAGTACCGTTAATTCGTGCTCATTCCCAGATATTTATACCAAATATACTACCAAACTACTTCAATAAATGTGTCAAAATAATCACTTATCAAATATCTCAAAACTTAGGATTTTGCAAGTCTCGAGGAAAAGTGTATTTAACTAAGTATTCTTATTACTTATTTAAGTCCAAACTCATTTTATATCGTTCATGGAGTATGATTTAATTGAAATAAGTTAATGTTAATAATCCATTTAAGAGTTTTTCTTTCCGCAAACTTATACTTTCAAAAAAATGTAGCTTTAACAACATATAGAATTCAATTTCGAAACCCAAAAGTATTTCAAAACCAAAACCATCACTACTTACAAGTTTATTTCACCTCAACACTCAAGTAGTAAGTGTACAATCTCATGATTTCTCATTAAGCTCAATAATTCACAAATAACCATATGTCATATTAGTTTAGAATACTTTAGCATTTTAAGAGTCCATAACACTTAATTTAGTTGGAACAAAAACTTAACTCAACTAAGTTACTTGCACTCGTGCTAAATCTCTTATTTGAGTAGTTTTAATCTAACTCTAGCCTTAATTTCATTATTTTTGTATAGTTCTCTTCTTTATTTATTTTCCTTTCTCTTTATATTTTCTAGTTGTACGGTCCCTGCACCTTTTCATATGGATTTTTTCTCTCTTTTTCCAATTATCAAGTTCTCTGCTTCTTTTCTTGTTGAACTTGTGGGATACTCTATATATATTTTTTTTGTTTAAAACTTTTGTTAGCACTTCTCACTTTCATTTTATCAAGCAAGTTTGAACTCCAACTCTTTCAATAAACATCTTGTCTATCCATTCCCTTTGTAGCACTAATTTTGTTTTTTACTTTATACTCAACTGAAACTCATACCTTTTATAGAATTCCTTAGAGATCTGACTGTTTCCACAAGAAATGCTATAGTATTCTTCTTACTTTTTTTTCATTTTCATGGTCTTCCCTAACTCTAGGTTTCTACTCATGAAATCACATAACGTTGTTTCCTACATTTCTTAGTTTCTTCAACAATTGATAACACTCTATTGAGTTTCATATCAACAAGACACTTGTATTCTACACTTCCTCAATTAAAGGCATGAACCTTGCAAATTAATTATTTATTCATTACTTGTTACTATACATAAACTAATCTATACAACATAAACATATTCAAATATAAAGTAAATGAAAAAATACACAACTATGCTTTCATCTTTAACTGCTTCAAAAATAAAATTTAACGATCATACCTGCAATGTTTATCTTTATTTTATCCTTTCTTACAACTTCCAATAGTGTAATGTTCATGCCTCTAAACTTAAACCAAACCTTGTCCTCAAGGTTTAAAAATAACCCTGAAACATGAAACTAATAAGCACACAAACATAATAATAACTCAAGACATAATAATGCATAAACATAAAATTTTAAAAAACTAATTAATTGAAAAATATCCCAATAACTCCTTGATTCTTTATGAATATGGCACATATGTTGAGACTTCTCCATTCAAATAAAACATCACCCCCCGCCAAATGGTTTCTCTTGCATAATCAGCAGAAAACTTTCAAAAGTTAGAAAATTACTAAAACGTTCGGATTTTTCTAACTAAACTAACAAAATAACTAACTAATTGAAATTTAAAAATTGAATTTAAGAAAATATGCAGCACTTTTTTGCATGTTTAAACTGAGTTTAAATCGAGATACTCCATTACTTTCGATATTTGAAATAATTACTCATCTATGAATACTTCAGTTACTAGCTTATATGTGTCACCTTCTTTATGAGGTAACCTAGATAGATGGTGTGCAACAAAATTCTCACTTGCTTTTTTATCCTTGATTTCCAAGTAAAACTCTTGCAATAATTACACCAACCTAATTATATTTGGTTTGGCAACCTTCTTTGCAAAAAAATATTGATTGCTTCATAGTCAGTATATACAATGAATTTTGATCCTACAATGTAAGATCTAAACTTGTAACACGCAAACACCACTGACAATAGGTCCATTTCTATGGTAGTATGATTTTGTTGTGTTGGATTCAATGTTTTACTTGCACAGTATATAGCTCTAAATGTCCCATCTATATATTGGCCTAACACTGCTCCTACCGCATAGTCACTTGCATTACATTATTTCAAATTTAATTTAACAATCTAGTACTACAACTATTTGTGCCGAAATTAAAGCTACATTCAAGGTCTTGAATGCATTTACGCATGTGGGACTCATTTTAAATGGAAGATTTTTTTGAACAATGTGCACAATGGACATGTGAATTTTGAAAAATTATTGATACAATTTATGTAAAAAACTGCGTGGCCTTAAAAGCTCCTTATATCTTTAATGTTTCTTGGTATAGGAAGTTTCTCAATTGGCGCTATTTTTGCTCTATCAACTTCTAATCAATGAGCAGACACTCTATGTCCCAAAAGAATTCTTTCTCGAACCATGAAATGACACTTTTCCAAATTAAGTACTAAATTTGGGTACTGACATCTTTTCAGTACCAAGGCAGATTTTGTAAGCATAGGTCGAAATATGCTCCAAATACAGAAAAGTCATCCACAAATACCTTTATGATATCCTCCACCATATCAGAGAAAATAATCATCATACATCTTTGAAATATTGTTGGTGTGTTGCATAATCCAAATGGCATTCATCACAATGCAAATGTTTCATAAGAATTTATCTTCAGGCTCTATAGCAATTTGATTATATCCTGAATACCTATCTAGGAATCAATAGTATTCATATCCTTCTAACTTATCGAACATCTGATCAATGAATTGTCAAGGGAAATGATATTTTCTTGTAGCCTTATTTTGCTTCTTGTAGTCAATGCAAACTCTCCAACCAATTATTGTTCTGGTGGATAAGGTCTCTCATTTTTCAGTTTGAATAATAGTCATTATTCTTTTTTTTGTACCACATGTATTAAGATCTCTTTCTTTACTACTTCTTTCATCACTGGATTTAGTAGCGTTCGTCTTCGATTGATTAATTATGATTCTCTTCCATTAAAATCTTGTGCATGTAGACAATTGGAATAATTCCTTTTAAATCTTTTATTGTCTATCCCAATACTAACCTATGCTCTCTCAAAACTCGAAGTAATTTTATTTTTCCAATTTAGTAAAAGCTGCTGAAATAATAATATGATATCTTTAATTTCCTCCTAAGTATGCATATCTCTGATGCTCGGGCAAAGGCTTTAATTCCACTGTTGGTTCAATAACTATACTTTCCACTTCTATTTCTAGTTTCTCTAAATTTTTACGAAACTTTACGGGTCCAATTAGTGATAGAGCATTGATTGCGTTCTAAAGTTCACCCTTTACTGCAGAACTCGTTATTATGCTTTGAACTAGACAATGCTCGAGCGGGTCATCAGGCTTATATTCCTTGGCTATCTTAGAAACACAATAAAAAACTATATCTCTAACTTTGATACTTTTACAATGCTCTCCCCCTTTTGGAAACTTCAAGGTCTTGTAGATATTGAACATAACTTCCTCATCATTTACTCATAACCTCGATTCTCTCTCCTAAACATCTATCAAAGCTCGTGCAATTGCTAGAAATGGTCTCCCTAATATTATTGGTACCTATGCACCTTATTCCATAAAATGTACTGCAAAGTCAATGGAAAAATGATTTTAACCATTTTTACGAATACATTTTCACTCGTTCCTTTTGGATAGGTCATTGATCGATCTACAAATTGCAAAGTCATATTGGTTGACTTCGCTTCTCCTAAACCTACCTTCTTAAATAGTGACAAGGGTATCAAATTAATGCTTGCTCCTAAATCATATAAGACCTTATTAAACAAGTGTACTCCTACAGTGCATGAAATGGAATAAATTTTTGGGTCTTTCAACTTTTGATGTATCTTACTTTGTTGAATAGCACTACATTCTTCTACCAAGTTTAATGTTTCATATTATTCTAGTTTACTTGCCATTATGTCCTTCAAAAATTTTGTATAATTTCGCATCTATTCCACTACATCTGCGAACATGGTGTTTATGTGTAACTTCTTAAACGTTTCTACAAACTTCTTGAACTATGCTTGTTCTTTCTATTACTTGAATTGTTGTGGATATGGTTGTGGTGGATTTATTAATGATGGATTGTCAAGAAATTTCACTCCCCTTAGTACCATATCTCTTTTATGCCGATCTCCACTTACCTTGTTTTGAGCCAATTCAGATGCATCTGCTGGTGCAACTTCCATTTGGTTACTTATATCATTTTCCATGTGTTCTAAGTCCATTTGGTGTTGTTCATCAATCTGCTAACTTGTGCCTTTTGCTGTATCTTTTGTTTACACTAGGATTATTTGTTGTTCTTCCATTTCTTAATTGGACTGTATTTACGTTCTCCATAGGATTAATGCTTATGTTACTTGGAAACTGCCTTTCCATCCTTGACTTCAAAGCAATGGCTAGTTGATGAATTTTTCTCTCCAGGTTCTTGATGGATTGTGATCTCTAACCGTCCATTCTCTTTATAGCTCGCTTCATATTTTCCATATATTTCTCATGCTTCTAAAGGTGTTCCCTATCGTTCATGTCCATGCTGTGCAACAATTTTACAATTGACTTTAATGAAGTCATTTCTTCGCTCTGCCTTGGCTTCCCTTATTAAACTTGTTGATTAAAACACGACGGTAACTTCATTGTGTTATTAGGATTTCCATATGAGAAGTTTGGGTTGTTGTATCCTTGATAAAATCATAGAGGAGCCATTCTGCTTGACCTGAAGTTGTTTCCACAGCTTTGGTAGCTCATGAAGTCAATCCCCTCAAGCTTATTTCCTTGCTCCATGTCCATTGGGTTAACCACCATGGCTTCGTGATTAACTGGTTATATAGATTGCACTTGTAGACTTGTTGTCCCATTTTTAGCTTTGCCATTTGACCGCTTAGGTTGGATAGTTGTGCCATGATTGCAGCTTGCGAATCAATCTCATATACTCTTGTTGGCTTTCTCACTATGCTACGGTACTAACTGTAGAGTTTTGAGACATAAGATCTAGAAGTGCTACCGCTCCATCCTCATCCTTGGTTAGTAGAGAACCATCTGATGCAGCATCCAATAGTGTTCTGGTGTTGTGATTCATCGCGTAGTAGAAAATATGTAATTATTCCTATTTCATGTATCCATGTCCTGGACTTCTTTCCAACATTTCCTTGAATCTTTCCCCACCCTCAATAGGAGACTCAACATCGTTTTGCTTAAATTTATTGGTTTTTAGTTTCCTTTTGCTGACCTTCACTTGAGGAAATAACTGTCTAAAAATCTTTCATTGATTTTCGCAGATAAAGTCATACTCCCTGCATTCAGTCCTTGGAATCAAGTTTTGGCTTTTCTACCGAATGAGAATAAGAAAAGTATCCTCATGATCACTTTCTTTGTAACTCCAATAATGTGCATGATATCGCACTTCTCCAAGAAATTTTCTACATGTGCAAGTGAATCTTCATTTACTAGCCCATTAAATAGGCTATTCTGCATAATGTTGTTTAGAGATGCTTTAGGTTCTAACTCGGTGGTGCGAGCTAGAAGCCTCATCCCTCAGTTGTAAGTCTTTTGATCTTCTGGCTTGAATTAGTCACAAAGACATCTCTATCCCGGCATTTTTTCCTAGACTACTAGTTCACTTTCGGGTTGCTTACTCCCTCGGCCCTCTTATTGGTTTCCTTTCTTTTTCTCTCCCTTGTTACTTCTGCCAATCTCACGATCATAAGGCACCAAGTCATCTCCTTTACTATACATGCACAAATTCTCCTTAAAAAGAAACTCAAAACATCAACAGCACAAACTTGAAACTTAAACACCTTATTTTTTAGTTTTTTTTTCTTTTTTTTAAAAACTTTAAAGTAAACTACTTAAAATTAAACTCAACAATTTTGTAAGCTAACTACACTAAAATGGCTACCTATCCCTAGCAATGACACCAAAAACTTGATCGTGGCCGCAAGCATGGTGGCTCGGATGTAGTAATATTGTGATCAACTAATGTCAATCATGGATATCTTCCTCAGGGAAAAGTATATTGAAGTTAGTGTACTTAGTCAGATTTACTTTATTGCAAAGCAAATCCCTTTTAATTTGTTTTTAACTAGACTATTATATTCTAACAAAACAATGTAAATACTTGCACTCTTTTATTAAGAAGATAGGAGTTCACAGCTTCACCTCAGTAATGAATTACTATGCTTTCAACTCACACCCTTTAACTTCATTATGCGTGTGCAATGCACCAATACAATTGATAAATTTCCTTTAAATCCATTTCAACCTTTTGTCGTGATGGAAAAGATTATAATGTGCGAACTAGAATTTCACCTATCAGTGTGAATAAAGTAAGTTCCACATTGCTTTAATATCTAAATCATTAGATTCATAACCACTTAAGTTTACAAGTCGTGTATCCCTAGTTAAAAACTATTTATCAATGTTATATATTTTACGGTTGTATCGTTCAAATTCAGCTTAAAAGCTCTAATGGCCACGGTTACTCCTAAAACCTCTAATCAACAATCAACAAACACTAATCAAAACGTTCGTAAAATTACATTTAGAAATCAATACAAATTCAAACCATTGCACTTTTTAAACTTTATAATCTATTCATAACTATTTTAGCCTAGCATTCATACCATAAAATCCATTGATCCCTAAGATTAATGAACTACTCATTCATTATTAAGATAAACATACAATTCATGGTATTCATTGCAATTAAAGATTGAATGAAATAACTTCAATTAAATAAAGAAAATAATACCCAATAACTAACACGGAGTCTTCAATATCTTATCCTCTAAAACTCTTCTTAATACTCAAGAAAAAAGTAAAAGTATACTAATCTATGGTAATTGGCTATTCTTAATGATAATGTGTAAAGTGGTGATAATTTATATGTTTACCACATTCTAATATCTATTTATAACTTGAGACCATTTTGAATACAATTAGAAATCCCAATAGACAATTCCAACTGAAGAAGAACTTTAAACCTTCTCTTTTCTATGTCTCGGTGTTATCTATAACTACTTCAGCGCTATCTATGTAAGGCCAAGGCGCCGTCGCAGCCTCGTTCTTTGTGTGTGGATTTTCCCTTCTAAGTATGGTTGACGCCTAATTATGTAATCTCGGTGGGTCACTATGTACTCATGACGCTGCCATTGCGGCAAAACTACTGCACCATTTTCTTCTTTTCTTCCTTCTTCACACCTTGCCCACGATGTGTATATTATTTGCACAGTACCAAGCCTACTAGCCACCGCGTCAAACATGGTTTTATGCATTTTATCCTCTTTTCATCTGGAAATCACTCCTTTCTCTCCTTTATACCTTGTATACCTAAAAATACATGAATACCATCAATTTAAGCTTATTCCAAAATAATTATACCAAATATACTACTAAACTAGTCCTATATATAAGTCTAAATCTTCACTTTTCAGTAAGTTGCTACTATCTCAGCTCCACTATTTGTCCAGCTAACCACTGGACTATCTACAGGCTATATTTAAGGTCGTTGTGCTGGTGGTACCATTTTTGCCATCAGCATTACCATCATTTTCACTTGAGATTCCATCAACTTGCGCATTTGCTGCTTAGTTTTCAATTACCATTGTTCCTTTATCCCAGCACTACCGTAAGGTCCATGCTTAGATGTGCCCTATCCCTGTTCATCCATCATATTTTGTAATATAAAAGAGCAATAAGACTGATATATCACTGATCAGAGTATCAAATTGATACCATAAATAAACTAAAATGCAACAAATAATGTATAATAACGTTTTCAGTTTCTATTCCCCCCTAAACCATGATAAAATCATTTATCACACCCTAAGCTCCTTCATAACTCAAGTCAATTCTTTGAGTTATTTAACTTAAGTTCCGGTACCAAGGTGAATCAAAGCTTTTTAAATCTTAGTCTCTGATACTGAACTATATAAGAGCTATAACTATATTAAAGCAAAGCTATACCATTACTTATAATCAATTCAGAGATATTGAGGCTCAGCTCTGAACTAGGTTGTAATTAAGCCCTTGTATACCAACCCGACTTAACTAGAGACAGTAGCCTCTCCATCTATACTTGATAAACTTAACTTGTATATATTGATTTTGGAATAAAAATCAAAATAAATAGAGTACAAAATTTAAAACTTTTTTGATAATGCAAACGATATAAAAAATCAGATTATATCATATCAAAGCTAGTTTCTACAAACATTTGAATTTTTGTTATATTACAAGAATGTAATTCAAGCCGTGTATATATATATATATATATATATATATATATATACAAGGAAGGTTCATTACATCGTAGAGAATACTAGGGACTCCTATGAATTCTATTTTCCTTTAGCCGAAACATTAGGTTAGGAGCCTAAAATGTTAAGAGAGTTCGGCTCTCAACTTGCTCAGTAAGTGAAGCTCGTAAACATATCAATCATCAGCTAATATCAATGAATCAATGAATAGCAATATAAATCCAAAACATATCCATTAAGCCGTTGGAATTAATGTAAAACAATACAAAACTGAATGAAAGTAAAATAGGCAAGTGCAACAGTAATTTTGATTTGTCGTTTGAACTTCAAAATAAAGTTGTAGTCTTATGTCACTCGAGAATTGAAGCACATAATCCACATACTTGCCAACATGTGATTATGTTAGTTTATTGAAGCTTGACTGAGCTAGCAACTCTAACTGGACAAATAAACCTGGATATTGAGAGTGAAATGGCATAATCCATTTCCAAGCTAACATTTCTGATCCCTTAGTTTTGGTCTGCCTTAATGACCATTTCTAAAAATTATATTAACAATAGTCAAATCATAGTACGTCTCCCCAATCCTAGCCCATAATGTTATATGAACAGAATATACTAAATTATGAAGCATAAAGTATATGAGTCCCCCTTACCTTTGTCGAATTTCTATTAGTTTCGCTCTAAATTCACTAAATTTCAATATTCTTTAACCTCTCCTTGTGTTTGAGAACCTTTCAAAAACTATTTGAGGTACTGGCAATGAGTACGCCCATGTGTGCAATTCATTACACGCCCCTCATCGAAATAAATGTACTGGCAATTTATTAATTATTTATTTCTTTCCCAACAATCGGCTTATATTAATTTGTATTAACATCCTATATTGTATTTAATTCATTATCACAACATCCAAACACAATATAGTCAAGCCAAACATACACTAATCAAGGTATGCCAAACCTAACCACGAGCTTAACTCATATTAATTAGGATTCGGGTTAATGCTAATGAACTACGTAAGGTAATGGGTCCTTATAGTCTCCCAACTTTCACAAATCTCATCCTTGAAGTTAAAGTAAACATAATATTACCTATAGTTTCGAAGGGAACATGAAATTACACTTTCATGTAAAATTCTCGATCCCTAGTTATCATCTCATCTCCGTGAAACTGCCATTTCACCTTAACCATAAGGATCACTTTGGTTCTCAACTTTTAATTTTTCGATCAAGAATCTGAATTGATTGCTCGTCGTATGATAAGTCTTCCTAAAGATCAAAATCATTCAAATATATCCATGGAGTGAATTGATTTTGTGCTTTATGAAGAATAGACACAAGGAAGACATGTTGAACTCTCGCTAGCTAAGGAGGTAACTTTAACCTATAAGCCACAGGACAAACTCTTCTTTCACTTTATTTTACCAACTATACCTTGGAGCTAGCTTACCCCTAATTTGCAACTCGTATGGCCATTTCATAGGCGAGAATTTTAGCGTAACATAATTAATTTTGAAAAACTCCAGAAACCTATGATGTTTATCTGCTTATCTCCTTTGTCTTAACTATGTTGTACATAAACACTGGCGCATTTGCTGAATTCACTCAGTGTAGTCCAGAATCAATTAAGGCCCTAGCAGAACTGTATCTTCAACGTTTGCCTAACATGCAAGTAAATTGCAAGGCCGACTATACATAGCTTTAAAAAAACATACACTCCAATACTAGGCTGATGGATATTACTATAAGAAAACTCACACAGAGGAATGTATTTCTCCCAGTTGCCACGAAACTCCAAGATACAAGTTCAGAACTTGGCCTCCCAAGATAAGATGCTCAGTGTGTCCTTCAGTCTAATGATGATGTTGTGCTAAGGCTGTGAATGATTCCCAACTATCTCCGCAATTCACCCTACAATCCTAAAGTAAATCTTGGATCTATATCTGAAGTAATCAACACTGAAATTCCATGAAACTTCAACACCTCTTGCATATATAAATCACATTATCTATCAAGAGGATCTCAAATGGAATTTGGCAAGAAATATGCATATTTCATCAACCTATCAATTACAACTAAAACTACAAAATCTTTATGCTGATTCAGAGATAGACATAAAATAAAACCAATCAATATATGCTCCCAATCCAATTTGGGAATTGGCAGAGAATGTATTAACCCTTAAGGTTTACGATATTAAGCCTTAACTCATTTACTTATCTCGCATCATTTTACAAACTTAGTAATATCAATCTTAATCCATGGCCACTAATAATTACGCCTCATATCCCGATATATTTTAGTGTTACCTAGATGAATAGAATAAAAAGATCAATGAGATTCTCTTAGCAGCTCCTGCCTTAACTAATCTAGAGTTGTAATCCACAATATATCCCTAAATAATCTTGATCAAATTTCGTATAATCAACCACCTGTTGAATAATCTCCAGTTTAGCAAGATTCCGGGAAGAGAATAATAAATCATTTGCTTTAAAATAAGCTTCTATATAGATGATGTGCTAGCTAGACTTTCACAAATCATCTTCATTGATGCTTCCTCGAAAAGTCAAAACTTAGAAGCTCTAGTAGTATTTACATTCTCTTTGCCTATTATTCTCCTACTCAAGGCATCTACAACCAAATTTGCATTCTCTAGGTGGTTTTGTAGAATGAAATCGTAGTCTTGAGAAACTCAAGCCATTTACACTACCTCATGTTCAATTCACTCTAAGTAAATAATTATTTACAAACTATTATAATCTAAAAATACTATACATTTCTCACCATACAACAAATGCCTAAAAATCATTTAGGCAAACATAACTGTTGCTAGCTCAAGATCATGAACTGGATAATTTCTTTCATTAATCTTGAGTTTCCTCGAGGCATAAGCTACAACCCTGCCCTTCTGCATCATTACACAATCCAAGCCTAAATGAGAAACATTTATATAAATCACCGATTCTCTCTCTAATTCAGATACTATAAAAAAGGCGTTGCAGTCAAACTATGTTTCAACTCCATGAAGGCACTCTGACTCTCTTTTGACCAATCAAAGTTAACATATTTATGTGTTAGATGAGTAAGTGGCAAAGCGATACGGAAGAAACCATTAATATATTGCTTGTAATAACTTGTTAACCTCAGAACGCTACTATTCACTTACACTGTGGTAGGAGTAGACCAATCTTGGATTACCTTGACCTTCATTGGATCAACAGATTACCCTAATCATTGACCACATGTCCAAGAAATTTAACCTTTGAAGCCCAGAATTCAGACTTATTGGACTTGGCACACAAAAGATTATTCTTTGGTGTATGCAAAGTAACTCAAAAATGGTGTGAATAGTCACCCTGAGTCTTCAAATACATTAGAATATTATCAATAAATAGGATAATGAGCAAGTAAAGATAGGTTTTGAAGACCATGGGTATCAAGTCCATGAACATAATAGGGGCATTTGTTAGCCCTAATGGCATCACTGTAAACTTGAAATGATAATAACGATTACTAAAATAAGTCTTCGAGATACCCTCATCCTTGTTTTTCAGTTGATGATATCCAGACCTCGAATCAATCTTTAAGAAATATTTTGCACCCTTCAATTGATAGAATAATTCATCAATCTCGAGCAATGGATTTTTGTTCTTAATAGTTACTCAATTAAGCTGCGTATAATTGATGCACATGGGTAGTTTTTCGTCCTCATTTTTCATAAGAAAAATTGGTGCCCTTCACAGTAACATAGCAGGATGGATAAATCATTTCTATGAAAAGTACTTAAGTTGAGTTTGCAACTTGCGCAATTTCTTCAATGTCATTTGTTATGGACCAATATAGATAGGTTTGGTGCCAAGAATAATGTTAATGATAATATCAATGACAAGTTAAGGTGGAATTCCAGGCAATTCAGATGGAAAAACTTTCAGAAATTTGTAACCACTGGTATCTCACTTATCCTAAGTTCCTAACCAAGTTCACCAAAAGTAACAACCCCTTCCATATCCTTTAAAACTTGAGGAGTAACCTCTCTACCACCAGTTGCGAGTCGTAAATGGTCGTAGCCCTTATAGACTATAATTTCTGAAATATTAGGAATCTAAAAATTACTCGTTTGTGGTAGTATTTAACTCTGGCATGGTACGTTCTATCTAATTTATTCCTAGCAATTAATCATACTCTTGAAAATCCATAACTCTCATATCAATTAGGAGCTCATTGTCCCCAATTTTGACAACACATCTCTCAGCAATTAAAATTAAAATGAATCCTATCACTCACTGTTGTGCGCAAAATCGATAATGTACTGGCTCGAATGGGTTTTCATTTCACTTCATGAACCATTGCACCCGTAATAAAAGAAACTGTAAAAGCAGCATCAATAAAAACATGTATACCTCGATCGAAAATATTTAAAATACCTTTCATAATTCTTTGAGTGGCCTCGGGATCATCCTCTGCCAATTGCATGGGACTAATATGCAATCTGTATAAAACTACCCACTGAAGAAGCTAGAAGTGTATGACGGTTCCTATGAATGAGTCATGTCTAACCATACTGATAATAAATCAAATTAAGCCTATGAGACACTCCACTGACCTAGGAATCCTGTCCAGAACCGCTTGGTTTCGAACAAGTCTGACCCTTACCATTTCCTTTACCTCTTGAAAAAGCAGGTAGTGGTAAAGGTGGTTTCACCATTGAAGGCTATGAAACATATGGTTCCGCAATCGGTATCCTAAAATATACATTTTCCTGTGGAACTGAGTTAACTAGTGCCTTAAAACAAAAAAAAACCATTTTTTGTACTTATCCTCTTATTTTACCATATAAAATCTCAATTTCCCTTACTCACAAATGATTGAGCTAGCTGAATATGAAACAATTCCTGAGTTCTCTGACAACTCGAATAATATGGAGCCGGTGGTGGAACTAGTATGGTCCTAAGTGGTCGAGCTAATACAATTTTTTCCACCTCTATCGCACTCTCAAAGATGAATACATAACTTGTGTAAGAACATGGTGAAACTACAACCCGTATCTTAAAATTCAACCCATTAAGAAACATGTCGATTTTATTCTCCTCCAGCTCAACAATCTGCAGAGCATGCTCACTAAATTTAAGGAACCTCTGCTCGTATTCCCTTACAAACGTACTCCCCTGCCTCAAACTTATGAATTCATCATTCTTCCTGTTATTGAGTTACTTTGGAAAGTACTGCTTATAAATTATGGTCCTAAACTATGGCCACGTAGTGACAGTCTTCCCTTCTCTTTTAAAGGGGATTCCACCACTTACGACCGAACTAAATCAATACAAATGTGACTGGCTTTTCATTACATTTGTCCTCAACATCAATGACAACAAAGCGATGCTCCTTCACAAGAATCCATGTCTCAGCTACTCCATCCTTGATAAAGCCATTGAATATCAGGATGTCGTATTTCTGTAATTCTTTACGTGTTCTAAGAAACGCAGCCTATTGAGAATCTGCCGGCACTACTACGGCTGTCTCAAGCACCTAAAGTTATGGTGCAACTTATCGTATTGGAGCTGCAACTATCTTTGCTCCACCTTTTTTGTCCTACTAACAACCAGATTAACTACAAGCTGTATTTAAGGTTATTATGATGGTGGTCCCATTAGTGCCATTAGCTTTGCCATCCATTTCATTTGAGAATCCTTCAACTCTCACAAAATTTGCCCCATTAGCATTGCAATCCCTTTCAACTAATATTCCATCAACTTTCGTATTTGCTGCTTAGTTTTAGATTTCCACTATGCCTCTGTCTCAACACTACCACAAGGTCCATGCCTAGATGTGCTTTATCCTTGTTCATCCATTGGATTTTGTAACATTAAGGTCATTTTGCTTATGTCCGAGCTCTACATTAAGGACAATCCCTAGATGTGCCCTATTCTAGTTTAGCCATTTGATTCTATAATATAAATAAGAGAAACGACCATTATAGCACTATTCAAAAAAGACATGGAAATCATATCAATACCATAAATAACAATAAATGCAAAAAATAATGTATAATAATTTTTTTCCTTTTCTGTTCCCTCTAAACAACAATAAAAACTATTTATTACATCCGAAGCTCCTTAATAACTCGAGACAATTCTCAGAGTTAGTGAACTTAAGTTCTGGTACCAACGTGTATCAAAGCCTTTTAAATTTTAGTCTCTGATTCTAAACTATATAAGAGCTATTACCAAATTGAAGTAAAGCTATACAATTACTTCATATCAATTCAAAGACATTAAGGCTCAGCTCTGAACTAGGCTCTGATACCAAGCTGTAGCATCCCTTATCCTTCTTAGAGCAATACTCAGCCTAAAACCCTAATTAAGCCCCGGTATCTAGCCAAACTTAACTAGATCCAGCAACCTCTCCATCTGTACCTGATAAACTCAACCTATATATCGATTTTGAATAAAAATCAAAGTAAATACATCGACAAATTTAAAACTTTTTCGATAATGCAAATGATATATGAAGATTGAATTATATCATATCAAAGCTAGTTTATACAAACATCCTAATCCCTGTTATATTACAAGAATGTAACTCAAATAGTATATAAATAAGGAAGGTTCATTACATCGTAGAGAAGACTAAAGGACTCTTATGACTTGTATTTTCCTTTAGCCGAAGTGTTGGGCTATGAACCTAAAATGTTAAGAGGGGTGAGCGCTCTAACTTGCTCGGTAAGTGGTGCTCGTAAACATATCAATCATCAACTAATATCAATGAACAGTGAATAGCAATATGAATCCAAAACATATCATCCAAGCATTAAAATTTATATAAACAAGTCATAACTGAATACAAGTCAAAAAAGCATATGCAACAATACTTGTTATTTATAATTTGAACATCAAAATAGAGTTGTACTCTCATGTCACTCGAGATTACAACCACATAATCCATATGTTGTCCTACATGTGATTTAGTTAGTTTATGCAAGGTTAATTAAGCTACCAACTCTAACTGGACAATGAGACTAAGGTAAACCTACATGTATTGAAGGTGAAAGGGCAAAAACCATTTTCGAGCTGACCTTCCCATCCCTTAGTCTTTTTATACCTTAACGAACATTACGAAAAAATTTTATGTTAATTATGCTAAATAATAAAGCATAATGGATAAGTATACGAGTCCCACTTACATTTATCGAATTTATCTAAGTTTCATTACAAATTCACCAATTTTAATAGTACTCAATCCTCTCCTGGTGTTTGAGAACCTATCACAAACCATTTGAGGTCAATATATGTCTAATAATCAATGTTTAAACCCCTACTAAAATTCCTAAACCTTCATAAATTCCACTAAATTATTTAGCATTATTGCTATTTTTTTGGGGTTGAAGCGTGCTCTCGGCTATGGTGGAATACGCTCCACCATATGGGTTCATCAATATTTATAAAATGAGGATGCTTCCCTAATGCAGGAAGCATGTTCCACCATCGAGTGTCCTAATAGAGTACAAGGTAGCAATCCTTATTCAATCACTAATGCACTGAAAACACCTCCTACACCTCACCAAAAAATCAAGGAGGCCCTCTAATGAGATCTTATACCTGTTCCAATCACCAATCATCACAATTAACGATATTTCTATCATAATTTCACGAAATCAACTTATGAAAATTAAGAACTTAACAACTCACTGATCAACAGTGATGGATCTCCAACTCAATTGTGTTGATCACTTTCTTTGATCCTTTGATCTTAAAGTAATTTAGGAATCAAACAATAACCCTCACCTGTTTACCTCAATCAAATGAAATAGTGAGATAAGTTTGAGTTAATTTTGTTAATACATTTATTTACATTCCTCGAGATACATACCGCGACATCTTTAGGCTTATCTAATGGAGATTCTCTTAAAGTGATATTTGTCTTAGAGTGATACACATTTTGACATATCCTCCTGCTTATCTCACAGCGGCCTAATGGCCAAAATTAATTAAATCAAACTATAAGATTATATATATGTATATATATATTTACTTATCAATTTTAAATACATATATATACCTATGTATTTCAATGTTTATAAATTCACCATACGCATCAAGTACCCTCAGACGTGCGCATTCATTGCACCAGCGCCTCGTCGCATTAGATGTACCATCAATTTATTAATTATTTATTCATTTCCCAACAATAGGCTTACATAAATTTGCATTAATGGCCTACAATGTATTTTATACATTATCACAACATCGCAACACAATAAAGTCATGACATAACAAACACACACTAATCAAGGTACCCCGAACTTAACCATTAGTTTAACTCAGATTAATTAGAATTCGAGCTAATGATAATCAACTACTTAAGGTAACAGGTCTTTATTATATCCCTAATTTAAAGAAATATTGTCTTTTAAATCAAAGTAAACTTAATGGTTACCTCAGGTTTCGACGAGAAAAGGAAACTGCTTCTTCATGTAAGATCTCGATCCGAGGTTAGCTCCCATCTCTTTCAAAGTGCCATGTCACCTTAACCATACGGATCACTTTAATTCGCAAATTTTGAGACTTACTATCAAGAATTTTAATTGGTTGCTTGTCGTAAGATAAGTCTTCTCGAAAATCAAATTCAACTCAATAAATCCTTGGAGTGTATTGAGTTTCCGTATATGAAGCACATAAATAAGGAAGACATTATGAACTCCAACTAGCTGATGAGGTAACTCTAACTTGTACAACCTTTTTATAGGTGAGACTTTCAGCAGAGCATAATCGTTTTGTGAAAACTCAAAAAACCTATGATTATTATCAGGGTATGTAACGACTTGTGTCCTTAACTTGGTGAATAAATTTAATCTAAAAGTTAATTAACCCGACTTAGGATCGTGGTTAAGCCCAACTTGTCTCGATTAGCATGTGAGTGCGATTGTTTTGATGTATTGTGTTTGATTGGAGTGACAAATAACTATTATAACTATAGGTGATTAGTGTGAATTAATATAAAACCTATAGTTGGAAAATAAATGATAAATAAAATTAATGGTACGCCTAGTGTGACACATGTGAATCGTTGGGGAGTACACGAAGAGACGTGAAACAATGTGTACACTCGGGTGTATTTATAGGTGAGAAAATGTATATGTATATATATTTATATATATAATTGATATACTTAGTTAGATTTACTTTATTGCTAAGCAAATTCCTTTTTAATTGGTTTTTAACTAAAATATTATATTCTAAAAAAACTATATAAATACTTGTACTCTTTTATTTAGAAGATCTTAGTTCACAACTTCAGCTAAGTAATGAATTACTATGCTTTCAACTCACATCCTTCATCTCTATTATTTGTGTGCTATGCACAATTTGAATAGACATATTACTTTCAAATCCACATCAACCTATAACCGTGAGGGAAAAGATTCTAATGTTCAAACTAGAATTTCACCTATCAGTGTGAATAACGTAAGTTTCGCATTACTTTAAGTTCCAAATCTTTAGATTCATAACAACATAAGTTTACAAGTCGTGCCTTCTCAGTGAATAACTATTTATCGATGTTATATATTTTACGGTTGTATTATCCATATATGGCCTAAAAGCTCCAAGGGCCAAGGTAACTCCTAAAACCTCTAATCAAAAAACACATGATGAAGATGTTATTAACATTACGTTTAGAATCTATACAAATTCTATCCAATGCACTTTTAAAACTTTATAATCTATTCATAACTACTTTACATTAGTATTCATATCATAGGATCCATTAATCCATAAGATTAATGAACTACCCATACATCATTGAAATAAACATACACATCATGGTATCCATAGTAATCAAAGATTGAAATAAATAACTTCAATTAAATCAAGAAAAAATACAGAATAACCACACATGGAGTCTTCAATGTCTTCTCCTCCAAAACTCTTCTTAATACTCAAGAACAAAGTACAACTACACTAATCTATGATAATTGGTTGATCTTAATGATAACGTGTGAAGTGGTGATATTGTATATGTTTACCGTGTTCTAATACCTTTTTAAACCTCTAAGACCATTTAGTATGCAATTAGTAACCCCAATAGGCATTTCCAACCGAATAAGAACTCTAAACTTTCTCTTTTCTATATCTCCGAGTTGTGCATACGTGCTCCAGCGCTGTCTGCGTAAAACCACGGCACCGCCATAGCTTTGGCTTCTTCGTGCATTTTCCATTCCCAGTATGATCGGCGCCAAGCTTAGGTAATCCCAGCGTCGTCACTATGTACCCATAACGACGCCATTGCGCCGACACTACTACACCTTTTTTATTATTTTCTTCCTTTTCCACGCCTTGCCCACTCTATTTATATTCTTCCCATGGTGCCAAGCATACTAGACACGACGTCAAACATGGTTTTTTGCATTTTATCTCATTTCATTGCAAAATCACTCCTTTATCTTCTTTACACCTTGTATTCCTAGAAATACAAAAATAACCTCAATTTGAGCTCATTCCAAGATATTTAAACCAAATATACTACTAAACTAGTCTTATATATAAGTCTAAATCTCCACTTATCAGGGAGCTTCTACTATCTCAGCTCCACCTTTAGTCATGCTAACCATAGGACTATCTGCAAGCTGTATTTAAGGTCGATATGCATGTGGTCCCATTTTTTCCATCAACATTGCCATCAGTTTCCCCTGAGATTCTATCAACTCCCGCATTTGTTGCTTAGTTTTAGATTTCCATTGTGCCTCTGTCTTAGCACTGCCATAAGGTCCATGCTTAAATGTGCCCTATCCCTGTTCATCCATTGGATTTTGTAATATAAAGGATCGATTGGATTGATAGATCACTGATCAGAGAAGACATGGAATTCATGTCGTTACCATAAATTAAAATAAATGTAGCAAAGCTATATCTTTTCTTCATATCAATTCAAATGTATTGAGGCTAAGCTCTGAACTAGGCACTGATACCAAGTTGTAGCATCCCCTATCTTGATTAAGGCAATACTCGACCTGAAACCCTAATTAAGCCTCAATACACCAGCAAGACTTAACTAAAGCTAGTAGCCTTTCGACCTGTACCTGATAAACTCAACTTATTTATAGGTATTGAAATAAAATCAAAGTAAATGCACCAAAAATTTAAAACTTTTTCAATAAAGCAAACGATTTATGAAAATCGAATTTTCCCAAATCAAACCTCGTTTATAAAAAACAACAAAATCAGCTTAATATTAGAAGAATGTAATTCAAACAGTATATATATACAAGGAAGATTTATTACATCACAGAGAAGACAAGAATACTCCTATGCCTTCCATTTTACTTTAATCGAAGCGCCGGACTGTAAACTTGAAATGTTAAGAGGACTGAACACTTTAACTTGGCCAGTAAGTGATGCTCGTAAACATATCAATCATCAACTAATATCAATGAAACAATTAATAGCAATATGAATCCTAAACATATCCAATCAGCCATTGAAATTGATATAAACAATACAAATTTAAATGCAAGTAAAATAGGCATATGCAATAGTACTTGTGATTTGTCATTTGAACTTCAACACACAGTCGAACTCTTATGTCACTCAAGAATTTCACCATATAATCCACATATTCGCAACATGTGATTTTGTTGGTTTATTGAAGCTTGACTGTGCTAGCAACTTTAATTGGACAATGAGACTAAAGTAAACTTCGGCTATCGAGAGTGAAATGGCAGAATCCATTTCCAAGCTAACATTTCCAATCCTTTAGTTTCGGTTCGCCTTAACGAAAATTTCTAAAATTTATATTAAAAATAGTATAATCAAATTACGTCGCCCCAATCCTAGCCTAAAATGTTTTATGAACAAAATTTACTAAATTATGAATCATAAAGTATACGAGTCCCCTTTACCTTTGTCAAATTTCTATTAGTTTCATCCTAAATTCACTTAATTTTGGGGTACTTTAACCTCCCCTAGTGTTTGAGAACCTATCACAAACTATTTGATGTCAAGATAAGTCTAATACTCATATCATTTAAACCCCTCGACCAATTCATAAATCCTCATAAATTCCCATGAAATATTCAGCATTATTGCTTTTTTGGGTGGGAGCGCGTTCCATGCTTCGATGGACTACGCTCCACCCTTTAGATTCATTAACATTCATGATGGGAGTGTGCTTGCGTAGTGCAGGGAGCACGCTCCACCCTCAAGTGTCCCAAATGAGAACACAAAAATCACCCTAATTTGATAACCAATATAGTCCAAACACCTCTCACACCTCCCCACAAAATCAGGGAAGGCTTTTACTTCTGTCTTAGCTATGCTATACTTAAATGTTGGCGAATCTGCTAAATTCTCTCTGTGTAGTCTTGAGTCAATTAAGGCCTTAGTAAAAATATATCTTCAACGTTTGCCCAACACGTACGTAAATTACACGATTGACTATACATAGTTTTAAAAAGGATACACTCCAATATTAGGTTGATAGCTATTACTATAAGAAAACTTATATAGATGAATGTATTTCTCTCAGTTTCCACCAAACTCCAAGATGGAAGCTCGAAGCATGGCCTCTAGAAGCAAGATAAGATGTTCACTCTACCTGTCAGTCTAAAAGATTATATGTCGTGCTAAGGTTGCGAACAATTCCCAACATCTCCACAATTTTACAATTTGGAAGTAAATCACGAATCTCTATCTCAACTAAGGTGGCCTCTTCAAGTAACCTGGCTCGATACCAACCGTCACGGGGTCAATTGAAGAGGGGTCTTTCGCTAGGAAATTTTTCTCAATCAATCAAACTGTGGTGCCTAAGGGCCACCTTAGTTCAAAGACAACCAATAAACAAAACAAAGGAACAACAAACAATGGCAGCAAGGAAATGTTTTACGGCTCAATGGGGTTTACAACTCTTGGTACTCTCTATATCCTCTCCAAGTCTAGAGACCCGGCTTTATAGACCAGCCAATCTACGATTACAAAACCGAACTAATGATACAATTAAACACCACTCTTTAATGGCCAAGGCGGCTTACAAAACATGCCTTGCTCCATGTCGCCACTTTGGTTCCACCACCTTCCAATTCGGGACAAGCCTTGGTCATGCCCATGACCAAGGTAGTTAATGAGCCGTTCGTAACCGCTACCTCTTAACTTCTCATAATTGATTGCACTTAACTCCCCACGCCACAAGGGACGTGGTCCGAATTTCTCGAAGGGACGGGGACCACTTAGCCGTGTCTAGGTCCGCCAAGGCACGTCGGTGCTAACCGGGGCTCGGTCGAGTCCCACCGGTTCAGGTGGTCGGTGCAAGGGTCCGAGGGTCTTGCCTTGGCATGATGGCCAAGACATGCTCGGGGGTATACCTTGCTACCGTGCACACACCACCCCTAGGAGAGACCACCTCCCCTTATAGTAGATGTTAATCCGTTTCCTCAACTCCAATAGGAAACATCCCAAAATGAGACCAAGCGTACTTTGACCAGGGTCAACGCCCGTGTCAAGATTTGTCAACTTTACCTAAGGCATGCCTTGCCCGAGCCTTGCCGTGCCTAAGGCATGATCGTGCCCGAGAAATGTGCCCGCGCCAAGGTTCGTGCCAAGGAATGCCAAGGAATGCCTAAGTCCGCCCGAGCCTCGCGCCTAAGTGTGCCCGAGTCCCGTGCCGTGCTTCGCGCGCGCGGCTGCTTGCGCGCATCCTCGCGCTTGGTCGCGCGCGTCATGCGCCCGGTTGTACGTGCGCGCCGTGCGCCGGTTGTACGCGCTCCGCATTCATTCACGCGCGCGCATGTGCTCGAGCGTTACCGCATTATGCGCTCGTATGCCCGCGCTCCACGCTGCGTGCCCGCATCTCGCGCTCGTGCCCACGTGCGCCTCGCGCTAAGGCACGACCGCATTGCTCCGCGATCGCTGGGGTCACGGGGTACTTGTTCTTTATCGTAAGCTTGTTCGGTGCTCGTAGTCCACGCACATTCGAAGAGAACCATCGTGTTTGCGTTGGAACAGGGGCGGTGCGCCGTACGGGGCCTTGGATGGTGAATGAATCCAAATTCTCAACGCTCTTATGTAATCGTTTCCTTAGCTCCTCCAACTCCTTCGGAGCCATTCTGTAAGGGGCTTGTGCGGGGGTCTTGAGCCCGGGATTAGCTCAATCTCATGATCAATTACCCTTTTTGGGGGTAACTCCTTTGGTAACTCGGCGGTATCACGTCGTTAAAGTCCTCCAACACTTCAATAACCACATCGGGGACCTCTATCTCGTTCCTACCTTGGTCTCCACCAAGGCCGCGAGGAATGTGGGCTCTCCTTCTCACCCATCTTTCACCCGAATGGTGAAAGATGTGATAGTTTTGTGCTCTCCTTTCCTGCAATAGTGTTACCCGCAGGGACAAAACAAAGATGGGACTTGTTCATCACGAACAGTCCCTCAAGAACGACATCGGCGCAATACTCCCAATGTGAAAGAAGTCATTCCCTAGGATGACATCGAAATCATCCAAGGGAACAGCCATTAGGTTGATCTTTCCCTCCCAAGATCCAACCTTTAAATTAACATCGCGTGGCCATACCTTGAATTCGTTTCGCCTCCGAATTCACCGCCTTCATTCGATCGGAATTCTCCACGAGATCCAGCCCAACTTTCCCACCATGTGATCCGCCACAAATGAGTGAGTAGCCCCTGAATCCACCATCACCAAGACTCGCTTCTTGTTCACCTCGCGTCCACGTACATTAGCCCCTCCGAAGGGCTTGTCTTGGCCTCGCCGAATGGCATTCAACAACAAGCAATGGGTTCATTCGGGGTTGGCCGTCATCCTCCGCGATCAAGGCCGAGAGTTTCTCCTTCTTCGGGCAATCTCGTGCCTGTGAGGGCCATTACAAATAAAACAGCCCTTACCCGAGGAACTTGATGAGGGTCTCGGGTCCGATTTAGGGCGGCTTCGAGCCCGCCGGCGGCTTGGGAGAGAAAGGCTTCTTCTCACCTTTCTTCTCGGTGGGTCTTGAACGGCTTCTTCTCCTTGCCCTTCCCTTCACTCGGGACGAGCTAGTCTTGAAATCCACAAGACTATCGGCGGCGCAATCGCCCTGTGCAAGTCCTTCACTCCTTGCCTCCTCGCTCGGCCTTGAGCCCATGTCTCGCAATCCCGTCGTGAAGTTGAACAACTTGTCCTCTTCGGACATTTTTTGATGTCCGGGAGGAGGGACGAGAATTCCTTCACGTAGTCTCGCACCGACCCGGTCTGTTTGAGCTTGCGCAAGGCCTCCCGCGCTTGCCAAGCTGCATTAGTCGGAAGGAATTGATCCTTCAATTCCCTCTTGAGCACCTCCCAATCGACGTATTTGGGCCTCCCCGCATGCCGCATCGTCGTCCACTCGGTCCTCCACCAGAGCTTTGCATCACCCTCAAGGTACATAGAGGTCGAATGACCTTGTGGCTCTCCTCCGTGCCAAGAGTAGCAAAATCTTGCTCCATATCCCAAATGAAATTCTCAAGTTCCTTTGCACTCCGCTTGCCGAGAATTTCTTTGGCTCAGTGTACCTTGGTTCGAGATTTCACCGCAACGACAACTTCCGAGGATCCGCCCACGGCTCGCTTGAGAAGCTTTACCTCCATTGCCATCGTTGAGGCCGTTTCGGTGGTAAGCGCTCCCACCGAACGTACATCTTCTGCAAGCTCATCAAATCTCGTTTCCCACTCCCCAATCGCGACTTCTTGTGACTCCACTCTATTCATCAATGAAGTCACCAACATTTCCAGGGCTTCCATACGTTGAGACGTAGTTGAAGACTCTGCCAGTCTCGCCGGAGCGACGTCATCGCCACCATTTGTTCCAAGTGAGCTACCCTCTCACTTAGATCGCTTCTTCTGGATCGCCATCGTCTCCAAACGTAGCTCGATACCAACCGTCACGGGGTCAATTGAAGAGGGTCTTTCGCTAGGAATTTTTCTCAATCAATCAAACTGTGGTGCCTAAGGGCCACCTTAGTTCAGCACAACCAATAAACAAAACAAAGGAACAACAAGCAATGGCAGCAAGGAAATGTTTTACGTGCTCAATGGGGTTTACAACTCTTGGTACTCTCTATATCCTCTCCAAGTCTAGAGACCCTGGCTTTATAGACCAGCCAATCTACAGTTACAAAACCGAACTAATGATACAATTAAACACCACTCTTTAATGGCCAAGGCAGTTACAAAACATGCCTTGCTCCATGCCGCCACTTTGGTTCCAGCCACCTTCCAATTCGGGACAAGCCTTGGTCATGCCCATGACCAAGGTAGTTAATGAGCCGTTCGTAACCGCTACCTCTTAACTGCTCATAATTGCTTGCACTTAACTCCCCACGCCACAAGGGACGTGGTCCGAATTTCTCGAAGGGACAGGGACCACTTAGCCGTGTCTAGGTCCGCCAAGGCACGTCGGTGCTAACCGGGGCTCGGTCGAGTCCCACCGGTTTGGGGTGGTCGGTGCAAGGGTCCGAGGGTCTTGCCTTGGCATGATGGCCAAGACATGCTCGGGGGTATACCTTGCTACCGTGCACACACCACCCCTAGGAGAGACCACCTCCCCTTATAGTAGATGTTAAGCCGTTTCCTCAACTCCAATAGGAAACATCCCAAAATGAGACCAAGCGTACTTTGACCAGGGTCAACGCCCGTGTCAAGATTTGTCAACTTTACCTAAGGCATGCCTTGCCCGAGCCTTGCCCGTGCCTAAGGCATGATCGTGCCCGAGAAATGTGCCCGCACCAAGGTTCGTGCCAAGGAATGCCAAGGAATGCCTAAGTCCGCTCGAGCCTCGCGCCTAAGTGTGCCCGAGTCCCGTGCCCGTGCTTCGCGCCTGGCCTTGCGCGCATCCTCGCGCTTGGTCGCGCGCGTCATGCGCCCAGTTGTACGCGCGCGCCGTGCGCCCGGTTGTACGCGCTCCGCATTCATTCACGCGCGCGCCATGCGCTCGAGCGTTACCGCATTATGCGCCTGTATGCCCGCGCTCCACGCTGCGTGCCCGCATCTCGCGCTCGTGCCCACGCGCGCCTCGCGCTAAGGCACGACCGCATTGCTCCGCGGTACAGACGCTGGGCACCGCGCCTAGGCCCGCGCCTAGGCGCCACACGTGCGCCGTGCTTAGGCTCGCGCCTAGGCCCCGCCTTAGTCATCCCGCATGCATTCAACCTTCTTGGAACCTCCCAAGTCCTCCGAACTTGGTCACTTGCTAGGTTACCGGCTGCCCACCCACCTATTCAGTCTCGTTATTGGGGTGTGACAAACATCCCCCGCCAAGATGTTCGATGCCCTCATCGAATCGCTGTGGTTGCCGCCTCTTCTCGGTAGTCCGATATCTCCTTCTCAAACCGCCACGAAGTAGTGTCACGCTCCCACGTAGGTTCTTCAACATCAACCCACTTGATCAAGTAAAAAGTTCGCTGTTCTTTTTACTTTGGCCACGCACCTCGTGGTTCGAATCCGCTCAATCTCTCCCGCAAACTCCTTTCGCACCAAGGGTGGAGCTCGCCTCGCCGTGCTCCTCCCCGGATCATCCTCATCTCGAATTGAAAGGCTTGAGATAACCGACATGGAACGTAGGGTGTATTTTCAGCCTCTCGGGTAACCTTAATCGATAAGCCACCCTCCCTACTCGCTTGACCACCTCAACATACCGCATGTACCAGCCCTTGTGTGTCTCCTTCTTGTTGAACTTCTTCAATATCTGAGGGGTAAGTTTCAACAAGACCATGTCTCCTTCCTGAAACTCCAAGGGCCTCCTATGCTGGTCCGCGTACTTCTTCATCCTCCTTACGCTTTAGCCAAGCTTTGTCTTGAGCCGCCTCCTCGGCTCCCCGTTTGCTCCTTGCAAACCGGTAAGCCGCCGGGCTTGACCTTATCGACTTGGACTTGGCTACTTCATGTGGAGTAACCGATTGCTCCCCCATCACCACCTCGAACGGACTCACCTCCGTGGCTGAACTCTTATGAAGGTTGTAACAAAACTGGGCAAAGGTCTAGTAGATCCACCCAATTTGTCCGCTCGCATTCACGTAATGCCTGAGGTAATCCTCGAGCAAGGCATTGACTCTCTCCGTCTGCCCATCCGTTTGGGGATGGTTTGTTGTGGAAAACTTCACTCCCGAACCTAACAAATTGAACAAAGCCACCCAAAACCTACCAGTGAACCGAGCGTCACGGTCACTGATGATATCCTCCGGTATCCCCCAATATTTCGCCACATGCTTGAGAAATAACTCCGCAGTTAGATCAGCATCACAATTCTTCGGAGCAGCTATGAATGTAGCATACTTCGAGAATCTGTCCACCACCACCAGCACGTTCGTCATTCCCTGCACCTTAGGCAAACCAGTTATAAAATCCATGGATATACTCTGGAACGTCATCCGGTCCGCAGTAAAGGCTCCAGCAACCCCGGTCCTTCCTTCTCTCTGTTTTGTCTTGTTGGCACACAAGACATGTTCGCACGTCTTGATCCACGTCCTCCTCCATCTTCGGCCGGAAGAACGATCGGGATAGAAGAGCATAGGTTCTCTCCATGCCCGGATGCCCACCCACCGAGCATCATGTGTTTCTTTCAACAATTGTCGCCTCAATCCACCGAATTAGGGACATAGGGACGTCCTCCTTTGGCATAGAGGACTCCATCTTCACACCGAATCTCCGCGTGACTCCCTCACCACTAGCTTCAAGAACTTCGAGCAAACAGGGTCTTTGCTCGTCTCCTCCTTAATGCGAGGCAAGAACTCACCTTCTAGCCTTACTTCGCCGCCGCCATCTCACCACCACCTTGCGATCGAGTGCATCCGAGTATCGAGTTAAGCCCGCCAGGCTTATGCTCGAATTGGACGTCAAATTCCGCCAAGAAGTCCAACCACCTTGCCTCGCTTCGGTTGAGCTTCTTTTGGCTCATGAAATAAGTGATCGCTGCATTATCTGTCCGCACTACGAAACTAGTCCCCAAAGAAGTAGTGTCTCCATAGTTGGAGAGCATGGATCACTGCTAACATTTCCTTCTCATGAGCCGGGTACCTCTGCTCCGCATCCTTAAGCTTTCGACTTTCAAAGGCAATGGGGTGTCCCTCCTGGACTAGCACCGCCCCCAATGCCCTATCTGATGCATCCGTATGCACCTCAAATGGCAAGTCGAAATTTGGTAACCCCAACACTGGTTCAGAGGCAATGACCTGCCTCAGCTCCGCCATAGCTTGGTCGCATCGATCCGTCCATGCCCAAGCTCGATCCTTTTTCAACAAATCGTTAGTGGTGCCACCCTCCTCGAGTAGCCCTCCACGAACCGCCGATAGTAATTCGCCAAACCCAGGAAGGATCGCAACTCCGTGACCTTCGTGGGATTTGGCCATTCCATGATAGCCCGCACCTTCTCTGGATCCATTTGCAGTTGGCCCTGGCCTACAACATGACCAAGGAAAGAGATGGTTTGCGCAGCAAACTCACACTTTTCCTTCTTGACATACAAATGGTTAGCCCTTAACGTAGTCAGAACCTTCCGTAAATGATCCACATGATCTTGGAGGTTCTGACTATAGATTACAATGTCATCCAAGTAGACAACAACGAACCTATCAATGAACTCCTTCAGACATCGTTCATTAGATTACAAAATGTGGCGGAGCGTTTGTCAAGCCAAATGGCATGACTAAGTACTCAAAAGAACCATACCTAGTCACCATGGCCGTCTTTGGAACATCACCACCGCAATTCGGACTTGATAGTACCCCGACCTCAAGTCCAACTTTGTAAAGTAGGACGCTCCGATAATCGATCAAACAAGTCTGCCACCAGGTGGGTATCGAGCTACGTTTGGAGACGATGGCGACCCGAGCAGAAAGCGATCTAAGTGAGAGGGTAGCTCACTTGGAACAAATGGTGGCGATGACGTCTCCGGCAGAGACCGGCGAGTCTTCAACTACGTCTCAACGTATGGAAGCCTTGGAAATGTTGGTGACTTCATTGATGAATAGAGTGGAGTCACAAGAAGTCGCGATTGGGGAGTGGGAAACGAGATTTGATGAGCTTGCAGAAGATGTACGTTCGGTGGGAGCGCTTACCACCGAAACGGCCTCAACGATGGCAATGGAGGTAAAGCTTCTCAAGCGAGCCGTGGGCGGATCCTCGGAGGTTGCCGTTGCGGTGAAATCTCGAACCAAGGTACCTGAGCCAAAGAAATTCTCTGGCAAGCGGAGTGCAAAGGAGCTTGAGAATTTCATTTGGGATATGGAGCAGTATTTTGCTACTGTTGGCACGGAGGAGAGCCACAAGGTCATTCGACCTCTATGTACCTTGAGGGAGATGCAAAGCTCGGTGGAGGACCGAGTGGACGACGATGCGAGGCTGCGGGAAGGCCCAAAATCGTCGATTGGGAGGTGCTCAAGAGGGAATTGAAGGATCAATTCCTTCCGACGGACTAATGCGCTTGGCAAGCGCGGGAGGCCTTACGCAAGCTCAAACAGACCGGGTCCGTGCGAGACTACGTGAAGGAATTCTCGTCCCTCCCGCTGGACATCAAAAACATGTCCGAAGAGGACAAGTTGTTCAACTTCACGACGGGATTGCGACATGGGCTCAAGCTGAGCCGAGGAGGCAAGGAGTGAAGGACTTGCTCAGGGCGATTGCGCCGCCGATAGTCTTGTGGATTTCAAGACTAGCTCGTCCCCGAGTGAAGGGAAGGGCAAGGAGAAGAAGCCGTTCAAGACCCACCGAGAAGAAAGGTGAGAAGAAGCCTTTCTCTCCCAAGCCAAGAATGGCGGGCTCGAAGCCGCCCCCTAAATCGACACCCGAGACCCTCATCAAGTTCCTCGTAAGGGCATTTTATTTGTAATGGCCCTCACAGGGCACGAGATTGCCCGAAGAAGGAGAAACTCTCGGCCTTGATCGCGGAGGATGAAGGCCAACCCCGAATGAACCCATTGCAAATTGTTGAATGCCATTCAAGAGCCAAGACAAGCCCTTCTGAGGGGCTAATGTACGTGGACGCCGAGGTGAACAAGAAGCGAGTCTTGGCGATGGTGGATTCAGGGGCTACTCACTCATTTGTGGCGGATCACATGGTGGGAAAGTTGGGACCGGATCTCGTGGAGAATTCCGATCGAATGAATGAAGCGCAATGAATTCGGAGGCGAAACGAATTCAAGGTATGGCCACTGATGTTAATTTAAAGGTTGGATCTTGGGAGGAAAGATCAACCTAATGGTGTTCCTTGGATGATTTCGATGTCATCCTAGGGAATGACTTCTTGCACATTGGGAGTATTGCGCGATGTCTGTTCTTGAGGGGATTGTTGTGATGAACAAGTCCCATCCTTGTTTTGTCCCTCGGCTAACACTATTGCAGGGAAAGGAGAGCACAAAACTATCACATCTTACAAGAAAGATCAAGAACCATTCAAGAAGTTTATAGATATGTTTAAGAAGTTAGACATAAACATCCCATTTGCTAATGCATTGGAACATATGTCAAATTATACAAAGTTTTTGAAACACATAATGGCACGGAAAGTGCAACTGAAAGAATATGAAATGGTAAACTTGACAGAAGAATGCAAGTCTATTTTATGAAGGAAGTTACCTCGAAAGTTGAAACACCTAGAAAGCTTTTTCATTCCATGCACTATAGGAGTACATGTTCAAGTATTTGCCCTAGGCCAATCTGTAAATGTTGTTTAACTATTATAAGTAAATGCATGTTTCTTTTATAATGGTATCCATGGATAGTTATTGTATTATTCTAAATGTTCTCAGTCAGTTATTATTATGGGAACAATAATAAATTAAGACTAGTATGCGTCTTGATTGATAATCATGTGATGATTATGCGTATACGGATACGGATCAAGATAATGGGTATCTGTTGGGAACAGATGTTGGACCAACCCGCTATGAGAACACTACATGGTCAATGTCATAAGTGATTCTCATGAGAGTTATATTATTTAGTCCTTTCATTTGAGATAACCAGAGACTCCAACATTAGGGGAACAATGATTTGATATAATTAAACGTTGTCTTTAACCGGATGGTTATAAAGATTATGATTGGTCATTGTTCGGCTAATGTGTGGATATTGTGTGATCAAGATGGAATTTGTCCCTCTCTTTTAGAGAGAGATATCTATTGGGCCCCTCGATATGTTAGACTGATAAATGCCCATGTCTAGTGAATTGATTGGATCAATGTCACTTGACAGTTTCAGTCTACTCGGAGATCGAGACTAGTAGATTGAACTATAAAGGTGACATTCCATGTTTTATGTTCAATTAAAAGATATCGCGTGACAAAGGGATATGATATACACTATCTATCAGGTTGTATCGATTTATTGATCTTCAAGCTACTTGGGTAGTCATAATGCCTAGCTAGAGACAGCTTGTGACTTGTATCACTGCCAATGTTGTATGAACCTATTGGGTCACATACAAAGAACAGATTTGCGCGATTTAATATTGTTTGGGTTAATGAATTTTATTTGATAAAATTCATTTTGAAGATTCTCATTAAATGTCCTAGTTTGACTAAGATTCATAATTCTCATACATTTCTAGTGTGACTAGAAATTTGTCTCTTAGTAAATCCTATTTTGAATAGGACTCTAATTAAAATTATAGTATGACTTTGATTCTTATTTGAGTTTTAGATAAATTACAACTCTTATTGCATTAGTAATTGTAGATCATCTATGACTATATCCTTTTAAGAGTTGGACTTTATCTATGACTCTATTTGGAGTGTGACTAGGAAATGAAGTTCTTTTATAACTCGACCTAGTGTACTATAAATAAGACATTAGGGTAACAAGTGTTGTAGGAAATTCTCGAGAGAGATTTTTCCTAGAGAATTTTCGTGAGAGTTTTTGATCCTAGCATTTTTTGGGGCTAGCACTCCGGATCGTGATCGTTCGTTCATGTGTGGATTTCTGATAGTGAACGTTCGTATCTGGTAGCATCTTAAAGGAATCGACCAACATGAAACAAGGCAGACATGGAGTTATTCTTGCTAAGGTATGATTTTTTATTGGCACGCCAATTCAATGGAATCAATAGGATCTTGGTTCAGGGATGTTCGAAAAAGGTTTCAAAAACTTTCGCCGCGCATGATCCCCGAAACCCAACAGTGGTATCAGAGCCACTAGGCATGATCTAATTAAATTGTAATGTGCCCTTAGTTTTTGATATACATGATATATATAAGTCAATCACAATATTTTATATATGGTTGCATCATTGCGTTTAACAGAATTAATCTATCTGCAAAAATGTGAAAGTATCAGCATGGTGTTTTTTATGTAGTCGCACGTCACGCACACACATGAACAAAACGGGTGCGCATCAAATTGGCAGATAATATGTCACTATTTGTGTACATAGATATGTGTAATTTAATATGTTGGTTGTTGTATGTGATATGAAAGCAATGATATTGATAAAAAAAAAGTAAAAAGATTTTGGCTAAGATGGGATTCGATCCCTAGCCATTCAACTCTTTTTGGAATGCTTTAGTCATCCTAGCTAGCAATTCAACTTGTAACAAGATTACAAAATAAAATTAAAACGCAAATCTATTTGTAATATGATTACAAAAATTGAATAAATAGGTGGCCTTTTGTTGATAGTAGGATTTGATCCCTCATCCTCCGACTCGTTGGAATGACTTAGCCATCTAGGCTATCCATTCCAAGTTGTAAAAGAATTACAACTCTGTTTATATTAATTAGGTTATATATATATATATATATATATATATATATATATATATTAATTGAAAGAAGTTTTAATTGATTAATTACCAATTAATTGGATGGGGTTATTATTCGTCAATTAGATTGAATTAAATTAATTGGAAGGTCTTTTAATTGAATTAATTTTAGTGGGACTATTATTAATATTGATTAAAATATTTAATTAAAAGGGGTTTTAATTAAATAGAGTCTGATAAAAATTGCACTTGGAAAATTTTTAAAGTATTTAATTTCCTTGATTTGTTTTATGATGCCTTGTTAATATATTAAGATGTTTATTCTTGTTTTATTTGAATGATCTTTATTCTATGCATATTGGGTGTATATATGATATTCCATAATTAAATAGATGCTAGAATTAGTCATTGTAAAACACTACATGGATCATAAAACTTGATAAAAAATCCCTCGATTAGAATTTTAAGTTAATGCCACTCATTTTTAAACACTTGTCAAGGCCTCGATCACATCAATATGGGTCTGCTTTCGTAAGGTGTATTGTGTTATCTTGGTGAGGCAAGCTGGTTAATGGTTACCCGGATGTTTTAAATTGGTTTGACTTAATAAAGCTATCAAAACGGATTTGGGCTTTAAGCATAAATGAGATGTAATATGTTGTGACATATGATGTCTAGGTCTAATAAAGAACCTAAAAGTTTCATATGATGCAATTGGTAATGGTTACGTACCTAAATAACTTGATTTTGAGTGTCATGCCTTAGCTGTCTCAAAATTAAGTGAAATATGGATCTTAGACCACTTAATTAATATTTACGAGGGTTATTGATTTAGTGGGAGTTTAATTACTCACTTATAAATTATTATGCATAATCTTCTAGGTGTAGATGTTAAACTTCTAGTAACACTAATCCGGAGTAACTGTGATCAATCCTTGATAAGGATAAAATAATTTCTAAGACTAATTTCCCTGTTTTGATTAGAAAATTGATAAATGTTTTCAATCATAAAACAAGGATGTTTGTCTTAGATTAATGATTCCTTTAAACTACCATCTATTAGTACAAGGATTATATGTCATGTTGGAAATTATAAAACTGAACTTTAGGAAAGATTCGGGACGTGAAAACTAATGACATGACAGTGACATTAAAGGAAATGTTCCAACAGTAAGTCACACGGGAAGGGCATAAGATTGTACAATTCCTAGATTCTTGTAAAATGGTTGAGAACCTATTAATACGTCTTTATGTTTGAAACATGAAATAACTACATTAATTATCTCGATAGGCTTGCATCTTCATGTGCCAAAATTTAGCAGTAGATTTGATCTATAATACATCAAAATAGTTTTAAACTACATAATTTGAAAAACATGGAGAACACTGTTATGATGTTTAAAATTGTAAGACAGAATAATAAAAAGGGGCCTTAGATATATATTTGATGGTTCGTAACATAAATGAATTTAATAAAAAAAGATAAAGGGAAGGTAAAAGCTACAAAAGGTGTTTGTGTCGGACACAGAAACCTTAGTTGTGAGCTACACTTTGCCTAGTTCTAAAGAAGGCCTTAAAGAACAGATTTTGTTTTTCATAGAATGAAATTGTTCATTTTATAATGAATTACAAATCCTATCAGGAAGACATAATTTTGAATTATTACGAACATTTCAAAATGAGTATAAAAAAACACTTTGCAAACTATTAACATACTTTGATGAGATCAAAGTGGATAATATTTCAGCCAAGAGTTTAAGTGACCATCTTTGAATTTATGGGATTGTCTTGCAATTAACTCCACTAGGAACGTCATTTGAGAAATGATGTTTGAAGAGGAGAAATCGAACTATATAAGATATAATTCGATTTATGATGTGTCACACAGACGTTCTTAAGATGTCCTATTGAGGCTATACTTTAGAAACCAAGGCACTCACACTAAACCTTATTTTCGTTAAAGTGGTTGATAAAACTTCATATACGATATTGAATAAAAAGACCTAGTTTTTCTTTTTTTAGGCGGCGAGACTTGCGTAAGATGTTAAGTTACATAAAGTTTGATGCCTAGATCTTTTGTATCTAATTGAGGTTGAACACTATGATACTATTTTATACAATTGAGAACAAATTGTTTGTTGCTAAAAAATGATGTCTTTCTAAGTAAAGTGTTTATTTTAAAGACAATATTAGGAAGATCAACAAAGTTTTAACCTAGCTGAGTATACACAAGTAACATATATATCTTGAAAATCTAGAATAATTAGAAATTGGCCAGAGAAATTTGGAATTTCTTATTATTGATAATTGTGATGTATTTTTTATACTAGATCAGAATGAATCACTACTTATCAAGAGACATGTCTCGTCTAGATTGAACGAAGAAACTAAGTGTTATTAACTCTGAATTTTAATTCATGTATGTTAACCAAGTTTGGAACTTGAATTATTTACCTGATGATGGTATGACCATTGGATGTAAATAGGTTAAAGTGACATGAAAAAGAAAAGATGCATACTTAAAAGCACGGCTTATCAAAAATTCCAATCTAAATCAAGTTGTTGATTATGATAAGATTGTAACTGGTAGCTAAGCTCTAGTTCTAGAATTCTATTGTCATTACTTCATAGTTTGACTATAAGATATGACAAACGGATGTCAAAAATAGCATTGCTCTATGCTCCTTACAGATGTGTATGATACAACTTAAGGGTTTTTTTATTATTTTGAGAATTTGATAAAGGTATGCAAGCTTAAAGGATCCATTTATGGATTATAGTAAGCTTATCAGAGTCGGGATCTTTGTTTTTATGAAATTATTAATGAATTACATTCATTGAATCAAAGATAAACCTTGTGTATACATAAAGGTTAGTGGGAGCGCAATTATATTTCTGAATCTGTATGTTAATGATATGTTATTCATTGGAAACGACGTCTTAACCCTACGTAATGTCAAGTCTTGGTTAAGGAAAGTTTCTCAATGAGATTCTTAGCTAATTAGGCCTATATCCTTGTGATATAGATCTATGGAGATAGATCTAAGAGGCTAATTGCTTTAAATAAGAGTTTTTATATAGACAAATAACTGAAAAGGTTTCAATGTACGATATTCTTAAAAGAATTCGTACTTATGTCTTATAACATAAGTCTCTATAAGACTTAACGTCTTAAGAAAAATGATGAGTTGGACAATGTGAATAAGATTTCATACGAATAAGCTATGAGAATCATCACATATGTTATATTTTGCACTCAACTTGATATGTCATATGCTTTGGGCAAAACATGCATACATCTCATAGATTCTAGTGAAGATCACTGGATATTTATTAATAACATTCCTAAGTACTTCAGAAGCATTTGAGAGATGTTATTAGATTTGCAGAGGTTTGAAAGATATGAGTCTTGTAAATGGTTACACGATGCAAACTTTCAAATTAATATAAAAGATTAATGATCACAATATGGATTTGTGTTAACTTCGTAGGAATGAGTTGGAAATGTTCTAAACTCACTCTAACAAGTTCTATAACATAAACTGAGTTTTAGCGAAATTTGATGCAGCCAAAGAAAATGTTCAGATCGTAAGGTTCATGATTGAATAAGGTGTAGTTCCAAGTGTTGGAAATAATGTTGGCTTTTATTATAAAACCAATGGACAAATTTAGGTTATGAAACTTAAATCACACTATAGATGTTAACAATCACTTGAGCATTTTTTCTTATAAAAAAAAGAACGTAAAGATTTGCAGAACATCAATAATAAACAATGTAGCAGATACATAAACAAACTTCTTCCAATAAGAATGCATTAAGGTTACGCAGTATTGGATAGTGTAAGATTGGACCTAGTGAAAGTGGGAGATGTTGGAGTATGTGCCCTAAGCTAATTTTGTAAACGTTGTTTAACTATTATAAGTAAATGCATGTTTCTTTTATAATAGTACCATGGATAGTTATTCTATTATTCTATATGTCCATGGTCAGTTATTATTGTAGGAATAGTAATAAATTAAGACTAGTATGAGTCTTGATTGATAATCATGTGATGATTATGCGTATATGGATATAGATCAAGATAATGGGTATCTGTTGGGAACAGATACTGGACCGACCCGCTATGAGAACACTACATGGTCAATGTCATAAGTGATTCTCATAAGAGTTATATCATTTGGTCATTTGACTTGAGATCACCAAAGACTCCAACATTAGGAGAACAATGATTTGATACAATCAAACGTTTTCTTTAACCGGATGATTATAAAGATTGCAATTGGTCATTGTTCGACTAATGTGTGGATGTTGAGTGATCAAGATGGAATTTGTCCCTCTCTTTTAAAGAGATATATCTATCGGGCCCCTCGATATGTTAGACTGATAAATGGCCATTCAGTCTACTCGAAGATTGAGACTAGTAGATTGAACTATAAGGGTGACATTCCATGTTTTATGTTTAATTAAAAGATATCGCACGACAAAGGGATATAATATACACTATCTATTAGGTTGTATCGATTTATTGATCATAATGCTACTTGGGTAGTCATAATGCCTTGCTAGAGACCGCTTATGACTTGTATACCAAAATGGTTTGGTTCATTGCCAATGTTGTATGAACTTATTGGGTCACACAAAAAGAACGGATTTGCCTGATTTAATATTGTTTGGGTTAATGAATTTTATTTGATAAAATTCATTTTGAAGATTCTCATTAAATTTCCTAGTTTGACTAGGATCCACAATTCTCATACATTTCTAGTGTGACTAGAAATTTTGTCTCTTAGTAAATGCTATTTTGAATAGGACTCTAATTAAAATTATAGTATGACTTTAATTCTTATTTGAGTTTTAGATAAATTACAACTCTTATTGCATTAGTAATTGTAGATCATCTATGACTCTATCCTTTTTAGAGTTGGACTTTATCTAGGACTCTATTTGGAGTGTGACAAGGAGATGAAGTTCTTTTACAACTCGACCTAGTGTACTATAAATAAGACATTAGGTCACAATTGTTGTAAGGAATTCCCGAGAGAGATTTTTCCTAGAGAATCTTTATGAGAATTTTTTGTCCTAGGATTTTTCAGGGCTAGCACTCCAGATCGTGATCGTCCATTCGTGTGTGGATTTCTGATAGAGGATGTTTGTCTCTGGCAGTGTCTTAAAGGAATCGATCAACATGAAACAAAGCAGACATGGAGTTATTCTTGCTAAGGTATGATTTTTTTTATTCGCACATCAATTTAATGGAATCAATAGGATCTTGGTTCAGGGATGTTCGAAAAAGGTTTCGAAAACTTTTGTTGTGCATGATCCCCGAAACCCAACAGTACACTTGTTATATAAAGTCTTATGCGACTTGGGAGCAAGCATATATTTAATGCCCTTATCAATTTTTAAGAAGCTAGTTAGGAGAAGTGAAGTCATCCAATATGACTTTGCAATTGCCAGATCGATCAGTGACCTATCCAAAAGGAGTGATCGAAGATGTATTGTTAAAATTGGGAAAGTTCATTTGTCTCATTGACTTTGTAGTACTAGATATGGAAGAGGATGCTGAGGTACCATTACTTTTAGGGAGACCTTTTTTAGCAACTGCACGAGCTTCGATAGATGTTTAAAAGAGAGAATTAAGGTTACAAGTAAATGATGAGAAGGTTATGTTCAATATCTACAAGACCTTGAAATTTCCAAGTGAGGGAAAGCATTGTAAAAGTATCGAAATAGAGATATACTTTTTGATTTTTTTTTTGAGATAGCCAAGGAATATACGCCAAACGACCCGCTAGAGCAGTGTCTAGTTCAAAGTATAACAATAAGTTCTGTAGTTAAGGGTGAACTTCAGGCGGCAGTCAATACTCTATCACCTATAAGACCCCCAAAGTTTCATAAAGGTTTTGAGATATTAGAAATGGAACTGGAAAGTGTAGTTATTGAACCAACAATGGAATTAAAGGCTTTGCCAAAGCATTTGAGATACATGTACTTAGGAGAAAACTCAACATATCATGTTATTATTTTGACAACTTTGACAGAATTGGAAGAAGAAAAATTCTTCAAGTATTGTGAGAGCATAGATGAGTATTGGGATGGACAATCAAAGATTTAAAAGGAATCAGTCGAACTATTTTCATGCATAAGATTTTAATGGAAGTGAATCATAAACAATCAATTGAAGCTCAGAGGCGATTAAATCTAGTAATGAAAGAAGTGGTAAAGAAAGAGATTTTGAAATGGTTGAACACCGAAATTATCTATGCTATTTCAGATAGTTCATGGGTTTCGCCAATACATGTGGTACCAAAAAAATAAGGAGTGACCATTATTTAGACTAAAAAATGGAGAGACCTTATCCATTATAAGTGTAACTAGTTGGAAAGTTTGCATTGATTATCAAAATTTAAATAAAGCTCCAAGAAAGGGTCATTTTCTTTTACCTTCCATTGATTATATGTTGGATAGGTTAACAGGATATGAATACTATTATTTCCTAAATGGGTATTTGGGATATAATCAAATTTCTATAACACTAGAAGATCAAGAGAAAATGACGTTTACCTATCCTTATGGAACGTTTACATTTAGATGGATGTCATTTGGATTATGCAATGCACCAACAACATTTCAAATATGTATGAAGGCTATTTTCTCTGATATAGTGGAGGATATCATGGAGGTATTTATGGATGACTTTTCTATATTTAGAGCATCTTTCGACTTATGCTAACAAAATTTGGCTTTGGTATTGAAAAGATGTCACTACACGAATTTAGTACTTAATTGAGAAAAGTGTCACTTTATGGTTTGAGAAGGAATCGTTTTGGGACATAAAGTGTCTACTCATGGATTAGAGGTAGATAGAGCAAAAATAGCATCTATAGAGAAAATTCCTATACCAAGAAACATTAAAGATATGAGGAGTTTTTTAGAACATGCGGGTTTCTACATAAGGTTTATCAAGGATTTTTCAAAAATCACTAAACCATCGTGCACATTGTTGAAAAATGATGTTCCATTTGAAATGAGTCCCGCATGTGTAAACACATTTGAGACCTTGAAAGTAGCTTTGATTTTGGCACCAACAGTGGTAGTATTGGATTAGGAATCTAAATTTGAAATAATGTGCGATGCAAGTAACTATGTCGTAGGAGCAGTGTTAGGCCAACAAAGAGATATAATATATAGAGCTATATAATATGCAAGTAAAGCATTGCATCCAGCACAACAGAATTATACTACTACATAAAATGAGCTATTGGCAGTAACGTTTGCGTGTGACAAGTTTAGAGATTACATAGTGGGATTAAAAGTCATCGTGTACACTGCCCATGCTACAATTCGTTATTTGTTTGCAAAGAAGAATGTCAAACCAAGGTTGATTAGATGGGTTTTATTATTGCAAAAGTCATATTTGGAAATTAAAGATAAAAAGGGAAATCAAAATTTGGTTGCAGACTATCTATCTAGGTTACCTCATAAAGAAGGTGATACATGGAAGTCGGTAACCGAAGTATTCGTGGACGAGCAGTTTTTTCAAACAAACAAAGTAATGGAGTATCTCGATTTAGACTCTGACTACACAAGCGAAAATGCATCTGGCTAGTGATGTTAAACGAATCGCTACTGGGAGGCAGACCATGAGTTTTTAATTTTGATTTAAAAATTTCAGTTAGTTGTTTATTTTGTTTAGTTAGAACAATCCAAACATTTTATTAATTTTCTAACTTTTGAAAGTTTGTACTAATTTTCTAGAAAAGATCATTTGCTGGTTAATTTTCATTAGAATGGAGAAGTCTCGACATATGCGGCATATTTATAAAGCATCAAAGAGTTAGAGGGATATTTTGTCACTTTATAAGTTGTTTAACTTTTATCTTTATGCAATTTTAAGTTAAGATATTAAATTGTTATTATTATGTTTTTGTGTTAGTGTTTTTATATTTTAATTCTTATTTTTAAACCTTGAAGACAAGGTTTGGTTTAAGTTTGGGGCCATTAACACTATGGGAAGTGGTAAGAAAGGATGAAATAAGGATAAACACTATAGGTATGATCGTAAAATTTTATTTTTTGAAGCAGTTAAAGAGGTAAGCATGGTAGTGTATTCTTTTTCATCTATTTATTATTTTAATGTGTATAAGTAATATATATTATGTTATATATAGCAGTATAGTAATGAATAAGTAATTCATTCACAAATTTCATGCCTTTAATTAAGAATGAGTGAGAATACGAATGTCTTGTTGATATAAAAACTCAAGAGAGTGTTATAATTTTTGAAGAAAAGAATAAATGTAGCAAACAATAGTATAATTTCATGATTGTAAACCTAAAGTTAGGAAAGACCTTGAACTTGAAACAAAAGCAAGAAGAATACTAGAAAACTTCTTGTGGAAAAAGTTAGATCTCTAAGGAATTATATAATAAATATGAATCTTACTTGAATACAAAGTATATAAAGACTTAATACTAAAAGGGGAAGAGATGGGCATGGTGTTTAATGAAAAGTTCGAGTTAAAACTTGCTTGATAGAGTGAAAATAAGAAGTGCTAACAAGACTTTTAAATAAAAAATTAGAGATTCCCACAAGTTCTATAGGAAAAGAAGTAGAGAACTTGATGGTTTGGAAAAGAGAGAAAAAATATAATCCATTGGAAAAAGAGCAAGGAATGTGCAACTAGAAAAATATGAGGAGAAAAGAAAAGAAATATATATATAAATAGAAAGAAATGTGAAAGTTAGATTAAAATTCTTCAAATAAGAGATTTAGCTCGAGTACAAGTAATTTAGTTGAGTTAAGTTTTCTTTCCAACTATGTTAACTCCTATGGACTCTTGAAGTACAAAAGTCTATAAAACTAGTATGATCTATGCTTATTTGTGAGTTCTTGAGCTTAATGAGATATCATGAGATTATATGCTTGCTACTTGAGTGTCGATGTGATATAAACTTGTGAGTAGTGATGGTTTTTGTTGTGAACTACTTGTGAGTTTCGAAAGTGAATTATGTATTGTTAAAGCTACATGTTTTTAAAAGTATTAGTTTTTGCATAGAAAAACTCTTGAGTGAATTATTAACTTGAACTTATTTGAAATGAAGGATACTCCATGAGTGATGTAAAATGAGTATGGACTTAAGTAGTAATAGTAAGAATACTTACAAGAATACACTTTTGCTTGGGACGTACAAAATCTTATATTTTAGGGTATTTGATAAGTATTTAATTAGACTTATATATAGGACTAGTTTAGTAGTATATTTGGTATAAATATTTCGAAACAAACTATAATTGATGGTATTTATGTGTTTTCGAGTATACAAGGTATAAAGGAGACAAATGAGTGATTTCATGATGAAAAGAGGAGAAAATGCACAAAATCATACTTGGCGCTGTGGCTAGTATGCTTGACGCTGACAAGTCAATAATTAAACATATTTTATAGTGTAATTTAAGTTGATTTTATATGATGATATTATACTAGGTATTCTCTTGTTTTGTGATTTCAGGATTTAATTAGGAAAATAAAGAAATTAAAGAAAAATAGGAAAAAGAGCAAAATGGTCAATTGGAGAAGAAGTCCAGTGATTAGCCAGCAATTTGCATTACATTAACAATCACCACCCAAATCAGTAAAAGAGAAGTGTCAGCGAATCCTTAGCAAATTGGAAATTGTGATAGAAATTGTCAGTTGAATCAGATGAGCATAAAGAGCCTATTCAAGTGATTAACTCAGCAATTTGTGTACAACTTACGAATCGCTGATAAATCTCTAAGGCTGGTTATGGGTTTTTTAGATTAATATGAAGAATTTAAGTTTATCTAGAATATATATAACCTTGTAGACTATAAATAGGACATGAGGGCTTCGAATTAATGCTCTCTCTCCTACCTGTTTCACCTATTCAATAACTCTTTTATTAGTTATAGTCTATGTTTGAAGCTACATTAGAGCTTTGATTTATGTAAGAGGTGTTTATTTATTTATTTTATTATGTCTTTCAATTATATTATTGTGTTATTTATTTCCAGCATGAGTGAGTTGTTTATCAATCTAAATAAACCCTAGACATTTATATAGTTTAGATTGCTAGATAGTTGTAATTAAGGAATCATGAACTTAATGCTTTAAATCTATTCATACTCGTTAATCATAGATTTAACAAGTTTTTTTTACGTATTACAACTAATGAAGATTAATATTGCATGCATAGTTGCAAATGTGTATGGTATTTTGATTCTGAATCCATGTATATGATTATTGACAACAGCTGTAGAAGTACTAGCTAGAATTAATCTATAGGGCTTTTTTCCTGAGTAGATGTTCTAAGTGATTGTGTTTTAAGTTATATATTTATTAGCATATTCTAATTTATATTTGATTTAGATTAGGCATGATTTCCATTGAGTGTTAATGATATCGTGTTTCTTGGTGTAGTGTTTTATCCAATAGGTAAATTTACAATGATAAGAATATGGCTTTTCCATTGTATTTAGGAAAATCGGTGGTTGACTAAAGACTATCAAGCTATTACGAATTAGGATTTAATGATTCCAAGAGTCTAAGTATTATGATTATAACTACGTTATAAAGTGATGATATGTTCTAGTATTTAAATGCAATCAAAGTATATTACATTGTTTAATGGGGGGTTTGTTTAGATGTTTATTTAAGATATTTATATTATATTGAATTTGAATATTGTTTATTTTACTTTGCATTGAATTGTTTGAATTAGTTTACTTAGTTTGGTTAATTAAGTTAGTAGTTATAGTTTTTAGTTATTTAGTATTTTAATTCCAGTTTAATTAGATTAACCAAATTAAGAAAAACAAGAAAAAAATACTTTCCTTTGAAGTTTGCAAAATTCATGTGGAGACGATATCCTATTTACCACTACTACAAATAATATGAGAATACGAGAAATTATTGTGCACTCTCGACATGTGTCAATTTTTGGCGTTATTGCTGGAGATTTTTAAATAATTTCTTAGGATTTTAGATGTTGTGTGGTCTACACACTTTGTCATGTTAATTCTACAAGTTCTTTACATCTGTTTGATCCTGAAATAGATAACACTTTTAATCGAAGTTTAAGACAACAACAATTTAGGGAAATTTTAGCTGATCGGATGGAGGATAACAACAATTATATTAATGACAATTTCATTAATAATAAAATTGATAATTGTAACAATTTGTTACCTTAAGTTGGTGATTAGTATTAATCCAAATTCTAATTAACTTGAGTTAGGCTCGTAGTTAAGTCCGGCGTACCTCGATTAGTGTGTGCGTGTGTTTGCATGATGAATTTGTGTTTGTGTGAAGTATTTAATGAATTTATTGGTTGTAGTATAAAATAAAGTTTATATACAAGCCTATAATTAGAAAATACATAATAAACAATAAATTGCCGGTACACCAAGTGCGGTGAGGTGTCGCGGAATGGATGTGCACACCCGAGAATACTCGTAGGCATGTCCGGTGAATTTATTGGTGAGAGAAATACACGAGATATATATATTGGATATATATAACTATAAGTTGGTTTGAATGATATGGATCGCCGGATTGCCTCGAGATGAGCGTGAGTGTTGATGGTGTCAACATGTGTGTCACTTTAAGGAGTGTCATGTTAGCACATCAATCATTCGATCGGTCTCGAGATAGCGCAATGCGTATCTTAAGGAAATCCATATATTTAAACTAAAAACCTCATATTTATCTCTTTAAATCTATCGAGTGAGAGTGAGAGTAACCGAGTATTTGATTACTGGTTAAAGGAGAACATTTATGGACCTAAATCAACAAAGATTAAGGGGCTTAAATGATTTAAAAGTTAGAGATCATCACTTTGGTAAGTTTAGTTTTTGTGTTTTTTAAAGTTCATTTCGATGGTAGTGATGATATCTCTGCGAATTGTGTCGTTTGATAGTTGTAAATGGTTTGTTACCTCACTAGAGGTCCTCCCTAATGTATTTTGGGAGTGTTGAATGTTCTTTTATGGATTTGTAGATGGAACAGTGGCTGCTGCCCTTTTTACTATCAAGACAGCAAACGGTGGAGTGCGCTCCACCTAGCAGAGGAGCGCACTCCCTTCATTAGTGAGGATGAACTCAGCGGTTGGAGCGCACTCCACCCACTAAAGGAGCGTGCTCCCATCCCATAAGACAACGATAAAACTGAGTTTTAGTTAGAATTTCTTGAGAACTTAGGGATTGAACTGTGTGTTCTAAATATAGGATATTTGACCTATATTGATGACAAATGGTTTGTAATAGGTGTTGGATCCCTAGGAAAGCTTGAGTGCCCAAAAAGTTAAGAATTTGGATACAAAACCTAAATTGAGGTAAGTACAGATTCGCTTATTTATCAATGTTGCCTAGCTATTTTAGTATATGTAGTTCATATAGTTTATAGATTCAAATGGGGGACTATGTACACTATGATGTTTTTAATTAAATGAAAAATGATGGCTAATGTGATTCACTAGAGTAACCCCTAAGGACTGAGACTAGGTCGTATAGGATTCGGGGATGATCTCCCGGTCCATACGTAACTTCTACTCAATTAGATAGGTTGCGTGGGTTATATATTCACTAGAGAGTTTCAGATAGAACCATTGGGCACTAATAGATTGACTGGACAACACATCGGCCAATGTGTTGGTCTAGCAATCGTATTAATGACGTCAGTGGGGAATCGACCATAGTTTTATAAATAAAAATGGGAATCAAAGTGTAATAGTCATTGAAAGTTGTTTTCCATCCGTTATTTATTGAATTATATGCTTTCCATATTCTTGTCAGTTAACATTGGTGCATATTGTTATTGCATAATGTTCTTGATTATTATATGGAATGTTGATGGATTTGTGAATCCTTACTGAGCAAGTTGGAGCGCTCACCCAAATCTAATATTTGAAGTGTGTAACCTAGCGCTTCAGCGAAGGGCAAGGAGAATATTTATGAGTTGCAATCTTCCTTACGATGTAATGAGCCTTATTGTACTTATAAACACTATTTGATATATTTTTTTGTATACAAATAGGGTTGGGAGGTTTATAATCAAGGTTTTGGATTTTGATAAACTCTGTATTATTGTATATTGTTTAAATATCAAAAAAGGATTTTATTTTTCGTTATGTATACTATGTATTATTTATTTGATATTAATATATAGGTTAAGTTTATCAGGTACAGACGGAGAGGTGCTCTAATTAAGTCTGACGGGGTTACCGAGGCTTAATTATGGTTTCAGGCCAAGTATCGTCCTAATCAGGATAGGGGTTGCTACAGCTTGATATCAGAGCCTAAGTTTTTTTCACTTTTAAGATAAGTGGTCACTCTGATATAGTTTAGTATCATAGCTAAGGCTCTGACCTTGAGTTTACTTTCGAATTTTTTTCGAAGTAAATGATAGCATATTCCTTGTACCGGAACCTAAGTTTATTGACTTTGAGAATAGTCTCGAGTTATGAATAAGCTTAGGGTTTGATAAACAATTTTCATCATGTTTTGGGGGGAAAATGAAAATGAAAACATTATTATGTGTTATTTGCTGCACATACTCATAGATATGATTTCATCGACTTTTCTGAATGTTTCCCTAATGCTCTTGTCTCTCTTTTGACTTCAGAATCTAATGGCGGATCAAGGAAAGGAAGGCTTAGACCTCAAGGTAATAGGGAGACTGAATATCAATGGAAATCTAAATTTGAGTAATAAATAATGGAATTAATGGAATTTTAGGCAAAACTGATAGCTATGCTGATGGCTCATATGGGACCACCAGTACAGTGAGTTAAGGCATAACTTACGACCAGTCCCGACGTTTGCATAGCTGAGGGAGGAGTTGAGACAGTAGCAGCTCCAGCTCAACTAGTGATAGCACATATTTAGGTAGAGGAAACAGCTGTTGTGGTGCTAATGAGTTTAGAGAATGTTGTATTTCTCAAATACCGCAAGGAATTGATGAAATATGACATTATGAGACTCGATGGCATAATGGAGGATGAGGTAGCTGAGACCTGATATTGGAGATGGAGCAGTAATTTATTGATGTAGTTATGGAGGACCGGTTTAAGGTTAAACTGGTTACATTTTTGTTGATAGATTTTGCACGGAAGTGGTGGAATTCCCTAGAGAGAGAAGGGAATACCGTCACCACTTGGCTAAAATTTAGGACTATATTCTATAGACAGTATTTCCTCAAAGTAGTCAAAAATAGAAAGAAGACTAAGTTTATTCAGCTGAAATAGGGAGTTGTGTATGTACGAGAGTATGAAAGGAGATTCATTGAGTTGGGTGAATTTGCTCTTGAGATGGTAGAGTTGGAGGAGAAAAAAAATGATTTGTTTCTTAGTGGGTTGAACTACGAGATTAGAGTTGTGGTTTCCTTTCATCCTCGCACTAACTATGCTTTTATATTTAAGAGTGCAGTGGAGGTGGAAGCAGCCATTCTAGCCATACCTTCTGGAACAGTACTTACACCACCACCACCACCATAGTTTCTTGGAAGTCAAAGAATCCAGGAATTTGCTTCTTTTAGGCTAAAGAAGAGACAAATGTGTGTAGCTAGAGTAGCTACATAGTCACGGCCTGCATGGATGACTTTTGTTAATGCACCGATCCCACCAGTTTCTTAGGATTCAGTAGCGAAACCACCTTTGCCACCACCTAAGTTTGGAAGTAAGGGCAAGAGCATAGCACAGTCATCACCAAAATTGAGTGGATCGGGGCAGCTTTCGCAGGCCATTGTTTATCTTCAAAGGGCTTATACGATATGATATCATTGTGGGCAAATGGGGCATATTCAGAGAGAGTGTTATATGCCACCGACTATATCAGTAGGCAGTATAGCAGTACCGGCAGGAGGGCAGACTCATGCAGTGGTTGAGGCAGACCCAGAGGCTAATCGGAGGCATGTAGAGGGTATATTAAATATTTGTGGTTGAGATATGCATGTTTTGATTGATGTTGGTTCTACATTTTCTTTTATTATTGGTGCAATGGTTGATGAGTTGAAATTGAAACCTGTTAGAGCCAGTACATTCTTGATTTTAAGCACAGTCGTGAGTGAGAAGGTCTATCCTAATCCGATCAGCGAGAGATGTGCAATCGAAATTGGGGAGAATGAATTTTCCATTGATTTGTGGGTAATGAAGTTCTTGGAATTTGATGCTTTACTAGGGATGGATTAGTTGTCAACATATCATGCCAGTATTTACTATTTCCATAAGATGGTAATCTTTTAGATTCCTAACCTTTCTGAAATTATAGTCTATAAAGGTTATAATCCTTCACAACTTGCAACTCATGGAAGGGAAGCTACTCCTCGAGATTTGGAAGTTATGGCAGGAGTTGTCACATTTGGAAAGCCATAACAAGAACTTAAAGTTGGTGAGATACGCATGGTTTATGAGTTTCTAGAAGTCTTTCCATCTGACTTGCCTGAACTTCCACTGTCATGTGTCATTTACTTTATCATTGATCTTATTCTTGGTACCAAACTTATATCTATTCCTACGTACCGTAAGGCACCGAAGGAATTACATGAGTTACAGACTCAGCTTGAGGAGTTGCTATATAAGAAGTTTGTTCATCCTAGTATGTCACCATTGGGAGCACTAGTTCATTTTGTGAAGAAACAGAACCCTACGTATGTGCATTGATTATAGAAAGCTGAATCGGGATACTATATGGAACAAATACCCATTGCCCATAATCGATGATTTGTTTGATCAATTGAAGGGTCCCAAACATTTCTCAAAGATTGATTTGAGGCCTGGTTATCATCAACTGAGGATCAGGGATGTAGATATCTCGAAGACAGCTTTCAGTAATCGCTACGGGCACTTCGAGTTTACAGTAATGCATTTGGGTTTACTAATTCTCCTGCTATGTTCATGGACTTGATGCATAGGTTGTTTAAACCCTATTTTGACCAGTTCATCATCATGTTTATCGATGATATTTTGATTTATTCAAAGACTAAGGAAGAGCATCGCACCACCTCAGTGTTACATTGCAGACTCTGAAGGATAATTGATTGTATGCCAAGTTTAGTAAGTGCAAATTATGGTCTTCAGAGGTCAAATTTCTTGGACATGTGGTTAATGCTAAGGGTATATCTGTTGATCCAGCGAAGGTTGATGCAATTAGAGATTGGCCTATTCCTAACACAGTGTCAGAGGTTCAGAGTTTTCTAGTGTTAGCGGGTTATTACTGACGGTTCGTTGATGGTTTCTCTCGTATTGCTCTATCAATGACTTGGCTAACTCAAAACAATGTTGACTTTATTTGGTCAAATAAGTGCAAGGATGCCTTCTAATGTTAGAAGAATAGTTTGACTATGTTGCTTGTTCTTACATTACCTGAAATGGGAAAAGAATTAGTGATTTATATTGATGCTTCTCAATCAGGCCTGGGCTGTGTGCTGATGCAGGAAAGCAAGGTTGTAGCATATGCTTCAAGGCAACTCAAGATTCATTAAAGAAATTATCCATTTCAAGATCATGTGTTAGCTACAGTTATTTTTCTCTTTAAGATTTAGATGCACTACTTGTACAGTGAAAAGTTTACAGTATTTTTAGATCATAGGAGTCAGAAATACTTATTTACTTAGAGTGAACTGACTATGAGGCAAAATAGATGGCTTGAGTTCCATAAGCACTATGATTTCACTTTAAAGTACCATCTAGGCAAAGCAAATGTAGTTGTTGATGCCTTGAGTAGAAGAAGAATAGGCAGAGAAAATGTAGATACTGCCAAAGCTTCTCAATTCAGATTTTTTGAGGAAGCATCAGTGATGATGATTTGTGAAAGTCCAGCTTGCACATCATCAACAAAGAGAGCTAGTTCTAGAGTTACTAATATGTTCTTCTATGCATAGATTCAAGCTGAACCAAAGATGATTCTGTAGGTTGTTAATTGTCAGAAAGCTGATCAGGATTATATAGCGCCAAAGGTTAGCGGCTGGTGTAGATCATCATGATTAGTAAATTTCAGATGATGGTGCATTACAGTTCAGGGATAGATTCAGCTCAGGATCAGTTGAGGCAGGAGTTGCTACGGGAATCTCATAGATCTCTTTACTATACTCTTCCAAGCAACAATAAGATGTATCGCGATATGAGGCTTGTTTATTGGTGGCCTGAGATGAAGATTGATATTGTTGAGTTTGTAAATAGATGTGAGATATGTTATCAAGTTAAGGCTGAACATATGAGACCTGGAGGGTTATTACATTCGCTGCCTATTCTTGAATGGAAATGGGAACATATTTTGATGGGTTTTATTTTTGATCTACATCTTATTCAGCGTAAGCACGATGCGATATGGGTTGTAGTTGACAGGTTGATGAAGTATACGTATTTCTTGCCAATTTCCATGCGAGATCATCTTGACTGATTATGTGAGGTGTACGTACATGAGGTGTTAAGATTTCATGGAGTTTAGTGTCGATTACTTCAAATAGAGATCTGAGATTCATGTCCAGATTATGGACTGAATTGCAGAGACAGTTAGGAACTGTTCTTAACCTTAATATGGCATACCATCCATAGACTAAGCGGTTTATATTGGTGCTAGAGGATATGCTTCGAGCTTGTGTCATGGAGTTTGGTAGTAACTAGGAGAAATAAATTCCCCTATGTGAGTTTTCTTATAATAATAGTTATCAGGCTAGCATTGCAATGGCTCATTTTGAAGCTCTGAATGATCGACCTTATCATTCACCTGCGTGTTGGGCAAAGGTTGAAAATATAGTATTGTTAGGGCCAGAGTTTCTTCAAGACTACATAGAGAGAATTCACCTAATTCGCCAGCATTTGACTTCATCGCAGCTAAGACAGAAGTAATACGCAGATAAACATCATAGGTTTTTGGAGTTTTTAAAGGATAATCTTGTCTTATCGAAAGTCTCACCCATGAAAGGCTTGTATAGATTTGGGTTGTGAGGTAAGCTAGATGCAAGGTACATTGGGTCGTTTAAAGTATAGGAAAGGATTGGTCATATTGCTTACAGGTTGGAGTTACCTCCTCAGCTAGCTGGTGTCCATACCGTCTTCCATGTGTCTATGTTTCCCAAGACAGAGATTTAGTTCATTCCAAGGATTGATTGGAATGAATTTTATCTTCAGGAAGACTTATCTTACGACGAGAAGCGATTCAGATACTTGGTTGTAAGATTCAGAGGCTGAGAACCAAAGAGATTCCTTTAGTTAAAGTGAAATGGCAATTTCACGGCAATGAGGAACTAACCTGGGTGCGGGAATCCTATATGAAGGAGCAGTTTTCATTTCTCTTTGAAGCTGCAGATACCTTTACATTTACTATAATTTCAAGGATGAAATTGCTTTAAATTGGAGAGATTGTAATGATTTTGTTACCTTAAGCTGGTGATTAGTGTTAACCCAAATTCTAATGAACTCGAGTTAGGCTCGTGGTTAAGTTCGACTTGCCTCGCTTAGCGCGTGCGTATGTTTGCATGATGAATTAGTGTTTGTTCGAAGTGTTTAATGAATTTTATAGTTGTAATATAAAATGGAGTTTATATACAAGCCTATAAACAATAAATTTTTGATAGACCAAGTGCGATAAAGGGGTCGTGGAATGCATGTGCACACCCGAGAATACTCGTTGGCATGTCCGATGAATTTATTAGTGAGAAAAATGCATAAGATACATATGTATATTGGATATATAAATATATATATTAAAAACTATAAGTTGGTTTGAATTATATGGATCATCAGATCACCTCGAGATGAACGTCAGTGTTGATGGTGTCAACATATGTGTCACTTTAAGGAGTGTCATGTTAGTACATCAATCATTCGATCAGTCTCGAGATAGCGCGATGCATATCTCGAGGGAAATCAATATATTTAAACTAAGAACCTCATACTTATATATTTAAATCGATCGAGTGAGACTGAGAGTAGCTGAGGGTTTGATTACTGATCCAAAGAGATCATTTAGGGAGCTAAATCAACAAAGATTGATGAGCTTAAACGATTTGAAAATTAGACATCATCAATTTGGTAAGTTTAGTTTTTGTGTTTGTTAAACTTCAATTCGATGGTAGTGATGATATCTCTGTGAATTATGTTGTTTAATAGTTGGAAATGGTTTGTTACCTTACTAGAGGTCATCCCTGATATGTTTTGGGAGTGTTGAATGTTGTTGTATGATTAGGTGGATGGAACAGTGGCTGCTGCCTCCACCTAGCAGAGGAGCGCTTTCTTCATCAATGAAGATGAACTTAGCTACTGCTGCGCACTCCATTCACTGGGGGAGCGCGCTCCCACCCCAGAAAATAGCAATAAAATTGAGTTTTCGTTAGGATTTATTGAGGACTTAGGGACTGAACTAGGGGTTCTAAATATAAGATATTAGACCTATATTGATCACAAATGGTATGTGATAGGTGTTGGATCCCTAAGAAAGCTTGATTGCCTAGAAAGTTAGGAATTTAGATACGAAACCTAAATCGAGGTAAGTACGGATTCGCTTATTTATCAATGTTGTCTGGCTATTTTAGTATATGTAGTTCATATAGTTTATGGATTGAAATGGTGGGCTATGTACGTTTCGATGTTTTTAATTAAACGAAAAATGATGTTAAATTTTATTCATGAGAGTAACACCTAAGGACTGAGACCAGGTTCTATAAGATTCGAGGATGATCTCCCAGTCAATTCATAACTCCTACTTAGTTAGATAGGTTACGTGGGTTACATATTTACTATAAGGTTTTGGATAGAACCATTGGGCATTAATGGATTAACTACACAGCACATCGGCCAATGTGTTGGTCTAGCAATCGCATTAATGCGTCGGTAGGTAATCGACCTTAGTTTTATAAATAAAAATGGGAATCACAGTGTAATAGTCATTGACAGTTGTTTTGCATTCGTTATTTATTAGATTATATTCTTTCCATATTCTTGTTAGTTAGCATTGGTGCATATTGTTATTGCATAATGTTCTTGATTATTATATGGAATGTTGATGACCTTTTGAATCTTTACTTACTAAGCAAGTTTGAGCGCTCACCCAAATTTAATATTTCAGGTTTGCAACCTAGCGCTTCAACAAAGGGCAAGGAGAAGATTTAGGAGTCTTGTAATCTTCTCAACGATGTAATGAGCCTTCTTGTACCTATAAACACTATTTGATATATTTTGTTGTATATAAACTATGTTGTGAGGTTAATAATCATGGTTTTGAATTTTGATAAACTCTGTATTACCGTACGTTGTTTAAATATCGAAAAAAATTTAATTTTCCGCTGCATATACTTTGTATTGTTTATTTGATATTAATATACAGGTTGAGTTTATCAGGAATAGATGGAAAGGCTGTTGGCTCTAGTTAAGGCTGACTGGGTTACTAGGGCTTAATTAGGGTTTCAGGTCAAGTATCGCTCTAAACGGGATAAGGGATGCTACAATAATAGAGTTATTAACAATAATAGAGAACTCGCTTTTAAACGAGTATATCAAAATGTCATTGCATATGAGCCTATGTTCATAGCATACCCCCGATGGATTTCTTGAATTTGAACTTAGATCCAGATTTATTAGTGCCTTACCTAACTTTTATGGTAAAGACAATGAAAACCCACGAAAATTCATAAGGGAGCATCAACATAAAGTTAATGAGATGAAATCGAAAGAAAGTACTTTAGAACAAGTCAAACTTAAGGCTTTCCCTTTTGCATTAAAAGATCAAGCACAAGATTTGTTGTTCTATCTCCCATAAGATACAATAACTACATGAACTCAAATCTTAGAAGCTTTCCTAGATAAATATATGTCTGCTAGAAAAATTAGTTCCTATAGAAAGCAAATCACAGTTGCAAAGATGAAATATGATGAAAACTTTTATGAATTTTGGGATAGATTCCGAAGATTAATTTTTTCTTATCCACAACATAGATATACTCAAAGAGTTTTATTAGAATATTTTTATGAATGACTCAATCACTTTGAACAAAGGTTATTAGACACCATATGTGGTGGATCTTTATTTTAAACATCTACTTTAGCAAAAGAAACAATTAATAAAATGGAAAAACAATCTAAGCAATATGATGAAAAGGTTGAATCCTTAAAAAATAAACTTTATGAAGTTGATAATAAAAGAAATAATGCATCTGATGATATAATTGATAAATTATCTAAAATGGTTAAGCTGTTAATTAATGATAGATATAATCAAGTTAAAGTTTGTGGATTCTGTAATGAGGTTACACATCCTACGGATGCATGTCCTACTCTACAAGAAAAAATACTAAAGAGGTTAATGCAATAATGAACCAATTTTCTAGTCCCCTTATAAACCAATATAATAATACTTATTATCATGGAAGACTAAACCCAAATCTTAGTTATGATCCTCAAAATCAAAATTATAATACTTATAGAGCAAGAGGAATTATGCAATATGCACCTAATCAGCAACCTCTACAAAATGCTCAACCTACAAATCCAAATTTAAAGCAAATCTAGCATAATTTTTTGAATCAAAGTCATCAAAACCTTACACAGATTTCTCAAAATCATATTAAGACAAATATTACTATTAATGAACTGAAAAATCAGTTAAGATAAATGAATTTACAAATAAATAGTTTAAGTACTCAACAAAGTAATTAAGCTAAAGTACCTACTCAAGCTACTGTTACTCCTACTAAATAAGCACAAATTAATATTTTATTTAATGACGGAAAGACACATAAACAGAGTAATAAAAACAAATCACATAAAACTATTGAAGAAGAACAAGAACAAGAACAAGAACAAGAACGAGAACGAAAACGAAAACAAGAACAAGAACAAGAACAAGAAGAATAAGAAGAAGAAATGATGGTTAATGTCATTCCTACTAGAGAACGAATGACTGAACAATTGAAATATACACCTTTTCCTATAATGCTATACTCATGGTATTTAGCCAGAGTTAAAGCATATGAAAAGTCTTTACAAAATTCTGAATTAATTAATAAGGATAAAAATGATAAGATTCCTCCTAAATTGAATGATGTTATGTGTTCATATTCTACAGTTCCATAACAACTAGTTGATGCTAGGGAGGAAGATAACAAATGAAAGCATTCTTGAAATGTTTATTGAAACGTTTAGAAATATAAAAATCAATAAATCATTGATGGAATCGATTATGCAGTTTTCTAATTATATTGAAGTTTTAAAAGAATTCTATGAATCAAAGGACAAATATTTAGAAAAATTTATAGATAACTCAGGACAAAAGGTGTTTGCTTTAATTAAAAAAAATACCCGAAAAATGTTTCGATCTATGAATGTTTGGAATGTCTATTACATTAGGAACTTCTTTTATAAATTTTTCTATGTGTGATCTTGGAGCATCAATTAATGTTATGTCACTTCAATTATATGAGTCATTGAAAATAGGTTCATTGACTAATACACCTATTAATTTTACCTTAGCTGACAACACAATTATCAAACCTTATGGCTTACTAGAATATGTCTTAGTAAAATTAAATGACGTAGTATTTTTTGCTGACTTTTAGGAAGACCATTTCTTAAAATAGCTAAAACAAGTTAGATATCTTTGAAGGAACAATGTCTATAGAATTTGAAAATAAAATTCACTTTTCGTTTTAATGATGAAGATGTCTATGATAATTTATATTTAGAATTAAATCATCGTAAATCTGAAGTGTATCTTATTAATGTAGTAACAATGGAAAACAAAAATGCTATGACAAAGAATAAGTAAGTTGAAGACACTTCAATCAAAAGACGATAAACCAAGAATGGAGGGTTAACCAATCGAATAATGTTGAGAATGATCTTAAAATGGAGGAATTTAAATCTACAAAGAATAAGAAAAAGAAAAAGAAGAATCTACCAATTGTGAAGTTCGATGATCCAGGAGGTATATATAAACGTAAAAGTCAGATGGGCTTGGTATTTTAAAGCTATTTGTGATATATGTTATAGAGCAATCTACATACCAATTCTTTTCTTTCTTCATACTCAACTGGAGTTGGATGTACTTGCTTCTGAAAAAGTTATTTTACCAAATGGTTATTCAATGGCACCAATAGGTGTGGTCACTAATGTACTTGTCCAAATTGACAAGTACATTATTCCCACATACTTTTAGGTTATGCCACACTTCATCAATGAAGATCCTCCACTAATCTTAGGATGACTTTTCTTAGCCACTTCGCAAGCTGTCATGGATATTGTGAAAAAAAAAAACAATCACTTTTAAGGTGCATGGCCGACCAATCACTATCTGGAATGGCACTAAAATGGAAAATCCTACACTTAATTTTATAGAACCAGTCTAAAACAGCGTGGTTAAATCGAGCCAACGACAGTAAACAAAAGCGCTCTATGGAAAGCAGCTCATACTCTCTTTACTTTCAGTTTTATTATTATGACTAGTTAGTTGTCTTTATATTCTCTCAACTTTGACTCTTATAATGGGGATATTTTAAGAATTTAATTCCAAAATAATTTAATGTAAAGAGAGTTGATTGAGCCAATTTCTTTCCATATTATATTATTTGTACGCATTAGTTTTATGTTAGTTGGCTATTTATAGTAATGAAAATATTATTTAGTACACATTATAGTTAAATTTTTATAATTTTGAATAATTCTACCTTTTTATTGGATATACAACAACAGTAACAACAACATAGCCTCAGTCCCAAATTAATTGGAGTCGACTATATGGATCAACTTTTCCAATGTGCTCGATTAAGTGCAATTGATGGTGAGTTTTCTAGACCATTCAAATCCCTCCTAATTAATGCATCCCATGTTAAATTTTGTCTACCGCTACCTTAATTTATATAGTTTCTATTGAGTCAAGTTTTCTAGTGGGGGATTTGTAGACCATCTTTACAGGTGACCAAACCACCGCAACTGCTCTTCCCTAATCTTTATATCAATTGGTGCTACTCCTATTTGTTTTTGAATTTCTATATTTCTTATTCTATCTTTATGAGTTTTAGCACACATTCACCTAAGCATCCGCATTTCTGTTACGTTCATTTTATGTAATTGTTGTTGCTTTACTGCCCAACATTCACTTCCATATAGCATAACCGGTCTAATTTTGGCCCTATAAAATTTTCCTTTTAACTTAGTAGGAACATTTCACTCACAATTCACCCATGTTGCACTCCGCTATTTCTTCCATCCAGCTTGAATTATATATGTGACATCATTCTCAATATTACCATCAATTTGTATGATTGATCCTAGCTATCTAAAGAGGTTCACCTTAGGAACTTCTACTTCCCTTAATTTTACCACTCCATCGTCTCGATGTCTAGTATTTCTAAACTCAAAGTGCATGTATTCAGTTTTCATCCTACTCAACTTAAAGCCTTTAGATTCTAATGTATTCCTCCAGATTTCTTATTTTCTAGTCACTCCATCTTTTGTTTCATCCACTAAGACAATATCATCTGCGTATAGTATACATCATGGTATCCTCTTGAATATGCATAGTTAGTTCATCTATAACTAAAGTAAATAGATATGGGCTTAAAGCCGATCCTTGATGTAGTCCTATTGTAATGGAAAATTCTTTTGCAGCTCCTCCAAATATCTTTATACTCGTTACTACTTCATCATACATATCCTTAATAGTATCTATGTATCTAGCATGCACTTCTTTTTTTCTAGAACTCACTAAAGAACATCTCTAGGAACCCTATCATATGCTGAAGAATTGTTAAAATAAGCTAACAATTTCCTAGCGATTCCAGTTTACTTGAATTCGCTGAGAAAATCGGTGGCAGTGTGCTGAATTTTCAGTGTAATTTTAAGTCATTAATTTTCTAGCGATTTAGACTTATAACTAGGATTCGCTGAACAAATCGCTAGCCACTGAGGCTCATTTTCAACAATTTTGACAGAGATTTCCCAACGAATCCACTGAAACCTTGATTCTCTAAGGACGAATACGAGTTGTTAAAAACAAAAACTCAAAATCGCCACATTTATCCATTTCACACTCATAAACCATTGCAGCTCTTCGATTAGGAGAACATATTTTTTTACTAGATTTAACCTTTCAAAGCTAAATTTTGTATATTAAAGTGATTCCCACCTCAACCTTCGCACGTTCAACCCAAAACTTTGGTGAGTTTTGAGAATTTAGAGCTACCTAAGGCTTGAGCAAGGGGATTTCGAATTGGAGCTTGGAGGAATGTTCTAGAGATGAGTCTTAAAATTTCAATCTTGAAAGAATCACTTTCAACAAGGTAATCAATAACCATTTATTGATTAAATTTTTGGTTTTTCATTGATTTTGGATTTTTATTAAGAAGCTAAATTTCAAAATTTCTACTCTAAAATGGTTTTGATATCGAATGTTTTCAATTACAATACTAGTATGGGAGTTGTGTGATGATTTATTTAATGCTATGGGTTTCCAAACTATTTTTCATATATTGCGAATGGATTGAATTTTATATGCAAACTAATTTGAGACTAAGTTTCAAATGAGTTTGGGGGTTTTTGTGTTTACATAACGCATGATTTGAATTACTCATAAACAATTATTTTTCTCAATAATTTTTTATCTATAAATTGTTGGGTTTTAGGTTTCATACGCAGCAGAAAATTCAAAACAATTTTTCAAAAACCCCAACAGAGTCGAAAATAAGTTCCGTTAAACTAGATCTACAAAAGTATACTATACCTTAATCTATGATTTCCTTTTCTGATTGTTCAATTTTCGAGATGTTCAAGTGCGCGTCCTTTATAAGAAATCCACACACAAACCGTGACCACAATTTGGAGTGCTAGCCTCAAGAGAGATTGAAAACGTTTTTCTTTCTCTCCCAAAATCCAGAGAACTTAAAAACATTTTTCTTTCTCTCCCAAGATCTAGAGAACTTGAAAATAGTAAAATGAAAATATTATTTTGTTTTAGGGTTTCAACCTCTATTTATATGTGTAGATAAACTTATTTTTAAAAAACCATATTCGTAATACAACTATTAATTTAGGCAATTCAAGCAAATTACACATACACCCCTATTAATAAGTTATCATATAACAAATTGTAAAGGCTTTTATGTCATGAATCTTATCGTATAAAATTCATTACTCTGGATCAATTGAAATTGCACAAAGCCATTCTTTGTGTGCGACCCAATAGGTTCATGCGATGTTGGTAGTGAACCAAAATAATTTTGGTACACAAGTCATAAGCAGTCTCTAGCAAGGCATTATGACTACCCAAGTAGCATGAATATCAAAATCCATACAACCTAATGAATATCATGTATTATATCCTTTTGTCGTGCGATATCATATTATTAAACATAAGGCATGGAAAGTCACCCTTAATTTTCAATCGCACTTGTCTCGATCTTTAAGTAAATTGATTACATCCAAGTGACATTGATCATATCAATTCACTTAGACTTGGCCATTTAACAGTCGAACATATCGAGGGATCCACTGATATCTCTCACTATACGAGATGGACAAATTTTATTTTGATTACATACCTTCACATATCATTCACATAGTAACCAATCACAATTTTTATAATCGTCCGGTAAAAGACAACGTTTGATTGTGTCAAATTATTATGCTCCTAATATTAAATTCTATGGTAATCTAAAGTTGATGGACTAAATGATATAGCTATCATGAGTAACACCTATAACTAAATCCATGTAGTGTTCTCAGAGCGGGTCAGTCCAGTACCTTGTTCCCTAACAAGTATTTATGATCTCCATTTGTATCCTTATATGCATGATCATCATATGACCATCAATTAAGATTCACACTAGTCTTAATTCATTATAATTCCCAGTATAATAAAGGACTAAGGATATTTAAGATATTTCAACAAATGCCCATGGATTTTACTATAAGGTAAACATGCAATCACTTATAATAAAACAGCAAACGAAAACCTTTATTTTATTAACTAAAATTATAAGATAAAAAATGTTTATAGATTTACTTAGGGCACATGCCCCAACATCATCCAATCGCACTAGGGCTAATCATTCATGTATCTAATACCTAATGATCTAACATGACCATCATGTTTTGATTATGGAAGAGCCTTCGTCAATGGATCTGCAACATTGTCTTATGTAGAAACTCTGCAATCTTCACATCTCCCCTCTCAATGATTTCTCGAATGAGATGAAAATGTATAAGTACATGTTTGGGTCGATGGTGTGATTTTAGTTCCTTGGCCTGGTCACAATACAAGCAAACAGGGTTAGCTATACTCGAAACTACACCAAGTTCAGAGATGAACTTTTTTATCCAAATTGCCTCCTTAGCTACATCAGACGCTGCAATATACTCTGCTTCTATTGTAGATTTTGCCATAGTGTCTTGTTTTGAATTTTTCTAGCTTACTGCGCCTCTTTTCAAAGTAAACACATATTTAAACTACGATCTGAAGTCATCTATATCAGTTTGAAAACTTGCATCTATGTAACCATTTACAACAAGCATGTCTTCCAAACTAACAAAGACCAAGAACACTTCTTTAGTCCTTCTCAATTACTTAAAAATGTTCTTTACTGCTATCAAGTGACTCTCACCGAGATCATACTGATATCTGCTTATTACGCTCAAAGCATATGATACATCAGGTCAAGTGCATAACATGGCATATATGATAGATCTAATAGATGATGCATAGGGAATCATATTCATGCGCTCTCGTTCATCATTAGTCTTCAGACATTGAGTCTTGCTAAGACTTATACCATGAGACATTAGCAGCATCCCTCTTTTAGAGTCTTGCATATTGAACATATTCAGTACATTGGTAATATAAGCACTCTGACTTAGACTGATCAACCTTTTAGATCTATCCCTATAGTTCTTAATCCCAATGATGTAAGCTACATCTCATAAGTCCTTCATTGTGAAACACTTCACTAACTAAGACTTGACACTCTGTAAGGTTAGGATGTCATTTCCAATGAGTAATATATCATCGACATACATTACCAAAAAAAAAAAACAACCACGCTCCCACTAACCTTCTTGTATACACAAGGATCATCTTAGTTTTTAATGAAACTAAATTCCTTAATTGCTTCATCAAAAAAAAATCCAATTTCAAGAAGCTTGTTTTAATCTATAAATAGATCGTTGAAGCTTGCACACCTTCCAAGAATTCTCAAGATGAAGAAACCCTTCAGGCTGTATCATATACATATCCTCAAGTAACTTTTCATTTAGAAAAGTTATTTTGACATTCATTTTCCATATCTCATAGTCATAATATTCGGCTATTGCAATAGAATTCTAATGGATTTAAGGATGGCTATAGGAGAAAAAGTCTCATCATAATCTACACCTTGAGTCTGTCTGAGACTTTTTGCTACTAGCTGTGCTTTATAAGTATGCACATTGCCATCCATGTCAGTTTTCTTCTTGAAAACTCATTTATATCCAATGGTCTTACCACCTTTAGGTAAATCAACCAGGTTCCAAACTTGGTTATCATACATGGATTGCATCTCAGAATTCATAGCACTAAGCCATTTATCTGCCTCAGGGCTAAACACTGCCTCTTTATAAGTAGTAGATTCATTTTGAACCATAAGCAACACCTCACTACTATTAGGAATAAGAAATCCAAATCTCTCAACCTGATGTCTTACCTTACAGACCTACGCAGGCCTTGTGATACTTGTGGAGGTTCAACTAGTTCAAGACTATATTGATCTCCTACTGGCGGTTGAGTGTTTATTTGTGGTTCTTAAACTTCTTCAAGACTTACTTTATTCCAATTATTGTCTTTTGAAATAAACTCTTTTTCCATAAAGACACCATTCCGATCAACAAACACTTCGTTCTTAGTAGGATTATAAAAGTAGTATCATCTAGTTTCTTTAGGATAACCAACAAATACACACTTGGTAGATTTAGCAAATAAATTTTTTGAGATTTATCATTGTACGAAAACTTCATAGCCATAAATCTTAAGAAAAGGCAAAATTTTTCTTTTCCCAAACCACATCTCATATGGTGTTTTATCAACCGCTTTAGAAAGAGCATGATTCAGTAAAAACACAGCATTTTCTAAGACATAACCCCAAAAAGAAAATATGGAGATCTGCATGACTCATCATAGATCGAACCATATCCAATAAAGTCTAATTTCTCCTTTTTGAAACACCATTACATTGTGAAGTTGCTGGAGGAGTTAACTGTGAGACAATCCTACAGTTTCTAAGATGATCATCAAAATCTTGGCTCAAATATTCACTACCTTGATCTAATGAAGTACTTTAATAGTTTACCAAGCTAATTTTGCAATTCATTCTGAAATGTTTGAAACATCTCAAAAGATTCACCTATACGTTTTATGATATATACGTAACCATATATGCTGAAATCATCATTGAAAGTAATGAAGTACTAATAACTACCTATAGCCATTGTGTTTCTAGGACTGCTTACATCAGTATGTATTAGACCCAATAAATCATTTGCCATTTCACTGAGTAAAGGGACTCTTTGTCATCTTGCCTAGTAAACAAGATACACATATTTCATATGATTCAAAATCAAATGAATCTAAAAGTCCGTCTTTATGGAGTTTAAAGATGCATTTTTCATTTATGTAGCCAAGACGACAATGCCAAAGGTAGGTTTGACTCAAATCATTTGACTTGAATCTCTTTGTATTTACATTAAGAATATGAGTATCTGTTGACCTTTTAATGTTTAGAATATAAAGACCATCACACAAATCAGCATTTGCATAGAAAACGTCTTTACGAGAAATAGAGCTTTTATTATTCGCAATAATGAAATTAAAACCATTGAAATCCAAACATGAAACTGAAATGATGTTTATGCTCAAGGCAGTGACTAAATTATAATTATTTAAAACTAAAAACATGTCCAGTAGGTAAAATTAACTCATAGCATCCTACAGCCAACGCAACAACCTTTGCTCCATTTCTAGCTCGTAGGATGACTTCTCCTTTCTTTAGCTTTCTAATTTTGGTAAGACCCTGCACATTAATACAAATGTGATATCCACATTTGGTATTTAATACCCAGAAATCAATAGTAGACAAGGTAACTTCAATAACGTAAATACTTGAAGAAGTAGTCACACTACTCTTCTTTTTCTTTAGATATTTAAGATAGAGCTTGCAATTTTTGAACCAATGGCCAGGTGCATGGTAGAAATGATAATTTCCTTCTTTTTCTTTTTTCCTTCTTAGACTGTGATGTATATGGAGCCTTAGGCTTGACTTGTTCCACAAGCTTTGTAACAGTTACAACACCCTAGGCAACTTTAGCCTTGTCTTTGCCCTTCTTCATTAGAGTCTTTCATTTCTGAACCATCAACACATTAGCAATGAGTTTCTTAACATTCAACTCAGCAGTTTTAAGCATCAAATGCAACTCTGAAATAGAATTCTCCATATTATTCATGTTATAGTTCAATACAAATTGTGAATAACTATCAAGCAACGAATTTAGAATCAAGACCGTAGCCAACTCTTCGCTTATGGGAAATCTAAGTCCATCAAGATGGTAAATATAGCCCTTCATTTTCAAAACATAAGGACTAACCAATGCACCCTCAATCATTTAGCAAGAATGAAAGTTTTGAATGTCTCAAACCTTTTTTGCCTAGCTTGCTATTGAAACATTTCCTTCAGCACGTAGTTATGTCATAAGCTTCTACGTGTTCTATGTCTTTCTGAAGTTCAGGAACAATGATTGCCAACATAGTGCATGCAACATCAGCTGAGTCATTGACATGCTTAGTATGTGCATCGTTCATGGCTCTTAAAGCATTGGTTGGTGGTTCCTCAGGAACAAGATCATCCAGGATATACAACTTACGTTCATGCTTAAGAACAATTCTCAAGTTTTTGAACTAGTCAAGAAAGTTTGTCCCATATATCTTATCTTTCTCAATGATGGATCGCAGTGAAAAGGGATTAGTTTGATTTGAAGAGGCCATAGATCTACAACAAAGACTACGCAAAAGTTCATTTTAGTATAGAGGAATAGACTCCCACTAAATTAACAACCCTCCTAAAAATATTATGTTAATTTAAGAGACTAAAATCCATGTTTCACCTAATTCCGAGACACCTAAGGCATGACACTTTGAATTAGGTTATTTACGTAGGCACCCTTTTACCAATTACATCATATGTAACTTTTAGTTATTTTTTATGAGAGTATGACATCTAATGTCTTAGCATGTTTTATATCTCATCTTGTGCCTAAAGCTCAAAATAGTTTTGATAGCTTTATCAAGTCTAACCATTTCAAACAATAGAGTAACCATTACTCAACATGCCTCACCAGGATAGCACAATACACTCTGTGGAAGTAGACCCACATTGATGTGATCAAAGTCTTAACAAATGTTTGAGAATGGATGGCACCTGACTTAAAATTTGGAAGAGGGAATTTTTATTTTTTTTAGGGATCATAATTTAAACGAGATAAATAGCATATATTATAATGCATGTATAATCACTAAAAAAGTTAAGAAATTTTACTAATATAGATTATTATATGAATTTCTTTGTGCTATGAACAGTCGATCCTGCTAGCAAGTCAACAGAGAGGGGTACAAGGGGCAGCACCGCTTTTTTTAGACAACGATTTCTAGTTCTAAAAATCAAAAATCGCATAAAATTTCTCATTATTTTAGCCAATCTAATTGACCAAAACTGCCCCTTATTTTAATTTTGAAAAATACTAATTAAAACATTTTTAATTAACTCGAACCCACCTCTAACATAATATATTATGCTTATCTAATTAGAATTTAAAATACTTTGAATCCTTATCCAATATGAATTTGTAATATATCTCACCTATCTTATAGGATTTGTAATTCTTATTCGATTACAAGTTTATGTCTTATCTTATAGGAATATACTAACAGATAACCTCAATGAGATATATGATCAAAACCAATTTTAATTCTTATTCATGCAAAACAACCAATTAAATCAAGAAACGGAATATAAGTTATGCATTCAACACCAGAATCATATTAAATTAATCATATTAACCTAATCATGATTTCTATCTTGGAAACATACAAAATTATTGAACAAAAATGAAATATGTATTCAACACCTGAATCACATTAACCTAAATATGACTTCTACCATGAACATAAATTTCGCATCGTTTAATACTAAAAAATATATGTTAATCGAAATATTCTAAACATGAATACTATCATTAAATCGAATCATGTGTATGTATCAATATACTTGAATTAACAACATGTTTTAAAACCAATTCTTGATAACGATTATCACATAACCTATATGTACATCATATATACATAAATCAAGATCATGCTTTTCACACATATATCATATATACATGAGAGAAAACATGCCAACGTATAATAGGACCGAGTTTATGGCTCTGATACTACTGTTGGGTTTTGGGGTTCATATGCAGCAGAAAATTCAAAATAATTTTAAAAAAACATCAATAGGATCGAAAATAAGTTTCATTAAACTAGATGTACAAAAGTAAACCATACCTTAATCTGTGATTTTCTTCTCTGATTGTTCGATTTCCAAAACGTTCAAGTGCGTTTCCTCTATCATAAATTCACACACAAATGGTGACCATAATTTGAAATGCCACCCCAAAAGAGATTCACTACAAAAAAATGGTTAATTAGAAACGGAATTAGCAACGAAATGTAGTTCCGTTGCTACGAATAAATTCTTAGAGACGGAATTGAGACGGAATCATTCAGAGACGGAATAGAGAGAGATCAAAGATGGAAATAGAAACGGAATAGAGACGGAATTAAATTCCATCTCAAAATAATGGCGCCAACATTCCCACCAAAAGTTTAATTTTTTGTAATCGTCTGTTACGTCTCGAGATTCGTGCATGCTTCGATGCGAAGAATTGAAAAATGGGGACGGATGTAGAGAACCCCCTCTCTCTCTCAACCCATTCTCACCTCCAACAACCCCCTCTCTCCCTCCTCAAATCTCTCTCGAAACCTCACCCGCCTCCCCCGATTCACCGTCAACTCTCTGTCTCTCTCTCTCGACCGATTCACCGTCAACTCTCTGTCTCTCTCTCCCTGAAATCTGTCTCCCTTAAATCGCTGCACCGTCTGCCGAAGGTTGGGGCCTCTACCGTCGCTGCGAGTTGTCATCGCGTCTGCTCGGAGGTGGTGCCATCTCGCCGTCGCCGCCTCCGGCCGCGCCGCCGATCGTCGTCGCCGCCTCTCGAAGCCATCGCCATCTCGCCGCGCCTCTCGCCACCGTTGCACGTGCGCCCCGCCGCCATTGCTCGCCGCCGCTTGTTTGTCGCCAGTGTTTGAAACCATCGCCGTCTGCCTTCGCCCTCTCCTACTGCCATTGTCAGTGCTGTCGCCCATTGCGTGTTCGTTCTTCCGCCATGGAAACCATCGCCGTCTGCTTTTCTTCTCTGCCATACACATGGTGTGTACTTCGCCACCGCTTCTTCGCCATTGCGCTCGAAAACCATCGCCGTGTCGCTTTCGCTTCGCCCTCTACCGCTGCTTTGCATGCAGCCTCGCGCTTGTTCGTCGCTTCCATGTGAGGTAATCTCTCCATTGATATACCCTTTTCGATCAGTTTCGCAAATAATAGAACCAAAATAAGAACACATATTTTGGCTAAACTATAAGATGATCAGCGTTTGATTCCCAGTTAGTGTCAAATGAAGAATATGATCACAAGTTATAACAAAAACCTAACCATTGATCTGTGAATTAATTGAATCCAAAGACAAACAAATGTACAATTAGATAAATACTTGTATTTTTACCACAATCAGCAATTCAACAATGAAAGAAATAAAAGTTATAATTTTTACTTGCAGACTCCTCATTTAGCAATGATTTGAAACTAAGATTGGCAAATTTAACTAATGATTTTTACAAATTAAAATCAATTTTTCCAATTTGAAGTTCAAGCATAAACCTTCAATGCCTTAATGAAGTGGATTTTGAATCATGAAATGAACAATAAAGATACTACATGTTTCTTTTACAAACAAATAAGACTACATATTTTTATATAGTCTTTTAAAGATGATAGCAATTTTATTGCGATAGTTCTTTAGATCGTGGATGAGATCATGGATTCAAAATGAAATATTTAACTTTATATTCCTTATCATTTTAACCATTGAAGCTTTATTAACAACATTGCCATTTTTTTGCTTCAATATTAAAATGAATAAAAAAAGTACATGTGTAATACATATAATAAAGTAGAAAGAAGAAAATAAAATGTTAGGTTTACTAGGAAAAGAAACCAAATAGAATTTTTTATACCCTTATCCCCCTTTGTCAATCATGTTAGGAGAAAGCAACTGAATAAGATCAATAAAAAAGGAAATGATGGTAAGTTCTTTACAATTTTAAGCCTACTTTTGGTGTACACATTAGTTTTGGAGTCATTAAGAATGACTTTAAATGTATAGTTATTTTGTAATGAAGATTGGTTCATTTTAAGCAAACACTTGCATAAGTTTTTGTAATTAGATCCCTTAAGAATTCTAAATACACTTATATCTTGAAATATAGAAGGATAACATGTTAAGAAACAACTGAACATTTGGTTAAACTTAATCAATCATTGTAATATCTGGTAAACCATTCAATGTCCTAAACTAAACCTCATTCTAAAATCATTGTCAGCGCAAAAAGCCCTTAAAAAAATGAGTCTAGCTTTTATATTAATTATTCTTATAAATTTATACAATTAAACTTGACAATCAACATAAGCATTTTAACCACAAATAACAAACCACTGCCTTTCGGTTGAACTACAATGCAGTTGTCAAAAGTAAATAGATTACCCTGAGTACATTTAGTATATGTCTATGTGAATACTAAGTCTTTGCATTGCATAATATTTAAGTTCATCAAAATCTCAAGTACACTCTAAGGCCAAGTTGTCATTTTCTAAAAATTCAGGTTCAATTAGCCTACAGAGACAACCGCTCATATTTGTACTCATTCACACATCACTTTGTAAATTCAACAAAAAAGAGATTTGAGGAGAAAGTCAACAACTTGCTGAAGAAAATATTTTTAGGCTTTGGTTAGAAAATCATGAGTTTTAAAGCTAAGATTTAGAATTGAAAACCACTTGACCAACCTAAAAAAAAGTTAAAAATTAAATTTGTTAGGACACTATTGGAGATTGAAGAGGACTTACAAGGTATGGAACGCGAGTTTGGAGTGGCCGAGAGCTGGTATAGGCTACGAATTGCATGCATTTGAGGTAAGTAAACCCTTTGAGGCAATTCTGTTTATTTCATTTCCATTTCTGAGTTGACATTAAATCATTTGGATTGTTTTACTACCGATCTTATATTGGTAATGTCATGCATTGTGTATTACTACTTATGATTTCTTTGGCTAAAATAATCGTGTAAAAAATAGTCGCATAGCATTCTTTGTCTTGACTTCGTTCTATGATTGAATTCCTTTAATGTCGTTGATCTATGAGATATTGAATTTCTTTCTAAATAACATACTATGATTTGTGTTAATGTATTTATTGGTGAATGTACACACGTATGTCAATATGTTTATGGTGTGATGCTTGTTTGTAAATTCTAAAACATGAAGTCTTCGATAGGAATGATTTAAGGAGCCAACCTTTGTACTTGCCCTTACTTAATGAGTTGCAGTGTGTTATGGCTGATAGTAATATAGGTACATCTATTCATGATTTGTTGGAAATGAAATACTGGGTACTTGGCCTTACTTAATGAGTTGCAGTGTGTTATGGGAGTTTCGCAATGTCTGCATTCTTTTAGTTTCAGTTGAGGACTTCGATTGAACTCTTGAAATGCGGGTACAGATGTGAGAATGGAACTAATTACTCATCTTGCATAGAATTAGCAAATGGCTTGATTTGTCTCTAAAGCTTTCTGTTGGATTTGAAAGAAAGCCTTTAAGCTTCCCATTTATATATGTACATTTACTTCTACTGGCATTATATATATAAGTGTAACACTTACTGACAAAGCTATAGAATATCAGATTTCCATCCTTATTTTGGTGAAAATAGTGCTAATTAACTACTCATCAATTGCATATATATAATCAGAGGTTCAATTTGTTGGCAATAGAACAATACATGCATCTTGCCCAAACTTGTTTATGGGTTTCCTTGTGAGTTTACATGGCTAGATTTGTTGCTAATTAGAAACAGGTAATACTCATTGTGACTTTTAATTCGAAATGATTGTGCATAAAGTCTTTTTTATTGTTTTATGATTAATTTGGCTTGATTGCATATTAGAGCACCCTATTAAACCATCAATACAAACTTGTACCTCAACATTGACCTATCTAAGTTACCACACTAATATAAGTTATGAGGTATATATAATATTTGTTATTTTTGACCTATCCACCTCTCTACACAAACTATTTCTAGCCTTTCTCATAACTCCATTATGTTAAATAGATTAATATAATATACTAAACTTCATTAGATTTGAATATTTACAACACACATAAAAAATATATAATGAATTCATGAATAACAAGAGATTAGTGTTAAGAGCTTGTGTAACCTTGCATCGACATCTTCGATAGCCATTCTAGACAATGATTAAAATAGCTTAATCAACTTTGGAAGAGTTTGAAACGTTGCATTGTTGGCTTACTAAAACTAAAAAATTGATTACAAAACATCAAAAAGAGATTTATGACTAACATCAAACAACTTGATTTTATAAGAAAGGATTAGAACATTATAACATAACCAAAAAAAAAGGAGTCGTCGATGTTAAACAATAAATAACATGAGAATAATTGTAACCACCTACATGCAGTCTAGCTACCTCAATTGTAGTCATAACTAAAAACAATAGTTGAGAGGATCATGTAGTAGATGGCTTCTATTTAAGTCAACATATGTAGTCTTGATTTGCCTCGAAAACTTTCCGTTTATATACATATTTTTTTTTTGTTTTTTTTTGTCAATAAGGTTAATTTCCTCGTGTGTTTTACATGGCTAGATTCAAAATATCGAACTAATGAAGTCTTGTGATCTTGAGGGATTATTAGTGATATGGAACAACATAAAAAGTTCTTATAATAAAAGACTAACAATTAAGAAAATGAACAAACAACAACCACTACTAATACCAAATGGCTTGATTTGTCTCTAAAGCTTTATGTTGGACTAAAGCCTTTAAGCTTCCCATTTATTAGTTATAATTCATCACCCTGAGAGAGCGTCCTTGCATCTTACCTACCTAGTAATCCATTTTGCAAGTAATTGCTTATACCTTTGATCTTTCTATGCAGGAAGACGTATATCAAAAAGAGCTTGTTTTAAGTAGAGTTTTTAAAGCTTATCAAAGACAAAGAAGATGGGCGTGATCTTGCTGAACATCAACTTTCTAACCTTAATCTACTGCACATTGATGAAAAGGAAAAAAAATTCGTAATTGATATGCCTCATGCTATTTGTTGGATGTTTCATTCTTTACTATGCATGAACCAATCTATATGATCCATATTTGTATAAATGGCATGTGAATATCTTACAACAAATTGAGATTGTGAAAATCTGTATTTTACTGTTTGGGTGCGATCATTTTAGTCAAAATGCATTTCTATTATCCAATATCTCTTGATTATGTTGTTTGTCATATCTATTGGTTATGTTTTAGTATGATTCAGTTTGATGTTTCATAACTAGTTAATACTTATATTTTGTTGTTTAGGTGGCCGTGTAGATTAGGCTTTGGCCAAGGGTTGCCTATGGTAGAAAACTATAATGGAATTGTTTAACTGAGTGATGCCATTGATCATTTGTAAGCTTCACATGTCAACAACCACTCGAATTGCTATCTAGTAACTAAATTATTTTGGACTATTTGTACTGCAATGCCTCTCTAAGGGTCACGCGGGCATTCCTTAAATCTTCATTTCTTTTTTCTTGTGCATTTATGATTTTTTTTGTAAGTAATTACTTATACCTTTGATCTTTCTATGCAGGAAGACGATATCAAAAGTAGAGTTATTGAAATCACAAAAATGAGCGGTAAAGCTTAAGGTACCCCTACTTAAGAAAACAAATTTAATGCTACTATTATATTGTTACCATTATGTGTGTTTGTGTGTTTTTCTTTTCTTTTCAATATTGGTAGTGAATTAATGTAAAAGACAACAAATACCATCAATTCATGGTAACAATAGTGGAAAAGAAGACTTAAATAATGTGAATAGATGTAATCTAAGCTATAACTGATTTGAATGTTTTTTAGGGCTCGTAGATGTGCGTAGGAGAGAATTGTTTCAACTTGTGTAAATTGTGAAGTCTGTGGTAGCCGCCATTGTTTGATCTTACAAGCATATCATTTTAGTTGCTTATTGTTGATCCATGCAGGCTAAGCTCCAAATGAGACGTCAGGAGCTGACCCAGACTACACCGGACCAGCCGATGGATGATGAGGCGGTGTACTACAAGGTGGCGGGTGAGTGTCCCAAATGACTTGTCTACGGTCTCAGGTCGTTAGGGAGAAAGAATAGAAGATACGCAGATGCTGATGCTAGCACATCCCAGGTGCTAGCACAACGAGGGATGGGCAACTTTATGATACTTAGGTATTTTTATGGTTGTTGTAGAACAATGAGAATTGTAGTTTTTTATGGATACTGTTATCTTAGACATTTATTATACTTGACTACGTTTCGTGAATATATAAATCTTTTTTAATATCGAATTGTATGTTTTTTCTCATTTGAGTCTTTTTGTTGATATATATTGTTGATTAGTGTATGTATATGAAATTTTGCTTTTTTGGGGATGTTAGCACCCCCAAGGAGTTGTTGGAGGGGTGCAGGCGATGGAGCAGGTCCTGTTGTTATTTTTAGTTTTAGAAGTTTCGGAGAACCAATTTGATTCTTGTGAATATTTTTTTAAAAAAAAATGGGCATAGAAACGGAATAGAGACGGATTAGCAACGGAATTTATAAATTTCGTTGCTAATCCGTCTCTAGTTTGTGAAGAAATAGAATAAAAAATTGGGTAAACAGAGTTTAGAAACGGAATAGAGACGGATTAGCAACGAAATTCGTAAAGTCCGTTGCTAATCCGTCTCTAATTAGCAACGGATTAGCAACGAAATTTATGAATTCCGTTGCTAATCCATTTTTAATTTGCAACGGATTCGCAACGAAATTTATAAGTTCCGTTGCTAATTCGTCTCTAATTTGCAACAGATTAGCAAAGAAATTTATGAATTCTGTTGCTACTTCGTTGCAAATTAGAGACGGATTAGCAACAGAATGCAAGTAAAACCATTCACTTTGGAAGAATGTCCATTTCTGTTCCGTCTCTGTTCCGTTTCTACATCCGTCTCAAATCCGTCTCTAATCAGCAACGGAAACACATTTTCGTTGCTGACTAAATTAGCGACGACAATTTTAGAGACGAAATAGATTCCGTCTCTGTTTCGTTGCAGAAATTCATTAGAGACGGAATTTATGCTAATCAGCAACGGAAGTTTCCGTTTTGATTGGCTATTTTTTTGTAGTGATTGAAAACTTTTTTCTCTCTCTCAAAATCAAGAGAACTCGAAATAGTAAAATGAAAATCTTATTTCGTTTTAGGGTTTCAACCTCTTTTTATATGTGTAGATAAACTTACTGAGAAAACTTATTCGTAATACAACTATTGTATTTAGGCAATACAAGCAAATTACACATATGTTCCTATTAATAAGTTATCATATAATAAATTGTAAGGGCTTTTATATCATGAATTTTATCATATAAGATTCATTGCTCTGGACCAATTGAAATTGCACAAAGCCATTCTTTGTGTGCGACTCGATCGGTTTATGCGATGTTATTAGTGAACCAAAACTATTTTGCTACACAAGTCATAAGCAGTCTCTATCAAGGCATTACGACTACCCAAGTAGCATAAAAATCAAAATCGATACAACCTAATGAATAACATATATTATATCCTTTTGTCGTGCGATATCCTTTGATTAAACATAAGGCATAGAAAGTTACCTTTAATGTTCAATCATTCTAGTCTTCATCTTTAGGTAGACTGAAAACATCATATTGACATTGATCATATCAATTCACTTTGACTTGGTCATTTTATAATATAACATATCGAGGGATCCACTAATATCTCTTTTTACGAGAGGGACAAATTCTATTTTGATTACACACATTTACATATTTTTCACATGGTAACCAATCACAATCTTTATAATCGTCTGATTAAAAATAATGTTTGATTGTGTAAAATTATCAGGCTCCTAATATTGAAGTCTCCGGTAATCTCAAGTTGAAGGACTAAATGATATAGCTATCATGAGTAACACTTATGACTTAATCCATGTTGCGTTCTCATAGCGGGTCAGTCTAGTACCTTGTTCGTTAATAAGTACTCATGATCTCGATTCGTATCCTTATGTTCATGATCATCAGATGACCATCAATCAAAATTCACACTAGTCTTAATTCATTATAGTTCCTAGTATAATGACTAATTGGGAATATTTAGGATATTTCCACAAATGCCCATGGATCTTACTGTAAGGTAAACATGCAATCATTTATAATAAAACAGCAAACAAAAATCTATATTTTATTAACTAAAATTATAAGATAAACAATGCTTATATTGACCTAAGGGCACATGACCCAACATAAATTTCATATGCATTTCAAGCTCTCAATTTATAAATGATTTTTTTGATGAATTTCTCCTTATTAGATAGATAAGTTGAATTTTACCAAACACTATTCCGACAAATTTGGTTTTAAATGGTTTTACCAATTCATTCTTTTACTTATCCTTATCTAAATGGTCGTAAGTGGAAAAGGTAAAGATTCAAGGGAGGATAAAGGAAAGGAGAAGTTAGTAAAGAAAACAAAGAACAAATTCAAAGTTTCTCAAATCCAACCCACGTCAATTTCTTTTAACACACCTAGAATTATACCACAAAGATAGCCTACTCCACCTTTATCATTTAGCTATAATACTGAGGATGATTTTGAAGAAGAGGGGGAGGAAGTGGAAGAATTAGAAGAAGAGATACCGACGGGGGTGGAAATTTATGTACTTATGAAAGAAAACTGTCAATGAGAAGGCCTTTGAAAAATTTAGGAATGATTTAGTGAAAGATATGAAGTTGATCCCATATAAGGGATTTAATGTGAAGAATGAATTGAAATATAGGTTAAAGATCTTAGATATCATTGAGGCAAGGAACTGGGGATCGTTGGCTAAGGACTATCAACTTAGACCTAGAGGATGTTCCAAGTGAGAGGGCATGTGATATTCTAGTAAGAGAATTTTTTGAAAATGCATAGGAAAATAAGAGTAAGAAAGAGTCACAAGTTCGAGGAAGAACAGTGGAATATTTTGTTGCAAGAATAAACATGTATTTTAGTTTATCAAGATTTCACCAACAACAAAATGATGAGTACCCAAAGCCTGAATACGCCATTAAGTACCAATACCCCACTGAGACAATTAGGGGAGGTTTAGAAGAAATCCATGGTGATGGACTCATTTTTTATATGGAAGGGTATCCAAAGCACATAACCACTAAATTTTTTAGAAAAACCACTAAAGCTTGGTGCTATTTTTTCAATGCTAGTTTATAGCCAAGCCTGCAATATTTTGAGATAGTGAACTACAAAGTCGCCTTACTTTACTACATCATCATGGGATTATGATACTTGGATGTTGGCAAAATTATCTAAGAGTCAATAAGGAGTGCCATTACCACGAAGACAAACGACAGACTACATTTCCCTTTGATGATCACGACTTTTGTAGGAGATCAAGTAAACATGGCAGGGCTTGATGCGGATGTTCTACCGAGGAAAACCATCATGGATGAGGTTATAAAGAGATATGGATGACTAAATTGTTATGAATGCACAGAGGATAAAAAAGAGAGAATGCCAAGATATACAAAAGAGAGATATAGCAGAGACGAAAATCAAAGATGACGCGAGGAGGATTTTGGAGGAAATATCGAAAGCTAGACATGATCTGAATGTGAAGCAACCTGCCAGGAATTATGATGGACTACATGTAGAGGAGACAAAGGGTACAATTCTACGCAATCAAATGACAACTCTGACAAACCAAGAACTTGTGTTTGAGAACCAGATGGACTTAGAAAGGAGTATTTACAGGATGGAGAGAATAATATCTAGAAGACATAAACGACAAGGAGGCACAGAAGTTCTAGTACCATCTAGACACATGAGGCTACCACTTAATAGTAGTCTTAATGTTCCAACACATCCAGATTAGGTCTACCACCAATATGACCCCGCTTCGAGTTACCAATCCCAAAGGATTGATCCAATGGAGGATGATGAAGATGCGACTTCCGGACGACAATATTGATTTCCTTATTTTATTTATCTTCTTTGTCTTTAAGTGATATTGTGTGAGGTCTTCTATGTAACTCTGGTTATGGTGATATATTTTGTGATCTGAGGTGATACTTTGTGTTTATGGTAGTGTTATACTATGTGCTTTATGATTGGTGATTTGATACATTTGTTATAAAATGATAATGGTTTATTCATATATTCTTAATGCACTATGTTTGATGACATTTGTTTATTAAGTTTATTCTTATATTGATTGTCCAATTTATGATTATATCAGATCATTTATACTTCACGTGGTATATTTGTTTTTTTGGAAATCCCGACTTTATTTTCAAACCTTGAGGACAAGGTTTCCTAAAGGTATGGAATGCATTTGAGGGTATTTTAGGTTAAGTATGACAATGATAGCAAAGAACGCGAGGAAATGAAAGAAATGTAGAAAATAAGTCAAGAATAGATGCAAAGTTCAAAAAGATCCAATATTCAAGTAAGTTGATGAAATTTTTCAAATTTCTTCTGAATTTAAGTAAGTATGAATTTTATTTTAATTTATTTTTAGTTAGGAAAAAAATGATAACGAAAATCAATATAATGAATAAATTTTTAAACTGAAGTGCTATTTTTACCCAAATGAGTTTTATGATAGAAGGAATCAATTTTTATACCTTTTTTTATTAACTTTACTAGTTAATGTATACACCAAATTTAAAGCCTTGTGTTAGTCATGAGAATGGGTAGAAGGTCGAAACAATAGTGCAAGATGAACAAGATAGATTTTTAAGAATCTAGTGATATAAAAGCTATTGATTAGGTATTTTTATAGCATATATATATAGAAAGCTATTATGACACAATTGAAAGAAGGAATGGGTTAGAAATCGATGAAATTCTATACGTTAGAAAGAATATTTCTTCAACTTAGTAGATAGTGAGAAATGTTAACAAGAGTTACAAATATATAGCACTACAAAAAACAGCTGATCAGATATGGAAATTTTCGTTGCTGATTAGCATAAATTATGTCTCTAATTATATTTTGTAATGGAACAGAGACGGAATCGATTCCGTCTCTAAAACTGTCGACGCTAATTTAGTCAGCAACGGAAATGTATTATGTTGCTAATTAGAGACGGATTTGAGACGCATTTAGAAACGGAACAAAGACGGAACAAAAATGGACTTTCTCCCAAACTGAATGGTTCTAGTTGTATTCCGTGTCTGATCCGTTGCTAATCACCAACGGATCAGAAATGGAATGAATGAATGTCGTTGCTGATCCATTGCTGATTAGCAACAGAATGCAGGAATTTAGTGTCTGATCCGTTGCTAATGCATGCATTCCGTTGCTGATTCAACTCTACTCCGTGTCTAAATTTAGTATCACTTAGTTTGTCGCAGCTATTTCCTCGCCAATTAGAGACGGAATAGCAACGAAATCTATGAATTCTGTTGCTAATCCGTCTCAATTCTGTTTGTACGCCTTTTTTTTCACTACTAAGAAGAATCCAATTGGTTCTCCAAAACCTTTAAACCTGAAAATACAATAACAGGACATGCTCCATCGCCTGCACCCCCTCCAACAACTCCTTAGGGGTGCTAACATCCCCTAAAAAATAGAGTTTGACATACATACATCAACAATATATATCAACAACAAAGATTCAAATGAGGAAAAAAATGTACAATTCGACATTAAAAAAGATTTATATATCCATGAAAGCTTGTCACGTATAATAAATGTTTCAAATTCCTAAGTATCTACAAAAACCACCAATCTTATTGTTCTACAACAACAACAAAAAACCACCAATCCTCTAAATATGCACAAAAAGAACTATCAATCTAAAAGTTCTATAAACAACTATAAAAGATATCTAAGTTCTATAAACAACTATAAAAGATATCCATAAAAGCAAAATTACCATCTCAAAAGTTACGCAAACTACCATAAAAAATACCTAAGTATCCCCAAGCTGCTCATCTCTCGTAAGCCAATCTTGCATCTCCCGATCAACAATGTCATGTTATTGTTGTGGATCAGCAGGATCTGTTTGCGGTTGCTGCTGCTCAAGAGGTGGTGGTGGTGGTGGTGGTTGTGGCTGAGATATGCCTGCTCCGTCCATGGTCATCCCGAATTGCCTCTGCATAAACGCCATAACCTGTCGTAATTCCTCAGCAACACTATCGAACTTTGAGCGTGACACCATCTTCTGTATCAGGGATGTGCTAGCACCAAGATCTGCATATCTTCTATTTTTCTCCCTAACGACCCGAGACCGTAGACACGTCCTTTGGGACACTCACCCGCCACATTGTAGTACACCGCCTCATCATCCACCGACTGGTCCGGTGTAGCCTAGGTCAGCTCCTGACGTCTCCTCTGGAGCTTAGCCTGCATGGATCAACAATAAACAACTTAAATGATATTCTTTTAAGTGAACTTACTACTATTTAGCTCGTATTTCTATACTTACATAGAACCGCTCCGATCTAGTATCGATGAATGTCACCCCGTCGTGATTTACGGTGTGGAGATGCAAATACAATTCATTCACGGTAGGTGGCGTCTCGGATGTATTAGTTTACACACAAAAGTTTTAAAAATGTTAAATATGTCAATTACTAGTAGGTCGGCGCACTTATATTCGCTAAGCACAAATCAATTGCATAGAAGTGAAATGAACTGAAATGAATGAAATATGTACAATGCAAATGAGTTAAACTAGCATCGATGTGTAAGAAATTAAAAAAAAAAAAACAAGATTAAAAGCAAACACAAGCATTGTGAACAAGTGTAGAAATGAAAAAAACAAATAAACAAGAGTATAAAAACAATTACCAATCTTTCATTGGTAGTCACAAAAGACACTGAGCCACCACCGTGCTTCAAGGGTCCAGTCACAGGTCCTTCGACCTCAGTGTTCCTATTCATAGACGCCTACCTAGACCTGGCTAGAAAGTCGTCGCTATCCTAGTACTCCAAGTATCTCCTCCACGCCTCATTTGTAACAAAGTTTGGCAGCACACGATTTTTCTTAAACTTATGCATCAATGCGGTGTACCTGGTGCCTGCATGCGTGTTGTACGCCGCACGAATGAAATCTTCGTGAATCGTGTCATCCCATCTAAAATATACCTATAAAATGGTGAGTGCAATTGTTACGAGACATTGGAAAATTTGTATAAATCCTAAGACATTTATTAGTCCTGCGTACCTGCCATTGGCGCCAGTAGTGGTCCTTATGATGATTCGGTACTGACTTCTAACAATACCATTCTTGAATCATCCATCTCTTGAAAACTTTTGTCATCCTCCGTGCACAAGAATGAGAAGGATGCAATTCCCTGTGTTTCATTAAAATACATAACATCTTAAAAACTTATTTAATAGTTTACATGGATATTTAGAAATACGTTAATTAATCAAATGCAAACCTACGTATTATTCGCAATCAGTGTGATCGGGATCCTATGCACACGAAGGGGCTCGGTCCCTGTCTTCTTAGGTGCTCGCGGAGCGCCTATAACCTGCAAGCCTGCTCTGGCCTCATAGGATGGGGATGTTGTTGGTGATGCGGTGGCTGGAGGAGCAGGCATCGTCGGTACAGGAGTGTCATGTCTCGATGTCGCCGATAGTGACTGAAATGGGCGATTTGGTATGGTTCCAGACGACGATGTCGATGGTACAGGCAACGTAGACGGTATGGAAGGCGAAGGTGACGCTGACTGTAACTCATGATCGAGTGACGAGAAGTCGGAATCGATAGGACAGGAACCGACCCACGACCTTGACCGCCATGACCTCCTCGACCCCCTCGTATGGCATGTCCATGAGGTCCAGTCGGTATATCGCTTCCTGGGGTCTGTGCTGCACCTCTTCCGACTGGACGAGGACCCCCTAAAGCTATCTCTCGACCGCCCTGAGGTAATGTGCGACCTCGAAGTGGAAGCCGATCACTGCGAGCCATAAAACCTAAAAAAAGACCAATCTTAAACAATCGTGAAGAAAGGTTTAGAAAGTTCACGTAACGTCGATCAAACATTGACATAGACATACATTACTCGTTTTCATCCGTTTCAAATTCACTCTCATGACTAGAAGTTGATGATTTTTCTTCTGAATCATCTCCACTATCGACAATGAAGTCAATGTCTTCTTGACTTGGACCCGCTTAAACAATGACGCGGGTCCCATTTGGATCATTCAGATTGTTGAAATCCTGTATTGCATTGTCGACTACGCATGTGGTGGGTTCACCATCTTGGAATGCAATCTCTGCCGAGCCTTGGTCATTATCTTCTTTGCTCGTTTCCTCGTCGGCGAATTTTGGTTGACAGCAACAAACTGCTAGCCATTCTTGTCTCTCGTTCCTCAAAGAAGGGTACGAAAGGTAATACACTTGAGTGGCTTGCATTACAAGGACAAATGGCTCGTAGTTGTTAAATCATCGACTTCGATGAACCTCTACCAATTTAAGTGTTGGGTGGGTCCTCACACCATGATTCGGTGTAGGGTCATACCATTCACACTTAAACAACACCACATGCTTGAGGCCAGTATATTCAATCTTCACAAACTCTTTTAGTACTCCATAATAGTCGTGGGAAACATCGACGTTGTTAGAACCCTTCACCAAAACACCTTTGTTCTGTGTCGATCTATTAACGTCATATGTTGCAGAGTGGAACTTATACCCGTTCACTAGGTAACCAGGGTACACATTACAAGATCGACTAGGACCAACCAAAAGATTAACAAGTGTCTCATCTATGATGGAATTCCAAGCCTATTCATGAAAATTTAGAAATTTAAGACACATTATTTATGAAAGAAATAAAAGAAACGATAACCTACAATCGTAATAACATTACATATGTTTGAAACCAAATGAGGAAGTTGCGCTCTAGACTAGTATCGACTTCTGACTCCCCCATTGCTTGAGTGATTTCATCGATAAAGATCCTACAAGAAACGAACATGTAAATATCATGTCTTGGTAAAAGATGAATAATGAACGTACTGCATTATTGAATTAAAGTGACGGACATACTGGATGTAAGGAGCGATCTATGCACAATTGAGCAGTATGTATGAATGAGACGGCATTATACTCTTGCTCTGTTAAGTACCGCTCCTTTCGCTTGCCCAAAGGTCGACTAGGATAAGTAAAAATTGAGAAATTGCCCACAAAATGCGGTGTGGGCCCGATACCACCATACATAAGCGGCTGAAGGAACACGTCGATTTTTTGTTTTGGGTCGGTCGGTCCAGGAACGATAACCGTTAAGAACATAAACTTAGATTTCATGCACATCGACGGTGGAAGATTGTACGAAGTCAAAATTACGGGCCATGAAGAGTACGATTTTCCTGAAATCCCAAAAACTTGAAAACCATCAGTGCACAACCCTAAACGAACATTCCGAAACTCGACGGTGAAGTCTCTGTTGACATCATTAAAATGCCACTAAGCAATCGAATCAAAACAATGTTGCATGACATCTTCTGGCGAGGAATGCTATCCATGCCACCGCATATGTTTTGTCGTTGACTCATACGCATACAATCGTTGCAATCGAGGGCCTAAAGGGAAGTAGTACATTTTTTTGCAAGGGCGTTTTTTAGTGTTCCTTCCACGACCTCGTCGTTGTGCAATGTAGAGTCCACTCCCCAATAAATCATACATTGGTCCTCACAATAATCTATTTTCTCAACTGGAAGACCTAGACCTCGCATTAGTCTTTAAGTGGCATAAAAAATTTCAACCAATGAATTGTCAGTTGGCAAACAATCCTTCATGAATTTTATGATTTCATTATACCCTCATTCAGAGATATGGTGTTCTGACTTGATCGCAAGTAATCTTGCTATTGCAGACAACTTCGTCATGGTTTCTCACCCCGGCCACAATTGTTGGCTACAAGCCTCAATCATGTCATATAGTTGGCATGCTTGGGGTTTGGTGATTCTTCCACGTGATTCCAATTAAAACTTGGACCTGCCACGTTGTGTAGCATCTCGTGGTAAGTTGTCGTATCAAAACCTCCCTCATTAGCATCATTAATATGGTTATCAAATTTGTTGAAGTTTGGCGGCTCTTGATCTCCATTCTCACCGTGTTCGTACCAACAGTGATATCCCAGAATGAATCCGTACCTACATATATGGTATTCAACCGTTTCGACGTCCAGGGACGGTACAAGTCGACATTTCTTATAATTGCACAGACATCTAATCTTCCTTTCACTTTGGTAGGTTGGACAATGTTGCTTAGCAAATGCTATGAATTCTTTAACCCTCGCCGCGAATTCAATTCGAACGAAGCCGTTATCAAGATGGTTGTACATCCAGTCTCGACTTGTAGACGACATTCCTATTGTAATTGTGCAATTAAATTAGTCAACTAGTTTAATAATTTCCGACGGTACAGGTCTACTTTTATGTCCGACTTACATAATTTAGTAGAATGGGGAATCATAGAACCTCACTAACTACATGAACTAAAAGCTTTGTTTGTATGCATTGAATAAAGGTGGTTTGATACAAATAACATAAAACAAAACAAACTTTACATTTGTTGAGTTCTAACTTCATGTCTATTTGTGGATTGAATTTAATACTCCTAATCTCAGGAAAAATGTGTCTAACTTCGTGTATGTTTGTGGCTTCAATTCCTTTTGTTGATTTCTACTTTCCTAAGACCTAGCTCTTCCTAGGACTGATACCAAACAGAGTAGGATACTTGGTCGTAAAAATAAAAGCAACAAAGAGTTCAACAAATTATAACTCATAAGTTATAAGCGGCATACAAATACTACATAGGATCGAAGCTCCCAGTATTTCATTTTCAATAAATACATATACCAATGACGGCCAATAGGTACATACATATACCAAAGCATTAAGGATAGTATTTTTGTAACAAACTAACACTTAACATAATATCATACAAAAAAGATTTAACAAAAAAAAGCTAACATTATAACAAACGTTGCTTTGGTGTATGTTTTGTCAATTGGGACCCATTAGTTGTTCACTCTTACCTCCCTAACGTTAGAGACTTACACACTCAAATCTTAGGACGTTTTAAGTGGAATAACCAAAACAAACATTACGTTGGGACCCATTAGTAGTTCACTCGTACCTCCTTAAGGTTAGAGGATCAAATCTTTTGATGTTTTAAGTGAAATAGCCAGATCAACTCAAAGAGTAATCCTAGTTTTTAGAACCCTAGATAGTAGTAGAAAATATATAATTGAAGGTAATATTCATCTATACCTACTCTTTTGGTTGTTTTATCTATACACACACATATACACACAAGTTAAGGTTCACATTTCCAAGTACTACTGCTAATAATATTCCTCATAATCATTGTAGTACTACGTGCACTACTTCATATGGGATTACTTCACTTAGTGGGAATATTAATTACAGTACTATGTGCCTATTAGTTAGTGTTTTCATGGCTGATGAGGTAGGTTGTTGGTTCTGATTTAATTGGGATTGGAGCAAATCTCCCCCAAATTTCTTCAACTCCATATCCCTAACTTCCTAGTAATTAAACCCCCCAAAATATCACTCCAAAAAAGCTTCAGAATCACAAAAAACAACTGCAAAGAATGATCAAAGATGATAACTCACAAGGTCGTCTAAACTCTGAGAAATAATTGAAAAACCTTGCAAAATAGAGTTGATAAGCTCATCAAATGTGATCAATGAAACAAAATTGAACCAAATATAGTAGCAAATACATGAAAAAATGTGGCATGAAGAGATCAAAGAATGTAAATCACAAAGAAAATATAGCACAAAACCTTACCTCTCCAAAGCACTTAGAGCAATAGAATGCTATCCAGACAAATGATGATGCGCTTCGACTACAGGTAAGGATTTCTTGCTTCTATATAGCTCGGCCACTTCCCTAATGCTCCTCTACATCAAAACCAAAACCAATACCAAAACAATTCAACGTCCTACCAAACCTCCTAAATCCAAGTAAAATGGAACTGGTCTCATCAAAATCCGCCATTATAGTGAAATTAAGAACTCGCCAGTTCTCTAATCGAAGTCCGCCAAATCAAAGTCCTCAAACAGAGATCTTCCAAGTTTGAATGAATGAATGGATGGATGAAGGAAGTACCTTAAAAGAGAGAGAATGGATGAAATGTTGGAGAGCGTCCAGCCCAATCTACCGACACTGAAGGAGAATGAGGAATCGAAGTAGCCTTCTCGGGGGGAACTCCAAAATGCACCTCAAAAAAGCAGGCGAATGAGAGATTATTGAACTCGATAGTAGATTGGAAGCAAATGAGAGAAATGGTGGATTTGAAGAAACATAGAAAGTAATAATAACCATAAGTAATAACTCTCTCTAAAGCTTTTACTTCTAGAATCTTCTTTGGAAATTGAGGAGGCTAGGAACCTATTTTTAATTTCTTTACTATTGACTTTGCTTTGGTCTTTTGCCAATTAAAGACATATATAGGTAGAGAGTACTAGAGCTAATCAGGAACAAGAAAGAAACTCAATTCATATTAAACATTAAATACAACACCATAGTCAATACATAAAGTTCTGTAGGGAGACCCAATTTTCATTCAATTCAAACAAAGACAACAAAGACAACAAGTCCTTACAAACACTGAAACACAAACAACACGCACACTATTGACTTTTCTTTAGTCCTTTGACAATTAAGATCAAAGCATTAACAACATTCTAGGGATTGTAATAGGTGCAATGAGAATAACATAGAGCTTTTAGCATTAAAACAAGAAGAATTGAACTCCCTCTCCCATGGCTATAGTTAGCATCACGTTTTCCATATATCATTCCTTTTAAAAGAAACTACTTATATAGAGAGCCATATCTCCAAATGGAAAAGCAAGATTGCGCAAATAGGTTGATCCTAGCAACATCCATCACAGGGTAAAACGTTCAGTGCTGGTATCACTAAAATTAACTTTCCAAAGATTGACAAGATATAAAAAAAAGTTCACCACTGTCAATTACTTAGAAAACTATAAGACAGTTATATATAGGCTATTTTGAAAACAATGGGACATTTTCAGGGCAATGCATGTTTAATGAAACGATATAAGAGTGTAATTGAGAGAATTGCAGGAGTGTTCAAACAAGTGAAAAGGTTTTGTAAATGCATAGCTTCATTATGTCTCAAAAGAGGCTGAGTGCATACTGGAACTTGCAAAATTACTTCCTCAGAAGTCAGAATGAGTTTCATTAGCCCGATATCAGGTAAATCAATGCACTTGTATGTTTTCAATGCTAAGAAAGTTAATTAGTGTGGATGCATATAAAATAACTTGATTAACGCACTATTAAAGGTCAAATTCAAGAACATGGATTAAAGGTAATGCAACCTGACCCATTATGTGTGCAAGGTTTTAGGGGTACCTTAAGCTTTACTACTCTTTTACATGATTTTAAGAACTCTACTTTCGATATATGTTTTCCTGCATAGAAAGATCAAAGGTATAAGCAATTACTTGCAAAAAAAAAATCATAAATGAACAAGGAAAAAGAAATAAATATTTAAGGAATGCCCGCACGGCCCTTAGAGAGGCTTGTAATACAAACAGTCCAAATGCTTCACAACAACCATATAGACAAGAACCTTGCTATACAATCTTATATAGAATTCTATGAAACTATATTTATCGAACAAGTACCTTGAAGTGAAAAAGTTCCCAGTAGTGCAAGTCGATCACTGACAGCTGCTGCACAATCAAACTTGAACCCTGAAAATCAAATATGTGAAAAAAATGAGCTACCAATCTAAATAAATATGACAATGCTAGAAAAAAACCAATCTCATACACAAGGAAAAGGAAAAAAGTAAAACTCTAAAAGTAGAAATAAAGTGTCCAAAAAGATCATTACTACTATATATTTTTAATTATAATGACATAAAATCAAACATGAAGACAAAAAGGACTTGAAATTCTATAAATTATAATCATTCAGATATATCCAACATAGATGTAATCATACTAAGAATAAAATTTTAGGTGGCTTGTTGCTCACATGTAAGTCAATCATTGTATGGATTATAAATATTATTTTTAGACCACCACGCTATATGAATATGTTTGAAGATCAAAAACATGCTTCCTTATTAACTTGACACAATATGGGTCTTTATCATACGGTACCTTGACAAAAGATGCATTCCGATGACACTTAAATGTAGTTACACATATAATTTTAATTTTCTACCATTTCAATTTTTTAATAAATTCCACATCGAAGTAGACTACCTAAAATAAGTTCTAAATTTCAAGTAACCAGTCACTTTTGGCCCAATGTACTATTTGGCTTCTAATGCACCACATGTAGAACGGGTTTTACACGATACTCATTGCTCTGAAAAAAAATTCTGAAATTTAGGGCGGGAGTTCAAGAGGCAAGAAAGAAGAAGAGGTTGAAGAGCGCAAAAACATGTCCCCTCGTTCAATCTTGAGTCATGATCTTGACTCTTCAATCCTCTTTTACTTGCTTGTTATTCTAGTATACCTCAGACAAATTCTTTTTGGCATCAACAAGGAAAGTATTTCAAACTATACCAAAAAATGCATTCTTAAAGTTGGTTTACAAGGTCCAAATTTAAAAGGTAAAATTTTAGTAAAAACATCACATTTTGGTCCTCATATATGATGAAAGATGCAGAACGACCATTAATTTTCTGCTTATCCATTCTAGCATACTATTTGATTTCCAATAAAAATGTTGTTTCATATCTACTATGTATTTTTTAAATAAGAAACTAATTAACTTAATACCTTTCAAACTTGCACACTGAGAGACTCGAACCCTCAACCTCATACATAGGTGACCACAAACCAAATCATTCAGCTCCACTTGGTTGGCTTGATCGCTTTTATGTTATGATTGCTATGGTTTTCTCCTAAAGGGATTATTCTGCATTTCAGTTGCCCCTAATGGAATTCGCAAAAAAGGAAAACTGCTTATCTGAAACAAATAGAGGCTTAACAACTTTGCTCAATTGATTTTCAAGCAAATTTATATTAATTAGTTGATGAGATGCACACGCATACTACTCGTCAAAAGACGCAGATGCAAGAACATATTGTATTGATGATTTATCAGCCCTGCTCACATCCACAATATCAAAGGTTTCAACAGTCATACGACTAAAGCCAGAAATTTGCAATATATTACTGCTGCTCAAAAACAAGAAATTAAAGAAATAAAACTAATCGAATGAGATCTCTTAATGGAGTAAAAAAGCATCCACTAGATGAGCTACAAACATTAATATACAAAACGTATAATTTTCAAATAAGATGACTTATATAATTTCAAGCATATATTGGATAAGATAAGAGAATTGTGCAAAGACAGACAAAAAAAAGCAATGACGTAAAGCAATATCAGGTCAAAGAGACTTGCAAGTTCCACTTTAAAATTTTAAAGTATAGTTACAAATTTATAGTCATATAAAGTTATAAACCAAACCTTTTCCCTAACTTATTTTTTCCCTCCAAGTTCCAATTAAAGAGAACCCTAACTTCGCAAAGACTATTCAAAGTAGCCATGTTTTCTCTGGTTTCGAGGCTACATTTCTCCGTTGTTCCTAACCAAACTCATTGCGTGAATAAATGCATAAACCACATGGAGCTTTAGAATACACATCAAACTACCTCCAAAAAAAATCCTCATACGACATTCTTATAATTGCGGGGATCGAACAAGCTTGTTAACATAAGCCTTGATGTATATTAAACCGATAAAAAAATGTTCACTAGAACCTGTTAAGTACCCATCAAAGCAACAACAAATTATAACTAACTGAACCACACAAACTCATCAAAATCTCATAAACTAGTGAGAGATATGAAAAAATCAAAAAATGGTATTTCAATGGAGGGATTATCTAACCTGAGCATCCAATGAAATCTCCAAAAATAAGAAAACAAGAATACCCATTAAAACATAAACAGATTTTCACCAACTGAACCACAGAAAGTCATCGAAATCTTACAAACTAGTGAGAAACATGGGAAAATCAGAAAAGGGTATGTCGATGGAGGGATTATCTCACCTGGGTGTCTAATGTACGAAGGCGAGGGACAGAGTAGACGACAGCGACGAACAGCTCAGATGACGGCGAGGGCTTTAGAGGCAGCGACAACAGACGGCACGACCTTTGGCGTACACACACACGAAACTCACCGTCTTAATCACAAAGGCAGACAGCAACTCAGACCCCAACCAATCGTGAAGCCATGACTGGCCTCGACATTGCATAGATCAGATGAGACTGTGAAGAGAGGAGTTAACGGCGGAAAACATTGAGCAGAGATTTCAGGGTTTGGGAGAGAGAGTTCGATGAGAGAGAGAGTTGACGGTGCAGAGACCAGATGAGAGAGAGAGTTGACGGTGATTCAGAATTTTAGGGTTTAGGAGGGAAGGGATTGGAGGTTCGACGAGAGAGAAAGAGTTCGAAGAAGAGAGAGATTTGTGATTTTAATCTTCCGTTCCCATTTTTCAATCGTCTGCATCGAATCACACACGAATCTCGAGACGTAATGGACGGTTATAAACTACTAAACTTTTGGTGGGAAAATTGGCCCCATTTTTTGAGACAAAATTTAATTTCGTCTCTATTCCGTCTCTATTTTCGTCTCTAATCTCTCTCTATTCCGTCTCTGAATGATTCTGTCTCAATTCTGTCTCAAACCATTTATAGTTAGCAACGAAATCTAATTTCGTTCCTAATTTCGTTTTTAAATTACCTTTTTTGTAGTGTAGAAAGTCTTATACATTCCATAAGAAATGGAGCAGGGAATCTATAGTGGGAAAAATGTGAGAATCTCTATAGGAAATGGAGTAAGGACTTAAAAGTAAAAGCAAAAGAAAGAATAAGAAAAAGAATAATTAGGATGGAGTAGAAAAGAATGAGAGATGAAAAAAATGAATGTTCTTAAACTCTTTAATGAAAAGATTTAGCTTGAGTGCTTGAAACTAGAGTTGAGTGAAGTATATCTTAATCTAACACGTGTTAAATGATATATTCATTGGTATCTTGGCGAAATTCCTATTGATTTTTGTTGTGGTGCTATTATAAAGTATTTTCTAAAATGAAGGTCAATCTAATGGTTTTTGTGTTTTAAGATTCTATACTAGTCATCGCCAGCTTAATGCTTGTCAGTGGAGATTGAGAAAACCTATTTTATGTACTGACCTTGGTAATGAACTTTAAGTTCTAAAGAGTGTTGCATTGGATGGTTGAGTTATCATCAAGGGATGCTTCTTTTTTTCTAAATCATTTATTCTATCAAAACTTTCATTTTCTTATGGGTAGTATATTTCCATTTGAAAATCACTTCTATTTCAAAATTTCTATTATTTAAAGTTAAGATGAAATAGACTGAAATCAGTTTATAGAGAATGAAAAGAGAATATGATTCAGAGTATCCCTTTGTTCGGGATAGCAAAGTGTTGAGTTTGGAGGTATTTGACAAGTCAATAAATAGAAATATTTTATAGTGTAATTTAGGTTGATTTTAGATATAAATGATGATATTACACGAGGTATTCTCTTATTTTTGTGATTTCATAATTTAATTAGGAGAATGAAAAAATGAAAGAAAAAGCGGAATAAGAGCAAAACAGTCAATTGGAGAAGTCCAGCGATTAGCCTGCGATTTGCATTTACATTAGGAATCGCCACCTAAATCGGCAGTAGAGAAGTGCATGCGAATCCTCACCGAATTGAAAATTATATTAGAAATCGCCAGCTAAATCGGTGGAGCACAAAGAGCAAATTCAAGTTATTAACTCAGCGATTTGTGTACAACTTAAGAATCGCGGACAAATCGCTGACGTCGGTTATGGGTTTTTTAGATTAATATGAAGAATTTGAGTTTATCTAGGATATGTATAACTTAAGAGACTATAAATAGGACCTGAGGGCTTCGAAATAAAGCTTTCTCTCTCCAACCTTTTTCACATATTCAATAAGTCTTTTATCAGTTTTAGTCTATGTTTTAAGCTACATTGGAGCTTTGATTTATTTAAGAGGTATTTATTTATATATTTTATTATGTCTTTCAATTATATTATTGTGTTAATTCTTTTCAGCATGAGTGAGTAGTTTATCAATCTAAATAAACCTTAGACATGTATACGCTTTGGATTGCTCGATAGTTGTAATTAAGGAATTATAAACTTAATGCTTTAAATATATTCATTCACGTCAATCACAGATTTAACAAGTTATTTTTGCGCATTACAACTAATGAAGATTAATATTGCATGCATAGTTGCAAATGTGTATTGTGGTATTTTGATTATGAATCTATGTCTATGATTATTGACAACAATTATAGATGTAGTAACTAGGATTAATCTATAGGGCTTTTTCTCGATTGGATGTTCTAGGTGGTTGTATTCTAAGTTATTTATTTATTAGCATGATCTAATTTATATTTGATTTAGATTAGGCATGATTTTCTTTGAGTGTTAATGCTACGTATTTCTATGGTATTGCGTTTTATCCAATAGGTAGATTTACAATGATAAGAATATGGTTTTTTCATTGATTTAGAAAAATAAGTGGTTGGCTAAAGGTGATCAATCTACTATGAATTAGGATTCAATGATTTCCAGATTCTATATTTTATAATTATAACTATGATATGAAGTGATGATATGCTCTAATGTTTGAATACAATCCAAGTATATTATATTGTTTAGTGGATGTTTGTTTAGATGTTTGTTAAAGATATTTATATTATATTGAATTTGAATATTTTTTAATTTAGTTTGCATTAAATTGTTTGACAGTTTGGTTAATTAAGTTAGTAGTTATAGTTTAGTTATTTGGTATATTAATTCCCGTTTAATTAGATTAACTAAATTAAGAAAAATAAGAAAAATACTTTCCTTTGAAGTTTGCAAAATCCTTGTGGAGATGATATCTCATTTACCACTACAACAAATAATAGGAGAATACGAGAAACTATTGTGCACTCTTGATACATGTCAGAAGACATGGGAAATGACTACAAGGCGTGGGCAAGGCGTGGAGACGACATGACGAGAACAAAACAGGTGCAGGGCATTTGGCGCGGTGGCGGTGCCGTAGGGTTGTACACACGACATCGAGATGGAAAACGCAGGGCGTGAACCTATAGTGAGGGGAAAGTTAACATAAAAAGGCCAAAGCTGCGGCGACGCCGTGACTTTACACACATAAAGCATGGGATCACTTACAGATAACGCAGAAATATAAAAAAATAGAAAATGTAGAATTCTAGTTCGTTTGGAGTTATTAATTAGGGTTTCTAATTATATTCTAAAGAGTCTTAGGGGTATAAATAGGTATTAGAACGTGGTAAACTCACGAATTATCATTTATTACAGTAGTTTATGAACCACCAACATAGAATAGCTTAGTTTACATTATTCTTGAATATTAAGAAGAGTTTTGGAGGAGAAGACATTGAAGACTCACGTGTGGTTATTTGGTATTGTTACCTTGATTTAATTGAAGTTATTTAATTTAATCTTTGATTGCAATAACTATCAAGATGTGTATGTTGATTTCAATGATGAGTAAATATCATGATGTGTATGTTGATTTCAATGATGTGCATGTTGATTCCATACGTAATGCTATGAACGTCTTGATCACGTGTTTGTTGATTTGAGGTTTTAGGAGTTAACATGGCTATTGAAGCTTTTAAGCCGGATATGGACGATACAACCGTACAATATATAATATTGATAGATAGTCATTGATTAGGGAGGCACATATAGTAAACTTAATTGGTTGTGAATATAAAGATTAGGAACTTAAAGCAATGTGGGACTTACATCATTCACACCAATAGGTAGAGTTCTAGTTTGCACATTAGTTACTTTTCCACCACGACAATGGGTTGAAGTGAATCTTAAAGAAATTTGTCTATTCTAATTGAGCATTGCACACACATAATGAAGATGAAGGAAGTGATATGAAAAGCATAGTAATTTATTACCTAGGTGAAATTGTGAACCAAGATCTTCTTAATATAGAAGTCCAAAGTTATTTACATTGTTTTCTAGAATATAGTAGTTTAGTTAATACCAATTAAAAAGATATTTTCTTAGAAATAAAGTGAATTTAACTAAGTGAACTGTGTGCAATACACATTTCCCTGAAGACGATATCCGTAATCAACATTAGTTGATCACATTATTACTTGCAGCCACTATCGAAAGGCTTAAATTTTATTGATAATCTAGATATATAAGTTGCTTTTTATTAGGTATATGGAGGCTGCTAAAGCATTAACTTGGTCAGTCTGGGATCCAAGGTCTGAGTTAGTGACTCTAGGCCGTGCGACGCTTTAATCAAGACAGGGGTCGTTACACTTTTACTTTTAATATTCCTTTGAACATCTTTATCGCAACGCCATGTTTCCTTCTTTGATAATCTCATGCCTTTGAATATGCCTAACATGTTAAATGCTACTCTCTTTATCCAATTACTCCTATATATCCACATTGTGTTTGCAGGTACGCCAAGGTTTCAAAATATTTTCTTTAAGTAGCATTCTCTAAATTTTAATTGTTTATTATTTTTTAGTTCCAACATTTTATTCTACGTTCTTGGTTTCTTTTATTTCTATTAAACTATTGTTTTAGCTTGATATCGAGTACTACTAAACTATATTGGGTAGTAATCACTTCAAATTGTTTTGCATTATCTACATATTATATTTTTCTTGTTAAAAGAAAATCCACTTACTAAAAGTAGTCAATTGTTACTTCATATTCCTAAAACTAGTATTAATTAAGACTTTATCATTTGCTAAAGCAAATTTTAAAATGAATTATCCATTCAAGTCCTTTCAAATTAAAAACTTTTTATTTAAGGGTATACCTCGAATAAGTTCATTTATATCATCCTAAAATGTGTGTTTGACGCTCTCATGTGATCTTACTTGTGACACGTGAGCGTTAGTTAGGTTAATCAAATTGTTGAGACGATGAAAACAAAAGAAAATAGTAAATAAATCGGTAATAAGATTTGAGGAATGAGATTACAACCATCATAATTTTTATTTTTATTTTTAATTTAAATCGGAGTTGAACTCATGACCTCTTCAAACCTTGCTTTTTAAAAAGTGATGTCGACCTGATGCTTTGCGAAAACATCACAATCTTAATAAAATCATAACAACTTTTCACTTAAAAAACTCGAATTGAGTAACCAAACCTTGGAACTTGAATGGGTGTTGTAATGTCAATAGATTACCATCATATACCATGATTACAAAGGAACCAATAACCCCCGAAATGAAAATAAACATTGCATCTTTCGTTGTTCGTCATGAATTTCTTTTTTTTTTTAAAGAATACAGATTAAGTTTTAGTTCTTGCATGATTTCATTTTTGTCATAGTTCTTGCAAGATTGAGTCAATTTGACCGACCATCCTACTTTAAGCAGGAATCCTGGCTGTCTATGTCTTTTGAAAGAAAATTTTTTTGCCAAAAGGCCATTGTTCACTAAAACAAAAAAAGTTTTCTGCTCTTGTATGTGTCCGTTTATTATTAATAATCAAAGAAGGAAAGAAAACAGCAAAGAAACATCCGATGTGTGAGAAAAGTAGCAGACTAGCAGTGGGGCGCCCCAGAAGCCAGAATAACCTTGTATCATTATTATTCCTCTTTCCCATTCTCTCTTCTTCTTCTTCTTCTTCTTCTTCTTCCTTTTCAGCTCCTCTGATGAATCGGAAACATTTCCTTCATTTCAGAGATTGATCCGTTCTGTTCTGATTGTTCAAACTCTACTCTTCGAAAGAGTAAAGTATATATGACACACTAGTGCCTTTCGTGTGCAAAACAAAAGAATTATATTAGTTTTAGTTTATTCCCTTGATGGCAATGGCATTTCTATCCAAGGTTTTGTTTGGTGTAGTTGTTGTTCTGTACTGTGTTGGGGTTGTGGGTTCTCACCAGCAGGATCAGGATGACCGATCTGCAATGTTTGCATTGAAAAGAGAGCTTCTGCTCTCATCCTGGGCTTCTGCTGCTAACGACTCCGATTACTGTTCTTGGGCGGGCGTTCTCTGCACCCCAAACACTTCACTTGTTGAATCACTTGATCTCTCTCACCACCAACTTGGAGGTAATGTAACCTCCTCAATCTCTCTGCTTAAGGGTTTGAAGGTGCTAGACCTGTCTTATAACAATCTTCAAGGCCCAATACCTCCTTCATTTGGAAATCTAACTCAGCTTCGACTCCTCGATTTGTCATTCAACAAGTTTGAGAGCTCCATTCCTCCTGCATTGGCTGCTCTCACCAAGCTTACATCATTAAACCTCTCTACCAACTCCCTTGGGGACAGAATACCTGATGAGTTGCATAGTCTCAAGGACTTGGAGTATCTTCAGCTTTCTGGGAATAATCTGATTGGTTCGATACCGTCGTGGGTCGCAAAACTGACCAATCTCAAGGTGTTCACCGCCTATGAGAATGGTTTGGGTGGTAGAATCCCTGAGAATTTGGGTTCTTTCTCTCCACTTGAGGTGTTGAATCTTCATTCTAACCACTTGGAAGGGCCCATACCTGATAGCATATTTCATTTTGGGAAACTTGAGATTTTGGTCCTTACATTGAACAAGTTGAATGGGAATCTTCCTGCAGCCATTGGGAACTGCAAAGGCCTTTCTAGTCTTCGACTGGGGAACAACAGGCTCTTCGGAAACATTCCAAGTTCCATTGGTAATATTAGTAGCCTTACTTACTTCGAAGCGGACTACAACCATCTCTCTGGTGAAATTGTTAGGGATTTCGCTCGTTGCACTAACCTAACACTTCTCAACTTAGCCTTCAATGGTTTTACAGGGGTTATTCCTGCAGAGCTTGGTGAGCTTATGAATCTTCAAGAGCTAATTTTGTGTGGTAATAGTCTCTATGGAGATATTCCAACATCCTTTCTTAAGTCTAAGAACCTAAGTAAGCTCGATCTTAGCAATAACCGATTGAATGGGACCATACCTAAAGACCTTTGCGGCGCTCCAAGATTGCAATTTCTTATTGTGGGTCAGAATTCACTGAGGGGAGAGATACCAAATGAGATTGGAAACTGTGTAAAGCTTCTTGAACTGCAAATGGGAAGTAACTATCTCACGGGTACAATCCCTTCTGAGATTAGTCAGATCAAGAATCTACAGGTTGCTCTCAATCTTAGTTTCAATCATCTTCGTGGACCACTTCCCGCAGAATTGGGGAAACTTGACAAGTTGGTTTCATTGGATGTCTCTAACAATCAGCTCTCCGGAAACATCCCTTCAGCTCTAAAGGGTATGATGAGCCTGATCGAGGTTAATTTCTCTCATAATCTCTTTACTGGTCAAGTGCCCATCTTCTCACCATTCCAAAAGAGCCCAACTTCTAGTTTTGTTGGGAATAAGGAGCTCTGTGGTGAGCCATTGAGAGTCGCTTGTGCAAATTCATTGGCATCCACTCGTGGAGCTTATCATCATAAGGTTTCCTACAGGATTATTCTAGCTGTTATTGGTTCTGGTTTGACAGTTTTCATCATGGTTACTGTTGTCGTTCTGCTGTTTATGATGAGGGAAAGACAGGAAAAAGCTGCCGAGGGTAAGGATGTAATGGAAGAGGAGAAAAATGCTCAGCCACCTGTAATAACAGCAAGCAATGTCTTCGTTGAGAACCTCAGACAAGAAATAGATTTTGAGGTTGCAGTGAAAGCAACTATGAAAGATGCAAACAAGTTAACAACTGGTACATTCAGCACTATTTACAAGGCAGTTATGCCTTCTGGCCTGATATTGTCTGTGAAGCAACTCAAGTCCATGGATAGAACTGTGATTCATCAGCAGAGCAAGATGATTAGGGAGGTTGAGAGGCTAGGCAGGCTCTCCCATGATTGCCTTTTGAGTCCAATTGGATTTGTTATATATGAAGATATTGCTCTATTGCTGCATCAGTACTTCCCTAATGGAACATTAGCTCAACTCATCCATGATTCTGTTAGTAAAGCAGAATACGAATTGGACTGGCCAACAAGGTATTCCATTGCCGTTGGAGTTGCCGAGGGTTTGGCTTTCCTTCACCATTTAGCAATTGTTCATCTCGATATATCCACAGTTAACATTTTCTTAGACGCTGCTTTCAAACCTCTAATTGGGGAGATTGAGATATCAAAGCTTTTAGATCCATCAAAAGGCACTGCAAGTATCAGTGCTGTAGCAGGTTCATTTGGTTACATTCCACCAGGTAAAAAACCACTTAACTCAAGACTCTTAAAGAAAGTTTTCCTACACAGGCTACACTTGATTGCTATTATTGTTTCCTCTCTTTATCGTTGTTTCATACATAACACTCAATTAGTTTGCTTTTCTGTTTTCTGCATCAGAATATGCATATACAATGCAAGTAACAGCACCTGGAAACGTCTATAGCTATGGGGTTGTGTTGCTTGAGATCCTAACCTCTAGATTACCAGTTGACGAGGCCTTTGGTGAAGGGATGGACCTGGTGAAATGGGTTCATAGCGCACCCATGAGGGGAGAAACGCCGGAGCAAATACTTGATGCGAGGCTGAGCACCGTTTCGTTTGCTTGGAGGAAACAAATGCTTGGAGTTCTAAAGATGGCCTTGCTTTGCACTGACACGATACCAGCTAAACGGCCTAAGATGAAGAAAGTGATAGAAATGCTTGCATCAGAATATGCATATACAATGCAAGTAACAGCACCTGGAAACGTCTATAGCTATGGGGTTGTGTTGCTTGAGATCCTAACCTCTAGATTACCAGTTGACGAGGCCTTTGGTGAAGGGATGGACCTGGTGAAATGGGTTCATAGCGCACCCATGAGGGGAGAAACGCCGGAGCAAATACTTGATGCGAGGCTGAGCACCGTTTCGTTTGCTTGGAGGAAACAAATGCTTGGAGTTCTAAAGATGGCCTTGCTTTGCACTGACACGATACCAGCTAAACGGCCTAAGATGAAGAAAGTGATAGAAATGCTTGGAGAATTAAGTTGAGGCTAGGAAGTCCTTTCATGTTTTGAAGGTTGAGATTGTGATTCCGTCATACCGTATAACACAACTTGGACGATTGGGAGCACTATTGCGAGCGTGCTGAAGAGTATTGAAGCTGAATCTTTAATGAGATGTAGTTCAAATGTGAAACTCTTCTTCTGGTTATGTAACATGTTTGTGAGGGTTATTGTGGTGTTTGAACTTGGGAAAATGAAATAGAAGATCTACTGTTGCCTCATCGAAATGATTTTCTGCCTTAACAAGTGTGTTGTAGCTTGTACGAGCGACTTAACTTTTTGTTTTTTTGGGGTAACAGTAGGAAAGAGACTTCTATACAAAACTTTCAAGAGATTAAGGTAATATCTTAGAACATTAAATATTTATAACTAGCTAAAGTGGCCAAACCATCTCTAGTGGGATAGATGATGTAAAGGCCAAAATTAATTAAACTAGGATTAGCATTAATTTCGAAGATTAACGGTCGTAATTCGAGCGCTACGTGGGCAACTCAGTTGACTCGGATACGAGAACCGAGGAAATATGTTATTTATGGATGGTGGTTATGTATATGTGTTGTTTAAAAGATTATATTATTATATAGCACCGTATGTGTGTATGTTGCCATTGGACGAGTTTGTGTGACGGGTGTTCGTCTCGAAAGGCGTGTCAACGCGGGTGTCGGATTTGCGAACTACGGGTACACTAGGAAACTTGACTAATCTATGTCAGGATCGCTAGTTAATCAATTAAAATGGGTAATGTAACCATAAGATAAGTAAAATTCAATAAAAACAATAGGCTATGACGTATCTCGAATTACGTGCCGAGATGCAGGGCATCGAGTGCCGGGTAGTCGAGGGTTAGTGGAATCACAAAATTTGTCAATTTGCTCAATAAAAACATTAACCATATATATTATAATGGGCCTAAGCTAATGTAATTGAATCAAATAAATCAATGTCTATAGTTTGGTTATTTAAATTTGAAACCATGAGATCGTCCAAGAGATGTGTTGACACATCTAGGTACCATGTGAGTAGTAAATTAGTGTCACTTTGATTGGGTTAGTGGGAGTTAGTGGGATACATGTCAAGGTGTTGATCATTAGATGAGCTTCGAGATGCGTAAATACACGGAGATCAATGGCTAGGAATCAATATTACTTTAATATATAGGATCAACACATGCAAGGAAATCATTTTCATTTTCAACTTATAAATCAAGAGAACTTGCTGGAGAAGAAGGGGGTTGATGTAGAGAAGGAATCCACGGAAGATTGGTGAGAATTTCTCAAGTTAGGTGGTACATCAACTAGGTGCACATCTATTTATGTTAGATTAAAATCATTTCTGATTTTCGGCTAATTCCAGAGAGTAGATGATTGAATATTTCCAATTGGTTTATATATTTGGATTCCTCATTTGAAGTTGATAATCCAGCTATATTGAAGTTCTTAATTTGGATTTGAAATCATAAAGATATGAATTTTTGAAGTTGCGAGACCAAAACTAGAATTATGTATATTATATTAGGAATTAGCCTATGTACTTTGGTCATAACTTGCCCATTTTAGATTCAAATCGACCCAAACTGGTGGCATTTGCAAGCTTACTCAAAGAGTAACAACTTCGCTTGCCTTGAGATATTGTAATTCAATTATTTTCATGTCCAAAAGTGCTTTATAAGTAGGTGCTGGAATTCAGAAGAAAAGTTTTGAAACTAAACTTATTAAAGGCATAACTCCCTAACTAATTATCCAAATGAGCTGATCTTTTAGTATGTTGTATTTGGGTATGTTTTCTGACTTGTGACCAAAAATCACCTTTTTAGAAATATAGATTAGGAGGAATAGATTTTCTAAGTCCGCTGGTCAGATTAGGTTCCAATTAAAGCTACGTTTAGTAGAATCATGATATCTCTTTCGTTTTAAATCGGAATTTTGCAAACTAAACCTTTTCAGAAAGTTAAGATATAGACCAACGATCTTTGTATTGGTAATGGATTTCGAGATTTGGACCATTTCATGCCGAAAAATACGTTGTAATATAAGACCGAAATTGAGACTTAATTTAGTCTTTAGGGCTGATTTGGGAAGATCAATTTGAAACATATTCAGCAAATTTCAATACACAATAAACATACTTAACTGACTTCACAGACTTAGGGGACTGTAGCTCGAGTATCGAGAAGCTTGTCGGGTCCGATTCGGGTGGCCGAAGGAGTCGGAGCGCGTGTTGAAGTGCGTGAACCCATTGGAATGCCTCACATAATTCATGATTTGGTTTATCGATTTCGCTTTTCATGTGTGACTGCTGGTGGGCACACATGAGGTTTTCACTCCTATTTCGGTGTGCTTATATATTGGTTGTGGCTAAATCGCATGCACATGTAACTTGTGATAATGCTCGTGTCGATGGGAGTAGAATATATCTACGACTGTCGGGAGGGATTAGGGTGGTCGTGATGTGTAACAGCGTCGGGAAGGGACCATGCCGTTTACTGAAGTTAGGCTTTAGCCATTGTAAGCCTCTAAGTATATACGTGGTTCCTATTCGATTTATCGATTAATGGCTGGTGTAGGTCATCGTTTTCTCGTGATTATACAGATGTTTATTGATTAATGCTTTATTTCTAAACTGGTTTAATTAGTATATGTTTATTTATTTCACGCTACTGCTTTTGCTTGTCACATTCGTGGGAATTTGACATACTGTTGCCATGTGTTATATTCGCATGTCTTGTTGTTTATCAGTTTTATTTCATGAATATTATGTGGACTTCTCTAGCGATTTTACTTACTGGACTCGTCACTGTATTTGTTGGGTGACTGAGTGCAGATCCTTCGACGAGCAAGGGCAAAGGCAAGGAGGTACTGGGCAACTACCTCTAAGATTGTGGAGCCAGCTTGTGTGTGATATCAGTATGTATTTATTTTACTTTTATTGGGTTTTAGGGACCATAGAACACTGATTACATATATATATATAGAACTTTTGTTATACTTAACTCGCGTTGATATATATATGGTATCTTTTGTCGGGTTTTCCACTACTTATGATTGTTGAATATTGTATAACTTACTTAAATTAAGACTTCCGCTGTAAAATTTCATTATAAATTGGTAAATTGATTAACTGACTAATGAAATCATTAATAATTATATGGAAATTAATTAGCTAAGTTAGGAATAAATGGAAAAGTGTAAGTTGCCAGGTAGGTCGCGGAACGTTAAGGATAAGTGGACCATGACGTGGCAAGGCTTAGTGACGTGGGATGCGACGTGGCGGGTAGCAAGGAGGCCTGAAATTTTGGGCCACCACAGATGAGGCATTACTTGCGATAGCCAAAGTTGGGTGAAGTTCTAGGTTGGACTCATGTTAGAGTCAAGTTTCTTATTTGAAAGGCAAAAAAAAAAAGAGTGCCAGCTAGTAGGGCAGTCTTTTTTGTCATGAAATTATATTAACAAAATGTATCTAAATCAGCGTTGAAGCTGAAATCCCAGATCTATTGTTGAAAATGAAGATAGAGAGGTTAGAGAGAGTCAGATCTGAGATATTGCTCCCTCTCAGTCTAGAAGTTTCATTTATACTCAAATGTCAATTAGGGTTACAATGATGAGCGTTGGATGAGTCCCTAGAGAGCAGCGAGATCTGTAATATCGAGATTGCCCACATGGCTCGCACACATGATCATTCACCTACCCTCACGTGACTTGCATCAACACAACATCATAACATATACACATAATATTACAACCTACTAGTAACTAATGATTATGTCTAACACATCCCCTTAAACGAAGGGGAAGAGATGTGACATCGAGTTTGTCACGAATATAGTTGAACTAAGGAGCTGGAAGAGCCTTAGTAAACAAATCTGCCAGTTTATCCTTGGAATGAACATACAAAACAACACATTTCCCATAAAGAACCTGATCACGTACATAATGCACATCGACTTCAATGTGCTTAGTACGGGCATGATGCACAGGATTGTGAGCCAATGCTTGAGCCAACTAATTATCATACCAAACAACTGGAGATGAGACAAAGAGATTCCCAATTTAGACAACAAAGATTGCACCCAAGCAACATCAGCCACAACATGAGCCAGAGCTCGGTACTCAGATTCCGTACTCGAACGTGCCACAACTGTTGCTTCTTGTACTGCCAACTAATCAAATTGAAACCCCAAAAGACTGCAAACCCATCCGTCGAATGTTGATCATCAGGCAAGGCTGCCTAGTCCGCATTTGAGTAACCTGTAAGAAATAAAGAAGAGCTAGGTCGAAACCAAATCCCGAAGTCCATCGTACCTTTCAAAAACATGAAGACCCTCTTAAGGGCTTGCCAATGAGAGACAATAGGATGTTGCTGATATTGACTAAGACGATTGACAATGTAAGCAATGTCAGGTCTGGTATGAACCAGATATTGCAAGCCTCCCAACAAACTACGAAATAGTGTAGGATCATAAAATGATGGAGAAATGTTTGCATAAAAAGGTTTACTCATAGTCGCAGGAGTATCAATAGGCTCAACTAATAGCATGCCAATTTTCTGCAGTAATTGCTTGATATAGGCAGATTGGGTAAGAAACAAACCAGCAGAATCACGTCTGGCTTCCATCCCCAAAAATAATGATAACTCACAAATGTCTTTCAAAGCAAAACTACGATGCAATAGTGAAATAGAGTTCTGAGTAGCAGATGTTTGAGAAATAGTAATAATAAGATCATCCACATAAATCAAAATATAAAGCACAACAACACCATCACAAAAGACAAACAAAAAGTTATCAGCCTTAGAATTAAGAAAACCCTAAGAAAGCAAAGTAGATTTCAAACAATCAAACCATACACGAGGAGCCTATTGTAACCATATAAAGTACGATGCAATGACACACAACAAAAGGCTTGGAAGAATCAACAAAACCAGCAGGTTGATGAGTAAAAACTTCCTCAACCAAATGCCTATTCAGAAACGCATTATTAATATCCAGCTGTTGTAATGACCAACCAACATGCACAACGGTCGACAAAATCACAGTATATGCCTTAACAACAAAATTGGATGTCTCATCAAAATCGATACACAGGACTTGTTTGAAACCCTTTGCCACTAATCTAGCCTTGTATCGATTGATAGACTCATCAAAATTTCATTTAATGAAAAAAATCCACTTGTTACCTACCACATTTTGATGAGAAGTGGCAGGAACTAAAGACCATGTATTATTTTGCATCAAGGCATGATATTCCTTATTCATGGAATCTCTCCACTTTGGATCCTTGATAGCCAACTCAACTGAACCTGGCTTGTCATTTTCATTTGAAAAGACTGCAAGGAATACCTTTTTTTTACTAATTCCATCTTTAGCCTTAGTCACCATATATTGAATTAATATTTTATGTATCCTTAACACTAGAAGATTTATTAAGATGCGTCTCAGGTACTATAACAGATGGCAGAACAAGAGACTGAGAAGAAGAGGTAACATAAGACAAAGAACTAGAAGGAAACGAGACATGGGATACATTTGAGGAAGAACAGGAGGTATAAACATATCAACAGCAGATTCAGAGTGATAGAAGATAAATGAATACAAGGTTGTCTAATAGACTGGTTAGAAAAAGTAACTGTAGAAGAAAACTAAGAGAAATATGGAAAATCTTGTTCATTGAACAACACATGCTGATTTACAAACATTTTCCCAGTTTTATTCATACATTTATACCCCTTATAAGATGAACTAAAACTAGGGTGGCAATTCGTGTCAATGAGTCGTAAACGTGTCGAAATGTAAACGTGTCGTGTCATAATTATCCTAAACCCGCACACGACACGTTTATTAAACGAGTCACTATTTGTAAACACGACACACGACACGTTTAATAAACAGGTAACATGTTTATGACACGTTTAACACGTTTATTAAACAGATCATATTTTAACTTTGTTTAACTCGACTCGTTTGTGTACTGTTTAACACGTTTATTAAACAGATCATGTTTAACTGTTTAATTCGACTCGTTTGTGTACTGTTTATCAACTTTAAACATACTACTAGATTAATGATATCTCACTACAAAATCAATACAAACAACATAAAATATAAAATTATAAACGCATCTAATACAAGGAAAAATTAAAAATACAAGTTCTCAAATAGTCAAGTTCAAGTTTAATAACCCAACTACAAGGTTATATGAAGTTAACATAGAAGTAAGAGATAATTCAAGGTTAATGAACAAAAAATGCTTATTTGGAGATTTGTATCTTTATCACAAGCATCATCATCATCATTAGTGTGTTCAAGTTCAATATCATCAATATTGTTGGTGTCAAACTCATCATCATTGATGTTGTTCAACTGCAGCACATTAAAAAAACAGAGAAATTATGATGTATGTAAAAACAAACAATATATATGATGTATGTAAAATAAAACAGAGATGAAATGGGCGGATAGAAGAATTAAAAAAACAGAGATGAAATGGGCTGATGCCTCCCCCCGCGCCGTGAATGCCCCCCCCCCCCGCCGCGTGCACCGCGCATTAGAGATCCCCCCCTCGCTTGCGCACGCGCGCTCCCCCAGTAGTGAGAATGCGTCCCCCCCGCCGCCCGCACGCGCGCTCCCCCCAGCCGTGAGAGTGCGTCCCCCCCGCCGCCGCCGCACGCGCGCTCCCCCAGGCCGTGAGAATGCGTCCCCCCGCCGCCGCACGCGCGCGCGCTTGATAGAGAATCGAGATCCACCCCCGCCCCCCGGCGCCGCGCATGCACGCGACGCCCCCCCCGCACCGTCGCTTGCACGCGACAAAGCGCGCCCCGACCCAAGGTTTTGTGTTTTGAGACGAGAGAGAGAAAGAGAGAGAGAGAGGGGGTGAGAGAGATTTTGTTACCTGAGGTTGAAGGTGAGGCAATCTCCTTCTTCCTTGTTGGCTCTTCCGCGTCGTCATCGTTGCCGTCGACCCTAGGTGGAAGAAGAGCTGCCGACTGCCGAGTGAAAAGCTTGTGAGAGAGGCCGAGAAATTTGAAAGTTTTGAAGTTTGAACGTTTTGGTTTTTAGGGTTGGAAATGAAAAATTTGTATTTATATGTGAAAGTTATGCGAGTCATAAACGAGTCACATGGGTTGACACGTTAGCGACTCGTTTATTAACCGTGTATAAACAGGTTAACCTGTTTATGACCCACATACATTTTTGCCAAACCCACGACATGTTTAAGGTCGTGTCGTGTCGTGTCGTGTTAAACGTTTCATGACCCAAATTGCCACCCTAACTAAAACCAAGAAATATGCATTTCCTAAACCTAAAATCATATTTATGATGATTATATGGCCTAAAATAAGGAAAACATGAACAATTAAACACCTTTAAAAGAAAAAATTAGGATGACACTTGAACAACTTCTCATATGGAGATATGTCATTTAGTAACATAGTTGGTAACCTATTAATCAAGAAAACATCGGTTTCACATGCATCCCACCAAAATCTAATAGGTAGTTGACCATGAGCAAGCAAAATGAGACTCAATTCAACTATGTGATAATGTTTTCTCTCAGCTCTACCATTTTATTCATGAATAAGAGGGCAAGAATGTTGAAAAATAATCTCACAAGAATCTAGAAAAATGTTGAAATTGTTATAAATTGAGTTGGAACTTGCTAAGATCTAGCAAAGGAAAATAGAAGATTAAGAACTTCTACTACAACAAAGGAGAAGAAAAGAAATGAGATAGTTGGAATGAGAAGTTTTCATTCAACTTGGTGTGTTTTTACAATGAGGTTGGTACCTTTTATATAGGTCATTTGATGATGATGACAAATGTACTTAGACAATGTTTACAAGTAACACATACATCACATGTCATACAACTCTTCACAGACAACATTGACAATACATAAAATAGTAAATACATTGGATATGAATACAAGTAAGAGCAATGCTTGATATTACAACTCAATGACAAAGCCATGCTTGACACTGTAGTTATCCAAAATCTTGGTCAATTGTTCATCCATATCATAACACTCTCCCTTGAATGACAATTGATGAGAGAATGTGCCTCGTCAAAACTTCTACTAGGAAAAACCCTGTGAAAAAAATATAGTAAAAGAAAAAGAGTACACTGTTCTTATAAATCTTAAGATGAGAAAATATTGTTAGGATTGCCTCATTAAAAACCTTGCTAGGAAAACTCAATGGGATAAAACCATAGCTAAGGGAAAAAGAGTGTAATACGCTAATAAATAACTCCCCCTCATGTAAACATGGGTGAAACTCGTTCTGTTTCTTTACCTGCAATGTCCTTAAGTTTACGCAAGCCAATACCATATGTAAGCCTTTTAAATGTCGTAGTTGGTAAGGCTTTTGTGAATAAATCAACAAGATTATCACTCGATTAGATTTGTTTGACATCAATTTCATTATTCTTCTGAAGCTCATGTGCATAAAAGAATTTTGGTGAAATATGTTTTGTTCTGTCCCCTTTTATGAGTCCTTCACTTAGTTGTGCGATAAATGCTGCATTATTTTCATACGATATGGTTGGAGAGTTTTTTATTGAAGGTAATCCACATGATTCTTGAATATGTTCAATCATGTTTCTCAACCATACACATTCACGACTTGCTTTATGAATTGCAAGTACTTTAGAATGATTGGAAGAAGTAGCAACCATAGTTTGCTTTATTGACTTCCATGATACAACAGTATTACCACAGTTGAATACATATCCCGTTTGAGAACGAGCCTTGTGGGGATCAGATAAAAATTCAGCATCAGCATAACCTTGGAGATTCAATTTTACTTCCCTCGAGTAAAATAAATTCATGTCACTTGTTCCTCGAAGATATCGAAAAACATGTTTGACATCATTCTAATGTCTTCGAGTTGGTGAAGAGTTGTATCTTGCAAGTAGGTTCACAACAAAAGCAATGTCAGGTCTTGTACAATTTGCAAGATACATAAGTGCATCAATTGCACTTAAGTATGATACCTCCGGACCAAGTAGCTCTTCATCACTTTCCTGAGGTCGAAATGGGTCTTTATCCACTTCAAGTGATTTGACAATCATTAGATAGCTCAATGGATGTGCCTTGTCCATATAAAATCTTTTTAATATTTTTTTCAATATAATTTGATTGATGGACAAGTACTCCACTTGAAAAATATTCAATTTGTAAACCAAGAGAGTCTTGTTTTTTCAAGTTTTTTCATCTCGAATTCCTTTTTCAAGTATTCGGATGTTCTAACGATGTCGTCGTGGTTTCCCACTATATTTAAATCATCAACATAAATAACAATAATCACGAATCTTGTTGATGATCTTTTAATAAAGACACATGGACAAAGTGAATTATTTGCATATCATTCTTTAAGTAAATAATCACTAAGGCGTTTGTACCACATTCGTCCAGATTGTTTCAATCCGTACAAAACCATTTGTAATTTTATAGAATGCATGTTATGAGGTTTTGATTTTATTTCTTCGAATATTTCAAATCCTTCATGGATTCTCATATATATCTCACTATCTAGGGATCCGTACAGATATGCTGTAACGACATCCATTAGATGCATATCGAGCCTTTCAGAAACCGCAAGGCTTATCAAGAATCAAAATGTGATTGCATCTATAACAAGAGAATATGTTTCCTCATAATCAATGTCAGGTCTTTGTGATAAACCTTGAGCTACAAGTCTTGCTTTGTACCTTGTAATCTCATTTTTTACCCATTTATATGTAACAGGTTTTACTCCATCTGGCGTTTGAACTACCGATCCAAAAACCTCTCATTTCTTCAATGAGTCTAGCTCTGCTTGGACAGCCTCTTGTCATTTTTGTCAATCAGGTCTTTTTCGACATTCGTCCACTGATCGTGGTTCTGGATCATCATCATTTTCACATATTTCAAAGGACACATTGAAAGCAAATATATCATCAGGAACAATATTATTTCTATCCCAAATCTTACCAGAGTTCAAATAATTTATTGAGATCTCATTATTTTCATCTTTTCCCTCTTTTTCTAGAGGCACTTGTTCCTCGTCATAATCAACTTGTTCTGATAAATCATTATCAAAGGATTCTTGTGCTTTCTCGGGAGTATTTTGATTTGCATTTATTTTTACTCTCGTTTTCCTCTTTCGAGGATTTGTATTATTTGAACCAACTGGTCTTCCACGCTTTAAGCATTTCATTTGTTTTTGTGCATTTTGTTGCACAGAGACATCAATTCTTACAGAAGCATTTACAGCTGGAATATGTGATTTTGTCACTCATTTTGCGTCAACAAATGCATCGGGTGATTGATTTACAATTTATTGCAAATGAATGATCTTTTGAACTTTAAGTTCACATTGATTTGTGCGTAGATCATAATGTGATAAAGTTGATGCATTCCAAGCAATTTCGCGTCATTCCTTTTGAATTGGCTTTTTGTCTCCCCCTAATGGTGGGAAAATTGTTTCATCAAAGTAACAATCAGCAAAACGTGCAGTAAATAAATCTCATGTTAGGGGCTCAATGTATCTTATAATGGACGATGAGTTAAATCTAACATAAATTCCAAGTTTTCATTGTGGACCCATCTTAGTTCTATTGGGAGGTGGTATAGGAACATACACTGCACAACCAAAAATTTTCAAATGTGAAATATTTGGTTGTTGACCTAAAATGAGTTGCACGGGGGAATGTTCATGGTATGCAGTAGGCCTATAACGAATTATAGATGTTGCATGAAGGACTGCATGTCCCCAAACTGAAGTTGGTAACTTAGTTCTCATAATTAAAGGCTTAGCAATTAATTGAATGCGTTTAACCAGAGATTCTGCTATACCATTCTGGGTATGCACATGTGAACAGAATGTTAAATGGTAATTCCTATAGACATGCAATAATCTTTAAATGCTTGATATTGAAACTCTCCATCATTATCAAAATGGATGGTCTTGATTGGGTTGTCAAGGAATTGTGCTCTTAACTGAATGATTTGTGCTAAAAGTCTAGCAAATGCAACATTACGGGTCAAAAGCAAACAAACATGTGACCACCTAGTTGACGCATCTATTAAAACTATGAAATATCTAAATGGTCCATAGTGATGATGAATAAGTCCATATATGTCTCCCTGAATGCGTTCTAATAAAACTGGAGATTCAATAACAATTTTACTTAGGGATGGTTTAACTATCAATTTTCCTGGAGAACAATTAGCACAATTATAATCACCAGCTGAAAATATTTTGTGACTCCTTAAAAGATGTCCATGCGAATTATCAATTATTCTTCACATCATTGATGATCCTGAATGACCAAGTTGATCATACCATAAAATGAATGTTTTTGGATCATTAATTTTCTTATTTAAGACGACATTCGTTTCGACATGCCTTATATGAGTAAAATATAATCCAGAGGATAAGGCTGAGAATTTTTCTAATACTTCTTTTTCTCATTTGAAACCAGTGTGACATAGAGAAATTCTCTATTATCTTTGTTCATGGTTTCAATGTGATATCCATTTTGTCAAATATCTTCAAAACTAAGTAAATTCCTTCTGAATTTTTCAGAGTATAAGACATTGTCAACATGAATTGTTGTTCCCCCAGACAACATAATATTTGCTCTTCAGAACCATTAATCAAATTGGAGATGCTAAATATTGTTTGAACATTGGCCTAAGCTAAGTTCAATTTGGAGAAATATTCTCTCTTTTTAAGGATTGTATGTATTGTAGCACAATCAACAAAACATATATCGCTCTTATTTGATTCATGATTTGAACACATGATTTGATGATCCATTTATACAAATAATGTTTGACAAATTAAAAAAAAATAGTTATATTTTATTCATAATAAGAAACTAGTACATATAAACTAAAAAGTATAACAAAAACTAGTGCATAGAATTATTGAAAAGCATTACATATGATCATTAAAGATATCGAGATTAGTGTTTGGATCATCATGAAAATTTGGGACATCCATAAAATTAATGTCTGACGAGCCATTTCCGACAGTGAAGTTCATCTCAACTGTTTTGTCTTTCTCCTTTAAGGAGGCTTGATAAAGATCAATAAAATGCTTAGGTGTGCGGCATACATGAGCCCAATGGCCTTTCAAACCACACCTGTGGCATGGTTGGTCACGATTATGAGCAAGCATATTTTCGGCATCATTATTTCCCTTATTCTGAGCGGCGCCATTTCTATTCCATTTATTTTGGAACTTATCACTACGAAATTTAGAATAGGGCTTGCCACGATCTTTGCCGATTGATCCTTTCCCTTTCCCATGTCCGTGATTTTTCTTTTCTTGACCGTTTTTATGGTCATTATAAGAGGCAACATTTGCTTCATTAATTGAAGCGGAACCAATTGGACGGGAGTTGTGGTTCTTCAATAGAAGCTCATTATTTTGTTCAGCCACTATGAGACAAGAAATTAATTTCGAGTACTTTTTAAATTGACACGCTCGATATTGTTGTTGCAACAACAGATTCGATGAATGAAAAGTACTGAATGTTTTTTCCATCATTGCCTCATCAGATATATTTTCTCCACAGCCTCAAACGAGAGGTAATATTAAACATGGTGGTGTTATACTTACTAAATGTTTTGAAATCTTGTAGCCTAAGATTCAGCCAATCATTTTGAGCTTTTAGGAATATGGGCATCTTTTAGTGATCATATCGCTCTTTCAAGCTTAACCACAAGGTGAGAGGATCTGTTATAGTGAGATACTCACTTTTCAAACCTTCATGAAGATGATGGCGAAAGAAATATCAATGCTTTCGCACGGTCTTGCATTGATGTTTCATTTCCTTCTATAATAGTTTCTCCCAAATCTTTAACTTGGAGATGTATCTCTGCATCCAGTTGTCATGACAAATAATTATTGCCAGTGATATCGAGAGCAACAAGTTCAAGTTTTGGAAGGTTTGCCATAGTCTGAAAATATGTTTAGAAATTGGGTAAATAGTTTCTCTTTTATATAAAATAAATAATATACAATTAAATATATGTTCATAACTTGATTATTAATATACAAAATGTATTACTTGTACGAGTTGGTGGGACAACCTCCAGGTTGGGTGGCAAAACGAAGTCTACTTAAAATCATGCCTCCTCGAACGGGATAACCCGTCTCCCTTTCAATGTTTAGCTTTACCTGAGACAAGGCTTACCCACTATCAACCCAAACTCATAGCACTATTTGCAATATAAAATAAAGAGTAGAGCATAACTAATCGTTTGTAGTATAGTGAGAAAACTAGTTATGTCACATATTGACTTTTGATTTTTGATGTAGAAGATCGTACAAGACGCAACTACGGAGCATACTTTCACAGTCGGTGACGTTATAATGCATAGTGTATGAATTAAGTATGCATATGTAAGTGATACATGTAATAAAAGAAAGCAACCATGATAACATGGAATAAATTGAACTTATTTAAATTAACAAAAGGTATACCTTCCTAGCTTTGTTTCCTTAGCAAGCCTTCTTGAACTTCAAGATCTCCCCTTTGTGCAAGAGCAAGCTCATGCTGATAACGTATTGTAAATTCAGTTGGAACTTGCTAAGAACTAGAGAAGGAAAATAGAAGACTATGAACTTCTACTAATATAAAGGAGAAGAGAATAAATGAGATAGTTGGAATGAGAAGTTTTCATTCAACTTTGTGTGTTTTTACAATGAAGTTGGCACCCTTTATATAGACCATTTGGTGATGATGATAAATGTACTTAGACAATGTTTACAAGTAACACATACATCACGTCATACAACTCTTCACAAGCAACATTGATAATACATGGAATAGTAAGTACATTGGATATGAATACAAATAAGAGCAATGCTTGATACTACAACTCAATGACAATGCCATGCTTGACAATGTGGTTATCCAAATTATTGGTCAATTGTTCATCCATATCATAACAGAAATGCTCTATATTCCCCTCCCCAATCAGATTGAACTTTCTTAATGTTGGTTTGAAATTGTTTTTTAGCCAACAACTTAAATTGCTAAAATGCCTTAAATGATCAAATTTAGCCTTTAATGGATAAATCCAAGTAAAACGAGTGCAATCATCAATAGAACATATCTAATAATTAAAACTATCAGGAGAATAACATGGAGCAAGCCCCGAAACATCAGTATGTATTAGTCAAGAACAGTAGAAGCAATTTTATTTTAAACAATTAACTGTAAGGCATGAATTTTTCCCAATGGATATGATGAACAAAAAAATTATCAGACACTGGCAAAATGACCTAATCTCGAATGCCACAAGGAAGGCAATGTAATATTAGATGCAATTAATGCATAACGACATGAAGAAAAAGGTATAGACAAACCAAAAAGAACTGATAATGGCCATTCGACAAGGTTTCTTAAAATAGAATTGCTCTAGTTCTAGAATCCTTCACATAGCAAAAACTATCATGAAACTCAATTAGACATCATTATCCCTAGTTAACCGAGACATACTTAACAGATTCTTCTTAATGTTAGGAACATATAAAGTATTATTGAATGATAATTTTGAACTAGAAGATGAAATAGCAGTAGAACCAACACTAGTAATAGGTAGTAATGAACCATCACTAACCATTAATGCATGTTTACCTTCATATGGAACACAATTGGTTACCATAAGCGGATCGGCATCCATATGAGCAGTTGCACTGCTGTCTACATACCATGAGGAATCCTGTACTGGTTCTGGAGCTGCAAAAAACATATTATGCTGTTGCAAGACTCCATTTGTAAACCTCGTCTGTTGTGATTGCTGATTGAATGACATTTGCTGAGGTCGAGCTTTCATATACTTCATATTAGCACGATAATAACAGTAGGTTGTTGAGTGACCAAACTTGCCATAGATTTGGCAAGTTGGTTTGTTCTGATTTTGGTATTTGAAACTTCTATAGCCACCACGACATTTGTTTCCTCTACCTCTGTTGTTAAAGTAACGATTGATGGATCTGCCATTATTGTGACCTCCACTAACATTTTGTAAGAAATGGTTGGTGTTTTGGTTCAGAAAGCCAGATTTCTATTGAGAATGTGATCCAGAATCTCTAGATCTACGCATCTTTACTCAGTTGGCAGATATAATTCTGCTCCTGAAGACTTAGCGAGTTGATCCCTTATACTGACTAGATTTGTGTCATACGCTCATCAAAACAAAGGAGCGAAGAGTAAACATCTGAACATGAAAGAACTGGATAACTCAACAGAGAAGTGGTGATAGACATATATTCCATGTCTAAGCCAGTATTGTTGATGTAATCAAATCATCTTCTTATATTGGAGATCCTACAGTTGCAAGATTGTCTGAAAGTTCCTTCATCTTGGAAAGGTACTTGTTCAATGTCATTGAACCCTTTATAGTAAATTGAAGAGCGACTTTGAACCTTTATACTCTAGATTTGTCCTGAGCACTACATAACTTCTTGATCTTCAACAATGCATCGTTTGTTGTGATCACAGACGAACTAACACTTGATTTGCGGTGTTTGGAACAATCGTATTGATAAGCCATCCAAGTAGTAGCTGATGATTTTTAATCCACGCTCTATACTTTGGCTTGGGCTCTCCAGAGATCTGATCAACTGGATCTAGAGATTTTGTTTTCCCAAACAAGAAATCATAAAATTAACAACCTCGAATCACTGGTATTAAAATTGATTTCTACAACTGATAATTGTTTTCATATAGTTGTATTGTAAACATCTGACTAAGAAAGCTTTCGAAAGGTGATATGGCATGTTTACCACATAGAGATCTACCAGATCTAGAACCTTTACTCATCTGTGGACGATCAAATCTACTTGAACTCGCCATTGCAGATCCAGAACCTTCTTCTATCATGGCATTAGCCTCTTAGTAGCTCTGATACCATATCAGCATTGAAGCTGAAACCCTAGATCTACTGGAGAATATGAAAATGGAGAGTTTAGAGAGAGAGCCAAATCTGAGAGATTGTCCTTTCCCAATCTAAAAATTTTATTTATACTCAAATGTCAATTAGGGTTACAATTATGAGCGTTGGATGAGTCCCTAGTGCAGTGATCTATGATATCTTGATTGTCCACATGGCTTGCACACATGATCATTCACCTACCCTCATGTGACTTGCACCCAACACAACATCATAAAATATACACATAATATTACGGCTTTTTTACTTGATTAGTACATTTGGCAGTAAAAACTATCAACCCAACACACCCACCAATTTATTTCCCCATCTAACACACTTGTAGCCACGTCAGCGCCACATCACGTGTTAGTGGTTTGGTCACTGGAAAACGTGACTTTAATGTGAATTTTTTTATAGCGGTGAATAAATACCTCAAATAGTTGATCTGTGCTTTACGGGTTCGATTGGCTCAAGTTCTTGAAATCGGCTAATGAGTAGTAATGCGGCTAATGCGTAGTAATGCGGCAAGGCGTGATAAACGATGTTTGAGAGTGAAGGGTTTTTGAGAGAATTGAAGGCCTGGTATTTTGGTACAAAGATTGTGATGCCTTGTTGAGTGTTGTTGGCTTGGTTTTGAAATGTGTCAAGGACTTGTGTTTGTTCAAGTAGGCTAATTAAGAAATTTGTGGAAAGGGCCTCGCCACAAAGTGAGTAGGTCTCAGAGATTGACATAGTTTGGTGGTGGAGATGGTGCTTGGTGTTGGTGTTGGAGCTTCGGTGTTGCATGTTTAGCGAAACAAGTTGGAATTGTAGTACTCAACAATAGCACTACTAGTGTGCTAGAAAACATCAACATTTGAGTGGTTCTCATACTAGTTAATTCACTTGAACTGCAAAAAATTGACATAGCACATCAACATTGAATATAACTAATAACTATACAAAACTTAGTTCAATCCAAAACCATAAAAAATGGAACAATAAACAAAAAGGGACAACAAGAAATACAAAACATAACAAGTACATAACACAAAACATAACAAGTACAGAACACAAGGCATTATTGGTGCAAGTGGACAACAAGAAATACAAAACATAACAAGTACAAAACATAACAAGTACAGAACACAAGGAGGAAATGACTTATAACAGTATAGAAAAAGTCCTAGTCTGACCCCAAATAATGACTTCCAGTCCCACACCGTGTTCTCTTGACGACTCGGACATTACGGTTTAACGCAAGTGGAATATCCGTATGACCCACATCAGCCGGATTTTGAGCATCTTCTGGTTGAATATCATCGTTGTCCCGCATTCCGCCATCCTGAGTACTTGTACTCCCAGATAAATTCATCATTATTGGACTTGCATGAAAATGGCGCGAAGATGTAGGTGCCGTGTCAAATGGAAAGGATTTCATAGCCTCGAATGTCATGTTGGAAGGAACCGATGGAGTATGTGGAGTCCCAAACTCGTTGAGAGGCACCGATGGAGTATACAATGGAGTGTCATGCCTCGAAGGTGTATCGGCATGGGAAGAATGATGAGAAGCTTCAAATGAATCGGGCATATTATGCATCCGATAATCTGCGTGTACTGCATCAAAGTCGATGCAATACATGTCTAATACGTGCAATAGATACATCATCACCCAAAGTGTCAATGATGAATTGAAGTAATGCCATGTGCCTACATATGAAATATTGATGAAGTTTTATGCGAAAGTACAAGGAAAACAACTATTTGGCAAGGATTCATGACTCGAAAAAAAAAATCAAATTGTACTTACCAAGGCCTCAAAGAATAGCTCCACGGGAGACATGAATCGTCGTGTAATGCGCCGATACCATAGCATATACGGTTGTAAAAGTCCATTGGCTCCTCTAAGCTTTCATCGCTTGCAATATTGGAGGCACGTTCGTTCCACATGCGACATAAGCACTATGTTCTGCGCTCCAATCCTTATCCGTCTTCCTCTCAAGTCAATCCTATGTAGCTGAATGTTTGTGCTCTCTGTAAAGGTGGTATCATTTGTCCGAGACCGAATTGGCGCATGATTCTATCGGGATGATACATTTCAACTACACGAGAAGAAAATCAAAGGCGCCTCGTTCGCCAAATAGCACGACCACCGCTACGAAGACGCAGTAGGTCCATTATCACCGCCTCAGGGATACGGTTCCCATATTACCCGTAGTCAACAAAAACATTTTGATATGAATAAGAAACGCATATTAGATGATGTTTCCAAAGCACTACGTGGAGAAGTAATTCGTATATCTCTTACTTCATCGGGTGTTTGCATGTCAATCATTTCTCTCGTACTTTGTCGGGACATGCATTGATGCTCCCGTTGTCTCCAAAGCATGTTTCCACCTTCACAAATGAAAAAGAAAAACGCAATGCATGTATGTCGGCACATGTACATAGATATGAAGAAATTGAAATTATAATGTAAGAAAATAGTAATTACATATGACCAAATGGAGGAGGTGGAAATAATTCTTCGTTTTCTAATACCGGGTCTCGAAGAACGTTACCCATTATTGGTGCAAGAAACGGCAATCTATCCCATGCCCATAATTGCAATAAGATGACTGGACCTGCTATCTCAGCTCCATCAATGTCGGCTGCAAGACATAATTGTCTGTATAGGTGAGCCAGAGTTGCACTACCCCAACTGTATTGTCCCGCCGCCTCGAAATCTTCCAAAAATTGCAAATATGTGATGTGAACGAGGTTGTTCGACTTGTATGCAAATAGTGTTCCCCTAGAAGTTGCAGGGATGTATGCTCTCGCATAGCGTTGCACTTCCACATCATTAGCATTGTCTGGGAGGTTTGGAAACCACCTTGAAAGTTGCCGAATTTGAATCCGCCCTCCATTCCTGTTATTTTCGGGGAAAGGGAATCCGAGTTGTGTCAAACACAAGGCATCGTAATCTTGGTCGACTCGGCCAGTAATTGGTAATCCATCGACCGGCAACCCCAAGATGATTTGTACATCTTGGAGGGTTATAGTCATCTCGCCGACGGGGAAATGGAACGTGTGAGTTTCTGGCCTCCACCTCTCTACAAGGGCAGTTATGAGATGCCAATCAATTGAAATGAAGCCTACTCGCGCAGTCCCGTAAAATCCAAATTTTCTGAAGATGCCCAACTATGCGTGGATCTAGTTGGACCAACCGGTGAAGTGCGGCTGAATTCCGCCTGATAGTCAATATACCAGGCTCCTATGAAGATATGAGATTTAAGTGAAATTAGTTAAAACGTGGCTATGCAGATAAAAAAGTAGAGAAACATGCGAAAAGAAGTATTACCGGGCCATTCCAAACGCGGGTAGATCTATGGAGAGCTTGCATAGTCAAAATCGAGTCATCTATAGGGCCATGATCCATATCGCGCTTAAACCCAAAATCATTACCAATGTTGTCATTAATTCCATTGTGCAATTAATATGAGAAGTAGAAATACTTCATGTACTAACTATACAGATATGGATTAATACAATATAGGTAGCATACTACAACGCAGTTTATGATGCATATAATGCAATTTGACTTCATTTGCATCATTGCAGATCATGTAAGACCTTTAATAAAGTACATGTTAAAAATACAAGTTAGGCAAGAAAAGTTTATGTTTCATGCAAGACCACAAAAGCACATCTATCTCTCATCAAACAAATAATACAAATAAGCAAAGACCTCAAATACAAGGAATGGTGTAGTGGTAAAGTTATTAATATATATGGTAACTAAATAGCCTAGTGATCAAACCATGCCATCATTTACAAATTAATATGTTGGTTTGCTTAGTTGATTCTCTTAAGATTATTCGAATGTAAGTAGGAGGGTTCATAAAAGATTTGGGCACCTGCAATTATTAATAAAAAATAAAAATACCCTAGTAAATTTCATTAATGGTTGGTATTGAGAATCCAAAGATAACATGGGACCCGAAATTAAAAAATAAAATTGGAGTGCATTGGGAAAATGTGGTAATAAAGATTAAGGTCGGGCATTGGTAGGACTAAAATTATGAACAACACTTCCTCCCTCCCTCCCTCGCATTGCCAATCCTTGCGCTTTCGAGACAAAAACTGCAACAAAAAAAATAGAAAACCGATCCCACCGTTCCTCTACACTACCTTGCAAAACATTAATACCATACCCCCTAAACCCCAAATCAAACAATTTCTACTCCTCCCTTGGGTTCCCACATGTTTTACATCTCTATACACTAAATATATGTGTTCTAAAATTAAACTTTCTAGCTATTTAATTAAATAATCGCGCGTATTGATTTTTACAAGGCCTATAGAATTAACATCAACTAATTTGGGAACAAAACAATCAAACATAACAGCATATATAACTAACATCAAGTAATTGGCAAAATAAACAAAAAAATCATGATAGAACTCACATCAACTACTTGGCAAAAAAAAAAAAAAAAACGGATAAAAAAACAAAAACATCCCGAAAACAATGACAACTACCAAATACAAAAAATAAAATAAAATTAACAACCAACAAGTACATAAACCACATGAAACATAAACAAACAAAATCCCCAAAAAGTAGATCTTACGAGTTGTATACACAGATTGAGTTGGGGTGGGTTGCGATTCGGATCTTAAGTTGAAGATGGATAGAAGATCTACACCAATGGAGCCAATCTCGGGTCGTGACCTCGGGTCCTGGTGGATTTGAACGAAGAGTGGATTTGAACGAAGAGTGAAGAATGAAGTGGAGCCGATCACGTTGGGGAGTTGAAGGAAGGAACGTTGGGGGAGTTGAAGGTGAGTTTCGATCTGTTTGTGTTTTTGTTAAGTGTGTTCTCGTCCGTTTTTTTTTTTTTTTTTTTAACAGAGAAGTTGTGACCTCGGGTCACGATTTCACTTAAACAAATCGTGACCCGAGGTCACGATTTGCTGATTTTTATTGTGGAAATTGTGACCTCGGGTCACGATTTCACTTAAACGGAAATCGTGACCCGAGGTCACGACTTCTCTCTAACCAAAAAAAATTTGGGACGATGCCACCTGCCTCATGATGTGGCGCTGACGTGGCTACAAGTGTGTTAGATGGGGAAATAGTTTGGTGGGTGTGTTGGGTTGATAATTTTTACTCCTAAATGTACTAATCAAGGAAAAAAGCCTAATATTACAACCTACTAGTAACTAATGATTGTGCCTAACAATCTAGTTCAAGAATACCCAATTCAATAGGCATAAAATCAGTCAGCAAAGCTGACGTACATGACGTCAATGTTTTCCTAACCAAGTAATGGGCCACGACATTATAAGAACGAGAACATGATGAAAGCTTGGATTCCCAATACGGCTTGCTAATTCATGAACATCATCAGCTAGCAATTCATGATCACTTACTGTATAATCTCCTTCAATAAGCCTAAGGGCATTCATTGAATCTGAGAAGATTGCCAAATTCCCCAAGTTCTCCATGACCGCAGGGATAGCAATTTAATAGTGAAAAGTTTATCCCATTCTACATCAGGCGTATAATCAACAAAGTGGAATCTAGCAAGAAACACCAATCCCTGATCCGATCTAGCAAACCATCCGAGCCCTATTTTACCACTCATGATATCTCTTGTAGCATTAGTACAAAATATATATGTATATATACTTACTAATTAATAAGCATGAATAATCAATATTTCAACTATCACTTGAATTTACTACTTTACCCTTATTTAAGTTTTTCAACCTTCACTTAAATTTACTATTTTACCCTTAATTAAAGGCATTCCCACTTTTAAATCCAAATAGTTACAATTAGTTGTCAAAAAGATTAGAATAAAATGAAGTAGCTAGTACACTTTTTGAAATATAAAAATAAATTATTAAATTAATTAAATTCTCGCGAGCGTAGTGAGCTGGTTCAAGCGTGCGTAGCACGCTTAGAAACTATTGTGTATATATACATGCGAACAAAGTGAATACGTTTATGCATTGATCCAATGTAGTCATGGACATAAATCGTTTCTTTATTTTGTTTCTTCTCTGCATATTTGTTTTATTTATATTTATAATAGTGCATGGTATCAAAGAGTAAGATCCAAAATGCCTATGAGAGTTCAAGATGGCTTCCACCCCAACCTTTGACGGCGAGAACTATCATATTTAGGTTGTCAAGATGAAGACCCATCTGAAAGGTCTCGGGTAATGACAGTGGATTGAAGATGAAAAAGAAGTAACACCGCTGGGGAATAACCCAATGCTAAGCCAAATCCGAGTGCATGAAGAAGAACTCACAAAAGTTCCACGAGCATTGTCACAAATCCATACTGTGGTGACAACAAATGTTTTCACAAGAATAATGACTTGTGAAATAGTACAAGAAGCTTGAAATGTGTTGCAAGAAGTCTATTAAGGAATGATAGAACAGGAACACTCCAAATACTAAATCTCAAAAGAGATTTCCAGATGTTGACCATGAAAAAGAATGAAAATATAGAAGAGTTCTCGAATCAATTGATGAGTATGGTAAATAAGATTTTGGCTGATAGGAGAGGGATTATCAGATGCAATGATCATGGAAAAGGTCTTTGTGAGCTTGCCAGAATGATTTGAGTCAAAGATCTCAACTCTTGAAGACTTGAGAGGTATCAAAAAGATGACTTTGTTGGAGTTTATCAATACTTTACAAGCTTAAGAAAAAAGGAGATCCATGAGAAATGGTTCCATAAAGAAACCTGTTGAAGGAGTTTATTTAGTGAAGATGTCGTCATCGTCAAAGGTAATAGGGAATATTCCTAAATGCAACAACTGAAAAAAAAAGGTCAGAAGGAAAAAAAATTATTGGCACGAGGGAAAGCCACAATGCTTCAAATGTAAAAGCTTTGCAACCTGGAGAAAAAATGCAGGTTTCAAAATGATCAAGATCAGACAAACACGGTGGAAGAAACTACGGAAGATACGTTTCTGTGAAGTTGATGAGAAGTGCATTAAACGATTTGGAGAGAAGTGCTCCAAATGGTGAGGATGATAAGAAGCACATCATCAAATGAAAAAAAGTGTTTCATGAATTTGGATCATGTGAAGAGAAATGATTCGCCAAGCGAAGGATCGTGCGAAGACAAGTGCTTCGCTAATTTAAAATTTATTTTTATTTTTATTTTTATTTTTATGGAATTTGAATAAATGGGGATATTGTTAGAATTGATTCAAATATCAATTAGTTAATTTTTTTTATGTTATTTATGTTTATTAAGAGCTTTAAATTAAGATCTAAATGTGATCTAGTATACTAATCAACGAGCATGTGCGTTGCACGTAGGAGCTGATTAAAATGGTAATATTTGTCAATATATTGATAAAAATCTCAATCGAAGCAAGATTTGGAAGATGAAATAGTCTATTTGTGTTTATTAATTAAAAAAGGACAATTAATTTTATAAAGGATAATTATGTTTGAGGAGATAGCTTATGGGTGTTTTGTGGGAGAGATATATACCAACGTTTTTCCATGGAGCGAGAGAGAAAGAGAAAGATTTTTTTTTTTTTAAAAAAAGAAAAATAAAAGAAAATGTTCGGTGAAGCTGACTTGTCAAATTGAAATAAATTGAAAAAATAGTAAGAAAATATAGCCAAAAAAATAGAAAAAAAGAAATGCGTAAATATGTGCCCCTTGTCCATTACAATTTGAGAAAAAATAAATAAATAGCCGAAAAAAATTGACGCATGAAAATAAATCAAAAATAGCTGGAGCAATGCGCCAAAAAAACAAAAGAAAAAAAAAGGGAAAATATAAAGAACATATATGAAAGTGTCATTTTATCCGCATTTTGCATTGGAAATGCTCTAAATCTCTAATATTTTATTTATCTCCAATACCTTTTCAAGCCAAAGTCTCAAATATTCTTTTTTCAGGGAAAAGCTCACCAATAAATTGATGCATATTCACCAAAATGGATGCACGCATTAGTTGGATTTCAAGTTTTTTTGAAAAAATATATATTTAGGAAAATGTTAGAATGACACCCCTAATGATGCTTCTATGACGTGCCAGACTGGTCCTACGTAAAAATGTGACGTGGCATGTTGGCTTACATTCATGAGAGCTGTCGTGCACGCTTCGAGATACAAACCACGCGTGTTATGCACCAAAAACTATTTTGTGCGCACTCATTTTTACGTGGGATCTGCCCGCCACATCATAAGAGTGCCACTTAAGATGTCATTTGATGTGTCATTCTAGCATTTTCCATATATTTATATAGCTAAATGCCACGCCATAAATGACTCAAGCTTAACATAACAATAAACTTAAATAACATTTCAATTTAAATGTTGTACATTTACATGCCCAACAGTAAACACACATCGCTTGACTAATGGACAAAAAAAATAGTCTAATAAATACAACCAACAGTGATATTTTTCTTTTGAATCTTCCAACACCCATATTCACATAGTTAAATAAGAGGGCCGCTAAGGGCACCCCACCAATTCATGAAGGCACCCATGTATTTTGTAATTCTCCCAGCTAAAATGAAAATGACCATTTTGCCCCTTAATATATAGTGACTCAAACCCACAAACCATTTTGCAAGTGAAACTGGGGCACCACCACAACGTTGATCACAAGTGAAACTTAAAGCCACATTGTATTTGTCGAGCGTGTATCGATTGTTGCGGCTTGACATCATCCGACAGCGAGGTAACAATGTTTGTCAACCTAATGATGCTTTGTAGGAACTGTTTTTTCGGTCAAAAAATGAGAAAATGATGGTTTGGTTTGTCAACGTAGGGCTTGGTAAATTCGAGCAATCCGAGTTTGTTTGCACTATAAAATGGAAGATTGTACTGCATTGGTGCAAGAGGAGGTAGAACAAGAGGTGATTTTTGAAATTTAATGTGTTATATATGCGGTTTCTCAAAATTTCAGTCGATTTTTGTACGGGCGCGAAAAATTCGGCCTCGCAGGATCGAGAGTTGTAGAAACGTCTCGGTCGACATCAACCGAGACTTCTTTGTAGTTCACGTCATGCTGTGAACGAAACAATGCATAATCTCGGTATGGAACGACCGAGACGATGCTGTAGGTCTCGGTTGGACATGACCGAAACTATGCATATATTGGCGGATCTGTACAACCGAAAACGTGATTTTTTGGGTTTTTTGGTGAATTAACTGTGCATTTCGGTTGATCATAATGTTACAATGTGTGTATTGCTGGTAATGTCGGTCTCTACTTTATTTCAAGACTACAAAGATACGTTTACACCTTGTAGGGCATTCCCCTCTAGAGAAGCGGCAATTTCATGGCTTCAAATGATAGGCCGGGAGAACATGTTTGTGTTAGTGACAAAGCACTGTGATGCTGGGGGCATTAAGCGCAGAGGAAGGGTGAAACTTGCATGCGAGAGGTCTGGTACATATAGGGGAAAGTCTCAAAGAGTTGGGAAGGGGAAAGCAGCAAAAATTGCTTCGAAACCAAAAAATGAAGAAGAAGAGGAAAAGGGGAGGACTCAAACTGGTACGAAGAAATGTGGATGCCATTTCCTTATTAACATCAAGGAAAATGACGACTCTTTGTGGTATACACCCATCCCTGCGAATAGATACAACGCTAGTTAGAGAGAAAATGAATAGTAATCACAAAGGCAATAATTCAGGTCGATTTAGTATAAAACCTCAAGTAATGTGAGGTATCCGGCAATTTGAGAAACTTGTAATCTGGTGGCCGACCCCAAGTGTCGGTACAAGTATGCTAATGCAGCTGCACCCCATGCGTACTTTCCCGCGTCGTCCAAATCTTCGAGAAGCTTTAATAACGCGATAGATACCCGAGATCCACTCTTATCCGCAAATAGGGTGCAAGATAGTAGGTACAACAAGTACGCTCGGGCTGTGCATTCTACAGGAGGATAAGCGGTGTTCCTCGCACCTGCTTTAGGGCACCATCGACTCTTCAACCAACATTTTCGGACGGTGAGCCCCTTCCTGATGTTCACTTCCTCCTCAGCATCTTCAATGCTAACACCAAGTAGCTTCGACACCAGCTTAATTGCATCCGAGCGAGATTCATCGGTGTACCTCGCAAAGTTCTCAACTGCCACCACCTTGCCCGTGACAGGAATCTTCAGCAGCATGCTCACATCCTCCAGGGAGATCGACATTTCACCGAATGGTAAGTGAAATGTGTTCGTCTCCGCCGCCACCGCTCCACAAAGGCGGTGATAACCTCCTTGTTGGCCTTGCAAGATGAGCGCTATCGTATATTCAACCCCGAGAGCGCCGAATAATCCTCTCGAAGGCCCGCGGTGTCGGGGTGGCGGGGCTGTAAGTCCCATTCTTGGATTTGAGCACCATGATTGATACACTTGAGTGTCGGCCGATCCTGCAACGACAAAAAACTTTCCGTCAACTAATTGAACACCCAAAATTTTAAACTACACCAATTACCATACACGGAGAAATGTATGTACCTCATTCCTCCATATCGCTAAGGCGACATGATCTTTAAAGCTCTTCAACAGTGATCCATCTTCGGGACCACCGGGGAAAGGAGCACACATTTCCCCCTGCCCCTGTGACTCTCCCTCATTATGGGAACCTCCACCACTAGTACTCTCACCCACATTACGATCACTACTATGGGTGTCGGACGATGCTGATGAGTCACTACTGCTAGACTCAGATGACTCAAATGCATGCACCTCGTCTTCGCCTCGGGAAACGACAAGATCTGAGTGTCGCTGCATTTCAATATTTGAACCCTCATCATGCAATTCTAATTTCTTCGCACGTCCTCCACCAATCTTACCCTTTCCCTTCAAATCCACCTTCTCTTGCTCTTTCTCTTTCCGATAAGATGTCGTCGGGGGTCTCCGTCCGCCTCGCCCACGGTTACCCCTCGACACCTCAATACCAACCTCCTCCCTAGTCACCGGGGCTTTCGAACGAGCCATACCTGACAAGACTACAACACGTAAACGTCTGCCACACAAACATAAAAGAAATATACAAAAAATTAAATTCAAATCATCCATTCCCATAGTCTCGGTCAAGCAGCACCGAGAACAAAATAATATTCTCGGTGCCATGTGACCGAGACCTCAATCTCAGTCTCAGCATGCACAACCGAGACATTAGCAATTGTCTCGGTTGTGCATGACCGAGACAGTTTCTAATGTCTCGGTTGTAAATCACCGACATGACATCCACTACACACTTCGAATTACTCTCGTGCGATGGTACCCGAGAGCACTCATAACGTTACGCTATCTAACATAATAACACAATAATTAGTGAGATCGACACCTGACCGATACACCAGACTCAGTCTCGGCCACTCATTGTCGAGACTATAGCGTCTTCTCTCTGGCCGAGAACCACGATTCCACAAAAATTTCCCTTAGGTCTCGGTCATGCTCGGCCGAGACTAAGCTATTGTTTTATGGCCTGTGTGGCCGACAACCACGATTTCCCGTTGCACCTACCATTGAATGCAACGCTACAGAAACTAAACAAATAATCGACCAAATGCAACTTAATTAGAGTGTCAACGTACCTCCAGTCGTTCTATTCCACGCCTTGAGCCCGGGAACGACGACGATTCCGGCCGGCTGCTGTCGACACCAACTCTACCAATTCGGTGAGCCTCCAAACTCGAACGACGCACCCAAAATCCGCCTACAACAGAGGAGAGAAGAGACGAACGAAGACAATCCGGGGAGAGACGAACGAAGACACTCAGTTTCTATGGTTCATATGCACGGTGGTGGGGTGGAGGTGTGGTGGGTGCCTCCACTTTGGTGGCAAGGGTATTTTCGAGATTTCGCCTCTGAAATTTGGGTGCCCTTCGAAATTTCGTTTGTGCCCTTAATACATGGGTGCCTTCATGAATCAGTGGGGTGCCCATAGCGGGCTTCTTAAATAAATGCGACATTATGCCATGTGGATTGAACCAATACATTGCTTCTCAAAAGACCTTTATGTTTTTATTTTATCTTTGTCAGGTGGAGCATACAATAAACGCACGGGGCGAAACATTTGGCTAGAGGCTGACCTCGTGGGTATCATGGAGGCCGAGTGGTGGAGCTGGGACAGGGGCTCAAGATCTGCATATTTAGGATGACCATTAGATGAATCTGTACGTGTTGGCTGCTGGGAGTTTCGATTCTTGTTTCCCTGCTTTACATGATAATTTCTAATGAAGGTTTTTTTTTTTTTTTTTTTGGTTAGGACAGTGAGATTTCTCAATCAACCAAAAATAAAAATAAGTTCAACAATTAAAGATAATTAAAGCAAAAGGAATGCAACTTGATATGAATTAATTCCTTCATCTCTTAATCTTCTTCACTGCGACTTCTCTCCTTAATTGATCGAACCTCAACATTGATGCACAGTCCACCGAGAAAAATCTAAATTTAAACACCCAAATTATATTGAAAAAACATGATCAAAACCCAAGGATTAAAGATAACAAAATTAAGTTACGTCAAATTTGAAAACTAAAGATTGAAACTTACCAATTAAAAAAAAAGGAACCTGATGTAGCGAAGAATTTACCAATTGCTCGCTACAAAGAAAATGATATCTTTTTCTTACAATTTGTTGATTTAGTGAATACGGAATTGAAGAAACATGTTTTTAAACTTGTGATCAAACACACAAAGTTCAAGAAACCAAAACAAACAAAGAGATACTCTCTCAAATTTCTATCTTATTCATCTAATAATCAACCACTTAAATAAACATCGCATAGCCTTTATATAGGCTTCGACAATCACAGTCATAATAGAACTAAAATTATCATAATGTAGTTCATAATTTACTCTCAATGACACTAACTCATATTACTACTCCAACTATGCACGTGAATATGCAACACGTGCCAATCAACTCAAATTGATTGTTGGACATATGGACTCCTAATTTCAATACAATTTCTAACTGCATAAATATTAAAAACTAATTGAACTCTTTAACAATAACTGAAACACTAATTAAACATATACTCAACTAGACCAACCTTATCTATTAGTATTGGATAATTATGAAAGTGAAGAATCATAATCTAATATTGATTTGAATCATTCTCTCCCGATTGAGAAAAACCCGTCCTCGAATTTGATGTTTGAATCATTCTCCCATACATGAGCTTCATGGTCTTCATCTTCATCAATCTCCCTCGGTCCAAAAAACTTGTCTACGAATTATAGTCCCTTAACGACTCTTGCGATGTTGAGCAAATCTTCACATACCGAAAACTCTTTCTTGAACACAATCTGAATGTAGTCATCATTATTTGTTCGAACGTATTTTTGATGAACATTAAGCACTTCAACTGATAAATCCATGATATCAACAAATACACCACCGTGAGAGTCTTGAAGAACGTCAACAAATAACTCACAATCTGTGTCATAATGTAACGGCCCAAAAATTTTAACTGTGGTATTGTCTTTACACAGGCTCAACGACCCGTACTGTGGGACCCACACCGTGATATGTCCGTTTACCGAGGCAAGTGTCGAGGTACATTTTATATTTGTGTGTTGTATGCCTAATGTACTGTATATGTGTAGACTACTAAGTCATTTACGGGTATGCAGGTATCGAGATGAGCGGGGACGTGCCTCGAGTAGCGTGTCGACGTGGGACCGAGGTAGCGGCATTTTAGGGGTAAATTTAATTTAGTTACATAAAATGTAGATTTTTTTGGTAATGGGTGGTTGTAATGTGGCCACATCTACTAATATATATACATATGGGTCTATAGTTTGGAAAATAATTATGAGGCATTGGATGTGCATCGAGACACGCGTTCACCCATGATGAGGCAAGGTGTCACACTTTTGAGTCACTCACAAGTGACTTGGGGGACAAGTGTGGTGTTGAAGACCACAAGATGTGCCTCGAGATACGTGTGTGTTTTGAGATGAATGGCTCACATTCAAGCCAGCCCAAACCATATCTATAAAGTCAAATGAACCCCAAAGTCCAAACTATCTCCTTTTCACTCAACAAAAACTTTCGACAAAGGAGAGAAAGAAGAAACCGAGAGGAAGAAGGAGAAAGAAAAAGAGAGAGAGAGAAAGATAGAGAGAGAGAGAAAGAGACCGAGAGCTCGCAGAGGGTGGAAGCAAGGTGAGTTGATCGTTGTTGTCATGGTGTTGTTGAATTCGGTTGTTGTTGTTGGTGTGAGCTGGGGGACTCGGACGAACTGCCATGGCTGTTCGTCCGAGAGCAAGGAAGGCAGGGGAGTAGTCTCCCCCTGCATCTGAGACGGAGCGAAGAAAATAAAATAAAATAAAAATAAAAAAACGAAACAGAGCAGATGTTATGTTTCATGAGGTTGAAGACGATGGGTGAACCGGGCCGGTTCGGCCCGGTTCAGGCCCAATGAAAAAAAAAGAGAAAAATAGAGCTGGGTTGGGTGAACCAGGCCGGTTCGAAACCGGTTCGGCCCGGTTCAACCCAATCCCAAATAAAAAAAAATAGAAAAAAAAAAGAGAAAAAAAGAAGAAAATATGGAAAAATTCCAAAAAAATTCCGAAAAATTCCAAAAAATTATATTTCGACAAAATAAATAGAAAGTGATAAATTTCTATGAAAAATAAAATGTTTGGAATTTCGGACGAGCATTTTGCTGGGGTTTTACCTCGAAAAACGCGAAATGGGCCGATTGGCCGAAAATAAATAAAAAAAATTGTAGAAATTTGTCTCGACTTCGATTTAGCCTAAAGTGCTACATTATTAAATGTTAGGGAACTAAAGGGAGAACTCAGGCGTTTGGGCACGCACTTCGACTTGTCGAGAGATCGGATATACTAGGACAAGCTTGTGACTTGTAAGTACGACTGTGAGAATTTTATACACAGTTAAAAATTTGGATTAAGTCTTATGTGATTTGGATTAAGGCTTGATTACGGGATTAGGCCGGGCGGTGCCCTGTTTAGTAGTTGGGGCCGTCACACATCAGTTAATGAAGAAAAATGTTTGGTTGACGCGAACTTCACATTTGTCTCCATAACTTTTTTGACTAGGTAGTTGTCGACAACACCATCAACAACCACCTCTTTAAGCACCTGAGGACTTTTAGAATAAGAAATCACCTCGATGAAAAAGTCGTCACCTCCAAAGACTAGCTTGTCTTCCACGAAGTAGTGTTAGTCACCGTCAAACTTTGATACCTCTTCAAAGTTATCATTGTCCTCCTCGAAGAAGATCGAATATACTTCACCATTACCGTAAAAGAAAAGAACTAGATCTTCTTCCTTCTCAGTAAGAAACTCAACCTCATTAGAACTAGAATATTCATCTTTTGGCTCAAACCCCTCGGTAGGCACTTCGTCTTCAAACCATTGTTGACGTCATTCACTATGTTGTCATGGCAGCCCCTGCTACTGCAGCTATTGCACTTGATTCTGATGTAACTGTTGCACTTGAAGTGATAAATTTTCAACTAAATTCATTAGTTTATCCATCCTTCGATCACCATGTGTTGTATTATCTCTTGGAGGAACCTCATCTACATGGTCTTCATGTCAAGCTTGTCTTTTCAGCGCCATTGCAAAAAACTATAAGACCTTGACATTCTGATACCAAGTAATGTAGCGAGTAATTGACAAATTGCTCTCTACAAGGAAAAAGATAAACATACCACGAAGAAAATAAGAACATAAGAATTTACGAGGAATTGAAGTTCTTGGTATTGTTCCAAACAAATATGTTCTAGCAAGTGGAGAGTTCATTGAAATTGTGTTTGCGCAAGACTTGAAAGTGTTTGAAGATTTCGTCATTGAAGTTCTCAAGACAAAGGAAAAGACTAAAACTCGCGGATGAGTTTTTCCAAATCGGGAGAGAAGGATGAAGATCACAATGGTGGATTGAAGCATTAGAGGTGGTGACATGCGTTTGTTGAAGAGTCATGAGTTTAGTGAATAATTTAAGAAGGTGACTATTTCCACCCATTTATGTGCTTTTAGCACCCATACTTTGATTTGCCCAAATATGTACTAAACTTACCCATAAATCTAGCCCTTATTCTCCTAAAATACCCTCATTAATGTAATCTCCCACCATCAAACCATTTATTTTTTCCACCCATTTTCGACATCTCCCTTCCGTCCATTCATTTATGTTACAGTCTAGCATTCCATCTCTTCACAGATCTCTCATTTCTTCGTAGATCTTTCCTCAATCATTGGTGGCGACCGAGCTCTATGCCTTTCAATATCTTCCCGTTACCAGTTAGATCCAATTGGGACTATAGGCAAGGAACCCGATTAACTATAATTGGATTTTAAATCTTGCGTTCCAGTTGGATCGATGTGGTATGCTTCCATGTCTCTCAATCACACAAGACTGGCATGAATAATGAATAAAAAAATTATGCAACATAAATTATTATCTTAGCCCGATAAACAATATCTCCATGTCTTTCAAACTTTTTTCAAAACAAGTTTTAGATTCCATCATATGCCAAAACGAGCAAATTGTTATGCCATAAACCAAACAAATAAAACTCAATAAAAAAAGTTGTCAAAGAATATAGAATTCATTAGAGAAGATGATAGCGTGACTTAATGAGTTTGGATGGTTTTATTCTTCTACTCGCTGGAGTTTCGTCGAAAATTTGTTGGCAAGGTGATTTGATAAGGAATGAAGCAAGAATTAGAGAGTGAAGGTTCAAATAGGGTGGATGGTAGATTATATTAAGGTTAAAATTGTCAATACAAATAAGGGTTTTTCGGTCCAGAATTTTATTTTTTTATTTTAGGGTGCTGAAAGAACATAAATGGGTGGAAATAGTCGCCCTCATTTTCTAATTAGTGATAATTGTTTTAGTTTTTCTATTTTTATGTGTATTAGGAATTTAAGTTAGTTAAGACTTTGGGTTTTATTAACTATTGTCTCGGATTAGGATATAATAGAATTTGTGTTAAGGTAAAATAGGATAATGATAGGTACAGTTGGAGTCGGATTAGGATTCGTCTTATTTATTTAAAGTGTTAATTTACTTATTTTATTTTTACAAGCCTATATAAGGGCTAAACATATGTAAAATATTTTGGTAGATTAATAAATATAGGTTTATGATAGAGCGTGCCTCTTGTGTGTTTTTGGGTTTCTTGAACTTTGTATGTGATCGATCACAAGTTAGAAACGTGTTTCTTCAATTTGTTATTCATGGAATCAACGAATTGGTAGAAAAACTTAACTTTTTCTTTGTAGCGAGCAATTTTCAATTTCTCATTGCATCATAACCCAAACTTGTTATGAATTAATCCATCCATCTCTTAATCATCTTTAATACAAACTTCTCTTCTTAATTGATCAAGCCTTGATATCAATACACAATCCAATGAAAAATATTTGAATTCAAACACCAAATTAAAATTCACGCAAAATAAAGATGTACAATTCTAATCTTGCTTCTTCCTTGCATGGAATTAGGTGAAATAAACCTGTCGATAGATGACATTTTTTGCTATTAAAATCAATGAGAATTTTGCATGCGATATCTCTTTCCCCATTATGAATTTTGAAATGAATTTAGTTTGGAAAAAAAAATTAAGATTTCCGATTTGCACAGTTTTGAATTCATGGGTTCGTTGGTTGCAATATATATGGATCCACCAATTTCGCACTATTTTAGGAACCGTTTGAAAACCAACATCCACTTACCCCCATTTTTTTGTTTGGAAACTAACTCCTTTTTAGTCTAAGATTCACATTTTCACTTTAATTTGTAATCGCTAAATATTTGGGAAATAAAGCTTAAATCTTTCGAAATGTCCTTTGTGTGTTTATTTCAACTAATGAAAATAAATATTTTAGGGGCACTGTCGGAAAGATAGGTGGCAAAATTGCTTCACCGTGGAAAGTGCTCCCAAAATTTGTAGAGCTAAGCTATACGCACCCTACCTTTTACTTAGGAACCCCATCAAAAAAGTCAAACTTAAAAAAAGTCAATTTTACAACAAAATGACACTTATGTTCCTTATTGTGATTAGTGCACCACGTCACGCTTTTCCTCTCATTTTTTGCGACCCACCATCATCCCTCCACACACTCTCTTCTTGTAATTTGTTGGGCATCATCAAGTGGCTCATTCTTGCATGTTCAAATATCTAGTTGGAGAGTCGGTAGAGCCCACCAAACCTCTAGTTGGATAGTCGGCCAAAGCCTCTCAAACCTTTAATTGAAGAGTCAGTCGGAACCTACCGAGTCTTTAGGTTGACAGTTGTAAACCAAATTCCAAGCGAAAGCAGTTCGGTTGGACAACACCGAACCTAGAAGATAAGTATCAACCACATGTCGTTATACATAAAATAGATGTCTCGACTAAGGTTTTGGAGTTGAGTGTTTCGATTAGGGTGAAGGGATATTTTGGTAAAAATGTTGGATGCCCTCATGAATTGAAATTTGAATTTTGGGTGTTCTCAACATTTGGTTGCCCTTTTAGAAACGTGGAGGTGCATATAGTCGGGCTCAATTTTTATTATAGAATAGATGTGAACAAAGTGAGCACGTTTGTGTGTTGATCCAATGTAGTCATCTACATAAATCGTTTCTTTATTATGTTTCTTTTTTGCCTATTTGTTTTCTTTATATTTTGGAAAATGTTTAGCTAACCCACTTTCCTAACCCATATTAGACACCAAGCTGACATGGCAGGTATGGGGGCCCACATTTTTTCACTTTTCTTTGTCAGTCTGCAGAGTGTGTCAGAGAAAATAAAAGGAAAAACGAAAACTTAGAAACCAAAACAAAAGATAGTTATTCAGCCTGACTGACAATCGGTTAGTCAGACCAACCGAGCATTCGATGTGACAAAAATCTTTTGAATTCTCCTCCAATTTTTTGAGGAAAAACACCAAAAAACCGAGGGAATTAAGCACAGAAAATTAGAACCTCGACTCTTTAACCCTCCCTTGTTCTTTAAAAATTTAGAGCTTCCTCTTGTTTTGCTGATTAATGAGTGTTTGTAGTTATCAGTCAACACTATTAACTGGTTTGAGCATTACTAAGTCATATCCTTCCCCTTTTTATTGATTTGTACAAATTGAGGGGAAGATTCTTGGTTCCTTTGAGGTGTGGAGGACTACCATCTCCTATTTAGAGTGGCAAGAAGACATCACAATAATCGTGCAAGACTCCTTGCATAGTTAGATAGGCAATCGCCCTTTTCATTCATATTATATACAGTCATTGTATTTATCATGGTTTGTGAGAAAAAATGGTATGCAAGTGATTTGAGGTTCACATGTATACTCAGCAACTCAAGTTAACTAGGTTGAATTATTTTTTGTAGTGATTTAGGGTTAAATACTTGGAGTTTCACTCTACGATGTTCACAAATCAAATAGACTAAACTTGATTTTTAATGCAGTTGGGTGTCGAAAGTTAGAGTTTCACTCTATGAAATTCAGGGTTGGACATGTATACGAGATCTCTACTTTCATGTGCATAATGTTGAATGCGTTTTGCTAACTATTAGTTAACAAAGTAATTTTGTAACCAATTGACAAAGCATAGTTTGGCTTAACCTAATTTTCTTAACCTAATAAGGCTCCTTATCTCTTTGACCAATTGCAACCATCAACAGTAGAATCCACAATTTAGAATTAGTGATGGGCAATTAGTCTTTCATGGATGGATTTACATACATAAAGAATAAACATGCATAATGCCTAAGTTATTGAAATGTGAAAGGTCCTTAATTACATTGCAATATTAATTTTATGTACTTGTTAAAAAACCATTAGTTTATGATTTCATTTAGGTAAGGTGATGGATCCTATTATTGATTTGAATGATACGGTTGAAGAAATGGGAAATTTTGTTGATTTAAAAGGGGATGTTACAGAAAACGAAGTTCAGCAAGCAATAGATTATGGTTTAACAACTGAGGAGCCGCATGAAGTTGTTAGTGATGATGAACCTGCTGATGAATTGGAGAATTTAAGGTTCCAAAGGGTTATAAGTTGGGATGATTTTTGATAAAGCTGAAGGTGTTAAAGCGGCATTCCATCGCAATGCCAAACACAAGGGTTTTGGGATCAAAATGTGTTCGACTGATAAAATGAAAAACATTGTTTGGAAGTATGTGTTTGCATGTGCAAAGGAAGGCTACAATAAACCTAATGGAATATACTAAAAAAAATTAAGTGCAAGGTGTGGCTGTCGTACATAAATAACAGTCAAACTATTCCACGACCAATAGTGGCACCTCACTGAGGTGTGCTTGGAGCATAATCACCACGTGAGCCGTTCAAGATCTAGGTTTTATCAGTGCAATAAGGTTCTCTTAATTGCAAAAAAAAAAGATTGGGATTAAATGACACTGCTGGGATTCATGTTTGTAAGTCATTTATGGCTGAGTCGGTACGTGCTAGAAGAATTGAATACTTGACATTCAATGAGAAAGATATAAAGAATCATATAGAATCAGCACGACGGCTCAGACTTGGGGTTGTTGAGGCAGAAGCCATTCTCCAACACTTCATGAAGAAGCAGAAGCTGAATCCTAACTTCTTCCATGCGATTGACGTAAAGGCACAAAATTAGCTTAGAAGCATTTTTTGGGCATATAGCTGACACGCGTCGAGTGTGCACAATAGTTTTCTGTATTTTCCTATTATTTGTAGTAGTGGTAAATATGATATCATCTCCACAGGGATTTTTCAAATCTGAAAGGAAAGTATTTTATCTTATTTTTATTAATTTAGTTAATCTAATTAAACGGAAATTAAATACTAAATAATTATAATCTATAAGTACTAACTTAATTAACTAAACTAACTAACTTAATTCAAACAATTCAACTTAAACTAAATCAAACAATACTCAAATTCAATATAATTCAAATATCTTAAACAAACATATAAACAAACATTCACTAAACAATATAATATACTTGGATTACTTTCAAAAACTAGAACATAACATCACTTCATACGATAGTTATAATCATAACACATGGAATCTTGGAATCATTAAATCCTAATTCATAATAGGTTGATAGCCTTTAGCCAGCAACCGATTTTCCTAAATTAAATGAAAATGCCACATTCTTATCATTATAAATCTACCCATTGGATAAAACGCAACACCATAGAAATACAATAGCATTACACTTAATGAAAATCATGCATAATCTAAGCCAATATTAACCGAAGTCGCATAATAAACAACTTAAAACACAATCACCTAGAATATCCACTCGGGAAAAACCCTATAGATTAATCCTAGTTACTACTATAATTGTTGTCAATAACTATAAACATAGATTCAGAATCAAAATACAACATAACATATTTGCAACTATACATGCAATACTAATCTGCTTTAGTTGTAATACGCAAAAACAACTTGTTAAATCTATGATTGACGCGTATGAATAGATTTAAAACATTAAGTTCATGATTCTTTAATTATAACTATCTAGCAATCCAAAGTATATTACATGTCTAAGGTTTGTTTAGATTGATAGACTACTCACTCATGCTGGAAATAAACAATGTGAATATATAATTAAAAGACATAATGAATAAATAAATAAATATCTTAAAATAAACCAAAGCTCTAATGTATCTTCAAACATCAACTAGAAATACAGAATAGGCAATAGAAATAATGTAGAGCAAAAGAAGAGAGTTATTTCGAAGCTCTCTGGTCCTTTTTATGGTCTTCCTACGTATACATATCCAAAGTAAACTCAAATTCTTCATATTAATCTAAAAAACCCATAACATACCCTCAGCGATTTGTCAACAATTCCTAAGTTGTACACAAATCGTTGAGTAAATCACTGGAATTTGCTCTCAATGCTCCACCGATTCAACTGGCGATTTCTATTACATTCTTCAATTTACTATGGATTCGCTAACATTTTCTTGCTACCGATTTATGTGGCGATTCTTAATGTAAATACAAATATTTGGCTAATTGCTGGACATCTTTTCCAGTTGACTGTTTTGCTCTTCTTCCTTTTTTTCTTCCATTTCTTTATTTTTCTATATAAATGTTGAAATCACAAAAACAAGAGAATACCTAGTGTAATATCATCATTTATATATAAAATCAACCTAAATACACTATAAAATGTGTCTAATTGTTGACTTGTCAAATATCTTCAAACTCAGCACTTTGCTGTCCTGAGTAAAGGAATACTCTAAATCATATTCTCTTTTCATTCTTTATAAGTTAATTTCAATCTAATTCATCTTAACTTTAAATAATATAAATTTTAAAATAGAAGTGATTCTTAAATTAAAACATATTACCCCTAAGTAAAATGAAATTCATGATAGAATAGAATGATTTAGACAAAATAATGCATCTATTAATGATAACTTAACCACCTAATGTAACACTCTTCAAAACTTAAAGTTCATTACCAAGGCCAGTACACAATATAGGTTTTCTCAATCTCCACTGACAAGCATCATGCTTATGATAACTAGAATAGAATCTTAAGACACGAAAATCACTAGATTAGTTTTAATATAAAAAAATACTTTATAATAGTAGCACAATCAAAATCGATAGGAATTTTGCCAAGATACCAATGAATATATCATTAAAACATGTTAGATTAAGAAATACTTCATTCAACTCTAGGTTCAAGTACTCGAGTTAAATCTTTTCTTCAAAAAGTTTAAGAACATCCATCTTTTTCATCTCTCATTTCTTTTTTACTCCATTCTAATTATTTCTTTTTTAACATATATTTATTTTGCTTTTGCTTTTGAGTCCCTACTCCATTTCCTTTGGACATTCTCACATTTTTCCCATTATAGATTTCATGCTCCATTTTCTTTAGAATCTATAGGATTCTCTATATATTTATAAAATCTTGTTAACATTTCTCACTATCAACTAAAATTGAAGAAAGTATTCTTTCTAACTTATAGAATTTCATCAGTTTCTAACTCATTTCTTCTTTCAATTGTGGCACAGTAACTTTCTATATATATTATAAAAATACTTAATTTATAGCTTTTATATCACAAGATTTTTAGAAATTTGTCTTGTTTATCTTGCACTATTGTTTCAATCTTTTACTCATTATCATGACTAACACAAGGTAATCAATTTAGTGTATATATAAAAAAGTAGTAAAATTAATTAAAAGGGTATAAAAATTGAATCATTCTATCATAAAATTCACCAGGGTAATTAAAATATCACTTCCATTCAAACATCTATTATATTTTTATTATCATTCTAACTAAAAATAAAGTAAAATGAAATTCATACTTGCTTGAATTCGGAAGAAATTTGAAAAATTTTCATCAACTTACTTAAATATCGTTCGAACTTTTCGGATCAATTCTGAACTTGTCTTCTACCTTTCTTGTCTTTTCTTGCTTTCTTTATCATTGTCATACTTCATCTAAAATACCCTCAAACTCATTTTAAACCTTGTCCACAAGGTTTAAAAATGAATTCGAGTTTCCAACATAACAAACATATCACGTGAAGAATAAAAGAATTGATATAATCATAAATTTGATAATCAAGAAATGAATAAACTCAATTTGGAATTATGATAAGACAGGGTGCATACAAATTATATGAATAAACATCACCATTATGTATCAAAACTATCAAATCTTACACCAAAACACTAAATAAAATGTATCACATAGTATATCACCACCATAAACACGAAGTATCACCATTAATCACAAAGCATATCACTAAGACCGAAGTTGCATAGAAGACCTCACATAATATCACTTGGAGTAGAAAAAATAAATAGAATAAGGAAATCAATGTTGTCATACGAAAGTCACGTCGTCATCGTCATTGTCATCTTCCTCCATTGGATAAATCCTCTGGGACAGGTAACTCGCAACGAGTTTATAGGGGTGGTATTCCTGACCTGTAGGTGTTGGAACATCAAGATTACTACTAAGTAGTAATCTCATCTGTGTAGATTGTACAGGAACCTCTGCGCCTCCTTGACGTCTGTTTCTACTTGATATTGTTCGCCCAATCCTGTGGATGCTCCTTGTTAAGGCTTTCTGGTTCTCAAACACCAATTCTTGATTATGTAGAGTTGTCATCTTATTGTGCAGAACTGCACCCATGAAAGCAAACTCTGATTCTTCCATGTATAGTCCGTCATAATCCCTAGCAGGCTGTTCCATATTCAGGTCGTGTCTAGCTTCCGACATCTCCTCCAGAATTCTCCTCGTGGCATCTCTGATTTTCCTTCTCTACTCAGTTTCTCTTCTGTGTATCTTAACTATTTCTCTTTCATCCTTTGTGTCTTCATAACCATTCAATCTTCCATATCTTTAAATAACATCATCCATAATGGTCTTCTCTGTTAAAACATCTATGTCAAGCCTTGCCATGTTTACCTTATTCGCTCTACAAAAGGCTATAATCATCAAAGGGAACAATAGTCTATCTTTCTTCTTAGTGGTGATGGCACTCCTAATCGATTAATAAATTATCTTGCCAACATCCAAGTATCGTAATCCCATGATGATATGGTAAAGTAGGGTGGCCTTGTAGTTCACTATCTCATAATACTGCAGGCTCGGCTTTAAGCTAGCATTGATGAAATGACACCAAGCTTTAGTGATTTTTCTAAAAAAATTTGTGGTTATGTGCTTGGGGTGCCCTTTCATATAAATAATAAATCCATCTCCACAGATTGCCTATAAACTTCCCTAATTGTCTCAGGTTTGGGGTACTCATCATTTTTTTTTTTGAAAATTCGGTAAACCAAAATAGTGGTTTGTTCTTGTAGCGGAGTAACCAACTGTCCTCCCTCGAACTCGTGACTCGGTCTTGCTCCCACTTCTATATGCATTGGCGTAAAACTCTCTTACCTAGATATTACAACCCCTTTCACTAGAAACATCCTCTAAGTCTAGGTGCTTATAGTCCCTAGTCAACAATCCCCAATTCCTGGACTCAATAATATCTAAGATCCTAGGCCTGTATTTTAATTTGTTCTTCATATTAAATCCCCTATCCAGGATCAAGTTCCTATCATTCTCTAAATCATTCCTAAATTTTTCATAGGCCTTCTCATTCACAAAGTTCTCTTTCCTAAGTACATAATTTTCTCCCCCATTGGTATCTCTTGTTCAACTTCCTCTATGTCCTCCTCCTCATCTACATAATCGCTCTTAGTATTGAAACTAAATGATGAAGGTGAAGTAAGTTTTCTTTGTGGTCTAGTTCTAGGTGTGCTAAAAAATATTGACGTTGGTTGGATTTGTGAAACTTTGGATTTAATCTTTGATTTCTTTACTAACTTCCCCTTCCCTCTCTCCTCATTTGAACATTTACATTTTCCACATCCAGTCATTTTGATTAGCGTAAGTAAAAGAATGAACATGTAAAACTATTTAAAACCAAATTTTTCGGAAAAGTGTTCAGTAAAACTGTACTTATCTATCTAAAAAGAGAAATTTATCAGAAACGTCATTTATAAATTGAGAGTTTGAAATTTATATGAAAGTTATCGATAAAACATAATTGAGAAAAATGAATGTTAGTATGTAATTCAAATCATTCGATAGAAATCCCAAACTCATTTGAAACTTAGTCTCAAATCTTCTTGAGTAAAAATTCTATTCATTTGCCATATATGAAAAAATAGTTCGAAAATTCGATAGCAATAAACAAATCACCACATCACTCCCATATTAGTATTGTAATAGAAATTATTCAATATCAAAACCATTTTAGAGTAAAAATTTCGAAATTGAGCTTCTAACCTAATAAAAATACAAAATCGATGAAAACGAAAAATTTAATTCATAAAAGGTTAGGGTTTTCGTTGATTACCTTCTTGAAAGTGACTTTTTCAAGTTTGGAACTCAAAACTGTTCTCTAGAACACTCCTTTAAGCTCCAATTAGAATTCCCTATCTTAAGCCCTATGTGGCTCTACACTCTCAAAACTCACCAAATTTGTGTTGAGTTTGTGAAGATTGAGGTGTGAATCACTTAAATACACTAAAATCAAGCTTTGAGAGGTTGAATCTAGTCGAAATTTGGTCTCTTGATCGAAAGGTTGCAATGGTTTGTAAATGTGAAGTATTTAAATTTGGCGACTTGGGGTTTTTTTTAAAAAAAACCTAAATTCGTTCTCAGCGAATCGAGGTTTGAATGGATTCGCTGAGAAATCACTGACAAAATCTATGAAAATGAACCTCAGTGGCTCTGCAATTTGTCTAGCAAATTATAGTAATAAGCCTGAATTGAAGAGAAATCACTGACTCAAAATTACACTGAAAACTCTGCAAACTGCTGCCGATTTTCTAAGCAATTTACAGTATAAACTAGAATCGCTAAGAAATCGCCAGCCTAATTTTACTATTTTTTCTATTAAATTGATTTTCCCATTAAATTATCATATAGATCCAATAAAAAGTAGAATTATTCTAAATCTTCAAAATTTAACTATGATATGTATTAAACGATAATTTCCTTACTACAATCGTTAATTAACATAAAACTAATGCATACAAATAATATAGTACGGAAATAAATTGGCACGATCAACCCCCTTATATAAAACTATTATGGATTTAAGTTCCTAAAATATCCTCATTATAAGAGTCAAAAGTAGAGAGAATATAAAAACAACTAACTAATCCTAATACTGAAACTAAAAATAAAGATAGAATAGGGGTTGCATCTCATAAAGTGCATTTGTTTACTTTCAATTGCTCGACTGAACCACGCAGTTCTAAATTGGTTCTATAAATTTAAGTGTAGGATTATCCACTTTTGTGCCATTCCAAAAAGTGATTGCTCAGCCATGAACTCAAAAAATGATTTTCTTTTTCAGAGTATCCATGATAGCTTGCGAAGTGGCTAAGAACGGTCGTCCTAAGATTAATGGAGGATCTTTGTTGATGAAGTGTGGCATAACCAAAAAGTCTGTGGGGATAATGTACTTATCAATTTGAACTGGTAGTAACCACACCTATTAGTTTTACTGAATAACCGTTTAGTAGAGTAACCTTTTCGTAAGCAAGTACATCCGATTCCAGTTGAGTGTGAAGAAAGAAAAATGGCATGTAGTTTGCTCTAGAACTTGTGTCGCAAACAACTTTAAATACCAAACCCATTTGACCTTTATGTTGATGTATATATCTCCTGGATCATCGAGCTTGACAATTGCTGGATTCTTCTTTTTCTTCTTCTTATTCTTCATAGATTTAAATTCCTCTATATTATTATCGTTCTCCACATTATTCAGTTTCTTAACCCTCTATTCTTGGATTATAGTCTTTTAATTTGAAGTGTTTTCAACTTGTTTATTCTTGGTCTTAGCGTTTTCTTCTTCCATTGTTAGTGCATTAATAGCATATATTTCAGCTTCATGATGATTTAATTCTAAAGATTCATTATCATTAGTTTTTTCATTATAAAATTTAGCAAGATTTGCGTAGACTTCTTCATCATTAAAACAGGAAGTGACAATCTTGTTTTCAAATTCTATAGACATTGTTCCTTCAAAGATATCTAACTTTTTTTTAGCTGTCTTAAGGAATGGTCTTCCTAAAAGTATAGGTAGGGACTTTGATGATAATGAGTCTCCAATTTTCATGACATAAAAGTCAGCTGGAAATACTAATTCATTTACTTTGACTAAGACATCTTCTAGTAAACCTTAAGGTTTAATAACGATGTTGTCAGCTAAGGTAAGATTAATAGATGTATTAGTCAACGAACCTATTTTCAATGACTCATATAGTTTAAGTGACATAACATTTATTGATGCTCCAAGATCACACATAGCAAAATCTATTAAAGAAGTCCTATAGTGATAGGAATTCCAAACATTCCTGAATCGAAACATTTCTCATGTATTTTCTTTTTAATAAAAGCAGACACTTTTTGTCCTAAGTTTTATTTAGATTCTTCTAAAAAATTATCTTTTGATTCAGAGAATTCTTTCAAAACTTCATCATAATTAGAAAATTGTATAATTGATTCCATTAATGGTTTAATGATTTCTATTTTCCTAAATGCTTCAAGAATGTCTTCATTATTTTCTTCTTCCCTAGCATCAGCTAATCGTTATGGAATGTTATAATATGAATACATATCTTCATTCAAATTATCAAAAATCTTGTCATTTTTATCCTTATTAATTAACTCATACTTTCGTAAAGATCTTTCATATGCTTCGACTCTGGCTAAGTACCTATGACGACCCTTTCTCAAATTAGGGCAACGCCTAGCCGAATCATGTCATTTAGCCCTAATCTCACCACGTAGAACCAAACAAGGAATTAGTCAGCCTTTTTCCAAACCATTCTACTTACAATTTAACTATTCGAATAAGTGTTTTCTTATCTTATGTTAATTAATCAATCAAAATTAATTAAGATTTTATAAACTAAAATTATTCAGCGAAAGTCTTAACAAATTAGCGGATAACATGATACCTAAGATTGTGGAAAACCAGGAAATGAGGATCACATGCATATATATAATGAAACGGAGATAATATATCATCATGTATCTGATCAGGGTACTATCTCTTAACCCACAATATATACAACCCCAAAAGTATATGGAAGACATATAAAATTCTTACAACAAAACCAAAAATCTACAAAACTCAGTGTAGCAACACTCTACTAGCTCAGAGGTAGTCGTTGATCTTATCTTTGTCTTGTCTGCTACTCGATAGATTTGCACCCACCGTCATAAAAAGGATGGTGAGTACAGAAAAATAGAAATTAACACTGAGAGACATTTGTTCACATTTCCAAATATACAAGAAGTATCGTAAAGGATAATAATAGCAGCTATGCTGTAAAAAAATCATGCTAAAAGATATTACAGCTAAACGATATGAAACTGAAATTTGACTAAGTAGTAATGATCTAGGGCCGGTCGGCCATGAGTCATATCATAATGCCTTTTTCCACTATATAAGGATGGAATTGTGCTCTACATCTATATTGAAAGTCGGAGCTGAGCTCTACGCCTCTATAATCTTTCACAAGTGTCAATCACCTGTGATATATGTGCTTGCCAACAACCCCGAGTCCTATACCCTATGTGTTGCGCAAGATAGTGGTGAGATCCCAATCACCCAGAAGTCAAGTAACCCCCGTATGTCGCACCATCTCTATGATATCATGATTCTAGATACAAGAACTACTTTCATTACCCAATAAATGGCACGATTTAGGAATCCAACAAAGTAATTGCATATCTAATGCACAAAGAAATTTAGATGTACAATATCATCAAATATCTACCTTATAGCATGCCGTTTCATTTGACTAAGTATAACAACAATCAAAAATGAAATAGCACATATTTAGAGTCAATGAAACTATTCAACCAACAAATAATACCATGATAGCAAATCATGAAATGAGAGAAGAAACAAAGTCATGGTATTTAGATTACAATAGGCAAATCAGTCCAAATAACTAGAATTGAATGACAAAATAGGAATGAAATGTAAATAAATATCTCAATCAGTTTACTTACAACCTATGCAAATTTCTTAGCTATTCCGACCTCCCGACACCTCAAAACTCCTATCGGATCCCCCAAGACTTTTTCTTATGTTCCTGATATCATTTAACATGTTTTTGAGTATGTTTAGACCTTTAATCAAGGTATTGGACTTGTTTATAATGTTTAAGTTTAAGTTAGGAAATTTAGATTTTTGGGTTGTCATAGTACCTAGCGCACTGGGTAGCCTACCTAGCGCGCTAATGACCACATTAGCGCGCTACCAAGTTTCTCTAACGCGCTATACATAATTAGCGCGCTAGTTGATCACACCTAGCGCACTATGTGCAAGAAACTCATGAATTCTGCACTTTGAATTCTGAGTTTTCACCACACATGGCTACTCCAACACCTTGGGACCTCTTCCCTAACTTACTAGAGACTCGGAACATCAACTAAAACCATAAAATCTGCCATACATCATATAATTCACTAATTCATCAAACTCAATTAAACTAATGGTGTATGCTTGACTTACCAAATTGATGAATACTTTTAACTTAATCAACAAACCCCTAAATCAACACGATTTCTCCAACAAAACTTGATGATCTCTCTGACTATTTCTTCTCAAGCAAATCTTAGCTTCCAAGCTTTCAATTACAATGAATTGCATGGTTTGATCTTAAGCTTTATATATGTAATGGATAAGGTTGATTAATAGCCATTTACCTCTATGTACACATGTATCTTGATACTAATCTAATGATCTAAAACTTGACACATGTCCCACTAACTCTCCACTATCTCAATCCAACTAACACAAAATGAAACTATATTTGTCTCTTGATGTGCCAACATGTATCTCGAGAATCATCATATGGCTATTGGTTTAAATTGCTAACTTAGGTTACATTTAATATAAAATAAACTATACCTAAATTAAAACTGCTATTTAAACTACACTAAGCCTAAATAAACTTACTACATCACTCTCTACCTCGGTCATACATCGACACGCATCTCGAGGCGTATCCATGCTCACATCTCGACCCCTAAACACTGGTAGGAGTGACTTAATAGTCTATACATATACAATACACTAGGCATACATCACAATAAATATAACATATACCTCGACCACATTGCCTTGGTTAATGCAGTATCTCGATGCAGGTCCCACACCACGGGTCATTGATCCTATTTAAGGGACTCAACTTGGATTTAGAAATTTTGGTTGTAACAGTACCATGGGTATAGCCTTCTGGGAAAATGTGCATATTTCAACTGTTCAACCATCCATTCTCTAGTAGGAATGACATTAGCCATCATTTTTTTTATTCTTCAATAGTCTTATGAATCTTTATTTTATTACTCTGTCTAAGTATCTTTTCAGTTATAGGTGTGTCTTTCTTATCATTGAACAAAGCATTAACTTGTGCTTGATTATTAGGAGCAGCATTAGCTTGAGTAGGTACTTTAGATTGATTACTTTGTTGAGTATTTAACCTATTTATTTGTAAATGCATTTGACTTAACTAATTTTGTAGTTCATTAATAGTAGTATCAGTCTTAATCTGATTTTGAGGAATCTATGTAATGTTTTATGACTTTTACTCATAAAATTATGCAAAATTTGTTCTAAATTTGGATTCATAGGTTGAGTATTTTATTGAAGTTACTGATTAGGTACAGATTTTATCTAAGCCCTTAGTCTATAAGTATTGTAATTTTAATTTTGAGAACAATAACTGAGATTTGGATTCGGTCTTCAAGGATAATAAGTGTTATTATTATATTGATTTATCAGGAGTCCAAAAAATTGATTCATCATTGCATTAACCTCTTCAGTATTTTATTCATGTAGAGTAGTAAACACATCCGTATGATGTGTAACTTCATTACGAAATCCACGAGCCTTAACTTGATTAGACCTATCATTAACTAACAGCTTAACCATCTTAGATAATTCATCAAATTTATCATCAGATGCATTATTTCTTTTATTATCCACTTCAGAAAGTTTTTTCCTTGAGGATTCAACCTTTTCACCATATTACTTTATATTGTTTTGCCATTTTATTAATTGCTTCTTTCACTAAAGTAGGTGTTGTCTCAAATAAAGATCCACTACATAATGTGTCTAATAACCTTTGTTCAAATTGATTGAGTCATTCATAAAAATATTCTAGTAAAGCTCTTTGATTATATCCATGTTGTAAACAAGAAAAAATTATTCTTTGCATTTTATCCCAAAATTCAATAAAATTTTCATCGTCTTTCATCTTTGCAACTATAATTTGCTTTCTATAGGAACTAATTTTTCTAGCAAGCATATATTCATCTAGGAAAGCTTCTAACATTTGAGTCCATGTAGTTATTGAATCTTATGGGAGATAGAACAACCAATTTTGTGTTTGATTTTTAAATGCAAAAGGGAAAGCCTTAAGTTTGACTTGTTCTAAGCTACATTCTTTTGTTTTTATCCCATTAAATTTATGTTGTTACTCCTTTATGAATTGTTGTGGGTCTTCATTTTCTTTACCATAGAAGTTAGGTAACGTACTAATAAATCCATATATAAGTTCAAATTCAGGAAATCCGTCAGGGTATGCTATGTACATATGCTCATATGCTGTAACGTTTTGATTAGCTTGTCTAAAAGTGAGTTCTCTATTATCGTTGATAACTCTATTATCATTATTATTAATGACATTATCATTAATATCATTATTATTTTCTTCCATTGTATTAGCTAAATTTTCCCTAAGTTGTTGTCTTAAACTTCGATTAAAAGTTCTATCTATTTCAGGATCAAACGGATGTAAAGATCCCGTTCAATCAACACGACGAAGTATGTAGACCATACAACGTCTAAAATCCTTGAAAATTATTTAAAAATCCCCGACATCGGCGCCAAAAATTGACACATGTCGCACAATAGTTTTTTCGTATTTTCTTATTATTTATAGTGATAGTAAATGAGATATCATCTCCATAGGGATTTTTCAAATCTCAAAGGAAAGTATTATTTTTCTTGTTTTTATTAATTTAGTTAATCTAATTAAAAAGGGATTAAATACTAAATAATTAAAATCTATAAACACTAACTTAATTAACCAAACTAACTAACTTAATTCAAACAATTCAACTTAAACTAAATTAAACATTTCTCAAATTCAACATAATTCAAATATCTTAAACAAACCTCCACTAAACAATATAATATACTTGGATTGTTTTCAAGCTCTAGAACATAACATCACTTCATACTATAGTTATAATCACAACACATAGAATCTTGGAATCATTAAATCCTAATTCATAATAGGTTGATAGCCTTTAGCCAGCCACCAATTTTCCTCAATTCAATGGAAATGCCACATTCTTATCATTGAGAATCATGCATAATCTAAGCCAATATTAACTGAAGCCGTATAATAAACAACTTAGAACACAATCACCTAGAATATCCACTTGGAAAAAACCCTATAGATTAATCATAGTTACTACTTCTATAATTGGTCTCAATAACTATATACATAGATTCAAAATCAAAATACCACATATCACATTTGCAACTATACGTGCAATACTAATCTTATTTAGTTGTAATACAAAAAAATAACTTGTTAAATCCATGATTGACGTGTATGAATAGATTTAAAGCATTAAGTTCATGATTCCTGAATTATAACTATATAGCAATCCAAAGTATATTACACGTCTAGGGTTTGTTTAGATTAATAGACTACTCACTCGTGCTAGAAATAATCAATACAAATATATAATTAAAAGACACAATGAATAAATAAATAAATATCTTAAAATAAATCAAAGCTCTAATGTATCTTCAAACATCAACTGGAAACATATAATAGGTAATAGAAATAGACAAGTGTTAGAATGACAACAACAAAGTCATACCACAAGACACATTGGTTTACAAGAGCCATCCATGTGCACCTCGAGGTGCGGGCATACACAAATCTCGATGCATAAAATGTGGTTCGAGGTCTCATGGATGCTCTTGTGAGCCAATGTGTCTTGTGGTGTGACTTTGTTATTGTTATTGTAGCATTTTTCATAGAAATAATGTAGAGTAAAAGGAGAGAGTTATTTCAACACTCTCTGCCTTTTTTTATAGTCTCCCTACGTATACATATCCTAGATAAACTCAAATTATTTATATTAATCTTAAAAACCCGTAACAAACCTTAGCAATTTGTCAGCGATTCCTAAGTTGTACATAAATCGCTGAGTAAATCATTGGAATTTGCTCTTAGTGCTCCACCGATTTAGCTGGCAATTTCTAGTACATTCTTCAATTCGTTGTGGATTCGCTGACATTTTCATGCTGCCGATTTAGGTGGCGATTCCTATTGTAAAAGCAAATCGTTGACTGATTGCAGAACATTTTTTCCAGTTGATTGTTTTGCTCTTCTTCCTCTTTTTTCCATTTCTTCATTTTCCTATTTAAATGTTGAAATTACAAAAAATAAGAGAATACCTAGTGTAATATCGTCATTTATAAAACAAATCAACCTAAATTATACTATAAAATGTGTCTAATTATTGACTTGTCCATAGTAGGTCGAGAACTGCTTACGAGTACTTTGGGGACATTGTTTCTTTCGATACAACGTACTTAACAAACAGGTTTGACATGTCATTTACACCATTTGTTGGTGTAAACCATCATGAACTGTCGTTGCACTTGGGTTGTATGTTGGTGGTTGACGAGATCGTACCCACATTTAAGTGGTTGTTTAAGACATGGCTAACTTGCATAGGTAAGGAGCCCAAAGCCATCATAATTGACCAATGCTTATCAATTGGGAATGACATTGTTAAAGTATTTCCAAATGCTCGACATTGCCTATGTCTTTGGTACATCATGAAGAAGACGACTGAGAAGCTTGGGGGCCATCGTGAGAAAGAGCAAATCGTGCCACGATTAAAAATACAATTTATGATTCACTGACTGAAGATGCATTTGAGAAAGAATACCCCAAGGTGTTGACATATTTTACTTTCAGAGAAAAAAAAAGAAATGGTTGGAATCCCTCTATGACATTGGGCATAAATGAGTTTTAGTATATGTGAAGAGGCACTTTTATAATGGGATGTAAACTACTCAGAGGAGTAAAGGGATGAACCATTTCTTTGATGGATACATATCATCTAAGACTTTGTTAAAGCAATTCTTAAGTAAATATGAGTTGGATTTGCTAAAAACATACGAAAGGGAGATGTATGCAGATTTTATTTCATCCCACAAGTTGCGTCCATTAACATCGTGTGCCATATGACTTCAAATGCAGGGTATATACACAGATAACATATTCGCAAAATTTCAAAAGAGGTTCTTATGGCGTTGGACTGTAAGTCAAAACTAATTTTCAAATGAGACACTTATTGCGGGTCAATTGTTCATTCTTCCTAATTTTGACGATGCGATTACAAAGATTTATAGTGTCGTATATCTTGAGGACAAAAAGAACTTTTTTGCAATTATCAATCGTTTGAGTTTAAGGGGGTTCTTTGTTGTCATGGTCTTTATTTGTTAAAAGAGTGTGACATCATGCTCGTGCCACCGAAGTATATTATGACTAGGCAAAGAAGAGACTTCAGAGGTACTTATGAACGAGAAAGGGGGATAAAGGAATTAGATGTGATTGCCTCAAAAGTACTTCAACTATATGACATCATCTTAATGTGATGCACACGAGTGGCTGATTTTGGGTCATGTAGTGTGAAAAAGTTCAAAATGGTCCTCGATACAATTGAAAAACTTAAGGGTTTTCTTTTAGACACTCCTGATGATGAGTCAGTTGCATTGCCTGTGATGCCCAAGTCATCAACATCAACTTCTAACTCTCCTACCAATTCAGCTTCTAGAAACAAAAAGATTAAAGATCTTCATTAAGTGAAGAGAAAGGGGAGACCGCAAGAGAGTAGATTAAAACCTCCTCGGGAGAAGAAAACCAAATAATCGAACATCAAGGTAATCCTTTCATAGTTTTCGTTCAGATAATTTTTTTTGCAATCCATTTTTGACTCATGAGGAAATTGAAATTTATAGCAAAACAATAATGTACAAGACAGTCAATGTGGAAAATTCACCACTCGACATTTCAGATTTCCAATTTGTAAGGACTACAACAGCCAAGTAAGCTATAATCTCATTATAATTTTGTAATATTTGCGTAGCAGGATGTAACCTCAAAAGTGTAGCCATTGATCACGTATTGTGCGTGTCAAATATAACGCGTAAAAGGTTACCAATCTCACTTGGGTGTAGTAATGGTAAATACGGGGTCGAATCCATAGGATTCAGTAAAACTGAGTCTAAAAAAAGTAAATCCGGGGGGGGGGTTTGAAATATTTTTATCCTAAAGATCTATTAAACAAAGAAAGTAAATAATAAAAAATAAAAAATAGAAGCATACCTAAGTCTAGGAATCCACAATCTAGCCTTATGTTGTTTCATGTCTTGTATCATCGACTTTTAAGGATGGGTTTTAAAATGGTTTCCTTAAATAGCCTATAGGTGTTAGGGTCATTAACATCGTAGTTCCTTTATTCTCGCCTTAGTTCCTCTATTCTCGATGAATATGGCAACAGCTCTCTAAATACTTCTTTTACTCCACTGTACAACCTTGGGCAACTGCTCTCAAGATTTAGCATGTTAGCAACATTAACAGCTCAGTGGGAACACCTACCCTTAGATAACTTTGTACAAGCTACTCTCAAGATTTTACCTTCTCGATGTTACTCACCTAGAACAACAAGTGTGTCAATTTTCTTTCTCTAAGTGATTGCCACTTCTCAACCTGGTTGGTATCACGAACTCGCCATGATTGATAGCAAGTCAATGGGTTTACACTTAGAGATTTGCAATGAGTATATAAAATTTAAACTACCATTGAGATATCGTTAAAAACAACAACATAAAGATATAAAACTAATCAAAACACTATTATATTAGAAACTCTCAATAAGACATATAAAACAACCTACTAATGGCTAGAGAGCTTCTTTTTCGACCTAGGTATTAAAGAACCTAGCCAGATATGGCTTCTCTACCTTGCTCTACTCCTAAATCACTCTTAATTACAATATGTTTTTGTTCATAAAGGTGCCCCCTTATATAGGTGTGCTTGGTACAAGAATAACAACTCCCGAAAATAAGAACCTTCTAAAAAGTCTCAAAACTTCTATTATGCAAAGTTGGCATCGTCGATGACGCCATCTAATGGCGGCGTGGCAATATATAGAAAGGCTTGGGCAGCAAGTCGGTTTGAAACTTCTATTTTCTAAACTTAACGTTGTGGGTGATGTTGCCCTTTGTAGAGTTGACGTCGTCCATTCAATTCTGGCAAAGTGGGTTGTTCTGTCCTGACACCATGCTTGGCACCGTGGATCTTCATTGGTGTCGTCTTTCCAATTTGTGGCCGTCCAGCCTGCTGGTTTTTAACCTATCTTTGACTTCTTTCTCGAATTTATCTAATTCACGCACAAATACTCAAATACCTTGTAAATATCCAAAGTAAATATATAGAGTCATAAAACATGACTTTGGACTTGATTTACATAGCAAAACACCTATGAAAAAAGTGGATAAATAATGACTATCAAATACCCCAAACTTAGAACTTTGCACATCTCGAGGAAAGGGTTATCTGACTACAACGACCAAATACATTGTGACAAAATTGAGTGATGCTTTCCTAAAGAGTTTATACCAATTTCCAATACAATAGAGTTCTAACAATCAAAACTTGGTCAATATGTTTAACAAGAGACTTGGAATTTTCAACGGCCTGTCAAACATGGCTACCATTCAAGACAACACTTGTTCAATATTCGAAGCATTTAAAAATCATAACCTTTAACTTACTCATAGGTTTTTTTGGGTCTCTTCATCGAGGCAATAGATCCAAATTTATCTCATTATTTAATGGATTCTTTTAAACGGACTTTATCATCACTTTTTGTATATTCGCATATTGTCACACCTTAAAGAGTCAATATGGCTTATTTAAAGGTAGGCTATTATTTGGTTCATGGCATTGGAAGTACTTACTTAACCTAGCTATAAGCACTTAAGCTAAATCTTTATTTTTTATATGAGTTTTTCTTTTTATGGACTTTTTCCTTTTATTCATCTAGAGATCCTCACTTTCTCCCTCTATATGGTTTTTTATTGTACGATCCATTCTCCATTTCCCATGAATACCGATTTTCTACTATTTTCCAACCATCAAGTTCCCTACTCCATTTCCTGTGGAACTTATGAGACTCTCTATTTTTATTAGAAATCTTCTGTTAGCACTTCTCACTTTTGCAAAGTTAAGTTAGTTTTCCAACGTAGAATCATCAAGCCCATATTTTATTATAATAAATAAGCCCACTTCTTCTTCTTACAAGTGCCAAATCTTTAACAATTATATTATAAGTAGATTAGTCCTAGTTTCAGAATCTTAGAGATTTCAAATTTTCTCGCAAATTTAACTCGACCACTTACCTACTTTGGACTCAAGTTATGACTCATCCATACTCCAAGTTTTATTTATGTTGTCACGTAGGTATAAAAGCTTTTCTACTTCTTTTAAGTCTGAATGCAAACAATTTGACCAAGTTTTTATTCCAAAAATCCAAAGCAAAGTTTCGCTCGTACGTAACACTCTATAAAATATTAAATATACTGGACTACCTAAAACATTAATGTATTATTGTATTAATTTCTAATGGATGAAAGAAATGGAGTATAAGAAATGGAATGAAAAGGAAGAAATACCACCACGATTCCACTTAAGTCTCAAGTAAATTGAAAAAAATGTAAAGCTTACACCTGCGGGTCTTTAACCAATGTTTCTGTCTAACGGTCCACTTACCTAAACACCCCCAAACTTATTTCAAACCTTGTCCTCAAGGTTCAAAATAAGCCGAGCATACCAAACATAGAAGAAATGGTGGAAATAGATGGATAGTATATATATATCTACCTATATATTAAAAGCACGAAACCTCAATTTTTCTTCATGACTTAAAATATCACTTTTACCGTTCAACTCTCCTATTTTGTTGGTTACCTATTTCTTTGGATAGGAATACCTCAAATTTATGCCAAATCCATCTCCTATTTTGTTGGTTATCTATTTCGTTGGTTAGGAATACCTCAAATTGATGTCAAATTCATCTCACCAAATACAAAACATGAGAGACAAATAGGTAGAAGATGATTCTCACTACATAAAAAAGGTGGAGTTTCAATCGTCCTTAAGACCTTCGATTGCTTGGAGCGTAGTTATTGGAGCACATTGAGGTCGATCCATCGAAACTCTTACTGTTTTGTATGCAATAATCACCTTCTCTCGATCTTTCATTCTTTTCTCAATCGTTTTTTAGGAGACTAAAGGAGACCCTTTTAAGGGTGTTCCTATTTTTCATTGAAACCGACTTCTCTGACCATTATTATATACTATTATATAAAATCTTTATAGCATAGTACGCACATGGATTGATATATTTTATAATCATACAATTGAGGATGCAAGAATTGTCTAATTGTTCTAAAAAAATTGCTTAATTGCAAAAAAAAATGTTCACCTAACTTCTATTGTCTCATCTACTTTTTCTTCCCTTTAATTAGTCTCTTGAAGTCTTCAATGAAAACACAAGAAATATGTACTTCAATTTTGTAACTTTTGTTAGATTTAAATGTCATAAGCTCCTAATCTTCAAACCCATTTTGCTACAGACTCTCAATTTTCATTTTAGGTTGGCTACCTATTAAAGCATCCCTTATGGATGGAGACTAGAAGAATATTAGAGTTGAAAATACAAAAAAAGGGTTATGTCTCTATATTGATTTGTGCTATAACTGTAAGAATTGAGAGATTAAAAAAAATTCTACTAAAAAAAATATCTACTTATCACTGCGATGAATTCTTTAAATGTAAAAATATAGGGATTATAGTACCAAATGAATTAAAACTAACCCAACTCTTCTGCAACAGCGTAAAGGTCCCATACCCAAGTAGGGTCTGAAGCCAACCAGAAAAATATATAGTAATTACAGTAACATTTTTTGAGCAACTTTAGCTACTCCACAGACCATCTTTTGAAGCATCGCATCTTCTCATTATGATTGCAAATTAAGACTAAATTTATGGAATATCACCAAGCAATTTTTTTCAGCTACTATTGGAACACAATTTCATTTTCTTCATATAGGCTTAGTAACGATCATGATATGTTGTTCTAAAATTAAGACTATATTCTCTATGCTGATGAAATGTCTATGACAATATTGGTGTTTTTTGATGGTTTATATGTTGTTCTAAAATTATTCGATGAAATGCCCATGATAATATTAGTGTACTAACTTAAATAGGTCAATATTGATGGTGCCAATTTTTTGTACTAATGGAACTTCATTACATTGGGAGGTATTCTAGGTGTCTCATGATGAGTTAAGTTATGTTGCTTCTTTTCTTTAGGCAATCTCAATGGCCTATCTACTCTCCACATTTTATTTGTATGATCGTCATAAAGTAGTATAAAAATATTTTTTTATTGTTGTCCATGGAACTTGATTACATTGGGAGGTACAAGTCTGTTTTGATGGTTTAATAAGGTCCTATAAAATTGTTTGATAAAATATGTCTATGAGAATATTGGTTTGGTAACTTTTTTGAAAACTGTTTGGTAACTTAGATAGGTCAATATTGATGATTTCATAGCATGAGTTGGAGTTCTTAATCAAAATGGTGGTCTGTATTCATAGCTTTGTTGGGTGCTCTAAAATTGTTTGACGAAATGCTTATGAAAATATTGGTGTGATAAATTACAATTTCATATTTACATGGTAAATTATTAAAAATAAATTTTTGCGAGCGTAACGAACGGGTTCAAGCATGCATAGTTTGCTCCAGAAACTAGTACCTATATATATAAGCCGGAGGAGAGATAAAGTTAAGAAGCTACCTCCTCTCACCATTCCAATTTTTTATTTTTCTCAATTTTTCTATATTTTGCTATTTATTTATTTCTATTATCGATTGTCCAAATAGATATAATTATATATTATGTATGCATCTATTAATAAATAATAATGATTATCTTATCAATGAATGGATTAATATAATGAATACCCTCAACTCGAAACCATGGGCAGATACATGGAATGAGGAGTGTAGTGAAAGTTTTTTGAAACCATAGGTAGATACATGGAATAAAGTGTAGTGCAAGTTCTATTCCCCTATAAATTTCACCTTCCATCCATTCTTCTTGCAATCCACTTGGTTTTTTCCCTTCCCCCTACAAAGAATCAGAAAAAAAAAATACAATTCCATATTTCTTTCATTTCATTTTTTTCTGTACCTTTACTAAAAATATGGTGTTGTTTTGAATTCAGCACTTGAATGGGAGGTCCAAACGTTTACTTTTACTGGTGTAATTTTTAGTATTGGGTAGATGTATAGTTATAATATCATCCAAAGATATCAATGTGGAAACTTAGTTAATGATGTAAAATAATTTAATAAACCTTCTATTGTATAGTTTCAATAACACCTGCGCGAAGCATAAGGAAACGACTAGTATGTATATATATATGTAGATGAGCGAACAACCATTATATGGGTTATGGATGCAAATTGGGAGGGGAATACTCACGGGTGATGGAGATTTACCATAACGGGTACGGGTATGGATATTTTAAATGGGGATGGATACAAAATTTTATTCCTACATGGGTATGGGTACGGGTATGGGTAGTAAAATATATCCATGGGGATCCCCATGGGGAATCTCCACGGGTAATCCTCACGGAGATACCCATCTACCCATGAGGATCCCCATATATTAATTTATACACCATATGATATTTATTATTTATATATACCATATGATATTTATATATAAATATTACATAGTTTCCGTTACGAAATACTCATACATGTAACAAAATCCCTCTTAATGAGATTTATAATTTTAACTTATTTGGTTACTTAATAACTATATGTTTGTTTGAATTGATTGCAACTATATTTATATTTTAGAATTTTTTGATCGAAAGTACTGAAAAAAAGTTGACGACTTGGTGGTTTAAAGAGATAGTGACTTTAAGGAATATTTTGAATTTGAACTTTTCGTTTTGCATATGTCATGTAGAAACTTAATTATAAGTGTTAGCACTTAGTAGTTAGAGTTTTTATTGCATGATATGTTGATTTTTTATTTATTTTTGTTGGAATTTCAACAATTGTCTTGTTATGTATATATATAATTGACACCTTATTTGTTACAATTCTTTTTTTGAGAATCTCGGTGAGGAATGGGGAAAATAATTTTTTCACGTGGATTCTCCATCCCCGCAAAAATCCCCATGAAAATCCTCACGGAGATCCCCAATGGGGAATTAAATAGATAAAATATTTACCCATGAGGATTCTTCATACCCACGGGATTTGATGAGAATGGGGATGAGTATGAGAATTCATCCTCAGATGGGTATGGGTATGAGTACGAGTGATAAATTTTTTAGTGGGTATGGATATGGGAATGCGGTCCCCATCCCCTACCCTACCCTACCCATTTGCATCCCTAAGGAAATTTACGATTTTGTCCTCGTTTCCTTGTTTATTTACTGGTTTACAACCAGTCAAAACCCACATATCTAGGATGTAAATGGGTAGGGTAGGGGATGGGGACCTCATTCCCATACTCATACCCATCTGAGGATGAATTCTCATACCCATCCTCATACCCATTAAATCCTCGTAGGCATGGGGAATCCCCATGGGTAAAATATTTTACCCGTTTCATTCCCCATCGGGGATCCTGGTGAGGATTTTCATGGGGTTTTTGCGGGGATGGGGAATCCTCGTGGAGAAATTTTTTTCCCCATTCTATTCCTCATTGGGGATCCCTGCGGGGATTCTAAAAAAAAGAATTCTAGCAAATAAAGTGTCAAAGATACACACATAACAACACAATTGTTGAAATTTCGACAAAAAAAAATTAACATAGCATGCAAAGAAAATTCAAACTACTAAGTTCTAACACTTATAATCAAGTTTCTACAAAATTATTGGCATATGCAAAACGAAAAGTCCAAATTCAAAATATTCTTTAAAGTCACTACCTCTTTAAACTACCAATTCATCAACTTTTTTCAGTACTTTTGATCCTAGAATTCTAAAATATAAATATAGTTGCAAACAATTCAAAACAAAACATATATTTATTAATTAACCAAATAAATTATAATTATAAATTTCATTAAGAGGTTTTTTGTTATATGTACGAGCGTTTCGGAGTGGAAACTATGTAATATTATATAATATTTATATAAATATCATATGGTATATATATAAATAATAAATATCATAATGTGTATAAATTGATATATATATATATAGGGATCCCAATGGGTAGATGGGTATCTCCGTAGGGATTACCCGTGAGAATCTTCGTGGGTATATTTTATTACTCATACCCGTACCCATACACATGTGGGTATGAAATTCTGTACCCATCCCCACTCTCATCCCCATTTAAAATTCTCATAATCGTACCCGTTAAGATAAATCTCCATCACCCGTAGGTATTCCCCTACCCATTTGCATCCCTACCCATATCTGTTTTGTTCCGACTTCTCATTCGAGTCATTTCTATCTTCATTACGAACTCCCACTCTCTACTTCTCTTCAACTCTCTATCTTCTATCAATCTCCTTATGCTTTTGCTTTCTCCCTCTCTTTATTTTTGCTCTGCCCTCTCTCAATTCAATATCACTACTCTCTCGTTCTATCTATCAGTTTGACTTCCCTCTATTTTGCGGACAATGTTTAATTCGATATTTCTTTACTCTGCACTCTCCCACTCTCTCCGTACTCTGAAAATCAGTCACAATCTAGCTGCTCTATCACGCTTCCTTTGTCACATGTATTTTTCTATATCATTTCTCAAAATGGTAATCTATTTTGAGAGCGTTTGGATTTGTTATAATTTTGAGTCGGTACAAAATATTATTTAGTGAATTTGCTTTGTTTGGTTCAATTGGTCTCTTTTTCAGATTGCATTGATAATTTATGGGTCTTGATTTATGCTTTGATTGTTATTTACTAATACTATTGGTTTTTAGGGCATATTGGATGAGGGGATGTGGGTAATAAGACCTTAGCTGTAGTGCACTATTGGTCATACAACGAGCATTATGTGTTCGATTTTGTTCAAATCATAGCTAATGAATCTCAGTAGCTGGGATTGTCAAAAAAAGGTCTTGTTATCCCAATGGATCATTCTGCCTGCATTCATCTAACAAACAAAGGGAATAACAAGTACAAAATTTGCATTAATCAGTTGTTGTATTCGAATGAAAGCACGTCCTTATTAGATTCCTATTCTAATATTTAAAAGTAAAAAAATTAAAATGACCAACAAGTGTTTGAATAAATGGCAAGCCAAGAAAAAATGGCTTTTGTTGTAAATTGGATGACCTTTAACCAAGCTTATGAATGATCACATTGTCAAGCATGACTCTCACATTGAATTGTAACATCAAGTATGACTTCTACATTGAATGTAACTTGTACACTCTACATAACTTGTATTCAACTCCAATATATAATCACTTGTCTATGTATTGTCATGTAACTTGTAATCTTGTATGACATGAGAATTTGGTGTAACTTGCACACTTTGTGCAAGTACTTATTCTCATCATGACTAAGGGCCTATATAAGTGGGTTCCTTCACTTGTAAAGAACACACCAATGTTGGAATGGAAATCTCTACATTTCTCAACTCTAGCTCTCTTTTCTCTTGTCTCCTCTTATCTACTTGTTATAGTAGTTCTTAGTTTATGTCTTCTATGCTTAAGTCTCTAGCAAGTCCAACTTAAGTTCTAGTTGGCTTACAACTTAAGTTCTAGTTGGCTTAAAACTTAGTTTACAACACGTTATCAGCACGAGCTTGCTCTAGCATTAAGGAGATCTTGAAGTTCAAGAAGACTTGTTAAGGAGACAAAGCTAGGAATGTATAACTTTTGTTATTTAAATAAGTTCAATTTACTTTTTATATTATCATGGTTGCTTCCTTTTATTACATGCATAACTTCTATATGCATACTTTATTCATATACTATGCATTATAACGTCGCTGATTGCGAAAGTATGCTCTGTAGTTGCGTCTTGTACGATCTTCTACATCAGAAATCAAAAGTCAATGTGTGACATATAGTTTTTCTCTTAAAACTACAAACGATTAGTTATTGTTCTATTTTTGATTTTATAATACAAATAATGCTATAAGTCTGAGTTGACAGTGCGTAAGCCTTGTCCCCGGTAAAGCTTAACAGTGAAAGGGAGGCGGGTTATCCCATTCGAGGAGGCATGGTATTAAGTAGACTATTTCTCGCCACCCAACCTGGAGGTTGTCCCACCAACTCATACGAATAGTACATTTTGTTTATTAATGAATCAAGTTGTGAACATATATTTAATCATATGTTATGTTTTTACATAAAAAGGGGAAAACTATTTTATATTAAATTTATTTTTAAAATATTATTCAACCATAGTTGAACTCGTCATGACAATTAGATACCATAATTTGTGAATAAAACATCTATGCAAGACTAAGTTGTGTTATACAAAATTTAAATCATTTGCCAATATCTCTTTAGAGATTTGAAAAGTGAATATTTCACTTTATATATCTTTTCACCCTATGGAGTTATAAATATATAAATACCAAAAAAAAGTAATGCTCCAAAAGCTCAAAATGAGCGGTTGAGTCTCAAGCTACAAAACTTAATCACTCAAATAATAATTATAATTCCACAATTTTAATTACCTCTATGTTGAGGCTATGTGGAAATATGACTGATGAGACAATAAAAAGAAGGTCACGTGGCTCGCCTCGATTTATTGTTGCAACAAATATCGAGTGCGCACGTCAATCCAATAAATATTAAGGATTTATTTCTTGTCTCATAGTAGCTGAATAAAATAATGAGATATTATAAATATAATATCGCTCCCGTCCAATTAGTTCAGCTTCAAATTAAGAAGCATATGTTGCATATAATGATCATGATCGCAATAACAAATTTATGGATGTGGAAAATGTGAAAATATCAGGTAAAGGTTGTATTGACAATTCCACAAAAAATTGGACCAAAAGTGGTGCACCACTACAAAGGGCAAATAATTATTGACAATGAGCGCTCATAATTGTGACATTTTTTGGTCATATATGAAAGGATATTTTGCCTAAATATTGTCATATATATACCCGAATATTTTTGTGACCTTTACCATGCCTTCAAAATCAAAGGCAAAATATTATGAATTTTATCATTAAAAATGGCTTGATAAAACAGGCACATCGACATGTGTTTAAATCGTGATCTAAATATGGGCGATGAGTTTATGTCTTGTGTATCGTGCTACATGCATGTACATTATAATATAAAAGTGAATATTTCTCGAATTCGAACTTAGCGGAGGCTAATGTTCAGGCAATATCCGGTACAACAATTTTATTGTTAATGTCTTATTCAGAAGAAGTCTACTCAGAATAATAGAAAATTTATCTATATGAATATGATTTAATATGAGTATACTATTCTCGGCTTTAACTTCTGGAATATATAAGACACATTAAAACGAATGTCGTCATAAATCAAATGACATTCATAATGTGGAAAGATCTATTTGATTATCCATAATCATCAATAATGCGAAAATATCGTAAATTTGCACGGACATCCTTTATCGAACTGGATTTTTTTATGCCTTGGATCCCTAATAGGGAATTTATTTATAGCAAGTTTTGTTAATTGTCACTTTGATGATGCAATTTTCCCACCATTAGGGGGGATATATAAGCCAATTCAAAAGGAATGACGTGAAATTGCTTGAAACACATCAAATTGCATTAAATTTGTTGTATTATGATCCATGTATAAATTAATATGAACTCAAAGTTCAAATGATCATTCAGTAGCAACAAGTTATGAATCAATTACTTGATGCAAGTACTATACACAAAAGAGTGACAATCATATGCTTCAGCATTAAATGGTTCATATAGAAAACGATGTCCATGTGCAACAAAATGCACAAGATGTCTCACCCATGTGAACATGAGGGGGAGAATCAAAATGAGTTATTGGTTACTGTATTGCACTCTTTTTCCTTTTGCTATGATTTTATCCCACTGGGTTTTCCTAGCAAGGTTTTTAATGAAGCAATCATAACATTATTATACTCCATATAAAAAAAAATTATGAGAGCAATGTACTCTTTTTCCTATACTAGATTTTTTTTCCTACAGGGTTTTTCTAGTAAAGGTTTTAATGAGGCATATATATATTCTCTCAAAGTGTATCAATGTGTTGCACTCTTTTTCTTAGCTATGGTTTTATCCCACTGGGTTTTCCTAGCAAGGTTTTTAATGAGGCAATCAACAATATTATACTACAAATCAAGATTGACGAGAACATTGTACTCTTTTTCCTACACTAGATTTTTTCCCACAGGGTTTTTTTAGTACAAGTTTTAATGAGGCATATTCTCTCAACAAGTGTCATCCAAGGCGGAGTGTTGTAAATTGGATGACCCTTTAACCAAGCTTATGAATGATCACATTGTCAAGCATGACTCTCACATTGAATTGTAACATCAAGTATGACTTCTACATTGAATGTAACTTGTACACTCTACGTAACTTGTATTCAACTCCAATATATAATCACTTGTCTATGTATTATCATGTAACTTGTAATCTTGTATGACATGAGACTTTGGTGTAACTTGCACACTTTGTGCAAGTACTTATTCTCATCATGACTAAGGGCATATATAAGGGGGTTCCTTCACTTGTAAAGAACACACCAATGTTGGAATGGAAATCTCTACATTTCTCAACTCTAGCTCTCTTTTCTCTTGTCTCCACTTCTCTACTTGTTATAGTAGTTCTTAATTTATGTCTTCTATGCTTAAGTCTCTAGCAAGTCCAACTTAAGTTCTAGTTGGCTTACAACTTAGTTTACAACAGCTTTAAAGCATTTTTTTTTTATAAAAAAAAAAGCTTTATTCATAATAGAATCGAAAATTGAGGCGAATTGTTATGTGTCCCTTCATCCCCTACGTGTAATATGTGCAAGTATAGCGCCCTTTAAATCAAAATGTAAAGTATACCCATCAAAAAGTTTCCCCAACCAAAAAACAACAATAGCCTAAAATTGGAGATCAACATCTCCAGCGACCATACCCATCAGTAAACCAAACTTGAACATCAACGCCTCCAAAAACCATGACCATCAAGACAAGATAGCCATTCATATAATTTTGTTCAAATGCCCTGTAATATCAGTCCATCTCCTTGACTTGAACTCATTTATTCCCGTGAGAACTAACTCAACTGAAGCCACATTCCTCTTAAATGTCTCCATGGCTTGAACTAAAGCATTTTTTATATTTTTTTCAGTTGTCTTTTAGATCTTAGACTTTGTCTCACCGACATAATAAAGTAGAAATACAATAGAGACATTTGAATTTCATATCACCTAACTCATCATGCCTAGGTTGTTTACATCATGTAACAATTCAATTTGAAGTATGTTTTATGGTAGAATTGTTCTGAAAATGGGTTTTTTGGTTCATTTCTTACAATAAAATATAGATATTTTCATTGTTATTGTATGCTAGGAAATGTAGTTTAGGTTAAGTGGTTGTTATGGTAGTATTGTTCTGAAAATGGGTTCTTTAGTGGATAGTTGAAGCTTTGAAAACTTGGCTCATTGTGTTATGTATTTCTTAATTACTATTTGGGAATCGAACTTCATTTTTTATTTATTTGTAATTTTCATCTTTTAAAAATCTGGGCAGCTTTTGCTTTGGGTTGAGAAGATTTCCCTCAACATCTTACTCAAGAGACCTCATAACAAATAAATGAGCTACTCACTTGATTGGTACTTGAAAAGTAAGTTCCACTTTGACAGCATGCTCAAACTATACTACTTATCTAATAGCCTGTTCGCTTCATGGTCTTAGGGTGGATTAACCCACTGGACTGGCAAGCTGGTGTTCGTTTCGCGGATTAACTAGGCCATGGGATTAACTAATACTCGATAGAGGTGACTAAAGTAAACCACCAATTTTGGTGGGATTAACTAGTCCCAATGCTTGGCCATTATTGATTACCAAATTACCCCTCCTCTTTACACACTATTCTCTCAAACTCAATCGAATTCCCATCAAATGAAGATGCGGGAATAAAGATTGCAATGAAGACCAAGGATGATGACCAACACGATGACGAAGATGCGGACTCGGCCGAGGAGCGAAGACGAATACGAAGATGATGACGATGATGAAGACGATGATCGAGGACAATGATGAAGATGTGGACTCGGCCGAGGATGATGACGAAGATGATGACGAGGACGAAGATGCGGAAATGAAGACCGAGGACGATGACGAAGATACGGGAATGAAGATTGCGAGATCGCGGACTCGGCCGAGAAGCGGAAGTGATGAAGACCGAAATCGACTTTGATGATTTTGTTGGAGATGTAAGTTAAATAGAGGGGTACTTTAGTAAATGGACATATTAGAACCACATTTATTCTCAAGCTTAAACCTCCCAACCGAACAAGTCCCACAAAATGGACTATTACATAAACTCATGTGTTAGTCCCATTACAAACTAATCTCATGGTTTTGGGTCTTGCTAATATTTGAAGCGAACAGGCCATTAAGTGTGTGTTGTTATCCCTTGGCAATTTAACATAAACCTTAGTTAAGGTGTCTCTCATGTGTTATTAGTTTAAATGATTTTTTGCTGAGTTAAGTGTTTATGCACTATTGTGGACGCGCACATGACTATTTCTTGGTGTAAGAAATTTGGAATTCTACTGTTCTATTGTAAATGTACCTCTAAAGAAGTAAAGAGGAGGTAGTGGTATGAGTTATGTTTTTTCTCTGTCGTTACTTGACTGATAATGTTGATATAATAAGCTCAATGATGATGAGAAGGCGCATTAGCATGTCTAGGAGCCGAGAATAATATATAACGCATTAGAGAAAAAAAGTTGAGATAGCTGATCTGCTAAAATTGCATTTGCAGCATTTGTGTGATGGGACGCAATCCTTTCGATTTCTACATAGCTTTGAGTTAGGCAAGGACACTCATCCAGTGGTCATATCAACAATGCAGCATGAATCACAGATTCACAGCGACAATAACACAATTGCGGTTAAAACAAGCTTATCTATGATCACAATGATTGGGAAGTCATTGGTAATTATATTATCATATGACTTCAGATTCATAATCAGATCAAGAATTGCAGGATAAGTAGCTGCAAAGGTGAACTTCGCACTGATGGGCACCGCGAAGACCACTATTGATGGCGATAATCAATTTTTGAACTTAAGAGTTGAGCCGCAATACCCATTGATTTGCATACATCCTTTTTTATTTGTTTATCCAAGGTTAATGATTACAGATCAACAAAGTCATCATGGGTGTACTGTTGTCCATCTGCCAACAAGGGTTGTAAGAAATTGTTGGCATATAGTCATTGTTGTCTGAAAGTAACGAGAGGAAAACATTTCACCATTTCGATTTTGTAAACTAATGCGAAATCTTCTAAAAAAAAAATTAATGTCAAATTAATAGATCTAACATTAATTTATATTTTGTTGAATGAAAGACTAGGTTCTTCATTGAAAGAATTTTTTTGTTTTTTTTTTTTTTTGGTTTTTTTTTTTTGAGGAAGACTTTCTTTGTTTATTACCTTATGTGGCTTTGCTTTCTCACAATCTTCATCTAATTAACTTGTCTATAACTTTTCAAGGTGCAAGTCAATTAAAGTTTATTACTGTAATTAATGTTTATAACTTTTAACCTTAATTTTTTGTTTTTACTTTTATGTGATATTAAGTATTAAACTATATATTTATAGAGTTTGTTGATTTCTATAAATATTTAATTTTATTTTCATTTATAATTTATGTGTAGTCCGTGCGTAGCACGTGCACCGCAAGTGCAGAGCACGTTATGAAAACTAGTAGCACGTTATGAAAACTAGTATATATATATAGAATTTAGTATAATGTTTCATGCATGGTTAGGAAAATAAGAAAAACAAGAATTAAAACTGATTACTAACTACAAAATTGTTCATAGGCTGCTTCCTAGTAGCGCTTTTGTTTAACGTCGTTGGCTCGACGAATTTACCTCCCCTTAGTCGAGGTCCAAATCGATTACCTCTATTGTCGTTACGGAGAATTATGTGAAGACTCGCTCTTGTCATGTAAGATCTAATACCGTCCTGAAAAAGCTTCATCATTTTTCCTACCCGCATGCTAATGTACTGCAATTGCACATCGATCAATGCTCCAACTTTCGCTAAGAATGGTACTTCCAACAGAATTGTTTCACACTGGCTATTACTTCCATTAACTACATAAAAGTCCATGATGAACATGAAGTTTCCTACGTGAACAGGTACATTCTCGGCCATCTCTCTGGGTTTCTTCACCGTCCCGTTTGGATATTTCATATTGGTTTCAGCATCATCGGTGATACATAATCAGCACAGTTTAAAACTTTTGGATGACATTACATTGACTGTAGCACCCGTGTCACATAACACCCTAGGGAACCTCTTGTATCCAATCTTGCATGGGAGCACGATCTTTCTAAGGTTCTTGTCGGATTGGAACTGCTAATGCGGTATGTCAAGGGGTATGGTCCATTTCTCCTCGCTGTCATCCATCCTTATGTGTTTAGTTCCTCATTCGGCGAGTTGCAAGTTCTATGGAGGCCTAGTACTCATCCGTGCACCTTTTCGCAGAGGCTCTTATTCCGGGGCTATCTCCGGCTCGATTTCCTCCAGAGCTTCCTTGATCCACGAATACATATCCATAAACATCCTATCCAAAAATTAGTGGAATAAGCAAACAAAGTGTCAGTCGAAGAATTCAAAAGATCCATAATCTTAAAACTAACTACTCTTCCTTTATGCTCAACGGACACAGTACCCTTGACTAAGTCAATGTTCGCTCTGCCCATTTGCATAAAGGGCCTACCAAAAAGAACTGAGAATGGCTTGGACTTGTGTGACTCTTTCATGTTGATGACTTGAAAGTATGGCAAGGAATTTCAAATCCCTGACATGTACCATTATTTATTAAATTACTCCTTTTGAAAATATCTCCTTGCCATCAATGGCATGAATTTGGGTCTTTGTCTCAATCAACTCACCAATCCCTATAGAATTATGAAAATTTGAGGACATCACGTTAATAGATGTTGTTAAATCAAGTATTACATTTTCCAAATAGATTCTTCCTATTTTGCAAGGGATACCCATTACCCTTGAATCGACACATTTAAGAGGGATTTCACGAGGACTCCCCTGGGGTTTGGGTTGGTAATTTAATTTGGTCTTTCCTAGGGTTATGGTTTTGCAGACTTTATTCTCTAAAGCGGCTCATTTATGAACAATAGTGTTCACTTGCGCGCTTGTAGGGTTAGCACCCATATTTGGATTTGGGTAGGGTTGCAAAGGCAATTTCCCCCTCTTTTCTAGTCGATTTAGTTGCTATGCAATTTGGCCCACCTGGACTTCTAGGTTTCAAACCGCAACGTATGTGCCCATGAGAGTTTTCTTAGTGTTCACCTGAAACTGGGCGACATCTTTAGCGACCTGGCTCTTTTGAACCGCTAGAGATTTAACCATGTCCTCTAGTGAGGAATGATTGGCTACTGGTTCAGGCAACGGTTGTCCTCTAAGGACAAAGGATGATTAGTTCTGGTTTTGAGGCCCATAACTGAAGTTAGGGTGGTTCGTCGTCGTTGCTTGATTATTGGTATTTCCGAAGGGCACTTGGGTTTGCCCTTGGAATTGGTTACCTATAACATTGACCTGTTGATGGTCCTCAAATAGGATATGACATTTATCAGTCGCATGGCTTATAGCTAAACAAAATCCATAAGTTTTAACATGTGCTTGTCCATTGCTCAGGAGACATTCCACCAGAGAAGTCAACTGATCCATTTTCTTATAAGTGGAGCTAGTAGCAGCTCCAGCTGACGAACTTCGGCGCGTGTTAACACCAATATCCCCAAATAATCAGACTTTTGTGTTATGTTCTTTTAAAGTTGCTTCATCTGCACAGGGATTTGTCATGAATGTGACCACCACAAGTGTTATCAATCATACGTCTCTCTAGAATGAACATGCCAACATAGAATAATCGGACAATGGCTCTATCGGATTGGCCATGCTGTGGGTAATTGGCAATTAGGCATTTATAACGGTCTCAATAATCACCAAAAGACTCACCGGTCTTTATCTTAATACTGCATATCTCATAGATGAGTTGGGCTACCATATCCTCAGGGAAATATTCCCTGAGGAACTCCTTTATCATGTCATGTGAAAAGTTAATGCAACCAAAGCGGAGATAAAAGAGCCATTGTTTGGCCTTATCCTTTAAGCGAAATGGGAAAACCCTCAGCTTTACTGCATTCTCTTCCACTCGGGGATGTTTCATATACTGGTAACTTGTCTAAAACTCCTTTAAGAAGGCCATCGGGTCTTCACTCTCCATGCCATGAAAAGTGGGTAGGAAATGAATAAAACCAGACTTAAGCTCGAAAGTTTCGTCATTGGGTAGAAAGTTTATGCATAGGGGATGCTAAGCAAGAAGATTTTATAGATAGTCATTGAATCGCCCCATGGTAATCTGGCGGTCATCGCCAGCGTGGTGAGCACTGTCAGCCTTAATAGGTTAGGGAAAATAAGACTCTTTGTTTAGAGCTTCCCTAGCCAACTTTCGGTGGGTTCTGTCAATTTCTGAATCGAAAGGTAACAATGAAGCAGTCGATTTAGATCGAATCGTCCTATCGTGCATAAACTAGTAGACTCAAAGAACAAAACAAAAATAAAATAAAATAAAAGCTAACCTCAATTTGGAACCAAATCCTCGGCAACGGCGCTAAAACTTGATCACGTGTCATTTGTGTCACATATAACTCATAAAAGGTTACCAATCTCACTTAGGTGTAGTAGTGGTAAATAGGGGGTCGAATCCACATGATTCAAACAAACTGAGTCTAACGAAAATAAAAGTAAATCCGTGGGGTTTTTGAAATAGTTTTACCCTAAAGATCTACTAAACAAGAAAGTAAATAATTGAAACTTAGAAAATAGAAGCATACCTAAGTCTAGGAATTCAAAATCTAGCCCTATGTTGTTTCCATGTCTTGTATCATTGACTTTGAATGATAGGTTTTAAAACAGTTTCCCTAGATAAGCTATAGGTGTTGAGCCTAGTTCCCCTATTCTCGATAGATAGGGCAAACGCTCTCTAAATACTTCTCTTACTCCACCATACAACCTTGGGCAATCGCTCTCAAAATTTAGCACGTGAGCAGCATTAACAACTCTTTAGGAACACCTACCTCTAGATAACCTTATGTAAGCCGCTCTCAAGATTTAAACTAGTTCTCGATGTTACTCACCTACAACAATAAGTGTAGCATCCCTTATCCCAATTAGGGTGGTACTCGGCCTGAAATTCTAATTAAGCCCCAGTAACCCAGTCAGACTTAACTAGAGCCAGCAACCTCTCTTATAGTACTTGATAAACTCAACCTGTATATTAATATCGAATAAAAAATACAAAGTATACGTAGCGAAAAATTAAAACTTTTTTTATATTTAAACAATATGGTAATATAGAGTTTATCAAAACCCAAAACCTCATTTATAAACCTCCCAGCCTTAGTTATATACAACAAAATATATCAAACATTGTATATATGTACAAGAAGGCTCATTACATCGTAGAGAAGATATAAAGACTCCTAAATATTCTCCTTGCTCTTCGCTGAAGCGCTAGGTTGCGAACTTGAAATATTGAAGTTGGATGAGTTATCCAACTTGCTTAGTAAGTAATGATTCACAATGTTATCAACATTCCATATAATAATCAAAACCATTATGCAATAACAATATGCACCAATGTTAACTAACAAGAATATGGAAAGCATAAAAATCAATAAATAACAGATGCAAATCAAACTATCATTGACTATTATACTGTGATTCCCATTTAATTTATAAAACTAGAGTCGATTACCTACTGACGCCATTAATGTGATTACTAGACCAACACATTGGCTAATGTGTTGTCTAGTCAATCCATTACCTAATGGTTCTATTTGAAACCCTCTAGTGAGTATGTAATCCACGTAACCTATCAAATTGAGTAGGAGTTATATATAGGTTGAGAAAGTAACCCATCTCCTATAAACCTATTCTCAAAACCATGAGTTACTTCGTGAATCACAATAAACACCATTTTTCGTTTATTAAAACTATCACAGTATACATAGTCCCCCATTCCATACCATAAACTACATGAACTATATATACTAAGATAGCCAAGCAACATTGATAAATAAGCGAATCCGTACTTGCCTCGATCTAGGTTTTCGTTCCAAATTCCTAACATTTTAGGCACTCAAAGCTTTCCTGGGGATCCAATACCTTTCATAAACCATTTATGATCAATTTATATCCAATACCCTATATTTAGAACCCCTAGTTCAGTCCCTAAGTCCTCAAGAAATCTTAACCACAACTCAGCTTATTTGTTGTTTTCTGGGGTGGGAGCGCGCTCCCTCAATGGGTTGAGTGTGCTCCAGCGGCTGAGTTCATCACAACTGATAAAGGGAGCGCTCCTCTACTAGGTTGAGCGCGCTCTACCTGGTACTGTCTCGACAGTACACAGGGCAACACCCACTATTCCATCCACAAATCTACAAAACCACATCAAACACTCCCAAAATTCATTAGGAAGACCTTTAGTGATGTAACAAACCATTTCTAGTCAACAAACAACATAATCCACAAATATTCCATCACTACCATCGAACTGAACTTCAACAAACACAAAAACTATACTTACTAAAGTGATGATATCTGAATTTCCAGTTGATTAAGCTCCTCAATTCGCACCAAATCGGCTCCCTAAATGATTCCTTAAGATCGCTAACTAAACCCTCAACCTTCATTTTCTCTATCGATTGATCAAATGAGATAAGTATGAGATTTTAGTTTAAATTTATGGATTTTCATCGAGATACGCATCGCCCTATCTCGAGAATGATCGAATGATTGATGTGATAACATGACACTCCTTAAAGTGGCACACATGTTGACACCATCAATACTTACGCTCATCTCGAGGCGATTCGACGATCAATATAATTCAAACCAACTTATAGTTTCTAATATATATTTATATATATCCAATATATATAAAAATATATATATATGTCTCGTGTATTTTCTCGCCAATAAATTCACCAGACATGCCTACAAGTATTCTCGGGTGTGCATATTCATTCCACGACCCCCTCGTCACACTTGGTGTACCAACTATTTATTGTTTATTATGTATTCTTCGATTATAAGCTTGTATATAAATCCTCTATTATACTAAAACCTATAAAATTCCTTAAATAGTCCAAACAAACACAAATCATATTGCAAACACACGCACACGCTTATTGAGGTATGCCAGACTTAACAACGAGCCTAACTCAGGTTAATTAGGATTTGAATTGGCAATAATCACCAGCTTAAGGTAACAAGTCGTTATAATAAGTATGTCGGGTTTCTTGTACTATGTGATTACCACTTCTCAACTCGGTTGGTATTACGGACTAAACATGATTGATAACAGGTTAATGGGTTTACATTTAGAAATTGCAATGAATATAAAAACTCTAGATGCAGCGGCTCATTTTCCAAATGAACCGCCACGGGGGCCAATGTGGGCCACAACTTGGCCTACTAGTGTCAGGTGTGTCCCACACGCAATCTCATCCACCATTTAATAATTATTAACCTCTATGAACAACAATTTACTATTTAAATTGTTAATGAACTGAAGTCATCTGTTAAAATGTTGTTTCAATCCTTAATAAACCACAATGGAAGTCTTTAAACATGACAAAATAAAATATTAAACATCAAAGTCATGTTTTTAACTCAGATACCTAGTGTGAAAAACCCATAAGTCATCATATATCAAGAATACACCTCAAAGGTCTCAAAATATACAAAATATAGGGTCCTGAAGTGTCTCACAATCCCAAATCCCCAAAATAAAAACAAAATATATATAATACAAACGTACAAGTCTGGCTTAATAGCTCTCAATCACAGGTACTTTACACGCTTGCCCTTGCCACGACTCGTACTCGAATATGCACTCAAGCCATCACAAAAGGCAGATTACGAGTTTAGAGTGAGTATTCCCAAGAAAATTAAGTGAGCAATAATGAAAGTAAATACTGGAATTAAAATAAAACTATTAAATAAACATGCAGAAACACTACAAAAACATAGCCGATCAGAAACGGAAATTTACGTTGCTGATTAGCATAAATTTCGTCTATAATTCAATTCTGCAATGGAACAGAGACGAAATCTATTTCGTCTCTAAAATTGTCTTCGCTAATTTAGTCAGCAACGGAAATGTGTTTCCGTTGAACGAAAATGTGTTTCCGTTGCTGATTAGAGATGAATTAGAGACGGATTTGAGACGGATTTAGAAATGCAACACAGACGGAACATAAATGGACATTCTTCCACAATGAATGGTTTTGCTTGCATTCCGTTGCTAATCCGTTGCTAATTAGAGACGGATTAACAACGGACTTTATGAATTTCGTTGCTAATCCGTTACAAATTAGAGACGGATTAGCAACGAAATTCATAAATTATGTTGTTAATACGTCTCTATTCCGTTTCTAAACTCTGTTTACCCAGTTTTTTCATGCTATTTCTTCATAAATTAGAGACGGATTAGCAACGAAATTTATAAATTCCGTTACTAATCTGTATCCATTCTGTTTCTATGCCTAATTTTTTTTAAATATTCACAAGAATCAAATTGGTTCTCCAAAACTTCTAAAACCGAAAATAACAACAGGACCTGCTCCATCGCTTGCACCCCCTCCAACAACTCCTTGGGGGTGCTAACTCCCGAAAAAAGCATAATTTCACATACATACACTAATCAACAATATATATCAACAAAAAAGATTCAAATGAGAAAAAACATACAATTCGATATTAAAAAAGATTTATATATTCACGAAAGGTAGTCATGTATAATAAAAGTCTAAGATACCTAAGTATCCACAAAAAAACTACCATTCTCATTGTTCTACAACAACCATAAAAATACGTAAGTATCATAAAGTTGCTCATCCTTCGTTGTGCTAGCACCTGGGATGTGCTAGCATCAGGATCTGCGTATCTTCTCTTCTTTCTCCCTAACGACCCGAGACCGTAGACACGTCCTTTGGGACACTCACCCGCCACCTTGTAGTACATCGCCTCATCATCCACCGGCTGGTCCGGTGTAGTCTGGGTCAGCTCCTGACGTTTCCTTTTGAGCTTAGCCTGCATGGATCAACAATAAGCAACTAAAATGATATGCTTGTAAGTAAAGTTACTACTATTTAGCTCGTAATTCTATACTTACATAGAACTGCTCCGATCTAGTATCGATGAATGTCATCATGTCGTGACTTACAGTGTGGAGATGCAAATACAATTCATTCACGGTAGGTGGCGTCTCGAATGTATAAGTCTGCACACAAATGTTATAAAAATGTTAAATATGAGGACATCTATTAATCAAATTTGTTGGCGTCAGCCGCATGGATCAAACTCTTCCATTACCCTTGATTTAGTTAACTTGGGACGCATTAATTAATTATGATCTAAATGATTTGAAAATGAAGCCATTAGTTAGCATGGATCAACTAGTTTAATTATAAGATCAAACAATGGCGGCTACCACAGACTTCACAATTTACACAAGTTGAAACAATTCTCTCCTACGCACATCGACGAGCTTTCAAAAACATTCAAATTAGTTATAGCTTAGATTACATCTATTCACATTATTTTAAGTGTTCTTTTCCACTATTGTTACCATGAATTGATGGTATTCGTTGTCTTTTACATTAATTCACTACCAAAATTGAAAAGAAAAGAAAAACACACAAACACACATAATGGTAACAATATAATAGTAGCATTAAATTTGTTTTCTTAAGTAGGGGTACCATAAGCTTTACTGCTCATTTTCGTGATTTCAAGAACTTTACTTTCGATATACGTCTTCGTACATAGAAAGATCAAAGGTATAAGCAATTACTTATAAAAAAATCATAAATGCACAAGGAAAAAGAAATAAAGATTTAAGGAATGCCCGCGTGACCCGTAGAGAGGCATTGCAGTACAAACAGTCCAAATGATTCACAACAACCATATGGACAAGAACCTTGTTATACAATCTTATATAGAATTCTAAGAAACTATATTTATCGAACAAGTACCTTGAAGTGAAGAAGTTCGCAGTAGTGAAGGCAACCACTTACAGCTGCTGCACAACCAAACTTGAACCCTAAAAATCAAATATGTGAAAAGAATGAGCTAAAAATCTAAAATCTTTTTTCTCTTCTAACAAACAATATAAAATCTTTAAAGCGTACTAATTATACTAAATAAAAATGCAATGACATTGAAATACATAATGACCAATCCCGTTGGACATTAGGGCCACTAGCTGTAAAAACTAATCCAATCCTTTATTACCTGACAACTCTAGCATTAAAATATGTGATAAAAGCTTATAGGAGCTTGTATGCACTTATTCATTGTTGCATTCGAAATCATGTGAATTCTTTTTTTGTATGTTCAAGTTTTTATGTTGCATTCTTATGAGGCAATGTCATTGTGTATTAGCAAAAAAAAAGATTGTAGATCTAAAATGATTTGTAAAATCATATCAAATTAATTAAAGTGGCTTTCCCTGGATTGAATCAATCCATCTTGGTACTTGTCCAACAGTCTTTTACATGATGGGTGGTTTGTCTTTTTGTATTCAAAGATAAAAATCCATTTATGCATGCACTTGTCACAATAGGTTAAAATATGATAATGATAAAATGCAAAGATGCACATTTTGAACTGCAACAGAGTGAAAGATGTCACCATCTAAAGCCTACTGAAAATGAGGGGTGTCATGAAGAGATAAAACAAGCAAAAAGAAAACAGTGCAGAATCAGAGATGCTGTAAAGAAGAAGACAAAAAAAACAAAGAGAATGATAGAAAAGGAGGCTTTGTTTATTATTTTCAAGATATTTCAAGGTCTTTCCTTCTTCTTCCATTAGTACCAGCATAGACAAAAGAAAGAGAAATGAAGAAAACAAAATTTTGGTGATTTTCTCTATACCCTCTCTCTCTCCCTACTCTTAACCAATCAGATCTATAAAACCTAAACAACACTAATCTTCTACACTTTAAACCCCCTTGTTTTCCTAATAAGATGATCAGTTAGAGACAAACTAGTTTTTGGACATACATTTGCTTTGCAGTTCATCATTCATCAGTTAGAGGCCAGTAAACTACACTTCTTTGACATCCCTTTTTCCTACTCTTTACAAGGTCAAAGAACCATATTAACAGTATTCATCTGAATGTTCATCAATCATCAAATATAAGATTAAGAAGAATTAGGAGCTAAAGAGCATATGGGGAACATCCGTTCCATCAACAACAACAAGAACAACAACAACAACTACAACATCAGCAACAACAATACTTGGCAGCTATGATGATGAACCAACAATTACACACATATGAAGGCCATTGATGATCATGTAATTAACATTCAAGCATCTATATATGTCATTGTGCAGTAAAACTGCAATATGAGTATATATATTATAACTAGCTAGGTTTAGTATTATTGCATACCCAATACCCTTTCACAGTTTCACCTATACTAGCTAGTGAACTTAAATCTCAAAATGAAACAAACAATGATGTATGCAAGGCCACCAATGATGATGAACCGACAATTACACATACTTCTTCAGTGATGAAACATTGTCATTGATACAGACAACACACAAGCTACACTTAACTGCAACCATAAACACAAAACAAAATCGCCTCGGATTAGTTAAACCAAATGCACACAAATTCGACGATCTAAAACTGAAAACCTCAAATCCAAACCACAACTAACCAAATAAAGAACCACGTAACCTCCCAATCCACATGCAGTAGTCGTTGTCGTCGACAACGACGATGACGAAGAACTCGATTTCAACAACAAAACCTCCTTCACCTTCTTCACTTCATCTACTTTCGACGCAACCAAACTACGTCCCGACGCCGCCGACGACGCTTGGCGAGCTCCGCGAGCAGGCAAAGGAGGCAACTCTAGCCTCATCGGCTTCAAATTCGCCTTAACCTTGACACGACTCCTCGCCACGTGCGGTCCGAGGAACGACGGATAGTACCAATCCTGCGCGTGAATGACTTCAGGGAACGAAGCGGAGCCTAATGATGAGAACAAAACCCCCAAAACCCACATAGTCGTGACTGCCTAAAACCAAACCCCTCTTTGAGCACCCATCGATTCTTCCAAAACCAAAACCTCGTTTCAATCGCTTACCCAAACCTGATGCGTGATTCTCAGCCATTTTGGTTGACGGCGAAAGAAAGAGTTGACGGCGCCGGTGAAGAGAGGAGTTCGACAATGAGTGATTTAGGATTTTAGGGTTTGGGAGGCAAGGGAGAGAGAGTTTGAGGAGAGAGATAGAGAGTTTGAGGAAAGAAAAAAGAGAGAGTTTGAGGAGAGAGAGGGTTTGAGTGATGCATCGATTCATGCACGAATCTCGAGACGTGATGGGCGGTCATAAACTACTGAACTTTTAGCGAAAAAATTGGCGCCACTTTGTTAGAAACGGATTTTATTTTTGTCACTATTCCGTCTCTATTATGTCTCTATTTCTGTTTGTAATATGTCTCTATTCTGTCTCAGACTGCTTACGTCTCAATTCCATCTCTGATCATTTCTAATTAGCAACGAAATTAGATTCCATTGCTAATTTCATCTCTAATTTACTATTTTTTGTAGTGAAATAAATACAGTCAACTGTGATCATCGCATGAATAAGTAATAGTGAAAGCTCAAAGTGTGTTCCTAGAGCCTAGGGTTAGACTAGTGCCAATCTTCAGACTCTCCATAGAATACTGCTGGCGAGTACCACTCAAGCAAGGCCAGTATCTGGATCCACAAGGTGGTCGGCGTAGAACCTACGATGCACCTACACGTGCCCCGACGCGACTCTCGGGTGGAACTATTCATCGAGATCCCTGACACACGTGTTATGGCCTAGTGGACATACATACAGGAATGGTACATAGGGAGAGCCTCAACGTCCGTCCATTTAAACCAAAACCAAGAATAGAGTATTGAATGATAGAATTTGAATTCAAAACAAAAATAAGGTAATGCTCAAGAAATTTCAGTTGGGATACTACACACCTCAACCCGCACTCCATGAGCCGATAAATAACCCCCGGTCCGGCTCTGTTGAATCCCTGATATCCAAATTACCGCCCGAAATGACATATTTCCATTTATAATTGATGTTTAGTCAATTTGATGTATTTTATGTTACTTAGTAAAAACGTTTTGAAATCTGCAATATCTAGCGCGCTAGATCTTTTGGTTAGCGCGCTAGATTTCTGGATAGTTAAACGTCTTTCAACAGGAAGAACATTAGCGCGCTATATTTTTCATCTAGCATGCTAATCGTCATGTAGCGCGCTAGGTGACCTCCTTAGCGCGCTAATGAGGTTCTGGACAACAGCTTGGTTGAAAAAAAAAATTTAAACATCACCACCACCACCACCACCACCAACAACAACAACAACAACAACATATATTACTTAACTTCATAGCACTTGAAACCCATCAAAACAACCACTTAACAACCACTTAACACTCCATTACAAATTCACACAAACACCCCCAACAATTCATACCAAAAGATGAAGAAAGTTGAGGTGATAATGTATCTCACCTTGCTTTGATGAATCAACCACTCCATGCTCCTCAAATGATCAAATTGAGTGCTCCAAACCCTTGCTTCTTCTTCTTCTTCTCAATTTTCGGATTTCTTGATAAGGAGAGAAAAAAGGTGGTGAAAATGAAAGTCAAAGTGACATTTATACCATGTAAGGATCTCTCCTAACTTGTGCATCCCTATGCCATCCAATGAGCATTATTTGCTCCATTTTCCAACCCTTAATGACTCTTAAAGTGACATCGATAGCACACTTGCCCTTGTTCTTGTTGGGGCATGTGCCCTAGATCAATCCATTAACTGTCTTTATGAATACTTTTAGTTAATAAAATAGAGGATTTCATTTGTTATTTATTATAATTAATTTGAATGTTTACATTATAATAAGATCCATGGGTATTTACAGAAATATCCTAAATGTCCCTAGTTGATCATTATACTCGGAACTATAATGAATTAAGACTAGTGTGAGTCTTTATTGATGATCATATGATGATTATACGTATAGGGATACGAATCAAGATCACGAGTACTTGTTAGGGAACAAAGTATTGGACTGACCTGCTGTGAGAACATCACATGGATTAAGTCATAGTTGTTTCTCATGATAGGTATATTTTTCAGTCCTCTGACTTGAGATTACCAGAGACTTCAACATTAGGAACACAGTGATTTGACACAATCAAACATTGTCTTTAACCGGACGATTATAAAGATTGTGATTGGTTACTGTGTGAGCAATGTGATGAAGTTGTGTAATCGAGATATAATTTTTCCCTCTCAAATAAAGAGAGATATCCAGTGGATCCCTCGATGTGTTAGACTGTTAAAAGGCCTAGTCTAAGTGAATTAATATTGATCAATGTCACTTGGATGTTTTCAGTCTACCTAGAGATCGAGACTAGTACGATTGAACATGTTGGATGACAATTTCATGCCTTATGTTTGATCAAAAGGATATCGTGTGACAAAAGGATGTTATACACTATTGATTAGGTTGTATCGATTTGATATTCGTACAACTTGGGTAGTCATAATGTCTTGCTAGAGGTCGCTTATGACTTGTATATCAAAATGTGTTTTGGTACACTTTGCCAACGTTGTATGAGCCTATTGGGTCGCACACTAAGAATGGTTTTGCAAGATTTTAAGATGGTTCGAAAAAATAAATTTTATATGATAAAATTCATGACGAAACGTCCTTGTGGTGTATTACACTTATACTTCTTTAAGTATGGGTATATGTGTAATTTACTTAACCGTCTATATACAAGGTTGTATAAATAGACGCTTTAAGTTAGAACACATGGATGAAAGATTAAGGGCTGAAACTCTATTTTGTTTTCAGAAACGAATTAGGGTTTTCTGGTACGCTCTGGATCATTTTGGAGAGAAACAAAAAGGTTTGGTATTCTCTCGAAGCTAGCACTTCGAATCTCGGCCGCCGTTCGTGTATGGACTGCTGGTAGAGGGCGTTCGTCGTTGGCAGCGCCTTAGAGATCGATCAACCTTCAGAAAGGTATATTGCGACCGAGGTATGATTAATTTTTCATGGTTTAAAAGTTTTTAATGGAATTAGATTCGGATCCTGTTGGGGTTTTTGTCAAAATTGTTTTGTAATTTCCTCTGCGTATGAACCCCAAAAATCCAACAGTTCTTAACCCAAAAAGTTGTCTTTTCGGGTGTTTCGACGCTCGATTTCGCGTTCTGAAACACGACACATGCGTACTACCATGACCCTAACCACCAAATATGCATTACATATTATTACTTAACTCATTTTATTCATTTCATGTGTGTATTATTTTCCCTGGCCTAGTATTTACTCTTTTAGACTACCCGGTACCCGCGTCGACACGTATATCGAAGCAAATACTTATCACACAGTCTCGCACGTCAAACGCAATATAAATTTACTCATTGCGATGTCGTTTACTCTATTTCATCATAAACATCGCAAACTAGACAAATCAACACATAAAATTACTATTTACCTAACTCCGGGTGCACCCTAGCCTAACTACGGGTCCCGCGAGCGTCTGAGCTGTCAGCCACGTCGCAACCACGTCATTAATAACAAATTTAAATTCAGGCCGTCAAAGTTCTTCTCAACTAGGTGAAATTTCGTCCCGAAATTTAAATTAAACTTAAACACTTACCGGTAAATTAGTGGGGATACCGTAGTCGCATAGTAGACTCAAGCTCCCAGGTGAGTCCCTCGGTCCCATGATACTGCCATCGGACCAAAACCTTCGGGATCTCCTTATTCCTCAAAATTTGATTCCTCATATCTATGATCCCCACAGGTTGTTCCTCATATGACACGTCAAGTCGCACCTCAATCTGACATATATCAACCATAGGCCTCGGTCCCGACCTAGCCAGCCTTAACATGGAAATGTTAAACACTAGGTGTACCCTTGCTAATTGTGGTGACAATTCCAGACGGTATGCCACTCTGCCGACACGTTCCTCAACTCTAAATGGTCCCATGAACCTTGGTGCCAGCTTCCCCTTATTCCCAAACCTCTGATGACCCTTTCAAGGCAAAACCTTCAAATACATTAAGTCCCCAACCTCGTAGCTCAGACCCTCAAGGTACTTGTCCGCATATTTCTTCTGCCTATCCTGGTCCGCCTGAAGCCTCTTCCTGATCTGTCTCACCTTCTCGGTATGGTCAACAACAATCTCAGGTCCTATAGCTACTGTAACATCCGGTGCCACCCAACATGCTGGTGACATGCAGGGCCTACCATAAAGTACCTCAAACGGTGGCATCCCGATACTCGTCTGATAGTTGTTGTAAGAAAACTCACATAAAGGTAAGTAATCCTCCCACGATCTACCAAACTGTAATATATACGCCCTGAGCATATCCTCGAGAATTTGAATCAAACGTTATGACTGCCCGTCAGTCTGAGGATGGTACGCAGTGCTGAACTATAAACGAGTGCCAAACTGCTCCTGCATACTCTCCCAAAGCCTCAAAGTAAATCTCAGATTTCTGTCATAAATAATGGAGACCAGTACACTGTGCAATCTGACAATCTCTCTTTCGAAGATAATACTCAGTTGTGTAATTGAATATCTCATAGCGATCGGTATGAAATGTGTCGACTTCGTCAACCTGTCGATAACTACCCAAATTGCGTCGTGTATCCTCGTAGTATGCGGTAGGCCACTAACGAAGTACATGATCACGTGTTCCCACTTTCACTAAGGAATGGGCAGCGGCTGTAGCAACCTAGCTGGTCTCTTGTGCTCAGCCTTCACCTGCTCGCAAATATGACAACTCCGGACATATCTACCCATGTCAGCCTTCATCCCTGGCCACCAAAATAATCTTTGTAGATCATGATACATCTTGGTCCGACCAGGATGAACTGCATATCGCGACCGGTGTGCATCCTCGAGAATGCTATCCCTGAGCTCTGATACCGACGGTATCAACGAACTACCCTTGTGTCTTAAGCACCTGTCTAAACCCTTAGACCACTCAGTACACCCCGGATCCTTAGCCAGGCCACTGATCCGCAAGTACCGGCCGTCAGCTATCTGTAACTCAGCAACCCACTTAAGAGACACTGTAGGAACTCGCATCTGACAGCAAATTTGTAGCTCAGCAATAGCCTCTGTCACACACAACACCAACGCTGCCTCAAGCAACCTGTGCTCATGTGTCATATGCCATAGTATAGTCTGGTTCTCGATGTCGTTCCTGTTCAGCGCATTAGCTATGACATTTGCCTTATCCGGATGATACTCAATTGCGAAGTCATAGTCCTTCAGTAACTCGAGCCATCTCCGTTATCGCATGTTTAACTCCCTCTTAGTGAACGGGTACCTCAAACTCTGGTGATCGTGAATAACACAAACATTTCACCGTACAAGTAGTGCCTCCAGGCCTTAAGTGCAAACACGACCGTCGCAAGCTCCAAGTCGTGCACTAGATAGTTTTCCTCGAAAGGTCTCAACCGTTGAGATAAATAGGCCACTGGGTGTCCCTCCTGCATCAACACGCAACCCAACCCAGTGCCTGATGCATTAGTATAAACTAAAAACCTTTACCTGCTACAGGTAATTCCAAAACTGGCGTCAAAGTCAACTTCCTATTCGGCTCCCAAAAAGCATCCTCACACTCCTGTGACCAATCAAATCTAACATCCTTCTTGGTCAATCTCGTCGACGGTGCTGCTATCATCAAGAAATCCTGCATGAAGCGCCTATAATATCTTGCCAAACCCAGGAAACTATGGATGTCAGATACAGACTCGGGTGTCCTCCAGTCAATAATCGCCCGAATCTTGTCACCATCAACTGATATGCCCTGATCATTGATGACATGCCCCAAGAACTTCACCTCACTCAGTCAAAATGCACACTTGCTAAACTTGGTATAAAGTCTATGCTCTCTCAACGTCGCCAATACATCTCTGAGATGCCTCTCGTGCTCCACACGAGCGCTACTGTAAATCAGGATGTCGTCGATAAAAACTATGACGTATCGATCCAAAAATGGCCTCACCACTCTGTGCATCAAATCCATGAAAATCGCAAGTGCGTTAGTCAATCCAAACGGCACGACTGTAAACACAAATAGTCTGTATCGCGTACTAAAAGCAGTATTCTCCACATCTTCCTATCGAATCCTCAACTGATGATATCCTGATTGTAAGTCGATCTTCGAGAAGAACTTGGCCTCAGCAAATTGATGGAATAAGTTGTCAATCCACGAAAGTGAGTAACGATTCCGAATCGTCACTTGATTCAGCTTTCAGTAGTCCACACACATCTGCATCGAACCGTCCTTATTCTTCATAAAAAGAGCTAGAGCTCCCCAATGTAACATGCTAGGGTAAATAAAAACCTTCTGCAATAAATCATCTAACTGGGTCCTCAACTCCTCGTGCTTCGTGCTGACATCCTATATGGCCTCTATAGATTGGCTGAGTTCCCAGAATTAGCTTAATGATAAACTCAACAGCTCTCGGTGGTGGCAATCCTGGCAAATCATCAGGAAACACGTCTGAAAACTCGTAGACAATAGGGATATCCTTAACCTTAATCCCCGTCCTAAGCTCTGACTCAACCATAGCCGCGTACGCCTCCATCTCTTGCGATGTAGCTAATCTACTTCGAGTAATAGGTAATGCAGTCGCAACTCCGGCAAATGTAAACTTTGGAATCCCCTCGATGTCAAACGTCACAGTCTTGCTGAAACAATCGATTTGTGCGTGATAAGATGATAACCAATCCATACCGAACATCGCGTCAAACTCCAGGTACTCTAACACTATCAAATCAGCCAATAGCTGATGTCCCTCAACCTCCACAACACAATCCCGACAATTTCGGTTAGGGTAAATCTTATCCCCAACTGTTGTATTGAGAATAAGATGTGTATCTAAGGTCTGTCCAGCTAACCCTAACTCTCCTACCATGCGTCCAGAAATAAAAGACAGTGTGCTACCAAAATCTATCATAATGTGCATGGAAATACCACAAACAGATAACTTACCCTCAACAAGTTGTCTGATCGCCTCCCTGTCTGGCTGTGTGACCCCAAAAGCTGTAATCTGAGCCTTATCTCTTGCTTGCTCCATTTGTGGTGGTGGTGGTGCTGGTCTAGTACAATCTGCCACAATATGTCCAACTTGACCGCATCGGTAACATGCACAAGTCTCTGATCTGCCAGAACTCCTCTAACTATGTGTTTGACCCTAGCCTTGACTCTGGCCTCTCTGACCTCTATCCTGCCTATACTGCTATCTTGGCTGATCAACTGGTGTAGAAGCTGTAAAATATGCCGCCTGGCAATCATCACGTCGATCTCGGTCATCACGACGATCTTTGTCGCCTCTGCGACCCTAATCAGACTGCCAATCACCACGACGAGGTCTCTGGCCATGTCTCTATCGGTCCTGATCTCTCCTTTGTATCTTTGATATCTGATCAGATCGAGAACTCAAAGCTAGCTAACTCTGTTGTCTCTGTTGACTGTACGCAGTAGCCTGAACTAGAGCTGGCAAAAATTCGGGACCGGACATAAACGGGACTGGACACCCATTTCTATAATGATTAAATTTGGTGCCCGGACGCGGTCCCGTTTTTGAAACGGGCAATTTTTATTTTGTCCAGTTACGTATGTTTGTAAAACATACGGCTCCCGTTCCCGTTTTGTGGCGAGCCGCAAGGATCGGCGAGGGTGACCGTCAATCGCCGGCGAGTGTCGCCGACGCCCGACGGTCGTGCGCGAGACGACGAGAGCCGGACTCGGCTGGAGGAAGAGGCCGCACGCCGGTGAGGCCGAGGCCGCACAAGCGTGCCGCGGTGGCGACGCGGCGAGCGCGAGACGGCGAAACAGAGGCGAGAGGCGAGAGCGGTGTTGAGGAGGCGAGAGCGGTGTTGAGAGGCGAGAGGCGGTGTGCGAGAGCGCGGCGTGTTGAGGGCGGCGGTGTTGAGGAGGCGAGAGAGGTGTTGAGGGAGGCAGAGAGGCGAGAGAGCGGTGTAGAGAGGCGGTGTTGAGGAGGCGAGAGGCGAGAGAGCGGTGTTGAGGAGCAGAGAGCGAGAGGCGGTGTGCGAGAGCGGCGAAGTGTTGAGGAGGTGGTGTGCGAGAGCGCGTGTTGAGGAGGCGAGAGGCGGTGTTGAGGAGCGAGAGGCAGAGAGCAGAGAGGCGGTGTGAGGGAGGCGGTGTTGAGGAGGCAAAGAGGCAGAGAGGCGGTGTTGAGAGGCGGTGTTGAGAGCGAGAGCGAGCAGAGAGAGAGAGGCGGTGTTGAGGAGGAGGCAAAGAGGCGGTGTGCGAGAGCGGCGGTGTTGAGGATCGAGGCGGTGTTGACCGCGAGAGGAGGCAGAGAGCGAGTTGAGGAGAGGCGCTTGTGAATCGTGAGTGTGAGACGGTGAGAGGGTGAGAATTAGGTTATGGAGTGTGAAATTACTTATATGCCCTTCAAATTAATCACTAAACGGCAATTCCGTTTTTTTAAATTTTTGCCCAGACCCGGTCCCGTATTTTTAAACGGACATAAAACATTGTCCAGACCCGTATGTTTGTCAAAAAAAAATTGCCCGGTCCCGTTTAAAACGGGACAAACAGGACCGGGCACATTTTGCCAGCCCTAGCCTGAACCGCTAATCGACTGGCCCATCTGAACCAGGTATGTCTCGTGTGCGAGAGACCTATCGTAAATCTCTGTCAGTGTACGAGCTCCACTAGATACAACCGTGCTCGCAATCCTCTCATCCAAACCTCGAACAAAATAATATATCTGTAATCGATCGCTACCTGCTATGTCCATGAAGTAGGACAATAAATATCGATACCTTTCCATGTACACTATGACAGACATATCACCCTGAACCAATGACAAAAACTTCTCCCTCAATCGGATCCTGACCTCCATAGGTATATACTCGTCCATAAATAGCACTCGGAACTCTGCCCAAGTACCCACAACAGGATGAGTCGCGATATAGGTAGTCCACCATACCGCTGCATCAGCTCTCAAGCAAAAACTTGATAATCTTGGCCGATCAATTTCCTCAACCCGAAGCAAGTCATGTAGTCGTTCATGAGATAACAACCACCTCCCAGCTATCTCTGGGTCCCTAGCTGCATAGAAGTATCCTGGCGAGAACCTAATAAAGTCCTTCATCTTCTTGGCCTCAACTGTCATCAAACTCCTTGAAGTAGATGCCATTATTGGTTGCCCGGTAGTCGTAGGTGTAATGACCATTGTAGTATCCGCTGGTACTACTATTGGCGCGGCCATCTCGGCCAATGTCTCAGATACTGCTATCTCCACCTGAGTCTTAGCTTTAGTAGGAGCTACAACTGCTTGAGTAGTAGTCATCGGCGCAGCCAAAATGGTAGTAGGAGCTGTAATAGCCTCTCGAGCATCCCGAGCTCTCATCATGTCTATCGGTAACGCAAATCTATAATCCATAGTCCGCGCCAATGACACCAACGTCAAAGTCGGCATAGTCGGATCACTGGTATCCCCGACCTCAGGCTGAGTAGTATCTAGAGCCTACTCGTCCATCGGTATCTGCATCGAAGAACGTGCATCTAGTCAGCCTTAGTGTATATATGTGTATCGTATGTAATATAAAACCAAAAACATAACACGTATATCCCTAATTTTTACCCATCTCACAACACTTCCCGATTATGACTCTAGGCAATTTCTTTGGGTTTTCCACATCTAACATTCATTCATCAGGTTTATCCTCAATTTATACCACAATTGTAACCGTATCCGAGTTAACTTTCAATTTCCCGAAGTTCACTAACCTTGCTCTGATATCAAAATGTAGTGGCCTATTTTCCAAATGAACCACCACGGAGGCCAATGCGGACCCACAACCTGGCCTACCAACGCCAGGTGTGTCCCACAAGCAATCTCATCCACCATTTAATCATTATTAACCTCAATGAACAACGATTTACTGTTTAAATTGTTAATGAACTCAAGTCATTTGTTAAAATGTTGTCTCAATCCTTAATAAACCACCGCAGAAGTCTTTAAACATGACAAAATAAAATATTAAACATCAAAGTCATGCGTTTAACTTGGATACCTAGTGTGGAAAACACATATTTCATCATATAACAAGAATACACCTCAAAGGTATCAAAATATAAAAATATAGGGTCCTAAAGTGTCTCACAATCCCAAATCCCAAAGTAAAAGTAAAATATATATAATACAAACATACAAGTCTGGCTCAATAGCTCTGAATCACAGGTACTCTGCACACTTGCCCTTGCCACGACTCATACTCGGATCTGCACTCAAGCCATCACAAAAGGCAGATGACGAGTCTAAAGTGAGTATTCCCAAGGAAATTAAGTGAGAAATACTGAAAGTAAATACTGGAATTAAAACAAAACTATTAAATAAACATGCAGAAATAAATACAGGCAATTGTGATCATCGCATGGATAAGTAATAATGAAAGCTCAAAGTGTGTTACTAGAGCCTAGAGTCAGACTAGTGCCATACTTCAGAGAATCCACAGAATACTGCTGGCGAGTACCACTCAAGCAAGGCCAGTATCTGGATCCGCCAGGTGGTCTGCGTAGAACCTACGACGCACCTTCACGTGCCCTGACGTGACTCTCGGATCGAACTATTCTCCGAGATCCCTGACACGCGTGTTATGGCCTAGTGGACATACACACAGGAATGGTATAGAGGGAGAGCCTCAATGTCCATCCATTTAAACCAAAACCAATAATAGAGTATTAAAGGATATAATTTTAATTCAAAAGCAAAAATAAGGTAATGCTCAAGAAATTTCAGTTGGGATACTACACACCTTAACCCGCTCTCTGTGTTACGATAATAACCCCCGGTCCGGCTCCACCGAATCCCCGATATCCAAATCACCGCCCAAAATGACCTATTTCCATTTATAATTGATTGTTAGTCAATTGGATTTATTTTATGTTACTTAGTAAAAACATTCTAAAATCTGCAATATCTAGCGCGCTAGATCTATTGGTTAGCTTGCTAGATTTATAGGCAGTTAAACGCTCGTCGACATGAAGAACATTAGCACGCTATATTTTTCACCTAGCGTGCTAGGTGACCTCCTTAGCGCGCTAATGAGGTTCTGGACAACAGCTTGGTTGAAAAAAAAAATTTAAACATCACCACCACCACCAACAACAACATATATTACTTGACTTCATAGCACTTGAAACCCATAAAAATAACCACTTAACAACCACTTAACGCTCCATTACAAATTCACACAAACACCCCAACAATTCATACCAAAAGATGAAGAAAGTTGAGGTGATAGAGTATCTCACCTTGCTTTAATGAATCAACCACTCCAAGCTCCTTAAATGATCAAATTTAGTACTCCAAACCCTTACTTCTTCTCAATTTTTGGATTTCAAGATAAGGAGAGGAAAAGGTGGTGAAAATGAAAGTCAAAGTGACTTTTATACCATGTAAGGATCTCTCCTCACTTTGTGACTCTTAAAGTGACACCGATGACACACTTGCCCTTGCTCTTAACCCAAAAAGTCATCTTTCGGGTGTTCCGACGCTCGATTTTCCGTCCTAAAATGCGACACACGCGTACTACCATGACCCTAACCATCAAATATGCATTACATATTATTATTTAACTAATTTTATTCATTTCATGTGTGTATTATTTTTCCTGGCCTAGCATTTAGTCTGTTAGACTACCCAGTACCCGTGTCGATACGTATATCGAGGCGAATACTTATTAGACAGTCTCACACGTCAAACGTAATATAAATATATACATTACGATATCGTTTACTCTATTTTAACATAAAAATCGCAAATTAGACAAATCAGCAGACAAAATTACTATTTACCAAACTTCAGGCGCGCCCTAGCGTAGCTGCGGGTCCCGCGAGCGTCTGAGCTGTCAACCACGTCTGCAACCACGTCATTAATAACAATGAATTAAATTCGGGCCGTCACACTAGACTACCATTAAGACATCATTAAAAATAGCAACATAAAGATAAAGAACATAATCAAAGTACTATTAAATTAGAAAATCTCAGCAAGACATAAAAAACAACCTATTAATAGCTAGATAGCTTCATCATCGACCTAGGTATTAAATAACCTAGCCGGACATGGCTACTCTACCTTGCTCTACTCCTAAATTAATTTGAATTACAATGTGTTTTCATTCATAGAGGTGTTATATTTATATAGGTGTGTTTGGGTACAAGTAGCAACTCCCGAGAATAAAAACCTTCTAAAATGTCTCAAAACTTCTATTCTTTGAGGTTGGCGCCGTCGGTGACGCTGTCGTTATGTGGGAATGGTGTCGAATGACAGCGTGGCAATATATAGAAAGTTTTGGGCATTAAGTCGGTCTAAAACTTCTATTTCTGAACTTGGCATCGTGGGTGACATCATCCATTTGTAGAGTTGACGTCGTATGTTCAATTAAGACGCCATCGGTTGTTTTGATGTGACGCCATGCTTGGCGTCGTGGGTCTTCATTGGTGTCGTCTGTTCATTCTAGGGCTTCGAGCCTGTTTGTTTTTTACCTATCTTTGACTTCTTTCTCAGATTTGTCTAATTTACGTATAAACACTCAAATACCATGTCGATCTCCAAAGTAAACATATAGATCCATAAAACAAAACTTTGGACTTAATTTACATAGCAAAGCACCTATGAAAAAGTGCATAAATAATGACTCATAAGCTATGCAAGGTGTACATGATGTCGAGGGCACAAGTGGACCCCCCAAAGTGATGGATACTGATGATTGAGCATTTCCTTTGGAATCTCAAGACTTTGTAGGGGATTCCAGCCAACCGACGATGAGATGTTGAAGTTCGCAACGTTTTCCTTCAGTTTTTGTTGAAGTGGTTGGGTGCAAAAAATATTTTTTAACTTGTTGCGTTTTATTGCAAGGATTTTATAGTCAACTGCAAATAATATTTTTTAACTTATTGCGTTTTGTTGCAAGGATTTTATAGTCAACCTTTCATTGTCCCATATTTTGTAGGGAGTTAATATCAATTGGTTCTTAGGTAATTTAGGAATTAATCGACATTATCTATTTTGAGCATCCAATTATTTGTCGCTTATTTTGAGTCAGTCGCATCAACGAGGTATGTCACAATACACTTACCCAACTTCAGTTATCAGTCAATTGAAAGAATGATTGAATCGATAAATTTTACTATTTGTTGTGTCAAATAATTTAAGGTATTATTAGGGTAGGGCGTACTTGTTTATATTTCTATTACTATTGTTTTATTTGGTGAAGAAATTTCAAGATCAATAAGTATTCTTTTAAGTTTTCATTATATTTATCATAGGGGTAGGGGTTAAGTTTGACAATTACTTGTTTTGTGGTTTAGAATGTGGTTGTTTCTTTTCTCCTCCATGTGGCAATCATGTGTGGGAACTTTATGGACACCTTAAAGGTTGTTTTGTTTAGTTGACGTCTCAACAGTTAGTGGGAGATTTATCCCCACTTAATGAAGCCTAACCACCCACTTCTACTGCCATCACTTCCCATTACTTTGAATTTACAACCCTCATCTCCTTTTTTTTTTCAAAGAAACAATTACCCATCCCCGCACAAACTATCTGCCAAACCTAAACTAAGAAGAAGTTGAAATCCTTAAGCCCCTATAAAAAAAAATCTTAAACAGGGGCCTCCATTTTCACTATTACCTTAACCATTGTAAACCCAAAAGCCATATAATAGGGGATGCCTTTATCACTTCGAATGGCGTTGGGTGAAGGCCTTCTTCAAGGCTCCACAAAATGACCGACTGGTCCCAGGAGTGACACAAAAGGGAAATCTAAGGCTCTTGGAGTTTAATTTAAGGGGATGGCAAAGAAGAATAGTATAGTTAAAGGCACCGGAGGGAGGAAGGAGGTGGCTGAAGGAGGGAGGAAGGAGGTGGCTAAAAGGGTTCCTCTTATAACCCCGAAACTGGAGAAGGGGGTTGCACCTACTGCTACCTTACCGCAACACTTTTATGAAAAAAAATGTGAAAATCCTCTCCAATATTGTTGATCCACTAGTCCTGATTGAGGAAAATTTGGAAAGGAAAGAAAGTCATATTGATTCAGCTTTCGATATGGTAGGATGGGAGGCCAAGTCCTTTAAGAGGAGCCATTTGCGCACTAAAAGGTTGGATTTTGACTACTTTGAAACTAGACAAGTCTTTTTGATGTCATTGTTTCATGCATTAGGCTGGCTGAAATTTATTGAGACCAAGTTACCCGAGAACCTTACTTATGTCGCATGTTTTTATGCGCATCTGCACCAAACTGATTATAGTAATTCATCAGTTTTATCGTCTTATATTGAGGGGGTCGAATTTCATGTCACGAATGCATTAAGTAGGAGGTTGTTCGATCTATCTATTGGAAATACTAAATGTTATGGTAGTAAGGAAGTAAGCAATGTAGCTGCCTTTAATGTGGAGAAGGCTTCGACATTTGTTTGTGGAAGAGTTCCCCTAGAAAACCCTAAAAAACCCTTAGTTGTAGAAATAACCCTAGAGACACGGTTGGTTCATCGTGTCGTTATGCATATTTTGATTCCAAGGATAGGCTCATGGACATGGCTTAGTCAGTTTGATGTGTTTTTGGTATAGGCATTCCTAACTAGCCAATCAAACGACTTAGGCCACATTGTTGTGCAACACATGCTGGAGAATATATACCAGAAACCAGAGGAAAAGAAGCATAGGGGACTGCCATATGTTAACGATTTACGCAGGTTGTTCGTAGAATGAGGCATTTCACCCTCATCCAAGTATGACAATGACCAGGTCGTCAAAGACAAGGGTGAAATGATCGGGGAGAAAAATTTGGATCGAATGACTTACACTCTTGTTGAAAACGTAGGTGTCAAATCGCATGCTTGGGGACCCAACATTCCAGTCATTCAAGGGAAGAAAAAGAAGAAAACTAAGAAAGTCGTTGAACAATATAGTAAGTATGAGTCTGGTGACGAAGAAATTGACACTACTGTGCAAGAAGGGGAAGAAACAATCGACGACGATGATACTTTCTATGAAGATGACTCTGACTATGACTCAGATGACGATGTAGTTGATGAGGGCATGGCACAGCAGGTGGCGAGATACCTATATGATAGTCAAGACGATGTGGAGGTCGATAGTAAAGAAAAAAGTACAAATTTAATTGCATATACTCATTTGGATGTTTAATTCTTTATTTCGATAATTTTTGATTTGAATTGTTCTTAATTATATGCTAATTAATAGTGAGAATTGCTCAATTTTTATAATCGTACTTCTATTTGGGTTTTAGCCATCCTCCATTTCAGCTATTCTAATCGCATGTATTTTTTTGCCTTTGCTCTAGACTTAGTGGCAGATGCTTCACTTACCCATATAAGTGAAGGATATAAAGATAGTGGGAAGGACTTTCGTGTGGATTCAGCTGTGACTGATAAAGGCAATAACAAGGTGGAAGATCAAGGCAGGACCATACATTTTAGCTCCCTTCACAGCCTCAACCAACAAGAGGAACAACCAATAGAGGATAGTTTGAAACAACAGCCTAAGGACTACATTGTTGAACTAATTGATGATAGACCACAACTGACCGATCTCCCAACTGAGGCAGCGAAAGACAAATCTACTACCTCATCAATGAGGCGCTTTGATGACTTGCCAACAATAGGATCAACTCCTGCTTATGAGATTTTGATGAGCTTGTTGGATCGGTCCAAAACACTTGAAGAAGACGTAGAGGAAATCAAGCTAGTCGTGCAAACCTCTTTCGCCATGCAGAAGAAGGAAACGAAAACCATGCTCTACATTGTCATCAACTTACTCAAGCAGGACATCAGGGTCATGTTTGGCAACGTGGGAATGTGTTCAACACTATGATTGGGAGCTGGGAAGATAGTTTTGTGAAGGACTTTTTCTACAACTATCAGATGATGGACAACTGGGTTATGGGAGCTGAGAAGAACATTGTCGACTAAAGGTCTGTCTTACAATGGACACTCGTACAAATGACTACACAGATGAGGATGAGGCTTAGCCAGTTGACTGCGCTTCCAAGCCCCGATGATGATCCATCTGCAGTTGTGGCCACCATAGCGGAGACATCAAAAGAAGATCAGAAATGATCTTTTATCTCCTCTACCTTCACCTTTGATCCTACAAAACTTTATATTCTACTTTGACTTAACTTTTTGTTGATGTGGATATGTTAAGACTTGATATGTTGTCTTTGGGTACTTCTCGTCAGTATGTAGCTTAAACTATTTTGGGATAATGTTTGTCGTTTAATTATGCCTGGTTTGTTGTGATTTGTGTGACTAACTATATTTGTGATTTGAACATTTATTGGCACAAAATATGTTGTTTCACTTAACTTTTTACGGGTGATTGTTATCAATATGTTGTTCACTTTTAAACTTGTTGTGAGTGTTATCATGTATATCTTCATAGCTATGCTTATGTTTCACAAGTTTAGTTACGTTACGTGCGTGTTGGTATGTAGGACTACAAACATAATATAATGTTGGGGATCTATGATCCATTTTCCTTCACGAAATGATCAAATTAAGGGAAACATTGTTTTGCGTACAACGCCAAATAACATACATAATAGATAACAATTTCAATACACATGAAAGGCTCATCAACTGCTTAACCCTCCTTTTTAATGTACCTAATTGATGTTTCAGACTGCATTTCCACTCTACCTTAATTCTCTTCACTAATAGAAATTGTAGAGGTGAATAATGCCACAAAGTCCTAGAGATCACGCTTTTCTACTCCTTGACTACCCAAGTCAATGTCGGATGAATGTGTTCTTATGCAAGCAAAGTTGCTGGCCTCGCCACGACTAGTGCAATGATTACTACCAAACTGCATTACAATAGGCTATCAAGTGACGATCGAACGATGGATCTGATCGGGCCATAAAAAGTGACCACAACCTTCGTCACAAGTTGAAAAAGGTCGATCCTTGTTAGGGCCTTCCTTCTTTACGCGTCTCTTCAACATATAACCAACTCCACACTTTGAGCAGTGCTCTCTTGACATACAACAGTTTTTGAAGTGCTTGTCGATACAACAATTCGAACATCGTCCATCATTTGGTAAAGACATCGCACTGTTACATGTGCACAACATTTTTAGCTGACTGAAAATACCCTAAATTACAACATGTATAACTGGCTAACAACCAATTTAACTGGCAAATTACTAATTCCAGCCAAAGCCCTAAACAACATAACCCTAAACACCTTAAAATAACTCAATCAATCAAAACCTACATCCCCACTACAAATTAAACCTCATCCTAACACTATTCCACTCAACCTCTAAATCAACCAATTCGAGCAAATAAACCATTAGAAAAACATGTTTATATACGACCTCAAAAATCGAATTGAAAAACCATAAATGAATATCAAAACAAAATACAAAAACTAAAAACCAAAACAAAGCTGAAAAATATGGGCAAATATGAAGTGGAAGAATGTCATACCTTCCGTGTCGAATATGGCTGTCAAAACAAAACAAATTAATAACTAAACAATCCACTTTATGGCACCGTGAAAAAAATACTTGCCTTTGAAAATGTTGTATAATCACTTGCTTTCTTCTTGAAGATAAGAGGTGCTTTTGAAAATTTTTCAGGTCGACTGCTTTCGTTTCGTCAAAAGGGCGATTACCTATGTGACTATACAAGGAAGCCCCAAATCGGTAAAAATAGGGGAGGGATATGGCTTAGTGATGCTCAAACCAGTCGATAATGTTGACTGATTACCTCACGCACTCATTAATCGAATGTACAAGAGGAAGCCCTAAAAACCTAAAGAACATGGGAGAGCAGAAGAGTTGAGGTTTTGATCCTCTATGCTTAACTCCCTTGATTATTTGGTGTTTTGTTCCAAAAATTGGAGGGAAATTCAAAAGTTTTTGGTCACATCGAATGCTCAGTCGATCTGACCGACTGTACTTTGTTAGTCGATCAAAACGAATGACTATTTTTTTGGGCTTTTAAGTTTTCGTTTTTATTTTTATTTTTTTTGACACACTGCTACTTTACAAAGAAAAAGTGAAAAAACAACGTGGGCTTTATACCTGCCACATCAGCTCGGTGTCCAATATGGGTTAAGAAAGTGGGTTAGTGAAGCATTTTCCTTATATTTTATATCAAGGATTTGATGTACTACGCAAATCTTAAAAATGGATCTTATTGGTGGTTTCAGATGCGAGTTCGAATAGAGTATGAATCTATGATGTTGAGGTACTGCACAGGACTTGAAAGAGAGAATAATGAGAGAATAAGAGATAAATTACCTTTCAAAACTTAATGTGAGAGCATCTCCAATGGTAACATGAATTTAGATCATGGATTGGAGAAAATGTCTATCCCATTTGGCACTAGATAGACATTTACCTCTTAAAATGATCTCCAATGGTAATGTGGATTTAGACCATAGATTGATGAGTTGGCACTTTTATTTTCAATTTTCATAATATTAATAAAAGCTTGAAAAAAATAAAAAACTTTATAAAAAATAATAATGCTAACATGGCAATCTACTACAAAGTAGAAGGTGTCTACTACCACATTAACGTCACATAAGATCAACATTATGAATTTATGATCTCATTGAAGAGCATTTTTTGGATTGGATATAGATTGTATCATAAGTGAATCTATTTTCACTCCAATCCATATTCCCATTAGAAATGCTCTGAGTTTCCAACGGCTATAAAGGCAGTGAGATAGGTTGCCTACAATGTGAGTTCCTAAGACAAGAAAGTGTTGTGGAATATGGATGACCATGCATGTACACCAACATATTGTGTAGTCATGTAACTTGTATTTCTCACTTAATAGTACCTCCACTTGTCTATGTATTGTCATGTAACTTGTAATCCTCTCCAATGTACACCAACTATTCCATGTATTGTCTATGTTGCTTGTGATGTGTTGTATGACTTGTGGTGTATGTATAACTTGTACACATTGTATAAGTACAATTATCATCATCACCAAATGACCTATATAAAGGGTGTCAACCCCATTGTAATTCACACACCAAGTTGAATGAAAACTTCTCATTCCAACTATCTCATTTCTTCTCTTCTCCTTTGTAGTAGTAGAAGTTCTTAGTCTCTTATTTTCCTTCTCTAGTTTTTAACAAGTTCCAACTTAATTTACAACACGTTATCAGCACGAGCTTGCTCTAACATTAAGGAGATCTTGAAGTTCAAGAAGGCTTGTTAAGGAGACAAAGCTAGGAAGGTATAACTTTTGTTATTTAAATAAGTTCAATTTATTTCTATATTATCATGGTTGCTTCCTTTATTACATGCATCACTTCTATATGCATACTTTATTCATATACTATGATTATAACGTCACCGATTGCGAAAGTATGCTCTGTAGTTGCGTCTTGTACGATCTTCTACATCAAAAATCAAAAGTCAATGTGTGACATAGTTTTTCTCTTAAAACTACAAACGATTAGTTATTGTTCTATTCTTGATTTTATAATACAAATAATGCTATAAGTTTGAGTTGATAGTGGGTAAGCCTTGTCCCCGGTAAAGCTAAACATTGAAAGGGAGACGGGTTATCCCGTTAGAGGAGACATGGTATTAAGCAGACTTTATCTCGCCACCCAACCTGGAGGGCCACCCAACCTGGAGGTTGTCCCACCAACTCATACGAATAGTACATTTGATTATTAATGAATCAAGTTGTGAACATATGTTATGTTTTGTTTTTTACATAAAAGAAAAGAGAAAATCATTTTATATTACATTTACTTTCAAAATATTAATCAACCATATTTGAATTTGTTACCTTATTATAATTATTGTCATGATAATTAGATATTACAAATTATGAATAAAGCTAGCATCTATTCAAGGCTGTATGTTGTACACAATCATTTGCCAATATCTCTTTAGATATTTGAAAAGTGAATATTTCACTTCATATATATTTTCACCTTATGAAGTTATAAATATAAAAATACCAAAAAAATGTAATGCTCCAAAAGCTCAAAATGAGCGGTTGAGTCTCAAGCTACAAAATTTAATCAGTCAAATATTAATTCCGTAATTTTAATTACCTCTATGTTGAGGCTATGTGGAAATATGACTGATGAGACAATAAAAATAAGGTCACGTGGCCCGCCTCGATTTATTGCTTTACAACAAATATCGAGTGCGAATGTCAATCCAATAAATATTAAGGATTGATTTCTTGTCTCATGGTAGCTGAGTAAAATAATGAGATATTATAAATATAATATCGCTCTCATTCAATTAGTTCAGCTTCAAATTAAGAAGCATATGTTGCATACAATGATCATGATCGCAATAATAAATTTATGGACGTGGAAAAGGTGAAAATATCAGGTAAAGGTCATATTGACAATTCCACCAAAAATTAGAATAAAAGTGGTGCACCACTACAAATGGCAAATAATTATTGACAATGAGCGCTCATAATTGTGACATTTTTTGGTCATATATGAAAGGTAATTTAGCCTAAATATTGTCATATATATACCTGAATATTTTTGTGACATTTACAATGCCTTCAAAATCAAAGGCAAAATATTATGAATTTTATCATTGAAATATGACTCTTTTTCTGATTTGTAAAACATTATTTGTCTAGATGGATCAACAAATCATGTGTTCAAATCATGAATCAAATAAGAGCGATATATGCCTTGCTGATTGTGCTACGACGCACACAATCCTTAAAAACAGAGAATATTTCTCCAATTTGAATGTAGCTGGGGCTAATGTTCAAACAATATCTGGCATCTCCAATTTGATTAATGGCTCTGGAAGAGCAAATATTATGTTGATTGGGGGAACAACAATTAATGTTGACAATGCCTTATACTCTGAGAAATCCAGAAGAAACTTACTCAGCTTTAAAGGTATTCGACAAAATGGATATCACATTGAAACCATGAACGAAAATAATAGAGAATTTATCTATGTCACATTGGTTTCAAATGGGAAAAAAGAAGTGTTAGAAAAATTCTCAGCTTTATCATCTGGATTATATTTTACTCATATAAGGCATGTCGAAACGAATGTCGTCTTAAATAAGAAAATTAATGATCCAAAGACATTCATTTTATGGCATGACCAAACTTGGTCATCCAGGATCATCAATGATGCGAAGAATAATTAATAATTCGCATGGACATCTTTTAAGGAGTCACAATATTTTCAAATTTGGTGATTATAATTGTGCTAGTTGTTCTCAAGGTAAATTGATAGTTAAACCATCCCCAAGTAAAATTGTTGTGGAATCCCCGCTTTCTTAGAACGCATTCAGGGAGACATATGTGGACATATTCATCCTCACTGTGGACCATTTATATATTTCATGGTTTTGATAGATGCATCAACTAGGTGGTCACATGTTTGTTTGCTTTCGACCCGCAATGTTGCATTTGCTAGACTTTTAGCACAAATCATTAAGTTAAGAGCACAATTCCCTGACAACCCAATCAAGACCATCCGTCTTGATAATGCCGGGGAATTTCAATCTCAAGCTTTTAAAAATTATTGCATGTCTATAGGAATCTTCATTGAACATTTTGTTCCACATGTGCATACCCAGAATGGTTTGGCAGAATCTCTGATCAAACGCATTCAACTAATTGCCATACCTTTAATCATGAAAACTAAGTTATCAACTTCAGTTTAGGGACATGCAGTCCTTCATGCAGCATCTATCATTCGTTATAGGCCTACTGCATACCATGAACATTCCCCCATGCAACTCATTTTAGGTCAACAACCAAATATTTCACATTTGAGTATTTTTGGTTGTGCAGTGTATGTTCCTATACCACCTCCCAATAGAACTAAGATGGGTCCACAACGAAAACTTGGGATTTATGTTGGATTTAACTCATCGTCCATTATAAGATACATTGAGCCCTTAACAGGGGATTTATTTACTGCACGTTTTGTTGATTGTCACTTTGATGAAGCAATTTTTCCATCATTAGGGGGAGATAAGAAGCCAATTCAAAAGGAATGACGTGAAATTGCTTGGAATGCATCAACTTTATCACATTATGATCCACGCACAAATCAGTGTGAACTTGAAGTTCAAAAGATCATTCATTTGCAACAAATCGCAAATCAATTACCTGATGCATTTAATGATGCAAAACAAGTGACAAAATCACATATTCCAGTTGTAAATGCTCATGCAAGAATTGATGTCTATGTGCAACAAAATGCACAAGAACCAACGAAACACTTAAAGCGTGGAAGACCAGTTGGTTCAAATGATACAATTCCTCGAAAGAGGAAAACGGGAGTAAAAATAAATACAAATCAAAATACTCTCTGAGAAAGCACAAGAATTCTTTGATAAGGATTTGTCAGAACAAGTTGATTCTGACGAGGAACAACTGCCTCTAGAAAAGAGGAAAAAGATGAAAATAATGAGATCTCAATAAATTATTTAAACTCGGTAAGATTTGGGATCGAAATAAAATTGTTCTTGATGATATATTTGCTTTCAATGTGTCCTTTGAAATATGTGAAAATGATGATGATCCGTAACCACGATCAGTGGACGAATGTCGAAAAAGACCCGATTGGCAAAAATGACAAGATGCTATCCAAGCGAGCTAAACTCGTTAAGGAAACGAGAGGTTTTTGGACCGATTGTTCAAACGCCGATGGCGTAAAACCCGTTGGATATAAATGGGTATTTGTACGAAAGAGAAACGAAAAATGAAGTTACAAGGTACAAAGCAAGACTTGTAGCTCAAGGTTTTTCACAAAGACGACATCGATTATGAGGAAACTTATTCTCCTGTTATATATGCAATCACATTTCGGTTCTTGATAAGCCTTGCGGTTTCGAAGGGCTTGATATGCATTTAATGGATGTCGTTACAAAAGATATCCGTACGGATCCTGTAGACAGTGAGATATATATGAGAATCCCTGAAGGATTTGTAATATCCGAAGAAATAAAATCAAAACCTCATAACATGCATTCTATAAAATTACAAAGGTCTTTGTACGGATTGAAACAATCCGGACGAATGTGGTACAAACGTCTTAGTGATTATTTACTGAAAGAAGGATATGTAAATAATCTACTTTGCTCATGTGTCTTCATTAAAAGATCATCAACAAGATTTGTGATTATTGTTGTATATGTTGATGATTTAAATATAGTGGGAAACCACGACGACATCGTTAGAACATCCGAATACTTGAAAAAGGAATTCGAGATGAAAGATCTTGGAAAAACAAGACTTTGTCTTGGTTTGCAAATTGAACATTTTTCAAGTGGAGTACTTGTCCATCAATCAAATTATATTTAAAAAATATTAAAAAGATTTTATATGGACAAGGCACATCCATTGAGCTCTCCAATGGTTGTCAGATCACTTGAAGTGGATAAGGATTCATTTCGACCTCATGAAAGTGATGAAGAGCTAATATGTCCGGAGGTACCATATTTAAGTGCAATTGGTGCACTTATGTATCTTGCAAATTGTACAAGACTTGACATTGCTTTTCTTTGTCAACCTACTTGCAAGATACAAACTCTTCACCAACTCGAAGACATTGGAATGGTGTTAAACATGTTTTTCGATATCTTCGATGAACAAGTGACATGGGTTTATTTTACTCGAGAGGGTAAAATTGAATCTCCAAGGTCATGCTTGATCTTTGGATTTTTATCTGATCCCCACAAGGCCCGTTCTCAAACGGGATATGTATTCACCTGTGGTAATATTGTTGTATCATGGAAGTCAGTAAAACAAACTATGGTTGCTACTTCTTCCAATCATTATGAAGTACTTGCAATTCATGAAGCAAGTCGTGAATGTGTATGTTGAGAAACATGATTGAACATATTCAAGAATCATGTGGATTACCTTCAATAAAAGATTCTCCAACCATATTATATGAAGATTATGCAGCATGTATTGCACAATTAAGTGAATGATTCATAAAAGGGGACAGAACAAAACATATTTCACCAAAATTCTTTTATGCGCATGAGCTTCAGAAGAATAGTGAAATTGATGTCAAGCAAATCCGATCGAGTGATAATCTTGCTGATTTATTCACAAAAGCCTTACCAACTACGGCATTTAAAAGGCTTACATATGGTATTGGCTTGCGTAAACTTAAAGACATTGCAAGTAAAGAAACTGAACAAGTTTCACCCATGTTTACATAAGGAGTTATTGATTAGTGTATTGCACTCTTTTTCCCTTAGCTATGGTTTTATCCCATTGGGTTTTCCTAGCAAGGTTTTTAATGAGGCAATCTTAATAATATTATACCCATCTTAATATTTATAAGAATAGTGTACTCTTTTTCTTTTACTATATTTTTTTCCCACAGGGTTTTTCTTAGTAGAAGTTTTAATGAGGCACAATCTCTAAGCAAGTGTCATCCAAGGGGGAGTGTTGTGGAATATGGATGACCATGCATGTACACCAACATATTGTGTAGTCATGTAACTTGTATTTCTCACTTAATAGTACCTTCACTTGTCTATGTATTGTCATGTAACTTGTAATCATCTCCAATGTACACCAACTATTTCATGTATTGTCTATGTTGCTTGTGATGTGTTGTATGACTTGTGGTGTATGTATAATTTTACACATTGTATAAGTACAATTATCATCATCACCAAATGGCCTATATAAAGGGTGCCAACCCCATTGTAATTCACACACCAAGTTGAATGAAAACTTCTCATTCCAACTATCTCATTTCTTCTCTTCTCCTTTGTAGTAGTAGAAGTTCTTAGTCTTTTATTTTTCTTCTCTAATTCTTAACAAGTTCCAACTTAATTTACCACATAAAGAATTGTTATTGTCAATCCAACCCAACGTTGACAACTTTTCTGTCATTTAGTTTCTACCGAGACAAATAAGGGAGATTCATCATTATTTATTTGTGAGGACCGGCATCATCATTTTCACATTTCTCACAAGTCAACAAACAATATAATGAACATCTATTCAAAGACGCCAAAATTCACTATTTGTTCCGTAGATTAAGACCATTTCGAAGAATAATGAAAAATGAGATTTAGATAACCCAGGCTGGGCAGCACCCATTTGAAAAAAGGATTGTATTTAATGTCGTTTGTTTATGGTTACGTCATAGATCAATTCTATGACCAGCTTTTTTTTTATGCTCTAGAGGAACCTCTATGATCCCTTTCAACATGTTCCACCAAGGCTACTGGGTCTCTGAATCCTCTACTACACTTGGGGCAGATATCGATGGTCACCTTCCTGACACCGCCTAGGTTGCCTCTATCCTCGTGAACCTTCTCCACATGTTGAAACAATGCAGGGATTGATGAGAACTTTGCATGGCACTGAGGGCACTCTTCCGCTTCTCCAGTTGAACTGCCGCTACTGCTGCTGCTAGGCCCCCTCATGCCATCCTTCGCCTTCTGCAGCGCTTGGCTAGTGGTAATACTCAATTTCGACATGCCTGCTTCTGCCGAGGCTCGCATAGTTGAAGCTGCTTGAAGAAAGTTCGTGGCCCATTTTGGTGAAGATGTTGGTCTCGAGTCGTCTTTTCGGTTGCTCTTCAATAGTCCAATGAAAGGGAATGTGGAGGTGACATAGGATGTGGTGATGGGCCCTGGACATTTATGATCAGGTCCAAACCGGTGCTTCAAGCAGTGATCGACGATGCAGTCCCTGCATTTGATCGTGTTTGAGAATGTTAGGATCTCTCTGCATCCCGGGACAGGACATTTTTTCTTCTTTGTTGCTTTCTCATAATTTGATGGGTCACAGTCGGTGTTAACATGTGACTCCCACGTGATGTTGGGGTCTTCATCAGGGATTAGACGGACTCCTTTGGCACATAGAGGACAGATAACGACCGTGACATCTTGTCTGTTTGCATTCGGACATCCGTGTTTAGTGTAACTTCTATGCTCTAAGCAGAAAACCTGTTAGGCATCAGTAAAATGTTCAGACATCCATGACCACAACTCAAAAACCTCAGAGAAATTAATAGATTCTACTGCACTTGCATAAAAACATAAACATCCACCACGGTTATGAATGGAAAAAAAAAATTACAGAGTAGTTGGGCATCCTCCAATTAGTAAGTATGTTAGTCTGGGATTCAAAAATATAAATCACCTCCTGATCAAGCGGAGGAAGATGTGAACTTACACGAAATGTACAGTGTTTACTGGGCACTTAAAAGTTAAATTTTATCCATATTTAAGCCCGAACCAGTCAAGAATGGCAAAGACTGAGTACTAGTTCTACAAGTCAGTTGGATGCCATTTGTCTCCTAAGTTCAGTGATGGTAAAAACCTAGTTCGCAAAAACTGTGTCCAAAAAGCCTAGGGAGTCTTCAGGGCATCCAATCATAAATGCCCATAACTAATCAAAATGGGCAACAAAGTTCCGTTCAAACTGCATGATATATTTTGATATACAACTCATAACAGGACAAATTCCAGTGTACTAATATAAAGAACACAAACATCCACAACGGTTATGAATGGCAAAATTAATGGGGAAGTTGGGGGCAGTCTGCAATTAATATGTGTTTTAGTCTGGGATTCACAAATATGAATCACCCACTGATCCAGAGGAAGAACATTCAGATTTTCTGAAATTAATTTGTAGCATGTTCTGAACTATCTTATCCATGTGCAATGTGGAACTATCCTATATCGCTCAAGATTTGCAAAGACTATGGACTAATTTTACCAGTCAGTTGGATGCCAATTCTATCCTCTAAGTATGTGATGGCAAAAATCTGATCCACAAAAGAACCCATGTCAAAGCCAAGGGAGCCTTCAGGACATCCAAACACGAAAGCCCATACCAAACCAAAATGGGCAACACAATTTCGTTCAAATAGTATGTACTTTTTTTTTGTATACCAGTTTTCCAGTGCCCGGGAATCCAAGGCTTCGCCCAGACTTGTCCCAGACTCGGTGTTGGTAGGACCGTTGAGTGGCGGCACCCCTAGCTTAGGATTTTTAAGGGACTTTATTCCCAAGACTCGAAATCGAGTAATTTGGTTAAGGGTGACACGCCCCTGCCAACGCACCACACCCTCTTGGGTTCAAATATTATATACTTTGATATACAACAAAGCAAGAAGTTCCATGCATTATGAAATAAATAACATAAAATTATGTCACAAAGTAGACAGAAAATAGTTGTAGTATGTAGTATTAACATTTTATTAGTTTTCGTATGCACTAGTTGGGTTCAAGCGAACTCAAAGACCAAATTTGTGCAATTATTAAGGAGATTAATGCCTAAAATATCAAAGAGACAAGAATAAAATAGAGTCTAAATGTCCAAATTTCTGAGGTCAGCACGAATAAATTTAAATTTGATCAACAGACCATTGTCCAGAAACAATTCGCTTTCATTGAATGTAAACCCACCTTAAATGGGTTGGGATAAATTTTGACATCCTTACCAAATCATAAAGCCAACATGACAAACTAACAAGTGCCCCAAAAAGAGGCTTGCTCTATAATTTGACAGTATTCAAAAAGAAAATAGCCATATTCATAAGAACTTAATAGTTACTCATAAGGAATCTCAATCTTTCAAGATTCACAAGGCCCAAAAAGCATATATTTCATTTAAAACCATCGTATCAAAGAGAATGATGCAGAGTCATACGAGTCATATTACGTCAGCCAATTAAAATGGTCAAGAGGTGTCATAATTTTATAATGAACCTGTACATCACATGATTATTTCATTTTAAATAAGTTTCCACTGCTCGAAACACCTTTACAATCCCCATCGTACCCATTCAATCACGTGTTTACTCCTTCTAAACTCACAGTAAGACAAATATACACCCCAGAGATGGGGCACGCCCAAAAACTTTGTACTAGACAACTAACAAATGAAGCTAGAAACATACATCTATTGCTACTGTAAGAGTTGCAATATCTAAAATTAATAAGTTATAATCTGCAACAAAAGGCAGAGTGATGAAGATTGGTAATAGATGGAACTCTTGGGCATTACGCAAGCAAACAGATAAAGTCTTCCTTTGACGTTCTTAATAGTTGTTTAACATTATTGTATATGAAGAATTTAAGTTAATTAGGATATAGATTAATAGGTAAAGTTAGACGTCATGTTAGATTAGGTGTCTTTCAGTAATTAGGAGAGTCTTATTTGTGTCACATTAGGAGTTATATTTGTTAATTAATTATCATGCTATTATGTACAGAAGAGTTAAGAGTTTGTGTTTTATTTGAAGTGCGTTTTTATTATGAGTTAAAGCCAATATAAAGGCTGAATCGTTTTGTATTAAAAGTGTGGTTGATTGTTTTGATAATAAAGATTAAGAGAATTGATTCTCTTGTATGTTTTGGATTTTTGAACTTTGCGTGTTCGATCACAAGTTAGAAACGTGTTTCTTCAATTCGGGTTTTGGGAAATCAATGAATTAGTAGAAAATTTATCTCTTTTTTGTAGCGAGTCATTCTCGAATTCCTCGCTGTATTAGTTGGTATCACAGCGGGTGTATCCTTCGGCAAGGGTGTCGAGAAGACAACGGTGGGTTGTGTCACAACGATGTCAAGAATTTCAACAAATCCAACAAATATGTTGAGCAGTTTTGTTGACGTTACAAACACTATCAGATGAGTAAAGAGCGCGAAAATCTGAAGTCAAAGGAAGAAGTTCTAATTCTCCAAGGTGACGGAGAAGTAGACCAAATCTTTTGGGAAGAAGAACATGTCAACTTTGACAAGCTGCCAAAGTTTGACGACGAAGGTCATGACTTTGTCGAGGACAATGTCGTTTTCGGAGACGGTGACGTTATCGAAGTTATTCCGCGATCTAGACCTCCACAAGTCTTCGAGGCACTACCTGGTGATGGCATCATCGACAATTGTCCCATTGATATCGTTGCACAGACGGAAGTCAAGTTTTCGACAAAACACTTTTCGTCATTGAACTAAGACAACGAAGGCGCTGACGATTTTCTTCAAGTCTCGCTTTGAGTTATGTTGCAATCTACAACAGTTGAAGTGTTTGATATAGTGATAGGTTATAGCGAGTTCGTCGAAATTGTGTTCAAGTAAAAGTTGTTGGTGTTTGAAGATTTAACTGTTGCATATCGCAAGAGTCGGAAGGGACTAAAACTCAAGGATGAATTTTTTCAAACAAGGGGAGAATGATGAAAATTGGTAATAGATTGGAGCTCTAGGGCATTACACAAGCGACCCGAGAAAAAGTCTTCCTTAATTGATTATAGTTGTATAACTTTATTGTACATGAAGAATTTAAGTTAATTAGGATATAGATTAATAGGTAAAGTTAGACGTCATGTTAGATTAAGTGTCTTTTAGTTGTTAGGAGAGTCTTCTTTGTGTCACATTACGAGTTATATTTGTTAATTAATTATCATGCTAGGTACGAAACAGTTAAGAGTTTGTGTTTTATTTGAAGTGTGTTTTTTAAAGCCTGTATAAAGGCTGCTGAATTGTTTGTATTAAAAGTGTGGTTGATTATTTTGATAATAAAGATTAAGTTTAGAGAATTGGTTCTTTTGTGTGTTTTAGTTTCTTGAACTCGTGTTTTATCACAAGTTAGAAACGTGTTTCTTCAATTCGGGGTTCTAGAAATCAATGAATTGGTAGAAAATTTATCACTTTTTTTGTAGCAAGTAATTCTCGAATTCCTCACTACATCACGACAAGCTTTTTTGAGAAGAAATGAACAATCAAGATCTATATGATCCATTGTTGTGGAAAGCAAACCAATCTAATAACATAAAATGCAAAATTGCTTTAAATTAAGTTCTTCAAATCTAATCAACAACAACAACAACAACAACATAGCCTCAGTCCCAAATTAATGGGGTCGGCTACATGGATCAAACTTTTCCATTGTGCTCGATTAAGTGCAACCGATGGTGAGCTTTCCAAACCATTCAAATCCCTCCTAATTAATGCATCCCATGTTAACTTTGGTCCGCCCCTACCTCGTCGAATTTCTACGCTTTCTATTGAGTCAAGTTTTCTAGTTGGGGCATTTGTAGGTCGTCTTTGCGGGTGACCAAACCACCGCAACCGCCTTTCCCTAATCTTTGTATCAATTGGTGCTACTCCTACTTGTTTTTGAATTTCTATATTTCTTATTCTATCTTTACGAGTTTTACCACACATCCACCTAAGCATCCTCATTTCGTTACGTTCATTTTATGTAATTGTTGTTGCTTTACCGCCCAACATTCACTTCCATAGAGCATAGCTGGCCTAATTGCGGTCCTATAAAATTTTCTTTTAACTTAGTAGGAACATTTCGATCACACTTGGACATTATTAAGAGCTTATGAAAGGCGAGAGATAACTTGTCAACGTTTGACTCCGAACTAGTCTCACTAGTCGACGTTTGAGGTAGGATTGAAATTTAATTTCAAACAAACTAGAATCAAACAAACTTATCTCCCTCTCTCATGCACGCATGACCAATAATGAATGCAATTCATGCAAATAGATAAATCATATCAATGTGAGAGTCACTGTAAAGTTTACCTACAATCAAACCAACTCAAGGTTGGTTGTGAAGCCTCACACAACATTTCTCGGCTTTCATGTACTTCCACGTGTCTTATTAAACATAAATTTCATTATTTTAGAGTTACAATTTTATTTGAAGACAACAAACCATTTCTAATCACCTATGTATTTCCGTACTTCACATTATGTCCTAAACCACTTATTGAACTCTAAATAGGATCTTAACTCATATTTAGTTATGATATCAAATTATTAACTCATTTTGAATTCCCAAGTAGAACTTACAACTCAATTTAAAAATGATAGGCTTTGCCTATCTCAAATCTTTATTAGAAACCTTAACGAGTTGCAATTTGACTCATTAATTAATCCAACTTAAAAATTTAACCAATGCCTCAATTTGAAACTCAAACAAGTTTCAATTGGTTCATTTCACCAATAAATTACGTGATTCATGTATTCATCAACATCTCTGTTCTAAACCAAAACCAAACAACATACATTTCGGGTAGATTTAAATAGGGAAATATTGTTCATATGAGATCATCTTTCTTAAAGTTGTAATTGGGTTTGGGTTAAGAGAAGAGAGTCTCTTCTTCTCAGGTCTAGGATTTCTCTCTGAGTTTGTATCATTTTCTTTGGTTTATCAATAAAGGCTACAAGGCGAACCCCTCTTTCAATTCCTTATCAATTTATCATAGTACTTGAATTATTAATCCAGCTTTTTAGACCACAAAACAAGTGTGGCCATACCTATCTAAGACTTTTTGCTCTAAAGCGTACATATAAAAAATGTTATTATCTTGAAAATGATCAATTTTAGTACATACATTCTATTAAACTAGCTTTTAGCAATTTTATTGGGTATTCGGCTTGCGACTTACGAGGATCGAAGGGCTCTTCGAAGATGAGGACTCTTCGAAGATGAGGACAGTGTGGTGGAAGGAATCATGGGATACAACCAAAATGATGGAAGCAAGATGGATCTTGTGTAGCAAGCACAATGCGGGATACTCAGTTGCAGATTGGTATCACCATTGGCGATGAATACCTTAGCGTGATTGTTGTTTATAGCATTTATTATTATTTTTTTTTTGTACAACACCCAAGTCCAAGTCATGAATAAGCATAGGAGTGAATGTTTGTGTGTTTGGGCTTTAGTTTGAAGTGGGAGGATTCTTCGAAATGCCAAGGCAAGTTGGAGTTCCCACTCCAAACTTGTAAGCCATGTTTTTCCTCTCAACTAGTCGATGTAGGATTATTCCCTCATCTCCAACAACATTTTCATATTTTATTATCATTATTATTATTATTATTATAATTATTATGCACTTAATCGAACACAATGGAAAAGTTTGATCCATGTAGCCGACCCCAATTAATTTGTGACTGAGGCTATGTTGTTGTTGTTGTTGTTGTATTATTATAAATATTACCATTATCATTATCATTATTATCATCATTATCATTATCCTTTTCATCTTTTTACAACTTCGTAAGATGGGTGGATGTTCTCTGGTGGTTTTGTCTTTACCTTTTTCAAGGTCTAGATATGGAGTTACAAGTGTAATATAGGACACTCTTGGTTGTCGCCCTTTCCAGTCTTAATAAGCATAAAGCTCGTTGATCTTTATTACCACCAATTAATAATTATTGTAATGATTGATTCTCTTGGCAAGCTCTAAACTAGCATCTAGCAATGTATGCTTCATATTCTGCCTCATTGTCTGTGGTTGGAAAGTCCAAGTTTAGGTTGGACTCTCAATCTATCTTTGAACCCCATTCTAACTTGAGGGTCAGAGTGCTCTCTCGGGGACTTTGTTTTGCAGATCTTTCTTAGGGAACACGTAGATTAAGGCATCATATTGATTGAGGTCTTACAATTTGACGTATCCACTCAATTTACACAAGTCATGGTTAGGGGGTGATAAGATGAGTGAAAAACAAAAAGAAAGAAAGAAGATGGTGTTGAATCTATAAAAAATCACGGATAACACCCATGATAGTAAATGTCATCTTTCTATAAACAAAATATATATATATAAAAGACCTAAAGAAAAGGAATAGACGTCATCTTTCTATAAACATTTTATAATACATAACCATAGTTGAAGTAAGTGATGCACATGTCTAAAGGGATTTAAACTCTTTTACAAAGGGCTTACTTCATCCAAAAACAGGTTAAGAAAATGAAATCATATTATTGATAGTTTTACTATCGTATGTTGTTGCTCCAATTGGTAGACATCATCCTTTCTAGAGCCGTCTCTATTGATTATAGTTTTCAACCTTTATGTGGAGTCTTTATAATTGTTTCGCTTGTTAAACAATTTTGCTTTGGGTGATTAGATTTGAAGAGGCATTGAAAAGAATGAAAATAGGGAAAGCATGTGGCCCAGATGAAATACCCATAGAGGTTTGGAAATGCTTAGGAGAAATTGGATTGAGTTGGTTAACAAAACTTTTCAATAAAATTTTAAAATCAAAACGGATGCCAATGGATTGGAGAAGAAGCACGCTTGTGCCAATCTTCAAAAATAAAGGAGACATTCAAAGTTGCTCAAACTATCGGGGAATTAAACTTATGAGTCACACTATGAAACTTTGGGAGAGGATAATTGACAATAGGCTAAGGAGAGAAACAACAATATCGAGAACCAATTTGGTTTCATGCCCGGGAGGTCAACTATGGAGGCGATTTTCCTTGTAAGACGATTGTTAGAAAAATATAGAGAAAAGAAAAAGATCTTCATATGGTATTCGTAGATTTAGAAAAAGCATATGATAGGGTCCCTAGAGATGTTCTTTGGTGGGTTCTAGAAAGAAAAAGAGTGCATGCTAGATACATAGACACTATTAAGGATATGTATGATGGAGTAGTAACGAGTATAAAGACATTTGGAGGAGCTACAAAAGAATTTCTCATTACGATAGGACTACATCAAGGATTGGCTCTAAGCCCATATCTATTTACTTTAGTTATAGATGAACTAACTAGACATATTCAAGAGGATATACCATGGTGTATGCTATTTGCAGATGATATTGTCTTAGTGGATGAAACTAAAGATGGAGTGAATAGGAAATTAGAACTCTGGAGGAATACATTAGAATCTAAAGGCTTTAAGTTGAGTAGAACGAAAACCGAATACATGCACTGTGAGTTTAGAAACACTAGACATCGAGATGACGGAGTGGTAAAATTAGGGGAAATAGAAGTTCCTAAGGTAAACCACTTTAGGTATCTAGGATCAATCATACAAAATGATGGTAACATTGAGAATGATGTCACACATAGAATTCAAGTTTGGATGGAAGAAATGGCGGAGTGCAACAGGGGTGATTTGTGATCGAAATGTTCCTACTAAGTTAAAAGGAAAATTTTATAGGACCGCAATTAGGCCAGCTATGCTCTATGGAAGTGAATGTTGGGCGGTAAAGCAACAACAATTACATAAAATGAACGTAGCATAAATGAGGATGCTTAGGTGGATGTGTGGTAAAACTCGTAAAGATAGAATAAGAAATATAGAAATTCAAAAACAAGTAGGAGTAGCACCAATTGATACAAAGATTAGGGAAGGGCGGTTGCGGTGGTTTGGTCACCTGCAAAGACGACCTACAAATGCCCCAACTAGAAAACTTGACTCAATAGAAACTGTAGAAATTCGACGAGGTAGGGGCAGACCAAAGTTAACATGGGATGCATTAATTAGGAGGGATTTGAATGGTTTGGAAAGCTCACCATCAGTTGCACTTAATCGAGCACAATGGAAAAGTTTGATCCATGTAGCCGACCCCAGTTAATTTGGGACTGAGGCTATGTTGTTGTTGTTGTTGTTGTTGATTAGATTTGAAGAACTTAATTTAAAGCAATTTTGCATTTTATGTTATTATATTGGTTTGCTTTCCACAACAATGGATCGAGATAGATCTTGATTGTTCATTTCTTCTCAAAAAGCTTGTCGTGATGTAGTGAGGAATTCGAGAATTACTTGCTACAAAAAAAGTGATAAATTTTCTACCAATTCATTGATTTCTAGAACCCCGAATTGAAGAAACACGTTTCTAACTTGTGATAAAACACGAGTTCAAGAAACTAAAACACACAAAAGAACCAATTCTCTAAACTTAATCTTTATTATCAAAATAATCAACCACACTTTTAATACAAACAATTCAGCAGCCTTTATACAGGCTTTAAAAAACACACTTCAAATAAAACACAAACTCTTAACTGTTTCGTACCTAGCATGATAATTAATTAACAAATATAACTCGTAATGTGACACAAAGAAGACTCTCCTAACAACTAAAAGACACCTAATCTAACATGACGTCTAACTTTACCTATTAATCTATATCCTAATTAACTTAAATTCTTCATGTACAATAAAGTTATACAACTATAACGTCAATTAAGGAAGACTTTTTCTGGGTCGCTTGTGTAATGCCCTAGAGCTCCAATCTATTACCAATTTTCATCATTCTCCCCTTGTTTGAAAAAATTCATCCTTGAGTTTTAGTCCCTTCCGACTCTTGCGATATGCAACAGTTAAATCTTCAAACACCAACAACTTTTACTTGAACACAATTTCGACGAACTCGCTATAACCTATCACTATATCAAACACTTCAACTGTTGTAGATTGCAACATAACTCAAAGCGAGACTTGAAGAAAATCGTCGCGCCTTCGTTGTCTTAGTTCAATGACGAAAAAGAAGAAGAGAAGAGAAGAGAAAGAGAAGAGAAGAAGAAGAGAAGAGAAGAACGAAGAATGAAGAAGAGACTTTTTATTGCATATAAGTCACACTGGACACAAGCCAAGGGAAGACACTTTACAAAACTAATTACCAAACTAAGACTCGATGCCCCAACTGAGAAGTAACAACTGCTATTTATAGACGCATTGCCGATACAAAGGCAATCCTACAAACGACCCTTCAAAAAAGCGAAAGCCAAATGACTTTCAACAAAGGCAAAAGACAAAAGCAAAAGACTGTAGCACTTTATGCATAGTGCTTGACTCTTCAAAAAAGCAAAAGTAGAAATAGTAAAGGTCAAGTAACAGGTCCCGACCTTTGGAAAAAGCAAGGTAAAAAGTAAAGGACACGAATCCAAGGTCACAATAATAACCAAGGGAAATTATGACAGAAGCTTGTGCTTGAAATGCCGGATGGCATGGGCCGCAGGGCTGGACACGTCCAGACATAGGACAAGGAAAACATAGTTTATCGTTGAAGGGGCCAAAATTAAGGGGAACGTAAGGTCGTTCATAAATAAAGGTACAGTGCAAACCGTGGCAGGAGAATAATTTAGGAAATGCCAAAGGGGAGCAAAAACATAATCCGGAAATCGAAGCATATCTTGGGTGTGTATGATAACTTTGATTTGCGGACAATAAGCAAATACCATAAGGCAAGGAGATAATCGGTGTCATCGCTTGTCCAAGTAAAACTAACACAGACATAACAATTTGGAGTGAACAATGTTCATGGGGAGGACACCATAAAATATCAACACCATTAGGGTAAAGGGCGATGAAAGAAATCAACCGAGAGGTTGTCTAACTACAGAGGTACTTCACTTGGTTCGTCGTCATCCGACAGTGAATGCTAGGTGTAGTCGAAGAACACCGAGAAGAGACTCGCTGAAATTCTCGTCTTAATTTGCGATTGTCATTCTCAGTAATTCTTGGATTTTATCAAGTAAAACTTGTGCTAAATCGAATCAATGACAGAGGATGATGTAGAGGGTTTTTTGTTGGTAACAACATCTTTAAAGGAACCACTAAGGGTAGGAAACTCATGAAGTTTAATTGGGGTTTTTGGAGCAAAAATGGCTTCATAATTAAATTTATTCCACCATTTGCATGAAATATCTTGAGAAAGATAATTAAAAGTGATATTATTATTTTCTTCATGGAAGATGAAAGGAGAAGTAGCATATTCCCATTTGAGAATCCAGGGAATAGAATACTTCGAAATAAACTGCAAGAGAGGTAATTTTTCAGCAACATACTGTTTTTTGACAGGAGCGGGAAATATTTCATCTCGTAGGACCAAACTTTTTCCACCAAATCTAGAACCCACCAAAATGAGGAAAGGAGGTTTTCATGTTTTGTTTAAAGGTAATATACCAGGAATGATGATGAGGATCTTGATAAAATAAAATGTTACGCCATGCATCAATATAATCATGATAACCGATAAACAGAGGAGGTTTATCTTTAGCTACCACAATTTCTTTATAGGCGAAAGGTGTTTTAACCATATAATTATGTGCTTTACACCATTCGTCTTCGCTAAGATTTTTTGAATCTTAAATTTGGAATAATCAATTTCGGAAGAGTTTTCCCTTGACAAATGTTCAAAATGAACTGATTGTGTTGAAATAAGGATGTTCTCATAGAACTGGATAGTTGGTGTGGACGAGAGGGAATGAAATGAAGGCCAGGTGTGGCATAGTACATGCTATTTGGGTTAAAAGTGGTTTATCAATGATATAGGGTTCAAGGATGCGAATAAGGTTATGAGATGTTTTCGAGATAAGAACATGGTTCTGGGGAAGCCAAAGGCTTAAATCTGTTGGAAGAGGCTTTCTTTGACATAATCTGTAGTAAATTCACAGAAGAAGATGTAAGAAATTCACGAGACAGAAAGTCAGGAAGAGAATTATGAGTGTCGGGAATATATTCAATATCAAAATCAAAGATACTTAAGATCGCTTGCCACCGTGCAAATATTTGTTTTGAAACCAAATTTTTGACATCTTTGAGCAGAATTTCTTTCGCAGAGCGACAATCAACTCGAATCAAAAATTTTTGATTTAAAATGTCAGATTGAAATTTTTGAACACAAAGCACTATGGCCAGACTTCTTTTTGCACAAGAGAATAATTCTTTTGTGCATCTTTCCATGATTTGGACGTAAAACAAACTAATTGTTCTTTGCCCAAGGAGTATGTCATGCGAGAATTCCTCCATAACCAGTGTCAGAGGCATCTGTTTGAATAATTTTAAAATACGTGTAGTTTGCCAAATGAAGGCAAGGAAGAGCTTGAACCTTTTGTTTAATAAGCTGAATAGCTTTGGTATGCTTAGGCATCCAGGTAAAAGGCGTTTTTGATTTTAGTAAATCTTGTAGACACTGTCTATCTTTGGCTATATCTTTATAAAAATCAGAAAGATAATTAAGACAGCCAAGAAAACGTTGCAACTGGAGTTTATCAGTTAATTTATCAGGAAATTTGTTAGCAAAGCTAATAACCCGATTGACAGGAGTGATCGTTTGATTAGAAATTTTAAACCCTAAAAAGGTTATTTCTGTTTGAAACAGCTGTAATTTCTTTTGTGATAACACAAGGCCGTTTTTCTGAATCAAAGATTGAAAGATTGCTAAATGTTTCCAATGTTGATCAATTGATGTAGAGAAAACCAAAAGATCATCAATGTAAACAAGGATAAATGAATGATAAGAAGCAAAAATGTCATTCATAATTTTCTGAAATTCAGAAGGAGCATTTTTCAGGCCAAAGGGCATAACATTCCATTGATATTGTCCGAATGGAGTGTTAAAGGCTGTTTTGTAACGATCTTCAGGATGAATCTGTATTTGCCAGAATCCTGATTTTAAGTCGAACTTAGAAAAGACAACGGCGGTCGTTGTAGCTTTTATAAGATCAGCTTTATTAGGAAGAGGATAGCGTATCGTCTGTAAGACATGATTAAGGGGTTTATAATTAATAACTAACCGAGGGACACCTCGTTCAAGTTCAGGCGCATTTTCAACATAAAATGTTGTGCAACTCCAAGGAGATTTGGAAGGTGTAATTAACTTTTTCGTAAGTAAATCATTGATTTCCTTTTGACAAATTTCTCGTAATCGAGAATTCATTTGTGAGGGATTAGCTTTTGTAGGAATTTTTGATTCATGGAAATCAGGTATGTAAGGTAATTTAACAATATGTTGTTTTCGTACCCAAAAGGCAGAGGGAATGTCGAACAACATTGTTGTTGAAGTTGTTCTTGAAAAGTTTTTAATTTTGTTTTAAAAATAGGGGATTGCAAAATCTGTTCAGCTTTTAAGGAATAAGATTTCTTGTTTTAAGAATCTTATATGAGTCTCTGCTTTATACTCAATCTGGTTGATAATATACGTGATAGAAGAATCGGTAGGAGGATCGATAAAGGAAAAATGTAGCGATTTTCCTTGAAGGATGGTAGAAATTCCGTTACTAGTTACCGTAAAAGGTTGGATTGTTCTTAAAAAAGGAGTTCCTAATAATACATCGTGTTTTAGTCCTTTTATGATAATAAAGGAAAAAGGAATACAAATTCCTTGATGACAGATATGAGCAGAAGGAACTTCATATTTAATGCTTGTTTGTTGTCCATTGGCAACAGAAATATGATAATCTTCTTGGAGGCGATTACAATATTGTAAAGGAAGGAAACCTTCTCGTATACAATTTAAATCAGCTCCAGAATCAATCAACGCGTTACATTTAACAGAAAATCCTTTTACTGTAAATGTAATTGGTGTAAACCATCGTTGAAACGAAGAACGAGAAATACTATCAACAAATATATTGTTGGAGTCATAGCTATAGCTAGCTTCAGGACTTTCAAATGAGTCAATTCGAGCAGATAACTGCTTAATCTCTGATTTTAACTGATTAATTTCAGTTTGCAGAGATTGAATTGTAGCTTGTTTAGGTTTTTTGTTAACAATTTGCATTAGACTTGCAAAGGTATAATTGGACTCATCAAAGTGTATTTCTTCTTTGAAATTCTTTTGTTTTTTCTCATTGAGCGACCATAGGAATATCAACAGGAGATGTTTCATGTGAAACAGGAGATGCTGAAACAAGTTCTGTAAAATATTTAAGTTTTAAGGAAGGATCAGAAATCTGTTCTCCTATTGCAAGAATTAATTCTTCGTGTGACGTTAAGACATTAATCTCTGGGGAAGAAAACGAAGATGATGTATTAGGAAGATGAGTCACACAGGGACATTCATCAGATGATAAAGGAGAGGAATAACCTATGTGATTAATTTTCTTCGCAGACGTTTTTAGATGACATTTATTGGCATAATGGCCAGGTTTACCACAAGTATAGCAAACATTGCTTTTCTTGTTAGTTGTTGAAGGTTTAAGGGCATACGAAGTATGTCGGCGAAATTTACGCTTAGGCGGATGTTTGTAGTAGGGAGGTTTATAATAAGGTGTAGATTGGTAATAAGGAGGTTTATAAAAGGGAGAGGAGGTATACTTTCGGTTGTCATGACGTTTAGGTGTAACATATTTAGACAAATCAACGTCTTGACCAAAGTCATAACAGAAATTGCCTAAATCATGTTTTAGGGTAGATTTTTCTTTTCGTAGTTGGCATTATATTCGGTCTTTATCAAGTTTACTTATGCACTTGCCTGATTTTTGTGTTCCTCGACGATTTATTTGATTTCTGTCTTTCGTAGTGTTTATTTTAACGAAAACGTGGTTTTGTTTTATCGGTTAACATTTTGCTTTCCTAGTCGCGTTGTAAGTCTCGCAGTTGGATTGTAAGTCGAGCAATAAACCGTTGACCAAGTAGAGTGTTATCTTGTTTTTCAAATCATGAGTTCGTTAAGACGATCTCTATCAAAAGCATTATCGTTTAAATCACCTTTTGAAAATGAATCAGGTGCTTCTTCGTCTAGTTCTTCCTCGTCTGTACTTAAACCTATAAATAAACATAAACTAAAAAATATATCTGAAATAACATACGCTAATATAGATCAGTCTTTACAAAACTGGACCATTCCTGAGGTTAAACCCTCTGCCGTCTATACAAAAGGAAATTTTTCTCCAACTAAAAATTATGTAATTAAGCTAGTGGAAGAAACAATTTCGGTCACAGAAGACGGACAAGAAATTTATCTTTTTTCTCCTGAAAAAATTCAACGCTTAGCGAACGCATCGTTACTTGCATCTTGGTCTTTTACAAGTTGCAATTAAACCTTTAGTCTCCTTAGGTTTAAATACCGCCGCTTTAGTCTCGGTAAGAGATAAGCGTCACCTTAATTTCCTCAATTATGTATTAGGAATTGTTGATGGCGACCTTCTTTGAAGGACCATTATACTTCGATTGTTTTCCTAATTTCACAATTGATCTTCATAATGATCATGCCTTTAAAGCCCTTGTCTTAGGCATATCAACCAAAGGTTTTACCTTATCTGAATCCATTTCTAATGTTGTTTGTTGTGTATCGATTTACTTATAAATTGATGCGTTCCATTATTCCCGATATAGCGTATACGGCGCTACAAAAAGGAAAAACCTCTACTCTTTTCTTTACTAATGTTAAAAATACTATCATTGATAGAAAACAATTAAACCTAAAAGAATTACCATTACCACATAGATGGACTATTATTGACACGACAAAAAAGAGGAAACTCAACGAGAGACAAGTGTCTCAAGATATTTCACAAATAATTGAACATGATGATGGTAAAGTTGATATTATCTTTGCTCCAAGGCAATCGACATCAATCTGTTACTCCCACAGCTTCACTCTTCTCAACCAAGTTGTCCCTCGTGCTCATGTGAGCATTCTCCTACTCGGTATTGCTTATCCTGTTCCTTCGCATACAACAACAATAAATGATGATAATGTTAGCATAAATGATTTTGCTTGATTATCATATTAATGTTGTTACTCTTGAAGAACAACCTAGCAATTTTGTTATGGAATACGAAATGCTTAAACAAAGAATTTCTAACTCATCCATTAAAACCTTCGTTTTGTAAACTTGTTCCTTTTAACCATCAAGATATTTTCCGTGAAAAATACTTTGACTATGTCAAAACAAATCAAATTAATATCTCTTTCTTTGATTGGTTAGCCCTTAAAAGTCCAAAAATTTCCCTCCAGGTCAATACCATTTGGGAAAGTACCACTTTGGTCATAAATATGATCAGCGTCATCCTCCTTTAGCCCCATTTACCATTAAAGAGGATATAAAAGCCTCCCCTTTTAAATCTACCTTCACCGATGATGGACCAATCTCTAAACGAGATTTAACGCACATCATTGAACAAAATAATTTTACCAATATATATCTGTCTACTATGACAACAAAAGAAGCTTCGCCTTCACATTCTTCAACTCCTCTCATCCTTCACCGCAAAAGATTAAAAAATCCTTTTTTCCTCCATCTTCTTCTCCTTCATCAATTCCTTCTTTTGCTCCTAAAGCTCGCTATTCGGAAGAATTCTTAGATATTCTAATAGGAAATTGAGTCGATTACACATAACGACAAATGTTCCAAAGAACACCAAAACCTCTTCTAGCTTCTACTTCGAAAGATAAAGCCCCTGCTATTCTTACGATAGCTCCCGCTTCGAACATGCTTCGATTCGAGGTCTCACTACGAAAGGAATCCATTTTAGATTACTGTTTCGAATCGACCCACCAGATTCATCTTCTCGTTGAGATTAATCGCATCATGCGTCATAAATCTCAAAAAACCTTGCGAAAGTCTTCTCGCTATCCTTTACGTAAACAATTTTATTCTCGCCCATCTCCAAGTGACCTTATTCGGAAGAAAAGGTGAAACGTAATCAAAAATATGATGGTTCCACAATTTATGATTGGAGTATTGATGGTTTATCTGAATATCAAGTTATTGAAACTGTCCTTAAAATGCATATATATGCAAAAGCTTGCACGATGCATCATCATCCCGAACTCAGATATTGCTAAAGCCATTGTTGCTTGGCTTTATCTTGGTCAATTATACGGTTGGTGGCACTATGTGCTAACCGAACCCGAACGACAAGCTATCCTTAAGCATATTAAAACTGATTCGTTGAATCAACCTATGATTGGTGATCAAGTGATCAAGGGACATTTATTCATGACTCTGTCAATCACCTTATGGCTGAAATTATTTGGCAATTTGTTGGTCAGCTAGACTCTATTAATGAGAAAATTAGAGACCAACTTCAAAATCTACGTTGTAGAACCCTTAATGATTACCGATGGTATAAAGATACATTTTTATCCAAACTTTATTCCCTTACGGAACAACATGATACGACTTTCTGGAAAGAAAGGTTTATTGCTGGCTTACCTCCTTATTTCGCCAATAAAATTAAGGATTTCATCAAAGAACATTATGATAATACGTTGGCAGAATTATCATATGGTGATGTCATCCAAGCCGTTCAAACATGTGCCCTTTCTCTTTGCAATGATATGCGATTAACTCGCCAACTACGAAAAGAAAAATCTACCCTAAAACATGATTTAGGCAATTTCAGTTATGACTTTGGTCAAGACGTTGATTTGTCTAAATATGTTACACCTAAACGTCGTGACAACCGAAAGTATACCTCCTCTCCCTTTTATAAACCTCCTTATTACCAATCTACACCTTATTATAAACCTCCCTACTACAAACATCCGCCTAAGCGTAAATTTCGCCGACATACTTCGTATGCCCTTAAACCTTCAACAACTAACAAGAAAAGCAATGTTTGCTATACTTGTGGTAAACCTGGCCATTATGCCAATAAATGTCATCTAAAAACGTCTGCGAAGAAAATTAATCACATAGGTTATTCCTCTCCTTTATCCTCTGATGAATGTCCCTGTGTGACTCATCTTCCTAATACATCATCTTCGTTTTCTTCCCCAGAGATTAATGTCTTAACGTCACACGAAGAATTAATTCTTGCAATAGGAGAACAGATTTCTGATCCTTCCTTAAAACTTAAATATTTTACAGAACTTGTTTCAACGCATCTCCTGTTTCACATGAAACATCTCCTGTTGATATTCCTATGGCTGCTCAACAGAAAAAACAAAAGAATTTCAAAGAAGAAGTACACTTTGATGATTCCAATTATACCTTTGCAAGTCTAATGCAAATTGTTAACAAAAAACCTAAACAAGCTACAATTCAATCTCTGCAAACTGAAATTAATCAGTTAAAATCAGAGATTAAGCAGTTATCTGCTCGAATTGACTCATTTGAAAGTCCTGAAGCTAGCTATAGCTATGACTCCAACAATATATTTGTTGATAGTATTTCTCGTTCTTCGTTTCAACGATGGTTTACACCAATTACATTTACAGTAAAAGGATTTTCTGTTAAATGTAACGCGTTGATTGATTCTTAGCCGATTTAAATTGTATACGAGAAGGTTTCCTTCCTTTACAATATTGTAATCGCCTCCAAGAAGATTATCATATTTCAGTTGCCAATGGACAACAAACAAACATTAAATATGAAGTTCCTTCTGCTCATATCTGTCATCAAGGAATTTGTATTCCTTTTTCCTTTATTATCATAAAAGGACTAAAACACGATGTATTATTAGGAACTCCTTTTTTAAGAACAATCCAACCTTTTACGGTAACTAGTAACGGAATTTCTACCATCCTTCAAGGAAAATCGCTACATTTTTCCTTTATCGATCCTCCTACCGATTCTTCTATCACGTATATTATCAACCAGATTGAGTATAAACAGACTCATATAAGATTCTTAAAACAAGAAATCTTATTCCTTAAAACTGAACAAATTTTGCAATCCCCTATTTTTAAAACAAAATTAAAAACTTTTCAAGAACAACTTCAACAACAATGTTGTTCTGACATTCCCTCTGCCTTTTGGGTACGAAAACAACATATTGTTAAATTACCTTACATACCTGATTTCCATGAATCAAAAATTCCTACAAAAGCTAATCCCTCACAAATGAATTCTCGATTACGAGAAATTTGTCAAAAGGAAATCAATGATTTACTTACGAAAAAGTTAATTACACCTTCCAAATCTCCTTGGAGTTGCACAACATTTTATGTTGAAAATGCGCTCAACTTGAACGAGGTGTCCCTCGCTTAGTTATTAATTATAAACCCCTTAATCATGTCTTACAAACGATAGCTATCCTCTTCCTAATAAAGCTGATCTTATAAAAGCTACAACGACAGTAGTTGTCTTTTCTAAGTTCGACTTAAAATCGGGATTCGCAAATACAGATTCATCCTAAGATCGTTACAAAACAGCCTTTAACACTCCATTCGGACAATATCAATGGAATGTTATGCCCTTTGGCTTTGAAAAATGCTCCTTCAATTTCGAGAAAATTATGAATGACATTTTTGCTTCTTATCATTCATTTATCCTTGTTTACATTGATGATCTTTTGGTTTTCTCTACATCAATTGATCAACATTGGAAACATTTAGCAATCTTTCAATCTTTGATTCAGAAAAACGGCCTTGTGTTATCACAAAAGAAATTACAGCTGTTTCAAACAGAAATAACCTTTTTAGGGTTTAAAATTTCTAATCAAACGATCACTCCTGTCAATCGGGTTATTAGCTTTGCTAACAAATTTCCTGATAAATTAACTGATAAACTCCAGTTGCAACGTTTTCTTGGCTGTCTTAATTATCTTTCTGATTTTTATAAAGATATAGCCAAAGATAGACAGTGTCTACAAGATTTACTAAAATCAAAAACGCCTTTTACCTGGATGCCTAAGCATACCAAAGCTATTCAGCTTATTAAACAAAAGGTTCAAGCTCTTCCTTGCCTTCATTTGGCAAACTACACGTATTTTAAAATTATTCAAACAGATGCCTCTGACACTGGTTATGGAGGAATTCTCCTGCAACTTACTCCTTCTGGCAAAGAACAATTAGTTTGTTTTACGTCCAAATCATGGAAAGATGCACAAAAGAATTATTCTACTTGTGCAAAAAGAAGTCCTGGCCATAGTGCTTTGTGTTCAAAAATTTCAATCTGACATTTTAAATCAAAAATTTTTGATTCGAGTTGATTGTCGCTCTGCGAAAGAAATTCTGCTCAAAGATGTCAAAAATTTGGTTTCAAAACAAATATTTGCACGGTGGCAAGCGATCTTAAGTATCTTTGATTTTGATATTGAATATATTCCCGACACTCATAATTCTCTTCCTGACTTTCTGTCTCGTGAATTTCTTACATCTTCTTCTGTGAATTTACTACAGATTATGTCAAAGAAAGCCTCTTCCAACAGATTTAAGCCTTTGGCTTCCCCAGAACCATGTTCTTATCTCGAAACATCATCGCATAACCTTATTCGCATCCTTGAACCCTATATCATTGATAAACCACTTTTAACCCAAATAGCATGTACTATGCCACCTGGCCTTCATTTCATTCCCTCTCGTCCACACCTAACTATCCAGTTCTATGAGAACATCCTTATTTCAACCCAATCAGTTCATTTTGAACATTTGTCAAGGGAAAACTCTTCCGAAATTGATTATTCCAAATTTAAGATTCAAAAAATCTTAATCGAAGACGAATGGTGTAAAGCACATAATTATATGGTTAAAACACCTTTCACCTATAAAGAAATTGTGGTAGCTAAAGATAAACCTCCTCTGTTTATCGCGTATCATGATTATATTGATGCATGGCGTAACATTTTATTTTATCAAGATCCTCATCATCATTCCCGGTATATTACCTTTAAAAACAAAACATGAAAACCTCCTTTCCTCACCGGTGGGTTCTAGACTCGGTGGAAAAAGTTTGGTCCTACAGATGAAATATTTCCCGCTCCTGTCAAAAAACAATATGTTGCTGAAAAATTACCTCTCTTGCAGTTTATTTCGAAGTATTCTATTCCCTGGATTCTCAAATGGGAATATGCTACTTCTCCTTTCATCTTCCATGAAGAAAATAATAATATCACTTTTAATTATCTTTCTCAAGATATTTCATGCAAATGGTGGAATAAATTTAATTATGAAGCCATTTTTGCTCCAAAAACCCCAATTAAACTTCATGAGTTTCCTACCCTTAGTGGTTCCTTTAAAGATGTTGTTACCAACAAAAAACCCTCTACATCATCCTCTGTCATTGATTCTGATTTAGCACAAGTTTTACTTGATAAAATCCAAGAATTACAAAATGACAATCGCAAATTAAGACGAGAATTTCAGCAGTCTCTTCTCGGTGTTCTTCGACTACACCTAGCATTCACCGTCGATGACGACGAACCAAGTCAAGTACCTCCTGCCGTTAGACAACCTCTCGGTTGATTTCTTTCATGCCGCCTTTTTACCCTAATGGTGTTGATATTTTGTGGTGTCCTCCCCATGAACATTGTTCACTCCAAATTGTTATGTCCCGTGTTAGTTTTACTTGGACAACCGATGACACCGATTATCTCCTTGCCTTATGGTATTTGCTTGATCGTCCACAAATCAAAGTTATCATACACACCCAAGATATGCTTCGATTTCCTGGATTATGTTTTTGCTCCCCTTTGGCATTTCCTAAATTATTCTCCAAAGACACTTTGCTGTACCTTTATTTATGAACGACCTTACGTTCCCTTAATTTTTGGCCCCTTCAACGATAAACTATGTTTCCCTTGTCCTATGTCCTGGACGTGTCCAGCCCTCTGGCCCATGCCATCCGTCTTTTCAAGCACAAGCTTCCTGTCATAATTTCCACTGGTTATTATTGACAGCCTTGGATTCGTGTCCTTTACTTTTTGCTTTTTCCAAAGGTCAGAACTTGTTACTTGACCTTTACTATTTCTACTTTTGCTTTTTGAAGAGTCAAGCACTATGCATAAAGTGCTACAGTCTTTTGCTTTTGTCTTTTGCCTTTGTTTAAAGTCATTTGGCTTTCGCTTTTTTGAAGGGTCGTTTGTAGGATTGCCTTTGTATCGGCAATGCGTCTATAAATAGCAGCTTGTTAGTTCTCGCTTAGGGCATCGAGTCTTAGTTTGGTAATCGTTTTGTAAAGCGTCTTCCCTTGGCTTATGTCCAAGGTGATTTATATGCAATAAAAAAGTCTCTTCTTCATTCTTCGTTCTTCTCTTCTTTCTTCTTCTTTCTCTTTCTTTCTCGTAAGTATATGTTGGCATTATATTCGGTCTTTATCAAGTTTACTTATGCACTTGCCTGATTTTTGTGTTCCTCGACGATTTATTTGATTTACTGTCTTTTAGTAGTGGTTGTCTTGCCGAAAACGTGGTTTTGTTTTATCGGTTAACATTTTGCTTTCCTAGTCGCGTTGTAAGTCTCGCAGTTGGATTGTAAGTCGAGCAATAAATCGTTGACCAAGTAGAGTGTTATCTTGTTTTTCAAACCATGAGTTCTTTAAGACGATCTCTATCAAAAGCATTATCGTTTAAATCACCTTTTGAAAATGAATCAGGTGCTTCTTCGTCTAGTTCTTCCTCGTCTGTACTTAAACCTATAAATAAACATAAACTAAAAAATATATCTGAAATAACATACGCTAATATAGATCAGTCTTTACAAAATTGGACCATTCCTGAGGTTAAACCCTCTGCCGTCTATACAAAAGGAAATTTTTCTCCAACTAAAAATTATGTAATTAAGCTAGTGGAAGAAACAATTTCGGTCACAGAAGACGGACAAGAAATTTATCTTTTTTCCCCTGAAAAAATTCAACGCTTAGCGAAAGAACGCATCGTTACTTGCATCTTGGTCTTTTACAAGTTGCAATTAAACCTTTAGTCTCCTTAGGTTTAAATACCGCCGCTTTAGTCTCGAGTAAGAGATAAGCGTCACCTTAATTTCCTCAATTACGTATTAGGAATTGTTGATGGCAACCTTCTTGAAGGACCATTATACTTCGATTGTTTTCCTAATTTCACAATTGATCTTCATAATGATCATGCCTTTAAAGCCCTTGTCTTAGGCATATCAACCAAAGGTTTTACCTTATCTCAATCCATTTCTAATGTTGCTGTTGTGTATCGATTTACTTATAAATTGATGCATTCGATTATTCCCGATATAGCTTATACTGAGCTACAAAAAGGAAATTTGTCTACTCTTTTCTTTACTAATGTTAAAAATACTATCATTGATAGAAAACAATTAAACCTAAAAGAGTTACCATTACCACATAGATGGACCATTATGGACACGACAAAAGAGGAAACGCAACAGAGACAAGTGTCTCAAGAGATATCACAATTAATTGAACATGATGATGGTAAAGTTGATATTATCTTTGCCCCAAGGCAATCGACATCAATCTGTTACTCCCACATGCTTCACTCTTCTCAACCAAGTTGTCCCTCGTGCTCATGTGAGCATTCTCCTATCGGTATTGCTTATCCTGTTCCTTCGCAACAACAACAATAAATGATGATAATGTTAGCATAAATGATTTTGCTTGATTATCATATTAATGTTGTTACTCTTGAAAAACGACCTAGCAATTTTGTTATGGAGTACGAAATGCTTAAACAACAATTTCTAACTCATCCATTAAAACCTTCGTTTTGTAAACTTGTTCCTTTTAACCAAAGAAGCTATTTTCCTTGAAAAATACTTTGACTATGTCAAAACAAATCAAATTAATATCTCTTTCTTTGATTGGTTAGCCCTTAAAAGTCCAAAATTTCCCTCCAGGTCAATACCATTTGGGAAAGTACCACTGGGTCATAAATATGATCGCGTCATCCTCCTTTAGCCCCATTTACCATTAAAGAGGATATAAAAGCCTCCCTTTTAAATCTACCTTCACTGATGATGGACCAATCTCTAAACGAGATTTAACGCACATCACAAAAGAAGCTTCGCCTTCACATTCTACTCCTTCTGCCTCTAATCCTCCACCACAGCAAAAGATTAAAAAATCTTTTTTCCTCCATCTTCTTCTCCTTCATTAATTCCTTCTTTTGCTCCTAAAGCTCGCTATTCGGAAGAATTCTTAGATATTCTGAATAGGAAATTGAGTCGATTACACATAACGACAAATGCTCCAAGAACACCTAAACCTCCTCAAGCTTCTACTTCTAAAGATAAAGCCCCTGCTATTCTTACGATAGCTCCTGCTTCAGAACATGCTTCGATTCTCGAGGTCTCACTACTTTAAGGAATCCATTTTAGATTCTCGTTTCGAATCGACCCACCGATTCATCTTCTGTTGAGATTAATCGCATCATGCGTCATAAATCTCAAAAAACCTTGCGAAAGTCTTCTCGCTATCCTTTACGGAAACAATTTTATTCTCGCCCATCTCCAAGTGACCTTATTCTGGAAGAAAAGGTGAAACGTAATCAAAAATATGATGGTTCCACAATTTATGATTGGAGTATTGATGGTTTATCTGAATATCAAGTTATTGAAACTGTCCTTAAAATGCATATATATGCAAAAGCTTGCACGATGCACCATCATCCTGAACCAGATATTGCTAAAGCCATTGTTGCTGGCTTTACTGGTCAATTATACGGTTGGTGGCACTATGTGCTAACCGAACCAGAACGACAAGCTATCCTTAAGCATATTAAAATTGATTCGTTGAATCAACCTATGATTGGTGATCAAGGGACATTTATTCATGACTCTCATCAATCACCTTATGGCTGAAATTATTTGGCAATTTGTTGGTCACTAGACTCTATTAATGAGAAAATTAGAGACCAACTTCAAAATCTACGTTGTAGAACCCTTAATGATTACCGATGGTATAAAGATACATTTTTATCCAAACTTTATTCCCTTACGGAACAACATGATACGGCTTTACGGAAAGAAAGGTTTATTGTTTGCTTACCTCCTTATTTCGCCAATAAAATTAAGGATTTCATCAAAGAACATTATGATAATACTTTGGCGAATTATCATATGGTGATGTCATCCAAGCCGTTCAAACACGTGCCCTTTCTCTTTGCACTGACGGCTCTAGAAAGGATGATGTCTACCAATTGGAGCAACAACATACGATAGTAAAACTATCAATAATATGATTTCATTTTCTTAACCTGTTTTTGGATGAAGTAAGCCCTTTGTAAAAGAGTTTAAATCCCTTTAGACATGTGCATCACTTACTTCAACTATGGTTATGTATTATAAAATGTTTATAGAAAGATGACGTCTATTCCTTTTCTTTAGGTCTTTTATATATATATATTTTGTTTATAGAAAGATGACATTTACTATCATGGGTGTTATCCGTGATTTTTTATAGATTCAACACCATCTTCTTTCTTTCTTTTTGTTTTTCACTCATCTTATCACCCCCTAACCATGACTTGTGTAAATTGAGTGGATACGTCAAATTGTAAGACCTCAATCAATATGATGCCTTAATCTACGTGTTCCCTAAGAAAGATCTGCAAAACAAAGTCCCCGAGAGAGCACTCTGACCCTCAAGTTAGAATGGGGTTCAAAGATAGATTGAGAGTCCAACCTAAACTTGGACTTTCCAACCACAGACAATGAGGCAGAATATGAAGCATACATTGCTAGATGCTAGTTTAGAGCTTGCCAAGAGAATCAATCATTACAATAATTATTAATTGGTGGTAATAAAGATCAACGAGCTTTATGCTTATTAAGACTGGAAAGGGCGACAACCAAGAGTGTCCTATATTACACTTGTAACTCCATATCTAGACCTTGAAAAAGGTAAAGACAAAACCACCAGAGAACATCCACCCATCTTACGAAGTTGTAAAAAGATGAAAAGGATAATGATAATGATGATAATAATGATAATCAACAACAACAACAACAACAACATAGCCTCAGTCACAAATTAATTGGGGTCGGCTACATGGATCAAACTTTTCCATTGTGTTCGATTAAGTGCATAATAATTATAATAATAATAATAATAATGATAATAAAATATGAAAATGTTGTTGGAGATGAGGGAATAATCCTACATCGACTAGTTGAGAGGAAAAACATGGCTTACAAGTTTGGAGTGGGAACTCCAACTTGCCTTGGCATTTCGAAGAATCCTCCCACTTCAAACTAAAGCCCAAACACACAAACATTCACTCCTATGCTTATTCATGACTTGGACTTGGGTGTTGTACAAAAAAAAAATAATAATAAATGCTATAAACAACAATCACGCTAAGGTATTCATCGCCAATGGTGATACCAATCTGCAACTGAGTATCCCGCATTGTGCTTGCTACACAAGATCCATCTTGCTTCCATCATTTTGGTTGTATCCCATGATTCCTTCCACCACACTGTCCTCATCTTCGAAGAGCCCTTCGATCCTCGTAAGTCGCAAGCCGAATACCCAATAAAATTGCTAAAAGCTAGTTTAATAGAATGTATGTACTAAAATTGATCATTTTCAAGATAATAACATTTTTTATATGTACGCTTTAGAGCAAAAAGTCTTAGATAGGTATGGCCACACTTGTTTTGTGGTCTAAAAAGCTGGATTAATAATTCAAGTACTATGATAAATTGATAAGGAATTGAAAGAGGGGTTCGCCTTGTAGCCTTTATTGATAAACCAAAGAAAATGATACAAACTCAGAGAGAAATCCTAGACCTGAGAAGAAGAGACTCTCTTCTCTTAACCCAAACCCAATTACAACTTTAAGAAAGATGATCTCATATGAACAATATTTCCCTATTTAAATCTACCCAACTACCTTTCTTTACGGAGCAACGCAATCACTCACACACACCATACATACGCATGGCTTCAAATGCCTCCTGATGCCACGTTTCCTTTGCTGCCATGGTGGGCCCATCTTGCACAACTGCTGAACTTACTGGGGCAAGGACTAATTCCGCACTCCTCAACTTATTTCTCTTATACACTGCATGGATAAGAGGACGATTTAGGGTACTATCAATTCTTCCCCCCTGGACAGCCACCTTGTCCTCAAGGTGGAAAGCTGGAAAGGATTACTGTAGATGTTGGACCAATTCCCACGAAGTCTCCGAAGGTGATAGATTTGTCCATTTTATCAAAACTTTGAGCCTGGCAGTGAAACCACAGTACACAAGCACAAATTCAGGCTCAACCAACGAAACCATGGAATCAGGAGAAAAAGGGGGACGGTCAGAAGAGACGGGGGAAGAGCCTACCGCAGCCTTAAGTTGAGACATATGAAAGACAGGGTGCACAGTAGAAGCAGGAGGAAGTGCTAACTTGTAGGCCACCACGCCAACATGATCAATGATTTCGAAATGACCAAAGAACCTTGGACTAAGCTTCATGGAGGTACGTCACGCTATGGTGCTCTGACAATAGGGGTGAAGCTTAAAGTAAACAAAATTCCCAATGGCAAACACTGCATCGCATCGGCCTTAGTCAGCCTCCTGCTTCATTCAGTTATGAGCAACCAGCAGCTAATCACGCAACTGGCATAAGGCCTGTTCCGAGATAACAACATCGAGTCCAAATTAGTCGGGTTAGAAGAAGGAGGAATGCCATAACGAAACAAATAAGGGGGTTCGCGACCGTAACCACTTTAAATGGGGAGCAACGAAGTGACGAGTGGAAGGAAGTATTATACTAATACTCCGCCCAATGGATCCAATCAGACCATTTATTAGGTCGCTGATTAATGAAGCATCGAAGGTAGGTTTCCAAACAACGATTAACCACTTCCGTTTGTCAGTCGGTTTGGCGGTGATAAGCGGAACTTCGATTCAACTGAGTGTAGCAAAGGCGAAATAGCTCGGTCCAAAAATGGTTGAGGAAGATCTTGTCGCGATTAGAAACCATGGTTTTTGGGAACCCATGACAAAGCCTTTCAAAAAAACATCAATCATTATCTTGGCAGAGAAGGGGTGCTTGAGGGGAAAAATGAGCGTATTTGCCTAGTCGATCAACCACAACCAAGATAGAATTGAAACCCTGAGAAGAGAGAGCCCTTCTATGAAATCAAGACAAATATCCTCCTAGATAGCAGTGGGGATGGGAAGAGGCTGCACAAGACCGCCGGGAGCAAGGGTCTCATACTTATTTCGTTGGCAAACATCACAAGTGCGACAAAGTCCTTGTGAAGTTCTTCATTCCCGCTCTGTGACGACCCAAAAACCCAATAGACCCACCCGAGGGGCAATTTAGTAACTTTACAAACCCTACACTAAATTATCCCTAATATAAAAATCAAATTTTAAACCCAGCCTCTTTTGGTCAAAATCAACACGTTTGAGTGAAATGGGTGATTGAAATTTGTGGGATATCTAACCTAAAGAGGCACCACCAAGAAGGTAACTTCCACCCTCATCTTCTTCATTATGCTCCTTTTTTGAAGTTTTAATGGTTTACATAAGGTTGGATTTGTACAAAAAGAAGAGAAAACCTCATCTAGTGGCGGCACCACCGCGACGCAACCGAAGGTAACGGCGGCATCACCGCCGCCGGAGAAGGGCAGCGACGTCACTGCCGCCGCCACTGTCCCAAGAGGGGGCCTCCATTAGAGGGCCTCGAAGTGAATAGGAGAGGGGAGTGGTGGCACTGGAGCCACCCCCATGACCGCCAGCAGGGACAACCCGGCACCGCTCCCGAGGACGTCGAGCTCCCAGGGGCAGCGCCTTTGGGCAGCCCATGCGTTGGGCAGGGACTCATGCGTTGGGCAGGGAAGAAAGTCCCTGCCCAACACATCCAGGGGCCTGTTTGGCCCTTGGACATTAGACCAGGGGCCAAATAACCCTCGGTTGACCGGTCGACTGTTGTTGATTGGTCAACAAACGTTGACCGGTCAACGCAAAAAAATATATATAAATATAAAAATAAAAAATAAAATACAATAAAATAATATATATTATAAATAAACAAAAATATTTACTTTCAAATGAGGCACTACTGCGTCTCTTAGGGAAACTCACCGGGTCCCACCCCTCGGCCCTCGCCTCGGGCGACAGGGGACCCACGGGACCCACACTAATGGATCCCGAAGACCAATAAATGAAATATTTAATTAACTTTAAATTAAAGCATTTATTGATAAGATGTATTATAGTTGTATAGTGTCGCGCGAAGGTTCACTTCGGGCCCCGAGCGTACCAAGAGTTGTTATAGGCGTCACGGCGAGTCAAGGTAAGAGGGGAGCTTCGCTCATGCAGTAAATGTGGCTTGAATATTAGATAAATAGAAATTTCACATTTATATCGAAAGACTTGAGATTGAGTTACATTTAGTTAATGATATTAATATGCATATCTATGGAATGCATGTGATGTGAACAATTTCGTTATCCGATCTAAATGCGGTGATGTGGCATTGTGGTCCGCGGCACGAGTAGCGGTGGTGTGGCAGTGTGCCTACCAACAGAGAGTGGTCCGCGCCACGAAATGCAGTGGTGTGGCTATGGTCCCATCAAAAAGAAAGTGTTTTGCACCACGAAGTATCAAGTTCACAAGTGGTGACAATCGGTGATGGCTTGGAAACACTTACTGTTGGTTTGATAGAACTAGATGGAGATCACAACGACCATTGTGACCACCAATAGTTCACCTTCTGATCAACTTGGATTTCTAGTCTCTCCAACTCTAATACGACTTGGATTTGTCCTCCACGTAAAGCCATATCTGTGCACCCCCACTAAGCAGATCCGCGTGGCCCTCAACTTCGAGATCTCTGGCATCTCATGAATATCGAAATAGTGCTCCGTCTGATTGAGCCAAACTAGGAATTTTGTGCCATCACACGTTGACATGATTTTTCGAACCTCACGACCCGACCAATAAGGCGCCTTGGCTGGATTTGGTTGCCCAACCCATCGAGCCTCCATTTAGACACAAATCTGGCGGATTTGGCTGGATCTGATGAGTTTGCCTGATGTGTTCTCTGATCTGACTGACTCTCGTAATCAGTGAGCTTTGCTGATGACACAGGTTTTTGATCTCCTGCATGAGTCCTTGGATTTCAAATTTCAGTTCCAAAGAACTCTCCATCGTTGAGATCCGCTGCAACTTCGTCGGAATCGTCCTCATTTGTTCCTCTGGAGCATCAATGCGAGTATCAATCCAACCATCCATCTTAGGACCCATCTTTTGCCCTGACACCAATGATAAGGAACTGAAAGAGGGGGTCGCCTCGTAGCCTTTATTGATAAACTAAAGAAAAGGATACGCACTCAGAGAGAGAGGAATTATATACCCTGAGAAGAAGAGACTCTCTTCTCTAAACCAAAACCCTATTACAACTTTAACAAAGATGACCTCACATGAACAATATTTCCCTATTTATATCTACCTAACTACCTCTCTTTACTGAGCAACGCAATCAATCACACACCGTACATATGCATGGCTTCAAACGCCTCCTGATGCCACACTTCCTTTATGCCCATGGTGGGCCCATCTTGCACAACTGCTGAACTAACTGGGGCAAGGACAGATTCTATACTCCTCAGCTTCTTTCTCTTATACATAGCATGGATAAGAGGACGATTTGGGGTACTATCATACTATGTCTTGTGTAACAAGTTATCTCTTGTCTTGTGTAACAAGCCATCTCAATAAAAAGAGAGAATGAAGAAGATTCATGTTGTTCTTCCTTTTGTAAAAAATAAATAAATAAGTAAAAAATCAGATTTCTACAACTCTTTGAGAACATAATACATATCACTGTTCTCTTCATTTTATGCACGTGGTACCATAGCTTCAAGGATCGTAGGTCTTGTGAGTGAAGAAACCAACAAGGGCTTCCTCTCCAAAAGATCAAACACAAAGAAATCTCAGATTTTCATTTCCTATGGCTTCCAACTACATGTTAGCTCTTTCACATCCAGTTTTCATGGAGAAAATTATCAAGTTTAGGCTATACCAAGATGAAGTCTCACTTGAAAGGCCTTGGTTTGTGGGAATGGGTCGAAGTTGAGAAGCAAGTACCACCTTTTGGGTTATAATCCAACTCTCAACCAAATCAAAGCTCATAAGGAAGAAAAAACTTAAGCTCCAAGAGTTCTATCCTGCATACATGTTGCAGTTTGAGATTTCATTTTCACAAGGATCATGACATGTGAAACACCAAAAGAGGTTCGAGATAAGCTCAAGGAGATGTAAATGGGCAGTGACAAAACTAGGCAAATGCAAGTTCTAAATTTGAAAAGTGAATTTGAAGTTTTGAAAATGAGAGAAAATGAGTCCATCAAAGAATATGTTGATAGGCTCATGGAAGTTGTCAACAAAATTGGTCTTCTTGGTGAAGATCTAACTGATCAAAGAGTTATAGAGAAAGTTTTGGTTAGTCTGCATGAAATATTTGAGTCCAAAATTTCATCTCTTGAAGACTTGAATGACTCAACAAAAACTTCTTTGAGCTCGTTCGTGCCTTACAAGCTCAAGAACAATGAAGATGAATAAGACAAGAAGAAAACAATGAAGAGGCCTTTCTGACAAAAGAAAAAAAGAAAGCCTTTTCAAGGAGGAGAGAAGAAGCAATATGCTGAAAAGAAAGACAACAAGAAGAATAAAGGCCAAAGAAATAAAGGTTAAGGTACGAGAAGATATCCTCCATGTCCTCACTACAAGAAAAAGAATCATTCACAAAATTTTGGTGATTAATGCCAAATGTGCAATGCCAATCAAGCAAGCAATCTAGCCATGTTGAGAAAGTATGCAAAAACGAAAGGGAACAACAAAGGCAGCAAGCACAAATTCTAGAAAATCAGCAACTACAACACATAGAAGAGCTATTTGTTGCTTCATGTTGGGCAACATCTAGTTCTAGATACTTGGCTCATTGAAGGTGGTTGTATAAACCATATGCAAAAGATTTGAGTAATATATGAACTAATATTTTATGATATATATAAAATAATTACTAAAATATTATAGCTGACCTAAAGGTGCACTACATTTTAGTAATATATGTAAATTTAATGACAAGTTAAAAATGGAATGGATGCCCAAAGGTACCATATATTTTTAATTAATTATTTATTGAATAAACTATATTGTGTTTTTTTTACCCAAAGGAAAAACACAATAATACTACCAATCTTATGAATGATTCATATAGGCATATATGGATAATTTGACACTCCATCAATCTCTATCTGATGAAGATTTTGGAAGATAGGATTGAGTTAATTAAATGGTGTCTTGATCCATTTACTAAACACCTTGAATGACATAGCATTTGTGATCAATACACAACACTCGCTATACGCCTCAGTATAATGATGTAGCTGAAAGGCATAGCCAAATATTGATGAAAATAGTTAAAGGTATATTAAGTAATTCTACGTTCCCTAAGTCATTGTAGACAAAAGCCTTAAAAATTGCTACATATTTATTGAATAAGGTTCCTAGTAAGGCAGTTCCTAAAATCTCTTTTGAGTTATAGACTAAAATGAGACCTTGCTTAAGACATCTCAGTGTCTGAGGTTATTCACTAGTACAGGCTAAAATTTATAATGAACAAGAAAATAAAATAAATTTTGAAATAATTAGTGGTTAATTTATAGTCCTAGCCAATATATGGATTAAAACAAGCTCCCATCAATGACATATTAAGTTAACAATATCATAGCATCTTTCAGACTTAAAATAATAAAAAAAAAGTCATCAATTACTGCATATATTTGAAGGTCAGTGGGAGCAAGTTCAAATTTTGACTTTATACACTTATGATATTTTGCTTAACAATAGCAATCTCGGTATGCTCTATGAGATCAAAGAGTTACTCTTTCAGAACTTTGAAACGAATGATATACAAGACCGAATTTCAGTTTTGCTATTGGCATGTTAGGATGTTACCAAAGTAACCCTTGCATAGACCATTAGTGAGCTGCAAAGAAGGTTTTATAGTATTTATAATGGACAAAAGATTACATGCTCACTTATAGAAAGTCTGATAACTTTAAAGATATTGGTTATTCAGACGTGGACTTTGCTGTTTGTCTTCAAACTAAGAAATCTACCTTTGTGCATGTTTTTCTTTTCACTAATGTAGAAATCTCTTTATGTGCTAAGCAGACAATTACGACTACTTCAACTTTGACACTTGAGTTTGTAGTTTAAAGCTACAAATCAAGGATTATGGTTAAGAAACTTCATTTAAGGGCTTCGTACTATTAACTCAATTTTCAAGCCATTAACGAAGAAGTTCAAAAGAAAGAGTGTCAATTAAATATATTAGCACATATCTTATGGTTACAAATCCCCTAATGAAAAAATTACATCAAAGGCATTAAGAACATGTCGACATAATGGGCCTTAATTGTAATTCCTAATGATTTCTTAACTTGGGATTTGATTATGTTTAAGTTTATGTTTACTTTATGAGATCTCATTTAATATACTAATTATATTATAGCATGTGCACACTTATGTTAAAGATCTTTGTAAATAATTTTAGTCTTTGACACGGACATTATGCTTTATGAATCATTTAAAATGAATTAGTAATGTTTGTGGTACATGGAAGGACATATGTTTTGTTTTGATGTATAACCGCTATGACTCTCATTGCTAATTTATTTTATAATGATTTAATGATGCCAAACATATAAGCGCGCTGACAGACAAATTATGTAATGTTTGGTTGTAATGTAGGTCAAGTGGGAGAACCATTAAGCTATATGCATGTGACCCACATTATTGAAATATATGATACTATGAGACAAGTGGGCGAATTTAAGACCATAATGTGTCTCATAATCCTTTTAATTTATGTAACAAATACTTTATGTAACGTATCGACCTAATGACTCTTGAGCTCCCATTACCGTTCCCAATTTGATGGAAATTGGTATTAATGTGGGAAGCTTAAAGGTTCTCCCTCAAGCCTATAAAAGGGCACTTGTACCATCAAACAACGTGTCGAATGTGTTGAGGCTCATGAAGGTGATAGGATCTTTGAGTTTTGCAAGTCTATCTAATCGCTTCTGCAGGTAATTCTCTATTTGATTTAATTCTTATGTTTAAGAATGCTTACAGTCAAGACTTAGTGATCGATCACTAATTAGGAGTATTGCGTAAAACTGAAATCATTCTATTAGTGAAGCTTACATCTGGGTGTGGCCCCGCAACCGTAGGACGAGGTGGTAAACAATACTTTGTCTTGCGGTTTGATTTACTTGTTTTACTGTTTTACATTACTGGTTTGATACATCTATTTCGTCAGATAGATTTTTGTTCGTTAAACTTGATAGTGTAGGTTCAAATCTTGGATTACACTAGTCCATGTGAGATCGACCTTGTCTCACTGCAACTACAATTGACCCGCATTCCCTAGTGTGGTTAGTTGTATATCATTGAGAACAACTAATTGTAATTGAAATTAACCAGGCCGCCTACATTCGTGAAGTTGTCATAGTCATCAGATTCTACAAAGAAACCACGAAATTAACAAGAACAAAACGCGGTTCAGGCCAAAAATAAATAAATAAATAAGTCATTCCATCCCTACCTCATTATTTACTTTATAAGCCAAACTCGTCGATCAAAAGACGAAAATGTAAAAATCAATAATGAAGAAGAAGAAGAGAAGGAGAAGAAAGAGAAAAGCATCGAAGAGACCTGATTGCAGCGGTCGCAGGTGAAGGGCAGGAAATCAATGAGATTGCAATCTTCCGCAAAGCAGTGTTTGCCAAGATCCGGAAATTCAGGAGTTCCCATTTCTCAAATCTCGGAAAGCTTGGTCTGCTCTGGTTTTCTCGATCGGATTCTTCTCGTCGTAGCCGCCGCGTTTCCGTGTGACCAGGAACACCGACGACTTTACTCACGGTTGAACACATAGAAATCTTTGAGGCCCGGGCACCCCACCAATTTGCAAAGGCACACCATTTATGAGGGCACTAAGTACCCGCAAAGGCACACGAGGGCACTAGGTGCTTTAATGTGGGCACCCAAAAAAATGAAGTGAAATACATGTTCTACTCCTAACCAAATGAGCACCCCACCCTCTTCTTCTCCACAGTGCTAGACCGAACCCACCCCATCCCTTCTTTCCTCGTCCATGAACTGAGGCACCCATGAAATCTCTCAACCATTGACGAATACTGTTTCATTTTGATTCTCGTCTTCTCTACCTCTCTGTATCGTCAATTTTCCCTCTCACTTTGGTTCCTCTTGGTTTTGGTGAGGAATCGCCACGTTAGGGTTCCGATTTTGCGATTTCATATCGCGAGCATCCATACAAATGAGTGAAAGTATGTTTAGTTATGATTTTGGCAACAATTATGTTATGTTGAATCATTTTTGTTGTTTCGAGTGTGAGTTTATTGCTCCAGGGGTTCGAATTTTCAATCTCGTGTGTTTCAGCCATACATGGCTGCAAATGGTCATGTATTCTCGACTATTATCGGCTGAGAGTAGGCATTCGATTGTCAGTAGTACATATACTATTGGTTACAACATGCCATGACAATTTCATAAGTCTCGGTTTTCATTGAGCGAGATGAATAGTATCTGCAAATGTGTTATGTCTCAGTTGATAGTAACTGAGACTATGTCCTTAGTTTCGTTATTTTGTTGTCGAGATAATGCATTGAGTCTTGGTTAGTACTATCCGAGATTACTAAGGATAAATGAAATTTGTTTGACTCCGTAGTACCTAGCCGAGACTTGATTTGTTGTTTCGTGGACAAGGTTCCGAGACTTTACATTCTGTCTCAGTTACACAGTTCTGAGACTTTGTGTGTGGTGTTGGAAATTTGCAACCAAGACATGTTTTTGTTCATTATTTCATTTCTTTTAGGTTGAATTTGATCACCTTACTTTGTTTTTCAGATATGGCTCGTTCTAAGACAATTGTCACAAGGAAGGAGACTAGTAGTGAGTCATTGGGAGGTGCTCGTGGTCGTGGTGGTCGGAGACCCCCGACTGCATCTGCTCGGAAGGAGAAGCAAAAGATACATATGCAAGCTAGTGGACCAACTAGTAGTAGACGTTCTCGGAAGGGTGTTTTGCAGGATGAGTCCTCCCATGTTGCTGAGCATTGGGAAAGGGATCTAACGATTGCTCGAGGCGAAACTGAGGGTGAAGAATCCGAATCTTCTAATAACTAACTCGGGAATGAAGAAATAGAAGAAGGTTCGTTGAAAAAAAAAAATTCTTTGTTATTTTACTTATTTATTCTTTACTTGATTTGTGTGTTTGTTTATCAATGTTTTTGATAATTGTTGTTGTTTTCATTACTTTGTGAAGAACATATCGGTGGGAGTAGCAGTGGTGTAGGCAACCGAGGTACTAGAAGCACTCGAGGCACCCGAGGTGGGCGAGGGAGTCGAGGTGGGCATGGCACCCGACCCACAACATATGCAGAAGAGCAAGAAGAAGACCCGTCTACTCCTTTACCCGGTGGGCCAATATACCAGAGTTTATTGTTGAGCTTCAAACATCACATTGCGGCTGCGATTTGGGACAATATGGTACGTAGATTTTGAGTTTTTAAGTTGAGAAATTCTAATATTGATTGGTACTCAAACTAAGATATCAACGCCAACCTTTTTTGGATCTGACCTGCATTTTTTGATGAGAAAATGTTTCCATGCTATGGCTTTATTATGTCGCTATGAAAGGGCCAAAAATATGTAATGTTGTGGTTTATGTGGTTACAACATCATAGAATATATAATGATAGTAATATGAATGCTTTAGGTGTTCGCAAATTCATAAAATTATTGGCTTCAAATTGGGTGGCATATTGTAAACAAATGATGTACTCTATTTGGACTAGTTAAGGGACTGGTCAGCTCTATTGTAGTAGGTTATTGTTTTGCATAGTGGTCTTTAATGTCTCGTGTTGATCATACATTTGTAAAGTTCTTTTAATTATTGTGGTTTCGTTTGCCTCTTTTTCCTTCTTAAAGACGGGAAAAAAGATGTAATATTCACATTTTTAGAATTTCTTGAATATAAAGATTTGTGTCTTTTCAAGCATGCCCAAATTTATGTGATGAGATTGGATTTGATTTTGTTGGGTTAACAATAATTAGATGGTTGAAATGATGTTACTTTCATTTTTTTTGCAGCATTGCCCACACCTGAAATGCATCAACCACAAGGCTCAAAACCAAGAGTGGGATTTGCAATCATGTCACCCTAATATCTAGGGTCTTCAGAGGATTATCCACCGATCCGGGTTGGCTTCGCTCATTGATTGCTCGTACCGGAAGGGCAACAAAGAGTTGATTTTTGCTTTCGTCGAGCAGTGGTAGCGAGAGACAAATACATTTCACATGTCATTCGGTGAAATGTCTATCACTTTGGAGGACGTCAGCATCTTACTGAAGATTTCGATGACCGGCAAGGTCGTTGCGGTGGATAATTTCTCTAAATACATCGAGGACTCTCACAAGGAAGCTATTGAGTTAGTTTCAAAGTTGCTCGGTGTTACAATTGAGGAGGCGGAGGAGGAGGTCAACATCACAAGGGGCCTCACTGTTCGAAAGGCTTAGTTGAAGACTCGGTGTTCCCCGACTAGGAAGTCGAAGCCGCTTCATTACCTTCCCGTGCAGTGCACCGCGCGAGCATTCTTGTTGTACCTCTAGTCATGCACTCTCTTTACCGACAAGAGTGGATCACGGGTCTCTATCACATTGCTCAAGCTATTCGAGAATTTAGACGATGTTGACAACTACACATGGGGCGCGGCCGCATTGGCGTACTTGTACCGTCAGCTCGAGTCGTCCACTAGATTTGAAGTGTCACAGATCGTCGGATACCTCAAGGTAATTATTGTTAATTCAACCGCATATACATTTTGTTTTATTACTTATTGTTTTATTGATACTAATGTTTTTTTTTGTCAGGGATGGGTGTATAAGTACTTCAAACTCGGGTTTGCTATATCAATCGCCAAGTACATGGACCAAGTACAACCCCATGTTTGCGATGGACAAAACAACGAGACGGTCAGCCTTTAGAACAAGTTGGCGTCAATTAGAAACACATTGGACAAATTGAGACCAAATGAAGCGCGTGTCCTTCTATACTTTCTTTCACATACTCTCATGTTTTCTTATGTGTTACTTATACATGTTTACTTGCGCAGGTGACGTGGGACCTGTACGTTGAATACAGGTCGGATGGTATGGTTCACACGATCGCTTTCTAAGATGGGAATTTGAGGTATATGGATATCGTGGAGCCATACCATCCAGAAAGGTTCTCGAGATAGCTCGTTCATGTGCAAGGTGTACTAGCCCTTCCGTATCACCCTCTCGAAGCATCCCGAGGCACGTCTGCACTCAAGTACTCCGTCAAGTACGGGTTCCAACCGGAGCATTGTGAGAGGTGGCGTAGCCATCTGTTGGTCCTTGAAGTCAAATGTTAGAAGGCTCAATTCGAGTTCATGGCAATATCAGAGTGTCTTCCTTGGTTCCTACGCGTTTTATACTCGATTATTGAGAACCCAGCATACGACACGCTCATCCGCCGATCCATGAAACGAGCGAAGCCTTTGTTATCCTCAAACATCTTCTTAGTCTTGGCCAATACTATTTTGTTGATGTGCCAAGAGTAAAGACTGTGAGATGATGATGGAAATACTTCTTCGATAACACTAATAAGGCCTAACTCCCGATTCATAACAATCACGTCAGGTTTAGGCCACCCGTCCAATATGGATCTTAAGTTCTCAAGTGCTCAAACATGTTTTGCATTAGTCTCCGATTATATGAAAGCAGTCCCAACTGAGAACGTCAAATGCGTCGAAGTGATGCCAACAATCTCCAATAACAGCTTCCGATACCTATTAGTTTTGTATGTGCAATCCGTTAGAAGAACCAACGGGAAACACCATAGCAACTTGATTGAATCAGGATATGACCAAAATAAGTCAGTGATGACATTTGTCTTGGGATGCTTCCTATGCCACGACATCCACGTATTATTCTCCAATATGTGCAATAATTATTGCATTTGAGTCCTCCCACCCGCATCCTCAATTCGATATTTTTGTCGTGCATTGTATATTTTCCGCATAGTCGAAACATTTTTTACATCTATTTGCTTCAACGTGTTGAGGATATCTCTTGGCTTCACATTCCCCTTAGTCATCTGCACCACAACCACCTGCTCACCCGTATCCAATTTTCCTGCAAATGAGTGGCCATCCAAGTTTTTGGCGGGGTCGTGATTGTGCCTCCCACACACGACATTGACGTACCACAAAGAATCTACATTTTCCTTGATGTTAATAAGGAAAGGGCACCCACATTTCTTTGTACCATTTTGAGTTCTTGTATTTTCCTCCTTCTCTTCGGTTCTTAGTTTCAAAGCAAGTTTTGCAGCTTTGGCTTTCTCTACTCTTTGTGGCATTCCCCTAAATGTACCAGACCTCTCACCTGCAAGTTTTACCCTTCCCCTGCACTTAATCCCCCCGGCATTAGAGTGTTTCGTTACTAACATAAACTTGTTCGCACGACCAATCATTTGATGCCATGAAATAGCCGATTCTCTATATGAGAATGACCTACAAGGAGTGAAAGCATCCTTATAGTCCGGAAATAACATCGAAACCAGCATTACCTACAACACAAACATTGAACCATAAGTACTCAACACCAATACACAACAGATTCATGAAAAAAACCCAAAAACCATATTCTCGGTATTATAGGTCCGCGAATTAATATTAAGTGTCGGTTACCGGCAACCGAGACTAGTGGAGCAATTTCGGTACAAGTTAACCGAGACTTTGTAACATGTCTCGGTCAATTGCGAGCGAGACGTCTTCATTAGTCTTGGATGCCACATACTGAGACTTATTTGCAAGTCTCAGTACTATGAGGCCAAAACAATCGTGACCGAACAAACACATGAAAAAAAAACACAAAAAACACCAACGAATACCTCTTTCTGTACCTCCTCTTGTACCATTGTGGTACATTCATCCGTTGTACGCTGAAAACAACTTCGAAAGGGTCGAATATTTGAAACCCTACAATGAAAAACCAAATCATCAATGTCACTATTTCCAACACAAAAACAGTTGATTTGAACCATTATACGGTTGTAATCGAGTGCTACCTCACTATCGGATGGTGTGAAAACGCAATAATCAATAAACACCCGCAAAAAAAACATAGGTTTAGGTCGGAGATGAGAGACAAAGAAGGTGGGGTGCCCCAAAACTTGTTCAAAGAAGGTGGGACTGTTGAGGGTTAATATGAAGGGGCAATATTATCTTTTACATCAAAGTAAAATTTAGAGAAGAGAATACCCAAAAAAAGGGCGCCTTTGCAAATTGGTGGGGTGCCCATAGCGACGCTCAAATCTTATAAGCCTCGTGTTTAAATTAGTGTACAAAAACTCACCAAAAAATCCTTTATGCCTTACTTAAATTTTTTTAGTAAGTTAAAATTCATGTGTATATACATATGAAAATGACATAAAACTTATTAAAAGATACCCAAAGTTGTTTAATTTAACAAAAGAATTATGTATTTCGATTATATATATATGATTGAGTAGCATAAGTACATGCACAACTATATGTATATATATATATATATATTATCTATATGAATATATAAAAAAAGAATATTAAGCTCTAACGCATATGTATGAATAAATATTTAAATGTTACGATAAGAAAATTAAAGAGAATGATATGTGGGCACATAATATGAAAGAAAAAAAAGTGTGGCTATGTGCACCCTTGTTGTTTCTTAGAGCACCCCGATGATCAGGGCACCTAATCAATTTCTCAGGGCACCTCGTCAAGTTTCCCTAACGGCCCCTTGGTTAAAAAATTAGCACCCCGCCCCCAAAACACCAAAACTGAATTGAAACTCTTGCCCTTAGCCCTTCTCTCGTCTACATAGCCAAAGAACTACACATCAAACTTTGATTTATAGATCGAATTTGTTGTTTGGCGCATTCATCTCGTTCGTTCCAGCGATTTGTTGCCGAAGAAGAGGGTTCGTGGTGCGAAGGTTGTTGGAGAAAGTCGTGGAGTTTGGTGTTGTCGTTTCGGATATCACACGAAGGTTAGTGTGTATTTTCCATGAATTTGTCGTTCATTTGGTTGGTTTTAATAGGCATTCGCCCTGATGTAAAAATTTAAGGTTTGTTTTCCAAGCTCGCAAGTGTTGGTCACACAGGTAAGTAACAAGTGGTATTGTCTTGGTCTTGCATTAACGAGACAATACACGAATTATCGACTAAACCCCATAGAAACATCTAGCTATGGGACCTCAAACCATTCAGTCGTATATAACCGAGATAGGCCCGGTGGCCTCAGATCCAAGGTACTAAGATTTTAACTGCGGTTTCGGTATTAGCCAACTGAGTATAGTGCACGGTTATTATTGGGGGTTGGCATGGTGCTTATTGTGACAGCCGAGAATTTCATTAACTTGATTAGTTAACTAACTAAGTATTTTCAGATTTTAATTGAAAATTAAGTATAGAGGTGGGACCTACGCATTATGGACCGAAGATCATAAGTTTAAATATTATTTTTTGCATGTTGCATGCCTAGTGAATTTAATATATGTTATTTTGTCGCGAAGTCGGGGGTGTATTGAGGTGTATCCTCGATTTTTCATACTCGGGGTTGTAAGTGTGTTTGAAGGGCACAAGTGACATAAAAATTATTAGTTGCTCGAAAACTAATTAACCAAGTGTTAATCCTCACATGGGATTTTGTCTCGGTTTACGTGCAAGTACGGAGGTGGCAGTGTAAGATGAGAATGAAGTTGGGTGCAAGACCTTACCTCGAGCTTTATGTTAGTTGGCAGTGGTTAAGGTTGAGATTGAGTCCAAAGTGTTGTAAGTTTGGTTTAGTATGTCAAAAGATTTGGTCTATAAGGGTGCAGTATGTCGTAGAAAAAGTTAAGATTTTCGGGGTTTTGGCATAACCAAAGCTAGTTTTATGGTCATTTTATGGAGTTGGACTATTTTGTCGAGTGTTTTGCTCAATTTGGTGAAAACTTAGATCCAAAATGAGCAGTGAAAGTCGAAATACGTCAAAATAGGGATTTCGGGAATTAATAAATAAAACAATTAAACTGCTAACAAGCAGCTGAGGGTTTACGCTCCGCGACCTCCCGACGTCTGATTTTCGTCTGGTTTCTTTCCGCAAAATTATAGAGCATAGACGATCAATTTGAGCTAATTTTCCGCGGCGGAAACGAGGTATTCGTCCAGGAATTTGGTAAATACTCAATTCAGGGCCTTTTCCTTAATTCAATTTGAATTCTCGCGATTTCTCAATTTCTTTTAGAGGATTTGACAAAAATTGATAGGGATTGTTGTGAATTGGTATATTGTATTAATTTGCGCCAATTTGGAATAAATCTCATTGGCGTGGGTTGATGTTTTGATGAATTGAACTAACGCGATTCAGTTCATAACTATTTTAGAGATGTTTGTATAGTTGATATTGATTTACATTGGGTTTCTAGATGAATCGATTATTAGTTTTGACCCAATTTGACTCCACGGGCTGTGAAAATATTTCGATGTTGGTAATCCAGTGGTTTCGTGGTGTTTGTTGTCGAGTTTTGAGGATTTAATTTCAAAAATATTGATTTAGAGAAGTTTTTCACTTCAAAATAAATAAAGTTTGCCTAGTTGACAAGCTATATTGAAAAATTCATAACTTCTCCGTCGATGATCCGATTTGAGTGTTCTTAGAGTCTATGGAGAGTATGACATGTGTACTACAAGTTCTTTTTACGTTATCATGACAAATATTGAGGTTTCCAAGGTTGTAAAGTTACCCCAATTTGGCTAGTTGAAAGCTAGTTGAAACAGTTATATAAATCAATATTTTTGGAAACTGTTCTCAAACGTACTTTGACTGTAGTTTTCACTAGGTTTAGTGATTTGGTTCCACTTGAAGCTTAACCCATAATATAATTGGGTATGCAGAGAAGCTATTAGAATAATTCTCAAGGTTATTCGAAGCTCCAGGAACCCTAAAAATTAAGCTCAAAGTTGGTTTGGTCGTAAGTAAACCCTATAGTGATCTTTATTATCGATTGGATATCCTTGTATCTGTAATTTTATCATATTCTACTTTGCATTTTATCATTCTTAATCATGCATACATAGAGAGAGTGAAGGGGATAAACTTGTTTCGGAGTCTATTTTGCTTGAAACTAGGTTTCAATCATACATTTACATCTTCCAGTGAGACTAGCGGAGTCTAACACCAACAAGTTATCTCTGCATTTCATGATCTCTTAATAACGTCTATGTACTATTTTTGGAATTCGACATCTGATTATAGTTAGGAGACATTAACATAGTGGATTGCACGTTATGTTGAAGCATATATCTTATTGTTTATTTGCAGGAGTCCGGATTAATGTAGGAATTTACTTACCTGACATCTTCAAGTTGTTTTTTATGGTTGCAAATCTTATATGAAGACAAGGGACAAATGGACAAGACTCGAAGATTGTGGTGATTATTTTAAGAATTTAAAGTAAATTCTTGTTTGTCAATTATTGGTATACATATTATTTTGGGATTCTTGGGGTGAGTGTAGGACGTAAGATTTTGTTGAATGGTTATGAAAGTCTCCTAAGTTAGTTTGAAATCAATTGAGATGTTTATGATTCAATCTTGATCTATTTGGAATTGAAAAGTCAAAATTAAGCTGTCAGAGACTCTAAGTTAAGTTTATAACTTTAAATTTGCTATATATTGTGAGCTACGGGGAGTTACGAGTCCTTTTAGGCAATTTCCCATTTTGTTGTCTATTAGATGAATTTTCTGGCATGCCACTTTTTGGGAAGGTGTCGCCGAGATTTTTATTAAATACGGAGAATAATCCATACGATTTCCTAATTTGCTCCAATTGAACAAATCACGAATTGAGTTTCATTGAAAATATAAATTTAGTTTTGGAGCCTTATAAAGGATTAAAATTAATTATTATTTTGAGGTCAAAGTTGAAAGAACGGATTAGGCTGACTAGATTATCAAAGGATTAAGATAATCTAGGATGGACAATTGTCTTAATGATGAGGGGGCTAATAAACATGGTATCGAACACTTGTGAAGTCTGAATTCGCAAAGGTGTTGTAAGTAGTTTAATACTAATATAACTGATGAAAGTATCAGTAATAGGAAATTGGTTGAAAGGGAAGTCCAAATGATTCAGGTACATATGTACTGAACATGGATTTCGTGGAAATCGAAATTGAACTATTACAATTATAAAACACTTAAGAGAATGTGAAAATAGTTTCAACAAGGAAAACGAAGACACGTGGTTTTGAAAGTAAAAATTGATTAGATAAACTGAATTTGATTGGAAAATCACAATGGGATTGTGATTGGATCAGTTAAGTTGTTTAAGTTGGTTTATACGATTAAAATATTTTGTAGCAAAGTATTGTCTCATTTCAGAAACAAAACAAAAAGTGAAATGTGGAATATAACCATAATTGAAAATAATCAAATGACTTCTAAAAAAATTACTTAAATTTTTGATTGTTTATCACTCAAGTTACTTATTCATAAGCGACGTTGAGTATAATGGTTCTATGAATTGAATAAGGAATTGATAAAACAAATGGAAATACACGAGTAAGAAGTAATCTTTATTAACACCAGATTAGGTGTTGTTATGAAACAAAGATCAACAAATTTCTAACTTAAAAATGAAAGGTATAGTGATAAGATTAATGTGAAGAAGTTAAGGTATTGGGGAAGTGGTCTAACAATAGCTTGGATTAGCTATTAAATAACAACACAAATGATTGTGTTTTAAGATTAAAAGTACACAATAGTCATTTCTATTCAAATTAAGTTATAACGCACTATAACCTAAAATATGATAAATGAAGAAATAGATGATCTGATTGAAAATCAGTAAGTGATTTGTAGATGACGTCCATTTATAGGACTAAAAGGATTGAAATATCATCCTTTAAGAATTTGATTAGTCATTAAGTTAATTAGAGTTTGGAAATTCAAATTCTTCTATCTATTTAGTTGAATAATAATGGAAGGTGAATTCATCAATATTAATTTGACGAACAGTAAGATACAAAGTTATCTTACAAAGTCTCTTGAAAAGTACTGAATTTCTTTTTGAGAAAAAGAAAAGTCGGGAAATTTGAGACTAATGAAAAAAACTAAGCAATAATAAATAGTTTGTTTGTTTGAGTTAGGAATATCTCTGTTTGGAATAAAGGTTAGCCAAAGAAGATTTCAATTGTTTTAATGATCATAAGAAGTCGTATCATCCTTAGCTATATTTTTGAAAAGAGAAGAGATTTAAATTGTTGTTATAAGTCAACATTAAGGGGCAGTAAGTGGCTTAGTTGTTGAGCAAAATTTGTGGTAAGTTTATAAAGGGGCCAAGATTGAGATCAATGTGAGAATGGCTAAGATTAACAAAAACTAAACGGAATAAACTCTATGTATATAAAAAATGAGACATAGAGATTACTTGTGACTGATGGAAGTGACACGAATGGACTCTTTTAGTCAAGGTAAGGCACTAGAGTAGTTGTGCATGATCAAAAGTTTAAGTAACTCCGTTTCATAATCATGAATCATTCACAGCGATGAATATTAGTGTGACATCCACCATCTTTGAATAATTGAATAAATTAATGATATTTTGAATAAAATAGTCTATGAAGTTTCGTTGAAGTCAATTGAAAGTTGAAGTATAAGCAAACAAATGGTTAAGAAACTCTCACGTTATTATGAAAAAAGGAATTTTAGGTCAACGACTGCCAATAAGACTTAGGATGTCAAACTATAAGTTTGATGAAACTTAATTTATCTTCACAAGGATTTTACAAGAAATCAAATTCCAAGTGTTGAAAGTTTTGAACCAAAGTAATATACAACTGATATTAGTGAATATATTGTATATTGGTTCAAATGTAGTGCTACACCACGTGATTAGTCAGTGGAGTAGTTTAAAGCACTAGTTATTGTAAATTGGAGTTGATGTAAGATACATGAATGATGGTGAATATATAAATGAAATGAAAAGAGATGCACAAATTATAGCTCAGTTAGTCCATACTATCATTGGTGGTAAGAATTACTGAATAGAGGACATTGTATCTGACTTGGTAAGTTTGAAAAATTGAATATTCTTCCATTGTATTGAGTAGAGATGAAAAAGAGATAACATATTTATAAACTTGTATGCAATACAAATTAAAAGTTATACTATGAAAGTATAATCATAAAATATGTCCATATCTCTGTTTAGAAATGTATATCTACTCAAGTTAAGGATAACTGTCTCTATTCGGGTAATGAAAGAAGTTTGGGAAACAGTTTTAATCGAGATGATAAGAAATCTCAAAAATTTAGCAGTTAATGAAAAAGAATGAGGTTCTTGGTGAAATTATGAATAGAAAAAAATTCGACGAAGTTAGAAAAGTCGTTAATTTTTTAACCAGTCAAATAGAAAGTTAAATGAAGTGACTGACGAGTTGAGATTGGTAATAGCTTTCTAGTCCACAACCTAAATAAAATTGTGAGTAGATGTTTAGATAATGAGTTAGAGTTGTATAACATGCCGGGTTTCATTTTCTGATCAGATTGAGATTCGAGATCTCTTGTCATGGGATGACAGATATAATTAGAGATATATAGTCATGGGATGACTTGTATAATTCCAATAATCTGCGTTGGAGTGGTGATGGATCAAATAGACACACAACTCGACTTTATATCTAATGTCATGATAAAGTATTATTTGCATCACTATGTAATTTTAGACTAATGATTGTCTAAGAATTGATCAGCCAAAAATTCTAATAAGGGGTGATTAGTGATGAGAAATTAAACTGGGATGTGTACCAGTGTTTAGGTGGATACGGGAAGAATTATCAATGGTTTATGGAATAACATTCAGTTGTGAATGAAAATGGTGTTATGAAAAAACAAGATATACTAAATCTTGCTACATATTAATGTTTGAATAAGACTCAAGATATGAAATGAGATGAGAAACAAAAATTTATCAGATATTCCATAAAGTTGATTGTTTAACTCGTCAAAAATCCACAAATTGCCAGGATTGACAAGGTAATGGAGATAACTTTTCATTAAACGAAGAAATTGGAAATGAAAAGTTGAAATAGTTATGATCTCTACAACCGAATTGTTAAATACAATGAAAGTGATTGAGTCCACTTAACGGTTCACCTTAGAAATGGTTTTTTTTACAGTTTTAGATTAAAAGAGTTATATATAAATGATCATTTTCTCATATCTCTTTTGGTTCAGTAATCTATAAGTTTAAGTTTCGAGGATGAAATTTTTAATTAGTTGGAAGATTTTGACATCCGAGAATTTCATAAGCTTGATTAGTTGACTAATTAAGTATTTTTGAATTTTAATTGGAAATTAAGTATCTGAGGTAGACCTACTCGTTATGGACCTGAGATCATAAGTTTAAATATTATTTTTTGCGTGTTGCATGCCTAGTGGATGTAATATACATTATTTTGTTGCAAAGTCAGAGTGTATTGAGGTGTATCATCGGTTTGTCATACTTAGAGTTGTAAGTGTGTCTGAAAGGCACAAGTGACATAAAAAATTATTAGGTGCTCGAAAACTAATTAATTAAGTATTAATCCTCACGCGGGATTTTGTCTCAGTTTACGTGCAAATAGGGATTAGTGGTAGTGTAAGATGAGAATGAAGTTGGTGCAAGACCTTACCTCGATCTTTATGTTAGTTAGCGGTGGTTAAGGTTGAGATTGAGTCCAGAGTGGTATAAGTTTGGTTTAGTATGGCAAGAGATTTAGACCATAAGCGTTCAGTATATCGTAGATAAAGTTAAAATCTTCGAGGTTTTGGCGTGACCAAAGCCTGTGTTATGGACATTTTATAGAGTTGGACTGTTTTGTCAAGAGGTGTGCTCAATTTGGTGAAAAATCAAATCCAGAATGAGCACTGAAAGTCAAAACACGTCTAAATAGGGATTTCGAAAATTAATAAATAAAAAGAAATTAAGCTGCTAGCAAGCAACTGAGGGTTTACGCTCCTCGACCTCTTAACGTCTAATTTTCGCCTAGTTTCTTTTCGCAAAATAGTAAAACATCGGGAGAAGATCAATTTGAGCCAAATTTCTGCGGCGGAAATGAGGTATTCGGCCCGCAATTTGTTAAATACTCAATTCAAGGCAATTTCTTCAATTCAATTTAAATTCTCGTGATTTTTCAATTTCTATTGTGGGGTTTTGATAGAAATTGGTGGGTATTATTGTGAATTGGTATATTGGATTGATTTGCGCCAATTTGAAATAAATCCTACTAGTGTGGGTTAGGGTTTTGATGAATTAAACTAATGTGATTCAGTTTATTACTATTTTAGAGATGTTTTATAGTTGATCTTCATTTAATTGAGTTTCTGGATGAATCGATTATTGGTTTTGATCCAATTTTACTCCACGAGCTGTGAAAATATTTTGATGTTGGTAATCCAGTGGTTTCGTAGTGTTTGTTGTCGATTTTTGAGAATTTAATTGCGAAAATATTGATTTGGAGAAGTTTTTCAGGTCAAAATAAATAAAGTTTGCCTAGTTAGCATGTCATATTGAAAATTTCATAACTTCTCCACCTGTAACCCGATTTGAGTGTTCTTAGAGTCTATGGAAAGTATGACATGTGTACTACAAGTTCTTTTTAGGTCATCATGACAACTATTGAGGTTTCCAAGGTTAAAAAGTTACCCCAATTTGGCTAGTTGAAAGCTAGTTGAAACAGTTATATAAATTAATATTTTTGGAAACTGTTCTCAAACGTACTTTGACTGTAGTTTTCACTAGGTTTAGTGATTTGGTTCCACTTGAAGCTTAACCCATAATATAATTGGGTATGCAGAGAAGGTATTAGAATAATTCTCAAGGTGATTCGAAGCTCCAAGAACCCCAAACATTAAGCTCAAAGTTGGTTTGGCCGTAAGTAAACCCTATAGTGATCTTTATTATCGATTGGATATCTTTGTATCTGTAATTTTATCATAGTCTGCGTTATATTTTATCATTCTTGATCATGCATACATAGAGAGAGTGAGGGGGATAAGCTTGTTTCGGAGTCTATTTTGCTTGAAACTATGTTTCAATCCTACCTTACATCTTCCAATGAGACTAGCGGAGTCTAACACCAACAAGTTATCTTTGCATTTCATGATCTCTTAATAACGTCTTTATACTATTTTTGGAATTCGACATCTGATTATACTTAGGAGACAGTAACAAAGTGGATTGCATGTTATGTTGAAGCATATATCTTATTGTTTATTTGGATATGCAATTACATGTCTCCATGTATCAGACTAACAATTGCAGGAGTCCGGATTAATGTAGGAATTTACTTACCTAACATCTTCGAGTTGTTTTTTATGGTTGCAGATCTTATATGAAGACAAATGAGGAATGGACAAGACTCGAAGATTGTGGTGATTATTTTAAGAATTTAAAGTAAAGTCTTGTTTGTCAATTATTGTTATACATATTATTTTAGGATTCTTGGGGTGAGTGTAGGACGTAAGATTTTGTTGAATGGTTATGAAAGTCTCCTAAGTTAGTTTGAAATCAATTGAGATGTTTATGATTCAATCTTGATCTATTTGGAATTGTAAAGTCGAAATTAAGCTGTCAGAGACTCTAAGTTAAGTTTATAACTTTAAATCTGCTATATATTGTAAGCTACGGGGAGTTATGAGTCCTTTTAGGCATTTTCCCATTTTGTTGTCTATTAGATGAATTTTCTGGCATGCCACTTTTTGGGAAGGTGTCGCCGAGATTTTTATTAAATACGGAGAATAATCCATACGATTTCCTAATTTGCTCCGATTGAACAAATCATGAATTGAGTTTCATTGAAAATATAAATTTAGTTTTGGAACCTTATAAAGGATTAAAATTAATAATTATTTTGAGGTCAAAGTTGAAAGAACGGATTAGGCTGACTAGATTATCAAAGGATTAAGATAATATAAGATGGACAGTTGTCTTAATGATGAGGGGGCTGATAAACATGGTATCGAACACTTGTGAAGTCCGAATTCGCAAAGGTGTTGTAAGTAGTTTAGTACTAATATAACTGATGAAAATATCAGTTATAAAACCAATAAGAAATTGGTTGAAAGGGAAGTCCAAATGATTCAGGTACATAAGTACTGAACATGGATTTCTTGGAAATCGAAATTGAACTATTACAATTATAAAACACTTAAAAAAATGTGAAAATAGTTTCAACAATGAAAACGAAGACACGTGGTTTTGAAAGTAAAAATTGATTAGATAAACTGAATTTGATTGGAAAATCACAATGGAATTGTGATTGGATCAGTTAAGTTGTTTAAGTTGGTTTATATGAAAATAAAATACTTTGAAGCAAAGTATTGTCTCATTTCCGAAACAAAACAAAAAGTAAAATGTGGAATTGAACCACAATTAAAAATAATCAAATGACTTCTAAAAAAATTACTTAAAGTTGAAATTAAGCTATCGAATATTCTAAGTTAAGTTTAAAACTTTGAATCTGCTATATATTATGAACTACGCGGAGCTGTGAGTTCTTCTAGGCATCTCCCCATTATGTAGTCTATTAAATTTATTTCTCGGCAAGCCACTTTTAGGAGACGTGCTGCCGAAATTTTTATTAAATACGGAGTGTAATCAGTATGATTTCTTAATTTGCTCCTATTGAAAAAATCTTGAATTGAGTTTCATTGAGGATATAAATTTAGTTTTGGAGCCTTGTAAAGGATTGAAATAATTATTATTTTGAGGTCGAAGTTGAAAATACGGATTAGGCTGACTAGATTATGAAAGGATTAAGTATAGGTTAGTTAGTCGTCTTAATGACAATGAGGCTGACCGTTAGTGTCTGAGACCTATTAAAGAGGCTCAGAGGTTACTAAATGAGATAAACCCCAAGGTATCGGTGTTGTGTCACCGAGACATATAGTAAATTATCGGACCTATGGGCCTGAAACGTACTAAAATGTCATATTTTTTTTGGTGAGCCCTTGAGAACCGAAAGAGCAGTAGGTAGTTTAGATACTAGTTGTAGGAGGAAACCACAAACATCCTCATATTAGTAGGAGAAACAAAAGGCTAAAGATAAAAAAAGTGCATGTGCGTGCTCCCTCAGGGGAGATGGTGTACATGACAAGGCATTATAGGTTCACGAGCGAGACCTAAGTATTTGTCGTGATGAGAGTGGGGGCACGACATTTGAATCATATGAGTTTAGCGACGAGGCACTAAGTGAACAACAAAATAAGACTACTACAACCTAATGCCTCGTGACCAGGAGCAGTAGTGGTGCAGTTGGTGGGAATGTACAGAAGCACGAAGATGACTCATTCACTCCTTTCCTCGGTGGTCCTATCGACCGGTCCTTGTGAAGAGCTCCAAAATCATATTGCGATGGCGATTTAGAACAATGAGGTGTGATTATTTACAAAGTCAGTATGGTCAATTAATTGAGTCGGACTTGCAATCTGACGTTTGTTTTCTTCTTGCAGCATCGCTAATGCTTAAGTGCATAAAACTATGGGGCTAACTTAATTAAGTAGGACTTGCAATCTTGCCACCCTGACACCGAGGGCCTGTAAGGATCATTCAAAGGCCTGGGTTGATGCCACTCATAGATGCTACTATCAGAAAAGCAACAAGGAGCTAATATCTCCATTTGTTGAGAGGTGGCAGCTAGAAACGAATACATTTCACTTGTCATTCGATGAAATGTGCATCGCCTTAAAGGATGTAAGTGTTATGTGGAACATCCCGGGGACCAACAATGTGGTAGTGGTGGAGAATTTTGCAAAGTACACTAAGGAGTCTTGCATGGAGGCAATTAACTTAATTTCCAAGCTCATCGAGATTAGCATTGAAGACGCCGAGGAAGAGGTTAACATCACCAATGGGCTGAAGGTGAGGAAGTGTTGGTTGAAAAGTAGATGGTGCATTAAATCCAAGCCGTCTACTTACCTGAACGTGGAATGCATTGTACATGCATATCGATCATGTAACAGCCCAATATTTATTGACATCGTTATTTCGATTAATTTCATACTCGGATGCCAACTCAGGCCCACGTGAACGCCTGATGTACGTGTCGCAAGTATAACAAATCGCTTGTAGTAATAGTGTAACAAACTTATGTTGACTACGGATATCGTCCTCAGGGGAAGGTTTTTGCACTAGTTGTTAATTACCTATTTAACTTGAACTATTGCCATGAATTCACTTTTTAATTGGTTTTATTCTAAACTAAACTATCTAAGAAATCAAATTAAACTTTACTTGAACTTTTATATTAAGGATATCTTAGTTCACAACTTTACCTAGATAGTTTAATACCATGCTTTGTATTTATTTTTACATCTCAATATGTTTTCTGAAATGCTTAACTAGAATAGACAGATTTCCTTCAAATCCACTTCAACCCACTGTCATGATGGAAAAGATTCTAATGTGCAAACTAGAACTCAACCTATCGGAGTGAATAACGTATGCTCCACATTGCTTTAATTACCAAATCATTGGATTCATAACCAACTAAGTTTACTATATGCGCCTCCCTAATCAACAACTATCTCTCGATATTGTGTATTTTACGGTTGTACCATTCATGTCCAGATTAAAAGCTTTATGGTCATGATAACTCCTAAAACCTAAGATCATTAAACATGTGATCACGATGTCTAAAGCATTATGCTCAGAATCAATACAACTTCTAACCATTGCACTTTTATATTCACCTTTTATTCCTATTCAAAGCATAACATTCATACTATAGGATCCATTGATCTCTAAGATAAATAGACTTCTGATACTTCATTGAAACACAAATATCACAATTCATAATGGAAATCATTGCAAATAAGGGATGAATATAAATATTACCTTGAATTCAATCAATGAAACCAAACTTGAATTGCAAATAAGGGATGAATATAAATATTACAAACATGAGTATTAAGGCGACAACCGAGGCTAAGTAGTCACGCGAGTTCCAGAGACATAGACAAATAGAGTGATCTTGAGACAACTGGGAAATTTATGAAGAGTCATGCGAATATCCATAGCATTTTGGCTACTACGGAGCATATGAGAGCGACCATATCTTCAGAGTCACTGTTTGGGGAGGTAGATGACTGGTGGCGCAACTTGGTATCCATTAGATGAGTGCCCAAGGATTGGGCATAGTTCAAAAGGCAATTAAATTTGATGTATTTTCCCCCTTCATTCATGAGGCAAAAGAGGTCTGAATTTCTGACTTTGAGACAGTTCTCTAGCGATAGTGTGATGTAGTACATAGGCAACTATTTACAGCTGTTACCATACGCCGGTGGTATAACGGACACCGATGTAGATCAGGCATATTACTTCATTAAGGGTCTGCTACGTGAAATTGGAGGCATAGTGGTTACCACCGAGCCAAGTACTTTATAGAGAGCTTACGAGCGAAGTTTGGCTAGAGAGACATATTTCAATACACACCCAGAGGAAGACAATACTGCATAGGTAGAGGCACAATCAGGGCACGTATCTGAGTCAGACATGAAGATGAAGAGGAAAAACCATTTTGTGTCGAAAGACTCCCATACTCAAAGTGTAGGGTCAATGGCAACACTTGCACAATAAGCACGTACCATAGTCCCACCTTCTCTAGCACCGAGTTACGCCAGCCGACCACCTCAGTCGACTCAATCAGTACCACACTAGCAGCGTGGTACCAAGGGTAGAGACAAGGGTAAGAGCAGTGGACGTCAAAGACATATATATGGGCAAGAATAACCGCAGAGATTGATCCCTCTAGGACTAGGGCCGCAGAGGGCTTATTTCAAGTGCGGATAAACATGGCACTTCAAGGACAGGTGTCCACTGTTAGGCAAGGCTCAGTCACAGGCCAGAAAAAGTGTAAATGTCGTTGCAGAGCCAAATCTGAAGGTGACGTACGATCGTACAGATGATATGGCTTTGATTTACTTTCATATTATACAAGTAACGATGATTCGAGCTATTGTTTATACTCATGTCAGACATTATATTGAAGTCGTCAATGCCTTGCGACTACATTGAGTTGTTAATGTCAACTTAGTTAAATTTTCCATTCATGATGGAGTAGTTTCACTGTCAGTGGTGACTACGCCCTGCTACAGTTGATGGACCTATTCTTATGTTACTTGAAGTTACTTGGCTAATTCCACAGCTAGATATGGAAGTCAAATTGTACCTAAGACCTGCAGTTTGATGGATTAAGAAATCAAACCATATGAAGCAACTCTGTGTGAGTTCACAGTTTATTTGGGAAGTCAAACTATCTAAAACAACTTTGTTGAGTTCTTAAATTGATGGAAAAACATTAAGCTATCTTAAAGTTGTTGTGGGTCCATAGTTCGGAGAATATATATGTCCACTTGGTCATGTTTGGACGAGTCCACGAGAAGATACCATATGACAATCAATTCTCTACCCTTTTGATGCTAGTAAACTTTTGTATTAGTTTACTCAATCTCGAGGATGAAATTCTTATTAGTTGGGAAGACTGTAACGTTGCTCGAAAAAAATTAAAATCTTAATTACACGCTAATTTCAAGATTTTAAGGATTGATCAATCCCTACGTAGAATACTCGGTCAAATATCGAGTGTTGAGACCGAAGTATAGTTATAAAACACCTTAAAATAGCTATATAGTTGGGAAAATATATAGTATGAATTAAAATAATGTGGACTATCATTTATAATGCCAAAATTATAATTAAATTCATTAGAGTGCCTAAGTTATGAGAAAGAGGTTAATTAATTAAGTGAATTAGCCTAAGTTCGTAAGCTAAACTAGCTTAAGTAAATAAATTGATAATAAAGACTAAGAATAGTTAATTATGGTTAAACTAGAATTGAAGTATTTTAGTCTATAATAGTCTTACCCAATTTAACTCAATTGCTAAAGAGGGAAATGTTGGCTAAGTCTATATAATTAATGAAAGGGTATAATAGATATTTCATATCTTGAAATTTAGAAATTTAAGAATTTAAAATTTATGAGGTGTCACTATATGGGTGGGGTTAGAATAGATAAAGTTAAACTTTTCGATTTTATAAAAATGGTTGAAAAACATGTGGTGTGGATTGACTCTTGAAATGAAAGTTTAAATAGAGGAAAGAGAATGATCTTAGGAGAACAATGTAGCTTGTTGGGTTGTTCATTTTCATGTGAGCAAAATGTTGGAGAGAGAGAGAGAGCTACTTGGTTGCTTGTTTGAATAATCTCATTTGGTGAAAGGAGCTAGTTGAGGGTCATCAAACACTCCATATATAAGCCACTATGATGACCACAATTTAGGATCAAGCTAGAAGATGGAGATCATGCTAGTATGATCAAGAAGATCGAGATCATGCTAGTGCTACGTGGTGCACAAAGGCCATCAATTGGTCTAGCTACTTGTTCAAATTGGTAAGACTTATTAACTTTATTATATTGATATGTCCAAGTGTAACATATATTTACTTATTGAATCAATAATTAATGAGGAATGAGGAAAGCTAATCAAGGAAATGGAGTCTGTCTCGTGTGTATGCACTTTATATATACATATGAGTTATCACCTTATATTATGAACTACAAATGCAAGATAAAAAATGGATACGTAATTAAAAACCTTTAGATTAAACATATATAAAAAAATGATGAATGTGGATATGTAGTTGGTTGCATTACATAATTATTATCTTGAGATAATTAAATATTCATTTAGGGGTGTTTGCGTAACTTGGCGCATAATGTTTAAGGGTCATTATGGAGAATGAATTAAAACATATAGAAATTCCATAAAGTTATGAACAGATCCTTAAAAGAGCCTTGGAGAATAATTTTAACGTTAATATTAAGGAGACCATGTTGGTCTAAGATGTCCTAAAGAAAAAAAATGCTATTATACATGGGACATATATATGCTAGTATTGAGCCTTGATACTATGTATATACTACATAATTATTTTTCAGGTGATTATAGAATCAATTGAGACCGGGTAGGAAATTAATGGTTTTTGAATATTAAGCTGAAGATTTATTGTTGTTAATTGGTGGGTTGGGAACCTTGACTTGGACTGAATTGCCTAACCTAAAACTTGAAATTTTTTGAATATGTTGTAAGTAAACCAGAAGGAGCATTATCAGTGCTTCTTTTCTGCTTCTTGAACTTAATTTCTTTAATTATGCCTATTTATGAAATTTCACTCCTAGTTAGAGTGTCCGAGGGCTAAGTGAGTCAGGAAGGTAATCTTCTGGGTATGGCGATCGACTCGCAACTGAAACTATACCCCGAGTTACTGGATTTGGATCGTGGACGGGAGGTGAGGTATTTGAGACATCGTTGATAGCCCTGCGTCCATGACATTTTTGAATATGTTGGCACTGTCATAATTCTAGGAAGTCGAGCTTGTGGTTTTATAGTCACAACTTGATGGGTTTGCCACCACTTGGCTTCTCTCTTTTGTTTCCACGACACTCACCTTTCATTGCTTTTATTTCCAGTCTATTTATCATGCACTTACTTTATTTTCTATTCTTTTATATTCACGTTTGATGTATCAACTATTTATTTAATTCTTGGAGTGGTGTTAAAACTCCTGTAGATTTACTCACTAGAATTGTCTCATTTCACGATGAAAATTGAAGGTCAAAAGCCAGTGATTGGCGACTACCTCTGAGGACTCTCGGAGCGGCTCATACTTTTGCGATACAGTAGGTTTTTTATTATAATTATCTATTTTAATGTTTTATAGAATTTTGGAATATTGGGATTGAGACACTTTGATAAATGTATATTCTCACGTTTGCCACCGTACTTATACATGGAATATATTGCAGGGTTCTACACATAGGTTGTCCCATTTTATGTGTTTTAGAGTTATTTAAATTGCTTCATTTATTTTCTTTCCACTGCTTACTAATTTAAATCTTACAAAATTAATAACTCAATATTAAAACACCAAACTAACGATAAAACGGTATAAGAAGGTTGATTAGGCTTGCGTTGACCTTACGGGGGTTGACCGGGGGTCCATGTAGGTCTAAGCCGGGCGGGGCCCAGTTTGTGGGAACTGGGGCCAACATAAGTACCTATGGCGTCGACCTCACAGCCCTCATCCTCGTGTATTTTTCTTCGCTAATTTTCTTCCGGCGCTCTTTCGACTTTGTGCATAACTCACACAAAGTGTAGTGACCGCATAAAACATGAAAATATAAAAATTAATAATTTTATCTTCGATTTGACCATGCGCCTTTCCTTTATGGCTTTGAACTCCTTTGCTCATTTACGCTCTTTCACAAGTTAGCGAGACATTTCCATTCCGATAAATTATCACCCGGTGAATGGTCTTTCATTCATATTCGACACAAGTTTCTGAATGTTAGAACTAAAACTTGTTAATTGTAATTATTAAATTAAATAACTAACTACTAACTAAAATTGAAAAACTTGAAGCTTAAAACTTAAAATTTAAAACCCTGCGCCGCCTCCCAGGAGTGCTCAATTTATTGTCATTAGCCTGACGCCTTTTTACTTGTTTAGTTCGAGTTTAAATCGAGAAGCTCCATCTGCAAATATGAGATTGTGATGTCATTCCCATTTGAATGTACTTCTTCACCATCAACAAAGACAACCTTCTCAGCATCATCGCCCTCATCGATACTCATCGTGATCTTCCTATCTCTTGTGTACAAATTCGCTTTGATAGTGTTCAAGAATGGGCGCCCAAGTATCATAGATACATCATTGTCCATATTATGGCCCGTGACCTCGAAATTCGTGATAAATTTGAATCTACCTACTTTTACATGCACATTCAAAACTCTTTCTATAGTAGGTATCAGAATACCATTAGTTACTTGCAAATTCGTCGTATTGGGACAATTGATCTTCAAGTCGACATGCAAAATGTCCATCAGCGACATGACATTGACCAAGGCTCCCTATCACGTAAGACGTTTCTAAAATGGTGCCTGTCAATATTTATCAATATTCTTATCTCTCCACGATCTCTCATTTTGATAGTTTGAAGTCGACGGATGAACTTGAGCTTTAGTTTTGGTTTCTTCGAAACCAACTTGATGTTATTGCCTTGTGGATCTTTTTCGGAAGGTCCGTTATCTTTTTGCTTAGCCTTCCATTGTTGCTTCCCTTTCTTTTCTTCGAGGCATTAATTGTTTGCTTCTTGAGACCATCAAGTTTATCTTGCCTCACTTTCATTGTGTGCTCATGCATCTTTTCATGCTTCATCATAGCCAAAGTTTTAATCTTTTTCGGCTTATACATCCCTTGGTCTTGTCTTAGCTCTTTTGTTGTCGTAGTGCTCATCATGCAAAAGTACTCACATTCTCCTTGGGATTGTTGACGGTGTTGTTAGGAAACTGTCCTTCTTTCCCCGAGTTCAAGGTTATAGCAAGTTGACCAATTTTCCTCTCTAGGCTCTTTATGGATTATGATTGCTCATTATCCATCCTCTTCATGGCTTCCTTTATTCATACCAATTCTTTCTCGTACTTCTCATGAAGCTCCCTCTCTCTCACTTCCTTGGCTTGCAAATACTTCTCAATTGACTTCAATAAAGTCATCTCTTCGCTCTGCCCCAGCTTCCCCTGTTGGACTTGTTGATCGAATCCTTGAGGTAACTTCAGTGCATTATCAGGATTTCCATAAGAAAAGCTTAGGTTGTTGTATCCTTGATAAAACCATTGAGGAGCCATTCCTCTAGGCATGAAGATGTTCCCGTAACCTTTGTTGTTTATGAAATTGATGTCCTCACACTCCATTCCTTGTTGTATGTCCATTTGGCTAACCATCATGCCTTGGTGATTTTATAAGTTGATGTGCTACTTGTGGACCTTGGTGTCCCATATGAAGTTTCACCATTTGACTGCTCAGGTTTGATTTCTATGCCATAATTACAGCTTGCAAGTCAATCTCGTAGATGCCTGTTGTTTTCGTTACTATGGAACGAGTACTAGTGGTAAAATTTTGAGACATAAGTTTAAGGAGACCCAATGCTCCATCCTCATCCTTGGTAAGTAGAGAGCCACCTGATGCAGCATCTACTAGCGTTCTCGTGTTGTGGTTCATCCAATAGTAGAAAATCAGGAGTACTGCCCATTTCATGTATCGATGTCTCGGACATCTCCTCAACATCTCTTTAAATCTTTCCCAAACCTTGGTAAGAGACTCAATGTTTTCTTGCTTTAACGGGTTAATCTTAAGTTTCCTTTCCCTGACCTTCACTGGGGAAAAAACTTGTCTAAAAATCGTTCATCGATTTCTGCCCATGAAGTCATACTCCCTGCATTCAGCCTTTGGAACCAGGATTTGGCTTTTCCACCCAGTGAGAATGGGAAAATTTGCATCTTGATTATCTCTTTTGTAACTCCGGTGATATGCATTGTGTCGCGCTTCTCCAAGAAATTCTTAACATGCGCAACTGGATCTTCATTAGATATCCCATTGAATAGATTATTTTGCACCCTGTTTATCAGTGACAGTCTCAGTTCAAACTCGGTAGTGTTGGCTAGAAGCCTCGTCACTCCATTGTAAGTCTCTTGAAATTCTGGCTTGAAGTAGTCACGAAGGCATCTCTGTCCTCGCGCTCTCTCCTGCACTACCAGATTACCTGCGGGTTGGTTATTCCCGCGGCCCTGTTGTTGGTTTCTAGGTTGCTCCTCATCCATCTTGATACCTTTCTTTTATTTTCCTTTGTTCGTTCTATCAATCTCTAGTTCGTAAGGCACTAGGTCCTTCTCTCCCTTGCTACGCATGCACCTAGTATCCCTTAAAAGAAAACACAAAAAATCAAGTGCAAAAAGTCAAACTGAAACATAAGCCTATTTTTTATTTTTTTATGAACTTAAAAGTAAAGTGTTGAAAATAAAACTTAGCAACTATTCAAACTAACTAAGTAATCCTCGGCAACGGCGCCAAAAACTTGATGTGCATGCCGCAAGTATAACAGCTCGCTTGCATTAAAAGTGTAACCAACTTACGTTGACTATGGATATCGTCTTCAGGGAAAGGTCTTTGCACTAGTTGTTAATTACCTATTTAACTTGAACTATTGCTAAGGAACTCATTTTTAAATTGGTTTTGTACTAAACTAAACTATCTAACAAATCAAATTAAACTTTACTTGAATTCTTATATTAAGGATATCTTATTTCACGACTTCACCTAGGTAATTTAATACTATGCTTTGTATTTATTATTACATCTCAATATGTTGTGTGCAATTCTTAATTAGAATAGACAGATTTCCTTCAAATTTTCTTCAACCCACTGTCGTAATGGAAAAGATTCTAATGTGCAAATTAGAACTCCACCTATCGGTGTGAATAACATAAGCTCCACATTTCTTTATGTCCCAAATCATTAGATTTATAACTAACTAAGTTTACTATCCACGCCTCCCTAATCCAGAACTTTCTCTCGATGTTGTGTATTTTACGATTGTACCGTTCATGTCAGGATTAAAAGTTTCAATGGCCATGATAAGTCCTAAAATCTAAGATCATTAAATACATGATCAAGATGTCTAAATCATTATGTTTAGAATCAATACAAATTCTAACCATTGCACTTTTTATATTCACTTTTTATTCATATTCAAAGCATAACATTCATACCATAGGATCCATTGATCCTTAAGATAAATAGACTACTCACACTTTATTGAAACACGCATATTACAATTCATAATGGAAATCATTGTAAATTAGAGATGAATATAAATATTACCTTGAATTTAATAAACGAAACCAAACTTGAATTGAAAACGTGAAGTCTTCAATGTTTTCTTCACATAAACTCCTTAATACTCAAATTCAAAGTAAACCATATGCTAAATTACTCTAATGGTTGCTAATAGTTGGTATCTTATGGGTTTACCATGTCCTAATACCTATTTATACTCCTTAATAATAATTAGAAACCATACTTTACAATTTAACTTGAACTAAAACTATAACTTTCTACTTCCTACGTGTCTGGCGCTGTCATTTATGTCTCGGTGCCGTGCCTTATAGCCCACTGCAGTGCCACAGTGCCACAACTGCATATGTATTTTCTTACTCCCTGGTGCCCCAACGCTGTCACCTGCTCCCCTGGCATTGTCCCTTATGCTCCGCAGCGCTCCGGACCTCTATAGTTGGTTTTCTCCTCTCCCACGCCGTGCCTTTCCTTCCCACACTGTGCTTTATATCCCCATAGCGTCGACACATGTGACCACGATGCCAAATGTATTTTTGTAGGTTTTTACTCCGTTTTCTCGTTTTTCCTCAATTCCTTCCTTTACACCTTAGTTCCCTGAAAACGCAATAATACCATGAATTAGCACTCATTTAGGGATATTTATACTAAATATACGACTAAACTAGCCAATTATAAGTATAATTTGGATAGGCTAGGACACGCCTGCTGGGCATAAATCGTTATTTTTGTACTATTGGTTGCATAATTGCGATCTTAATTGTTATTTATTACATAACTCATTGCATGTGTGTATTTATATTGTCATACCATGTGAGACTGTGTAACAGGTAAATGCCTCGTAAAGCATGTCGACGCAGGTACTGGTGGTAGGCGTAGTACGAAAACATTAAGGCTAGATAATATAACTTGATTAAATGACCAAAACTACGATAATTATGGGTTAAGATGGTTAAGATGAATAAATAAACCTTAGGCTAACTCATGTTGGTCAGGTACACTAGTAATGACACGCCTCAAAATGTGTGAAAGGACACAGGCATAGGATGTCGAGTAATCGGGAGTTAATGGGACCACTAATGTGTCAACAATGAGACTAAATACACTAACCACATGAATTAAGTGTTTAAGTTTGTAAATTTGATTGATATGGATTAATGAGACTATAGTTTGGACAAATAAATTGGAGACCATTGATTTGTATGGAGATGATGAAGATGTGTAGGAATCCTACGATAAATAGTAACTAGTGAGTGGAGGCATGCATTCTCCATGTGGGACAAGTGGCATTGAGATAGAGTACACATGTCCTAGTAATTAACTTAGTCAAATTAAGGGTTTGCTTAATTAATCAAGTTGCTAATCTAAGTATATAAAAGACAAACTTTGGTTTTCATGCAAACAAGAGAAGAAAATTACAAAATTCTTGAGAGCAAAGAGAGCCACAATGTGCGAGTATTTGGGACTTCAAGAGTACCTAAACTTGGAGGATCAAACTACAAAGGATTAAACAGTAGGTAACAACTTCTACTCCTCATTTTCGATTTCGATAAAAATGTTTCCACGCATTACCAAGAGGTGTGGAATGGTTTTGGTTTGCTGATTTCATGTTTTGCTAAGGTTGAAGATGAATCATATACATGTCATATAACTTTGGTTTCAAAAGAATTAAGCCAAACTTGCTAGTAGAACCAGCTATATTCATGAAAAATTAGTTAATCTTTTCAAGGTCATAACTCCCTCAATACTTATCGGATTGAGCTGATCTTTTAGTATGTTGTTGTTGGGCATGTTAGATGAATGATGACTAAATCATGACTTTTGGAGTTATATATTGGGAGAAATGATTTTTACAATCTTGTTGGTCGGATTTGTTTCAAATTTGAGATGTTTTAGTAGAATTGCGATATATTTTTCATTTTAAATCAAAATTATGCAAACCAAATCTTTTTAGAAAGTTAAGACAAAGACTAAAAACTTTTCTCTTGGGAAGTTTTTGTGATTCGAAAATTTTCATTCCCAGAAATGCGCTGAAACATATGACCAAAATTGAAATTTTATTAGTCTTTAGGGGTTGTTTTGAAGACTTGACCTACACACCTAACTTTAAATACCTATAATTGATCTAAAACACTTTAAATTGATTCCAGGGGACTTGGGGACTATAGGGCGATAGTCGGGGGCATATTAAGGTCAGATCGAGTATTTTCGAGACTTCGGAGTGCGATTTGAGCTGCGTAACCCTTAAGAAACATATCTTGAGTATTTAACTATTTCAATTGTTCTATTTTCTATTTCTTTTCTATTCATCTCCATGTTCTATCACTACTTTGGTTTGTCTTAACGGTCGGTAGTTTTGTTCACTGCCGCTTTTATTCGATGTTGTGTTGTACGGGTTATCATACGCTGAACTATAACATGTGTCACTCGCACCCTCGGTGAGGCAACCCGAGCTGCTGACCTCATCGGTGCACGTGTTTGGTAGGTTATGATATGGACGGACCCTCGGCTAGTTGTTTGGATGTAAGACAGTGTGGTAGGACCGTTGGGATCATCTCTATTGACGAATTATAGCCTAGTCAGCTACGCGTGACACAACCATATGGTTTTCATTGGTGTTATTTACGCATGCAATGATCTTATAGTTGCTTGTTTATTTCAACATGTTTATTTAACCTTATTATTGGCTACTCTATTATTAAATGCTAGGTGGTTTTCTTTTCGGAGTTTACACACTAGACTCGCCATCTATTTTTGTTGGGATGACCAAGTGCAGATCTTAGTACTAGTAGAGGTAAGGAGACTTTAGGCGACTATCTTTGATTGGCTGCAGTCTGGAACCTACTCGTACGTGTTCATTTTGGTATTTAGCTTTATTTTAGAGTTATGGGAGACTTGAGAGACACTATAAATGTATATATTTATTTTCCACAATATGTTGTCGCTTTATATATATAGTACTTTTTTCGGGTTTTCCACATTAGGATGTTTGCTCATGAGACATGACTTATATATATTCCATGCTATTTCATGTCATTTAAGACTTTCATTGTAAATTAACTAGTTATTTACTTGCAACTCTGTAAAACACAAGCAACGTTTTGCAAATGATTAACTCGAACTAAAAGACAGTAAATATTAAGAAAATAAATTATTGGAAATATTGAATTAATTTGTTATTTGCATAACGAAATGAGACAACTTTGCACGTACTACGAGAAAGGTGATGTGGCGTTGACATCGGCGGGGCTGCAGGAACAGTGTAGCAAGTCACTTGGCAGCCTCAGGGTGCGGGCTACCCTATATTTTACCTCCTATCGTGCACTCTTTTTGTCGATAAGAGTGGGCTATGAGTCTACGTTGCTTTGCTCAAGGTTTTGGAGAATTTGGATGAAGTGGGAACCTATGCGTGGGGTGCAACCGCTTTGGCTTACCTTTACCATCACTTTGGGTCAACAACTAGGGTGAAGATATCACAAATTGCAGGGTATTTAACCTTGTTTGAGGTACAAACTCAAATCTTATTCTTTACTTATTTTTAAATGTGGTTGTTTTACTTGTGTACTTTCATTACTTACTTATGATTTTCATTTTTCCTATGTATGGATGGGTGTACGAGCACTTCAAACTCCAGCTAGCCTCGCCAAACGCAAAATACATCGATGAAATCCAACCCCATGTTTCTAAGTGAATACAAAAATACGAGACTGTTGGGAATGTGGATAAGCTAGTTGCTATTCGTAAGAGCTTCAATAGGTTGCAGCCTAGTGAGCTATGTTGCTTGCATTTTTTAATTACGTATTCACTTTACCAATTTATGTCTTGTTTGTAACTTGTTCCCTTAGTTGGTGTAGATGACTTGGGATCCATACGTACAGGTCAGACTCGAGGGTATCGTTCAGCTGGTGACCTTCTACTTTGGCACCTTGAAGTACATGGAGATTGTGGAGCCGTACTATCCAGAGCGGTTGCTTCGATAGAGTGGCCATGTTCAAGGGATACCTAACCCTCCTTACAGTCCTCTCGAAGCTGTCTGAGGCCCTTCTGCATTGTAATATTTAGTTAATTACAGCCCAACTAGAGAATTAGGAAAGGTGGCGTAACAACTTACTCTCCCCTAAAAGTCGTGGCGAGAAGACGCAGTTCGAGTTCATGGCTATACCAGAATACCTGCCCTGGTTTGTACGAGTATCACATCCTTCCATCGAAAACCCATCATACAACGAAGGCGTGGCCGATACCGTTGCGAACTATAAGCTTTTAAAGGTAAATTTTGTGTAGCTTCTATTCGAGTTTGAGTTTATATTGGAGTTTGAAGTTGTACTGATTTTTATTGTGTGTCTCTTATTTTAAACATCGTAACGGACGAGCGTTGGACATCGTATTGGCATGGATAGACTTGTAAGATGGTACGACTAAAGTGGAGGCTGCACGAAAAATGGCGAATGATGTGGTGGACTTTTTAATGGGCAGAGGTCTTGCCACTAGTACCACCACCACCACAAACACCACCACGACATCCCCAACTGCACCCACAAAATATTCCCAACACGATAGTGCCAAAACTGTGTCCGTTCCAAGTGCTTCACAACCCTCAAGACTAAGCACTTGCACAACAACACATACCAGTCTCGCAAGGAGAAGAAAAGCAAGAGCTCAGTTTTGTGAACTTAAGAAACATTGTTACATTATGTACCATTTCTATTTATGTACTTCTAATGTGTTTATGTTGTTGTTTTATTGGCAATTGCTTGAAAACTGTGTGAATAACAATGTTGTATCATTTGTGTTTATGTAGCTATAGTTGCTCACAAAATTGTTGGAAATTGTTTGTTTTGCTATGAATATTCTGTTGTTATGTTGAGAAGGTGTATTATGATATGAATGATTAAGTTTTTTTGGCAAAAAGTTAGAAGTTAAATTTTTTTGAAGGGTCTCATTCCCATAAGTCCAAAACTGCACTCAAAGTTTAGGTCCTGCATGTCTAAATCGGGTACTTACTATTTCGGCCCCCCAGGACAAAACTGTTGTGATTTCTATTTTTTGTATCCATCTTAGTTAGGTAGTATTAAAATATTACAAACTGTTTGGTCATGCCATACCGTAAACCTTACAAAACTATCGTCCACACATCTGCGAGACTGTACGAGAGAGAGTCGATAGTAGATGGCCGATACCTACCTTACAATCTCATTACCATGAGACCGAAAATATTTCGTACCCCAAATTCAATCAGGGAACCTGATTCCTTCTCATGGCACCTTAATAAATATCAGGGCACCCCATAGAAATTGACGTGTACCACTTGTCGATTTTGTAAAATTGTAATCTACGGTGTGATGTCGGTGGTGCTTAACCGAGACTGTAAGGATTGTTTCGGTCATGCAAGTCCGATAGGCTTGATGGCATGTTGGACTTGCATGCTCGAAACATGTAATTGTCACTACATAGAAACACAAACCAGCATTTGAAACTATTAGCACTCATGCCATACATAATACAATGTAATGTGAATTTGACCAAAACATGTAATTTTCACTACATAGAACACAAGCCAACATTTGAAACTATTAGCACTCATGACATACATAATACAATGTAATGTGGATATGAACAACATTGAATATAATGTGGATAGATACAACTTCATGTAATGTTACTACCATACGAAAGATTGGACTAGTTTTTTCCAAAATGAACAAGTTTACTTCATGCCATAATACCAACATTGAATGTAATGTGGATAGATACAATTCATAACTTACCAACAAAAAGTCAAAATGAAAAAGTATACAATAAGTTCCAAAAATCCTTTTCGAAGTCCTTACATAGCTAAGGTTCACCTAAATCTATTACATTAGGTGTGGCTTGCTGAGAAAGCAGAACCGGAGTGCGATCTTGGATGCAGAATCACGTACCCTACTCCTTAGCATCACTCTACACAAATGTGTTCCATAATGAGAATATTAGAGGAAGGGGTGCATCATCTTTGAACTTCACCTATCAATTGCAAACATCACATAGAGAATAAGTAGTTATCGTTAAGACAATATCCAGAAAAGATAACAAGAAATACCATTTTCTTAGGAATTATAGGAAACTTACCCTAACCTAATAAATTTTATTGACGTTTGTGACACCAATGATAACTCGCTCCCTAAAGGTTGGAGGCGGTGAATTATGCGGGGGAATTTAGGTCAAGCAATTGCCATCAGAGACATTACTAACATGATATTAAATGTGGTTGAAATTAAAAGTCCTATATCAGGAAGTCATCCACTTTTCCCATCCAACCTCTTCAACATCATTGCAATTCATGTAATTCCTTATGGTTCCATAGCTGCCTCCTATAACTTCACCCCATAGAACTTGATTGTCATCCAATTCGCGAAGAAGGCTTTCTCTAATTGTCCTCTAACAATCTCTATCGGAGAGATCGAAGCCGGCAACAATACACCAGAAGCCAAAGTGACCATTGCTAGCTACATCGACGATAATCTCAACATATAGAACCCAATTCGGTTGAGTGCTAGATGTAAATCTAACCTTAGACACACCCTTAGAAGCTCTATGGGTTCAATATGTTTTAGCAACATATGGCTTTTGCTTCTTTCACGAACACGCAAACTCTTCGTGATAGGGCACATATTCAAAACCATGAAGCCTTGTCGTAAATGTATTGTATTTCTCAAGTTTCCTCTTGAGTGTTTTTCTACTCATTTTTTTGGTTTTTGAACTAGACTTCTCAGACGCCCCGAGAATGTTTATGTTCAGTCTCCTTTTTGTCTTCATCTTTACAGTCGGTGGAATCACCAATGTAGAGGAAATATTACTAATCTCTCGCAACTGTTGAATAATCCTCACACGGGTGTCCTCATCAACGCAACTTCTAAACTTATCAATGACTCTCCGGATCTCGTCATTGAAGTTATAGTCAGCCCGACTGACAGATTGCTCAGGCATCAAACTCAGCTTCAGTCAATAACTGTGAATGTCTTCAAGTGGTATAGGTGTCAAAAGATATACATTAAGCTCATGTGCACAAGGAAAACCATGTGTAGAGCATATCTCACAACTACAAAGAAATTGGTCGGTCCCGACATCCTCTTCATGTTCAACCTCTTCACAAATCAACTTGAATGTTTCTTGGGAAACATAACCTTGCAATTGGAGATATAAAGGGCCCATAAACCTGTGCTGCACCACAATCAAACTCCGCTCAAATGATGTCTTTATCTTGTTTTGTTGGTTGTCTATCATGCCATCAATTACACCTCATAATGCCTCAAAGTTTACTTGACAATGCCTAACATGTTTCTTGAGAGTGGAATGCCCAGACTCAACTCTTTGCGTCGTGGTCTCTCCCAAGTGCATAATCTGATCCATCCAAGCTGATACAAGTTTTTCCTTGAACTCCCCAACCCAAATCTTTTCCATGTACTCAAGCAACCCTTTCACATTGCCATAATTAGATCGTATGTCATTAAACCAACTGTCAAATGTTGCCTTAGACTTCGCATACATCAATGACGTCCACTTATCATTAAAAGAGTGAAGTCTTCATTCCTCGCAAACATCTTCTTGGTGTTGGTCAAGACACTTCTGTTTATGTGCCACGTGCAAAGTAGGTAAGACGATTGGGGGAATGTTTGTTGGATTACATTGATAAATCCTAAGTCTTTATCAGTGACAAAAACATCCGGTGTAGACCAACCCTTCAATATATGCTTCAAAATCTCTAAAGTCCATATGTAGTTGTCCATAGTCTTTGACGATATGAAAGCAAACCCAACCGAGAAAGTCACCTCAGTCGAAGCCACCAATAATCTCCAACAGTCGCATGTTGTACCGATTGGTCTTGTATCTACAGTCTACGATGAACACCAAAGTGAAACATCACACCAAATTGATGGAGTCATGAAGTGGCCAGAATAAGTTGTTCACGACATTCATGTCATTATCCTCCTTATGCCACAATAAGTAGTTATTTGTGTCCAATAAGTGCAACAGTTTTTGCATTTGTGTTATCCCACCGGCTTCTTTGTCTCGTTGTCTTTGTCATGCATTGTAAATTTTCCGAAGTGTTGAAGCATTGTTTTCGTCCGTTTGCCTCAATTTGTTAAGGATCTGTCGTGGCATCACATTCCATTTAGTCATATGCCCCACTACAACCTTCTAATCCGAATTCAATTGTCCTGAATATGAGTGTCCTTCAAAGTAATTTGCAGTCTCATGGTTGTGCCGCTCACATAGCACACTCAAATACCATAAGAGAGTATGACTTTCCTTAATGTAAATAAGAAAAAGGCACTCGCATTTCTTGGTGCCACCGTGAGGCCTTGTCTTATCCTCCTCTTCTTTCTTGTCTTCAACTTTGGTGGTTTTTGTCAACTTTCGCTGCCTTGGATATCCTTATTCTTTGTAAAGACACATATATGTACCAGACCTCTCACAAGTAAGCTTTACCCCTACCCCTATGACCAATCTCGCCAGCATCAGACTTCTTCGTAATTGACACAAATTTTCTTTCATGTCCCAACTTTTGAACCCACTCAACAACCTAGTGCGGTCTTCAAATTGAGATGTGGATGTTTTTCATGCAGCATGTTACGTGTATCGTAAGATTTAATAATAAAAAATAGAAAAATAGTTAAAACAGACTGTCTCGATCCCACAGGCTCGAGAAACAACATTTAGTCTCAATTTTACATGTCTGAGACCATTCTTCAAGTCTCGGTACCTAATGACCGTGACTAGTACCACATAATACTTACATGGTTTCGGTTGCTTTAATCTGAGACTCAAGCAAGAGTGTCAGCCAGATACGATCGAGACCCTATGTAGTGTATCGAATCTATGTGGTCGATCATTTCGCGTCTGTTGTTCACTTTAAAAAATGAAAAAATAGAAAAATCAAGAAAACAAACCTTATCTTGTTCAACACCCGCCTCCCACTCCTTTTTTCTTCACCTATTATATGTTAACAACAATGCAAACACACTGAATCTAACAAACCCTACAATACAAAACCCACATTTTTGTCTCCTCCACGATATATTAACTTCATTCAACCACAAAAAATGAGAAATAACTAACTTACAAGGTCCATAAACCCCTTCAATCAACAAACACATAGTCCACCCGGTGAGGGATCGATTGCCCTTGTGAAAAATTTTGGAGGATTGAAGGTGGAGTGCGCGGGAATGAAGAGGTTTGGGTAAGTGAGTGAATTGGTTGATTGGGAGGGCAATTTTGACATTTCCCTCTTACCCCAATTTTTAAAACATTTTGCCTTGGTGCCCTGATCATTGTGCGGGGTGCTCATAGCCGCGCCTAGAATAAATGGACCTAAATTAGTTGATGATATAATTGATACTAAATTCCAAAAGTTAGGATATAATTAATACAACTTGTAAAGCTTGGGATATTTTTGATTATTAGGCCTATTTTAAACCTCTTGAAAAAAGACATTTTTATTTTAGTTGACACATGTAATTTTTTTTATCCCATTGATATGTGAAGAAAAGGGGGAGCTCCAAACCCTAAGTTTTTTCTTTCTATTACTCTCTCTTGTAATTCTAAATTTAAACCGCACTATCAAATTGATTTGACTGAAATTTCAATCATATTTTCTTATATTTTATTAATTTAATAAACTACATATCCGTTCAAATTTAAGGAGATTGGTTCCATTTTTATTGCAGTTAATCTTTCTCAACGACTATTTGTAAATTTGTGTGATTATTGTCTTAATACTTTTCTTTTAAGTTTTTTCATTTAATAGGTTATTTATCTTCCTTTTCTAAAATTTTTCGATTATCTTCCCTTTTTGGAAGTTTTGTTTCTATTGTGTTAAGAATGATAAGATTAATTTGGTTGTAACTGATAACAACATGATCGGCACGATAGGTGTGTTAGGGATAAACCCACATTCACGCATCAAACACACAACATAAACACAATCTATCAAAAACTCATTAATATATTCCATCAATAATAATGTATTTAACAGTCGAACTACACAACGTGGTGCACACTCAAAGCACACACAAACTAACCTACTATGTTCTTTATATAAGACACAAACTCCTAATCCTTATCAAACTTTAACTCACAATTCCACTTAAACATAAATACTTCTAAAACAATCAAATCATACTAAAACTCAAACTTACTAATTAAACACAAACTAAAATACTAACTTCTAATTAAATTAGGACATAGAGTTTGAGCCAAAAACCCAACAATCTCCACCTTGGCGAAAAACTCCACCAAACACAGAATCCAATCGAACATAGTTGTCGCGAACAACCACGTTCAAACATCCAATCAATCGCTAGCATCAACACATCCAATCAAAATCAATTAATGAACACCTAAATATAATAATTAAAATAACTTTAAAAACAACACCTAGGTCTACAGTTCCACAAATCAAAATCAAGATTCAATGGCAATCATGGTCTTCGATCTTTCTCAAAAGTTATTAATTTAAATTCTCCTAGATTAGCTATAGAAAATCGACATCCGCCAGAAATTCCTCATTCCCCTAATCTCGATATTCCGGACGTCAGCCACTAACTACTTCCCTAATTAAAGCACAACCCTAGACATCCGCCAATCGGGTTTAACACATTAACCGCAGTAATATGGGTCAGTGGGAACACTAATCCTAAATAACCGGATCGCATCCGCTTCCGGATCGTATCTATTTCCGATTTAACCTACATTCAATTGTTGCACACTCAAGAACCGAAAGGGTTTTACGGCAAACGAGTGAGTGTTCGTCGCTTTATTGGTCTAAAAACACAATTACACGAATACTAATGGTCCAAATAACTATAGGTTGTCCCCCTAAAAGCATGCACTGGCTATATACATACCATAGATCTAAACCATATTCCTTAAAATCGACAACAATGAAATAGGAGAATTAAATTAAATTAAATAATAAAATAAAAGATTTCACATGATATTCATGAATCCATAATCCCGACTTGTTTCCTTGTGGACCTAGACAATCGTCGAGAGAAGTCAATGCTAAAAATATAATAGTCGGTGTTTTTTTAATATAATAGCTAAAGTTCCTAATTTATAAAACTACTAAAAATTGATCCCGGGAGGTGAGAGAAACTAATTTTGTGGAATCTTTATTGACACGTGCACCGAGGAGCATCGTATGACTGTTTTTGGGCTTGAAATCACTTTTGTCCACGTGTCTCGTGTCGATTGGTCCGTTTGGTGCAGAGAAGCTGACGTGGCGTCGTCTGATTGGAGAAGAGCTGCTACATGACGTGGTGTTAGGCGTGGAGGGCGTGACGCATGTCACGCGTAGGCGATGAGAAAGTCGCACAAACTTGGTGAAAATCTAGGAGATCGCACGCTGCGTATCCCGAGGAAATCGAAGAGCTGCTGAACGAGGAGAAATAGTTTTTATGTGATGTGGTGATGGTGAGACGCCATGTGGCGGCTTCCTATTAGAGGAATACGTTGTGATGACGTGCTTGAAGACGTTGATTGCCACAACGTGTCGAGCGCAGATTGATGGAAAACGTCGGAAATGACGTGCTTATCCAATGGCAAAGTGACATGGGGCGGCCTACTGCTGCTGTCTCCTATTCTACCCATTGTGCAGCACGTAACTCGAGGCAAATAGTTCGGCGTCCAATCAATGCATGTAAATAGTCCATTTTGAGTATTTTTTTGCCACCAATTCAACTACGCACTCGTTTCCCCCTGAAAATGACCAATAAATATAATTAAATATATATTTTAGAGAATTTTTATATTAAATATACTAAAATAAACTACTAAAATTATATAAATACTGACTTATCAAAGGATCACAAGCAAAGAAGACAAACCCTGAAAGACTTATGTTATGCTTTCGTTCAATGTCGCTCTACCATACAATCACTTAATCAACTAGTTCTTCTGGTCAAACACTTACTCAATCAACCAATTCTTCTGGTCACACATTCACTCATCCAATCAATCTTGATCCTTCAACACAAACATCTATCCAGCACATGCAATCAATTACCCATCAATGGTTAACCACCAAACAATCACACTGCAGCAAAATACTCAACCACTCTTCAATCAAACGCCATGGTTGACCATTCTTCAATTGAACATTCAATCTCGAAGAAAGCTCCACCTCAAACAAACATCACTTTGAGCAAATCAAATATCAATTCAATCCCATATTTCTTCAATGCCAACAAATTAATTATGCCCGTAGATTAAACACTAGGACAAAAACTTTCACCAATTCACTCAACAACGTAACAACTAGAAGACAAGTTGTTTTGTCCCCTTTCACCACTAACAATCAAACCTCTGAAGCAACAACCCAATCTTCTTCACTTACCAATGGATGTTTTATGATTAATGCACCTTATACGTACCACAAGTCTCTGTCACAACTTCACTTCCTTGCATACATTGCATGTCTGATTTTACTTCAAATCCACAAACATCAATGTTTTCAATTATCGCAAACAACTACACAATTTCGAAACGCATCTCGCATATTCCTCTCTTCATCATTGATATCCATGCAACTAACAAACTTTAAGCCCCAAACCATCGACCTATGCTCCCCAAACACACTCCAAAAATGCGATCAAGAACAACCACAGGAAGCTGGTTCTCAAACAATAACAAGTCGCGCGCAATATTTTTTTATCCTCGAAATTCTGCAATAACTCACCCCCTTCACCCGTAGGAACTCTCCAATATCCAGTATGAACTCTCCAATCTCCACCTGCTCTGATACCACTTGTTATGGATAAACCCACATCAACGCATCAAACATACGGCGGAAACACAATCTATCAAAAACTCATTAATCTATTCCATCAATAATAATGTATTTAAAAGTCGAACTACACAACGTGGTGCACACTCAAAGCACACACAAAACTAACCTACTATGTTCTTTATATAAGACACAAACTCCAATTCTTCTCAAACTTTAACTCACAATTCCACCTAAACATAAATACTTCTAAAACAATCAAATCCTACTAAAACTCAAACTTACAAATTAAACACAAACTAAAATACTAACTTCTAATTAAATTAGGACATAGAGTTTGAGCCAAAAACCCAAAATGGTGCTCTTATCTTATATGTGCTTATAAACTGTCTTTATCTTTTATCTTTTTTAGGAGTATATATACATTTGTATTGTGCTCAACTATTATCTAATAAAAACATAGTTGTTTAGAAATCTTCATGGTATCAAAGCCAAAGCCTTGATTTTTTGGTTTATTGATTTTCGCGAGTTGACGACCGCTTGGTGGTGTCCATTTATGTACATTATTGTTCCCGCTTCCATTTGTGGTCGTTTGTTTTTTATTTCTCCGCTTCTGTCGTTCTTGACCTCTATTGATTTTGATCACCTCTCCTTCCAGCCTATTGCTCTCGCGTCTGTTATGATTTTTGTCAGCCAATGCACACATATTCGCCTACTTGTACTCTCTTTACCCCTACGCGAGACTGTCCGTGCGCTCATCATTCGTCTTACTTGTTCGTCAATTTTCCCATCGCGTGTGTTGCATCTGCCTTGCCTCCGTGCCTATGCGTCAAACCACTCCGTCCCTATGAAATCCTTGATTTTTAATAAAAACGTATCAGGATTAATTACGAGATTACTAAGTCATAGTTATGACTCGTGTTATGGATTAGAACCTGGATTGGTGAAAAAAGAAGTTACTAGGTAAATGTTATTTTTCGTTGACGAATGTCTAATGTGTGTATTATATGTGACGACCCTCCTTAGCTTAGGTCGGTATGCCCGGCCCAGACCGCCACCTTAGCCTAATACCTGAACCATGCTTAAATAGACGGTCTGTCTCACTTAACAATAACCTACAAAATCAATAAGTAAAGAACACATAGCTAATAAATGCGAAATAAAAGATTGAATAATACATATATCTAAGATATACTCGAAATGGGTTTTTATGTCTCTAAACAAGTATGATAATCCAAAAGTATTCAAAATAAACAATATAAAGTAGTGATAGGTCGAACTACCCAAAAATTTGTTTAATTAAAACCCAATTTAAAGTTATTGAAAGCAAGGTAAATAGATAATAGCAAGCAAACTCATATAAGCAAGGAAAAAAAAGCTTTAAGCAATCGTCTTTCCTTTGCCTCGGCCTAGTGCTGACGTGGAAGATCCTAAAATATAATTGGGGTAAGCTAAAAGGGACAACAAAACTCAATAAGCAGAAAACCCGTTCCACCATCAAGTATGCAAGTACTGCTTAATAAAAATGCAAGAAACTAGCATGAAGTTTAAATCAAATTCAAGAAGTATTAAGTCCAAACATGGAATCAAGTCTCATATTCATAAATAAGTAAGGAACCACTGACGTGTAGCGATAAAATGAGATTCATTTGTAAATCATTAAACAATAGCATGAAGGTAAGATTAACAAATCTCAAGTTCATCATGCCAAGGGGTTCACAAAAGACATACCATAAAAGAATAGTAATAAATATAAGTTGTTGTTCCATTCTATGCATGCTAGCAATTGGCAAGAATCTAGTGACTGAATCCCTCACTTTTGGTATGATGCGAACCACTAGTGGACACATTGATTGTTGTGCCCTCTAACTAGTCCCATCAAATGAATAGTAAGTTCTTCTAAAGCCATCACTAAATGTGACCAATTGTGAACTTGATTTTTCGTGATGCAGATCACTATCTTTTTGGTGGGATCATAGTCATACTGCTACAACTCGTGGTACGCACCACTCTCTTTTGGTGGGCACACTGCCACACCACTGCTATTTGTGGCACATACCACTTTCTTTTGATGGGAATACTACCACATCACCGCTTTTGATCGAGTAACATAAGTGTTCATATCACATACATTCAACCATACATAAGTAAGTTCAATCCAGTAACATGATGTAACCCTTAAGCCAAAAGTCTTTAGTTCAAATCGTGAATCCTAATTTAACTAATTACATGCCATACTTGATAATGGAGCATATTCCCCACTTACCTTGACTCGTCGTGATACTCCTCACCGATTCCTTCACGTTTGGAGTTTTTTGGATACTCATTCGCGAATCTAGAAAATTAATAATACATACCACATCAATACAATTCTCAATATAAAAGGTTTTCAAATTTTCAATTTATTTGTCTTTAGCCATGGGTATTATACTGCTCGGGGCCCGCTTTGGGGTCCCGGTGCGATGTTGTTGGGGTGTGAAATCCCCTTTGGGTCCCTTGGAAGAGCTAATGAGTGCCTCTTAATTCGATTTAGGGTCCAAGGGGTGAAACATCCCCGATTTTAAGTGACCAGGGATGTTTCAGCCTAGTTTTTACTGGTCCAGGAGCATTTAAGCCCTTAGATGGATGATCAGGGACTGAAAAGCCCTTGATCCAGCGTCCCTACCCTTTGGACGCCCCTTCCATGATGGTTGTCAGCCTGCCGCCCTTCTCTTGCGGCGCCACGACGACGTCGACCCCTCATTTTGGGGTTCTCCATCTCTAAATTGGGTCCAAAACACTCCAAATCTTCCCAAAACTCTCCAAATTTGTTCAAATCCATTCAAATGGAGTCCAAGTCATCATTTCAACATTATAGATTCAACAAGACATATGAACCAACATTTGAACAATGAAAAGAGAGTGTAGAAGTGATGAGTTTACCTTGCAAAGAGGGCATTTCCTTGATTTTGACTTCAAACCAACCAAATCACTCCTTCTAGCTCTCCTACAACTTTCTCTTATATTTGGGTTTTGAATAAAAGTGGTGGCTAGGGTTTATAATGGGATTTTTATACTTGTGTCTAATTAGTGTAGGGTTTGCATAATTACCCATTTACTCATAGGCTTAGTTTAGGCCCATCAAGTGGTTTGTTAAAGTCCATGATCACCCCATTTAGGCTTTCCTCTTTATTTTATTATTTCAAATTAAATTATTTTTGAACTCAGTAATTTCACCAAAGTTAGTTTATACCATAAAACACATCCAAATAGGCACACCAAACAATAATAAAATGTAAATTACCGAAATACCCATTCGCGGAAGTGTCTTGAGTCAAGTTGGATTGGAAAATGAGGCGTGGTAGTGTTAGAACACCGACACGAGACTTGATCTCGATTTGCGCGTAAGACGGTGTTGTCAAGGTTCTAGACAAAGGTTTAAGAGTTGAGTTGTAAGTACTTGGTTAATGAAGTGTTGCAAGGTCTATCCTCAAAATTTGGTGAATACGGGATTTAAATCGAGTATCAAACAAATAACTCAATTAGTGTTCTAGTGAAAAGGGTCGATTAAACTAAGGGACTGAAATGATTCAAAAAGAGGGCTTAAGTGGCCAAAGAGGTGGGTTTAATGAGCCAGGGGCTTATTTGAAGTCAGTGAACATACATAACTTCACCACTTACAAAAACACACAAACTCTCTCTCTCTCTCTAAACTCTCGAAAACTTGCTTTCGTTATCTTTCCTCTCGTTCGTCCCCCACCTCACCTCTCTTCCTCTATATTTTTCTTATTTTCAACACTTAAATCTTCTCATATCTAATTGTTTTCCTCTTTTTTCCTCTATTAGAGATCAAGCAGGGTCGTCCTTGTCATTGTTTAGGCCTGGGAGTGAAATGTAAAAAATGGGGCTTTCGATAACTATATTTATCTATACTAAGGCTCTGTTTGGCAAGGCTAGCTGATAATCTAGCTGATAGCTGATAAACTAGCTGATAGCTGGTAATCTAGCTGATAGTTGATAATCTACTAGGGCTCTGTTTGGTAAGCACAAACTAGCTTATCAGCTAGCTGATAAGCTAGTTTATTTGTTAAGCTGTGTTTGGTTTGTAGCTTATTTTAAAAATAATCTAGATGATAAGCTCCCAATTGAAACGCTACTCTTAGTAGCGTTTGAACCGAAAATCCGTCGTTTGGATTTTTTCTCGCGATTATACCCTTATTTTTACGGTATTAATAAATTAATGCCCTTGCAAATTAGTGGAAACAAAATACGCAAATACTTAAACAAACTCCGAATATTAGTACCCATGATTATACCCTGGTAGAGTTGGCAGGGGCGAAACCATCATTTCAAGCTCTTCTAGGCTAGAACAACAGTTATATAATACGTTATTAAAACTTATTGAATTTAAAATTAACATATAGCTTAATATTGTTAATGAAAAAAATAGTGATTAATAATTAACTAAATATTATAAAACAAAGAATTTCACTAAAATTAAAAATCATTACACATTAATTTCTTAATTATAGATAATCTTGTTAGATATTTATTACATATTAAATAATTTTTAACAACGTCGAGTATAAAAATATTTTTAGATGTTATAAAAATATTTTTTAATGTAGTGTTCGAGTGGTGGGCTATCCTACATATTTTTAATTTTTTTTTTACTAATCTACTATTTTTTTAAGTTATAGAGAGACTTCTCTAGAAATGAATAATATTCGCAATAACATTGCTTCTCAATTATGGATGATGCATTATGTATATATATAGTTATCCAAGTCGTTTATTGTATTTTATTTACATGTGTTTATTTTCTTCGAATTCTTATAAATTAATATAGAGTTATTTTCATATAAGCATATTTATGGACACATAATTTAGTTTTCTAAATTATATAAATTATTTTATGGTATTAATTTGTATTTTGTAAATAAAATACAGAGTTATTTATAACAATTAATTATATGATTATATAATTAATATACTTAATTGTGTCATATGTCCTTTATTGTCATTTTGCATTGATCAGCTAATCAATCACTATCATTCCAAACAATTTTTAGTTGATCAAATAGATTATCGACTTTTCCGCTACCAAATAGTAGATTATCACTATCACTAGATTATCGACTATCGACTAGTTTATCACTATCGATTAGATTATCACTAGCCTTGCCAAACAGAGCCTAAATGGTAGCTTTAAAACGATAATCTAGCTGATCAACTAAAAATTGTTTGGAATGATAGGCGATTGATTAATTTGATAAATGCAAAATGACAATAAAGGACATATAACACAATTAAGTATATTAATTATATAATCATATAATTAATTGTTATAAATAACTTTGTATTTTATTTACAAAATACAAATTAATACCATAAAATAATTTATATTATTTAGAAAACTAAATTATGTGTGTCCATAAATGCTTTCATGAAAATAACTCTATATTAATTTATAAGAATTATAAAAAATAAACACATGCAAATAAAATACAATAAACGACTTGGATAACTATACATATACCTAATGCATCATCCATAATTGAGAAGCAATGTTATTGCGAATATTCTTCATTTATAGAGAAGTATGTCTATAACTTAAAAAAATAGTAGAATAGTAAAAAAAAAATTTAAAATATGTAGGATAGCCCACCACTCGAACACTACATTAAAAAATATTTTTATAGCATCTAAAAATATTTTTATACTCGACGTTGTTAAAATTTATTTAATATGTAATAAATATCTAACAAGATTATCTATAATTAAGAAATTAATGCGTATTTTAATGAAATTCTTTGTTTTATAATATTTAGTTAATTATTAATCACTATTTTCTTCATTAACAATATTAAGCTATATGTTAATTTTAAATTCAATAAGTTTTAATAACGTATTATATAACTATTGGTCTAGCCTAGAAGAGCTTGAAATACTGGTTTCGCCTCTGCCAACTCTACCAGGGTTTAATCGCGGGGTACTAATATTCGCGGGGTTTGTTTAAGTATTTGCGTATTTTGTTTCCACTAATTTGTAAGGGCGTTAATTTTTTATACCGTAAAAATAAGGGTATAATCGCGAGAAAAAATCCAAGCGACGGATTTTCGGTTCAAACGCTAGTAAGAGTAGCGTTTCAATTGGGAGCTTATCATCTAGATTATTTTTAAAATAAGCTACAAACCAAACACAGCTTAACAAATAAACTAGCTTATCAGCTAGCTGATAAGCTAGTTTGTGCTTACCAAACAGAGCCTAATAATAGCAAAACTTGGCAGTTGAAGATGAAGCCTATTTGGCCACAAAATTACCAAGAAGGCCCCTCTTTAAAATCATTTTAGAAAACTATATTGAAGTAGGTTAATTATGTATTAAATGGGCGATTTTGGAAACACATTTATAGATTTAAAATAAAAGAAAATATAGGCACTTTATTAGCGGCTTCTAAAACCACCAACGGATTCCCTTCACTACTTTACACCCTCCCTCAACTATTTTATCTCGAACCGCTACCTTTCTTTCTCATAATTTTGCACGATCTCTATCCTCTGCACATCAGAAGGAAATTTGATGGAGGTTCTCTACCCATTCTAGCTCCGCCGCCACATTACTATTTTTGTAAGTCATGGAGAATATCTTTTCCAAAATCGAAACAGAAGTTCCAACATTATAGAGTGAATCTCTCTTTGCGAGTCATAGTGAATATATATGTTTTTCGGAGTGAATCATCTTTGTTTGTGGTGCCCTTTTACTATTTTTTACAGGTTGATTCATTTAATGGCGAGTTTGATTTATTATGGTTTTCTTCAGTCAAGATCAGTGAATGTTGTAATTTTTTTTTAGTGAATCTACAACAAAGGTGGACGAGTTGATGTATGTGTAGTTTGCAATAGGATCCTCCTCTTCTCCCTTATTTTTATTTATATTTTTAGGGTGTGTTTGATAGCAAAAAAAATCTTCAATGAGAAAAAACTCTTTTTTAGCAAATCTTCTCGAGAGGATTTTATAAAGAAAATTTTCTCATAGTTGTTTGATTGCACGAGAAAGAATTTTCTTTTATGGTTCAATCCGTGTGCGCATCTAAATCATCGTCGATGTCGGACGACTTGACGATGATGTTGGTGACGAAGCCGAAGACGAAGAGAGAAAGAAAGAGTGTGTATCCGCGAAAGAGTAGCAGAGGCCAAGTTTGTTTTGGTGGAAGAAATGATCAGTTCGTGAGAGAGATGGAGAGATTTTCAATTTTCCACGCTAAAAGATGAGAAAATAAATGAGGAAAATAGGGAAATGTGGTTTTTTTTTCTCAGTGCAGTTACAAAGTTATCAAACAGTGGAAAAACGATTACAAAAAAAAGTAGACAATTTTCTATGATTTTTTTCATTTTCTTTGCTATCAAACACACCCTTAGTTCTAACCGACTTGAAATTGCCAAATTGGACTTCTATTACAATTTATTGGTAGCATTTGTATATAGGTTTAATTTATTATTTGTGATGTAGTCATGATGTAGATGATTTTATGTTTGATGCTTTAAACCAATCGTACTCTTTAATTCAATGATTTAATAGATTATTATTTGCGGATTATAATCATGATGATTTATATTGCGTGCATAGTCTAGAATGTGTATTGTGATATTTGGATTCAATATCTAATTTAAAGTAGTAACTATGATTGTTTAAAAGGTCTTTTACCATTTAGATGTCCTAGGTGGATTGAAATCTAAGTTTAATATTGAAGTGGTTTTTTGAAGGTATCAGGCTTAGTAGTTTGAAGTTTTCATGGAACGTGATGCAGTTTTATTGCCTAAAATAAATTTCTTTGAGTTTTCGAATGATTAATTCAACAAAATTAGAATGTGGCTTTTCCATTGATATAAAGAGAAATGATGGCTTGATAAGGGCTATCTACTTACTAATGATTTGAGTTTAATGATCTAAAACACTTTATAAAGAGATTAAAGTATGCTTATGACTATGATTTAAGTAATATGTTTGCATGCAAAACAAATTGATGTTTCATTATTTTTTTATGTTTGTTTAGTTGTTTAATTTATATTGTTTTCTATTGAATTGAATTGATTTGAATTTAGTGAATTAGAATTGTGTTAATTAAATTAGTTTAATTAGTTTAGTTGATTATTATAGTTTGAATTAGTGATTTTTAATTCTCATTTTAATTAAATTAAAGTAAAAATATTAATAAAAACTATAGAAAGATTGTTTCCTAAAGAATTTTGCTAAATCCCTGTAGAGACGATCTCACTTATCACTACTACAAATAATAAGGATATACGAGAAACTTATTGTACACAATCAACACGTGTCATTTATCATAGCGAAAGTCTTTCTGTTTTAGCATGCAATTTAGTGAAATAACAAGTTTTGCAAATAAACAAACCCTAAGTAGTGGAAAAAATCCGACAAAAGGATACCATGTATATCAAGGCGATAAAAGTACAAAAGTGAGTCAATATTACGTATCTAGTACGATAGTCTATTAATACACCCTAAAAGATAGTAATATAATAAATATTAACACATTTGATAGCTACTAGAGGGGGATCTTCAAGATCAGATGAAGTTACCAAGTACAGCCTTCCCCCTATCTCGTCGTAGGATCTGCAACTTGCCACAAAAAGAGACAAGTTCCAATGAGGAAATCCCAAAGAAAATCAATTAATATTTACAAGAATTTAAATAAAGTGGCTACAATTCATGCATGTAAGTAAAATAGACTGGATAAAAATGGTATGAATATAAGTCGCAACAGGAAGCAAAGTCGAAACAAGTATGTGGTGAGAGTCTGCCGAACCTTAGAGACTGGGACTGCTAAACCAAGAAGTCCCCGTTGGCGATGAAGTACCTGCCAAATGCTTCACAATCAAATGAGAGCCTCATGGACGGAAGTTGGACTTCCAATTTAATGCTTCGAAAGAAAAAACACGCGACAGAGGCAAGCCTCGCTTCAAAATAAAGATATAACAAATAATTATCATTAATTGCATTCATTGTCAAGAACACCAAATCCCCCAGTTTGAGACCTGAAATATTTGGAAAACCAGGATTTAAACCATGGAGGGAGCCTCAACCCTATCCATCTCTGAGTTAAACCTTAAGTTTAAATCTGAGCTTGATAGGTGTTCATCGATGGAACCTTAGCTCTATCTATCTCTTTGAGCCTGATAAGTGTCCTACATCAAGGATATTCGACCCTATCTATCTTGGTTTTGACTAAGACTTATTCCCCAAAAGTGCTCGTGGAATGTATCTGGTAGATCGACGTTACCGAATCTCATCCCCTCGGATCAAGTTAATTGCACAATCACACTCATAAAGATTACCAAATAAAATGCATGCATCGATACTAATAGTTTCATTAATAAAAAATTGAAGGAATCGACAAGAATGAAAGGAAATGGAAAAAGATGCTCTACATGTTTACTTACTTCAAATTGCGCGTAATCAAAGTGAAAAATGGCTCCAACGAACTTCGAATAATGTACTTGACACCCGACACTAATTCCCTAAGTTCCTGGTGTCAAATTAAGTCATACACATTCAGGTGGGTAATAATATATCTAATTGATTTACACATTGATGAATTATTCACTATTCTTTATTATTTATTTATTGTATGTTAATGATGTACTTAGTGAAGTAAATAAGTATTGGTTGTATATACATGTCCAATTAAGCATACTTAGGTGCAAGTTTCTATTACCATAATATAGACCTTAGTGCCCCATTGAAAACAAATACTATATTTTTTATATCTATAATTATTTAATCTCTTTAGTAACCTCTTTTTTATTTATTTCAAAAACCCATTAACCTATATTTTACATCATTTGGTTTCTTTCTTTTTCTTTTATTTTCTTTAACTCTTTGTGTTGCTAAACTTACACTAATTATGTTTAAGGGAACTTAATCAATAATGAATGAAACCAATATTTTGAGTAGGCAACACAAATTTAGGAGCATAAATGGAAGAAACATACATAGAAGTTTAATTTGAACAATGAAAATGACAAAAAAAACTAACACCTAAGTGAGCCATTAATGAGGTATAAAAGCATGCATGTTTCATAAAATCTGAATAGGGAAGTAGATCATGTATAAATCAAGAGAGTATGGAGAAGGAGATAATAGCTAGTGCTTGCTTTTTATGTGCTTCTCCTAAGCTTGTTGTTAAGGTTTCAATGATGTGTAAGCTTTCCTATATATGTAGGATCTTAAGCCCTTGATTTGAAGCTTTAATGGGGGATTTGGTCTCAAATCAAAGAAGATAAAGGGTCTCAAATCAAAGAAGATAAAGTTTAGTCTACTTGAAGATATAAATCTAATTTTTTTTGTACTTATATATGGGGCGTTCATTGTAAATACTTAGTAAGTTTAGGTGTGCATGTAAATAAATTTTCTAACGAGGGTGCATAATAAATTTAATTGTGAGTATGACACTTGTGTCCATGTTTGACACTTGTAATTCATGTTTGCACTCATTTTGAAACTTGTATAGCACATTGATTTAATTGATTTGATAGCCTCAAGATATGTGCTTGCACCTCGTTTGGGTGCTCGACGACTGGAAATTAATTTATACATAAAAAAATGTTCGGTGTCCGATTAAAACACAGTCAGTTGGGTCAAGCTCGTGTTATACCAACGATCATTTTGATGTTGATTTCGTTATTCTCAATACTTAATATTCGAATATTTTTGACCTACAATTTTTATGGTCGCTAAAGTATTTTGTTGAACTAAGACACATTAATATCATAAAATTAAACCAAATATGTAACTTTAGTCAAGATGACATATAATTTCATAAAATCTTTAAGACTCTCTCTCTTAACATCGACTACTACCCATACCCTGTGTTCGCATGCATTTCGAAGTAACATTTTTTCAAAAATTGACGCTAAAATCATGAAATAAATTACAATACCAGTAATAATGTACACACATACTTACACTAATTACCTATCAGTCAAAATAGAATATATATCTCGATCTCTGTGTTGAATGTCACACCGCGCGCGTTTGTCAACACGTGGTACATCGCGGGTCGGTGATCCTTAATTAGGGCAAATCACGGTTAGTGATTTGGGTCGTTACACTACGACAGGTCGTGTAGATGTCCATCGTGTTTGGTAGAGCTCGAGTATGTGGCAATTATTGGGCTTGAGATTATTGTGGACCACATAGAGAAGATACGACAAATTTGTCAGGGACTGAAAGGTGCTCATGAGAGATAGAAGAAGTATTATGATGAACAGTGAGATGAGTTAGAGTATGATGAGGGAGTATATGTTTACCTGAAGGTTTCACCTCCGAAGGGTGTCAAGAGGTTTGGTATCAAAGAAAGCTTGTTCAAGGTTAATAAGGTTGCCTACAAGTTGGAGTTGCCACCTTAGTTAGCCGGGATTCATCCAGTATTTCACATTTCCATGCTTTGACTGGATTAGTCGAGATGAGGTAGACGACCAACAGTAGAGTTAAGTTAGACATACCTGAGGGAGAACATCATTTACAAGGAGCAACTGATTTAGATTTCGGACCGTAAGACCCTGAGTTTGAAGAAAAAGGATATACTGTTGGTACTCATTAAGTGACAACATCACAAAAATGCGGAGTTGACGTAGGAATGGAAGTCCTACATGTACGAGCGTTTCCCCGATCTATTTTGATTCTAGTAAGTCTTTCGTTCTAGTTAATTCAATTTCAAGGATGAAATTCTTATTAGTTGGGAAGGCTGTGACGACACTAAAATTCTAACATGAACCACGTAGCATTCTCAGGACACTAACCTGGACCTGACGTGACGTGGTGCACTCGGGAGTCGACATCGAGGCACATTTTATTTTTCTGTGATGTTCGTAGTATGTATCCATATAATAAGTCCAATTTTTAATTAATTATAATTGTTAGATTTGCGAGTGAGTTTCACCTCGAGATGCATGTGATGCTCATAGGGACGAACCCATGATTTTTAGTTGGCCTAGGCAATAACAAAACTACTCCACTTACATTTTCCCCCTTATATTAAGCATTTATATACACTAGAATGGCAATGCCCAAGTTACAGTCACAATAGACTCATGAGCCGTCTCTGCGCCTTAAAATGAGCACATACTTAAATTTTGGTACATAACACGTAGGTCGAGGCTGCGCGACAACTCATGTGCCCAATGTAAATTCTATTGTTTTCCATATATTATACGAAGAAAATAAAATAAAAAATAAAAATAAATAAGCACCCCCGTCACTCATATATGCTTAAATATTGGGTAGTGGAGAGGAAAAAATTAAGTAACATGTTTTATACATACATTAGCTACACAGTTATTAAAGTCCTTAGATCTTTATGGAGATACTTGCGCTTATCTCAATGTAAGTTAATTTTAACTATTGTGTGGCAAATCTGTTTCAAAAATAAGTTATTTAATAACTGACAGCCTCGTTCCTTTGCGTGTCACCTGCAAAAAAAAGTTGGGTTTTTTTTTTAATGGGGTGGGCTATACAACTTTTTTGAGGTGGGCTTTAGTAGGAAAACTTAGTTAATTACGTAATACTAATAAGAAATAATCTCAAGAGCTGGATCCGCCACTAGAAGCACATATATATGGGTAGATGCATGTATTAAGGAGATTTAGGCAAGCATAAAGTTCATTTGCTATTTAATAGTTTATGATTATGAAGTCCCATTATTTACTAAGTATGAAATTTACCTAATTGGACTATATGGCCTAAGTTAGGAACTTTGGTACTTTATACCTAAATTATTAAGTGAAATCATTAAATGCAATTATTTTTTAAAACCCATTAAATTCTCTTGTATTAAGTTGAATATTTGGACTTATTTGAATGAGTTAGCCAAGTTGATGGAATGTGTATATGAAGGCTTTAAATTTATGTAGTTCTAAGTTCAGTTTAATTATTAAAATAAATTGACTGAGTGTTGGCAAATTAACTAAGATGAATAATGCAATAGATGTGAGTGGTGTATTTGATGTGAATCATTAAGTTTTCTTGAGATGCACAAAAGGAATCTTAAGAAGAAAAAGTGTGGATGTGTTGTCTCATTTTAAACCACAAAAGCTTAGAATCATTCCTAGCCACATAATAACAAAATGTATTGTGTTAAAGCCTTATTGACCATGAGAAGTTTCTAGAAACACTCACATGCGAGTCCAAGTGGGGGTATTAACTTAATCCTCAAGTTTCTCCCTTCTTTTATTTCTTTTTGCCTTATTTAAACAAAAGAGAAGAGAGAGAACGTGAGTGCAATGAAGAAAAATAAGAAGAAGATAGTAGAGATCGGCAGTGCGGTAAGACAAATTATTAAAGTTCTTGAGGATCAAAGAGCGTTGATGCTTAGGAGCATGAATCTATGTTAGTGGAGCTCATGAAAACTAGGCGAGAGCTAGGAAAACAACTCCATTAAAACTTTAGGTCATTTCTTCCCCAAATCTCTATATTTTTTATTTAATCTTTTTTGGTTGGCTATTTTTGAGTTATTTGAGTTTAATAGTGATTAGACCAACCCTTGTCTATTAGGGATTCCATGGTTGAAATTCAACTTGTCGTGTTGTTTCTTTATATTTGGAAATGAACGTGCATGGTTTGAATCATCTTGGTTGGCATTGAGGTTTACGATTGTTGAGTTAGTGTTTGATTTGAAAGGATATATGATTTATTTGTAATAAAGTAAATCAACTTTTTGGCATTCGATTAATGAATTTAAGATTCCTTAGAGGTTTTATTGATGTTTTTGAGAAACTAGAGTTCATTGTTGAACTACTTGATTAAAATGATGAAAGTGATGGTTTAACCCTACTTGAACTATTATAAATGTATTTAGCTCAACTTTAATAACTTTTCCGAGTTTAATGTAGTTTTGGGAAGAATTTGGGAGGTGAAGTCAAGGCTAAATTCAGTTTTGGACATTTTCTACTACACTACATCATGAGCTTGCACAAGTATACTTTTGGAGCCTGCTTAATAGTAGCAAGAGTGATATAGGTTTTGAGCTTGCTCAATAATATTAAGACTGCTTTTTGTTTTTTGAGCTTTCTCAATAGTATTAAGACAGCTTTAGGTTGTTAAGCTTGCTTAATTAGTTTAAGATTGCTTTAATTAAGTTTCGAGCGTTTTCAAAGTTCAAATGATAACAAACAAGATCATACCTAAAACGATAAATAAATCAAACTTAGTAACCTCTAACACGCCTAAACTACTTTAAATTGATACTAGAGACCTAGTTGACTAGTGTCGAGTGTCGAGGATTGGTTTGGAGGCGTGTGGGAGATGTGAAAGTCTTATTTTTACGTAGTTTGAGGTAGGTAAACTAGTAAGGATCTCTACAGTAATTCATGCATGCCTATTTCTTTCATACACTTGTAATATCCTATTTTATTGGACTTCCACTCCTTGTATGAATGTTCGAGGGCCAAGTGAGTTGGCAATGTGACACATGTCGAGCGTACACAATATTTTCTCGTATTTTACTATTAACTTGTAGTAGTGGTAAATAGGATATCGTATCCACTTGGATTTTTCAAATCTCAAAGGAAAGTTTTTTTTTCTTGTTTTTATTAATTTAGTTAATCTGATTAAACGGGAATTAAAATATTAAATAATTGAGAACTATAAATACGAACTTAATAAATCAAACTAACTAACTTAATCTAAACAATTCAACTTAAACAAAATTAAACAATACTCAAATTCAACATAATTCAAACATCTAAACAAACCTCCACTAAACAATGTAATATACTTGGATTGCTTTCAAACACTAGAACATAACCTCACTTCACTCTATAGGTATAATGATAGCATACAGAGTCTTGGAATCATTAAATCCTACTTCATAATAGGTATATAGCCTTTAGCTAGCCACCAATTTTTCTAAACTCAATGAAAATGCAACATTCTTATCATTGTAAATCTACCTATTGATAAAACGCAACACCGAAGAAATACGATAGCATTACACTAAATGAAAATCATGTCTAATCTAAGCCAATATTAACTGAAGCCGCATAATAAACAACTTAAAACACAATCACCTAGAACATCCACTCAGGAAAAGCCTTATAGATTAATCTTAGTTACTACTTCCATAATTGTTGTTAGTAACTATAAACATATAATCGAAATCAAAATATCACTTCACACTTTTGCAACTATGCATATAATACTAATCTTCTTTAGTTGTAATACGTAAAAACAACTTCTTAAATTCGTGATTGACGTATATGAATAGATTTAAAGTATTAAGTTCATGATTCCTTAATTATAACTATCTAGCAATCCAAAGGATATTACATGTCTAGATCTTGTTTAGATTGGTAGACTACTCACTTATGCTGGAAATAAACAATGCATATATATTACTAAAAGAAATAATGAATAAATAAATACCATAATACATATCAAAAGTCCAATGTATCTTCAAACATCAACTAGAAATATAGAATATGCAATAGAAATAATGTAGAGCAAAAAGAAGAAAGAGTTATTTCGAATCTCTTTGGTCTTTTTTATAGTCTCCATACATATACATATCCTAGATAAACTCAAATTCTTCATATTAATCTAAAAAACCCATAACAGACCTCGGCGATTTGTCAACGATTCATGACTTATAAACAAATCACTGAGTTTAGCTCTTAGTGTTCCACCAATTCAGCTAGCGATTTCTAGTTCATTCTCCAATCCACTGTGGATTCGCTCGCTTTTTCCTACTCCTGATTTAAGTGGAGATTCCTAGTATTATTACAAATCGCTGTCCAATCGCTGGACTTCTTTTCCAGTTGACTATTTTGCTATTCTTTCTTTTTCTTCCATTTCTTCATTTTCCTATTTAAAACCTGAAATCACAAAAACAAGAGAATACCTAGTGTAATATCATCATATAAATATATAACCAACCTAAATTACACTATAAAATATGTCTAATTATTTACTTGTCAGAATGTAACTTTCAGGTGTGGCGACCGACTTGCAACCATCACTACACCCAGAGTTACTGGATTTAAGTTGTAATGAGATTTGTTTAATCCATGGCACCATCCATATCTCTTATCCACGAAAGTCTAGGTTTAGCAAGCTTTGTCGCGTTCCTAAAACATGAGTCAGCCTGACTTTGCCGCAACTCAAGATTGTCGAGTAGCGTTCCAGTCCTTGAAAGGTTTTAGACTACTTGGATTGCTATTTGTTGACTCTTTGACACTTATTATCTTTTGTTTCCATTTTATATATAGTCTCATTATTATGCATTTATTTACTTTCTATTTTATTTACTTCCCTCATGATCTTTATATTTCTTTATTTAAATTCTTAAAGTATTGTTCGTATCCTCTGGCGATACTCATTGGAATCATCTCATTCAGTGACAATTGCATATCCGCAGACGAGCAAGGGCAAGGCGCCGATTATTGGTGACTACCTCTGAAGACATCAGAGCGGCCTTCCTCTTGCTTATTTTGTAAGTCTTTGTTTCGTACTTATTTATATATACTTTTTCATATGCATGGATTATTATGGGTTTGAGAGACGAATTCATGTATATTGCTTTTGTTTTATGCGTACTTGTCATCATATATACATGTTATCCACATTTTGCAGGGCTCCACATATAGGTTGTCTTGACTCATATATTTACTTTAAGTTATTTAAATATTCAATTTACTTCAGTTGTAAATCCTAAAACTTGTAAAAATAATAAATCAACTCTAACGATTAATAATAATGGAAGGAAAGGCTGACTAAGCTTGCGTTGACCTTACGAGAGGTCCACGTAGGTCTAGGCTAGGCAAGGCCCAGTTTGTATAGACTGGGACCGTCACAATTATAAAGATTGGTAATTTTCCGACTAATGTTTGGAAGTTATGTGATCAAGATGGGATATGTTCCTCTTTTTATAAAGAGATTTCTATTAGGCCTCTCGATATATTAAATTAATAAATGGTCATGTCTAATGAATTGATTAGATCAATGTCACTTGAGAATTTCAGTCTACCCGAAGATTGAGACTAGTAGATTGGACTATAAGGGTGACATTTCATGTCTTATGTTCGATAAAAAAGATATTGCGTAACAAAAGGATACGATATACATTGTCGATTAGGTTGTATCGATTTACTGATCTTGGTGCAACTTGGTTAGTCATAATGTCTTGCTAGAGGTCACTTATGACTTGTGTCCAGAAAAAGGTTTTTGTTCACTGCCAACGTTGTACAAACTCATTGGGTCGCACATAAAATGTTGGAGCATGTGCCCTACGTCAATCTACAAACATTGTTTATCTTATAATTTTAGTTAATAAAATTGAGGTTTTCATTTGTTGTTTTATTATAAGTGATAGCATGTTTACCTTATAGCAAGATCCATGGGTATTTGTTGAAATATCATAAATGTCCTTAGTCGGTAATTATATTGGGAACTATAATGAATTAAAACTAGTGTTAATCTTGATTAATGGTCATATGATGATTATGCGTATAGGGATACGAATCGAGATCATGAGTACTTGTTAGGGAACAAGGTACTGGACCAACCCGCTATGAGAACACCACATGGATTAAGTCATAGGTGTTACTCATGATAGGTATATCATTTAGTCATTCGACTTGAGATTAGCATAGAATTCAATATTAGGAGCATGGTAGTTTGACACAATCAAACGTTGTTTTTAACTGGACGATTATAAAGATTGTAATTGGTTATCATGTGAATAATATGTGAAGGTATGTAATCAAGATAGATTTTGTCACTCTCGTATATAGAGAGACATCAGTGGATCCCTTGATATGATAGATCGATAATGGCTAAGTTCATATGAATTGATATTATTAATGTCACTTGGATGTTTTTAGTTTACCTAAAGATCGAGACTAGCACGATTGAACATTAAAGGTGACTTTCTATGCTTTATGTTTAATCAAAGGATATCGCACAACAAAAGAATATGATATATGTTATTCGTTAGGTTGTATCGATTTTGATATTCATGCTATTTGGAAAGTCATAATGTCTTGCTAGAGACCGCTTATGACATGTGTACCAAAATGGTTTTGGTTTACTGCCAACATCACATGAACCTATTGGGTCACACACAAAGAATGGCTTTATGCAATTTCAATTGGTCCAGAGTAATGAGTTTTATATGATAACTTATTAATAGGGGCGTATGTGTAATTTGCTTAAACTGCATAAATACAATAATTATATTACAAATAGGATTTTAAGTAAGGGCTTATCTATACATATAAATAGAGGTTGAAACCCTAATACGAGATAAGATTTTTGTTTTTACTATTTTCGATTTCTTTGGATTTTGGGAGAGAGAAAACGTTTTCAATCTCTCTTAGGTCTAGCACTCCAAATTGTGGTAACCGTTCATGTGTTAATTTTCGATAGAAGACGCGCGCTTGAACGTCTTGAAGATCGATCAATCAGAGAAAGAAATCATGGATTAAGGTATGGTTTACTTTTGTAGATCAAGTTTAATGGAACTTATTTTCAATCCTATTGGAGTTTTTTCAAAAATTATTTTGAATTTTCCATTGCATATGAACTCCAAAACCCAATAGTGGTATCAAAGTCTTAGGCTCAGTTCTATTAAACGTTTGCATGTTTTCTCTGATGTATATATGATATATTTGAGAAAACATGATCTCGATTAATGTGTATATATATGATGTACATATAGGTTTTGTAATAATTGTTATCAAGAATTGATTTTAAAGCATGTTATTGATTAATGTATTTGATACACACCCAAGATTTGATTCAATGATAGAATTCATGTTTAGAATATTTCGATTAACATATATTTTTAATATTGAACAATGCGAATTTTGTATGTTCTTAGTAGAATTCATGTTTAGGTTAATGTGATTCCGATGTTGAATACATATTTCGTTTTTGTTCAATAATTATGTATGTCTCCATGATAGAAATCATGATTAGGTTAATAAGATTAATTTAATATGATTCTAGTGTTGAATGGATGATTAATATTTCGTTTCTTGAATCAATTGCTTATTTTGTATGAATAAGAATCAAAATTGGTGTTGGTCATATATCTCATTATGGTTATATGTTAATATATACCTATTAAATAGGAGATAAACTTGTAATCAGATAAGAATTACAAATAATATAAAACAGGTGAGATATATATCTTAAATTCTAATTGGATAAGGATTCAAAGTATATCTAATTCTAATTGGATTAGGATAAGATATTAAGTTAGAGGTGGTCTCGAGTTAATTAAAAAAATGTTTCAATGGTCAATTGGATTGGCTAAAATAATGAGAAATTTTATGCGATTTTCAGTTTTCAGAATTGAAATTTGTTGACCGACAAACTGGACCGCCGCTAACTGTTCGTAATGCAAGGAAATTCGTATAATAGTCAATACTAATAAAATTCCTTAACTTTTTTAGTGATTATTCATGCATTGTAATTTATGATATTTACCTTTTTAAATTATGATCACTAAAACAAATAAAAATCCATATTCCAAATTTTAAGTCAAATATCATCCATTCTCAAACACATATTAAGGATTTGATCAAATCAATATAGGTCAACCTCCGCGAAGTGTATTGTGTTCTTGGTGAGACAAGTTGAGTAACGGTTACTCTGTTGTTTGAAATGGATAGACTTGATAAAGCTATCAAAACGGTTTTCGGCTTTAGGCACTAGATGAGATAAAACATGCTAAGACATAAGATGTCATAATCTCATAAAAACAATTAAAAGTGACGTATGATGTAATTGGTAATTGGTACCTACCTAAATAACCTAATTCAAAGTGCCATGCCTTAGCTATCTTGAAACTAGGTGAAACATAGATTTTAGTCCCTTAAATTAACATAGCATTTTTAGGAAGGTTGTTAATTTAGTGGGAGTCTATTCTTCTATACAAAAATAAACTTTTGCATAATTTTTGTTGTAGATCTATGGCCTCTTCAAATCATACTAATCTCTTATCACTGCGATCCATCCTTGAGAATGATAAGTTGTCTAGGACAAACGTTCTTGACTGGTTCAAAAACTTGAGAATTGTTCTTAAGCACGAACACAAGTTGTATGTGCTGGATGATCCTATTCCTGAGGAACCACCAACCAATGCTTTAAGACGCGTAAAGGATGCACATACTAAGCATGTCAACGACTCAACTAATGTTGCATGCATTACGTTGGCAACCATGGTTCCTGAACTTCAGAAGGACATTGAACACATGGATGCTTGCGACATGGCTATGATGCTAAAGGAAATGTTCCAACACCAGGCTAGACATGAAAGGTTCGAGAGAGCCAAGAACCTCCATTCTTGCAAAATGGATGAGGGTGCATCAGTAAGTCGTCATGTTCTGAAAATGAAGGGTTATATTGACCATATTGACAAACTTGAATTTTCTATAAGCCAAAAGTTGGCTACGGATTTGATCATGAATTCATTGCCTGATAGTTATTCACAATTTGTGATGAGCTATAATATGAATAACATGGAAAATTCTATCTCAGAGTTGCATTCAATGCTTAAAATTGTTGAGCAAAATGTCAAGAAACCCATTGCTAATGCGTTGATGGTTTAGAAATGAAAGGCTTTGAAAAAAAAGGGCGAAGGCAAGGCTAAATTTACCAAGGCTGTTGTGACTGTCACAAAGCCTGTGGAACAAGTCAAGCTTAAGGTTTCTTCCACTTCACAGTTCTAAAAGGAAAAGGAAAAAGAATAAAATTGTCATATTTTCCATGTACCTGGGCGTTGGTTCGGAAATTGCAAGCTCTATCTTGAAGATCTAAATAAAAAAGAAGAGTAGTGCGACTACTACTTCATGTATTTACTTTATTGAAGTTAACTTGTCTGCTAGTGATTCATGGGTATTGGATACCATATGTGGATCTCACATTTGTATTAATGTGCAGGATCTCACCTAAAGTAAAAAAATAAAGAAAGGAAAAGTCATCATACGAGTTGGAAACATAGCAAAGGTTGTTGCGTTGGGTGTAGGATGCTATGAGTTAATTTTACTTAATGCACTTGTTTTAGTTTTATATAATTTTTATTATGTCCCTGCCTTGAGTAGAAATATCATTTCAGTTTCATGTTTGGATTTGGATGGTTTTAATTTCATTTTTGCGAATAATAAATGCTCCATTTCTCGTAAGAATGTTTTCTATGGGAATGATGATTTGTGTTATGGTTTTTATATTCTAAATATGAAAAAGCCAATATATACTCTTATTCTTAACGTAAATACAAAGAGATTCAAGTCAAATGATTTGAATGAAACCTACCTTTGGCATTGTCGTCTTGGCCACATAAATGAGAAACGATTTCTAAACTCCATAAAGATGGGCTTTTAGATTCATTTGATTTTGAATCATCTGAAACATGTGTTTCTTACTAGGCAAGATGACAAAGAGTCCCTTTACTGGACACAGTAAAAGAGCAAATTATTTATTGGGACTATTACATACTAATGTATGCGGTCCTATAAATACAATGGCTAGAGGTGGTTATCAATACTTCATTACTTTCACTGATAATTTTAGCAGATATGGTTGCGTGTATCTCATGAAACATAAAAGTGAGTCTTTTGAGATGTTTCAAACATTTTAGAATGAAGTGCAAAATCAACTTGGTAAAATTATTAAAGCACTTCGATCAGATCGAAGTAGTGAATATTTGAGCCAAGAGTTTGACGACCATCTTAGAAATTGTGGGATTGTCTCACAGTTAACTCCTCCAGCAACTCCACAATGGAATGGTTTTTTGAGAGGAGAAATCAAACTTTATTGGATATGGTTCGATCTATGATCATTCATGTAGATCTTCCTATTTCCTTTTAGGGTTGTGACTTAGAAATTGTTACGTTTACACTGAATCGTGTTCCTTCTAATACGGTTGATAAAACACCATATGAGATGTGGTTTAGGAAAAGACCAAGTTTGTCTTTCCTTAAGATTTGAGGCTGTGAGGTTTTTGTACGATGACAAATCTCAGGAAATTTATCAGCCAAATCTACCAAGTGCGTATTTGTTGGTTATCCTAAAGAAACTAGAGGATACTACTTTTATAATCCCACTGAGAACAAAGTGTTTGTTGCTCGGAATGGTGTCTTTATGGAAAAAGAGTTTATTTCAAAAGACAACAATGTGAATAAAGTAATTCTTGAAGAAGTTCAAGAACCACAAATAAACACTCAACCGCTAGTAAGAAATCAACAAAGTCTTGAACGAGTTGAACCTTCATAGGTATCACAAGGCCTGCGTAGGTATGATGGGGTAAGACATTAGCCTGAAAGATTTAGGTTTCTTATTACTGATAGTAGTGAGGTATTGCATATGGATCAAAATGAGCCTACTACTTATCAGGAGGCTATGTCTAGCCCTGAAGCAGATAAATGGCTTAGTGCCATGAATTATGATATGCAATCCATATATGATAACCAAGTTTAGAACCTGATTAATTTACTTGAGGGTGGTAAGACCATTGAATGTAAATGGGTTTTCAAGAAGAAAACTGACATGGATGGCAATGTGAATACTTATAAAGCATGGCTAGTAGCAAAAGGTTTCAAACAGACTTAAGGTGTTGATTATGATGATACTTTTCTCCTGTAGCCATGCTTAAATCTATTAGAATTTTGATTGCCATAGCCGCATATTATGACTATGAGATATGACAAACAGATGTTAAAACATCTTTTCTAAATGAGAATTTACTTAAGGACATGTATATGATACAACCTGAAGGGTTTGTTCATCCTAAAAATTCTAGAAGGTGTACAAGCTTCAAAGATCTATTTATGGATTAAAGCAAGCTGCTCTGAATTGGAATCTTCATTTTGATGAAGCAATTAAGGAATTTAGTTTCATTAAAAATGAATATGGGCCTTGCGTATACAAGAAGGTCAGTGGGAGCGTGGTTGTTTTCCTACTACTGTATATTGATGATATATTACTCATTGAAAATGACATCCCAACCTTGAAGAGTGTCAAGTCTTGGTGATGTGTTTCTCAATGAAAGACTTAGGAGATGCAGCCTACATCTTTAGGATTAAGATCTATAGGGATAGGTCTATAAGGCTGATCAATCTAAATTAGAGTGCTTATATGGACAAGATATTGAATAGGTTCAGTATGCAAGACTCTAAAAGAGGGTCGTTGCAAATGTCTCAAGGTATAAGTCTCAGCAAAACTCAATGTCCGAAGACTAATGACGAGCGAGAGCGCATGAAAACGATTCCATATGCATTAGCTATTGGATCTATCATATATGTCATGTTATGCACCTAACCTAATGTATCATATGCTTTGAGAGTAACAAGCAAATATCAGTTTGATCCAGGTGAGAGTTACTAGACTGCAGTAAAGAACATTCTTAAGTACTTGAGAATGATTAAAGAAGTGTTCTTGGTGTATGGAAGTTTAGAAGACGAGTTTGTTGTAAATGATTACACAAATGCAAGTTTTGAAACTGATATAGATGACTTTATGTAACCGCCCATTTTCTGAATGGACCACCACGGGGGCCGATGCGGGCCCACAACTTGGCCTACCAGTGCTAGCTGTGTCCTACATGCCAACTCATCCACCATTTAATCATTATTAACCGCAATAAACAACAATTTACTGTTTAAATTGTTACTGAACTCATGTCATCTGCTAAGATCATTTTAAACCCAAATAAATCACAGCGAAAGTCTTTTAACATGACAAACTATATATAAAACATTAAAGTCATGCAATTAACTCTGACACCTTGTGTGGAAACCCATATATCAACCATATATCAATCTTGTACCTCAATGTATCAAAATATCAACAATATAGAGTCCTGGGCTATCTCACAATCCCAAAACCCAAAATAAAAAAATAAAATAAATATATACAAACGTACAAGCCTGGCTAAATGTCTCTAAATCACAAGTATTCCGGTAGCTTGCCTTTGCCACGGCTCGTACTAGGATCTGCACTCAAGCCATCACAAAAAGGCAGATGACGAGTCCAGAGTGAGTATTCCCAAGGAAATTAAATGAGTAATACAAAGTAAATAATGGAATTTAAACAAAACTATTAAATAAACATGATAGGCAAATGTGCTCATCGCATGCATATGTAATAGTGAAAGCTCAAAGTGTGTGTTCCTAGAGCCTAGGGTCAGACTAGCACCATACTTTGGACTCCTAACAGACTATTGCCGGCGAGTAGCACTCAAGCAAGGCCAGTATTTGGATTCGCGAGGTGGTCAGCGTGGAACCTACTACGCACCCACACGTGCCCGACACGACTGTCGGGTAGCCCTAATCACCGAGATGACACACGTGCTATAGCCTAGTGGACTTACAAACAGGAATGGCACGGAGGGAGAGCCTCAACGTCCGTCCATTATAACACACCAAGAATAGAGTAATGAAAGAAAAAATGTGAATTCAAAAGCAAAATAAAGTACTGCTCAAGAAGTTTCAGTTAGGATACTACACACCTCAAACCGCACTTTGAGTCCCGTAAATAACCCCCGATCCGACTCCGCCTAGTCCCAGATATCCCAAATTACCGCCCAAAATGACATATTTCCATTTATAGTTGATTTTTAGTCATTTGGATGTGTTTTAAGTCACTTAACAAACATAATGTCAAAATTGCAAGATCTAGCGCGCTGGACCTGAGAATAAGCGCGCTGATTCCCAGGCAGTTATACGTTCTTCATCAGGAAGAACATTAGCGCGTTAGGTGATGTCATTAGCGCGCTAATAGCATTCTGGACAGCAAAACTGCTGAGAATTTTGGGTTTTTAGCAACCCTACAAAACCAACAACAACCACAACACCAACAACAGAATTTCAAAGCATGATAAACCCATTCAAACAACAACTCAACAACAACCAAACCATCACCAACAACTCTAAAATTGAGATCAAAAGATAGAGAAAATTGAGGTGTATGTGATTCTCACCTTGCTTTTGATGTTTTCATACCTTAAATCTCCTTGAATCACCAAGTTTGATCACTGAAACCCTTGTTTTCTTGTCTCCAATCTCGGATTAGAAGGATAAGAGAGAGAAAAGATGGTGGAAATAAGTCAATTTGACTTATTTATAGTTGAATTTGAATCTCGCCTCGTATGTGCATCTCCATGCAACCTAAGGACCTCCATTTGCTTCTATTCTAACCTCTCATGACTCCAATTGGGACACTGACGGCACACTCACCCTTGTTTTTAACTCAAAAAGTGGTGTTTCACGTGTTCTGACACCCGGTTTCGCATCTCGAACTGCGACATACGCGTATTACCATGTCCCTAACCACCAAATATACATTCCATATTATTATTTAACCCATTTTATTCATTTTATGTGTGTATTATTTCTCTCGGCCTAGTATTAAGTCGGTTAGACTACTCGGTACCCCCGTCGACACGCATATCGAGGCGAATACTTAACACACGATCTCGCAAGTCAAAGGTAATATAAGTACACACATTGCGATGTCATTTACTTTATTTCAATATAAACATTGCAAATTAAACAAATCAGCACACAAAATAACTATTTACCTAGCTCCAGGCGCGCACAAGCTTAGCTGCGGGTCCCACGAGCGTTTGAGCTGTCAGCCACGTCTGCAACCACGACGCTAATAACAGCGAATTAATTTTAGGTCGTTGCGGTTCTTCTCAACTAGGTGAAATCTCGTCCCGAAATTTAAATTAAACTTAAATACTTACCAGCAAATAAGCGAGGATACCGTCGTCGCATTGTAGACTCAAGCTCCCAGGTGAGTCCTTCGGTCTCGTGATGCTGCCATCTAAACAAAACCTTCGGGATCTCCTTATTCCTCAAAATTTGAGTCTTCCTATCCATAAATCCCACAGGTTGTTCCTCGTATGACACGTCAGGTCGCACCTCAATCTAACATATATCAACCACAGACCTCGGTCCTGACCTAGCCAGCCTCGACATGGAAATATGAAACACTGGGTGTACCCTTGCCAACTACGATGGCAACTCCATACGGTATGCCACTCTGCCGACGCGTTCTTCAACTCTGAACGGCCCAATGAACTTTGGTGTCAGTTTCCCCTTAATGTCAAACCTCGTATGACATTTCTAGGGCGAAACTTTCAAATACACCAAGTCTCCAACCTCGTAGCTCAGACCCTCAAGATACTTGTCAGCATATTTCTTCTGCCTATCCTGTGCTGGCTGAAGTCTCTGCCTGATCTGCCTGACCTTCTCAGTATGATCCACAACAACCTCAGATCTTATAGCCGTTGTATCTTCCGGTGCCGCCCAACATGCTGGTGACCTGCAGGGCCTACCATAAAGTGCCTCAAACGGTGGCATCCCGATACTCGCCTGATAGCTGTTGTTGTAGGCAAACTCACTCAAAGGTAAGTAATCCTTTCACGATCCACCAAACTGTAATATAGATGCCCTGAGCATATCTTCGAGAATCTAAATCAATCGCTCTGACTGCCCGTCAGTCTGAGGATGGTATGCAGTACTGAACTGTAAACGAGTGCCAAATTGGTCTTGCATACTCTCCCAAAGTCTCGATGTAAATCTCGAATATCTGTCAGAAACAATGGAGACCGATACACCATGCAATCTGACAATCTCTCTCTCGAATATAGTACTTAGTTGTGTAACATAATATCTCGTGGCGATCGATATAAAATGTGTCGACTTTGTCAACCTGTCAATAACCACTGAAATCGCATCGTATCTCCTTGTCGTCTGAGGTAGGCCACTGACGAAGTCCATGGTCACGTGTTCCCACTTACACTAAGGAATGAGCAGCGGTCGTAGTAATCCGGTCGGTCTCCTGTGCTCAGCCTTCACCTGCTGGCATATATGACAACTGCGGACGTATCTACCCACGTCAGCCTTCATCCCTGACCACCAAAACAATCTCCTCATATCGTGATACATCTTAGTACGACCAAAATGAACTGTATACCGCGACCGGTGTGCGTCCTCGAGAATGTTGTCTCTGAGCTCCGATACCCCTGGTATCCACAATCGACCCCTTTGTCTCAAGCACCCGTCTGACCCCTCAGACCTCTTAGTGCACCTCGAATCTTGAGCCAGGCCACTGAAATGTGAATATCGGTCATCAGCTCTCTACAACTCAGCAACCCGCTCTAAAGACACTGTAGGAACTCGCATCTGACAGTAAATCTGTAGCTCAACAATAGCCTCTGTCAAACACAACACCGACGTTGCCTCAAGCAACCCGTGCTCATTTTTCATTTGTCGCAATACTATTTGGCTCTCGATGTTGCTCTTGCCCAGCGCATCAGCTACGACATTCCCCTTACCCAAATGATATTCAATGGCGAAGTCATAGTCCTTCAATAACTCGAGCCATCGCCATTGTCGCATGTTCAACTCCCTCTGAGTGAACAAGTACCTCAAACTCTCTTGGTCTGTGTACAACACGAACTTCACACCATACAAATAATGCCTCAAGGCCTTTAGTGGAAACACGAACGCTGCGAGCTCCAAGTCGTGCATTGGATAGTTTACCTCGTGAGGTCTCAACCGTCGAGATAAATAGGCCACTGGGTGTCCATCCTGCATCAACACGCCACCCAACCCAATGTCTGATGCATCAGTATAAACTAAAATACTTTACCTACTACAGGTAAGGCCAAAACTAGCGCCGAAGTCAACTTCCTCTTCAGCTCTCATAAAGCATCCTCACACTCATGTGACCATTCAAATCTAACATCCTTCTTAGTCAGCCTCGTCAACGGCGCTGCAATCATCGAGAAGTCCTGCACAAAGCGCCTGTAATATCTTGCCAAACCCAAGAAACTTCGGATGTCAGATATAGACTCAGGTGTCTTCCAGTCAATAATCGCCTGAATCTTGTCACCATTAACAGATATACCCTGATCACTGATGACATGGCCCAAGAACTTCACTTCACTCAGCCAGAATGCGCACTTGCCGAACTTGGCATACAGTATGTGCTCTCTCAGTGTCGCTAACACATCTTTGAGATGCCTCTCGTGCTCCACACGAGTCTTACTGTATATCAGAATGTCATCGATAAACACAATGACGTATCGATCCAGAAATGGCCTCAGCATTCTATGCATCAAATCCATGAAGATCGCTGGTGCATTAGTCAGCCCAAACGACATGACTGTAAACTCGAATAGGTCGTAAAGCGTACTAAACGCAGTCTTCTCCACATCCTCATCTTGAATCCTCAACTGATGGTATCCCGATCGTAAGTCGGTCTTCGAGAAGAACTTGGCCTCAGCCAACTGATCGAATAAATCATCGATTCTCGAAAGTGGGTAACGATTCCAAATCGTCACCCTATTCAGGTTCCGGTAGTCCTCACACATCCGCATCGAGCCATCCTTTTTTTCACAAAAAGAATTGAAGCTCCCCAAGGCGATATGTTAGGGAGAATAAAACCCTTATGCAGTAAGTCATCTAACTGGATCCTCAACTCCTTGTGCTCCGATGCTAACATCTTATATGGTCTACTATAGATTAGCTGAGTCCCCAGAATCAGCTCAATGATAAACTCCACAGCTCTCGTTGGTGGCAATCCTGGAAAATCATTGGGGACACGTCTGGAAACTCGCAGACAATAGGGACATCCTTAACCTTAAGCACCTTCTTACGCTCCAGCTCAACCATAGCCGCGTACACCTCCATCTCCTGCGACGTCGCTAATCTACCTCGAGTGATAGGTAATGCAGTCGCAACTCCGGCAAATATAAACCTTAGAATTCCCTCGATGTCTGTCACAGTCTTGCTGAAACAATCAATATGTGCGTGATAAGATGATAACCAATCCATCCCGAACATCGCGTCGAACTCCAAGGACTCTAACAATCTCAAATCAGCTGGTAACTGATGTCCCTCAATCTCCACAACACAATTTCGGCAAATCCGGTTAGGGTAGATCTTATCCCCAGCTGTCGTGCTGAGAACAAGATGTGTATCTAAAGGTTGTACAGGTAACCCTAACTCTCCTACCATGCGTCCAGAAATAAAAGACAATGTACTACCAAAATTCATCATAACATGCATAGGAATACCAGAGAAAGATAACGTACCCTCAACTAGCTGTCGGGTCGCCTCCATATCCAGCTGCGCGACCCCAAATGCTGCAGACTGAGCCCTATCTCTGGCCTGCTCCGTCTATGGTGGTAGTGGTGCTGGTATGGTACAATCTGCCACATAATACCCCACCTGACCGCATCAGTAACATGTACGGGTATCCGATCTGCCAGAACTCCTCTGACTCTACGTTTGACTATGTGTTTGACTCTGGCCTCTCGGACCTCTATCCTACCTCTGCTGTCTAGGCTGATCAACGGGTGCAAAACACATAGAATATGCCAACTGACGATCATCACATCGATCTATGTCATCACGATAATCTATGTCGCCACTGCGAGCCTAATCATACTGCCAATCACCTTAGTGAGGTCTATGGCCCTGTCTTTGTCGGTCCTGGTCTTTCCTCTGTCTCTTCGGTCTCTAATCAGATCGAGAACCTGATGCAGGCTGACTCTGCAGCGCAGCTTGAATTGCTAGTCAATTGGCCCTTTAAACCAGGTATGTCTCGGGCGCAAGGAACCTGTCATAGATCTCAGCCAGAGTACAGGCTCCACTAGATACCACTGTGCTCGCAATCCTATCATCCAAACCTCGGAAAAAGTAATATATCTGCAGTCGATCAGTACCAGCTATGTCTATAGAGTACGACAGTAGATATCGGTACCTCTCCATGTATACGGTGACCGACATATCACCCTGCACCAAGGATAAAAACTCATCCCTCAAGCGAACCCTGACCTCCATCGGTATGTACTCATCCATAAATAATGCTCGAAACTATGCCTAAGTAGTCACGGCAGGATGAGTCGCGGTGTAAGTAGTCCACCAGATCGCAACATCAGCTCTCAAACAGAAACTCGATAACCTCGGCCGATCAATATCCTCAACCCGAAGATAATCGTGTAGCCGCTCATGGGATAACAGCCATCTCCCGGCTACATCAGGATTTCTAGGCCCCATAAAAATATCCTGGCGAGAACTTAAGAAAGTTCCTCATCTTCTTAGCCTCTAATGTCATCTTGCTCCCAAAAGTCGATGCCACTGCTGGCTGCTCGGTAGTAGCAGGTGTAAGCACCATTATAGCCTCAACTAGTAATGTTGCTGGTGTAGCCCTTTCTGCCAATGTGGTGGACACTGCCGCCTACACCTGAGCCTCAACCGTAGTAGGAGCTACGACTGTCTGTGTAGTCGTCATTGGTGCAACCAAAGCTGTAGTCGGAGCTGTCGTAGTCTCCCGAGCATCCCAAGCTCTCATCATCTCTATCAGCATCGTGAACCTATCATCCATAGTCCGCGCTAACGACTCCAGAATCAAGGTCGGTCTCGTCGGAACACTAGTATCTCCGACCTCAGGCTGAATGGTATTTGATGGCTGTCCGTCCATAGGTATCTGCATCGAAGAACGTGTATCCAATCAGCCTCAATACCAATATACGTATAACGTATATATAATACAACCAAAACATAACACATATAGCCCTTGATTTCTACCCATCTCACCTCTCTTCCCAACTAGGACTCTAGGCAATTCCTTTGGGTTTCCACATTTAAAGTTTATTCATCAGGTTTATCCTTAAATTATACCACAAATGTAATCGTATCAGAGTTAATTCCCAATTCCTCGAGGTTCACTGACCTTGCTTTGATAACAAAATGTAACGGCCCAATTTCTAAATGGACCGCCACGGGGGCCGATGCAGGCCCACAACCTGGCCTACCAGCGTCAGTTGTGTCCTACATGCCAACTCATCCACCATTTAATCATTATTAACCGCGATAAACAACCTGGCCTACAAGCGCTAATTGTTACAGAACTCAAGTAATCTGCTAAGATCATTTTAAACCCAAATAAATCACAGCGGAAGTCTTTTAACATGACATACAATATATAAAACATTAAAGTCATGCAATTAACTCTGATACCTAGTGTGGAAAACCCATATATCAACCATATGTCAATCATGTACCTCAATGTATCAAAATATCAACAGTATAGAGTCTTGAGCTATCTCACAATCCCAAAACCCAAAAGAAAACAAAATAGATATATACAAATGTACAAGCCTAGCTAAATGTCTCTGAATCTTGCCTTTGCCAAGGCTCGTACTAGGATATGCACTCAAGCCATCACAAAAAGGCAGATGACGAGTCTAAAGTGAGTATTCCCAAGGAAATTAAGTAAGCAATACGGAAAGTAAATACTAGAATTTAAACAAAACTATTAAATAAACATGCGGAAATAAAAAACGGGCAACTGTGCTCATCGCATGCATATGTAATAGTGAAAGCTCAAAGTGTGTGTTCCTAGAGCCTAGGGTCGGACTAGCGCCATACTTTGGACTCGCAGCAGACTACTGCCGGCGAGTAGCACTCAAGCAAGGCCAGTATCTGGATCCGCTAGGTGGTCGGCGTGGAACCTACGACGCACCCACACGTACCCGACACGACTCTCGGGTAGCTCTATTCACCGAGATGGCACGTGTGTTATAGCCTAGTGGACGTACACATAGGAATAACACGGAGGGAGAGCCTCAACGCCCGTCCATTATAACACGCCAAGAATAGAGTAATGAAAGACAGAATGTGAATTCAAAAGCAAAATAAAGTACTGTTCAAGAAATTTCAGTTGGGATACTACACACCTCAAACCGCACTCTAAGTGCCGTAAATAACCTTCGGTCTTACTCCGCCTAGTCCCAGATATCCCAAATTACCGCCCGAAATGACCTATTTTCATTTATAGTTGATTTTTAGTCATTTGGATGTGTTTTAAATCACTTAACAAACATAAAGTCAAAACTGCAGGATCTAGCGCGCTGGGTCTGGGAATTAGCGCGCTGATTCCCATGCACTTATACGTTCTTCATCGGGAAGAACATTAGCGCGCTAAGTGACGTCATTAGCGCTTTAATCGCATTTTCGACAGCAAAAACTGCTAAGAATTCTGGGTTTTTAGCAACCCCACCAAACAAACAACAACCACAACACCAACAAACAGAACTTCAAAACATGATAAACCCATCAAAACAACAACTCAACAACAACCAAACCATCACCAACAACTCTAAAATTGAGATCAAAAGATAGAGAAAGTTGAGGTGTATGTGATTCTCACCTTTGCTTTTGATGTTTTCACCCCTCCAATCTCCTTGAATCACCAAGTTTGATCACTCAAACCCTTGTTTTCTTGTCTCCAATCTCGGATTAGAAGGATAAGAGAGAGAAAAGATGGTGGAACAAAGTTTATTTGACTTATTTATAGTTGAATTTGAATCTCACCTCATATGTGCATCTCCATGCAATCCAAGGACCTCCATTTGCTTCTATTCTAACCTCTCATGACTCCAATTGGGACACTGATGGCACACTCACCCTTGTTTTTAACTCAAAAAGTGGTGTTTCAGGTGTTCTGACGCCCGGTTTCGCGTCCCGAACCGCGACATACGGGTATTACCATGTCCGTTACCACCAAATATACATTCCATATTATTATTTAACCCATTTTATTCATTTTATGTGTGTATTATTTCCCCCGACCTAGTATTAAGTCGGTTAGACTACTCGGTACCCGCGTCGACACGTATATTGAGGCGAATACTTAACACACGATCTCGCACGTCAAAGTTAATATAAGTACACACATTGCGATGTCATTTACTTTATTTCAATATAAACATCGCAAATTAAACAAATCAGCACACAAAATACTATTTACCTAGCTCTAGGCGCGCACAAGCCTAGCTGCGGGTCCTACGAGCGTCTTAGCTGTTAGCCACGTCTGCAACCACGGCATTAATAACGACGAATTAATTTCAGGCCTTTACACTTTATATCGCAGTCTGGATATATGTTTGCTTTAAATGGATGCGCAATAAGCTGAAAAAGTTCGAAGCAAGAAACTGTGGCAAATTTTACGACAGAAGGTGAGTATATTGCAGAGTTCGATGCAGCTAAAGAGGCAGTTTGGATCAAAAAGTTCATTTTCAAACTTGGTGTGGTTACGAGTATAGCTAACCTATTTGCTTGTATTGTGACAACAAAGCGGCGATAGCATGGGCCAAGGAACCAATATCACACCACCGATCCAAACTTATACTTAGATATTTTCATTGCATTCGAGAAATCATTGAGAGGGTAGACATGAAAATTTACAAAGTTCCTACATAAGACAATGTTTCAGATCCTTTAAAGAAGACTCTTCCACAAGCGAAACATGATGGTCATGTTAGGTCATTAGGTATTAGATACATTAATGATTGGCACTAATGCAAGTGGGAAATGTTGGGGCATGTGCCATAAGTCAATTTACAAACATTGTTTATCTTATAATTTTAGTTAATAAAATTGAGATTTTCATTTGTTGTTTTATTATAAATGATTGCATGTTTACCTTATAGTAAGATCCATTGGTACTTATTGAAATATCATAAATGTCCTTAGTTGGTCATTATACTGAAAACTATAATGAATTAAGACTAGTGTGAATTTTGATTAATGGTCAGGTGATGATCATGCGTATAAAGATACGAATCAAAATTATGAATACTTGTTAGGGAACAAGGTACTGGACCGACCCGCTATGAAAACCCCACATGGATTAAGTCACAGGTGTTACTCATGATAGATATACCATTTAGTCTTTCAACTTGAGATTACCATAGACTTTAATATTATGAGCATGGTAGTTTGACACAATCAAACGTTGTCTTTAACCGGACGATTATAAAGATCGTAATTGGTTACCATGTGAATAATATGTGAAGGTGAGTAGTCAAGATATAATTTGTCACTCTCGTATAGAGAGATATCAGTGGATCCCTCGATATGATATACTAATAATGGCCAAGTCCATGTAAATTGTTATGATCAATGTCACTTGGATGTTTTCAGTTTAAGATCGAGACTAGTACGATTGAACATTAAGGGTGACTTTTCATGCCTTATGTTTAATCAAAGGATATTGCATGATAAAAGGATATGTTATATGTTATTCATTAGGTTGTATCGGTTTTGATATTCATGCTACGTGGGTAGTCATAATTCCTTGCTAGAGACCGCTTATGACTTGTATACCAAAATGGTTTTGGTTCATTGCCAACGTCACATGAACTTATTGGGTTGCACACAAAGAATGGTTTTGCACAATTTCAATTGGTCCAAAGTAATGAATTTTATATGATAAAATTCATTACATAAAAGCTTTTACAATTTGTTATATGTTAACTTATTAATAAGGGCATATGTGTAATTTGCTTAAACTACTTAAATACAATAGTTGTATTACAAATATGATTTTAAGTAAGGGCTTATCTACACATAGAAATAGAGGTTGGAACCCTAAAACGACATAAGATTTTCGTTTTTACTATTTTCGAGTTCTCTAGATTTTGGGAGAGAAAGTAAAATTATTTTCAATCTCTCTTGGGGCTAGCACTCCAAATTGTGGTTACCGTTCGTGTGTGAATTTTGGATAGAAGACACGCGCTTAAACGTCTTAGAGATCGATCAATCAGATAAGGAAATCACAGGTTAAGATATGGTTTACTTTTGTAGATGAAGTTTAATGTAACTTATTTTCTGTCTTGTTGGGGTTTTTCAAAAATTGTTTTGAATGTTCCGCTGCGTATGAACCCCAAAACCCAACACATAGAACGCATCTATTTGATTTCCAGTAGTCCTGATTTATGAATTTTATATGAAAAGATTCATGACAAGAATATCCTTATAGTGTGTTATATTATTGCTCCTTTAATTAGGTTTACTTGACCGCCTAATTATAATTGTTGTATGAATAGGTGCTAAATGTGAATTAAAAACACACGTAGAAAATTAGGAGAGAAACCAAACAAAGTTTAGCCTAGTCTCTAGAGGTTCTAGACAAAAGAAGTGATCAAAAAAGGTTTTCGAATTCTATTAGAGCTAGGAGTTTGGATTGCGATCGTTTATTCGTGTGTGGATACTGATAGATGATGTTCCTCTCTAACAACATCCTAAAAAGATCAATCAACACTAAAATGGCAGACATGGAGTTTCTACAATCATAAGCTATGATTTCTCTATTGATTTTTCAGTTTAATGGAATCGGTAAGATTCGGGATCGAGTATGTTCGAAAGGGTTTCAAAAACTCCCCTTGCGTTTTATCCCTGAAATCCTAGGTATGTTTGGTACTTCTTTATGTTTATGGAAAGTTGTCATTCAAAGTCGTAACTTCGATGAGTCTAACTACGGAGATACGACGTGATACGATGTCGCCCCGTATTTTTTCGAATCAATTTCAAAATACAAGATTAGGTGAAATGGGAAACTAACTAATCATATCACTGATTGAAGATCTTTGGAATTAAATTATGGATATATATACTTATACAGGTGGTGGGGGCAAATCAAGCAGGAACCAAAATCCAACACAATCATCAGAGTCTAAGTTCTCTTGGATAGCAAGAAAATGCAGACCTCCACAAGATTTCTTTGCTGCTTCCCAAGTTTCAGCCTCCTGTGTTGTTGCCAGAGTTCTCTTATAAGTAGCATAAACGTAGCGAGTAGATATACCGACGGAAACAACCAAGCATGCCTTGTCTATATCAGCTTCAATCGAACAGAGCTCGAGTCCATTCATCCAAGCTGGTCATGCATGCAAATGGGAATTTGTTGAGATTGTCAGATAGAATATGTACTTTATCACAAAAGAATTAGTCAAAACAGAAAAATAAAAATAAAAAAAGGACAAAATGGCACAGGGGCGGGGAGAGCAAAGTAAGAGGGAAAAGAAAAGCAACGAACTTGCATATCTAACTCATCTCTCCAAGCACACCATGAGAATTTGTGAGCGTAGAAAAAAGGTCCATTTTGGTATAGGTGCAAAATGATTTTACAACTAAAAAGTGCATCAAATATAGATTCCAAAAATCAAATTGCTTAGAGAACATTAAGATGAAAATAATAAGAAAAAAAAAACAAAAAAACAAAACAAAACAAAAGCAAAACTTGGACACCACCTTCTCAATCGCCCCTGTAAAGTACAAGCCAATAACATATTTTCCCCAAATAGCCAAGTACTTAAGTAGCCGACTTAACGAAGCAACGCCAAGTTTAATAAGTATTGGTAAGAGAATTCAACTAATACAATAATATTTAGTGATGTTGATTTTATTTATTTATTTAAAGTAAGTCAATCTACTACAACATTTCAACGCGTGAAATGGAATATAAACTAAAATGGATGATCTAGATGAGGAGAGTTCCCTTCCCAAAGTTTTCCTCTCGAAGAAATTGTAAATGGTGTGAGATCTATCCTATCGGGGGGTTAGGGCTATACTACTTTTCTACCATTCTAGTTGTTTCTACAGCGATGGATTCCTTTGATTTGGAGAAACTCGTGGAAGCTCTTGACGAGGCGAAGGCTCGGGAGTTTACCATGGACAAGATATATGCAAGTGACATTGCCAAGATCAAACGAAGTCTTATTGGGAAAATCTATGTCATTCGATTGGTTAGTCGAGAGGGGTTCATCACCATTATCAAAGCGTTTGGAATACAACAAACAGGTTTTATGTAGAGCAGATCTTTAAGGAGAATGCTTTTGTCTTTTATTTCAAAATTGAAGATGATAGAGAGAGTGTTGAAGGGCGGTCCTTGGTCCTTTGATCATCAAATGTTAGTTTTGATTAAGCCAAACGGGATGGGGGAAGTGGAGTCTTTGGATTTCACTCGGACGGCTATCTGGGTCCAAATTCACAAAGTACCACTAGCCTGCATGACAAAAACGACCGTGTTCTTCTTGGGTTACAAGATATGTCATATGGAGGAAGTGGATTTGGCAATCTGGTTACTACGATGGGAAATATCTTTGGGGAGATCATTAATCTGCTATGGCCATTACATATTGGTTTTAAGATGTATTTAGAAGAGTTGGGGAGGAAAGTTCCACTAGTTTTCCAATATGAATGCTTGACGGATTTTTGCTTCTACTATAGTCGCATTGGACATTGACACAGTGATTGCATTTTGTTAGAAGGGAAGGAAGTTACGCTCGAGACCAAAATTCCCTGAGAATACTGGCCCTCAAGTACCCTAGGGTGGTCGATTTCGACTTTCGTGCAGGGAAGGCGGCTGCGAGGAGGACGACGAAATGGCAATAACGAGGGATGTGGAAACATATCACGATATCTGGAGGAATATACGGATGATGTTGAGTACTTTTCGGGTTCTCAAGAGCACACGATAAGGGTGGAGGATAGGGATGTGCAAAATTTGGTTAGCGAATGGTATCTAGGCGCTATCCCTAGAATGATTTCCATGGGTAATGCGCCTGATCCTGCTTCCAAACACCCTGATCTTCAATCCTCCCCATATCATGCACTCGTGTGCCTAGTGTCGAATCCGACCCACATGTAAATGAGGAGAATTTACAAATTTCTATTCCTAACGCCCCTCCCTCCGCTCAAGTAATCGCAATGGACATTGCTACGGATGTCCATGGTGTCCCTGCTACTTCCTCATCCACTGGACTGGAATCTCACACATACCATCCTTCAGGGCATGCGACCCCGGTGGAATCATCTATGCACTCCTTTGTTCCTGCCTATTGACACCCATCCTCAACAACCAGATGTGGGTGTAACAAGTATAATAGTTCCTACATTAGACTCAAGACATGGAGAACATATCCCACAAGTACCTATTGAAGTTACACAAGCTTCAAAACTTAAAAGAACAAAATGGAAATATGTTGTTCGATTTTCAAAAGGGAAAGTCCTTTTGATGTGGTTGAGCCCACAGAAAGGAGGTCCAAACAGTCCTCATCTCTTGCGCTCCCATGATTCCTCTTTGTCTATAGTCACAAAAACAAAAAGGAATTTATAAATTAATCCACAAGAGCATCAAGTTTTTGGAAAGAAACCTAGAGTTCATCTAGAGATTGAGGCTACCCCTAATGATTTAGCGGCAAGGTCTATTGAGTAGGTAGGCCGCTAGCAATGAGTCTCATCTGTTGGAACGTGCAGGGGTTGGGAAACCTCTACACAATGATTTCCTTGCGGAAGTTGATCCGTGAAGTTTCTCTGAGTTTAGTCTTCCTGTCTGAGACTAGACTCTTTGGTGCTAAGGCATAAAGTTTGAAATGTGAGCTTGGGTTCTCTAATAGTTTTCATGTGAACTGTTCGAGAAGAAGTGGTGGTTTAATCTTGCTCTAGCAAGATGATTGGAAGGTTGATATAATGTCCTATTACGGCGAACATATTTATAGCAAAGTAGTGATGGATGATGATTTTATTTGGCATTTTACTGGTTTTTATGGCAACTAAAAAAGGATGAGAGACATCTCTTGTGGAGTCTCTTAAAATGACTGCATTCTCTATCCTCTCTTACCTGGGATGTTGGGGGTGATTTCAATGAGATACTAAGTCCTCTGGAGAAAGAAGGAGGGTTGGAGAAGCCTATTCAACAAGTTATGGTTTTCCAATCTATTACATGTGAATGTGGTTACCTTGGGTTGTGTGAGCCTAAGATGATTTGGAACTATAAGTGGGGTGGAAGTGACAATATTCAGCAATGTTTGGACAATTTTTTTGCAAGTTCTGCCTGGGTGAATAAGTTCTTCAACTCACAAGTTACTAATATGGAGTTTCACAAATCTAGTCACCGTCCTATCCACCTAAAACTTCATGCCAGAAAAGAGGACTCTCGGGCTTCTAAAAGGGAACGTGGGTTCAACTTTGAGACATTTTGGGTCAAACTTAACCAATGCAAAGAGTTATCAATGAACACAGGCTACCTACGGGCCAACACTCCTCTCGGATGAGTAATCTCAATGTTTCTCTCAGAATGTGTGGCAGTGCCCTTCAAAAGTGGGGCTCAACTACATTTGGCATATTATCTAGAAAGATTTAAGGCACAAAGGCGAGCTTTACGTGAGTTATACCTAGATTCTCACCATGAGGGAGTAATGATGAAGATTAAGGAGCACAAGGAGGAGCTTCAACGCTTATTAATAAATTCACATAGGCCTTAACAAGGAATGAAAATTCAATAAAATTAGCCGAAGTTTAGGCGAAGTTTATCGAAGTTGAAGGGATCGAAACGAAGTTCACGAGTACTTTAAAAATTACAAAACTTCTCTGAAGTTTATGTTCAAAATCGACAACATTGATATAAATTGATATGGATTGCTAAAAACAAGGAGAAATTGCAAATGTTCGATAAAAAAATCAAATAAGTGTGTAGCGGACGAAAGGGTTGAGGGTTGTAATTAATGGTGGCATTTAGGGGTTATTGAGAATTTGAGAGTGGCTTCACTTTTGTACACACATCCCTACACCAATCATGTGATCCATTGACTTTGCATTAGGATTCAATGTATGCATCGAGATTCACTTTTGCACACACATCTCTACTACGCTTTGTAGTTTTTTCAATCGATGCATAATGTCAAAAAGTGGATATTTTCTTTTGCTTGAAATACTCGCCTATATAAAAAAAAATGTTTCATAATTTTAATTTTACTTATGAAAATGTGCAATTAATAAATGGTTAGAGAATCAAATTAAGTGTAATTATTATCACTAAAAAGTGATCTACCATACACAGTATGCATGACTAGTACCAATAAAATTGACTTGAAACCTTTAAATTGTAAATTTTTTAGGTATAAATGCATAATTGTGCTTGTTTTGACATCTCATAAAATGAGTTTTAGTTCATTGACCATTAATAAAAATTTATTAAACTTTTCTAAGTTAGCGAATTTTTACCAAAATTCTCCACGTCGAATTAAAGTTCTCCGAATTAATTCCGATTATTAAGAGGGCGAATTATAAGGCGAAACCGAAGTTTCGATCCTTGGGCCTTAATAGATTGATGATAATGTGATTTATCTTTTGAGACATTACATACATTGCATCGGAAAAAAAAAAAAAAAAAAAAAAAAAAAAAAAAACGGAAAGGGCTACATGGCTGTGAAGATTGACATGAGTAAAGCTTATGATACGGTGGAACAGGTGTTTATCCGAGCAGTCTTAACATATGAACTTCCCTTGTCATTGAATCAATCTCATTATCGAATGTGTTTCTACTCCAACCTACTCAATTACTCTAAATGGCTCTACTTATGGTCACATTGTCCCCTCTAGAGGTCTTCGGTAAGGTTGTCCCTATCTCCTAACTTGTTTCTACTATGTGCTGAGTTACTTTTCTCATTGTTAACTCATGTGCATATCTAAAAGGACAGTTCCAAGGTATTCAATGTTGTAGATGGAGTCCTCGACTGAATCATCTCCTTTTTGCAGATGATAGCGTATTCTTTCGTTGTGCCTCAAAGTCTTCTTGTCGTACGCTGAAACACATCCTCAAAACTTATGAGAGGGGGTCGGGTTGACAAATTAACCTAGAGAAGTTTGCTATCATTTATAGTCCAAACATGAGGTCGAGATCTAGGTAGAGGCTAGCATCCATCTTGGGCATTCAGACCAATAATACTTGGGATCGTTATTTGGGTCTACTTTCAATCAGTGGTAATCTAAGCAGCTCACCTTTGACACAATTAAAGATAGGATTTGGAAAGGGTACAAGGTTGGCGTTATGACATGTTTTCAGCTGGGGGAAGGGAAGTGTTGATCAAATCTGTTCTTCAAGCCATACCGACTTACATCATGAGTCTTTTCAAGCTCCCAAAATGCTTATGCGCAAAGATCACATAAGTGGTTCAGAATTTTTGGTGGGGGTCCTTTATTAATCAAATGAGATTGGCATGGCTAAATTGGAATTTTGTGTTCGAAGAGTTTGGGGGGAATGGGGTTCCGAGATCTTACTAGTTTTAATCAAGCATTGTTAGCAAAACAAATTTGGAGGCTTTTTACAAATCAGGAGGGACTTGTGGGGAGGGTTCTCAAAGGTAAATACTTTAGGTACTCAGATATTATGGATGTACAACTTAGAAAGTATAATACTTCCTATCTGTGGAAGAGTCTATTATGGGGTAGGTATTTATCGAATGAGGGATTAATTTGGAGGGTTGGAACGAGGGAGCTGATTTGTGTATATTATGATAAATGGGTACCAAGGGATAGCAACTTATCATTGATCTCACCGAAAACGAAAGGAATTGAAATGGTATCTGACTTAATTAACTCCAATAAGTAATGGAATTTTGAGCTTTTGCACAATACTCTGCTACTAGTGGACGTTGACGCCATTCAATGTACCCCCCTCCCAAGCCTAAAATAGGACGACACCCTTGCATGGTTTTTTGAAAAGAATGGTCAGTATTATGTGAAAAGTGGGTATCAGAAGGCTCTACAGTTGAAACTTAGTGCTAATGAGAATCCGAAGAAACGCAAGAAGAAGAAGCTCCGCTTCCTTGCTACATCTAGATATGAGAGCATACAAGCCTGGTGGAAGTTTCTGTGGCGTCTGAATGTGCCTCCAAAAACTCGGATTTTTGTTTGGCATATGAACAAAATTGTGGTCTACAATGGCGTCGTATCCGGGAGAGTGCTCTATGTGATACATGTGGTTCAGAGGTGGAATCCCCAATGCATGCTCTCTTTCATTGCTCGGACACCTCCCAAATTTTGGAAATCATGGTCCATTTGGGGAAAACTCTCAGATATGGCTCGTGACTCTGTCCATGACTTCCTCTTCGCTCTTTTCCACTCCCATCTGAAGGATGAGTTAGATGTGGTGTGCTCAGCACTTTGGTTTATTTGGTATCGGCGAAATACAATTCCATTTGGGACCTATTGTGACGAATCACCGCAGAATACCCAAGATCGCAGTCATGCAAATACTCTCAAAGATAAACAAACCATAGAGAAAAGATGAACACAAGAATTTACGTGGAAAACCCCAAAATTAGTGTGCCATGTACATACATGCAAACACGCACGTATGCACGACCCTCACTATTGCTCTCGCCTCCTCAACAAGCACCTCAACACTATATCCTCTTGTGTGCTCGAACACTCATATATATATATATATATATATGAATGTTATGCATAGCCGCACCCACCTTATTGGTCCAAACACAATTTAATGTAGATCTCAACACATAGTTGCATAACATTATCCAAGTTTGAATTGTATTCAAACTTTAATGTTTCATGCAAACATGCGCCAACGTGTCACACTAATATCAATTTCATGCATGTGTTTCGCTTCAACACAAATATATGTTTACCGTGGCTCCAATTGTGACACTGATTGAGTCCTCAGTTTTGTCTCCAACTACAACAAGTTTTAGCCAGTGTCTTAACAGAACCTCCAACCGAATCCTAACCTCGACTATAATGAAATTGGATATTGGCTTGAAGAGTTTCAACAACATAGCAGGACATTACAGAGTCGTTCGATATTCTCATCTTCCTCTTCAAAATGGCGCTCTCCTGAGCTAGGCCTCTTCAAACTTAATGTCGATGCTTCGGTGGTGGAGGTGCATCCATACTTCACAATTGGAGGGGTGGTACGTGACCACCGGGGGGTAGCATTTGGGGCTTTTGCTCGGAGGATCGACGAGACACTCTCCGAAAGCAGCAGAGGCAGTAGTCGTCAGGGAGGGGCTCAACTCGACGAGATCTAGTGACATCACTGTAAATGTGGTTGAGAGTGACGCTTCTACAGTTAGCGATTTTATTAAGGGATGCCAATTTGGGGGGCAAGTTGGTCCACTCATTTCTGAGATCCTGCATCTCAATGAACATCTATGAGTTAACTTTTCCTTAACACCATGTATGGGGAATGACAGCGTTACACATGCTCTAGCTAAACAAGCTATGGAACGCAATGTGTGTGGTTTATGGATTAGTGTGATTCCATTTTTTCTTTCTCCATATGTTGTTAGACCATTATGTGTCTCATGATTTCATTTTATGTTTAAATATTAACCAAAATATGTAACTTATGTTTTTAATCAACATTATGTCTAGGAGTGTCAATTTTTCGGGTCCGGACGGGTCCGGGTCTGGGTTGTCCTTGATATAAACGAGCATTTGCATTGTCCAGACTCGGCCCGGTTGTAAATTCGGACAAGTATGCTGATGGAGACCGAGACAATCAGGAAGAAAGAGGGGGTCGCCTCTGTGTACTTTATTGATGATCAGAGAAAAAGGAGATTACACGCGCAGAGAGAGCCCAGAATCCTAATTGAGAAAGAGTGACTCACTCTTCTCCCCAAGACCAAAAGGTCTTTCCCCCAGCAAAAGATCCCCCAGAAGTGAACAACCTCACCTCTTATAGTCCTACTCTACCCACTAAAGGCTCTCTTGCACTATACTATATGTGGGTATACCACGACCCTTCTAGACTCTCCTATGGGACCACTTAACTACCTCTGTCCAATCTGTCTTTGTGCTGATCATGTGCCTCTCATGTGCTTCCTCTGGTATACTTTCAGTGTGGGCTTGGAATGGGGCTTGGTTCCCACCTCTTGGGCCTTTGGGTTGCTATCAATACTCCCCCCTGAACTATCACCTTGTCCTCAAGGTGGAAAGCAGGAAAAGACTTCTTGATGTGCTTGACAAGCTCCCAAGAAGCATCGGATGGTGGTAGCGAAGTCCATTTGATGAAGACCTCGGGTCCCGCCGCAGATTGGCGATACGATAAAATCCTCTCTGGTTCAACCATCGTCACCACCGAGTTAGGAAGAAAAGGAGGAAGATCCACACTCACCTGAGCGGTACCCACAGTTCGTTTGAGTTGAGAGACATGAAAAACCGGATGAATATTGGAAGAGGTAGGCAAATCTAATTTATACGCCACCGCCCCAACTTTACTAAGAATCTTATAGGGACCAAAAAACCTCGGGCTAAGCTTGGAATAGGAACTCCGAGAAAGAGATAATTGTCGATATGGGCGTAACTTTAGGAAGACTAAATCTCCAACCTCAAACGCAATGTCGCGTCGCTTAAGGTCTGCCGACTGTTTCATCTGAGTTTGAGTTGTTAGTAGCTGGTCGCGCAACTCCTTCAACACTTGATCCCAGTTTTGCAGCAGCAGTCCCACGTCGGACATGTACGAGGCAGAGGAAGTACCATGGCGAACCAAAGGGGGAGGATCTCTACCATACACCACTTTAAAAGGAGAACAATTCAGAGACGTATGGAAAGAAGTATTATACCAATACTCGGCCCAATGAATCCAATCGAACCACTCCTTGGGTCGTTGAGAGATAAAACAGCGAAGGTAAGTCTCAAGACAGCGGTTGACGACTTCGGTCTGACCGTCACTCTGAGGGTGATACACAGTGATGCGATTGAGTTGAGTGTGCTGAAGCCTGAACAACTCGCACCAGAAATGGTTGATGAAGACCTTGTCTCGGTCCGAAACAATGCTCCGAGGAAACCCATGTAACTTCACGACACCTTTAAGGAATAGTTCAGCCACAGTTTTTGCAGAAAATGGGTGTTTGAGGGGCAGGAAGTGACCAAATTTGTTGAGTCGATCTACCACGACCAGTATAGCATTAAACCCCCGTGAAGTAGGTAAGCCTTCCACGAAATCCATGGAGATATCCTCCCAAATGGCGACTGGAATGGGCAAGGGCTGAAGGAGGCCACCTGGAGCTACGGACTCATATTTGCTGCGTTGACATACCTCGCAGGCCGAGATGAATGCTTTGATGTCCTGCTTCATCCCATGCCAATATAATTATGCTGTGATGGGTTTATAGGTCTTCAAGAAACCCCCATGACCGCCCACTGTACTTGAATGAAACTCCCTTAGGATATTCCGTTTTAAGGAAGAGGATGAGGATATCACAACTCGGCCCTTGTAGCGTAACTGCCCTTGGGACACAGACCAGTGTTCTCTGGCAGTCGGGTCAGCCGAGACGACACGAAGTATGGGGCCCAAGAAGGGATCATCTTCAACCTCTTTTGCAAGCATCGATACGATTGAAATTGAATGCATTTCAACTGTGGAAGGATATCTAGACAGTGCATCAGCCACCACATTCGAATGACCCGGCCGGTAATGAATATCGAAATGAAACCCCAACAACTTAATCAACCAGCGTTGATATTCAGGAGCTATGTCGCGTTGTTCCAACAAGAATTTGAGACTCTTCTGGTCAGTTCTCACCAAGAACTGCCGCCCAAGAAGGTAGTGCCTCAATTTTTGTACAGCTAACACAATCGCCATCAACTCTCGTTCATAGGCAGATTTGTTGCGAGCTCTAGGGGATAATGTTTGGCTAAAAAAAGCAATAGGCCTCTCCGATTGTGATAGGACAACACCCACCCCGACTCCTGAAGCATCAGTTTCCACCACAAAAGTCTCCTCAAAATTAGAGAGGGCGAGAGTAGGGAATTCCTTCATGGCTTGTTTGAGTGTTGAGAAGGCTAAAGAAGTTTCATCATTCCATTCAAAAGCATCCTTGCGTAGCAGTTAGGTCAGTGGGGCTGCGATCTTCCCGTAGTCGCCCACAAAGCGACGATAATATCCAGTAAGCCCAAAAAAACCCGGTAACTCCTTAGGGGAAGTGGGGAGTGGCCAGAACTCCATTGCTCGCACCTTTTCCTCATCAGCCATGACTCCTTGACTAGAAATAACGTGACCTAAATAGTCCAACTGAGACCTAGCAAAACAACATTTTTTCAAGTTAACAAACAAAGAGTTAGATTGGAGGATAGAGAGGACCTGCGAGAGGTGGTTGCAGTGGTCGCTCAAGGTCTTGCTGTAGACCAAAATATCGTCAAAGAAAACCAAAACTGATTTCTGTAAGAGCCCTTTAAAGATTGAATTCATCAATGATTGGAAGGTGGCAAGAGCATTTGATAATCCGAATGGCATGACTAAAAATTTGTAATGTCCCTCGTGTGTGCAAAATGATGTTTTGTGGATGTCCTCAGCCTTGACCCTGATTTGGTGATAGCCCGAACGCAGGTCGAGTTTGGAGAAGACCGCTGCCCCGTGGAGTTCATCGAGCAGTTCATCAATGTTGGGAATAGGGAATCGATCAGGTATCGTATTTTTGTTTAGAGCCCTATAATCCACGCAAAATCCCCAACTACCGTCTTTTTTCTTCACCAAGATCACCGGACTAGAGAAAGGGCTATTACTTGGCTGAATTATCTCGGATACAAGCATTTCTGAGACCATCTTCTCTATTTCCTCTTTCTGAATATGTGGATATGGGTAAGGCCTTACACGGATGGGATCGAGCCTTCCTTCAATGTAATTGAGTGATCACAAGAGCGAGGAGGAGGTAAGCTGGAAGGAGGGTTGAACAACTCAGTGAAGGAATCCAAAATCGACTGAATACACGACGCAACTGCCATATGTTCCCCTGGTGTGACCGGTACCAATACATTGCAACATTCGATTAAGAAACAACCTAAAACATCGTCGATTGATCGTTGGATTGCCTTGCACGACACCATTGCCCGATGAAGTGTCGGATCACCGCTTATCACCACTGGTTTGCCGTCCATCTCAAAGTACATTGTAAGATTCGGCCAATCGATGGTAGTGACCCCAAGCGATTTCAGCCAAGTCATTCCCAAAATCAAATCAGTGTTCCTCATGCCTATAGGGTAAAAATCCACGGCCAACGTCAGACCTTGAAGTGTTAAAGCAACGTTGCGGCATACCCCGGAACCTGGTAGACGTGCACCTCCTCCAACGAAAACCTCATATTCCTCGGTCGAGGAAACTGGAAGAGAAAGGGACTCCACCAACGCAGGTGCAATAAAATTGTGTGAGGCTCCACAATCTATTAAAATAACAACTTCTCGGCCTTTCAGAACTCCTCATACCTTAATCGTGCGAGGGTCCGGGACTCCTTCCAAGGCATGAGCTGAGAGCTCCAAGACAGTGCACTCCCCTTATTCCCCAGGGCTCTCGGGAGGTGATTCACTGAACTCATCGCTAGTGTCATCGTTCACCAACATCACGTTCAGCACCTTGGGCCGACAACGATGTGAGGCATGCCATTTCTCATCGCAGCGGTAGCAGAGTCCTAGATTCCGGCGGGCCTGTGCCTCCGTCTCGGTCAGTCGCTTGAACTTTGGAGGGGCTACATGGGGCGTGACTGCAGCAGACGAACTAGGGCTTGAAGATCCTGACGAGGTGGGACTGGACTTGGTAGTCGAACTCACAGCAGAACTGGTTTTCTGTTGGGGAACATATGGACTTTTGGTGGGCCCAGAAACCGTGTGTGATACCCAAGTGGGCGGGCGACCTTCAGATTTATTTGGGAGGCCCAAATTGGTTGCGGTACTGGGCCCAACGGGAGACACCCCTCCCAACCCATCTCCTTCACTGAGCTTCTTCTCTATCTGTTCTGCCCTTTCCACCACCGCCTGCAACATCGCCGGGGGATCCACAAGCATCTCCACGCGAATGCGATCTTTGAGGCCGTTGATGAACACCACGATTTTGAACGGCTCCGGTAACCCTTTGGTGTACAGCGATAAGAGTTCGAACCTCTTTCGATACTCGACAACTGTGGTTTCTTGCTAGATAGCGAAGAACTGCTGATGAAGATATAATGGGTTGGCCTCTGTAAATCGTCGGCATAACTGGGCACGCAGCTCCGTCCAACTGTCGAACGGCGTCTCCAATTCCTCATTCTGTAACCAGATTTGAGCAGCTCCCACGAGACGGATCCGGGCGGCCCGAAGCTTTGACACCTCCGTCATCTCGTGTAAGGCGAAATAATGTTCAGCTTGGTTTAGCCAGACCAGTAGATCGTCCCCGTCACACGTTGGCATCTTGATATTCCTTACATCTGGGCCAGATCTGTATGGAACTCCTCTCCGATCCAGTCTCCCGTCCATCAGCGACTCCAGTTGTACCCCTAGATCGGGTGGATCTGGACCCTTAGCGTCGCTAGTCTCTCCGATCTGGTGAGACTCGCCTCCACTGGCCATCTGCTGGTGAAGCAGCACCTCCAACTTCTGGGACAAAGCGTGAAACTGCGATTCCATGGTGGATCGTTGTGCCTCGACAGCTGATCTGAGTTCTCCCATGGATATCTCTGTCTTCTTCATCTCCGCCTCCAACACATCGACCCGGGAGTCCACCTTAGGAGCCATAACTGACGTGTTGAGATGCTCTGATACCAATTTGATGGAGACCGAGACAATCAGGAAGAAAGAGGTGGTCGCCACTGTGTACTTTATTGATGATCAGAGAAAAAGGAGATTACACGCGCAGAGAGAGCCCAGAATCCTAATTGAGGAAGAGTGACTCACTATTCTCCCCAAGACCAAAAGGTCTTTCCCCCACATTACACAATTAGCAAAAGTTCCCCCATAAGTGAACAACCTCACCTCTTATAGTCCTACTCTACCCACTAAAGGCTCTCTTGCACTATACCATATGTGGGTATACCACGACCCTTCTAGACTCTCCTATGGGACCACTTAACTACCTCTGTCCAGTCTGTCTTTGTGCCTCTCATGTGCCTCTCATGTGCTTCCTCTGGTATACTTTCAATGTGGGCTTGGAATGGGGCTTGGTACCTCTTGGGCCTTTGGGTTGCTATCATATGCCTTGCCCATACCCAGTTTACTTTTAATATGGGTTGTCCAAATGTCCAGATTTGTCGAATTTTTAAAAATTATTTTATGTTTAAAAGTATTTTTAATCATTACAATCATTGTAAATTCTTTGTAATATAATCTTCTCTAACATTATTTTATAAAGTAATGTTCGAGTTGTATTTATTATTTTAAATTATAAGACATTATAATATTTTTTGTTAAAAGATAAAACACATAATGTTATCTCAAGCAATTTAGCCAAGTCTCAAAACTAAAATAATACATTTTTATACAAGCTATGTAGTATCCTTATTTCTATTGTTGTTTTGTGAATTATCCAATGTATGGAAGTATATTTTCAAAATAAAATAAGCATCTTTCGAAATTCGGCCAGAGTCCGGGCTTAGAGGGTCTTGTCCAGACCCGGACCCGGCTCAGATTTTAATTTGCACATCAAAGCCTCGCCCAGACCTGGCCCAAATTTAGAAATTATTGTCCAAACCCTTTTTTTCGGGCCGGACAAAACTGGGTCGGCGGGCTGGACAAAAAATTGACACCCTTAATTATGTCCATTAAGCTTCTTTTATGTTACAAATTTGATGGGAATTTGTACTTATTGTGAAAGTTGTATGGTTCTCCCTCAACCCTATAAAAGGGCATTTGTACCATCAAACAAGGTGTCGAATATTTGAGGCTTATGAGGGCAATAAGATCTTGGTGGTTTTAGGAGACTAAAAGCTTCCACAGGTAATTCTCTAATTGATCTAGATTTCATTATTTTAAGAATGTTTACATGTGGTATCAGAGCCTAATAGCTCATTAGAGTTTTCCACGAATGATTTGTTTTAGCTTATGTTTGATGTTGAGTTAATCTTATAATATTTTACAAAATATGTTTGCATAGTACTCTCAAATGAATTGTTGATTATCAGATATTATATATAACCCAATTAACAATGTTTGTTACCAAAAGTTTAAAAATTAGGTGGAATATGATTTATATATCTTATGTTCTTAAAATTGATTAGCTTAAACTTGATTGTGCTATATATGTATTTGTAAACTAAACTATATGTATTTGATTTATTTATAATGGTTGGATAATGATACATATGATCTCATGTGTGCCGCGGCATGTATAATGCATTCACTATCAAAAATCTAAAATATGGTGTTGGAGTGAATCTAACACTAGTCTAGCACGTCTCATAGTAAATTAAATTATTAAGTCATATACTGGTAAGTAACAACTATATCGAGAAGACTAAGATCCACCTCTGACCTGATTCATGGCTAGACGCAAAATAACAGCACAACAATATTGTGCACACACCCATCTACATTACAATCAAAGTTCGCGAGCAACAACAATTGTAGGTGGTGATGAATAATGAACTGTCATTACTAAAATACACATTACTAAAATATTATGGTTGACTTAAAAGGTTTACAACATTTTAATAATGTATAATGAACAAGCATTTATACATGCTATAATAAAAAGAAAATGCATTATTGCTAATATTATGGATATAATTTGTTGTTTATATTATGGAGTTGTGTTAATCACCAAAATTATCCAACTGAATAGTAAACATCAAAATTATACGAGTTTTTATACGCATTTTCTTATGATTTTATGATAATTATTAGAAATTGATTTAGCCAAAAGGTGAATCATTTTCTAATAATTTATGATTAACATGATTTAATGTATATTAGTTCTGCTAATGATAATCAAGAATGATGAAGAATACCCAAAGGTACGTCATCTTGATTTTTTGATTGATGACTAAAGTATATTGTTGGCCTAAAGCACACCATTTTTTCGGTAATATATGAACTAATATTTTATTATAATTACTAAAATATTATGGTTGACCCAAAAGTGCACCACATTTTAGTAAATTTTATTTATTATTTTATGACAAGTTAAAAATGAAATGGATACCCAAAGGCACCATACATTTTTAATTTTTTACTTACTTATAGAATAAAGTATATTGTGTTTTTACCTTAAGGAAAAATACAATATTATCAATCTTATGAATGATTCATATATTTATGTGGATAATTTGAAACTCAATCTCCATCTGGTGAATATTATGGTAGAAAGGATTGAATTAATTAAAATATTATGGTCCATTTGCTAAACTCCTTGAACGACATGATATTTGTGCTCGAATACACAAAATTTGATATATACCTCCACCGAATGATGTAGCTGAACAGTTTAACCAAACATTAATGGACATAGTTAGGGGTATACTAAGTAATTCTACATTGCTTAAATCACTGTGGATGAAGACCTTAAAGAATGTTCTCTATTCATTAAATAAGGTTCTAACAAGTCGATTTTTAAAATGATGATATTTTGCTTGACATCAGCAATCTCAATATGCTCTATGAGACCAAAGAGCTTTTTTTCTCTTCAGAACTTTGAAATGAATGATATACCAAATCGAATTTTAGTTTTAATATTGGCGTGTTGGGATGTTACCAAAATAACTCTTGCATAGACCATTAGTGAACTACAAATAAGGTTTTACGATATTTGTAATTGAAAAAGATTACATGCTCACTTATAGAAAGTGTGACTACTTTAAAGTTCATGGTTATTCAGACCAGTGGCGGAACCAGATAATTTAATAAACTTATTCGTAAGTTTGGATACTCGCCTGACACGCGCACCCGACATCGTAGATCTTACTCGAGTTGTAAAAAAAGACAATATAGACCCGATCCTACCCAAAAACACTTAATGCGATAATTTAATGCATAGGTCGTCTAAGTTAATTTGCATTTACTAGCTCGGGCCGCCCTCATGAAATTTACAAAATATTTTGGTATTTTTACTTAAAAATGAGTTGTTGACTTAAAAAATGAATTATTGAAAGCAAGGTTTGAATTAAGCCTCCTTAGACCTAGCTAAGCTCGACTTGTATCGGGATTAGGTGGACCACATACAAAAATATTTGCATCAAATAAATGCAAATTATACTAAAAATTTTAAATATGATAATAAACTAATAATTATAAGATTTGCAATATAAATTAAAGGGCCCTAAATTAAGAAGTAACTGCAAAGTTTTCCGAAAATAGAGTTGAATTATACGTTTTAGTAAAACAAGAAAAAAAATATATTAAATTGACTTTATAATGATTTCTCATTCTCCCAAGTTTTTTTCTTAATTATTTAAGGCTTCAAACAATAAAAATGAGGCAAAGAGCTTTAGGAATTTTAATTTCACGGGGCGGTTCGTAATTACATATAATTTTTTTCCTTAAATAATTGAGTCTTTTTTTATGCATTGTTAGTTAGGATCACATATTATGGGATAATGGTTCCTAATTAGTAGGAGATGTTAAATTAATTAAAGTTGCTTTAGAATCGGTCAGAAAGAGTCATAATGGGTTGCAGTTATTTATCTTTTGTTAGCACATTTGATAGAGTCCAGCTTTATGTATTTTAAGGCTGTAGAAGTTATGTTGGAAGGGCAGAGAGATTAATGAAATTGAAAGGTTGATTCTCACCTAAAGAGAATATTTTCTACCTTCTTTCCTAGCTTTGATTGGGACCACCTCCGAACATGTGAGCCAAATCATAGGCATAGAAATAGTCTAAACCTACTTGGGATTTGAATTCAAAGAAATATGCAGGTCGGATGATATATGTACGAAAAATGCACTTATCTTATTGCTTCCTCAAAAAAATGTACTTGTTATTTCTTCTATTTCCACTTGGCTAGAATATTAACATCTCTAGTACCTATTTCAATCTTTGTAACATAAGCAAACCACTCCAATGCATGACTCAAGATTTGTAATTCCTGCAACCAGCCCATAGCTATGCATATTAGTAGGCTGCCACATTATAAGAAAACAAAGGCTTAGAAGCAGAATTTCTCAGTTGCAGTCTTGCAGATGAATTACAAGCACACATTTCCATGGATGTTTTTTAAGTATTATATCAATGAATTTGTGCTTCCTCTGACTGAAAATGAAGTCCAAAAGCTTGCATGTATTAGAATATTCATAGAAATTGAAGTCTGAAAGATTCATTGAATTAGAGTAGTAACATGTGACAAGGAGTTCATGACTGTACCTGCTAAAGGTTTAGCACGTGAAGATGCAACAGCAAGCCCTGGAATCAACGCCTTTTTATCAATTTCAATTCCTAGTAGATCCAAATCTATACCTGCTCCGAAAGCAAACCTCGACTGCAAAGAAGACACCTCCTCTTGAACCGCTGAGAATTTGAAAATCAAATTAATCTTCATAAAATATTAGGTAATGATGGAAAACTCAAAAATCATTTCCTATTATTCTAGCCAAAGACAGATCATCAACCATTTTGCCAAAAAACTCACAAAGTTTCCTTCACCCTTAATTCCTAATTAAAAAGATTAGAGAGTAATGGCATCTAAAAAATGATTCCAGTCCCCTTGTTCTGAAGGTTTCAATGACATTGTACAAGAGATAGATAGTGTTACTAGAGACAGGAGGCAAAGGAAAATGCATGCTAAAGTGAGAAAAAAAAAAATTAATTCTGAAATTTGAACAGAGCAGGTTTTCAAGCACAGCTCTGTCTTAGGATGGAAATAAACTTAAAGTAAATGGAAAGAGAGAAGAAGAATCAATTCATTTTACAAAGTTTAAAGTAAAAAAAAAAAATGTAATAATCCATTGTACTATCACATTATAATTAATATAATTCCTATATAACAAACAAAAAAGATCTTATTCTTGGCATCTTGATCAGATTGATCCTACCTAAAGAAAAAGAAATTTCTAATACATTCTACCCCCTCTAGTATACTAGACACATTGAACAAAACCAACTTGCCGATTAACATCTTCTCCCAGTTTAAACAATCAATTGCCAAAAAAAGTACAGCGTTATGAAGACACATACTCACTACAATGGTCCCTTCAATTTTTTTCTTTGATGAAGTGCGCACTACTTCTACAAGTTGGTATATTACTTTTTTACATGCTTGTTTCAATCATAATGAATGTATTATTAGACAGATTAACATAATAAAACAATTTCATGGGTAGAAACTTAAGAAATATTGCAGGATGATGGATTCCCAATGTTGGTAGGGGAACCATTTGCTTTTTTCAATCTATCATTTCTTTTTGTAGTTGTGTTTTTGAACTTACAAATCCTTTTCAATAATACGACATTATAGTAACACAGTTCATATGTGCATTCTCCACAATTTAAAGCCTGTCCAACATCAGCTTTAATAAAATCAATCTGCAAATTCCAGGAGCTGTAGCTTCGGCTTTCACCCTTGTACTCCATCTTACCAAAACTGTCAGTTTCTTGCTTCACCAAGGCACCAAATTGACCATAGAAAGGTATAATAAACTGCCCTTAACCACTGTTCATTCATTGACTCAGCACGGTCTACAGATATAAAAGCTTCAACACTCTCTCCATTCCTTCACAAAAATAGTCCTTAGCTTTTAGTCTGTTCAGACATCTCATAATTTGGAGACATCTTAGCTTAGGTTCGTAAGGGCGCATAAATTGGTTACCTACAATGGTTGCAAAGGAATATATGAACTCCTATGGGAAATATACGATTTATCTATCGGCTGTTGGCATCATCCTTGATCAACTGAGTTACTTTCTCAGCCATCACCTAGCTTAAAATTTGAATTTATGGAGATTTCTTTTGTAGCCTAGCATTCATGTTTCGTCTAGGTGATCTGAAGACTGAAACATTGCTTTTATATCATACTAATTCCATGTCAGGAAAACATCATGGCAAGCCTTGGTCTTCTATCCAAAGTTATGTAGCTAGAGCATTGTTTACTCTTACCATCTTTACCACACTATCATCACCAATCAAGATTATAAATAGGCTATAGGTAACCCTATTTGCATCTTAAAAACTAAGTGTGATCTAATTGAGCTTGTTAGCATACTTATTGATGGATAGCTTTTGGCATACACAACCAAGCCTATGGAGATTGTATCAACTTTCAATCAGTAATGAGACTTCTTGAACTTAAAAGCTTTGTAATTAGCACTAGCCTCATCATAACCTGGAGGCAACTCAATGTAATCTTCTTCCTCCAGTTGATCATTCAAAATCATTTGGAATGTGAAGCGGTTGGATTTCCAATCAAAGTTTCAAAGTAGTAAGAATTTGAACAGTACTTTATTTTTGCCACTGATGTGAAGCTCTCGAGGTCAATCCAGCACATAAACCCGAAAAATGTATGGTTTATTTTTAAAATATAAAAAGAAAAGAACAGTCATGCATTTTCACAGTGAAATGTTTGGAAGCTTTTCAAGAAACATGCCCGTCATATATTATTTCAAATAAAGAGACATTGTGTTTGTTTAGAGTTTCCTACAAAAAAAATGTTTGTTTAGAGTTCTATCTATTTACTAATAGATTCCAAAGATAACAAAAATGCATATAAATTAGACTTTAAAAAGTCTTATCTAATGCTGAAAACTTTAAAAAATTGTGATAATTTCTTTAGTTTCTACACTTTGTTCTAGCATCATTCTTTGGTCTTAATATCAAGAGTGTCCCTTGTTAGGTTTGGGAGTACTACTCAAAATGCAACAATACAAATTGAGCGCTTGATTGTATCCCAAAGGCAAGATTCAATATACCCCATAATGTATTTGTGGGTTCAACCAGAAAGGTACAAATCTTGTCGAAAAGACAACGATTGCATGCCTTCGAGCCTTTCAGATTGGTTTCATTGCATCATTAGGGATTGAGGCTTTGTTGTTCTTTTGTCAGGAGAAAAAACAAATTGTCCACCATGCTTTCTTTCTAGCACTCAATACATCCATTTGACAAATAACAAAAAATGTGCTTGCATCTAGCTTTTTTTTACATAACCTCTTTAAAATCAAAGTTCCTCTCTCACTTCATTCATCCACTCATGTGTTGATAAAGCTTCTTTTTCTGAAAATATTTTGATTCAAAAAAATTATTTTCAAGGAAACTAGAAGTGGAAGAATTTGTAAAGGTTAACTTGGAGTCTTAAGGAAACCATAGGCCATCTCCTTCACGCTCATTTACATTGTCTTTCAGCCTATCTTTTCATCTCCGATATTAAGTAATGGGGCGGGAGGTAAAAGAAATGAAGAAAAAAAAATGAAAAGGGACAGAATAATGAAGGCAGATCAAGAAGCAGAGGGCTGCTAATTCAACCCATCCATCCTCTCTGCCCACCCAATCTAAATTAACCACCCATTATCTTTTAAAAACCTAATCAACCCACCCAACATTAATATAAAAGTCTCTAAAATATCCTTACACTCATTAGCCCAACTTTTAACCCATCAAGCCAAACAACCTCCCCTCTCGCACCCACTTCTCTCAAGCTCACAAAAACAACCGATTGAACTTGATTGTCTCGATTTCTTCACTAAATTGACTTGCAGAACAAGGGGGAATACACCAAATAATGCCATTATAGTGAAATCAAAGTTTGGGTTAGTTTCCACAATGACCAATTTGCTTATCTCTTGTGTGTCCACTTCTTTCTTGCAAGGATTGATGAGCGACGCTGGAGGAATGGCGGGTCCAGACTGTATCCCAATAGGGTGGTCGGTGTAACTTGCCAGAGAGCAAAATGCACGCAAGAAATTCTCCATTTGCGTTGTCTCTTACACGATCTCAAGAAGGTTCGTGTACTTTGGTGATGAATTGTTGTTTTTGTTGTCTAATAAGAAAACCCCAAAGTCTCTGATTACAGACGGACCACTAATTTATTGGAGTAAAATTGATGAAGACCAATGGTAGAAGACCTAGAGATTTGAATGGGTCTTTGTCAAGTTTAGAGAAAAAGGATTGGTGAGGACAAGATTGAACATAGTTGTTGCTTAATGCTTATACAACTATAGAGAGCTCAATTTACAGGTAGGGCATTTGCAGAGCTCAATGTAACTTAATTTCCACTCTCCCGTATGAATGGCGGGGAGAAGGAAACGAGTTAGAGAGGGCGGGGAGAAGGGCGTGTGTGTAAGGTATTTTGATCAAAATTTTAATATTTGTAGATTATGTAGGGAGAGAAGACGGATGGGTTGAAATAACAGCCCTCAAAAGAAAATCTAAACGTTGAATTGGATCACTTTGAAAATGGCAATAAAAGCCAGATTTATATGTAAGGCTTCAAATATCAAACCAGGGCCCGAGGCGAAGTTCTAATATGGGGTCCCACTTAATTTTATATGTACTTAAAACAATTGTAACTTGTTTCACGCATCGATAAAACTAATTAATGACAATTCTTATAATATTTTCACATACTTTTTCCCTTTCTTTAATTGTTAGGGCTCGAAATTTTTAGAGGTACATAAGAAGCTAATTCATTTTTTACCCAAAAAAATCTTAAAGATCTAAATAAATGTAGATCCACCAAGATATATAAAAAATTAAAATTTAATTAGTACTCGTGATTGTTCTTTATTTTCTTTGCTTAAAATGAATGTAAACTGAAGACAAAAAACAAAATTTTAAACTCGAATGCTTTTTAAATCTTTTAATCTATTTCGTAAAAAAAAAAAAAAAAAAAAAATCTTCTAATCTACTATGTTGACAAAGATTAATTGAAATGATATAGTCTAAAAGTAGATACTAATTTCTTGAGAATTGAATTCAAGAAAGTAAAATCGTCCAGTGAGTTGATGTCTACAGATTTAACTAAATATATATTTTTCACAAAATATTTCACAATAATAGAAGTTGTTAGCTTAACTTTATGGTTTTTAAATTTTAATAGTATGTATACATGGTCTGTTTCTCAAAAAAAGAAAAAAAATATAATTAACTTTTACTTTTCCTAAATGTTTCGAAATGTTCCTACTAAGTTTAAAGGAAAATTTTATAGGACCGCAATTAGGCCAGCTATGCTCTATGGAAGTGAATGTTGGGCGGTAAAGCAACAACAATTACATAAAATAAACGTAGCAGAAATGAGGATGCTTAGGTGGATGTGTGGTAAAACTCGTAAAGATAGAATAAGAAATATAGAAATTCAAAAACAAGTAGGAGTAGCACCAATTGATACAAAGATTAGGGAAGGGCGGTTGCGGTGGTTTGGTCACCTGCAAAGACGACCTACAAATGCCCCAACTAGAAAACTTGACTCAATAGAAACTGTAGAAATTCGACGAGGTAGGGGCAGACCAAAGTTAACATGGGATGCATTAATTAGGAGGGATTTGAATGGTTTGGAAAGCTCACCATCAGTTGCACTTAATCGAGCACAATGGAAAAGTTTGATCCATGTAGCCGACCCCAGTTAATTTGGGACTGAGGCTATGTTGTTGTTGATGTTGTTGTTGTTGTTACTTTTCCTAAATGTTTACAGAAGATTTGTAAAAGTAGTGGGGCCCTTTGGTTGATACTATAAGTTCTCAACTCCATGTTTATGAAAATGAAAATTAGTATATATATATATATATATATTTACGTTTCGGTAATTAGAAACTACTCATATAATGACACACATACATTACAAATTCAAAAAAGTGGGGCCCCTTTCAAAAATGAGGCCCAAGGTTGTTGCCCTACCGGCCCCTGCTTGGGGTTGGCACTGTTTCAAACCATATCTCTTATATTAGGAAAGAAACAAACTTAAAATTAATGAAGGGAATCAAAAGAGACTCAAACACTTCAACGGCTTGAAATAGCAAATAAAAGAATAACTTACCAAATCATGAAAAATCCTACAAATGAAAAGAAGAAGAAAAACTTTTGATAGACTAGAGGAATGAGCAATGACTTCAAAGTGCGTATCATTACCACTTTCCTAAAGGAAATTTTGCTCTCTATACTGCAAGAGTCAGCAAAAATCCTAGAGGATACGATGAAGCAAAAAACCAGCTTGCACTTGCAGTAGTGAAAGCTGGAACACAAACTACTGCTGTGAATTTCGAGATATTCTTCTTCCTCCCAAGCATTTTCTCTTATAGCACTCTGGTCAAAACTAGTTGGAGAAGAAATGGGATAGTGGGAAGTTTCAACTGCCTTGGCAGTTGAAAATGCTCCACTCAATCAACATTGAATGGGTTTCCCATTAACTGCTCATTTAATGTTGAGTAGGTCAATTAATTAACCACCCACATAATAAATCCGAAAATGGTAAAAAAATTTAACCATGGTTAACCCACACACGTGCGCGCACGTGCCTCGTGCAAAGTGCTAAATGCGCCTATAAAAGCGCCTAAAATGTGCCATATGCGCCGCGTCGCGCGGCGCGCGTGTGGCTCACTATGCATAACACTTGTGGTTTTTCATTTACACTACAAGTAGTGCAAGAGTATATCTACTCTTTAAAGTAGAACTTCCTAACCAATGTGGGACTAAAACATTTCCTTTTTGAAAATGTCCAATAATCCCCCGCCATTTTCAAAATAACCAGATCATTGATCCAAGAACATCTTAAACATTATATGCATAAATAATAGTATCTTGCGATTTGAACCACTAATTTGTGAAAAGTTCATTACATCATATCAGAATTACATGGTAGATAAACTTTGAACTAATGATTTTATTCGATATGTAGCATAAACATATCACGCATATAACTTACATCAGCAAATAGTCATAAAATATCTTGGCACAATCAACATTGGCCTTGTGTCCCGTTCTTCTCGTGAATGCCTTTGGAGCCAAGCCCTTGAACTCCTTGAAGCGGTCGTACATCACATCCACATAGGTAGTCTCCATTCTAGCACCCCCGCAATTTAAGCACCTTTAGAAGACTATTAAGATATTATCTCAACCTCCTCTCTTTTCATGCAGGTACCAAGCACTAACAACCTTGGGATGGTTATCAAGATTTAGTGCTCACAGTCACACTGATAATGAATTTTGACTGCATTGAACTCAAGACTTAATGTAATGTTAAGCGTCGAGTTGAGTTTTCAATATTGGTGACTTTAATTCATGGGCTTGAGACCCATCCCCCTTGATGTTTTATTCACCAAGTCTCTTGACAATCCTTTAGTAAGTGGATCTGCCAAGTTTTGACTAGATCTCACATAGTCAATTGTGATACCTCCATTTGTTATCAATTCTCTTACACAACTATGTCTCAATCCAATATGTCTGGATTTACCATTGTACACTTGGCTATAAGCCCTTGCAAATGTGGCCTCAGTATCACAATGAATAGAAATTGGAGCTATCGGTTTAGGCTACAGTGGTATCTCGTGTAATAATTCACGTAGCCATTCAACTTCTTTTGAAGCCGAGGCTAGTGCAATAAAGTTTAATTCCATGGTGGAACCAGCCATTAAAGTTTGCCTCTTTGAAGCTCAAGAGATTGCACCTCTAGCAAGTGTGAAAATCCACCCACTTGTAGAAGCATGATTTTGATCTTTCACAATCCAACTTGCATCTGAAAACCCTTCTAAGACCGAAGGATATCCACTATAGCATAAACCATAGTGTATTGTTTTCTTCAGATATTTCAAAACTCTTCGAATTGCAAACCAATGCAACTTGCTTGGATTAATTATGAATTTGCTCGACTTGCCTACTGCCAAGGCAATATCTGGCCTAGTGCATGTCATTGCATACATTAAGCATCCAATTAATCTAGAATACTCCAGTTGTGAAATTGGATTGCCTGTATTTTTCACTAGCTCAATACTTGGATCTAGCAGTGTAGAAACATGGGCACAATTCAAATGATTGAATCTATTGAGAACTTTCTCAATATAATGAGATTGAGTTAGAGTAATACTCCCATCATCTCTTACAATCTGAATCCCGAGAATGACATAAGCTTGCCCCATATCTTTCATTTCAAACTTGCTTGAAAGAAAGTTTTTGGTCAACTGAACTTGTTCCAAGTCAGTTCCAAAAATTAGCATGTCATATACGTAAAGACAGAAAATGACACCATTTCCTTTTTCATCAAACTTGCTATATACACATTTATCAAATTCATTTACTTTGAATCCATTAGCAAGTACAACCTGATCAAATTTGTGGTGCCACTGTTTTTGTGCTTGCTTTAATCCATACAATGATTTTCGCAATCTACACACCTTATTTTCATGACCGAGCATTATGAACCCTTCAGGTTGTTCCATGTATATTTCCTCATCTAATTCTCCATGCAGGAACGTTGTTTTAATGTCCATTTAGTGGATGACCAGTGTAACGGCCTGAATTTAATTTGTCGTTATTAATGACGTGGGTGCAAACGTGGCTGATAGCTCAAACGCTCGTGGGACCCGCAGCTAGGCTAGTGCGCGCCTGGAACTAAGTGAATAGTTACTTTATGTGCTGAATTGTTTAATTTGCGATGTTTATATTGAAATAGAGTATGACATCGCAATGTGTGTGATTATATTACATTTGACGTGCGAGACCGTGTGTTAAGCATTCGCCTCGATATGCATGTCGACGCGGGTACCGGGTAGTTTAAAAAACTAAATACTAGGTCGGGGGAAATAGTACACACATAAAATGAATAAAATGGGTTAAATGATTAATATGGAATGTAAATTTGGTGGTTAGGGACATGGTAGTACACGTTTGTCGCGGTTCGGGAAGCGAAACCGGGCGTCGGAACACCCGAAATGTTACTTTTTAAGTTAAAGACAAGGGTGAGTGTGCTATTGGTGTCAATTTCGAAGTCATGAGAGGTAGGAAATGGAGCACATGGAGTGCATTGGATTTCCTTTGAGATGTGAAAATGAGATAAGATGTCAAATCACCTATAAAAGTCTTATTTGACTTCAAACCACCACCTTTTCTCTCTCCTTATCTTTCTATTCGAGAATTGAAGAGAAGAAACAAGGGTTTTGAGGTTCTAACTTAGTGATTTTAGGAGCTTGCTGTGGGGGACATCATCAAAGCAAGGTGAGAATCACAAACACCTCATCTTGCTCTATCTTTTGATCTCACTTTTTGAGGTGTTGGTGTGAATCCAATAGGGATTGTTTGATAGTTGTTGAGTTGTTGTTTTGATGGGTTTGAAGTGCTATGAATTTGGGTTGTTGGTGTTGTGGTTGTTGTTGGTGTTGGTGTGGTTGTTGGAAACCCAGAATTTTCAGCAAGTCTGCTGTCCAAAACGCGATTAGCGCGCTAATGACGTCATCTAGCGCGCTAGATAACAGTTAGCGCGCTAGGCAAACATATAGCGCGCTAATGTTCTTCCTGGCGAAGAACGTATAACTGCCTGGGAATCTAGCGCGCTAATTCCCAGACCAAGCTCGCTAGATCTTGCAGTTTTGACATTATTTTTGCTAAGTGACTTAAAACACATCCAATTGACTAAAAATCAATTATAAATGGAAATATATCATTTCAGGCAGTAATTTGGGATATCTGGGACTAGGCGGAGCCGAACCGGGGGTTATTGACGGGACACGGAATGCGATTTGAGGTGTGTAGTATCCCAACTGACATTTCTTTAGCAGTACTTTATTTTGCTTTTGAATTAATATTATGTCTTTCAATACTCTATTCTTGGTGTGATTTAATGAACGGACGTTGAGGCTCTCCCTCCGTGCCATTTCTTTGTGTACGTCCACTAGGCCATAGCACGTGTGTCATCTCGGTGAATAGGTCGACCCGAGAGTCATGTCGGGCACGTGTGGGTGCGGCGTAAATTCCACGCCGACCACCTAGCGGATCCAGATATTGGCCTTGCTTGAGTGCTACTCGCCGGCAGTATTCTGTGGGGAGTCTGAAGTATGGCACTAGTCTGACCCTAGGCTCCAGGAACACACACTTTGAGCTTTCACTATTACTTATGCATGCAATGAGCACAGTTGCCTGTATTTTATTTCCGCATGTTTATTTAATAGTTTTGTTTAAATTTCAGTATTTACTTTACGTATTGCTCACTTAATTTCCTTGGGAATACTCACTCTGGACTCGTCATCTGCCTTTTTGTGATGGCTTGAGTGCAGATCCTAGTACGAGCCGTGGCAAGGGCAAGCTACCGAAATATTTGTGATTCAGAGACATTGAACCAGGCTTGTACGTTTGTATTATACATATTTTGTTTTATTTTCGGATTTGGGATTGTGAGATATCTCAGGACTATATATTTTTGATATTTTGATACATTAATGATATATGGGTTTTCCACACTAGGTATCAGAGCTAAATGCATGACATTAATGTGTTAAAATTATAGATTGTCATGATAAAAGACTTCCCCTATGGTTATTTATGATGGGTTAAAATGATCTTAGGAGATGATTTGAGTTCATTAACAATTTAAACAATAAATTATTGTTTATTGAGGTTAATAATGATTAAATGGTGGATGAGATGGCATGTGGGACACAGCTGGCGCTGGTAGGCCAGGTTGTGGGCCCGCATTGGCCCCCGTGGCGGTCCATTTGAAAAATGGACCGTTACAACCAGCTTGTTTATAGTTGCAATTGCAATAAGCAATTTGATAGTAGCAATTCTAGCTACTGGTGAATAGGTATCGAAATAGTCTATTCCATGCTTTTGGGTGAATCCCTTAGCAACCAATCTTACTTTGTGTTTTTCAATGGATCCATCAATTCTTCTTTTTCTTTTGAAGAGAAATTTGCATTTAATAGGTTTACACCCGAGAGGTAGATCAACTAGCTCCCAAGTGTTATTTCCTATTATTGAATCCATCTCATCATTCAATGCCTCTTTCTAGAAAACTGCATCTCTTTCTTTCATCGCCTCCTCAACTATTTGAGGATCAGCTTCAATATTAAAACAATACAAAATTTGTCTAGTTATTGTTTCTCTACTTCCTTCAACTAGGAATGTATAGAAATCGGAACCAAATGACTTAATTTTTCGAGCCTGTTTACTCCTTCGAAGTTTAGGAACTTCTACTATTTATGTCATTTTCAATTTCTATGACTTCCTTCCCTTTTTGGTTTTCTTCAAGAATACTTTTGGGAACAGATTTAAATCAGGCCTCATCAAAAATTGCATCCCTTGATTCAATTATAGTGTTCACTGAAATCGAATTATTAGGCTCAATTACCATAAACCTATAAGCCTTACTATGTTGTGCCTATCCAATAAATATGCACTCCACTGCCCTTTCACCCAATTTCTTTCTTTTTGGGTTCAGGTACTTTTACTACTGCTCTACAACCCCAAACTCTTAAATAATTAAGGTTTGGTTCTCGCTTATTCCAAAGCTCATATGGGGTGACTTTATTCTTCTTTTGTGGAATTCTGTTCAGAATATGGCAATGCAGTCAGGAATGCCTCTCCCCAAAATCCACTACTCAAACCAGAGTTTGATAGCATAGCATTGACCATTTCGGTAAAACTCGATTTTTGCGTTCAAACACACCATTTTGTTGTGGTGTATAGGGAGCTGTAGTCGCATGGACTATTCCAGTGGATTCAAAGTACTTTGGATCATAGTGTTCTCCTCCCCTATCAGACCTTAAACACTTTATAAAGGTCTCACATTGCAACTCATTTTATGCCTTCTAGGCCTGAAACTTTAACATTACCTCATCTTTGGAATGCAACAAATAAACATAACAGAACTCACTATAATCATCAATAAATGTTATAAAATCTTTATTGCCTCCTATTGATGGTGTACTATGCATGTCATGTACATCAAAATGTATCAAATCAAGCACTTTGGAATTTTTTTGAACTTTAGGAAAAGGGTTTCTAGTTATTTTTGTTTTCATGCATGTATTGTAATTTCCTTCATATTTATCAAAGTAAGGCAGTAATTCTAGATCCACCATATCGTATAATTATCTGAAATTAACATGTCCTAATCTATGATGCCATAAAAATGTAGTGGACTCAACAAGATATGCAGAAACAATATTCTTATTAGATAAAGCAATTATATTAAGCTTAAACATGTCCTCATAAGCATAACCCCTCTCCACATACACGCCTCCCTTGGAGAGTACAAACTTGTTAGCCTCAAACACAAGCCTAAAACCAAACTTATTCAAAGACTACCCGACACCAGATTCTTCCTCACTACTGGTGCATAATACACATTCGTGAGTGTTACAATTTTACCATATGTAAATTTCAAATCAACACTACCTATGCCTTTGACAAGAACAGTAGCATCATTGCCCATGTATAAGATAGTATTTTCATCTACTGTCTCCATGGTCTTGAAGAACCTCTTGTTCTTGCAGACGTGTCAAGTAGCACTAAAATCAACCCACCAAGCCATGTCATTTTCAACGACATTGATTTTAGAAATCATATCAATGAGATCATTGTCGTTTCCTGCACTCGTCGCAGAACTTAAGGAAGCATGATGTTTCCCTTGCATCCTCTTCCAATGATTACAGTCAGACTTGAATTGGTCATATTTTCCGTAAAACCAGCAAGTGACTTTCTGCTTCCTTTGATTCTGGTTTTGGTTGTTTGATTTTCCCGAACCAGCAGGCTTTTTGAAACCATCAGGCTTGTTAAGCCTATTCAGTAAGGGCTTTTTGAACTTTACTGTTTCCACCACATCCACCTTTGAAATTTCATGAGCATTCTGCTTTTTTTCATTTTCCTGCATGCGACAATCCTCTTCTACACGAAAATGGTTAGCAAGTTCATCGAGAGTTATGCCCTCTTTTTTATGCTTCAGAGTTCGCTTGACCTCCTTCCAGGATGGAGGCAGTTTATCAATTTTTGAAGGCACAACAATGGTTTCATCCATAACAAGATTATGTTGAGAGAAATTATTCCTAATCCTCTCAACTTCACGAAATTGTTCCATAACAGATCTATTATCTACCATTTTAAAATTAATAAACTTGGATATGAAGAATTTCTTATTTGTCGCATCCTCCTTATGGTACCTCGCCTCCAATTTCTCCCACAGTTCCTTGGTAGAAGGAACGTCGTGGTAGAGGTCGAGCAGGAACGTCATCGTGTTCAGAATGTGACCTCTGCAGGTATGGTCATCCATCTCCCATTTCAGCCTCTTCCTGATCTGCTCAACAGTTTCATCATCGAACTCCATAGGCTTGGGTGTATCCAGAACAAACACCAAATGAAGCGCCACCAGCAAGAAATGCACCCGCTTCTGCCACCTAAGGAAATCTTCTCCATCAAAGCAATTCAGTTTCACAATGTTCGTCGACAGTTCTTTGATCTAAGTCATTGCAACAGCAAAAATTTCCTTTAGATTGATAGACCAGAGGAATGAGAAATGACTTCAAAGCGTGTATCATTGCCACTTTCCTAAAGGAAATTTTGCTCTCTATACTGCATGAGTCAGCAAAAATTCTAGAGGATACAATGAAGCAAAAAACCAACTTGCACTTGCAGTAGTGAAAGCTATAACACAAGCAATTGCTGTGAATTTCGAGATGTTCTTCTTCCTCCCCAGCATCTTCTCTTATAGCACTCTGGTCAAAACCAATTGGCAGTTGAAACTGCTCCACTCAGTCAACATTGAATGGGTTTCCCATTAACTGCCTATTTATTGTTGAGTGGGTCAATTAATTAACCACCCACATAATAAATATGAAAATGGTTAAAAAATTAATTGTAAAAAATTTTAACCATGGTTAGCCCACACACGTGCACGTGCCTCGTGCAAAGTGCTAAGTGCGCCTATAAAAGCGCCTAAAATGCGCCATATACGTCGTGCCGCTCGCGTGTGGCTCACTTTGCATAACACTCGTGGTTTTTCATTTACACTACAAGTAGTGCAAGAGTATATCTACTTTTGAAAGTAGAACTTCCTAACCAATGTGGGACAAATACATTTCCTTTTTGAAAATGTCCAACAACTTTTATACCATAATTACATTTATCTTTATTTTATATACAAAAATACAAAAAGTCTGATGTTCAACAATTGATTTTCTGAACTCAAAGAATTAAAAGAATTTGAAAACATAGAAAATACCAATGGCTCACAGTTTTACCTGAGAAAGGTAGTTGAACAAAAGCCCACTTCTCCCCATAAAGATTTTCAGGGAGCTCCATAGGGAAAGGGCTGTCTAATGCTAAAAGTGGCTTGGATCCCTTTTGAAAACCAGGATGGCGAATGTAAACAGTTTCAAATCGTTCTTCCAGCCAAAGAAGTAGAGCTAAACACTGTAACATGAATATCAACTGGTAAGAAACTAATGTAGTGTGGTTCCTATTGACAAATAGCCAATTATGAATCCACTAAGAGACAGTGAAAAGAGGAGTTCCATTTGGATCTTAAGACTTGACCTTCACAAGATTGATGTATTTTGTTAAAATGAAAATGTTGCTAGCGCTGCAACATCCAATGGCCCCAATAGATATTTACGGAAGTAAAATGTTAAAAAGAAATGTTCTCCCGACAAAATATCCCAGACCTATTAATTGAAGCATGCATTTGTGCAGAAAAATCCCATGCTTATATGATCTACAAATGAGGGAATAAATTTCTCTAAACAAAAATAAACAAACCACATGGATAGAGTTGCATATCAATACAACAAGCAAAGATGGTGAAAAGGAAAAAAGAGAGGAAAAAATTAGATAAACCAGCTCCAGTTGCTCAAAAATACTAAATGAAAGATTAAAAAAGAGGAAAAATTTAAATGAGATAACCAAGCAAAATAGCACAATTTCATGCTTAGGGTAACATCAAAGAAATGATAACTTAAGATACATCTCTATGCAACCAACTTTAGTAACAAAGAGAAATATGTTCTTCCTATTGAATTCCTTTTATTGTATTTGATACATGTAAAAGCAGAACTTTCCCACTTCGACAAGGTTTGGACATTCAATTCATCCTCCAAGAAAAGAGCAAGCACCCTAAGGTCTCAATGTTTTGTTCTATCATTTACCAGGTAAAGTAGAATTTCACAAGTATATAGCTTAACCTGCCCCATAATACAAGATAATGATTGGGTCTTCATGCACACAAGATTCAACTTGATATACGAAATGAGCTTTATATTTCTAACAGAATCCGAAAGATACTAACTAAATATAGATTTAGGTTTAATTTAAATGATTAATCTTTTACAAAATTAGAAGTTATTAAGGAAAAAAGAAGTTTCTTTTAGGTGAATAATATGTACCTTCGCATAGGATGTAGTCACGGGTTTAGACACAATCACCTTCGTGCTTTGACCTATCTTAGCAATGGAAAAAGAGAAGTGAAGGCGAGAGAAAAAGTGGGCCCTAGAGATAGATATATAGATAGGAAGAAAGATAGAGATAGAGATAGAGATAGATAAATAGAGAGAGAGAGAGAGAGAGAGGAAATAGGAGGTTTTAAAGAGTTCGTTGTTGAGCTAAGTGCTTCACCACCTAGACTCCGCTCGGACTTTTGATGTCAACAAACAATGTGGAATAGTTCTAACAAGTTTGTCGAGTGTTTCAAAGCATCAAACTTAGTTATGAATCACTCGTTCAAAAGGAAGTCAAATTTTGTAAGTTAAAGTCAACTTGGAGAAATGAGTCCGGACAAGATCAAGACTAAATACAGATGAGGATACAAGGACCGAAAAGATATTATTATCATTTTTACAAATTTTGCAAGATATATAAGTTCAATTACACAAGCCAGTTGCATTAGAATCATGCATTTCATGAAAAATGGTTTTTCAAGTACTCAAAGTCATGAATTTTATGTTTTTCATTTCGGGTGTTTTAAAATGTTTTAAATCATGGAAATGTGTTTCATTAAGCGTTTATGAAGTGTGTCAAATGTTGAATTTGATTTTGGTTGCACCGGAATTGATTTAGAAGGTTTTCAGATCATTTATAAAATATTTGCAGAAAGCTCCCTAACTTTGGATTGAAACAAGGATTTCACGTTTATAATCTTTGTAAAATCATTCGAATGGTTTAGAAGCGCTTTATGAGTCATACTAAACTTGTTTGTAGTGTATACAAAGTTTAAGGTAAAGTTGGGACTCAATTAGGGGGTTTAACGACTTAATCAAAAAAATTATTTTGAAACCCCTTATAGGAAGCGCGCTCCTCTGCAGGCTGGCAACTTTTCAAAAAGCATGCACCTTTTGACTTTAATTTGAATTTTTGGTTTGATCTGGACCTTATATCTCATCCAACAACTCTATTGGGATAAAAAAGCATTGCAGAACAAACACAAACCACTTAAAACACATATTGAAATTGAACTACTCATGCTCTTATTTTCACTATTTGTGCTCAAAAATCAAGTTTTAGCAATCATAGTGAAGATTTAACACATACACTCACTTGGGAATCGTTGGGGCTGATCTTACCCTCATCGAGTGAGGTCTAAGGAAGTGTTCTAACTTCTAAAGCACACAACCCACTGTCCAGAACTGATCTCATTTGGTTCATCTTGGGGTTGTAAGAAAATTTGATTTTCCACGTATTTTGTGCTTAAGTTACATCTTTGTGTTTGAATTTTGTGTGGAAATCATTTGTGGTGTTCTAGAACACCTTTGTCCAGGGTTTTACACTTAAAATTGGTTTTCTAAACCCCTAGGACAGATTTGAACAAGTTTTTGCACTTAATCTTGAATTTCTACAAAACTACTCGTTCATTTGCATAGAAATCATAAGTGTTTCAATCGATTTTGATTTACCGGTTTCTAGACTATGATTTACACCACACCGATTTTATCATTATCTAAGTCGTGTCCATACTTGCGTGCATAAGAGAGGTTAGGCTCTAGGTGCCTAGTAAGTTGTAAGCGATTGAACTTATTGCCGTTTTACTTTCTTAGGCAATTTTCATTGTATCCATTGATAATTCTTGTAAGTTGTTGTTTGCGAGACTCGGTGGGATCTAAATCAAGGGAAGAGCTAGTTGAGGCTAGGCACAAACCCTAGTTGAGGCTAGCTTGGAAGACCTAATTTATATTTAGGCATTCTAGGCTGTAAGCTTAGGTTGTAACACTTATTGAAAATATAAGTGGGGACCATGGGGTTGAAAATCCTAACCAAGGAGGTTAGGTAGTGGATGTAGATCGGTTGGATCGAACCACTATGAATATTGAGTCTCATTTCCATCTCTTCTACCTCGTTCACCATTGCATTACATAGTTATTTCTTGCTTGTATAAGTGTTGGGCACTAATGCAAACTGGATATTTTTCAATGCCCCCGTGTCATGCTCGCCATTGGTAGTTGGCCAACTCATAAAACAACTAATGGTAGTACAACTTTTCCACCAAATAAGATATCTATATCATAGGGTGGCGTGCAACTCCAACCGACTAACCAGGATGCCAGCAATAACAAGGGAAGCTCCTTAACATTTTTCGTGAAGCGACCAACTCGTACATAAATGGTGAAAAGGAGATCCAAATGCTTGTGTTATACTTACAACTATAGCCAATCCAGTCGAAGAGGAAAAAGTATAATCATAGGTTCTAGATTGATGCACTTAAACCATGAAGATGGTGGTGACAAAAAAAACTCCCGTTGACCTTTGCTTGTAACACTTTTATGGTCTATTCGCTTCAATTCACGGATGTGTTGACAATATCGCCTTTGTGTATCATGTGCATCGCTAACACTTGTGTGGATGTGTTGACGATAACGCCTTTGTGTATCACGTGTATCTGATGGGGACCGAGACAGTGAGGAAAAAAGAGGGGGTCGCCTCTGTGTACTTTATTGATTAACAGAGAAAAAGATATGTACAAACGCCAAGAGAACCGGACACCTAATTGAGAAAGAGTGACTCACCCTTCTCCCCAAGACCAAAAGGTCTTTTCCCAAATTACACAGTTATCAGATGATACCCCAGAAGGGAACAGCCTCCCTTCTTATAGTCCTACTCTACCCACTTAAGGCTCTCTTGCGCCATGACCCTTCTAGACTCTCCTATGGGACCACTTAACTACTTCTGTTCACGCTGTCCTTGCTGTCCCTGTGCTGATCCTGTGTCTCTCATGTGCTTCCTCTGGTATACTTTCAGTGTGGGCAATGGCGCTTGGATCTCACTACTTGGGCCTTTGGGTTGCTATCAATACTCCCCCCCTGAACAATCACCTTGTCCTCAAGGTGGAAGGCATGAAAGGACTTCTTGATGTGCTTGACAAGTTCCCAAGAAGCGTCGGATGGTGGCAGCGAAGTCCATTTGATGAGAACCTCGGGTCCTGCCGCAGAATGGCGATATGACAATATTCGTTCGGGTTCAACCGACGTCACTACCGAGTCAGGCAACAAAGGAGGAAGAGCCATACTCACTGGAGCGGCCCCCACAGCTCGTTTGAGTTTAGAGACATGAAAAATCGGGTGAAATATTGGAAGAAGCAGGCAAATCCAGCTTATATGCCACCGCCCCCACTTTACTAAGAATTTTATAGGGCCCAAAGAACCTCGGGCTAAGCTTAGAATAGGAGCTCCGAGAAAGAGATAACTGTCGATACGGGCGTAACTTGAGGAAGACGAACTCACCAATCTCAAACTCAACGTCACGACGCTTAAGATCTGCCAACTGTTTCATCCGGTTTTGAGTTGTTAGTAGCTGGTCGCGCAACTCCAGCAGCACTTGATCTCTTGAATGAAGTAGCAGACCCACATCGGACAGCGAGGAGACAAAGGAAGTGCCATGGCGAACCAAGGGAGGAGGGTCTCTACCATACACAACCTTAAAAGGAGAACAATTCAGAGACGTATGGAAAGAAGTATTATACCAATACCCAATGAAGCCAATCGGACCACTCCTTAGGCCGTTGAGAGATAAAACAGCGAAGGTAAGTCTCAACACAGCGACTGACCACTTCAGTCTGACCGTCACTCTGAGGGTGATATGCAGTGCTTTGCGGTTGAGTTGAGTGTGTTGCAGCCTGAATAACTCGCACCAGAAATGGCTGATGAAGACCTTGTCTCGGTCTGAGGGAACCCATGTAATTTCACGACACCTTTAATGAAGATTTCAGCCGCTGTTTTTGCAGAAAATGGGTGTTTGAGGGGTAGGAAGTGACCAAATTTGCTGAGTCTGTCTACCACCACCAAGATAGCATTATACCCCCGTGAAGTAGGTAAACCCTCCACGAAATCCATGGAAATATCTTCCCAAATAGCGACTGGAATGGGTAAGGGTTGAAGGAGGCCACCGGGGGCTACTGACTCATATTTGCTGCGTTGACATACCTCACAGGCTGATATGAATGCTTTGATGTCCTGCTTCATCCCATGCCAAAATAATTATGCTGTGATACGTTTATAAGTCTTCGAGAAACCCCCATGTCCGCCCACGGGACTGGAATGAAACTCCCTTAGGATGCTCTGTTTTAATGAAGACGAGGAGGATATCACAACACGGCCCTTGTAGCGTAACTGCCCTTGGGCCACGGACCAATGTTCTTTGGCAGTCGGGTCAGCCGAGACGGCTAGAAGTAAGGGACCCAATAAGGGATCATCTTCAACTTCGTTAGCGAGCACCGAATTGTCGGCAAAGGATGCGATTGAAATTGAGTGCATTTCAGTTGTGGAGGGATATCTAGACAGTGCATCAGCCACCACATTCGAATGACCGGGCCGGTAGTGAATATCGAAATGAAAACCCAACAGCTTGATCATCCATCTCTGATATTCCGGAGCTATTTCGCGCTGTTCCAACAAGAATTTTGAGACTCTTCTGATCAGTTCTTACCAAGAACCGCCGCCCAAGAAGGTAGTGCCGCCATTTTTGTACAGCTAACACAATCGCCATCAACTCCCGTTCATAGGCTGATTTGTTGCGAGCTCTAGGAGATAATGCTTGGCTGAAAAATGCAATAGGCCTCTCCGATTGTGATAGGACAGCACCCACCCCAACCCCTGAAGCATCAGTTTCTACCACAAAAGTCTCCTCAAAATTAGGAAGAGCGAGAGTAGGGACTTCCTTCATGGCTTGTTTGAGTGTTGAGAAGGCCAAAGAAGTTTCATCATTCCATTCAAAAGCATCCTTGCGTAGCAGTTGGGTCAGTGGAGCTGCTATCTTCCCGTAGTCGCGCACAAAGCGCCGATAATATCCCGTAAGCCCCAAAAAAACCCCGCAGCTCCTTAGGGGAAGTCGGAAGCGGCCAGAACTCCATTGCTCGCACCTTGTCCTCATCAGCCGTGACTCCTTGACTGGAAATAACGTGACCTAAGTAGTTCAACTGAGACCTAGCAAAACAGCATTTCTTCAAGTTAACAAACAAAGAGTTAGACTGCAGGATAGAGAGGACCTGCGAGAGATGGTTGCAGTGGTCGCTTAAGGACTTGCTGTAGACCAAAATATTGTCAAAGAAAACCAAAACTGACTTCCGTAAGAGCTCTTTGAAGATTGTATTCATCAATGATTGGAAGGTGGCAGGAGCATTCGATAATCCGAAAGGCATGATGACTAAAAATTCGTAATGACCCTCGTGTGTGCGAAATGTTGTTTTGTGGATATCCTCAGCCTTGACCCTGATTTGGTGATAACCCGAACGCAGGTCGAGCTTGGAGAAGACTGCTGCCCCGTGGAGTTCATCGAGCAGTTCATCAATGTTGGGAATAGGAAATCGATCAGGTACCGTATTTTTGTTTAGAGCCCTATAATCCATGCAAAATCTCCAACTACCGTCTTTCTTCTTCACCAATATTACCGGACTAGAGAAAGGGCTATTAATTGGCCGAATTATTCCGGATACAAGCATTTCTGAGACCATCTTCTCTATTTCCTCTTTCTGAATATGCGAGTATCGGTAAGGTCGTACACGGATAGGCTCAGAGCCTTCCTTCAATGTAATTGAGTGATCACACGAGCGAGGGGGAGGTAAGCTGGAAGGAGGGTTGAACAACTCAGGGAAGGAATCCAAAATTGATTGAATACACGGCGCAACCGTCCTATGTTCCTCAGGTGTGACCGGTACCGAAACATCACAGCATTCGATTAAGAAACAACCTAACACATCGCCGATTGTTCGCTGGATTGCCTTGCACGACACCATTGCCCGATGAAGTGTCGGATCACCGCGAATCACCGCCGGGTTGCCGTCCACCTCAAAGTACATTGTAAGATTTGGCCAATCGATGGTCGTGACCCCAAGCGATTTCAGCCAAGTCATTCCCAAAATCAAATCCGTGTTCCTCATGCCTATAGGGTAAAAATCCACTGCCAACGACAGACCTTGAAGAGTGAAGGCGACGTTGCGGCATACCCCGGAGCTAGATAGACGTGCACCTCCTCCAACTTCTGGGACAAGGCGTGGAACTGCGTTTCCATGGTGGATCGCTGTGCCTCGACTGCCGATCTGAGTTCTCCCATAGACATCTCTGTCTTCTTCATCACCGCCTCCAACACATCGACCCGGGAGTCCACCTTTGGAGCCATAACTGACGAGAGATGTACAAACGCCAAGAAAACCGGACACCTAATTGAGAAAGAGTGACTCACCCTTCTCCTCAAGACCAAAAGGTTTTTTCCCAAATTACACAGTTATCAGATGATACCCCAGAAGGGAACAGCCTCCCTTCTTATAGTCCTACTCTACCCACTTAAGGCTCTCTTGCGCCATGACCCTTCTAGACTCTCCTATGGGACCACTTAACTACTTCTGTTCACGCTGTCCTTGCTGTCCCTGTGCTGATCCTGTGTCTCTCGTGTGCTTCCTCTGGTATACTTTCAGTGTGGGCTTGAAATGGGGCTTGGATCTCACCACTTGGGCCTTTGGGTTGCTATCAGTATCATGTGCATCGCCTTTTAAAATTTTCATTTTATTCACCGTATTCAACCAAAATTACAGACCTGCGAGTTTGCGTGTTCTTATTTGAAGACTAGCGGGAATGCTTAAGTAGGTTCATGTTTTCGCCTTTAAAAACCAGAAGGTATTAAATCCTATTGAAAACAAAGATTTGAGAAATGAAGGCACACAAGTTACGTAAAGAATAGACGAGGACTCTCTAAAGAACATAAAAATAGGTATAGATTCTCTCTCAAACCCCTCTCTTTCTCTCTCAATTGATCTTATGATCTCAAACTAGAAAACCCATAATGGTATGTTCGTGTTGGCCATATTAGCCAATCCAGTGGACACAAGATTCGCTAATATGGGATAACCAACCCCTTCACAATGCTTTTATCCCAAAACCCATTGATGTTCAATCGGGCTGACGGTCGTACGGATTAACATAAAAAAAATGTGTGGATTATATTACCAAAAGCTCCTCTACCAATTTTTTTAAAAAAAGGAGTCGTTGTTCGCTCGAGAACCTCCCTCAGATCTCATCTTCAGCGTTGCTTGCAAGCACGGTCCGCCCAGTTGGCTTAAGATCCTCCCTCAAGATCATCTAATTTCGATCTACGTAGATGTTGGGGTGGGAAATCTGAACTTGATTGATCTCCACAATTTCCAAAACCCTATCGATCTTGGTGATCTCAAGCTTGTTTGGCAACAGAGTGGGCAAGTAAGTGTTGATCTGTTTCTTCACAAGATCTACGATCGTGAGATTCAAGGGGGATGTGTGGTAATGGATTAAAGTTATGAGGAACCACAGGAGAGGGCGAGGTCAGCAATGAAGGCGGAGTCGTGGACGGCGAAGATTGTGGATGATTAGGTTTATAAATGTGAGGGGTATTTTGGTCAAATGCCAATCCCGATACTTCTAGATAAACTAGTAAGTGAGGAAGGGCACACTTTATTTAATCGATTTTGATGTCAATTAGGTAATCCGCATGATTAACAAATCAAGACACTCAAACGCTGGCATTGTTCTTTAGCAACGGACTAAGTCGTCTAGTCCGCCCATTCAAACACCACATAAGTGTTATACCCATGAAGCGCACATGGGTATCTAGTTTTCTACCATCAATGAAAAAGAAAAAAAAGAGTGTAGGAGCTATAACTTTATGTTTTCAACTAACCTATGAAATTGCAAAACAAAATCCTTGCGCAAGGCAGGGGACGAGCCAGGGAGGCATGGGCTTTGCCCAAGCCGAACCCTGGTTATGGCTAGAGCTGCCCTAAGCCATGCCCAAGGCTAGCCCAGGTTCGGTCAATGTTGGTCGAAATTTTAGTAAAAATGAAAAAAATGGGGATAATAGGAAAAAAAAAACCTCCAAAAAATGTAAAGATTTGGGAAATTGAACAAAATTGGATAATTTTGAAAATGAAATGAAAATTAGAATTTTTCGGGGACTTTTACACCAGGTTATCGCCTTATAAAGCGTGCTAAGACGCTCGGATGAACTCGACACTCAAAATTTGGATTTATAGGCTATGGAAACTCGATTTTCGACACCAATAAATTATGAAAATTCACAATTGGGATTGGAATACAAAGAAATTTATTTAAAGATTTTTGAGGCTTTTAGGACTTGATTACATCGAATAAGTTGAGTTTAATCCGAACACTTATGGAATTGAATCAAAAACTTACGAGACGTGTAAATGAATTGTAGGACCGCAATTGATACCACGTGTGGACTAATTGACTGACCCGGAACGCGAGGAAGTCAAAGAATTGTGTTTGTGCGGTAAGTAAATCTCGTGATAACCTTTACATTGTATGAGTATTAGTTTTGTATATAATTGCATCAAATGTTTATTTCCGCATATTGTTTGTTCATGCAGACATGAGAGGGAGTGATAAGGGCGATCCGAGTCTCCTTGGAGTGTTCACTATAAAAGTGGTTATAGGATGGAACATTATATTTTGCTCGAGGGGCTGGAGTCGCTGATTTTTGTGCTCACTTGGTTATCATGAGAAGTTGGACCGAATCATACTCCTAGAATCTAGCAAATCGACGACTTGGGTGACTATCCTCTCAGTGCATGATTCCTTATTACTGTTCAAGTGCTACATTCAGAAGTCGACGTCTGGTTGTAGTTCAGGAACATAAACATGACGGATTTCATGCTTGTATATTGAAATTCCTCGCAATATACTATTTCATTTAATTTCTTGTAGTATGAAACTATGATGTATTCGGTTATTACAAGTGTAGTGGATAGTGTGGAATTCACTTATCTGACCTTATCAAATTGTTTTGTTGGGTAATGTCAAGTTCAATTAATGGATCTGAAGAAAAGAAATATCCTAGTGATTTATTTAAGTTTATCTCCTTGAATATTTGTATTTTGAACTATTTTTATAATAATGGGTGTTGAGACCGTGTGTGGGTTAGGGATTTTTGTTGAACGGATGTAGTAAGGTTTAGTTGAGTGAAACTGTTTCAGAACTAGTTGTGTGATTGTGAAAGGTTTTAAAATTGGTTTTAATTTCTTGAAATGAGTTAGAATTGGTATACATAATTACATATTGATAAAAAAATGTTATGAATGATTATGGTAAATTGTGAGTCTTTGAGCGTCTCCACCCTCTGTTGCAGGTTTTTTGAGAATGTGAAGGAATCGATTATTTAGCAAGTCTAAAAACAAAGAAAGTGGTGCCGAATATTTTAAATAACTGACAGCTAAGCTAGTCGATTCCAAATAAAGTTTTGGAGTTTTGAAACGATTTAGAAGTATCCTAATTGGATTAATCATGATAAAACTATCGAAAGGATAAGATATGGATTACAAATCTCGAGCTGGATAAGGCTGACTAGGTTATCATGGGATTAGGGTAATCTAGGTCGGTCAGACGCTCTAATGACGTGGGGACTGACGAAGGTGGTATAGAGAAACTATTTCCCTACCTGCTGCAAAAATAACCTACGGTCTGATTTTTGTTTGCGAGTCGACCACTGATCTTCCACGTGGAGCTAATTTCTTCAAAAAAAAAAAAAAAAAAAAATGCTCGTGTTTTCAAGGATTCAAAGATGGGGAACGGGGATTGGTGCTAGGGTCTCAAATGGCCTTCACTCGTGATTTTTTTTTTCCAACTGTAGCATTTATGTATTAGGGAACTATTACAAAAAAACTTAAACAGGTAGGCATTCAATTGCAAAAGGAAAGGGAAATGGTAAACCAAAACTTACCCTCTTACTAGGAACAGGCTTGATCCCGAGCTCTTTACATGCTTTTGTTATAATTGTCTGCATTTGCGATCTATATAAAACCAAAATATCATCAGCCAAAAAGAAAACCCTAATCATACGAAGAGAAGACGCGGCAGCATAGAGAGTAATTACATGCCTGAAAAATCGGATCTTCTCCGGCATAGGAACGCCAAGCGTTTCGCTTATAGACACCAATGCATCCCTCAAGGTGATGCTATTAATGACATTGTTAGGGAAGTACTTGGTGAACTGAAGAGAAAGGGAACGGTCACAAACCACAAGTTCCCAGATCTTCTTACCCCTTGTATCCAGAATGGGTCTCGAGCAGAAGTCCAATTCCCACTCCGAAATGCTCTCTGGATCAACCTCTGGATCCAGAAAACTCAACTCCGCCGCTGGGTCATCGTCGTAGACGTCCCCGCTATCGGCCAGAGATGGTTCGTTGCTTGGCGACGAAACGGAGCTCTCTGAGACTGAATTGGTACGCAGCTGAGGAGAAGATTTGATCGGAGAATTAGTGGGACGCGTTGAGATTGGAGTGGATGGGAAGAATAGGTTTGAGAGGGATTTGAAGTTAAGATGGCAAGGGTTGTTGTGACTTCTGATTATAAAGGGACTGAAGCTTAAGCTAGCCATTGAAGTGGGCTTTCGGAGGGAGACGAAAAGAGACCAAGGTATTATCCACCATATTGTGTCCATCGGTGACCGTTATCCACACCTTGACATGCTTAGGCTCGTTCGGATCAATCAACTCATGGTCATTTGTTTAATGCAAGTAGTTTATTTTAGAGTGCGGATATGTGCACCCCGGCACTTTCTCATGACACCTAAACAATGTCACAAGGCACCCCGTGACATTTACCAAATTGCCCCTAGGTTGAGAAATGAGCACCCCACCCAAAAATCAAATCTCAAATTCGATTGTGTTGCCCTGAGCCCTTGTTTCATCTACATAGGCAACAATCCACGCATTCCTGTGATTTGAAGGTCGAAGTTGTTGTTTGGTGGGTTCCTCGCATTGGTGGAGTCGATTTCCAGCCGAGGACGAGGGTTCATTGTGTGAAGGTCGTGGAAGAAAGCACTAAAGGTGGTGTTGCTGTTTCGGGGATCAAAAGAAGGTTAGTGTGTATTTTCCATGAATTTGGATTCCATTTGGTTGTTTTGCATAGACATTCACCTTGTTGTATGAATGTAAGGTTTCTTTTGGAAACCCGTAAGTGTCGGTCACACAGGTCAGCGACCTCTTGTATGGTCTCGGTCAATCCATACCGAGACAGTAGTAAATGTCTTGTTGAAACCCAAAGATACTGTAAAGTTAAGGACCCCAAATTCAGTCGGTATGGTACAACCGAGATAAGGCATTCAGTCTCGGACTAGGGAACCGCAATAGTACATGGTGTTTTGTTATTACCTACAAAGTGTAGTTGGGTTTGGTTTGTGTGGCCTGTCTCGGTTGTTAGAGATCGAGACATGTTGAAGCATCTCGGTGGGCAACAACCGAGACAAGTCACATGGTCACGGTTGCAAGACACCGAGACGTTGGGTGAGGTTTCGGTCCTGTTGGACCGAAACAGTGTTTAAGGTCATTTTTATTGTGTTTTCTAACATGATTCTAATACACTATTTATTTCATTGGTTCGCATATATGGCCCGGAGTAAGATTGGTGTTTCTAGGGAACGAGTTTACGGGATGTCTAAGAGAACGGAATGAGCGGCGGGTTCTTCGGATACTCGTGGTGGGAGGAAGCCACAAACAACCTTGTATAGGAAAAAGAAACAACATGCTTCAAAGAAGGAGGTTGCACGTGCAGGTAATCCTAGGGGAGATGTTGTACAGGACGAGGCATCACAGGTCCACGAGCGGGACCTACGTATTGGTGATGATGAGAGTGAGGGGGCCACATCTGAAACATCTGAGTCTAGAGAGAAGGTCCCAACTGATGAAGAAAATAGGAGTACCACAACCGAACGCCCCGTTCTCGAGAATACTAGTGGTGCAACTGGCGGGAATGTAGAGGAGAGGGAAGATGACCCATCCGCTCCTTTACATGGCGGTCCCATCGACTAGTCATTACTGAAGAGCTTCAAAAATCATATTACGGTGTCGATTTGGAACAATGAGGTATATTTATTCTTCCAAGTTTTATTTCCTACAAAAAAAGATTATGTATGCCACACATATTTTAAGTTTTGACAATTTATTATGTCATTTGTTTGATTTTTGCTGCATCACTCATTGCTTAAGTTCATTAACCACGGGGTTCAATTACTGAAGTGGGACTTGCAGACTCGTCCATCACCTTGGAGGATGCGAGCCTTCTTTTGCATATCCCCGTGACTGGCAAGGTGGTAGCGGTGAACAACTTTGGGAGGTACACCGAGGTGTCTCGCACAAAGGCGATCAATTTAGTTTCCAAGCTCCTCGAGATTACTGTTGAAGACGCAGAGGAAGAGGTGAACATCACAAGAGGGCTCACAGTTAGGAACTGCTGGTTAAAGAGTAGATGGTGTCCCAAAGCGAATGCACTGCACGTGCATATTTGTTGTACCTCTTATCGTGCACTCTTTTTGCTGATAAGAGTGGATCACGCCTCTCCATTGCCTTGCTCAAGCTTTTGGAGAATTTGGACGAGGTTGGAAGCTACGCATGGGGTGCAGCCGCCTTGACGTACCTTTACCGACACCTTGGGTCGGTAACCAGGGTGGAGGTTTCACATATCGCAGGGTATTTGACCTTGCTCGAGGTACGATCTCAATTCTCATTTGTTTACTATTTTCGAACGTAGTTGTTGAATTGTGTACGAAAAATTCTTACTTGTTGTGATTGTTGTTTTTGCTCCGTAGGGATGGGTGTACGAGCACTTTAAATTCCAGCTTGCCGTGCCGAATGCGAAATACATCGACAATGTCCAACCTCATGTTTGTAAGTGGATACAGAAACACGAGACTGCTGTGAACGTGGATAAGTTGGCTTATATCCAGATGAGACTAGATAGGTTGCGGCCTAGTAAGGTGTGTGGTTGTTTGGTGCTTATTCAATTTTACATTTGAAGGAACTCATTATAACGCGTGGATTGATTGGTGCAGGTGACTTGGGATCCGTACGCGGATGTCAGACCCGATGGCATCGTTCAGTCGGTGGCCTTCTATTCCAACATAATTAAGTACATGGACATTGTGGAGTCGTACCATCCGGAGCGGTTCCTAAGACAACTTGGCCATGTCCAAAGCATACCGGACCCGTCCTCTCGAAGCTGTCCGAGGACTTTCTGCACAAAAGTATTCGGTTAAATACGGCTTCCAACCAGAGAATAGGGAAAGGTGGTGGAACCACTTACTATCCCCTGAAAGCCGTGGTGTGAAGACGTGGTTCGAGTTCATGGCTACACAAGATTACCTACCTTGGTTTATACGAGTCTCGCATCCTTCCATCGAGAACCCAGCCTACACCAAAGGCGCGCTGACATTGTTACTGACTATGACCTTATGGAGGTAATTATTAAGCTTATGTCCAGGTTTCGGGTTTTGAAAATTGAGTTTATTTCGTGTTCTAATATTTTTTTGTGTTTGTGCTTATCGCAACAGCGTAACAGGCGAGCATTGGACACCGTGTTGGCGTGGATTGACTTTCCGGAGGGAACGGCCAAAATGGAGGCTGCACGAAGAATGGCGAATGAAGTGTTGAAGTTTTTGACGGGGAGTGGTCTTGCCACTACCACTGCCGCCACAAACACCACCACGACATCCCCAATTGCACGTACCAGATATTCCCAACACAACAGTGCCCCTATTACATCTAATCCGAGTGCATCACATATGCTAAAGACCAAGTGCATGCACGAGAACACATACCAGTCCCGAAAGGGGAAGAAGAGCAAGAATTCAGTTCTATGAATTCAAAATGTTTGTTAAACTCAAAATTTGTGTTAAACTCATTTGTTGAACTTGTTAGGGTGCATCAAATGTGTGTTAAACTAATTAGTTGATATTGGTTTGATGTGTATGATTGTTTACTATGTTATGTGTGGCTATAATTTGGTTTTACTCTATTGTATGTGTTTTTAATGTTAAAAAACTGAACATATCGACCACGTAGTACTGCAAGCCTACATATATTGTCGGTCACCTTGTATCGAGAGTAAACCAGACATGTTCGGTAGCTAGTGGCCGAGACTAGGTGTACCGTTTCAATGAACATGACACCGAGACGTATGGAAACCCAAAGGTTATCAAGACACCCAACATCCTCTCAGGTCACCCCATCAACTATAAGGGCACCCATAAGCAAATTCATGTATAGACCTGGTCGGTAGTTGAAGACCGTCATTTCCATTAATGTTTTGGTCACAAGTAACCGAGATTGTTGTCTATGTCTTGGTCACTCATGACCGAAACTGTAATTCGTCTGCAAAAAACGCATAATATAAGGCCAAAACGTAACACAATGTACCAACCGTTACAACAACCTATATGGATAGATACAAAATGAACATGTATATATAGTAAGATTCACAAGTATAACATGTGTGCTATGTTATGTTTTGCCAAAATGCACAAGTATACAAGTCATTCAAAAAAATTGGTACCAAAGTTGTTTGTAACTCCAAGGTTCACCTAAGTCTATTACATCACTCGTGCCTTGCTGAGAATGCATGACTGGAATGCGCTCTTGCACGCGGAATCCTATACCCCACTCCTTAGCATCACTATCCATGAAGGTGTTCCATAATGGGAAAATGGGAGGAAAGGGTGCATTATCTTTGAACTTTACCTATAAATTGTAAAATCACGTAGAAAATAAATTTTTAACATTAAAAGCTGTTAAGGGAAAAATAAAAAGAAATATCAACACTTTACCAATAATAACCCTCTCTCTAAAGGTTTAGGGCGGTGAGCTGCGCAAAGGAATGTAGGTCAAGCAATTGTCACATGAAACATTCACTAACATGATATTAAAAGTGGTTGCAATCAAAAAACCCATATCGGGAAGAGTCATCCACTTTTCGAATCCAACATCCTCAACGTCATTGCAATGTATGCAATTCCTTATGGTTCCATAGCCTTCTCCAATAACTTCACTCCATAGAACTTGTTTTTCATCCAATTTACGGAGAAGGCCATTTCTAATTCTCCTTCAACCATCTCTATCGGGTAGACTGAAGCCAGCGACAATGCATCAGAAGCCACAATGACCATCGCTAGCCACATCGAAGGCACTCTCAACATATGGAACCCATTCCGATTGAATGTTAGAAATGAACCCAACCTTAGACACACCCATTGAAGCTTCATGGGTTCGGTATATATTGCCAAAAAATGGCGTTTGCTTCTTTCGCGAACAAGCAAACTCCTCATGACCGGGCACATATTCAAAAGCACTAGGAAGTCTCGTTGTAGATGTATCGTCTTCATCTACCTTTTTCGAGTAAGTCATACTCGTAAGTCAACCGACTAGCTGCTCGCAATGTTTCAGCACTCCTCCTGCTCAGTGCATCAACAAAAACATTTGCTTTACCCGAATGTTATTCAAGACTAAAATCAAAGTCTTTCAAGTGTTCAAACCACCCTCATTCTCTCATATTCAGTTTTTTCTGAGAGAACAAATTCAGACTCTTATGATCTAAAAATAGTGTGAAGCTTTCACTATATAAATAGTATCTCCATAGCTTCAAAGCAAATAATATTGTCGCTAATTTCAAATCATGAACATGATAATTCTTCTCATGAGTATTTAATTCTCAAGAAGCATAAGCAATTACCTTGCCATTCTGCATTAACACACAACCCAAACTTACTTTCAATGAATCAGTATAAACTATAAGCCATTTCCCCCGATTTGGGCAATACAATAACTGGTGTTGAAGTCAAACACTTCTTTAATTTCCAAAACACATCATCGTTTTCTTTAAACCAAACACATAGAACATTTTCCTGAGTTAGTTTAGTGATTGGCACATTTATCTTAGAAAAATCTTTCACAACTCTACGTAATAGCCAGCCAAACTCAGAAAACTCTGTATCTTCGTCACTGTGGTCGGTTCCGGCTAACCAACGAGAGCCTCAATCTTGGCTGGATCCACTGAAATTCTTGTCGTACTAAACACATGTCCCAAAAACTTCACCTCGGACAACCAAAAACTCGCATTCGCTAAATTTAGCGTACAACCTATGATTTCTTAAAGTTTAGAGAATAACTCTGAGATACTGTTCATGATCCTCGCGAGTCTTAAGATATATCAAAATATCATTAATGAAAAATATCACAAAGTGATCCAGATACGACCTCAGCACCTTCCGCATCAAATCCATAAACATCACCAAAACATTAGTTGACCCAACCCAAACGACATAACTATAAACTCAAAATGACCATATCTGGTGCTGAACACTGTCTTATGCAAATCATCTTCCTGAACTCTCAACTAATGTTAATCAGAGCAAAGATCAATCTTAAAAAATAATTTGGCATCGTTATGTTGATCAAACAAATCGTCCATTCGAGGCAATGTATATTTATTCTGAACAATGACCCTATTCAACTATTTATAATCAATGTAAAGCCTCAAACTATCGTCTTTATTTTTCACGAAAAGAACTAATGCGCCCTACGGAAACATGCTTCGGTGAATAAACCCTTTCTCCAGTAACTCCTCCAACTGTTTCTGCAACTCCTGTTATTCCTTCGAAGCCATTCTATAGGGCATAATAGATATTGATTTAGTTCCAAGAACCAAATCAATCTCTCTTGGAGGTAGAACTCTAGGTAAATCATTAGGAAACATATCAGGGAACTCACAAACCACATGAATCTCCTCATGCTTAATTTCAGGTCTTGCCTTTATACTAATAGTTCTAGCAAGAGTTTCCATTTTTTCCCCAGTGGCTAGCTAATCCATTCTCAATAACACATCAAACTTCAGTAACTCCAACACATGGAGATCAATGATCATCTTGTGTCAGAAGATCTCAACAACACATTTCTCACACATAAAGTGTGGATCCACCTTATCCTCAATTATTGTGTTGAATAAAGATGAATAGGGACTCGCACTAGAGTTAACCTTAACTTAGTCACCACACAACCACAAACCGAAATCGTAACTTCGATAAGATTACAATTTACATTTGAATCTCATTCAGTCACTACCTGAACACTTTCCTTGATATGTTGTTGAGGCTGGGACATACAAGAGGACGCTCCTAAAAGTCGTGAACACACAATCTTATAATGTCCTTTCTTTCCATACCTAAAACACGTAACTGCACTCAAATCTCGAGGACAATCTCAGCTGATGTAACATTTCTTACCACACCAAAAACATATAACTGTAGGTTTACTACCTAAACACATTCCTAACTAGTTGCCGACCGCTGATTCAAGACCTGTCCCTAAAATCCTTGGCCTTTACCTCTACTCCTTTGCAATTAATGTGCACCTCTTCGACTTGAAGGTTTAAATGACTGTGATCGAGTCCGTCCTGAGCCTGTCTATGTCAACACCGAGGGTTTAATGGTTGTTTTTGAAAAAATATCACACCGCACATATTATGAGACGACAGGTGTCATAGGTGAGAATGATGGTTCTCCACTCTTCTCTTTCGTCCGAGACTTTGGGTCAAACCTGGATATAAATCTTTTCTAACCTTCAGAACTTAAGCCATGTCCTAACTCCACGAAACCTTGATATCATCTTGATTCGAGGTGAAAAGCTTATGTAGTCACATAAATGTTGGCCCTACCTCGAACCTTTTGCAGAGTGTTCTATTTAGTCATCAATATAATGGTACCAAGCCCTTCCCGCCTTTCCTCTCGTGACATTCCATTAGCCGCAACTGGATGAGCTTGAACCGAAACTGCAACAACCGGTTCAACTTTAGAACAAACTGAAAAGGTAACATAATCCTCCTGAGCGGCTAGAGTGGCGATAGGAACTTCTTGGGCCACACGTACTAGAGGTGTTTGAGCTGCCACCTGTGCTCGTTAAATATTCAAAAATTATTCCATCTACCCAGCCACGTTCTGAAACCTATTTTAATCCATACGTTGTGGATCCCAATTGGCCCGTCAGATCCTTGACCCGACTCTTGTTGTCTATTAATAGTTTTTCATAATAAAAGTTGCAAGAAAAATGGTTCAACAATCCTATATCCATCGCTATCTCGATAATATAAAACACATATAACAAAATCATAAGAGCGCCGCTATGGGCACCCCACCAATTAATGAAGGCACACCACTGTTGAAGGCACCAAGTTGTTTACCAAAGGCACCGAAAACATTTGAATGAAATCCCGAAATTGCCCCCAAGTGCACCCCACCACCAAATTTCGATTTCGATAAACGAACAAGGATGCATTTTTTTCTCTCTTTTTGTTAACCAGTTTGAGCATCTCCTCTGTCTTGTCGCTCATTCAAGTAGTGGTGTTCTTCCATATTCAGAGAGCTCGAGTTGTTTGCATTGGGTACGTTGTAGGGCTCGGTCTTAGGGTTCCAATCTCACAGGAGGCGTTTTTTCGGCAGCTTATAGGTATGTTTGAACTCGATTTTGATAGATTATAGTTCGATTTTTGTTTATTTTGTGTGGTTCGTCTGCTAGGTTAGGCAAATTTGTGAACCCGTTTTTCTCGGCCACACAGGGCAGAGAAGATGCTAACAATCTCGGCTAACCATGGCCAAGATTTAAGTTTAAGGTTAGTTGCACTTAAAGTTTCGGTTACATAGTAACGAGAGACACATTGTTGTCTCGGTTAACCATAACCGAGATTATGCTTGGCAAATTTGCGAACCCGTTTTTCTCGGCCACGTAGGTTAGAGAAGATGCTAACAATCTCGGCCATTGTTAGCCGAGATTTAAGTTTAAGGTTAGTTGTGCTTAAACTCTCGATTACATAGTAACAAAGACATATTGTTGCCTCGGTTATCCATAACCGAGATTATGCTTATGTATTATTGTTTTAGGTAGTGTAACTCTGCAATTGCTCTCGGTCACCACATCACGAGAGTAATTCAGAGTGTATAGTTGATTTCATTTCGGTGATGTACAACCGAGAATGAAAAAAATTTCTCGGTTGTCCAATACCGAGACTAATTGTTTTATCTCGGTCACGCGTCACCGAAATTCTAATTGTTTTCTCAAACCTGCTTGACCGAGACTATATAAATGGAAGATTTTGTTCTTATTATTTTGAATTTTACTTATGTTTCTACTTCAGGTGCTTACATGTTGTAGTCTTATCAGGTATGGCTCGTTCGAAAACCCCGGTGACTAGGGAGGAGGTTGGTGTTGAGGTGTCGAGGGGTAACCGTGAGCGAGGCGGCCGGAGACCCCCGACTGCATCTTATCGGAAAGAGAAAGAAAATGTAGATGTGAAGGGAAATGGAAAGATTGCTGGGAATCGTGCAAAGAATGTTCAATTGCACGATGAGGGTTCCAACATTGACACGCGTCGACAAAAAGATCTTGTAGTTGCCCGAGGCAAAGATGAGGCTCATGCATCAGAGTCTAGTAGTAGTGACTCATCAGCACCGTTAGACACCACTAGTACTGATTGTAATGTGGGTGGGAGTACTAGTGCTGGAGGTGGCCATAAAGAAGGAGAGTCACAAGGGCATTTGGAAATGTGTGCTCCTTTCCCCGGTGGTCTTTCAGATGGATCATTGCTGAAGAGCTTTAAAGATCATGTCGCATTAGCGATTTGGTGCAATGAGGCATATAAAGTTTCATTGAATGGAGTACTTAAAAACTTATGGTTTTCATATAGACGATGAAATGTATTTTGTTGTTGTAGGATCGCTCGATACTCAAGCGTATCAATCACGGTGCTCAGATCCAAGAATGAGACTTACAGTCGTGCCACCCTGACACCGAAGGCCTTCAGAGGATCATCCAGCGGTCTGGGTTGAATACGTTGATAGACTGCTCATATCGCAAGGCTAACAAGGAGGTTATATCTGCCTTTGTGGAGCGGTGGCACCAGGAGACGAACACATTTCACTTACCATTCGGTGAAATGTCGATCTCATTGGAGGATGTGAGCATTCTCCTGAAGATTCCTGTGACGGGCAAAGTGGTTGCAGTTGAGAACTTTGCGAGGCACACCGAGGAATCTCGCTCGGATGCGATTAAGCTGGTGTCCAAACTACTTGGGGTTAGCATTGAAGATGCTGAGGATGAAGTGAACATCAGCAAGGGGCTCACAGTGCAAAAATGTTGGTTGAAGAGTCGATGGTGCCCCAAAGCTGGTTTGAGGAACACAACTTATCCCCTTGTAGAATGCACAGCCCGGGCGTACTTATTGTACCTACTTTCTTGCACCCTTTTTGCGAATAAGAGTGGATCTCGGGTATCTATTGCGTTGTTAAAGCTTCTAGAAGATTTGGATGACGTGTGAAAGTATGCATGGGGTGCAGCTGCATTAGCCTACTTGTACCGACACTTGGGGTCTGCCACCATAGTACAAGTATCTCAGATTTCCGGCTACCTCACATTACTTGAGGTATATTTTTAAATCAACTTACATTGTTTTCTGAATAATTAGAATTACGTTTTGCATTTTCCCACTAACTAACGTTGTTTGTATTTGCAGGGATGGGTGTACGACCATTTCAAACTCGGGCTCACCACACCCAATGCAAAATACATGGACTACGTGCAACCTCGTGTCTGTAGATGGATTCAAAAGCACGAGACCGTGATGAATATTGACAAGGTTGGGTCCATTAGGAGAACGTTGGACAGGTTGCGGCCAAGCGAGGTGAGTTACTTAGCCAATCTTGTTGGTCAATGTTAAATTTAGTTTATGGTTACTAATTATGGTTGTCTATGTTTGATTAGGTCACTTGAGACCCTTATGTTAATTACAGGGATAATGGAGTTGTGCACGCGATGGCCTTCTATAGTGGCACATTGAAGTACATGGATGTGGTGGAGCCCTACCATTCGGAAAGGATTCTGAGACAGTTTGGCCACGTGCAATCTATACCGGATCCTCCGTCGCCCATTGGAAGCACATCGAGGCCCATCTGCACTCAAATACTCAGTCAAGTATGGCTTCCAACAAGACAATTGGGAACGTTGGCGTAACCATTTGTTGGCCCCCGAAGTTCGCGGTGACAAGGCACAGTTCAAGTTTTTTGCTACACCGGACTATCTACCTTGGTTCCTTAAAGTGTCTCACCCAGTGATCGCCAACCCGAGATATGAGGATGAAGACATGGTTGCCACAACCATCCCTGACAATGAGCTATTGGAGGTATTGAATGTGTTATAAGTATTATGTAGAAGTGTTTGACGTTTCTTGAAAACCCGTAATTTTTTACATTAACATATTTCTTTTTGTTTTCATCACCGTAATAAGTGTGCGTTGGACGCGGCATTACGATGGATGGACTCCCAGCCGGAGTTGTGTACGTTAGAGTCTGCGAGGAAAATGGCAAGTGACGTCGTCAATTTCCTTTCGGGGAGGAGTTTCGGTCCTACCACCACCACTACCACTACCGCAACCGGCACCACCGCCGCCGCCACCGACACATCAGCCCCTACCCAAGCAGGCCCTAGGCAGTCCTAGCACGATAACACTTCTACACATTCCACTCCGGCTAATGCTCTACCGCCAACGGTCGATGCTCGCCCCCATAAGAGAATGCATGGCAAGGAATACAGTAGAAAGAATTTGAAGAAGCCAAAGCAATGACGGACTTGTTGAATGTTGGATTATGGAACTTTTACTGTTTTAGTTTTTGTTGGATTAAGGAACTTGTATAATGTTATATGAATGTTGGACTTGTTTGAATGTTGAATGGCGGATTATGGAACTTGTATTGTTTAACATTAAATATTTGACTGTTGTCTATGTTTTGGTGCTATTGTTAGTATTGAGATTTGTTTTTAATAATTCTGGTTTACAAACATGTTCATTTTGTGATCAAGAAAAGAGTCTCGGTTCTTCAGGGACGAGACTGGTATGAAACTATCGGTGCCATACAACCAAAACATTCAAAAAACTCTCGGGTATGTACCTCTGAGAGCTTCGTATGAGCCTCGTTGACTACTAACCGAGAGTTATGTAGACAACGAAATTTGGTAATGTCTCGGTTAGATGTGAACGAAAATATCTATCACAGATCGGTTAGTTGGTGATGAAAATAATGCCATAATATCGGTTCCAGCATACCGTGAGGTGACCTAATTGCATGAATTATTATATTGTCCGTATGTAGTAACCGAGACCATGGTGAAATTCTCGGCTATATCATGCCGTAACCTAGTAGTCTCGGTAAGATTTCGACCATAACCCACCGTAACTACGCTAATAAACTCGATAGTGTATCGGTTATGCATGAACGAAACTAAACGTTTAGTTTCGCCTTGGAGGAACCGAGAATTCTCTAGTTGGGTCGTGCACGGGTCAACGAGTTGTATCTGTAAACCAATAGATTACATAGCGAAACACTTCTCTCGGGAGTGTCATACCGAGAAGGTTGGCTAATTTCTGGTTATTGAATGTCGAAACATACGCGTGAGTCACGGACCGGCTTGGCCGAGAGTTAATTTTTTCACAATTACAAACCATAACATATCAATATTAGCTAACCGAGAAGCATACACTTAAAAACTTATAAAACAATTAACTTTGATACATATTTATTGAACACAAAGATTCTAGGCACATTGAAGTATACACATCAAAACTTAAAATGTTAAACACAACTATTGATAACTAAGGCGAAGCTAAATCTACTACGGAAAGCGTGCCTTCTTGAGAAGTTACAACTGACACGATTTCTCGAATTACGAATCCATCACGCCAACCTTTAGCGCACTCCTCAGCATACCTTTCCCACGATGGATATAATGATGGCAGCGGTGCATTCACAATCAACTTCACATGTCAAATACAAAGTAGAACAATAATCTATTATCATATGATCAGAAGATGAAAAAACACAATTCACAAAAATTGTACAAACTTACCCTAACCCAATAGATATTCCTATCATTAATCATGACAATGATAATTCGACTATGTAACGATGACGGTGAGACATTACGTAGAGGAAGAAATGTCGAGCAACTACCATGCAAGAGGTTTACCAGAATGACATTAAAAGCCGTTGATATTAACAGGCCCATGTCTGGAAGTGTCAACTATTCGTCAAAAGAGGCACCAACATGATTATCCGGACAATGCACAGCAGTCTTGACCTTCTCGTAACTCGTTCCAAGCACTTCCCGCCAAAGGTTTTCATACCCGATTATCTCATCAAACATCCTTCTACGTACTATCTTCCAACCATCGACATCGGGAAGTCCAAGCCCGGAGGCAACACACCGACATCCACAATTACCATCACCTATCACATCAATAGTGCTCTCAACATATGACAACCAATATGGTTCTATGCAATGAGAATAACCAATCTTAGATACACTTTGGGTTTGCCGACATGTACGACGTATTTTAGGCCCCACTTTATTTTTCTTCTTTCTCGAACTAGAAGTCTCTTTTGTCGATAGTACGTACTCAAAACCACTAGGCAATCTTGTCGTCGAAGTATCGTCTTCATCGTGTTTCCTCTTTGATCCTGTCTTCTTTCCTCTATTCAACAAACTTCCAATTGAAGACCCCGGTGTCCTTCCCTTTGTCTTTATTTTTGTAAGTGGGACAACTCCCGGTGTAGATGAAGGACGACTAATCTCCCTAAGCTGCTGAATAATCCTAATGCGATCGTCCTCGTCAGTGCAAGCATGAAGCTTTTGCAACACTATTTCAATCTCATCGTTCACATTGTACTCAGACCGATCCACAAGATTCTCTGGTATCATACTCAACTTTCGCCAGTACACATGAATGTCCTCGGGAGGGATGGGTGAACCAGCAAATTTATGAAAGTTTAGCTCGTGTGCACAAGGAAGACCATGTGTGGTACATATCTCACAACCACAACGAGTAGAGTCATGTCCAACATTCTCTCCACGTTCCAATTCATCTCTAATTAACTTAAGCGCCCTTTGAGAGACATAACCACACAATCGGCGATAAAACCCATCAAAATATTCATGTTGCACCACATTCAAACTGAGCTCAAATGATGCCTTGATGTTGTTATGTTGGATCCTAAGAAGAACATCAACCACTCTCCACAAAGTCTCAAAATTTGTCTGACTGTTACCAAGATGTAGCTTCAAAGTGGAATGCGCAGACTCAACCCTCTGTGTCGTTGTTTCCCCAAAGTGCATAATTCGATCTGTTCATGCCTGTACAAATTTGTCCTTGTAGATCTTCACCCATGTGTTATCCAAGTAATCAGTAAGACCCTTCACATGACCGAACTCACAACGCAAGTCATTCATCCTAAGTTCTAATAAGGCCTCCGACTTATCATACAACACACTCGTCCACCTATCCATGAAACGAGCGAAGCCTTCGTTATCCCCAAACATCTTCTTAGTCTTGGCCAATACTACTTTGTTGATGTGCCAAGAGCAAAGAAGGTGAGACGATGATGGAAATACTTATTCGATGGCACTAATAAGGCCTAACTCCCGATCCGTAACAAACACGTCAGGTTTAGGCCACACATCCAATATGGATCTCAAGTTCTTAAGTGCCCAAACATAATTTGCATGAGTCTCTGATGATATGAAAGCAAACCTAACTGAGAACGTCAAATGCGTTGAAATGATGCCAACAATCTCCAATAACGGCATTCGATACCTATTTGTTTTGTAAGTGCAATCCATCAAAAGAACCGACGGGAAACACCGCAGCAACTTAATTGAATCAGGATGTGACCAAAATAAATCAGTGACGATATTCGTATCGGGATGCTTCCTATGCCACGACATCCACCTATTATTCTCCAATATATGCAATAGTTGTTGCATTTGAGTCCTCCCACCCGCATCCTCATTTCGGAATTTTTGTCGTGCATTATATATTGTCTGCATTGTCGATACATTTTTAACATATCTTTGCTTCAACGTGTTGAGGATATCTCTTGGCTTCACATTACCCTTAGTCATCTGCACCACAACCACCTGCTCACCCTTATCAAATCTTCCTGCAAATGAGTGGCCGTCCAAGTTTTTAGCGGGGTCGTGATTGTGCCTCCCACAGATGACAATGACATACCACAAATAATCAACATTTTCCTTGATGTTAATAAGGAAAGGGCATCCACATTTCTTTGTACCAGTTTGAGTCCTCCCCGTTCCTATTCTTCTTCAGTTCTTGGTGTCAAAACAAGTTTTGTCGCTTTAGCTTTCCCTACTCTTTGTGACATTCCCCTATATGTACCGGACCTCTCACACGCAAGTTTGACCATTCCCCTGCGCTTAATCCCTCCGGCATCAGAGTGCTTCGTTACTAACACAAACTTGTTCTCACGACCAATCATTTGAAGCCATGAAATAGCCGATTCTCTAGATGGGAATGGCCTACAAGGAGTAAACGCATCCTTGTAGTCTGGAAATAAAGTTGAAACCGGCATTACCTACAATACATACATTGTAACATTACGACTCAACCAAAATGCACAACAAATTCACCAAAAAACCCGAAAATCCAAATTTTTGGTAGTACAGGTTCGCGACTCGAAACCAAATTTCGTTCACTGGGAACCGAGAGTTATGGAATAGTCTCGGTCTTTTTATACCGAGACTATACAATTTGTTTCGGTCACAGCATGACCGTGACTTACGGATAAGTAACGATGTCTTTCTACCGACACTCATCCATAAGTCTCGATACTGCGAGGCCGAAACAATCGCGCCCTTGCAACTTCGACTGAAAACATGAAAAACAAAAAAAAAACACAATAAATTTCAACAAATACCTCTTTTTGTACCTCCTCTTGCACCATTGCAGTACATTTTTCCATTTTAAGTTGGAAACAAGTTCGGAATGGTTGAATTTACCAAACCCTACATTGACAAACCAAATCATCAATTTCACTGTTTTGAACAAAAAAACAGTTCATTCGAATCTTCATATGGTTGTAAAACAATGTTACCTCGCTATCGGATGATGTGAAAACGCAAGAATCGATATACGCCCGACAAATAAATACGTGGCTTTAGGTTAGAGATGAGAGACCAATGTAGTGGGGTGCCCCAAAATTTGTTTGAAAATGGGTTGTGAGATTGGAGAGAGCTTATATGAAGGGGCAATAGAGTCATTTACATCAAAGTGTAATTTAGAGGGGATAATGACAAAAAATGGGTGCCTTCAGTAATTGGTGGGGTGCCCATAGCGATGCTCAATCATAAAGTTTTTAAACTTTTTAACCATGTCCCATCGCGTTACTTCCAAACTAATCACTCATTTAACCTCAATCTATAAGATTCCTTTAGTATCTTAGGCTCTGATACCAACATTGTCAGACCCAAACTAATTATGGCATCTGACCGACTTAGATTACCTAAATCCCCTAATAATTTAGCAGACTTAATCTTAACATTAATAAATAAATAAAATTAAAATTCTATAATCATCAAATATAAAACTTTATTAACCACATATGATTATAAAAGTAAATCTTAAACCTCAAATTTTCATAAAAATTAATTATTTAATCCTCAAAGTTCATTTAGATTAGTAAAATAATCCTCGAAATTGGTAAAAAAACTTCGACATCACATCTTCTGTCTCTAAGCCTACACAAAAAAACCCAGTTTTCAAAAATTTTCAACAAAACCTACTTAGCTTGGTGGAAATGCCGAAGGACTCACAATCCACCCATAATAATATATATTGCATTAATAAAGATTATTTATTCATTCTAACCTATCTCAGGTTTTCAAAATCCTTAAACTAACATTACCTTAGCTCCATAGTATTCCAATCAGTCCTAAAACCATTTCAATCATTCCAAAAGAGATTTTAACTGCACACGAACCCAAAAACCCATTTATACAATATATTATATTAAAAATAATACATATATAGCAAGAAAGAACTGAGCAAGTTACAAACATTCGGAAAGCTTTCCCTTTCCCTTGTCGTCGCTAGAACCTGTCATTACCAAATTATAAAAATTCGATAATGTCAGATAAGTAAATCACACACTATCCAATACATCTGTAATAATCAAATACATAATAATCCAAAAGATTAAATGAACAACATAATCCAAAAAATTTAAATACGACCATGAATGAAACGACACTCCCCCGACCTAGGTTCGGGTCGCCCGGCCCAAACCGTTACCCAAGCCTGATACTAGAACCGTGCCCAAATAACGGCGTGGCACACCTAACTCAACCTGCGGAACTACATAACTGTACATATGAAACAATAATTGCTGAATTTAAAACTAAAAAGTTCCTTATGTTAAACTAATAATTCTAAACAAAGGTGTTCAAGAATCCCTAAGTAATTGCAAACGTATACTACCATGGTACTAAGTCAACAAGTCTCGGGGATTAGAATCTACCCCATTAAGTATTTAATACAACCCATGTTTAGATGTTTTGAATATCGATAATATAAATAGCATGTAAAGTTCACATCAAAGACAAAACTCTACGCTATAGCCTTCCCTTTATCTCGCACTGGTATCGATGAAGATGGACCTGGAGAGTAAGTAGGGTGAGCTAAAAAACCCAACGGAGCTCAATAAATGCGGAAAACCCGCTCTAACTTCAAACACGCAAGTACTACTTAATAATGATGCAAGATCTAACATGGAGTTGAAATCAAATCATCAAACATTTAGTAGAAAATATGGAAATAAGACTCATATCTATAATTAAATGTAAACCATCCATTTTATTCATTTAAGACAAGTTCCAAGATGCATTTAAACCATACTAGCAAAAGGTTTGAAAATCATAAATGAAATTGAAGTGTTCATGCATAGGGGTCCAATCGAGATATATCATAAATAATAATAATATTTATAAGTCATTGGTCCATTCAATGCATACTAGTTATTGACTTGATTCCGGTAACCGATTCTCCTACTCTCGAGGTCATGCAGATCACTAGTGAACACAATGGTCGTTGTGTCCCCTCAATGGTCCCATCGAACCAACAGCAAGTTCGTCCAAGCCGTCGCCGATTTGTGCACCAAGGTCACTTAGAGTTTTCATGAGAAGTTTACGACATCTCATGTCCTTAACAATTTAACCCCATCTCCTTAGCCAGGAGGGGTAATTCCAATTCCTTACCCGGGAATAGGTAATTCCATCTCCTTGCCGAGGAGAAGTCATCCCAATTTTTTTTTGGTGCAATACATATACAACCATAGATAAGTAAATCAAGTCAATAGCATAATGCAACCCATTCCCAAGTCTTGAGTTCAAATCATGAATCTTAATTATCTAATAACATGCCATATTTGATACTTGAGCGAACCTCACCACTTACCTCGACTCGCCGCGATATCATCTATCGATCCTTGCGCGTATAGGGTTCTATATGAACCGTTTCGCAAATCTATACAATTTAAGACTCATTCGCATTAATTCGCAAATTCTCATTTCAAAATTACTAAATTTCCAATTTATTAGCCAATTACTTTGGGTCCACTAGTGTAGGTCTCGCGAGTTTCGAGTTCTCGAGAACCCTCGTCGGGGTGCGGTAGTGCGCCCTGAAGTCCACAAATTTCATTTCTATTTATTTTATTATAACTATTTATATTATATGTATATATAATCTTATATCATATATATAATGTTATAGTTTATTATTATAACTATTATACATATATCTATGGGCCATTTTTGGCCCCCATTGAGTTGGGGGGGAAGTGAGCACGGCTCACATTGGGGGGCCTCCTAGTGGAGGTCCATCCTCCCCATTGGTGGCAGCGGTCCACCGCCACCACTACTCCAGCGGCGGTGGGTCCGCCGCCGCCCTTCCCCGGCGTTGCCGACAGTGCTGCCTTTTTGGGGTTCTCCACCAAAGATTCGCAAACTTAAAATCAAAAGGAGAAAATAATGTGTTTTTTTCACTATTATTGAAACAAACACAAGCTTGTGATTCTTTTAGACAATAAAAGAAAGTGGGTTTACCTTCAATGGAGGTCTCCTTAGTTTCAAAGCATCGCACTTCCCCCAAACAAGTCCCCTCTCTTTTCTCTCTAACTTTTTGTGTGCGCACAAACGGAGGCTAGGGTTTACAAAAAAATTTATGTAGTGGGACCAATTTAGTTTAAGGTTTACGAAATTACTAAATTACCCTTGGGATGGGTATTTTTGATTTTTGGGTCGTCACAACATCTCCAATTTTTAAGAACTTTCGTCCTCGAAAGTAAAAGTAAAGTGTACCCGTATCCCGACGTGTCCTTCTTAACGATTTCTTTTACAACTTTTTTTTACTGATGCAAAACCGCACCTACTAAATTTGTCCAACCCCGTGTGAAATAAAATCTACTATTGACTCCATCATCCCAACACTCTTATTTCTCTCCCAAATGATGGAATTCATGAGGCTTACCTCGTATAGATATTAGTAAAGTCATTAAATCTTAGCTACCTGCTAAGTCTTCATATCATAATGCGTATTTGGGATTCCCTTGTATGCTCTACCGAAATCGAAATGGATGCCTAAATCGTTCAGCCTGCAAGTAGGCGGAAGCCTACTGAGATGTGATTTGGTGCCTATGTGTCATAAATATCTCTGCCTATCTGGCAACAAAAACCATACTGCCAACTGGGAGTAGGAACGATGATAGCTACCCACTATAGTATGAGCACTAGCACACCAACTATATCGCCATCTCGGTTACATATCAATGAACGACTTTTCATGTCCTTTGCGACTTATTCGTGGAGTCTACAAATGAGCATGACAAATATTCCTCTCGAGAATAATACTTAACATCAATGTTAACATACATTTATCAACATTTAGTAGAAAACATGGAAATAAGATTCATATCTATAATTAAATGTAAACCATCTATTTTATTTATTTAAGATAAGTTCCAAGATGCATTTAAACCATACAAGCAAAAGGTTTGAAAATCATAAATGAATTGAAGTGTTCATGCATAGGGGCCCACAAGAGATATACCATAAATAATAATAATATTTATAAGTCATTGGTCTATTCAATGCATCCTAGTTATTGACTTGATTCCGTTGACCGATTCTCCAACTCTCGAGGTGATGTAGATCACTAGTGAACACAATGGTCATCGTGTCCCCTCAATAGTCCAATCAAACCAACAGTAAGTTCGTCCTAGCCGTCGCCGATATGTGCACCAAGGTCATTTAGAGTTTTCATGAGAAGTTTACGACCGCTCATGTCCTTAACAATCCTTAGCCAGGAGGGGTAATTCCAATTCCTTACCCGGGAATAGGTAATTCCATCTCTTTGCCCTGGAGAAGTAATCCCATTTTTTTTTTGATGCAACACATATACAACCATAGATAAGTAAATCAAGTCAATAGCATAATACAACTCATTCCCAAGTCTTGAGTTCAAATCATGAATCTTAATTATCTAATAACATGTCATATTTGATACTTGAGCGAAGCTCACCACTTACCTCGACTCGCCGTGATATCCTCTCCCGATCCTTGCACGTACGGGTATCTATATGAACCGTTTCACAAATCTATACAATTTAAGACTCATTCGCATTAATTCACAAATTCTTATTTCAAAATTACTCAATTTCCAATTTATTACCCAATTACTTTGGGACCACTAGTGTGGGTCTTGCGGGTTTCACGTTCTTGAGAACCTTCATCGAGGTGCAGTAGTGCGCCCCGAAGTCCACAAATCTCATTTATATTTATTTTATTATAACTATTTCTATTATATGTATATATAATCTTATATCATAGGTATAGAATGTTATAGTTTATTATTATAACTATTATTATTATATATATCCAGGGGCCATTTTGGCCCCTGTTGAGTTGGGGGGTGGCTAGGGGTCAAAATGACCCCTGACCTCCCCCTCCCGTGCTCACTGCGGAATGGCAGTGAGCACGGCTCACATTGGGGGCCTCCACTTTGGGGGGCCTCCTAGTGGAGGCCCCTCCTCCCCATTGGTAGCAGCGGTCCACCGCCGCTACTACTTCGGCGGCGGCAGGTCCACCGCCATAGACCGTCGGTGGCGGTGGCCTCGCCGACGGTGCCACCTTTTTGGGGTTCTCCACCAAAGTCTCACAAACTTAAAATCAAAATGAGGAAATAATGTGTTTTTCCCTATTATTGAAACAAACACAAGCTTGTGACTCTTTTAGACAATAAAAGAAAGTGGGTTTACCTTCAATGGAGGTCTCCTTGGTTTCAAAGCATCGCAATTCCCCCAAACAAGTCCCCGCCCATTTTCTCTCTAACGTTTTGTGTGAGCACAAATGGAGGCTAGGGTTTACAAAAAAAATTATATAGTGGGACCAATTTACTTTAAGGTTTACGAAATTACTAAATTACCCCTAGGATGAGTATTTTTTGATTTTTGGGTCGTCACAATGAATCCATCCCCCTTTTTGTTATCTGACCATGATCAGTTGATAACCTCTGAAAGTGGTAAGTAAACAGTAATAAGGACTCATGCTTGGGGAGGACAATGAAACGATTCTCGTTCCTCTATGATCTGGTTCAACGTGATCTTATGATAACCTCGTGGTTCAAAGTATCAGTGAATCTAACCCCTCAAGCATAATATAGTAAACTATAGCCACGGTATAGTATACTGTAAAGGAGACTCGAATCGTCTTATCCTCATAACCTGTGTATGCATGTACAACAAAAATGCAATATCAGAGATTAGTGCAATTTATACGAAATTATAATCATACAATGTAAAGGTTACTGTAGGATTTAATTAACCTTACAAACGCGATACCACAACTCAATTGCGATCCAACAATTCATTTATAAATCCGTTAAGATTCCATAGCGTTCCACAATTTTTTTCTAATTTATTTATTTTAATTAGTCTCGTTTCGACTCAAAAACCTCTAAATACGTCCAAATCAAATCCTCTGACGTCCCGATCTTAATTTCGACTGTACGCTGTGGTCCGGAATAAAAAATTACCCTACATTAGGCTTTAAAATAATTTTTACAATTTTGAATATTTTCGAGTATTGTAATACGCATTACGAGACAAATCCCCGATATTAATCCTCGAGAAAAACTCAAAATCCTTATTTTTCATAAAAATCCCCAATTTCCAATAACTTGTCCAAAAATCTCATTTTTCATAATTTTCCTAATTTCTTGGGGTTTTTATTTTAGTTTTTTCCTATTTTAAAACATATATATATATTTTAATTTAGAAGGAGTTTGACCCCTAAACCGGATCGGTCCGGTTCAGGACCTGATTCGATCTGGGGGGTCAATCCCCCCCTTCGTCTTCCTTGTTGGGACGAACCCCATAAAGGTTGTGCAGGGAGCTCACAGCTCCCCCCCTCCAACGCCTTTTTCCCTCATCCTTCTTCCTCCTTTCTCCCTCTCGTTTTATGGTTTTTGTTTTTGTTTTTGTTTTTGTTTTTGTTTTTTTTGTTTTTTTTTCTCAATTCGAACCTCCTCACCTCTCTTCTCTATCCCACAACCAACAAACAACAACAACCCCTTCCAATTCAATTTTTAAATCAAAACAATCCAGCAACCCTTTATCTCAATCAACAATCCTTAAAATCAAAAATCTGAGTTTCCACCATTAACTCACCTTGAACCGTCCTTCGACAACGCCACTATCACGACTTCCCTCTTCAATCCAACAGTAACAGGAGAGAGAGAGAGTGAGTGAGTGATCAGTGAAAATGATGGCACAGGGGTAGTGAGACAAAGATGACGATGAAGCAGGGGACATTACCCACCTTTGTTCAATTTCGACCCCCCCTTGTGTGATCAATTTCAATTGCAAATAAAAGGGTAGACAAATTACCAATTTGCCCTCTTTTTTATATCCCTTCACATATAAAACCAATGCCCTTTATGGTAATTTTCCATTTTTCTATTTATTTTCATGTTTATCTCTTCAATTTTGAGTCTGAATTAAACCCAAAAAATACCTCATTTCAACCAAAAATGGAAGAATTTACCAATGCGCTCTGACAGTCTCGAACAACCCATCTCACAGGCAAATCAAGGTGTGGAGCCCACATTGGCTCGTGAAATTCAATTAAAGTTCAAAACTTGAATTTTTTAAACTTAATTACACATATTTTTTGCGAAATCTGAAACAAATGTTTGGTTGACCTATAACTTTCTCGAAACTCACATAAAACCCCGTGAAATTTTGAATTTACTCATTTAACTTGAATTTCGCAAAATAACGTAGTATATATTGTACACAATACTAGGCACACATCACACAATAATAAAAAATTAGTTAAAAATCTCAATTTCATCAGTTTTTAACTCCCGACTCGCTGCCAAAATCATAATTAGTCTTCGTTAATCTCTAATTAACCATAATTACTAGTTTAAAACTTTTGGGATTGGACACAATTTCATGCCTAAAAATGAGCTGCAACACTGGATCGAAATTGAGACTTTATTTAGTCTTTAGGGACTTATTTGGGAATATAAATTTAAAACTCATTCAACCAATTTGAATACACAATAAACATGCTTAATTGACTTCAGGGAACTAAGAGAACATAGCTCGGGTATCGGAGAGCTAGACAAGGTCGGATCCGAGAGTCTAGGGAAATCAGAGCGTGTATTGAGGTGCATAAACTCATTGGAATGTCTCACAGAATTCATGGTTTTATTTTATCGATTTTGGATTACATGTGTGACTATCGGTGGGCACACATGAGTTTTCACTCCAAATTCGATTGCATATATATTGTTTGTGGCTAAATCGCTTGCACGAGTTACTTGTTTTAGTGCTCGTGTTGACAGCAGTAGAATATATCTACGAACGTCGAGAGGGATTTAAGGTGTTCCTTTGACTTGAAATAGCATATGGAAGGGGTTCATCTGTTAACAATAGTTAGGGTTTAGTCACTATAAGCATGCAAGTATATATGTGGTTCATGTCCTGTTTTATTGATTACCGACTAGTTTAGGTCGGGGTTTTCTTTGATTATTCACTTGTTTATTTATTCATTGTTGCTTTATATTCAAGCTTGCTTTATTGGTATGTGTTACATTTATTCGCTGCTATTTTTGCTTCTCGTATGCCACCTAGATTCATGGGAATATGATTTACTATTGTCATATATTATATTCGCATGTCTCGTAGTTTACCAGTTTTATTTCATGAATATTGTATGGACTTCTCTTGGGATTTTACTCACTAGACTCGTCACTGTATTTGTTAGGTGATCGAGTGCAGATCATTTAACGAGTAAGGGCAAGGGCAAGGAGGTATTGAACGACTACCTCTGAAATAATGACGCTAGCTCGTGTTTGATTACAGTATGTATGTATTTACTTTTCGTTGGGTTTTGGGGACTATAGAACACTGAATACATGTATATGGATCTTTTGTTGTATTTATTTGCCTTTGATATATACATGGTATCTTTTTTGCCGGGTTTTCCACTACTTAGGATTGTTAAATATTGCATAATTTATTCACTTAAATACTTCTGCTGTAAAATTGTATTAATACTTGCTAAATTGATTAACCAGCTAAGTTAAATCGCTGATAATTATATGAAGATTAATTAGCTAAGTTAGAGTTTAATGTAAAATGTGTAAGCAATCAGTTAGGTCGCGGGGCGTCGTAGATAAGCATGCCACTATGTTGAAAGGCTTGTTGACATGTGAAGCGACGTGGCGGATCCCATGGCGGCCTCGGAGCATGGGACCGTGTAGCGACCCAAATTTATGATAATGGACTTGGTTTGTAATTAAGGGTCACCGACCCGTGACGTGGCTCAAGAGCGAGCATACGAACCCAACATTCGACACGAAGATCGAATAATAAATGTTATGGTGTAATGAATGCTTAATTCATTGTATATACTTATTAAGTCACTTCTACATGTATATATATGTTGAGACGCAAGCGGAAGTGTATCTCGATATGTGTGCCAACATGAGACCGGAGTAAAGAGTGATGTGGTAGGTATAATTTAAGTTAATTTGGCTTATATAGTTGAATTGATGTGACTATGACTTGATTTAAATAAATATAACCTAAGTTAGCAAAATAAAATATTAGTCATGGATATTTCTCGAGATACGTGTGGACACGTCCCAAGGCAAATTAAGTTATGAATGTGTGTTATCAAGGGTAAGTTAGTGGATAGTTAATGGATGTAAATCAAGATGTGAGCTATTAGATTAGCCTCGAGATGCGTATATACATTAAGATCGATGGCTATGGTTTAATCTTATCTATATATAGATATACATATGAATGAGATCATCATGCAAATCATTTCAACTCATACTTAGAGGAGAAGTAAACTTAAGAGAAAGATCAGAGAGGAAGAAGATCAAAAGATTTGAAGGAAACTCTGGTGAATTTTTCAGAGATTAATCAAGATTGAAGTGATCTACAACAAGGTAAGCTAGTGTACATTATCAATTCGTAAGAGTTTGTTAAAAAACTTAAAAATTTACTTCAGTTCTGATTTTTGCTTAATTTTAGTGGGTAAATTAAATTAATTTTTCAAAATCGGTTGATAGATTTGGATTCCTCGCAAAAAATCAATAAATTTGCTATCAAGAAAACCCGGATTTCGATTTGAATTGACAAAGTTATTGGGTTTTGAAGTTGTAGGTGTTCTTGAAGGATTTGTTTTAGGAAAAGCTATGAGTTTGGGGTTTTCTAATTGATGTACTCTAGCTTTGATTGTTTGTATAAGTCCTAAAACACTCTAATTAACATCAAGAAACTGGGGAGGAGTTTCGAGAGGTTGTTGGTGAGACACAGGGTGTCGGGAGGCCGGATTAGCCTAGGGACTATGCATGGATGGTAAGTAAGCTGATTGAGATATTTCTCTCCATTTCGTTAATTGATGTTGCTTTATGTTTATAGTGATTGTATTCCTATGCTTGATGTATTATTAGTAACGTGAATCGTATGTCTTGTCTTGATATATGATTGTTGATAAGTTTGAACATGTGTTTAGAATTCATGAGTTGTTTTATGGTGTACGCGACACACGGGGTATGAGACTTGGGGATGTCAGTATACTGATTATTATTGTCACGTACCTACTATATAAGGTTGATGAAATGATTAAGCGGTGGCCAATTAGGGTAATCTATGTGTACTGACCTATTACATGAGGTCGTTAAGCCATGTTTCACAACTAATAAGGATAATACCTACATACATTACTGAAAAAAGTGACTACCCGAGGTCTATGTGGCCAAGAGGGTAATATTTGGGCTAAAGGGTTAGAGGCTCAATTTAATGAATTTAGTTCATGCTTAATGGTTCTATTAATGTTTAATTGTTTAGATGTAATGTTTGGTAATGTGTTTGTGTTTCAATATTGTTGATGTGAAATGAATATATGTATTGTTAGGTGTATTTTCTATTCTATTTGGAAATGTGAATAAATTTCTCTCAGTGTTACTTTCTACTTTATTAAACTCATCGTCTTTTTTACGACGTTGGGTGCAGATCCATCGAGTAGCTGAACAAGTAAAGAGAAGATCGACGACTACCTCTGAGCCTCTGGAGTATTGTTATTTTTGACATTGTAGATTGAGATTTTGTTGTATGACTTATATGTCTTTTATATACTTTTGGGATGGGTTGTGAGATAGTTACCCGATCAAACACATATTGATATATTGTTATCGTCGTTTTATTATATATATATATATATATATATATATATATATGTAATCTTTGTTTCTTGGTTTCCCACATACTTAGGATTTATGTTAATAGCTTCCGCTAATTTGTTAAGATTTCCGCTGAATAATGCGTATTAGAAAAGATAATTAGTGGGGCGATAAATTTGAAAAGGCTGACTAATACGTTGTTAATTCCTTTGTGGCTATATTAGAGCTTAATAACAAGATTAGGCCGAGCGGTGCCCTAGATTAAGGGAGGTCACAGACCGCCACATTATCCAATGAAAGTTCTAAGTTCTAACACTTGTAATTAATTCTCAACAAAATCATTAGCCAATGAAAGTTCTTAGTTCTAAATTATAACACTTGTAATTAAGTCTCAACAAAACCATTGCCTATAATATGCAAAATAAACAGTTGAAGACCATCCTTTAAGTAGCCATGTCTTTATCAACCATTAAGTCACCATCAACTTCCTCCTCATCTATGTTGGATGAGAAATGACAAAATGAAACATTTGATTGACCTATTAAGAATATAAAGAAAAAAAAGAAATAAGTGTTTCATAAAAGCACAATACAAATTGACTTTACTTAGAGAAGCCAATGTACATGTAAGTAATCAAAATTAAACTTAAGAAAATTAAACAACTTATCGAAAAACATATATAAAATGCATAGCCAAAATCCATACCTTCACCTCTTAGTCCTTATATCTTTATCAACTACTAAGTCATCATCAACTTCCTCCCCATCTTTGTTGGATGAGAAGTGACAAAATGAAGCATTGGATTGACCGACTAAGAATATAAAGAAAAAAAAGTGTTTCACAAAAGCACATTACAAATTAGCTTTACTTAGATAAGTCAATCCATGTATATAACAAAAAATTAACCTTAAGAAAATTAAACAACTTATCAAAAAGCATATATAAAATGCATAGCCAAAATCCATACCTTCACTTCTTAGTCCTTATATCTTTATCAACTATTAAGCCATCATCAACTTCCTCCCCATCTTTATTGGATGAGAAGTGACAAAATGAAGCATTGGATTGACCGATTAAGAATATAAAGAAAAAAAAAGTGTTTCACAAAAGCACAATACAAATTAGCTTTACTTAGATAAGCCAATCCATGTATATAACAAAAAGGGACCTCGATAAAATTAAATAACTTATTAAAAATATGTACAAAAAATGTATAGCAACGTATACCTTCACTCCTTATCGTTATCAACCACTAAGTCATCATCTAGTTCCTCATCATCATTGTTGGATAAAAAATGATGAAATAAAGCATTTGATTGCCCTGTAAAGAAAAGAGAGAATTTGATTCGCTAATTAGATTTTGGATCTTCAACTCCTCTCCCAACTACTGTGGAAAAAAATTAAATCATGTATGTAAGGATATAAGGTTTATGTTTTAGGATTCAATTAATAATATGGTGACTAACAATTCAAAACATATAATTAATCAATTTTGTAATAAAAATACTTTGTATATCTATTTAGCAAATTCTAGATAGCACGAGTAAATATATTTGATATTTCTCATATATTGAATTTATTTCGTTGTAACCATATATTGGTGGTGGAATATTATGTACATTACCCCCTCTCTCAAATAATAGTCAAATAATAATTTTTTTTTTTTTTTTTCGAGCCTCCTACTCTTATAAGTTTTGATATAATAATATTAAGTAAAATTAAATGCGATGGCCCCGCGCCTCGAGGCCACTGGGTGAGCTGTTACGAGGGTCCCGTAGCCTTTCTGACGTCGTTGCCACGTCAGCTCTCCTCAATAGCAATGCTAATTCGTTAATCAGTGATTATATCAATCAATTATTCCATTATTTAGTTAGCCTTTCATTTGTCGTTCACAAAGTTGCAAGTAGAAAATTGGTAATTTACAGCAGAAGTCTTAACATAGCATAATCATAGTTTTTAATAACTTTCAAGTCATATAAAGCATCGTCCTACTGTGGAAAATTCGAAATCAAGTGCATTGTATATCAAGCGACAACATACTGTGAAAAGTAAATATATACATGCACCGTGTCTATCAAGTCTCCCATAACCTCAAAAGTATAAGAAAATATCAAAATGTACACTGACTAGTAAATCCTGGGCTGTAGGCAATCAGAGATAGTCGCTTAAGATCTCCTTGCCCTTACTGGTACTAGGATTTGCACACAGTCATCATAACAAAATAGATGACAAGTCCAGTGAGTAAAATCTCAAAAGAAAACCACCGAGCATTCAATAATAGAGAAACCAAGAATAATGTTAAATAAACATGCAATTGTAAGATAATTGCATATATAACTAATACCAATAAAAACCAAATAATTGTGTAACGCATAGCAAACTAGACCATACTTCGTCAATCTAGATGATCTCAACGGCCCGCACCACACTGGCTCACATTCGGACTACTAGCGAAGGATTGGTCCTATCACAACCCACCGAACACGTGCACCGATGAGGTCAGCAGCTCAGGCTGCCATTCACCGAGGGCATAAGTGACACATGCTATGGTCTAGTGTACTATAGCCCATACAACACAACATCCTAATAAACTCAGGCGACGAACAAAACTATCGATCATTATACCAAATCAAAGCAATGATAGAATATGGATAATGAACAACAAATAATACAAGATATCACAACTGAAACAATTAAATACTCAAGATGTGTGTTTTAAGGGATGTACGCACCTCAAGTTGCGTTTCGATGCCCCGAAAACACCTCGGTCCGACCCCGCCATGCTCCTAACTACCCTACCATAGCCCCCGAGTCCCTTGGGTTCTATTTCCAGTGTTTTAGAGCGACTTAAGTTGTTTAAATTAAGTTTAAAGTTCTATTTCCCAAAACATCCCCTTGAAGACTAAATAAAATTTCAACTTTCAATTTGAGATCATATGTTGCAGCGCAAATTAGAACATTATAAATTCCAAATCATCGAAAACACTTAATAGGAAAGTTTTTGCTATATGTCTTGGTTTTCTGAAAAGGTTTGATTTGCGAAATTTTGATTTAAAACGGAAGTGATTTCGAACTTTTACCAAAAATAGCTCAAATTGGAATCAAATCTGACTGACAATCTTGTAAAAATCATTTCTCCAAATTTATAGTTGCAAAAATTGTAATTTTCGGTCATAAGGCAGCCAACATACCCAACAACTACATATTATACATACTAAAAGATGAGCTCATTCCGATAAGAATTGAGAGAGTTATGTCTTGTCAAATTCCATATTAAAAATCCCGTACTAGCACTTCATCTGCCTAATTATAGAGTATTTTTGAGCTAGAAGTAGTTAGAATCTCAAAATATCTCCAGGGACAAAAGTTGTAGATCTCTGAGTAAGCTTTCCAATGGCTTGTGATCTGCCTCATTTGGAGTTTGTATGAGAGAGTTATGCTCAATTTACAGAGGTTAAGTCAAGAAATTTGCTAAGAACTAATCATGCATGCATCAAGAACTCATGAAACCACAATTTTTTTGCAAAAACTAGTTTGAAACCATTATTGATCATCAAAATCAGTTTAAAACACTAATTTAGACAACAAAAATAGTAGCTTAATCTTTGAAATTTATCTTTGCACAAAGCCCCCAAAACTTGAGTTTCCATATACACATTTGATAAATTTAAGCAAGTAAAGAGTGGGTTTTTGTACCAAGATGATGAACTCTTGGATTTGATATTCCTAGCTTGATTCCTCTAGTAGATTACCTCCATTCCTCCTAGTTCTTTCTGAATTTTCCAGCACTCTAGCTCAAGAACAAACTTTGTTATTGTTCCATGAAGAGACTTCCCACTAACGTAGCTATATAGGTTATGTTAGAATCAATTGTGTTCACGTATCTCGATGTCGATCTAACGGTCCTTGTTAACTCCTACTCAAATAACTTATATATTGTTGACACCAATTCCCAACTCAAATCTCTTAGGATTCCATTTTAGTGCGAATATCGAGGCAAATTTATAACATCAATTTTTTCATCCAACTATAGACATTTGTAATCAATTGATTCAATTAATTTAACCTAGGAACTTTTATACATATGCATGCTATTTAAGGTCTTAAACTGGTGTACTACCACCTCCCCTAGTATCCCAATTACCCAACATCCAGTGCCCCGCATCTCGATACGCATCCCAAGGCACGCCAAATCCTTGATGTACCCGATTATTATGACTTAGCCTAAAGTCTCATTATCTATTTTATGTCATATTCACCTTTGTTCTAGTCATTTTACTTGAGTTTGCATTATAAGACTTAGTGTACCCGTACTACGCTTACCCTGTACTCGCGTGTAACGACCCAAAATTCTCTAACCATGTTTAATTCCTTAAACATGATCAATGACCCATACCGTGGGATCCACATCGTGATATTCCATTGACTGAGGCAAGGGCCGAGGTATATTTTATATTTTTTGTGATGTATGCCTAGTGTATTGTATATGTGTAGACCATTAAGTCAATGTTATACGGGTGTATAGGTATCGAGACGAGTGGGGACGTACCTCGAGTCGGGTGTCGACGTGGGACCGAGGTAGCGGCTTATGGGGTAAGCTTACTTAATTTGAGTTAAATGTGAATTTATGTTGGTTTGGTAAGTGGCTAATGTGGTCACATTAAAACATAAACATTAATGAGCCTAAAGTTAGGAAATAAAACAATAAGCATTAGATGTGTGTAGAGACACGCATTAACTCATCAAGAGACAAGGTGTCAACATGTGGAGTCACTCAATGGTGACTTGAGGGATAAGTGGAACAAGGTGGTCCATGAGTTGAGCCTCGAGATACGTGTGTACACAATGATCAAAAGCTAAGGTTTGAACATATCTCATATGGTCAAATGAACCTATAAGTCAAGAAATTTTCATTTTATCTTCACCAAAATTGTTGCTACGAAGGAGGAGAGAAGGAAGAGAGAGTTCTGGAGTGATTTTGGTGGAGGAGAGTGTGTAACCATTGAAGCTTTGGTGAGGAAGAAGATCATCATCAAGCTAGGTAACTTCTCCACACCATAAACTTTGTGATTTCATGACATTTATGTTGTGGTTGTTGTTTTACGTTGGGTACGGTGTTAGGGACCTCTTGTAATGTGTATGGGAGTCCCTAAGGTGAAAACAAAGCCTATATGAGCAAAAACCCAGAATTCGAAGTGCAGAATTCTAGGTTGTGCTGCACATAGCGCGTTAGGTCGATAATATTAATTAGCGCGCTAGATGTGTGAAGTAGCGCGCTAATGTTGAAAACTAGCGCGCTAATTTGCCTCTGTTAGTACAAAAATCAGCAAAGTCCAAACATGGTTTAAACACTATAAATGGGTTCAAACTCACTCTAAAACTTATCAAACAACTCCAGGGAACTAAGGGGAGATCTCAGGAGTTTGGGAACGCATTTCAGATTGTCGAAAGGTCGAATAGGCTAGGACAAGCGTGTAAATTGTAAGTAAAGCTGTGAGAATTCTATATTTCATTTCATTTCATTGACTCTTATCATTTTATGGTCTATTTGTAGACATTCTTATATTGCAAACAAGTGTTACAACCTAAGCATACAAGCCTAGAGTGCCTAATTACAATTAGGACTTCCCACCTAGCCGCAACTAGGATTTGTGCCTAGTCTCAACTAGGTCTTCCCTTTGACTTAGATTCCACTAAGTCTTACAATCATACAAATACTATAAGTTGCTGAAAAATAATGAGATACACTTTACAACACAAAGTGGTATCAAATTCAAACACTAGCAAGCCTCCTAGAGCCTAACAACTCTTATGCATGCAAGTATGAGAATAAATGGAATATGCAAATATGTCACCGATTTTGTTGCAAATCCCAAATGTGAAATCGTTTTAAAAACTTAATATATTAGTGTAAAACCGATTTCAAGTCTAAGAACAATAGTTTAACAAAAATCAAGTTTAAGTGCAAAACTTTTGTTCAAATCAATCTTAGGGTTTGATAAAATAAATTTAAGTGCAAAACCCAAGAAGAAGGTGTTCAAACACACAACAAAATGATTTTCAAATCAAATACACAAAACTATGTAGATTAAGCACAAGCAAGATTTTAGATCTAGGATTTTCTTACAAACAAGAGAATGACAAAAGAGATCAGCTTTGAAGAGATTCTTGTACTCCTTTTAAAGCCTCAAAAGTGCTAGATTAGAGAACTAAAGAACAGCCACAAAGATCTCCTTTTGCTTCTTCACAAAAATCAAAGTTCTTCTCTTTGTAGATTTTGAGTTTTTGAGTGTGTTTCTTCCTTCTCTTTACAAAACCATGTTCTTGGTGGTTTTATAGTGTTAGGTATTCCATCTTGACAGTTTATGACCGTTCTAGGGATCCAAGGGTCCAAAATAGATCAAGAATTCAAATTAAAGTGTGTTTTCCAAATTTGTAAAAAAAAAAGGCATCGGATATGCAATTAGCGCGCTAATGCTTTGAGACCTAGCGCGCTAACTCGCACTTAGCGTGCTAATGAAATCATTAGCGCGCTAACTCGCAGGGACCTCAAAACAATTATTTTGTCCCTTTGTGTTAGCGACCCTTAAACTCGTCCGGACCTAACCAACCCTTATATAACATGTTATACACGTTTATTATGAGTCATTAAGCCTAATTGGGTGGTCCTGGATATTTTTACAAATCCCGAAAACGAAATTCACGATTTCATAATGTATTAGGGGTTTTCTCGCAAATTTACGCTTTTCTTTTCGAAGACCTTTCAAAAACGAGTTTTTCTTTTTCGAAAACATTTACAATGATCTGTAATATGCAAATGACCATCCACACAAAGTTTCACATTGTTTAAACTCATAGTCCTAGTTATGTGTTTAAATTCCACTTTGAAACTTGAAGTAAACTTATAACTTTTGAAGAATGGTTTAAGAAACTTGATATGCATGGACTAATGCATTTGGCTTGCGTGAAAGAATTTGTATACCTTACATTGAAATTACAAAATGCGGTTTGAACTTTCATCTTCATTTCTTCATTAATGCCGAGTCTTGAACTTGTATTTCTTGAGTAACTCTTATCATTTTATGGTCTATTTGTAGACATTGCTACTTGTAATCTCACATCATGTTATTCTTGTTTCTATCCATGCTTGAATATTGTGACATGATGCCTTGTGCAATGTTTCATTGATTCAAATTATACTCTTGATAATATTCTTGATATATAATTTGTAAAAGCATGCTATTGGGATAAGTTGGATTGAATTATAATTGTACTCTATTTCTTTGGGCTTTGTAGCCTAAATAGATTTGAGTTCCTAGAGAACTGGAACTACTTATCTTTGAAAACTAAAGTTGGGATTATCTAGTGTCCATTGCACAAGAGATGCGCGGTTCACGGGGACATGGGTCTACAGGGTTTCCGGCACTCACTACTACACTTGCGCGACACACGAGTTATAGGACTCGGGGTGGTCGACAAGCATGAGATAGATGTTGTATATGCGTAGAGCGCAGCTCTATGTAGTAGTGGAAAAGGTTAGGTGATAGGTCTCACCACCGACCAGACGTAGATCATCTCGACTTAGCCTGTCTCAGTCTATACATTTTTAACTATGGTATTTACTTGCATTACTTGATTCAGCAATTCTTTCGCTACGTTATGCTTTTAAATACCATTATTTTATTTTGAAAATGTGGCATAGAATTCTCCAAATATTACGTAAATATACTATACTTACCGTCTAGGTTGTGACGGTGGGTGTAGGTCCGTAGAGCAGCAACAGGCCAGGAAAGGTGAAGATCGGCGACTTTCTCTGAGTATTTCGGCAATTCTCCTATCTCATTTTGTATGACTTGATTTTTGTTGTATTATTAATGTTTGTCTTTATTGTGAATTTTGGGTTGTATAGTGGGTTGAGTGTATAGTTCCTATTTTGAGATTGATATATATACATGCATGTGATGCTGTATTTTCCTGGTTTTTCATACTTAAGATTTTGAATAATAAGAGCTTCCATATAATCTTTAAATTAAATGATAATATGAAAATGATAAAAAAATTTAATTAACTCTGAAATCTACATCTATCTGGACATGCGTAGTGAATGACTATAGGGACAAATGGCTGACTAATATGTAATTAAGTCTTGTATAGTTAAGATTAAGGCTTGATTACGGGATTAGGCCGAGCGGTGCCCTTTTTAGAAGTTGGGGCCGTCACACCGCGTCGACATGCTTTACGTGGCATTTACTCGTCACACAATCTCACACGGTATGACAATATAAATACACACATGCGATGAGTTATGAAATACATAATAATTAACATCGCAATCATGAACCAATAGACAAAAATAACTATTTATGCCTAGTCAGCCGTGTCCTAGCCTATCCGAGACATCCACATGGTCCTGAGCTGTCAGACCGCATTTAATTAAGGCATCTGACCAGCTTAGATTACGTTAATCAATTGATAATCTAGCAGCCTTAATCTCGCCATTAATAAATAAATGAAATTAATTAATTCGTCTTAATCACCAAATATAAAATATTCTCAACCACAACGGATTCTAAAAGCAAATCTTAACCTCAAAGTTCATAAATTCATTTAGATTTATTAGTTTATATTCGAAATTTCGTAAAAAATTCTCGGTAGCACCTCCTCTATTTTTAAGCCTATACCGAAAAACCCAACCTTCAAAAATCTTCAACAAAACATGCTCAGCTTGGTGGAAATGCTGAAGGACTCACAATCCACCCATAACAATATATATTGCAATATTAAAAACTATCTTTTCATTCTAACCTATTTCAGGTTTTCAAAATTCATAAATTGTTTACCTTAATTCCAAAGCATTCAATTTCATCCTAAAACCATTACAACAATTTCAAAAGAGTTCCTAACCGCACACAAACCCAACATCCATTTATACAATATATAATATTAAAAAACAATACATATATAGAGAAAAAGGAGCTAATGACGTCCTGGAAAATCTGATAGCTTCCCTTTTCCCTTATCGCTGCTCGAACCTGTTATTATCCAATTATAAAATTCGATAATGTCAGATAAGTAAGTCATACATTATCCAGTACACCTGTAATGCATAATAATCCAAGAGATTAAATGAAGAATATAATCCAAGGAATTTAATTACAACCGTGAACCCATCCCGTTTTTGTTATCAGACCACAATCAGATAACGTTCTCCGAAAGTGGTAAGCAAACAATAATAAGGACTTATGCTCATAGAGCATAATTAAACGATCTCGTTCCTCTAGACTATAGTAGCCTGTTCGGTTCATAGGATAGGGTGAGATAAGTGGTGGTGCTAAATAATACTGGTGTTTGGTTCGAGTATAAAATTGTCTATAGGATTTTTTTAACCTATAGGATTGAGATAATTTAAAACCATGAATTCAATGGTACTATTTTATCCCAATCTTGGCGACTTTCAAATGACCAAAATACCCTCATTATAAACACCTAAAACACACATTTATTTACTATTCTTGATTCTCCAACACTAAAAAAACTTATAGTGTGTGACATTAGTATATCAATGTAGCACTATAGTTACCGTCCGCGCACGAATCAAATCAACAGATCGTTTCCATGATCATGAATCAACACTATCTATTGATAACATATTCAATACTACCAAAATTTATTCAAACTTCAACCGCATTTATTACTTATATCGCGCGATCCTATGAGACCTACCATTAAATTCTCGATTTTCATTCATACTAATACAAATAGACAACACACAACATATCACAGTTATTATAGCTGACGAGTTCACTTTGAGTTTTCTTCACTATTCATGAATTTTGTTCACTTAATTTGATGGGAAATGTGATGGTTCAAGTTACATTTGGTTTGCATAATGAATGGATTTATTAGGCTTCTGCTTCTGAATGACTTTGTTTATGTGTTGTTGAAATTGCTTTGATATGTATATTTGGCTTTGTAAGCTTGTCAAGGTTGCGGGAATGAGTTTGTAGATATAAAAGGGCACTTTAGTAACTTCACCTATTGAAATTAGGTTTTATCCAACCTTTTATACCCCCAACCGAACAAGTCCCTCTATTAGACTAATACTCAAACCCATGTTATAATCCCAGTGTAAAATCATCACATGATCTTGAGATTATCTTACATGTGAACCGAACGGGCTAGAAGAGTATGATCTGGTTCAACGTGATCTCATGATAACCAGTTATGCAAAATATCAGTGACTCAAGCCCCTCAAGTATAATATAGTGATCTATATCCATGATATAATATACACTATAAAGAGACTCAAATCGCCATATCCTCTCAATCCGTGTATGCATGTACAACAAAAATGCAATATCAAGGATCAATGCAGTTTATACGAAATTAAAATCATACAATGTAAATGTTACTGTTGGATTTACTTATTACTAACGTGATATCGTCACTTCTTGCATTCCGTATCCGTAAAATAGTCCCTACGGGGTTCCAATTGCGGTCTTACAATTCATTTACACGCCCGGTAAGATTCCACAATTGTTCCACAATTTTTCTCTACTTTATTTATTTTAATTAGTCTCATCTCGACTCAAAACCCTAAAATCAAACCAAATCAAATCTTCGATCATCTGGATCCCAATTTTGACTGCAAATTGTGGTTCGGAACCGAAATTTAACCTAGAATAGGCTTTAAAATAATTTTCCAAAATTTGAACATTTACGAGTATCGTAGCACGCATTACGAGAAAAATGCCCTGTACAAAGCCTCGATAAAATCCCAAAATCCTCATTTTTCATACAAATCCTCAATTTTCATCAATTTGTCCAAAAATCTCATTTTTCTTATTTTTCCATAATTCCCAGGAATTTATTTTATTTTTTTTTCCAATTAAAGCTATTTTTTAATTATTTTGTATGGGAAGGGGTTTGATCCCTGAATCGGGTCCGGTTCGGCTCGACCCGGTTCGGGGTCATCCCCTTCCTCATGTTTGAACGAAACAGAGAAGATTTCTTCTCAGTTTCATTCGTTCATATTTATTTATTTTTTTAATTTTCTTCCTGGGCAGGGGAGCTCCATGCCTTCTCACTCCCCATCATCGTCTTCACGAAACCACCCCCTCCCCCTGGTTATCTCCCTCAATTTTTTTTTCTTCTTCTCCATTAATGTCTCTTTTCTCTTCTCTTATTCACTGTTTTGTTTTTTTTCTTTTATTTTGAAACAAACCTCCTCCTCTCTGTCCCTCAATTCAATCACAAACAACAACAAACAACAACGACCTCTCCTAATTCGATTCGAATCCATAGACCAAAAATTAGTCCTTAAAATCAAAAATTGAAATCTAAAACTCACATCGCCACTAAGGCAGTCACGCTCTTCAATCTTTCTCAACAAAAACCGATTTCACAGTGACAAGGGAGAGAGAGGAGAAAAACCAGTAATGGTGATGAGACGAACAAGATGAGAAGAGATGATGAACGTCACAGTGTAGGAGACGATGATGAAGATGATGAACAGTGGGATTACCCCTTGTTCGATTTCGATTTAGGTTATATGGCGGTCAAATGACCGTTTTGCCCCTCTATTATTATTCTTCCATATATAAATCAAATACCCTTTTAGGTAATTTGGCCATTTCTTTTTATTTTCATATTTATCCCTTCAATTTTTGTCCAAATTAAACCCCGAAAAATACCCCGATTCCGCCAAAAATTGGAAAATTTACCGAAATGTTTCAAAACTCTCGGACAACCCGTTCTCGCATGCAAATCGAGGTATGCGTCGACTCATTAAGTCCATTTAAAATCCCAAAATTCAAATTTTTAAACTTGTAAATATTTTTCGCGAAACTCAAAACAGTTGCTCGGATTGACATTTAAACTTCCACGAAACTCGTTTTGACACGTATCTCGAGACAAAATCCTCTCGAATATCAAATTTACTCAATCAACTTGAATTTTGCAAAAAAAAAATAATATATAATACACAACACTAGACAAACATCAGACAAAAGTAAAATTGCATGTAAATCTCATTTCACCGGTCCTCTGCTCTCAACTCGCAGCCTAAACCATAATTTGAATTCTTTAATCCTGGATTGATTGTAATTATTAAATTAAAAACTTTGAGATTTGACATGAGCTGGCACCCGAGTTTGAAATTAAATGAAATAACGACGTCAATTAATATTGGGTCGTTACATTAAAAACATAATATTTTCAATTTGTATCATTACATATTTTCTAATACTATACATACGTATAGTATCAAAGTTGATGTGTAAACAGTGCAATGCATACACCAAGGTTAATCAATGGCAAGTATAGTGTATTCATCACATGGGAACTTGTAGAATTACCGCATAGTATATATCTTTTTTAAGAAACATATATACTATATATTTTGGATTAATTATCATATGTTTATATTTTAATATAATGTGCATTTAATTATATATTTAAATTTTTTATGGTAATATATAAACCTTTATATAATGCATATACACCTACATGTTACATGATATTTTATGTGCGTGTATACAAAACACAAGATAAATTTATTCATGAAAAATGGGGATTCCTTGCGAGGCTACCCAATGGGGAAGTACCTACAGGGATCCATGTATGAATGTTTTCCTTCCCATCCCCATCCCCATCCCCGTGTGGGGAACCAATTTTTTCCCCATACCCATTTAATGTTGGGTTTTAAGGTTCACACGCAGTGAAAAATTCAAAACAAATTTTGAAAAACCCTAACATGATCGAAAATAAGTTATATTAAACTACATCTACAAAATGTAAACCATACCTTAATTGTGATTTCCTTATCCGATTGTTCGATTTTCAAGACGTTTAATAGCGCGTCCTCTATTAGAAATCCACACACGAATGGTGACCATATTTTGGAGTGCTAAACTCAAGAGAGATAGAAAATATTTTTCTTTCTCTCCCAAGATCCTGATAATTCGAAAATAGCAAAAACAAAATCTTATTTTTATTTTAGGGTTTCAACCTCTATTTATATGTGTAGATAAGCTCTCTAAAAAACATATTCGTAATACAACTATTGTATTTAAGCAGTTTAAGAAAATTACACTTACGCCCCTATTAATAAGTTATCATATAACAAATCGTAAGGGCTTTTATATCATGAATTTTATCATATAAAATTCATTACTCTGGACCAATTTAAATTATGCAAAGCCATTCTTTATGTGCGACCCGATATGTTCATGCAATGTTGGTAGTGAATCAAAAACCCTTTTGGTACACAAGTCATAAGCAGTCTCTAACAATGCATTATAATTAGCCAAGTAGCATGAATATCAAAATTGGTACAACCTAATGAATAATATATATCATATCCATTTGTCGTACGATATCTTTTGATTAAACATAAGGCATGGAAAGTTACCCTTAATGTTCAATTGTACTAGCCTTGATATTTAGGTAGACTTAAAACATCCAAGTGACATTGATCATATCAATTCACTTGGACTTGGCCATTTAACAGTTTAATATATCGAGGGATCCACTAATATATCTCTCTATATGAGAGGGACAAATTCTAACTTGATTACACATCTTTCACATATTATTCACATGGTAACCAATCACAATCTTTATAATCGTTTGACTAAAGACAATGTTTGCTTGTGTCAAATTACTATGCTCCTAATATTAAAGTCTATAGTAATCTCAAGTGGAAGGACTAAATGATATACCTATCTTGAGTAACACTTATGACTTTATTCATATGGTGTTATCATAGCGGGTCGGTCCAATACCTTGTTCCCTAACAAGTACTCATGATCTCGATTCGTATCCTTATACGCATGATCATTACATGAACATCAATCAAGAGTCACACTAATCTTAATTCATTATAGTTCCATGTATAATGACTGACTATGAACATTAATGATATTTCAACAATTACCCATGATTCTTATCATAAGGTAAACATGCAATTACTTATAATTAAAATAGCAAATGAAAACCTCTATTTTATTAACTAAAATTATAATATAACAATGTTTGTAGATTGACCGATGGCACATGCCCCAACATTTAAATTCTCCATCCTCATCCTCGTCGTGGAGAATCCTCGTTCCTCGTAGGGATTCCCTGCCCCATTAACACTTTTAGACTAACATGATTTCACGAGAGCTTTTCAAAAATATGAGCAACCTCATTCACTTGTATATAAGTATGATGAACCTTCCATCTTGAGTATGCCAACATCAGATTTATACAATCATTAAGAAGTTGGACGAGTTATGATTCGTTTACCTCTTTATTATTGAGGCCTTGAACAAACAACAGAGCATCAATTTCAAAAATAATTTTATCTATTTCCATCCTTTAAATCCATATCATCAATTCGAGAAGAGCTGTGGCTTCTGCTTTGGTAGAAAAATCACTGCCATTTAATACTTTCGTGAAACCCTTCAAGAAGGATTCATGTTCATAACAAACACAATGCCAATCCCGATTTGTTGTGTCTCCGAAAATTGAATAATCGAGAAATCTTAAAATAAAACCCAACAACTAAAATACCTATGGAAATAACATGTGACCACCCCGTGCCCTGATGCCACCAGGTGTCTGCTTCACGGGTCTTGCAGCCCCGTTGACGTTGATGCCACGCCAGCGTTCTCGAAATGCGTGATAACTCATCTATTTTGTTAGGTAATTAAAAATTTATTCAATATTTCAATAACTTATTTCTTTAGAATTTAACTTCTTTTAGTTTGTTTATTTAGTTGGGAAGTGTGGCATATGTTTTACAGTATTAACAATCAAAGTCAACGGAAGACTTTAAAGTAATGGTGAACTAGTATGGATATATATATATATATATATATGTTAGTTTATATCATAAGTGTTGACAACCTAGTGTGGAAAACACGAAAATAAAGCACCACGAAGTTAAGACAACAAGATACTCAAAATTATATATATATATATATATATATATATATATATATACATGTACTAGTGTCTCTTAAGTCCCTAAAATAACCTAAAGTAAGGCAAAATATCAAAATAAACAACTACGAGTATGTCTTCGACAGCTGGAAAGTCCAAGATAATCGCCCAAGATCTCCATGCCTATACTCGTAGAAGGATCTACACTCAGTCGTCTAACAAAAATGATGACGAGCCCAGTGAGAAATCCTAAAAGAAGTCCACACTATATTCAACAGGAAATCAAGTAAAAATTACGAGACATGTAAGTTTTACATCTAGCAACAGAAAGAAATACTTGCATGAATGTAGAGCATTAAGAAAATCAGAGCAGCAAGTAAATAATTGAAAACCAGCAATAGTTAAATAAGTAAACATGAATGTAAACCACAGATAAATCAAAAGTAACTTGCAGTTTAACAACGACGATTTAACATGCGTAGTAACTTCAGTAACCTCAGCTAAATAAACATCTCAAAGCTGACTAAACCTTATTAGTTTCCCTGATGGTTAGCTAAGACCCACGACCCACCGTCCCATGAACCAAAGTAACAGCTCGTGTTGAAATCCACCTAGTGTTTGGGTGTCACGTTTTCCTATCTAACCATCTTCATCTTATACAATTCCACAGAATAACCCCAGTGAACGACTCAATCGATAAATCAAACAATCCCATAACACACATATAAGCCCCGGTGAACCACTCAACCTGTAAATTAGTTCATCCCCTAATGTACCACAATATGCTCCCGTCAATCACTGAACTAGTAAAATCATATAAACAATAGTTCTATAACATAAATCAACGAAATGAAAATAGTCGGCAATAGATAAATGCAATTGTGAAAATGAGGTGAATTTTGTGAAGCATTCTTGTGGGTTTTTACGCACCTGATAGCATACAAAAACGTCGCTCCGATCGATCCTCATACGCTCGTATCTGACACCGAACCCCGACTACAAACTCGCTAGTCTTTCGTGTCCTAGATGAGTAAATTGTAGTGGTTTTTAGTTTAAATAGTGTGTTTTAAGTTCTAAAATCAAATTTGATCCAAATCCCAAGAATTATTAATTTTCTTTTCGGCTAAATTCTTCAAAAAAGCACAAAAACCCCTAAAACAGAAAATTGATGTGTCAAAAGTACGTTTTTGCTAGCTACGTTATTAAAACACATTTTTATTGATTTTTTCAGCAGGGTGCTTAGCGAACTAAAGAAAGCCACTAGTGTGTTAACGAGGGAAAAACCCATAATTCTTTATACGAGAATTCTATGATTTCTTCCCCCTTGGCCTTCGCATAAGTCTTCAACCCTACCATCTCCTCGTAAGGGAATTACCACCTCCATAGAACAACCAACAACATCCATTTGCATCAATTTACAAATTCAGCATTCATTTAAACTAAAATCCCAAGAACACAAACTATGTTCAAAATTAGTTTTGAAAGCATCGACTCTTAAAAAATAAGAGTTGAAACTAATCTCATCTAATTAGAAATCAGTAGAAAAGTTTGGTTTAGAAAGGGATTCTCGTTTTTGAGATGAAACCCCCAAATTAAACATGCATACAAACCCATTTTTTCATGAACTAGAGCTTGAAATGGATGAAATTGCGTACCGAGCTTGGTTTTTCTTTGAAGAATTGATATCTCTCTCTTGGATCTCTTCCCCAAAGCCTTTAATCACCAACTCTAGCCCCAAATTTTGTAAATTTTGGTCTCTTGCATGTTAAGCATTCCCACCACTTCTATTTTATAGTTTGATTTAATCAAGTGACAAACTCGTATCTTGAGGAAAATGTTAAGGCCCTTATTTGCCCCACCCAACATAATTTAATGACTTAAATGCGACACTCATTATTAGTTTAGTCATACCCACTAGTACTCGACTACTTGAAACTTAGTGCCCCACATCTCGGCAAGCATCCTGAGGCGCGCCAAAGCTTGTGTACGTGACTTAGGATTCTAATATCCTTGTAAGGCCTCATTTAACTTGATTATAGTCATTTTGTTCTATTATAACATTGCCTAGCCTCAGTGTTCTTGCACTTCACTTATCCGATACCTGCATCGATACGTTTTTTGAGGTGAATCCCTGTCGTATAGTCTCACGCGATATGAAAATATAAACACATATATGCGATGCAATATGAAATATTTAAATAAATACACCGCAATTAGGCAGCCATTATGCAAAAATAACTATTATATCTAGCCAGACATGTCCTAGTCCTATTCACGGCATCCACGTAGATCTGAGCTGACGTCCTAGTCTGAAATCTTCGAATAAACATGAATTAATAAATATTTGGCTGTTACAATTCTTCCTAACTAAGGGAAAATCTCATCCTGAAACTTAAGGTAATCTAAAATCTCATACAGTGGGACTACTAAGGTGATCTAACGGCCCAATGAATCTCGATAGCAGGTCTTTTTTAATCTCGAATCTCAAATAGAACTGGGTCATCTGATTTGTCTGGGGTAATCTGAATATTCAGATAACCTGTATAACTTTATGAATCTAACATAACTTTAATTCCTCAAAATTACTATGAATGCAAGTTAGATTTTTATCCAATCTTCACGGGGAGGAAATTTGTGAGGGTTTAACATCAACTCACTTTCGAACTCAACTAGATACTTCAGTATCTTGGGATCCCACAAGTGGGCTTCTCTACCCCCTCCACTACGCTATCAACCAATAGCCCTCGCAGTTGTCGGCCTAGACCCATGACCCATCGACATGTACACCAAAGACAAGCAGCACAAGTGCAATTCATTGAGGGCGCCCATGCTATAGGCTATGGTTTAGTGTATCACACAACCATTGAGTCTACGTATGCATAGATAAGAATCATATGTTTGAGTGCATTAGTATTCATTTTTGAATGGCTAGATCATTCCTCAGTACATAATGATTCTTCCAATGACCGTTCCACTGGTCCATCATCTGACAGCTCTAGACCATACTACGGTATGTCAGGATCCCTCCAATGGCTTCTGCACTGGTCCATCACTCGATAGCTCTTCAATGGCCTAGTTGTTACTCTATCTTGCCTAAAGGTAAGTCACGTCCCTGAACATAGTCAATGATGTTCGTGTTCATTACCAGGCATCCAGCACCGACTGTTCCACCTGTGCTTCTACAAATTCTGCCAAAATCCATACCATTAAAATCATGGTATTTCTGTAGTGCTTCATAGAGCATAAGACTCTAACTAGATAGTGAAATATGATCTGATGACGCTATAACTATGGTCATCGTGAGTAACACTCGCTCATGTATAAGTCACGTATTGTCTCATCTTGCCTTTCTATAGTGTATACTTAGTAAAGTCATACACCTCGTATATAGTACCTAATGGAGAATAACTACTCATCCATTAATGTCAATCGTCACTCTTTTCGTTCTCATATCTTCTAATACTTATGTGTCTTCAGACATTTAGGTCTGCAAATCATGAGTCTCTTCCACCGCCCTATCGTGATGTCTATCCATTTCCCACTTGCACTGTGCTCAACTCGTACGTTTTCCTTAGGACCTAGCATGTTCCATACTGAACGCGAATCTCTCTTGTCCTGATCCTAGTTGTTTGTCTTCCTTGAGCTTGATCATAATCTCGCTGTTGGTGATGTGTTTGATGTCTTTTGGTACAATTGCAGACTTTAACTTCAATTGTACTTACTGAGTTGTCCTCTTTCCAGATGAGGTGGTGGTATGGGCCCCCACCGACATCACTGTTTGAGTACAAACCGTAAAAATTCAGTGAAACTACTCAAGCTGCCATGACTGTGAGACTACTCCAGTACTCGGACCGGAGCTAAAGGTGTCTGTTATCGCTTTCTTGCATATTCTGAAATATCTCAACACTATTAATGTCCCTATGGTTTTCTAGAAACTCTTATATCTCGCATTTTCTGACTATTTTGTAAGATTCGACCTACGATATTTCGACTACCATCCGTGACTTACCATCTTTAGAAACTCCTCTTCATACGTCATGTTCTTCTCGCCTTAGGAGCAACACTACCCATTTCTTGCAATACAACTACCACAGGCTATGGTTTGCTATCATGACCCAAATTTCTAATCCTAGTTTAATTCCTTAATCAGGATAATCGACTCGTGACGTGGGACCTGCATCGAAATACGTGCACTGACCGAGGCATATGGCCAAAGTATATTTTAGCTTTGATGTGATGCATTCCTAGTGTAATGTATTTGTGTAGACTTATTTAGTCACTTCTACTTAGATTTAGCTTTCGAGATGTGAATAGGGACATGCCTCGAGATACGTGTCAACGTGGGATTGGGGTAAAAAGTGATGTGGTAAGTCTTAATTTAAGTTAATGTGACTTAAATAGCTAAATCAATGTGCCTATAGTTCAATTTACATTAATGTAACCTAAGTTAAAAAGATAAAACAATAGCCATTGATATTCCTTGAGATACGTGTGACACCATCACAAGTCAAATTAGGTTAAAGTGTGTGTTATCAAGAATGAGTTAGTGGATAGATAATGGATTATATGACATAATGTAAGCCATTAGATTGATCTAAAGATGGGTGTGGACATTAAAATCAAGGGTTTCAATTTAACTTTATCACTGTATATATATAGGTGTTAGTGGAATTACCATGCCAATCATCTAGTTTTATCAAGAAAAGGAAAAAGCCGATTGCTGGAGTTATCTAAGTATTGTAATAGAGGGAGATCAAGATCATTAACAAGTTGAAGAATTCAAGCTAGGAAACTTCAAACTATACCAGATAATGAGTTTAACTATGTGTACATGTCTTAATGCATGAGCATAGGGTTTTGAAGAGGTTTTGATCAAAACGGATTTTATATGTTTTATAGGTTGATTTACTTCAATTTGAGCCTTTAATGATATATGAAAACCTTAATTTTTGAAATTTCAAGTTTTATAAAAATTGGGTTTTCATTTGAATGAAACTGATTTTCAAAAATTCGATTATGTGAAGGTGTTTAATTTCAAAAAACCATATGCATTTTTGAATTCCTCGTTTTGAGCTAATAATCCAACTATTAAGAACTTCTCAAATCGGATTTAAAACCAAAAAGATATGAATTTTTGAAGTTTAGATGTGTTCTTGAGTTTTTTTTTTTTAAATTCATGCATAAATTGATGAGTTTGATAATAATTGTTAAAGTGTAAGCTATTTTTGTTGTTATGGAGGATGAACATGGATCTAAGGCTATGGAGATGACCATTTAGAGGAGAAAATCCAGAAATTCGAGTGCATAATTTATGGGTTTCCAGTGCATAGTGTGCTAGGTGTACTCGCTAGCGCGCTAACGAGTATGTATATTGCGCTAGGGTTCTCTAGTGCGCTAGACATAGTCTTCAGTGCACTATGTGTTCTGGGTAGCCCTTTTTCTGCACTTCCTTAGTACAAACTCAAACACCTTAAATAAGCCTAACACCTTAACCAAAGGTCTAAATACACTCTAGACATGCGTAACCATACCAGAAGCTTAGGGAAAAGTCCGGGGGTTTGGGTACGCGTTTTAAGGTGTCGGGAGGATGGTTAAGCTAGGAAATTTGCATGAATTGTAAGTAAACTGATTGAGATATTTATCTCCATTTCATTTCTTGTTATGCCTTTTATTTATTGTCTTTTAGACTGATGTCCATGTTGTATTCTTGATGTCATGACTTTGTTTGTCGTATCTCATTACATGAGTTTGTTATCATGGCATTATTTGGTGGTTGAATGATATTCGTTTACTCTCAATCATGTGCTAAGTCATTTTTGGTTGTTGAGGGATTTAATCAAGTAAAATAGCATGCTATTAGGTAGATAATCTATGGTATTATAAATCTGTTTCCTTTGTGTTTTACTTAAGCAATTCCATTCTTGGATTCCTAAATCGAGTTATTTCTTGATTTATGAAAGTAGTTTTTGTATCTAGGACTATTATATGATAGAGGTGGGCGACACACGAGGTTACTAGACTTTGTGGTTTTCGGCATCTCACCACGAACTTGTGCATCACACGGGTAGTGGACAAGTATACATATATATGTTTGTAATGGGTTTGTGAGAGTGTTTACGCTCTAGATAATGAAACAAGGCTGATGTGATGTAACTCACGACCGACCGACCTTAGATCATTACTGTTTAGCCAAATGTCAGTCTCGTGTTGTTTAACTGGAGTATCTTATAACATGATTTTTTTTCAGCTTTAGTTGCTAGTATATGCTTTTAGATACTTGTATATTTGAAAATGTGGCTAAATGTCCATTAGTTTCACTTTCTACATTACTGTACTCACCGTTCTTTTTATGACGGTGAGTGCAGATCCATCGAGAAGCAATCCGGGCAAGGAGAAGATCGACGACTACTTCTGAGTCACTTGAGTGTTGCTACTTCTGATTTATATATTGATGATAGTTTGTTGTATGACTTATTTATGTCCTTCATACATTTTTGGGTTGATATTTGGGTTGAGCGATAGTTTCCTGACTTGACACATGTTCGATATTATGTTATCGCCGTTTTATCATATATTTGCATGCGATCAATGTTTCCTGATTTCCACATACTTAAGATTTATATTAATGGCTTCCGCTAATTTATTAAAACTTCCGCTGAATAATGAATAAGGTTAGTTTAAAATTTTTAATTAACTCTGAAATGTTAAATATAATAGTGATGGCGCAATGCTTATTTTAAAAGTAACTAATGAGGAGATAAGATTGAAAAGGCTGACTAATATGTTGTTAAGTCCTATGTGGTCGAGATTAGGGCTTAATGACGAAATTAGGCCAGGTGGTGCCCTAGTTTAAGGAAGGGGTCGTCACATTCGCCTTAGCATGTCTTTATCGTCTCTCAATAGGATCTTCAACCAACAACATTCTCGACCCACAACTCATGGTATGCATGACCTTACTATCATACATACATGTCTTGTCGAGATCTAGACTGGGTATATCATACCGACTAGGTTGGGTAAATGTCACACCCGCAGCAGCCATGCTGAGATTTATAGTATACACAATCTCTAATCATAGTCATCACTATCTTCTTTAACATGAAATTTAAACATATGATGCAACATAATTGTCAAGTTTTATTAAAATTGTAAGAATTTGAACTTGGTATTCTAAGTTCTTACCCTCATCGTATTGGCCAGAAATATCCCGAGCTAGGGGCTCTAACCCGTAACGGCTCTGTTGGTATTGGCGGCATCACGATTAATGAGCATTTGAAATAATGATTTCCTCTACTCTGTAATGAAAACATATCGGAGGGTGCTCATGTCCCCATGATGCAGTATCATTACTCTGCAAGTCTGGCTCGAACGCATGAGACGCTGCAGTAGTAGTTGCTCGTTTCCGCGGACACTATTTCATCTCATTGTTGGGTTTTGGGGTTCGTACGCAGCAGAAAACTCAAAACAATTTTGAAAAACCCCAATATGATCGAAAATAAGTTCCATTAAACTAGATCTATAAAACTAAAACCATACCTTAATCCGTGATTTCCTTTTCTGATTGTTCGATCTCAAAGACGTTCAAGTGCCCGTCCTCTATCAAAAATCCACACACGAACAGTGACCATAATTTGGAGTGCTAGCCCCAAGAGAGATAGAAAACGTTTTACTTTCCCTCCCAAAATCCAGAGAACTCGAAAATAATAAAAATGAAAATCTTCTTTCGTTTTAGGGTTTCAACCTATATTTATATAAGTAGAAAAACCCTCACTTAAAATCTTATTTGTAATGCAACTATTGTATTTAAGCAGTTTAAGCAAATTACACATATGCCCTATTTATAATTATCATATAATTATCATATAACATATCTTAAGGGCTTTTATGTCATGAATTTTATCATATAAAATTTATTACTCTAGACCAATTGAAATTGCGTAAAATCACTCTTTGTGTGCAACTCAATAGGTCCATGCGACGTTGGTAGTGAACAAAAATCATTTTGGTACACAAGTCATAAGCGGTCTCTAGCAAAGCATTATGACTACCCAAGTAGCATGAATATCAAAATCGATACAACCTAATAAATAACATATATCATATCATTTTGTCGTGCGGTATCCTTTGATTAAACATAAGGCATGAAAAGTCACCCTTAATGTTCAATCGTACTAGTGTCGATCTTTAGGTAGATTGAAAACATCCAAGTGACATTGATCATATCAATTCACTTAAACATGACTAATGAACAGTCTAACATATTGAGGGATCCACTGATATTTCTCTCTATACGAGAGTGACAAATTCTATCTTGATTACACACCTTCACATATTATTCACATGGTAATCATAATCTTTATAATCTTTCGGTGAAAGACAACGTTTGATTATGTCAACTTACCATGCTCCTAATATTGAAGTCTATGGTAATCTCAAGTCGAATGACTAAATGATATACTTATCATGAGTAACACTATGTCTTAATCGTTGTGGTGTTCTCATAGCGGGTCGGTCCAGTACCTTGTTCCCTAACAAGTAATCATTATCTTGATTCGTATCCTTATACGCATGATCATCACATGACCATCAATCAAGATTCACACTAGTCTTAATTCAGTATAGTTACCAATATAATAACCGATTAGGGACATTTAGGATATTTCAACAAATACCCTTGGATCTTACTATAAGGTAAACATGCAATCGGTTATAACAAAATTGCGAATGAAAACCTCAGTCGGTAGCTTCTCTGGTTGGGGTACGGGTGACGCAGCATGAGCCTCTTGCCTTGCAACATCTGCCTAAACCGTCCTGCGTGTCTCACGTGAAGTTTGACAAGCTGCCTGTTTCCTAAGACATTTTATAATATCCTTCATCAACGCGTCAGACACCTCGTGTTGATTGTCCTAGCGGTAGAAGTGGTGACCCTAGCAGGATCGTTAGTCTGTCCTATATCTGGTGATGTAAAGGGTTATCCATACATTGTGATCTGCATCGCGTCAGGTTTAGCCTTGGCGTATATACGTGTATAGTACCATATCATAAAAAACATAACACGTATATAGACCCTAACTTTATCCGCCTCACATCATTTTCCCAACTAGAGTTTAAAGGTAGGTACATCGAATTTTCACATATAAGATTTGTTTGTTAAGTTTTATTTTCTTTCCATGATTCCCTAGGTTCTTCAAACCATTTCTTTGATACTAATTGTGACGACCCCGCGCCCCGATGCCACTAAGTGTGTTGCTTCGTGGGTCCTACAGCCCCGTTGACGTTGATGCCACGCCAGCGTTCTCGAAATGTGTGCTAAATCGTTTATTTCGTTAGGTAATTAACCATTTATTTAATATTTTAATAAGTTATTTTTTTAGAATTTAATGTCGTTTAGTTTGTCATTTAGTTGGAAAGTATGACATGTGTTTTACAGTATTAACAATCAAATTCAGTGGAATACTTTAAAGTAATGAGGAACTAACATAGATATATATATATATCAGTTCATATCATAAGTGTTAACAACTTACTCTGGAAAACCCGAAAATAAAGTACCATGCATATAAAGTGAAAAGATACTCAAAATTAGATATATACATGTACAAGTGTCTCTCAAGTCTCCAAAATAACCCAAAGTAAGGCAAAATATCAAAATAAAGACCTACGAGTATGTCATCTACAGCTGTCAAGTCCAAGATAGTCGCCCAAGATCCCTTTGCCTCTACTCGTAGAAGGATATGCAATCAGTCATCCAACAAAAATGATGACGAGCCCAGTGAGATTCCAAGGAGAAGTCCACACAACATTCAGCAGGAAATCAAGTAAAAATTACGAGGCATGTAAGTTTTACATCTTACAGCAGAAAGAAATACTTGCATGAATATAGAGCATTAAGAAAACCAGAGCAACAGGTAAATAATTGAAAACCAACAATAGTTAAATAAGTAAACATGAATGTAAACCACAGATAAATCAAAAATAACTTGCAGTTTAATAACGATGATTTAACATGTGTAGTAGCTTCAGTAACCTTAGCGTAAATAAGCATCTCTAAGCTGACTAAACCTCGATAGTTTCCCTGGTAGTTGGCGTAGACCCACAACTCACCGTCCAGTGCACCAAAGTAACAACTCATGTTGAAATCCACCGAATGTCTGGGTGTCACGTTCTCCTATCTAATCATCTTCATTTTATACAATTCCACATAGTAACCCCGATAAACGACTTAATAGGTAAATCAAACAATCCCATAATGCACGCATAAAGCCCCGGTGAACCACTCAACCTGTAAATCAGTCCATCCCCTAACGTACCACAATATGCCCTAATGAATCACTCAACCAGTACAATCAGTACAAACAACAGTTCTATAGCATAAATCAACGAAATAAAAATAGTCGGCAATAGATAAATACAATTGTAAAAATGAGGTGAATTTTGTGAAGCATTTTCGTGGGTTTTGCGCATCTGATAGCATACAAAAACATCTTTTCGACCAGTCCTCACACGCTCGTATTCGACATCGAACCCCGACTACATACTAGCTAGTCCTCCGTGTGTTAGATGAGTAAATTATAGTGGTTTTTTAGTTTAGATAATGTGTTTTAAGTTCTAAAATCAAATTCGATCCAAATCCAAATAATTATTAAATTCTTTTTTTTTCGGCTAAATTCTTCAAAATAGCCCAAAAACCCTTAAAACAGGAAATCGATGTGTCGAAAGTAGGTTTTTGCTAGCTTTGTTATTAAAACACATTTTTATTGAATTTTTTACATGGTTGTTAGCGTGTTAAGGAAAGTCATTAGCGCATTAACGAGGTCAAAATCCATAATTCTTAATTCAAGAATTCTAAGATTTCTTCCCCCGTGGCCGTTGCCCAAGCCGTCGACCCTACCCTCTCATCGTAAGGGAATTACCACCTCCAAACAACAGCCAACAACATCCATTTGCATCAATTTGCAAATTAAGCTTTCATTTAAGCTAAAATCCCAAGAACACAAACGTTGTTCAAAATTAGTTTTGAAAGCATTGACTCTTGAAAAATCAGAGTTGAAACTACCCTCATCTAACTAGAAATCGGTAGAAAAGTTGGGTTTAGAAAGGGATTCTCATTTTTGAGATGAAACCCCCAAAGCTGACATGCATATAAACCCATTTTTTCATGAACTAGAGCTTGAAATGGATGAAAACACTTACCTAGCTTGGTTTTTCTTTGAAGAATTGATTTCTCTCTCTCTTGGATCTCTTTCTAAAGCCCTTAATCACCAACTCTTGCCCCAAATTCTATAAATTTTGGTCTCTTGCATGTTGAGCATTCCCACCACTTCTATTTTATAGTTTGATTTAATCAAGTGACGAACTCGTATCTCGAGGAGGACAATGTTAGGGCCTTTATATTGGCTGCCCAACACAATTTAATAACTTAAATGTGACACTCATTATTAGTTTAGTCATGCCCACTAGTACCTTACCACCCGATGCCCAACGTATTGACACGCATCTCGAGGTACGCCATATTTTGTGTACCCGATTTATTTGACTTAGCCTATGATTCTAATATCCTTTTAAGGCCTCATTTAACTTGATTATAGTCATTTTATTTTATTTTAACATTGCCTAGCCTCAGTGTTCCCGTACTTCACCTACTCAATACCCGCGTTGAGACGTTTTTCAAGGTGAATCTCATCATACAGTCTCACACGATATGAAAATATGAACTCATACTTGCGATGCAATATGAAATATTTAAATAAATACACCACAAATTAGGCAACCATCATGCATAAATAACTATTATATCTAGCCATATATGTCATAATCCTATTCACGACATCCACGTAGATCTGAGCTGGCGTCCTAGTCTAAAATTTTTGAATAAACATGAATTAATAAATATTGGGCCATTACATAGCCTAAGAAAACTCCGAAAACTATAAAGTACCTAAAAATAGCAAATATGTTATTTTGTCACATAACCTGGAAAACTAAAATACGCATTAATTAGCATAAAAAAAGATACAATAATTAGTACTGACCTATTCGAATCGGTAATGTAGGAAAGCTGAAAAATAGCTAATAATTCCTATCTAATAAAACCAATCAAAATCTATGAATATATATCACAATAATACATAGCCGAAAAAATCATTGATTTTATAAAAAAAAATCCTAATATAAGAATCTATGATAGCTTGCAAATTAATCTCTTCTTAGAGAGCAAAAGAATATCACAGTAATACAAGAATGTGCACATTTTACTAAATGGACAATATAGGCGAGTAACTTGACAAGAAAAGAGAAAAAAAAACAATATATAGGTGAGTAGCATTATTGGAAAAATAACTTAATTTCTACCAAAATAAACCATAATAGATTTGTTTTTTTAGGTTAGCTTAATAGATCTGTTAATTAAATGTTATTAAAGAGAAAATAGAAACATATAAAAAATAGGCAAAAAAAAGGAAAAAAATAAAAATAGAAATTATGTCATTCATGTCACACGGCACTTGTCATCACCTCAAAGCTCTTAATAGAAGATCTTCCTTTAATAGGAACATCTAAAAAATAGACAAAAAAAAGAAAAAAATGAAAATAGAAAATATGTCATGTCACATGCCACTTGTCATCACCTTAGAGCTCCTGAAATAAGATCTTCCTTTGTATAGATCATAAAGATAGATATAGATATAGACAGATTATTAGCTAAGTTAATTAATTAAATTAATTGATCAATTTCCTATAGTTTGAAATTAATAAATCAATGACCACTAGCTAGATGTGCCTCAAGACGTACGTGAGTAATGATCAGTGTCAAAGTGGTGGGTTGTATTACTTCAATTTTATATGCCTAGGATGCACCTCGAGATGTGTTCCACAATCTCAAGGACAATCAACGGTGCATGACTTAGGTAAGTGGGCTAAATGTCACTGAGAAAGCAAGGTGTTGCTTTCATTAGAGCATCCACAATGGTTTCACTCAAAATGAGTGTAATGGAGTGTTGTTAGCCCCTCAATAGCGTGACTCGAGTAAGCTGGCTAGGCAGCGGGAAAACCTAGCAATATTCGGGTTTTGGTGGACTCGGAAGATCTCATGGGAATTAGTTGCTGGATGATGCACCGCGGATGATTCGCAGTATAGCGCGCGGAGGCTCGCGCATGCACATGGGTAAATTCTATGTGGCATGGACGAGGCAGCGTGTATGGGCGTGGACAAGGTCGGGCCTTGGCACGAGCACGGTTGGGCCTTGGCGCATTCTTTGGCGGGAGCACAGTGGCGCCTTGGCATGGGCCTTGGCACGAGCACGGTAGGGCCTTGGCACGTTCCTTGGCGGGAGCACAGTGGCGCCTTGGCATGAGCATGGTTTGGCCTTGGCACGTTCCTTGGCGCATTCCTTGGTGGGAACACAATGGCGCATTGGCACGGGCCTTGGCACGGGCCTTGGCACGAGCATGGTTGCGGACCTTGGCAGAGAGCACGGTGCACCTTGGCGCGTTCCTAGGTGGGAGCATAGTGGCGCCTTGGCACGAGCAAGGTCGCGCCTTGGTAGGTTCCTTTGGCATGAGCAAGGTCGCGCCTTGGCATGAGCAAGGTCGTGCCTTGGCACGAGCAAGGCATACCTTGGCAAGGGTTGACAAAGCTTGACTTAGGCGTTGACCAAGTCAAAGTACGATTGATCTCATTTCTTGATGTTTCCTATTGGAGTTCGGGGAACGACTTAACATCTACTATAAGGAGGGGTCACTCTCCTAGGGGTGGCATGGGCAAGGGAGCAAGGAAGACCTTAGAGCATGCCTTAGGCAGGCATTCCAAGGAAATACCCATAGGCGGACCATGGTGCCGGCCACCCCGAGCCGGTGGGACTCGGATTAGACCGAACCCTGGCTAGCACCCAAAGGTGCCTAGGCACGCAGCTAGGCACCACTAATCAGATCCTGTCCCTCGAGCAAGGCGAACTATAGGCTTGGACGGACCAAGCCAAGTGCAGTTACAGGCGGTTATGTAACTACATTGGTCATGACTCCTAGCATGACCAAGGCACGTCCCAGCAACTTCCAAGCACTTTGAGCATGTGCCTATTGACCAGAGGGTCAAAACAGTTATGAAACTAGGTGGCAGCAAAGGAATGAAGCAGTTAGGTGGTTGTTTTGAGCACTACATTGGTGTGGTGGTTTACTTAGTCTCGTGTAATGTACATAGGACATGTGTCCTCGGTAGTTATGTAACTAACTTGACTGTTTTGCTATAAAGCCAAGGCATGTAAGCTTGGGAGAACATGCATGTGATGATAGAGTTGTAACCTCATTGAACTAAGTAATAAACTTCCTTTGTGCCATTGTTGCTGTTCAATCACGTTTTCGTTGGTGTGCTGAACTAAGGCGGTCCTTAGGCACCACGGGTTGGGTTAAGCAAGAAAAAAATTTCCTTAGGGTAAACCCATCACTTAATAGCCCCGTGATAACTGGTATCAGAGCCTCGTTTCGGAGACGATGGCGACGCGAGCAGCAAGTTATCTGAGTGAGAGGGTAGCTCACTTAGAACGCATGATGGCAACGATGAGTGTTCCGGTGGAGGCAGAGAAGTCTTCAATGACGGCGCAGCGCATTGAAGGGCTGGAGATGCTGGTGGTTTCCTTAGTGGCTAGGACAGAGTCACAAGAAGCTTTGGTATCCATGTGGGAATCCAGATTCGAGGAGTTTGTTGCTGATGTTCGTGCAATGGGTGGACTCACCACCGAGATAGTGGAGAAGATGGTTGTGGAGGTGAGTCTGCTCAAGAGAGTCGTAGGAGGAACCTCAGAGGTTTCTGGTGCGGCGAAAGTGAGACCTAAAGTGTCGGAGCCAAAGAAATTTTCAGGCAAGCGGAGCGCGAATGAGCTTGAAAAGTTTCTTTGGGACATGGAGCAATACTTTGCTACTGTCCAGACGGAAGAGGACCAAAAGGTCATCCTGACTTCCATATATTTGGAAGGTGATGCGAAACTTTGGTAGTGAACCAGAGTTGATAATGATGCAGCTGCTGGTTGACCAAGGATTATGGAGTGGGAGGTGCTAAAACGAGAATCGAAGGATCAATTCCTACCCATAAGTGCGGCATGACAAGCGCGGGAAGCCTTGCGCCAATCGAAGCAGAAAGGGATGGTTAGAGAATATGTGAAAGAATTTTCTTTTTTACTACTTGACATTAAAAATATGTTCGAGGAGGACAAGTTGTTCAATTTCACTGCAGGATTGCAAGGATGGGAACAGTCGGAGCTGCGAAGGCAAAGTGTGAAGGACTTGTCGAGACCAATTGCGGTGGCGGATAGCCTTGTAGATTACAAGACTAGTGGTGCTTCTTTTGAATCAAAAGAAAAGAAGTACAAGGAGAAGGATCGTGCTGGTGGATCCAAGAATGAGGAGGAGCCTTCTTAAAAAATTGATGCTAGTGTCAAAGCATTGATGTCGAAAAGGGGTTGTTTCATATGTGACGGTCCTCATCGGGCAAGGGATTGCCCAAAGAAAAAGAAGTTGAACGCGATTGTTGCGGATGAACTGGAGGTACGGATGAATCCATTGCAATTGCTTAACACGATGCAGGTGCAAAAGGCCGTGGGATCAGTTGGGCTGATGTTTGTGGAGGCTCAGATCAATAACCAAACAGTGAAGGTGCTGATTGGCTTGGGGCCACACATTCGTTTGTTGTAGAGAACCTAGCTCGGAGGCTTGGTTTGCAGCTTGCCGAAAGTGCAAGCATGGTGAAGGCAGTTAATTCAGAACCAAAGAAGGCTATGGGCATAGCCTTGGACGTGAGCATTCGAATTAACACTTGGGAGGGCTAGGTAAATTTGATTGCTACTCCGCTGGATGATTTTGAGATCATTGCAGGAAATGATATCTTGATGGCTGGGAAAATCGCTGTGATTCCATTACTTCATGGCTTGCTGATCATGGTTGAAAAGGGGTCGTGCTTTGTTCCAGCAATGCGAGGCGGGGGAAAATGCAGTACACCAAGGTTGGTGGCACTACAAGTACTGGATCAGATGGAGAAATGTTGCTTTAGTGGGCAGCAGTCCGGTGGACAGCCAGAGTTGGGGTGTTGGATGAGGTCATTGAACATTTCGGCGGGGGGGATGTTTGTTAGCCCCTCAATAGCGTGACCCGAGTAAGCTGGCTAGGCAGCGGGAAAACCTAGCAATATCCGGGTTTTGGTGGACTCGAAAGGTTTCATGGGAGTTAGTTGCTGGATGGTGCACCATGGATGGTTCGCAGTATAGCGCACGGAGGCTCGCGAATGCGCATGGATAGATTTTATGCGGCATGGACAAGGCAGCGTGTCTGGGCATGGACAAGGTCAGACCTTGGCACGAGCACGGTTGGGCCTTGGCAGGTTCCTTGGCGGGAGCACAGTGGCGCCTTGGCACGAGCACGATTGGGCCTTGGCACGTTCCTTGGCGGGAGCACAATGGTGCTTTGGCACGAGCACGGTTGCGGACCTTGGCAGAGAGCACGGTGCACCTTGGCGCGTTCCTAGGCGGGAGCATGGTGGCGCCTTGGCACGAGCGAGGTCGCGCCTTGGCAGGTTCCTTTGGCATGAGCAAGGCCGCGCCTTGGCACGAGCAAGACCGCGCCTTGGCCAAGGTCGCGCTTTGGCACGGGCAAGGCATACCTTGGCAAGGGTTGACAAAACTTGACTTGGGCGTTGACCAGGTCAAAGTATGATTGATCTCATTTCTTGATGTTTCCTATTGGAGTTCGGGGAACGACTTAACATCTACTATAAGGAGGGGTGACTCTCCTAGGGGTGGCATGGGCAAAGGAGCAAGGAATACCTCAGAGCATGCCTTGGGCAGGCATGCCAAGGCAAGACCCATGGGCGGACCATGGTGCCGGCCACCCCAAGCCGGTGGGACTCCGATCGGACCGAGCCCCGGCTAGCACCCAAAGGTGCCTAGGCGCGCAGCTAGGCACCACCAACCAAACCATGTCCCTCGAGCAAGGTGAACTATAGGCTTGGACGGACCAAGTCAAGTGCAGTTACAGGCGGTTATGTAACTACATTGGTCATGACTCCCAGCATGACCAAGACACATCCCAACAACTTCCAAGTACTTTGAGCATGTGCCTATTGACCAGGTGGTCAAAACGGTTATGGAACTAGTTGACAACAAAGGACTGAAGCAGTTAGGTGGCTGTTTTGAGCACTAAATTGGTGTGGTGGTTTATTTAGTCTCGTGTAATGTACATAGGACATGTGTCCTCGGTAGTTATGTAACTAACTTGGCTGTTTTGCTATAAAGTCAAAGCATGTAAGCTTGGGAGAGCATGCATGGGATGCTAGAGTTGTAATCTCATTGAACTAAGTAATAAACTTCCTTTGTGCCATTGTTGTTGTTCAATCAAGTTTTCGTTGGTGTGCTGAACTCAGGCGGTCCTTAGGCACCACGGGTTGGTTTAAGCGAGAAAAAAATTTTCTTTAGGGTAAACCCTTCACTTAATAGCCTTGTGACAAGTGCAATATCACAAATCTATTACACTCCCCTCTACTACACTATTTTCCACAATCATTAAATACTTCTCTACACTTCTATGAAACCCAATTTACCCTCATTTTTTGTTTTACTTTTTCAAAACTTAAAAGAAAAACAATAAAAAATAATTTTTGTGGACCCCACTTGTGGGAGCCCCACACATTGCACCGCTCAATTGCAAAAATATTTGTCATTGAGCAGGAAAATCTCACAATGGGTACGTGAATGCTTGGAGGGGGGTTTAGTGCAATGCACTACACCTTTGTTGCAGGTGCTCTTATGCAAGGTGTTCATAAAGAGATCTAAAGCAAGGTTCCTTAGGATGGCTTTGGGATACATGTTAGAGTATCTCTAGAATAAACATAGAATAAACTTTAGGAAATGAATCAATGTGTTTTGCGGGTGTCCTGAAAGATGACCAAAGAGATTGTTGGGTTTTGGGGTTCATACGCAGCGGAGATTACAAAACAGTTTTGACAAAAACCCCAACAGGATCCGAATCTAATTCCATTAAAAACGTTTAAACCATGAAAAACTTAATCATACCTCAATCGCAATATACCTTTTAGAAGGTTGATCGATCTCTAAGGCGCTGCCAACGACGAACGCCCTCTATCAGCAGTCCACACACGAACGGCGACCGAGATTTGAAGTGCTAGCTTTGAGAGAATACCAAACCTTTTTGTTTCTCTCCAAAACGATCCAGAGCATACCAAAAACCCTAAGTCGTTTCTAAAATGAAAATAGAGTTTCGGCTTTTTTTCTTTCGTACATGTGTTCTAACTTAAAGCGTCTATTTATACAACCTTGTATATAGACGGTTAAGTAAATTACACATATACCCTTACTTAAAGAAGTATAAGTGTAATACACCACAAGGCGTTTCCGTCATGAATTTTATCATATAAAATTCATTTTTCTCAACCATCTTAAAATCTCGCAAAACCATTCTTAGTGTGCGACCCAATAGGCTCATACAACGTTGGCGTGTACCAAAACACATTTTGGTATACAAGTCATAAGCAGTCTCTAGCAAGACATTATGACTACCCAAGTTGTACGAATATCAAATCGATACAACCTAATCAATAGTGTATATAACATCCTTTTGTCACACGATATCCTTTTAATCAAACATAAGGCATGGAATTGTCATCCAACATGTTCAATTGTACTAGTCTCGATCTCTAGGTAGACCGAAAACATCCAAGTGACATTGATCAATATCAATTGACTTAGACTAGGCCTTTTAACAGTCTAACACATCGAGGATCCACTAGATATCTCTCTTTATATGAGAGGGACAAATTCTATCTCGATTACACAACTTCATCACATTGCTCACACAATAACCAATCACAACCTTTATAATTGTCCCAGGTTAAAGACAACGTTTGATTGTGTCAAATTACTTGTGTTCCTAATGCTTGAAGTCTCTGGCAATCTCAAGTCGAGGACCGAAAAATATACCTATCATGAGAAACAACTATGACATAATCCTTGTGATGTTCTCATAGCGGGTCGGTCCAAGACTTTGTTCCCTAACAAGTACTCGTGATCTTGATTCATATCCCTATACGTATAATCATCATATGATCATCAATCAAACTCGACACTAGTCTTAATTCATTATAGTTCCCGATATAATGATGATCGAGGACATTTAGGATATTTATGTAAATACCCATGGATCTTATTATAATGTAAACATGCAAATTAATTATAATAAACAGCAAATGAAATCCTCTATTTTATTAACTAAAAGTATTCATAAAGACAGTTAATGGATTGACCTATGGCACATGCCCCATCAGAGATTTCATTGGTGGGTTCATGGCGAAGACTGGTAGATGCTACCCATTATCAGCTAAGCTTACAAGCCTGATAATGAGACTCTAAATTGCCAGAAAAAATGACTTAGAAGTCTCTATGTAGAAATCGATTCACTTGAAGCGGTGAAGTTACTGAAACTGACCACGACGACTGTGCATACTGATTAGCTTTTGCTGGACATTAAGCATATCCTATCTCTAGATTGGGACATTTCAATTCGCCACATCTTCCGTCAGAATAATGCATGTGCTGACCATTTAGCAAAGGAAGCTTTGAAAATGAAAGAAGAGTTCAGGGAAATGCAGATTCCCCCTCATGGGATTGTAAGAGCATCTCCAATGGGACCATGGATTGGGGTAGAAATGGATCCACCTAGGATACAATCTACATCCAATCAAAAAAAATGCTCTCTAATGAGACCATGGATCGATAATGTCTATCTTATGTGGCATGGAATCAAAGTGGAGGGTGTCTACCATAATGTCTAATTTTAGACATTGTGGTAGACTGCCACGCATACAAATAGGTTTTTTTTTTTAAGTTTTTTTAGGCCTTTATTAATATTATGAAAATTGAAAATAAAAGTGCTAACTCATCAATCCACAGTCTAAATCGATTCTCCATTGGAGACCATTTTGAGAGGTAAATGTCTATCTAGTGCCACATATGAAGACATTCTCTCCACATCTATGATGTGATACCAATCCATGGTCAAAATCCATATTACCATTGGAGATGCTCTAATGCTTCTAGAGCAAGACTTACTAGAAGCAACTTAATTTTGGACCATTAGGCCCGTTCCTCTACCAAAAAAAAATCAATACGTTTTGATTCATCAACGAAAAAGGAAAGAAAAAGTGAGAAAATTAAATAGGATTCAAAAAAGAAACACTAGCAAATAATCATGTGAGGTTGAGGGACATCAAAGCAAGTCAGACTGACCGAAATCTAGCGAGATTGGAGCTTGAAAGAGGTCTAAATCAATCCAATTATTGCCTTTGGGTGTTTTGGTGAGGTTTTCTTCAATTTCTACAAATCCCAACTTAAATTCATGGATTTTGGGTAGAATAGCTATGTACTTCCAATCTTTGGGTCCTTAAGATTATGAGAATATGCTAAATTGATCAATTGTTAACCCAAGATAAAGATATCAAAGGGTTCTTGAGATCTAAATGATTAAGCTAAGATGTGGTCATGTTTTTGATGAAATTCAATTTGATCGTTGATGAATTTTACGCTTAATCTATATATTGATGATTATAGTCTATTGATGATATCGAATGCTATTAAAGGTTGCAAGAACCACTTCTAGGCAGTTGATGATTGTTTTGGAGGTCATTGATGGATTGATAATGGAGTGGAGGTGCGGATAAGAGAGAAACCCTTGTCCAGTCCATCCTTGAGCACAACACCATGGGAGACGTTGTGTTGAGAAAAGGACGACACCAACCATGGTGCCAGTGGATTGAACCAATGCGCTATGGTGGAGCCATATAGATAAGGGACGACGCCACCCGTAACACCATGACTCTTATTTGAGAAGCTACTAACAGCACCATGACCCTAATTTGAGGAAAAGAATCGTTAAGCAACATCTCAAACTCATGTTGGAATTGGTGTTGAATTAAAAAACATGTCATAGTTTGAGTGTGAAATTTGAGTCAGACTCAAATTGTTTCAACATCCATATAATGTGTTCAAGTGTCACCTGTTCGTGCTTGGATTGAACACATTAAGTTGTTAACGTTTTTTTAGTCCTAGTTGATTATATATATTTATATGTATACTATATATAGGAAATACGGTTGAACAAAATAGTGTTGTGTTAGTTGTTTTGAGAGCCGAGAGTTTTGTTGTAGCGTACGGATCTGAGAGCGGTTATGCGACACTGCGAGATTAAATCTTCTTGGGGTTTCTATCTAGGGTTTAGATAGAGAAGGTTTTTCCTTTATGTACTAAACTATTAATAATGGATTGCCTTGTTTCTTGCCTGTGATTTTTTTGCTGATTTTGGGGTTTTCTAGGTAATTCTCGTGTTCATCTTTTCTTTGTGGTTTATTTATTTCAGGTGTATTTGTGTGACTGCGATCTTGGGTATTCCACGGTGATTCGTCACAACAAATTGGTATCAGAGCCAAGATTCAGATTTGAGGGAGTTACACAATTATGGAGAAGTTTCGGAGATGTCGAAGTATACAAGTGCGATGAAGTTTGATATGGAGAAATTCGACGGGATAATGAATTTTGGCTTATGGAAAATTCAAGTCAAAGATTTGTTGATTCAATCTGGGCTAAGTCAAGCGTTGAAAGGTCATGGGAATGAAAGTGATGAGAATTGGGAAGAGTTTGATATAAGTGCGGCGATCGTCATAAGACTCAATTTAGCAAAGAATGTTCTTTTGAACATGAGAAATATTCTTTGACGAAACGAATTTGAGAGAAATTGGAGAATATGTTTATGATAAAAAAAACATGTTAAATCGATTCTACCCGAAGGAGCGAAACCATCACTTGAAGATGGATGAATGTACAAGTATTAGTGATCATCTTAGTGCTCCGAATGAGATTGTCTCAGAACTTGAAGAGTTGGGATAGCACATCAAAGATGAGGATCAGGTGCTTAAGCTCATCTGGTCATTTCCGTCTCCGTTCAAGCACACGAAGCCAACACTGATGTACGGGAAGGAAACCATTAGTTTACCATAGGTCACTATTATGTTGATTTTCGAGGAGAAATTGATGAAAGGTGAAAACAATAGTTCATCTGAAAAATCGGGTTTGGTAACTACTGAGAAGGGTTCTAAAAAGTATAAAAAAGTGGTTTGTTGGAGATGTCGTCAACAAGGGCATCTCGTGAGAGACTGCGGAAATAGGAAAGGAAAATGAGAGGGTTCGACAAAAAACTTATGAAACAAAAAGGAGCAAGTTCGAGAAAAAGCTTCGATTTAAAAAAAAAAGATTCCAATGTTAAAGGTGATGACGCTGACAATTTGTTAGTTATCAAGATTGATAGTAATTATCCTACGTGTCCAGCAAAGAATATGATTAGTGATCAGAAATGATAATGGGTAATTGATAACGAGACCATATAACATGTGTGTGTGTCACCGTGGGAAGCACTGATTCTTTTTGAAGAAGAAGGACATAACCCTGTGTATGTGCATAGATTATAGGCAGCTTAATCGAGTGACTATCAGGAACAAATATCCATTACCTAAGATCCATGATTTATTTGATCAGTTGAAGAGTGCCAAATATTTTTCGAAGATTGATTTGAGATTTGGTTATCATCAGTCGAAGATCAGGGATGATGATATCTCGAAGATGGCTTTCAATACTCGGTATGTGCACTTTTGATGAGTGCAAGGCTTCCTTCAAGGAGTTGAAACATAGTTTGACTACAATGCATGTTCTTGCATTACTTGAATTGGGGAAAGAGTTGGTGATTTATATTGATGCTTCTCTTTCAGGCTTGGGTTGTGCGTATATGCATGAAGGCAGGGTTGTAGTCTATGCTTCGGGGCAACTTAAGAATCATGAAAGAAATTATCCATTTCATGATCTTGAGCTAGCAACCGTTGTGTTTGCCTTGAAGACTTGGATGCATTACTTGCCTCTAAGAGTTTGAAATACTAGTTAACTCAGAATGCATTGAACATGAGGCAGTGTAGATGGCTTGAGTTTCTCAAGGACTATAATTTCAGTTTGAAGTACCTCCTAGACAAGGCAGATGTGGTTGCAGATGCCTTGAGTATGAGAAGAGTAGGCAGAGAGAATGTAGCTACTGCCAAAGCTTATTGGTTTCGACTTCTTGAGGAAGCGTCAGTGATGATGACTCGTGAAAGTCGAACTAGCACATCATCAACTTAGAGATCTAGTTCTAGAGCTATTGATATGTTCTTCTGTGCTCAAATTCTGGTTGAACCGAAGATTATTCAAGGGGTGGTTGATTGTTAGAAAGCTCATCAAGATTTTTTATTGCGTTAAAGGTTGGTGGCTAGCATTGATTGTGGTTATGGTCAGTTTCTGGTGATGGTGCGCTACGCTTCAGGGATAGATTGTGGATTCCATCTCATAGATCTCTGTATTCTATTCATTAAGGTAACACTAAAATGTGTCACGATATGATGCATATTTATTGGTGGCCTATGATGAAAACTGATATTGTAGAGTTTGTAAAGAGATATGTGATATGTCAACAAGTTAAGGCTAAGCATTATTAACCTGTAGGGTTATTGTATTCTCTCCCGATTCTTGAGTGAGAATGAGAGCATATATCGATGGATTTTAATTCTGGTCTACCTTTAAATCAGCGTAAGCATGATGTAGTCTGGGTTGTAGTTGACAGTTTGACAAAGTTTGCGCATTTCTTGCCAATTTTCATGCGATATTCTCTTGACAAATTATGTAGGATATACATGCAAGAGGTATTTAGATCTCATGTAGCTCCAATGTTGATTACTTTGGATAGAGAGCTGAGATTCAAGTCCAGATTGCATAATGAATTGTAGAAACAACTGGGAATTGCTCTCAATCTCTGCATGACATATCATACTAAGACTGATTGGCATACTAAGCGTCTAATCTTGATTCTAGAGGAGATGCTTTGTGCTTATGCCTTGGAGTTTGGTGGTAACAGGGAGAAATACATTCCTGTGTGATTTTTTTTATAATAATAGCTATCATGCTAGTATCAAAATGGCTCATTTTGAAGCTCTGAATGGTCGACCTTGTCGTTCACATGTGTGTTAGGAAGAGGTTGGAGATACAATTTGTTGGGGCCTGAGTTGATTTAGGACTACACATAGAGAATTCAGCAGATTCACTAGCATTCGACTACAACACAATTAAGAAAAAGAGATACGCCGATAAACATCATAGATTTCTGGAGTTTTCAAAGGATGATTATGTTCTATCGAAAGACTTACCTATGAAAGGGTTATACAAGTTTGAATTGTGGGGTAAGCTAGCTGCAAGAAATATTGGGTCGTTCAGAGTGAAAGTAAGAGTTGGTCTTATTGTTTACAGGTTAAAGTTACCTCTTCAGCTAGCATGAGTTTATAATTCTTCTATACGTCTATGCTTTGTAAAATGGAGATTTAGTTCACTCCAAGGAATGAATTTGATATTCAAAAGACTTATCTTACGATGAGCAATCGATTCAGATATTTGATCGTAAGATTCAGAAGTTGAGAACAAAAGAGATTCCTCTAGTTAAGTTGAAATGACAATTTCGCGGAGATAAGGAGCTAACGTGGGAGCGTGAATCTTATATGAAAAGGCAGTTTCCTTTTCTCTTCGAAACTACGGGTAAATATTATGTTTACTTATATTTTAATGACAAAGCTTCTTTAAATTGGGAGACTGTAACGACCCGTTACCTTAAGTAACTGATTAGTGTTAACTTGTATCCTAATTAACCCAAGTTAAGCTCATGGTTAAGCTTGACGTACCTCGATTAGCGTGTGTGTGCATTTATATGACTATATTGTGTTTGGATAATGGGATAATGAATTTAAACCACTATATGCTACTAATACAAATTAATATAAGCCTAAAATTGAGAAATAAATAATTAATTAATAAATTGCTGATATACCTAGTGCGACGAGGGGGTCGTGGAATGAATGTTCACAACCGAGAGAACTCGTTGGCGTGTTCGGTGAATTTATAGGTATTAAAATACATAGGCCTATGTATATAATAGATATATAAATATATATAACTAAACCTATAATTTGATTTAATTAATTTGGACCATTGGATTGCCTCAAGATGAGCGTAAGTGGAGGATGTGTCAAGATTTGCATCACAATAGTGATCTGTGTCACTTTAAGATAATCTCTATTAGATCGGCCTCGAGATCATGCGATGCGTATCTCCAGAAAAATCCATATATATAATTCAAACCATTTCAAACTTATTTGTTGTAGATCGAGAGAATTAGGTTAGGGTTGAGGGTTTGATTTTTGGATGACTTGTGTGGCGGCCCCCAATCCCGAGGTCACCACGTGGAGTGTCGCGACCCCGCAGTCCTATCAGATCCTTGACCCACTGGGTCCCACGCGCCACTAACATCCTTTGCTACATCATGACTACTCGATATGCGTGTTAACTCATTTCGTTCATAAATTTAGTTAGACAGTTGAACCACTTTTAGCATTAAAACAGCGAAAATCTTAAATTTAAAGCAAGTAAAACAATTAAATTTCATCATATAAAGCATCATTTATAAGAGCAACACCTATTGTGGAAAACCCAGGAAAGTACTTTGTACATAGACGACAATATTAAGCAGTAATATATACAAGTATTGTGTATATCCAGTCTCCCAATACCCAAAAGTAAAGCAAAATATCAAATAGCATGTACTGGTGGGTCCTCGACCGCGGGTAATCATATGAAGTCGCCAAGAATCCCCTTGCCCCTACTAGTACTGAGATCTGCACTCAACCATCACAAAAAGCCAGATGGAGAGTACAGTTAGTAAGATTCCAAACGAAGTACACCGAGCATTTATAAGAAAATAAATAGATACCAATAATCATGTCAAATAATCATGCGGAAACTAAAACAGGCAACTGTGCTAAGATCATCACATGAATAAATAACACGAGAGAAACAAAGTGTGCACTCATCACGGTCAAACTAAATTGTACTTCAAACCCCCAGGATCCCTTCGGTGGGTGCCCCCACTTCCTTTCACCTGATTCCTCGCGGTGCGTGTCCGACACGTGCACCCTTAATGCAACTCGGGTTGCGATTCACCGAGTGCCTGATCATACGTGCTACAGCCTAGTGTGCCATAAGTACACTACGAATATCAAGTGGGAGTAACTCGACCACCAACCCAAATGTATCACGGAATATAGTACAATAACAAGGAATAAGAAATCAACGATGGAGAAGTAAACCCTCTGTAACTTTCAGATGGATTCTTACGTACCTCAAAACATACTCTCATACCCCGTAATCAATCCCCGAGTCCAAGCCCACTGGGTCCTTGGTCGCCAATTGATCACCCGGGTCCACCTATGTGTCCATTTATCAATAATTCCAATTTAGTATGACAATTTACGACCAATTTCTAAAATTTTAAGCCAAATTGTCCATTTCGCGCTCTTCGAGGCAAAAACCCCGCGAAAGTCGCGTCCGGAATATCCAAATATTTTATTTTCCATAGAAATTCATAAATCTCTATTTGTTTTATTGAAATATAATTTTTTTCAGAATTTTCCCAATTTTCTTCCAAATTTTGCTTTCCTTTTCTTCTCTTTTTCCTTTTTTTTTAACATTTGGTTAGGGTCGGACTGACCCGGCCCTGGACCAGAACAGTCCAAGCTTGGCCCATGGGCCGAGCCTGGCCCGTTCTGGGCCAGGTCCATAAGGGGGGTGCACACACGCGCACGCGAGCGCGCTTGTGTACCTTCTTCAGCCGATCGAACCAGTGAAAACTGGTTCGATCGGGAAAAATATATATTTTTTTTATTTTTTCCTTCTTGTTGTTGGGTTGGGTTGCTCTCCACCCCAACCCCAGTGGAATCGATGGCAAGGGAGACACCACTGCCATCACCACCTCGACCCGGTTCGGCCTCCATAACCGAACTCTCGGCAACCATGGCCGACGCACCAAACCCACAACAAAAACAACGACTCACCTCCTTCCCGGCTTCTCCACCCTCTCTTCTCTCCTTCTCGGCTCCTCCTTCTCCTCCTCCTCCTATCTGTTTCTTCCTCTTCCTCTCGGCCCGTGTGAGTGTCGGGTATGTGTGTGTGGGTGTGAGAGAGAGATGTAAGTGAGAGAAAAACGTAATGATGGAGTGAGGTGGAGTATAGATAAGGATAAGCTTGTTGACTTTGTGTCATTGACTCCAAAGTGTGACACAGCTAGGACACTCGCCTGTGTTTTCGAGTGTTTCGACTCTCGATTTCGCGTCCGAAACGCGATATACGCGTACCACCGCGTTATTAGCCACCTAATACATATTCCATATTAGTTACTTGGCCAATTTTTATTTAATTTGTGTGTTTTCGTTTCCCCGACCTAATATTCGGTCCTGTCAACTACCCGGTACCTGCGTCGACACGCATATCGAGGCGAATATTGTTCACACAATCTCGTTGCGTTTTAGTTTCCCCGACCTAATATTCGGTCCCGTCAACTACCCAGTACCCGCGTCGACACGCATATCGAGGCAAATACAATTCACATAATCTCGCACGTATTGTTATGCAACATACACACATGCGATGTATTTCAATAAATTGCACCGCAAATAAGCAACCAACACACCATAAACTATCATACCTAAGTCACCGTGTGTCATAGCCTACCGCGGCGTCCACGTAGATCTGAGCTGGTGTCCACGTCTGTAAATTTACGATAATTAACGACATTAATAAAACGGGACATTACAGTTCTTCCAAACTAAATAAAATTTCATCCCAAAATTTAACTTTAACTAAAGTCCCATACTAGAGAATAGTTGAAGGTATCGTGTCCTCATCGTCGACTCAAGCTCCCAAGTGAGTCCCTCCGTCTTATGATGCTGCCAACGAACTAGGACCTTCGCGAGTTCCCTGTTCCGGAGAATCTGTACTCGACGGTCAACGATCTCTATCGGTCTCTCCTCATATGTCACGTCAGGCTGTATCTCCACATGTCCCAACTCAATCGTCGGTCTCGGCCCTGACCTAGCGAGTCTCAACATTGAAATGTGAAATATCGGATGAACCCCAGCTAACTCGGCAAGTAACTCCAACCGATATGCAACAGTGCCTACTCTATGTGCAATCCGGTATGACCCAATGTATCTCGGCGCCAGTTTCCTCTTAATGCCAAATCTTTGCTGCCCCTTACAAAGGGAAACCTTCAGATAAACCATGTCGCCATTTTCATAGCTCAGACCCTCGTGATACTTATCTGCATATTTCTTCTATCTGTCCTGTGCCGCCCGAAGTCTCAGTCAAATTTGCCTAATCTTCTCTGTGTGATCAACAACTATCTCTGGCCCAATCGCCGTTGTATCCTCAGGCGCTGCCCAACACACAAGTGATCTGCAGGGCCAGCCATACAGCGCCTCAAACGGAGGCATCCCGATACTCGCCTGATAGCTGTTATTGTAAGCAAACTCACGCAGCGGTAAATAATCCTCCCACGAACCTCTAAACTGCAAAATACAAGCCCTAAGCATATCCTCTAGAATATGTATCAGTCTCTCAGACTGTCCGTTTATCTGAGGATGGTAAGCTGTACTAAATTGCAACCAGGTGCCAAACTGTTCCTGCATCGCCTCCCAGAATTTTGAAGTCAACCTAGGATCTCGGTCAGATACAATAGAGTTTGGCACCCCATGCAATCTAATGATCTCCCTCTCAACGATAATGCTCAGCTGCGGGAACGAATATCTCATAGAAATAGGAATAAAATGAACCAATTTCGTTAGTCTGTCAATCACAACCCAAACCGCATTGTGTCTCCTCGCAGTCTGCGGTAACCCATTGACAAAATCCATAGTGACGTGCTCTCATTTCCACTGTGGGATTGGTAGTGGCTGAAGTAACCCGTCTGGTCTCCTATGCTCAGCCTTAACTTGCTGGCAGATATGACAACTCCTGACGTACTTGCCAACGTCAGCCTTCATCCCTGGCCACCAGAATAATCGCCTCAAATCATGATACATCTTAGTCCGACCAGGATGTACTGTGTAGCGAGACCTATGTGTGTCCTCCAAAATTCTGTCCCGTATCTCCGGACCTGCAAGTATCCACAACCTCCCTCGGTGTCTCAAACACTGATCTGTCGACTCTGCCCAATCCGTACACTCCGGATCCCGAGCCATACCACTGAACTGCTCATAGAGCCCATCAGTCATCTGACACTCGGCAACTCGGTCAATAGATACAGTCGGAACTCTCATTTGACAACAAATGTGTGGCTCGCTCGTAGTAAAAACATCGGTCATGAACATAACCGACGCCGCATGTAATAAACCGTGCTCGTGTGTCATATGTCGCACTACAGTCCGACCGTCAATACCGCTCATGTTCAATGGATCAGCTACAACGTTCGCTTTCCCTTGGTGATACTCAATAGTGAAGTCGTAGTCCTTCAGTAACTCAAGCCATCTCCTCTGACACATGTTCAGATCTCTCTGAGTGAAAATGTATCTCAGACTCTGATGATCAGTGTAGAGTATGAACCGCTCTCCGTAGAGATAATGCCTCCAGGCCTTCAGTGCAAAAATGACTGCTGCAAGCTCCAAGTCATGCACTAGATAGTTAACCTCGTGGGGTCTCAATCGTATGGACAAGTAAGCTACTGATCTACCCTCCTACATCAAAACGCATCCAAGTCCAATGCCCGATGCATTCGTATACACTGACAAGCTCTTGCCTGGCTCTGGCAATGTCAACACTGGTGCAGAAGTCAATCTCCTCTTCAACTCCCAGAAAGCTTGCTCACACTCCTCTGACCAATCAAATCTAACATCCTTTTTGGTCAGTCTAGTCATCGGTGCTGCAATTGAGGAAAAGTCTTGTACGAATCGGCGGTAGTACCCTGCTAGTCCCAAGAAACTCCGAATGTCAGAAGCAGACTCAGGCGTCCTCCAATCATTGATCGCCCGAATCTTTTCTGAATCCATTGAGATACCCTGCTTGCTAATGACATGTCCCAGAAATCTCATTGCACTTAGCCAGAAATCACATTTGCTAAATTTCGCGTACAGTCTATGCCTCTCAGTGTCGTCAAAACCGCTCTGAGATGACTCGCATGCTCCTCACGAGTCCTGCTGTAAATCAAGATGTCATCAATAAAGACGATGACATATCTGTCCAATTATGGTCTCAAGACCCTGTGCATCAAGTCCATGAAGATCGTCGGGGCATTAGTAAGCCCAAAAGACATGACTGTAAACTCGAACCCCTATCTTGTACTGAAAGCGGTCTTCTTGATGTCATCTTCTCGAATCCTCAACTGATGATAGCCTGAACGCAGATCAATCTTCGAGAAGAACTTGGCGCCAGTCAAACGATCGAAAAGATCGTCGATCCTGGGGAATGAGTAACGGTTCTTAACTGTCACCTGATTCAACTTCCTGTAGTCTATGCACATCCTCATTGAACCATCCTTCTTCTTCACAAATAACACTGGAGCTCCCCAAGGTGACATGCTAGGGTGAATGAAACCCTTCTCCAAGAAGTCATCCAATCGCCTCCCGACCTCCTCGTGCTCGACGGTGACATTCGGTAAGTCCGCTAGCGATCGGTGAGTCCCCGTATCACTCAATGATGAACTCAATCGCTCGTGGCGGTGGCAATCCTGGTAAATCATCTGGAAATACATCGACAAAGTCTTGGACTACTGGAACATCTTCAATCCTGACTTCAGTCCTAACCTCTGGCTCGACTATCACTGCAAATGCCTCCATTTCATGAGTCGTAGCTAGTCGGTCTCTAGTAATGGGTAGTGCGGTAGCGACTCCGATAAACGTGAACTCTGGAATCCTCGAAACTCGAAATGTGACGGTCTTCTGGAAGCAATCTAACTGTGCATGATATGCCGCCATCCAGTCCATCCCTAAAGTACGTCAAACTCGAGGTACTCCAGGACTCATAAGTCTGTCGGCAACTGATGCTCCTCTACCTCTATCGTGCAGTCTCGACATATCCGGTTAGGGTATATCTTATCCCCAGCGGCGTACTGAGGACAAGATGTGTGTCTAGCGTCTGGTGATGCTAACCCTAACTCTCCTACCATGCGTCCAACAATAAATGATAATGTACTACCGAATCTATTATAACATGCATCGATCTACCCATAATAGATAACGTACCCTCGACGAGCTGTCTGGTCGCATCTCGATCTGGCTGCGCGACTGCATGTGCTCTCTCCCTAGCCTGACCCTGATGTGCTCCTGGTAATGTCGATGGTGTACTGCAGTCAGCTTTCAGGTGCCCTTTCTGACCACAACGATGACATCGACGTTTCTCCTGCCTGTCTCCGAATCTCTGACCCTGACCCTGGTCTCTCTAACCCCTATCACGGCTTCCCTGATCCCTATCCTGACGGTACTGCTGTGGTTGATGTCGATGCTGCTCTATGGGTGCAGGTGCTAAGGCGTGCGTCTGCTGCCTATCCTATCTCGTCTTGGCGAAACCGGTCGTCTCTCGTGCTCAACCCTACGGTCCCTATCCTGTCGATCATCTCGGCGACTCCTGTCAGGCTGATCTCTCTGTCTCTTATGTCTCCGATCCGACCGAGAACCCTGACCCGCCTGTACAGCAGTACCTGTCGTACGTCTGACCTCTCTATCCAAGAGCTGTCTCATAAGATAATGCTCGATCGTACACCTCTTGAAGAGTAGTAGCACCTGTCGAAACTATCGCATCATCAATCCGCTCATCAACACCACATACGAAATAGTAAATCTGAAGCATCTCTGTGCCCGCAGCATCCATCGAGAACAATAATAGGTATCGGTCCTGCTCCATGTACTACATCAATGAGCGATTACCCTGTCGTAAGGCCAAAAAATCCTCCCTCAACCTCAGCCTAACCTGCATGGAAATGAACTCGTCGTAGAACAACTCTCGAAACTCCGCCCATGTCGCTGGCTCCGGTTGGATATCCAGATAAGTCATCCACCAAACCGCTGCATGACCTCTCAGACACGTTCCGGATAAATGTGCATGTATGTTGTCGTCGTTCCGCATCGGCTTATGGAAACGCTGATGCGAAACTATCCACTTCCCTGCTGCGTCTGGGTCTCCACCTCCATAGAAGTATCCCGACTGAAATTTCATAAACTTTCTGAAAAGCTTCGCCTCCGGGGTCAAGACGAATGCAGAAGTAGCAGGAATTGTAGTAGCTGTCGGCTGCTCGGTAGTCATAGGTAGGGGCGTAAGAGTCGAAGTCTCTAATGGTATCACAATAGCTGGCGAGACTCCCTCAGCTCGTGTCTCTAAAAGTGGTGTATCAGTAGGCATATGTGGTGTAGTCGGGGCGACGACTGTCTGTACCGTAGGTGCGACCAAAACTGTGGGAGCTAATGCTGCTGATGTGGCGGCTGTCGCGGCCTGAGCCCTAAGTAAGTGGAGGATCTCTGTCAACTGGGCATCGTGGGCGGCAAGTCGATCCTCTATACTCTGAGTGGATATGGTAGTAGTAGTGGTGTCCCTAGTAGGATCACTAGTCTGTCATATCTCAGGCTGTGTCGAGGGTTGTCCGTCCATCGTGATTTGTATCGAAAAGCGTGCGTCGGATCAGCCTCAGTATATATACGTGTTAATATATCATTTACAATGAAACATAACACGTGTATAAACCTTAAGTCTACCCGCCTTACAATCACTTCCCAATTAGAGTTCTAAGGCAAGTACATCGGGTTTCCACATTTAATATTTTTTTTTAAGTCTTATGCTTTTTTCAGTTAATTTCTCGAGGTTCCTAGAACTCTCGCTCTGATACCACCTGTGCCGGCCCCCAATCCCGAGGTCGCCACGTGGAGTGTCGCGACCCCGCAGTCCTGTTAGATCCTTGATCCACTGGGTCCCACGCGCCACTAACGTCCTTTGCTCCATCATGACTACTCGATATGCGTGTTAACTCATTTCGTTCATCAGTTTAGTTAGACAGTTGAACCACTTTAAGCTTTAAAACAGTGAAAGTCTTAAATTTAAAGCAAGTAAAACAATTAAATTTATCATCATATAAAGCATCGTTTATAAGAGCAACACCTATTGTGGAAAACCCGGAAAAATATTATGTACATAGGTGACAATACTAAGCAGTAATATATACAAGTATTGTGTCTATCCATTCTCCCAATACCCAAAAGTAAAGCAAAATATCAAATAGCACGTACTAGTAGGTCCTCGACCGCGGGCAATCAGATGAATTCGCCAAGAATCCCCTTGCCCCTACTAGTACTGGGATCTGCACTCAACCATCACAAAAAGCCAGATGGAGAGTACAGTTAGTAAGATTCCAAATGAAGTACACCGAGCATTTATAAGAAAATAAATAGATACCAATAATCATGTCAAATAATCATGCGGAAACTAAAACAGTCAACTGTGCTAAGATCATCACATGAATAAATAACACGAGAGAAACAAAGTGTGCACTCGTCCCGGTCAAACTAAATTGTACTTCAAACCCCAAGGATCCCTTCGGTGGGTGCCCCCACTTCCTTTCACCTGGTTCCTCGCGGTGCGTGTCCGACACGTGCACCCTTAATGCAACTCGGGTTGCAATTCACCGAGTGTCTGATCACACGTGCTACAATCAAGTGTGTCGTAAGTACACTACGAATATCAGGTGGGAGTAACTCGACCACCAACCCAAATGTATCACGAAATAAAGTACAATAACAAGGAATAAGAAATCAACGATGGAAAAGTAAACCCTCGATAACTTTCAAATGGATTCTTACGTACCTCAAAACGCACTCTTATACCCCGTAATCAATCCCCGAGTCCAAGCCCACTGGGTCCTTGGTCGCCAATTGATCACCCGGGTCCACCTATGTCTATTTATCAATAATTCCAATTTAGTATGACAATTTACGACCAATTTCTAAAATTTTAGGCCAAATTGTCCATTTCGCGCTCTTCGAGGCAAAAACCCCGCGAAAGTCGCGTCCGAAATATCCAAATATTTTATTTTCCATAGAAATTCATAAATCTCTATTTATTTTATTGAAATATAATTTTTTTCCAAATTTTTCTTTCTTTTTCTTCTCTTTTTCCTTTTTTTTAACGTTTGGTTTGGGTCGGACCCGACCCGGCCTGTTCTGGGCCAGGCCCATGAGGGGGTGAACACACGCACACGCACGCGCGCTTGTGGACCTTCTTCAGCCGATCGAACCAGTGAAAACTGGTTCGATCGGGAAAAATATATATATTTTTTTATTTTTCCTTCTTGTTGTTAGGTTGGGGTTGCTCTCCACCCCAACCCCAGTGGAACCGATGGCATGGGAGAGACCCCTGCCATCACCACCTCGACCCGGTTCGGCCACCATGGCTGACGCACCAAACCCACAACAAAAGCAACGACTCACCTCCTTTCCAGCTTCTCCACCCTCTCTTCTCTCCTTCTCGGCTCCTCCTTCTCCTCCTCCTCATCCTCCTCCTCCTCCTCCTCCTCCTCCTCTCTGTTTCTTCCTCTGTTTCTTCCTCTTCCTCTCGGCCCGTGTGACTGTCGGGTATGTGTGTGTGGGTGTGAGAGAGAGATGTAAGTGAGAGAAAAACGTGATGATGGAGTGTGGTGGAGTATAGATAAGGATAAGCTTGTTGACTTTGTGTCCTTGACACCAAAGTGTGACAGCTGGGACACTTGCCCGTGTTTTCAGGCGTTTCGACGCCCGATTTCGCGTTCGAACCGCGATATACGCGTACCGCCGCGTAACTAGCCACCTAATACCTATTCCATATTAGTTACATGACCAATTTTTATTTAATTTCCAGTCAACTACCCGGTACCCGCGTCGACACGCATATCGAGGCGAATGCAGTTCACACAATTTTGTTGTGTTTTAGTTTCCCAGACCTAATATTTGGTCCCGTCAACTACCCAGTACCCGCGTCGACACGCATATCGAGGCGAATACAGTTCACACAATCTCGCACGTATTGTTATGCGACATACACACATGCGATGTATTTCAATAAATTGCACCGCAAATAAGCAACCAACACACCATAAACTATCATACCTAAGTCCCCGTGTGTCCTAGCCTACCGCGACGTCAACGTAGATCTGAGCTGGCGTCCACGTCTGTAGATTTACGATAATTAACAACATTAATAAAATGGGCCGTTACAACTTGGAGATCAAAGGATTGAAGGAAGTGATCAACACAGTTGAATTAAGGATTTTTCATAAGTGATCAATGAGTTGGTAAGTTTAAATTAAGGTTTTTTTTCTTTACTTTCTTAAGATGATTGATGAATTCCCATTTAATTCTCGTTAATTCATGTTGTTAGTGATTGGAACTGGTATAAGACCTCATTAGATGCCCCTTGATGTTGTGGGGAGGTATTTGAGGTTGGGCTTGGTGATCAAACAGCGGTTGCTGCCAAGTTCTTTGTTGGGTCGCTCGATGATGGAGCGCGCTCCCTACATGAAAATGGATGAACCCAGAAGGTGGAGCATGCTACCACCCAGAAAACAATAATAATGTTGAATAATTCATTAGAACTTCTAAGGGATTAGGGATCGGTTGAGGGGTCTTAAACTTTGAGTATTAGATATATATTGACCTCAAATGGTTTGAATAGGTTCTCAAACACCGAGAGTAATTCGAGTACCCTGAGACTTAGTGAATTTGGAGTGAAACTTAAAGAAACTTGACAATGGTAATTGAGACTCATATTCTTATCAATTATGCTTTGTAATTTAGTATATTTAGTTCATATAGCATTATGAACTGAGAATGGAGCAACAAACTGTGATTTGAAGTTTTAGAATATGAAAATTCCCTAAAATGGCTGATAAGGTGGACCGAGACCGAGGGATGGAAGGTTAGTCTGGAAATGGATTCTGCCTTTTATCCTAATAAATGGAAAAAATGATAGCTTGGAAATGGGTTCCGCCCTTTCACCCTCAGTAGCCAGAGTTTTACCTTAGTTGTCATTGTCCAGTTAAAGTTGTCAGCTTCATCAAGCTAGAATAAACTAATAGAATCACATGTCGTCCAACATGTGAATTATGTGGTTGTATTCTCGAGTGACATGAGAGTACGACTCTATTTTGAAGTTCAAATTACAAATCACGAATATTGTTGCATATGCTTATTTAACTTGCATTCAGTTATGTATTATTTATATCAATTTCAAAGCATGAATAGATATGTTTTGGGTTCATATTGCTATTCATCGATTCATTTATATTATTTGATGATTGACATGTTTATGAACGTCACTTACTGAGCAAATTGGAGCGCTTACCCCTCTTAACATTTCAGGTTCACAGTCTAGTGCTTCGGCTAAAAGAAAAGAGAAGGCATAAGAGTCTTATAGTCTTCTCGGCGATGTAATGAACTTTCATTGTATATATATATATTGTTTGAATTACATTGTTGTAATATAATAGGGATTATGGATTTTTGTAATCGAGTTTTAATTAGATAAACTCTGATTTTCGTATGATATTTGTTATATCAAAAAACTTTAAAGTTTTTCGTTGCATTTACTTTGATTTTTATTTTGATATCGATATACAAGTTGAGTTTATCAAGTACTAGAGGAAAGGTTGTTGGCTTTAATTAAGCCTGAGCGGTGTACCGAAGCTTTAATTAAGCCTGAGCGGTGTATCGAGGCTACACTTATCGCCAATTATCGCCATAATCAGGATAGGGGATGCTACACTTATTTAGATAAAAAAGTACTAGTCGAGAAAGATCTAGTGAACCTAGACTTTGAGACATGATTAAGGAGAACAAATTTTAATAAGTGAAAATGGATAATTGAATGAATTTATTAGAACTCAAAGTTAATGAATTTACTTTAAGATAATACATTCTATTGGTAATAAGATTTAGTTAAAAACACAGGACGAGTTAAAGGAATTCATTCAATTGATATAATGGTACTAGTGGTTAATGATAGTACATGTGTTAAGTAAGAATACCACTAAGTGATGTATACTTCATAAGTGTGTTATGAAGTATTATATTACCTGATTGATATGTAGATAAATGTTGGGATATCAGGGGAATCATCTTAATTGCAAAACTTCATTATAAGCGAAGATTCGCATGAAAAGATTATAGTTGAAGGATTATGGAAAATTCGTTATGTTAGTCAACTATAAATCATATGTTAAGCTTCTATCACTTCTATGATAATTTTGGAGGAAAAATTGAAAGACAAAAACCTGTTAGAGCTAATGGTAGCTTGATTCTGAACATAGCAGTGAGCAAGAAAGAATATCTTAACCTGGTCTACGATGATTGAATAGTCTAAATTGGGGAGAGTGATCTACCAATTTAGTTTGGAGTTTGAATTTCCTTAAGTATATAAGATGTATTGCTTGAAACGGATAGGGTATTTGGAGGAATACCTTGTATGTATCAGGGTTAAGAGATGAGTTTATAAAGCCCTAATCTCAGTAAGATTATAGTTTAGAACTATAATTCTTCATGAGTTATCACCCATGAAGCGAAAAGCTATTACTTGAGATTCAATGATTCGGGCCTATCTTATAACACTCGAAGAACCTAAATAGGAATGAAATCTTAATGCAATATTTGGGATGGAAGATTTTAAAAAGTTTTAATCTTAATGAAATATCTGCGATGGAAGATTTTAAGAAGTTTTAATTAAACTTCTTAGAACTCACCACAATCGAACATAATTTCATCAATAACTTGATTTTTGACATTGAACTAACAATCAATTCCTTAATGTTTTTGACACTAAAGGAGTTGCACGAGTTGAAAACTCAGATTGGGTAATTAGATAAGCGAATTTTTCCATTAAATAAAATGTTTAGAGGAACTTCGACTTTTTGTCGTACATCGATTATAGTTAGCCGATTAGAGCAATTATCAAGAATGAAAACTAAAATCCCCAGGAACGATAAGTAGTTTACTCGAAGGATGTTAGTTGTTTCTCTATGATTAACTTGAGATCTGACTATCCTTAGTAAAAAATCAAGTTTGAGGATGTTCTGAAAATGGTTTTAACGTTTGCTTAGCCATTTTGAATTATAGATGATGTCATTAGAGATCACTAATGCTCCCGCTAGGTTCAGAAATCGGTGGTGTAAGAATTTTAGACCATATCTTATCAGTTTATCTTCATATGTATCGGCGATATTATGGTATATTCACGAACGCGGAAATACACTTGTATTATCTCAAAGTAACATGGTTAACTCTGACTTTAAGTAAATTTGTGTTAAATCTCTAAGTGCATAATTTGAGTGGGTGAATTTCTTAGACATGTGATCAATTTTAGTGAATATTGGTTGATTCAACTAGGTTAAGGCAATTATAAATTAGCCTACTCGCATTACGGTGTCAGAGATTCATGATTTTCAAAGGTTAATTGAGTATTATAAATGAATTGCTCAGGAGTTTTCCTATATTGTCGCTTTGTTATTTACTCAATTTACTCAGAAAGATGTAATATTAAGTGGCTAAGGAAGAGCAAGAATGTCTTCAAGAGTTGAAGCATAATTGATAACAATGTTTGTTTTAATCTCATTTGAATTGGAAAAGAAACTATCAATTTAAAATGATGTTTCTCATTCAGATTTAAATTGTGTGTTGACACAAGAAGAACATAATTGTAGTTTATGCTTCCAGATAACTCGAGACCCAAAAGAAGAACTAGTTAGTTTGAAATCTTGGGTGAACATTTATGATGAGTTTTGGGAACTTGAAGGCATTACTTGTTGCTTCATCAAAACAAAGATTCCAAATCTGAAAAAACTTGATTTAATCCATAAATACATCTTTGAAGCTTGCACACCTTCCTAGAATTCTCAGGATGAACAAACCCTTCAGGCTGTATCATATACACGTCCTCGAGTAACTTTCCATTTCGAAAAGTTGTTTGACATCCATTTACCATATCTCATAGTCATAATATGCGGCTATGACAATTAGAATTCTAATGAATTTAAACATGGCTAAAGGAGAAAAGTCTCATCATAATCAACACCTTAAGTTTGTTTGAAACATTTCGCTATTACCCGTGCTTTATAAGTATGCACATTTCCATCCATGTCAGTTTTTTTCTTGAAATTCTAGTTACATCCAATGGTCTTACCACCTTAAGGTAAATCAACCATGTTCTAAACTTGGTTATCATACTTGGATTGCATTTTAGAATTCATGGCTTTAAGTCATTTATTTGCCTCGAGGCTAGACACAGCCTCCTGATAAGTAGTAGGCTCATTTTGATCCATACGCAACACTTCACCACTATCAATAATAAGAAATTCAAATCTCTCAGCCTGATCTTTTACCCTATGAGCCTTACGCGGGTCTTGTGATACCTGTGGAGGTTCAACTAGTTCAAGACTTTGTTGATTTTCCACTAGCGGTTGAGTGTTTATTCGTAGTTCTTAAACTTCTTCAAGACTTACTTTATTCTCATTGTTGTCTTTTCAAATAAACTCTTTTTCCATAAAGACGTCATTCCGAGCAACAAACACTTTGTTCTAAGTGGGATTATAAAAGTAGTATCATCTAGTTTCTTTAAGATAATCAACAAATACACACTTGAAAGATTTGGCTGATAATTTTTTTGAAATTTGTCATCGTACGGAAACCTCCCATTCCCAAATATTAAGGAATAACAAACTTGGTCTTTTCCCAAATCACATCTCATATGGTGTTTTATCAATCGCTTTCGAAGGAACACGATTCGTGTAAACACATCAGTTTCTAAGGCATAACCCCAAAAGGAAATAGGAAGATATGCAGACTCATCATAGATCGAACCATATCCAATAAAATCTTATTTCTCCTCTCAAAAATATCATTCCATTGTGGAGTTGCTCGAGGAGTTATGTAACGGCCCGAAAAATTTTACTTGTGCCACGTGTCAGGTCAGGGTCGTATATGGGATCCACTCGTCGAAATACGTATGTCCGAATCTCGGATGGAGACTCCGAGGTAATGTGTAATATCCAATTTGAGATTAAAATGCTAATTGTTGAGCTGTTTTACGACTTGGTATACGCGAGGAATTCGGTGAGCCGAAACACGAACGAGGACGCGCCTCGAGTCACGTGCCGACGTGGGACCGAGATAGTGGCTGAATGTGGATATATTAGCTATAGTGGTTTTAATGTGGTCATATTAAAATCATATACATTGGATACGCCTCATGATGCGAGTGACGCGAGTATCGAGATTTGTGAAATGAGGCGAGTTGGTGCATCGAGATGCGCACTGCTCAATTTATAAGAAAAGCATTAAAATATATGTTTTTGATGTGCCTCGAGTTTCGCTCCGCACGGATCTCGAGGACACAAGTTTACTTAATGAGGAAGAAATCAAAAATAAATAATATATATATGTGTGGATAAGGTGGGCTTGAACGGGGGACATAGAAGATGTATATGGCCTTACAGAGTAAGATGGGGATGCATATACATCTACCTGGAGGTCCCAGCCCTTACAGAGTAAGATGGGGGGGGTATGGCCTTCACTAAAAAGGCGCTTTGTGAAGGCCATACCCCCCATCTTACTCTGTAGGGGCTGGGACCTCCAGGTAGATGTATATGCACCACCATCTTACTCTATAAGGCCATATACATCTTCTATGTCCCCCCCCATATATGCACCAGGGCTTCAAGCCCACCTTATATATATATATATATTATTTATTTTTGATTTCTTCCTTATTAAGTAAACTTGTGTCCTCGAGATCCGTGCGGAGCGAAACTCGAGGCACATCAAAAACATATGTTTTAATGCTTTCATTATAAATTGAGCAGTGCGCATCTCGAGGCACCAACCCGCCTCATTTCACAAATCTCGATACTCGCGCCACTCGCATCACGATGCGTATCCAATGTATATGATTTTAATGTGACCACATTAAAACCACTATAGCCAATATATCCACATTAAGCCACTATCTCGGTCCCACGTCGGCACGCGACTCGAGGCGTGTCCTCGTTCGTGTTTCGGCTCACCGAATTCCCCGCGTATACCAAGTTGTAAAACAACTCAACAATTAGCATTTTAATCTCAAATTGGATATTACACATTACCTCGGAGTCTCCATCCGAGATTCGGACATACGCATTTCGACGAGTGGATCCCATATACGACCCTAACCTGACACGTGGCACAAGTCAAATTTTTCGGGCAGTTACAGTCTTCCCAACGAATTAAAATTTCGTCCTCGAAATTGAAGCAAGTCTCAAGGGAAAATGGTGTTTTATGAATGAAGACCCAAGGCCATACCCGCCCAAGGCCATACTCGCCCAAGGCCATACCCCCATCTTACTCTGTAGGGCTGGGCTCCTCCGCGACAAGCTGGGCTCCTCCGTGACGAGTTGGGCTCCTCCGAGACCTCCAAGCAAAGAACACACCATCTGTCCCCTCCCATCAATATATGCCAGGGCAACATCCTCGCAACATATATTGAAATACAAATGAACATTTTAATCTCATGATCCACCGTCACTAACATACGTATATCTGTTGTATGCCCGCGAGAATGTAAATCAGTCTCTCTGACTGTCCGTTAGTCTCTCTGATCGAGTGAGTCTCAACCCAACTCGTACCCTCTATCAGGTTACGATGGATAGTAGTCGGACCTTACGTGGCAATAGCATGAATCTGTTCCTGGATCTGCTGTACCTGGCTGTCCACACGCCCATACATGTACGTTGAATTCCCGATCCAAATGGAACATGTCCATGTCCTTGTCCCTGTGCATGACTAGATCGTTGTCCCTGTCTGTGCACTCAACTGGATCTCTGACTCTGTCTCTGGCCACTGCCTCTGCCATCAACCCTCTGATGGTACTTATGCGAAGGATCTGACAGTGCTGGCTGCTGTAATGTAACTAGCGTAACTCTGCGCTGGACCATCTAACACTGGCGTCATATACGCCGCATACGGTGGAAACGCAATACGCTCTGAGGTTGATCTCTTTCTGCCACGACCGTCTAACCCTCGTGTTCCTCTGATCATCTCCAGACCCTCGCACTGAATGTGACAATGCCGAGAATGCGACTGGTACTCCGATGCGTGTGCTCTCACGCTCTCACTAGCCATAGCCTTCTCATAGGCCTCCTATACTGTGCTCGAACCGTCGTCACTACAAAACCAATAAAATCCAGGAAACCGTGTATGACGTAGTAAGCTTGGTCAATCGCAACCCCAGCATACTTCATCACGCGTATATACCGATCCATATACTGCAACCGACTCCCCGATCCTCTATCGAATGGTCTGAAAATCAGTTCTCTTCAGGTTACGAACTGTATACTTCCCCATCCTTGAACTCAGCCCAATCCTTGAGCGTCCACATCGACGCCACCGTAGTGCGCAACCAGACATCGGCCTCGCCGAACAACGAAGCTGATAAGATGCTCGACCTCATATGATTTGGTGTGACCAAGACGTCATGAATCTTTGCTGCTCCGCGATCCGTACCACCGTGAAACTTTTTTTTTTAATACAACATGCACTACTTGCACGAAAATTTCATTTCAATACGTTAGTGGAGTTACTTGGGCTTCTTATCCAACACTACTCCAAAGCTTTCGTCAAAGCTAAGGAGTCCGTACATGATGTAATCGTTAGCTCTCAAGTCATCTCAACACTCTGCTTCCTTAGAGTCTGCTCTTCGTCCTTTTCAAAACTTTACTTTCCTATGATTTTCTTCTAGGGACGTAAGCATAGGCCTGGCCATACCCCCATCTGACTCTGTAGGGCTGGGCTCCAGCGCCTTCAATGCATTCTGGGTGTAACTCCACTCACGTCATTTATGTCTCCCCCCATATACGCCAGGGGTACAAGCCCACCTCGAAACACATATGAGGCATCGTATATCTATCGATAGTTTCCCCAACTCTCCTTACTTCCCAACGAAGACTTAAGTCAGGATCATAGGGTTCCACTCTAAGTTCTGTCATTCCTAACTTCCGCTGGTTTATGTCTCAATGGCTTGTGATTTAAATCAAGAGTCGAGTATGTAAAACCCTTCGTCTCTGATACCAACTGTGACGTTGGTATCACATTATCTTAATCTCAAAAACTAGTCTCTGATACCAACTATGACATTGGTATCACATCTTCCTGGGGGTGCCAGGGACCCAGCCTTACAGAGTCGGATGGGGGTATGGCCTTGGGCCTTCACATAAAATGCGCCTTTTTTAGTGAAATATATATATATATATATATATATGTGGATAAGGTGGAGTTGAACCCCTGGTGCATATATGGGGGGGAATTAGAAGATATATATGGCCTTACAGAGTAAGATGGGGGTGCATATACATCTACTTGGAGGTCTCGGCCCCTATAGAGTAAGATGGGGGGTATGGCCTTCACAAAAAAGGCGCCTTTTATGTGAAGGCCCAGGGCCATACCCCCATCTGACTCTGTAAGGCTGGGTCCCTGGCACCCCCAGGTAGATGTATATGCACCCCCATCTTACTCTGTAAGGCCATATACATCTTCTATGTCCCCCCCCATATATGCACCAAGGGTTTAAGCCCACCTCGAAATACATATATGGGCATAGTCTTTCGCCTCCCACTGGACCAGTGGTACACGGTTTGCTAAAATCGAGTACTTAAGCCTCCAGGTCTCGGTTTCGAACCGTGGGAGGCGAAAGACTATGCCCATATATGTATTTCGAGGTCGGCTTGAACCCCTGGTGCATATATGGGGGGGACATAGAAGATGTATATGGCCTTACAGAGTAAGATGGGGGTGCATATACATATACCTGGGGGTGCCAGGGACCCAGCCTTACAGAGTCAGATGGGGGTATGGCCCTGGGCCTTCACAAGTTAACTGTGAGACAATCCCATAGTTTCATAGATGATGATCAAACTCTTAGCTCAAATATTCACCATCTCGATCTGATCGAAATGTTTTAATAGTTTTATAAAGTTGATTTTGCACTTCATTCTGAAGTGTTCGAAACATCTCAAAAGATTTACCTTTATGTTTCATGAGATACACGTAATCATATCTACTGAAATCATCAATGAAAGTAATGAAGTACTAATAATCACCTCTAGCCATTGTGTTTATAGGACCACATACATTAGTATGTATTAGACCAAATAAATCTCTTGCTCTTTAAATATCTCCAGTAAAGGGACTCTGTCATCTTACCTAGTAAACAAGATACACATGTTTCATATGATTCAAAATCAAATGAATCTAAAAATCCATCTTTATGGAGTTTAGAAATGTGTTTCTCATTTATGTAGCCAAGACAACAATGCCTAAGGTAGGTTTGATTCAAATCATTTGACTTGAATCTCTTTGTATTTATATTAAAAATATGAGTATTTGTGGGCCTTTTCATGTTTAGAATATAAAGTCCATCATATAAATCGACATTCGCATAGAAAACATCTTTACAAGAAATGAAACATTTGTTATTCACTATAATGAAATTAAAACTATCTAAATCCAAACATGAAACTGAAATGATGTTTATACTCAAGGGAAAGACATAACAACAATTATTTAAAACTAAAACAAGTCCACTAGGTAAAATTAATTTATAGCATCCTACAGCCAACGCAACAACCTTTGCTCCATTTCCAACTCCTAAGATGACTTCTCCTTTCTTTAGCTTTCTATTTTTGGTGAGACCCTACACATTAATACAAATGTGATATCCACATCCGGTATCCAATACACAGGAATCACTAGTAAACAAGTTAACTTCAATAACATAAATACCAGAAGCGGTAGTCGCACCACTCTTTTTTTTCTTTAAATCTTCGAGATAGAGCTTGCAATTTCTGAACTAATGCCCAGGTTCATGGTAGAAATGATATTTTTTTTTCTGGGACTATGAAGTAGAAGCAGCCTTAGGCTTAACTTGTTCCACAGGCTTTGTGACAGTCACGATAGTCTTAGAAACTTTAGCCTTGCTTTTGGCCTTATTCTTCATAGCCTTTCCTTTTTGAACCATCAACACATTAGCAATGTGTTTCTCGACATTCTGCGCAATTGTTTTAATCATCAAATGCAACTCTGAGATAGACTTCTCCATATTATTCATGTTATTGTTCATCACAAATTGTGAATAACTATAAGGAAATGAATTAAGGATCAAATCTATCGCCAACTCTTGGCTTATGGGAAATCTAAGTATGTTAAGATGGTCAATATAGCCCTTCATTTTTAGAAAATGACGACCAACTGATGCACCCATAGCCATTTTGCAAGAATTAAGGTCCTTAACTGTCTCAAACCTTTCTTGTCTAGCCTGCTGTTGAAACATTTCCTTCAGCATCGTAGCCATGTCATAAGCTTCCATGTGTTCCATGTCCTTATGAAGTTCAGGAACCATGGTTGCTAGCATAATGCATGCAACATCAATTGAGTCGTTGACATGTTTAGTATGTGCATCCTTCACGGCTTTTAAAACATTGGCTGGTGGTTCCTCGGGAATAGGATCATCCAGGACATACGACTTACGTTCATGCTTAAGAGAAATTCTCAAGTTTATGAACCAGTCAAGAAAGTTTGTCCCAGACAACTTATCATTCTCAAAGATGGATCGCAGTGACAAGAGATTAGTGTGATTTGAATAGGCCATAGATTTACAACTAAGATTATGCAAAAGTTCATTTTAGTATAGAGGAATAGACTCCCACTAAATTAACAACCCTCCTGAAAACACTATGTTATTTTAAGGGACTAAAATCCGTGTTTCACATAATTCCAAGACAGCTAAGGCATGACATTTTGAATTAGGTTATTTAGGTAGGTACATTTTTACCAATTACATCATATGTAACTTTTAGTTGTTTTATGTGACTATGACATCTTATGTCTTAGCATGTTTTATCTCATCTTATTTCTAAATCCCAAAATCATTTTGATTGCTTATCAAGTCTAACCATTTCGAACAATAGAGTAACTGTTACTCAACTTGCCTCACCAAGATAACACAATACACTTTGCAGAGGCAGGCCCATATTGATGTGAGCGAAGCCTTGACAAGTGTTTGAGAATAGATGACACTTAACATAAAATTTGGAAGAGAGATTTTTTTGTTTTAGTGATCATAATTTAAGCAAGATAAGTCATATATTACATTGCATGTACAATCACTAAACAAGTTAGGAAATTTTGCTAATATTGACTATTATACGAGTTTCCTTGCGCTACGAACAGTTAGCGGCGATCCCACTGGCCGGGTCACTCAAGCTTCCCCAATAATCCAAAACCTATCATAAACCAATTGTGGTTAATATATGTCTAATACACTATATTTAGAACCCCTAAGTCAATCCCTAAGATCTCAGAAAATTCTAATAAAAACACAGCACAGTTGTTGTTTTCAGGCGGAAGCATGCTCCATCAGTTGGTAAGGCGCGCTCCACTAATTGGGTCCATCCAAACTTATAAAGGGAGACAATTCTCTAATGCTTGGAGCGTGTTCCACCCTGCACTATCTCGACAGTGACTAGGTCAGCATCAACTATTCAACTACTAAATCACCAAACAACATCCAATATTCCCTAAATATATCATGGAGGACCTCTAGTAAGGTATGAACCCATTTACAATGATCAACAACAACAATTCACCAAGAAATCCTCATCTATTATTAAATTCAACTTGAAACTCAAAAACCCAACTTACCGACGTGATGATCCTTGGATTACAGTGGTTTGATCACTTCAATTCACACTGAAACAACTCCAGGATCAATTCACTTAAGATCAAAGCTTCAGCTGCTTATCTCTCTCTCTCTTCCCCCCTCTCTCTTTCTCTCTCTCGATAAATTGAATTGAACAGTGAAGATAAGTTTGAAGGTTCTGATTTAAATATATAGATTTTCTCGAGATACGCATCACGCTATCTCTAAGCTGATCAAGTGAATGATGTGTTAATATGACACATCCTAAATGACACATATTTTGACACCATCAACATTTATGCTCATCTCGAGGCAATCCAACAATTCATATAATTCAAACCAAACTTATAGTTTTAATTATATATATTTATATATGTCAATTATATATAAATATATATATACATACTTCGTGTATTTTATCGCTTATAAATTCACCGGACGTGCCTGTGAGTATTTTCGGATGTGCACATTCATTTCAAGACCCCCTCGTTGCACTTGGTGCACCGACAATTTATTATTTAATTTATTTATTTTCTTATTATAGGCTTGTATATAAACTGCCTTTTCATACTACAACCTATAAATTCCCCAAATCATACCATACAAACACCAATCATCACACTAACCCACGCACACACTAAACGAGGTACGTCGGACTTAACTATAAGCTTAACTCGGGTTAATTAAGATTCGGGTTAACACTAATCACCAACTTAAGATGATAGGTCATTACAACAGAACCCATCAGAGGTTGGCTAGGGAATCTATAAACAAATAGTCCAGTTTCCCCCAACCTACTACGGCTGACGACGATCGCCACGCTGGCGGTGATCGCCAGATTATCATGGGGCGCATCAATGAAGATCTACAAAAACTTCTTACTCAACATCCCCGATGCATAAACTTTCCACCGAAAGGCGAAGCTTTCGAGTTTAAGTACGAATTTATTCACCTCCTGCCCATATTTCGTGACATAGAGACTGAAAACCTATTGTGTAATCCGATTGATTACCTAATCCTATGAAGTGATCATCGGATTACTCAATCCTAAATGACTAATCCGCCATAAGAAGGTAAATCCAACATGCATGTGAGGCCAAATTAAAATATGAGAACATAATTGAGGTTACACAAAACGACACATGATTAATTTTAGAAAAAAAAAAAAAAGGAAAAACTTAATTGATACGTCAGCCAAACACCAAAAAAAAAAACAGACCAGGTAAAGCATCAACCCAGATTGTCATCAACTTATCTTGGTATAAAAATAACAAAATAAGGGGAAAGAAACATGCAAATTAAATAACAGACATTATGAGAGTAACATACAAATCGAATTCCAAAGCCCACTCAAAACACAAAGGTATCTCAACTAAGAACAAGATGATTATTTGAAATGTGGCAGCCTATCGAACATGGAAGCATATAGCTAAATCACTATTCGGAAATGACAGCTGCAATTTCAAATATTGATAATCTGCAACTTAGAAATTCATTTGGATTTTGGAAAAAAATATTTAAAGTAAATAAAAAGTGCCAAATAATCATATTGCAACCCCCACGGCTCACGTTTCCATTTGGAGGTTTTTTTAATGGCAATGTACCACCTAGTTAATAAGAATGTTGTAACACCAAATCTAGACAGAAATTCAGTAGTTTTTCAAAGTAATGCTTCCAAGATATGCTGAAGCATATGGAGAATACTATAATTAGAATCCTCTATTTCTGCATTACTTTCCCCAATAGAAGAGAAAAGGAAGCTATAATTTTGGGCAACAATGCCTATTTAAGCATCTCAAAGCAATATGCGTCCACAAGAGGCACGTAAAAATTAGTTAACATAAGTGGTAAAAAAAGGCATCTGCATGCGTAATAGACAAATCGAACGGTATAATAACCAAGAACGACACTTAAAAAAAGTATACTACTAAATTGGGACTAAAAGAAGCGTGAAATAACATAAGACCCACTGAAACAAACTAAACATAAATAAAACAAGAGATCCGTTGCCTGATTATAGTCAGGCTTTAAAGAGAAGTCTCTCTATCAAAAAGAGAAATTTAAAAGAAAGTATTGATCACTACTGAAAATTAAAGAGCATGGAAGTGATAATCATAAAGCTATGGTGAATTCAGAAGGTGCAAGAAAATTTACACAAATTCCATTGAAAGGCATCATCTTCCTCGGGACATGGCCTCATCCAACTCCTCATGTGATGAAGGGAACAATTCAATGTAACGACTTCCAAGTGTCATGCGATCCTTTGACATGGCGTTCTTTGAGTCCTCTGCATTCAAGAACTCAACAAACGCCTCCCCTGTGGGCCTCCCATCCATGTTGACAGGCATATGAATAGAGTCTTCTGAGGAGAGTGAGAAATCTTTGAAGAACTCCAAAACATCATCTTTCCCAGCCGAGAAGGGCAAGCCCCTCAACCGCAACACTCCTGTATGCTCAGAGGAATCCTTTGCATCGTCATAAGACCTAGCTCTATGCACATTTTGCACATTTTGGCGAGGTGAACCACCACCACGAACATCGGAAACTTGATTGGCAATGGCCTTATAGTACTCTTGTCTCTTACTCCTAAAAACCTCAACATACCTCCTACCCATGTTGTGCCTGTTCCTTTGGAGAGCGAAATCAACCTGAAGAGGATAACCCAGAACGCAGAAGGCCTCCCCAGTGAACCTTCCGCCCCTGTGAACAAAGAGAATGTCAACAATGTCGAGACCGTGTAAGAAGTCCGCGACATCGGGTTCGGCACAATCGAAAGGGAGACCGCGCAAGCGAACAACAGGAAATGGTGGGGGAGGTTGTTGTTGTTGTTGAGCAGTGTAAGAGGAATAAGACGAAGCATTGTAGACAAGAGATGAAGCAGAGGAAGCCCCAAAATATGAGGGGTGGCCCTGAACCTGCTGATCAATCAGCCGTTGACGTTTGGAAGCCAGCTGTTGTTCACGGCCATCCCCACCATCGCCGTATTTCCTATAACCCTCCAACAACAACCATCGTTCAGATTATAAAAATTGAATAGCTAAGAACTAGGGTCTGAAGAAAAGAAATTCTCAATTTGAAAGTAATAAAGCCTAGATGGAAGAGCCGCTTTCTACCGAAAGAAAGAAACAAACCCTCTTACCCTCCTCTGTAAAACATTTGCCCTCAAAGATACGGTGGGATTAGATTTCCCCCTCTCTCCCAGTGCGTCGCTGTTTTCTTCAGTGATGAGCCAAGTAACAAAAAACCGTAGTAAACACCACCGCTACAGCTGTATTGAGCGCACCTCGTGATGCCGTATATCGAACAATGCAAGACGCGTTCACACGGTCGGACCGTCCTCTCCTCGTCACTAGTATTTTTTAAAAGAGTCATTCTAGGTGGTTTTTTCACATAGTAAGGTGGGTGCCACGGCTACCGCCTCGAAGCGCCAAGGTCTCATGGTACCACCCCCCTCCCACACCCCCGGGATTCACCATTAATGAAGGCACGCAGTTAATGTGGGCACAAATCGATTTACCCGAACTGCGCCCCTAGGGTACAAGTACGCCAAAATCGGCTCGGTTGGTACACGGCTCCACGAGCCTACGCTGTTATCCCTCGACGCGTGGGTATGAGTCGTGGGAGGTGAGGGAGCTATAGACCCGAAATACCTAAACTACCCTCGTGGAAATCCATCTCGCACCCCGACCACCCCACGAGGTCCTATGGGCGCTTCGGATAGTCTTGACCATCTTCTCCGCACCCCACCATTTAATGAAGGCACCCAGCTAATGGGACTCCAAGAACCCAAAAATTAGTTTTACCCCTGTGAGACCATCTTCTCTCGGGACTCCAGAGGAATCTCCAGTGAAGGAATCTCGTGTCTCCGTGTCTCGCCTTGTGTTTCTCCTTCGTTTACGGATTTTTTGCATTCGTAGGGTCGTGGTGTGAGCCGATTTCGTCTCCGAGTTAGGGTTCGGTTGAACATCGTCGAACACACGATTTTGCGCGAAATCGATCGTTTGAAGTTACGTTTATAGTATAATTAAGTTACATTTGGTCTAGTAGTTGTAATGTGTGTGTGGCGGTTTGTAGAATGGTAAAAAAATTAGGAAATCGCGGTTCTCGCCACGTGCCAAGCATGGCCGAGATAGAAGCTAAATTTTTGGGAACTGCAGCTCGCCACGAAGGCCGGAAGAGTTCACAGTGTCTCGATTACGCATGGCCGAGAATACTTCAGTTATCTCGGCCGAGACATGACGAGAGCTACAATTAGTGATAGGTAATGTGGCGTCGGTGGTGTACAACCGAGAATTTTCTCCTACTCTCTGTTGTACACTGGCGAGAGGGTTAGAGTAGGCTCGGTCCTCTATGACCGAGACATTTCAATATATCTCGGTCCTGCGAGGCCGAAACAATCGCGCACATCGACGTAAAACTTCGGATAACCTCATAAAAAACACAATAAATTCGCAAAATTACCTCAAGTTCAACCTCTTCTTGCACCGTAGCAAGATACAATCCTCCATTATATAGTGGAAACATGTTCGGATTTGAGGAAATTACCAAACCCTACGTTGACAAACAAATCATCATTTTCACGCTTTACCCAACTAAACAGTTCTAAGAAACCATCATATGGTTGTCAAACATTGTTACATCGTTGTCGGATGATGTCAATCCGCAAGAATCGATAAACGCTCGCCAAACGCAATGTGGCTTTGTGGTTCAAGCTTGGTGGTGGGGTGCCCTTTTTCTTTGTCAAAATGATTTGCGGGGTTTGAATCAATATATATACAATGGCAAAATAGTATTTTCCACTTTTGCTGAAATTTTTACAAAAAATTTGGGTGCCTTCATTAAATGGTGGGGTGCCCTTAGCGGCCCTCTTATTTTTTTACTCATCAAATATGGAGCGTTACTTTGCAATTAAAAAAGTAATGTATGTCTCCTGTTGACATTAATAATGAGGTGGATGTATGGCGTGGTGGTTTGATGAGGTGGAAGGAACTTGTATAAATAGCTCATTTTCAAAAGGAGCTATTCATACAAAATATTAAAATGTATGAAATACTCATTTTCAAAAGGAGTTATTTGTTCAACTCAAATATCACACGCACATATCGAGGTGGAGAACCCATGCAAATGACACTTGCATATCGAGGTAGAGAACCCATGCAACTTAACGACACGCACGTGTCTCGAGACGGACAACCCGCGTCACGCACGTATCTCTAGGTAGACAACCTATGTAAACGACACGCACGTATCTCGACGTGGACAACCCATGCAAACATCATGCACGTATCTCGACGTGGACAACCCATGCATACGCTAAGCATGTATGTCGAGGTGGGCGACCCATGCAACCTCATGCATTTCATGCAAACATCACGTACGTATCTCGAGGTGTGCAACTCATGCAACCTCGTGCAATCCATGCAAACGACATGCACGTATCTGGAGGTGGACAACCCACGCAACCTCGTGCAATTCATGCAAACCATGCAAACTTCACGTACGTATCTCGAGGTGGACAACACATGCAACCTCATGCAATCCATGCAAACCACGCAAACGACATGCACATATCTCGAGGTCAAAAACTCATGCAAACGACACGCACGTATGTCGAGGTGGACAACCATGCATATGCCACGCAAGTATATCGAGATGGGCGACCCATGCAACCTCGTGCAATTCATGCAAACGTCACGCACGTACCTCAAGGTATGCAACATATGCAATCTCGTGCAATCCATGCAAACGTCACGCACGTATCTCGAGGTGGACAACTCATACAACCTCGTCCAATCCATGCAAATCATGCAAAATACCACGCATGTATTTCGAGGTGGACAACCCATGTAAGCTCGTGCAATCCAACTAAACCATGCAAACGTCAAGCCAGTGTTTCGAGGTGGACAACATATGCAAACGGCACGCATGTATCTCGAGGTAGACAATCCATGCAAACGTCATGCACGTATCTCGAGGGGACAACCCATGCATATCTACTACAAACCATGCTACCCATGCAAACATCACGCATGTATCTTGAGGTGGACGCCATGCGAATGCGCAATTCATGGTTTCTAAACAATACAACGTGGCGTCCACGTGAATTGTTCCGTAACATGAATGACGCATTTTCAAAAGGCGTCATTCATGTATTTACAATAGAACTGTCCACGTGGAAGCCCACGTGGACTGTCCTTAGGGATTAACAGGAATGGCTTCTTTTGAAAATACGCCATTCATGTTACCACGTTGCAATGTAAATTGTCTACCACTATTGACGTCTTTTGAAAATGCGTTTTACATTAGTTAAGGAATAAAAAGAAATCCTAACTTATTTTACTCATTTAAATCAATATTTGTTGTACGTTTGTAATTTTTTCTATTCTAGGTGCATTCCACAATTTTGTGACGACAAGCTACTAAATTTAGGCACCCACTGTTTTGATGAGGGCACATCAAAACAAAACTTGAAACCCCAAATCACACTCCTTTATTGAAAAGGGCACCTCATCTACGTTTTCGATTCTTCACCCTCATCCCCTTCCACAAACAAATCGAGCCTTATGTGTTCCAATCCTTCGTTCGACACCCCTATCTACATCCACCAACCTACCTCTACACTCGAGTTCGATCATCTTTTTGGAAGAAAAGAGAAGTGGTAGTGGTTGTTCATGCGTTGGAGGTTTTCTTCTCACTCGGATTCACTCTCAGGAGAGATTTAGATTAGTTGTTCATTTTTTTGAACAATTAGTAGGTTATGGATCAATGTTGTTGTCGCATTAGTGGTATGATGTTGTATATGGTTCGATTTGAGGGTCGTTTGTATTTATTGTTGTTTCGGTTCTGATTCGGTGACATAGAGCCGATCTAAGGCACTTAGTTTGGTAGGATGAGACTGAAAGAGGTTCGGTGACGCACGACTAACTTAAGGGTACTTAGTTTGGTGGTCGGAGACCGAAAGAAGTTCAGGTACTCCACAAAGATCTCATAGATTAATTCCTTAAATATTGCTATTGAGTGTTCATCAGTATGTATTAATGCCTTTTTTGGTTCATTGTTTCACAACTTTTATTTTTTTTAATGTTGCGATGCATAAGGGTATTTGACTGTCAGGGCCTATCTCACTAAGTCTTGACTTAGTCTAATTCCCCTAATTAGACACTTAAACTATACAATTAGCTTTGACCTCAAAATATTTTTATTTCAATCCTTAATAACGCTCCAAACGTAAATTAAAATCTTCAAATGACATTAGCTCGTAATTTATTTCATTTGAGCAAATTAGGAAATCATACGGATTGTTTTTCATATTTTATAAAAATCTCGGCAGCACCTCCCTTCAAAGTGGTATGCCGAAAAATTCACCTAATAAACAATATAATGGGAAAAAGCCTAGAAGGACTCACAACTCCCTGCAATTCACTATATATATCAACTTAAACTTTATAAACTTGCATAATGATAAGTTGATATTTATATGTTTTTATTAGTCTGTTTTAGTATATTTAATATAGAAAGTCTTTAAAATATATATTTAATCATATTTATTGGTCGTTTTCAGGTGAAACGGAGTGCGCGGTTGAATTCAAGACGGAAAAATACTCAAAATGGAGTATTTACAAGCAATGATCAGATGCTGGAAGATTTTCCTCGAGTTTCGTGCTGCGTAGTGGGTAGAATAGGAGACAACAACCTCTTCTCTCCAATCAGATGATGGCACGTAAGCAACAACACGTCAAAACAAACCGTTTCCAACTCACAGCCATTCGTTTTCCTCGAGATGCGTGCGTTTGCAGTCTTCAACACTTTCGCACGATTTGTGCGACTCCACCAAACCAGTGCCTCCTGCATCCACGCGTCAGCAGCTCCAGTATTCAAGCCGTCTTCCAGCAGCTTTCCACCAACCACCGCTCGACACGTGGCAGGCTTTCCATGCACAGCACGTCATTGCTCATTTCTCCTCTAATCAGACGACGACACATCAGCTGCCTGCTGCAGATGGATGAATGGGCGTGCAACACGTGTAAAAGACTCCAAATTGAATGCTGAAACAGCCCTATGCTCCTTGGCGCAAGGGTCACAAGACCAACCCACAAAATTAGTTTCCCTCGCCTCTCATAAACTAATTTTTAGTAGTTTTATATATTATGAACCTTAGATATTATATTTAGAACACCGACTATTATATTTTTAGCATCGACTTCTCTCGACGATTGCTTGGGAAAACAAGTCGAGATCATGGATTCATGGCATATTATGTGGGATCTTTTTATTTTATTATTTAATTTAATTCTCTTATTTCATTGTTGTTGATTTTAATGAATATGGTTTAGATCTAGGGTCTGTATATGGCCAGTGCATGCTTTCAGGGGGACAACCTATATTATTTGGACCGATAGTATCCGTGTAATTGTACTTTTGGACCAATAAAGTAACAAACACTCACCCGTTTTTCGTAAAACATTTTCGGTTCTTGAGTGTGCAACAATTGAATCTAGATTAAACCGAAAGCGGATGCGATCCAGTTATTTAGGATTAGTGTTCCCACAGACCCATGTTACTGCAGTTAATGTGTTAAACATGATTGGTGGATGTCTAGGGTTATACACTAATTAGAGAAGTAGTTAGTGGCAGACGTCCTGGCTATCGAGATTAGGGGAATGAAGAATTTCTGGCGTATGTCGATTTTCTATAGCTAATCTAGGATAATTTAAATAAATAACTTTTTGGGAAAGGTTGAAGACCATGATTGCCATTGAATCTTGATCCTGATTTGCGAAACTGTAGACCTATATGTTACTTGGGTGTTTATTAATTATCTTCAAAATTAGTTTCGTTATTTTATTTAGTTAGTTTAGTTAGATTAGTTAGTTAAATTATTTATTTTAAAACCCCCGATTTCCTTTTGTTGTTTTTAACCATAGAAAGACCACCAATCTCTGTGGGATCGACCATTTGCCACTATTCGATAAAATAGTTGGTTTAGAAATTTTGTTTTATGACGAGTTCGGCGCGCATCAATTTTTTGGCGCCGTTACCAGGGATTGGTTTTCTTTCTTTGGTATTTTATTTATTATTATTATTTTTGTTTTTTTATTCATTTATAAATTGGAGCACCCCGTGAGTTTTGTTAGGTTTGACTATGAATTTTTTTTAGTATAACGTGAGCAATTTTTTTGGAATTAACATATTTATAGGATTTTAGGTGTTTTGAGACTTGGTTGGGACATGTCCAACTTAAGTCGCCGCATTAGTGGTAGGTCTTTGAGTAGATCCAAAACCCTAAACTTCATTCCATCATCTTGTTGATTTCACCCTTAGTTGAAAGACTTCGGGCTCGCAAGATTTGATTAGAATCTTTTGAGTTAACTCATATGTTTACTAGTTCATGCTTTTGTTATGATTGTTCTTTCATAGTTTCCTTAGTCACCTAGACATGAGAGATTTTGTGCGTTCACTAGTTTTTAGAGACTTTCATATATGCATGCATTTGTATCATCTTCTTATTTATTTATTCATATTTTTTCACCCCTATCTTTTCTTGTTGCTTGGATTCCTTGACTTGTTTCAAACCTTGAGGACAAGGTTCGGAATAAGTTTGATGTATTTTAGGGATTGTGGATTGATTTGGATGGATTCTTTGCGAAAGACCGCATGTGAGATCGTTTATTTTTTATTTATGCGGTTATATGCGATTAACGGATAGTAATGCTGGCGTTTTATATCATTTCTTTCATTTCTTTAATTTCTTGTCCCTCCATATTTCTTTCTCATTTCACGAATATTTGATACACTTTCATCCATATGTATTTAGTATATTTTTTTATTTATTTTTTTATTGTTTAGAGTCATCGAAACTTTGTTTCATGCTTTTGGTTGTGGATGAGTACATTATGGTTGCCTTTTTTAACTTGAAACTTAGGAAAAACTAGGAGAAACACTCAATCGAGTTCTTAGCTCAACATTTTTATGATTTCATGATTAGGGACTTAGTTGATGGTTAAGCTTTGTGCTAGATAATGAAAATGAGCAGACGATCAAAATTATGCAAGTGATATTATTTTAACCCACATTGAAGAATTTGCTTGATTATAATGAAAGTGAGAAGGGCTAATAGAAGTTTTTTTAATATAGAGAGTCGCACAAGTTTCTATAGGAAATGGAGCAAGGAAACTTGTGTGGGAAAAAATGAGAAAAACGGTCCATAGGAAATAGAGCAGGGACCGTATTTATTGAAAAAAAAGAATAAAAAAATAGAGAATAATTTTTTTTGAATAAAGGCAGAAGTTGTGAAAACTCCTCAAATAAAAGATTTAGTTCGAGTGCTTTCACTAAATTATTAAGCGAAATTTTAACTTGAGTATTTGAATGAATATACCAAGAAAACTCGTGAGTAATTGATGGCTTTTGTTTTGACCGAATCTATATCTTCAAAGTGGGATCTTAATTATGTTTGGGTTGCGAGTCTTGACATATCATAACTTCGAAATTTTTTGAGTGGCTTGTTAACTTGGCGATTATGTAAACCAAAGGAACTCCATGAATTTTGAGTCGGGCATAGGATTAGTTGAGTCAGTGCATATTTATGTTAGGAGTCTAGTTTAGTTTGTGTTGTCATTTACACCTTTACTCATGACACGTAAAGTATTAAGTTTGGGGGTATTTGATAAGTCAGTATTTATAGGTTTTTATTAGTCTGTTTTCGTATATTTAATATAGAAAGTCTTTAAAATATATATTTAATCATATTTATTGGTCGTTTTCAGGTGAAACGGAGTACGCGGTTGAATTCGAGATGGAAAAATATTCAAAATGGAGTATTTACAAGCAATGATAAGATGCTGGAAGATTTTACTCGAGTTTCGTGCTGCGTAGTGGGTAGAATAAGAGACAACAACCTCTTCTCTCCAATCAGATGATGGCACGTGAGCAACAACACGTCAAAACTAACCTTTTCCAACTCACCTCAGCAGCCATTCGTTTTCCTCGAGATGCGTGCGTTTGCAGTCTCCAACACTTTCGCACGATTTGTGCGACTCCACCAAACCAGTGCCTCCTGCATCCACGTGTCAGCAGCTCCAGTATTCAAGCACGTCTTCCAGCAGCTTTCCACCAACCACCGCTCGACACGTGGCAGGCTTTCCATGCACAGCACGTCATTGCACATTTCTCCTCCAATCAGACGACGACACATCAGCTGCCTGCTGCAGATGGATGAATGGGCGTGCAACACGTGTAAAAGACTCCAAATTGAATGCTGAAACAGCCCTATGCTCCTTGGCGCACGGGTCGCAAGACCGGTGTTTTTCCAAAAGTAGGGTTAGTTTACAATTAATTTCTCAAAATAGAGAGGATTTTTTTTTATTACTGAAGTAGGCAATAGCGCCTTTTGAAAAGGCGCTATTGGGTGTGGTTGGTTTGGGTGGCGGTGAGGTGGCGATGACGTGGAGGCAATTTGTACAGATAGCGCCTTTTCAAAAGGCGCTATCTGTACATGTGGCCGCCACGTAACCGCCACCTCACCGCCAACTCACCAACATCTGATAACGCCTTTTGAAAATGCGTTATCAGTAGGAAGTCATGGCGTGAGGTGGCGGTTACGTGGCAGGCCACATGTACAGATAGCGCCTTTTGAAAAGGCGCTATCTGTACACGCCTGCCGCCACGTCACCGCCACATCACCAAATGGACTCGCCGATCTTTCCGCCACCGCCGCTGCCGTCCGCGACGTCCCCGGACGTTGCTTTGGCTGGCGCGTTGTACTTTCGCCCGCTCCGTCCTCGCCGGGCCGGCGGCGTCGCGCATCGCGAGGAGGACAACCCGCACAACCCATAGGCGCCGACCGAAACGGCCGATGTCCACGTCGATCGGGTTACACGTAGTGCGCGTATTGCGAGGCGACAACCCGCACAACCCATATGCGCCGACCGAAACGGCCGATGTCCACGTCGACCGGTTACACGTAGTGCGCGTATTACGAGGCGACAACCCGCACAACCCATAGCGCGACCGAAACGCCGCCGATGTCCACGTCGACCGGGTTACACGTAGTGCGCGTATTACGAGGCGAACAACCCGCACAACCCATGCGCCGACCGAAACGGCCGATGTCCACGTCGACCGGGTTACACGTAGTGCGCGTATTACGAGGCGGACAACCCGCACAACCCATAGGCGATATTCGACCCATCGATGTCCACGTGGACCGTCCACGTCAACAAGGTTACACGGATAGCGCCTTTTCAAAAGGCGCTATCCGTGTAACCCGTCCACGTGGACGACTTTACACGAATAGCGCCTTTTGAAAAGGCGCTATTCGTGTAAGTAGGCGGTCCTACGTGGACCGTCCACGTCGCAACCAAATTTACCCACTTTTGATAGCGCCTTTTGAAAAGGCGCTATTGCCTATTCTCGGGAAAAAAAAACACCACCCTATTTTTTCTGATTTAAACTAAAAACATTAGTACTTTTGTGAAAAAATCCGCAAGACCAACCAACAAAATTAGTTTCTCTCAACTCCCGAAACTAATTTTTAGTAGTTTTATATATTAGGAACCTTAGGTATTATATTTAAAACAACGACTATTATATTTTTAGCATCGACTTCTCTCGACGATTGCCTGAAGAAACAAGTCGAGATCATAGATTCATGGTATATTATGTGAGATCTTTTATTTTATTATTTAATTTAATTTATTTCTCCTATTTCCTTTTTGTTGATTTTAATGAATATGGTTTAGATCTAGGGTGTGTATATGGCTAGTGCATGCTTTTAAGGGGACAACCTATAGTTATTTGGACCGATAATATTCGTGTAATTGTACTTTTGGGTCAATAAAGTGACAAACACTCACCCGTTTGCTGTAAGACCCTTTCGGTTCTTGAGTGTGCAACAATTAAATCTAGGTTAAACCGGAATCGGATGTGATTTGGAAGCGAATTTGATCCGGTTATTTTGGATTAGTGTTCCCACATATCCATATTACTGCAGTTAGTGTGTTAAACCTGATTGGCGGATGTCTAGGGTTATACATTAATTAGGGAAGTAGTTAGTAGCGGACATCTTGACTATCGAGATTAGGGGAATGAGGAATTTCTTGCAGATGTCAGTTTTCTATAGCTAATCTAAGAGAATTTAAATATAATTAGGGAAAGATTGAAGACCATGATTGCCATTGAATCTTGATCCTGATTTGTGGAACTCTAGACTTAGGTGTTACTTAATTGTTTTCAAAATTAGTTTCATTATTTTATTTATTTAGTTTAGTTAGATTAGTTAGTTAAATTATTTATTTTAAAACCTCTGATTTCCTTTTGTTGTTTTTAATCATAGAAAGACCACAAATCTCTGTGGGATCGACCCTTTGCTACTATTCTACAAAATAGTTGGTTTAAGAATTTTATTTTATTGACGCTTTCGACGCGCGTCACATAAGTCTCCAACACCTCCATTACAACTTTACACTTTCCAAAACGAATAAAACCTACTCCACAAATTGAATTGAACTCCAATTAAACTATAAACAACGTCAAACTTACTTAAAACCAATTTATGAAGCTCTCATAACCATTCAACGAAGTTTCACGTCTTACACTCACCCCAATAACTTCAAAACAATATATATGTACAATTTACAACGAGAATCAAACTTTAAATCTGAAAACAATCACTAGGTCTTCGAGTATTGTCAATTCTTTCTTGTCCTCACAAAGAACCTGACATTATAAAAAAACAACTCAAAAATGTCCGGCAAGTAAACTCCTACATTGCTCTATACTCCTGCAAATGTTAGTCTGAATACATGTAGACATGTAATTGCATTTTTGATAAGTGATTAATTATACTTATATATAGGGTTAGTTTACTCGTATATTTAGTATAAATATCATCAAATGAGCTCTAAATCAAGGTATTATTGCATTTTCAGGAAATTAAGGTGTAAAGGAAAGAATTAAGGAAAAAAGGAAGAAACAGAGTAAAAAACCTACAAAAATATATTTGACATCATGGCTACATGTGTTGACGTTGTGGGAATACAAGGCACAACGTGGGAAGGAAAGGCACGGTGTGGGAGAGAATAAAAGGTGAAGAAAACCAATTTTAGAGGTCCAACGCAGTGGCGCCACTGTGGAGCATAGGGGACGGTGCCGGGTAAGCAGGTGACAGTGTCGAGATATTAGGGAGCAAGGAAACATGCATGCAGTGGCGACGCAGTGGGCTAAAGGGCACAACGCTGGGCGGTAAGTGACAGCGCCAAACACGCAAGAAATAGAAAGTTAGAGTTTTAGTTCGAGTTAAATTATAAAGTAGGGTTTCTAATTGTTATTGAAGAGTATAAATAGGTATTAGGATATGATAACCTTACCACATACCCATTATTAGCCACCATTAGAGTAATTTAACATAAGTTTTACATTGAGTTTGAGTATTAAAGAGTTTGTGTGAAAAAAACACTGAAGACTTCACGTTTGCAATTCAAGTTTGGTCTTGTTGATTAATTCAAGGTAATATTTTATAGTCATCTCTGATTTGCAATGATTTCCATTATGAATTGTTATATGTATGTTTCAATGAAGTACAAGTAGTCTATTTATCATAGAGATCAATGGATCCTATGGTATGAATGCTATGCTTTGAATAGGAATAAAAAGTGATTATAAAAAATGCAATGGTTAGAATTTGTATTAATTCTAAGCGTAATGCTTTAGACATCTTGATCATATGTTTAATGATCTTAGGTTTTAGGAGTTATCATGACCATTGAAACTTTTAGTCCGGACATGAACGGTACAACCATACAACATCAAGAGATAGTTATTGATCAGGGTGGCTTGGATAGTAAACTTAGTTGGTTATGAATCCAATGATTTATGACTTAATGCAATATGGAGCTTACGTTATTCACACCGATAAGTAGAGTTCTAGTTTGCACATTAGAAATTTAAAATCTTCTACGTCACGACAGTAGGTTGAAGTAGATTTGAAGGAAATATGTTTATTCTAATTACATATTGCACACAATATATTGAGATGTAAATATGAAAACAAAAGCATAGTATTAAATTACGTAGGTAAAGTTTTGAACTAAGATATCCTTAATATAAGAGTTCAAGTAAAGTTTAATTTGATTTGTTAGATAGTTTAGTTTAGTATAAAACCAATTAAAAAGTGAATTCCTTAGCAATAGTTCAATTTAAAATAGGTAATTAACAACTAGTGCAAAAACCTTTCCCTGATGACGATATTTGTGATCAATGTAAGTTGATTAAACTATTACTACAAGCGAGCTATTATACTTGCGGTACGCACATCAAGATTTTGGTACCGTTACTGGGGAAAGGTAGCCATTAGAATTACTTAATTAGTTTGAATAGTTGCTAAGCTTTATTTTCAGTATTTCACTTTTAAGTTCATAAAAACAAAAATAATAAAAAATAGGCTTAAATTTCAGTTTGACTTTATGGACTTGATCTTTTTGTGTTTTCTTTTTAGGGATACTCAGTGCATGTATAGCAAGGGAGAGAATGACCTAGTGCCTTACGAACCGGAGATTGAAAGAACGAACAAAAGAAAGAAAAACAAAGGAATCAAGATGGCTAAAGAGCAAGCTAGAAACCAACAATATGGCCGCTAGAATAACCAACCCGCAAGTGATCTGGTAGTTCAGGAGAGAGTGCGAGGATAGAGATGCTTTCGTGACTACTTCAAGCCAGAAGTTCAGGAGACTTGCAATGGAATACTAAGGCTTTCAGCCAACACCACCGAGTTCGTACTGAGACCATTTCTAATAAACATGGTGCAAAATAACCTGTTCAACGGGCTATCCAATGAAGATCCAATTGCATATGTCGAGAATTTCTTGGAGAAATACGACATCGTGCACATCATCGAAAGTTACGAAATAGTTGATCATGATGCGATTTTTTCCATTCTGACTTGGTGGAAAAGCCAAATCCTGGTTCTAAGGGCTGAATGCAGGGAGTATGACTTCATGGGTAGAAATCAATGAAAGATTTCTAAACACGTTCTTCCCCCAGTGAAGGTCAGTGAAAATAAACTTGAAATTAACCAGTTCAAGCAAGAAGACACAAAGTCTTTTGGCAAGGCTTGAGAAAGATTTAAAAAGATGCTAAGGAGATGTTCGGGACATGGATACGTGAAATTAGCACAACTCTAGATTTTCTATTATAGGATAAACCACAGCACGAGAATGCTAGTAGATGCCGCATCAGGTGGCTCTCTACTTACTAAAGATGATGATAGAGCATTGGATCTTCTTGATCTTATGTCTCAAAATTCTATTGCTGGTACTCGTTCCACAGTAAGGAAACAAGCACACATATATGAGATTGACTCACAAGTTGCAATTATTTCACAACTACCAAATCTGAGCAGTCAAATGGCAAAACTTCAGATGAGACACTAATGTCCACTAGTAGCACAACAACCCATTAATCACCAAGGCATGGTGATTAGCTAAATGGACATATAATAGGGAATGAAGTGTGAGGACATCAACTTCATGAACAACTAACGCTACGGGAAAAACTTTAGGCCGAGAGGAGTGGCTCCTCAACAGTTTTATCAAGGATACAACAACAACAACCATAACTTTTCTTTTGGAAATCCTAATAATGCATTGTTACCTCAAGGCTTCAATCAACAAGTCCAACAGGGGAAGCTGGGGCAGAGTGAATAGATGAATTCACTAAAGTCAATTGAGAAGTATTTGCAAGCCATGAAAGTGAGAGGGAATGTCATGAAAAGCAAGAGAAAAAGTTGGAAAGAATAAAACAAGCCATGAAGAGGATGGATAATGAGCAATCACAATCCATCAAGAACCTAGAGAGGCAAATTGGTCAACTTGCTATAGCCTTGAACTCGAGGAAGGAAGGAAGGACATTTTCCTAGCAACACGGTCACCAATCCAAAGGAAAATGTAAGTGCTATTCGCATGATGAGTACCACGACAACAACGGAGGCAAGACAAGAATATGTGATTCACATGCCAGAAAAGGTTAACACTTTGGCTATGATGAAGCATGAAGAGATGCATGAGCATGGAATAGAAGTAAGGCAAGATGAGCTTGATGGTTTGAAGAAATGAAGAATCTATGCCTTAATGAAAGTGAAAAGGAAGCAACAATGAAAGCCCAAACAAAAAAGATGAAGGACCTTCCGAAGAAGACCCATAAGGAAATGACTTCAAGTGTGTTCCGAAGAAATTAGAACCAAAGCTCAAGTTCATCCTGACACTTCAACCTATCAAAAGGAGAGATCCTGGAGAGAAAACATACTGATAAACATTGACGGGCACCATTCTAGAAGCGTTTTATGTGATATAGGAGCCTCAGTCAATGTCATTCCACTCATGGACATGATACATGCCGACTCGAAGATCGATTGTCCTGATACAACGAATTTGCAAGTAGCAGATGATAATTTGATACCTATTATAGGAATAGTTTTGAATGTGCTTGTGAAAGTAGGTCGATTCACATTCATCACATATTTTGAATTCATGAACCATAATATGGACGATGATGTGTCTATCATACTTGGACGACCATTCTTGAACACTGCTAAAGCAAATTTGTACACAAGAGAGAAAAAGACCACGATTAGTATCGATGAGTGCAATGATGCTGAGAAAGTTGTCTTTGTCGATGGTGAAGAAGTACATCTGAACGGGAATGATATCATGATCTCCGATTTGCAGACTGTGCTTCTAGATTTAGACTCATACTAAATGAGTGAAAGGCGTCAGGCTAATGACGTTAAATTAAGCGCTATTGGAAGACATCCCAGGGTTTTAAATTTTAAGTTTTAACTTCTTGAATTTCAGTTAGTAAATAGTTATCTATTTTAATAATTACAATCAATAAGTTTTAGTTATAACTTTCAAAAATTTGTGCTAAATATGCAGGAAAGACCATTCACTGGGTGATGATTCATCGGAATGGAAATGTCTCGCTAACTCTTGAAAGAGCATAAAAGAACGAAGAAGTTCAAAATAGTGAAGGTAAGGTGCATGGGTAAATCGAAGGTAAAATTTATTAATTTTTATGTTTTCATGGATTTAATGCGGTCGTGACACCTTGTATGAGTTATACACAAAGTCAGAGAAGCGTCAGAGGAAAAATAGCGAAGAAAAATATGAGAGGATGTGGGCCGTGAGGTCAATGCCGTGGGTACTACCCACAATGCCGTGAGTGTAAGCCACAACGTCGAGATCGCTACAGGCAGAAAAATTGAAAAAGCCCCACTACATCGTTAACTCAGTGGCGGCACGGCACCGGGGTTAAGTTTAAGGGTCTTAACCCCATTTTGCATCCATTATTCACACTTGCACTAAAACCCTACCACAACCACCAAGCATACATCCCTCTAAAGCCAAAGTTTGATTATTTCTAAGTGAGATTAGTGAGTTCTTAGTGACTGTGAGTGAAGAAACAAGTACATTATGGATTTGCACAATTTGGAGAGCTAAGGCTTGGATTTTGGATTTTGATTCCAAAGAGAGCTAGGGTTCTAGTTGGTGAGAAAAATTAAAAGGGCTTGGATTGAAAAATACTTGGAAGAGTGATCTATACCGGAAATAAATCTAGCATTGAGGTACATTTACAATTTCATATAGTTATACTTTAAATTTAGAAAATTTTGATGATATTTTATGCAATTGTAGATTTGAGGTTGTAGGATAGGTTTTGCAAGATTGTGTGAATATGAGTATTAATATTACTCATGAAGACTTAGTTGATGTCCTTGCATTATTTGGTGTATGCATGATCCATGTTATGTGCATTTTGATTTTTTAGGTGATTTGTGTTGGTTTTTTTTTTTTTTGGTTCATAATCAGCGGAAAATTCAAAAAGTTTTTTTTTTTTTTGAAAACCCCAATAAGATCGAAAATAAGTTCTATTAAACTAAATCTACAAAAATTAAACCATACCTCAATCCGTGATTTCCTTATCTGATTGTTCGATTTCCAAGACGTTCAAGTGCGCATTCTCTATCAGAAGTCCACACACAAACAGTGACTACAATTTGGAGTGCTAGCCCCGAGAGAGATTGAAAACATTTTTATTTCTCTCCAAAAATCTAAAGAACTCAAAAATAGCAAAAACGAAAATCTTATTTCCTTTTAAGGTTTCACCCTCTATTTATATATGCAGATAAGCACTCGCTTAAAATCCTATTCGTAATACAACTATTGTATTTAGGCAGTTTAATCAAATTACACATATTCCCCTATTAATACATTATCATATAACAAATCGTAAGGGCTTTTATGTCATGAATTTTATCATATATAATTCATTATTCTAGACCAATTGAAATTGCGCAAAACCATTATTTGTACGCGACCCAATAGGTTCATGCAATATTGGTAGTGAACTAAAAATCATTTAAGTACACAAGTCATAAGCGGTCTCTAGCAAGACATTATGACTACCCAAGTAGCATGAATATCAAAATCGATACAACTTAATGAATAACTTATATCATATCCTTTTGTCGTGCGATATCCTCTGATTAAACATAAGGCATGGAAAGTCACCCTTAATGTTCAATCGTACTAGTCTCGATATTTAGGTAAACTAAAAACATCCAAGTGACACTGATCATATCAATTCAAATGGACTTGGCCATTATAAGTCTATCATATTAAGGGATCCACTGATATCTCTCTATATGAAAGTGACAAATTCTATCTCGATTACACACCTTCACATATTATTTACATGGTAACCAATCACAATCTTTATAATTATTCGGTTAAAGATAACATTTGATTGTGTCAAATTATCATGCTCCTAATATTGAAGTCTATGGTAATCTCAAGTCGAATGACTAAATAATATACCTATCACGAGTAACACCTATGACTTAATCTATGTGGTGCTCTTATAGCGGGTCGACCCAATACCTTGTTACCTAACAAGTACTCATGATCTCAATTTGTATCTCTATACACATGATCATTACATTATCATCAATCAAGATTCACCCTTGCCTTAATTCAATATAATTCCCAGTATAATGATTGACTACGAACATTTAAGATATTTCAAAAAATATCCACGGATCTTACTATAAGGTAAACATGCAATCACTTATAATAAAATAGCAAATGAAAACCTCTATTTTATTAACTAAAATCATAAGATAAATAATGTTTATAGTTGACTTAGGACACATTCCCCAACAATTTAAAGATCGAGTTGCATTGCATTCGTGGTTAGTTGCTTAAAATTGGAAGAAATGACAAGAACAAAGAAACAAGTTAGCCAAACTAGAGCAAATGATTTTGAGTCATCCACATCTAGGAATCCCAATGATAAAGAGCCTGAACCTTTTAAATCCAAAATTTTCATTTGTAGAGTGGCTAAGGACTAATATGAGAAAATCCTTTGTATGTAATTCATTTGCGAAAGGGGAATCAATTTGCCGTCTAAGTATGATAAAAAAGTAAACAATTTTATTAGGCACCAAAATTAAGAGCAACTCACTCAAGATTATAGCGAGAATAAAGTTAATGGAGTGAGTGAGATTATTTTTAAATTCTATGCTAATGTGAAGTTCATGGCTAAGGATGAGCCAGTGAAGGTGAGAGGGGGTTTTAGTTCCCTTCAATAGACGTGAGTCAATACTTTCTATGCGTTAGAGGAATTAAACTTATATGAATCTGCACTGACTTTCCCGACTAGATTATATAAAAGATCTTATAACCTATACCCATTTAGAGCCATAAAAAATGCGTTAGTTGTCCAGGACAACAAGGATGAATAATGGGAGTTGAGAATGTGCCGAAGTACATAAAGAAAGGGGATGTTAGAAAGGTTTACAAGATGCGACAAAATCTTCTTGTTGCATCGCTATACTCCATTTCTCAACAGGGCGAGATCAACAAGCCAAAAGGGGCTTGTCTTTATGAGATTACTAAGTATAGGGAGATCAATATCGGGGAGATTATACACACCAGTTTGAGGGATTACATTATGTCAGAAAGGGATAACAAGTTGTTGTTTCCTATATTGATTACTCAGATGTGCTTAAAGGCCAGAGTGAGATTATGAAATAACGAAGAATTCGATATAAAGACCTAACCAACCATGGATGAAGCTTTCATGCTCACATTGAAATCACCACTTGGTTACCAAGACTTCGAGGAGGCGAGAGAGATGACAAAGGAAGTTAGACTTGAGGCCGAAGTGTTAGCCAAGAGGGAAAAAGATCAAGCAGCAGCAAAAGCAGCACCAGCAAAACTAGCCCAAAAGCTAGAAGATGAGGAAAATAAAAAAAGAGGAGCAACAACAATAAGGATTTGCTGAAGGCTACGATTTTGTTGACCCAGAGATATGAGAGCAGGACTTGGAAGGTCCTGAAGTCTTTTCACCACCTCCTCCACTACATGCACCTATACCACCACCGGAGGATTTGACTATACGATAGCAGAGGCTGTAGATAGTAGAGATGAGGAGATAGTATCAGGAGGACATGGCGCAATACCAGGCAACCATGCTGAGATGTAAGCAGGATATGGAAATGAGAGAGAAACACCGACGGAACGGGGAGCGTAATTTCACATTATTTGTTGATCATCAACGAGACATAACTAGATATGAGAGGAGCATATGGTTAAAACCTACTGATAGGTAATTAGGTTTTCCAGCAACACCAGCATATGAGTTTGATCACGATTTAGTGTGGAACAGGAGGGTGGAACTTCCATTGACACCATTATATGTTATAGTTGATTATGCCGATGATGATGACGACGCGCAGTCCTGAAGTCAGTGTAATAGGAATCCTCTAGACCTGAGGAGTTGAAAATGACTTTGATACCAATTTTTTAATATTTAGGATATTTTGTTACTTTTGTGCTTGTTTTAATTTTATGTTTAGTTTACTTTATTATAACTTGTGTTATTATATATATTTGTGTGTTTTAGTGTTTTCATGTTTCAGGCTTATTTTAAATTTTAAGGACAATGTTTGGTTTAAGTTTGGGGGCATCGACACTACACTATAGTATGAGAAGTGGTAAGATAAGTTGAGAAATAAAAATAAACACTAGAGGTATGATTATTTAAATTTTAATTTGAAGCAGTTAAGGTGGAAATCATGGTAGTGTATACTTTTTTTTATTTTGTTTACTATTTAAATGTTTAAGTAGTATAGATTAGGTTATATATAGTAATGTGTAATTTAAAATTAGTTCATTTGTATGTTCATGCTTTTAATTGGGGATGAGTAGATTATAAATATCTTGTTGATATAAAACTCAAGAGAATGTTTTTAAATTTTGAAAAATAAAAAATGATATGTAGCAAACAACGATGTGATTTCATGATTAGAAACCTAGAGTTAGGGAAGACCTTGAACTTGAAACGAAAGCAAGAAACTATAACACTTTTTATGAAAAAAGTTAGATCCCTAAGGATTCTATAATAAGTGCGAATCTTATTTGCAAATACAAAGGCCTTGTTTGGTATGGGGGTGAGATATCTCCCAGAAGATATCTCACAGGGAGTTAGGCAAACAATCTTGTTTGGTTGTCCAACTCCCTGTGAGATATCTCCCAACTTACAGGGGAGGGGGCGAGTTGTCTCCCCCACCCTCCATAGGGAGATATCTCCCACGAGTTCAATAGACAAAAATAACCCTCACTAATCATCTTTTTCCCAAGTCCCTCACAAATCATCTTTTTTATTTTAAAAATATGTTTGAAGGACATTTATGTCAATTCTCACATTTTACTATTTTTAAAAATTTACAACTTCCCTGCAAGTTTAAAGTTCAACCAAACATGAAATATGAACTTATAATGTGAGTTAACTCCATGGAGTTAACTCCACTCGCACTGTAAGTTGGCAAAAACGAACTAAATGAGGTCAAAGTAAAGAAAGACTTAGTGTAAAAAAGGAAAGAAATATGTATTTTATATGAAAAGTTGGAGTTAACTTACTTGATTTAGTGAAAGTGAGAAGTTCTAATAAGAGATTTAGAAATAAAAAATGAGAGAATCCCACAAGTTCTAAAAGAAATGGAGCAGAGAACTTGATGGTTGGCAAAATGTGAGGAAAAATAAAGTCTATAGGAAAAAGTGCAGGGACTAAAAAATAAAAAATGATGAGAAGAAGAATAAGAAGAAATAAGAGAAAGAAGAATTAAGAAAAGAAGGCATAAGTAAACTAAAACTCTTCAAATAAAAGATTTATCTCGAATACGAGTAGCTAGTTGAGTTAAGTTTCCTTCCCAACTTTGTTAAGTCCTACAGACTCTTGATGTAACGACATATTACCTTAAGCTGGTGATTAGTGTTAATTTAAATTCTAGTTAACTCGAGTTAGGCTAGTGGTTAAGTCCGACATACCTCGATTAGCGTGTATGTGGGTTTGTATGATGGTTTGTGTGTTATTTGGGATGTTTGTGAATTTTATAGGTTGTAGTATAAAATAGAGTTTATATACAAGCCTATAATCAAAAAATACATAAATAAACAATAAATAGCCGGTACACCGAGTACGACGAGGGGGTCGTGAAATGGATGTGCACACCCAAAAATACTTGTAGGCATGTCTGGTGAATTTATTGGCGAGAAAATACACAAGGTATATATATATATTATGTTTGATATATATATATATTAAAAAGAATAAGTTTAGTTTGACTTATATGGATCATCGGATCGCCTCGAGATGAACATAAATGTTAATGGTGTTAAAATGTGTATCGCTTTAGGAGGTGTCATTTTAACCCATCAATCATTTGATCAGTCTTGAGATAGTGCGATGCATATCTCGAGGAAATCCATATATATAAATCCAAAAGCTCAAGTTTATCCTCACTGTCAATCGAGAGAAAGTAAGAAAGAGAGCAGTTGAAGGTTGATTTAGAGGGGATCAATCCAGGAACGATTTCTAGTGAAGTTTGGTTGAATCAGAAATCATCATCATGGTAAGTTGAGTTTTGAGTTTTAAGTTGAATTCGATATTTAGTGATGATTCTCTGTGAATTGTTGAGTGTGATAACTGGAAATGGATTTATATCTCACTAGAGATCCTCCCAATGATTTGAGAGAGTGTTTAAGGTTGTAGTGATGATTTGGTAATGGAACAGTGGCTGCTGCCCTGTTCATTGTCGAGACAGTGTAGGGTGGAGCGCTCCATCTAACAGAGGAGCACTCTCTCTTCATCAGTTGGGATGAACCCAGTTGGTGGAGCGCACTCCATCAAGTGAGGGAGCACGCTCCCACCCAAAAAACAACAACTCTGCTGTAAATTGGTTAGAATTCTTTGAGATATTAAAGACTAATTTAGGGGTTATAAATATAGAGAATTAGACCTATATTGATCACAAATGACTTGTGATAGGTGTTGGATCATCGAGAAAGTGTGAGTGACCCGAAAACCTAGGGAATTTGGAAACTTAAACTGAGGTAAGTATGAATTCGCTTATTTATCAATGTTGCATGACTATTTTAGTATATGTAGTTCATGTAGTTTATGAACTGAATGGGGGACTGTATACACTGTGATGTTTTAAATAAATGGAAAAAGGTGTTTAATGTGATTCACGAGAGTAAGTTCCTGTAATTGAGACAAGATTATATAGGATGCGGGGTTGATCTCCCGCTCTATATGTAACTTCCTACTCTGTTAGATAGGTTGCGTTGATTACATATTCAGTAGAATGTCTCAAATAGAACTATTGGACATTAATGGATTGGCTAGACAACACTCGGCCAATATGTTGGTCTAATAATCACATTAATGATGTCAGTAGGTAATAAAATGGGAATCATAGTATAATAGTCATTGACAGATGGACTTGCATATGTTATTTATTGAAATATATGATTTTCATAATCCTGTTAGTTAACATTGGTGCATATTATTATTGCATAATGTTCTTGATTATTATATGGAATGTTGATGGCTTTGTGAATCCTTACTTACTGAGAAAGTTGGAGCGCTCACCCCAATTAACATTACGAAAAATCGACGAGCACTACGACTATAAGATAAAGAGGATTTAGGAGTCTTAATCTTCTCTTCGATGTATTGAATCTTCCCTTGTTTTTTATATTTGTATTGAATTACAGTTTTGTAAATCAGAAGGGATGGGAGGTTTTGTATAATCGAGATTTATTCCGGTTTGATTTGATTTTGTATAACCGAGGTTTATTCCGGTTTGATTTGATTTTGTACATCGTATTTAAATATAAAAAAAGTTTTGATTTTCATTGCGTTTAATAATTGTTTTACATTGATATTCGATATACAATGGTGTTTATCAGGTGTATAAGGAAAGGCAGTTGGCTCTAGTTAGGTCTGACTGGCTAATATATGCTTAATTAGTATTCCAGGCTAAGTATTGCCCTATTTGGGATAGAGGATGCTATAGCTTGGTATCAGAGCCTAAAGTTTATTACTTTCAAATTAAGTGGTAACTCTCATACAATTTGGTATCATGGACAAGGCTCTTACCTCATTTTCACTTTTTAATTATTTTCGAAACAAGTGATGGTATATCCTTTGTATCGGAACCTAAGTTTATTAACTCTTAGAGTTGTCTCGAGTTATGAATAAGCTTAGGGTATGATAAACGATTTTTATCATGATTTTAGGGTGTAACCAAAAGATAAAAAATCGAGATATGTTATTTGTTATGTTATAATATATCTACGTGGTAGATATAAGAGTTATACATTTCCTAAATGATAATAAGATGGTTCATGTCCATCGATTTCTCACGATATGAGAAAGTTTTAAAGGTAAGAGTTCAAGAGAAACTTATCCTCGAGAAAATCGAAAAGGAAAGACATAAAGAAAACTTATAAAGATGAAATTAAACTCTTATCCTATTAACTATTCTTAAAGGACTTTTTTCTTGCTAAATTATTAGATAAATAATAGTTAGTGAAGAAGTATCTATTGGATCTAAACCTTGAGACGTGTACTAGAAGAATGGAAATTATGAAGCAATGGAATACCAAATAACTTTGGGGGAACTCAATAATAGTGGATCACTTTGAGATGTTATTTAATACTAGTATTGAGACTACTTGAGAAATAATAGAAGGTATTTGTAAATAAATTAGTGGTTAGCGATAAAAGCCTAATTAAGGTTAGAAAACCACTAATGTATTTATACTTCATAAGTTGTTATGAAGTAGAAAATTTCTATTATGGTGTGAATCCATATTGGAATGACAAGCAAATTGTCGGTTAATGAAAGGAGAAATTGAGAATTTAAAATAGTGAAACTAGAAGATAGTTTTATCAAGAACATAGAAGTGAGTTGTTAAGATATCTCGGTTTAATGTTTTAGACTAGTATAGTCTAAATCGGGGAGAATAAGTAATCAATGAATATGAGAATTCAAAGTATAGTGTGTGATAATAGGAATGAATATTCATTACTCAGGATTGACAACTCATTCTAATAATAAGGTGAAATAAGTTATTCTCAAGAGTTAGTTGAGATCTGATTGTCACAGTGGCATGATCAGAGTTAAGGATATATTTAAAGATGATTTCAGGCGATTGCTGGATCACTTTAAGTAGATGATTGAAACCATTAGAACTTACTAGAACTCATACTATATTTATGAACGAAGGGTGTTGAGTTTTAAAACCCTATTTTAATAAAGTTGTTATTGTGCTATCAATAATAACAAGATGGAGTCTTTGAAGAATTAGAAGACGCACAAACATTACAGTACATAATTAAAAATTGTGACGGTAAATTGGTTCATGCCAGATTTTGCAAGTGTCAGTACTTAGTCTCAAAGGTAAATTACTTGTATGAGTGTTGAATATTAACAAAAAATCAAGGGATTTGACTGAGATTGAGACAATTTGTGATTGTCATATATTCAATACAAAGGTAAAATAGAAAAGTAATCTTGAAATAATTGAATATTACAAATGAGAGATCTAGGGACCTCTAGTATCGTTGTGTAATTTATTCAGTTAACTCAAATATGAGATTGGTGTAAATTGAAAACATATACAAGGATGCCTTGGAAGGAAGTTGAAGCATATTTTGACTACAGTGTTTGCTTGATTGTAGCTTATACTTCTAGCTATATATAGTTCAAGATTTGTGAGAAGAACTATTGGGATTAATAATCTCAAGATAACCAATTGGTAATTGTACCAAATATAAAAGGCATCACTCGTAAATAAGAGGAAAAGTTGTCGAGAGTCTTTTAATAATTCTTAGAGATTATTGAGAATCTTAGAAGAATCATTAAAAGACAATCTAGAAGTATAAAAATCAGTAAATTTGTGTAAAGTTAAAGTAGTAAATTTCAAACTGTGGAAGTTTGAAAAATAGAATTGTCAGAGTGATAGAAATGGAAGGTGAGAAAGATACCTTGGGTTTCTCAAATATTAGGAATTCACTCTGAAACATCACTCATTAAGGTGATTATTTTGACAATGCTTTGAATAGAAAAAGGATAGGGGCTGTAGTTATGATAAAAGCTACTCAGTAATATCTCTTGAATGAGATGTGTATTGATGACCAAATAGAAGTCCTGCACAGGACCATCATCAGCTGAGTTGTCTAGATTGGTAACTACAAGTCTATTCTTTAGAGCTCAGATTGGAGCTGAGATAATGATTGTTGATATAGTGATAAATTATTGGAAAAATTGATTGAGATTATCTAGTAGGTCAATGTTGACTACTAGTTATTGATATTTGGTGTGGATAATATTAGATCAGAACATTGAGCATGTAAAGAAAGTTCTTGGAACGCGAATCAAAAAGTGTGGCAAAAATATTGTTAGAATTTCATGGATTTCTTTAAAATATTCATTCAGGTGAAATCTAACATCAATGTGATAAGAATAAGTTGTTGGTGACATGGAATGAAAATTGACGATGTAAATTTTATAAAAAAATATGAGATATATCAGCAGGTGGAAGCCGAATGATATTATTCTTGCCCTATATGAATGAAATTTCATGCTCATGAATTCAAAATGAAAGAGTTGAGTTGCTTATGTTGACCAAAAGCTTTATAGTCATGAATTGGATATGGTTGGTTGATAGCCCTTGATCCTAATGTGCACACATATCTTGAGACTTATCTAATGGTTCACCTACTAACACATATCCCACTAACACATGCCAAGTGACAACAATGAATGACTCAATTTGTGTTGAGATGTGCCAACGCATGTCTCGAGAAATGTCAAGTGGCTATTGTTTTAACTTACTAACTTAAGTGTATTAATGCATAACCAACCATAGCCTCATTTATATCACTTATGAAAGCCCTACAAAGCTTATACTAACTTACCACATTGCTCTCTAATTCGGTCCCACACAGGTATGCATATCAAGGCGCGTCTCCTCTCATGCCTCGACAGCTATACGTAAGTAGAAATGACTTAGTAGTCTACACATATACAATACACTAGGCATACACCATAACAAATATAACATTTACCTCAACCACCTAGCCTCAATTATGACACGTATCTCACTGCGGGTCCCACGTCACGGGTCATTTGATCCTGATTAAGAGATTAAACTAGGATTAGAAATTTGGGCCGTGACAGTTATGGATTTTGATATGTGTGTTTCAATGAAGTGCAAGTAGTCTATTTATTATAGGGATCAATGAATCCTATGGTATGAATGCTATGCTTTGAATATGAATAAAAAGTGATTATAAAAGTGCAATGGTTAGAACTTGTATGAAATTTAAGTGTAATGCTTTAGACATCTTCATTACGTGTTTAATGATCTTATGTTTTAGGAGTTATCATGGCCATTAAAGCTTTTAATCGGGACATGAACGATACAACCATAAAATACACAACATCGAGATATAGTTGTTGATTAGGGAGGTACGAATAGTAAACTTAGTTTGTTATGAATCCAATGATTTGTGACTTAAAGCAATGTGGAGCTTACGTTATTCACACCGATAGGTGAAGTTCTAGTTTGCACATTAGAATTTTCTCCGTCACGACTGTGGGTTGAAGTGGATTTTTAAAGAAAATTTGTCTATTCTAATTAGACATTGCACACAACATATTAAGATGTAAACATATATACAAAGCATAGTATTAAATCACCTATGTGAAGTTGTGAACTAAGATATCCTTAATATAAGAGTTCAAGTAAAGTCTAATTTGATTTGTTAGATAGTTTAGTTTAGTATAAAACCAATTAAAAAGTGAATTCCTTAGGAACAGTTCAAGTTAAATAGGTAATTAACAACTAGTGCAAAAACCTTTCTCTGAGGACGATATCCGTGATCAACATAAGTTGATTACACTATTACTACAAGTAAGCTATTATACTTGCGGCACACACATCAATTTCCAAATACCAACAATTTTATATAACAAAATGAAACCTTTTTATTACTATTCAAAGTTCACAGAAAGATTGGCTGACCTAAAAATGAACCTAAAACTGTAATAAAAGTCTAATGCATGCTACCCGGAAAGCTTACGTGCCTTGGGTCTTCCTTGTTCCAGTCTATCTGGTTAGGAAACTCAGCTTCGAGTCCCGCTCGTGAACCATAACGCTAACAAGCCATTGTCTGGAATGATATGAATGCATGACTAAAAATGATATGCAATGCAAACTAAACACAATTGCACGTACAAATATAAATTCCATAAATAGTAAAAATTACTATATGGTTTACTTACAGTCAAACCAATTCAAAGTTGGTTGCGAAGCCTCACACAACATCCCCAGCTTTCACGTACTTCGACAAGTCCTATTAAACCACAAAATTCATTTTTTTAAAGTTATAACACTATTTTGAATACTTAAAAAAACTCATATTTTAACTTACAATGAAATCGAAATCCCCTAACAAACTTTATCAACTATTTAAAGTTTTCGAAAGCACCTTTACATTTCTTTTTCATGTGCTTACCTATAAATAGGTACTAAACCTTTTGTTGGAGTCCAAAACAAATAACAAATTATGTATGCATTCTTAAATTGAGTTTTGAACTCAGTTAATAAATCATAGGCTATTCCATTCTTCAAATATTGATTTGGAACCTTAATGAGACCATTTGAACTCATTTTACCCACAAAACAGTGCAATTTCTCACACTTAATTATACACATTTGATCAATCAATAGTTCAGTCCCTCCCCCTTATCAATATCTATATTTTAACCTTAAACCAAAATAAAACAAAAACTTTATTATCATTAGTTACTCATTCCCTCTTATCAATCAAACACAAAATACATCAATTCATGGCTCCCCTACTAACCAAATATCATAACAATAATGATAAGTAAATAATTAGACATGCTTTATAGTACATTTTAGAATAATTTTTGATGTAAAAGACTAAATTACACGAGGTTTTCTTTTTTTTTTTTGATATTTCAAGTGATAATTGGAATATTTAAAGAAATGAATGAAAAAAAGAAGAAAATGAAGAATTTGAACGAGTGGAAAGATTGCACGACGATTCATAAAAGGATTAAAAGAAGAACTGGAGTTCTAGTCCAGCGATTCTCCTGTGATTCGTATACCCAAAATTGCTACTTAGAACGGTGGAAACAGAGACCGAAATTTCAAGGATTCTCCTAGCGATTCCACTCCAGAATCACCGAGGAATAGCTAGTAATGATTTCGTGCATTTTAGATTACAACAAGGATTTTAAGTTAGTTTAGGATATGTATTACCTAATATACTATATTATGAACCTTAGACTACACAATTAAGAGCTTTTTGATAGTTTTATACTTTTTGCTTTAGTTTGGAGGTCATCATTATTGTTTATATTTGCTTTTGGAGAAGATTGGAAGATTTATGTTTTCAATAAGGTATTTTTAAATATGTCTTTCAATTCTTCAATTATGGTGTTCTTTATTATCATGAGTGAGTAGTTCATTAATCTAAACAAAACTCTGAATATGAACTAGATCCATTTTGCAATGTAGTCATAATGAGATGAATGTATGCTTAATGCTTTAAACCAATCGTATTCTTTATTTCACTGATTTTATAAATTGTTATTTACAGATTGCAATCATGAATCTAAGTGTTATGTGCATAGCGACCAATGTGTATTATGATGTTTTGATTCATTATCTAATTTAAAGTAGTAACTAGGATTGTTTGAAAGGTATTAATGTTTAGATTTCCTAGGTGATTTTAAGATCTAACTATAATGTTGTAGTGGCTTTTATGAATATGTTAGATTTAGTAGTTTGAAGTTTTTACAAAGTGTAATACGGTTGTATTGCGTGAAGTTAATGTCTTTGTGTATTCAAAGGGGTTATCTCTATACAATTATAACGTAGTTTTTTCCACTGTATAAGAGAACATATGGCTGGCTAAAGGCTGTTTACTTACTTAATATTAGAGTTTTATGATTTAGGATACTTTATAAAGTAGGTGCATGACTATATATATGATTGGAGTTACATGTTTGGATGCAAAACGGGTTGAAGTTTCATTATTTAGGAGGTTTTTTTAGATGTTTATTTTTATTGAGTTTTATTGAATCGAATTGCTTTAAATTTAGTGACTTTGATTTGTGTTAATTAAGTAAGCATAGTTAGTTTAATTGATTTCTATATTTAGAGATTATTAATTTAAATTCTGCTTGTTTATTAAATAAAATTAAAAATAAAATAATAAAACTTAATTTCTTAAGGAATTTGCAAAATCCCTTTGGAGACAATCCCACTTATCACTACTACAAAATTTAAAAGTATAATAAATGTGGGAAATTTATTGTACAAGCTCGACACGTGTCAATTTTTGGCGTCGTTGCCGGGAATTTTGAAATAATTTTTTTAAGAATCTTTCTCGTCGCATGTCATACAATATGTCACATATCGAGCCAGAACTTACTTTTAGGCAAGCCGATAAAAATATCACAGCTTACGAACCTATGTGTATTTTTTTCCTATGGATTTTCCTGATTTTGAGTTATAATCGGGATTCATCATATCTTTACCTCACTTTCAAGGTGGAGGTGATGATGCTCAATAATTTATTAAGAAATACACGCATATAGTAAGTGTGATAAATCCTAAAAACCTAGAGTTATAATATGTTAAGCTAAAGCCTTTCCATTCTTCCTTAAGAGGCCAAGCTCAAGATTGGCTATTCTATCTCCCTCAAAACTTCATAACCACATGGTCTGAAATGTTATAAACCTTCTAAGATCAATACATTCTAGCATGTAAGATTAGTTTGGATAGAAAATGAATTAGTAATACTAGGATGGAAACCGAGGAGACTATTGGTGAGTTATGGAATAGATACCAAAGATTAATATTATTATGTCCATAACACAGATTTATTGAAAAACTTTAGTAGAATACTCTTACAAAGAACTAAACAACTTAGAACAAAGATTCCTAGACACGGTATGTGAAGGATCTTTATTCGACATAACACCAACATTAGCAAAGTATACTATCAATAGAATGGAGAAACAATCAAAATAGTATTGTGAGGAAAACAAATTTATGAAAAATCATTCTTGTGAAATTAATAGAAACATAATCAAGAAATTGGATGAGAAACTTGAAGAACTAATAAGCACGGTTGAATTATTATTAAAAGATAGATCAGTTCAAAGTAAAATTTATGCTTTTTTGTAATGAGCCTAATCATCTATTAAATGATAGACCAGTTCAAAGTAAATGGTGATGCAAATGAGCCCATGGGTTAACCAAGACAAATTACCGTCTCAACCTTACCGAAATACACAAAAGTAATAACTTTGAGAAGCGATAAACAAATGGAAGAACCAAATATGTCAGAACAGCTAGTTCCTTAAAAAGAATTAGAGGCGGAATTAGAAAAATAAATCTAAATTAAAGATAATAAAATTCAAAAGGAAAGTAATTGTGATATCAAAAATAATAAACCAAGTATAGTAAGACCACCATTTTCCCACTGTTTAGAAAATAGAAAAAAGGTCAAGAAACTATAAGACGAGAAAGAAATCTCAGACACTGTAAGAAAAATAGTAGTAAACATACCTTTATTCTAAGTCATACAAAACATACCTAAATATTGAACATTTATAAAAGACTGATGCACTAATAAAATCAAACCTAATGAAAGATTAAGCCTAAGAGAACATGTGTCAGCAATAATCCAAAAGAAGTTACCTTCTAAATGTTTATACCCTGAAATGTTTTTCATTCCATGCACAATAGAAAATATAAAGATATCTAAAACATTATTTGATGTAGGCGCCTCAATTAACGTTATGCCTTTGTCAATATATTCACAAATGAGAAACATACCCTTAGAGAAAACTAGTATAGTAGTAAAATTAATAGATAAATCTACTGTTCAACCTGTAGGAGTACTGGAGGATATACTGGTTAGGGTTAATGATTTAGTTTTTTTGCTGATTTTTACGTCATAGACATGAAAGAAGATCACGTTTCTAGTAAAACCTCTCTTATCTTAGGACGCACATTCTTAAAAATGGAAAAAACCAAAATAGATGTTTCTAATAATGGAACTTTAATAATGGAAGTAGATAATGAAATAATAAACTTTAACGTCTATGACGCTATGAAGTTGTAACGACCCAAATCGCTAATAGCAGATTTGTCCGTAATCAAGGTCACCGACCAGTGACGTGGGTTAAGAGCAGGTACGCAGTTCTAACACTCAGCTTGGAGATCGAGATGTATGATATTTTAAGTGATAGATGCCTAGTGTAATGTATGTGTATACTATACCTAGAAATCTTATTTAATTTGTTTAATTACTAATTCAGCGTGCAAGTAGAAACATTCCCGAGATGCGTGCGAGCGCGGGATGCAGATAGTAGATGTTGTGATGAGTACTTAAATAGACTTTAAATTTGCATATAATGAAAGTCCATACTTTGGTTAGTAGCTATATTAGACTAAATGAGAAATGTCTTATGACGAGTGTACGTGGACCAATAGAAAATAAGGTGCATGTTAGATGTTATGCAAAAAGGGACAAGTAGTAGATTGATTTTGACTTAGTGGAATGTGATGGCTTAAATGTGAGTATTTGATTCACCTAAAGATTTGTGAGTAGGGTGAGATTTAAAGTAAAGGATTATATAAGGTTCATGGTTTCTTGTTCAACATGCAAAATAAACTCCAACACCATTAGAGACCTTGTGAGAAAAATATGAGATCAAAGAAGTTGTAGAAAATCTTGCATTTGTTGTTGGAATTCTTGAAAATCTAAGAAAGTTGATGTTAGAGAGTATGAATCTAACTTAGTGGAGCTGATAGAATAAAAGAAGAAAACTCCGTTAAAGCTCTTGGTATGTTTTCTTCACCAAATCTCTACAAAAATTATGTTCCAAATTATTGTTATTGATGAGTTTTAGTACGTGTGGGTTTATAAGAGTAGATCAACCCTTTATTAGTGAAAATCCCTTATTGGGATCATTGTGGAGATTTTTATTAGTGTTATGTGAAGAAGAAGATGAATAATAACTTTACTTAATGGTGATTGGATATTTATTGCATATAATTTGATTATAAATGATTGCAAGATGATGTTGGAACTTAATAGAGTTGTTTTTAAGCCAAATAGACCGAGTTTGAGGTGATTTGAGTATTCATAGACTCAAGAATCAAAAGCTTTAGAGTTGCATAAAATTCATTCTATGCAGTTTGAGCAAACTCAAAAGAAGATAAATTTCTAATGTGCTTGATGATATTAAGACTGTTACAAGTTTTGAGCTTGCTCGATAGAAATAAGACTGTTATGGATTTTTTGAGCTTGCTTATTTGGATTAACACTGTTTGACTTAGTTTAAGTTTGCTCAAAGTTCAGATTTTATTATTTTAATGCATGCTGAATGTTATTATTTAGAGTATACTAAATGTTATAATTGACTAGACTCAAAAATAATTTGAAACAACCTCAATAAAAGTAGTTAGCTAAACTATAATTACTCGTAAGTATTCAAATAAGATCCTAACACATGGAATATTGGAAATTGATCTTATAGAATTTACGTTGGGTGTAGGGAATGCGATGTGAGGTTTGAGACGATCAATTTAAGCTAGGAAATTGCGTGCTTTGAGGTAAATAAACTGATTGAGATATTTGTCTCCATTTCATTCCAAATTGTCTTATATTTTACAGTCATTTGGACTAATTGTCTGTTTATATTCATTATGACATGCCTTGAATTCCATGTTTAGGTTAAACCTTGATTGTTGTCAAATTAGAACATGTGTTTAGGTTTCCTGAGTTGACTTAGGGTGTATGCGGCACAAAGGGTACGAGACCCAGGGATGTCAATATTTCGATTAGTTAGTGACACGGACCTACTATATGAGGTTGATGAAATAAATAAGCAGTGACCAATCAGGGTAATACCGAAGTGATATGTGTGCTGACCTATTACATGAAGTCGATATGTTGTATTTCATAACAAATAAGGATAATACCAAAGTACACTGCTAATTAAGCTATTACCTAATATCTATGTGACCAAAAGGTAATATCTAGGCTAACGTGTTAGACACACGACTGAATGGACTTAGTTCATTGTTAACTTTCGTGTCAGTCTCACTTTGTTTTACTGTGATGTCTTCTAGCATGTCTATATGTCAACATTTCTTTGCTATTTATATGCTTTTAGATATATTTCTATTATGTTTATAAATGTGGATAAATGTCTCTCAGTGTTACTTTCTACATTACTGTAATCACCATAATTTTTATGATGGTGAGTGCAGATCCATGAAGTAGCTGGCCGCGCAAGGAGAAGATCATTGACTACCTTAGAGCCGTTTACGTGTGGCTACTTCTGATTTTGTAGGTTTTTGATATTTTGTTGTATAAATTACTTTACGTCATTTTGCATACTCTAGGGTTGTGTATATTTGGGGTTGATCGATAATTCCCGGACCAGACACATGTTTATTACATTGTCATTGTCGTTCCGTTGTTTATATACATGTGGTCATTATTTCTTTTTTTACAGTAGGTGAATTTATTAAGTCTTCCGCTGATAATATTAAAATATTTAAAAAGTTTTAATTAACTATGAAAATCACAACTAACGAGAAATAAATAATACTTATCCTGAACACGTATAATGAGGCGAATAAGAGAAAAGGCTGTCTAATACTTTGTTAAGTCCTACGTGGCTGAGATTAAGGATCAATGACAAGATTAGGCCGGTGATGCTCTAATTAGAGTATTAGGTGTCACAAAAGTATCTTTTAGATGTTTCATCAGTATGCGTTATAGATATGTTAGATCCCATAATAGATAAAACGTTTAGAAACGATAAGTCAAACAAACTTGAAAAAGTGATAGAGGATTTAAATGATGATGAGATAGGGGAAATAATCATTGCCTTAAAATCATATAATGCATTCCCTAAACTCTCTTACTATATGGATCTACCAATAAACCATCAAAGACTTTAACTTATATACTAAAAGCTCTAGACATAGACTTAAAAGTTCTACCAGATCATTTAAAATACGCGTATTTAGAAAGTAACAACGTCTTACCAGTTATAATCTCTAATAAATTATCAAATCTAGATGAGGAGAAACAAATAAATGTTCTCAAAGAATTCAAGAAAGCAATAGGATGGACAATATGTAACAAATCATTAACTTAAGCTGGTGATTAGTGTTAATCCAAATTCTAACTAACTCGAGTTAGGCTTGTGGTTAAGTTCGGTGTACCTCGATTAGTGTATGCGTGGGTTTGTGTGATGATTTGTGTTTGTTCGAAATGTTTATTGACTTTATAGGTTGTAGTGTAAAAAGAGAATTTATATACAAGTATATAATCAGAAAATAAATAATTAAACGATAAATAGTCGCTACACCAAGTGCAACGACGAGGTCGTGAAATGAATGCGCACACCTGAGAATACTCGTAGGTATATCCAGTGAATTTATTGGCGAGAAAATATACGAAGTATACATATATGTATATTAAAACTATAAGTTTGGTTTGAATTATATGGATCATTGGATCACCTCGAGATGAGCATAAGTGTTGATGGTGTTAAAATTCGTTTCACTTTAAGAAGTGTCATTTTGATACGTTAATCACTTGATTAGCCTTGAGATAGCGTGATACATATCTCGAGAAAAATCTATATATAAAATCCCAAAGCTTCAAGTTTATCCTTATTTCATTGATCAATTGAGAGAGAGTGAAAGGAACAAATCAGCTGGGGGCTTGATCTTGAAGGGATCAATCCATGAGTGATTTCCAGTGGAGTTAAAGTGATCAAACTATTGGAAATTCGGAGATCATCATGTTGGTGAGTTGGGCTTTGAGTTTCAAGTTCAATTTGATAATTTGTGATGATTTCTCTATGAATCGATGTTGTTATTGATTTTAAATGGCTTTATACCTCACTAGAGATCCAATTTAATGTATCGTAAGAGTGTTTGAGGTTGTTATGATGATTTGCGAATGGAATAGTGGCTGCTGCCCTGTTCATTATCAAGACAATGCAGGGAGGAGCGCACTCCTTTCATCAGCTGGGGTGAACCTAATAGTAAGGGAACATGCTCCCACACTAGAAAATAATAGCAGTACTGTAATTTACTTAGAACTTCCTGAGGTCTTGGTGACAAACTTCTAAACATAGGGTGTTAGACCTATATTAGTCACAAATGGTTTGTGATAGGTGTTGGATCATCAAGAAAGCATGAGTGACCCGAAAACATAGGAAGTTTGGAAACGAAAACCTAAACTGAGGTAAGTATGGATTCGCTTATTTATCAATATTGCCTGGATATGTTAGTATATGTAGTTCATATAGTTTATGGACTGAATGAGGGACTATGTACACTGTGATGTTTTTACTTAATGGAAAACGATGTCTAATGTGATCCGTGAGTGTAACTCATGGAACTGAGAATAGGTTATATAGGAGATGGGTTACCTTCCTGACCTATATGTAATCCTACTCAGTTAGATAGGTTGCGAGGATTATATATTCACTAGAGGGTTTGGGATAGAACCATTATACATTAATGGATTGGCTAGACAACACACCAGCCAATATGTTGGTCTAGCAATCACATTAATGGTGTCAGTGGTAATCAACCATAGTTTTGCAAATAAAATTGGAATCACAGTGTAATAGTCATTGACGATTTAACCTCCATTCATTATTTATTGGATTATATATTGTTCATAATCTTGTTAGCCACTTTAGTGCATGTTATTACATTTCATTCTTGATTATTATATGAAATGTTGATGGCTTTGTGAATCCCTACTTACTGAGCAAGTTGGAACGTTCATCCCAATTAATATTTAAGGAAAATCGACGAGCGCTATGACTACAGAATAGAGAAAATGTAGGAGTCTTGATCTTCTCTTCGATGAAATGGATCTTTCCTTGTCTTATATATTTGTATTGAATTAAAATCTTGTAATATCATAAGGGATTAGAGGTTTTGTATCGAGATTTATTCCGATCTGAATTGACTTTGTATATCGCATTTGTTATAAAAAAAGTTTTAATTTTTGCTGCGTCTGATATTTATTTTATGTCGATATTCGATATACAATTGTGTTTATCAGGAGATAGAAGGAGAGGCTGCTGCTCTAATTAAGTCTAGCAGGATTATCGTGGCTTAATTAGGATTTCAAGCCGGGTATCGCCCTAATCGAGATATGAGATGCTACACAATAACTGATATTAAAGGAATTAGTCCAGCCACCTGCATGCATATAATTAATCTCGAAATAGATACAAAACCCTCTAGACAAGCTCAACATAGATTGAATCCACCGATGATGGAAGTAGTAGAGAAAGAAATATTCAAATTACTAGGCGCAGGAAAAATATTCCCAATAGCTGATAGTAATCGGGTTAGCCCGGTACTAGTAGTCCCAAAAAAGAAAAGGATTATAGTTATAACAAATGAACATGGAGAATTAGTACCTACTATAATTCAAAATGGTTGGAGAGTGTGCATAAATTTTAGGAAGCTAAATGCTGCAACTAGAAAAGATCATTATCCACTTCCATTTATAGATCAAATGTTAGAAAGACTAGCCAAAAAAACCCGTTACTATTGCTTGGATGGATATTCATGATTTCATCTGATTCCTGTAGCTCCAGAAGATCAAGAATAAACGACTTTTACTTGCCCTTTTGGTACATTTGCTTATAGGCGCCTGCCTTTTGGCATATGTAATGCACCCGCTACATTCTAAAGATGTATAATTAGTATTTTCTCAGTCTACGTGGAACATTTTATTGAAGTTTTCATGGATGATTTTATTGTATACGATAATTCTTTCGATGAATGATTACTTCATTTAACCAATGTACTTAAAAGATGTATATAAAAATATAGTATTGAGTTATGAAAATGTCATTTTACGCTAAATCAGGGACTTATACTAGGACACGTAGTGTCAACGAAATGAATAGAAGTAGACCCACTTAAACTCAAGTTATAAATACACTACCTTACCCAACTATTGTAAGGGAGGTAAGATCTTTGCTTGGCCATGTACGATTATACAAACATTTTGCAAAATGATGTTGCCTTCAAGTTCACACTTGAACGCAAGATAGCTTTTGATAAGTTAAAGATGCCCTGATCAACACACCTGTGATAAAGTCACCAGATTGGTCACAACCTTTTGAAATATTATGTGATGCGAGCAACTATGCAATAGGAGTTGTTTTAGGTCAAAAGTTAGGAAAGAATTCTCATGTCATATATTATGCATCAAGAACTTTACATCCTACCCAACTAAACTAAACACCACAGAAAAAGAACTCCTAGCAGTTGTGTTTGCATTAGAAAATTTTAGACCATATTTACAATGAACAAAAGTAATAGTATACTCATATCATGCCGCATTAAGATATTTAATGGTAAAGAAAAATGATAAACTAAGATTGATAAAATGGATCTTATTACTATTATAAGAATTTGATCTTACAATAAAAGACAAGAAAGGTGCTGAAAACATAGTAACATACCATCCAATTAGACTAAGAAATGGAGAACCCCCAACACCATTAAAGGATGAACTTCTAGATGAACACTTATATAAGATAGTTATAACTAGTCTCTGGTTAGTCAACTATCTTACTACTAATAGGCTATCACCTTAATTAACAAGAGCCCAAAAGAATAAGATAAAACACGATTCTAAACATTATTTATAGGATGATTGTAACGACCCTAAAATTTTAACTCGTCCCACATGTCACCGTAAGACACTGGCGGGAACTCATGATGATGTGGTGTACTCGGTCAACTCTCGGGAGTCGATTCCGAGATATTTTACTTTTGTGTGATGTTGTAGTATTTTACCAACTTGTAGTTACAAACTCATTTATTTTGATTGTGAGGTTCGCTCAGGAAAGCGTGCAAACACGGATATGTAGTAGGCCACAATGAAAGAGAACATGATCACTTAGGTGGATTGATGGAATTGGATTGAATTACAACTTAGGCTTTTAAATTTATTCAATAACCTAAGTTAAATTAACAATTATTTAATTTAGATTTGCCTAAGTTAGAGTTGATAAAGTGATAAAATGTGCCTAAGGTTTGATTTTAAATATAGTGAAATCCAAGAGCAACTATTAAGTTGGTGGAATTAGACATGCATGTAATTATTCTAAAAGTTCATGGAAAAGGGAAAATGATTTTATAACACCTAATGAGGACACCAAAATGACACCGCAGATATGGCATGCTAAATGTATTGCCACATGGGATTGAGTGTCTTTGTTGTGTGCACAAAGTTGGGCGGTGTGAGTTTTGTTAGCTAGGAGAAAATACATCTTTTCACCTGAAAAAATAAACTGTTGAAAAGACATGTGTATGTTGTCAAGTCCAGATTTTGCATGACTGATTTGAGAGATCATTTAGTCCACTGAACACCAAATCATGACTTTTACATGAGGTTCCATTTTTCGTGGTCTAACGCACAATTTTTACTTTTTTGTCTTTTCCTGACTTTGCATTTGTTCCACTATTTTATTTTGTTACCAATAAAATGTGACCAATATTTATTTGTAAAAATAAAACTGTCAACTTATTTTTGGTCAAAAATATATGATGTAAGAAAAATGTATGTATTGGTATATGTAATCAATTTATACTTACATATTATAAGTAATAATACTATATTAGTATTAGACTAATCAACTAATTAATTAAAGGAATGTATACATTGAGCACTAATATATATAGTAATATAAAGTTAATAAAGAATAATTGAGATGAATCTTAATTATCATTACATGAAGTAAATTATTGCAATTATGTGTTTATGATATAATAAGGAGATTCCTTTAATAATATGCACGTCAAATATCTTGATTCCTTGCCCGCTCACTTGCGAGATTGTATAATTGACTAGTTAACATATAAGTACGATCATTGTTAAGAGATATTTTTATGATGTACTTAATGTAACCAGTTTTCTTTTGTTGACTTTACAGAGATTCAAACCCACGACCTCCCTAAACCTTCTTTTGTAGAAGATGGACCAAAATTTATCATACACTTAGGTATACCTTGTAATATATGCAAATTAAATGTAATTTATTGTTTTATTAGTAGCATTACATACATACATACATTACAACAATAATAATAATAATAATCAATAATGTAAGCTTAGTAATCAATAATTGATGATACTTTATTCATTAATAATATATATAAGAAACTCGACAAATATGTGTTCATAATCTAATTATGTGTAGGAGACAAGTTTTGATCCTTTGCCCGCTTGTTTGCGAGAATGTACACCTAACTAAAAAACATATAAATGTATAGTTACTTCTTATATACACTAACATTAGTATATTTTATTTATTTTAATATAATAAAACTCATTTAAATTTAATAATTATTAATCAATAAAGTATTGTTATTATTGTGAAAAAAATTGAGTATATAAATTACACGCAACAATGACTCCATCGACTGGAGTGAGACTTAGTGGCCCAAACAATCTTACTACATCGGAGAATCGTAAGTGAAGTCATGTTCTTTACTCACACGACCACGCCTTCGCCGTTACCATTGCAACCCATCCAGGTTATTATTATTATTATTGTATTTGTTGTTGTTATTATTATTCTTATTATTTTTATTATTAAAATTATTATTAAAACTATTTATTATTATTATTATTATTATTATTATAATCGTGTGTGGTGTAGATGTTATCCACACTAAGTTATGATATATTGACCGACAGTGAGACTCAGTAGCCCAAACAATCTTACTACACTGAAGAATGGAAATGAAGGTCGTGCGCTTAACTCACACAATCCCGCCTTCGCCCTTACCATTGTGGCAACCCATTCGGGTTATTATTATTAGTTTTTATAATGATACCAAGTGTTAATTTAAGAAATTAGTGTTAATATCATACCATTAACGACTTAAGCTGCTCGACCCACAACGCACCACAAACTTTGAGTCCGAAGTAATATCCATATATTCATGTTATTTATGCTTGTTGAAGGTCTATGCGTGTATTATAGAACTATATATTATGTTAGTGCTTCAATTTGTAATTTTAAGTAGGGGCTAATGAACCTAAGTGCATAGTCGATTTATGAAGGCCTTTAATTGGGTCTAAGGACCCACATAATAGAAGCAAACACAGTTTTTGTACTGTTTTAATTGAAGGGTTGGATACGCTTCATGATACATACTTGAAGGGTCAAATAATGGGAGGAATGTTTTAGAGAGTGGGGATATGGAGCAATGAGGACAACATGAGGCGATAGAGGTTAGTGATTTGACTGATAAGTCTATCATCTAAAGAAACAGATAAGCGTACTGTAGAGAGAAAGAGAGATAGTGATAATGAGTGAGAGAGGGAGAGGACAAAAAGAAAAAGGAAAGAAGATGGGTGATCTATATTGGAGCCTTGTGGATTGGGGAATGATGATTGCGGAGGAAAGTAGATCCGTCACCATTAAAGTTGTCTATCTAGCTCTACCTTGAAGAAGTTCACTTGTAAACCCCAAGTGAGCTATATCAAATCTCTACAGTTTCTTGTTCCAAGTTTGTGTCTTCTATGCATATTGACGTTATTGTTAATTATATGGGTTTGATGAGACCAAGAGATGATGGGTGTTATGGGATTTATGAGACCAAATGATTCATTGTTGGAGTTATTGGTGATGTTCTTGTGAAAACTAGGGTTCATTTATGAGCTAGTTCCTAGCTTTCTTTGTTGTGTTTGCAAAGAATTTCGATGCCTTTTTATTTGTTGGTGTTCGGTCTCATTGTTCTTGCCGTTCTTATTTTGGGCTTTCTCCGATTCATCTCAATCAAAGGCACGTCTCGACATTTGTTAATTTTTGGGGTTTTGATTGCTAATATCCCATGACTTCATTTGATAAATTGGCATTGATATAGTGAAGGTTGCATTTTTATAGGTTTTTGAGAGTTTGGGGTGTCTTTTTATTTTGTTTATTCATCTCTGTCTCTGTTTCTGCACTATAATCATTAAGAAAAAATAGGAAAAGCAAGGAAAAAACAACATTTTATCTCTTATTACTTTCTGATGATTATTGGGTGCTTTAATTTGTTACTGATTATTATGTTTTGTTTCATGGGCTTGATTGGATCAAATGCCCTCATTTTTTCTCATTATTTAAGCATTTCAACTTGTTTTGATATATTGAGTTGAGCAGAAGAGGACTTGGTTTCTGAGTGATAAACTCAAGGTGATCTATTCATTACAACACGTAATGACTGTCAAATTTTTGTTCTAAATTTCTTGTTTTCTATAGATTTCCATATATAGAGGGTTAATAAGAGTTGATCGACCCTCAATAAGTAGATACCTCTTACCGGGGATAATTATAAGTAGTTTATTCGTATTGTTGGGGTTTTATAAGAAGTGGAAGATGTTAGATCAAAGTAAATTCATTTAACTTTGAGAAAGTTTTCTCTTTGCTTGTTTATTCATCTCTTCCCTTTTCTCTATTCTTGTTCATTTTTTAGTCTCAGATCATTGAAGCGATCCAATATTCTACAGTGTTTATGCGACAATGAGTTCCATTATTTCTACGATTGCTTGAAGGACAAGAATTGTAATAAGTGCACCGATGGTGTATTTGTTCTTCGAAAGGTGAAGAAGCAGAACCCGAATAAAGGCCGGTTCTTCTATCATTACTCTAATGACACTTGCAACTTATTCATGTGGGCTACAAGGAGACGTGAAGTTGCTATCGACAGGTTGAATGATCAATCAACTTCAAACTTATTGAACAACATTATTGCTATGTTCAAAAGGATTGCTCGAGTGACGGAGAACTAATCATCAGGCGGGGTGGAGATCATTTACATTCGTTCGGTGTAGTAGTTGTTTAGATTGTAGTAGGGTATATTTTATATCTTTTTGTTAGGAACTTTTGATTATTAGAGTTCCTTTTTTGGACAAGCCAAGTTTTTTTTGTACTTTATATTTGATAGTTAACCTTTGGTGGACTCAGCCGAATGGTCGTTAATGTTGGTGATGAATCAGGGTTGGTAAGTTTTTGCTCAAGGCAATATATATTTGCTTTAATTATAAAAGTTTGAGCATGTTTTATCACTTTTTGTAGGCACAGAGAAGTTACAAGCACTTCTACACATCTTGCATCCATTCCATTCATGTAGGCACATAATTAGTTTCAACATAAAGTTGAACTTCCTTGACAAAGATGAAAAGAACACTCGAAGATGCCCCAACTCTACATATTAATGTACACAAATCACCATCGAGATCACCATATCATAATGCATCCTACATATAAATAAAAGGAATGAACAACATATATAGATTTTAATATAAAAGTTTAAAAATAAACATGTCATCAACAAAAGATCGATGTATAGTTTAATCAACATAAAAAATATCCCAACCACAAAATAAACAAAGTAAATTCTCATTGCACTGTCTTGTTTCCTTTCTTTATCGCCTCTCTCGAACCTACTAATAAATTATTTGCGTCGGAAGTGACTCCCTGTATCAAGTTAGCAGACTCTGTAATTTTTGCCTCAGTCGTGGTTAAGCGTTGTTTAAGTAAACTAAACCCCGCAGAAACAGTCATTGATAACAACTTCATCTTCGTACTCATTGTAGCCAATATTGAGTTGATGGAGTGAAGCATTGGAACAATCATTTCAGATGTTGTAGTTGTGGTTCCTCCATTGACCATAGTAGTGCTGCCTTGAGCAACTTTAGTGGCTCCATCTTCTTTGGTGCCCTCCAATGGCTCAAGTTCTTTTTCTCCCAACACACTAAATCCATCCATTCCTGCACTTAATCCTGTTACATTTGCACTTTCAGTATAAATGAGTTGTGTGTTAAAAAATATAAGAAAAAAAATTAATACCCTATTCATTGGCCCCTCCTGCAGTGGCTCCGTCTCCTTTAGCGCCCTCTAATTCTCAAGTTCTTTTTCTTCCGGCACACTATTTACATTCATATATGCAATTGTTCCTATTACATTTGCATTTATAACATTAATCAGTTGCGTTGATAAAAATACAAGAAAAGAATAAAAATATCAAAATAATACATTCAACCTCGCCATTAGCCTCTCTTGCATTGCCAGGTGGAATAACTGTGGTTGTGGTTTTCTCCCACATGAACCTCAGTTGGGACAGCTGTGGTTATGGTTCTTTCATTGACCTCATTAGTGGTGACTTGAGCAACTCCAACCCCTCCATCTCCTTTACCACCCTCCAATGGCTTAAGTTCTCTTTCTCCTAGCACATTATCTACATCCATACATACACTTGTTCCTGTTATATTTGCATTCTTAACATTAATTAGATATGTGTTGAAAAAAATAAGAAAAGAGAAAAAAAACAAAATAATACCTTCAACCTTGCCATTAGGCTCTCGTGCATTTTTAGTAACGCCCTGAACATAGGCATTGGCTATATGTACTACTTCTTTAAATAAACTGGAACCTGAATTATCAAATCTCGTGCCGTCGTTGCTTTAAATCTCATCCTCGCCTTCACTCTCCTCCCTTGCTCTTTCTTGACCATCACCGTCCCCATGACGTTCTCCTTCATTATCCACCCCTCATCTTCTCCTTCTTCATCATTTTTTTCTTCATCACTCTCCTCATCTTCTCTGTCATCATCATCCCCCTCATCTCCTCCGTCATCATCATCTTCTTCCTCATCATCTTTCTTATCTTTTCCCTCAACTTCCACTTCCTCACTTTCATCCTCACTCTCATTTTCATCGTCTTCACCATTGCTATCATCATCACGCTCATCTTCAACTTTCTTGCTCTCATCATTTTCCTCTTCAGCCTTAGTGGTAGATGGAGCAACCTTTGCAATCCACTTTTTTGGGCTTTTTTGAATTCAAATCCTATTGTAGTGAGGTCCTTTATGTAAAGGTAGTCATTTGATGTGCAATGGCATACATCAGTCTCGTCCTCTAGTATTAAGGGATGTTTAGCAAGTAATTGGGTCAAGTGCATGACGTATGGGAGTTCGGTATGAAAATGATGGAAGATCGTGACCATAAGGCGGTGGTATACGATGTATGCAAGATCGAGTTTTTTTTTCCATTCAAGATGCACCAAATCAAGAATAGGCCGAATTCTCTGAGGTTTGATTTAAAACCTGACCTATGCATAATGGTGTAGGTTATAAGAGTGTGAATCAGTTGTGCCTCAAGCACCAACTCAGTTATCTTTGGCTTGTAAGAAGAACTCACTCCCTTTTTCCCTAACACTTGCTCCATTGCCTTACCTTTGTTGAACCCCGGGAAAAGTGACATGGCAAAGATGTCAAAATACTCAAACTCACCTATTGGCAAACCAAAGGCATCCTGAATAGACTCCGACGACACATCAAAAGTTTTTCCCTTAACCTTAGACTTTGCAATATGATGGTCACCACCCTCATATACTTGATAGATATTAGCATAAAATAGTCTAACAATATTTCGATGCAGAGGTAAGGGCACACTCAAGAAACTTATCCATCCTAAATTAAAGAAAATGGATTTCAAATGAACCTTAATTTTCTCGAAGATTAGGAAGTTCACAAGACATTGAATGTTGGCGTCCCTCTTATTATAGGGCAAAATGAACTTGTCGAGAGCATCCTTTGATCTACATGCCAGTATGGTAGTCTCTTATTTGCCGACCTCGTGTAGCCCCTAACTTTGGCTTCCCTCTCCTTTTGTCTCTTCGCGAGAGGAAAAAAAACTTTTTATGGGCTCTTATTCTCCTTTTTTATCATATGCTCTTTTCTTGTCCTCGTTGTTTTTGGAGGCACAGATGAAGGGTTTGTGGTAGTGAACTCACCTTAGCCACTAACTTTGTCTTCGGCTGGGTTGAAGGACTAGATATTAGTGAAGACTTTGGTGAAAAATCTGGGCAGTGGGGTTCTTGGTCACGAGCCGCTGGGACTCCAGCGGAAGAGAGTATCGTAGCACCCTCGTGCCTTTTCTTGAGCGCTTATTCACCATTTTTGAATCTAAAATAAATGACGTAAAATATGATGATCCTGAACACTACTTTGGAGGATAAATGTAGTGTTGAGGCCACTGACAAGGAGCCCTAGTTCATGCCTTTGCAATTCTATTTTCACAATGTTGATCCTCAATAGCAAGTGACAAGAAAGTAGAGGTTGTAATTATGGTTGGGGGAGGGTTTAGAGAGCATGACCCTCTGTGTTTCGCGAAGACAAAATACAGAAGGGAAGAAGATGTGGAATGTTCAGAGAACACGAGTTTCAGTAGGGAAGAGGGAGAGCGTAGGGGAGGGTTTGGCGAAGATGAAGGGATCAATTTAAATATGGACGATGGAACCAAGGGTCTAGTTTGGTTGTGATCTGGTTACTCCTACAGTAGACCTCATTTCCTAACACTGTAGCACATGCCAAAGTTTGCTCAACTCTCTGAGAGTATTACACTTATTAAATAAGGTACAAAGTATAGATATAATGTGATCCTCTTTAGGAGCCAAATTTTGTACATTTTCTGTTTAACAAATTAATTTATCAATTCTGTTTATTTCTTTTTTCTTTTTTCACCTATATTTCATCTATATCTCATTTTGTTTATGAAATTATTCAATTTATAATTGAAGCATTAATTCGACCTAGGTAAGCAAACCTTGAATGGTATATGCGACATAAAAAATATTTTTTCATAGTAACCTGTGACTTATTATTAATATATTTTCTATTATCATTGTTTTCTATCATTATATTTTATATTTTGTGCATCAATAAATTTGAGTTTTAGATATTAGGTTTAATTACACCTTTTCTTTTTAGGATTCATAATGTGATGATTGACTAAAACTTTACATTAATAGCAATGCATGAAAAAATTTGATAATGTTGTGTTACATATATGTTCTCTTTACATTCATTTGTTTACAAGTAAATTGGATGAAATCTTGAAAAAAAAAAGAAAATTGGATGATAGTGTTGTTCGCATAGTGCCCGAATATTACGTAGTAATTTTTTTTTTTAGTTTTCAATTTTTTATAATCCGATTTAGATAAGAATGTACGGGTAGTAGTATCGTAAAATCTGTACGAGTAGAGAATCTTTCGTGGTATCCTATTTGTTTACATCCTTAGAATACTTTTTATAGAGTATTTTCTATAAAATAAGTGGGTAAAATTCATTTTTATCGAAAATACTGATAGTCGGTCTTACTCACTTGCTCGCGAAGCAGAGATATCGACGTTAGTTATTGTCGAGTCATGTTTAACTTTTCTTACATGTGGTTGCGGGTCTTCTCTTTGTTCTGTTGGTGATTATAACACATTTTTGGTAACTTTAGGGAGGAAATTAAATTTCTCCAAACAATTACTCATATTATGCACATGTATAGAAAATATCTTTATGTTTGTATATCTAATTTTTTTCACTACATATTAATTGGATGATGTTAGTCCATCAATTTATAATAAGTTATTTTATTTTTTCTCATAAAATTAATATTTATCTGATATATTGATATTCGATCTCGCCTGCGAGCTCTTTTGGTTCTCGACTAGTTATTAATTGTCATAATATAATTAAAACATAAAAACAATTTTAACATTAGTTTTAGTGAATTGACCAAACTAGGGTTTACACACCATGTTCAACAAAGTGGGGTTGTGTAGTTAAGCCTGTAAAACTAGATAATAATATTAATAACAAGTTGTAAAAAATTAGCAATGATACTAATGATAATAAATAAATAAATGAATGAATAAACAAATTTGAGTTTTGCTTTTTATAAATTATTTTGATCATAAGCTTTTAAAAAAATATAAGTAAAAAATTTATATTAGGTCCATCAATGCCAAAGTTGAGCCCTATATCCATCGACTCCCACATTTCTATCAGTCCCTTCATCTTCTCCAAACCCTCCCCCATTTCCTTCACTGCTTGAAATACTCTTTCCATACCTTTTGAGCTTGAAGTCCGTCGCCAGTCCTAACATAATCGGAAGTGTGCGCCACCGTTCCTAGCATCCCCCATTTTAATCGGTCCATTCTCTAAGCATTCTCTTGCGGTAAGTCTTCTCTTAACCCTCATTCATTTGTTGTTTTTAGTTTCGTGATAAAATGATGAAATCTTCCTCTTATTGCGGTTTTGTTATGATTTGTTGTTAGATTTGATATCCATACTTTAAAAACTCTTTAAAATGTGTAATGACTCATGTGTATTTGATGAAATGCCTTCAAGAACATGTTATTTTGGGTTTAATGAGATGTATTGTATTCTAATAACATGTTACTTTGGGATTAATGATATGTATTATACCTATACATTAATTCATTTTATTACAATAACTAAATGCATGAGTTATGAGACATACTTGAACACGATAACAAAACTCCATGCTCAAACTGATGTTTGATCATTCCGTGCGAATTCTCTTGATTTGAGCATTTCACTTTTGTTCAAGTTGTTTTAAAATTCATTTGGATTTATTTATTTTTTTGCTCCTGAAATTAAATTACTTTTTTGCTTATAGTAGGTCGAAGTCATGAAGCCAATTAAAGAAAATAAGAAGCCTTTTCAAGGCTGACCTTTTAAAACCATTGCGTAGGCTCCACTTTCACGATCACCTCATGAATTCACTCATCCTCTCAATTGAAGGGGAAAAAGGTGGTTGTTAAGCATGGGATGCCATCACTGCCACCATGAAACCAGACATCTAACAGCCAAGAACCAAAGATGAAGAAAAGGACATTGGCAACCTCTCCAACATCTAATCCACCCACACAAAAGAAGCAAATAGGGGGAGAACATGCTTGAACTCTGACACATTGGCCTTGCAGCTCTAAGGAAAGTCTGAATGCATACATAATTACATATGATCGAGGGAAGCGGAAAAACCACAATTACTTAAGTTCAGATTCTTTGACAACATGGAGGTCAGAATTAAACAATTACTTTTTGATTCGGGCTGGTTACAATTATTTAGTGATGGTCTTCCCACCTATCCAAATGTGGTCAAACTTTTTTTTATGCCAATTTACATTTATCCAACAAGGAAAACACTTATCTTGCAGAGTCTACCTTTAAGGGGACGACAATCATTATGTTTCCATAGTCCATAAGGTCGATGTTTAGGTTACCGTAAAGGGAATTTGAGTACTTCGACACTTATAGGTGAGCCAAGATCCAAGGTTTCGATCCTAGCAAAGCAATGCAACAACTGTGCCATAATAGTGAATTGACTACTTCTTATACCCCTACCAAGACAATGTTAATCTCAAGAGCACGCGTCATTCATAGTGTTATTACATACACAATTGTCCCCAGGTTAGGTAACAGGTCCAAGATTAATCACTTTGAGCTGTTCTTGATTTGGTGCATACTCAATGGAAAGAAAATAGACATTGCATTCATCATTTACTACCACATCATGGACATAGTGGCCAAAACACCTAGGGAAAGAAATGCAAGAACCCCATCCTCCCAAATGCATTGCATTTGACTCACCTGTTCACAAAATGCCCATTACTTCTATAGGGGAGAATAAAACTATCCACTTTGATAATAAAGACTACTTTGGTAGGAGAAACTTCTTACAAATGGGGTTTAAACTGGATGAATCTTAAAATAAGAGGGTTAGGAAGGTTAATGTATCGAGCACTGTGGGTAGACATGATGAAGAAGATGATGAGGATGGGGTATGATGAAGATGATGAAAGAAAGGAAGATGAGGATGCAGATGATGATGGGCATGATAATGAGGAAGAAGGTGACGATGAGGGGGGTATGGTGAAGAGGGAGAGAATGATGATGAAGGAGATGATGATGAGGGTAAGGATAAATAGGAAGAGAGAGTGTATGATGAAGAGGGAAATAATGATGAAGACAGAGATGATGATGAGTCCGAGGATGATGATGAGGAGAGAGGGTATGATGAAGATCGAAATAATGATGAGGACGAAGACGATTATGAGTTCGAGAATGAAGAGGAGGGAGGGAATGATGAGGACTATAATGATGATGACCCTACGAGTTTTGAGCCAAATAGGGACTACATGAATAAGGATGAAGGACTTCACACATCAGAAATTGAATTGATCAAAGATGATGCTGAGGTAGCTAAAGGCTCTATTCAAGGTGATAAACGAGATGATCCAAGCAATCTTGATCACATTGGAGGGACGAAGGGAAATGCTTACATCGAGCATGGTCTACCAGGATGCCAAAATGGGGGCAAGGAGGGAAGGACTAGTATCGAGTATGCTCAACCTCTAAAAATAGAGCAAACATAATCAGAAGATGTGAATGACACCACAACATCCATTGAATATAAATGGAGCTACATGTGTCCAGAGCCGCCTGAAGATTGCAGGAATGGAATAATTTATTGTGCTTTATTGAATATTTCTTCACAATTGTAGTGCTTGAAAAACGCGATCAATGAAAGTTTTATTGATTTAGAAGAAAAAATATCGAAATTGCAAGTGGCAACAGAGCGGCACGGCTAGTTATGGTGGTTTTTTGTGTTTGCAACATATATTTTTATTAAGTTAATTTTTTTATTTATGGTCTTGGTTTAATTGCTAATTGATAAAACTTGTTGATGGATTTAGATTACTTCTAAAACTGTTTGATGGAGATCTGTATGTTAGTCCAATTGACCTTCATGTTGCTTTTGTATGGTTTTCTTGTGCCTTATTTGGTCACTTGTTAATTTAGTTTTATCTGTGGTTTGATATCCTTCGTTTATCTTCCATTTTCTTAGATTCAAAATTTATAAATATGGATATTTCTTATAAGGTTAGAACATATAAGTATATCAGGGTTGTAAAAATGGTTATTAATAGTGCTAATGGGAAACAATGGTTCATGGTTGGAAAAATAAAGTTGGTGCAATATCTTGGTCTCCATCTTACAAGAAGGAAGCGAAGAAGAACCAACTTATACAGTTCATTTTAGATGAAGGGAATCAGTTGTGAGGTCTTCTCATTTATGTACGGTGATGTGACAACACCCTCTGTGTAAGAGTACCCTGACCTGCTGTATTTACCTTCTCATTTCTGTACGGTGATGTCACATCACCCTCTGTCATGTTGCCATGTGTACCTTGACATGATTCCCACAGCTAAGATTGAGCAAAGTGCTATTGTAGAGTTGAACAAACTTGTTCACTTCATTTGGATGAATATGATCATCACATTTAATAGTTTGTACAAAAAAGGTATAGTTTATCCCTGTCAACCATTCTGTGTCAGGACATCCTGTGCCGCCACATCTACCTCCGCATGATCCTACTAGAGTTGAGCAAAGTACGACGGTGAAGTTGAACAAACCAGAATTGTAATGATTTTTTGACAGAAAATAGAATTGTAATGTTGTGTAAACTATGGTTGTAAAAATTGGTTACTAATAATAATAATAATAATAATAATAATAATAATAATAATAATAATAATAATAATAATAATAATAATAATAATAATAATAACAACAATAATAACAACAACAACAACAACAATAATAATAACCCCAAGTGGATAATTATGAAGCCTTTTTTTGCCAAAACATTAAAGAATTGCCTTTTTGTGTTTAATTAAAGTATTTTAATATAGGGTTAATCATGTAGTTAGGTTTATAAAATGTGCAAGGTCTAGCATAAGCACTTCACACATTACCTCCATAGGCTTGTCTATAGGCCTTTGATTCCATTGGGGTCTTACGGTCTTTGAGAAACGGAGAACATTCAATTTCAAAGACTTGCGTTATCATGCTCAGAACCCTCACGATTGATATCGAGTAAGCCCTTCTTGTTTAAGGTTTTTGATTTTCATGATTGAATTAGTTTCTAAAAATACAACAAAAAACTAAGGGTGGTAAAACGGGTTGATGTGTCGTATCCGTGTCATCCCGTTTATGACACTAACCTATATAAGCTCAACCTTAACACTAACCCATTAAGTTTCCGTGTTATCGTGTTAACCCATCAAACCCCATTTACTTAATATATTACTTTTATTTTATAATTTGATATATGTAATATAAAATATAAAATTCTCTTCAAAATAACACGTTATTCCTAAGATGTAATTCAAATGACTATTGAAACTATGTAAATGATTTTTTTTCTTAATAATAATTACACTTTACTATGTCATTTTAATTCTTGAAAGTGTTATTCAACCATTAATGTAATAAAATAATAACAAATTTGCATTATATTATTATTTCAAACGAATTAAATAGGTCACAAATTACAATTACTTTACATGTATTAGAAGATATACCTAAGTGTATGATAAGATTTGATATTTCTTCTGAAAAGAAAGGTTTAGGGAGGTCGTGGGTTTGAATGTCTCTAAAGTCAACAAAATAAAATTGCTTACACATAAGTAGATCATAAAATATCTCTTTAACAATAAACATACATATATGTTAACTAGTTAATTGTACAATCTCGCAAGTGAGCGGGCAAGGAATCAAAATATTTAACATGCATATTATTAAATCATAAACACATAATTGTAGTAATTTACTTCATGTAATGATAATTAAGATTTATCTCAATTATTCTTTATTAACTTCATATTACTATATATATTAGTGCTCAATATATACATTTATTTAATTAATTAGTTGATTAGTCTAATATTAATATAATATTGTTACTATTAATACGTAAGTATAAATTGATTACAGATACTAATACATACATCTTTCTTCCATCATATGTTTTTGACCAAAAATAAGTTGATAGTTTCATTTTGACAAATAAATATTGATTACATTTTATTGGTAAGTAAGTAAAATAGTGGAACAAATGCAAAGTCAGAAAAGACAAAAAAGCCAAAAATTTGTGTTGACCACAAAAAATGGAGCCTCACATCATATGAAAGTCATGATTTGGTCTTCAGTGAACCATGTGATCTCTTAAATCAATCATCTAAAATCTGAACTTGACAACACACACCATCTCCCATTGTCCTTACACCTTCAATAGAGAGAAAACCTAACTCTTCTTTATCTTCTTCATTTCTTTTTAAAGAACTCTGCCTCCCATTTTTTCATGAGTTACCTTAAACGCGCTTCTAAAGGAAAGCTTTCCAAGTCTCCAAACAAGGGTCGCCGCACCGATGACAACCACTAGAGAGATGTAATGTGGAAGAGCTCGCGTTCGAGCAGGAAGAAATGGTCGCGTTCAAGTTCAAACGTTGATGATGAAGGAGGTGTTACAGAAGCGGTTTGGTTCCGCACCGATAAAGCCGAAGTTACATACATTTCCAACTATAGCAATAGGTTAGTTCCTTTCCCTCAAAGCATTGATTTTGAGTTCTTCGACTCCGCACAATTACTGATTGGCAGCCTCAAAGCCTTAAAATGGGACTCATTTGTGAACCTTCGCATGAACAAATATCCTCATTTAGTTAGGCAATTTTATGCAAATCTTTACACTTCAAACCTAGCCATACCCCTTATTTCAAAAAGTGAGATTTATTGAATCAAGATTGTTGTGTCCCTTGATACTATCCGAAAACATTTTCAGCTTCCTAAAGGTGATTTTGAGTATTATCACACTCATTTGTGGGTGCGTGAGCATGGGTTCGACCCAGTCGTCGCCATGTCACAAATGTGTCATCGTCAAGGGGTGACGGCTAAAACTAAAACTAGAACTGGAGACTTCACAGTTGATGCCCGACTTATACATACCATTGTCACCTATACATTTATCCCTCGTAGGGGGAGTTTGACATTCATACTGAAGATAGACCTCTTCCTCATGTGGTGTATGCGCAACGACAAAAATGTTGATTTGGCACATATTATATATTATCACATGTTGAGCACGATATTAGATGTGCATGGCCAATTACCATATGACATTCCTTTGAGTACTTTTTTCAAAAATCTCTCTGTCAAAATTCTTAATGATGAAATTGTCGTTAAATGCCCTACTCGATTACATATCTTGGGTGAGATGAATCTTATTTTGATGGGCTTAACATTTGATAAGTCACTGGAAAGGTGGGTCACTTGAGAGGAGAAGTTCAATCATAATGCACTTATAGTTGATTCTAGTGGGAAGAGGATGACGGGCTTGACATTAGGGATGAAAGGGCAAACAATTTTAGTGGGGAGGTTGGTGGAGATGGCATAAAGGATAGTAATGTTGGTGATGATGAGATTAGGAATGAATTTGAAAATGGCAAGGGGAAAAAATATTGGTGGGAGACAGAAACTGGGGATGAGGTAGATCTGCATTTTGAGTCCGGCTTTAATCTAAATAGTGTAGCCTCCATAGAGCCCATGTTGTCTGCGACCATAAACATGACTTCGATGCGACATCCTGACCCGTCTAAAAAATCTCCATGTGACCCATCCCTATCATTCTCTTTGCGTGATGCAGCGGGTTTCTATGCATTTCTGACCGGGATTGAGGAAATGGAGAACTTTATTTACGATGCCATTACAAAATTGTCTGTTTCTATTTTATCTTAGCTTACAAGCATCGAGGCACACTTATAGGCAATGAAAGAGCTACCAAACTTAATGTTACATGTGTTGGCTAGGTTGAAGAATATGGACGAGATGGTAGGGGAGGCCAGAAAAGCGATAAGTGGTGGGTTGCACATGATTCTCACTGACATTGCAAACATGCGCAACTGTGCGAATGAAGTGCTATAGAAGATGGACACATATAAGAGAGAACTGCAGGAGGTCTTCAACAAATTTATGAACCTCTTTGACAAATATACCACATCTCTTAAGGAGCATCAATCGAGCAACTGCTTCAAAAGAAAGTACATACTAGATCATATCGATCTCGATCTAAAATCAGGTTTTGGACCCTCAGAGCCCTTAGCCTAGCCATGTTGCAAAGGAGATGCAAGTGGATGTGCATGTGGGCATTCAAGAGTAACTTGGCTTTTATTTTAGTTATCAACTTCATGGATGACTATTTTAACTTGCTTTATTTTGGTTGGATAAATGTTCTTAATGTTTAGATTAGATTCATTTTGGTTGGATGCATGACTATATCACACAATTATGTTCTCATTATGGGATGAAATGCTATGTTATGGAGTATACGTTTTGGTACGCTATGATATGCGAAATGTTTTCATATTTTATGCTCTTCCTTTAAACTGTGGATACAATTAATACAAGATGAAATTAGTTACGATATGTTTATCGTATGGGATTCTTTTGACAATGCTTAGTCAACTCGAACGTTATTCTGTTGACAACGCTAAGTCAAACTCAAACGATATACCGCAATTGAGCCTCTTCAATCTAGGTTATTTATACCGCTTCATTAAAAACTTTTAAAATTAGTACGACCAACATACAATATATAGAGCATGCATAATAACCTGTAAAATCAAACTATTTAGGGAGCATGCTCATAATGATCAGAAGTATTTCAATGATGGAGCTCAAGGCTTCAACAAAAATTTCTTGTAAAATCAAACTAAATTGGTCGCAATGGCTCACCAAAACTACACTTGTACATAAAATTAAGCATACATAATATTGAGTTGCTGAAAAACACATTATAAGTTACCAAATTGCGGTGTGACATTAGAAGTTCACAAACGACGACAACACTTTACATGATCCCATTGTCATCGGCATACATACTACCCAAAAAATCGAAAAAACAAGAAGAAGCCATGATCGATCTGTCACTATCCACCAAAATTAAGCCAAAATGAATGAAGTAACCCGCTACCCAAAGATGTATCCTACATAAATGATGAAGTATCAAAAATCAATGTTCTCTCTTTTAGCCATAATCCATGTGTTGGGGTCTCATTTAACATAATTCCATGTTATAGGGCCTTATTTGCCCTGATGTCATGCATTGGGGTCTGAAATCCAGGCATTGGAGCATCATTCGTCCTGAATCCCAACATGAGGGCCTCATTTGCCTTGAATGCAGGTAATGGAGTGACATATTTAGAAGACGATGCACAATTGGTGTAACAACCTGTATAAGGCGGGTGTAATCAAAAGGAATTCACAAGTTATAATGTACAGTGAAGTAGTAAATAGTATAGAAAATGCTACAACATATACAACCTATTGTTGATTCTTACACCTATTGGGGTTTTTGGTTGTTCCTTTTTGCCCACCTTCTCGCGTCCTTCCCTTTCGCTTGGGTTGAACTAGATCCTTTAATGGAGCAACATCTTGAGCTTGCTTGACTGGTTGATTGCTATCCCTCATGCCAAATATCTATTCCTGTAACTTGAGAATTCCATCAAGGGCAGCCTTGAATGTTTTGTGTGAACCCGAGCATATGTCGGCTAATTTGTTACATCGACCAAGAATTGCATCATAACAATCCTAAATACTAAATGCCAACAATGACATTTCGTCCTCGCTGAAATTTCAAATACAAGCAATCTTACATAATCTTTTCACCACCTTAGAAGAATGCAATGATCCAAAATGATGGTAATGCCAACTTCTTCGAGCACACAAAGTGCATGACAACATAGAATGCATGCGAATTTGAAAGAATGACACGCACAACATACTATAGATTCGTTAGTCCAATAAGACACAAAATAAGAACTAAGGAAATCACCTTCAATGCCTTCTAGTGGAGTCATGTCCTTACGTCCAATGTAATGAGGTTTTAACATTGCATAAAAACCACACACTTACAATTCAACTTGTTAATCAATCCCTTTTGGAACTTTATGATGATATTGTTTGTGTAAATGCCATGCATTTGTTTCTGATACGTCGTCAGCTTTGAACAAATTTCGTCATCAAACTTGGTAGTCCTGAAATCTTCTTTTGCTTCCTTTTCAAACTTTTACTTTTATGTGACATCGTACTAGGTGATGAATTGCTTTAAAGATGTCTGATAGAAAGCAATTTTCAAAAAATGCATTCATGCCTTTATTTCTTTGTGTCGTTGACATACCAGCCTAAAAGTGATATTTTAGGTAAGCAGGGACCCATTTCTCCTTCATGTCATACATTTTAGAGAACCAATCATGTTTTTAAAAACCATACTGCTATACCATTTCCTTCCAAGCATGCTTGAAATCTTCAGGGACTTTCGTGGACTACATTATTTGCCTTTGAGATTATTACCTTTTGATGTCGATTGTTCCCAACCTTTTCAGGCACGTTCCTCATTATGTGCCACATGTAAAAACGATGTCTACTTTTTGAAAATACATCTGCTACATCTAATTGGATTGTAGGGAATTGATCAGTGACAATGCCTCCGGGTTGAGCTTTTTGCATACAAGGTAGCCATGTACTAATTAACCAGGTAAAGCTCCCGATCGATTCGTTTGATATAAAACCACAACCTAATAATATAGATTATCTATAAAGATTGGCACCAAGAAATGGTGCGAAGGGCATGTCGTAATGATTTGTCAAGTATGTTGTGTCAAATGAAATGACATCATTAAAGTAATTGTATACACTTCTTGCTTTTCCATCAGCCCAAAAAACATGTTCCAAGCGGTCGTCATTGTCTAGTTTCATGAGGTGAAAAAAGTTCAAAATTTATTACTATTTTTGAGCAAAGTACAAACGGAGTGCCTCAGCATCACCAGTACCCAACGTAAGTCTCCTTGTAACATCAACATAATTCCTTACATCATTTTAAGTGATAGGAAACCTTTGATCCCACCCTCTGTTTCATGTGCCATGGACATTATAAACTTTGCAACTGAAATTCCAGCAGAATCATTAACAAATAGTCACCTCTTTGCATTTTCGAGAACTTTTCTATGACTTCGGAAGAAACAGGATGTCGTTGGGCTTAAAGTGTGGCTGTGATCAGCTACCAATTGTGAATATTCCTTTATACCATCGTTAAGACGCTGAACAGTAATAACCGCCTTACAGTTGCACCGAATGCTAACTCCAAATGCTCTCTTTCTATTTTGTTTGTGCACAATGTTCCCTTCCTTGTTGCAAGAGAATATGTGCATATATATCTCTCCATCTTCATGTATTTTTGTGCTTCAGATCTTGGTCCCAAACCCATATCGAAAAGCATATTTATCGTAGAATTCTTGAGCCACATCCAAACTCTTAAAAGTTAGGCCCTTTTGTGGGATGTCACCGTCGTTGTTGTTTTCGCCTTCAAGTGTAAGCCCGCCATCTTTAACATCTTCAACATTCTCGTTTTCACCATCTTCGTCAATGTTTGTCAATGAATTCATTGTGAATGGTTGCCCATCATCATCTAATAAATGTACAACTTAAAAAGAGCATGAACTGAACTCATTAAATGGATATTTAAACAATGATTAAAATCAAACAAACGAAAGAGAATGTAGCATTTAAGTTAGCATACCTCACTTTCATTCTCTTATTTGTCCATTGATACCTCAGTGTCCTTAATCTATGAGCTATTCAATAAGGCAAGAGCTCATTCATTAAAGGGCAGCAAAAACATGTGCTAAAAATAAAGAGTGGTTTATGATAGAAGGATGAGAGGGGTTCAGAAGATAGAAATGATTTCTCGCTTAAACTTCCCGCCTAAACTTGGTGTATTAATGAGGATGTGACATGTAATTATGTTGTAATAAATGAAGGTGTGACGTCTTGCAAACTAAGCGTACCTTTTTTTAGCATACCTACTTTTAGCAAACTCTTGTCAGACATTAGTTAGGCACTTGTCAAACACTTGTCAGGCAATAGTACAACATGTATTGGAAGTGATGCTATCCCTTGCTTGCAACTTTTGTCACTTTTTCTAACATAAAATATTCACATTCTGACTAGGCAATTATGTGACATTCCACATTTCTGCCACATCTGCGGTGTTACTCCTGGTGTCCTCCTTTCAGTGTTATCATGGCAAGGTCTATAGACAAAATGGAATTAGACATGCCTCGTGTAGGTGGACCAATAGGAAACAAAGTGCATGCTAACTGTCATACCAAAAAGGACAAGTGGTTTTTAGTAGTGATATAGTGGGTGTGTTGTCTCAGTTCAAACCACACAAAGTGTAGAGTGATTCCTAGCCACAATAATAAAAGATGTGTTAGAGCACTAATGACCATGAGAAGTTTCTAGAAACACTCTTATGTAAGTCCAAGTGGGATAATTACTTAAACCCCAAGTTTTCAATTTCTCTCTCATTTGAAAAAACGAAAGTAGAGAGGAGAGAGAATGTGGTGTTAGGAGGAAAAAGAGAAGAAAAGTGAAGGATTTGGTGACTTTTTGTGTGAAATTGTTGAAATTTTTGGGGATCCAAGAGAGGTAGAACAAGAGTGACGACTCTATTAAAGCAATATGTATATTCTTCACCAAATCTTGATAATGCATGTTCTAAGATTGTTGTTCTTCATGGTTTTTGGTATATAGAGGGTTCATAAGAGTAGATCGACCCTCAATGGGTAAGAATCCCTTGTCGGGGAATCATTTTTGAAGTTATTATTGTTGATGGGTAGTGATTAAGTGAGGAAGAAGATGAACATTAATATTTATAAGAAAGTTGATCTGGTGTCTTTTGCTTATGTTTTAGCCCATTTTATTGGATGATAATGAAAAATGACGTGCGAACTAATTTTAGGAGGGTTGTATAAGTCCGAAGGCCGAAAGGGTCGAAACTTTAAGATGAACAATGAGAATTTTTTGAGTTTTTATCATATAGAGAGTTTTACCCAGAAAGCATGCTCAAAGTTATGTGCATACTAAAAGTTTCAAGTATGCTCAAACTTTGAGTAAGTTCAAACTTTCAGTAAGCTCAAACATTGAGTAGACTCAAACTTTTAGCATGCTCAAGCCTTTTGCATGCTCAATTATTACGGATTAGGTTAAATGACTTAAGCTAGCTTTTAACTAATTTAAAACACACTCTAAACACCTCATACCGCTAAATGACCGTATTACAAGGGTTTGGAATGTCAGAGGGTTGATTGGGATGCTTGTTAGAAGCCACGAGGACATATTTTCTGCGTAGATTGAGGTAAGTAAACCAGCTAGAGGATCAATTCCAATTCTGATCATATTCTTGAATTTATTTCTATTAGTCCACGTTGATTAGGTCGGGAACGTCAGGGGTTGATTGGGTGTTAAATGAATTGCAACAGTATCGATGACGACTGCCCTAGCACTAATACATGTATAAATAGTACCCAATACACTTCCCATTCTGGTAGAGACATTTCCATTCATACAGATGGAGACGAGCACGAGAACGACGACTAAAGCTAGACAATTGCATAAGTTTCAAAATCACCGTCCGGTAGAGTTCTATCGAGGTATTAACTTAGAGGCGTCGGAGAGGTTCATGTAGTGTCATGAGAAGATACGTGACATTTTTGCTACCGAAGAACGCATGAGAGATTCCATATCCGCTATACTACTCTTCGAAGAGGCAAATGATTGGTGGACCAGCTTGGTAGCGACTGGGGGAGTGCCCAAGGATTGGGTGGAGTTTAAGAGGCAGTTTAACCTAAAGTATTTCCCCGACAATACTGAGAGAGAAGAGGAATGAGTTCATGACATGGAGACAACTCTCTGATGAGTCCGTCATGCAGTACATGGGATAGTCTTGTAGTTGCTAACGTTTGCCGGAGGTGTGGTAGACACAGATGCGAATCATGCTTAATACTTCATGTGGGGTTTGTTACTCGAGGTAGGATGCCATGTGGTCACGATCGAGCCAGAGACACTATAGACATCATATAAGGGGAACTTGACCAGAGAGACATACTTGAGCACCTACCCTGATGTGGTCATATCAACATCGATACTAGGCCAGTCAGAGTACATATTAGGAGGATAAGGCCATAAGAGAATGAGGAATCAATGGTAGAATTAAAAACTTAGTAGGACACAAAGTATGGGGTCAGTGGTACCATCAGTACAGTTAATTCCTACAGTCTTGTCTCCACCTACTTCAACGTCCAGCTATGTTAGACAACCATCATATGCATTATATACAGCTAAGGGATAACAACAATACATGTAGAGAACAGGCAAGAGTAGTGGTTTTGGTCCCCGAAGATAGAGTAAGTTTTTAGTGTGGTCATCCTGGACTCTTGAAGAATAGATGTCCAAAATTATATCACACCTAGCAAGGCGACACTCAGCCACATGTCATGGAGAGCATTTACGTGCTGGTAAAGCTGCAGCAGGCGGCGACTCGTGATCGTGGTAATAATTCCTTCTAGTTACCATTATATTATGTATGAATTGATAAATCAGAACTTATGTATTAACTTGCAATTTTGGATGTTGGATTGAGTTTGGGTTTCCACCTACTAGTTATATTACTACTTAAGCTTAGCAGCATTGCTAAAGACGAAAAACACCCAACTTAAGTTTAAAGTTTGAGAGGAATGTAAGATCATGGTAGGTTTTGGTATATGTGATACCAAGAATGCCTTGAACCCACCTAAAAAGAGGGAGAACTAGATGAGTTGTGATTTATCATATGATACATGAACACGCAGTGTTCATGACTGCCATGGTCACAACTTTGTCGGACGTTTCTATTATATGGGCATTGATGTGAATTTGAGGAAAATTTAGTTGTCTCTATTCAGTATGAATAAGAACTAATGAACCGATAGTGGTTATTGAAAATATTGAGAGCGATTTTGAGCCTCAAATTTCATGGAGGGGGTTATAAACTTGAGTCCTAGATGCAAGTGGTTGGGAAACTAATCACAAGTTAAATGTACGAGTCATGATCGTAACGTCTTACATCGTGATTACTGGAATTTATGGTGTATTAATGGGTGACATCCACGATGAAATCGTTGACATCCCCATCAATGTTTTGAGAACTGGAAGTGATCTAGGTAGACCCATAGCCCAAAGTCAGAAAGTTAAACTGTTAGAAATGGCTTAATCCCACAGTTTGAGGAATCTATTTTGAACTATTTAAAAGAGGCTAGGTTAGGCCTACAGTTGATATGAGGAGAATCAGACTATCAGAATTTGTGAAAACCATAGTCTGGTGGTCCTATATGACAACATGCAGTCAGAAGTGGTTAAAGCATAGAGTTTGATGAAACTTAGGAGTCGAACTATATGAAGATAATTTGCACATGTTCGCAGTTTATTGTTGGATGTTGAATTATTTGAAGAGACTTTGCCCAAGTTCGCAGTTCATTATTAAATGTTGAGCAGATGAGGAGTGGTCCTACATGTGTCTATTGCTTCTAGTAAAGAATCGAGATGTCCGAAGTGACTTTGAGTGAGTCCATAGTTCGTATTGGCATTCGAGTCACCAGAAGTGACTTGGATAAGTCCGCGGTCTGATAATAACACCCTAAACTGTTTGAAGCGGTTACGGGCCCGCAATTTAGGGAGTCTATGACCCACTTAAATCACGTTTGGATGGATTCACGTGAGGAGTGGTGGAAGGGTCGATTTATGAGCACTTCCCTGACTTATTCTAGACTTTGGTAAGTCTTACTTAAGCGTAATGAATTTTGAGGACGAAATTCTTATTATTTAGAAAGGCTGTAGCGCCCTTAAAATTCTAACTCGTGCTACGTGTCACTACCGGACTCTAGCAGGGACTCATGATGAAGTGGCGTACTCGGTCAACTCTCAGAAGTTGACTCTGAGATATTTTACTTTTATGTGATATGTGTAATATTTTACCAACTTGTAGTTAAACTCATTTATTTTGAATGTGATGTTTGCCTAGGAAAACGTGCAGACTATGGTATGGAGTAGGTCGCGATGAAAGGGAACATGAAACGCTTAAGTAGATTGATGGAATTGGGTTAAATTACAACTTAGGCTTTTAAATTTATTCAATAAGGAATCCCTAAGTTAAATTAGCAATTATTTAATTTAGATTTGCCTAAGTTAGAGTTGATAAAGCGATAAAATGTGTCTATGGTTTAATTTTAAATATAGTTAAATCCAAGGGAAACTATTAAGTTTGTGGAATTAGAAATGCACATAACTATTCTAAAATTCATGGAGAAAATGGAATTAGACATGCCTTGTATAGGTGGACTCAAAGGAAACAAAGTGCAGGCTAAGTGTCATACTAAAAACGACAAAGGTTGTTAGTAATGATGTAATGGATGTGTTGTTTCAGTTCAAACCACTCAAAGTGTAGAGTGATTCCTAGCCACATAATAATAAAAGATGTGTTGGAATACTAATTACCATGAGAAGATTCTAGAAACACTCCCATGTGAGTACAAGTGAGATAATTACTTAAACCCCAAGTTTTCAATTTCTCTATCTCATTTGAACAAAAAGAAAGTAGAGATGAGAGAGAACATGGTGCTAGGAGAAAAAAGGAAGAAGGGTGAAGGATTTGGTGACTTTTTGTGTGAAATTATTGAAATTTTTGGGGACCTGAGGGAGGTAGAACAAGAATGACGACTCCATTAAAGCCATAGGTATGTTCTTCACCAAATCTTGATAATGCATGTTCTAAGATTGTTGTTCTTCATGACTTTTAGTGCATAGACGATCCAAAAGAGTAGATTGACACTCAATGAGTATGAATCCCTTCTTGGGGAATCATTTTGAAGTTATTGTTGTTGTTGGGTAGTGATTATGTGAGGAAGAAGATAAATAGTAAATTTATGGGAAAGTTGATTTCATGTCTTTTGCTTATGTTTTATCTTATTTTATTCCATGATAATGAAAAATGAGGTGCAAACTAATTTTGGGAGGATTGTATAAGTCTGAATGCCACAAGGGTCGAGACTTTAAGATGAACCTTGAGATTTTTTTGAGTTTTTACCATATACAACATTCTACCAAAAAAGCATGCTCAAAGTTATGAGCATACTCAAAGTTCCGAGTATGCTCAAAGTTTCAGTAAGCTAAAACATTGAGTAGCCATAAATTTCAATAAACTCAACTTTTAGCTGACTCAAACCTTCAGCATGCTCAAATCTAGAGCATGCTCAATTCTTACAGATTAGGTTAAATGACTTGAGCTAGCTTGTAACTAATTTAAAACACACTCTAAACACCTTCTAATGATTTTAGGGGCTGAGGGACCGTAATACAAGGGTCTGGAGCATCAGGGGTTGTTTGGGACGCGTGTTAGAAGTCACGAGGGCGTATTTTCTGTATAGATTGAGGTAAGTAAACTAGCTAGTGGATCAATTCAAATTCTTATCATATTCTTGAATTTATTTCTTGTTATTCCATTTACTTGGACTCTATTCTATATCGTTGAGTGTCTAAGGCTTGAGTATGTCAGGAAAGTACTTATAGATTTGGTGCTAGATGGACAAACGTGACCTTACCTTGTGTATTGGATCATAGGTAGTATACATGGACGAGGTATTCAGGGCACCATTGATGCCCCCACGCTACACTGAGCTGAGCCTATCGAATTGGAGAGTCGCAGTTCTAGGAAGTCGAGCAGTGGCACCCGCTCTCGATGGGTTTAGACCACTTAGACGCATTCCCTTGACTCATAGGAACTCTTTATTTGTTGTTATCACTTTCAATTCCATTTATCATGCATTTTTATTTACTTTCCTATCCTTTAAATTCCTACATGATACTTAGAATTCTTTATTTAAATTCATGAATTGTTATTGGGACTCTACTGGTTTCACTCACTGGAATTGTCTCCCGCGTGGTGACAATTGCAGGCCCTTCGTCTAGCAAAGATTAGGGAGCCAGTGCTTGGTGACTTCCTCTGAGCTCCTCTCAGAGTCAGCTTATATTTTTGCTAACCGTAGGTCCTTCTTATGTATTTATATTATACTTTTTTTGTAAAACGAGTTTATGTGCTGAGTGCAATACTTGATACATGTATTTTTACTTTTTGTCACCATATATGCATGTTATCTATATAATGCACGGTTCCATACCTATAAGTTGTCCCGACTTGATATCTTGTGAGTTATTTAAATTGCTAGTTTATTTTTGCTGCTTAATAATTTAGAACTTGAATAACATAATAACTCAACTCTAAAATACTAAATTAATGAAAATAGAGGCTGATTAGGCTTGTTTTGACCATTCGAGGGCTGACTCGGGCACATAGACTTAGGCCGGGCGTGACCTAGTTTGTGGAGACTGGGACCATCACAATGATCCTTACCTATAGAAATCCTATTTTGACCAAACCATTCGAAGATGTATTCCATAAAAGGAAATATAATCCGTCAAGGCTTATTGCCATACTCATGCTTGTGAAGGACATTTTGGTCTATGTCGTACAACCCGTAAGATATTAGACTCGGGATTCTTTTGGCCTACTTTAGTCCATGATTGTTATGTTTATAGAAAAGCTTGTCCAAACTGTCAAAGAACCAGAAACTTAAGACGTATGAATCAAATGCCTAGTGTCCTATTATTTTTTGCAAAGTATTTGATGTTTGGGGAATAGATTTTATGGGATATTTTCCACAATCTAATGGAAACATTTACATTTTATTAGCCGTATAGTATGTGTCTAAAAGGGTAAAAGCCATAGCCACGAAATCTAATGATTCTAAAATAGTAGTTAATTTCCTAAAATTGAGGATTTTTACTCTTTTCGGAGCACCTAGATAATTGATTAGCGATAGAGGTTCACACGTTTACAATAGAATTGTCACTACCTTACTCCACAAATATAATGTTACACATAGAACATCTACCGCATGTCACTAACAAACTAGTGGACAAGCCGAAACCTCAAACAGATAAATTAAATCAATTTTTTGAAAAGACAGTATGTCCAATATGAAAAGACTGAAGTCTTCATTTAGAAGATGCATTATGGGCATATAGAACTGCATTTAAGACACCTATAAGTATGACATCTTATAGACTACTTTTTGGTAAAACATGTCACTTACCAGTTGAGTTAGAGCATAAGGCATATTGGGCAATTGAGATATGTAATATGAATTATGATAATGCATGAAAACAACATAAACTTAGTATCCAAGAATTGGAAGGACTCATAAATGATGTGTATGAAAGTGCTTCTATTTATAAAAATAAAACTAAAGTACTTTGTGATAATAAATTGAATATTAAGAATTTTGAAGTAGGACAAAAAGTTTTACTCCTTCGTTCACTTCTTAAATTATTTTCTGGAAAACTTTGCTCACGATGGACCGTACCTTTTGTACTTACGCACATATTTCCCAATGGTGCTGTAGAGGTAGAAACTAGAGAAACAAGGAGAGTCTTTAAAGTAAATGGTCATAGACTAAAACCTTATCATGAAAATATTGTCTCACATGATATGGAAATCATTAACTTTGACCTAGTTGACAACTCATCAGATGAAGTGAACAATATGGAGGAGCATATTGTAACCATTAATTCCAATGAAACATTCAAGCTATAAATGGTTAAAACACTAAGAAGAAAGAAGAATAAGAAATCACAAAAGGAACAACTACCTGCCAGAGACTCATTCGAGTGTGACAAGGATGACTTAGATTATGAGGAGTTTGGTAAAAATGGCGATCATTCAAAACTTTTAACAGCAGATCCAGGACACACCTACTCTAACATACGAATCAACAAGATATCCTTTAATGAAGTTGAACTTAATACGAGAGCCGATATGAATCTTGTGCCTAAACATTGGTTTCTTTTAAAAAAACCAAGGATTCATTGCAAGCTCCTCTTACGGTGTATAAGCCAAATGAAACTTTTACAGTTCCATTAGGGGTATCAAAAAATGCGCACGTATGAGTAGGTAGGTTCACCATCACTACAAACTTCCTATTCATGCCTATAACTATCCCACAAGATTAAATATTACTGGGTAAACCATTCTTATTGATTGCTAGAGCTATCATCCATGTACATGAGCGCATAGTTACACTAAGGACATGTAATGAAGTAATATCATTCCAAAATGGGAGAGAACTTTGCGACGATATGGAAGAAAGACAATTTAATGATGGTGATAAGAAAAAAGATGACAGACTTTTTTAGACCTTAATGAAGATATTCTCAATGAGGAATCACTTGAAGCAAAGATTGATTCACTCACACTCACCGAATATTTATTCCTCTATTAGTGAAGCAAATGACAATAAACAACAACGCTTTATGGGAGGCAACCCATATTCTTTATTTCTTTACGTTATTTTAGTTTTTTAGTAGGAAATCTAGTATTAGTATAGTTTGGTTTTGTTCTCTCTCCTTTTAACTCTATTTTGGAATAGTTTTCAGGACTCACACTCCGGAGTAGCTTCAAAATAGAGAGGGGATTATCGAGTTGTATTTTTCTTTTTATGGCCTTTATGCAAGTTTGCATTATACACTAGCTTATTTGTTTATTTACTTACTTATTTAATTAATAAAATTATTAGTTAAACATTAGTTAGTTACATATCCCAATCAAATTTTACAATTTTTTAGTCAATTTTACCCTTATATTCATCTTTATAATAGATATACAAGTTAAATATGAAATAAAACTGCAAAACAATACATTAAGCTCGGCGATTCCTAATGATTCCAAATAACACTAGGAATCATTAAAAAAATCTATAGTAGAAACCATTGAACTGAGGCAAAATTTAGGTCTGACAATTCTCCAGCAATTCCATTTAAACAGGAAATGCTGCTCAAATAAGTGGTTCACTACGTCTCACGACCCGCCAATTTGCTCAACGATTTTCCAGCAATTCCACTTACATAGGAATCGGTGGGCACGATTTTGTGTTTTTAAAAACATAACCTGAATGGCAAACCTCATAAGCCCATCTCCACGCCCAAACCGTCACATATCCTCCTCTCACTATCAGTTTCTTGCCTAGATTCAACCCTTTTAAAATAAATCTTAGTGTATTTAAGTGATTTACACCTCTACCTAGCTTCATTTAACACCATAATCATCGAATTTAAGAGAGTAAATCCAAGCTAGGGTTTGTGGAATTCCGAGTTGGAGCTTGGAATATCATGTTAGAGTAGTTCTAGAGTACATATCTTGAGAGATTCAAGGTTATTAATAACTTTTTAATCATTTTAATGTTATCAACAGACGACTCAATAAAATTTGCGGAATCATTATAAAAACACCTACTATGGAAACTAGGTAAATAACTGATCACACAAACTTTAACAAAAAAAATTCATGCATCAGTCAAAAATCTAATCTCTCAACCCATTATACAACCCAAAACCATTCAAAAAGATGTAAATAATAAATACACAAAGTGATCACCTACTCTTGTCTAAGGCTCAGAGGTTGTCGCTGAACTTCTCCTTGCCCGGCTTGCTACTCAATAGATCTGCACCCACCGTCATAAAAAGGAGGGTGAGTACCTAAATGTAGAAAGTAACACTAAGAGAAATTTATCCGCATTTCAAAACATAACAAAAATACATGGATAGGCATATGTACACCACACAACAATATAGAAAATATGACATGGTACACAACATCACGAGACAAAACCAAATGATATCAACATAAATATTATCAAAGAACTAAATCCAGTCAACCGTATATCCAACAAATTAGCAAAAATATTACCCTTTTGGTCATGTTGACCTCGGGTGTTAACTTCTTATAGCAGTGCACATAGATACTATCCTTATTAGTTGTGAATCGACCTCATGCAATAGGTCAACACACATAGCACTTCAAGATACCCTAATTGGTTGCTTTGCTTAATCATTTCATTAGCCTCATATAAGAGGTCCGTGTCACATACTAGTCGGAATACTGACATCCTCAGGTCCAATATCCCATGTGTCATGTACACCCCAAAACAAATCATGAAACCTAAACACATGTTCTAATTTAACTACAATCATATAATGAGATAATGCACACAATTTATAGCACCAAGAATACAAGAAGTATAATAGTTCAATGAAGCAATAACAAGAAATAAAATGGACAGAAATATCTCAATCCGTTTACTTATAAGTCATGAGAATTTCCTAGCTTAACCTGCCTCATGATACTCCGAAACGCATCCCCGGACTCTCGAAACTCTCCTTTAAGTTCTTAAATGTAATTAGGGTGCTTTAGGACTTATACAAGCTATTAGAATTGGATTAAGTGATTGTAAATTCCAATTTTTAAAATAAGCCCCATTAATAATTTGTTTTTCTAATCCACTTTATTAAAATAGATATAGTTTTGATGCAAAAACTTGTAAGTTGATTTCCGTTACCAAAACGTTAAAATTATATATTGTAATAAAATAGAAGTTTTTAGAGATATGTCTTAGCTTTCAAGAACTATAAGGTTTGCACAATTTTTATTAGAAACGAGGGAGACATGAAAATTTTACCACAATGACTCAAATTTTTTTATATTCTAACCAACAACTTTGTAAAATTCATTTCTTCTAAACCATAGCTTCAATACTTAAGATTTTTTTGACTGAAGCCTACAAACATCCTAAAATATCATACTAAAAGATGAGCTCAACTCAATAAAAAATAAGGGAGTTATACTCCAAGAAGCATGACATTAGCAAATTGTGAACCCAGAAGTTCTAGATTCATCATCAAAGTTGGAGATGGTTTTTAGACATGAAAACATTCGAATTTCAAAAAATTTCAGTAAGCAAAAGTTGTTCCCCATTGAGTTAGATTTTAAATGCTACTAGAATGAGTCCATTTCGATTTAGAATGAGGAAGTTTTGACCAGATTACAAAGGCTGGTTCATAACAACAATATGCAGAATTTTCAATTTTGTCTTACAACTTCAAAAAGTCATAACTTTATAAAAACAAATCCAAATCTACAACTTCTCTATAGTAGAATTAGTAGAATTCCATAAGGATTCCAAATATGAGATTATATTTTGAAAACAAAGTTATTTGCCCACTGAAATTGCTAAAAAACAAGAACTGAATCAAAACTTAAAATTTTTGTTTGAAGTTCACATAGTGGTGATGAAGATTGATTTACCTAGATGTGGAACTTCTCTAACTTGATCAATATCTTTCCAAATATACCTAAATTTCCTTACAAGCTTGTTGATCTCTTCTCAAGATCTTTCTTTCCCTCTCTTGTAAAAATGAGATGATTTGCATGAACATCCCACTAACCATCCTTATGTAGTGGTAAGGTTAAAATGATTACCCTTAATCTTGTTTAAAACATTCATCTCTAGAAAAATATTATGGATCACACCTTGTCCTAAAAGCCACTAACTCCATCATAGTTAACACATATACGAACTTAAGTTACATTGTGATGATGTCCACACGCATCCCAAGGCATATCAATGTCCCTTATTTTATTTCTCTAAGTTAGGTCATGTTAATATCAATTCAACTATAGGTACATAAAATTGATTATTCTAATCACATTTAATTCCATTACGACTTACCACATCATTCTCTACCCAAGTCCCACGCCAGCATGCATCTCGAGGCAAATCTCAGTTTGCATCTCAACTTCTATATACACGCAGAAGTAACTTAATAAGTCTACACATACAATGCATTAAGCATCCATCACACCAAAAAATAATATATTACTCAGTTTTTATATCGAGTGTTGGGTCCCTGTACCCGCTCTTGGGCTACATCACGGGTCGACGACCCTTAATTACAGACTAATCCACTATTAGAAATTTGGGCCGTTAAAATGGTAGAAAAACCCTAAATGAACAACTCGAGCCAACAAATGACCATTCAACCTACGAGGATTAGTATTAGGGAACTAAGAACTGGGAAGACTGAGTTGAGGACACCTATCCCACCTACTCTAACAAGGATTCTGACAACCTAGACCCGAACGCACAAGTCCCTTATGATCCCATGAGATTTGTTAGCCCCAAAGCACAAAATAAATACTTTCAAGATGCTAAACGAGTTATCATACCCGGGAGAGTGTGAACTAATATGAAGACAAAACCGTGAGCATCATATAGGAAAGATAGTGGGAACACCTTCTTATGGATTATGAGGGTAATTTGGAACGCGGATGCTCAGAATTTGTCCACCAGTTCTATGCCAACAAATATGTGAGTGAAAATCCTAACATAGTAATAGTTCAGGGGAAGAAGATCAACATTTCACCCACAACCCTTTATAGACATTATAGACTCCCGGATGTAAGAGTTAGACATGATTCTGACTAACCCAACATCATCTACGTCTATAAGGAAACTTACCCATCAAGAAGAATTCAAGAAGCCTTAGAGTTAATTCCTGGAAAGGGATTTGCTCTCAATTTGTATGGTCATCCAAAGTTTATCAAAACCACCAATTTCAGGAAAATCAGCAAATGTTGGAGCTACATCATATATGCCTGCCTATACCCCACTACGCAACACTTTGAGGTGAAACCCATAAAGCCACTCTACTCTACCACATTACTACGAAGACTGGGTATATTGACATTAGATACACAATTCATGATGCGATGAGACGGGCAATGAAATCTATGAAACATGACAACCTACCTTTCCCAATCTTAATTACCCAATTATGTATGAAGGCCAAGGTCGATTTCCATAAAATGTAATTCGATGTGCTACCTCAGAGGACCATCATGGACACCACAGTTAAGAAGATGAGGGCGGTTGATGGATATAACAATTCAAAAGAAGAGAGGGAGATCAACGAGATAAGGAGATCTAAAATTTTAAGATCGGACTACTAGGCAGAGAATCCACATAAACACATAAGAAGAAGCAAGGCGAGTAGCAAGTGTGATGGCTCAAATACATGTTCCAGTGGCAAAGAACGGTTCTACATCTACAACAAAGCTAAAAGGAAAGGATTTTTCAAAACTTTCCAACACAATGTGAAGCAAATCATGAGGAATCACAAGGTGCTAGGAGAGAATGAGAGAACTTTGGTACGCCACCATTCCATATCAGGAAGGAGGAAGATGGAACATTTACTAGATCCTAGAAGGAGCATTGGTATTCCTTCGATGCAGTTGAGATTTCCATCTAGAGTATATAACCTCACTGATAGCTACGCTTCACAACTTACTGCAGCAAGGAATGAAGACGAAACTAAAGAGACTGACGATGAATTTACTTTTGCGCATAGTACATTGTAATTTTTTGTTTCAATATTTTCTTGTATGTATGGAATGCAAACTCTGCTTGAACCTTTGATGAATGCTTTACTCCAAGTATTTCTCTTTTATGTGCTCTTTATTTATCTAATTTTGAAAAGCAGTTTAAGTTTCATATTATATTCTTTTATGCTTGATGAACTATATTTGTTTTATTGCAAACCCGACTTAATTTTTAATCATTGAAGACAAGGTTGGGAATGAGTTTGGATGTATTAGGTGAAGTGAAGTATAATGAAGCGAAGTATGAAAGAGTCGATAGGTAGAATTAATATTTCTTCATTTTACATTATTTAGTTAGAAATATGAGTTGAATATAATTTGGATTTAAATAGAAGTGATATTTTTTTACCAATGAAAATAGAAAGTTTATGATGGAAATGAATTGTTATACCCTATTTGACTCAACCTAGATTGTGTATGCACTAGAAGAGTTTAGAGGGGATTGATTGCTTTGTGTTAGACATTATAATGGGAGAAAATCTGTAATGACCTGTTCCCCTAAGTTGGTGATTAGTGTCAACCCGAATCCTAATTAACCCAAGTTAGGCTCGTGGTTATGTCTGACGTACCTCGATTAGCGTTTCTGCGGATTTATGTGATGATTGGTGTTTGTATGTTATGTTAGGTGAATTTAGAGGTTGTAGTATAAAAATGAAATTTATATACAAGCTTATAATCGAAAAATAAGTAATTAAATAATAAATTTTTGGTATACCAAGTGTGACGAGGGGGTCGTGAAATGAATGTGCACACTCGAGAATGCTTGTAGGTATATCCATTGAATTTATTAGCAAGAGAATACACGAATTATAATCTATATTTATATATAATTAAAATTATAAGTTTGGTTTGGATTATACGGATCGTTAGATCACCTTAAGATGAGCGTAAGTGTTGATGGTGTTAAGATATTTGTTACGTTAGGAGGCGTTCAAACATATCATTCACTCGATCAGCCTCATGCTAGCGTGATGCGTATCATGAGGAAAATTCATATATTTAAACGAAAACCTTCAAACTTATCCTCACTGTTCACTAATCAATCGAGAGAGAGTAAGAGACAAGTAGCTAAGGGATTGTAAGGGAAAGATTGAATTTAGAGAGTTTCACTGGAGTTGAGGATATCATACCACTGCAAATTCAGAGATCATCACATTGGCAAGTTGTGGTTTTTGCGTTTCAAGTTGAATTCAATAGTAGGTGATGATTTCTCTCTGAATTGTTGTTGTTGATCACTGTAAATGGGTTTATACTTCATTTGAGGTCCTCCTTGATGTATTTGGGGGGTGTAGGATGTTGTTTGGATGATTTGGAAACGGAATAGTGGTTGCTGCCTAGTTCACTATTGAGACGGTGTAGGGTGAGCACGCTCCCTCTAGCAGAGAATGTGCGCTCCCTTCATAAGTTGGGATGAACCCAGCTGGTGGAGTGCGCTCCTACCCCAAAAAACAACAATAGTGCTGTATTTTACTTAGAATTTCCTGAGGTCTTGGGGACTGACTTAGGGGTTCTAAATATAGGTTATTAGGCTTATATTAATCACAAAGGGTTATGATAGGTTTTAGAACACCAGGAAAGCTTGAGTGACCCTGAAAGTTAGGGAGTTTGGAAACGAAAACCTAAAATAAGGTAAGTATGGATTCGCTTATTTATCAATGTTGCCTGAACATGTTAGTATATGTAGTTCATATAGTTTATGGACTGAATGGGGGACTATTTACATTGTGACATGTTTATTAAATGGAAAACAATGTTTAATGTGGTCAGCAAGAGTAAATCCTGCAATTGAGATTATGTTATATAAGATATAGGTTTGATTCCCAGCCTATATGGTAAATCCTACTTAGCTAAACAGGTTGAGTGGATTACATATTCACTAGAGTGTTTCCGATAGAACCATTGAACATTAATGGATTGGCTAGACAACACATCAACCAATGTGTTAGTCTAGCAATCGCATTAATGGTATCAGTGGGTAATCGACCCTAGATTTACAAATGAAATGGAAATCACAGTGTAACGGTCATTGACAGTTTGACTTGCATCCGTTATTTATTGGATTATATGCTTGCCAGTTTAACAAAGGGAAAAGAGAAGATTTAGAAGTCTTATTATTTTCTCTATAATGTAATGAGCCTTCCTGTATATATATACACTGTTTGAGTTACTTTGTTGTAAATGAACTAGTTTGGGAGGTTTTAATCGAGTTTTCGATTTTGATAAACTCTGTATTTATGTATATCATATTAATTATCGAAAAAGTTTTAATTATTTGCTGAATATATTTTGAATTCTGAATTCGATATCGATATACACTTTGAGTTTATCGGGTATTGAAGGAGAGGCTGCTGGCTCTAGTTAAGTCTGCTTGGGTTACCAAGGCTTAATTAGGGTTTTAGGTTGAGTATCACCCTAATCGGGATAGGGGATGCTACAAAATCAAAACAAAAGTGCAAGATAAATAAGACATGTTTTAAGAATCTTGTTCTACAAAGATTATTAAGCAATTATTATATATATTATGAAAAACGTTTATGCCATAATTGAAGGGAAAAATAAGAAATTAACCAATAAACTTTACTTAGTTAAAAGAATACTTCCTTAACTATAGTGAAAGCGATAAGAGAAAATGTAATGGCCCAAAATTTACTATTAGTAAATTAGTCCCTAATCAGGGTTACTGACCTGTAACGTGGCCCGAAAGCGCGTATACGGTCCTAATACTCGGTGTGAGGATCGAGAAGTATGTTAGATTGATGTGGTGTATTCTTAGTGTAATATATATGTGTAAAGTTATTCATACACTCCTACATGTATATAGTTGTCGAGACGTAAGTGGAGATGTGCCTCAAGATGCGTGTCGACATAGGACCAGAGTAGAGAGTGATGTGGTAGGTATTAATTTAAGTTATTGTAACTTAAGTAGTTAGATTAATGTGCCTATAGTTTGATGTACATTAATGGAACTTAAATATAGCTAAATAAACATTAGTCATTGATGTACCTTAAGATACGTGTGAACTCATCATAAGACTAATTAAGTTGCAATTGGTGTTAGCAAGGGGGAGTTAGTGGAGAGTTAATGGACTTGAAACAAGATATGAGTCATTAGATCAGCCTCTAGATGCGTGTGCACATTGGGATCAATGGCCATAAATCAATCTTATCTACTTATATATATATAGGATGAGATAAATCATGCAACTCATTCTTATTTCATAACTTGGAGAAGAAGGAATTCGGAGAGGAAGGATTTGATGAAGAAGATCAGCAAGTTGGTGAATTTATGGTGATTTAGAAGGTGATGATCAAGCTAATTAACTTACACCATTAGTTAAGTCAATTTACACAATTAGTTAACAAAGTTTTGGTAAAATTAGAGGTGTGAGCTCAGTTCTAGTTTTTGTGTGATTTCAGAGAATGAATTAAGTTATTTTAGAAATTGGTTTACATATTTGGATTCCTTGTGAAAAACAATTCAATTTGCTATAAAAACTCGGAGTTAAATTGGCCGGGTTATGATGAACCAAAGTGTTAGATGTGTTCTTGAGTTTTAATTAAAAATGCATACATAAATTTATGGTTGATGAATATATATGAAGTGTATGCTGATGTTGTTGCTATGGATGATGTATTGGGTCTTTGGTGGATGGTAAAAGGGATCCAAAGCAATGGAGATGGCTAATTGGAGGACGAAACCTAGAAATTTAAAGTACAAAATTTTTGGGATTTATTGCGTTTAGCACTAGCACGCTATCTGTGTGTAGCATGCTAGTAAGTATGGGTGGCGCGCTAAGGGGGTCACTAGTACGCTAGATAAACTACTCAACGCGTTATGTTTTTTTGACAGCACACTGACTCAGTTTCCTAACTTAAACTCAAACACCTTAACAAGCTTAACACCCTAACTAAGGGTTTAAACAAATTCTAAAACACATCAAATGATACTAGGAGCCTAGGGAAAAGTCTCGGAGGTTCGGATACTAGTTTTAAGGTGTCGAGAGATCGGACTAGCATAGGAGCTTGGCGTGGCTTGTTAGTAAACCGATCGAGATATTTATTTACATTTCTTTCCTAGTATGTTTTTCAATATCAATCATTTGGATTGATTTACCTTGTACTTTAGATTTCATGACTTTGTTGTTTCTATCTCATTTTCATGAGTTTGTTGATCATGACATTGTTTGTTGTTTAGCGTGTATCATTGACTCTAAATCATGTGATGTGTCATTCTTGATTGTTGAGTTACTTAGTTAAAAGAAATAACATGCTATTAGATATGTGATTTATGGTATTGTAAATCCATTTCATTTGTATGTTAGTCATGAAATCATTTCATTGGATTCCTAAATCGGGTCATTTCTTGAAATATGGAAGTAGTTCTTATATGTAGGACCATTATATGATATATATTGGCGACATATGGGGTCACTAGATTCTGGGGTTGTCGACATCTCACCACTAGCTTTGCACGGCACACGGGATATGAGACTCGGGGTTATCGACAAGTAATTCTATAAATATATGTGTAATAGGCATTATGAGTATATCTACGCCCTAAATAGTGGAATAAAGTTGATGTGATGCAATTTCATAGTCAACAGTCCCTAGATCATTACTACTTAGCCGAGTGTCAGACTCATATTGTTTAACTGAAGTATCTTGTAGCATGATTCTTGTTTTGGCATTTTTTGCTATTATTATGCTTTCAGATGCTTGTAATATATTTGGAGATGTGGATGAATGTCTCTCAGTGTTACTTTCTAAATTATTGTACTCACCGACCTTTTTATAACGGTAGGTGCAGATACTTTGAATAGTAGATCAGGAAAGAAGAAGATTGGTGATTAGTTTCGAGCTGACGACAGATAGTTTCAGCTACTTTTATAGGTGATCATTTTGTGTATCTATTACTTATGTTAAATGATTGCACATAAATCTCTAATCTTTCCTTGTACTTCTTGAGATCATGCTCACTCTGCTTAGCCATTTTTCTTATCATTTACTCTAGAGACGTAAGAGATGATTGTTTATCCATCCTTGATCTTGTCGTAATTGCTCGTTTTCCTGAGAACTTTATAATGGTTGATAGACATTTTCCATGTGAGGCTTGTAAAAGCTTTGATGCCATGACTCTTTTCTTTGTATGTAGTCGCAATGCTCTTGTCTTCTCACAAATCCTCCAAACCCATACGGGTTATAATATGGTTGATGATATCTCATCCATGCTAAACCACTTGAAATTGGTTGTGCTTGGTATGTGGTATTGTCTCAAAAAATTTCACTTTGATAAACCAACCTAAATACTTTATTAAGGATTTCACTGTTTGATTCCTTAACATGATAGCTATACATTCGTTACATCTCTGAAACACCAGAGATAAAAGAAAGTAGATCAAGTGCGGTAGGGTCAATCAACTTAAAAGTAAAACTAAAAATTACAGAAAATTAAAAATTCTTAACAATTGTGTAAACTAAACTAAACTAGTGTGTGGTTACTTATCCTGACAACGATGCCAAAAACATGATCTTGAAACCACAAGTATAACGGTTTAATTATAGTAATAATGTGATCAACAAAGGTTGATTATGGATATCGTCATCTGGGAAATGTTTATCTGGACACAGTTCACTTAGTTGAATTTATTTTATTGTTTAGAAGGACTTTTTTTATTGAGTTAACTAAAGTACTCTGTTCTAATAAACAATATAAACTAACTTGTACTCTTATATTGAGAAGACTCTTTGTTCACAACTTCACCTAGGTAATGAATTACTATGCTTTCATATCTCACTTCCTTCATCTTCATTATGTGTGTGCAATGCTTAATTAGAATAAATATATTTCTTCATATTCACTTCAACCCACTATCATGGTGGAAAAGATCCTAATGTGCAAACTATAACTCCAGCTATCAGTGTGAATAATGTAAGTCTCACATGGCATTAGGTTCCAAATCTTTAAACTCATAACCACTTAAGTTTACTATCCGTGCATCACTAATCAATAACTATATATTGATGTTATATATTTTACAGTGATATTGTTCATATCTGACTTAAAAGCTTCAATTGCCATGGTAAATCCTAAAACCTCTAATCAACAAACACGTGGTCAAGATGTTCATAACATTACGTATAAAATCAACACAAATTCTAACCATTGCAATTTTTATCATTATAATTCATTCATTATTCCTTTAATATAACATTAATACTATAGGATCCATTAATCCCTAAGGTAAATAAACTATTCACTTATCATTGAAATCAATACACAAATCATGGTATTCATTGCAATCAAAGATTAAGTCAAATAACTTCAATTAAATCAAAGAACAATATCGAATAATCACAAGTGGAGTCTTCAATGTCTTCTCCTTCAAAACTCTTCTCAATACTAAAAAACAACCTAATCTATTGTAAACTATTGTAATGTATGCTAATTGGTGTTATTGGGTGATAATTTGTGAGTTTACCACGTTCTAATATCTATTTATACTCCTAAGACTCATAAGATTACAATGAGAAACCCTAATTAACAATTCCAAACAAACTAGAACTCCAGAACTTTCTATTTTTATTTTTCGGCGTTGTCTGTAAGTGATCCACGACGTGTATGTACACCACAGCGCTGCGACAACTTCGACCTTCGTATGTGTAATTTCTTTTCACAGTAGGCTCAACGCCTTGTGTGTAATGTCATGTGTGTAACTCAACTGCGCTGGCACTAGGTCAAATCTCATACACCACTTCTTTTGTCTTCAAGCCTTCTCCACGCCTTGCCCACACCTTGTGCTCTCTTCCTACGACGTCAAGTGTACTCACCTCAGCGTTAAGTGTACTTTTGTGCTTTTTCTCCTCATTAATCATGAAATTACTCATTTGTCTCCTATATACTTTATATACCTGAAAACAAATAAATATCATCAATTAAAGCTCATTCCAAGATATTTATATGAATTATACTACTAAACTAATCCTATATATAAGTCTAATTAATCACTTATCAATTGCATAACTAGAAGTTGAGTTGTGAAATAAAAGAGTATTGTTCTTTAAATCCTTCTATTCTATCATGATTTTATTTCCTGAAGGTAATATGTGTTTATTTAAATATCACTTCTATTTGAGAATAAAAGTATATAATTATGAAATCAAAATGAGAGAAGATGATCGAGAATATCCCTTTGCTCGGGACATCAAAGTGCTGAGTTTGCGATATTTCATAAGTCAATAACTAGACATGTTTATAGTACAATTTAGGATGATTTTAGATGTAAAATTTATATTACATGGGGTTTTCTCTTATTTCTGATATTTCAAGTGATAATTGAAATATTTGAAGAAATAAATGAAAAAATGAAGAAAACGAAGGATTTAATCGAGTGGAAAGATTGCACAACAATTCACAAAGGAATAAAGGAAGAACTGAAGTTCTAGTACATAGATTCTTTAGTGACTCGTATTCACCCACAATCGCTACTTAGATCGGTTGAAATAGAGACCAAATTTCCAAGGATTCTCCCAACGATTAGACTTAAACCAGAATAGCTGAGGAATCGCTGGTGATGATTTCATGGATTTTATATTATAACAAGGATTTTGAGTTAGTTTAGGATATGTATTACCAAATATACTATATATATGAACCCTTGACTAAGAAATCAAGAGTTTTTGATAGTTTTACATTTTTTTCTTTAGTTTGGAGGCAATTCATTATTGTTTTTATTTGCTTTTAGAGAAGATTAAAAGATTCAAGTTCTCAATAAGGTATTTTTAGTTATGCCTTTCAATTATTCTATTATGGTGTTATTTACTATCATGAATGAGTAGTTCGTTAATCTAAACGAAACTCCAAACTAGATCCATTTTGTAATGTAGTCATGATGAGATGAATGTGTGCTTATTTCTTTAAACCAATAATATTTTTTAATTCATTGATTTAATAGATTGTTATTTACAGATTGCAATCATGAATCTAAGTGTTATGTGCATAGTGGCCAATATGTATTGGGATGTTTTAATTCATTATCTAATTTAAAGTAGTAACTATGATTGTTTGAAATGTATTACAATTTAGATTTCCTAGGCGAATTTGAGATCTAAATCTAATGTTGAAATGAATTTTCGAAGATATTAGATTTAATAGTTTGAAGTTTTCATGAGTGTAATGCGGGTTTATTGCATGAAGTTAATGTCTTTGTGTGCCGTAAGTATAACAGCCCGCTTGTAGTAATAGTGCAATCAACTTTCGTTGATCATGAATATTGTTCTCAAGGAAATATTTTTGCACTAGTTAATTACATCTCTAACTTTGAACTATTGCTAAGGAAGTCATTTTTAAATGATTTTATATTAAACTAATCTATCTAACAAAACAATGTAAGCTGTACTTTAACTCTTATATTAAGGATATCTTAGTTCACAACTTTACCAAGGTAATTTAATACTATGCTTTTCAACCACTTTTACATCTCAATATATTTGTGTGCAATGCGTAATGAGAATAGAAATATTTCCTTCAAATCCACTTTAACCCACTGTCGTGTTGTAAAAGATTCTAATATGCAAACTAGAACTCCACCTATCTGTGTGAATAACGTAAGCTCCACATTGCTTTGATGTCTCAAATCTTTAGATTCATAACCAACTAAGTTTACTATCTGTGCCTTCCAAATCAACAACTATCTATCGATGTTGTGTATTTTACGGTTGTACTGTTCATGCCCAGATTAAAAGCTTCAATGGCCATGATAACATTCATATCATAGGATCCATTGATCCCTAAGATAAATTATAACTAATAAAACTTAATATCATTAAACACGTGATCAAGATGTTTACAACATTACGCTCATAATCAATATAAATTCTAACCATTGCACTTTTTATAATCACTTTTTACTCATATTCAAAGCATAACATTCATATCGTAGGATTCATTGATCCCTAAGATAAATAGACTATTCACACTTCATTGAAACACACACATTACAATTTGTAATTGAAATCATTGCAAATTAGAGATGAATATAAATATATTACCTTCAATTATACAAAACTTGAATTGCAAAAGTGGAGTCTTCAATGTTTTCTCCACACAATACTCCTTAATACTCAAAACCAAAGTAAAACTATGTTAAATAACTCTAATGGTGGCTAATAGTTGATATGTGGTGAGTTTACCACGTCCTACTACCTATTTATACTTTCTAATAACAATTAAAAACCCTACTCTACAATTTAACTCAAAATAAAACTCCAACTTTCTATTTTCCTCGAGTCTATCACTAATACCCCGGCGATGTCCCTTGTGTTGCATAGGGCCGCCACTGTGCCAACTCCTTAGTGCATTTTTCTAAGCTCCTGTGACCTCGGCGCCGTCACCTCTAGTCTCTGCACCGTCCCCTATATGTCCACAGAGTCATGACTGTGCCGAACCTCCAGACTCATTTTCTCCACTTTTTTTGCTCTCCCATGCCGTTCCTTTCCTTCCTACGTTGTGCCCTAATACTCCACAACGCCACCATGTATACCCATGATACCGACCATGCTTTCATGGGTTTTTCTCCATTTCTTCTCATTTTTGCTCATTTCCTTCATTTACACCTTATTTACCTGAAATACAATAACATCTTGAATTAGAGATCATTTAGGGATATTAATACTAAATATACTACTAAATTAACCCTATATTAGTCTAAATGCCCTTTTACTTAGAATTTTACATGTCCCGAGCAAAAATGTATTCTACTAAGTCTCCTAATAACTAGTTCTCCTTCAATTACATTGTTCATGGAGTATAGGTTAATTCACTAAGTTTCAAATCAATAATCGACTCAAGTAGCAAGTATGCAATCTCATAATTTCTCATTAAGTTAAGGAATTCACAAATAAGCATATATTATACTCATCTTTAGTAGACTTTAGCACTTTAAGAGTCTATAAGACTTAACACAGTTGGAAATGAAACTTAACTCAACTAACTACTCGTACGCGAACTAAATCTTTTATTTGAAGATTTTTATTTCACTTCCCCCTTCTTTTCTTTATTTTATCTCCTTTATTCTTCTCATTTTCATTTTTTTTACAGTCCTTGCTTCTTTTTATGGACTCTGTTTTTCATCACTTTTTCCAACAATCGAGTTCTCTGCTCCATTTTTTGTAGAACTTGTAGGATTCTCTCATTTTTTCTTTTATTTCTAAAACTCTTGTTGGCACTTCTCATTTTCACTAAATCAAGTAAGTTAACTCCAACTTTTCATTTACAATGCCTATTTCTTCTCCTCTTTGCACCGAGTCTTTATTTGCTTTGTATTATTAATTAAGATTCATACATATTATAGAATCCTTAAAGATCTAACCTTTTCCGTAAGAAGTGTTCTAGTTTCTTGCATTTGTTTCAAGTTCATGGTCTTCCCTGAGTCTAAGTTTCTAATCAAGAAATCACACATTCATTAATTCTTCTTCAAAATTTAAAAATACATTCATGAGTTTCATATCAACAAGACACTTGTAATCTACTCATCCATAATTAATGGCATGAACATGCAAATGAACTTCTTATTCATTACATATTACTATATATAACCTAATCTATACTACTTAAACATTAAATAGTATGAAAAATGAAAAATTTATACACTACCATGTTTTCCACTTTAATTTCTTCAAATTAAATTTAAACGATCATACTTGCAGTGTTTATTCTTATTTCTCAGTCTGTCTTACGACTTTCCTATCATGTAGTGTAGGTTGATGCCCCCAAACTAAAAGCAAACCTTGCCCTCAAGGTTTAAAAGTAAGTCTGAAAAATGAAAACACTAAAACACACAAACATATGTAATAACGCAAGTTATATAAAAGTATAAACTAAACTAAACATTAAAGGTAAACAACTAAATAGTTAACGAAATATCCCAAATGTTAAAATGAAATGGTATTAATTTCACTCTCATCCCCTTAGGTCAAAGGATTCCTAATATACTGACTTCAGGACTACGCGATCATCATCATCATCTGCATTATCAGCTCCAGCGTAGGATGGTGTCAAAGGATGCTCCACCCTCTTACTCTGGACTAAATCTGAATCGTGCACATACTTCGGTGTCGCTGGAAAGCCAAATGACCTATTAGTAGGTCTCATTCATCTGATCCTCTCATATTTAGCTATTTCCCTTTATTGATTGACAAATAGCATGAAATTACGTTGTCAGTTTCATCGGTATTGCACTATCTTCATCTCGATTATCCATAGCCTCTGCTATCGTGGAGTCAAGTCATCTGATGGTGGTACTTGTGCCTGTGGTGGATGAGGTGGTGGAAAGACCTCAGGACCGTCCAAGTCCTACTTTCCAATTTGTGGTCTAAAAACTCGTAGCCTTAAGCAAATTCTTGTTGCTGTTGCTCCTCCTCTTCTCTATATTCTTCCTCTTCTAACTATTGGCTAGTTCTGCTGTTGCTTGATCCTCTTGCCTTTGGATAAACAACTCAGCTTTAAGTCTAGCTCCCTCGACTCTCTCTCTCTTCCTTGGAGTCTTAATAACCAGGTGGTGATTCCAATGAGAGCATGAAAGCTTCATCCATGTTAATTGGGCTTCTATATCGAGTTCTTTGTCATTTCTAAGTCTCACTCCAGCCTTTAAGCACATCTGAGTAATCAAGATAGGAAACAACAATTTGTTGTATCTTTCTAACATTATTTACTCCTTCAGATTGTTAAAGATGACCTCACTAATGTTGATCTCCCCGTTCTTTGTAATCCTATAAAGACAAGCTGCTTTTGGCTTATTGATCTCGCCCTGCTGAGAAGTGGGGTATAGAGATGCAACAAGGAAATGTTGCCACATTCTATAAAAATTTTTAACATTCCCCTTTTAATGTGCTTCGGTACATTCTTAACTCCCATGACCCAGCCTTGTTGTCATGGGACAACCAATGCACTCTCTATGGCTCTAAAAAGGTATAGGTCATTGGGTTTTTCATATAACTTGTTCGAGAAAGTCGGTTCGAATCCATACAAACTTAAGTACTCCAACCCATAGATCGTATTGATCTTACATATATTAAAGGGAACAAAAATCCCTCTCACTTTCACTGGCTCATCCTTGGTTGTGAACTTCGCATTAGCATAAAACTCAAAAACAATCTCACTTACTCCTTTAACTTGATTCTTTATGTAATCTTAAGTTAGTTGCTCCCGATTCTGTTGCTCAATGAAATTATCAACTCTATTATCATACTTAGCTGACAAATTTATTCCTAGTTAACAAATAAAATCCATACATAGTATTTTCTCATATCAGTCCTTAACCTCTCTACTAATGAAAAATTTGGATTTAAATGGTCTATGCTCTTCTTCGTTAGGATTTCTTAAGGTAGATGGCTCAAAGTCATTTGCTTTAGTTTGGCTAACCTGTTTCCTTCTTCTTGCCATTTCTTCAAATTTCACACAACACAACAACAATGCAATGCAACTTGGGTCTTCAAATCACCTAAAAATCGAAATTTATATCACACAGATCATGCACATGCCAAATAATGCAAAGAAATCACTAAGTCTCCATAGGTAACATTAATGCTTAACATTCACACAATCTTGCAAAACCTATCCTATAACCTCAAATCCACTATTCATACAATGTCATCAAAATTTTCAAAAATTCAAAGCATAACTAGATGAAATTGTATATTTACCTCAATGCTGGATTAATTTTTGATGTAGAACACTCCTCCAAGTCTTTATCAATCCAGGCCCTCTAGCTTTTTTTGCCAACTAGAACCCTAGCTCTCTTTAAAAGCAAAATCCAAAAATCAAGCCTTTGCTCTCCAACTTGTGCAAATCTACAATGCACTTGTCTCTTTCACTCTCAGTCACTAAGAACTCACTTATCTCACTTAAAAATGATCAAACTTTTATTTTAGAGGGATGCATGTTTGTGGTTGTGGTGGGGCTTTAGTACAAGTGTGAAGAATGAAATGAAAATGGGGTTTAAACCCCTTATATCGACCCCGACGTCATGCCCTATACGCACGACACCGTGACAATGCCACCATTGCGTCGTTGATGTAGTGGGTTATTTTTCCTTTTTGTGCTTGCTGCCATCTTGGCGCTATCACTAACACATACGGAGTGGTGGATCATGGCCACGACGTCGAGCTGTCTGCCAACTTCTTCACGTGTATTTTTTGTTAATTCTTCTCCGATGCTCCTCCGACTTTGTGTATCACTCACACAAGGTGTCATGACCACATGAAATCCATGAAAATATAAAATTAATAAATTTTACCTTTGATTTGCCCATGCACCTTACCTTTATGCTTTGAACTCTTTCGCAATTTTTTGCTCTTCAATGATTTAACGCGACATTTCCATTTCGAAAAAATCATCCCTCGATAGATAGTCTTTCCTGCACATTCGACATAAATTTTCAGAAATTAGAACTTAAAATTTTAATTGTAATTATTGAACTAAATAACTAGCTACTAACTAAAATTCAAAAACTTAAAACTTCAAAACCCCTAGGCTGCCTCCCAGTAGCGCTTAAATTAATGTCATTAGAGTCTGAGTCTAAATCGAGAAGCTCCATCTGCAAATCAGAGATTATGATGTCATTCCCGTTCAGATGTACTTCTTCACCATCGACAAAGATTACCTTTTTAGCATCATCGCCCTCATCGATACTCATCGTGATCTTTTTATCTCTTCTATACAAACTTGCATCAGCGGTGTTCAAGAATGGTCACCCAAGTATCATAGACACATCATCATCCATATTGTGGTTCATGACCTCAAAATTCAGGATGAATGTGATTCTACCCATTTTCACATGCACTTTCAAGACTGTTCCTATAGTAGGTATCAAGTTGCCATTAGCTACTTGCAAATTTATGGTATCGTGACAATTGATCTTTAAATCGGCATGCAAAATTTCCATTAGTGGCATGACATTGACTGAGACTCCCATATCACATAAGACGTTTCTAAATGGGTTCCCATCAATGTTTATCAATATGCATATCTCTGTAGGGTCTCTCCTTTTGATAGGTTCAAGTCTCGGGATGAACTTGAGCTTCGGTTCCGATTTCTTCAGAAGCACCTTTGTGACATTGACTTATGGGGCTTATCCAAAGGTTCTTCATCTATTTACTTGGCCTTCCATTATTGTTTCCCCTTCCTTTTCTTTAAGGCATTGATTCTTTGTTTCTTGAAACCATCAAGTTCATCTTACCTCACTTATGTATTGTGCTCATGCATCTCTTCATGCTTCCACATAGCCAAAATGTTGACTTTTTCTAACTTGTACATCACTTGCTCTTATTTTGGCTCATTTGTTGCTGTAGTGCTCATCATGATAATGACACTCCGGTTCTCTTTAGAATTAGTGACGGTGTTGCTAGGAAACTATCATTTTTTTCCTCGAGTTCAAGACTATAGCAAGCTGACCAATTTGTCTTTCTAAGTTCTTGATGGATTTTAAGCCCTCATCATCTATCCTTTTCATGGCTTGCTTTACTTCTTCCATCTCTTTCTTGTGCTTCTTATGGCGCTCCCTATTGCTCATGTCCATGGCTTGCAAATACTTCTTAATTGACTTCAATGAAGTCATCTTTTCCCTTTGCCCTAGCTTCCCCTATTAGACTTGTTGATCGAAGCCTTGAGGTAACTTCAGTGCATTATCAGGATTTCTGTAAAAGAAGTTTGAGTTGTTGTTGTACCCTTGATAAAACCATTGAGGAGCCACTTGTGAAATCCGAGAATTTCATAAACTAGATTAGACAATTAATTAAGAGTTTTTTGGTTTTTAATTGTGTTTAGGTATCTGAGGTGGGACCCACGCTTATGGACCAGATATCATAAGGTATTTGTATATTTCTGTGTTATGTGCTTAGTGCGTATAATATACACTATTTCATTGCGAATTTAACTTAAATTAGGATCGAGACACAGTGTATGAGTGTTTGGGAGCGCATTTATATTTGCACCAATTTTTGGCGAAATTGGGGTATTTTGGGGTTTAATTTGGACATAAAAACAAGATATAAATATGAAATTAAATTGGAAAATGGCAAATTACCAATAAGGGCATATATGTTGTATTAATGAGGATAATTTCTGAAGGGCAAATAGTTAAATTGGCTATCCTTTTTAATTAAAACTTAAGTTGAAATCAGGGGGTCATTGGGTTTCTGATCATCTTCAACAACCTTCTTCTTCTTTATTTCTTCACTATTCTCCCCGTCATGTTTCTCTAAATCTTTCCCCTCTCTCTCTCTCTTTTTCTCTCGTTAAGTAATCTCTCCTTCTTTGGTTCATTTCTCTCTCGATTGACAAAGGAGATTGTGGTGTGTGCATCGATTAAGGTGAACATTGAATTAAATTTTTTTTTTGCTTGTGTATTGATTAGTAAGGACTGTTGAATCATTGTTCAGTTTGAAACAAAAAGAGAAGTACTTATGTTGTTGTTGAAAGAGTTGAGATGTGAACTTGATTTGGCGTAAACAACAAACATTAAACAACATCAACAAACCACAACAGGCAACAAAAAAATTCAACCGTAATTATGAATAACTAGAGAAAGAGATGATGGATGGAGGGGGGAAACACGATAACAAAGAGGAGAGGGAAGCCATGAACTAACCAGACCCCTTCCCAAAAGAAGTAAAAAGGGCAATTGGGACGATGAAGGGGTTGATCCCCTAAACCGGGTCGAACTAAGTTCCGCTCAACTGAGCTGAACCAGGCACAGTTCAAGGATTAAACCCCTTCAAATAAATAAAAAAGAGATTTTAAATAAAAAAATTCAAAAAATTGGAATTTTGCCCAAATAAATAAAAATTATGAATTTCTATGGTAAAATGAAAAGTCGAGATTTTCATTGGACTTTTTTTTCTGGAGGATTGCCTCATAAAGTGTAATTTATGCCGATCTAGCCTAAAATCCCAAATTGGATTGTAAAAATTATGTAAATTGGGTTTTTGAGGTAAATTACTGATAAAATACTATAATTGGGAATCTAATTGAGGAAACGAGGGTTCAAGGAATGGATTGAATATTTTAAAAGAGTCACTCAGGGTTTTAAGGAGTTTAAATACCGATATGGTTTGGAAAATTATGAGAAATAGTTTAAATTGTAGAATTGAGTCGAGACTCATAAGTTATGGATTTTTGCGATTGAAATAGGACTTTCGAAACAAGTGAATTCGGGGGAACGTGCGAGCAAAGACCATTTAACCAACTTGCATTGGTTTGATAGCAAGTAAACTTTATTTCTTGCTTTTTACAGTAATATGGTTTATAAATTGCACAGTAATGGTGAGGATTCATTGATCATGCATTCAAATCATTCCGGATGATGGCTTGTTAGTGCTACGACTTTTCGAGTGGGACTCGAAGCTAGGTTTCTTGACCAGTTGGACTGGAACACGGAAGACCCAAGGCACACAAGTTTTCTAGGAAGCATGCATTGGACTTCTATTACTATTTTAGGTTCATTCTTAGGTCGGCCAAAATGCTTGTGAACCTTGAATAATAATAAAAGTGTTTCACGTTGTATATTTATTTCCTTGACTTCGTTTATTGCGCAATACATCGTATCATCTCTTGTTATTACCTATTGTATGAAGCATGATAGATATTTACTTATTTGACACTGTTTATTTTGCGTGCATTATTATTGTGGTGTTCCCAAAATGGCTTCGTCAAGTTCTGAGGCGAACGAGGATCTTAAGGGAAAGAGGAAGCTTGGAGATTTTTATTGATCGCATTCCTTTCCTTCTTGTATGTATATTGTTTATATTGTAATATATTTTGGGTTTCAGTGATGAGTGTAGATTGCAAAATGCTTATGGAAGACTTATTAAAACTCATGTGATGCTTTAAGAAAGTTTAAAGAGAATTATAAGTACTTTTATGGAAGGTTAGTTAGTTGTGGAGATGTTATAGTTGTATTTTGGGATTGTAAAACTTGAACTTATAGATTTTCTTGGGTTGAAATTTTAAATTTTCTCTTGTTATCATACTATGAACTGCAGAGAGATGTGAGTCCTTCTAGGATTTCTCTCCAACTGCTATTTTTCAGGTTTTCATTGTCGGCCGTCCATTTTTAAGGGAGACTATGCCAAAATTTTTATAAAATTAGGAAATCAAACTTAAAGTGTTTGAGGATCTAATTTGAATTTTGAGGAAATAATTGATTGCAACATGGAATGAATTTGGGTTTTAAAAAATCTAAATAATTATGGATAAGCCATGGCTTCATGAGACGGGCCTTGACAAACTTGGTATCAGAGCGTAGGTTTGGTTCATTTGAGGACAAACTTTAGTTGAGAACTAAAGGTTGGTTAAGTGCGATTAGCTGGGAAGTGAATGTAAGTTGGGATTACTTTATATTGATGCTACATTTGCTTTATATTATCATTATATCGATTGATATATGATTTTTAAATAATTTTCAATTGCAACTTATCTTGTATAATTATGAATGGACAGCCTGACCCAGCTCAGGGCTCTGGTCGTGACATGAATTCTCATATTGCGGACTCTAAGACGATTTGGAAATGGACATAGATGATGTTTGCACAGCACTAGTAAATTTTTTATACTCTTGCACATATGATAGCTCAGAGTGCCACATTAGCAGTTCTGATGGTTCAAACTACTCCTACAATTCGAGAGGAGCAAGCTACCTCAATAGTTGTGCTAAGGGTAGAGCCGAGGATTCTTCCACTTATAATTCCAGTGGAGACAGCAGTAGTTGTTGAACCGATCAGTGAAGATAAACTGCGTAGTGAGTTCAGAAAGAATAATCCAATGAAGTTTTATGGAGGAATAAACATGAAAACAACCGAGGACTAGATCTTAAACCACGGAACGATTTATAGGTTACTCAACACATCAGAGAACCTAAAGGTTAGCTTCTCAGCTCACCGTCTTGAGTTAAATGCTTTGATGTAGTGGAGAGATATTTTGGAGACTTAGCCAGCTTATGAAACTTGGGCAGAGTTTATAGAAGGATTTAAAGCTGACTATTTGACTGAGACTATGATCTTGGAAAAGAAACTTTAGTTTGATTACCTTATGCAAGGAGATATGTCTGTAATAGAGTATGCCATCAAGTTTAATGACTTGATGACAGTTACTGGTCGTACGAAAATGCTAGAAGCTAATAAATTACAAAAGTTTAAATTGGGCTTGAGGGAAAGTATCTCTACAGTTGTGTCTACAACTAGGCCAAAAACTTTTACAAAAGCTTATGAGGCAGCAAAAAGTTTTGAGTCGGCTGAGTTCTATTATAGAAAAAGAAAGGAGGCAAAAGAGTACACTTGAGAAAGGAGTACACTTGAGACTGGTCAGAGTTCAGGTGGCTGGAAGATTAGGAAGGAAAGGAAGAGTTTTAAGAAGGATAGGGGTAGAGATGCAATGTCAATATCATCTACCCCAGGTCCTATGCATACTTTTACTTCTCTTTACTTGTTCTGAGGTTACTAAGAGGTATTTTAACCCTACAACCATGACTTCTACTCTACAATCGTAATCTCAATCTCAGTCTCAGTCTCGTTATCAGATAGCTCCATCAAATTTTCAGTGTTTATCGGCACCGTCTTCATGACAGTCACGATTACAATCATAGTTATGGGGATAGGGCAACAAAGACATAGGTTAAGGTGGTCAGGGAGATCCACCAAGGCCTACTTGCAGCCAGGCTTCGTTTATCAGTTGTCGACCTTCAGCTAGTTGTTTTGAGTATGGTCAGGTGGGGCATTGTTAGAGGGAATGTCTGAAGCTGAATTAGGGACAACCTTCATCATCATCAGTTCAACCTAGGTCTCAAGGTTGGGAAAAAGTACAGGCAGTCACAGAACCGAACATGGACACCAACTGCAAGCTGATAGAAAGTATTATTTCTATTTGTGGTCATCCTATGATAGTTCTTATTGATTATGGTTCTATTATTTTTTTATATCTGGCCAAATAGTTGATGAGTTGCATTTGACTCTGGTGAGAGTGAATATACATTTTGTTCTTAGTACTGCAACCGAGGACAAACTATATCCGCATTTTATATGCGAGGAATGTATAGTAGAGATTGCAAGTCATGAGATGGCTGCAGGTCTTCGTGTGTTAGAATTCCTAGAGTTTGATGCAATCTTAAGAATGGATTGGCTTGCAGCGTATCACGCTCAACTGGATTGTCTCCATAAGATGATATTCTTTTATATTCCTGATTGTTAAGTGTTTACCTATACATGGGCAATGACTAATTTTCCAACGGCTAGAGGTTGGGTTGCTACCAGTTAGGAGATGGAAGTTCTTGTCGGAATAATTAATACATATGCAAAAGTCCAGCCTAAGCTAGAAGATATCTCTGGGGTGTGTGAATTCACCGATGTTTTCCCTGATGACTTACCACCACCACCACCACAACCATGAGAGATTGATTTAATTATTGATTTAGTTCCTGAAACTAAACCCATCTCCATTCCTCCGTTTAAGATGGCAAAGTTCGAGCTTGTAGAATTGTATAATTAATTGCAAGAGCTTAAAGATAAAGGATTTATACATACTAGTAAGTCTCCATAGGGCACACCTGTTCTTTTTATGAAAAAGAAGGATGAAAGCCTCAGAACGTGTAAAGATTACAGACAGTTGAATCGAGTGACGATAAAAAAATAACTATCATTTATCTCGTATTGATGACTTGTTTGACCAAATGACTAGAGCTAAGTTCTTTTCGAAGATTGATCTCTGATATAGCTATCATCAGTTGAGGGTTAGAGAATAAGATGGTTAGAAGACTGCTTTCAGTACGAGGTACATTCACTATGAGTTTACTGTAATGTCGTTTGGTTTGACTAATGCACCGAAAATATTTATGGGTTCGATGCAACGAGTGCTAAAGCCATATTTATACCATTTTGTAATTGTATTTATTGATGATATTCTGATATATCCCAAGTCTTGTGAGGAGCATGGAGAACATCTCAAAATTAATCTTTAAACTATAAGAATTCATCGACTATATGCCAAACTCAGCAAATGCGAGTTTTGGATTTCATAATCAAATTCTTGGGTCATGTGGTTAGGGCAGATGGAATTGCAGTGGATTCTGCAAAGATTAAGACTATTATGAATTGGCCAAAGCCAACTACAGTGACATATATCATAAGTTTTCTTGGTTTGGCTGGTTATTATCGTAGGTTTGTGTAAGATTTTTCCAAGATAGCTTCGCCAATCACTAGATTGACTGAGAAAAACGTAGAGTTTGTATGGTCAAAGACTTGTGAACAAGCTTTTACAGAGCTTAAGAGGCGATTAACAACAATTCTAGTGTTAGTGTTACTTGATCTAGATAAATAGTTTGTAGTTTATGCTAATGCATCTCAAGTTGGCCTAGGTTGTGTGTTATTGCAGGATAATAGAGTTATAGCATATACTTCTCATCAGTTGAAGACTCACGAGAAGAATTATCCTATTCACGACCTTAAGTTAGCGACAATTGTGTTTTCCTTAAAGCTTTAGAGGAATTATTTGTATGTGGAAAGGTTTACTATATTTTCAGATCACAAGAGCCTCAAGTACCTGTTCTTATAGAAGGAATTTAATATGAGACAGAGGCGATGTTTCGAGCATTTGAAAGGCTTTGATTTCACTCTTGAGTACCATCTTGGGAGAGCTAATGTTATAGCTGATGCACTGAGTAGGAAACAAGATGAGACTTTGAAGGTAGCTTGTCATATGACTTACGAGTATGAGTTACTCGAGTTGGTTGTGGCTATGTCTTTGTTGAAGCTTCATAAATCTCATGATTAGCCGATTATTGCTCAGCTAAGGGAGCATATAATCTCTATTCAAAGAATTATTTAGAGTCAGTTAAATGATGCTGAGGGCGCCAAGTTGAAAGATATGACAAGGAGCATCGATAACTCAAATTGGATGAAATCTAATGATTAGAGTTTGAGATTTAGGGGAAGGTTGTGGATTCCATTGGTGGCTCATATTTGAGAGGATATTCTTAGGGAGCTCATAGGTCTAGATATTGTATTCATCCTAGCAGGACCAAGATGTATCATGACATGTATCATTTGTATTAGTGGCCAAGGATGAAGTTAGATATTGTTGATTATGTTAGACATTGTGAGATTTGCCAACAAGTCAAGGCCAAAAGGCGGAGACCAGGAGGTACTTTACAGCCATTACCCATTTCTAAGTGGAAGTGGGAGCATATTGCTATGGATTTCATGAATCATTTACGTAGATCTTAGAGGAAACATGATAATGTATGGGTTATTGTTGACAGGCTGACAAAATCTGCTCATTTTTTTCCAGTTCTCTTAATTATGGTTTACCAGAGTTGAGTGTCATCTATGAGTGTGAGATCCTTATATTACATGGAGTACCACTTTCTATTATCTCTGATAGAGGTACTCAGTTCACCTCTGAGTTACGACAAAGTTTGCAAGTACACTTTGGCTGTCAATTCGATTTAGTATCACATTTCATTCGCATATTGATGGTCTATCGGAGCGGTTGATTCAGATATAGGAGTATATTTTAAGATCTTGTGTTCTACAATATGGAGGTTCTTGGGAGGAATATATTTCGTTGTGTGAGTTCTCGTACAATAACAGCTATCAAGCAAGCATTGAGATGACGGCTTTTGAAAGCTTTATATAGTAGACCTTGCTGAGCACCGTCATGTTTTGCTGAATCAGAAGTTTTAGCTGATGTAGGGCCACAAATTGTACGAGATCACACAGAAGTGGTTGAGCAGATTCGTCAAAGGTTGAAGGCTACTCAAGACAAGCATAAGAGTTATTATGATCTCTATTATAGAGTTGTGGAATACAACATTAGTGATTTGGTCTATTTAAAGGTGTCACCTTGAAAATGATTATACAGGTTTGGATTTAAAGGGAGATTATCTCCTAGGTTTATTGATATATTTAAGATTTTTTAGAAAGTTGGAAAGGTTGCTTATATAATTGCTTTACCGCCTCATCTTGTCGAAGTTCATGACGTGTTCCATGTTTTTATGCTTCACATAAAGGAGCCAGATTCTCATCATATAGTAGAATGGAATCAATTTGACTTAAGGAAAGATATTACTTATGAGGAGTAACCTATTCAGATTGTTAATCGAAAGGTTCAGAAGTTGAGGACTAAAGATATTCCACTTGTTCTTTTCAAGTGGCATTTTCATGGAGATTCAGAGCTAACTTGGGAGCGAAAATCTTAAACGAAAGATCATTTTATGTATCTCTTTTGATCCAGGTAACCTATAAGTTAAATTTCGAGGACGAAAATTTAAATTAATTGGGAAGAATCTTGAAATCCGAGAATCTCATAAACTAGATTAGGCGATTAATTAAGAATTTTATGGTTCCTAATTGTGTTTAGGTATCCGAGGTGGGACCCACGCGTATGGACCAGAGATCATAAGTTATATTTTATTTTTGTATGTTGTGTGCTTAATTTGTGTAATATACAATATTTTGTTGCGAATTTAGCTTAAATTAGGATCGAGACGTAGTGCATGAGTGTTTCGGGAGCGCGTTGAGATTTTCTCTAATTTTTGGCAAAATTGGGGTATTTTTGGAGTTTAATTTGGACACAAAAACAAGAGATAAACATGAACTTAAATTGAAAAATGGCAAATTACCAATAGGGGCATTTAGGTTATACTGATAAGGATTCTGAAGTGCAAATGGGTAAATTGGCTACCCTTTTTAATCAAAACTTAAGTCGAAATCAGGGGGTCACTGGGTTTCTCATCATCTTAAACAACCTTCTTTTTCTTTGTTTCTTTACTGTTATCTCCATCACGTTTCTCTAAGTTTTTCCCCTCCCTCTCTCTCTCTCGATATAGTAATCTCTCCCTCACTGGTTCGTTTATCTCTCGATTGACAAAGGAGATTGTGGTGTGTGCATCAATTAAGGTGAACATTGAATTGAAATTTCATTTTGCTTGTGAGTTGATTAGTAAGGACTATTGAATCCTTGTTCAGTTCGAAAACAAAAAAAAGAGAAATACTGATGGTGTTGAGAGAATAGAGATTAGGGTTTGATTTGGCTTAAAAAACAAACAGTACACAACATCAACTGTAATAACGAAGAGCTAGAGAAGGAGATGATAGATGGAGGGGAAACATGACGACGAAGAGGAGAGGGAAGCTGTGAGCTCCCCAAACTCGTCCCCAAAAAAGGAAAAAATGGAAATGAGGAGAATGAAATAGAGCCTGTGCTCTGTTTCGTTTCCAATGGGGACAATGAAGTGGTTGATCCCCTAAACCGGGCCGAACCGAGCCTGGTTCAGGGATTAAACCCCTTTAAATAAAAAAAATTGGGATTCTGCCTAAATAAATAGAAATTGTGAATTTCTATGGAAAAATGAAGAAGTCGAGATTTTTACTTGACTTTTTATCTGGGGGTTTACCTCGTTAAGCGTAATTTAGGACGATCAAGCCTAAAACACCAATTGGATTCCAAAAATCATGTAAACTGGGTTTTTGAGGTAAATTAGTGATAAAATAATATAATTGGGAATCCAATTAAGGAAATGGGTGTTCAAGGAATGGATTAAATATTTTAAAAGAGTTATTCAGGGTTTTAAGGAGTTTAAATTCCGACATGGTTTGGAAAACTATGAGAAATAGTTTAAAATAGTCGAATTGAGTCGAGACTCATAAGTTATGGATTTTTGTGATTTAAATAGGACTTTCGAAACAAGGGAATCTGGGGGACTGTGCGAGCAAGGAAATGTTTAACCAACTTGTGTTGGTTCGGTAGTAAGTAAATGCTATTTCTTGTTTTTTACAGTAATATGGTTTATAAGGCACTTAAGTTTTTTGGGGAGCATGCGTTTAACTTTTATCACTATTTTAGGTTCATTCTTAGGTCGGCCAACCTGTTTGTGAACCTTGAATAATAATAAAAAGGTTTCACGTAATTTATTTATTTCCTTGACTTCATTTATTGTGTGATACATCGTATTATCTCTTGTTATTACCTATTGCACGAAGGAAGATAGATGTTTACTTATCTGACACTATTTATTTTGCACGCATTAGTATTATGTTGTTCTCAAAATGGCTTTGTAAGGTTCAGACGTGAACGAGGATCTTAAGGGAAAGAGGAAGCTTGGAGATTTTTGTTGATCACATTCCTTTTCCTTCTTGTATGTATATTGTTTATATTGTAATATATTTTGGGTCTCAAGGATTAGTGTAGAAAGTAAAATGCTTATGGAAGAATTATGAAACTTTATGTGATGCTTTGAGATAGTTTAGAGATAATTATGAGTACTTTTGGCGGAAGTTTTAGTTAGCTATGGAGCTGTTATAGTCTTATTTTAGGATTGTAAAACTTGAACTTATGGATTATTGGGTTTAAATTTTAAATTCTCTTGTTATCATACTATGAACTATGTAAAGATATGAGTCGTTCTAGGCTTTCTCTCCAAGCTATTGTTTATCGAGTTTTCGTTGTCGCCAGTCCATGTTTAAGGGAGACTCTGCCAAAATGTTTATAAGATTAGGAAATCAAATCTAAAGTGTTTGAGGATGTAATTTGAATATTGAAAAAAATAATTGATTGCAATATGAAATGACTTCAGGTTTAAAAAGATCTAAATTATTATGGATAAGTTAGGGCTTAGTGAGACGGGCCTTGACACCAGTCCTCTTAGCCTGAAGTTGTTCTCATAGCCTTGATTGTTCATGAAGTTGATGTTTTTATATTCCATTCCCAGATGTATGTCTATTTGGTTAACTACCCTGCCTTGGTGATTAATGGGTTGCTATGCTACTTGTGGACCTTGGTGTCCCATCGAAAGTTTCGCCATTTGACTACACAAATTTGACAGTTGTGCCACAATTGCGGCTTGCGAGTCAATTCCATATACCCCTGTTAGTTTTCTTACTATGGAACGAGTATCGGCGGTAGAATTTTGAGACAAAATCAACGAGATCCAATGATCCGTCTTCATCATTAGTTAGTAGAGAGCTGTCAGCCCCTCATCATTAAGACAGCTGACCGATCAAGATTACCTTAATCCCCTGATAATCTAGTCAGTCTAATCTGTTCTTTTGACTTTGACCTCCAAATAAATTTTATTACAATCCTTAATAAAGCTACAAAACTAAATTACATCCTCGATGAAACTCAATTCATAATTTGTTCAATTGTAATTGAACAAATTAAGAAATCATATCCATATTTAATAAAAATTTCAGCGGCACCTCCCCCAAAAGTGGCATGCCGAAAAACTTCCACCTAATAGACAACAGAATTGGGAAGTGGCTTAGAAGGACTCATGACTCGCCGCAGTTCACAATATATATCAAATTCAAATTTATAAACTAACTTAGAGTCTCTGATAGCTTAACAATAACTTTACAATCCTAAATAGAGAAAAACTGAAACATAAACTTCTCCATTTATTTTCAACAAGTATAGGAGACTCTCATAACCATTCAACAAAATTTCACGTCCTACACTCACCCTAAGAATTCCAAAACAATATATATATATATATATATATATATATATATATAAACAATTTAAAACAATAATTTACTTTAAATTTTAAAAACAATAACCACAATCTTTGAGTCTTGTCCATTTGTCCCTTGTCTTCATATAGGATCTGACACCCTAAAAAACAACTCAAAGTTATCAGGCAAGTAAATTCCCACATTGATCTGTACTCCTGCAATTGTTAGTTTGATACATGGAGACATGTAATTGCATTTCCAAATAAACAATAACATATATTCGTCAACATGACATGCAATCCACTCTGTTGCTGCCTCTTGTCTATAATCAGATGTCGACTTCCAAAAATAATACAGAGACAATATTAAGAGATTATGAAATGCAGAGATAACTTGTCGGTGTTAGAATCCGCTAGTCTCACTAGACGACGTAGAGGTAGGATTGAAACCTGGTTTCAAACAAACTAAACTTTCAAACAAGATTTTTGTCATGACTTATCTCAGTAAGCTTGACTTATTCTAAATACCCTAATTAGGCACCTAAAACGTATGGTTAACTTTAAACCTCGAAATGAATCTTCATTTAATCCTTAAACTACTCCAAATCTAAATTGGAATCGTTATTTGAACCTCAGTTATCAACTTGTACAATTGGAGCAAACTAGGAAATCATTCAAAATGTTTTTCGTATTTATATAATAATTTCGGCAACACCTCCTCTAATTATGGATTGTTGGCATCCAAAACATAATAGACAGCAGAATGGAGAGATGCCTAAAAGGACTCACAACTCCTCATAGTTCACAATATGATATCAATATGAATTATAAATTGAACTGCAACTTATAAACTTTAATTACAAATCTCAACATCAAATAAAAACTAAAACCGTTTCAAAACCTCAAATAATACACAAAGTAAACCATTTAAGTCTCAAATCTATTTCAACCTAATTCGTGAACTTCTCATACTATTTCTCAAATGATTTACGTCCTACGCTCACATGCAAAGGGAAAAAAGCTCCTCAGTAAAAGTCCTCTAGCTTCCTTTTGCATTTCGGTCCTCCCTAGCCTCAAAACCTGAAAAAACCATTTCGAGAACACCAAATAATAATGTGCATGAAATAAATAGTGTTAGATAAGTAAACATCTACCTTGCTTTGTACAACAGGTAATAACAAGTTTCAATATGAGTATTGCATGATAAACGAAATACGTAATTAAATATGAAAATATGAATTCCCATTTCCTATTCTAAGCTCCAAACAAGCGGGCCCTCTCACGATAAACCTAGAACAGTACTATAAGTTAAATGTATGCTACCCCAGAGTCAACATTACTCGCCTTAGACGCCTATAGTACGTCTAGTCTGGAGTGGAGCACCTCACGCTTTTACGATCGAGCAATGGCAACTCTATCCGGATGCCATGAATGCATGATCAAGAGTTTCACTCCCTCACCGTGCAAAATATAAACCATATCACTATAAAAAGCAAGAAATAGTGTTTACTTACGATCGAACCAACAAAAGTTGGCTAAATGAGTCCTCGCTCGCACGTTCTCCAGATCCCTTTGTTCCAAAAATCCTATTAAATCACAAAAATTCATAATTTATGAGTCTCGGCTAATTTCAGATTCACCTGTTCCAAGGAAGAGATAGAATATCTAATTCAATTAGCTGATCAGATGTAGCATTAGTTATAGAATACTTTCTTTAACTTAAAGGTGCGAATGCAGGAAGGTGCCTAGCCTTTACATATGAATTCAATTATACTATTTTTCCATACTATCTCATAACCTGAGTCATGTTGGTGTTTAATCTTTTTAAAACCCCGACTAATTATTTTAAATATTCCAAACTTTCCTCAAAACTTCAATTCCACAATTTGATTCCCAATTACAAATTTACCTCAAAAACTAATTTATATGGTTTTTGGAATTTAATTTGGTGTTTCAAGCTCAATTAGTCTAAATTACGCTTTACAAGACAAAACCCAGTATAAAAGTTTCATGAAAGTCATAACTTGTCCATATTCTCCATAAAAATCCTAAAATTTCCATTTATTTGGTCGAAATTCTATTTTTCTAAGTTTTTTTTACTATTTTCTAAGGTTTTTTCTTTTTATTTTGTAAATTAAAACATTTATTTTTTGAATTTTTGCATGAAAGGGGTTTGATCCTTGAACCGGGTCCTGTTCGGCTTAGCTGAACCGAACCCGCTTCGGCCTGCTTCAAGGGAACAACCCCATCCTTTCACCCCTCAAAATGAAACATCAATGAAACGAAACATCTTTTGTTTTATTTTGATGGTTACTCTTCATCATCACTATTGGTCTCTCTGGGTAGGGGTTGCTTTCCTTAGTCATCTTCCTCACCTCACCATCGTTTTCTTGACCCCTCCTCTCATCGTACTCTTTCTTAATCTCACTCCCCCTATTTTTGTTTTTTTTTGTTTTATTATTGTCAAGTCATTGTATGTCTTTTATTGTGTTTGTTATTGTATTTTATTTTTGTTTTTTGTTCTTTGTTTCAATCAACTAAACTTTCATCTCTTGTCAATAACCATATGAAAACTCCATCAATTTGAATTTGAAATGAAATCAGTCTACAAGCCAATTGATTCATCACAATCCTAAAAATCAAAATAGTGCCTATTAGATTTTCATAATCATATCGAAACTCAATTTGATTTGCTTTCCATGATCTTCAATCTAACAATCACGGTTCTCTTTTTTTATTTCAATCCAGTTAAGAGAGTGAGAGAAACGAATCAAAGGGATGGGAAGGATGACAAGTCGATGAACAGAGAGTAGAGAGATGAGGGACGAAACATAGTTGAAGTCGATGAATGGAAGAGGAACGATGAATACAGTAACATAATCCCCTAGTTTTCATTTTTAATTTGTGGAAGAAAGGATAGCCAAATGACCATATTACCCTTCTCTTATTATCTGCAAGTATATAATAAAGTACCCTTTTATGTAATTTTCCAATTTTTTAATTATTTTCATGTTTATCTCTTACTTTTAAGTCCAAATTAAACCACTAAAAATACCCCAATTTACAAAAAACTGGAAAAATACCAACGCACTCTAAAACACACGAACAACACGTTTTAACACTAATTTGAACCCTATTTCGCGACAAATAAGGCATAATACAAATAATAGGGACACAACAAACAAAAATACAAAATCACCTTATGATCTCAGGTCCATCATGCGCGGGTCCTACCTTGAGTTTTTTAAAATTAAATCAAATCCATAAATCGTTAATTAGTTATCTAATCCTGTTTAGGAAATTCTCGGATTTCATAATTCTTCCCAACTAAATAAAAATTTCATCATCGAAATTTAAACTTACAGGTTATTTGGATCAAAATAGATACAAAAAATGATATTTCATATAAGACTCTCGCTCCCAGGTTAATTATGAATCTCCATGAAATTGCCACTTAACAAGTACAACTGGAATATCCTTGGTTCTCAGCTTCTGAATCTTTTGATCCGTGATCTAAATAGGTTGCTCTTCATAAGTAATATCTTGCCTCAAATCAAACTGATTTCATTCTGCTATATGATGTGAATCTGGCTCCTTCTTACGAAGCATAGAAACATGGAATACATCATGAGCTCCGGTAAGATGAGACTGTAATGCAATCCTATAAGTAACCTTCTCAATTTTCTAAACAATCTCAAATGGAACAATAAACCTAGAAGAGATTTATCCTTTTAATCCAAACCTATACAATCCTGTCTAAGGTGGAACCTTAAGATAGACCCAATCATCAATGTTGTATTCAACAACTCGGTAGTAGAGATCATAATAACTCTTTGTACTCGTCTTAAGTGGCTTTCAACCTCTCAAGGATATGCTCAACTGCTTTTGTGTGATCTCATACAATATGTGGTTCTAACTCAACTAAAACATCTTGTTCAGCCCAACAAACTTCTGATTCAGCCCACTATGACGGTGCTATGCAGGGTTGACCATATAATGTTTCGAAAGGCGCCATCCCGATACTTGCTTGATAACTATTATCATACAAAAACTCACAAAATGGAATGTATTCCTTTTAGGAGCCTCTATATTCAAGAACACATGATCTTAACATATCCTCCAATATATGAATTAACCGCTCCAATTGACCATCGGTCTATAGATGAAACGTGGTACTAAATTGTAATTGAATGCCAAAACGTTCCTACATACTCTGCCATAACCCAGAGGTGAACTGAGTACCTCTGTCAGAGAAAATAGAAAGCGATATTCCATGCAAACAAAGAATCTCACACTCATATATGACACTCAACTCTGGAGAACCATAATAAAGAGCCACAAGGAGAAAATGCGCAAATTTCATCAACTTGTCAATGATAAATCAGATACTATTGTGTTTCCTCAGAGATTTAGGTAGATGAGTCATGAAATATATAGCAATATGCTCCCACTTCCACTTAAGAATGGGTAGTGGCTGTATTGTTTCTCTTGGTCTCCGCCTTTCGGCCTTGACCTGCTGGTAAATCTCACAGTGCCTAACATAATCGACAACATCTGACTTTATCCTTGGCCTCCAATACAAACGACACATGTAGTGGTACATCTTGGTCTTGCTAGGATGAATATAATACCTAGACCTGTAGGACTCGTAAGTATCTCATCTCGGATCTTAACGACTAATGGAATCCACAACCTACCTCTGCATCTCAGACTCTAATCATTAGATTTCGCTCATTCTGAGTTACCGCTGCTCCTCACCAATTCCCTGAACTTTTTACCATCAACATCCATAAACATAGCTAGTGCATTAGTCAAACCAAACGACATTACAGTGAACTTATAGTGACCATACCTTATACTGAAAGTAGTTTTATCATCCTCTGCCGTAACCCTCAACTGATGATAGCCAGATCGGATATATATCTTCAAAAACAACTTAACTCTAGTTAGTTGGTCAAACAATTCATCAATATGCGAATAAAGATACTTGTTTCTGATCATCACTTGGTTCAACTGTCTGTAATCTATACACATTCTGAGGCTCCCGTCCTTCTTTTTCACAAAATAAACTGGTGCACTCTAAGGGTTCATACTAGTAAGTCTCATTTATCTATGTGTTCTTGCAACTATTTATGCGACTCTCCAAGCTCAGTATTAGCTAATCCATTCCTAAGAGTGCATCAAACTATAAGAACTCTAAAACACAAATATCTACAGCCATCTCATGTCCTGCAATCTCCACTGTACACCTCTCACATATAAAATGCGGATATACCTTATCCTCAACTACGGTCCTGAGAACTAAATGTATGTTGACTCTCGCCAGAGTCGAATGCGACTCATTAACCATTCGGCCAAAAATAAATAAAATAGTAGAACCAGAATCAATTAAAACTTTCATTAGACAACCACAAATACAAATAATACCTTATATTAGATTTCTCTTGGCGTCCACATCCGGCTCAAACATAACCTAAACACGTTCCCTGGCCTGAGGTCTAGGCTGAACTGAGGGTGAATAAGTGTGTCCCCTAATCAATTTCGGACAATCCTTCTTAAGATGCCCCATCAATCCACACTCAAAATATGATCCACCTGATCTATTGCCCACTGAAGAAGCATGTGTACTTGTAGGCCTCGATGTATAAACCTGGCTAACTCGACCTTTGTCTCTGCCACCTTGTCCCGATAATTGTAACTGTGTAAGAGATGACGTCTGTGTATGCTGAAAGGTCGATGGAACTATCTGATATCACGACTGAGATTGTGAATAAGATTGCAAACGTACTTACAGGGTAAAAGTCGTGGCTGAAGGATGAGAAGATCTCTCAGCAAACCTCAGCATAGGTGGAGGAAAAGTACTAGCTCGTGTAGGAACTGAGGTATATGATACCGTTACTGAATCCCCACTCCTATATTTATTTTCCCTCCTTTTGTCTTACCTACTTCGACACTCCTGACCATTATCAAAACCCTTACCTTTTTCGACAGTACCTCTCCATCGCCTTTTTTTATCTCCGTGAAAGAATTCAGCCTTTTCAAAACCTTTAGCTGCCTCATACGCCTTGGTGAATGTCTTTGGCATCATTGTTAACACTATAGTAGAAATATTATCTCAAACCCAATTATAATTTTAAAATTTTGTTAACCTCTGGCATATCTGCCTACCAAGTTACCATCAACAAATAATTAAACTTCGTTGCACATTCGGTTACTCACGTATTTCCCTGCTCAAGATAATCAAACTCAAGTTTCATTTCTAAAACCATAGTCTCAGTAAAATACTCTCGCCCGAATACCTCAAGAAACTAGGACCATGTCTTATAGGCTGGTCGTGTCTTGAGTACAGTTCTCAACTATGTCAAGGCATCTGACTCAAGATAGTGAGTTGATAAACTAACATTCAGGTTCTCCAGAGTATTAGTAACCTGTGGATCTTCTCGTGATTTAAAACCTACTCATAATCATTTTTCAATTGAAATCCACCATAAAACCTCAGTGGACTGTTCTTTCTGAATTCACCATGCAAGTTTTCTTCCCTAATCAGTTTGATAACTGCTGACCTATCCACTTGAATAACATGTGGTACAATCCTTAGCTCTACCCTTGGCTGAGCGATCAAGGTAGCCTACTCCTCCCGAACTGCAGGATCAGCATGAGTTACTGGAGCTGTAAACATGGCACCCTAAGACCTCTTTTGTAAAAGTGAATCGACGATCTGCTAATGTTGTACGGTGGTCATCTCTGTCCACTTACAATACGACTCAGAATCAACGTACCAAGGATCCATAGGGTCTCAAGCCTGTCCACTCATGATTCTGCAAAACAATTTTCATATAATCATAAATAAGTAATCGTGTATCAATCGATATAATAGTTTACAGATAACAAACGTAACATCAATATAATGTATCCCCAACTTACATTCACTTCCCAATTAATTGCGCTCAATAAAGCTTTGATTTTCAACCAAAGTTTATGCTCAAGTTCTGCAAAATCTAGGCTCTGTCACCTTTTGATTCATAATCGAAGTTTATCCTTAATTGAGCCAAATCTTGGCTATGATACAAACTCTGTTAGGACTCATCTCACTAAGCCTGACTTAACCTAATTACCCTAATTAGGCACCTAAATTGTACAGTTAACTTTAAACCTCGAAATGACTCTTAATTCAATCCTTAAACTACTCCAAATATAAATTGTAATTGTTATTTGAACTTCAATTCTTGACTTGACAATTGAAGCAAACTAGGAAATCATTCGAAATGTTTTTCATATTTTTATAATAATTTCGGTAGCACCTCCTCTAATTATAGATTGCCGACACCCAAAACCTAATAGACAGTAGAATGGAGAGAGGCCTAAAAGGACTCACAGCTCCTCGCAGTTTACAATATGATATTAATATGAAATTATAAATTGAACTGCAACTTATAAACCTTAATTACAAATCTCAACCTCAAATAGAAACTAAAACCGTTTCAAAACCTCAAATAATACAAAAAGTAAACCATTTAATTCTTAAGTCTATTTCAACCTAATTCCTGAACTTCTCATACTATTTCTCAAGTGTTTTACGTCCTACGCTCACCCTAAAAACCCAAAACAAAATAATATAAATAATAATTACATGCAAGGGGAAAAAAGATCCTCAGCAGAAGTCCTCTAGCTTCCTCTTTCCCTTTATTTCCTACTTAGCCTCAAAACTTGAAAAAGCTATTTCGAGAACAACAAACAATAGTATGCACAAAATAAATAGTGTCAGATAAGTAAGCATCTACTTTGCTTCGTACAATAGGTAATAGCAAGTTTCAATATGAGTATTGCGCAATAAACGCAATACTAAATTAAATATACAACATGAATCCTCATTTCCTGTTCTAAGCTCATAACGAGTGGGCCTTCTCACGATGAACCTACACTGATACTATAAGTTTAATGCATGCTACCCAGAGTTGAAATTACTTGCCTTAGTTACCTGTAGTACGTCTAGTCTAGAGTGGAGCACCTCTCACTCTTATGACCGAAGCAAGGGAAACTCTATCCGGATGCCATGAATGTATGATCAAGAGTTTCACTCCATCATCATACAAAATATAAATCATATTACTGTAAAAAGTAAGAAATAATGTTTAATTACCATCGAACCAACGCAAGTTGGTTAAACGAGTCCTCGCTCACACGTTCCCCGGATCCCTTTGTTCCGAAAATCATATTAAACGAGTCCTCGACTCAATTATACTATTTTCCACACTTTCTCATAATTTATGAGTCATGTCGGCCTTTAATCTTCTAAAAACCTCGACCAGTTACTTTAAATATTCCAAACTTTCTTCAAAACTTCAATTCCACAATTTGATTCCTAATTACTATATTTTATCACTAATTTAAGTAAAAAACAAATTTTTATGGTTTTTGAAATCTAATTTGGTGTTTGAAGCTCAATTAATCTAAATTACGCTTTACGAGATAAAACCCAAATAAAATTTTTGTGAAAGTTATAAATTCTACATATTTTTCATAGAAATCCCAAAATTTCCATTTATTTGGTCAAAATCCTATTTCTGTAAATTTTTTTAATATTTTCAACGGTTTTTCTTTTTATTTCGTAAATTAAAACATTTTATTTTTCAATTTTTGAATGAAAGGGGTTTGATCCCTTGAACTGGGTCCAGTTCCGCTCAGTTCAACCAAACCCGCTTTGGCCCGCTTAAGGGGAACATCCCTTTCCTCTCACCCATCAAAACAAAACTTCTTTTATTTCATTTCGATGGCTACTCACCATTATCAATACTGGTCTCTCTAGGAAGAGGTCTCTTTCCTTAATTATCTTCCTCACCTCACCATTGTTTTCTTGACCACTCCATCCATCGTCTTCTTTCTTAAGCTCACTCACCCCCTATTTTCATTATTTTTATTATTGTTGAGTAGTTGTGTGTCTGTTGTGATGTGTTTGCTATTGTGTTTTGTTTTTGTTGTTTGTTCTTTGTTTCAATAAACTAAACCTTCATCTCTTGGCAATAACCAAATCACAACTCCATCAACTCGAATTTGAAAAGAAATCAATCCACGGTCAATTGATTCATCAAAGTCCCATAAATCAAAACAGTGCCTATAGATTTTCATAATCAAATTGAAACTCAATTTGATTTGCTTACCTTGATTTTCAATCTAGCGGTCACGATTCTCTTTTTCAATTTCTATCCAATCGAGAAAGAGAAACGAATCAAAGGGATGGAATGGGTGACCAGTCAATAAACAAAGAGTAGAGGGATGAGGACAAGTCACAGTCGAAGAAGATGAATGCAGGAGGAGCAATGAACACAGTGACCGAATCCCCAAGTTTTTGTTTTTAATTAATGAAGGAAAGGATTGCCAAATGACCATATTACTCTTCTCTTATTATCCTCAAGTATATAAAATAGTACCATTTTTGTAGTTTTCCATTTTCTAATTAATTTTATGTTTATCTCTTACTTTTAAGTCCAAATTAAAACTCGAAAAATACTCCATTTAACCAAAAATTAGATAAAATACCAATGCACTCTGAAACACTCGGACAACGTATTTTAACACTAATTTAAATCGTATTTCGCAACGAATAAGGTATAATACATACAATATGCACACAACAAACAAAAATACGAAATCACCTTAGGATCTCAGGTCCGCCACGCATGGGTCCCACCTCAAATTTCTAAAAATTAAATCAAATTCGTAAATCATTAATTAGTTGTCTAATTCAGTTTAAGAAATTCTCAGATTTCACACTTATCCCCCTCACTCTCTCCATGTATGAATGACTGAGAATAATAAAATGCAATGCATAATATGATACAAATACATGTACAAAGATATTCATTCAATAGTAAAGATCACTGTAGGGTTTACTTACCACCAAAACAACTCAAAGTTGGTTGCGAAGCCTCACACAACGTTTCTTCGGCTTTTATGTACTTTGAACCTATTCTCGATCTTCGTTCTGAATGGTTTCGAGATCCTCGACGTTACCTAAAACCATTGAGAGATTTGGATAATTTTCCTATTTGAGTTTCTTAAGTTTTTGACCAATTTCTAATTGTTTTGGGATTCTCAAATCCTAAAAATCTATAATCACTCCAAATCAACTCTTCGGATGTCAAGATCCTAATTTGTACTGCAAATTATAGTTTGGAATCGAAAATTAACCTTGGCTAGGCTTTTAATCATTTTTTCAAATTTTAGGCATTTTCGTGTATCATAGCACGTATTACGAAGAAATCTCGATATAAAACCTCAAGAAAAACCCAAATTCTATATTTTTCATAGAAATACACGATTTCTATTTATTTGGTTCAAATAAATATTTTCCTTATTTTTTCTATTTTCTGGAATTTTTTTTCCATTTTCCAGCCTTTTCTTTTCTCTTTAAGCGGGGCTTGAACCGGACCCGGCTCAGTCCATTCTGAATATCAAACCCCCTTTTTTCCTCATGTTTTCTCCTCTATAAATCAACAGTGTTCGTTGTGTTTGTTTTTTCTTTTTATTCCATTGGGGTTGGGCTACCAACCCCAACCCCAGGTTTGGTCTTGGTAGGATCCCTCTTTTCATCGTCCTCTACCTCACCTCTCCAACAATTACAACATCAATAATATCCAAAACAATAATGATCAACAACAACTCAACAGTGACGAAAACATAACACAGTCACAACAAACCACAATAATAGCCATACCAATTGATAACAATACAACAGTGTACTCGCATCCTTCGTCTCGATCCCTCTGTCTCTCAGGTTCGAATAATCTCTCCCTCTCTCATTTTCACTATCGATTTAAAAACAGAGATGAGGCAAGGCGGTGTGTATTACTGGAGATATATATTATATTTCCTCGGGATTCACATCACACGAATTTTGAGGCAGATCTAATGGTTACTTTATCTTTTGATCTTTCTCGAGACACGTGTTGTGTATCTTGATGTCACTTTTGTGGCTATTAACAAGATCATCATCATTGGCCAACTTACATAGACCAATTATATTGATGTGCTCGAGATATGTTTCGCATTTCTCGATGTAGATCTTATGATTTTGTCACTAACCATACACCGCTTGATTTTCTTTGAGATGTGGTTGCACCTATCTCAAGATGTGGATAACTCTCCAACATTATAAACGTTCAACCATTCCCTTTGTCGATGCTCACATTACGCATATCTTGAGGAGAATCCAATGTATAATTTTATTTGATTTAAACTATAGGATTAATTTTATATATTTATATATAAACTACATATATATATATATATATATATATATACCAATGTGTTTCGTGGTTATAAATTTGCCAAGCACGCCAATGACCATCCTCGGGCATGCATACTATTGTACATCCCACATTTATCACCCTCGACCCCGCGTGTCACAAGGCGCCATTCAATTTATTAATTATTCTATTTAATTTCATGATTATCTCTTACATTTATGTCCAAATTAAATTAAGAAAAATACTCCAGTTTCACCAAAACTTATGGACACTGCGTATACACTTCAACTTGACCCTATTTTGCGTCGAATATAGTATAATACATCAAATAGGCACACGAAACACAAAAATAATTTTTAAACCTATGTCTCTGGTTCGTAATGTGTGGGTCCCACTTAGAATACTTAAATCTCAAATTACATTCAAAAATACATAATTAGCATCCTAATCGAGTTTTCAAAATTCTCGAATGTCACAATCTTTCTAACTAATTAAAAATTTTGTCATCCAAATTTGAACTTTCATATTATTGAACTAAAAGAGATATTGAGAAAATAATATTTCATATATAACTCTTTTAATCCAAAACTCTAAAACTATTTCCACGGTGAACCGTTAAGTGGACCCAATCACTTTCATTGTATTCAACAACTCCGTGGTAGAGATCATAACACTTCAACTTCTCATTTTCAATTCCTTGGTTTAATGAAAAGTTATCTTCGTTACTTTGCCAATCCTGGTAATTTGTGAATTTTTGACGAGTTAAACGATCAACTTAGGGGAATGTCTAATAACTATATTTCATTTCTCATTTCATGCCTTCAATCACATTTAAGCATCAATACATACCATTGATAATTCAGAACTGATAACGATTCCACAAAACATTGATAATTCTTTCCTATCCACCCAAACTCCGGTCTATACATACCAGTTTATTTTCTCATCATTAATCATCCCTTATTAGAATTGTCGGCCGATCAATTCTTAGACTATTATCAGTTTAAGATTACATAGTGATGCAATTAATACTTGAGCACAACATTAGATATAAAGTAGAGTTGCGTGTCTATCTGATCCATCACCATTGTAGCGTTTTTTTCAACAAAAACCTGGAATTACACAAGTCATCTCATGACTATAGATCTCTAATTACATCTGTCATCCCATGACAAAAGATCTCGAAATTCTATCCGATCAGAAAAAGAAACCTGACACATCGTGCAACTCACTCATTCTCTAAATGTCTACTCGCAATATTATTTATATTGTGGACTAGAAAGCAATTATCAATTCCAACTTTCCAGCCAATTCACTTAACTTTTTTTTGACTGGTTAAAAAATTCATGACCTTTCTAACTTCATCAAATCATTTTCTATTCGTGAGTTCATTAAGAACCTCATTCCATTCAACTATTGAGATCTCATATAATCTTATGTCTTGATCACTTACTGTTCACCAACTTCTCTCATTGCATGAATAGAGAAAGTTATCCTTAATTTGAGTAGACGTACGCATTTAAACAAAGATATCAACATATTTCATGATTATACTCTCATAGTATAACTTTTAACTTGTATCATGTACAAGTTATAAATATGATATCTCTCTTTGCCTCTACTCAATTTACTGTAAAAGAATATTTAATTCTTCAAACATATTAAGTCAAATATATTGTCCTATGTTCAATATTTGCAACCTATATTGACAATACTTACTAAATGAGCTGTAAGTTACGCATATTTTTTCATTTCATTTGTATTTTCACCGTCGTACATGTATTTTACATCAACTCCAGTTTAAGATAACCTAGTGCTTTCAACTCTACCACTGACTAATCAGGTGGTGTAGCATTAAAATTAAACTAATATACAACATATTTACTAATACTAGTTTTATAATATTTTGCTTCAAAACTTTCAACATTTGGAGTTAGACTTCTAGTAAGATTCTTATGAAAATACAGTAGGTTTTATCAAACTTATAGTTTGATATCCTAATTTGATTGGGACTCATTAACCTGAAATTTTTTTTTTTTTTTCATCCGTATGTGAGAATTTCTTGAACATTTAGTTGCCTATACTTCAGCTTCCAATTGACTCCAACAAAACTTCAGACTCTTTTATTTGGACTATCATTAATTCATTTGATTATTCAAAGATGGTGGACGTCACACCTATATTCTATGTTGCGAATGAATCATGATTATGAAACGGGGTTACTTAGACTTTTGGTCATGCACAACTACTCGAGTGCCTCACCTTGACTAAAGGAGTCTGTTCGTTTTACTTCCTGTAGTCCCAAGTCATCTTTACGCCTCATTTTATGTTTTACACATAGTCTATTCCGTTCATTTTTTGTCAATCTTAGTTATTCTCATATTGATCTTGTTCTTAATCCCTTTTTAAACTTACCACGACTTTTGCTCAATAACCTAGGCCACTTACAGCTCTTTTATCTCATTGACAAAGGCAGTTCATATCTCCTTTCTTTCCAAAACCTTAGCTAGGGATAATACGGCTTCTTATGATCATTCAATCAATTGAAGTCTTCCTTGGCTAACCCTTGTTCGAAACAGAGAAATTTTGCGACTCAAACAATTTTACTATTTTTTATTGCCTTAATTTGTTTACATTAGTCTCGAATTTTTCAACTTTTCTTTTTCTCAAAAAAAAAATTCGATACTTTTCAAGAGACTATGTAAGATAACTTTGTATCTTATTGTTCATTAATTTACTTTTTGATGAATTCACTTGTTCGTTGTTGTTCATATAAAGACAGAAGAATTAGAATTTCCAATCCTTTGATTAACTTAACGATTAATCAAATTCTGAAAGGATGTTATTTCAATCCTTTTAGTCCTACAAATGGAAATTCTTGCAATATAAGAGCTCATATTAACGTCTTATACAAATCAACTTACTGATACTCAATTAGTACGTCTATCTCTCCATTTGTTATATTTTAGGTTGTAGTGATAAGCATCATTACTTAATTTGATTAAAAGTGACTTTTGAGTACTTTGAATCTCAAAACATAATCACTTATGTTGATGTTTAATAGCTAATCCAAGCTATTATTTGACCACTTCACCAATACCTTAACTTCTAATATTTTGATCTAATCACTACACTTTTCATTTTCAAGTTAGAAATTTCATTAATCTTTGTTCTATAACAACACCAAATCTGGTGTTAACAAAGATTACTTCTAAATTGTATATTTTCATTTGTTTTATCGTTTCTTTATTCAACTCATAGAACCACAATACTGAACGTCACTTATGGATAAGTAATTTGAGTAATAGACAATTGAAATTTTGAATACTTCTTTTTAAAAGTCGTTTGATTGTTTTAAACCATGGTTCTATTCCATATTTCACTTGATGTTTTATTTCGGAAAGGAGACAATACTTTACTTCAAATTATTTTATTTTCTTGGAAACTGACTTAAACAACTTGACTAGTTTTATCACAATCCCAATGTGATTTTTCATTCAAGTTCAGTTTATCTAATAAATTTCTATTCTCAAAATCATGTGTCTTCATTTTCCTTGTTGAGACTATTTTAATATTTTCTTGAGCGTTTTATAATTGTAATAGTCCGATACTTTTGATTTCTAAGAAATCCAAGTTCAGTATTTACATACCTAAATCATTTGGACTTCCCTTTCAACCAATTTCATATTGGTTTCATAACTGATACATTCACCAGTTATATAGTGTTGAACTAATTATAACACCTTTGTGAATTCTGACTTTACAAGTCTATTTCATATCCATTTTTTGCTCAGCTTCGTTTCATAAGCCTATTCACTCCTATAATTATCCGTTTCTAATCTTACTTGCCGTATCTTACGAGTTAAGTATCAAACGGACAAGGAGAATAAACTTTCTATCGCATATCTAGCAATAATACATACATACAACATAAACATAACACAATAATTCAAATACCCTAGCTCACAGTCGCTTCACAACTAATCGCGCTCAATCACTCTTTGGTTCTCAAATAAATTTTATCCTCAATCGAGCCAAATCTAGGCTTTGATACCAAGTTTGTCAGCCCTCTCGTCATTAAGATGACTAATCAGCCTACATTACCTTAATCCCCTGATAATCTAGTCAGCCTAATCCGTTCTTTTGATTTTGACTACCATATAAATTTTATTACAATCCTTAATAAATTTCCAAAACTAAATTACATCCTCAATGAAGCTCAATTCATGATTTGTTCAATAGGAGAAAATTAAGAAATCATATCCATATTTAATAAAAAATTTAGCAGCACCTCCCTTAAAAGTGACCTGTCGAAAAACTTGCACCTCATAGACAACATAATTGGGAGGTGAGCTAGAAGGACTCATAACTCCCCGCAGTTCACAATATATATCACATTCAAATTGATAAACTAACTTAGAGTCTCTGATAGCTTACCTATAACTTTACATTCCTAAATAGAGAAAACTGAAACATAAACTTTGCAAGTTGTTTTCAATAAGTATTGGAGACTCTCATAAACATTCAACGAAATCTCACGTCCTACACTTACCCCATAAATTCCAAAACAATATATATAAATAATTTACAACAAGAATTTATTTTAAGTTTTAAAAACAATCACCACAATCTTCAAGTCTTGTTTGTTCGTCCCTTGTCTTCATATAGAATCTGACACCATAAAAAACAACTCGAATATGTACGGCAATAAAATTCCTACATTGATCTATACTCCTGCAATTGTTAGTCTGATACATGAAGACATGTAATTGCATTACCAAATAAACAATAAGATATACGTGTCAACATGACATGCAATCCATTTTGTTCTTGTCTCCTAACTATAATTAGATGTCGACTTCTGAAAATAATACAGAGACAGTATTAAGAGATCATAAAATGCAGAGATAACTTGTCGGTATTGGACTCCACTGGTCACATTAGATGACATATAGGTAGGATTGAAACCTAGTTTCAAGCAAACCAGACTTCGAAATAAGCTTATCCCCTTCAATCTCAATATGTATGAATGACTAAGAATGATAAAATGCAATGCAGACAATGATACAATTATATTTACAAAGATATTTAATCAATAGTAAAGACCACTATAGGATTTACTTACCATCAAACCAATTCAAAGTTGGTTATGAAGCCTCACACAACGTTTCTCCGGCTTACACGTAGTTTGAACCTATTCCTCGAGCTTCATTCCGAGTGATTTCGAGATCCTCGACGTTACCTAAAACCATTGAAAAATATGGATATGTTTCATATTTGAATTTCTCAAGTTTTCAATCAATTCTCGAGTTGTTTTGGTATTTTCAAGTCCTAAAAACCCAGAACAACTCCAAATCAACTTCTTAAATGTCTGGATCCCAATTATTACTGCAAATTGTAGTTCAGAATAAAAAATTAACCTTGATCCGGTAATGGAATGAACCCTTTTCTTCCTCACATTTTCTCCTCTGTAAATCGAATAGTGTGTGTTGTGTTTTTTTTTCTTTTTATTTCATTGGGATTGGGGTTGGGTCGAGGCAGGATTCCTCTCCTCATCGTCTTCTACCTCACCTCACTATTAGTTACAAAATCAATAGCAAACCAAAACAACAAAGATCAATAACAACTCAAAAGTGATGACAACACAACATAGTCACAACGAACCATAACAACAGCCACACCAATTCCCAACACCACAACAGCTTACCCTCATCCTTGCTCTCGATCCCTCTCTTACTCTTTCGGGTTCGAACAATCTCTCCCTCTTTAATTCTCACAATCTATTTCGAAATAGAAATGAGGCAAGGTAGTGTGTGTTGTTGGAGATATATATTAAATTTTCTTGAGATTTGCATCACACAAATCTCGAGGCAAATCTAATGGTTCCTTTGTATTTTGATCTTTCTTGAGAGACATGTTGCGTTTCTCGAGGCCACTTTTGTGGCTATTAACAAGATCATCATTACTGACCGCCTAACATAGATCAATTATATTGATCTCCTCAAGACGCCTATCGTGTATCTCGAGGTAGATCTTATGGTTTTATCACTAACCATACACCACTTGATTTTCTTTGAGATGTGGTTGCACCTATCTCGAGGTGTGGATAACTCTCCAATATTACCAACGTTCAACCATTCCCCTCGATACTCATGTTACGCGTATCTCGAGGAAAATTCAATGTAAAATGTCATTTGATTTAAAATTTAGGATTCATTATATATACGCTAATGTATTTTCGCAGCTATAAATTTGTAACGCACGCCAACGACCATCCTCGGGCATGCACGTTATTGTGCATCTCATACGCGTCCTCCTCGACCTCGCGCGTCACTAGCGCCTACCAATTTATTAGTTATTCTATTTAATTTCATGATTATCTCTTATATTTAGGTATAAGTTAAATTTAGAAAAATACTTCAGTTTCACCAAAATTGGAGAAAATTTCCTAACGTGCTCTGGAACTCACAAACACCGCATATACACTTCAACTTGAAATTACTTCGCGTCGAATATAGTATAATACATCAAATAGGCACACGACACATAAAAAAATATATTTAAGCCTATGATATTTGGTCCGTAATGTATGGGTCCCACCTCAAATATTTAAATCCAACTTAAATCCGAAAAATACATAATTTGTATCCTTATCAAGTTTACAAAAGTCTCGGATGTCACAGAGCCACCTCCTACGACATTTAGTAGCATTCTCGTGCTGTGGTTCATCCTACAGTAGAAAATTCGAAGTTGTGCTTATTTCACGTATCCGTGTCCTGGACATCTCCTAAGTATCTCTTTGAATCTTTCCCAAGCCTCTCTAAGAGACTCGGTGTCTTCTTGCTTGAACTGATTAGTCTCAAGTTTCCTGTCGTTGACCTTGATAGTAGGAAAGAAATTGTCAAGAAATTTTTTATTGATTTCCACCCATGAGGTCATACTCCCTGCATTCAGCCCTTAAAACTACAATTTGGCTTTTCCACCCAATAAGAATGGAAAAAGTAGCATCCTGATCACCTCTTTTGTAACTGTGGTGATGAGCACGGTCTCACACTTCTTTAAGAAATTCTTAACATGTGCAACTGGATCTTCATTGGATAGCCCGTTGAATAGGCTATTTTGCATCATGTTTATCAGAGACGGTCTTATTTCAAACTCGTTGCTATTAGTTAGAAGCCTCGTAACTCTGTTATAAGTCCCCTAACTTCTAGCTTGAAGAAGTCAGGAAGGAATCTCTGTCATCGCACTCTATCCTGGCTTACCAGATCACCTACGGGTTAGTTATTCCCGCGACCCTGTTGTTGAGTTCTAGCTTGATCCTCAACCATCTTGATTCCCTTATTTTTCTTTTCTTTATTGGTTATTTCAATATCAGGGTCATAAGGCACTAGGTCCATCTCCCCCTTGCTATGCCTGCACTAGTTATCCCTAAAAGGAAAACACAAAAAAGATCAAGTACAGAAAGTCAAATTTGAAACTCAAACCTATGTTTTTTTTGTTTCTATGAACTTATAAGTAAAGTACTTCAAATAAAACTTAGCAGCTTTTCAAACTAACTACGTAATACGAAATAGCCAACTATCCCTGCAACGGTGCCAAAAACTTGACACGTTCCGCAAGTATAATAACTCGCTTGTAGTAATAGTGCAATCAACTTATGTTGATCACGGATATCATCCTCAGGGAAAGGTTTTTGCACTAGTTAATTACATCTTTAACTTTGAACTATTGCTAAGGAAATCCCTTTTTTAATGATCTTATATTAAACTAATCTATTTAACAAAACAATGTAAGCTTTACTTTAACTCATATATTAAGGATATCTTACTTAACAACTTCACCTAAGTAAATTAATACTATGCTTTTCAACCACTTTTACATCTAAATATATTGTGTGCAATGCCTAATTAGAATAAACAAGTCTCCTTTAAATCCACTTTAACCCACTGTCGTGGCGAAAAAGATTTTAATGTGCAAACTAGAAATCCACCTATCAATGCAAATAACGTAAGCTTCACATTGCTTTAATGTCCCAAATCTTTAGATTCATAACCAACTAAGTTTACTATCTTTGCCTCCCTAATTAACAAATATCTATCGATGTTTTGTATTTTACGGTTGTATCGTTCGTGTCCGGATTTAAAGTTTCAATGGCCATGATAACTCCTAAAACCTAATATCATTAAACATGTGATCAAGACTTCTAAAACATTACACTCATAATCTATAAAAATTCTAAACATTGCATTTTTTATGATCATTTTTACTCATATTCAAAGCATAACATTCATATTATATGACTCATTGATTTCTAAGATAAATAGACTACTCACACTTCATTTAAACATACACACACATTACAATTCATAATTGAAATTATTGCAAATCAGAGATGAATATAAATATATTACCTTTAATTAAACTAATGAAACCAAATTTGAATAGCAAAAGTGGAATCTTCAACGTTTTCTCCACACAATACGCCTTAATACTCAAAACCAAAGCAAACCTATGTTAAATCACTCTAATGGTGGCTAATAGTTGATACGTGGTGAGTTTACCGCATCCTAATACCTATTTATACTTCCTAATGACAATTATAACCCTACTTTACAATTTAACTTGAAATAAAACTTCAACTTTCTATTTTCCTCGAGTTTGGCGATGTCACTAATGCCCTGGCGTCGTCCCTTGTGTTGCACAACACCGCCACTGCGCCAACTCTTTAATGCATTTTTTTAACCTCTTGTGACCTCGGCGTTGTCACCTCTCGTCTCGGCGCCATCTTTTTTATGTCCACAGCGCCATGACTGCGCTGAATCTCTAGACTCCTTTTCTCCACTTTCTTTGCTCTCCCACGTCGTGCCTTTCCTTCCTAAGCTATGCCTTAGTACTCCACAGCGCCATCATATGTACCCCCGACTCCAACCAAGCTTTCGTGGGTTTTTGCTCATTTCCTTCCTTTACACCTTATTTACCTGAAAATGCAATAACACCATGAATTAGAGTTCATTTAGGGATATTTATAAATATACTACTAAACTAACCCCATAGATTAGTCTAAATAATCACTTATCATGTATTCAAAAAGGTTAGCTCAATAAAGTTAGAATGTGACTTTTCCATATGTATAAGGAGAGTAAATGGTTGGCTAAAGGTTGTTTACTTGCTTATTATTAGAGTTTATTGGTGTAGGATATTTTATAAAGTATGTGCATGACTATATGATTGAAGTAACATGTTTGGATGCAAAACGTGTTGAGGTTTCATTGTTTAGGAGGTTTGTTTATATGTTTGTTTTATATTATTTCAATTGAATTGAGTTGCTATGAATTTACCGACTTTGATTTGTGTTAATTAAGTATAGTTTGTTTAATTAATTTCTATATTTAGATATTATTAATTGAAATTCAAGTTTTTATCAAAAAAAATTTAAAATAAAAATAAGAAAACTTCTTTTCTTAAGGAATTTAAAAAATCCATTTGGAGACAATCCCACTTATCATTACTACAAAATTTAAAAGTATAACAAAGGTGGAAAATTAATTGTATACACTCAACACGTGTGACATCTGAGAATTTCATAAACTTGATTAGGATGCTAATTAAGTATTTTGGGATTTAATTTGAATTTAAGTATCCGAGGTGGGATCCACACATTACGAACCAGAGATCATAAGCCCAAATATTATTTTTTTGTGCTGCATGGCTAATTGGTGTATTATACTCTACTCGACGCGAAATTGGGTCAAGTTGAAGTGTATACACAGTGTTTGTGAGTTTGAGAGTGCGTTGGAAATTTTCTCAAATTTTGGCAAAATTGGGGTATTTTCTAGATTTAATTAGGACTTAAAATTAATAGATAATCATGAAATTAAATAAAATAATTAATAAATTGTGGGCGCCTAGTGACACGCGGTGTCGAGGGTGACATGCGTGGGATGTACAATAGTATGCATACCCAAGGGTGGTCGTTGGCACGTGTGGCAAATTTATTGCCGCGAAAATATATAAGTGTATAAATATTGGGAAATTCTACAATGGAACCCAAATATATACCCATGTCATGGGAAACTCTCAAAATATGTTTTGCATTAAATGTTTTATGCATTTAAGAATCGTAGACTAATGTGTTGGATTAGAATCCAATGGTTATAAATAAGGTTCACATGGCATATGTATTTTTGTAGTTCCCACAATAGTAGTACCCATATACATTATATATAAATATATTATAAATGAATCTTTGGATTCACATCAAGATACGTGCAGAGTGAGTATAAAGGAAGGAAATGGTTGAACATTGGTTGTTGGAGAGGTATATCCATGCATCAAGATGCGTGCAACATCTCAAGGAAAATCAAGTGATTGTGTGATTAGTTATAAATTTATATGATATACCTCGAGATACGTGATATATATATCGAGGAAATCAATAAAATCGGTCATATATAAGTCGGCCAGGGATGATGATCTTGTTAATAGTCACAAGATTTACCTCAAAATATGCAACATGCTTCTCAAGAAAGATCAAAATATAAATGAAAATGAACCATTAGATTTGTCTCGAGATTCATGCGATGCGAATATCGAGAAAATCACATATTTATCTTCAAATCAACATATCCCCTCATCCCAAATTGCATTTTAACAGTGAGATTGAACAAAATATGGAGAATCGAAATAAAGAGAGAGAGAGAGAGAGAGAGAGAGAGGAGAACCAGTGAGAGGGGTCAAAATCAAAGGAGAAGGTGAGGGTGTTTGTTGTGGTTGTTGATTGGTGTTGATGTTGATGTTAAGTTGTGTTGTTGTGTGTTATGTGTTGTTGTTGTTGATTATTGTTGGGCGTTGATGAAGGATGGTGCGGCTCAGACGAACTGCTAGGCAGTTTGTCTGAAAAGGGAGACGGCACGGGGTCCATTTTATTGCACAAGATTGACCCCATCATGGCCATTTCTATCTCATATGCATACATGCCAGTGAAGTTCTCTTTCATTCCTCCTTTGAGTCAACATATCTAGGCACATTATTGGTGCTTAAAATGACTTCATTAGTAATGATCCTATATGGGAAAACATCTAACTCCAAACCTCTCATTGGAACTCGGTCTTCCTTGTAAAACTCAGTAATCATCAAGGGAAAAAGCAATCCTTCATTTTTCTTAGTGGTCATGGCATTCCTAATCTAATCATAGATTATCTTTCTCACATCAATATAGTCGATCCCTTGGACTATGTGTATAAAAGAGTTGTCTTATAGTTCACGGTATCATAGTGTTATAAATTATGCTGTAGTTTTGCATTTAAGAAAAAACTCCAAGCTTTAGTGGTTTTCTTAAAGTATTTGGCTTGGATTTGTTTTGGGTATCTGTCTTTATCAAAAAGGAAACCATCCCCTGGAATAGCTTCTAAACAGTTGTGAATGGTCTCGTGGGGAAATCCATGTCTATAGCCATATTCGGGTTTTGGGTACTCGTTATTCTGTCACAAATGAAATTTCACAACCCATATTCGGGTTTTGGGGAAATCCATGTCTATAGCCATATTCGAGTGCATAGTCCACTGGTTTTCTTTGGACTATGGCTACTATTTTATTCTCATCTTTGTGCCTGTTGGATTAAAACTCTCTCACTAGTATTTCACAACCGAGGACCCCGCATCATTATTGGCATAGTAATCTCTAGTTAACAACCCCAGTTCATTTCCATTATTATGTTTAGTATCCTAGGCCCATACTTAGCTTCACTTTTCACATTGGAACCCCTATCAGGTATGATTTTCTTTTAAACGTCGCTCTCCATTCTAGCAAGAGCTTTGGCATTGATGAGGTTGTGGGCATAGAACTGGTATATAGGTGTCTTCAATCTTTTCCTTTCCCTCTGAATCATCGGTAAAACTTAAAGGTGGAGAAGATTCTCTAGGTGCTCTAGTTCGGGGATTATTCATTAAAATCTCTGTTGGACTAATCGGTGTAGATGGAGCTTTAAGTTTTTATTTGGGCTTTTCTACTAATTATGCCTTCCTTTTCTCTTCTCGAGAGATTCTACCTCTACCACTTTTAGCCATTGTCTACAATTTTAAAACTCACAAGTCAAAAAACTAAATAAACCTGTAAATGATAGAAAAAACCATTGTTGAAAATAATTCAGTAAAATTCAAGACTTTATTTTAAAAGGAGAAATATATTTGGAAAACTAGCTTGAAAGTCATTGTAAACATAAAATAAAATTGGCATCGAAGATTAAAAGAAAAAAAAAACAAACCAAACCGCCAAACTTATTTTAAAGTCAATTTTTCAACCATTTGCAAATATTTGTCAATATAGCAAAAAATTTGAAATTGTTGAAGTTGTAAATTAACGATCAATGTAATCATCATTCCTAGTCTATTGGCATCAATAAAACCATTTACACAAGACAATTTAATAAATTCGAACAAAATAAGTTCAAAAAACATTGAAAAATCTGCAAAAATCCCCTCGAATAAAAAATTTGTTAAAGTAAAGAGATAAGGTTGACGTAATTTCTCAAGATTTAAGCTTTTGAACTCCTCTAGACCTTCCCTCCAAGTTCTAAGTCGAAATTTCCTAAAACCTTAGTTTGGTTCAAAAGCCCTAAAATCAAAAATTTTGTTTTGAATGAGACTAGGTTAAGGTGAGAATCACTTAAATACTAAGATTTTGAGCTTAAGATGGTTGAATCTAGGCAAGAAATTGAGATTTTTATGGAATAGTCCAATGGTTTGTTGGTATGAATGAGTTGGTGTGTGTGTGATGATTTGGGGTTTTGATTTTAAAAACCAAAAATCGTGCCTAGCGAATCCTGTATTAATGGAATTATTGGGATTCACTATGTGAATATGTATTAAATGAGTTGTTATAGAATGCAATGACCCATCGATTTTAGTAGCAATTTTCTTATATGGAGAAACGCTGGATATTCGGTAAACTCCAAATTTGCATTAAATTTCTTGTGTTCAGCTATCGATTTTACTAGCGATTCCCAGTGTTATTGCAAATTGCTGGAGAATCGCTAGGCATATTTCACTTTTTCTTTGTAATTTATCTCATAATTAACTTATATATCTTCATTAAAATTCATATTAAGGTAAAATTGACTAAAATCTTAAAAGTTTGAGTGGGACATGTAACTAACTTAATAATTTAATTAATTAAATAAATAAATAAACATATAAGTAAGCAAGTAAATAATGTAACTTGCATAAAAGCTATATAAGCAAAAATAACTCGATCACATCCTCTTAATTGAAATTACCTCGAAACTTAAATTTTGAAAATATATCTAATACAAGAGTCAAAAAAATGAAAGAATAAAAACATACTTAACGAAACTAAACTTAATTCCTAATAAAATTAAATAAACATAAAATAAACATAAAACATGGGTTGCTTCCCATAGATCGCTTTTGTTTACTATCGTTGGCTCGACTTAACCCTTCTAGAATTAGGTTGTATCTCTAAACATGAATTTAAGATTTTCCATTCTAGTGTCAGTCTTGAAAGTGAGTGCTCGACCATTAATCATTAGAGTGATTGTTTTGTTCAGAATATCCATAACAGATTGAGTAATGGCTAAGAAAGGTCGTCTTAATATTATAAGAGGATCTTCATTGATAAAATTTAGCATTATCAAGATGTGTGTGGGTACGATGTTGTTGTCAACTTGAACTGGCACATCCGTGACCAATCTTATTGGTTGGATTGAAGTTCCATCCAATAAAGAGAATCATTTAGAAGCAAGTGAATTCAACTCTAATTAAGTATGTAGAAAGAAATGTATAGGCATGAGATTTGATTTAGAGTTCGTATCATACTGAGCTCTGAATTACCACGCCCATTTAATTTTAATGTGCAAGTGTATAGCTCCAGGATCATTAAGCTTTATAGGACTTAAGTCCGACTTTTTCTTTTTCTTATTATACTTGGATCTAGAAACTTTCGTCTTGTTATTACTTTTACCATTCTCTATTTGCTTAACTCCCCATTCTTGTGTTACTTTCTTTTCTTTTGAAGTGTCTTCAATTGATTCTTTCTTTGAAATCCCTTTACCAGTTTCCATTGTTACTACATTAATTTCATAAATTTCAGTGTTAAAGTTATCATAATAGTTTACGTCTAAAAATTCATTATCATTTATTTCATTATCGATTAATTCATCATATTCTTCATAGGTATCATAGTTATGTTCATTATTAATCTTGAGTTTGACAATCTTATCTTTAAATTCCATGGACATTGTTCTTTCAAAAATATATAACTTAGTTCTAGCCGTCTTTAGAAAAGGCTTACCTAATAGTATAGGTAAAGGATTGGGTGATGTTGAATCTCTCATTTCCATGACATAAAAATCGGCTAAAATATTAAATCATGTACTTGGACTAAGATATCTTCTAATAATCCATACGGTTTAATAATGGTATTGTTCGCTAAAGTAAAATTAATAGGCTTTTTAGTTAACGATCCTATTTTCAATGATTCATAAAGTTTGAGTGAGACAAAATTCATTAATGCTCCGAGATCACACATAGGAATTCAATAGAAGAACTTCCCATGGTGATGGGTATGATAAACATTCCTGGGTCAGAACATTTCTCAAGCATTCTCCTTAAAAATGAAATCTTTTGACCTAAACTTTCATTAATTTCTAATTTCTTAAATAGTTCAGATAAGTCTTCTTTAGGTTCTTCATCTCTAACATTTGCTAATCATTTGGAACAGTAGAATTAGAATGCATATCTTCATTTGATTCATAAATATTGTTTACTTTGTCTTAGTTTATTAATTCATGATTTTATAGAGATTTTTCGTAGGCTTCAACTTTGGCTAAATATCATGAGTATAGCCTTTTGGAAAAATGTGTATATTTCAATTGTTCGACCATCCATTCCCTAGTGGGAACAACATTTGCCATTATCTCTTTTTCTTCTTGTTCTATTGTATTAAGTACTTCAATTTTTTAACCTATTTTTGGTGTCTTTTCTTGTTTATGCATTTTTTTTGTTTTCATAAAATAAATCATTAACTTGTATTTGATTAGCAGTGTTTGTAGTTTAAGTACTTACTTTAGTTTGATTACTTAACTTGTTGATTTGTAGTATCATTTGTCTTAATTGATTTTTCAGCTCGTTAGTAGACTTATCGATTTTAATTTGGTTTTGACAAATTTGCGTAAAGTTTTGATGACTTTGGGTCATAAAGTTATGTAATATTTGTTCTAAATTTGGTTGCGTAGGTTGAATAGTTTGTTGAGTTTGTTGCATTAGTGTTAATTGTGTAGGTGCTCTCAGTCTATAAGTTGTACAATTTTGATTCTTTTGGACAGTAGCTAAGGCTTTAATTTGGTTTTCCATTGTAATAACTGTTGTTATTATATTGGTTTCTAGGAGGACCAGAATATTGGTTCATAAGTGTGTTGAGTTCTTCATTATTATCTTTTTGTAAAGTAGGACACACATTCGTAGGATGTGTAACTTCATTACAAAATCTACATGGCTTAACTTAATTTGATATATCTTTTAAAAGTAGTTTAATCTTGTTAGATAATTCTTTGACTTTTTTGTCAAATCTATTACTTGTTTTATTATTAACTTCATAAACGTTCTTTCTTAATGTGTCGGTCTTTTCACCATAATGTTTAGATTGTTTGGTCATCTTATTAATAGCTTCTTTTGCTAGAGTTGGTGTAACATCGAATAATGATCCACCACATACGATATATAATAGTCTTTATTTAAAATGATTTAGTCCTTCATAGAAGTATTCTAATAAAGCTCTTTTGGGTGTATACAGGTTGTGGACAAGATGAAATTAATCTTTTAAATCTATCCTAAAATTCATTAAAGTTTTCATCATCTTTCATTTTTCACGACTGTGATTTGTCTTCTATAAGTACTAATTTTTCTTGTAAACATATTGATATAGGAAAGCTTCTAACATTTGAGCCCATGGGGTTATCGAATCTTGAGGAAGATAAAACAACCAATCTTGCACATGATATTTTAATACAAAAGGAAAAGCTTTAAGTTTGACTTGTTCTAATGTGCAGTCTTTAGATTTCATCCCATTGACTTTGTGTTGGTATTCCCTTATAAATTTTTATGGGTTTTCATTGTTGAATCCAAATCTAAGTTCAAATTCAGGAAATCCCTCAGGATAGGCAATACACATTGGTTTATAAGCAGTAATATTTTGATTAGCTTGCCTAAAAGTAAGTTCTCTATTATCATTATTATTAATAATATTAAAGTTATTATTGGCTTCCATTATGGTATGTTGGTGTTATCTACATTGTTGTTATCTTAAATTATGATTAAATGTCATATCTACATCAGGATGAAACGGATGGAAGGATCCCGTGGAATTAAAATGACGAAGTGAATAAACCATACAATGTCTAAAACTCCTAAGAAATTATGTTTAAATCCCCGACAATGATGCCAAAAATTGGCATGTTTCGGGCATGTACAATAAATCTCCCTCATATATTATATTTTTAATATGTCGTAGTGTTGGTAAGTGAGAATCGTTTCCACAAAAATTTATCAAATTTCTCTAGGAAAAATGACTTTTAATAGTTTTATTATTTTTAATTTAATTTAATTTAATTAAGTAATTAAAAACAGTAATTAAACTTACTAATTCAATCTATAATATAATAATAATTTACTAACTATATTAGCTTAACTTAACACAATTCAAATTCAATATCAATCAAATAAATTCAATTCAATAATAAATAAATATCTAAATATGTTACTTCAATTAATATAGTTATGAGCATACTTTATAAAGTACCATAGATCGTTAAACCGTAATCATAAGTAAGTAAACAACCTTTAGCAAGCCATTTGTTCTCCTTATACCAGTGGAAAAGCTACATTCTAATTTAATTGAGCTAACCCCTTTGAATACACAAAGACATTAACTTCACGCAATAAAATCGCATTACACTTTATGAAAACTTTGAACTACTAAATCTAACACCTTCTGAAAGCCACTTCAATATTAAATTCAGATCTTAAATTCGCATAGGACATCTAAACGACCATACCTTTCAAACAATCATACTTACTACTTTAAATTAGATAATGAATCCAAATATCATAATACACATTCTAGAATAGGCAATAAAAAGCTCATAATTAAAATTAATAGAGAATAACTTATTAAATCAGTGAATCAAAGAATATGATTGGCTTAAAACATTAAGCGCATCTCCTCATCATAACTACATTCCAAAATGGATATACTTCATGTTTGGACTTTTTTTAGATTAATAAATTACTCACTCATAATCGTAAATAATATTGCAATAATATAATAAAAACATAGATAAATACCTTTGGAATAAATACTTCAAACCTACAAATCTTCTCCAAAAGCAATGAACAATAAAGCAATAAACTAAAACAATAAAGAATGGATCATAGAGCAATGAAATATTGATCTAAGTACTCAAAGGCAACTAATTTCTTAACCTTAGGGTCGTCTTTACAGTATTTTAGGTAGTAAACATCTCAAACTAACTCAAACTAATCTTTGTTATCTTAAATCCTCAAAATATGCTCCTGTGATTCCTCAATGATTCAGGGTTAAGTAAAATCGTTGGGTACATCTGTAGAAATGAAGTCCTTGTTTCAATCGATCTAAGTGGCAATTTAGTGTCCATAGAAATCGCTGGAAAATCTTTGGGTATAAAATCGAACTCTTCCTTGATTCCTTGGTGTTGATTCGTTACATACTCTTCCTACTTGATTAATTTCATTATAATCTTCCTTTTCTGCACCATTTCTTTATTTATTCCTTTTATTACTCAAAATAATAAAAACAAGAAAAAACCTGTGTAATATAGTCTTGTACATCTAAAATTGTCCTAAAATATTGATGAATCATTATTTATGCACTTTTTCATAGGTATTTTGCTATGTAAATGAAGTTCAAAGTCGCGTTTTATGGCTCTATATATTTACTTTAGATATTTTAGGGTGTTTGAGCATTTATGCGTAATTCGGGTAAAATCAAGAAATACGTCAAACTTCGGTTAAAGTATAGCAGGACTGACGCCGTGCAGATCCACGACACCACACAAGGCGTCAGGCCCGAAGACTAGACAACGCCAGAATTAAATGGACATCATCAACTCCATAAAGGATGATGTCACCCACAACGCCATGTTTATAAATTAAAGTTTCAAAACTATTTGTTGCCCAAGACTTTCTATATATTGCCACAGCGCCGTTCCCACATAACCACGATGCCATGGAAGGTGACACATATCGAGCGAGCACAATAGTTTTTCGTATTTTTCTATTATTTGTAGTAGTGGCAAATGAGATATTGTCTCAACAGAGATTTTGCAAACTTCTAAGGAAAGTATTTTTTTCATGTTTTTCTTAATATAGTTAATCTAATTAAATGAGAATTGAAATACCAAATAACTAAAAACAATAACTATTAAATTAATTAACTAAACTAACTAAATCAATTCAAACAATTCAATGCATACTCGATTAAACAAATTCAAATTCAATATAATATAAATATCTAAACCAATATTTAAACAAACATCTAAACAAACCCCCACTAAACAATGTAATATACTTGGATTACATTAAAACACTAGAACATAACATTATCTTATAACCTAGTTATAATTATATCACATGGAATCTTGGAATCATTAAATCCTAATTCATAATAAGTTGATAGCCTTTAATAAACCATCAATTTTTCTATATTCAATGAAAAATAAGCCATATCCTTATTATTGTAAATCTACTTATTGGATAAAACGCAATAAAATAGAAATACGATAGCATTAACACTCAATGAAAATCATACATAATCTAAATCAAATATGAATCAGAATATGCTAATCATTAAATAACTTAGAACACAATCACCTAGAACATCCACTCGGGTAATATGGCCCTATCGATTAATCCTAGTTACTACTTTTATAATTGTTGTCAATAATCGTAGACATAGATTCAGAATCAAAATATCGTAATACATATTTGCAACTATTCATATAATATCTATCATCATTAGATGTAATACATAAAAACAACTTATTAAAATCGCGATTGTTGTGTATGATTAGGTTTAAAACATTAAGTACACGATTCCTTAATTATAACTATATAGCAATCTAAAGTATATACATGTCTAGAGTTTGTTTAGATTAATAAACTACTCACTCATGCTGGAAATAAACAACAAAATAATATAATTGAAAGACATAATTAAATAAATATCTCTTAATGAAATAAATAAAGCTCCTATGTGGCTTCAAATATAAACTCAATAAAAACTAATAGAGAATGCTTCCAGGGTTCAGAGGGAAAGAGAGAGATTTCGAAGCCCTAAGGTTCTATCTATAGTTTCCTAAGCTATAAAAATCTTAGATAAACTCAAATTCCTTGTTCTTATCTAGAAAATTCATAACTAAACTCAGCGATTTGTCAGCGATTCTATTTTATTCACAAATCACTAAATTAATCACTGGAATTGACTCTTTGTGCTCAGCCAATTCATCTGGCGATTCTTAGTGTAAACTCCAATTCGTTGATGATTCGATTGCTCTTATCTACTTCTGATTTCCCAGTGATTCCTTTGTAATTTTGTATCGCTGGCAAATCACTGGTTTTGTTCCTAGTTGACTGTTTTGCTCTTCTTCCTCTTTTTCCTCTATTTCTTCATTTTTCCTAATTAAATCCTGAAATCACAAAAACAAGAGAATACCTAGTGTAATATCATCATTTATATCTAAAATTAACCTAAATTACATTATAAAATATGTCAAATTATTGACTTGTCAAATACCCTCCTGAGTAAAGGAGTACTCCCAATCATATTCTATTTTTATTCTTTATGTTATGATTTCAATCTAATTCATCTTAATTTTAAATAATATAATTTTTAAATAGAAGTAATCTTCAAATAAAAACATATTACCCATAAGTAAATCAATGTTATAATAGAACATAATGATTTAGACAAAATGAACCATCCCTTAATGATAACTCAACCACCCAATGCAACACCCCTTATAACTTAAAGTTCAATACCAAGGCTAGTACATAATATAGGTTTTCTCAATCTCCACTGACAAGCATCAAGCTCATGATGACTAGTTTAGAATCTCAAAACACAAAAACCACTAGATTAATGTTAACTTTATAAAATACTTTATAAATAGTAGCACAATCAAAATAAATATAGATTTTGCTAAGATACTAATGAATATATCGTTTAAAACGTGTTAGATTAATAAATACTTCACTCAACTCTAGTTTCAAGCACTCGAGCTAAATCTTTTCTTTGAAGAGTTTAAGAACATCCATCTTTTTCTTCTCTCATTTTTTATGTACTTTATCCTAATTATCTTTTTTATTATATATATTTTTTTCATTTAACTTTTGAGTCCCTGCTCCATTTCATGTGGACATTCTCACATTTTCTCACTATAGATTCCCTACTCCATTTCCTATGGAATCTATATGACTCTCTATATATTTGTAAACTATTGTTAGCACTTCTCACTGTCCACTAAAGTTGAAGAAAATATTCTTTCTAAATTATAAAATTCATTGGTTTCTAATCCATTTCTTCTTTCAATTGGGGCATAATAACTTTACATACATATAATATACACATATATACTATAAAAATACTTAATCAATAGCCTTTGTATCACAAGATTCTTAGAGATATGTCTTGTTCATCTTGCACTATTGTTTCGATCTTCTACCCATTCTTATGACTAACACAAGGTAATCAATCTAGTGCATATACCAACTAGTAAAGTTAATCAAAAGGACAAAAATTGATTTCTTCTATCATAGAATTCATTTGGGTAATAAAAGTATCACTTCCATTCAAAATCTATTATATATATTCATTATATTACATTCCTAACTAAAAATAAAGTAAAATAAAATTCATACTAACTTGAATTTAGAAGAAATTTGAAAAATTTCATCAACTCAATTGAATATCGGATCAAAAGTTTGAACTTTTTGGATCAATTGTTTACTTATCTTCTACATTTCTTTTGTTTCCTTGATTTCTTTGCTATCATTGCTATACTTTATCTAAAATACCCCCAAACACATTCCAAATATTGTCTTCAAGGTTGAAAAACTAAGTCGGGTTTCCAACAAAACCAATATACCTCGTGAAGTATAGAAAAATTGATATTATCATAAATTGGATAATCAATATAAAATAAACACAATATATAAATTTAATCAAATAGAATGCATAAAACTAGAATAAACCATTACCAATATATTAAATGTAGCATCATCCTCAAATGTAATACCACAGTACCATATCAAATGTATCACATCACCAAAAGCAGATCACATATAGTATATCACCACCATAGATCACATAGTATATCACTAGAGATTTACATGCAAGGCCTCACACATTATCACTCAGATACAAAGAAGATAGTGGAGAAAAGAAATCAATGTCATCATCCGGAAGTTACATCATCATCATTTGCCACTCGACCAATCATCTGGGAGTGGTAACTCGCAGCAGGATCATAGAGGGTGTAGTCCTAACCTTGTGGTAGTTGAATATCAAAATCACGATTAGGCGATAGCCGCATCTGAGTAGATGGTATAAGAACCTTTGTGCCTCCTTGTTTTCTATGTTTTCTAGATATCGACCTCTCCATCATGTGAATGCTCCATGCTAAGGCCCTCTGGTTCTTAAACACCAGTTCTTGATTCCTCAAAGTTCTCATTTGATTGTGCAGAATTGTACCCATAAAGGCCAACTCTGTCTTTTCCATGTAAATTCCATCGTAGTCCATAGCAGGTTGCTCCACATTCAAATTGTTTCTAGCTCTCGACATTTCTTCCAAAACTCTCCTTGTGTCATCTCTAATTTTTCTTCATTGCTCTGTATCCCTTTTGGCAATCTCAGCTTTCCCTTTTTCATATTCAAAGTCTTCATATCCATCAGTTTTTCCATATCTCTCTATTACTTCATCTGTGATGGTCCTCTCTAGTAAAACACCCATCTCAAGTCCTGTCATGTTTACTTGATATGCTCTGCAAAAAGCCATGATCATCAAAGGAAAGGGTAGTCCGTCATTCTTCTTCTTTGTGATGGCACTTATCAAGAAATCATATATAATCTTGCCAACATCCAAATATCACAATCCCATGACAATGTGGTAAAGCAAGGTGGCTTTGTAGTTTATGATCTCATTATTGGGGCATGTGCCCTAGGTCAATCTATAAAAATTGTTTATCTTATAATTTTAGTTAATAAAATAGAGGTTTTCTTTTGTTGTTTTATTATAAGTGATTCATCTTTACATTATAATAAGATCCATGGGTATTTTTTGAAATATCCTAAATGTTTGTAATCAGACATTGTACTGAGAACTATAATGAATTAAGACTAGTGTGAATCTTGATTGATGGTCATGTGATGATCATGCGTATAAGGATAAGAATTGATATCATGAGTAGTTGCTAGGGAACAGGGTACTGGATCGACCCGCTATGAGAACACCACATGGATTAGGTCATAGGTGTTACTAATGATATATATATATATATCATTTAGTCATTCGACTTGAGATTACCATAGACTTCAATATTAGGAGCATAGTAATTTGACACAATCAAATGTTATCTTTAACATAACAATTATAAAGATTGTGATTGGTTACCATGTGAATAATATGTGAAGGTGTGTAATAAAGATAAAATTTTTCCCTCTCGTATAGAGAGATATCAGTGGATCTCTCGATATGATCGACCGATAATGGCCAAGTCCATGTGAGTTGATATGATCAATGTCACTTGGATGTTTTTATTCTTCCTAAAAATCAAGACTAGTACAATTGAACATTAAGGGTGATTTTCCATGCCTTACATTTAATCAAAGGATATCGCATGACAAAAGGATATGATATATGTTATTTATTAGGTTGTATAGATTTTTGATATTTATGCTACTTAGGTAGTCATAATGCCTTGCTAGAGATCGTTTATGAGTTGTGTATCATAATGATTTTGGTTCACTGTCAATGTCGTATGAACCTATTGGGTCACACACAAAGAATGGATTTGTGCAATTTCAATTGGTCCAGAGTAATAAAAGCCCTTATGAATTGTTATATGATAACTTATTAATAAGGGCGTATGTGTAATTTGTTTGAATTGCCTAAATACAATAGTTGTATTATGAATAGGTTTTTAAGTAAGCTTATCTATACGTATAAATAGAGGTTGAAACCCTAAAATGAAATAAGATTTTTTTTCGCTATTTCCGAGTTCTCTAAATTTTGGGAGAGAAAGAAAAATGATTTATATCTCTCTTGAGGCTAGCACTCCAAAATATGGTCACCGTTTGTGAGTGGATTTTTGATAGAGGATGCGCGATTGAACGTCTTCGAAGTCGAACAATCAGAGAAGGATATCACAGATTAAGGTATGGTTTACTTTTGTAGATCTAGTTTGATGGAACTTATTTTCGATCCTGTTGGGATATTTCAAAAATTGTTTTGAATTTTTCGCTGCATATGAACTCCAAAACCCTACACTCGTAATACTACAGACTTGGTTGTAAGCTGGCGTTGATGAAATAATATAATGCTTTTGTGATTTTCCTAAAACACTTGGTAGTGATGTGCTTTGGTTACCCCTCCATGTCTATATTGAATCCATCAACATGGATTGCCTCTAAACCTCCATAATTGTCTTGCCGAGGGTAGTTGTACTTAATCGCATATTCAGGTTTTGGGTACTCATTGTTTCCTCTTTGGTGAAATTTTGGAAAATAAAAACACCTATTTATTCTTGCAGTAGAATAATCCAGTATTCTTCCTCTAACTCATGACTCTGTCTTACTGTCATTTCGAAAAGCATTTGCATAAAACTCTCGCACCAAAGCATCACATCCTTTTCTTACTAAGAACATCCTCAAAGTCTAAATGGTTACAGTCCCTAGTCAATAACCCCTAGTTTCTTGCCTCAATGATATCTAAGATCCTAGGCCTATATTTTAATTCATTTTTCACATTGAATCTCTTCTCCGGGATCAACTTCTTTTCTCTTACTAAATCATCTTAAATTTGGTAAAGGCATTCTCATTGGTAAATCTTCTTTCCTAAGAACATAATTTTTCACCCTCGTCTGGATCTGATGTTCTACTTCATCTTCCTCATCTTCATATTCTTCCTCAGAATTATAGCTAAACGATAAAGGTGGAGTAGGCTCTCTTCGCGATCTAATTCTAGGTGTGTTGAAAGAGATTGACGTGTGTCTAATTGGGGTAACTTTAGATTTATCCTTGGGTTTCTCTACTATCTTCCCTTATCTTTTATCCTCCCTCAGATTTATACCCTTTCCGCTTTCGATCATTTGAATAAGTACAAGTAAAAGAATGAACTTGTAAAACCATTTAAAACCAACTTGTCGGAAAAGTGTTGGGTAAGATTCAACTTATCTATCTAATAAGGAGAAATTCATCGAAAAAGTCATTTTTAAATCGAGAGTTGGAAATTCATATGAAATTTATCAATAAAAGATCATCGATAAAAACAATCGTTCATAAGTAATTCAAGTCATGCGATAAAAAAACACAAAAACCTCCCAAACTCATTTGAAACTTAGTCTCAAATTAGTTTGCATATAAAATTCATTTCATTCGCCATATACTAAAAATAGTTCGAAAATCTTATATCAACAAACAAATTATCATACTACTCCCATACTAGTATTATAATTGAAAAATTCGATATCGAAACCAATATAGAGTAAAAATCTTGAAATTTAGCTTCTAACCTATATAAAAATCCAAAAATCGATGAAAAATCGATGAAAAATCGAAAATATATTCAATAAAAGGCTAAGGTTTTTATTGAAGACCTTCTTGAAAATGAATCTTTCAAGTTTGGAATTCAAAACTCCTCTGGAACACTCCTCCAAGCTCCAACTTTGAATTCCCCTTGCTCAAGCCCTAATTGGCTCTACACTTTTAAAACTCACCAATTTTGGGGTTGAATATGTGAAGATTGGGATATGAATCACTTAAATACACTAAAATCTAGATTTCGATGGTTGAATCTAGTCCAAAATTTGATCTCTTGATCGAAAAGTGGCTATTGTTTATGAGTGTGAAGTGAATAAATGTGGCGGTTTTGGGTTTCTATTTTAAAAAGCGTGTATTATTCAGGGTTTAAGTGGATACGATGGGAAATCACTACCTAAATCGCTGGAAATAAGCATTGGTGGCTCAGCGATTAGTTCAACGAAGCCTAGTTATAAGTGCAAATTGGTTACAAATAGCTGACCTGAAATTTGCACTAAAATCTTTGCAAATTGCTGCCGATTTCCCAGCGATTCCAGTTTGTACTGAAAATTGCCGAGAAAATCGCTTGACTATTTTAACTACTTTTTCAACTTAATTGATTTTTCCAAATATTTATCACATATATATCCAATACAAAGGTAGAATTATTCAAAATTTGATTATGATTTGTACTAAACAATATTTTCATTACTATAAATTACCAAATAACAATTAAACTAATACTAAGACAATATAATATGGAATGAAATTGGCTCGATCTACCCCCTACATGAAATTGTTGGGGCATGTGCCATAGGTCAATCTACAAACATTGTTTATCTAATATTTTTTAGTTAATAAAATTGAAGTTTTCGTTCGTTGTTTTGTTATAAGTGATTGCATGTTTACCTTATAGTGATCTATGGGTATTTTTTGAAATATCCTAAGTGTCCCTAGTCGGTCATTATAATGGGAACTATAATGAATTAAGACTAGTGTGAATCTTGATTGATGGTCATGTGATGATCATGCGTATATGGATACGAATCGAGACCATAAGTACTTGTTAGGTAACAAGATATTGGACCGACCAGCTATGAGAACACCACATTGATTAAGTCATTGGTGTTACTAATGATATTTATATCATTTAGTCCTTTGAATTGAGATTACCATAGACTTCAATATTAGGAGCATGATAATTTGACACAATCAAACGTTGTCTTTAACCGGGCAATTATAAAGATTATGACTGGTTACCATGTGCATAATATGTGAAGGTGTGTAATCAAAATAGAATTTGTCCCTCACGTACAGAGAGAGATATCAGTGGATCCCCCGATATATTAGACTGTTAAATAGCCATGTCTATGTGAATTGATATGATCAATGTCACTTGAATGTGTTTAGTCTACCTAAAGATCGAGACTAGTATAGTTGAACATTAAGGGTGACTTTCCATGCCTTATATTTAATCAAAGGATATCACTTGATAAAAAGATATGAAATATGTTTATTCATTAGGTTGTATCAATTTTGATATTCATGCTATTTGGGTAGTCATAATGTCTTGTTAAAGACCACTTATGGCTTGTGTACAAAAATGGTTTTGGATCACTAGCGACGTCGCATGAACTTATTGGGTCACACATAAAGAATGAATTTGTGCAATTTCAATTGGAACAGAGTAATGAATTTTTTATGATGAAATTCATGACATAAAAGCCCTTTTGATTTGTTATATGATAACTTATTAATAGGGGCATATGCGTAATTTCCTTAAATTGCCTAAACATTATAGTTGTATTACGAATATGTTTTTTCAGAGGGCTTATCTACACATATAAATAGAGGTTGAAACCCTAAAAATGAAATAAGATTTTTGTTTTTGCAAATTTTGAGTTCTCTGGATTACGGGAGAGAAAGAGAAACGTTTTTTATCTCCCTTGGGGCTAGCGCTCCAAATTGTGGTTATCGTTTGTGTGTGGGTTTCTGATAGAGGACGTTGACTTGAGCATTTTGGCGATAAAAAAATCAGAGAAGGAAATCACGGATTAAGGTATGATTTTCTTTGTAGATCTAGTTTAATGAATCCTATTTTAGATCCTTTTTTGGGTTTTTCAAAATTGTTTTGAATTTTACGCTACGTATGGACCCAAAAACCTAACTTAAATCATTCCGGAATCAAATTCCTAAAATAGCCCCATTATAAGTGTCAAAAGTTGAGAGAATATAAAAGCGATTAACTAAACCTAATACTAAAACTAAAAGTAAAGATGGGGGTATGGGTTGCATCCTATAGAGCACTTTTGTTTACCGTCATTGGCTTGACTGAACTACGTAGTTCTAAACTAGTTCTATTAACTTAAATGCAGGATTGTCCACTTTAGTGTCATTCTAGAAAGTGATTGCTTGGCCATGCGCCTTAAAAGTGATTGTCTTGTTCGGAGTATAAATGACAACTTACGAAGTGGCTAAGAAAGGTCGTCTTAAGATTAATATATGATGTTCATTAATGAAGTGTGGCATAACCAAAAAGTCTATGAGAATAATTTACTTGTCAATTTGAATTAGTGCATTAGTAACCACTAGTCCTATTGGTTTTTTTGAATAACGGTTTGGTATAGTAATTTTTTCAAAAGTAAGTACATCCAACTCCTTGAGTATGAAGAAAGAAATGAATTGACATGTAATTTGCTTTAGAATCTGTATCACAAATAGTTTAAAATACTAAGCCCATTTGACTTTTCTGTTTATGTATATATATCTTAGATCATCGAGCTTCACAATTGCTAAGTTCTTTTTTTCTTCTTTTTATTCTTCGTAGCTTTAAATTCCTCTATTTTAAAATCATTCTCAACATTGTTCGGTTGCTTAACCCTCCATTCTTGAGTTATTATTTCATTTGAAGTATCTTCAACTCGTTCATTCTTTGACATAACATTTTCGTCCTCCATTGTTACTACATTAATAACTATACTTCAGCTTTTAACTGATGATGATTTAATTCTAAAGATTCATTATCATTAGTTTGTTCATTATTAGATTCATCACAATTGTGATAAACATCTTCATCATTAAAATGAAAAGTGATAATTTTGTTTTCAAATTCCATAGACATTGTTCCTTTAAAGATATATAACTTTGTTTTAGCCGTTTAAAGAAATGGTCTTCTTAAAAGTATAGACGGAGATTTAGATGATACTGAGTCTCCCATTTCCTTGACATTTAAGTCGACTAGAAACACTAAGTCATTTACTTTTACTAAGACATCTTCTAGTAAACCATATGGTTTAATGATTTTGTTGCCAACTAAGGTAAGATTAATAGGTGTATTAATCAATGAACCTATTTTCAATTACTCATATAGTTTAAGTGACATAACATTAATTGATGGTCCAAGATCACACGAATCAAAATCTTTAAAATAAGTTCCCAATGTAAAAGGAATTCTATACGTTCCTGGATCGGAACATTTCTCAAGTATTTTCTTTTTAGTTAAAGCAGCCTCCTTTTATCCTAAGTTTTCTTTAGATTATTCTAAAAATTTATCCTTAGATTCAAAGATTTCTTTCAAAACTTCATCATAATTAGAAAATTGCATAATTGATCAATGGTTTATTAATTTCTATTTTCCTAAATTCTTTAAGTATATCTTCATTGTTTTCTTCCTCCCTAACATCAGCTAATCATTGTGGAACGGTAGAATATGAATACATATTTTCATTCCAATTATTAGAAATCTTATCATTTTCATCTTTATCAATTATTTTAGACTTTTGTAAAGATTTTTCATATGCTTCAACACTGGCTAAATATTGTCAGCCCCCTCGTCATTAGGACGGCTGACTGGCCTAGATTACCTTAATCCCCTGATAATCTAGTCAGCCTATCCATTCTTTTAACTTTGACCTTAAAAAGATAATTGTTATATTTCTAAATAAAGCTCCAAACTAATTTTACATCCTCAACGAAACTTAATTCATGATTTATTCAATTGGAGAAAATTAAGAAAACATAACTGTGATAGCCCCTCTCCTAATCTAGGGCACCGCCCGGCCTAATCCCGTAATTAAGCCCTAATCATATCCATGTAGGACTTAACTACGTATTAGTCAGCCTTTACAACCTAGACGCCTCTTTTCTCGTGTTCAGGATAAGTAATACACTAGTCCTACCAGTTTATAAAATTTAGAGTTAACTAAAAGCTTTTTATTAAATTAATTAATTAACGGAAGTCTTATTGATTATGCGAAAGCAATTAGTAACTTATGCGGAAGCCATTTATAAAATCCTAAGTGTGGAAAAACCAGGAAAAGACATCACATATATAAAGTCCTCAAAATGCATTGAAACAGTAAAATAGTATAAGTCAAGTCGAGGAACTAACGTTCAACCCAATATACAACCCCAAATAGTATCTGAAAGACATATAACATACATAATCAAAATACCAAAAGAAGACCTATAATCGATGTAGTGACGCGCCGCGGGCTCAGGGATAATCGCTGATTTTCTCCTTGCCCGGCCTGTTGGTAGACGGCTCTGCACCCACCGTCATAAAAAGGACGGTGAGTATAAGAATAAAATAGTAATCCCCGATGACAAGTTTAATTTGCATTTCCAAATATTCAAATGGTATTTAAAAGCATATAAATGGGAAAACTGGAAAATAAACCATATGCGAGTAAATACCAGAGTTAAACAAGTGATACTGACAGTAGGCTAAGTAGTGGTGATTTAGGTCCGGTCGGCAGTGAAACATGTCACTCCGACTCAATAATCATATAGCACAAGGGACTCTAACCCAAGTGTTACCAGGGACTCTAACCCTGGTGTGTAGACCACCTCAGGAACTCTAACCCCGAGTGTCATACAGTGTCAAGTAACATGTGCCGACATCCCCAGGGACTCTAACCCCGTGAGTCGCGCACACCTCGATCGAGTACGAGACCTAAATGCAAAAACTACTTTTAAAATTTTCAAGAAATACCAAGTATGGATTGTCAAGGCATAGGCACATCTACACACCTAAACAAATAAGGAATACAAGTCCTCTTAAACATTTATAAGATATTCACTAGCCTAATAGCATGCTATTTATCATTCAATTCACATTTAAAACAACAAGAATAGACATAGCATGGGATAGAATCAATGAATCAAATCAAATGAATGGATATCATGCAAACTAGACTCATCAAGTGAGAATAGACACAAAGAACACGTAATATAAGAATACAAAGTCAAAATAGTCAAAAGGACTATCCAAGTACAACAATTAATATAAATGAAATACCAAGTAAAGTTACCATTGGGTATATTCACAACAACAAAGTAAAGTCCTAGCTTTACTGGCCTCCCGATACTCCAAATCTTGTATTCGCTCTCCCGTACCATTTTCATAGGTTCCTGAGTTTGGTGTCTCATTAGTTCAAATATATTTGGTTTAAGCTCAATTTAGTGGTGTTTATTGTGTATTCAAATTGGTTCAATAGACTTTAAATCAATCTTCCTAAATCAGCCCCTAAAGACTAAATTAAGTTTCAATTTCAGTCCTACATTTTAATGCACTTTTAGGCATGAAATGGTATAAATATCGAAATCCTCCATCAGTACAATTATTGTTGGTCTCTCTCTTAGCTTTCCGGAAAGGTTTAGAATTCCACTGGTTTGGATCAATTTGGATCTAAAATGGGCAGATTATGAATTACCCAGGTTGATTCCTAATACAACATGCAGAATTCTAGTTTTGGTGTTGCAACTTCAAAAATTCATATCTTTATGATTTCAAAACCAAATTAAGAACTTCAATATAGCTAGGTTATCAGCTTGAAATGAGGAATCTAAATATATAAATCAATTGCAAATACTCAATCATATACCATCTAAAATTCGCCTAAAACCAGAACTTGTTCTAATTTCAACTAAAAGGATGTGTACCTAGTTGATGTAGCACCCTAGCTTGAGAATTTCTCACCAACTCCTATGGATTGCTTCAACACCTTGATGATTCACTCCTCTCCAGCAATTGCTTCCTCATTTGGTTTGCATGTTGTTTGATCACTACTATTATATATTAAGGTGATGTTCCTTCTTAGCCCTTGTTCTCCATGGATTTATGTATCCCGAGGAACATCTAATGGTCCACCTCTTGCCATATGTCCCACTAACTCCCACTAACTCAACCTCAAGTGACACCATTTCATTACTCACCTAGTACCTAGATGTGCCAATGTGTATCTCCAGACCAATCTTATGTTTTCTATTTAATTTACTCAACTATAGGCCTTTAATTTGATTTACATTAACAAACACAACCATAGGCTTATAAGTAATTCCTTATTTCATATTAGTATTAAATAAGACTTACCAAAATGCTAACTACCCGGTTCCCTAGCTCGCACGCTACTCGAGGCGTGTCCTCGCTCTCGTCTCGACTCCTACAACTGTACAAACCGACTTAGTAAGTCTACACAATACATAACACTAGGCATACATCAATAAAAAATACAATATACCTCGGCCACGTGCCTTGGTTGGTGCACGTATCACAGTGTAGGTCCCACGTCAAGGGTCGGTGATCTTGATTAAGGAATTAAAATGGGGGTTAGAGATTTGGGCCGTGACATCAACCACATTTTATAAAAAATTTAGCAGCACTTCCACTAAAAGCGACCTACTGGAAAACTTCCACTTAATAGACAACAGAATGGGGAAAAGTTCAAAAGGACTCACAACTCCCGAAAGTTCATAATATATAACAAAATCAAGTTTATAACCTAACTTAGAGTCTCAGAAAGCTTAATTACAACTTTACAAACCCAAAGTAGACCAAAATTGAAACATAAACTTTCTCAACTTAGGAAACTCTCATAATCCTTCAACGAAATTTCACGCTCTACACTCACCCCAAAAACCCCAAAACAATATATATAAACAATTGAAAATGAATTTACTTAAATTTAAAAAATAATAACCACAATCTTAGAGTCTTGTTCGTTTGTCACTTGTCTTCATATAGAATCTGACACCATCAAAAATAACTCGAAGATGTCAGGTAAGTAAATTCCTACATTGATCCGTGCAATTGTTAGTCTGATACATAGAGACATGTAATTGCATTTCCAAATAAACAATAAGACTCTGAAACAAACTTATCCCCCTCACTCTCTTTGTGTATGCATGACCAAGAATGATAAAATACAATGTAGACTATGATACAATTACAGGTATAAAGATATTCAAGCAATAGTAAATATCACTGTAAGGTTTATTTACCACCAAACCAACTTAAAGTTGGTTACGAAGCCACACACAACGTTTTATCGGCTTTCACATACTTTGAACCTATTCCTCGAGCTTTGTTCCAAGTAGTTTTGGAGTCCACGACGTTATAAAAAATCATTAAGAAATTCAGATAAGTTTCCTATTTGAATTTCTTAAAATTTCGACCAATTTTCGAGTTGTTTTGGTATTCTCAAGTCCTAAAAATCCAAAATCACTACAAATCAATTATTCAGATAATCCCAATTTTAACTGCAAATTATGGTTCGAAATAAAAAATTAACCTTGACTAGAATTTTAAATAATTTTCTAAATTTTCAAACATTTTCGATTATCGTAGCATGTATTACGAGGAAAAACCCCGGTATAAATCTTCGAGAAAATTCCAAATTCTCTATTTTTATAGAAATACACAATTTCTATTTATTTGGCTCAAATATAATTTTTTCTAATTTTTTCTAATTTCTGGAAATTCTTTTCCATTTTCCAGACTTTTCTTTTCTTTTTTTTTAATTGGAAAAGGTTTGGGCCTGAATCGGGCCGAACCAGGCTTGGCTCAACCAAATCGAACTGGCCCGGTTCGGGGACCCTCCCTTTCTACCTCATCGATGCTCTGTTTCTCTGCCTAAAACTTGATTTCAATTTTTTTTCTTTTTGTTTCATTGGGTCTGGGCAGGGGAGACCATTCCCCCGCCATCGTCTCTCTCGGAAGAGTCGTGTCTCTCCATCCCAACTCCTCTCAACAGACCAACAAACAACCAACGACAACATCAACAACACACAACTTAGCCACAATGTCAACAACAACAACAACCTCAACATAACAACAACGCAACATAGTCACAACAATAAACAACAACAACAACAATCTCACCATGGTCTCAATCTCTCCCCTCCATAAGTTCGATTCTCCCCTCTTTCCTGTTGGATCTCTCCTTCTATCTTTCTCTCTATCGAAATCAACCAAAGTGAGGCGGTTCTAATGATTTGAAAATAAATATTAAGATTTCCTCGAGATTTACATCACAGAAATCTCGAGGCAGATATGATGGTTCCATATTATACTTTGATATTTCTTGAGATATATATTGCGTATCTCGAGGTCGATCTTGTGATTATTATCCAACTTATCACCTCTTAATCGACTTAGAGGAGATCAATTATATTGATCTCCACGAAATAAGTATCGCATATCTTGAGGTAAATCAATGGTTTTATAACTAACCATACACCACTTGATTTTCCTTGAGATGTGGTTGCACGCATCTTGAGGCATGGATATCATTTCCAAAACCAATATTCAACACCATTCTCACGCTATGCGTATCTCGAGGTGAATCCAATGTATAATTTAATTTAATTTAAACTATATGATTCATTTTTATATATTTATATATATAAACTATATATACACCAATGTATTTTCGCGGCTATAAATTTGCCACGCGAGCCAAAGACCATCCTCGGGCGTGCATACTATTGTACATCATACGCGTGTCACCTTCGACCCCGCGTGTCACTAGGCGCCCACCAATTTATTAATTTTTCTATTTAACTTCATGATTATCTCTTGTTTTTGGTCTAAATAAAATTCCCAAAAATACCCAAATTTAGCAAAAATTGGAAAAAATTTCAAACGCACTCTGAAGTTCGCGCGTATCGCGCATACACTTCAACTTGACTCTATTTTGCATAAAAAGAATATAATACACTAATTAATCACGCTACACACAAAAATAATATTAAATTTATGATCTTTGATCCGTATTGCTGGGTATCAACTCAGATATCTAAATCCCAAATTAAATTAAAAAATACTTAATTAGCATCTTAATCAAGTTTATGAGATTTTCAAATTTCACAATACCATGGGTATAGCCTTAAAGGAAAAGGTGTATATTTCAATTATTTAGCCATCCATTATCTAGTAGGAATGACATAAGCCATCATTTCTTCTTCTTCTTCAATAGTTTATGTGTTTTCTTATTATTTCCTTGTTTATATATCTTTCCAGTTATAGGTGTGCCTTTTTCATCACTGAATAAAGCATTGAATTGTGCTTGATTAGTAAGAGTTATAGCAGCTTGAGTAGGTACTTTAGCTTGATTACTCTGTTGAGTAATTAACTATTTATTTGTAAATTCATTTGACTTAACTGATTTTTCAGCTCATTGACAGTAGTATCAGTCTTAATCTGATTTTGAGAAAGTTGCGTAAAGTTTTGATGACTTTGGTTCACAAAATTATCCAAGATTTGCTCTAAATTTGGATTTCTATATTGAGCATTTTGTTGAGGTTGCTGATTAGGTACAGATTTCATCTGAGCTTTTGGTCTATAAATACTATCTTTTTAATTTTAAGGACCATAACTAAGAGTTGGGTATGGTCTTCTTATATTGATTTCTTATATGTCTAGAAATCGATTCATCATTGCATTAACCTCTTCAGTATTCTCTTCATGTAGAGTAGGAAACGCATCCTTAAGATGTGTAACCTCATTACGAAATCCACAAGCTTTAACATGATTAGATCTATCTTTAATTTACAGCTTAACCATATTAGATAATTCATCAATTTTATCATCAAACGTATTATTTCTTCTATTATCAACTTCATAAAGTTTATTTCTTGAGGATTCAACCTTTTAACCATATTGCTTAGATTGTTTAGTAATTTTATTAATTGCTTCTTTTGCTAAAGTAGATGTTTCAAATAAAGATCCACCACATATTGTGTCTCATAACCTTTGTTCAAAGTGATTGAGTCCTTCATAAAAATATTCTAATAAAGCTATTTGAATATATCCATGTTGTACACAAGAAGAAATTAATTTTTGGAATCTATCCCAAAATTCATTAAAATTTTCATCATCATTCATCTTTGCAATTGTAATTTTCTTTCTATAGGAGCTAATTTTTCTAGCGGGCATATATTCATCTAAAAAGCTTCTAACTTTTGAGTCCATGTAGTTATTAAGTCTATGAGAAGATAAAACAACCAACCTTATGCTTGATCTTTCAGTGCAAAAGGAAAAGTTTTAAGTTTGACTTGTTCGAGGGTACATTCTTTCAATTTCATCCTGTTAACTTTATGTTGATACTCCCTTATGAAATTTTTTCTTCATTGTCTTTACCATAAAAGTTAGGTAAGGCACTAATAAATCCAGATCTAAGTTCAAAATCTGGAAATTCATTCGGGTATGCTATGCATATAGGCTCATATGCTGTAACATTTTGATTTGCTTGTCTAAAAGTAAGTTCTATATTATTATTGTTATTATTATTGATAACTTTATTATCATTATTGTTATTATTAATCACATTGTCATTATTATTATTATTATTATTATTATTATTATTTTTTTTTATTTTTTATTATTATTGTTATCCTCCATCTTATTAACTAAAATTTCCCTAAGTTATTGTTGTCCTAAACTTCGATTAAAAGTTCTATCTATTTTAGGATCAAACGGATGTAAAGATCCTGTAGAACTTGAGCAACAAAGAGTGTGGACCATACAACGTCTAAAACCCAAAGAAATTATTTAAAAATCCTTGGCAACAGTTCCAGAAATTGACGTGTCGACCATGCATAATAGTTTACCATATTTTCCTATTATTTGTAGTAGTGGTAAATAAGATGTCTCCTCATGGATTTTACAAACTTCTAAGGAAAGTATTTTTTTTCTTGTTTTTCTTAATTTAGTTAATCTAATTAGATGAGAATTAAAATACTAAATAACTAAAAACTATAACTACTAACTTAATTAACCAAACTAACTAAACTAATTCAAACAATTCAATGCAAACTTAATTAAACAAAATTCAAATTCAATATAATTTAAATATATGAACCAATATCTAAACAAACCCCCACTAAACAATGTAATATACTTGAATTGCATTCAAACACTAGAACATAACATTACCTCATAACCTAATTATAATTATATCATATGGAATCTTGAAATCATTAAATCTTAATTCATAATAGGTTGATAGCCTTTAGCAAACCATTGATTTTTCTATATTCAATGGAAAATAAGTCATATCCTTATCATTGTAAATCTACCTAATAGATGAAACACAATAAAATAGAAATACGATAGCATTAACAATAAATGGAAATTATACCTAATCCAAATCAAATATTAATCAGAAGATGCTAATTAATAAATAACTTAGAACACAATCACCTAGAACACGCACTCGAGTAATATAGCCCTATAGATTAATCCTAGTTACTACTTATATAATTGTTGTCAATAATCATAGACATAGATTCAGAATTAAAATATCATAACATATATTTGCAACTATGCATACAATATCAACCATCATTAGTTGTAATTGCAAATACAAATTATTAAAACTGTAATTGTCGTGTTTGATTAGATCTAAAGCATTAGGTACATGATTCCTTAATTAAAACTATATAGCAATATAAAATATATACATGTCTAGGGTTTGCTTAGATTAATAAACTGCTCACTCATGCTGGCAATAAATAACAAAATAATATAATTGAAATACATAAATAAATAAATACCTCCAATGAAATAAATAAAGCTCCAATGTGGCTTCAAACATAAACTCAATAAAAACTAATAGAGAATGCTTCTAGGGTTTAGATAGATAAAGAGAGAGAGGGATAGAGATTTCGAAGCCCGAAGGTCCAATTTATAGTTTTCTAAGCTATACAAATCTTAGATAAAACTCAAATTACTTAAACTTATCTAAATATCTCATAACCGATCTCAGCGATTTGTCAGGGTGTTCATTTTGTTCACAAATTGCTAAGTTAATCACTGGAATTGACTTTTTGAGCTTCATCGATTCATTTGGCGATTCCTAGTGTAAACTTCAATTCGTTGATGATTCGCCGGATCTTCTCTGCTGCCTATTTTCCCAGTGATTCCTTTGTTATTTTGTATCACTGGCTTTATTCTCTAGTTGATGGTTTTGCTCTTTTTCCTTTTTTTCTTCCATTTCTTCATTTTTTCTAATTAAATCATGAAATCACAAAAATAAGAGAATATCTAGTGTAATATCATCATTAATATCTAAAATCAACCTAAAGTACACTATAAAACATGTCTAATTATTAACTTATCAGGCGGTGCCAACTTCGCATAATAGAAGTCTCGAGACCTTTTAGAAGGTTTTTATTCCTGGAAGTTGCTATTCTTGTACACAGGCTCACCTATAGAAATGAGGGGTCTCTATAAACAAAAACACATTGTAATTCAGAGTGATTTGAGAGTAATGTAAGATAGAGTAGCCATGACTGGCTAGGTTCTTTGATACCTAGGTTGGGGATGAAGCTCTCTAGCCAGTAGTAGGTTTGTTTTCATGTCTTGTTGAAGTTTTCTTTAATAATTATGTTTCATTTCAGTTCTCTATCTTTATGTTATGGTTTTTAATAATGTGTCAATGGTAGTTTATATTTTGCATCATTCATTGCAAATCTCTAGGCATAAACCCATTAACCTGCTATCAATCAGGTTGAGTCCGTGACACCAAACGGGTTTAGAAGTGGCAATCAACTAGAACAAGAAACCAGACATACTTGTTGTTCTAGGTGAATAACATCGAGAACTAGCCTATATAGGGAAACTGTTTCAAAACCCATCTTTCAAAATCAATGATGAAAGACATGAAAACAACATAGGGCTAGATTGTGGATTCCTAGACTTAGGTATGCTTTACTATTTCTGAGTTTCAATTATTTACTTTCTTGTTTATTAGATCTTTAGGATAAAACTCAATCAAAAACCCCCATATTTATTTTTTATTTGTTGAACTCAGCTTGACTGAATCCTATGGATTCGACCTCATGCTTGCCACTACTAGATTCTAGTAGGATTGGTAACCATTTACGGGTTATATTTGATACGCGCGACATTTGATCAAATTTTGGCAGCGTTGCCAGGGATTCGGTTCCAAAATGAGTTTAACTTGTATTTTCTTTTTCCTTTTTTTTTGTTCTTTAAGCCTACTAGTTTATGCACGGTAGGATAACTTGATCTAAATCGACTGGTTCACTATTACCTTTCAATTCAGAAATCGATGGAACCCATCGAAGGTTGGCTATTGAAGCTCTAAACTAGGAGTTCAATTTCCACCAACCTACTATGGCTAACAATGATCACTACGCTGGCGGTGATTGCCAAATTATTATGGGGCGCATCAATGAAGATCTACAAAATCATTTTGCTCAGCATCCCCTATGCATAAACATTCCACCGAACGGTGAAACTTTCAAGCTTGAGTCTGGCTTTATTCACCTCCTGCCCACACTCCATGGCATGTAGAGTGACGACCTAGTGGCATTCTCAAAGGATTTTTAGACAAGTTGCTAATTTATAAACCCTCCTTGAGCGGAGGAGAATGTGTTAAAGCTTAAAGCTTTTTCATTCTGCTTAAAGGATAAAGCCAAACAATGGCTCTTTAATCTCCGCCCTAACTGCATTAACTCATGGCACACACAACATGAAAAATGCGTTTATCCAGGAATATTTCATCGAGGATAAGGTAGCCTAAATCATATTTAAGATATGCAGTATTAAGAGGAAGACCGGTGAGTCTTTTGTTGATTATTGGCCAATATGATAAGGCCATTATCTAGTTCTTCTTTGTCGCCATGTCTCCCTAGAGAGGCGTATGATTGATAGTGCTTATGGTGGTCAAATTCGTGACAAAACCCCTGCACAAATGAAGCAACTCTACGAGGACATAGCGCAACAATTTCAATTATACGAGGATATTGGTGTTGACTTGCGCCGAAATCCATTAGTTGGAGCTACTACTAGTTCCACTAATAAGAGAATTGAACGATTGACTTCCTTTGTGGAACGTCTCCTGAGCAATAGCCAAGCACATGTTAAAACTTGTGGATTCTACTCAGCCACGAGCCATGCGACTAATGAATGTCCTACCTTGTTCGAGGACCATCAACAAGCCAATATTATAGGTAACCAATTCCAAGGGTAGACCTGAGCGCCCTTCGAAAATACCTACAACCAAGCAACATAGAGGAACGATCCTAACTTCAGTTATGGGACTCGAAACCAGAAGTATCTGTCATTTACCTTAAGAGGACAATCGTTGCTTGAACCACTGACTAATCATTTCTCACTAGAGGACCTGATTAAATCCCTAGCGGCTCAAAAGAGCCAATTTGCTAGAAACATCAACCAGTTAAATGTGAAAATTAAGAAATCTCTCAGTGACATAAGTGTCACGATATGAAACCTGAAGGTCAAAGTGGTCCAAATTGCACAACTTGGAGGATTAGCGGAGAAGGGAAAGTTGCCTATGCAAAGTTGCCATAATCCAAATGTGAGTGCCAATGTCATTTCACTTCGTAGTGGCAGAGGATACAAGGGACCCAAATATCGAGATAGACCACCCACCTCAAAGGAACTGTCAAACAAAGGGGAAAATAAAGTTGAAATCTTAGGACCAACCCAAATAGATTCCCCAAAAGGAAACCCCACCTATTTATGAGGTTAAGCCTCCCTTTCCCCAATGCTTAGTAATAGATAGAAAAAGGGAGGAAGAGAAAGTGATTTTTAAAACCTTTAAAATAGTAGAAATTAACATTTCATTTCTTGATGCATTGAAACAAGTTCCCACGTAGGTGAGGTTTCTCTCAAAACTCTGCACCAATAAAAGAAGATTGAAAGGCGGCGAGAGTATTCAAGTGGGAAAAGCTGTCATGACCATCCTACAAAAGGAACTTTACCCTAAACGTAAGTGCTTCCATAAATGGGATGCCTCTATCCATCTGTGAGAACCTCAACATGGGACCTTTAAAAGAAACAAGGACTGTGATTCAATTAGCAGATTGGTTGGTGATCAGATCGGTAGGTGTATTATAAGATGTATTGGTAATAGTAAATGAATTCGTATTTCCTACAAATTTCTACATAGTAGGCATGAAAGATGTGTAACAATTCCTAAACTCCTAATCTGTACTCCTTGGAATAAACTTTTTGAAAACTGTGAGGATGAAAATCAATGTTTTTAAGGAACCCTCGCCATGGAATTCGATAGAGACAATCAAATTCAACATCTATGACGATGTACGATTTCCAAGCATTGTACCTTCAGTCGAATCAACAGGAAATAAGGAAAAATAATCACCAGAGTATAGGAGGGAGAATGAAACAAAGAATGTGGCAAGAAAATCCATCCCTGATACTTTGGTACCTTAAGGTATCTTCATGATCAAATCTCCAGTATAACCTACACACAGGACCTTCCCACATTCTGAAAATCCTATTAAAAAAGAAAAGGAAAGAATGGAGTGGAAACCCAAAAGTAAAGGAATAAAAAACCCTAAAATGACTCTTAAAAAGGTGCAAGACAATGGACCCATTCAAGTACCGGTGAAGATAAAGAACCTCGTATACGAGCACGCATTGATCGACACTGGAGCAACCACTAACGTAGTGTCAAAATCCATTTTTTAGAAGACTAAACTTAAGTTTAATGTTCCAGGATAATATTCGATAATGATAAGAGATGGTAGTTGGGTCAAAGCAGTGGGACGAGTAAAAGATGTTTTTTTATGAATTGGTAAGTTCTCTTATAAAAACGATTCTACAATTCTTCCTAATTTGCATGAAACCAACGCTCCACTGATGTTGGGATGACTTTTCTTGGAAATCTTTGGTTCATTAATCGACGTACCCACAAAAAGTAGTTATGATGAAACAGTTTAATGAATACATGCTACTATGGGGAGGAAAAGAGATAGAAATTCCAAAGGAATATGACACGATGATTGCACCTACCCTCCCATATTTTGATTGTCTAAGGTTCCCTTCTTTGGTAATAAGGGAGGAAGGTTGGGGTCCGCATTAATGCAATTAGTAATAGTCACGCCATCGATTATAAAAAATAGCGCTACTGGGAGGTAGCCCTGATTCTAGTTTTTGTTTTTAGTCTTTTTAGTCGTATAGCTTCGTTAGTTTGACTGTCCAACATCTCAATTCAAGAACTCACAACCATACGATTGAAACTCTCTGAAATTCGAGCAAAGTATCTCAAGCAACCCATTCAAAAGAAATTCCATGCCCCATACATTAGAAAACCATCTTATTGTTGACTTCGTGCATTTAAAACGCACGGCGGCACGCCTAGAGCCACGACACCAAAGGGATGCCTTAATAAATAGGTATAAGTCCCTAACATCGTTTGTGACGTTATATGAATAAAATGAATGGCACCACTGATGGCAACAGGTGCGTTTTAGTAGCAGAACCCAATTCCTTACTATGTCGTTTCTAGCGTCGTAGTGATGCTGCCCATATAACTAACGGCGCCAAACTCGGGCTATATGAACAGATAGTCCCTTTCGCGAAATCAAACCCTTGTTTTCAAATTTCTTCACTCCCGCCACAACCCAACTCGACCTATAATACTCTCCTAAGCCATTCTTGACCCTCTATGAGCTCTGACAACCATCAGATCCATAACCCCAATTTGATTTGAAGCTTAAGCACGATTTGAGCTATTAGGGCATCTGGTAGAACAAGAGGAAAAGAGGCGAACTTGGAGAATTAACGAGCAAAAAAGGACATTGTAGTGCAACCCTATTAGGCAACAAATAAGGTAAATATCCCCTAGTTTCAATTCATCACTGATTTGAGGATTTGATACTTGAGGTAGTTTGCTAAAATGTTATTATGGATGTATCAATTCAATTGAGTTAGTGTCAGAATTTTGTTTAGGTTGCATTGAACCCACTCCCCCGTGACCCTCGAAAATAGGGTAAGAACTAGTGGAGTGAGTATTGCTAGCATGGGAAACAAGGCCAACACAAACGGTACTTCTAAATTTAGTGATCCACAACCATCTAGGCCGTTCAAATCCAAGAAATTCATTGGCTGGGAGGCCAAGGGGAAATACGATGAGGATTATGAGTGACAGTTCATGAGTTGGTAAAAGTATGATGAAAGGGTCAACAATACTATTAGGACACGAAATTGGCAAAAGCTTACTAGGGACTATACTCGTGAAAGAATCATGAGTTGCGGCGAGATATGTCGATAGTTTTATGCCAATAGGCACGTCACGAGAAATGATCAACCGGTGATGGCCAGGGGAGTTCTTTTTCACTATAATGCAGGCACCATAAACGAATATTATGGGTATTTAGTGGTTGACACTTCCGAGCCCCAATTCCCCCACCGAATTTACCGCAGACCATTCAACGTCTACCCCTATGATGATATCAACTAGTACTTGGTCATTCCAAGATTGAGGACTTGGAGGATAAAGGCGAAATGGACTAAGCTCCACTTTCTTTATGAGAACTTTTGCAAGATCTTCAAAATGTGGAATTACTTTGTGTATGTTTCCTTCTTCCTAACCACTCAGAAGAATGAGATTAATCGAGTGCAAGCAGGTCTCCTTTATGAGATAATGAGGGGGATACGTTAATGTTGGGTAGGTTATTTCGGATAAGATCCGATAGGCTATTAAGAGTGGGAGAGGTATTGGTATTTCCTTTCTTTTGTTGATTATTTCACTATATGAAGAAGTCGGGGGTCCTATTCTGGAATGATGAGATGGATGTTGATCAAGGGCCGACCTCGGATATTGTTTTCTTCACTACATTAGGGGATTCAAAAGGAGACTATGAAGACTCGGAGGATGAAAGAGAAAGAGAAGAAATTGAAGTCGCGTGACAGTAGAGGGAGCAAGAGAGAGCATCAACACAATAACATTGGGCCATTGATCTAGAGTCTCGGCCCGCTGCAGCAAGTCTTATAAACGAGCTCCAAACTAAAAGAGTTAATGTTAAACAAGGTAGTCCCATTCACAACCCTGGCTTTGCAGTTGGCTATCGGTTTGAAGAGCCTACTTTCAGTATTGAGGAACCCACAGGCTCTCCTACACCACCACCTTCCCCTTCCAGAACACAACCTTTGTCATCAAGATTCGATCCGTAGAGGTTTGAAGAGTTTTTCAGAGCATACTATGCCGACAGTGCATTTTATCAAGCCGATGGAGCTCAGTACCAGCAGGACAAGATTTGGCACCATAGCAACCTCATCTCTGCCATACAACATTAGAGGGACTTGGTGAGATATCAGTGTAGCAGACACCTCTGCCCGACTGACAGGACTATCAGTTCTCTACCTGGCCCGACTATCTTTTTCAATTGGACAAGTTGATTAAAGCACTAGAGAGCAGCCTCTCACACCTTCTTTTGATAATGTCTTAGGGGCACGCAACGTAAGTGACGATGCCACTAATTAGGATTGAAAGTGAGCGAGGATTTATCAAACTATCTTTTCAATTTTGAAGACAATTTGTTTAACTTTGGTTTATCTATTTTAATGATACTTTTCATGCATGCTATATTATGTTATATATCTTTTCCACTTATGTTCTTAGCCTAATTTTGAACTTTGAGGACAAGGTTCAGAATAAGTTTGAGGTTATGAGGTATGTCAACAGAGTACTCAGTGAAGCCTCACATGTATGAGCTTAACTTGGGTTTTTTCACGTGACTTCATAGGTATTATCTCACTTTCACTCCATTTCTTTCAATTGAAGAAATAATGCATGCATGATTAGGTAGTATATTTATTTCTTTATAGAGTCTTACCTACAAATAAGACTTTGATTTCAACTATAGGAGTAAAAACTTGGTCAAATTGTTCACCTTTATACTTAGAAGAAGTAGAAGAGCTTTTTCCACCTACTTGACAACATAAATAAAAACTTGGAGTAGGGATGAGTCATAAATTGAGACCAAAATAGGTAGGCGGTCAAATTAACTTAGTGGAAGAATTCAAATCTCTAGGATTCTGAAACTAAGATTAATCCACTTGGAGTATAATAGTTAAGTATTTTGCACTTGTAAGGGGAAGAAGTAGGCTTATTTACTAAAGTATAGAATATGGGCTTGATAATTGTGCATTGGAAAGCTACCTTAATTCTTAGCAAAAGTAAGAAGTGCTAATGATGTGCGTGCCACAAGTATAACAGCTTACTTGTAGTAATAGTGTAACTAACTTACGTTGACTACAAATATCGTCCTCAGGGAAAGGTGTATGCACTCAATACGTACTTAACTAAAATTACTCTATTGCTAAGGAAATCCTTTTAGTTGGTTTCATAACTAAACTAGAATAATCTATACTAACAAATCAATGCAAATTACTATGCCTTTCAACTCACTTTATCATCTTTATTATGTGCGTGCAATGCTTAATTAGAATAGACATATTTCCTTTAAATCAACTTTAACCCATTGTCATGATGGAAAAGATTCTAATGTGCAAACTAGAACTCCATCTATCGGTATGAACAACATAAGCTCTACATTACTTTAATTTTCCAAATCTTTATATTCATAACCAATTAAGTTTACTATCCATGCCTCCCTAATCAACAACTATCGATCGATGTTGTGTTATTTATGGTTGTACCGTCCATATCTGGCTTAAAAGCTTAAATGACCTTGATAACTTCTAAAACCTAATATCAATAAACATGTGGTCAAGATGTTCGTAGCATTATACTCATAATCAATACAAATTATAACCATTGCACTTATTGTATTTATATTCTATTCATGTTTATAGCCTAACATTCATACAATAGGATCCATTGATCCGTAAGATTAATAAACTACTCACACATCATTGAAACAAACATGCACTTAGTGGTATTCATTGAAATCAGAGATATAATGAAATAATTTCAATTAAATCAATAAAAACAATACCTGAATCACCACATGTGAGCCTTCAATGTCTTTTCTCTACAAATTGTCTTAATACTTAAGAATAAAGTAAATTTATGCTAAACAATTTATTAGTGGCTAATCTATTGTGAGTTATGTGTTTACCACGTTCTCTTATCTATTTATACTCCTAATTACGTTTCCAAATAATTAGAAACCCTACTTAACAATTTAACACCAAATAGAACTTTGCTTTCTATTTTATTCTCTTTTCAGTGTTGTCACCTAAGTCCCGACGCGGTCTGTACACTCCTATGGCGTCGCCACTACGCCGAGCTTCCTGTGTGCATTTTCTCTTTTTAATGGTCATGGCGTTGTCCCTTTAGCTCCCCGGTGTCGTCCCTTGACCTCCATGGCGTCGTGATTGTGCTAAGCTTCCTGTCTCAATTCTCTTTTCTTCCTTGCTCTCCCATATTATGCCTTGATGTCCCACATCGCGACACTACTTAGCCACGACGTCAAACCTCCTTAGGTGTGTTTTTGCTGCGTTTGTTCTTGAATTCACTCGTTTCCTTCCTTCATGCCTTATATACCTTAAAATGCATAAACATCATCAATTTGAGCATATTTAGGGACATTTATACTAAATATACTACTAAACAAACCCTATATATAAGTTTAAATAATCACTTATCAAATACCCCCAAACTTTTGATTTTGCACGTCCCTAGCAAAAGTGTATTTTGCTAATTTCCTTACTACTCATATTACTATAGTTCTTCTTCATTTTACATCATTCATGGAGTACCCTTAAATTCAACTAAGTATCAAGTTAATAATCCATTCAAGAGTTATTCTTTTCAAAAACTTACAATTTCAAGACATGTAGCTTTAACAACACATACAACTCACTTTCGAAACACCTAATTAGATCACAACTAAAACCATTACTCACAAGTTTTTTCACCTCGACACTCAAGTAGCAAGTGTATAATCTCATGATTTCTCATTAAGCTCAAGAATTCACAAGTAAGCATAGATCAAACTAATTTTTGTAGAATTTAGCACTTCATCAATAAGACTCGACATAGTTGGAAACAAAAACTTAATTCAATAAAGCTACTAGCAATCAAGCTAAATCTTTTATTTGAAGAGTTTTAATTTAACTTCCTCCTTCTTTTCCTTATTCTTTTTTATCTTTTCTTTTCTTCTTATATTTTTTTATTTCACGGTCCCTGCTCTTTTTCCTATGGACTCCGTTTTTCCTCTTTTTTTTCAACCATCAAGTTCTCTGCTTCATTTCCTATAGAACTTGTTGAACTGTCTATTTTTTATTTCTAAAACTCTTGTTAGCACTTCTCCCTTTCTCTTTATCAAGCAAGTTAACTCCAAATTTTTATTGAAAATGCTATTTCTTCCCCTATTTACACTAAGTCTATATTTACTTTTTATTATCAAGTAAGATTTACACTTATTATAGAATTCGTTAGAGATCTAACTTTTTCCACTAGAAGTGTTCTAGTAATCTCCTTGCTTTTTTTCCTAGTTCATGGTCTTCTCTACTCTAGGTTTCTAATCATGAAGTTATATCGCTATTTGCTTCATTTCATAATTTCTTTAAAAATTATAACACTCTCTTAAGTATCATATCAATAAGATACTTGTATTTCACTCGTCATCAATTAAAGGCATGAACATGCAAATGAATTACTTATTCATTACATATTACTAAATATAACCTAATATATATTAACTAAACATGTTCACATAATAAGTAAATTAAATAGAGTACACTACCATGTTTTCCTCTTAAACTGCTTCGAAAATAAAATTTAAACGATTATACCTTCAGTGTTTATCCTTATTTCATCCCTTCTTACCATTTCCCATAGTGTCGTGTATTGTTGATATCCCAAACTTAAACCAAACCTTGTCCTCAAGGTTTAAAAATAAGCCTGAAATCATGAAAAACTAAAACACACAAACATATATTAACAAATATAACATCATAAACTAAACATCAAATTTAAATGACTAAATAAGTAACAAAATATCCCGAATTTAAAGTTAATTGGTATCAATGTAGCTCTCATCTCCCAAGATCTAAAGAAATCTTAAAACACTGACATCAGGATTGCGCGTCATCATCATCATCTACATCATCAACTCCAACATAGGATGGTGCCAATGACCAATCTACCCTCCTACTCTGCACCACATATGGATCAAACAAATAGTTCGGTGCTACTAGAAAGCCAAAAGACCTATCAGTCGATCTCATCCGTTTACTCCTTTCATATCTAGCTATGTCTCTCTAATAATCGACAAACAACATGAAATTCCACTACCTGTTCCATCTGTCTTGCTTATATCACCTCAAGGCTTCACGATTATGAGCCATGTCCTCTTGGCACTGCTCCTCATCTTAGCAATCCATAGCCTCTACTGCCGCGGAGTCAAGTCCTCTGGTGGTACTAGTGGCGTTGTGGAAGAGGTTGTGGAAAAACTTTAAGATCATCCAAGTCATGCTATCCAGTGAGTGGGTCTACAAACTCGTAGCCTTTAGCGAATCCCTGTTGTTTCTCTTCATCTTCTCCATATCCTTAATCTTCCAATTTCTGGGCTAACTGTGTTCTTATTGTTGTTGTTGTTGTTATTGTTGCGTTATCCTCCTGCTGTTTGGTTAACAACTCGCCCTCAAGTGTAGCTCCATTTGCTCTTTCCCTTTCATCTTTTAAAGTCTTGATAACCAGGCAGTGATTTAAGTGTGAGCATAAAAGCCTCATCCATGGTTGCTTGGGCCTCGATATCTGCACTCTGACCTTCAAACATAACTAAGTGATCAAAATTGGAAACAACAATTTGTTGTCTTGCTTCGACATGATAGACTCCCCTAGATTTTTGTAGATGATCTCACTGACGTTGATTTCCTCGTTATATGTAATCTCAAATAAACAAACCGCCTTTGGCCTATTGATCTTTCCTTGCTGAGTGGTGGGGTATAGAGAAGCAACAAGGAAATGTTGCCACATTCGGTAGACTTTCTGCATACTCCATTTCTTGATGTGCTTCAGCACATTCTTAGCTCCTATTACCTAGCCTTGTTGTCATTGGACAACCAATGCTTACTCTATGGCTCTAAAAGGGTACAGGTTATAGGGTTTCTCATATAATTTATCCAGGTAACTTGGTTCAGCTCCAACCATACATAAATGCTTCAATCCATAAATGATATTAATTTCACGCACATTAAATGGTATAAGCGTTCCTCTCACCTTCACTGGCTCATTCTTCCTAGTGAACTTCGCATTGGCATAAAATTCGTATAAAATTTCACCCACTCCTTTAACCTTGTTTTCTTTATAGTCTTAAGTGAAATGCTCCCAATTCTGTTACCTAATGAAGTTATTCACTCAGTTATCATATTTAGCCGGCAAATTTATATTTTTCTTATAAATGAACTCCCTATGCTCAATCACCTCGTATCTATCCTTTGACTCTCTACTAATGAAGTACTTCAACTTAAATAGCCTAGGTTCTTCCACATTAGGCTCTTTTGAGGTTGATGCCTCAAAATCATTTTCTCTTACCTGACTAACTTGCCTCCTTATTCTCGGCATTTTCTCAAATTCACACAACAACACAACAATGCAACTAGCAACTCGGTCTTGAAATTACCAAAAAATCAAAATTTACATTACACGGATCATTCACATGCCAAATATTGCAAAAAAAAAAAACATATACTAGGTCTTCATAAGTCTCATTGATGCTCAATATTCACACAACTTGAAAATCCTACTCAACAACCTCAAATCCACTATTCATGCAGTTTCATCAAATTTTCTCAATATTTCAAAGCATAACTAATGAAATTGTAGATTTACCTCAATGCCAGACTACTTTCCGATGTAGAACACTCCTCTAAGTCTTTAACAATCCAAGCCCTCTCACTTACTAACAACTTAGAACCCTAGTGCTCCTTGAAATCAAATTTCTAAATCAAAACCCTAGTTTTTCACCTTATGCAACTCCACAATGCACTTTCTCCTTTCACTATCAATCACTAGGAACTCTCTTTCCTCACTTAGAAATGGTCAATATTGGGTTCTACAGGGATGTATGATTAGTGGGCCGTGTTCGAGTTTGGATGCAAGTGTGAATGAAATGGTGGTTTTAATCCCTCATCACGACACTAGCACTAAGCCTTAATAGGCACAACGTCGTGACTATGCCACGATTTTGTCAACACCTGAAGGTGTTTTGTTTTCTCGTAATGGCGCCATGCTTGCACCGTGCTTACTACCCATAGCGTCATGTGTGTAACACACGACATCGACCTCTTAGTTCGCATTTTTCGCATATATTTTTCATTTAACTCCTCTTTGGCGCTTCCCCGATGTTGTGTATGACAACACAAAATGTCTTCATCGTGTGAAATCCATGTAAATATAAAAATTCTATAAAAACTTACCCGTGATTTGGTACCTTACCTTTGCCACTTGAACTCTTTCACTCTTTATGCTATTTATTGAGTTTATCGACACATTTCCATTCCTATGAATTTTCAGTCAGCAAATGGCATTACTAGCACATTTAACATAATTTTTAAAAAGATAGAAAGCTATTACTTGTGAATTTTACCTACTAAACTAACTAACCGACTACCAAACTAAAATTAAAAAAAACATGAAATTTGAAAACCCATAGGCTGCGTCCCAGTAGTGCTTAATTTAACGTCGTTAGCCTGATGCATTTTTGCTTATTTAGTCAGAGTCTAAATCGAGATACTCCAATCGTAGATCAGAGATAATAATATCGTTCTCATTTGAATGTACTCCATCAACAAAGACTATATTCTCTGCATCATCATCCTCGTCGATACTCATTGTGACCTTATTTCTCCTTGTGTACAAGTTTGCATTGCCAGTGTTTAAGAATTTCCTCCCAAGTATCATAGACACATCATCATTCATATTGTTATCCATATCTTCAAAATCCACGATGAATGTGAATTTTCCTACTTTCACAAGCACATTCAAGACTCTTCCGATAGTTTGCACTAACTTACCATCAACTACTTGCAAATTAGTCGTATCGGGATAATTGATCTTCAAATCGGCATGCAACATGTTCATTATTGGCATAATATTGACTAAAGCTCACATATCACATAAGACATTTCTAAATTGGTGCTCATCAATGCTTATTGGTATGCGTGTTTCTACAGGATCTCTCATCTTGATTAGTAAAAGACTCCATATGAACTTGAACTTTGGTTTTGGCTTCCTTTGAACTACCTTGATGCTATTTTCTTTTGGTCTTTCTTCAGAAGGTCCTTCATCTATTTGCTTATCTTTCCATTATTTTTTCACCTTCTTATTATTCTTCGAGGCTTTGATCCTTTGTTGCATGAATACTTCAAGTTCATCTTGCCCTACTTTCATTCCATTCTCATGCATCTCTTCATGCTTCCTCATAGCCAAAGTGTTCACTTTTTCCTGCTTGTACTTGGCTCATTCATTGTTGTAGTGCTCATCAAGAATAACACTAACATTTTCATTGGGATTGGTGATCGTGTTGCTCATAAACTATCATTCCTTCCTTAAGTTCAAAGCAATGGCTAATTGACTGATTTATCTCTCTAAGTTCTTAATGGATTGTGATCTCTCATCATCCATTCTCTTCATGGCTTGCTTCACTCATTCCATCTTTTTCTCATGCTTCTCATGACATTCCCTATTGCTCATGTCCATTGTGTGCAAGAGTTTCTCAATTGACTTCAATGAAGTCATCTATTTGCTCTGCCCTAGCTTCCCTTATTGGACTTGTTGTTTGAAGCTTGGAGGTAACTTTAGTGCATTATCAGAATTTCCATATAAGAATTTTAGGTTGTTGTTGTATCCTTGATAAAACCTTTGAGGAACCATTCCTCTTGGCCTAAAGTTGTTTCTATAACCTTGGTTGTTCATGAAGTTTACTTCTTCATACTCTATTCTTAGATGCATGTCCATTTGGTTAACAACCATAGCTTTATGATTAATGGGTTATTGTATTGCCTGCACTTATGGACCATGTTGTCCTATTTGAAGCTTCACCATTTGATTGCTCAGATTGGATAGTTGTCATTATTATAGCTTGCCAATCAATCTCATATACGTTTGTTGTTTCCTCACTGTGGAACGAGTACTGGCTGTAGATTTCTAAGACATAAGATCTAGGAGATCCAATGCTTCGTTCTCATCCTTGGTTAGTAGAGAACCACCTGTTGCAGCATCTACTAGTGTTCTCATGTTATGGTTCATCCCATAGTAGAAAATCTAGATTTTTGCCCATTTTACATATCCATTTCCTGAACATCTCCTCAGCATCTCCTTGAATCTTTCCCAAGCGTCTCCAAGAGACTTAGCATTTTCTTATTTGAATTGATTGATTTCTAGCATTGTTTCACTGACCTTTATTGGGGGAAAGAACTTATCTAGAAATCTTTCATTAATTTTCGCCCATGAAGTCATACTTTCTGCTGCTTCAGTCCTTTGAACCAGGACTTTGCTTTTCCATCCAATGAGAATGGGAAGTCTCATCCTGATCACTTATTTTGTAACTCTGACAATGTGCACGGTGTCGCACTTCTCCAAGAAATTCTCTACATATGCGATTAGATATCCATTAGCTAGCCCGTTAAATAAGCTATTTTGCATAATGTTGATTAGAGATGGTCTCAGTTTGAACTCAGTGGTGTTGCCTGGAAGCCTCATCACTCTATTGTAAGTCTCTCGAACTTCTGTTTTGAAGTGGTCACGAAGGCATCTTTGTCCATGAACTCTATCATGCACTACCAGATCACCTTCTTGATGGTTATTCTCTCGGCCCTGTTGTTGGTTTCTTACTTTATCCTTAGCCATATTGATTCCTTTCTTTTTTTTTTTTTGTTGATTCTATCAACCTCAAGGTCATAAGTCACTAAGTCCTTCTCTCTTTTGCTATGCATGTACAAGTTATCCCTGAAAAGAAAACACAAAAGATCCAGTAAAGAAAGTCAAACTTGAAACTTAAGTGACAAGTCAATAATTAGACACATTTTATAGTGTAATTTAGGTTGATTTTAGGCATAAATGATTATATTACCTTAGGTATTTTCTTATTTTTGTGATTTCAGGTTGTAAATAGGAAAACGAAGAAATGAAAGAAAATAGAAAGAAAAGCAAAATAGTAAACTGGAAAAATACACCAATGATTAGCCAGCGATTTGAAATAACACTAAGAATCGTCATCTAAATCAGCAGGAGAAGAAGGCTAGCAAATCCACAACGAATTGGAGAATGAACTATCAATCGCTAGCTGAATTAGTGGAGCACGAAGAGCTAAACTCAGTGATTTACTTAGCGATTTGTGTATAAGTTAGGAATAGCTAAGAAATCGTTGAGGTCGATTATGGGTTTTTTAGATTAGTATGAAGAATTTGAGTTTATCTATGATATGTATACATAGGGAGACTATGAGCTTCGAAATAACTCTCCTTCTTCTCTCCTTTTGCTTTCCTTTTGCTCTAAGTTAGTTTTATTGTCTATGTTTGAAGATACTTTGGAGCTTTGATTTATATTAAGGTATTTATTTATTCATTATGTCATTTAATTATATTTAGGCATTATTTATTTTCAGCATGAGTGAGTAGTCTATCAATCTAGACAAACCCTGGACAATGTAGTTTATTTTGGATTGCTAGATAGTTATAATTAAAGAATTATGTGTTTAATGCTTTAAATCTATTCATACACGTCAATCGTGGAATTAACAAGTTGTTTTTACATATTACAACTAAGGGAGATTAGTATTGCAAGCATAGCTGCAAATGTGTTATGTGGTATTAAGATTATGAATCTATGTCTATAGTTATTGATAATAATTATAGAAGTAGTACCTAGGATTAATCTATAGGGCATTTCCCAAACGGATGTTCTAGGTGATTGTGTTCTAAGTTGTTTATTATGCGGCTTCAGTAATATTGGCTTAAATTAGGCATGATTTTCACTGAACTTAATGCTATCGTACTTCTATGGTGTTGCATTTTATCCAATAGGTAGATTTACAATGATAAGAATGTGGCATTTTTATTGAATTAAGGAAAATCTGTGGCTGCCTAAAGGCTATCAACCTCTTATGAAGTGAGGTTTAATGATTCCAAGATTCTATGTTTTATAATTATAACTATAGTATGAATTGATATTATGTTCTAGTGTTTGCAAGTAATTCAAATATATTATATTGTTTAGTGGGGGTTCGTTTAAATATTTGTTTATTTATATTGAATTGCATTTGAATATTGTTTAATTTAATTTGAACTTGATTTGTTTAGATTAATTTAGTTAGTTTAGTTTTTTAAGTTGGTAATCATAATTATTAGTAATTTAATATTTTAATTCCCATCGATCTAGATTAATTAAATTAATAAAAAAAGAAAGATTTACTTTCCTTTGAGATTTCAAAAATTCCTGTGGAGAAGATATCTCATTTACCACTACTACAAATTAATAGTAAAACACGATAAATTATTGTGCACGTTCGACACGTGTCATTAAGCCTTTTTGTTTCTTTTTTTGTTTTTATAAACTTGAAAGTAAAGTACTTTAAGTAAAACTAAACAACTTTTCAAACTAAGTCTAAGTGGCTACCTATCCCCAGCAACGGCGTCAAAACCTTGGTGTGTGTGCCGCAAGTATAACAGCTCACTTGTAGTAATAGTGTAACCAACTTACATTGACTACGGATATCGTCCTCAGGGAAAAGTGTATGCACTTGATATATAATTAATTAAAATTACTCTATTGCTAAGGAAATTTCTTTAGTTGGTTTTATAAATAAACTAAACTAATCAATACTAATAAATCAATGCAAATTACTTTAACTCTTATATTAAAACTATCTTAATTCACAACTTCACTGAGGTAATGAAATACTATACTTTTTAACTCACTTTATCATCTTTATTATGTGTAAGCAATGCCTAATTAGAATAGACAGATTTCCTTCAATTCCACTTTCACCCACTGTCGTAGCGGAAAAGATTTTAATGTGCAAACTAGAACTCCACCTATCCGTGTAAACAATGTAAGCTCCACATTGTTTAATGTTCCAAATCCTTAGATTTATAACCAATTAGTTTTACTATCCACGCCTCCCAAATCAACAACTAACGCTCGATGTTGTGTATTTTACGGTTGTACCGTTCATATCCGACTTAAAAGCTTCAATGGCCATGATAACTTTTAAAACCTAATATCAACAACACATGATCAAGATGTTTGTAGCATTACGCTCTGAATCAATATAAAGTTTAATCATTGCATTTATTAAATTTCTATTCTATTCATGTTTACAATATAGCATTCATACCATATGATCCATTTGAAATCACACCCAAGAGGGGGATGAATTGGGTGTACCAAGAGGTTATCACCTTTTAAAAACATTTAATGAACAACAATGATTAATGCATACACAATCCACAAGTATAAGTGTAATGCAATGGTGAAGGAGGTAGAAGAGATGGAAAAGACACATACGATTTATAGTGGTTCAATCCAATCGATCTACATTCGCTACCTAACCTCATCGATTAAGATTTTCAAACCCCCACTTATATTAATGATTACAAGCCTAGAATGCCTAATCACAAATTATGACTTCCCACCTAGCCTCAACTAGATTTTATGCCTAACCTCAACTAGGTCTTCCTTTGACTTAGATCCCACTAAGTCTAACAATCGCCACTTACAAGAAATAGATGAATATAACAAAAATCAACTTTACAAAGTAAAGCGGCAATAAGTTCAATTACTAGCAAGCCACCTAGAGCCTAAAAACTCTAATGCATGTAAGTATGAATATGAATGAGGAATGGGAATATGTCAGCAATGTTGCACCAATCTCAAACAAGAAACCAATTAAACCAAATCGATGAGAATAAACATGGTTTCAAATCCAATGAACAAGCAGTTTGATAAAAATCAAGTTTACGCCTAACTCTTGTTCAAATTAGTCCTAGAGTTTATAAAACCAAATTTAAATGCAAAACCCAAGACAAATGTGTTCAAGAACATAATAAATGATTTCCACATACAAAGCACAACAAAAAGATGTAGTTTAAGCATAATAGGCTAGGAAATCAAACTTTCTTACAACCCTAAATAAGAGAATAAATCAGTTCAAGAGAAGTGTTTGCAAGCCTTAGAACACCTCTGTTACACCGGTTTCGAGGATGATTCAGTAGCCTCAAAAGATTTCAAGTGGTTGAACATAAAAATCAAGACTATTTAATTTAAAACTTAGACCCAAGTGAGTTTTTGAGCTTGAGAAGACAAAAGAATGTTCTAAGTGGTATGTTTGGTTTCCCAACGTATTTAACAGTTTATGATCGTTATCTTGATCTAAGGGCCCAAAATTAATCATTGATTCAAATTAAAGCAAAAGTTATATGTTTTTTAAAAAAGACTATCATGAGGCTGATTAGTGCGCTAAATGACATCAGCAGCGCGCTAATGAGTCCCATTAGCGTGCTAACCAGCAGGTACCAGAGACTAAATAAGTTTTAGTTTCAAGTTAGCAACTCCTTAACACACCTCTCAACTAAATTTATGCGAACACATTAATCATGTTTAGTGTGAGTCATTAGACCCGTTTGGATTGCCCAAATGATTTTCACGAATCTCAAAAATTGAAAATCTCGATTTCATGAAACATGTAGGGGCGTTTATGCAAATATTTTGCTTACCTTTCAAAAAACATTCAAATTGAGTTTGGTGCTTTTAAAACCAATCACAACAGTTTTTCCAAATCCAATGCATATGTAAAAACTCGTTTTCACAATGTAAAATCATTTCAAGTTATGAAACGTAGATAATACTAAAGTTGAAACTTGAAACTTTGGGAAAATGTGGGAAACAACATATGCATGAATCTAATGCATTTGTCTTGCATAATTGGACTTATATACCTTACATAATTTGTAAAAATTGTAGTGTGAGCTTTTAAGTACTCGTATCCTTGTATGAACCGAATCTTTAACTTCTAAGAATTTATTTTTCCTTTCGAAGTTGTGATTCTTAGCCAAGTTTGATGTTCTAAGAAACACTTAGCAAACTTGTTAGAATCCTCTAACTTTGTTTGTTGTCATCAAAATCCCAGGTGGAGTATAAGTGACTGGCCACTTAGTCCAACAATCTCCCCATTTTCATGATAACAAATGATGTGAACTTGATAAAGAAATGATATATTTTAAGTGCGCATCAAGACATAGCAAGTTCAAAATCTTAAGTTCAAACCATGAATTTATCCCCCTTTTGATAACATCAAAAAGTAGGTGTGGAACTCCCCCACACAACATGCATGAATAGAGATATAAACAAGGAATATGAATGCATTCCATCCACATGGAAGATCATATAACAAAGAATGAAATAACTCAGATATACGCAAAATAAACATCCATGTCATTAAGTACCAAATGAAAATAAGTAACAAAGTTATGGCACATGCATAAGAAACCAAAAAGTACATGTCTAAACATGTATAGATGTACATAAAAAATGACTAACATAAATGAGCCTAATGCTCCCCTATCAAATCTACTCCTAGCCCCTCCTCTTAATGAGACGAAGTCCGACATGTAGAGCCAGAAGCACGGTCGTCTCGCGCTAGTCTAGCTAGCAGTAGATATCCCTTAATACAACGAAGACGATCACCTTGATAATCAATAAGAGTGTCGATAGTCGTGAAGGCCCGCGTCATGTACTCATGTATGTGGTCCAACTGAGCACAGATGTAGGCCAATGAAGGAGACATATCCGGAGGAGGCGCGATGCCAAATACAATAGATAAGGCGGAGAGTGCTGCTGTTGCAGGGGTGGTGGAGGCCACTGAGTCGGGGGTCCTACTGAACCTCATCGTCACTGCCATCGCCATGCATGTACAGAAATTTGTTGTCCAAGTAGTCACACTCGTCAAAGTCCACGAGAGGATCAGTCTCATATGGTGACTTTTATCCGTCATAATGCCTAACATCAAGGATGTCCTCCTCACGAATCTATCGTCACTCGATGAGGATTTAGCGGTACTTCACGGCCATCAGAGTGGCCATGGAAATTGTGTCGGTCTCAGAAAGTGAGCGATCCCTCTAGACAAAGATCCATTTGTGTCAACTCATGATTAGAGGTAATGATGTGGGCATAAAGAAGGTGGCGACCAGAGCCTGATGTAGACGTCATATTAGCTATCATAATGTGTGCCAGACTTATGGTTATTTCACGCTTGAGAGACCCGAGGACATATAGGTCAAGGAAAGTGACAAAGTTCTTACTATCGCCAAGAAGAAGGATGACCTTGTGGATTATCTTGTGAAGGGGATGAGGCATAAGCTTGAATTCAGTGTCAGTGACTCTGGAGGGGTACACGGTGATTTCCCTATCAGACCTTGTAAAAGGAGTTAAAGACCTCAAGTCATTCGAAATGCCACTCACGAATCTTACACCCGAGAGTAGTAGTGGGGTGTGAAAAGGAATGTTTAGTAACTCAGAAAGACTCTCCGGTGTGATCGTTATGAAATGATTGCCAACCACCGATTGAATGATATACTCATTGGTGGTGGCAAGGTTCGAGTTGAAAACTCAAACCAAGGGTGCATTGTAGGTATCCTTGTACTGACAGAATGACACCCACCCAAGCTTGGCAAGCAGCTCACGCTTCAGGAGGTGTGCCTTGTCCAAGAATTCAAAGTTGACAACAGCGGGTTTGAGAACTTTAGCGTCCGTTAGCCATGAGCTAACCACCACGAGTACAAACTTGGACCCTGAAGCACCATAGTGCTTTAATTTGGAACGAGCCTCGTTGTGAAGAGGATTGGCCACGACGGTGGCTGATAAGTTGCTAATTTGGAAACTATAAGACCTAGTCTTGCGACAGGTAATGGATTGGGCTACTTGATGATGATTCAATGACCAGACAAGTAGGGGACTACGAGAGGATGACCCGAGAGTGGTACGGGCAGTGGTACATTAAATTCGGTAAGTCTTCATTGTGTCAAACACGAGATGGGCACTAAGGCACAAAAATGAATAGACTAGAATGACAAAGTGAAGTGAAAACTTAGAACGATGAAGGAACTTAATGAAAATGAACAAGGAAAGAGGGAAAATTACCTAGAGGACGTTGGAAACCCAATGGAGACCGATTGGGGAAGGTGGAGACTTGGAGGCAAGGGAGATGAAAAAAATAAGGTTTTCGTTAATGGAAATATATTTATAACATGTTGGCCTGAGCGATGTTAGCGCGCTAGGTGTGGGTATTAGCGTTCTAATGATAGGAAAATTATTCTGGAAACAGTTTTACCTAGTGCGCTAAGTGGACTGGTTAGAGCGCTAGCCAAGCAGACCTAGCGCGTTACCTAGGTAGACCTAGCGCTTATTGCTCTCTGGAATTTTTTGTCAAAAAATTTGAATTTTTGAAAGACAACACGAATTCATCTCATACTCCATGCATACCTCACTAACAATATGTAAAAAGGCTTAAATGAGCTAGATCATGCTTAGAATGTCAGATTCACGGATCATGCCTAATTCTCGCCGACACTTAGAAAATTGGTCTCTAGGCAATGGCTTAGTGAAAATATAAGCTACTTGTTCCTTAGTGGACACATGAATCAGTTTAACATCACCCTTTTGCACTTGATCTTGAAGGAAATGGTGCCTAATCTCAATGCTTTTGGTACAGGAGTGTAACAGTGGATTTTTTGATATGTTGATTGCACTAATGTTATCACAATAGATTTTAGCAAAACCATCTTGGATTTGATAATCCTCAAGTTGTTGCTTCATGGACAAGACTTGAGCACAACAACTTTCGATAGCCACATATTCGGCTTCGGCGGTGGACTAAGCAATGGAGTTTCGCTTTTTGCTAAACCATGATATTAGTGAATTTCCTAGCAAATTATAAAATCCTGAAGTGCTCTTCCTATCAACTAGACTCCCCACATAGTCAGAATCAACAAAACTTCTAAGTTCAAAACTTTTGGCTTCGTTAAACCACAATCCCAAGTCTTGTGTGCCAATTAAGTAACTAAATATATGCTTAACACATTTCAAATGTGATTCCATGGGCTCAGATTGGAACTAACATATAGACACACATTAAACATAATATCGGGTCTACTAGCGGTCAAGTAAAGGATACTACTACCTATCATGCCACAATATAGCTTAGGATCTACTGGCTTTTCTAATTGGTCTTTGTCCAATTTCACGGTGGAACTATTAGGAGTGTCACATGATTTCATAATCTCATGCTTGGATTGCTTGATTTGCATACCTAAGAAGTATGTTAGTTCACCCATCATGCTCATTTCAAATTCATTGGTCATCAAAGATGAAAATTCATCACATAAACGTGTATTAGATGAACCAAAGATGATATCATCAACACAAATTTGAACAATGAGCATATCACGTTTCATGATCAAAATGAACAGTATGGGATCTAGTGCTCCTTTCTTGAACCTTTTTTTAGGAAAAATGCACTTAGACTATCATACCAAGCTCTCGGAGCTTGTCTCAACGATAAGTCGGTATTTATAGGTATTTATTGGTTTATTTTAATGTATTTAATATAGAAAGTCTCTAAAATATATATTTAATTATATTTATTGGTCATTTTCAGGTGAAACGGAGTGCGCGGTTGAATTCGTGGCAGAAAAATACTCAAAATGGAGTAATTACAAGTAGTGATCGGATGGCGGACAATTTGCCTCGAGTTATGTGCTACGCGGTGGGTAAAATAGGAAACAGCTGACACGTGGAAGCTTCCCATTGATCAATTCTTCAATAGCACGTAATTCACAACCTATCCTCCAACCAGAGCGTGACACATGGCGGACGTCACAACAGTTTTCTCTTCCAATAAGACGCTGTTACGCCAGCGGTTTTCAACTCTCTCGCCCAATCAGATGCAGCCACGTGGCGTTAGTACATCATCAAGCACAACAATTTCTTTCCTTGCCTCAGCTGCTCTTAATCATCCTCGGGATCTGTGCTGGTGCACTCTCCCAGATTTTCGCACAGCTTTGTGTGAGTTTCTTCATCGTCTCCCTTGCTACCACGTGTCGAGCCCTCACGCACACACTGCGTCACCAGCAGCAAATCATGCCTATCAGCTCGTGACACGTCAGCGGTCTTTAGCTCTCTACACCAATCTCCTGCTGCCACGTGGCAGAACCGGCAGAAAAAACCAAACAGCTCTCAGATGCTCCTCGGCGCACGAGTCACGAGACCAACCCATAAAATTAGTTTCTCTCACCTATCGGGACCAATTTTTAGTGGTTTTATATATTAGGAACTTAGGGTATTATTGAATAACACCGACTTTTATATTTGAACACCGACTATTATATTTTTAGCATCGACTTCTCTCGACGACCATGCGGCTATTCAAATCTTGCCTAGGTCGGCAGGGAAATAAGTCGGGATTATGGATTCATGGCATATTATGTGAGATCTTTGGTATTTATTATTTAATTTGATTTAATTTATCCTATTTCATTGTTGTTAATTTAAGGAATATGGTTTAGATCTAGGGTATGTATATGGCCATTGCATGCTTTTAGGTAGACAATCTATAGTTATTTGGACTGTTAGTATCAATGTAATTGTACTTTTCGACCAATAAAGTGAGGAACACTCACCCGTTTGCCGCAAAACCCTTTTGCTTCTTTAGGATTAGTGTTCCCACATACCCATATTACTGCAGTTAGTGTGTTAAACCCGATTATCGGATTTCTAGGGTTATGCATTAATTAGGGAAGTAGTTAGTGGCGGACGTCCTGGCTATCAAGATTAGGGGAATTAGGAATTTCTAGCGGATGTCAATTTTCTATAGCTAATCTAGGAGAATCTAAATTAATAACATTTTGGGAATGATTGAAGACTATGATGTGCCATTGAATCTTGATCCTGATTTGTGGTACTGTAGACCTAAGTGTTACCTTGGTGATTAATTAATTGTTTTGGAAGTTATTTTAGTTATTTTATTTATTTAGTTTAGTTAGATTAGTTAGTTAAATTATTTATTTTAAGACCCCCGATTTTTCTTTTTCGTTGTTTTTAACCTTAAAAAAACCACTAATATCTGTGGGATCGACCCTTTGCCACTATTCTACAAAATAGTTGGTTTATGAATTTTATTTTATTGACGTGTTCGACGCGTGTCACTCAATCCATACAAGGCCTTTTGAAGACGATAGACATGACTTGGATAAGCATGGTCTTCAAAACCCCATGGTTGTTCTACATATACCTCGTCATTTATGAAGCCATTCAAAAATGCGCTTTTAACGTCCATTTGGTATAGTAGGAACCCATTGTAGCAAGCATAAGCAAGCAACATTCGAATTGCTTCTAATCTTGCTACTGCTGCAAAGGCTTCTTCATAATCAATATCTTCATCTTAATTATATCCTTGTGCAACCAACCTAGCCTCATTTCTCACTATCTCATCCTTTTCATTGTTTTTATTCCTAAAGACTCATTTAGTGCCTGTAATTGGTATGGTCTTTAGGTCTAAGCACTAGCGTCCCTACCTTGTTTCTTATAAAGTGTCCTAGTTCCACTTGCATAGCAATGATCTAAAATTCATCTCCTAAGGCACCATCTATCTTAGTGGGCTCAGTTTGTGAAACAAATGCAATATGCCCCTCATCCCAATTTAGAGAAGATCTAGTGGTTATGCCTTTGTTTGGGTCACCTATGATTTGATGAGAAGGATGTCCTAAAATAAGTCTTGAGTTCTTAGGTACACTAGGTTCAGTTTTTGCTCTCACTTTTACTTCTTTACCATTGGATGATGGAGCTTGCGTGATACCATCATCATCATCAAGTCTCATTTTCTCCAAGGTGTGTAACATTTGCACTTTAGGATCTATCTTATCAAACTTAACATGGATTGACTCTTCTATTGTTTTGGTTGTACTATTGAACACTCTATATTCCTTACTATATATGGAATACTTTAGAAAAGTGCATACATTTAACTTTGGGTCAATTTTGTCCAAATGATTTTTATCATTTAAAACATAGCAATTACAACCGAATACCTTAAAGTAACTAATGTTAGGCTTTCGGCCTTTCCAAGTTCATAAGGAGTTTTTTTTCACTTTCTTTCGGACATTTACCTTATTTAAAACATAGCATGTCGTGTTAACGGTTTTGGCCCAAAAGTGCTTGGCTATGTTATATTCATTAAGAATAGTCCTACACATTTCTTGGAGGGTTCTATTCTTCCTTTCAACTACTCCATTTGGTTGGGGTGTTCTAGGAGAGGATAGTTGGTGTATATACCCTTGTCTAGAACAAAACTCCTCTAAGTCCCTATTGATAAACTCACCACCCCTATCATTCCTAATGATAGTAATTTTGTAACCCTTCTCATTTTCAACTAATTCACAAGATTTCACAAACACCTCAAAGATCCCATGCTGATATGCTAGAAAGTGCACCCATGTATATCTAATGAAATCATCAACATGATAAAGCAATACGATTTTCACCTAGAATTTGTGTTTGGGTAGGTCTGAACAAATCCATGTAGATTAGTTATAAGGATCAAGTTAAATCACTAGCTACTTTCGTCTTGAATGACGATTTCACTTTTTTGCCAAGAATATAAATTTCACATTCCTTGTCTTTCTTGTATGTGCATTTGGGGAGACCCTTCACTAAACAATGCTTGGTCAATTTTGACAAATCGTCCACACTAGAATGTCCTAGTCTACAGTGCCACAACCATGCATCACATTCATTTTTAGCACTCAAACATGAAACATTTTGCATTTGCATCTCATCGACATTCTTATCTCTATATGCAATGAATAAGATTTCATGATTCTCATTCCTAATAATACATTTTGATAATTCAAACATAACATGAAAACCTTTATCACACAATTTCCTAATGCAAAGCAAATTATGTTTCAAACCATTAACAAGTTAAACATTTGAGATGGATAGAGAATCCTTACCCACGGTACCAAGGCCTATGACCCTTCCTTTATTGTCACTCCAAATGTGACCTTTCCACCATCAAGTTGCTTTAGTTCAATAAATTCACTTGCATCTTCGGTCATGTGTCTTGAGCACCCACTATCCAAGTACCACAGGGTGCTTTTCCTTACACCCTACACAATGTAAAAAACACTAAATTTTGGTACCCAAAAATCTTTGGGTCTAACAACGTTAGTACCATAAGTGTCCTTAACTACCCATGCTAGTCTACCCATGTTGGTCTTTTGTAAGGCACATTTTCCAACCGCATGAGATGTATTGCACTTAGAGCATCTATGAGCATCATCTAACAACTTTTTGTAGCTAAATAAATTTGCTCCATAGCATATGCCTCTTTTGTTGAGTGCACGTCGTTGCGCTCCCAACATCATGTCAAACATGTCTCTACCATTGGTGAACTTGGTCACCGTATTATTTAAGTCCTTTTTTTCCTTGACTAAGGCATCTCTCTCCTTTATGACTTCACTCGAGTCACTTTTGAGGTCACTAATGGTCTCATTTTGTGACTCAATCTAATAAATTGCTATGGTCAAGTTCTTTTTGAGTTGTTTGGTCTTCTTCACATGTCTTTCCAACTCTTTCCTAAACTCATCATGACTAGGCAAATCATCCAAATCATCAACATCATCGAGTTTAAAGTATTAGAATTTACCTCATTTTGTGCCATGAGACAAAGTATAGCCTTCTCGTTTCGGAGATTGATGAAGATGAGTCATCTTATGTTGCCTTAAAGTTTTTCTTGCCTTTCCTCTTGTCCATGACCTTCTTGGACTTGCAATCGGCCATGATGTGGCTTGGTTTGCCCCACCCAAAGCAAATGGTCTCACTTGATTTCTCCTTTGCTTCCGCCCTCAAACTTCTTCTTGTACTTGTCACGCTTATACATTGCCTTATTGAGCTTTCTTGAGAGCATAGTTACTTCCTCCTCAAGATCATTATCATCACTAGATTTCTCATCTTCAATGATCTTGACTGATTGTCTCGGTAGGCTATTTGCCTTCAAAGCAATTTCCTTCCTTAAGTTCTTTGCATCACCACCAAGTGCTTACAATCTCGTACGGTCCTTTAGTTCAAACTCATGGACTGTTAACTCTCCACATAGAGCATCAAAAGTGTAATCTCCAAGATTTTGCACCGATTGGATAGCTTATTTCTTTGCATCCAATTCCTTAGGTAAGCCTCTAAGGAACTTGTACACTGAATTTTTTTGATCATAGTCATTTCCAAGATTCTTAATCTCATTCAAAAGCTTTATGAACCGAGTTATGGCGGTAGCTATGTCTTTATAGGGGCCGACCTAGAAAGTTTCATAGTGCTCCTCAAGGATCCTTAATTTGGTCTTCTTCACTTGAATTGTACCCTTATAGTGTACTTCAAACTTCTCCCAAACTTCCTTAGTCGTTCGGCATGCACTAACCCGGTTGAACTCATTCCCACTTAGTGCACAAAACAAGTGATTAGCTTGATCATTTGAAAGCGCAATCTTTGTCTCCTCGACGGTGTAGTCCTTTGTGAGCTTGTCTGATGGAGTGTAGCCATTTTCGATTGAATGTCATAAATGCCTACTTTGTGCTCTTATGTAGAACTTCATCCTCACTTTCCAATGAGCTAGTTTGTTCCATCAAAGTATGGAGGTCTACTCGATCAGTTGCCTTCCCTGAGGCGAGCCAGATCTAGAGTTTGCATCCTTGCACAAAAACACTCAAATATACATTGAAAAACACTTTGAGCAATAACCCACTATGATACCAATTGAAATCACACCCAAGAGGGGGGAATTGGGTGTACCAAGAGGTTATTGCCTTTTAATAACTTTTAATGAACAATAATGCTTAAAGCATACACAATCAACAAGTATAAGTGCAATGCAATGATGAAGGAGGTAGAAGAGATGGAAAATAGACACGATTTATGGTGGTTAGATCCAACCGATCTACATCCAATACCTAACCTCCCTGGTTAGGTTTTTCAAACCCCTACTTATATTAGTCATAAGTGTTACAACCTAAGCGTACAAGCCTAGAATGCCTAATCAAAAAGTAGGACTTCCCACCTAACGTCAACTAGAATTTATGTCTAGCCTTGACTAGGTCTTTCCTTGACTTAGATCCCACTAAGTCTTACAATCATCCACTTACAAGAAATAGATGAATATAATGAAAATCAATTTTACAAAGTAAAGTGGCAATAAGTTCAATTACTAGCAAGCCACCTAGAGCCTAACAACTCTAATGAATGAAAGTATGAATATGAATGAGATTTGGGACTATATCACTAATGTTGCACTAATCTCAAATAAGAAACCGATTAAACTATATCGATGAGAATAAACATGGTTTCAAATCTGATGAATAAGTAGTTTGATAAAAATCAAGTTTACGACCTAAATCTTGTTCTAATTAGTCCTAGGATTTATAAAACTAAGTTTAAGTGCAAACCCCAAGACAAATGTGTTCAAGAACACAATAAATGATTTCCAAACACAAAGCACAACAAAAGATGGATTTTAAGCACAATAGAGCTAGGAAATATTACTTTCTTACAACCCCAAATTATAGAGAATCAAATCAGTTCTGGAGAAGTGGTTGCAAGCCTTAGAACACCTCAGTTCACCAGTTCTGAGGATGATTCAATAGCCTCAAAAGATTCCAAGTAGTTGAACACAAAAATCAAGACTATTTGATGTGAAAACTTAGACACAAGAAAGCTTTTGAGCTTGAGAGGACAAAGAATGTTCTAAGTGGTTTGTTAATGGTTTCCCAACCTATTCAACATTTTATGGTTGTTATCATAATCCAAGGGCCTAAAATCAATCATTGATTCAAATTAAAGCAAAAGTTGTAAGCTTTTTAAAAACCTGTCAAGAGGCTGGTAAGCGCGCTAGCTACAGGTAGCACGCTAATGAGTTCCATTAGTAAGCTAACTAGCAGGGATCAGAGACTAAATAAGTTCTGGTCTCAAGTTAGCAACTCCCTAATACACCTACGACTCAACTAAAACTCTTGGAACACATTGAACATGTTTAGTATGAGTCATTGGACCAGTTTGGATTGCCCAGATGATTTCATGAATCCTGAAAATCTAAAATCCCGATTTCATGAAACATGTAGGGGCTTTTCTGCAAATATTTTGTTTACCTTTCAAAAACCATTCAAATCGAGTTTGGTGCTTTCAAAACCAATCACAATAGTTTTCCAAATTCAATGCATATGAAAAAACTCATTTTCACAATATAAAACCATTTCAAGTAATGAAACGTAGATAGTACTAAAATCGAAACTTGAAACTTTGTGAAAACGCGGAAAACCTTATATGCATGAATCTAATGCATTTGGCTAGCATTAGAATAGAACGATTTCCTTCAAATCCACTTTAACCCACTGTCATGACGAAAACTTAACTCTTATATTAAAATTATCTTAATTCACAACTTCACCGAGGTAATGAAGTACTATGCCTTTCAACTCACTTCTTCATCTTCATTATGCGTGTGCAATGCTTGATTAGACTAGACAGATTTCCTTCAAATCCACTTTAACCCACTGTCATGACGGAAAAGATTCTAATGTGCAAACTAGAACTCCACTTATCGTTGTAAATAATGTAAGCTCCACATTGCTTAATGTTCCAAATCTTAAAAATTCATAACTAATTAATTTTACTATCCATGCCTCCCTAATCAACAACTAACGTTCGATGTTGTGTATTTTATAGTTGTACCATCCATATTCGGCTTAAAAGCTTAAATGACCGTGATAACTTCTAAAACCTAATATCAGCAAACACGTGATAAGATGCTCGTAGCATTAAACTCATAATTAATACAAATTCTAACCATTGCACTTATTATATTTATATTCTATTCATGTTTATAGCATAGCATTTATACCATATGATCAATTGATCCTTAAGATTAATGAACTACTCACGCATCATTGAAACAAATATTCACATAGTGGTATTCATTGAAATCAGAGATATAATGAAATGCCTTCAATTAAGTTAATAAAAATAATACCTGAATCACCATACGTGAGTCTTCAATATCTTCTCTCCACAAATTTTTTTAATACTCAAGAATAAAGTAAACCTATGCTAAACTATGTTATTGGTGGCTAATCTATTGTAAGTTATATATTTACCAAGTTCTCATATCTATTTATACTCCCTAATCATGTTTCCTAACAATTAGAAACCTTACTTAACAATTTAACTCAAAATAGAACTCTACTTTCTAGTTTCTTCTCTTCACGGGGTTTTCACTTAAGTTCTTGTGATGTATGTACACTTCCATGGCGCCACCATTGCGCTGAGCTTCTTATGTGCATTTTCTCTCTTCGGTGGTCCCGGCGATGTCCCTTTGGCTCCCCGGCACCGTCCCTTGACCTCCACCATGTCGAGCTTCCTGTCTCAATTCTCTTTTCTTCCTTGCTCTCCCACGTCGTGCATTGAACTTCCACGTTGTGCCTTGATGTCCCACAGCGCCACACTGCTTAGCCATGGCGCCAAACCTCCTTAGGCGTGTGTTTGCTCCATTTCTTCTCGAGTTTGCTCGTTTCCTTCTTTCATGGCTTGTATACCAAAAAATGCATAAACACCATCAATTCGAGCTCATTTATGGATACTAAATATACTATTAAACTAACCATATATATAATTCTAAATAATCACTTATTAGCTTACATGAGTTTTGATAAAAAAAAAAGTCCCACAAGTTCTGTGAGAAATGGAGCACATAACTTGATGGTTGGAAAATATATAGAAATCGGTATCCACTGGAAATGGAGCTAGAGCGCATAATAGAAAACCAATATTGAGAGAGAAAAGTGAGGATATATAATGAAAAACAAGGCAAAAATTTCATAAAAAAAACTCCTCTAAAAAGATTTAGCTCGAGTGCTTGTAGTTAGGATTAAGTGGACTTCTAATGTAATGATTCAAATAATAGCCTACCTTTAAATAAGCCATATAGACTCTTTAAGGTGTGAAAATCTTAAAATAAGTGAAAAGTTGTGATAAAGTCCATATGAAATAATCTAATTAATAAGAAGATCAATTTGGATATATTGCCTTGATGAAGAGGCCCAAAAAAACCTACGAGTAAGTTGAAGGTTATGGTTTTTAAATGCTTTGAGTTTTGAAAAAAAGTTGTATGGAAAGGTGACCATGTTCAACCAGCCTTCGAAATTTCCAAGTCTCTTATTAGACAAGACTAGACAAGTTTTGATTGTAAGGACTCCATTATTTTTCAAAATATGTATAAAAGTCTTTTGAAAAGTATCACTCAATTTGTTCATAATGTATTCAGTCGTTGTAGTCAGACAACCCTTTACACATAGTGTGGAAAGTTCTAAGTTTAGGGGTATTTGATGAGTCATTATTTATGCACTTTTTCACAGGTGTTTTGCTATGGAAATGAAGTCCAAAGTCGCATTTTATTGCTCTATATGTTTACTTTGGAGATTTACAGGGTATTTGAGCATTTATGCGTAATTCGGGTCAAATCGCGAAAAAAACCAAACATCGATCAAAGTCTAGCAGAACTAGCGACGTGCAGCCATAAGGGACAGTGTTAGTAATGACCTACGATGCCACATAAGGTGTCAGGCCAGAAGACTAGACGATGCCATAATTAAACGGACGACGTCAACTCCACAAGGGATAGCGTCATCCACGGCGCTAGGTTCAAAAATAGAAGTTTCATTCCGACTTGCTATCCAACACTTTCTATATATTGTCACGCCGCCATACGGCCCTGTTCCCACATAACCATGACACCATGGACGGTGCCATATTTGTAGAATATAAGTCTTGAGACTTTTTAGAAGGTTTTTATTCCAGGGAGTTACTATTCTTATACCCAGGCTCACCTATATAAAGGAGGGACCTTTATGAACAAAAGCACATTGTAATTTAAAGTGATTTAGGAGTAAAGCAAGGCAGGTTAGCCATGACCAACTAGGTTCTTTAATACCTAAGTCGAGGATGAAGCTCTCTAGTTAGTAGTAGGTTTATTTTCATGTCTTGTTGAAGTTTTTCTTTAATAATAGTGTTATATTTCAGTTCTTTATCTTTATGTTATGGTTTTTAGCAATATCTCAATGGTAGTTTAGAGTTTGCATCATTTATTGCAAATCTCTAGGTGTAAACCCATTAACATGCTATCAATCAGGTTGAGTCCATGATACCAACCGAGTTGAGAAGTGGCAATCACTTCGAATAAGAAACCCGACACACTTGTTGTTCTAGGCGGATAACATCGAAAACTACGTTAAATTTGAGAGCGGTTGCCTAAGGTTATATAGAAGAAGGTGTTCCCATAAAGCTATTAATGTTGCTCACATGCTAAATCTTGAGAGCGGTCGCCCAAGGTTGAGTAAGAGAAGTATTTAAAGAGCGGTTGCCCTATTTATCGAGAATAGAGGGACTAGGGTGTTGGTGACCCCAACACCTATAGCTTATCTAAGGAAATTATTTTAAAACTCATCTTTCAAAATCAATAATGCAAGATATGGAAACAACATAAGGCTAGATTGTGGATTCCTAGACTTAGGTATGATTTACTATTTCTAAGTTTCAATTATTTACTTTCTTGTTTAGTAGATCTTTAGGATAAAATTATTTCAAAAACCCCCAAATTTGCTTTTTTGTTTGTTGAACTCAGTTTGACTGAATCCTGTGGATTTGCTCTGTGCTTGCCACTACTGCATTTCAGTAGGATTGGTAACCTTTTATGGGTTATATTTGACACTCGCGACATGTGACTAAATGAACTATAAAACATGTCTAATTATTGAATTGTCACCTTGGTAAGGAGAAAAGATCCAATAGGTCAAATTATAGGGGTTTTCGTTGTGGGGGTCAAGAATTATGTTGCAGAATTATGGGGTCAAGCGCGCCTAGCTCGCTAATATTTCAACATTAGCGAGTCAATAACCGTGAACATCAAAAAATGTGCAATTTTTTTCTAAGTGTATAAAACAAAAATTTGGTCTAAACCCCTATTAAGCTATTCAAACATACTCTAAACGTTACCTAAACACCTTAGGAATATAGGGAATTGACACTGGGGTGTGGGACGCAAGTTTGAAGTGGTTAGGAGCCAATTTAGGCTAGGAATTGCGAGCATTTGAGGTAGGTAAATCTGTCAAGCATTCATTTCCATTTCAATTTCAGTTTAACTTTTTTCTTGTTCTTGAACTTTCCAATCCCATGATTTTTACGTTTGTGTTGTCTATGCATATTATAAGTAAGTAAAATCATAAGTTTGATTTGGGTCATGGCAATTCTATCACGACCCGAATTCCTAATCCTAGTTAATTTCCTAATTAGGATCATCGACCCATGACGTGAGACTCGCATCGAGATACGTGCACTGACTGAGGCATGTGGCCAAAGTATATGTTATTTTTGATGTGATTTATTCCTAGTGTATTGTATTTGTGTAGATTACTAAGTCATCTCTACTTGTATATAGTTGTCAGGACGTGAAGTGGGGATACGTCTCGAGATGTGTGCCGACATGGGGTTAAGTTAGAGAGTGATATGGTAAGTATTAATTTAAGTTAGTGGGTCTTAAATAGCTAATTTGACGTGGCTATAGTTGAATTGATATTAATGTAACCTAAGTTAGAAAAATAAAACAATAGCCATTGACGTTCCTCGAGATACATATGGATACCATCACTAGACAAATTGAGTTAAGTTTGGTGTTAGTAGAGGTGAGTTAGTAGATGGTAATGGATTGTGGGGTCACATTATAAGCCATGAGATTGATCTAGTGATCAACGGCTCCAAATTCAATTCACTTATATATATAATATAAGGTTAGATGAGATTTCATGCAAATCACTTTCATTTGTAACCAAAAGAGGAAAGAAAGATCTGAAGAGAAAGATCAATGAATTGTGAAGAAATTCTCGTGAATTGGAGGTGGAGATCAAGGATGAGGAGGATCAACAACTAGGTAAGCAATGTACAACTTCAATTTGTGCAATTCAAACAAAAATTGTAGGTATAGGTTAACTTTTAGTTTTTCTACAATCTCAGTAGGCAAATGACTTTGTTTTCAAAATCTAATTTCATATTTAGATTTCTGGTGAAATTCCACTAATTATACTATAAAGAAGTTGTGGATTTGGATTTATTTTCATATAGTTATGAATTTTTAAATTTGTAAGACCAAATTTGAAATTTTGCATGTTGTATTATGAACCAATCTCTGTAATTTGGTTATAACTTCCTCATTTTAAATCGAAATGGACCCATTCTGGTGGCATTTGAAAGCTAACTCAAAGGGGAACAATATTTGAATAGTTTGATATTCTAATGTTTTCATTTCTTAAAATCCACTACAACGTTGATAATGAATCTAAAATTTTAGGTTTCACAGTTTTGCTAAAGTCCTTTTGTTTTGAGCATAACTCTCTCATTTCTTATTGGATTGAGCTCATCTTTTAGTATGATGTTTTAGGATATGTTAATAAGCTTTAGTAAAAAAATCATGAGTTTTGAAGCTATGATTTAGGAGAAATGAATTTTTCAAAGTTGTTGGTCGACACCTAAAACTATTTTGAACCATTATGGTAGAATTTTCATATCTCCTTCGATTTTAATCGAAATTGCGCAAACCATATAGTTTTGGAAAGCTAAGACATAGCTCTAAAAACTTCTCTTTGTGCTACAATACATAATTAAAATATTTTGGTAATTAAAATCAACTCACAAGTTGTTGTACCAAAAAAGATTTTATAAAGTAGATTTGGACAAAAATAACTTATTAGTGGGGCTGATTTGAAAAATTAGAATTTACACCCATTCAAACAAACTCTAATAGCTTGTAAAACTCCTAAAGCACCCTAATTAACCTCGGGAACTTAGAGGAGGGTTTTTGGAGTTTGGGTATGCGTTTTGGGGTGTCGAGAGGTTGGTTAAGCTAGGAAATTTGCATTACTTGTAAGTAAACTGATTGAGATATTTTACTCCATTTCATTTCCTATTTATGCATTTTATTTATAGTCATTTGGACTGATATACTTATTGTACTCTTGATGCCATGAATTTGTTGTCATATCTCGTATCATGAGTTTGTTTTCATGACATTATTGATGTTTGAATGGTTTTCATTGATTTTAAATCGTGTACTATGTCGTTCTTGCTTGTTGAGGAATTTAATCAAGTAAATAGCATGCTATTAGATAGATGTTATATGGTATTGTAAATCTATTTCCTTTGTGCCTTAGTCGAGCAAACCAAATCTTGGAATCCTAAGCTGAGTGATTTCTTGATTTATAGAAGTAGTTCTTGTATCTAAGACCTCTATATGATAGATATGGGCGACACACGGGGTCACTTGATTTCAAGGATGTCAGCATCTCGCCACTAACTTGTGCAGTACACGAGATGTGGGACCCGGGGTTGTCGATAAGTATATATATGTATAATGGGCATTTATGAGTATATCTACGCCCTAAATAGTGGAATATGGTTGATGTGATGTAGTTCATAGTCAACTGGCCCTAGATCATTACTGCTTAGCCGAGTGTTAGTCTCATATTGCTTAACTGAAGTATCTTATAGCATGATCCTCTTTCCGCTTTAGTTGCCATTTGTTATGCTTTCATGTACTTGTTGTATATTTGGAAATGTATATCAATGTCTCTTAGTGTTACGTTCTACATTATTGTACTCACCGTCCTTTTTATGACGGTGGGTGCAGATCCATCAAGTAGTAGACTAGTCAAGGAGAAGATCGGTTACTACCTTTGAGCCACTAGAGTGCTGCTACCTCTGATCTTATGGGTTTTGAAATTTTGTTGTATGACTTATATATGTTTTTATATACTTTTGGGGTTGTATATTTGGGTTGAGCGATAATTCCCTGACCCGACACATGTTTGTTATATTGTTATCATCGTTTTTATATATGTTTGTTATCATTGTTTCCTAGTTTTCATATATTTATGATTTATATTAATGGCTTACGCTAATTTGTTAAGAATTCCGCTGAATAATCTTAAGATTTTGAAATTTTTAATTAACTCTGAATTTCTATTAAATATGAGAATATTGAAATGCTTATTCAAAATGTAACTAATGAAAAGAAAAGATTGGAAAGGTTGACCAATTCGTTGTTAAGTGATATGCAATATAGATTAGGGCTTAATGACGGGATTAGGCCAGGCAGTGCCCTAGTTTAAGTTCGGGGTCATCACAGTTGGTATCAAACCCTACATTTTAAATAAGCAACAAACAAATTTGAATAATATATAAACCTTAGATGTGGAAACCAGATGATCCTTGCCTGGAAACCATTAGTTGGGAAGTGAGTGAAAGTGAGATGGGGAGTTCTTATATGTACATGTTAGTTTCTATATGTATATGTATGTGATATTTATGTAGTAACTTATTTGCATTCGCTATCAACTTGTAGAGATCAATGGCTGACCGATGCGAGAGTAGGGATACGGGTGCCAGTAGCAATTAGCCTCATACTTTTACGGACAATCTTCAGAGGCTGTCTTACCATGTTTCAGCTCTGGGATAGCAGTTGGCCGAGTTCATCATCATGATGTCAGCACATTTTGCTCCACCGACACAGACATCGGCCCCCAATATTACTACTACCTCCCACGTTACCAGCACCAGAGCTTCTCACTGCGACACTAGTAGCTCCAGTGGTACAGACTATTCCAGTTGTGACAGTACTAACAGCAGAGATAGTTGAGATAGTACCGTCTCCCACTCCTACATCTTCTAGTATGTAAGTTGAGGTTCGGTTGGTGAAATATTTCATCAGACTAAAGCCAGTTTACTTTGATGGACATAGAGACTTTGAGAAGGTAGTGGATATTGTCTTAGGAGAAAATGCATAAGGTCTTGAAGAATAAGGATAGATTGCGGGAGGAGATAGCATCATACACACTACAGAACGACACCAATGTTTGGTGGCATGTGACGGTGTCTACTAATGGAGAATTTGAGTCTTGGGAGGCATTCAAAAAGTTCTATCAGCAGTACTTCCCACCTGCTATGATGAAGAGGTTGAGGTAGGAGTTCATGAATCTAAGACATGCATGGAGCTAATGAGTAAGTGATGAGCTACATAGATAGATATGCATATCTGAGACAGTTTTCTTGGGATCTAGCAAGAGATGGCTTTGAGGATGTATATCACTTTGGAGATGGACTGAGGCCAAATATTGAATATTATGCAGTCAGTTCAGGTGCTAGGACACTCGGAGAGATTTATGAGCAGGCACTTTCTTACAAGACTTATTATCCAGTAAAGTAGCCGATGGGAAACTACTTAGACCAGCATTGTTATCTAACCAGGCTGCTGAGTTTAAGAGGAGGAGATAGAGGGGCAAGGGACTAAAAAGATGAGATAAAGATTATCAGGGATCGAGGGTGGCCATACCTTACACACCAACTATGACATACGCATCTTACCCTGCTTCAGTTCAGAGTTTAGTGAGCAAACCTCCCTTGCCACCTCCAGTCAAGCCAGCATTACCAGCTCCTACTATATGAGCTCTTCCAACACTACTAGTGCCATGACAACAACTACAGGAGGTAGAAGGCGAGGTAGAGGTAGGGGCTGAGATGGTTCCTAATAGGGACAGAGACGATCGCATAGATACGCTCGGGATCAGGCATAGGGTCAGTGTAAGTCGATCACTTGCTACAGGTGTGGTCAGGTTGGCCACTTGGTGAGAGATTATCCACAGTCAGCAATATTCTACCCAAAGTATAGCCGTAATGGAGTTCATATGGTAGCTCTGACAAGTCAATAATTAGACAGGTTTTATAGTGTAATTTTAGTTGATTTTAGGTATAAATGATGATATTACACTAGTTATTATCTTATTTTGTGATTTTAAGATTTAATTAAGAAAAATAATAAATGAAAAAAAAGGAAGAAAAGTCAAAATAGTCAAATGAAGAATAAATTCTAGTGATTTATTAGTGATACAAAATTACACAGGAATTGCTGCCTTAGCCAACGAATTAAGATTTACAAGGGAATCGCCGGATGAAGTGATGGAGCACAGAGAAATATTTCTAGTGATAAACTCTGCGATTTCTGAACAACATAGGATTCACTGACAAATCTCTAAAGTCGGTGATGGGTTTTTTAGATTATTACAAAGAATTTGAGTTTGTATATTATTTGCATAGCTCAAGAAACTATAAATAGAACCCTACGGCTTCAAAATTTAAAGACCGCTTTTCTCTTAACAAGTTTGTGAGAGTCGTAAGTTAGTTTTATTGAGTCTATGTTTGAAACAACATTGGAGATTATTTTATTTCTTTAAGAGGTATTTATTTAATTATGTCTTTCATTTATATTATTGCAATGTTTATTTCCAACATGAGTGAGTAGTTTATTAATCTAAACAAACCCTAGACATGTATATACTTTGGATTGACATATAGTTATAATTAAGGAATTCTGGACTTAATGCTTTAAATTTATTTATAAACAATCACTGTTTTGATAAGTTGTTTTTGCGTATTACAACTAATGAGGATTGATAAGGTATGCATAGTTGCAAATATGTATTGTGATATTCAATTTTTCGAATATTTGTCTATGATTATTGACAACAATTATAAAAGTAGTAACTAGGATTAATCTATAAAGCCAAATTACCCAAGTGGATGTTCTATATGATTGTGTTCTAAATTAGTTACTGATTGGCATATTCTGATTAATATTTGGTTTAGATTAGGCATGATTTTCATTGAGTGTTAATGTTCTCGTAATTTATATTTTATTGCATTTTATCCAATCGGTAGATTTACAATGATAAGGACATGAATATTTTCCATTGAATATAGGAAAATCGATGTTTGCTAAAGGCTATCATTCTATTGTGAATTAAGATTTAATAATTCTAATATTCCATGTAATATAATTATAACTAGGTTACGAGGTAATGATATGTTATAGTGTTTGAATGCAGTTGAAGTATATTACATTATTTAGTGAGGGTTTATTTAGATGTTTGTTTAGATATTTATATTATATTGAATTTGGATTTCGCTAAATAAAGTTTGCATTAAATTGTTTGAATTAGTTTAGTTAGTTTGGTTAATTAAGTTAATAGTCATAGTTTCTAATTATTTAGTAGTTCAATTTTCTTTTAATTAGATTAACTAAATTAAGAAAAACAAAACAAAAAAACACTTTCCTTAGAAGTTTGCAAAATCCTTATGGAGACGATATCTCACTTACTTCTACTACAAATGATAAGAAAATACGGGAAACTATTGTGCACACTTGACACGTGTAAATTTTTGACGCCATTGCCGAGGATTTTAAAACAATTTCTTAGGATTTTAGACGATGTATGGTCTACACATTTCGTCGTTCTAATTCTACAGGATCTTTACATCCGTTTGATCTTGAAATAGATAGAACTTTTAATCGAAATTTAAGATAACAACAACTTAGGGAAAATTTAGCTAATAGGATGGAGGATAGCTACAATAATAATAAAAACAATGTAATTAATAATAATAATGCTAATAGAGTTATCAATAATAATAACAACAATAATAGAGAACTTACTTTTAGATAAGCAAATCGAAATGTTACAGCACATGAGCCTCTGTGCATAGCATACCTTGATGGATTTCCAAAGTTTGAACTTAAATCTGGATTTATTAGTGCCTTACCTAACTTCCATGGTAAAGACAATAAAGACACACAGAAATTCATAAAGGAGCCTCAACATAAGGTTAACGGGGTGAAAACAAAAGAAGGTTCCCTAGAATAAGTCAAACTTAAATCTTTTCCTTTTGCATTAAAAGATCAAGCACAATATTGGTTGTTCTATATCCCCCAAGATTCAATAACTACTTGGACTCAAATATCAGAAGCTTTCCTATTTGAATATATGCCTACTAAAAAATTAGTTCCTATAGAAAGCAAATCACAGTTGCAGAGATGAAAGACGATGTGAATTTTAATGAATTCTAGGATATATTCCAAAGATTAATTTCTTCTTGTCCACTGCATGGATATACTCAAAGAGCTTTATTAGAATATTTTTATGAATGACTCAATCACTTTAAACAAAGGTTATTAGACATAGTATATAGTGGATCTTTATTTGAAACAACACCTACTTTAGCAAAGGAAGCAATTAATAAAATGGCTAAACAATCTAATCGATGTGGTGAAAATATTGAATCCTCAAGAAAGAAACTTTATGAAGTTGATAATAGAATAATACGTCCGATGATAAAATTGATGAATTATCTAATATGGTTAATATGCTAATTAAAGATAGATCTAATCAAGTTAAAGCTTGTGGATTCTACAATGAGGTTACACATCCTACGGATACGTGTCCTACTCTGCATAAAGAGAATGCTGAAGAGGTTAATACAATGATGAACCAATATTCTGATCCTCCAAGAAATCAATATAATAACAATAATTATTATCTTGGAATATGACAACCAAATCTTAGTTATGGTCGTTAAAATCAAAATTATAGTACTTATAGACCAAGAGCTCAGATGCAATCTGCACCTAATCAGCAACCTCAACAAAATGTTCAATTTATAAATCCAAATTTAGAGCAAACCTTGCATAATTTTATGAACCAAAGTCATCAAGACTTTACGCAGATTTCTCAAAATCAGATTAAGACTGATACTATTATTAATGAACTGAAAAACCATTTAAGTCAAATAAATTTACAAATAAATAGGTTAAGTATTCAACAGAGTAATCAAGCTGAAGCATCTAATCAAACTCATGTTGCTCCTACTAATTAAGCACAAGTCAATGTTTTATTCAGTGATGAGAATGACCACCTAAAAAGAAAATACATAAAACTATTGATAAAGAGAAGAAGAAATGATGGATAATTTCAATCCTACTAGAGAATGGACGACAAAATAATTGAAATATACATCTTTTCCTGAAAGGCTATACCCATAGTATTTAGCCAGAGTTGAAGAAGATGAAAAATTAATATAAAAGTCTGAGATAATTGATAATGATGAAAACGATAAGATTTTTGATAATTTGAATGAAGATATGTATTCATATTCTACCGTTCCACAATGATTAGATGATGCTAGGGAGGAAGAAAATAATGAAGACTTTCTTGAAGCATTTAGGAAAATAGGAATTAATAAACCATTGATGGAATCAATTATGCTATTTTCTAATTATGGTGAATTTTTTAACGAATTCTTTGAATCTAAGGATAAATTTCTAGATGAATCAAAAGGAAATTTAGCGCGAAAGGTGTCCGCTTTTAATAAAAAAGAAAATAGATGAGAAATGTTGCGATCCATGAATGTTAGGAATTCCTATTACATTAGAAACTTCCTCTATAGACTTTGCTATGTATGATTTTGGAGCATCAATTAATACTATGTCACTTAAAACATATGAGTCATTGAATATAAGTTCATTAACCAATACACATATTAACCCTACCTTATCTGACACCACAGTTATTAAACCTTATGGTTTACTAGGTGTTTTAGTAAAAGTGAATGACTTAGTATTTCCAGTTGACTTCTATGTCATGGAAATGGGAGACTCAATATCATCTAAATCTTCGTCTATACTTTTAGGAATACCATTTCTTAAAATAGCTAAAACAAAGTTAGATATCTTTGAAGGAACAATGTCTATGGGATTTGAAAACAAAATTGTCACTTTTTATTTTAATGACGAAAATGTCTATGATAATTCTGATGAATCTAATAATGCACAAACTAATGATAATGAATCTTTACAATTAAATCATAATAGTTTAAAAGCTAAAGTATGTTATTAATACAGTAACAGTGGAAGACAAAAATGTTATGACAAAGAATGAGCGAGTTGAAGATACTTCAAATGAAAAGATAATAACTCAAGAATTGGGGTTAAGCAACCGAACAATGTTGAGAATGACCTTAAAAGGGAGGAATTTACAGTTACGGAGAATAAGAAAAAGAAAAAGAAGAATCTAGTAATTGTCAAGTTCGACAATCCAAAAGATATATACATAAACATAAAAGTTAAATTGGCTTGGTTTTTTAAAGTTATTTGTGATACATGTTCTAGAGCAAACTACATGCTAATTCACTTCTTTCTTCATACTCAACTGGAGTTTGATGTAATTGCTTCAGAAAATGTTCTTCCACCAAACGACTATTCAGTGAAACCAACATGAGTGGTTACTAATGTATTAGTTCAAATTGACAAGTGCATTATCCACACATACTTTTTAGTTATGACACACTTCATTAATGAAGATCCTTCATTAATCTTAAAATGACTTTTCTTAGCCACTTGACAAGCCGTCATGAACACTCTGAACAAGACAATTAATTTTAGGGTATGTGGCCTAACAATCACTTTCTGGAATGGCATTAGAGTGGACAATCCTACATTTAAGTTTATAGAACCAGTTTAGAACTATGCGGTTCAGTTAAGCTAACGACAATTAATAAAAGTGTTTTATGAGAGACATCTCATACTCTATCTTTACTTTCAGTTTTAGTATTAGGATTAGTTAGTTGTTTTTATTTTCTCTCAAATTTTCACTCTTATAATGGGGATATTTTAGGAATTTAATTCTGGAATAAATTCATATAAGAGGGGTTGATCGAGTCAATGTATTTATGTATTATATTATTTTATGCATTAGTTTTTATGTTAGTCAGTAATTTATAGTAATGAAATTATTTTTTTTCATACAAGTCATAGTCAAATTTTGATAATCTTGAATAATTCTACCTTTTTATTTGACGTATATGTAATAAATATATCGAAAAATCAATTAAATCGAAAAACCGGTTAAAATAGGCCTGTGATTTCCTAGCAGTTCCATTTTTACTGGAGTTCCCAAAGAAAATTAGTATCAATTTGTAGAGTTTTTAGTGTAATTTCATGTTAGCGATTTGTCAGTGATTTGTACTTATAACTAGGATTCGCTAAACTAGTTGGTGAACCATTGAGGCTCATTTTTAGAGAATTTAGGCAACGATTTCCCAGTGAATCTATTTAAACCCTGATCCGCTGATAACGGATACGCATTTTTTGAAAAACAAAACCTAAAATCGCCACATTCACTCTTTCATACTCACAAACCATTACAACTTTTTGACCCAAAGACCAAATATTCAACTAGATTCAACCTTCTAAAGCTATATTTTAGTGTATTTAAGTGATTCCCACCTCAATCTTCACACATTCAACCCAAAATTTGGTGAGTTTTAAGAGTGTTGAGCCAACAAGGGCTTGAGCAAGGGGAATTCAAAGTTGGAGCTTGAAGGAGTGTTATAGAGGAGTTCTAGAGTTCCAATCTTGAAAGATTCACTTCCGAGAAGGTAATCAATGAGAACCATAGCCTTTTATTGATTATATTTTCTAATTTCATGGATTTTCATGAATTTTTGGATTTTTGTTTAGGTTAGAGCCTAAATTTTTAAATTTTTGCTCAAAATTAGTTTTGATGTCGAATATTTTCAATAATAATACTAGTATAAGAGTTGTGTGATAATTTGTTTATTGATATCGGATTTTTGAACTATTTTAGTATTTGGAAAATATATTGAATTTCATACACAAACTAATTTAAGACTAAGTTTCAAATGAGTTTGGGGGTTTTGTGTTTGTCTATCTCATGACTTGAATCACTTACGAACAATTGTTTTTATCAATTATGTTTTATCAATAAATTTCATATGAATCGCAAACTCTCGATGTATAAATGACTTTTTTCGATGAATTTCTCCTTATTGGATAGATAAGTTGAGTTTTATTGAATAATTTTCTGACAATTTGGTTTTAAATAGTTTTACAGGCTTATTCTTTTACTTATATCTATTAAAATGGCCAGAAGTGGAAGGGGTAGAAGTTTGAGGGAGGAGAAATGAAAAGGGAAGTCATTAGATAAACCCAAAGATAAATCCAAGTTTCCCCAATTAGACCCACCAGAATTTCTTTCAATACACATAGGATTAGACCACAAAGAGAGCCTACTCCACCTTTATCATTTAGCTATGATTTTGAGGAAGAATATAAGGATAGGGAGGATGGAGTAGAAAAAGAAATATATAAGGGAGTGAAGAAGTATGTACTTAGGGAGGAAAATTTTGTCAATGATAAGGTTTTTGCCAAAATTAAGAAAAATATATAGAGAGGGGAAGGAAGATGATCTTGGATAAGGGATTCAATATGAAGAATGAGTTAAAATATAGGCCTAGAGTCTTAGATATCATTAATGAAAGAAACTAGGGATTATTGACTAGGGACTATAACCATTTATACCTTGAGAATATTTTTAGTGAGAATGGATTCGATATTTTATTGAAAGAGTGTGATACGAATGCTTATAGAAGTGACAGTAAGACAGAGTCATGAGTTATAGGAAGAACAATGGATTATTATTCTACTGCGAGAATAAACCGGTGTTTTGGTTTATCCAAAGTTCACCGAAAGGAGAAAGATGAATACCTAAAGTCTGAATATTCGGTTAAGTTCCATTACCCTACTGAGGAAATTTGGGGAGGATTAGAGGCGATTCATGGTGATGGATTCATTTTAGACTCAGAAGGGTACCTGAAGCACATCACTACCAATTTTTTTAGGAAGATCATGAAAGCGTGGTGTTATTTCATCAACACCAGCTTATAACCAAGTCTGCAATACTATGAGATCATGAACTACAGTGTCACTTTGCTTTACCACATTGTGAAGGGATTGGGATGTTTAGATGTTGGCAAAATTATCTATGAATCGACAAAAAGTGCGGTCACAACGAAGAAGAATGACGGATTACAATTTCCTTTAATGATAACAGCTTTTGCAGAGAAGATTGAGTAAATAAGGCAGGACTTGAGGTGGGTGTTTTACCAGAGAAGACTATCACAGAAGCAGTCATAAAGAGTTATGGAGAATTGATGGATATGAAGACTTTGAAGAAGATATGGAGAAGGCATAGATAGCGAGCAGAGAAATAAAGCAAAGAAAAAATATTGGAGATGAAACGATGAGAGTTTTAGAAGAAATGTCAAAAGCTAGAAACGATCTGAATATGGAGCAACTTGCTACAGACTTCGATGGACTTTACATGGAGAAGTCAGAGTTGGCCTTTATGGGTTCAATTTTGCGCAATCGAGTGAGAACTCCGAGGAACCAAGAATTATTGTTCAAGAACTATACGATCTTAGCTAGGAGCATTCATAGGATGGAGATGACGATTTCAAGAAGTCATAAAAGACGAGGAGGTGTAGAGGTTCCTATACCATTTACACAAATGAGGCTATCGATTAATGGTATTTTTTATTATCAACTACCAATAGGTCGGACTACAACCTTTATAATCCCGTTGTGAGTTACCAGGCCAAGAGGATTGCTCCAGTGGAGGATAATGATGATGCGACTTCAGGACGATGACATTGATTTCTTTACTCTACTTTATCTCATTTGTCTTTGAGTGATGATGTGTAAGGTCTTACTCGTAACTCTGGTGATGATACTATGTGATCTGTGCTGATGATATAATATAACTGGTGATGTTATTTTATTTGTTGATACATTTGATAATGATGTTACATTTGATTCATTGGTGATGGTCTATTCATATTTTTAATGAACTCTGTTTGATGACTTTATATATTGACTTTATTCATATATTGATTATCCAATTTATGATTATATCAATTTGTTTATACTTCACGAGGTAAATATGTTTTGTTGGAATCCCGACTTAATTTTTAAACCTTGAGGACAATGTTTGGAACGAGTTTGGGGGTATTTTAGGTGAAGTATGACAACGATAGCAAAGAAAGCAAGGAAAGAAAATAAAGGTAGAAAATAAGTTTGGAATTGATCCAAAGTTTAAACTTTTGATTCGATATTCGAGTGAGTTGATGAAAATTCACAAATTTTCTTCCAAATTCAAGTACGTATGAATTTTATTTTTTTCTTTTAGTAAGGAATATAATATAATGAATATATAATAGATTTTTAATGGAAGTAATATTTTTATTACACAAGTGAATTCTATGGTAGAAATAATCAATTTTTATACCCTTTTTATTAACTTTACTAGTTGATGTATGCACTTGATTACCTGGTGTTAGTCATGAGAGTGGGTAGAAGATCAAAATAATAATGCAAGATGAACAAGATAGATCCCTAAGAATTTTGTGATACAAAGGCTATTGATTAAGTATTTTTTATAATATATATATATATATATATATAGAAATTTATAATGCCACAATTGAAAGAAGAAATGGGTTAGAAACCAATAAATTTTTATAAGTTAGAAAGAATATTTTCTTCAACTTTAGTGGATAGTGAGACGTGCTAACAAGAGTTACAAGTATATAGAGAGTTCTATAGATTCCATAGGAAATTGAGTGGGGAATATATAGTGGGAAAAATGTGAGAATGTCTAAAGGAAATGGAGCATGAACTCAAAAGTCAAATGAAAATAAATAAATAAAAATAATAAAAAATAATTAGGATGAAGTAGAAAAAAATGAGAAATGAAAAAGGCAAATGTTCCTAAACTTTTCAAAGAAAAGATTTAGCTCGAGTACTTGAAGCTAGGGTTGAGTGAAGTATTTTGTAATCTAACACGTTTTTAAACAATATATTCATTGGTTTTTTTAGTGAAGCTCCTATTGATTTTGATTGTGGTACTATTTATAAAGTATTTTCTAAAGTTAAGATTAATTTAGTGGTTTTGTGTTTTGAGATTCTAAACTAGTCATCGTAAGCTTGATGCTTGTCAGCGGAGATTAAGAAAACATATATTATGTACTGACCTTAGTATTGAACTTTAAGTTCTAAAGTGTGTTGCATTGGGTGGCTAGTTATCATTAAAGGATGGTTTGTTTTGTCTAAATCATTCTATTCTATCATAATTTCTATTTACTTCTTGGTAATATGTTTCTATTTGAAGATCACTTCTATTTAAAGCTTCTATTATTTAAAGTTAAGAAGAATTAGATTGAAATCATGATATAAAGAGTGAAAAGAGAATATGATTAAGAGTATTTTTTGCTCGAGACAACAAAGTGGTGAGTTTGGGGGTATTTGATAAGTTAATAATTAGACATGTTGTATAGTATAATTTAGGTTGATTTTATATATAAATGATGATATTACACTAGGTATTCTCTTATTTTTGTCATTTCATGATTTAATTAGGAAAAAATGAAGAAATTGAAGAAAAAAAAGGAAGAAAAGTCAAAAACGTTAACCAGCGATTTATCAGCGATACGAGATTACACAGGAATCGATGCCTAAATTGGAAGCAGAGAAGAGCCAACGATTAGATAGTGAATTGGGATTTACAAAGGAATCACCAAATGAATCGGTGGAGCACAAAGAGATATTTTTAGTGATTAACTCAGTGATTTCTAAACAACATAGGATTTGCTGACAAATTGCTAAGGTCGGTGACGAGTTTTTTATATTATTACGAAGACTTAGAGTTTATCTATCATTTGTATAGCTTAGGAAACTATAAATAGAACTCTAGGGCTTCGAAATTTAAAGAGCCCACTTTTCTCTTAACAAGTTTGTGAGAGCCGTAAGTTAGTTTTATTGAGTTTATGTTTGAAGCAATATTGGAGATTAGTTTATTTCATTAAGAGGTATTTATTTAATTATGTCTTTCATTTATATTATTGTGAAGTTTATTTCTAGTATGAGTGAGTAGTTTATTAATTTAAACAAACCTTGAACATGTATATACTTTGGATTGCTTTATAGTTATAATTAAGGAATCTTGTACTTAATGCTTTAAATTTATTCATAAACAATCATGATTTTAATAAGTTTTTTTTGCATATTACAACTAATGAGGATTGATATTATATGTATAGTTGCAAATATGTATTGTGATATTTAATTTTATGAATCTGTGCCTATGATTATTAACAACAATTATAGAAGTAGTAACTAGGATTAATCTATAGGGCCAAATTACCCGAGTGGATGATCTACGTGATTGTGTTCTATTATAGTTATTGATTAGCATATTCTGATTAATATTTGGTTTAGATTAGGAATGATTTTCATTGACTGTTAATGCTATCGTAATTTCTATTTTATTGTGTTTTATTCAATAGGTAGATTTACAATGATAAGGATATGGATATTTTCCATTGAATATAGGAAAATAGATGGTTTGTTAAAAGCTATCAACCTATTGTAAATTAGGATTTAATGATTCCAAGATTGCATGTGATATAATTATAACTAGTTATAAGGTAATGTTATGTTCTATTGTTTGAATGCAATCCGATTATATTAAATTGTTTATTGGGGGTTTGTTTAGATGTTTGTTTAGATATTTATATTACATTAAATTTGAATTTCGTTTGATTAAGTTTGTATTGAGTTGTTTGAATTAGTTTAGTTAGTTTGGTTAATTAAGTTAGTAGTCATACTTTTTAGTCATTTACTATTTCAATTCCCGTTTAATTAGATTAACTAAATTAAGAAAAACAAAACAACAAAAAAACAATTTCCTTGGAAGTTCGCAAAACCCCTGTGGAGACGATATCCCTCTTACCACTACTACAAATAATAGAAAAATATGGGAAACTATTGTGCGCGCTCGACGCATGTCAAGCTCAGCCAGATGCAAACGTTAATGAGGTCTTATTGAGGGTACGGTTTCTATTTGCAATAGAGATTTATATGTTTTATTTGATTTGGGTTCTACTGTAACTTTTTATTGTTGGGTGCATCATAGGCATCTTAGGGTTGACACCGGTTAGGGTTAGTGTACATTTGTTTTTGAGTACTGCAGTCGGGGTTAGGGTTTACCCAAATAGTCTAGTCGAGGGATGTCTAGTAGGGATAGACAATGTAGAGTTACCTACAGATTTCACGGTTCTTGAATATTTAAACTTCGACACATTGTTAGGGATGGATTGGCTAGCAGCGTATCACACTCACATCGACTGTTTCAGTAAGACAGTGATATTTGAGATCTCGGGGCATCCGATTTTCACTTATAGAGGTAATATATTGAGAGCCGAGGGCACAAAAGATCGACTTGCGACTAGTGGATAAATGGAGACTCTGGTAGCGTTATATACAATAGCAGAGAGTTAGGGACCCAGACTTAAGGACATTCTGGTAGTGTGCGAGTTTCCAGATGTCTTTTTGGAGGACTTACCATATTTACCACTGCTGGGAGAGATAAACTTCATCATAGAGTTGGTACCAAGCACCAGGCCTATTTCTATACCGACATACCATATGGCTCCAAGAGAGTTGAAGGGGTTGAGGAGTCACATTTAATTTTGGGGCAGAAGGCATTCATCAGCCCTTCCATTTTGCCATAGGGAGCACCCATCATGTTTGTGAAGAAGAAGGATGGCACCTTGAGACTATATATCGATTACAGACAATTAAACAAAGTCACAGTCAGGAAAAATATCCACTACCACAGATTGACGACTTATTTGATTAACTGAGATGGCCGCAATTTTTCTCCAAGATAGACCTGAGATCAGGGTATCATCAGCTTAGGATTAGGGATGAGGATAAGTCCAAAACATCATTTAGTACAAGATATGGACACTATCAGTTCATGGTCATGTCGTTTGGGTAGGCCAACGCCCTCGCCATGTTTATAGATTTGATGCATCAAGTGATTAGAACCTTTATTGACCGTTTCCTAATAGTTTTTATCGATACTATATTGATATAGTCGAGGACTCAAAAGGATCCCAAGCAGTGCCTCAAAGAGACGTTGCAGACTGTAAGAGAGCACAGACTCTACGCGAAGTTTAGCAAGTGTGAGTTTTGGTTGTCAAAGGTCAAGTACTTAGGTCATGTCGTTAGGGCAGCAGGGATTACAGTGGATCTAGCCAAGATTCACGTTATTGTGGATTGGTCGACATCGGTGTCAATTATAAATATCATGAGTTTTCTAGGTTTGGCAGGATACTACCACAGATTCGTGAAGGATTTATTACCAGATTGACTCAGAAGAACGTTATGTATGATTGGTCTAAGGAGTGCGAGCAGGCATTCGCTCCGCTGAAGAGGTTGTTAACCACCGCACTAGTATTAATGTTGTCAAAGGTAGGACAGGGATTTTTAGAATATATAGATGTTTCTCATTCGGTTCTAGTATATGTATTGATGCAGGACAGAGGCATAGTGGGTTATTACTCTGACAGCTAAAAATACATGAGAAAAACTATCCTACTCATGATTTAGATTTGTCAGCGGTGGTGTTTGCTCTGAAGATATGGAGAAATCATATGTATGAAAAGAGATTCACACTCTACTAATCATAAGAGTATGAAGTATCTTTTCATACAGAAAGAGTTGAATATGAGACAGCACGAATGGTTGAAGTTCTTGCAGGACTATGACTTTTCCTTAGAGTATCACTCAGGAATAGCCAACATAGTTGCAGACACGCTGAGTAGGATACCGACTGGAGATTCTGAGGTTGTTAGATGTCATATGACACATGAGTATGGATTGCTCGAAGCAGCGGTGATAGCGAGTCTGTCAAATATTCGTAAAGACATTCAGGTAATGATTTGTGCACATATGAGATTATAGACAGTATCTGCAAAGAGAGTGTCAAATGGTTAGAGGGTTGTGATTCTATATTCGAGCTTTAGCGAGTTAGCTTAGAGTATTGGTTGTACTGATTTGACAAAGATGACATATCATTGTATGAGATTCAGGGGCAGATTATAGATATCATTATTGGTAGAGCTGAGAGATGAGATTCTTGAGGATTTACACGGTTCTCGGTTTGCTGTTCATCCAGGCAGGACCAAGATGTACCATGACATGAAGAGACATTTGTGGTGGCCTGGGATGAAGGCGGACGTATCAGAGTTCATCAAGAACTGTAGGATTTGCCAGCAGGTGAAAGCTCAGCATCGTAGACCTGGAGAGTTATTACAGCTGCTTTCCATTCCACGATAGAAGTGGGAAGACATGGCCCTGGGTTTTGTCAGATGACTGCCCAGAATTGCCAAACGACATGATTCTATTTGAGTGATTGTAGATAGATTGACGAAATCTTCCCATTTCTCACCAGTCGCAGCTCATTACACATTTGACCAGTTGAGCGCATTGCTCGAGATAGAGATTATCAAACTGCGTGGGGTATCTTTAACTATCACGTCAAAGAAAGATGTTATGTATACGTTCAGGATGTGGCAGAGTATGTAGGAGAAGTATAGTACGTGCCTACAGTTTAGCATAGTTTTTCACCTTCAAACTGATGGATAGACTGAGAGGTTTATTCAGGTTCTCAAAAATATGCTCCGGCTTGTGTACTTGAGTTTGGCGGATCTTAGGAGAAATACCAACCGTTGTGTGAGTTTGCATACAACAACAGTTATTAGGATAGTATTGAGATGGCACCATTTGAGGCCTTATATGGCAGATCGTGTTGCTCACCATCGTGTTGGACTGAGTTAGAGGACCGAGAGTTAGTGGGGCCTGAGATTTTTGTTGATCATATAGAGAAGGTATGATTGGTTTTTCAGAGGCTTAAAGGGGCTAAGAGAGGCAGAAGAAGTATGCAGACACGTATCATAGTGATTTCACCTACACCAAGGGAGGCTTTGTATATTTAAAGGTTGCTCATCAGAAGGGTTTTCACAGATTTGGGTTGAAAGGCAAGCTTGCACCGAGATTCATCAGGCCTTTCAAAATCAAGAAATCGGGAAGGTTGCGTATTAACTTGAGTTACCTCTATAGATGTCAGGGACTCATCTAGTCTTTCATATCTCTATGTTTCGACTACCTAAATGTCCATATTCGGTCATTATAATGGGAACTATAATGAATTAAAACTAGTGTGTGATTGATGGTCATGGGATGATCATGCGTATAGGGATATGAATCGAGATCATGAGTACTTGTTAGGGAACAAGGTACTGGACCAACCAGCTATAAGAACACCACATAGATTAAGTCATAGGTGTTACTCATGATAGGCATATCATTTAGTCTTTAGACTTGAGATTACCGTAGACTTCAATATTATGAGCATGGTAATTTGACACAATCAAACGTTGGCTTTAACTAGACGATTATAAAGATTGTGATTGATTACCATGTGAATAATATGTGAAGATGTGTAATCAAGATAGAATTTGTCCCTTTCATATAAAGCGATATATCAGTGGATCCCTCGATATGATAGATTGATAATAGCCAAGTTCAAGTGAATTGATATGGTCAATGTCACTTGGATATTTTCAGTCTACCTAAAAATCGAGACTAGTACGATTGAACCTTTCATTATGACTTGTGTACCAAAATAGTTTTGGTTCACTACCAATGTAACGGCCCAAAATTTTAATTTCGCCGTTATTATGGATTATTTTCGGACTTCGGACGACAAATCGAGCCACGTGGATACCGCAAATAAATAGGGCGGGGCATGCCGACTAGGTAAATAGTGATTTTGTGTGATTGTTTGCATATTTGCGATGTTTGTATATTAAGTTATTTACCTAGCATCGCATGTGTGTATTTATATCATTGAATCGAGCGAGATTGTGTGAACCGTATTCGCCTCGATATGCGTGTCGACGCAGTGCCGGTAGTTGACGGACTGAATATTAGATCGGGGAAATTAACACACAAATTTAATAAAAATCAAATCAAGTAAATAATATGGAATATATATATATATATTGAGTGAGTAGTGACGCGGCGGCGCAGATAACACGGTTCGGACACGAAACCGGCGTCGAACGCTTGGAAACAAGGGCGAGTGTCCTAGGGGTGTCACGAAACAAGTGTCACACTTGTCCTCACCCAAGACACATTTGGCAATTTTCCACCACGTGTCGGTCCACCGATTCTCACTTACATGCACACAAAAACCAACTCACACACTCCATCACCTTCTCTCTCACCTCACACACACACTCTCGCACACACACACACCAGGGGGGCCGAGAGCGGGAAGAAGAAGGAAAGGAAAGGAGGAGGAGAAGGAGGAACGCTCCGGAAGGAGAAGAGGAGGTGGAGACGTCAACGGTCCGAGGTGAGTCGTTATTTTTGTTGTTGTTGGTGCGTCGACCGTGGTGGCCGAGAAGGAGTTCGGCCATGGAGGCCGAATCGAGGTCGGGAGATGGAGATGGCGGTGTCTCCCCACCATCGAGTCCACCGGGTTGGGGTGGATAGCAACCCCAACCCAAACCAAAAAAAAAAAAAAAAAAAAAAAAAAAAAAACAGAGACGTTGTCTCCAGGAAGAAGATGGGGTGGGGGAGGGGTGCACGCACGCCATGCGTGCGTGTACCTGGCCGGGGCTTGGCCCGGCCCAACCGAATCACCCGACCCGGTGGGCTCCGAACCGGTCGGCCGACCGGTGGGCGGTCGACAGACTGACTGGTCATATATTTTGCTTTACTTTTGGGTATTGGGAGACTTGATAGACACCGTACTTGTATATATTATCGCTTAGTATTGTCGCCTATATACGAGTACTTACCCGGTTTTCCACAATAGGAGTTGCTCTTATAAATAATGTTTTTACGATGATAAATTTAAGGTTTTACTTGCTTTAAATTAAGACTTCCATTGTTGTTTTTAATACTATAAAAATGATCGAATCTGTCTAACTAAACTGATCAACGGAATGAGTTTAACACGCATAATGAGTAGAAATGATGTAAAAATGGCGTCGGTGGCGCGTGGGACCCGATGGGTCAAGGATCGGACGGGACCGGGTTGAGGCGCACACTCCCACGTGGCGACCTGGATTTGGGGCCGCCACAGTTGGTATCAAAGCGAGAGTTCGAGGAACCTCGGGAAATTAACTGAAAGAGCATAAGACTTAAAAATTTAAAATTTAGATGTGGAAACCCGATGTACTTGCCTTAGAACTCTAGTTGGGAAGTGATGGTGAGGCGGGTAGAATTAGGATTTATACACGTGTTATGTTTTATTGTAAATTATATATTAACACGTATTTATACCGAGGCTGATCCGACGCACGCTTTTCGATACAGATCACGATGGACGGACAGCCCTCGACCCAGCCTGAGATAGGACAAACTAGTGATCCTACTAGGACGTCACTAATACTACCGTAGCGACTCGAGTATAGAGGATCGACTTGCGGCCCACGATGCCCGGCTTGACATAGATCCTCCAGCTATTTAGGGCTCAGCTACGATGTACCGCGCTACTAAGTCGCACTAGTTCCCACGCTTCCGTAGCACCTACGGTGGGACACCCGTCGCCCCAATAACATCACATATGCCTACTGATACACCACTTTCGAGACACGGGCTGAGGGAGTCTCGCCAGCTATTGTGATACCGTTAGAGACTTCGACTCTTACGCCCCTACCTATGACTACCGAGCAATGACAAATACGACAGCTACTAGCTTCGCTACTCCGCATTCGTCTTGACACCGGAGGCGAAGCTTGTTAGAGAGTTTATGAAGTTTCAGCCGGGATACTTCTACGGAGGTGGAGACCCTGAGGCAGCAGGGAAGTGGATAGTTTCGCATGAGCGTTTCCATAAGCTGATGCGAAATGATGACGGCATACAAGCACGTTTATCCGAGCATGTCCGAGAGGTAATGCACGGTTTGGTGGATGACTTATCTCGGATATCCACCCTGAGCCGAGCAGTAACGGGCAGAGTTTCAAGAGTTGTTCTACGATGAGTTCATTCCTCGCAGTGAGGGCCGAGGTTGAGGGAGGATTTTCTGGCCTTACGACAAGGTAACCGCTCATTGATGCAGTACATGGAGCAGTACCGATACCTATTACGATTCTCGATGGATGTAGCGGGCATAGAGACGCTTTAGATTTACTATTTCGTACGTGGTGTTGATGAGCGGATTTCTGACGCAATAGTCTCGACAGGTGCTACCACTCTTCAGGAGGTGTATGATCGAGCCTTATCTTATGAGACACTACTTTTGGAGAGAAATGGGAGACGTACGAAAGGCACTGCAGTACAGGCGGGTCAGAGTTCTCGGTCAGATCAAAGACCGAAGAGACAGAGAGATCAGCTTGATAGAGGTCGTCGAGATGATAGACGAGATAGGGACCGTAAGGTTGATCACCGGATAGCCGGTTTCGGTAAGACGAGGATAGGCAAAGCAGACGCATGCCTTAAGACTCGCACCCACAGCGAGCATAGCCGACATCACCACAACAAGATCGTCGGGATAGGGATCGTGGAGGCCGTGACAGGGTCGAGAGACCAGGGTCGGGTCGAGATTCGGAGCCAGCGGGAGAGAGACGTCGATGTCATCGTTGTGGTCGGAAAGGGCACTGAAAGCCGATCACAGGGCACCACCGACATTTCCAGAGCACGAGCAGGTCGGAGCTGGGAGAGAGCACATGCAGTCGCGCAGCCAGATCGAGATGCGACCAGACAGCTCGTCGAGGGTACGTTATCTATTATGAGTAGACCGATGCACGTTATGATAGATTCTGGTAGTACATTATCATTTATTGCTGGACGCATGGTAGGAGAGTTAGGGTTGGCAACACAGACGCTAGACACACACCTTGTCCTCAGTACGGCCGCTGGGGATAAGATATACCCTAACCGAATATGTCGAAATTGCACGATAGAGGTAGAGGGGCATCAGTTGCCGATAGACTTACGAGTCCTAGAGTACCTCGAGTTTGACGCACTTTTAGGGATGGACTGGTTAGCGGCATACCATGCATACCTTTTTGATGCACAGGGTCTTGAGACCATACTTGGGACAGATATGTCATCGTCTTTATTGATGACATCTTGATTTACAATGACTCGTGAGGAGCATGCGAGTCATCTCAGAGCGGTTTTGACGACACTTTGAGAGCATGACTATACGCCAAATTTAGCAAGTGTGATTTACGGCGAGTGCGATGACGATTTATTTCTCGGGACATGTTATTAGCATATAAAGAGATATATCGAACGATCGAAAGATCGACACTGATGGATCCTCGATATGATAGATTGATAATAGCCAAGTTCAAGTGAATTGATATGGTCAATGTCACTTGGATATTTTCAGTCTACCTAAAAATCGAGACTAGTACGATTGAACATTAAGGGTGACTTTCCATGCCTTATGTTTAATCAAAGGACATCGCATGACAAAAGAATATGATATATGTTATTCATTAGGTTGTATCAATTTTGATATTCATGCTATTTGGGTAGTCATAATGCCTTGCTAGAGAACGCTTATGACTTGTGTAACAAAATAGTTTTTGGTTCACTACCAATGTCGCATAAACCTATTGGGTAACACAAAGAATGTCTTTGCGCAATTTCAATGGTCCAGAGTAATGAATTTTATACGATAATGTTCATGACATAAAAGCCCTTAAATTTTGTTATAGTATAACTTATTAATAGTGGCTTATGTGTAATTTGATTAAACTGCCTAAATACAATAGTTGTATTACGAATAGGATTTTAAGTGAGGGCTTATCTACATATATAAATAGAGGTCAAAACCCTAAAACGGAATAAGATTTTCATTTTTTGCTATTTTCGAGCTCTCTAGCTTTTGGAAGAGAAAGAAAAAAGTTTTATATCTCTCTTAGGGCTAGCACTCCAAATTGTGGTCACCATTCGTGTGTAGATTTTCGATAGAGGGTGGTAGCTTGAACGACTTGGAGATCAAACAATCAGAGAAATAAATCACGAATTAAGGTATGGTTTACTTTTATAGATCTAATTTAATGGAATTTATTTTCGATCATATTGGGCTTTTTAAAAAAAAAATGAATTTTTCGTTGCATATGAACCCCAAAACCTAACAATATGTTAGTTTTGATGTGATGTATTCCTAGTATATTATATTTGTGTGGATTACTAAGGCATCTCTACTTGTATATAGTTGTTGAGACGTGAACGGGGACACGCCTCGAGATGCATGTCGGCGTAGAGAGTGATGTGGTAAGTCAAATTTAAGTTAGTGTGGCTTAAATAGCTAATTTAATGTGGCTATAGTTGAATTGATATTAACGTAACCTATGTTAGAAAAATAAAACAATAGCTTTTGATGTTCCTAAAGATACGTGTGGATACCATCACTAGACTAATTAAGTTTAGTTTGGTGTTAGTAGAGGTGAGTTTGTGGATGGATAATGGATTATGGGGTCACATTATAAGCCATTAGATTGATCTAGAGATGGGTGTATACATGAAGATCAAAGGCTTCAAATTCACTTATATATAAAAGAAGGTTAGATGGGATTTCATGCAAGTCACTTTCATTTGTAATGAAAAGAGGAGATAAGATCTGGAGATATATATATATATCAGTGAATCGTGAACAAATTCTGGAGAATTAGAGGTGGAGATCAAGGATTAGGAGGATCTACGATTAGGTACGCCAGTCTACACCTTTAATTTGTGCAATTCAAACAAAAATTATAGGTTTTGGTTCAGTTTTGGTTTTTCAACAATTTCAATAGGCAAATGACTTTTTTTAAAAAAAATCTAACTTCATATTTGGATTCCTTGTGAAACTCCACTAATTCTGCTATGAATAAGTTCTGAATTTGGATTTATTTTCATAAAGTTATGAATTTCTGAAGTTGCAAGACAAAATCTGAAATTATGCATGTTGTATTATGAACCAGCCTATGTAATTTGGTCATATCTTCCTCATTTTAAATCGAAATGGACCCATTTTGGTGCCATTTGAAAGCTAACGCAAGGGGGAACAACTTTTGCCTACTGAGAAATTTTGAAATTCAAATGTTTTTGTCTTTAAATCCTTTGCAACATTGCTAATGAATTTGAAATTTCAGGTTTCGCAGTTTTGCTAATGTCATGTTGTTTGGAGCATAACTCCCTCATTTTTTATTAGATTGAGCTCATCTTTTAGTATGATGTTTTAGGATATGTTAGTAAGCTTCACTAAAAAAATGTCATGATTCTTGAAGCTATAGTTTAAGAGAAATAAATTTTTCAAAGTTGTTGGTCAAAACCTAAAATTTTTTTGAGCCATTGTGGTAAAATTTTCATATCTCCTTCGATTCTTATCGAAATTGCGTAAGCCTTATTGTTTTGGAAACCTACGACATAGCTATAAAAAATTCTTTTTGTGCTACAATATATAATTTTAATGTTTTGGTAATTGGAATCGACTCGCAAGTTGTTGTACCAAAATTGTTTTCTTGATAAAGTATATTTGGACATAATCAACTTATTAATGGGGCTGATTTGAAAAATTAGAATATACAACCATTTAAACCAACTATTATAGCTTGTAAAAATCCTAAAGCATCCTAATTAACCTCAGGAACTTAGAGGAGAGTTTTGGGAGTTCGGGTACGTGTTTTGGGGTGTCGAGAGGCTGGTTAAGCTAGGAAATTTGCATTACTTGTAAGTAAACTGATTGAGATATTTTTCTCCATTTCATTTCCTATTTGTGCATTTTATTTATAGTCATTTGGACTGATACACTTATTGTACTTTTGATGTCATGACTTTGTTGTCATATCTCATATCATGAGTTTGTTTTCATGGAATTATTGATGTTTGAATGGTTTTTATTGATTCTAAATCGTGTACTATGTCATTCTTGCTTGTGGAGGAATTTAATCAAGTAAATAGCATGCTATTAGGTAGATGTTTTATGGTATTTTGAATTTATTTCCTTTGTGCTTTAGTTGAGCAAACCAAATCTTGGAATCCTAAGCCGAGTCATTTCTTGCTTTATGAAAGTAGTTCTTGTATCTAGGACCTTTATATGATAGAGATGGATGGCACACAGGGGTGGCATCTCACCACTAACTTGTGTGGCACAAAGGGTATGGGACCCGGGGTTGTCAACAAGTATATATATGCATGTAATGGGCATTTATGAATATATCTACGCCTTAAATAGTGGAATAAGGTTGATGTGATGTTGTTCGTTGTCAACTGGCCCTAGATCATTACTACTTAGATGAATACCAGTCTCATATTGCTTAACTTAAGTATCTTATAGCATGATCGTCTTTCAGCTTTAGTTGCTATTTGTTATGCTTTCATATACTTGTTGTATATTTGAAAATGTGGATAAATGTCTCTCAGTGTTACTCACCGTCCTTTTTATGACGCTGGGTGCAGATTCATCGAGTAGCAGACCAGGTAAAGAAAAGATCAATTACTACCTCTGAGCTACTAGAGTGTTGTTACCTCTTACTTTATAGGTTGTTAGATTTTGTTGGATGACTTATATGTCCTTTATATATTTTCGGGGTTGTATATTTGGGTTGAGCGATAGTTCCCTAACCCGACATATGTTTGCATATTGTTATCGTCATTTTTATATATGTTTATGATTGTTGTTTCCCAGTTTTCACATATTTATATTAATGGCTTCCACTAATTTGTTAAGATTTCTGCGAAATAATCTTAAGGTTTCTAAAATTTTAATTAACTCTGAATTACTATTAAATATGAGAATAGTGAAACGTCTATTTAAAATGTAACTAATAAAGAGAAAAGATTGGAAAGGTTGACTATTACGTTGTTAAGTCCTACGTGGTCGAGATTAGGGCTTAATGATGGGATTAGGCTGGGCGGTGCCCTAGTTTAAGGAAGGGGTCGTCATAAATTCATTCTATTCAGTTTCTTATAATTGTTTGGACTCTTTAATGTTGTTGGACTCTGAACTTGTGTGACGTGAAATAGCATGCTATTGTATTGTACTATCTTCCGGTGTTGTTCACCTCCATGTTCATGATATTGGATGATTTATAGTGTTTCTAAGGTAGTCCTCATGTTTAGGTTCTCTGATTTTATGAGTTAGCGTGGCACACGGGGTTAGAGTCATTGGGTATGTCGACACTCCTCATAGCTAATGTGACTAGCTATCGACTCACTAATGAAGACTCTTATTGATGTGACGTATCTCACGACCAAATTATAAGCTTATGTGACGAAGCTTACGGCTGACCGAACCTTAATTTGTGTGACTAACCGTTGTATTCCTTTTGGTGTACTTGGTATCTATTTGCATACATTTCTTTCAGCTTTTCTTTTTTAGCTATCATAAGCTTTCAGCTACCGTTCTTGGTATATTTTGAAATGTGAATGAATGGTCGTAGAATTTACTCACCGAATTGTCATATTTGGTGACAATTGCATATTCGTCGAGTAACAGACCGGGAAGGGGAAGAATGACGACTACCTCTGAGCCCTTGGCGACTATCTGCTACCATCTTTTGTAGGTTTCACTTATTTATATTTATTACATATATATTTTATATGTTTTAAGTTGTATATTGGCTTGAGATACTAGAGTCCCCGACTGATGCATGGTGTTACAATGTTTATCGCCAATTTTGATATACATATATGTGATATATTTCCTGGTTTCCACATATAGGTGTTTTTATGATTGCTTATGCAATATTATAAAGACTTCCCCTCAATTATTAAAATGTATAAAGAATATCAATTAACTTTGAAAATTACCAATAATGAAAAATGAGAAATATTTATCCTAAACATGAGTTACAAGGAGAATAAGACAAAAAGGTTGACTAAAACATTAGTAAGTCCTATATGGTCGAGATTGGGGCTTAATGACGGGATTAGGTCGGGTGGTGTGCTGATTAGAGGTTCAGGCCATCACATTTATTTAATTCAAATAATGCATCTAAAAATGCAAAAATAAATTAACACATACCCTCGACATGGTTACGTACTGCCACTGCATGGGCTCTCTCCGGCTGCGAAACTGGTTGTTGGTATCTCGGAGGCTAAAAACATTGGCGAGAAATGTGCCCAATCTGACCACATCTGAAACATGTTGGTTGTCTCTTCTGCCATGTAAATAAGGTATAGGCCTACGTCAAGATCTACCCATATCTCGTCGCATATGTACCTCTACCTTTTGATGTAAGTCTGTAGAGGTGGTAGTGCTAATCTAGCCGGAGGTGGCAAGGAAGGTGCTTGTAAATGAGGCACGGCGCGGGTGGCAGGTGTCATTGAACCTACACTATGTGATCTCTCATTCCATCACCTATGTCCCTTGCCTCTATATCTCCTCCTCTCAAAATTCAAACCATAACCTATCGTAACTACTGATCCCTTTATTGTTCGGCCCAACTCGTAAGTCTCATGAGCCAAGGCCAGGTCATACTGACAAGTCAATAATTAGACACATTTTATAATGTAATTTAGGTTGATTTTAGGTATAAATGATTATATTACACTAGGTATTCTTTTATTTTTTGTAATTTCATGTTTTAAATAGGAAAATGAATAAATGGAAAAAATAGATAGAAGAGTAAAATAGTCAACTGGAAAACTACACCAACGATTAGCCAGCGATTTGGAATAACACTAGGAATCGTCATCTAAATCATCATCAAAAGAAGGCCATGAATCCAAAACAAATTGGAGAATGAACTATAAATCGCCTGCTGAATCAGTGGAGCACTAAGAGCTAAACTCAGTGATTTGCTCAGCAGTTTGTGTATAAGATAAGAATCACTGACAAATCATTGAGGTTGGTTACGGGTTTTTTAGATTAATATGAAGAATTTGAGTTTATCGAAGATATGTATACGTAAGGAGACTATAAAAAAGGCCAGAGAGCTTCGAAATAACTCTCTCCTTTTGCTTTCTTTTTACTCTATATTAGTTTTATTGTCTATGTTTGAAGATACATTGGAGCTTTGATTTAAATTAAGATATTTATTTATTTATTATGTCTTTTAATTATATTTATGCACTGTTTATTTTCAGCATGAGTGAGTAGTCTATCAATCTAAACAAACCCTTGACAATGTAATATATTTAGGATTGCTAGATAGTTATAATTAAGGAATCATAAACTTAATGCTTTAAATTTTATTCATACACGTCAATCACGAATTTAACAAGTTGTTTTTGCGTATTACAACTAAAGGAGATTAACATTGCATGCATAGTTGCAAATGTATTATGTGGTATTATGATTCTGAATCTATGTCTATAGTTATTTACAACAATTAAAGTAGTAACTAGGATTAATTTATATGGCTTTTCCAGATTGGATATTCTAGGTGATTGTGTTCTAGATTTTTTATTATGCGGCTTGGTAATATTGGCTTAGATTAGGCATGATTTTCACCGAGTGTAATGTTATCGTATTTTTACAGTGTTGCGTTTTATCCAATGGGTAGATTTACAATGCTAAGAATGTGGCATTTCCATTGAATTTAGGGAAATCGGTGGCTGGCTAAAGGCTATCAACCTATTATGAAGTAGGATTTAATGATTTCAAGATTCCAAGTATATCATAATTATAATTATAAAGTGAAGTGATATTATGTAGTGTTTGAAAGTAATCCAAATATATTATATTGTTTAGTGGGGGTTTATTTAGATGTTTATTATTTATATTGAATTGAATTTAAATTGGTTAAGTTAGTTTAATTAGTTTGGTTATTTAAGTTAATAATTATAGTTTCTAGTTATTTAGTATTTTAATTCTCGTGTAATTAGATAAACTAAATTAATAAAAACAAGAAAAAAATTACTTTACTTTGAGATTTGAAAAATCATTGTGGAGATGATATCTTATTTACCACTACTACAAGTTAATAGTAAAATACGAGAAATTATTGTGCACACTTGACACGTGTCACGTACATGTCTTGCAAGGATCGAGCTCCGGTGCTAACTACATATTATGTAATATATGGTCTTAAAATATCACCGAAGTAGAATGCGTCTTCAGCATCATCAGTGAGAAGATCCATTGCAAACTATCTCACATATCAATATCAATCTCTATAGGTTGGTTATCAATATCTCTCCCTCAGCCTGTCGCAGATTTATGAACTATTTATTCATCTATTCATCATCGAGACAGGGAAGTACTGCTTGTATAATTCTTTCTTGAATCTGCCCAAAAGGAGAAATTGCCCATTCTACTTACAGTTGTGCACCACTAACCATCTCCGCCCTTCTCTAAGGTGTAGTAAGAAAGGACTTTATGTAGTCTGTCCTCGATTTCTAATTGTAGATGAAGCTTGTCTTACGACAAATTCCACTTTTGATTATTCTCATGGTCTCTCTCCTGAGAATTATGTCTATTGTAAGCGAATGAACTCCTTCACTAGTTTGGAGTCCTCCGTCAAACCAGTGCTAGTGGTGGTAGGTGTGGAAGTAAGAGTGGTCTCAGCGGGAACCACTTTCGGTAATGCAACAATCGGTAACTTCGGTGGAACACGTACTGCTTGCACTATAGGCGGTTTTGGTGCTTGTAACTTTGGTGTCGTAGACAGTGTAGTAGTCGTAGTAGCAATGGTGACACCTTTGAAAACATGCTAATGCGTGTCATCATAAAAGAGATGAAGTTAGACAGCTCCGCAACTTTATCGGATAGCCTATAAAAATCCTCAATAGTGATAGGTGGCTAACTACCGCTACCGTCAACATCTCCACCCTCGCATTCATCGAAAATCGTGCACTACAATTTGATCGCGAACGAGAAATAATCTCCCACTCAAGTATCCTATATATAGATAAATGACATAAGTACATTATTTCCTAACACACTCTCGTTTGCTTGCCAACTAATAGTTTATAAGTCATTATCGTATGGTTTCCACTTCTAAAGTTTGTGATTTATTCAAGTTATGTTTGTTACTTATATAGAACATTGACTATGATACCAAGTGTGATGACCCCTTCCTTAAAATAGAGCACCGCCCGGTTTAATCACATCATCAAGCCCTAATCTCAACCGTGTAGGACTTGTAACCGTATTAGTCAACCTTTCGTCATATTTGTCTCGTTACTTGTGTTCTGGATAAGTATTTGTCATTAAGAAATTTATTTTATTTTCAAAGTTAATTAAGAATTTTTAATTGTTAGCAGAAGACTTATTAAAATGCAGCGGGGCTTTAAGTAAAACACACACACAGACACACTCTCTCTCTCTCACACACACACACATATATGGAAACCACATAAATAAAAGATTGCATGTATATTATAGGGGAGTTTAGTCTATCAACCCAATATACAACCCAAAAGTATATAAAAGACGTAAATATGTAAATACAATATATATATAACCTATAGAAGTAGCGAAATTGGCTCGTCGAAAGCTCGGAGGTAGTTGACGATCTTCACCTTGCCCTGCCTGCTATTAGACGAACCTGCAAATGTCACCAAAGATGAAAATTCCTGTGAGTAAATTCTGAGGCCACTTATCCACATTTCTTGAATAGAAAGACATGTAACTAAAATCATGTCAAAAGGAAATGCATGCAAGAAGTTACCAAAGTAAACTAGTAAATTAGTGAGTGCAACAATCAACAAACTAAAGTGCAATATGAGTGATACTAGGTTTAGGCACTCAGGAGAACCTACACTCGGCGATGTGGGTCTGTCAGCCAATAAGAATGGAGCACAACTCGATCTCACATGGTCATTTGGACCACAGGAAAGACATCGCCCTAACTCCATAAGAGTTCTCCAATATATTTGTGAGAAACATAGTCCTATAGCAAGCCCCAAGTCCAATAGGGATCCCTCACGATGTACGAGGGGAGCAACGCCCTATCCATGGTGAGTAATGTCAGGAACACAACCCTTAACATATCCATGAGACGTGTCTAGTTGGTCCGCCCTACCGGAACCCTATCCTCCTCGTATTACAACGTTGAACAAGTCACACTCTATAGAATAACATCCATTCCAATCATGATTTTCATATGAGAGATGTAATAAGAAGAGTCATTCTTCAATTTAGGGATTCCATCAACATCGAAAATTTAGTATATCATCCAACAATATGAAGTTTTATGAACATAGGTTAGCTTATTTGAAGCAAGAATGCATATCATTCTATTTAGATTTCAAGTCATAAATTTAGTAGTTATGAGCTATTCATTCACAACATGTATACACACATTTATTATAAGACAAAGGAAATCAATGATAGCACATAGTAATGAAATGCAATGAATTCAACAAGATATCAACCACGTATAATTATACAAGACATAGCATTTGAATTAAACAATCAAAACAATCCAAATGACTGTACAAAAGAGAATTATTAGAAAATAAATGTGAATACTTGCCCTACAGATTTACTTACCTTAAACCATGCAAATTCCTAAGCTAAGTCAGTCACCAACCGCCTCGAAACTTATGTTTTCGACATATGGGTATAGGTCCCTAAGTCCTCGGTGCCCTAACAAGTTGAATATAACATCTTTTAGGTTAGTTAAGTGGTTTTTAGATTCAATTCCTAAAATCAGCTACTTAATAATTTGTTTGTGTTGAAATCTATTTAGTTACAATAAATACAGTTTTGATACAGCAACTTGTAAGTTTATTTCAATTGCCAAAACATTTAAATCGGTACATGTCTTACTTTTTCGAAACTATAAGGTATGCGCAATTTCAATAAGAAATAAGGGAGTTATGGAAACTTTACAACTATCACTTAAAACTATTTCTAATTCCAACCATCGAATTTGAAAAAAATTCATTTGTCTTAAACCATCTCTCCAAAAATCATGATTCTTTTTAACTAAAGACTGCATACATACCCAAGAACATCAAACTAAAATATGAGCTTAATATTATATGTAAGAAATGAGTGGGTTATTTAAAAATACCAGGGCCTCATCAAAACTGTGAAGTCCATAAATTTCATATTTAAACATCAAAGTTGCATAACGTTTTTAAATATGGAGTGTAAATCTTCAAATTGTGCGTGAGATAAAAGTTTTAGCATTATGACTTAGCTTCCCAATACCACCATAATGAGCCAATTGGAATTCGAAATGAGGAAGTTATAGCCAAATTATAGAGATTGGTTCAGAATAATAACATGCATAATTTTATTTTATTTAAGAACTTCGTGAATTTGAAAAATTCATAACAAATTCATTTCTTGCCCAAAAACAAAACCCTAATATAGTAGATTGAGTGGAATTTCGTAAAGAATCTAAATATCAAACTACTTTATGAAATCAAGGACTTTAATTAGACCAAAATTTGGGATCTGTAAATCATGAAGAAAACATCAATTTTGGCTAAAATCTTAAAAACTAAAAATTTGGACTTAGGATTCAAATGCGGCTTCAATTCAATCATAAAAACAGTGGAGAAGTGAAACGTGTCGAGCATGCACAATAGTTTCTCGTATTTTCCAATTATTTGTAGTAGTGGTAAATGGGATATCGTATCCACAAGGATTTTGCAAACTTCTAAAGGCTTAGGACCACCAAAGAAGGAAACATGGTGGTGGAACGAGGATGTCCGACGAGCAATTAAGACTAAAAGATAGATGTATAGGAAAATACATAAGTGTCAAGATGAAGATGTGTACAATTAATATAGAGAAGCTAGAAAACAAGCTAAAAAAGTAGTTAGTCAAGCTAAAATAAATTTCATGGAAGATCTATACAAGGTTAGGTAATAGAGATGGCGAAATATATATATATATATATAGGCTAGCCAAATTAAGAGATAAAAAGAAACAAGGCCTAAGTCATGTAAGATGTATTAAGGACGAAAATCAAAATGTTTTAACGCGCGATGAGGATATTAAGGAGAGATGGAGAAGTTACTTCGATAGTTTATTTAATGATGGCCAAGTTGATACTATAATAGATGAAAACCCACACCAAAAAAGAAATGTAAACTATACACACAATATTAGAATTGTAGAAGTTAAAGAGGCATTGAAAAGAATGAAAATAAAGAAAGCATGTGGCCCAGATGAAATACCCATAGAGGTTTTGAAATGCTTAGGAAAAATCAGATTGACTTGGTTAACAAAACTTTTCAATAAAATTTTAAAATCAAAACGGATGCCAATGGATTAGAGAAGAAGCACGCTTGTGCCAATCTTCAAAAATAAAGGAGACAATCAAAGTTGCTCAAACTACTGGAGAATTAAACTTATGAGTCAAACTATGAAACTTTGGGACAGGATAATTGACAATAGGCTAAGGAGAGAAACAACAATATCAGATAACCAATTTGGTTTCATGCCTGGGAGGTCAACTATGGAGGCGATTTTCCTTGTAAGACGATTGTTAAAACAATATAGAGAAAAGAAAAAAGATTTTCATATGGTATTCGTAAATTTAGAAAAAGTATGTGATAGGGTCCCTAGAGATGTTCTTTGGTGGGTTCTAGAAAGAAAAAGAGTGCATGTTAGATACATAGACACTATTAAGAATATGTATGATGGAGTAGTAACGAGTATAAAGACATTTGGAGGAGCTACAAAAGAATTTTCCATTACGATAGGACTACATCAAGGATCGGCTTTAAGCTCATATCTATTTACTTTAGTTATGGATGAACTAACTAGACATATTCAAGAGGATATACTATGGTGTATGCTATTTGCAGATGATATTGTCTTAGTGGATGAAACTAAAGATGGAGTGAATAGGAAATTAGAACTCTGGAGGAATACATTAGAATCTAAAGGCTTTAAGTTGAGTAGGACGAAAATCGAATACATGCACTATGAGTTTAGAAACACTAGGCATCGAGATGACGGAGTGGTAAAATTAGGGGAAGTAGAAGTTCCTAAGGTAAATCATTTTAGATACCTAGGATCAATCATACAAAATGATGGTAAAATTGAGAATGATGCCACACATAGAATTCAAGCTGGATGGAAGAAATGGCAGAGTGCAACATGAGTGATTTGTGATCGAAATGTTCCTACTAAGTTAAAAGGAAAATTTTATAGGACCGCAATTAGGCCAGCTATGCTCTATGGAAGTGAATGTTGGGCGTTAAAGCAACAACAATTACATAAAATGAACGTAGCATAAATGAGGATGCTTAGGTGGATGTGTGGTAAAACTCGTAAAGATAGAATAAGAAATATAGAAATTCAAAGACAAGTAGAAGTAGCATCAATTGATACAAAGATTAGGGAAGGGCGGTTGCGGTGGTTTGGTCACCTGCAAAGACGACCTACAAATGCCCCAACTAGAAAACTTGACTCAATAGAAACTATAGAAATTCGACGAGGTAGGGGCAGACCAAAGTTAACATGGGATGCATTAATTAGGAGGGATTTGAATGGTTTGAAAAGCTCACCATCAATTGCACTTAATCGAACACAATGGAAAAGTTCGATCCATGTAGTCGACCCCAGTTAATTTGGGACTGAGGCTATGTTGTTGTTGTTGTTGTTGTTGTTGTTGTTTTTCTTAATTTAGTTAATCTAATTAAACGGGAATTGAAATACTAAAAAACTTAAAACTATAACTACTAACTTAATTAATCAAACTAACTAAATTAATTCAAACAATTCAACGAAACTTAATTATACAAAATCTAAATTCAATATAATATAAATATCTAAACAAACCCCCCACTAAACAATATAATATACTTGGATTGCATTCAAACACTAGAACATAACATCAACTCATTACCTAGTTAAAATTATATCACATAGAGTCTTGAAATCATTAAATCCTAATTCATAGTAGGTTGATAGCCTTTAGCAAACTATCGATTTTCCTATATTCAATGGAAAAATAAGCCATATCCTTATCATTGTAAATCTACCTATTGGATAAAACGCAATAAAATAGAAATTATGATAGCATTAACACTCCATGAAAATCATGCTTAATCTAAATCAAATATTTATCAGAATATGCTAATCAATAAATAACTTAGAACACAATCACCTAGAACATCCACTCGGGTAATATGGCCCTATAGATTAATCCTAGTTACTATTTCTATAATTGTTGTCAGTAATCATAAACATTGATTCAAAATCAAAATATCATAATACATATTTGCAACTATGCGTACAATATCAATCCTCATTAGTTGTAATATGCAAAAACAACTTATTAAAATTACGATTGTTGTTGTGATTAGATTTAGAGCATTAAGTACAGGATTCCTTAATCATAACTATATAGCAATCCAAAGCATATACATGTCTAGGGTTTGTTTAGATTAATAAACTACTCGATCATGCTGGAAATAAATAACACAATAATATAATTAAAATAAATAATTAAATAAATACCTCTTATTGAAATAAACAAAGCTCCAATGTTGTTTTAAGCATAAACTTAATAAAAACTAACTTATTGCTAATAGAGGGCTTAGAAAGAGTGCTTCCAAAATGCTAATTTTGAAGCCCTAAGGTCATATTTATATTTTCTCGAGTATAATAATTATAGATAAACTCAAATTCCTTTTTCTTATCTAAGAAACTCGTAACCAACCTCAGCAATTTGTCAGCGATTCATAAGTTGTACAAAAATCGATGAGTTAGTTACTGAAATTGGTTTATGTGCTCCACCGATTCATCTAGCGATTCCTAGTGTAAACTCTAATTCGTTGATGATTCGTTGGCTCTTCTTTGCTGCCGATTTAGGCAGCGATTCCTTTGTAATTTTGTATCGATGGATAATCGCTGGCTTTGTTCTCCAATTAACTATTTTGCTCTTCTTCATTTTTTTCTGCCATTTCTTCATTCTTCCTAATTAAATCTTGAAATCACAAAAATAAGAGAATACATATTGTAATATCATCATTTATATATAAAATCAACCTAAATTACACTATAAAATATGTATAATTATTGACTTGTCAAATACCCCCAAACTCAGCACTTTGTTATCCTAAGCAAAGGAATACTCTCAATCATATTCTCTTTTCATTATTTATATTGATTTCAATCTAATTCATCTTAAGTTCAAATAATATAAGTTTTAAATATAAGTGATCTTCAAATAGAAACATATTTCCCACAAGTAAATAGAAGATATGATAGAATAGAATGATTTAGACAAAACGAACTATCCCTTAATGATAACTCGACCACCTAATGCAACACCCTTTAGAACTTAAAGTTCAATACCAAGGTCACTACACAATATAGGTTTTCTCAATCTCCACTGACAAGCATCAAGCTAACGATGACTAGACTAGAATATGAAAACACAAAAACAACTAGATTAATCTTAACTTTAGAAAATACTTTATAAATAGTACCAAAATCAAAATCAATAAGAATTTTGCCAAGATACTAGTTTATATATCATTTAAAACGTGTTAGATTAAGAAATACTTCACTTAACCCTAGCTTCAAGCACTCAAACTAAATCTTTTCTTTGAAGAGTGTAAGAACATCCATCTTTTTCATCTCTCATTTTTTTCTACTTCATCCTAATTATTTTCTTTATTATATATTTTTTTCATTTGACTTTTGAGTCCCTGCTCCATTTCTTGTGGACATTCTCATATTTTTCTCACTACAAATTCTCTACTCCATTTCTTATGGAATCTATAGGACTCTCTATATATTTGTAAACTCTTGTTAGCACTTCTCACTATCCATTAAAGTTGAAGAAAGTATTCTTTCTAACTTATAAAATTTATTGGTTTCTAACCAATTTCTTCTTTCAATTGTGGTATAATAATTTTCTATATATGTACTATAAAAATACTTAATTTATAGCCTTTGTATCACAAGATTCTAGAAATATGTCTTGTTCATCTTGCACTATTGTTTCGATCTTCTACCCATTCTTATGACTAACACAAGACAATCAATCCAATGCATACATCAACTAGTAAAGTTAATCAAAATGGTATAAAAATTGATTCCTTCTATCATAGAATTCACTTAGGTAATAAAAATATCACTTCCATTCAAAAATCTATTATATATATTCTATTATATTATATTCCTAACTAAAAATAAAGTAAAATGAAATTCATACTTACTTGAATTCGGAAGAAATTTGAAAATTTTCATCAACTCACTTTGAATATCAGATCAAAAGTTTGAACTTTGCATCAATTCTGAACTTATCTTCTACTACTTTTTTTCCTTGCTTTTTATGCTATCATTGTCATATTTCACCTAAAATCCCCCTAAGCACATTCTAAACCTTGTCCTTAAGGTTAAAAAATTAAGTCGAGTTTCCAATAAAACAAATATACCTCGTGAAGTATAAATGAATTGATATAATCATAAATTCGAGAATCAATGTAAGAATAAACTCAATATATAAATTTCATTAAACAGAGTGCATAAAAACTAGAATAAACCATCACCAATGTATAAAATGTAGCAACATCATCACCATCAATAATATCACATGAAATAATATAGTATCAAATGTATCAAATCACCAAGCATAGATCACATATAGTATATCACCACCACATATCACATATAGTATATCACTATAAATTTACATGCAAGACTTCACACATTATCACTAAAAGACAAAGAAGATAAAGTAAAGTAAAGAAATCAATGTCGTTGTCCTGAAGTCGCATCATCATCATCATCATCCGCCACTGGATCAATCCTCTCGGATTGGTAACTCGCAACGGGATCATAGAGGGTGTAGTCCTGACCTGGCGATAGTTGATCATCAAAAATACTATTACTAGTTAGTTACATTTGTATAGATGGTACAAGAACCTCTGCGCCTCCTTGTCTTTTATGTCTTCTAGACATTGTCCTCTCCATCCTGTGAATGCTCCTTACTAAGGCCCTCAGATTCGAACACCAGTTCTGGATTCCTTTTTTTTTCATTTGATTATGCAGTATTATACCCATAAAGGCCAACTCTGACTCCTCCATGTAAAGTCCATTGTAGTCCCGAGCAGGTTGCTCCACATTTGGATAGTTTCTAGCTCTCGACATTTCTTCTAAAACTCTCCTCGTATCATCTCTAATCTTTCTTCTTTGTTTCGTTTCTCTTCTGGTTATCTCAGCCTTTCTCCCTTTCATCTTCAGAGTCTTCATATCCATCAATTTTTCCATATCTCTATATTACTTCATCCGTGATGATCTTCTCTTGTAAAACATCCATCTCAATTCATGCCATGTTTACTCGATCTGCTCTACAAAAAATCATGATCATCAAAGGAAATGGTAATCCGTCATTCTTCTTCATTATGATGGCACTTCTTATCGACTCATAGATAATCTTGACAACATCTAAATATCCCAATCCCATTATAATGTGGTAAAGCAAAATAGATTTGTAGTTCATGATCTCATAATATTACGAACTTGGTTTGTAAGCTGGTAATGATGAAATAACACCATGCTTTCATGATCTTCTTAAAAAATTTGGTAATGATGTGCTTCAGGTACCCTTTTGTGTCTAAAATAAATCCATCACCATGGATTGCCTCTAATCCTCCCCTAATTTTCTCGGTATTGGTAATGGTACTTAATCGAATATTCAGGCTTTGGGTACTCATCATTTTCTCTTTGGTGAACTTTCGATAAACTAAAATATCAGATTTATTCTTGCAAGTGAATAATCCACTATTCTTCCTCTAACTCGTGACTCTATCTTGCTGTCACTTCCAATGCATTCGTATTAAACTCTCTCGCTAAAATATCGCACTCTTTCTCACTGGGAACATCCTCAAGGACTAAATGGTGATAGTCTCTAGTCAATAATCCTCAGTTTCTCACATCAATGATATGTAAGATCTATATTTCAATTCATGTTTTACATTGAATCCCCTCTCCGGGATCAACTTCCTTTCTCTCTCTATATCATTCTAAATCTTTGCAAAGGCCTTGTCATTGATAAAGTTTTCCATCCTAAGAACATACATATTTGCCCCTGTCGGTATCTTTTGTTCTACTTCCTCCTCATCCTCATATTCTTCCTCAGAATTATAGCTAAACGATAAAGGTGGAGTAGGCTCTCTTAGTGGTCTAATCATAGGTGTATTAAAAGAAATTGTCGTTGGTCTAATTAGGGAAACTTTAGACTTATCTTTGGTTTTCTCTACTAACTTTCCTTTTCTTTTCTCCTCCATAAAATTTCCACCTCTTCCACTTCCAGCCATTTTAATAAGTACAAGTAAAAGAATAAACCTATAAAACCATTTAAAACCAAATTGTCAAAAAAGTGTTCTGTAAAATTTAACTTATCTATCTAATAAGGAGAAATTCATCGGAAAAAGTCATTTATAAATCGAGAGTTTGAAATTCATATGAAATTTATCAATAAAACATCATTGATAAAAACAATCATTCGTAAGTAATTCAAGTAATGTGATAGACAAACACAACAACCCCCAAACTCATTTGAAAATTAGTGTCCAATTAGTTTTCATATAAAATTCAATTCATTCGCCATATACTAAAAAATAGTTTGAAAATTTGATATCAATAAACAGAATTATCACACAACTCTCATACTAGTATTATAATTGAAATCATCCAACATTAAAACCAATTTAGAGTAAAAAATTTGAGATTTAACTTCTAACCTAAATAAAAATCCAAATATCCATGAAAAACTGAAAATATAATTAATAAAAGGTTAGGGTTCTCATTGATTACCTTCTTGAAATTTTAAAACTCCTCCAGAACACTCCTCCAAGCTCCAACTTCGAATTCCTCTTGCTAGCCCTAGTTGGCTCTACACTCTCAATACTCACCAAATTTTGGGTTGAATGTGTGAAGATTGAGGTAGAAATCACTTAAATACACTAAAATCTAGCTTTATAAATTTGAATCAAGTCAAAATTTTGGTCTTTGGGTCAAAGAGTTGCAATGGTTTGTGGGAGTGAAGTGAATAAATGTAGCAATTTCGGGTTTCTATTTTTTTTAAAAGCGTATTCATTCTCAGCGAATCAGGCTTTAAGTGGATTCACTAGGAAATCGCAACTTAAATCGCTGAAAATAAGCCTCAGTGGCTCAGTGACTAGTTCAGTGAATCCTAGTTATAAGTGCAAATTGCTGACTTGAAATTACACTAAAATTTCTGCAAAATGCTGCCGATTTTCTCATTGAATTCTAGTAAAAACTGGAACCGATAGGAAATTACTGGCTGATTTTAACTATTTTTTAATTTAATTGATTTTCCCATATATTTATCACATATATGTCCAATAAAAAGGTAAAATTATTCAAAATTATCAAAATTTGACTATAATTTATATTAAACAATAATTTCATTACTATAAATAACCGACTAACATAAAAATTAATGTATAAAGACAATATAATACGAAAAGAAATTGGCTCGATCAACCCCTTACATGAAATATTTCGAAATTAAATTCCTAAAATATCCCCATTATAAGAAACAAAAGTTGAAAGAATATAAAAACAACTAACTAATCCTAATACTAAAACTGAAAGTAAATATAGAGTATGGATGCCTCCCATAGAGCACTTTTATTTAGTGTCGTTGGCTCGACTAAACCATGCAGTTCTAAACTGGTTCTATAAACTTAAATGTAGGATTTTCCACTCTAGTTCTATTCCATAAAGTGATTGCTCGGCCATGCACCCTAAAAGTGATTATTTTATTCAAAATATCCATGACAGCTTGGGAAATGGCTAAGAAATGACGTCCTAAAATTAATGGAGGATCTTTATTAATGAAGTGTGGCATAACCAAAAATTCTGTGGGAATAATGTATTTGTCAATTTGAACTGGTACATTAGTAACCACTCCTATTAGATTCACTGAATAATTGTTGGGTAGAGTAACTTTTTCAGAAGCAAGTACATCCAAATTCAGTTGAGTATGAAGAAATAAGTGAATTTGCATTTAGTTTTCTTTGGAACCTATATCACAAACAGATTTAAAGTACTAAGCCCATTTGACTTTTATGTTTATGTATATATCTCATGGATCATCGAGCTTGAAAATTACTAGATTCTTAATTTTCTTCTTCTTATTCTTCGTAGCTTTAAACTCCTCCATTTTAAGATCATTCTCAAGATTATTCGGTTGCTTAACCCTCCATTATTGAGTTATTATCTTTTGATTTGAAGTATCTTCAACACGATCATTCTTTGCCATAACATTTTCGTCTTCCATTGTTATTGCATCAATAACGTATACTTTAGCTTTTAAATTATAGTTTAATTCTAAAGATTCATTATCATTAGTTTGTTCATTATTAGATTCATCATAATTATCATAGATATCTTCATCATTAAAATGGAAAGTGACAATTTTGTTTTTAAATTCCATATATATTGTTCTTTCAAAGATATATAACTTTGTTTTAGCTGTTTTAAGAAATGGTATTCCTAAAAGTATAGGCAGAGATTTAGATGATATTGAGTCTCCCATTTACATTACATAAAAGTCAGTTGGAAATACTAAGTCATTTACTTTTACTAAAACATCTTCTAGTAAACCATAAGGTTTAATAATTGTGTTGTCAGCTAATGCCAAATTCATAGGTGTATTAGTCAATGAACCTATTTTCAATGACTCATATAGTTTAAGTGACATAACATTAATTGATGCTCCAAGACCACACATAGCAAAATCTATAAAAGAAATTCCTAATGTAATAAGTATTCCAAACATTCCCGGTTCGAAACATTTCTCAAGTATTTTCTTTTTAATTAAAGTAGACACCTTTTGTCCTAATTTTTCTTTAAATTATTCTAAAAGTTTATCCTTAGATTCAGAAAGTTCTTTCAAAACTTCATCATAATTAGAAAATTGCATAATTGATTCCATCAATGCTTTATTAATTTATATTTTCCTAATTGGTTCAAGAGTGTCTTCATTGTTTTCTTCCTCCCTAGCATCAGCTAATCATTGTGGAACGGTAGAATATGAATACATATCTTTATTCAAATTATCAAAAATCTTATCATTTTCATCCTTATCAATTAATTCAGACTTTTGTAAATATTTTTCATATGCTTCAACTCTAGCTGAATACTATGGGTATAGCCTTTTAGGAAATCGTGTATATTTTAATTGTTCATCCATCCATTCTCTAATCAGAATAACATTAGCCATTATTTCTTCTTCTTCTTCAATAGTATTATGTGTTTTCTTTTATTACCTTGTTTAAGTATCTTTCTAGTTATAGGTGTGTCTTTCTTATCATTGAATAAAGCATTGACTTATGTTTGATTAGTACGAGCAACAACAACTTGAGCAGGTGCTTTAGCTTGATTACTCTGTTGAGTACTTAACCTATTTATTTGTAAATTCATTTGGCTTAATTGGTTTTTTAGTTTATTAATAGTAGTGTTAGTCTTAATCTGATTTTGAGAAATCTGTGTAAAGTTTTGATGACTTTGGTTTGTAAAATTATGCAAGATTTGCTCTAAATTTGGATTTGTAAATTGAGCATTTTGTTGAGGTTGCTGATTAGGTGCAGATTGCATCTGAGCTCTTGGTCTATAAGTATTATAATTTTGATTTTGAGGACCATAACTAAGATTTGGGTGTTGTCTTCCAAGGTAATAACTATTGATATTGATTTATTGGAGGTCCAGAAAAATGGTTCATAATTGCATTAACCTATTCGGCATTCTCTTCATGTAAAGTACGACACGCATTCGTAGGATGTGTAACCTCATTTTCAAATCCACAAGTTTTAACTTGATTAGATCTATTTTTAATTAACAACTTAACCATATTAGATAATTCATCAATTTTATCATCGAACGTATTATTTCTTCTATTATCAACTTCATAAAGATTTTTTCTTGAGGATTCTATATTTTCACCATATTGCTTAGATTGTTTAGCCATTTTATTAATTGCTTCCTTTATTAAAGTAGATGTTGTTTCAAATAAAGATCCACCACATACAGTTTCTAATAAATTTTGTTCAAAGTGATTGAGTCATTCATAAAAATATTCTAGTAAAGCTCTTTGAGTATATCCATGTTATGGACAAGAAAAAATTAATCTTTGGAATCTATCCCAAAATTCATTAAAATTTTCATCATCTTTCATCTTTACTACTATGATTTGCTTTCTATAGGAACTAATTTTTCTAGCAGGCATATATTCATCTAGGAAAGCTTCTAACATTTGAGTCCATGTAGTTATTGAATATTGGGTTACATAGATAACCAATCTTGTGCCTGATCTTTTAATGCAAAAGGAAAAGCTTTAAGTTTAACTTGTTCTAGGGTGCCTTCTTTCAGTTTCATCTCGTTAACTTTATGTTGATACTCCCTTATGAGTTTATGTGGATCTTCATTGTTTTTAACATAAAAGTTAGGTAAGGCACTAATAAATCCAAATTTAAGTTCAAATTCAGGAAATCCATCGAGGTATGCTATGCATGTAGGCTCATATGCTGTAAGATTTTGATTTGCTTTTCTAAAAGTAAGTTCTCTATTATTGTTGTTATTATTATTGATAACACTATTATCATTATTATTATTAATGACATCGTTTTAATTATTATTTTTGTTATCCTCCACCTATTAGCTAAATCTTCCCTAAGTTGTTATTATCTCAAACTTCGATTAAAAGTTCTATTTATTTCAAGATCAAACGGATGTAATGATCCTATATAATTTGAGCGACGAAGTGTGTAGACCATACAACGTCTAAAATTCTAAGAAATTATTTAAAAACCCCCTGCAACGACGCCAAAAATTGACACGTGTCAAGCGTGCACAATAGTTTCCCGTATTTTCCTATTGTTTGTAGTAGTAGTGAATGAAATATCGTCTCCACAGTGATTTTGCAAACTTCTAGGGAAAGTAATTTTTATTTTTTTCTTAATTTAGCCAATCTAGTTAAAAAGGAATTGAAATACTAAATAACTAAAACTATAACTACTAACTTAATTAACCAAAATAACTAAACTAATTCAAACAATTCAATGCAAACGTAATTAAACAAAATTCAAATTCAATATAATATAAATATCTAAACAAACACCACTAGACAATATACTTGAATTGCATTCAAACACTAGAATATAACATCACCTCATAACGTAATTATAATTATATCATATGAAATCTTAGAATAATTAAATTATAATTCATAATAGGTTGGTAGCCTCTAGCAAATTATCAATTTTTCTATATTCAATGAAAAATAAGTCATATCCTTATCATTGTAAATCTACATATTGGATAAAATACAATAAAATAGAAATTACGATAGCATTAACACTCCATGAAAATCATGCCTAGTCTAAATCAAATATAAATCAGAATATGCTAATCAATAAATAACTTAGAACGCAATCACCTAGAACATCCACTCGGGTAATATGGCCCTATAGATTAATTCTAGTTACTACTTCTATAATTGTTGTCAATAATCATAGACATAGATTCAGAATCAAAATATCATAATACATATTTGCAACTATGCGTACAATATCAATCCTCATTAGTTATAATATGCAAAAACAACTTATTAAAACTGTGATTGTTGTGTATGATTAGATTTAAAGCATTAAGTACAGGATTCCTTAATCATAACTATATAGCAACCCAAAGCATATACATGTCTAGGGTTTGTTTAGATTAATAAATGACTCACTCGGGCTAAAAATAAATAACACAATGACATTATTAAATAAATACATCTTATTGAAATAAACAAAGCTCCAATGTTGCTTCAAACATAAACTCAATAAAAACTAACTTATGGCTAATAGAGGGCTTAGAGAGAGTTCTTCCATAGAGCTAATTTCGAAGCCTTGTGTAAGGACCCAAAAACTCAAACTCGTGCCATATGTCATTATTAGGACATTACGTAGACTTGAAGTAATGTGGCGAGCTCGGTCAACCCTCGACAGTTGATATTGAGGTATATTATTGTTATGTGATGGTTGTATTACGTTAATATAACTCAATGAATCAATTTAATAGTATTCGACTCGTTTTCGCTAGAATTGCGGTGATGTATTGTCACGAGTTGTGAATGCACGCACCGAGTGTATGGGAGAGTCGAAGAGATGAAAAGACTTTGGGGAATTTCCTAACTTAGCTATATAGTTAGTCATTAGTTTAATTTTATACACACATTAATGTAGCCAATGTATCTATTTATATAAGCCTATATCATTTATAAAATGAATCAAAAATAAAAAGCCTAAAGTAGTAAAATAAATCCTACACACATAGATGTGCCTCGATATTTGTGCCACAACCAATCTCAATAGGATCATGTGTGTGAATTTCGCGTTAGCTAGGATAAATTAGTTGAGATGTAGGACTTAATGAGGACTGTTAGATGCGCCTAGAGATGTAGAAAAACACATTAAGAGGAACTAGAAACTATAATAGACACACTTAGTGTCTCTTTCTTCATTTGCATGCTTTGAAATAAAAGAAATTCAGAGTGGGTTGTTGGCTTGAATTACTCAATTAAGGCTACAAAGTGAAGAAGATTCATCAACCAAGTGATAAACAAGAGCTAGGAATCCACAACAACATTAGGTAATATTTTGAACTCATCAATGCATTCAAGATTCATGGGATTTGAGCATTAATCAAAGGGCTTTGTGCATAGTCCATTTCAAAGTGTTATTTATGTTGTTTATAATCAAATTTAAGCATTGATTTGGATCTTAAGTCCTAAATTTTCAAATTTGAGGGTTTTGGACAACGTTGGGGTTTTAAGCATGAAACTAATTTTGCTAAATTCGGGATTATAAATATACATGTTTTCAAAATTAAACCTCATATTAGAGTTCCTCAGGAGATTCTAATAAGTTTGCTATAAAGAAGTTCAAAAATTGAGTTTGTTTTGATAAAGTTATAAAATCACAAAGTTCATGATGTTCTTGAGTTTTATGTCAAAATGCATGTTTAATTTCAATTGTATGATGTATATTATTGATTAAATTATTCATCCATTCTGTTTTTGAAGTAGTTGTACCCCATTATGGGAGTTTTAGATGATGGAGATGGCCTAGGTGGGACTTAGGGACAAAAAGTCCAAATCTTGACCTGCTGAAATGTAGTTTGCAGCATAGTTAGCGTGCTATCTAGGCCAATAGCGTGCTACTGTTTCTGCAAATGGGACAACTCGACATGTTTTTGTAAAACGACCATAACTTTCTTGTTTTAAGTTGAATTTTGACATTCCGCATACCGTTGGAAAGATGAGACAAATATAAAAAAAAAAACCTAGAGTCATTAATTTTTCAAAATTTAGTCATATAATTTGTCAAAAATGGGTTGACAATCAGAGTTCATCCACGGGGATAGCTCTTCTAAGGACTTGTTACTTTAAGCTAGTTATTAGTGTTAATCAAAATCCTAATTAACTCGAGTTAGGCTCGTGGTTAAGTCTGGCATAACTCGATTAGTGTGTGCGTGTGTTTGCATGATGGTTTGTGTTTGTTTGGAATGTTTATGAATTTCATAAGTTGTAGTATAAAACGGGATTAATATACAAGCCTATGAACGATAAATAAGTAATTAAACAATAAATAGTCGGTACACTAAGTGCGACGAGGGGTCGTGAAATGAATGTGCACACCCGAGAATACTCATAGGCAAGTTCAGTGAATTTATTGGTCAGAAAATACACGATATATATTTGATATATAAATATACATATACTGAAAAAATTATAAGTTTAGTTGAATTATATGGATCGTCGGATTGCCTCGAGATGAGCGTAAGTGTTGATGGTGTCAACATGTGTGTCACTTTAAGGGTTTCATGTTAGCACATCATTCAATTGATCAGTCTCAAGATAGTGCAATGTGTTTCTCGAGAAAAATCAATATATTTAAACTAAAACCATTCATAGATATCTCATAATTTTATCAAGAGAGAGAAAAAGAGTTGAGGGTTTTGTTTTTGATCCTGGAGAGTCAGTCACGGAGTGGATTCAGTGTGGATTGAGGAGCTTAATCAACTGGAAAGCCAGAGATCATCACTTTGGTAAGTTTAGTTTTTCATGTTTTTGAAGTTCAATTCAATGGTAGTGATGATATCTCTGTGAATTGTGTTGTTTGATGACTGGAAATGGTTTGTTATCTCACTAGAGGTCATCCTTTATGAATTTTGAGAGTGTTTGATGTTGTTGTATGGGTTGTGGATGGAACAATGGTTGTTGCCCTGTTTACTGTTGAGATAGTACAGGAGCACGCTCCACCTAGCAGATGAGCGTGCTTCCTTCATCAATTGGGACGAACCCAATTAGTGGAGAGCGCCCCACCAAGTGACAGAGCGCGCTCCCACCTCAGAAAATAGCAAATAAGCTGAGTTTTGGTTAGGATTTCTTGAGGACTTAGGGACTTAACTAAGGGTTCTGAATATAGGGTATTAGACCTATATTGATCACAAATGGTTTGTGATAGGTGTTGGATTCCTGGGAAAGCGTGAGTGACCCAGAAAGTTAGGGAATTTGAAACAGGAACTGACGTGTGTCGAACGCTTCAATAAAGTAAAGTTTCCTAAACAAACTATTTTGTAGAATAGTGGCAAAGGGTCCATCCCACAGAGATTGGTAGTCTTTCTTAGGTTAAAAACAACAAAAAAGGAAACTCGGGGGTTTTAAAATAAATATTAATTTAACTAACTAACCTAACTAAACTAAATAAATAAAATAACTAAACTAATTTTGAAAACAATTAATTAATACCTGAGTAACACCTAGGTCTACAGTTCCACAAATCAAGATCAAGATTCAATGGCAATCATGGTCTTCAATCTTTCCCAAAAAGTCATTAATTTATATTCTCCTATATTAGCTATAAAAAATCGACATCCACCAGAAGTTCCTCGTTCCCCTAATCTCGATAGCCAGGATATCCGCCACTAACTACTTCCCTAATTAATGTGTAACCCTAGACATCCGCCAATCGGGTTTAACACACTAACCACAGTAATATGGGTCTGTGGGAACACTAATCCTAAATAATCGGGTCGCATCCACTCTCGATTTAACCTAGATTCAATTGTTGCACACTCAAGAACCGAATGGGTTTGACGGCAAACGGCTGAGTGTTCATCACTTTATTGGTCCAAAAGCACAATTACACGGATACTAATTGTCCAAATAACTATAGGTTGTCCACCTAAAAGTATGCACTGATCACATACATACCCTAGATCTAAACCATATTCTTTAAAATCAACAACAATGAAATAGGAGAATTAAATTAAATTAAATAATAAAATAAAAGACCTCACATAATATGCCATGAGTCCATGATCCCGACTTATTTCCCCTCCGACCTAGGCAAGGAGTTGATTAGCCGAACATCGTCGTCGAAGAAAGTCGATAACAAAACAATAATAGTTGGTGATAAAAATAATAAAACGTCAGCTTCTAATATATATAAAAGTACTAAAAACTGGTGAGAGAAACTAATTTTGGGTGTTGGGGAGGTGACTCGTGCACCGACGAGCATCGTAGGGCTGTTTTTGGGGTGAAAACCACTTATGTCCACATGTCCGCAGCCGATTGGTTCATTTCCTGCCGAACAGCTGACGTGGTGCTCTCCTATTGGCTGGACCGCAGCTTGTGACGTGGTTGGCGTGGTGAGCGAGCGAAACGTGGCAGGCAAGAGGCGGGTGGAAGAATTCGCGTGAAATCGACCGAAATTCTGGGAGTTTGTGCTGACGCGCATCCCGAGGACGAACTGATGGAGGCTGAAGCGAGGAAAACTGGTTTTGCTGTGATGTGATGATGTGAGACGCCACGTGGCGACGTCTGATTGGTGGAGTATATGGAGACGCTGACGTGGCATGTTCGGATTGGTGGAAGCCGGTTGTGATTTGTGTTAGGTCCGCCACGTATCATGCTCTGGTTGGAGGACAGGTTGTGAATGACGTGCTATTGAAGAATTGACCAATGGGAAGCTTCCACGTGTCAGTTGTCTCCTATTCTACCCACCGCATAGCACGTAACTCGAGGCAAATTGTCCGGCGTTCGATCACTACGAGTAAATACTCCATTTTGAGTATTTTTCCGGCACAAATTCAACCGCGCACTATGTTTCACCTGAAAATGACAAATAAATATAATTAAATATATATTTTAGAATCTTTCTATATTTATATATACTAAAATAAACTATTAAATATATATAAATACTAACTTATCAAATACCCCCAAACTTAAGACTTTGCACGTCCCGAGCAAAGGTGTAGATGACAACACAAACTAAACTAGACTCCTAATATAATAATGCACTGACTCAACTAATCCTATACCCGACTCAAAATTCATGGAGTTCCTTTGATTTACATAGCTACCAAATTAACAAGCCACTTAAGAAGTTTCAGAGTTATGATATGTCAAGACTCGCAACCCAAACACAATTAAGATCTCACTTTCAAGACATAGACTCGGTCTAAACAAAGGCCATCACCTACTCATAAGTTTTTCTTGGTCTATACATTAAAGCACGCAAGTTTAAATCTCACTTAATATAATGAAAGCACTTGAACTAAATCTTTTATTTGATGACTTTTACAACTTACGCCTTTATTCAATTTATATTTTCTATTTTTTTTCTCCAAATATTTTTTCAATTAATACGGTCCCTGCTCCATTTCCTGTGGATCGCTTTTCTCACTTTTTCCCACCACAAGTTTCCCTTCTCCATTTCCTGTGGAAACTTGTGAGACACTCTACACTAAGAAAACTCATGTTAATACTTCTCACTTTCACTATAATCAAGCAAATCCCTAAATGTAAGTTAAAATAGTACCACTTGCACAAATTTGACTGTCTACTCACTTTCATTATCTAGCACAAAGCTTAACCATCATACTAAGTCCTTAATCATGAAATCATAAAAATGCAGGGTACGGACTCGATTGAGTGTTTCTCCTAATTTTCCCTAAGTTTCAAGTCAAAAAGGCAGCTGTAATTTACTCATCCACACCAAATGCATGAACAAAGTCTCGGGTGACTCTAAATACAATAAAAAGTAAAAAAAATAAAAAACCTAAACTATACTAAATACATGCATGAAAGTGTATCATATCCTAATGAAATGAGAGAGAAATATGAAAGGATAAGAAATGAAAGAAATGATATAAAACACCACCATTACCATCCATCAATCGCATATAACCGCATAAAAAAATATTAAACGATCTCACCTGCGGTGGACTTTCACAAAGAATCCATCCAAATCAATCAACAATCCCTAAAATACCACCAAACTTATTCAGAACCTTGTCTTCAAGGTTCAAAACAAGTCAAGGCATCCATCCAACAAAAAGAAAATGAAAGTGGTAAAGAAAAACATGGATAAAAAGATGATACAAATGCATGCATAACAAAAAGTCTCTAAAAACCTGTGAACGCACAAAATCTCTCATGTGTAGGTGACTAAGGAGACTATGAAAGAACAATCATAACAAGAGAAAGAACTAGTAAACATAGGAGTTAACTCAAAAAAATTTCAATCAAGTCTTGCGAGCCCGAAGTCTGTCAACTAAGGGTGAAATCAACAAGATGATGGAATGAAGTTTAGGGTTTTGGGTCTACTAAAGAATTTGCCACTAATGCAGCGACTTAAGTTGGATATGTCCCAACCAAGTCTCAAAACACCTAAAATTCTATAAACATGGTAATTCCTAAAAAAAATGCTCAAATTATGCTTAAAAAATGTAATCCAAAGTCATACCTACAAAACTCGGTACTCCAATCCTCCAATGAACGTCAAACTTAACATATCACCTATAAAAATAAAGAGACCAAATAAGAGTGTTATTAAACATAAAAAACTAAAAAAAACTAAAAGTAAACTGAAACTGAAATAAATGCAAGAAATAAAAAATGAAGCTGGGCTGCCTCCCAACGAGCTGCCTTTCTTTTAAGTTTTTGGCTAGACTTGATGTGATTTATCATGTGATGCCCTCTCCTTTAGAGATGTCAACAATGAATGGCGCGTCTACGTATTTTGGCAATGAAGCATGCACGCCCTCTTTCAGATTTAGGAGCTCAATCGGGCCTTCCAACACGAAAGAATCTGTCGCATCGGGATCGTCCAACATAAAGGTGTCGGCAGTGTAGAAGACCTGCGAACACTCCCTTACTTCCACCCCCTTATAAGGTGTACCAAATGTGCATGGGAGGGTGGGTGGTTGCACCAACACCAGAGGTTGGTCTTCCTCACTCTCTATCTACGGCTTCTCCGGCTTGTCTGAAATGACATCAATTTTCATCTCATTTTCCCCCTCATTTAGTGCAATGACAATTTCTGGCTCAATTTGAAAGACTTCACATTATTCCGATGTTTCTCTCAAATAGTCTTCCATCTGAATAACCTCATTCACCTTAAAAATTTTCAATGTATCAACACTAACATCCTCCTCTGGGTTAAAAATTGGTTGTGTACTACACAACTCTTCCTCGTCAGTCATATTCGAAAGCTTGGCATTATATTGAATAAATTGAGTTTCCAAGTCCTTCAAGCCTGGAATCTCAAAATCAACTTTTTGAATCTCTTCAAGAAGCCAGTTAACCTTTTGATGATTATCTATCAATTGCTTCATCATATCTTCCAAGGAGGTGCTTTGTTAAAACTGCTGATTTCATTCATGCTGAGGAATCTGTGGATTTGACATGAGCCCAAAGAAGTCGGGTTGTGGCGATGCATAGCTAGAATAGTGGTAGTTCTCATACTGTGGATAGTAGTATAGTATGGACAATTATGTGTGGAATGAGAATAATCTCCACGTATTTCGCAAACCTCGACATGTTGCACAAAAGAATGCATGTTAGAAAATTGATATTCATTATGTGACATACCTACCCCATTCGCAGTAATATGGGTCTGTGGGAACACTAATCGTAAATAACCGGGTCACATCCGCTCCCGATTTAACCTAGAATCAATTGTTGCACACTCAAGAACCGAAAGGGTTTAATGGAAAATATGTGAGTGTTCGTCACTTTATTGGTCCAAAAGCATAATTACACGGATATTAATGGTCCAAATAACTATAGGTTGTCCACCTAAAAGCATGCACTGATCTCATACACACCCTAGATCTAAATCATATTTCTTAAAATCGACAACAATGAAATAGGACAATTAAATTAAATTAAATAATAAAATAAAAGATCTCACATAATATGCCATGAGTCCATGATCCCGACTTGTTTCCCCTCCTACCTAGGCAAGGAGTTGATTAGCCGAACATCATCGTCGAAGAAAGTCGATAACAAAACAATAATAGTCGGTGATAAAAATAATAAAACCTCAGTTCCTAATATATAAAACTACTAAAAATTTGTGAGAGAAACTACTTTTGGGTGTTGGGGAGGTGACTCGTGCGCCGAGGAGCATCGTAGGGCTGTTTTTGGGGTGAAAATCACTTTTGTCCACGTGTCCGCAGCCGATTGGTTCATTTCCTGTCGAGCAGCTGACGTGGTGCTCTCCTATTGGCTAGACCGCAGCTTGTGACGTGGTTGGCGTGGTGAGCGAGCGACACGTGGCGGGCAAGAGGCAGGTGGAATAATTCGCGTGAAATTGACCGAAATTTTGGGAGCTTGTGCTGACGCGCATCCCAATGATGAACTGATGGAGGCTGAAGCGAGGAAAACTGGTTTTATTGTGATGTGATGATGTGAGACGCCACGTGGCGACGTCTGATTGGTGGAGTAAATGGAGATGGTGACGTGGTGCGTTTGGATTGGTGGAAGCCGGTTGTGATTTGCGTTAGGTCCGCCACGTGTCACGCTCTGATTGGAGGACATGTCGTGAATGACGTGCTATTGAAGAATTGACCAATGGGAAGCTTCCACGTGTCAGCTATCTCCTATTCTACCCATCGCGTAGCATGTAACTCGAGGCAAATTGTCCGGCGTCCGATCACTATGAGTAAATACTCCATTTTAAGTATTTTTCCGCCACGAATTCAAGCGCGCACTCCGTTTCACTTGAAAATGACCAATAAATATAATTAAATATATATTTTAGAGACTTTCTATATTTAAATATACTAAAATAAACTACTAAATATATATAAATACTAACTTATCAGAAATCTAAGCCGAGGTAAGTACGGATTCATTTATTTATCAATGTTGCATGGCTATCTTAGTATATGTTGTTCATGCAGTTTATGGACTGAAATGGGGGACTATATACACTATGATGTTTTTAATTAAATGAAAAATGGTGTCTAATGTGATCTACAAGAGTAACTCTTGAGGACTGAGACCAGGTTGTATAGGATGCGGGGATGATCTCCCAGTCTATATGTAACTCCTACTCAATTAGATAGGTTGTGTAGGCTACATATTCACTAGGGGGTTTCGGATAGAACCATTGGGCATTAATGGATTGAGTAGATAACACATCGGCCAATGTGTTGGTCTAGCAATCGCTTAAATGGCGTCAGTGGATAATCGACCCAAGTTTTATAAATAAAATGAAAATCACAGTGTAATAGTCAGTGACAGTTGATTTGCATCCGTTATTTATTAAATTATATGCTTTTCATATTCTTGTTAATTAACATTGGTGCATATTGTTATTTCATAATGTTCTTGATTATTATATGAAATGTTGATGGCTTTGTGAATCCTTAGTTACTGAGCAAGTTGGAGCGCTCACCCCAAATTTTATATTTTAGGTCTGCAACCTAGCGCTTCAGCAAAGGGCAAGGAGAAGATTTAGGTGTCTTATATCTTCTCTACGATGTAATGAACCTTCTTATACATATATACTATTTGATATATTTTGTTGTATATAAACAGGGTTAGGAGGTTTATAAACGAGGTTTTGTGTTTTGATAAACTCTATATTTATGTATATAGCTTAAATATCGAAAAAAAAAAGTTTTAATTTCTGCTACGTATACTTCGTATTGTTTACTTGATATCAATATACAGGTTGAGTTTATCAGGTACTAATGGAGAGGCAGCTAGCTCTAGTTAAGTATGGCTAGGTTACCGGGGCTTAATTGGGGTTTCAGGCCGTGTATCACCCTAATCGAGATAGGGGATGCTACAACTCTTTTATAAATTTTTTAAGTTGATTTTTGGTTTTTGACTTTCCGAAGCTTTCCACTCATACGATTTAGTTCAATTTTTTTAGATCAAGGTTTCTCTATGTTATTTCATATCCCGCCTATTTTTTGCAGTTCCAAGTTTATTAACATCATTTTTGAAACGCATTTTGGTTTGGAAATTCTATTATGTCAAACAAGTCCATATATGGACTGAATTTCAAAAAATTGATTTCAAACTATCTAATTGAGTTATAAATTAGTTTGTATCATTGGATTATGTTCAATTACACTGGAATTGAGACTCATATCTTTTTGGTGTTTTTTCCGGGCGTTTAGGCACGATTTTAGGTCATTTCAAACGAAGTACGTTAATAACAAGTTGCTACTAATGAATATGAGACTGAAATGAAAAACAGTAAACCAAGAACATGTTAAAGGGACTCTAACACACCAAAACCAACTAAAATGGATGTCAGGGACTTAGCAAGCAAGAGTTGGACATCAGGGGTTAATACTAGGTCTTGTTCAAGCCGCGAGAGAGCGTAATAGCGTGGATCTGAGGTAAGTAAACCAGTAAGAGCATCGACATGATTTATTTTCAACTTTTTATCGTTAATCTCTTGAAATGCATGTCATAATCGTATTCCATTCTTGTTTCAAGTGGCCTAGGGTCTAGGTAATCCACCTGTTGTGTTATTGTGTGTTAAGCATCCGGAGTTACCCTAGTTTCTCGCTGAGCATGATGGCCCCTTTCCTAATCCAGGGTGACACCCGGCCTAATCTCGTAATTAAGCCCAAATCCTAACCACATAGGACTTAACTACGTATTAGTCAGCCTTTCTATCCAAATCTACTCCATACTAGTGTTTAGGATAAATAAAACACGTCACTTTACAATTGAGTTTTAAAGTTATTAAAAAAAATTTAAGAGTTATAAAATTTAGCGAAAGTCTTAACAAATTATGTGAAAGTAATTATTAAAAATCCTAAGTGTGTGGGAACCAGGAAAACAATGATTACATGCATATATAACAAAGTGGCGAGTATAAACAATGTGATGTCATCATAAATCAGGGAACTAAATGTTCAACCCAATATACAACCCCAAATTGTATCAAAATAAAACTATATATTACACAAAATATCAAAACCTACAAAATGTTGATGCAGAAGTACACCGCTGGCTCAGAGGTAATCGCCAATCTTCTCCTTGCCCGGCCTGCTCGTCGACGGCTCTGCACCCACAGTCATGAAAAGGACGGTGAGTACAAAAAGTAACAGTAATCCCTGTTGACAAATTCATTCATATTTCCAAAACAAACTAAATGGTATTTAAAAGCATAAGTTCAATAAAGAATGACTAGTACCATAATTATGCCAAGAAATACCACAGTTAAACAAGTGAAACAGGCACAAGGCTAAGTAGTTATGATCTAGATCCGGTCAGCTGTGACCTACGTCAGTGAAGCCTTAACCACTAAAAGACGTACGTGGTGTCGCACAGTCTAATATCACTAGGGACTCTAACCCCAATGTCATCAGGGACTCTAACCCCGGTATCATCAGGGACTCTAACCTCGTGTGCCTCATCATAATGGCGAGTGCCGACATCCCCAGGGACTCTAACCCTGTGTTCCAATCGACTCATAATGCAATAGACTCTAGATTCTATAACTACTTTATAAATCCAAGAAAAAGACTCATTAAGGATTCCAAGAATTGGCTATGCTACAAAGCACAAAATTCTCCAAATAATACAAGTCTACAAAGTCATTCATAACTCACAAGTCCCTAATAGCATGCTATTTATACTACATTTACTGCAAAACAGCAAGAAATGTCGTAAAGCACATGAATGGATTCAAAAGAATTCAATTTATCAAAATATCATGGAAGCCAAGCTCAACAAGTGAGGAATAACAAATAAGTCCATGATATGAGAGTATAAAGCTAGACATAGTCAATATATACTACAACAAACAAGTTAAAACTGGAAATGAAATATAAATAAACAAATCAACGGATATACTCACATTAAGCAATAAACTAGCTTTACCAGCATCCCGACACTCCAAATCTCCTATTTGAACCCCCGTAACCCTTTCCTAGGTTCCTGATATCACATAACATGTTTTTGGATGTATATAGAACTTTACTTAGGGTTTTAGGCTCAATTATAGTGTTTTGACAAATTTGGAAAATTGCAAATTTTTATGTTGTTAGGGCAATTAGCGCGTTATGTGATTTGATTAGCGCGCTAGCTGATCTACCTAGCGTGCTATGTGCAGGAAAACCCCGAATTCTGAAATCAAAATTACAAGTTTTCTCCACACGTACGCTACCCAAATGCCTTGGGATTCCTCATATACATCTTCAGAGCCCCAAGACATCAACAACAACATAAAATAGCCATACATAACATCAAATTCATGAATTCATCAAATTAAACTAATTAAATTAGTGTATGCATATTACCTAGTTGATGTTCACTTGCTTGATCAACCAATACACCTTAAATTCACCAAAATCAAACTGATTTCTTCTTCCTCAAACCTCTCCAGCAAGTTTTCTTTGCTCCTAAGTTGTTGAAATGAAAACATGTGGTTTGCATTAATTGATCTCTAACTATATATATGAAATGGATATGGTAGAATGACAACCATTGATCTAATTATACACACGTATCTCGAGACCTATCTAATGGCACACCTCTTAACACATGTCCCACTTACTTCCATTAACTTAATGGGTTTTCTAGATGTGCTAATACGTGTTTCGATGCAAATCACACGGCTATTGTTTTAAAATGCTAACTTAGGTTACATTTAATTAAAAATCAAATATAGCCACATTAAAGCCATTATACAAATATATATCAAGATTAAAATATACTTACCACATCACTCTCTACCCTGATTCTACATCGGCGCCCAACTTGAGGCACTTCTCCACTCACGTCTCGAAACTTATATACGAGTAGGAGTGACTTATTAGTCTACACATATACAATACACTAGACATACACCATAACAAATCTAGCATATACCTCGGCCATCTCGCCTCGTTCAATGCATATATCACGCTGTGGGTCTCACGTCATGGGTCGGTGATCTTAATTACGAATAATAAGCAAGATTAGAAATTCGGGCCATGACACTGAGGACTATGCAAGGGATAAAAAGCATTCAATGTCGTTGTGGCTTACTTTGATAGTAAAGGGGCTGTTGGAAGTGACTTGAGGAGTTCACAGTGCCTAAAAAGTCATGTCAAGGCAGTTGGAGGTGGTCTTAGGCCTACTATGTCAACTTCAAGCTGTGTTTTGGTCTAATGACCTGGAGTTTGGACAGGATTACATATTCACCTATCTATTTTGCTTTCTTACCACTTGACTTTCACTGTTTTAATTGATTAGTTTGTTTATCATGCACTTTACCATTTATTTATAGCTTTCTTTAAATATCTACATGATTTAGAGATTGTTGTCATTTATTATTCAGAAATACTATTGAATCTCTTTTGCCTTTACTCACTGGAATAGTCTCCGTCACTGGTGACAGTTGCAGGTCCCTCTAGTAGCAAGGGTGAGGAGCCCAAGATCGGTGACTACCTCTGAGTTTTTCTCAGTGCCACTCTTCATTTGTTACTATCATAGGTATTTTATTTATATCTATTATATTATACTTGATGTTTTCATACACATTTAGGTATTGGTTTTGAGAGATACATTTGAGATACATGTATATAATGCTTATTTACATTGTCTACACCTAAGATATACATGAGATCTATACACAGGATTTCCACATCTAGGGCTTGTCCCGAACTCAGTTTATTTTTTGTTGCTTTAAATTAATTTATGTGCTTAATGAATATTAAGACTTTTTAAACTAATCATCAAACTTAGTAAGCAACCAATGGATGAATGATTCGAAAAGAGGGTGACTAGGTGTACGTTGACTTGGTGGGGGTTGATCGAGGGTCCACGTAAGCTTAGGTTGGGCAAGCCCAGTTTGTGGGGATTGGGGAAGTCACAGTTGATATCAAAGCGCAAGTTTTATGTTACCTTAGACTCTTGGTAAGCCTATAACCCGACTAATGCTCAAACTTAAGAGTTAGGACAAGTGAAACGTAGCGTGGAAATCATGTGTGTGACACCCCAGTTCCCACAAGCTGGGCCCCGCACGGCACTAGACCTATGTGGGCCCCTTTCAACCCAGACGAGGTCAACGCAAACCTAGTCAGCCTTTTCCCATTATTATTAGTCATTCAGTGACTTTAAATTGAGTTATTAGTTTTGCAAGTTTTAAAATCTAAAGCAGCGGAATTAAACTGGAAATTTAAATAACTCGTAAATACATCTATTCAAGACAACCTATAGTGTGGAAACCTTGTAAACGTGATCTCTTTTATATAAAGTGACCGAAAAGTGCGAGGAACTCATATACATGTATCACAAAACGTCACTCAGCCTATTAACCATTTTTACAAAAAAAAAACAAAAAAAAAACAAGTATAGTATATACATACATCAAAATGTCAAAAAGAAACTAACATAATAACAAGGGGAGAGTCGGCTTTAAGGGAAGAAGTCACCGATAACTGGCTCTTTACCTTTTCTATACGAGGGACCTATAATTGTCACCAGAACGGAGACAATTCTAATGAGTAAATCTAAAAGGGTCTCAATACTACTTCAGATTTCAATAACGCATGGTCCATAAAATCATGCAGATAATAAAATAAATAGGAAAAATAGTAAGTGTATGATAGACAGACTAAACAAATAAACAACGAGAAATGAGTGATATAATAAAAAGATACACGTCTAAGGGGTCTCAACACTCTTCAAATTGTGGGCTCGCGGCCTCTTCCAGAAACAGCTTGAAGCAAATCCCAACAAGTCTCAAACCGTGGACCAACTACCACTTTCAAGATTGGCTTAACAATACTTCACAAACTATGGGCCTAAGGCCACCTCTAAGAATAGCTTAAGAGTCAAACTGTGGGCACTAGGCCACTTTCGAGAACAGCTCGACTTTACACTGATAGACTTCAGTCCGTCCCAACAACACACTACGCAACCCGACCACCTAAACTTTAGGTCACCTCACATTACGAATAGATTCCAATGAAGGCAATTACATCAAAGGCATATTCAATGAGGAATATAAATCAAAAGCGAAAAAGAACTACTCTTGATGCCCCTGCTAGTTCACTTACCTCAAATGCGAAATAATCGACCAATAGTGGTTCCCACACGCCTCAAAATGAGCACTCGATTCTCCATCAATGATCCTTAGGTCCCTGGTACCCAATTTCATGTTTTATACGTGTTAAAACGCGTCCGAAATCAAAATTTCAATTTTTTTGAAAAAAATTATTTAGTTTCTTTTTTCTTCAATTTACCGTCATTTTCGAAAATATTAAGTTTTTTCCTCTTTTCCCAAACTAATTGATTTATTTATTTTTTATTATATATATATATATATATATGTATATAATTTATCTCATTTTTTGTTATTTGTTAAATTATATTTTATTTATATATTTTGGACTGCACCGCGATTCGACGCGGTCCAGCACCTTGGGGTGTTGGTTCGGCCGCCCTTTGAGGGTGGCCACCAGCACCAACTCAATGTTGGTTCGACCCACCTTGTCGACACCTCGCCGATACCCTGCCGACACCCCATCGATGCCTCATGGAAATCACATAGAAATTCAAAAAAAAAACTATTAATATAAGTAAATAAAACTAAATCAATAACAAACTCACCTTATGATTCACTTCTCTCTCTCTCTCTCTCTCTCTCTCTCTCTCTCTCTCTCTCTCTCTCTCTCTCTCTCTCTCTCTCTCTCTCTCTCTCTTATATCCAGCTCCACTTAACACACTCATTTACCACACTCACTCCACCAACTCTCAATCCAGTGGTCCAAAGCTTGCCACCACTTAAAGCTTTTTTTAGTTTAAGTTGGGTCAATTTACCCTTTAACTCACTTTAGTCCTAATTCAATGTTAAGCTCTAATATAGACTTAAGTATAATTAATTGAGTCACTTCAATTTAATTAATGGCCTATAGTCAAATCCATACCTATTATTGAATTATTTTGATTTAGATACAAATAATAGATTATAATGCATCTACTTAACGAACTTAGACCACATAAATTAAATTAAGGTATTTAAATCATGACTTTAGCTAATTCATTGAATTCGCCAAAGTGTCCACCAAATCAGTGACCTACCCAATGAACGTGCATGCACGTATTTTGAGGTAAAAATTACTCGCATAATTTAGAATTAAATCTAAAAATTGTGTACACGAGTATACGTAGATAATACACGTAATCATCTGCAAGTAAAATATTTGGGTCATTACAGTCTTCCCAGCTAATAAGAGTTTCGCCCTCGAAATTAAATTAACCTCTGGCGAATCCTTAACATAAATTTAAAAAAGAAAAAAGAATTTTTGTTAACCAGTCCCTCCATTTTTCCTCGCATGAAATCATTGAAATGTAAATCGATGGTTATAGACACTCTTCAAACTATGGGCCCATGGCCACTTCAGACAATTTAGAGTGTTCCTTTCAAACTGAGGACTTAACAAAGTCGCTTCAAGCAGTTCAAATTTTAATTATGAACTCTAGACTCATATAGAGTCGCTTCAAACAGCTCGACTTCCTAATTCATCAAACTGTGGGTCGCAACCACTATGGACTTAACCAAGTCCCTTTTAAAATAGTATGTAGTACGTCTATCAAACTGTCGGCATATGCCATTTCTAACAGTTCAACTTTTCAATTCTAAAAGACGAGCCTTCCCAGATTGCTTCAAACATAACAACAACCAGTAATCATGGAGCAAAAAGTTACGATCACGACTTGAACACTAACCCCGTGAGTACCTTCTTAACCACTTGCATCTCAAATGCAAGTCTATAAACATACACCGCTCTAGATAACTCAAGATTTAAGTTGGTTCTCATGACCTTTGACGAATAACTATTAGTTGATCGGTCTCATTCATATTGAAAGGAGACAACTAAGCTCCCATCAAGACCACATCAATACCAAGTCAGTAAAAAATGTTCAACAAGTTTACGATCACGACCGTCATGAGCACTAAGTGTTCATGTATCATATGATAAATCATAAATTTGTCTAGCCATGCCTCTCTTTAGGTATGTTCAAGATAAGGTTATACATCTCGTGAACCAAAACCTATCAAGAATTTAAATTCCTCCCGAACTCCAAACTTAAATTGGGCATTTCTTGTCCTCGGCAACCAAGATGAGGTCAAGTAGTACTACGTCTAGTAGGTGTCAACCATGACTCTATGACCTATACATTCAGAAATGCAAGCTACTATAAAAACTCAAATTCAGCAGTCCATGTATAATATAATTATAGATAAAATAAAGGCATACCCTCGGCACGGTAGTGCGTCGTCGTCAGTTGCGGCTCTGCCACTACGTGGACACTCTCCATGACATATGGCTGGGTATTGCCATGCTGGACATGATATAACTCTGGACATTTTTTTCTTAAAGTGTCTCGGCTGGCCGCACTAGAAACACTCTCTTTCCCCGAAGACCAATGCCACTACTCTTGCCTGCACTCTCCGTATATTGGTGTTGTTGAACTAGTTGCACCGTCTGCGATGGTCGGCTTACATAGCCGGCTACTTGGGTTGGCGGGACCATAACTGTAGAAGCTAACCGCACTGGTGGTGCCACCAACCATGTACTTCGAACCTTACTAACATCTTGATCTTGACATCGGCTCATCTTCCTCTTTTTATCCTACCATGACATCTGCTCGGACCTTTGCTCGATATGTGTTTCAACCAGCTGTAATGCGCAATCCTCGGGGTGCATGATGAGATATGCCTATCTCATCAAGCTACACTCATAAGCTATATTTAATGTAGCGGGCTCTATCGTGACTATTGTGGCCCTGATGACAAGAAACAATCCCTCGTAAAAGAAATGAACTTGATCTTTATTTGTGTCTGCCACTCCGCCAACAAACTGCAGTAACTGCTAGTACCTCCCCATATAGTGCATAATGTTGTCTCCTAAACTCTGGCAAATGTACATGAACTCTAACCTTTTAGCAATCATGATCGAAGGCGGGTAATATTTTTGGTTCAACAATTTCTTGAAGTCTAACCAAGTCTGAGGCTCTCCCTATGTGGCTATCAAATTAGTCCAAGTATCTGTGTCTCCAAAAAATAAGAAAGCAGCCGACCTAGGTTTCTTTCTATCTTCAATTCTCAAGAACCTCCGAATCTTCTCGTGGCTCTTAATAAACTTCTCTGCCTCTACCACATCTAAGTCTCCACTAAATCTCTAGGGTATGTACCTCTTGTACTCCCTAGTCAACTTAGCCTCTAAAGTTAACTAAAAGTCTGCATCTATCGGAGCTGGTGCCACTGCTACTGTGGGCAAGGGTATAATTATGGCAATTGGTGCTATAGTACAATGGAAATTGTGGGAGTGGTCTGAGACGTAGGCGTGCTCGCATCCTTTGTAGGAATCGTTATAGGTGTAGATGGATACGGTAACTATCTTCTGAGTATAGTCAATATCTCATATAGTCGTCGATCTTGCAACTCAACCTTATGCGATAAGGCTTGAAAGTCAGCCACGCAATAGATATGGGACCTATAGCTCTACCCTGATCACCAGTGTCTGGCTGATCGGCTATTGCGGTCTGCAATCGTAGATTATGATTTTTTTATCAGCTACTATAACTATCAATTTATTATATATTACAATTAAAACACAATATATATAGTTCAAGCTTTGATTATTCCCCAACTCACCTCACTTCCCAACTACGACTCTAAGTCAGGATCATAAGGTTTCCACACTAAGTTCAATTTTAATCTAACTCTAAGTTCGCATTCTTAATTGAATTGTGATCTTATCAGTAGTTAAAGTAAAACCTTGCTCTTTGATACCGACTATGACGGCCTCAAATCCCATAAATTGGGCCCCACCCAGTACTAGACCTATGTGGACCCCTTCAACCCACGCGAGGTCAACGTAAACCTAGTCAGCATTCTTTCCCATTATTTTAGTTATTCAGTGACTTTAAATTGAGTTATTAGTTTTGCAAGTTTTAAAATTTAAAGCAGCGGAATTAAACTAGCAATTTAAATAACTCGTAAATACATCAATTCAAGACAACCTATGGTGTGGAAACCCTGTAAACATGATCTCATATATATAAGGTGACAAAAAGTGCGAGTAACTCATATACATGTATCACAAAACGTCACTCAGCCTATTAACCAGTTTTACAAAAAAAAAAAAAAAAAAAACAAGTATAGCATATACATACATCAAAATGTCAAAAAGAAACCTACGTAGTAACAAGGAAGAGTTGGCTTTGAGGGAAACTCAAAGGAAGTCATCAATCACTGGCTCTTTACCTTTGCTACTCGAGGGACCTGCAATTGTTACCAGAACGGAGACAATTCCAGTGAGTAAATCCAGATGAGTCTCAATAGTAATTTAGATATCAATAACGCATAGTCCATAAATCATACAGATAATGAAATAAATAGGAAAAATAATAAGTGCATGATAGACAGACTAAATAAATAAACGACGAGAAATGAGTGACAGAATAAAAAGATAGACGCCTAAGTGGTCTCAACGCTCTTCAAATTGTAGGCTCGCGGCCTCTTCTAGAAACTACTTGAAGTAAATCCCAACAAGTCTCAAACCGTGGGCCAACGACCACTTCCAATAACAGCTTGATAATACTTCACAAACTACGCGCCCAAGGCCATTTCTAAGAACAGCTTGAGAGTCAAACTGTGGGCAATAGGCCACTTCCAAGAACAACTCGACTTACACTGATGGACTTCAGTCTATTCCAATAACACACTAAGCAACTCGACCACCTAGACTCTAGGTCCACCCAACATTATGAATAGATTTGAAGGAAGGAAATTACATCAAAAGTATATTCAATGAGGAATATAAATCAAATGCGAAAAAATAACTACTATTGATGCCCCTGCTGGTTTACTTACCTCGAATGTGACAAAATCGACCAACTGTGGTTCCCACACGCCTCAAAATGCACACTCGGTTCTCCATTGATGATCCTTAAGTTCCTAGTACTTGATTTTCATATTTTATACGTGTTAGAACATGTCCAAAATCAAAATCTCAAATTATTTAGTTCCATTTTTCTTCTATTTACCTTCATTTCTGAAAATATTAAGTTTTTTTTCCTCTTTTCCCAAACTAATTGATTTATTATTTTTATTGTATATATATAATTTATCTCTTTTTTTGTTATTTATTAAATTATATTATTTATTATATATATTATATTTTTTTACTGCGCCGTGCTAGCCACCAGCACCCTTAAAAGTGGTGTTAGCCACCAACACCTTGGGGTGTTGGTTCGACCAACCTTTAAAGGTGGCCACCGGCACCACCTCAGATTGGTTCAGCCCACCTTGTCGACACCTCACTGACACCCCACCTGACACCCCACTGACATCCCCGTCAACACCCCGTCGACGCCTCATCGAAATCACATAGAAATTCAAAAAAAAAAAACTATTAATATTAGTACATAAAACTAAATCAATAACCAACTCACCTTATGCTTCATTTCTTCTTCTTCTTCCTTTTTTTTCTTTGCTATCCCAACAAAAGAACACCACATACACCCACACCCATTGATATATCTTTCTCCCTTATCCATTCTACTTACCATACTCACTTACCACACTCACTCCACCAACCCTCAATCCAATGGGCCAAAGCTTGCCACCACTTAAATTTTTTTTATTTTCGTTTTTTTTTAGTTTAAGTTTGGTCAATTTACCCTTTAACTAACTTTAGGTCCTAATTCAACCTTAGGCTATAATATTGACTTAAATACAATTAATTGAGTCACTTCAATTTAATTAATGACCTATAGTCATATCCATACCTATTATTGAATTATTTTGATATGGATACAAATAATAGAATATAATGCATCTACTTGATGAACTTAGGCCATATAAATTAAATTAAGGTATTTAAATCATAACTTTAGTTAATTCGTTGAATTAGCCTAAGTGTCCACCAAATCAATGACCTACCCAATGAACATGCACGCATGTACTTTGAGGCAAAACTCACTTGCACAATTTAGAATTAAATCTAAAAATTGTGTACATGAGTATATGTAGATAATACACTTAATCATCCGCAAGTAAAAATTAGGTCGTTACACTATGAACCTAACTTCGAGTCTTAGTTGGGAAGTGAGGTAAATTGGGAAAATCTAAAACTTGAATTATACATGTTATGTTGATTGTATGTACTATATGGTATCATTAGATATATGTGTTTCCTGCTTCTGACGCCTATGTCATCTTGAAAAATTGTGTGTAACACCATGAGTTGATGGATAAAGATAGGACATGGATTATCATGTTTGGAGAGAATATTAACGTTGGTCATTAATACTTGAATAGAAGCGGAGGAGGTGATATCGATGTGCCGATAGGGAAAACATAACGAGTTTTGATCTCTAAAAGATGGAATCAGTTATGAGAATTGTATCAAAAGTGAAGTTAGCAGAGAAAGTGGAGTTCATGAAATCTAGAATTGTGGTGTTATGAATACGTAGCACATGTCAACCCAAGATTTTTTGCTACTATTCTTTCATTTCCTAAAATTTTTCAATCCAGCAAAGTTGAGGTAATAGAAATTGAAGTATGTTATGTAAAATACAAACCCCATGCTCGAAATGTGACTTTATAAGTTACATGAGCATAGTTTAGTATAGAGAAAAGGCACATTGCGTTGATAGGGCTAAGGATTGATAAACCTCAAGACCTCATTGAGGCTAGGATGTATGAAAGTTGCCTAATGCATGCCTTGGTGGATGTGTCAATATTTCTATTGCATTGAACTTTCTCTTAGGGTATTGGATGTAAGTTAGGGTTGACTCTAACCTGAGCTAGCTCGTACAATATGTGTAGTATGACAACTGACATTCAAGAGCGTAACCCAACTTAAGAATGAAAAGGAAGACATAGGGAGAGTGGTAGCCTCAGGGAAATATAATTCTTAAAAATTGTAGTGTTGCGAGCTATAGCTAATTGTAGTTGGTTATGCTTGTGAAGAGGGTAAAGGAGCAAAGAAACTTCTTTGACACTAACATATCCAATAGAGTTGGATATGAATTGTCAAAGACTCTACTAGACATGTTGAGGTGGAAATAAAAAAAACTTAAAGTACCCCTTAAATAGAAATGTTTCCTTGACATGTTCTATAAGGTTTACTTAGAACAATTATTTGCAAGGAATATACTATTGATGTAATATCAGCTGGGGAACTTTGCTCTAATTACACATCCTTGTGAGATGGAGTTAGTTAGAACAACTGCGAGACTAGAAGCGGATTTGCGTGGTAGACATGAAGAATTAAGGAACGTTTTCATATAGCAAAAATGGGACTACTATTATGTTGGAAACTTAAACCAAGTAAGTAAAGACATACACATAGTTGATACACTAAGGCCTTATTTAGTTAGGGGTAGAGTTATCTTCTAGGAGATAATTTACAGGGAGTTGAGAACTAATCTTGTTTGGTTGCCCAACTTGCTTGCAAGTTATCTCCCAACTTACACCATAGGGTGTGAGATATCTCCCTACCACCTCCCTAAGGAGTTATCTCCCAGGAGTTGTAGACACAATTACCCTTCATTAATGACTCATTTATTACATATATCTCTCTTGTTTGAAGGCTATTTATGTCAATTCATATTTTTTATTGTTTAAAAATTTGAAACTTCCCTACAAGTTTAAAGTTGAACCAAACATGAAAATATTAACTCTAAGGAGTTAACTCCAAGGAGATAACTCCCAACTCACATTGTAAGTTAGCAAAAACAAACCAAACGAGGCATAAATATAAGTTTAAGTAGCGAGTAAGATTTAAAGGATGGAATGTCAGTTCATGTAATTCTTAAATGAATATATCTATACTAGACTTTCCCATAGACTCTTAGTGGAAAACAGTAGTGATTCTTGCTAAGATGAAATGAAGACGCATCTGGTGAAAGAGGACATGATAAAGAGAATGACTCTTACACATTCCTATTCACTAGGATTATTGAATAAGAGACGAAAATAGTAACTTTGATGCCTCGATAGTAGAAGTCAAAACCCCGTTAAGCATCGAGCCATGAATAGAGAAAAGAGTCTTGACGGATTATATAATCTTTGATCATGATTACTCAAGGAAATGACCTGAGGTCACAAGAACCATACAAAACGTCTTCGATAAAGGAACTGAGACTTATAAAAGAGTGGTAAAAACTCTTGCTTGAGTTTAATTGGAGATTTGTCTCTTCTAAAAGTGAAAAAGGAAAAAAATGAGTATGGAAGACAGAATTGTGACTAATAATGCGTGTGAGACTGGTGGGTTATTAGCGGACTCTATGAAGGCAGAGAGTGTCGAGATGACTCGGTGATTGCAAGGAAAGCAAGGACATACTCCTTTGGCTCTGGCAAGAGCACTGGAGTTGTCATGATGGAATAGCAGCCTGAGTAACTCCATTGGAGTGTCATGATTGTTCCTGATCTGCAGAGCCAGTGGGAGGCCTACTGCCACCTCTTTTGGACCATGGAATGAATCAGGATTGCGAGCTGAGATAGAGTCTCAAGTATATCATAGGTCAAATATGACCTCAAGCCAACCCTAAGGGATGGGCATCTCGAGGTTTTCACTCATTTTTAAATGATTGAAATGTAACAAATTTGGAACTGAGGACAGTTTGACCCATTCAAGACTCACAAAAGATTTTAGAACAATGTGTCTAGGAGACATGTAGAAACGTAAAATCTCTCATATTAGCATTGAGCTTAAGGCATGGAGTCTATGGATTTAAGGGCCAGTGAGTTTAAGTCATGTGGCAGATTTAGAATGATCCTAAAGATTAATTATAATCGAAATATATGAAAATTAGTATAGACTTGCCACAGCAATATGAGATAATCTTTGGGATTATGTTGAACGTAGTTACTGACTAACTTAGTGGGAAACATGAAGGATTTATACACGATCCATCGAGTTGACCTATAAAGTAGTTGGATGTGTTTAAATCTAATAGGATAGAGGGATGCCTATGCAAAAGAAAAATAGTGTACAACCTAGCTTCAAGGTTTGAGAATTTTTTAGATTGAGGAAAGAGTTAGAATCATCTATATGTTGAGGACTTCAATTACAAGCTGAAGATAGAGAGTGTAGTTTGACTTACATAGCCTAAGGGGAAAGGCACCTTGAGTCAAATTGAGAGCTGGTAAATAAGGTTTTTGGTGGTAAGGACATGATTAGGCATCTCAGTAAGGATAAGAGAAAAGGCATTTGGTTTGCAGATCAGAGTATCTGGAGATGCTTGACTCTTTGAAATATCGACTATGAGACAAGCAAAGTAAGTTCAGGTACAAGGAATGTCCAACTTACTTTGAACACACATAACAAAGTACATGATTAGATAGTGTTGTGGCTTACCTTGAGATACATGGGCAAACAGTGTTCATGACGGCCATGGTCACAGACTTGTCAAGTACTTCCACTAGTTAGGCGTTGACATGTGCACAGAAGAGAGCATGGTTTGTCTCTATTCGATAAGAAAATGGAAGTTGACAACGAACACTAGTGACAATAGTTCAATGATTTAACTTGGAGTTCATATCACCTGAAGCTAGGGAATATTCAAATTAGAACGAGATCCTGCGACAAGCTACTAGTCCTTTTTAGAGGATGACGTACGTAATGGGACACTCCATGGATACCAGAGGCATGGTTTGGTATAAAACCAAACATGATTTAGTGGAAATACGGCTAGAGGAATCGATATTGGGAGCCTGAGATGAGGGCGAATACTTTTTGGAATGTTCGAGGAAAATAGGACTCGCCTATAGGGTAGGTTAAGCGTTGAGGACCAAGATTGAAATTATGATGGTTAGTCATGTTTTCCTTGATAGTAGAGGAGTTTGTATATTGCCTGAGTGATAGGGACCAGAATGGCAAAGGAATACATGAATGATATTTCCATTCGATCCTGAACTTGACAGGTTGGTTAGGCATGGATATGAGCCTTAAGGTTATAGGTCGTGAGAAGTGCTACAACATGTAATGACTGATCGCGACGGATGATGTCGCCATGGAGGTTTGATGCACGTATCAACTTTAGCACTTACATACATCTCGGTAAAACACTATGTTCCAAATCTGGATAAAGGGGATGGTGGATATGCTTAGGACACCTTTTGTAGTTCAGTGGTCCATGGAAAAGACTCTCGATGTTATGTGACGCTTATGTCATGATTTACTAAATTAAGATTGGTATGATACTAATGAGGCCAAGTAGTGAAGATCAGACTTGGGTCTCATATGACATTAGACGATACCGAAGGGTTAAGTCAAAATAGAGCCTCATGACATACGAGGTCACACAATGAGGAATCAGGAAAGTTTGCCAGCATTTTAAGACTATGCAAGAAGGGAAACGCGAATCAAGAGAAACTACATTATCCAAAAGTCTCACTTTGAATGGGTAAAAAATAGGTCGAGATCAAGGGAAAACTCTTACCAACATTTTTAGGTCCTTTAAAGTCATATATGCGTGAGAGCTTCTCATTCTTATTTTGATTTCGGTAAGGAAATCATCTTAGTTATTTTAAATTTCGAGGACGAGATTCTCATTAGTAGGGAAGGCTGTAACGACCTTAAAACTCAAACTGGTGTCACGTGTCATTATCAGGACCTAATGTAGACTAGGAGTGACGTGGCGAGCTCGATCAACCCTCGGGAGTCGAAACTGATGTATATTATTTTTGTGTGATGCTTGTATTAAGTTATTATACCTCAATGAATCAATTTAATAGGATTCAACTTGTTTTCGCTGGAATTGTGGGGATGTATTGTCACGAGTTGCGTACCCGGCGCATTGAGTGTATGGGACGAGTCGAAAAGATGGAAAGACTTTGAAAAACTTCCTAACTTAGCTATATGATGAGTCATTTGTTTAATTTTATACACACATTAATGTAGCCAATGTATCTATTTATATAAGCCTATATCATTTATAAAATGAATCAAAAATAAAAAGCCTAAAGTTGTGAAATAAATCATACACACATAGATGCGCCTCGAGATTTGTGCCACAACCAATCTTAATAGGATCATGTGTGAGAATCTTATGTTAGCTAGGATGAATTAGTGGAGAGGTAGGACTTAATGAAGATCATTGGATATACCTAGAGATGTAGAAAACGCATCAAGATGAACTAGAAACTATAAAAGACACACTTAGTATCTCTTTATTCATTTGCATGCTTTGAAATAAAAGAAATTCAGAGTGGATTGTTGGCTGGAATTACTCAATTAAGGCTACAAAGTGAAGAATATTCATCAACCAAGTGATAAACAAGAGCTAGGGATCCATAACAACTTTAAGTAATGTTTTGAACTCATCAATGCATTCAAAATTCATGGGATTTGAGCATGAATCAAAGGGTTTTGTGCATAGTCCAATTCAAAGTGTTATTTATGTTTTGTATAATCAAATTTAATCATTGATTTGGATCTTAAATCCTAAATTTTCAAATTTGATGGTTTTGGCCAAAGTTGGGGTTTTAAGCATGAAATTGATTTTGCTAAATTCGAGATTATAAATGTACATATTTTGAAAATTAAACCTCATATTTGAATTCCTCACGAGATTCTAATAAGTATGCTATAAAGAAGTTCAAAATTGAGTTTGTTTTGATAAAGTTATGAAATCACAAAGTTCATGATGTTCTTGAGCTTTTATGTCAAAATGCATGTTTAATTTCAATGATATGATGTATATTAATGATTAAATTATTCATCCATGCTGTTTTTGTAGTGGTTGTACCCTATTGTGGGAGTTTTGGATGATGGAGATTACTTAGGTGGGATTTGAGGGCAAAAACCCAAAATCTCGACCTGCTAAAATGCAGTTTGTAGCGCAGTTAGCGTGCTATCTAGGCTACATAGCGTGCTACTGTTTCTGCAGATGGGACAACGCGACATGTTTTCATAAAATGCCATAACTTTCTCGTTTTAAATCGAATTTTGACATTCTGCATATCGTTGGAAAGATAAGAAGAGATAAAAAAAACTAGAATCATTAGTTTTTCAAAATTTATTCATATAATTTGTCAAAAATGTGTTGAAAATCAGAGTTCATCCGCGGGGATAGCTCTTTTGTAAAAAAATTTAGCTGATTTTTGGTTTTTAACTTTCTGAAGCTTTCTACCAAGGATTCTCTATATTATTTCATTGCTTGCCAATTTTCGTGTCGTTTGGAGTTGATTAGCACCATTTTCAAGACACGTTTTGGTTTGAAAATTATATTATGTCAAACAAGTCCATATATGGACTGAGTTTCGAAAACTTGATCTCAAACCATCTAATTGAGTTATAAATTACTTTGTATTGTTGGGTTATGTTCAATTACACTGGAATTGACTCGGGTCCTTTTGGTGTTCTTTTCTAGGCGTTTAGGCATCGATTTTGGGTCATTTCAGATGAATCAAGTTAATAACAAGTTGCTACCAATGAAAAACACTAAACCAAGAACATGTTAAATGGACTCTAACACACCAAAATCAACTAAAATGGATGTCAGGGACTTAGCAAGCAAGAGTCGGACATCAAGGGGTTAGTTTTGGGTCGTGTTGGAGCCACGATAGAGTGTATTAGCGTGGATCCGAGGTAAGTAAACAAGTAAGAGCGTCAACATCATTTATTTTCAACTTCTTATTGTTAATCTCTTGAAAAGCATGTCATACTTGTATTACATTCTTGTTTCAAGTGGCTTAGGGTCTAGTTAATCCACTAGTTGTGTTATCTCTCAGGTTAAGCATCCAGAGTTATCATGGCTTCTCGCTGAGGACTATGGAAGAGATAAAACATCCGACGTCACTGTGGCTTACCTTGATAGTTTAAAATGGGCTGTTGGAAGTTACTCGAAGAGTCTGCAATGCCTAAAAAGTCATGTCAGGGCAGTTGGAAGTGGCCTTAGGCCCACTGTGTCGAATTCAAGTTGTGTTTTAGTCTGATGACCGACAGTTTGGACAGGATTACCTATTCGCCTATCTATTTTGTTTCCATGCCACTCGACTTTCACTGCTTTACTTGATTAGTATGTTTATCATGCTCTTTACCATTTATTTACAGCTTTGTTTAAATATCTACATGATTTAGAGACTATTGTCATTTATTATTTAGAAATACTGTTAAATCTCTTCTGGTTTTTCTCATTGAAATTGTCTCTGTCACATGTGACAATTGTAGGTCTCTCAAATAGTAAGGGTGAGAAGCCCGAGATCGGTGACTACCTTTGAGTTTTTCTCAGAGTCGGCTCTTACATTGTTACTATCGTAGGTATTTTAATTATATCTATTATATTATACTTGATGTTTTTATACACATTTGGGTATGGGTTTTGAGAGATACACTTGAGATACATCTATATAATGCTTATTTACATTGTCGTCACCTGAGATATACAAGAGATTTATACTATGCAAGATTTCCACATCTACGACTTGTCTCGAACTCAGTTTATTTGTTGTTGCTTTTAATTACTTTCCACTATGTAATGAATATTAAGGCTTGTTAAATTAATTAGCAAACTTAATAAGCAACGAATGGATGAATAATTCAGATAAGAGACTGACTAGGTACGTGTTGACTTGGCAAGGGTTGACAGAGGGTCCACGTAAGCCTAGACTGGGCGAGGCCCAGTTTATGGGGGACTGGTGACGTCACACCCTGAGGTCATATTTATAGTTTCCTAAGTATACAAATTAAAGATAAACTCAAATTCTTTGTTCTTATCTAAGAAACTCGTAACCGACCTCAGCGATTTGTTAGCGATTCCTAAATTGTACACGAATTGTTGAGTTAATCACTGAAAATTGGTCTATGTGCTCCACTGATTCATCTAGCAATTCCTAGTGTAAACTCCTATTCGTTGATGATTCGTTGGCTCTTCTCTACTACCGATTTAGATAGCAATTCCTTTATAATTTCGTATCGCTGGCTAATTGCTGGCTTTGTTCTCCAGTTGACTGTTTTGCTCTTCTTCCTCTTTTTTTCCATTTCTTCATTCTTCCTAATTAAATCCTGAAATCACAAAAATAAGTTAATATCTAATGTAATATCATTATTTATACCTAAAATCAACATAAATTACACTATAAAACATATCTAATTATTGACTTGTCAAGAAGAACTTCAATTTTATTTTAAACAAAAAGTCATATATTTTAAAGACCCATTTTCATATCATTTGATGAAGAAAAAAACATAGAAGGATACCTAGGGTTCTTGTTGTTCTTAGCTTGAGAGTCTTCAATTTGGCAACCTAAAGCCCTCCTTGATTCTTCTCCATATCAGCAAGCTCTCCAGAATTTTTCTTTGCGTCTAAGGTTTTGCTATGGTTGTGCACATGTAGAGAAGAAGAACATGGTATTTATAGCCCATTTCTCTTAGATCCTAGCCATTCATCTCATCTTGTTTTGACATTACTAGATAGATCAAAGGTTCTAATTACTCCATTCTCTACTAACTTTCCTTATCTAACACTACAACCACACTTAATCTCATGGAGAACCACTACATGTACGCATCTCAAGGTCAAATCTATGGTTCATTTAATTCATGAAGAATTTAGGTCTTTATTTTGATCAACCTTATTTCATTAGCAAGGTCACTTAGATAATTGATCTTATTAATGCTTGAAATTAATTTATACTTTTACCATATCATCTACTAGTCAGTCTCGTATATGCACCCATCTCGAGGCAACGCCTTTCTCTCTCACGCTAAATTAGTGAAATAACTAAACTAATTAAATTTTGGATATAGTATACACACATACATTACACTAGACATCCATCACTTAAAAAAATATGACTCAACTTATATGATGAGTGTCGGACTGTGTACTCGCCTTCGGGCGCCATGTCACGGCTCGGTAACCTCAGATTAAAGACAAATCCATTATTAGCGATTTGGATCGTTACACAAAACTCATGTAATCACTTTATTTGATATCTGACCACAGCAGAACAGGATTGTTGAACAATTGGTGAATCAGCTGAAATTGGAAACTTCACCACATCCCAGCTTTACCGATCGGGGTGGTTAAAGAAAGATTTGGAGTTGCACGTAAAAAGCCAATGCATTTTCAAATTTGCAATTGATAAGAAAGTTTATGATTAGGTATCGTTAGATGTATGCCAAACGAGATGCTACTTACTATAGGCTAGAAAATATTTGGCAGTTAGTAAAAGATGACGAGGGATTCAAAATTCAGGCGTTAAAGGAAAAGAAAAGAGAGCTTCATTAATCATTGAATGATTTTCAAAGTTGTCATGCAAGAACCTATAGGTTTACCACTTCGGAGGATGCTTTCCAAAAATGAACAAATTACTTGGGGTTTAAAGGAAAAATAAGCATCGAAGATTTTGAAGAAAAAAAAAATTGTAAGGCAACAATACTTTGAAATGTGCGCGATATAGTTCTAAGTGAACCAACTAAAGAAGACTTGGCTTTAGATTGGAAGACTCAATATACCAGAAAAGGAAGTGAAGAATCGTTTTGGATATGTGAAAATGGACGGTTTTCAAATCGTGCAAAGTGTTACTCTAAAGAACAAGTCAGAGAAAAGTTTCTCCACTTAATTAGTGGAATGCTTTTGAAGGACCAAAAGCCTCTTATGGGGGCGGTTCAATCCATATTTATGATCGATGAAAAAAATGGAACTAAAAAAAGAATAAAAAGAAAGAAAAAATAAATAAAAATGAACGTTTGAGTTTATCTCATTCACTTTTACTATGTTTTCTATTTTATCTCAATCTTTGTAGTTCTCTATTTTATTAAAAAAGGGAAGGTATGTGTATAACAATACACAGAGAACATAAAAAAGATTCGAAATAGAAGAAAATAGAGAGATTTTTTTGAGACTTCGATGTCGAGGCTTTCTGCTGATATCAATATTTTTTCTTGTAACAACTCTTGAATAGTGAGTTTCTTTGTTGCTTAAAAGATATATGGATGTTTCTTGAATTAGGGTTTTACCATATTAAAAATTCTTGTGTCTTTTGTTTATTATGATTCCACAAAATTCCGATTCCTATATTTTTTTTTCTATTTGTTGGGATATTGGGATCAATTATTGGGATGTGTGGACCCAAAGCTTTAGTCCCACATTGGTTGTCTATTGCTTCTTTGAATCCCTTGACTTGATTTTTAGAAGAGTAAATTAAGTTTCTTTTAATAAGTGCATTACAACATTGATACACCTACCTTCAGAATCCTCAACAATCTCCTAACACTTTAGTCAATTCATCAATGCACCCCAACATCCCTGCATCGATCTGAATCGCTTGATTGTTTCAAATCGCGCAGAACCAAGACTCCTTAATTGTGCACCATGATCATCCTCTTCACTTCAAAATCGTCATCAACGCGAGTTAGCAAAACATTTTTGTTTTGATTTGGTCCAATTCTAATATGAATCGAAAGTTCGCTAAAAAAATCGGGCGTTAGTGGAACTTCCGTTAGCCATGTTAGTGGAACTTGACAAGTCAAAATAGATGGACCGACTAATTATGCATCTTTATAAAAAGTTCATGGACTAAATACGTAATAATAAAAAGTCGAGGGACCAAATAATATGTTTTTGCTATAAAAAAAAAAAAAAAAAAAGTTTAAAATTAACGGGGTCACTTATAAGCTGGGGGTTACTCAATCCTAGCTAGCTGTGGGCATCATGGAAGGAGAGGAAGACCATAAGCAGCGCACGCCGTGGAGCTTGGCCACAAATTGGGAGGTCTCAGGCGGAACTCTGGAGGGATGCATCACGATGGATAGCCCCGATCCTTCTTCGTCTAAGGACGACGACGCGGACGAAGATCACCAAGCAGTTGCGTTGACAGCAGCAGCACCTTTATTTTCCGATTCTGGCCCCTGCGAAATCCAAGGTACGTTCTTTCAAGAAATAGATAGCCAATCCTATTTACAAAAATGTGGTTAAGTCACCTATATAAGTTTGTTGGGGCCCCAACATCTGAAATCGTACACTTGATTGCGAACTCCATGCTTTTCTTGGTGTTTAACAAAGTGAAATAGAACTAGAGCCTTTTCCAAAAATTATTTCTAAAATACTCAGGATTTACCACCTTCATCAAATTTGCAGTTTTACTTTTCTGTAGTTGTCTTTCAACCTCAATGATGCATGCTTCAAGAGCATCCATCTCCTTAAAATTTTCCATAACAAGCTGATTTATCCATAACAAGAAACTTCTTCACCAAAAAAAGTTAAGTACCTATCTCCATGGAATAACTAATAGATCCGCTAATGTGAAAATGTAAGTAATTTCATGGGGTCAGTTACTTCTTGCGATGCATCTCTTAGTACCACTAACTTAGTGCTTTGGTTTGTTTTCCTTAATATTTTTTCGAACAAACATGAAGATCAATTACATTTAAGGTGGAGCTTGGAAGTATTGCATTGTTTACAAATCTCCTGAGTCTTTATCTGAATATATGACATAGTTCATATGAAAAAAAATGGCATTTATGCGGCTACAATGCTACATTGGTTCAAAGAATTATTATGCAAGAACAAAGAAGGTTCAACAAAATTAATTAACCATACAAAATTCACAAAAAAATAATCATAAAGAAAGTTAAAACCAGTGAAAAAGAAATTGTTACATAAATTGAAACTACTAGTATCAAACTTGAAGAAGTAACGTTCTTGGAGTTGGTACCGTGAAATCAAGATTCTAGATAAGGCAAGTACTAGATCCACATTTTTTTTTAATAAATATATACACTAAATTAAAAAAAAAAAGTTATAAAACAATTGAGGAATTTCAATGACTTCAAATTGGAGTTTTTGACAAAATTATATGAAAATGAAGTTTGTGTTTTCCCTTAGGCAAAACCCATCTTTTGGTCCCTGAACTTTCAACATTTTATGCTTTTGGTCCCTCAACTTTCAAAACTACACATTTGATCCCTCAACTTTCCAACTAGTGCACATTTGGTCTTTTTGTTAGTTGGACCGTCAAAATTGTTGACGTGGCTAATTGGACCGACCACGTAGCTGAACCGGCGGTTCGCTTGAACCAAACAATTTTTTTTTTCTTTTTTTTTTTAAAGAAAGCCCAAAATAACAACTCATATTGTCTCTTCAATCTCTAAATCTCTTCTTCGTTACTTCAATTTCTGCTTGTTTTGGCCCTTTCTTGATGTAGTAGATGTTTTGTTGTCATGGTCTAATTTTTATGAAACAATGTCAACCAAAACCCTATTGAATTGAGGAGTTGTTTATGAATTGATTCAACTGAATATGGGTTTGATAAAATCCCAAATCTTGCTCTAGGTTTCTTATGGAACTAGTAGAGAGTACTCACTGGTTAATCTATGTGATGTTGATGAAAAACAAATAACACAAGAGGAACATGCATCACAATGTGAGGAATCCTGATGGGATTGCATAAACATGAGGCATGGTTGAGATTTAGGGTTTAAAATCAAGGATGTATCTTGGATGGATTGCTATGGATTTCGCCGGTTAGTGGGTGAAACGATATTTACTCGAGGTTTGCCCTTAAGATCGCCTTCCAAATCAATGGAGCGTTTTGAGTCATAGCCGCGCCACATAAATCTCCAGATCTCATAGTGGTTTCTCTGCCCTGATCTTCTCCCATCTTCGCTTTCATTTGCATTGCAATTTCTCTCATTTGGATATGTGTCTCTGTCTTCATTTTGATATATAATGTTCATTTTCCAATTGGTCTCTTCAAAGTGCTTAGTTGTCAAAGATGGGGACATTTCTGAACAATAGGTTTTGGATTCTGTTTTGATTGATGTGTGTTGTTTGTTTGAGTTTTGATGTTGTGTTTGTTGTGGGAGGAGTAATGGCGAGAATGATGAAACGGTATATATTTACTCGAGGATTATTTGTGCAATTTTAGCATTCTTTCTACAAACAGATTTGTTTATTAAAAAAAATGGTTTGGTTCAAGCGAACCGCCGGTTCAAAGAAGAACCGACCACGTGGTCAGTCTAGTTAGGCACGTCGGCAATTTTGACACCCCAACTAACAGAATGACCAAATGTGCACTAATTGAAGAGTTGAGGAACCAAATGTGTTGTTTGAAAGTTGAGGGACCAAAAACATAAAAGATTGAAAGTTCAGAGACCAAAAGATGGGTTTTGCCTTTCCTTTATGATTTGAGTCATTACAAAAAATATGGATTGAGGCATTGGACTCAATACCCCAAAGGCTCAACAATGAAAACAACAACATCAACAAATAAGCCTCTATTCCAAATTTTTGGGATCGGATGCATGGATCAAGATTTTCCATTTCACTCAATTTAATGCACTCGTAGCGTGCTTTCCAAGGCGTCCCATGCTATCTCAGTTTTCTCTTTATATCGTTGAATTTCTTATATCGTTGAATTTCTTCAGTTTGGGGCACGACAGTGGCTATGCGTCGTTTAGTTGGGGCAGTTGGCGCTTGAAACCACTTGGGAAACAAAATAGTGTGTGTCTATATGTATATATAAATTCTACAATGGAAACTAAAATAAGTTCCCATGTCACGGGTACTATGTGTTTTAACCATTTTTTGTTTTTGATGAAAATAATGTTGTGTATTTAATGTATTATGCATTAAATGCACTCAAAATTTGAATTTTAGTTCCCATGGCAATACTATATATATACGGGTAATTATGCAATGGAGCCCAATTATATACTCATGCCATGTGAACCCTGTGAAGTGTGTTATGCATTTATGACTCATAGATTAACGTGTTGGATTAAAATCCAATGGTTGTAAATGATGTTCTTATGGAATGAGTATTTTTATGGTTCCCATGACCCTGCATATCTATAACTATAACAAAAGAGCCAATATTGACTTCAAGGAAAGGTCTATATTACCCTTTTCGTTCCATTAGTCCGAGTCATCTCCTACTATCTTCCGACTTCGACACCAACAGTGCAAACTTCGTCATCTCCTTCTTCTATTTTCCAACTTCAACACCAACAAATCTCTAATACTAATTCTCTCTCGCCATCGCGGGCGGATCATTGGTTGTTCAATCAATAATTTTTGACTTTGCTCATCGCATGTAGTTCTCGGTCTCTCCTACTAAGCTTTGAGTGTGAGTTATTATATCTTCCAAATCGGTTATCATTACCCATCTTTATTGGGAGGAGTTCATAAGAAAGTGCCTTTGTTAGCTAATTTAACAAATCAATCCATTAGATTTCAAATCAAGCAATTAATATATTTCAGATCAAGTAATCAATAGTTTCTCACTCTCTGTCTCTGGCATCTCTTGTTCTTTTTTTATTGCTACTTAAGGATTGTGAGTAGTTTGTTTGTTTGTCATCTGTTCTACTCTGTCTAAGGTTTATTTTTGTGAGGTGTTTGATAAAATGTCCAAGAGATGATTAGTTTGATTGCATCAAGATGGATATGTATTGGTAGTTTAAGAGTGCTCTGAAGTTGTTTGATGAAATGCCATGAGAATATTTGTCTAATTATCATGAAAATATGGTTCCAATGGTGACGACTCTATTCAAAATATAGTTCCCATGTACTTTTTGATAAGTCTCCAGTTATTTTAACTACAACTGCCACTGCAACTAGCACTAGATTGATTGCAACCATCTTTGTAAAGGATCAGGAGGATTTCATTATATGGTTCCAATGGTGATGACTCTATTAAAATTATAGTTCCCATGTACTTTTTGATAAAGCCTCTTGCTATTTTAACTACAGCTGCCACTGCAACTAGCACTAGATCGATTGCAACCATCTTTGTTAAGGATTAGGAGAGGAATATGCTAACTCTACAGTTTTTATTTTTTGGTGGTTCTAGAAAATACATTATTGTTCCTTCAAGAACAAATAAAAAGAGAAAATGTTTCATCATTTATGCTGTGGACATAGTTTGTTTGTGGAAAATTAAATCTTTGTTGTTGTTGTTGTTGTTGTTGAAGATCGATATTCTTCTTTAAGTAATTCAGTTAGTGTAACAAGGTGACTTTATTAGGTTTTGTTGAAAAAATATTGGAATTTGGTTTTATTGTAGCTATCTTCATAAGACTTTTAGTGTTGAAGATTTTTTTTCCTTTTTGGAATATAATATGATTGTAGCAAAATTCGCCGGTGAAGTAAAAAACTAAATATTTTAAATACTTTTCCTTAGTTTTTATAATTTATTATGATAAGTTTAAATACTGAAAAAAGAAAACAAAAACTTCTTTTGAAAAACCTTATATTAGAAAAATTGTTTCTTCGCTCATATATCCAAACAGTCCCTTAAAATACCTTAGATTAGAAAAACTGTTTCTTCACTCATAACCAAACAGTCCCATAAAATATCTTTTGTGTACACATTTGTGTACAATGAATGTGTTTCTCAAGATAGATCAAAGAGTGAGAATGATAGAGACTTGAATCGAAAGGAACAAAGAGATGGAGATGAAGATGGCGAAGGATCAGAAGAGCAAAAGACCAAGGAGATGGAAGATTAAGGTTCGTCTGGTGGGTTCTTCTCATTCGCTTCTTCTCTACACATTCTTTCTCTAGATCTCAAGATCTGGTATCTGCAACTACCCTACCTTCCTCTCTCTTGATCGACTCTTTCATTCTCGATCTTGTGTTTCTGGGTAGAGTAAGACCTGCAAACGACGAGCCTTGAAAATCTGTGATGCTCAGCCCTAGCCATGTTCGCGTGTTTCAACTTTTCTAATTATGTTGGGGTAATTTCAATAGTTTCGGTCAAACTTCTTCAATTTCGTCGAAAATTTACAAATTTAGGGTACTTTTTTAGAACTTCGATTGAAACTATCGAATTTTGCGGAAAAGTGTTGATGTTGTAGGCGAATTTTTACATTTTTTCCTTTGCATCCAAGTTTTGCTTCACCTCCCCTAAAATCGACATAATTTGCCCGAAGTTTGGCGAATTTCGGCGAATTATGTCGATTTTGTAAATCTTGGTGACATGCCTTAAAAGGAAGAAGTATTCATAGTTGGTTCATGAGAATTTTCATAATCAATTATTTGCAAGGTTTGAAACTTCGACTTCGCCTATGATTTCGCTCACTTAAAATTAGGAATTAATTCGAGGAAGTTAACTTCGACGATGGAAGTTTGACAAAAATTCGCCGGTGTACGGATGTTTACGGAATTTCACTTTAAAGTTAGAAAACTCAAGTTTCTTCGTAGAGATGCTAGGAATATATTTAATCATACAACAATAATGCATAAACTCATGTCAACGGAGGATATTCCGAATTTAAGTATATTTTTAGCATAGGCGAAGTTTCCGAAGTTTTTGTCGAAGTTTCAGTCGAAGTTTGTTCAACTTCCACGAAACATAACAATTTTACTTCATGTTTTATGAACTTCCATCGATGTTTTCGAAGTTCGGTCGAAGTTAGCCGAAGTTGAGTCGAGGTTTTGCAATTTTTCAACTGCCCTTGAACTTCGCTTCGCTCACCTCAACATCGACAAACTTTGCCCGAACTTCGGCGAAGTTTGTCGATTTTTTAAACCATGATTATTTGAAAGTGCTGGAGTGAGGCTTATCTTTAGTGAATGCTTTATTAAAAAAAAAGGTGATTCTTGTTTCAATTTTTTTGATTCTCTGAATTCATGGAATTAATTCAAGTTTGGTTGTTTGATGTGCATGATTTTATTGTTGATTTGTGAGATTCGAAATGGTTTCATGAAACACGAATTCAACAAGGCGACACCCAAATAGCTCTCATTCATCATCTGATAGACCTTTTATCAATCTGAAGTACTCTAAAAGGCACAAGAGGGGTGATGGGACACATGGCAAAGCCTAAGGGGACATAACCAAGTAAAGGAAGTGGGGACCAATTGCAATTGGGTCCAGTTAGTTGGAACTAAAGTTAGTATAAATAGTAGAATAACAGTAAAGAGGGATCATTTTCTTGATGTATGAACCGTTTTGGGAGTAAATAGACTACTTGAATTGTCTATCCACAACTGTACATTCCAATTCCTATCAATACAACCCAGCTCTTCCCTTTTTTTTTCTTCTCTAAACCTCTGGTTTTGCCTATCAATTTGGTATCAGAGCACCCACTCGATCCGGCAACGATGGGAGGTCCTAAACAAAACGATGCTAAGTTGGTGGCCATTGAGAAGGAGATGGATCACATCAGAGGGGATCTGAGTCGTTTCTCTTCGCTGGAGCAGAAGATGGAGACCATCACTCAAAGCTTGGCACAGGTGGTGCAGTCCCTGACTGATACACAACGATCAGTGCAAGCCCTGTCCAAAGGCAAGGGGATCGCGGTCGAGGATGGCAACGACGCATCGGGAATCAGCGACGAAGCGCAGATCGAGGCATGCCAAGCGGAACGAAGTCCGATCTTGCCAAATCTGAGGCCGGGCAGTCAGATTCGCGTTGGGGGTCGTAGCCAGGACTTCAACACCACTTTTGATGCATGGCGGGGGGGGGGGGTCGGAAACTTCAACTGCCAATTTTTACGGGGGAGAATCCGGAGGGATGGTTGTTCCGAGCAGAACTCTACTTCGAGATTAATCGGTTGTTTGATGTCGAACGCATCATGGCGACGCGCATTTGTTTTGATGATGAGGCCCTGGCGTGGTTTTGATGGTCCGACTCTCGTGTTCCATTCGTTAGTTGGTCCGATCTCAAATCGCAATTGCTCAAGCGATTTAGTGGGACACAATTCGACAGTCTCAAGGAACATTTGCTGGATCTCAAGCAGACGAATACCATCGTCGAATATCGCCGGAATTTCGAGACATTGTCAGCAGCTGTGCCGGGCATTCCTGAGGATATTTTGGAGAGTACTTTTATGAAGGGCTCAAAACTGGGAATCCGGTCGGAGGTTCGTTTATTGAGGCCAGTGGGACTTTCCGATTTGATGATAACGGCTCAGATGGTAGAAGACAAGTTACAGGTGCATGGGCTGGGCCGTGGGGGTATTTTGGGCTTAAATTATGTCTCTCGACCAATAACAAAATCGGTGGGCCCGAATACTTTTGGCCCAGGATCCATTTCTTTAGGATCCAAGTCCACACCCCCTGCTGTTAACCCACCCTTACCTAACCCTAAACCGATGAGAAGATGCTTGCAGCTCACAAAATCTGAGTTTCAAACAGGGCGAGCCAAGGGACTGTGTTTTTCGTGCGATGAGAAATTCAGTCTGGGGCATGTGTGAAAAAAGCTTATGTAGTTAACATTGGTCAGCGACGATGATCCAAAGGGAGCTGAAGTTGGCGACTCGGCCACAGAGGGCACTGTCGACGGGGACGAGACGACGGGCCTTGAGACCATTGAACTTTCTATGAACACGGTCAGGGGATTGACCGTCCCAGGGACGATGAAGCTTCGGGGAACGCTAGGTTCTAAGGAGTTACGGTCCTTATCGACTGTGGGGCCACTCACAACTTCATATCTCAAGACCTAGTTGATGAACTGCAGCTGCCATTAGCTGAGACAACACAGTACGGCGTGATGATGGGGACTGGCTCAGTTGTGATAGGCTATGGAATCTGTCACGGGTTGTCTCTCCACATTCAAGAGCTGGTAATCCACCAAGACTTTATGCCACTCCAATTGGGAAGCACCGATGCTATTCTGGGCATGTCATGGTTGAGGGACTTGGGCAGTATGGAGGTGGATTGGAAGACTTACCATGAAATTTATTTGTGCTGGGCGAACCTATATCTTACAGGGTGATCCAAGTTTGTGCAAACGCAATGTTTCTATGAAGTCGCTATCTAAGGAGCTCCTCCATGATGGCCAAGGAATTTTGGCTGATTTATGTTCGTTAGTGCCCATTGCCGCCGTGGGGTCCTCTGCGTCTTCCCCTCAGGTGGATTTTCCCCCTTGGTTCAACTCTCTCTTTCAGAAGTTCACCGAAGTGTTTGGTCCTATCAATGGCCTTCCACCCGAGAGGGAAATTGATCACGTTGTTACGTTGCTGCCAACGGCTAGTCCGGTGAACGCTCGTCCTTACCGATACCCCCATTTTCAAAAATCAGAGATCGAGAAATTGGTTTGGGACATGCTACTTGTCGGCATCATTCAACCTCCACAAGTCCATTCTCGAGGCCGGTCCTCCTAGTTAAAAAGAAGGACGGCAGTTGACGTTTCTGCGTCGACTATCGCGTCTTGAACAAAGTGACGGTGCCGGATCGTTTCCCAATTCCGGTAGTGGATGAGCTACTTGACGAACTCCATGGAGCTTCCATTTTCTCCAAGTTGGACTTGAAGTCGGGCTATCACCAGATCAGGGTTAAGACCCCCGATGTCCCCAAGACCGCATTTCGCACACATGAGGGGCACTATGAGTTCTTGGTGATGCCTTTTGGTCTGTCCAACGCCCCAGCAACTTTTCAGGCTCTAATGAATTGGGTATTTCGCCCCTTCTTGCGTCAATTTGTTCTTGTGTTTTTTGATGATATTTTGGTCTATAGTAGGGACCTCGAGACGCATGTGGATCATTTATCCCAAGTCCTTCAAGTGTTGCTGGACAACCATCTCAATGTTAATGCAAAGAAGTGCGTCATTGGGCAACATTCAATCGAATATTTGGGGCACTGGATTTCGGCTCAAGGGGTTTCGATGGATCCGTCCAAAGTGGAAGCAATGCAACGTTGGCCTTCTCCAGCCGACATCAAAGAATTGAGGGGTTTTCTTGGTCTTACCGGCTACTATCGACGTTTCGTGTCGAATTATGGTTCTATCGCCTACCCTCTCACACAACAACTTAAGAAGGACGCGTTTGCGTGGTCGGCAGAGGCGGAAACTGCTTTTCAGTTATTGAAGAAAGCTATGACTGGTGTGCCAGTGTTAGGGCTCCCTGACTTTACCCAACCCTTCGTATTGGAGACGAATGCCTCGGTATTTGGGCTAGGAGCGATATTGATGCAGCATGGACGTCCGATTGCTTACTTTAGTCAGTTGTTATCTCCTCGCAACCAACTAAAGTCCATCTATGAACGGGAACTGATGGCGATGGTTTTAGCAGTCCAAAAATGGCGGTATTGTCTGCTCGGTCGTCACTTTCTCATCAACACCAACCAACGTAGCTTGAAATACCTTTTGGAACAAAGAGTGGTTCAGCCGGAGTATCAAAAATGGGTGGCAAAGCTCGTCGGGTATGATTTCGAGATTCAATTCAAAGCTGGGGTCACTAATAAAGCTGCAGATGCCTTGTCCCGAATTCCCCCTCCTAACAGTGCTTCCTTGCAGTCGCTAGTCACCCACCGCATTCTGGAGGTGCAGGATATCCAAAATGCAGTGACACATAACCCATTCCTCTCTAAGATTTGCAGTGACTTGCAGCAGGGTTCTTCTTCATGGCCTGACTATACACTCCACCATGGTTTGCTGCTATTCAAGTCCAAGTTGGTGTTGCCAAAAGGTTCTCCCTTACTGCAGCGCATTCTGTTTGAATACCATGATTGGGCTCTTGGTGGACATTCCGGATTTCTCCGCACCTTCAAACGCATTGAGCGGGATTTATATTGGGTTGGCATGCGCCAAGACATCAAACGCTATGTCGCCGAATGCTCCATTTGTCAACAACACAAGTATCAATCTCTCTCTCCAGCAGGTCTTTTGCATCCACTTCCAATTCCTCAGCTTGTTTGGGAAGATGTGGCAATGGACTTCATTGAGGGTCTATCGAAATCGAATGGGTTTTCCGTTATTTTTGTGGTCGTGGATCGTTTGACCAAGTATGGCCATTTCTTACCCTTTGCTCACCCATTTACCGCCAAATCAATGGCTGCTGTCTTTGTGCGAGAAATCGTCCGATTGCATGGTTTTCCCCGCTCAATTGTGTCGGACCGAGACAAGGTATTCCTCAGCTCATTTTGGTCAGAACTTTCAAATCGCAGGGTACTCGATTGCACCATAGCACGACCTATCACCCTCAATCCGACGGGCAGTCCGAAGTTGTCAACAGGTGCCTTAAGACGTACTTGCGTTGCTTTACATCGGACACACCCAAGCAGTGGAGTCTATGGTTGGCGTGGGCTGAATTTTGGTACAACACATCCTTTCATGCTATGACCAATATGACTCCTTTCAAGGTTGTTTATGGACGAAATCCCCCCCATTGTTTGCTATGGTGCCTATACTACTGCGGTGGCTGATTTGGATGCGCAACTGCATACTCGGGATACTATCCGTGATGAATTGAAGTTCCACCTTGCCCGGGCCCAAGCAAAAATGAAGGATGCTGTGGATTCTCATCGCCGGGATGTGACTTTCTCGGTTGGGGACTTGGAGTATTTGAAACTCCTCCCTTACCGCCAACGCTCCCTTGCTCGCCGGCCTAATGAGGAGCTCTCTCCTCCTTTTTTTAACCCATTTAAGGTGTTAGAGAAGATTGGTGCTGTGGCATACAAACTGGAGTTGCCTACCTCTTCTTCCATTCATCCCGTTTTCCACATTTCGCAACTGAGGCCAGCATTGGGTTTTTTGGATCGTGTCCAACCTCTTCCTACGTCCTTGACTGCCGACATGGAGTGGGGGGTTGTACCGGAGCGAGCTTCTGGTTTTCGTCGTGCTGAACGTGGCCGTGTAGTGCTGATTTACTGGAAGGATCTGCCGGATTTCGAGGCAACCTAGGAGCTCGTGGATGTTATTCGACGCCAATTTCCAGACTTTCACTTTGAGGACAAGGTGGGTTTTTGTGGGGGCGGTATCGATAGACCTCCTATATATCTGACGTACTCTAGAAGGCACAAGAGGGGTGATGGAACACATGGCAAAACCTAAGGAGACATCACCAAGTAAAGGAAGTGGGGACCAATTGCAATTGGGTCCAGTTAGTTGGAACTAAAGTTAGTATAAATAGTAGAATAACAGTAAAGAGGGATCATTTTCTTGATGTATGAACTGTTTTGGGAGTAAATAGACTACTCGAATTGTCTATCCACAACTGTACATTCCAATTCCTATCAATACAACCCAGCTCTTCCCTCTTTTTTCTCTCTAAACCTCTGGTTTTGCCTATCATCATCTCACCCAGTAACTACTTAGATAATGTTTCCGATCAAAATACTACATACAAAAAGTATGTATTGTCAAATAGGGAAGTGGTGTTTCACTTCTTAGAAGTCTAACTTGTACTCAATCATTGAATGATCTGTATAAAATACTTGTTTTATTTCATATTAGCTGATAAAAATATCTGCAACTCCTACTCAATTGTTGTCGTAATTAATACTTGTGCATAGGATTTCGATTGAGCATCGCTTAAAATGGACTTTCTACACATACTTGGCTAAAAGAAAACTTGCAATGTTTTGTCATTTGGACCGTGAAAAGATATCCCACCATTCTAGTAGATGCGAAATTACACTACCTATTGTTGTCTAAATAGAAATCTTTAAGTCTTTGTATAAACAATTTGTATTGACTTTTAGTGCAATATCTCGCTTACATTAGTATAAAATTTGTGCATAGACGAACCCACTGGTTTGGCTAAAATTGAATTTCATACCTATCTCAATTGATTTATGAAAGTGATGGGGTTGGCTTGATGTGTAATCATTGTTATACCAAATAAATAAGAAAGATTAATGTAGAGTTATGAGATCCTATGTATTAAAATTACACTTGTTTGGTCTAAAAAAAAATTGAAGTCGACAAAATAGTCGCCAGCTGCATATTTTTGACACTGATGTTGTTTAAGTAATAAATCAAGTTGATAACAAAAGTTGGAAAACGTCTGCAACTGTAACATGCTTTCGTTGCAGTTTATATTTCACTATGAAATCTCAAGTCTGTATATTGGAAATTGTACGAGGATAGAAATGGGTTAAAATTACTAGTCGATAGGCACGTGCGTTGCATGTGAGGAGAATTTAAATTTTGTAATTAAGCATAGATGCAAACTCAATCAAAGTAGAACAACTGTTAAAATCTCCAATCAAATATGCCTTGTATAATTTATCAAAGTGCATTGATATATTTAAAATCGTACAAACATATAGGTCTAAGTAACAAAGTAATCAAGTTAAATTAGGATGCATGAAATTGAGAATTTTGGTCATTAACTTATCAAGCTAGAAGTTACTGTATTTTGAAAAAAAAAAGAAACTTAATTATCACGCATGAATAATATAACAATCATGTACGTAAATCCATCGATGTGGTAAAAGTTGATGTAATAAAGCAAATCTAGACCTCTCAATGAAGTTGTTTATTCTGTGTGCTTGTAATAAAATTAGGTAAAATTGGAAAAGATCCCTGTTACACAACAATTTAATGCCACTATTGACATGAGATCCATACACATCAAGATAAAATTAAATATGTGACTCTTTACTAAATCATTTCCTTCATTGTATTGCTACACTTTTTTCCAAATGACTTCCAAAACGCCAATATGCAGAAGCTACTCCTTCTCACCTCTAACATCCATAATCCACCTCAAAAATAGTCTATTAGATGACCCAATTTCATATGCAGTGTATCAATCAACACACCAAATGACTACGTAAATGGTTCTTCTATTTGTCGTGATTAAGGTGTAACGTAAAGGATGAAGTCTAGAATATGACCATCAATCTCCTTCCCACGGTGGTGAAAAAAAAAAAGAAAATTTGGTGAAAGCGCCTAAGACCGCATCAGTACTATCTTGAATCACACAACGCCCTCCCAAGCCACAAACGTTTCCATCACTATTTTAGTCAATCTTTAAACCTTTAATTTCAACAAACCTATAGGAGGAGCTATCCACTGGAAGACATGAAAGAGTAATATTAATTGAAGACAAAAGAAAGAACCCGTTCAAAAAAAAAGAAATAATAGAAAAATATGATCTAATCGATTGTTGAAAAGATCAACGGAGATTGCAAGCAGTACCACATACCAGGGCATTCGCTCTCCATGAATTAAAGTTGTCGATCATTGAGAACCACTGAAGTGATTGAAACTTTAGGGTTCTTAAAACTTAAAAAAAAGTAAAAGAAACCAAGTGAAGAGAGAGAGGAGTGTGAGGGATGATATAAAATACTACCATTGCCACCACTTTGCTTGTGATCTCCATAATTTGGATTATCTCCCCAGTTAATTCTTTAGCGCCCAATAAATAAAAAACATGTAATTATTTAGTATCATGAAAATTTCCCACCATGAAATCCATCAAACACCCGTTAAAAGCAAAAGTGAATCTAAAAAAAAAATATGTAGAAGATCGAAGAAAAGAAGGAGAAAGACGATAATGGAGAAGGGGATAGAAGAAGGAGAAACTAACCACATCAAGCTGTTTTGCGGAAACGTAGGCTTTTTTTAGAAGGAATGGTAGAAACCACTAATTTAGTACATAGTGCGTTAACAAAGCGGCGATAAAAAAAATAAACATATTAGATTAGTATAGATTTGTTTCAACCAATCAAAAAAAAAAAAGATTTTTAGGGGTTTTTTGGAAAGATAGGAGGCAAAATAGCTTCACCGTGGAAAGTGCCCCAAAATTTTCATTATAGAATAGATAAGACTAATAAGACTAATTGCCTTAGTTAATAGTTATATAATTTTTTATTCCTTGATGATACTTTCTATTATCTGTAGTTTTTAGCTTTCGTTAGTAATCGACAGTCTTTTCTTTTTCCATTACTCAATTGTATGTATATAATTGTTAGAAGATTGATTGCAGAATCATAAATGGAGTTAGTGTTGGGTTTTTGGGGTTCATACGAAGCGGAAAATTCAAAACAATTTTGAAAACCCCCAACAGGATCGAAAATAAGTTCCATTAAACTAGATCTACAAAAGTAAACCATACCTTCCTTCTTTGATTGTTCGATTTCCAAGACGTTCAAGTGCGCGTCCTCTATCAGAAATCCACACACGAACAATGACCACAATTTGGAGGGCTAGCCCCAAGAGAGATCGAAAACGGTTTTCTTTCTCTCCCAAAATCCGGAGAACTCGAAAATAGTAAAAACAAAAATCTTATTTCGTTTTAGGGTTTCAACCTCTATTTATATGTGTATATAAGCTCTCACTTAAAATCTTAGTCGTAATAATTATTGTATTTAGGCAGTTTAAACAAATTACACATATGCCCCTATTAATAAGTTATCATATAACAAATCTTAAGGGCTTTTATGTCATGAATTTTATCATATAAAATTCATTACTCTGGACTAATTGAAATTGTGCAAAACCATTCTTTGTGTGTGACCCAATAGGTTCATGGGATGTTGGCAATGAATCAAAAATCGTTTTGGTACACAAGTCATAAGGGTCTCTAGCAAGGCATTATAACTACTCAAGTAGCATGAATATCTTAATCGATACAACATAATGAATAACATATATCATATCATTTTGTCGTACGATATCCTTTGAGTAAACATAAGGCATAGAAAGTTACCCTTAATATTCAATCGTACTAGTCTCGATTCTTAGGTAAACTGAAAACATCCGAGTGACATTGATCATATCAATTCACATGAACTTGGCCATTATCGGTCTATCATATCGAAGGGTCCACTGATATCTCTCTCTATACGAGAGTAACAAATTCTATCTTGACTACACACCTTCACATATTATTCACATGGTAACCAATCACAATTTTTATAATCGTCCGGCTAAAGACAATGTTTGATTGTGTCAAATTACCATGCTCTTAATATTGAAGTCTATGGTAATCTCAAGTCGTAGGACTAAATGATATACCTATCATGAGTAACACATATGACTTAATTCATGCGGTGTTCTCATAGCGGGTCGGTCCAGTACCTTGTTCCGTAACAAGTACTCATGATCTCGATTCGTATCCCTATACGCATGATCATCAATCAAGATTCTCACTAGTCTTAATTCATTATAGTTCCAGTATAATGATCGACTATGGACATTTATGATATTTCAACAAATACTCATGGATCTTACTATAAGGTAAACATGCAATCACTTATAATAAAACATCAAATGAAAACCTCAATTTTATTTAACTAAAATTATAAGATAAATAATGTTTGTAGATTGACTTAGGGCACATGCCCCAACATTTAGTATATTATTTTAAGGTAAGTTTTGATGTTATTCTATTTAAATATCTTGTATATAAGGCTTTGTTAGCAATATAGTCTGAATTTTTTCAATTTTCGTCTTGTCGTTGAATTCTTAATTTTGTATTGCGTGTGCGAGCACGTGCATCGCACATGCGAAGCATGTTATGAAAACTAGTGTGTGTGCATATATATATATATATATAGAAATTCTACAATGGAGCCCAAATATATACCCATCCCATGGGGAACCCCTCAAAATGTGTTGTGCATTAAATGTTTTGTGCATTATAACTCATAGATTAATGTGTTGGATTAGAATCCAATGATTGTAAATAAGGTTTCCATGGCATGGGTATTTTTGTGGTTATATATATTATGCAAATACTTTGTGGAGCTTGTGTTGAGGCCAAAATAGCCTTATTTCTTAAAATACCCTTTTGTAACTTTTGTACTCTTTTAGATTCCTCCTTCGTTCTCTTAGTAAGAGGGGTCAAATATATCTTTCAATTACTAAAACAATTATGGGTATCTTGAGAGATACGATGGAATCGGTTAGACAAGTGAAATCGTGTGCAATTTCTCCTAATTTTGTGGACACAAACCCACTACTTTGATCTCAAATTCAAAATAAAAAGTGAAAACTGAACATTTTGAATCTAAAAAAATTACGAAAATGCTAACGCCATCAGCATATTTGATCTCGGGAAAGTTAATCCATCTGCAAGCATCACACGCGTACATCATCTTCGGTGGTGCTTCATGAATGTGAAGGATTGGGGTGGAAAAAAGTAAAGTTTATTAGCCAATCCATAGGACTCCCTTCTTTGTATATTTGATGTCCATTGCTTTCATTTTTTGTTTGTTTGTCTGTCATGAATTACCATTATCACATGAATTGTTTCTTTGAAATTGGCCATTGAAGTAGTGTTGGTTCAGTTCTTATGAAAGTTGGCCATTGGTAGTGTTGGGTGGTTTGTTGATCCGCCAACTTGCTTGGTCTTACATCAAGCGCTGAGCAACAATGGATGCACCAGTCGTTGGTAGTCTGTTAAAGTTGCATTGTCACTCACTCCATCAAAATAGAAGTGGCAGCGAAATAGGCTTCCACTCTTTTTGACGGTCGATCTTCCCTGATTAGGCTTTTTTTTTTTTAAACTGAGGTTGCTTTTTTTAATTTCAACATGGTGCCCAGGTTGTCTGATTAATTTCTTATTACTTTTTAAATTCTCTTCCATTAACGTATTTCCATTTCGGGTTTCTTTTTCCTTTTTTTCGAAGCATTTTTCTTTTTTTTTCTAACAAAAAACAAATATAAACAAAGGATAATAAATAACGCCCTAGTTCTACTATTCTAATTTCTAACTTGATCAATGTGAAGTAAAAAAAAACAAACAAAAAACTTGATCAATATGTTTTTTTATTTTTATTTTTTGAGTTTTCTATTTTAGTTTAGTTATTTATTTTCAAAATCAAATCATGGTAGATTGTTGAAGATGCGTATGTAACATGTTTATTTTTTTAATTTGTTATTTTCGAACTAAAGTCTTTTTTTGTAGAATTCTTAGTAAGGTTCGAAACTTCAACTTTGCTTTAAGCTTTGCTCACTTAAAATTCGGAAGTAATTCAAGGAAGTTAACCTCGACGAGGGAAGGTTTACAAAAATTCGCCGGTGTATGGAAGTTTATGGAATTTCACTTTAAATGCTAGAAAACTCAAATTTCTCCTTAAAGGTGTTAGAAATATACTTAATCATACAACAATAATGCATAATAATCACAATACAATTGTTTAAAATAGTTATTTTGCAATAAACACACGCGGCATTAATATTTGTTTTTATATTGCTTTATATGATAAGTTTTGACCTTATTTGCTACTTGATGCGAAAAGAAGTTAATTTCAAATTTTATTTTTTTAGGGGTAATTTCGATAACTTCCATAAAAACTTCGTTAATTTCTTTGAATTCTTGCTTTTTTGTCTCTTTTTTAATAGTTTCGAGGGAAAACATCGAAGTCGATCGAAGTTTGGCAAAACATGTCGAAGTTTCAGGCAAAACTTTGCAAGTTTTACATCGCCACATAGTTTCGCTTCCCCATTTTCATTATCGACAAATTTCCTCCGGCGAAGTTTGTCGATTTTTCAAACCTTGTTCTCAGCCTAATTTTGGTAGCACACTTCTTAAGAAGTGAAAGACATTTTACCAAATCAATAAGAGATGGTATGCGGGTTCTCCTTTTCTGGAGTTTTGTTGATTTGCCATTCTTTGTGCATCACGTGCGTAACACGTGCCCGTTGACTAGTATATATAAATGAGGTGAATTATATTATGCTACTTAATTTGTGGGTTTGTTTAATTATGTATGTTTAAAAGATGTAGGTGGATGTATATTGCATGAACAGGTGAGTCAAAATATGTGCCTTGTAGCTGAGGGTCTTCTAAATAAAGTATATAGTTTCTTAGGAGTTTTTCATTAGATACTTTTAGTATGCCCACCTAGGGCCCCAACTAGGCTAGGTAGGGCAAACTGCCTTGGGACTGCTTCCCCTCCTTTAACACAGTGGCTATAAGTCCCATATAATAAGTTTGTGAGACTCTTAACAATATTTGTAACAACCCAATTCCGGTAAACAATGTTTTATTTTTAGGAGTACTATTTTCAAAACTCATAAAAAACTTTATTCTCATTTAAAACATTTGCAACGGAAAATTAGCACGGTAAAGCGAAGAAGCTACAATTTGTGGGACTCTTAACAATAGGGTTTTCAGGTGACCAACTATACTCCAAGATATCCGTTAGCACATGGCTAATTTACTCCCTACTCACAAAAAATAAGCCCTCAAACACAGGCAATTTTACAAAATGGCCTATCTATTTCATAGAAACCACTCACCTAAGACAACTCCATCTAATATTGTCAAAAAAAGACATCTCCCTCTAATAATCGTTAAGTTTAGACTACTGACTTAACTGCGTTTTTGTAAACGGGAAAATGTTAGTCAAAAGATATGCCTTCCACATGGCCTCAACTATTCGATAAAAATTGTTCAAAAAGATTATTCAATCAGTATACCTTGGGATGACAGTCCTAGAAGACTACAACTTCATGTCCTAATCCAACTACTCCACTTCTCCACGTTACCGCTTTGTTACCCGCTTTTGAAAATTTGGAGAGTGAGATTCAAAGCACCTAGTGGATCATTCACAACTTCAAAATAGCAACAAGTAATGTATAGTATCATGAATTCATGGTTGATTAGTTCAAAAGAGTGTTACAAACACTTATTTTAATTTTAGTCGATGTATGGTAGCTCCTCTCACATAGCTCTAGGCTAACCATCAACCCAAAGCCCCCTCAACATATCCGACAGTTGATCCACTCAATCATGCGATGTGTCGAACCCATCTACGCACTTGGCCCCTCAGTCACCGCGTTGTGGTTTTGAACACATTCTCCACTAGGTGTCATCGAGTAAGGCATGATACTTGCCATCAATTTTGAACACATTCTCCAATGATCTCGAAATGGAAATCTTGTTTTCTTAATTTAGTTTTCTTAAATTCCAATCACTTTCACTACTTCGCATGAATTTGATGCATGATCTTACATAGCATTCACTATATGGCATGGTAACTTCATAGCATCAAGCATATTATAATACGAATTCAACATGACATTCATCATGAATCGTAAAAAGGCTCTATAACAACAAAGGCTCAATCCCAAATCAGCTATTGAGCGTAAATATAACACACAATCATAGTACAACACACACTAACATGGATCTAGTCATCAAAAAGTACATGTTTCATGCTCATGACCAGACATATGACAAGGTACTAAAATCAAATTGTGAAATCATCTCCACCTTAGTCTTTCACACATCCGTAGGACTTCTCTGAGACGCAAGTGAAGTTCGAGCCGTTGGACTTGTGACGATCTTGAATTTAATGTAAATAACTTACACCTTAAAAAGATAGAAAACCCTTTAAGTTAAGTGGACACGTGTAGGGCCCACAAGACACACACACACTTTAAAAATCGAAATAGCAAGAGGGGGTGGCGTCTAGGGATGGCGGTTCGTGTCGACGAGTCATAAACGTGTCGTGTCATAAACACGAACACGACACGATTACCCTAACACGGACACGACACGATTATTAAACGTGTCGCAATATGCAAACACAGATATGACATGTTTAATAAACATGTGACTTGTATACAACACATTTAACATGTTTAATATTTAATAGTTACATATATATCATTTTCTTTTACAAATGGCTCATAGCAAAATTAATAAATTGTATATACCTAATAAATTATATATATATATAACAAATAAATAGCGATGTTAATCGTGTTGAGCGAGTCAAGTTAAGCATGTTAACATGTTAATGACTCACATTTTAGTCGTGTATAACCTTGTTGACCTGTTTGCAAGGATTGAAACTTCGGTTTCGCCTTATAACCCTCTTGATAATCGGAATAATTTGGAGAAGTTTAATTCGACGTGGAGAATTTTGGTAAAAATTTGCTAACTTAGAGAAGTTTAAGAAATTTTATTTAAATGTTAAATAAACCAAATCTCATTTTATGGGATGTCAAATCAAGCACAATTATGCATTTATACCTAAAAAATTTACAATTTTAATGGTTTTATGTCAATTTTATTGGCATTAAATCATGCATACATTGTAGATAACTTTTTAGTGATAATAATTACACTATATTTGATTCTCTAACCATTTCATTAATTGCACATTCACATAAGATTAAAATAATAAAACATGTTTTTTTTACATGGGTCAGTATTTAAAACAATAGAGAATAACCATTTTTTGACATTATATATCAATAAAAAAAAACTATAAAGCGTTGTAGAGATGTGTGTGCAAAAGTGAATCTTGAATTTGCGTTCCTTACCTGTTTGCAACCCAAACCCGTTTATGGCAAACCTATAACCTGTTTATTACGTGACGTACTCATGTCGTGACCTAAATTGCCACTCATAGTGGCGGCTAGGGTTTCCATGTAGGCCCACTCCCACTCATGCTTGTAACGGTTAAGGAAAGGGATTTGAATGAGATCCTAATTGATAGAGATTTTTAGGATTTTTAGGATCTTGATTGATCCAACTACCAAAACAAGAAACGTGGTGTGAGAAGAGAGAACATAAGAGAGACCGAGAGAGAAAGAGAGAAAACGAAAAAAAGGAGCCGAGTGAGAGGAAGAGAAAAACGTGGACTTGGCGATCTTTGCGTTGACCCTAGGTAATGTCTCTTGATGCAATCTTTCGAAGTGTGATCTATTCATAGGTTGATTTAAGAAGGGATTTGAATCGATGATTTTGATATTGATTTAGAAGTTTTGATTGAATGTGTCTTTAAAGCAAGATTAGTGATACGAGTCGATGTTCAATCGAACCTATGGTATTTGATTTCAATCAAATAAAGTTTTCTTGGTTATTCAAGTTGATTTCAATCAAGTAAATCTTTTCCTTGGCATTTAAGTTGATTTACCTTGGTTTTTGAATTAGTTTGAAGTAAACCTGAATCGAATGTTTGAAACAATCCTTGTTCCACACTGGCATTGTACAACACCGTGCGAATAAGGTTCACGGCGCCACTCGACGCCAACACAACAACGGACATGACACGGAACTGGGCGAAGTCACCAAATTAGAACAGACCAGAATGGTCTGGTTGTGACACCGTAAATAACGCCGTGGAGTTATACCCATGGCACTGGCCTTGACGCTAAGAACATAAATGAATTTTAAAAATTAATTTTTGAAAACTAATTTGGATTTCGACATGCATTTCAAGGACTTTCGAACGAGATTTCAAATATGAAATTAAGATTTAAGTTAGTCGAACTTAAATTAATAAACTTAATTTTTTTAGATTTTGCGAAATTCGGTGTACGCTCGTGTGTGCCAACTAGGAATTTGGAAATTAACGCACTAGGTAAGTTGGGATTAAGTTATCTCTATTATACTTGTTTACCTGTCTATTAGTTATATGGTTAAGTGAATCATGTTGCTAGGTCATTGGGTAAATCAAGGTGCATTGTTATTTTGCATGTAGATGACTCAGTAAAGCTCACTAGGAGTCTTTGCACCAGGGAACTACTTGTTCAACCTAAAAACGAATTTTAGAACCGCATTAGGAAGAACACAATAGGGCAATCGCCCATACTTTGTCTAATGGACTTGCAATGCGAATTCAACCTTTTAATTGGGAATATGAATGAGATTCGATTTTCCTGATAAACTTAAAGTTGTAGGTGTTATGTCCGGTTGTACGAGAATGTGGACTTGGTGATGGAATGCAACTTCTATAGTGTTGGGAAGGGAGTGTTGACACCGGTAAAGTACACAATATGGTCAATCTTCATGAACTTCAATGTGGTTGCGAATTTTTGTCACAGTATCTCATGCATGCTTTACATGCGTTGCCCCCTTTTTGCTCACCTAACTACTTTTTCCCTACAGGTTCCTCGTCTGTAGTAGACAAGGGAAAGGGAAAGGCTCGTCTAGAGGAGTTTGCGATTCTTTGATTGGTATTGTCCAAGTTGGACTAGTCTGTTCGATTTCTATTATTATTATTATTATTATTATTATTATTATTATTATTATTATTATTATTATTATTATTATTATTATTATTATTATTATTATTATTATTATTATTATTATTATTATTATTATTATTATTATTATTATTATTATTATTATTATTATTATTATTATTATTATTATTATTATTATTATTATTATTATTATTATTATTATTATTATTATTATTATTATTATTATTATTATTATTATTATTATTATTATTATTATTATTATTATTATTATTATTATTATTATTACTATTACTATTACTAGTCGATGGGCACGTGCTCGCACGTGAGGCAAAGATATTATTTTTCTCGTACTATATATATATTGATATGAAATGAAACATTTTTCCCTCCTCTTTTTTCCTGTCCCGGATCTAAAATAATAAATTTTGATTTCTATTGCCGGAGTTAAAAAAAGGGTTGGTATGCAAAATATGGATAACTTGTACATGTGGCACAATAAAATTTTGAATAAGTCAAAGTAGAAGCAACTATTTTTGTTGCTTTCTTGTTAACAGTGAATATCGATATCTCAATTATTTCTCTTGAAATTAAACCACTGTAAGACAATAAGAACAATTAAAGAACAATTGATCTAAAAGTTTGTATAGTAAATAGCAATTGATGTAAAAGTTTATCTAGTTAGCAAAAAATAAAAATTACAAAATTTATACAAAAAATAAAAATAGAGAAAAAATCCCCCGTATAATCGTGAGAACTTTTAACTCCTTCACAATCATAATCTATCTTTTCTTAAAAGAACCGCAAAGCATTGGCTTCGAGAAATGAAGTTACGTTTTGGAAGCAAATCCTCCGAATTGAATTTCAAAGGTTAATAGCATCCTAAACATCTACTATTTCGAATTATTGACATATTGAGCGGCGGGACTTTTAGCACCAAATAATTCCTCGCCGGAAGCCTCACCGACTTCCCCCCCACCGAAATCCAAGTCCAACGTCGCACGCTCACGTTCTCCCGCCGACTCGGATCGTAACGCGTGTGGAACAGGCGCCACCCCTCCCGCCTCCGGCAACCCCTCGCACCCCCGAAACCCGTCCCTCACCGTCGTCTCTAGCTCGTCACCGCCGTCCCCAAATCCACAATCACTCCTCCTCCGCCGCCCCACCGCCGCCTCCGCTACCGAATCACCTCTCCCCCCCGACCCCGACCCCCGCCAACTCCACATAATAAAACGTGCGTGTACTTGTGAAGATTTGAGACTACAACTCTCGCCGCCAACTACAACACCAAAAAATCAAAACCCCAATTAAAATTCCCGGAACCCCATCTACCCAAAACCCAAACCAACACCAAAACATTAACCGAAGCGTAATCCGGTGGTCGGCGGTCATCGCGGCGGCGGTCTCGGCGGCGAGTTCATCAAGCCGGGCCGGTTGTGACCCCCTTGTAAACCCGGCGGCGCCGACGAAAATGCCTTCGATGTTGTGGCCGCAATGTGGCGATGTTATCGATCGAAGCGGCGTCGTTGAAAGTTAGGGTTTCGAGAGATGCGATCGCCACGGTGTAGGAGCCGTCGCCGACGATGTAGGAGCCGTCGCCGTAGGAGACCCGGTAGAGGCGGGAGTTGTTGCGCAGCGGCGAAGATCTCGAGGGAGCAAAGACTGGGGGTGTCGCAGAGAGATGGAGGAGAAGGAAGAGGAGAGGGAAACGTGGAGGGAAAGAGAGAGAGAAAAAAAAACAATCGTGGAGGAGATATAGCACAATTTGAGGGAACGGTTAAACAACTTCCTAAATCCCTATAATCGTGCTCTATTTTAAAAAAAAAACAATTCAAAACAAACCAAATTTTAGTTGACTCCAAAAGATTGTAAACCGCCTATTAAAGTGGATTTATTGATTAAATAACCAAATTGTCCTCATCTTGAAGTGTTTTGATTTAAGTAGGTAGGGGCATACTTGGGAGATTTTGGCAAAAAGGCTTCACGGTTAACCGCTTTGGGTTTGCTATTATAATAGTATAGATTATTATTATTATTATTATTATTATTATTATTATTATTATTATTATCGTTGTTGTTGTTGTTGTTGTTGTTGTTGGTGTTGTTGTTGTTGTCGTTATTATTAATATTAATATTAATATTATTATTATTATTATTACTATTACTATTACAATTACTACTACTACTACCTACTACTACTACTACTACTACTACTATGATCATCATGGGGTTTTGGGATTGAATAATTGAATTTGGGGTTTTAGGATTGAATAATTGAATTTGAGAAATTGGATTCAATTTGAGAATATGTAATGGCAGTTAGTACTTAGTAGCCACTTTTATGAGACTTGTTAATTTTTCAGTTTAATATGATTCCGCCATATTTTAGACTTATCTCCCAAATTTTAAATTGTTATTAATTGAACGTTGAACGTGATAGTTGTGTATTCTTATTGGTCTAGTTCCTAATTCGTTTGAGTTAGTTGACTAGAGGGTTAAGGATCAGGCTAGGCCTGGTCGGGATTCATTTTGGAAATGGGTCCTAACAAGACTAGCATTCCCTATGCAAGAAATATTGCAATTTCTTCCTTTTGCACCCTAAATTCGTTACGTCACATTACTGCACCTATGCAACAACTTCGACATAAATTTTGAGTCTTGAGACGTTGAAATTGGGCATGAGATAGACTTTTGTATCCCTTCGAGTCTAACTTTTAATTTAATGCATGTCTAAGTTATATCTCATTGGGATTAGTCTGTTCTCGAAGTTCTTCCCTTTCCAGCGAGTGAACATCGACCCCTATACCGACCAACACGTTTCGTAAGAAAATAATCATTAAAACTTGTACTTTTTTTTATCAAAAACTATGAAACTAATAAAATCTCACCTTTTTTTATCATAGATCTTACCTTAAGACTTGATCTCAGAGCATTGCTAAGAGAAAATGCTTCTAAACACCCATAGATCTCGGGTTTGTTGCGCACGAAGGTGCTAAAGGTATTCCCTTGGGTTCTAGGCGTTCAAAGATCATTTTTTGTTGGATAGGTAACTCTCAAACACTAGGTTTTCTTGACACGGTTTGTTGTAGTTTGGGCCAGGAAGAATCTAGATCGTAAGCATTGCATGAGGGAGAGAGAGCAAGGTTTTTGGTGCTCCAACGAGAAGGGGAGAGAGGGATTTGTTGACCAAGTGGTAGAAATAGAGGGGATGACTTGGGTTTAGGTGTTTTTGTTGTGTGTGTCAATCGGGATCCAATGTGTGTCAATGGATCTTGATCGATTGTTTCTTTCTTTGTCTTGTTTAGATTGGGAAAGGTGGGGTTTTTGGTGTGGGACCCAATTTACTTCCGAATGAGAGAGAGAACGACATTAGAGAGAGAGCCGCGAAGGAGGATTACCGCATGTCGGTTTTGAAGACTAAGAAAAGATAAGAAGAAAGATTGACAAGGTTTTCGCTAGGAGAGAAATCAACAATGGAGACCAAAAATCTTTGTTTTGGTTCACACTAAAAAATCAGCCACACACAACATGAAAATAATTTTTGATTCCTCTTAACATTAACAAAAGAGACATATATAATAAATAAGAAAAGAATAACCGAAATAAAGAAAATCCTAATACTTCTTTTTCTAATCTAGTCTACACCAAAAAAATAGCAACTTCCTATATTTTAGGACTAACAAAAAAAGCAAACGCACAAAACAAGAACTCCTAAAATCTAGTACTAAAAAATTAGAATGTGCACTAAATAAAACTAAATAACGAAAATAGAAACTATTGTGTAGACTAAAGCACTAATTTTAACACTCTTCCTTGCTTTAGGATCCACAAACTTTATTATCATTGAGGAGCTCGAACTTGTTGACTTGAATTATATCAGGAGGATGACTCAACCAATCTGAATATAACATCGAACCTTCCACATTGATTTGTGGAGAATGTACCAATGAATCTTGAACTTTAGGATAACCACCAATTCATATATCTCCTCCTTTAATTGAACCACCAATCTTTCTTTTAGAAGGAACATCAAATGTGTTAATTTTTCCAACTCCATTAACACATGTTGTAAGAACAGCGGGTACAAAAGAACCGGTAACATCATGAACTTGAGAAATTCCTTGGTTGAAATTAAACTTCTTTGTTTTCAGTGGAGTATTAACGAAGTTACCTCACATTCTGAAATATCTTCGGTTGGAGCTTAAATAATAATGACCTTCTTTCATGCAATGATGACCTTCTTTGAGGTCTTGCAACATCTTTCTTCTTTGTATTCAAAATTTTAGGAAGGTGACAAGCATCAAGTTTTTTGTGCCCGAATTCTGCGGTATTGACTTCATTATTGTCTATTTTCCGCTCTACTTCCATTGGATCGAATGAGAAGCTTTTACTTCTCATTTTAACCCCCAAAATCTCATGACCAATAGCATCAAAAATAGCACAATGCAAATCTTCAAAGGATATTTTATATCCTTTTTCAATCAATTGACCCCCACTAAGTAAATGCTGATCAATGTCGGGTATGTAAAGAACATCCGAAATTAATTTTGTACCCGAACTTGTTGTGATTGCAACGGTGCATTTTCTTTTTGCTAGGATGTAACCACCATTTCCAATTTCGACTTTCTTGATTTCAACTGGCTTCATATCTCTGAATAAGGTTTTGTCACGACACATATGGTTTGTGCAACCACTATCAATTAACCAACTTTTGTTGGGATCTTCAATTAAATCACAACTTGCAACAAAAATTCGATCTTCATCATATAGATCAACAACTTTGGCCTCAACTTCATTATTTTGAGACTCATTTTTGCAAATCACAGCTTCATGTCCAAGCTTATCACACTTGGTGCACTTTGCATCCGATCTTTGTCAACACTTGTAAGGTGGATGAGCTTTTTTCTCACAGTGGTGACATGGTGGATAATTTCTCCTAAAGTTTCTACCCATGTTTTCTCCACTTTTTGTTGGACCTTTTTGTAAGGTTTATTGTAATCTTGATGCATGGCTTGTAGAGCACCTTCAACAACGCGATCTTCCCTCATAAACCTTCGTTGGTCTTGTGCTTGCATGACATTCAACAACTCTGCCAACGTGATCTTGGAAAGTTTTTTCGTGTTCTCCAAAGTGGTGATAGACGTTTCATATTTTTTTGGCACTGTGACGAGAATCTTTTCTACAATTCTCGAATCGGGAAAATCTGTGCCAAATAGCCGCACCTTGTTGACAACAACTAGTAATCTATCTGAGTACTATTTGACAGTCTCAAATTCTTTCATCTTTTCCAATTGGATTTCTCGAATTAGATTGAGAGCTTTCATGCCTCGAATCATTTCGTCTCCTTCATACTCTTCCTTCAAGTAATCCCAAATCTCTTTCGCGGATTTGAGAGACATAATTCTTGTGAATAGGGTTGTTGAGATGGCAGCAAACAATTAAGCTTTTGCCTTAGACTTCTTGGTTTTTCTTTCTTTGTGACGTTTGATTTGAGTCATTGTAGGATTGTGTGGCAACGGAGGGATTTCATATTCTTTTTCTACCGCTTCCCACAAATCCAAAGCATTCAAGTAAGTCTGCATCTTCACCGCCCAAAGTTGGTAGTTTTCTCCATCAAAGATTGGAGGAGGAATTTTGTCCAAACTCTTTTCAGAATCCATTCCACAGATCCTTTAAGACGATAGCTCTGATACCAATTGTTGGTTTTGAAGACCAAGAAAAGATAAGAAGAAAGATTGACAAGGTTTTCACAAGGAGAGAAATCAACAATGGAGACCAAAAATCTTTGTTTTGGTTCACACTAAAAAATCAGCCACACACAACGCGAAAAAAAATTTCGATTCCTCTTAACATTAACAAAAGAGCCATACATAATAAATAAGAAAAGAATAACCGAAATAAAGAAAATCCTAAAACTTCTCTTTTTAATCTAGTCTACACCAAAAAAATAGCAACTTCTTATATTTCAGGACTAACAAAAAAAGCAAACGCACAAAACCATAACTCCTAAAATCTAGGACTAAAAAATTAGAACGTGCACTAAATAAAACTAAATAACGAAAATAGAAACTATTGTGTAGACTAAAGCACTAATTTTAACACCGCTTGAGAATACAATGTGGGTCCAAGTTGAGTTTTGCGACTCATTTTGTTGGGTATGGAAGTCACATTGTCTGTCGTGTTGTGAAGCCATAAACTCGGGTTGGTTTTGGAATACACGATTATGAGCTTGGTAATTGTGTTCTAATCAATGAACGAACCGAAAGATGTGACCGATGTGACTGAACCGAAGCTCTCATTTCATATATGGGCAAGGTTTGAGGGGCAGCTGTTGGAGATGATGCGGGTACTGAAGATGGAGATGCGGATTCAACTGTGGATGGAGATTCAGGATCTGAGGGGTCGTGAAAGGTTGGCTCGTAAGCTGTTGAACTCTAACTCGAGAAGGGCATTAGAAGCGCTTTTAATGCGCATTGATTATGGGCGGCCGCTTGGGGTAGGTTCGTCCTTCCTCAATCAAAGAAGCTTGAGTTGAACGACCAAAAAAAAAGATACAATTTGAGTATGTAATTAGAAGTTGAAAAGTCTATGAACCAGATCATTGGACTTATTTTAGCCCAATTAAGGGTCCACGAAGACTAAGGCTTGTATTTGTTGTGTGGTTTTTTGCCGAAAATCATGGTCTCAGTATGAAGAATTGGGAGGCGCCAAGGCGATTTCCCTGGTCTATGCGAGCCGGTGCCTAGGTAATGCCTAGGTTGCCCCAAAAAATATATATTTAGAGGTCTTGAATTATTATTTATTTATAGGTCCTTAACCAACAATAATTTTCTATTAGTCACTATAATCAATATTGAATATGTACTTCAAGGATCTAATATGCCTTTAGGTCCTTATGTAATATTAATTATGTCAAGATTTTGTTATTAGGTAGGCATTCATATTACCAAACTTAATTGTAATTAGGACATCACCCGCCTAGGCAACCATCGAGGCAACAAACCACATAGGCCTTTTTTCCCTAAAATGCCTAGGCGATGCCAAGATGACCGCCTTGCAATTACTACTCGCATCCTAGAATTCGAAAATAAGATCTGTTAGGTAAGATAAGGTCATTAGGTGCATCCTTTATTCATGCAAAACCCCTTTTTTGGTAAGGCATTGCAATATTGGTCTCTTGTTTGACATGAAGAGCTTTCTTTGCAAGAATTCTGATATTACAGATACAAGTGACCTACACCACTTGATAGGGATTGAACTAGTTTGAGATTAATGACATGCGTTATTGAGCTTTTCTCAAAAAAGCATTGATTGAAGAGAGTTATTAAGAAATTCAATATGGATGAATATTCAGATAGCATGGTTCCTGTTAAAAAAAAAAAAAAAAAAAAAAAAAAAAAAAAAAAAAAAAAAAACGACAAGTTCAGCTTTATGTGATAACCAAATAAGGAATGCAAGCATCCATGGACGTAAGTAGTCCTTAAGTTTTTGTTTTAAGAATTCTACTCTAATTTATGAACAATCCTATACCGGATTAGATATTAGCTTTACAATTGGTACATTGAGATACCAAGTAATTTTGATATTGATCTTTTGAAAGCTGCAAAGAAAGTTTTAAGATGTCAGTAAGGGACTAATTAGTACTTGCTCACCGCTCACATATAGAAAGTATGATCATGTAGAAATGCTTGATTATTTAAATTTAAATTTTCTTTATACCTTTGATGAAAAAAGTTAAATTTTGCTACCAAAGCGAAATGTTTAATTATGGATACATTTTCCCATTTGTTGGAGAAGCAATCCCATTGAGAAGGGCAAAGAAGGCTTACTTCTACAATGGAAGTAAAATTTGTGGCTTGCTTTTAGGCCTCTGATAATGGTTTACGTTCAGGACCTTCATTGTAGTAATTGGTCTTGTAGACTTTATTATCAAGTGTTTGAATGTATAGTGTAATTGCACTACAACTCTATTTTTCTCTATATATCATAGATATTCTATTTGCGCTAAGTATATTATGCTGAGTGTCATCTTTCATCATTTGAGGATTTATTTTTTATTAGGAATTTTAATGGGGTTCTTTATTGACTTCTGACCACAAGGTCCACAACATGGGTGTCAAGAAAGAATTCAATGTTTGATTTACTAGCCATCCAACATTCCATTTGTTTCTTTTTTTTTTTTGTTTTTCTTTTTTCTGAATATGGTCTGAGCTAAGTTTCATTCATAAGTATTAGTTATATAATTTAGAAGTTAAGGGGTGTTTTATAGATTTCCAATCACGTTTTGGATGCCAAATTGGCCTTTAGATTCACTTAGTGTCCTACATTCATTTTGAACTTTTATATGCTTGTATTTAAGTTTTTTTTTTTTTTTTTTTTTTGTATGATTATTTCACGTTTTATGGTATAATCCCAACATCTCTTAGGTAGTTTCGCTGTGATGACCCCGATTCCCTAACCAGGCTTGCTCTGCCTAAACCATCAATTAACCTCTCGAATGGCGAGCAAGTCAAACGACAGCTTAGTAAGCCTTAATTTGCGGAATAACTTACAAACATTGACTAACCATTTTCTAGGCCGATTATATTTTTTGCGGAATTAGTTCAAGGCCTATTAAGTCAATCTATATTTTCTTCAATTGTTGTAACTCTAAATTTCTAATGAGATTTCGGCAGAGTCTCCTTTGTATTTTGAACTAATCAAAATATCCAAAACACCTGTAACAAGATCTTCCAAGGCTTGTTCATCATTATATATATATGATATAAAAGGTAATTCTATGGTCCATGATAATTATCAAGTCATAACTAAACTACCCAAGTTAAATCCATATGTTATACATACATTAATACGAAAATAAATAATATAAATACATCCATTTACATACGAAAATGAGAAGGCTGCACGACAAGTCCTGGGCCTCCCTTTTCGAATTTCTATCGCAGCAGTTAATGTACCTGGAGGGAGAAGTGGGGTGAGCAATAAAATCAACGAGTTCAGTAAAACGGTAGTCCGCTCTACGATCAATCATCCAAGTAATACCTAGTATATTCAAAACTAGATTTTTAGCAGTTTAGATCATGAGATCCATTATTATTTTGGGCGTTTAAGAATATCATATCCAAGCATAATAATATAGCAAGATCGAAACAACAATGCTCTACAAGATAGTTCAACAAGGATAATGAAGATAGCACAAATGCCATAGAGTCAAGGGAAGTGGCAACTAGATACGTCAACCCGGATAGTAGGCCTTACCTTGTCCTTCCCCCAACACTAAGGGTTAGACGACTTGGAGTTCACAAGTCTAAGCACCTATTGTCCTTGTTTAGCTTATCATTCCCCCAACGTTGCGGATCAGGCAGCTTGGAGTTCACAAGTCTAGACATATGACGCCTTAGAGCCTTAGCGGAGGGAGGTCACCGGTGGCCACCGGCCCTTCAAACCGAGGTACCAATTATAACATGCAATCATATATCAATTCCACATGCATTCAAGAAGTAGAGTAATAAAGGAGACATGTTAAGATCAATTCAATGAATATATATTATGGTGAATTCCAAGTAAAACATCAATAGTTACTAAGTGAATCCTAGCATATCTACTAGCATGGCCTGACCGATAATAGAGCAAATCCCACTTACCTCAGACGCTGTTGTCCTATTCCAAGTCCTAACTTCGGGAAGTTCCTATCCGGTCCTCCTCGAGTGGTCTACATTGGTATAAGTATAATACATTTCATTTAGACTCGTTATAATTTATTTAGGTAGCTTAGACCATTAAGATTTCATCCTTATTCTTAAGTTCAATTAGACTCGACGTCAAAACCAACAATATAGAGTAATATCACTTTTTTGAATAAAATAAAGATTTATTGAGGCAAAACAAACAAAAGTCCGTATAATTATTTTTCTTATGTAGCTCGATTCAAATCGACCAATTTCGACCAAAGAATTCCAAATCATCGCATAAAGTCGGCTTTGACTTAAAATCTCCAATTCATAACTTTTATTCGAAAATTCATGACTTAATTGGGTAAAGTTCATTTTTCAAGAAATAATTCAAAACCTCTTTTGGGTCTTCACTTAGCCTCGAAACCGATTCAAAACAATGAATCTCAACACATTCGACAAAGAGAGCTAAATCCATTTCAAAGTGAACCATACTTAAAGAACCCTTTCATTTCCAAAAATAGTTTGAAGTTCAAACGTCAAGTCTAGTTCATTCTCAAATGGACCTAATTCGAAAGTCATGTCAATAACTTGAATTCCGTAGAATTTCACCTTAGTTAGTTCTTAAGATGACAATAGAACTTAATGGCTAAGAAAACTTTTTTTAAAACAATTGAAATTCCCTTTTAGACATTTCATCAAACACCTTGTAGATAGTAAAAATAGTTTTACTAACTTAACACCCAAATCACATTAAAAAACGCTTAGATTTCCAACCATATTGCAAGGAAAACTTAGATTTAACAAGATTTTAGTAAAAATCCTTAAAAAACACCAATCCACTTCCAAATCGTCATTTGAAACACAAATCCACTTCCAGCTCCAAAACCATAGAAAGACATGTTTTTCATTTCAAAATCATGTATCTTGCAAGGAAATCATAGATTTTACTTGATTTGAGTAAAATGGGTAGAACTCTCTTTATATTCTCAAAGAAATCTCAATCATGCTGTAATTCATGAAAATCATCACAATGATTCATTTGAAACCATATGGAAATCATTTAAAACCAAGCAATCACAAGAAAATCCTTTTAAATCCTTTAACGTCAAGAACACCGTTCTTTTTAGGATTTAGAAATGATGTTGTTGGCCTCTCCTTCTTCAATCTCCTAAGCACCATCTCTCATAACCCTAGCTAGCCTCTCCTCTCATTTTTGTTAGTGTTTTGAAACAAGGAGGCACTATGCTCTTTAAAGTGGTTTATATACTAGTGATGGCTCGGGTTAGGGAGTTTGATCTCCACCCTCCATCTCATTCATCTTGCCTTAGATTGAGGCCCCTCTAAGAGCATTCATTCTTCTCTCCTTTATTTAGTTCAATCCTAGACCATCTTACTAAATCTCGTATCTCGAGGCTCATCCTTGGTTAGTTTAATGTCAACTCACATCTTACCAACTCACCTTTTTGTTTTAGATATTCCCCTTTTCAGTTTTCGAGCTAGATGTATGGTCCATATGAATCTCTACAAATTTCAAATATGTGTCACTTTCGGCCAAAGAGGAAGGTTTGCTTTTTGCTTAGTCAATGTTCCTCCTTTAAGGAAGTTCAGTACTTTTGTTTCTATCCTCTTATCCACATCAAACAAGCACTCCTTGTTCTTATCCATTCATCCACATCACCTTCTTGTCTAGTGAGTCATATCCCATCTCGAGGTATATCTAGGAGCCTCATTTTATTCTTTTAATTAATTATTTATTCCAAGACCACTAATTACTAAAATGTCATTTTTATTCTTTGGTCTCCTATTTACATTTGCTTAGGCTTAATTCATCCACTTAACTCTGATTCATATATTAAAGTATTAATTGTATACATGATACACTGAATTAACCACGTCATTCATTCATAACATGAACATTAAAAAAATGCCCCCGATAACTTGGCCAATTATCAGTTTAAGAAATCCGGGTCGTTACATTTGCCATGTTGGAAGATCAACATTTTGTAGCTATATTGTGAATAGTTATCTCATTTTTGGTGTAGAAGATAAATAAATGTCGTGGATTCTTGTAAGTTATTATGGAGAAATTCATCAGTACCTTCTCAATCAGTCCAATAATTTATTCCGAATTTTTAATTGTGGGAAATTATACTCTTATTAACTTGTGTGACTATTTTGCAAGATAATCAGTCCAAACTTTGATTCATATATTAGAGTATTAGCAAGAGTTGTTTGTACTTGTCTTCCCTTATGTCATTTTTTCGATCATTTTACCTTATCAATCCTGGTTCCCTCATACCAGTAATTTTGGAGAGCTAATCTTAATGCTTATTGTTGTTATGCACTGCAAGAGATGATGACTTATTGGTTATCACCGTTAAGTAAGCATGGAGATGTTATCTTTACTTTATTTTATTAATTTATATTATCTTATCAATTTTCATTGTTAGTGAATTTCTTCCTAGTGCCACTGCGTTGCACTTTTCCTACTGTACTAACATGTATGAAATATTGTAGTTTTTTTTTTCCTTATAAGTCATCGAGGTGGAGTGTCTTGATGGGTTAAATTCAAGTATCTTGATTCTTGTTTAATGACGTGGCATTAGAATGGCGGGGATATGAATCTTTGTTTGAACAATTGTTCATCATCTATGGATGCATAGTGTAAGACATGAAGTACCCAAGAAACTGGAATCTGGAGAATTTATCTCCTTCTAGCAGCATGCATCACTCATTGTCAGTTATTTATGGGTACAATATGACAATCTCAGCCTCATGAAACAGCCATTATTCCTTGGTTTGTTGATTATTGTTAGCTGCTTCATGTGTTGAGGCAACTTAATTGCGTCCAATAGTTTTTGTACTTGTGCTTATTAAATGCAGCAGCACAGCTTCCACTGGTTATATGTGACATTAGATAGTTTCCTTTGTCAACTTTGTTACAACATAGGTTCTGGCATAGTTCTGGGTAAGCTTTATAGGAAGTAATTGAGTGGCAAACTTTTGGTTCATACATTTGTTGGATGTAAATACAAATCTCAGAAAAATGAGCACTTAGTTATCTTATTTAGGATCACGAATCTTGTGGTGAACTTTTTGGAGTTATTCTCATTATGTGGTGGCTATAAATAGCTTTCTAGAGATAGGTTGTAATTATATAAGATGTAGTCCTTTAATCTTTCACACATGCTGCAGAGTTGTTTGAGTCCTTTGGATACACGTTGAGGTGCAAGTTTTCCATCTAGATACATAATTCAAAGTAATGTACCAATTGTGCATCAAATGTTTGCCGACCGATGTTTTCCTTGTGCTTGCTTTTGCCTTTTGGTGTTCATTTGTGCTATCCTTGAATATTATATGATGCCATTTATTAGGCAAGGATTTCAGATTACTCTTTATAATGCTATAAATATTTTGATTTGCAGTTAGATTGGCACAAAAGCATGAAATCAGGCAAGTGTATGTGCGTAGTACTGCTAGAGTATACGAGATTTACTTATTAAGTGAAACACACGGTAAGGAGTACTTGTGCACAGTACGGTGTAGAGTTGCTGGAAAGGAAGAATCCACTTCTAATGATGCAAGCGATGAAAAAGCTTTATGTGCACAAGTGGATAGAATTACCGTGGAACCCTCGGTGGACAAAGTTAAGAATGACAGCAGTGGCACCAATGAAGATGGCTGGGTAGAAGTGAAGGTTTCTAGTCCATCTTCTGATGGTCATGACGGTGTGTCGTCAAGAAAAATTTATGAAAAAACCCAAAGGTCTAAGGTACTATTTTTCCCACTGTTCATCTTCTCAATGTATTGTTGTTCTGCTGTATTGTGTTTGCTGCTGATTTTGTAATACCTTCAGGATTTCTACGAAGCTACAGCTGAGATTAGTGATTCAAATCCTTGCATTGGTCTTACTCTTCGTTTGCTATCCCTTCAGACTAAGGGATGTGTCCACTTGGAGGAGATTTACATATTTGCTGAGCCAGTTGAATCTTATGCTACTGACCATCTAATGAGTGCTCAGGAAAAGTCAAGAGAGAGTAAGTTACTGGCCATGCTTTTTCCCACCCTGCTTCAGCTTTCTAACTCTGGGGTCAACAAAAGACAAAATCGATATATTCCCAATGACAAGCGAAAAGAACCGATGCCCAGTGATGATGATGTAGAGGAAACCAATTCACTTAGTCATAACATTAGGAGGACCAAAAGTAGGGAATTACAGTTCGGCATACCACTTGGGGAAGGGACTAAATTAGAGGAAGCAAATGCGGAAAGTGCAAAGTCAACAAGATCAGATTATGATGGGCTGGACCCTGGTGAGCTACGAGGACTTGAGTTCGTCTCTAAAGAAAATGATCGATCGTGCAATCAAGCAGAAAGTCTTTTGGATCAGCTATTTCACAGATTGGGCAGAATTGAAACATTCTGTGAAAGGATTGAGAAAAATATGCTGAAATCCTTTAGTAGCATAGATACACGGCTCCAGCGGCTGGAACAACAGATGGAATTACTGACTGCGAGATCTCAATCACCAGAGTTATTCTACCCATCTATTAAACTTACTGCTCCTGAGTTTTCTTGCAATGATTCTGAAACAAATTCTCGTTATAATGATGATCAGAGCTACATAACTTCAGAGCTATCGAAGAAGGACATATATGTCAAAGATGAGTCCCGGTGTGAAGAATCTATATTGAACTCTGTTATTAATTATGTAAATGAGCAATGCTGCCATGTGCCAGAGTCCCGTCACAAGGATGTTGCTTTTTATGAGTCTTACAATCCTCAGCTATTACCTCAGTTGGTGGTTACTGCTCCGGATTTTTCAGTTATTGACAGCTACAGTGATGGAGATAGTGTTAATGAGGTTGCTGGTACTTCAGCAGTTAATGACAATGAATGTGATGGCAATAATACTCTTGAGATGTCTAGCGAAGGTTGCTCCAGAGATAAGCCTGTCATGTCTCTGGATGAAGCAGTAGCTTGTGCTCTTGCTGGGTTCTTAAGTTCGTCTTCTGCTCAAACTCCCCAATCTGGTGAAATCAATACGAAAGAGAATGTCAAAGAGATTGAATCAAGGCCTTGGGAAACTATTCAGGTGCCTAGTTTTTGTACCCCATCAACTCCGGTCGTTAACATGGTTAGAGCTGGTCCTGTTTGGGAACAAGAATTTGAAGATGAATGCCTTACTTGCAGCATGGACCCCAGTACCGAACAATGCATGCACGGCAATAAACAGGAAAGTCTGGTGAGAAAGGACTACGAGATCGATACCTTGAACCAATCTGATATGAAAGCTGTAGGGCCGGAGGAATCCATTACATATCTGACAATTGAGCTTGGTTCCGGTACGACAATCAAGACACTTCTGGGCAGTCCAAAAGATTTCCAGGAAAGCTACCATGGTTCATCTCAAGATGCCAATGCCAATGATTGTGGAAACGGAGAGGCACGTGTAGAATGCTGCGACGAATTTGAGAAGTTACCAAAACTGACATTTGATGGAGCTGTGGATTTTAAATTTCCTATTTTAGATGTAATTTCTAGAGAGAACTCGATTACAGAGTCTCACATTTTAGACCTTTTAGGGAGCAGGTCAGGCGCTACGACTGGAGATTTGTTCGAAGAGGAGGTTGATGTTACGACAGACAGCGAACTGGATAAAATCCTGTCCGAAGAGTCAAAATTTCCAGCAATAGATGAGCCATTTGCAGAGGAGCTGGATGATCTTTCTACCCAATCTGGCATGTATAGTAATCAAGTTAGAGTGCAACTAGAGATGCCTGAACCATGAATCTTCCTTAATATGATAGATGGTTCTAGCCTCTTTCAGTGACCTTAATACTGACGAGTTGAATGTAAATAAAGGAGCTGAAATATAGGTTGAGAACGTATATTTATTTTTCTGGGCCCATGAGAACTAATTCGGGATGGTTGCATTGTTCACAGGAAAAGATTATTAAAAAATAAATAAAAATGAGACCCTTCAAAAGACTTCCATTGTAAATTGAAAAACACAAACAGAGAGACTCTTAACGTATTGAAATCAGAAATAACTATTCATTCATTTTCTTTTCCCGTTTTGCTGGGCAGCGACATAGTTGCGTATTACTTCCATGGCAAGTTGATGAGCATTTTTGTCTTCTAGCCTCGCAAGCTCATCCATGGCTTCGAACGTCTCCTTGTCAGCAAAGAGCTTCAGATTGTACCTTGTAGGTGACCTAATGACACCATCCCAATTCTCGACTAGTTCCTGGAGCTTCTCGAAGCCCTGAAGAAAAGGAGAATTTCATCTTTAGTACATCTTTAGATTAAATGGAGAACAGCTACACGCGCGCGCGCGCGCACATATATATATATATATATAAAGAAACAAAACAAATAAAGTAATTAAAGGTCATGAAGTCGCCGAATGATTCCTAGAGAAAAGGAGAATTCCACCAGCCAAGGACTCCATTTTTCTTCACATTATAGATCTTAGCCAACAATGACAATTGGGATTCTAGAGAGTGCTGTACGCGAAGAGTATAATCAAGCAAGTATAATCAAACTTACTATCCGATTTGTGAAGTCACCGAATGATTCCTTCTGTTGCCTTTTGTGCTTCCAGTTGTAAAACAAAGGCTCCAAGACCTTCTCTAGGTCCGGAACCTTAACCTTGCTCATGAAGGTTTTTGCTAATGAAGTTTGATTTGGAGTGCCTCCAAGCCAAATCTGATTACATAATTAAAATAGTGTGATTAGCCGCTTCAATCAGGTTAAAAGTACGATTCAACATGGTCCATGGCCATAAGAAAACAACTTTTCTGGTGCAACTTATTGTTTTAAGATTTTAAAGGGATATAGTATATGAAATAAATGAAAGCGTTTTCTGTACGTAGCTTACACCAACTAATTTGGGATTAAGGCTTTGTAGTTGTAGTACATGAAAGAAATACCTGATAGCTGTTGGGTCCATCTCCAACCAGTCCGAGTTCAGCCATATATGGCCTAGCACAACCATTTGGGCATCCAGTCACCCGAATCACCAATGACTCGTTGTATTTCAACCCTACCTACAAAAACAAATCGCTTTTTAAACAGCATCCAAAGATGGAAGAAACAAATAATTTATGAACTAAGACGATTTTTTTTTTTTTTCATTTTCAGATGACCAACATTTTAGACCCTAACAGCTAATATAATTTCTTTCGACATACCTTGTCAAATACAGCCCGAACCTTCTTGATTAGACCGGGTGCTCCTCGCTCAGCCTCAGTTTGTGCCAAGGGGCAAAGGGGTAATGCTGGACATGCCATCGCGGTCAAGTTGAGTGGATCCACATATCTAGGATGCTGTTCACATTTAAAATTTAAACATGTTAATTTATAATTGATTATGATTTGGAATATAGGACATTTCTGCAAATACATAAAAGTGTTGGTGGCTAATCCTATTCACAATTTCAACCCCTAAAGAAAATCTCAGTTCACCCTGACAAGTACTCCCCATTACATCCTTTGCACTTTCATCATCCAAGTCTCCATTTGTCTACTGCATGCTTGCATTTAAGCTCCCTATCCACCACCATTTTTTTATAGGACTCATCTATCCACATAAACTTATAAAGGACATTTAGATTAAGCTTAAACTATTACCAATTGGTGAAGAAAAATAATTTACTTTCACTTGGAAGTTTACAATGGTGAAGATAATAGCTAGGAAAAATATATTCTATTCACTTAAAACAATTGAAAATGGAAATTATAATAGTTCTAGGCTTCTAGACTTCTAGCTAATGGTTGGAAAGCGTGTCCCATCAGGAAAAATAAAATCATGATTTCATGAAGTAATGAAACTGAAGGTAAAGATTTATCATGCAATGCAATTCATAGCAATTGATTCTTTAGTCATTTCACTACTTTAAATACCTTCAAATGTTGGAAATAACAAAAGACACACCTAGTACGATTCAAGAGTAATAAACTGAAAATTGGCAAAGTTTGTAATAAGACTTATCAAATGTTCTTAAGTCAGATCTTTTTTGCCATTGCTTACTGATAATTATATTTTTGTGCCCCAATTTCGTATGTGAATAGTATGTTTTAATGTGCCAAAGCCTCCAAATTAGTTTATAAATACTCTATTTTGATGTTTGTAGACTTTTGATGATGTTCGATCGAAATGATATCAAAATAAGGACTTTTGGAAGGTTTTAGGTGTTTCACCTTGAAAAGCATACTAGCACGCATACCGAGACAACCATGTGGGACCCACAATAGGCAATGTTGATGACCAGTAAGTTTGTCAAAAAGAGTTGGAGCCCAAAGCAGAAGAAAAATGCAAGAAATTTGGCTAAGGCATAAGTATACTCTGGGGTGGTTCAGCAGTCGTCCATCTCTGCCTCGAGACACACGTTGAAGCTGAGATCAAAGATGGAAGCAACTAAGTGACGCAAGGCAGCAACACGCTTAGGACAAACGCGACTCCAGTGTTGTCCAGATCACCTCAAGATGCGGTCAACATGCAGATCGGATGAAGAAAACAAATAATAGAATTGGGCCCAAGTCGTTCCCCCCACTCTGCACGCGCTCTCTCCTCACCGTGCGCCAATTTCCACCGTGCGGATGTGCCTCGAACAACGCAACAATCTTCTTCGAGGCGTGTACTTCTTCATCAAACGATTAAATTGAGGGGGCGAGGGCTGAAAAATCACCTAAATTAGGGTTTCAACACCCCTCTCACGCGCTGACATGTGGCAAAATTGATGAAAAAACAGGGAATGGATTGGGCAAAAGGGAAACTTTCCTCTCACACGGATTCGTCAACAACCACATAACTCATTGGGAGAATTCGAGACCAACAGACACGATTGGACAAACCTAAAAACAGAAACACCTCATATCTCAATCGCTCTACCCTATCCATTCTCTCTTCCATATCTACTATTCCCTCATCAATTTTTCTCTCTTCTCATCTATATTTGTAATTAATCACTTCTATACACCATTAAAAGGCATTTTTGAGCTATGGGAGGCTAATGAACTGCCCTAACCTAGGTTAGGGAAGGAACAAGGGAGACTCAAATTCAACATTGTGATGTGAGATTTTCTTGTATTTCAATTAATTTCAAGTAATTTCTTCTATTTCCCTTGTTATTGTGCTGATTCATATGGCTTAGACTAGGGTTCTTGTACTCATGAGTACATCATCATTGTGCATCCGTAATTGTGTGGATTGTTGGGCAAAAAGTAGCAAGCGAATAACCCAATTGGTTCGCTCCCTTTTGGTCTAACGTGCATAACAAGAGAATCTATAAATATGCTCATTGTCTTGATTGTCTACGGCTTATGATTCCATCAAGCTTAATGCGGTAAATTTGGTAAATACTAGGTTGCTCTACCTAGGTTCACACGTTTGTCAAGGAGTCTTTTACTGAAATTAGGAAATCAAGGATTGTAGGTGCTCTCTGAAGCTCTATAGCTAGCCTAGACGAATGAATTTGGAATACCTTTTTGTGTGAAAATTTACGACCATTGCAAGTAAATTTGGAGTTGAACTTGTAAATCCCCAATGGCCTAGGTTAGTTTCCCATATTGAATTTGTTACTTCGTTTATACTCACTTGTTCATTTTCGTATGCTTGTTGTTGTTGTTTGTTTGTGTTTGAATTACTTGCATTGTTTTGACCAAAAAAAAAAATTACTTGCATTAGTTTTGGGTACACTCCTCTCTCCTTGGAATCGGTTTTTCCTTGCTTTTCATCTTAAGTAACTCAACTCCCAATGGTTTGACCCCTTTGCTTACCACTACTACAAATTAATGTAGGAATTGGTAACCTAATCAGGGTTTAATTATTTTTTACGCTTTCGGCAAGCATCAAAATTTTGGCGCGGTTGTCGGGAATTGGTTCTAATCTTTTCTTTGGTTTTCTTTCATGTTATCTATCTAGTCCCTTGTCTCTAACATGTTTGTAGGTAACTCCAAAATGGCCTACTCCTACAATTATAGTCAATTCAAAGACTATTACTATCAAAGTGCAAATGAGGGTAGGTATATCAAATTATGGACATAACTAATCTAATTGGCCTTCTTATGTGCAACTGGTCGAGGTTTGTGGCTTTTGCAGAGATTGTAATCATCTTATTGATGCTAGTCCTTATCATTCGGAGCATGGGAACCTTCCCAATTGGAGTAATGCATCGCCGCAACCCGAATTGTATGATTTTGTCCGAAGTCCGTCAATTCCTCAACAACAAGAACATTCTCTAAAAGATATGATGACATCTTTCATTTCAAGCAGGGATTAAAAAATCGACAAAAGAGCCGAATTGTAGGAAAATTTTATCGATATCTAAAGGATCGAAACGAAGTTCACATGTAACAAAGTCCCTAACTCAAAGCTTACTCTTCTATGCTTTAGTTTTGCATCGAAAATCGAAATATACTTGAAAAATTTTATTTTTTGAAGTGTTGTGATTTATCACCAAACACATGAGTAAAATATGTCAGATGAATCGAAATGCATTAATTAATTGCTTTGATATACCACGCCCCCGCGTGACTTGTGGTTGTGGGTGCAATGAAAATCATTTTTATTTTTATTTTTATTTTGTCAATATAAAATCTCCTTTGTTTTACAATTTTTTTTAGCAATACATTATATAATTCATTTGGGACTGAGGCTATGTTGATGTTGATGTTGAATACATTATATAATTCACAATTTACACAATTATAATTAGAGGTTTTTTTTTTTTTTTTTTTTTTTTGCAAAGCATTTGGTAGATGGATGAGGCATCACTTGGTAAATTATGGTTTTTAGGGCAAAAAATGCATTATTGTACTTGTTTTTGCATCCCATGAAAATGAATGAGTTTATTTTCTATTTAAATAAAAGTTTTCTAAACTTCTCTAACTTAGCAAATTTTTACGGGGTGGAGGCGAATTACATGGTGAAATTGAAGTTTTGATCATTGATTTCAAGCAACGAACAATTCATCCAACGGTCTGAACAAACGACCCAACTATCTCATCAAGAGGAGAATTTAAATGATGTCGCAATGTCGCATTGATGAGTGTTGAGATGAACGAGCATGTCATTGAGGAGCAGTTTGCTATTAATAGGCTTACATCATGTGTTTATGAATATTGGAGCAAAAAAGAAGCGTTGGAGGAGAATGAGCTTTCAATTGAAGAAAACTTTGAAGTTTCTCCTCAAGAGCCGAACACTAGCATCGCACAAGTTCAAGAAGGATCCAAAAAGAAGGTTGAAGTCATTTTGAAAGGCCGGAGTAGCGACAACAAGAGAGCATGGAAGACCAACCCTTTGCGTTGATGAACACACCTACCCTACCCCAAATGTTTGTTGATTTTGATATGGAGGTGGAAGAAAATGCACGTTCGAAGACTTTTATGCCGCCGACACCTTTGTGTTGGAAGATCAAGACACGATAGATTCTTATGTTAGAAGTCCTAGATAAGCTCCAAATTTTGAAAGAGAGCGTGCCTATCTCATTGCCCAAAGCAAAAGCAAAGAATATGATTCTTGAATACTCTCTTTGTTGGAAGGCATCACGTGATGAATACGTCAAGTCTAGCCAAAGACTTAAAAGAAAGGCGTGTTGGGAGGCAACATAACTTTATCTTTCATTTCATGCATTTCTATTTAGTTTAGTTTTACTTGTTCAATTAACTCCCGATATCAATTTCATTGACTTCTGCAGGAGTTTTTGATGTTTTGTGAGTAACGGAGACGAGAGAGAGTACCACAACTAAGTGGTGCGAGTTTCTATGGATTGGAATGAGCTTGGATGAGAGCAAGACCATCTAAGTGCACATCGGTCGGGTAAACTTTTAATTAGCATGCATGATTCACTCCCACGGATCCTTTTCCCTTGTTTCAACGAGAAGGAGTCATGCAAAGCATCACCCCACCACACACATTGTCTTGTTTGGAACTTGTGGCAAATTTGATGTTTACTGGAGACATGATTGCCAATGACTCAATATGATTTTGAATGATTTCTATGAATGTTTTATGAGCCTTGGGAAATTTTACGGATCCGTGGCCTATACGAGTGGGATTTAATGTGTCTTTTTCAGAATTGCATCTATAGAAACTTTTCTTGAGCATCAAATGAGTTTTACTTGATGTGATTGTAACACTTTAAGTCTCTTGTGCCATTTTCCTTGGTTGTGTTATGCGATCGCTTTTCAACATGATTTGAGCATTCTTTTTGGGAAATTGACTAGCTATTTTAGAATTCTTGGTGTTTTGAGACTTGGTTGAGACTTTATAACCAACTTAAGTCGTCATAATTTGCAGCAGGTCTTTAGGTAGAACTCAAAACCCTTGACTCTACTCCACCACTTTTTGTTGATTAAACCTTTAGTTGAAAGACTTTAGGCTCGCATGATTTGGTCTGAACTTTTTAAGTCAATTCCTATGCTCGTTAATTCTCGCTCATATCATAACATGACTTTAGTTTGCCTCAAAAGTCCCTTTGATAGTTGAAAAAAAAAAAATAATAAACCAAACAAACAAAGCAAAAAAAAAATCACCAAAATAAGACTTGTTTTTGTCATTTCCCTAGTTTCGGAGACATTGTTGCATTTTATTTAGTTTATTTCGTTTTTTCCATTGTATATCACTTGTTCCCGTTCACCTTCTTTCCATAGTATATCACTTGTTCCCGTTCACCTTCTTTGGTTGTATATAGGTGTGTTTGGAATCATTTTGTTGCATATAGAGTTGCCCAAACTTAATTTTAGTGCATGTTAGTTGTGGATTTTGTTTATGTATGTCTTTGAGATACGAACTTAGGATGATGTAAGAGACTCCACTTTGTCGTGTCCTTGACCCAATTTGATCATTGTTACGCCGTAGGGTCTACTGCGAGGGATGAGTCTTGTGCTTAACACCAAAGTGGGCAGAAAGTCAGAACTGTGCAAGTGGAATGAGTTAAATCTCTAGGATCCTATAGTTGCACTCCACTAAAGGCGAGATTTTAAAGACCGAACCATGTGTAGGGGAATGATTTTAGGACATCCTTGTGTTAAATGAATAGCCTCATAGCCCACTTATCATCTATTTCCACTAGTTAGCCATTTTTTAGCCTATTACACTATGTTTTTGTTGTGTACCTATCATGAAACCCAATAAACCACTTTAGCCTCATATTTCACCATGTTACCTAATTGGAAAGCCAATTAGACCAAAAGTTGTTGTTAAAGAGAACATATGTGATTTAAGTTGTAAGAAAAGCCCAAATTTGGGCGTTGTTTATATGTTTGTAAGTGTCCACCAAACTCCAAATGTTGAAAAACAAAAGTAATAATGTGCAAAAAAAGAAAAGCACTTGAAAATAAAGGAGTTGGTGAAGAAAAAAAATGAAGTGATTCATGAATGTAAAGTTCAAAAGTTTGTTGTTGTTCACTTTGTTTAGCTCTTTGTTGTGTATGTATGGTTTATTCTATGCTTTTCCAACATTTTTGAATCCATGAATATCCCTTTTCGTCGTAGTCGTGTTTATATTTACGTTGTAAGTCCATAGCTTTGCATTAGAAGTCTAGTCGCATCAGCTGTTTAAAGTCTTGTCAAATAAATATTTGGGGGTATTTGATAATTATATTTTTGTGTGCCAATTTTGTATGTGAATACTGAATAGTACGTTTTAATGTGCCAAAGCCTCCAAATTAGTATGTAAATATTCTATTTCATTGTTTGTAGGCTTTTGATGATATTCGATTGAAGGGAAATCAAAATAAGGACTTTTGGAAGGTTTAGGGTGTTCTGTCTTGAAAAGAATACCAGCACGCATCTCGAGACAACCACGTGGGACCCACAGTAGGCCATGGCGATGGTCAGTTAGTTTGTAAAGAGTTAGAGCTCCAAAGTAGAAGAAAATTGCATGAAATTCGGTTAAGGCATAAGTACTCCTGGAGTGGTTTAGCAGTCGTCCATGTCTGCCTCGAGACGCACATTGTAGCTAAGATCAAGAGATGGAAACAATGAAGTGACGCAGAGCAGCAACACGCTTAGGACACGCGACTCCAATCCCATCCAAATCACCTCGAGATGTGGTCAACAGGCAGATCGAATGAAGAAAACTATTAATCGAATTAGGCCCAAGTCGTTCCCCCACTCTCCGCACGTGCTCTCTCCTCACCGTGCGACTATTTCCAACATGCAGATGTGCCTCGAACGACACAACGCCGACCGCAGATCTTCCTCGAGGCGTGTACTTCTTCATTGAACGATTTAATTGAGGGGCAGGGCTGGAAAATCACCTAAATTAGGGTTTCAACACTCCCCTCACGCGCTGACACATGGAAAAATTGATTAAAAAACAGGGCACGGATTAGGCAAAAAGGGAACTTCACTCTCACACGGATTCGTCAACAACTACAGAACCGATTGGGAGAATTCAAGACCAGTAGACACGATTGGACAAACCTGAAAAGCAAAAACGCAAGCCACAAGACTAGCAGACACGATTGGACAAACCTGAAAAACAGAAACGCAAGCCACTCCTCTCATCAATTTTTTATCTCTTCTCATCTATATTTGTAATTAATCTCTTCTCTCTCTCTCTCTCTCTACTATTCCCTCATCAATTTTTTATCTCTTCTCATCTATATTTGTAATTAATCTCTTCCATACACCATTAAAGGGGACTTTTGAGCTATGGGAGGCTAAAGAATTCTCCTAAACTAGGTTGGGGGAGGGGGGAGGAGCAAGGGAGACTTGAATTCAACATTGCAATGTGAGATTTTCTTGTATTTCAAGTATTTTTTTCTATTTCCCTTGTTATTGTGTTGATTCATATGGCTTAAACTAGGGTTCTTGTAGTCATAAATACATTTGCCTTGGTTAGGGTCTATTGCTAGTCCATCATTGCACATCCATAATTGTGTGGATTGTTGGGCAATAAGTAGCAAGCGGATAGCCAAATTGGTTCGCTCCCTTTAGGTCTATCTCGCATAACAAGGGAATCTAGGCTAAATCAAATATGTTCATTGTCTTGATTGTCGAGGGCTAGTGATTCCATCAAACTTAATGCAATAAATTTGGTGAATATTAGGTTGCTCTACCTAGGTTCACACATTTGTTAGGAAGTCTTTTACCGAAATTAGGGAATCAATGAGTGTAGGTGCTCTCCGAAGCTCTATAGCTAGCCTAGAAGAATGTATTTGGAAAACCTTTTTGTGTGAAAATCGACGACCATTGCAAGTTAATTTGGAGTCGAACTTGTGAATCCTCAATAGCATAGGTTAGTTTCCCATATTGAATTCATTACTTTTACACTCGCTTGTTCATTTTCGTATGTTTGTTATTGTTTTTTGTTTGTGTTTGAATTGCTTGCATTAGTTTTAGGTACACTCCTCTCTCCTTGAAATCAGTTTTTCCTTGCTTTTCGCCTAACCCAACTCCTTGTGGTTTGACCCCTTTGCTCACCACTACTACAAATTAATGTAGGAATTGGAAACCTAACAAGGGTTTAATTGTTTTTGACGCTCTCGGCAAGCATCACTTACAAATAAAAATATATAAGACAATAGGAAACTAAATATTGGCTTACTTTGCAATACTATTTACCATCTACAACTTGACAAAAGAAATTAAAAGTTCATGATTTTAGGTTAGACTACGTAGACGATCTTCATTGCTTTTACTTAATAATATATTGATGTTATTCAATACAAGACAAGAAGTGAAGCATTTCAAATGTGCTTTTGAAGACTTTTTGATGAAGACAATACATATTAAGTGGTTTGGGCTAAAATGCATAGATGGGAAGAATGAATTGGGCCCGATTAATCTCATTTTGGGTTGTTTTACTGTCTTCATATGGAATCAATGGAAATAAATTGAGAGCTTTCTCTTCTTGTTTGAGAAGTGTATCTATCTTGAGTTCTTTGATAAACTATTTTTCCAACAAATCAAGGAATTCATCAATCTTGCAGCATTCTTGCACTTAGAGTTCTTGTTCGTCAGCGTTACACGGGTTCAAGTGAGAGATCGCTTCAATCAGTCTTTTAGTTTTCCTGGGGGGAGTATATCTTATTGTTGTGGGTTCTTGGATCTTTATCCAATGGGCTCGCATCATCTTAGTATCAGAGCTTCAAACTAAAGTCAGGTTTGAATGTTCAAGACTACTTGTGTTCTTGAAAAATTATATGTTTTCTTTGGTGCTCAAGACAAGTACTTGGTGTTTTAGAAAACTATCATTTTTCTTTGGTGCTCATAGCAAATTCTCGTTATTTAACAAATCACTTTTTACCTTCTTACTTTACTATTGTTATTTTTATTTTTCATTTGAAAAAAAAAATCAAAAAAAAGAAAAGAATAAAAAAGAGGAAAATCGTTAAAAAAAAAGTTAAAAAGAGGGAGACAGGTATTGAAGTTTTAGATTTCATATATAGGTTGTTTTGGATCAACATGTATTCAAGGAATGTATCTTTGTGCAATGAAAAGATTCGAGGATGAACCATTTTGAAGAAAGGGGAATAATTACAAGACAAGAAGTGAAGCATTCCAAACGGGCTTTTGAAGACTTTTTGGCAAAGACACAACAAATAAAGTGGTTTGGGCTAAAATACATACATTGGAAGAATGAATTGGGCCTAATTTATCTCATTTTGAGTTGTTATGAAGTGTCTCAATATGGAATTGATGGAAATAAATTGAGAGCTTTATCTTCGTATTTGAGAAGTGTCAGGAGTTCTTTGATGAATTATTTTTCAAACTTATCAAGGACTTGATCAATCCTTGTGGCGTTCTTGGACTTCGAGTTCTAGTTCGTTTGTGTTCAAGGTTTTGAGTGAGATCTCTCTAATCCGTCTTACAGTGTTCGTTTGTGTTCAAGGGTTCAAGTGAGATCACTTCAATCCGTCTCATAGCTTCCTGGGTTAGTATATACTCCCTCCAATCAAATTTATAAGACGTTGTGCAAAATTTCCTCGTCAAAAAATATAAGTTTCTCCAAATTCAAGACAATTTTTACTCATTTTACCCTTATTTTTTCAACATTTAATTTTCGTCTACTACCAATATTGATTAAGATGTTCTAGAAAAAAATATTGATGGAGATGATTTTGGAATATGAAGAACTTAATTCACTAAAAAGAGTACAGATGAAAGGGATTTTCATATCCTTGCGTATTCAAAAAAAAATAATTCCCTGCCCATTTTCAAGACTTCACCAACGAATAAGTCTTGAACTGCACCAATGTGGCCACTGCCAAAGCCGCGCTTTCTCAAACCCTAAACACCTTTAATTTCATAACAAAATCTCGCAAAACTCGGTTGAATCCCTATGAGACCCTCTCCTCAAATTGAGATTTCAAATCTGATAAGAGATTTGAGAGATTGGCGAGGTTACGATCAGTGAAGAAGATTGAGTTAGCTTTGTTTTTGAGCTCTAACAGGGTTTTGATGGTGGAGTTGGAGTCGTTTTTTGCGGAACTTAGGCTGGCCCCAGCGAGCAGTAGAAGTGCATGGATCTCGGCTTGGCTTCTCTGTTTATTCCTATGTTCTTTGTTCACAGAGAGCAAAAATGGGGTTTAAAGAGGAAAGGAAAATGTGAAAGGGGTGAAAAGATTAATTAAATGGATAGGTTAGTCGTAGGTGTGTAAGGGGAAATGTGTCAGAAGGGTTTTGATTGACAAAAAAATTTAATAGCTTAATTAAAGCAATTGCTTTTTCTATCAGGGGGCAATTAAGTTAATTCATCCCATAATCAAAAGCTTCCCTTAATGTATGTGTTTTGCCTAAAACGTCTTATAAAGTTGATCGGAGGAAGTATATCTTTATTGTTGTGGGTTCCAGATCTTCATCCAATGGGTTATCATATATAATATAAATTTATTTGAAAAAATGATTTTCATCATGCAACTAAATTTCATTACATTACAGAAACATTCCGATCGTAATATTGAACATTTTTTTCCACTTCTGACTTATTTAACAATTAAGTGAAAAAGGAAAGAATAAACAATCTTAACGAATGTAATGCTGTAATATAAAGGCCTAATAGACAAATATATCCTAACGTTTCAAGTGTTAGATTCTGAGAAAAATATTGAATTGATTATTATAGGACCAATTAGGTCAATATATAGTTAAAGGTAAACGGGTCAAACTTGGGCCAAGCGGGCCAAGACCTAATACCCACATAGATACCTTAACACCCCCCCTTCAAACTCAAGGAAGATCAACAATCTTGAGTTTGCAAACCAATACAATAAAATAAGTAGACGAAATAACTGACCGTAACAATTGAAAAAACGAAAATAATAATAATAATGGAGACTGACAATGAAAAACCGACAAGAACTAATGAAGAGGTAGACACAGATGCACTCATAAAATCATCTGACAAACAATAACGACGGCGAAGGGCCAACAAGAAGCACACAAAAAAGGTTGCGGCAAAAATGATTGTCCGACAAACAATGGTGATGACGAAAGGCCGACGAGAAGCACACACACAGGGGGCTGCAAAAAAAATGATCGTCCGACAAACAATGACGAGAACAAAGGGTCGACGAAAAACATGCACACAGGGAGTGTTGCGAAAATGATCGTCCGACAAATAATGACAACAGACCGATGACAACAAGTTGGCAACGACGACGATGGGCTGACAAAAATGAGTGCACAAAGCATTAAAAGCACACAAAAAACTAAAAACTTGCTTGAGATTAAGGGGTGATGCAGGCATGACACCATCAAAACAAAACTTTGTTGAATGTGCAAGAGCACGCCCTGGCTGATGGGGAGAGAATCAACACAAGGATCAAGCACGTGACACTAAGGGCAACACCAAGCACACGCCACGGGTATGTGTGGAGATAGAGCACACCGGCATACGACAGATCGAGCAAGACCAAATCTGATGTGTTGATCAGTTTAGCGGGACAACAAGATAAAAGGACAACAAAACATCAACAAATCAGCAGCAAAAACAATGCAGATTGCTTAGAGAAGAAAAAGAACTAGGAAGTTCGGTGCAGATATTTTGGAGGGAGGAAGACCTGCATAATTCTCATATAAGAAAAGGAGATAAAGAATAAAGGAGGTGCAAAAATTGCAAACCACGCTAAGAAGGATGACGAGAGAAAGGAAGAAACAACATAAACGAGAGCACCAATGGAAGCGGACACCACGAAGCAGTCGGTCGAAGAAATTAGGTTTCTAGCACTGATATCATTTTAGGTTTTGGGGAAAATACTAAATTGATTGTTATAGGACCAATTAGGTTAATATATAGTTATAGGTAAACGGGTCAAACATGGGCCAAGTGGGCCAAGACCTAATACCCACATATATACCTTAACATCAAGGATTTTGCAAAAACATCCTAACGTTTTGATTTTTGCAAAAATATCCTAAACTTTTGAATTCATACAAATTGTATCCTTTCTTGTCATTGTCATGTGTCAAAACACAATCAAAGTGATGAATGATCACTAGATTACATACTTATTGCATTATATGAAATAATATTTCTAATTGTGTACATATTTTTGTATTTTCTAGAGTAATGGACTTAAATAATATGAAGTATGACAACCATTAACAAGAAATCCAAAGGTTGGGATATTTTTGCCAAAATTGAAAACATTAGGATATTTTTGCAAGAACCTTACGACGTTAGGAACTTAAGATATATTTGCCTATTAAGGAGATTTACGGTACTTAGATCTGATTTAGTCACTACTCTACACCTTTAGTGCATAGGGAAAGCATCCAATTTTTTTCTTCAACCTTTTTTCTTTTTGCGTGCTAGGATGATATCAAAAGAGAAAGTTAGTGACACATTAACCAGGTTGCATGAACTGAATGAAATATACTGACTTACCAATAGTCCAGCCTGAGCCAGAGTTGTTGTGATTGGACGTCTCCATGCACGTCGAACATCACATAAGATCAGATTTTGATTTGGTGTGAGACGCACATTCAAGTTATACTTTTCAATTATATCTCTTAAACTGGTTTTCATTTTCCCTGCAACACGGCCATTATCAACATGGATTCCGCAAAACAAAAGGCCGTTACCCTGTCGAACAACACATAATCAATCAGAAAAAAATACAAGATAGAATGGAAATATAATCACATACATCTTATTCAAAGACAAATATCTATTTCAGAACCCAGAGACGTAAAACAGTGAGAGATAAGAAAGGCATATAAAGTATAAATTAGAAAAGAGAAAAAAATCAAAATCAAAAAATATTTTTTGATATGAAAAAAAATCAAATGCAATAAATAGATCTCAATGGAAGAGTTTGATTAATGTAGCCGACCCCAACTAATTTGAGATTAAGGCTTTTGAATTCCTTAAACATATTGTTGTTGTTGTTGTTGTTGTTGTTGTTGTTGTTGTTGTTGTTGTCGTTGTCGTTGTCGTTGTCGTTGTCGTTGTCGTTGTCGTGTCGTTGTCGTATGAATAAAAATATCAAATAATCAATCACACAAGTATATAATCTATATGTTATAATACATAATCTAAAATTTCTAAGAAAAGAAAGTATGAACTCCTTAAACATATTTGTACATTTTCTACTGAAATTAAACTGACCTGATCATGCCACCCCAGATAGCTTTTGAATTCCCATTCTGGCAACTCCTTAAAAGGTTTAAATTTCTTCCCATAATATTGTTCAACAACAGTCCTGAATTTCTCAATGCCCCATGAGTCAAGCAAATACTTCATCCTACTATATCGACGATCATCTCTTCTTCCGTTTTCTCGTTGTGTAACAACAATAGCTTTTACTACATATAAAATATCTTCTTTCGGCACATAGCCAAGTGGTTCTCCAAGACGAGGAAAAGTTGTCTCAATCCTGTGTGTTCTACCCATTCCACCTCCAACCTGAATTTTAAGAAACTTATCAAACAACTAGTTCCAAAAGGACAACAAAAAATAATTGATAAAAGTAAATAAATAGATGCATCAATAGAAGATTCATACATATATGTTGAAGCCCTGTGGTTCTCCATCGGCATCGGAAACTACAACAACACCAATATCATTTGTCAGGATATCTACAGAATTATCTCCAGGTACTGCCACTGCAATTTTGAATTTTCGTGGCAAGAATTGGGTCCCATAAATGGGCTCAGGAGAATCTGAGAAATTAGTTCCATGGGAGTTGTCATTACGGGCTCGCACTACTTCAGGGGGTTCTGCTGACATTACTTGTTCTCCATCTACCCACAAGTCATAGTAAAAGCCAGACTGAGGGGTTAGAAGGGCAGCGATGTTATCTGCTGTCTCCCGTGCAAACTCATAATCTTTTCTTATAAATGGTGCTGCAGGTGCAAGTACATTTCTATTCAGGTCACCACATGCACCAAGTGTTGATGCCATACTTTTGATGATGGTAGACATCACAATCTTTAAGTCCTTCTTCACAACACCATGCAACTGAAATGTTTGCCTAGTTGTGAGGCGAAGAGTTCCAATTCCAAACTCATCTGCAAGATCATCCATCACCAAGTAAAGTTTGTTTGGGACATCTCCGCCCGGATTCTTTGTTCGAAGCATAAAAGAATATGCCTTTGTACTCCGATCATCTCTATTAGTTTGTTGATAACTTCCATGAAACTTTATAACTTGTGTTGCAGCCTCATTAATGTTAGGAGTCTCTGTAAGTAGCTCCTCATTCAGTGGGTATCTCAAGAAGTTACTTTGCTCCTTGATTAATTCAACTTTACTTCTTTTTGTTTGAGATGGAGGGCTTGGCTTTACTGGCTGTGAAAAGAAGCCAACAAATAATAATTAAAATGAGATATTTAGATGACGATACAACACAATCAAAGTCATTGAGACAAACGTTTCAAAGGAAAATAGGATCTCCAATCGGCAGACAATTTATATTCACTAAAAATGGAAAACAGAGCATCTGCAAGATTACCTCAATGTTGCGCAAGCCAATGCCCATAACTAACAAAGAAGTGAACCCAGAAGATAGAAACTATGACCTCATGTATTATTGTTAAGTTCTCTAAGCCAAAACAGTCCAGGCTCACCAAAATTATTGAGTTGCTTCTATCAATATTGTAATCATTCCTTCTTAATACAGTAAAGAAATTAAAAAATAAAAATAAAAATAAAAAAACCCAATTCTTCAACAGCAAAACACAAAATCCCGCGTACAGAAATGAATGAAGGAACGAAAGAAGAGACAAATGATCAAGATTTCAAGTTGGAGGGCTTATTCATCCAGCCATAAACGAGTCCAATCAGACAAATCAATTATTAAAAAATTAATTAAAAAAAGGAAAAAAAAACACCCAATACATTAAAAAACACAATGAAGGAAGGAGCGAAATGAAGAAGATGAAAGCGTTGTCTGACCGTTGAAACAGCAGTGACGACGAGTGAAGAAGAAGAGTTGGAGGAGAGCGCTCTTTTGAGAATGAGGACTCTAGAGGAAGTGGTGAAAACACACTGATGATGAAACCTCTGAATCCGAAGCTTGGTATCCCTCAAGATGATGCCGTTCGCTGCTCCCACTGAGCTTCCCATGGCCGGCCAACCTTAGTATTCAAACTAACTAACTAACTAATTAGGGTTTGATCAAGGCAAGGCAAGGCAAGGCAACCCAACCTAAGCCAAGAGGAGAAGATTGATGGATGGATGCCCCAGACCGACTTTTGATGAGTGATCCAAATTCAAGTTCCCTACTTTATTCTTTACCTTTTTTTTTTGAGGGCCGCTAAGGGCACCTCACCTTTTCATGAAGGCACCCAGTTAATGTGGGCACAAACCAATTTACCTGGGGCACCCAAAAATTAGACCTGAAATACCGAAACTACCCCTCGTGGAAATCTTTGAGCACCCCACCACCCCCACCACCACCTTCACCGAACTCCTTGTGGAAGAATTCATTTGTTTTGAATCGACCAAAGTGAGATGAATCCCCGAAATCGTGTTCTCCGTCCCTCGCCGTGTGTTTCTCCTTCGTTGTACGAGTTTTCTGCGGTTGTAGGGTCGGGGGTGAGCGATTTCGTCTCCAAATTAGGGCTCGGTTGAAGATCGTCGAATTAAGTTAATTTGGTAGAGTAGTTGTAATGTGTGTGTGGCGGTTTGTTCAATTGTAAAAAATTGAGAAATCGTGGTTCTCGGCCACACAGCCGAGATCGAAACAACAGCTGTCTCGCCCAAGCATGGCCGAGACGAAGCTAATATGTTTGGGAACTCGCAGCCTCGACCACGAAGACCGGAAGAGTTAACGAATGTCTCGATTACGCATGGCCGAGAATACTTCAGTTATCTCGGCCGCGACATGACGAGAGCTACAATTAGTGATAGGTAATGTGGCGTCGGTGGTGTACAACCGAGAATTTCCTCCTACTCTCGGTTGTACACTTCCGAGAGGGTCTCAGTAGGCTCGGTCGTCATAGGACGAGAGTAAGGCGAATTGAAATGGTCAATCCATCTCGGTGGTGTACAACCGAGAACTTGCTATTGGACTCGGTTGTACACTGCCGATATATTGGACTCCTTGTCGGTCATGGGTGACCGAAAATATGGGTTGTTTCACGAACACCTTGATCGAGACATCGAAATGGATGAATTTGAACATTACTTTTTGTAAATTTTTTTGTGGTATGTCAAACTAACTATACAATATTGAAAATCCAAAGACGACAATTTGCACCGAAACTTAATTAATTATAAATCTTCGTAACATTCAAACCGACTCTACAAGTGTCCATTCATAAGTAAACAACAATCAAAATACAAGACAACATTTGTATATCCATAGAACATTCGAAGTAACGGCAAAATTTCTAAATGTTTAGCCATCAAGGTTTCTAGGTACAAGCTTTACACTACTGTGTATCTAAATCTACAACGGTATGGTGGCTTCATCAAGCTGCAATGGGCGCGATGTCTCGAAATACGAATCCATCTCGCCAACCTTTGGCGCAGATCCTCAACGTACCGATCCCACGATGGATATAAGGATGGCAACGGTGCATTCACACGCAACTTCACCTGTCAAAGTGAACATTAGAACATAGAAGATATTGTCACAAACCCGATTAAGGGGGAAACAAAACAATTCACAAAAAATCATAGAACTTACCATAACCCAATGGATATTTCTTTCATTTGTCATTGCAATGATAAGTCTGTCAGTGCAACGACGACGGTGGAGCACTACGTAGAGGTAGGAATGTGGAGGCACTCCCATGCGAGAGGTTGACGAGAATGACATTGAATGCGGTGGATACTAACAATCCCATGTCCGGGAAGTGTCAACCATTATTTGAAAGATGCCTCCACTTGCTTCTCTCGGGCAATGCACCGCATTTTTGACACTCTCGAAACTCGAGCCAAGCACTTCCCGCCAAAGGTCTTCATACCCGATAATCTCATCGTACATCCTTCTACGCACAATCCTCCACCCGTCTACATCGGCAAGTCGAAGCCCGCAGGCTATACACCGATATCCACAATTTCCATCGGAAACCACATCGATAATGCCCTCAACATGTGGCAACCAATCCGGTTCTAAGCAATGACCATAAGCCATGTTATATCCACTTTGCGTGCGTCGACGGCACGACGCATTTGTGGAACAACCTTGTCTTTCTTCCGCCTAGAAGTGGAGGCCTCTTTTGTGGAGTGGGAGGACTCAACTTGTTTTCTCTTCGACACGCCTTGCCTCCAATTGGAGACCCCGTGTCCTCCCACCCGCATCCTCAACTTCCCGCTCGCACTCCACAAAAGACGAAGGTGGACTAATCTCCCCGAGATGCTTTGAATTTCAGTCCTCCCACCCGCATCCTCAACTTCCCGCTCCTCCTTATCCAATCTTCCGCGTGTCGTGATTGTGCCTCCCACATATAACGTTGACATACCATAAGGAGTCGCATTTTCCTTTACGTTAATAACGAAAGGGCATCCACATTTCTTCGTACCAGTTGGAGTCATCGCCTTTTCATCATTTCTTGATTTCTTTAAAATTTTGGCCGCTTTCCCCTTCCCTACTCTCTGAGCCAGTCCCCTATATGTCCCAGACCTCTCACTTGCAAGTTTCACCATTCCTCTGCGCTTAATGCCCCCGGCATCCGAGCGCTTCGTTACTAACACAAACTTGTTCTCACCACTAATCATTTGAAGCCATGAAATAGCCGCTTCTCGAGAGGGGAATGACTTACAAGGTGTAAAAGTGTCATTGTAGTCTGGAAAATTACTAGATACCGGCATTACCTGCAATACAAACAGTGTAACATTATAATCAACCAAAATGTACAGCACAATCACCATAACACCCCAAAAAACAGGTTCTCGGTTGTACAGGTCCGATACTTTATTCGAGTCTCGCTCACGTACGACCGAGAGTTACTCAAGACTTCTGGTCGTACCATACATACGTGACTGCGTGAAACCTCTCGGTCCTCTATGGCACCGAGACATTACTATACATCTCGGTCTGCGAGGCCGAAACAATCGCGCACCCGAGACGTAAACTTCGGATAACCGCAAAAAAACACAATAAATTTGCAAAATTACCTCAAGTACGACCTCCTCTTTGCACCCGAAAGCGATAATCCTCCATTATATAGTGGAAACAAGTTCGGATTTGAAGAAATTACCAAACCCTACGTTGACAAACAAATCATCATTTTCACGCTTTTACACAACTAAACAGTTCTAAAAAACCATCATATGGTTGTCAAACATTGTTACCTCGCTGTCGGATGATGTCAATCCGCAAGAATCGATCAACGCTCGCCAAACGCAATGTGGCTTTGTGGTTCAAGCTTGGTGGTGGGGTGCCCTTTTTCTTTGTCAAAATGGTTTGTGGGGTTTGAATCATTATATATACAGGGGCAAAATGGTCTTTTTCGTTTTTGCTGGAATTTTTACAAATAAATTGGGTGCCTTCAGGAAAAGGTGGGGTGCCCTTAGCGGCCTTTTTTTTTTTTCACAAAACAAGTGTGGCGACCAAAAACACGAGTTTAGTTTGAGGTCACCTCACCACGTGGGCCGCTGCTTCTGCTACGACTACACGCGCGACCGAATAACGGGCTCACTTTATGTTATTCCTCTCCTCGACTGAATTAAGCTCAGTCCACTTTGGTAACCGATCATGTGTCGCATAAAATATCAATAAATTTTTGTTTGACCAGATACATTGAATGTAGAAGCGTTTTCGGCTTCGGTGACTTTTTTAATTTATCACTTTAAGTATAGATAATTTTACGTTTCACGGCTTCGGGTAATTGGGTTTTGTGGCTTTTTTGAACCAATTTGTGGCCAGGGCTATTTGGACTCGTAAGTCCGGACTCAAAACTTTTTTTTAATTTTAAATACATCCTCAAGCAATTAATGAAGCAATCATAATCACTTGTAAAATTCCTTTGATACTTCTTAAATATTTACAAAAATTTTAAAAACCTCCCTATAAGTCCGAATTCATGAGTCCAAGTAGATTTATTGTTTGTGAAAAGGGTTGTTTTGTGTAACATCAAGTAGGGTCTTACTTTAGTCTGACCGCCCATATTAATTAAGGGTAGTGCTAGGTGGACTCAATGAGTCCGGACTCAAACTAGCAGAAAGACTTAAGTACCCTTCTTCATCAATCCACCACTTACCACCACTTACCGCCTCCTCTGCTGTGACTGTCGCTGCCGTGACCACCGGCCACCAACGACGTCGTCGTCATCATCCACCACAATCGGCCACCCTCCTATTTGATCCCGGCCAGATTCGATCGGATCTGGCCGTGAGAGGCTTTGACCTCGATTAGATCCGGTCGCCTCTCTCGGCCAGATCTGGCCGAGAGAGAGAGAGAGAGAGAGAGAGAGAGAGAGAGAGAGAGAGAGAGAGAGAGAGAGAGGAGTGGAGGCCGAAAGAATTGAGGCCAAGAGAGAACCCCGGCCAGATCCGGTCGCCTATCTCGGCCAGATCTGTCCGAGCGACCGGATCTAGCTGAGAGAGAGCATGGAGACCGAGAGAATGGAGGTCGAGAGAGAACCCCGGCCAGATCCGGTCATCTCTCTCTGCCAGATCTGGTCGAGCGACCGGATCTAGCGAGAGAGAGAGAGAGAGAGAGAGAGAGAGAGAGAGCCGAGGAGGGAGAGATGTGAGAGTTGAGTGAGGTTTGTACTAACTTGAGGAGAGAGCAAATGAAAGTGTGCAGTAGATGATGGCGGTCGGCAACGACAGTCGTCGGCGGCGGTTGGTGGCGATTGCCACAGTGGAGGAAGTGGAGGATGTGAATATTTTTATGTGTATTGGTATTAAAGATGAGGGTAATTAGGTCTTTTTGTTTATGTAAGTATCTTAAATTACTAGTAAAAAGTTTTTGAGTCCGGACTCAAAAAGTCCAAATATATTTTTTGATTAATTAAACTTCACTATGCTCTAAATTAAAGATTAAAGACTCGTAATTCAGGTTAAGTAAAAAAATAACTTGTAATTCGTAACTCGGATTGACGGGTAAAACTCGGTTGAAACCTCATACTTGAGAGTCGAGGTAAATAGTTTTTTTATGTGGTACGTGTATTTTAATAATCTATATCATTGCACGAACTTTAATTTCATGTACATTCACAAGTTTTAGCGTAGGTTTGATGAGAGAAGGGCAACCTCGAGATGCGAGATGGCGGGGGTAAAAATTGGGTAGTTCATAATTTGGATGATTTAAAATGGCTTAGATGGGAATATATGCATACCTAAGCTATGAACATCAACCCAATTAAAACATGTCCCTAAGATGAATGAATTTGATTTCAATAAAAAGCTTAATTTAGGGAGCATTAATCAAGGACTTAGATCTTCTTAAAAATGGTTGGATTGATGGAACTGTAGACTAAATAGTACAATATAAGTGGGATAGCTTGGAATATATGGAATCAATGAAACTCGGTTGTATGGAAGGGTAGACGCCAAACACACTCTCAAGTAGTTGAAATTGCAAAGTCTCATTTGGAAGCATGGCAACGAGCATGTCGAAGCGGAGATGGGAGGCGTGATTGTCTCATTGTTAAAGCGCCAATGAAGTGGATGAAATCGGTCAGAGGACGATTGATCTGTACGATAGATGCAACAATGTTTAGAGACAGGGTTGTGTGTTTTTTTGGTGTAATGCTAAGGAATGAGTATGGCAGTTTCGTTGCTACAATGTTAAATAAACATGATGGGGTGTTGGATCCGAAGGAGGTGGAAGTAGTTCAATTTTGTAATACATGTCTCGATCCAAGGTGAGAAGAGTGTGGTGACTAATATTGTGTATAGGCTATAAGTGTGAACCAGGGTTCACTCCAAAATGTCAAAGCAAGATGGAGTGTCCACTCCACACTTATAAGCCTTATTTTTATTTCCAAGTAGTCGATGTGGGACTATCCCAACATAACACTCCGCCCTCAAGTCCAACTAGGACTTGACTGCAGAACATCAATCAACCATTTTTGTTGGATGTCTACAAGGCCCTTGGATAATGGGCAACTAATTCAGCCATTGGCTCTGATACCATGTTCAATTTTGTAATATAAGTCTCAATCCAAGGCGATGAGAGTGTAGTGACTAATATTGTGTATTGGCTACAAATGTGAAGTAGGGTTTGCTCCAAAATGCCAAGGCAAGATGGAGTGTCCACTCCACACTTATAAGCCTTATTTTTATTTCCAAGTAGTCGATGTGGGACTATCCCAACATCTCCAACAGCGATTGGTCTTAGGAAGATGATATTATGGTTGAAGCATCATGGAGAAGAACACGTGAATTTAGAGATGGATGCATTGTTGGTGACCCAAGCATTGAGGGGTAGCGATGATGATATATCTTATTTTGGCTTGGCAATCAAAGATTGCATGGATTTACTAACGAACTTGAAGTCCTACCGAGTTAGTTTTATTCGTAGATCAAATAATTTAGCAGCCCATATTGTTGCAAGGGAAGCTAGTTATATGTCAGATCGAGGTGAGTGGCATGATGTACCCTCGTTCCTCTCTTCTGTATTAGCCAAAGATTTGGAATAATACGGCTTTGTTTTCAAGAAAAATTGGGATGTATGTTGTGACAAATTAAGCCGTAGATTTGCTTAGGAATTCGTATCAAGAATGAGATAAAGGGGTGAAATCACAAGACAAAAACATATAGGAAAATGACAAAATAACACACTTTGAGAGCACACTTGATTTTTTAAACATTTATGTGTTTTGTCAGATGTAGGGCCCACGCTTGGGAGATAAGAAAGAGCCATAAATGGCTAAAAAATAAAGTGAGCACCCCAAGTATAAGCCCATATGTGATTTTATCATTTTCCAAACATATAAATAAAAGCCCATTTTGGTTTACATGCAAAGCTGTTGTTTTGTTTAAAAGAGAATGAAACAAAGGCAAGTTATGGCTGGAATTATTGAGGATCAAGGTGTTGTGGGTGCTAAATTTTGTAAAGAACTCAACTAGGAGTGAGTAATTTGAAAAGATCAAACATAGGTACTATTTTCTCACTTCATTTGGTTCAATTCATGAAAAATGGGTTCTAATGCATATAAAATGATAAAAAATATATATTTTCAAACGAGAATTTGTTGATCACTGGAGTTGTAGCCACTATTTTGGACTCAAAAAGTTGATCAAAACACTAAAATTCACCACTAAGTTTTGGGTTTAATCATATGCTTCAAAACTGTTTTTGATGAAACATTGTGTTCCTTATGTTCTTTGTTAAAACGACTTAATGCGTGTTAAGTTTGTGCAAATTGAGTTTCAAAAATGGAAGCTATTGATCAAAAGAGGTTTTGTCACTGATTTTCATACCTAAAATGAGGGGAATCACCTATGTTTTCGAAATCAAATGTGTGACCCCTACCTCCATGAGCTCAGGTTGTCCAGCTCAAGCCATCGCGAAACCCCTCGAGATAATTCGACAAGTAGGGCAATGAACCGGTCAACCTTAACCTGCGAAATATAGCAAGAAAATATATGAATAGACTACTAAGGTAACAAGGTGTGGAAATAAAAAGGCCTTCCATGTCTATAAGGTGCGGAATGAAAGTAGAAAGTCTTACAACAATAACCAAAATGAGGTATGAGTTTTCAAAAGTCTACCCATACAAAAAACCCTATTTTAATACATGACAAGTTCAAAACATAATAGATATAAGTATCTCGACCTTGCAAACAAGAAAAAAGCTTCTAACCTATGGCTTTGCCATTTCCTTTGTCCTGAGCAATAGCTAAAATACCTAAAGGGGGTGAAGAAGGGCGAGCAATAAACAATGGGCTCAGTAAAATAGAATATGTTTTACCGTCAATTACCTTAGTAATATTTAATGCTTATATGATGCAAACCATAAGTGTATGACTTTCGTTGCAAGTAATAGCAACCTAAACTAATGTTTGAGTCGCATATATCGAACTACAAGAATGACCTAAATGCTAATTCATAGTCTCACTAGAAAATAAATTTAGGCACCTTGTTGTTGAGTTTTGAATTTTAAATCAAACAACTAAGTTAAATTAACTATCTAATTGCAAGTAATGTAAATTGAGATTTTTCAAATTAGAGAACCTTTTAGGAAATCGATGTCGCCAAGGTTGTATTCTTTTGAACTAATTTTATTTAAAATATTCACAATGAGAGTGAAGATAGGCGAATTTCCTAAAATTCACCCATCATGACTTATTTCATTAAGTCCCTGACATTACCTAATTAACTTAATCTCACAAACATATCCATTACAATCTCAATTATCTAAAAAGTCCTCGAGATAAGTGTTCATCCTCAGTTAAACTCAAAGTCTAAACCTCCAATTCTATAGCAATTCAAGAAATCATTCTGTTAAAATTTCCTTATTTTATAAAATTTTTGTCAAAACCTCCCCTTTAAATAGTCTATCAGCATCGAAATCCTGATAAAAATACCTTTGGTAGAAGGGCTAGAAAGACTCACATCTCCACAACAATTCACAATATAAAATCAAAATGAATTAAAAGATTAATTTTACATCAAGGCCACAAGTTTTAACCTTAAAACTCATTTATTGTTATATCAGCTCCACAATCAATATTTACATCAAATGAACCATAAACCATCTTAAAATTTTATTCAAACTGTCTCATAAATTTTCGTAACAGTTCTATACCCAAACCATGACTTACTCTCAATCTGAGAATCCCATAACACAATACTTAACAAAAACAATAAAACGATAAGAAGTTGAATAAAAACACCAACATATTTCTACAATTGTTCTTTCCATACTTCTGCACCGTATACCTGACATCATAAAAAACAAATCGAGGATGTCAGACAAATAAATTCATACATTGAATTGTACTCCTGCAAATGTTAATCTAAATTCATGGAGACATTGTGACATCCGATAATTTCATAAACTTTATTAGGAGGCTAATTAAGTATAATTCGAATTTTATTTGAAATTTTAGTATCTCAGACGGGACCTACACGTTATGGACCGAATAAACATTATTTTTGCATGTTGCATGCATAGTGGATGTAATATACGTTATTTTGCTGCAAAGTCGGGGTATATTGAGTTATATCATCAATTTGTCATAATTGGGGTTGTAAGTGTAAGTGTCTGAAGTGCACAAGTGAAATAAAAATGATTAGTTCCTCGAAAACTATTAAATCGACTGTCAAATATCACGTTGGATTTTACCTTACTTTACATGCAAGTTGGGATCAGTGGCAATGTAAAATGAGAATGCAGTTGGTGCAAGACCTTACTTCGAGCTTTATGTCGGTTGCGGTGGTCGAGGTTGAGATTTAGTCCAAATTGGTGTAAGTTTAGTTTAGTATGGCAAGAGAATTGTTCTATAAGGGTTCAATATGTTGTGAAAAAAGTTAAGATTTTTGGAGTTTTGGTGTGACCAAAATCAATGTTATGGACGTTTTATAGAGTTGGACTATTTTGTCGAGAGGTTGGTTCAAATGGAGAAAAACTGGATTGAAAACGAGCGTATGAAGTTAAAGCACGTTAAAATAGAGATTTCAGGAATTAATAAATAAAAAAATTAAATAAAACTAATAATCAAATCGAAACAATTGTTTCGATTTCAACAAAACTAATAATTCGTTCGTCCCTAAACCTCTCAACTCGGTCTCTCGCTCCGCGATCTCTATATGTTCGATTTTCTTTCAGTTTCTTCCCCAAAATTGTTGAGCATCGCGATACGGTCAGTTTGAGCCAAGTTTTCGCAGTGAAAATGAGGTATTCGGCTTAAAATTTGGTAAATTCTCAATTCATAGCATTTTCCATAATTCAGTTTGAATTCTCACGATTTTTCGATTTCTTTCGCAAGGTTTTGATAGGAATTGGTATAGATTGTTGAGAATTGATATATTGGGTTGATTTAAATCAATTTGAGATAAGTTCCACTGGCGTGGGTTACGGTTTTATGAATTGAACTAATGCGATTCAATTGATAACTATTTTGGAGAAGTTTTTTAGTTCAAAATAAATAATTTTTGCCTAGTTGACAGACCATATTGGAAAATTCATAATTGTCGGTGATCCGATTTGAGTGTTCTTGGAGTCTATGAAAAGTAGGACATGAGTACTACAAGTTCTTTTTAGGTCATCATGACAAATATTGAGGTTTTCAAGGTTAAAAAGTTACCCCAAGTTGGCTAGTTGAAAGCCAGTTGAAACAATTATATGAATTAATATTTTTGGAAATTGTTCTGAAGCGTACTTTGGTCGCAGTTTTCATTGGGTTTAGTGATTTTGTTTCACTTGAAGCTTGACCTATGATCAAGGATCGAAACTTCCGTTTCGCCTTATAATTCGCCCTCTTGATAATCAGAATTAATTCGGAGAAGAGTAATTTGACGTGGATAATTTCGGTAAAAATTCGCTAACTTAGAGAAGTTTAAGAAATTTTTATTAAATGGTCAATAAACTAAAAATCATTTTATGGGATGTCAAAACAAGCACAATTATGCATTTATACCTAAAAAGATTTACAATTTAATGGTTTCAAGTCAATTTTATTGGCACTAGTCATGCATACTGTGTATGGTAGATCACTTTTTAGTGATAATAATTAGACTTAATTTGATTCTCTAACCATTTATTAATTGCACATTCTCATAAGTAAAATTAAAATTATGAAACATGCTTTTTTATATGGGTCAGTATTTAAAGCAAAATAAAATATTCACTTTTTGACATTATGCATCGATTGAAAAAACTACAAAGCGTAGTAAAGATGTGTGTGCAAAAGTGAATCTCGATGCAAACATTGAATCCTAATGCAAAGTCAAGGGATCACATGATTGGTGTAAAGCTGTGTGTACAAAAGTGATCCATTCTCAAATTCTCAATAACCCCTAAATGCCACCATCAATTACAACCCTCAACCCTTTCGTCTCCTACACACTTATTTGATTTTTTTACCGAATGTTTGCAATTTTTCCTTGTTTTTAGCAATCCATATCAATTTATATCAATGTTGTCGATTTTGAACATAAACTTCGGAGAAGTTTTGTAATTTTTAAAGTACCCGTGAACTTCGTTTTGATCCCTTCATGTCACGGCCCAAATCTTTAATTTGACTTTAATATTTTAATTAGGATAAAATGACTCGTGACGTGGGAACCGCTTCGATGTACGTGTCGTGACCGAGGCGAGATGGCCGAGGTAAATGTTATATTTGTAATAATGTATGCCTAGTGTATTGTATGCGTGTAGACTACTAAGTCATTCCTACTTGTGAATAGGTGTCGAGATGTGTATGTGAATGCACCTCGAGTTGCGTGCCTGTGTGGGACTGAGGTAAAGAACAATATGATGAGTTGATATAAGCTTTATATTGCTTTTATAAGTGATATAAGTGGGGTTATGGTTGATTAAGTATCAAATACACTTAAGTTGGTAAGTTAAAACAATAGCCACTTGATATTTCTCGAGACACGTAATGACCCATCTCAACACCAATTGAGTCACTTATTGGTGTCATTTGGCATGAGTTAATGGGACATGTGTTAATAGGTATAGCATTAGATATGTCTCGAGATACGTGTGCACATTAAGATCAATGGCTATCAATCAACCATATCCAATTCATGAATACAAAGCTTTTGATCAACTCAAGCAACTCAACTCTTTAATTTCAATTGCTTAAGAGGGAAGGAAACTTGCTGGAGAATGAAGAGCTACTGGAGAAGAAGAATATCAGCAAAAACTTGGTGATTTAGTGAATGAGAGATCAAGTATAGCAAGTGTTCATCAAGTTGGGTAACTTCTCTACACCATAGAGTTAGCTTAATTCAATGAATTCATGAATTTGATGTTGTGGGTTGTTGTTTTATGTTGTGGCCGATGTCATGGAACTCTAATAGTATGCATGGATGTTCTTTAGGCATTAACATGGCCTATGTGTAGAGAAAAGTCGAAATTCTGATTGTAGAATTTTGGGTTTTATTGCACATAGCGTGCTAGGTAGATCAGCTAGCGCGCTAATTTGGATTAACGCGCTAGATAAGGATTAGTAGCGCTAACCCTAGACATTAGCACGCTAGGTTTATGACAGCATAAAAACCGCAATTTTCAAAAAATTCCTTAAACACTATAAATGAGTCTAATACCCTAAGTAAAGGTCTAAACATACTCAAAAACCTATAATACTATATCAGGAACCTAAGGAAGAGCTACATGGATTCAAATACGAGTCTTAAGGTGTTAGGAGGCCGAAATAGCATATGATATTGTGAGGATTGTAAGTAAACTGATTGAGATATTTCTTTACATTTCATTCCTATTCATATGTTCATTTCCAGTCATTTGGACTGATTTACCTTTGTATTCAATATGCTATGACTTGTTATTATTTCTCATTACATGAGGTTGCTTTCATGGTATAATTTGTTGATCAAATGATCTCATTGTCTCCAAATCATGTGTAATGTCATTGTTAATTGTTAATACATGTGGTCAGTGAAATAACATGCTGTTAGGTAGGTGTTACATAGTATTGTAATCTATTTCATTTGTGCGTTAGATATGCAATTACTTTATTGGATTCTCAAATCATGTTATTTCTTGAAATATGAAAATGGTTCTTGTATCTAGTATCATTATATTATAAAGGTCCGTCGGACATACGGGGGTCACTAAACTTCCAGGGTGATCGAGATCTCTCTACTATCTTGCGCATCACACAAGAAATGAGTCATGGGGTTGTTGGCAAGCGTAACTTGTGTAGCACATGGGATTTGGGACCCGGAGTTGTTGACAAGTATATATCGTAGGTGACTGGCACCAGCAAAGGATTATTAAGGCAAAGAGCACTGCTCAGACCTTCATATTGATGTAGAGCTCAACTCCATCTTCATATAGTGAAAAAGTTGATGTGATGAAGATCACAGCCGACCGACCCTAGATCATTACTACTTAGCCATGTGTCAGTTTCATGTTGTTTAGTCGAAGTATCTCTTTGCATATTTTCTTTTCAGCATAGTTGCTATTATCATGCTTTTAGATAATTGTTGCCTATTTGGGAATATGAACAAATGTTTCTTAGTATTACTTTCTACTTTCTTGTACTAACAGTCTAGTTTGTGATGGTGGGTGCAAATCCATCGAGTAGCACACCAGGCAAAGAGAAGATCAACGACTACCTCCTAGTTAGTGGAGCGTTGCTACACCCGATTTTGTAGGTTTTGATTTTTGACGTATTACTTTTATATGTATATGATATACTTTTGGGGTTGTATATATGTGTTGAGTGAGTAATACCTTGACCAGACACATGATATTATATATCACCATTTCATCATATATATGCATGTGATCTTTATTCCCTGGGTTTTTCCACAATTGTTAGGACTCATGTTATAAGCTTCCACTAGATTGTTAAGACTTCCGTTGAATAAACTTTTAAGTAAACAAAATTTTAACTAACTCTGATTTATGAATTGTCATAGGATAAGTATAGGTTTATATTCATTTAAAAAAAATAATTTGTATGTAACAAGGTTTTGGAAAGGCTAACTAGTCCCTTATTAGGTCCTATATGGTGAGGCAAGGGCTTAATAACGGGATTAGGCCGGGCGGTGCCCTAATTTGAGAAGGGGTCGTCACAGGTGGTATCAGAGCTTACGTTCTAGAATATTATGGATAGTATAAGGAATTGTCCAAAGTTGAGATACCATAGTCACATGTTGTATCATATTATAAATTTATAAAGCTTAGGAAAGCCTAAGTTTATAGAGCTTATGATTGTGGAAAATAATCATTCCACAAGGTGATACCAAAGCTACAATGTGCAACAAAATGCCTAACATTTCCAATAAGTAACAAATAAAAAATTTAAACATGAAAAAAATAAATCTTAGTCGTGGAAAACCAGATGATCCTTGCGTAGAAATCATTAGTTGGGAACTGAGTGAAAGTGAGATGAGGATTTCTTATATGTATACATTTTAGTTTTCTATATGTATATATGTGTTATCTACGTCGTAGCTAATTCGAATTCGCTATCGACCTATAGATATTGATGGCTAATTCATGCGATAGCGGGGATGCATGTGCGAGTGGCAACCATCCTCCTATTCCATTAGCAGATGATTTTCAGAGGCTATCCGATCGAGTAGTTGCTCAGGGACAGCAGTTGGCGGAGTTCATTGCCATGATGACTTTACGTTTCGCTCCACCAGCAGAGACACCATTCCCTACTACTACGACTACTTCTACATTACCGACACTAGTGTCGGTAGTATATACCATTCTAGTAGTGACACCTCCAGTTGTAGAGACAGTTTTTACATTTTCTTTCATATCTCCATCTTCTAGCTCAACAGGAGAGGTTCAACTGCTGAAGGATTTCATTAGACTGGAGCCAGTTTACTTTGATGGTCAGAGAGATTTCGAGAAGATCGAGAAGTGGGTACTGTCTCAGGAGAAGTTGCACCGAGTCTTGAGGATTGAGGACAAACTCCGAGTTGAGATTTCGTCGTACACTCTACAGAGAGATGTTGATGTATGTTGGCATGAGATGATAGCTGCTGAGGGAGAGTTTGAGTCATGGGTGTGACGGCCCCAAATTCCCAATGCATTTGGGTACGCCGGCCTAGACCCGTGCGGAGTCCCGAGTCAATTTCTCGTGAATCGGACGAGCCTAGTCGGCCTCAACTTATCAAAATTTTAAGGTTTTTAAGGTTTATGAAAGAGTTATTGCGGTTATAATACAAATGAAGCAAAAATCATATTCTAATCAAATAATGGGAAATAACTCAATCAAGGGAAATTAGGAATCTATATAGATGTGGAAACCCCCAAGGCAGTCATATCCAAGTTAACAAAATGAAATTATGGAAATCACCTCAAACCTAGTTCCCGGTTCCAAAACAACCATACATGTATATACATAAACGTCATACAAAAAGGATAGGTACGAGCCTACATCTCGGTACCTCACGTCCAGCTGCTCACAAAAAGTCTCCTAGACACGGTCCCTTGCCCCTACTGCTCTCCGTCTTATCTGCACCCACCGTCACAAACTAGACGGTGAGCAAGCGAGAGAAATTGAAAGTAAAGCCGAAGAATATAACAAGTAATTCATGAAACGACAAACAAGACAGTCTAAATATCATGCGGATGCTTGAAATGCGGGAATATAAATAAGCAAGAATGCATGATAGACAGATTTGAAATGATAGCAATCGAAACATGCGTGTTCTACGAGTCAAGAGAGGCAATAAGTAGTCCATATTCCACAACAATACCACAACAATCCACAACCATCCACAACAATCCAAGACATGGTATCACACAATCACTAGGGGTGGTCAAACACTCGTGCGCTCGAGTGCCGCGTTTTATCCCTTCTAGTGCGGCCGCATGTACCTTCGTGACGTACTTATGCCAAGAACACACATACAAGAACATAGAATGGAATGCCAATGATGGGATAATAACGAACACAAGAAAAGTGAAAATGAATCACATGATATCTTCTTAGCGGCTCACTAACGTACAAATGCTTTTTAAGGCAAGTGTACTTACCGAGATTATCGTAATCCACGTAAAACTCCCGCGACTCCTAACGCGTATCCTCAAGTTTCCCGTTACGACAAGGTCGGAAACTCGTGTTATTAGGTCGAGTCATTCACTAACACTTAGGTTTAAACTTATCATTATTTCCAATGTTTTGAATGGCTCGGACGGTCATACATTTTAATAAATAAAAGAAGACACTCTCTCTCGGGTTTTGAAGACAAACTACGTATTCGCCTCATCGCGAGTCATAGGCTCGGCTCGGCGTATGCGGGTCACGTCATGGTCTCGCGGACCGGCAACATGATCACGACGTCATAGCCATTCATCGCCACGCGACGTTTGAATAGCAACTATACATTTTTTTGACTCGACGATGGCATCACACGAACTAATTCCAAAAGCCTTACGTACGTTTGTTTCGGACTTAGCCGAGGATTGCTAGACGTCAACTAATATTAAGTGAGACCTCGACAACCTTTAATGATCGTGGTTCGACCGGTAGGACCGCCGGCGATGGTGGTTTCCTGGCGAGCCTCCAACGTACACATCACATGAAATATCGATTCCTTTGCACCTATAAAACTGTTTTTGGCCACTTTTAGGGTTGTGGGACCCACATACGAGTTTTGGTGGGGTCCCCGACACGTTCCGGTCTGGTGGTCCGGCGGTGGCGCCGCCCGATGAGGGCCTTTTCCGGCGAGAGGGTCAACACCTAGCAAAAACCGAGTTTGTTGTATGTATACAACAAGTACTTTGCATGGGCCATGCGGGGGGTGGTTCCGGACGTCTTGGACTCCGTGGGTCTCCGGAGGTCGCCCACGGCCGCCCTCGTCACGGCAACCACATGCACACGTAACAAGTGTGACGAACAACAACAAAAACAAAGAGAAATGAAGAGAAACGTGAGCCGAGAGGGAGAGCAAACCGTGAGGAGAGGGAGAGTGGTCGAGTGCTCACGGGAGAGAGAGAGAGAGTGTGAGACCTCCGGCGACCTTCCTCGCCACCACGGGACCTCCGACGACGGCTTGGTCTCGGCCAACCGAATGGTGAGCGAACCTAGAGAGAGAGAGCCCGTGAGAGAAGTGAAACGCGAGAGAGAGAGAAAAACCGAGGTGAGAGTGTTACCTCCGGTTGGCGGCCTCCTCGGCGTCCACTGGTCCGGTCACCGGCGAGAGCGAGAGGCGGCGGTGAGCTGAGGGAGAGAGAGGCCGTGAGTGAGAGAGGTTTGAAGCCGAGAGGAGGTGGGAGTGTGGTTTGAAGACCGAGATGAGTGGGAGAGAGTTGACCGAGAGGGATGTGTGAGAGTGATTGAAACCGTGAGTGAGTGAGAAGAAAGATCGGGAGGAGAGAGAGAGTGTGATGAGAGTGTGACGTGAATGAGTGGGAGTGTGAGGTGTGAGTGATGGGAGTGGGTGGGGTGGTTGGTTTTTTGTTTGAAATTCAAACCAATATGGTGAGGTGTGTCCTAGGTGTGCCTTACCCACCCACAAGTCCCCAACCTTAACCCCTGGGTTCCCGGACTCACCTTACCTCATCGACCCGTATTTTTCTCCGTCACGTGCACACTTTTACTGTATTTCCTCCCCCGGTTACCTAGGCGAGAACTCACGCATAAACAAAAGGAAATCGCTCGAGTGGCTCGTGACACGCATTTAATCCATAATGCTATTACACATATCAAAAAAAAAAATCGTAAAATTACCTCGGTGTCGACTCCCAAGGTTCGAAATACCGTCCAGGTATCCCTTGCCGGGTCACGATCCTGACACGTGTCACATAAGTCGTGTTAGAAATCGAGAGATGTTACAGTCTCCCCCACTTATTAGAATTTCGACCCCGAAATTTACTAATAAGTAAACTAAACTTCGACTCACCTAATCAAATAGATAGGGGAAGTGCTCTCGCATGTATGACTCTAGTTCCCAAGTTAACTCCTCGTCCCCGTGGAATTGCCATTTCACGAGAACGGAAGGGATTTCCTTGTTCCTCAATATCTTGACTTTACGGTCGACAATTTGCATTGGTTGTTCCTCGTACGTGGCATCGTCTTGCAATTCGATCTGACTCAGGTCCACGGTAGGTCGTCGCCTCCGCCCGACTTATCTAGTCGAAGCATTGAAATGTGAAATACTGGGTGAACACCGACGAGCGCTGGCGGTAACTCTAACCGGTAAGCAATCTTACCGACCCTCTTCACAATTTTGAAGGGACCGATAAATCTAGGAGCAAGCTTCCCTTTGATTCCGAATCGTTTGTGACCCTTCGAGGCGAGACTTTCGGTATACATAGTCCCCCACGTCGTATTGAAGCTCATCGTGATACGATCATAGTATTTCTTTTGCCGCTTTGAGCACTCTTAAGCCTCGACGGATCTGCCGTACCTTCTCGGTGTGATCAACAACGGTCTCGGGACCAACGGTCACAACATCCTCTCGGCTCGGCCAAGAAGAAGGTGATCTACAAGGCTGCCATAGAGCGCCTCAAACGGTGCCATACCGATACTTGCACGATAACCGTTGTTGTAAGCAAACTCGCACAAATGAAGATACTCTTCCCACGACCCGCCGTATTCCAAAACACACATCCCGAGCATGTCTTCCAACACCCGTATCAACCTCTCGGGTTTCGTCCGTCTGTCGTGGATGGAACGCCGTACTCAACTCTAGTCCGTGCCGAATCGAGCTCGCATGCTCGCCACAATAACGAAGTGAATCTGCGCTCCTCGATCGACACGATCGACAACGAACTCCGTGTAGTCGACAATCTCATGCTCGTAAAGAATGCTCGGTCATGTCAACTCGGTGTGTAGTGGATACGGGTATGAAATGAGCGATTTCGTCAATCGATCCACAATTACCCGGATGCTATCATGACCACGAGGAGATCGGGGCAAGCCACCGACAAAATCCATAGCAATGTGCTCCCACTTCCATTGAGGAATAGGTAGGGCCGCAGCAATCCTCCAGCCGTCGATGCTCGCTTTCACACGCCGGCATATCTCGCACGCTCTAATGAATTCCGACACATCGATTTCATCCCCGGCCACCAAAAGAGACGTCGCATGTCGATACATCTTGGTTCGACCGGATGCACGAGAAAATCGAGAACGGTGAGCCTCCCGGAGTATCTCGGTGCGTAAGTCACCCGCCATGGAATCCACACGCCGCCCACGATACCTCAAACAAGAGTCGTCGACCGACTCCAATCTGGATGTTCTGAATCGTCACCATCTTGCTTGAATTGTTGGTACGACTCATCGCCTTCTTGTCCTCGAGAACGATCGATAGTGAAACGGTCGCAACCTCATCGACCACAAATCGTATCCCGGTAGTCCCCGACGTCCGCCGAACTCCTCAACTCGGGCGCTCTCAAGACCATACTCGTGAGTCATCCGACATACGACCACCTCAAAGATCGATCCCCTACGGCTCAAAGCATCAAGAACCACGTTAGCTTTCCCCGGATGATACTCTAACGAGAAATCATAGTCCTTCAAGAACTCTAGCCAACGTCTCTGTCTCGGGTTCGGTTCTCTCGAGTGAATAAGTACTTCAAGCTCTTGTGGTCTGTGAATAACTCGAAACGTACGCCATACAAGTGGTGCCTCCATATTTTTAATGCGAACACTATTGCGACCAACTCTAAGTCGTGTGTCGGGTAGTTCCTCTCGTGCACTTTCACTGTCGAGATGCATAGGCGATAACTTTGCCCTCTTGCATCAATACACAACCCAAGCCAACCTTCGACGCGTCGGTGTACACCACTAAGTCTTTCCCGAGTCTCGGCAACGCTAACACAAGCGCGGTAGTCAATTTCGCTTCAAAGTGTTGAATGCATGTTCACACTCCTCATCCCAATCAAACTTTGCATTCTTCTTAGTCAATTTTGTCATCTGGAGCGAAAGAATCTTGGAGAAGTCTTGCACAAATCGGCGATAGTATCCCGCCAATCCCGAAAAGCTGCGAATTTGCGTAACGGTAGTCGGCGTAGGCCACTCAATCACTGCTCTAACCTTCTCTGGGTCAACAGCAACACCGGTAGCTCCAACAACATGCCCAAGAAATCGGACTTCCGACAACCAAAACTCGCACTTGCTTGAACTTGGCAAACATCGATGATCTCTTAAAGTCTGCAACACTTTGTTCGTAGATGCCCTCGTGCTCCTCACGAGTCTTGGAATAGATGAGGATGTCGTCTATGAATACAATCACGAACCGATCAAGGTATTCCCTCATCACACGATGCATGAGATCCATGAACATTGCCGGTGCATTAGTCAAACCGAACGGCATGATCGTAAACGAAAATGACCGTATCTCGTCTTTGAACGCCGTCTTTTCTCGATCTTCATCCCTAATCCCGAGCTAGTGATAGCTCGATCGCAGATCTATTTTCGAGAACCACTGCATGCTCTGTCAACGATCAAACAAATCATCAATGCGCGGCAACGAATATTTGTTCTTCACTGTAATTCGGTTCGGTGACGATAATCTATGCATAGCCTCAAACTTCCATCCTTCTTCTTCACAAATAGAACTGGTGCTCCCCAAGGCGACATACTCGGACTGATGAAGCCCAGCTCTAACAAGTCATCTAGCTGACTCCTCAACTCTTCAAGCTCTCGGGGTGCCATACGGTAGGGTGGTATCGAGATCGGCTTAGTCCCCGGAACAAGGTCAATAATAAAGTCAATCTCCCTCGGTGGTGGTAATCCCGGCAAATCCTCCGGAAACACATCTGGGAAGTTACACACAACTGGTACTTCTGAAAAGCAAATCTCCTGCTTCGCTCCAGTGCTCATGACGCTCGCAACAATCTCAATCTCGTCACTCGTGGCTTCCCTGCCTCTGGTGATAGGTAGTAGCGATGCCGTGCCCTGAATGCTGAGCTCCGAACCACCTTCTAACGGAATCGTGATTCTCTTCTCATAACAACTAATGTGAGCATGAAACGATCCCAGCCAATCCATGCCCAACAAAGCATCAAACTCCAAAAACTCGAGCACTCTCATATCCACTGGTAACTCATAACCCCTATCTCTACCGAAATATCGAGGCACAACAAATTCGGGTAAATCTTATCTCCAGCAGCGGTGCTGAGGATGAGGGGTTTACTAAGCCTAACAGGTTTCAAACCTAGCTTATCTACCATTCGACCAAAGCAATAAATGAGACAGTGGAACCCGAATCGAACATGGTGTGCATGAAAGTACCACAAATAGAAATCATACCCTCGACAAGGTTTCGGGATGCCCCCAGTCGGGCTCAGCACCGCTTGCTGAACGCGTTCTTTCTGGGCCGATAATGCCGTGGCGGTACTTTTTGGTGGTTGAGGGCACTCCCCGTATGTGACCGACCTTTCCGCACTTTGTAATGTGCACGGGTATCCTGCGATCCTTGAGTCCGCTCGGCCTCGTCCTTGTGCGGAACTTTGTGTCTCGAGTCCGACCGGCCCTGTGTCCTCCTCTCGCTTGTCTCCTTGATCGGTACCCCTACTCTCGCAGTCTGTCTCTGTGATCGTCGTCCCGATCGACTAGGGCGGTGGATGATCGGCAAAGGCCGGGTACTTGGCGGATTAGTATGGGTCGGACGAATAGTCGACTGTGCAACGGACCCTACGCTCTGAGTCCTGCGATCACGGAAATTCCACCTATTCTTCTTCCTCTTCTTGTCCTGATGATGCTCCTCCAATCGGGACTCGGTCCGTCCGATCTAGTCTCCTTAGGATGAGTAAGTAGGTAACTCTCTCGAGCTAAACTCCGCTCGTATGCAATCTGTAAAGTCTCCGGCTGTGTAGTGACTACAGAACCACCGATCGTAAGTAATAGACCCTCAGTGAAATAATACACTCGGTCAGTCTCGGTGTCGGCCGATCCTCCAGCATAAGGCAACAATGATGAGAATCTACCCATATACTCCATAACTGACTCATTAGCGCCCTGCCTCAACGCCATGAACTCATTCCTCTTTGCTCGAAGTACAGTCGGTGGGAAGTATTTCTGATTAAACTGGGTCTTGAAGTCGATCCAGTCTCTCGGAACACCCCTGGTAGTAATGATCGTCGTCCACCAATCATCTGCCTCTCCATGTAACATCGACGAAGAGATAGTCGCTCGCATGTGGTCCTCCGTGGCGATGGTCGAGTGAATCTTCTCATGATTCTTCAGAAACAACTCTGCTGTCTTAACATCTGTGCCGCCATAAAACTTCATGGGATCATGTCTCTTAAATTCCCTCCACTGCTTCGCCTCGGCAGTGGCTCCCGGACTCTTCGATGGAGTCGTAACTGGAGTGACCTCTGCATTAGTTACTGGCGCAACTGGTGCCTCTGTCGCTCGAGCTATCACTGTCGCTAAAGGATGTGCCTCTGCCTCGTTCTGCGTGTCTGGCGCAACAACAGCTCCTCAGGTACGGCCTCTAACGGAGTCGGAGCCGTGGATGCCGCAAAGAATCGGGGTCTCTGCCCCTCGAGTAGTAGTATGTGGCAATGGTGTAGTCGGAGTCGATGGTGTAGCGGTAGGCCGAAATACGAGTGTCTTCAACGGTCGTAACATTTCTGTAAGCTGCGAATCTGCGTCGCAACTCTCTCGAGTCAAGGCATGCACATCGTCCGCACCGGCATATCGTGTGCGGATGTCTTTGCTATCGTCGCCCGACCGGTCGATCCGTCATCGTCGTCTCGAATCAAGAAAACGAACTTCTCGAATCGATCTATAGCTACCGTATACTACAATAATATACATAGCAATCATAATATGTATTAAAATAATTTGACTCGCCCAATTACTTCCCCGACTAAGTTTCTACGGGATCCTAGGGTTTCCACTTTTCGGTTTGACCGTTCCTAACTTCCGCCGTTTCAATGGCTTGTGTTTTATGAATTTACAACATGAGTCGTCTATATAACCAAACTCGTAGGCTTTGATACCAATCGACGGCCCCAAATTCCCAATGCATTTGGGTACGCCGCTAGACCGTGCAGGGTCCCGAGTCAATTTCTCAATGAACCGGACGAGCCTAGTCGGCCTCAACTTATCAAAATTTTAAGGTTTTTAAGGTTTATGAAAGAGTTATTGCGGTTATAATACAAATGGAAGCAAAAATCATATTCTAATCAAATAATGGGAAATAACTCAATCAAGGGAAATTAGGAATCTATATAGATGTGGAAACCCCAAGGCAAGCATATCCAAGTTAACAAAATGAAATTATGGAAATCACCTCAAACCTAGTTCCTGCTTCCAAAACAACCATACATGTATATACATAAACGTCATACAAAAAGGATAGGTACGAGCCTACATCTCGGTACCTCACGTCCAATTGCTCACAAAAAGTCTCCTAGACACGGTCCCTTGCCCCCTACTTGCTCTCCGTCTTATCTGCACCCACCGTCACAAACTAGACGGTGAGCAAGCGAGAGAAATTGAAAGTAAAGCGAGAAGAATATAACAATAATTCATGAAACGACAAACAAGACAGTCTAAATATCATGCGAATGCTACCGAAATGCAGGAATATAAATAAGCAAGAATGCATGATAGGCAGATGGAAATGATAGCAATCGAAACATGCGTGTTCTACGAGTCAAGAGAGGCAATAAGTAGTCCATATTCCACAACAATACCACAACAATCCACAACCATCCACAACAATCCAGTACATGGTATCACACAATCACTAGGGGTGGTCAAACACTCGTGCGCTCGAGTGCCGCGTTTTATCCCTTCTAGTGCGGCCGCATGTACCTTCGTGACGTACTTATGCCAAGAACACACATACAAGAACATAGAATGGAATGCCAATGATGGGATAATAACGAACACAAGAAAAGTGAAAATGAATCACATGATATCTTCTTAGCTGGCTCACTAACGTACAAATGCTTTTTAAGGCAAGTGTACTTACCTGAGATTATCGTAATCCACGTAAAACTCCCGCGACTCCTAACGCGTATCCTCAAGTTTCCCGTTACCTGACAAGGTCGAAAACTCGTGTTATTAGGTCGAGTCATTCACTAACACTTAGGTTTAAACTTATCATTATTTCCAATGTTTTGAATGGCTCGGACGGTCATACATTTTAATAAATAAAAGAAGACACTCTCTCTCGGGTTTTGAAGACAAACTACGTATTCGCCTCATCGCGAGTCATAGGCTCGGCTCAGTCGTATGCGGGTCACGTCATGGTCTCGCGGACCGGCAACATGATCACGACGTCATAGCCATTCATCGCCACGCGACGTTTGAATAGCAACTATACATTTTTTTGACTCGACGATGGCATCACACGAACTAATTCCAAAAGCCTTACGTACGTTTGTTTCGGACTTAGCCGAGGATTGCTAGACGTCAACTAATATTAAGTGAGACCTCGACAACCTTTAATGATCGTGGTTCGACCGGTAGGACCGCCGACGATGGTGGTTTCCGGCGAGCCTCCAACGTACACATCACATGAAATATCGATTCCTTTGCACCTATAAAACTGTTTTTGGCCACTTTTAGGGTTGTGGGACCCACATACGAGTTTTGGTGGGGTCCCCGACACGTTCGGTCCCGGTGGTCCGGCGGTGGCGCCGCCAATGAGGGCCTTTTCCGGCGAGAGGGTCAACACCTAGCAAAAACGAGTTTGTTGTATGTATACAACAAGTACTTTGCATGGGCCATGCGGGGGGGTGGTTCGGGACGTCTTGGACTCGGTGGGTCTCGGAGGTCGCCCACGGCCGCCCTCGTCACGGCAACCACATGCACACGTAACAAGTGTGACGAACAACAACAAAAACAAAGAGAAATGAAGAGAAACGTGAGCCGAGAGGGAGAGCAAACCGTGAGGAGAGGGAGAGTGGTCGAGTGCTCACGGGAGAGAGAGAGAGAGTGTGAGACCTCCGGCGACCTTCCTCGCCACCACGGGACCTCCGACGACGGCTTGGTCTCGGCCAACCGAATGGTGAGCGAACCTAGAGAGAGAGAGCCCGTGAGAGAAGTGAAACGCGAGAGAGAGAGAGAAAACCGAGGTGAGAGTGTTACCTCCGGTTGGCGGCCTCCTCCGGCGTCCTCGGTCCGGTCACCGGCGAGAGCAGAGGCGGCGGTGAGCCGAGGAGAGAGAGGCCGTGAGTGAGAGAGGTTTGAAGCCGAGAGGAGGTGGGAGTGTGGTTTGAAGACCGAGATGAGTGGGAGAGAGTTGGCCGAGAGGGATGTGTGAGAGTGATTGAAACCGTGAGTGAGTGAGTGAGAAGAAAGATCGGGAGGAGAGAGAGTGTGATGAGAGTGTGACGTGAATGAGTGGGAGTGTGAGGTGTGAGTGATGGGAGTGGGTGGGGTGGTTGGTTTTTTGTTTGAAATTCAAACCAATATGGTGAGGTGTGTCCTAGGTGTGCCTTACCCACCCACAAGTCCCCAACCTTAACCCCCGGGTTCCCGGACTCACCTTACCTCATCGACCGTATTTTCTCCGTCACGTGCACACTTTACTTGTATTTCCTCCCCGGTTACCTAGGCGAGAACTCACGCATAAATAAAAGGAAATCGCTCGAGTGGCTCGTGACACGCATTTAATCCATAATGCTATTACACATATCAAAAAAAAAAAAATCGTAAAATTACCTCGGTGTCGACTCCCAAGGTTCGAAATACCGTCCCGATATCGCGTGGCGGGTCACGATCCCGACACGTGTCACATAAGTCGTGTTAGAAATCGAGAGATGTTACAATGGGACCCCTTCAAGATGAAGTTTTACCAGCGGTACTTCCCACCTGCAGTCGATGATGAAAATGTTGAGGAAGGAATTCATGAACCTGAGATAGGGAGCTGACGAGTCGGTGATGAGTTACAGATACATGTACGGTTATCTGAGGCAGTTCGCTGGAGATTTAGTGAGAGAGGATTCGGATGATGTGTACCACTTCGGGGATAAATTAAGACCATATAGTGGACTTTACGTGGTTAGTTCAGGTGTCGGGACTTTGGTTGAGATTTACGAGCGTGCACTCTATCACGAGACATATTATTTGGGCAGAGTTACCGATGTGACACCGCTAGTACCAGCATTGACACCTGACCAGGTTGCAGAGTTTGAGACGAGGAGACAGAGGTGCAAGGGACCGAGGAGATGAGATTGAGGTACCCAAAGGTCAGGGACATCTACAGCAGTTGTACCCTTTGTACCATCCCCTACACAATTGCAGACTACTATTGGCAGATTTCCCTTTCCACCACTATTTAGACCTACAGTACCAACAACTACTACTTTGCCAGCTCTACCAGCACCACTAGCACGTTAGTAGCAGCAGGGTGGTAAAGGTTGAGGCAGAGGTAGAGGTAGAGGTCGAGATAGTTCTCGTCAGGGGTAGAGACATGCATAGGCCCAAGATCAGGTTCAAGGTCAGTGTAAACCTATCACATGTTATAGGTGTGGTCAGGTTGGGCATGGGATTAGAGATTGTCCACAACTAGTAGTTGTGTTTCCACTGCAGAGTCGAGAGCGTGTACATATGGTAGCACAGCCCGATGCAGATGCCACATGGAGACTCATTGAGGGTATAGTTTCCATTTGTGGTAGACAATTATATGTTTTGTTTGATTCAGGTTCTACAATATCTTTAATTTCTTGTCGCATGATAGGCATCTTAGGGTTGACACCAGTTAGAGTTAGCATAAATTTGATTTTAAGTATTGCAGTCAGGGATAAAGGTTACCCTAATTGTCTTGTTGAGAGATGTCCAGTAAAGAAAGGCGGGGTAGAGTTACCTGCAGACTTAAGGGTTTTCGAGTTTTTAGATTTTGATGCACTGTTAATGATGAATTGGTTAGCAGCGTATCACGCTCATATCTATTGCTTTTGTAAGACAGTGATATTTGAGATCCTAGGGCGTCCGATGTTCACGTATAGTGGTAGTACACCGAGAGCTAAGGGCATTAGAGGTCGACATTCGATTAGTGGATAGATGGAGATTCTGGTGTCATTATACACCGTAGTAGAAGGTCAGAGACCTAGACTTGAGGAGATTCTGGTTGTGTGCGAGTTTATGGACTTATATTCGGAAGGCTTACCTGGTTTACCACCACCGAGAGAGATAGATTTTATCATTGAATTAGTACCAGACACTAGACCTATATATACCACCATACCGCATGACTCCGAGAGAGTTGGAGTAGTTAAGGAGTCAGTTGCAGGATTTGGGACAGAAGGGATTCATCACACCTTCTATGTCGTCATGGGGAGCACCGATCCTATTTGTGAAGAAGAAGGACGATACTTTGCGACTGTGCATTGATTATAGACAGTTGAACAGGGTCACAGTCAGAAACAAGTATCCCTTACCAGGGATATATGACTTATTTGACCAGCCGAGAGGAACACAATATTTCTCTAAGATAGACCTGCGATCAAGGTATCATCAACTTAGGATCAGGGATGAGGATAGGTCCAAGATGGCATTCAGTACGAGATATGAACACTATCAATTTACAGTCATGCTGTTTGGTTTGACTAACGCTCCTGCCATGTTTATGGATTTGATGCACCGAGTGATGAGACCATATCTTGAATGTTTCGTGGTTTTTTTCATTGATGATATATTTATATATTCGAGGACTCGAGAAGATCACGAGTAACACCTTAGAGAGACGTTGTAGACTTTGAGGGAGCACAAACTATATGCCAAGTTTAGTATGTGTGAATTTTGGTTGTCTGAGGTCAAGTTATTGGGACATGTTGTTGGAGCGGCAGGTATTGATCCAGCTAAGATTCAGGCTATTATGGATTGGCCAGCGCCGACATCAGTTACAGAGATCAGGAGTTTTCTGGGGTTAGCAGGATATTACCGTAGATTTGTGAAGGATTTCTTGAAGATTCTTCACCGATGACCAGGTTGACTCAGAAAGACGTCAAGTTTGATTGGTCTGAGGAATGCGAGGAGGCATTTGCTCAGCTAAAGAGATTATTGATTACCGCACCAGTGCTAATATTGCCAGAGGCTGGACATAGACTCCTGGTATATACAGATGCTTCTCATACAGGTCTATGTTGTGTGTTGATGCATGATAAAGGCACGGTGGCTTATGCATCCAGGCAACTGAAGATACATGAGAAGAATTATCCCACTCATGATTTGGAGTTGGCAACGGTAATATTTGCTCTGAAGATTTGGAGACATCATATGTATAGAAATATGTTCACACTCTATACTGACCATAAAAGTTTGAAATACCTCTTCACACAGAAAGAGCTGAACATGAGACAATGCATATGGTAAGAGTTTTTAAAGGACTATGACTTTTCTCTGGAGTATCACCCAGGAAAAGCTAATTAGTTGCCGATTCGCTGAGTAAGATACCGACTGGTGATGCCGAGGTGGTTAGATGCCATATGATGCATTAATATCGATTACTCGAGGTAGCGACGATGATGACTCAGTCAGATATTCTTACCGACACTCGGATGATGATTTGTGCACAGATGAGGCTTAAGACAGTGTCTACACATAGAGTGTTAGAAGGTAAAAAAACTGACATCTCATACCCGATATTCAGTGACTTAGCCCAGAGTACTGATTATACTAACTGGACTGAGACGACGGATCAATGTCTGAGATTTAGAGGCAGATTATGGATACCGGCAGTGGGAGAGTTGAGAGATGAGATTCTTCATGATTCCCACAGTTCTCGGTTCACAGTTCAGGTATGACCATAATGTACCATGACATGAAGAGACAATTTTGGTGGTTTGGGATGAAAGCGAACGTATCGGAGTTTATTAGGAACTGTGGGATCTGCCAGTAGGTGAAGGCAGAGCATCGTAGACCTGGAGGATTATTACAGCCACTACCCATTCCACAATGGAAGTGGGAAGACATAGCCATGGATTTTGTTAAAGGACTGCCGAGAACTACTCGTCGACACGATTCTATCTAGGTGATTGTGGACATATTGACAAAATCTGCCCATTTCATACCAGTTGCAGCTTATTACACGTTAGACCAGTTGAGTGTATTATTCGAGAGGGAGATTATTAGGCTGCATGGGTACCATTGACTATTACGCCAGACAAAGATGTTATGTATACGTCCATGATGTGGCAGAATATGCAGGAGCAGTATGGTAAGTGCCAACAGTTTAGCACAGTCTTTCACCCTCAGACTGATGGACAGACTGAGAGGTTGATTGAGACTCTCGAGGATATGCTCAGGGCTTGTGTACTTGAGTTTGACGGATTATGGGAGGCATACCTATCGTTGTGTGAGTTTGCATACAACAACAGTTATCAGGCTAACATTGAGATGGCGCCATTTGAGGCATTATATGGCAAACCGTGTCGCTTACCATCTTGTTGGGCTGAGCAAGAGGATTGAGACATTATATGGCCTGAAATTGTTGTTGATCACACAAAGAAGGTACGACAGATTTGCCAGAGGCTTAAAGGAGCCCAGGAGAGGCGAAAGAAGTATGTAGATCCATATCGCAGCGATCTCACGTATGACAAGAGAGCTTTAGTGTATCTAAAGGTTTTTCCTCAGAAGGATCTTCACATATTTGATTTGAAAGGAAAGTTAGCACCGAGATTCATCGGGCCTTTCAAGATCAAGAAACGGGTCGGAAAGGTTTTTTATGAGCTGGATTTACCTCCACAAATGTCGGGGATCATCAGTGTTTCATATTTCTATGCTTCGACTAGCCAAGTCGAAGGCAAACGAGAGACCGACGGTGGACTTGAGTCAGATTGACTAAAGTGAGGACATATCATATGAGAGCAGCCAATATAGATTCTAGATCGTAGGGTACAACGGTTGAGAGGCAAGTCTATTCCGAAGGTGTTGGTCAAGTGGCAATTCCATGGAGACTCGGAACTCACTTGGGAATAGGAAGACCATATGCGAGATAGGTTTCCGTACCTCTTCGAGTCAGGTATAACTTTAGGTTAAGTTTAATTTCGAGGACGAAATTTTCATTAGTTGGCCCAAATCTTTAATTTGACTTTAATCGTTTAATTAGGATCAAATGACCCGTGATGTGGGACCCGCTTTGATATAGTGTCGTGACCGAGGCGAGATGGCCGAGGTAAATGTTATATTTGTAATGATGTATGCCTGGTGTATTGTATGTGTGTAGACTATTAAGTCATTTTTACTTGTGAGTAGGTGTCGAGAAGTGTGTGGGAACACGCCTCGAGTTGCGCGTTGGCATAGGACCAAAGTAGAGAACAATATGGTGAGTTGGTATAAGCTTTATTTTGCTTTTATAAGTGATATAAGTGGGGCTATGGTTGATTAAGTATCAAATACACTTAAGTTAGTAAGTTAAAACAATAGCCACTTGATATTTCTCGAGACACGTAATGACCCCATCTTAACACCAATTGAGTCACTTACTAGTGTCATTTGACATAAGTTAGTGGGACATCTGTTAATAGGTGTACCATTATATAGGTCTCGAGATACGTGTGCACATTAGGATTAATGGTTATCAATCAACCATATCCATTTCATGAATATAAAGCTTTTGGTCAACTCAAGCAACTCAACTCTTTCATTTCAATTACTTAAAAGAGAAGGAAACTTGCTGGAGAAGGACGAACTGCTAGAGAAGAAGAAGATCAGCAAAAACTTGGTGATTTATTGAAGGAGAGATCAAGTATTGCTAATGTTCATCAAGTTGGGTAACTTCTCTACACATAGAGTTAGCTTAATTCAATGAATTCATGAATTTGATGTTGTGGGTTGTTGTTTTATGTTGTGGCTGATGTCATGGAACTCTAGTAGTGTGTATGGAGGTTCCTTAGGCATTAACATGACCTATGTGTAGAGAAAACCCGGAATTCTGATTGCAGAATTCTAGGTTTTACTGCACATAGCACGCTAGGTAAATAAGCTAGCGCACTAATTTGGTTTATAGCTCTAATGTGTCATTACACTAACCCCTGACATTAACACGCTAGGTCTATGACAACATAAAAACCGCAACTTTCAAAAAATTCCATAAACACAATAAAATAGTATAATACCCTAATTAAAGGTCCAAACACACCAAAAAACCTATAATATGATATCAAGAACCTAAGGAAGAGCTATAAGGATTCAATTACTAGTTTCGAGGTGTCGGGATGCCGAAATAGCATAGGAAATTGCGTGGATTGTACGTAAACTGATTGAGATATTTCTTTACATTTCATTCCTATTCATATGTTCATTTCCTGTCATTTGGACTGATTTACCTTTTTATTCAATATGCCATGACTTGTTATTTCTCATTACATGAGGTTACTTTCATGGTACAATTTGTTGATCAAATGATTTCATTGACTCCAAATCATATGTAATGTCATTATTAATTGTTAATACATGTGGTCAGTGAAATAACATGCTATTAGGTAGGTATTACATAATATTATAATCTATTTCCTTTATGCATTAGATATCCAATTACTTTATTGGATTCTCAAACCATGTTATTTCTTGAAATATAAAAGTGGTTCTCGTATGTAGGGTCATTATATTATAGAGGTCCGTCAGACATACGGGGTCACTAGACTTCCAGAGTGATCGGGATCTCTCCAGTATCTTGCGTAACACACACTAGAAATGAGTCCAGGGGTTGTTGGCAAGCATAACTTGTGCAACACACGGGGTATGAGACCTAAGGTTGTTGGCAAGTATATATCGCAGGTGACTGGCACCAGCGAAAGATTACTAAGGCAAAGAGCAACACTTAGACCTTCATATTGATGTAGAGCTCAGCTCCATCTTCATATAGTGGAAAGACTGATGTGATAAAGATCACGACCGACTAGCCCTAGATCATTACTACTTAGTCATGTGTCAGTTTCATGTTCTTTAGCTAAAGCTTCTCTTTGCATGTTCTCTTTTAAGCATAGTTGCTATTATCATGCTTTTAGATACTTGTTGCATATTTGGGAATGTGAATCTACTTTCTTGTACTCACCATCTAGTTTGTACGGTGGGTGCAGATCCATCGAGGAATAAACCAGGCAAAGAGAAGATCGGTGACTACCTCTGAGCCAATAGAGCGTTGCTACACCCGATTTTGTAGGTTTTGATTTTTAATGTATTAATTTTTAATGTATTTGATATTTTTTGGGGTTGCATATTATGGGTTAAGTGAGTAGTACCTTGACCAGACATATGACGGCCCCAATTTCCCATAAAATTGGGCCCCGCCCGGCCTAAGCCCACGTGGACCCCCGAGCCAGTCTCGCAAGGTCAACGAGAGCCTAGTCAGCCTTCCAATCCATCATTTATCAGTATTTTCGGGCCGTTACAAGACACATGATATTATATATCGCCGTTTCATCATATATATGCATGTGATCTTTGTTCCCTGGGTTTTCCCACAATTGTTAAGACTCATGTTATAAGCTTTCGCTAGATTGTTAAGACTCCCGCTGAATAAAATTTTAAGTAAACAAAATTTTAACTAACTCTGATTTATGAATTGTCATAGGATAAGTATATGTTTATATTCATTTAAAAAAATTAATTGGTATGTAACAAGGTTTTGAAATGGCTGACAAGTCCATTATTAGGTCCTATACGATGAGGTTAGGGCTTAATAACGGGATTAGACTGGGCGGTGCCTTATTTCGAGAAGGGGTCGTCGCACTTCAACTTTGATAAACTTTGTCTAAATTTCGGCTAATTTTATCGAATTTTCATTACTTTTCTATGATATAATTGGGCATGCAGGGAAGCTATTGTAACAATTTTTAAAGTTGGTTGGTTGTAAGTAAACCTTACAACGATCTTTACTATTTATTGAATATCTTTGTACCTCTAATTGCATCATAGTCATCATTGCATTTCAGCATTCTTGGTCATGTATGCTCGGAGACAGTGAGAGGGATAAGCTTGTTTCAGACACAAAACATTGTATGTTTAGCGACATTAATTTACTCATTTAAAGATACTAATCAATGTCTCTAAAAATTTTACCAACGCATCATAAAGTGTCGCCACTTCAGTTGGTAAAAGTGATGCCGCCCCCTTTTTTATGACACCAAAGGTATGTATTGGTAATATTTATTTATGACATTTTTGCTCTAAGCGTCCTTAAAGCAAGGACACTTGTTGTTTATATGTCTTTAATTTTAGGACATTTATTTCTTATGCGTCTCGAATTTAGAGACACTCTTTGTTTATGCATCCATAAATTAAGGACACTTGTAAGCTTAGCATCTTTAAATTGATAACACTTATGCACTTAATGTCTCCAAATTAGTAACCCTTACATACTTAGCGTCCTTAAATTGGCAACACTTGTGCACTTAATATCTCCAAATTAGCAACCCTTACACATTTAATGTCCTTAAATTGGCAACACTTGTGCACTTAATGTCTCCAAATTAGCAACTCTTACACTTAGTGTGTTTAAATTGACAAACACTTGTGCACTTAATGTCTACAAATTAACAACCCTTAGAAATACAAGACTTCAAACGTCCTTCTATTATTATTATTATTATTATTATTATTATTATTATTATTATTATTATTATTATTATTATTATTATTATTATTATATAATAAATAAACACAAATAGAAATATATGCAAAAGCAATTAATATACTTATCATGAACATTATATATACTCATAAATATATTTTTATTTACAATGATATCCTATGATTAGTTTTAAATCAATAATTCCCTTTTGTTAGTACCATTAACATCACATTGGACCAAATCCACACAATAAGCTCCTTCCACCTCCTTACTCCATTGAAAACTAAGAGCATCTTTAGTGGTAAATGTGGATTAAGGCTTTGGATACATGCCACATCATCACCGTGAAGGGAATGTCCATCTTACATGGACTGAATAGACATTGAATAGCGAAAATGCACTCCAATGGGTACTGTGGATTGCACCTTCTATCTATGAGGTGACAACTTTTTCCTCTTAGCTTATTAATTAAATCATAAATAACTACTAATCAATTATACATAAAAAATATTATACGCATGAAAAATCGATAATTGGTTTTGGAAACAAAATATCAGTTGTTTGTATTTATCCTTTTTATAAAGTTATTTGTGAATATCTTGTATCTTGATAAATACAAAAAAACTTAAAAAAAAGAAACGTAAAGTATATATACATAAAAAAATGAAACGCAATTATATGCGGCTATTTTTTGAGTGATTTTGTAAAGTATATGTATCAAACAACGCAAAGTATATATGGCTTTCGATTATTTTTTAGTTTTTTAATGACTTGGCATAGTGTACACTGTCTATCGTACCCTCTAGATCTAGAGGGTGTAATAGACAATGTCTATTTTTTTTACGCCACGTCACCTGCGCATTCTCAATCTACATCCCCATTGAAGAAGGTTTTTTCTCTTTAATGTCTATTTAATCCAATGTGGCACACATTTACCCCCAATCCATATCCCCATTGGAGATGCTCTAAAAAGATGTGTTTCTCTCATTCTTCTAAGTTGTCAGGCTTCCTGAGAAAAATCAGAATTACATACATTATAGTTAATAATGGGAACAATACATCATTTAAAGTCATAATCTTCAAATAAATCTTACTTGAAAGGTCCCAAAGAATCGAGTTGGTCATAATTAACATCTTAACTCTTAAAAATTGACAAAGTTACTGCACTTCTTAAGCTTATATTACTTTACTATGATTGCAAAGACAAAATCCATCAAAACTGCCTTCTTTTTGTTAATAATTAACATGAATATAAGTTCATCAAAAAAAAACATAAATATGAGAATGCCCAGATGGTCTAAGTAGTTCTTTCCATCCTTATCCAGGCTTATTACTTCAACCCATTTCAGGCCCATCAGTTTTATGCCCTTTAATTTCTACCATCTAAAGATTAAAAACCCAACCCAACAAAAAAGAAAAGAAAGAAAAGAAGAGGAGATGTGGGGAAGATGATTATTGAAATATCAATAGGAATAGATGAAGTTCAACTACCCATCTTCCCCTAAAAGAATTATTAGTATTACATGGAACTCTTTTGGCAACAAGTGCATTGATTAAACCATAGAGCCGAAACAAACAATCCATGCTTGCTTAACTGCTTGCTTGCTTGCTTATGCACAAAACTTGCTAATACTAACACATTAAACCCAAAAATTTGTGTGACATGCATATTGTTCCACTTTCATATCAGATCAACAGGAAAACAACCTCATTTCATATCAGTTCCTCAATAGATCAGTATGGGCATCACCCACAAGCCTATGATACTGAATAACGCATCACAATTCCCAACTGTTCTCCACAGTTACAAGATCTCACACAAGGCTATTTATATGCGTGCGTGAGTCTTAGACCATGACATTCAGTATTGTCTATGTAAGACCCCTTATAACTACATGTAGTGAATTAAGAGATAAGGGTGAACTCGCAGGCTAAAAATCAAGCTCACTCTACTACACAAATAATATAGGCACCAAATTAATTGTTGTCTTGCTTGTAGTTGCAACAAATTAGAAAGTAAGGAACGACTTACAACATCCAACAACATACTATCATAGTGATAACCTATGTTAGGTGTAGACTGCGAAAGCAAAGAAGCTTGTTTTTAGAACTCAAAAGAACAACAAATAAATGCACAAGTTAAAAAGTGATGGACGAAATTGAACCCCGTAAGGAAATATAAAAGGACCCTCTATTAATACAGTCAATAAAAACTTGCACATGTTGTTGGAACAAAATCTCAGACGAAGATTACAAGATGAGAATGGGAGTACCAAACAAAGACTTGAGGCACATAATTGCTCTCTTTTAGACAAGATTTCTTCCTACCAGTTGAAACCGCGTATACATAATGGGATTAATCGAAACTTGCCTTCAGGATACAATCAAGTCTATAATGGTTGTCGGATGATGTGTGTGTAACACAACTCCAACGAACAACACTCTTTGAGGATCTTTTGAGAGAATGATGCTATGAACTCAAAATACACACTTTGATTCAAAAAACTTTGGTGTTTCAATGTGTCTTAATCTTTCAATGTGTTTTATACGTACTAAATCACTTTGATTTATAGAAAATCAAGAGATTTGGTGTCTATCCACAAAGATGTGAGTTTTGGTGCGAATAGGTACCAAAAAATGGACAAATATTCGCACATTTTCATTCTCTATGGCCGGCGCTGAGCTGGCGCCACAACACTAAGCTCAGTGTTAGGGTGTTGTAGTTGGCGCTTAGTTGGTGCCAGCAAGCTATTTTTTAATCCAACAATTTCCCCCCATTTTCAAATTATATGGACATATAAATTGAAAATCACACTTAGGAAATAAAATGACCAAAAAACATATAGCATCATTCCGAAATCGATGCATAAATGAGAAGTTTCTTTTGGACTTGAACTTCTCACTTAGTGTAAACACTTAAAAGTTTCATCAGGTACTATGGTGAACATATCTTGAACCAAGAACCCTTGCGACAAAACCAGAAATGTCACACATACCAATTTCATGTAAGTAAGAGTGTTCTGTTGATTGCACATTATGGCCTTATGTAAATCCTGGCTTTCTTGAGTGTTCTAGAGTCGGTTAGGCTCATAAGAAGTGGCCACGCTTCTACACCCATATAGGTAAGTCTACTTAAGTGAATTCGCGAGTCACTCTATTCGACTTATTAAGACTCAATTGTCAACCTCCGTCATGCAGAACCAACATTAGAACTAGGAAGGGACCTTTTATAATACAAATTTTCTAGTGTTTCGTAATCTTCACTTGACTTGTTAATACCACATTGAACTTATTCTGTATTTTCAAGAATTAAGTTGGGTTCCCATAAAGTGATGATTGATTTAAGAAAACCTAAGTCCCATTCCTTTTGATGTCTGAGACACCATATCTCTAATAAGACCCTTTGTTAATGGATCTGCTAAATTCTTGTTAGACTCCACGTAATCAACTGTGACAACACCATTTTTGAGTAACTGTCTCAAAAGATTATGTCTTAGACTTATATGTCTAGACTTTCCATTATAAGTCTTGCTTGAGACCTATAAAGAGGTGCCTTGTTATCACAATTGATTAATATTGCCGTACATGCCTTGTTCCATAATGGTATCTCCATTAACAAATTCCTAAGCCATTCCGCTTCCTTGCTTGCATCTATTAGGGCAATTATTTCTGATGTCATTGTTGAATCAAAAATACATGTTTGTTTCTTTGAGCTCCAAGAGACAGCCGCTCCTCCTAGCGTAAAAATCCATCCGCTAGTTGATTTGGAATTTGACTCCACATTATTCTAACTAGCATCACTTTAACCTTCCAAGACTGGGGGATATCCATTAAAATGTAGACCATAATTCAAAGTCCCCTTCAGTTATCTAAAGATCCTGGCAATCGCATCCCAGTGTTGTTTGCTTAGATTACTAGTGAACCAACATAGCATACAAACCACGTAAGATGTATCTAGTCTTGTGCAATGCATAACATACATGATACTACCTATCACACTAGAATACTCCAATTGTGACAAATACTACCGGTGTTCTTTACTAGTTTCAAATGAGGCTCGATAGGAGTACGAACTGGCTTTTGATAAAAATAACCAAATTTCTTCAAAATCTTTTCAATATAATGAGATTGAGATAATGTAAGACCATCATTTTGTTGTAAGATTTTGATTCCCGAAATTACGTCAGCTTCTCCTAAATCCTTCATGTCAAAGCTAATAGATAAGAATTGCTTAGTTTCTTCAACTAAGGCTAGTGAAGTCCCAAATATTAACATGGCATCCACATATAAACATATGATGACACCAACATCATTGTCAAACTTGCTATAAATAAATTTATCAGCATTATTGACTTTGAATCCAAATGATTGCACAACCGTGTCAAACTTCTCATGTCATTGCATAGGAGCTTGTTTCAAGCCATAGAGAGATTTTACCAATTTGCAAACTTTCTTCTCTTGACCTGGCATAACGAAACCTTCTGGTTGTTCCATATATATTTCTTCCTCTATATCACCATTTAGAAAAGTTGTTTTCACATCCATTCGATGGATAACTAAATGATGAATAGAAGCAAGAGATATCAACACCCGAATGGATGTTATTCTTGCAATTGGTGCATATGTATCAAAATAATCAATGTCATGCTTTTGTCTATATCCCTTAGCTACTAGACGCGCTTTGAACTTGTTTATTGTTCCATCGACATTTAATTTTATTTTGAATACCCAGTTGCACCCAATTGCCTTTGATCCTGGTGGAAGATCATAAAGTACCCAAGTTTGATTCGACAAAATAGAGTTCATCTCATCGTTGATTGCTTCTTTCCAAAATGAAGCATCCCTTGATGAAACCGCTTGTTGAAATGAAATAGGATCGTCATCAATATTAAGGACAAATTTTGTTTGTTCCTTAATTTCATATTTATTTCCTTCAATCAAGTAGGTTATAAAATTCGGGCCAAAATATTTATCAATCTTTTACCTTTTACTTCTCCTTACTTCAACGTTCTCACCTCGTTAGTAGGAGATTTCTCTTGTTCATTAGAAGAATTTGAAGGCAAATCTTCTAGATTCCATTCTTTGTTCATTAGAAAAGTTTTGAGGCAACTTCTCTAGATTCCCAAAATTTGGATACAAGAGCATGTCATGTGTTTTATTTAATTGTTCAAAGAATTGTACATCTATAGATTCAATTATATCATTACTTTCCAAATTCAAGAATCTATATATCACACTATGCTTTGAATAACCAATAAAAACACATTTCTAAGTTATATTTCTCAATTTAGGCCTCTTCGGCTCTGGTTTCCTCACATAAGCTAAACAACCCCAAACTTTAAGTCTCTTAAAATTGGGTTGTCTCTTGAACCATAAATCACATGGGGTGACATTGGTGTTCTTCAATTGAACCATATTCAATATAAAACAAGCCGAAAGAATGGCTTCCCCCATAAGTTCAAAGGCAAGCTAGAACTTAGTAGAGATGGTTAATCCCATTAGTAGCATGGAATTAACCATCTCTACTAATGTTCTATTCTTCCTTTCCGCTACACCATATTGTTGTAGTGTATAAGGTGTCATGAGTTGGTGTATAATCCCATTAGTCTCACAAAATTTTGTGAACTCCTTGGAACAATACGCACCACCTCTATCGAATCTTAGAGCCTTAATTTTCTTGCTATGTTGATTTTCAACTTTCGATTTGAAAATAAGAAAATTTTCGTAAAACTCATCTTTGCTTTTTAAAAGATAAACATAGGAATATTTTGAAAAATCATCAATAAAAGTGAAAAAATATTTGTTTCCTCCTAATGTAACATGCCTTTTTAAATCACATATATTACTATGTATCAAATCAAGAATTTGTGAAGATATTTGAACCGGTTTATGTGATTTTCTTGTGATCTTTGTTTATGCACATATCTCACACTTTGTATTATGATCAATTTTAAAATCAGTAATTAGGCCTAAGTTATGCATATTTCTAATGCAACAAAAATTAACATGGCCTAATCTACTATGCCATAATGAACATGATTCAACAATTTAAGAACATGAATCAATAATATACGAAGAATAATTCACTGTAACTGCATTCAACTTAATCATACTATTACATAAGTACCCCTTGCCAATAGGAACACCTCCCTTGGACAAGATAAACCTCTCCGACTCATAGACAAGACGGAAACCTCTCTTATTAAGGAAGTCACCGAATACAAGATTCTTACACATTTCGAGTACATAATAAACGTTAATTAAATGTAAAACTTTTCCCGAAGTAAGCTCGATATCCACCGTTACTTTGCCAACCACCTTGGTGCGATTATTGTTCGCTATGTGCACTTCTTCATTAGTGGCAAGATCTTCGTAAGTGTTGAAAAGACTAAGGTCATTGCAAACGTGTACGGTTGTGTCGGTATCCAGCCACCATCCTACTTCATTTGTAACCGAATTGGCTTGGCAAATCGTTGCTATGAGTTTCATTTCCATGTGCTCCACATTGTGACTTGCCTTAACCATTTCCTTCTTTAAGAATTTCTTCTTGGAACGACACTCTCGTGCATAGTGTCCCGGTTTGTCACAATAGTAACACTTCCCTTTCTTGTTCAAAGTGCTTTCATTAGCAAGTCCCTTGAATTTTGAATCATTCTTAGCCTTAAATTTCTTGGAACGGTGAGATTCCACTAAATTTGCCCTTCAACCGGATTCAAAATTCAAGTCATTTCCAACCCTCTCTCTCTTTCGAGAGTCTTCCTCAATTTGAAGATGGCATTGAAGGGATTTAAGAGTATAACTCTTCTCCTCATGAATGAGTTTCTTCTTGTAATCGTTCTAATTTGTAGGCAACTTGGAAATAATCACACCCACTTGGAATTCTTCTTCAAGAGAAATTTCAGCCGTTTTAAGATCACCAACGATCTTTTGCAAGTTATGAACTTGAGTAAGTAGAGAATTGTCATTGGTCATCTTAAAATCCAAATAATTTGAAATTAAAAACTTACGATTGCTAGACTCCTCAATTCAGTATTTGGTGTTCAGCGCAGTCCACAGCTCCTTACCGAATCAATGGTTCGATACGCCGCATAGAGATTGTCAGAGAATGCATTAAGGATGTAGCCCCGGCAAAGATAGTCATCCGTCTTTCTTGCGATACGTCAATCCACCACTTCGTTGAACAAAATCTTGCCAACTTGAGGGATGTGAGAAAGAACATCACTTTCTCTTGCCATCGGGTGAAGTTGTCGCCGTCGAAACTTTTGAGGCGGGTCAAATCATGGTTCATGATTTGTATGGAGTGAGGAACGAACCCACATTTCGAATTGAGTTTGGAGGACAATGAAGAACCACCATTCCCATTGGTTTGAGGAAATCTGCCTGAAGTCGAAGAAGCCATTGATGAAGAAGAAGTTCTTGTCTAAAAATTTTTGGAACGAAATATTCGGACAGAGAATTACAAGATGAGAATGGGAGAACCAAACAAAGACTAGAGGCGCGTAATCGCTCTCTTTTAGACAAGATTTCTCCCTACCACTCAAAACCGCATATGTGTAATGGGATTAATCGAGACTTGCCTTTAGGATACAATCAAGTCTCTAATGGTTATTGCATGATGTGTATGTAACACAACTCCAACAAAGAACACTCTTTGAGGAACTTTTGAGAGAATGATGCTATGAACTCAAAAGACACACTTTGATTCAAAAAAATTTTGTGTTTCAATGTGTCTCAATCTTTCAATGTGTTTTGTATGTACTAGGTCACTTTGATTTATAGAAAATCAAGAGATTTGGTGTCTATCCACAAAGAAGTGAGTTTTAGTGCGAATATGTACCAAAAAAGGGACCAAATATCAACCAAAAATTTGCACCTTTTTGTTCTCTCTGGCGTCAGCTCAGCGCCAGAAATAACAAGCTATTTTTTTTAAATCCAACACATGCATGTATAATTGATTCCCCAACATGCTATTTTTAGAATTTCTTAATTTCCCAATAGTAAATAAAGTTGAGGCGAAGATTTTGATCTATATATATTTAACTACTACTAATCAACTCATAACACACTATTAATCAACAGTAACCAAATAATTAGCTAGTGTTCCCCATGACAAGATGTAAAAAAGAAAAAAATGAACTTCCCATTTAGTTTCGAAGCTAAAAAACATACGTGATAAATCACGACGCTATTAATTTAACAATTTGAAAACCAACATAATCAACTATATAGGGGCAAAAAAGCAAAAAACCTAAATCAGAAACCATGGTAAGATGAGAAATAGAGCTTGTATATAGTTGGTTAGTAATCAGCAAAATCCCTTATTTAACAATCTAATAACCTCCACCCACATAATCAACTAGCTAGGTAGCTAGCTATCTAAGGCAAAAACAAAACCCTAACAAATGATCATAAATAATAATAAGACGATCGAGAAACTCAAACTAGAGTTTTAGTAATAGAGCCTCGATCCCAAATTACTTGGGTCCCCTTTTATAGAAGTTAGAAAATAATAGAAACTATAGTTTTAACAGCCTTGTTTATATCCTATCGTTATTCAGGCAACAAATTTGATAGCAAAGTTTAAAATCCATAAACAACAATTTCTTTTACGCAAGCTAGAGAATAATAGTGAAAACAGTTTAAGCTTAACAAATTTGCCTAATACTTTATAATTCATTGACTCTAATATTTATTAAAGAATCACATTGTTTGACATGATCTAAAAACTTTACATGGTAACATGTGCTTGAAAAGCACCAGATATAAATTATAGAGAGATCGATATGAATCAGTTGTCGCAACTGATCTTAACATGTATGATATTATGTTCAACTAGTTATAAATGATTACAAAGTTAATAGCATCAATATACTTCTTATAGCCTCACCATAATTAACTCCATCATCTCAACCGCTAGCACAAATCTCTTCCATTTGTCTAGCCAACCAATATATAAGCACATTAACTTGTGGTACTTTTAGCTTCTCGGTGTGTTACAAATCTTACTATAGTCAAATTAATGTTTCAATCGTATTCCTCCACACTCATATTCCACATTCTATAATATTTCCAAAGCAAGATTCTTAATAACCAATTGATAAAACTGTTAAGTTATAATTTCGATATGAAATCTCAAACAATTTGATGTTTTATTTGATTTCCAAAATATCAAAACACCCCTTCATATATGAATTATCTGGTTAAGAAAAATACAAACTGCATTTTGTCTCCAACATGAAGTAAGCAGTCAGTATCCTGACAAACTGATTATTCTTCCACAAAACAAGTTTTCCTGCGAATTTAAAAAGAAAAAAGGAAATGTAATTTCCCACTTGCAGTTGTAATCAAACAATAAGCACCAAACTGTTTTATCAATGCTCTTTTCAGTTACCATGTCTTATGTAGTTGGATTTCTACTCCACAAGTATAGGTGGTAACAAGCATGGTATCAAAGCTCATATCTGCAGACATGTGGGTGAAGTTGCAGGCTAAAAACCAAGCTCACTCGAAACTCATGGTATGTAATATCTGGAATTGATGCAAATAAGGGTAACTGTAACATAAATTTTTTTTTTTTTTAAAAAGATTATAGCTACAACATATCAAAAAGTAAGGACTTACATAATCTAACAACACAGTGTTGCAGTAATAAACGATGTTAAGTGTAGCTTGCAAAAGCAAAGAAAGTTATTTTCAGAATTCAGAAGAACAACAAAATTGCATAAGTTAATCAACTGACACTTGCATATGAATTAGAATAGCTTCTCCAGCATGTTATTTCAGAATTTCTCAATTGCCAACTTTAAATCAAGTGAATAGAAGACCCATATTATGTATAATTCAACTCTAAAGAAATGTCTTGATTATATGCTATTCTAGAAGCATTGCTCAACTTAACCCAATTTTCTTTGGTCTTAAGACTCATATTACGTATAATTCATTTATTATTCACCCTATCGATAAATAGGTGAATGAAAATAGAATACCTGTAATGCATAGTCAATGATGTCTCTTAAATCTCAGCCTTTGCCCCAATGTGATCTGTGACAACCCTTACCAGACATAGGGTCGGGTTGACCGGTCCAGACCGTCTCCCAGGCCCAATACGCGAACCAAGCTTGAGCAAGCGGCCTGACACGCCTAAAATAACCTGAGGAATATCGAACTAGTGCATATGGCTATATAATTGTGGAATTAAATAAAAGGGAATCCATATGTCGTACTATGAAATTATAGTTGGGTTTCAAATTCTTAAAACAACTTAAGTCATTCAAATACTACTAAATAGTTTAAATTAAAGGCGAATAAGGCTCATTTTTCCCAGAAGACCTATTTAAATACAAACCAAGTTTAATAATTCCAAAATCGAATAATTAGATAATAAAATTATGAAGCTCACATCAAAAGAAAAGGCTTTAAACTATCGCCTCTCTTTTGTCTCGATCTAGCGCTGACGTGGAAGGTCCTGAGATGTAAGTGGGATGAGCTAAAATGGACAACGGAGCTTAGTGGCACTAGCCGCAAGTGTACGACAATCGTGTAAGTAATAGTGGCACTAACTAGTGTTGGTATCGGGTTTATTGTATCCACAAGGACGATTATGTGCTAATTTTCAATCCAACTAAGGAATAGAGTTAGGCATTTTGATTTTGGTTTTGTAAATAAAAATTAATAACTAAATTAATCTAACTAATTGCAATTGATTAAAAGTGGGCTTAAGCTATTGAGAGAACGTCTTAGTGAATCTAATTCACCCAAATTGTATCCTTTGAATCCAATGTAATTATAAAGTCTCCCAATTCGTGCGATGATAGGCGAATTTCCTAAAACTCACTCCATCCCGAGGTCTCGGTGATGGAGATTATAGCATCTCACTCGGACTTTGCCGGTCGGCGTGAATAATGTAAGTGAGACACTGCATTAAGCACCAAATTCATTTACCTCCTTAGTCAATGACCATCGGTCGACGTGCCATATGTTTTAAGGTTGTGTTTCCCAAAATCCAGGTCCAAAAGCCCCACTAGTCATGGTGACTCTCAAACCTCAAGTTCTACACCTACTTGATCAAGGTAAGTATAGCATAGCACACAAGAATACACAAATAACACATTGAATTGAAAGAATAAACACATTCACATTGAAATAAAAAGGAATCCAACCCAAAGACCCCTAGAACAAAAAAGGATTACCTCATAAATGGGTTCAATACAACACAAGTCATTATGAAAATGCAAGAAATCATGAGTTTAAACCTAGAGTAGAGAAGAAATCCATGATTCAAAACCCAATCTTCAAGCCTCCACAAGTTTCTATTCACGTTCTCCCCAAGAAAAAAGTTCCCTCCTTCTATATCTAGCACCCCTATATATAGTTTAGGGGTATTTTGGTCTAATACAATAGGCACAATACCCTAAAAAAGGTCCAAAAAAGACTCTAGCTGATGGTGGCACTGAGGTGGGTACTGCGGCGCCGTGCTCAACGCCGCATTCTAACAAAAATGGCTCGATTAGTGCCATGGCGCCAAGAACAGGAGCTTGGGCTCCACACTGCTGCAAGAGGTGCCATAGCGCCAAGTGGGGTGCTGTGGTGGGCGCCACGACAACAAGTAAGGCACTGTGGGGCCAGATTCAGGATAATCACTTTCTTTTCTCTTCTTTTGCTCTTTAGTCTCGCTCCACCCGATTTTGCTCTATTAAGTTGTCCCTTGAACCTAGTACACAAAAAAAGAACTAAATAAGTTTCCAATCATAATTTATTTTCCTATATTATTAATCAAATCTTACTTAACACAATCAAAACCATGCTACGCATCACACCCTCAAACTTGTGATTTTCCTAGTCCCTAAGAAAAAATTACACACTAAGAGATGCAATTTATTTTAAACTAACAAACTAAGCATAAAAGACATCCATCCATAGTTTGAAAACAGTAAGTATATGCAAACATAATCTTATTTTCAAATTTCGTAATTCTCATTTCTCAACCTTAGTGGTGTCTTCCAATCTCAAATTCAAACCAAATATTGACTCAACCCAACGCTTTTCAATTGCCCACGAACCCATCCTTTCAACCCAACCTTCACAAGATCTCATTTTCAACAACCCAAGTGCAGTTCTAAAACTCTAGCTGCCACTACTCAAGAAAATCCATAAAAGACTTGAAACCTCAATGATTCTTCATTTAAAGCATCAAGTTTCAAGAGATTCCATAAGCTTATTTCTTGTTCCATTTTCCACTACCATCAAACTTAAAAGATAAAGAATCCTTAGGTCTTTAGTAGGTTACAGTGGGGCCACGGCTTGGTTGATCAAAAAGCAGATTTTTAAGCTCAAACAAAATTAGATAGATTTCGCAAACCCTTTCCTTAAATACATAGAGCACTCAACAAGAATAAACTCTAAAAAATGCAAACTTTCTCATTCACTTAAGAGTTCACTCATAACCATTCTTTTCTATCACACCAGTCCATATATATGTATATTTTTTTACTTAATTTGGTGGATTTATTCATTTTCTTTTGACATTCCCTTTTTTTCGGGTTGATTTCATCATTCACTCACAATTTACAAGCTCTTTTATTATGGATAAGGGTTGCTCATCAATCTAACTTTTGGGAGGTCTAAGGCTTTTTAGCTTGGGACAATGAAGGGTGTCAAAAACTCATGATATGCAAGGCTCGACGGGGTAATTAGCGATCTCATGTATGGGAAGGAGATATAAGATCTTGTGTAAAACATTCAAATATGGCCTAACTCCTCTCCTCAATCCTTTAAGTTCGAAATTTATCACCTCAAGTGGCCCTAGAATAAGTTGTAGAATCCCCGGATCCTCATTAAAGCCCGCTTACTTTTAGTTTATCCCCTTTTTATATTGGCATAAGTCCTTCCCTACACTAGGCATTTCTAGAGAAATCTTGATCTAGCCAAGCTAAACACTTAAGCACATGTGCACTTTACTCTTCCCTAGGTATTTCGTCTCATGGTTTGATCAAAAATATATCATAGACTGTCGGCCACATAAGGAGAGAAACAAAAGAATTCTCCAACTAACATGCATATGCTTGCAAAATAGGCATTATGAACCCTCAAACTTAAGATGTTCATTGCCCTCTATGAACCTTAAAACAAAACAAAAGAAAAACATGAAAGTGGGCAAGCATGAAAAACAACTCAACAGACAAATATAAAGAAGTCAAGATAATACCAAAATAAAGGAAATAAAATAAACAAAAAGGAGATAGAGTGTGGGAACTAAGACTCCCCTGAGTGAAAAGCTTGATGCTTAGATGGATAAGATTCGAGATCAATCCTCGGATAAGGAAGGGAAGTCGTCCCTCGCTCAGTGCTCGCCAGCATCATCATAATAACATGTGGAAGGTAGAAGCGGGTGACTACGATCATTGGAGTGACGAAACATATGTCTCGTATAGCAAACCATCCCCTCTAGTTATAACACATTAGCATGCTGATATGATCGTTGTGTTTGCTCCATCCTGTCTAACTGTTGTTGCATCGCTCATTGATCTCGTTGCATCTCCTCCAATAGCCGAAAGTATCTATCCCTTGGAAGATGTTGCTGCTGATGTTGGGGATGAGCAATCATAGCTAGTGAGTTGGGATCCGTATCACCCTAATTAGTTGTTGTCTTCTCAAATTATGCCACATGCTCCATAGCTTGAGTCGGTGCTCATTGGTGTGAACGTCGCTATGGCATACACGATGGTCCTGGCTGCTGTTCTGGCAGTTCATCATCAGAATCTATGAATCTCGGAGGTGACCCACACTGCCGTAGAGTAGCATCTGAAATTATGCCCAGCTTCATGTCATATTCATCACTATGAAAGTGGACTGATGCTTGCTTGCAAAGAAGAGTGATTATCCATGGATGATAAAGGACTTTCATTGGCGGGCCAAGAAGAAAATTCTTCAATGAGCGTAAAATGACTTCACCAAAGTCTACATCTTCTCTTACTAAAATATGCACCAATAGAGTTGAGCGTTTAAGTGTGATCTCATTTGTGTTCTCGGATGGCATTAAGGTTGCATATATGAAATGGAGCCAACCTCGGTGGAACCGCCTCAAATTTTTTGTGGCTAACTGATGATCAATAACTCCATCCTTACTCCTTTTCCATACTGCTCTCCCTGGAACACACATAATATCTACAATCTATTGTTGAGTGTAATTCCTTGGACGCCATGGAAAGTATGACTTTGTTCGATCCATTGTTAGGCCCAGAGCCTCATTCACAACCGCACCATCAATAGGAACTTCTATACCCCTTACCCATACCGCCTTTCATGGACAAGCATGGTATCCATTTGCATAAAATTCCATTGTAAGCTCACCGGATGCCATGACCTTAATACTGTCCCGCCCGAAACTCCATGTTGCCAATCATTCTTGGCCACAATGTCTAAGATGTACTTTTTGTACTTGGCGGATACAGTCAAAAGGCGCTCATACTTGATTTTCAGTGATGAATACTTCGTATACATCTTTTCTGCCTCTTTATTGTGGTAATAAACAAGCTCCTCTGCATCAAAGTTGGATTCGGATGCCACAATTAGACGACGTGAGCGAGGAGGTTGTCTACCGGCAGCTTAAATCGAGATGCGCGTGAAGTACTCATCCTAAGAAGAAAAAGTATCGGTAAGTCCAAGTACGAATGACATAGAAATGCGAGATATGGGTTGAGATAAGTTTGAGTCATTAACAATAGAGAACATAGGCATAAAAATTGTACACATCTATGAACAAACACATTAAGTGGGGTAAAATACTAGATCAAAAACTGTCGCATGGTCTCGTATACCACATTATTTGATACAACACGTTATAGCACAAATTCCCCCTAAACTTAAGTGAAAGTACGTAATGCGTCGTCTTAACCTCAAAAATTGCTATTCATGGAAGTATTACCCTTGCAAAGTGGATATATGGAATGCAATTTAACAAGCAACAAAATTGATCATGGAGTGGGAGCACACAAACACATTATTAAGGCCATTGAACAACAAGGAAATGAGGCAATTGGAACACATTTGGATCACACACACATGATTACACAATGGCTATGAGAGACACATAATGAATTGAGAAACATGGCGTCATAGAGGCATTTCACCAAACACCTTATAAGCAAGTAGAACACACATCTCTAAATATCCAATTATTTCAGAAAGGCAGAATCAACAAAAAAATAACAAAGAAATCAAACTAATCATCAAGTAGACCTATCTCAAATTAAACTTAAGAAATCCAAAGTGGTGTGAGCACATACCTTATAAAGGAGAAGAAAACACAACCCAAAAACCATAATATAATTCCAAAAGTGAGAAAAATTATTATATCAATAGCCTTCCTACTTGATTTGGGTGTTATTTGGTGGATTAAAGTGGAGATTTGTGGTGTTGGAGAGAGCTGGAGGGGGTGGGGGAAAGGTTAAGGTCGGCTAGAAGAGGGAAGAATGAATGTGGAAAAGAGAAAAATGGAAAGGGTATATAAGGGGAATCCGGGCGCTGGATTCGGCGCCATAGCGCCAAGGTTAGAGCCTCGAAAATAAGTGTGATGGTTGTTGCGCTGGGGCGTGGCACCATGGCGCCCGCTTCAGCACCACTGCAACAATTTCTTTTCTTGCACTGCCCCCAGCACTGAGGCTTGCACCTCTGCGCCAGGATCAATAGCTCTCCTCTTCTTGGCGCTGAGCTGGGCGCTGTGGCACCTAGTCAAGTGCCAGGTACAGGAACAAGTTAGTTTGTGGCACTGAACTTGGTGTCACTGCGTCAAAGTTAGTGCCCCAAACCAACATGTCAACTCTTGATGTTTTGAGCTCTTTTCAGCTCTCGGTCCCATGCCAGCTTATCGGATCAACATACACACCTATTAAACATTATGTTTAGCACAATTTAACTATCTAAAATAGTTTAACTAGAAAGAATGAATGAATTCAAAGTGTAAGCTAACATCGACACGCTTGAGTGCTCCCTCGATTGGTTGTTTCGAATTCATCCACTTCGATGAAAAATCACCCGGCAAATGGAGATCAACCTGAAATCATGTAGATATACCTAGTTAGTTTGCAAATAAATCCAATTATTTATTAACTAAAATACTAAACAAAGTAACTCAATGGTGCCTCCTAGTAGCGCTAAATTTTTGTCTTTAGCTAGACGCCTAACACGAGACCATCATTTTTCGACTGCGGCAAGCTCGCTTCGCCGCACGTTTGAGCCATAATAGATATTCACTCTATGAGCGTTGACTTTGAATGTCTTTCCATTGTCACTCTGAAGCTCTAGCACTCCAAAATGCCATGTTTGAACGACAGTGTATGGTTCATACCACCTTGATTTTAGCTTCCCCGAAAAGTGCTTCAGCCGCGAATTGTAGAGTAATACAAACTTTCTCGGCTCGAAAGTTATGTATTCAATCATTTGATCATGCCGCCTCTTCGTTCACTCTTTATACAGCTTTGCATTCTCATAGGAATGAAGTCGAAATTCGTCCAACTCCATCAACTTAAGTAATCGAGCATCATCGGCGGCTTGATGTCAGAATTTAACCTCTTCAACGCCCAATATGATTTGTGCTCCATCTCATCTGGTAAATGACATGTTTCCCATATACTAACCTATACCGAGATGTCCCGATTGGTGTCTTGAACAATGTTCTATATGCCCATAGCGCCTCATCAAGATGTAATGCCCAATTTTTTTGACAAGAATTAATGCTTTTCTCCAAAATTTGTTTCACCTCTCGATTACTCACTTCAGCTTGGCCGTTGGTTTGAGGATGATAAGCCAAAGAAGTCTTGTGTTGCACACCATAATTTTAGAGTACCACCGCCAATGCTCTAATGCAAAAATGAGACCCTTCATCATTTACCAAGGCCCAAGGTGTCCCAAATCGAAAAAAATATTCTTTTTCGAGAAATCAATAACAACTCTAGCATCATTCTTTGTTGTTGCCACTGCTTCAACCCACTTCGACACCTAATCAACGGCGATGAGGATGTATTTTTTCTCATGAGACATTGAGAAAGGACCCATAAAATCAATTTCCCACACACCAAACAATTCTACTTCTTGAAAATTAGTTTGAGGAAATTCTTGTCGTCTCGAAATGTTACCGGTCCTTTGACATTCATTGCAAGTCTTGACATAGATATAGGTATCTTTGAAAAGACTTAGCCAATAGAAACCAGATTGGAGCACCTTATCCGCTATCCTTTGCACACCGAAGTGACCGCCAAATGGGGAAGAGTGACATCCTTCCAAGATCACCAAAACCTCATATTCGGGAACTTATCGTCTGACCAACTCATCATTGCACCGCCGAAATAAATATGGCTCATCCCATAGATAATGCTTCGCATCACTCAAAATTTTTTTTTGTTCGGACTGACTCAAATCGAGAGGCAACACTTTACATACTAAGTAGTTCACAAAATCTGCAAACCATGGCACATTTTTTTGAACTTCTACTCTAAACAGTTGCACATACAAAGAAGGCGACTTGGACTGGCTTCTTTATATCCGTCTTTTAATGTGGTAAGCACGAAAGGTGATCGGCCACCACATTCTCACTGCCTTTCTTGTCCTTGATTTGAAGGTCGAGCTCTTCCAACAGAAGAACCCATCGAATCAACCGCAGCTTTGCATCCTCTTGGCAAACAAATAACGAATGGTTGAATGATCTGTGAACACCATGACTTTAGATTCCAAAATATACGAACGAAACTTGTCACAAGCAAACACGACTGCCAACAACTCCTTGTCAGTGGTAGTGTAATTCTGCTGAGCTAGATCCAACGTCTTGCTTGCATAATAAATAGCCTAGAAGATCTTCTCTCTCCTCTGAGCCCCTTTGGCAAAATCACTCGCATAGTATATGATTTCAAAGTCAGATACTTAATCGGGAACAACTACAATAGGCGCCGAAATCAACGCCATTTTCAACATGTGAAACACAATCAAACAATCATCATTCATGTCAAAAGGAACATCCATTTCAAACAACCAACACAAAAGTTTTGTGATTTTTGAGAAATACCGAATAAAGCAACGATAAAACCCGCCATTGCCCAAGAAGCTCCGAATATCTTTGACATTTCTAGGCACTAGAAGCTTCTCAATTGCAGATATCTTTGCGCGATCTACCTCTAACCCGTTAGATGATACACGGTGGCCAAGAACAATACCCTCTCGGACCATAAAGTGACATTTTTCCTAATTCAAGACCAAATTGGTGTATTGACACCTTTTCAAAACCAGGGAGAGATTATGCAAACACAAGTAAAAAGAAACCCTAAAGTCCAAGAAATCATCCATGAATACTTCCATTATATCATCCACCGTATCTGAAAAGATAGCCATCATACACCGTTGAAATGTCGTCGATACATTACAAAGACCAAAAGGCATTCTTCGAAATGCAAAAGTACCATAAGAACATGTGAAAATAGTCTTCTCCTGATCCTCTGATGCTATAGCAATCTGATTATATCTTGAATACCTATCAAGGAAGCAATAGTAATCAAACCCAGCTAGCCTGTCAAGCATCTGATCAATGAAAGGCAATAGGAAAAGATCATTTCGTGTCGCCTTGTTCAAATTTTGGTAGTCAATGCAAACACGCCATCCGGTCACAATTCTCCTCTGCAATGTCTCTCCTTCCTCATTCTAAACTACGATTATTCCCCCTTTCTTAGGGACAACATGCATTGACGAGACCCATGAAGTGTTAGAAATTGCATATATGATTCCTGCATTAAGCCACAACAAAATTTCCTTCTTCACCACTTCATCACACGATTCAATCGGCGTTGATGTTCCAATGACCGTTTATGATCCTTGTCCATCAAAATTTTGTGCTTACAAATTGATGGGCTTATTCCTTTAATATCCTTGATTGTCCACCCCAAAGCCGATTTGTGCTCACGTAAGACACGAAACAACTTTTCTTCCTTCGATTTGGTCAACAAAAAAGATATGATCATAGGATATGTAGACTCTTCTCCTAAGTAAGAGTATCACAAATGCCCAGGCAAAGCCTTCAATTTTGGAGTCAGTTCAATAACTGTACTTTCGAGCTCGAGTTCTAATTACTCAACCGCCTGCTGAGACTTCACTAATTTCAATGATGTCAACTCTTTAACTGTCTCCTGAAGTGTACATCTACTAGTGGGGCTAGCTGTGATGCTCTGCACTAAACATATCTTCAAGGGATCCTCTGATGCTTGCTCTCTAGATAGTTCAATTACACATTCAGAAACTCTATCCACCACCTCGATGCTCTTGCATTGTTCATTGGCATTTGGGAACTTCATCATGTTGTAGATATTGAACAACACTACTTCATCATTCACTCGCAATCGCAACTCTCCTTCTTTCACATCAATGAGAATTCTAGTGGTTGCCTAAAATGGTCTCCCTAAAATCAAGGGAACTTCATCATTCTCATCCGTATCTAGTATAACAAAGTCGATCGGGGAGATAAATTTATCAACTTTCAGAATCACATATTCGATCACACCTTTAGGATAAGACAAGGATCAATCCGCTAATTGCAAGGTTATGTTCACATGTTTGACGTCCCCTAAACCTGCTTTTTGAAAATAGTTAGGGGCATCAAATTTATACTTGCTCCAAGATCACACAACACCCAAATAGACAAACTCCAATAGTGCACGATATGGTGAAACTTCCTGGATCCTTTAATTTATGTGGGAACTTTCTTTGTAGAATGGCACTGCACTCCTCAGTCAAGTTCACAGTCTCAAAATCCTCAATCTTCATTTCTCGAGCAATGATATCCTTCAAGAACTTGGTGTAATGTGGCGTTTGCTCTAGAGCATCGGCAAAAAAATATTCACTTGCAACCTTTTGAACATATCAATTTTTTTTTTGAATTGTTCTTGATTTTTCTGTTTCTTCAACCTCTGAGGATAAAGTAATGGTGGAGTAATAACGGGAGGGTTATTTAGAAATGTAATCCCACCTGACACATTTTCCCGCCTTGGTGAACTACCCCTCTCAACACCTTTTCCTTTTCTGCATGTCTCAGAACTCTTTGCCATATCATCATCATGCAAACCGCTCTACTCATTCTGATCACACTGCCCTGTCACCTCAGACTCATCATGCTCTAACTCCTTAGGCTTATCACCCTGCTCAACTTCAATTACCTTAGTCTATTTCCGTCCCACTGCCTTTTTCTGAACTGGGTCAAACAATGTCTTACTACTCTTTAACTGCACTGCGCTAACATTTTCCCCCATATTCACACCAGTATTATTTAGGAATTGACCCTCTTGACGAGAATTCAAATTTGTCGCTAACTGCCCAATTTGTCACTCCATGTTCTTCATGGACTGAGTTCTCTCATCCTCCATTCTTTTGAAGGTTTATTTAATTCCATCTATAGTTTGCTTCACTACCTGCATTTCTTTCTTATGCTTTTCGTGCCTCTGGTTATGATTAATATCCATGGCTCTCAAAAATTGCTCAATCGCCTTGAAAGAGGCTTGTTCTTCGAGAGGAGTTTGTCTTTGTTGCACTTGATTCCCAAAACTCGAATGTGCTTGCAATGCATTACTAGGAGTTCCATACGACAAGTTTGGATTGGAATCGATTCCCAAATAGTACTTATGTGGAGCTTGAGCCCTTGGCCTGAAATCGTTCCCATAACTTTGATTGTTCATGTAATTTACTTCATCATATTCCTGACTTTGAGACATTTGATCCAATGGGTTGGCCACCAAAGCTAATTAATGCACATGCTGTAGACTTTGTGGTTGTTGACTTGCCTACCCTTGTTGAAGTTTAACCATCTAACTAGATAAATTGGACAATTGCGCCATTATTGTCGTCTTTGAATCAATTTCAAACATTCCCGATGCCTTCTTTAATGATGATTGTACTCTTGGTTGCGAAAAGGAGTTCATAGACATCATCTCAAGAAGCTCAAATGCATCATCATCTCTTTTAGAGAGCAAGGTACCTCTCGAAGCAGCATCAAGTAGAGTCATCGTGTTTAGAGTCATGTCATGGTAAAAGATTTGCAATTGGGCTCATTTCTCTAACCCATGCTTCGGATACTTCCTCAATAACTCCTTCAATTTTTTCCAAGCTTCTCCCAATGATTCCATCTCGTATTGCCGAAAAGAATTGATTTCCTGTTTCTGTTCTGCCACATTCACAGGAGGAAAGAACTTTTGAAGGATCTCTCATTGATATCAGTCTAAGATGTAATACTTCCTTAATTAAGCCCTTGAAACCATGCATTTTCCTTCCCCGCAAGTGTGAAGGGAAAAAGTCGCATCCTAATGATCTCATTTGGAACACGATTGATGTGAACTGTGTCGCATTTCTCCAAGAACATCTCCACATGAGCCACTGGGTCTTTATTAAGCAAGCCAATGAAAAGACTATTTTGCACCATATTAATCAATCCCGGCTTGAGCTCAAATGGATTATTGTTGACCGAAATCCTCATCACACCATTATAAGTTTCTTGAACATCCGGCTTGAAATAATCCTGGAGTCACCTTGGCCTCTCCTATTTTTCTTGATTTTCTGCCATATTGTCAGCCTCTTGTTGTTGTTGCTCCTGTATCTCCTCTATAAAATTTTGGAGAGTTATATCAAACTCGGGGTTGTCAAGTTCCACCTCGATCTCCTCTTCGTTTCGCATAGACACAAAACACCTGAAACAACAGTAAAGAAAATATCAAGTGTTGGTGGTTATTGAAATTAAATAAAAAGGATAAACAAATATTGTTAAAAATAAAATCCTAAACAAACTATAAAAATCAAACTAGAAATTAGCTATTGTCCTCGCCAACGACGCTAAAAACTTGACTCTAGCCGCAAGTGTACGTCAATCATGTAAGTATTAGTGGCACCAACTAGTATTGTTGCCGGGTTTATTGTATCTACAAGGACGGTTATGTGCTAATTTTCAATCCAACTAAGGAATAGAGTTAGACACTTTGATTTTGGTTTTGTAAATGAAAATTAATAACTAAATTAATCTAACAAATTGCAAGTAATTAAAAGTGGTCTTAAGCTATTGAGAGAATGTCCTAGGGAATCTAATTCACCTAAATTGTATCCTTTGAATCCAATGTAATTATAAAGTCTCCCAACTCGTGCCATGATAAGCGAATTTCCTAAAATTCACTCCATCCCAAGGTCTCGATGATGGAGATTCTAGCGTCTCACTCGGACTCTGCCGGTCGATGTGAATAGCGTAAATGAGACATCGCATTAAGCACCAAATTCATTTGCCTCCCTAGTCAATGACCATCAGTCGATGCGTCATATGTTCTAAGGTTGTGTTTCCCCAAATTCAGGTCCAAAAACCCCAATGGTCATGGTGACTCTCAAACCCTAAGTTCTACACCTACTTGATCAAGGTATGTATAGCATAGCACACAAAAATATACAAATCAACACATTGAATTGAAAGAACAAACGCATTCATATTGAAATAAAAAGGAATCCAATTTGGGGTCCAAAGACCCTAGAACAAAAGGGATTACCCATAAATAGGTTCAATACAACACAAGTCATTATGGAAATGCAAGAAATCATGAGTTTAAACCTAGAGTTGAGAAGAAATCCAACATTCAAAACCCAATCTTCAAGCCTCCAAAAGTTTCTCTTCAAGTTCTCCCAAGCAAAAAGTTCCTTCCTTCTATCTTTAACACCCTTATATATAGTCTAGGGGTATTTTGGTCCAACAAAATAGGCACAAAACCCTAAAAAACATCCAAAAAGGACTTTGGCTAATGGAGGCGCTGAGGTGCTACGGTGCCATGCTTAGTGCTGCATTCTGACAAAAATGGCTCAACTGGCGCCATGGCGATATAGGCGCTGTGGTGGGCGCCCAGGTGACGCTATGATGCCAAGGGTGGTGTCAGGGCCACTTAAGGTCTTGTACCTGGCTCTGTGGCGCCAGGTCTGGCACCATGGCGCCAAGAACAGGAGCTAGGGCTCTACAGTGCTGCAGGAGGTGCTACAGCGCCATGAGGGACACAGTGGTGGGCGCCACTGTGCCAAGTGAGGCGTTGTGGCGCCAGAACAATGAACTTCACTTTCCTTTCTCTTCCTTTGCTCTCTAGCCTCGCTCCATCCAATTTCACTCCATTGCGTTGTCCCTTGAACCTAGTACACCCCAAAATGCACTAAATAAGTCTCCAATCATTATTTATTTTCCTATATTATTAATCAAATTCTATTAAACACAATCAAAACCATGCTGCACATCACTCAATAATGCAAAAAACCCGTTCAACCATAAAAAACACAAGTAATACTTTATAAGCATGCAAGGCTAGAATGAATTGAAATTGAATAAAACATTTAAAACAAGGCATCGCATGGATTTATAAAGTATTAATAAATCACGTCAATAAAGTTGATAAAAGAATATTCAAGTCAAAACTCCTCATCATGCATAGGGTTCACAAAAATAGAGTTACCATAGAAAATAATAATATAAAGTCGTGGTCTCATTCAAATGCATCCTAGTTATTGGCAAGAATCTGGTGACTGATTCACCTACCCTCGAGGTGATAGCAACCACTAGACGACACACAGACCTTATGTTCCTTCTCGTTAGTCGCATCAAACCAATAGTAGGTTCATCTAAAGCCGTCACCGATGCACGTCCCTCTTCACAAAATTACAAGAGAAGGCAACTCCAACTCATTTCCCTTAGTAATACACTTTTGAATTCAATTAGACAAGTAAAGCCCTCAATGGCAGACTCCACAACATCCTGGGTCATTAAATAGTAAAGCCCTCGGTGGCACCACAAACATCTTGGGGCATTAGATTTTATTACTTCCTAATAATGCCCTCGATGGGGACTTCACAAACATCCTGGGCACTGAGATGACCCCTTCTCAAATTTGGGCATCGCCGGCCTAATCACGTCACTAAGCCCTAATCTCACCATATAAGAATTAACAAGGAATTAGTCAGCCTTTCAAAAACCTCATTACTTACCCATTATTTTTCAATTAGACATTTACCTATCCTATGTCAATTCATAAATAAGAGTTAACTAAAATTTTACTTAAAATTTTATTCAACGGAAGTCTTAATAAATTAGTGGAAGCTTTTAATATGATACCTAAAAATTGTGGAAAAAAATTATGGAAATAAAGATCACATGCATGTATACATATATATAACAAATGGCGATAATAGATCATCATGTGTCTGGTCAAGGTACTAGCCTCTTGACCCATAATACCAAAAGTATATGAAATACATATAAAAGTAATACATCAAAATCAAAACCTACAAAATCTGGTAGAACAACACTTCACTAGCTCAGAGGTAGTCGCCGATCTTCTCTTTGCTTGGCCTTCTGCTCGATCGATCTGCACCTACCGTCATAAAAAGGATGGTGAGTATAAGAAAGTAGAAAGTAACATTGAGAGACATTTGTTCACATTCCCAAATATGCAACAAGTATCTAAAAGCATAATAATGACAACTATGCTGAAAAGAGAACATGTAAAGAGATACTTTAGCTAAACAAAATGAAACTGAGACTCAGCTAAGTAGTAATGATCTAGGGTCGGTCAGCTGTGGCCTTCATCACATCAACCTTTCCTCTATATAAGGATGGAGTTGAGCTCTACATCAATGTGAAGGTCTAAGCAGTATTTTTTGCATTTATAACCTTTCGCTGGTGCCAGTCACCTGCGATATATACTTGCCAACAACCCTGGGTCCCATACCCCGTGATGTCACCTAAGTTATGATTGCCAACAACCTCGGGACTCATTTCTCATGTATGTCACCCCGTGATGCCCAAGATAGTGGAGAGATCCCGATCACCTTGGAAGTTTAGTGACCCCAGTATGTCAGCCGAACCTCTATCATAAAATGGCCCTAGATACAAGAACTACTTTCATGCTTCAATAAGATAACATGGTTTGAGAATCCAACAAAGTAATTGCATACCTAATGCACAATGGAAATAGATTCACAACATTATGTAACACCTACCTAATAGCATGTTATTTCACTGACCACATTTATTAACAATCAAAATGACATAGCACATGATTTGGATTCAATGAAATCATTTAATCAACAATCTATACCATGACGCAACCTCGTGAAATGAGAAGGGACAATAAGTCATGGTATATGGAGTACAATGACAAATCAATACAAATGACTGGAAGTAAACAAGTAAATAGGAATGAAATGTAAATAAATATCTTAATCAGTTTACTTTCAATCCACGTAATTTTCTAAGCTATTCCGGCCTCCCAACACCTTGTATTACGCATTCGAACTCTCGAGACACTCTCGAGACACTTCTTTAGGTTCCTGATATCAAACTAATTTAAATAAATTGGGTTTAGGTCAGGTCAAATGGGTTTAGGAACCTTAACCTAAAAGAAACCCTTAAAACTAAACAATATTAAAATTTTAGTCTTGTATTGCAACATACTTTTAGGCATGAAATTATCCAAATCTCAAATAACAACATACTAAAAGATGAGCTTATTTGGATGAGTAATTATGGAGTTATGCCATTTACAAGTTTAGTTTCAAAAATCTCGTAATACATTTAATCACCTATTTGTAGAGCACTTTTGGACATGAAAATATTTGAACTACAAAATTCAAGTAGAAAAAAGTTGTTTCCCTTTGAGTTATCTTTCAAATGCCACCAGATTAGGTTCATTTTGATTTAAAATGAGCAAGTTATGAGCAAATTACATAGGTTGGTGCATAATACAACAAGCAAGATTTCCATTTTGGACTTAAAATTTCGAAAATTCACATCTTTTTTATTTCAAAACCAAATTAAGAACTTCTTAATAGCTAGATTATCAGCTTGAAATGACGAATCTAAATATATCAACCAATTTTAAAGACTTAATCATCTAACCTCTGAAAATGGCAAAAAACCATAACCGATTTCAAACTTAAATAAAGAGATGTGCACCTAGTTTGATGAACACCTAGCTTGATGAACACCTCCTACTCCAAACCCATTGATTTCTCCTTGATCTCCTCTAATCTCCCTTCTTCTCCAGCAATCTTTTCTTCTCTCCTAAGCAAGCTTACTTAGCTCCTAAGTTATTGAAATGAAGTTGGTTTGATTACATGAGTTGATCTATAGCTTTTGATATGAAATGGATTTGGTTGATTAATAGCCATTGATTCTCATGTGCATGCGTATCTCGAGACGTATCTAATGATGTACATATTGACACATTTACCACTTACTCAATTTAAGTAACACCCATGTATAACTCACTTAGTGTCTAGATGTGTCAATGCGTATCTCTATGATCATCACATGGCTATTGTTTTAACTTGTTGACTTAGGTACATTAAATGTATAATCAACTATAGCCACATTTAAATAACTATTTAAGTTACATTAAGCCTAAATAAACTTACCACTATCACTCTCTACCCTGGTCCTACATCGGCACGCATCTCGAAGCGCGTCCCCACTCACGTCTCAATACTTATACACAAGTAGGAGTGACAGTAATCTACACATATACAATACACCAGGCATACACCACAACAAATATAACATATACCTCGGCCCTCTCACCTCGGTCACGACACATATCACGATGCAGGTCTTACGTCACGTGTGGCAGCCCCAAATTCCAAGCCCCTTTGCTACCCGCCACGTCGCATCCCATGTCACCAAGCCTTGCCACGTTATGGCTGGCTTATCCTTGACGTTCTGCGACCTACGTAGCTACTTACACTTTTTCATTTAATCCTAACTTAGCTAATTAATTTCCATATAACTATTAGTGATTTCATTAGTCCGTTAATCAATTTATCAAGTTATAATGAAATTTTACATCAAAAGTCTTAATTTAAGTAAGTTATACAGTATTCAACAATCATAAGTAGTGCCCAACAAAAGATACCATGTATATATCAAGGCGAGTTAAGTATAACAAAAGTTTCATATACATGTAATTAGTGTTCTATGGTCCCCAAAACCCAACAAAAGCAAAATAAATACATACTGATATCACAAACGAGCTGGCTCCATAATCTCATAGGTAGTCGCCCAATACCTCCTTGCCCTTGTTCGTCGAAAGATTTGCACTTAGTCACCCAACAAATACAGTGACGAGTCCAGTGAGTAAAATCCCAAGAGAAGTCTACACAATATTCATGAAATAAAACTGATAAACTACGAGACATGCGAATATAACACCTGGCAACAATATGTCATATTTCCATGAATGTAAGCAGCACACGAAAAACAACAGCAGTAGCATGAAATAAATAAACAACATATACCAATTAAACCAGTCCCGAAATAAAGCATTAATCAATAAAAATATGTATAATCATGAGAAAACCTTATCCTACATCAGCCAGTAATCGATAAATCAATTAGGAACCACGTATATTCTTACAGGCTTACAGTGGCTAAACCCCAACTTCGGTAAATGGCATGGTCCTTCCCGACGCGGTTACACATCAGGATAACCCCTCATGATAGTCATAGATATATTCTATTGCCATCGACACGAGCACTATCACAAGTAACCCATGCATGCAATTTAGCCACAACCAATATATACGCACACCGAAATAGGAGTGAAAACCTCATGTGTGCCCGCTAACAGTCACACATGAAAAGCCAAATCAATAAACCAAATCATGAATTCTGTGAGGCATTCCTATGGGTTTACGCACCTCAACAAGCGCTTCGACTCCCCCGGACACCTGAATCCGACTCGACAAGCTCCCCGATACCCGAGCTACGGACCCTTAAGTCCTTAAATTCAGTTAAGTGTGTTAATTGTGTATTCAAATTGGTTGAATATGTTTCAAATATATCTTCCCAAATCAGCCCTAAAGACTAAATTAAGTCTCAATTTCAGTCTTATGTTACAATGCATTTTTAGGCATGAAATGGTCAAAATCTTAAAATCTTCCACCAGTAAAAATATTGCTGGTCTTTATCTTAGCTTTACGAAAAGGTTTAATTTGTAAAATTCTGATTTAAAATAAAAGAGATCATGATTCTACTAAACATAGCTCAAATTAGAACCTAATCCGATCGGCGGACTTAGAAAATCTATTCCTCCCAATCTATATTTCCAAAAAAAAAAAGACTTTTGGTCACAAGGCAGCAAACATACCAAAATACAACATACTACAAGATCAGTTCATTTGGATAAGTCGTTAGGGAGTTATGCCTTTAACAAGTTTAGTTTCAAAAGTTTTCTTCTGAATTTATGTACCTATTTTTAGAGCACTTTTGGATATGAAAACAATTTAATTATGTAACGGCCTGAATTTAATTCACCGTTATTAATGACGTGGTTGCAGACATGGCTGACAGCTCAGACGCTCGTGGGACCCGCGGTTAGGCTTGTGTGTGCCTGGAGTTAGGTAAATAGTTAATTTTGTGTGCTGAATTGTTTAATTTGCGATGTTATATTGAAATAGAGTAAATGACATCGCAATGTGTGTCATTATATTACATTTAACGTGCGAGACCGTGTGTTAAGTATTCGCTTCGATATTCGTGTCGACGCGGGTACCGGGTAGTTTAACCGACTTAACACTAAGCCGGGGGAAATTATACACACATAAAATGAATAAAATGGGTTAAATAATTAATTTGTAATGTATATTTTGTGGTTAGGGACATGGTAGTACACGTATGTCGCGGCTCGGGACGAGAAATCGGGTGTCGGAACACCAGAAACACCACTTTTTGAGTTAAATACAAGGGCGAGTGTGCCATCAGTGTCACAATTGGAGTCATGAGAGGTTGGAAATGGAGCTAATGGAGGTCCTTGGATTGCCTTGAGATGCACATGTGAGAAGAGATGCAAATGCAAGGTGAGAATCATAAACACCTCAACTTTCTCTATCTTTGATCTCAATTTTAGAGGTGTTGGTGGATTATTTAATGGTTGTTGAGTTGTCGTTTTGATGGTTTTGAAGTGCTATGCAGTTGAGTTATTGGTGTTGTGGTTGTTGTTGGTGTTGGTGGGTTGTTAAAAACCCAAAAATTTTAGCAATTTTGTTGTCTAGAACGCGATTAGCGCGCAAATAATGTCATCTAGCGTGCTAATGTTCTTCCTGACGAAGAACGTATAACTGCCCGAGAATTAACGCGCTAATTCCTAGACCCAGCGTGCTAGATCTTACAGTTTCGACATTATTATTGTTAAGTGACTTAAAACATATCCAAATGATTAAAAATCAACTATAAATGGAAATTGGTCATTTCAAGCGGTAATTTGGGATATCTGGGACTAGGCGGAGTCGGACCGGGGACACGGAGTGCGGATTGAGGTATGTAGTATCCCAACTGAAATTTCTTGAGCAGTACTTTATTTTGCTTTTGAATTCATATTCTGTCTTTCATTAGTCTAATCTTGGTGTGTTATAATGGACGGACGTTGAGGCTCTCCCTCCATGCTATTTTTGCGTGTACGTCCACTAGACCATAGCACATGTGCCATCTCGGTGAATAGGTCGACCCGAGATTCATGTCGGGCACGAGTGGGTGCGTCATAGGTTCCACGTCGACCACCTAGTGGATCCATATACTGGCCTTGCTTGAGTGCTACTCGCCGGCAGTAGTCTGTTGGGAGTCTGAAGTATGGCGCTAGTCTGCCCTAGGCTCTAGGAACATACACTTTAAGCTTTCACTATTATCTATGCTTGCGATAAACGCGATTGACATTATTTACTTTCCATATTTCTCACTTAATTTCCTTAGGAATACTCACTTTGGACTCGTCATCTGCCTTTTTGTGATGGCTCGAGTGCAGATCCTATTACGAGCCGTGGCAAGGGCAATCTACCAGAATATTTGTGATTCAGAGACATATGGCCAGGCTATTACGTTTGTATATATATTTATTTTATTTTATATTGGGGATTTGGGCTTGTGAGATACATTATACACTTATATTTTGAGCTCTTTGAGGTTTATATCTGATATCTGATACATGATGTCATATGGATTTTTCACACTAGGTATCAGAGTTAAATGCATGACTATAATGTTTATATATTGTTTGTCATGTTAAAAGACTTTCGCTGTAATTTATTAAGGATTGAAATGATCTTAGCAGATGACTTGAGTTCGTTAACAATTTAAACAATTAATTGTTGTTTATTGAGGTTAATAATGATTAAATAGTGGATGAGATGGCATGTGGGACACAGCTGGCGCTAGTAGGCCAGGTTGTGGACCCGCATTGGCCCCCAGTGGCTGTCCATTTGGAAATAGTCCGTTACAAATTACAACATCTCTAGATAAGCAAAGTTGTTACTCTTTGAGTAAGCTTTCAAATACCACCAGTTCAGGTCAATTTGGATCTAAAATGAGCAAGTTATGACCAAATTACATAGGCTAATTCCTAATATCACATGCAGAATTCTAGTTTTGGTCTTGCAACTTCAAAAATTCATATCTTTATGATTTCAAATCTAAATTAAGAACTTCAATATAGCTGGATTATCATATTCAAATGAGGAATTCAAATATATAAACCAATTGTAAATATTCAATCATCTACCATATGGAATTAACAAAAAACCAAGAATGGTTTCAAACTAACATAAATAGATGTGTACCTAGTTGATGTACCACCTAGCTAGAGAAATTCTCACCAATCTTCCATGGATTCCTTCTCTCCATCAACCTCCTTCTTCTCCGGCAAGTTCTCTTGATTCATAAGTTGAAAATGAAAATGGTTTCTTGCATGTGTTGATATTATATATTAAAGTAATATTGATTCCTAGCCATTGATCTTCATGTATTTACGTATCTCGAAGCTTATCTAATGATCCACACCTTAACATGTATCCCACTAATTTCCACTAACCCAATCAAAGTGACACTAATTTGGTACTCATATGGTTCCTAGATGTGTCAACACGTATCTCTATGACAATCTCATGATTTCTAATTTAAATAACCAAACTATAGGCATTGATTTATTTGATTCAATTACATTAGCTTAGGCCCATTATAATATATATGGTTAGTGTTTTTATTCACCAAATTCACAAAATTTATGATCCCACTAACCCTCGACTACCCGGCACTCAATGCCCCGCGTCTCGACACGCAATTCGAGGTATATCATAACCTATTATTTTAATTGAAGTTTACTTGGCCTATGGTCACATTACCCATTTTAATGTGAACACACATTACACAAACTCGCCCGATAGCAACATACACACATGCGGTGCAATATAATAATAATTTTTAAACACCACATATACATAACCACCATCCATAAATAACATATTTCCTCGATTCACGTGTCCAAGTCAACCGAGTTATCCACGTAACGCCTGAATTACGACTGTTAATCTTCGAGATTAACGCAAATCCTAGTTTAATTAATTTGGGCCATTACATCACGGGTCATTCATCCTGATTAAGAGATTAAACTAGGATGTAGAATTTCGAGTCGTGATAGGCACTAAATATCATAAGATGGGAAAACAAATGCATTCACATCCCATAGATACGTAGATCCAAGCCAATAACATGATGCAACCCATTTCCCAAGTCTCTAGTTAAGAACGTATGTCCTAACATAACTACTATCATGCCATACTTGATAATTGATCAAGCTCCCCACTTACCTTGACTCGCTGCGAATCCTATTTCCAATCCTCGCATGCTCAGGATCCAATGCGAACCGTCATGTGAATCTAAACAATTTAAGACACATTCACATCAATAACAAGTCACATATTAATTTTAATTTATTTTGGGGTCCACTAGTGTGGGTCCTACGAGTCCTCCGTTGCTTGGTGCGAGGGGTGAGACATGGTCGGACTCCCTTGGAAACGCGGTAACGCGCCCTTTTGAAGGCAATGATTTGTTTGTATTTTATTTATCATATATATATATATATATATATATATATATATATATATATATTATTTTATTCTTATTTTATTTTTTATTTCTCTTTTTTTGTTCAGGGGTCGGTCTGGCCCTTAAAATTCGGTCTAGTTGGGATGGCTATGGGTCAAACTGACCTAACTTAAAGACCAGGGGTTGATCGCGATAACACTGGTTGGGTGGGGAGGTTCTTCCCCTTGCCACTGTTGGGCGGTGGTGGCGGTCCGCCGCCTTCCCTCCAGCGACGGCGTCACGACGACGCTGCCCCCCTCCCCCCTTTTTGGGGTTGTCAAACCTTATAAACATCACCAACTCAAATTCTCCACCATTAATGAAAACAAACCAAGCTTGTAAATAAACTTGAATAAGGAAAGAGGGAGTATGTGTAATGAGTTTACCTTCAAAGGTGACTTTGTTTGAGTTAGATTTCCAATATACTTCAATCCCCCATTCTCTTTACGTGTTTTGTTTTAAAACAAAAAGAGGGCTAGGGTTTACAATTAGATTTATATAGTGGGACCAATTAGTGTAAGGTTTGCAAAATTATTAAATTGCCCATAGCAAAAGTCTTTTGGGCTTTAAGTCATCACAACATCCCCAATTTTAAGGAACTTTCGTCATCGAAAGTAAAAGTAAAATACATTTATAGCCTAACGTGTCTATTCATAATGATTTCTTTTACGACCCATTTTTCTAACTGATGCAAATCCGCACTTGTGAGGTTTGCTCTGCGTGAAATAAAATCTTACTCTTGATTTTAGCTTCGCAACAATATTATTTTCATCCCACAGGCCGAAATTTATAAGGTCCGTCTCGTATAAGTCTTAATGGAGTCAATATACCTTAGCTACCTGCCAAGTTTTTGTTTCTTCATGTGTTTTTGGGTTTTCCTTTATAATCTCCACCAATGTCGAAACATGCACCCATGTCATCCAACCTGCAAGTAGAGATAACCATACTAAAATGTGATCTGATGCCTATCTATGTTGAAAAATATCTTTGCCTATTTGGCAATAAATCCGTACTGCCAACTTGTAGTAGGAACAAGAATAGTTATTTGCTATAATATATGCACACTAGCACACCATCTCTGTCACCATCTCGATTACATATATATTAATGAATGACTTATCGTGTCCTTGCGACTTATCTGTGAAGGATACATATGAGCAAACATAATATACCTTTCTAGAATAATATATTAACATTAATGTCAACATATTTTTGTCGACGTTTATTCTTGTAGGTTCATTATTCGAATCAAGTCTTGACTGACGGTCCACTTTGTAACTTCTTTGTCACATTTAACTGTTTGCTTACATAACAAGCTTCTACCCTTGGTAAGTTGTGGAATAATCATCATCGTCGTTATCCCTAAGCAGCTTTCAGTATTCATTTGTATGTGCTTTATTACATCATAATTTTTGTTTCATACCAAGGTCTCCTATCTTAATCACTCAAATTTTTGGAAACTTGTCGTATCTCATCCTCGTACCAATCAACTTTCATGATCTTGGGTGATCGTTTTAAATTCTTTTGGCATAGTCGAGGTTCACATTTAGTGCACAAGTTTCTATTATCGTCCTTCCAAGCTAACTCTTAGCTCTTATAGTTTGTTTTATAACTTCTCTCACTAAGAAACAATGGTGGTTTAACTTTCATGTTTTAAATTTAACTTTCATGTCGTTTCGTAAGATTATACAACTCATATCCCAGGTATTGTAACTAAGGACTCATAACTCACTACGATCCAATTATTTTAAGTTCATAATTCACCCTCGACGTTTCAATTTGTCACTCGTGTGCATTACTACTATTGCACTTTTTTATTTGTTCTTCAAGTACTCTAAAAGTAGTGTACACGACTATGCACCACCCGGCACTAGGCCTCCATTAACCCTCGATAATCACTATAGAGTTAGTAAAGGCCTAATAAGCCTCACAAACCAGTCTTCAGTACCTGATAATTGACACAACATAATATATATAAAATCATATGTAGCGGAATTAAATGTGGTGCAAACTCGATAACAAATAAATTAAACACACAACGAGTTCTAGGTATGGAAGCTAGTATGTGGAAACCCCGCGCAACATATATAATGTACAAATTATAGTGACAAGGGGAAATACACATATCTCTCAACCCAAATACCCATTTATAAAAATATAATAAATGTAGCATAAATACATCAAATAACCTATGTATGTCGCACATCAATGTTCTCGAGCTCGAAGATTATGCCTACAATTGTCACCAAAAGCGGAGGCAATTCTAGTGAGTAAATCTAGAAGAAGTTCAACAATTATGATTAAACAATAAACAAGTCTATAAATCATGCATGAAGGAAACTGTAGCGACTCGTTACCTTAAACTGGTGATTAGTACTAATCCAAATCTTAATTAATCTGAGCTAGGCTCGTGATTAAGTTCGGCGTACCTCGATTAGCGTGTGCATGCGTTTGCATGATGTATGGTGTTTGTTTGAATTGTTAAGTAAATTTATATACAGGTTGTCGTATAATACAGAAATTATACACAATCCTATAAAACGAAAAACACCCAATAAACAATGGTTTACCGGGACACTAAGTGTGACGAGGGAATCGTGGCAAGAGTGTGCAAGCTCAAAGACACTTGTAGGCATGTTCGGTGAGTTTATTGGTGAATAATATGTTATATATATTTATATGTTTTTAAATATATAAATATATAGCGTATTAGAGGAATATTAGAAATATATGGATTATCGGATCGTCTCGAAAGAAGCGTAAGTGCTTGATGTGTCAAATCTCGTATCACTTTAAGGAGTGTCACTTTAACGCATCAACCACGCGATCGATCACGAGATAGCACGAAGCATATCTCGAGGAAAATCCATACATAAAAATAAAACTCAAAGTTTATCATTTTCATTCGAACATTCGAGAGGTTTGGGAGAGTCGGTTTCGATTCGGATCAAAGAGTGATCATTTCGAAATTCGAATTCAATCAAGTTGAGGAGCTTAAATGGATTAGAAGCTAGTGATCATCACTTTGGTAAGTTTGGCTTTCAAGTTTGTTGAAGTTCAATTCTCTGGTGATGATCAAAACTTGTTGAATTGAGATTGTTGTTGATTATAAACGGTTTATAATCTAATTAGAGGTCCTCCCTGGTGATTTGGGAGTGTAATTGTTGAGTTTGGACATGGTTTGGGTCAAATTTGGATCAGTCGAAGTATTCTGGTGTTGCAGGTATGGTGTGCATAGTGCACTAGGCATTGGCCATAGCGCGCTACGCGTACTGGGGAAGATGACTGACATACAAATAGCGCGCTATCCATGTCAGTTAGGCGCTAGTAGACCCCAGAAGTGTGTATAAAGTTTAGTAGTGTGAATAGCGCGCTAGCTTCTAGACATAGCGCGCTATCCACACTCAGAATAGTACAAAATTGATTGGATTTGGGTAAATTGACAACAAATGATTGGTGATAGGTTGAGGAACACCGATGAAGAGTGAGATGACCTGGAAAGTTATGAAATTTAGACGGAGACTTAAACCCGAGGTAAGTACGGAGTCACTTATTTATCAATATTGCCTGGCTATTTAATATATATAGCTCATGTAGTTGTTGGATTGAAATGGGGGATTATGTACACTTTGATGGTTTTTCTAATGAACATAAAACGGTGTCTAATGTGATTCACGAGAGTAGCTCCTCATGGCTGAGACTAGGTTATATAGTACTTGGGCTTGATTTCCCGGTCTACACGTAACTCTTACTCAGTTTATAGGTTGCTTGGGTTATATAATCACTAGAGAGTTTATGATAGAACCATTGGGCATTAATCGATTGGCTAAACATCACATATGCGCGGTGTGTTGGTTTAGCACTCGTATTAATGGCATCGATGGGTAATCGGCCCTAGTTTTATGAATAAAATAGGGGTCATTGTGTAATAGTCCAAAGATATTTGCTTTGCATTCGTTTATGTATTGAATTTATATGTTTTCCATATTCTTGTTAGATATCATTGGTGCATGTTGTTATTGCATGATATCCTTGACTATTAAATGGAATGTTGATGGTTATGTAAATCCCTACTTACTGAGTAAATTGGAGCGCTCACCCCAATTAACATTACAGGTAGATCCAACGAGTGCTACAACTACGAGACGGAGAAGTTATAGAAGTTTTGAACTTCTCTTCGATGTAATGACTTCCTCTGGTCTTATATATTGATGTTGAATTACATTTTTGTAATATCACATGGTATGGGTGATTTATATAATCGAGGTTTATTCCGGTTTGTTTTTAATATTATATATCTTATCTTGATTATCGAAAAAGGTTTTAAATTTCCACTGTGTATATGATTTGTTTTATTTCGATAATCGATATACAGTAGTGCTTATCATGTGTAGGTGGTAAGGCTGCTGGCTCTAGTTAAGTTTGGTAAGGGTAATATGGGCTTAATTAGGGTTTCAGGCCGGGTATTGCCCTAATTAGGTTAGGGGATGCTACAGTTTGGTATCAGAGCCATATGTTTTAAAACCTTAGTTAGCCTTAGTTTATAAAGCTTAGTTTAATTATTTTGAACCTTTCTGTATAAGGAAAAAGGTTCGGAGTACAAGGTTTAAGAGTTTTGTTACGATTAATAACTCTGATACAGTGTGGTACCAGAGTTTATGGTTTATCACTTTTAGGGATAAAGTGGTAATGGTGATACAGTTGGGTATCATGGACAAAGCTCTGATCTTACAATCACTTTTGAATGGTGTTCGAACTGAATGAAAGCCTACTTTAAAGTTTAAGGTACTTTGATTACCCTAATAATGGAACCTAAGTTTATTAACTCTGAGAGTTGTCTCGAGTTATGAATAAACTTAGGATTTGATAAATCGTTTTTATCATGATTTTGGAGGGTAGCCAAAAGATAAAAGACTGAGATATGTTATTTGTTGTGTATACTATATCTATGTGGTAGATATAAGAATTATGTCTTTTCTGAACGATAATAAGATGGTTGAAGTCCATCTATTTCTCATGATATGAGAAAGTGTTGGAGGTAAGAGCTCCAAAGATTCTTAACCTCGGGGATAGACAAAAAGAAAAGACATAAGAAAAGTTACAAAGATGAAATATAATTCTTCTCCAAGTAACATTTTTAATGGTCTTATTCTTACTGATATTACTAGATAAATAATAGTCAGTGAAGAAGTATCGATTGGATCAAGACCTTGAGGTGTGTGTTATGAGAATGGAAATTAAAAAAATAATGAAATACTGAATGACTTTCGATGAAACTAAAAGGTGGCGGGCCACTTTGAGAGGGGATTTAATACTACTATTTGGACTAGTATGAAAATAATGAAAGTTATTCAATAAACAATTAGTGGTTAATGATAAAAGTCTAATAGAGGTTAGGAAATCACTAATGCAATTACACTTCATAAGTTATTATGAAGTTGATATTCCAGTTATGGTGTGAATCCATATTGGAATAAGAAGTGGTTTATTAGCTAATAAAAGAATGTTTAATCCCGAATATAGCAGTGAGTTGGTAAGACATCCTAGTCTGATATATTAGACTTGTATAGTCTAAATTGGGGAGAATGAGTGGTCAGTGAATATGAGGATTTGGGGAAATCCAAGGATTAATGTGTAGTAATTAGAATGAGTATTCATTACTTAGGATTGACAACTCTTTCTGAAAATAAGTGAAATCAGTGATTCTCAAGAGGTTGTTGAGATCTGATTTTCACAATAAAATGATCAGAGCTAAGGATATATATCTTTATAAGATGATTGCAGACGGGTGCTGGATCATTTTAAGTGGATGGTGGAAACCACTAGAACTTACTAAAACTCATGCTATTTTCATAAATTAAGGGTGCCAAATGAAGGAAAACCCTATTGCAATGAAGTTGTTATTGTGTTATCAATAATAACATAAAATTTTTAAAGACTTAAAAAAGGCACGAGCAATTACCGTACAAAATTGGAATTGGTAACGGTGGTTGGTTTAGACCAGATTTTCGCAAATGCTAGTGCTAAGTTTCAAATGATAATAAATGGTAAGAGTGTTGAATATTAACAGTAAATTAGGGGATTTTACTGTGATTGAGACAATATGAGGTTGTCTTATATTCAACATAATGATAAAAAATAAAAGTAAACTTGAAATAATTGAATATTGCAAACGATTGATCCGGGGATCTGTGATATCATTATGTGATTTATTCAGTTAACTCAAGTATATGATGGTTATAAGTTGAAGTCGAATACAAGGATGCCTTGGAGGAAGGTGAAAGTATAGTTTGATTACAATGTTTGCTTGACGAAACCTAAATTGTGGAAGAAGTTAGAGGTTCATCCTAAGACTTCTGATCTAGGTAAGAATATGTGGGTGACATAATAAAGCAAAATTGTAACTCATATTTCCAGTTATATATAAATAGTTCCAGATTTGGGAGAAGAACTATTAGAGACTGATAATCTCGGGATAACTAATTTGGTAGTTGTACCAAATATGGAAAGACATCACTTGTAAATTAAGAAGAAAGGTTGTTGAGGATCTTTTAATCATTCTTTGAGATTAATAAAAATCTTAGAGGAATCATTAAAAGTCAACAAGAGAATATGACACCAGTGGACTGGTGTAAGAGTAAGTAACAAATTTCAAATTGTGGAAGTTTGAAAAATGGAAATTGTCAGAGTGATAGAAATAGAAGGTAAGAAAGTTACCTTAAACCTTTCCTAAGTATTAGGAATTCACTCTGAAACGTCACTCATCAAGGTGATTGTATTGACAATGCTTTGAAAAGAAAGGGACAAAGGTTATATTTATAATAAAAGTTGCTCAGTAATATCTTTTAGGTGAGATAATTACTGGTGACTAAATGGAAGTTATGCATAGGTACATCATCAGCTGAGTTGTCCGGATCATTAACTATAAGTCTGTTCTTTGAAGCTCAAATTGGAGTTGAGCTAATAACGATCGAAATGAGTGATGTATTATTGAAGGAGATTGATTGAGGTTATCAAGTAGGTCAAGGATGACTACTAATTATTGATGTTGGAAAGGATGATCTCAGATCAAAACATTGAGCATGTAAGGAAAGTTCTTAGAACTTGAAACAAAGAGTGAGGCAAGAATGTTGTGAGAATCTCATTGATTTCTTTAATACATTTATTCAGGTGAAGTCCAAAATTCATTGTGATGAAAATGAATAGTTAGTGACCTGAAACGAAAAAAGAAATTTGATTGACGGTGTCAATTTTATAAATAAATATGAGATATATCAGCTGGAGGAAGCTGAGTAACATAACCTGGAGGGTTATATTATTCTTGCCCAATATGAATGACAGCTCATGCTCAGAAATTCGTGATGAATTAACCTAAGTTGGGGTGACAACTGAAGGTTATTGATGTAATTGTAAAACTGACAGAGTTTCGAACTTTCTTATCAATACTGTGGTTTAAATCCTCATGAAAAGTAAGCGAGATATATGTGTGTGGAAGAATTGAAAGTTGTGGAGAACCAATATTATTATTTGGTAAGGAACCGAAAATCTGCTTCTCAATGGGGGAATAGATGTATAATAGCTGGGAGGGACCTTTCTAAATCTTAACACAATATATATGTAATTGACTTTAGTTTCCAGAGAATATAGTTTTCGAGCTTGTGATTTGAAAGATATTAATTACTGGAAGAAATAATTACTGTGTGAGTTCTCTAGTGATGATTTTAACAGGCTATATATAGAATTGAGGTATTTAACTTAAAAATTTGTATGCCTTACTTTGTCATTAAATGGTGTGGGATGAGAAGTAATGATACAAATTTGTTAGAGTCTGAGTAATTTAGAACTACACAAAGATATTATCAGACTGTCAGTATACAATTGCAACTCAGGTATATGGAGAAAATGTAGCTATTAATAGAGCTTCTCAGTTTAGACTTCATGAGGAAATAACGGTGATGATGATTTGTGTAAGTTTAGTTGACACGTCATCAACTGAGAGAGCTAATTTTGGAGCTACTAATATGATCTTTTGAGTTCAGATTCAAACTGAATTGGAGAATATTTAGTGGTGATTGGTTGTTAGAAAGCTAATCAGGATTATCTAGATTCCAATTCAGGGTCAAGTTTCTGATAATGGTGTGTTACGGTTCAGGGATATATTATAGGTTCCAATTCAGGGTCAAGTGAGGCAGGAAGTGCTATGGAAATCTCATAGATCTCTTTATTGCATTCATTCAGATAGTAGTAAGGAATATCATGAAATGAGGCACCTTTATTTATTGTTAATCTGGGATGAAGACTGGTGTGGTTGAGATAATGAAGAGATATGAGATATGTTAGCAAGTGAGTGTTGAACACAGGAAACCGGGAGGGTTTACTGCATTCGCTGCCTACTCCTGAATGGAAATGGGAACATAGATAAGTGGATTTTGTTTCTAGTTTATCTTTAAGTTCACGTAAACACAATAAGGTAAAGATTGTAGTTAATAGGATGACGAAGTCTGTGCATTTCTTGCTAGTTTCTACATGAAATCCTCTTGACTGATTATATAAAGTATACATACATGAGGTGTTAGATTTCAAGGTGCTTCAGTGTCGACTATTTCGGATAGAGATTCGAGATTCACGTCCAGATGATGGAATGAGTTGCTGCGATGGCTGTGGAATTGATCTTAACCTCAGTATGGTATACTATCGGTAGACCGATGGGTAATCGGAGTAATTAATTTTGGTGCTAGAGGATATACTTTAAGCTTATGTCTTAAAGTTTAATAATAACTAGAAGAGATACATTTCTCTGTGTGAGTTCATTCGTAAAAACAGCTGTCAAGCTAGAATGGAATGCTCTTTTAACATTTGTATGTTCAACCATGTCACTCACCGGAGTGTTTGGACAGGGGTTGAGATGCAAGTTTATTGGAGGCAGAATTAATTTAGAACTACACAGAGGAAAGGTAGCAGATTAGCCAGTGTTTGACTACAATACAACTAAAATAAAAGAGATACGCCGATAAATATCATAGGTGGTTGGAGCTTTTAAAGAACAAATATGTTTTGTTGAAAGTCTCACTTATGAGAGGAGTTGTGTAAGTTTGGATTGTGAGGTAAGCTAGCTTCAAGGTTTATTGAGTCATTCAAAGTACAGGAACGGATTAATCCTGATACTTACGGGTTAAAGTGGCCTCCTCAGCTAGTCGAAGTTATTAATGTCTTCCATAAGTCTATGTTAGTAAAATGAAGACTCAATTCATTTCAAGGATTGGTTAGAATGAATGTTATTTTCGGGAAGACTTATCTTACGAAAAACAGTCAAGTGTATTACTTGATCGTGAGATGAAAAAGGTGAGAACCAAAGAAATTTCTTTGGCTAAAGTGAAATGTGGATTTCACAAAAATGGGGAACTAACTTGAAAACGGTAGTATGAGAAACAGTTTCCAATTCTCTTCGAAACTGTAGGTGATTTTAGATTACTTTAATTTCGAGGATGAAATTACTTTAAATTGGGGAGATTGTAACGACCCGTTACCTTAAGCTGGTGATTAGTACTAATCCAAATCCTAATTAATCCAAGTTAGGCTTGTGATTAAGTTCGGCGTACCTCAATTAGTGTGTGCGTGCGTTTGCATGATGTATGGTGTTTGTTTGAATTGTTAAATCAATTTACATATAGGTTGTCATATAATACGGAAATTATACATAAGCCTATAAAACGAAAAATACCAAATAAATAATGGTTTACCGAGACACTAAGTGTGACAAGGGAATCGTGGCAAGAGTGTGCACGCTCAAGGACACTTGTAGGCATGTCTAGTGAGTTTATTGGTGAATAATAAGTGAGATATTTATTTATATGTTTTTAAATATATAAATATATATTGGAAAATAGAGGAATATTAGAAATATATTGATTATCGGATTATCTCGAACGAAGCGTAAGTGCTTGATGTGTCAAATTTCATGTCACTTTAACGCATCAACCACGTGATCAGTCTCGAAATAGCGCGATGCGTTTCTCGAGGCAAATCCATATATAAAAATAAAACTCAAAGCTTATCGTTTTCATTTGAACATTCGAGAGGTTCGGGAGAGTCAGTTTCGATTCGGATCGAAGGGAGATTGATCCGGAAGCCGAATTCAATGTAGTTGAGGAGCTTAAATGGATTAGAAGCTAGTGATCATCACTTTGGTAAATTTGGTTTTGAAGTTTGTTGAAGTTCAATTCTGTGGTGATGATCAAAACTTGTTAAGTTGAGGTTGTTGTTGATTATAAACGGTTTATAATCTCATTAGAGGTCCTCCCTGGTGATTTGGGAGTGTAATTATTGAGTTTGGACGTGGTTTGGGTCAAGTTTGGATCAGTCGAAGTTTTCTACTGTTGCAGGTCTGGTGCGCATAGCGCACTAGGCATTGGCCATAGCGCTCTATGCATACTAGGGAAGATGACTTACATATGAATAGCGCGATATCCATATCAGGTAGTGCGCTATTAGACCTCATAAGTGTGTATAAAGTTCAGTAGTGCGAATAGCGCGTTATCCACACTCAGAACAATACAAAACTGATTGGATTTGGGTAAATTGACAACAAATTATTGGTGATAGGTTGAGGAACACTGAGGAAAAGTGAGATGACCTGGAAAGTTATGAAATTTAGACAGAGACTTAAACATGAGGTAAGTACAGATTCGCTTATTTATCAATATTGTCTGGCTATTTAGTATATAGCTCATGTTGTTGTTAGATTGAAATTGGGGATTATGTACACTATGATGATTTTTTTAATGAATAGAAAAGAGTGTCTAATGTGATCCACGAGAGTAACTCCTTAGGGCTGAGACCAGGTTGTATAGTACTTGGCCTTGATCTCCCGGTCTATACATAACTCGTACTCAGTTTATAAGTTGCGTGGGTTACATATTCACCAGAGGGTTTAGGATAGAACCATTGGGCATTAATCAATTAGCTAAACATCTCATTTGCGCGGTGTATTGGTTTAGCACTCGTATTAAAGGCATCGGTGGGTAATCGACCTTAGTTTTATAAATAAAATGGGGGTCACAGTGTAATAGTCCAAAGACATTTGCTTTGCATTCATTTATGTATTGAATTTATATGCTTTTCATATTCTTGTTAGATATCATTGGTTCATGTTGTTATTGCATGATATCATTGACTATTAAATGGAATGTTGATGGTTATGTGAATCCCTACTTACTGGGCAAGTTAGAGCACTCACCCCAATTAACATTACAGGTAGATCCGACGAGTTCTATAACTACGAGATGGAGAAGTTATAGGGTTTTTGAACTTCTCTTCGATGTAATGACTTCCACTAGTCTTATATATTGGTGTTGAATTACAGTTTTGTAATATCACATGGGATGGGTGATTTATATAACCGAAGTTTATTCCGGCTTGTTTTTAATACTGTATATCTTATATAGTTTATCGAAAAATGTTTTAAATTTTCGCTATGTATATGATTTATTTTATTTCGATAATTGATATACAATAGTGTTTTATCAGGTGTAGGTGGTAAGGCTGCTGGCTCTAGTTAAGTCTGGTAAGGGTAATCTGGGCTTAATTAGGGTTTCAGGCTGGGTATTGCCCTAATCAGGTTAGGGGATGCTACAAAAATGAAGCAAAAAAGAACAATAAATTGCACGATATACATACTATAATGGTTAACAATAGAGACCAAGTGACCCGAAAGCAAATGATATGTGTCTAAGTGGTCTTAACACTCTACACATGGGCTCAAAGCCGCTTGACTACGGGTAAGTGCCAAATACTAGTACGACGGGATCAAGTCCGCTTCAACCGCACCTAATCCGTTCGACACTGTCGGCTCATTTGAGCCGCTGAGCCGCAACCCGAGAAAATTTCAAAAGGAGCCACAATTGAATCCTTGAAGTCCTGTAATGAGCCACGACACATGACGGATGCTCACTTAGAGGATTCAGTCTTGTCTAGGAGCCACGAGAGCGACTCGGACGCTCAATCCATGAGTAAACAATGACTCAATTCGACCACTTTAGACCCTGAGTCACTCGGTAGGGAAGTAAAGTCCAACAATAGGTATTATTTCCATCAAAATATGCAAAAAAAGGAAAATAATTAATATTGAATTTCTCATTGGTTTACTTACCTCCAATTACGTCAATACCTTGCTTGAATGGAGATCCTCACTACCGTTTCGCGTCTAATGCGTCCGAACTCCCTAAATCATTCAATTGTCTTTGATTATTATCATTTTTAAGATTTATTCACATTTTATTTAAGTCACACATGCATTACGAGGTTGATCCCGATATGAGTTAACTGTTGCACGCTTATTGAGACAAAATCTCATTTGCGACAATTAGTTATTAAATTCTATTTTGTTCTATTTACCTCAATTTCCGAAAAATAGAAAATTCTTTCGGATTGTGGGCACATTAGTCGTGTCTCGGGTCGGACCACATTAGCTAAGTCTCGGCTCGACCAATTTTCTTGAACTTGACATTTATTGTTCCTAATCAATGTATACATAAAGTTCCTAACCAATGTATATATTTATGTATACTTTTATACAAACCAATTGGTTATTATTTTATGAAATTTATTTTTCCAATAATCACATTGTATATCTAAAGCATACTTATATATAAAATGTGTAGATACCTCATATCATATACAATATATGCATATTTATACAAGTTAAATATGTAAACATATTTACATAACTATATCTACATTTTATTTTACTTATTATTATTTTTTAAAATCAGCATGCATCTCGAGGCAATCTTGAGATGCGTGCGATTTGAGCTCGCATCTCGATTCATCCATATATGCCTAATTCCTCAACACGAAACTCGAGGCAATCTCAAATCGTCAAATGACCCAGCACAAATCTCGAGAAAGTCACATAAGTCTTACAATTACAACACTACATGCATCTCGAGGCATATACAATACATTATACTCACCCTATATTACACTAGTCACACCCCATCATATTCATCAAAATGTAAAATAACTCACTTACCTAGGTCATGAGATGGTCGTCGCGAGGAGGGTGTAAGGGGGAGACAGAGAGAGGGATGCCGGAAGAGAGGGAGTCGAACGTGAGGGAGGCTGGATGAAAGGTTCCGGTGGCCACCAAGAAAGAAATGAGAGAGGCGAAGACCGACAAGGGGGTGGGGGAGAAGGTGAAACCGAGATAAAGGAAGGAGAGATTGAGTGTCTTTTTTTTGTTTTGAGAGGGAAAGGGAGAGAAAACCGTGATGAGAAGGAGAGAGACTTGGAGAGGAGAGAGAAAAATGTGTGTGTGAGAGAAAAAGTGGGGTGATGTGATTGGGTAGGTAGGTGTAGGTAAGGTGTCAAAAAATTAGAGGTTGTGTGTGTGCATGAATTTGACTTTCATTTTTTTATTTCTTTTCTTTTTAGATTTTTGTGTGAAATGTCACCCACATATTTGTCCACACCACACTTTTAACCCACACCCAAATACACTACATCACTCCATCTTTTTACATCACCAAAATTTACCACTTTAAACTCAAATTATTTATTTATGGTTTCTCTTTCTTATCGATCTCATCAGTCACGTCGAACACACTCGCCTTTTATCACGCAACTCGCGTCACACTTCACACATACTGATACAAACTCTCACTCACGAATTCCATAATATTAATCAGTTTAATTGTTCGCCACACATAAATAATAATATACACCATATCACATAAATATAAAACATATTATTTCTTAGTCAATGTCCGAAATTTAACCAAGAATGCCACGTCGAGTTGTCTCTACGTCATGGTCTCGTTAATAGACGTGACTAGGATCTTGAATTTTTGGGCCTTTACATGTAACTTGCACGCCATGTCATTTAAAACTTTGGTTCAAGGGTATCCCAACTTCAAGATGATGTATGTTCACAAACTTTACTTTCGTCAGAATGAATTTTTGAGTCTACCTCACCAACACGAGCGATTATGGTTTTAGACTTTAATTACAACCCTTTTATTTCAATACCTTGAACAAAAATCGATTTTTGATAAATTTTCATACTTATGTACCTTTAGGTTTTTATCACAAATTATTTTTGAAAATGGTTTTATACACACTTTTAATTCTAATATGGGTTTTCAAATGAGTTTGAGGGTTCTTACAAATTTTTCTAATATATATACACAAAAGGGCTATGTCGATACGATTAATCACTTTAAACTCTTTCAACTTTTACAGTAAAACCTTTAAATAAATTGTTTTCTTTACCTTATTATTATGGAATTTCAATGATAGAATTTCACTTTACCTATTTCATCTTAGTTGAACCATCTTATGGCAGGATGAGGTAGAGGACGAGGTAGAGGTGGTAAACATACAAAGGGAAAGGTGTAATGCAACCCAAACAAAAGCAGAAGTATATGAGCCATCAAAAAAATAAAATACCTACTGGAATTAACATTAGAGAACCTAGACATGGGAGGCTGAACTTAAAGAATAATATCCATTATCATCGAATGAGGAAGAATACTTTGAGAACCCAGAACCTAGTTAATTGGTACTTTATGAACTTTCATTATTTGTGACCTAGAGCCCAAATGAGGTATTACAATGACAAAAAAATAGTCATCGTTCCTGAGAGAGGGTTCAACATTCAAAATGTGAGCAAGTATAAGGATAGAATTGTGAGCATCATCAGAGATAGGGGATGGGATCGACTCTTGTGAGATTATACGGGAAGAGAAGAAAATGGATGTTCAGAAATTGTACGACAATTTTATGCTAATGGACATGTTAGTAGGGAATGGGGAAAGTGGTTGTTAAAAAGAAGATAATTGTTATTTCACCAGCAAGGTTGAAAGATTTTTTGATTTTCCACATAACAAATATAGAACGGATGAGGATTTCCCGAATTTGAAGTATGAAGATAAATAATCCTACCACTTCCAGATTATTCAAGATGCGTTAGAGATACCTCCGAGCAGAGGATTTGTGCTTGATAACGAAGGCCACCCAAAATTTATTGAAACCACATATTTTAGGAAGATTATGAATAGTTGGAGTTATATAATAGACGTATGCTTTTACCCAACCAAATAACAATTCAAAGTGAAGAACTGCAGATATGCTTTATTGTACGATATAGTGATGAAGAAGGTTTATATCGATGTTGAGAAAATTATACATGATTCTATGAAGTTTACTATGCAGACTATGAAGAATGAAGGATTACCATTCCCTATTTTTATCATCGAGTTGTGTAGGAAAGCCGGGGTGGGTTTCGACACTGTATTCGATGTATTGCCCGATATGATCATAAATGATGTGAAAGTATAATGAATGAAGAAGGTGGTAAAATACAATGACTCGGAGGATGAACGGTAAACGTTTAATGCAATAAATGCGAAGGAAGCAAGGAAACGTAACACCACAGAGAATAGAAGGAAAACAAGAGAAGACGCACACAAAGCGGCAAGTTTAATGGATGGAGTGACTATACCGAATATTCCTACGAGTTCGACACCATCTTCATCATAGCCTCGTAGAAAATGATTTTTTTGAACTATATTTTCTTCATTAATGTGTAGCCAAACAACAATCCGTCACAATGAAGAAATGATAACGGTAAACGAGAGGACTTTGCAGCGCTACCATTCTATGTCTAAGAGAAGATATGATAGTCGTTTACAAGATTCGAGGAGGAGCATTGACATCCCACCTCTACAGTTGCAATTTCCTACCGGGACTTACAATCTGGCTGATAGCTATGTTTCTCAACCTTCTATAGATATGGTTGAAGATGATGAAGTCGATATTGAGCTAACTTCTGGACATCGTTGTGTGTAATATTTTTCTCTTGTACGTTTTAAAAGATTGCAAATACAATGTATTACTCTTGTTGAATTTTTGTTAATGACAGTTTATGTTTCCCTTTTTCATTCCATTAATTTGAAACTGTTGACTTATATATTTGCATATTTATTTACATTTTAATCACCCATATCAAATTGTTTATGCTTCACATGGTATGTTTGTTATGATGGAAACCCAACTTAACTTTGAAACTTGAGGACAAGATTTAGAATGAGTTTTGGGGTATTTTAGGTGAAATATGACATGAAGGCAATGAAAGGAAAGAAACGTAGAATTAAAATTCAGAATTATTTTTTAAATATGATATTCAAGTAAGTTGATGAAAATCTTCACATTTCTTTCAAAATCAAGTAAGTATGAATTTCATTTTTCTTTATTTTTAGTTAGGAAAAGGACGAAAATGAATATATAATAGATTTTTAATGGAAGTGATATTTTTGTTACCCAAATAAATTTCATGATAGAAGGAATTAATTTTATATCTTTTTTTATTAAATTTGCCACTTGATGTGAATACTAAATTGGATACCTTGTGTTAGTTATAATAAGTAGAAAATTGAAATAACAGTGCAAGTTGAATAAGATAAATTTCTATGAATCTTACATCTTATGATACAAGAGCTATTGATTAAGTATTTTTATAGTATACATAAATAAAAAACTATTATACCACAATTGAAAGAAGAAATAGGTTAGAAACCGATGAATTTTTATAAATTAGAAAGAATACCTTCTTCAACTTTAGTGGATAGTGAGAAGTGTTAACAAGAGTTGATAAAAACAAATATATAGATAATCTTATAGATTTTAAAGGAAATAGAGCAGGGAATCTATAGTAGGAAAAAGATGAGAATGTCCAAAGGAAATGGAGCACAGACTTAAAAGCAAAAGTAAAAGAAATATGTTAAAAATAAACAATTAGAATAGAGTAGAAAAAAATTTTAGAGATGAAAAAGATGGATGCTCTTAAACTCTTCAAAAGAAAAGATTTAACTCGAGTACTTGAAGCTATATTAGAACGAAGTATTTATTACTCTAACATGTTTTAAATGACATATTCATTGGTATCATGCTAAAATTCTTATTGATTTTAATTGTGATACTATTATTAAGTATTTTCAGAAAAATTGAAATTAATCTAGTGGTTTTTGTGTTTCGCGATTCTATAGTAGTTATCATAAGCTTGATGCTTGTCAGTGGAGATTGGAAAAACCTATGTAATGCACTAACCTTAACAATGAACTTCAAGTTCTAAAGAGTGTTACATTAAGTGGTTGAGTTATCATTAAGAGATGTTTTGATTTGACTAAATTATTCTATTATATCGTCACTTTCATTTACTTGTGGATAATATATTTCCATTTGAAAACCATTTCTGTTTTAAAATTTCTATTATTTAAAGTCGAGATGAATTAAATTGAAATCAACATATAAGAATGAAAAGAGAATATAATTAAGAGTATTTCTTTTCTTGTGACAGCAAAGTGCAAAGTTTAAGGGTATTTAACAAGTCAATAATTAGACACACTTTAAAGTGTAATTTAGATTGATTATTAGTATAAATAATGATATTGCACTAGGTATTCTCTTATTTTTGTGATTTTAGGTTTTAAATAGGAAAACGAAGAAATTGAAGAAAAGAGAAAGAAAAACAAAACAGTCAACTGGAAAACTACACCAACGATTAGCCAGCGATTTGGAAGAATACTAGGAGTCGCCATGTGAATTAGCAGCAAAAGAAGGCTAGCGAATCCACAGCGAATTGGATAATGACTTAGAAATCGCCAATTGAATCAATGGAGCACTAAGAGCGAAACTCAGTGATTTGCTCAGCAATTTGGGTATACTTGAGGAATCACTGACAAATCGCTGAGGTCGGAGATGATTTTTTAGATTAATATGAGGAATTTGTATTTATCTAGGAGCTGTATTTCTAGGGAAACTATATATAGGACCAGAGAGCTTCGAAATAACTCTCTCCCATTACTCCTTAACTACTCTTTACTTTTTGTTTTCTCTTTTATTAAGCTCTTTATGTGAAGCAACATTGGAGCATTGATTTAAATGTATTTATTTATATATGTCGTTTAATTACATATTAGTATTGTTTAATTCTAGCATGTGTGAGTAGTCTATTAATCTAAACAAACCCTAAACATTTAATATATTTTGGTTTATTAAGTAGTTATAATTATAAAATCATGTATTTAATGCTTTAGATCAATTCATACATGTCAATCATGGATAAAACAAGTTGTTTGCACATTACAACTAGAAATTTTTTATGTTGAATGCATAATAGCCAATATGTTCCTTAATATAGAGTATTCAATTCTACGTCTATAGTTATTGACAATAATTATAGAAGTAGTAACTAGAATTAATCTATAGGGCACTTTTCGAGTGGATGTCTTAAGTGATTGTGTTCTAAGATGTTTATTATGCTGTTTCGGTAATATTGGCTTAGATTAGACATGTTGACAATAATTATAGAAGTAGTAACTAGAATTAATCTATAGGGCACTTTTCGAGTGGATGTCTTAAGTGATTGTGTTCTAAGATGTTTATTATGCTGTTTCGGTAATATTGGCTTAGATTAGACATGATTTTCATTGAACTTAATGCTATCGTATTTCTATGGTGTTGCATCTTATCCAATGGGTAGACTTACAATGATAAGAATGTGGTATTTTCGTTAAATTTAGGAAAATCGGTGGCTGACTAAAGGCTATCAACTTATTATGAATAAGGATTTAATGATTCTAAGATTCCATATGAAATAATTATAGCATATTATGAAATGATTTTATGTTTTGGAGTTTGAAAACAATACGAGTATATTATGATGTTTCGTGGGGGTTTGTTTTGATATTCGTTAGATATTTTATTTAAGTTGACTTATCAATTATTTATTTATTAGTTTAAGTATATTAAGTTAGTTTATTTAATTTAAGTTGTTTAAAGTTTAGTTATTTTCATTAATTATTTAATTTATTTGCATATTTTCTAGTGTTTATTTTTCCGTTTAGTTAAAGTAGTTAAATTAAAATAAGTTTCACCCGATAGAATTTTAGGATAGATTAAATTCTTAAGAGATTTGAAAAATCTTTGTGGAGATGATATCTCATTTAAAATAACTACAAGTTAATAACTAAATACGAGAATTTACTGTGCACACTCGACACATGTCAACCATTGTCTAAGCACATGATGTAGCACTACACTTTTGAACCAATATAAAACGTATTATCTAGAACCACGTGTAACTAATTGGGTCAAAATTTCAATCATTGGAGCTTTAAAATATTCTTGCCAAATTCTTTTAAAGACATATAAGGTTCTATCAACCTTATTACTTGATATCTTAAGTCTTATTGGGACTCATTACTTTGGAAATTCCTATTTCTATAACCACGCGAGGATTTCTAAACAATTTATTTATTTATTGTTCAGCTTCCAATCGACTTCAATGAAACGTTAAAGACTCTTTTATATAAACCACCACCAATTCATTCTAATATTCAAAGATATGTGGCACCACACTAGTCTTCTACAATATGCATGAATCGTGAAAATGATATAGAGGTACATAGACTTTTGGTCATGCACAACTACTCCAATGCCTTACCTTGACTAAATGAGTGCGTTCATGTCTTTCTCAGCAGCCACAAGTAATTTCTTATGAGTTTTAGACGTTGTATGGTCTATCCACTTCGTCGTTCTAATTCCACGTGATCTTTACATTTGTTTTAGGTTGAGGTAGATATGATTTTTAATCGTAATTTAAGACATAATAACGTAGAGAACACCAAACTACCACAATGGAAGCCAATAATAACCTTAATAATAATAATATTTATTATTATTATTATTATAAACTTACTTTTAGGCAAGCTAATCAAAATATCACTGTTTATGAACCGATGTGTACTACCTATCCCGAGGAATTTTCAGAATTTGAACTTAAATCTGGATTCATTAGTACTCTAACTAACTCCTACGGTAAGCACAATGAAGACCCCCTGAAACTTATATAGGAATACCAACATAAATTCAATGGGATGAAACGTAAAGACTGCACGTTAGAACAAATCAAACTTAAAGATTTTCCTTTTGTATTAAAAGATCAAGCATAAAATTGGTTGTATTATCTTCCTCAAGATTCAATAACCACATGGGCTCAAATGTTATAAGCTTTCCTAGATCAATATATGCCTGCATGAAAAATTAGTACTTATAGAAGACAAATTACAGTCGTGAAAAATGAAAGATTAAAAAAATTTAATGAATTCAAGGATATATTTCAAAGATTAATTTCATCTTGTCCACAACATGGGTACACCCAAAGAGCTTTATTACAATACTTCTATGAATGACTAAATTATTTTGAACAAAGACTATTAGATATCATATGCGATGGATCATTATTCGATGTTACACTAACTCTAGCAAAAGAAGTTATTAATTAGATGACCAAACAATCTAAACAATATGGTGAAAAAACGGATACATTAAGAAAGAAACTTTATGAAGTAAACAATAAAACAAGCAATAAATTAAATGAAAAAGTTGATGAATTATCTAACATAGTTAAGCTGCTACTAAAAGATAGATCAACTCAAGTTAAACCATGTGGGTTTTGTAATGAAGTTACACATCCTACGCACCCGTATCCTACTTTACAAGAAGATAACACTGAACAATTCAACGGGATTATGAACCAATATTCTGGTCCCCCAAGAAATCAATATAATAACAACAATTATTACACTGAAAACCAAATTCTAATCTTAGCTACGGTCCATAAAATCAAAATTATACCACTTATATACCGAAAGCACCAACACAACCTACACCAATGCAACAACCTCAACAAACTATTCAACCTACGTAACCAAATTTAGTACAAATATTACATAACTTTATGACCCAAATTCATCCAAACCTTATGCAAATTTCTCAAAATCAAATTAAAACCAATACATCGATTAACGAGCTAAAAAATCAATTAAATCAAATGAATCTACAAATTAACAAGTTAAGTAATCAAATTAAAATATCTACTCAATCTACAAACACTACTAATCAAGCACAAGTTAACGCTTTATTTTGTGAAAATGAAAGAAATGCATACGCAAGAAAAGATACCAAAAAGAGGTAAAAAGAAAAACAAAGTACATAAGAAGAAAAAAAGATGAAGGCAAATGTCATTCCCACTAAGGAACGGATGGCTGAACAATTGAAATACATACCTTTTTTCGAAAGACTATACTCATGGTATTTAGCTAGAGTTGAAGCCTATGAAAAATCTTTACAAAATCTTGAACTAGCCAATCAAGACAAATTAAACGATATTTATGAATTGAATGAAGAGATGCATTCTATTTCTACCGTTCCATAATGATTAGCAAATGCTAGGGAGGAAGAATTTAAAGAAGACATATCTTAATCATCTAAAAAATTAAAAATTAATGAAATTTTAACGGAATATACTAGGTTTTTCTCTATACATCTTTTAAGTACCTTAGTTAATTGAAGTAAGCATTTATCGAAAAAATTACCGTATACGGTAAAGTCATCTATGAAGACTTCAATAAAATATTCAACTTAGTTTGAGAAAATTCAAATCATACACCTTTGGAATGTAGTGGGTGCGTTACTAGAATGACTCCTTTCCTTAAACTAGGGCACCGCCCGGCCTAATCTCATAATTAATCCATAATCTCAGCCTCGTAGGACTTAACTATGTATAAGTAAGCCTTTTGACCTATTCTCCTTGTTATACGCATTCACGATAAGTAATACACATTGCACGTTATTATTGAATTTCAGAGTTAATTAAATTTTTTTATAGTTTATTAAGTATAACGGAAGTCTTAACAGTTAAACAAAAGCAATATAATAATACTAAGTGTGGAAACCAGGAAACAATGATCACATGGATATATAATAGAGTAACAAATATAAATAGTATGATAGTCATGAAAAGTCGAGGAAATAAATGCTCAACCCAATATGCAACCTCAAAATATAACTGAAGGACATAAAGTATATAATACATCAAAATACCAAAATAACCTACAAGGTCAGAAGTGACAGATCGCCAAAAGGCTCAAAGATAGTCGTCGATCTTCTCATTTCCCGGTCTGCTACTCGAAGGCTCTACAACCACCATATCAAACAATTCGGTGAGCAGAGTGTGTAATTTAAGTAAAACTTGAAGTTATTCATCCATAATTCCAAATATGCAAATGGTATTTAAAAGCTTATCAATAACAAATAATTACTGAATCAGACAATATGCTAGGAAATACCAGAGTTAAACAATTGAGACTGACACTAGGCTACGTAGTAATTTTCTAGGTCCGGTCGGTCATGAGCTATATTACATCAACCTATAAATCCACAATATCACATGGGACTCTAACTCTAGTGTCATCAGGGACTCTAACACCGTGTGCTCCACAATGTCAAGTAATAGGTGTCGACATCCCCAGAGACTCTAACCCCGTAAGTTGCGCAAATCTCAATTGAGTAAAGGGACCTAGATACGAGGACTACTTTAATTATTACCAAGGAGACTCACGCTATGAAGTTAAGGTTCAGCTAATTGCTTAAGAGCACAATGGGATAGAATACAAATTCACACATTCATGTGATAAAAACTACACTAATAATAGCATGCTATTGAGACTCAAATCACCAAATATAACCACAAGAAAAACATAAGGCACAAGAAAATAGTTTATGAGATTGAAAACACAACAATACCATGAATATATAATTTCACTAAGTGATTAGAATAGCAAACAAGTCATGGCATTTGATTTCAAAGTCAATATAGTCTTGAGAGACTAAAAAAGATTCATAATAATAGAATGAATTGCAAAAAAATAACTTGGCAAGTTTACTTACACTCCACACAATAGTTTCTTAGCTAAATCGGCCTCCCGATGCCCCAAAACTCGCATCCGAACTCCCGAGACTCCCGGTATCCTATTAGTTCAAATATAATTGGTTTGGGGTCAATTTAGTTTCTATTAACTCATAAAACCAAAATCCACTTCAAACTCAAAATTTAGTAAAAATTCAATTATCGGCTTAATTCATTCAAAATAAGTCAAAAACCAATAAAACGAAAAATCGGTGTGTCAAAAATGAGTTCTAACAAGCCACATTATTAAAACTTAATTTTTTGAAGTTCCAATGCCTGGGTAGCGCGCTATGTGTGCCCTTTAGCGTGCTAGATGTGTTGAAACCTATAATTTCTACAACCAAAATTTTGGGTTCCTACCACGGGAATGGCCTTCTTCTTCGCCCTTGGACCCTCGCTCACCTCTGCCAAGGGTTTGTAACATCCTCCAAACACAAAAAAGGGCAGGCACATTATAATTTATCATGCATTCATAAAAAATTAGAAGATTCAAGCATGCGTTTCATCAAACATCTCAAGAACACTTGAAAACTAAAGAATCCCTAACTTGATGAAATTAAAACCAAATATGGAAATTCTTGACACTAGGTTGAAGGATTTTTTTTGTAAGGAATTCAAAAATGAAATTGTATTTTGCAAACAAACACATCTTGAACACTGAATTTGAAGAAATCACTTTTATAAGAAAAACCCCGATTTGAGCAAACTTTTGTAAATTCGAAAATTGGACTTGGGGATCGAATTGAGGCTTCAAAGTGAATCAAAACAACATCAAAAACACATTGAAATCAATTAAACACAAAAGCCATATCATCTAAGTTCAAAACTCTTGAATTTGAAATGTGTAGAGAAGTAGAAGCGATACCTAGAGTTGTAGCTAATGAATATGACCTAATTCTTTAACCTTGATTGCTAAATTTGCCCTTTTTTCTCTAAATTCCTGCAACAAAAGCAATTTATAGCTCTGATTTTTCTTTTTGTGAAGAACATGCAAATGAAGCCAAAATGGCTAAGTGATGGTATTTATAATCATCTATCCATCTAGTTTCTTGACACTCATCTTTATGGGATCACATGGTTCATAATTGGACCTACTAATCCACTAAAATCAGCTCACTAACACATACATCTCACTCATATCTCATGTGCTTAGGTTGTAACACGTATCATGAGACAAGATCGAATGGTTGTGTTATTTTTGTTTTACAACTATAGGAACTTATTTAAATTCATTAGAACCATAGAGTTGGGAATTTTATTCAATTAGTCACATGAATGTATCTAATTAAGTAAATGACTCACCAATTCAGTCTTTACCCCTGTCCCACTTCAGCACGCATCTCGAGGCATGTGTTCTCTCTCACCTTGACACCTATACATAACAAGTAGAATTGACTTAATTAGTCTACACATACACAATACGCTAGGCAAAACACCACACAAAACTAATATATATCTCGGGCATGTGCCTCGGTCAGTGTGCGTATCTCAGTGCAGGTCTCACATCACGGGTCGATGATCTTGATTAAGGATAAAAACAAGATTATAGATTTTTGTCGTGACAAATCTTCCAAAATAATCGAAATTTCTTCCTCGAAATTAAAATTCAGGTTAGGATTATACCTGACTCTAAAAGGTACAAGAATTTATCCATCATATAGTTCTCCCGCTCTTAAGTGAGTTTCGTGTCGTTATGGAACTGCCACTTGACGAGTACCTTCAGGATAGACCTATTCCTCAACTGTTATACCCTTCGATCCAGGATCTGAATAGGATGCTCCTCATAAGATATATCCTCACTCAGTTCAATCTAACTCAAATCAACAGTTGGTTGTACACCTGCCTTCGACTCAGCTAGTCGAAGCATCGAAATATGGAAGACTGAATGAATTCCTGACATATGTGGAGGTAGCTCAAGCTTGTATGCAACTTTCCCAATCCGTCTCTTAATCATAAAAGGCCCTATGAACCTCGGTGCAAGCTTTCCTTTCACTGGCCCGATGAACCTCAGTGCAAGCTTTCCTTTCACCCCAAATCTCTGAAGTCCCTTCCGAGAAGAAACCTTTAAATAGACAAAGGCTCCCTCGATGTAAGTGAGATCGTTATGATACTCGTCGGCATACTTTTTTTGTCTCTCTTAGGCACCCTTGAGTCTCTGACGAATCAGTTTGAACTTCTCCGTGTGGTCAACAACAATCTCAAGCTCCATAATATCCCGGCCCTCTAGCTCAGCCCAATATGATAACGAGCAACATGGTCTGCCATATAAAGCCTCAAAAGGTGTCGTCTCAATATTGGCCTGATAAGTGTTGTTGTAAGCAAATTCATACAATAGTAGGTATTCCTCCCAAGATCTGCCAAACTCCAATATACAAGCCTATAACATGTCCTCGAGGACCTGAGTCAATCTCTCAGTCAGCCCCATCAATCTAGGGATGAAAAGTTGTATTGTAACATTGGTGTGTACCATACTGCTCCTGCATACTCCGCCACATCCGGGACGTATACTTAGCATATTTGTCTAATGTGATCGTCAATGGTCCCCCATGCAGCATAATAATCTCTCTCAAATAGTATACTCAACTGGTCAAATCACTAATGCGCGGCTACTAGTAAGAAATGAGCAGACTTTGTCAGTTTGTCAACAATCACCCAAATCGAATCATGTCTCTTTGCTGTCCTTGAAAGTCCTATGGCAAAATCCATAGAGATATCTTACCACTTCCATCATGGAATGGGAAAAGGTTGTAATAATCCTCCAGGTCTACGATGCTCGATCTTCACTGTTGACAAATCTCACAGTTCCCAATGAACTCAGATACATGTGCCTTTATTCCAGGCCACCAAAAGTGTCTCTACATGTCATGATACATCTTGGTCCAGCCTGGACGAACACTGAATCTGGAACGATGTTACTCCTGAAGAATCTCATCTCTCAGCTCTAATACCTCGGGTATTTACAATTCGCCCCTGTATCTCAGACACTGATATGTAGTCTCTACCCATTCTGCACATTCATTACTCTATGTAAACTCCCTGAATCTCGAATATAACTGGTCGGTCATCCGACCCTTTGACGCTCTCTGTGTAGACACGTTCTATGGCCTCATTTGAGAATAAATCATCACCCGAGCATTAGTAAAAACATCTGACTGAATCGATATGGCCATTGCCCCGAGTAACCCAAACACATACGTCATATGACATCTAAGGATCTCGGCATCACTAGTCGGTCTCCTACTCAGTGCATCTGCAACTACGTTGGCTTTTCATGGGTGGTACTACAAGGAAAAGTCGTAGTCCTTCGAGAAATCTAACTATCCACGTTGTCTCATATTCAGCTCATTTTGTGTAAATAGATATTTTAGACTCTTGTTATCAGTAAAGAGTGTGAATCTCTCTCCGTACACGTGATGACTCAATATCTTCAATGCAAACACGACTGCTGCCAGCTCCAAATCATGTGTAGGATAGTTCTTATCATGTATCTTCAACTGTCTAGAAGCATAAGCTACTATCCCTCTACCCTGCATCAACACGCAACCAAGACCCATATGAGAAGCATCTGTATACACTAGAAATCCCTGCCAAGCCTCCGGTAACACCAACATCGACGTGGTAGTCGACAATCTCTTTAACTGTGCAAATGCTTGCTAGCACTCATTAGACTAATGAAATATGACGTATTTCTCTGTCAGTCTGGTAATCGGTGAAGCGATCTTCAATAAATCATTCACGAATCGGCGGTAATACCCAGCCAAAACTAGAAAGCTCCTGACCCCTGTCACTAACGTCGGCGCCGGCCAATCCATAATGGCCTGAATCTTGGTCAGGTCCATTGCAATATCTTTTGCCCCAACAACGTGACCTAAAAACTTGACCTATAAAAGCCAAAATTTGCACTTGTTGAACTTGGTGTAAAGTCAGTGCTCTCTCAACGTCTGTAAAGTCTCTCTTAAATGATGCTCGTGATCCTCTCAAGTCCTCGAATATATCAGAATATATTCGATGAAGACTATTACAAAACAGTCAAGCAACATTATGTACATCAAATCCATAAACATGGCGGGGGCGTTGGTCAGCCCAAATAGCATGACCGTGAACTGATAATGTCCGTGTCTAGTGTTGAATGTTGCCTTGGACCTATCCTCATCCCTGATCCTAAGCTAATGATACCCTGATCTCAGTTCTATCTTGGAGAAATATCGCGCTTCTCTCGGTTGATCAAATAATTCATCAATCCGTGGCAGTGGATACTTGTTCCTGACTGTGACCTTGTTCAATTGTTCATAATCAATACAAGAGTGTGATGAATCCCTTATGTCTCAAGTCCTGCAGCTGACTCTTCAACTCCTCCAACAATTTCAGGGCTATGCGGTACGTCATTATAGAAATAGGTATGGTGCCCGTAACTAACTCTATAATGAAGTCTATCTCTCGCGGTGGCGATAGTCCAGGTAAATCCTCTAAGAAAACATATGGGAACTCACGCACTACTTGAATGTACTCTAAATTGGGACCTTGACTCTCTGCAACTGCATACAGTGCTACTAATGCCTTCATCTCCTCACCAGTCGCAAGTCGACCTCTACTGTTAACGGCTCTCAGTGAACTACCCTTGTACATGAACATCGGACACCTTGGGATCTCAAATATCACTATCTTACTGAAATAGTCGACGTGAGAGTCGTATGTTGATAATCAATCCATCCCTAACAACGCGTCGAAATCTAAGTACTCGAAAACCTTGAAGTCTATAGGTAACTTTACCCCACTTATCTCGACTGGACATCCCTCGACGAGACTATGCGAAAAAACCCTATCCCCAGCTACGGTACTCAAAATCAAATGCACTCTAAGCTTAATCGGTGTCAGTCCTATGATGCCTACCATGCGACCAGAAATGAAAGAAACAGTAGATCCGAAATCAAGAAGTACATGCATATCTCTACTACAAACAGAAACCATACCCTCAATGAGTGCTCGTGTCACCCCGATATCTGGCTGAGCTACCACGTAGGCTCCTCCTCAACATATCCTTAAGCACTTAAATCAGCCGCTCTGACTGTCCGTCTGTATGTGGATGGTAGTCGGTACTCATTTCCAACCGCGTGCCGAACTGTGACCATACTCTACCAAATATGCGATGTAAATTGTATCCCTCTGTCTGACATGATTGAAACCGAAACACAATGGAGTCAGATTATATCTCGCTCATACAAACTAGTGAATCTATCTACTCAATGTGTAGTAGAGATCGGTATACTTGGTCAGCCTGTCCACGATCACCCATATACTGTCATGTCTGCATTGAGATCGAGGTAATCCATTGATGAAGTTCATGGAAATATGATCCCACTTCCATCGAGGAATGGGAAGTGGATGTAGTAGTTCTTATCAGAAACCGTCTCACTAAGCCCTGACTTAACCTAACTACTCTAATTAGGCACTTTAACCATACAGTTAACTTTAAACCTCGAAATGACTTTCAATTCAATCCTTATTCTGCTCTAAATCTAAATTTGAATTGTTGTTTAAAACTCATTTCTTGACTGGTTCAATTGGAGCAAACTAGCAAATCATACACAATGTTTTCCGTATTTTTATAAAAACTTCGGCAGAACCTCCTCTAATTATGGACTGTCAATACCCAGAACCTAATAGACAACAAAATGGGAAGAGGTCTAAAAGGACTCACAACTTCCCGCAATTCACAATATGATATCAAATTTAAACTTATAAACTGAACTGCAACCTATAAACATTAATTACGGCTTTCAACTTCAAACTAAAACTAAAACATTTTCAAGATCTCGACTAATACAAAAAATAAACCATTTATGTCTCAACCCTAGTTCAACTCAATTCATAAACTTCTCAAGCTGTTTTCATGTGATTTATGTCCTACGCTCATCCTAAAAACCAAAAATAAAATAATATAAAAAATAATTACATTCATAGGGAAAAGTGTTCCTCAACAGAAGTCTTTTAGCTTCCTTTTTCCCTTTCGGTCCTCCTTAGCCTCAAAACTTGACAAAGCCATTTTGAGAACACCAACAACAGTGTGCACAAAATAAACAGTGTTTAATAAGTAAACATCTACCTTACTTCTTATAATAATTAATAACAAGAGATAATATAAGTATTGCATGATAAATGAAATACTGAAATAAATATACAACATATATCCTCATTTCTTGTTCTAGGCTCATAATGAGTGGGCCCTCTTACATTGAACCTAGAACGATATTATGAGTTCAATGTATGCTACTCCAGAGTTGACATTACTCGCCTTAGACGCCTGCATTACGTCTAGTCTGGAATGGAGCACCTTACACTCTTACGACCAAAGCAGGAGCAACACTATCTGGAATCAATGAATGCATGATCAAGAGTTTCACTCAAAGTGCAAAATATAAACCATAATAATATAAAAAGCAAGAAATAATGTTTACTTGCTATCAAACAAACGCAAGTTGGTTTAACGAGCCTTCGCTCGCACGTTCCCCAGATCCCCTTGTTCCAAAAATCTTATTAAGTCACAAAAATCCATAATTTATGAGTCTCGATTCAATTGTACTATTTTTCAACAATTTCTCATAAGTTCCTAGTCATGTCGGTGTTTAAACCTATTAAAATCCCAACAACTCTTTTAAATACTCCAAAGAGACCTCAATTCCACAATTTGATTTTCAATTATAATATTTTATCACTAATTTACCTAAAAAATCAATTTGCATGGTTATTGGAACCTAATTTAGTGTCTTAGACTCGATCGGCCATAATTACTTTTTATTAGGCAAAACCCCGGATAAAAAGTTTCAAGAAAATCCTGAAATTTTCATTTTCTTCATAGAAATCTAAAATTTCTATTTATTTGTTCAAAATCGTATTTTTTAAGTTTTTTTTATTTTTCCAGGGATTTTCTTTTTAGTTTTTTCCTAATTACATTTTTTAAGGGAAGGGGTTTGATCCCTTCAACCAGGCCTGGTTCGGTTTAGCGGAACCGAACCTAGTTCCTCCAAGTTTAGGGGATCATCCCCTTCCTCTCACTTTAACAAGAACAAACAAAGCATAAGCTTTGTTTCATTCTTGTCCCCTTTCATCGTCTTCACTGGGTGTCTATCTGGGTAGGGGTCTCTCCTCATCATCGTTTGCATCTACATCACCTCCCTCCATCGTATTCCTCCCTGTGTTCACTGTCCATCGACTCAACTATTTCTCTCTATCCATTGTTTTATTTCATTGTTGAGTCCTTTTTGTTTTGTTGTTGTATTTGTTGTTGTATGTTGTTTTCTTATTTGTTTCAAACCAAAGCTTTATCTCTCTCAACTCCATAACACAACAACAACCCACACAATCACACAGTCCTAATTTAATAATCACAGTACCTATTGGATTCATAGTAATCCCAAATCAAAATTCAATTTGATGCTCACCTTGATCTCAATGCATGATAGTCACGGCTTCTCTCTTTTTTATTTCAATCCAGTCGAGAGAGAGAAACGAATCAAAGATACGTGATAAAGAGAGCAGCAGTGATGAAATGAAGAAAAAGACAGTTAAAGACAATGAAGAAACTCCCTAGTTTCTATTTCCTTTATAAATCAAAAGGGTAGCCAAATTACCCTCTTAACCCTCACTTATTATCTTCATGTATATAAAAACAGTACTCCTAATGGTCGTTTGCCACTTTTTATTTAATTTCATGTTTATCTTTTCTATTTAAGTCCATATTATACCCATAAAATACCCCAATTTCTCCAAAAAATAGAGAAAATACCAACGTACTCTGAAACACTCGGGTAACACGTCTAAACACCAATTGAACCCTATTTTGCAACGAATAAAGTATAATGCATACAATATGCACAAAACAAAAAAAAATATGAAATTACCTTATGATCTTTAGTTCATCACTCGTGGGTCCCATCTAGGATACCTAAAATTTAAATCAAATCCAAAAATAGTTAATTAGTCGTCTAATTTATAATAAGAAATTCTCATATTTCATAGTTCTCCAGGCCTCTGATGCTCAGCCTCAACTCGCTTGCGAACATAATCAGAAACATCGGTCTTCATCCTCGACCCCCAAAAGAGATGTCGCATGTCAGCATACATCTTGGTCCTAGGCGGATAAACCCTAAAATGTGAGCGGTGAGCCTCTAGAAGTATATCTCTCGAATCTCAACCAGTGAAGGAATCCATAGGCGTCCTCTAAATCTCAGGCATGTGTCTGTTGACTGACTCCACTTTGAGTGATCCGAACTCTGAGCCATCTCACTGAATCTCTGATATAACTCATCGGCCTGATGTACAGTTTCGAGCGACACTGTCTGAGTCCTCATTTGACCATAAATCATTGCCTCAATAACTAATGGAATTTCTGTTAAATGAAGTGTGTCAGTCACCTCATGTAACGCGTACTCGTGTGTCATATGATAACTCACAATCTCTGCGTCTGAACCCTTTCCTACTCAAAGCATCTGCCACCATATTAGCCTTCCCTGGTTAGTACTTTAGTGAGAAATCGTCTCTAACCATCTTCTTTATCTCATGTTCATTTCCTTTGGGGTGAAGAGGTATTTTAGACTCTTTATGATTCGTGTAAAAGGTGAACCTCTCATCGTAAAAGTAATGACGCTAGATCTTTGGTGCATATACCATAAGTTCTAGCTTTAAGTCGTGTGTCAGGTAGTTCTTCTCATGAATTTTGAGCTGTTGGGATGTGTTAGCTATCACCCTGTCGTCCTGCATCAAAACATAACCTAAACCAACCTTGGAAGCAACGGTGTTCACATAGAAGCCCTTTCCCCATCTCTGGTTGCGCTAATACCAACATTATAGTTAGTCGTTCCTTACAACTCCTAAAGGCCTGCTTACAACTGTCATTCCACGGGAAACTGACTTCCTTCTTTGTCAAATGCTTCATCGTTGCGACAATCCGGGAGAAATCCTGTATAAAACACTGATGATATCATGTCAGTCCCAAAAAAGCAACATATGTCTTTCACTAATATCGGTGTAAGCCAATCAATCACTGTTATAACCTTAGCGGGGTCCGTTGACAATCTGTTGGCTCCGACGATATGTCTGTAAGCCAAAATTTACACTTACTGAATTTGGCATATAGTTTTTGCTCCCTCAAAGTCTATAGTATCGTCCTAAGGTGCCCTTGTGATCCTAACGAGTTCTAGAATAGATGAGAATGTATTCGATGAATACTATCACGAATTTATCCAAATACTTCGTTAATACTCGGTGCGTCAGAACATGAACATTATCGGGGCATTCGTCGACTCAAAGGGCATGATGATGAATTGAAAATGTCCATATCTCGTATGGGAAACAGTCTTCTCCCTATCCCTATCTCTAATCTTGAGTTGGTGATAGCCAGATCTCAAGTCTTGGAGAACCAATATGTCTTTCTCAGCTGATCAAACAAGTCGTCGATGTGAGGAAGCGGGTATTTGTTCCTAATAATGGCTCTGTTCAGCTTTTTATACTCTATGCGGAGTCATAAGCTGTTTTCCTTCTTCTTGACGAATAATATTGGCGCACCTCATGGCGAAATACTCGTGTGAACGAATCCCAATCATAACAACTCATCAAGTTATGCCCTCAAATATTTGATCTCTCTCGATGTGATCCTATACGAAAGAATCAATACGGTTTAGTCCCTTGGATCAAGTCTATAATGAAGTCGATTCCTCTCAATGGGTATAATCTAGGTAGATCATCAGGAAAAATGTCTGGAAACTCACATACAATTGGTACTTCCTCAATCCTAGTCTCAACTTTCCCTATCATACTCATGACGCTGACAAAAGTCTTAACATCGATACTCGTAGCCGCTCTGCCTCTACTAAGTGGCAGTCTAGTATATGCCCCTAAAAACAAAACTCTGCCTACCCTGGGAGTCGAATGGTGACACCTTATGGAAAATGTTCCAAAAGCAGGCTGGGCAAGAAAGGCTCGAAACAGTTAAGAACCTTCATTCTCGCAAAATGGCTGAGGGTGCGTCAGTTAGTCCTTAATTTCTGAAAATGAAGGGCTATATTGACTATTTTGACAAACTTGGATTTCCCAAAAGTCGAGAGCTGGCTACGGATTTGATCCTGAATTTATTGTCTGATAGTTATTCACAATTTGTAATGGACTATAACATGAATAATATGGAGAAGTTTATCTTAGAGTTGCATTTGATGCTTAAAACTGCTGAGCAAAATGTCAAGAAACCTATTTCTAATGTGTTGATGGTTCAGAAAGGAAAGGTTCTAAAGAAAAAGGGCAAATGCAAGGCTAAAGTTGTCAATGCTGTTGTGACTGTCACGAAGCCTGTGGAATAAGTCAAGCCTGAGGCTGCTTCTACTTCACTGTCATAAAAAGAAAAATAAAAAGAAGGAAATTGTATTTCGGCCCTACACTTGGGCATTGGTTCAGAAATTGCAAGCTTTATCTTGAATATCTAAAGAAAAACAAAGAGTAGTGCGACTACTGTTTCAGGTATTTATGTTGTTGAAGTTAACTTGTTTACTAGATTCCTAGGTATTAGATATTGGATGTAGATCTCACATTTGTATTAATGTGCAATGACTCATTAAAAGTAGAAAACTAAAGAAAGGAGAAGTTATCCTACGAGTTGGAAATGGAGCAAAGGTTGTTGCGTTGGTTGTAGGATGCTATGAGTTAATTTTACCTAGTGGACTTGTTTTAGTTTTAAATAAATGTTATTATGTCCCTGCCTTGAGTAGAAACATTTCAGTTTCATGTTTGGATTTTGGATGGTTTTAATTTCATTATTGCGAATAATAAATGCTCCATTTCTTGTAAAGACGTTTTCTATGCGAATGTTGATTTGTGTGATGATATTTATACTCTAAACATGAAAAGGGCCACATATACCCCTATTGTTAATGTAAATACAAAGAGGTTCAAGTCAAATGATTTGAATCAAACAAATCTTTGGCATTGTCGTCTTGGCGACATAGATGAGAAACACATTTTTAAACTCCATGAAGATGGACTTTTAGATTCATTTGATTTTAAATAGTATAAAACATGTGTATCTTTTTACTAGGCAAAATAACAAAGATTCCCTTTAATGGACATAGTGAAAGGGCAAGTGATTTATTGGGTCCAATACATATTGATGTATGTGGTCCTATAAACATAATGGCTAGAGTTGGTTATCAGTACTTCATTACTTTCACTGATGATTTCAGCAGATATGGTTACGTGTATCTCATGAAACATAAAGGTGAATCTTTTTATATGTTTCGAACATTTCAGAATGAGGTGCAAAATCAACTTGGTAAAACTATCAAAGCACTTTGATCAGATCAAGGTGGTGAGTATTTGAGTCAAGAGTTTGATGATCATCTTAGAAACTGTGGGATTGTCTCACAGTTAACTCCTTCGGCAACCCCGCAATGGAATGATGTTTCTGATAGGAGAAATTGGATTTGTATTAGATATGGTTAGATCTATAGGAGTCATGCAGATCTTCCTTTTTTTGGGGGTTAAGCATTAGAAACTGGTGTGTTTATACTGAATCGTATTCCTTTTAAATTGGTTGATAAAACAACATATGAAATGAGGTTTGAGAAAAGACTAAGTTGTTTTTCCTTAAGATTTGGGGCTGTGAGGTTTTCGTACGACGCCAAAGCTCAAAAAACTGTCAGCCAAATCTACCAAGTGTGTATTTGTGGGTTATCCAAAAGAAACTAGAGGATACTATTTTTATAATCTCACTGAGAACAAAGTGTTTATTGCTCGAAATGGTGTCTTTATGGAAAAAAGAGTTTATATCGAAAGTCAACAATGTGAATAAAGTAAGTCTTAAAGAAGTTCAAGAACCACGAATAAACACTCAACCGTCAGTGGGAGATCAACAAAGTCTTGAACTAGTTGAACCTCCACATGTATTACAAGGCCCGCGTAATTCTGATAGGTTAAGACATTAGTCTAAAAGATTCGGATTTCTTATTACTGATAGTAGTAAAATGTTGCTTATGGATCAAAATGAGCATACTACTTATCAGGAGGTTGTGTCTAGCCCTTAGACAGATAAATGACTTAATGCCATAAATTCTGAGATGGAATCCATGTATGGTAACTAAGTTTAGAAATTGGTTGATTTCCCTGAAGGTGGTAAGAACATTGGATGTAAATGGATTTTCAAGAAGAAAACTGACATGAATGGCAATGTGCATACCTATAAAGCATGGCTAGTAGCAAAAGTTTTCAAGCAGACTCAAGGTGTTGATTATGATGAGACTTTTTTCTCCTGTAGCCATGCTTAAATCCATTGGAATTCTAATTTTCATAACCATATATTATGAATATGAGATATGACAAATGGATGTCAAAATAGCTTTTCTAAATAGAAAGTTACTTGAGGACGTGTATATGATACAGCCTGAAGGGTTTGTTCATCTTGAGAGTTCTAAGAAGGTATGCAAGCTTCAAAGATCTATTTATGGATTAAAGCAAGCTTCTCGGAGTTGGAATTTTCATTTTGATGAATCAATTAAGGAATTTGGTTTCATTAAAAATGAAGATGAGCCTTATGTATACAAGAAGGTCAATGAGAGCATGGTTATTTTCCTGGTACTGTATGTTGATAATATATTACTCGTTGGAAATGACATCCCAACCTTACATAGTGTCAAGCCTTGGTTAGGCCAGTGTTTCTCAATGAAGGACTTAGGAGATGCAGACTACATCATTGGGATTAAGATCTATAGGGATAGGTTTAAAAGGCTAATCGGTCTAAGTCATAGTGCTTATATAGACAAAGTATTGAATAGGTTCAGTATGCAAGACTTTAAAAGAGGGTCGTTGCTAATGTCTCATGGTATAAGTCTCAGGAAGACTCAATGTCCAAAGACTAATGATGACTGAGAACGCATGAATACGATTCCATATGCATCGGCTATTGAATCTATCATGTATGCTATGTTATGCACCCGACTTGATGTATCATATGCTTTGAGTGCAACAAGCAGATATCAGTCTGATCCCGATGAGAGTCACTAGATAACAGTAAAGAAGATTCTTAAGCATTTGAGAAGGACTAAAGAAATGTTCTTGGTCTATGGAAGTTTGGAAGACAAGCTTGTTGTAAATGGTTACGCAGATGCAAGTTTTCAAACTGATATAGATGACTTCATATCGTAGTCTGGATATGTTTTACTTTGAATGGAGTCGCAATGAGCTGGAAAAGTTTGAAGCAAGAAAATGTGACAGAATCTACAACAGAAGCTAAGTATATCGCGGCATACGATGCAGCTAAAAAACAGTTTGGATCAAAAAGTTCATATCTGAACTTGGTATGGTTCCGATTATAGTTAACACAGTTTGTTTGTATTGTTACAACAACGGGGCGATAGCACGGGCCAAGGAACCAAGTTCACATCACCGATCCAAACACGTACTTAGACATTTTCATCTCATTCGAGAAATCATTGAGAAGGGAGACATGAAGATTTGCAGAGTTCATACATAAGACTATGTTACAGATCTTTTGACGAAGGCTCTTCCACAAACGAAACATGATGGTCATGTTAGGTCATTAGGTATTAGATACATGAATGATTGTCCCTAGTGCAAGTAGGAAATGTTGGGCCATGTGCCCTAGGTCAATCTACAAACATCGTTTATTTTATAATTGTAGTTAATTAAATAGAGGTTTTCGTTTTCTTTTTATTATAAGTGATTGCATGTTTACCTTATAATAAGATATGTGGATATTTGTTCAAATATCATAAATGTCCATAGTCGTTCATTATACTAGAAACTATAATGAATTAAGACTATTGTCAATCTTGATTGATGGTGATGCGATGATTATGCGTATAGGGATACGAATCGAGATCATAAGTACTTGTTAGGGAACAAGGTATTAGACCGACCCGCTATGAGAACACCACATGGATTAAGTAATAGGTGTTACTCATCATAGGTATATCATTTAGTCATTCGACTTGAGATTACCTTAGACTTCAATATTAAAAGCATGGTAATTTGACACAATCTAACGTTGTCTTTAACCGGACGATTATAAAGATTGTGATTAGTTACCATGTGAATAATATGTGAAGGTGTTTAATTAAGATAAGATTTGTCACTCTCGTATAGAGAGATATATCAGTGGATCCCTCGATATGATAGACTGGTAATGGCTAAGTCCATGTGAATTGATAAGATCAATGTCACTTGAATGTTTTCAGTTTACCTAAAGATCGAGACTAATACGATTGAACATTAAGGGTGATTTTCCATGCCTAATGTTTAATCAAAGGATATCAGACGATAAAAGGATATGATATATGTTATTCATTAAGTTGTATCAATTTTGATATTCATGCTACTTGGGTAGTCCTAATGCCTTGCTATAGACTGCTTATGACTTGTGTACCAAAATAGTTTTGGTTCACTGTCAACGTCGCATGAACCTATTGGGCCGCACACAAAGAATGACTTTGTGCAATTTCAATTGGTCCAGAGTAATGAATTTTATATGATAAAATTCATGACATAAAAGCCCTTACGATTTGTTATATGATAAGTTATTAATGTAGACATATGTATAATTTGCTTAAACTGCCTAAATATAATATGTTTATTACGAATAGGATTTTAAGTGAGGGCTTATTTACACATATAAATAGAGGTTGAAACCCTAAAACAAATTAACATTTTTGTTTTTGTTATTTTCGAGTTCTTTGGATTTTGAGAGAGAGAAAAAACGTTTTTAATCTCTCTTGTGGCTAGCACTCCAAATTGTGGTCACCATTCATGTGTGAATTTCCGATAGAGGATGCACGCTTGAACGTCTTGGAGATCAATCAATCAGAGAATGAAATCATAGATTAAGGTATTGTTTACTTTTGTAGATCAAGTTTAACGAAACTTATTTTCGATTATGTTGGGGTTTTTTAAAAATTGCTTTAAATTTTTCGCTGCATATGAACCCTAGATTATGACTAAATTATATAAATCGGTTCATAACAACAACATGCAGAATTTCCAATTTTTGTTTTACAATTTCATGAACTTCAAAATTTTATAACTTAATGAAAACAAATCCAATTCAAGAACATCTTTATAGTAGAATTAGTGGATTTTCACAAGGAATCCAATTATGAAATTATATTTTGAAAATAAAGTTATTTTCCCATTAAAATTGTCGAAAAACCAGAACTCAACCAAAACTTACAATTTTTTGTTTGAATTTCACAAAGTGGTGATGTAGATTGGTTTATCAAGATGTGGAGCTTCTCTAACTTGATCAAACACTCTTCAATCCACCAAAATTTCTTCACAAGTTGTTGATTTCATCACCAGATCTATCTTCCTCTTTTTGTAAAATATGAGTTGATTTGCATATCTAATCCACTAACTGCATATCTAATCCACTAACTCACTTATATATATTGGTAAGATAAGTTTATGGCCATTAATCTTGTTTAAACACTCATCTTTAGACAAATCCAATGACATATATCTTGATCTTAAATCCATTAATCCATCCTTTCTAACACATTTATTAACTTAAGTCACTTGTGATGATGCCAACACGTATCTCAATGCGCATTAATACTTATTGTTTAATTTTCTTAACTTAGGTTACATTTATGTAAGTTCAATTGTAGCCACATTTAATTGATTATTATAATCACCTTTAATTCAATTAGGACTTAACTCATCACTCTCGACCCCGGTCCCACGTCGGCATACATATCGAGGCACGTCCCCGCTTGTGTCTCAATGTTAATATACACTTAAAAGGGACTTAATAAGTCTACACATGTATAGTGCACTAACAATCTACCATACCACAAATAAAATATTACTTGGTCTTCATGCCGAGTGTTGTGACCGTGTACCTGCTCTTGAGCCATGTTACGGCTCGGTGACCCTTAATTACATATCAAATTTACTAATTAGGAATTTGGCCATTACAGAACATGAAAAAGGCTAAGTTAAGTAATCGAAATTTGGGTTGTCATCGAGAGGCATGTCGTGTGTGTTTGGCGCATGGTGACGTGTCTGAAGTCGCCGCATATTGTTCTCTATAGGTAAAACTTATGAGAAATTAAACCTATTATGTGTGAGTGAGAGATGTTGGAATAAACACGTGCACACATAAAGGTTAAGGTAGTTTCATTAACTGGATTGGTAGTTATTTGTTGGATAAAATTAGTTTTATCTCTTAATTCTAGAATATCATGTACATAAGCTTCTTCTCTTATTGGGAGACTAAGTTTTTTACTTATGTCGTGATTATATTAGAAAATTTCTCATTTAGTGATTATGTCTCCAATTGATATATATATATAAGGCCACGGCTATTCGGACCACATGTTTTGCTCTTTTTACCCCGTTACTTCATTGTACCCCTTTTTTGAATTTTTTCTTCTTTTACCTCACCTTTTTGTAAATAATTCCAAAACTACCCCTCACCTTCAACAAATGTCTACTCCATCTCCTACCTTCATCCCAACACCCCTCAATCATTTCCATTTCTCGGTTTTAGTCATTGTAGAGCAGTTGTACTAGGTCACCAAGTGTCGTATGAGTGTTTTTTCATTGAACAAGGTCGGATGTGGTCGCATCGTGTCCAAGAAGTGAATAAGTGTAGCCCGCGGGGTTCGGCCGACTCCGACTGATATACCTAAAGAGATAGCGTTAATGCGAAGTGAACTCGATTTTAATTGGTCACGGAGGGGTCCAGCCGAAACCTCTAAAGAGGTGTCGGCCATATGTATCGGACACCTTTTACCTCTTTAGAGCGGGTAACGAGAATGAACAAAAAAATTTCAAAACTCCTAAAAAAATACATGATAATGACAAAAAATAGTCGGTTTTGCTCGTAATCGTTTGATATTAACGATTCCATTGAGACTTTGTACCCAAAATGCAAGATTTAACTCTCAAATCGAAGCCCTAAACTCGACAACAAAACCACAAATAATACCGACTCAAAAAATTAAAAAAAAAACTCCAAAAAACCTCGAAATCGACACTAAAAGAGATTATGAATGCACTCATCGAGTCGAATCGATGTGGTTTTGGTAGGATTTCGGTTGATGGTGAGAATGCGATTTTGAGAGAGGAGTGACTGGGGTATGCATGAGTGGTGTGAGTAGGGTATGTTTGAGTAAAAACTCTTTTATATGGAAGTTGGGTCATTTGACTAGTGACTGAAAAAAATCCAAAAACAGGGTAAAATGAATAAAAAGTGGGGTCCGAATAGCCTGAGCCAATATATAATTGGTTTCAATCCGCTTCTGCTTGGTGTATGTGTTTCTCTTGTTAATTTGATTGTTTAAGTTTTTGACAGGTGGGTTTAGCTTATTAATTAATCTAAGGCATTAAGAAAAAGTCAAGCTATGTGCACCCCGCACAATGATCAGGGCACCCAGCCAAAATTTTGTAAAAATTGGATTTAAAGTCAAAATTGCCATCCCAACCCAATTGATTCACTCACGTTCCAAACTCTTCATTCCCGCGCACCCTCCCTTTGATCCTCCAAATTTCTCACAAGTGCAATCGATCCCTCGCCTGCTGGAGTGTGTGTTTGTCGATCAAAGGGGGCTTTTGGACATTATAAATATGTTATTTCTAGTTTTTTGGTGATTGAATGAACTCGGTTGATCGATTTTGGACGAGAAAATAATGTGAGTTTTGTGGGGTTTGTTAGATTCGGTGTGTTTGCATCACTATTAACAAATAATGGGTGAAGAGGAGTGGGAGGACACAATAATGTGGGTTTTGTATTGCATTTTTTTCATTTTCCAAACAGTACAGGGGACGCGAAGTGATCTGCCACACAGGACCGAAACACAACATAGGGTCTCGATTGTATTTAGCTGACACTCTTGCATGAGTCTTGGACTAAAGCAACCAAAAATCATGTATGTATTTTGTTGTACTAGTCGTAGTCTGTAACGACCCTAAAAATCAAACTCGTTCCACGTGTCATTTCAGGGTCGTATGTGGAACCCACTCATCGTGATCTGTATTTAATTGACACGAAATATGGTCAAGTTAAGGTTTAGATGCGGTGTCCCCGTGTTGCGGAGTGCAATGGTATTTTCGTCAATTTTTGGCAAAAATGGGTATTTTTCGGGGTTTAATTCAGACACAAAATCGAGGAGATAATTAGGAAAAAATATAAAGTGGCAAAAAAAATTAAAATTATTATTACAAAAAAGGGAGAGAGATCGGATAAGAGAGAGAAATAGAGAGAAATAGAGAGAGAGAAAGGATAAGTGAAAGAAAGATAGAGAAATGGAGAGAGAGAAAGGGAAAGAGAGAGAAGCCGCCAGGAAAGAGAAGAAGAGAGGCGGCGGAGCTCCGCTCACGGCAATGGCTCGTAGTGACGGGGTGCGGAAGGCGGCTCCCGGTGGTAATGGAGCGAGGAGCCAACGAGAGACCGACGCACAAGGGAGCTCGCGGACGAGCGGCAGCAGTGAGCGCGGGGCGCGCTTGACGGTGGCGACGGTGGTGAGTGGCTCCACCGGCGAGGGCCGGCGGCCTCACGTTGCACCAAGAGCGGCGGCGCCAGCAGCGCGGCAGAGGTGGCGCGCGGGCGTGGGGAAGACGACGAGCAGCGACGCACGGTCCACCAGGACGCCGGCGAGGAGCAGTGACGCCGGCGATGAGGAGCAGCAGCGGCGCGATGAACGGCGCGGTGGCGCGTTGCCGGACCGATCGATCCTCGACGAGACACAACAACAGTGGACAATGAGGCGTGACTTCGACGAAGCTCGACGACGCGACGGATTTCTCGAGGTAAGTAAAACCAGGTAGGAAATGCACAGTAGTTCATTTGAGCTTATATTTTATTGATGTTGTAATGTGTCCCTTTCTTGGAATTCCCACCCTTATGAGTGTCTGATGGCCAAGTGAGTCATACGAGTGTCTCTGATTGGAGTGGTTACCAGCTTGCAACCGGGGCCATGACCTCGAGTCACTTGAGTATTTGGTCGGAATGAGATGTGTTTTATCCGTGGCGCCGTTGATATCCCTCATTCGCGACGGTCTAGGTACAGCAGGTGATGCCGCGTCCTAAGACCCGAGTCTGCTTGGCGTTGCGACGACTCTATGACCCCGACCCTGTGGCACCCGCACTCGGTAGTTTTGGCCTACTTGGGCACCTCTCTATTGTTTCCTTTGACACTCATTTCTCATTGTACTTTCATTTTTACAGTCTTATTTTCATGCATTCCATACAACTTTCTTTCTATCCGCATGACTTTTAAACTGCTACATTTATTTTGAATTACTGTTTAAATCATATTGGCTTTTACTTACCTGGGCTCGTCATTCTTGTGTTTGACGGAGTGCAGATCCACAGTCCAGCAAGAGGTAGGCTCCATAGCTAGGTGATTCTTTTGTACTACTAGATATACTTGTTTTAAAACACCGGGAGTTGTGATACTTATGTGGGTTGAGAGATACACACGACTGGTATATCACTTTTGCTTAGTTATAACACTTGAAATAAGATATGCATGCATGCACATGTTAACATGGTTCCACAATTAGGTTGTCCAACTTTTTTACAATTATTGTTTAGTTATTTAATGTATTAATTGCTTCCGCTAATTTGTAAAACTTGAAAAATACTAATAACTCAACTTAAAATTATGAATTCACTTATAATGATGGATTGAAAGGCTGACTAGGCATGCGTTGACCTTGCAAGACTGGCTCGGGGGTCCACGTAGGCTTAAGTCGGGCGGACCAGTTTGTGGGAAACTGGAGCCGTCACATGGTCATTGGGTACCGAAACTTGAAGAATGGTATCGGACATGTGCAATCGAGACTGCATGTTGTTTATCAAACTTGTAGGACCGAGACAATTGGGGTGCCTTGAGAAACAACCGTAGTGCCCTAATCATCGGGTGGGGTGCTCATTTTTCAACTAAAGGACAATTTGAGAAACTTAGTGAGGTACTCTGAGAGATTAATTGGATGTTTTAATTATCTGGGTGCCCTGAAATACAATCAGAGTGCACATAGCCCCACACTTAAAGAAAACAAAGGAAGGCTTTGAAAAGAGTCAAAAGGCACACGTTAAGCGTCAGACAAAGCAGGGAAAGACCAGTCAAACAACAAAGCAAAAAAAGACCCTCACCTTGGAAATTAGTAGCACCGTTTTATCAAAGCGACACAATGTCAACGGCACAGATCCACGTGGCCTCACCACGCGCGTCCCACCATCTTCATTTCGATCAATACGCCCCTAACAAAGAAAAAGCAAAAAAAAAAAGAGACGAACATCCCGGTATGCGTATTGCGCACGTCGCTTACTGAAGAAAGCATCCCAAATTCCCAAATCCTAACCCAATCCAACTCAACCCTCTTTCTCTTGTTGGTTTTCATTTCCCTTACGTCATTCTACATTAAAGTAGTTGACTGACAACCTTTATATTTATTTTTATTATTGTAAAATTAATTTTCAGGAAGGTGGATTTTTCTCGTTGTTTAAACGGAGAAAATCTAGAGGAGAAAACAAATGATGATTCTCTTTGGGGACTTGAGTTGACTCTTTTGTGAATCTCACGCCAAACCCCCCCTCTCTCTCGTTTACTAAAAAAATTCTGGTGTTCTCTCTTATGATCAAATTAAGGAGATTTCTGTGATTACAGGGAAGCTTTGATGATTTGTTTTGGTACCCTCTACTACCGACCGGGTAACTGGCTCTGTTCGAAGTGTTTTGTTTTGGGCTGTTTTGGTTTTTGAGCTGAACTAGGGTTTGTGGAGAGCAGATCTGGACTAGGGTTTGTGGAAAGCAGATCTGGTTCACTGGTTGAGATTTGTTGTACATGTGATTGATTGATTGAGTATGAAGAGACTGAAATCTTATGGTGACGATCTGGATTCGGTTGGGGACAAGGGGGTTTTCAAAGATTGGGGAGGAAGAGACCAGGATTTCGATCGCTCTTCTTCGCATCATCATCATCATCATCATCATCATCATCGAAGGTTTTATTCCAAATCTGAAAGCTTAAGGAAAGGATTGTCTTGTTCTTCGTCCTCTTACGATCGAGATGAGAACCGTGAGTTGTCCAGATCGTTGCGGCAACGATTCGATCATGATTCTGATGGTTTCGATAGGAGAAAGAGCTTCGATAGATACAGCAGAGATTCTGTTTCTTCTTCTCCGCGTAACTCCTCTTATAATGTGGTTGAGCGGATGCATCGATCCGACAGCTTCTCTGGGATCAGGAGGGAGTTTCCTAAGGGATTGAGGTCGGACAGGGAGAGGCCTCGGCGGGATGAAAGCCTTTCTTCTTCGTGGCGCAAGTTCAGCTCCAACTCTACCAAAGATGGTGATGAAGAAGATTCCAGCAGAGGAATTCGAGCTGCAGCTGCTGGTCAGGACAGAGTGAGCAGGTGGTCTCCTCAAGAACCAAGAGACGCTGAGGATATAGTTTACCGTAGGTCTCCGCGAGAATCAAGAGACATAATTGAGGAAAGAGTGAGCAGAAGGTCTCCGCTGGGATCCAGAGATACTGTTAAGTCTCCACAAGTTTCCAAGGACTCCAGTTGTGAGCAGTCTAAGAGTATGGAAGTGCTTAAGAAGTCTGAAGAAGTGCAGAAAGAGAGCGGTGACAGCAGCGAAATGGAAGAAGGAGAGCTGGAACCCGACCCAGATGAAAATCCTGAATCCGAACCTGCAACTAGTGCTGAAACGTCATTCAGGGCGAACTCTGATAGTCAGAAAGTTGTGGAGTCTGACCATGTTGAGTTGGAAAGAAAATTGGACAAGGAGGCGGCGACATTGTCATCTAGTGAAAAACTTGAAGTTAATGGGGGTAAAGTTACGGTGACAATAGAGGAGGTAAAGCAAATAATGAAGTTGCCTGATTGCCTGGATGACTCCATTAATGGGCCAGAAGGTGAGGCATCTAAAACTGCTGTTGTGAATGAGAGTGGAAAGAATGATGCGCGTCTCAAGAAGAATCAAGAAGTCTTATCCTTTACTGATGAAAAGGTCTGCGCTTTGGATAATGTGCAAGGAATTGGGGAATTAAATGGTAGTAATTTACTTGTTTCCGGAGATGGAGAGAAAGAAGTCAATAGTACAAGTAGTGAAGTGAAGGGTGATGTTGTGAATGTGGATGGTTCACCATTTACAGAAAAAGCAGAAGAGAAAAGAACAAATGGCTCTCCAGACTTCTCTATGAACAAGCACATTGAAGACAGTAAGAACAAAGGTAAGTCTTTGGCTGTATTTCCTTCTATCGAAGCTAATTTATTGGAAAATTGTCAATGGATGGAAACTGGTTCGACGAACATCCGAGATGATGTTATGGAAGGACCTAGAGGAAGAGGCTTCGAGCTGTTCTTTAGCCCTGTTGTTAAAAGAGCGGAAAAGACAAGCATCAGCTGTTCTAGTAAACATAAGGATGAAAATCTGAAAATAGAGCCTCTTGAGCTCTCTCTTGGCTTGCCAAATGTTTCTTTACCACTTGTTTCTCGCGACCCAGATCCTGCACCTAGTTTGTATAGTCTTGCAAGAAGTGTTCAGTCTCTGCCTCACACATTGCACTCTAATTTTGATGCTTTTACTGCTTCTGTTTCATTCTCTGGGTCTCAAACCCTTATCCACAACCCAAGCTGCTCCCTCACACAAAACTCGCATGATAACTGTGAACAATCTGTCGGCAGTCGTCCTATTTTTCAAGGGATTGATCAAATATCACATGGTGGTTATCCTGGGCAGTTTTCAAATGAGCTTAAAAATAAGGAATCGCCATTGTACCACCGAATGTTATTGAGTGGAAATGGGTCCCTTTATGCTTCTCAAGTGTCAAAAGGCACTTTAATAAATTCCCAGCCCTTGGATGAACAACATTTCCTCAAAGCTCCCCAAATGAGCTCTGGGTCGCCAGTGTCTTTGAATCGACAAACAAGTCTTTCTTGGCAACTTTCTGGAGTACTTTTGAGGCAGCATGATGAAGTTCGTTCTCCATCACAAAGTAATGGTTCAAGTGAGACTAGATCCGAATGCAGTATTGAGAAAAGGCGGTTGATCAAAGGGAAAAGTGGTAGTAGTTTATTTAGGAGCAACAGTCAGAGGGAGATTGAACAGGCTGTAACTGGTGGAACTAGTTTTGTTGAGGGGTTCATCAGCGCAATAGTTTCAGAGCCAATACAGCCAATGTCCAGTAGACTGCATGAAATGACAGAACAGTCAATTGCATGTCTTAAGGAAAATGCCTATGATGTAATAACAAAGGAGCATAAACATGTTCAACTACTTGAATACCAGAGAAAATTGCAGGATAGATCTGATATTTCATTTGAGACGCTATCAAAATCACACCGAGTGCAACTGGAGATCTTGACTGCATTTAAAACTGGTCTCAGTGATTTTTTAAGGCAAACCAGTGATGTACCTTCTTCTAATTTAATTGAGATATTTCTGAACCGCAGATGCAGAAATGTTACCTGTCAGAGTCTGTTGCCGGTGGATGAATGTGATTGCAAGGTTTGCACAAAGAAAGTTGGATTCTGCAGTGCCTGCATGTGTCTCGTTTGTTCAAAATTTGATATGGCTTCAAATACTTGTAGTTGGGTTGGCTGTGATGTTTGCCTTCATTGGTGCCATACTAATTGTGGTATTAAGAAATCTTATATCAGAAATGGGCAAAGTGTTATGCATGCTCATGCTATGACAGAGATGCAATTCCACTGTGTTGCATGCAATCATCCGTCTGAGATGTTTGGTTTTGTTAGAGAAGTTTTCAGGACCTGTGCAAAGGATTGGAAAGCTGAAACACTTTCTAGGGAACTTGGGTACGTCATGAGGATATTTTCTGCGAGCAACGACACAAGGGGGAAACAATTGAATGTTTTAGCTGGTCAGATGATGACAAGATTGAAAGACAAGACATGTCTTCCTGAGGTCTACAATCATATAATGGAGTTCCTGAATGGTAAGTTATCCTTATGTGTCCTGCTTAAATTGTTCTGGATGCATTTTCTTGCCATTCGTATTGGAATTTGATAGTTGTCTTATGTTTAAAAAATATAGGTTCAAGACGTGTTTACTTAATCTATTTTTTAATTTAATGTTCAAGTGCTTTTCTGTAGCGACTGATTTAATTAGATCTTCAATAAGAGAAAGCTTTTGAGTCAGTGAATGTGCTTGATAATGAATGAGAGTTGAGTTACCAGGATTGATTAGATATTATCAAAATTGTGTCCTCTACCTGCAAAACTGACTTTCTTCTTCTTTCTTTTTTTTTATAAGAAAGTAAATTTTTTTTTCACTCTTTAGCTAATAAGAGGATATATCCTCTATTTGACAATTGCACTATATTAAAGAGTAAGAAAATGCAAATTTCCGAACAATCTAGTCTGTGTGGACTTCTTCCAATTAATATTTATATTTTATTTAACTCCACAAATAGTCAGAGTAAAAGTTATCATTCGCTGCCTTACTTTCGTCATAGCTTCCTGGTTTGATTAATTTGGTTTTCTTATTTGTCTTGTTTATTTGTATTCATTGCCAATTTTCCATGGTTATCCTTAATAAGGGCGGTTGTAGGCTTTTCAAATTTGTTTCACAGTGTTCGGGGTATATATATATTTTTTTTGGGGTATATATTTTGAAACTGGGGGTCGATAGAACCTGTCCTTGCCCATCGAAGTAAGAATCGAGAACATGGGATTGTGCTTCAATAAATGAAGTCAACCTCTTGACCACAAGCACTTTTGATGTGATTCATTTGCGTTGTTTGTGTTTTTAATATTATATTTTATTTATTTGATAACTTAACACTATAACTATATTGTAGTAGTCAAATGGCACGTGTGTTGCAAGTAACATGAAATAGTTAACAAAATTATAGTTGTCTTGTTGAGACAAAAGTTACATTTCATTCACAACATACCATGACTTCTTATATTCCACTAAAAATGCAACTTTCATTGAATCCTTGAGTAAAGCAGCTCGCCCTTCCAAATCGAATTTCTGAACCTTGTTAGTGGTTGAAAGACCAACTTTCATTAATCTCAAAATATTTTATTACATGTCAGCCTTCATTAATCTCTAAACATAATATTACATCTTAGTACGTTAGAAAATGTCTCCTTCATGCACCTCCACCTCAAAATTGTTGGGATATGTGGACTGAAATATATAGTCCCATATCGATTATCTATGGTTTCTTGAAAAAGTACATTAGTGTCGATCTCCCCTCTAATAGTACCGAGGCCTTTTGGAGTGAAACCTCACACCTTGTGTTGAAGGTGGTTTAAGTTGGGGACAGTATCGGTATGAGTTGTGTGACGACCCAAATCTCCGCGGACCCGGGTCGCCCGGCCCGAACCTTTGCCAAACCCCTTGAGATGACCCAACGAGTCGGGCGATAATCCAGTGAGCCTTATCCTGCGGAATATAACAAGACGATCTATAAATAGACAACTAAGGCTTATAAAGGTGTGGAATAAATGCCTTTTAAGTTTATCTAATGCGGAAGTAATAGTGGAAACTCTTGAAAAACGAATAACAGTAGTCTATAGGCTCAAAACACAACTACCCATTTAAGTTCCCTGTTTTAATACATATTTAGTTCAAACATAATAGATAATAGTGTATCAACCTTGCAAAAAAGAAAAGAGCTCCTATGCTACGACTTTTCCGTTTTCTTTGTCCTGAACAACAACTGAGGTACCAGGAGGGGAAAGTGAGGTGAGCAATAAATTCAATGGTCTCAGTAAAATGGAAGTCCATGTTACCCTCAATCATCCAAGTAATACTTAATGCATATTAACTAGCATGAACAAATGGTATTTATGAAACCTACTATCATTGTGGGCATGAAAGAGACAATATAAGCAAGCATAATATAAAATGCAAGGAAGGATAAACCAATGCCCAAACATGATAGTTTAACAAGGATAACGACGATAATATGAATGTCATAGAGTCGAGAGAAGTGGAAACTAGTTATTCAACCAATGGTGACATGACAACCAATCAAGCTTCAAGGTATCATTTATGATCTTACCTCCTAGTTGGGTGTTAGGGCGTCACTATGATCCTGCCTGCCTACCGTTTAGAAACTAGACAACGACCTTCAAAACATTTCACAGCGAAGGGAGGTTATCGGTGGCCACTGGATCTCCAATCCGATTTTTTTAAGCATGCATTCGTAACAACCATAACAGTTCCACAAGCATTCATCATAAAGTGAGCTCAAAGGGGCAAGAGTAAAGCAGTTCAACAATATATAGTTCAATTTGATTCCAAGTAAAATATCAACCATTCACTATTGTGTGTCCTAGCATATCTACTAGCATGACACGATTGAAGTTAAAACAAATCCCACTTACCTCAAGCGCTGCTTTCCTAATTCCATTCCTAGCCCGGGAAGTTCCTGTCTGGTCTTCCTTGAGTGTATAAATTGGTATAGGTTTGGTACATTATCATTAGCAAGTTTGTTTGAGATAAGTTATTCATTGCCTTAATGTTTTGAAAACATTGTTAAATCTCTTTCGAATTAATGTTGTCTCGGCAACAAAGTTTTCGGGGTCAGTTACCACTGCCTCATCCCATGCCCCAACGATATAAATTTCGATAAAGCTCGACAAAACTCGAAAAACTCTCAAAAGCCTCAAATCCGCCCAATGCCGTGGGTTTACCCACACGGCTCTGAGAATCGTTGGAATTCCTCAGCACTGACGGAGCCATTTCGTTTCAGCACAATAGCTAGTGCCGCACCTTGTAAGCCACGACGCTGGGAATGGATGGGACACATTTCAGAATTCCTAGTTAGCGTCCTGGTCGTCGCCTTGTCGTCTGTGAGCAAGGCGCTGAACGACGCTAAGTGCGGGATTGAGTTTTCTAGAGTGAACCCCAAATCTCCTCCCTGCAACTCCTCGCCAACCTCCAAGGGTCCAAATCCGTAAAAAACAGCAGTACATACACCATCAAAACCACACAAATACTTCCATTCATCAAGTATTAGATTCAAATCATAAACTTGAGTTGAAAACATGGAATTGATAACCATTCAGTATAAAAAACATCATTCCGATCACAAATCCATTTGGAAAATCGAAATAAGTGAGGTAGAGATATCCCAAATCATCAATAAAACCCCAAGGGTCCATCTCTAACCCCATGAAAATCATGCTTTTCCATTCAAACATGTTAATGAGTCAAAGTAATGAGATTTTTACCTAGTTGTGGATTTGATGTTGCTCTCTTTCCACCACCAATCCACCACACTAGGCTTCTAGGGTTTCTTAATACTTTTCTCATGTCCCTCATAAAACTAAATAAGAAAATGACTAATATAAGGTTAAATAGGCAAATATATCCTAACGTTTCAAAAATTTTGTAAAAATATCCTAACGTTTTAATTTTTGCATAAATATCCCAATCTTTTGATTTCAATCAAATTGTATTCTTGATTGTAATTATTATGCGTTAAACCACAATTAAAGTGATGAATGATCATTAGATTGCATATACATTGCATTATATGAATTAATATTTTTAATTGGTGCATAATTTTATATTTTTTTAAGTGTAATTCACTCAAATAATATGAAGTGAGGATACAATTTACAAGAAGTGGTTAGGATGTTTTTGCAAAAACCATGAAACTTTAGGATATATTTGCCTATTAAGCTCTAATATAACTACCCCCCCCTTCAAGGGCTTTGGTCGCTAAATTCTTAATACTTTTCTCATGTCCCTCACAAAACCCTAAATTACTTATTTATATATTTTAACAATAAGAAAATGACTAATATAACTACCACTCCCTTTTAAGAGCTTTGATCGCTTTACTCTAGAATCTATCATGATCAAACACAGATAATTTTTTCTGACAGACTATTTTTGATAAATTGGAGGCAATACTCCTTTTGCACCCACCAAGGTTTGAACCCACGACCTTTTACTTCCACATCCCATACCAAACCATTGGGCCACCCAATTGATTGGTTTTTCTGACAAACTATTTACACCGACCTTGTCTCTCTTATAACCTATCACAAAAAAAAAAAAAAAATCATGGGTATTTTTGGAAAGTATATAGCCAAAATGTTTCACCGCGAAAAGTGTAAAAATAGCTATGATAACTAGGGTCTGTTTGATAGCACATAAAATTTTCAATGAGAAAATAATATTTTCTTTAGCAAATTTTCTTCAGAGTATTTTCTTAAGAGAATTTTCTTATTGTCGTTTGATTGCACGTGAGAAATTGAAACGCAAAAAAAAAAAAGCCATTGGCTTCCTCATTCACATAAAAAACAATGGCCTTCATAACCATATAGTGCATGCCTCAAACTTTACTCATGTCACCACCGCGAAACTATGATTTTGTCTATATTTGACCTCCGAACTATTTTCAATTTGAACAACCACACCACTTTCAATTCTTATCAATGTCAAGGAACCCCAGCACCCCAATACAAACAGTTTCAAAACTCACTCGATTCACATGCCACACCAAACCCCAAATTTTCAAGATAAAACCCTTGGGAATGCCCACCAAGTGACCAAATATATGTTCCAATCAGTCGTGAAACAAAAAACACCAGCCCCTTTTTCCATGACTCTCATGAACCCCGATGACAACCCCTTAATAATGTACTGCCCATTGAATTGTCCAGGCATGAACAACACAGATTTGACGATCGGTGACCCTGTCCTAGGTTTTGTCGGGCGGTTCGACGATAACGTCGTAGACTAGGCCACAGACGACTGAGAGAAATGAGTAGGAGTCGAAGATATGATTCACTCGAGAGTGAGATTGAGAGAAAATCTCGATTTTCCAAGCCATCAAATGAGAAAATAAAATGAAGAATGAGGGGATGTGGTTTTTTTCTCTAAGCAGTTACAATACTACCAAACAACGGAAAAAGTGGTAACACAAAAAAAGTAGACAATTTTCCATGGTTTTTTTTTTTTTCTTCATTTTCTTCACTATCAAACACACCCCTAGTGTCATTTTTTTTTTTTTTTGGAAAATATTCAGGACTAGAGTTAGAAAATTGATGTGTTGATTCATACATCTGCTTTTGGAGTTATGGAACTAAAGGAAAGCAGCTTTTTTGAGTGGCTTTAAAGGGTTAAAATGCTATTAAATTGTGATATGGACGGCAAAAAATTTGAAATCAAAGAATTCGGTTTTCTTTTTTCTTTTTTTTTTCTTTTGATTAAGAATTTGGTGGTGCTTGTGATTCCTTTTCAGTGGTAATACTTTCATATGACAATGGATTTCAGACTTTCTTATACTTGTCGAGACATTGGTCTATTTTCAGATTTTGTTCTACATACTTCTCCTACCCCTCTATTAAGGGCTACATTTATTTTCATATTCGCAGCATGCATTTGCGTTTTTGTTAATTTATGTAGCATTGTTCTAGACTTTATGTTGTTTCAGGACTGCCATAATCCGCACATATATCTATTCAAAGGACGTGTATATGTTCTATGCCATAATATTTGTTTTGAAAGAATGAATTTTCATGTTATTCACTATTCGATGTCCAGTTCTTGGACCTTGATCTAGAAGTGTTTTGATTAATTCTCTTTTTTTTTTTTTTTTTTTTTTTTTTTTTCCTCGTGGGGGTCATTGAGTGCAGAAAGTCATTCAAATTTGGGCAACAATACAACATTTTCTACAAAGGCTCCAATCCTTGAGAATTCAAAAACGAACAGCATGGTACTTCCATCAAGACAAGAAACCATGCTTTTGGCTTCTGTTTCTGCTGAAAAGTCCTCTCGATTGGAAAATGTGGGAACTTCGCAGCAAAGATTAGACTGGAATCAGATCAGTGTGAGCAATGGGAGCCCAGAGTCACAGATGAATATTGAAAGCAAGCCATTTGTGGATGAGCTTGAGAGTATTGTAAGGGTCAAGCAAGCAGAAGCAAAAATGTTCCAATCACGTTCTGATGATGCAAGAAGAGAAGCTGATGGCCTGAAACGCATTGCGATTGCTAAGAATGCCAAGATTGAAGAGGAGTACATGAGTCGCCTGACTAGGTTGAATCTGGTTGAAGCCGAGGAGAGACACAGACAAAAGCTCGAGGAACTTCAGGCTGTAGAAAGAGCATACCGTGAATACTTAAGTATGAAGATAAGGATGGATGGAGAAATTAAAGATTTGCTATTAAGAATGGAAGCTACCAGAAGAAATCTCAATGCATAATATGGCTGCTTCATTTGTTAAGATGCGGTCTAAAAACTTAAAGGCCCGGATTAAGATTTTAGTGCTCACAACAGAGATCGGTCCTTTTATTCACCATCTTCAATGTAGTTCGTTTGTCACAGGTGTATAATTTAGTCAGCTAGCTTTTTTTTTTCTTCAAATCTTCTTTCTCTTTCTAACCATAGCATGTTCCCATTACAAATGGTTTCCTAGACGGAAACATTTTGAATGAAAATTGTAGATCCTGTCAAAGATTAATTCCATACAACTCAGGACCAGAAGTATTACAAATTGCGGCCGTCGTCCGTGCATGCCACACATGTTGAAAGGTGTATTACAAATATGGAAAATGTGGAGATACATATTTTTGTTACAACATTACGGTACAACTTTAATGTTTGCCTACACAGTTCAATGCGTATCTAATGGACCTATCAATGTTCTATTCAATAATTTGACAAAAAATAAAATAAAAATGTTCTACTCAATAGTTGTCAGCAAAGTATGTAGGGTCAATTTCTACTAAATAATTTGACAAAAAAAAAAAATGTTCTACTCAATAGTTGTACGCAAAGTATGTAGGGTCAATTTCATTCAAAGTCAAAAAACTCTATTTTTTTACACTTTGGTTACTTAAACTTCCTTTTTAAATTTTTTTTTTTTTTTTTGCAAAATGCTCATCAAACTTTTCAAAATTTTCACTCATGGTCATTTCATTCATTTTTCGTTAGTCGGCCGTGAATTATTGTTGATGTGACGATGAATTGGCGTTGATGTGGCGCTTACCTGACCGTGACATGCCTATGGCATAAAATTTACTATTTTTTAAATTCAAATTTACTTAATTTTTGTAAAATAACAAATGTCAAAACTATTTTTAAAATTATAATAAACTAAATTAGCCTTGATGTGGCGCTGACGTGGCTAGAACATCAAATTTACTCTTCTTTTTTTTTAAATCAAATTTACTCAATTTTCTTAAAAAACTTAAAATTATTCATGGCTCCCGAGCAACTTGCCTTTACACTCTCTTTCTTGACATTTATTTTTTTAAAATTGAGTAATTTTTTTTCTTAGTTTTAGAACGTTCAAGTAAATTTAATTTTAAAAAATTGAGTGAATTTCATGCCTTAGCCATGTCAGCGCCACATAAGAACAATTTTACTCTTCTTTTTTTTTTTAAATCAAATTTACTCAATTTTCTTAAAAAACTTAAAATTATTCATGGCTCCCGAGCAACTTGCCTTTACACTCTCTTTCTTGACATTTATTTTTTTAAAATTGAGTAATTTTTTTTCTTAGTTTTAGAACGTTCAAGTAAATTTAATTTTAAAAAATTGAGTGAATTTCATGCCTTAGCCATGTCAGCGCCACATAAGCATCACGCCAAGGCCAATTTAATTATTATAGTTTTAAAAATAATTTTGACATTTGTTATTTTTAAATAGTAAATTTGATGCCCTAGCCACATCATCATTACAACGCCACATCAACAACAATTCATCGCCACGTCAATATTACTTAATGATCATTTAACAAAAAATGGATGGAACATCAGCGAAAATTTCGAGAACTTTAACATTACAAAAATGTTTTGTAATCAAAACGTAAAAAAGAAATAAAGTTTTGTGACGATGAATGAAATTGACCGTGAGTATGTAACCCTAACATTTCTCGCATTTCTCTTAATTTCTTGAGCATTTGCATATTGGGGGCAGGGGATCGGGGATCCTTTATAACCTTTACAACGATGACCGATGCTTCGCTCAATTGATGCAAGGTGTCCACTCCTATGATTATAATGTGGGTTCATAACAAGGTTTAAAATGTTAAAACTCTAATGATATCAGAGCTAAGTGCTCTTATGCATCTCAGTTTCGATCTCCGCCTCTGATTTGTTAACATATATGCTCGTCCGTGCATCGCCTCTGCTCATTCGTGCGTCCAGCCTCCTATCGTCCGTGCGTCTAGCTGTCGACCTCGTCCGTCCGCCGTCGATCTCATCCGCGCGTCCAGCCTCTGCTCACGTCTGTGAGTCCAGTGCGTCTTCAATCCTCAATTTGATCTTAACCGTGGGCCTCTCAATTGTGGGCATCTCAATTTGCTGTTATTTGTTTATCCTCTCAACCGTGAGCATCAATCTCACGTTCAGCCGTCATCCGTTTCCTCATTCGTGGATTCAATCCGTTCGTCGACCGTGCGCACCAGTTCTCACCAATTCCAGCGCCATCAACCCGTTAAAATGTCTCGCCCAATCGAGGAAAGAGACGAGGTATCCCGACCAATCTCAACAATTTTTGATGGTTTTAACTATCCATTATGGTCGCAGCAAATCAAAAGTTTTTTGATTGATCGTAAGCTTTGGCGTATTGTCACGAGGGATGTTGTCAAGCCAGAACAAAGTGAAAAGGAACCCGACAACAAATATTTCGACCGTTTTGAAGAATAAGAGAGAAAAAAACAAGGTTATCACTTGGTTAACACCACTACTCCCTCTATTCACATTCAATTTGTTGAGTATAATACTGCTAAAAAAGTTTGGGATTTTTTGTCGATTAGATATAAAGTGTCTGGTTTGGCACAATATTACCAGTTACTAATCTCAACAATTTGAAGCAAGAGCATGGTCAGTCAATTAATGATTTTCTAGCCCTTATTCAACCGATCTGGAATCAGTTATAGCAAGTTACAATCACTCAAGATCATCTGCATCTCATACAAGTTCTTATGGCTCTTGGTCCCGAATATGAATTCGTAGTGCAGCCCTGTTAAATTGTGATCCCCTGCCTTCTCTTGACGCTGCTGTTAAGGAAATCTTGTTTGAAGAAACTAGGCTGGAACTAGTGAAACCTCCTTCATCTCCTTAGAAGTTTCTCTTGCACTCACTCCGTCACGCTCGAAGTCTGGATCCTTATTTTGTAGGAATTGCAAAACTATGGGTCATACATTCGCCAACTGTCCTACTATTGAGTGTAGGTATTGTCATGAGCGTGGTCACATAGTGCCGAATTTTCCAACCCGTCCTCCTTATCCCAAGGGTGCCACAAAGTCCGCATCTAAGACAGATTCCTCTGTTGCTACCGATGTCACTGATGGGTCACCTTCCTCCCTTACTATACCTTTGAGTGAAATAGAAGCCCTTCTTAAATAGGTGATATCCCTTAAAGCCACTGCCTTATCTGTTACCCTAGGTAAATCTTGGTTTCTTGATTCTAGTTGTTGTAATCATATGACTTCTCAATATAGATACATACTATAAAAGAAGGGATAGATACTTACAGAGAAGAGAACTTGGCTCTGATACCAAAATTCGACGCAGACTTAAAACAAAACAGAAACTGAAACTGAACTCAGAACTCAGACGATTGAACACTAAGCAACCAACTTCTTAAGACTTCACTTATTTTCTGATGCCTTACTCATGATATGGTTGTGGTATTTATAGAAATGGAAAGCCATCGAGTGTTAAAGCAATAATGTGAAACGGACGCACTATCTGTACAAAAGAAGCACTAGCTATGCAAAGCTAGTCCTACATACCACTAAAAACAAACAACAAGATAAAAAGTAGGATAAACTTTCTTTACTGTAGAACTTTATACTGTAGAACTTTTAACTTTTGATGATAAGATATACTGTAGCGATACTGTAGAAGATGCGTTTTGATCTTAATGACGTGACAGGATGCTTATCGAAACGGAATAATTGTGATATTGAGGCATGGGCCAATTATGGGCCAGTTGGCAGGCAAAGCCTGGAAGCATGGGCTTGTAATGATGAATGGCATGGGCTAGAGTGCAGGCAAAGCCTGGAAGCATGGGCTTCAAATGATAGATGGCATGGGCCTGAGATTTATAACATATAAAAAGTACAGTAGTCACGTAAGGGATGACTTCTCAAAGTGCGCCATAATTCATAGTGAACAAAGTCAACATAATGAAATGGTTCTGGATAATTGATATAAACTTTGATTTGAGGAGACTGCATGAGGTACCAGGCGGTGATGAGCAAATTTCCTTCGGCAGAAGACCAACCATAAGCATCGGCGGCAAAGATGGAGATGTGATGTGGCTGCACTAGAGGATCAGGATGCAGATCGAAGAGAAAGTATTGTCGGGAAGTAAGAACACCAAAATGAGACTGGTCATCGAGAAGTGTATTCAATAATGGATGTTGTATTACGGGAGACTGGAGGGCATGAGCAAAGTCCATTTATAGATCAATAAAATCTGGAGAAGATGATTCTGTATCAGCCTCATCTGATGTTATGTACTTTTCTCCTTATATATGAAATATCATCATTAAACCGTTTTAAGTTTTGTCGTTTGATTTTATTGAAACTTCACTTTTCTTTTCTTTTCCTACGTTTCTTCTTGTTTTTTTATCGGATTTTCACTTGCACTTTCCTAGTCGCGTCGTCAGTCTAGCAGTCGGAAGTAAGTCTAGCAGTAAGTCGTTGACCAAGTGCCAGAAATCCTATTAATACAAACATGAGTGACTTAATGAAAAGAGTGAAACGTGTTCTTTCAATAAAAAATCCACCGATAAAATTTGAGTCAGCTTCTTCGTCTGATTCTCCTTCTTCACCACCAGTACTTAAACCCTCTTCTACATTAGATCTACGTAATATACATGAAGTCTCTTATTCCCAGATTGAACAATCACTTCAAAATTGGGATATGCCTACCATACAACCCAAACAAATTTATAATAAAGGATCATTTTCTAAAAAACAAGATTTTATTATTAAATTAGAAGAAGATACAAAGTCCATAGATAATGAAGGTCATGAAATAATATTTATCCCTCATGACAAAATAACTAAATATAAAGAAACTCATAAATATTTGCATATAGGACTTATACAAGTTGCTATTAAGCCATTAACCACTTTAGGCCTCAATACCTCCGTACTTGTCTCAATGCGTGATAAAAGACATGTCGAATTTAATGACTCTTTATGAGGAATGATTGAAGGAAGTTTAGCTCAAGGACCTATATATTTTAATTGTTTTCCAAACTTTACCTTAAGCCTTCACGATCAGTTTGCACATGAAGCTGCTATAATTAGTATCCATACAAAATGATTTAAAATGAAAGGAATTTGTTCAAATGTTGCAGTTGTTTATCGCATTTATTATAAGGTAATGCATACAATAATTCCCGATGTTGCATATATTAATCTTCAAAAGGGTACTTCTACTTTAATTTTTACAAATATTCAAAATAAAACCATATCTCGCAAACAATTAAATTGGAACGACATCAATATTCCTCAAACATGGACTATTTATGATAAAAATGCTGAGGAGCGTCTTAAAAATAATACTTCTGATGAAATACAACAAATTATTACTCATGACGATGGTAAAGTTGAAATTATATTTTCAGCTCGACCATCCACTTCAACCTCGCAACATGAAAGTATTCCTAACTCTGTTTCTCCTCCAATACAGACTTCATCTTATGAATTTCCTTCTCAAGTTGCTTATCCAATATATTCTTATCCAAAGGATGATAATATAAGTATAAATGATTTCAATGAATATCACATACATATGATCTCTTTATGTGATGATAGTACTTATTTTACTTTAGATTATGATATGCTGAAACAACAATTTTTAGCTCATCCATTAAAACCCATTTTTTGTAAACTATGTTCTAAAAGTCAACAAGCCGTTATCCGTGAACACTATTTTTTGCATCTAAATATTGTCCACCAAAATATTCCGTTTTTTGATTATTTAGCATCATCAAATCCTAATTTAAGCATTAAAATTAATACAATATGGGAAGGCTCAAATGGTGAAAAATATAATCAAACTCAACCTCCTCTCGCTCCCATTAAATTAAAAGAAAATATTAAAGCTACCCCATTCAAAACTCCTTTGGACAACGACGGAATTGCTACTCGCAAAGATTTAAATCATCTTATTGAACAAAATAATTATACTAATATTTATTTATCTACGTTCAAAAATAAAAGTATTTCAGCTACTCATACAATGCCTATAACACCATCCTCTACCTCTTTTATACCTGAACCATTAAAACGATCAGCTTTTTCATCTTCATTCTCTACATCTCCTCCTTTTAAAATAAAATCTAACTATTCCCCTGAATTACTTGAACGAATCACTATGCAATTAGAAAAACTAGATCTTACTACATCCAAAGGAAAAGATAAAGCTGATATTTCTACATCCAAAGGAAAAGACAAAGCTCCTGTCATTGCTACTTTAGATACATAATCTAATAATTACACTAATCCCGAGTTAGCGCCTCCTTCTCATTCTTCTCCTTCACCATCTGATTATCAAACTGACAGTGAAGCTTCTTCTCTAAACATCCAGAGTCTTCACCGCACATCCCGCACATCTTTTAAAAAACAGCCATATACCCCTTTATCTAAACAATATTATACGCGACCATCTCCTACAGATATCATCGTTGAAGAACCAAAAGAAAGACGCATTAAGTTTGATGGAAACTCTTTATATGAATGGAATGTTGATGGATTATCTGAATATCGTTTAATTGAAGTAGTTCAACATATGCAAATATATGCACGAGCGTGTTCTATATCTTATCATCCTGAAAGTAATATAGCGAAAGCTATTTCTTATGGTTTTACGGGCCAATTATATGGTTGGTGGCATCATATTTTAACGGATCAACAGAAAAATCGATATTGTCAATTCAGTCGAAATAAATAATAAAGGCCAACCAGAAGTTGATATTTATGGGCGCCAAATTCCTAATGTTGTTAGTTGTTTATTAGCCAATATTATCTGGCATTTTCTTGGAAATTTAGATGTCAAAGATGAGAAAACTAGAGATCAATTAGAAACTCTTCGTTGTAGAACCTTAAATGACTTTCGATGGTATCATGATACATTCCTTACTAAAGTCTACAATCTTTCATCAGCTGATATGCAATTTTGGAAAAAGCGATTTCTTGCTGGCTTACCTCATGCTTTTGCTGAACAAGTCAAAATTTACCTCCGTGATAAATTAAATGGCTCAATCAATTATGCTAATCTTACTTTTGGAGATTTAACTCAAGCTATTCATCAAACAGGGTTAGCTATATGTAATAGTATTAAGTTAAAACGACAGCTTTCAACTGATACAAAACATAATGCCTTAGGTTCATTCTGTTATGATTTTGGCCATGATATCGAGACAACCAAACCTTATTCTTCAAGACCTTAAAAATCTAAACATTTTCAAAAACGTTTTCAAAAATCTTCATCTTCAACAAAATATCCTTTTAGAAAACAATCTCGTCCAAAATATTATCGTCCTCCAAAACGCAAATCTAATACTTGTTATTCTTGTGGTAAGCCCAGTCATTATGCTAATAAATGTCATTTAAAAACTCGCAATAAGAAAGTTCAAAATATTAATGATCATTCTTCTGATTCCGACTCGTCCTGTCATTGTGTTGACAATCTATCAAATACATCCTCTTCTTCTTCTGACTCTGAAATTAATGTTCTTACTGCTCATGAAGAATTAATCCTTGAAATAGGAAATAATATTAATGATCCAACTTTAAAATATAAATATTTTACTGAAATATTACAATCCAATGACTCTGATAAAATTGAATAAAAAATAAGCTAAATTTAAGAAACAAATTGAATTAGATCCAAATAAATATTCTATGAAAACCTTACTAAATGAGGTAAATAGAAGACACCCTACCGTTAGCAATATCCAGACTCTACAGCAAGAAGTTAATACTCTCAAAATGGAGATTCAATCATTAAAGCAAAGGATTGTAAAATTAGAGGATACAACAGATGACTTTTTCTGATAATAATGTTTTTATTGATGCTCTCACTCAATATGTACATCAACGCTGGTTTACTCCGATTTCTCTTGTTATTAAAGACTTTAAGATAAAAAGCCCTGCTCTTATTGATTTTGGAGCCGACCTTAACTGCATTCGTGAAGGATTAATTCCTTTAAAATATTGTGAATCTATAAATAGTCGTATTTCTACAACTGAAGGCAATAAATCAACTATTAAATATAAAGTTTCATCTGCTCATATTTGTCATACTAATATATGTATTCCTACTTCTTTTATTATTGTAAAAGATTTACAACATGATATTCTTCTAGGTACCCCATTTCTCCAGCATATTCAACCTTTTTCTGTAACTACTTCCGGGATAAATACCACTATTAATAATAAATCAATATTTTTTCCTTTTACTTCCCAACCTAAAACAAAATATTTAAATCATCTACTTAGCCAAATTGACTATAAACAAACACATAAATTTTTTGAAAACTGAGATTAATTTTCTCAAAACTGATCACATTTTAAACAGCCCTAGTTTTCAACAAAAGTTATCTACTTTTCAAGAACGATTACATAGCCAATGTTGCTCTAACATTCCTTCTGCATTTTGGCAACGAAAACAACATCAGGTAACTCTTCCTTATATCGATGACTTTCATGAATCTCAAATTCCTACGAAAGCTAATCCCTCTCAAATGAATGACCGCCTTTTAAAATTATGTGATTCTGCATCAAAGATTTGTTAGCCAAAAAATTAATTTCACTTTTAAAATCTCCTTGGAGCTGTACTGTTTTTTATGTCGAAAATGCCCCTGAGATTGAACGAGGAGCACCTCGTTTAGTCATAAACTATAAACCATTAAATAAAGTTTTAAAAACTATTAGATATCCTCTTCCTAATAAATATGATTTAATCAAACGAATTACTTCTGCTATTATCTTTTCTAAATTTGATCTCAAATCTGGTTTTTGGCAAATTCAAATTGCACCTTTAGATAGATATAAAACTGCATTCAATACACCCGTTGGCCAATATCAATGGCATGTAATGCCTTTTGGATTAAAAAATGCCCCATCTGAATTTCAAAAAATTATGAATGATATTTTTAATCCCTTCAAAACTTTTATTATTGTATATATAAATGATATACTTGTTTTCTCTTCTTCTATTGACCAGCATTGGAAGCATCTCCAAACGTTTCAACATCTTATTATTTCTAATGGTTTAGTATTATCTCAACCAAAAAATTAAGCTATTTCAAACAACTATTACATTTTTAGGTTTTAAGATAGCAAATCAAACCATTACCCCAGTTAATCGTGTTATTGATTTTGCAAACAAATTTCCTGATCAACTTACTGACAAAACTCAATTACAACGATTTCTTGGATGTTTAAATTATCTGTATGATTTTTATAAATTATCCGCAATTGATCGCCAATCGCTCCAAAGCCTTCTTAAAAAAGATATACCATTCAAATGGACACCTTCCCACACTCAAGCCATCCAGCTTATTAAACAGAAGGTCAAATCACTTCCCTGTCTTCATGTTGCTAATCCAAGCTACTTTCGAATTATTCAAACAGATGCATCTGACCTTGGTTATGGTGGAATACTCCTTCAAAAAACCCATGCCTGAACCGAACAATTAGTTTGTTATACTTCTAAATTATGGAATAAACAACAAAATTATGCCACGATCAAAAAGGAAGTTTTAGCTATTGTTTTATATGTTCAAAAATTTCAATCTGATATTTTAAATCAAAAGTTTTTAATTCGTGTTGATTGTAAAGCCGCAAAAGAAATTATTTTTAAAGATGTCGAAAACTTAGTTTCAAAACAAATTTTTGCACGCTGGCAAGCTATATTAAGTATTTTTGATTTTGATATTGAGTATATAAAAGGAGAACATAATAGTCTTCCTGACTTTTTATCTCGTGAATTTCTTACCACCCCTCAAATTCATTGCCTACAGATAATGGCTGATAAAGGTAAATCTCCAGCTGCTTCTCCTCAATCCAATAAATTCTCACCTTTATTTCATTCTTATAATCAAGTTGATGTTCATAAATTTATTTATAAATTTAGTTCCCGACATTTAGTCACCCTTCTTGATCATGATCTTTTAGATCAATCTATTGATACTCAAGCCAAGCTTATTATGCCTCCTTTATTACATTTTATTCCAAATCGCCCAAATGTTACTATCAAATTTTATGAAACCCTTTTAACCAATACACAATCTGTTGTTATTGAACATTTCACAAAACCTAATTCTCAAGAAGTCGCTTATTCCAAACTAAAGATTCAAAAGGTATTATCTAGTGCTGAATGGTCGCAACAACATGCTATCAAACAAAGCCCTTATGTTTATCAAGCTATGACACTTGTTGCTGATCGCCAACCTCTGCAAGTCAATTATAAAGATTATATTGATGCCTGGCGTAACATCCAATTTTATAAAGATCCATCCTCTGGACATTCCTGGTATCTTACGCTCAAGAAATCACTACATGTCAACCTTCCTGCTTGGTTTATGGCTGAATGGTGGACAAAATTTGGCCCTAATATTGGATTTTTCCCTCCCCCAGTATATGAAAATATGAGAAAGAACGCTTATCACTTTTCCAGTTTCTACATAAACATTCTATTCCTTGGATCCTCAAATGGCAATATGCTACTCATAAAATTACAACCGTTCACAATATTCAGTATACCTATTTATCACAAGACATACTAATCAAATGGTGGGATAAATTTGATATTGATTCCATCCAAGCTTCCGATTTAACCCCAATACTTACACCTGCTAAAACCAATGTTTTTCCTTCTCTCTCCCACACTTATAAAGACTTACCCTTACTACTCCATCACCCAAGCATAAAACCACTGTTGAATCCAGCTCAACCGCTTCACCAGATCTTGCCAATACCATTATTCAACAACTTCAACAAAATTTTCAAACAGGTTTTCAACAACTGCAACAACAAATGGAAGCTCGTTTCAAACAAATTGAAGATAAATATTCAGCTTCGTCCAAGACTAATTCTGATGATGAATCATCTTCTCCAGATTTTATTGATCTATAAATGGACTTTGCTCATGCCCTCCAGTCTCCCGCAATACAACATCCATTATTGAATACACTTCTCGATGACCTGTCTCATTTTGGTGTTCTTACTTCCCGACAATACTTTCTCTTCGATCTACATCCTGATCCTCTAATGCAACCACATCACATCTCCATCTTTGCCGCCGATGCTTATGGTTGGTCTCCTGCCGAAGGAAATTTGCTCATCACCGCCTGGTACCTCATGCAGTCTCCTCAAATCAAAGTTTATATCAATTATCCAGAACCATTTCATTATGCTGACTTTGTTCACTATGAATTATGGCGCACTTTGAGAAGTCATCCCTTACGTGACTTCTGTACTTTTTATATGTTATAAATCTCAGGCCCATGCCATCTATCATTTCAAGCCCATGCTTCCAGGCTTTGCATGCACTCTAGCCCATGCCATTCATCATTACAAGCCCATGCTTCCAGGCTTTGCTTGCCAACTGGCCCATAATTGGCCCATGCCTCAATATCACAATTATTCCGTTTCGATAAGCATCCTGTCACGTCATCAAGATCAAAACGCATCTTCTACAGTATCGCTACAGTATATCTTATCATCAAAAGTCAAAGGTTCTACAGTATAAAGTTCTACAGTAAAGAAAGTTTATCCTACTTTTTATCTTGTTGTTTGTTTTTAGTGGTATGTAGGACTAGCTTTGCATAGCTAGTGCGTCTTTTGTACAGATAGTGCGTCCGTTTGACATTATTGCTTTAACCCTCGATGGCTTTCCATTTCTATAAATATCACAGCCATATCATGAGTAAGGCATCAGAAAATAAGTGAAATCTTAAGAAGTGGGTAGCGTTCAATCGTCTGAGTTCTGAGTTCTGTTTCAGTTTCCGTTTTGTTTTAAGTCTGCATCGAATTTTGGTATCAGAGCCAAGTTCTCTTCTCTGTAAGTATCTCTCCCTTCTTTTATGGTATGTATCTATATTGAGGAGTCATACGATTACAACAACCAGAATCAAGAAACCAAGATTTACCTGGGGTAACAGATAAGGCAGTGGCTTTAAGGGATATCACCTATTTAAGAAGGGCTTCTATTTCACTCAAAGGTATAGTAAGGGAGGAAGGTGACCCATCAGTGACATCAGTAGCAACAGAGGAATCGGTCTTAGATGCAGACTTTGTGGCACTCTTGGGATGAGGAGGACGGGTTGGAAAATTCGGCACTATGTGACCACGCTCATGATAGTACCTACACTCAATAGTAGGGCAGTTGGCGAATGTATGACCCATAGTTTTGCAATTCCTACAAAATAAGGATCCAGACTTCGAGCGTGATGGAGTGAGTGCAAGAGCAACTTCTGAGGAGATGAAGGAGGTTTCACTAGTTCCAGCCTAGTTTCTTCAAAGGAGATTTCCTTAACAAAATGCGTCGAGAAGGCGGGGGATCACAATTTAACGGGGCCGCACTACGGATTCATATTCGAGACCAAGAGCCATAAGAACTTGTATGAGATGCGAGATGATCTTGAGTGATTGTAACTTGCTATAACCGATTCCCGGATCGGTTGAATAAGGGCTAGAAAATCATTAATTGATCGACCATGCTCTTGCTTCAAATTGTTGAGATTAGTAATCGGTAATATTGTGCCAAACCGGACACTTTATATCTAATCGACAAAAATCCCAAACTTTTTTAGCGATATTATACTCAACAAATTGAATGTGAATAGAGGGAGTAGTGGTGTTAACCAAGTGATAACCTTGTTATTTTTACCTCTTATTCTTCAAAACGGTCGAAATATTTGTTGTCGGGTTCCTTTTCACTTTGTTCGGCTTTACAACATCCTCGTGACAATACGCCAAAGCTTACGATCAATCAAAAAACTTTTGATTTGCTTTGCGACCATAATGGATAGTTAAAACCATCAAATATTGTTGAGATTGGTCGGCATACCTCGTCTCTTCCCTCGATTGGGCGAGACATTTTAACGGGTTGATGGCGGAATTGGTGAGAAGCGAGATGCGCACGGTCGACGAACGGATTGAATCCACGAATGAGGAAACGGATGACGGCTGAACGTGAGATTGATGCTCACGGTTGAGAGGATAAACAAATAACAGCAAATTGAGATGCCCACAATTGAGAGGCCCACGGTTAAGATGAAATTGAGGATTGAAGACGCACTGGACTCACGGACGTGAGCAGAGGCTGGACACGCGGATGAGATCGACGGCGGACGGACGAGGTCGACAGCTACACGCACGGACGATAGGAGGCTGGACGCACGAATGATATCAGAGCTAAGTGCTCTTATGCATCTCTGTTTCGATCTCCGCCTCTGTTTTGTTTACATATCTGCTCGTCCGTGCATCGCCTCTGCTCATTCGTGCGTTCAGCCTCCTATCGTCCGTGCGTCTAGTTGTCGACCTCGTCCGTCCGCCGTCGATCTCATCCGCGCGTCCGGCCTCTCTCTGCTCACGTCCGTGAGTCCAGGCGTCTTCAATCCTCAATTTGATCTTAACCGTGGGCCTCTCAATTGTGGGCATCTCAATTTGCTTTGTTATTTGTTTATCCTCTCAACCGTGAGCATCAATCTCACGTTCAGCCGTCATCCGTTTCCTCATTCGTGGATTCAATCCGTTCGTCGACCGTGCGCACCTGTTCTCACCAATTCCAGCGCCATCAACCCGTTAAAATGTCTCGCCCAATCGAGGAAATAGACGAGGTATCCTGACCAATCTCAACAATTTTTGATGGTTGTAACTATCCATTATGGTCGCAGCAAATCAAAAGTTTTTTGATTGATCGTAAGCTTTGGCGTATTGTCACGAGGGATGTTGTCAAGCCAGAATAAAGTGAAAAGGAACCCGACAACAAATATTTCGACCGTTTTGAAGAATAAGAGAGTAAAAATAACAAGGTTATCACTTGGTTCAGTAACACCCTACTCCCTCTATTCACATTCAATTTGTTGAGTATAATACTGCTAAAGAAGTTTGGGATTTTTTGTCGATTAGATATAAAGTGTCTGGTTTGGCACAATATTACCAGTTACTAATCTCAACAATTTGAAGCAAGAGCATGGTCAGTCAATTAATGATTTTCTAGCCCTTATTCAACCGATCTGGAATCAGTTATAGCAAGTAACAATCACTCAAGATCATCCGCATCTCATACAAGTTCTTATGGCTCTTGGTCCCGAATATGAATCCGTAGTGCGACCATTTGTTAAATTGTGATCCCCCGCCTTCTCTTGACGCGTCTTGTTAAGGAAATCTTGTTTGAAGAAACTAGGCTGGAACTAGTGAAACCTCCTTCATCTCCTCAGAAGTTGCTCTTGCACTCACTCCGTCACGCTCGAAGTCTGGATCCTTATTTTGTAGGAATTGCAAAACTATGGGTCATACATTCGCCAACTGCCCTACTATTGAGTGTAGGTACTATCATGAGCGTGGTCACATAGTGCCGAATTTTCCAACCCGTCCTCCTCATCCCAAGGGTGCCACAAAGTCCGCATCTACGACCGATTCCTCTGTTGCTACTGATGTCACTGATGGGTCACATTCCTCCCTTACTATACCTTTGAGTGAAATATAAGCCCTTCTTAAATAGGTGATATCCCTTAAAGCCACTGCCTTATCTGTTACCCTAGGTAAATCTTGGTTTCTTGATTCTGGTTGTTGTAATCATATGACTTCTCAGTTGTCTGTCCTCTCTAATAGCAAACACACTCAGTCTCTTTCATCTATTCATGCTGCGAATGGAATTTGTATGTCCATTACTCACACAGGAACTGTCTCTACCCCAACCCTAACTCTTCCTGACACTTATTATGTCACTGATCTTGCATTAAATTTGGTTTTAGTTGGTCAATTATGTGATCTTAGCTTATCAGTTTCTTTTTCTCCTATTGGTTGTTAGGTTCAAGATTTTCAGACGGGTCAGATTCTTGGAACGGGGAGCAAAGTGGGACGATTATTTGAGCTCCCATCCCTTCATTTACCTGCTTCTCCGAGACTCACTGTCGCTGTTTCATCTCCCTCGGTATATCAGTGGCATCTTCGTCTTGGTCATGCCTCTACTAGTAAACTTCGAACTCTGGTTTCTAGTGGATTATTAGGTGTCTCAAAGTTTCAGTCTTTTGATTGTATGCATTGGCAGTTAGCAAAACAACCTGCTTCGTCTTTTAGTCCTAGTGATTCTATTGTTGATACTCCATTCGGTTTAATTCATTCAGATATTTGGGGTCCTGCACCTACTTCCACTGTGAATGGTTCGATATTTTGTGTTATTTGTTGATGATTATTCACGTTTCACATGGATTTATTTTCTAAAGCATAGGTCTGACCTATCACGAATATATATTGAATTTGCTAACATGGTTAAAATACAATTCTCATGCTCAATTAAAATATTTCGTACTGATAATGCTTTAGAATATCAAGATTCTGTTCTTCTAGAGTTTCTTAAGTAGTAAGGTACTATTGTTCAACGTTCATGTCCTTATACTTCTCAACAAAATGGCAGAGCTGAACGAAAACACCGCCATATCCTAGATTCTGTTCGAGCTTAACTCCTTTCAGCGTCATGTCCTGAAAAGTTCTAGGGTGAAGCTGCCCTAACTTGTGTTTATACCATAAATCGCATCCCTACTCTAATTCTCCACAACATCTCTCCATTTGAACGATTATATGGTAAAACACCTGATTATACTAATATTAGAGTTTTTGGTTGTGCACGTTTTGTTCTTCTCAATCCTCCTGAGCACACTAAACTTGAACCACGTGCTCGTCTATGTTGTTTTCTCGGATATGGCATTGAACATAAATGTTATCGATGTTGGGATCCTATTTCTCGAAGATTGCGAATCTCCACGCATGTCACTTTTTGGGAACACACTATGTTTTCCATATTGTCCAAGTTTGATACTTCCCTCTCCTGTTCTTGGCCTTTCTTCACTAACTCGTCTGTCAGGTTCTCTTCTTCTTCTAATGCAGGTACCTCAGCAGAGCTCAATAATTGCAACCCCACTCCATCACCCTTTCTTGAAGAATTTGCTCCTTTTGATGATCATGTTCCTCCTCCTCCTCGTCGGTCTGACAGAGTGATAGAACCCCCTCCTTATCTTAAAGATTATCATTGTTTCTCTGCTATTTCTTCCTTATATGAGCCTTCCTCTTATCGGGAGGCTGGTACTGACCCTAATTGGCAGGAAGCAATGACAGACGAATTGTGCGCCTTAGAAAAGACACACACTTGGGACTTGGTGGATCTTCCTATCGGAAAGACTCCTATTGGGTGCAAATGGGTTTATAAAATAAAAACTCATTTTGATGGTTCTGTTGAGCGGTATAAAGCTCTTCTGGTTGCAAAAGGTATTGGCTATGAAGAGACGTTTGCTCCGATGGCTCGGTTAACCTCTGTTCGGAGTTTACTAGTTGTTGCTATAATCAAAACATGGTCTCTCTTTCAGATGGATGTTAAGAATGCTTTTCTCAATGGAGATCTTGAGGAAGAAGTCTATATGCGCCCTCCTCCTGGATATGCACAATCTCCAAATCAAGTTTGTCTTTTACGACAAGCCTTGTATGGACTTAAACAAGCTCCTCGTGCTTGGTTTGTGAAATTCAGTTCCACCATTACCAAATTTGGCTTCACATCAAGTCCTCATGACTCAGCCCTGTTTACTCGCCACACTGATCGTGGCATTGTTCTTCTTCCGCTCTATGTTGATGATATGATTATCACTGGGGATGATTCCATTGGATTTCTGAACTAAAGGACTATCTCTGACGACACTTTGAGATGAAAGATTTAGGACTTTTAAGTTATTTTATCGGACTTGAAGTCACATCTACTTCAAAATGGCTATTATTTATCACAGGCCAAATGTGCATCTAATTTGATCTACCGGTCCGTGATTACTGATGCTGCTATTGCATCTACTCCTTTAGATGTGAATGTTAAGTTGACTCCCTCTGACGGCACACTTCTTCCTGATCCAACTGTCTATCGACAACTTGTTGGAAGTTTGGTTTATCTTACAGTTAGTCGACCCAATATTGCATATGTTGTTCATATTGTGAGCCAATTCATGGCCGCTCCTCGTACCGCTCACTTCACTGTTGTTCTTCGAATTCTCCGATATGTGAAAGGTAGTTTGTTTCATGGTTTACACTTCTCTGCTACCCCTTCTCTTACTTTGTTTGGATACTCAGATGCCGATTGGGCTGATGATCTGACTGATCGACGATCCACTACGGGTTACTGTTTCTTCTTAGGTACCTCCCTCATCTCATTGCGTATACAATCACTTCTCGCTCCAGTACATAATCTGAATACCGGGCACTTGCTGACGCCACTTCTGAACTACTTTGGCTCCGTTGGTTACTTGAGGATATAGGAGTCACTCATTCATCGGCTACTCTCCTACATTGTGACAATCGTAGTGCAATTCAGATTGCTCATAATGATTTGTTTCATGAGCGTACCAAACACAAATAATGATTGTCACCTTGTTCGTCAACATCTCCTCCGAGGCGCACTTCAGCTTATCGCAGTTCCTTCCATTGATCAGACGACAACCATCTTCACCAAAGCTCATCTTCCAAGATGATTTCAGGATTTGATTGACAAACTCAAGTTGATATCCACAAATCCATCTTGAGTTTGAGGGAGGGTGTTACGATTAGATCAATTCAGTTATCATCACGATTCGATTCGGTTATTATCACAACCACCACGACTCCACAATTGATGTCTATCCTCAATGTGGTTACAAGATTTGCTGTTGTTTGATCTAACCTTTTGATGTAACTATAAATCTATAAATAGATGTAAAATTGCATACAAAGATTAATCAGAATAAAACTTCCCTTTTGTTAAAACTCTCAAATTACATAACTCCTTCTGTTGTATGTAGCCCTAATCAGTCATTACTCTGCATTATCTACCTCTCTCTCTCTCTCTCTCTCTCTCTCTCTCTCTCTGATTTTCTCGCTTTGAAGAACTCGCAAGAAAACCCAGTGAATTGGCTTTGGAAATTCTACAAATCGTTGGTTCTCGGACAGTCTCATACAACCTAGCTTGTGATTCAATCCGTAGAGTTTACAATTGATTGGCTTTGAGGTGAGTTAGATCGAGTCTTTCTTCTTTTTTTATTTTATGATATAATATTGTTGTATCATATCTTTATTTATTTTTTTCTTCAAGCATTCAAATCGGATATGGGATTTGTGATCTCAATCTCTGATCGATACATCTTACCAGAACTTCACCATCTTTTGTTTGTCTAATTTTTGTTTTGTTCACTGATTTGCATTGAATATAAGTTCCTTTGCCGTGTAGTTTCCTGCATTGATGGTTTGTTGCTTACTTCTTGATTGCAATTAAATTAAGTATTGCTGGTCGATAAACCAATCGTGCCGGACAATTGATTCCCTGCATTTTCTGCTACTTTACTCAGAGAAGTTTGTTTCGAATTAGTTAAGTAGGACTCTTATTTCTATTTCGTTTTTCTGATGCTATTCTCGAAAGAGTTTCTTTAGATGAGAGAAACTGTTCGTTTGAAGGTAATAACAGGTGGTAGTGAGATTATGAATGAGAATTCTTTCAAAACTGAATCAAAGCGATGTCATGAATTTATTGAAGAAAATGCTGAAATGGAGGCTTCACCAAGAAAAAAGTCATCGAAAGGAGGTTTGAATGATGAATCAAACTCGGAGGTTTTAAATCCAAATGTTTCGCTGCTCGAAGATGGTGCAAGCAGTGAAACAGTTTCAAGCCAAATTGCTGACAGGTCCTCAAAATTTGTACACAAGGAGAATCCGTCAACCAGTGCCTGGAAAATAAGTGCTGAGTTCACTGATAATGATGAGCAATGCATCGATGATTCTGCCACTGCTGTCCCTATGAAATCTGAAGTGGTGTTAGAAGCTCCAAAACATGTTGGTACAGGAGGGATCCGAAGAATAATATTGAAATTCAGCAAGAGCAAGGGCATCGTCAACAGTATGGTCTATCCCTCCACCATAAAAGTTGACACGAGAAGGTCTTACAACCATTTTCGTACGGAATGCACGATGAAGCCCTTGGAATCGGCTGATTCAAGAGCAAATATGCTTTTACGTACTTTAGGAAGCAAAAACCAACTTTTTTGTGGTCCTACAAAGAGAATGGAACTTAAAATGCCCTACTAAGTATTTCTAAATAGCTACCCTAGCAGTGTCAAGAAGTTGTTGTCAACTGGTATTCTTGAAGAAGTTCCGGTGAAGTACATTGAACAGGAGGTAAATATTGGCTGTTGAATGTGTGCCGTTTCTGTTTCCGCTGTTTTGTCAATTTTACTCATATCTAATGGGGTTTAATGCTTTTCAGAGTGAGCTGCTTCGTGGAGTTATAAGAGACATTGGATATCTGTGTGGTTGTTCATTATGTAATTTCTTTAGAGTAAGTCGAAACAATACATGTGAATGTACTACTTGTTCCTATTATTTTCTTCATTCATTATTTAATTGTTTTGTTTAGGTGGTCAATGCGTTTGAGTTTGAGCAGCATGCTGGTTGCAAAACAAGACATCCAAATAATCATATATTTTTAGACAATGGGAAGTCAGTATATAGTGTCGTCCAAGAACTCAGGAACATCCCTCTCAGTTCATTGGATGGAGTGATTCAACTATTGTTGGTGGGCCTGTCAATGAGAAATCCTATGTTGTTTGGAAAGGTGACGTAAATAGTTATTCTTAAATTGTTTATTATCTATCATTCATGATCATTTTTTCATATATATATATATATTTTATTTTTTTCATTTTTAATTCTTTTTTTCATGGATTCCAAACTGTGACTTGAAGTGGTTTTTCTGCAAGCCCTACCTTGCAAGGTGCATTGGCCTGGGGGTGCTTGATTTTGTTGTTAGATTCAGTCCTATGATAGAGTTAGCCGACTTTAGGTTCTTGACTCCTTGGATCATGATTAATTGAATTCAATTGACTATAATTCTATAGCATCTAACCCAAACAGTATTAATGTAGCATCTATATTGGATATGATAGACAATATGTCTTATCAGTTTGAACTTAAAGTAGTGAAGTAAATCTATTAAATCCTGTAAAAGCTGAATTAAGGCTTTGGTTCATTGCCTGCTGAAATTTTTTGAATTTTCTTCTTTCATTTTTGATGTAAATGAATAAAAATCAGTAGCTCTGGTACTGATGAATCCTAACGAGGCTCTTCATCCTAGGGGAAATGTCAGCAGGTCTTAACCTAGCATGTATGCTGTGTCGGATTTGTCGCCTTGCGTTGTCTGAAATGTCGGAGAATGAAGACTGTTGCTATGTACAATATGGGAGAAAGTTGCGCTTGTGTGCGTGTCTTTTTTTCATTTCTTCTATGCCCATTGTAAGATTGCTTTGATCTTTTTCTTTTTCTCTTTTATTTATTTATGTTTTGGATGATGGGGCACTTTCAAATTGTACAAGGGTGAACCTATGTTTTATGGTCCTAACTACAATAACTTCATTTGTGATGAACCTAACTAAAGCTTACGTTATCTAGTTCTAATGTTGGTGCTTCAACATAGCTTACATGATTTTCCCTTTTACTGTCATCACTTATTTGATTGTTCTCTTTTTGCAGAATCATTTGAAACCGGTCAATCGGCAAGGCATGATGATGATGATGATGATGATGAAGAAGAAGAAGAAAGTGGAATAGGGAAGCATCCTCATCAATGGGTTCGTCAATCACCTCACCTACTGAGACGGTGTATGTATTTTTCGTCGTATGTTTGCTCATGATAGATTTTCTTGAGGATAGTTACCTTTCTTCGTTCACAATTATGAGTTTTTTTAATGGGAAGCATGATCAGTCATACACTTGAAAATAAAAGTATGATTCTTTATTAACCGCACACCGTAGTGGAATGAGGCATGTAGTCCATTTTCCCCCACCCAACCGCGCTCACACACACAAACACACGCACACACACACTAGAAATCATTACGCCATGAATACCACGTTCATAAATGTAGCCTCCATTTCAATGTGACTTATTGATTCTCTATTGAATAATTGTCCTATTTTATATGTTTATTCATACGAAGTTGATGTCTGACGTTTTTTATCATTTATTTTTCACAAATGTTCTACATTAAATTGACCTGAATGGAAGCATTAGATCCATATAGACAACCCCAACTTATTTGGGAATAACGCTTTGTTGTTATATTTTTCACAAATGTTATTTTTTGAATGCTAGAAAACTGTGAAACTTACGATTATTTGAGAAGTTGTGCTTTGATATAATTCTGTTTTTAAAACTTAAAATGTGGATATTTCATTGATTCATGCTGTACGATGCCAAGTATCATAATCTTAACTCATCACTTGAGAAGCCCATAATGAAGTTGTTTACATAATTGTACTTTTAAAAACTCATATGCGTTATTTGTTAACCTAGCGGTTGAAAATCATATATTAAAGTTGTGTACAAGTTTACAAATTATTGTTTTATTGTTTAGATTTACTTTGTTAGGGCTGCAACCAATGAATTTGAGGTCTGAAGCTTACATGCTGGCCTTTCTGTTCTAATAATAAATGGTTTATGGGACTAATTTATTTTTACTTTTAGTTACCATAGTGAAGCAATGGATGAAGCTTCAAGTTTCTCAGTGCAGAAGTCCCATGCT